>OU612097.1:93591857-98591857 GCA_914767995.1 Thecocarcelia acutangulata | reverse complement strand
AAGTATTATCGTATCTTATTGGATCAATTGATTGATACAATCAAGAAAAACCGACCGCATTTAAAGAAGAAAAAAGTGCTGTTTTCTCAAGACAACACACCGGCTTACACGATGCTAAAATTACCTGAAATACACTTCAAATTGATAGATCGTCCAACTTATAGTCCAGATTTAGCTCTTAGTGACTTTTTCCTGTTTCCAATCTTGAAAAAATCGATCGCAGGAAAAAGATTCCTCTCAAACGAAGAAGTGATTAGCGAAACTAACGCGTATTTTGATGGGTTTCCCAAAGTCGTATTATTCAGTTGATATAAAAAAGTTGGAATATCGTCTTACTAAGTGTATTGAGCTAAAAGGAGACTTTGTTGAGAAATAAATTGTTTTTGAAAAGAAAAGTTTTTTTCCTACTTAGGTACCTTTCACATCAATCCGCCTTCGTACTTTTGAGTACATTCAAATAGGCTAGCAAAATGAAAAACAATTTCAGGAGTCAGTCCTCAAGTAATAAGAAGTTAAAAAAACTTTGCCTGGATTTTTTTTCTGAGCATGCCAAAGGAAGTTTTTTCTCATATTATGAAAACATACTTTTACAATGCTGGCAAAAAGTTTGTTCCCTAAATGGTGCCTGTTCTCTTCTAAACATTATTATTATTTTATTTTGTTTTACCACAGATTAGAAAGCAGAGAAGAAAAAAACATTTCCATATTTTGCTGGTGTTGTTGAATTTACGGTTTCTCCTTGAATCATGTCGTGATCTTTTGACTCTACATAAAGGCAGATTTGAACTGTTCGTTAAAGTGTTGACCCATTTTTTATCCTTAAAGCTGGTTTGAAAATTTGCAATGAAAATAAGCCGCACATTTTCTTTTAATTTAAGAATGATAAGACTTGAGAAAGATTCCAAAGACTTGTGGAAAGAAAATACGAGTAATAAAAGTTTGTGCAAAAATTGCGGTTTTATTTAGTAAAATTATTGTTCATGATTTTAGCAATTTTTGAGCCATAATAATATGAATAAAATGAAATACTTTTAAGTATTTATTTATAAATAATGTTTAATTTTTATAATGGTTTTGTTTTCGTTTCCGTAGTTTGTGAAGATACAAACACCCCCAAGTCATATCGCTTTCATCCTGGTCTCTGGTCTGGCAAACGATGGTCCTGTTGTAAAGGCATCAGTCGTTCAACATTTGGCTGTCAAGCGGCAACACATTGGTTGGAAACCAACAATAATCCAAGTAAGTTAATAACAACTACTTTTGTTCATTACAATGAGTGCTTGTCATTTAGCGCACGGGAAAACATTTTTTCGTTTTTAATCCACCTGCCACTTTCAAGAGGTTTTCATCAAAATGCCCTTTAATATTTCATTTTATGAAAATTTTCCTAATTACTTAAAAATTATTTATGTTTTTCTTTGTTTATCATACATTACGGTCTCATCTGTTTTTATTTTCATATATTTTTTTTCTTCATTATAATTTAAATTCAATGTTTTTCTTCGTTTTTCGTCAGCAGGAAATGCGTGCCATTCATCACACAACACAAAAAAAGTATTTGTTTTTCTTTTTACACACTTTTAATATTTAATGTACATACTTCTTTTTCTCCTTGTTTCCACCTCAATACTACAATCATCATTTGTTCTTGTCGTTATTAGCGTTGTTACAACTTACAACATTATGGAGAATCTATGGTTTTAATTTAAGATTTTATGACCTTTGCCTTTGTTGTGTTATCAAATATGATCCGTTTGATTTGGTCATCGGTAGGAGACAGAAGATGTTGTTAAGTGTTACTGTGAAAGTAAAGTTGAAAGATTTTCCATGAAAATTTATTTTATCTGGTATATTTTGAATATTATAGGGTTTTAAATCACATATACTTCATAAAATTAAATGTAGATGCTTGAAAATTATTTTGTATGCTATATTTTGAAAATTATGTGATTTAAAATTACATGTGATTTCGAAATCACATGTGATTTTAAATTCACATGTGGTTTTAAAATCTAAAAATTTGTGATCACTTTACTTTTGATTCTAAAACTACAGGTGCGAGTTAAATGAATCGCAGAACATTTATAATTTTTAAATCAGATATTAACTCTCTGAAATCACACGTAAACATATAATTTGTGATTTCTATATTTTGATTTTTTAATAAAAGTCATTAAATCACAATAAAGCAAGGAAATAATTTTTTTCTTTAATCAGGTTTTGGGGTTGCAAAACAAAAATGGAGTGCAGGACAAAATATTTGCAACCAGGTTGGGTGGGCAATGGGGAAACAAAAACACCAGTTTCTCCCCTATAAGAAATCGGGGAAGTGACAAGCAAAGCGGCTTGAGTAAATGTTTGATTTTTCAGTATAAATTAATATTTTTTATGTTGAAAAATTAAATGATTTCGGTTACATTTCACCAATAATAATTGTCTCTAGTTTATGAAAAATAAAAGTTAAAAGATTTTTTATGAAACTCAATTTGTCTGGTATATTCTGAATACTCGCATTATATGGTTTTAAATCGCACATTATTTTTAAGCCAAATGTGCGTGAATGATTTATTTGGAGTATTCCGAATATAATGTGATTTAAAATTACATGGCATCATATGTGGTTTTCAAATCACATGTGGTTTTACAAAAATGTAATTCTAAAACCATATGTGAAATGATTTCGGTCATATTCCAACGGTATTTGTCTCTATATTATGGACGTAGACAATTGATTTAAAAAAAACCTTCAAGTTTTTGTATGAAACTTGATTTATCTGTTATATTTTGAATACTCGTTTTATATGATATGAAACCGCATATTATTTTTAAGCCACATCTGCATGCATTAAAACTGATTTATTTGGTATATTCCAAATATAATGTGAATTACATGTGATTTCGATATCACATGTGGTTTTAAAATCACAAACCACATAGCTTCATAATACATGTAATTCTAAAATCGCAAGTGAACTGAGTAAGTTCATATTTCACCAATAATAGTCTTTAGTTTATGGACGTAGACACCTGAAAAAAATCTGATGTTTTTATATGAAACTGGTTTATCTGGTATATCTGAATACCCGTATTTTATGATTTGAAATCGAATATGGTTTTTAAGCTACATGGCCATGCATTAAAAATGATTTATTTGGTGTATTCCGAATGTATTCAAAATACATGTGATTTCAAAATCACATGTGGTTTTCAAATCATAAAGCGTACGGTTTCATATAACAAGGAATTTTAAAAAAGCAAGTGAAATGATTTCTCTTATATTTATCTTTAGCTTTTGGACGCAGATGTGTGACTTTTTTGAAAAAAAAGTCTAGAGATTTTTTTGAATTTGGATTTATCTGGTATATTCTGAATACTCGTATTGTATGATTTGAAATCGACTATGATTTTTAAATTAAATGTGTGTGCATGAAAACTGGTTTATTTGGTGTATTCCGAATATAATGTGTTTTCAAATTACATGCGATTTATTTGGTGTATTCCGAATATAATATGTTTTCAAATTACATGCGATTTCGAAATCGCATGTGGTATCCAAATCGCATGTGGTTTTCAAATCGCAAAACACTTTGTTTTCATGTTACATGTAATTCTAAAACCGCAATTGCAATTTTTTACTGTTATGGAAGTTACAGAAACAACTTATTTGTGACTTCTATATATATTATGATATTTGTGTTTAAATTCTGAAAAATGTTATGTAAATTAAAATACAAGGAGCTTATTTATATTTTTCCACCCAAGCACTTATAACACAATTTTTAAGGGACTAAGGTAAAATATGTATCATTACGCAAAATATATATGTAACTCTGCACACAACAGAGAAATTTTCAAGCAATGAGATATAACACATTTTTGATGTGATTTAAAACCATATATGTGAAATATGTACCTTTAAGCAAAACATATACCTAAACGCAACAAATATTTTTTTGCTATTGTGATAGAATTTTTTACTTTAGCGTTTTTTCCTAAAAGTCGTTTGCAGCTGTACGTTATTTGTCTCCCCGGCTTCGTGTTTTCTAAAAAAATAAAAATAATATCTTGTATTAATAGGCGAGTTGAATAAAAAATGGTTAATTTTACTGGTATGACATATTTATTGAAATTTTTCGTCCTAATTCTTCGACTCCAAAACGTATTTTGTAATAGCAAAATACGGTTTTCAGCACTTGGCGTGAAATACCGGGAAAGACCTTAAAACAGGACAGAACAGAGATTAAAATAAACAAAATCTGAGTGATGCATTATTTATTATTTATCCAATAAATTTTGCCTAGAGGAAATAATTAGCCTATAGCAGGAGTGCCCAAGCCCTATGCGCTTAATGCTGAATTGTTTCTATAAAAGCGCTTAGCTAGAGGGCTGTGCTCTTTATTACACACATACTCTGCACTAACAATGTAAAATACACAAAAAACTTTGTCTTATAATATATTTGTTTGTTGTTCTTCACTGCATACAGCCAAGAGCAAAGCAACAACACTTTCGCATGATTGACGACAGCGATTATCATTGTAAATTTTGTTTTTGTAAATATGTTTTGCTGTTTACAACAAAAAATATTAAATAAAATTAGTTTTTCCTTAAATGTATTGGGATTTGCTCTTCCATAAAGAACTTTTGGGAACCCCTGGTGTAGAGAAAATAATTAAAAATTTCACAAAATTAGCATATGGTTAGATGCTAATTTTGGCTAAACAATCAAGGGAGCAAATTATAATGTGGGATTGCATGGGGTAAGAAAACGGGTTAATCTTTTTAATATTAAGGGGTTTTATTAATTTTACCTTCGTGACACGCAAATGGGGGTTTGGAGTTGTTCGCACTGGTGGTTTAAGGAAGAACTAACGAAACGATTCTAATAAAAAAAAAATACCAATGATTTTGGAAAGCCAATCGTGTGCGCTGGAAATGCTCCAACACCCCCCCCAGTGCGAAAACTTTACAATGCCCTTTTACACTATGGTAAATTAAGATATAGTATTATTATAGTAGGATTAAGGCCCAGTTTTTGACTGCGTATTTAAATACAAAATTAGTTAATTTTCATTTAAATTGTATTTAAATGCAAGTTCAGTTTATCGGTCTTAAATAATTGTTCTTATTTAAATGCGATGAAAGTGTGGCAGCTTTACATAAATTCCAAATATTATGGAATTTGTTCCATAGAACAGCTGTTTGTTAGTGGAAGAATAGACAAATTCTTAAAGAAAAATTTTAAATTTATTAACGGCATAGAAAAACGTAATAATTTCATTTCATGCGAAGTTATTTTTAATTATTATATTGTGCTGTTGTTTAGTGCAAAATTAGCATTCAAATTCAGATATCTTCTACAATCAATAGCTTGTATGTGTGTTTTGTTTACCTTTTTTGCACTAATACAACTGCAGGCACAGATAACCCATATGGACTATGTGAAAAACTTAAATAAAACTTAAGTGAAAAAGTTTGGGCATTTAAGTTTAGTCCAAGTTTGTAGTGAAAAACTGATTTTCATATTAAAATGGCACTTAAAGCTAAATAGCATTTAAATACGAACTCAAAAACTGGGCCTAAGTTTAATATATTAGTATCAATATTAACAAACATAAAATAGAATAAGAAATTTTTATAGTTAAATTCAATTTTATCATAGTTTAATATTCATTATTGTTCGCATGTTTAGATTAAAATTCATTTTTATTAGTAATTAAAATTATTTTTAAAGATTTTTATTTGGTTTAAATAATATAGAGATATTGTTCAACTTGCTTGAACAAAATAATTATGCTAAAAATTTAAGTTCTCATTATTTGTGTGATTTATGCAGCCAAACAAATAATAAATTAAAACTGGAGCTCTTTATTTTAAATCGCAGCCAACTTCACTCTCTTGTGTAATTTTTAAATTACATATTCCTTGATTTGAATTGAGCGCAAAACTGTTGTTTATTTCTCTCTTAACGCTGTAGCTCTGTAGGGCATTTCACTTTGTCGTTAAATTCTTTTGCTTCAAACAATTTTTTTCTGGCTTAAAATAATTTATGTGTGTATGTAAATATGTAAACAGAAACACAACTTCTTAATTTATAACCGCAACGAATTTCAGTACAAATTTAATTTTCCAATAATATATACATGCAAAGACATGTCTTGGTTTCTTATTTTTTCTCCCCATTTCTTTAATTTATTTAAGAACATTATCTTTTTTTTTTGTCAAACAAAAAAAAAAAAAAAAAATGTTAAGAAAAATAAATAAATTATGTACAAATGTTAAGTTTTTTTTTTAGCCGTGCATAATTTTCCTCCTTGAATCACTTTTGCAGCACCAGCAGCAACTCGCATTAACTTTTCTTAACATATTGAGTGCTTGCTGGTGATGGTTGCATCCAAATATTTGCAGCTCGTTCTCCTGGTGTCGTTTTAGATCTGTCTTGATGGCAAAGAAAAAACAGTAGCAAAGTGCATAAAGAGTCAAATTTATTTGTTTTCCTCTTTCTGGCTGAATTTGTTTTTATTTTCGGTTTTTAAAGAAATTAAGTTTGGCTGCTTGTCTGCCTGTCTGTCCGTCTGTCTCAACATGCCTGCATATATCACTTTGGTCATGGTATTCACACTCATCATCATCATCATGGCATCATCTGCTGTTGCTGCTGCTGGTGAATTTTATTGGCAAATAGAAAAGTAGAAGACTCCCTCCCGCTTAAACATCAATTGGGGGGGTTTTTTGTTTTTGTTTTCATTCTGCTTAAAATGGAATTATTTTGAGGTTGCTTATACTACCTAGTAAATAATATTCTTTTTTAAGTTTTAACGCAAATTGAAGTTTATGACCGCATAGTCATTATTGTTTGTTGTTTCGTGATTTTTTTTGTTTTGCAGTTGCGTGATAAATTCGTTTAATTTACGAGTATATCAAGTGAAATATGATTTTGAACACAGTCCTTTTAATTTCATTGAAATGAAAACATATTCCTAGCAGTTGTTTAATTTAATACAATGTTTTTTGATTTTACGTTGTGATAGGTTAGGAAAGACGGGCTGGGGAGGAGGCTGACCTTCATTTTGTCATTGTAGGATTGGTCTCACGATGGAAACATGAAGTTGATTTGTACAAAATTAATTTTTTTGCCCATCATTTAATATATTATCTAGCTAATAAGAGAAATAAACAGTTAAAATTCCGAAGAGCGTGGTACTAAGTTAGGTTTAACATGAATGAATTAATTCATGAATGAATTAATTCACCTGAATGACTCTCTCAAGTGAAAGAATGAAATATTTCTGTATCCTTTTTCTATTTCTTTCATCATGCTCTTTCTTTGCGTATTTCGTCATCTTTCATTCAGTACCCGTAAACATTCAAAATCAATTATTAATTTTATTTCGTACTTCTAAATTTAAATCAACTTTAAAAATGAACATTAAGTAATTTCTTTATACAAAACAGATAATGCCGTAGTTGCTTTATAATAATTCGTTATGCTGTCACCTGACACAGATAATCGAAACATTTTCATTCATTCTGAAATGTTTGGCAGGCAGAAAGATGAAAGAAAATAATGAATTAATTCACTTAATCTTTCTGAAAGAGAATAAGATATTCACACAAATGAAAGACTTTGCCCAACACTAATGGAAAATCCACTAGTCCAGTTCAAAACTAAACCGAGAATCGGATGAAGGAATCCAATCCATCCACATCACTTGCCGATATTTCTGCCCAATTGTGCAGCATCATTTTGCATAGATATAAAGCCCTTTACAGGGTGTCTGAGAACTCAACGTCAAGTCGAAACAAACTTAGTGTTACCATCATGGTTTTATCAGAAAATAAATACGAATAAAAGATATTTGAACTGAGTAAAATGTTTTTTTTTTTTTGGTTTTTTTTCTGATTTTCCTCATGGTGATTACAATCGATCTTGTCGCCCTGTTTCGGTTTGACCTTGAGTTCTGGGACACCCTGTTCAAGAAACAGCTGGACACTGGCGGAAGAAGTGCTTAACACTCTCCACCTTCCCTGCAACTTTTTCAATGACAATTATAAAAGAATTTAACTTATTTCCTTCGTTTATACCTTAGAAATTTCAAGTTATTGCCATATTTCAAGAAGCACGACAATAATCCTAAACTTATTTGTACCAAATAAAATAAGGATAGTCTGAACACAGCCGTCAATACTACCACAGTAGAACGCAACCTCTATCAGGGTAGGCCCATGAGAATAATAGTCCACCTATTATCACACCTAGCCTATCTCAGCCTTGATATTGAACAGATAACCTGACTAGGACATCTGTGTAGTCCATAAAAGTTGAAACTGTACCTGATTCTTTTATCTCTTCAGCAGGAACCCAACTATATCCCCTTATCGTAACCGGACTCCGGCATTTGCCAGTTCATCTGGTACAACATTTCCGGGCACTTCACTGTGCCCACCTACTGTAGTTGAGACCTCAAACGCAGGAAGGTGGGCATAGTATTCCTAATAATTATTTAGTGTGTGGCTTTTTTCGGTTACTAACAACCTTCCGAGGGTCTGTTGCCGTTACAACAGATAACTGTACTGTAAGGAACCAGTGATGATGGTTGACGAGTGAGTTGGTTTAAGGGCTAATGCTGCTTGTGGGCTTTCCTTCTATACCCGAAAAAATAGTGCCCTGGGTAGGAACACGCCACGTCAAAACCTGTTCCCCGGGGACGACAGTGAGAAAAGAAAAAAAAAAAAAAACACGAGCACACAGGATGGAAGACGAATCTGGTTGCTACCTATTTGGTTTTTGCCTTCGTTATAGTCACTATTCTCGCCTTTATTATTAAGTTACGCTCATTTTGCAGCCTAAAGTTAATCCTTCTATCATATCATAGAGATACCGCTACCAACTCCCGAGGCCGACTTGGATCCATCTGTAAAGACCTCAAGTGCATCCTCTCGACGATCTATACCTTCTACGACCGACACTGGACAAAATTACGTCAAATCTGTTGTCGGGCGGTGGAGCCCGTGAGCAATAATCAAAATTATCCGTAAAATCGACTATTCTTCCCGTAATTTACCAGCCTGATCGCCGAAATCATGGCGTGGTACCGCAACCGCATCGAATCTTTCTACCTGCGGTTTAGACTTCAATCAAAACCAGAACGCTTCAGCTTAAATAAGATCTGTCTGAGAGGTCTTGAAAGATTATAAACTTCCATTCAGCTTATTAAGCTTTGATGAAATATTTAAGAGTTCCTGTTCAGCAAAGTAGTCGTGTATCCCATCTAGCTTAAATTAGATTTTTTCAATTTCCTGCGCAATAACCATCTTTTAATAGAATACTGTCAAATATTCAGCAAGCAGCGTCATTTAGTTCGTGCTTGACAGCAATTAAAAGCGGGCAACCTCGTGACTTTTATAAAAAATAGAATAAAATAAACTCCATGCTTTTGATTAAAAATTATTTTTTACCGCTGAGCCAATGAAGGACTTGCCAAATACTATGGCAACTCTGCAACATCAATTTCAATGTTTACTAAGTGGCCGTTATGGTCGTACTAGCATAAATGAGGCCGTGCTTTTTAGTCGCGTAAAAGATATTATCCCGCCACAAATCGTCAATAAAATTCATGGAATAGTAACGGAAGATCAAGGAATGGGACTACGTGATATGGCTAGGCATCGTTACTTCGCGAGTATATCACATTTTATATGAATGTACATACTCGACTATAAACGAAACCGTGGGAACTTTTTAAAGAAGGGTTTGGCGATGTTCAACGGAAATCCGCACGCCGTTATATAACCTTAGGTGATATATTTATCCATCACAATATCCCAGCATCAATTTCAATGTTTATGAAGTGGTTTGTTCATATCCGCTATCGTCGTACTATAGCACAAGTGATGCCGTGCATTTTGGTAGTCTACAGGATATCATCACGCCAGAAATCCATGGAATTGAATTGGAGGATTTGGACATGAAAATACTATCTGACAGATGGGTACTATGATTGCTCACACTCGACTATAACCATGTGACCAATTTAATGATTAATTAACCATTGATTGTTTAATAATTGATGATTAATCGCAATCTTCAGAAGTTTTTACGCCGTAAACGAAATATGGACCTATCATGATACCCCAAAGGCAAAGGGCAATCAAAACAGTGAGTTAAACTAGGTGAACGTTCGCCACAGAAAGTCTGGATGAATCTGTCAGCCAACAAGGTCATGGCCACGGTTTTTTTTTTTTTTGTTAACTTTTCGTTATTTTACTCGTTTTCTGTTTAGTAATAAAAATGTAATATTTCTTTTTGTTTTGAAAAATACTGGGGAAAAAACATTCACACTTTGATCTTTCTTTAAATTTAAACTAAGATAAATTTAAAATTTTACATGTTAAAGCGCCTTCAACTAGAAGTTCTAAAACACAAAGTAAACGCATTTATATTGCCACTCACATTATTTGACATTGAAAATTACATTTGTCATTTTTCCCATCCGTGTTACCAGAACCACTCCCTCCCCTCATTCACTCCATTTTTCAACAATTGGCCCTGTCAAACATCTATTTTTTTTTTCTTTCTGCTTTGCATACTTTTCATAAAAATATATACACGCATACCTACACACGAGTATACCTTGTGTATATATATTATAACCCAGTTGGTCATGTTATCCACACGTCTTCGATGGTGGTGGCGTATATATTGGATGACATGATGACGATAGTAATGCCAATTACTAACGACTTTTTCTAACAAAGAGCACTTTATTCATATAGAACAATAAAAGTAATTCCATGACGTTGTTGACTGAAACACCCACCGTGACCTTCTTTGGAGCACGTTCGCCCACTGTTTTGTTTGTTGCTTGGTCTCTAGGAACAAACGTCTAACGATTATATAAAAGCGTGAACATTTATCTGGAATCTAGTTCAACATCGTTAAACTCTTTTTTGAAATGGTCATACGGTTGCATTTGTGCACGAGTGTGAGCAATCGCGGCAACTATCTTGCGGATAGCTGTTTGATGTCCAAATCTTATGTAAAATAAGATCTACTTACTCAGTTGAGATGACCACTGTGTGAGCCATTTCACACACTTACAATAACCAAACGGTCAATATTATTCCATGAATTTTATAGGCGATTTCTGGGGCTGAATATCTGTTATGGCCGACCTGAACGTACGACGTAACTTGTGCTGGTGCAGCAACAAAGGAACTCAGTAAACCACTTCTTAGCTATTGAAATTTATGTATTATTGAAATTTATATATTATTGCATATACCAAGTCTTGCCTTGCTTGCCGTGACTGTTTTCTTACAGAAAAGATAGCGTTTTCACTTTTGCTAAAATTCATGATGTTGTCTGATTGCTGTCAAATATAAACTAAGTGACATACCTTTGTCAAAATTTACAGCGGTCTATTAAAAGATGGTAGTTAATGGTAGGATGGGTAATTGCTATAGGTCAACACTTGCCATTGTGGCCTACTCTGATGGTAGACCAATTTCGTGGGGTGAACTAATTCACTGCCTAATTCAGTGCCTCTACGTGCCCTGCACGAGTTGGTAGCCCAGAGTCTGTAATAAGCATAAGCCTATAACTAACTCGCCCTTCTATCCATCACTTTCGGTTCCTTACATTACAGGTATCTGTCGCAAGACAACTGCATCTTGGACACTATCATTAGTTCCCCGAAAATCGCATGCGTCAGGAACGACCTAAGTCATGGTGGGAGTTGCAACGTAGTTTTGTCGTCGGGTGAGGATTCACGAACCTTACACAAATAGTAAGACAGGATTTTCATGTTTGAGGCTTACACAGTTATATTTATTAAGTATTTAAAATAATAACAACGGTAGGTTCAGGCTCATGATGTGTGCAATATGGCTTTCGTTTCATATGCTCTTCGTACGGTTTAATCGGTAGAGTGATGACTGCTTACGGCCAAGTCCATAATGACACACTTGTGGTATCGGTATGTATTCGTACTCGGCACGTGATGGAATCGGATATTGTAGGAATTTTCTCGGGTAGGGCGCAGCAACGGTTGCTGGTGATAATTCCTTTTATGACAGGTCGGGTGTCCATACGGACAGGTGATAATCGTACACAGAATACCAGAATACCCTGGATTCGGGTATGATAGGAGTCCCCTCGGGTTCGGTATGACAACGTTTGTTGGTGAGAATTCCTTTTATGACATGAAGTAGAAAACAGTTAGCCGTAGCTGCTGTGCGAACAGTCTATTCCGAAGACCGCTAGCTATACAGTCAGCCGAAGCTGCTGTGCGAATAGTCTGGCCCGAAGACCGCTGGGTATATGGTCGGCCGAGGCTGCTGTGCGTACAGTCTACTCGTAGTCCGAAGACCACTCTTCGAATAAGAATTCACTTACTCACGGTGTAGATATTTCTCAATACCTGCATCTAGGTGATCAACGAACTTTTTCCTTTTTAGTTTGTTCTTTGCAATTTTATAATTCTCAGCGCATGAACTTACTGAGAATTATTATTAACTACGGTTAATTTCAATCAGCATAAAAATCTAACTTCAATCAATTTCACAACAAGTATCTTCCGTGGTTTTGTTGTCAGCCAAAGCTGCTGTGCGAATAGGCTAGCTGGGTATAAACTCAGCCGAAGCTGTGTGTACAGTCTAGTCCGAAGACCACTCTTCGAATAAGAGTTCAGTTAGTCACGGTGTAGATATTTCTCAATACCTGCACCTCGACGATCACCGAACTTTTTCCTTTTTAGTTTGTTCTTTGCCATTTTATAATTCTCAGCGCATGAACTGACTGAGAATTATTATTAACTACGGTTAATTTCTATCAACATAAAAATCTAACTTCAATCAATTTTATAACAAGTATCATCCGTGAGTTTTGTTGTATTTTTTTCCGTTTGTGCATGTGTATGCCATTTTATAATTCTCAGCGCATGAACTGACTGAGAATTATTATTAACCACGGTTAATTTCTATCAACAAAAAGATCTAACTACAATCAATTTCACAACAAATATCATCCGTGAGTTTTGTTGTATTTTTTTCAGTTTGTGCATGTGTATGTCCTATGCAATTTAATTATTGAGCTTAGTTGATGTATATTGGATGTAAGGAATATTATGTACGAATCGACATAAAAAAATTATGCTTCGTTAGAAACTGCAGCATGATTTATCACATCCCCCTCGAGAAAATCACATAATCAGTCATGCCACAGAGTTCAATTCCATTCGAAACCGTTTTTGGCTTCTTCTAAAAAAAAAACTAATAGGTTTTTCGAAATGAAATCATTTTTAATATAAAATATTAATCTTCTCGTTCTTGAACAATAACAATGAATTCATCCCGAAAACCTTTTCTTTTTCGTTTTTGAACGGAATTGGATTTTTTTTAAATAGTTTAAATATTTGGTCAACTGGGAAATGGTGTCTTTGGTGTTTTACAACCAACAATAGTGCTTGAAATATTTTGGCTGCCACAAAAGCAGCAACAACAAAACCAGCAATGTGCATTTAACTAACAACATGCAATTGACAATTGTCACATGTTTCAGGATGATGAAAAAGAAAAATGTAAAACAAATTCTATTCACTCACCAAATAGAAAGAAACCAACTTTGTAAACATGTCAGGTTCAAAATACTCTTATACTCACTCACTCACTCATTCGTGCTCCTTCATGTACTTGTGCTCTGTTTGATGTGACTTAATGCACAATTGTTTATTCGATGAGTCGTCTGTACCGGCAGCTTGAGTTCATTGAAGTACTCAAATGTAGAATAAAAGAAATTATCTTTGATACAGCAACAACAACAAAAGCGGATCGAAATTATTGTATTTTTTTTTTCGAGGATTAAGGAAAAATATTAAAATGCTAAAGAATGTACTCGTACAAGGAAAGTACATTCCTTTGAAATGAGCTACAATTTTGTTCGAATATGCTGAAGATGAAATTTGAAATTGCGTGATAAGCCAAAAGGATGTGTGTACTTAAATACATATTTATGTTTATGCATAGTTTTAATTAGAAAATTCCTATTAATGTGAAATTATATGCCGTGTAGAATAATACGGCTGTTTGGGTGTGACATATAATGAATATTAAAAGCCTGACACTGCGCACATACTTACTTGCACGTTTTAAAAGGATTTTTTTGTTACCTGAAAAATTTTGGTTTGAAAAGCAGGCAAAAGAGCCGACATAAAGGATACTTACATTTTGTTTGAAGAGGAAGGAAAGGAGACGACCTAATAGAAACTTTGCCTAAAATTAAACGTCCTCTTAAAAATATTGAGCTTTTTAAAAACGACTTGACAATTGTTTTTTTTTTTAATAGAACGCAAACCAATTAAGATGTTTCCAAAACTTTATGATCGATTTCAAATACAGTCAAACCATTTAGGAATGGAAGTCAACTTCGTTTATAGCGCATTTACACCAACTCAAAATCTAGTAGATTTGAATTGAAATCTGCAACGAAATCTATATCGTTTACACCACCGTTTTTTGACATCTAGCAAGATTTCATTTGCTCAAAAATAATTTATGCATGCGGGTTTGACAATACAATATTATCAGAGACTGAATACACCAGCATTAAAGTGTATATTTTTTGTGCCCAGAGACTGTACACACCACATTATAGTGCAATTTTTGTTGCAGCGTAGTATTTTTAAGTACTTTTTGCAAGAAATCACAGTTGCATCGCTTAGTACTGAGTAGATTTCAGCGGATTTCGTCGAAATCTACTTATAAAGTAGATTTCCTTTTGTATGGGAAATCTTTTCAAAATCTACTAGATGTGGCTTGAAATCTCGAATGAGCAGATTTCGCTTTGGTGTAAATAGGCTATTACATAGCCACCGCGAGCACGTCGGCAGCGGTCGATTTGTTGAACCCAATTTTCGATGACTCGTCCACACATTTCGACCGCAACGACCGCTATTTTGCGTTCAATGTTGGCTTGAGTTTTTCCAACGTCATTGTTGGCATAGACCAATGATTTGACGTATCATCAAAGAAAAAACGTCTAGCGGCGTTAAGTTGCATTAAAAAGTTGACCCATTGACTGGCCCGTTTCTTGAACCAACCATACTCTTCAATAAATCGATTGTAACGTGTGTGTTGTGGCACTGTCCTGTTGAAACCACATGTCGGGTAAAAGTGGTGCCACTATCTGTCTCCCTTACTCATGGCAAACAAATTCACTATGCATTTCTCTCATCATTGGGGGCTAGCAATTCCTCGAACCGTTTGGGGTTTAAAACTATAGCAGCCCCTTTTAGGGCTGCGCTAGTCTGACCAGAAACTAGTATTTTCTGATACCACGGGAGCCGGGAGTCCCGGGAACATTGTTCTCAACTGACTGTGGTGAGGTCCTACGGGGGCAACGGGGTGTCAATTATTACCCAAATGCGGGGAGAGTTTTCGGGCTCGGCGTGGAGTTGCACTGCAACCGGGTGCCGTGACCCTGAGATCGGAAAGAGTTTTAGGCAGGCTCTGCCCTACACCATGGGGGAGAGCATGCGCCATTCAGCATGTGATCGAAAATGGTACCAATGCATGACGATATGTAAAGCATTGATCATGCGTGACAGTTTGTCATGCATGGGGACGTCCGGGTGAACGTTTTTTCGCCTTGTGAGAGAATCACCGTTAGGTTGGGCCGTCAAGGCAGGAAACCACGTTAAACATCTTCTGATTCTCTCATCATTTTGCCGTAAGATTAACTACGCGAATAATAAGCATCTGAACTGAGTAAAATGGGTTAGCCAAAATCGGTTTACTTGAGGTTTTTATTTTTTTCACTCGTTTTTTTTTTTTTTTTTTTTTGTATGAAATTAACAAGTATTGCACCATTTTACAAACCTTATTAAATGCGAGCACTTTGTTTTTAAAGGAGGTCCTTACAAAGTTGACAAATTTTTAAAATTTAAAATGAATACTTTAATAAATAGTCTTAATTCCAGAAAACTTGGGGCAATTGTGTCATTATTTTTGACTGTGTTTCTCGAAATGTTATTTACATACATATTTTGAGAAACGAAAATCGCTTAAATTTAGTGTTTTCTATTTGAAAACGCCAAATAGGTGTTCTGAGAAACGTATAACGCCAGAAATACGGTTTTGCGATTTGAAATCGACAAATAAGTGTTCTAGAAAACGCATATCGCTTAAAATTGGCGACTTCAACTCGCAAGTATATATTGAAGTAAAGTGATTGAATTTGCTAAAACTAAACTTGCAAAAGGCAATAAAATTATTCACTATTAAAATTTAATATGTTTTTTTTTATTTCAATAAAAAGTTTAAAGAATTTTACACATTTTCACTAAGAAAACTAAATAGAAAAATTTTTCTATTTGCTGTAAATTTGTTTTCGTTTTATATTACTACCACATACATATATATGTATGTAAAACACATGTTGTATTTTTTCGGAAAAAACTCCTAAACGCCAGTAAAACGCGCGTTCCTCAGAACACCGAAAAATCAATTAAGCGTTTTTCAAAACGCATTGCGGTTTCAGAACGCGCGTTCTCGGAACATGGCTGTTAGTGTTGCGGTTCCAAATTTTAAATGAACAAACATAATAAAAATTAACCATAATAAGCGAAAAATGATTATGGGGTGACCAAATTTCAAGGTGTTTCTTAAACGCCCATAATTTTCAAACTGCATAAGGAGTTCTGTCACCCCATTTCGGCTTGACGTTGAGTTCTAGGATACCCTGTATAAGGGCAATGTCATTTGCCAAATCAGAGTAAATAAGCCGTAGTAGTAAGTGAACAATAACTGTCCCTATCATCTGCCAAAGTTCGAAGGGCTCTGTTGGAAGGCTCTGTAAAACGATAAGCTTTGGAGAGGCTTTAACGAGTTTGCTGTTTGTGGCTTTCTAATGCAATGCCTTATCCCTCAATTTACTTGCTGAATGGCACGAGAATATTGTCGAAATAATATACTTAAATGTATAAAAGCACATACTTTATGTTGCTATCTCTTTCTTTCTCAGAAGTCTCTCAATACGCATTTTATGTATTGCTGACTTTTTTTGAAATGTTTAGAAATTTTCAAGATTATATTCAAAAAACTCAGCGTTGTGTATTAAATGAAGTAGCTCACAATATGATGTCATTAAAATTCCAAGGCTTTACCAAACTGCAACTCTCTACGCCAGGGGAGAGACAAAGCATGCAATTTATGTTTTAATAGACTAATGCGTGCTGATTGTATTTATATGTATTTATAAAAGAGCTTATAACAAATGTCAGCATTCAATCAACACACACACATCCACATCCACACACACACACACTTATGTGCCTTAAGAAAAGGACTATTTAATGCATAATTTTTGTTATTTTGCTTCAGCAACTGCAAATCATTTGTGGCAGCAGCAGCAGACATTTTAAAAAGATACTTAAGTGTCAAGAAATTGTCAGTGATTTGTGGCAATTGTTTCGGGTCCATTCTAAAACAAAACAGTAAAACGTGCCTTGAGTGCATTAGTATGTTATTGTTTTCACACATTTTATTTAAACCATTTTATTTATTTATTTTTTTTTTGTTCTTCTTTTTTCTAGAAAGAGGAACAAGTCTAAAGAAATATAAGAAACAAAATGCAATTTAAATTTAACACTTGTCCTTTGCTACTCAACTTAAAGAAAGAAAGCAAAAAAAAAAAAAAAAAAGGAAGCCAGACTGCTGCTAAACCAGCATCTAGTATTCATTCTCTTTTGGTTTTCACTCCTCTCGACTTATTGACAATTAGATTTCTTTTCTTTAATTCTTTATTATGAAATAACGGGTGCACGTCGGAAAGGTATATACTACTATATTTGTTTTGCCGCCATTTTTGTAAACTCTAGTCTTAACAGTTCATATTGGGCAGTCGTGAAGTAGACAAGTGATACATTTGTTATGAAAAAATATTCGATAAATCAAGGTGTTTTAATCGTTAAAACATTTTATCAAAATCAGTCATACATTACTGTGACGACGCACAGTGGCGACAAACCAAAAAAAAAGTTAACAAATCTGTATCTTTGAAACGGACAATCTGATCATAAAATCATGTATAAGGGAAAGGAATAATGAAATTTGAAACACCTTGTTATATAACATGGTGATATACAGGGTGTCAAAGTTGACTACCTCAGATATGAAATAGTTTGTTCGCCTCATAACTTTTGTAAATATTAACTGGTTTAAATAAATTTACCGCCTGGCTCACGATGTCGTTTCGTCAACGTTCGCTAAAGTTTTATATTAAAAATAAGTGATTTGTAGTTAATTATTATTTAACTAAAGGATATATGGGAGATAGGCAAGGCAAATGATAAAAGATCAGGGAAAAACAAAGCTTATAAACGCCATCGGAATAGTTTTTTTTTACCTTAAACATTTTGACGAACGTGTACGAAACGATATCGTGAGCCAGGCAGTTAAAATTTTTGGAAAGCCAATAAAAAAGTAAAGAAGATATCGATAACAGGTTGAATGATATATCGATTTTAATTTTGAAATTTTCGTTTATGGCTTTGAATTCTTTTCTTATTTCGTACATATCTACGGTGTTAGCATACCAAAAATTGTAAAAAGTTATTATATAGTTTTTAAGATATTTCTTAACAATACACAAAATAGTTTTTTTTAATTATCGCAAGGCAGGTGCTCGTGAAAAGTGATGAAAGACAAGTCTTTGAAAAATAAGTGAAAAATTGCTAAATTGTGACCAAATTTCTACAAAAAAAAAAAAAAAATTTAAAGAATAGACTTTGAAATTTACAAAATTTTAAGTTAAAAAAGGCATGCACCCTAAATCCAGCATTGAACGAATATGGTCACTTTTTCAAGAAAATTTTGAAAAAATCGATTAAAAAAAAAATCACCCATCGCGTTTCTTAAAATTTTTTTTAAATAATTTTTTCTTATTTTAGCAGCTAAAGATCGTTTTGATTTTATATAAAAAATTCAACAGAATTTATTTTCGATATTTCGATAACAATTTGTTATCATTGTCAAGAAAATTAATGCGTTATTAGAAATTTGGTACTTGAAAAATTATTATCAAAAATTCCTATATGCAAAAAAAAAAAAAAAAATAAAAAAAATAAAAAAAAAAAATAAAAAATAAAAAATAAAAATAAAAAAAAAAAATTATTAATTCATACACAAAGAAAAAATTCTTAACAATCAGGGCTGTTCTGCAAATCACTTTTTGTGAAAGTGCTTTGAAATCACAAAAAAGGTGTTCTGCACACAAAATATTTTTGATTTTTGTGATTTTAAATCGCTTAGCTAACTTGCAATAAATTTGAAATCACATCCCAATTTTTGCACGTGCTTTATTATGAATTTCATAATTTATTATATTAATATATAACTTAATGTGTTTTCTATTGATTATTTAAGTAAAATTATTTATTTTATGCAAAATAATGCACTAAATTAAGAAAAAAAAACTAGACTTATTTTGTTGCAAGATTTGTTGTATTATTTTGTGATTTGGTTCATTGGTTTATTTTATTTTATCTTTTATATTCATTATAAGAAATTAACCTTATTTTTTTCAAATAATACCGCGAATAAAAAAATTCAACCTGAAAATAAAAATATTAATAAATTGAAGCAAAAAACAGCTGTTTTTTGTGCTTCAGAAGAGTAGAAATCACGTGGAAAATCACAAAAAAATGTGATTTGCAGAACAGGCACAAATCACATTTGTGCTTTGAAACGGCATGTGCTTTGAAATCATGTGATTTTTAGAACAGGTCTGAATATTATCAAAAAAAAAAAAAAAAAAAAAAAAAAAAGAAACTATTTAGTATAAAAAATAACTATTTAATTTAGAAAAACACTGAGAAAAAGTTTTTTTGAGGTATTAAAAAATTCAATAATTTTATATTTTGAATTTTTTAATAACTAAAAAAAAGTTATTTATTTATTTATTTATTTACAAATTTATTATAATTTAAATTACAATAAACTATGGAGAATAAACCACTAGCAACTGGGGCTATCGGCTTGCCAAAAAAAAAATAAAATAAAATACAAAAAAAAAAAAAAATAAATAAAATAAAAAAAAAAAATAAAATAAAATAAAAAAAAAAAGTTTTTGTCAGTGTGTTTTCTAAATTAAATAGTTATTTTTTAAAATTTAGTAGTTATTTTTTAAGTTTTCAGTTTGATAATATTGTCAAGAATTTTTTCTTTGTGTATGAATTAATAATTTTTCTTTGAGTATGAATTTTTTGTATATAGGAATTTTTTGACAATAATTTTATAAATTGAAAATTTTTAATAGCGTATTAATTTTCTTGACGACGATAACAAATTGTTATCGAAATATCGAAAATAAATTCTGTTGAATTTTTTATATAAAATCAAAACGATCTTCAGCTGCAAAAAGATTTATTTATTGAACTTATAATTAATATTACAAGCTAATATTAATGAGAGGCAATGGCATCGTAGTAGGCCTTCAGCTCAAAATAAGTATTTTATTAAAGTTTTTAATACAATTATAAATATAAGTGAGTGATATATCATTCTATGTATGTTTGTATGTATATAATTACATGAGTTTCAAATTTCGTTATAAAGATACGATTTTTAAGGAACTTAATCAAAAGTGTAATATTTTCAGTTGTGAGATTGGAAAGTAGTTGTAAATGATCTTTGTTTCGGAGTATTGTTAGCCTTGAGATTTGGGTTTTGGGGCAGTTGTTTAAAAAGTGGGAAGGGTTGGTTGGGTAGGATATATTACAATCACAGAAATGAGATGAATCAGGGTAGAGTAATGACCCATGAGTGAGCCTTGTGTGACTTTTTATTCTTACCCGCTCGGTGAAAACTGTGGCCAGGACAGCAGATTAAAAAAAAATGTAAATTTCAAAATTAAAAGCCAAATACCTTACAAACTATTAACGATATCTAAATAAAATTATATTTCTTGATCTATTTATTAACTTTCAAAAAGGTTTAAATTTATTTAAATCAGACAATATATACAAAAGTAATAAAGCGAAAAAATTTTTTCATACTCGAAGTAGTCAGCTTTGATACCCTGTAGGTCACCATGTGATATAAGAAGGAGGTTCAAATTTAATTATTCCTAAAGATTACGCCCTCCTCTATGATTCCTTCATATATTGTTTTATAATCAGATCGCACTTTTCAAAGATACAGATTTATTAACTTTCTTTTTTGTTTTTGTTTTGATACAAGTTAGTTTAAATTTCATTATTCCTATAGATTACGTCCTCCTCTATGATTCTTTCAAACATTGTTTTATAATCAGATCGCGCTTTTCAAAGATACAGATTTATTACCTTTCTTTTTTTGTTTGTTTGACCCCACTGTGCAGTGTCACATCGCATAAAATGGAATTATTGTGCCAAGTATACCTTCCCGGCGGACACCCTGTATAAACTGATATAGTTGTTTATATATGTAAGTATGTACATACATACAGATGTCCGTAGTGTCAACACTTCGAGCCACTCTGCTGGAAAACTAACTAAACAATGAGCCAAAACAAAATATTTTCCTAAAAGGAACAACTTATTTGGAATTTGTTTTAAATCAATATTGGTCACAGTTTTTTTATTTTTTATTTTCATTGAAGTTGCCTTTTATTTCAATATTATTGTTTGTTTGTTAAATTTCACATGGATTTGTTTGTTAGGTTGAGCATTTGTCAAACTGTTGGTGGGCAGAGTGGCTCTCATTGTTTGGAGATGACACGTGAACTCTTATTTAAGGGCCTGCTGAAACCACTTACAAAAGCCGCTTTTCGAATATGAAAATACAATTGAAAACAAATCTTTTTTAAATTTCTGTTGAATTTTTTCACTGCAAAATTTTCCTTTATAACAATAGACTCTCACAGAGCAGAAAAAAAGTCAAACAGGAAATATTGAGAAGCAGTATTGTAATAAAAATAATTCTTTTTTTGGCACATGCTGCCTTTTTTGCTGCAAGAAATGTCTTCGACTGCGCACTAATTCACCGTAACTTTTTTTCCGCATATGGTGTAAAAATTCTCCTACATTTTCATCTTTTGTTGAATCTGTGAAAAGTTCTTCCTGTTTTTGGTCTGAACTTTCGTCATTAGAATCAATTAAACAATTTTATTTTGCTTTTTGTTATCCAAAGAAATGCAAAACTAAGACACCCTTTTAACACAATGAACAGAAACTGAGAAGGAAATTATTCGGCCCGAGAGAAAACGGAAAAACAAATATTTCAATTTTCAAAGAAAGAAAGTAGTTGGTCTCATGTAAAGGGTGTTCCAAAATGAACGCATAATTTTTTGAAATAGCATACATAGTTTTTAGTCTTTTGATTGTTATTCTTTTTTTTTATTGAATCATAAAGTACGAGTACATGGTATAGGATTACGGATCGAATAAAACATCGGGCAAATAATGTAGATGGCTTTGCAGGTACATAGAGCAAATTTTCACGATAGTTTAAAGCCATGACTAAAATGCATGTCTTTTCTTTTGTACTGAAAATTTTTTAAAATTAAAAAAAGCAATGTTTACTGTTTTTCAAGTTTTTTTTTCTAATTTCTTTTTGACCGTTTGTTATTTTTTAAATTGTTTTACTTTCATTCGACTAGGCAAGGTAACTACATCGATCCTACCAAAAGGGTAAAAAGAGACAAACAATTATTTTTAACGACAACAATTAGAAAAACGACATGACTTAAAAATCATCGTAAAGATGTAACATGATTTTGGTAGGAGGTTTAAAAGGTTATTATGAAAAAAGGCATGGCTTTGGTTCAAAAAATTTTCCATCTGCATTTTGTATAAATATAGATGTATTTCGTTGGTGCAGCCGTAAATGTTTTCATTTAATTCAAGGCTTATTGTGGGCTTATTGTCATTTATCTGTAGTTCAAAAAACTCAATACAAAAAAATGTAATGGTATTAAACCACATGATCTAGGACCTGCTAACGTCTCATCAAGTAACTGAGTAGAAATCGCCGGTAATATTTTTTGATATTTTTAACACGCTTATATTAGTTTCACTTGTTTGTTTGAATGTTTGCAGCACTCGGCCCCATGCCATAATATTCCATATGTGGGTATATAAAACTGTGTATACAGTGTTACTGCTTTACTTCGAAAGTTGAAGCTGACGTGTGGCTTCCGGGAAAGGGGGGATTTTGGGGATTCACGGAGCCGATTGGATGTTTCCTAAAGCCGACTTTGGGAATTCCCAAAAAACACAGAAACGCTTCACTAACCGAATCGGAAATGCGGTTTCGTATTCGGTACGTCTATTGGACGCGGAACGTGTATCGGAACTATTGACGGCCATTCGATTTGGTGCCGTATTGTTTCCGGGGAAGTGGAGGATTTGGGTGATTCCTGAAGCCGATTTTAGGAATTCCAAAAAAAAACTCGGAACGCGTTATACGAATAATCATCTAGTTCGTTTGTTATCGAAGTTATATATGTATGTCATAATACATAGGTGTACAACTTTGCTTCCGTCGCTTTTTTTTTTCAAAGTTCGAAGCTTTTTTGAAAAAAAAAAAAAAAAACGGGTTGTACATTTATGATTCAAAATATTGCCAATCGCTGGCCACTAATTTCTCCCATCTTTCGGGCCCGCTTTGAAAAAATTGGTAATTTTTTTATCGATCCAATTTTTTTACTTTTTCACAAGACCGGAAGTGCTGATCAGCCAGGCCATGTGCACTGATCGAAACAAATGATATTGCAAGGGAGCAACGTCTGGGATCGAGCATTGTCATGCTCTGAAATCACTTTATCATGTCTCTCGTTTTATTGCTGCCGTTTGTCTTTCCAAAAACAAAAAAGCTCCATAACGATTGCCTGTGTTTATACCAGTCAGTTTTAACAACTCCTAATACACTACGCCGAAATGGTCCTACCAAATACTGAGCATGACCTTCGAACCGTAAATATTCGGTTTGGCCGTCGACGTGGAAGCATGGCCAAAATATCCCCATGATTTTCAGTGCTTGGGGTTATCGCAATGAGCCCGTTTTTTCGTCTCCACTCACAACACGATGCAGAAAACTCCTCCGTCTTTGCCTTGCGAGCAGCTGTTCACAAGCAAACAAATGTCTTGTAACATCTCTCGACTTCAACTCTTACGGCACCCAATTTTCTAGTTTCTGAAGCATTCCTATCAATTTCAAGCATTTTGAAACGGCTTGTTGTTTCACTCCGGCCAATTCTATTTGCATTTTACTCGAGTCTTGATCAAGCAATGTTGTCTCCAATTCTGCATTTAAAATATGATAATGCGACACACAGACATTATATTGATAACAGTAAGTCATCAATAGTATTATTAGGAAATTTTCAATTCTCATTGATTTCTTCAAGATAGTATAATATAAAGTTATATGTTTGAACATATTTTTGAAATAATTAAATTGAATCGGAGTTTGAGTTTAGCTGATAATAACTTACCATTGTATTGATGATATTCTGTCATAAAATTTACTACACTTAATCTTTTTCTGTGCCATCACATCAATGAGATTTTTGCATCAAATTGAATCCACTTATACATTGGAGGAACTGGAGAATGCTGAGCACTTCCTCTGCCGGTGTCCAGCTCTTTCTGACATTAGAACCTTGTATCTAAGCAGACCGATG
This sequence comes from Thecocarcelia acutangulata, assembly GCA_914767995.1. NCBI lineage: Eukaryota > Metazoa > Arthropoda > Insecta > Diptera > Tachinidae > Thecocarcelia > Thecocarcelia acutangulata. Next base: position 98,567,196 of record OU612097.1, on the reverse strand, counting down.
CTGCATGATATGGTGGAGGTATCGGAATGTGGTGTAAGAGAATTAGACACCTTTATTCGATCCTCGGTTTGGTTCTAAACCAACGATATGTAAATCTGCTGAGATACATATCACAACCAGGCAAGACAACGGAACCAAATTGGACCAAAGTGGGCTGGCTTTTCAATAGCTGGCTGACTGTTAAACCGAACCTAACCTATGATGGGCTTTCTATGACTGTAGAAGAAAAGGTCGTATTTTAGTGGTCGGAGTCAATTTGTTTCGCTCAATGGTTGTTCGTCAGGATTATCGATGATTCGATCTGGTGTACCTGAGGGATCCTCTCCTTTTTATACTGTTCATCATTGACAATGTAAGCGTGACCCATCCGAAGTCTGTATACAATTCCTACTTACATTTACACAGCGATGGCCTAGGCCGTGAGATGCATCCAACACTGTATACATTGTAAGCGAAGATTGGATGAGTTCAAAACTATATTATTAGCATTTCTTTTCTACTTTGTTTCTTCTGTACATTTAATTTAACATAATGAGTAGAAAGAGAATAATCTGAATCGAATGCTAGTTTTTTGTTGTCCTTAACATGGTTATTTTGATTTTTTCTGTTGACACAATCGCTTACAATCGGATGCTTGGCAAATTGTAATAAGTTGTGGACTGCTGGGTAATTATTTAAGTTTTTTTTTCTCTTGTCTTCTTTTTTTACTCTCTTTCAATATTGGTTGCGTGGCGGTGATTGAGTGATGCTAGGATGGTACTGAAATGTTATTTTTAGGATCTCTTTTAATCGAGTTTTTCTTCCTTTTTATATGTATCTCTATAATTGTATACAAATGAATTTCTCTCTATTTTATAGTATATTTAATACAAATTCTGAATTGGCCAATAGGCCACTTGTATTAAAATGAAATAAATAAATAAAATAAAATAAATATTTTCCCCCTCCTCTACATCCAACTCTAATTTTAGACTAGAGTTCGATCTTATAATAAATACCAACGATGAAAATAAAACTTTTAATAAAAAAAGGGCAGAGAGTTACAAGCAAATTCTTTTCAGTTATTGATACAAACAGAAATTGTTATATGATAAAACTGTAAGCAACACACTTTATCAAACACTAAATTAATTTTGCCATTCCTTTGAATACAATATTAAAAAATTATGTTGGGACCAACTTTAACCCGTTTTGGTCTAAGTATAATTTTCTAACTTAACTATATATTTTATATCGTCATACTCATGAGCACATATCGCTCCTTTATTGCCACATAGTCATAACTAAAAAAAGCTTGTTGCGAGAAAAAACAACATTTCAAATTTTTAGTTTCTATACAAGTCTCAGAATTTTTTTAGAAAATATCTGCTAAAGAAAACAGTTTAAAAGTAATTTGAATAAATTTTTGGCACAATAAAAGGTAGTACTGTTAACCGCTCTACATTGTTATCTTGAAAAACTCATTTTTTTGCGATATGACTATGTTGCAATAAAGGGGCGATATGAAATTATATTTTATTTGCAGCAATGTTTAGCATGCCTCTGCATGTCCGCGTCCGTCTGAAAGAGAGCGCAACGAACGAATGCATACGAAAGGAACATATGCCTGCGATCGAACACCCAAACACATGCTGCAGCAAAGTGCAATGTTCTTATAAATCATTGCCACCGCAAACTTCATTAAACATTTAGTTCATTCTGCTAGTTTTTTGCTGTTTTTTTATTTTTTATTTACTTTTCTGAATTTTCTGGCTCCCCTTATTTGCCCCACAACTGTGTTGTCACAAAGGGGAATTATGTCGTTGTCACTACTCGACTCGACTCAACTTGACTCCTTCTTTTTCATGTTAACAACACTTAAATACCACAAAATTGTCATGATGATGATGATGATGACGATAATTTCGTTTTTATTTTACTCCCCTTTTTTTTAAACGCTACACATTATTTAATGGTTTGTTTTTGAAATGGCAAAAATCCTTTTTTTGCCTTTTTGTGTTCTTAATGAAAATTGGAAAAAGGGTTGCAAAAAATCTGTTTGCTGGAACAAGGAAACAAAAACTAAAAGACTGGCAAATTATTTGAAAAAATCTTTCATTTTTCCTAAAGCCAATTAAAAAGTTCAAGTAATTTAAGAGATTTTTGTTTTGACTTCTTATTACATTAGAAGTTTTAATAAAAATAATTTTTTTTTATTTATTTTTTATTTTTTTTGAGAAAAATATCAATTGTTGTTAAACATCATTGTTTAGTTGTGCCTCCCTGCTTTAAAATTTAGCATTAAATTTTTAACGAACTGTTAAAGTATTCAATCTCGCGTAACCGTTACGCCCAGTTTTCTTTTCTCGTTTCAAAATGCATCTTATTTTGAAAAGTCTTCTTTTACTTAAATGAAGAAACAGATTCTGCTGCCTGATAATGAATTGGCAGCCAGTCTGTTTGTTTTAAATTAAATGATTTGTGTAGTTTGAGTTTTATTTTTAAAGAATGATTCTTGCGTTTTTCTCGAGAAGTGGAATGTATGAAATTCAGTTTTACACACATTAAATCGAGCGAAATTTGTAATGGGGGTATGAAAGCTGACGTTAAAGCAGCGAAAATGCGTCTATTAAATGCTGTTTATGATTAAAATGTTTTTTAGCAAAGTTTAATATAAATATCCCACTCAAGGAAAATTTTTAATATAATGAAAATCATATTTCATCAAAATGATTTAAAATCACAAAACAGGTGTTTTCAGCGTATAATTCTTTGAGTCATGTGATTCTAAACCGATAAATTAAATCGTTAAAAGCATTTTCATTGAAACATGTATCAGAAGAATAATGTACAATATTCTCGACGTTTTCAAACCTAATGCCAAATTTAGCCATTTTTTTTAATTTATCAAACTATTCTAAAAATAAATCATATTAATACAATAAAGTCAAGTAAAAACTTTTCATAAACTTTTTTACACCTTACCCCAAAAAAAAAAAAAAAAAAAAAAGAGAGGGAAATCAGCTCTGCGGATGTGATTCCGGCAAGTTGAAATTACATCGTCATATGTGAAGTTAGTGTAATTTTCAGAGCAGCAAAAAACCACACAAGTGGTTTTCAAATCACACAAGTGGTTTTCAAATCACATGTGATTTTTATTTCGCATGAATTAATTTGAAATCACAGGATTTTCGAAACATATTAAAATACTACAGTTTTAAATTAAAAGATTTTCTAGTCACAATAGTTTTTTGCTATATATCATATTCAAATAAATGCCCTTATCAAGGGAATTTTTTAATATAAAGAAAATCACATTTTATCAAAAGTATTTAAAATCACAAAACATGTGTTTTCAGCTCATAATTCTTTGAGTCATATGATTTTAAACCGATAAATTAAATAGTTAAAAACATTTTCATTGAAACCTGATTCGGGGTATCGCCAATGTAGGAATGTGTATCCTGAAGAATAAATATTAATAATAAAGTACAATGTTTTCGACGTTTTTAAAATAATGTCGACTTAAAACATTTTCTTTAAAATATTTATCAAATTTATATAAAACTAAATCATAATAATATAATAAGGTAAAGTAAAAAGTTTATATAGTTTCAGATATTAATTTACTTTTAATTTTTTACATATTCAAATGATTCCGGCAATTTGAAATCACACCATGAAATGTGAAATTGGCAGAGCAGCAAAAAAACTCAAGTGGTTTTCAAATCACATGTGGTTTTAAAATCACATGTGTTTTTCAAATCTCATATGGTTTTCAAATCACTTGTGGTGTTTAAATTACATGTAGTTTTCAAATTACATTTGATTTGAAATCTTGTGATTTTCGGAACGTATTTAAATACCACAGTTTTAAATTAAATTATTTTCTAGTCGTAATAGATTTTTGCTATATATCACCTTCAAATAAATTTCCCAGCGAAGGTAAATACTTTTTATAGCATTAAATAATTTAATTTCAGAAAATGTCTTAAAGATAACAATTTTAAATTACTTTTAAAATAACTGTATACATTTTCGGTTACAGCTATCAATAGATTTTTGTTATATAAATTTCCCGGTAAGGAAAATTTCACCAGCAAGTCTTCATTGCTTTAAAAAAAATCATGTTTTTGTTAGATTTTAGTTTAAATCTCTCAATAACATTTGCCAGCCCTTGATATTATCGCTTAAAATCTTTAGCTGGAGAAAAATTTTCTCAGCTGGGAAATTTTAAAATTGATGTATATAAGTTTCATAATGTATAGTAATTTTTCTTAATGATTGTAATTTAAGTGAGTTATTAACTAATTTTGATATTATTTGGAAATTTCACCATTAGGTAAATTACATCACACATGTGGTCTTCAAATCACATGTAATGTAAAATCACGTGTTTTTTGAAATATACGTTTATAACTTAGGAACATACTTTTTTAAATCTCTATCTTAATAAATTTTTCTAGGATACGTATTTTGATTAAACTTTTTAGGTGGCGAAAAAGTTCCATACGAAAGAAATTTTTGAAATTAAAGTATATTTCATAATGTATAATACATTTTATTATAATGCTACGTAAGTGTAATATTAGTTAATTTTTAATTCAGAAATATGGAAATTTCCCTGTAAGGGAAATTTTCATATTACAGGTTATATCAGACTTTGTAATAGTACTTTTCATAGGCTTAAGTTAAAAGTTATTTCAGTAGATTTTTTCTTTTATATTTATGCAGTATACAAATATCTCTAGAAGGGAAGTTGTAATATTAAATGTTTTTTCAATTTCTCTTAGTTACTCATTCCACAGACGTGAGTTAAAAGTTCTTGCAAGGGATTTTTTTTTTTGTAAAAACTGATGCTTTATAAAAATTTCCCGACCGGATAATTTGACATATTAAAAGTTATTTCGACTTTTTTAGTAATATTTTTCTTAGGCTTGAGTACAAATTGTTGCAATAGTTTTTGTTAAAAATTAACGCTGTATGAAAATTTCCCCATAAGGGAAATTTTCGTATTAAAAGTCTAATTAATCATATATTTCTTAGGCTTGAGTTAAAAATTATTTCAACAGATTTTATGTTAAAAATTAATGTTGTGTAAAAATTTCCCTATACGGGAAATTTTTTGATCAAAAATTATTTGTGTTTTTTATAATTATTTCATAGGTTTGATTTTAAATTAAAAATTTATGCTATATAAGAATTTCCCGATTAAGAAAATTGTCATATTAAAAATTACTTCAATTTTATAAATAATAGGTTTGAGTTAAATTATTTCAATAGAATTTTAATTTAAAAAAAGAACGCTGAATAAAAATTTTCTAATATTTTTGTTCATATAAAAAATTGTTTTAGCCCTTTTACTAATATTTTTCATAGGCTTGGTCCTAAAGTTGTTTCAATCGATTTTTCATTTAAAATTAACGCTGTAGAAAAATTTTCCAGAAAGGGAAATGTTTAATTAAAAAAAAGTTGATCCAGGATTTAATTGGATTTCTTAAGAATTTCTTTAGAGTGTAATTAAAACGATTTTTTTGTTGAACTTAGGGCACTTGAAAATTTTCCCAACAAAGGGAAATTTTCAGGTAAAAACGGTTGGAAAGGGTTTACAGTCTTTTAAATGGTTGACAAAGAAACTACTCTAGAATTAAATTAAATTTTCTAAAATTATGCAGTTCATGTGCCTAAGTTTTTCCCAACAAATGGACATTTTCTGGTGAAAACTTTTAGGTGTGTTTTTAAATCTTTTTGTACTATTTAATAACTTAAATATGTATCTAATATAAAAATATGTACGCATGTATTTAAACTTTTATTTGTTTTTAAATATTTCGCACTAAAAAAATAGTAAAGAAAAAGCTTTTTCAAGTTTTTTTCTGCATGTTTGCTTTTCTTCTTCCGCCCCAAAATTCTTTTGTGTTTAGTAGCTTTTTTTTTGTATGAGTGATCATGAACTGTATGACAAAGCCAAGAAATATTATTATAATTGTATGCAATTCAATATGATCCTTGTCCCACAGCCAAGCAAAAAATGTAATTTAATATACTCGTTTAAAGTTTTTCCTATAAACTGCTATTCCGTACACATGTACTTATGTATGCACATACATACATATGTAAGTTGTATTGGTATACTTTTGTACACAAACTTTCGTTTGTGTACAAAAGTATTATTTACCCACAAGTTCATTGCACGTGCGCATTATTGTTGTGATACAAATTTCAGTGGACTATTATTGCTGCCGTTATTTGTTATTGTTGTAAAATATTATTATATTTTCTGTAAAGTATGACTGATTACAATTGATATTGTTTACTTTAATTGTAACTAGTTTTCAAAAATTTGTTTTTAACACAACTTCATCAATGTACACATGTGTGTACATACTCGTTTGTATTTTCATTAAACGAAAAAGAGTATCTTAGTGTGCACACATACGAGTACATGTGTACTCCTTGTATATGCATGCGCATATGTATAAACCAAAAAATTAAACACCTGAAAAACTTGTTTGAGATGTAGAAAAACAAAAACAGCTACATCGAGTTTTATGAACAAACATAAACAAACCTCTAAATAAAGAGCAAAAAAAAAAAAAAAAAAATAGAAACACAGCTCTTAAAGGGGAGTTCATCATTTAAGCTCTTTTAAACAAGAGACGAAATTTTTATGAGAATCTTTGTTAAGAAACTTTTGATTAAGCCCAGTGTTGCCCGCGAAATTTTAAAAAAGTGGCACAAGAAGGTTATTTTTAAAAAAAGGGTGTAACAAAAAGAGTATTTCTAAGAAAAATAGGGTCAAGTTTTTTAAAAGCAAAAATATAAATATATAATTTAATTGTGACAAAAAAAAAAAACAACGAATTATTAACAATCAATCATAAAAAGTATTTACGTAAGAAAATATAAGAACATCAATAAAAACTAAGTAAAAATTCTTCAAAAATTAATGTATAACAACGCGTTACAAAAACTAACTTTTTTTTTTAAATACACGTGTATATAAATTGACAGGTGTTACTAGAGCATTTTTCTTTTCAAATTCTCAACAATTTACTTAGATTGTTGGGATATAAAGTTGAATGTTTGAGGATATCTTTCAAAAATTTTCAAAGTCTACTGATGATTAGGGTAGCTCCCGTGAAATGTCGACAGCTGTGAAAATGATTTACATCAGTACCTGCCTTGACGGCCTAACCTGATGGTGGACCAATTCCACGAAGTGAATTTTTCACGATTCACCACGACCCCCTTGTGGCTTGCTAGGCTCACACAGGTAGCAATTCTTGTCATATGATTGCGGTCATATAAACAACTTCTTGTTGAGGAGTTCGGGCTTTCTAATCCCTCATGTATGCAATTTTCCAGCAATCAATGGAGGAAGGCTTAATGAGTTGGTAGGCCGAAGCCCATTAAGAACATCAGCCCTTAAACCAACTCACCCGTCAATCATCACCACTGGTTCCTTACAGTACACGTATCTGTTGTATAGGCAACAGATCCTCGGGAGATTGTTAGCCCTCGAAAAAAGCCATCACCAAATAATTATCAAGGATACTAACACTCCCTTCCTGCGTTTTAGGTTTCAACCACAGCCAGAACGTTTCAGCCAAGGTAGGCACCTCAACCATGATCAGCCCGGGTCGAACCGCAAGCAAAACTTCCCAGGTGCCATGCTGATCCCCGTTCTGCCAATTTATACCCTTGGTAAGGGCTTCGGAAGCCAACACAACATAAGTCATGTGGCTTCCTAGAGTTTTGTTTGCCGCACCAAACGAGGGACCCCTTCCCCTCTTTTCCCCAAAAACTGAGCGCCTAAGTTAGGAATACGCCAAGGCAAAACCTGTTTCCCGGGGGGATGAAATGTCGACATATAGATACCTGGGAAACATAAAAAACAAGCTTTTGATGATTTATTATTGGTATCAACATTTTAAAAAAATCGGTTTTTAAGGAGCTGACTCTGTTGGAAAAAAACCGATAACAAATTTAAAAAAAAAATTCAGTAAAATCTAAGAATTGATAAAAATCTATTTTTTTTTGTTTCTTTTTTTTTTTTTGAATTAGTTATTTCCACGAGTCTGCCCGCAAGAATTCTGCTAGATTGGGTCACGGAAAGAGGGTTAAAACCCTATCCAAAGCGTTTCGCAGAAGCAGACCGTTGAAGACTACCAGCTTTATATTTTATTTAAAAAAATAGTAATTATTCCAATCCCACTACAAAACGGGTCTTAAAAGATGTGGAATAATCAAACTTATATACAAAAAAAAAAATTTAAGAAAATAGAAAAGTTTACGTAGTGCAGAAATTGATTTAAAATATTAAATCCCGAAAACTGCATCCAAACCCACTGTGCACAATTGTTTTCTATTATTTGTTAGATAATAGCCAGAAAAGGAAAAACAAAGCAAAAAAAATTATTCTGTTTGGAGTAATATTGAAAAATTTATAAGTATTTATGCGGGCATGGCATTCTTATTTTATTTATTTATTTATGTATTTATTTATTTATTATTACCTAGCACAACAAGATACACTGCCTGGCCCACGATGTCATTCGAAATTGCTCGCGGGCCAGGCAGCAATGTTATTGTAAGCAATATTAAGTATACGTAGATCTTCACTATCACAGTTCGCATTTAATTCGCATCCATACAGGAATGCTGGGATCGGAAAAGTTTTAGCTAGTAACATTCGAATGAAAAAAGCAGTAAAATCTTTAACTGCCACAAGTTTCGCAGCATACCATATAATTTTCCTACGACGATGTTTATATTGCTAGACCAGTTAAGCTTATTATTAAACGTAATTCCCAAGTTAAGCGCTTAGGTAACTGGATTTATGCAATTAGCATTTATTTTTATTTGAAAGTTGTTCGCACCTCTTCCAGATCTTGACAGTAATACGCATTTCGATTTAAATGGATTGATGCCCAAGCCATTGGCGTTAGCCCAAATGCTTACATTATCGAGGTCTTGATTAATATCATTTACACATGAAGCTATGCCTGCTATGGTAGAACTGTTGTAGATTTGTACGTTATCCGCATAGATTTGTATTTCACTAGATACCAAGGTATCAGGTAAATCGTTTAAACATACACAGAATAAAAGGGGACCAAGTATTGAACTATGTGGAACTCATCTGGTGAAATTAAGCGCGTTAGAGCCATTGTAGTGACTGCTTTGAAATTTGTACGTTAGGTTGTAAAGGCCACCAGTTTCATGAAACCAGCCCACTTGGGTTCTTTTGGTCCCGTTGTGTACGTTAGGAAGGAGGAAATTTGGTTCCATGATGTACACGAAAAATTAAAAAATTTTTGAAGCTTAGAAATTACTTATAATACGGTTTTATTAAAACCCGGTATCTCTGAAACCCTAAGAAAAAATCTGAAAATATGCTCAAATGTGCTGTTCAAAAAGAACATCAATACAATAAAAAATAAAGGAAATGAAAAAAAAATCATTTCTCCGAACTGTTCGATTTGACTTGGATTGCCTGTCCCATATACAAAGTTACTTCTTTGGAAAGAAGTTTTAATTAAATTGAATATCTGTTTTCATCTTCTAGTATTGTGAGAGTAATCATCTTTTTGCAATAATATACTACTTGGTCGCAAAAGATTTTTTATCTGAAACTAAGGATCTTCTTTTTTGTTTTTTTGAAAAGGTTTTTAGGTAAAAATTCTAGCACCACAGAGTTAAAAAAGTTAAGCCATTTATTCCAAAAAAAAAACTATTTTTTGGTAAAAAATTTTGCTCTTCATAAAGAAGTCTGTTGTCCTTTCGCAGACTTTAAATAAGAAAACCTAATTAAAACTCCAAACGCTTTCTGTAATCAAGCTAAAGTCAGCGGCAAAATGTAAAACCACTATTTAAAGGGTGACTCGAGGGCTGATTAGGGTGCCCCGATAATTGATTAGGGTGCCCCGATAATTGATTAGGGTGCCTCGATGGCTGATTTGGTAGAGTATTCGACCAAGAGTCTCGATGTCGCAGGTTCGATTCCTGCCTCAGACCCTGGGTGTTACTGTGGATTAGCAAAAAACCTTCGGAGTTTTTGTGTTTATAAAAAATTAATAATAAGATGCAATACAACGCCCACCAACCCTCCGGTTCTTTGGCTGTTAAGCATTCTGCATTTTTTCCCTCAAGTCGTTTTGATTACCAGTCTCATTCATTGTTTGTTATACATAAAGTTCAAATGTTTATTTGTTGTTTATTAAAGAAATTAAAAGCTAATAAATTCAATTGAATGAGATTTTAATTTTAATATAAATTTAAGTTTCATTTTTATATATTTTTATTAGCATTAATTCTCCTGCAATGCTGTCGTCTGATGTGTGATCCTTTCAATTAAATGCGGGTAATAAAAAATAAATTTAATGTATGAATCTTGTTAAACATTTTCTCATTCCCATCAATGTTTAATCATTTATCTAATTTTAAATACCACTTAAAATATTTAACACCCACCCTTAAAGTTATTGATTAAAATGGAACGACTGCAATTAACATTTTCGTCGATTCGATTAACATGCACACAAACACACACAAACACCGAGAAAGAGGCTTCTCAAATCAAGCCAAACCAGCCGTAATTTAATACATCCACACAACAAACAGCTCATCTCATCGTGATCATCCCAATTCTTGTTTGAAGACATCAATAGATTATCAATTAATTTTTGTGGGTCTGTCTGTGGATGCAACATGTATCACATGCCTGTTGTGTTTTTAATACTTCTTGCATACGTTCAATTATTTATTTATTATATTTTTTTGTGCAACGTGTGAGTGTTTGTGCCGCAACTAGACCCCAAAGTGGAACATGCGACCATCCTCTCAGTACTCGTGCAATCAGTTTTCCATTATTGTCAACTCTTGGCTGCCTGTCTGTCTGTCTGCCAGTCTGACAGATAACATTTTAAGCCTGTTCGCCTGCATCTGGTTTTAATTTTTCATATTTTCTTTTAACATCTGGGTGCTGTACGAGTAAGTATGAGAAAAAATTAATTTCAATTATTTACTTCAGACAGTTCTCCTTTTTAAAAGCACAACGCACAAGGAATGCAAATGTAAATGAAAATCTTAATTTTATTTTACGATAATTTTATCAACATATTTTTTTTTAACTTCTTTTCCTATAATTTTTTTTTTAATTTTGTTAATTTAGTTATTACCACACAAACCAAAGAATTTAACAACTTTTTTTTAACATAATTTAAGCTTTAAGCACACAGAAAATCTATAACGCTAATTTTAATTGAGTAAATTAAAAGTTTGTTGGATATAATTAATTATTTAATCATATTGTCCAAAAAATTTAGTGGCTCAAATTTACAAAATTTTAAGTAATATAACAAATTTTTTTATTAATATCAAAATTTTCCTTTGTAGATACGCAAAGCTTCTGCAAAGGTTTTGAAGTTGCGTTCAAGTTGAAACTTTACCTTTTTTACAAAGTCCTTGAACAAAACTATACTTTTCTAAGACTATGAACAAGTCATAAAAGAAATTAATTGCTCGAAAAGTAAGTTTGACATTTTAATTAAAATATTTTGTAATAAGTTTGATTTCAAGATTATTCTATTTTGTTAAAGGAAAGCTCCTAAAGCTTTTAAAACTTATTGCATATATGTATGTGAAAAATCTAGTTAATCAACTTTTTATTTAAAGTCGTCCAACAATTAAATGCAAATATATGGTGTAATTGTTTCTAAATATATTTCCCTTATAGGGTTATTTTTGTGTTTCATATTTTTTGTTATCAAAAAGTATTAAAATTGACTTCCTGCTAAAGCTTTAAAAAAAAATATTCAATAAAAAACAACTTTAAACATGAAAGCTAGAAATGTGCCATTTCAAAAAATATTATTTTGGAAGGAAATTTTATTAAATAATCTGTAAATCGCATCATGAACGGTAATTTTAATACAATCACTGGAAATATTATCAGATGTAAAATTTCCCTTAGAAGGAAAATTATGTTCAGAATGTGTGTGGAGATGAACCATATCATAAAATGTATATCAAATATTTTCAAATATAAAAATTCCCTCGAAGTACAAATTTCCCTCAAGCGGGCATATTTCCCTGAAGGAGAAATTTTTATTTTATATGGTGTTTAAGCTCAAAACCAACAAATTAGGCTAATTTTAGTAAGTTATGTAATGAAACCTTTCTACGAAGAATAATTTCCTTCCAAGGGAAATTTTTATGATTCTTGCAATTTTAAAAAAAAGTTATAAAGTTATAAGTATAGTTGAAAAACTAGAGAAAAAATTAAAATTGGCCTCAAGCGGTAAAATTTCCCTAAAGGGGAAATTTTTATTTCATATGGTGTTTAAACTAAAAACCAATCAATTAAGCTAATACTAAAATTAATGTGCAGTTTTTGTTGTAAATTTTCGTAAGTTATATAATAAAACCTTTCTACCAAAAACAATTTCCTTCAAAGGGAAATTTTTATGATTCTTGCAATTTTAATAAAAAGTTATAATAAAAGTTGTCGCTTTTGAAAAACCGGGGAAAAAATTAAAATTTCCCTAAAACTTTCTACCAAAACAATTTCCTTCAAAGGGAAATTTTTATGATTCTTGAAATTTTAATAAAAATTTATAATAATTAAGTTCTTTATTCAATATTTTTAGCTTCTACCATTTATTTTAATTTAATAATATTAAATTATAAATAGCTTGTTTTCTATGTTTCCTAGCTATCTATAGTCGACATTTCATAGTAACTACCCTAATCATCAGTAGACTTTTTGAAAGATATTCTCAAACATTCAACTTTATATCCCAACAATATAAATAAATTGTTGAGAATTTAAAAGAAAAATGCTCTAATAATACCTGTCAAAACACAAAAAACAAGCTTTTTCATTTATACACGTCTCTAACATTTCTTCACACCTTTCAAACAAATGAACAACCGTTGGTTGCTACGATTTGCTTTTTGAAAGTATCGAAAAGCAGAGAACAAAAATTCAAACAATTAAGTTTTTTATTCGCTATTTTTAGCTTCTACCATTTATACCAATAAAAATTATAAATAGCTTGTGATTTGTGTAGTTCCTATGAAATGTCGACATATAGATAGTTGGGAAACATAGAAAACAAGCTATTTATAATTTTTATTGGTAAAAATTTATAATAATATTTTTTTTAAAGTCGGAGAGAAAATTAAAATCTTCCTCAAGCGGCAAAATTTCCCTACAGGGGAAATTTTTATTCTATTAAAATCCATTTAACTACGCTGGTACAAAAGTTAATATGATATTTGTGTTGAACATTTTCATTGCTTTAAAGAAAAATATATTTTAATAAGTTTTAATAAGGATTTGTAACAAATATTCTTTCTTTTTTTAAAATTTATCTCAAGTGGTATAATTTCTCTAAAGAAGAAATTTTTAATTTCATGTTGGGCTTCAACTAAAATCCATTGAAATGGGCTGATACTGAAATTATGAAATAATGTGATATTTGTGTTGTACATTTTTGGAAATCTTATAATAAATATTTTCTTTAAAGAAAAATTCCCTTTAAAGGGAAATTTTTCGGAGTCGTCCACTTTTAAAAAAGATTTATAACAAAAATTCGCTCTTTTTAAGAGGGCGAAGAAGAAAATAAAAATTTTTCTTAAGGGGTATAATTTCCCTACAGGGGACATTTTTTATTTAATATTTGCACCAAAGCAAAATTTTCAACAAAAATTCAAATTAATGTTAAATTTTTTTTTTTTTGATTTTCGGAAATTTTGTAATAAAACTTTGCTTATAAGGAAATTTTCCTTTAAAACGAAATTTTTATGATTCGTGAAATTTTAGTAAAGATTATATTAAAGAAATTGAAAAAAAAAAATTAAAGTTTTTCTTAAAAGGTTAAATTTCTCTACAAGCGAAATTTTTATTTAATATTTCTCATAATGGGAAATTTTTGTTTTCATGCTGGGCTTCAACTAAAATCCATTAAAATAAGCTGCTACTAAAATTAATGTGCAATTTTTGTAGAAACAAAATCTTATAGTAAAACTTTTCTTCAAAGAAAAATATCTTTTAAAAGGAAATTTTTATGATTCGTGATTTGGTCAAAAATTAAAACTTTTCTCAACGGGTAAAATTTTATTACAAGGGAAATTTTTATTTAATATTTTCCCAAAAAGGAAAATTCTTGTTTTCAGCTTCAACTAAAATCCATTAAAATACACTGCTATTCAAATTAATGTTAAATTTTTGGAAATTTTATAGTAAAACGTTGCTTAAAAAAATATACCTTGAAGGGAAATTTTTACGTTTCTTCAAAGAAAAATTTCCTTTAAAGGGAAATTTTTATGCTTCATGCAATTATAATAAAAAATTTTTAATAAAAATTTGTTCTTTTCAAGAAATCGGAAAAAATTAAAATTTCCTTCAAGAGATAAAAATGTTCCTTTTTTTATTCAATATTTTCTTAAAGGAAAATGTTTGGTTTATATTAGACTTTAACAAAAGCTGCTTTTGAATTTAAAGCATAATTTTTGTTGAATTTTTGGGAAATCTTGTAATAAATTACATCCTTAAAAAAAATTTAATTCAAGGGAAATTTTTATGATTCGTGCAATTTAATTGTAGATATGTTACAAAAATTTTACTCGCATAAACATAATTTATAATTGTGAAGAGAAATTGAGAAAAGAGTTACAAATATTTTTAACAAACATAGCTTACCACATGCCTGTAAATTTGCTCTAGCGCCGCCACCTTAGACGTAGACGTTAATGCACTTTGCTGTATTGTGCAATTTTTGAGGACATTTTTTGGGAATCTTTTAATTAACAATTTCCTTCAAGGAAAAAATTCATTTGAAGCGCAATTTTTACAAGAAGAAAGACAATTTTAAGATAGATTTGCAATAAAAAATTTTCATTCTTCGAGGAAATAAGATAAATTTAAGAAAACCTTTTTGGAAATAAAAAATACTGTATAAACATGTTTCAGCCTGGGAAATTATGGGTAAGAGTAAATTTTTTGTTTATTTGACCAACATAATTTTTCATTTGTTAAGGGTAGTACGGAGTTCTTACGGAAATTCAGGTTCCCATACAAACTGTGTGTATTACGGCATTTCAGGTTGGTAAATTCCTTACATAAATTTCCGCATACCGGTACGAAGTTCTAAAAGAAAAGGAAACGGAATTTTCGATATTTGTTTATTATTACAGGTATGTTAAAAGTAAAAGTGGAAACTTTTTCCGTTAACAGAAGCAAAAGTTAATATTCATATATTTATTTGCCTACGGAATTGTTGACAGTTGGCTGTTATTATTATTAATAAACTAGATTTAAAAAAATTTTTTTTGTTATTAAAATAGAGAACGAATGGTTTGCGTATATTTGTAATTTTTTGTTTACAAACAGCCTTTTCTACTCAACTATTTTTCCGTGTAGAAATAAATGTATATTTCCAAACGTGAATTTCCGTAAGAAGTTCGTACCGGCCTTTAATTGGAAACTATCGGGTGGTTAAATTTCAAGGGCCGATGTTGAATGTGAACCACACCTAAACGCCAAGTTTTTTACCGAATTTTATTTGACATTACTCTATTTCAGACTTATTGAATTTGAACCATGGAGAGATACACAATCCAACAACGTGTTAAAGTTATCCAGACTTATTATGAAAATGATGATCAATTTTCGAAGAAAATCATTTTCAGTGATGAGGCACATTTTCTCCTCAGTGGATTCGTCAATAAACAGAATTGCCGCATTTGGGCGAATGAGAATCCAAGAGTGACTGACGAAAAACCAATGCACCCACAAAGAGTGACTGTTTGGTGCGGTTTATGTGCTGGCGGCATCATCGGGCCGTATTTTTTCCAAAATGAGGCCGGTCAGGTAGTTACTGTGAATGGTGTTCGCTATCGTGAGATGATAACGAACTTTTTATGGCCCGAATTGGAAGATATGGATGTAGACGATATGTGGTTTCAGCAGGACGGTGCCACTTGCCACACAGCTAACGAAACAATTGCTCTTTTGCGCAACAAATTCAATGGCCGTGTTATCTCACGTAATGGCGATGTCAATTGGCCGCCAAGATCATGTGATTTGACACCGTTGGACTTTTTTCTTTGGGGTTATTTGAAAGAAAAGGTGTACGTCGAAAAGCCAGCAACAATTCAACAGCTAAAGGATGAGATAGTTCGGCACATTAACGGCATAGAACCTTCATTATGCCTCAGGGTCATCGAAAATTTGGACCATCGGATGGAGGTGTGCCGCCGTTGTCGCGGCGCCCATTTGGCCGATATTTTGTTCCATACATAATTGAGTAATACCAATATATCATAATAAAATAAAATTACAATAATTTCCTAAATAGTTTGTGTTTTATTCAAAATCAACATCGGCCCTTGAAATTTAACCACCCTTTAGTTGTAATAAACTAAAATAAAAATATCTCAAATATAACTGCCTGGCCCACTATGTTACTCGATATCGCTCGCTCGCATAAATACATTTGAAACAAAAACAAGTTTAAAAATGTTGTTTTTGGTATGCATGTATTTATGCGATCGATCGATGTCGAGTGACATAGTGGGCCAGGCAGTAAGAGTTTTTTAAAGAAAAATTTAAATGATACCTCACTTTTGGACACCCTGTTTTACAATTTTATGATGTCATAAATTCCTACGTTCTACTGATTGTGTTGATTTCGTAAAACAAAACTGATTGATTCTTCATTTATTGTTCTTATTTCTTTCAAGTTTGAACGGTTGAGAAGTAAAAATCGCTTAAATTGATATTGTTGACATTAAAGGGATTGCATGATTAATGAAACAATAAGATTGATTTGAATGTCTATTGTTTGCCAACATATTTAAAACTATGATTTATTTATTTTTTCTTATTTAAGTGTCATATTTTGATGTGTCCATTGATTTATTACACTTACGAAATGACGTTTGTTAAGAGAAGAGTATTTTAATGTATTAAGACTTCTTGTTTTATATCGTCTGTCTTGAACAATTGCATAACATATGTTCATACATAAATGAGTATTATATATGTAAGTTTGCAAGTAAATTATTTTTGTTAATTTTGTATAAGATTTCGGTTTCATCTTTTCATTTTCGTTTTACCTTGAACTGTCGTTTTTTTTTCAATTCTCTTGTTGTTGACAGACATTAGTACAACTAATTATCATTTTGCCACTTAAACGAGTTTCAGGATTCCATCAGGTTCATTGATCTCTATGTTAAAATCTCTGGTTGTTTAAATTTATCTAAATTAACACATATTTCTTATTTTACGAGCAATAAATCACTTAGACTAAGATAGAAGAAAATTAATTTTTTAAAACAAATTGCAAAAAAAAAAAAAAAAAAAAAAATTAATCGGTTATATTTGAAAAGAAACAAAAACCTGTATATGTACTTTATTAATTTGCTGATTAGATAAACTTAGTTTATTGCTGTGATTATTGTCTTCTAATTAGGCATTCTGAAGCGGCCCACAGACTACACGTTCTGAAAAAAAAATATTTTTGAGTTTATATACTTTTTATACCCTTCACAAAATTGTAAAGGGTATACATATATAAGTTTGTGATTCCGTTTGTAATTTCGGCAATTTTTATTTGCGACTCTATAAAGTATATATATTCTGAATCAGAATTAAAGGAAAAGTTGATTAAGCAATGTACGTCTGTCGATCGTTGAAATGCCGTTTCTGAGAAAACCATTAGACATAGAAACTTTTGTCTTTCACCATTCTATTACCCCATCATCATCACCATTCATATTGAAATTCAGTAATATCGGTTCACATATAGCTGGGATATATTAAAAATTCCGAAAAAAGCAACTGTTTTTTGCAATTTTGTATGAAAATTTAAAAAAAAAGTTTTATGTTTTACTTCAAACTTCACACACTTATTAAGCATGCTACCTAAGAGTCAAAAATTTTTTTCCAGATATCACTCCATATCGCTCCTTTATTGCAACTTAGTCATAACGCAAAAAAGCTTGTTTCGAGAAAAACACATTTCAAATTTTTAGTTTCCATACAAGCCCTAGAAAAAATTTGTAGAAAATATCTTCTAAAGGAAACAGTTTAAAGGTAATTTAAATAAAATGTTGGCACAATATAAAAGGTAGTACTGTTAACAATTTTGCATTGTTAACTCGAAATGCTCATTTTTTGAGATATGACTATGTTGCAATAAAGGAGCGATATATACCCGAGACAGCCTAAACCGAGATTTTCATGAAAATGTTGGCGTAAACGAACTTAAACAACTTTTTTTTTTGCTTAAAAGCAGTTCTAGTAATAAAATGAGGTTATATATATATGAAAAAAGAAAATGTCCGATATCGGTTCATATATACCCGAGATATAGCCTAAACCGGGTTTTTCATGAAAACAAATTTTTTTGCTTAAAAGCAGTTCTGGTAATAAAATGAGGTTATATAAATATGGAAAAAGAAAATTTCCGATATCGGCCCATATACCCGAGATATAGCCTAAACCGGGGTTTCTATGAAAATGTCGCGTAAGCGAACTTACACAACTTTTTTTTTGCTTAAAATCAGTTCTGGTAATAAAATGAGGTTATATAAATATGGAAAAAGAAAATTTCCGATATCGGTCCATATACACGAGATATAGCCTGAACTGGGATTTTCATGAAAATGTCGCGTAAGAGAACTTAAAAAACTTTTTTTTGCTTAAAAGCCGTTCTGGTAATAAATGAAGGTTATATAAATATGGCAAATGAAAGTTTCCGATATCGGTCCATATATACCCAAGATATAGCGTAAACCGATTTTTTCATTAATATTTTTATTTTTATTTTTTGCTGAAAAGCAATTCTCGTTATAAAAGAATTCAATACAGAAAATAGAAAATTCCGATAGCGGTTCGTAATATATATACATATGTATATTATGAACCGAGATATAGCTTAAACAAACTTTTCCATGAAAATGTTCATGAAGGATTTCTTTTTTGGAATGGTGGTTACAAGGCAAAAATATTTTTTCCCCGATATCGGTCTATATAATTATCCGAGCATATTTAGTTCAAATTTGTAATATACATATACGTGAGTATCATGAAGGTTATTTTAGATTCGGCCCAGCCGAATATACCACACTCTTACCTGTTTGTTTTACATATTTTACGCTTCGCACGTTTTATACGTTCCAATATTATGAACAAAATTAGCTTAAAAATGTTAAAAATTTTTGCGGCAGTCTTTTCAATTTTTGTGTCCCAAAATTTGTCAGAAAAACTGTTGTCACTCATCTGACAGTACATTGATATTAAGCGATAATCGCTAGATGTTGTCAGCTGCTTTCATGCGTTTAAATATAACTTCCCTGCTACATCACCACTGTCATAGAAATACTGTTATTGGCAACACTACCCGCATAATATAAAGAGTGATTAATACGCCATTTACACCTAAGCCAAGTCTATTACTTTCGGCATGTCGAATCAAATCTAGTTGACTTTGACGAGATTTCCCAAACAAAATGAAACCTAGATTGCGACTAGATTTGGATAAACTGGTAGATTTTTGAAGTACTCTATTACACAACTGTGATTGTGTTCATACTTTAAAATACCACGCTGCAGTAAAAAAAAAATATGAATTCATTGTGATATAGTTATTGCTGTCAAACCCTTTGCAAAAATTGATTTTATGAAAATGAAATCTTGTTACACAGAAAAAAAAATTTCTCGTGTTCAATAACGAAATTCGTTGATTCAATTAATAAATTGTTTGAATGCGGACCTGTAAAGGAATTCGTGGATTCAAACAAAAGTTTAGTTAAAATAATTATTGACCGAAAACAAAATTTTTTTTGAAACAACAACAATATACGATATCTAAAATTATTTTTTTGATATTTATGTATATGCATACAAATTATTTTTTCAGACAAAAGTTTTGTTGATTTTATTTTCGCAATAATTATTTCTGTGTACATGTCAAAAAATGGAGGTGTAACCGGTTATGATTTTGTTCGAGATTTTCATTATCATCTACTAGATTATGGGTAGATGTAAATGCCCTATAAATTTCAAGGGCTAATGTTGACTTTGAATAAGACACAAATTATTTAGGAATTATTGTCAGTTCTTTTTATTATGATAATATTGATATGATTCAATTACATGTGGAACAAATGACTGCCGTGATTTCGGCAGCACAACTCCATTTGTCGGTTCAAATTTTCGATGACGCATAATTCAGGTTGTATGCCGTTAATATGCCGAATTATCTCTCTTGAACTGTTGCTGGCTTATCGACGTACACCTTTTCTTTCCAATAACTCCATAGAAAGAAGTCCAACGGTGTCAAATCACTTGATCTTGGCGGCCAGTTAACATCGCCACCACGTGAAATAACGCGGCCTTTGAATTTGTCTCGCAAAAAAGCCATTTTTTCATTAGCTGTGTGGCAAGTTGTACCGTCCTGTTGAAACCACATATCGTCCACTTCTATATTTTTTAATTCGGGCCATAAAAGGTTCGTTATTACCTCACGTTAGCGAACACCATTCACAACAACTGTCTGACGGGCCGCATTTGAGAAAAAAAAAAGTAGGGCTCGATGATGCTGCCAGCTCATACAGTCACTGTGTGTGGGTGCATTAGTTTTTCGACAACCACTCTTGGATTATCATTCGCCCAAATGCAGCAACGTTGCTAATTAATGATTTCATTGAAGTGAAAACGTGGCTCATCACTGAAGATGATTTCCTTAAAAAACTGATCATCCACTATTGCCATTTCTTGCCACCACTGACGATGCTCGAAATGGTCAAGAGGCTTTAGTTGTGGAGTCAGTTGCACCTTGTAAGCGTGTAAATGCAAGTCTTTATGCATAATGTTAATCAACGACGAGCATGAGTGGTGTAATTGTTGGGCACGACGACGAGTTGAGGTGGACGGCTCTTGAGCCACACCATCGCCAGCAGCAGTAATATTTTCTGCAGACCAATTTTGTCGGCAGATTATTGTTGTTATATAGGAATGGCTGTAGCCCGAAACAGCCGTTTGCACTGCGACCATTGTTGATCTATTGTTGATCTCCCTTACTCTCTCACGGGCTAAGTACTTCAAATTAATTCAATGAGAGAGAGAGAGAGAGAGACAGCCAGTCCTGGGGGGTTACTCTCTATTGCGATGCGAAAGAAAACTGGTTCGTAATCGATGAATTGGTACCCTGTTTTGCGTTGTCGTATTTTCTTTTCTCATTTAACTCATTTACTCAAATAATCTTTTAAAGCTATTGCAGTAATAATATATTATAATATTCCAATTAATTGGCCACCAAGATTGTAAGATTTAGCCGCATTGAATTAGTTTCTTTGGGGTTATGCAAAGTCACTTGCTTACGTCGATAAACCAAAGGAAATGGAACAGATAGGTGTATGATTTCCGAATGTCTGTGAGCCAATTCCATAAGGTGAAATAGATCACGGATCACCAGCGATCCCAGGCGGCTAGCTAGGCTCACACTGGTTGCAACTTCTTGGCATATGTTTGTAGACGTAAAAACAACCATTACATTTCAAAGTTCTATACCTCTATAAAAAATACTCTGTATATTTTATTATGATTTAATTTTGTGTATCTTTAAAAAAACACCGATCATATGATCTTTAATGTTAACAAACATTAATCTCATAAATCAAATTACTTTATTGAAAAAAAAAAAAAAAAAACAACTGAAACAATCAGTTTATAATTTGTTGACGATTTAGTAGGAAAACCTCTCCTTTTTAATGGTTTCTCAACTAGAAAATTTGATATTTTATTTGTATTACAGTCTTTTTTTTCTAAATTCAATTTATGCATAAAAAAAAGCTACCTGCCTTCTATACACCACGCAAACAGTTTATGAATCGTTTAATTAAATATGAAGATCAGTTTTCAGGTGAGTGGGATTGATAAGACAAAAATTCACGTAAAACTGGTGTCGCTCTTATCATTCTTTACTTTTTCCAGCTAAAGAATCCAAAAGGTTTTATTTCCATTCAAACAAAATTCAATTTCTGTTTAAAGAGCAGGAGTAAAGAACCCTTTTACAGCAGCAGCAGTACCACAACAACAAGAACAAATAAATGAAAAACATGAAATAAAAAACTTAAATGATTAATGATGAATGTTGTTATGATCTCTAAACGTGGGAATTCTATGCTGGCTTATAAAAATCGAAAAAAATAAAACTAATAAAAATTTTGTTAAACGAAACTCCGAGTAAAACGCACTAGCGAATGACAAAAACAAAGAGTGTGTGTATGCGTGTGTTGAATTTCGAAAAGTAACCCAACAAAATATTGTGCGTCTTGCAAACGCATTTTTTAAATATTTTTCGAAATATTTTTGATTACATATAACTAGTTACAAAGCTGGAAATTAATTCATTTGTTGCATAAACGTAACAATCAGGAATGTTCTGTGAAACACAAATCACTTAAAATTAGCGTTTTCGATTTGACGCTAAATTGGTGTTTTGGCAAATGTACATATGTATGTCGGAAGAAATATGGTTTTGTGGTTTGCTTAAATTTAATGTTTTCGATTTGAAAACGCCAAATAGGTGTTTTGACAAACTTATATCGGAAGAAATATAGTTTTGAGATTTGCTTACAATTAGCGTTTTCGGTTTGAAAACGCCAAATAAAAGTTCTGGTAAATGCACATCGCTTAAAATTGCAAACTTAATCTCATATACATTCAAGCGAACTGATTGATTTGGCTTAAAGGCCCTGATTCACTATCCTACACGATCGTATGATTCATTCACAGGAAACTGTTTCAAAAGTCTAACCGACTTGAAAAAATCGCTTCAAAATGGCGTTGTACGCCACACTATTACACAAGTATGATTGAAATAATTTATTTACACAATAAAACAACTAAAAACTTTTGTTAACATAATAATTTTACATTACTTAAATTTTTTTTCTTGAGAAAACTGATCGCACAGAAACCTAATGTTTTGAAAAGTTTCATAAAATTTTTCAAATCGCACGATTTGTCAAAAACTCTGTTGCACGGTTGCATTTTTAGTACTTTTTCAGCATACATGCTTTATTTAGTAGATCGCACGATCGTGTATGATAGTGTAACAAGGCCTTAAACTAAGTTAAAAAAAAAAACTATTTACTGCCTGGCTCACGATGTCGTTTCATAAACGTTCGTCATAATTTTTAACTACAAAAAACCTACTCAGATACCGTTTATTTTTCTCTGATCTTGTATCATATGCCTTATGTATCTCCAACAAATCCGTTTATTGACACGTCATATACCGCCCAGAATCCCACAACTCACCCATGCGGTACAGAGCAATAGATACAACACCACACTAACGAAATTCTGCCGCATTTGTGCAAAGCGGAATAATTTGATACGAGGGCGGTTCGGAAAATTCTTAGCCTACTAATGAAAGAGAATAGTTAGTTTTTCAAAAATTTTTTTATTTTTCAATATAATCTCCTGAAACTTCAATACACTTAGTCCAACGTTTTTCTAGCAATTCTATCCCTTGATTAAAATAGTTTTCCTCAAAATCTTCAAAATAATGGTTTACAACTTTAATTGCATCTTCATTTGAGGTAAAACGCGTGTCAGCAAGGAAATTTTTTTATTTGGGAACAGGTAAAAGTCACTGGGAGCTAAATCAGGAGAATAAGGTCAAGCAACTCGTACTTTAATTCGTTGATTTTAGCAATTGTTAAAACACTCTTGTGCGCTGGTGCATTGTCTTGATGAAAAATTATTTTTTTTGTGTTGTAAGCCAAGACGCCAGTCCATTGTTTGCATTGTTCTTTTGTGTCTGAAGTAGAGGGGTGGATCCATATCTCATCAACAGTTATGAAACGACGCTTAAAATCCATTTTATTTCGCTTAAAGCGATCCAAACAAGCTTGAGAAATGTTCATTCTTATGCGTTTTTGGTCGACTGTTAACAAATGCGGCACCCATCTTGCAGCTTTTTCATTTGTAGTTCTTCATGCAAAATTAAATGGACTCGATCGTTTGAGATGCCCATGATACTAGTATTAGCTATTTCACGCACTTTTATTCGTGATCATTTAATGCGATATCATGCACTTTGTTTGCAATTTATATTGTTGTTGCTGTTTTTGGACGTCCACTACGTGGTTCATCTTCAATGCTTGTACGACCACGTTTAAATTCAGCAACCCAATTTTTTACTGTTGCATATGAAGGAGCACTTTCACCTAACACATTCTTCATATCATTATGAATTTCTTGTCCCGATAAACCTTTTTTTATGTAAATATTTAATGACACCACGCATTTCTAATTTTTCCATTGTAAAAAAATCGCGGTTGCGTCCTTTGTGAGCACCTGTTTCTATATGAAGGAGTTACCAGATCGAAACAAAATTTAACATATGTTCATAGCGGAGATGGAAGTTTCCAAAACACTTAACTTTTTTCTGTTTATACCGCGCTTTTTGTGCTAGGCTAAGAAGTTTCAGAACCGCCCTCGTAAACGAGTGCTTATATGCCTGTAAAGCCGTAGACAACATTTGCCCAATGATCTGTTCCATAAGTAATACAACACTATGTGCAGGGTGTCTGGTCGCAGATTTATATTTTCAAACTTAAATAAAAAACTAATAATTGATATAAAGTTTTATTAAGAGCATTGAATGGTAGAATGGAAATGCGGATTTTATTTGTTGAAGAGTATGTCATCCAGGTGTTTTCCGTCGCGTTGAAGACATTGTGCAAACCGGAGCCTTGTGTTCTGCATACTCGCTACAGTAAATTTGTTTCAATTGAGCTGATTTTTCGATGAATATTTTCCTTTAAAGCCACAAGAGATTGGGGATTGTCATTTTAAACCATCTCTTTGAGGTAGCCCCATAAAACAAAATCCATAAAAGTTAGATGAGGTGATCTCGGTGGCCATGGGATGCCCTCAAAGCGGCTGATCAGATTTTGGGGTAAATTTTTCCGAAGCAAAGTCATCGAAGCTCAGGCTATGTACAGTCGCCCGATGCTGTTGAAAGCGAGTGTGTGAAGAGTACGAGAGACGAGCTCGCAAGTTTAATAAACAAATGCAGTTATCATGCGTCGATAATTTTCACCATTGACATTCGCCATCTGGCCTCGAGAATTTTCGAGAAAAAATAGTCCAATTATCTCATGCCTGGATTAAGTTACCCTGGGGCAATGCAATGTTTTTTGATATATTAATTGAGGTTTGCGGATTCTTGGAGACTAGTAACGGCAGTGTTACTTGTTGACGTGACCGTTTAAGTGTGTAAAGATGGAATGTAAAGGCGGACTGTATGGAATGGATGAATAGGCTGACAGATCTGGAAACTCGTAATTTCTGAGTGAAGTAGAAAACCAAGATTGTGATGATGAAATGTGATGAAATGAAAGACGAATGAATTTTTCTTATAAATAAATCTTTATTACTTTAATTTAATAAAATTCATTACCATGTGGTTTGACGGTAGGGCATATGAACTTAGCGGAAATTGTGGACAAGCAACTACATAAGAATCATTGCTCTTAAAAAATGTCTCCACAGCCAACGCGATGCTCACTGGACCACTACGACATCTGCACAGTCGATAATTCTGACAGCGCTACCCTCCGCCGCCGTTTGCTTTTTGGAATAATCTTATTTAAAGATATAAGTTTGCCACCAGACACCCTGTATTTTATGACTTTGTGACTGTGTTTCCTATAAAATTTATTGCTTTTTGGAATAATCTTATTTAAAGATATAAGTTTGCCACCAGACACCCTGTATTTTATGACTTTGTGACTGTGTTTCCTATAAAATTTATGTCTTGTGTTAATATCCTTTTTCGATAATTGCCCTGCGGTTTGAAACTATTCTTACTATCAGTAGTGTTTTTTACACAAACTATGTATTTCATTTCTAAAGTTATTGAAAACAGTAATGATTTTTACTATATGGTAAGTTCCACACTCGTTGTCCTGTCACATTTCTGCAGAACTTTACATTTTTTTTTTTTTTATATTGGACCAGTACTCAGGGGATAACCCCTACATATGCAGTGCATTGTACCAGAACTAGGAAAATAGGTTGTGAGGAGGGGGAAAGAGGGAGTAGTGTTTGTGAACATTTGACTTGAACTTTCCAACGTTATAACAGACAGGAAACACGTCTGCAGGCAACTTATTCCACAGACGAAGCGTACGGCTGAAAAACGAATTCTCTCTGTAATGCGTAGCGCAATTCCCCGGGCAATCGATCACAAATGGATGAGCTCTAGACCATGAGCGCGTGCTACGTAAAAATGTGCGAGTTTCGGGAACAAGATCCCTAATCTCGTCAGAGCAAAATCCATTGTAGTAACGATAGAACAGAGTAACGCACCCCACACTGCGACGATGCTCCAGTGAGTCAATAGAGTTGGATACCCTACTGTCACCGATAAGCTTCTTCGCCCTCTCCTGCACACGGTGTAGTAACCCCAAAATAGACTTTGAGGCACCGGCCCAAACATGAGAGTTGTATTACATTTTCGGTCGGATGTAGGTGGTATAAATAGTAAGGAGGTCGGATGAAGTGAAGTACATCTTACACCGTTTCAAAAAACCAAGGCACTTGAATGCTTCTTTGGAGACATGAAAAATGTGTTCAGTCCAGCGAACATCACACTGTATCTTCATTCCAAGAACATCAAGAGCATCCGATTCCTCAATATTTATACCATCCATGAGTACAGATAAAGCAGCATTTGCGGTCGTTTGTTTGTGTGTTAATAGGCAACATTGGGTCTTACGAGCGTTAAAGGTGACCCTGTTTTTACGACCCCATTCGGAGATTAATAGAAGATCACTATTCAGTGAATCATTCATATTTAGCCTCTTGGCAGCGATCTCTGATAGGCTGGGCCTATAACTAAAAGAGTACGAGTGACAAATGCTGCTGTCATCCGCGAAAGAATGGATAGGGTTGGAAGTTTGATAGAGAAGGTCGTTGAGGAAAATAAGAAATAGAGTAGGAGAAAGAACGGAGCCTTGCGGTACCCCCGAATTAATCTTGAACTCGTTTGATGAGACCCCATCTATAACAACTCGTATAGTGTGGTCTCTGAGAAAGCTCGATATAAATCGAGAGAAGTCATCACCGACACCAAAGGCAGCAGGAGCATTTCTCACCCAAATATTAAGCTTCTATTTTTTATTGAGTGCAAGATATAAAAAAAGGATCAATGTGGGGGAACTTTAGATGACAACATATTAACATTTAATCAGTTTAAATTTTTTGCTGGGACATTTTAAGTTTTCACATCTGAATAAACAATATATTGCTTTCAAACACTTAAAACGTTCAAGACCTTGCGTAAAATATGAGTCTAAATCAGTGGTGGAGAAAATCTCAAT
Source organism: Thecocarcelia acutangulata (assembly GCA_914767995.1). NCBI lineage: Eukaryota > Metazoa > Arthropoda > Insecta > Diptera > Tachinidae > Thecocarcelia > Thecocarcelia acutangulata. The sequence goes on along the minus strand of OU612097.1, from coordinate 98,539,800 downwards.
GTTCGATACTCGCGAGTATAAGATATATAAAACAGCTGATGCGACTCCCTTCACATGTGCACTACAAAAATCTTCTTGCGAACTACAAAGACACATATTTGTTTGATTATTTGTTTTCATTTGAACAAAGATGATCAAATTAGGCGCTCTTTAGATTTTACTGACATACCCAGCGGCCAAAGTTTCGCTTACAGAAGCGATGATCCGATGCACACTTGTAAGCCAGTAATGCACACCATCTCATATACGAACCTAGTATACTTTTTCATATACATTGCCGCATTTGTAGAGTGAACGCCTACCACCTGCATACAAAGTAAGCCAGTTAGTGAGGTGTTCATTCAACAAAAGCTCATTACTTCCTAACATACATTGTAAGTCATCAGTAGGCAGTTCGAATACAATCTCGCATACTTTGTAAGTCGGAGGTAGGCAGCTCGGATACAATCCCGCATACATTGTAAGCCGGCAGTAGGCAGCTCGTACGTACTGCGCATTTCAGTTTTTTTGGGAATATTCCATTAAATAAATTTGTTCTGTTTTTTATTTACTGCATTATTTTCTTTTTCACTAAATGTTTTATCTTTCTTGTACATTTTTTATAAGGTTTTCTTACCTTTAGCACTGATTTTGGTAATTAAATTTTTGCAACGTGCTCTGACAAGACGGCGAACGTTTGAATTACATCGAATAAATAAAATACGTTCACATAAATGTGATACAAAAGATGAACGTAATTCATTTTTGGGAATTCCATATACTACTGCCATGCACTTTGTAAGTTATCATTCATTGATTACAAAGTGTGGCACACATCATCGAAGAGAAGTAATGTGGTAGGCAATGTTCGCCGCTGGGTAAAGTCACACTTCCTAGCTCTTCAAAAATAAGCATTCGGTTTTTGTTGTTATTGATATAAGCATATAAGTGATTGGCCACCAATGATCTAAATCGAATGTAGTATTTTTCGATTGAAAGAGAGAGAGAGAGAGAGAGAGAAAAAAAAGACGACGGCAAACGCTGGCAGAAAGCAAACACAATTTTAAAAGCAAAAAAAAAACTCTGTCGTAGCTCCTACGAATTCATGGCCTTAAAGGTGCGGTTCTGGTTTCAGAAAAAGTAAAATAAAATAAAACAAACCATGGCAAACAATCAGAAATAAACAGAATAAATAAACTCTGCTAGTAGAGATGGCTTTTACAAACGATCGTTGATCAAATTTTGTGTTTAGACTTCACGGTGTCTCTGCTGCTGCTGCTGCTGACAGTCTGCCGATGCTACTGAAGCTCAAAATGCAAGTGAATGTCTGTTTTTCTTTTCGCCTAATCCATCTTCTTGAGGCTTTTATTTATTAGAACGATTTCTTGTTTAGAAATATGAATGATAATAATTTAGCGTAGAGTATTCAACTGCTGTCAGGCGTGTAATAAAAGTGTTTTTATGGTTTCTCAATTCTTTTGTTTAGAACAATTTTAACCTATTAAATACCTCAGAACATAAATAGCGCTCACTGTTCTTTGAAAAATCGTTTAAATGAAAAATTATATAATTAATATGTAAATCAAACTAATTTGGAAATTTAAATATGTCTGGTGTTATAAAAAAGTCTGTTATTAAAAAAAATATATATATAACTTTTGAATAGTCTAATACAGAGGTGCCCAAAAGTTCTATATAGAAGAGCAAACACCAATACATTTAAGGAAAAAATACCTTTATTTTCTTTTTGTTGTAAAAAGCAAAACATATGTACAAAAACAAAATCTACACAGATAATCGCTGAAAAACGCTTCCTCTGCGTAGTACGATTCCTCGGTCAATCAACCACAAATGGATGAGCTCTGGACGATGAACGCGTGCTACGTAAAAATGTGCTCGTTTCGGGAACAAGATCCCTAATCTCGTCCAAAATCCATTGTAGTAACGATAGAACGGAGTTTGATTCCTCAATAAATGTTCTAATACTTTTGAGCAACACGAAAGTATGTTAATTCAGCAAACATCTCCTGACCACATGGTGACTTTTGGACCACCCTGTATTATAAAACTGATTATATTGGAAATCGTTCCTGAAAAATTGAACGAGGTATCATTATTTCTTTATTTGCAAAAATATTTTCTTTAAAAGTGATTGCCGCATTTCCAATAAAAATTATACCAATTGGTTTTCGGAGGCACATACATATATTGCCGCACAGCGTATTGTCCACCGGCAATGCTTTTATTTACTTATATTTTTTGTTGTTCATAAGCTCATTAGCAATTTTAAGACGTTTGCTTAAAAGTCAGCCAATAAAAAAGTAGCACAATGTTTGTTTTGGGCTGCAACCCACATTATTTCGTTAAATGAAAAATGCCAACATTAAAAAGAAAACATCCTTAAAAATAATTTCAAAATATTTTCTTCACTCTTTTACACACAAACGCACACACAAGACATACACACACATATACTAAATACACATGAACATGAAGGTAAATTAAAAAAAAAAGTTAAGAACATGCTATAATTGTTCTATATACTTGTAATGTTGCTGTGCAACATTGCGTTGCAAGTACTGTATACGAAAAGAATACAAAGTCAAACAAACCACCAAACATCAAACAAACTAAAGCCAGCGAGTACATACATACATACACACATACATATACATATGCTATATTGACATTTTGTAACAAACAGCGTTGTCAACTCGGTGCGCTTTCGCACCGGTTTTGGTGCTTTTTAAAATTTTTTGTGCGAAAAATTCTTTAGTGGATGAATGGTGCGCTTTTTTTTATATTTTCGGTAGCACAAAATCAAATTTAACTCAAATTTTTGTTTTAATGCAAGAAAAAGATTTTTTGTGGAAAACGCACCTTATTATATGCACAAAGTAAGACCATCTTGCTCTATTATGCTATATACATATTCTCGAAAGAAAAATGCACATCATGCTTTACTATTAAACGATCAATCCAAGTTTGTCAAATATCCCAATAAATGCAGACACAGATACTGTTTTAGTTATTGATAAATTACTAACAGTTTAATTTACACAAATTTTTAACTGCTTTATTAACAGTTAATAAGAAGAAATCGAAAAAAAATTATTTATAAACACTTAGGCCCAGTTTTTGAGTTGGTACATATTTAAATGTTATGTAGTTCTAAGCTCCATTTAAATACAAAAATCAGCTTTTCACTGCAAATTTTGACTGAACTTAAATATCCAAACTTCTTCATTTAAATATGTCTCATATGTCATGTGGTGTGCTTGCATTTGTATTAGTGCAAGAAAGGTAAACAAAGCACACATACCAGCTATTGCCTGTAGCAGATATTTGAAAATTAGTTGCTAATTTTACACTAAACAACAGCACAATATAATAATTATTAAAAATAACTTCGCGTGAAATAAAATTATGAAGTTTTTTTATGCAGTTAATAAATTTAATATTTATTTTTAAGAATTTTTCTATTCTTCCACTAACAAACAGCTGTTCTATGGAACACTTTCCATAATAATGGGTGATTTTATAAGAACTATCGAAAATTGAAAAAAAAACACATAAAATTCAGAAAAATGCATGAAATATTTATTTGGATCGATAGTTGGGTCGATATAATTTAATGTTTGGAGATTATTTCATGCAAATGTTGGCCGCGGCTGCGCCTCAAATGGTCCATCCGCTTAGTCCAATTTTGGATTACTCTTTCCAACATTTCGGCCGGTATCTCACGAATAATGTTGGCAATGTTGGCTTCCAGTGCGTCAATCGAAGCGGGCTTGTCGCTACAGACATTAGCCTTAACATAGCTCCACAAAAAATAGTCTAGAGGCGTTAAATCGCATGACCTGGGCGGCCAAGCGTGAAATAAACTGTCCACCGAACTCGCCTCTCAATTGGTCCATTGTTTCGCGTGCTGTGTGGCATGTGGCACCGTCTTGTTGAAACCACATGTCATGCAAGTCAAGCTCTTCCATTTTGGGCAAAAAAAAGTTTGTTATCATCGCACGGTAGCGCTCACCATTCACAGTAACGTTGTGATTCGCATCATCTTTGAAGAAATACGGCCCAATGATGCCGCCAGCCCATAATCCGCACCAAACGGTTGTTTTTTGTGGATGCATTGGTAGCTCTTGCAATGCTTCTGGCTGCTCTTCACTCCAAATACGGTAGTTTTGCTTGTTCAGGTATCCATTCAACCAGAAATGAGCCTCGTCGCTGAATACAATTCTTCGATAAAAAAGTGGATCTTCATCTAATTTTTCAAGAGCCCATTTACCAAAAATTTGGCGTTGTGGTAGGTCGTTTGGCTTCAATTCTTGCACCAGCTGTATCTTATAAGGCTTCACATCCAAATCCTTCCGCAAAATTTTCCACGTAGTGGAGTAACAGAGGCCCAATTGCCAGGAACGGCGCCGAATTGATAATTCACGGTCATCACCAACACTGGCCGATACGGCTGCGATATTTTCTTCAGTTCGCACTCTACGTAAGCGTGCTGGTGGTTTAATGTCCAACAATGTAAATTTGGTGCGAAATTTTTTTATAATAGCCCGAATAGAAGCCTCAGTAGGTCGATTAAACTGACCATAAAATGGAAGAAGCGCGCGATGAACTTTCTTAACAGAGCACGCATTTTGGTAATAAAATTCAATAATTTGCAAGCGTTGTTCGTTTGTAAGTCGATTCATGATTAAATTATAGACCAAACTGAAGATGTTTGACGGTGACACAAGATACAAAACGTGCGTGAGCTGTCAAAACTAGTGTTGCCAAAAAGATAATAGCAAAAAAATCTCTCGTTATTTGGAATTTAAGTAATGCTGCCACTTTTTCATCGCATTTAAATAAGAACAATTATTTAATACTGATAAACTGAACTTGCATTTAAATACTACTTAAATTTAAATGAAAATTAACTAATTTTGTATTTAAATACACAGTCAAAAACTAGGCCTTAATAGCACTATTCAGCTGTTATTAACGATTAATAATTTCCAAAAATTTATTGTAGCCTCTACCCTTCTCTAAACCCTTAATAAGTTGAAATTTATAATTATAAAAAAATTTTGTGTGCAAATTTAGAGAATTTTTGAGATGAAAATAAAATGGACTTTATAAATTCAGTTGATACTATCGGTAAGTGTGTAAGAAATGTATATATACATACATTAAAAAAAAATTGTGTTGATATATTATTACTCAAAAGACGCCGCAAAATTTATAGTGAGATAATCGATCCATTCGCCCTTTGAGGCAATATACCTAAAGCGATCTATCGTTTTTATATATCGCGCTATCATGGAAATGGTGCAAATTTTTAGGGCCAATGTTGAATATGAATCTCAGCTAAACGTTAAATTTCTTCCTTTATTTCAATTTGTTTTTCTGTAGAATCTCTTTAAGGGCTCAAATACACCGTTTTTTCAATGAAAATCTATAAGAAATAGTACCTCTGGTATGACAGCGCCGTCTAGTGTTAGTTTTAAGTAAAAATAAAACTCAAAATTTACTTCTTCGACTCAAAAAATAGCAGATTTTCATTTCCAATTGGTCTCATTCCATTCCCATTTTGTTCTAAGTTGTATTTTATTTGTAAGTATAGAATAAAACAAACGCAACGTTCAGCGGTTAGCCATACAATGCTGGTTTTTATTCCTTATTACATCATCCTATAATAATAATACTGCCAGACCTAATTAAATATTAAAGGTTGCCAGGTGACGTGCATATAATATCAATCCACTACATAAGCAAATTTTTAAATTATCTTTCAGATTTGTTAACGACTGCAGAGATTTTAAACTTTTACGAATTCTTTTTTCACATAATTTTTTTTTTTTTTTTTTTTTGGAAAAATAAAGAATTTCAAATATTTATTCACATTCACTGTATATCCTGAATTTTTTATGTGTTCAGCATGTTCACAAACCCTTTCAAAAATAAAAAATTTATTTTTGATAATTGTGTACATTCTATTTTCAAAGAAAAAAAACCACAATGTTACATTTTTCCAAAACAAATTGACTCAAAAAAGTATAAAATTCCAACTATATAACAAGGTATTGCCAACATATAGCCACAAGAGTATTTACTAGTTAATTTGATATTATCAAGTATTTTTAAATAAGCCTTTTTATTACTGGTTAATAAGGTGAAAACCGTTGAATACCTAATGTAAGGATTATCTTTAAATTAAGATATTTTTATAAATTAGACTGTAAATTATTAATTAAATTATAAAAATTTGGTAAACTTCAACTTTTATTTGTTACAATTTTGGCAAATTTTCGTATATTTCAATTAATTCTTTTAAATACACTGTTCGTTTAAGAAAACACAAATGAAATTTACACTGTGTTTGACAGAATTGCTATTAATAGAGAGAGAGAGAGAGAGAGAGAGAGAGAGAGAGAGAGAGGGAGAGAGAGAGAGAGGGAGAGAGAGAGTTTGATGGCTTGTAGTACGATTCTGCCACTTTTAATGATCCGATAATCGTGAACTTTTTCTACATATTTTATTGCTTGCAGTAAGTAAGCAGCTGTAGTTTTGTGTACCTCATAATAGACAGTAAAAGCAACAGCTGATTTCGGTTAACAGCGAATATACAAGGTGGCGCAAAAGTAATCCTCCTATCAGAAAATGCTATAAATTTTGCGATTGGCCCCTGATGTCAGTTCTGTTTTGACATTTGTGTAGTAAACATATGCGAAATACATGTTAATAAACAATGTTACGCTGCACTGCTCCAGAACGCGGAATATTGGTGACTATTTATTTGAAATGTGAATTTCGTCGTAGATTTCCTGGCCGTCCAACGCCTACTGGTGAAACATTGCGACGTTTAGCTGCTCGCCTCGAAGAGAGTGGCACAACACGAGATGCTGCCAGGCGTGGCAGATCCCGGAGTAGCCGTTTTGCAGAGAATATTGCTGCTGTAGCCGAGGATGTCATGGAAGAGCAGTCGACATCGACCACGAAATGGGTATCAGTCGACGGTCTTTACAGCGAATTTTGCTACAATTTAAAGACGTTTCCGTACAAAGTCCAGACGGTGCATCAGCTGTTAGCTGCTCACAGCCAATCGCGTCTAACATACGCTCAGGCCATCCTTGATCACCACCAAGAGGAAGATTATTTTTCATCAAAAATAATCATGAGTGATGAGGCTCATTTCCATCTTAACGGGTACGTAAATAAACGAAATTTACGCTTCTGGGGCACTGAAAATCCGCGTGTAACTCACGAAGAGCCATTACACCCGCTCAAAGTCACTGTATGGTGTGCTGTTTTCGCTGGAGGAGTCATCAGACATTTTTTCTTCGAAGACGTCGCGGGCTAAACGGTTACTGTGAATGGTGAGCGCTACAGAACAATGATCAACGAGTTCTTTTTGCCGCAACTTGATGAATTGGGATTGAAAAACATGTGGTTCCAACAGGACTGTGCTACGGCACACATTGCACGTGCCACAACCGATATGCTGACGGATGTATTTCCCGGGTGCCTAATCTCCCGTTTTGGCGATTTGCACTGGCCAGCAAGATCGCCTGATTTGACCGCTGCAGACTTCTTTTTGTGGGGCTTTTTGAAGTCGCGGGTTTATGTCAGCTCTTAAAGTCAATATCCGTCAAGAAGATGAGGCCGGAAGCTTTAGCCGATGTGATTGAAAATGCTATAAAAAGGGCTCAATATTCTTCTTCATATTCTCGACTTGATGTAAAAAAATTAAAAGATCAAATAAAAAGAATCCACAAGAAGAATCAAAGTTTTTCTTTTTTTTTTTTTTAAATTACAGCCAAAAACATCGAAAGGCTATTTTTTTTTTTTTTTTTAAATTACAGCCAAAAACATCGAAAGGTTATTTTTGCGCCACTCTGTACTAATTAAACAACACGAGATTGCTGAATAATAAATTTGATAAAATATTGTTATAAATATGATACCATTATCTTAAAAAAAGTAACAGAATCTTACTAGAGGCCAAGCTATTAAACGAATTTGATTGGATGCCATCTGGCGGTATTACCAGACCCAGTTTGATTGCATAATAGTCGATTAAAAGGCTGTTTCATTATCGCGGTTTTTGATATAAAAATATTATACTTTTTATAACACAAAATTGGTTTTTAATAAAAATGGCGTTTCGAAATTCGGTGCGTTTTTGTTGAAAAAAAACGCGATTTTTTCCCCAATTTGGTACATTTTAAAAACTTCGAAGTTGACAACGCTGTTAACAAACTCTGAGGAGGGCATTTACTAGCTGTTTATTGTTCACATCTCTTTGGCTTAAATTAATGCTGGTGGTGGCAACAAATAGTTTGTTTTATTTAATTTTATCTTTTTTTTCTTTCATTTCAAACTTTTATTTTTAGTTTTTGCTGTTGTTGTTGTTGTCGTCATGTTTTCAGTGCAATTTTTTCTGGCGTTGTTTGTTGAGTGTGTTTGTCTGTCGTCCGTCTCTTTGTAAGTTGCGGAATTTTTTTTTTTTTTAACAATTTCCTAATGACTCCTATTTGTTTGAGTCGATGATGCTGTTTGCTGTTGCTTTTATGTTTTTTGTTGTTTGTGTTTTATTAAAGGTGGCCATGGTCGGTCATTTGATAGTGAGTGGTTGATTGTTTGGTTGTCCAATTCGCATGTTTAGTGCACATGAGAGACAATTGGCTGCAATCAGCCAAAGAGCCAATGAGCCTGGCAGTCACGCAGTCCGCTTAAGCTTCCTTAACATCATCCGATAATAGCAAAAGAAATTGTTTAACATTAAATACAATTTTTCTTTTCTTTTTGATTTTTTTCCGTTTCTGTCGCTGGAAATATTTTATTGCTGTAATAATTTCTGTGTGTCAAATGGTGGCAAGATAGATCAGCAAGGAAGTGTTAAATAAAATCGGAACTGAAGATTTGTGTTTGGAACAAAATAAAACCACCAGAATTTTTTTTTTTTTTGTTAAGTAGGAGGGATGAAGGGAAGGGAAGGGAAGGGAAGGGGAAAACAAACGCTTTAAACTAAATCATCATAAAGTAGATTGCTTTTTCGCTAAGACGAATAATTTTGACCGCTTAAAGTCTCTGTTAAAACAGCAAAAGGTTTCTGTATTAGTTTTATTAAATTCTCAGTTTACCTTTTCAAGATAATTTTCTTCAATAGCAGCATATTTAAATTCAGTATAAATAAAAAATGAATAAATATATGTGGTGGTTTTTGGTGGTTTTTGCCAAAACTCTAAACCCATAACTTTTAACTCAGAGTTAAGGCCCAATCAGACTATTATACAAGTATAAATACTTTCATTAGATTTTGTGAGATAAAAGTCTAAACATATTTCTTGCGACTGTCAAAAAAGTCTAACGTAAATTAGATTTTGCATTTACACCATCACACTTGATATAAACCAACATAAATGTGCCATCATAAAACTTTTCACGGCGACAGGTGCGTTATTCGTCGTAGGCGATAGACGTGCCGGCGCGTGAAATTCTTCAACAGTTAAAATAATAATTATGTATAACACATCCAAATTCAATAGCACAAACATATTTTATGTTCAAATACATTTATAAATGACAGCTAAATTCCAAATTTCGAGCTTTTTTATAACGACAAAAAATACTATCAGTGACGGCACCCCATCGGCTACGAAATATGCGACTACTCAATTTTTAATTAGCTGGTTTGCTAAAAAACACAACCCTGATCCAATGTAAAGTATTATCGTTATTAAAATTTCAAAAAACAGCGAAGTCGTATGGGATGTCAAATTTTTATCGTATTATTTTTCGTATGTATGACGGATTACATTCAGACTATCAGACTTGCACGTATTATTTGAATTTTTGACAAGTATTAATACAAAGTATAATAGTCTGAACTGGGCTTTAGAAAGAGAATGAAACATATTCTGTAAAAATTTTCAGGCTGGTAGTTTCCTTTTTGGGAAAATTTTATGTGGCATAAATTTTGTGACAAAAATTGCCAGAAAAAAGGATATTAATAAATAATTCTCCTCCTAATTCATACCTCAGAGGATGACCTCTACATATGCAGTGAATTGTACTAGGAAAATAGGTTGTGAGGAGGGGGGAAGAGGGAGTAGTGTTTGTTAACATTTGTCTTGAACTTTCCAACGTTATAAGAGACATGAAACATGTCCAACTGATTCCACAGGCGAAGCGTACGGCTGAAAAACGAATTCTCTCTGTAATGCGTAGTACGATTCCCCGGGCAATTGACCACAAAAAGATGAGTTCTGAACGATGAACGTGTGCTACGTAAAAATGTGACAGTTACGGGAACAAAATCTCTAATCTCGTCAGAGCAAAAGCCATTGTAGTAACGATAGACCAGAGTAACGCAAATGAGGAGGAAAATTTTCTTTAAGGAATATTTAGTAAAAAAGTTTTAATTTGTTAAATTTTTGTTGAACTTTTAGGGCCGTATCCAAAAAAAATTCTTACTTGAGTTTTAACGCATACGTTAGTTACCAAACACATTAACACTACCATACATTTGTTTATGCAAAAACAGTACGTTAACTATTATATGTAGCAAGGAACTTAATTGTTTTATTCTGGCAATGCCGTTATGTTCAGTTGTAATTTTTTGAATAGTGATGTATGAAAACTAATATTCGAAAATCGAAAAATAAATTTAAAAACTAAAAAATTTTTATTATTACATAAAATAACACTTTTTTGATAACTATTTCCTGGATTTACCTTTTTAATAAATAATGAATATATAATATGTAGTGTATTAATGAAATTGAGAAAAATTAATAGGATTACTTATACTAGAAATATTTTTATTATTCGAATAACGTTTTTTATTGTATTCGTTTGATTGAAAGTGCATCACTAACATAATTTTTATTTATGTTTCCCTTTCAAAATGAATATTTTTAATTCATATAAAATGTAAAGCGTTAATTTATTTTTCTAACAATTATAATATATTGCGGTTCTTAATATTTTTCATAAAATTGTGAATTTCAAGACAAATCAACATCAAGAAACCAAATGTCATTTTAACGTACAGTTAAAGTGGCCCATTTCAACTTTAAACGTATGGTAAGCTAATAATTGTTTTTGGATAATTATTCTTAACAATTGCTTACCAAGCTTTGTTAAGTTTTTTTGCATACGGCCGTTATAATTTTTAAATTAAAAATTTTTTGGGTTTGTACATCAGGTTTTAGTTGAAGTTTTTCCTCTCTTAAGTTTTTTTCTTAAGAAGGATTTTTTACAATACAAATTTGCTGTGATCAATAATTATTGATTGAGGAAGACAAGAAAAATAATAATCAAATCTTTAGCTGGGGGACAACTAACTGTTTCGTAGTTGCTACACTACTCATCAGCACCCACTGGGATTTGAACTCGGCTCATGACGTATCATGATCTGCTGCTTTAACCACTCAGCCACCGAGCATTTAATTATTTTCTATCTACAGTAGTGGACTAAAGTGGATACATTAAATACATTTCTTTAAATTTGTTGTATATATATTTCTTTTATTATAGAAACTTAAACGATTCATAAAAAATATTAAACTTAAACATGTTTCTTCTAGAAAGACTTAAATATAGTACACTTTAACATAAGAGCGTTACCAAAAGTCAAAGGTTAAATTTGTAGCCACTTTTATCCGGTTTTGTCCATGTTCTTAATTTAAGAAAAGTTTTGAAGTCCTAATATTTTGACCAAAGTCCTTTGTTCTTTAAAACATTTTTTATGCGCGTAGGCATGCTGTCCACAAGATTTTTTAAAGTTTCAGGTGAAATATTTGCCCATTCCGCTGCAGCTCTTGACCAAAGATCTTCCAAGTTAGTCGGTGCTCGTTCGTATTGGGAGAGTCTTCTTTTGACGATTGCCCACAAATTCTCGATGGGATTCAAATCAGGGCTTTGAGCTGGCCACTTCAGAGTTTGAAAATCTTGTTCAGCTAACCATTTTTGCACCACTTTGGCAGTGTGCTTAGGATCCCCATCTTGCTGAAAAATTATTTCTGTTGCAGGGTAAGCGCACTTTTCAATAAAACTAGACAAGTTGCCTTGAAGAATAGTCAAATAGGACTCCTTATTCATAATACCATCTATTTTGACAAGAGGACCGATGCCCCACCAGGTGAAACATCCCCAGGCCATTACACTTCCACCACCATGTTTTACTGTTTGTTTGACATGATGGCGCTGGATGGTTTCACCGGGTCTCTTCCAAAAATATTGTATTCCATCGGACTGGAAACGATTAAATTTTGTCTCATCTGACCATATCACTTGCTTCCAGTCATCAGCTGTCCAGTTTTTGTGCGTTTTGCAAAAATCCATTCGAGCCTTAACGTTTTTTTCAGACAGTGCGGGTTTCTTCTTTTTCACGGCAGACACAAATCCAATTCTATTTAAGGCTCTCCTTACCGTACGATCACACACGTTTTTTCCTAGTGCTCTGGCTGCCATTTTTGGTGTTCTAGCGCTTCTTGTCACCATATTTCTTGCCACCAAACGCGCATCTCCATCAGAAAGTAATCTAGGCCTTCCTCCATTGTTGGCAGCCACTTCCACATTTCTCCGTTTTCGCACCAGGCTGACAGTTCGATGGCATATGTTGAGCTTTTTTGCGATGCTGCGGCATGATTCACCATTTTCACTCAGTCGAACAATTTCATCTTCGATATTTTTTGCCAATTTTCAATGCCGTTAATATGAATAAAAATGTCTTTGTCTTTAGACTTCTAACTCTTTAATAACACAATAATGCAGTTTTAAATGCATATTGTTTATTGAAAAACAAATTCCACCAAAAACAAATTCCAATATAACGGGATATCGAATATGCAAACAAAGAGGACAAAACTGGATAAATGCGGTTTTGAAAAACATATATATATAACTTTTATGTTCCATAACAGATTTATATATTTTTTAAAGTATATATAAAGAACACTAGAATAGATATACAATAAACAAATTTAATCTTAATATGACAAATTTGACAAAAGTTATCCATACAGGTTTAAAAATATTCAATTATGTACCCACTTTAGTCCACTACTGTATATTCATCTCATATTGAATCTCATATGCTTTTTGTTAATTGCCCACATTGTTTGTACAGCGTTTGCTGTCTCAGAACTAGCGGTATGTCTTTATAGTTATTAACATACATATTGTTGTATTTTAATATTCTCCGTACCCACAGGTGTAAATATTAATTTATTGAATTTTTGATGAACTTTTATAATTTTTTAAATTAAATTTTTGGTTTGTACATTTGTACAACGGGTTTCAGTTTTAGTATTAAGGTAAGTACTCTGTTCAAATCTGCGAAAAATGTTGAGCAACATTAATTATTTCATTCGGAAAATATGACATTTAAAATGTGGTGCCTATTTCGCGTTTTAGGCAAATTTCACGGTTTTCTTGCTTTTAGGTATACCACATTGTTCAGCTCTTGTTTCAGATTTCGCGCGAAATAAGTACCACTCATATTATTTCACAATTATAACACAATGTTGCCAGAAACATTTCATAAGTTTTTCACAAATTGAACAGAGTACCACTTCAGCAACATTATTTCATAGATATTTCTCACATAAGTTTTTTTTTTATATAGAGTTTTGACAGCATTTCGTACGAAATGACGAACACAGTACTTAGCTTTACATAAAAGGTTTATTGAAATATTTGCTAAAAGTTGGCAAGTGAAAAATTTCCCATACTAGGAAATTTTTTTATTTTGTATTCTTTAAAAAAATTTTTTTCAATATATTGTTTAAAGGCTAGGTAGTGATTTGTATTTGATTTACCTTAATGGGAAATTTTATTAACGCAAGCCTTTTGTTAAAATCATGATTTTTCTTTCTTTCAGTGTTTCATTACAACTTCATATTAATATTTCGCTCTTTTAGTGTTTCATTACAATTTCATTAAAAGTTTGAAAATTTCCCATGTAATATGAAGATTTCCCATTGCAAAAATGTCCTTTAATGGGACATTTCTTAGCATCAAAATCTAGTATAACTTTTTATACATTAAAAATTCGTTAAAAGTACTCAATTTGAAAAATTCCCACTCTGGAACATTTTTTATTATTGCAGATTTTTTTTTGTCATATAGCTTTAAATTTGTTTTTTGTATTTCAATAAAAAATAAAGCTATTTTAACTTTTGAATGTAAAATTTCCCTCGGTGGGAAATATTTATTTAAGATAAGTTAAGATCTTTAATAAATCGAAAATATGTATATTTAAAAATTTCTTTGTGGGAAACATGTTCTCATTGCTGGTTTGTTTCCTCTCCTATGCAGCATTATTATATGAGGGAAATATATTAAATTAATTATGTGGGTAATTTAAGTATGTATGTAAATTAAAAAGATTTTTCTAATTTTCTTTAACATACACATATTGTAATTTTACTTCTTGTTTTAGCCAAAGTTTTTGTATAATTTTCTGAATAATTTTTCAATTTCTTAAAACTAATTTTGATTTTCTTTTGCCAAACATCCGCATTCGCTCAATTTGATCTTTGAACTTCCTTATTTCCTTTAGTTTTTGTGCCAATACAGCAGACACAGTCAGTTGGTTTTTAGACGTTTAAAAAATCGCCAGAGATAAAAAGTATATTGATGTATTTTTTTTTTAAATTAATTTTTAATTATAAACAGATATGTATTTTGTTTTGATTCCTTTTGTTGTTGTCGTAGCTTTTCCATTTATTCCATTTATTTTACCAGTTTGGATTGAATTTTCAATATGAATTCGTTTTCGTTTGTGTCTGTGTCTTTGGGCCATTTGTGATTTTTTTCCATTGATCTTATTTCGTTTGCGTTTTGTGGTTTGTTCTGGGACTTTAATGCCTGATATTGATTACAAATTTTGTTTTGTGTATTTTTTTTAATGCTTTTCAATGTAATAATTTTTTTGCTTTGTAAAAATTCTTATTGTTTGTGTTTTTTTGGTGTATGTAATATGATTACACAATTATTCATTTGTAGACGCTAAAATATTCGTATGATGAAACTTTTAATTAAAATATAATGTTTCTTTGTCTCTTTGCAGGTATGTAGCAATTTTGTTAATTTTTTACATTTGCCATGAGGTAAGTTGAACGTAGTGATAACAAAACGTCTAGACAAAAAAAGCTTTAAGGGAACATAACCCAATTGAATATGATATACATACATTACAACGTTGGAGCTGTATTTTATATAAAGAAATCGATATCTTAACCGTAATTTATTGAAAGGTAATAAATAGTCTCATTGCAAACGTTTGCGACTTTTAAGTAACTATTTTAAGTAACTAGTATAATGTCAAATTATACGTTTCTTACTGCAAAAGCTTGCCATATTGTCTAAGAAGGTACTGCGCGAAAGCGGAATTGTATCTTCTCAGCGGTTTCGGTATCTAAACTCTAATTTTTTAAAAAGCTAATAAATAGTTTCATTGAAAACGACAATGCCAGCGAAGAACACTAAGTAATTCATACCATGTCCACTAGGAAGATAGTTCGCGAAGGTGGCATTGTATATTAAAAAGTGAGTGCGGTATTTAAACCGTAAATTTTTGAAATTCAATAAATAGTCTCATTGCAAACGTTTGCGACATGATTAGCTCATATCATCTCAAATAATTCATTTCTTACTGCTAAAGCTTCCCATATATCCATGAATGATACTTACTTACTTGCGAAGGTAGCACTGTATTTTATATAGTGGACTCGGTTCTAAATTGTACCTTTTCGAAAATTAATAAATAGTTTAATTGCAAACGTTTGCGGCATGATCGGCTTGTAATAAGTAACTCATATAATGCCAAATTATACATTTCTTACTGCAAAAGCTTTCCATACATTCTAGGAAGATATTATGCGAAAGTGGGATTTTTATTTAATATAAAGCAATCGATATCGAAACCGTAATATTTTGAAAGTTAAAAATAATCTCATTGTAAGCGCTTGGCTCAAAGGCAGGGAGCACTGAATAATTCATATCATGTTAAATTACGGATTTCTTATGGCAAAAGCTTCGCATATATCATAAGACAATATATCGCGAACATAAATTGTATTTTATATAGTGGGTGTGGTGGTATTTAAACCGTAACAATAAATACATCTCATTGCAAACGTTTGAAACATGATCAGCTTATACTAAGTAGCTCATATCATGTCAAATAAAACGTTTCTTACTGTAAAAGCTTTCCATATATTTTAAGAAGATATATCGCGAAGGTGGGATTGTATTTTATATAGTGGGTATGATATTTAAACCGTGATTGTAAATAAATTGTATCATTGCAAACGTTTGGGACATAATCAACTTATACTAAGTAGCTCATATCGTGTCGAATAATACATTTCTTACCGCAAAAGCTTTCCACATATATTTTACGAAGATATATCGCGAAGATGGTATTGTAAAGGGTGTTTTTTTAAGCTAGATAGAACTTTAAATTGTAAAAAGTAACACAAAAAATTAAATTTTGATGAAACATTTTTTTTATTTGTTTCAGTATACTCTGACAAATCATCATGAATAGACTCACGCTTGAACAACGCTACGAAATTATCCAAATTTACTTTGAAAATCAGTCGTCGATTCGCCCGTTGTTTTATCGGAAAATTGTGTTCAGCGATGAGGCGCATTTTTGGCTTAACGGGTTTGTTAATAAGCAAAATTGCCGCATATGGAGTGAGACCAATCCACAAGAGACCCTGCAGACTCCATTACATCCAGAAAAAATGCAGAAATGCACTGTTTGGTGCGGTTTTCATGCTGGTGGCATCATCGGACCTTATTTCTTCAAAAATGAGGCCGGAGCTCGCGTTACGGTCAATGGAGATCGTTACCGCACCATGATCAATGATTTTTTGTTTGAAAATATGGATGACATTGATCCGGAGGAGATGTGGTTTCAACAGGATGGCGCTACGTGCCATACGGCGAACGCAACCATCGACTTACTGAAATCAAAATTTGGCGATAAGTTGATTTCGAGAAATGGACCTGTCAATTGGCCTCCAAGGTCGTGCGATTTGACACCTCTCGATTATTTCCTGTGGGGCTACGTGAAGTCACTGGTTTATGCTGATAAACCAGCAACAATTGACGCCTTGGAGGCCAGCATTGTTCGTGTTGTTCGTGACATACGGCCAGCAGTGCTCGAAAAAGTGGCCCAAAATTGGACGTCCAGAATGCGCTTCGTCAAGAACAGCCGCGGTGCCCATATGCCCGAAATCATTTTCAAATGTTAATGTCACGTATTGATCTTTCGAATAAAAAAAAATTTTGATTACAATTTAATTTTTTGTGTTATTTTTTACAATTTCAAGTTCTATCGGGCTTAAAAAAACACCCTATATTTTATATAGTGGAAGCGGTAGTTAAACCGTAATTTTTGGAAAGTCAATAAGTAGTCTCATTGCAAACGTTTGGGACATGATCATCAGCTTATGCTAACTAACTCATTTCGTGTCAAATAGTACATAGCTTACTGCAAAAGCTTCCATATATTCTAGAAAGATATTTCGTGAAGGGTAGTATTGCATTTTATGTAGTGGGCTCGGTATCTAAAGCGTAATTTTTTTTAAAGGTAGTAAATAGTCTCTTTGGAAACTAGGTAATTCATACCATATCTTATTATCCGTTTCTAACTATATAAGCTTTCCTGATAACCATGAAATATACTTCGCGAAAGTAGAATTATGTTTTATATAGTGGATTAGGTTCTAAATTGTAATTTTTTGATGGGTAATAAATAAGTTAGTTGCAAAAGTTTGGGATATGATCAGTTTATTTTGAGTAACTCATATCATGTTAAATTATAAATTTCAACTTGCAAAAGCTTTCCATATAACCTAGGAAAATACTTCGTTACCATAGAACTGTATTTACATAATGAACTCGGTATCTAAACTTTGATTTTTTCAAAAGGTTATAAATAGTCTAATCGCAAACGTTTGGGACATGATCAGCGTATACTAAGTAACTCATATTGTTTCAAATAATACATTTCTTACAGCAAAAGCTTTCCATATATGCCAGCAAGGTATATCGGGAAGTTGGTATTGTATTTTATGTAGGGGGTTCGGTATATAACCGTATTTTTTTGAAAGATAATAAATACATAGTTGCATTGGAAACGTTTGCGATCAAATCAGCGAGTATTGAATTGTGCGTACCACGTCAAATTATATGTACGTTTTTAACTATAAAAGCTTTCCTTGTATCCAGGGTAGAGTATTTGCTCTATTTTGGATGTTCTACCGCCACTATTGTAATGCTCATAGTTTAGTCCAGGTCTGTACTAAATCTACGTCTGATTACTTTTACTTGCTGCAGCAGTTTATAAAATATTTAACTATAGCTTTTACTTTAAAATGAAACGGTTATTATATTATATACCCAATTTCAATCCTGATTACTTTTCAAGAGAGTTTTTCTTCTAATACAGTCTCTCTATAGGATCAGTCCCGCTTGTTGTTCCGATCTTGACTAGTTTTTCTTTGAATTTGCATATATGGCAATTCAAATAGCTCGAGCAACATGGCTTGAGCAATGTTTGGCGTTTTCAAATATATCAGGTTTCAATCACCTGGAGTAGGTTTGGTCATGGCTTGCATTAAATCAGGGTTATGGCGGAGAAGCGGTTGGTACGAAGGCTATTTGATAACTCTGTAATTATGTGAACAAAAAAAAAATGTCGGCAAATAACCGTTTCATTTTACAACAAGGCCAAACTCAAAATTAAATTTGAGAAACAAATTAACAATTTATAAAGCTATTCTTAAACCTGTTTGGACTTATGGAATACAGCTGTGGGGTACATCCAGCAACTCAAACTTAGAAATTTTGCAAAGATACCAATCAAAAACTTTGAGGTTAATTGTCAACGCACCTTGGTATATATCGAATAAGTTAATACACCACGATCTTGCTGTACCGAAAGTTATTGATGAAATAAAAAGATTTAGCGAAAAGTACTTGGAGGGGTTAAGTCATCATAACAATCCATTGGCAGTTGTTCTTCTTGATGACACTGAAGAAATAAGACGACTTAAAAGATATCATATCCTGGATTTACCATTCAGAAAATAAAAAATGTAAAGCCGTATTTTAAATGCAGGCATTTTATTTATATATTTTTAATTTTCATTCAACATAATATTTTAAATATTTGTCCGCATATACTGATGTAGCTATTAAATTTTATAAAGAATTTATCAATATTAGTTGCAAACGCCTGATGTTGTCCTCAGTGGAGTTCAACAATCTAAATTATTATTTTTTCCTAATTTATATAAACTTACTTCTTATCGTTAAATGGATAGATTGTAAATAGAAAAAGCATTAAAAAAATAAATAAAAAATTACAACAGACGTTTACGTTTTCAAAAACGTATTGTTTTCAAATCGATTACGGTTTGAAAAACGCAAAATGCAATTCAGTGTATTCTGAAATCACCATGATTAGCTAGCCCTTTGCTATTTTTCAAACTTGTGTTCCAGCAATAAAAACCATTGTTTGTCGTAAAAAACTTAAGCAAAAAAATTTTTTTAAATTAAAGTACACCTACAATGCTCTTGCTTTCCAGATTAGCCTTTTTTGGCAGTCAAACGAAATATTTCAGTTGCATTTTTTTTTGTATAAAAACTGTAAAATTTTTCATCAGTTTTCTTTAAATAAAAAGAAAATATAGTAAATATAATCTGTCCGTCATATAATTTTCTCTTAAAAACACTGTTTATATAAAATATTCTAGATCGCTTCAGTATAAACTAGTTCCTTGAAAACGTCACATTTCTAGCGTTTTCGTATTTGTACGATGTTATTTGTCTAGTTGTGAGTTCGAGTCTACCTTCAGCCAAAAAGTATTTTATATTTATTAGTTCCTTGAAAACGCCACATTTCTAGCGCGTTCATAATTGTACGATGTTATTTGTCTAGGTGTGAGTTCGAGTCCACCTTCAGCCAAGAAGTTTTTTATTATAACATTAATTGCCGTGATCAATACGATCAAAGAAGAAACTAGGATTCGAACTCGAAATCATGTAAAGTGAAGTATTTTTTAAATACGGCCGCTTAAACAATTCAGCCACCGCGATCTTGTTGTCGATTTTGATTATTTTGTCTGTGTTTATAACAACTGAAATTTGAGCGGGTCGAAAAGGATTTTTTGATATGTCGTAACTGAACTTTTTTTCTTTATGCTAAAAGCTATCGTAAAATCCAATCCTTAATATCGATTGCTAAATCGATCCACCCTTATAAGCAAACATATCGTGACCTTCCCCAAAGAGTTTGTTATGTAATCGTCACTGCAAAATATTCGCCAGCTGTGTGAATTGCTGACTAGTTCATTAGTAAATTTGAAAACTATCGGGTTATAACGACGTAGTAGATACTATGCTGTTAAGTACAAGTATGAAAGATTACTTCTAGAATAGTTTACTACAGGGGTGCCCAAACCCCAATATATTTAAGGAAAAACGAATTTTATTTAATAAGCAAAGCATGCGAAAGTGTTGTTGCTTTGTACTTGTGTGTTTACACACACATGTGTATATTAAAGCACACAGCCTATAGCTAAGTGCTTTTACAAAAAGAAATGAGCGCCAAACGCATAGGGCTTGCGTACTTCTGGATTCCAATATATTTCAAAAAGTAATATCCAGATTCTAATAGCTGGCGCCATAACCGGCATTTTTTTTTTACAACGCCACTGATGTCACTTTTTCAGGCCACATATTTTTTGGAAGCTTGTTATCTCTCCATTTATCAATAATGTAAAATACAGGGTGTGTTGCTTCAATTGCTTATTCCATTGCCAAGCCAGTCTATCAATCATATCAGTTAGCATTTCCTATCTACCAAACATAAATTTCTATTGTTAATCGAAAGTCTAGACAAATTTGATTAATCCCTTTTGCTGAAAGTGCGATACCTCTAATTGAAGCTTTTTAATTGAAAACTGTTAAGGAAATACATATACATATGTATGTATGTGCATTATTTGCAGCAATAAAAAAAAGTATTCTCAATTTCTTTTCTTGTTTGCACAATTAATGCGCATTCAGAAAGACAAGACCGTGATGGTTTAATATTTTTGTTTTAATTTTTAGTTTTCCAAATGTTATTATTGCATTTGACTGTACGGTTTTATGACTTCCTTTAATTTCATTATCATCAGCAAAATTTGCTGTATGAGACCAAATGTGAATTGAAAAAATAAACAAAAGAATACACGTATGTATAAAGTCAAATGTATGAACAAATGCGAATGTATGTGTCTATACAGGGTGATCCAAATGCAAACATCTTTTAAACATTTTATAAAATGACATGAACAGGCTGTCATACTTAGGACTGCTGCCAGCGGCTTTTCAGTAGTTTACCCTGCTAGTTAAATTTCTAAACCCGGTTGATGTCCTGTGATACTCATGAACGGCTCGGATAATATTAGCTTTAAGGTTATGGATGAGTATGGAGTGTTGAATCACACCATCAAGGCTAACAATTGACATTTACAAGACGGCTGACAACGCGTTTACCGAACATAGTACACAGAACGCCGCTTGTTCTATGGTATAGGCGCCATCTTCCAAGTTAAGATCTTCAAAAAAAAATCTGTAATTTTGATTCTGTAGCACATGCAAAATAGCGTTTCCAGAATTTTTTTACAATTAAAAATGGACCAACGCTGGCTTTACCTCAAAATCCACACAAAACTTTATTTTGTGGATGCGTAAGCTTCTCGACTAGAACATCTCTCTGATAAAGGATTTTGTACAAACATAAAGTGATTCAAAAATTCATTACACATGCATGCCACGTGACGTGTCTCAGACTGCATATATAGTGTGCACCGACAAAAAACTCTTACTTTCCTACTCTAGGTTAGGTTAGGTTTAACAGGCTGCTAGCTATTATACAGCCAGCTCACTTGGGTCCAGTCAGGTCCCGTTGTGTTGCCTGGATCTGATATGTATCTCAGTAGATCTACATATCACTGGCTTAGAACCAACCCGAGGATCGGATAAAGGAGTATAATCCACTTACATCGCATTCCGATACCTCCGTCAAATCATGCAGCATCGGTCTGCCTTGGTACAATGCCCTTATATAAGAAAGAGCTGGACACTGACAGAGGAAGTGCTCAACGCTCCCTTCTTCCTCCTCGTCTCTGCAACTTCTACAGAAGTCATTAAATGGAAGATTTAACCTCCTTGCCTGCGTCCCTATGGGGCAATGTCCCGTCAGAACCGCCACAGCAGATACTTTCCTACTCTAAGAGAGAGAAAATCCACACTGGAATTGTCTGTGCATTACTTCAGGATGGTTGGTATTAAAGGGCTGCACACAATGTTCTAAAGAGCACTGCTCACTACTATGTAGTAGTTCCAAAACAATATTAAAAACAATTTTCAAAACAAAACAAACAGGCTACAGAACATTTAGAAACTGAACAAACACTTCATAGTTATGAAACGCCTTCACGACAGTGCTTGAATTCTGTTTCACAGCAAAATTCAAAACAAACTATAACACTAAAGCAAATAAACGATAAATCACAGCAAGCACATTGGCATTCGAGCATACTGCCTTTTAAATAGTTGTGCTATAAACAAAACTGAAGTAGAACATTACTTCAATGCTTGAAGTTCTACTTCAATTTTGTTCTATTTCATTTGGTTCTACTTGTGTTTGGTTCTGTTTGTTCTATATGCTTATAAGACAGTATTCGTTTATGTGTTTACAGCATTTCAGCACTGAAGTGTTTGTTTTGAAATGTGAAAGAAGACGATGCATAGTATTTGAAATTACTATGATGTTTTGTAAGACATTTTTATTGTGCTTGAGCAGCCCTCTAGCTCGTACCTGTGGTGCTATACCTGCCCCCGAAACTGTTTGTGAATTACTGCAGGGTCCCTCTCAGTGATACTCTGCATGCCCCTGAGGCTGCATATAGGCTCGCTTATATACTAACTTAAAGGTTCTGTCCAAATCACGCTTCCTTAATCGTATAATTGTTTGGCAGTATTTCGCAACTGCTCTCTATTTGGTTACGAATAAAACGATTTAATTGCTAGTAACTACGATTGGCTATTTAAAACAGAATAATATTTATCAGCAACAAAATAACATATGTACAAATAAAAAATTGTTTTTAGAACACCCTGTATATCTGTGTGTTCACATGCAAATCTGTGTGCTTTGGTGCACATCCCTAACCTCTCTTATTACTTCACTGCCCTTTTTCGCTTAATAGTTCGTTTTGCTTAGTACATTGTGTTTCGTAGAGAATTGTCAGTAGTGAACGTGTTAAATCTTGTTCGGTCATGTTTATTTTTGTTTTCTGTTTATGTTTATAATTCTTGTGCATAAACCAATAACAAGAAAACTTTACTCCGCACACAAAATATTAAGAATGAAGAAGGAACTGAACATTTTAATGCGGACAAAAAATTATTTGAATAGACTGCTATAAGGCATGAGGTCTTTTGAAGGCTTTTTGTTTAGGCATGCACACGCATGAACGAGAGCAAGACAACCAGCCATTCCGTTTGGCAGTCGTTGTAAAAAAAAAAAAAAAAAAAAATCAGGCAAAAACCAAGAAATATGATTTTTTTTCTCATTCAGTTTAGTTGCCTTTTAGTTTTACAGCGAGCAGACGTCGTTTGCTGAAGTTGCTGCCACACTGCAGTAGCTAATGATGAGGAGCTCTTTGTTTTCCTTTTGGATCTTTCTTTTTTTTTTCTAAAGAAACATCAGCAGGAAAGCAACTGTCTGTGCATGTACACTGAAAATTGGCTGTGGGCATAAGAAACCAGCCATATGTGTTGTATTGAGATCCAGCCGTAAAACAGGCAAAACTTAAAATGATCGATCGTTTTTTGTAGAAGTTTTTATCCAATTTTTTGTCTTTTTATATCTCTACTTGTGTGCACTTTTTTTCCTTTTTTTTTTTTTTTGTGAGCTAAAGAATAAAGTAGATATTTTTTTTAGTTGCTTGCGACTGACTGCACTTAAAATCTTCATGATCACCAGCGTACAAAGTTTGTGTGGAAGAAATTAGAGATCGGATACTAAAATATGAATGTATGTACGTACATACATATGTAGTTTGCGAAGAACGAATATCGAATGGAATAATTGAAACTTATTTACGCTACCCATTTGGCATGTAATGTATGTACATATACATATATGCATTTCTATTTGAGAAAATCTTGTGTCTAAATTCCTTTTAAATGCTGCCTTTTGAAATAGCACTTTTCGGGAAATAACTTTTTAAAAAGTACCTTTTACAAAATCACATTTTACAACAGGATCTTTCAAAAAAGTAATTTTAAAAAAGTTTCTTTAAAAAAGTAGCTCTTAAAAAAGTACCTTTTAAAAAAGTAGCTTTTTAAAAAGTACCTTTTAAAAAAGCATATTTTAAAAAAGTACCGGTTAAAAAATTACCTTTTAAAAAAGTATCTTTTAGAAAGGAACTTTTTAAAAAGTTTTTTTAAGAAAGTACCTTTTAAAAAAGCACCTTTAAAAAAGTATCTATTAAAAAAGTATCTTTTAGAAAAGTACCTATTAAAAAAGCACCTTTAAAAAAGTATCTTTTAAGAAAGTGCCTTTCAAAAAAGTACTTTTTAAAAAAGTACCTTTTAAAAAGTTTTTTTAAGAAAGTACCTTTTGAAAAGGTACTTTTTAAAAAGGTATCTCTTAAAAAATTACCTTCTAAAAGAGTACTTTTTAAGAAAGTACCCTTTAAAAAAGCACCTTAAAACAAACACCTTTTAAAAAATTACCTTGCAAAAAAGTACCCATTAAAAATTTTTTAAGAAAGTACCTTTAATAAAAGTACCTTTTGCAAAGGTACTTTTTAAAAAGGTATCTTTTAAAAAATTACCTTTTAAAAGAGTACTTTTTAAAAAAGCATCTTTAAAAAAGTACCTTCGAAAAAGATACCTTAAAAAAGTACCAGTAAAAAAGTGTCTATTTAAAAAAAAAACATTCTTTCCAGAATATGTGCTTTACTTAAACATATGTATGTATATTTTTATTTATTTATTTATTTGTCTTTTTATTTTCACAACACGACACTAAGTCTTATATATAAAGTACAGGAACGCATAACGTTACAAATTAAGTGTTGAATAAACCACATAATCATAATAAAACAATAAAAATAATAATAAAAAAAAAGATAAATAAAATACAATAAAACTTTTAAATATGACATTGTTAATAAAACCAAAAATAATAACAGTAATAAGAAAAAATAATTATTGAAGGGATTTCAATCGAAATGTTTTAAAACTATTAGCATTGCTATTAAGTTGTTGACTTAGTGGAAGATTGTTCCCAAGACGAGCGGCATGCACATAAAATTGCCATTCAGAAACTAGGCATTGATGTCGAGGTATTACGATGTTTCGGTTTCGTTGTGATTGGAAAAAACGTATATTATCAAATATATATTTAGGCGTTTGAGTGTGCACGACCTTATGCAAAAAAGTCAGAGTACGAATTTTTAGCAAGTTTTCAAAAGAAACTCCATAAATAATGTTGCAAATGGAGGATACATGATCAAATCGTCTTAATTTATACACGTATCTTATAATGTTGTTGTATAACACAATTAGTTTTCTTTTGCTAACATAGTCACAGCTTGCAAATAATTCACACCCATATAGCAGGGAAGGAATCAAGTACGTTTTGGCAATTAAGATCCTTATTCTTAATGGAGTGAAATACTGTGTGGACCAGACAGCTCTTAACTTAACATAGGTTTGACCAACCAGAGAATTTATGTGATCAATCCATGACAAATTACTATTGAAAATTATTCCAAGATTTTTTGCTGCGTTGACAATTTCAATTTTCTCACCATTTAAAACAATATCATCGATGATAGGAAGAAGTAAGCTTTTTTTACGTATTACAATACATTTAGATTTGCGTGGATTCAAGCAGAGCCCATTAGCACTAGCCCATAGGTATATTTTCTCTAAGTCGTCGTTTAGATCTGATATACATGAAGTAATATTTTCTACTGGACTGCTTAAAGTAAGCTGTACGTCGTCTGCATATAAATGTATCTTGCATTTAGAAAGCTGTTTTGGCAAATCTTTGGCATAGAGGGAGAATAAAAGTGGTCCTAAAATTGAACCCTGAGGCACCCCCCTATTGAGTGGTAAGCTATCTGACCAAACATCGTTTACAAATACCGATTGTGTACGATTCAAAAGATAGGTTGATATCAGTTTAGTTGACATGTTTGCAAATTTAAAAAAGTATTTCAGTTTTTTAACGAGTATATCATATTTAAAAAAATTTTCGTCTCATAACGAACAATAAATAGCCCTTTAAAAAATGAGATTTATGTAGAACTACTTTCTGTACCTTTACAGAAATAACATTTTAAAATGTATACACACTTATTGAAAAAAATTCGTTTTAGAAAGCACAATTTAAAAAAATATTTTTAAAAACAGTAGCTTTGAAAAAAGCCCTTTTCAGAAAAGTACTTTGTATAAAAGTACCTTTGAAAAAAGGTGCTTTTTAAAAACGGCTTGCTAAAAAAGTTTAAAAAATTTCATGTTAAAAAAAGTAAGTTTAAAAAAAGCACCTGTAAAAAAGTGACTAAAAGTGATAAAAAGGTTCTTAAAGATGTACTATTAAAAAACATCCTTTAAAAAAAATTTTAAACGTACTTTTAAAAAATACACAAAAGAAGTTCTTTAACAAAATTCTAATTTAAAAAATTGGATTTAAAAAAAAAATACCTCTTAAAAAAGTACCTCTTAATATTTACTTTTTATTCCTTATTTACATAAACGATCTTCCAAACGCTATTGAATTTGGTAGCATTCTAATGTTTGCTGATGATGTAAAACTTTACTCCAACATAACAAATTTAAGCGATGCCACTTTTCTGCAAGCTGATTTAAATAGATTATTTAATTGGTGCAAAGTTAACCTCATGGAAATAAATCTAAGTAAATGCAAATCGATGACTTTCACACGATATTCACCTTTTTCAACTAAGTACTGCATTAATGGTACAGAACTTACAACTGTTGACACTACTTTAGATCTTGACAAAAAACTTAATTTTAACTCTCACGTCACTTTTGCTGTCAACAAAGCAAATAATATTTTATATTTTATTAAACGCTGGGCGAAGGAATTTAAAGATCCTTACATCACCAAAAATCTATTTACTACACTGGTGCGGCCTATTCTTGAATACTGCTCAGTAATTTGGGATCCGCAGTATAGAGAGGAATTAGTGGACAGGTACCGGTACTGTACTAATTGCTTAGCGAGAAGCCATGATTTGCGAAGCTGCACATCGAATAAAACGTGCAAAAAATGTGAGAGGTTTCACCACACCCTCCTCCATCGACGATCAACCCGTCCAAGAAGGGTCGAAGCTCGCCAACAACGTCAGCGTCAACACCGCCGTCACCAACAGTCCCGACAGCCAACAACTAGACGACCGGCCCAACCACAACCTGTATCAACTCAGGCCTCTCAGCAACTCTCCGTAGCTACCGCGACTAACACCATGGCGATAATCGAGGCAATTAAGTCCTTAGCCGAAGTATTGTGTGTCAGCAAAAGGCTCTCTAATGTTGCCTAACGTCAAGGCGGGCGCCATGTCCAAACTTGGTTTGGACTCAAAATTGTTTTGTTAAACAATTATATTTAAAATCTTAAATATTGAGAAAAAAGTTTGAATTACACATTTATTTCTATATGACTAAACGGTCACCCTGAACAACTTGCTATAATTTTAAACTTCCAGTCGGCAAGTAGTAAAGCCGACTGTAGCTTTAATGTAAAACCGTAAATTTTTCATTATTAATTACTTACGTGCAGCCGTTTGCTAAGCATACTTTTGAATTGTATTTAAATTATTAATCTCGGTTGCTACATACCTTGGAATTGTATTTGAACTTTTACTTACCTGAATAAACCTGTACGCAAAGGAACAATCCCGCTTATTATTATATCGCTTACAAACCGATCCCAAAGGTGAGTAAATGTACCCAGCCTTAGATAAAGATAATTCCTAACTTCTTTATCTATTTTATTCCAACTGAACAACTTAAACTCCACTGGAGAGTCAAAGTTGTCTTCCCCTTTTCATTGGGCATCCCAAAGAGGGGAAGTAGGAATTAATTGTACTCTGCAATTATTTTCAATATAAAAAAGGTGGAATCAGTCCAAAAACAATTCCTGCTGTTCTGTCTTAATCATCTCCACTGGAACCCAGCAGTGAATTTACTATCATACCGCAGCCGACTAGCTCTTATTAACCTCCCTACATTGAAAAGCGGAAGAATTACATCAAATATATTATTCTTTTTAAAGTTATTGTGAGGGGATACTGGTTCAATTCATCTTCGCTATAGAATAAACATCAATATATCTAAGCTAGTGATTATATTTATAACTGTTTGTAGTTTTCTAATGAAATTTTGTTATATTAATTCTATCTATGTCCTTGTTATACTGATTTCTCAGCTGTTATTAAGCATTTAGTTGAAATTAATAAATAAATAAAAAAGTACTAGTAAAAAAAGTACCTCTAAAAACTTCCGTAAAAAAGTACTTAAAAAAAAATAGGTAAAAAAAGTAGTTTAAAAAAGTTCCTTTCAAAAAGCTAGAAAGTTTTTTTTCTTTTTTTTTTTTTTTTTTTTTTTTTTTTTATTGCCGTGAAAACAAGCAAGCTAAACAAAAGTGCCTCTAAAAAAAGTGTATTTTAAAGAAAGTTTCTTTAAAAAAGTATTTAGAAGAAAGTGCATTTACAAAATAACTTTAAAAAGTACTTTTAAAAAAGTAGGTTTAAAAATTAGTTTAAAAGAGTGCCTTTTAGAAGGCTGCCTTTTAAAAATTACATATTAAAAAGGTTAAAAAAATGTTTTTTGTTCAATTTGCATTTTAAAATAAGTCTTTCTAAAAGAGGTATATTTTAAAAAGTACTATTTAATAAAGTACTTTGAAAAATGTAGTTTTCAAAGGTAGTTTAAAAAGCACCGTGGTTTGAACAAATTACCTTTTAAAAAAGTAACATTAAATATCCTACAAGAGGTGGCTTAAAAAACGTATTTTAAAATAGTACTATTTAAAAAAGTACTTTTAAAAGAAGTATCTTTTGAATAATTACCTTTAAAAAGAGTACTAAAAAAAGACACTAAAAAAATTGCTTTTAACATACTGCATCAAAAATAAAGAAAAAACTTATTTAAAAAGTATTTTGTGAAAAGTGCTTATTTTTTAAGTGTTTTTTTTAATACTTTTTAAAAATGTTATTAACAAAGTGTTTTAAAATATATACTTTACGAAGAGTTGCCTGTTGAAAAAAGTATCTTTTTCGAGAAATACTTTACTAACGGTCTTATTTATAAAAATATCTTAATTTAAAGATAATCCTTACATCAGTTATTCAACGGTTTTCACCGTATTAACCAGTAATAAAAAGGCTTATTTATAAATACTTAATAATATCAAATTAACTATTAAATACTCTTGTGGCTATATGTTGGCAATACCTTGTTATATAGCCGGAATTTTATAATTTTTTGAGTCAATTTGTTTTGGAAAAATATAATATTGTGTTTTTTTTTTTTTTTCTTTGAAAATAGAATGTAAAAAATTATCGAAAATAAATTTTTTATTTTTGAAAGGGTTTGTGAACAGGCTAAACATATAAAAAATTCAAGATATGCAGTGAATGTGAATAAATATTTGAAATTCTTTATTTTTCCAAAAAAAAAAAACTATGTGAAAAACAGAATTCGTAAAAGTTTAAAATTTCTGCAGCCGTTAACAAATCTGAAAGATAATTTAAAAATTTGATTAAATACAAAATACAACTTGAAATAAAATGGGAATGCGATGAGACCAATTGGAAATGAATGTTGGCATTACAAAATCATCAATAACCTTTTTTTTAGTTCAGTGAACGATTTTTTTATACACATTTGAAATTGTCAGAAATAGAACGCTGTCTAACAAGGAAAAATCATTATAAAATTGGTCAAATAATGCTCATTTATTTTTATTGTTCTGGAAAGTTGTAGCATTTACTAATTTTTGAGCCGAGGGAGTAATTTTGGAGTTTTATTTTTACCTAAAACTACTACTAGATGGCGCTGCATACCAGAGGTATTATTTCTTATAGATTTTCATAGAAAAAACGGTGTATTTACTGTTTCAGATATAATATTTGAACCCTTAAAGAATTTCTACAAAAAAATTTCTACAATAAAATTGAGTAACACACAAATTGTAATGCAGAAAAAAACTTGACGTTTAGCTAAGGCGCACATTCAACATCGGCCTTTAAAATTTAACCACTCGAAAGAAATAGCACCATTTCTATGACAGCGCGATATATAAAAATGATACCTCACTTTATATACATTGCCTGAAAGAGCGAATAGATCGATTCTTTCGCTATAAGTTTTGCGGCGCCTTTTGAGTAATGATATATCTTCACGATTTTTGCTGGAAATGCAAATACATGTATACTCGTATATGTATGTATATATTTGTTACACACTTACCGATAGTATCAATTGAATTTATAAAGTTCGTTTTATTTAATTTCCATCTCAAAAATTCTCTAAATATGCGCACAAAATGTTTTTATAATTATAAATTTCAACTTATTAAGGGTTTAGAGAACTATAAATTTTTGGAAATACAATAAATGTTTGGAAATTATTAATTGTTAATAACAACTGAATAGTTCTATTAAGTGTTTATAAATAATGTTTTTTCGATTTCTTCTTATTAACTCTTAATAAAGCAGTCAAAAAGTTTTATAAATTAGACTGTAAATAGTTACTTTTTAAAATTTACCTTTATGAAAAAGTGCCATTCAAATATGTGATTTTAAAATGTGTTCTTAAGCAAAACGGCAGCTATTTAAAAAAATTGCTTCATAAATCAACTCTTTAGAAAAGTTCCTTTTAATTAAAGGCGTTAGGAAAAATCTTACTGCAATCTGTGACCAGTTGCATCATTCAACATATTGTGCTGTAGGGTATCCTTTCAACAGCAAAGACATCCACTCTTCTATACGAGTACATGTCAACAGCACGAAAAAAACGACAGTTTCATTAAACACATACACACACACACACACACACACACACATATTCCTTTCTTATATTTTTGTTTAGGCCAAATTAAATAAAGTAATATGTGTATGTACTCGTATAAAAACCCAACTACAAACAAAATAAAACAACAACAATTATAATAACAACAAAAACTCTAGGAAGTTGAAAAACTTCACAGTTTTTGTTCCTTTATCTTCAGAATAAGAAAAAAGTGGAAGCAAATTAAAAGTCAACAACAAAAGAGAGTTTGAGCATACAAATTTTTATCGATCTATTAGAGTTTATAAAACAATCAAAATAATGAAAGAAAAGGCAATTTAAGAGCACAGAAATTTAAGCACTTAAATAAAAATTGTGCATATTAAAAACAGAGTGGCCAGATTTGAATTTTTATTGCAGGTGCCAGGTCACACACAGCAACTTTAATTGGTCAATTCTTGACTTTATAGAAGCTTTCGGTGAGGGGAATAAGAAGGGAAAAGAATTACCGGTACTCGGCAATTCCTTACTTTTCTCTCATGTGTGTATGTGCATATACAATGTAAATTGTATGAAATAAAAGGTAGAGAAAGCTCAAGAATTGCTGAAAAAAGTTTTTGTATGTGGACAAGAAAGCAATTCCAAAAGAAAATTGCTAAAAAGTTCGGCAATTAAAATCGCCCTGTGTGATCTTACTCAAACCAAATTTATTGTATGTCTGAGCAGAATTTTTACGACTATATCCCTCAGGTGTGCTAAAATCAAACACGCTTAGGGAACATAAGGCAATGAATTATTTTGAAGTCCAAATATGCTGACTGATTTAAATGAAAAATAAAATATAGAAAAATCGCTATATGGAATTAAAAAGCGATAAGATTTTTTTCTCTTTTTGGTAGTAACAGAATGACTGCATTTTGGCGGCACTAAAAACCCGATTATAAAGCAGGAAACTGGATGGATTTCCTAACCTTTATTTGGCCGATTTTTTATAAATAAAAATTAAATTCTAGCAATAAAACGTAAACGGTGAAATGAAACGTATAATAGATGATATAGCGTGGCAGTGAATTCATCTTGCGCTCACCATGGCAAAATGCCATGCATGAGTACCAACTCCTTCTTTAAGCCTCTTTTTAAGCCTCTTGCCAATCGACTGGTTAGGGCGCCCGGGTGCTCGCAATGCAATTTCACATCGATCTCGATTGAGCTCTTCCGTAGATTTGGGTTTAAACCACAACTATCACATGACTCTCCGAAGGGCCTAACCATAGCCGCGCAGGAAAAGAGTACCTGGAGCTTCCGGTACGCGTGGGTAAACCACTGGCCAAACGTCGTAGCCAATGCTAGGCAGATATATAATTAATTTACGGCAGCACCTGCCATAACGGTCTAAACGGATGGTAGACCAATTATCACGGCTCTCCACGTAATGCTCACACAGATAGTAATTTCTTGTAACATGTCTGTAGCCATATGAACAGCCTGAGCCTTCTCCTGTGTCCCCAGACAACCATCTAGAGGACGGGTTTTGCTTTGGGGTGTTCCTAACCAGAACATTCTGTTTTTCGCGTAAAGAGGGGAAGGAGTTCCTCGTTTGTTGTAGCAAATAAAACTCTAGGAAGCCGCATGACTTATGTTATGTTGGGATTAGAAGCCCCGAACTCCTCAACAAGAAGTTGCTCACATGACTACAATAATATGGCAAATATTGCTACCTGTGTGAGCCTAGTAAGCCAAACTAGGCGCTGGTGCATCGTAAATAATTCACTCCGTGGAATTGGTCCATCATCAGATAAGGGCGTAAAGGCAGGTGCTGATGTAAATCTTTTTTCACTACCCCCAGACTATCAGAGAAAAGCTAGGCTTCGCTAGTGGAAAGGTCAGCCGTTAACCTTTTCACCCGCCTATCTATCATTTCTGATTCTTTAGGTTAAAAGTGTCTGTCAAAAAAAAAAAAAAAAAAAAAAAAAAAACTACATCTCAGAGGCTATAATTAGCATCCCAAAAATAGGATATTTACCATAATTATCAGAGAATACTAGTAACCCCTCGAGTCGATTTTCGGTTTAAACCACAGCCAGAACGTTTCGACCAAGAAGCAAGCACATTACGTGCGGTCAGCACTAGCATAGTCTGCAAAACAAAATCACCTGGGGGCGTGCTGCTCACCGTTCAGCCAATTAACCCTTGGCGAGGGTGTTGGAAGACCCAACACAGCCTAATACATGCTGAGACACATGAAAACAATTTTTGTTCTAATCTATCTCACGCAAGACTGGTTCATTACATTGTGTGTGTAATAACGTTTTTTTTATTCATTTATTTGATAGCTTGGCGTGTGTTTGTATTGGTTTTATGTAGTTTGTGCGGGTATAAAACTGACTGAAAACGTATGCCGGTAAAATATCACCCCCTTCGCCAACAAGCTGTCAGAACAATTGTCACACATCCCGTCTAGGGATGAAACGATACAAGTAAATACAAGTATACTTTTCTTCTCGATACTTTTCTTTCGATAGTAAGTACTTTTGGTATCGATGCATTACTATAGAGTACCAAGTAGGTATTGGTCAAAAATACTCGTATCGATCAAAAATACTCTTTTCGTATTGACAGGAAAAAAACTTAGTTGGTCACCATTTTTACCATAATTTTATTTGTTTTTAAAGGTTTTATAAAATAAATCCATGCGAACGTGCATGCAAATGGAACTGCTAAAATCAAGTGTATAGTTGCGGTCACGATCTTGAGATACTAGAATAAATATTCCAGTTACTAAAACCATTCGAATTTGTCACTAAAAAAATCAAAAATATTCCAGTTACTAAAACCATTCGAATTTGTCACTAAAAAATCTTCAGGCCAGAGTTATGTGACTGTAGCTTAGGTTAAGTTTAACAAGCTGCCAGCTATTGTAAAGCCAGCCCACTTGGTGTGTTATGTATCTCAATAGATCTACTGGTTTAGAACCAACCCGAGGATCAGATAAAGGAGTCCAATCCACTTTCATCACATACCTATACCTCCGCCAAATCATGTAGCATCTGTCTGCCTAGATACAATGCTCCATATAAGAAAGAGCTGGACAGAGGAAGTGCTCAACGCTCTACTTCCTCCTCGCCTCTGCAACTTCTACATTAAGTGATTAAATCTAAGATTAAACCTACTAGCCTGCGTCCCTATGTGACAATGTCCCGTCAGGATCGCCACAGCAGAACGCAACCTCTTACGGGGCAAGACCCTAAGGATGATAGTCCTCCTGTTATTATATCTGGGCCATGTCAGCCTTGATATGTGACTTTGTCAAAGATTATGCTAATGATAAAGTGTCTTACATCCAAGCTACAAAATTTTTCTGCGCCCTGTCAGACAGCTACAAGGCAAATGTATGAATGGGTGAATGTAGAAGAAGAGTTATTATGATAGAATTTCTGCGTTCTAAAAATCTTCGCTTCCGGGTTCGTAAGTAAGACATTTTCAGCCAGTGGATCAGAAGATCAAGCCCATAAGATACATGTGTGCTTCCCTGCCACTAATCGTAAGAAGAAAACAACCGATACAAGAGTGTATCAGTGTTTTTTATTCGATTCGAGTAGGAATCTATACTTTGCAATCGATACTGTATTGAGTATAAGTATCGATACCCTACTGGTATCGTTTCATCCCTACTCCCGTCACCCCCTATGCCAAAAAGCTGTCAGAACAATTGTTCTCGTTTCACTTAAACCGTCAGTTAGTATCAAGCCTATAACTAAAGTGCACTTTTTGTTGTTTATAGTACACAAAAATTAAACTTTAATGTAAAAGTAATTTAAAATTTCAACGACTTAAGAAATAATATATTATCGCTATAGAATTAATAGTTCATTTGCTTGCAAAACAAATATTTCCTTTTACATGTTTTTTAATGAGCTAAAATGCTCATTTTGAAATCTTGGCAACCCTCTTTAAGAGTGTTAAACGAGTCTTTTGTTTGTGTAAGCTTGCACGTCACATTTGCTGGCTGGTGTTGAAACCGCTCTACGAAACGATCATTTGTTTGTTTGAGTTCAAATAAAAATGAAACCAAACACTTCAGTTCGCTGCGAGAGTTGAACGTATTCAATTGTGTGAAGCGCGTGAATAGAAGATTTGAATTTTTGTGTTGTAAATTTTTAGTTTCGGTGTTTTCAATTTTTTTTTTATCTTTCGGTTGCCACAAATTTTACAACTTAAATTTTGATGTTACGTTGTTTCTCTTTTCCTGTCTTCTGTGTTTCTGCAAAACTTACACAAAACAAGAAGAAAATCTCAAATTCATGTGTTTTGTTTGTCTATTTTTAAATGAATACAAAACACAAATTTAAATTGTTTTGATTCTTAATAAATATAAAACAAATTGTGAAAAGAAATTTCCAATAAATTTGGTGAAAATGTGAAACAGTGACAAGTTAATGTTGGGTGTTAAAACTATAAGCAATTCAATTAGGCAGGGCTGAAAAAGTGAGCTGCCTAAATGTTAAAATATAAATTTTAGCTAATTCTTCTTTTTTAATATTGCAATTACTTGAAAATTATAAAAACCTTGTTTCTTGAAAAAGTTAAAAAGTTCATTTGCGCAATATTGTCAAGTTTTTGTGTTTCTTTTTTCCTAATAAAAATAAAATTATATAAAAGTTGGCTGTGCTCAAAAAAAAAACCCAACCTACAAACCGGATTAGCAACATTTTGATTTGCAGAATTCTTCTTTATTTTTAGGAAGAATTTTACACCAAACAACATCATCAGCCAGCAACTAAAAGTAAATATACAAAAAGTAACTTTAATTCAAATTTTTATTTACTAAAAAAAGAGCCAACTATTGTTATTTTTATTAGCAGAACTTTTAAAAATATAAATTCTAGTTTTAAATATTTTTATAGCTACAGAGAAAAAAAATTTAATGATTTTTAAGGGCTAGCATCAAACTATTTCAAGTTTTTGTTTAGTAACCTTTTTAACCAGAAATTTGTTAGAAAAAGTACATTTGTATACATATCGCTCGTTTAGTGCAACCATGTCATATCTCAAGAAAACTCTTTCTGCTAGAAAAACTTATTAAACATTTTTCGTTTCACTGCATGTCTTAGAAAACATATTTAGAAGATTATTTTTAAAGGAGTTTATAAGCCATTTTAGTGAACCTTGTGCAACAAATAATAATTAGGTGTGTGATAGAAATTAATACTTAAAATGATTCATTTTGAAAAGGAATAAAGATGTGATGAATATATTTGAGCAATTTTGAAAATGTTTAAAAGGTCGCAAATAAACTTAAATCTAATTTACATAATAGTTTGGTATTCAACAGACAATCATTATAAAATTCTCCACTAAATATTTTCAAAAGTGATCGTTTTCCATTACACCTGTCGAAAACGTTATTTTTCCAAACGATCGCTTTCCATCACATACCTGAATAAAAATTGTTCATTGTTAAGTCGTAAACCTTATTTTTGGAGTTATGATGTTGTTGAAGTAAAAGTGATCGTTTTCCATCACACCTGCCGAAAACGTTATTTTTCCAAACGATCGCTTTCCATCACATCCCTGAATAAAAATTCTTCATTGCTATGTCGTAAACTTTATTTTTGGAGTTATGATGTTGTTGAAGTAAAAGTGATCGTTTTCCATTACACCTGTCGAAAACGTTATTTTTCAAAACGATCCCTTTCCATCACATACCTGAATAAAAATTCTTCATTGTTAAGTCATAAACCTTATTTTTGCAGTTATGATGTTGTTGAAGTAAAAGTGATCGTTTTCCATCACAACTGCCGAAAACGGTATTTTTCAAAACAATCGCTTTCCATCACATACCTGTATAAAAATTGTTCATTGTTAAGTCGTTAACCTTATTTCTGTAGTTATGATGTTGTTGAAGTAAAAGTGATCGTTTTCCATTACACCTGCCGAAAACGATATTTTTCAAAACGATCGCTTTCCATCACATACCTGAATAAAAATTCTTCATTGTTAAGTCGTAAACCTTATTTTTGGAGTTATGATGTTGTTGGAGTAAAAGTGATCGTTTTCCATTACACCTGTCGAAAATGTTATTTTTCGAAACGATCGCTTTCCATCACAACCTGAATAAAAATTCTTCATTGTTAAGTCGTTAACCTTATTTCTGTAGTTATGATGTTGTTGAAGTAAAAGTGATCGTTTTCCATTACACCTGCCGAAAACGATATTTTTCAAAACGATCGCTTTCCATCACATACCTGAATAAAAATTCTTCATTGTTAAGTCGTAAACCTTATTTTTGGAGTTATGATATTGTTGAAGTAAGTGCATGATATATTCTTACCCTTAAAAAAAAACACATGCAAACAATTGAGTTTATTCGCTTTAGTAGCTTCTATCTCCTAGCTGTCTATATGTCGACAGTTCATAGGACCTACCCTAATCGTTAGTAGAGTTGAAAACCTTTAAAACGAATTCTCAAACGCATTAATTGCTTTCGATAACGATCTTCTGTGATTGTGTAAGTCGGTTTTAACAACTATAAATGCACTACGCCCAACTGGTTCAACCGAATACTGAGCGTGACCTTGGAACCGCAAATATTCGGTTTATCCGTCGACGTGAAAGTATGGCCGGGAAATCCCCATGATTTTTTGCCCTTGGGATTACCGTAATGAACCCATTTTTCGTCCCCAGCCACAAAGCGATGCAGAAACTGCTTATGTCTTTGCTTTGCATGCAAAGCAAATAAACACCATTCAACATCACCCGGCTTCAACTACGGCACTCAATTTCGTTTTGAACTAGCTTGTTGCTTCCCTCCTAATTATGCTGGCAATTCTTATTGCTTTTGACACGAGTGTTGATCAAGTAATGCCTGCAATTCTGCATCGTTGAAACCCGTCACTCTTCCACCGCCATTGTGGCCTTTGACGTCAAAATCACCGTTCTTGAAGCACCGAAACCACTCTCGGTACGTTCTTTCACTCATAGTGGCTTCACTACAGATATTTCTTTAAAGCATTTTGATTTATTGAACTTCAATAAGTATTCAAGTCTTAATACCAAATACAATAAAAAAGTAAAAAATTAAAAAAATGTGCTTTTCACTTAAGTCCAGCCAATGCTAGACAAAAAGTTTTATTGTGTGCGAGCTATATCGGTAAAATCATCTATTGTACGCTCTTGTGGTGGCAACGGTATCCCTTCTTCTCAACCGAATGTGGCCACCAAAAGTAATAATATTGCGCGCAAGAGAGTTTGGATGAAGCTCCAGTTTACTGATATACTTTGTCGCGTACTTAGAAAATTCCTCTTTTACCAGTGGAACACTCAGGGGCGCTACTCTCTATTGCGATGCGAAAGTAAGTTCGATGTGAAAGGTAAATGCGATAAGAGTATAATTTGGTACTCTGTGCCGTTCCCGCAAACTTTGAAAATGAAGCAACACTACAAGTAGTACCACAAAATCTACAGTAACGAAGAATGATAAAATAAAATGTGTGAAATGGGAAAAATTAATTGCGATTACGATCCATTTTTCTTTCGCATCGCAATAGAGAGTAACCCCGCAGATCTTTATGAATTCGTGAATTTTTTCATGGGGGTTTTGTCGCCTTTGAATTTTTTCAATGTTTGACGCTGAGGCGGTAAGCCCCAACCTGAATTCCGTAGCACCATTTAGGATTACGTTGTATAACAAAAGTTTGCAAGCCAACTTCAATATCGAGTTTCCGCCTATAAGCCAATTTAGTTGCGCCTGCTTTTAGTTTCAATTGAGTGAGTTTAGCCTACGGCCCAAAGTATACCAAGGTACTTGACTACATTGTGCTGCGGAATAGATGAGTTGTTATAGAAGATATTTGAGAGCATTTCGTGAGCCTCAGCCGCAGATTTCTTCATACGAGTAGTACAGTAGAAAATTAAAACCTCACGCAAATGACAAGACATGTTTAATCGAGTATAACTTTATGATGCACACACAAATCGCTTAATATTTCGATGGCGTTATATTTACAAATACTTCAGCTTATTGCATGACATCTACGATCTATTTATTTCGCCTACCACTTTCTGCTTACTGCCATCTAATGCAAAACGGCGGAAGCAAATTTGTACACCCAATTAAAAAATATTATTTAATAATATATAACACTATTACAACTATTTAATTAATTGCACAAACAGTTTTTCCTAATGACTTTATATCATGTCAGTTGGTCATAAGTCTGTATTACTTCTACCCCTCTGTGTAATCGTAAATCTCTGTAATCTTCATTTGTTGTTGCTTTCCGCTGATTTTGACTTAATATTTTATTAGCTAATTATCAGTTTAGATTTCAAGTTTTCGAAAAGTATATTTATTTAATTGTTTATCTTGCCGTTGTGGTTGTTGTTATTATTGTGTCTTAAAATAATTTGCAGCAATTAAAATGACAAAATACATTTTTGTTTTCATATACACATGTGGATTTTTTTTTTACTTTTTGTAAAAGTAAAATAATAAAAAATTAATGCTTAAAAAGTGCTTAAGTATTTTTGCTTCTCTTTTTGTTGTTGTTGTTGTAAAGTGTTAAATAATTACAAGTTAATTAAAGTATTTTCACTCAGTCATGTTAAACAAAATAATCGCCATTAAATCCATTTAAGCAACAAATCATTAAGATTAATGTTTTCTCTTTTTTTGTTTTTTGAAATTTGTCATTTGGTTTACGGCTTTTTTTTTTTGATATTTTTTCTTCTTTTGCAAAAATAAATTAAGTTTTTAATTTATGCACAAATCAATTTGGTTTTTTATTATTTTTGTTTATAAGACATTTCATAGCAACTTATGTTTGTTAAGTCTGGTTAATAGAGACAGTTTTTTAACAAACTCTTTTAATAAATAAAATAATACTTTAATGTGATGCACGCCACTTGTAAGGAAATGTGATATGAAAAGCACAAAATTTTTTGAGTGATTTCTATACAAAATTTCCAGACAAGTCGCTTGCTTGTACAGTAAAATCACATAAATAAAAAATAGTAAAACATAAAATAAAACATAAAATAGAGACAGTTTTTTAAAAACTTAACAAAGACTTTAATAAATAAAATAATACGTTAATGTGATGATTCTGTAAAACAAGCAAACCACTTGTAAGGAAATGTTATATGAAAAGCACTCAATTTTTTGAGTGATTCCTATACAAAATTTCCAGACAAAGCGCTTGCTTGTACAGTAAAAACACATAAATAAAAAAAAAAAAAAAATAATAAAACATAAAATAAAACAGAAAAATTTTTGTATCACATAAATTTGCCAAATTTTAGGCAGCAAGCACTAAAGATTTATATGTGGTTTATAACTCCCAGACGAATGTCTCGTCTAGAAAATTTGTCTGAAAAATTTTTACATTTTCTGGGCTTTTTGTATACAGCATATTAAAATTGTGTTCAAAAAAGCTACTATTTGTTTTGAGTGTTTAATTTTGGAAGTTCACAAATTTGAGTTGGCAGCACTGCATTGTTGGAGAACCCATTAACAGCTGATCTTTGCTCTTTGTTTAGTTTAGTTTTATTACGGATAGATTTACACCAGAGAAACGTTTGCAAATTCTTAAACTTTTAGCCACTTCATACTAGATTTCCCTTCAAAATCTTGTTCTCTGATGTAAGGAAATGTTGTATGAAAAGCACTCAATTTTTTTAGTGATTTCTATACAAAATTTCCAAACAAAGCGCTCGCTTGTACAGTAAAAACAAATAAATAAAAAAAAATTATAATAATAATAAAACATAAAATAAAACAGAAAAATTTTTTATCACATAAATTTGCCAAAGTTTAGGCAGCAAGCACTAAAGATTTATGTGTGGTTTATAACTCCCAGACGAGTGCCTCGTCTAGAAAAATTGTGCGAAAATTTAGTGCTTTTTTAAATTATCGGTCCAAGTTCTTGGTCTGCTTTTTGTAAACAGCATTTTGAAATTGTGTTCAAATTGTGTTCGATGTTTATTTTTTGTGGTTTACAACTTTGAGTTGGCAACACTGGTTTGTTTAACAGCTGATCAATGCTTTTTGTTTAGTTGGGTTTAAAATTTCATTACGGATATACTTACCCCAGAGCAACGATTGCAAATTTTTGATATTTTTATCTAAATAATAATATTGGTTGTCAACTCATATTGAATTGCCCTCAAAATCTTGTAAATAAATAAATAAATAAAATCTTCTTCTGTGATGAAACTCATTTTCGATTGGATGCTGGAAAAGCTTGTATAAGTTTGTATCCCAGATTGCGCCTTGTACCCCTCTATGCCGCAGAAAGCGGAGTACAGCCTTGTTGGCAGTACTCCGCTTTCTTGCAAAGCTTGCAAGAAATCAAAACTTGACTAATGAGCAAAATTCGGACGCAAATAATGCGAAAAGCTTGTAAAAGTTTGTGTATACTGCTTTTGGTGTCGGTGATGACTTTTCTCGGTTTATATCGAGCTCTCTCAGAGACCGCACTATACGAGTTGTTATAGATGGGATCTCATCAAACAAGTTTAAGATTAATTCAGGAGTACCGCAAGGCTCCGTTCTTTCTCGTGCCCTATTTCTTATCTTCCTCAACGACCTTCTCTATCAAACTTCCAACCCTATCCACTCTTTTGCAGATGACAGCAGCATTTGTCACTCGTACTCTTTTAGTTATAGACCCAGCTTATCAGAGATCGCTGCCAAGAGGTTAAATATGAATGATTCACTGAATAGTGATCTTCTATTAATCTCCGAATGAGGTCGTAAAAACAGGGTCGCTTTTAACGCTCGTAAGACCCAATGCTGCTTATTAACACACAAACAAACGACCGCACATGCTGCTTCATCTGTACTCATGGATGGTATAAATATTGAGGAATCGGAGGCTCTTGGTGTTCTTGGCATGAAGATACAGTGTGATGTTCGCTGGAGTGAACACATTTTTCATGTCTCTAAAAAAGCATTCAAGTGCCTCGGGTTTTTGAAATGGTGTAAGATGTATTTCACTCCACCCGACCTCCTTACTATTTATGCCACCTACATCCGACCGATTATAGAACACAACTCTCATGTTTGGACCGGTGTCTCAAAGTCTATTTTGGGGTTACTAGATCGTGTGCAGGGGAGGGCGATCGTGGCAGTTCTGATACTCACTTTTAAGTAAAGTCTTGATCTATCTTAGCGATTCCGTTTTTATATCCTAAATCGTCACAAAGCGCCTTACTTTCATCCTAATTTGGTGAATGCGGAGGCTGAGACATGATTACGCTATTCTTTTCGAACAAAAAAATTATGAACAGGCATTTTCTTTCCGCAGCAGAAAATCACCGAACAAGCAAAACATGTTTAACTCTTATGCCTCTCACAAACAAATTCAACGAAACATATATCGCTCCTTTATTGCAACAAATCTGTATCTCAAAATTAGGTTTTTGAATTAACAATGCAGAATTGTTAACAGTACTACATGGAGATATTGTGCCAACAAATCATTCAAATTACTTTTAAACTGTCTCCTTTTTCCACAAAAATTTTCTAGGACCTCTTTTTTCTATTTTCTAAGACTAAAAATATAAAATGTGTTTTTCTCGAAATGAGCTCTTTTAAGTTATGGCATTGTTGAAATTGTTCAAACTACAGTTAAACAAATAAGTGTCCAATAGCGTTAACATGTTAGCCCTAATTGTAAGTGCAAAAATATAGTTTAAAAAACGGAGAATTGCTATCGCTGAAGCATCTACAAAAACTTTTTTCAACTTCGTGTAAAACTAACAATCGACAATCATGTTTTTCTCTTAACATACATTTTTATAACTAAACTTTAAACTTTTCATTACAAAGCATCACAATATTATCTACCTAAACCAAAATCCATTGTAAATCTCAAATTATGGTAACTAATTTAAACCTATAAATACCAATTATATCAGTGAAATTCATTAACTCGACAATCATGTTTGAGAAAAATTAGAAACCTCTGTCTGCGTATTTCGTCTATGGTCAAATGGGTACCCTATATCCGAAGAACAAGAGAAGTGAATACTCCAAAAGTGTCAACATAAAGAAAAAATCGCTAATCGAATACATGTAGCCGGAAAAGTTGCAAAATTCACCTTTTGTATTGAACAGCTCTGTTTTATTTTTGGCAACATGTTGCTAATGAAATCTACATTGCTTTTTAAATCTTCATTGCTTTATCATGAACAACCCTCAAACATATCGTTGCTAACTCTGGTATTAGTTTCATTATGTAGTGGCGACAATCTTATATTGCCTTTTGAAAAAAGTTGCTAAGCATTTAGTACCCCAACAAATAGTTATCAAATGACATTTAATTTAATATTGCTTAGCTTTGTTCTACAATACTTTTAATACATATATCAATACGATTAAAAATAATTCTTTAGATAAATTTCGTCTCATGTTGCTAAATTAAATGTAGTCGCAATTCTGTAACCTTTTTCGTAGATTTTTTTCAATATGAATATTGTTTTAAACAGGAAACATATAATAAGTTGCAGAATTTATAAATGCATGTCAAGTTATTTTTATGTTCATAAAATATGCAAATTGAAAATTAATTTTAAAAATTCATAAAATACATATACCTAGGTATGTTTATAAGCTGAGAAATGTTTGTAACAATGCCAAGAATCATGTAATAAATAATTGTAGATAAATCTAACAACATTTTAAATTTTTATATATAAATGAATTCATCATTAAAAGTCTTTAAACTGTAAAAACACTTTAAAATAGATATTTTGTAAAAAAATGTTGCTAGCAACATTTTGGTGTTGCTGGGCTGTCAAAGTATGATTTTTTCCGGAAATAATGTTTAGTAATCATACCGTTACCGTTTGTCTATATATATTCATATT
Source organism: Thecocarcelia acutangulata (assembly GCA_914767995.1). Taxonomy (NCBI): domain Eukaryota; kingdom Metazoa; phylum Arthropoda; class Insecta; order Diptera; family Tachinidae; genus Thecocarcelia; species Thecocarcelia acutangulata. The sequence goes on along the minus strand of OU612097.1, from coordinate 98,495,820 downwards.
TTTTGATAACCATTTTTTAGAGTTTCTATAGTTTGTGGGTTTTCTCTAGTTTTTAAATTCTTGTTAAAATTTCATTTAAAGAAAAAATACTAATAACCTTCCACTTAAGCCGCGATTTATTCGCATATATTTATATTTCACCGATTTGTTTTCAAAAGCAAGCATTCAGTAGTTTGTTGTTTATTGAACTCTTTTGCTAATTTAATAAACATACACTCTCAATTTAGCATAATAATACAAAACCCAAATACTTTTTGTTTGAGTTTTTTTTTCTTGCTCTACCACTAAAAATTCTTCGTTTTGCATTTTTAGTTAAAAAATTTGTTAGTTTTGTAGCAGAAAAAGCAATTAAAATTTATTATGGTTAGTTTACGGCTAGAACTGGTTTGTGTTTTTATTTTCTTTAAAGCAACGCTTTTGAAAATTTTCTTAATTAAAATTAAAAACAAAAAACTATTTGAAAAAAGAAGTAGTTAAAAATTAGCTTATCTTTAAACGCAGGCAACAGAAATCAGTTTGCTTAAATTTTATGGCTTAGGAGATTTTTTTTTCGCGCTGGCTTAAATTGCAAATCGTTCTGCTTTTAGCAATAAAAAAAGCAAATACCTTTTGCAGGAGAAACAAATCATCTGCGAAATTTCTACAACATTTTATTACTTAACCTATAAATCGCTTTTAGTATGTTGTCAGTTAGATATTTTGTATTCAAATAAAAGCAAAACATGTATACAAATAATTTAGTAGCTTAGTTTCTTAAATGTTTATGAAATAACTCTGGCAACATTTCCTGTAATTATAAAATAATCAAAACAGAAATTTCTTAAACAACATTTTGTAAAGAAAAAAATACAGAATTTGTAGGCATGTGCTATATTATACATTGTATGTTGTCTTTTTAAGCAACATGTTGCAGAAAAATTGACACTATGAAGAGCCGCAACACTTTCTACATATCCGGTCTAGTAGTTTATACAATTTTAAAGCCAACTACTTTGATAATTTATTGCGACCTAAACCAGCTTTTCTCATAAAAGTTTCGTAGAATATTCTGTGAGGAGCAAAACGTGACGTACTGTTCTGTTAATGTTGCTGAACTGTTGAGAAAATAGCTTTTGCAAGAGAAACAAATCATCTGCTCAATTCCTATAACATTTTATTACTTAAATAAATAAAAAAATAAATCGTTTAATATGTTGTGAAGTAGATATATTGTATTCAAATAGAAGCAAAAAATTTAAATAAAAAATTTAAAAATTTAGTTGCTTATAAAACTAATAAATGTTTATGAAATATCTCTGGCACCATTTTCTGTAATTGTAAAATAATCAAAACAAAAATTTCTTAAACAACATGTTGCAAAGAAAAATATACAAAATATGTAGATATGCATATTATATATACTTTATATGCTGCTTTTTTAACCAAAATGTTGAAAATATTAACGCTATAATGGGCCGCAAATCTTTTTACATTTCCGGTCTAGTAATTTATGCAATTTTAAAGCCAACTATTTTGGTATTTTTTTGAGATCTGAACCAGCTTTTCACATAAAAAATTCCTAGAATATTCTGTGAGGGGAAAAACGTGATGTTTTGTTCTGTAAATGTTGCAGAACTGTTCAGAGTGTGGAATGATATTTTTGTTAAACTTAATAATAAGAAATATATTCAATAAAGTATATGAGAATAAATGCACTTGGTAATTTGCTTTGCAACATCGATGTTGTACTTGTTTTATACACTCAAACTTACAACTTCTGCAACTTCTGCAACATTTAAATGTGGCAGTGTTTTAGACGCTTAAGTTGTGAAAAATATATGAGAAAATATGGTTTGCAACAATTAAACAGATTCCAACTATTGCAACATCTTAGATGCTTAAGTGGCAAAAGATATATGACAAATATAAATATATGATACAGCAAAAACATTTTTTAGCTTTGAAGTAGTAAAAGAATATATTTAAGAAAGTTTTTCTACATATGACTCGAAATAAAATATTGCAAAGTAGTTCCTGATTACATGTTTGAAGTTTCGGCAGGACTAATTATGCTGCTGAATATCTCTTCAATACTTTATAAGTCAAAAATTCCAAGAAAAACATTTTCTCTTTATAATGCATATGTTAGTTATGTACTATTTTTCTGCAACATGTTGCGGAAAACTAAAAATAATGTTGTTAAATTAGTACCAGGTGTTCAACTCGTTTTGGTTATTTTTCTGGCTTAATTTAGAATTTTGCCCCGGGAAGTTCTATGTACTTGCAGACCATATCGGCGTTAATCATGATTATGGTTGTGAAATTGATTTACATCAGCACCTGCCTGTACAGCCTAATCTGATGACGGACCAACTCCCCGGGGTAAATTATTAACGATTAACCAGCGTACCCGTGTGGCTTGCTAGGCTTACGTAAGTCTCAACTATTTGCTATAAGTTTGTAGCCCTGTAGACAAACCCAACACACAGCCAGACGTTGCAGCCAAGGCTGTACGATCAGCGCCGGAATGGTTTGAAAAGCCGAATCTCCCGGAGGCTTTAACAGTTAACCCTTGCCGAGACTTTCAGTAGTTTTACACATCATAAGTTATGCGGCTTCCTAGAGTTTTATTTGCTGCAAAAATGATGAGTATTTTTGTTTGGTAAGAAATGTTTTTATATATTATTTTCTTTAGCAACATGTTGCTAAAAAGGCCTTTTATGTTTATATGACTATGAACTCGTAAAATTATAGTTTTATTTCGCAAAGATTATTGCTGCACCATTTTTTTTTTTTGCAAAATTTCGTCTTTTTTTCTCTCCTTTTTTGTTGCAAAGTCCTTTTTCCTGTCTGTTATAACGTTGGAAAGTTCAAATGTTCTTCACAAACACTACTCCCTTTTTCCCCCTCCTCTCAGTCTATTCTCCTAGTTCTGGTACAATGCACTGCTTATAGGGGTCATACCCTGAGTCATTGTCCAAGATAAAAAGAAAATTCGTTTTCAGCAACTTGCTGCTGAAAACCTGTTTTCCTACATACAAGCTATTTTGCTTCACGAGCTTGTAAATTAATTCTTCGAATTGTTCCTTACTTTATAACTCAAAAATTCCAAAAAAAAAAAAAAAAAAAAAAATCCTGTTTTAATCCATTTGTTAATATGTGTAATATGTTGCTGAGAAACATGTTGCGCAAAACTAAAAATAATGTTGTTAAATGAGTACCAGGTGTTCAACTCGTTTTGGTTATTTTTCTGGCTTAATTTAGAATTTTGAAAATATTAATTTTTCAAGCCCTTAAAAAAAATTCTATCGGCAACTTCCATAATTTAAAAAAACAAAAAAAATTATTTTGGTCTTGTGGCTTAGAATTATATTATGTATTTACACAAATTAAACGTATGTATTTCTTTCTATCAATATATTTTTCTATGTGTTGAAATTACTTATTATCGACAATCCATTATACGTGAGTTGTTTCTTAATGTACGAGTACAACTACAACAAATCGTAGGTCTGTCCAAATGAATAAGTGACTGTGTACGTGACATTGTTAAGAAATGCCCCAACAAATTACTAAAATTATAATAACAAAACTGTTTTTCTACACTAGGTTTATTTTACTCGTTGTTTCGTGTAAACTGCTTCGCTTTTTTAACGTACGAATTGAAATCCAACTAGCCGGCAACATCGCTTTACCTCGAGCTGTTTTAAGACCTTCGATGTTTAATTCTCTTCTCTTTGTTTTATTAAGTGCTGCTGTTAATCCTATTTGTTTTTGTTATTGATTAATATATTGTGGTCATAATTTTGGTTTAATTTTTTTATTTTAATATTGATTCTTTTTTTGTTCTTCGCAATACATATGATAAAAAAATTCTACCTGATATTATAAGTACGATGACTTTTATTTTATAAATAACTAATCTCTAGGTTGTCCAGGTATTGTTTTTACAGCTTAGTACATCAACGATGTTTTTATGAATTAATTCTTGTTTATAATGTATTAAATGATAAAATAATACTTAAAAAGAACATTAAAATGTTAACCTTTATATAGCCAGCAACATCTTCTAATGGAAACACAAAACAAAAAATTATACAAAAACCTCCATTTTATTAAATTTTGTTTAATACAATTTTTTTTCTAAAGTATTACATTTTTATATATGCTTAGAATAATTAATTTTCTCTGTGCATCTTATGCTTAAAATCTTTGCTGCAGACCACTATCAACATGTTGCCGCCACAACAGAAAATTTCACTGAAAACAATTTTATTAAACAAAATTTAAACAAAATTAAAATAATTCTTTGCAGCTGTTGCATCCATTCGATAACAAAGTTCTCTTTCTTAGCAACATGTTGCAGGCAGTGTTTCTATCTATTTTTGTATTTTGGCCAAAGTGCTTAATGCTTAAATTTTAGGTGTATTCTACCAATTATAATAAATAGTTTACCCCAATTTAGTTTACAAAAATATTTCAAATGAATTAAGATGAAATCCGTCACCATTTACTTGAATGTCTGCTATTGAACTTTATATATAGATATCAATAAAAATTCCATTTGCAACTTTTGCTTATTATTTTTAGCAGCTTGCAATGTAGTCTTTACTCTAGATGTAGAGTGGCATTGTGTGCCTCTCCTCTTCATTTATGCGTGAATCCGAAAATAAACTTCATAGTGTTTTTTTTTCAAGAAAAATGTTTATGAAGTATATCTTGCAACATTTGTTGCTGTGGTTTCAGCAGGACGGCACAACAAGTCACACTGCTCATGCCACAATGATTGATTATAAGCAACGTTTGATCACCATAAAGTTTCCATCCCAAGATCGTGCAATTTTCCACCGGTAGACTATTTCCTGGAGGATAACATTCGTCGCGTTATTGCCGATATATGGCCACTAATGTTGTAACAAGACATCGAAAATTAGTACTCCATATTACACTAAATCCGACCCAGCTGTGGCGGGCATATGCCAGAAATCATATTTAAATTATAATGCCAGAAAAGTATCCTTCAAATAAAGTGATTTCATGTCAATTTAAAAAAATTAATCTCAGTTTTGATCCATTTGAAAATGCATACCTCTATAAAAAACACCATATACTTGTGCAACATTTCATGTTAACAGTGTTTTGGCCGCTGAAGTTGTGAAGTGTGACACATATTTTACCTTTTTTCTATGGCGGTGGCCATTTTTTTTTGAAGCTTCGATAGGACATACTAGATATATTCAGCAAATTTTTTTTCTTCATCAAATAGAATATTATTTTCATAACCAAACATGTTACGTAAGTACTTACGTCAAAAACTGATTTAACTTGTTATATTTATGATAATACAGAATGGGTTGTATATATTACTAGTAGCTTAATGCTTCCCTACTGAATAGATTTTTTTACTATTTTTAGTTTTTTTTAGCAACATCGAGCTAATTTTTTGAAGGTGCATATATTTTCATATCTTTGTTTGTGTCTACTGTTTTTACATTTAATTTGTGTTTAGCTGTTACTTTCCATTTTGAACTTTTCATACCCAAGCATGTGACGTAATTACTTACGTCGATAACAGGTTTAACTCGTCATATTTATGTTCATACATATCGTATTTTATATGTGTTACTAGCAACATAATGCTTCCCTCTTAAATAGATTTATTCAACTGATTTAATTTTTCTAGCAACATGTTGCTTATCTTTTGAAGGTGTATATTTTTGCATATCTTTGTTTGTTTCTACTATTTACATGTTCAATTTGTGCTTACCTGCTACTTTCCATTTTGAACCTCATTTTCATACCCAAATATGTGACGTAAGTACTTACGTCAAAAGCAGATTTAACTTGCCTTATTTATGTTACTATATAACGTGCTATATAGATCACGAGCAACATAATGCAACATAATCCTAAATGGATTTTTAATAACTTAAATTTTTTCTAGCAACATGTTGCTGATCTATTGAAGGTTAACTTTTTTTTGTTTTAACTATTTACATATATAATTTGGGCTTGCTTCTTGCTTTCCATATTGAACTTTTTGCTCATACCCTAATATGTGACGTAAGTACTTAAGTTAAAAATTTAGTTATTTTCATCCAAGCGTCTGACGTAAGTACTTATGTCGATAACATGTTTAACTCGTCATATTTCTGTTAATACATAACGTGTTATACATATATATTACTAGCAGCATAATACTTCCCTCTTAATTGTATTATTTGCTCAGATTTATTTTTTCTAGCATCATGCTGCTTATCTCTTTAAGGTGCATATTGTTTCATATCTTTATTTCTACTATTTACATATTCAATTTGTGTTTATTTGCTACTTTCCATTTTAAACTTCATTTTCATATCTGTGACGTAAGTACTAACGTCAAAAGCAGATTTAACTTGCTTTATTTATGTTAATACATAACGTGCTATATAGATCACTAGCAGCATAATGCTTCCTTCCTAAATGGATTTTTGATAACTTAAATTTTTTCTAGCAGCATGTTGCTGAAGATTAAATTTTTTTTGTTTTAACTATTTACATATATAATTTGGGCTTGCTTCTTACTTTCCATATTGAACTTTTTACTCATACCCTAATTTGTGACGTAAGTACTTACGTTAGTGATCTATATAACGTATTATATAGATCACTAGCAGCATAATGCTTCCCTCCTAAATAGGTTTTTTTACCATCATCGGTTTTTCTAGCAACATGTTGCTGATCCCTTACTGGTGTATATTTTTTTAATACTTCTCTTCTTCTTCTTGGTTTTCGCTAAGTACTTACATATTTAAATTGTGCTTACCGGCTACTTTCCATTTTGAACTTTCTTTTAATGGTGTTTTATATGATATTCCAATATATGGCGATAGCTTATGGTAAATAGCCTTTAATTTTCAACTTTTGTTTTGTGATGAGTAAATTTCTCTGCTTTCTAGCTACTTATCAGTAATTTTTTATATAATAAACTTTAACGGAAAAGCATTGGATATTTGAATCTTATTACATGCTTAAATTTTGATTATCCTGTCTTTCATATCGCTTAAACCATCAACGATTTTCACAGTTAAAATTGTTGCAAAATATTGTTGCCAAATGTTGTTCAATAAATATAAATTCATGTGTATTAATTTTAGCTTACAAATAAATACATCTGAGAGTAGACTTTTTTATTTCTCGAAAAAAAAAAAATGTTTCTATTGAAATATTTGTAGCAACATGTTGCCATTGCAAAACATTCCTTTTACAGCTTTAAAAATCTCATTTAAAATATTTTCGTTTAATTATCTTACTTTAGAAATCATTTATTACATTAAGAAAAACCAAACAATTCAATACATTTTCTAATGAAAATTTTCCATTTGCTAAAAATAGAAAAATAAAAATATTTAGAAAAAAAAAAATACTAAATTAACAGTGGACCAAAATAACCAGTTATTGTATTTAACTTAAAAGTTTCTTAAAACTAAGCACAGACTCCAAAGTCTAACAATAACAATAAGTAACAAAACGTAGGCTTAGAAATTAAGTTTTTTTTGTTGTTGTTATTTTTGAACCACAATGAAACAGAAACGTTGAAGCTAAAGGAATAAATGGCGAAGAAGAAAAAAAAAACCACGGGCCAAAAACTCGTTTAAAATTTTAAGCTGCACCACAACAATGAAGGAAAACAGAAACCAAATTACAAACAAAGAAAAAAAAAATCATCTGCAAAATGGTCAAAATATAACAAGACAAACCAAAGTTTTTACCAAAAATAAAAAGCAAACAAAGTTTCAAACAAACCTGACGATCAGTCAAACACAATGACTTTGTCGTTACTGCGAAGATGTGCATTTTAAACATTCACATCTGTAAAGATACAAACGATTCTTTTGCCTTTTTTTTTTGTAGCTGCCAAACAAAAAAATTTTTCTTATTTTTTTTTTTTATTTAAAAACGTCCACCTGAAAAGTTACAAACACTTGCATACTTCTACTCGCATTTATCCGTTTTCAGTTGATCGCAAGTTTTGTTACTTTAAGTCTGGTTTTTAACCAGTAAGTTATTTTTTTTTTGCGCCCGATTTTTTCTTTTTTGCCTTTTTTGTTTGTATGGAGGATTTTGCTCTATTCATTTCGTTTAACCAGTCTCTTTTTATTATTTTACATGAGTCTTTGGGTTTGAAGTTGCAGAAAGCAGACCCTGCAGTCAAATGGTAATAAATTATGAAAAAAATTTATATATGTATAAATATATTTTGAAAAAAGTTTTACTTGTTTAGTTTGTATACTCTGGTTTTTTAAGTTTTTGTCTTTCAGTTCAGTTTGTTGTTTTTTATTCAAATCTTTGTGTTATTTTAAGCCATAAATGCGTACCGTTAGGCTGAAGGATGTTGTTTTCTTTTATGTTTAACCAGCATTTATATTCGCGTTAAAAAGAAAAATATAATAATAAATAAATGCAGACATCATATGTACATATGTTCATTAGAGCGACTCATCGAAAAAGTGCTCGATGTACCCTCCTCAGACTATTCCGGGGTATCCATGGGCCTGCCTACCCAACCTAACCTAATCCTCCTCAAAATGAACCTTGGACTTTTTTTTAAGATGACATTTAAAATATTTCGGCTCCAGCTTTGGCCTCTCGTGAGCTGGACCATTTTGAAAAAGGGTCTATTTTTGCATGTTTTGTCAAATTGATATCATAAGAAATGCTTTTTTAAGACGCGTCCAACTGAAACAATTTGAAACTAAATTCGCTATCATACCACAAAACTGCATTTATATATATTCCAGAGCACCGTGTAAAATGCATCTAATTTGCAAAAATCTAAATTTTTTTACAGACAAAAATTTAATACCCACATTGCTCTACTTAAAATAAAGGATTACCACCCCATTGCATTTTTTTTACAAAACGCGAACTAACACGAGTTCCAGCAAAAGCTGAGACCCGTATTTAATTAAATCGACTAAAGATTAAAATATGTTACTTTGGCGTTTTTATTACAAACAATCCGAACAAAAAGTTAAATAAAAACGTTCATTTTTACAGAATATCCTTTAAAAAAAGGACATGGATGATCGTCCTAGGGCAAATTGTATATACAGGTGGACGCCTTTAAAACACATTTTTTATGACACCCTTATCATATATCTTGGTAAAGAAGCAGATTCCCAAATTAACAAAACGTGCAAAAATAGACCCTTTCTCGTGAGGTCAAAGCTAAAGCCGAAATGTTTTAGATGCAGTCATCATAAAAAATATCATTTGGAGGGGATACACCTTTTTTCGCTTCCATACAACTTGAGTCCCTCTAATGTTCATACAATAAGTGTTGTAGTTTCAAACAAATGTTTACTTGTTTAGTTTTAATAAAAAAAAAAATCATTGGCAAATAACTGTAATTATTTTTATAAATAAATAAAGTTTAAAAAACTAAAAAACACGCTTCGATATCAAATTTCCAATTCATTCACTATTGTTTAAGATTCTTCTTAAATTAGCATATAACCAGATAATTATCCGCGTTCAGAGTTTTTTTTTTTTGGAATTCCCAAAGTCGTCTTCACCAATCAGCAAAATCCCCCACTTCCCCAGAAACAATATGACAACGTTAATTTTCGCATTAAAGCTAATGACCGTTTAGTTCAGATGCGAGTTTCACGGCAAAAACGCGCACCGAATATTGAAAACCGGTTCCAAACAGGGAAGTGGTTGCACATTTTTTAGGGAATTCCTAAAATCAGCTTCAGGAAACGTCAAAATCTCCCACTTCCTCAAAAGCAATATGACAACTTCAATTTTCACACTAAAGCTAATGACCGTTTAAAATTCAGATTTCTTGGCAAAAATGTGCACCGAATATAAAAAAGTGATTAGTGAAGTGATTCCGAATTTTTTTTGGTAATTCCCAAAATTAGCTTCGTGAATCCCAAAAATCTCCCCACTTCACCGTAAGTAGTATAACAACTTTAATTTTTGCGAAAAAGCGGCAACACTGTATATACAGTTTTATATACCTACATATATAATACTCAATCATATAGCATAGGCTTTGAGTAATTCAAACAAACAAACTTTCAATATCAGTACGTCAAAAACAATACATACATATTAGAAAGTGGGGAAAATAGATTTTTTGAAAAACCATGCATTTCTCAACATAGTCTCCTTTTAGCTAAATACACTTATCATTCATTATCATCTTATTCCAACTATTCTATACCATCTGCATAATACGATTTTGGGAACCCCTAAAAATACGCGTTAGTTTCGTTTATCACTTCTTCGTTTGAGTTCAATCTTTTCCTGCGAGCTATTTTTGCAAGTTTGAAAACAGAAAAGAGCCAGTAGGAGCTAAATCTGGACTACTAGGTGGGTGATCAACCCATTCGATGTGTATTTCACGTAGTTTTAGCATCGTATCTAGTGCTGTGTGTACCAGTGCGTTACTTGAGGAAAGAGCACTTTTTCTTCTATAAATGTGGTCGTGTTTTCTTGTTAGCAGGAATCGATTGGTCCAATAATGCACGATAATACTTTCTTCGGGTCGGTCCTGCCACCTAGCGCTAGTTAGCTTCAATCCGCCCTCGTACATATGAATGAATTGCTGAGAGATCTGAAAAAATTTACATCAGCACCTGCCTTTACGGCCTTTTCTGAAGGTGGACCAGTTCCACAGAGTGAATTATTCGATTCACCAGCGCCCCCGTGTGGCTTTCTAGGTTCACACAGGATATGAGAAACTTCTTGTTGAGGAGTTCGGGCCTTCTAATCTCTCTTGTATGCAATTTCCCAGCATTAAATGGAAGACAGGGCTTAATGAGTTGGTAGGCTGTAGCCCACTAAGAGCATCAGCCCTTAAACACACTCACCCGTCAGCCATCATCACTGGTTCCTTACAGTGCAGGTAGCTGTTGTAAAGGCAACATATCCTCAGGAGGTTGTTATTCCCGAAAAAAAAAACCACACACTAAACAATTATCAAGGATATTAACACCCCCTTCCTGCGTTTTAGGTTTCAACCACAGCCAGAACGTTTCAACCATGATCGGCCTCGATTGAACTGCAAGCAGAACCACCCGGGGATCATTCTGGTCCCCGTTCTGCCAATTTAAACCCTTGGTAAGGGTTTCGGAAGCCAACACAACATAAGTCATGCGGCTTCCTAGAGTTTTATACAACAAACGAGAGACTCCATCCCCTCTTTACCCGAATAACAGAATGCCCTGGAATACGCCAAGGCTAAACCTGTTCCCCCGGGGGTAATGGCTGAGAGATAGGAATAAAAGCTGATCTGCGAAAAAATTCTATTTTTTATGGTTAAGATATATTATCAGATTAGAGATAGGAGTAAAATATGCTCTGAAAAAAACTGCTGCTTTTTGTGGTAGAAAAGTATCATTAAAACATTTTTCTTTTTGAATTCTTATTAATTTATTTAAAATAATGGAATGTATAATTGAACCAGGACCCAAGTGAGCTGGAGTTTCCGGGCACTTGCTGGAGAATCCAGCGGCCTGCATACCTAACCTTACTTAGTTGAATGTTTGAAAACATTTTTTTGGTATACTGATGATTAGGGAGCACCTATGAAATTTCGACATATAAAACAGCTAGGAAATACAAAACACAAGCTGTATATATTTTCTGATTGGTATAAATATTAGCAGATAATAGAGTAAATAATTATAGACTTTTTTGCTGATAATACGTGAGGGATATTAAACTCCAACTCTATTGATTCACTGCAGCATCGACGCAGTGTGGGGTGCGTTACTCTGTTCTATCGCTACTACAATGGATTTTGCTCTGACGAGATTAGGGATCTTGTTCCCGCAACTTGCACATTTTTACGTAGCACGCGTTCATCGCCCAGAGCTCATCCATTTGTGGTTGATTGCCCGGGGAATCGTACTATGCATTACAGAGAGAATTCGTTTTTCAGCCGTACGCTTCGTCTGTGGAACAAGTTGCCTGCAGACGTGTTTCCTGTCTGTTATAACGTTGAAAAGTTCAAGTCAAATGTTCACGAACACTACTCCCTCTTTCCCACTCCTCACAAACTATTTTCCTAGTTCTGGTACAATGCACTGCATATTTAAGTGTCATTCCCTGAGTACTGGTCCAAGATAAAAATAAGAATTCCCAGATAGCGCCTTGTACGTGACCGCTACCTTGTCCGTTTCAAAGTATTCCCCTTAGATATAATACAGTGGTGCCAGAAGTTTTTCAATCCTCGAGGCAGTTCTGATACTCACTTTTAAGTAAAGTACTTTCAGTTATAACGTAGGAATGTTGAAGTCAAATGTTCATAAACACTACTCCCTCTTTCCCACTCCTCACAACCTATTTTCCTAGTTCTGGTACAATGCACTGCATATGTAGGGGTTATCCCCTGAGTACTGCTCCAATATAAAAAAAAATTTTTTTTGTTCAGCTTATTTCAAGCACTGAGTCCGGATTAAATCAAGTTTAAAATTCTTGGATCAAGTGCATTTTAATATTGGTTCGATCTCAGTTTTTCTCAAATCAGTCTCATTTTTGGCATTATATATTCGAGATTAAGTACGTCTAAAAATAAGTATTTAATGCTTGCATAATCCGTACTTGAATCAAGTTTGTCGTATTTGATTTACGAAAATCTGTACTTACCGTACTCTTAACACCGCTTGAGCTTAATTTAAGTATGGATAGATTGAATTTTCTTTTCAGTGTAGCATCTAATTCTGAATGTTTGTTTTTTTCTCGTCTTAACAAAAAATAAACTCCATTTCATGGCAGCTTAACGACAATCATTTTCTTCTTGACTGAAGTTGGACTCGAACTCACAACTACTTAGTTAATATCGTACATAATTACATTTTATTTTACTATTCTAAAAACTTATTTGCTATAAACATGTTGCTCATACATCTGCTTAAACTCGAAAGTATTTCATTTGTTTGTTTGCTTCGCCACTTGCAACATTTTAATTCTGATAATTTCTTAAGAAATTAGATAAAAATCAAATGTTCAAAGCAAGATTTGAACTCCTTAAAACTATAAACCAAGTAAATAAAAACAAATATACTTGTTTACACAAATATATAAGTGTGTAAGTGTGTATGTACATAATTAAAAGAAATGCAACATTAACAAAAGAACTGTTGAAGGTCTGGGCTAAATGTTGAGTGGTGCAAAAGGCCACATAAAGTCTCGGGCTCATAAAATTATAAGAAAGAAAGGCAAACGGTTTATTTTCGTTTCAAATGTTTCATCTAATAATTTTCTAAATGAACTATAGAAAAAGGAAAAAAGGAGACATTTTCTTTAAGAACTTTATCTTGAATTTTGAAACAGCTCTCGAAAAGTAGAAAAGAAGAAATAAAAACGACAGTTGTTTTGTTAGTTTATAATAGATAATAGAGCTGCAGACTACAAGAGCGTCATTGTTGTCTTTTTTTTATATGTTCAGGGTTCATTGTTGTAATTTTCTCCAGAGAATGAAAAAAAAAAAGTAAACAAAAACACGAATACAGTGTTGCCGCTTAAGAATTTGTATACTATACACCGGCGGCGTAAAAAAAAATTTAGGACTTTATATTTTTTTTTATATATGTACATGAGTTTAAATGGTGGAATAATTAATTTTTCTAAAATCATGGTTTCTAGGTGGTTTGAAAAACACTAGACTTTAAAAGTTCCAAAATCACAGGAAAACAGCTGATTTTTATTTACAATTGTGCACTTACTGGTAATGCTAAGTTGTTATAAAATTTAAGCAAAAAAATTTACACAAGATGCCAGAAGCAACTTTACTGGCAACGATTGCTATAAGAAGGAAGCAGAAAAGAAATGATATATTCTTGCGAGACTTACTGCCTGGCCCACGATGTCATTCGACATCGCTCGCTCGCATAAATATGTTTGAAACAAAATCAAATTTTTAAATGTTGTTTTTGGTTTTCATGTATTTATCCGAGCGAGCGATGTCAAGTGACATCGTTGGCCAGGCAGTTAGTTATGACACAGAATACGACCGCAACTTCAAGCAAAAACAAATCTCACAGAAACCACGTCCATAATTGAAACAAAAGCTCCAACTTCACAAGCTGTCATTTAATGTTTTTATATATGGCGCAATCCCAGTCAAATCAGACAGTTCGGAGAATTTTTTGTTTGTCTTTGATTTGCTTTATTTTTTATTGTTAAATTTAGATTTTTTTGGCTTGATTTCAGAGATAACGCTTTTTGACAAAATCGAATTATGAGAAAACCGTGCCCGAATAAATCTTCATAACTTTTCCAATATTACTCCAAACAGAATAATTCTTTTTGCATTGTTTTTCTTTTTCTGTCTACTATCTTATAAAAATAGAAAAAAAATTGTGCACAGTGGGTTTGGATGCAATTTTCGGGATTTAATATTTTAAATAAATTTTTCTCACTGTTTGTACTCTTCGATTTTTCTAAAATTTCTTTGCCTTTAACTTTGATATTTTTCAGATCTTTTAAGACCCGTTTGGTAGTAGAATTCGAATAACTACTATTTTTCTTGATTTTTTTTTAAATTTTCTAAAAATAATTTTTTGCATATTATATCGCTCCTTTATTGCAACATTAACAGTTAACAATGCAGAATGGTTAACAGTACTACCCTTTATATTGTGCCAATATTTTATTTAAATTACCTTTTAACTGCTTCCTTTAGGAGATATTATCTAAAAAATTTTCTAATACTTATATGGAAACTAAAAATTTGAAATGTGTTTTTCTCGAAACAAGTTTTTTTGCGTTATGACTATTTTGCAATAAAGGATCGATATGATGGTATCATTCGTGTGGCTCAAGTTTAATCCTGGTTAAAGCCAAGAAATATTTAAAAAATTGTGACATCAATACAATAAAAAATAAAGCAAATCAAAAAATATATATGTTGGATAAAAAAATCGTTTCTTTTTTTTCTTATTTTTCTTCACGCCAAAGCTTTGGTTTTTTCATAATATATCGCTCCTTTATTGCAACATAGTCATAACACAAAAAAGCTTGTTTCGATAAAAATGCATTTAAAATTTTTAGCTTCCATACAAGTCTTAGAAATTTTTTTTAGAAAATATCTCCTAAAGGAAAAAGTTTAAAAGTAATTTGAATAAAGTTTTGGCACAATATAGAAGGTGGTACTGTTAACAATTCTTCATTGTTAACTCGAAAAACGCATTTTTTGAGATATGACTATGTTGCAATAAAGGAGCGATATGTATATTAAATTTATCAATAGTATGGTAATATTGTTAAAAGCATTTGTATTTCAGAGAGCATAATAAAAATTTGTGTCAAAGTAAAATAGGTTATGTTTTACCAGCGCATTATCTGGCATAATTTTATGTCAAATTTTATGAAAAACATCGTCGAGCCCTAGATCTGTTTCATCATTTATCAATCAAATTGTTTAGAAATGGATAAACATTAAATTGCGTTTTTCAGATATATGACACTTTACAAGGTGAAATAGAGAGCTTTCTAAAAAGTATGTCAGTGATTTTAAATCACTTTCGTAAAAAATGATTTTCTTGATATTTAAATGAGTTATCTGATATATAAATAAATACACAATTTTCTTTATTTGTACTCGTATACGAGGTCTGATAAAAAATAATCGTTATTTTCAAATTTCGTGAGTTACGTATTCTAAATTTTCGCAAATTTTTCCTGTTATGTTGATACACATGTCTGTTATTTACGTTGGCAATATCAGCCATTTTGGATTGTCAATTTGTTTTTGACAGATAAAAAGGTTAGTCGCGCTTTGCAGTGCTGTTCGATTTTTTACTGAAACAGATCAAAGTAACTGTAATAAGTTTTGTATAAAAAATGAAATTAAATCCTAAATCCGCAAGGACATTTGAAATGTTGACTGTGGTGTTTGGCGAGTCAACACAAGTTCAATTGTGGTATAACCGATTTGGGAAAGGACGAAAAGATGTTAATGACAATGCTCGTCCTGATCGCCCAAGCACGTCAACAACCGATGAAAACATTTAAAGCGGTAAAGAAAATAATGTTGGATAATCATCAAATCACTATCAGAGAGGTTGTCGATGATGTTGGCATATCCTTCGGCTCATGCCGAGCAATGTTTACCGACATTTTAGGCGTGAAACCTGCAGTAGCGAAGATTGTTCCAAAATTGCTAAATTTTGAGCAAAAAAAAAAAAAAGTCGCAGCTATTGCGAAAGTATGTTCGATGCAAAAGGTATAATTTGGTATTCTGTACTGTTTGCGCAAACTTTTTCGCGAAATAGTTTAAAAATGAAGTAACACTGGTATCAAAAAATAAATAATAGTGAAGTATGATAAAATGAAATGTGCGAAAGGGAAAATTAAATGCGAAAAGAAAATACGAAAACCCAACACAGGGCACAAATTCTTCGATTTTTCCTTCTTATCGCAATAGAGAGTATTTTTTCTGTGTAAATAATATTCAAAATAAATATAAAAAATAAGAATGTTCTGGCTTGCCCAGTGGATTGTCAACAAAATTTTTCTTTTTGATTGTTTTTATGTTATATATTTTAGTTATTTATTTTATTTATTTATACTTTTTATATGTTTTTTTTTAAAGCTAAAATTCTTAGTGTGAGTCCCAGAACTGATAAAAATTCATTTACAGGTTCAATTCAAATAGACGTAATTCAAATCGAAAGATTATCTAAAATGATGAATTGTTACCACTAAAATGAAATCTCAACTTTCTCCGAAAAACCTCTCTAAATCTCTAGAATCTATGAAGTTAATAAAGTAAATACTATAAAACAAAACATATTAGCCCTATTCACAACCTTGTGGATACGGCTAGTATGCAAACTTGCATATGCAAAATAGTAGAGTATATTTTTACTTTACACTAACAAAATACTCTCAAGTATATTATATTTGCTATTGCAGAGATATCCAAAATCTAGTTTACAAGATTGTGAATTGGGCTATTGTGTTAAAAAGTAATGAAAATAATTTGGCTTATACATTATGCAAGCAATTTATTACGGGCTAAAGAACTAAAAACCAAATTACACGTAATATGTGTTCTAAACCACAAATCGGCAACACTGGTCAAATTCTAACTTTTAAAAGATTGTGTTGTAATTGTTATTTCTAAAACTTTAATCTTTTGTAAAACAGTATTATTCGTTTTTTTTTTGCCTACTTCTTTTCTTTATATGTGCGGTTTTTCTAGGAAACAATAAACTGTCAAAAGACTGTCACTATTAGAAAGACACAGAGCAGCATTAACAATTTAACTCTGTCAGACATGAATGAGAAAAAGGGAGAGAGAGAGAGAGATGGAAAGAGCACATGCTGCTTGAGAATGAATGGACAAGACAATTATGTTTTGGCTACAAGACTACAAATGAATGGTTGGAATTTTGCAGGGTTCGTTGGTTTTTATTTTTTTTGTTTTGTTTTTACAGGGACATGAACTGTTGGAGTTGTCTGTTTTGTTAAAAGTTTATAATAGAATTAGTTTTACACAATAAACAGCAGTAAACAACAGAGCTGAAAACTAAAATAATAGGATACCTATTTAATTTTTTCTTTCTTAATTTGAATACCTTGCTTTTTTTTTGCTTTTTGAATTGTTATAACCAAGGCAGGATTTTTTTTTATAATTTAAAGCGGGTACGTAAAGGTACAAAACATAAACAAATATGATAATTGTAAGCAGAAAAATACAGAAAGTATTTAATACCAACAGCCTGCTGCTTTTAAAGTGTGACCTTTAATAAAATTCCACTCAAGGAAAAAAAGGACATTCGGCAGCTCACCATGTCCTGTCAGCAACTAAAGTGAAATTTGGCACAAACTAAAAATATGAAATTTATCACATAGCAGTCAAGGTTTTGAATGCATCGTCATTAAAATCTTAATACAAATTTGACTTTTATGATTAAGATTGTTATATGGTAAATAGAAAACGTATTTTTCTGAGTTTGCTAACAAATTTTTACCGAAAAATTGAAATAAACAATATAAAATCACTTGTTTTGAAAAGAAAAAAAGGAAAAAAAAAAATTATTCGCATGCCGCAAATTTTCGTGTTTTGAAACCACTTTGATGAAATGTGATTTTAAAAGCTTTTTCTATTAACGTTTTAGGTTTTTATTCTACAACCAGCAAAATATTCCATATTCATGTTTTTTCGTTGTTTTGCATTAATTAACTTTCCAAACCTTGTGGTTCCAGTTTAACACAAATTTGATGATTCATTTGATAAAGTTTTTTTTTTCTTTCCTATTTTTTTTATCAACTTCTGTTAAACTACACATTTTTCAGCAACATTTTTAGTTCAGGGCAAATTAAAAAAAAAAAAATAAAAAAAATTTGAAATGTTGAAATTTGACACGCCAAATAAACTAATGCAGCATAAACAATTAAAACAAGTTAAATTACCTTGGCTATATAGACCAAACCCTAGGAATTAAAATAATGATAGTAATAACTTGCAAACTAATTAATAAAAATTTTAATTAAAAAAAAAAAAAAAAAAAAAAAAGAAAAGAAAAGAAAATAAAAGCAAAGCGTGTGCAGAAATAAATTGGTCTCAGTAATTTAATTTTTTTTTGTAACGTATTATGCTTTTTGATATAAATTTTAAAAAGTTACGCAAAGAAATACAGTAGTTTCTAGATAATTGCTTCGGGCTTAAGAAAGAGTCACGTTTAAGTAATTCTAAAATGAAACATTTTCATAATTATCTCTTAAATGCTTCCCGCCTAACTGCCTTGCACACATAAATAAGTAATTTTTCGCATTAAAAAATATATCACATAAATGCGGTTAGTTTCGCCTGGCATACATAAATTACAATTTAATGTAAAGTTGTTACCTTTGCTCGTAAATTGCTTTGCGGATTTTTCAATTACAAATGAAATAATGACTCTTGTATGTTTCAATATATCACAACTTGATATATATTTTATACCACTGTGTATTAACATACTAGACTTGCTTAATTTTCTGACTTATGATTGTCTTGCACAACTTTTAAAATCAACTCTGCCTTCACATGACATCTGCCTGCTATTTATGCCTATTTATTACCTTTTACTTTGCTCGCGAGGTTGCTATCAGTCCAGACTCAAATGTAGAAATATAATTCTTATGCACACACACACACACACACACACACACACACACACACACACACACACACACACACACATACACACACACACACACACACACACAAGAAATTGTCTTGCGAAACAATAAGAGTGCAACAACAGCAATAAAATCATTTTTGGTTGATTTATTGGGAATATTGCATTCTTTAGATTATGCAACATACATATGTTGTTTGTTTGTGTATTATGTTTTTAGCTTTATGAAGTGGGGTTGTGCATGCACATTTATAATCGGCTCCCACAATGCGTTTGAACTGATACAAATTCTTAACAATATGGTAGTTGATAAACCCCCAATTTATAGATTTCTTCAAACGCTTTTAAGTCATGTATTTTCTATTTGCTGGCAAATTTGTTAGAAGAGGAAGAGGCGTGAAGAAAAAACACGAACTCGGTTTTTGAGTTTTTTTCCAATATCCGTTTGATATCTGTTTAATTTTGCATAAATATATTAAATAGTTGAGTGATGAAGTTTCAACAATATTAATATAGGAGGGATTCCTATGATCTACTCACCGTAGCAAATTGAGTTCTTTTTATAATCAATAAATCGTTAATTATATAAATTCACTTACATAATTTATTTAAGTAAAATTATGAATTAAAAATTTAGTTGTGTAGAATATAGGGATACAAAATGCTTAAAGAGCCGCAGGATGAAAAAAGTGTCCAGAGACCAACCGAGAGCACGCCAGAAAGCCAAGTGTCCCGTAAAAAAAAGGAAATACTGAACCGATCATATTTTAGTACAGCGAATATAAAGAAAAATATGGCAAACTACAGATTCGAACATAATTCAGGGGTGAAAACTGTAGCGCCTTTCTGAATGATTAACCGCAAACGTTAATTTTGTTAAAAGAACTTTGAACACTATCGTTTATAATTTTATTATCATTTTTTTATTTACATTGACCTGACAAAGTGGCTATTGAAAGGATAAAAGCAGGCAAACAATTTCTTGAGAACAACAGTTAGAAACAAGTCATGTCTCGTGGGAAAGAAAAATATATCTAAATAATTTCTTAAAAACACGTCAGGAATATTGAGCGCAGCAGGCTCTGAAACATTGGATTTTGTTAGTTGTTTAGGTAAGCAAACAAATAGATTGTCTTGGCAAACACATGTCGCTCTGCAGTGCCGCTATGTCATGTATTCCTAAAAGCAATCGTGCAAAGTTTTCATACTAAAAGTCAGCTGTTTTTCAGCTGATATGCGAACTAAGACATTATTTATACCCAGCTAAAACTTGGTAATATGTTGCACCTACCTAAGAACATAGTTTTTATTATCATACTATTTACCGCCTGTATTACTTATAATAAGTTAAGTAATGACTTGCTTAAACTCTGTTTTACACGTTCGTATGTACTTAGTTGTTCTTGGCAAATATACATATATGTTCAATATGTCCAATGAAAATTGAATGAAAGAATTTGAGTAATATTATTTTGTTAAATTTTTGTTGAACTTTTATAATTTTTTTCAAATTAAAAACTTTTTGGTTTGTACATATGTACATCGGGTTTTTAGTTCAAGTTTTTCCTTTCTTAAGTTTTTTCTTAAGAAGGATTTTTTTACAATACAAATTTTCTGTGATCAATAATTATTGATTGAAGAAGACAAAAAAAAATAATAATCAAATCTTTAGCTGGGGGACATAACTAGCTGTTTCGTAGTAGCTACACAACTCAGCAGCACCCACTGGGATTTGAAGTCGGGTCATGACGTATCATGATCTGTTGCTTTAACCACTCAGCCACCGAGTATTTAATTATTCTCTATCTATATTCATCTCATATTGAATCACGTATGCATTTGAGCTTGAATTTGAGTAATATTTTTAGTAAAACTTAAGATAAGGCACTAAAAGCGGGTAAGGTGATAGAAACGAGTTTTAAAATTTTTACAAAATGAAAAATCTAGTAAATCAATATTTTGATAGTTTTTGTCGACCCCAACTCGTAAATCCAGCACTTAGCTTTTCTAATGACTTTTTTGTAATGACATTTTGAAATAGTTATGCGTAAGCGAGTATGGTAAGTACTTGCGTCCAATGACATTTAGACAATAGCAAGACGACACGGCTGCAGGTTGTTGTCCAAGCTGATTTTTTTGCCGAACTCTAATTAAACTAATTTCTATTTTTGTATAAAACAAAATATGTAATAAAAAAATTTTGCTCTTGGAAATATTTTATTTTCTAATAAAATTAATAAATTTATTTGTTCTACTATTAAATATGTGCATACATATTTATCCTCAAAGCAAGAATGCCTAATTAAATAAAAGAACTAGTTAAGCGCCAAACAAACTACACAAACAGCTTAACAAACATGCAAAAAAATTTGTACAAACATTAAGCGTTGCTAAAAGGCGTGTTTACTTGTTTGTACAAATATTTGAAGCATGTTTGCACGATTTTTGCGCAAACACCTTGAAAGTTTGTGTTGTCTAATGCAAAATTTTATAATTTTAAAGAAAATTTTGCACAATGAAGTGATGGAAGAAGAAGCACACAAAATGAAATATGAAAAAGTTTTCTTGGTAGAATTTTTAGTATTGTATTAAAGTTTACCTTTTTTGTACACTGAAAAAATTTTTTTCAGAAATTATCTGAATTTTGACATTACTTTTATGAATTTTTTCATAATTTTTCAACCATTGTAACTTTTCATAGAAATAATGAAACAAATTTCATTAGATTAATTTAATGAAAACCTTCATAAAAGTAATGAAACATTTTAATAAGAAACATGACTTATTTCCATTAAAAGTATGAAAGACAAATCATATGATTAGTGAAATAATTTCTCTAGATCAAGGAATCAATTTCATAAAGCACATGAAATCTGTACATTAAATTAATGAAAAAGTAAAATTTATTTAATGAAATAATTTGTTTGTACTAATGTAATATATTCATTAAAAATATCAAACTCCTTCATAAGGTCAATGAAGTTATTTCATGTATCTAATTTTATTATTCATTAAGCACCTTAAAAATTTACATTAAATCAATGAAATAGTTATATTTGTTTAATGAAATAATATCATAACACACATAAGATCAATGGAATTATTTCATTTATTCATTGATACTTTATTTCATTACACAATTAATACTATCCCTTGCTTTTGTGAAATTGTACCTAATTATGATAAAAGAAAATGTTGAACAAGTATTCACCAAATAAAACAGATTTTATTAATTCAAATGACTTCAATACACTGGTATTTAAATTTTTTAATTATGCTGATTTGAGCACATGCACATATGTACATACATACCCAAGTTCGGTAGCCAGAAATTTATTTGTCATTGATCTAATGAATTCTATTTCATTAGAATTATGAAACTCATAAAACTTACATTTTAATAAAAAAAACTTGACATTTTTTAAACTGTAGCTTAAGATTAATAAATGCCCATTAATATATCTTACCAAAATTAAAAGAATTTAAAAAAAATATATTTAATTTTGTTGTAGTCATAAATTCAATGATGTTTTTAATGAAACTATGAAATTTAATGAAACCATTCTGATGGAACTATTTCATAATATATATGAAGTTTCATGCATATTGTGAAAAGTTTTCATTGAATTAATGAAAAATATTTGATGAAACAGTTTCATTAAATATATGACGCATAATTCTTTTAGTGTAGAAATTGAAAAAACAAACAAAGATTATAGAAACAGAACATCATGATTTATATGCTGTAAACTTCATATGGCAAGAAAACTGCCGCAGCATAATCGCCTTGTACTCTCATTGAAAAAAAAAATTGATTAATTTGTGTTTGTATTTGTTACGTTATGATCAAACGGAAAGCGCGTGTTTGCCGAAAGGTTTGCATAGTTTATTTGTCTCTTTAGAAATATACCAGTTGCTTCATTTATAAGTAGTTTTAATTGAATATCTTCGACGAATTTATAATTTATATACATTTATATACATCTCGAGTCGATTTATTTTTGCCCAAATTTTGAAAAATTCGATATAAATGATCAATTATTTAGTATTGCTCTCATTATAGATCAAAAGATTATATTTTCAACTTTTAAGACCCGCCTAACCTGAGTTAAGCGTAGCAAACAAAAGCTTTTTTAATTAATTTGTTTTTTAGATTTTAAGGTATTTTTTTTCGAGAGAACTTTTTTCATGAAGGATTGATATAAACAATGGAATTTCGTAAAGCTAAAAATTCCAAGATGGCCACACTGAAGTATACTTTTATTCAAATGAATTTATGTTGCTGTCGTGTTCAAAATATTTCAGTAGTCGCCTACACAACTAACGAGTGATTTTTTTGCTATTATCTTTTTGGCAACACTAGTTTTGACAGGTCATGCACGTTTTGTATCTTGTGTCACTGTCAAACATCTTCAGTTTGGTCTATAATTTAATCATGAATCGTCTTACAAACGAACAACGCTTGCAAATTATTGAATTTTATTACCAAAATGCGTGCTCTGTTAAGAAAGTTCATCGCGCGCTTCTTCCATTTTATGGTCAGTTTAATCGACCTACTGAGGCTTCTATTCGGGCTATTGTAAAAAAATTTCGCACCAAATTTACATTGTTGGACATTAAACCACCAACACGCTTACGTAGAGTGCGAACTGAAGAAAATATCGCAGCCGTATCGGCCAGTGTTGGTGATGACCGTGAATTATCGATTCGGCGCCGTTCGCAGCAGTTGGGCCTCTGTTACTCCACTACGTGGAAAATTTTGCGGAAGGATTTGGGTGTGAAGCCTTATAAGATACAGCTGGTGTAAGAATTGAAGCCAAACGACCTACGACAACGCCAAATTTTTGGTGAATGTGCTCTTGAAAAATTAGATAAAGATCTACTTTTTTATCGAAGAATTGTGTTCAGCGACGAGGCTCATTTCTGGTTGAATGGATACGTGAACAAGCAAAACTGCCGTATTTGGAGTGAAGAGCAGCCAGAAGTATTGCAAGAGCTACCAATTCATCCACAAAAAACAACCGTTTGGTGCGGCTTATGGGCTGGCGGCATCATTGGGCCGTATTTCTTCAAAGATGATGCGAATCGCAACGTTACTGTGAATGGTGAGCGCTACCGTGCGATGATAACAAACTTTTTTTTACCCAAAATGGAAGAGCTTGACTTGCATGACATGTGGTTTCAACAAGACGGTGCCACATGCCACACAGCACGCGAAACAGTGGAACAATTGAGAGGCGAGTTCGGTGAACAGTTTATTTCACGCTTGGGACCAGTCAATTGGCCGCCCAGTTCGTGCGATTTAACGCCTCTAGATTATTTTTTGTGGGGCTATGTTAAGGCTAATGTCTATAGCGACAAGCCCGCTTCGATTGACGTACTGGAAGCCAACATTGCCAACATTATTCGTGAGATACCGGCCGAAATGTTGGAAAGAGTATGCCAAAATTGGACTAAGCGGATGGACCATTTGAGGCGCAGCCGCGGCCAACATTTGCATGAAATAATCTTCAAACATTAAATTATATCGACCCAACTATCGATCCAAATAAATATTTCATACATTTTTCTGAATTTTATTTTTTTTTTTTTTAAATTTCCGATAGTTCTTATAAAATCACCCATTACAATTGCCGGTTGCAGCATTTGCTGTCGTGCAGTTGTGAAGTCTGCTGTGGTCTATGTGTTTAAAGCTTTAAAATGTCAAAGTACAAGTAGTGAAGCGTATGTTTATTAACATTTTAACACATTACTTTGGAATAGAAAATTTCGCTGGGTAGTTTCGTAAAGAAGCATTTGATATAAACGCTGATTTGCCGTTGGGTGTAGACGGGTGAAGAAAACAGCCATACTTTTTCGCTTGTTTATGATTAAACAGATGTTTCTATATGACGGAAGCAAATGACAATAATATTCAAAGATTTTTAAAGTTTTAACAGCCTTTCCAGTTTTTAATTTTTTCTTTGTTTAATAACTTGTTTTAATTTGTAGAGCTCTAGGTATAATATACTTATATCTATTGCAAGAAATAATTAAAAACCGGCACATGTTGGTCTACTTTTGTTGAATAAGAACTTTAAACAAAAAAAATTAACAATATTTTATTAAAAAAATGTTGCCAATTCATGACATATACGAGTACAATACTCGTATATGAAGTCACTACACTTTTAAGAGCAAAATCAAATTTTATCATAATTGTTATAATATGTTTTGAAATGCAAAGGTTGGTCTAGCTGGCTGGCTGGCATTAGTGTTATTGCTTAAGTTTTTATTGCAAACAAAATTTTCAAAGAATTAAAATGTATGTTTAATAAACAAATTTCCTTAATGGAAGCTTTGACCCAGATGATAAAATTAATTTAAGTTGTTTTCAGTTGTTGTTCGTTTTTTGCTCATAAAATTTGCTTTCAAACTTAAAACTATTATCAAAATTTGTTTATTTTTCACTTTTATAACCGTCCCGTTTTATCTTTATTTACAAAAATGCTACCTAATTTTTGTTCTTCATTTGTTTAATATTACATTTCTTAGCTGTTTTTTATATTTGTAATGGATAACTTTCGCTGTTGGCTATTAAAATTTTTGAATTTTTTTTTGTTTTATTTTATTATTGTAAAGAACATACTCTTCCTCTTCCATTAAGATCTTTATTTGTTTGTAAAGTATTTTATGAGTAGTACGGCTGAAAATTTATGAATTTTAATTACCGCTGTTTTTGTTTATTGGGTAATCTTTATGAATCAGTTTTAACTTACATTAAAAATGTCGATTTAAAATATTTACTTTAAGCCTATAGAACTGTTTTTATATTTTATTCTGTTGAACAGATTTAAAATAAATTGTGCAAAAATTGAGTAGATTAACAGCAATTTAGCGTAAAATCTGATTCAAATTATCTGTTAATCTGTCAAATTTGAAATTGGTTTAACCGCAGTTTAACCACAAGTTCAATTTAAAACTGTTTTTGTAAAAATGTTAAACAGATTTTAAATAAATTTTGCTAAATTTGAATTGATAACAGCAATTTACCTTAAACTGGGTTTTAAGTTGTCTGTAAATTTATCAAAAAAAAAAAAAAAAAAAAAAATATGCAGTTAACCACAAGTTTAATTTAAAATTGTTTTTATATAAATTTTAAACATGTTTCAACAAAATTTTGTTAAAACTTCATTGATAAAGGAAATTGTGCGTAAAATCGGTTTTAAGTTTTTTGTAAACATGTCAGAGCTAAAAATGGTTTATTGGCAGTTTAAGCTCAAGCTTAAGTTCAATTAAAAATTGTTTTTCTAAAAATGTAAAACAGATTTCAAAATGAATTTCGATAAAATTGTATTGATCATTGCAATTTAAAATAAAATATGTTTTAGGTTGTCTGTATGTCTCTAAAATTCGAAATTAGTTTAACCACAGTTTAACTGCAAATTCAATTTAAAACTGTTTTTGTAAAAATGTTAAACAGATTTTAAATAAATTTTGCTAAAACTGAATTGATAACAGCAATTTACCTTAAACTGGGTTTTAAGTTGTCTGTAAAGTTATGAAAAAAATATGCAGTTAACCACAAGTTTAATTTAAAATTGTTTTTGTATAAATTTTAAATATGTTTCAACAAAATTTTGCTAAAACTTCATTGATAAAGGAAATTGTGCGTAAAATCGGTTTTAAGTTTTTTGTAAACATGTCAGAGCTAAAAATGGTTTATTGGCAGTTTAAGCTCAAGTTCAATTGAAAATTGTTTTTCTAAAAATGTAAAACAGATTTCAAAATGAATTTCTATAAAATTGTATTGATCATTGCAATTTAACATAAAATATGTTTTAGGTTGTCTGTATATCTCTCAAATTCGAAATTAGTTTAACCACAGTTTAACTGCAAATTCAATTTAAAACTGTTTTTGTAAAAATGTTAAACAGATTTTAAATAAATTTTGCTAAAACTGAATTGATAACAGCAATTTACCTTAAACTGGGTTTTAAGTTGTCTGTAAAGTTATGAAAAAAATATGCAGTTAACCACAAGTTTAATTTAAAATTGTTTTTGTATAAATTTTAAATATGTTTCAACAAAATTTTGCTAAAACTTCATTGATAAAGGAAATTGTGCGTAAAATCGGTTTTAAGTTTTTTGTAAACATGTCAGAGCTAAAAATGGTTTATTGCCAGTTTAAGCTCAAGTTCAATTGAAAATTGTTTTTCTAAAAATGTAAAACAGATTTCAAAATGAATTTCTATAAAATTGTATTGATCATTGCAATTTAACATAAAATATGTTTTAGGTTGTCTGTATATCTCTCAAATTCGAAATTAGTTTAACCACAGTTTAACTGCAAATTCAATTTAAACTTGTGAAAACCCAGCTGAACTTAGTATTATTTATTTTAAAAGCTATGTTAATGCTAGTCGAAACTAAACTAAGTTTCTTTTGTATTTTCTTCACTTTTGAAAGTGCTACTTCATATTGATTTTGAATTATTCACGATTCACCAGCGCCCTTATGTGGCTTTTTAGACTCACATAGGTCACAACTTTTTGCCATAAGTTTGTAGTCATATGGACAAACCTCTTGCTTAAGAGTTCGGGCCTTCATATAGCTCCTGTATGCAATTTCCGAACAGTCAATGGAAGACAAGACGCATTGAGTTAGTAAATCGAAGTCTATTAAGAACATCAGCTTTTACCCCACTTACCCGTCTTACCATCACCTCTGGTTCCTTACAGAGACAGAGGTGATGATAACATCACCTCGGAGGTTTATTATCACAAAAAAACCGGCATGCACCAAAGTTATCAGCGAAACTCCCGTTCCTGCGATGTTAGGTTTAAATCACAGCCAGACATTTCAGACAAGGCAAGCCCCTCAAGCATGATCATCACCGAGATGGTGTGCAAAGCAACCCTCCCAGAGACTTTGCTAATCCCCGTTCTGCCAATTTGAGCGTTTGTTAAGGGTATCGAATTTTCAACACAACAAAAATCATGCAGCTTCCTAGAGTTTTATTTGCTACAGCAAAAAAGGTACTCCTTTCCGTCTATGCCCCAGAAAACAGAGTGTGCGCCAATGCAAACCCCGCTCGCCGGGGAGCTATTGGACGAATAGTCAAGCCCGAAGACTGCTGGGGGAACAGTCTGCCGAAGTTGCTGGGTAAAATTTATGCCCTTAAAGGGGAAAAATAGTCGAATAAAGGCCATGTTAGATAACATTTTGTCGCTTTGCGTGACGTTTAAAACTTTAACAGAAAAACGCAAAGCAAAAGGTGCATGTCTCAATAAAAACTTTGGCAACGCTCACGATTTCTTTATTTATCTAAAAAAATAATTTTTGTATTTAATTATTTTTTATATATATTTATATACTATTGGTTCTAATTGTTTTCTTAGTGCATAAAGCTTTGGAGCTATTTGAAAAAAACTTGAACGCGTAGAAAGATGAGAGTTGCTGAACTTCTCGCTTTACGTTGCGTTGAAAGTATGTTATGTGACATGTTTCATATAAGTATGTACATTTTATCTTAGATGTCAAATCGAATTTGTAACGCAAAACGAAGCAAAAGTTTTATCTGGCACGACCTTAAGAATTGGCTTATTCACGGAGCAGGTATCTCTTAATACTTATACTTTGGTGATCACTTATCTTTTGAGTTTGTCCTTTACCATCTTATACTATTCAGTGAATGATCTAAATGAGAATTATTACTAACTAGGGGCTAACTTTAAATAGTTTTACACGCACCAAATATTATTCTCTGTGAGTGGTGTTGTGTATTCTCAGTATATGTATGTGTATGCTCTTAGGCATATTAACCCTAATTAGTTGATGTTCAATTTAAAGCTAAGTACTGTGTTCGTCACTTCGCGCAAAATGCTGTCAAAACTCTATATAAAAAAAAACTTGTGTGAGAAATATCTATGAAATAATGTTGCTGAAGTGGTACTCTGTTCAATTTGTGAAAAACTTATGAAACGTTTCTGGCAACATTATGTTGTAAATGTGAAATAATTTCGCGCTAAACAACAGCTGAACAATGTGGTATACCTAAAACCAAGAAAACCGTGAAATTTGCCTAAAACGCAAAATAGGCACCACATTTAAAATGCCACATTTTCCGAGTGAAATTATTAATGTTGCTCAACATTTTTCGCAGATTTGAACAGAGTACTTACCCTAAAGCCTAGTATTGAGATTGAATGTGCGAAAATTTTTCAGCAACATTACTTATTTCGTACGGAAAAATTGAGATCTACTCAGTGTTTTCTATTTTTACCCCTTATTCATATTTCTTTTTTAATTTTAAGTATACATGTTTGTACTTCGTGCGAAAAAAGCTTTGCTTATGTTATTTCGCAGCTGAAAAAACAAATAAACGAACAACGCTTGCAAATTATTGAATTTTATTACCAAAATGCGTGCTCTGTTAAGAAAGTTCATCGCGCTCTTCTTCCATTTTATGGTCAGTTTAAGCGACCTACTGAGGCTTCTATTCGGGCTATTGTAAAAAAATTTCGCACCAAATTTACATTGTTGGACATTAAACCACCAACACGCTTACGTAGAGTGCGAACTGAAGAAAATATCGCAGCCGTATCGGCCAGTGTTGGCGATGACCGTGAATTATCGATTCGGCGCCGTTCGCAGCAATTGGGCCTCTGTTACTCCACTACGTGGAAAATTTTGCGGAAGGATTTGGGTGTGAAGCCTTATAAAATACAGCTGGTGCAAGAATTGAAGCCAAACGACCTACCACAACGCCAAATTTTTGGTGAATGGGCTCTTGAAAAGTTAGATGAACATCCACTTTTTTATCGAAGAATTGTGTTCAGCGACGAGGCTCATTTCTGGTTGAATGGATACGTGAACAAGCAAAACTGCCGTATTTGGAGTGAAAAGCAGCCAGAAGCATTGCAAGAGCTACCAATACATCCACAAAAAACAACCGTTTGGTGCGGATTATGGGCTGGCGGCATCATTGGGCCGTATTTCTTCAAAGATGATGCGAATCACAACGTTACTGTGAATGGTGAGCGCTACCGTGCGATGATAACAAACTTTTTTTTGCCCAAAATGGAAGAGCTTGACTTGCATGACATGTGGTTTCAACAAGACGGTGCCACATGCCACACAGCACGCGAAACAATGTACCAATTGAGAGGCGAGTTCGGTGAACAGTTTATTTCACGCTTGGGACCAGTCAATTGGCCGCCCAGATCGTGCGATTTAACGCCTCTAGACTATTTTTTGTGGGGCTATGTTAAGGCTAATGTCTATAGCGACAAGCCCGCTTCGATGGACGCATTGGAAGCCAACATTGCCAACATTATTCGTGAGATACCGGCCGAAATGTTGGAAAGAGTATGCCAAAATTGGACTAAGCGGATGGACCATTTGAGGCGCAGCCGCGGCCAACATTTGCATGAAATAATCTTCAAACATTAAATTATATCGACCCAACTATCGATCCAAATAAATATTTCTTGCATTTTTCTGAATTTTATGTGTTTTTTTTTTAATTTCCGATAGTTCTTATAAAATCACCCATTACATTTCTAAACTTATTTCGCAGATATTTCATACTAAACACTTTTGTACGCAATTTGAAAGAATTTCGTGCAAAATAATGAACTCAATATTAGCCTTAACTCAGAAATATTATGTACGAAGTGACCTAAAATATAGGCTTTGTTATTTGTTGAGAAACATTTATTAATTCTTTTAAATATATTAATATACCATAAGCAATTTAACATGTGTCATGATTGAATAGCAACGCCAGTAAATATATCGCCAAGAATTTTAAATATTTTGCTTGATATTTCACAACATCTTGATGAAAACCCTTTTTCTGACTAAAAAAAAAGCTATAAAAAAAGTTTATAAGCGTAACTGGCAGCATTATTTTAGCACCAAAAGTTGACGTAGTGGCATATTTATTGTTTATTTTTATGCTGAAAAATTAATGTTCTTGCTTAATATTTTGCTCAAAAGAGAACCACAAATATTTCATTTTTCGCTAATTACTGTCAGCTTCTTAAACAATTTTATTATTTTATTTTTTTTGAATAATTTTTTTCTTGCACATATATCTTGACTTCCTTGCAACATTATGCTGGATATGGCAACAACCAGCATACATGTTGTAACTCTAAATTATGTGGTTTGAACTCTTCAACGCCAGCCAGCTGCCGACAAAAGTCACATCATCGTCATCATCATCATCATCATCTGCACCACTTGATTGCAATTTATGAGCCATGTATACATTCGTTTTTTATTATTATTATTTTTATTAAGTCTGTTCATCATTATTTGTTTAAATGTTTTTCATTAATCAACTTTCAACATTCAGCAGCAGTTTTCATTAGTTTGGTTTTAATTCATATTAATGTAATAAAAATTTACTCCAACATGACACAACAAAAACATCAAACAATTTAATGATGACGATGATGATGAAAATTATTTGTTGGCTTTACAAGTAAAATGACTGGGCTGAATGAAAGAGCGAGCGAATGTCTACTGTTACATTTCAATTAAAAAGAATTTCAATATAATTTCCACCAAGATTTATTAGAAAATGAAAAAGTTGTTGCTAATAAGTTTCAAGTGGGCGACGCAAATTGCAATTACAAACTTTGTTTAAATGCAAACTTGTTTAAATAAGAAAGTTCATAAAAAGAAATCATGAAAATATTTTGCCAGAAAATGAAAACTTTGTGTTATTTTTATTTGATCGTTTCTTGATAATTTAAATGGAAAATTTTCTTTTCTTTGTAATGACAACATATTGAAAAGTAATGAATATGTGCCACATTAGCAAATTATTCGTTTTAGATTTTTTTTAACGAGATATACGTATGGAGTACATGCAGCTTTATTATGATTCATTTATTATGATTTTTTTTTAATTTTGTAAAACTTAATTTCGGGATCTTCTATTTAAAAATTTTTTAAGTTTAAGATAAAGAGAAATAATTGTTATTTTTTTTAATTTTTGAACGTGTTTATAATTTTCATCCGGAGAAAAAAATGTTGCTGGATACATTTCATATTTTCTTTGCAACATGAGCAGTTAATTTTTGCAGCTATGTTATATACATTTTCAAATTATTTTTCGTAAAACAAATTATTTGTTTTGTATTTTTTTTTTAGTTATTGTAAAATTAAATTCTAATTGATCTTTTTATTTTACTTGACAAATTTCCAATAGAAATTTGACAAATTTCTATAGGAAATTTAATACTATAATCAAAAATCTTAAAGTAAAAAAGTCTGCTGGACAGGACGGAATAAGTAATAGAATATTGAAAGCTCTACCAAAGATAGGAAAACAATACATCACTACAACTGTTTAAAACTTAGGCATTTTCCTCATTGCTGGAAAGAAGCTAAAGTGATCGCAATATGTAAACCGAACAAACTGCAATCGTGTCCATTCACTCATAAAAAAAAACTGCCACAGCTGTGATGTATTTTATCATCGATGCAATGCTAAATGTCATCATTTTTGACCCCATGACAACTTTCATCGCTGTGATGTCAACCATTACATCAGTTGCTCTAATTATCAACTGCGGCAATTATAACAATTATTTCATCAATGAAACGTCATACTGACATCTTGGGGATGTTCTATTAGAATACGTTTGATGTAAGCTTGGAATCAATGCAAGGAAACACCAATACCCAATAAGATAGTACTGAATGAAAAAAATGTAAAATATCATCAATAAAATGGCGCACTAACATCAGACCAACTATAATTTGGATTCAATCTCATTGATGTGCTCATTAACACCAGCAAAATGACATGTGAAGTAAATTTGATGACGACATATCATAAATACTATCGTACGCGATCATCAATAATAAATTCCGGTTCATATTTTCTTTATATTCCAACATCTTCATGAAACCAATGAGAATTAAAAATGTTCTAATATTACTTTTGATGACTTCCTGCCATCAATGCAATGTGTTGTGGCGTATTATCATATTTTAATTGTATGTATGCTGTGTATGAGGAAATATTCTCTTTCTTTGCTTCGTAGTTCTTCTTTTTATTTTACTCTCTACGCTGTCATTATATTTATGTAACTAACGTCGCATATGATGACTAAATGTCATTAATTTGATGCTTTTATTTCTACTTCTTAAAAGTTAATTTTAATTTAAAAATAATAACTTTAACAACCTAATTCCTCTTCAACAATAAATAGAAAATATTATAACACTATTTAAGCTTTTCTTATAATCAATTTTGACAAATTAGATGTATTAGTTATACCTATTAATAAAATGTATCATTGAATTGATGTCACCACAGTTGTAGCATTGATGATACTCAATATATAACAAAATTGTCTGATGACTTTTGTTGTTGAGATTGATGTCAGTTTTCATATTACTAATGACTATTTACATATTATTGATGTAACACTTCTGATAACCCGCCGTCATCAATATGAAGACGCTTTTTTCTGTGAGTGTTGTCATACAGGCCAATAAGCTTACTGTCGTCTCTTAGTAAAATTTTTGAAAAAGTTTTGAAAGCAAAAATTCTGACATTTTGTGATGAAAACGACGTTTTTCCAAAACAGCAGTTCGGCTTTAGAATGGGGCATAACACTTCGCACCCACTGGTCAGAATTAAATCTAAGATAAAGCACAATTTTATGGAAGGCAAATCCACAGGCATGGTGCTCTTGGATATCAAATTGGCATTGGACAGTGTGTGGCATGACGGTCTCATATACAAAATGATGCTGCTAAATGTTCCAAGATACATTATCATATTAATCCAAAGCTTTCTATCCAACAGAAGTTATAAGGTGTACATTGGCAAAACCTCTTCGTCGAAAGTAGCAATCACAGCAGGATGCCCCCAAGGATCATGCATTTCGCCAATCCTATACAATATTTTTACGTCAGATTTCCCTTCGCTTGTCATCATATGCGCAGACATCATCTATATACGCAGACGACACTGCCATTCTGTGTCACGACATACTCGCTGAGAACATTATAAAAAACCTTCAAGACGACTAGTCTACTAGTGGTGGAATACTTTAAGAAATGGAGAATTCTTATCAATGCCCAGAAAACTAAGGCAATATACTTCACTAGAAGACGTCAACCTATTTTTGTTCCGCAAGGAGATTTCTTGTTTAATAACACATGTGTCAAGTGGGAATCCAAAGTTAAGTACTTGGGTGGGAGTTATTCTTGACCCAAAAGTAAATTTTGGCGATCATGTTTCCTATATAATAAATAAAGTAAACAATGTTACCAGATTATTATACTCTTTCGTAAATAGAAAGTCATCTCTAAGTCGAGAAAATAAAGTTATAATTTTTAAACCCATTTTTAAGTCGGTTTTGTACTATTTTTGAAGAAGTAAAAAAAGAATTCAATTACGTTTCCGAACGGAATTAAGCTCTGTGACATATCTGAATGTCTGCTTTTTAATGATTGGTAACATGTTTATAATTTTCGGAAAATAAATGTTGCTGGCTACATATAATACTTTTCACAACATTAATGCATTATTTGTTGTAGATTTCTTTTTTTTTTTTTTGTCCTTTTGAGCAAAATTATGTTTCAGAATTCATTTTACTCAAATATTTTTGAAAATGAACTAATTTTTAAAGATTTCTTAAAATGTCTGTTTTTTCAAAAATAAATGTTGCTAGTTACATATAATACTTTTCGCAACATTAACGGATTGTTTGTTTTAGATATATTTTTCCCCCTTTTTAACAAAATTATTTTCAGAATTTATTTTACTTAAACATTTTTGAAAATTAACTAATTTTTAAAGATTTCTTAAAATGTCGGTTTTTTGTTTTTATTTTTTTTTTAAGTAAATGTTGCTGTATACATTTCATATCTTTTTTGCAACACGAAGTATTAGTGTTTGCTAATATATTATATATAAAATAGTGAGCTGGACTTAAAAGCTATGTTATACATTATTACATACTTTTATATATGTAAATATGTATTTAATACCACGATATTTACGTAGCCTGGTAATTATATTTTAATATCTCTTAATTCATTTATAAGCTGTTTACGAAACACAAACGAGTGAATCGTCTAAAAAATGCAAAAGAAAAGCACTAATGTGCTGTTCATAGAACACAGACGAGTACTCGTCTAAAAAAATGTATATGGAAGTCCCTCAAAAAATTTAGTAACTTTCATACAAATTTTCTAGACGAGTTGTTCGTCTGTGTTCTATGAACAACACGTAAATCTTTTGAGTGATTTCTATATATCTTTTCTCGCCAAGCCGCTTGTGTGTGTTCTGTAAACACCACATTAATTCCCACTATGCCATTTTATATACAGCTGACTTTAAATTACAGTTCATAACTTTGCGGCACCGACGAAACTGACACGTATTCTTTGGTACAAAAATAGTTTACATATTCAGTAGGTAGCAGAGTAGGTAGAAAATCATACGATTTACTTACGATATGAAGAGTGCATGCACAAGCATGTTTAAAAAAAATTAAGATCAATTGTTGTCAACAAAGAAAGTCGTAAATTGTTGAAATTTAACTATTATTAATACAAATTAGTAAGTAATGTTCTTTATAAAATCCCTATACAAAATACATATTATGAACTCAAATTATTTTGACAATAAAACATTTGTTTCAATAAAAAAAAAATTATAATTAAAACA
Source organism: Thecocarcelia acutangulata (assembly GCA_914767995.1). Taxonomy (NCBI): domain Eukaryota; kingdom Metazoa; phylum Arthropoda; class Insecta; order Diptera; family Tachinidae; genus Thecocarcelia; species Thecocarcelia acutangulata. The sequence continues at coordinate 98,460,027 of OU612097.1, read as the reverse complement.
TATTTCTCTTAAACCTTGTTCAAATATTGTTAGTTTTCGACTACAGTTTTTATTATTTAGACAGCGTTTAATTACAATGATTAATTAGTAAAAACTTCGTTTAACAGCATTTTCTTAAAAAACAATGTTGCTGTTAGTATTTCATATGTTGTTATTTATTTACTAAATAGAGAACTAAGTTAACAAGGTCAAATTTATCAAATTTGTCAAATTAGACTCATATTTTGCGTTTCATTTTTATATAGAGTTAGAAAGATATCAGCTGAAATAAAGGAGAAAATATCAGGTTTCAAGTAAAATTAAGAAAAGGAAAAGAAAATTTAAAAATATATCATACAAATTATTAATATTTTTTTGATAATATGTTTTGAAATTCCGTCAAATTGCTTACAAAAATTTGCGAAATAAGTTTGGAAAAGCAGTACTGGATCTTTTAAGCCTAGTATTGAATGTGCGAAAAATTTTCAGCAACATTACTTATTTCGTAAGGAAAAATTGAGATGTACTCAGTGTTGTCTATTTTTTCTCTTCTTCATGTTTGTTTTTTAATTTTAAATATACATGTTTGTACTTCGTGCGAAAAAAGCTTTGCTTATGTTATTTCGCAGCTGAAAAAACAAATATTCCCAGAAACAATTTTAAATGAAAACATGTTGCAGATACATATTGTGTGTTTTTCGATTTAAAAACTCAGTATTACATTTCTAAACTTATTTCGCAGATATTTCATACTAAACACTTTTGTATGCAATTTGAAAGAATTTCGCACGAAATAATGAACTCAATTTTAGCCTTTAAGCGAAAAACACGCAAAATGTATCTGCAATATGTTGTAAAATAAAATTGTTTAGGGGATCATTTGTTTTTCAGCTGTGAAATTAAATAAGTAAGAGTGTGGTATATTCAGCTGGGCCTACACGATATTCACGCATATGTATAGTATATATTACAAATTCGAATTAAATATGCTCGGATATATATGGACCGATATCGGGAAAAAAATATTTTTTCCTTGTAATCACCATTCCAAAAACGAAATCTTTCATGGACATTTTCAAGAAAAAATCGGTTTAGGCTATATCTCGGTTATATATGAACCGATGTTGGAATTTTTTATTTTCTGTATTTTAGTTACCTTATTTTATAATGAGAATTGCTTTTCAGTAAAAAAAAAAAAAAAAAAATAAAATGTTAATGGAAAAATCTGTTTAGGCTATATCTCGGTTATATGTTAGCCGATATCGAAAATTGTCATTATATGTATTTTAATATCTAACCTCGTTTTATAATCAGAACTGTTTTTAAGCAAAAGAAATTTTTTTTTCATGGATAAATCGGTTCAGACTATATCTCGGGTATACGAATATATGGGCCGATATCGGAAATTTTCATTTTCTGTATTTGACTTTCTTTTATTATCCAAACTGCTTTTAAGCAAAAAAAAAAAAAAAAAAAAAAAAAAGTCATGAAATAATCGGTTCAGGCTATTACTCGAGAATAAGAGTATATAGACCTATATCCGGAATTTTAATTTTCTGTATAATATCAGAACTGCTTTTAAGCAAAAAAAAAATTTTTCATTGAAAAATCGCTTTAGACTATATCTCGAGTATACATAGACCGATATCCGAATTTTTCATTTTCTGTATTTAAGTAACCTTCTTTTATAAGCAGAATTGCTTTTAAGCAAGAAAAAATTTTCCATGGAAAAATCGGTCTAGGGTATATATGGACCGATGTCGGAATTTTTCATTTCATGTGCTTTAGTAACTGTCTGTCCTAAACAAAACTGCGTTTAACAAAAAAAAAAAAAAAAAAAAAAATTTTCCCCGAAAAAATCGGTTTAGTATACACATCTATATATATGAACCGATACCAGAAATTTTTATTTTCTGTATTTATGTAACCTTTTTTATCACTAGAACTGTTTTTAACCAAAAACAAATTTTTTATGAAAAAATCGGTTTATACTATATTTTGGATATATATGGAATGATATCGGAAATTTTCATTTTCTGTATTATACTAACCTTCTTATATTACCAGATTTGCTTCTAAACAAAAAAAAAAAAAAACTGTTTTAGCTTACATTTCAAGAAAAGCTCGGTTTCGGCAATATCTCGGGTATACTTATATTGACCGATATCGAAAATTTACATTACCTGTATTTTATTAACCTCGTTTTATAATCAGAACTGATTTTAAGCAAAAAAAAAAAAATTTTTTATTTCATGGAAAAATCGGTTCAGGTTATGTCACAGAGTTTAATTCCGTTCGGAAACGAAATTGAATTCTTTTTTTTTTACTTCTTCAAAAAACGAAAAACTGAAAAACTTTTCGGAATGCAAAAATAATCTTATAGAATTGATTTCATTCCGAAAAAGTTTTAAATTATCGTTTTTTGAAGAATTAAAAAACCTATTCAATTCCATTTCCGAACGAAAGTGAATTCTGTGACATGGCCGTATATCTCGGGTATACGAACATATGGACCGGTTTCGGAAATTTTCATTTTCTGTATTTTATTAACTTCCTTTTATTTTTTTAAAAAACAAAAAAATTTTTTTATTGAAAAATCGGTTTGGTCTATGTCTCGGGTATATATGAACCAATATCGTATTTTAGTAACCTTTTTTTATAACCAGAACTGTCTTTAAACAAACAAATAATTTTCATGGAAAAATATGTTTGGGCTATATCTCTGGTATATATGGACCGATATCGGAAATTTTAAGTTTTTCTATTTGATAACCTTTTTATATTACTAGAACGGGTTTTAAGCAAAAGAAAGCTGTTTAAGTTCCCTTAAGCAACATTTTCATGAAAAAATCGGTTTAGCCTATATGTAGGGTATATATGGATCGATATCGGAATTCTTCATTTTCTGTATTTTAGTAACCGTCTTTTATAATCAGAACTGCTTTAAGCAAAAAAAAAAAAAAAAAAAAAAAATTCATGGAAAAATCGGTTCAGACTATATCTCGGGTATATATGGATCAATATTGGAAAGTATCATTTTCCATATTTAGATAACCTTATTTTATTACCAGAACTGCTTTTAAGTAAAAAAAGTTGTTTAACTTCGCTTTTGCGACATTTTCATTAAAAACTCGTTTTAGGGTATATCTCGGATATATATATGTATGTACCGATATCTGGATTTTTTACCTTCTAGTTATATTACTTAATAATTGAGTGAAGTTTGAAGAAAAAAACAAACAACTTTTTTTCAAGAATTTTGATACAAAATTGCAAAAAAAAAACTGTTTTTTTTTCGGAACTTTGGATATATCTCATCTATATGTGAACCAATATTACAGAATTTCAATAGCAAACTCATGAGTCGATGGGTACAAGAATGGAGAAAGAAAAAAGTTTCTAAGTCTAATAGTTTTCTCAGAAACGGTATTGCAACAGCGGAGAGACGGACATCGTTTAATCGAATTTTCTATCAATGCTATGGCTGTGTTCTGTAACTCTCGCCACAAAAAACTTTTCGACTGAAACGTGTGAAATGAAACAAAGTTGAAACAAACAGCTGTTTTTCTCACTAAACTGTATCTATAACTTTTCTTGGTGAGTAATAGCTGTCATGTAAGGAAATAACTCGCCATTTTACGGAAAAACTATGTCTGTAAAACTTTTGCGAAAAAATTTCCCGCTTTCAACTGTCATTATTTCTCGCAAATAAAAAGGCTGTGAGATAGTATTTCAAATAACAATAATCATATATTGTAATACCTTTATAATGTTTTTTTTCAGAATTCACAATAGCAATTGTTTTTTAATTTTACAAAATTTTGTGCATAAGTATGTATGTATGGATTTGTAAATAAAATGTAAATGTTAGAGCCATACCATACATTTTCTAGAACAGCCGGCGGTTATAATATGACGCCGTCGAACAAAATTTCTTAGCTTTAATAATTTTTGGTCGGCGGCGGTACTAATTGTGGCTGGCGCTTTCATTTTTAAAATTGCATGTCGGCATCGTTTTATATTTTCAGACAATTCCAACGTAACGACGTAATCGCTTTGGGTAGTTTTCGCATGAGTTACAGACGCAGTTTTTTCTCACTTTTCGAGAAACGATGGAATAATTTGTTTCACAAGTGTTCGACGCGAGAACTTCTCGCCAAAGTTACAGAACACAGCCACTGATTCTGAATGTGTATACTTTATATGGTCGGAAATGAAAATTGTAGAAATTACAAACGAAATCACAAACTTATATATGATGCGCTTTACATTATTGTGAAGGGTATAAAAAAGAAAAATAAATCAAAGTGCAATTGGGCAACATTGGTTAAATGTCACTTTTTCCTTACAAAATAAGTAATGTTGCTGAACAATTTTCCCACATTTAATCTCAATGGTAGGTTTTACTTTGTATAATAAAAACTTAAAGTACTTTGCATATATTCCAAGTTGTTTAAACACATGTTATCAAACAAATTATAAGCAACATGTTGCTGTTAAGAGTTCTGCTGCTAGCAAACCATTTTTTTTTTGTAAACCTTTATTATAATACCCTGGGCGGCATTTAAAATTCCTGGCAAATATTTTTTTCCCCTTTTGGCTGTTTTTTTTTGTGTGTCGTTAAAATGCGTGTTGAATGTTTTTCCCTCTCGCTACATAATTGTGAAATTTTAAATTGCTTAAGTATTCATAATTTGCTAGAAATGCTTTTTTTACAGCAACACTAAATAATAATAACGGCACTTAAAGATACAAATCTGTCTGCTGACAACACATACTTGTACTGCACTTAATTTTTCTTTTTGCGAGTATTATGCTTTTATTTTAACGATACGATTACAAATTTATGATTGGTCACAGTTTAACGAAAGCTACATAAATTATACTCGCAAAACAACAAGCAGACTGAGCACAAAAAGCGAAAAAAATAATAAATAAAAATCCAGAACAACCCGCATGTTGTTGCTGGCAACATTTAACATGCATTTTAAGATGTTTATCGCAACATAAAAATGCTTAAATACAAATGTGTGTATTGAAATTTTGCTTAACTGTTGCTCAAATATTGAGTTGCATTTGACCCAGGAAGAACGTCATAATGTTACCGGCAAACCAATTGCTTATGCACGCGACTTTCTTTGGCCGGCCCGTTTGTGTGGCGTTCTGAGGGGGAAAGCCAGCGCAGGGATTTTAAACATAAACATGCACATAATTGCGCCACTTATTGCCTTCATGAAGAGATTTTTTTATTGCTGAATTCACTACTGTCATTTAGTTTTTTATTTCTTGCTAAATTGAATGTGTGGTTTATTGTAACTGGTGCTGCTGCTGCTGCAGCCGCTGTTGCTTCTGTGTTCTGTGTTTACAACAGCTTTACACGCTGGCAACTTAAAAACAATATAAGTAACATAAAACCTTGATGGCCTTAAACGAAAAAAATTGCTTCTTTTTCTTTTTGTAAAACCCTTAATAACATGTGCTTAACTGTTTTTAAGGTTTCCCTTCCGTTTGCTTGTAAGCTTGATTTTTTGTTTTTTGTGAAAGGGGGATTTTTTGTTTGATTTTTTGAAAGGATGTTGCTTTAAACGACTTTTGCACACTTCAGACATCATCACCAACCAACCAACCAGACCAGCCAGAATCTAAAGCATTAAAATTGTAAATGATTTTGACCTGATTTATGTTAACGCACTTTTGGATTTCGTTTACTTTTCTTGCAAAAATCTGTCTGTCCCAACGAATGTCTCGGTTGGTTTGTATTGATTTGCTGCAGCTGTCTTCTTAAAACCTGGTGCAATTTTTGTTTTGTTTTTCTTTAATTTATTGAGAACAACTTTCAATTTAATTTATGTTTTGGCATTGCAATTTAATGATTTTTTGGCGTGTGCAAGCATATCTTTCCCTGCTTCATTCTTCCCTCGCTGCAACATGTCCATTTTCTACGCCTTTATTTAGATTGCTGTAAGATTTTGTTTTGAGTAAATGATTATTGGCCCAAATCGTTGTGCTGGTAATTTAAGACACGTTGTTGACCTTGACCCAAAGCTTAATTTTGCCACAAACCAAAGACTTAAGTTCATAATATAGGTCAGAAAAACCAGATACAATTTTCTAAAGGCAGAAATGTATTATATAGAAATTTTTTTTATTAAAATTTAAGAAATTCTGTTTTTAGTAATATATTTTATTTTAATATAAGTTTGTTTCATATCTTATTATGAAACGTTGTTTTTTTTTCTACAATCTTGTATTACACCTGTCTGCAACATGTTGGCTTAATGGTTGATTTGTGAAAAAAGTTTTGCTACATTAGTTCACTATTTAATTAAAATCTTTGAAAAATGAAAATAAGCAACATTGACTGTTGCGTAAGTAAAATTTACTCTCATAAACTCTCGTATTGAAAAAGACGTATTTTTCATTATAATTTGGTATTTAACTGGTCTGCAACATGTTGCCATAATGTTTATTTAATGAGGAATGTTTAGAAAGCTTTGTCTTATTTACTGAAGTCTGTGAAAAATGTTGACTAGCTTGGACTGTTGCTTATGCAAAAATCTACTTTTAAAAATCTCGCATTTTGTAAAAAAATTGTATTTTCTACAATTTGCTATTATACTGGCCTGCAACATGTTAGCGTAATGTTTAATTCATTAAGAATGCTTAGCTACATTTGTTGCTCAAGAAAAGTTTGGAATTTTAAACTGAAAAGAAGTGCTGTGTTGTGTACTGTTGCGTATGGAAAAAATTTACTTCTTATATCTGCAACATGTTGGCGTAATGGTTAATATGTGTAGAATGTTTAGTCACATTTGTCTCTCAAGAAACGTTGGACTGTTGCTCATGCAAATATTTACTTCTCCAAAACTCTCTTGTTAAAAAAAAGTATTTTTTCTAGAATGTGTTATTACACTGGCCTGCAAAATGTTGGCGTAATGTTTAATACATAACGACTGTTTAGCTACATTTCTTTCGCAAGAAAAGTTCTCTATTTTACATAACAGTACTGTATTAAAATCTTTGAAAAATTTGGATCGCCGTGGACAGTCTCGTAAGCAAAATTTACTCTCATAAGCTCTCATCTTGTTAAAAGAACGAATTTTTTCTACAATTTGGCATTACTTTTGCCTGCAACATGTTATCATAATGTTTAGTTCATTAAAAACGTTTAGCTACATTTGTTGCTCAAGAAAAGTTTTGTAATTTAAGCTGAAGTACTGTATTAAAATCTGTGAAAAATGTTAAGCAACATAGACTGTTGCGCATGCATAAGTATACTTCTCATAAACTCTTATCTTGTTAAAAAATAATAAGTTTTTTTCAATTTAGTGTTACACTTGTCTGCAACTTGTTGCAAAAGTGTTCAGCACGTAAAAAATTTTCAAAATTTTGTACAGAATTTTTTATATGCTTTATATGCGCATTCGACTCTTTCATCCGATTGCCGATTAGTTCTGAACTGGACATGGGGGTGGTAGGTAGAAATGTTGATATACATAACATTCTAAGTAATGGTTTGGATCATTATAAAGTTTAAATTACAAGTTTTGCGCTAATTATTTACACTCTAAGCACAACTAAATCCCCTTATTCCAAGCGTTGTCATCGCCGTCATTTGAAGACGACATAAAAAATTTGGCATTTACTTACTCGTAGTCAACAACAATTGAATGTTGTCTGCAACATTCTGAGTAATATTGAAGGCCTATCAAAGAACAGATAATTGCTGTCGAAGACAAGCGTACAACCGAGAATATTTAAGGTTGTTTTGATGCGACGACGATGACGTCTCTCGAAATATGGGGTAGTGTTTTATAATAATAATAGATAATTCCCCTTTTTCATAGTTTCTTCGAAAAACACAAGATTTCGAGACCCCTGACGTCTCCACTTATCCTCAAGCCATCACGGAGCCTTCAACATGGTTAACGAGTTTCACCTACGAGAACACTTATCGTTAAATCGTCTTTCGTACTTTTGCTAATTTTTTGCTGCCAAAATTTTGTTAATTTTTTGCTGCCAATTGTTTTCACCTGAAAATAAAATATTTTTCAAAAATGTTAGAAGTTATATATATTTTGGCAAAATTCATGACTTCGATTTGGTGTGCCTTAACAGCATTAGCCTAATAGTGCTAGCAGTTAAAGCTTTTCAAGAAGTTTGTATACTGCTTTCAGCTATTTCATCCGGATTTGCTTTCACTTTTCATACTATGATCCTTTCTTTCTGGTCTGTAAAACACTAGGACCATTTTCCACGTGACAAACTCTCCACTGTGATTCCCGTATTTGTCTATAATTTTAGTTATAGTACAATGGTTCCTTCCAATAACTTCACCTTTTTCGCTTAGTGAAACAAGTGCTTAAATATTGAATGGTAAAACAGCATAATAGCAAAATTCGTTCAATATAAAACTCCATACTGCTGTAAAATTTTTGTTTGAAAAGAAATAAATGTTGGGTAACATTTGTGGCATTCAACAATTTAAGTTTGAAATTTTAGTTTCAAAGGAAATAAATGTTGTTCGTAAAAATGTAAATATTTGGCAATATTTTGTTGTCAGATTTTTGTTTGATAAGAAATAAATGTTGCGCAACATTTGTACCATTCATAAATTTAAGTTAAATGTCCATAAAAATGTAAATATTTTGCAATATTATGCTGTCAGATTTTTTTTTTGTTAAGAAATAAATGTTGCGCAACATTTGTACCATTAATCAATTTAAGTTAAGTGTTCATAAAAATGTAAATATTTTGCAATATATTGCTGTCAGATTTTTTTTTCATAAGAAATAAATGTTGCGCAACATTTGTACCATTCATCAATTTAAGTTAAATGTTCATAAAAATTTAAATATTTGCAATATTTTTCTATCAAATTTTTGTATGAAAAAATATAAGTGTTGCGCAACATTTGTAGCATTCAACAATTTAAGCTAAATATTCATAAAAATTTAAATATTTTGCAATAAGAGAAATGTTGCTTGATGTTTTCTTAATTTTACAACTGTTTTAAGAAAACTTGATAGCGTTTCGCATGAAATTTTAATTAGTAGGTTTACGCAAAATAAAACTAAGCTACCCATAAATCTCTCACACTTCCTTTCAAACTAATTACAAATATTAAAAAATATAAAATCTTTTAAGTTCATAGACAGATAAAAAAATATCTGCCAATAACTTTCATCTGGTTTAAACCAATTTCAAGCTTATCAGCTAATCGTTTTTCTTTTTTAATTTTTAAGTCTCATTAAGCTTGAAAACATATTTGGCAACATTTTAAAGTAACACGGCTGTCTAAGTTTTTCATAATTCATTCATGTTTTACAAAACAGTTTGAGGCAAAATTATTTCCGCCACTAATAAGGTTTTTATTTAAAACCAAATCAAATTATATTTCTTTAACAGAAAGTAGGCGTCGTTACTTATGTAGTTTTTTCTTTAATTTTATTTTATATTGTATAACTTCTCGTATACCATTATTATCATGCATTTTGATTTGGCTAGTGATTTGCTTTCTTAAATTTAAGAAAAAGCTTTGGGCTCTTTTGTTCTTCCCAGCCATCGATTTAACCGCAAATTTGTTTGCTTAGTTGTTGCTAATAATAATTGTTTATATATTACTAGCAATTTGCGTATATTTACGGTTAATAATAATATAATAACCAAGAAATTATTATAGCGAAACAGAAAGAAAAACAGGTTCAAATACTTGACCACTTAAGTCTTTTTTTTTATAATAATAAAAAAAAGTAATAGTAATTTTGTATTATAACTTGTTGCCATGATTAGTTGTTAATTGAGTTTTTTCCACTCAATAAAATGCAGCTGACAATCAGATTATGAAGTACATTTTAATATTTATAATGAAATTAAGAAATTTATGGCTGCCTAAGAAATAAAAAGAATGGTCTGGTAAGCAATTAGAAATTCCTGGTCTCTAACGAGATGTAAAAAATATTTCTAACACTTAAAACAAATAGTGTAGTCAATCGAAAGTTTTAATATTTAATTGAGTTGGTTTAGAAGGCCAGCAACATGTTGCTGGTAAACAATTAACTTAATGAAACTAATTAATCAAGTTACTTTTTTTGTATATTTTTAAACATTTTTAAATACTTACTAATTATGGTTTCTTCATCATTTTGTATGCTGTATATTTTCTGAAATATTAGAAGTATTTCAACAAATTCGTTATATAATTACAACCATTTCGTATGCTATGAAGTACATTTTAATATTTATAATGAAATTAGGAAATTTATAGTTTAAGAAATAGAAATAACGGTCTGGTAAGCAATTAGAAATTCCTGGTATCTAACGAGATGTAAAAAATATTTCTAACACTTAAAACAAATAGTATAGTCAATCGAAAGTTTTTATTTTTAATTGAGTTGGTTTAGAAGGCCAGCAAGATGTTGCTGATAAACAATTAACTTTATAAAACTTATTCAAATTAACAACACAAATGAACAAATATATGTCGTGAACCCTAATTCTAATTAAATAAAAAATATAAAAAAAATGTAGTTTAAAAAAGACGGCGAATTGGTGTCGCTGCATTGCAGCTAAGGTTGCCGTAACCTTAAAAAACTTTTGATGCTTATAATACTGAATCCCAACCCTCGATGCGCATCGTTTTCCCTTAACATAATTTTCCTTACGTGTAAATTCAAATTTTTATTTTTGCATTAAAATTTCAATGAATTTATAAAGTGGAGTAAAGAAAAAACAAATAATCCTCTTTATGTTTAACTCGGGTGTGGTCAGTTGGGTGTCCTACATCGAAAACAACAAGTAAATATTCCAAAAGTATTCAAAACTAATTAATTAATTATTTTTTTAAATTTTTAAAGTATTTCAATAAGATTATACAAATAAAATTGTGAAAAAAATTCTATTGTAATTGTTAGGAAAAGCCAGCAACATGTTGCTGTTCAAAGATTAACTCTCATACATATAAAAAATAATTCATCTTTATTAAAGACCATTCTTTTATGCTTTTATTAAAGCATATTTCTGTACAAAATTTGTATTGTGAATATAGTGAAAACTAATTATGGTTTATGCATCATTTTGTATGTTGTATATTTTTTTGACATATTTAAAGTATTTCAACAAGTTCGTACCAATAGAATTATTAAAAAGAAATAATAGTTGCTAATAAAGCTCAGTTACTGGTAGGAAATTAACAGTTTATGGCTTATTCATCATTTTACATATTGTATATTTTTGCAAATATTTAAGGTATTTCAACAAGTTCGTGCAAATAGGTTTCCAAAAAAAAGTCTAGTTGTTAATAAATGCCAGCAACATGTTGCTTCTGGAGGATTATCTTACTATCATTTTTTATATTGTATAATCTCTGATATATTAAAAGTTTTTCAGCAAATTCGTATCAATAAAATTGTTGAAAAAAAGTTCTAGTTGTTAATAAAGCCCTGCAACAAGTTGCTGTTACAAAATTAGCTGATTGTGGTCTAAGCATCATTTAGTGTGTTGTATATATTCTGAAATATTAATAGAATTACAAAAAGTTCGTACAAATAGGATTGTTAAAAGGAAGCTCTAGTTGTTAGTAAATACCAGCAACATGCTGCTAGTGGAGGATTATCTGATTATGGTATATGCATCATTTTGTGTGTTGTATATTTTTTTATATATTAAAATTCTTGCAATAAGTTCATGCCAATAGCACTGTTAAGAAGAAGTCATTGTTGCTAATAATGCTCAGCAGTGTATTGCTGGTAGGAAATTAACTGATTATGCACATTAACTGTTAGCACATATTTTCTGAAATATTATAAGTATTTCACCAAGTTCGTACCGATAAAATTGTTAAAAAGAAGTGATATTTGATAAAAAAAAAAGTCCAGAAACATGTGGCTGGTAAGAAATTAACTGATTGTGGCATATGCAACATTTGGTGTGTTGCATATTTTCTGATATATTAAAAGTATTTCAAAAAGTTCGTAAAATAGAGTTGTTGAAGAGGAGTTCTAGTCGATAGTAAATACCAGCAGCATGTTGCTAGTGCAGGATTTTTTTTATTATGATATCATCATATGTTGTGGTATATTTTTGGATATATTAAAAATATTACAAGTTAGCACAAATAGGATTTTTAAAAGAAATTGTGAAAAAGGCCAGCCAGATTTATGTGTCATTTTGCATGTTGAATATTTATTGTAATAAAAATATCTAGTTGATTATAAAGCCCAGCAACTAGTTGCTCATAGAAAATTACCTGATTGTGTCATATGCAACATTTGGTCTGTTGCATATTTTCTGAATTATTAAAAGTATTAGTATTACAACAAGTTCGTACAAATAGGATTGTTAAAAGTAAGTACGAGTTGTTAGTAAATACCAGCAACATGTTGCTGTTAGAAGATTATGTAACTATGGTATGTGCAGCATTTTGCAAGTTTGATATTTTTTGTAATATTAAAAGTAGTACTTCAACAAGTTCATATAAGTAGAATTGTTTAAAGGATTTTATAGTTTTTAGCAAAGCTCAGCAACATGTTGCTGGTAAAAGATTAAATATTACGGTATATGCATGATTTTGTATTCTGTATATTTTCTGAAATATTAAAAGTATTTCGGTAATAACTCTGTGGCACTTATATCATAACAAGTTAAGTTGAGATAAGACTTAAAAAAGTTTTAAGGAGAAATTGCAATTCATAACTAACTGTATGAATAAATAAAATTAAACCAAAATTACAACAAAATTTCGTCAACAATATGAAAAAAGTTTTATATATAATAAATTAATTTTTAAAGTTTGACTTAAGTTGTTATGACAAAACACCACAGAACTGTTAAAAGAAATTTTTAGTTATTAGTAAATGCCAGCAACATGTCGTCGGTAGAATATTAACTGATTATGCTATTTGCATCATTTGGCATATTGAAAATTTGTTTAAAGATTAAAAATATATTAAAATGTTCGTAAATATAGAATTTTTAAAAAGACCTTCTGATTGTTAGTAAAGACCATCAACATGTTGCTAGTAGAAAATTTACTGATTGTAGTATATTTGTTCCAAGATTAAAGTATATATATTAAAAAGTTCATGGAAGTAAAGTTTTTAAAAGGACGTTCTGATTGTTAGTTAACATTCTGCTGGTAGAAATTTTACTGCTTATAGTAATTTGTTTAAAGATTAAAGATTTACAAGTTTTTAAATACTTGTAAAAATAGAATTTTTAAAAGAACGTTCTCATTGTTAGTAAAGGCCAACAACATGTTGCTGTTAGAAAATTTACTGATTGTAGTAGGCATAATTTTATATATTTATTAAAAAAATATTCAAATAACTTATGCAAATTACTTAAAAACTTCTGGTTGTAAGTTTCAATAAGTATCAAAATGTTTTGTACGGCCAGCAGCAAGTCGCTAGCAAAAGCTTAATTGTTTAAATTGTGTGTGAACATCGTGTTATATGTCCTTTCAAATATTAAACAATGTAGTTTTGAAAAGCATGCTAAACATTGTTTATAAATCCATTTGAAAATAAAAGAATAAAAATGTTTACCTAAATACGTGCTAAACGTACTAAATAATTTTTTTTACCAATTTTTTTTTTGGATAAAGCATAGTTTTACATTTTTATAGTCCTAAAGATGTAGCTAGTTGCCAAGGTTATAACGTTTAATAAACAATGTTGCTCAACATGATTCTAGTTTTTAAGCAAAAACAGAATACAAAAAGTTTTGGGCAACATAATGTTTTATCTGCGAAATGATTTCAGGAAAGATTTCTTCGAATCAGGCATGTCATTGCCAATTGGTCCAAAAAGTGTTCCTAATTTTACATATTGGAATATTTTGTAAAGCTGATTAAAAAAATGTGAAAAAAATAAAAACTGTACTTTCTGTAAATGGTTGGCTCTTTTTTATGTTTTTTTCTATCCGAAACTTTTTTTCTTTATGTTTATTTTCTTATTTTTATTTTCTTTTTAGGCGTCCAAATTATTAACTTAGTTTTGTTCAATTGTTTTAAATGTTTAATATAAATTGTCAACAACTTGCTGAAAATTTTAAATAATTAAAAGTTTTTATTATTAAAACGTATTTGTTATAAATTTTTATATAAAATTTTTGTCATCAAATGATTCCGTGTGTCAGTCTCGCGGAAACCAGTGTTCTGGGCAATATGAAGGAACGTGTTAAAGAAATGAAGGTCTTCGGCTGTCGGCTGAATTTTTGGAATAATATTAGTCATAGTTTGACTAGTTCAAAAGGTAGGTGGTTATGAAAACAAAATTTTAACCTGCAAGAAAAAACTAATATCCGTAAAAAATATTTAACACAAAATATAATCCCTCTTATTCCAAGAGGCGTCACTGTAGTCACCATGAAGTCGACGGAAAAAAATTCGCATTTATGTACCCGTTATCAACAAAAAATTTAATGCTGTCGACAGTTTTTATTTATCACTTGGTCTAGGAAATATCGAAGGCCTATCTACAAATAGATAATTGCTGTCGAAGACGAGTGTAAAACGCGAATTTTTTGATGTTGTCTTGATGTGATGACGATGACGCCTTTTGGAATATGTGGGAATGTTTTCTATAGAAAATAAGAATATGAACTAAAAACTAAAACTATATAAACATATTTTACCAATTCCAATGCAATGTAGAAGGAGCTATATGTTGCAGAGACATTGTCGTTGTTAATTTGTATATACATGTTGCTAAACAAACGTTCATTGATACCTTGAAAACATATATGTATCTCTGCCGTACAGATGATACATGCTTCAAACTTTATTTTTATTATGGAAATGCCTTCTTAAGGCTAATATTGAATTCATTATTTCCTGCGAAATTCTTTTAAATTGCATACAAAAGTGTTTAGTATGAAATATCTGCGAAATAAGTTTAGACTTTTTTTTCACAAAATTCAGTTTTTTATGTTTTCGCAAAAACACTATTAAGTTAAAGAAAATTATAGCAGAACATTTTTCAATATTGATTTTTTTCATAATGAAATAATGTTTTCTTTAAATATTACAATCATTTTTACAAAAACAGTTGTTTGTCTCTCCTGAAATTTTAGTATTTTGAGTTGTGACCATTTTGTATTTAGGGTGCGACATGTTGCAGCATGTTGCTAGCACTTTACATGATGTAATAATTTTTAAGTTTTGATTTAAACAGCTAAAAAATTCTTGGTCGTTAAATTTGGTTAACTCGCGCTTACCAGCAACATGTTGCAGGTGAGGAAACATCATTGACAGCAATTCAGCAACACCATAATTCTTATTCATATCACATTTATTCATTTGCATGTGCATTTCGATTGAAGTGATGAATGAATCTTGGTCGTTAAATTTGATTAACTGGCATTTGCCAGCAACATGTTGCAGGTGAGGAAATATCATTGACAGCAATTCAGCAACACTATATTTTTTATTAATTTCGCATTTATTCATTTGTATATGCATTTCGATTGAAGTGATGAATACAGAAACAAACTTGAGATTTCATGTTAGTTCAGCAAGATGTGTCTTGTCATCTTAGTGCCCCAATTCCAATCTCAGCAAACACTATATTTCTTATTCATTTCGCATTTATTTATTTGTATATGAATTTTGATTGAAGTGATGAATGAATCTTGGTCGTTAAATTTTATTAACTCGTATTTGCCAGCAAAATGTTGCTGGTGAGGAAATATCATTGACAGCAATCCAGCAACACCATAATTCCTATTCATTTCACATTTATTAATTTCTGTATGCATTTCGATTGAACTGATGAACACTGAAACAAACTTTACATTTCATTATAGTTCAGCAACATGTATTTTGGCATCTTAGTGCTCAATTTCCCAATTATCACAATTACAATCTCAGCAAACGCCTTATTTCTTATCCATGTCGCATTTATTTATCTGTATATGCATTTCGATTGAAGTTATGAATGAATCTTGGTCGTTAAATTTGATAAACTCAGATTTGCCAGCAACATGTTTCTGGCGAGGAAATATCATTGACAGTAATTCAGCAGCACTATATTTCTTATTAATTTCGCATTTATTCATTTGTATATGCATATCGATGGAATTAGCTTGAGACTTCATTTTAGTTCTGCAACATGTATCTTGGCATCTTAGTGCCCCAGTTCAGCAATTATCCCAATTCCTTTCTCAGCAACATTTTAGTTCATATACATTTCCCATGTATTCATTTGTAAGTACATATCGTTTGTAGTGATGAATACAGAAACAAACTTGAGACTACATTTTATTTCAGCAACATGTATCTTGGCATCTTAGTACCCCATTTCTATATTAGTGTTAATATTTAATAGGTAATATTTCTGCAATAGAAATTTCAACTTGTTGTTTATAAGAGTATTTTCAGATTTTAAACAACATTTTTTTTTTGTAATTTTCTAAGAACTTGCTAGTTAAAATGAGAGGAAATAACAACCTTTCTTTCATTATAAATTCGATAATTAAGTACTGTTTTACATAATTTCTAGCGTATATTGCTGCTCAAACACTTGTTTTATTCATTAATCTTGATTAATTTCTGACTAATGCAAAAACACGCGAAAAGAAACAAATAGTTTATATACAAATCGACTAAAAGCTTTTGGTCTGAAACCTGATTTACTCTTACAGTAGCAACAAGAAAAGATATGTACTCGTATGCACTCCATTGCAAGCAGTTGCAATAAGAAAATCAGTTTACAAAAGTTTGTGTGACTGAATGGGCTGTCTGTCTGTTGTCATTGTAAATTGACATTGATATATGAATAAACAAATACCGATATATGGCAAAACAATACCTTAAAAACCAGCAGTTTCATTTCGTACACAGATCAATTACAATTGAATACAATAACCCAACGAAACAGCGACTGGCAGGCATCACGTGTACAGTTTTACTGGATTTGCCATTTCTTTTGTCAACTCCAGTGGCTCGATTATTTAAGTTTAAAAACAATTGCAAAAAGAAAACAAAAGATTAAATAAAACAAAATAACACAAAGAAAACCATATAAATCATTTTAATATTTTTTCTATAGTTGTGATTTTTTCATATACTTGCACATACTCGTACATGCATTGTAGATAAAAACTGTAAAATTATGTTATTGAATTTGGTATCAGATGTGTGTATTTTATTTTATTAATTACGACAAGTCAGCAGAAAAGCTTCTTAATATCGCATGGAAACATGCTTTTGTTTTTTTTTTTATTTCAAAATTTATAGAAATTGACAACATGTTTCTTTATATTAGTTTTGTTCTAAAGAATAAATGATATTGAGTGAAATACAAACAGAGTGCTTAGCACCATTGAAAAATAATGTATTAGAATTCAAGTTCAGTGATAACAAACAACTTATAGAACATATTTGCTTATAAAAAATTTTACTCAGATATTATTTTCAATTTTCCTTTAAATAAGCTTTTGAACTAAATGTGATAAAATTTAGTCGGATATACGAGTATAAAAGATATAATACTGCTGAAACTGTGTTCTATTAATATTCAGCGAAATGAATCTTGCAATATGTATCTGAAACATGTATATTAGAACACTTATCTTGTATATCGTTAGTCTCACGTAGAAAGTCCCCAGCACGTATTTTTCCTGAATTTGAATGAATGAATTGTTCAGCAAAATTAGCTCATAAAACTGTGTCTTTAGACTAGCGATGCCCACCCATGGTATTAAAGTGGTAAACACAAGCAAACACAACCTTCTGCTCATTAGTTTAGTCGCCAATGAAACAGCGACGAATGAACATGCGCGCTGGTGTATGAATTTATACCTTGTTCTTTCCCCGTATTTTGCGTATTTTTTACTTTTTTTATATAAAGTTTCATATTAAAACATAAATTCATATATTTATTCTTTACTTTTACTTCAATTTTAAGTAAATTGTAAGTAAAACTATTTTTTTGATTTGAGTTCTTTTTCTCCCATTGCAAATTTATTTACACTCAGAGCGTAACTATGTATTTCTCTTTGGGCATCACTACTTTATATACTCGCGCTCTTGGGGGTGTGTTGCAGATGTGACAAGCTGGAGGTTAACAATTGTTTTATTGACTTTTAAATAGCTTGCAATTTAACTTTTAAGAACAATAATCTTTTATTTCTACTTTTTGATAACTTTTAAATGTTTTTCTGTTTTTGGTTACTTTTTGTTTATTTACTTTTTTTGTTGATCATATGTTTTTAATCTTGCTTGCTTCTAATTTTTCGACCCTTTTTTAATTTGAATTGTTATTTGTTGTTGAGCTAGTGGTCTTCTTGTTTTGGTAAAAAGTACGGTTTTTATTTTTCAATATTTCGACACTCCGTTGTGTGTCTTCTTCAGGAAAATTTTTGTTTTTTGAAAAATTGTGTATACAAAATAATAAATTTGAAAACTCATATTAAAATAACAAAAATAAAATATTCAACTACATTAACATTTACAATGAAGAAACATATTTTACATTATTATAACATTAAACATATTATATAATACTTTTTTAAAAAGAAATGAAAAAGTTTTTAAACAATTTTAGGTAAAATAGCTATCTACTCCTGTTTTTGTTTTTATGTATTAAATGCCTATAATTTTGCGCTAATCCGTCTACATCCTTCTTAAAATTTATCCTCTTATCTACAGGCACGTTAGTTATCTGTAGCATTTCTAGCATATATCTACGTTTATAATAATTTTCTTTGTTTAAAATAGACGTTCCTCCAAAATCTGGATAGTGATTAAAATCACGGCAATGGATAGATAATGCAGTTTTCTGCGAAGAGTTATAGTTCCTATACTTCTGGTCAGATTTATGACCCGCTAACCTAGTTTTAAGTTTATTTCCTGTTGTCCCTATATATACTTTGTCACAATTTTCATTGTTGTTACCACTACATGGTATTTTATACACTAAACTAGACATATCCGACTTTTCCAACCTATCTTTTGTTTTACTAAAAATTCTACCTACAGTATTATGAACTCTATGTGCAATTCTATATTTCGTATTATCGTGTATATTAGAACTCTCTAATCTTTCTGACATTCCAGGTACATAAGTTAACGATTTATATATTATTGGATCAGAAACATTATTATCCAATCTTCCCGTTATGTTGTATTGTCTTATCAACCTGCAGATCAGGAAAACTATTATCACTTAATATCTTCCTAATTATGCTCTTATTCTTCTTATGAAATCTATGATCACTGATTGTTAATATTCTATCTATTAAGTTTTTAGCTGTATTAATAATAACCCTTTTTGGATGTTTAGAAAAATAGTTTATAATTCTACCTGAAGAACCACCAAAAGCCACCAATCTATTAATAATCTATTATTATTTTTTATAATTTTTGTGTCCAGATATGGAAGTGAAGAGTTAGATTCTCTCTCAATAGTAAATTTAATATTCTGATCAAATGAATTAAATGTTGATAACAATAAATCTATCTCTTTCTCATCGATTATACAAAATAAATCGTCAACATATTTTGTGAGAATCTTTGGCTTTATAACCAATTTTTCCAAACATGTATCTAATAGCTTCTCCATAACAATATCTGCAACAATTGGAGAGGCTGGAGAACCCATAGGAAGTCCTTTCTTCTGTGAGTATATTTTCTTATCATATTGAAAATATCTACTATGAATAATACAGAACTTCATAATACGCAAAAATAAGTCTTTGTTTTTAATCTTACTAAAGTTTACCATAAGAAATTTTTGCAGTAAAATTTTGTAAATACTGAGTCAAAGACCTGTCACTTCATTCTCCTATTTGCAGTAAAATGAAATTTTGTATAAATTTTAGGATCAACGAACGGACATAACGTTTCGAAACTGCGATGAAAATTGACATTTGATATTACGAAAACTTTATAAAATTTGTTCACCCTTTTGGCCTTTTAAGATATTTTAATTATTTTAATATTAAGTGTGTTCCACGTGAATAACAAAACTAAAAATGACGTAAAGTTATAATGATTATCTGGCTTTCCTTTTTATAAATATGTACTTTTTTTTTATAAACATGTACTAATTTCGTATGAAATTGAAAGTGCACGGGAATAGGTAGCAGTATGTGTACACGTGTTTTTTTTTCACCGTTGTCCGTTTTTTCGTTATATGTTCAATATTAATATTATTTTAAATGCATTTCATGACCTTGTAGTGTGAAAGGTGTTGGACTAAATTTTGTTAGCCTGAGCAGTGTCGAAGGTATATACACTGGGCACTGATCAGTTTTAACTAATTAAATTCCAACATTTTAAATGCTGCAATAGAGTTTGTTTTAGTCTTTCGTGTTGTTATTGTTAACACTCCGCGTACACTACTCCTTCTTTCCACCTCATCATAACCTATTTTCCTAGTTCCTGTACAATGCATTGCATATGTAGGTGTCATCCCCTGAGTACTGGTCCAAGATAAAAAAAAAAGTGAAAAAGCAAACATTAAACTAATTCTATAAAAAGCAGCTGAGACAGCAGCAAATGATAATATTTTTGCATTCTAACAAAAAATATGTTAGAAAATATTGTATTTTAAATGTTTGTTCACATATGTTTAAAATCAGTCCAGGCCTTCGTACAATCCTCCACGGAACGGGATGGTGGACCAATATTTAAACTTTCGGAAACGGTGTGTCCCACCGATTTACTTCGGTATGATCCTTGCTTTGTTTCTAGTTATTTTTTTTTCTGATCACATTTCCATCAAAATATTGATTCGTCCGAAGCGGGTTTTACAACGAGAATTGAGAGTTTCCTGCTTTGAAAACCGTTTCATGAAGACATGTTCACAATGCCCTTCTTAGCAGCCCTGTTTTGTGCCTATTTTAACATATCAGAAATTGTGCATTTCATTCATTTTTTCTATTTATTTTCATGTCTAATCACATTATATCGTTCAATATCATTGTTTTCAATATGAAGCAACTTGTGGTGAAAGAGTCAGACATAGTATCCCTTCCTTATATTAGCGCATATATGAGAGCACTTTATTTGACAAAATGCTATATTACAGTAAAAAGAAATGCTGACAGCAACATTTTGCCATTGAGAAAACATGCTGCCAGATCCATTTCGCGAACTTTCCTGTTATACACAGAGTACTAACTTGAGCTTAAGATTTTTTGTGGGATGTTATATCACAGTTGAAGAAAATGTATCCAGAAACATTTTACTTCGTAGAAAACATGTTGGCAGATAAATTTCTCAACTTCTGATATTATAAACAAAGTACTAACTTAATGTGCTATTTACAGAATGAAGACGAAAGTCTCGCCTAGATAATTTTAAAACTCCTTAATTTTTTTGAGCGCATTCCATTCAAGTTTTGTAAACGAGCCGTTTGTTCTGTAAACAGCACATGAGCTTAGGGTTTTTGCTGGAATGTTATATCCCAGTTGAAGAAAAAGTTGCCAGCAACATTTTGTTTATGCGAAAACCTGTTTCTAGATCGATTTAGCGACTTTCTCTGTTATAAACAGAGTACTATTTTAAGTTCAAAATATTTTGCTGGGATGCTATATCGCAAAAATTAAAAGAAAATGTTGCCAGAAACATTTTAACTTTGTAGAATTTTGCTGCTAAATCACTTTTCCTATGAAGAGTACTACCTTCAACTTCATTTTAAAATGTTGCCAGAAACATTTTAACTTTGCGGAATTTCGCTGCCAAATCACTTTTCCTATGAAGAGTACTACCATCAACTTAGTTTTACAATATTGACAGGAACATTTCAACTTTGCGGATTTTTCACGCTAAAACGCTTTTCCTATGAAGAGTATTACCTTAAACTAAATTTTTTCTGCAATGTTAACTCCCAATTGAAAGAAGATGTTGCCAGCAACATTTTAACTTTGAAAAATTTTGCTGCTAAATTACTTTTTCTATGAAAAGTACTACATTAAACTTAATTTTTTTTTGAAATGTTATTTCGCAATTGGGGAAAATGTTGCCAGAAATCTTTTCACTTTGCGGAATCTTGTTATAAGCAGGACTATCTTAAGCTTAATTTATTGCTGGAATGTTATTTTGCAATTGACGAAAATGTTGCCAGAAGCTTTTTAATGTTGTGGAAACATGCAACTAGTTACATTTCGTGACTTTTCCTATCTTAAGCCTAGTATTGGCGAGTGATTTTTTTTGCTATTATCTCTTTGGCAACACTAGTTTTGACAGCTCACGCACGTTTTGTATCTTGTGTCACTGTCAAACATCTTCAGTTTGGTCTATAATTTAATCATGAATCGTCTTAAAAAACGAACAACGCTTGCAAATTATTGAATTTTATTACCAAAATGCGTGCTCTGTTAAGAAAGTTCATCGCGCGCTTCTTCCATTTTATGGTAAGTTTAATCGACCTACTGAGGCTTCTATTCGGGCTATTGTAAAAAAATTTCGCACCAAATTTACATTGTTGGACATTAAACCACCAACACGCTTACGTAGAGTGCGAACTGAAGAAAATATCGCAGCGGTATCGGCCAGTGTTGGTGATGACCGTGAATTATCGATTCGGCGCCGTTCGCCGCAATTGGGCCTCTGTTACTCCACTACGTGGAAAATTTTGCGGAAGGATTTGGGTGTGAAGCCTTATAAGATACAGCTGGTGCAAGAATAGAAGCCAAACGACCTACCACAATGCCAAATTTTTGGTGAATGGGCTCTTGAAAAGTTAGATGAAGATCCACTTTTTTATCGAAGAATTGTGTTCAGCGACGAGGCTCATTTCTGGTTGAATGGATACGTGAACAAGCAAAGCTGCCGTATTTGGAGTGAAGAACAGACAGAAGCATTGTAAGAGCTACCAATGCATCCACAAAAAACAACCGTTTGGTGCGGATTATGGGCTGGCGGCATCATTGGGCCGTATTTCTTCAAAGATGATGCGAATCGCAACGTTACTGTGAATGGTGAGCGCTACCGTGCGATGATAACAAACTTTTTTTTGCCCAAAATGGAAGAGCTGGACTTGCATGACATGTGGTTTCAACAGGACGGTGCCACATGCCACACAGCACGCGAAACAATGGACCAATTGAGAGGCGAGTTCGGTGAACAGTTTATTTCACGCTTGGGACCAGTCAATTGGCCGCCCAGATCGTGCGATCTAACGCCTCTAGACTATTTTTTGTGGGGCTTTGTTAAGGCTAATGTCTATAGCGACAAGCCCGCTTCGATTGACGCCCTGGAAGCCAACATTGCCAACATTATTCGTGAGATACCAGCCGAAATGTTGGAAAGAGTATGCCAAAATTTGACTAAGCGGATGGAACATTTGCATGAAATAATCTTCAAACATTAAATTATATCGACCCAAATAAATATTTCATGCATTTTTCTGAATTTTCTGTGTTTTTTTTTTAATTTCCGATAGTTATTATAAAATCACCCATTATAAGTATCGCAGCTGAAAAAACAAATATTCCCAGAAACAGTTTTAAATTAAAACATGTTGCAGATACATTTTGTGTTTTTTTCGCTTTAAAAACTCAGTACTACTTTTCTAAACTTATTTCGCAAATATTTCATACGAAACACTTTTGTATGCAATTTGAAAAAATTTCGCACGAGGTAATGAACTGAAGATTAGTTTTTAGACAGAGTACTCCTTCAGCAACATTTCTTCTTATTTATTTCGCGTAATACAATTTTTTTACGGAATTTTGACAGCATTTGACCCAATATGACACTGTCCTTATCTTTATCGAAAACACCTATCCAGCAAGTTTTACTAAGAGAATTTTAATTCCTGCTTTTTTAATATTTTGTATATATTTTTTTATATATTTGGTTTATAAATTGTTTCCACTTTAATGATGCAGCTAACAAAGTTGCTAATAATGACAGGTTTTCTTTGTAAATGCAGCAATAAAAATTATTACCCAAACTTGATTATTTTCTAATCTTATTTTAAACATCGTAAGCTGTTACGTCTTTGTGTTTAACTACCCGTAAAAATCTAATCTTTATTTTGTCATCAATAATATTCATGTTGCTAGCAACTTTTAATTTGTTTCTTGTATGTAGAGTATGTAATTTAGGCGCATTTAGTATTAAGTTTTATCAAGTCTTAAGTTGACATCTGAGATTTGTTTTAAATGATAATTTAAATGAAACGAGTACTGATGTGCCTTTAAAGCTTCTATACCCTTTTTTGTTTGCACAGTCAAGCACAGTCGCTTGAATGCCAGCCAATATTATTTTGTTGTAGCATTTTAAAAAGTAAATTACACTGACTGTTGTAAAAGATTTGAATTATGCTGCAATAAAATTGATGTTGCAACATTTTAAATAATGGCTGTTTAAATAATAAAAAAAATAAACATCAGCAATTTACCAACATATAAAAATGTGATGTTTAAGCAAATGTGACATATTCGTGTTAAAAATAAAAAAGAAAAATAAGCAGTAAACATAAAACTTTACAGAACAGATTTAAACAAATGATTTGTTAGTTATTTTAACACATGCCATTTGTTAAAGTATTTCGTTTTGAATTAAGATATTCACAATGTTGATATAGGTTGCTAGGATTGTTATAATTAATACATAAAATGTTGCTAAGAGAATTGTGACAATGTGTGTTCATTAACCCTTACACTAGATTGCTAATCTAGTCTAAGGCTCTAATGAAAGTTTAAAAAAGGTATACTCGTATATTTATGATTCTTTTATAAGCACTTTTGTATCATGTTCGTCTTACTTTTAACATGTTCAGCCTAATTTTACTTTGTCAGTCTCATTTGGTTGCTTGTGTGCAAAACAAAGATGCCCACAAAACTCAATCTAGTGCACTTAATTAACTTTTCAGCTTCATAATAATGGTATTGTATATAAAAGAAAAATGAAGTAAGACTAAAGAACCCTACTAAATTAAGATTCTACACTGTCATATAAGCTCATTAAATAAAGTATGAAAATCATAATTTTCCTGGTCCTCCGAAGTTTTATAGACAGAGAAAAACAACAGAATTTTAAAAGAAGAAAATCTTCTAAACTGGAATAAAACCAAAATATATAATACAATATGTTGAGAGAAGCACTAAATAAAAAAAAAAAACGTTTAAAATAATATTTGAATAGTTAGATTCTTCTCAACTTGTGAAAAGCAGTTAGAGCAGCAATATTTTATGACCAAAACGTTTAAAATAATATTTGAATAGTTAGATTCTTCTCAATTTGTAAAAAGCAGGTGCAGCAACAATATTTTGTGACCAAAAAGTTTTCGTTGTAGCAGCACATATATGTTAGCTGAAAAGCTTTATTGTAACATTAAATGTTGCGCAACATTTTTCAAATTCCATATATTCTAAACTGAACTAAGCACTTTTTTAATAATTTCAAAAGATTTTATGTTAAAACTTTGTCAGGCATGTCATAGAGTTCTATATCATTCGGAAATGGAAATCAATCCGTTTGCTGGCTCTTCAGAAAACCAAAAACTGAAAAATTTTTCGTTATGGAATCATTTTATTATAAAATATTAATTTCGTCCTTGAAATAAAAAAATGGTTTTATTAATTTATTGATTTTGTGTCGAACTTTATAATTTTTTTAAATTATTTTTTGGTTTGTACATATGTACATCGGGTTCTAGTTCATGTTTTTCCTTTCTTAAGTTTTATCTTAAGAAGGATTTTTTTACAATACAAATTTGCTGTGATCAATAATTATTGATTGAAGAAGACAAGAAAAATAATAATCAATCTTTAGCTGGGGGACAACTAGCTGTTTCGTAGTCGCTACTCTACTCATCACCACCCAGTGGGATTTGAACTCGGGGTTTTTAAATTAGATTTTTGGTTTTTAGTTGTTCCTTTCGTAAGTTTCTTAAAAAGGATTTTTTTTTACAATACTAAATTGCTGTGATCAATAATTTTTGATTGCAGAAGACCAGAAAAAAACAATTTTTTTTAGCTGGGTGACTACTATTTGTTTCGTAGCCGCTACACTACACAGTATCCATTTTCTCGGGGAACTCGGGTCATAATGCACCTTAACCACTCAGCCAACGAGCCATTGAATTATTCTTTGTCTATACTATCTAGCTTTCATTCCGATAACTTGTTTAGTTTTTCGTTTTCCAAAGACTCCAAAAGCCGTCTGAAGTCCGTTATCGAATGGAATTGAATTCTATGACTACATAAAAAAATTATTGCGAAAAAAATAAAATATATAACCTTGTCAAATAGTTCAATTTCGTACAGAAACTGAATTTAATCCATTTTTTGGTCCTTCATATAACGAAACTCTGAAAAGTTTTGCAGAATGAAGTCCTTATTTATTTCAAGAATAAATAAAATCAATATTTGTTTGCTAAAATCGATTTCATTTCGAAATTTATTTTTAGTGTTCAATTTTTTGAAGAACCAATAACGGACTGAATAATGATTCGAAATGAACTTGATCTCTGTGACAGGGCTGATAATATTGTTGTTATTTAAAAAAAATTCAAAAAAATTATCTGACAGCATGTTTAGATAGAAATAAAATGTTGCTGGCAACATTTTTTCTAACTGCAACCCAATGCTTATTTAGTGTAAGCTTTTAATCTGCTGCTTGGTGCAGATTTTTGCAGCTGAAGATCTTGTTTTTTTATATAAAAAATTTTACAATTTTTTTACTTTTGTTTTTCAATATTTCGCCAACAATTTAAATTTTTTAGAATCTTCAGGAAAAATTAGAATTATTATAATAATTTTTTTGAAAACAAAAAATTTTTTAAGCTGTGAAAATTTTATATAAATAATAAACAAAAATCAGAAAATATTAAGATAAAATTATAAATAAACAAAAAAATAAATTAAATTAAAAAAATAAATAAATAAATAAAAAAATTTTATAAAAATGAAAAAAAAGCAGTAAAAGAAAAACAGAACTATCTATAGTTGCAAAAACTTAAAAATTTATATAAATTTAACTTTTTCAAGCGATATGAACAAATTTGTTAACAAACTAATTTTTTAAAGTTCATGCAGAGAACTGATTTTTACGAAAGCTACTTATTTCCTAAACATGTTGCAGTCAACATATATCAATTATTCCTCCACAAAGACCTGAAGACTTCATTGCTAATAAGAGCATATTTAGAGTATATTATGCTTTTTTCACTTATTTGTCGTTTTGTTACAATGTTTTATTTGCATTCGTTTGCTAAGGTAACCGAATTTAGCAGGAAAAAGTGCTAGTCCGAGAGAGCAGTACGGCTGGTGAGGTAGGTCTTCCCATTTCAACGTTTCCAAGTATGTCTTGACTACTTTCGCAACATAGGGTAGAGCATTGTCATGCTGTGAGATCACTTTATCATGTCTCTCGTTGTATAGCGGCCGTTTGTTTTTCAAGGCTCATAGGCCCAAACGCATTAATTGAGTTCGATAACGATCAATTGTGATTATTTCCAGCTTCCGCTACAGTTATTTGTCTTTCAAGTCTCGGCTCAAATGCTTTAACTGCGTTTGATAACGATCGCCTATGATTATTTCCAAAATCCGCTGCAGTCAGTTATTGCAAAATGACGGAAGCAAAGCTGTATACCAAATAGACCAATACCTTAAAACCTGAAGGGTCATTATTACAACCTAACGATAAGTTCTTGATAGTTAACCTTAACATTAGTTAACGTGAGCTATAAAGTCACCATTAAATTTATCCAATTTTTACAACTGAAGTTACAACATTCTCAGCAGAAAATATGGCAGCTTCAAATGCTTAAAGTTAACTTTGAAATTTACTATGAGGATAAACCTGCTGTTAAGTTATCAGTATATTAATTTCCCAGGTTAATGTTAACCAAAAAAAAAAAAATTATCTGTAGGATAAAATCCTAATGTTAACTATTCGTCAGTTGTAATAATGACCTTAAGTAATGTAAAATTTGCTCAAAATTTAAATTTTCTTATTCCGTATAGAAATGAGTATCTTGACAATGTTTACAGCAACATTTTGTTTACAACAACATGCTGTTTGCCATAATCAATCCTCAATGTTTCAAGCAGCATTTTATTTAAAACAACATGCTGTTCAGAAATCATCGGTTTGATGTAGAAATGCCCTAACTATCATAATTGAAACTTTACAGGAGAAGAAGAAAAACATAATGGAGACTGTTTTTATTATTATGATGCAATCGCTTGTAAAGTCGTTACCTAAGAAACTATTCCAAAGGCCTTTGGGACAAGTTGTATTTATGTAAATGGTATTAGAATCACTAGGTCAAAATGCGTGTTAGGGCTTTTTTATATGAGTCAAACGAAATATTTTGTGAAAAACACATGCAATCACCTTTTAATTATAAAGAAAATACTATTTAATGTGATATAAATATTTATGCTGGATATACCTTTTTTCGCTTCTTAACTCCGGTTTTGTGATTGGTCTTCAACGCAGAATGATAAGAAAATACATACAAAAAATATGCGTGGAAAATTCATGAAAAAATGTTGCATTCTGTTTTTTCGTGAAAAAAAAAACACTTGAAATGTATCTGGCAACATTTTTTGAAAACTGGGAAATAAAGCAAATTGGCTTAGTTTCGCATGGAATTTTCATTTAACAGCTGACATTCAAGCAATTGTTTAATTGGCTGTATTCATAGAAAATATTGTATGTTTATGGAAATCAAATAACAGTTTAATAAACATCCAATATTTTTATGGCCTTATTCATAAAAAATATTGTATGTTTATTAAACTGTTATTTGACAAATTTCTATGGAAAATATGTCAAATAAGTGTTTAATAAACATAAAATATTTTTTATGAATACGGCCGTTAATGAGTAAGTCTACTAAAGTTTATTCGAAACGCTAAATGGGCTTCATAATTTATATGTCATATTTGCCACATCTGAAAAAAACATGTTGCTCAACATGTTGAACAGTTTACTTACCTTTAATGCTATAAAGTTTCTACTCCTTTAAGTGGATGTAGTATTTTTTTTTTTTTTTTTTTTGCCATCTCACATTAAAGCGATGTCGTGCTGGTAAAAATACCAGCAACTATAAAAAATACAACGCTAAAGTGTCATTTAAACTTTTTTCCTTACATTTCATGCCGATAATGAATGTAGTCGTTGTGTGTTCACAGAATACACACAATTGTTTAAATAGTAGGCGTTTAAACACAACTTTTATTTAATTTTTTATTTTTTTTTTAAATATATTTTTTAAAGGAGGTGGTTGCCAAATTGAAGCTAAAATATTAGAAAGAGAATGTTCACTTTTTTTTTATAAAAAAAGTTTAACACGTTAAATTTTTGTTTTGGTAATATTACCAACAAAATGTTAAGGGTGTGTAGCATTATCTTAAAACAAAATTTAACACTCTCTTAAAGACAAGAAGAAAAAAAAAGTAAAAATGAAAAAACAAATAATTAATGAAGTGAAGATGTGTAAATAATTTGGCCCACTTATTTTGAGGTTACAAATGATGCTTTCAACTTAATGTAATGTAACGAGAAAGTGTGTTTTTGTTTAAAGATTGCTGGTAAAAAGTTTGGATTAATGTTTGAAGTTATTTTTACAGATAAATCGCCCAAAATATCTGTTAAACGTTAAAGTTTGTATTAGTCAAGCTCTTACTTAGTGTGTCCCCCAGGAAGGTATACAACTCGCAGGAATTGAAGTTGATACCACATGTTAATCAAGCCAAAAGTATGCAGTTGTGGCGTTAAAAAGTTTTGCATCTTATTACAATATCGGAGTTACTGTTACGCCATTTTCGTTTTGAAAAAAGTAAGGTCCAATGATTCTTGCTGATCAAAGTGCACACCAGACTGTCACTATTAATGGATGCAGAGGTGACTAATGACTAATTTGGGGGTTCTCTATTGCCCAGAGCCGACTATTCTCCTTATTCAAATATCCTCTTAAATGAAAATGTTAAACTGGAACTTCACCTAAATCCTCGCAATATACTTAATTTTGGTGGCCACTCTCGGTTGAGAAGAAGGGATACCCTGGCCACCATCAGAACGTTAAATAGATGATTCTACCGATATTATTCGCGCAAAATAAAACTCTTTTGACCTAAATAACTTTTATATTTACAGCCAGTTCGCCGATGTCGAAAGGATAAGTTCATTCGCATTCAGGGCGAAAGAAAATTGATTTGGGTTTTTTCTAACTTTATTCTATGCGAACGATGTGTTAAAATTCAATTAAAATACATAAGTACATGCGAACGAATACTATTGACATAGACAAACCCAAATTGATTCGAATGTGAGTGACTAGCTTTCTTTCGCATACATTTTCATTCGATATCGTCGAACAGGCTGTTAGTGTTAAGATTGGAATTCTTATTGTTAGATTCAATAAATAAATGAATAAAAATGTGCCTTGTCACTCAGTATGATTTTTTCATAAAAATCGATGATTGATTTTGATAAAATGTTCTAACGATTAAAACATGTTGGTTTGTCGAATATTTTTCCATAAAAAATTTGCCATGTGCTTACTTTACGGCTGCTAAATATTAACTATCAAGACTAATGTTTACCAAAATGGTTTTTCGATAAGAATATTTAGCCTGAAATGTGTATACAGTGCATCTCAAGATATGTTATGTATATAAAAAAATACTCTTTTGAAAGATTCGACACATGTTGCGCAACATTTCCGAATTTTTTATTCATATAGTACGCTATGTTACTTATACTTTAAAACTTACCCTGAAATGTTTATAGAATATATTTCAAGATATCCTATGTACATAAGCGAATACTCTACTGAAATATTCGACAAATGTTGCGCAACATTTGAGCTATTTTGTAAATGCTCAGTTAGTTATACCTTAAAACTTAATTATGCCAACTAAACCTTAACGTTGTTTGGAAATAAATGGTTAGACAATTTTTCCTTATGTTTTAAATGTTTTTCTCTAAGCCTGGTATTGAGATAGAATGTGCGAAAATCAACATTACTTGCTTCGTACGAAAAAATTGAGCTTCACTCAATGTTACATGGCTGTTTTTCGTGCAATGAAAAGCTTGGTTTATGCTATTTCGCAGCTCAGAAACCAAATAATCCCACACACAAGTTTACCACACTATACGAGTTATTATAGATGGGGTCTCATCAAATGAGTTTAAGATTAATTCAGGGGTGCCGCATGGCTCCGTTCTTTCTCCTACCTTGTGTCTTATTTTCCTCAACGACCTTCGCTATCAAACTTCCAACCCTATCCACTCTTTCGCGGATGACGGCAGCATTTGTCACTCGTACTCTTTTAGTTATAGACCCAGCCTATCAGAGATCGCTGCCAAGAGGCTAAATATGAATGATTCACTGAATAGTGATCTTCTATTAAACTCCGAATGGGGTCGTAAAAACAAGGTGGCCTTTAACGCTCGTAAGACCCAATGATGCGTATTAACACACAAGCAAACGTCCGCAATTGCTGCTTCATCTGTACTCATGGTTTGTATAAATATTAAGGAATCGAATGCTCTTGATGTTATTGGAATGAAGATACAGTGTGATGTTCGCTGGACTGAACACATTTTTCATGTCTCTATAGAAGCATTCAAGTGCCTTGGTTTTTTGAAACGGTGTAAGATGTACTGCAATCCATCCGACCTCCTTGCTATTTATACCACCTATATTCGACCGAAAGTCGAATACAACGCTCATGTTTGCACCGGTGCCTCAAAGTCTATTTTGGAGTTACTCGACCGTGTGCAGGAGAGGGCGAAGAAACTCATCGGTGACAGTAGGGTATCCAACTCTATTGACTCACTGGATCATCGACGCAGTGTGGGGTGCGTTACTATGTTCTATCGTTACTACAATGGATTTTGCTCTGACGAGATTATGGATCTTGTTTCCGCAACTCGCACATTTTTACGTAGCACGCGCTTATCGTCCAGAGCTCACCCATTTGTGGTTGATTGCCTGGGGACTCGAACTACGCATTACAGAGAGAATTCGTTTTTCAGGCGTACGCTTCGCCTGTGGAATATGTTGCCTGCAGACGTGTT
Source organism: Thecocarcelia acutangulata (assembly GCA_914767995.1). Lineage (NCBI taxonomy): Eukaryota > Metazoa > Arthropoda > Insecta > Diptera > Tachinidae > Thecocarcelia > Thecocarcelia acutangulata. Next base: position 98,428,055 of record OU612097.1, on the reverse strand, counting down.
ACCTGTCTGTTATAACGTTGAAAGGTTCAAGTCAAATGTTCACAAACACTACTCCCTCTTTCCCCTCCTCACAACCTATTTTCTTAGTTCCGGTATAATGCAATGCATATGTTGGGGTCATCCCCTGACTACTGGTCCAATAAAAAAAAAAAAAAAATAAATAAAGTGCTCATAATAACATAGTTCTATTGCAATAAACTGTAATTAAACTGACAATACTCTGTTTTAAACAATAACACACAATGTTATACTATATATAGTAATGTTGTTGTGACCATATTTCAAGCTTCCTTGTCTTTGCGTGTGCACATCCCCCAAAATTATGTTTCGAGAACACAATCGGCCGACTCGTCTCAAAAATTTTTATGAAAATCACTCAAAAAATTTAGTAACTTTCAAGCAAATTTTCTAGACGATTTGCTCGTCTGTGTTCTATGAACATCACATTAATTTCAATTTAAAAAAAATTCATCTTTTTTTTTTATTTCATTTCAAAGTTTTATACCTCTAGAAATACTGCCTGTATAAACGATAAGTTTTTTTTTTATTTTTTTGTTATTTTTATTTTTTTTGTTTGAGTCAATTTGTTCATATTTTTAAAGCAAATTTCGTTTACCTAATAATACAGCTAAAAAAATTTGTATGAAATTTACTCAAAATTTTGAGCATTATTCATACAGATTTTCTAGACGGATCACTCATTCGTGTCCCATAAACATCACATTAGTTTTTTTTTTTTTTTTTGATATTTTTTGATATTTTATTCAATTTTAATAATTTTCATATTATTTAACAATAAATATATTTTTTTCTCAGCTTATTTTTATTTGACGTGCCGCACGCGATGTTGAGCCACCACTGTCTTGTAGTTGAACGTTGACGTGGTGTTTTGTATTTATTTGAATAACAAAAAGTGTTAAGTACAGAATTATTTAACTAATAAACGGAATTATCACCTTTAAACTAAATTAAAACTGAAACAAATTTTGAATTTCATTACGAGTAAAAATACCATAATCATAAAAAATCGAATTGCGGTATTCAAAGGGTTGTCCTAAAGTCATAAGTCTTAAAATATTAGTAGGAAAAAATATGAATACTGTTAGCACTATGACGCAAATTATTTGAAATTTCAACGGCAAACTCTGTTTAAATAGTGTTGTTAGGAGTACTTTCTGACTTCTTTGTTCGATATAAATTATTATGACATTATGCGTGTGATATGACACCGTTTGAATCCCCCAAATATGTTTTTGCTTGAATTAAGAAAAAAACTTTTTTTTTGTATCTGTTTTAAAAACAGGAATTATTTTTTTTAATTAAAAAAGGTTTGTTAGCAACAGTAGCACGGGGTAATTAACATTTGACTTAAAAAAAAGGTGCGTTTACTCTTGAAATACATATGTACGTATGTACATATTCATGTATTGTGCTTTGTTTCAGTTCATAAGCTTTTTATATTTATGTACGAGTATATTGCATATAAAAACACCTTGTTAACGTAAGCCGATTTGAGAATGTTCCCTACCTGACGTCAAATAGGCCAAATAATTATTATACACTCCTACATACATATAGTCATATTAAATGCAAACGGACGTTACTACACTTTTCATTTTTTTTACAGGAGAAGCAAAAAACCTTCTACAACCAACAAATATTATGGTTTTTTTTTGCAGTTTTTGTACTTAGATTGTGGGGATTTAGTTATTGGTGAAGATAATTTTAATTTTTTTTTCGATTATCTAAGTTTTTATGTTAGTTACGTTCTTTTGACTTTCCACTTTTTTTAAACAAAAAGACGTAACTACAAAAAGTCGCAGTAGTGGGTGAAGGTGAAAGGTTTTCTTCTTGGTATGAATTCATTAACTTCTAAACTACTGAACGGACGAAATTTGGAGACTCAGCAGAAGAGATGTTAGACTTTCAAAGCGATGTTTCAGTACTTGTGTATTTCTAGCACAGTGGATTTTACAGTGGGACAAAGTTGACAATCGGGTATGTAACATCTATTGGTCCGTATAACTTTCCAATTGAAAATAATTTTGAATTTTCGAAAACTACTTGAAAAAGTTAAACAAAATATACTAGTATTCTAGTCTCTTACAGTTTAAGAGATATTTAACTTTATTATTTATCTTATATTTTATAGTTTACGAGAAATCCGCCAAAATCCTTACCTATTGTTTTGAATTTCACCGTTTTAAATTGTTTATACTTTTGAATAAAAATATGTTTCAGTTTTTTAACTTTTTTTAATTAAATTTTTATACATATTTGATTATAAAATAAAATATAATTATGTAATTAATTTTTAAAATAAAAACTACAGATATGTGAGAAATTTTATATAAAAACTTAAGTATATTTTATAAAAAAAAACTCATTTAAAAGAAGTCGAAACCAAATAGTCAATTTTCGAAGGGAATATTGTCAGAAAAATTATGAATATCGGCTGGTATTAACGTTTTTAAGTCTTGGAGATTTTTAATTCTCTGAGTTGGGTTCACGATCTACAAATTTCTATATAGTTTTTTGTGGAAGTAGTTCATAATCATTGTTAATATTTGTTTTAAAATAAATAACACCAGTGTCAGCGTATCCCAAAGCACGAATCATGTTTACTGTGGAATCAACGGACTTTTTCCCTGTTCAAAATATATAGTTCAAAATCAATAAATATGTGCATACTATTTGTGTATTAAAATAAAATGTAATACTTTACCTGGTCTTATTGGTGAATAACGTTTTGAAACGGACTCGAAAGTGAAGAAAATACTCATGGCTTAAATGGTAGAGGAAAGGGAATTTTTCGGGCGTCTTTTATTAAGTCCACAAGCTGCGATGGCATATTTTTTTGCCTTTTGTCAATTTGTATTGGCATTAAAGATTGGCTTGAGTCACACTCCATTTGAGTGAGACCAACTACTAAAAAGACAACAAAGCATTATATAGAATAACGTTCCGATTCGGGATTTTGAAATTATAAATAATTTATAAATTATGAAATTAAAAAATTATAGAACTATATAATTGACCCGTGATGTTTCTGGTGTATTATTGAATTATTAATGATTACTTATGACTCAATATATAATATCTGCAAAATTCCGAAAATTTTCATGATTTTCGGGAGTTTTCATAAATCCGAAAATGCAAATCCTGGTATTTGGGATTTCGTAAATTTCGAAAATCATAATTTTCAGAATCGAAATATAAGGACTGGCATCCCTATATACAAAAAATCAGTTTGTACGTAAGATGTTCATACAAAATACACGCACTTGTAGTCCGTTTGAATTTCAGTAATAAAATCGCCATTTTTTGTTCGTAATAATCTAAAATTTTACAGAAACATGTATTTTGAGATAGAACGAACCATAATCAAAAAAAAAACTCAATTTGGAAATTTTGTGTAGTTACGTCCGTTTGCATTTAATATGACGATATACACACCATTAATTACCTTTAAATTTTGATCAAATGCAGTAGTTAATATTTCAAGATACTGAAAGAGATTTTGCAATCATTGATGATTATGAGAAAGATTTCAATGGAAGGAAACCAAAATATATAAATATAGTCTAAGTTCTTCCGCTCTTCGTGACGAATATATTTATTCTATCGGGCGATTCATTGTGGTGTTTGATTTATAATGTAAAGTAAATCACATAAATTTAAAATATTATTAGTTGAAAGAATATTTTGTGGAATTTACCAAATGAAAATAATATATAAATGTTGGCGATCCATTCGGAAGGTAACATTTTTAAAGACTCGAGCATTCTTGACTTCCAAGGCGTTAATTATAGCTGAGGCTTATTCTGGAAGACTTCAGACTTTACAGGTTCCCAGCGAAAGATCCCAGTCCAAAGTTGTGATATCGCGGGTGACCATTGAGATTTTAGTAGAGTTTTGGCGGACGGCACGTTCTTTGACGCGTGTTAAGGCGGAGACCGAGGTAGCGACGGTAGAGTCCATGTTGCCATTTTTGGAACTGTCGTTTGTTGAACCGCAGGTTTGTGCGGGACCGTGTGCGTCTCTTGTTGGCGGAGTTGGTTGCGGTTGTGGTTGAAGTCTTAGTGTAGGCAACCATGAGGAGCATAGAGCGTAGTTCCTGTTCGCGGAGTGAGTTCAATTGAGCTCGGTGTGGACTTGCACTGCAACTGGGTTCCGTGGCCTATTGATCGGAAGGAGTTTTAGAAAGGCTCCGCTCCTAACCAAGTCCAAACAACATGAGATCACATTAGTACTCATGCATGGTAGTTTGTCATGTATGGGGGCGCTAGTAGACGCATTGTATTCACCCGGTGATTAGATCGCCGTGGGATAAAGCCAGTGGATAAAAGTCTGATTTGGAGTGGATAAAAGTCTGATTTGGCTCATTTTTAAAGAAATATCGATCATTGATTCCATTGAATGAGCTCTGAATGCTCGGCTATCATCCACTAATATAAACTGGGACCAGTGTTGTCACATTTTTTTTTTTTTCAAAAAATCTTTTATTTAAAAAAAAAAAAAAAAATTGTTTTATTCGTTCCACGTTTCCGGTTTGAATCGTTGCAAAATGATTCCTATTGCGAATATAAAAATGATGAAATTTGCGTTTATATTCGGGTCGCACAAACGTTGTTGCGATAGTCGCGTACGTAAAATGCTCATTGTGCTGCGCTAAAGGACGCCATGGCAATAAATAACTATAGGTCGGTCCAAGTTTCATAGATCCCGCTTCGCTTGTCGAAAAGTATGAACCTTTTTAATTTATTTTGTTTTTATCAAATTCATAATACAATTCAGTATTAACGTCAAACAAATTCTGATAAAAAAAAAATTTTTGTGGCAGAGGCAGCTTTAAAGCGGTACCAGTTTCTTTGTGTAAACAAAAAAAAAAATTGTTTTTTTGACCCATATAAATTTTTGTTGGTTTTTTTTTTCTTATAAAAGAAATAAAAAAATTCAATAAAATTTTGAATTCTCTCAACAAAAAATTCTATTGTTGATTAAATATTTGTGTTTTGTTTTGTTTATGCTAAAAAGGGGGGTTGCGTGTCTCACGCTAATATTTCATTTTGCTGGTAAAATATTTTGTTTTTTTACTTATTTCTTCTTCTTAAATTCAATCTGATTATATATCTTACGTCTTATGAACACATGATTGCGGTTTTGTCTTCTTATATAGTTGTCTTTCTTTTTTTTTTTTAACGGTCAAGTTGGAAATTTCAAACAAATATTTTAAAACACAGCAAAATAATACAAAATGCATTTTGAAAACGTTCGAATTTGGACGTGAAATCAAAATCATTTATTTAAAGTACAGAGTTGGTGGCAAATTTAAAACAGTATAAAACGGAGCGGGCAGAGGGTAATTATCGATTGTGCGGATTTGCCAGTCGCAATGTCGCAGTGGTCAAGTGAGCATCGAGCGATCACTGTGGAGACATTTTTAACACGCTTATATTATGTTCACTTGTATGTTTATTTGTTTGTATATTTGCATCATCCGAAACTCATGCCACATGAGTGGACATATGAAACTATAAATATATAAAAACTATAAATACTGTATATAGTGTTGCCGTTTTAGTGCAAAAATCGGCCGTATTGCTTCCGGGGAAGTGGGGGATTTTCGGGATTCACGAAGCCAATTTTGGGAATTTCCAAAAGATTTCGGAACCACTTCGCTAACCGGTTTGGAATCGGTTATTTCAGTGCGCGTTTTTGCCGTGGAACATGTATCTAAACTATAATCCGTCATTCGCTTTAGTGCGACAATTGAAGTTGGCGTATTACTGCTGAGGAAGTGGGGGAATTTTGATGTTTTCTAAAGCCGATTTTGGAAATTCCCAAAAAACTCGAAACCACTTCGCTAACCGAATCGGCACCGATTTTTCATATTCGTATACGCGTTTTGGCCGTGGAATGTGTATCGATCTATTAACGGCTAGTCGATTTAGTGCGAAAATTAAAGTTGCCATATTGTTTCTGGTGAAGTTGGGAGTTTTGGTGATTCTCGTAGCCAATTTTGGGAATTCCAAAAAAACTGGAAACGCATTATACGAATAATCTTCTGGTTATATGGATAATTAGTTTGATATCGATTGATTGCTTTTTAGTTTTTTAAACTATATTTATTTCAAAAGAGTAATGATTCCTACTCCTACTTATAGCTCGTCAACAATTTTGCTCAAAGCGCGATATTCGGCGAATACATGACGGACCAAGTGTAAAGTTAATTTATTCGTGGGCGTAGAGATTCTGCGCAACTGCTTGGGCTATGAATGTACCGCGGCCAGGATTCAATCCATCGTCAAGGACTCATGAAAGCACTAAACTGGTTGGAAAAGAGCAGCCTTACTGGAACTTCTAAAAACGATATAAAAAAAAATAAAAAGTTCCATTCTTTTAAAATTCAAATCAGTCAAGAATAGAAAAAAACTGACTTTGATGTACGCAAAAATTGTTGTGACGTTGCAACGTTTTCATACTGTAAATCACAATTTTTGGAGCGTCAAGACTCATTTTCACTTAAACGGTCATGTTACGAGCAAAATAGCCGTTACTGGTCTCCACGAAACTGCAACCCTCGATTCAAACATTAAAAACCATTCTTTGGTGTGCTTAATCCACGCTTGAAATAACTGGTTAATTTTTTTTTCGAAAACTCTCGAGGCCAGGCGACGAATATCAACGGTGATAATTATCGGCGCATAAATAGGGCATTCTTTTTGTCAGTTCAATAGAATGGGGCAACTGCATACGCAGCCAGCACTTCAATGAATTTGTTGTCGGTAAACTTCCCCCAAAAACTGATCAGTCAGTTTGGGGACATGCCATGGCTATCGAGGTCGCCCGATCTAACTCCCATAGATTTTGTTTACGGGGCTACCTAATGTTTATACTCTGGTTCAAATCTGGCTTCAGCCAAGAAAACTCTTTATTTTTTTTAATTATAACAATAATTGCCGCGATAAATAACTCTTGATTAGGTCTTTTAAGGAACACATGTTTTGCTGGCGTTTTGGAGCTATTTACGAAAAAATACAACAAGTGTTTTACGTATGTGCTTATGTGTGTAGTAGTTACATAAAACGAAAACAAATAGACCCCTCGTGAAACTGGTTTTGCCTTCGCGTAGACCAAACCAGGGCACTCTATTCTCTAAAGCATAGAGGGAATGAGTCCCTCGTTTCTTGTAGCACATATAACTCTAGGAAGCCGCATGACTTATATTGTGTTGGAATTCCGAAACCCATACAAAGCAAAGCTTCCGGGGGATTCTGCATTGCAGATCTCTCGTTGCTGATCATGTTCGTTCTGGCTGTGGCTTAAACCTCAAATCGTAGAAAGGGATATTAGCTTTGGTTCACCCCGTGGAGTTGCTCCATCATCAGATTAGGCTGTAAAAATAGGTGCTGATTGATGTAAATCGATTTCACAACTGAGAGTTTAGTTTAAGTAAATTCAATCAGTTCACTTCAATATAAACATGACAGCTGAAGTCGCCATTTTCAAATGATACCCGAACCCGAACACCTATATGGCGGTTTCAAACCGCAAAAACATAATTCTTGTGTTACACCCTTATCGGAACACCTATTCGGCGTTTATAAATCGGAAACGTTAAGTTCTTAGAACGAGCTTGATAGAGTTCTTGAATTGAAAAGTAAATTGTTTACTCTAGTAAGCAAGCTTTAACTTTTTTTACTATGTATTCAGAGCAGATCATATGTGTTATAAGAGACAATAAAGTACTATTTAAAAGCCAAAACGTAAATTACTTTTAACAAGTATATAATAGATAAAAATTTGTTTTAGAAAAGCGCGCACAACTGCTCACATTTAGTTAGACGAAAGAAAAAAATAAATAAAATGAATTAACTATAACAGAAACGTGTGACCTTCTTACGTCTATTAAGTACGCATTTCAAAAATCATGTCAATAAGTTTCTAGCGTAATCAGTTTATTTACTACGAATTTGTATTATAACTTGAGTAAAACTTTGCAGGACATATTCGCTTTGATTCAGCTGTTTTTGAAAACACACCTTTCAATATTTTCTATTTGCTCGAACTTTTCACGTAAATTATTGTGATTTACGTCATCTTCGCCACCCACAGTTCTGTTGCTTAATGCGATGATGCTACAAAAAGAAATAAAGAAAACGTATCATAGTCGTAAATCATAAAAATTTGTCATTACGAAAAATTGTTACAAAAGAAAAAAAATCTGCAGCGGCAAAAACATTCCCATTTGGCACGCTCCACCGTTAATAAATGCAAGTCTCGATGTTGTTAAAAAAAAAAAATAATTCAACTCAGAAACGCATGCTTAAGTAAAATCTTACAAAAGCATACTTTGACACACACACACTCATTTACACATCCATACAGAGTATTACAGCAATGAGAAGTATGCCAAAGAATTAATGTATTGGATATCGTAGATAAATCGGAATTCTAGATTGTTAAACTTGGCATTAATTCAATAAGAATTTCTGTTAAATTAAATGCGATTTTTTTTTCGCCATGATTTTAAATCATTTGTATGAATATGCTGTCTATGTATGGGTGTATATGTGTGCATGTATGCGGGTGTGTGCGGGCTTTTAACAAAGTTCTTGTTAACTTTTTTCTTGGCAAATAATTAAACAGTTTTGGCAGTTAAACAAGCTTTCATGTTGGTCTACCATTCAAAATACCTTGAAAATAAATTACTTGAGAAATTGTTACATATATTTTTTTATAGTAAACACAAGTTTGTGACTTAGATGAATTTTAGGTGCTTAGCAGTGTTTTCTATTTTAAAGCATCTTTTTTTTTAAGTGCAGAAGTCCTTCTTGTATTAAAAGTACTTTTTTCAAAAACAGATAAATTTTTTTTAAACAAATACAGGGTGGCTGGTGAAAGCTGCTACAAAAAAAAAATCGTAATAACTTATTTTCTAAGTAACTAACCTGTTCCATTTTTGTTGTGTTTTATAGATTGATCTTTAAATTTAACTAAAATGGAGAATTGGGACTATCAAACAAGAATTTGGATAGTACAACGCTTTCACGCTTTAGAGTCCGTTGTTTCCGTCCAAAAAGAGTTTATAGGCGCACGTTTGGCGGAACTCCTGCTAGCAGATGGAGTATAATGAGGCTCGTAAAGAATTTTGCTGAGCATGGCACAATCGCAAGAAAGCCTTATCATCGAGATCGCTTCTGTTAGGACGCAGGAAACTATCGCTGCTATAGCTTCTACCATACAATGCAATCCTAGAGTTCCGACAAGGAGCTTATCTGATCAAATGGGTGTCAGCAGACAGTGACTGCAGACAATTTTGCACCAAGACTTAAACTTATTTCCATATAAAATTCAATTAACAAACAAACTGAACCCTAGAGACTTCCCGATTCACTTAGAATTTTGTGGAATGGTGTCAGAGGATGAAAAAGTCTTGAACTGCATTTTTATGTCTGACGAGGCACATTTTGATTTCAACGGCAATGTTAACAAACAAAATTGTGGAATATGGAATAATTCTAACCCATAGATACTCCATCAGATACAATTACATCCATTTCGCATTACACTGTGCTGTACAGTTTCTTCAAGATTCATTGTCGGGCCTTACTTTTTCGAAGAAAACGGTCTTACTGTTACGGTCAATACTTAAAGCTGTTGAAAGAGTTTTTCTTTCCAGAATTACGCCGAAAGAGATGCAATACATGATTAAATTTAGGTCTTTGAAGTAATAATAAAAAAATATTTATAATTTTTAAGTATAATACATAATAAAATATCTTTTGTTATATATTCTCCGTTATATAGAAACCCAGAAAAAAGAAGAATAATTTGGAAGAAAATTTAAAAAACACATGGCACGATTTTAGATATTCTATAAAGGTTCAATTAGACGTGACTTATCCGTAACCATAGAAAACCGATGTTTAAACCAACCTTATGGTAACAATGTAATCGATTATTTCTGCCGTTACTGTAATAAGCTGGTATACTCATGTGTTGCTTTTTGTTCTGCAGTGTTGCCGATCAAAGTTTTTCCATCTTAATGAAAATATCTGCAGCCTAAAAGCTTTTTAAAAATATTCTTCAAAGGAGAAAAATTTGCACAAATTAAAGCTACTAATATTATTGAAATTTCTTTATATATTTGCTCATACACAAACTAATTATTTTAATTTATTCGACCTTTTTGTCTTTGAGCTCGATTGAGTTCAACGCACAATGGTTTGAAGGATTTTATTATTACTTTTAGCATTTTTATGCACCAACCATTTTATTTTTATTAACAAAATAAATAAAATCAATTTTACACACATTGCGGGGGAGATAAAGCCCAAAGAAAAAGAGTTCTATTTTAAATTAGATTTTTTGTACATTTGTACATCGGGTTTTTAGTTCCTAAGTCTAAGGTCAGACACAGCGATTTTAATTGCCGAACTTTTTAGCAATTTTCTTTTGGAATTGCTTTCTTGTCCACACACAAAAACTTTTTTCGGCAATTCCTGAGCAATTCTCTACCTTTTGTTTCATGCAATTTACATTGTATATGCATATACAAATACATACATGAGAGAAAAGTAAGGAATTGCTGAGAATTGCCGAGTACCGGCAATTCTTTTTCCCTTCTTATTCCCCTCACCGAGAGCTTTTATAAAGTCATGAATTGCCCAACTAAAGTTGCTGTGTGTGACTAGGCACTAAGGACGATTTTTTACAATAAAAATTTGAAATTGAGTTCTGCTTTTATACTTAATTTAATTATTTTTTTTTTTTTTTTGAGGATTCTTTTTGAAAAGATTACGTATTAAAACTTCTTTTTTAATGTTCAAAATACTTCCGTTTTTATTAAAATAAGTTTAACTTTTTTTTTATTAAAGAGACTTTTTTTTTATTTTATCAACTTGTTTTTGAGCGCAACTACCAACATATATACAAATAAAACAAAAATTGTCAGCATTTACTATAAAAAATGTTTATAATTTATATATTTGTCAAGAAGTTGATTTAAAATCAGTATTAAACGTTTGTCGTTTGAGAAATCGTTTGTTTTCAAATCTCAACCAATTTAAAATCAAACCTTATTGTTTGTTGGGTGTTGCTGGTTATGGTAGCACTAATCGACTGCAAAATATTACTATAGTTATTTTTATTGTTATAGATATGGGCAGTATGGCCCACTGAAACTTAAGCGTACTTACGGTTACATTTACGACACATTTACATTTACGATTTCTACCGTCGGCTAAATAGGCCTTTACATTATACTTGGTTGGGTCGGAAATTAAAATTGTAGAAATTAAAAACGGAATCACAGTCTTGCATATATACACTTAACATTTTTGTGAAGGGTATAATAAGTTTTTGAATTACAAAAATAAATTAAAGTATCTTCTGTTGACATTAAATCTTAAAACTTATTCCATAAATATCAATTTTTTTTCTTTTTGTATTTCGCTTCAGCCGGAAAATTTGTTTCTTTTTTATATTTTTGCTTCGGTGTGATAATATTTCTCCGTCATAATTTATAAAATAACTGCAATAGCAATCACAGCACTCTGTTATCGTTTATAAGCTCACGTTGCAAGCTTTCAATACAAAACGTGTCGATTAACTTTGTGGTAACTAGAAGATTTAATACGTCTAGATTATTTGTTAAAAGTAAAATACGAGTACAAACACACGAATGGGGGTTACGCTATATGAGGTACTTCTTTTCTAATATTTCAATATAGGCAGAATTTTTTCCAACAATAATAAAACATAGAATTTATACAAGAAATTTACACCTGCGTTAAATTTTAGTATTTGCAATCGCCCGCATTTGTTGTTGCTTTAAAAATGCGTCACTAACAATTTCAAAGAAATTTAGTTCTTTTTAGTGCATACTTAAGTATAATCAGTAAATACTACACTAATGATTTAATCATTGGTCTAGAGCAGTGATGCCCAAAAGTTCTATATGGAAGAGTAAACACCAATACATATAAGGAAAAACTACTTTTATTTAATATTTTTTGTTGTAAAAAGCAAAACATTTACAAAAACAAAATTCACACTGATAATCGCTGTCGTCACTGTTTACCAACAAAGCATGCGAAAGTGTTGTTGCTTTGCTTTTGTGTGTGTGCGGTGAAGAACGAAAAAAAAATATGAAAGACCAAGTTGTTTGTGTATTTTTCATTGCTAATGCTGAGCGCAGTATTTGTGTATTAAAGAGCACAGCCCTATAGCTAAGCGCATTTAAGCCCAGTTCAGACTATTATACTTTGTATTAATACTTGTCAAAAATTCAAATAATACGTGCAAGTCTGATAGTCTGAATGTAATCCGTCATACATACGAAAAATAATACGATAAAAATTTGACATCCCATACGACTTTGTTATTTTTTGAAATTTTTCAAAACGATAATACTTTACATTGGATCAGGGTTGTGTTTTTTAGCAAACCAGCTAATTAAAAATTGAGTAGTCAGCTATTTCGTAGCCGATGGGGTGCCGTCACTGATAGTATTTTTTGTCATTATAAAAAAGCTCGAAATTTGGAATTTAGCTGTCATTTATAAATGTATTTTGCTCATGCTATATTTAGAACATAAAATATGTTTGTGCTATTGAATTTGGATGTGTTATACATAATTATTATTTTAACTGTTGAAGAATTTCACGCGCCGGCACGTCTATCGCCTACGACGAATAGCGCACCTGCCGCCGTGAAAAGTTTTATCTATGTTGGTTTATATATTGTGGTGTGAATGCAAAATCTAATTTACGTTAGACTTTTTGACAGTCGCAAGAAATGTATTTAGACTTTTATCTCACAAAATCTAATGAAAGTATTTATACTTGTATAATAGTCTGATTGGGCCTTTACAAAAACAATTGCGTATCAAGCTCATAGGCCTGGGCATGTTTGGTCTCGACTCTAGAAAAAGCTTATGTGCTGTTCATAGAATACGAGCGAGCAACTCGTCAAGAAAGTTTGCATGAAAGTTACTCAATTTTTTTAGTGACTTTCATACAAATTTTTTGGATAAGTCGATGCTCGTCTGGGTTCTATGAAGAGCACATTATAGTATTTTTTTTTTTTAATTTCATCAACGTTTATAAATTGTTATTAAAAAACTGCCTCCTAATAAGTTAGCCCTCGTTTTGTTATGTCTGAATTGCTTTTAAAATCAATCGTTAGTTTTTATGCCCGATAAAGTTTAAAATATAATCAAACGTAAGAAATACTTGTACAAAGAGCCAGTACTGAAAGAAAAACTTGATTTGTTCTTTACTTGTATATTTCGTTCAGCAATCATTCATTCACGCACACAGCCGCATGTTTTCAGTTGATTATATATTTATGTTTTTGCTTTTAGTGTACAATAGAAATACATAATAACTTACAGGTGGTCGAAATGTTTTTCAGACGGCGAATTTGTTTAATAATTTTTTTTGTAAATTAAAAGCAATCTAATATTTAGAGAGAAAGATTTATAATTGTTAGAAAAAAATTAGTGCATTGCCTATCCCACGATATCGATCGCAAATGCTCGCCAGCATTTTGTAGACCAAAAAACTGATTTGGAGACAATTTATAAACCCGTTGTACAAATGTGCAAACCAAAAATTTAATGTAAAAATTACAAAGTTCAACAAAAATTCAATAAATTAATATAATCTTTACATTGACCAGTTCAGCTGTCAACCGCATTAATGAATTTCGACATGTATCGATTAGACTACTTAAGTCGCCAATAATAGATTTTTTGTTATTCAAAATGTTAACGAACGCTGACGTTCGATATAATGGGACAGGTTCGCTAGTTTCAGAAATCTATATACGCATGAATACGACACTGGCACTGCCGTCCATCAATTTTGCCTAAAGGCAATCGAACTACATAGGTGTACAACTTTGCTTCCGCCGTTTTTTTTTTTTTTTTTAATTCGAGGTTTTATTGTAAAAAACTGGTTATAAATTTATAATTCAAATTATTGTACTTCGCTGGCCACTACTATCTCCAATCTTTCGGGCAGCGCACGAGTTCCGCGTTGAAAAAACTGCTCATCTTTTGAAGCGGTCCATAAATCGATGTAATCTTTTACTTCTTCATAAGACCGATAGTGCTGGTCAGCTAAGCTGTGTTCCATTAATCAATACAAGTGATAGTCCGAGAGAATAATGTCTAAATAATATGGCAGGTGGGCTAGGACTTCCCATTTTAACTTTTCCAATTATGTCTTAACCACTTTCGCAACATGGGTCATGCCGTAAAATCACTTTATCATGCCTCTTGTTATATTGCGGCCGTTCGCCTTTCAATGCTCGGCTCAAATGCAGTCCGAGAGAACAACGTCTAGAAAATGCGGCAGGTGGCCTAGGACTTCCCATTTTAAAAATTTTCAAGTTTTTCTTAACCACTTTCGCAATATAAAATCGAGCATTGTCATGCTGTAAAATCACTTTATCATGCCTCTTGTTATATTGCGGCCTTTTGCCTTTCAATGCTCGACTCAATTGCAGGCAATCGTTGCCTAAGGCAACGATTGCCTGCAATACATTAATATAATATATATACATTATGGCGAGCTGATCCCACCACCCTGAATAATCGGTTTGGACGTCGACGAGAAAGCATGGCCGGGATATCGATGATTTTCTGCGCATGGTATTATCGTCATGAATCCATTTTTTCCTTAGTCACAGTGTGATGCCGATATCCCTTCCGTCTTTGGCTTTGTGAGCAGCTGCTCACAAGCAAAAATAAAACGCTGTTCAACATCTCTCGGCTTCAACTCCTACGGCACCCAAATTCCTTATTTCCGAGTCATTCCCATGATTTTCAAGCATTTTGAAATGCATTGTTACATCACTCACAATGATTCTGTTTTGATCAAATAATGCCTCCAATTCTACATCTTCGACAACCTTCTCTCTACCACCGCCATGCTGGTGGTATGAAAATAGTCGACGGGCCTCAGCTGCAGATTTCTTCATATTAAAGTTGAAAATTACCACCTCCAGCAAATGACGAGAATTTACCTCGTAAGCTGACATGTTTAATCCAGAATAACTTTATGATATGGACACAAATTGACTAATATTTTAATGGCGTTACAAATACCTAAGCATATTGTATGACATCTACGACTTATTTATTTCGACTATCACTTACCGTTGTTTTTCTATATTAATTAATGAATTTTTAGTTTTAAGATTTGCATACTTATTTTTAGTTCTTTTAGAAGATACAATAAATAATTGAATTATTAAAAAAAAACAAAAAAAAAAAAAAAACAAAAACACTTACCGTTGTCAGTATCAAAAGAAAAGCCACCGGGGAGCAGGATGCAAAACCTGATACAACTCTGATCTATAATTTCGTATCTTAATGTTTCCTCATAGCAGTTCAAGTTTTAGTAAGCTTTGCTTTATCTGATTTAAACCAATTTAATCAGAACGAAAGCTGCCTGACTACGAAATTTTATGTCCGAAAATTATTGTGACATACTGTCTTGTTTGCAATAGTGGTTATTGTGTCACACTCTCTTGACACTGACAAGAATATAATCGTACTCGTACTTGGCTTAAATAACAGTTTATGATGCAGTTTACTTCTATGGATTTTTATTGAAAAACCTACACATTTTCGCCGTGGTAGTGATTACATGTGCATAAATTTCTTATACAATAATAATAAAAAAATAAAAAAAAATCTAACACAAACAAAATTAAAAATCATAAAAATTTCAAGAATGCTATTGCTAACAAAATCTTAATTAAATACATAGTTAGATTTCATTGTATTTTTAATGTTCAAGGTGAGAGGAGATAAAAGCTGCAATTCTTTTTAGACTTAAAATAATTTAAAAAAAAAAAAAAACTAGAATTAATAATATTTTTAATACGTTTTTTTTTCTGAAGTTTTCAGTTGTAAGTTTTAAATAAAATTAAAATTTCCGTATCATTTCATTTTACTTTGTTAAGTCCAGAAATTTTGCTTAGACAACTTTTAACATGAAATTGTTTGAAGACAAATTTTAATATTAAAAAATAACACTTATAGAAAATTTTTAGTTTTTTTTTTTTTTTTTTTGAAAATTAGTTTTAATCGAAAAATTTTTTACAGCAAATTTTTGGTACCGAAAACTTTTCATTGATTTTTTTTTTAGTATGAAAACTTTCTTATTAAAATTTTTTGTACAGAAATATTTTTCTACAGAAAGTTTTTTATACAGAAATTTGTTTTGTAGAATAATAATATTAAAATTTTCTAATTTTTTAGCATTTGAGTTTTAAAATTTTGAAAATATTTCTGTAGAAATTTTAATTATCCAAACATTTTTTGTATAGAAAACTATGTAGGGGATTTTTGATAATTATTAATATGGAAATATTTTATATAGAAAATTGTTGGTATCCAAATTTTTTCTATTCAAAAATTAAATGCTAAAAAATTTTCTATATATGCTTTATAAATAGTTTAAATAAAAATTCCTGACATTTTAATGTTACAATTGTAAAGGTAGAAAAATCTATCATTATTATTATTTATAAAAATTTTAGGTTCGAAAATGTTTCTATTGCTACTTTTTAGTAACAAAAAGCTCTCCAAAATGGAGCTTTTCAGATAACAAACTTTTATTATAAAAAATTAGTATTGAATAATTTGTAAATTTCTAGTATTGAAAATTTGTGATTTTGAAAATATTTCTGTAAAAAGTTTCGAATATCGAAAAATTTTCTTTTAGAAAAATTTTTTTATATATTAAAGACTACTCCTCTCTATATTAAAATTTTTTTATTAAAAATTTTTGGTTATTAAAAATTAAAAAAAAGAAATATTTTCAAAACTGATATATACATATATACGATATTTTAGTGCAACATTGTAATATATATTTTATTCCAATCTTGATTCTAGTTGCTTTAACCTTCATTTAATTTAATACTTGCAATAAATTTTTTCAACTTAGCTCGTTTTTGGTTTTTTTAAGTTTGTTCTTTTAATTTTCAATATTTCGTTTTCTTTCTTGAGGAAAATTTGTTTGTAAAAAGTTTAAAATAATAAAAAATTTATTACAAATATTATATTTTAGGCCAAAAACAAATTTTTTTTACATAAAATAAGTTTTAGTACAATAATATTTTATATTAAAATTTTTTAGTACAACATTTTTTTTATATTAAAAATAAGCCAAAAATTTATTTTCTATATAAAAAGAAAATTTATATTACTAAAAACTTTTTACAAACAAATTTTCGAAATTAAAGTTTTTCGCTTCTTTATAGGAATTAAATCGTTTCGTTCAACGTTCTTTCGTTGATATCATGAAAAGTTTAATATCGTTTATGAAAGCTTCATTAGTGGAGTGAATTTTTTGCGCAGCACCACTTTATTATATTTCACGGCCTCATTAACATAACGAAAATTGTTTTAATCCTGCATTAAAATGTGCTTAAAATGATCGCCATATTTCATTATACTCGTATATTGCAAATGTAAGACTTTCATTACATCGGTACAGTGCACGATCAATAGTCTCGGTTCCGATTACTGGCGCAGATTTTTTTTATAAACAAACAAATTTCGTTTTAAAGTGTGCTTTTAAGGGCCGATGTTGACTTTAAACAAAATACAAATTATTTAGGAATTATTGTCATTTCTTTTTAATATCAGCCAAATGGCCGCGGCAATTTCGGCGGTACTTTTTTATCCCATGGTCCATATTTTTGATGATGCTGAAGCATAATTGAAGTTCTATGCTGTTAATGTGCCAAATTATCTCATGCTTTAGCTTTTGACGTACACTTTCTCTTTCAAATAACCTCAAACAAAGTAGTACGATGGTGACAAATCACACCATCTTGGCGGCCAATTAACATTGCCACCACGTGAGATAACATGGCCATTAAATTTGTTACGCAAAAGAGCCATTGCTTCGTTAGCTGTGTGGTAAGGGGCACCGTCCTGTTTAAACTGCATATCATCCACATCCATATCTTCCAATCCAGGCCGTAAAAATTTCGTTATCATCTCACGTTAGCGAACACCACTCAAACTACGAGGGCGGATTGATAACCTAGCGTTAGATAGCATCAGAAACACAATTTTTTTGTTTATTTGAAATTGCGATTTGTCAAGCTCTAAACACTTAGACGACAGCAGACTTCACAACTTCACGACTACAAATGAAGTTAGCTTCAAATGCTGCCATCTCATCAGCAACATAATTATTTTAAAGACAGCAACAGCACTATGTGTATTTAAACAATGCAAATTTCAGAGGTGCCACATATATATTTTACATGAATAAAACTAAAATTACTAACTGAAAACGTAATAATATCACGTAAAACTGTAAAAACTAATCAATTTATTTGTTTATTTGATTTATGTGATGATTATTTCTATTAAATATTTCAAACAAATTTTAGTTATTATTGCTGCCAATTTATAATTCAAGTGGCAGCACTGCATTTACATTTTGCTGCTTACGAAAATAGAAATTAGTCTAAGTTGGCGGCAGCAGCAAATGCTGTTGTGAAGTCGTGCTGCTGTGATGTCGTTAAAATAATTGTGTGCATGTAAACACATGTATTTTATTTTTGACAGATTGCTGCTTGCTGTCTGCTGTCCTCTATGTGTTTAAAGCTTCAAACGTCAGCTGTTAAAATTTAGCCCAAATTTATCGATTAGTTTATATGTTGTAGTCGTTTGAAGAAAGTGTTTGGGAATATCTTTGACAACTTTCCAAAGTCTACTGATGATTATGGTGGCTCCTATGAAACCCCGACTTATATATAGGCAGCTGGGAAACATAAAAAACAAGCTGTTTATAATATTTTGATTGGTATCAATATTAGAAGTTAATGCAGTGAATAAAACTCAGTTGTCTAAAACAAAATTAAAATTGAACATTTTTTTCTCTACAACATATTTACTATCAAGAAATATTGTATAGAAAAATTTTAATAAATAAAATTTTCTGTTTTGAAAACTTTTCTATTGTAAATTTTATTTTATTGCCAATATGATTATAACCAACAAATGAATTTATTATTCCCAAATGAAACTATATAAGTATGATACAATTAATACAAGCTGAAACAATAAGTGTTTTTATACGTGTTTTCCAGTTTTTTGTCTATTTATTTAATTGATATGAATATTAATTCAAGTGTTAAATATAGTATTTAAAACAATATAAATTAATTAAGTAATCTAAAACCAAAATTAACAAAAACATTTTGTTGGTAATTTTCTCTAATATAAAGAACAGGCAGAATTCAAAATTTTGGCTTGAAAAAAACGCTTATTAGCGAAACAAAATATATATCTGTAATTTTTGGAGGCAATATCCATTCCGCCCCCTACCCCTCCCCCAAGACTTTTTGTCTGATGCGCTCACAAATAAATGAAGTATATGACCCTTTGGCAGATTTCGACATTTCGCGGATGTCAATGTACGACTTGAAAATCGATGGAAAACAATTTATAAATATTTATCTTTATATTTAATTGTTTTAAAAAATATATTTGTATAGGCAGCTGAAAAATACACAAAAATACAGCTGTTGTTACAATTTTCTTTAATTTTTTTTTTTTTTTATAACAAAGTTTTCAATTTCAAATCATTTTGTATATTGAAATTTGTTATCAGAGAAGGCGATTTTATAAGCCCAACTCAACCTATCGCGGCAGGAGTTCCCCAAGGTAGCATACTGGGGCCTAATTTGTATTTGATTCACACCTCACGATTCATGAAAACCAGCTTCACGAAATTTGCAGGAATATATTTCAATATGACAGTCGTAAAGCAGCTCTGGGCTGAAGAACAGCTCTCGTGTCATCGTAATTAACTCTTAAAGGCCTCGTTATGCGAACGTTGATGTTGGAAAAACTTAACGTACGGCTGTTTGTATGGTTATAGAACTTTAAAAAACGTACCATATGTCAACAAAAAATAAACAACATTGCACAGCATAGTGTTTTTTCTCAAGTGCAATTTAATTTTTCGGTGTTTTTAATTTAAAAAAAGATCATCCATAGCCTTTTTCTTTAATTATTTACGACTTGAGTATTACCCTGCAGAGTGGAAGGTGTCCATGATAACAATGATTCCTAAGCCAGGGAAGGATCACACGAAAGTAGAATCATACCGTCCAATAAGTCTACTGACAACAATTTCAAAACTTTTCGAAAAATTGCTAAAGGCGAAGTTGGATCCAATGCTTAATAAGGTTGAATGTATTCCTGATCACCAATTTGGTTTTAGAGCGAAACATGGCACCATTGAGCAAACGCACAGGTTAGTTAACGTCATAAGAAAGGCATTTGAAGCAAAAAAAAAAATATTGCTCTGCCTTATTCATCGACGTCTCACAAGCTTTTGATAAAGTGTGGCACGATGGCTTAATGCATAAAATAAAGTTTAACTTACCTGCAAACGTACATAACCTTTTGGAAAGCTATTTATATTGTCGCCAATTTATAATAAAAGAAGGCGATTTCATAAGCCCCGCCCAGCCTATTGAAGCTGGAGTTCCCCAAGGCAGCATATTAGGGCCTATCTTATATTTGATCTATGCATCTGACATGCCGACAAGCACCAACATTCACACTTCAACATTTGCAGATGTATTATATAGTATTCCTTAGCATACATAGTAACCACTAGCAAGCATCAATAAATTTACAGGAACATATCGACAAACTAGAGAAATGGCTGAAGCTTTGGAAAATCAATGAACAAAAGTGTGCCCATGTTACATTCGCACTGCGTCTAGGAACATGCTCACCCATTGCTATTAACAATTAAGTAATACCTCAACACAGTGAAGTCAAATACCTCGGTATTCATCTTGACCGTAGACTAACATGGAAGACGCACATCGAGGCAAAAGTAACGCAAATGAAATTGAAATCAGTGCAAATTAACTGGCTACTAGGCAGAAATTCGACCTTGAAGCTTGATTGTAAACTTTTGCTGTACAACTCGATTCTAAAGCCAATATGGTGCTATGGGATTCAATTATGGGGCACAGCCTCGGCATCCAACATTGAGAAAATTCAAAGAAGTCAAAATAGAATTCTCCGTAGAATTACAGACGTTCCTAGTACGTTAAAAACTCACGAATCCACGCAGATCTGAACGTACTTTTTGTGAAATCTGATTTTATGAAGTACGCGACAAGATATATTAACAAACTTGAATTCCATCCAAATCCTCTTGCAGTTAATATTCTTAGCTTTGGTGGTCATACCCGTCTGAGAAGGAGGGATACTTTGGCTACCATTAGAGCTCTAAACAGATGACTGAATTCTGAAATAATATTCGCATAAAAATAAATTTTTGTCCAGCACTGGCAGGACTTTAATCACAATTTTTTTTTAGTATTAAGAATTCAATACTTATTGTCATTACATTTCTTATGTAGATTCAATAAATAAAATAATAAAGTTAAAAAAAAAAATTATTAACAAAACAATTTTCACTTATTAAAACAAAATAAAACTATTTATGTCAAGGCGAAATCTTTGCAAGCAATTCCTGCTTGCCGGAAAGCAGTCAGCCACTTCCCGAGCTCGAAAGAGTATCTGTAACTATGCCGAAGATATTCTTCCGGGCGCGAGCAGTTAAAAGGGTTTTGGAAGACCTCGATATAAACAAAACTCCTGGACCGGATGGCATTCCAGCACTGGTCTTGAAGCAGTGCTCTTCTACGCTTGCGCGTCCATTAGCACGCCTTTTCAGCATACTTTACCATACTGGTGAGTTTCCATCGTGCTGGAAGGTTGCTAATGTAACACCAATACCCAAAAAGGGTATGGCAAATAACCCCGAAAATTACCGCCCAATTGCAATTTGCTCTACACTCTCCAAAGTAATGGAAAACATGGTTAACCATCACCTTATGAGGTATCTGGAGTCGCATAAACTACTTTGTGATCGGCAATATGGATTTCGTAAGGGTCGTTCAACTGGCGATCTTATGGCATATCTCTCAGAGAAATGGTGCCACTCAATCCATCATTTCGGTGAAAGTAGGGTGGTGGCTCTTGATATTTCAAAAGCGTTTGACAGAGTGTGGCATGGTGCACTATTGGCAAAACTTACTGCTTTTGGTGTCGGTGATGACTTCTCTCGGTTTATATCGAGCTTTCTCAGAGACCGCTCTATACGAGTTGTTATAGATGGGGTCTCATCAAACGAGTTCAAGATTAATTCAGGGGTACCGCAAGGCTCCGTTCTTTCTCCTACCCTATTTCTTATTTTCCTCAACGACCTTCTCTACCAAACTTCCAATCCTATCCACTCTTTCGCGGATGACAGCAGCATTTGTCACTCGTACTCTTTTAGATATAGGCCCAGCCTATCAGAGATCGCTGCCAAGAGACTAAATATGAATGATTCACTGAATAGTGATCTTCTATTGGTCTCTGAATGGGGTCGTAAAAACAGGGTCGCCTTTAATGCTCGTAAGACCCAGTGTTGCTTATTGACGCACAAACAAACGACCGCTAATGCTGCTTCATCTGTACTCATGGATGGTATAAATATTGAAGAATCGGATGCTCTTGATGTTCTTGGAATGAAGATACAGTGTGACGTTCGCTGGAATGAACACATTTTTCATATCTCTAAAGAAGCATTCAAGTGCCTCGGTTTTTTGAAACGGTGTAAGATGTACTTCACTCCATCCGACCTCCTTACTATTTATACCACCTACATCCGACCGAAAATGGAATACAACTCTCATGTTTGGGCCGGTGCCTCAAAGTCTGTTTTGGGGTTACTCGACCGTGTGCAGGAGAGGGCGAAGAAGCTCATCGGTGACAGTAGGGTATCCAACTCTATTGACTCACTGGAGCATCGACGCAGTGTGGGATGCGTTACTCTGTTCTATCGATACTACAATGGATTTTGCTCTGACGAGATTAGGGATCTTGTTCCCGAAACGCGCACATTTTTACGTAGCACGCGTTCATCGTCTAGAGCTCACCCATTTGTGGTCGATTGCCCGGGGAATCGTACTACGCATTACAGAGAGAATTCGTTTTTCAGCCGCACGCTTCGTCTGTGGAACAAGTTGCCTGCAGAAGTGTTTCCTGTCTGTTATAACGTTGGAAGATTCAAGTCAAATGTTCACAAACACTACTCCCGCTTTCCCCCTCCTCACAACCTATTTTCCTAGTTCTGGTACAATGCACTGCATATGTAGGGGTCATCCCCTGAGTACTGGTCCAATATAAAAAAAAAAAAAAAAAAAAAAAAAAAATTCATTATGAATTCGCCTTGATTTATATTTTACAGCCAAATTGAATTTTTTTATGTCAATTATTGTCGGCTGTTCGAAACAGTGTTGAGCTTTTCAACATAGTGATGGGCATTTTTAAGTTAGTTTTCGTACTTGCTACAGTCAAATAAGTACGAATTGGCTTCAAGAAATATAAAGTTTGTGTTTAAAGAAATAGTTGTACACATATATTTACGTTTCTATTGTCATTATTCAAACTCAATATATTTTATTAAATAGTATTCTTATAAGTATTATGATAAAAATTGCAAAAACGGTATATTATATTATTTTTGCATCAGTAAAAAAGTTCCAAAAAGGGGTTAATGTGCCAGAATACTATCTGTCATATAAGAGTTCCATCATTGGTCTACGAATGTCAAATTCTATTTTAAACAGGTTGAGACGTTCCGGCAACGTGACAGTTAATTTCAGTAACCACTTATATTATTAATGTATACTTAAATACTAATGTCCGTTCCATAAACGTACGTGGACGTTCGCATAATTGTATCTTAAGTGTGATCATCTTGTGATTGTTGTTCGGTCTTCGAGTGCGTCTCACTCGCACTGGTTAACGGTTTGCCTCAACTAATTGTATTGATTTACAGTTTTTTTTAGAGGTTATTAATTTTTAACCACGTGGAAACTTCCTATGTGAAGGCATAGATCGTTATAGTTAGCCACAGCAACGCTACAAAAGTACTCGTATTGTTAATGCCATCTTTGGCATTATGGTCTTTGTCACCCCGCCTATACTGTGCATCCTAAAATTTATTTTGCAACTGTTTAGTTACTAAATAAATAAATAAAATAAATATTTCAATATTAGAAAAATGGCTAAAACTTTGGAAAATTAAAGTTACTGAACAAACGTGTACTCACGTTACATTTACACTGTGTAAACACACATGTGCGCCTATCCAAATTAACAACTCACCTATTCCGCAGCATGATGAACACAAGTACCTTGGTGTACACCTCGCCCGTATGCTAACGCGGAAGTCTCACATTGAAGTAAAAGACACTCATTTGAAATTAAAAGCAGCGCAGTACACGACAAGGTATTCAATAAGCTGGAACTTCAACCAAATCCTCTTGCACGCAACATATTTAATTTTGGAGGCCACCATCAGTTGCCAGCATCACAGCATTAAATAAGTGTGCAGGAGAAAGCGAAGAAGCTTATCTGTGACAGTAGCGTATCGAAACTCTATTGACTCACTGGTGCATCGACGCAGTGTAGGGTGCGTTACTCTTTTCTATCGTTATTACTATGGATTTTGCTCTGACGAGATTAGGAATCTTGTTCTTGAATCTCGCACGTGTCTACGTAACACGCGTTCATCGTCCAGAGCTCATCCATTTGTGGTGGATTGCCCGGGGAATCGCACAACGCATTACAGAGAGGGTTTGTTTTTCTGCCGTACGCTTCGCCTATGGAGTAAGTTGCCCATATATGTGTTTCCTGTCTGTTATGACGTCGGAAAGTTCAAGTCAAATGTTCACAAACACTACTCCCCTTTACCTATTTTCCTAGTTCTGGTACAATGCGCGTCATATGTAGGGGTCATCCATTGAGTACTGGTCCTTAAAAAAAAAATGATATCACCGATATAGCTTCCGCATAATAAAACTTTTTGTCTAGCATTGGCCGGACTTAAGTAAAAATTAAATTTTTTTTATTTTTTATATTTAGTATTAAGATTTGAATACTTATTGTTAGTTTATTTTAAAGATTCAATAAATAATTAAATGCTTCAAAAAAATTTTTTTTTATGTATAAAATTTTTTTTTACAAAATGATGGTAAACAAGAAGTTTATGCTGTTGGTAAATTAAACAAAAAATTCATTTGTTGCTACTGCGACCATGACTGCAAGTGCTTGAACTTTATGTTGTAATCATGTTTAATTTTAAATATTATTACAACCCTGACTGCCGTTTTATATTGTCTCTCTTTTTTTCTAATATTCATTGCCACTGCAATTAATTTCCACTTTAAATCAACTTTTAAAAATAGTAAATGATTTTTACACACACACATTTGTTTTACAAAAATTTAATAAATATTTTAAAAACAACCTAACTATTTATTAAAATAATAAAATATAAAAAATATTTTCAATATGTTTAAAGAAAAAACGACGCGAAGTATTAACCAAAATAAAAGTAAAAAAAAAGCTCTTATGCCCAACCCAAGAGCAAAGTTTGTTGCATATTCTCTTTTATCATGTTTGCATTTTTAACACAGAGCCAAAACGCGTGCTTAAAATTCACAATAGCAAAAAAAAAAAATAACATTATTAAAAATATAACGTCATGTTTGAAAGCAGTGAAGGGCTGTGTTGTGCCTGAATTACGAAGTTGTGCAGTATTTACAATTACTTGTCGTGTTTATTTTACTCAGAATTGTAACAAATCTGATAAATTTTCTGCCAAGATGTTACTTATCATTTCGTAAAATATAGCCTGAATTTATCACAAGTATAAGTACGAGGGCTGGTCAATATGTCCGTAACTTTTTTGAACGCAACACAGATTTTTATTTAAAAAATTATTTTAAACAAAGAAGCTTGCGAGTATTAAATTTATTAGCTTCTAATATTGTTACCAATCAGAATATACAAATAGCTTGTTTTTTATGTTTCCTAGCTGTCTATATGCCAACATTTTATAGGAGCTACCCTAATCATTAGTAGACTTGAAAACTTTTGAAAAATATTTTCCCATATTTAAATATATGCATATCCCAATATTTAAAATTAATTATTGAGAATTTAAAACGAAAAGTATTCTAATAATACGCTTTGAAACACAAAAAACAATATCTAAAAAGTTATTTTATATAAAAAGTAATTTTATATTTTAATATACTCTTCTTTGAGTTCTATACACTTATTCCAACGATTTTCCATTCTTTTTTATCCCTTTGCAAAATATAGGATTTGTCGAGGACATTTGTTTTTAACAAAGCTCTTTCCGCCGAGCCATTTCCTCAAGTTTGGGAACAAAAAAGTACCAAACTGGATCAAGAAGTAATTTGTCGCCAAATTCATAGATTTAAAAAAAAAAAAAAATCTGCACATACATATGTATATGCAGCCTTGTATTGGACTAGTCAAAAAGCACTTTATTCTTGTCCAAATGTGGTTGTTTTTTCAAGTTCTCAGTGAGTCGACCGACCCAATAAGTTGGTATAATATTCATCATTAATAGGTTTCGGCTTTTCTAGGTAATCAATCCGGATTATACCGCGTGCATCCCTAAGAAACCTTCGCCACGTCCTTATTATTATTATTATTATTATTATTATTATTTTTTATCTAGAACCAGTACTCAGCAGATGACCTCTACAACGTACATTGAGCTGGAATTAGGAAAATAGATTATAAGGAGGAGAGAAGAGAGAGGGACTTTATTGGCTGACAAACCTACCGTTGTCTTCTTTGGCGCCGCCGCTTTGCCCCGAGAATCCCACTGTTATGACTGCTGTTTGGTCTCCAGTATGTTTTTTGAATCCATGTTTCACCCACGGTTACGAAATGGCACAAACACTTGTCCGTATTGCGTGCACTCTTGCGAAATTGTCACACTATTGCGTTTGTGGTCGATTGTGAGCAAACGCGGCATTCATCGTATATTGACTGCTATAGCCAATTAGAAGCAACAACAATTAGAAACAACAAAAACGATAAGAAAAAAAATTGTGATATTATAATAGAAAATTTCCGAGACATTTTGTATAATAGTGATTTTGCCCTAAAATAAAAAAAAACATTTCTAATTAGTCGCCAATAGCTGTATTTACATTTATATAAAAAATAATAATTTTGGATATCATACTTTGCTGTTGTGGAAACAATAATTATTTTGTCTAAACTTTTGTTTGAATCCACGAATTGCTTTACAGAACCGTCCGCCTTCAAACAATTTATTAATTGATTCCGCAAATTTCGTTATTGAACTTGAAAAAAAATTTTCCTGTGTAAGTTTCCGTCATTTATTGGCAAAACGATAACATTTCTTGTGAAAGAAGTGTAGTTTAAACTTAATCGAAGCAGTGCCTATTAGTGATTTTTTTTCATTTTTCAGGACTCTTTGTAATCAATTGTTTTGAAATAGTTTTTTACTGGAATCGGTTTTACATAAATAATGACACAACAACATCTCACATAGCTTACTCTAAATATTGTTAAGAGGTCTTGAGGAATTTTTTCTTTTCGCTTAATTACACATTTGTATTGTTGTACACTATTTTACGGTTTTCAAAGGGTTGTCATAAAGTCATAAGTCTTAAAATATTAGTATGGAAAAATATGAATATGAGTCAGCTGAGATTTTTATGGTTTAGTTACGGAAACTCCGTTTAAAAACGATTACGAGTACTTTGTTACTTTTTTGTTCGAAGCAACATATAAAACAGTATGCGTGATATGACACCGTTTGAATCCCCCAAATATATTAAAATTAAGTTGATTTGTATATGTGTTGTCAGGTATTCTTAAATTTGTTTAAAGGTGCCAACTATTTATTTACTCTTTTGTATTCAACACGCTCTACCTGCCCATCGCTGTTTTAAAGAATAACTTGCAACTGTATTTGCATAAAAAAGACAAACCGAAAAAAAAAACTATTGAATTAAAAGAAACAAATATTTAGACAAGTTGTTTTAAGTGAATAAAACATTTTGACAAATAGATTCGAAATAACAACGAAAGTCTACAATCGTGTTAATACGGCTCATATTTAAAACTCTTATATTCATATACTCGTATGCCTACATACAGATAATATGTATAAAAGTTGTATTTGAAAATATAATTTGCATATTAAAATTTTGGAAACTTCAAACATTTCCACTGTTGGCTACCAAAAAATTTAGTTGCCACTGTTCAGTGTTTAATATAAAATTCGCTTTAAATTATCTATACAAATATATAAA
This sequence comes from Thecocarcelia acutangulata, assembly GCA_914767995.1. Taxonomy (NCBI): domain Eukaryota; kingdom Metazoa; phylum Arthropoda; class Insecta; order Diptera; family Tachinidae; genus Thecocarcelia; species Thecocarcelia acutangulata. Next base: position 98,399,813 of record OU612097.1, on the reverse strand, counting down.
TATGTATAAATATATATATGTACGTATATAAATTTACAAAAAAAAAAAAAAAAAAAAACTTGAAAAACGTTGAGAGATTCTAAAAAAAAGTTAATTTATGCCGCCTGTTGAAAAAAACACAAAATTTTTATTGAATTACCAACTGAAGTAAACCGGTTTTCAATGTTCATTTTCCCCCAATATTTTATTGAATTGTTTGTTGCTGTTCCTACTGTAATTTTTTTTTTATTTATTTTTATTAAACCGCATTTTAATATAATATATTACATACGTACATATTATGTACGTATGTACATACCTATGACAAACTGACCTTCATTCGTAATCAGCTGGTTTCTTGCTGACTTGTTGTTGTTTGTTTTTGTTAAAAATATTATTACAAAAAGAAAAAGAACAAGAAAAAATTTTTTGAATTTTGCAAGATTTAATTTTTGGTTTTTTATTGTTAAATTTTGTAAAAATAAATTTTTAGTCATTTTTAAAATGGAATTGTCTGTCAAATTTCAAGATATTGAGGGCAAATATATTTAACGATTCTAAATTTTTTATTTTATTTATTTATTTTTTGTTGTTACTTACAGGCATGTTCTGAGAAACTCAAATCGCTTAAACTATTTGGTGTTTTCGATTTGAAAACGCCAAGTAGGTGTTCTGAGAAACTTATAACGCAAGAAGTATGGTTTTGCGATTTGAAATCGCCAAATAAAATTAGCGACTTCAACTCGTGTATGTGTATATTGAAATGAACTGATTGAATTTGCTAAAACTGAACTTGCAAAAGGCAATAAAATTATGCACAATTAAAATCTAACATGTTTTCTTTATATTTCAATAAAAACTTGAATGAATTTTACACATTTTCAATTAAAAAAAAACTCAATTTAAAAACTTTTCTAAATATTGTCAATTTTTTTTTTTCATTTTATATAACTACTACATATATATAAACATACGTATGTAAAACACATATTGTATTTTTTCTAAAAAACTCCGAAAAGCCAGTAAAACACGGGTTTCTTAAAACACTTAAAAATCAATTAAGCGTTTTTAAGAACGCTTTGCGGTTTCAGAACGCGCGTTTCTTGGAACATGGCTGTTAATCTCTGCATAAATTCAAATGATTCGTTGAAAAGTTAAACGGTTTTTGGTAAATACTGCAATAGAGAAATTAAATAAGCAACTAACTTAGAAGACAATTAAAGAGCACGCTTAACCACCCAGAGCACTGCGACATGAGTCATATGTTTGACTATACCTTATAAATATTAGATGGTTTTGGTCCTGGCTTACATATTTGAAAATAAAATTTTCTGATTTTAAGCAGTGCGTTGCAATTCTTACAAAGATAACTTAAAAAAGTAACGTACTTAGTTACAAGCTCCACGAGGGCGGATTGATATTGAAGCTACTTAAGTAGGAAAAAACATTTTTTTTTCAAAACCATTGATTTCCCAACATAATCTCCTTTTACCTGAATATACTTAGTAAGACTAATTCCCGCTTTTTTGGAACCCCTCAAAATACGCGTTAGTTTCGCTAATCACTTCGTTTGAGATGAATCTTCTTCCTGCGATTGATTTATTCAAGATTGGAAACAGGAAAAAATCACTAGGAGCTGAATCTAAGCAATAAGGTGGATGATCAACCAATTCGAAGTGTATTTCACGTAACTTTAGCATCGTATCTAATGCTGTATGAACCGGTGCATAGTCTTGAAGAAAGAGCATCTTTTTGTTCGCTAAATGTGGTAGTTTTTTCTTGATTGCATCAATTAATTGATCCAATAATGCACGATAATACTTTCATGTAATTGTTGATCCTTTTTTAAGATAATCTATGAGCAATATTTCGTGTGCATCCCAAAATACAGTGGCCATAACCGATTTCACTGTCTTCGCCTTCTTTGGAGCACTTCCACCAGCTTCCACCCATAGTTTCGATTAATTTTTGTTTTCAGGTGTACAGTGGGAGACCCACGTTTCATTAACAGTTATTAATCGACGCCAAAATCCAAGTGGATTACGCTTTATCATGTCCAAACACCGCTGTGAAGTATTCTGTCGCACTCGATTTTGTTCGACACTGATCAAACGCGGCACCCATCTTGCCGATAGTTTTTCATATGCAAAATTTTGAACACATGTTCGTATATTTTTATATATGTTTACCATTTCAACAATCTCACGTAACTTGACTAGCCGATCATTCGTAACGATATCGAGAATTTGCTTGATATTATCTGCAATAACCACCCTTTTTGGCCTTCCTGTTGATGGTTTTGTTGCAGTGCTTGTTCGGCGCCGTTTAAATTCAGCAATACAATATTTTACCATATAATCTGACGGTGCAGACTCGCCGTAATGTTTATCGATATTTTCTTTTGCCTCTTTCGCCGTTTTCTCTTTAAAATAATCGTCTTTAATCACAGTACGAAATCCATTTTTTTTATTTTTCAAGAAACACAAAAGTTGCTTACTTCAAACGACTACAACAAATAAACTAATCGATGAATTTAAGTGACACTTTAACAGCTGACGTTTGACAGCAATTCGAAGATCGCAATTTCAAAGAAAAAAAAAAAAAAAAAAATAATAATAATGCGCTTGTGTTGCCATTTAGCGCTACAGAGCTTCAATATCAATCCGCCCTCGTGTGTGTAAACAAACTTTTCTAGAAACAAACTATTAGCACCTGATCTACGATCTCGAACAAGCGGTTTGAGAGACAAAACCCCCTACTTTCGATCCTCTTGTAAGATTACCTTTTTGGCATGGCGATTACAACACAAAAACATTTTTACCCCGATATTGGTCCATATATATCCAAGCATATTTATTTCAAATTTGTTATACTAAATATTTCCGTGACTATCGTGAATGGTATTTTAGATTCGACCCAGGCGAATATTCTTACTTGTTTCTTTATCGAACTTAATCACTGCTTTGTAGTAAATTTCCAGTATCCTAGCAATGATGCTACCTGATGAAGAATTTTTTTTCGTCATTTCTACGATTTGATTTTCTAAAGCATCGGATATTTTTCTCCATTTTTACGTATTATTAAATATTTTACAAAAAATTTGTTCTAAAAAGGTGACCTTTCTGTAATTTTTTTTGTCATTAATATTATTAAAATGAGTTGAAATAACTGAAAAAAACAGCTGACTTTTGCTCGGTTTTGGTGATGCCAGACTACAAAAAATAAAACTTGCAAAAGTGGACCATTCACAAAATTCCCCAAAATTTCCATTTCTCATCTGCTATTGAAAAAATTCTTTTTACATCCTTTAACTAATGAATTCTTTAAATTGAAAACTTGGTTAGATTTAAAATATTTTATATATTTTTATATTATAAAAATATATATTATATTATATTTATTTTATATATTATATTATATTATATTATATTATATTATATTATATTATATTATATTATATTATATTATATTATATTATATTATATTATATTATATTATATTATATTATATTATATTATATTATATTATATTATATTATATTATATTATATTATATTATATTATATTATATTATATTATATTATATTATATTATATTATATTATATTATATTATATTATATTATATTATATTATATTATATTATATTATATTATATTATATTATATTATATTATATTATATTATATTATATTATATTATATTATATTATATTATATTATATTATATTATATTATATTATATTATATTATATTATATTATATTATATTATATTATATTATATTATATTATATTATATTATATTATATTATATTATATTATATTATATTATATTATATTATATTATATTATATTATATTATATTATATTATATTATATTATATTATATTATATTATATTATATTATATTATATTATATTATATTATATTATATTATATTATATTATATTATATTATATTATATTATATTTATTTTATATATTTTTATATTATAAAATATTTTATATATTTTAAAGTAATATTTTGTAAGCATGTAACCACAAGTGTGCGCCACTGTACCTTTAAATGATTTTTCATTGAGATTTTCATACAATTGTATCTTCCTTTCTTCCGCTGGCTTTTGTGAGCTCTAACAAAGTTACAAGTAATTATACTCTACAACCTGCTTAGTTAAGTTCTATCGTTGACCATGATTTTCAAATATTATTAAATTAAAGCCAATTCTGTTGTTTGCTCTGCTAACACCATCACCTTGATCCCTTGTCATAATTATAATTTTTTTTCTCTCGCTCTCTCTCCCTCTTTTCGTTTTATGTTTCACCGTCTTTGTAATTTACATGCTTGTAGCCATTAATTTTGCAACATTTTCTGCAATTCCTTTTATTAAAGTGTAATTTTAATGTATAATAACTAAAGTGACTGGATCTCAATCATGTTTCTTTCAATTTCATTGTTCATGTTATCCCTGTTCTGGTCACTTTTTTCTTGTGTTTAGTGATAATTGGCAGTTTGTGACATGTTATTCAATAATTAATGAAACACAATGAAGTCACAAGATATATTTACATACCTTTTATGATTTTATGAATTTAAGACTTTTGAAGATTATTTTTAATAAAAATTTTTCTTGTTTGTCTTTACAGGTATGTTGTAAAAAAGTTGGTTTTGGGTAAGAAGTTTTAATTAATTTATATTGTATATAAAGAAATAATGAAAGAGGATCTCTTTCACGTCATGCAAAACAGATTGCATGATGTGCTGTTCTTTGTAACTTTGCAAAAAAAGCTGTCAGTTTATATTAAAAATCTGTTATTTATAACATATTTTTTTGTGTTAATTTATGGCAAAATTAAAAAAAAATGGTTTTCTTTATATAAAGTTAAATGAAACACAATGCAACAATTTGTTGCCTCCTAATCATCGCCATGAAATAAAAACCAGCAACAATTATGTCGCATTATTTTCTATAATTAATTGCTAAAACAAAACAAAATTGCAGCTGCAACAACAAAGTGTTTACATTAATTTCTAACATTAAATAAAAAAAATAAAAAACATAAATTGTTTTTCATGACTGCCAAACGAGATTTTAATAGTTTATTTAGTTTTTTTTCTGTTTATAAATGATTTATCCTTAATTGTAAATACGAGAGTCGTTTTACAATTAAAGGTAATAGCGTCATTCATCACATCAACTCATGAAGGAAATTTAATTAAAATCTTATTTATTTACAAAACATAAGTCATTCAAGAGGGAAATTTTCCTAATGCAACTTAATTTATGAATAATAATAATAAACCAATTTTAAAAGATCATTTTTCCACTTGGTTTAAATATGTATGTTTTCTACATACATATGTATCTGTTCTGCTGTTTAACCTATTTTTATGGTATTTATGTATGAGTGTGTGTGCATATATATGTGAGCATAGCGAGTGGAAAAATCCAAACATACTCGTATTTTGAATAAGTTAGTTGTAAACTTTTTATATAATGCTAAAACTTGGTGCTAAATCATAATTTTTCTAGACAGATATGTAAAAGAATTAAGAACAAAAACAAATCGCACATAACAGATATCGCTCCTTTATTGCAACATAGTCTTAACTAAAAAAAAGATAGTTTCGAGAAAAACGCATTTCAAATTTTTTAGTTTCCATACAAGTCTTAGAAATATTTTTTAGAAAATATCTCCCAAAAGAAACAGTTTAAAAGTAATTTGAATAAATTTTTGCCACAATCTAAATTTTTGCCACACTTTCGCATGTTTTGCTGGTAAACATTGACGACAGCGATTATCAGTGTAAATTTTATTTTTGTAAATGTTTTGCTTTTTACAACAAGAAATATTAAATAAAAATAGTGTTTCGTTAAATGTATTGGTGTTTACTCTTCCATATAGAACTTGTGGGCACCACTGATCTAAAAGGTAGTACTCTTAACAATTCTGTATTGTTAACTCGAAAAGCTAATTTTTGTGAGATATGACTATGTTGCAATAAAGGAGCGATATATTGTATAATCGATTATCTATTAATATAATAGTGAATTTGTGAGTAAAATTTTCGATTACTTTTGTACACAAAAGTGAATACCAGAGTAAATTTTTGTATAAGATTATAATAGAAAGGGCTGTTGTTGATCGCTTTTCTAAACGAAAATTAATTAATCGTTAAATTGTTTATAAAAAAGTTAAGTTATTGGTTATTGTTAAATCTTTGTTACCATTTAATAGAAAAATAAATTTATTAATAACTTTAATAGCAAAATAAAGCTATCGATAACTCTTAAAATAATATCAGATAATCGATCATATATTATTAGGTGTACAACATTGCTTCCGCCGTTTTACAATAGCTTAGACTGTAGCGGTAAGTGGTAGTCGCAATAAATAGATTGTAGATGTCATACAAAAGCTTAGGTATTTGAAACATAACGCCTGCATCATAAAGTTATTCTCGACTTCTTACGAGCTAAGTTCTTGTCATTTGCGGGAGGTTTTAATTTTCTGCTTTAATATGAAGAAGTTTGCGGTTGAGGCCCATCGAATGCTATCAAATACCTATGGTGAGGCCGCTATTTGTGAAAGAACGTGACGGGAGTGGTTTTAATGCTTTAAGAATGGTGATTTTAAGGTCGAAGACCAGCAAGGCAGCGGAAGAGAGAGATGGAGAATTGGAGGCATCACTGAATCAAGACTCGTGTCAAACGCAAAAAGAATACTTTAAATCATAAATCAGTTTTCTACCATGGAGCCACGAACTTTTGGGGGGAAAACGATGAAAGTAAAGTTTTACACCTTTGTAATAGACAAGTGATTTTGTCATTCTGTAAAAAAGTATTATTTCTATGGACAACTAAAATTAGAGAATAGAAAATATAAAAATTACTATTGAACAGTAAATTAGGCTGACATTTTTTGTAGGAAAGAAAAGTTATTGATAATTCTATTGTAGAAAAGTAAAGTTATCGATAACTTTTGTACACAAAGATAATTATATGATCATTTTTAAGAGAAATTAATTTGGGAGAAAACTTGAATAAATGAAATTTTTTGTAATAGTTAGTTTATCTATTTTTTTTTTGTTTGTTTGTGGGAAAGCTTTATAATAATTTTGTCCTTGAAAAGTAGTATTATCGCAATTTTTTTCTAAATAAATAATGTTATTAATAGCTTCTCTGTAGTAGCTCAAATATTTTTTTTTTTACAAAATTTATATTATGAATTAGCTTGATCCAAATTATTTGACCGTTTTTTTTATAAATTAAATTGAAATGTGTTTTAAGCTTGAGGTCAGTTTTGTTTTTTATATAAAAAATGTTTTAATTATATTCTATAACTCGTCTTCCTTCGGAAGACTTCTTCAGGGAAAACTTTTTTCAGTTTTGTTTTTGAAACTGAAAAAATTTTTCCTGAAGAAGTCTTCCGAATGAAGACGAAATATCGAATATAATTAAAACATTTTTTATATTATGAATTAGTTTTCCACAAAAAAAGCAAATTTATTTATAATATTTCTATGGAAAAAAAGTCGTCGAATAGAACAGTGAAATTGTCGAATATTATTTTTAATATATTTGATATTTAATTATTTGATCTTGTTTAAGCAAATATTTCTTATTTTTGCAGCTAAAGATCGTTTTTTATTTTTTATAAAAAATTCAACAGTATGTATTTTCAATATTTCGTTAACAATTTGTTATCATCGTCATCATCGATAACAAATTGTTATCGAAATATTGAAAAGAAATACTTTTGAATTTTCTATAAAAAATAAAAAACGATCTTTAGCTGCAAAAATAGGAAATATTTAATTATTTTTAATATTTAAAATATTTAAAGTAATACACTACTTTTCTATAAAAGGTTAAATATTTGATAATTTTTCTGCGCTGATGCTGTGTAATCGGTTAGATAAATTAAATAATGTAAAATTAAGCAATAATTTTTAGCAAAAATAACTGTATCGATACTTTTTTTTATCGCAAACTACAGTTATCGTTAATATATTTTGTTCTAAATTAGTAATGCTTTGAAAAATTTTTTTCTGAACAAATATTACCATCGATAACTTTGCCATTGAAAAGTAATATCTTCGAAATTGACTCTGTAGTATTGTACATTTAAGTTATCGACTTTTTTCTAAAAAATTATGTTTAGTTTTCTATAAAAACACAAGATTTAACGATACCTTTTCTGCAGAAAAGCCAAGTTATCAATAACTTTTCCTTACTCAAGGCTAGCTATTTTTTATTGCAAATTTTTATAGCAAAGTAGTGTTATTGCTAATTTGTCTGTAGAAAAGTATTACTATCGATACCATTTTCATAGAAAAGTAATCTTATCTGTAACTTTTCTGTGATAGAGTAAAGTTCTGTAGAAAAGTCAAGTTATAAATAACTTTCTTACTCAAAGCTAGCTATTTTTATCGCAAATTTTTCAAGCAAAGTAGTGTAATTACTTAATAATCTTATCTGGAACTTTTCTATAACAGAGTAAAGTTCACGATGTTTTTCAGAAAAATTATGCTATTGATTAGTTTTCTATACAAAAAAAAAATCATTAATAACTTTGCTATAGGGAAATAATGTTGAAGTAATAAGTAATACTATCGATAACTTTTCAATAGCTAAGTTATATTATCGATAACTTCTCTATAATAGATTATAGTGCCCGGTGTGTGTTTTCAGCAAAATTATTCATTCGTTTTCTATAAAAAGAGATCATTAATAATTTTTCTATAGGGAAATAATGTTGAAGTAATACGTAATACTTCCGATAAGTTATCTTAACGGCAACTTCTCTATAATAGGTTAAAGCTCGGTTCAGCATAATTATTGATTAGTTTTTTATAAAAAGATATTATTAATAACTTTTCTATAGGGAAATAATGTTGAACTAATAATTAATACTGTGGATAACTTTTTAAACTTTTGTAAAGTAGATTAAAGTTATTGAAATTTGTTTTAGAAACATTTTTTGATTAATTACAGTTCTTTTAGAAAAGAAACATTTTCTGTAAAGGAAATAAATTTATCGTTAATATTTTTTTTTTAAGAAAATTAAAAAAAAAATTTTAACTATATGATTGTGAAATATACCTTTACATTTTTTAATTTTAGTTAAAAGAAATTATTTCTTGTTAAGTTGGAAACACAGCAAAATATATAAAGTTATTTTTTTTATATTGTAGTAATTAAGCGTTTGATGTATTTGGATAACAATTAAACTTGAAGGAAAACAATACACTCCTTTAAAAGTCTGTGTAACACTCGCAAATGCCATTAGCACAATTTATGCAAATTTCAACAAAAAGAAGCTGAAAAAACACACTGCATTTTAAACTACAATATTGTTATTTTTATTAGTTTTTGCTTTATTTATTATTATTATTTTTCTTAATATGAATTTCCTGTTTGAAATAGAAAAACACCATTATTCTGTTTTTCCTCAGACATTTAGTCACGTTTTTAAAGCTGCTTATTATTTTACTTATATATATTTTTTATTGCAATTCTCTTTCACAACTATATTTATGTTGATTTGCGAAAAGGCTTTAACTGTAAGAAGAATAATGGCTGAAAATTATACTTATGCCTCAGAAAAATTAAGAATTATTTTAATTTTTAATTTTCTGCAAATATTCTAAGAAAATTAAACTCAGAATAGTTTTGTAAGCAACTGAAATAAAGACGGATTTTATTACAGTTTCTAAGTGTAAAATTGATGCATGTCATGTTATACAATTAATATTTACATAAAACCAGAAATGTTCGTGTTGCATATTTTCTTTTGAATGATTTTTTTTGCGTCATTTTTTTGTTGTTTTAATTTTCTAACAAAACAAATGAAAGACTTGTGCCGCCACCGTTCAGCGAAGCATTAACGCCAGCCAAGACAACTTAAATCTTCTTGTTAACAGAATTATTAATTTTGCTGTTGCACTTTATTCTTTGTGTGTCCGTGTGTAAATAACTTCCATATGGCTGGTGCTGGTTGCATGGCTGACTGGTGGACGTCTGACATGTTGACTGCATAATGTTTGTGTTATTTACGTTCTGGTCAGGTGTAAAAGCGTTAATTTCTAGAACAGCAAAAAAGAAAAGAAGTTAAATGCTTGAATTTGTTTCTTGTTTTTTTTTTTCTTGTTCTAAAGTATGAAACCAATTAACCTATACGCTGACAGTTGTGCATAAATATTGTTTTTAGAACGATTTAATCGTTATAACCATTCCAAGAGTGCTCATTAAAGAGTAGTAAGTTTTCATAGCAAAAATAGAACTTTTCAGGGATGGGAGTAATGTGCTGTTTATGGAACACGATTGTCTAGATAATTAGTCTTCACAGGTCATATTTGGCAGTCGCGAGGTACATACGTGGCAAATGTATTATGGAAATATATTCGATTAACCGACGTGTTTCAATCGATTACCGTGACGATAAAGCTGAAAGTTCATAACACGCATTTTACGCGCTAACGCGTTCTAAGCGTATGTCAAAAAAGTAGAAACAATGTAATTTTATGTGAGAGGTTACACAGCACAAAGCGTATCGCCAAAAGTAGGTTTACTTTCTACTTTTCACGCGTTATAAAAACTGTCAGTTGTTTTTGATAGCCGCAGATCACAATTCATTTTATATTTTCAAAGTTATCGCCAAAAATATTTGTGCCGTTTTTTATGTTTTTGTGTTAAAAAAATGTTTTTATTGACAAAATTATTCAAACACAACAAAAAACTTAACGCATGAGAAGCGTTGCATGTAACTTGAGTTTAGAAATGGTGGGGAACGCGTAGAAAGTATGAAATGCGTAAAACGCGTAGTGCATATAACGCGCGGTATGGACTTTCAGCTTAAGAAAATTACGTGAAATTTTTGGGAGAAACAACGTTCCAACAAAACGCGCGAATTATCATAAAGTAAATGATTTCGAAGAAAGAGAGACTGTAAGTGATAGGCCCAAGTATGGACCACAAATTACTGCAAGATTGGCTGAAAACATTACTGCAGCTCAAGCAAGTGGTCAAAACTTTCCATCAACCTCAAATCGCCGCAGTGGTTAAAGCAGCAGATCATGTTACGTCATGACCCGAGTTTAATTTACACTTCTGACATGCCAACCAGATGTGGTATTCACACTTCAACTTTTGCAGATGACACAGCATTCTGCAGCGTACATGAAAACCATCAAGTAGCTTCGCGAAATTTGCAGGAGTATATTTCAATATTAGAGATGTGGTTAAAACTTTGGAAAATTAAAGTTAATGAACAAAAGTGTACTCACGTTACATTCACACTGCGTAGACAAACATGTTCAGCTATCCAAATTAACAATTCACCTATTACGCAGCAAAATGAAGTCAAGTACCTTGCTATTCATCTCGACCGTAGGTTAACGTGGAAGCCTCACAATGACGCGAAAGTCACTCAGCTAAAATTAAAAGCAGCGCAATTAAATTGGCTTATGGGCAGAAATTCTACATTGAAATTAGATTGCAAACTTTTGTTATACAACGCAATACTAAAGCCTATATGGCGCTACGGAATTCAGTTATGGGGCATCGCCTCAGCGTCAAACATTAAAAAAATTCAAAGGCGACAAAACAAAATTCTTCGAACAATTACTGCAGCTCCATGGTACGTAAAAAACTCCCGAATTCACAAGGGTCTGTATGTTCCACTGGTAAAAGATGAGCTTTCAAAGCATGCGACAAGGTATATCAGCAAATTGGAACTTCACCCAAACCCTCTTGCACGAAACATACTTAATTTTAGTGGTCACACTCGGTTGAGAAGAATGGATACCATTGCCACCATTAGAGCGTTAAGTAGGTAATTTTACCGATATAATATGCGCATAATAAAACTTGTTGTCTAGCATTGGCTGGACTTAGTTAATTTATTGTATTTAGTAATAAGATTTGAATACTTATTGTTAGTTCACATTGTGAAGATTCAATAAATAAATAAAAGCTAATAAAAAATAAAAAAAATGGCCCGAGTTCAAATCCCAGTGGGTGCTGACGAGTAGTGTAGCGACTACGAAACAGCTAGTTGTCCCCCAGCTAAAGATTTGATTATTGTTTTTCTTGTCTTCTTCAATCAATTATTATTGATCACAGCAAATTTGTATTGTATAAAATCCTTCTTAAGAAAAAACTTAAGAAAGGAAAACTAAAACCCGATGTGCACATGTACAAATCAAAAAGTTTTTAATTTAAAAATTATAAAGTTCAACAAAAATTTAACAAATTAAATTAAGTTTTGCCAAGTTTTTTGCTTGTATTGTAAATACCATTAATCACTTAAGATCGTTTCAGACTATCATACAAGTCTTATGATTTTGATTGGATTTTGTGAGACAAAAATCTAATGATATATGTTGCGACTGTCAAAAATTCTAACGTGCCATTACATTTTCTGTTCACACCATCACACCTAAAGTAAAATAAGAAATATGATTTGAAAATAAACAGCCAATTTGCTGAAATATGATTTGAAAATACACAGCCAATTTGCTGAACTGGTCTGGTTTAATATATTTATTATTTGCTTTTGTAAAGAAAGCAAATAATTTCTAAAAATGGTTAAGTGTTATGAGATACAAATCTCTTACCGTATCATTTCTCATTTTCATAACGTTTGACATTCACACTATCACACTTCAACGTATTATTTGCATTGTTGACACGTCTTGATACAAAGTGTGATAGGTCTTTCTGGGCCACCCAGTAGTTTTTTATATTTAAAAAATGCTTAAATGGTCACAATCTAAACAAGTACTTATAAACCAAGGCATACTTTTAGGCGGTAATTTTAGCCTCCCAGTTTGAAATGCACTGTTTAAGCTTAAATTATGAGTGCTTGTTATAATTAACAAAAGTTAAACTGTAAAATTTTAAAAATCAAATATTTGGAAAAAATATCTTAAAAAAAAAAATTTTTTTTAAATAAAAAAGAAAAAAAAAAAATAAATAAAAAAAGGGAAATAATAAAAAAGTGTAAAACACAATAAATAATATATGACAAAAAAAAAATAATAATAATAAAAAAAAAAATAAAAAAAAAAAAAAATAAACATACATAAAAAATAGAAAGTCATAATATTAACAAAAGTAATAGTATGAAAGAAACTAGAAAAAAATGGTTTCTTTTAAATAAAAAAAAAAAAAAAAAATTATTTAGAAAAGTGAATTTAATTAATTGAATTTATTAATTATAAAAAAAATTAAAGAGAATTTTTAAATTAAAACAATCATTTTTAATTAAAAGATTCCTTACCCTAATATTTTAACATTTTCTTACGTGCTGTTCATAGAACACAGACGAGCAACTTGTTTAGAAAATTTCTAAGAAAGTTACTCAATTTTTTTAGTGATTTCTATATAAAATTTTTTAGACGAGTGCTCGTCTGTGTTCTATGAACAACACATTAAATTCAAACGTAATAATTTGCAAGCTTGAGGCCTTTAAAAAAATCTTGGTTTGGATATTTCATTTTCCTTCGGAAGTCTTTTTAGAGAAAATTTTCCTGAAGAAGACAACATTACGAAACATTTAAAGAATTTTTATAGAAAAGGCTGGCAAATTATTACATTTGAATTTATTTAAAAGAACAAATTTTTAAATTAGAAAAAAAATTTTTTTTGGCAATAAAGAAGATGGAAAAAATTGAAAAAATAAAAATATTTAGGAAAATTTTAAAAACTATAAAAGAGTACGAAAAAATTTTCATAAAAAAAAAAAAATTTTTTTTTATATGGATTTTTTTTTTTTAGAACTACAAAAAAAAATTAACAAATATAATTTAAAAAGCTAAAAAATCCTTTTTGATATCAAACTAACTATCCATATAACCAGATGATTATTCATATCACAAGTTCCGAGTTTGTTTTTGGAATTCCCAAAATGGCTTTAGGAATCGCCCAAATCCCCCACTTCTCCAGAAACAATACGACAATTTCCATTGTCGCACTAAATCGAGTGTCCGGTAACAGTTTAGATAAACTTTCTACGACCAAAAAGCGCACCCAACATAAAAACCCGTTTCCAAATCGGCTAGCGATTTAGTTCCGATTTTTTTTTTTAATTGGAAATTCTCAACATCAAAACTCCCTACTTACTCAGAAGCAATACGACGAATAAAACGATCTTTAGCTGCAAAAATAAGATATATTTAATATAACATTTTTTTCTTTCTTTTAAAAATAATCATACTCTTAAAACTGTTTGTAATTTAGTCTTGTATATAGCAGTGTAATAAGTAAATAAATTTACTCCGAAGCGCTGACATTAGATTAAAAAAAACATGTTTTTTTTTTAAGTCTATGAAAGCAAAAAAGGTTTAATTAATTGGCTAGATTTTAATTATAAATGCATTATAATTGACCTGCACATAAAAAATGAGATTGTAGTTGCATGTAAATCGGCAACACAGAAAAAAATCTTGTTTAATAAAAGATCGCGAAAAAAGCTCTTTTACTCTTCAGTTTTAAAGCTTTTGCAGATTTCCATCATTAATTATGTCTAAGTATGTCTATACATATGAATATATGTATAAATAATACATATACACATGTCTTTGCTTATGAGTATACCCAGTTGGCTATGTCGTATACGAACCATTAATGAGTTATACACGACTATCTTAATTCCCGTAGGACACACACAAGGGTAACTAAAGTAAATCGCCAAAGCAAGACAATGCCACTGATCCTGCCGTACGCAGAAAGCTGAATTACATAGAGACCAAGAAAGGCTCGGACGTAGTTTAATTTCGAGGTCCAATTTTTCCAACAGGTGTGTATCGGTAGCGAATATTGTCCTCCAAATGGAGAATAATACACCGATAAGCCTCATTTCTGGCTTATCGGTGTAAACTAGTGACTTCACATATCCTCATAACAAATAGTCTAGCGCCGTTGCTTCGCACGATATTGGAAGCCAATTCACGCGGGTTCGAAACGTGAAACCATCTGGTTACCAAACGTTTCCTTCAATAAATCAATTGTGGAACCAAGCTCTTTCTGCCAAATCTTCCATATACTGGTTGGAAACATATTCAATTCCTGCGCACGATGGCGGATAAACTGATTTGGATTTTTCTCTACGTTACGCTCTGCAGGAGCAATGACATCTTCTGTACTTACTAGACGATATCTCCATGAATGTGTATTATCATTTAGAGTAAATGTGGTGCGAAAACGTGCCATAGTTAATCGAATTAATTGCTCCGATGGACGATTATGTTCACCGAAAACTGAGATCTTTCGGCAACATCAGCCATTAAATGAATGAAAATATATTCAATTCCTGTTCACAGTGGCGGATAGACTGTTTCGTGTCTTCTTCTACGCTACGCTGTATGACAATAATAGCTTCTTCTGTATGTACTATGAGCGACATATGCCCCTGATAGAGGGCAAAATACAAGACAATATCGCTCATATTGTCGTACATAGAGGACAACATACCAGACAATGTCGCTCGTATTGTCATACATATGCACGTATAGATAGCTTACAAGACAATGTCGCTCAAATTGTCGCACATACTCGTATGCACATCAGCGACAAGATACAAGACAATGTCGTTAGTATTGTCTCTGCTAAAGGACAACATACCAGACAATGTCGCTCATATTGTCGCACATACTCGTATGCACTGATAGAGGACAACAAACAATACAATGTCGCTCATATTTTTGTACATATGCATTGATAGAAAGCACCTAACAATACAATTTCGTTCATATTGTTGTGGATAGACTTTGGCCAAGGACTTATAAGACATTGTCGTTCAAGTAGTCCTTTAAGTTTTATAGAATATAGTCCAAGAGTTTGCCGTCCCCGACATTTTCCTTAAAATTATATAGCACAAATCTTAATTGGACATGTCATGCATAAATCATTGACGAAAATGTCAACGATGACACTTTTGCCAACTGGGTATTTATGCGATATTATTATTTAATACTTGTTATTAAAACACTATATTCGTAACGTTTTATGCTTTAACTCATTCTCCCATCCAGCTCCACAAGCTCCGATATCTTCTCTCTATTGCCAACACACTTTTATTCTACAAATTTTCTTTTAATATTTTTAGTCTTTGTTGGTTTGTCGGTTGTTGTTATACATTACTGACATCAGCTGTCATTTTTTTCTTCTTGCCTACATTTATTCGATATTTTTTGTTCCTTAGAGACAGACAGACAGACAGACAGACTCTTGTAATATTTGCTGTGAAATACAATTTATTTTAGCATGTAATAAAGCTCAGACTCCAAATGAAAATTAATTGGTTTAATTTGTTAGGAAATTTTTCGTTACTCATTTAACAAGTTGTTTCATATTTTTTTTTTTTTTGCCAAATTATTAATATCATTATCATTTTGCATCATTTTCCACAGCGTTTAAAGAGTTTTCCTTCATTATCAGACACAATTTATTAAATTGGCGAATTAATTCTGATATCCCGGCTTCAAAACAGCAAAAAAAAAAGTAAGAAGGGCAAAGGAAGTTTTTCCTCATTGAAATGTTCATCGAGTTTCTTTAGATTGTGTGTGTGTTTATGTGTGTGTAAGTGTATATATATGTATGCATATGTGTGTTGGCTTGTGTCGTCAGTAGTTGTTTGCCAATTTGGCCAAGTTTTGTGTGGTTTCCATTCATTAATTTTGGTTTTTGCTTTTTTGAAATGATATTTTATTTTTTGCTTTGTGGTTTGCGCAAATATATTTTTTAATAAGATTTTAAAATAAAAGGCAATATATTATTAATTAAAGTAAAAATAAAAACAAAAAAAAAAACCAAAAAAACAAAAAATGATTTTTAATTAAGCCAATAATAAATAAAGTGGATGTTGTGTAAGAAGAACCGAGAATACCAAATGGATTGCGGAAAAATACGGCCAAACTAAAGGTATGATATGGAAAAGTTTCCAAAAGGACTTAGTGTTAAAATATAATTAAAATGTGTTTTTTAATAATTAAACTAAAAATAATAAAGAAAAAAGAGAATAGAAAACACTATCAACCAATTGCACAAGGATATGGGAAACCGAAGAACTGTTATCAAGTGGGGAAGGGAAGGAGGAGAAAAATAATTTTTGAAGCCAAAAACAAAATTTAGATTTTTTCTTGATGCTAGTTTTTCTACCTTTTTATTTTAATTATTGTTTGTTGCTTGAGCCAGTAGTTACATAAATTTTTTTTTATGTTCAATAACGAAATTCTCTGATTCAGTTAATAAATTTTTTGAACGCGAACCTGGAAAGGAATTTGTGGAAGCAAGCAAAACTTTAGTAAAAATAATTGTTGATAATATAAGAGCACAGACAGTGGACTTGTTAAAATTATTGCTTTTTATCTTCAATATTTCTTCCTGAAAACACACACACAACCATTGTCTCATTTAAAAGCTCTGTGGGTAGCAGGTTTTGCCTTGGCGTTTATCCAACCAGGGCACTTGCTTTCTGGGATATAGTAGAATCCCTCATTTTATTGTAGCCAATAAAACTCTAACAAGTCCCAGCATGATTTAATGTGCAACCTATTTTAGCGCGTCAAGCGTAATTTATCTGTCCAATAAAACTCTAACAAGTCCCGCCATGGTTTACTGTGCAACCTATTTTAGCGCGTCAAGCGTAATTTACCTGTCAAAAATTCTCATGCACATATAAAATTTACGAGACCAACCTAGATAGCGCGGCGTCAACGCGCGCGTGCAACAACAGTGAAAATGATTTACATCAGTACCTGCCTTGACGGCCTAACCTGATAGTGGATCAGTTCCACGAAGTGAATTTTTCACGATTCACCACCGCCCCCGTGTGGCTTGCTAGGCTCACACAGGTAGAAATTCTTGTCATATGATTGCGGTCATATGACAACTTCTTGTTGAGGAGTTCGGGCTTTCTAATCCCTCATGTATGCAATTTCCCAGCAATCAATGGAAGACAAGGCTTAATGAGTTGGTAGCCCGAAGCCCATTAAGAGCATCAGCCCTTAAACCAACTCACCCGTCAACCATCACCACTGGTTCCTTACAGTACACGTATATGTTGTATAGGCAACAGATCTTCGGGCGATTGTTAGCCCTCGAAAAAAGCCATCACCAAACAATTATCAAGGACACTAACACTCCCTTCCTGCGTTTTAGGTTTCAACCACAGCCAGAACATTTCAGCTAAGGTAGGCACCTCAACCATGATCAGCCCGGGTCGAACCGCAAGCAGAACTTCCCGGGGGCCATGCTGATCCCCGTTCTGGGTTTCGGAAGCCAACACAACATAAGTCATGCGGCTTCCTAGAGTTTTGTTTGCCGCACCAAACGAGGGACCCCTTCCCCTCTTTTCCCCGAAAAACAGAGCGCCTAAGTTAGGAATATACCAAGGCATAACCAGTTCCCCGGGGGGTCAACACTTTGCAATTGGAAAATCCAATTTTGACAAAGCGTAAGCTTTACTGCCCCTCAATAAAGTTAGCTTCAAAACAAATATTACTCATTTTTTGCCGCCATTTTAGTCACACTTTTGGCGCTTTTAGACTAATTTAGCGATTTTATCACTTTTTATTATTTCTATTTATGATTTTTTTTAAACAAGTTTATTGGGCAATACTGTTCATGACACAACGTTAACGCTTTTATTTAAGTTACTAACTACAGCGTAAAATCAAGGCGTTAAATTACGTTGCGCCTTACGCCCGAATTGCACTGTTAGGTTGTTTTAGGACTGCCAAACCCCCCACCAAGCGTTAATGGGTACAACGGTAATCACCAAGCCGGCAGGGGGTTTTGTTTTACAGATCATCGTGGTGCTGCTCGTGATTGAAAAGCTCACATCTTCGCTGCATATTTTATGTTGCCAAGCTTTTATTGGCAGAACGGCGATCAGCGACGCCCCTGAGAGGTTCTGCTTAGCTGCAACGTTCTGGCTGTGGTTTAAACTATGCTGCAATGCTGGTTTACAGGGCCTAATAACTTTTGAAGTACTGTTGTCTTGCGTCAGATACGTGTTGTGTACGGAATCACAAGTGATAGCTAGACGGTTGAGTTGGATAAGAGACTTTAAGATAAGATAAGAGGTTTACCAACTCTTTTTTAAGCCTTGTCTTCTATTGACTTTTAGAATGTCTATGTGACTTGAATCCTTCAATAAAGATTAAATCATACGATCTTGGCCATCGACCAACAGTTTGGATGTCGTAGGCTCGATTCCTGCCACAGACTCTGGGTGTTACTGCAGACAAGCAAAAAAGTTGCGCAGTTTTTGTGTTTGTTAAAAAAAAGTTGTACAGTACATAAAATTATTCTTTCGTCAAGTGCTCTTTTGTCGCAAGCGGTTCCGTTCTGTTGGAGTTATATGCCAGCAAATTGAGGTACGAAAAAATTTCTAATCATCCTTCTTATTCCAACAAGTGTCATCGTAATCACGATAAGGTAACGTGAAAAACTCGACATTTATTTACTCCTACCCAACAACGATGTAATGTTGTCGAAAGTCTCTATCTATAGCTTAGGTCTATGAAATATCGAAAGCCCTTCAAATAATTGATAATTACTATCGAATTGATAATTACTCACACTCGTGCAATCAAGATTTTTTGATTTTGTCTTGATGTGAAGACAACGATGCCTCTTGGAATGTGGTTTCCGTTCACTATTGACAGTACATTTTAACCGTTATTGTTTTCATAATTTTTGAAGATATATGGACCAATGACTCGCCTGCTCATAAAGCGCACCAAACAAAAATTTTCAGTAAATAGGATGGTGTTTGGAAAAAAGATTGTGCGACAATTGTACTTAATTATCAATAATAAGTTTCATCGAAGAACAAAATTGAGTAAAAATTCAATATAAATATTAGGTGTGTAACTTTCCTTCCACCGTTTTGCACTAGGTGGCTGTAGCATTAAGTGGTAGTCAAAATAAATAAATAATAGATTTTACACAATAAGCTTAGGTATTGTAAACACAACGCCATCGAAATGTTAGTCGATTTATGTCTGCATCATAAAGTTATTCCTGATTAAACATGTCAGCTTACGATCGACATTCTCGTCATTTGCGGGATGTTTTAAGTTGCTGCTTTAATATGAACAAATCTGCAGTTTAGGTTCATCGAATGCTCTCAAATATCTATGCTGAGAGTAGTTTCAACGCTTCAAGAACGGTGATTTTGACGTCGATGCCCAGCCATGTAGAAAAAGGAAGGTTTTTTAAGATCCAGAATTGGAGGCACTACTTGTTCAAAACTCGTGTCAAACGCAACAAGAATTGGCACTACTTGATCAAAACTCGTGTCAAACGTAACAAGAACTGGCAGGATCATTGTGAGGGAGCCATTTCAAAAGGCTTAAAAGTCATAGGAACGAGTCAAAAACAAGAAAATTGGATGCAGTTTTTTTTTTTGCAGTGCATTGTACCAGAACTAGGAAAATAGGTTATGAGGAGGGGGAAAGAGGGAGATAAAAACTCGTTTCAAACGCAACAAGATTGGCAAGATCATTGTGAGTGGCACAACAAGCCATTTCAAAACGCCTGAAAATCAAGGGAATGATTCAGAAACAAGGAAATTGGGTGCCGTACGAGTTGCAGCCGAGAGATATTTAAGGGCATTTATTTGCTTGTGAACAGCTGCTTGCAAGGCAAAGACGGAAGAGATTTTTGCATCGCACTGAGAAGGGGGAAGAAAATTGGGTTCATTACGGGATTCCCAAGGGCAGAAAATCATGTAGATATCCGGGCAGGCTTCCACGTCGACGGTCAAGCCAATATATACGGTTCCAAGGACATAACAAGGTCAGTACTTGGTCTGACCACCTCGTCATAACGTATTATGAGTATACTGACTAAAACAATCACAGGCGATGGTTATCGAACACTTTTTGTGGGTTTGAGCCGGGCATTGAAAGGCAAAAATACTGCAATGCAATGAGAAACATGATAAAGAGATTTTACAGCATGATAATTTTCGACCACATGTTGCAAAAGTGGTCAAGACATGCTTGGAAAAATTTAAATGAGAAGTCCTAGCTCACCCGCCGCGGTAATGCCAAGTGCCTAGACCTTGCTCTCCTCGACTATCACTTCTTTCCATCAATGGCACGCGGCCTGGCTGACCAGCACTTCGGGTATTAGGAAGAAGTAAAAAATTGGATCGATGCGTGGATCGCTTTAGAAAATGACCAGTTTTTTCTAAGCAGGACTCCAACGCTGACCGAAAGATAGCACAAAGTAGTGGCCAACGATGGGCAATACTTTGAGTCATAAATGTATAACCAGTTTTTACAATCCTTGAACTTTGAAAAAAAAAAAAAACGGCGGAAGCAAGTTTATACACCTATGTAAATTAACGAACGGAACCATTATTTTGAAACCAACCAAAAAAAAAAAAGTTCAACTCACAGTTGTGAACCTCTAAAAAAATAGCCAATAACATAATTTATAGCCATCTCTTCTTAACATGTTGTTGTGGTTAAGTTGTTAGTTTGTTGTTTATATTTTTTTTATTAAAAAAATAAATCCCAGAAGTATGAGTACTACTTAAATATATCATTGTTAATTTGCTTTTATTTTATTTTTCGTTTTTTTTTTCTTTCTTTCTCATTTTTCAAATAAATCTTCTTTTGCTATTACTTTGTTAAAGAAAATCTACTACTTTTTTTTTATTTTGTGCTAACAATTCTTCACACAACACAAACTTTATTAAACTTTAAATGCGAACAAAAAACGTCATTATTTATTTTTTATGTTTTGTTTTGCAAACTTGTGTAAATGTGTGATGTTTGCAAGGTACATATGTATGTAGTGTAGTACGAGTATATGCCTTGTCTATCATACCTTGTATCTTAACATCAGATTGTCAGCCAGTCAGTTAGTCAGTCAGTCATTTCAAAACAGTCAACAACTAGAAAAAAAAAAGAAGTTTTAAAGTTTTCAGTTTATGTTGGCAAAAATACACTTGTGCGCCCGTATGTTGTTGTGTTGTGTTAGGGCTGGCAAGTTGCAACATTGGCTTGCTGGTTGTTTCTTTCTTATAAAGATATGTACAAAAACCAGCCACAATAGGTACAAGTAAGAAAAAAACTTATTTATCTATCATTATACTCCATATACAATTTGCAAACCAACTCGCATAAGCCCCAACCAGCAGAAATTGAAAAAAAACAAGGTAAATAGTTGTGGGTAAATATATAGAAGTGAAAAATAATGATTCGACTTAATTGCCATTTAAAGGTTCCTGCAGGTAACAAAATTGTTAGCGTTCGTGTGCCACATATTACAAGCTATTCTCCCGATAGTAACAAAATTGTTTACGATGCCGCATCATGGTTTTATTACGACCGGTTTCAGGGCTTTTTTCACGATCTGAACGTTAATAAACCTCACGATGAATCACTCGATATTTATGTAGCATGATAAAGTGTCTGCTAGCTGATTTATATTTTCCAACGTAAATAAAATACCGTAATAATTGACATTAAAAGCGTTGCACGCTAGAATGGAAATCCAGATTTTAGTTTTTAAAGAGTCTGTCATCCAGATGTCTTCCGTCGAAGCTTAATACACTTATCTAAACGGAGTCTTGTATTCTGCGCCACGCGCTGCAGTGAACTTGCTGATTTTTCAACGAATATTTATCTTTAAAACTACAAGAGATTGGGGATTGTCCTGGTAAACCCTCTCTTTGAGGTAGCCCCATAAAAAATCCATGTGAGTTAGATCGGGCGATCTCGGTGGCCATATGATGTTCTCAAAGAATATTTTCCTTTAACGCCACCAAAGATTGGGGATTGTTATTATAAACGCTCTTTTTGAGATAGCCCCATGAAAATCCATGGGAGTTAGATCAGGCGACCTCGTTGTCATGACCCCAAGGCGACTGATCAGGTTTTGGAGAAAGTTTTCCGCTGCAAAGTCATCGAAGCTCTGGCTGTATGTGCAGTCGACCTATCCTGTTGAAACCACGTGTGTTAAGAGTACGAAGGAGAAGCTCGCAGGTTCGGTAAAACTAAATCCGTAATCAGGCCTAGATCATTTTCACCCTTGACATTCGTCGCCTGGCCTTGAGAATTTTCGTAAAGCAAATGGTCCAGTAATCACATGCATAGATAAGGTAGAGCAAACAGTTACCCTCAGGCAATGCTGTCGAAGGTTGCGGGTTCTTGGAGACAAGTAACAACAGGTTTGTTAGTTAACGTAGCCGTTTAAGTGAAAATGAGCCCCTTGTCACTTCAAAAAGTGGGTATTACAGTGCGAGCACGCTCTAACATAGTTTCACAAAAATGTTTGCGTAAACCAAAGTCACTTTCTTTCGGGTCTTGAGCGATTTGAATTTTAAAATGAAAAAGAGTATTTTTTTTTTATTTTATGAATAATCACTCTTGGAAGTCCTAGTGAGGCTGCTCTTTTCTCTATTGAAAGTCGCGAATTTTCACGTAAACTGCTTTTTACCTGTTCAATATTTCCGGGAGTCCTAGACCCTGCCCTTAGAACCAGTTCTTGAACGAATTGAATGTTAAAAGAATATAACTTCAAATCCTTTTTTTAAATTTAATGAATAATCACTCTTGAAAGTCTCAGTAAGGCTACTCGTTTCCGTTTTGAAGGTCGGGGATTTTCACGTAAACTGCTTTCTACCAGTTCAATGTTTCCGGGAGTCCTGGCCTTGGGACCACGTCTTGAACGATTTCAATTTTTAAAGGATGGCGCTTCCGATCCATTTTTCAAATTTCATGAATAATCGCTCTTGGAAGTCCCAGTGCAGCTGTTCTTTCCCGTATTGAAGGTCGCTGATTTTCACGTAAACTGTTTTCTACCAGTTCAATGTTTCCGGGAGTCCTGGGCCCTGTCCTAAGGATATTCATATTCGAAGCAGTTGCACCGAATCTCTGCGCCCACCAAGAAATTAAATTGACACTCGGTCCATCATGTATTCGCCGAATACCGAACTTTGAACAAGCAAGCAATTACCTAAGAATCATTACTCTTAAAAAATGTCTCCACAGCGAACGCACAATGCTCACTCAACCACTGCGACATGGTGACTGACAAATCCGCACAATCCATAATTTCAACGGCGCCACCCTCCGCCTTAATCGTTTATTACTTTTTGATATAAGTGTATTTAAAAATATAAATTTGCCACCAGACACCTTGTACGATTTAACAAAGATTCATCAAACCAGCTTTTTGCGGCTTCCTCCATGAATCATTGTACAATAATTTTTGTAAGAATCTTAAATGAGTTCCTTATATAATTAAGCTATGTGTCTTTCGTTATCTTGTAGAATATTTAACAGAAGATTCAGCTAGTGTAATAGCTCAAAGAAACACTTTTTTCTTATGAAATTGTAAAAATTTAAACGACTAGTTCACAACCAGCTTATATATTGATTTTTCATCAGAGTAGATAACAAATTTTTTTCTGACAAATTTTCTCTAAAAATGTTACCTAAAAATACTCATCCATTTTCTTTTCATTATGTTTGCAGGAAAAAAGGTTCCAAAATCAGCAAATTCCAGTCCAAAAGCACAATTTGTTATTCAAGGTAAAAAAAAATTGAGCAATTTTTGTTGCGAAATCTACTGATCTTGATTTTTATTAAACATCATTTTTTTTTTGTTTAATTTTCGAAACACAAATTTTTCTTCAATTAGCCGCGTTTTTTGCCTACAACAAATAAACTCAAGTGGCAAATAGAACAGTTGGTTGCCGCTCGTTGCCGCAAGCCGCTTACATTGGCCTTTCACTATTAGGTCTGAAAAATACAAAAATTACACTTTGAAACAAATTACTTCCACAAAAAACTTATTCTTTATTTTTCCACTGAAAAGTCCATTTCGGTAATTAGAAACTATGAAAACAGATTCACTTCCACTTGTTTACTGCCAATTCGTCCACAATTCTTGTTCAAAGCTGCTTTGTGGTGTCTACGCAACAGCTTCCAAAGCGGTTGGCATTCGCCTTCTGCACTAAAGCACAACTACTTAAATTAATTTAATTCCAACAATAGTACTTACGTTCGATTCGCTTCGCGTTAGCTATTTGTGTCCAAATATTTTGCTTTTTATGATTGTTTTTATATGAGCTATTGCTCATATCGTACATGCACTCCTTTCCCGGCTTTTTCATTTCTTCAATAAGCTCTTGGGTAATCAATTTAGTTACCTCCATATTGCAATTTATTCTTATTTATAATTACATCTACATATTACAAATGTCAGTCACAATTGAAATTTCACCAGAACAAAATTACTGCGTAAATTTTTTCATGGGGCAACTCGATAAAATTTGGTTGATATGTACTCGTAACCTATTGGCAGCTCAGTTCGATATTGTCCGGACAAAATAAGAAATCAAACCCATTCTAGCTGATAGTTGTTTGTAAAACATATTTTCTCTCTCCCTCTCTGAAGAAAAGAAACGTCAAGAAAAAAATTTGTCCGTACCAGAGCTGCCACTTTTAGCAATTTTAATCAAAATTGGCTATATTTTTCTTCAATGTGGAGATGCGAATATTTATTCCATTTTAGTTAATTTTGTCTTCCATAAATACTGTGAAATCTTTCAGTGATTCGCTAAATACTACTCTTTTTTTAAATTAAATTTTTGGTTTGTACATTTGTACAACGGGTTATAGTTCAAGTTTTTTCCTTTCTTAAGTTTTTTCTTAAGAAGAATTTTTTTACAATACAAATTTGCTCAATAATTTTTAATAATTTGGTCAATAATTTTTGATTGAAGAAGACAAGAAAAATAATAAATCTTTATAGCTGGGGGACAACTAATTGTTTCGTAGTTGCTACACTACTCATCAGCACCCACTGGGACTTGAACTCGGCTCATGACGTATCATGATCTGCTGCTTCAACTACTAAGCCACCGAGCATTTAATTATTTTCTATCTATATTCATCTCATATTGAATCACATATGCATTTTCTTAATTGCTCACATTGTTTGTACAGCGTATGATGTCTCAGAACTAGCGGTATTTCTTTTTAGTTATCAACATACACATTTTTGTATTTTAATATTCTCTGTACCCAGAGATGTAAATATTAACTACTCTTTTTTGTTGGTGTGTTTCATCTCAAAACTATAGTTTGTGAGTTGCAAGCAAAATGTGTTAATTTTGAAAATTTATTCGGCATATTTGTAACACTTCAGACCGCTTATAAGCGATATTTGAGCACATTTTCTTTTTTCTTAATCTAGTGTCTGCGTCCGATTAATAAAAGTGGCTGGCTAGACTAGATTATAACTTTGAGACTATTCCAACGTAAGACCAAACAAAATATTTGACGTTTCTTTAACCCGGTTGCTAGAACCTGAAAATGTAATTGTTGCGAAATTACATTGTTCAATTAGCATCACTAACTATTTTGCATTATACTTTCATACTGTATCACTGATGACGTGTCTTAAATGTATTGGTTAAACGGTAATCCGTTTTTTCTTTTTATCTACATATGTATATAATATTAACATACTTATTTTCTTACGCACTCTGTAATTAACTTCTGCTGAATATACTTTGAATTTGTTACATAAACTTCCACTCGTGTTTTAACTCTTTAATAGTAATAGCTTGAATTTTTTAAGTTAACGATAATAAATCATGTGAATTGAGGGCGCTTTTGGGCGATACAAGTTTAAAAGTATAGTTTCTATTTCTTTCTTACATGTTTAAATTCTTAACATACACAGAAAAAAATGAATGAGATTTTTTTTCAATCAAGTTATGTTATTAATAAAAAACCATCAATTTAATAAAATTTGCATTGACTTAATTAAACTATTATTAATAATGAATTTTTGGAAATATCTCTTAATAAAATGCAATTAATAAGAAGTTTTTTGAATTATTGAATGTTATTGAATAAATAAATTTAAAAGGTTGTCATATAACAGTGAAGAGTTGTTGTTTCTTTAACAATTTTTTTTGTTAAGTATATTTTACATATTAACAAAAATTTTTTTTTAACTCAATAATTTTTGCTTTTAAGCGAAAAAGGTATTTCTACTTTAAAATTTGAATTATCAATCCGGCAAAAAATCTTTTTCGAAGGAAATTCGATAAAAATAGTGCAATTTTTTTTATCAATATGGCATCTATTTTTTTCTGTGTACAAAGTATTTTAAATAAGTTGGAAATATATTTTGTATTATAATGCAAAATAATTAAATTTATGTTAGTCATGCAAAAAAAAATATATATATATATTAATTTTGGGCATTTTTTTTTGTGCATTTGGTAACTTTTTGTAAAATTTGGTTGTAATAATTTTTTGCTCGCGGCGGCACTGGTCCGGACAAAAATTTTGTTCGGAAAGAAAGAAAAATCGTCTTCAAAATAAAATAGATTCTATTTTACAACCGCATTCTCTGGCGTAATTCTATATCAAATTGTATGGAAAATATCGCCAAGCCCTAGTTCTGTTTTATAATTTAAGTTGTTAAAGTTGCTTAAACTTATCACTCATTCATTCTCCCCTTAACTTATTTGCTTATTAAAGTATTGTGCTATTTTTCTGGCCATAATTATTCTCCAAATAAAGATTGCGGTAATAATACCACATAGAAAAAAATAATTTTTTTTTATAGTTTTTATCTCGAGGCTACAAATGAAAACCAGAGAGAAAAAAATTAACATGAAAAACTGTTTTTTATTTCTGAATTTTATTCATCTTTGCCTACAAGTTTTTTTCCTCTTCTTTTTTTTTATTATTATTGCATTATATTATTCTTTATTATTTGATGTATTTTCCTTTTTTTTGTTTTTTATTTCATTTTCCATTTGTTAACGAGTATTTTTACTATTTAATGGAGTTTTAGATTTTCTTTCCTTTCCTCTTTGTTTGTGTTTGTGTGTAAAGAGAAGCAGAAGAAGAGTTTGATTTGATTTTCCAAATTGTATTACATGCAGCAAGTTAAGCTGCAGCAAGTTTTTTTTCCTTCACTGTCTTCTGGGGTTTTTCTTTTCTCTTTCAATTATTCAAATGGAATTTAATTGCAAAAAAATTTATATTTATAAGTAAATAGTGTAACAATAATATAATATAAATTAGAAAAAAAGTCATAAAAATAAGCAACTCCTTTTATGAGAAATTTAACTGAAAGTGTGTCAGTTGATTGGGGACAACTTTTGGGCGAGAACTGAGAAACTGTGCAAGTTTTGCAGCACAAATTTGCCATAATGTCCATTTAAAATTCAATGCACTTAAAATTTAATATACTTACTTGTTTATTTGCACATTTACATTCTTATTAGTTTTTTTTTTATGGTATAGAGTGATTTTTTTAGAGTTACTCAAGATTAATTCATAATAAAACTAAGAAATTAATTTTTATATGAAACATTTAATCACAGTAATGTTAAATGATTTAGGTCATTTACAAAGTGAAAATCTATGGGAGCGCTGGTTTTGCCCTGAACTAGTTCACCCCGTCAAATTGGTCTATTTTTACATCAATTTCGTTTAGTTGTTGTGCCCGCATCTTGGCTGTCGTGTTCTGACTGTAGTTTAAATAGAAAATTCATTGGTGCTTGACCGATTTTCGTTGAACTACTTATTTATAGTGTACGAGATACTGTTGTCTTGCAACAGATATCTGTAATGTAAGGAGCCAGAAGTGGTAGAAAGGCGGGTCTGTTGGTTAGGCGCTGATGTTCTGTATGAACCACCAATTAACTATTTGTAGTCTCCGAAACTTTGTTGTGTCACAACAAAGATCTATAATGTCAGGAAGCAGAAGATAGATGAACGTCTAGGAACTGCATCGTGAAGCCTTGTTTTCCTATGAAAGTCTGGAAAGAAAGAAAAATCGCCTTCAAAATAAAATAGATTCTATTTTACAACCGCATTCTCTGTCATAATTCTATATCAAATTGTATGGAAAATATCGCCAAGCCCTAGTTCTGTTTTATAATTTAAGTTGTTAAAGTTGCTTAAACTTATCACTCATTCATTCTCCTCTTAACTATTTGCTTATTAAAGTATTGTGAGGAAACAGAAGTGAAGGATACATGGACTACTAGCCACTAAATCGTAAAGCCTAGCATTCCTAAGACTGTCTGGAAAATTATTTATAGGAGCCCACAAGCTCTTCAACAGGGAGATTTTTCATATGGCTGCCAACATGTAACAAAAAGTTGCCAGCTGTGTTGCCACTTGGGAGCGCTGATGAGTCATGAAGTAGTTCATCCTGTGAAATTGTTGCACCACAAGATTAGGCAGGTGATTTCACGTAACCCCAAGAAAAACCAACCAATGGGGTTAAATCACATCATCTTAGTGTCCAATTGATTGTACCAATACGTGAAATTATTCTTTCATTAAAAGTTTCTTTGAGTAAGTCAATTATAGCGCATTCTGTGCGGCTCGGTCTTTTTGGAACTATATACCAGCTAGATTTCTTTTTTTCGGTTGGAGAGGGGAAATGCCTAATGCATCGTCAGATACTGTGACCACACAGTATCCGGTATGTGGGGCTTGCATTCACTAAATCGCCTGCCTTTTGTTTGAGCCTTGTCTCCACCCCGGTACCGCTTTCGCATTGCTTCAGGATGGGGCTCCTCCTTTGTTCCTACATGCATGTGACATGCCCACGTCTATATCTTGCTTCTTGTCTCGTAGGATCTTCTCAATATAAGTCGTTATTTGACTCCATTTTCTCTCACTTTCCATCATAGCTTCTACGACGTTTTCCGGTGTTATTTCACCAACATTCTCCTGTAAGTCATGTCTTTCCTGCCTCCATCTGTCACATCTCAAGAATGTGTGTTTTGCATAGTCTACTCAATCATATCCATAAATCCAGATCGATGTATCTGCCTTCCCCATTCTATGGAGGTATTCCAGAAAATATTCGTGTATAGAAAGCATCTTTGTTATGTAGTAATCTATCTCACCAAGCTTTCTGTTTATCCATTTTTCTATCTCAATGATCAATATCGCTGTCCATTTGCCACGTGGTTCGTTGTTCCATCTTTCTTGCCACTTTCGCATAGTATTCTCCGCTGCTGCCTCGCAAGTTTGTCTTATACCAGT
Organism: Thecocarcelia acutangulata; assembly: GCA_914767995.1. NCBI lineage: Eukaryota > Metazoa > Arthropoda > Insecta > Diptera > Tachinidae > Thecocarcelia > Thecocarcelia acutangulata. Next base: position 98,369,772 of record OU612097.1, on the reverse strand, counting down.
TAGATTAATGCTAGCTAATTGAATTACGTAAAAATGTTCAACCATATCCCGTTCTCTATTGATAGTAACATTCTGACTGTCATCTTTGCTTAGGATAGTGCACTGAATGGCGTTTCGGTAAAAGTCAGTACCAAGTACAACAATTCTGCTTTTTAGGCACCAATTTAACTAAATGCAACACTTGCTTTGTATTGTAGTGCACTTTCGCTTACGTCAACATCTGTGTGCATACCTAAAAACTAATCTTGGGTATCAATTTCATTTATTGCTGAGAAAAATATCTGATTTCGTCCAATAATTTTTTTTTTTAATTTTTGTTTAAGTCCACGAATTCCTTTACAGGTCCGTCCGTAATAAAACCATTTAGTAACTAATGCAACGAATTACGTTATTGAACTGAAACAAATTGTTTTCTGTATTACGCTCAATACAAAGTCATTAATTGTTTTCACTGATGTTTTAACCAGAAATATGTAGCCTGTATTCAGGACTAAGTAGGGAAAATATGTATGTTTTAAGAGCAGTACTAGTATCCCCCCCCCTGCCCCTTTCAAAACTAAATGCTTCATACGCTTGTGCTTTATCTCTCTTAAAGTATCGCACACATATTTTTTCTATTCATTTTAATTAAAGATACTCAATCTTTGTTTTTTTTCTTGGCTGACTTTTTATTTTTTCATATTTTATATCTTGTTTTACCAGATTTTGTTTTGGTAAAAAGTGAATTTTTATTTTATGATATTAAAAAAAAAAGTTCACATTTTACTTCATACATTTATTAAGTGGTTATTAAACCACTTTTTCTTTCTTACTCTCTTTTTTTCTTCTTTTTCTTCGATTCTCTGCTGCAAAAGTTTGTGTATATTCGTTCCATTGCTTGTCCAATTGTTTGTAATTAACGGCAAGACACTTACACACAACAACTACCCAGTTGACCAGGTGGGTGTAAGCAACATTTCGTGTAATGATGTCTTTAAGGCAAGTTGCTTTTAAAAGCAGAATATATGTAATTGTGAGGAAATTATAAAAGACATATTAAAATAATTGAAAACGTTTTTCGGTGTGGATGGACTTAATATACTTAAATACGAGTATGCTGGTCTGCTGTCCGATAGAAAGCTAACAAAATAGAAAAATACCCGGTAACAAGGGGATATTGCTAAAGTGAAACGAACAAATATTGGTTATTTTGACAAAGTCAATAGTTATCCGGACCACAACATTTGGTTATGTGGTTAAGTGATCTTCAAATAGAATATTATATTCTATGAATATGTGCTCTAGCGACAGCGTTTTGTTAGCTAGTCTGATTTTCAGGATGATTTAAAAACCTTTCAGCGTATATTGTTTTATTCTTTATCAGAATTTCCTTATAGCTGCAAATAGGCAGTACAGTAGTAAGCTTTTTATTCCTGGCAAGATTTTAAAAGACCCTCAAAATAGACTATGAAAATCATTTTCTTCTAATCTTTTTTTAGCGTTTTTTTGTTTATTGAATCTTCAAAATGAACTAACAATAAGTATTCAAATCTTAATACTAAATATTAAAATAAAGAACTAAAAAAAAATAAAAATGTGCTTTTTACTTAAATCCAGTCAATGCTAAAAGTTTTATTGTAAAGGTTCTATTAATGAAACACGTCTGTTGTGGCTTCTGGTTCAATCATGACTCTCTCTTTATTTACTTTTCCTTATGTTCTATGTTTCTTAATGCTAACAGTTGTGTTAAAAGGGAATGTATGAGAGTTGCTACATTATTATGTGGGAGCAATATCGGTAAAATCACCTATTGAACGTTCTGATAGTGGCAAAGGTATCCCTTCTTCTCAACCGAGTGTGGCCGCCAAAGTTAAGTGTATTAAGCGCAAGAGGATTTGGATGAAGTTCCAGTTTACTGACATACCTTGTCGCATACTTAGAGAACTCGTTTTTTACCAGGTCTTTATAAATTCGAGAACTGTTTACGTACCATGAAGCTGCAGTAATCATTCGAAGAATTTGGTTTTGTCGCCATTGAATTTTTTCAATGTTTGACCCCATTTGTAACGCAATTTTACGTCTTGAATACTATCTAGCGCAGTGGAAGGTGTCAGCGATTAATATGGAAGGATCCCACAAAGGCCAGTAAATCTATTGCCGACAAATTCAAAACTCTTCGTGAAATTGCTAATAACGAAGTTGATTCCAATAATGAATTATATATATTAGGTGTACAATTTTGCTTCCGCCGTTTTCCAATAGATAGCCGTAGCGGTAAGTGGTAGTTGAAATAAGTAGAGAATAGTAGATGTCATACAATAAGCTTAGTTATTTGTAAACATAACGCCATCGAAATATTCGATTTGTGTCTGCCTTAAAAAGCTATTCCCTATTAAATATGCCAGCTTAGGAGCCAAATTCTCGTCGGAGGTATTAATTTTCTGCTTTCAAATGAAAAAATCTGCGGCTGAGGCTCATCGAATGCTGCCAAAGTTCTATGGTGAGGCCGTTGTTAGTAAAAGAACGTGCCGAGACTGGTGTCAACGCTTCAAGAACGGTGATTTTGACAACGAAGACGTGGACAAGAGACGGCTTTCGAAGTTGCAAAATTGGAAGCATTACTTGATCATGGCTCGTGCTAAACGCAACAAGAATTGGCAGAATCATTAGGAGTGGCGCAGTAAACTATTTCAAAAAAGCAAACTATTACAAAACTAGTGAATTCAAGTCTGCAACAGGCAATTGTGCCAGATATGCTCAAAACTGCTATTATTAGACCAATATACAAAAGTGGCGACAAATCTGATTTACAAAACTATAGGCCCATTTCGATACTATCAGTTTTAGACAAAATTCTAGAAGAGATTGTTGTGAGGAGAATGACGAATTTTTTGCAAAAGTACAAAATAATCAATAAAAACCAGTTCGGATTTCAGAAAGGCAAGAACATTAACAGACTTCTTGGGAACTTTTCAACGTATATAAATGAATGTTTAAGCACGTTCTGGTACTTTTTATTGATTTTAGTAAGGCATTTGACACCCTTTCATATAAAAAAGTCCTCCAAACACTGGAGAGAATCGGTATTAGAGGTAACGTATTGGATTGGTTTATGAGTTATTTAAAAAATAGATCATATTATGTACAAATAAACAAAAAATACAGTCGAAAAATGTCAGCTGAGTGGGGAGTACCTCAGGGATCAAAACTAGGACCAATTTTGTACATAATATATATATGCCAATGAGATGATGAGATGCCTGGAAGAAGCTACAACTTTTGCATATGGGGACGACACTGCCATAGTCATAGCCCACACAAATATAACGGCAGCGAATGAAATTATGCAAAAGCAATTAGATATTGCATCGCGATGGTGTCACGACAATGGTCTTATTATAAACGCTAAAAAGACCAAGGTTATGCATATAAAGGCACTACATATAAGAGACGCTGTTATTGAACTTAAGCTGCATAGCCAAAATTGCCTTCATAATAAGAAAAATATGCAAAACTATGTTGATAACTGCTCTATATTTATAGATAAAGTCTTAACATATAAATACCTTGGGATATATATAGATTGCAACTTCAAATGGAAAACGCATATTAAAGAGCTGCAGAAAAAACTTAGAAAGTCATTGTTTATGCTATACTGTTCGACATACGAAGTATTGCGTCAGGCATATTTTGCTTTAGGGGAGTCCTATATACGTCATGGTATTACTGCTTGGGGTAGCGCAAAATACAGCAGTACCCTTCAAAAATCCCAAGACCGTCTATTAAAAATTTTGGTCAAAAAGGAAAGCAATTTTTTGCGAAGAAACGTAAATATGCAAAATATAACAGAACGTGAAACGCATAACGTCAGCGATTTAAATATTCATTTAAGCAATGCTATAGAAAATAGCACATACCAAAGTATAAATTTTACAAGACATGCAAATACTATCAACGAAAACGTATACGTACAAAACTCTTCAAACAACAACCTTTTACAAAACAATACAGAAAACAGAATGATAAATCTTAACAGCACAGAACACAACAATTATTTAGAAAATGATACAAATGCCATCCCAATTCATACGTCACCTATCTACAACTCAACAACGTCAAATTTACAACCAGCAACAAGCATCTCAAAAAATCTACACGTCCTTAACGTCAAAAATATATATTACGCAACGCTAGCCAAAGAATTTGATAATGACAGCAGATATTTGCGACTTATCGACCATACTCCCAATACACGGAGACGAGCGCAAGGGAGATACAAGGTGGAGCGGTTTTCAAATGAGTATGGAAGGAGCTCTCTTCCGGTAACTTTGCCAACAATTTTTAATAAGATGCCAACTGAAATAGTGCATACCGTAGCCGACTACAAAAGAAACAATCTAATAAAAAATATCTTATAAATTCCCAATAATGAATTATATATATTAATTATATTTATTTTATTATACTTATTTTATGAATTGAAAAGAAAACTGAAAACTCTCTTCCATTAAAAGACGTTTAATATCTTAGTAAATGAGCACAGACATACATACATATTTTTACAATGTCCACATGTATTTATTTTTAATGATTATGTCATCCTGCAGACAAGCTTAGAAGCTTTGCAGGTTTCAAATTATTTATATAAGTACATTTATATTAAAAATTGTAAAAAGAAATAAATAAATAAAAAAATGATTATATATGTAGTTAAAAAAAAAAACAAAAAACACCTGAAAAGATTGTATGATTGAGAAACAAGAAAATTGGGTGTCGCACGAGTTGAAGCCGAGAGATGAACTTATTCGAAGTTGAAGGTAGTCAACCAAAAAACTGTTCAAACAACAAAGTCTTCATCAAAAGTCAACATCAAAAGTCTTTGTAGTATATAACTTTTCGTTTTTTCTCTTAGCTTAACTGAGACTGCTGGCATGATTGAAATCAGAAGTCGAAGCAACAGTTTATGTTTGAATAGCAATAAATTGAAAAGTCGAAGGAAAAGCACAATCCTACGACTTTTGCTACGTTGACTGCAGTTTTTTAAATACTGCCTAAAAGTATAACGCACTTTCATTCTCCCTGCTCATGGCCAACTGGGTAGTGGTTTGGTAAATTATGGCTGTATGAATATTTATGATTTAACACTAATACCAATACAAAATTAGGTACAATATGATAAATAAACTTATAAAGCTAGTAACACATAAGGCCATGTGTACGAATGAATGTAAACGGCTTAATAACAAAACAACAAAAAAAGGCAAAAAGCACTTGTTGTCTTAAAAGAAACAAATCTTACAGTTTTTTTTTCTTATATATTTTTTTTTACTTTGTTGGTGTTTCGCTATGAGAAAATGTTAAATGTTGTTAGTGTTAATGCCCGTTGTTGTTGTTGTTGTTTTCTTGTTTGTATTAAGTTTTGTAAGAGTATTGGTTTACTTTTGGTTGAAAATTGTAGATTTCATGTCTACAGTTGTGTATTTTGTTTTAGTCACTTTAAATCAGTTGAGTTTTAAACATTAAATGCAATACAACAAACAACAACAGTGTGTGTTTTTAAATAAATGAAAAAGAAAACCTAAATAAAAGAAAATAAATAAATTTTTAAAACAAACATGTAAAATATTAAAATGCGTTAAAGAAATAAATTTCTATTTTTAATAAAAATTTGCTGCGGAAAACAAAAGGATTATGTTTATAACTTTAAATATTTAATATTAAAAAAAACCTGTCTAATAACTGCTTGATAGGAAATAAATATTTTTTTTATAAATAAGACCTAATGTATTAAAAAAAAAGTGCGTTCGTTCACTTAGTTACTTTAAAACAACAACAAAAACCAATTGCTTTATATGTTTTAGTGTCTTCCGTTTTGTAATAATTTTTAAGTTTTTCTTTGTCTGCGTTTCTGATCTTTTTTTTTAACCAATTGCAATTCAGAGTCTCTTTCAGAAGCCACAAACTTTAACTTTCAAAGTGATTCGTTCGTTCGTTCATTGACCGAAATAATGAATACTTAATCAAATTTATTTAACAATTGTGCACCATCCATGACCTAAAGAGGCCGACCGCACAACAGCAGTTAGTTTTTTTTTTTACGCTGAAGCTAAAAGGCAAAAAATTAAAAAGCAAAAATAAACTAAATTAACTTGCAAAGAAGCTAGAATTAAAAATTATAAAAATATATAACGGGTGGTTCAACCAAAACGCAAGACAAAAAGTTTTCAGAGAAAGGAAACAAATAATACTATTTTGAAAAACATTAAAGTCTTAGAAATAACAATTAAAAAGCTAAAGTTTGACCAGTGTTGCCGATTTGTGGTGAAGTTACACATATTGCGTGTAACCTCAGCTTTCATTTGTCAGCCTGGGTGTAGTAAAATGCTTGCGTAATCTACATGCTAAATTATTTATTTATTTATCTTATAATTACTAATTATAAAATGAATTTAAGGAATAAGCCATAGCATCGTAGGCCTTCAGCTCAACTAATTTTAAGATATGCGACGTTATTTTAAATTTACATGTATTGACTTATTATTTATATGTACCCTTTTATATGTAATTAGTTTAGAAGGTCCTTTTTTAAAAGGTACTTGAGGTATTTTTTAAAAGGTACTAATTTTAAAGTTATTTTTTTAAAGGTATTATTTTAAAAAGCACTATTCTTAAAAGGTACTTTTTTAAAGAGTACTGTTTTAAAATATTTTTTTATACAAGTACTTTTTTAAGAGGTACATATTTTAAGTTATTTTTTAAAAGGTATTAGTTTAAAAAATGCTATTGTAAAAATGTATTAAATTATTAAAATTTTTGCAGCTCAAGATCTTTTGTTGGTTTTTTCCAACAAAAATTTTTATAACATTTTAATTTTCCTGACGATGCTAACAAACTGTTAGCGAAATATCGAAACAAATAAAAAATACGTTACTTTTTTATAACAAAAAAACAACAAAAGATCTTGAGCTGCAAAAATTTTAATAATTTAACATAAAAGAAGATCAAATAATATTAGGATAAAAGTAAAAATGTATTTTTTAAATGTACTTTTTTAAAGATACTTTTTTAAAAGGTACCTTTTAAAAGATACTTTTTTAAAAGGTACTTTTTTAATGGGTACTGTTTTAAAACATTCTTTTTAACAAGTACTTTTTTAAGAGGTACTTATTTTAAGTTATTTTTTAAAAGGTATTAGTTTAAAAAGTACTATTCTAAAAATGTATTTTTTAAATGTACTTTTTTAAAAGGTAATTTTTAAAAGGTACTTTTTTAAAAGGTACTTTTGAAAAGGTACTTCTTGAAAAGGTCCTTTTTTAAAAGGTACTTTTTTATAAGGTACTTTTTTGAAAGTTACCGTTTTAAAAGGAACTTTTTTAAAAGGTACTTTTTTAAAGGATATTTTATTAAATTTATTGTTTTAAAACTTACTCTTATGAAATGTTATTTTTTTTTTAAAGAATTTTTTGAGAAGGTACTCACTTATTTTCAAACATATTTTTTACAAAAGGGTTTTTAGGAAAGTATTTATTCTAAATTGTACTTTTTTTAAATACACAAAATACAAAATTCGGAAAGGTTTACTTTTTAAAGGCACTTATTTTAAAGGCGCTTTCTTATAAACATGTACCTTCTAAAACATACTTTTTTGTAATATTATAACGAGTGATTTTTTTGCTATTATCTTTTTGGCAACACTAGTTTTGACAGCTCACGCACGTTTTGTATCTTGTGTCACTGTCAAACATCTTCAGTTTGGTCTATAATTTAATCATGAATCGTCTTACAAACGAGCAACGCTTGCAAATGTGCTCTGTTAAGAAAGTTCATCGCGCGCTTCTTCCATTTTATGGTCAGTTTAATCGACCTACTGAGGCTTCTATTCGGGCTATTGTAAAAAAATTTCGCACCAAATTTACATTGTTGGACATTAAACCACCAACACGCTTACGTAGAGTGCGAACTGAAGAAAATATCGCAGCCGTATCGGCCAGTGTTGGTGATGACCGTGAATTATCGATTCGGCGCCGTTCGCAGTAATTGGGCCTCTGTTACTCCACTACGTGGAAAATTTTGCGGAAGGATTTGGGTGTGAAGCCTTATAAGATACAGCTGGTGCAAGAATTGAAGCCAAACGACCTACCACAACGCCAAATTTTTGGTGAATGGGCTCTTGAAAAGTTAGATGAAGATCCACTTTTTTATCGAAGAATTGTGTTCAGCGACGAGGCTCATTTCTGGTTGAATGGATACGTGAACAAGCAAAACTGCCGTATTTGGAGTGAAGAGCAGCCAGAAGCATTGCAAGAGCTACCAATGTATCCACAAAAAACAACCGTTTGGTGCGGATTATGGGCTGGCGGCATCATTGGGCCGTATTTCTTCAAAGATGATGCGAATCACAACGTTACTGTGAATGGTGAGCGCTACCGTGCGATGATAACAAACTTTTTTTTGCCCAAAATGGAAGAGCTTGACTTGCATGACATGTGGTTTCAACAAGACGGTGCCACATGCCACACAGCACGCGAAACAATGGACCAATTGAGAGGCGAGTTCGGTGAACAGTTTATTTCACGCTTGGGACCAGTCAATTGGCCGCCCAGATCGTGCGATTTAACGCCTGTAGACTATTTTTTGTGGGGCTATGTTAAGGCTAATGTCTATAGTGACAAGCCCGCTTCGATTGACGCACTGGAAGCCAACATTGCCAACATTATTCGTGAGATACCGGCCGAAATGTTGGAAAGAGTATGCCAAAATTGGACTAAGCGGATGGACCATTTGAGGCGCAGCCGCGGCCAACATTTGCATGAAATAATCTTCAAACATTAAATTATATCGACCCAACTATCGATCCAAATAAATATTTTATGCATTTTTCTGAATTTTATGTGTTTTTTTTTTTTTAAATTTCCGATAGTTCTTATAAAATCACCCAATATAACATTGTATTAATAAACAAAAAGATTTAATTTTATCTCAATATTATTTGATCTTCATTTGTTAAATAAATTTAATTTTTGCAGCTCAGATCCTTGTTTTTTGTTTTTTATAAAAAATTTACAATATAAAATCGTTCATTTCTCAATATTTAAATTATAAATTTTTTACAAAAAACAAGGATCTGAAGCTGCAAAAATTAAATTTATTTAAATAAAAAGATTTTTTAAAGGGTACAATCTATTTTAAAAAGTAGGCGAATTGAGGCCGCATGAATCATACTGTAAAAGGTTATCGGCCGTATTCATAAAAAATATTGTATTAAACACTTATTTGACCAATTTTCTACAGAAAATTGTCAAATAATAGTTTAATAAACATACAATATTTTTTATGTATAAGACACTATATATATTATATGAACACTGACAAGCAACTCGTCTAAAAATTTTTTGTGGAAATCGCTCAAATAATTGAGTAAATTTCATAAAAATTTTCTAGTCTTATAAATATTTACCTTTTACTTTAAAAATACTTTTTTTTTGAAAAATGGCTACTTATAAAAAATTTTTATTAGAAGTTTAAAAATAAATATTTACCTTTTACACCAATAAAAATTATAAATAGCTTGTTTTCTATGTTTCCCAGCTATCTATATAGACTGCTGAGAAACATAGAAAACAAGCTATTTATAATTTTTATTGGTATAAATGGTAGAAGCTAAAAATAGGGAATAAAAGACTTAATTATTTTCCTTTTACTTTAAAAATACTTTTTTTTAAATTACTTCTTCTAAATATTTCTTATTTTTGCAGCTAAAGATCGTTTTATTTTATATAAAAAATTCAACAGTATTTATGTTGAATTTTTTATATAAAATCAAACTATCTTTAGCTGGAAAAATAAGAAATATTCACTTAAGCAAGATAAATAATAAAATATCAAATATTACTTCTTATAAAAAATACTTATTAAAAGTTTAAAAACACTTTTTTTATAAAGTACGTCTTATAAAAAATACTGGTGCAATAATTAGAGGCGTTTGTTAAAAGTACATATTTAATATAAACTAAATTTAAAATTAATAAAGTCCATATAAAAGCATTTTTCTAAAAAAAGTTTTTAATATACCTAATATTATATGATGGTACCATTCGTCTGGCTGAAGTTCAATCCTGGCTAAAGCCAAGATATATTTTCATTTTTTTAATTATAACAATAATTGCCGCGATCAATAACTCTTGATCAACTAAGACAGGAAAAAATAATTGAGTACACTAAAGCTGGGGGACAACTAGCTATTTCGCTGTCGCTACATCGCTCATCAGCACCCAGTAGGATTCGAACTTAATACTATGTAAACATCATGTATTTTTAATACGGCCGCTATTATTTTTTCCTGTCTCTTTTGATCAAGAGTTATCGATCGCGGCAATTATTGTTATAATTAAAAAAATAAAAATATATTTTGCCTTTAGCCAGGATTGAAATTGAGCCAGACGAATGTTACCATCATATAATATTAGAAATATTAAAATAAGTTCGACTATTTAACCCTAATACATACGTTTTTAATATACTTTATTTATATTATATTATATTATATTATATTATATTATATTATATTATATTATATTATATTATATTATATTATATTATATTATATTATATTATATTATATTATATTATATTATATTATATTATATTATATTATATTATATTATATTATATTATATTATATTATATTATATTATATTATATTATATTATATTATATTATATTATATTATATTATATTATATTTATTTAAAATATACTTTATTTACATTAAAATAGGATTTTCAATCGTGTGTTTACGTCGAAAACTTTGCCAGATTTTTTTCTTAAAAGTTATTCATATTTTTTATTTTCCTTTCCTTAAAACATACTTGTCTTAAAGTTCTTAAAAGTTTCTTCTTTTCCATTTCCTAAACAACATAAAGTTGTTAATTCCTGTACATAATTATAATTTTTAAAACATATCTAGTAATTTGTTGTTGTTGTTTTAATAATTAAATTTAATTTCCGACTTTAAAAGCAAAAGCTGCTTTTGAAGTAGTAAAGCATTTGTCATAAAAAGATATTTTTCTCCTGAAGTTTTGTTTTATTTTTTCTTCAACAACAAGTCGCAGTAGAGATATATGTACATTCATACATACATATTATCAGACATGTTTGTATGTAGCCAGACTTGGACTTAATCACAATCTACGCAATAGTTTTTAAAGCAATTTGTCTACAACTATTTAAAACCTGTTTAATTTAAGAAAAAATTCCACTACCAATTGCTATTGTATCTACATATTGATGAATATAAAGTTAAATAAAAAAAAAAAACAAACAAATAAACTGAAATAGAGCAGATACAAAAATGTATTAAAAAAAATATTTAAATTTTGTTACTGTTTTTAAAACAAACAATAAACGATAAAGGTCACATAACGTTATATTTTTAAACAATTAAGAACAAAACGGAGAGTTAAAATACGTCTGAATGTTGAATCACGAAAAAAAGCAAACAAAAATATTAAACAAATTCAAGCCTCCATTTAAACGTGCAGTAAATTCGAAAAGTTTTTAGCTTAAAAACAAAATTTAAAATCGATTTTTAACTTAAAATATAGAACAACAGCTAAATGACACACGAAAAAGGCAATTTTTATTGAGACATTAAGAGGAAGCGGAGCAAAAAAAAATTATTTAAAAATATCTAACAGCCTGAACAACAAAGAAAGTAAAATGTAATAAAATGATCATGCGGTGAGAGAAAAAGCAAACAGAAATAATTAAACAACTATATATTATTATTTGTTTTTTTTGTGCCTTTCAAAATAGATCTATAAAAAAAATCTAATTTTCAAACTTAAAAATAATAAATTACAAAAAAACGCATCTTAAGCTAAAACGCGACCGTAAAATGTTTTTTTTATGATTTACGTAAATCTATAAATCATCATAAAAACTTACGAGACTCATCAATTGCAAAACAATAAAAAGAAAAATTATTTAAAATCCAGCCTTCAACTGGGCGGCCTTCTTAAATGTGTTGCAACACCGGCTGAGTGAAAGTTTATCTACTACACACTTGCCAACACTTAACAATAATTTCCAACAACTTTTTTTTCTTCTTAAAGTCTACAAAAACTATTAAACAATTCAAACTGTATAGAAAGAAAACCTTTTGTTGTTGCTGTTTTGGTGGAGCAGAAAACACAAAAACAAGTGACTTTACAGTGTGACAAATTTATTTGGAGTTTATTTTTTTTGTGCAACAAACACGCCGATAGATCAACTTTACAAACATGATGCTCTTATCTGCCTTGAAGCTGGGTATGTGTTTTAATGTGTGGCTGTGTATATATGTGTATATATGTGTGTGTGCGTGTGTGTTTTTTTATACTAACTTTATTTTTCTGTTATGTGAAATTAATCAGTTTTTAATTGAAAATGTGCAAATGGCAGCATTCTTCATTATTAATATTGTAAATTTGATCATTTTATGCAAAATCACAAAATATCTTATACGAAATTTATTATTAGCAATTTGTATCGTCTGGCATTTCAATAAATCTGCAATATTTTCTAACCAAAAACTATTGCTTTCAATTTCTTTATTATAATATAGACTTGGCTGACGATTCATACTACAATAAGAAATTCAAATAATATTTTTCTCATCAAACTGAGATCCCTTTTTTTCTGTGTAGGGTAAAGGTTGGTCAAATTTAGAATACGAATGGCAATAGGAGTAGAAATATATACTTTCAAAATATTTATACTACTTTTGTATTAATTAATTGTGTGGATTTTTGCTGTAATTGTGCCAGCATGTTTGGTTTAATGTTTCTTTTTCTGCCTTAATTATAAAAAAACGTTGCAAGCCTATCGTCGTATATCTATACTTTCAAATAACCCCAAAGAAAGAAGTCCAACGGTGTCAAATGTCGTGATCTTGGGGACCAATTGATTTCGCCACCATGTGAGATAACACGACCATTGAGTTTGTCGCGCAAAACAGCCATTGTTTCGTTAGCTGTGTGACAAGTGGCACCGTTTGAAACTACATATCGTCCACCTCCATAACTTCCCAGTCGGACCATAAAACGTTCGTTATCATCTGACGATAGCGAACACCATTCTTAATAACTGCCTGACCGGCCTTATTAAGGCAAAAATACAGCTCGATGATACCGCTAGCACATAAATGGGGTAGCATGCCATAGTGTCCATGGACATTATGTCGCACTTAAAAACGACATAATGTCAATGGACAATATGCCGCTTTCAAAAATGTCATAGTGTCCATGGACATTATGCCGTTTTCAGTATAGACATTATGTCACTTGCAAAAGTGTAATAGTAACCACACTAAAAATTAGGAAAAACAAGCAAGATTGTGGTATATTCGGCTGGGCCGAATCTAAAATACCCTTTACGATAGTATATATTACAAATTTGAACTAAATATGTTCGGATATATATGGACCGATATCGGTGAAGAAATATTTTTGCCTTGTAGTCACCATTCCAAAACATTTCCATGGAAAATTTTGTTTAAGCTATATCTCGGTTATATCTCAACCGATATCGGAATTTTCTATTTTCTTTATTTTAGTAACCTTCTTTTATAACGAGAACTGCTTTTAAGCAAAAAAAATTTTTTCAGGAAAAAACCGGTTTACGCTATATCGCGGGTATATATGGACCGATATCGGAAATTTTCATTTTCCATATTTATATAACCTTATTTCATAACCAAAAATGCTTTTGAGCAAAAAAATTGTTTCAGTTCGTTACGCGACATTTTCATGAAAAAGCCGTTTTAGGCTACATCTCGGGTATATATGGACCGATATCTGAAAAAAAATTTTTATATGTGTGTGAAGTTTGAAGGAAAACAAAAAAAAATTTTTTTTCAAAAATTTTATACAAAATTGCAAAAAAATGGCTTTTTTGGGAATTTTAGATATATCTCAGCTATACGTAAACCGATATTACTGAATTTCAATAGCAAACCCATGAATCGATGGGGTAAAAGATTGGTGAAAGAAAACAGTTTCTAGGCTTAATGGCTTTCCCATAAACGGCATTTCAACGGAGGGCAGACGAACGTACGGACATCGCTTAATCGACTTTTCCATTAATTCTGATTCAGAATATATATATACTTTATAGGATCGCAAAGGAAAATTGTAGAAATTACAAACGGAATCACAAACTTATATATATATATATATATATATATATATATATATATATATATATAAATATATATATATATATATATATATATATATATATATATATATATATATATATATACATATATACCTTTAATATTTTTGTGAAGGGTATAAAAATTTCCGATCATAAATATAATTTTTCAAATATAAGCTATTTATATTTTTGAATTGAGCAAACTTTTATATGAGACATAACAACTTTCTGGTATAATAACTAGAAAAAAAAATTTTTTAAATATATATTTCAGGCCAAAAAAAATAATAATAATTTTTATTTATAATTACTGAAATATAGTTGAAATATCTTCTACAATTTGCCTGCAATATGGACAAAGCAAAGTTGATTAGTTTGTTTTCGATTTTATGTACAAGTTTTGGAAGCAGCTGGAGAAGTGATTAGATGACAACAAAAGCGTGGCTCTCAGCTCTGTAAGGCAAATGATATATTTTGGTTTCTTGATCGTCTTCCTGTTCCACTTCTTCTGGCATGTCGTCAAATGCAATTGTTCTATTTTCTTTGTTAATAATTATATTGAAAAAATCATGCAGCGTTATTTGTCCTCTATTTAATTGTTGGGTCAAATTGTGAATTTTGTCATCCTTACTGGTTAGTACATTTCATTGACCAAGGGAAACCAATTGGCTAAAATCTTCATTTCGGATAACATCAAGGAACTTAAAGCACTACCCGTGTTTTTCTTCAGAGTTCTGAATTGAATACTTCTGGAGCACTTGTGGTTCTAACAGGTTCTGAATATACAGAAAATCCCCTAGGAGTTATATGAAGAATGCATCAAAACGTTATTATTATTTAAAGCTAAGAAAAAATAATTTAAAAGCAAGTAGCTAAATAATGATAAATATATTAAGTAATTATTTTTATAAATATTTTTTAGGAAACAAACTATTTTTAATTGTTTAGATGACAATGTCGCTCATATTGTCGTAGATATGCACTGATAAAGGACAAGATATAAGAGAATGTCGCTCATATTGTCGCACTTACGCTCTGATGGAGGATAACATACCAGACAATGTCGCTGATATGTACAACAATAGGCACCGATAGAAGGTAGCATACGAATACAAGACAATGTTGCTCATATGGCCTCATACAAGATCGATAATTTCAGTACTTCATTTGAGAAGTAAGCTTCAACGATTTGGCCATTTTGTGCAACTATGTACTGTTCAATTTTAAACTCCCCAAGTCTTATTTACTTGTACAAAAAAGGGGAAAAAATAATAAAAAATTTTAAGGATTGTTTTTATTTACTGTCTTATTTATAAAATTTTTTCAAGTTTATTAAGCTGTTTTTGCACTGATTTCTATGCAAAATTTGTACAATAAGAGCTTAATAAACATCGAAAAATTTTTATAAATAAGGCGGTTAATATTTAGTTGATCTGGCTTAAGTAATTAATTCTTATTTTTGCAGCTAAATATCGTTTTGGTTTTATATAAAAAAAGCAATTGTATTTATTTTTGATATTTCGATAACAATTTGTTATCATCGTCAGGAAAATTAAAATGTTTTTAAAAAAATTTTAATTAAATATAAAACAAAAACGATCCTTTTCTGC
Organism: Thecocarcelia acutangulata; assembly: GCA_914767995.1. Lineage (NCBI taxonomy): Eukaryota > Metazoa > Arthropoda > Insecta > Diptera > Tachinidae > Thecocarcelia > Thecocarcelia acutangulata. Next base: position 98,353,988 of record OU612097.1, on the reverse strand, counting down.
AAAAAGTTGAATTGTTTTTAATATTTCTTCAAATTTCGTTCCAATGACTGGAAATAAAGAACTATTCTTGATCCCCTTCCGAACTTGAACTTGAAAACCGCTTTACTATAAATATTTAGTAAAATCATAAGACCAGACATAGACATTCGAAAATTCCAAAATGGTATAAGTTGCTTAGTCTAGAGTACTACCCCAGAATTGCCAAATTCTGGGGTAGTTGTTTCGTGTTTCCTCTGATTAATTGATCATGCGTCAATGCGATTTTTTCCATTTCGATGGTTTATTTGCCAGTTTTGATGCGACCATGTTGTAACAATGAATGAATTACAATTTTTATTCGTTATTTTTAAATAAACTTTTTCATTCTTTATTATATACTCGTACTTAATAAAAAAAATTAGGAATCCTTAAAGTTCCCCGACTTGAGGTCAAAATCCATCTTTTTTTACAGCTAAAACTTTGGAAAGAATTGTATTCATTTTAAAGGTTATAAATCATTTTAACTTAATTTAGTTTTTAAATTTCCGTTACTTTAAATCAAATCTTATTTAAAAAAAAAAAATGGACACTTGAGTAAGTCAACACTTTCTTGGCTATAAATCATTCTCTTTATCTTCAAAATTATTTATTGCTTTACGTTTTGTTTTTCAAGTATATTTTTAAAATACAAATTCTTTGCTATAACAGAATTCAAGGTTGCTTAGAAACAAAAAAGAAATAACATTTAAACAATTGTTTATAGCAAATGGCAATTTGTGATGAAACAAGTAGGCAGTTAAGCACATTGTTTTAAATGTGGGTTGCAACGAAAAGAAGATTCAATATAAGATTAACAAGAAAATATATTTCAATTAACAAAAACAACACTTAATTGTATATATAAAAAAAAAATAAATCATTTTTAGAAAAAAACAAACAATATTGCAAAATTTCGTTTAGAGAATTAAATTAAGATTACGCCACACACTTGACCCTCACAATAAAGAAACTTTGAAGTCAGGAAGTTTTCGGTTTTTAAAACCTCACATCAACAATTATAACAATTCTACTTAAAGAAATAGTAAACAAAAGCTGGTCTTAGACATATTTATGATTAGTCTTGCCGTTGCTGTTATATACAATATAAAATATTTCCCACCACGGCTTGACTGTGCGGCAGATATCAAGGTTCTGGCGTATTATTAATTTGGTTAGGAATGTAGCTTATACACTTAGTCCTGCGTTTTGAAGACGACCTCGCAGAAAAAAGTTAAGTAGCCAGTAAACATTATTTCCATGTGAGCCACCATGGCTTCAGTATGGTCATATGGAATATATAATGTGGCATTGGTTATGTGACAGTATTCCTACAAAATTTACCAGTCACTTGACCGGCATAGTTGATAGAAATATCGGTCAAAGGTTTTCAAAAGCAATAAGACAAAAAAATTCCCAAACTCTTGTGTGTGAGTTATGACCGTTCTAACACATTCTTAAAACATATAATGTAAATAATCATAAACAGTTTGCTTTCTATGTTTCCTAGCTGCCTATGTGTCCACATTTCATAGGTGCGACCCTAATAATCAATAGACTTGAAAACCTTTGAAAATTTTTCTGAAACATTTAACTTCATATTCCAATATTTGCAAATAATTCGTTCAGCTCAAGGTCCTTTTTGTTTGAATTCAAATTTTGTATTGAATTTACAAAAAAAAAAAATCCTGAAGAAGTCTTCCAAAGGAAGACGAAATATTGAAAAATACGTTAAAATTTTTTTTAAAAAACAAAAAGGACCTTGAGCTGAACGAATTATTTGCAAATATTGAATTAAATAAAGGTCAAAGCAAATAGGATCAAGTGTTCATATCCCAATATTCTAAATAAATTGTTGAGAATTAGAAAAAAAATTATTTAATAATACCTGTAAAAACAAAAAAAAAAACCTTTTCCCTTTTTTTTTACTTATTGACTCTTCTGTCCTTTTCGAGGTTCAGTATACGTTGACGTACAGCAAAAACGGATTGTTTTTGGACGATTCGTTACACTCGTTACCATTGGTTTAATTGTTAGTAATCACATGTGGGCATTCTTATAACAGAGATGAGCCATCTTCTGTTCACGGCGTGAACAACAGCTAAACTAGTAATGAAAATTATCTTTCAAAAACTGAAGAAAACACATCATGTACAGATTTTTTAATATTTCCGAAACGTATAAAATATGTGTAAAACGCATAGTTTTTAAAACGAATCGATTTACAAATGAATTTCTTACACACACACGAAGAAAAAAAAACATGGTTGTTACCACAATATTCTAAGGGCAACACTATTGCAATAAATTCTCTCAGCTCAAGGTCCTTTTTGGTTTTTAGAAAATTGTTATTATTGCATTTTTCAATATTTCGCCTACCTTCGGAAGACTTCTTCAGGAAAATGTGTTTGTGTGTTTTTAATTCAATAATAAAAAACACTAGTTATATAATATCGTACATATCGCTCCTTTATTGCAACATGGTCATATCTCACAAAATGAGCTTTTCGAGTTAACAATGCAGAATTGTTAACAGTAGTACCATTTGTATTGTGTCATAATTTTATTCAAATTGCTTTTAAACTGTTTCCTTTAGGAGATATTTCCTCAAAAAATTTGCTAAGACTTTTATGGATACTAAAAATTTTAAATGCGTTTTTCTCGAAACGAGCTTTTTTGCGATATGACTATGTTGCAATAAAGGAGCGATATGAATATAACTAAAAAAGCTCACTTATTAATGATTTACAAAAAAGAAAAAAAAATCCTGAAAAAATGTTCTTAAGGAAGACGAAATATTTCCCCAAATTCCAAGAGGGGTCATCGTGGTCACATCAAGACGACATAAAAAAACACTCGGTTTCACATTCGCCTTCGACAGCAATTATTTATTCTTTGATAGGTCTTCGGCATTTCCTAGACCTAAGCGTTAGATAGAAGCTGTCGACAATATTCAATTGTTTTTGGCAACGAGTTAGTAAATGAAAAAATGTCTGTGTCGACTTCATGTGACGACGATAACGCCTTATGGAATATGGGAGATTGAAAAGAAAAATTATAAAATTAAAAAAAAAAGACAGAAAGAGCCTGGAGCTGAAAGAATTTATTGCAAATATTAAATTAAATTAAAGTCAAGGTAACTAGGATCTAGATTAAAAATGTTGAATTATATGATTGTTGCCGAGAATATTATATTGTTATATTTAAAATGCAATTGGACAGGACTGGCTATAGTTTTGTTAAAAAAATTGTATATATACCTATACTCTGCTTCAATATTGTTGTAATAGTAAGTAATTATAGCACAAATTGAAGTAACCATATTACTGTCATACCCAACCATATTATTATTCTTTTTAAATTCACATCATTCATCATTTATTTAGATTGTTGGAATATAAAGTTGAATGTTTGAGAATGTCTTTCGAAAGTTTCCAAGTCTACTGATGATTAGGGCCACTCCTATGAAATGTCGACATATAGACAGCTGGGAAACATAGAAAACAAGCTGTTTATAATTTTTTGATTGGTATCAATGTTACAAGCTAATATAGTGAATAAAACTCAATTGCTTGTAAATTTATTCTATAAACTTAAATTTGTTTGATGGGAATTGGTTCATCGTATATATAATAAAAACAAATGCTTTGGTATTGAGCGCGATAAAAACTATTGTTTATTTAATTATTTATTTATTTCGGAATTACAATACAACAAGAATAATTCTTATATTATAGTATTGTTAAGAAATTTGGCAAAAAAAAAAGATAGAAATTTATACGAGTATTATATATATATATGTATGAGTATTATACGTATGAAGAATTATACAATTAGTAATCTTCTAATTACGAAAAATGTTTAAATATGGCAGATTTGAAACGGCTTGCATTACGCAATGTTTGTATATTAAGTGGTAATTAGCTCCAGAGACGGATTGAATTGATAAAAAAGTGCTGATCAGAAATCGATTTGTTGTATCTTATTCTATTTATATTATAGCCTCTATTGGATCTTGAGAATTGCAACTTTTAAAATAGATATGCAGGTTGACGTTCATATATAATTTGGTGTAAAAATTGCAACACACGTCACTTTAATAAATTATCAAATGTAAGATCATAAATTTGCTTTGCAAACTGCGATATGCTACTATATCGCCTTCCTCCGAACACATATCTTGCAACATTATTGTATGCCACATTCAATCTCCTTCTGCTTCTAGCATTACAGCTTGCAAACAGCTCACATCCGTACATCAGCGTTGGCAACAAATAACTTTTAGCAAATAGAAGACGAATATGCTTAGGTGTAAATGATTGTGACATCCATAGATTTCTTAACATAGAAACAGTTTTTCGGCAATTTGATTTTATATGATCCGACCAATTAAGATCTTTGTTAAAAACAACACCAAGGTTTTTAGCATTTTCAACAATTTTTATAACTGCGTTATTAATATGGATTGGTGATAGATTTATAACGATGTTTTCTGGCTTCCCAATTATTAAAGCAACAGATTTCTTTGGATTTATGCTTAAGCCATTAGCAGATGCCCACAAGTAAATTTGACTGAGATCTTGATTTATCAGGTCGATACAATTTGTTGCATTTGAAATATTACAACTTATAAACAATTGCACATCATCAGCATAAATTTGTATTTGGCAATGTTTGTTGCTTAAAAAAAAATTTATAAATACTATTATTGTATGCAACCATGTCTTGAGAACTACGGATATGCAAACAAGAACATATTTCAGGGGAAATAAACTATAATTAAACCCATAATAAACTGTTTCTTCCAATAATACATAACGTTATAAAATATATATTATTGTTATTGTAACCATATTTAAAACTACTTCTTCTGTGCCTGGATATGAATATTTTTGATTTCAGAAAATAAATATTTAAAAAAATCTTAATTATTTTGTTTATGTTTTATGTGTTGGCAACGTACATACTTCTCTTGCAGCCAATTTTATTGCCTTCCTAAACGTAAAATTTAATAATAATTATTATTTGTGTCTTAACACACTTTTTGTTATAATTTCTTTTACAAAACTGTTATAAAAGAAACAACCATGTTTTCCTGCCATTAATCTTTCCACATGTTATTTTATTGAATAATAAACTTTACAATATTAAAACCACCCAACAACAACAACAATAATAACAACACAACTACAAAACTCTATTAGACACAATATTAAGGAAACGTTTTATCACGTATTTGTGCTACTTTTTCCCTCCCCTTAATAAATTACAATATTAAGTTTTTTTTTTTTTTGTTAAGCAAACTTTTTTTTTCTTGTTTCTTCAATTAGAAAAAGTAAATCAACGAATATGGTAAAAATTATCCTCAAGTATGTAAATTTTCTTTTTAAGCATTTTATGGTTTTCTTTTGTTAACACAAACACAATTAAGCTCAAATTCAACGATAGAAAAGAAACGAAAACAAAAAACCAAACTAAAACAAAAGAAAATTTACTTTCTAATAAAAAGCATTTGCCGTTTAAAGAAACATTTTTGTTTTATGTGTCTGATAAAGAAAGAAAGAAAAATAAAAACAAACTTGATTACACTTTTGGTTTTGCGAAATGGAGAAAAAGAAAAGAAAAAAGTTATGATGATACTCTTAATTGTTTTAAAGCAATCTTGGTTATAGAAATGTAATGGCTTTGGCTTAAAACCATAAAAGGTGAGCAAAGTGAATGCAATTTAATCAAATGATTTTGCAATTTGAAAAAGCAGATGGCAGGATGAGATGAGCCTTGTTTTAAAGTGTTTTCATTTTGTGCTTCAAATCTATTTACATTATATCCAAAAATTATATATTCAAAAAATTATACAAATTTTTGTATTGAATACTTCTCGTACACAGTAGAGCTTCCTGAAGCTCAAATTTATCATATTGTAGATAAATCCTAGTACTGCATTGTCCAATGGAATTCAATGTTTAATGCTCAACAGGCTAACAAAATATTAATTAAATAGTACCGGGTGTCTGCAGGGAAGGTATACTACTTTGTTTTCTAGCCATTTTCGTAAATACTAGTCTTGACGGTTAATATTTGGCAGTCGTGAAGTAGACAAGAGGCAAATTTATTATGGAAAAATATGCGATAAACCAATGTCTTTTAATCGTTAAAATTAAAATCAATCATCGTTTACTGTCACGATGAGAAAGTTATGTGAAATTTTTGAGAGAAACAACGTGCCAAGAAAACGTGCTATTTATCGTGTAGTAAATGATTTCGCAGAAAGAGGATCTGTAGGTAATAGGCCCCAGCATTAACACCAAAGTGCTGCAAGATTGGCTGAACACATTACTGCTACTCAAGAGAGTGCTTAAAACAATCCACTAACCTCAATTTGCTCAGGAACTTGGTCTTCAAACAACAACTTAGGTCACAATTGTGTACAAGGGTTTGCATTTGTTTCCATTTAAGATTTAGTAGACACAACAGCTTCTTCCACAAGACCATTTACGCCGCCGTACATATGCCAATAAGATGTAACAGCTCATGATAACCCCGATTTTCCTGGAAAAATCATAATGAGGGACGAGTCATATTTTCATTTGAATGTACTAATAACATTTCCTATTGATCGAAAGCTGCAGATCAAATTCATCGTTATCACAACCTATTTTTTTTTTAATTATGAGGTCATCAGCATACACTAAAAATTGAGATGGACAACAGCAATTTCCTGTGTCATTGATAGAAACTATAAATAATAATGGATCTAATGTGCTACCTTGTGGCACATCAGACGTAGCAGAGAATTATGGATATGCTTTTCGATACTTTCAAAAAGCAAATCGTAGCAACCAACGGTTGTTCATTTGTTTGAAAGGTGTAAAGAAATGTTAGAGACGTTTATAAATAGAAAAGCTTGTTTTTTGTGTTTTGACGGATATTATTAGAGCATTTTTCTTTTAAATTCTCAGCAATTAATTTGGATTGTTGGGATATAAAGTTGAATGTTTGAGAATATCTTTCAAAAGTTTCCAAAGTCTACTGATGATTAGGGTAGTTCCTATGAAATGTCGACATATAGATAGCTGGGAAACATAGAAAACAAGCTATTTATAATTTTTTACTGGTAGAAAGTCGTATATTTATATCGCACCCATTTAACCAGAAATGGGGTACATCGGAGAAGAAAATTCTGACCAAACCAAATTTTCGTAAAATATTCTTGACTACTCGTATTTTTCGGGAAAATTTAAGTTAATTTTGCTTTTTGTTATTATGAGCAGGCTCAAATGTTTTTTAAGCGATTTTTATTTACTGGATCTCCAAAATGAGTATTCAAATCTTAATACTAAACATAAAAATTAAAAAAAAAGTTATTTTTGAATTTTGCCGTTTAGAATTAAATAATTATTATATATTGTATTAATCTTAAAACATCAATTAAAAATTTTCATGACTGAAAAAAATCTAAAATACACAAAAGGTAAAATTTTTTAATAAAACGTATAGTAAGATTGTTCTAGCGGCACTTAATTTACACTGAATCATTAAAACGACTGACTAAAACAAAAGAGTTAAGACACATGCGCTTAAATAAAGTGACTTAATGCTAAAGAACAAATACGGTGCACGCTCGTTTTTTAACACGCTTTCATTAGTTTCACTTGTACGTTTGTTTGTTTTAGTGATTATTTTTTTTTTTTGTTTTTAACTTGGATTGTACCAGAGCTAGGAAAATAGGTTATCAGGAGGGGGAAAGTGGGAGTAGTATTTGTGAACATTTGACTTGAACCTTTCAACGTTATAACAGACAGGAAACACGTCAGCAGGTAACTTATTCCACAGACGAAGCGTACGGCTGAAAAACGAATTCCCTCTGTAATGCGTAGTACGATTCCCTGGGCAATCGACCACAAATGGATGAGCTCTGTAGTGCGATTCACTATGCTTTTTTAGCCCCAATAATTTGGATTAAAATTTTTAACACCAAAATTAACCTATTTCCTATTCACAATTACTTTAAACACCATATTCTGGTGTTTAAAATCAGCTGTCTCATGCAGCTGTTATATTTAACCTAATAAATAGGTGTTAATTAACACCCGCATTTTTTGTAGGTTTAGCTAAAAAGAGGTGTTGATTTATGTTGTGTCATTAAATTTAACTAATAAAAACACTAAGAGTTAGTAAAAACAAAAATAAATCTTGAAAATAATATTTTATATAAAACAATAAATAAAAAGTTTTTTATTCAATATGTATTTCGTTTTCCTTTAGAAAACTTCTTAAGGAAAGTATTTGTTGATTGATTATAAAATCAAACATGTTTTGATAGGAAATAAAATAACATTATTTTTATGTTAAATGTAATTATGTGTGTATGTATGTATATTAACGCTTATAGTTTTTTTTCGCAAGAATTTTTTCGATTTTACAATTAATCAACAAATCATTCCTTAAGAAGTTTTCTAAAGAAATTTTTAAAGAAAAACAAAATATTGAATAAAAAGCTTTCAATTATTTTTTTTTATAGAAAGAACCTCAAGCTCATATATTATTTGTAAGATTTTTATATATGTATATGTATGTATATAAAATGGTCAACGTTACAAAATATGAAGAAAACATATAAACAAAAGGAGATTCAGTACAATAGCTTCAGATACAATAACAATGAAATGGAGAGTTGCCACGTTATAACAATCTGAACGGTTAGAAAAATAAACCCCTTTACGATGGCTAAATATGGTTAGTGAATAACGCAGGGGTTAGTGCAAACCACAAAATGTGTGGTTAAAGTTAACACTTCTAATTGGGGTGAAAAGTTAGTGAATTGCACTACTGGACGATGTAGGCGTGCTACGTAAAAATGTGCTTGTTTCGGAAACAAATCTCATCAGAGCAAAATCCATTGTAGTAGCGATAGAACAGAATAACGCACTCTACACTGCGTCGATGCTCCAGCGAGTCAATAGAGCTGGATACTCTACTGTCACCGATGAGATTCTCCGCCCTCTCCTACACACGGTCGAGTAACCCATAAATTGATTTTGGGGCACCGGCCCAAACCTGAGAGTTGTATTCCATTTTCGGTCGGATATAGGTGGTATAAATAGTAAGGAGATCAGATGGAGTGAAGTACATCTTACACCGTTTTAGAAACCCTAGGCACTTGAATGCTTCTTTAGAGATATTAAAAATGTGTTCACTCCAGCGAACATCACACTGTATCTGCATTCCAAGAACATCAAGAGCTTCCGATTCCTCAAGATTTATACCATCCATGACTACAGATAAAGCAGCATCTGTGGTCGTTTGTTTGTGTGTTAATAAACAACATTGGGTCTTACGAGCGTTAAAGGCAACCCTGTTTTCCCGACCCCATTCGGAGATTAATAGAAGATCACTGTTTAGTAAGTCGTTTATAAAGGGTGGTTAAATTTTACGGGCCGATGTTGATTTTGAATAAAACACAAACTATTTAGAAAATTATTGTAATTTTATTTTATTATGATATATTGGTATTATTCAATTATGTATGGAACAAAATATCGGCCAAATGGGCGCCGCGACCACAGCGGCACACCTGAGGCATAATTTAGGTTCTATGCCGTTAATGTGCCGAATTATCTCATCCTTTAGCTGTTGAATTGTTGCTGGCTTATCGACGTACACCTTTTCTTTCAAATAACCCTAAAGAAAAAAGTCCAACGGTGTCAAATCACATGATCTTGGCGGCCAATTGACACCGCCATTACGTGAGATAACACGGCCATTGAATTTGTTGCGCAAAAGAGCAGTTGCTTCGTTAGCTGTGTGGCAAGTGGCACCGTCCTGCTGAAACCACATATCGTCTACATCCATATCTTCCAATTCGGGCCATAAAAAGTTCGTTATCATCTCACGATAGCGAACACCATTCACAGTAACTGCCTGACCGGCCTCATTTTGGAAAAAATACGGCCCGATGATGCCGCCAGCACATAAACCGCACCAAACAGTCACTCTTTGTGGGTGCATTGGTTTTTCGACAGTCATTCTTGGATTCTCATTCGCCCAAATGCGGCAATTCTGTTTATTGACGAATCCACTCAGGTGAAAATGTGCCTCATCACTGAAGATGATTTTCTTCGAAAATTGATCATCATTTTCATAATAAGTCTGGATAACTTTAACACGTTGTTGGATTGTGTATCTCTCCATGGTTCAAATTGAGTAAGTCTGAAATAGAGAAATAACAAATAAAATTCGGAAAAAAAAACTTGGCGTTTAGGTGTGGTTCACATTCAACATCGGCCCTTGAAATTTAACCACCCGATATTTTGCCTCTTGGCAACGATCTCGGATAGGCTTGGCCTATCCTCTGTCAAGTTTTGTTTAACTTTTTCGGCGCCATTCAAATATTTGTACATGTTCTTTATCAACTACTTTTAACAGCTCAAGTGTGAATTCGCCTTTGCACACAAACATAATACCTGTTGTTTTTTCTATTGTTGTATTGTTGTAGCGAAGCGGCTACCTTGTTTTTTGTATCATGGTTACAATCAATCCTGTCACCCCGTTTTGGCTTGATTTTGAGGTATGGGACACCCTTTACAGCAATTTAATTTCCAACTGTCGACTTTTCGTAGTCGTACTAATGGTTACAGATATTATATTTTTGTAAATTTTAACAATTTGAGGAAAAACAATTCTAATTTTAAAATATTAAACACTATAAAATGATTTCTCAGCGGCATTTCAAGTTATAGCAACTAATAATTCTATACTTTAAGTTTAATTTTGAGATTTAATGTAGTTTTTAGTCATGTACTGACATTTAAGTTATTACCGTTTTTATGTATGTATATTAAAATAACAAAATTTTTTATGTTTTATTTAGCCGTAAAAATTTTATTTAAAATCCAAAAAGTTCATTTAATGTTTAGAATGTCGGAAGCAACACCTTAACACAAACACCACAAACACAATGAAGTGCATAATCCAAAACAAACAACAACAAAAAAATCGCCATAAAAAGCAGCATAAAATCCAAACGTTCGTTATAAACATTAAAAGCCGTGTTAACATGTGTTGAAGAAACACCTGGAGAGACTCTGTACTTGGCAATTGTATTTTTCATAATATTCATTTAACACGGCTTCTTAAGAAATATTAATGTCTTTAAAAGCAGGCATGCATACATATATACTTATGTACATACATATCGCTCCTTTATTGCAACAAAGTTATATCTCAAAAAAGCTCGTTTCGAGAAAAACGCATTTAAAATTTTTAGTTTCCATACAAGTCTTAGCAAATTTTCTTATAAAATATCTCCTAAAGGAAACAATTTAAAAGCAATTTGAATAAATTTTTGGCGCAATATAAATGGTAGTACTGTTAACAATTCTGCATTGTTAACTCGAAAAGCTAATTTTTAGAGATATGACTATGTTGCAATAAAGGAGCGATATATATACTTATGTATATCCATTTTGAGAGAAAACTCAACAAAAAAAATATTAAAAATTTGTTGACATTATCAAGATGACATTTATGAACTTGAACAAAACAAAAAAGCAAAAACTAAGAAAACAAATATAAATATTAATAAATTTAAAGTTTTTTTTTTTTTTTTGACTAAAATATCTTATTGTAACCTTCATTGTTTAAATATTTATTTAAATTAATGACGCTTTTGTGCATCAAATAAAGAAAAATATAAGATTTTTTAAATACTAATAATAAATTAATTTTTTGTTTGTTCATGTCATTGTTGTCAAGTTGATAAAATTATGTCAAATTTGGATTATTAAAAAAAAAAAAAAAAAAACTATTAAAAACCTTTATAAAGTAAAAATTTTCCAATAAACACCCACAAGCGAATTTCGGCTTTAAATGGCAAAAAAAAAATAATTATAATAATACAAACGCAGAACATGTTTTTAATAAAGATTGAATAATTTTTCGAGTTTAAGTAAAAAAGTGATTAATAATACTTAATACCGTAAGAAATATTAAGATTCCATAAGAATGAGTACTCCAGCACACTGGGCGATTGAAAAAAAAAAAACACGACTCACTTGAACCATTGTGATAAAAAATATATTCAAAAAATGAGTTTTGATGGAATTATGTCAATTTAAAAATAAAATTAAGCACAATTTTTCTAGCTGCCCACTTTTTTTTCTCTAATTATTACTTAAAAAATTGTTTGACTCGAAAAACTAGTTTCCGGTTTACAAATTACGTTATTGAATCTAATTCAGCGAAGGGCACTGTTTTGTTTGAACTAAGAAGCTGTTCATCGTGTTGATTACATTGCTCTAAACCTAGAGAAAAGAAAGCATGCATACATACACAAAGCCTTTTGACAAAGTGTGGCACAAAGGCTTAACCCATAAAATAAAATTAAACTTGCCTGCAGACACGCACAAGCTGTTAGAGAGCTACTTATATGACCGGAAATTCGTCGTTAAGGAAGGTGATTTCAATAGCTCGGCTCAGCCAATCGAAGCTGGAGTTCCCCAGGGTAGCATATTGGGTCCAACTTTATATTTGATTTATGCTTCAGACATGCCAACGAGCTGCAAAATTCACACTTCAACTTTTGCAGATGATACAGCACTCATCAGTGTCCATGAAGACTATAAATTAGCATCACAAAATTTGCTAGAACATATTTTTATATTGGAGAAATGGCTGAAACTTTGGAAAATCAAAGTAAATGAACAAAAATGTTCCCATGTTACATTCACACTACGTAGAAAAACTTGTTCGGCTATTAAAATCAACAACTACATTGTTCCGCAGCACAGTGAAGTCAAATACCTTGGTATTCATCTCGACCGTAGGCTCACGTGGAAGTCTCACATTGACGCTAAAGTCACCCAGATGAAATTAAAAGCGGTGAAATACTATCTTGAAGTTAGATTGCAAACTTTTGTTGTATAACGCAATCCTAAAGCCAATATGGAGCTATGGAATTCAATTGTGGGGTACCGCCTCTGCATCTAACATTGAGAAAATTCAAAAGCGCCAGAATAAAATTCCCCGTATAATTACTGCAGTTCCGTGGTATGTTAAAAACTCTCGAATTCACAAAGATCTAGGTGTACTCTTAGTGAAAGATAAATTTTCAAAACACGCGATAAGGTACATTAACAGTTTGGAGTCTCACCCGAATCCTCTCTCACATAACATCCTTAACTATGGTGGCCACACTCGACTGAGAAGGATGGACACCCTTGCAACCATCAGAGCGTGGGAAAGGTGATTTACCAACAAAATACACGCAAGAAACAACTTTTCGTCTAGCATTGGCTGGACCTAAGTATATAAAAATTTTTCAATATTAATTTTTTTTTTTTCTATATTAATTAATGAATTTTTAGTTTTAAGATTTGCATACTTATTGTTAGTTCTTTTAGAAGATACAATAAATAATTGAATTATAAAAAAAAAAAAAAAAAAAAAACAGCTTGGTTTCAACACAATTTTTATGTTGAGGTCTACAAAAACAAAAATGTATAATTAAACAAATTAAAAAAGTTCACAGCATGAACCGGTTTCAGCACTGTTTTACAGTGTAACAGCCTAGAATTCTACCAGACTTAGAAGATTTACTTTTTTACTTATTTATTATTCAATAACAAAAAGCACAAGCTACTGCATAAGAAAAACTAAAATGTAATAATAGTTGTAATAATAATTGTAAACTAAAATGTAATCATAATTGCGTTGCCAGATCAACTAGTTATTATCGTGGGCTGTCACTTTTGGGTGGATTGCCACATATAGCATTAGATGCGGTGCTAAAATTATGTGAAATATACTTCGAATTTGTGGATCATCCACCTTGTAGTCCAGATTAAGCTCCTAGTGACTTTCCTGTTTCCAAACTTGAAAAAATGGCTCGCAAAAAAAAAGATTCATCTCAAACAAAACTAACGCGTATTTTGAGAGATTCCTAACATCGTATTACTCAGACGGTATAAAATAGGTGCTATAAGTGTATTGAGCTAAAATGAGACTGTCAGGCCTGTTCTGAAAACCACGTGATTTCAAAGCACATGCCGTTTCAAAAGCACAAATGTGATTTGCACCTGTTCTGCAAATCACAATATTTTATGATTTTCGTTGTGATTTATACTCTTCGGGAGCACAAACAGCAGCTGCTTTTGGTTTGATTAACTGATATTTTTATTTTCCAAATATTTCTTATTTTTGCAGCTAAAGATCGTTTGTTATTTTTTATAAAAAATTCAACAGTATTTATTTTCAATATTTCGATAACAATTTGTTATCCTGACAAACAAATTGTTATCGAATTGAAAGTAAATACTGTTGAATTTTTTATAAAAAATAAAAAACGATCTTTAGCTGCAAAAATAAGAAATATTTACACAAACAAGATCAAATAATTAAATATCAAATATTTTTATTTTCCGGTAAATTTTTTTTAGTCGCGGTTTTATTTGCAACGTAAAGTTATTTACTTCTAATAAATATAAAAGGTAAAGTACAAAATAGTTAAATAAAGCCATAGACCAAATCACTCTGTTTTATCGTTACTACAATGGATTTTCCTCTGAAGAGATTAGGAATCTTGTTCCCGAAACTCGCACATTTTTACGTAGCACGCGCTCATCGTCCAGAGCTCATCCATTTGTGGTTGATTGACCAGGAAATCGTACTACGCACTACAGAGAGAATTCGTTTTTCAGCCGTACGCTTTGTCTGTGGAATAAGTTGCCTGCAATCGTGTTTCCTGTCTGTTATAGCGTTGAAAAGTTCAAATCAAATGTTTACAAATACTACTCCCTCTTTCGTCCTCCTCACAACCTATATTCCTAGTTCTGCTACAATGCTCTGCATATGTAGGGGTCATCCCCTGAGTCCAAGATAAAAAAAAAAAACAATATAATGCAGCAAAATAAATGTAACTAGTTTTTTCATAATTTAGTGCATTATTTCATATAAAATAAATAGTTTTACTTAAATAATCAGTAGAAAACACATTAAATTATTTAAAAGTGTAATAAATTGTGAAATTTATAATGAAGTACTTGCAAAAATTAGAATGTCATTTAAAACTGATAGCAGGCTAGCTTGCCGGTTTGAAATCCCAAAATCAAAAATATTTTGTCTGCAGAACACCTTTTTTGTGATTTCAAATCACTTCCACAAAAAGCGATTTGCAAAACAGTCCTGTATGCTGGAAAATAAATGGTTTTTGAAAAAAAAAATGTTTTGTTTACCACTAGGTAGCTTCAATATTAATCCGTAATTGTAGCTAGATTAGGTTAGGTTAGGTAAGCAGGCTGCTGGATTTCCAGCAAGTACCCGGAAACTCCAGCTCACTTGGGTCCTGTAGGTCGTTCCCTTTGTGATTGCCTGAAAAAGTTAATGAAGAAAAATGAAAATAAAAGGTTATAGGGGTATAGAAGGAGTGAGGAAGAGGGAAAGGAGGTGGAAAACTATTAGTGTGGCATTACTTGCTGATTTACTAGCCATTCGCTGCTTCTAATGAAAGAAGCTAACGCAGTGGGTTTGACCGAGGCCAGACATGAAAGGCTATTGAAGCTCCGCTCGCCTAAGTACCTTAGACGATGATGCTCCAATGCCGGGCATGTACCGAGGAGGTGAAGGATTGTCTCCTCCTCCTCCTCGTTTTGGCAACTTCTACAGAAGTCATTATATGGTAGACCCAGTCTCCTGGCATGGTTTCCGAAAGGGGCAATGTCCAGTGATGACTGCTACCGTCATTCTTAGGAAAGATCTAGGAAGTTTTAGTAGCTCCCCTGTTCTCTTAGAGTTAATGTGCGGCCACAGGCTTCTTGATATAAGGCATGTGGGCTCTGTGTGCCACCTTTCTTAGGCATATTCTAGCGTGTGGAGTTTTATTCCTTTCCAACACGCTGATAACGGTTGTCCGCAAAAGGGGTCTATATCCCTGTCCTCTAGGGCTGTCCCTTTTTTGGCTAATTCATCAGCAATGTTGTTGCCATTATTGGACTTTAGGGTTAGGTTAAAATGTCTGGTTATCTTATTTAAAGATATCCGGCATTCTTGGACAAGACTAGAATTAGTATATATTCCAGTCAGGGAGTTGATGGCGGCCTTGCTGTCTGTAACTATCATGATATCCCTTCCGAATATCTTGTGGTACATCAGCCATCTGGCCGCTTTATTTATAGCCGATATTTCGGCCTGAAGTACAGCACATCCGTCTGCTAGTCTGAAGGAAATTTTATTGTTAAATTCCTCTATGTAAACGCCACCCCCAACCCTTTCTGCCCTTCTGGACCCATCCGTGTAAACATAGAAGTTTCCAGGTTCTATGGGAGATTCCTCAATTAGGTAGCCGAAGCTCCTTGTGAGGAATGGTTTTGGGGTGCAGTAGTCAATAAGATCGGGGACTTGGTCTCCTTCAATCTCTAATATATTAGTGTGTCCCCACGGTCTTTGGGTCCATGCTCCTGCCGCGTTCAACCTGATCGCGGCTTTCAGTGCTATCTGCCTGGCTTTTAAGCCGCATGGCATCCAGCTCATGAGTGCAAAAAGTGCTTTGGTTGGTGTTGTCCTCATGGCCCCTGTGATCAGTATTGCCATGGTTCTACTGACTTTATCAATTTGAAGTCTGTCAGCTGCGGAGTTCAGTGATTTCCACCATACTGATACTCCGTAGAAAATTATAGGTTTTATAACCATTTCATAAAGCCATACAACTCCTTTTGGTTGTATGCCCCATGTTGTGCCTATTGCTTTTTTACATAGATAGATGACTGTTGTAGCCTTGGTTACTCTAGCCTGTATGTTCTCTTTCCATGATAGCTTGCTGTCTAGAATGACGCCTAAGTATTTCGCTTTATCCGATAGGATAAGCGTGGTGCCGTCCATCTTTGGAGGTGAGAAGTTTGGGATTTTATACTTTTTACTAAAAAGTACGATTTCCGTTTTCGCTGGATTTGTTCTTAGTCCGCATTGTATACTCCATTGACTTACCAATGCGGACTAAGATTATAATATTATTAAAAGATTAAAAAAGATTTATAATATTATTAAAATAAAATAAAAGTTTGTTTTGAATTTTGTATAATTTCGAGGCCTTCACTGCGTGCAACAATTTTTTTTTTTTGTACTATTGGGATCAAAACGGTATCTCTTCTGACGTCACTGATTTAAGATGTCTGGTTAGTGTTCTGTATTAAATAAGTCAAAAGAACACTGTTATTTATTGATGAAAAAGGAATGTAAGCTAGTAACTTTTCTAATCCGCTTTTATATCCGTTCATTTAATTTTATTTAATTAAAATAAAAACTTAATGCAAAAAATTTAATTTGCAAAACAAATTAGTACATGACAGTTGGTAAAATAATAATATGTTCTCATAAAAATCTTATTTATACAAAAAATAAGACATATTATTTTAAACAAAGTCATGAGTTTGTTTTGTATTAATTATAATCTACTTTAGTTAACGTCTTAAGCAGTTAAAACACATTGCAAAAAAATCCATCGACACTTGTTTAAATTATGGGACATAAAACTGTTATCGTTGATACAAGAAGGTCAAGAAATTGACAAGTATAGAATTTAGCAAAAAAAAAAAAATTAATCAAACCTGATTGCCTTCATTAAAAATTAAATATGCTTATTAAAAATAAAAGCAAGAAATAGTTGATTTTATTATTGGTTTTGAGAGGATGAGGGTTTGACGTATTGAGACGTAATTGCGGGAGTGAATACAGGCAGGAACCTTACACATGAGTAGCTTGGTCTTAAATTACTTTTGCCTGAAAATGGCTGGTGCTAGAAAACATTTTGTGTCTGCTTTGTAATGGAGGAAACAAGTTTTTGTCATTCTCAAAATTTCATAATTGATGACCAGTATTGTTGAGAGGGCTATACACTTATAGAAAACCGATCATAACTGTGATGTATTTTAACATCAATGCAATGCCAAATGTCATCATTTTTGACCCCATGACACTTTTCGTCACTGTAATGTCAACCACTACATCAATTGCGCTAATTATCAACAGCGGCAATATGACAATTATTTCATCAATGAAATGTCATAATGACATCATGGGGATGCCTTATCGGAATACGTTTGATATTATCATGTGATCAATCCAATACCGAAGAAATTACTAAATGAAGTCAATGTAATAACAAAATATCATCAATAGAATGGCGCACTAACATCAGACCAAATACAATTTGGATTCAATCCCATTGCTATGATAGCTCATAAACATCAGAAAAATGGCACGTGAAGTAAATTTGATGACGACATATCATCAATACTATGGTGCGCTATCATCAACATTAAGCTCCGGTTCAATTTAATGATTTCAAAAATATATTCAAACACGTAACTTTATATTCTGCCATTTGCAAGAAATCAATGAGAATTAAAAATGTTCTAATAATACTTTTGAAGACTTCCTGCCATCAATACAATGTCTGTGTGGCGCATTATCATAATTTAGTTGTGTGTAAGCTTTGTTTGAAGACATGTTCTCTTTCTTTGCTTCGTGGTTATTCTTTTTATTTTACTCTCTACGTTGTCATTATATTTATGTAACCAACGTCACATATGATGACTTAATTTCAGTAATATGATGCCTTTTTTCCACTTCTTAAAAATTAATTCAAATTTAAAAATAATAATTTTAACAACCAAATTCCTTTTCAACAATAAAAAAGAAATATTATAACACTGTTCAGGCTTTTTTATAATAAATTTCGACAAATTAAATGTATTATAACTATTAATAAAATGTGTCATTGAATTGATATCACCACAGTTGTAGCATTGATGATACTCAATATATGACAAAATTATCTGATGACTTTTGTCATTGGGATTGATGTCAGTTTTCATATAACTGATGGCTATTTACATACAATTGATATCACAATTCTGATGACCCGCCGTCATCAATATGAAGATGGGTTTTTCTATGAGTGTAGGTCGAGCCAGCAATTTCCCTGGGGATTTTGAACAAAGTACAAAGCGTAATAAAAGACTTGATTTATTACGCAATGTATTTTTATTAAAATTCCTTGTAAAGAAATAAAAATAATAATTATACATATTAATAATATATAGAAAATTCAAGAAAACAATACTATATTTTTTGGTAGGGAAATTTCTGGAAATTTAGGTCTTTTGGTTATAACGGGTGATTTTTTTGCTATTATCTTTTTGGCAACACTAGTTTTGACAGCTCACGCACGTTTTGTATCTTGTGTCACTGTCAAACATCTTCAGTTTGGTCTATAATTTAATCATGAATCGTCTTACAAACGAACAACGCTTGCAAATTATTGAATTTAATTACCAAAATGCGTGCTCTGTTAAGAAAGTTCATCGCGCGCTTCTTCCATTTTATGGTCACTTTAATCGACCTACTGAGGCTTCTATTCGGGCTATTGTAAAAAAAATTTCGCACCAAATTTACATTGTTGGACATTAAACCACCAACACGCTTACGTAGAGTGCGAACTGAAGAAAATATCGCAGCCGTATCGGCCAGTGTTGGTGATGACCGTGAATTATCGATTCGGCGCCGTTCGCAGCAATTGGGCCTCTGTTACTCCACTACGTGGAAAATTTTGCGGAAGGATTTGGGTGTGAAGCATTATAAGATACAGCTGGTGCAAGAATTGAAGCCAAACGACCTACCACAACGCCAAATTTTTGGTGAATGGGCTCTTGAAAAGTTAGATGAAGATCCACTTTTTTTTATCGAAGAATTGTGTTCAGCGACGAGGCTCATTTCTGGTTGAATGGATACGTGAACAAGCAAAACTGCCGTATGTGGAGTGAAGAGCAGCCAGAAGCATTGCAAGAGCTACCAATGCATCCACAAAAAACAACCGTTTGGTGCGGATTATGGGCTGGCGGCATCATTGGGCCGTATTTCTTCAAAGATGATGCGAATCACAACGTTACTGTGAATGGTGAGCGCTACCGTGCGATGATAACAAACTTTTTTTTGCCCAAAATGGAAGAACTTGACTTTCATGACATATGGTTTCAACAAGACGTTGCCACATGCAACACAGCACGCGAAACAATGGACCAATTGAGAGGCGAGTTCGGTGAACAGTTTATTTCACGCTTGGGACCAGTCAATTGGCCGCCCAGATCGTGCGATTTAACGCCTCTAGACTATTTTTTGTGGGGCTATGTTAAGGCTAATGTCTATAGCGACAAGCCCGCTTCGATTGACGCACTGGAAGCCAACATTGCCAACATTATTCGTGAGATACCGGCCGAAATGTTGGAAAGAGTATGCCAAAATTGGTCTAAGCGGATGGACCATTTGAGGCGCAGCCGCGGCCAACATTTGCATGAAGTAATCTTCAAACATTAAATTATATCGACCCAACTATCGATCCAAATAAATATTTCATGCATTTTTCTGAATTTTATGTGTTTTTTTTTTAAATTTCCGATAGTTCTTAAGAAGTTCTGAACCGCCTCGAGATTAAGTCTTTACAAAATGGCGAGGGCGGTAGAACGTTTTTTGACAATCAAACTTTTATTACGTAACTTTTTTTACCGTAACTTTTTACGGTGTTTAAATGGTGCTGCCAGATTACACGCATTTCATTATGGCGATTTTGGGAGTTGCGTTAACAATTCGTGTTTTTTTTTTCGTCTTAATGATTTCCATTCTTAACACATATTAATATGACATTGAGATTTATTTTTATATATAATCCTATATTTTATTCGTCCTTGATACAAAAAATTCTGTATTTCTGTCTCTTTTTATGTTTAAAAAAATTATTTATCACAAAGTGAATGAACTTTATCAAAGTTTTAACACTTAATATGCACATCATGCACCACTCAATAAAAACAAACATTTATGAATAATTGTAAAATTAAAAAAAAAAAAAGTTATGTACAAACAACATATCTTTATGGTGATATGTATGCGTTTTTTAACAAGAAAAGACAAAAAGTACAATAAAATTGTTAAGGTAATAAAAAACCTTTTTTTTCTTTTTCTTGTTGATTTAAACCCGCTGTTAAACAAAGTAAAAATTCATGCGTAAAAAAAAAACTAAAACAAAAAGTTGTCTGAAAAGTAGACCTGGTGATTGAATATAAATTTGGTTTGCGGCCACAATTAAAAAATAATTTTCAAGTGTTGAAATTCACGCATTCGCCATAATAACGAGAAAATTTAAGCGAGTGGTAGGTAGACTTGTTCAATTTTATTCAAGAAAACAAATTTTATATTTGATTTGTTTACAGTCTTTAAAAAATGATTTTCAGACATTTATTCATTTATGGAATTAAAAAGTTGGTTTCTGTTAAAAGGTTCGTTGCAAACATTAAATAGTATGACTAAGGTGAAAAATGAGTGGTTTTAAACCACAGTTTTATCTGCATTATGTTTCTATAATATAATATGTTAAAAATATATTCAACACATAGTTGCTTTTTATATAGGTTGGCCAATTCATTGTGGATAGACTTGCGCCAGAGTAACGCTTGAAGTTACTGAACTTGTTTGTACATGATTTATTGCGTTGCCGATCAAGCCAATTTTTACACGCTTATATCAGTTTCAATTCCCCCTTTGGAATATATACTAATTCTAGTCTGTGCCAAGAATGCTGGACATATTTGAACAAAATGGCGAGACATTCTAAACTAACCCTAAAATGGGTATATGAACCCTAAATGGTACAACGGCAACAACATCGCTGATGGCCTAGCCAAAAACGGAACAACCCTTCCTTATCAGCGTGTTGGAAAAGAATAAAACTCCACATGCAAAAAAATGCCCAAGAAAAAGGGCTCATAGAGCCCACATGCCTTATATCAAGGAATCTGTGGCCGCACATTAACTCTAAGAGAACGGGGGAGCTATTAATCCCTCACCTGAGAGTCACTGTAGCAGTCATCACTGGACATTGCCCGATTGAAAGCCATGCTAGGAGGCCTGACTTATCCTATAGTGATTTCTGCAGAAATTGTAAAGACAAGGAAGAGGAGGAGACAATGCTTCATCTCCCTGGAACATGCCCGGCATTGGAGCACCATTGTCTAAGATATCTAGGCGAGAAGAGCTTCAATACCCTATCAAGTCTGGCCTCGGTCAATCCGACCACGCTAGCTGATTTCATAAAGAACAGCGGATGGCTAGTACATCAGCAAATAATGCCACATTAAGCAGTTTCCCACCTTTCCTTTCCCTCTCCTTCACTCCCACTTTATCCCTTTAACTTATATTCTTCAATTCTTCTATCTCTGGCAATCACAAAGGAAACGATCTTCAGGACCCAAGTGAGCTGGAGAATCCATTTACTTTTTGGAGAATTCAGTGGCCTACCTAACCTATTAGTTTCTGCTGTATGTTCGTTTGTTTGTATATATATGTGCAACATTCGAAACCCCTGTCATATGAGTGGTTATTACATATGTAGGTATTTAAGGTATTGCTTCCGGGAAAGTGGGAGATTTTAGAGATTCACGAAGCCGATTTTGGGAGTTTCTTTCTCATTCATTCATTTATTGAATCTTCACAAAGTGAATTAACAACAAGTTTTCAAATCTTAATACTAAATACATAAAATTAATTAAGTCCAGCCAATGCTAGACAAAAATGTTTTATTTTGCACGGTCAATATCGGTAAAATCACCTATTTAACTTTCTGATGGTGGCAAGGGTATCCCTCCTTCTGAACCGAGAGTGGCCTTCAAAAATTAAGTATATTGCGTGCAACGCGATTTTGGGAGTTCTCGAAAAAAAATTCGGAACCACTTTGCTAACCGGTTTAGAACCGGTTTTTCAAATTCGGTACGCGTTTTTGCCATGGATTATAAATGGTCATTCGCTTTAGTGGGAAAATTAAAGTTGCCGTATTGCTTATGGGCGAGTTTGGGGATTTTAACGTTTTCTGGAGCCGACTTTGGGAATTCACAAAAAACTAAGAACCACTTCGCTAATAGAATCGGAACTGGTTTTTAGTATTCGGTGCGCGTTTTCGCCGTGGAACGTTTATCTGAACTATTAAGGGTAATTCGATTAGTGCGAAAATTTAAGTTGTCATAAGGTTTTCGGAGAAGTGAGGGATTTTGGCGATTGCTGAAGCTAATTTTGGGAATTTGCAAAAAAAAAAAAATCAGAACGCGGTACACGGATGACTATCTGTTAATATGAATAATTAATGTGATATCGAAGCGTGTTTTTAGTTTTTAGTGAAAATAGTCCTAAAGCTTTTACTTACATCTATAGAAAATAACTATTTCGTGAACTTTATGGGCTGGCGGGGTCTCAAAAACTATAATGGTCAAAATGTTACAGTAAATGGTGAACGGTATAGAAACAGGATTACGAATTATTAGACCTTAATTAACTTATATCAAGGTTGCTGAAATGTGGTTCCAACAGGATGGAGCCACATGCCACACAGCGTGCGCTATAAGTGATATAATCAAAGAAACTTTTGATGAAGGTATAATACCACGCCATCGTCCAATTAATTGGCCACCAAAAGGGTGTGATTGTACCCTATTAGAATATTTATTCTGATGTTTAGGGTAAAGCCTCTTGTCTACATTGATAAGGTTACTCTATTTTTCTTAACGATATCCTATAACATGATACCCTATAACTTCTAACCCAATGTACTCTTTTGCACATGACAGCAGCATTTGCATTCGTACTCATTCACTTATAACCCCGGCCTACTAGAGATCGGTGCCAAGAGGCAGCATATGATTGGCTTTCTAAAGAATGATCTGATTTTAATTTCCGAATGTTGTCGTAAGATCAGGGTTTATTTCGACGCTCGTAAGATCTAGTATATCACACAAAAAACAACACATATGACGAAGAAAGCTACTGTCCATCAAGACAATGTACGAGGGCACTCGAGTGTAGTCACTATGGCGAAAATCCAGCATATTCTATATATTTAGCTTCCTGCGACTGTACACTTTATCCACACCTGAAAAAGCGGCTGGATAGTACAAAATTTGTGTCAAATGAAGAAGTTATCACCGCAACAAACGCCTATTTTAAAAGCTTTGAGAAAACTTACTATTTAGAAGGAGTAAAAAAATATTGGATAAATACTGCACGAAATGTATTGCTCTAAACGGAGATTACGGAGCTGTTTCACTATCTCGAACTTTAATGTGCGCATGCTTCCTAAACGCTGGAAAAAGTGATTTTTAACTTTGCAACTCGGAAGAATGCAAGAAAAATAAATGCTGACAGTGGACTTTACATCAGCTTTTTGTTCGCAAAAATGCATGCGTACGTTAACGTTCGAGATTGTGAAACAGGCTGTATGCAACATACGCTTATTGAAAAAAAAATCAAATGCTCAAGTAATCATCAAACACCCTTCGTAATACTAATAAAAGTGCGCATAATTCCTAATTCAATGCATTGTTATGAAAATTAATAAGTTGCTTTTAAGCGGCTTAGCAAATTATTACAAAAAAATCCTCATTGTTTCAATATTTTATTTGTAAATTTGAATAAAAAGATTAAATTCAATTCTGTGATTAATAACAACAACTTAATGGATTTTAAATAACTTCCTGAAATCTTAAAAAAAAATATTTTTAAACATCTTACAATTTGTGAAGCTGGGCTTTAAATTAAATTGAAGCCATTAAACAAAAATTTAAGAAGGTGGCAAACAAACGCCAAATGAACTCATTTGGGGGCACTTGGCAGCCGCGTTAACACTTACGATTAACACTGAAGTCAATGCCAGTTGAACTAAAAAAAAATTAACTATTATTAAATTTCAAAAAAAGTAATGATTTTATTTAAGGTTAAAATTATCAAAGCTATGAAATTCGGGTATAAATGTTGCAATTTTCTTTCATTGTTTCTTTTTCAAGGTTCATTTTGATAGCAATTGGTTTTCTTCAAATACAATTATCTATTTACAGGGTGGCTAATCAATTGTATAGTTTATGTAATAAATTTTTTAGTAGTTCATTTGAAAAATAAAATAATTTTATTATAGTAATGAAAATAATTGAATTCAAATGGCCTCCAACCTCGCTGACACTTATACGACATCTTATCAAAAAGTCATACTTTACTGTCTGGAGTGTTGTAACTGGAATTCTGTCAATTACCGTTCGAATGGATTGCTTTAGAGCACCCAAATTTGTTGGGTTTCTTTTGTAAACTTCTTGTTTGCAATAACCCTACAAAACAAATCAGGTACAGTGAGGTCAGGAGACCTGGGAGTCCAACGGCATGTGGAGTTTCTTGAAATCAGTTTATTGAGAAATTTTTGCGTCAATTCTGTCATAAAAGGCGTGGCTATGTGACAAGTTGCCCCATTTTGTTGAAAGCAAACGGAGTTGAAAGAGACTTTCTTTCGGCGTAATTCTGGATGAAAAACTCTTTCAACGTTTTTAAGTAACAGTCTCCATTGGCCGTAACAGTAAGACCGTTTCCTTCGAAAAAGTTAGGCCCGATAATAAACCTTGTAGAAACTGCCCACCACACTGTAATGCGCAGTGGATGTAATTGCATCTGATGGAGCATCTGTGGGTTAGAATTAGTCCATATTTGACACTTTTGTTTGTGAACATTGCCGTTTAAAGCAAAATGTGCCTTGTCAGACATAAAAATGCAGTTCAAGATGTTTCCATCCTCTGACACCATTTGAATGATCTTCTCACAAAATTCCAAGCGAATCGGGAAGTCTCTAGGTTCAGTTTGTTTGTTAATTACATCTTATATGGAAATAAGTTTAAAAAGTCTTGGTGCAAAATTGTCTGCTGACACCCATTTGAGCAGATAAGCTCCTTGTCGGAACTCTAGGATTGCATTGTGTGGTAGAAGCTATATCAGCGATAGTTTCCTGCTCCCGAACTGAGGGATCTTGATGATAAGGCCTTCTTGCGATCGTGCCACGCTTGGGAAAATTCTTCACGAGCCTGATTATAGTCCGTCTGCTTCAATATTCTCTTTGGACGGAAACAACAGACTCTAAAGCGTTACACTATCCAAATTCTTGTTTCATTGTCCCAATTCTTCATTTTAGTTAAATTTAAAAATCAATCTATAAAACACAGCAAAAATGGAACAGGTTAGTTACACAGAAAATAAGTTATTACGATTTTTTTTTTTTTGGCAGCAGCTTTCATCAGCCACCCTGTATTTAAATATCGACTTGTTTTAAGCAACGATTTTATGACCTAAATACGACCTTACATTTATTTTAAGTTAATCAAAAGCCTTTCATATGCAAATTTTAAGCAAATTTTTCAAATAAATCTTGCATCATGCTGCATAAGTGTTTAAAAGTGGATCGCAAATAGAGGTTTTTATCTTTCAAAACATATGCAAACTTTTACGTTCGAGATCGTGAAACAGGCCATTAGTTATTCAATTACACATGTACATCTGGTTTAATTATTTTTCTGTTTTATATATTTTTAGGCACTGGCAGTTCTCCCGCTCAGATTTCCCAACGCAGCATTAGTCCAAATAATTCCACCTCAACCAGTCAATTTAGTTTGCATCATAACAGTTCTGGCAGTTTAGGAAGTTCAACGCCCACATCCCTACATCCACAGGTTGTTAAGTTTTTATTTTTCTTTTTCTCTTTTTGCCTAATAAATTAATAATTTTAAACTCTTTTTTTGCATTAACAGTCATCGGTTTCCACATTTAAACAGTCGCCAACTTTGTTAAACGGTAACGGTTCATTATTGGATAACACAATGCCAGGTGGTATACCAACTCCGGGAACACCAAATTCAAAAGCTAAGGTAAATTTTATTTTTCTTTGCTTTTCTAGAAAAATGATCGAAAATTTTAAATTTATATTACAGGACAATTCCCATTTTGTTAAGATTGTCGTAGCTTTATATCCCTTCAAGGCAATTGAGGGAGGGGACTTGTCATTGGAAAAGGTGCGTGTTTTCTTTATCTACTTAGTATCAGATTTTCCAATAAGGACTTGACAATTTCTTTTTTTAATAAAACGCAAACCATTTGGGATATATCCAAAACTTTATGATCAACTTAAAATGTGTACAGTTAAAATATTTATAAATGGAACTCAACTTCGGGCCACCGCGGGCGTGTCAGTAGTGGTCGATCCGTTAGACGCAATTTTCGATGTCACATATCTCGGCCGTAACGTCTTTTATTTTGCGTTCAATGTTAACTCTGAGTTGTTCCAACTTTGTCGGCGGCTTGTTGGATAAGATCAATGATTTGGCGTAGCCCCAAAGAAAAAAGTCTAGCGGCGTTAATCGCACGAAGGAGGTGGCCATTTGACTGGTCCATTTCTTGAGAGAACACGCTCACCAAACTTACTCTTCAATAAATCGGTTGCAAACCACATGTCGTCTAAGTTCATGTTTTCCAATTCGGGCCAAAAATAATCGGTAATCATGGCGATATAACGATCGCCATTCACAGTAATGTGACGATCGTTATTGTCGACGAAAAAATATGATCCTATGACGCCGCTGGCATGCAAACCACACCAAACAGTTGTTTTTTGTGGATGAAGTAGTGGTTCGTGAAGTACATATGATTTCTCACCAGAACAATAGAACATATTTTGCTTATTGACCCATTGAGCTCAAAATGAACTGCGTCACTGAAGATGATTTAGCGATGACATTCATCATCTTGGCGCATCTTCTCCCAAGCCCAATCGGAGAATGTACGTCACCTGAAATGGTTCATCGGCTTCAATTCTTGATTCAGATTGATCTTGTATAGATATAAACCACGATCTTTACGTAATTCATTCACCATGAAATGTTCTGGGCAATGCCTAGTTTGTGAGAACGCTGCGGTATCGACCGATTTGCATCATTTGCTACGGACGCTTGAACGGCAGCGATAGTTTCGTCACTTCGATGTACCCGTTGCCTCACTGGCATGGCAGCATCACAAAACGAATATGTTAACTCAAAATTTTTGCACTAAATTTGTTATTATTTGTCTACTAGAGAATAACGACCGAAAATTGAAGTTAACGTTCTTATAGTTGTGCTCACCGACTCCGAATTTTGGTAGTACATTTCTATAATTTGCACATGTTGCTTGTTTGTATACTTTACCATTATGAAAATTTGAATTAAACTGAAGGAAAGTAAAGTAACAGTTAGATGATCCAGGAAATAGCGCGATCACAAATTAAATTCTAAGTTGTCAAGTACCTATTGGAAACCCCATTTATTATCAAATTTAATAATAATTTTGTTTTTATATTTGTTTTCTCAGAATGCTGAGTATGAAGTAATTGATGATTCTCAAGAGCACTGGTGGAAAGTTAAAGATTCCATGGGTAATGTTGGCTACATACCCAGCAATTATGTCAAGCCCAAAGCTTTATTGGGCTTGGAAAGATATGAGTGAGTATTTATTTACCTAATAAAGTAACAAAATTATTGGAGTACAAATAAGTTTTTGCCTTTTTGAGATATACATATATAATCCCACGAAACTTACGTTCGAATTCGCAGATGATAGCCGGCTTGAAAATTAGGTTGCTTGAAAATTAGGGTTAGCAACATAACCCTATCATATTATTAGTTTCGTATTAGCCTCATAAAATTTTTTTATCCAATAATTTCCGAGTCAAAGACCTAGAGCTGTATATTAACTCACAAACTCATGACAGCAAATGCTGCTTCATCCCTTCTCATTAATCGAATGCTTTCGATGTTCTTGAAATGAAAATTCAGTAGGTAGTTCAGTGGACTGAAACCATTTTTCATGTCTTTAAAAAAGCACTCAAGTGTCGCGGTTTTCTGAGACGCTGAAATAAGTACTTCACTCCATTCGATCTCTTTACTGGTTATACCATCTATATTCGTCTGAAAATGGAATACAACTCTCATATTTGGACTCAAATTCTATTTTAGTATTACTCTACCTTGTATAATAGAGGGCGAAGAAGCTTATCAGTGACAACAGGGTATCCAACTCTTTTGATTCACTGGGGCATCTCCTGAATGAGGGGTGCATTTCTCTGTTTTATCGTCACTACAATGGAATTTTATCTGATGATATTAGAGATCTTGTTCCCAAAATCCATATATTTTAACGCAATACTAGTTTATCCTTCAGTGCTCATTCATTTGTGGTTGATTGCCCAATGAATCGCACAACTTATGACAGCTAGAATTCCTTTTTCCAACGTAGAGGGTGTCTGCGGAACAAGTTGCCTGCAGACGTCTTTCCGGTCGCATCCATTTGTGGTCGATTGCCCAGTGAATCACTTAACTTATTACAGCGAGAATTCGATTTTCAGCCGTACGGTTTGTCTGCGGAACAAGTTGCCTGCAGACGTGTTTTCTGTCGCATATAATGTTTGAAGGTTCAAGCCAAAAGTCTACAAACACCACTCTCTTTCCTTCTCCTCAGAACATGGGGGGTAGCAGTTCCTCGAACCGTTTGGGGTTTAAAACTGTAGCAGTCCTTTTAAAGGCTGCGATAGTCCGACCAAAGGCTATTATTTTCTGGTACCACGAGAGCCGGGAGCCCCGGGAATATTGTCTCGCCCGGCTATAGTTGATGACCTTCGGGGGCAACGTGGTGGTTGTGGTTTAATACCTAAATGCGGGGAGAGTTTTCCGACTCGGTATGGAGTTGCACTGCAACCGGGTGCCGTGACCCTGAGATCGGAAGGAGTTTTAGGAAGGCTCCGCCCAACACCATGTGGGAGAGCATGCGCCATTCAGCATGTGATGGAAAATGGTACCCTGCATGACAATTTGTCATGCATGATCATGCGTGACAACTTGTCATGCATGGGGACGTCCAGGTGAACGTTTTTTCGCCTTGTGAGAGAATCGCCGTGGGGTTGGGCCGCCAAGGCAGGAACCCACGTAAAACATCTCCTGATTCTTCTCCTCAGAACCTATTTTCCAGGTTCCATAACAATACTTTGCATATGTAGGGGCCATCCTCTGAGTATCGATCCAAGATAAAAAAAACAAGAAAAATTCGTGGAAACTTAATTTGTTGTGTTAAATAAAATAAAAAAAATCCCCGCAGATGAGGTCCATGAATTGCTAATGGCAGCTTATAGTGATGCTGCTTGGAGTGAGAGAACATATCGTGAGTTGTCCCTAATGTTTAAAAACGGCTAATGCCACGTAGTAGATAAACGTTGTAGTGCAAAGCTAAAAATTTACGATTGTATGAAAACTGTAGGATATATTGAAGGAAGGTTCATTTCAAACACTAAAGGAACTTGCGCTTACTTCAGAAGTCTTTCACCATGTTTTACATGGTTTAAAATCGTTAAGATTGATTCCTAAACAAGGTGGTTGGCTTCCATATGAACTAAAGCCGATAGATATTGAAGGGGCGATTATGCATAAATGAAACGCTGCTAACTAGGAACAAAACCGGACTTTTATATCGATTTGTCGCTTGTGATGACAAGTGAATACTCGCTAGTGATGACAAGTGAATACATTATAAATTATTGATATAATTTTTATTAGTGACCTCTAGCTTGACAAATAAACAATATTTTTAATATAAAGGTACGAAAATTAGCAGCAAGAAGTGAATATATTATTATAATAATCCATTAAGACGAAAATCATTGAGACTACCTGTCAAATTGTCAACGTCCATAAACCAAAATCTAAAGCCGTATATCCGTGGAAAAAAAACTCATGCTATGTATTTTATGGAATGAAGTGGTTGTGATGTATTACGAGTTGCTTAATCCAAGCATCATCACTGGAATGAGTTGAACAAAAAAGCGCTCATTACTAATTCAGACACGAAAAAACTATTGTTCCCCTTAATAATGGTCATCCGCATATAGCAGTGACGGTGAAAACCTATTCGAAAACACTTGTTTGGGGAGTACTGTCCAACTGCTGTCTTCACCAGACATTGTGCCGTTCGACAATCAAGTCTTCCGGCCAATAGCACATTTTCTGTGGGAGCTACGAGTCGCCTCATATGAAGATACCAAAAATATAATCAATTCATGGATAGATTAGATTAGGTTATCCGGGCTGCCAGCTTGTAAACAAAATTCTGACAAATTTACGGAACGCAAACAAAAGTGCTTATACCACTACCTGGTGAAGCTGCCTTGGAAATAATTGGAATGGGTTAACTTATTTTATCTCATGAGGTAAAATGACTCACCCCATTCTCTAAAAGTTAATCAGCTCAGCCAACAAGACTTGCATGGTAAAAATTGCCCGTAAGGTGTCATTTGTTTACTATGTGTTAGTTTACCTACTTTGGGCGCTTAGTTAGTAGTATTTTCGCTTCTCATCTTTATAGCCAATTTTTAAGAAACTAAAGCCGTTTCAATATGTAATTGCTAAAAATAATAGACTTTGATTTTTTACAGATGGTACGTTGGTGATATGTCACGTCAACGGGCTGAATCCTTGCTAAAACAGGGTGACAAAGAAGGCTGTTTTGTGGTGCGAAAATCATCAACAAAAGGTTTATACACTCTTTCGCTGCATACCAAAGTGTAAGTATAATCGCTTAAACAACAAAATAACTAAAAATTACTCGCATGTAGGTGTAACTTAAAGACAAATGTCATAGTTAACTTAAGGGAAATGTTTCAGACAACACCCACTTGTCCACTTCGAGATGAAAGTGCTTTTTTGTCACAATAATCAACTCTGTTTTTTTTTTCTGGCTAGCTTAAGGCTATCAGAATCCAACCATGTTTTTGTCCCTAGCATGTCTTGGTTCAGCTCACTTTGTGCAACCTCTATGTTATGAGCCAGGCAGCTTGGTTGTCATGCCAGAATGTGAAATTCATATACGCCAGCACCTGCTTTAACGAACTTATCTGATGATATACCAACTACTGAACTATTCACGATTCACCAGGTCCCCAGCGTGGCTTGCAAGGCTCGCACATGTTGCAACTTTTGCCATTAGTTTGTAGCCATACGAATAAACCCCTTGCTGCAAAGCTTGAGCCTTCTACTCCCTCCTATATACAGTAGTGTTTTGTATTTCATCCTGTGTACTCGTGTTTTGGTTCATTTTAGTCCTACTTTTCTTTTCATGTTCAAGCTATGTACACACGGTTGTCAGATGCTACAATATTGTAAAATCTGGCAACATGCTGACAATGTAGTGACAATGAAAAATTGTCCCGCAGAAGTAAATTGTGTGTTCAGACGATCGTAAGAAAATCTTACAATTTCATTATCAGACTATGGTCTGACAAATAATTCATCTGACAACAAAAATTGTCAGTTCACATGGTTGTCAGATTGTTAGATGAAAAAAATTGCCAGACATGTTGTAAGGCATTGCCACTTATGTATATCAACAACCATCTGTTTGGCAGTGTTGCTTATCAAACTTTTTTCTGACAATGATGTCATTGTCGGGTGCATTAATTTTATACATCTGACAATTAAAACTGAGCTTACAATACCAGCCAATTATCTGGCAATGCCGACGAAGAGTGCTCTCACGATTGTCAGATGCCTGAGAACATTGTCGTCTTACAAGTGATTGACAATGGTTTTTCTGACAACGATGTAAGTTAAAAATTGGCAGTTCACACGACTGTAATACATTTTCAGACAATTTTACTGGCAATATTGTAAGATCTGACAACCGTGTGTACGTAGCTTTACTTTCTTGTCAATGTAATTCGTTACGTTGCAGTGTGAGCGGTGTTGGACTAATTTTTGTTAGCATAGTCTGAGCACTGATCAGTTTTAACTAATTTAATTCCAACACTTCATCTGCTCTGATCACATATGTTTTGGTCTCTTCGTACTGTTATTGGTAGATGCTAGACAAACGTCCCTTTTTCTTCCTCTATTTTCCTAGCACTGCATATCGTTAGTCTGACGTAGAAAGGTCCTAACTTGCATTTTCCCTGAATTAAGCTCTTTTAGGGATTCTAATACGTTTCACACAATTACACAGTGCCACAAAGATTTAATTATATAATTTCATACATATCGCTCTTACAAGTAATTGAGCAAAAAAAAGTTACTTTTAGTTGTACCTATTTATACAGTTTCCATTACGATTTTTCCTTCTCCTGTAAAACTGCAATTATTTTTGTTAGGGCCTTTTTACATGAGACCAACGATATGTAGGGTTCATCCTCTGACTAGAAGTTCAAGAGAGCCCAAAAATTGCTAGACAGTTTAGGTTTGGATTAATCACTGGTACATTAAGATTCTTTCTATTGGCTGTGTGGAACGAACACCCGCCCAAGCCCGACGAGCCATAGCCGCGCAAAATGGTCAGTTACCAGTGAGTCACACAGTTTTCCAATAGAACACTAATTCCAAACGAATGTCGAATGAGCCTCATGCGTTTTTGTATGTTCGTAATGATTTATCATTCAACAGTCTGTTTGAGGATTCGTGACAGTATTCTTATGGCATAAGTTTGGGATTAGTGTTCTATTGGAAAACTGTGTGACTCACTGGTAACTGACCATTTTGCACGGCTATGGCTCGTCGGGCTTGGGCGGGTGTTCGTTCCACACAGCCAATAGAAAGAATCTTAATGTACCAGTGATTAATCCAAACCTAAACAAAAATAAAAAAAGGAGCCGAAAGCATCGATCGTGAGGACAGGAGTGGGCACAGTCACTTTGATTCTGATGGTGGGATTGTCGATGATAAATAATCCCGGGCTAGAGTCCCTCCCACAGTATCATTAACTGATACTATACCGCGATAGCTTGGTTGCCAAAATTTTTGTAGCTATCCCCTGACAAAAAAAAAAACGTTTACTCAACCATCCAAATACTCACCTAAACGAGTTGCTTAACGAGTTGCTAAACCGAAGTCCATTAGAGCATCAACCTTTAAATAGCTTACCCGTCCAACCAGTACTACTGGTTCCTTACATTACCGCCCAGCGGTATTAATCGCAAAAAAATGTTAAGGTGTTTGATTTTCTTTATTTACGATACTATAGTTATCTACATATTTCAGGTAAAGAATATAGTAATTCAAGCTAACGGTTCCTCTATTTCACTTGTTTTGAAATTGTTTTCCAATTCCTCGTTTACTTTCAGTCCACAATCACATGTAAAACATTATCATATTAAACAAAATGCTCGTGGAGAATATTATTTAAGTGAAAAGCATTGCTGCGAAACTATACCGGATCTGATCAATTACCATCGACACAATTCAGGAGGTTTAGCTTGTCGCTTGAAGTCATCACCATGCGATCGTCCAGTACCACCTACAGCCGGCTTATCACATGGTAAATAAAAATTTGAATGTAAATTACAGTTATGCAATAAGGGCTTATCTCAGTTTGTTATGAAAATATTCTAAATATATATTCTAATCGTTAAAAATCAAACATTTTCAGATAAATGGGAAATACATCCTATGGAATTAATGTTAATGGAAGAGCTTGGTTCTGGCCAATTTGGTGTTGTGCGCCGTGGCAAATGGCGCGGTTCAATTGACACGGCCGTTAAAATGATGAAAGAGGGTACCATGTCTGAGGATGATTTTATTGAGGAGGCCAAAGTCATGACCAAATTGCAACATCCAAATTTGGTGCAACTATATGGTGTCTGTTCCAAACATCGTCCTATTTATATAGTCACCGAATACATGAAACATGGCTCCTTGTTAAACTATTTAAGACGCCATGAAACCACATTGATTGGCAATATGGGGCTTTTGCTCGATATGTGTATACAGGTGGGTACTACTTCTCATTTGCACCTATATATATGTATTATAAAATTATATATATTTTTATGTACTACTCAGGTCTCCAAAGGCATGGCCTATTTGGAACGTCACAATTATATACATCGCGATTTGGCGGCTCGCAATTGTCTGGTTGGCTCTGAAAATGTTGTGAAAGTGGCCGATTTTGGTTTGGCACGTTATGTCTTAGATGATCAGTATACTAGTTCTGGCGGTACCAAATTTCCTATTAAATGGGCTCCTCCAGAAGTATTAAATTATACACGTTTCTCCTCTAAATCGGATGTGTGGGCTTATGGTGGGATTTTCTTTATATTTTTTCTAAATACCAAAAAAGGGGTAATCTTTAAACTGTAAAATTTTCTTGGCAGGTGTCCTTATGTGGGAAGTGTTCACTTGCGGCAAAATGCCTTACGGCCGTCTAAAGAATACTGAAGTGGTTGAACGTGTTCAGCGCGGTATTATTTTAGAAAAACCAAAGTCATGTGCTAAAGAAATTTATGATGTAAGTAGCCTACTTAAGGCCCAATCAGACTATTATAAAAGTATAAATACTTTCATTAGATTTTGTGAGATAAAAGTCTAAACACATTTCTTGCGACTGTCAAAAAGTCTAACGTAAATTAGATTTTGCATTCACACCATCACACTTGATATAAACCAACATATGTATGTAGATGTGCCATCATAAAACTTTTCACGACGGCAGGTGCGCTATTCGTCGTAGGCGATAGACGTGCCGGCGCGTGAAATTCTTCAACAGTTAAAATAATAATTATGTATAACACATCCAAATTCCAATTCAATAGCACAAACATGAGCAAAATACATTTATAAATGACAGCTAAATTCCAAATTTCGAGCTTTTTTATAACGATAAAAAATACTATCAGTGACGGCACCCTATCGGCTACGAAATAGCCGACTAGTCAATTTTTAATAAGTTGGTTTGCTAAAAAACACAACCCTGATCCACTGTAAAGTATTATCGTTTTGAAAAGTTTCAAAAAACAACAAAGTCGTATAGAATGTAAAATTTTTATCGTATTATTTTTCGTATGTATGACGGATTACATTCAGACTACCAGACTTGCACGTTTTATTTGAATTTTTGACAAGTATTAATACAAAGTATAATAGTCTGAACTTGGCTTTAGTAAACAAATTAAAATCTTTTACTTTAAAAATTCTGAAAGATATCTTGGTTTTTAAACGTGTTCCTAATTATAACTTTAGTCTTTTGTTTCTTCAAAATATTTCTGCTAAAGATCTTGATTTGTTTTTTTTTATATAAAAAAGGTTTATCGGTATTTTGCCGATAAACTGGTTTTAGTCAAAAAAAAAAAAAAAACTCCATCTTATACTATACGAGGGCTGATCAAAAAATAACCGTTATTTTAAATTTTTTCAAAAAGTATTTATTTATAAATCAATAACTATATTGTCCCCTTCAAATTAATTCCCCTCAGATATAATTGACATATGCCAGCGTTTTTTTAATTCTCGAAACACTTTTGAAACACGCTTTTTGGTATCGACAACAGCTCCTGTTTCAATTTTTCTTTTATCTCCTCAATCGCAGCAAAACGCTTTATTTGTCTTCAGTTTTGGGAAGAGGATAAAGTCAGCGGGGTCCAAGTCTGGTGAATACGATGGCTGATGCTTGATAACGATTTGGACAAAAACTCATGTGTGAGCTGGTGCGTTATCATGGTTCGAAATCCACGATTGTTTTTTCCACAATTCTGTGCCTTTATGACGAATTACTTCGCGTAAATGGCGCACAACTTCAAGGTAGTATTCCTTATTGACCGTACGACCCTGTGGCAAGAATTCATGATGCACCACGCCATTGCAGTCGAAGAAAACAGTGAGCAAAACCTTCACATTTGACCGAACTTGACGTGCTTTTTCGGTCTTGGTCTCTTCTGGACGCTTCTATTGGGATGATAGGGACTTGGACTCAATGTCATAGCCATACACTCATGATTCGTCACCAGTTATGACCTTTTTGAGGAAATCTGGATCGTCGTTGACGATGTTCAACAGCTCCTGAGCGATATCCAAGCGAAGTTGGTTTTTGCTCAAAATTTTGTAAATTTAGTAAAAAAATCGAAGAGCACACCAAAACACGACTAACCTTTTTATTTGTCATAAGCAAAATGACAATACGAAATGCCAGATATTGCCAACATATATAACGGACATGTATGTGTACAATCATAACAGAAAAAAATGCAAAAGTCGAACATACGTAACTCACTAAACTTGAAAATAGTGGTTATTTTTTATCAGACCATATCGCTCCTTTATTGCAACATAGTCATATCTCAAAAAATGAGCTTTTCGAGTTAACAATGCAGAATTGTTAACAGTACTACCATTTATATTGTGTCAAAAATTTATTCAAATTGTTTTTAAACTATTTCCTTTAGGAGATATTTTCTCAAAAAGTTTGCTAAGACTTGTATGGAAACTAAAAATTTCAAATGCGTTTTTCTAGAAACGAGCTTTTTTGAGATATGACTATGTTGCAATAAAGAAGCGATATACTTATGATTATATTTACATTTTT
Source organism: Thecocarcelia acutangulata (assembly GCA_914767995.1). Classification (NCBI taxonomy): domain Eukaryota; kingdom Metazoa; phylum Arthropoda; class Insecta; order Diptera; family Tachinidae; genus Thecocarcelia; species Thecocarcelia acutangulata. Next base: position 98,316,719 of record OU612097.1, on the reverse strand, counting down.
TTTCTTTTTGTTAAGTATTTTTCTTCATAATTTTCATTTTTACAATGTACGAGTATGTTGCCTCAGCGTCATATGACATTAAAGAGGCGAGTTGGCAAAATTATAACAATATTTTAACAAGCTAACTAACATTAATAAAATGTTAAAAATACTTTTTTTTTTTTTTTGCTTTTGCAATTACTAAAAGAAAGTTTCTAGATTTTCCAATAAGTGTTCCCTTAAACGGTGTTTAAAAATAGATATTATTTGAATAGTTTATAATGGATTGTGGCAAATTATTAAATTCAAATCCACCATGTTCTACTTTTTGTTTTGTTGTTTCCGATCTGCATCTTAATAAACGCAAGTTCGAATTATTCTTGGTGTTAAATGATGACTGATTTCTAGAGAACGATATTGTATTGTGACCAACATTTTGCAACGATTTAAAAACAAATTTTAACAGCTGCACTTTGTGTAAAGCATATATAGGCAATACAAGTAATTAAAGTGACTCTGAATTAGTGCATGATATAGGGCAAGTTTTGTCTTTTCAGGAAATTTGTTTCTGAATTTATATGGTAATATTTTCGTATTCAAATCTTGTATGTGTAGGTTCCATGCTAAATTAGACTGCATATGCAATCCTAAATATTTTATTGTCTGCATTTCTTAAATTGTTTCACCTTCAACATTTATTGAAAAGTCAATTAACGTGTTTGGATGAGGTCTGAATCTGACAAGTTTTGTTTTCTCCTTATTTAATATTTATTTATATTTACACCTAAACTTATAATTATACTTGTGCTTATACTTACTTATACTAATGCTAATGTATATAATATATATCTTATACTTATATTTATACTTATATTTGTACTTATACTATACTACACTATACTTTTGCTACTATACCTTTTTTGATGTGACTAGTATAAGGAAGAACTTATAATTGTCTATTAATTTATTCAATAATTTGTTCATACTCGTACCATTAAATATAAAAGAGCAGCATTTTTAAAAATAAAACTTTCTTTATTACAGGTCATGAAAAAATGCTGGTCTCATGGTCCTGAAGATCGTCCATCATTCCGTGTGCTTAAAGAGCAGCTTGCTTTAGTCGCACAAACACTCACCGATTAAACTTTACTCAAACTCTTGTCTCTTAACTTATCTGAACGCTCTGAAGCCACACTGAAAGAAAAAATATGTTAAGCTTAAATAAGTTAAATAAAAGAAAAAGGTAATTAATTCAAGGAAATTATAAATAAACATAATAATATATTATTTATAAATATAAATGCCAATATACAAGCACTGATGAAGTTAAATTTATTATTAGATATAAATTACAAATTAATTACAATAATATAATAATAATAATAATGATGATGAAAAAACTAAGTTATCAGTATATTATACTTAAAAAAAAGTATACAACTTTCCTTATATATACATACATCCATACACATACATACATACGTATGGTTATATTAAATATGATATGATCGATAACAAATTTGACATTTTCAACTCAAATTCTAACAAAACTATTATTATCTACCCCAAGTCTTTAAGTGTAATTTATGATTTAAATTTTTTTCTACTCCAATTTTTTTATTTTATTTATTTTTTTTTTTTGTGTAAATGAAGATTTTGAGGGGCAGCAAAATGTTGCAACTGATTAATTTGATTTATAAAAATGTCATTAACTGGAAAATGAATATGTTTCAAACAGATAAATTGTATTTATTATGAATTTGAATTACAATATAAAAAATACTAAAACAGTATGTAAATAGTGTTTAAGGGCAAAACTGATTAATTTATGTATGTAAAATGTAGTCTATTTAAACCTAAACAAAAAAAAATTATGTATTCTAAAAATAAAAAAAAAATAGATTCTTTTACAAACATTTAGCAGTATATGAAATAAAAAAAAAAATGAAAGAAATGAAACTAATTGTGTAAGAAATTAGATAAAACTAAACATAAACTATAAATGTATTTGCTTTTATACCATTTTGATACAAATATTATGCAAAACTGTAAAAACGATATTTGCAAAAATGAAAAATATGAAAACTCCAATTTAGCAGAGAAAGAAAATATTTAATGTGCTTTTTTAAACAAAAATTTAATTTTAGCATAATGTTAACATAAAAATAATTTATTACAAATTTATAAAAAATTATTTACGAATATCGATAAAATATGACATTTCCTCAAACAAAAGTTCTGGCAAATCTATGATTGTGAATATCGAGCGAATAAGGAAAATAATGAATTCGAAAGTGATAAAGAATAGTTTCCCATTTTTTTTACAATTTTAATGGCATTTATCAATTTCTGTTAGTACCACTAAAAGCCAGCTGCAAAATTTCCTGCATTCCCTTGAATGATGTTTCTCTGCCTCCACGAATTCTCTTCTCTACTTATTCGATATCGCGATGTGTCTGTTCTGATCTTCATCTGACAACACCAGAAAAATTCCTTACTGTCCTTTGCAGTCGAAAATTTGACTATGAAGTTTCAACTTGTCCATTCAAACAACGACGATGTGCTCACTGAGCCAAAGCAATAGACCATTGATTTGAATAATAAAGTGCAAGGATTTGGACACGTTGTTCAATTTAATTGTATTCAAATCTATTCTACCAGATCTTCTTTAAGCAAAAAGTTATAAGGAATTCAAATCTATTTGGAAATTTTGGTACATCGTATCTAACTGCCACAGCAGCATGATAATTTGCTAAAGGTTTGAAACATTTGTTTCTAACATTTTCCATTTTGCCTTATTACCTTCTAATACTAATAGTATATACTAGGATATTCCGTGGTGTTTGGTATTGTTTTCCAATTCAATATACCCAAATCTCTTAGCACTTTGGTATCGTTTTCCAATTCGAAAACGAGAAATAGTCATATATCACCTATTCTAGAGAGGGTACACGATGAGGTAGAAGTACTTTGCCAGTTTAGAAACTTTTTGTACCTTAAAATAGTATACACGATGTAGAAATCCGTAGTCAACTCAGAAATGCTTTGTTCTTCCTTAAAGAGTGTTTCCCATGAGCACAAAATCCATTGTCAGCTCAGGAATTTATGGTTCCTGCAAGGCTGCACTCGATGAAGTAGAAATCCGTAGTTCGGCCTTGGATCTTTTGTTCCTTGCAGAAGGTAAAATTCTCGATCAGTTCATAGATATAATATATCCTAAAGGGTGTATGCGATGAAGTAGGCATTTGAGGTCAGCTCACGAGCTTTCTTGCTCTTTAAAAAGCGAGTACACTCTTTAAGGAATAGAAAACTTGTAATGTAGAAGTCCGTGGTTAACTCTGGGATCTTTTGTTTCTTGAAGAATGCACTCGATTAGGCAGAAATTCGGATCTTTTGTTCTTTGAAAAGTGTACTCGAGGAGGTAAAAATTCATGGTGAGCTCATGGATATAAAGTACCCTAAAGAGTGTATTCGATAAGGTCAGCTCACGAGTTCTTTTTTTGCTCTTTAAAAAGCGATTTTGTTCTTTGAAAAGTGTACTCGAGGAGGTAAAAATTTATGGTCAGCTCATGGATATAAAGTACCCTAAGGAGTGTATTCGATAAGGTCAGCTCACGAGTTTTTTTTGCTCTTTAAAGAGCGAGTACACTCTTTAAGGAACAGAAAATTTGTAATGTAGAAATCCGAGGTTAACTCTGGGATCTTTTGTTTCTTGCGGAATATACTCAACTAGGCAGAATTTCGAATCAGTTCTCGGATCTTTTGTGACCTTGAAGAGTATACTCGAGGAGGTAAAAATTCGTGGTCAGTTCAGGGATACAAAATGCCCTAAAGAGTGAATTCTATAAGGTCAGCTTAGGAGTTTTTTGTTCCTTAATGAGCGAGTACACTTATTAGGAAATAAAAAACCGTGAGTTAGAAATCCGTAGTCAACTCGCGAATGGTTTGTTCCCTAAAGAGTGCACTAAATTAGGTAGAAATCTGTGATCAGCTCACGGATTGTTTGGTCCCTAAAAGAGTGCAATCGAAGAGGTAGAAAACCGTGGTCGTCTCACGGATGTTTTGCTCCTTAAAGAGTGTACTCGATGCGGTAAAAACCCATGATCAACTAGCGATTGCTTAGTTACCTAAAGAGTGTATCTAATGCCGTCAAAATCTGTATTCAGCCCAAGGATTATTCATTAAAGAGTGCACTCGATTAGGTGAAAATCTGAGATCAGCTCTCGGATCTTTTGTTCCTTAAACAGTGTACACCAGAAAGTAAAAATTATTGGTCAGCTCACTGATACAATGTTCCTTAAGGAGTGTAGTCGATGAACTAGAAATCTAAGGTTAGCTCACGAGTTTTTTGGTCCTTAAAAAGTGTAGAAGTCCGTACTCAATTCGCGACTGGTTTCTTCTCCAAAGAGTGCACTCGCCTAATCGAAATCCGTGGCCAGCTCAAGAATTCTTTGGCGCCTTAAAATATTGGACTCGATAAAGTAGAAATCCGAGGTTAGCTCAAGAGTTTTTTTGGTCCTTAAAAAGTGTAGAAATATGTACTCAACTTGCGACTGGTTTGTTCTCTAAAGAGTGCACCCAAGTAATCGAAATCCGTGGTTTTTCGCCTTAAGAGAATGGACTAGATGAAGTAGAAAGCCGCGGTCTGCTCACGGGAGCTTTGTTCCTTAAAAAATGTACTCGATGGGATAGAAAAAAGTGGTCATTATCATCTCGAACTTTTCGTTGCATAAAGTTTTGGTTAATTTCAGTATTAACTCTTTTCAAGGATCCAAAAATGTCCAATCCAGTAAACGCTTTACCTTCTTCAAAGTAACAAAAGTGAATAAAGACATGTGCGTTGCAAAAAGCGTGCTCAGTACAGACATACCCAACTTTACCTTCTAGAGGATACACTAACCAAAACCCCGCACTGTTTTCATCATTATTTAAGTTATTTTTTGTCGATGTCCTTAATTACAAATCGGCTGGGCTATGGTACGGCTTACGCCTGACCACCAATCACTCAAATATATGCCAACACGTTCGTCATTATTTTCCCGCCTTGATGATTTGCTCTAAAAAACTGATTTTTCAAAATATTTCCAACTTCAAAATTTAAACACCTTTCGCTCTTAATTCAGTTTTTGTTTAAACTTTGGTCAACTAAACTCGTTAATGGCTTGTTTGTGGAGGGCAACTAAATTACAAACGCGTTGCCAGATACTGAGAGTCATAACACAGTCCAGCAAACTGATAATGCAGTACACAAAAATGATAATATAGTTGTTACTTTACTAAGATGTTGAAGACCACAAGTTTGCAATCGCTCCGAAATTCAGTTGCCATCTGTAATCGAGCCATATTTAAGTTTACTTGCAAGTTCTATAAACTCGAATATGATTTTTAAACTTTTAAATATTAGTTAAAGAAAAAAATATATTTTTTATTATTAATTTTTGTGATTTATGTTTAATTAATATAATTAAGTATGATAAGACAAAATCTCAAAAAGAAAAAAAATCAAGAATTTAAAAATTTATTATTTTTATTTTTTTTTATTATTGTTTGTTTGATCTTAAGTTTAATATGAAATTTTTAAAGAAATCATATCAAATGTGAATTTTTTTTCTCTCTTTTTATTATTGTTTGTTTTTTATTTAATTTGCTTGCAACTTATTAGCAAAAGTTTTTGTTGCGAAATCTCATTTTAAAATTCGAACAAAAACTTGAATAGTAAGCCAGCAAAAAATATTAAAATCGCTAAAAAAAAATCGTGTATTTTTTAATTTTTTATAATTTGTACATTTTAAGCTGTATTAAATAAAATTTTTTTTTTATAAAAATAAATATTAAATAAAAACAAATTTATATAATTTCTAAACACGTTTTATGTTATTTTATTTTTCAATGTTGATTTAGTATAGATTATTTTGACAAATTTAACAACACAACTTATGAGCTTCTGTTTTCTCAAAAGCAGGGGTGCCCAAAAGTTCTTTATGGAAGAGTAAACAGCAATACATTCAAGGACAAACTATTTTTATTGAATATTTTTTATTGTAAAAAGGAAAACATATTTACAAAAACAAAAGCGAAAGTGTTGTTGTTTGGCTCTTGTGTGTGCACAGTGAAGAATCAGAAAAAAATATATAAGACAAAGTTGGTTGTGTATTTTTCATTGCCGAGTGCAGTATGTATGTATTAAAGAGCACAGCCCTATAGCAAAGCGCTTTTATAGAGAAAATTGGGCATCAAGCGCATAAGGCTTGGGCACTCCTGCTCTAAAGACTGACGTATCATGAAGGCAACAGAAATGTATGGCCTTCATTTAATTTATATTTGTAATAAAAATGGAGCGCTGACTATAACTGATTTAGCAAGGTTTTAAAAATCTCTTTATTTGAAACCACATGTGACTTTTGCTTTTGTGTAAATTACACAACTTGCAGGTTTTGGTATGATTTGAACCTTTTGCAATCAAATGCTGTTTATTTATTTGTTGTTTTTTTATTTTTATTTGATTTAAAACCGCATTTTTAAATTGAATATAACTGATTTAGGAATGTTTTAAAAGTTGTATGATTTGAAACCACATAGGATTTTTGAGTTTCTGTAAATTACAGGGCTTCCACGTTTTGGCATGATTTGAAATTATTGTAATCGTATGTTAATTGTTTTCGTTTTTTTTTTAATTTCAAACCACATGTGATTTTAAAACCGTATGTGATTTTAAAAAGACATAGGACTTTAAAACCACATGTGATTTTAAAACCGCAAGTGATTTAAAAAAGACATGGGACTTTAAAACCACATGGGATTTTAAAACCGCATGTGATATTGAAAAGACATGGGACTTAAAAACCACATGTGATTTTAGAACATAGCTGATTTAGGATTGTTTTTAAAACTGCATATATGATTTTTGCGTTTTTTAAATTACAGGAATTCCACGTTTTGGTCCGATTTGCACTTATTGTAATCATAGGCTAATTGTTTTTGTTTTTCTAATTTGAAATCACATGTGAATTGAGACCCGCAGGTGATTTTAAAATCACAATGACTACAAAAATGCACTGATTATATTTGATTTAAGAATGTTTTGAAAATTTCATGCTTTCAAACCGCATATGATATTTGAGTTTCTGTAAATTACGGAACTTCCACGTTTTGGCAATCATAGTGTTTTTTTTTTAATTTAAAACCACATGTGATTTTAAAACCGTGTGAGATTTTACACATGTGATTTTGAAAGCTCACGTGACTACAAAATTGCAACTGATTTAGGAATGTTTTGAAAATCTAATCGATTTTTCTTTCGCATCACAATAGCGAGTAACCCCCCAGATCAAAGGTGTTCTTGAAGTTGTGTTTCAAAGATTTGGAAATGTTTACCAACTTGTTGGTAGTTTTTGGGTGTTTGTTTCTTGCTTAAGGCGTTTATGGACCTTTGCGATTCTCAAACCGAGTTTTTTTTATATAATGGGTGATTTTATAAGAACTATCGGAAATTTAAAAAAAAAAACACATAAAATTCAGAAAAATGCATGAAATATTTATTTGGATCGATAGTTGGGTCGATATAATTTAATGTTTGAAGATTATTTCATGCAAGTGGTCCATCCGCTTAGTCCAATTTTGGCATACTCTTTCCAACATTTCGGCCGGTATCTCACGAATAATGTTGGCAAGGTTGGCTTCCAGTGCGTCAATGGAAGCGGGCTTGTCGCTATAGACATTAGCCTTAACATAGCCCCACAAAAAACAGTCTAGATGCGTTAAATCGCACGATCTGGGCGGCCAATTGACTGGTCCCAAGCGTGAAATAAACTGTTCACCGAACTCGCCTCTCAATTGGTCCATTGTTTCGCGTGCTATGTGGCATGTGGCACCGTCTTGTTGAAACCACATGTCATGCAAGTCAAGCTCTTCCATTTTAGGCAAAAAAAAGTTTGTTATCATCGCACGGTAGCGCTCACCATTCACAGTAACGTTGTGATTCGCATCATCTTTGAAGAAATACGGCCCAATGATGCCGCCAGCCCATAATCCGCACCAAACGGTTGTTTTTTGTGGATGCATTGGTAGCTCTTGCAATGTTTCTGGCTGCTCTTCACTCCAAATACGGTAGTTTTGCTTGTTCACGTATCCATTCAACCAGAAATGAGCCTCGTCGCTGAACACAATTCTTCGATAAAAAAGTGGATCTTCATCTAACTTTTCAAGAGCCCATTCACCAACAATTTGGCGTTGTGGTAGGTCGTTTGGCTTCAATTCTTGCACCAGCTGTATCTTATAAGGCTTCACACCCAAATCCTGCCGCAAAATTTTCCACGTAGTGGAGTAACAGAGGCCCAATTGCTGCGAACGGCGCCGAATCGATAATTCACGGTCATCACCAACACTGGCCGATACGGCTGCGATATTTTCTTCAGTTCGCACTCTACGTAAGCGTGTTGGTGGTTTAATGTCCAACAATGTAAATTTGGTGCGAAATTTTTTTTACAATAGCCCGAATAGAAGCCTCAGTAGGTCGATTAAACTGACCATAAAATGGAAGAAGCGCGCGATGAACTTTCTTAACAGAGCACGCATTTTGGTAATAAAATTCAATAATTTGCAAGCGTTGTTCGTTTGTAAGACGATTCATGATTAATTTATAGACCAAACTAAAGATGTTTGACAGTGACAGAAGATACAAAACGTGCGTGAGCTGTCAAAACTAGTGTTGCCAAAAAGATAATAGCAAAAAAATCACTCGTTATTAAAGTATTTTGTTCTAGCTTGATGTTTCATATATAATTTGATTTAAAAGATTAAACAGTCTTAGCACTTTAGCGTGTCTTGTAAATTTGCAATAGTTGTCTTAAGAAAACTTCATTTTAAAGTAGAAAACTAGCTCTGGATTATAAAACTTGGTAAAACAAAACAAACAAATAATTTGCACATATCGTATGAAAAATTAGATAAAAAAAATAATAACAAATAATAATAAAATAATAACAATATATGAAAACTGTCTTACTCATACAGAAAACAGAAATCTTTACTTTAAAAATGATGTTTCATTTTGAAACAAACCTTCAACTGTAGCAGCAACTAATTTTCCCAGTAGGCAAAACATAATGGGTATTCACTTGACTAACAACAATTTCATGTAGTAAAACAAACAAAACAAATCTCAATTTATAAAAACTATCCCCGCAAACCTGCGTGAATACCACTAATATGTTGTAGCAATGTGTGAATACAGACAAACAAATAATTGAAGGTTTCAAAAGATCACAAAAACGCAAATAAGAAAATCTTGATTAAGCCGTCAATACAAAAAAAAAGGTGACCAATTTTTATGTTTTTTTTTCTTTTGTTTTTGTTTTTACAAAAATTTTGTATTTAAATTAAAAAAAAAAGTGTATATTTAAGTAATCATAAGAGTAATAAAATAGAATGCAATTGCAAAATTATGCAAATCATTTAATCAAACTAAACAGTAAATAGCAAATATTTCATAAAATCCATAAATAAATAAGTGAATGAATGTGAAAAATAATTTGTTAACTGCTTAAATTATTCACAAAACAAAGTAGAAAGATAAAACAAAAAAAACATAATTATAATTAAAATACTGAAATTATTTAATGGCTTATTTCGGTGTAGAAAATTTGCCAGGAAGTACTCGCATTTGTTGCATTTAAATTTTAGTTTTTCTTTTTTAATTTAAATGAAATTAAATGGTGATATTCAATAAATTACAGCAAAAAAAAAAAATAATAATAATAACAACAACAAACAAATAAAAGCTTAACTAAATATTATAAAAATTATAAAAAACCAAAAATTAGTTTTAAGTTAAGCAATTAAGATTTATTAAAGAAAAACAAAAATTCATAAATTTATAAATAATTTATACAAAACAGATAAAAAAAAATTGTTTTTTTTTCTGCGGAAGAAGAAAATGGTAAAATTTCGAGTTGTAAAATTTATTGTTCGCAAAAGTTATCAAACAATTCGATTGTTTCATGTACAAAAGTTGTAACGTGGTTTGGTTCTCGGCTGAGGTAGCGGATCCATCAACCTTAAGTAAATAACAAGACAGGATTTTTCCTCTTTGACGCTTACAATAATCCAAAATTATATTAATTAAGTGTTTAAAATTATAACACGGTGCTCACAGTCCGACTTTCGTATGTTCTTCATGGGGTTCTAAGCTGCAGAATGGTAATTGTTCACGGCAATGTTGGATTTATATCTTGACACTTCGGACCCGGTTTGTATTTGTACTCGGCACACGCTGGAATCGGATGTTGCTGGTACTATCTCGGGTTCCGCATAACAACGGTTACTGGTGAGAGTTTCTCTTAGGAGGAATTGGATATATCTTCATACAGGCAGGCTTCAGTATGGCAGTCGTACTGAAGCCTGCTCGGCATACATTGGAATCGCGTATAGTTTTTAACTCCCCGGGTTTGTTGCTGGTGAGAATTCCACTTAGGATGGGTCAGATGTATCTTCGTACGGACAGCCTTCGGTTTTTGGTTTGGCAGTCGTACTCGGCATACTCTGGAATCGGATATAGTTAGGAACCTCCGTGGGTTTGTTATAACAACAGTTGCTGGTGAGAATTCCACTTAGTATAGGTCAGATGTACATATCTTCGTACGAAGACTCGGCATACTCTGGAATCGGATATAGTTAAGACCTCCCTCGTGTGTGTTATAACGAACGAATCGAGTGTATCTTCGTACGGACTGGCTTCAGGCTTCTATGGCAGTTGTACTCGGCATACATTGTTATCGGATATAGTTAGGAACTCCCTCGGACTCAATATAACAACAGTAGCTGGTGAGAGTTCCTCTTAGGGTCGTGTGTATCTTCGTACGGACAGACTTCAGGTTCGTTATGACTGTCGTACTCGGCATATGCTGGAATCGTGTATGGTAGGAATTCGCTCGGGTTTAATATAACGGTTGCCGATGAGAATTATTCTTAGGGCAGCTCGCGTGTATCTCCTCCTACATACATTACTCTCCCCACAATCTGGGTATCTGCAAAGATAAGGAACAGTCAGACGAAGCTGCTGGGTCAGTCAGTTCGAAGACCACTGGGGAATAGTCACCCTGAAGACCGCTGGGGGAACAGTCAGCCAAATCTGCTAGGTGAACAGTCAGCTAAAGCTGCTGGGTGAACAGTCAGTCCAAAGACCGCTGAGGGAACAGTCAGTCCGAAGATCGCTGGGGGAACAGTCAGCCGAAGCTGCTGGATGAACAGTCAGTCTGAAGATCGCTGGAGGAACAGTTAGCCAAAACCGCTAAGTGAACAGTCAGTCCGAAGACCGCTGAGAATATAGTCACCCTGAAAACCGCTGGAGGACCTGTCAGCCAAAGCTGCTAGGTGAACAGTCAGCTAAAGCTGCTGAGTGAACAGTCAGTCCAAAGACCGCTGGGGGAACAGTCAGTCCAAAGACCGCTGGGGGAACAGTCAGTCCAAAGACCGCTGGGGGAACAGTCAGCTGAGGCTGCTGAGTGAACAGTCAGTCCAAAGACCACTGAGGGAACAGTCAGTCCGAAGACCGCTGGAGGAACAGTCAGCCGAAGCTGCTGGATGAACAGTCAGTCTGAAGATCGCTGGAGGAACAGTTAGCCGAAGATGTTGGGTGAACAGTCAGTTAAAGCTGATGGGGGAATAGTCAGTCCGAAGACCGCTGGGTCAGCCGCAGCTGCTGCAAAAATGTATACCCTTAAGAGTAAAAACTTTTCGAATAAGAATTTACTTATTCGTGGTGCTGGTATTTCTTAAGACCTGTTCTGATGTAAAGCAATTCCACATTCTAGCTCATTAGAAGATATCCGGCATTCATGAACCGAACTGGACGTCGAATAGACTTCCGCAAGCGCTTAATACTGCCTAACTATAAGTACAGATTCGGAAAGATTCATTTGTAAAGATCTAAAGAACGGACTCTTGACGATCTATTTGTGCTGCTACCAAGTTCGTGCTCAACAAGATTACGTGAAATTACTTATCGGGCAAAAGACTTGGTGAACAGTAATCAATATATCCCGCGAGGTCCATTATCCTTTCCATTATCAAATCATGGTTTTCTAACGCTTCTTGCCACGCTCCACTGACTTTTAGCATGATCTCATGGTGGGTACATGCCTCACCATGAGATCAGTTGGCAGCTAATGCATCATTATAAGCAGCAAGAAGCAACAGCCACCATCAAAGCAGACGTATACAGTATTGTGTCTCCACAACTCTTCCCAACTCTTTCCCCAAACAAGCGATCTATACGTTTATATGGACTTTATGAGTATATTAAGTACCCTGCAGGACTGCCAAGTATTTATACCCTGGGGGGTTACATTCTATTGCGGTACGAAAGTAAGTTCGATGCGAAATTTAAATGCGATAAGAGTATAATTTGGTACTCTGTGCCGTTTGCGCAAACTTTTTCGCGTAATAGTTTGAAAATGAGCCAACACAGCTACCGCAAAATAAACAATAGCGAAGAATGATCAAATAAAATGTGCGAAAGGGAAAAATTAAATGCCAATTCTTCGGTTTTTCTTTCGCATCGCAATAGAGAGTAACCCCCCTGGTCTTCCAAAAGGACTTTTGCCGTCTTGTCAGCTTTTGATGGGACATTCTTCGACACTTTGGAATCAAGCTAGATTCCCAACTAATTGGCATTATCGGCCAGTTTAAGCGGATGACGTTCCAAATTAGATGACGATATGATACAATTTGTAAAATATTAATTCTGCATCTCAGGGAGGAAAGAGAACTCCAACCGTTTTAGAAATAGCTTTTAAAACAAAAATCTAAGACACTGAGCCCAATTCCGTTCGGAAACGGAATTTGCTTTGGTGTTTGGTTCTTTAGAAAATGAAAGACTAAAGCAAAAAGTCATTCACAGTAAAGTAATTTTTAACAGAAAATATTAGTTTTATTCTTGAAAATAAAACTTATTTCAGGCCTTAAACATTTTTAATACTTCGTGCTTTGGAAACCGAAAAACGAATTGAATTCCACTTGTGAATGGAATTGAACTTTTAATATATGATTTTGTGCGAGAAAATTTCGGGTTTCTTTCGTTTTATGAAGAACTTAAATATTCTATTTCGTTATGAAAATTCTATACCGGAATGGAATTGAACTCTGTATACGAAACGGTTTCCGTTTAAGTCTACTGAATTGTAACCAGTTTTAAATTAATTATTAAGATACATTTTTATTTCAAATGAATAAACTGCAGTTACCGTTTATTTACCTTAAAGTTTATAAAAGCAAAAAAAAAAATTTGAATAATGAAATGTTATTAAGCGGTTAGATCACAAAAGTCGTCTCGATCGGTAACAACAAAACAAGTGTTAAATTGTTAAAGTGTGACACAAAACAGGAAAACAAAACCGTGGAAATTGTATCCCTCTTTAAGGTGGCGGTGAAATGTGCACAACATTAATAATCATATCACAGCCAGCTTTGAGGAGCGATACGATATTCTTAAAAAATTTAAAAAAAAATTTATCAACCATGAAAAATTTTTATAAACAAATAAATAAGAACAAAAAAAAAAAAAACTTTTCAAGGCAACAGATTGACACTAATAAGAAATTGTTACATTTAAATTGTAGACACAAAAAAAAAAAAAAAAAAATTACAATGACCATAAACAAGTCTTGACACACGCTTTCGTTCGTTCGTTCATTCGTTTGGCGGTAATAAATAAATAACAACAAATAGAAACTTGAACGCAGAAACGAATCAGTGAGCCATAAAAAAATTCGAATTTATAATGATTGGTTGACGCCCACTGTAATGTAAGCAAAACTTGTATGTGATTTAATAATAAAAAAATATATTTAAAGGATGGTCCAAGCATACAGGCCTGTTACAAAAATGAATTTCCGTCTAAACTTAATATAATTCCCAAAAAAAAAATCCAGAAAATTAAAATCTCTCCATTTCCTCGGAAAGAAACCACCTTTGCCAGTACGCTTGTGCACAGAAAGTTTACTTTGCAAAGTCTTGAGTTTGTTGTTAGCAAGAGAAAATAAAGAGTATAAAGCCACTCTCTTTTCCCTTGCCACAACCAAACTCATGACTGCAAAGAAAACTTTAAATCTGTGAAAGCGGCGTTTGCTTGTATATTTGCAGCTCTCAAAACCCATGCGGTATGAGTGATTATTACATACTTACGCATATAAAACTATATATACACTGTTGCCATATTGCTTCCGGGGAAGTGGGGAGATTTTGACGATTTCCAATGCGAATTTTGGGAGTTCTCAAAAGACTCGGGACAAGTTCGCTATCTGGTTCGGAACCGGTGTTTTATATTCGATGCTCTTTTTTTCTGTGAAACGTGTATCTGAACTATTAATGTTTCATACGCTTTAGTGTGAGAATTAAACTTGCCGTATTGCTTCCGGAGAAGTGAGGGGATTTTGGTGATGACTGAAGTCGATTCGAGGTTTTTTATATTCGCTGCACATTGTTGTCATGGAACATATATATGAACTATTAGTGGTCATTCGCTTTAATGCGAAAAATGAAATGTCCATATTACTGCCAGTGCATTGGGAGTGTTTTGGGGTTCCCGAACCTGATTTTGGGAACTTCTTAATATCTCGGAATACGTTTACTAACCTGTTCGGTGTGCCTGAACTATTAACGGTTTTCCGTAGGCCGTGTATCTGAACTATTAGAGGTCATTCGCTTTAGTGTGAAAATTAAATTTGCTGTATTTCTCTAAGGAAGTTGGGGACTTTGGAGATTCCCGAAGCCGATTTTGAAAATTCGCATAAAAATCGGAACACATTCGATAATCGGTTCGTAACCAGTTTTTTATATTCGGTGCGCGTTTTTGTCGTGGATCGTGTGTCTGAAGTACTAAAGGTTTTTCGTAGAACGTGTATCTGAAGTATTAGAGGTCATGCGATTTAGTGCGAAAATTAAGTTGCCGTATTTCTTAGGGGATATTGGGGATTTTGGAGATTCCCGAAGCCGATTTTGAGAATTCGCAAAAAACTCGGAACACATTCGCTAACCGGTTTGAAACCGATTTTTCACATTCGGTGCACGTTTTTGTCGTGGAACGTGTGTCTGAACTATTAACGGTTGTTTGCTTTGGTGCAAAAATTAAAGTTGCCGTATTTGTTAAGGAACAAGTGGGGGGGGGGGGGGGGGGGGTGGAAATTGGGGATTTTGGGAACTTCCAACACGTTCGCTAGCCGGTTCAGAACTGGTTTTTCATATGCGGTGCACGTATTTGCAGTGGAACACGTACATATATGAACAATTAATGGTTATTCGTTTTAGCGCGAAAATTGAAGTAGTCCTATTACTTTCGGCAAAATAGACGATTATGGTGATTCTTGGAGCCGATCTTGGGAACTCCCAAAAATCGTAATACGTTCGCTAAACGGTTTTTGCATATTCGGTGTATGTTATTGCCGTGGAAGATGTAGTTGAACAATTAGCGGTCATTCGCATTACTGAGAAGATTAAAGTTGCCGACTATAATTCGATATTTCGTCTTCCTTCGGCAGATTTCTTCAGCAAAAAATTGTTCAAGTTTTGTTTACAAAATCAAAAATTTTTTTCCTCATGAAGTCTGCCGAAGGAATACGCAATATCGAATTTAATTAAAACTTTTTTATATAAAAAACAAAACTGACCTCAATTTAATTTATAAAAAAAGATAAAACAATTAGGATCAAGAAAATATACATATTCAGCGTTGTTAACTCGGTGCGTTTCGCACCGTTATTGGTGCTTTTTAACATTATTTGTGAGAAAAATTCATTAGTCGGTGCGGGGTGCGCTTTTTATACAGTTTCGGTGCGTTTTTTAAATTTCGGTGGCACAAAATCAAATTCAACTCAACTTTTTGTTTTAATAAAAGAAAAAAGTGAAAAATTTATACATTTTATTTTGCAGAGCGCGATCAGAACACGGAGTTATAATGTGAAAAAACCACCTTATTATATGCACAAAGTAACACAATCTCGCTGCATCTCGGATCAATCTTACGTATTCTCGAAAGAAAAATAAACTTTTCGTTTTATAAAATTTGCTGCTTTTAGAGCGTGTTTTGATATTAAACGATCAAGCCAGGTTTGTCAAATACTACAATAAATGCAAACACAGATATGGAAGTTCGTACTTATGATGTCGCGTAAATCCGTTACTGTTTTGGTAATTGATAAATTACTAAATTATTAATAAAACTATAAATTTTTTCCACAACGTTTGCATATTGATTATGGTAATCTTCATCTTTTATATATTCTAGCCAACTGATTTTCATTGTTCGCTTACGAAAACACAAATAAGATTTACTTTCTGTTTGATAGAATTGCTGTCAATAGAGTTTTAGGACTTGTAGTGCCATTCTGCAACTTTTAATGATACAATAACTGTAAATTTCTTCCACATATTTCATCCTCTGCAGTAACGATTGTATGCTCCTGCAAAATAATTTTAACGATGATAAGCAAATGTATTTTTGTGTTAAAGGCAGTAAAACTAAAATGTGATTTCAGTCGACAGCGAATATGATTAAACAATATTGCTGAATAATAAATTTCATAAAATATTGTTATAATTACTGTAAAGATAACATTGTGTTAATAATTGTAACAGAATCGTACTAGAGGTCAAGTTTGACAAACACGAACTCTAGCTATTGATCAAAAAGGCTATTTTCATTATCATACTTTTTATAATACTAAATAATTTTTTAAAAAAGAAAAAAAAATCAAATAACGCGCTTTTCCCCCCCCCTTTTTGGTGCATTTTGAAATTTCAAAGTTGACAACGCTGTATATTGTTGAATTCATTTCATTACGGGGGTTAAATCACATGGTCGTGGCGGCCAACTAACACCGTCAGGACTTAAGATAACACGGTCTTTGAATTTCTTGTGCAAAAAAGCCATTATATCGTTGGATCATATTCATATCCATAAACTAGTTTCATGTCCATAATATCTGGCCACAATAAGTCCGTTATCATCTGGCAATAGCGCACAATATTCAAGATAACAGCATCGTCAACTTCGTTTTCAAAGAAGTACGGTCCGATAACGCCGGCAGCCCATAAATCGCACCAAAAAGTAACTCTTTGTGGTTGCATCGACTTTTCAACAATCATTCGTGTGTTCTCCCAAAAGCGGCAATTTCGCCGCATGAGGTCAAAGTATGCCTCGCAAACTGCATTTTGATTTGAACGCGCATTTTCATAGAAAATTCCATAATCTTGAGGCGATGCCCAATTATGTAGCTCTCCATGGTTGAATTTCCCAAACGATGAAACAAAGAAATGTCAAATTAAGTTCGGCAAATAAGGGAAGCGGTTGAAATACTCTCCGATAGGGGGCACAAGGGAGTGATGATAACAATACTCTCTGATAGCCAATCAGTGCTGAAGGCCCTGAGCAGTTGTGTCTTCACGTACAAGTTAGTACTGGAATGTCACAACAGGCTAAACGAACTGGCAAGCCAGAACCAGGTCACACTGATCTGAATGCCAGGACACGAAGGGCATCACGGCAATGATATGGCTGACATGTATGCCAAGAAAAGAGCAGAGGGGACTTTTATTGGACCCACGCCAACTTTTGGCTTCAACAAGGGTCTCTTGAATGAGGAGATAAAAAATGGACCGTGGCCATCGTTGAACAACAGTGGAACGAGACAGCTGGTCTCGAACAATCCAAGAAATTTCTAAACTTTGATAAAAAGAGGGCCGAACGTGCTCTAAAACTGGACAGAAAAAGTCTCAGAACATTGACAACAGGTGCACTTACAGGTCATTACAACTGCTACAAGCACCTGCACAGGATGGGAACATCCAACGCAGACGTTTGCAGATTCTACGGTGAGGAAGAGGAGTCAATGGAGCACTTAATCACCCACTGTGGACCACTGGGACACAGAAGATATAGGCTACTACAAGCTTATATGTTAAGTGAATGTGACTTAATATCAATCCCTATGAAGGAGCTTGTCTGTTTTCTTGACATACTCAACCCATAATGGGACAAGGGGACGCACAATAGATCAATATTGGTCGCACTGCAAATGGCCGATGAGGGCCATATCCCATCCACCAATAATAATAATAATAATAAGTTCGGCAAAAAACTTGATATTAAACTGTGACTCATTATTAATATTGTGCATTATGTGGTTGCACCACCCTTTATGAAAAAAAATAAAAGTTGATTTGAAATACAGCTCGTAAAAGTATGAAAATGTTATCTTTACAAAAACAGTAACAATTTAATATTTCTAATAATTTTATAATATTAGTAATAACAATTTAAAAATTCACATTAAAATACTTTTTTTCAAAAAATATTTATACTCATTTAAAGCAATAAATTTCTAAATTAGCAGCCAACACATATTTAAGAAAAAAAAAAAAAACATTTTGCCAATTTTGGTCAATAAAAATTAGTTAAATTTCTTCTGTTTTGTCATAGATGTTACGAGGATGGTTATTGCAGTGAGAATTGTATTAGGGTGGCGCTGCCGAATTTAATTACAGTCGAACTTCCATAACTCGAATCACCATTATCCCAAAAAAAAAATTTCAACTTACGGAGGGAGACTTCGAGTTACAGAATTTTTTGGCAAAATAGAATATAAGTTTTTTGTATTATGTATTTTTATTTAAAATAGCCTCTAATGGAGAACTATATGCTTAAGAATATAAAAGAACAGGGATATGTACTCATGTAGTTAAAAAATTATAGTTAAGTAAAATACATATTCCTTAATAACTGACTGACTTTTCACGTTTTTTTTAAGTTCATTAAGTTAAATGAACCATGAACCTGCACATCCGTAAGATAATTTCAAAATTCAGCCAACACGTCTTAAGGGGTTTTTACAACATTGCAAGCACACAGTCATTTTACACCTTATTAACAAATCTAGTCTTAAAATAGCTGAATATGACTTTTTACATATTAATTAAAAAAAAAAAAAAAAAACTTAAATTATGAATCAAAAGGAAAAACAAAAATAATACCTCGGAAATAAGGGCCTGTTTCACGATTTCGAACCTTAACGTTCGCAGATATTTCGAGTGGCGAAAACTCCTATTTCCGAGCCACTTTTGAGCTGAAAGACAATATAGTGTAAGAAAACGTAGCAAAGAATTTGTCAACTCTTATGAAAAAATTTTATTTTTGAACTATAAATGTGTTTCTTGGTCAATTCAAATGTTTGCGAACGTTAACGTTCGAAATCGTGAAACAGGTCTTAAATGTTAACGATTAGGTGAAATTTGGCCGAAAGAGAATTTTGTTTAGTGTTATTATTCCAAATTAAATTACACATAGAAAATGGGAATTCATTTCTAGGGGAAACGTGTTAACGATTGCGATTTTGGGATATGAGAAATTTGTTCATGGGAATAACAAACATAAAATAAAATTATAAAAAGTATAGCAGAACCTACTTTAATATTGAATTTTTTTATAATGGAACAATATATTCTTTAAATATTGCAATCATTTTTACATAAACAGTTTATTGTCTTCTCAAAATTTCAGTATTTTGAGTTGTGAGCGTTTTGTATTACGGGGAACGGAACGGAACGGGAATACTAAAATTGCGAAACGGAGAAATAAGAAATTTTTTCATAATGGAACAATATTTTCTTTAAATATTACAATCATTTTTACATAAACAGTTTATTGTCTCCTCAAAATTTCAGTATTTTCAGTTGTGAGAGTTTTGTATTACGGGGAACGGAACGGAACGGGAATACCAAAATTACGAAACGGAGAAATAAGTAATTTTTTCATAATGGAACAATATTTTCTTTAAATATTACAATCATTTTTACATAAACAGTTTATTGTCTCCTCAAAATTTTAGTATTTTCAGTTGTGAGAGTTTTGTATTACGGGGAACGGGTATACCAAAATTTCGAAACGGAGATATAAGTATATCTTCTTCTATAACCTAAATTTGGATGGCAAATAGTTGCTTTCGTCTTTCAAAATATTTATGAACGTTAACGTTCGAGATGGTGAAACAGGCTCTAAGTTTAAAAAAATAATAAGCTCATAATAGAAGAATTTTGCCAAACAATTCTGTGGCGTTTTATCATAACAGCTTAAGTCGAGATAAGATCAAAAAAAGTTTTTAAGGCAAACTTGAATTAAGAACTAAATTTAAGAAAAAAGAAGATAAACCATAATTGGAGCTAAATTTTGTGAATAATAGAAAAAATTGTTTCTGCAAACAAGAATACCACACTTATTCAAATAATCAAATTAGCAGATTTTACAGTTTTGAAAAATCGACTAAAGGCAAAATTAGTTTTTACGTTCTTTTCCGTTCTGGATCAGCTGTTTTGTTTCTGCTCAATATAAACTATATGTACATGGTTTGTTTTCACTTTTTCGTTCTGTTCTGTTGCGGACTAATCTATTGAAAATAGAATTCAACGTTAAGTGACGTCCAGATATGTCTATGTTGTACTTTCTTCAGGTATGGAAACATTAATTTTTTATTAAAATGTATATAATTTTTTTTGTAAAAAGCTAAAAAAATTGTTTTCAATTAAAGATTTTTAAAAGTCAACACATTTTTATCAATAGAATAGAAAAAATTATATTTTGTATAAGAAGTGTCATAAACTTTGCAGATTGTGAGAAAGAAGTGATCGATCACCTTTCTAAATTATTAATTTGTATCTTTTTTTTTTGTTTTTTCATACAAGATAATATTTATGCACATATTTTATTCTTTATTCCAATGTTTTTCTTTTATTTATGCCCTACTGTAAAAAAAGCAGAATATTTTCACGGAAATAGTAATTGTAAAATATTTGCTACAGAACTGAACGTCACAGAACGGCAACAGAAAGTAAAAACTAATGAGGCCTTAAAGCTGTTACGATAAAACGCCGCAGAATTAATTGCCTTAAACGAGTTTCAGTTTATATATTTTATAATTAAAAAATTACTATTAATTCTCACAGATCTTTTAATTTTATCATTGAAAATTCAGGTGAGTGGGTGTTCGAAAAGCAAACAATCCAAAATAATTATAAAAAATAATTATTAAAAAAGGAAACGGAAGAGCATGTCTGACACATTAAATAATTTTACAATTAAAAAAACAAAACAACTTAAAAAACTATACAACAAACAGCCATAAATGGTTATCTCTTTGAAATAACCTACAAAAATGAACGAAAGACTAAATCAACTTTTAATTGAAATAAAAAAAAAAAAAAAAGAAAACAATATCAGAATATAATATTGCAAAAACAAAAATCAATAACCTAACAAATCAAAATGGCATTTAAATATTTTGATCAGGCCATAAAAAAATATAAAAATTCAAAAAGTTTACTGAACTCAAGAAATCGGCAGAACTGAAAGTGAAACAAGTGACATCATTTTAACTATTCCTGCCAGTGAAGGATCTGCAACAGTCAGTGGATGACATCACTCAAGGTTTTCAGTTTTTCTTGATTAAAGAGTGAAATGACTTTAAAGGAGAAAAATTATTTGATTTGGGATCACTTGTTTGTTTAAATCAAGTGTGCCCAGCCCTATGCGCTTGATCAGCGATGGACATTTAGTCAAACAATTGTTTGTAAGCAACAGCTTCTTTTTCTTAAACTATGTACACACGGTTGTCAGATGTTACAATATTGTAAGATCTGGCAACATGCAGACAATGTAGTGACAATGAAAAATTGTCCCGCAGAAGTAAATTGTGTGTTCAGACGATCGTAAGAAAATTTTACAATTTCATTGTCAGACTATGGTCTGACAAATAATTCATCTGACAACAAAAATTGTCAGTTCACACGGTTGTCAGATTGTTAGATAAAAAAAATTGTCAGGCAAGTTGTAAGGCATTGCCACTTATGTATATCAACAACCATCTGTTTGGCAGTGTTGCCCATCAAACTTTTTTCTGACAATGATGCCATTGTCAGGTGCATTAATTTTATACATCTGACAATTAAAACTGAGCTTACAATACCAGCCAATTATCTCGCAATGCCGACGAAGAGTGTTCTCACGATTGTCAGATGCCTGACAACATTGTCGTCGTACAATTGTTTGACAATAGTTTTTCTGACAATATTGTATTGTTACTGGCAATATTGTAAGATCTGACAACCGTGTGTACGTAGCTTTATGCTCTTTAGTTTAGTCGTTCAACAGACGTTGGCGGATGCACATGTCAGCTAGCAGCTTAGAGCTTTTTTTCGACTTACAGCAGCTTTTTTTCCACTTACAGTAGATAACATAAATGGCAATGCAAAAATTTTTTATGCCAAAAAATGCGTTTGTATATGTCTTTTATGCCATCAAACGTTTAAAAGTGTACAGAAAATGTTATTGTACGATATTATGATTTCTTCCATTCTAATATGCATAAATATAATAACATTCTTATGTGAAAAAAGATTTTTGGACTTAAAATTTATATGTAGCAAACAACGTAATAAAGTGGTTTTGCGTCTTTGAAACATTTATAGCTCTTACAAAACTGTCATAACAGCAATAACGTACGCGATTTAAGTGTTCAAACGAAAATGTTTATGTTAGTTTTGTTTGTCACTATACTTTAAATTACTCTCAAATTATCTCACTAACACAAGTGCAAAACAAATTTGTCAGCCACTATCTTATGATATAAGACTTATATATTTGTCGTTCTTCACTGCACACACACAAAAGCAAAGCCACAACACTTTCGCATGTTTTGCTGGTAAACATTGACGACAGCGATTATCAGTGTGAATTTTGTTTTTGTAAATGTTTTGCTTTTTATAACAAAAAATATAAAATAAAAATAATTTTTCCTTAAATGTATTGTGTTTACTCTTCCACATAGAACTTGTGGGCACCACTGGTTTAAATCATTTAATTAATTATTGATTTGCGCAAAAATTTAGATCATACATTTACACATACATATAAATGTCTGCAAGCTATACATTTCTTCCGATCACTAACAAATAATTGAAGTTGAAAAATATTTCCGTGAAATTATTACGAGTATATGGTTAAATTTCATTACAAGATCAATATTGTTTTCCCGTCAATTCTTTCTATTTAGCCGTTTACAGTGTAAACCCTTTGTAGTTAGTTGTTTAACATATAAAGGGTGTTTTTTTAAGCCCGATAGAACTTGAAATTGTAAAAAATAACACAAAAAATTAAATTGTAATCAAAATTTTTTTTATTCGAAAGATTAATACGTGACATTAACATTTGAAAATGATTTCGGGCATATGGGCACCGCGGCTGTTCTTGACGAAGCGCATTATAATAGAAATATAAAAGTGAAGCTGGCCTAAAATTGGTTTCGGGAAGTCCAAGAGCCACTGAATACAGAAATCGAGTTGCATATTTTTTCTATATAACCGTTTACGAGGTGATCCCTTTACAGTTGGTTATTTAGAAAGTTATCTGTAAAATCGTAATATTACAAAAATAAAAATCAATAACCAAACCAATCAAAATGTCATTTAAATATTTTGATCAGGCCATAAAAAATATAAATATTTAAAACGTTTATTGAACTCAAGAAATCAGCAGAACTGAAAGTGAAACAAGTGACAATATTTAAACCATTCCTGATCAAAACTGATCGCAGTACAAGTGGCCGATGAGCGCCACATTCCATCCAATAATAATAATTTCTGCCAGTGAAGGATCTTGCAAAAGTCAGTGGATAACATCACTCAAGCTTTTCAGTTTTTCTTGATTAAAGAGTGAAATTACTTAAAAGGAGAAAAATTATTTGATTTTTGATCACTTGTTTGTTTAAATCATTTAATTAAAACAATTGATTGTTTTTGCGCAAAAATTTAGGTCATTCATTTACACATACACACAAATGTCTGCAAGTTAAGCTTTCTTCCGATCACTACGAGTATATGGTTAAATTTTATTGTAAGATCGATATTGTGCAAGGTGAACTCTTTGCGGTTGGTTTAGAAAATGATCTGTAAAATCATAAAATATAAAAGTTCCTCGGGTCAGAAAGCAAATAGAAATCACTATCGCTCTTATAATGAAATAGTATCAATTTAACTACACGCAAAAAACACAGTTTGAAATATGGTTACAGCAACGCAACCATAACATTGTGTATTGTTGTTACAAACAGCCATTTATCAATTTAGTTATAGTTTGTTGCCCCATAAATATGTTTTCGTGTGCATTTCTGCAAATCTATTATTGACATCTACTATTTTCCGAATATGGTTGATTGTGCTCAATAACGGTAGAGAATGTCGTGGGCATCATGATAGTGAGCGAGGCCAACTTTTTAGCGGTATCGCGATTCTGTGAAAAAGGTTATGCGGATGAAAAAGCCAGATCTGGAGGCCACATAACAAGATCATAATCAGGACACTATCCAGACGAAGGATAGTGTGAAGAGAAGGGCTGATTAAGTCATTGAGAATCAACCCCGAAGCAATGCTAAGGCAGTCCCGGCGTGAAAATTGTTATCCCAGAAAGAAGTGGTGGTTTTTTAGTCGGTAAGTTCACTGTTATTATCAGCCCGACACAAAGTGAAACGTACGGACTCTCTCAATCAATCAATCAAAAGGGTATGCGGACGAAAAAGCCAGATCTGGAAGCCGCATAACAAGATTATAATCGGGACAGTATCCAAACGAAGTATAGTGTGAAGAGAAGGGCTGATTAAGCCATTGGAATCCACCGCGAAACAATGCTAAGGCGGTCCCGGCGTGAAAATTCTTATCTCAGGTAGAATAGGTGGTTTTTAAATCGGTAAGTTCACTGTTGTTATCAGTCCAACACAAAATGAAGGGTACTTACTCTCTGGTCAGTGCGTAACGCATTTTTCCCCCTAAACTAATATTGTGCAAAATCAAATTAGCATTAGTTGGCATAAATGAAAACCTACGACAGAATATTAAGTTGTTGAAATTTGTATTTACAATACAATGACGAAGGTAACCATAATGTCGGCCAACCATATTATAGTTGTGCTCTACCATAATATTTTTAACGGCCAGCCATACTTTTGTTGTGAATAGCTATACAATATTACATCCAACCATGTTAATATGGTTATACATATGATTTTTAAATATTCAATTATTGATGAAATACTAAATAAATTCTTTTTAAATCAGTTAATACATACTAGAACCCATTGTGACCGAAATCATTTGGCACCCTACTATTTTTGGCTAATTATTTTATTTTATTTATTCATATATTGTTTTATTTTATAAAAGTGTATTACAACTAATACTTTCATTTTAATAATATTGGATTAAATGAAATAATATTGTTTAGCCAGATATATTGTGAGTTATGACAAAACTATGGTTTTATGCCAATAAATTAATAAGGCTATTTAATGAGAGTAATATGGTTGGCTGGCATAATTACATGGTTAGTTATGCCACTAACTTTTATTAATACAATTGTAACAAAGTTGAACCAGAATTTAGTGTAGTTACATATATATATATATATATATATATATATATATATATATATATATATATATATATATATATATATATATATATATATATATATATATATATATATATATATATATATATATATATATATATATATATATATATATATATATATATATAGGGTGTTTTTTTAAGCCCGATAGAACTTGAAATTGTAAAAAATAACACAAAAAATTAAATTGTAATCAAAATTTTTTTTTTATTCGAAAGATCAATACATGACATTAACATTTGAAAATGATTTCGGGCATATGGGCACCGCGGCTGTTCTTGACGAAGCGCATTCTGGACGTCCAATTTTGGGCCTCTTTTTCGAGCACTGCTGGCCGTATGTCACGAACAACACGAACAATGCTGGCCTCCAAGGCGACAATTGTTGCTGGTTTATCAGCATAAACCAGTGACTTCACGTAGCCCCACAGGAAATAATCGAGAGGTGTCAAATCGCACGACCTTGGAGGCCAATTGACAGGTCCATTTCTCGAAATCAACTTATCGCCAAATTTTGATTTCAGTAAATCGATGGTTGCGTTCGCCGTATGGCACGTAGCGCCATCCTGTTGAAACCACATCTCCTCCGGATCAATGTCATCCATATTTTCAAACAAAAAATCATTGATCATGGTGCGGTAACGATCTCCATTGACCGTAACGCGAGCTCCGGCCTCATTTTTGAAGAAATAAGGTCCGATGATGCCACCAGCATGAAAACCGCACCAAACAGTGCATTTTTCTGGATGTAATGGAGTCTGTAGGGTCTCTTGTGGATTGGTCTCACTCCATATGCGGCAATTTTGCTTATTAACAAACCCGTTAAGCCAAAAATGCGCCTCATCGCTGAACACAATTTTGCGATAAAACAACGGGAAATCGACGACTGATTTTCAAAGTAAATTTGGATAATTTCGTAGCGTTGTTCAAGCGTGAGTCTATTCATGATGATTTGTCAGAGTATACTGAAACAAATAAAAAAAATGTTTCATCAAAATTTAATTTTTTGTGTTACTTTTTACAATTTAAAGTTCTATCTAGCTTAAAAAAACACCCTATATATATATATATATATATATATATATATATATATATATATATATATATATATATATATATATATATATATATATATATATATATATATATATATATATATATATATATATATATATATATATATAAAATTTGTCTTACAAAACTATAGTGAGGCAAATCAATGGCATTCATATATAGTAATATACTATTTTTCATACCAACCATATAGTTCAACAATAGTATGTTACCCTTGGAATATTGTCGTATCAACTATATATTTTTTCTACGTGTACATAATATTTTTTTCGAAAATTAAGTTTTTCGAAATTAAGTTTTTGATAATGATTGAAGATAGAAGTTGGATATATTCTACGAAATTGCTGGGTTCTCGAAAATATTGTTACGTTTTTGCAGATTCCTCAATTGAAAATGGAATAATGACTCACACACTTGTTCTTTAGACAGTACTTAAATAATTCACAATTTCATTTACGCTTGATACCACTGTGTACCAAAACACTAGACTTGCTTACTTTTACCGATGACAGTCTAGTTCAAAGCTTAAAAATAAACGGGCTCGTTGCCGCCGACCTGCCTGCTATTTATACTTCATTATCATCTTCTACAATCATCACAATCACTCTAGTTATTCATAATTCTAGATTCAAATGTACAAATATTAGGTGTGTTCCACATGAATAACAAAACAGTCCGAACTAGTCCAAAAGCGTTTCACGTAACAATTTTTGTGTAATTTTGAGAGAAAATGAGAGAGTAATTTTTTTCATTTCCTGTACAAATTCGCCCGATCTTTTTCTTTGGGTAAGTTTGGACTAGAATTGCATAATCAGCTGTTCTATGTTTACATATGTATGAAACTGCAAATGTTATCAGAAAACTTGCAAATTGGAAAAAAGTTTTTCTTTAAAAATTAGTTGAAAGCAAAATGGTCAAGTTTTAAATAGAACATGCAATTGTTATTTGGCTTTTAATTTTATAAATATGTTTATAATAATCTATTGACAATTTTACATTGCTTTTAATTTTACAGCTGTTGCCAATAATGCCAATCTTTTGTTTATATGATGTTATGCGTTTTAAGCGTCTAAAATCACTAAAATATACTTTAACCTAAAAGGTAAGCAGCACTAGTAGTGCAAGAAGTACAATTGTAGTTTTTTGCGTTCCAGCAGTTTTGGGTAAAATTTGCACATATAGAGAGTAATTTGCTTTCTAGTCTCATTCGTACGAACTAGTCTAGGAGCTCGTGGAACACTCCTATTATTCTTAGGCATATACACATTCATACACATGCTTGCGAACAACAAGAAAGTCCCAACAACAAACCATAATGAAACGAATACCAAGAATACAAGAAAAACAACAACATCATTTGCAGTTGATTTACTTGGACTTTTACGTACTTTAAATCATGTATGTTTGTTTGTTTGCTTGTGTATTATGTTTTTAGTAACTAAAACTAAAATTTAGTTTTATCTTGTTGTTGTGAATGTGATATACATTTATAACAAACAGACCAACCGCTGCACACTGGGTTAGATGTGACAAAAATTCTTAAAAATATTTAAAATTGGTCATACAATCGACAACTCTGGGGCTAGTTAAAGCGGTTAATCCTGAAATTTTAAAAACTAATATTTTGTATAGGAGCACCCATAAAAAGGGCCGTTAGGAGCTATGTATGAAGATCGAAAATGTAGATTTAGAAATATGAGCCGGGGTCGGTCTTTCATTGTACTCCCTAAGAGCGACTCAGAAACAGTTATGAAGCTTTTTGCGTAGTTTCTACCGTTTTCTGCATTGAACTCGATGCGATGCCATTAACCCTCGTCCTACCGTCCTAATATTTTGGCATACAAAATAAGGTGTTCTATGGTATTTATATTTTGTTCATAAGATTCTCCAGATAACACTAATTGCCACTAATATTGACAATATTCCTCGTGGAATACCAATTACAATGTAGGGTTTTACAGACTAATATAAAATTCTATAATTATATTTCCACACCGATTAATTGAATTACTTGGTTAATAAAATGTTACTTTTTATTCGCCAAGTAATAATTTGCAAAAATTCAATAGTGAAAAAAACTTTCTAGACAAATGATGATGTTTTTAGGAAACAATAAAGCCTATCACGCACATTATTTACATATGTATAAACATTGCTTAGTGCTCTACATACACTAAATTAGTATATACATACATATGTATGTGTCTACCTGGCAAATGGAAACCAAATTGCAACATTTTATCTAATCGTTGTTCCCTTTTGTTTTGAAAAACTAACTGCTTGAGTTTGGACTGAATAATAATTTAAATTAAAAACAATTGATTGAATAATGTGGAGGGAACAACACAAACACATCTCAAACAACTATGGGATTTCATTAACAGTGCTCCAATCAACTTAACAGAGCCGCCGATGTTAGAAAATGTTAAACAGCAAAACCAGTAACACCTTCACAAAATGTGTGCAACTTCAAACAAAGAAAGCTTTTTGCCGATATTAAATAAAGCTTTCGACTAATGAATAGCCGACGAATTGTTGAACAAAACGTAAATGAAAGAAAACAGAACTTATTTACAAACAGTTGCAATTTAACAGCGCTTTCGAACGGTTCACTCACTCTTGCCCAGCAAACAGAAAGAAATTCAAAAATTTTTTATTTAATCAAAACGAAATCAACGAATAATAAAAGTATAAATATCTTAATGATTCGCTCTGTTTGAAGTCAAATAAATTAAAAATTTTCTATTCAATAATAAAAAATTGCATGTTTTTTTATTTATTTATTTTTTTGTTGTTTGTTTGCTATTTACTTTCTTTAACAAAATTTAATAATTATTTCTAAAAATATCTGCATGCATAGAAAAATATATTAAGAAAAAATAATAAATAAAATAAAAGCCAGTGAAGTGCACAACGACTAATTTTTATATTGGAAAGCAAATATATTAACACGAATCTTTATCTACGAATTTGAATTTTTTTTTTCTTCTTTCTTTTTGTAACATTGAAAAAAAAAAGAAAAGTAACAAACACTTATCAACAGAAATTAAAATAGTTTGAAGTGTCATTTAAAGTATAATTCAATTTCACCTGAACTTAAAGCAATATCCTTTGGGTGCCCAACAAGGACTTTGAATAAAAATTTAAAGTGAAAAAGTGTCATTTATGAAAGTCATGCTTTTTACTTGGTAAAAAACAAAAACAAATTGTTCTTCAAATTAAATTTTCAATAATTGCCAAAAAACAGCTTTAAAAGAGTTAT
Source organism: Thecocarcelia acutangulata (assembly GCA_914767995.1). Taxonomy (NCBI): domain Eukaryota; kingdom Metazoa; phylum Arthropoda; class Insecta; order Diptera; family Tachinidae; genus Thecocarcelia; species Thecocarcelia acutangulata. Next base: position 98,286,904 of record OU612097.1, on the reverse strand, counting down.
CCTGCAACAACTTTGAAGTGTAAGTACATTTTTTTTTTGGTTTACTGCTTAAAAACTGCAACGTTTATTTAAATATTTGAACATTTTCCCTATCACAATAGAGCAAAAGTGCTGCCATATTTATTTAATTTACGAAAAATCCCTTCACATATAGTAATAATTTTATCTATTGTCCGAAAGATCCCATCTGCTGAACATTTAGCTTTCTCGGATATAAAATGAATATTTATAGGTAAAACCATATAGCAAAAAGTGTTTTTAATGATCATATCCGATGAAAACTAGGTTGATTAACATACTTATACATACATATTTAAACACTGGATAAGATGGTAGCTCTCATTTGATGTCATAGAAAATTTGTCGTTATACATCCCAGCTGAAACTTTCAATCGTATAAAGGCCTCATTAGTTTTTGCTTTCTGTTGACGTTCTGTGACGTTTATTAGTGTAGCAAATATTTCACAATTACTTTTTCCGTGAAAATATTCAGCTGTTGTTTACAGTAGAGCATGAATAAAAGAAAAACTTTGAAATAAATAATAATAAATTTACATAAATATTATCTTGTGTGAAAAAACACAAAAAGAAACAAAATAGTAATTTAGAAATGGTGATCAAACAGTCTACTTCCTTTTCACAATCTGCAGAGTTTATGACATTTCTTATACAAAATTTTTTCCTGGCTAAAATAATATTCTTTTGATCATCCATAGTGGCTTAATTGATAAAAATGTATTAACTTTTAAAAATCTTTAATTTAAACAAATTTTTTTAGCTTTGGACAAACAAAATTATATACATTTTAATAAAAAATTAATGTTTCCATACCTGAAAAAAGTAAAACATATACATATCTGGCCATCACTTAACGTTGAATTCTATTTTTAACAGATTAGTCCGCAAGAGAACAGAACGAAAAGGTAAAAACAAACCGTGCACGTATAATTTATATTGAACAGAAACAAAACAGCTTATTCAGAACGGAAAGGAACGTGCAAGCTAATTATGCCTTAAGACTGACTCTCTTGAAGAATGTTTTTGATCATCGACGAGCACATGTTTTAATCGTAAAGGATCTTTCTCACGGGCATAACTAGTTATTACACGAGCTGATTCTCCTCTTAAGCTGAAAGTCTAAGCGTCCGTCAAAAAAGTAGAAACAATGTAATTTTATGTGAGAGGTTACACAGAACAAAGCGTATGAAGCGTTAAACGCGTACGACGCCAAAAGTAGGATTGCTATCTACTTTTGCACGCGTCATAAGCGTTATAAAAACTGTCAGTTGTTTTTAATAGCAGCAGATCACAATACATTTTATTTTTTCAAAGTTACCGCCAAAAATATTTGTGCTGTGGATTGTTACTTAATGTTTTTGTGTTAAAAAAATATTTTTATTGAAAAAATAATTCAAACACAACAAAAAACTTATCGCATAAAAAGCGTTGCATGTAACTTGAGTTTAAAAAAGTGTATAACGTGTAGAAAGTTTGAAACGCGCAACACATATAACGCGTGGTATGGACTTTCAGCTTTATGCAACACTTACAAAATATTTACAACATCATTTCCCATAAAATACCATTTCGCAAGCAAAGCTAAAAAACGCAGATGATGTACAGTTACACTTAAGTAGTCCAGTATCCTCAATTAAGGAGAACGTTGAAAAACTCAATTCTGACCTCAACAATACAAATTGATGGACATCTCAAAACGGACTTTGCTTTAATCCCCAAAAATTTAAATGTCTTCTAATTCACCAAAAAACATTTACTCCTTTAATAGAAGATGAGATTGTAATAGACAACAAGAATATTGTTATTGTAAAAACGGCAAAAAAACCTAGGATTAGTGTTTAATAGCACCTGGTTAGAAATTTACTGGTTGGAGAAATTTACATTTAACTAAGAACCTTGTGGTTCGTACAATACTTTACGCCATTGAATGTAAGAATCTGACTTGTGAAAGCATATTTAATCCCAAGCCTTACATACGAATGCGAATTATTTTCTAACTGTGACTGCGTAAGTGAGAAGAAACTTGAAGTTTTATATAACAACATCGTATATTTATTTACTCAAAAAGCGTGAGCAACAGCGTTGTCAACTTTGAAGTTTCAAAACGCACCGAAATGGGGAAAAAAGCTCGCTATTTCAACAAAAACGCAACGAATTTTGAATTGTTCTTTTCATTTTTAAAAATGTTTTTGTATTATAAAAAATAATATTTTTATATTAAAAACACGATAATAAAGCAGCCTTTTCGTTCAATAGCTAGGATTCGTGTTTGTCAAACTTGGCCTCTAGTGAGATTCTGTTACAATGTTATCTTTATAATAATTAGAGCGATACTTTATCAAATTTATTATTCAGCAACATTATTTGGTTATATTCGCTGTCGATGGAAATCAGCTATTGTCTATTCGTCGTTAAAATTATATTGCAGGAGCATACAATTGTCACTGCAGGGGATGAAATATGTCGAAGATATTTACGATTATCGGATCATGAAAAGTTACAGAATCGCACAACAAGCTATAGAACTCTATTAATAGCAATTTTATCAAACACAATGTAAATTTCATTTGTGTTCTTGTAACAACACTGAAAATTATTTAGCTAGAATGGGTGCATTTAAAAGAATTTATTGATATATACGAAAATATGCCAGAATTATAAGAAATAAAAGATGAAGTTTACCATAATCAATATTTAATACAAATGTTTGTGAAAAAAATTATAATTTTTTTTAATAATTAAGTAATTTATCAATTTATAAACCAATAACAAATTCTCGCGCCTTCATAGGTACGAACTTCACTTTTCAGTGACTGCATTTATTGTAACTTTGACAAACTAGGCTTGATCGTTTAATAGTTTTACTATTACTATGCTCTAAAGGCATCAAATATTATAAAATGTAATGTTACTTATTCTTTCGAGAATATGTATAATACAGCAAGATTGTCTTTGTGCATATAATAAGGTGCGTTTTTCACATTATAACTCCGTGTTCTGATTGTGCTCTGCAATCTGAAAAGTAAAAATTTTGGTCATTTGAATAAACTTTTTTCTTATATAAAAAAATAAGTTGAGTTGAATTTGCTTTGGTGCCACCGAAATTTAAAAAGCGCAACTGACTAAAAAATTTTTCGCACAAATAATTTTGAAAATCAGCAAAAACGGCGCGAAATGCACTGAGTTGACGACGTTGGTGAGCAAGTCTCTGCATACTCAAAGTCTCTCTATGGAGTTAACTTTAGAAGCCTTCTTAAAATAAGAGTGCTTTTGTTTGTATACCAGCTGATTAATACTGGAGAACGGAAATATCTATTTGAGAAAATAATATTCGCTAAATCGGCAAAGGGCAAAAAGATTATTGTTCCCAAATTTCGATGCCTTGTTCTGAATGGCAATTTTTCATTAACGCTATTCGTCTTTGGAATGTTCTTCCAAATAATCAACAGACAAACAACAACGCAATGTCTTTTAGGAAATTCCTTTTTAATTTTTTTGATTAATTAATTCATTTAATAATCTTTTTTAAGCATTTTTTTTTATTAATTCAATCAAATTGTTTAGTTTCTAAATTATTCTTATTTTATTTCTTAAGAAGGATCTTTTACAATACAAATTTGCTGTGATCAATAATTATTGATTGAAGTAGACAAGAAAAATAATAATCAAATCTTTAGCTGGGGGACAACTAGCTGTTTCGTAGTCGCTACACTGCTCAGCAGCACCCACTGGGATTTGAACTCGGGGCATGACGTATCATGATCTGCTGCTTTAACCACTCAGCCACCGAGCATTTAACTATTCTCTATCTGTATTGATCTCATATTGTATCACATATACATTTTGTTAATTGCCCACATTGTTTGTACAGCGTTTGCTGTCTCTGAACTAGCGGTATTTCTTTTTTAATTAATAACATGCATATTTTTGTATTTTAATAATTCTCCGTACCCAGAGATGTAAATATTAATTTACTGAATTTTTGTTGAACTTTATCATTTTTTTAAATAAAATTTTTGGTTTGTTCATTTGTACAACGGGTTATTTTTATCTTAATTACCTAATTTCCATTACATTTGAATACCACTTGTACACATGCAAAATCCTGTACTGTAGCTTTAAGGCCTAGTCTTGTTGTGCAGGAAATATAAATAAATAAATTTTGCAGCAAATACTGGTATTTATGTTTCTAAAAAACACTTGACTCATTTTCACGCACGAATATTAGAAAGAAAAAAAAATTTATGTTTTTACGTCTTATAAATTTTTAAGTTCCTCTCTGTGTAATTTATTTAAGTGCTTTTGTCTGCCAGTTCTCGTAAACGAATGAGTCCTTATCAGTTTTTTGCTTGTTTACACAGACAATTTATTGTCTCTCTGTTGTTTTTGTTGGCTTTCCTGTTGTGGTATATTTTCTTTTCAAATAAAAGAAATCATGTGCGTTTTCCAGGACTCCTTGCGCATAGTAATAACCCACTTAGCCAAACAAATGTTCTTGTTTGATTGTTTTACACATTTAAGCAAAAAATATATGGGAAAAATTTTATATTAAATATACATCATATATTATTATATTACAATAAGTCAAACAATCAAAGAACTACTAAACACTAAGACAAAACTTTGTATATATGTATATGTACATATATATCTAGCTTCGCTACAACAATACGCCACTGACAAAAACAACAGGAGGCTTATTCTTAATTGCGATGCGAATGGCAATGCTACTCGAATATGCATATATGCGAAGAGTTGCTATTCTCTATTGCGATGTTTGCATAGTACTTTTTCATTCTCATTTAAAATGCGAAAAGATGGCAAGTCGGCATTCTTAATTGCGAGAACAAATGTCATACTCGCAAAATTCATTCGATAGCAACACAGCATTAGTATTAAAATGAAAGTATTATGTTATTTTTTGTTTATTCACCAATTTGATTTTTTAAAATAACACAAAAAATTTTTAACCAAATATTAACTTTCACACTTAGAATATCGGATTTCCTTCTAAGCAATCTTCTGTCTATTCTTTAATTTTTTGTATTTCCATCTTCATCATCAATCTATAGTGCAAAACAGTTAATTTTTGAAAATAACACAAATTTTTTACCAATCAAAAATTATAAACAGCTTGTTTTTTACGTTTCCCAGCTGTCTATATGTCGACATTTCATAGGAGCTACCTTAATAAAACATGCAACTTTATATCCTTTATATTATATATAACAATCTAAATAAATTATTAAGATTTTTGAGCTTTTCTTCTACACGCGTCTCTAATTTTATTTTTTGATTGTTATCAATATTAAAGACCGATATGGCGAATAAAACTCAGTTCTTCACGAATTTTTTTTTAATTAAACTATTTATTTTTTATACTCAAAGCCACCAAACAATTTTTGAACTTGTAAATCTGGTCGAATAAGAAATAAATTTGACGTTTATGTGCTTACTTTGGAAGAGTATTGCCACTTTTTAAAATTAGTTGCGAATATCTTTCGCATCGCAATTCATTTGCGCATTGCTATGACTTTCTCATCGCAATTCAGAATAAGCCCCCAGGTATTTATTTATTTAATGAGACTTTAAGCTCAAACGGCCCAGTAAATCCAGATACATACATAATGGCTTAAAATTGACAAAGTGAAAATTTCTTATACTAGTAAATAGGAGAACATAAAAAATTATTTATGTTATGAAGCTTAAAAATTAAAACCCTCCATAAATTGCATTTCATTTTGAAGCCGAGCTTATATCACAATTTCCTTTCATTAAACTACAAACAATTTTTTCAGTAGGCAGCAACAGCAACTTTAAATCATATAAAATATTCTTTTAACACATTTTCTTAAAATCTTTTATGCTTTTACAAAAGTTGTGTTCTTCTAACTAAAAATAACCTTGTCATAAACAGAGTCGAACTGTGTTAGTTCTTGAAGATCTTCCAAATCGAATTTTGTCTAAAATTTACGCAGGCATACCAAATTTATTAATTTTGAAAAATTGCAGTAACAACCGTCGGTTTATAGTTTTGAAAATCTGATCCCAATACACTAGCAACGTGACTAGAAACGTGATCTCTTTGCCAAAGACTAAAAATATATCTCACAACTCTGTTGAAAAATGAAGTTTTGAAGAATTTGATTGAGATGTACCGGAACAAATTTTGCTTGTGTAAAGGGTGAACATAAATCCTAAGTTGTCGAAATTTGATAAGAAAGACGTGTATTGTTACGGTCGTATTCATAAAAAAGTTAAACAGCTACTCAAATCATGTTTAGGGGAAATTCGATAAAATTGTATTCATAAAAGAATTTTACGTTAAAATGTTCTTTTTAACAGTTTTTTAAGTCAATCATTTTTAAAACTGATTGCACCCATTTTTAAGCCAATTTTAAGGTGACGTTTGTTGACGTTTTTTATGAACAACTTTATTTCAATATAAAAATGTATTTATTGATCTTAATAACAATAATTGGTAAAACGCATTATTATTTAAAATGTCAGATAATATTAATATATAATATTTCTATGTGTTTTTTTTATAGAAAATGTGGATACTTACGTATTAACGCCACCACGGAACAACTTAATGGTGTGGACAATCTATATCTAAACTATTTTTTATAAAATCAAAACATTTTAGAAGCCAAAAAACTTTTTTTAAAAATTGAAGTGTTTATTAAGATTTTGATGGAAAATGAACTAATAAGGAATTCAAGATCAAGAATCAAAAATGTCTTTATTTTTTTTTAACTGATGTTATCGCCATATGAACGCGGCTAAATAAGATTCCAAATGATGTCGAGCTGTCTCCCTGTCTCTTATTACTCCATTTAACGCTGCCCCACATTCTCCCGACTGTTTGTACATGAAGAATGGTGGCGTTAATACGTAAGTACCAAAATATGGCCCAAGTTTTGAATAGTCAGCGACAAAAAATTTTTAACGGAAGAAGTTATCTATTTATTGGAGATTACCGTTAAGTAATTACGCTTTGAAAAGACGACCTCAAAAACCTTGCAAATAATGAAGTAATCTATTTGATTGTGGATTTCAGATAAACAATTACGCTTAACACTTTTTTCGGTATTTTTAATTTTACTTATTACTAAGATTTTGTCTATTTACAATATTATTATATGTTAATAAAATGTAATGCACATTAGTGATGCGTAAAAGAACTAAACAATAAAAAAAACTCGTTTTTCACATTTTTTCCTATGCATAAGCAAAATCATCCAAGGTAAAAGCTTTCCAACTCAGTATTTTTGGGTATTCAATTGAAAGACAAAATGGAGTTAACATATATTTATTTATTTTATCATTGGTTTTCATAAAAAACAATACAAAACATTTCTTTATACGATTACTACATGAACTAATAACCGTTTTTAATGCAACACAATGATTCAGATGACGATTGTCTGTTATGGCGTTGCCAGTCACAAATAGAGAATTTCAATAAAATTATTTTTAGCTAAAATGCTGTTTATGAATACGTTTTTATAAAATCAGTTTTTTTGCTGAAAAATTTATTTTAACTAAAAAGTTGTTGAAATGCAGATTAGTATTTTTTTATGAATACGGCTGTTAGTGTTTAATTTTTATCATGTAGGTGTGAAGAGCAGCGCATGATAAAATTTTACTTACCGAACAAAGATGAATTGAAAAGAAATTCACCTAAATTCCACCTAATAATAAATGCAACTTACTATATATTTCATGTCAAAGAATGAAAATTGTAAGCTTAAAAATTGTCCTCGTGTGGGAAAGCCCAGTTACTGTTTAAGAGAGAGTGTGCCACTAGAGCTGTGTCGGGTCGTTTATTTTAGTGGCCGATAATTTTCGTTCAATTACAAACCTCTGTTCAGTTAGTTCAATCGGGCACTTTGAACGAACCGCATGGTGCCAGCATTAAAATTTTCTTGTCACACAGCTCTGTGAAATAAACAAAACAATATAGCAAAATAGGTGTGATGAATTTTAATTAGTTTCATATTCTACTTTTGTTTTATTTCAGATTTGTTATAATATAATACAAAAATAAAATAACTTTTTTTAAACAAAATATTAAAAACAAAATAATATGACATAAGAAGTACTAAATATATTTGGATGAAATCTATCCAAACTGAAGGGATTACTATTGAACGAAAAGTGTCCAGTTTCATGACCGGCTCACTACGTTCAATGAGTTCCCTTCAATTAAACCCTTCCGTTCACCCGTTTCGCTTATAACTGCTTGATGATGCACCGTAATTTTTGCTGGATTACTTACTCTAAATTTAACCACTATATTAGATGACAACGGCGATTATGAAATAACTAACTAAGAAAATGACACTTGCTGGCAGAGGCCTAAAAGTTAAAAAAGTTTATTTTGTCGTTTTAACGATTTTCAATGGCCAAAGATACGTTAATTTCTAATAAATACATCACCAATAATCTGAGTGGGTGGGGATCATGGCCACTTGATTATTATAAATTATGAGACATGTCTTGAAGGTATGACTAACTGGTATATAAAGACCTCAAATACATAAGAAAGTTTGTGGTAGTAACAGGGTTTATATTGCGTTTTTCCTTTATCATTTTGTTTGTCATTGTTGTGCCCTTTTTCAAGAAGTTTCTTTAGAAATTTCTTTTCAAGTTCATTGGCACAAATTTGCTGTTTTTGTTTTTCTTTTAATTGAAACTCTCTTAGGACAAATCAAAGGCAGACTACAACAGTAATAGAACAAAGCAATTATAAAAACTTGGAAAAATAGAGCTTATTTTTCTTTATTTACATATATTTGAAATTAAGATTATCTGCTTGATTTTGATTAAGTCATCATTTTTTAAATGAAATACGAGTGTATATGTACATACATATCATAAATTATTAAAACTATTATTATTTGTTCCATTCAGAACCCCAGTCGTATGTATGGCTTATCATTTATAAATACAGTTAAAGAAAAAACTCTACATACACCCTACTATTTTGAACTTCTAGAGATCTAGTAATAATATTAAAAATAATTTTGATGCCAATATTTATCTCTTTTCACCGTTGTCCGTATTTTCTTTATATGCTTATTATTAGTTTCGTATGAAACCAAATTGTACCAGAATATGCAGCAAGCTGTGAACACGTTTCTTTTTTCACTTTATTTTACTGTTTTCCATGCCAACAGTACCGAAAACAAGCCATGATCGGGACGACCAGTTAGAAAACTAAGTAGCCCAAGATTAGCCGAAAACCTGTAAAATGTACGAATATAATTGCTTCATCAAGAACAATAGTAAACGTTTTGCATGAGAACGGCAACAAATATTATACCTACATAGTAGGGGCATCTGGTGTGGGGAGCTATGGCGGCATCTGGAGTAAGTCGATTGGTTTTTGTTGAAGGTGCTATGGACATCTGTATAAGACAATATAGGTGGGAAACCCATAGATTTTCAAACAAACAACGATGCCGGCTGCTGTATAACACCTCCTCAGTCACCAGCCCTCAATGCAATTGAGCATATCTAGGACGTTTTGATATCGAAAATCGTGAAACTCCGAAAACTGTCCTAACTCGGGCGTGGTCGCAAATTGTGTATAGTATTATGTAAAATTTGGTGATGTCTATGCCTCGTCGTCTTCAGACAGTTATTGAAGCCCAAGGTGGTACGAAAGTTAGAGTTGCCATTTTGCGTCCGGGGAAGTGGAGGGATTTTGGGGATTCACGAAGCCGATTTTAGGACTTCGCAAAAAAGTTCGGAATCCATCTGCTAACCGGTTTGAAACCGCGTTTTCATATTTGGTGCGCGTTTTTGCCGTGGAACATGCATCTGAGCTATAAACGGTCAATCGCATTAGTGCGAAAACTGAAGATGCTGTATTGCTTCTGAGAAAGTGGGGAGATTTTGACGTTTCCTGAAGTTGAATTGGGAAATTCCCAAAAAACTCGGAACCGCTTCGCTAACAGAATCGGCACTTTCAACTCAACGGTGGTGCCACTAGCTTTCAACTTTCAACTCTAGCTGAACTCCTCGCTTAACCGTTTCAATAATCTTTTACTTTTGATTTGTTGAGCTCCGCGGAGCAGATTGGCGTATTTTTAACTAGGGGCTGTAGCTTTCTGCATTAATGTAACGATTTTATCGTTGTTTTTGGCCCAACGTAAAGCTTCATTCGAGCTATGAATATTGTTTGATTAAAGCAATAACAATCGTAAATAGAATGAAAATTGTTCGCTTATGAAAAAATTCATCTTTTGAATGCAATATGTACTCGTGGTATATATAATGATATGAAAATTCGGTGTGCATTTTGGCCGTGGAGAGTTTATCTGAACTATGGGTAATTCGATTTAGAGCGAAAATCGAAGTTGTCATATTGTTTCCGGGGACGTGGGAGATTTTAGGAATTAAAAAAACACGAAAAGCGTTGTAGAGATAATTATCTGGTTACATGAATTAATTTAATGAAAAATTTTAAATTTGATATCGAAGCCTGGTTTTAGATTTTTTAAACTATATTTAGTTGGCAAATTTAAATATTGGAAAAAGGTTGGAGTATTCTCAATACAAAAGACCTTGAAGCAATTTATAAAGAAAATGAAGAATCTAAAACGTATTGTATTTAATAAGACTGCTTTAAAGTTAACACGAATTTATGAACTTCCTTTTTATGAGATCAGAAAAAAGTTATTAACTTTCCAAAAATTAAATGATTAAAAAATTTTCAATTTTAATAACATAATTATTTTCCGGACGATGATAACAAATTGTTATCGAAATATTGAAAATAAATACTGTTTTTGAATTTTTTATATAGAATCAAACGATCTTTAGTTGCAAAAATAAGAAATATTATTGTTCAAATTTATGTTATTTAAATATTACAATAATTAAAGTTGTTTATTTATCTGTACAAGTATAATTGTATATATTTTTCTATATATAATTGAAATAAATAAACTTTCAATTTAAAACCAATTCTTGTAGCAATAACTACATTTAATGCTATTGTTTATTATTTAATCATCATTTAGCTGTTAATTAAAACGTTCGCATGTTCACCACAACAGCCAGTAATTAAAGTACAATATATCCTTTTTTAAACGCTTCTTAAAAAGCACCAATTAACTAAAGCACCTCTTCATGCATAATTTTTACTTTACGCTGGAAAAAAAATAATTTATTCCAAAAACTTTGCATGTAAGAAAATATACATCAATCTGTAGAGTCGTAAATATTCATATGTACTTACACACATACATGCTTATGTATCTGGCAGATGTTCTTAATTTGTTTGATGATCAAAGGAACTAGTGTAAGTGTTGTATTTTTTTAAATATCACCGCTTTCACACTTGGAAAGTTTACTTTGCAAAGCCATGAGTTTGGTGGTGCCTAGGGAATATAAAGACTGTAAGAGAGCCGCTTTCACTTTGCCACCACAAATCTCAAGACTTTGCAAAGTACACTTTCCGTGTGTGAAAGCTATGTATGCTTGCACTAAGTGGTTTTTTAGAGATTCTCGACTTTAAGTTGGCAATACATTTAACAGCTGATATTTGGTTTTTCTGTAGCTTGGTGTGAAGTATCATTATGGATGGACTTATACCAGAGCAATTGCTTGCAAATTGTGAAATTTTACATCAAAATAATGGTTCTCTTCGTCAATCCAAATTGATATTAAATTTTCATATAAAATTTTCTTCTTAGTTGAAAAGCATTTTCAGGGTTAAATACGTAAGTAAGCAGAATTGTCGCATTTGGAGTGGGAATAACAGCGCAATTTAAATTAGGGTGTAAAACGCAATGTAATACTTTGATTTTACGCTGTAAATAACTTAAATAAGAGCTTTAAAGTTGTACCATAAACAGTACTATTCAGTAAGTTTGTGAAATAAAAATCTTTAATAAGAAAAAATAAATAGTGACAAAGTCGCTAAATAAATATAGTACGAATGCACCTAAACATTTGTTTTGAAGCTAACTTCACTGAGAGAGAGAAAAAGAGAGAGACAGAGAGAGAGAGAGAGAGAGAAAGAGAGAGTAAAGTTTACTCTCGTACGCTGTGTCAAAATCGGATTTTCTAATAGCAGAGCGTGGGTACCTGCTATGATGGTTTAGTCCCACGGTAGTCTTAGCATTAGGTGAAAAAATGAGTTCACCAACACTCCCTATTTGGAAACACGATCTTTCCCTTGGTTAGCAACGGAACCTTTCTAATACTCCTACCGATCTCTGAGCTATGGATCCCCGTTGCAATACCCCTTCACACTAAGTTCAAATGAACTCTCCCCGCGATTTGGGCCTAAAACACAGACACCACATTACTCCCCGAAGGGCTGCACTACAACCGGACAGAAACAAGTTTTTGGTATTCCCGGTTTCCGTGGTACCAGATTTAAGTATCCAGTCAGACATCGTAGTCCAAGGGCTTCTTCCAGTTTTGAGCTCCAAATACTCCAGGGACTGATAAGATGGCCTATATAAGGTACAAAAATTTTTATCATGCCGCTATACTGTTCACATTAGACAGTAATATTCTGACCGTCATCGTTTTTGACTAGCCCATAAAAAGCAGCCAATAGTAATTTTCTATGAATTATATGTCAAAAATTCTTTTGTACATATAAAATGTATGAAACCAACCCAAATAGCGGAAATAAGTTTAATTAGACTGCAGCGACAAAATCACCATGGACAACAACCTGTAGCCGTGTTGTTTTGCAGTTTTTTAAATAATCCTTCTCATACGAGCATGAATGTATTCTATTTTTAACAGTTTGTAGTCGGTGGCCTGCTGTCTCGAATGTGGTTAATGCATCAAGCGCTAATTTAGGTAGCGCTGTTAGTGCCAACACAGATTAGAAAATCTCTTTTTTTATCCTGAATCCTCTGAGTAGATAACCCCTACATATGCAGTGCATTGCACCAGAACTAGGAAAATAGATTGTGAGCAGGGGGAGAGAGGGAGTAGTGTTTATGAACATTTGACTTCAACATTCCTACGTTATAACAGAAAGTACTTTACGAATTACAATTTGACCAAATTTAACTGCTAGTTGTGATTTTCAAATAGCATGCAATCTTTAAACTATTATTGAGGTGATAAAATTCTTTATTGTGAATGAAAGCATAAAAATGTACTCCAAATGTTTCAAGTGCTCGTATTTACTATATTTTTTAAAAATTAACTTTATCACAGCAAACCTTTGCAATAAAATTGCAATAAATTAAAGTACATTTTTCTAACGTTTGCGATAAAATATCTATTTGAAATTTTTATAGAAAACTTTTTTTTTATCAACTTTTGATTGCTTGCATTTTAAGCAGTTTGTTGGCCGGCCGTTGAGAGGGTTCGCGTGCCAAACAAACGTTTGTACTGTAAACACAATTTCCTTAATACTCGTATTTCTTCACAACATGTCAATTGTGTAATTTTCACTTCTGGCTTTTCCTTTTCAATCGTTGCTTTTCTTTTTATGCCAACCTTGAAGTATTTATTAATGGTCAATAATAAAGAAATAAAAAAATGTTAAATATGAAATGCGGTTGTACATTTTTTGAAATAAATTTTATTTTATATATTTTTTTTCATTTGAAAACAGGGATTCAATGTGAAAACAAATTTCTTGCACTGAAATTGGGGGAAAAACACAATTTTATTTAAGTAATTATTATTTACTACAAGAACCACTAATGATAGTAATGAATACATTTTTCGTTTTACTTTATTTTCTTGTTGGCCAACAAAATACATAATTTGTTGTAAGAAAAAAGAAGTAACATGCCACCAAGCAGCAGCTGCAAAGGTTTGGTGTGTTTCACGTGATATCGAATGACCGTGATACGAATACTCGTGTCCGTTCTCTATTTAAAAGGATAAAGGGAAGCATTTGCTATAAAAGCAGATAGCAGTTTACAAATTTTAAAAAGCGGAACAAGCACACAACTTTACATACTCATGTATAAATGCATACTCGTATACTCTTACATGCATATGTACGCATTTATGGCAAAAAAGCTTCGCAGTTTTTGTGTTTGTTAAAAAAAATATTGGACTAATATCAAAAAAAGTTAGGACTGTGTATGAGTGTACATAAATCAGTGCTTTTTAATAGTACTATTACTGGTCTTCTAAGATATCTTTTGTTTTTAATGGGAATTTATTTAAAAATAGTCCGTTTAGAATGGTATTGGAACGTCCTTTTCTTGTAAAGTCTTTTTCTTGTAATCCTAGTTTTTCTTGGACTTTTCGTTGAAGAATTCTCTCAAAAAAAAAAAAATTTACCATCTTGAGTTTTTTTTTGAAATTTCGATAAGGACCTCAACAAGCACTATTCCCAAACTTCACCTTTTTAGTGATTCTAAATAGTACATTTCACACAAATATACCGCGTCACAAAGATTTATTGAAGTAGTATCATAAATATCGGACTTATTGTACATAAAAAGTTACATCACTCATAGAAAAACAAATCTTCATATTGATGACGGCAGGTCATCAGAATTATGACATCAATATTATGTAAATAGTCATCAGTAATGTGAAAACTGACATCAATCTCAATGGCAGAAGTCACCAGAAAATTTTGTCATATATTTAGTATAATCAATGCTACAACTGTGGTGACACAGACAGTTCTTTTAAGAAGCTAACAGGTGCTTTCATTAAAAGTAAGTTTAACAAAGGTACTTTTATTGAAGGTACTTTCGTTAAAAGTATTTTTTTGTTTCTTTTTTTTTGAAGATGGTTTCTTAAAAGCTACTTTGTCATATATTTAGTATCATCAATGCTACAACTGTGGTGACACAGACAGTTCTTTTAAAAAGCTAAAAAGGTACTTTCATTTAAAGTAATTTTATTAAAGGTACTTTTATTAAAAGTACTTTCGTTAAAAGTATTTTTTTTTGAAGATGGTTTCTTGAAAGCTACTTTTTTGAAAAAATGCTTGTTGCTTTTTAAAATTGCTTTTTTAAGTAGTCATTTTTTCAAAAGGTACTATTTTGAAAGGTACTTTTTTTTACAAAATTCTCTTAAAAAGGGTATTTTTTAAAATTTTAAGAAAGGTAAATTTTATAATAAGCTTTTTATAAGACATTTTTTATATAATAAATTTTATTGTTGAATTGTAGTTTTTAGAAAATTTTTAAAATTTCGTTTTTAAATAGTACTTTGTTTGAAAGGTACTTTTATATGAGATACTTTTTGAAACATTTTTTTTTTGTTGAAAATGAAGCTCTTTAATAATATAAATTTTTAAAGATACATGTTTGGAAGATACTTTTTTGAACAGAAACTTTTTTGTAAGAGCAAAATTTTTGAAAGTTATAGTTGTTGCAGGGTACTTTTTTTCAAAACGCACTTTTTTATATAATACTTTTTTTTGCAGTTTTTTAAAGTTACTTTTGTTAAAAGGGTCTATATCTATAAACCACTTTTGGAAAAGTAATTTTTTTGAAGAATTAACTTTTTTTAATACACTTTTTATGCTATTTGTAAAAGCTAGTGTTGTTAAAATAGTTTTTTGAACAGACACTTTTCTATAAAATACTTTTTAATCAGTTTATTTTTAGATTACTTTTTTTTTGAGCTACTGTTTGAAAGGTACCTTTTTAAAACGGTGTCCTTTTTCTTTCTTATACTAATTAGGTAGTTCCATTTTTAAGAGTGCTTTCTTACTGGGTACTTTTCGAAGGGTACTTTTTTAAACACCACTTTTTGACAGGAACATTTTTGAAGAGTTATATTTTTTAAGATATATATTTAAGCAGTTCCAATTTAGAAAATTACTATCCTTAAAAGGCACTTTTTTGAAATATACTTTTTTCAAAACCAATTTTTGAAAGATAGTTTTTTGAAAGGTATTGTACTTTTTTAAAAGGTAATTTTTTATAAGACACTTTTTACGTATTACTGGTTTTAAAGTAATGCTACTTTTTTAAGAAAAATTAATTTTTGAAAGTGTCTTAACTTAAAAGGCACTCTTTCCAAAAAAATTTTGGGAAAATATATTTTTTTGAAGAGGTAGGTTGACTTCATAAATGCAGTTGGCAATGTAACTTGACATTGCATGGTGATCATAAAACCAGTAAAATTAGTTTTGGCAATGCATCATGTTCATTATTGCATGTCAACACTTTTCAATGCGCATTGTTTTTCAAATTCTTGCATGGTTTTTATTTGTGATTTTTTGATTTTGGCGGCAAAAATGTTGTGGTAGAAATGGCAGATTTGTGGTAAATAAAATCTAATTCAATATAAATATGTGATTTAATATGAAATTTTTTGTATGTAGTGAAACAAAATTTTTGCGTTCATAAATGTACCAAAATGTTACCGTATTATTTTACAAAGCAGTGTTGCCATTCAATATTATTTTACCTTGTAAATATGTTTCTTTGCAATGTTACAATCCAAACTGCATTTATGAAGTCAGCCGTATAAGATTATAAAATCATTTTTTGTATAGGGTGTTTTTTTAAGCCCGATAGAACTTGAAATTGTAAAAAATAACACAAAAAATTAAATTGTAATCAAAATTTTTTTTTATTCGAAAGATCAATACGTGACATTAACATTTGAAAATGATTTCGGGCATATGGGCACCGCGGCTGTTCTTGACGAAGCGCATTCTGGACGTCCAATTTTGGGCCACTTTTTCGAGCACTGCTGGCCGTATGTCACGAACAACACGAACAATGCTGGCCTCCAAGGCGTCAATTGTTGCTGGTTTATCAGCATAAACCAGTGACTTCACGTAGCCCCACAGGAAATAGTCGAGAGGTGTCAAATCGCACGACCTTGGAGGCCAATTGACAGGTCCATTTCTCGAAATCAACTTATCGCCAAATTTTGATTTCAGTAAGTCGATGGTTGCGTTCGCCGTATGGCACGTAGCGCCATCCTGTTGAAACCACATCTCCTCCGGATCAATGTCATCCATATTTTCAAACAAAAAATCATTGATCATGGTGCGGTAACGATCTCCATTGACCGTAACGCGAGCTCCGGCCTCATTTTTGAAGAAATAAGGTCCGATGATGCCACCAGCATGAAAACCGCACCAAACAGTGCATTTTTTTGGATGTAATGGAGTCTGTAGGGTCTCTTGTGGATTGGTCTCACTCCATATGCGGTAATTTTGCTTATTAACAAACCCGTTAAGCCAAAAATGCGCCTCATCGCTGAACACAATTTTGCGATAAAACAACGGGTCAGTTGCCAACTGCTCTAGAGCCCAATCGGCGAAAGAACGACGCATACAATGGTCTCGTGGCTTCAATTCCTGCACCAGCTGGATCTTATACGGGTGTAGGCCGAGATCTTTGCGCAAAATTTTCCACGTAGTGGACGGACAGAGCCCCAATTCATGCGACCGACGACGAATCGATAAATTTGGATCTTCTTCCACACTTTCGTTTACAGCGGCGATATTCTCTTCAGTACGCACATTCCTTCGACGTGCTGGTGTTATTGCATCCTCTAGAGAGTATGTGGTACGAAATCTATCCACAGTTCGACGAATGGCTTGTTCAGATGGACGATTATGTACGCCATACAAATGACGAAGTCGTCTATAAGTTGCGCGAATCGACGACTGATTTTCAAAGTAAATTTGGATAATTTCGTAGCGTTGTTCAAGCGTGAGTCTATTCATGATAATTTGTCAGAGTATACTGAAACAAATAAAAAAAATGTTTCATCAAAATTTAATTTTTTGTGTTACTTTTTACAATTTAAAGTTCTATCTAGCTTAAAAAAACACCCTTTACTTTTATAAAAGAGGAATTTTTTTGAAAATGTAATATTTTTTTGGAAAATATTGTTTTTTATAAGACAGCTCTTGTAAGATATTTTTCGAAAGATACTTTTCTGAACAGGTACTTTTTTAAGTAAAATTAGTTTTTGATTTAGCTCTTTCCAAAAAAATTTTGGGAAAATATATTTTTTTTGAAGAGGTAGGTTGACTTCGTAAATGCAGTTGGCAATGTGACTTGACATTGCATGGTGATCATAAAACCAGTAAAATTAGTTTTGGCAATGCATCATGTTCCTTATTGCATGGCAACACTTTTCAATGCGCATTGTTTTTCAAATTCTTGTATGGTTTTTATTTGTGATTTTCAGATTTTGGCGGCAAAAATGTTGTGGTAGAAATGGCAGGTTTGTGGTAAATAAAATCTAATTCAAAATATATGATTTAACATGAAATTTTTTGTGAAACAAAACTTTTGTAAATTTTTGTGTTCATAAATGTACCAAAATATTGCCGCATTATTTTACAAAGCAGTGTTGCCATTCAATATTATTTTACCTTGTAAATATGTTTCTTTGCAATGTTACAATCCAAACTGCATTTATGAAGTCAGCCGTAGTGTATTATAACACACTTTTTCTATAATAATTATTTTTATATTAAGGATCTTTTTTAACACGATTATATTAGTTTCACTTATGTTTGCAACACTCGAAACCCTTGCCCGTATGAGTGATTATGTAGGGATATACAGAGTTGCTGCTTTAGTGCAAAAATCAGAGTTGCCGTATTGCTTTCGGGAAAGTGGGGGGATTTTGGGTATTCCCAAAAAAATTCGGTACCGGTTTTTATATTCGGTGCGCATTTTTGCCGTGGAACATGCATTTGAACTACAAACGGTGATTCGCTTTAGCGCAAAAATTGAAGTTGCCGTATTGCTTCTGAGGAAATGAGGCGATTTTGATGTTTCCTGAAGACGACTTTGGAATTCTAAAAAAAAACTCGAAAACGGTTTTTTGTATTCGGTGAGCTTTTTGGTCGTGGCACGTGTATCTGTCATTCAATTTAGTAAGAATATGGAAGTTGCCATATTGTTTCCGGGGAAGTACGGGATTTTGGTGATTCCTGAAAGCGCTTTTGGGAATTCCACAAAAAATCGGAATGTGTTATACAATAATCATTTGGGTATATGAATAATTAGCTTGATATGGAAACGTGTTTTGTTGTTTTGTGAAACTATCAGGCGTGTCACAGAAATTTCAACTCCGAAAAAGCTTCTTCAGAAAATTAAAATCCTTCAATTTTCTCGAAATGCAATCACTTTTATTTTTGCGTTCGAATTATATAAAATGCAATAGCATTAAAACAAGTACAAAACATTTCTAATCCCGTAAAGAAATCTATTTTTTAAACTTTGAAACACAATTTATTGATGTTTTTTATTATTTCCAAAAACTTTTTATGTTTAAAGTAAAAAAACATAAGCAACAAAAACTCTAATCAACAGCTGCTTGAAAGTAGAACTGATACATCCCCTGAACTCCTGCGCCGCAATGTTTCGGTGGATTGTTCCCGTCTATGTGCGTTTAACACTGCAACAATTGAATTCCAGGCATTTTGCTTAAATGTGTTAAATTTTGTTGAAATTAGTTTGAACAAATTTTTGTACTTTCGCACTTTATTGTTTTAAACATATGTTGTTGTTTTGATTTGCACACACTTACCATAAAAATACCAAAAGATAAACTTTGTCGGAATAAAGTAAATCGATGAAAGTCTAAAGAAGACAAAAAAAAATAGATCAAAACGAAAATTCGTACTCAAAACCATTCCGAATAATTTCTGTGACAGGCCTGTAGATTTATTTAAGGGTACTTTCTTTTAAAATGTGTTTGTTTTAAATCCGATATATTTTGCAAAGCTTTATATTTTATTTTAAAAAACACTTTTTTTTAATGATACTTTTTATAAAGGGTCTTTTTAAAATTTACCTATTGTGCTTATTTTAAAAAACACTTAAAAACTCTTAGTTGAAAAATATCTCTTTTAAAACTGTTTTAAAACACATATTTGAAAAGTAGTATTAACAAGTACATACTGTTTTCGAAAGATCTGTTTTTAAATGGTACCTTTTGACAAGATACTTGTACAACATACTAGAGGCTTCTCTTGAGAAACCTTTTAATAGCCAATAAAAACACTTCCTCTAATTTTTTTTCATTGGAAAGAGTTTGAGGGTGATTTTGAATGTTAAAGTGTTGTTTAAGTGTTTTTTAGCTATTGCTTGTACACATAAATTATATATTTTTATACATATGTACATTATTTTTCATTTTGTTTTGAAGTTTCGAAAGTAAATATTTTCTGTTTCCGTTGAGGTTGTATGTCTTGAGATAATTTTTCGGTTATTATTTATTTACTTCATTTTTTTTTTATCTAAAAGGAAAGTTTACAAAGCACGAATAAGTGTTAAGTCTAAAAATTTATTTAAAAAACTCATATAAAGTTAAGAGCTTTTCATAGAAATTTTCTAGACGTGCCACTAATTCATGTTCTGTAAAGTGCATATGAAATTTTCATATACGAGTAAACCACAATTTACGTATTTATGTATGTAGAAAAATTAAGTTAATTTCAAAAACAAGCGCTAAATTAACAACAATTTATATCAAATGTTTACCTAAGCCTCACAAATAACAACATTTTGAAGAATTCTATTTTTTAGAATTCAAATAAAAATTAAAATACACTTAATTCCAGCTTAAACATTTGTTTTTTATGACATCATGTCATAATTTCAAGCAGAAAAAGAATTCAGCAAATTTGTATGCTTTTAAGGTAATTTACATATCGCTCCTTTATTGCAACATAGTCATAATTCCAAAAAGCTTGTTTCGAGAAAAACCCATTTCAAATTTTTAGCTTCCATACAAGTCTTAGAAAAAAATTTTAGAAAATATATTCTAAAGCAAAAGTAAAGTAATTTGAATAAATTTTTGGCACAATATAAAAGGTAGTACTGTTAACAATTCTGCATTGTTATCTCGAAAAGCTCATTTTTTGAGTTATGACTATTTTGCAATAAAGGAGCGATATGTTTTTGTATGGCTTTGGGAACAAAAGAAAAAAGCAGACAGATATTATTGAAGGAAGAGAAATTAAGAAAACGTAAATGTATATTTTAGCTCAAATTTCAGAAAGTAGAACTAAACAGCCGAAGAGTAAATTTTGTAAAATTTATTTAAAGCTAAAGGGCAGTACGCAGTTCTTACGGAAATTCGGGTTCCCATAAGAATTCTATGTGAAAAACGTTATGGAATTTCAGGTTGGTAAATTCTTTATATAAATTTCCGCATACCGGTACGGAGCCCTTAAAGAAAAGTAAACGGAATTTTTGAAATTTTTTCTTATTATTACATGTATGTTAAAAGTAAAAGTGGAGACTTTTTTCCGTTAACTGAAACAAAAATTAATGTTCACACATTTATTTGCCAACGGAATTGTTGACAGTTGACTATTATTATTAATAAAATACATTTAAAAAAAAATGTTGTTAATAAAATGGAGGAAGAATTGTTTGCCGTATATTTGGACGATGAACATAGCATGAGGTAAGTTTTTACATAATTATACACATATACCTTTCCTACACAAATCCACAAATTATTTTTCCGTGTAGGAATAAATATATATTTCCAAACGTGAATATACGTAAGAACTCCATACCGGCCTTAATATAATTTTTTTTTCTTTTACAAAAAAAAAAGTTTTCGATCGAAATCAATTTCAATTGCGAAAAAGCTTCTTCAGAAAATTAAAATCGATAAATTTTCTGGAATTGAAATCACTTTTATTTTCGCAGTCGAATTGGAAGTTTATATATCTAATAGCATAATTAAGGACAAAATATTACAATTCCAATGAAGAAAACTGTTTTTTAAATTATTAAACACAGTTTATTGATGTTTTTTTTATTTTATTTTTAGTTATTTCCAAAAAATTTTCGTGCTTGTATTAAAAAAAAATCATAAGCAACAAAAACTTTCATTAGGTGCTGCCAAGGCGCATTAAAATCTACACGGTGGCAGCACTAGAGCAAAATTACAACAATACAAAAAAAAAAACAGGCATATGCTAAGCTATGTTTGTTAAAAATATTTGTAACTTTGTTCACAATTATAAACTATTGATATACTTTTTCAGAATTGATAATTATTTTTGTTTGAATTTTTTTTATGCTCACAAAATAATTTTTATATGCTTAATTCAGAATAAAACACTAAATTCACTTTCAAAAATGTAAACAATACACGTGACGTAAATGGCTTACTATATTACCAGTAGCCAAAAATTGTCACATGCCGTAGCGCTGCCACCTTTTAGATGTTAATGCACCTTGGGTGCTGTTGTACATTATTGCCATATTTAATGATTTATATTGCCACACTTACATAAAAATACTAAAAATAAAATTTATCGCAATGAAGCAAATCGATCAAAGTCTAAAGAAGGCAAAACAAAATCGATCGAAATGAAAATTCGTAATCAAAACCATTCTGAATAATTTCTGTGACAGGCTTGATAATTAAGAATTTTTTTTGTAAGTTCTTTACAAAATTTTTTTAGAAATACAAAATACCTGGGATGTATGTGCGTTAGAGAGGTACGAGAAAAAAATTATGCCAGTCGGGGTGTACGATTGAAGATAATGTAAAAACAACTCGAAAATAATTTTTTTTTTGCCACGCCGACAAATACCGTCCTTTTAGTATTTTGTTCACTCTAATCTTAATTTCTAGTTTGATCATAACATTATATATGTGGATGTTCACGGCACTGTAAGGGCTACATTTCAGTCTTTAATGGTTAACATGCGATTTTCCATAGGAAAAGCTTACTTTGTAAAGTCTTAATCAAGGTGAATTCATTTAGGTGGATGCATCTGCCAATTCAGGCTAATTTCTTTTCAGTTTGCGTTTACCTGCTTTGTTAAATTTTATCATACTCTTCTCTTCACACCAACACGTACACCATATCATCTTTTTTACTGTTGGTATTATTTTCATATTTTTCGCAATACATACAACACTGATCGCACAGAAACCATAATGTTTTGAAATGTTTCATAAAATTTTTCAAACCGCACGATTTGTCAAAAACTCTGTCGCATGGTTGAATTTTTAGTACTTTTTCAGCCTTTAGTAGATACTGACGGGCAAAGAAATTAGCAAAATCACATAATAAATAGAAGAGGGAAAGGTATGCAAAATTTTGCGTTTGCCTATTTATATATAGATGAAACCCTAAAATCTACCCCTTTATTTATTCAATTAAATTTAAAGTTATAATTGATTTTTTTACCCTAATTTGTTTTCGTGTTTCGCTTCTGTGGAAAAAATCATTTGATAACACACCAACCATATGGCAACGATGCGTGTACATGAGTACATACTTATATGTGAACGAATACATATGTATGTGTATTTATAATTTGAGAACTTTTTATTCAGGTGCTGTTGTTTTTTTTATTGATATTGTGATAATTTTTTGTTATTAAAGTTAAGCAGACAAAATATTTTTATTTTTTATTACTTTTATTCTCGAGTTTGGGTGTAAATCATCTAACACAGGTTTGCTGGAAACGGTTGGTTCATGGGATTTACTTTATCAAATGTCTAAATTATTTGTGGGCTGTTGTTATTGTTGTCTTTATTTGTCCATGTCATTGATGATCTCATTTTTATTGTTTTATTAATTTTAATATTTATTTATTTCATTGACGCAAACTTTTTATTTATTTGAGGCTTTTTGTTATGATGAGTTCAAGAATAACTTTCTGTGTCAGTGGTTATTATATGAAAAATATATTTTTATATTGTTACTACAATAAATAAATCTAGAGTAATAAATTTAAATTTGATCTTTGACTCTTGATTTATTTATACAATAAGCAGTAAACTTAGTTTTTATTTTTTCAATTGAAAACCAAAAACGCTTTATAATATTCGTTTTGTTGTTAAAACACAAAAAAGCGCTTTCTAATATTCTACTCGTTTTATTTTGTTGATTTAGGGAATAATTTGAAATCAAAATATGTGCCTTATTAGTGTGTTTTTGAGTTATGTTTATATCCACATTTCATAGGTGCTAATCTAAACGTCACGTTCCGGCCACGGGTATTTTCTGGAATACCTCCATAGAAGGGGGAAGACAGATACATCGAACTGCCTTTATATAGAGATGATTGCGAGGACGGTGCAGAACACGCATTCTTCAGATGTGACAGATGGAGGCAGAAAAGACATGACTTGAGGAGAATGTTGGTGAAACAACAGCGGAAAACGTCGTAGAAGTTATAATGGAAAGTGAGAGGAAACGGAGTCAAATAGCTACTTTTTTCAAATATTTATTTGAACAAAAATTCAATTAATTCTATAAATTTGACCTCAGCGCCTTATTGAGGAAACGTTGGCAAAAAATTAAACTATTTTGTACAAAATACAAGATAATTAAATTTAAATTATTAAATAATTGGCGGATTATATGAAATGCATTTTTTTATATTAATAAAATATACAAAAATTACATCAAAAGCGCTTCAAATGATGAAGATAAATATTTCTTGAGTGATGTTTTAAATATTGACATTCTGTTACAAGATTTTAATTCATTCGGTAGTTCATTATACAAAACTCCACCCTTGTAGTCAATGCGTTGTTTTGATTTCTCCAATCTACATCTTGGAACACGCAAATATATGTTTTTTTTATTACATATCTTCAAAGAAAGAAATCTGTCATCATATAATTGTGACGGCCAATTAACATCGTCACGTCGTGGGTTAACACGGCCATTGAAATTCTTATGCAAAAGAACCATTGTTCTGTTGGTACCTGATACCATCGAGTTCCTAAATGTTTGACCACAAAAGGCCCGTTATAATATAGCGACAACGAATTCCATTCACAACTGCTTTACCGACCAAATTTTTGAATAAGTACGCACCTATGATGCCACCCTCCCATAAATCCTACCAAGCAGTCACTCTTTGTGAAGACATTGACTTTTCAATAATCGCTCGTGTATTCGTATTTGCTCAAATGCGGCAATTTCGCTTGCTAGTGAATCCATGGAAGTTAAAGTGTCTATCATCGGCATTTTGATGTGAACACTCATTTTCGTAAAATGCTTCCAAAAAACTTGACATTAAGCTGTGACCCTCAATTACTATTGTGTATTATGACCCCGCGGGGGACAAGGTTTGCTTAGGTGTACGTCTAATAAGGGCATTCTGCTTTCTTTCTTGTGTTGGACTCACCAAGGATAAATTAGCAGCGCAGGGATCGGCAAGGCCTGAGGGAGGTTGGCTTGTGGACCATCCAGGCGCTGATCATGGTTAACGTGCCTATCTTGGCTAAAACGTTTTGGCTTTGATTTAACCTAAAATCGCAGGGATGGTAATTAGTTTACCTGATAACTATAATGCATGCAAGTTTTCGGTGGATAATAGCCGCCGAGATGCTGTTATCTTGCATCAGATACCTGTAATGTAAGCAACCAGTAGTGATGGATAGGTAGTCGAGTTGGTTAAGGGCTAATAGTCATAATCAACTCGTAATTCTTGTCTACCATTGACTGTCTGAAAAATTGCATATATGAGGCCGTAAATAAATGACACATTCTGTGCACTATGGTTGGACCAGCCTTTAAAATATTATGAGTAGTTACTTTTTTAATTTGATTGTAAATGTTTATAACAAATTATTATCTTGTTTTTTCGTGTGTGATTTTTCAGCAAACTCACTGGCTTGTTGCGAAATTATTATTAATTACATTTTGTTTATTTATTTAAAGCAATGACGACATTTTTTTAAATTAAAGTTGTTTCTTTAATTTGTTTTGTTGTTGGAGGTTGGAATTGTGGGTGTTTTATTTTTAATTAAGATTATTAATTAAATTAAACGCACAATTTTTTGAAAAATGTTTATGCTGGAAAAAAGCTGTTTGAATAGAAGTTAAGTTTGAAATTTTTAGTGGACTCTAAAATTGAATAAAACTAAAACTTTATTAAAAAAATGCATTGATTGGAAATATATTTTGCTAGGTTAAGAAATAACTCTAAGAGCCATTATTACAACTGACAATTAGTTAACATTAGGATTTTATCTTACAGATAATTTTTATTTGATTACTACAAGTTAACGTTAAGCTAAAAAATAGCTGATAAACAGCAGGTGTATCTTCATGGTAAATATCAAAGCGAACTTTAAGCATTTCAAGCTGACATATATTCTGTTGAAAACATATTAACTTCAGTTAAAAAATGGGACAATTTTAATGTTAATTTTGTCGTTCACGTTAACTAACGTGCAGGTTAAATATCGGGAACTTTATCAATAGGTAGTATTAATGGCCATAAGGGTGATTATCAGAACTTAATGATAAACCTGCTGTTAAGTTATCAGTAACTTTTCAGGTTAATATTAACTTGTAATAACAAAAAAATAAAAAATTATCTGTAGGATAAAATCCTAATGTTAACTATTTGTCTGTTGTAATAATGGCCATTAGGGACTTTATTATATATTATTACAAGTTAAAATTAACCTAACAATTGGCTGATAACTTAACGACAGATTTATCTTCTTGGTAAATTTCAAAGTGAACTTTACTCATTTGAAGCTCATTCTGTAGAAAACGTGGTAACTTCAGTTGCAAAAATGGGAAATATTTAATGGCGACTTTAACCTTCACGTTAACTAACGTGCAGGTTAACTATTGGGAACTTTTGCGTTAGGTTGTAATAATGGCCATAAGGGCCATTATCAGAACTTAACGATAAAGTTCTTAATAGTTACCCTTAACATTAGTTAATGTGAACGATAGTCACCATTAAGTTTTACCCATTTTTACAACTGAAGTCTTCTTGACTGAAGTTGGACTCGAACTCACAACTAGTTAATCTTGTACATATGTATATAACTAAAAAAGTTCACTCATTAATGATTTACATGAAGTCACAATATTTTCAGCAGAAAATATGGCAACTTTAAATGCTTGAAGTTAAATTTGAAATTTACTATGAGGTAAACCTGCTGTTAAGTTATCAGTAAATCAGGTTAATATTAACTTGTTATAACCAAAAAAAAAAGGAAAAATTATCTGTAAGATAACACTCTAATGTTAACTCTTCGTCAGTTGTAATAATGTGCCAGGCTACACACATCAAGTTTGGCGCTTGAGTTTGTCGGAAGACGGTGAGAAGAGAGTGGAAAAGAGTGCAGACTTGACGGTACGGTCAAGTTTAAAATTAAATTTTGAAAAAATTTGGAAACTTGTAGGCAAAAAAATTAAACTTGACGACACAAAGCTTTTGTGTGTGAACGTAAATGCAAGTTCTAAAGAAAATTGAAGCAGAATTGATCAAGAAAACCTGATGTGTGTAAATTGGGACAATGACCCCTAAGAGTCATTATTACAACTGACAAATAGGTAAAATTCGAATTTTATCTTTTATTTTTATTTTTTTTTTTTTTTGATTATTACAACTTAACAAGAACTTGAAAAGTTAGTTCTAACTTAACAGCAGTTTTATTCTAATAACAAATTTCGAAGTGAACTTTAAGCATTTAAAGATGCTATATTTTCTGCAGAAAATACGGCGAAATCAGTTAGAATATTTTCAGTAGAGTTGTTCAGTTGGGAAAAATTTAATGGTAACATATGTGATGTTTATGGGACACGAATGAGTTATACGACCAGAAAATATGAAATGTGCTCAATATTTTGAGTGCATTCCATAAAAATGTTCTAGACATTCGTGTCCCATTAATACCGCATTAATCGTTCACGTTAACCTTTCAGTTTAACTATCAGGCACTTAACGTTAGGCTGTAATAATGGCCATAAAGATATGTTCACATGCAGAAAATATTGGACCAATTAAGCGTAAACACTATTTTTGTATTTTTGTCTAAAATAGACTAAAAAGAGTTTATGTAATAATCCTGGTCTTTAGATAATAATTTATACCAGTTCTTTGTTGGTCGACAATACTTTTTTTCGTTTTACTTTATTATAGACAACGTTTTAGAAGCTTTTTTAAAACACAAAAGTAGTGGTTGGCACTATTTGATTAAATATTTGCTCAATGTGAACAAGCCTTAATATTGGTATAATAATTTTCAGGTCTATGCCTGAGTTGAAGCGATAGAATTTATTTGCAAATATTTATTTATATTTATAATACGAAATTCAGGCCACTATTGACACAAGTTTTAAGTGTTGGATTATTGTTTCACTACGTTCCTCACAGGCCCAAGACACCACTGGACTTTTTTTTTGTCACTTTAAAGCAATTTTCAATTTGTTCTATTTTACTGAATTAATGTTATCAGTTTTTTTACACACGTTCTTTAAATACAATTTAATTAAAATGTCTAAATTGATTTTCCTTCAATTAAATTGTCTTTTTTTTATTTTTTTTATTTTTATTTTTTTTGTTATATCGTAGTGTTTAAATTGTAGGGCAATTGGTCATACTTTTTTAAATGTCTTTGGAGCAGAAATTTATTTTTAATGTTACGCAGTATTTTCAAGCAAAATAGTTTAGTGTGTTTTAATATAAGAGCTAAATAAAGTAAATATAAATAAATAATTAAACAGATAAATGTTTCTGATAAAGTTATTGCTCGCTTTATGCTGCAGCTCAATTATTTTGCACTTTTGTAGCTACACAGGAAAAACACAGGGTTTTGCTTAAAGCTAAGTACTGTGTTCGTCATTTCGTGCGAAATGCTGTCAAAACTGTATATAAAAAAACTTGTCTAAGAAATATCTATGAAATAATGTTGCTGATGTGGTACTCTGTTCAATTTGTGAAAAACTTATGAAATGTTTCTGTTAACATTATGTTGTAATTGTGAAATAATATAAGTGACACTTATTTCGGATGAAATTTCAAACAACAGCTGATCAATTTTTTGTTTACTAAAAGTTCTTCTTTTTCAATTGTAAATTCCTAAAATGGAAAAGAACTTAAATTTAATAACAACTGAAAACGAAAAATACTATACAGGAAACGATTTCCTTTTTTCACAGAAAACAAATTTGCAAAACAAATTGCAAACAATTAAATATGTTATCATATGGTTTTTATTTACATTTGCAAAACAATGTGGTATAGACCAAGAAAAACCAAGAAAAACGTGCGATTGGCCTAAAACGCGAAATAGGCACCATATTTTAAATGTCATATTTTCCGAGTGAAATAATTGATGAAGCTCAACATTTTTCATGGATTAGAATAGAGTACTTACCTTAAAGCGGATCTGTGAAAATGTTTCATGAACTACACAAATTGTTTGGCCTATGTGGTGCTAATGCGAACGAAAAACTCAATACTACGAATGTTTAATTGAGCCATTTAAAACAACCCCTTAGTATAACACTTAACATTTTTAATGTACTTTACTTATGATATAGAAACTTGAAGCAATAAAGCTTCTACACAGACAATAATTGTTTTCGTGTTCAAAAACGAAATTCGCTCAACACTAAAACAAAACTTTTATAAAAATAATCAGTGAAACAACTTGTTTTCAAGACCAAAATATAACCAAAGCTATTATCCTTTTTTAACACGCTTACATTACTCCACTTTCGTACACGGAAAGTTTACTTTGTAAAGTCTTGAGTTTAATGGTGAGGGGATTCCTGTCTGTTATAACGTTGGAAAGTTCAAGGCAAATGTTCATAAACACTACTCCCTTCAAGATAAAAAAGTAAATTTCAAGTCATTTTAAAAAAGTCATCATGGTTTTATTCCATTTCAAAACTCTGTACTTCTACAAAAACACCCTTTACTTTATTTTACATCAGTTAGAATCCGGCTATTATCAGCAGGTGCCACAAAGCCTAATTACATACATACATACATACATACATACATACATACATACATACATACATACATACATACATACATACATACATACATACATACATACATACATACATCATAGCGATCATAGCGCTATAATAATAGATGTGCAAGACGCACAGCCCCGTGCTATTGTACAAGCACGTGTCTTGACAGGATGGAAGGTAAATACCTTTGATAAGGATAGCTTCGCAGCCTGCATGGAGAACATGGAAATGGCTGGTTCAGCAGAAGACATGGCAGTGCAATTAGTGCGCAATATCACTAGTGCCTGCAATGTAGCTATGATAAGGCGAAAAGATCGCCAAATAAGCCTCCAGTGTATTGGTGGAATGATGAAATTGCTAGCTTGCGTTCAGAGTGTATTAGCGCCCGAAGGCGGTATACACGAACGAGGGGTCGGTTAGAGAATAACGTGCAGCACCAGTTGTATAGGGATAAAAGAAAGGCATTGAAGATTGCAATTCGTAGGAGCAAGCGTAGGTGTTTCCTGGATGCTTGTGATGAAATAGATAGTAATCCTTGGGGCTTAGCATATAAGCTAGTAACCAGGAAACTTAAATGTCTTGGCCCATCACCGCCAAGAGAAGAGAATATCCTCAACGGAATTGTAGACCATATTTTTCCTCAACAGGAAGCTCCGACATGGCAACACAGCTATCCAGCTGAATTATTCGACATTCCTCCGGTTACGGTCGTCGAGATAGAAGGTGCTGTCTCAAAATTCAAAGACAAGAATGCACCAGGCTTAGATTGCATCCCAAATATGGTACTGAAGGAGGCTGTTAAGCTCCATCCTGATTATTTCCTGAAAGTAATAAGCGCATGCTTGATTCAGGGAACTTTTCCAACAATCTGGAAGAGGCAGAAATTGGTGTTGTTACCTAAGGATAACAAGCCGCTAGACGACCCTTCCTCCTATCGTCCGCTCTGTATGATAGATACAAGTGGAAAACTTCTGGAGAGTATAATCTGCAGAAGATTGGAAGATTGCGTACAAGCTAACCTAGGTTTATCAGATAACCAATTTGGCTTCAGGAAAGCAAAGTCAGCGGTGGACGCTATCAAAGTTGTAGTAGAAACCGCTGCTCAAGCTATCCAAGGGAAGAGGTGGAGGAATGGAACAAAAGGGTATGGTGTGGTTATAACCCTAGATGTAAAAAACGCCTTCAATACGGCAAACTGGGAGCATATAGTTAATGCTTTGGTCCGTATAGACATCCCAGGGTATCTACTAGCAATTGTACGGGACTATTTCCGGGATAGAGAGCTAGTTTATGATACCGATAAAGGTACTAAGAGGCGCAAGATCATTGGTGGGGTGCCTCAAGGTTCAGTTCTTGGCCCACTATTGTGGAACGTCATGTACGACGGAGTATTAAGATTGGATCTACCGGAAAAGGTGAAGATAGTTGGATTCGCAGACGACTTAGCGTTAGTGTGTGAAGGGAAAGAGTTACTAGAGGTGGAAACCATTGCAAACGCCAGTATTCAGATCGTAAGATCTTGGCTAAGATCAATGGGCCTAACTCTAGCTGACCATAAAACGGAAGCGGTTCTGATTAGTAGTAGGAAAATTAGGGAAACTGTCAGGCTAAATATTGGCACGTGTAGCATAGAATCTAAGGAATGTTTAAAATACCTTGGGGTCATGATTGACACTCGTCTGTCTTTTCAAGAGCACTTGAAGTACATAGGCAGTAAAGCATCAAAAACATGCACAGCGCTATGCCGGATCATGCCGAATACAAGAGGTCCAAAATATCTGCAGAGGAAATTACTCTCTAGTGTAGTAAGAAGCATTATCTTATATGCATCGCCTATATGGTCAGGCTCACTTAGATATCCTACTTATGTGAACCTGATATCTCCTGTGTATAGGCTGATCGCCTTGCGTGTATGTAGCGCATTCCGAACTGTATCGGACCTGGCCGCTTTTGTCATTGCCGGCATGATACCGATCGAGCTAGAGGCCGCTTCGGACATCTCGGTTGGGTTGAGAGAATCGTGTCTGCGAAAATGGCAAGAAAGATGGGCGACAGCTGACAAGGGAAGATGGACCTACTTACTGATACCAGACATCAGAGCATGGCTATCAAGAAAGCATGGCGATTTGAACTACTATATTACACAGTTTCTAACTGGGCATGGTTGTTTTAGGTCGTACTTGTACCGTTTTGGACATGACAGTACTCCGTTCTGTCCGAGTTGTGATGGTAATGTCTTGGAAGATGCTGAGGTTGTGTTCTTCATCTGTCCACGGTTTAATAGTGATAGGGAATATTTAGAAACAGTCCTAGGACGTAGCATCAGTCCGAGCAGTATCGTTCCAATCATGTTGGAATCTTTGTGCAACTGGACGTACGTCTGTAGTTTTGTAAAATTGGTTCTGTTGGAACTTCGTAGGTTAGAACAGATTCGCAGCAGAATCAATGTAGTTTAGTTTAGATGTAGGGTGTATCACCTTTCCCACCCCGAGACGTAAAGCCTTGCGGCAGTCCCTCGGGGAGCATCTGGGTCAGGGCGAAGGGGTGTTTTTTAGCGAGTTAAAGTCTCGCACTACTGGCAACCACCATCACTGCCAGTGCCTTTCGATGGTTTTTCACCCCGCGAATAAAAAAAAAACATACATACATACACATACATACAAACATACATACAGGGTGGCGCAGAAATAACCTTCCGATGTTTTTTGGCTGTAATTTAAAAAGAAAAATGAAAAACTTTGATCCTTCTTGTGGATTACTTTTATTTGGTCGAGAATATGATGTCATGTAAATGGCCGCCGCCACAGTTGATTGTCATTTGAGCCCTTTTTATAGCATTTTCCATCACATTGGCCAAAACTTCCGGCGATAGGTCCTCACAATCTTGACGGATATTGTCTTTAAGAGCTGCAAGAGTCTGAGGCCTGTTGACATAAACCCGTGACTTTAAAAAGCCCCACAAAAAGAAGTCTGAAACGGTCAAATCAGGCGATCCAGTGCAAATCGCCAAAACGGGAGATTAGGCGGCCGGCAAATGCATCCTTCAGCATATCGGTTGTGGCACGTGCAGTGTATGCCGTAGCACCGTCCTGCTGGAACCACATGTTTTCCAATCCCAATTCATCAAGTTGCGGCAAAAAGAACTCGTTGATCATTGCTCTGTAGCGCCCACCATTCACAGTAACCGTTTGGCCCTCGACGTCTTCGAAGAAAAAAGGTCCAATGACTCCTCCAGCGAAAACAGCACATCATACAGTGACTTTGAGCGGGTGTAATGGCTCTTCGTGGGTTACACGCGGATTTTCAGTGCCCCAGAAGCGTTTATTTTGCTTATTTACGTACCCGCTAAGATGGAAATGGGCCTCATCACTCATGATTATTTTTGATGAAAAATTATCTTCCTGTTGGTGGTCACCAATATTCCGCGTTCTGGAGCAGTGTAGTGTAACAGTTTTTATTAACGTGTATTACGCATGTGTTTACTACACAAATGTCAAAACAGAACTGGCATTAAGGGGTCAATCGCAAAATTTATAGGGTTTTCTGAAAGGAGGATTACTTTTGCGCCACCTTGTACATACATACATATATAAATAAATAATTCAGAATTTTTGTATAAGCTATTAATTTGTCTTGTCTATTTGAAACTTTACAAAAAAAAAAGAAATTCTTTCAAATGAGTTTTTGGAATTATTTCAGGCGTAGCCCAACAATTTTTTATGCCAGCTTATTAAATTCTTATGCTTTGCTTCTCTAAAACTGAACATTAACATTAAGAAAATTCGTTTCAAATAGTAATTGTGGGAATTTTTTCTTTCAAACGCAAAATACTTTTTAATTTTAGTTATTAAAATCAAACTAAGTGAAATATATTTCAACTTGTTTTCTTTTCAACTACAATCGCCACACGCACTTGTATTTTTTGTTTATGTTCAAAATAAATTATTTTTCTCCTAAATTTTCTGTTATTTTGTGTTTTTCACCAAAAGTAAAAGAAAAGAGTTTTTTCTTTTTTTTCAAATGGTTTAAACGTATTTAAACCATTTGAAGTGGCAGTTTTCGGTTTTACAACCGGTTTTGCTTAAGAGCTGATGTCATTCATGTCTTTTGCCGTTTGAATTGCCAATATTTTGTTGGCTGCATTGTTGTTGCTGCTGTTTACAACTGAGTTAACTTTTTGCACTCTTAACGTGATTTCTGTAATCTTTTATAATCTGGTTTTATAGAAGAAAACAACTTCTTGAATGATGTTAATTTTTTAGCTTTGTTCCCGTTTTTTCAGTTGTGTTTATTATTAATATTCTTTTTTTAATATTTCTAGTCGGCGTTTTAAATACTCGTAAACTTATATTAACGAATTCTTTTTTCTTTCTTCTTCACTTTAGAAAATTATATAGAATATTATTTTAATTTTCTGCTTAATTTTCCCATTAATCACATACAGTGGGATGACAGCTTTCAAGTTTTTTTGTTCTTCTTTTTTTCATTTCTTTATTACGGAATTATCTTAGCTAATTAATATTAAATCATATTACGAAAATATTACTAGAAGTAATAAAATAATATAAATAATTTTAAAAATGACAGCATACGCCTTTGCATTCAGTACAATAGTATAGAAAATTTTTCTATATTTTTAAGATATGTACTCAGATTTCTATAAATTCGAGAACGGCTAGAAGAAAATACTAGCAATTTTATCATTTATTTTTTTTTAGATAGCATTTTTATTTACATTTCATATAGAATAGAATTCATTATTATTGTCCCAGCGCCCAGAGGGCATTGTTGAGACAAGCTGGCAACTAGATTAATTATTAAAATAACTGTAGTTTCATACTAAAATTGATTATTTGAAAGGTTTCAATCCTATCACGATTTTGATAAAATGGTTTAACGATTTAAACGAATATTTTTCAATAATAAATTTGCCACGTGTAAAATTCCCGCCCGCCAAATATGAACTGTCAAGGCTAATGTTAACAATGTAGTATACCTTCCCGGCATACACCCTGTATATGAACACTTACTATTAGGTGTACAACTTTGCTTACGCCGTTTTGCAATAGATGGCTGTAGCAGTTAGCTGTAGTCGAAATAAATAGCTCTTAGATAGTATACAATAAGCTTAGATCAGGAGTGCCCAAGTCCTATGCGCTTGATGCTCAATTGTTTTTGTAAAAGCGCTTAGCTATAGTGCTGTGCTCTTAAATACACACATACTGCACTCAGCACTAGCAATGAAACATACATAAAATATACAAACAACCTTGTCTTATATATATTTTTGTCGTTCTTCACTGCACATACACAAGAGCAAAGTAACAACACTTTCGCATGCTTTGCTGATAAATATTGACGACAGCGATTATCAGTGTAAATATGTTTTACTTTTCACAAGAAGAACAAGAAATATGAAATAAAAGTAGTTTTTCCTTAAATGTATTGGTGTTTGCTTTTCCATATAGAACTTTTGGGCACCCCTGGCTTAGATATTAGTAAACATAATGCCATCGTGATATTAGGCCGCTATTAGTGAAACAACGTTGATTTAAACGTCGAAGACCATAATATACAACAAAAATTGTCAACTAACTATTTCAAAACGCCTGAAAGTCAAGGTAATGATTCAGAAGCCGTACGAGTTGAAGCCTAGGTATGTTGTCCGGAATTTGTTTGCTTGTGAGCAGCTGCTTGCAAGACAAAGACGGAAGGGATTTCTGCATCTTATTGTGACTGGGTACAAAAATTAAGTTGATTACTAGTGTTTTCGTTTCTACACAAAAATTGCCACCTTTTTGAAACTAAACACAAAAAGTATTTTGCAATCATTGTAAAAAATGCAATTTGTTGTTTGCAGCAGAACACAGGTTGTGAAAAAAGTCCGTTTTTAAACAGCTGACAGTGCTCACTCAAAAAAAGGTTTAAGAAAAGAAGAGTTTTAATAAAATTACACATTTTTTGTAGAAACGAAAACACTACACGGTAATACCCAGAGTATAAAATCATGAGAATATTGCCGCCATGCTTCCACGTCTACGGGCAAATCGAATATTCACGGTTCCAAGGTTATACTCAGTGTATAGTGGCACCAGCTAGGCAAAGTGTATTATGACCTTTTAAAACCAACTGAAACAATAACAAACAATTGTTATCGAACGCAACTAATGCGTTTGAGCCGAGCATTGGAAGACAGACGGCCACAATACAACGAGACACGTTTTTTACAGCATAACAATGCTCGACCATGTTGCGAAAGGGGTTAGGGCATACTTGGAAATGTTGAAATGGGAAGTTATACACCACTCGCCGTATTCTCCAGACGTTGTTCCCCTGGTTCGCAGACTGGCATGACCTGCACTTCCGGTCTTTTATGTAAAAAATTGAATCAATTCATGGTTCGCTTCAAAAGATAACCAGATTTTTCAAACTTGTTTCATTTCTTGCAAGTCGGAATGCCAAACGTTCTAAAGCCATTTCAACACAAAACACACTTTATCGGTTGAAAAAATTATGCTGAAATTTTTGTTTTTCAAAAAGTATATGGCTTGAAGTAGTATTTAATAAATATTTTTAAGTATTAAAAATAAAGTACCAATATTTCATGGAAGCACAATTTAATAAAAAAGTACACTTTAACGATTGAATAAACCACAAGAAAATATTTGTCACTAAGATATCGACAATCGGCAGTAAAATTAACAGCTGATTTTGATCGACGGCGAATATCATTAACAACATGTTACAGAATAGCAAATTCGGTTAAATATCGTTATAATTATCTTAACGATTCGATTATCGTTATAAAAGCTACACAATCGCACTACAGTTTAACCTCGAATTGCGAAACAAAAAAACGGTGGGAGCACAGTTGTACACCTATGTGTTTACACACGCATGCATTTTTACCCATTTTGTTAATTCCCTATTAAACCAATTTCATTGTTGTAATTAAATATTCTTGTTACGTTCTTAAAAGTATAAAGCGGTTTAATTTAAATTCATTACTATGTCAGCATTAAAAAAAGCAAAATTATTAAATTGTTACAATTAGTTGCAATAAACTGAACGTTTAAAATCATATTCAAGGCATGCAACTATTTGTTTTTCCCCCTTTTTGCATCGATAGTAAAGCATATAATAATATAATTCAAACAAAATCTGCTTAAATGCAAAAATTTACAATAAGATACAAAAAACGAGAGTTGTGTCCAAATTTCCATAAGTTGGGTTCAAGAAGTGAACAAATTGTACATAAATGATTTTAGGGAAAAATGGGATAAATTCAGCTGTAGTTAAAGCTGCCTCTAAGTCACATTTGCATCCTATGTCTGAGGGCGGATTGATATTAAAGCTACCTAGCGCTAGATGGCAGCACAGATACAATTTATTTATTTTTTTGAAATTGCGATCTGTCAAACGTCAGCTGTTGAAATATCATCCAAATTCATCGATTAATTTATTTGTTGTAGTCAACTTTTGTTTTTCTTGAAAAATGGACAAAAGTGAAGTGGCCGAACAAGCGTTGCAAAAATACCATCAACAGGAAGGCCAAAAGAGGTGGTTACTGAAGAAAATATCAAGAAAATCCTCGATTTCGTTATGAATGATCGCCAAGTCAAGTTACATGAGATGGTAAACATATCATATGAGGGTGTGTTCAACATTTCGTTTAAACATTGGTATATGAAATAGTTATCGGCAAGATGGGTTCGCGTTTGCTCAGTGTCGAACAAAAACGAGTTCGATAGACCACTTCGCTGCGGTGTTTGGACCTGATAAAACGTAATCCACTTCATTTTTGACGTCCATTAATAACTGTTGATGAAACGTGGGTGCACCACCAAATACCTCAAAACAATGAGTGGATGCTGGCGGAAGTGCTCCGAAGAAGGCGAAGACAGTGACACCTGCAAGGCTATGGACACTGTATTTTGGGATGCATACGGAATATTGCTAATCGATTATCTTGTAAATGGATCCACAATCACAGGAAAGTATTATCGAGCAGTATTGGATCAATTGATTGATGCAATCAAGAAAAAACGCCCACATTTAAAGAAGAAAAAGTGCTCTTTCTTCAAGACAATGCACCGGTTGACACAGCATTACATACGATGCAATAACTACGTGAAATACACTTTTGGAATTGGATGATCATCCACCTTATAGTCCAGATTTAGCTCCTAGTGACTTTTTTCTGTTTCCAAACTTGAAAAAATGGTTCGTAGGAAAAAGATTCATCTCAAACGAAGAAGTGATTATCGAATCTAACGTGTATTTTGAGCAGTTCCCATAACCGTATTCTTCAGATGGTATAAAAAAGTTGGAATATCGTTTTACCAAGTTTATTGAGCTAAAAGGGGACTATGTTGAGAAAGAAATGGTTTTGAATAAAAAAAATTTTTTCCCCTACTTAGGTAGCTTCAATATCAATCCACCCTCGTATTTCCCAGTGGCTTTTCCAGCTTTCCACTAAGCATACTTTTCAAAAATTACAATTTAAACACGGTTTGTAATATTTACTTTTACATTTGCGTTTTATTTTAATCTGACATAATCTACTATACTTTATAGCAAACGGGTTTTCTTGCGCTGATTTTTTCTTTTTATTTGTCTAAAATGTTTTGTTTTTCTATTAGGTTTCATATTTTTGCAAAAAAGTCCCCAAAAATAGAACTTAAAAAGTAAGATAATTGCAATTTGTAGCATAATTTTAATAATACAATAAGAAAAAATTGATTTGCGAAACAGCTGATGTAAAATGCTTTTACATCGGCTGATTATGTGTCAGTAGTAAAATGTTGTCATATAAACCACTACTAGGACAATTCCGGTATTGTAAAGCCACTTTTAGTGAAATCGTAGAAAGAGCGTTGCCACAATTTTTTAACAGACTTTGTTATTTAGTCAACGCGTTTGTTTAATCATAAAAGTCTGAATTATAATAAAACAAAGAAATATAATTTTAATATCAACGAAACGGGCTTTATTGCTTAGAAAATTTTATTACACTAATGTTTCAATATGATTTCAACTACGTCACCATCGCGGTTGACGCATATAAGGCATAATCTGAAACACCAATTTTCACCATTCAGTAGTGACAGTAATATACAGATCATCAATGAATTTTGAAGACATACGAACTGCTCAAGCTTATAAAGTGCACCAAATTTCTTTGGCGATAGGTTATGGCGTTTCAGTAAAAGCTTGTGAGTAAATGAGAAGTCAATATCAATTGAAGAAAACAACAATTGCACTCATAAAAAATATTAAAATTTGCAGCCGTTTTTTTTTTATATCTTGGACCAGTACTCAGAGGATGACCCCTGCATATGCAGTGTAGGGCTTATTCCTAGCTCATGTACCAGGGCTAGGAAAATAAGCTGTGAGGAGGGGGAAAGAGGGAGTAATGTTTGTGAGCATTTGACTTGAACTTTCCAACGTTATAACAGACAGGAAACACGTTTGCAGACAACTTATTACACAGGCGAAGCGTACGGCTGAAAAACACAAATGGATGAGCTCTGGATGATGTAGGCGTGCTACTTAAAAATGTGCTTGTTTCTGAAACAAATCTCATCAGAGCAAAATCCATTGTAATAGCGATAGAACAGAATAACGCACTCTACATTGCGTCGATGCTCCAGTGAGTCAATAGAGTTGGATACTCTACTGTCACCAATAAGTTTTTTTAAGTACGAAATAGGGTGTGATAAATAATGCAGCCTTGCGGTTCCCCTGAATTAATCTTGAACTCGTTTCATGAGACTCCATCTATGACAACTCGTATAGTGCGGTCTCTGAGAAAGCCCAAAATAAACCGAGAGAAGTCATCAGCGACACCAAAACCAATAAGTTTTGTCAGTAGAGCAGCATGCCACACTTTGTCAAATGCTTTGGAGATATCCAGAAATGATGGATTGAGTGGCCCCATTTCTCTGAGAAATATGCCAAAAGATAGGCGGTATAGTGACCCTTACGAAATCTCTACTGACGATTGCAAAGTAATTTTTTTGCAGCCTTTGCTTTAGTGTAGGTCTTATCATAATGAATTGTTAATCCAAACTACTTATATAAAAACAAGGCGACTTTATAGAGGTGAATGCAAGCGGAAAGGCGAATTCAGTACTATGTATTTTGTTATTCGCCTAAGATTGCTCAGCAGAGAAAAAATTTTATATAAACGTTAAATATAAGCTTTTATAATTGTTTGTAATTAAAATCACAGATTATATTAGTTATTCACTTTTAAATTCACACAAATTTCTTGAAATTGCACTAAATCATGCAAAAAAACCTTCAGATTAAAATAGCGCGAAAAAGTTTGTAAACAAAAGAAACAAGATTTGACAGTCTCATTGGAAAAAACGCGGGAAGCAAAAAATAATCACCTGTGCTGTTAAGTTCACCTGGTAATGAATTCGCCTTGTATAAAAAGCAACTATTAGCTGTTAAATGACTTGTCAAATCAACCAGTGCTGCCAGCTCAAAGTTGTGAACCTCTAACTCAAGGCGAATTCATAACTAGGTGAACTTAACAGCACAGGTGATTATTTTTTGCTTCTCTCGTTTTTCCCAATGAGACTGTCAAACTTTTTTTCCTTTGTTTACAAACTTTTTCGCTCCATTTTAATCTGAAGATTTTTTTCTATAATTTAGTGCAATTTCAAGAAATTTGTGTGAATTTAAAAGTGAAAAACTAATATAATCTGTGATTTTAATTACAAACAATTATAAAAGTTTATATTTAACGTTTATATAAAATTTTTTCCCAGCTGAACAATCTTAGGCGAATTTAGATTTTGACATTCACAATATGTTTTACAATAACAAAATCATAGTCCTGAATTCGCCTTTCCGCTTGCATTCACCTGTATAAATTCGTCTTCCTGTAACCTTTCTTTCTTTATTTTAAGAAGAATTTTTATTAACCTTTTATATCTTTGACAAGAAAAAAAACTTCTCACACGGTCCTCCTTAAACATACAAATAAAGTGTTAAGTTGCGTTCGTCAAACTGCCGGCTGTCTTACTGTAAAAAATTTTTGTGTATTCATGACATTAAAAAAATAAAATAAAATTTTTAAAGAAAAAGCCAAAATAAATTCTTCATTTACAAAAGCAACTACAATTTTTGTCACATTTTCTGGCTGTTGCTGTTGACAATTATCACCATAGTCAACAGTTAACAGCACACAAAGTTTGTATGAAAAATGTATTGGTATACCTACTTACATGTGTATATATCTGTGTATGTATATATGGTTTGGTTCTTTCATAGAAAAGAAAATAATAAATTTTGAAATTATACATACCACACGTACGTGTTTGTATCTATGTATGTATGTATGTTTAATGCCGTTTTGTGTCATTGCAAGCCGAGTTGTATGAAGTGGACAATGTTGCCACGTTCTTAAATATACCAGATACACATTTGTGTCAAAAGTCGGGGTTTTCTATATATTTTTCTCAACACTTTTAAAAATATGAATGCTTAGTTATATTTATATATTTCATACATTTATTCCTTTTTTTTTCTTAGTATTGCATATAGTTGCAAAACAAAAGTATTATTATAATTCCCAAAAAAATTTTTGTCGTTTTTTATAATCAGAATTGGAGTATATTAAGCATAGAAAATCACAGATACTGCAGGGTATCTAAATAAGCTATTAGCTACTAGAGCACGCAAATATATAACTCTTAGACACCACAATCTTCCAAGCGGAACTATACGCAATAAGGGAAGCGGTTGAAATACTCTCCCAGAGGGGACACAAGGGAGTGCTGATAAAAATACTCTCTGATGGCCAATCAGTGCTGAAGGCCCTGAGCAGTTGTGTCTTTACGTCCAAGTTAGCACTGGAATGTCACAACAGGCTAAACAAACTGTTAATCCACAACCAGGTCACCCTGATCTGGGTGCCAGGACATGAAGGGCATCACGGCAATGAAATGGCTGACACTTATGCTGAGAAAGGAGCAGAGGGGACTTTTATTGGGCCCACTCCAACTTTTGGCTTCAATAATTGTCTCCTGAATGAGGAGATAAAAAAATGGACGGTGTCCATCGTCGAACAACATTGGAACGAGACAGAAATTTCAAGAAATTTCTAAACTTTGATAAAAAGAGGTCCAAATGTGCTCTAAAACTGGACAGGAAAAGTCTCAGAGCATTGACAGGTGCACTTACAGGTCATTATAACTGCTACAAGCACCTGCACAGGATGGGAATTTCCAACACAGATATTTGCAGATTCTGCGAATATAAGCTATGAACACATGTTAAATTTTGTTTCGATCAGGTAATTCCTTCACATAGAAGCAGGTGTTCACAAAAGACGCATTCGCGATTTTTTTGCAATGGAAAATTTAGAAATGTGTGGTCTCATTAAATATTTACATAAAAAAGGTTTATTGGGATAAGAAATTCATAATGATATGGTGAATGTGTTAGGTGAAAGTGCTCTTTCATATGCAACAGTAAAAAACTGAATTCCTGAGTTTAAACATGGTCGTACAAGCATTGAAGATGAACGGACGTCCAAAAACAGCAACAACAACAGAAATTGTAGCCAAATTGCATGATATGGTATTAAATGATCAACGAATAAAAGTGCGTGAAATAGCTAATAATGAGTATCTCAAATGATCGAGTCCATTTAATTTTGCATGAAGAAGTACAGATGAAAAAGCTTTCGGCAAGATGGGTGCGGCATTTGTTAACGGTCGATCATAAACGCATGAGAATGAACATTTCTCAAGCTTGTTTGGATAGTTTTAAGCGAAATAAAATGGATTTTAAGCGTCGTTTCATAACTGTTGATGAGACATGGATCCACCAGATCCAGAGACAAAAGAACAATCCAAACAATGGACTGAAGCTGTAGGAAGTGCCCCAAAGAAGGCAAAAACAGCAGCGGTTTTTTGGGACTTCAAAGGTATTTTATTGATTGACTATCTGCAAAAGGGTAAAACAATAAATTCAGAGTACTATTGCAAACTTTTGGATCAATTAAATATACAAATTCTAGAAAAACGTCCTGGCTTACAACACAAAAAAATAATTTTTCATCAACACACCACCAGCGCACAAGAGTGTTTCAACAGTGGCTAAAATCAACGAATTAAAGTACGAGTTACTGGTGGGTGATCAACCTTATTCTCCTGATTTAGCTCCTAGTGGCTTTTACTTGTTCACAATCTAAAAAAATTCCTTGCTAGCAGGCGTTTTACCTCAAATGAAGAGGCAATTGCAGTTCTAAGCCGCTATATTGAAGACCTTGAGGAAAACTATTTTATTCAAGGGAAATAAAAGCGTTGGGTTGAGTGTATTGAAGTTTCCGGAGATTATATTGAAAAATAAAAATATTTTTGAAAAACTAACTATTCTCTTTCATTGATAGACTAAGAAGTTTCCGAACCGCCCGTATCTATATACCACTCTAGACTTACGAGTATTTTTGTAGGTTTTTGAAGTCATTAAATCATAACCAACCAACTATCAGGTTGTATTTATTTTTTCTAAAGGTTACTACCTAAATAAGTGTAATTGTTCGAGCTTAAGGTCTTTCTTTGAATTTTTAGTTTTTTTGGTTTTTAATTATCTGGCAATATTTGGCTTTCCTTTGGATAGCTTCCAAGAAAGACCTTAAGCTCGAACAATTACACATATTAAGAAAGGAAAAAACGGTCGAAATAAAGAAATAATAAGCATATAAAAAAGCAAGAGCAAATTACAAATAAATTCAAGAGGAGGGTAAAGGTTACTACATTAAAAGTTGTTTTGAATTTTCCT
This sequence comes from Thecocarcelia acutangulata, assembly GCA_914767995.1. Classification (NCBI taxonomy): domain Eukaryota; kingdom Metazoa; phylum Arthropoda; class Insecta; order Diptera; family Tachinidae; genus Thecocarcelia; species Thecocarcelia acutangulata. The sequence goes on along the minus strand of OU612097.1, from coordinate 98,243,397 downwards.
TGTAAGTTAGCAATACATACGTGTTTTCTTTTATTAGATATTCAAGTTAACTGTATATTATGCGCTTCCTATTACACATTTTAACACGTGAAAGCAGTAGAATATAAATCTCATATTTCAAAAACTTTACCAAAATGGCAACATTGGAAATAAATAAACCAAAAGAATTATGAAGAAATTGAAAAAAAAACTTGTTGTTTCTTTATTAAGTTGAGTTTCGTAAGAAACCAAAGCCAACATGTGACTGCTTACGTTGTGTAAGAAATAACAATGTTGAAATAACTAATGAGAAGATATGCTCATGTTTAATGCAGTGACAAGTAGGGCATTCCATAACGAGCACTGGGACATATGACTTGAAAATTTCATAAGACGTTGGCTTATTTTTGTATTTTATTTTTGTATTCTAGCGCAGCGTTGGCCAAAATTTGCATTTTCTATACTGGTGAGTATAGAACACAAAATGCAGTTGCTGCTGCGACACTATCACGTCTACACTAAAAAAAAACTTGCGATAAAAGTCACTCTGCCAGCTACGGTGGTGGTAATCTTGCAATTGTTGTTCAGTGTTAGCAATTTGTCATTATTAGTCACTATATAATTGCATCATTTGTTTACATATCTTTGGTGGCTTGATGAATGAAAATAGCTTTAAACGTAAAAACAAAATAAAAAAAGGAAAATAAAAACAAGTTCAGACAAATATACATATATATATATATGTATATACTCAACCGCAAAGCTAATATAAAAAGTTTTCTTCCTCTCAACTGCACTTCCCATTTATATTTATCAATCAATAAAACTACTGAAGCCGCAGCAGTCAATTAAATATGCACGCATGTCCTGCATAAAAAATTCTGTGACAAAATTAATTGCAATTAAATTTATTTTCTTGGGTTGCGAATTAATTTTGATAAAAAAAATTAAGCGATTTTTATTTCCTTTTTAACACTTTTTGGACAAAAACGTATACTCGTATGCTGATTTTCTTGAATAGAATGTTAAATACAGCTGTGCTGGGTCGTTCATTTTAGTGACCGGTCACTTTCATTCAATTACACAACTCTGATTCGTTCGTTCATTTCATTCACCCAGTCACTTTGAACGATCGGCACTGCATCAAACTAAAATGTTCCGGTCATTAATCAGCTGACAGAAACATACACAAATCAAAGAAAATAAACAAATATGTGATAAAAATGATTGTTTCAAAAAGTAAACACGATTTGTGTGTTTGAATTTAACTTTAAACACATAGACCACAGCAGACTTCACAACTTCACGACAGCAAATGCTGCAACCGACAAATGTAGTTGTGTAAGCGACTACTCAAATATTTTGAACACGGCAGCAACATAAATTCATTTGCATAAAATTATACTTCAGTGTGGCCACCTTAGAATTTTCAGCTTTTCGAAATTCCATTGTTTTACAGAACGAGTTCTGTTTATATCAATCCTTCATGAAAAAAGTTATCTCTAAAAAAGACCTTACAGTCTAAAAAACAACTTAATTAAAAAAGCTTTTGTTTGCTACGCTTAATTCAGGTTAGGTGGGTCTTAAAAGTTGAAAATGTTATAGGATATATCTTTGGATTTATAATGAGACAATATTAGAAAATTGAAAAATTGTATTGAATTTTTTAAAATGTGGACAAAAATGATTCGACTCAAGAAATTAAAATTTATATAAATTATAAAATTATTTGACAAAGATAGGCAATTAAAACTACTCAAATGACGTAATTGGTATATATCCAAAGAAACAAATAAACTATGCAAACCTTTTGGCAAACACGCGTTTTCCGTTTGTACATAAACAATACAAACACAAATTAATCAATTTTTGTTCAATGAGAGTACACGGCGATTATGTTACGGCAATTTTTTCGCCATATGCAGTTTACTTCTTGAGATTCTATTTCTATAATATTTGTAAGAAGGTAAACTCTTATACAACTTTAAAAATTCTAACAAGAAAATGTTTTCAAGATTCATTTTGTGTGCTTCTTCTTCCATCACTTCATTCCGCAAAATTTTCTTTGAAATGACAACATGTTAAACAACACAAACATTTAAAATGTTTGCACGAAAATCATGCAAACATGCTTCAAATATTTATACAAACAAACACCCCATTTTACAACGCTAAATGTTAGCACAAACAAACGCTTTGGTTGGTAAGCTGTTTGTGTAGTTTATTTGGCCCTTAACTAGTTTTTTTTTTTATAAAATTAGGAATTCTTATTTTAAAAATAAGTATGTGTGCACATAGTTAATAGTAGAACAATTAAATTTATTAATTTATTTAAAACCCCATTTAAATTTTGTTCTTTTATTATGTAATATTAGAAAATAAAATATTTCCAAGAGCAAAATTTTTTTATTGCATATTTTTGTTTATACACTGGTCACACTTCTATTATTTTGTAGTCAAGAAGAATAGAAATTAGTTTAATTCGAGTGTGGCAAAAGGTCAACATGGACAACAACCTGCAGTCGTGTCGTCTTGCTGTTGTCTAAATAAGCGTTCGCATTTAAATGCATGTATTTTATATTTGACATATTCATTGTACTTAATGCTTTTGGATTAAGCTTTTTTTTTTGAAAACTTTTACCAAAACTATTTGGTTTTAGAAAAAGACACACACTTGGTTTCCAAATCAATTTGATTTTTGATATTAAGTTAATTTTTGTTATAAAACACATAAATACACACGGCGCTGCTCAAACGATATACAAGAAACAAAATCTTTACTACTCTACTCTACTCTACTCTACTCTACTCTACTCTACTTTACTCTTCTCTACTCTACTCTACTCTACTTTACTCTACTCTACTCTACTCTACTCTACTCTAATCTACTCTACTCTACTCTACTCTACTCTACTCTACTCTACTCTACTCTACTCTACTCTACTCTACTCTACTCTACTCTACTCCACTCTACTCTACTCTACTCTACTCTACTCTACTCTACTCTACTCTACTCTACTCTACTCTACTCTACTCTACTCTACACTACTCTACTCTACTCTACTCTACTCTACTCTCTACTCTACTCTACTCTACTCTACTCTACTCTACTCTACTCTACTCTACTCTACTCTACTCTACTCTACTCTACTCTACTCTACTCTACTCTACTCTACTCTACTCTACTCTACTCTACTCTACTCTACTCTACTCTACTCTACTCTACTCTACTCTACTCTACTCTACTCTACTCTACTCTACTCTACTCTACTCTACTCTACTCTACTCTACTCTACTCTACTCTACTCTACTCTACTCTACTCTACTCTACTCTACTCTACTCTACTCTACTCTACTCTACTCTACTCTACTCTACTCTACTCTACTCTACTCTACTCTACTCTACTCTACTCTACTCTACTCTACTCTACTCTACTCTACTCTACTCTACTCTACTCTACTCTACTCTACTCTACTCTACTCTACTCTACTCTACTCTACTCTACTCTACTCTACTCTACTCTATTAAAGAATACTTAAAATCGTTTGAAATTTATTTTTAAATTCATTTAATAAAATTAGTAATTTTCATAAAATTATATTTTCAAATTGTGCTTCCTCTAGTTTAAATTTATGACTAAATGCTAGCGTTCGTTTGGACTTTCCTGACTTAAAGAAAAACTTTCCTTTGAAAAAAATTTTCTGTATATAATTATGTATTTTTTTTTATTTCAATTACATATTGTATAAAAACCAATTGCAACCACAAGATGAGTTTTGTGGAGTGATTATTTTTCTTTTGCTCTGATTCAATGTGAAAGTTATTACAATATTTGTGTAGTCATCTTTAAATTTATTGTTATTAAATCGTTTTAATTGCTGTTTGTGTGTATTTTGTGTGGAAGTATTTCACAGATGTGTGAAATGATTTTAATTGGATTAAATATTTTTAAGATTTATTTAAATAGACTTTCAAGTCAACTATTTAAATAAATGTTTAGTGTTTGTACTTTCCAGGTAATCAAAATAGTTTTAAAGTTCTGTTAAAAAGTCTTTGAAGTATACAATAAACCATTTATGTATTTACTGAATAGAAAGTTTCTCAAAAATTTTGTTTTATTTAAAATTTAAAATAATATATTTTTCTTTATTTAAAATGGCTAAATTAAATGAAACAAAGACATGGTGTAGCTTTTCATCCTTGTTAACGAATTGTTTGCATTTAAATAATCTTATTATTCAAGTTAATTGCGTCATATTCAAATTACATAGAAATATGCATTCTAGCATTTGTTTAAATTGTTATTTGTAATCAAATATTCATTAAGAAATCCAACACATCCGTGACAAAATATGGAACATGTTATTTTGTGTGTTAATGGAAATTCTAAAATAATCAGGTGGGTTTTAAATGGCATTATAAAAGATTTTTAGTGTTATAATTAACTTTCAAAGTCAATTGAGTTTTATTTTTTTATTCTAATAAAATAATTCGTTGCCATAGGCAATTAATCCGTAACAAATTTTTTAGGAATTGTTATTACTATTTTTTACTATGACGATATTGGTATAGTCCAATTATGCGCCTTCCGATGGTCCAAATTTTCGATGACGTGGAGGCATAATTGAGGTTCTACGACGTTAATGTACCGAATTATCTCAACCTTTAGCTGTTTAATTGTTGCTGGCTTATCGATGTATACCTTTTCTTTCAAATAACTTTAAAAAAAGAAGTCCAACGGTGTCAAATCACGTAATTGTAGCGGCCAATTGACATCGCCACCAAATGAGATAACACGCCCATTGAATTTGTCACGCAAAACAGCTATTGTTTCGTTAGCTGTGTGGCAAGTGGCACCGTCCTGCTGAAACCACATATCGTCTACATCCATATCTTCCAATTCGGGCCATAAAAAGTTCGTTATCATCTCACGATAGCGAACACCATTCACAGTAACTGCCTGACCGGCCTCATTTTGGAAAAAAATACGTCCCGATAATGCCGCCGGCCCATGAACCACACCAAACAGTCACTCTTTGTGGGTGCATTGGTTTTTCGACAGTCACTCTTCGATTCTCATTCGCCCAAATGCGGCAATTCTGTTTATTGACGAATCCACTGAGGTGAAAATGTGCCTCATCACTGAAGATGATTTTCTTCGAAAATTTTCATAATAAGTCTGGATAACTTTAACACGTTGTTGGATTGTGTATCTCTCCATGGTTCAAATTGAATAAGTCTGAAATAGATAAATGTCAAATAAAATTCGGAAAAAAACTTGGCGTTTAGGTGTGGTTCACATTCAACATCGGCCCTTGAAATTTAACCATCCGATATTTCTTATATTAAAGTTGAGTTGAATTTGATTTGGTGCCACCGAAATTTAAAAAGCGCAGCAAAAATTTTAAAAACGCGCACCACGCACCGACTTAAGAATTTTTCGTACAAATAATATTAAAAAGCACCAAAAAGTGGCTAAAAGTTTAACAGCTGACGTTTGACAGTTCGCAATTTCCAAAAAAAAAAAAAATAATAATGATAAAAATTGCGTTTTTGCTGCCATCTAGCGCTAGGCAGCTTCAATATCAATCCGCCCTCGTTTGTATATACAAGTAATTGTAAAGGTTAACTTAAGCTAAAAATTACAATTGAAACAATGAAATCAAACAGTTTTTCAATCACCCACTAAAAGTTTTTCCTTGTCTTGTCTTGCTGATTTTGGTTATTTCAATTACAATTTAATTTGCAAACATTTTTCAAGCTTCAATGAATCATTCGAAATAATTAAAACGTTATTTTGTTTAAAACAACGAAGCACATTCAGAAAATAATGTGGGTTGTGTTTTCAAATATGGTTTTGATTTAGACACAGATGAGACATGATAAGTTGTTTTTTTTTTTTTTTTGGTGGCTGTTAAAAAAAAAAGAAAACCCAAATATTTACACATACACACAAATTAATTTATAGAAAACATCTTTACAATTGTTTTATTTATTCTGGTCTATTTGAGTTTCTGCTCTTTTTTTTCTTATTTTTGCGTGCAGCATTTGTTACTTACCACCAAATATGGTTAAATGTTACAGTTGTTGATTTCGTTTTTCTCTTTCATGTGTTTTTAATTCATATCCACTTAAGATTCGATTTTTGATTCGAAGGTGGGTGTTTTACTTTTATTTTTTTTTTTGCTACTAGAATTTCACGAATTTGATATTCGCCAGTCATTGATTTGTTTGCCTCTGTAGACAGACAGATCCACATTACTCGTATAGTGTCATTGAATAATGAAAATATGGAAATATAAAACTCGTGTTACAAATCATAATTATAGATTTTTAATTAGCAAATATATTTTTTATAAATTTTTTTAAATTTCGAAAAGTAGTTCAATATTTTTTCATTAAATTTCAGAAAATTTGCTTAACAATTGTCAATGTATTGTAACAGTGATTCAATAATGAATTTCTAGTTTCATAGAGGCGTCCATAAATTATATCCAAATAGGCTAAATATTTTTTTTTTCCTACAAAGATTTATAAATCTATTTAACATGAAATTGAGTAGGAAGTTGTAACCTCAAATATCAAAAGAATTGATGTCAATGTTAAACGAGAATTTTCTTTTCAAATAAACGGATTTTTTTTGCTGGCTTAAATAAATTCTAGACACTGTTTACTCTATTTCTGTTAACAAATTTTTTGACAACCCAAAGCCCTTATCCACATATCGACGAAATATTTTACAACACAATTATTATTATGCAACAAAAAATAATAATTTGACACGCAATGTGAAAAAAAGTTATACAATTTTAGTTGATTTCCTTTGTTTTTTTTTTTTTGCTTTTTATTAAGTAGAACACTTACAAGCAATTAAAATATTATTAGATTTTTTTATACTCATATAAACCTAAAACTGTCAAATTGTAACCTGCTCTCCTCCGTGCCAGTTTGCAACAAACAACAAGTTTCTTAATCAAACTAACCTGCCCTTAGTTTGCTTTGGTTGAATTTATTAAACATGCACCTTAAAGTATGCTATAATATTTGTCTTATACCAGCTCAAGACAATTCATATTTACTAGTAACTCACAACCACTCAAAAACAACTGCACACTTAACATCAATAATCAGCTACGGTGGGTAGATATATGGAAAAAAAAATTCATAATCTGATTATGAACCATAACTAGTGTTGTAAATTATTTTTAACTTAATCCGAATAGTTCAATATTTAAAAAATGATTTATGGATAACAAATAAAAACATTATGATTTTTAAAAAATATATTTATACCAGTAAAAAATTATAAATAGCTTGTTTTCTATGTTTCCCAGCTATCTACATTATTAGAGCATTTTTCTTTTAAATTCTCAACAATTTATTTATGTTGTTGGGATATAAAGTTGAATGTTTGAGAATATCTTTCAAAAATTTCCAAAGTCTACTGATGATTAGGGTAGTTCTTATGAAATGTCGACATATAGATAGCTGGGAAACATAGAAAACAAGCTATTTATAATGTTTTACTGGTATAAATGTTAGAAGCTTAAATAGCGAATAAAAAACTCAATTGTTTGAATTTTTGTTCTCTGCTTTTCGATACTTTCAAAAAGCAAATCGCAGCAACCAACGGTTTTTCATTTGTTTGAAAGGTGTAAAGAAATGTTAGAGACGTTTATAAATAGAAAAGCTTGTTTTTTGTGTTTTGACGGATATTATTAGAGCATTTTTCTTTTAAATTTTCAACAATTTATTTATGTTGTTGAGATATAAAGTTGAATGTTTGAGAATATCTTTCAAAAATTTCCAAAGTCTACTGATGACTAGGGTAGTTCGTATGAAATGTCGACATATAGATAGCTGGGAAACATAAAAATCAAGCTATTTATAATTTTTTACTGGTATAAATGTTAGAAGCTAAATAGCGAATAAAAAACTTAATTGTTTAAAAATATATTTTTAACAACTGCAACAAAAAACACGGTAAATCATTGCCGTGATTTTAGTCACTATCCAGATTTTGGAACATTTTATACAACATATTTTAAACAAAAAAAATTATTATAAACGTATATATATGCTAGAAATGCTACAGATAACTAACGTGCCTGTAGATAAGAGGAAAATTTTAAACAGGATGTAGACGGATTAGGCCAAAATTATAGGCATTTAATACATAAAAAACAAAAACAGGAGTAGATAGGTCTTTTGCCTAAAATTGTTTAAAAAATTTTTAATTTCTTTAAAAAAAAAGTATTATGTAATATGTTTAATGTTATAATAATGTAAAATATGTTTCTGCATTGTAAATGTTAATGTAGTTGAATATTTTGTTTTTGTTATTTCAATATGAGTTTTCAAATTTATATTATTTTGTGTACACAATTTTTCAAAAAACAAAAAATTTTCCTAAAGAAGACACACAATGGAGTGTCGATATATTGAAAAATAAAAACCATAATTTTTACCAAAACAAGAAGACCACTAGCTCAACAACAAATAATAATTTAAATAAAAAAGGGTCGATATAAAGGGTGGGATATAAAGTTGAATGTTTGAGAATATCTTTCAAAAATTTCCAAAGTCTACTGATGATTAGGGTAGTTCCTATGAAATGTCGACATATAGATAGCTGGGAAACATAGAAAACAAGCTATTTATAATTTTTTATTGGTATAAATGTTAGAAGCTAGAATAGCGAATAAAAAACTCAATTGTTATTTATTTTTCTTAACAATTTTTGTACAAATGAACTAGCAGATTTTTCTTTTTGAGTTTTCAATTGGGAAATATAGTCAGAAGTTCGAAAATATTTTTCAAAAGTTTCCAAACATAGTTGTCATATTTTTTCAAAAAATCATTTTTTTTTTTTTTTTTTTTTTTTTTTTTTTTTTTTTATTTATTTATTTTATTTATTATATCCCTACATAACAAGACTTAGTCTTATAATTACAATGCAGGGCTGTATAATGTACAATAAAATCGCCAAAATAACTTATCATTAATTACAATTAACATTAAAAACAAAAACATAATTTAACTCATTTTTATTAATAGAGTAAAACATGCATATTTAGATATTTGTGAAACATTTAAAACATCTAGTCAAAATAATCGAAAAGAAAGTTTTTAAAATGTGTTGCATTGCTATTAGTTTGTTGATGCTGTGGAAGAGCATTCCAAAGACGAATAGCATGCAGAAAGAACTGCCATTCAGAAACAAGGCACTGATACTTGGGAATTATTATTTTTTTACCCCTTAAAGATCGAGCAAATCTAATTTTTTCAAATAAATATTTTGGTTTTTGGATGTGTATTACTTTGTGGAGAAAGATTAATGTTCTTATCTTTAAGAGATTCTCAAATTTTACACCATATACTGTTTTGGCATATAACGCAACATGGTCGCGGCTCTTGAGATTATAAATGTATCTTACTATGTTATTGAATAAAACTTCAAGTTTCCTCTTACTAGCACTATCACAATTAGAAAACAATTCACAGGCATATATGACACATGGTATCAAGTAAGTTTTAGCCAGTAACATTCTTACTTTCACAGGTGTAAAATATTGAACAGTCCATAGCGTCCTTAATTTTACATACGATTTAGCCACCAGCGCATTAACATGATCAGTCCATGTTAAATTATTATTAAAAATAACTCCTAAATTTTTTGCAGAGTTTACTACTTGAATATTTTGTCCATTGACTGCAATATCAACTTCTATACGAGGACGAATAGTTTTTTTGTGGATCACCAGACATTTAGATTTTTTAGGATTCATCTGTAATCGATTTGCAGATGCCCACATATAAATATTGTTTAAATCATAATTAATTTTGTTTATGCTTTCGCTGATGCATTCAGCTGGGCTACTGAGCCATAGCTGCACATCATCTGCATACATGTGGACATTGCAATGTTTTAAAGTATTAGGCAAGTCATTGGCGTAAATTGAAAATAGCAGAGGTCCCAAGATTGAACCTTGAGGAACACCTTTCTCAAGCTCAACTGGGTTGGAAACGGCATTGTTCACACACACTGACTGTGTACGATCTGTTATATACGACAATATAAGTTGTGCGGCTGTAGACGAAAAGTTAAACGAAGATCTAAGCTTGTTATAGAGAATTTGATGGTTAACTGTGTCAAATGCTTTTGTATGATCGAGTAGTATTAATATATTAATTTTCCCGTCATCTAGTTCACGCCTAATGCTTTCTGTGACATCCACTAAGGCAGTTACACAACTGTGGTTTGGTCGGAAACCTGATTGTTTGTCAGACATCAATTTATTACTCTGAATATAATGGCTTATCTGGAGGTGCAATATTTTCTCCAATGCTTTAGAAAGGTAGCTTAAAATAGCTATTGGCCGATATTCATTGTTAGTTTTCGGAACTGGAATTATTTTTGCATGTTTCCATTTGAGTGGAAAATAGCTTGTGGTTATGATTGTGTTAAAGAAATATGTAATATATGGCAGAAGAGCAGGTAAGATTATTCGTATAAACCGGGGATGTATATTGTCAAAACCTATAGCATTTGATTTTATCTGCGCAAAACTTGATAGAACGTCAAGCTGAGTGATACACTTGAAACCAAACATACTAAATTGGCATCTATTACAATTATTCATACCCGAATTATTATAATCTGAAGTGCCACTTCCTGATGGTATGTTAGCAAAAGTGTTGTTGAGTTCATTAACATCAACAGAACAATCTACAGCAGTATTTGACTCACCAATACCAATTTCCCTAATAGTTTTCCAGGTCCGTTTGGATTCAAGAGCAGTACCAAACCTGTCAGCCAATTTTATCAATCTATTTGCATCCCTCCTAGCTGAACGGAAACCAAGCAATAAATTATTTGTTCGAAAACGCTTCCACCGTGAATACGCTAAATCTCTACGTCGGATAGACTCTTGGATCGCGGAATTAAACCACGGTCTCCTTGTTGCTGTTATAGTCTTAGACCTCATGGGTACTGTATCATCAAAGAGTTTTAGGATGTTATCTTCAAGAAACGAAAGCTGATCATCAACTGATATCATGTTGTAGATACAGCTCCAGTTCACTTGTAGAAAGTTTTCATTAAGTATATGAAAATCTATATTTTTAAAATCACGAAAAGAATATGTTTGCTTCCTATTTCCAGGCTCAAAATCATATGCCGCATACACAATATCATGCTTAGAAAAACACGAGGCAGAAATTTGATCATAACGTATTATCTTTGTAGCATTTGTTATAAAAATAAGATCTAAAAGAGTGCTATTATTCTCTGTATAGTGTGTAGGAAACGTTGTGTTCACTGGAATGAGGCCAATAGTAGCCATTTCATCTTTAAATGCTGATTCTACAAAAAGGTTAGAATTAAAATCACCTGCAATAATAACATCATTGTACCGTGTCCCTATAGTTTCAATACTAGTCATAAAATCACTGTAGTCAACAGTACTGTTAGGTCTATACACACAACCAATCAAAGCCTTTCTACCAAAAGATGAAATTTCAACAAAAATTGACTCAATTCTATCACCTGCACCACTTTTAGCGCGGAACTTGCAAGTTATGTGATTTTTAACATATATAGCAACGCCTCCACCTCTCCCAAATGTACGGTCCGACCTAAATATTTTGTACCTGGATAAAGATATAAGCCCATCCGAAATTGAGTTATCTAGCCACGTCTCAGAAATACATATAATGTCAATGTTAGAATTCTCAAATGTCCATCTAAATTCATCAATCTTAGGCCTTAAACTCTGGGCATTTAAATGACATATTTTAAGACCTCTTTCCTGTACGGCTAGTATTTTCACAATGCTACGCGTTATATAATTGGAACTCTCCTCGTAGTTTGTACTATTCATCAACACAAAATATTAAGTAATTTAAAAATTTACCTAATCGCAACGCAACATTTTTTAAAAGTAATGATGATAAAAATAGAGTGACTTTGCAATACTGAGTAATTATAAAAGTTTCATGATTCCTAATGTTTTTCGATTTATGATAGTCAATAATAATATGCCACAAGCGACAGAAATGTTCATAAGAGTATACAAAATTTAATATTAGTGTAATAGAATTTAACATTGAAATAAAAAGTAATAATATATGAGTGTTCCAAATAGCAAGGTTCAAAAACAAAAACAATAATACATAGTACTGAAATACAATATCATGTTGGTACATTAACATTAGATGAACTAGATGGTTGTACAATATTATGTCCACGAAAAAGCTTTTGTAACTCATCAATGCTCGCAACACGTACTGGCTCATCTGAGTTTATTCGCTTTACATATACTAGTCCCCTATACGTATATGCAGTTTGCAGTATTTTTTTCTTCTTCAGTGTATTTGCTTCTCTGAGAATTTTATAGTTACCATTTGTTAGGTTTTCATTAATATAAGAGTATCGTTCTCTTGTACCGTCTGCTTCAAACCCAATTAAGTCCAAAGTTAAATATCTACGTTCTCTTTTAAATACCTTTAACGCTTTTAGAATAAAGTTTTTATCATAAGGTGTCAGTAATCTTACAATAACAACACCATCGACAGAATAATGATTACTTTTATTATTTTTGCTTTGCAATCGATGAATAAACTGCACTTCTGGCGTGGTAATTTTAAGAAAACTGCAGATCTCGTTGAATAAACTATGCAAGTTTTCACCAGGTTGAAACGGAATTCCATTAATACGTAGGTCACTTGCGATAATTGAATTAGAATGTTTTGATGATTGTATTTTTAATCTTTCTATTTGCGCTTTCATATCAGTGAATACAACTGCTTCTGCTTCAAGTTTTGCAACTCTTTCAATTACACCACTTAGATCTCTTTGCATTTTTTTAAATGTAATATCGATCTCAGTTAAAAGTCGCTCTTCAGCTTCTTTAACAGTTGCCTTAATGTCTTCACCTAGTCTGGACTCCCCTTCCCTTAATAGAAGTCCAAATTGTGAGATTTATTTTCTGAAAGAAAATCCCTTTTTGACTAAAAAACATTTTTGAGTATATTTTTGGTTTCATTTTATTAAAAAAAATATATATGTAACAGGCAGGGCTGGGCAAAATACATGCCTTATGTATTTGAAATACAAGATGCAAAATACTTTCCCGGAGTGTATTTCAAATGCAAGATATAAAATACTTTCCCGGAGTATATTTCAAATACAAGATACAAAATACTTTCCAGTAGTGTATTGCAAATACAAGATACAAAATACTTTCCAGTAGTGTATTGCAAATACAAGATACAAAATACAAATACAGTTGTGTAATTCGGTCTCAGAAAAACTGGCTTTAGATACATATTTTATTTTACATATGCACTTAAACTAAGTTGTATATTGTCACCTAAAACCCAAAAGGACGTAACTGGCAAGATATTGAAAGCCTATTAAAATTTATGGATAGTTTTATTATTTATAATAACACCTCATTTAATAATAATTTTAGACTAGAAAATTTTTGACGGCTACGCTTTTTTGCGTTTTAGGCGACAGTATATATGTTCATACTTACAACTGCATATTTATCTATGTATTCAAATATTAACAAATGCAAGCTGAAGTGCAGTATTGCGAAATAGAAAACATTTTATTGGTCGCAGTTTCTAGCAGTTTTAGCTTTTGTGTGCAATAACTAATTTTCAATTTATTATAATAAATAAATGTATTTTGTAAAAATGTATCTTTGAGCCAGATGTATTTTAAATACAAAATACTATTGAATTATGTATTTGAAATACTAAATACTTTCAGATCGTGTACTTGAAATACAAAATACGTATTTGTATTTCAAATACAAGTATTTCAAATACAAGTACTTCAAATACTGCGCAGCCCTGATAACAGGTCGACCAAAAGAAGTCGACGGATGTTGTTTGGCTCTCTTTTTTTATAAAAAAAAAACTTCGATTCTGTTTTTTGATTATAAATAAATAAATGTTCCAAAAAAATTGTTTTCCTAAAAAGTTATTCACTTTATATATCTCTCTGCCCCACTGTTAAGTCTTATATTCGTGCTTAAGTATTGGTGGTTTGTTTCTGGCGTTTAGTGTTGATGTTTCGTGTTGTTGTCTGTCGTGTCAAGTAAAATAGAAACATTTTCTTTAAAATTTTTAGAAAGAAGGGTAGACACGTAAACAAATACAAATTCTTTTGCTTATTAACAACTGATATATACTACGAGTAAATAACGTTAGAGAAAGAAGGTCATCCAAATAAAAATCTATCGTACATTTTTCCAAATATGAGCAGCAAACAGAAAAAAACGCCCCAAATGAAATCTAGAACTTTTTGTTTTAAGCACAAAAATACAACAAAAAAAAAAAATATATAAAATAACAAAATGAATTAAAACTAAGCGAATAGAAAATTTATCAAGGTAGGACAAAAATAAATATTGTTCAATAAAGTTAAGTAACCCCCAAATAAATAACGAAAACAGAGCTGGAAAATGCAGATTCATGCATTGTGTAAAAAAATTTTAGAATGATAAATGAAGAAGTTGTTAAATTTTTAAGTGACTTTTGTTTCACTCTGTACTACTTATCACATTTTTTTAATTTTTCTCTTACAAAATCAGGAATTGCTGAAACAAAAAATTGCATTCTTTGAATTTTTATGTTTGTCACGGCTTAGGGGGAAATTTAAAATATTTCTACCGAAAATATATATTAAACATCACTAGTACAGCACAGATGTACGCGGTCGTTAATTTCTGCCTTGTATCATATAATGGAAACTTCCACCAGTATGTCAAGAGGACATAAATACGATGCCGACATCTCAGTTAACTTATAATAAAATCCAACTCCCATTTTTGAGAAAGAAGGCATAAATACGGTGCCGACATCTCAGTTCCAGAAATGAAATAAATCCCCAATATACATGTAAAACGTTAAATGAAATAATCTTCTTCTTGACTGAAGTTGGACTCGAATTCACAACTAGTTAATTAATATCATATATATGTATGTATATAACTAAAAAGTTCACTTATCAATGATTTACAATTTAATTATGTTTTTATTTGAAGATTTTTTTTTAAATAAGCTTTTCGCCATGCTGTGGAGAGGAGCATTCGAAGTGGCTCAAAAAAGAAGAAAAAGGCATAAATTCGAAAATGCATCCAAGTTATTGCAAAAAGGAAATTTAACAGCATCCGAATTACTTTCAAGAATGGTGTATGAGGGAAACGAAATTTCACCAAAAGAAGATATCTTTCCAAAAGAATATATCATATCAAAAAAAGATGTGGAAAACGTTATCAATAAAATAAACTCTAAGAAAGCTCCAGGTATGGATAAAATTACTGGTACAATGCTTGTACAACTACCTCGCGTGGCTAGAAATATTCTTCTTTTTATTTTCAACGCTATCTTACGCCTTGAGTATTATCCGATCGAGTGGAAAGTGTCTATGATAACGATGATACCTAAGCCGGGGAAGGATCATACTAAAGTAGAATCGTACAGACCAATAAGTCTACTGCCAACAATTTCAAAACTATTTGAGAAATTGCTAATGATGAAGTTGAGTCCAGTACTGGAAAAAATAGAATGTATTCCTGATCATCAGTTCGGTTTTAGGGCCAAACATAGTACCATCGAACAGACACACTGTTCAAAGTTCTTTTAACAAAATTAACGTTTGCGGTTAATCATTCAGAAAGGCGCTACAGTTTTCACCCCTGAATTATGTTCGAATCTATAGTTTGCCATATTTTTCTTTATATTCGCTGTACTAAAATAAGATCGGTTCGGTATTTCCTTTTTTTACGAGACGCTTGGCTTTTTGGCGTGCTCTCGGTTGGTCTCTGAACACTTTTTTTTTTCATCCTGCGGCTCTTTAAGCATTTTGTATCCCTATATTCTACACAACTACATTTTTAATTCATAATTTTACTTAAATAAATTATGTAAGTGATTAACGATTTATTGATTATAAAAACAACTCAATTTGCTACGGTGAGTAGATCATAGGAATCCCTCCTAGATTAATATTATTGACACTTCATCACTCAACTATTTAATATATTTATGCAAAATTAGACACACACAGACTAGTTAATGTCATAAGAAAATCATTTGAAGACAAGAAGTATTGCTCTGCACTTTTCATTGACGATTCCCAAGCTTTTGACAAAGTGTGGCATGACGGTTTAATGCACAAAATAAAACTAAACTTTCCTGCGAACACCCACAAACTTTTTGAAAGTTATTTGTATGGACGTAAATTTATCGTTAAGGAAGGTGACTTTTATAGCCCCATTCAACCAATCGACGCAGGCGTCCCACAAGACAGCATACTGGGCCCTACCTTATACTTGATTTAGGCTTCTGACATGCCAACAAGCGATAAAATTCATACATCCACGTTTGCAGACGACACGGCTTTTTTCAGTGTACATGAAAACCACCAAACAGCATCACAAAATTTGCAGGAACATATTTACAATTTAGAGAAATGGTTAAAACTCTGGAAAATCAAAGTCAATGAACAAAAATGTGTCCATATCACGTTCACACTGCGTAAAAATACATGCCCGTCAATAAAAATTAATAATCAAATAATTTCACAACACAGTGACGTCAAATATCTCGGTATTCACCTCGACCGCCGACTAACTTGGAAGTAAAATAAAATAAATGGAAAATAAAAGCCGCGCAATTGAATTGGCTCATCGGCAGAAATTCCACCCTGAGCTTAGATTACAAACTTTTGCTGTATAACGCGATCCTAAAGCCAATATGGTGCTATGGAATTCAACTATGGGGCACCGCCTCCGCATCGAATATTGGAAAAATTCAAAGGCGTCAAAACAGAGTTCTACGTACGATTACAGCAGCCGCATGGTATGTAAAAAATTCTCGAATTCACACGGACCTAAACGTACCTTTAGTAAAAGATGAATTTGCCAAATATGCTGGAAGGTATATAACCAAACTTGAAATCCACCCAAATCTAATTGCTCGAGACATCCTTAACTTTGGTGGTCAAACACGATTAAAAAGAAGGGACACCTTGGCTTCCATTCAGGAGCATAACAGATGATGTCCTGTGGCACGGTATTCTGATACATTTGCTGAATCATAATTTTTTGTCTAGCATTGGCTGGACTTAAAGAAAATTTTTTAGTTATTAAGATTTGAATAATTGTTGTTAGTTCTTCTTGAAGATTCCACTAATAAATAAAAAATTGATAAAAAAAATATCAAAAAAAGAATCTTCCGATGAAGAATTGGAAAATTACATTTTTGAGCTACTCAATCGGTTCAACATAATTCTAGCTTTACACCCATCACGTCTGCACTTATATTTGGCAACACTGTTATAAACAAGTTTTTTTACATAGATCATCTTTTGATCTAAAATATATAGCTATTTGGTATTTTTTCTAAAACCACTAATATTTCAAAATTAATTAAAAATTTTTTTTTCATTAAAAAAATTTTTTTTTTAGTAGGCTATGATCTCATTCATTTAATTTACTGTCTTTAGACTTTTAGAAAATAACGGTTTACGAATTTAGCCATATACAAACTTACTACATATGTATGTATATGTTTATGAGTTTTGTTCATTTTCTTACGCTATTTGAACTTTGCCAAACAAATACGCCTTTGCAGACAATGCAAGCCTACTTGTGATGCATTGGTATGTGTAACAGCTGTTGTACGAGTGTTTTGCTCTACTGTGTTCAATTCCCTTTTTGGAATTTATTTTCTAGAAATTGGCCAAACACGTTGCTACAACAACCGAAAACTTTTAATGCTTGTTTGTGCTCATACATATTTAAAACATGAATGAACAAAAAAGAACAAAAAATATATAACTTAAGCTGAAAAGTTTATTTTCCAAGTTTAACTGCACCAGTTATTTGTTTGTTGAACTTTACACGCAAAGAAATATCAATTAAAAAAAGTTAGCACTAAAACATTTATATTAAACACATATCGCTCCTTTATTGCAACATAGTCATAACGCAAAAAAGCTTGTTTCGAGGAAAACACATTTCGCATTTTTAGTAAAAGGAACAGTTTAAAGATAATTTACATAAAATTTTGCCACAATGTTAACTCGAAAAGCCAATTTTTTGAGATATGACTATGTTGCAATAAAGGAGCGATATATACAGACAAATGCCATCCACACGTAGAAAAAATATATAGTTGATACAACAATATTCTAAGGGCAATATACTATTGTTGAGTTATATGGTTGTATCTGATAATATTATATTGTTGTACAATATCTAAAACTGTTAATATGCATTGAGGCTCACAATAGTATTGTAAAAAGTACTACAAGTAACTATGCTATATTTTAGTTCAACATAGTTATAATAATAAGTAACCATAGTATTAATTAAAGTTAACAAGGAATTATCATACTCAACCATATTATTATTACTAACCATTCATACGTTTTCTCATACGTAGCCGTATTACTTTCATAAAATAATCTTACTAATATCACAGATAGCTTTATTGTAGAAGAATATTATTTTTGTTATAATTGTTACAAATATATACATATGAACTGGTTTTTTCGAAAATGGTATAAGTCCATTTTTTCATATATTGAGATATTTAAGGGTTTGCTTTTGAATCCTTTTAAAAATATTGGCCAACTTTAATCAGTTCGAGTGATGTTATTTACACTATAAACCTTTTAAATTTTGTTGTAATGATTAAAATTATTAGAAAAACTAAACGATTTTCTTAACTCCACATGGACTTATGCCACTTTCAAAAAGAACATACTGCAAGACATAAAAATAGTAGCGTAATAAGTCCATATATTTGCAGACATAAATGCTTTACTGAATTGGATTTTTATGTAAAAAGTAATAGTTAAAATGAAGACATATAAATATACGAATAACCAAGTTTAGTAGGAGCTTATGCCAATTATTAATATCAATAATAATTGCTATAAGAAAGATGTTTTAATTATATACTTATGT
Source organism: Thecocarcelia acutangulata (assembly GCA_914767995.1). Classification (NCBI taxonomy): domain Eukaryota; kingdom Metazoa; phylum Arthropoda; class Insecta; order Diptera; family Tachinidae; genus Thecocarcelia; species Thecocarcelia acutangulata. The sequence goes on along the minus strand of OU612097.1, from coordinate 98,224,425 downwards.
ATTAGGAATGGACTTATTCCACTTTCAAAAGAAATCTGTTTGCGATAACATTGTACAGCAAAACGGTTTTTGCTCATTTTATTTCAAAAAAGAACTGTCTTGAAACTGTGATTATTACTATAGAGAGAAGGTGTCTCTAGCTCATTAAAACTACCGTTAACTTATTTTATTTTAAAAAGTGGACTTATACCATTTTCAAAAAAAAAAAAAAAAAAAAACGGTTCATATAATAATTACACAAAAAGACAGCTTATAATATATTTTAATAAAATGTATAATTAAAATTAGAAAAAAATTAATCGGATTTCACCTCTATATGGAATTAATGCACATATTAATTTTGATATATCCATCCATTAATGTTGATATATCCATATGCTGAAAGAAAACAAAAATATTTATTGAGAATTTCATCTGCAATTACAATTTTAATAGTCATACATAACAGTAATAATATGGTTGCATATACTGTTGGATGCATATGTTTACATCTTAATATTCAACACACTTACCTTTATGTAGGGTGTTTTTTTAAGCCCGATAGAACTTGAAATTGTAAAAAATAACACAAAAAATTAAATTGTAATCAAAATTTTTTTTTTATTCGAAAGATCAATACGTGACATTAACATTTGAAAATGATTTCGGGCATATGGGCCCCGCGGCTGTTCTTGACGAAGCGCATTCTGGACGTCCAATTTTGGGCCACTTTTTCGAGCACTGCTGGCCGTATGTCACGAACAACACGAACAATGCTGGCCTCCAAGGCGTCAATTGTTGCTGGTTTATCAGCATAAACCAGTGACTTCACGTAGCCCCACAGGAAATAATCGAGAGGTGTCAAATCGCACGACCTTGGAGGCCAATTGACAGGTCCATTTCTCGAAATCAACTTATCGCCAAATTTTTATTTCAGTAAGTCGATGGTTGCGTTCGCCGTATGGCACGTAGCGCCATCCTGTTGAAACCACATCTCCTCCGGATCAATGTCATCCATATTTTCAAACAAAAAATCATTGATCATGGTGCGTTAACGATCTCCATTGACCGTAACGCGAGCTCCGGCCTCATTTTTGAAGAAATAAGGTCCGATGATGCCACCAGCATGAAAACCGCACCAAACAGTGCATTTTTCTGGATGTAATGGAGTCTGTAGGGTCTCTTGTGGATTGGTCTCACTCCATATGCGGCAATTTTGCTTATTAACAGACCCGTTAAGCCAAAAATGCGCCTCATCGCTGAACAAAATTTTGCGATAAAACAACGGGTCTGATTTTCAAAGTAAATTTGGATAATTTCGTAGCGTTGTTCAAGCGTGAGTCTATTCATGATGATTTGTCAGAGTATACTGAAACAAATAAAAAAAATGTTTCATCAAAATTTAATTTTTTGTGTTACTTTTTACAATTTAAAGTTCTATCTAGCTTAAAAAAACACCCTATATATTCGTGAATACTCAATATCGATGTTTTCAACAATTTCACGTTTTTATATTTTTTAAATAAAACTGAGCAAATTTAATGTAAATTTTTAATATTAAAAACAAACAAAACATCTTTTTATTTATTTATACGAAAAAATTAAACTGAAGGAAAATTATATGTCAGCGAGTAGAAGGAAAATATTAAGGCACCTTTACATGGTAATACAAGTATTTAGATCTGCCAGAAATATGTATAGAATAAAGGAAACCTTACCATGTAAAAACAAAATGTATTCAGTACGAGAGAAATCCAAATGCAAAAATTGATAAGCGGTCGGTAAATCGTCATTTTCTAAACCATTTTAGAAAACTCGGTATTCTCATTACATCAGAGGTGTATTTTTAAATTTGCATTGGCAGCACTTCAAGTATTTACTGCAGGTGGTACAACATTCACAAAAGCAAACAATCGCAGTTCAAGAATATTGCATGTTGTTTTTGTAAATGTTGTCGAATTGTAACCATCAGTAAATTTATTAGACTTTCATAATAATACTTTGATTATACTTATGCCACAAGTGTAAACATAAATAGTACTTAAAACACATTTTTGTTAATTTTTTTTTGAAGTACGGAGAGAAGTTCGTAATATTTTGCTCCCACAAAATCTAAATATCTTGTATTACCATGTTAACGACGACATTAGTAAATTTATTTTGTAACTTACTTTTGTTGCATATAAATTAGTGTATCAGACATTTTAGAAAAACAAATATTTTGGTATTGGGTGTGATAAAAGCTATTGTTGTGTTTAAAAATATTTCACAATTGCTATTGTTGTATGCAAAGATATTTTTAAATTTATAAATGGTAAACATAGAATTACAGAAATGCAAACAGTAACATATTTGTAAAGGAACAAACTATAATCAAACTGTTAATATGCTGTGTTCAACAGTAATACACAATGTTACAGAAAATATAATAATGTTGTTGCAACCATACATATATCAAACTCTTTGCGTGCAAAAGCAAATGTTGAATAAAATTGAGAATGTTAATATTTGACAGCTGAGTTTCGTATGATATTTATGATGTATAGCAAAATTTTTCCCCCAGTGTATTCATAAAATTCCCCCCTTAATAATTTTACAAGTAAATATTTAACACATTATTTTGCTTACATTCTTGACTTTAGTAGAAGAATGTTATTCATTTAGTATTCTGATGGAGATTTTTCCACATTTTACGTTGATGAAGATGACGATGTATGAAATCATGTGTTAACTAAACACTGTTTTATATTTATGAATGTTGTGACCTAATTCTTTTAAGTTTTGCTTTTAATTCTTTATAAGTTTTATTCTCTTTTTCCATAAAACTAAATCTTAAGTGTTTTTTTTTATATCTTAGAGAGGAAATGCTTTAAAGAAGGAACAAAATTGATGGTATACAAAGCTTGCAGCTAAAAACCATGAAGCTCAATTCACAATAGAGAAATGTTACTTAAGTAAATAGAAAAGGTTTTAGAAAACATTACACAGTATAAGAAACACAAAGAATAGTATTTTTAAAATGTTTCTGCTACAAAATTCACTGATTGAAAAAATGCTCAAAAGAAAAAAATTAAAAAATTATGGTGTTAAAAGCTTCTGGTTAAAACCACCAGGTATAATTTATAATAGTAAAGTAGCAAAATTCTCAGACCAATAATTCTTTTCATAGAACAAACAAGTTTTTGACATCTTTCATCCGACCGCGCTGGCCTCTTTCATAAGGAGCAGCGAATGGCTAGTACAACAGCAAGTAACACCACACTAATCGGTTCCCAGCTTTCCAACCGTCTTCTCCACTCCCACTATATATCCCACTAAATTCTATTCCTTACTTCTACTATCCCACTTTTCAGGCAATCAGGCAATATTGAATATTAGGAGAAGCACTTTTGTACACGCAGAAAAAAAGCATTTTGAAATATTGTTGTCGCAATACTATTTTATTTTCTTTAACAACACAAATTGTTGGTGAAAACAGTGTCTTGTTGTTTTAGATATAATATATTTTATCATGAATATATTTTTATTTACCTTTTTGTAATTTTATTGTTACCGTCTACAAATATTAAAATATGATTGGATGGAACGAGATTATTTATAAAAAAACTTGTGGCTATAACAATAGTATTGAAAACATAGGGTAAAAAAAATTATTGTAAACCTGTGAATATTTGGATTATTTCCTTGCAACATAAGTATATTTGCAGAATTATTTTACTATTGCCTATTTACTATTGCAAGTATTGAATTAAATAAAGGTGAAAGCAAATATGATGAAGAATTTACTATAGTCATTGTTGACAACATTTTTATTCCAGTCATTACAATGACAGTCAATGGATTGACAACAATAAATATTATTTTCAGTTTTTCTTCGTTCTAGTTTAGTGATATTATGATGATAAATATATTATATAAAAAATATAAAAATAAAATCCCGAAGATGTGGGTAATATAAGCGTGGATCAACAAAAACTAAAAGAAAAGCTATAAAATTTTAGGTATGTATTATATTTATGAACATATGCAATAAAAACAAAGCTTCAAATAATAACTACATACATATGTACTTGTATGTGTATACTAAGTATGTATGGACATATGTATGTATTTTCTTTTCTATTTTCAGAACTAAAACAATCAAGAACCAAAATGTAAACAAAATTCTTATCAAGTCGAAAATATTATGAAGAATAATATTTATTTATTTTCAACATATTTAAACTTGTACGCACATATTTATTGCAATAAAATATGTAATACATATTACATTAACTATATTATAGTATTGTTAAAAGGGATAATAATGTTGTTTTCTTTCATAATAATATGGTTGACAAAAATGGTAACATGGTTCAATAAGATATTAGTATGTTAGGAAAATGCTAAAATTAACATGGTTACAAACAATAATATTGTTGAAAGTCTTAACAATACCTTATATCACTGAATTGTCATTATTTTAAATTATAGTGTTTTAGTATTTTTGTATCTAAACATATAGTGCGACAATAGTATGTTGCCCTCAGAATATATATTTTTTTCTACGTGTATACTTTTGCTTGAACATATCACCGTTTTAATGCTGTAATAGAGTTTGTTTTACTAAATGTTTACACACGCAAGTGCAAGTGCAAAAAACCCAATACATTAAAATTTTTTTAACTAATACATTCACACACCTACAAGTAGTAGCCACACTTGCAGCTGATTTTGGTTGGCAGTGATCTTTTCACTTGCATACAAGCAGAAACAAAGAGTGTTGCCCATAGGTATTTCATTTTAACTTTAATGGGTATTTTTCACAGAAAAAATTTTTAAATATTAATATTTTTAATTATATGCCGAAAACAAACTATAAAAACACAAAATAAACAAACATGTATAACTTATTTTTTATTTGGAATACAAATTTATTATTTATATTGTGAAAAATTTATGTACATAATATAATTCCCCTGTAATATTGATATGCTAAAACTTTGGCAGCACAGACAAAGCGTACAACGTTTGTCTTCGAAGACATATTGAAAACGAACCTGTATTTGCGTGTGTAAAAAATCGTGCAAATTGCAAGTATTTTTACTATTTTTTTCGATGTGTTGGTTGTTAATATGTACACTTGTACATATTAACAACCAACTTGTAACTTGGTACCTTGCAACAACTTACGTGCACGTGTAAACTCAGTGTTAGTCTTTCGTGTTGTTATTGTTAACACTCCACGAATACTACTCCCTCTTTCCTCCTCATCATAACCTATTTTAGGGGTTATCCCCTGAGTACTGGTCCCAGATAAAAAAAAAATCACAAAGGGAACAACTTCAGAAACCAAGTGAGCTGGATAACCTAAACTGTTTCAGGGTATCCAGCGACCTGCCTATCTAACCTAACCTAACTTATGGTTACAAAGCTTAAGTGAACGAAAATAATAAAATTTAACCACAATAACCGAAAATCGGTTACAGTTTGACGAAATTTCCAGGTTTTTCTTAAATGCCCATAACTTTCAAACGGCATGAGATAGATTTTTTTCTGATTTTTTCCCATGATTGTTAAAACCAATCCTGTCACCCCATTTCGGCTTGACGTTAAGTTTTGGGCTACCCTAATCACTGATCAATTTTAATTTATTTAATTTCAATTTAATTTATCTAATTTAATTCCAACGGTTGTTATTGTTACGTTCAGGTCAAACGCTCACAAACACTAGTCCCTATTACCTCCTCCTCATAACCTACTTTTCTAGTTCCAGTACAATTCATTGCATATGTAGGCGGCGTTCCCTGAGTACTGGTCTAAGATAAAAAAAATTAAGAATGATTTCAAGCACATAAAAGTATATAGCACTAATTAAAGTTTTTAATTGAATGGATAAAAATTTTATTTGATGCAATTAATTTTAAAAATTGATTGACAGTGTTTGTGATTGCAAATTTAGACAAATTTTTATTAATATAGTAAATTTTTAGTCGATATTAACAATTTTTTATGAAATAATATTTTTCTGTGTAGAAAAACATTTTTTAGTGTTTCGTTTTCGGAAGAAGAACTGAATAATCGGCCATGTCACAGAATTCATTTCCGTTCGGAAGTGAAATTGAATCGGTTATTTAATTCTTCAAAAAACGAAAATTTAAAACTTTTTCGGAATGAAATCAATTCTATAAGATAATACTAGTTTCATTCCTGCAATTAGAAATAATTTCATTCCGAAAAGTTTTTTAGTTGTTCGTTTTTTGAAGAAGTAAAAAAAGAGATTTCAATTCCGTTTCCGAACGGAATTAAACTCTGTGACATGGCTGAATGTATTTAGTTCTGTTTTCAGACGGAATTGAATTTTTTGATATGGCTTAATACTTCTGATGCGTTTACAAAAAGACCTAAACATTCAAGAGTTACAAGATTAAAACGTATTGTAATACTCGTATGTTTGCAATATTTTACATTGCGAAGAGAAGCAATTCGAATATTTGCTGTATGCCAATTTTTTAAAATTTTGTTATGCACTTTGCTATATTTATTTAAAGAATGCAATAAAAGTTAATAACTTTTTTTTCTTCTTGCAGAATATTTTAGAGCCCTTTTGCTTTCTCATTGTATTTACTATATTCCCTACTATATTTAAAAAAATGTATTTTACTATATTTATTTGAAAGATAACAATTAAAGTTAATAATACCTTTTTTCTTCTTATAGAATACTTTAAACACTTTTTCTTCCCTCTTGAAAAAAACGCCAACATTTTGACTGATTTACAAATATGGTGGCCGGTTTCGAACAACGTCCTTGGACACCGACCGTACGACGTGGACAAATTGCAGCTGAGACCCCAACACCGGGCCCAGCTTCGGTAACACTACCCAGTTTAATAGGTAACGTACACAAATAACAAATTTTAGAAAAAATTGACTTGAATAAAATATTTTGCTTCCCATAAAGGCAACAAAGTAACAGACTCGCGCAAAAATGCCGCACCCTCATTTACCTTTGGCCAGAAACATCGCCAAACTGTTCAGTCTTTGGGAGAGGGCCCCGCCAAGTACAATGTCACCGGCCTAGGCAACAAAGGCAAAGACACACCACCGGCGGCCACACTACAAAGTCGCCACAAAGAAATGTCAAAATTTTCCACACCAGCGCCGGGTGAATATGACATACAAAAAGCTGTCAAGGCCATTAATCAATCGACACCCAAATACACTTTTGGGCAAAAATTAGCAGCCGAAAAGTTCAACACAACACCAGGTAAGTAAAAATAATCAATAATATAATAAATATTGTTCTGTTATAAAATGTTTGCTGGTATTTGGTGTAAATTTTTATATTGTCCTGTATGAATGGTTGTTTGGGTTATTGTTCAATGCTATCAACTCATTACTCATTTAACCTGCCGTTTAAGTTTTAATCAATTACATACATAATTGTTTTGTAAAAAAAAGAAATCTTTTATCCCAGTACATATTTTGCTTCCTTATTTTCAGGAAAATAGTTGAAAAATCTTAAGATTATGGAGCTTTTATTGTAAATTGCATATCGCGATCATATTCATGTGCAACATTTTCGTTAAATGTAAATATAATATTCTAAGGCGTTTGCTACTCCTTTACCGCCAATTTATATTTTTATGATTTCACTATATAGAAAATAAATTATGTTTTATTGTAGACATTTTTGTTTAAATTGTATCATATATATATTGTTTTGCTCCATTCTTTAGTTATCTGCTCCATAAGGTTAATCACTTGCCTCTGCATTTTAGGCGTGACTTAGTGCAAAATTATTGAATTTGAGTTCACTAGAACCTACTATTTGGTGGGGTTTGGTAAAAAAAAGAAATGCATGAGCCTAAAAACTATGCCCATCGTCATAAAAGAAAATGGCCTCGCATTGGGTTCAAAGGTAAAGCAAAACGGCAGAAAATTCACAAAAAGCTTCATAACTGTCTCTGAGTCGCTCTTCTAGGGTGAAATGTAAGACCAACTGCCATTAATATTCCTCACTCTACATTTCTTGTGAACATATCTAGCCCGTAACTGCCCTCCTTAAGGGCGCTCCTATACAAAATATTAGTTTTTAACATTTTAGGGATAACTGCTCTCATTAATCAACAAGAGGGTTCATAAACATGCCGAATGTACGACCGTCTTCCAATATTTTTGTGAACGCAGCATTTTTGTAGAATGTATAGGGTGTTTTTTTAAGCCCGATAGAACTTGAAATTGTAAAAAATAACACAAAAAATTAAATTGTAATCAAAATTTTTTTTTATTCGAAAGATCAATACGTGACATTAACATTTGAAAATGATTTCGGGCATATGGGCACCGCGGCTGTTCTTGACGAAGCGCATTCTGGACGTCCAATTTTGGGCCACTTTTTCGAGCACTGCTGGCCGTATGTCACGAACAACACGAACAATGCTGGCCTCCAAGGCGTCAATTGTTGCTGGTTTATCAGCATAAACCAGTGACTTCACGTAGCCCCACAGGAAATAATCGAGAGGTGTCAAATCGCACGACCTTGGAGGCCAATTGACAGGTCCATTTCTCGAAATCAACTTATCGCCAAATTTTGATTTCAGTAAGTCGATGGTTGCGTTCGCCGTATGGCACGTAGCGCCATCCTGTTGAAACCACATCTCCTCCGGATCAATGTCATCCATATTTTCAAACAAAAAATCATTGATCATGGTGCGGTAACGATCTCCATTGACCGTAACGCGAGCTCCGGCCTCATTTTTGAAGAAATAAGGTCCGATGATGCCACCAGCATGAAAACCGCACCAAACAGTGCATTTTTCTGGATTTAATGGAGTCTGTAGGGTCTCTTGTGGATTGGTCTCACTCCATATGCGGCAATTTTGCTTATTAACAAACCCGTTAAGCCAAAAATGCGCCTCATCGCTGAACACAATTTTGCGATAAAACAACGGGTCATAATTTATAATAATTCATGGATAATTTCGTAGCGTTGTTCAAGCGTGAGTCTATTCATGATGATTTGTCAGAGTATACTGAAAAAAAATAAAAAAAATGTTTCATCAAAATGTAATTTTTTGTGTTACTTTTTACAATTTAAAGTTCTATCTAGCTTAAAAAAACACCCTATACATAGCTTCTATCTTCAATCATTAGGGTCGTTCCCATACAAAAAATTAATTTTACAAAAAACTTTTTTTTTTTATTAAATATGGAACCGAATGTCCACCGGTTTTGCCGCCATTTTGGTAAACATTAGTCTTGACAATTCATATTTGGCAGTTGTGAAGTGGACACTTGGAAAATTTATTATGGAAAAATATTCGATCAAAAATGTTTTAATTGTCAAAACATTTAATCATAATCAATCATCGGTTACAGTGAAGATGAGAAAGTTACGTGAAATATTTGGGAGAAACAACGTCAACAATACCTTTAAAGCGCTGAGGTCTTGTTATAGATGTTTTTTATTTACAAAATTAATAAATAAATAAAAAAAAACGCATTATTTATCATGCAGTAATGATTTCGGTGAAAGAGGGTCTATAGTAGAGTTGAGTTCATGAGCTCCTTTGAGAGAATGCTATTTTTAGTTCCGCTCTTTTTACTGAAATATGTCTTCATTTAGTTCAATAGTTCAGTTCTCCGTAAATAATATTTTAAAAGAATGGCTCTGTTTCAGCTTTCATGATAAAGAAAGAGAAAAACAAAATTAGTGTAAACAAATGAAAAGTGCAGTTATAATCCCAAAGGTAGAGATTAATTTCGGTGAGATTAGAAATATTCAGGTGTGATAAAAAAAAAACGATTTAACGACAAAAATAAATAGTAAATACAATATTCGCAAAAACAAAAACAACAATACAGAAAGAGCATAAAAGTAACGTTGTTTGTGAAATTATATGTAATGGAAAAAAACAAGAAAACTGTGATCGCCTATATATTGGCAGCACAAAAGAAGCTCAAAAACTAGAATGGGAAAATACAAAATGGATATAGAATGAAAAAAAGAAATAACAGCATTTGCACAACACATCCTACAAAGTGGACCCTCAGCTGATATTGATAACGTTAAAATTTTGGACAGAAAATAATGCGAAAAAGAGATTTACAATTGAGAGCTTACGGATACAATGAAACCTAAACAAAACGAGAAGGATAGCATTAATTACAGAGTTGTGTTAACTTAACGTTGTGTTTTTAATTTAATATTTTCTGACTTTTTTTTTGATAATACAAAAAAAAAACAACAAAAACAACATTGTGCTTCCTAATTTTCTGAATAGTTGTATATATAATAGTATATAATATATGTACTTTCTACGTCAAATTCTGGCAGCACTGTTCGACTACTTCCGTATACATATGTATCAGAAAGAAACATGAGCAAAAAAGAAAACTTGAAGACACAAGAAAGAAATAGGAACTGCGAAGCTAAAAGAGCTCCCAGAAATAATCGGCTGGCTTATCTCCCCGAAGTGAATAGTTCAGTGATACTAGTTCATTCACGAATTACCCAACTCTAATCTGTAGGTGATAGGCCCAAACATGAACGACAACGTACTGCAAGATCGATTGATAACATTACTGCTCCTCAAGACAGTGTTCAAAACAATCAGTCGACCTCAATTCGGCGCCTTGCTCATGAGCTTGGTTTTATTTCCATTTAAGATTCAGTTGACACAAGAACTTCTTCTATAAGGTCATTTACGCCAACACACTGTGTAAACAAACATGTGCGCATATCCAAATTAACAACTCACCTATTCCGCAGCGTAATGAAGTACCTGGATATACACCTCGACCGTAGGCTAATGTGGAAGTCTCACATTGAAGCAAAAGTCACTCAACTGAAACTAAAAGCAGCGCAACTAAATTGGCTTATGGGCAGAAACTCGACATTGAAGTTGGATTGCAAACTTTTGTTATACAATACAATTCTAAAGCTTATATGGTGTATCGGAATTCAATTATGGGGCACCGCTTTAGCGTCAAATATTGAAAAAATTCAAACACGACAAAACCAAATTCTGCGAACGATTACTGCAGCTTCATGGTACGTAAAAAATTCACGAATTCATAAAGATCTGAGTGTTCCGCTGGTAAAAGAGGAATTTTTTAAGTACCCGACAGGGTATGTCAGTAAACTGGAAGTTCATCCAAACCCTCTTGCGCGTAATATACTTAATTTTGGCGGCCACACTCGGTTGAGAAGAAGGGATGCCGTTGCCACCATCAGAACGTTCAATAGGTGATTCTACCGATATTGCTACCGCATAATAAAACTTTTTGTCTAGCATTGGCCGGACTTAAGTAAAACGCACATTTTTTACTTGTTTATATTTAGTATTATGATTTGAATACTTATTGTTAGTTCATTTCGAAGAAAATACGATGTTCCAGCTCGCCCATGACAACTCCGATTTTCACAAAAAGAGCATAATGAGTGATGAGGTGCATTTTCATATGAATGGATATGCCGGTTCTGCGCGATAGAAAACCCTTAAATTATTCATTTTTGCATCCATTAAAAGTGCCAGTCTGTCGAGCAATATGTTCAGGAGGTTTATTGGACCTTACTGCTTTGAAAATGAAAACGGCGTAAAGGCAAGTGTGAATTGGGAGCGATATTGTGATATAATTGAAAACTTTTTAGCACCACAACTGACTGCTTTGGGCTCGATTAACATGTGATTTTAACAAGACGATGTCACATCACATACAGCCAAGATTAAAATGAAATTACTGCGAGTAGTCTGTTTTCCTGGCGAACACTCTTTATTAAATATTATGTAGTTAAATTAATACTTTTTCATCATGCGAGCGATATCACTTTCTATTTTCAGCGACAACTTGAAGCAAAAATACTTTTTCCTTCTCGTTACGGCACAATATATTGTAGCATTCTACTCGTTTTATGCCCGAACAGCGACTCAGAGACAGTTATGAAGCTTTTTCAAGATTTTCTGCCATTTTGGCCTACTTTTGGCCCCGATGAGAAGCCATTTTCCCTATCCCACCCATACTAGTTTTTTGGCTTATGTATTTTTTTTTACCCAACCCCACCAAATAAGAGGTTCTAGCGTATCCAAATCTCAATCTTAAGATTTTCCATATAACACTAATTCACCCTAATATACATACATAGTAGTACAAGATGTCTGAAAATAGCGCCTATGTTTTATATTATTTTATTTTATTTCACACATGTATAGATGTATAGCTTTGTTATCTTTTCACTCTTTATGACATGCTTCCTTTTTTTTTTTTTCTTATTTCAATGTTGAACTTCTCTGTTTATTTGCAAATTTCGGCCTACTGTACTGTTTTTTCAAAATTTTTAATATTTTTTTTATCTTTTTCTTTTATTTATTTTCCTTCCAATCCCTCCCCTCCGCCTTGAAATGAATTTATACCCCTGTGTTATTCCTATGAAACGTTCTATCACTGTCTACCACATTTAGGTCCAAATCATTATCGAGTTGTACCGCTCGATGTTATAAAACCGCGTGCCCCTCAGTACACGTTTCGTATTAAAGTTAAAGTTTTTATAATAAATACACCAGGTAACATTATTTTTCCATGTTTTTGTAGAGTTGGAACTTCAATAAAAATTACGTTATTGTGTCTGTATGTTGTATGTTGTATTTGTAAGAATTATTTTAAAAAAACCTAGTATAATCATAAAAATATAATATGTATTGGAAATGAATTTCAATAAAATGTTGTATAGAATTTTTGAACTAAAGCTCTTTTCAAATACAAATTAATTTTTATGGATATACCCATAATTGTTTAAATTATCTACGGTATTGAAAGGGTGGTCATACTGTCATAAGTCTTAAAATAATAGCATGGAAAAAAAATAAGACCGCTGTCATAATTTAAAGCGCTCTGTCCGCTTTTACATTTAGACAGAAAATGGGCAGATATTATTTCATTTCTTTCACGTTTGAAAAATTAATAGACATATTGAGATTTTTTATCTTTTCTCGCTTTTTTTATTGTGGTTTTTCGAAACACTTGAAAGGTATGAGGATAAATATAGAATATACTAAGAAGTAAGAAATAATTTTAAGAATAAACTCAAACAATAGTGAATGAAAAATACTGGTACTATTGTAAATTAAGTGTGGGGCGCTTGATCATACATCGAGCGCACGATATACGTCATATTCCCTGATGTACAAATATGATATAATATGCCCCGCGCTTAATTCACAATAATACTAGTATTTATCATTCACTATTATTTAAGCGTATTCTTAGTTTTAGTTCGAGCTAAAAACTATGTTTATTTTTACTTTTCAGTTGGTATTCTTTAGTGAAGCGGTTACGCGTTTTTTGTGAATTCCCAAAATCGGCTGCGAGAATCTATCGAATACGGCAACTTCAATTTCCGCACTTAAGCGAATAACCAGTAATAGTTGAGTTACACGTTTACTGGCTAGAATGAGCACTGAATATGAAAAAGATGATGAGTGAAGTGATTGCGGCTTCAAGGATCGCCAAAATCTCCTCACTTTCCCGAAAGTAATATGGCAAATTCAATTTTCGCACTAAAGCGAATGACCGTCAATAGTTCAGATGCGCGTTCCACGGCAAAAATGTGCACCGAATATGAAAAACTGCTTCCGATTTTTTTGGGAATTCCTAAAATCAGCTCCAGGAAATGCCCAAATCCTCCCACTTCCTCGTTAATAGCTCAGATTCAATGCAAAAATGTGCAACGAATATGAAAACTCGACTTTGAACCGGTTAACGAAGTACTCGTAGTTCCGAGTTTTATGCAAATTCCTAAAATAGGCTTCAGAAATCGCCGAAATCCTCCTGCTACCCAGAAAACAACACGGCATTTTCAATTTTCGCACTAAAGCGAATGGCCGTTTATAGTTCACAACGTGTTTCTCAGAAAAAATGTGCACCGAATAATAAAATCTGGTTTCGAACACGTTAGCGAAGCGGTTTGGCTTCAGAAATCGCCAAGATCCCCCCACTTCCCCAGAAGTAATACGGCAACTTCAACTTTCGCACTTAAGTGAATGACCGTTCATAGTTCAGAACACGTTCTGTGGCAAAAAAAAAAATGCACCGAATGTGAAAAACTGGCTCCAAACTCGGTAGCGAAGTTGTTCCGGCTTCAGAAAGGGCCAAAATCTTCCCTCTTCTCCGGAAATAATACGGCAAATTTAATTTTTGCACTACAGCGAATGACCGTTAATAGTTCAAATACACATTCCACGCAAAAACGCGCACCGAATATGAAAATACGATTCCAAGTGTTTTGGGAATTCCCAAAATTAGCTTTGGAAATCGCCAAATTTCCTCTACTTCCTTGCAAGATATACGGCAATTTCAATTTTCGCACTAAAGCGAATGACCGTTAAGACTATGTCGCTTTGCGTAGCGTTTAAAACTTTAGCAGAAAATCGTAAAGCAAAAGGTGTATGTCACAATAAAAACTTTGGCAACACTCACGATTTGTTTAGTTATCTAAAAAAATATTTTTTAAGATAATGAAAGATAGAAATATTATTAGACGAGCTTTGCTTAGCTATGGAGGGAGCTATTAGAAAAAACTTCAACGCGAAAAGAAAGATGAGATTTGCCGAACTTTTCGCTTCAAGTTGCGTTAAAAGTATCTTATATGACATGTTTCATATATAAGTATGTATATTTTATCTTAGATGTCAAAGCGAATTTGTAACGCAAATAATAGTTCAGATACGCGTTCCACTGTGGAAACGTACATCGAATATGAAAACCTGATTTCGAACCAGTTAGCAAAGCAGTTCCGGATTTTTGGGGATTCCCAAAATCGGCTTTAGGAATCGTAAAAATCCTCCGACAGGAAGCACTTTAGTGCACAAATTAAACATACAAACAACGTGAGCGTGTTAAAAGTAATATGAAGCAACGACATAAAAAATGCGAAATATAGAAAAGAGAAACAAAAAATGTCCACAACTGTCTAGTATAGACAGCCGTGTTGTACATACTCTACCCCACCAACAATTTTCGTTACAGCACTCACAAATTTCATCTGTCTGCCCATCGTCTGGCCAAATATAAAAGGGGACTGTTCAAATTTTACTCAGCTGAGAAGTAAAAAATACAGTTTAAGGCCCAATCAGACTATTATACAAGTATAAATACTTTCATTAGATTTTGTGAGATAAAAGTCTAAACACATTTCTTACGACTGTCAAAAAGTCTAACGTAAATTAGATTTTGCATTCACACCATCACACTTGATATAAACCAACATAGATAAAACTTTTCACGGTGGCAGGTGCGCTATTCATCGTAGGCGATAGACGTGCCAGCGTGTGAAATTCTTCAACAGTTAAAATAATAATTATGTATAACACATCCAAATTCCAATTCAATAGCACAAACATGAGCAAAATACATTTATAAATGACAGCTAAATTCCAAATTTCGAGCTTTTTGATAACAACAAAAAATACTATCAGTGACGGCACCCCATCGGCTACGAAATAGCCGACTACTCAATTTTTATTTAGCTGGTTTGCTAAAAAACACAACCCTGATCCAATGTAAAGTATTATCGTTTTGAAAAGTTTCAAAAAACAACAAAGTCGTATGGGATGTCAAATTTTTATCGTATTATTTTTCCTAAGTATGACGGATTACATTCAGACTATCAGACTTGCACGTATTATTTGAATTTTTGACAAGTATTATTACAAAGTATAATAGTCTGAACTGGGCTTTAAAAGTTCCTATTAATTTAGGGATTTTCTGTTCGCAATATTTTTATGCTGTCATAAAATATTAAGACATTAAGCGTGACATGACACCGTTTCAATCCCCTTATTGTATATAATTTTTGTAAATTAAACTCACTTTCCCTGTTCTGCACTTTCGTTAAAACTTGAATCATCCCAAACAATATTGTAAATGTATACCCCATTTATTTCGCTGATAATTACAATTGCGAGTATTTTTCTTAGAGATAAGCAGTTTCTACGAGTAAGAACATTATTATTCTTATGAAAATATACATATGTAGGTATGTGAAGTTATTTTTCTCTAAGTTTTTATTCTGTTGTAAGTAAATTTCTGTCATTTTTTTTATGCAGGTGAAGGTGTTTCTGTGTTTTGTTTTACGCTTTAAGTTCTTTTGGTGGTTGTTTCCTGAGGTTCTATCAAATTGAAGATTTTTCTATAATATTTTGATTAAAAAGAAGCTTGTCTTTTATGTTTCCTAGCATTTCATAGGAGCTTCCCTAATCATCAGCAGACTAGGGAAATTTTTGAAAGATATTCTCTAACATGCAAGTTTATATCCTAAAAATCTAACTAAATTATTGCTAATTTAAAAAGAAATATGTTTTAATAATATCTATCAAAACACAAAAAACAAAACGTTTGTATTTCTCATATAAAGAAGAAGGAGTGCTACACTTTCCTATTCTGCAGGGTGGCTGATCTATTTTGTTACATTAAGAAACTCAAATAAATTTTTGTAAAGTTTATGTAATTTATTTTTTAGAAAATCCATTTAAAAAATAATACATTTTTATTAAAGCAATTCATTAAGTTTTGAAAATAATTAAATTCAAATGGCCTTCGCCCTCGTTGACACATGTACGACATCTTTTCAAAAAGATATTTACTACTGCCTGGAGTGTTGCAGCGGGAACTGTCTCAATTACCGTTCGAATGGAATGCTTTAAATCATCCAAATTTGTTGGGTTTCTTTTGTGAACTTCTTGTTTACAATAACCCAACAAAAAAAAAACTAAGTACAGTGAGGTCAGGAGCCCTGGGAGGCCAACGGAATGTGCAGTTTCTTGAAATCAGTTTATTACGAAAATTTTTCCCTCAATGCTGTCAAAACAGGCGTGGCTATGCAACAAGCTACCCCATTTTGTTGATAGCAAACGGAGTTGAAAGGGATTCTCTTTGGGCGTAATTCTGGAAAGAAAAACTCTTTCAACATCTTTAAGTAACGGTCTCCATTGACCGTAACAGCAAAGACAATAAATATATAAAGATATTGTACTGTCTTATGTTGTTGTTCTGGTGCTAAATTCTTGTAGGGATTTTCTGAAAATCCCTTGGTGTTTTTGCAAAAACAAAATTTCAATTAATGGAGAGAACAAATTCTCTGCAAAAATAATTACGTATGTGTATTGTTTATGTGTGCATGTGTGTTAGTAACATCCAATATACTGCCCAGCAAACACACAGATTTGAATTAAAATTAGTAATAATGATAATATGCAATAAAATGGCATATTATTAAAAAAAATGAGTATCGTTTTACTGGAACTACCTTCGCGGAAAAAAGGGGATGATTTTTATATAATAGCATTTGTTTGCAAGCAAACGTTTGTCTAATGCAAAGTTGTTACTAAGCCGTGAACATATTTCAATGATTTTGCATCGTGTTTGCTGGGGTTTGCATGTTAATATAATGATCTGAGCACATATTATATTCAAAACGAATAGATCTACTTTGTCGCAGTAGCGAAAGAATGCATACATTTGTTATTGTACGAATTAAACTGCATCAATTCTGATCGAATTTTAGATGCCTTAATTAAAGAAAATTTTCTGTCTGCATCTAAGTTTTAATAAAATAATGCAAATAGAATAAAATTTTGTTCAGAGTGCACCATCTTTATATATTTATTGTCTTTGGTAACAGTAAGACTGTTTTCTTCGCAAAAGGAAGGCCCGACAATGAACCTTGAAGAAACTGCGCACCACACTGTGATGCGAAGTGGATGTAATTGTATCTGTGGCTAAGAATTACTCCATATTCGACAATTTTGTTTATTAACACTGCCGTTTGATTCAAAATGTGCCTCGTCAGACATAAAAGTGCAGTTCAAGACGTTTTCATCCTCTGAAACCATTTGAATGATCTTCTCACAAAATTCCAAGCGATTTGGGAAGCCTCTAGGTTCAGTTTGTTTGTTAATTGATCCTTCAATGGAAATAAGTTTCAATCTTGGCGCAAAATTGTCTGCAGTGACTGTCTGCTGGCACCCATTTGAGCAGATAAGCACCTTGTCGAAACTTTAGGAGTAGATTGTATGGCAGCAGCGATAGTTTCCTGCGTCCGAATTAAGGGATCTCGATGATAAAGCCTTCTTGCGATTATGTCACGCTCGGCACAATTCTTTACGAGCCTCATTGTGCTCCATCTGCTAGGAGGAGTGCCGCCAAACGTGCGCCTATATTCTCTTTAGACCTAAACAACTGACTCTAAAGTGTGAAAGCGTTGTACTCATAGTTGCCATATTCGACGATTTATCGTCATTTTGACGATTTAAGATACTGAAAATAGCATTTTGACAATTTAAGGTCTGTTTTTGACGATTTTTGTAGATCACATTTTTACTGTCTAATCTTTCAAGCAACTACATTCATGCTTCCTAGTTTTTAAGTTAATTTATGCAGGAAATGAAAGTAATATTGATGGTACGTAAATATACCTAGTTGACGATTTGCAAAAATCATATTAACGATTTTGACGATTTTTTTCCGGGGAATTTGATGATTTTAAACCAGATTTATCTGGCATCTATGGTTGCACTATCCAAATTCTTGTTTCATTGTCCCAATACTCCATTTTAGTTAAACTTAAAAATCAATCTATAAAATACAAAAAAAAATGGAACAGGTTAGTTACACAGAAAATAAATTATTAAGTTTATTTTGGTAGCAGCTTTCATCAGCCACCCTGTATAAAGGAATTTACGAAAATAGTCATGACCGGATAATATTTGGGTGAGGTAGTATTACTACTTCTCCCCATCTGCTGCTCATCCATTTCTCAGCTTCCCCTTGTGGCAACATTAAATCTTTCCTGTCACATATGTAAAGTGTTGCGCCTAAGGACTTCCAATAACAAGCGATTACACATATTCTTTCTGTACAGCTTCGGCTACATCAAAGACATTTTTATGGGCTTCTATTGTTGACGATTCTTAAGACATGTCTTTCTTTTAATTGTTGTAAGAAAAATCGTTCTTCTCTTCTTATCCTTTTGATAGTGTCGATTTAATGATTTTTCCACACGAATGAAATAAAGCATTATAAGCAGATAAAAAATTAGTGTAAAGCCCCCGCAAAGGAACCACTCAATAAGGAAATCTATAAGCCCGATTATATTTGGGGGCATTGCCTGATGTTGACTAGTTAGTGCAACAGAAAATTAAAAAAAAAAAAATAATTATAAACTCGACTTTCTCCCGTTATAACAATTTTAAGGGTAAAAAAACCATTACTTTTAAACATGGCTTTAAATCATCGTATGTAGCATGCAACGATCGGTAGAAAGGTCATAAGGTTACACAAGAAAACGGTTAGCGAGCGTGCTATATGTTTCCGGCCTCTAGCTCGTCGGCAATTGGACTGACGATCGTTAATACCAGTAATCTAAACAGTGCAAGTTTTAGCTACAGGAAATATCACATAAGGGACAAACAAGAGGGACAAACAAGAAGTAAGAAAATAAGACATAAACAAACAGAAATATACCCCAAATTCGCAGTACTACGTTGAGTACTTGAATAGATCTTCTTCACGTAATTGTCCCCCACCCGACCCATGATGATGATCTCTAGTTATTATTATTGACCATGAGATCTGCTCTCAGTGAATCGCATTATAAAAAATATTTTATATGAATAATCTTATTACTTTCTTCAGAAAGATTTTCTTTAAACTCCTTTCAAGTATTTATGTAACTTTTTATTTGTATTATTATTTTTTAATTTTACGGCCGTTTTCATAAAAAATAATTTACATTTACCAAAGGTTTATTTGACAAACTTTGTTTAAACATTTGTCAAATAAAGCTTTAATAAAGAAATAAATTTATGAATACGGCCGTTGATAATTTATGTACAAATTCCTCTTCATAATCCAGTAAAACTTGTAAATACTTTCCATCACTTTGCATTTGCCAAGACCACTGATAATAAAAACAAAGCTTTTGTAATTTTAAAGCTTAAAAGCTGCACAAAAACTTAAAACATTTTGCTTAAACATATACTTATATTTTGTCAAAATTTTCTTTAATTTTTGTTCGTTTTAACACTAACCAAAAAACTCATACGAATAAAAAACACAGCGCCAAATAGTTATTGTCCCGAGAGGGTTTCGATATCGAAAAAGAATTCACCGCGCTACTCATTCGGTAGGCGTACAAAATTAAACTTCGATCAGGGAACACCAGGTAAACTAAAACCAAAAACTAATATTTTAACAAATTTTTGAACTTTGTTTGAATTACTTTTGCAAAGCTTTGTGGAGATCTTGCATATGTGGAAAAGATTTAACAATTTTAATTAATTTGAAAAATTTTGTGTTCACTTTTAAAGCTTTTAATTTTTTGTTTCATTAAATGATTTTTTATTTCCTTTTATTTTGTTAACTTAAAAGCACCTGGCTGTTATAGTCCCGAAAAAGCTAAATTGCACACAACACCAGCTTTTACTATGACCGGCAAAAGTTCTCATGACGTTGTCGATTGCACACCGGGTGAGTGTTATTCATTTTTCAAATACTTAAGTTTTTACTTTAAAAGCTTTTCAAAATAAATCACTGTAATCAAATGTAATTATTTTTAAGTTGTTTTTCATTAGTTTTTAAACCATATAACTTTAAAAAAATATTGCAGCTCCAGGAGCTTATGAGCCCGAAAAATACTCTTTGGATAAGACTCCAGCCTTTACCATTTCGGGTCGCCATACTGTGCAAAAAACTAATGATACCCCTGCCCCAGGAGCATATGCTCCAGAAAAATGCCGCCTTGATCATGCTCCAGCTTATAGCATAAAAGGTAAATACAATGTTATTAAAGTAGATAGCACACCAGCACCGGGGGCTTATGCGCCCGAAAGAACCAAACTAGATCACACACCGGCGTATACGATAACTGGGCGGCATGAAATCTTAAAGGCCAGTGTAACACCAGCACCAGGTGCCTATTTTCCGGAAAAAGTGCGATTAGATCATACACCAGCTTACACAATGGCGGGCAAGCATCAGAGCAGAGTAAAAAATGACACCCCAGCCCCGGGAGCTTATGCGCCCGAAAAATATAAATTAGATCATACACCGGCTTATTCTTTAACAAGTCGTCATGATTTACAGAAACCTAATGATACACCGGCACCAGGTGCTTACAGTCCCGAAAAGGTAAGACTTGATCATACTGTGGCTTTCACAATGGCCGGCAAACATGAGGAGAAAATTATGAGCACTACACCAGCTCCGGGTGCCTATGCCCCGGAAAAATGCAAGTTAGACAACACACCCGCCTTTACTTTTGCTGGTCGTCACGATCTGCAAAAACCTAGTGATACTCCAGCACCAGGTGCTTATTGTCCGGAGAAAGTAAGGCTGGATCATACTCCTGCCTTTAGCATGACTGGCAAACACGAAGTGAAAATAACAAATAATACCCCAGCACCGGGAGCTTATGCCCCAGAAAAATGCAAATTGGATACTGTGCCTGCCTACTCTTTCGCCGGACGTCATGATCTCCAGAAGCCAAATGAAAACCCAGCACCAGGTGCATATTGTCCGGAAAAAGTAAGACTAGATCATACGCCAGCCTATACTATGGCGGGTAAACATGATGCGAAGTTAACAAATGACACACCAGCACCGGGAGCTTATGCCCCAGAAAAATGCAAATTGGACACTGTACCTGCTTTTTCTTTCGCTGGTCGCCATGATCTCCAAAAGCCAAGTGACACACCGGCACCAGGAGCCTACTGCCCCGAGAAGGTACGCTTAGATCACACTCCGGCCTATAGTATGGCTGGCAGGCATAATCCTAAATATAACAACGAAACACCAGCGCCTGGGGATTATTATCCCGAAAAGTGTAGATTGGATGGAACGCCAGCTTTTACTTTGGCTGGTCGCCATAATCTGCAAAAGCCTAGTGATACTCCAGCACCCGGAGCATATGCCCCAGAAAAGTGCAAATTAGATGGCACACCAGCTTACACCATGGCTGGCAAACATGAGGCGAAAATTAAAAGTGATACGCCAGCCCCTGGTGCTTATGCTCCGGAGAAATGCAAGCTAGATGGTACACCTGCCTACTCTTTGGCCGGACGTCACAATTTACAAAAGCCCAGCGATACACCAGCACCAGGAGCATATGCCCCCGAAAAGTACAGACTGGATGCAACACCAGCCTTTACAATGGGAGGCAAATATGACCCTAAAATTATCAACGATAATCCAGCTCCTGGGGCCTATGCTCCTGAAAATTGTAGACTAGATCATACTCCGGCTTACACTATGGCTGGCAAACATGATTCAAAACAACAAAATAACACTCCCGCTCCTGGCGATTATGCTCCTGAAAAGTGCCGTTTGGATGGCACACCAGCTTTTACTTTTGCCGGCCGCCATAACTTACAAAAACCCAGCGAAACACCAGCTCCGGGAGCTTATGCGCCAGAAAAACATCGCCTAGATCATACTCCGGCTTTCACGATGGCTGGAAAACATGAAAACAAAATTAGCAGTACTACTCCTGCTCCCGGTGACTATGCCCCCGAAAAATGTAAATTGGATTTTACACCCTCATACTCAATAGCTGGTCGCCATGATTTGCACAAGCCCAGTAGTACTCCTGCTCCCGGGGCATATGCCCCCGAAAAATGCCGCTTAGATCATACGCCAGCTTTCACCATGGCCGGCAAACATCAACCTAAATTTGAAAACGAAACACCAGCACCCGGTGATTACGCTCCCGAAAAGTGCAAACTAGATCACATACCCGCTTTCACTATAACCGGCCGCTATGAGCTCAAAAAGCCAAACGATACGCCTGCTCCGGGAGACTATGCACCCGAAAAACATCGTTTCGATCATACACCGTCATTTACAATGGCCGGAAAACATCAGCCTAAAATAAACAACGATACTCCGGCACCCGGTGACTATGCTCCCGAAAAAGTGCGCTTAGATCATACGCCAGCCTACACCTTCTCGGGTAAACATGATACCAAGATTATTAGCCATACACCAGCACCGGGAGCATATAGCCCTGAAAAGGTGCGCTTAGATCATACGCCAGCATTTACTATACTCGGCCGCAAAGAGGAGCGACTTATAAGTGAAACACCAGCGCCAGGTGCCTATTCTCCTGAAAAGGTGCGTCTGGATCATATACCAGCATTTACAATTGCCGGACGCCCCACAGTGCATCATGTCGACAGCACACCGGCACCCGGTGATTACAAACCTGAGATGTGTGATATCAAAGGTCCAGCCACTCCAGCGTTTACGTTTGGCTTAAAACTGAAAAAGGAACATGTCAGTGATACACCTGGTAAGTTGAAATGAAGAAAAGGAAGAAGAAACGAAAATATGATTCAGGCTGTTACTTCGCTTTTTAAGCATTTAAAGGGTTAATGCGCTTTATGATTGCTTATGCTCTTCTTATTTTATTTCTATTGGCCTAAATTTCTTTAAATTTACTATAACTTTACTTTAGCACCCACTGCCTATGAACCTGAAAAGCACTCTCTAGAACACAAAATATCTTATACTTTTGGCACCAGAACGGAAACCAAAACGGTGACCGATGCACCAGGTAGGCTTTTAAGCTTATTATGTTAAATTTTTCCAACACTTGTTAAATGTGAAGTGCTAAGCTTTTGTTTGATTACATCTTGTTCTGTTCTGTTTTTGCATGTTTAGCTCCTGGTCATTATCATCCCGAAAACTATAAGCCCGATCATTCGCCCTCATATACGTTTGGTGTTAAAACTGCTGTAATGCCAGGTAGGCCATTTATGTGACACTGCACAACAGGCCAGCAATAAAACAGCAGCAGACACATTATCGCGATGACTATTATGTTATGTTTTTTTATATACTAGAGTCCCGCCTTACGCTATTAATACAGTCCAATAAAATATTACGTGAGCAGAAACAATTATGAAAGAAATTATGCTTTCAATATAAATCAGACTATGCTTTCATTATAAACCAGTGCCTCGTTTCTGTATTACTCGCATCGAGAAATTTCTCACAAGAAACAAAGGAATTGACAGAAAAGCGATGCGAATTGAAACAAAA
This sequence comes from Thecocarcelia acutangulata, assembly GCA_914767995.1. Lineage (NCBI taxonomy): Eukaryota > Metazoa > Arthropoda > Insecta > Diptera > Tachinidae > Thecocarcelia > Thecocarcelia acutangulata. Next base: position 98,200,369 of record OU612097.1, on the reverse strand, counting down.
AATGGAGTTTCTCACACAAATCTTTCTGTATCTCTGAGAAGCGAGAAATATCTGTCAAAATAGTTTTTTTGCCATAATTCATTCGAAGTTTGTGAGTAAACTTGTTTCTGTATTAAAATTTTATGAGAAATTTCTCGCTAGATGGCAACAACACCGCCGACGACTTAGCCAAAAAAGGGATAGCCCTAGAGGATAGGGATATAGACCCCTTTTGCGGACAACCATTAACAGCGTGCTGGAAAAGAATAAAACTCCACACACTGGAACGTGCACAAGAAAAGTGGCTCACAGAGCCCATATGCCTTATATCAAGGAACCTGTGGCCGCATATTAACTCTAAGAGAACGTGGGAGCCATTAAAACTGCCCAGATCTCAACTAAGAGTGACTGTAGCAGTCATCACTGGCCATTGCGCGTTTGGGAACCATGCCAGGAGACTAGGACTACCCCATAACGACTTCTGTAGAAGCTGCCAAGACGAGGAGGAGGAGGAGACGATCCTTCACCTCCTCGGCACATGCCCGGCATTGGAGCATCATCGTCTAAGACACTTAGGCGAGCGGAGCTTCAATAGCCTATCTTGTCTGGCCTCGATCAAACCGACCGCGCTAGCCTCTTTTATAAGAAGCAGCGGATGGCTAGTATAGCAGCATGTAACGCTACACTAAAAGGTTTCCGCATCTCCTTTCCATCCCCGCCCATCCTTTCCACTCACTATCTTTTTCCTATAACTTCTCTTCACTCCACTATTTTAGTTTTTCAGGCAATCACAAAGGGTACGACTACAGGACCCAAGTGAGCTGGACAACCTAGATTATTCCGGGGTATCCAGCCGCCTGCCTACCTAACCTAACCTTCTCGCTAGAGCTGTCAAAACTTTTCACAAATAAAAGAGTTGCGGAAGTTATTATTATTATTGTATTAAATTTAAAAAATATATAATTGACAAAATGGATGCCAAAAATGTAGAAAAGGCAAAGTTTTTAAATATTACCGGATTCATAAAATATAATTTGCAATTAGTAAACGTTTACTTGACATACATACATATTTCTACACAAAATTTGTCAATTAAAGCTTTATTACATGTAAATTATTTTTTATGAATACGGCAGATAGTGAATGTAGTTAATTTTTCATTTCTTCTTTTTATTTTCGAAAATTGAAAGAATTTCCAAGGAGCAGAAGCAAAAGCTGGTGGTTTACATGTCCACCGTTTGATAAGTTTTTCCTATATGCTTCTTCTTACTTACATTTTGACAGCTGCTTAATGGAAATATGTCAATAAAGACATAACTAGTGTTGCCTCTTTTCGATTTAATATACAGAAACGCTGTTTTTCTCGATAGTCGAGAAACGGTGGAATTTTATGTTTCATAGTTTTCGATGCGAGAAAGTTCTCACTAATATTACAGAAATGGGGCACAGATATATAGACTAGGGTGCGTCGTTTTGGACAAAACTTTGTCGTTATAATGCCCTCGATTTTGCGATAATTTTTGTCATGAGGAAAAAAAAGTTCTACTACGAAATATCCAAAAAATTATTTTCAAAGTGTAAAGACGTTTTGGTTTATATTTTTAGTTAAAAAAATAGTTCTAATTACAGCGAATTCATAAGTTCACCAGTGCAGCAACAAAAATCGGCGTAATGCCCAAGTATGGAATACAACTCTCATGTTTGGGCCAGTGCCTTAAAGTCTATTTTGGGGTTACTCGACCGTGTGCAGGAGAGGGCGATGAAGCTTTTCGGTGACAGTAGGGTATCAACTCTATTGACTCACTGGAACTTCGACGCAGTGTGGGGTGCGCTACATACCAACGTTTTAATCACTATTTTTATCTTATAAAAGCTATCATCAGCAGCACCGTTTACTCATCTAACCCTACAGTTACACCACCAAATTTATTTTCAATTCAGTATGAAGTTTTTTACACGTACTGCTTGTCAAAATGTAAGAAAATTGAAAGCTGTGACGTAGTCTGCACGCAATTTCAAAGCAATTTTATTTTCAAAATGCCGGCGTCAAAAAAAAAAAACAATTAAAAATAATGCTTCCTTATAAATAAAAAAAATTGATTTCTAATAATCAGCACAAATATAATTTATTTTCTAATAAATTAACACAAAAAGCTATGGCGGCAGAATTTTTAAACACAAAAATGAAAAATTTGTTCACTAAAATAGCTATCAGCTGTTTTCTTGCCTATAAATTTGAACACAGAGTTGGAAAGCAAATTTGAAAGCAAATTCGTATCAATTTCGCATCAAGCTTTAAAAGTATGAATGTATTAGTAAAAAAGTGAGAATGTATTAAAACTTGAAAGGCAAAACTTGGTCGTGTAACCCCCAAGTAAAATAACAAGAGAATTTCATATTTGCATAAACAGGTATGAAACAAAGATGTAAAAAAGGGCAGTGTAGGACATGCTACATGTTTCGCTAGTTTTCAGAGCAACATGTGTTGAAAAGAACGTGATACTCTTTAATAGTGTATCAAATTTTTTAGAAAAGAACGTGTTGAACCATTATACTTATGTAGCATAGGTGTAACATTTTTATCAGAAAAGAAAACACCATAAAATATATTTTGTATAAACGTAAAACGAGGCTCTAGTGTACAAATGTACACTTTTCTTTTGGAACGGCCGAATATTGCAATAAGTCGAAGTATTTGACAAAAAACTGAATTAAGCTATGTATACACGGTTGTCAGATCTTACAATATTGCCAGTAAAATTGTCTGAAAATGTATTGCAATCGTGTGAACTTAGAACATTGTCAATCAATTGTTAGACGACAATGTTGTCAGGCATCTGACAATCGTGAGAACACTTTTCGTCGGCATTGCCAGATAATTGGTATTGTAAACTCAGTTTTAATTGTCAGATGTATAGAATTAATGCACCTGACAGTGGCATCATTGTCAGAAAAAGTTTGATGGGTAACGCTGCCAAACAGATGGTTGTTGATATACATAAAGCCCAGTTCAGACTATTATACTTTGTATTAATACTTGTCAAAAATTCAAATAATACGTGCAAGTCTGATAGTCTGAATGTAATCCGTCATACTTACGAAAAATAATACGATAAAAATTTGACATCCCATACGACTTTGTTGTTTTTTGAAACTTTTCAAAACGATAATATAGGGTGTTTTTTTAAGCCCGATAGAACTTGAAATTGTAAAAAATAACACAAAAAATTAAATTGTAATCAAAATTTTTTTTTATTCGAAAGATCAATACGTGACATTAACATTTGAAAATGATTTCGGGCATATGGGCACCGCGGCTGTTCTTGACGAAGCGCATTCTGGACGTCCAATTTTGGGCCACTTTTTCGAGCACTGCTGGCCGTATGTCACGAACAACACGAACAATGCTGGCCTCCAAGGCGTCAATTGTTGCTGGTTTATCAGCATAAACCAGTGACTTCACGTAGCCCCACAGGAAATAATCGCACGACCTTGGAGGCCAATTGACAGGTCCATTTCTCGAAATCAACTTATCGCCAAATTTTGATTTCAGTAAGTCGATGTTTGCGTTCGCCGTATGGCACGTAGCGCCATCCTGTTGAAACCACATCTCCTCCGGATCAATGTCATCCATATTTTCAAACAAAAAATCATTGATCATGGTGCAGTAACGATCTCCATTGACCGTAACGCGAGCTCCGGCCTCATTTTTGAAGAAATAAGGTCCGATGATGCCACCAGCATGAAAACCGCACCAAACAGTGCATTTTTCTGGATGTAATGGAGTCTGTAGGGTCTCTTGTGGATTGGTCTCACTCCATATGCGGCAATTTTGCTTATTAACAAACCCGTTAAGCCAAAAATTCGCCTCATCGCTGAACACAATTTTGCGATAAAACAACGGGTCAGTTGCCAATTTAAATTTGGATAATTTCGTAGCGTTGTTCAAGCGTGAGTCTATTCATGATGATTTGTCAGAGTATACTGAAACAAATAAAAAAAATGTTTCATCAAAATTTAATTTTTTGTGTTACTTTTTACAATTTAAAGTTCTATCTAGCTTAAAAAAACACCCTATACTTTACATTGGATCAGGGTTGTGTTTTTTAGCAAACCAGCTAATTAAAAATTGAGTAGTCGATAGGGTGCCGTCACTGATAGTATTTTTTGTCGTTATACAAAAGCTCGAAATTTGGAATGTAGCTGTCATTTATAAATATATTATGCTCATGCTATATTTAGAACATAAAATATGTTTGTGCTATTGAATTTGGATGTGTTATACATAATTATTATTTTAACTGTTGAAGAATTTCACACGCCGGCACGTCTATCGCCTACGACGAATAGCACACCTGCCGCCGTGAAAAGTTTTATAATGGCACATTTATGTTGGTTTATATCAAGTGTGATGGTGTGAATGCAAAATCGACAGTCTTTTTGACAGTCGCAAGAAATGTGTTTAGACTTTTATCTCACAAAATCTAATGAAAGTATTTATACTTGTATAATAGTCTGATTGGGCCTTAAGTGGCAATGCCTTACAACATGTCTGGCAAATTTTTTCATCTAACAATCTGACAACTTTTGTTGTCAGATGAATTATTTGTCAGACCATAGTCTGGCAATGAAATTGTAAGATTTTCTTACCATCGTCTGAACACACAATTTACTTCTCCGGGAAAATTTTTCATTGTCACTACGTTGTCAGCATGTTGCCAGATCTTACAATATTGTAACATCTGACAACCGTGTATACATAGCTTTAGGAAATATCGTGTACAATAGAATTTCCATAGTTACAGCTAAAGTGATTAACAGAGTTGTTGTTTTATTGTGGCCTGTGTTATCGTTGTGTCGTTTCGAAGAAAAAAAACTTAAATTTTTCAAATTGTTTTAAGTTCAACATCTGTATTTTTTCAAACACAATTTCGATCCTCATATTTTTATATATATAATTTTTTTCATTTACCATTATTTTTATTTGTATACAAGGCGAATTAATTTTTAGTGGGTGTAACTGAAAAAGCAGATGTTCTACTTTTTTCGACTTGTAGAGGATCGGCAACATACATATTTGCAAGTAAAGTGTGTGTATATGTGTATGCGATATGTATATGTGTATGCATGGTGTTTTATGGTTGTTTTCTCTTAAACAACAATAAGACACCATGTTGTTCTTGCATTGTTGTACTAATTGTAACTGCAGTTTCACCTATTCGAAAAGAATTCGCCTTGTTTGTAACGGGTGGTTAAATTTCAAGGGCCGATGTTGATTTTGAATAAAACACAAACTATTTAGGAAATTATTGTAGTTTTATTTTATTATGATATATTGGTATTATTCAATTATGTATGGAACAAAATATCGACCTAATGGGCGCCGCGACCTCGGCGGCACACCTCCATCTGATGGTCCAAATTTTCGATGACCCTGAGGCATAATGGAGGTTCTATGCCGTTAATGTGCCGAACTATCTCATCCTTTAGCTGTTGAATTGTTGCTGGCTTATCGACGTATACCTTTTCTTTCAAATAACCCCAAAGAAAAAAGTTCAACGGTGTCAAATCACATGATCTAGGCGGCCAATTGACATCGCCATTACGTGAGATAACACGGCCATTGAATTTGTTGCGCAAAAGAGCAATTGTTTCGTTAGCTGTGTGGCAAGTGGCACCGTCCTGCTGAAACCACATATCGTCTACATCCATATCTTTCAATTCGGGCCATAAAAAGTTCGTTATCATCTCATGATAGCGAACACCATTCACAGTAACTGCCTGACCGGCCTCATATTGGAAAAAATACGGCCCGATGATGCCGCCAGCATATAAACCCCACCAAACAGTCACTCTTTGTGGAAGCATTGGTTTTTCGACAGTCACTCTTGGATTCTCATTCGCCCAAATGCGGCAATTCTGTTTATTGACGAATCCACTGAGGTGAAAATGTGCCTCATCACTGAAGATGATTTTCTTCGAAAATTGATCATCCACTGTTGCCATTTCTTGCCACCATTCTGTCCATTCACGACGTTTGGAATGTTCAAGAGGCTTTAGATCTTGAGCCAATTGCACCTTGTAAGCGTGTAAATGCAAGTCTTTATGCATAATGTTCATCAACGACGAGCGTGAGAGATGCAATTGTTGGGCGCGACGACGAGCTGAGGTGGACGGCTCTTCAGCCACACTATCGCGAACAGCAGCAATATTTTCTGCAGTACGAGCTGTACGAGCATGCACTGGTGTTCTCACATCTTCTACAGACCCGGTTTGCTCGAATTTTTCCACGATTTTTCCGATTGTACGCACATTTGGACGATCAAATTGACCAAAAAAATCACGAAGTGCACGATATGCATTTAGATTTGAACGCCCATTTTCATAATAAGTCTGGATAACTTTAACACGTTGTTGGATTGTGTATCTCTCCATGGTTAAAATTGAAGAAGTCTGAAATAGAGAAATGTCAAATAAAATTCGGAAAAAAAACTTGGCGTTTAGATGTAGTTCACATTCAACATCGGCCCTTGAAATTTAACCACCCGATATATATGTATGTATATATTTATGTATGTATGTGTTTATATTTGTATATATATCTTTTTCTTTTCACTTTTCTTCCATTCTATATATATATTTTATTTCGCTCATTATTTTGCCTGTGTTTAAATGTTATGTTTTATGATGATTTGTGTTTTGGTACTTGAAAAGCTCTGCCTCGCGGCAGATATGTTGAAGATCGCATACTACAAAGACGTGAGAGACGTATGGCAAGTCCCGGTAAGCAAGGCTTGACTTTAAGAGACTAACATAGCGTTTGTGTTCCAAACTACTAATTTCTTAATCACTTTTGAGTGATTCGATTTCTAACAATTCTATATAAATCACGCAAATTGTAACCAACTAAAAACTTAACTTTGCCTGTAATCGTTCCTAGTCTAATATGATTGCCGCACGATCGCATATCAAATAGTCACACGATTGCCAAATCAGGGTTGAATTTGATTGGTCAAAATAAGTGTGCAAACGCACGCTTGGGGTATAAAAATATGTGATTGGTGATATTCTGATTGGGGCATTGCGACAATCCTATGTGATCCTATTTTTAAACTAGTTTATACAGCTGATCTTTCTTTTTATTATTTACTCTTACACTCACTTTTAATAATCTGGTTAAAAGCGGCTAAAGGTTAAGCTAACAATCTCTTTATCTACATATTTTTTATGTTTTAATATAAAACACAATTTTTCTTTTTAATTATTACATTAATTTTAAAAATTTTTAATTTTTTTTAAATTTAATTATTGCACTTAAAAATTGAAATTCCACAAACTGCAGTACGCAATGTTGTAATACTTGAAAATGGCACTACGCAACAACAGCAAGAATCATTGCAAAAATATCAGCAAGAGCAACAACTACAACAACAAAGCACCTCTAGCACCACTACAACAACAGTAACCGACACTCACACCACTCTAAACGGACATCAGGAGAACAGAAGCACAAAAAATTTAACAAACGAAAAAACAATGAGCACCACTAAAGACCACTCCCTTGCCAATGGCCATGATGCCCCCGACTACCCCACCACCCTTAAAAATACTCAGCATATCGAAAACAAATTGGCCCAGCTTAACGTGAAAGACAATTTAGCAGGCACAATTGCTTCGAATACCCAGATGACACAAAATATTGAACATATCAATGGCCAGAATGGTGAAAGTGGTCAAGTGATAACCACCACTATGCACACCAGCACAAATGGCTTTAAGCAAGAGGGCAACAAACGAATACAGGCCAAGGGAACAGCGGATGTTAAGCAGACAAATGCTGCCTCCGGTTCCAGTAATACCACAGTGGCGGCAGATGGCAGTGTGGTTACCACAGTGAAGTCTGCCAAAAGTTCGAGTGTCAAATATGCCGTAGAAGCCAGTTCGATACAAGAAGAAATTATCAGGTAACAACAACAATTTACATACGCTTAGGAATGAGTCAAAGCATTAACATAACCCAGACATACAATAAGCATTCAATAATCAAAACTAATTAAGAAATCATAAAAGCAAATGAGAATTAAAAATTGTGTATAATAAAGAAATTTTTTCTTTTCTCTTGTTTTCTCTTTTTCTCTCTCCACCCAAAACCAGCTCCTAATGTCTATAAAATTCCCACAGTTTTGGGTATCAGCAAAGAAGGCACTATACGATCAGCCCCCGCATTCTCGATGGCTGGTCGAGAAAAACCTCGCCCCTTGCCCACTCTTTTGTTTCCCGGTCCCGGTTTTTACGATGCCGAATATACCGCCATTAAACGAAAACCGCCCATGTATTCGATGGGCGGCAAACACAAAATACCCAGTGATGATCATTTAAAACCTGGTCCCGGCGCCCACTGTCCCGAAAAGGTTAATACTTTGATATATTGAAAGTTAATGCTGTCTATACTTATGGGTTTTATTGTTTCAGGTCAATCTCTCTAATGTGCCGGCTTATAGTTTTGGCATTAAACATTCTCCTTATTTGGGTCACATACGTGAGCAGCAGCATGATCATGGCTTCTCGGGCATTTGTTAAAACCAGCTCCTCAATTCGTTTTAAGTCTAACAGTTTATTACCTTCTTAAGTTTCAAAACAGTTCCTTTTTTGCTGATACCAATTAATTTTTTCTTTTATATTCTTTTATGATTGTTACTTTTCTTTAAGATATTTTTTTATTGCATCTAAATATGTGTTGGAAATCGCTTGAGTTGACATATGACTGGAAAAATGTTTTTTTTTAGCGATTTTTATAAAATTGAACTCAAGCTCATCAGTAAATTAATGTACTATTCATAGAAAACAGACTAATCACTAAAAAAAATTTTAAAACTTTGATACAAATTTTATAAACGAGTTGCTCGTCTGTGTTCTATGAACAGCACGTCATAGTGCAATGTCAACCGAATTTCAATTTGGTGGCCACACAGTCAACCATGAACTTTTGTTTGCTAGAAAGGCTGCAAAGCAATAACTGTAGTTGCTTACGGTAATATCATTTTATTAGCTGTGTTATCATTTTCACGACTGCATTATCATTTGCAGTGATTGGCAACGCAACTACAATTCAGTCGGCATCTTGCTGGAAAAAATAATACTTTAAGTGATCTCCTCTCCACCAGCCAGCAGGGTGTTATTGGAAAATAACCTGTAGAATACTATCTGCAAGATATTGATAATACACATTTTAAAACTGCTTTCTCAGCATTTCTTTACGCTCTGTAAGAAACATTGCTAAGGCATAACTCGAATATAGTTTTTTTGATTTATTGAACTCTTAAAGAGCATTCAATACTTTTTTAACGCAGTGTATAAATTAATACATTTCTGAATATATCCCTTTTTATAAACGATTTCCAGCACATATCTAACAATTATTCATATTAACTAATTAATTATTTATATTTATAATTCAATTGAGTTTTTTTTGTTTCTTTTAATAATAATTTTTATTTTTTTGATAAAATAAGAAATTAGTACATTTTGTAAATTACTAAAACATTTTTATTGGAAAGAAAATTGTGTTCTACTAATCGAAACGAAATTAAATAAAAACAACTCGCATTAATATTTAATTTCAAAATAAAAACCAAATTAACAAACAAAATAGAAAAAAACATGTGTTTTAATTTATGCAAAGTGGTAACGTTTCGGCATGGATTTTAATCAGTAAATATATGTACATAGTTTATAAAACGCTTCTGTACCAAACTAATCATCCGCATAATGCATTCTGAGATATTTTTTGGAATTCCCAAAATCGGCTCTTGAATACCCAAAATCACCCCACTTCCCCGGAAGCAATACGGCAACTCCAATTTTCGCACTTAACCAGCAACACTGTATATACATATGTAATAATCACTCATATGCATGGCATGGCTTTCGAGAGTTGCAAACATACGAGTGGTACTAATACAGTGCGGGCCAGAAGTTACCAATGGGGTTTAAAAGTTTAATAAATTTTTCGTTTATTAATTTTTTTTAATATTTTTTTTCTCCGATTATATATATATATATATATATATATATATATATATATATATATATATATATATATATATATATATATATATATATATATATATATATATATATATATATATATATATATATATATATATATATATATATATATATATATATATATATATATATATATAAAAAGAAGTGTGCACTTGGATGTCACCATTAACTGGCCAAACAGGTCGACCAATATCGTCCAAAATTTAAAGGTACATTGGCGATGAATTGTAGATGGTTTATGTGAAGTTTCCACAAAATCGGCTTTGTTGTTCCGGAGATATGGCATTTAGATTTCATTTTTCGATATTATGATATTTTATTGTCACTTTAATCGTCAAGTCTTATCTATACAACGACATTCGGACTCCTGAGGTCAATATTTTCAGGCGTTGTTTCGATCGTCATTTATCGGGTGGTTAAATTTCAAGGGCCGATGTTGAATGTAAACCACACCTAAACGCCAAGTTTTTTTCCGAATTTTATTTGACATTTCTCTATTTCAGACTTACTCAATTTGAACCATGGAGAGATACACAATCCAACAACGTGTTAAAGTTATCCAGACTTATTATGAAAATGATGATCAATTTTCGAAGAAAATCATCTTCAGTGATGAGGCACATTTTCACCTCAGTGGATTCGTCAATAAACAGAATTGCCGCATTTGGGCGAATGAGAATCCAAGAGTGACTGTCGAAAAACCAATGCACCCACAAAGAGTGACTGTTTGGTGCGGTTTATGTGCTGGCGGCATCATCGGGCCGTATTTTTTCCAAAATGAGGCCGGTCAGGCAGTTACTGTGAATGGTGTTCGCTATCGTGAGATGATAACGAACTTTTTATGGCCCGAATTGAAAGATATGGATGTAGACGATATGTGGTTTCAGCAGGACGGTGCCACTTGCCACACAGCTAACGAAACAATAGCTCTTTTGCGCAACAAATTCAATGGCCGTGTTATCTCACGTAATGGCGATGTCAATTGGCCGCCAAGATTGTGTGATTTGACACCGTTGGACTTTTTTCTTTGGGGTTATTTGAAAGAAAAGGTGTACGTCGATAAGCCAGCAACAATTCAACAGCTAAAGGATGAGATAATTCGGCACTTTAACGGCATAGAACCTCCATTATGCCTCAGGGTCATAATTTGGACCATCGGATGGAGGTGTGCCGCGGCACCCATTTGGCCGATATTTTGTTCATACATAATTGATTAATACTGATATATCATAATAAAATAAAATTACAATAATTTCCCAAATAGTTTTTGTTTTATTCAAAATCAACATCGCCCCTTGAAATTTAACCACCCTTTATTTCTACGCTGACTACTTTTTCACTTCCTCTATACGATTATTGTATCAAAGATAATGCCATGAGCTACCCGATCAAACGTAGGTCGGTGTCTACGTCGTAGAATAACCCTATAAGAACAGTGACGGTCAAATGATCGGTCATTTGACCGACATTGTTGACCGAAACATAGGTCACAACTTTCTATCAAGTTATTAAGGGCAATATGAAGAAAATGACCGAAAGTTTCGTGTACGTGCGATGTTTCTTCTACCACATTCTCAAACATATTATATACGTATAACATTTTTGTGAATGTGTTGGAAAATAACATTTGAGTGTATTAGTTTCGGTCATCTATATCTTGTAGGGAATATACATATAACTTTAAAGGAGATCACAAGCTGAACGAATACCTCAAACCCAATTGCAACGCGATCCACGATGCCAAACTACATTTACAGATTTAAGTCCAAGAAATCCAACATCGCGACGATTAACACGACTTCCACGTTTGGTTGTAAAAGACATGGAACATGCCGCTTTTAATTATGAGTGCGAAATTGATTGACATGTACATTGAGAAACATTTCTCAGGACATGCCTGTAATTTTTTATTGACAAAATTTTAATTTTAAGTGTCACGTCAATCAGTGCATGTCATGTTTTTGTCGTTTAAAAGGAGACGTACAAATAAAATCGTCAATTCTAGACATATCATCATCGGATGATGAATTATTGCTATCTTGTGCAATTTTGTTAAGAAAAAAAAAACATGAAAAGAAAAAAACTATGTGTGAAAAGTAGTAATATATGAACAAAATAAAATTCAATAATTATAATAAATATATATGTATGTAGTTTTTTATTTTACTTATGGTTTCCCCTTCGATAAAAAAAACTGAAATTGTTTATCGTCAAGCACAAGTTGAGACTATCAAAATAATTGCAAGTCAAAATAAAATATCAAAAGTTTTTGATTTTCATCAATCAGAGCCGACAACCTATAGGTGTATCCGAAAAAGCACGACTGCACGCACACAATCAGAGCGTTGATGTGTGTTTTTAATCGTCTCCAGGGCATTTTAACCCAGTGCTTAGACATACGAGTAAGAGTTGGAAAAACTCAATACATTCACATTTTTTTACTACCACATTCACATTTTTTACTACCACATTCACATTTTTCGCACTCGCAGGTCTACTCGCAGCTAAATTTGCATGCGAGTGACTTTTTTGGCACTTCCATGCAATCAAATGTCAAACAAACAAACAGTGTTACCCTGTAAATTAATTATTATAAAATTAAAACCTAAGTTTTAGCTAGTTTGTGTTTTAATTTATACTACGTTTATACGCAGCTTATTCACAAATAAAAACTATTTGCAAATAACTAACTCACTGTTTATGCGCCAATTTGTATATGGAAAAGTTTTATTTTTTTGGTATGACATATGTTCAAAATATAAATAATTGGTAGCATTGTTAGTTTAAAAAGTATTTTGATTACTGAAGTTATAACAAAAAAATACAAAATTAAATGTTGTTTGTAGTTCAATTAAACCAAAGATTATTAAAAATGAAAAATGTTGAATATTTGCTGCTGTACGTAGTTTTTACCATGCTTCATGTGTGCCATATCGAGGAAATCTTTGAAATTGTGAAATAAAGTGGCAACTTTGCATGTTTTATTTGCAAATAAGTTTTTAATCAGTAATTGTTTCGTGAGTTAGCTAATCGCAAATAAAAATTTTATTTACTGTTTTTCTTTCTCATTCAATTATTTATTGAATCTTCACAAAGTGAACTAACAATTAGTATTCAAATCTTAATACTAAGTATATACATAAAATTAATTAAGTCCAGCCAATGCTAGACAAAAATGTTTTATTTTGCACGGTCAATATCGGCAAAATCACCTATTGAACGTTCTGATGGTGGCAATAGTGTCCCTCCTTCTCAACCGAGAGTGGCCTTCAAAATTAAGTATATTGCGTGCAAGAGGATTTGGGTGAAGCTCCAATTTACTGATATACCTTGTTGCGTACTTTGAAAATTCGTCTTTTACAAGAGGAACACAGAGATCCTAATGAATTTACTGTTTATACTGTAATTTTTGTTATTACAATATTTTTATTCGCAAATAACCTGCACGTATAAACGTAGTATTATTAAAACTAATACTATAGATAATGATAATACAAATTAATGCCAACTATTTTCAAAAAATATTCTCAAGTGAAAAACACGGCAAGTCCAGTTTATAAAGACAGACAAAGGAACAAAATATATGAAGGAAACAAATTGTTTGAAGTTCACGTGCTGACGAGAAATGAACTCTCACTCGCATGTGTAGACAGAAATGAAAGTTGCAAGAGATTCGAGTTTTTCGAAGAAATTTTCGTTGATAATACATATTCAGCACTCGCATGAGATTACCCTGGAAACTCCTATTGCAAGTTACCGTTTCAAAATTTTTCAATATTTTGTGTTCTGAGTTTTTTGAACTCTTTTTTTTTTAATTTTCTTGTAAAATTAAAAAAAAAAAAGAAAAAGAGTTCAAAAAACTCAGAACATGGCAGCCAAGGCAGCTTTGTATGTATAGAGCTACCTTAATGGCAGCTTTTAAAGCTGCTTTGACTCAGAACACAAAATATTAAAAACTTTTGAAACGGTAACTTGCAATAGGAATTTAAAAGAAAATTTTGTCAAAAAAAATAAATAAATATTTTCTTATCAAATAAATATTCAAATTATTAAGCAATAATGGTAAAATATAAAATGTATTTCCGCACAAAAAAAAAATAAATTTCAAGAATTCTTATTTCAAGCATTCTTCGCGTCTTGGGCCTTCCGTCAAAAAGGGTCCATGTCAAAATGTCAGTTCAATAAAGCGACCTATTTGTATTGGAGCAAGTATTGAGCAAAGACCCTGGAAGCCAACAATACGTAAAGCAACCATAAACAATGAATTTATACCAGGCAAGCCTTCCTATCAAATGATACCACCATATTTAGGACCAAAAGTTATCGATTCTAGGAAAAAATCCTCGCCAGCCTATTCTTTGGGAAGAAACATAATACAAAAGCGGAATTATGCTGACGATGGTCCGGCAAAACTCAATATTAGAGGCTTGTGCAATAGAGGTCTGCAAACAGCACCAGCATTCAGCCTAAAATGGCGTGAACAGGGTGCTACAAAATTCCAATCACCATCTGCCAATAAATACTCGATAGAAAAATCGTTCAAGGCCGTAACAACAACCATACCCAAGTTTTCTTTTGGCAAAAGACCAGTTGTTCTCAAAACTTTAACTACACCTGGTAAGCAGCCTAACAGAAATTGTTTTATTTTCTAATCATTATATCTATTTTGGGCTTCCGTTGGCAGCTCCCAATGTGTATAACTTGCCAACTGCTTTTGGTACTACTAAAGAGGGTCCCATAAAGTCTGCACCTGCTTTCACCATGTTGGGGCGCGCTAAGCCAAGTAAAAATCCTAATTTGAATTTTCCTGGTCCCGGAGACTACGAAACGAATTATCGCTATGTGCAAAAGCTGCCGCCACGTTATTCTTTGCACAGCAGACTTAAAGTAATGAGTGATGAACACATGAAACCGGGACCAGCGGCTCATTGCCCCGAACACGTACGCCAACTAAATGTTTTATATAAACATGTAATAAGCGAAATTTGTTGAAATTTTCCTATAATTACAGTATATTAAACACAAATCTGTGCCGGCTCCTTCATTTTCCATACAACATACACCGTTTTTGGGACAACGAAAGGCATATTTAATACCAGAACGCAAGTCCACAATTGAACCGAAATGGATTCTGTAAACTAAATTTTTTGGTTGACTTGAAATAAATATGAATTAAAATCAAAAACTTATTGAGAATTAAAAAAAAACGTGTTTTCTTGTGTTTTGAAAGGCTTTATTAAAACATTTTTCTTTTTAAATTCTCAGTAATTTATTTAGATTGTTGGGATATAGTGAATGAGTTTTATTCCGAATATACAGCTGCACTGTGTTTTATAAAACGTTGGTCAAAAGAGTTGTATGATCCGTATATTGCGATTACGTTATATATTGCACGGGTACGTCCTATCAGGGCTGTTGTGCACATCACTTTTTGTCAAAGTAATTTCAAATCACGAACCGTTTTGAAAGCACGCAGACTATTTGATGCTGTTCTGCAAATCGAAAGCATGAAAAAAACAGCTGTTTATTTACAGCTGACTGCTAAACAGAAAATGTAAATCACGATCATTGGTAAAGGCCATGTTACACTATCATACACGATCGTGCGATCTACAATCATACTTGTGTAATAGTGTGGCCTACAACGCCATTTTGAAACGATTTTTTCAAGTCGGCCAGACTTTTGAAACAGTTTCCTGTGAACGAATCATACGATCGTGTAGGATAGTGAATCAGGGCCTTAAACAAAGCAAAATAATTTCTCACAAAACAAGCAGTGTCTATCGTCTGTATTATGTATGTCGCAGTCGAATATGAAGAATTGTCACAGTCGAATCCGAATTTAAATTCCGTTGGTATTATGTATCACTTTCGGCGTGAGTGTTTTTGTAACCGACTACATTATAGTGTTGGGCAAAATCTTTCATTTGTGTGAATCTTTCATTCTCTTTCAGAAAGCTTCAGTGAATTAATTCATTCATTTCTTTCACCTGCCTATATGCCAGACATATTTCAGAATGAATGAAAATATTTCAATTTTGTATATCGTGTGGCAACATGACAAGTTATTATACAGCAATCACAGACATTGATTGTTTCTTTCAGAGTTTGTTTATGTATAAAACATAGAAAAATTTATATTTTGAGGGTTAATTTTTAAAACTAATTTAAATTAAAAAGTATAAAATAAAATGAATAATAATTTCATTTAATTGATTCAGAGTGATTGGTTGTGAATTAAGAAATATGAAAGGAAAGAGAATGGTGAAAGAAGTAGAGAAAGAATATAAAAGTATTTCATTCTTTCACTTGAAAGAATCATTCGGTTGAAGTAATTCATTCATGAATGACACAAGTCTACTACATTATTATAAAATTTGTAACAGAGTCCAATATTTTTAAAATTTATGAGTCACGTTGTTACAAAACAGATCAGCTGATGAAAAATTTCTTCTGTTAAATAAACTTAAGTAAAAATCAATTAATTAAAATTTTATTCAAAATGTTAAGTGTTGAGTATTTTTCATCTTCTGATGAGGAAGAAGAATCCAGAAATCTTGTCCAGTACTGCAGACAGCTAAGTTGCCATTTTATTATAAAGGGTGGTTAAAATTCAAGGGCCGATGTTGATTTTGAATAAAACACAAACTATTTAGGAAATTATTGTAATTTTATTTTATTATGATATATTGGTATTATTCAATTATGTATGAAACAAAATATCGGCCAAATAGGCGCCGCGATCACGACGGCACACCTCCATCCGATGGTCCAAATTTTCGATAACCCTGAGGCATAATGGAGGTTCTATGCCATTAATGTGCCGAATTATCTCATTCTTTAGCTGTTGAATTGTTGCTGGCTTATCGACGTACACCTTTTTTTTCAAATAACCCCAAAGAAAAAAGTCCAACGGTGTCAAATCACATGATCTTGGCGGTCAATTGACATCGGCATTACGTGAGATAACACGGCCATTGAATTTGTTGCACAAAAGAGCAATTGTTTCGTTAGCTGTGTGGCAAGTGGCACCGTCCTGCTGAAACCACATATCGTCTACATCCATATCTTCCAATTCGGGCCATAAAAAGTTCGTTATCATCTCACGATAGCGAACACCATTCACAGTAACTGTCTGACCGGCCTCATTTTGGAAAAAATACGGCCCGATGATGCCGCCAGCACATAAACCGCACCAAACAGTCACTCTTTGTGGGTGCATTGGTTTTTCGACAGTCACTTTTGGATTCTCATTCGCCCAAATGCGGCAATTCTGCTAATTGACGAATCCACTGAAGTGAAAATGTGCCTCATCACTGAAGATGATTTTCTTCGAAAATTGATCATCCACTGTTGCCATTTCTTGCCACCATTCTGCCCATTGTTGGATTGTGTATCTCTCCATGGTTCAAATTGAGTAAGTCTGAAATAGAGAAATGTCAAATAAAATTCGGAAAAAACTTGGCGTTTACATCGCCTCTTGAAATTTAACCACCCGATATTTGCGCTTCCAAGTTCAATGTGAGTTTTTGTATATTTATGAAGAAATGTTTTCAGATTACTCCGTAATCAGATTTATAAAAAATTTCAGACTGAACAAACCATCATTCTGGTACATCCTAAATGCGATATCACCTAGACTTCGTGAACCCTCAAGATCAACATGTGTCAGTAAGGTGTTACGTGTGGCGGCAACTATGCGAATACTCACCGAAGAAAGCTGCCAAAGGGGTGCTGGAAATGATTTGAACGTTGGTCGTGCACAACCAACAATGAGCAGCGTGTTTCACGAGTGTACTCGTATAGACGCAATGTTTACCGAACTTTGTCCAAAGTGGATTTCATTTAAAATGTGCGAATCAGAAAAGACTTAAATAAAGGAATATTTTTATGAAATTAATTTGGTGTTGTCTTCTCTATCCTTAAATGTACCCGTACGTACATACATACTTACAAAGCTTTAGGTAAATATTTTATATACATGCATGTTCTGAGAAACGCAAATCGCTTAAATTTAGCGTTTTCGATTTGAGAACGCCAAATAGGTGTTCTGAGAAACGTATAACGCATGATATATGGTTTTGCGACTTGAAATCGCCAAATAGGCGTTATACCGTTTTTTAATGAGAAATTCGACAAAAAGTGTCGTTGGGTATTTTAATAGTGACATGTAAAAATAAAACGGAATAAATTACCTAAAAAGGAATAATATAAAAATATAAGTGGAATTCTATTGACTATCAGCCATGTTCCGAGAACGTGCGTTCTGAAACCGCAATGCGTTTTGAAAAAGAGCTTAATTGATTTTTAGGTGTTCTGAGGAACGCGCGTTTTACTGGCATTTAGGAGTTTTTTTCCGAAAAAATACGACATGTGTTTTACATACATACGTATATATGTATGTGGTAGTAACATAAAACGAAAAAAAATTTCACAACAAATAGAAAAAATTTTCAATATACTTTTTATTGAAATAAAAAGAAAACATATTAGATTTTAATTGTGAATAATTTTATTGCCTTTTGCAAGTTCAGTTTTAGCAAATTCAATCAGTTCACTTCAATACACGCATGCGAGTTGAATTCGCCAATATTAAGCGATATGCGTTTTCCAGAACACCTATTTGGCGATTTCAAATCGCAAAACCATATTTCTTGCGTTATTCGTTTGTCAGAACACCTATTTGGCGTTTTGAAATCGCAAACGCTAAATTTAAGCGATTTGCGGTTTCTCAGAACATGCATGTTAATTACCTCGTTTAATTCATCATCAATTAAAACATTTTCATTTTATTGAAAGCTACTCGTATGTTTTTTAATATCTGCCTGATTAATTGAGATTGTAAAATTATATTAATTAGAAGCGTATAATTTTTTTAGAATAAAAAGAAATACAAAAACAAAAATACAAAATAAATTAACCAAACACATGCCAAAAAGAAAAATAAATGTTTTATCGATAATATTAATCTGAAAGCATTCAAAAGTATTAACAATAATGTTATTAATATTATAATTTGTATTACAAAACAATTACAAAAACTCTTAAAACAATTTACATTTACATGTCGTCAAATTAACCCAACAAGATTTGGCACAAAACTTTAGAAACTGCAAAAGCCGAACCAGGGTTTTCTAAATCGAAAGAACCCTCTGTAGTGCGCTTTTTTCTATAACTTTTAACGATACGATAATCGCAATGTTTTTCTTTTCGCATATTTCACCGTTTGCAGTAACAATTGTGTGTATTTGTAATATAATTCTAATGACAGTGAACAGCTGTATTTTTGTGTATATGATAATAAAAGTAACGGCATGGGAGTACACTACCCAACACTTTGCAATGTACTGGCAACCCTATACAATTCAAACAACAACTGTTTCAAGGCAGCTTTATACAGGTAGAGGCAGAATTACAATAACTACAACACCAACAAACATCAACATGTATTTTGTAGGTAGAATTTACGAATAGTTGTCAAAATTTTGACACTGACACTACCTGTATAAAGCTGCCTTGAACTGTTTCTATATTTTAGCTAAGTTTGAACCTTTATATATTTTTCAATAATTAGTTTTATAATAATACTTTTGTTTTGCTGGCTCTTCAAGTACTATACTTTAATTCGTAAACTCATTGTTGAAGAACCTAATGTATTAAAATTAATATTTTATCTATTATAACTTCTACGTAAAATAACTTTAAAATATATATTGTGTTATTATAAAATCACATACTGTAATTCAAAAGATTTATATCTTGTTGTATGTGATATACCTTTTTCATAAAATAATTAAATAAATAAAAAAAGGGGATCACTCTGTATTGCGATGCGAAAGTACGATCCAAGGCGAATTCATAACAGGTGAAATTGACAGCGCAGCTGATAACTTTTTTTTAATTTTAGTCTGTTTCAGATGTCAATGGAATAATTAAAACAAAGTTGGGAAAAAAATTTAAAAACAATTTTTAAAATTTGTATTGTATCTTGAGCGCCTGATATCATCCAGAATCCTCCCCAATCTGGCCGGCAATTTACACCTTTCCAAGCTCTATGATCTCAGATTTTAATTTTCACAATATAATTAAAAATTTCATGAAATATTTAAAAGTTTGACTTTTCTTGTAATTTTTTTTTATTATATTTTTGTTAAATTCCTTTTTGTGTTTATGTTCTTCCCTTGACATTTGAAAAATATTTATTTTTTGTAGTGTTGTATTGATTGCTCTTGCATATACCTGGTATGAAATCGCCCCTGGTAAGTTCGATGCAAGATAAGAGTATAATTTGGTAACTAGTGCTGATTGAGCAAACTTTTTCGCGAAATAGTTTGAAAATGAAGCAACACTGTTACCACAAAATAAACAATAGCGAAGAATGATTAAATAAAGTGTGTGAAAGGGAAAATTGAATGTCAAAAGAAAATACAGGGTACCAATTCTTCGATTACGAACCATTTTTCTTTCGCATCGCAATAGAGAGTAATGCCCCTGATTTTAATCGACAGCGAATATCGTTAAAAATATTATTGAATTGTATATACGATAAAATATCGTTATAATTATTTTAACTATGCAATTATCATAATAATAATTACAGAATCCAACTACTGATCGTGACATATATATTTATTTTATTTATTTATTTAATTAACTTATTAATACAAAGTGAATTTGCAAAGTATAGGGTGCACATCATGGGCGGGGTAACAAAAACCTTAATGTCCAAGATGGTATTTGTATCGGGTGGTTAAATTTCAAGGGCCGATGTTGAATGTGAACCACACCTAAACGCCAAGTTTTTTTCGGAATTTTATTTGACATTTCTCTATTTCAGACTTTTTCAATTTGAACCATGGAGAGATACACAATCCTACAACGTGTTAAAGTTAACCAGACTTATTATGAAAATGATGAATTTTTGAAGAAAATCATCTTCAGTGATGAGGCACATTTTCACCTCAGTTTATTCGTCAATAAACAGAATTGCCTCATTTGGACGAATGAGAATCCAAGAGTGACTGTCGAAAAACCAATGCACCCACAAAGAGTGACTGTTTGGTGCGGTTTATGTGCTGGCGGCATCATCGGGCCGTATTTTTGCCAAAATGAGGCCGGTCAGGCAGTTACTGTGAATGGTGTTCGCTATCGTGAGATGATAACGAACTTTTTATGGCCCGAATTCGAAGATATGGATGTAGACGATATGTGGTTTCAGCCGGACGGTGCCACTTGCCACACAGCTAACGAAACAATAGCTCTTTTGCGCAACAAATTCAAATTCGCCATTCTCACGTAATGGCGATGTCAATTGGCCGCCAAGATCATGTGATTTGACACCGTTGGACTTTTTTCTTTGGGGTTATTTGAAAGAAAAGGTGTACGTCGATAAGCCAGCAGCAATTCAACAGCTAAAGGATGAGATAATTCGGCACATTAACGGCATAGAACCTCCATTATGCCTCAGGGTCATCGAAAATTTGGACCATCGGATAGAGGTGTGCCCCCGTGGTCGCGGCGCCCATTTGGCCGATATTTTGTTCCATACATAATTGAATAATACCAATATATCATAATAAAATAAAATTACAATAATTTCCTAAATAGTTTGTGTTTTATTCAAAATCAACATCGGCCCTTGAAATTTAACCACCCTTTATAAAATCTCCAATTTTATACCGAAAACTATTGAAATAATTTTCGTCTTATCTTTTTTTGCTTTATAAATTGAATTAAATTTAAATATAACGCTTCGACATATCTAAGTTTATTATTCTACTGTGAATTGTATAATATATTGATTTTAACAGTAATTGTATTGAATATCGAAACTTTATAAATGTGGCCGGCTTTTATTCGAAGATCAAAAAGGGCAGACACTTGTTTTTCAACCTTTCACTCAAACAGAGTACAATTACTAAGTTCAACACAACATTTTAATCAATAGTAGAAATTCTCCTAAGTTGAATTTATTATAATAAAAGGAATTTAAATGTCAGTAAACTGGAACTTCATCCAAACCCTCTTGCGCGCAATATACTTAATTTTGGCGGCCACACTCGGCTTAAAAGAAGGGATACCGTAGCCACCATCAGATTGCTCAGTAGGTGATTTTACCGAAATAGCTCCCGCATAATAAAAGTTTTTGTCTAGCATTGGCCGGACTTAAGAATCACATTTTTTAATTTTTAATTTAGTATTAAGTTCATTTTGAAGATTCAATAAATAAAAAAATGCTAAAAAAAAATTGCATAAAGTTAATATAGATATTAAGACTTCCCTGGGAAGCAGGTTTAGCATCAAACCAGTGCGCTCTGCTATCTGGGGTATACCGGGGTAGGAGTTCTTGGTTTGTTGTAGCGAAATATTCTTTGTTTGTTGTAGAATGGGGATCAGCAAAGCCCCCAGTAGGTTCTGCTTGCTGATCATACCGGCGCTGAGGTGCCTACCTTGACTGAAGCATTCTGGCTTTGGTTTACACCTAAATCGCAAGAAGGGAATTAGTTTCACCGATAACTAAGGTACAATGCCGGATTTTAGGAGCTAATAATGCTCCTGTCTTTCAACAGATACCTGTAATGTAAAGAAGCAGAGGTGATAGCTAGACGGGTAAGTAAGTTAAAAGCTGATGCTCTTAATATCATTAACCCTTGTTTTCAATTGGCTTCTGGGAAATTTCATACAGGAGAGATTAGAAGACCTGAACTCTCCGTATGGCTACACACTTATGAAAAAAAATTTGCACCCCCTTCAAGCCACACGGAGGTGCTGGTGAATCGTGCATAGTTCACCACGTGAAGTTATTCCATCTTCAGATAAGGCCGACAGGCCTGATGTAAATAAAAAAATTAGTCTCTCCTTTATTGTAGTATTAAAGAAAGTTTCAGCATGATAAATGTTGTATTGAGACTTTCGAAAGTCTTCGCCGGGGGCTCCTTGGCAGAATGGCGATCGATAATACTCCCAGAATTGTTCTGTCTCAAAAGCCATTCTAGTGCTGATGATTGGTTGCTGTGACAATATCTTGGCTGAAATGTTCTATCTGTTAATTTTACCTAAAGTCATAAAGAGAGGCTATTAGTATTTCCTGATAATTCTAGGGCATGGCTGGATTTCGAAGAACTAATAAGAAATTCCAAAGTGCTATTGTTTTGCAACAGATATCTAATAATGTACAGAACTAGAAGTGGTGAACAGGCAGGTGCTTTCGTTAACTCAATGTTTACACACGCAAGTGCAAAAAACCCAATATATTACCATTTTCTCTACTACTACATTCACACACCTGCAAGTAGTAGCCTGACTTGCAACTGATTTTGATTGGCAGTGATTTTTTCACTTGCATGAAAGCAGAAACAAACAGTGTTGCCCACAGATATTTCATTTTAACTTTAATGGGTATTTTCAAGGACATTTTTTTTAAATATTAATATTTTTAATTATATGCCGAAAACATAATATAAAAACACAAAAATATATAAACATCTATAACTTATTTTTTATTTGGAATACAAATTTATTATTTATATTGTGAAAAATTTATGTACATAATATAATTCCCCTATAATATTGCTATGCTAAAACTTTGGCAGCACAGACGTTAAAAGCGCATGTAGTACAAAGGCGTACAACGTTTGTCTTCGTTGTTAATATGTACACGCAACTTATAACAAGTTACTTGCACGTGTAAACTCAGTATAAGGGCTGCTGCTCTTGATGAACTTCCACCGCCAACTTTAGGAGCCTAGATTTCATCTGACACACTGGGGAACTCCATACATAGAGTTTTCCAATTGCAAAGTGTTGACGCTGCGCTATTTAGGTCGCTCTCATAGCTGCTCTTCTCGTTGACAGTTGTCTTAAGAATTGTTATTTTTATTATTTATGCATGAAACAAAGAATACAGGATGGTCTATATGTGGGCAGCGGTATATGAGTCAAAACACCTTCACACAAGAACAATTATGGGGCATATGGCACATTTGTTAACATTTCGGTTTTAATGTAAAATTTGTAAAATTTATTTTGATACTTCTAGAAAATTGCACTTATGTATTTTAAACTCACTTGCTGATGATCAGCTCATACATTTTTCTACCCAAAAAGTTAATTTCATAAAGCACATGTCAGGTAGGTTTCGGAGAACTGAACCGATACTCTCACCAAGGTAGGAGTTTTTTTTTAAATAATGTAGCACCTCTGATTAAAATAAACACGATGTGTAATTGTATTTTTATTTATTTATGTACATATTTATTATAATTTAAATTACAATAAACTACATTTTAATAAAGTACTAGCAACTGCGGCTATCGTCTTAGCTGAACTACTTCGTAATTCACACAAACCACAGCCCTTCGCTGCTTTAAAAGAATATATAATATAAACACCTTAATGTCTGTTGTCTGATGTCCAAAAGCTTAATGTAATAATTGAATTTAAAAAGTCATTAGTTCCGAGCTGGTAGTGACACAGTTGATCGTCATGGGTTAAACATGAAAACGATATCGCTCTTTCATGGCAACATAGTCATATCTCAAAAAATGAGCTTTTCGAGTTAACACTGCAGAACTGTTAACAACGCCACCTTTTGTACTGTGTCAAAAATTTATTCAAATTGCTTTTAAACTGTTTCCTTTAGGAGATATTGAGCCCAATTATAAATAAAAATTCCGTGGGAGTTTTTTCACTTTTCCCTTTCCTCCAATTATGAACAAAAATTAAATATGGAGTTTTTTTCATTTTTATTTTTTTTTCATGCGATTCGTTGAAAACACTAGAGGGAAATCAACTCTTACGGTCAAATTTACAAAAATAGTGGTTTTCTCTTTAATTTGAATATCTGAGAAATAAATTCCGTGAGAAATAAATTCCGAGAGAAATAAAGTCCGTGAGAATATTCATAATTGGGCTGATTTTCTAAAAAAAAATTCCAAGGCTTGTATGGTAACTAAAACTTTGAAATGTGTTTTTCTCGAAACGATATTTTTTTTAGTTATGTCTATGTTGCAATAAAGGAGCGATACGTAATATAAATTTGTTTCAATAAGTAGGAAATTAAAAATATAATAAAAATATTTTCGTGCATCGAACTCAGTGAATTGAATTGTTTGGACAACATTTAATATTATTTGGTTCAGAAACAATAGAGCTGAACAATCAGAGATTTTAAAACTTATATAGCGGCTAATATAAAAATAATTATTGAACTAATTAAAAATATCTCTTCCCAAATCCACAATAAATTCTATATAAACCACCAGCTAGTGCACAAATTAATAATTTAGTTGCTGCCGCCAGTTCTAAGAAGGAACCCTTAAAAATGTTAATCAAATTTATTTTCAACTTTGTGCTCATCAATTTAGTTGTCCATGAGACTTTAGCCTGTGTAAGTTTTTGGAATAATAAGTGAATTGAACCTGGTTTTATTGTTGAAACTTTTCTCCAGAACGGCTATAAGGCCAGAATAGTCAAGTTGGAAAATTGTGCTGGTGCTGATGCTGTTATGACCATCGATGAAGATTTTTCCGTTAAACTGAACAAGAAATGTGAAATCGTTCCTATGGGATGTGTAGTAAACAAAGCCTTTACAACTGCCGAATCACAATACAAAATAGTCAAGGATGGTGTCACTATTAAGGAGGGTAAGGCTGACATGTGCTCCTTGGCCGATCATGCAGATGGTCAGGTGAAGGACTATTTGAAACTATTTGGTGCACCCGCCTCCTGCCCTGTAGAAGATGTAAGTAGTGATTTTTAATTGCTAGATTGATATGATTATTCGTATCTTTCCCTAGGGTAAAGTTTGTGGCAATGACCATCGCTTGGATTTGTCTAAGTATAAGGCCCTTTTGAGTATGGCCCGTGGTCATATTGTAATTGATGCAAATATTGAACATGACACTGTAAGTTTTATGACATTGCATGTTAACTGATCATGTGGTTATGACATTAATTTTGTGTTTTGTTTATCTCTAGGGTAAATCATGCTTCCATGTTGAGCTGGAGATAACCAAAGGTTAATAGAAAATATTGAAATATGAATTCGAAAACGCGCTGAAAAACATGTCAATTAAAAACTATAAAAATGCTGATTTATAAAACAAAAACGTCTCTGTTCTGTAGAGTTTTATTATTTACTTCCTTGCAATAAAAAAGAAAAATTTAACTTCTGAAGCGAATCAACATTAAGCTTAAACTTAAAAAGTTACCTACCTTGCTTACGAAATTAGTATACATATGTATATTCAAGTTTACGTTCTACGAGTATATCAAACTTTTGTAAAGAATGAAGTTTAACCCGAGCATTATTTTAAACATAACGTTTTTGGCCTATGCGTCGGAACAGTGACTGTTCGACCTTAAATATATGTCCTCAATATTTAATTTCGAAATCTTATTGATGACAATTCTTAACCTAACGCCGTGTCTTCACGTGCCATCGACTTGAACACGGCATGAAAATAACGTCGGTCGAGCGAATGTAAAAATAAGTTTATGTTCTTGATGTGGCGTATACGTATGTTCGGTTTTACCTTATCAAAGTGTTCAGTTCGACGCCATTTTGTGTATTTTTGTACGTGATGGCCAACTTCATGGTGAACATCCATGCTCAGCCATATGCTCGAGCATCGATATCAGAGCATGAACGAAATATGAACATGAGCGGTCCGCATTAGCCATTTGTGATGTTCGCCATGATGCTCATACCATGTTCATGGCTAATGGAGACCTCCAGTAATCATTGTGTGTGTTGAGCCACAACTTATTTTCATTAGAGCTGATTTTTATTTAAAGCTGCTTAAGAGTATGTTCTGAAAACCGCAAAATTGTTCGTCACTTGTGATTTTAAATCAAATGTGGTTTTAAATCACATGTGGTTTCTAACCACTTGTGGCTTTAAATCACTTGTAATCTTAAAAACCCTTGTGGCCTTAAATCACTTGTAATTTCACATCACTTGTGGTTTTAAATCAAATACGAGTATGGTTTTGGTGTTAAATCAGTTGTGAGTTCAAATAACTTGTGATTTTATGTAATTAGTGGTTTTAAAGCACATGTGGCTTTAATTTTAATTATGATTTTATGATGGTATATTGCAAAGCACCTTAGTTTTCACTTTTCGATAAGTTTTTTATTTTGAGAGAAGACAAGCAAAACGCACGCTTGTAACGTTAAATCACTTCTACTTTAAATCACTTATAATATTAAATCACTTGTGGTTTTACATAACTTGTGGTTGTAAATCATTTGTGAGTTTAAAATCTCAATTATGATTTGTGTCTTGCAAAGCTCAACATTTCTCACTTTTTGATGAGTTTTTAGATTTTTGATAACACAAGCAAAAACAGATGAAAATTTTTTTAAAACAAAAACAATTTTTTAAATTTAATTTTTGGTTTGTACATTTGTACAAAGGGTTATAGTTAAAGTTTTTCCTTTCTTAAGTTTTTTCTTTCGATTACGAAACAGCTAGTTGTCCCCCAGCTAAAGATTTGATTATTATTTTTCTTGTCTTCTTCAATCAAAAATTATTATGATCACAGCAAATTTGTATTGTAAAAAAATCCTTCTTAAGAAAAAACTTAAGAAAGGAAAAAAACTTGAACTATAACCCGTTGTACAAATATCCAAACCAAAAATCTAATATAAAAATTATAAAGCTCAACAAAAATTCAATAAAACTATATATATTGTTTATTTCTTCAGGAAACTAAAGCAAATACCTTGAAATTTGGTTGTGCTAAAAATTATTTTTTTCGGAATTTTAGTTTAGGATATACTGAATTAAATTTAAAATAATGTGATACCTTATTCAAGTGGCTGGCAGTGTATGTACATTTTGTTAATGTTCACCTGTAACTCGCCGCTATATTCCGATGAGTATCGCTGCCCAACTACACCGATATAGGTTAGGTTAGGTTTGACAGGCTGGCAGCTATTGTAAAGCCAGCCCACTTGGGTCCAATCTGGACCCGTTGTGTTGCCTGGATATGATACGTATCTCACTAGATCTACATATCACTGGCCTAGAACCAACCCGACGATCGAATAAAGGAGTCCAATCCATCGCATTCCTATACCTCCGTCAAATCATGCAGCATCGGTCTGCCTAGTTACAATGCTCTTATATAAGAAAGAGCTGGACACTGACAGAGGCAGTGCTCAACGCTCTCTTCTTCCTCCTCGTCTCGGCAACTTCTACAGAAGTCATTAAAGGCCTTGCTACACTATCATACACGATCGTGCGATCTACTAAATAAAGCATGTGTGCTGAAAAAGTACTAAAAATTCAATGGTGCGACAGAGTTTTTGACAAATCGTGCGATTTGAAAAATTTTATGAAACTTTTCAAAACATTATGGTTTCTGTGCGATCAGTGTGGTATATAATGTGAAAAATATGAGAATATTGTTGGTGTCTCGAGAAAAACATTCAAGTAATGTAAAATTATTATGTTAATAAAAGTTTTTAATTATTTTATTGTGTATATAAATTATTGCAATTGTACTTATATGATAGTGTGGCCTACAACGCCATTTTGAAGCGATTTTTTCAAGTCGGCCAGACTTGAATGAATCGTACGATCGTGTAGGATAGTGAATCAGGGCCTTAAATGGAAGATTTAACCTCCTCACCTGCGTCTCTATGTGGCAATGTCCCGTCAGGACCGCCACAGCAGAACGCAACTTCCGTCGGGACAACCCCCTAATGATGATAGTCCTCCTGTATCCTCACCGATATATAGTTCTTTTAAATTTTTCATTTGTTTATATTCATTTTTTAATAAAGATGAAAAAATGATTTTTTGGTTAATTATTACTTCTGGGGGCTAATTCTGTCATTCGCTTAAGAGCGAGTTTTTATTCGAATGTGCGAGTTTTTACACTTTTGGGATTATCTCATTCGATATCGAGTAAAAAGTTTCGAAATTTCTAATGATGCCATTCGATAGCGAGTAACCATTCGAATGCAACCGTGCAACTTTTTACTCGTAAGCAAAAGTACTATCGAAAACCAGCCAAACAGAAAAACACAAATGAAATGTAAATTAAAAATTTTATTTTGAATAGCAATAGTAGTTAAATTAAATTGAGAATTTTTGGTTCTTAAGGATTTTTTCAATTCATATGATGTATATGACGTACATAAAGATGAGTATTGCTAAGAACACAAAAACTTATATTTGAAGTCAGTGTTTAAAAAACTTAACTTACAAAAGCAAAAGTTTGAAATTTGACTTTTGCTTCCAAGCAGAAGTTTTTTGTGCACTTCGAATGCTTTTGCTTTTTCTTAAACTTTCCATACAAAGAGAAACTTTGAAAAGTTTTTCGGGTGCGAAGTTTTATTTTGTTTTAGCTTTTTCCTTTTGAAAGTTAATAATTAAGCAACAGTTTGTAAACCAAAATCAAACTTCTTGCTTGGAAGTAACTGCGCAGTTGTTTTCAAGAACTTATTTGAATATGTTATTCTCTTTTGTTTTCTGCTCAAAAGAGGCAATATACTGCCCAGTGAACATAAGCGTTGCATTTCAAAAGTATTTTATGGTTATTGTTAAAAATTAAAGCTGAAAGAACATTTAAAGTAAATTATATTTTTTACAGCAAACATGCAACAGAAAAGCAAACAATTTTAACAAACATACGATTATTTGTACAAGAAGCAATTTTTTTAAATATGTATGTAGTTATCTGAGAAAAAGTCAATATGTCCACCCGAATTATCACTACCAACTAAAATGTTATGCTGTTTATAATATTAACATTGATTCTAAGTCCCAGAAAAACAAACAATTTGCTGTACTATTGCTTTCGAGTTAAAATAGTTTCCCCTTATTTTATTTCTAAAGAAAGCTTTTTTAAAATCATGTGTCGCGGTATATGCATCTAAGATTCTGGTTGTTATATTAAAAAAATTTTGTGTTTGCTGGTCACTAACTCAATCTACATATAACTTAAAAGTTAAAACAAAACTGAATGAACGCAAAGAACCTAAAAACTGTTTAAAGAAACTTTTCATTTTAAAAGTCTAAGAATAAGCAAAAGTTTTATTTGAAAAGCGAAAAGTTTTTATTCAAATCAACAGTTTAGTTGTTTCAAACTTTTGATTTCTCTCGCTTCATAATTTGAACACTGTAAATTGTTGCTTTCAGTTTTCTTTATAGAAATACGAAGTCAAAAAAAAATGCAAAACTGCGCAGAAGCAAAAGTTGAAAAGACTTTTGAACACTGTTAGAAGTCACATACATATTTTTTGAAATTTTATTTCTATTTACTTTTTAATGTACAAACACGCATACATGACTGATTTAAATGAATTGCTATTGTGAACGTATGTGTGTTTATTAACGCCTGTTCATGGATCGCGTTATAAATAAAGCGAAAACCAGCGACATGTTTATGACTACGTAAGAAATTGGGTCTGTGTAACGCGCTTCTCATTGTTCGCGTTCTGTTACGTTATACACGTATTAGTATACATATTTTCAATCCCCAGTATTGCCACTATACAAGTTATAAGTATCTTGTTTACTTTTTTCGTGTAAAATATATTTTTGCATCGTGAATAACGGTAACCCTATTTCAATTGAAAAAAAGAAACCGGTGATTAATATTTATGTAAACAAAACATCTTTATGCTGGAAAAAAATTATAGACTATTTGCTGGTCATACAAATTCTGTTGATGATCAGACAAATGCCTTTATGGATTGATCCTAATTCATTCTTTTATTTTTTAAATTATTTCCTTTCTTTAAATAATTAGCAAAAAAGGAAATTGTTTGCATATACATATATATGTATGTACGTGTTAACATGGATATGAACGTTTATTTATGTATATATGTATGTATGAACATATATGCATACTTGTTTTTGCTGTTATTTCCATTTTTATATATTTGAATCTTTGTTTTTTTCTTGCTCAACAAATAAAAATTTCCATGCGCGCAGCATTCGCCTGTTTGGCATGTAAAAACGCGATACACAGACAGAAAGCAGATGTCAATTGTTACGTTTTTCGTCCAAAAAGTTTTTTTTCGCGTTGCATGAACGCAAATAAGAAAAACGTCAAGATTTCTTCGCGTTTTTTGAGCACATTGTGTTCCATGAACAGCCTGTAAGTTCTTAATGTACAACAAGTATACAAAGTATGCAAATACATACAATTTTCGGCAGTGTTATAAAA
This sequence comes from Thecocarcelia acutangulata, assembly GCA_914767995.1. NCBI lineage: Eukaryota > Metazoa > Arthropoda > Insecta > Diptera > Tachinidae > Thecocarcelia > Thecocarcelia acutangulata. The sequence goes on along the minus strand of OU612097.1, from coordinate 98,169,134 downwards.
CACATTTTGTCAGTATTTTGCAACACTGAAGTGATAACTCGACTCGTTACGTAACGAGTCACATCATTAGAAATTTACACGATATCGAAATTATTTTCTACTCGATAGTAATTTCGATCACGAATCACAGAATTAGCCCCCTGGTTTTACATTGGCGATTAATGGGTTAAGCCAATGGAAACCCTTAAACAGATTTGTTAATAGTGTTTGACTGAGATAAGTATAATTTTCGTCGAGAAAATTAGCATAATTCACAATAGCTGGTGCTGCACTTAGCAGAGAAATAAACCAGTCTGTTGAGAAACAGACTGTAACAGAATCGTCTAACAGCACAACAAATTAACAGCAAATTTTAACAATAATGTTAACAAAAAAATCTGCTTTTGTAACAGACATCCAGCAGATACTCTGTTATAAACGCTGTTAATATTTTTGAAAAACAAACATTTACCGCAGAGAGGTAACATTGCCCCACTACAAACAGCAGCAGTTGAGTACATGAAGTCGTGGCGTTAAGAACGTGCTTGTAATTTGTTTTATTTGTTTCTTTTATTTTTTTGGTTAAAGAATACAAACGAGCGCGCTTAAATAATTTAAATCTAACAATAAAAATTGTTATTATCGAAAAAAGTGTTTGGTGACAAAACAAAGTTTTTAGAAAACAATAATTAGAGTTTTGAAAAAAATTACGAAATTGAAAACCAAACAGAATAAGTCTCTACAAAAAGTAAATTGAAACCCGCCAAGAAGGTGAACTAAAAGAATATTAAACGATATGTAAAGTAATTTTATTTTCGGCTTAAAAGAAATACAAATTATATAAATATGTGTGTATGCAATTTTGTTGATGGTCATTGACAGCGAAGTTTAAATTTTATGTTTTTCAAAAAGAGGTCAAGTCTTTGTTTAAGTGCATAAAATAATAAAAAAAAATTGAATAAAAATGTTTTGAGATAAAACAAAAATGAATGCATTTTGCAGCAAATTTTAACGAGCGGTTTTTGAAAAACGTTATCAACTGGTAAAACTGGGCCGCCATCAAAGAATAACCATTAAAATATTTTACATGTGAATGTTTACAATAAGAAAGAAAAAACTCGCTGCCATAAACAAAAAATAATAGACGTTATTAAATTATTCATTGATATGATAAATAATTTATATGTACATGTACATGTGTATGTGTGTGATAAATATTATATGAAAAGTGTTGTTGTTCTTGTAGTGTATGTATTACGAATGGTTGTTGTTGTTGTTGTTTGGTTATTAACAACAAATATAAACTCATACCTGAAAGTATGCTGATGACGTTATTTTAACCAACTTTTTTTTTCTGACGATCGCCGTTTGCTGTTGTTGTTGTTATTGTTTTAAGCCAAGACAAATACTATTGAGTTGTATGATTCATTCATTGCTATTTAACATTTCACTTCAATACAATATCATATATTTATGTGCTGTTTACAGTACACAGACGAGCGACTCGTCTATAAAATTTGTATTGCAAGTAAACAAAATATGTTAGAATTTTTATAAAAATTTTCTAAAATAGCATTACGTTTGTGTTCTATAAACAGTATATTATTGTTTTTTTTTTTATTGCGTTTTCTTCAAATGAAATATAGTATAATAAAAGCTGTCTTTTGACAATTGAATCTAAATCTATTGAAATGGATTTAAAGAAACAATAAACTTGTTTTCAACTGTTCATTAAATTATTCATCAAAACCGCAAACAAAGATTGGAAATTTCTGAAAGTGCTACAAACAAGTGATTGCAAAAAAATCTGAAATTAATTAATATTTTGAAGATATTTTTACACTGAAAAAAATTTTTGGCTTAATATTTTAGGCATTTTTTTATATAAAGAAAATAAAATAAAAAGTAAAATATTTATATAAATATATCTAAAAAAGGAACAAGTCCAGTTTACGCACAGAGCTCCAAATTTAAAAAAGAAAAAATTATATAGGAGGATAGAAAATTGAAAAATAAGAAGAAATGAAAAAATGGCTTAGTTTCCGAGTTATGGACCTATGAAATTTTGATATACGTGTATATGAAATTGCAATATTTCATTGCATTTCTCAAGGTATTTATGCAGAATTGGTATCATTCGAACGCTTTTGAGTGGATACATTATATTATGCAAGAATCTTTTAATTTCTTAAGTAAAAATTTAAATTAAAGTGCTAGAGGTTAATATATAAATATTATAATTTGTTAGAAAAACGAAAGTGCGATCGAAACTTCATTATATAACACAGGACTAATTAAATAAATTGTTTTAGCGTAGACGGCCTATGGCCGGGCGAAAGAATTTTCTGCTCTATGGTGTAACAAACGCCGGCTTCGCTGAGCAAATATTCCCTGCATAGCAGGCCTTCGGCCGGGCGAAAGGATTTTCTCCTCTATGGTATAACAATTACCGGCTTCGCTGACCAAAATTTCTCTGCGTAGCCAGCCTTCGCAATTTCATACACACGTACATATATCAAAACTTCAGAGTTCCATTACTCAGAAACTATGAGTTTCCACCAACTTTTGCACTCCATATTTTCTTCTTATTTTTAAATTTTCTACCCCCTTATATAATTTTTTAAATTTGGGACACTGTGCATAAACTGGACTTAAGTTCAAAAAAAAATTTAAAGTAATAAAAATAAATAATTTTCTATTTGAATATGTTAAGAATAACATAAAAATACTTTTGATGCCATAAAAAATAAAGTTTACTTAGCTTTTTCTTTGAGTGTATAAAATAACAGTAGAGGGCATAAAGTAACATCCAAACATAATTGGAAAAAAATAATTTTAACTTTGATAAAATTTACAAATGTTATATTCATTTGAGCTGTGAAAATATTTTATCACCATACAAAGGGTGTTTTTTACAGAGGTATATAATTTTGATTTTGAATAAAACAAAGATGAATTCTTTAAATTTTACTTTTAAAAGTTCCTCCAAGACATTTGATTGACCGAACAGTTTTATTAAACTATACGAGGTCTGATCAAAACATAACCGTAATTTTCAAATTTCATGTGCTACGTATGTTCGATTGACGCATTTCTTTTCTGTTATGTTGGTACGCATGTCTGTTATATATGTTGACAATATCAGTCATTTTTTTATTATATTATTTTAATTTATTTCGAGATACCAACAATATTATCATATTTTTCACAATAAATACTACTTTGATCTCATAGAAACAATCATTTTATAAACATTTCAAAACTTTTTAAATCACTCGATTTTCGATACTTTTTCAGAACACAAGTTAGATTTGGTAGATCACCAAATCTCGGATAGTGAATCACGTCCTTAAGAAACAAATTTCTACAGTTTTTGCAAAAAAAAAAAAATATATATAAATTGAAATGCGAGCATTGCCAAGTTAGTTAAAATATGATAAAAATATGAAAATCTTTAGAAAATTAAACAATTGACTGTATTCGTTATTATAAAGATAAATTAAAATTAAATTCTTTGAACTTCCTAAGGATATCAAATCCAATTTATTAGAATTATTCAATTCTCATATATCTTTCTACAATTTTTAGATAATTCAGTGTGACACAGCGCTCTTGTTTTTTCAATACCATAATAAGTACGTATGTATGTAACTGTAATTAATTAAAAATTAAATTCTTTAATAAATTTATATATTTTTTCGAAACGTACAAATTTTAGACCATAAGCTTACATTAGAAATCGTTTATATTTTTAAATAGAAATTTAAAATTCATTTTTTTTAATACGATTTTTTTTACGACATTTCAAAACTAACATGATGATATTTTCATAAATTATCGGGATATTGACGATTTCTTCCATATTTTTCTTGCAGCCCTGGTTATAACTTATGAGTTTCTGGTCTTGACAAAGAAAAACAGATTTAAAATAAGAATATTACACTGAAAGAAATGATGAGTTTTGCTCTTTGTTGTTGCGTGCAAAATTTGTTTTCACTCTTAGAACAATTATGAAATTATTGAATAAAGTCTCTTGTTTTAAATATAAGAGAAAAATGAAATATTTTGAAATTATGTTAGAGTTTTTTTTTAGTTATATTATAATAAATTTAAAGGGACAATTGGAAATAATTAAAGTAGTTTTTGGTTGTTTTCCACATAACGTGTTTTATGTTTTGTGTGCTTTTAACTTCTTAGTGGAAAAATATTATATTAAATTAAAAATAGAACATTGTAAAGTATTTTTCCTTAAATGTTCGTAGAATAAACATACTCATTAAATATTTTGTTTTAAAAAGTTACAAATACCTATTTTGCACGAAACATAAAAATTCATAAAAAAGACTTTAGCTTTCTTTATATAGTCTCGCTTTATTATCTAAGAGTATTAATCGACCATAACCGAAAAATAACAGGGCACTGTTTGTTTTGATATTGAGCACAGCTCATTTTTCCAAGTAAGCATTTTGTTTAAATCAACAGTGCTCGTTTCTGCTTCTTGATATTTGGGTATGATCGTTACTCTGTTCAATGTTCGAGCATAGGAGCATACTCAGAAATCAAGTATGCTCATGCAACTCCTTGTTACAGAAGCATCACATAAATTATTACTTAACAAAATTCATCATAAAAAATAAAACACAGTTTTTAAAAGAGCATTGAAAACCCTTTTCTGTGGTGTTATTTTATTTAATTAGAAATAAATAAAAAAAAGTTCTAAGAAGCAAGCGATATTCGCTTAAGTTTTTTTTTCCAGGTGTTTATGTTTATGTTCCCCACTGTCGTTTGGAGAAAAATAAAACGCGTCAAAAGTATTTTATGAAAAAGCGATGAAACAAATTTTGTTGTTGCTTCGACATCTTGCATCCTTTTAATTTATTTTTAACTTCTTTTCTTTTGTTAAAATGAAATAACATTTTTTCATCTTTCAAGTGCGTGTTTTTGTTCGATTTTCGAAATTATTTCAAGTTTCCTTAACTCTTGTTTTTTCCTCTCTCTCTCTCTCTCTCTCTCTCAATAACTGCACCAAATAACAACAAAACAATCAAAAAAGAATAAACTCTGCCACCGAATGAATCGTCTTCAAAAAAAAAACTTGCTGCCTGCCAATCACGTAAGTATCTGAACATTTGTTTATATTTTTTATTTTTTGCTAAAATGAAACTTTTAAGAAATAATAATAAAAAAATGAAATTGTATAAACGGCCAATATTGTAATTAACCTTATTTAAACTGAAAAACAATTATTTTTTAAATTTGTTTTTTATTACAATACAATATTTTTAATTGTCACCTTGTAGCTGTGAAACGGTCTTGTTGTACTGCATCCCATTAAACAAAAAGTGAGGAAAATATTATGGATCGTTGTGTTTTCTTTATTGTTGTTTGTTGTTGTTTTTCAATGGATCAGTAATCAATTTGATTACACATACTCGTACATATTGTTTGTGTATTTGATTGGATATTCTCCACTACTAATTGTTGATCGTGATGATCTCATCTGTTTCTGTTATAATATTTCCATATTACATATTAATATATATGTACATGCACACATACATACAAATATATGTATGTGTATATACAATATATTTTACAGCTGTTTAACTTTTTAATACATGTTTGCTGATTTTTTTTTTTTAATTTGCGTCCAATTTATATTTTTATTTTTTTGCACAAAATTTATTTGCATTTTAGTTTGTTTTTAGCTCATACATACTTACATATCGTTTTTCTTGTAATGTATGTAGCTCAACCACGTTTCATAAAACAACTTGTTGAATATTTTTAGCAAGGAAGATACTTAACTTTGTGGGGCATTGTCTACGTACAGTTTTGGCTTCCCTTTATTCAAAATGCTTCTATTGTTTGTCCAATGAAATGTTGACTTTTAAATAAAATGTTTTGTAAATAGGAAAATAAGTTTAAATTTTAAGGAAATTAAATGTTCAAACAATTGAGTTTTTTATTCGCTATAGTAGCTTCTAACATTGATAGAAGCTACACACAAAAAAAAAAAACATATCCAAAACGTCAAAAACAAGGTTGATTTAAAATTTTTCGGTGATGATTTTGCTTTATAGGATTTTCATGTTAATTAGACCTGTGCCTCGTTTCTGTAAGATTGGTGAAAATTTCTCGCATCGAAAACTATGAAACATAAAATTCCATCGTTTCTCGACTATCGAGAAAAACAGCGTTTCTGTATATTAAATCGAAAAGAGGCAATACTAGTTACGTCTTTATTGGAATATTTCCATTAAGCAGCTGTCAAAATACAAAAAGTAAACAAATAAGAAGAAGAATATAGGAAAAATTTATCAAACAAAAAGAAAATTTAAGAAACAAATGTTTATTTAATTGTGTCAATCAATAACACGTGTACATAAATAAAAACACATTCAAATTATAAATAAATTTCAATAAGGTATAGTTTTATGGTGATGGTTGCTGACCAATATAACCGGCGAAACATGTTGCGCATTTACAGCCAGAGATTAAGGGCTGCAACTGACCCTTTTTTAGTTCCTGAACCGATGAGGGAAGCTTCTCGCACTCCAAACAGGCTAAAATTAAGATTTTGCCATTAAATTTTTAATTTATCATACTGTATGTATGTACATAAATATTAAGAAATAAAGAAAAAACCAAAAAAACTCATAATTTTTATATATTTATTATATTATATGTTTCAATTTTCTAAAATAAAAAGAAGAAATGAATAATGAACTACATTCAATATCTGTCGCATTCATAATATATAATTTACACATAACAAAGGTTTAATTGACAAATTTTGTGCAAAAATATGTATGTCAAGTAAACTTTTACTAATTGCAAATTATTTTTTATGAATACGACAATATGTGTATAAATATTTAAAAACTTTACCTTTTCTACACGTTTTGCATTCATTATGTCAATTATATATTTTTTAAATTTATAACTTCCGCAACTCTTTTATTTGTGAAAAGTTTTGACAGTTCTAGTGAGAAACTTCTCACAAAATTTTAATACAGAAACAGGTTTACTCACAAGCTTCCAATGAATTACGTCAAAAAAGCTATTTTGACAGATATTTCTCGCTTTTCAAAGATACAGAAACATTTGTGTGAGAAACTCCATTTTTTGTTCCAGTTCCCATAGTTTCTCAGTCAATTCCTTTGTTTCTTGTGAGAAATTTCTTGATGCGAGTAATACAGAAACGAGGCACTGCTGATTTCATGTAACCCGAAAACAAACTTTTTCATTATTAAATTAACTTTAATTCCTTTTGATTTTATAAGTCAGCGCAGTTGAATCAAAATGAAATTAATGTTAAAATAACATCAGCAATCATGATGAATCAAGTCTATTCATATAAAAGTAACGTGAAGCACATGTTGAATCGATATGATTTAAATTTTCATTCAATTCATTAAATTAATTTTAATTTAAAATAGGTATTATGTAAAAACAACATTAACATATTTTAAATAATATCATTTTAACGTTGATTTAAGATGGTTTTAATATTGACTTAATATGGTTTTATTGTTAATTTGATTCAAATTATGTTTAAATTACCTTTGCATTTATGTTAAAATAACATGTAAAGTTATTTTGTTTCAAAATGGGTCCTATGTTAAATTTATTTATTTATTTATTGCCATAAAAATATTTACATATATACACACATAAGTACAATACGTCAAAAATAAATACAAGAAAACATACAAAAGAAAAAATCAAACACATTTCATTACAAATATTTGTTTCTTATATATATTTTTCCGTTATTAAGTAGGAAAAGGTGGGCTTGCAAATAATATAACGAATTCTTTTCTGTTTTAATAATTTTAAGCTAATTGAAGTTTGATTTTAAATTTACTCTTTGTTTATTTAACATTGGCCAATGTTAATCTTACCTAATTCAATGTTAATTTTACATTGATATATTTTTTAAGAAAATTTTGAATTAAGTTGGATGACTTCGTATGTTGCAACTTCGCTTTAAACTATGAGAGCAATCTTATTTTAATGCACAACGAGATTTTATGAATTTAACATTTATCATTGTTATTTTTACTGCAAAAAAGTGATTCACTTTTTTGCAAGGTAATATTAAAAAATTTCCCTTTCGAATCAATATGAATCAATGTTCATTATATATTTCAATTGGTTCATTATTTTTGTAGAAAATTAACATGATTTTAATCAACATTTTTCAATGTTCATTTTACTTTGCAAGTTTTTTCTGTGTCTAATATAGTGAATACCGACATTTCATAGGAGCTACCCTAATCATCAGTAGACTTTGGAAATTTTTGAAAGAAAAGATTTTTAAAAGATATCTTTCAAAAATTTCAAATATCAAAGTCTGCTGATGATTAGGGTGGCCCCTATGAAATGTCGACATATAGACAGCCAGGAAACATAGAAAACATGCTATTTATACATATTTTTTTATTGAAATTATATATTCGTATTAAATATTTTAAGCAAATTTTTAGTAATAATGATTGAACTTCAATATTTACCATACAAGGCATAGGGTGCGGTGGTGGCAGATTTACATTATGTATAATAAAGTCATTTACGAGGTCTGATTACAAAATAACCGTTGTTTTCAATTTTCGTGAGTTACGTATGTTCGATTTTCGCATTTTTTTCTGTTATGTTGGTACACATGTCTGTTATATATAATGGCAATATCAGCCATTTTGGATTTTCAGTTTATTTTTGACAGATTTTTTACTATTACAAAAAAATGGATCAAAGAAACTGTATTAAATTTTGTGTAAAAAATTGAACTAAACGCACAAAAACATTTGAAATGTTGACTGTGGCGTTTGGCGCATCTACTATGAGTAGCACACCAGTTCAATTGTGGTATGTGTAACCGGTTTAAGGAAGGCCGAGAAGATGTCAATGACGATGCTCGTCCTGGTCGCCCGAGCGCGTCAACAACCGATGAAAACATTGAAGCACTGAAATAAATGATTACGGATAATCGTCGAATCACTATCAAAGTGGTTGCTGATGATGTTGACATATCGTTCGGCTCATGCCAAGCAATTTTTACGGATGTTTTAGACGTGAAAAGTGCGGCAGCCAAGATGGTTACAAAATTGCTAAATTTGGGACTGCGTTATCATTTGTAGTACCTGGCAACGTAACTGTAGTTTGTTTACCATCTATAATCACGGCATAAGGTGCTTTTAAGAAATTGGAATATTTTTCTTTTTCCAAGGGGAACTAAAAATAAAGCTATGTACACACGGTTGTCAGATGTTACAATATTGTAAGATCTGGCAGCATGCTGACAATGAAAAATTGTCCCGCAGAAGTAAATTGTGTGTTCAGACGATCGTAAGAAAATCTTACAATTTCATTGTTAGACTATGGTCTGACAAATAATTCATCTGACAACAAAAATTGTCAGTTCACAAGGTTGTCAGATTGTTAAATGAAAAAAATTGCCAGACATGTTGTAAGACATTGCTACTTATGTATATCAACATCTGTTTGGCAGTGTTGCCCATCAAACTTTTTCTGACAATGATGCCATTGTCAGGTGCATTAATTTTATACATCTGACAATTAAAACTGAGCTTACAATACCAGCCAATTATCTGGCAATGCCGACAAAGAGTGTTCTCACGATTGTCAGATGCCTGACAACATTGTCGTCTTACAATTGCTTGACAATGGTTTTTCTGACAACGTTATAAGTTAAAAATTGGCAGTTCACACGATTGTAATAAATTTTCAGACAATTTTACTGGCAATATTGTAAAATCTGACACCCGTGTGTACGTAGTTTAATTAATTAATGAGATAAAACATTTAAATATTTGTTGTAAAAAGTTCAAAAGAGGTATTCGATTTTTTTTTTAGTTATTTTTTTAAAAACTTAATTCTCACCTCCTGCCCCCTCGTAATCGTATGTTAATGAGCAATTTTACAAATAAGCTTATTTGTTAAGAATTATGTTTACAATCTTAACAAATAAAAATTTGAAACATTTTTAGATATAATTTTTAAATAGAAATACTGTTTATTGGCCACCAAAAATTTTGTTTATTTTCGAAACGAGAAATTTAACAGAAAATGGAAATAAACAAACAAGTTTCATTAATGACTGGCTGTCCTTTAGAATGAAAATTGTGTACAAATTTTTATGATAAATATATTGAGACAAAATTTTTTCATCTTGTGTTATTAAAATTTGCCAGCAAATAAATAAATCTAAATAGTGAAACGAAATCATTAGCGAATTTATAATTTGCTACAAAATATGTATCTCGATTATATACAGGGTGGCGCAAAAGCAACCACCATATTGTAATAGTTTTTGCACATGGCGTTTTGCGTCAATCATATATGACATTTGTGAACTAGGCAGCTAGAGAATACAAATAGATGTAGATCCATCTATCCCCCCGGGGAACAAGTTTTGCCTTGGCGTATTCTTAACTTGGGCACTCGGTTTTTCAGGGAAAAGAGGGTCCCTCGTTTGGTGCGGCAAACAAAACTCTAGAAAGCCGCATGACTTATGTTGTGTTGGCTTCCGAAACCCTTACCATGGATATAAATTGGCAGAACGAGGATCAGCATGGCCGCCGGTAGCCCGGTTCCACCAGGACTGAACATGGTTGAGGTGCTCTGGCTGTGGTTGAAACCTAAAACGCGGGAAGGGATAATTGTTTGGTGTGTGGCTTTTTTTGGGGACTAACAATCTCCCGAGGATCTGTTGCCTATACAGTTGTTTTAAGTGCTGATGCTCTTAGTGGGCTTCGGCCTACCAACTCATTAAGCCTTGTCTTCCATTGATTGCTGGGAAATTTCATACAGAAGGGATTACAAGGCCCGAACTCCTTAACAAGAAGTTGTTCATATGGTCGCAAACAAATGGCAAGAATTGCTGCTCATTTTTAGGCTCACACAGGTAGCCTAATCAGCTACATGGGGGGCGCTGGTGAATCGTAAATAATGCACTCCGTGGAATTGGTCCACCATCAGATTAGGCCGTAAAGGCAGGTGCTGATGTAAGTCTTTTTCACAGTTGTAGATCCATCTATCCCAGCAACGAAGAGGGCGATTTTGAGTAGAAAATCATCATGAACGTCGAGGCGCATTTTCATTTAAACAGCCAATGAACAAAATCTGCATTTCTGGGGCACTGATAATCTGCATGCAATGCCGTTAATCCAAGCCACTGTGTGGCACGGTGTTTACACAGGAGAAGTAGTTGGACTATGCTGTTACCATTACTGGCGAACGCTATAGAGCCACTTCTTGCTGCCGTTATTGAATAAGCTGGGCTTGGTGGTAATGTAGGTCCAACAAGACGGTGCAAAAGCACATCGCCATTAGCAGGATCCACAATGGATTTTGCGAAGGAAGCATTTCCTCATCGCGTAATCTCCCATATTGGCGGTTTGTCACAGTCAACAATATCCATCGCAGACAAATTAAATTCGTTTTAGTTTAACTTCTAGTTCCAATATCCTTTATTAATTATAACTTTTATGGAAAAGTTTTTTCCGCTTAAAGTTCTTTCAAAAGTTATAAACATAAACCTAACTTAATTATTGCACTACTTGTTTAAACTCCATTTAAAGTGGCATTTGCCTATAAGAAATATGTTTGGCGCCACTTGATACAAAAAAGCTAAAATATTTTCTTTAATAAACCCACTCTAATACTGAAAACACCTTTTGTAGCCTGCATATTGAAATATATTGTCCATTATCTGGCATAACAAATGTATTGGCTTTTAGCCAATATTATAATATATTATTAATTTATCTTAATATTTTTTATTTGCCAGCCATTTAGCAAAATTTAACCAGTATTCTTGTTGGCGTTGCTCTTATTCTTTCATATATTGTAAGCAGCACAATAAAATCATCTGTTTGGGATTCAATTCGATGTAAAGTTGAACTGAATTTAAAACCATCAGCCATTTGTTTAAAAGTTGGCCCAATTCTTGTTGTTGTCTGTTTTGTGTTTGGCTCGCATGCGGCACAATATAAATAATAACAACATATTTTATATTATATACTTATTATTATGAATCTTTAAGATTTCATGTATATTTCCAAGAAATATAATCTAAAAATAAAATTTTGAGAGCAAAAATAAAAAGATTTAAATAAGCTTAATAGTGATTGGAGATGTTTGGAACAGTGTAGCAAAGAAAATATTAAACAGGCAAACACAACTTTCTGGTTGCCAGAAAAGTAGCAAAGCAGTCACTACAGTTAGCTACAGCATTATCATATTGCTATCTATGTTATAATTTTATGGGACTGCATTATCATTTTTAGTATCTGGCAACGCAACTGCAGTGTGATTACCATCGACAATCAAGGTATTAAGGTGCGTTTACATGGTAATAAAAATAATTAGATGTTGTGTCAACATAATAATAGCGGAAATCACTCTTGGTTGCACATCTGCAATTTTAGCGCACATAACATGATGTTTTGCTACAAAGCGTGAGAGTCTTTTACAAGTTTATTTGCTAAAATAAATTATAACAGCTGGTTTAAGAGTAACGAAATAAATAAATATTTTTGGATTGTAAATTGAGAAAGTATAGAAAGAAAGAAGTATAGAAAAGAAATTGCAAAAATTTCATTCTTCAGATTTTGTTTGAAAATTTTAGCAAACTAAAGCCCAGTTTTTGACTGCGTATTTAAATACAAAATTAGTTAATTTTATGCTAGTTCAGTTTATCACTATTAAATTATTGTTCTTATTTAAATGCGATGAAAGTGTGGCAGCTCTACTTTAATTCCAAATATTATGGAAAGTATTCCATAGAACAGCTGTTTGTAAGTGAAAGAATAGAAAAATTCTTAAAGAAAAATATTAAATTTATTAACGGCATAGAAAAACTTAACAATTTTATTTTACGCTAAGTTAGCTTCAATAAATTATTATACTGTGCTGTTGTTTAATGCAAAATTAGCAACTAATTTTCGAATATCTTCTGCAGGCAATAGCTCGTATGTGTGTTTTGTTAACCTTTTTTGCACTAATACAATGCAAGCACACAAAAACCATATGGACTATGAGAAAAACGTAAATAAAACTTAAATGAAGAAGTTTGGGCATTTAAGTTTAGTCCAAATTTGTAGTGAAAAACTGATTTTCGTATTTAAATGGAACTTAAAGCTAAATAACATTTAAATACGAACTCAAAAACTGGGCCTAAGAGTAATGCCTAAGCCAATAGAAAAAACAAAATCATAATTTTTTTGATTCAAAATGCTGTTGATGAAATTGAATTTGTAGGGCTTTTAGAACCTGTGTGCTCCAAGTTAAATATAAATATTCCTACACCGGAGTAGTTTTTTAAACGCAAGGGTTTACATGTTTTGATTGTAAAAAGAGACGGCAAACACAGCTGTTTTAGTACTGAGAACATTTACAAAGCCAAGTCTGCAATGGTTTTTGTTTACGGATATTTGTTCAAGTGTTGCGAATTTCGGCTTCACATATTTTGTTGTTGTAGTCTGGCAGGTGCAAGGTGTTCAAGGGTAGTTTGCAACGAATAGTGATGTCCGCTATTATAAAATTCTCTTCGTATTAAAAAATCGAACAGAATTCAATTCGCTCCTTTATTGCAACATAGTCATATCTAAAAAATGATCTTTTCGAGTTAACAATGCAGAATTGCTAACAGTACTACCAAATATATTGTGCCAAAAATTTATTAAAATTGCTTGTAAACTGTTTCCTTTAGAAGATATTTCCTCACAAAATTTGCTAAGACTTGTATGGATACTAAAAATTTTAAATGCGTTTTTCTCGAAACGAGCTTTTTGGGACATGACTATGTTGCAATAACCCTGCATTTAGACATACGAGTAATCTCATGCGAGTGCTGAATATGTAAAGGGTGCTTAAATTTCAAGGGCCGATGTTGATTTTGAATAAAACACAAACTATTTAGGAAATTATTGTAATTTTATTTTATTATGATATATTGGTATTACTCAATTATGCATGGAACAAAATATCGGCCAAATGGGCGCAGCGACTACGGCGGCACACCTTCATCCGATAGTCCAAATTTCGATGACCCTGAGGCATAATGGAGGTTCTATGCCGTTAATGTGCCGAATTATCTCATCCTTTAGCTGTTGAATTATTGCTGGCTTATCGACGTACACTTTTCTTTCAAATAACCCCAAAGAAAAAAGTCCAACGGTGTCAAATCACATGATCTTGGCGGCAAATTGACATCGCCATTACGTGAGATAACACGGCCATTGAATTTGTTGCCCAAAAGAGCAATTGTGTCGTTAGCTGTGTGGCAAGTGGCACCGTCCTGCTGAAACCACATATCGTCTACATCCATATCTTCCAATTCAGGCTATAAAAAGTTCGTTATCATCTCACGATAGCGAACACCATTCACAGTAACTGCCTGACCGGCCTCATTTTGGAAAAAATACGGCCCGATGATGCCGCCAGCACATAAACCGCACCAAACAGTCGCTCTTTGTGGGTGCATTGGTTTGTCGTCAGTCACTCTTGGATTCTCATTCGCCCAAATGCGGCAATTCTGTTTATTGACGAATCCACTGAGGTGAAAATGTACCTCATCACTGAAGATGATTTTCTTCGAAAATTGATCATCATTTTCATAATAAGTCTGGATAACTTTAACACGTAGTTGGATTGTGTATCTCTCCATGGTTCAAATTGAGTAAGTCTGAAATAGAGAAATGTCAAATAAAATTCGAAAAAAAAAACTTGGCGCTTAGGTGTGGTTCACATTCAACATTGGCCCTTGAAATTTAACCATCCGATATTATCAACGAAAATTTCTTTGAAAAACTCGAATATCTTGCAATTTTCATTTCTGTCTACACATGCGAGTGAGAATTCATTTTAAATTTGTCGTCAGAACGTGAACTTCAAACAATTTGTTTCCTTCATATATTTTGTAAAACTTAAGTTTTAATTTTATAATGATCCAGTTGATTTGTTTAAAATTATTTACGCGGTAACACTGTTTGTTTGTCTGACATTTGATTGCATGGAAGTGCCAAAAAACCACTCGCATGCAAATTCAGCTGCGAGTGCGAAAAATATAAATGTGGTAGTAAAAAAATGTGAGTGTATTGAGTTTTTCGAAATCTTACTCGTATGTCTAAACACTGGGTAAAGGAGCGAAATAGAACACTACATAATTGTAAATGAAGTCAAAACCTTGAAATTTATTTTTAAAATTCATTTTTTTCAACCGGTGTTCATGTCGTGGTTATTTTATTGTGCAAATTAATAGACAAAATCGCATATGGACTAGATATTGGCTGCAGACAATCCAAAAGTATTTCAACTGTAACAATTACACCCTCTCAAGTGTTTGATACGTGTTTTGGTTCAACATGATAATTGATTCATATTTTTTTTTTGTAAAATCAGCACAGTATCACTGAAGTTTGTGGAAAAATTTTTGTTTAAATTTAATTTTCGTTTCAAATTTTTCAGCAAAAACAATCTTAAAGTCTTACTAATATTATATAATGGATTGTTATCATAATAATCTTAAAATCATCATTCAGTATGCTATTTTCAAAATCGTCAATCGTTAAAAACTATTAAATCCGGCAGCCACGATTTCAGTTAATGTTAAATAAAAGGTGATGCATATACACAACAAAAAATTTTGTCGGGAGTGTTGTTTTTATAAGTTGTTTTTTTGACGACGTCATGTATGTATTATTAAGAAAACGATTAAAAACGAAACTACTCAAAATGTTTCTCTTACTAAGAAGTACTAGTAATAACAACACTCATTTCTGTGGTCGTTTCTTTTATTCCTAAAAAAAAATCAACAAGAGACGAAAGTGATTGGATGCATTTTTGATGTATCAAGATATCGCAAAGGAACGCCAGGTATAAATACCTGGAGAGTTTAAAATACTCAGATGTGAAAATGATTGGGTAAACAACCGGTGTACTTGTGATTACGGTGCACCGGTGCAGATCTCTGGTATACACATTGGGTCGATTGTGTGCGCAAACTGCATTTTGATTTGACCGCCCATTTTCGTAAAAGACTTCAACAATCTTAATACTCTGCTTTATTGTGTACCTCTGCATGGCTGAATTTGTCAAACACTGAAACAAGGAAATGTAAAATTAAGCTGGCTAAAAACCACCGCCATTATATTGCTCACTATGTTTGCACCATCCTTTAAATTCAAAGCATTTACAAAAAATAACATGGAATATTCTAGACTTATAGTTGGCTGAGTTTACTTTTACGAGCTGCAATTTTCTTTATTCTACTAAAATTTTTAGTACGAGTATTTCTAAGCACTTGTATTGCCATGTAAATCCACTTTTAGCTGTATTTTATTAGTGTTTGGCAATTGAAAAACATTTAAGCTCTAACCTTTTGATAGTTAAAATATTAACATTTTCCCCACCTACAATAAAACATATACACTTGTGCATAAAAGCGGCACCTACAAACTTTCAGGCGATATTCAATATTAATTGTAAATATCGCTTTTTAGTGCTTCCTTCATTGTCCAGCAGTAATTTGTTTTTTATTTCAATTGTTTGTGTATTTTTTGCATTTTCTTTGGCTTGAAACATCTGTTTATCGTTTAAAAAATTTTGCACTTGAATTTCATTTTATGACTCTTTCATGTTTCTACTTTTTTTTCATTTAATTTAATTGTGGTACGTGCTATCGTTTCTTTATAAGGGAAATTTTAATACGCTTTTTCCATTCGAATAAAAACGACAACAGAAAAAATTGTGATTTAGTATTCATCTTCGTCATCATCAGGGTAATCTTTGTTGAAGAGTGGAGATTTTATTAAATTCCCAGACATTGTTTTCTTTGTACATAAAAATGCAAAATATTTATCGCTCAGCAGAAGCAATAAACTCCAGCTGGAGGGTTTAAGTTTTAAAAGATAGGCAACTGCGCTAAAATTATTTTTATTAAGCTTTTAGGACTAAAAAATAAAAGGGCTTTATACTAGAGTTACAAAATGGTCGATAGCATTGATAGTTTTATTCCGAACTAACTATCGAAATATATTTTTTCCAAAGTGATACTATCGCTAAATTCTTTACGTGTACATTAATTTGAAAATAATATCAAATTAGCTTTATTTACATCTGCTAGGTTTCAGAGCTTTCGCTCACTGAAAGTTTGCTTTGAAAAGTCTTGTGTTTGGTGATGCCGAGGGAAAATGACGAATATAAAAGAACCGCTCTCTCCTTTACTCTTTCACAATCATAGATATCATATAAATCTGGTTTAAAATCGTAAAATTCGAGGAAAAAAAAATCGTCAATCTGATTATCGCACATAAAATTAGTTATGTTTAAATAAAATATATATTTTAATAGGGTAAAATGTAACACAACTTTTTATGGTTGCCTGCAATAAAAGAAACTACAGCATTTAAAGCCATTATTACAACCTAATGAGAAAGTTCATGATAGTTAACCTTAACATTAAATAACGTGAACGATAAAGTCACCATTAAACTTTCCCCATTTCTGCAACTGATGTTAAAATTTTTTCAACAAAAAGTATGGCAGCTTCAAATGCTTAAGGTTAACTTTGAAATCTACCATGAGGATAAACCTGCTGTTAAGTTATCAGTAACTCTTCAGGTCAATGTTAACTTGTAATAATAAAAAAAAAAAAAAAATTATCTGTAGGATAAAATACCTATTCGTCAGTTATAATAGTGGCCCTTAGAGTTATTTCACATTTTAATATTTTATTATTTTAATAAAAAGTATTTTGAAAGTTGCATATTTAAGAGTTATGTATGTACGCATTATTGTACTAAACATTTTTATTAAATTTATCAAATTGCAAAATAAGCTTTAGTCTGTAACATTTCTTCTAAAGTGGTTCCTTCATCTAGTTTCTCATTTTGATTTTGTTAAGGTCTATGCCAGGGGTGCCCAAAAGCTCTATATGGAAGAGCAAACACAAATACATTTAAGTAAAAATTAATTTTATTTAATATTTTTTGTTGTAAAAAACAAAACATATTTACAAAAAAAAAAAAAAAAAAATCAACACTGATAATAGCTATCGTTGTTGCTTTGCTCTTGTGTGTGTGCAGCGAAAAACGACAAAAAAAATATACAAGACAAACTTGTTTGTGTATTTTTCTTTGCTAGTGTGCTGAGTGCAGTATGTCTGTATTAACGAGCACAGGCATAAGGCTAAGCGCTTTTACAAAAACAATTGAACATCAAGCGCACAATGCTTGGGCATTTCCGGTCTATGTACCTGGATGCAAACTCCACATTTAAAAGAACACAATAATACTAATAATATTGCTATAAATCTAGACTAAGAAGGAAAAACAATATGAAATGAAGAATAATATTTGATACATTATTCAAAAAATCTAGCATCTTCATTCATATATCAAATTTTCCAAGTCTATGCTTCGTTGTTTTAATTCGGATTAAATTTCTTTCGAACACTACAATGAAATCAGAAACTCTTTGATTATATCTGAAAAAACACCTTTTCTTGTAATACTGTAAGGATTTATAGGCCTTGAAATTTTTGAATTTATCTTCAAATTGAGAGTTTTATCGTATAATTTGTTTGAATGTAAATATCTCACAACATTTCAGTGTTACATACATATTTACGTAGACATTTGTTTAACCACCGTTTTTCTTTGTACCATAAATATTACTTCCACAAATTAACTTGTATAGTTGTTAAACAAAAGTTGCTTGAAAAATATGAAAGTTAAAATATAATTTGAAAAAATCGTCAAAAACAAGCTTTAAATCGTCAAATTGCCAACATGCTATTTCAGCGCCCAAAATCGTCAAAATGGCGATAAGTCGTTTAATATGGCAACCGTGTTCCCAATAGTCAATTAAAAATATTAGTATTATTGAGAACTTAGTGTCGGGCGTTTAATTCACAATAATACTAGTATATTTCATTCACAATTGTTTAAGAATAAACATATTTCTAACTTTTTTATTCCAAAAAATAAAATTATTTCCTCTTTTTAGTTCAATCTGGAAGCATTTTTAGTTTTTTAATCTACTTTGGAAATTTTTGAAAGATATTCTCAAACGGTTGTTCATTTGTTTGAAAGGTGTAAAGAAATGTTAGAGACGTTTATAAATAGAAAAGCTTGTCTTTTGTGTTTTGACGGATATTATTAGAGCATTTTTCTTTTTAAATTCTCAGCAATTTATTTGGATTGTTGGGATATAAAGTTGAATGTTTGAGAATATCTTTCAAAAATTTCCAAAGTCTACTGATGATTAGAGTAGTTCCTATGAAATGTCGACATATAGATAGCTAGGAAACATAGAAAACAAGCTATTTATAATTTTTTATTGTTATAATAATTTTACATTACTTAAATTTTTCCTCGAGGCACCAACAATATTTATAATTTTTTATTGGTATAAATGTTAGAAGCTTAAATAGCGAATAAAAAACTTAATTGTAAAATTATTATGTTAATAAAAGTTTTTAATTGTTTTATTGTGTATACAAATTATTTCAATCATACTTGTATAATAGTGTGGCCTACAACGCCATTTTGAAACGATTTTTTCAAGTCGGCTAGACTTTTGAAACAGTTTTCTGTGAATGAATCGTACGATCGTGTAGGGTCTTTAAGGCTTGTTACCGACAACAAACCCCATTAACAATAATTATCTTTATAATCGGGTCCAAAATAAACGTTAATAGCTCAAATACACATTCCAAAGCAAAACCGCTTGAAACCGGTTAGCGAACGTGAGCTTTTTGGGAACTCCCAAAATTGGCTTCACAAATCGCCAAAACCCCCTCACTACTCCGCAAGCAATACGGCAATTTTAATTTTCGCACTTAACCGAATGACCGTTAATAGCTCAAATACACTTTCCATTGTAACAATGTGCACCGAATAAGAAAAACCGTTGGCGAACCGGTTAGCAAAGCGATTCAGAGTTTTAGAAATAAAAACTGTGTAAGTAATATGGGAATTTATTTTAAAGCTCACATTGAAGTTATTTGCGTCTCGAAAATAATTTTTTGTTATGTCATGGTGGAACTTTTTTTCCTCATGCCAATATATAATGCATATATATAATGAGAAGTACAGATATTATATTTCTGTTTTTAATAAAATACTTATCATTGCAATGATCTAAATTGGCAGACCAATTGGATACTGAGGAATGGAGTAGTGACCGCGAAACAGCCAAATGACCCCCTTCTGACGCTTACAAATCTATACATACATATAACGAGTGATTTTTTGGCTATTATCTTTTTGGCAACGCTAGTTTTGACAGCTCACGCACGTTTTGTATCTTTTGTCACTGTCAAACATCTTTAATTTGGTCTATAATTTAATCATGAATCGTCTTACAAACGAACAACGCTTGCAAATTATTGAATTTTATTACCAAAATGCGTGCTCTGTTAAGAAAGTTCATCGCGCGCTTCTTCCATTTTATGGTCAGTTTAATCGACCTACTGAGGCTTCTATTCGGGCTATTGTAAAAAAATTTCGCACCAAATTTACATTGTTGGACATTAAACCACCAACACGCTTACGTAGAGTGCGAACTGAAGAAAATATCGCAGCCGTATCGGCCAGTATTGGTGATGACCGTGAATTATCGATCCGGCGCCGTTCGCAGCAATTGGGCCTCTGTTACTCCACTACGTGGAAAATTTTGCGGAAGGGTTTGGGTATGAAGCCTTATAAGATACAGCTGGTGCAAGAATTGAAGCCAAACGACCTACCACAACGCCAAATTTTTGATGAATGGGCTCTTGAAAAGTTAGATGAAGATCCACTTTTTTATCGAAGAATTGTGTTCAGCGACGAGGCTCATTTCTGGTTGAATGGATACGTGAACAAGCAAAACTGCCGTATTTGGAGTGAAGAACAGCCAGAAGCATTACAAGAGCTACCAATGCATCCACAAAAAACAACCGTTTGGTGGGGATTATGGGCTGGCGGCATCATTGGGCCGTATTTCTTCAAAGATGATGCGAATCACAACGTTACTGTGAATGGTGAGCGCTACCGTGCGATGATAACAAACTTTTTTTTGCCCAAAATGGAAGAGCTTGACTTGCATGACATGTGGTTTCAACAAGACGGTGCCACATGCCACACAGCACGCGAAACAATGGACCAATTGAGAGGCGAGTTCGGTGAACAGTTTATTTCACGCTTGGGACCAGTCAATTGGCCGCCCAGATCGTGCGATTTAACGCCTCTAGACTATTTTTTGTAGGGCTATGTTAAGGCTAATGTCTATAGCGACAAGCCCGCTTCGATTGACGCACTGGAAGCCAACATTGAAAACATTATTCGTGAGATACCGGCCAAAATGTTGGAAAGAGTATGCCAAAATTGGACTAAGCTGATGGACCATTTGAGGCGCAGCCGCGGCCAACATTTGCATGAAATAATCTTCAAACATTAAATTATATCGACCCAACTATCGATCCAAATAAATATTTCATGCATTTTTCTGAATTTTATGTGTTTTTTTTTTTAATTTCCGATAGTTCTTATAAAATCACCCATTATAAATTAATGCAGCAAGTTTCTTTCTTATTAAAATATTTTTAATTTCTCAGAAATTATAACTAAGTAATTTATATATAATAATAAACAAAACTTCAACTAAAAAGTTTATGGCCTTATTTATGAAAAATTTGTTCATGTTTATTAAACTCTTATTACACAAATTTTATATGGAAATGTATAAACATAAAATTTTTTTTTTTTATAAATAATGCAGTTAAAATTTAAAACTAAACTGTATTTTATATCAAACAACCTAAAAATCAGTTTTCAAATTTTCCATTTCTTTACTATCACTATTTACTCATTCATAAATCAAATGGAATTCCAAATATATGAATATGGCTCTAGAACTCATTTTTCATACAAAGAGCTTAGCGGAACTAACATTTGTTTTAAATGGCTGATTTTATTAAAATGCTTTTCCTCTTTAAGACAACAAACGCAAAAAACAAAACAGCTGAACAAAAAAAAAATAAATAACGACATACTTATTAGAAGTGTTGCAATAATTTCTCTACATTTTAGTAATTTTGTAATTGTATATGTTAATTAAAACGAACAGATGTGTTAAAACTAAAAAGCAAATATTTATTTAACTTTATCTATGAAATACATGTCTCCTACGAATATATTTCTCAGCAATGGTTGCCAGATTTGAGGACTTGTTGTTAGTTTTGTCGATTTTAAAAGTTGAAAATTGAAAAATGAATAAATTTGTTTGTAATATTTTTGTGTTTACATAATATCTTTAAGTTTAAGTTTTAAAAAATAAAAATCTCATAAAACTAATACCATGTTCAGACGGTAATATGAAACACTTGGTTCGCTCTCCGAACCACTACTGCGAAACTAGGTGTTCAGACGGTTGTTTTTTTGCATCACACTAATGTTTACATATTTTGTGCAAACGTTTCACTAATTCTTTTTTAATTTTTATTTAAATCTTTATGTAAGTATCAAATTTTCACATTTTCAATGTGTTTATTTTGATTCTACACACATTAATTATCTTTTTTTTTTCTTTGTTTAGATTTTTTTGCAGCTAGTTCAGATATACTAGCGATAATTTATTATCAAATTTCGATATGGTAGTAGTTTTTGCATGGTTCGCAACAAGATTCAAAATGAACCAAGTAGGTTCGCTCTCAAAATTTTGTATGGCGAACCATGTTGGTTCAATCAAGATTGGACCGCGAACCACGAATGAGAGAGCGAACCTCGAAAATAAGCCTTCGTGTGAACATGCTATAAACAGCTTGAAAACATTTTTTGCCAAAATTCGAAGCTGGGCAGACTGGCGTGTTGAAAGGTCAGTACAACACTTGAAGAAACAACTAAGAGTCCGGACACAATGTAACGATAATTTACCGCAGTGCGGGTTTACCTACGATTTTGAAGTAAAAAATCGCAGTGCGGAGCGGCATAAAATTAAAATTTATTTTATTTTCATTGCGGACTTTTTTATTCTATACATTTTAGACTCTCTTTCTCTTTCCGATGTTGCCATAGTTTTTGAATAATTGGCGATAATGAAAAAATTATCAAAGAAATTAGGAAGTATGACTATCTTTATTATTTACAGTCGGGAAATTACAAAAACTTTCAGGCTAGAAAAGATTTGTCATATTGATGTGTTTGCCATCTATGGCCCCCAAACAATGAGGAAGGCTAGTTTTTTCAAAAAAAGAAAATGATGTTTGGGACCAATTGGTTATATTTGGACTAGCCACATAGATTTCATGCAATTCATTCCATATTTCTTCGCTTCTTTCACATATAATCGTTGATACGCTTAGGACAAAACTTGCATTCTGCAAGTCAGCAAGGTTGCTTAATGAAAAGTTATAAAAAATTAGGTTTGAGGATGGTGAAGCAGGAAGTTTTTAATCATATTTCTAAACATATTGCAGACTTAACATTATACGTTATCATTTCTTCTTACATTAAGGTAAGTGATAATCGACACTTGGGCGGTTTTCTAAAGATTAAGGGTCTTTTAATTTCACACATAAAACCAAAATGGACTCTACCAAATTAAAAATTTTTGAACAGCTACGAGTAAAACAGTAAATTTTTCTCAAATTTAAAATAAATAAAAATGTAAACTAATTATGACAATTTTATGGTATAGGTTTTTGGATGGCGATTTACTGTCAAATAATCTATTGCCTCTAGCAAGAACTTTGAACGGAAATTTATATAAAAATAACATAAAATGGCGGCATTTAATTAAATTTTTCGTTTTAAGTTAAGAATTATTATATATTATATGAAAATATTTCTGTTAGGCCAATTGCAAAAACAGCTGTTTCTTTGACAAACTTGTCATTACCTTTATAACTAATATAATGCTGCCATATTTTTAATGCAATTATTTAAAACTCAGATATTTTAAGCATGTTTAAGATTTGAATGAAAAGTAACGTAATATTTAAATGTAAGTTAATGTTTAATGATCTGTCAATTAAGCTTTTTTACATAAGTTATTATAAAATTTTTAGTGTTTCTATAGTAGAAATTGGTGACAAGTAGCTGTCACAATATTTTCCAATTAAAAATCGGTTGCAAAATTTCAAATGAAAGTCTATTAAAAGTGATGCCAAAAATGCAGAAAATATAAAACTTATACATATTTTTTATTAATTGAAATACACATACAAAAAAAATTTTTTAGTTTATTTCAGAACATTTTAAGAATTATAAAAACTTAAACAGCAAAAGCTGGAGGAATGCAAGTTTGCAAACTAAAGGGTGGTTAAATTTCAAGGGCCGATGTTGATTTTGAATAAAACACAAACTATTTAGGAAATTATTGTAATTTTATTTTATTATGATATATTGGTATTATTCAATTATAAATGGAACAAAATATCGGCCAAATGAGCGCCGCGACCACGGCGGCACACCTCCATCCGATGGTCCAAATTTTCGATGGCCCTGAGGCATAATGGAGGTTCTATGCCGTTAATGTGCCGAATTATCTCATCCTTTAGCTGTTGAATTGTTGCTGGCTTATTGACGTACACCTTTTCTTTCAAATAACCCCAAAGAAAAAGGTCCAACGGTGTCAAATCACATGATCTTGGCGGCCAATTGACATCGCCATTACGTGAGATAACACGGCCATTGAATTTGTTGCACAAAAGAGCAATTGTTTCGTTAGCTGTGTGGCAAGTGGCACCGTCCTGCTGAAACCACATATCGTCTACATCCATATCTTCCAATTCGGGCCATAAAAAGTTCGTTATCATCTCACGATAGCGACCACCATTCACAGTAACTGCCTGACCGGCCTCATTTTGGAAAAAATACGGCCCGATGATGCCGCCAGCACATAAACCGCACCAAACAGTCACTCTTTGTGGGTGCATTGGTTTTTCGACAATCACTCTTGGATTCTCATTCGCCCAAATGCGGCAATTCTGTTTATTGACGAATCCACTGAGGTGAAAATGTGCCTCATCACTGAAGATGATTTTCTTCGAAAATTTATCATCATTTTCTGTCTGGATAACTTTAACACGTTGTTGGATTGTGTATCTCTCCATGGTTCAAATTGAGTAAGTCTGAAATAGAGAAATGTCAAATAAAATTCGGAAAAAAACTTGGCGTTTAGGCGTGGTTCACATTCAACATCGGCCCTTGAAATTTAACCACCCGATATCTATATAAATTTTCAGGCATGTTCTGAGAAACGCAAATTGCTTAAATTATTAGGTGTTCTGACAAGCGGATAACGCAAGAAGTATGGTTTTGCGATTTGATATCGCCAAATAGCTGTTCTGAAAAACGTATATCGCTTAAAATTGGCGACTTCAATTCACTTGTTTATGTTGAACTGAACTGATTAAATTTGCTAAAACTGAACTTGCAAAAGGAAATAAATTTATTCACATTTAAACTTTAATATGTTTTCTTTTTATTGCAATAAAAAGTTGAAACAATTTTACATTTTTTCAATTAGAAAAACCCAATTAAAAAATTTGTTTATTTGTTATCAAGTTTCTTTCGTTTTATATAACTACCTTAAACATATGTAGGAATGTAAAACACATGTTGTATTTTTCATAAAAATGTCGAAACGCCAGTAAAACGCGTGTTGCCTAGAACACTAAAAAGTCAATTAAGCGTTTTTCAGTATAAAAAAACATTGAAATTTTTTGCTTCACAATTTTCGTGGAAAGCACTTCTCGCTTTGAGCAAATCCCGCTACGATTAGATTTTCCATTGAAATGAGTAAAATGAAACCAAAATGTTATAAGTTGAAACAAACAGCTGTTTTTTCCACTTAAATGTGGCTGTAAATTTCTTGGTGAGTAATAACTGCTACGTCAGAAACTTACTGTGGCAACATTGTCCTTCCCACTTTTATCTCTAACCTTCTGTTAAATAGCTGCTTAGATAAGTGTCTAAATAATGATGATTAATTATTTCATTTTTGCACGTCTGTATATTATTTTAGCAGGATGGAAAAATTACTTTAATATTCAAGCGAAATAAAGAAGAAAACAAATGAATGGATAAATAAGTTGAATGAAGTAGCTGATAGAAGGGCCTAAACTGATTGACAGGTGAACAAACACATGAAAGGTGTTGGGTGGAAATTAAAATAATATTTTACTTCAACTTTTCATACACGTACGTTTTTTACTTTCTAAAAAGCGTGACAAGAGTAAATAAAATTGTTTTTTTTACAACTTTAGCTCCTCTCACGCTGCTAATGACGCTAAATTGTTAATAATATAATAGTTTTTATGATGTTTTGTTTTGGCCTTG
Source organism: Thecocarcelia acutangulata (assembly GCA_914767995.1). Classification (NCBI taxonomy): domain Eukaryota; kingdom Metazoa; phylum Arthropoda; class Insecta; order Diptera; family Tachinidae; genus Thecocarcelia; species Thecocarcelia acutangulata. The sequence goes on along the minus strand of OU612097.1, from coordinate 98,142,804 downwards.
TTATAATTTAACTTTCTCTGAAAACGAAACAAAATAAATTTTGATAATTTGTGCAATTGATGGAAAAAAATGCGGTGGTTTTGCACAAAAATTTTTCATAAAGTTACCAAATATGAAAGAAATTACCAAAATTAATATGATTCTTTTTATTTGGCAAACATACAAATTTAATTTAAGTTGCGTTATAATACAAAAGGCATTTCTACTTTACAATTAAATAATATTATAATTATATGAAAAAAATTAAATAAAAATTTTCTCGAAATTGGCGGTAAACGAATGGAGGACGTGTTGAAATTCCTTGCATACAATTTTTGTTGTCAAGAATGTATGCAAGAAAGATCTAATAAATGCATTTTTAAGCTTGAACCGCTTACAAGCTCACGCAGTTTACAACGATTATTTCAAAATATGTTGATGTTGAATTTAACTGCAAAGAATATAGATTTGGCTAGGTCAAATGATTTATTACATTGTTTGATGCTAATAACCGCATTAAAGAAATATCAAATACGAGCATTTTGTGTGGTCTTATATTGCAATAGACTCGATATTATAATCTAGTTTAGCCAACATTTTGTCTTAAGGAAGATTAATTTTCCCCCCTATTGCAAATACCTAAAATGAATTTAGATACGAGTGTGTTCTTTAAAAAATAAAAGCGCTCATCATATGTTAAATCATGACTGGCATTTGTTATTCACTTGCACACAACGTACGAGTAGTTAGAAAAACAAAGTTTGTTGTAAATTCTGTCATCTTATCTTATCATTTTGCTGCTGAATACCTTAAGCTATTTATAATTGTTATATTTTGTTATATTTAATTGTAAGTAAGAGAATTATATAAAATATTTTTAAGTAGCAAAGAAATTATTTTGGAAATTTTTGCAAAAACATCTCATTTTTACGATTGTTGTAAAGATTTTTTGCAAGATATTGTTCAAAGCAAGTAGACAATCGTTGTTTGTTATGAGTTCGAAATTTCTTTTCTTTGGAATAAAGTTATTGACGAGATAGACTAAGCACCAACGGGGGAAAAATTTAAACATTTCTTAAATTAAAAGTTATCAACAAATTAACAATAGAAAAGCAAAGTTTTTAATATTAAAATAATTATAGAGAATTAAACTATATTTGAAACGGTAATTCGCCGCAAGCGGTAACAAAACAAATTGTGACAAAGTATATACTAATGTTGTTACAACAATATTCCAAATTGCCTTTTCTATGTGTGTGAGAACATAAAAAGTTAAGTATTTTTTAATATTAAGATGAAAACATTCCTACATATATATGGTGTATCCAACAACACATGCAACCATATTATTATGGTTACATATGACTTTTGAAATATTTTTTTGTTTTATTGCAGCTAATGGATATATCAACGTCAAAGAGAAAATTCTGCATTAATTCCGTTGAGATGCATTCCGATTATTATTATTTTTTATTAATTGTATTTATTTTACACGTATTACCAAAATATATTATATGCGGTCTGTATGTATACAAAAATATGCTTCTATTACAATAAAGTTATTTATGACATAAATATGGTTATAATGGGTGATTTTATAAGAACTATCGGAAATTAAAAAAAAAAACATAAAATTCAGAAAAATGCATGAAATATTTATTTGGATCGATAGTTGGGTCGATATAATTTAATGTTTGAAGATTATTTCATGCAAATGTTGGCCGCGGCTGCGCCTCAAATGGTCCATCCGCTTAGTCCAATTTTGGCATACTCTTTCCAACATTTCAGCCGGTATCTCACGAATAATGTTGGCAATGCTGGCTTCCAGTGCGTCAATCGAAGCGGGCTTGTCGCTATAGACATTAGCCTTAACATAGCCCCACAAAAAATAGTCTAGAGGCGTTAAATCGCACGATCTGGGCGGCCAATTGACTGGTCCCAAGCGTGAAATAAACTGTTCACCGGACTCGCCTCTCAATTGGTCCATTGTTTCGCGTGCTGTGTGGCGTGTGGCACCGTCTTGTTGAAACCACATGTCATGCAAGTCAAGCTCTTCCATTTTGGGCAAAAAAAAGTTTGTTATCATCGCACGGTAGCGCTCACCATTCACAGTAACGTTGTGATTCGCATCATTTTTGAAGAAATACGGCCCAATGCAACAAACGGTTGTTTTTTGTGGATGCATTGGTAGCTCTTGCAATGCTTCTGGCTGCTCTTCACTCCAAATACGGCAGTTTTGCTTGTTCACGTATCCATTCAACCAGAAATGAGCCTCGTCGCTGAACACAATTCTTCGATAAAAAAGTGGATCTTCATCTAACTTTTCAAGAGCCCATTCACCAAAAATTTGGCGTTGTGATAGGTCGTTTGGCTTCAATTCTTGCACCCCAGCTGTATTTTATAAGGCTTCACACCCAAATCCTTCCGCAAAATTTTCCACGTAGTGGCGTAACAGAGGCCCAATTGCTGCGAACGGCGCCGAATCGATAATTCACGGTCATCACCAACACTGGCCGATACGGCTGCGATATTTTCTTCAGTTCGCACTCTACGTAAGCGTGTTGGTGGCTTAATGTCCAACAATGTAAATTTGGTGCGAAATTTTTTTACTATAGCCCGAATAGAAGCCTCAGTAGGTCGATTAAACTGACCATAAAATGGAAGAAGCGCGCGATGAACTTTCTTAACAGAGCACGCATTTTGGTAATAAAATTCAATAATTTGCAAGCGTTGTTCGTTTGTAAGACGATTCATGATTAAATTATAGACCAAACTGAAGATGTTTGACAGTGACACAAGATACAAAACGTGCCTGAGCTGTCAAAACTAGTGTTGTCAAAAAGATAATAGCAAAAAAATCACTCGTTATATATGAGATTAGTATGAAAGATTAGTATAATTGAATATGTTACTTATTATTACAATACACCACTGTTAAACCAAAATATAGTACTGTTGCTTCAAATATTTTTGTTACAATACTATAGTGCATCCACTCAATGGCGTTTTAATGTAACAATAGAGTATTATCAAGTGCAACCATATAATTCAACAATAGTATGTTGCCCTTAAAATATTGTTGTATCAACCATATATTTTTTTCTACGTGCACTTTTTTTAATTAAACAAATGATTATTTCAATACAGAATTTTTTTATATTCTCTTTAAATTTACTATTACTCGTAAGTATTCCCTTAAAAAATTAAACCAAACAATTGAGTTTTTTTACAGAAATGAGTTTTCACAGAAGTAAAAAATAATACTTTATTATCAAAATAAATAATCGCTTATTGAAATATAATTGGGAGTATTTTACTTTCAAAAATTTGTCTATATTAAGGGCAAAGCAAGTTTGAATTATTTTTCTTAGATTTAGTGTCCAAATTTTGAAAACAAGAAGAACAAATTGTAAAATACTTGCAAGGTGTTAATAAGACATGTTGATAGCATTTTCTTTGACACCTTTTGTTTCTGATTTGCTTTCTTCTCTAATATTTTTTATTTTTTTTTAATTCATAATCTTTATTATATTGCATTGCTTGGTCACTTAAAAAGGAAGTATGAAGGAAAAATCGACGACGATTTTTCCTTCATACTTTCTTTATGAGTATTTTGCCACCGTTTTGGTAAACATTAGTCTTGACAGTTCATACTTGGCAGTTGTGAAGTAGACACGTGTCAAATTTATTGTTTAAACGTTACAACATTTCATCAAAATCAATCATCGAGTTTCATGAAAAACTCATAATGAGTGGAGAGGCACATTTTCATTTGAATGTATGCCCTAGAAAATATCGTTGATGGTGAAAAATATCATAGCAAACGTCAGTTGTTTCCCATAGTATGTCATTGTTTCGATTTGTTCATAATACCAGGGCAAAGTTCACTAGTTCACTGCAGCAGCAAGCCCTAGTATTATATATTTAAAAAGGTCTTGAATCTACTACAAACCACTTGCAGCGCTAGTTAAAAGATTTCCAAAAACTTAAAGTCCAACTTGAAATTAATCAAAAAAACATAAATTTACATTCTTTGTTGATATTACTTTTTTTAATTATGGCGATAAAAAGTCTTCAATTTTCTGTATATTTATTAAAGTAAAACTGAAGCTGTTGCTGTTTCTTGAAAAAAAGGTTTCAACATTTGTCAAGTAATAAACAAAATTTTTTGATATTAAAAATTTGTTTTTTATTCTGTTTTTAGTCGTTCTGTTTTATCTCCATTAAAACGACAATCGAAAATTTAATTTTGAACGGCTTGCAAGTAGTACATGTGTTAAAACATTTATTGCATAATAATTTTGAACAAAACGATTGTTTGGTAATTCTCACATAAATTTTTATCAACTTCAAATACTTAAAATTAAAAATATTAAAAAAGAATATTTTTTTTTAAAGCAATCTCATAATTATGGGGGTTAGTGATTATTCACTTAAATGGTCATTTATTGTTTTAAATGTTTATAGAAAAGAAAAACGACAAAAGATTTAAAAGTGTCAAATAGTTTTGTTTCTTATCTTCGAAGGGGTTGTTGAAAGTGGCAGAGCTGTTAATTTTTAAGTTTGCTGATAGCAACTGAATTTGAATTGTTTTAGATCAACAATGTGGCCTCTAGAAAAAGAATTTTGATGCGCAAATACTTGTGGTTTTTAAAAGAACAAACAAATTAATAAAGAACACACTTATACCATGATTTAAAGTCAGGTCTGAAAGGCATGCGTTTTTCCCCACTTTCTGTTTTTATATATTTGAATTCTTATAAGCCGATTTCTCTTTTCTCTCATTTGTTACAGCGGAAAGACTAATATATTATACCAATTAACGCTAACGCTAAAGTAGCGTCCATATAGAAAAACGTAACCATTGTGTCACGTTTAAAAGTAGGCCTGTATTGAAACTAACAACTCTATATAGCTGATGTGTATTACATGTTGTAATTATTTTCTGGTAATTATTTTCGCCAAGAGAAATTTTTAGTTTTTAATTATAACAATAATTGCCGCGATCAATAACTCTTGATCAAAGAGGACAGAAAAAACTTATTTAATATAATATTAGATACTTTGCTAAAACGATTCTAAGTTCTGATGAAGTTGTAAACTTACTAATGTGTTGTGAATATCATTATAATTTGCACTACAAAATACCTGGGAGACATTTCAAGTTTTAAAAGACTGATAGTCAATAAATTTTTAATTTTTTTTCGGTTGGAGAGGGAAAATGCCTAACGCATCATCAGATACTGTGACCACACAGTGCCCGGTATGTGATGCTTGCGCCCCCTCCCTTTTCTTTGAGCCTTATCTCCACCCCGGTACCGCTTTTGCATTGCTTCAGGATGGAGCTTCTCCTTTGTTCCTACCGGATTGCACGTGCCATGCTCACGTGTATATCCTACTTCTTGTCTCGTAGGATCTTCTCAATATAGGTCGCTATTTGAATTCGTTTCCTCTCACTTTCTCTCATAACTTTTACGGTGTTATTTCACCAACGTTCTCCTCTAAGTCATGTCTTTGCTGCCTCCCCTGTCACATCTGAAGAGTGTTTGTTCTGCATCGTCCACGCAGTCATCTCCATAAAGGCAGATTGATGTATCCCCATTATTATTATTATTATTATTATTATTATTATTATTAGTAGATGGGATATGGCCTCACCGGCTATTTGCATTGCGACCAATATTGATCTACTGTGCATCCCCTTGCCCCATTATGGGTTGAGTATGTCAAGAAAACGGACAAGCTCCTTCATAGGGAGTGATATTAAGTCACATTCACTTAACATATAAGCTTGTAGTAGCCTATATCTTCTGTGTCCCAGTGCTCCACAGTGAGTGATTAAGTGCTCCATTGACTCCTCTTCATCACCGCAGAATCTGCAAATATCTGTGTTGGAAATTCCCATCCTGTGCAGGTGCTTGTAACAGTTATAATGACCTGTAAGTGCACCTGTCAATGTTCTGAGACTTTTCCTGTCCACTTTTAGAGCACGTTCGGTCCTCTTTTTATCAAAGTTTAGAAATTTCTTGGAGTGTTCAAGACCGGCTATCTCGTTCCAATGTTGTTCGACGATGGACACCGTCCATTTTTTTATCTCCTCATTCAGGAGACCCTTATTGAAGCCAAAAGTTGGAGTGGGTCCAATAAAAGTCCCCTCCGCTCCTTTCTTGGCATAAATGTCAGCCATTTCATTGCCGTGATGTCCTTCATGTCCTGGCACCCAGATCAGGGTAACCTGGTTCTGGCTTGCCAATTCATTTAGCCTGTTGTGACATTCCAGTACTAACTTAGACGTAGAGATCTTCCCTATTCTATGGAGGTATTCCAGAAAATACCTGTGTCCAGAAAGCATCTGTGTTATATAGTAATCTAAATCCCCATGCTTTCTGTTTATCCACTTGTCTATATCAATGATCAATCTCACTGTCCATTTGCCACGTGATTCGTTGTTCCATCTTTCTTGCCACTTCTGCATACTGTCCGCCCATGCTGAACTTGCCATTGCTGCCTCGCCAGTCTGTCATCGCTCTTCAGCCAAGAGGTCAATCGAGATAGTCCTGCTTATGACCAAGACAGCGGGCTCTGACACTGTGTGATATGCTGAAGCCACTCTGAGAGCAGCAGCAACCGTGAAAATAATTTACATCAGTACCTACCTTGATGGCCTAACCTGATGGTGGACCAATTCCACGGAGTGAATTTTTCACGATTCACCACCGCCCCCGTGTGGCTGACTAGGCTCACACAGGTAGCAATTCTTGTCATATGATTGCGGTCATATGAACAACTTTTTGTTGAGGAGTTTGGGCTTTCTAATCCCACATGTATGCAATTTCCCAGCAGTCAACGGAAGACAAGGCTTAATGAGTTGGTAGGCCGAAGCCCACTAAGAGCATCAGCCCTTAAACCAACTCACCCGTCAAACCGTCACCACTGGTTCCTTACAGTACACGTATCTGTTGTATAGGCAACAGATCCTCGGGAGATTGTTAGTCCTCGAAAAAAGCCATCACCAAACAATTATCAAGGATACTAACACTCCCTCCCTTGGTAAGGGTTTGGGAAGCCAACACAACATAAGTCATGTGGCTTCCTAGAGTTTTGTTTGCCGCACCAAACGAGGGACCCCTTCCCCTCTTTTCCCCGAAAAACAGAGCGCCTAAGTTAGGAATACGCCAAGGCAAAACCTGTTCCCCGGTGGATTCTGCCTGCAAGGAATATGCCCAGATTTCGCACCCGTACAGCAAAATTGGCTGGGTCGTTGCCATTATCAGCTTCCTTTTGCTATTATCTTGGTCCGCCGATATTTATCAATCTGCTGAGCGAAACTGTCGCCTAAGCAGCTTTTGTTGCAGCATGTGTCAGCTGCAACGTCAGTCTGGAATCTAGCCTCAGGCCTAGTTATTTGATCCACCTGCTTTTCCTAATCGTATCAGATAATACCCTAAAGTCCACTTTCATAGGAATGTGCTTATTTGTGATAATAAGCAACTCCATCTTTTCTGTGGCTAGCTTGAGTCTGTGGTCATCCAACCATGCTTTAGTTCTAAGCATGATCTGATTCAACTTGCTCTGCGCATCCCACATATTTTGGCCCTCAATGACAGCCACAATATCATCTGCATACCCAACCAGCTAGGTATCGCTAGCCATCTTTTACATAATGCTTATAAAAATATATTAATTATTAATTAATTTAGCTTAATATTGTCAATCTCACAACTCTTAGTTGTTGCTTTAAAATTTGTATTATTTTTAATTCATTTAAATTTTTATTCAGTTCTTAAAGTTACAATCAAGCACCCACCGAAAACTTGGAATTTTTACTATCTGTACATATATATATAATAATTTGCTTTCACAAAATATTTAACTAAAAATATTCCCTTACAGACTCTCAATTAGAAATGTTTACCAAATGAAATGTGGCACAGCAGGAGCTTGCAACACACAAGCAAGCGATTAATATAAACATTGGTAAAATTTATTTGTCTAATAGTTTTTCAGTGAAAAGTGTCCTGAGAGTTGTTTGTTTACGTTGTTAAATACTCGGTAATGAAAACAAACACTCGCTGCTCACTTGGCACTCGCACTACGAGTATGCAGCACAAATGAAATAACAAACGTGTATGTGTGTGTGTGCAGCACGAGTTAAAGCACTTAAGAAAGTAGTCTAGATCAGGGGTGCCCAAAAGTTCTTTATGGAAGAGCAAACATCAATACATATAAGGTAAAACTACTTTTGTTTAATTTTTTTTTTTTGTTGTAAAAAGCAAAATATATTTACAAAAACAAAATTTACACTAATAATCGCTGTCGTCAATGTTTGCCAGCAAAGCATGCAAAAGTCTTGTGGCTTTGCTTTTGTGTGAAAAAAATATATCCCTGTGGTACATGCGGAAACCATTGCCAAATGTGGCTAGCGAAGTGGTTTCCGCTAACGAAAGGATATGCCAATCGGCTAGTATATCAGTGGCTATTCACCAGTAGTCTTAATAATTGCTACCCAATATGCGATACACTATCACTAGGTAATGCATAACACACAAATTTTTCTACGGCGCACTTAATGTTTGCCACTGAGATCAATTATGTTAAAGCAGAGCTATTAATTGTTTGAGCATGGTCTCAGTTTAGGTTTGTAAGCCATTTATGCTAATGTATTTATCCAAAATTTCGATTCTTTTTTTGTATCTTCTTCAGAAAAAATCTGCTGAAAATGAAACAAAATGGAGTATCGAAATACTGAAGTGATCTCAAGCTCAATACCGGAAACTAAATTGAATTTATTTGATTTAATCATATGTAGGTACCACACATATATTTGCCACTCAAATATATGTGTAGTAGATTTTAGCTGGGTTAGCGGTAGAGCAAAATTAGCTACCGAATCTACACATTCGGAGCTAGTCCCTTATATCACTGGGATAAGAAAAAGTTATATGTTGTGTATTTTTCATTGCTAGTGCTGAGTGCAGTATGTGTGTATTAGAGAACACAGCCCTATAGCTAAGCGATTTTACAAGAGCATCAAGCGCATAGGGCTTGGGCACTCCTGGTCTAGATGGAGATGCTATTATGCATTTAATTTAATTTTTAACAATACGTAATTTATTTTCTTCCATTGTTTTTTATCTCCGATTCAGTTGCAGTTTGTAGTATTTTTTGGTATCTTTGATTTTCGTTCTTTAATTCTGTACTTGAAAGAATTCGTTAGTACATTGGAAATTGAATTAAAATAAAACATGAAAATTGTATTAAAATAAATGGAACAAATGTGTACTGAATTATATGAATAGATGTTTACAAAAGAGAAACTTCGAATCAAGTTTGTTTAATCGATTTTACATTAGTAAAACAAAAATTCTTTTAAAAAAATCAAGTTGAATACAGAATTTTTATTAGTTTTTAATTCATAATATCCAGTTTTCTGAAGCCTAACGTTAACGTTGTTCGCAAGCTTTTTGAAAGATGATAAACCCTCTTTTTTATACATTTGTGATCTGAAGTGCAATATAATGCAGAAAAATGAACCAAAAAATATACGAGAACCAACTGACTAAAACAAATTTAGTTTTCGACAGCAATTACGCCTCTTTGCCGTTTCTAATATATGCCAACGTTAAAAAGAAAAATGCTTTAATAATACCTGTCAAAAAGACAAAAAAAAAACAAGCTTTTTCATTTATACACGTCTCTAACTTTATTTACACCTTTCAAACAAATGGACAACCGTTGGTTGAAAGGTGTAAAGAAAGGTAGAGACGTGTATAAATGAAAAAGCTGGTTCTTTGTGTTTTGACAGGTATTATTAAAACATTTTTCTTCTTAAATTCTCAAAAATTTATTTAGAATGTTAGAATATAAAGTGGAATATTTGAGAATATCTTTTTCCCAAGTCTACTGGTGATTAGGGTAGCTTCTATGAAATATCGACATATAGACAGCTGGGAAACATTAAAAACAAGCTGTTTATAATTTTTTGATTGGTGTCAATATTAGAAGCTAATATGGAGAATTATTTCTAGTTTAGGTTAAACATTTTTCTTTTAAGCAAACTAATTAAATAAAATATAACTAATTAAGTAAAATATAACAAATAATAATAATTAATGTTATATTTTAAAATTTAATATTTTATTCCAATATTTTGAAATTTTTTGTCAAATTTCTATTCGACTAAATATTCGAATAATATTTTTATTTAAAATTTATTATTAAAGTTGGTATGCAAACAAAATTCTTGAGTTTTGGATTTATTTTTGTGCGAAGAAATTTTTATTTGAAAAGATTTGTATTCGAATAAAAATTAATTCGAATAAAAATTTATTCGAATACAAATATTTGGAATATTTTTTTTTTTTTAGTTTTTAATATATGTTAAAAATGTTACTTTTAAGCAAAATAATAAACTCAAAAAATGTTATTAATAACAAAGGAAAATCTTATTGTATATTAAAATCCTATTTTTCAGTCGAATACTCGTATATTAAAATTTTTGTTCGAATTAATTTCGAATAATTTTTTTCTTTCAAAGTTTACAATTAAAGTTGTTGTGCAGACAAACTTCTTGATCTTTGAGTTTATTTTTATGCGAAAAATATTTATTCCAATAAATTTTTATTTTAATAAATTTTTATTCGAATACAAATTTTTCGAATAGTTTTTTTTAGTTTTTAATTTATGTTACAAAATTTACTTTAAAGCAAACTAATCAAATCAAATATGTTGTTAACAACAAAGGCAAAGCTTATATATATTAAATTTTAGTCGCATACTCGTATATTAAAAGTTGTAAAAATTTTCTTTCAACAAATGTTAAAAAGTTTTTTTCATTTATAATTTATGATTAAAGTTGTGCAAGCAAGCTTCTCAAGTTTTGTGTACATTTTTTCGAATAAATTTTCATTCGAATAAATTTGTATTCGAATAAATATGTATTCGAATACAAATTTCTCGATTTTTTTTTTAGTTTTTGATTTATGTTACAATTTCTACTTTTAAGTAAAATATATTATTAATAACAAAGGCTAAGCTTATTATAAGTATATTAAAATTTTAATTTTTAGTCGAATATATTAAAATTTGTTGTAAAAGTTTTTTTTCGGATATATATTCCAATAGTTTTTTCATTTAAAATATACGATTAAAGTTGTTGTACAGACAAACTTCTTGAGCTTTTTGTTTATTTTTATGCGAATAAATTTTTATTAGAATAAATTTTTATTCGAATACAAATTTCTCGAATATTGTTTTTTTAATTTATGTTACAAATTTTACTTTTAAGCAAACTAATTAAGTAAAATATGTTATTAATAACGAAGGCAAATCTTATTATAGATTAAAACTTTATTTTTTAGTCGAATATTTTAAAATTTATTGTAAAAGTTTTATTAATAAATATTCGAAATTTTTTTTTATTTAAAATTTATGATTAAAATTGTAGGGCAAAAAAACTTCTTGATTTTTGCGTTTGTTTTTATGCGAATAAATTTTTATTCGAATACAAATTTTTCGAACATTTTTTTAGCTTTAAATTTATGCTACAAATTTCATAAATAAATTTTTATTTGATTAAATTTTTATAGGAATAAGTTTTTATTCGAATAGATTTTTATTTGAATAAATTTTTAATCGAATAAAAATTTTTTGAATATTTTTTTTCTTTGCTTTTAAGCACTCTAATTAACTAAATCAACTTTAATAGCAAAAGAAAATCTTACTTATTATACATTAAAATTTAGAACCTTAATGTTCGCCAGCATTTTGATTGGCAAAAACTCCTATTTCCGACCCAGTTTTGAGTTGAAAGGCAACATAGTGTAAGAAAACGTAGGAAAGAATGTATCAGATCATAAGAGTTGAGTTTTGTGCTATAAATATGTTTCTTGGCCGTTTCAAATGTGTGCGAACGTTAACGTTCGAAATCGTGAAACAGGCCCTTAAAATTTTTATTCGAATATTTGTTTTTTCAATATGTTTAGCCGGTAACTTGGAATATCCTTCATTTCTGACAACGTTTAACAATATGCTAATATTATTTTTGCATAAGTGATCTGGAAATATTAATATAAAAATAAATTTGGTGTCAATTGTTTAGTGAAGGCCACAGTTGATTCAGGGATAACCTCGCAATTGTTAATTGAATTTTTATTATATGATAAGTTCGTTTTTTATTTAAAATTTTGATAATCCGTTTATGTGTTTTTTGACAAAATTTTTGATTATGTAAGTTTGTTTTTAGTTAATTTTAATGCGCATAAGTAGAAATTTGCGTGTAAGCAAAATGTAGGTTTGAAATAAAAAAAATAACACACCCAAACTAAAACTTATACCACATATTATTGCGCAATATTTTATTAAATTTATTTGCATCATTTCATTCAATTTACTATTCGAAAATTACTCTGCTTTATGTTAGCTTAAACGCATTCCATATGTTACAGTTTTTCATTCCATTCGCAAGAAAAACTCAACAAATATTTGCATACCAAGAAAATACTTATCAAAATCAAGCAAAACCAAGTGCGGCAAAAGAAAATATGTAATTTTAAACTGTAAATGGAATCGTACTCGTATGGTTGATTGGTAACAGACAAAACAATAACAAGTTTTGAAATTCGTTCTCGTATTCGTTTGATTTTTGTTTGATTTGGACACTTGGATGAATGCAAGCATGTTCATGACGGCTGTTGGCTTCACCGACTATTTCATTCCATCAAATATTTATTTTTGCAGTTTTATTTTGATATAACATATTGGTGTCAATTTTTGTAGAAAATTAAATAGAGAGAAAAAAGTTTAATGTTTAAAGGCAAAAAAAAAAGTAATAATGACAACTCAAAAACACACACGCAAAATTTGCAACTTGTTGATTTTAATTGAAATAGCAAACACAAGATGTTGAATAAAAATTAATTTAAAACATAAACAAATTGTTATTAAGCTTTAATTAAATGTGTACACACACGCAATCGGCCAAAAATTTCACAAGAATTTATGCACTACACGCAGATTTACAGATTTAAATTAGTTTAGTAGCCGATGGCATGCTAGAGCATGATTTTGGTATGATTAGGCATGATTTGTGTGTAATATTGTGCTTAAAAAAGGTTTATCTAATTACAAAAGAAAAATAAAAGATAAGAAGTATTTAATAGAGTAGACAGATGACAGCTTTAATTTACGTTAACAGACTTAATTCAGATTAATTTGTTAATTGTACTATCTCAATTTATATTTAATGCTGCCATTACATAAGAAAGTACTTTCATGAAATACGTATACAGAATACGTATTACAAATAAAAATTTCAATGAAATAGACGACTTTCATGAAAATTTCTTGTTCGTCTACACGACGAAAGTTAAAGTTCATTTTACAAATGTCGCCGAGGTAAAGAGTTGCAAAATTTGCCTCTACTTCTCTCCACTCTTATTTTGTTTGCTTACTAATCAGACTTGCCGAACTTATTACATATACAAATTTATGGGGCAATAGTTAAAAAAAAACTTATCATTATAAACTTTTCTATGATGTTATTTTTATAAAAAGACTTTAATTGTTTTCTTTATGTATTAAATATACAATACAATGACAAATGAACATAATTATTTTCATAGACTTGCAAAAGAAGTTAATTTAATAATTATTATTTCACTACAATACAGCAACTTTGTATAATTCTTTGTATGTGGCAACAATGTTTAGCAATTTGTCATTTTACTTTCAGAAAACGTCAAAAAATTTTAATTCATGAAATTTTTGATGAAAGCTGAGTAAGTAAGCAAAATGAGAGTGTGTTAGTAAAAAAGTGTGACTGTATTGCAACTTTCATGAATTTACTTTCCTGTCTAAATGATAGGTAAAGTACATAAATTTGAGACATTATGAAATACTGAGATTAAAAATTCCAATGTGGCAACACAGTTATTATTCCCATTCCAATTTAGATGAATATATGATATCAGAAAATATTGGAATTGAGTGTTTTAATATGGCAACGCGATCAGCCATCAATAAGCTGTTCTTAACAAAAGCAATTTAGTTGATTAATGCCAGGTCAGACAAAACAACTTTAGTTGGCAATTCTTAGCTTAAAAGAAGCTTTCGCTGAAGGAAAAAGAACTGCTAGGCAATTCTCAGCAATTCCTTACTTTTCTCTCATATATGTATGTGTATGTGCACAGCAATGTAAATTCTAAGAAATAAAAGCTAGAGGAAACTCAAGAATTGGCGAAAAAAGTTTTTGTGTGTGAACAAGAAAGTAAAGCTGCGTACACATGGTTGTCAGATCTTACAATATTGCCAGTAAAATTGTCTGAAAATGTATTACAATCGTGTGAACTGCCAATTTTTAACTTACAACGTTGTCAGAAAAACCATTGACGACAATGTTGTTAGGCATCTGACAATCGTGAGAACACTCTTCGTCGGCATTGTCAGATAATTGGCTGGTATTGTAAACTCAGTTTTAATTGTCAGATGTATAAAATTAATACACCTGACAATGGCATCATTGTCAGAAAAAAGTTTGATGGGCAACACTGCCAAACAGATAGCTGTTGATATACATAAGTGGCAATGCCTTACAACATGTCTGGCAATTTTTTTCATCTAACAATTTGACAACCGTGTGAACTGACAATTTTTGTTGTCAGGTGAATTATTTGTCAGACCATAGTCTGACAATGAAATTGTATGGTTTTCTTACGATCGTCTGAACACCCCATTTACTTCTGCGGGAGAATTTTTCATTCTCAGCATGTTGCCAGATCTTACAATATTGTAACATCTGACAACCGTGTGTACATAGCTTAAGTTCAAAAGGAAATTGCGAAAAAATTGGGAAAATCGCCCTGTTTGATCTTACTCGTACATGAGACGAATGAAATTCACTCAACACTGCGTGCAAATAGTAAAATTGTTTCTGCTTCGATATATTTCGTTTATTTTAGGCTCATTATAATCCGTCTATATACTCGTATGTAGGTATAGAAAGACTAATAAAGGCATAAAAAGTGCTGTGCACAGATTAAGCTTACCGATTGAATAAACAATTAAGCAAACTTGATACGGGGCCAAACCCAAAATCTGTCGAAAATATTGCCATAACGCATGAGAATGTCAAGCAGTCAATTTCATACCCTTTACACGAGGACCGCAAATCAAAAAGTGACTTATTAACGGTTCACCAGCGCTGTCATGCAAAGCACAAGTTTTGGTATACATTTGTAGTCATATGAATAAACTCCTCGCCAAAGAGCTTGGGCCTTTTACTCTCCTCTCAAACTCCGTCGGGGTTAATGTCTAAGGATATTAGTACTTTTATTATCATACCAGGGCTAAGTCAGCCATAATAACCTCACTAGCCCGGATGCATTCTTATGCGACTATATCCTGTCAAAACCGCAACCTTGGGCGGAGAAGATTCTTCAAGACCACAGCAGACCTGCATTCATATATAGGCCAGTTTGGCCTCACTATGCGGCAGGTAACCATCTGTACTTTGCTTTCCCTAAATGTTGTTGCTCTATCCGGTTTGTACAGATCTTAAGCGGTATCCCTGTCATCTGATGTCATATAGATCCCCGTAACCATTTTCTGCCAGCTCGTCTGCTGCAATATTACCGGGGACTATATGTGCCCTATATCCAGAAAGGCTTGAGATTTAAATGATTCGTTATATCATAATATCCGGCGATCACAAAGCATCTCCGCTAGTGCATTCATTGCAGCCTTATTATCAGTACAGATTCGGATATTCTTTCTGCATAGCCTGTAGTACCTCAACCAGTTAGCTGACATGCTTAGGTCAATGCATGTCAGCTAACTGGTTGCAAAGGCGCGCCTGCACTATGCTTCATTTATTTTGCTAGTCCTTCTGTCATGCAGGTCTATAAAGATCCCTCCAACAACTTCCCAATGCGACTTGAATACATCTGTAAAGATTTCAAGCACGGTCTCTCGACAATCAATACCGACCACCTCAGAGACCGTGTCTGATAAAATGATATCAAACCTCTTCTCGGGCAGTAGAGCCGGTAAGCAGTAATTAATATTCCCTAAGCATATAGTATGTTCACATAGAGACGCATGTTTAGAGGTTAAATCGTTCAGTTAATGGTTGCTGTAGAAGTCTGGGATGAGGTCGAAGAAGAGAGTGTTGAGCACTTCCTCTGTCAGTGTCCGGCTGTCTGTTCTACGAGAGCGCTGTATCTAGGCGGACTGATGCTGCACGGCTTAACAGATATATCGGAAGACGAAGTGAACGGACTGGATTCCTTTATCCGGCTTTCAAGTTGGTTTTGATCTGAACCGTCGGGGGAGATGTAAGTCTCATAGGCTGCACTCCTGCCTCAGGCAACACAACGGGACCAAAAAAGGGCCCAAGTGAACTGGGTTACATGAAACTGGCGGCTTGTACAACCTAACCTAAACCAGTACATTCACTAATGTGGTGTTTATGGGACACGAATGAGGGATACGCCTAGAAAATTTGTAAGAAATTTTCACTCTATATTTTGAGTATATTTCATAAAAATTTTCTAAACGTATCACTTATTTATGTCCCGTAAACACTACATAAAACTTGATCCAGCACTTAAGCGCATCTATCCCATATGTAACACTGATTATTATTATTATTTCACTAGAACGATACTCGTGCAGCCTGACTTATGCAACAGATCGAACGAATGATTTATGGACATATCGAACGAGGAATACCTGGTGACCCCAACGTAAACAATTACACTGTGGTAGATAGCATATCCAAAGGAATTAGTAGATCGTTCAAACGAGTAAAGCATATTGAAGATATCTCTCACGCACTTCCCTTAAGGAAAAGTTAAAATTGCTGAGCTCGCATTGAAAGGCTCTTAGCTTTTGTCCTTCTCCGTTTCTTGCCCAAAAGAACCGAAACTATTTCTTTTAATTTTTAAATTGTAGAATAATAATTACATACAGTAAAGTAAATGAAATGAGAAATAATAAAGGAAAATTAATTTAAAAAACCAGAAAGACTGTTTTTCCTTAAAATTAGTTAAGTTTTCTTTATTCAAGTGAACTAAAAAAATCAAATTTTATAAATTGCTCAAAAAAATTTCTTTAGTATAGAAATCACTTTTGTCATGATTTATTTGTTATATCGCAAGATGTCTAGTTTTTTATTTTAAAATTCTGCGATTGGTAAAAAATTGCCAAAGATACAGGCTTCTGAATATGGAATTTTTAGTGCCTTTAAATAAGTGAAACGGAGTGTATATGAGTAACATAAAAGCGTTCCTCGAAGACGTCAAGATTTTCTAGTTTATTTTTGCTATAACATAATTAATTTTTTCAGTGTACTTGTACACTTTTATAATTTTGTTATTTGAATTTCCACACGATTATTTAATTGGAAATTTTCAAAAATTTCACATATTTTACACGTAAAATGGGCAAGGTCTTTTTAGATTGTCGGTAACGGTTTAATTACATATTTTCACCACTTTTTACAGCCCGTCAAGTGAAATTCTATGAAAGTCTAATAAACAAAAATCAGCACAACAAACCAAATACTTTGGAATTCTGATTTTCTTGAAAACACATGGAAATAGACAAACGCAATATGAATTTTTTAATTATTTTCAATAATTGCTAAGCAGAGAAGTAAAAAAAAAAAAAAATGAAAAATCAACAGTCCATCACAATCAGACAATTAGACATGTTATATAATGAAGTTAATGAATAAACAGAAATCACCTTCATGCAAGTAATAATAACTTTTTTCTAAGGCATTTGCAAACAATATGTAATTTATAATAAAAATCAATAAAATAATCACGATTTCTGCCCTAAACTCATACAGCCGGCTCGTCATGAGCAACGGAGTATTATTATACTCGATGTAAGTTTGAGTGCGGTGTGTACCCAGCAGATCTGAGAAGAGACTTTGGGATACAAAGAAATAAAAAGTTAGAAAAAGTTTTTATTCGCATGAAGGACCTATGGGAGTCTTTATTTACGGCATATAACTACAAGTACTCGTAAGTGTATAACAAGGACATGATTGCATTTCGGCAATGACATGTGTTACGCTGGCATTGAAGTTTTTTGCTTATTTATACAAATGCAACAAGGTATATCAGTAAACTGGAACTTTATCCAAATCCTCTTGCACGCAACATACTTAATTTTGGCGGCCACTCTCGGTTGAGAAGAAGGGATACCCTTGCCACCATCAGAACGTTATAATAATATCTACCGATATTATTCGCGCAGAATAAAACTTTTTTGTTTAGCATTGGCTGGACTTAAATAACTTTTATATTTAGTATTAAGATTTGAATGCTTATTGTTAGTTCATATTTTGCAGATTCAATAAATAAATGAATGGGAAAAAAATTCATACAAATCTAAAACCCTAGAAAATCGTATAAAATTTACATCTATCCAAAATCTAGTAGGTTTTGTTGTGAGTCAGAACTCACTTCTTCCCCCAGCTAATAATATTGAAAACCAGCAACCATCAACTGCTGCCTGAGTAACAAATAAAAAGAATATTGGGGTCAGGCCCAATATTGCAAGGCAGCAAATATGTGTTAAACAAAAGCCAGAAAAGCTTTCACATACGGCAATTTAGTTGCGCAATTCTCTTGCCCAAGTCTTGTGGTTGTAGATTTGAGAAGTAAGAGCAGCTTGAAGGGGGAAGAGTTGCCGATATTTGAGTACAGACTTGCTTGTACTCAGCAATTCGTTTTGTTCGCACATTCTTGTTTTTGGTATTTTCTTTTGTTTATTTTTCGGGCCGTTCAAAATATTAAGAAAATTTAAGTAAAACAAAATTAAAGTTGCGCAACTAAGTTGCTGTATGTGAACACAAAAGCAACTTTAAACGGAAATAAGTAAAAACAAAAACTAGAATTGCGCAACTAAGTTGCCTAATGTGAAACCACTCTAACAAAACCTGCTACAACCCGGAAATGGCATAAACTATAGCAATTGCTGGCACGATGGAATATTGATGCGGGTCATGTATTCGGGCACACTCAGCTATAGCTCCAGGTTTGCGGCAGCAGCGATGACGGCAGCAGCCTGTATAAAAGAAGAGGTAGAATTAAGCAGAATGAGCAGCAGCCATGGGCAGTAGAATTGGTAGTCATGGGCAGTAGAAGTCAGAAGTAGCCAGTTAAGCTAGTAACTAATTATGATATATCAATTAATTAAATTGAGTAATAATAAAAAGGGGGTTTTATTTAAATTTGAATATAATATAATAGTAAATCCTGCGATTCCCAAGGGACCCTCTAGGATAAAATAATAACTACCTATATAATTATAATAATTTTCTGCGATTCCTATGGGACCCTCCAGGTAATACTATAACATTTTGGCGCAGCCGGTAGGATAATATATAATAATAATAACAAGTATTTCCTGCGATTCCTATGGGACCCTCCAAATAATACTATAACATTGTGCCGCAGCCGGTAGGATAATATATAATAATAATAACAAGTATTTCCTGCGATTCCTATGAGACCCTCCAGGAAATACTATAACAATTTGAATGAAAATGTTCAACAAAATCTTTTTACATTTCCTTTTTTGACGTCTAACCAGATTTCATTTTCATAAAATCTTTTTTTGCCAAAGGTTTGACAGCAATAACTATATTACAATGAATTCATCATGTAAAAGTATAGTTTTTTTTTTATTGCAGCGTAGTATTTTAAAGTATTATTTTGAACTAAAGCACAGTTGTGTAATAGAGTACTTAGAAAAATCCACCAAATTTCGTCAAAATCTAGTCGCAATCTAGATTTCTTTTTGTATGGGAAATCTCATCAAAATCAACTAGATTTGATTCGAAATCCCGAAAGTAAGAGATTTGGCTTAGGTGTAGGCAAATCGTAGGCAACATTGTAATGAAAATTTGGTCTCAAGTTTCTTGCTCTTCTTGATCTCCTTAGATCTCCTTACTGATGGTATAGGTAAGGTTTAAAAGGCTGCCAGCTATTATAAAGCCAGCCCACTTGGGTCCAGTCTGGTCCCGTTGTGTTGTTATACTACCTATATCAGGCTACAAATGGAATATAACTATCATGTTTGGGTCTGTGCTTCAAAATCTATTTTGGTTTTACTCGACCGTGTGCAGGAGACAGCAAAGAAGCTTATCGGTGACAATACGGTATCCCTCCCATTCTATTGATTACTGGAGCATCGCTGTAGTGTGGGATGCGTTACTCTGTTTTATGGTTAATATAAAGGATTTTGCTCTGACCAAATTAAGGATCTTGTACCTTAAACGTATATATTTTTTAAATAAAACACTATTTTTTTTTTATCTTGGACCAGTACTCAGGGGATGACCCCTACATATGCAGTGCATTGTATCAGAACTGGGAAAATAGGTTATGAGGAGGGGGAAAGAAAGAGTAATGTTTGTGAACAATTGCCTTGAACTTTCAGACGTCATAACAGACAGGAAACACGTCTGTGGGAAACTGATTCTATAGGCCAAGTGTACGGCTGAAAAACGAACCCTCTCTGTAATGCGTTGTACGATTCCCTGGGCAATCGACCACAAATGGATTAACTCTGGACGATGAACGCGTGTTACGTAGAAATGTGCGAGTTTCACGAACAAGATCCCTAATCTCGTCAGAGCAAAATCCATTGTAGTAACGATAGAACAGAGTAACGCACCCTACACTGCGTCGATGTTCCACAGTGAGTCAATAGAGTTGGATACCCTACTGTCACCGATGAGCTTCTTCGCCCTCTCCTGCACACGGTCGAGCAACCCCAAAATAGACTTTGAGGCACCGGCCTAGAAAATTTGTTTAGAAAAACCCCTAAAAATACTGAGTCTTTTCATTTAAATTTTCTATGCGAATAGGTTGTATGTATTTTGTGAATAGCTCATGAAAATACGTAGTAGGAGTATATATTTTTGAGTCTTCGAAACTGCAGGGTTCTTACTCATATAAGTACACTAAGTGGCTATTTGCTTTTATATGCCCATACATGCGCATATATACAATGTGTTTATAACATATGTTTTTTCATGTAGCATATACTTGGACTTGCGGTCAAAATTGTTGGGGGGGAAAAAAAATTCATTCATAAATTTTTTACAACACGACAAGAATGCTTCCCACAATGACCACATTGTTGTTTGTGGCTGGAATAGGTCTCGTACGAGGGAATGAATGGTTATTTGCTAATGGATTTAATTTTTCAAATTCTTGGTTGAGCAAGACCTTACAATGTGTGAATGTGTTTTTATATTATTTTAAACAAATCTTTGGTTTGCTGAACAACAACTAAAACTTTGTCAAATTCACTTGTTATGCACACATCATTGCGGAAAACAATTTTTATTTGTAGTAAATCAAAGTTTTTATGATGCTGTTTTGGAGAAGACGAAGTTAGTTTTAGCATTTAAACCGACAATTAAATAAACAAGAAGTTTGGCAAATACAATGTAAACATTTAAGTTGTTAGAAACAAATTAGGAAATCTGACTTTAGATAAAAGTTTAAATTAAATGCCAATTAAACTTAAGAGTTTGTCATTATATGAGTTTCTTTACCGGACACACCAGACACCAGCTACATCTCTCTATAGTTAATAGCTTTCTATACTCAAGCTATGTAGTTAGAGATTGTTTTTATATTATATACGAGGTCTGATAAAAAAATAAACCTTATTTTCAAATTTCGTGAGTTACGTCGAGGGCTCTACTGGGAATCTCATGGAGAGTGTTTTTGATCGTCGACGAGCTCATTTTTTAATCACAGACAATCGCTCGCACGGAAATAAGTGTAACAATAGCTGACTCTTAAATAACTCAGCTTAAAACTCTTATGTTAGTCATATAGGGAATCGTCTGAGACTCTTGTAGATAATATCTTACAACTCCTCAAGTAATCAGCCGTATAATAGTTGTATGATTCATGCAGAAAAGAGCACAAAGCTCATTCCATATTTTCATACTATAAATAATTAGCGATGACTTACCACCATAATCCCTACCCACACTTTTTATATTCAAAAGATTGTTAAACAATAAAGGAAAAATTATTTATAATGTAATTAAAAATATAAGTATGTAAAAACAAAATAACATTTTTAATCGTCTAACGAACATTCCAAGATTGTGTGAAGAGCGTGTTAGAAAATTTGTAAAAAGGAATAAAAAAGTAAATGTTTTTGTTATTGTTACAGGAAAAATTATTTAAAATGTAATTAAAAATATAAGTATGTAAAAACAAAATAACATTTTTAATCGTCTAACAAACATTCCAAGATTGTGTGACGAGCGTGTTAGAAAATTTGTAAAAAGGAATAAAAAAGTAAATGTTTTTGTTATTGTTACAGGAAAAATTATTTAAAATGTAATTAAAAATAAAAGTATGTAAAAACAAAATAACATTTTTAATCGTCTAACAAACATTCCAAGATTGTGTGGCGAGCGTGTTAGAAAATTTGTAAAAAGGAATAAAAAAGTAAATGTTTTTGTTATTGTTACTCGTCAGATAATCGTCAGAAGATTCTTTTCGGGATTGTAGATTAAACTCGATCGTCTAACAAACAACGTATGCTAGCTGGGGTATGTTTGATTTTTGCATTTTTTTCTGTTATACACATGTCTGTTATATATGTTGGCAATATCAGCCATTTTGGATTGTCAGTTTATTTTTGACAGATAAAACCGTTAGCCGTGTTTTGGCCTGCTCTTCGATGTTTTACTATTCGATAAAATAGATCAAAGAAATTAAATGCACAAGGACATTCAAAAGGTTGACTGTGGCGTTTGGCTATACTACTATGAGCAGAACACAAGTTCAATTGTGTTATAACCGGTTAAAGGAAGGCCGAGAAGATGTCAATGACGAAGCTAGTCCTGGACGCCTGAGCACGTCAACAACCGATGAAGTCATTGAAGCAGTGAAGAAAATGTTTTTGGATTGCCGTCGAATCACTATCAAAGAGCTTACTGATGATGTTGGCGTATTGTTCGGCTCCTGCCAACAATTTGTACAAATTTTTTAGGCATGAAACGTGCGGCAGCGAAGATTGTTCCAAAATTGGTAAATTTTGAGCAAAAACAACTTCGCATGGACATCGCTCAGGAGCTGTTAAACTCGTCAACGACCAACCAGATTTCCTCAAAAAGGTCATAACTGGTGACGTATCAGGGGTGTATGGCTATGACATTGAAACCAAAGCCCAATCATCCCAATGGAAGCGTCCAGAAGAGCCAAGACCGAAAAACCCCCGTCAAGTTCGGTCAAATGTGAAGATTTTACTCACTGCTTTCTTCGACTGTAATGGCGCGGTGCATCATGAACTCTTTCCACAAGATCGTATGTTCAATAAGGAATGCTACCTTGAAGTCCTGCGCCGTTTGCACAAAGCAATTCGACAGAAACGCACAAAATTGTGGAAAATACAATCAGAGATTTTGCACTATGAAAACGCACCAGCTCACACACCGACGCTTGTGCGTGAGTTTTTGGCCAAAAACAGAACCGTTATCATGCCTCAGCCTCCGCATTCAACGGACTTGGCTACCGCTGACTTTTTCCTCTTCCCAAAACTGAAGACACCGATGAAAGGAAAGCGTTTTGCTGCGATTGAGGAGATAAAACAGGAACAGGGGAAACAGGAGCTGTTAGCGACACCAAAAAGCGAGTTTCAAAAGTGCTGCGAGGATTTGAAAAAACGCTGGCATAAGTGTATTATATCTGAGGGGGATTACTTTGAAGGGGACCAGATATTTATTAATGAATAAATAAATTCTTTTTGAAGAAATTTAAAATAACGGTTATTTTTTAACGCACCTCGTATGGTTTGAACAAGATGGGATTTCACACATTGCAAGAACCAACATCAATATTGCGAAGGAAGTCTTTCCTGGCCGTATATTCTATGGTTTTGGCAATTCGGTATGACCAGCAAAACTTCTTTCTTTGGGACTACTGGAAGTCAGAGGATTATGCCAGTAAGCCTCAGACAATCGCAGACAAGGCGAATTCATAACAGGTGAAATTGATCATTTTTTGTTTTGAATTTTTATCTGTTTCAGATGTCGATAGAATAATTAAAAGAAATTTAAAAAAAAACATATTTAACAATTTTTTAAATTATGTATGCATTGTATTTTGAGCGCCAGGTCTCATCCAGAATCCTCTGTAGTATGGGAGGCCATTTTCACCTCTTCAAGCTCTATGATCTGAGACTTTAATTTTCACGAAATAATTAAGTTTTTCTTTTCTTGTATATTTTTTTTAATGAAATTAAAAAAAAAAATTTTTTTAACTATTTCTTAAATTATGTATTGTATCTTGGGCGCTAGGTATCATCCAGAATCCTCTCTAATATGGCAGGCCATTTTCATCTTTCCCAGATTTTCACGAAATAATTAAAAGTTTCATGAAATAGTTAAAAGTTTTTCTTTTCTTGTAAATTTTTTTATATTTTTTATTTTTTTTAAATTCCCTTTTGTGTTTATACTTCTCCCTTGACGTGTGAAAAAGATATATTTTTTGCAGTGTTGTATTTATATCTTTTGCATATACGTGATATGAATTCGCCTTGGTCGCAGCCCTTAAGAAGAACATTCGACAGCAATGCCAATAATTGTAACCAAAAATATTGCAGAAAGTTAACATATCAGAAAAAATTATAAAGATTTCCAACAATTAAAATATTTTTTGCCTTTTTTTGATTTAGCAAATTAAAAAGTTTATAAACAGCTTATTTTTTATGTTTCCCAGCTGTGTATATGTCGACATTTCATAGGAGCTACCAACCAACGGTTGTTCATTTGTTTGAAAGGTGCAAAGAAAAATAAGAGGCATATATAAATGAAAAAGCTTGTTTTTTCTTGTGTTTTTTTGACAGCTATTATTGAAACATTATTATTTTGAAATTCTCAATAATTTATATTGTTGGGATATAAAGTTGAATGTTTGAGAATATCGTTAAAAAAATTTCCAAAGTCTACGGATGACCAGAGTAGCTCCTATGAAATGTCAATATATAGACAGCTGGATAACATAAAAAACAAGCTGTTTATAAATTTTTTTATTGGTATCAATATTAGAAAATACTACAGGGAATAAAACTCAAAATTGTTCTAGCAAATAAAGTTATTCAAAAACGAATTTGTATGATTAATTTTACATCAACTTATTTCCATTGTAGAATAAAAACATTATTTAAGGAGCAAAATTTTCTTTTTATTGTAGAAAAAGAAAACTCTTAAAACGAAACAGTAATGTGAAGGTTTTTGTTTTTCTTATTAAACCAACTATATTTCTTACTGGCGCCATAAATTTTACTTTATAACTACTTAACTACTCTCTGCCAAATTTTTGCAGATTGATATATAGAATTAATACTGAGTTGTACTGCGTTTAACAAAATTGTACTAAAAGAGTGGTTGACTTAAGATTTGTAACAAAAACTTAATCAAAATTTACGAAGACACATCATTTGTATGATTGTACCAGAGATCTGCACCGGTGCACCGCAGGCATAAGTACACCGGCTGTTTGCCCAATCATTTTCATATCCAAGTATTTTAAACACTCTTAAAAATTGATGTGGTGGCATTTATACCTATCGTTCGTTTGTGAAATCTTGATACATCAAAAATGTATCGAATCACTTTCGTATCTTGTGTATTTTTTTAAGAGTAAAAGAAACGACCACAAAAAAGAGTGTTGTTATTACTAAAACTTGGTAAGAGAAATATTTTGAGTATTTTCTATTTTCGTTTCTAATCGTTTTCTTAATAATACATACATGATGTCGCCACAAAATCAACACTATCAGCAAACTCTTTTTTTTGTGTATATGTGTCACCTTTTATTTAACATTAACTGAATCTTGCGGCTGCCAGATTTAATAATTTACAACCATCTTGACGATTTTGAAAGTATTATACTGAATGATGATTTTAAGATTGTTTTTGCTGAAAATTTTGAAACGAAAATTCAATGTAAAATTTTTTTTCCATAATTGGTTGTACGTATGTGTAACTGAGCGTTTTTTTATTAAAACAAAGATATAAAAATGTATACATATGAAGAAATTTGATGAAAATGCTTCATGAAAAAAATGTTTTTTTTGTTAACTAAGAGTTATTTATTTTTTGTACTAAATATGTTCAAATAAAATATGTGTATATATTTTCTTTAAAGCACGATTACCAAAATATGAAGTTTTAAAAACCTTCTGGCAACACCGTGCTTAGTGCGAATACGTTTACCGACTGTAAGTCAGTAAATACATAAAACTGAACACACACATTCTCATGGGTAAGGTCAATGTGTGACTGCAAATTCTTACATACAAATATTATTTTCGAAATTCGGCTGAGTGGGTAAGGCAGTGCTCGGTGGCTGAGTGGTTAAGGCAGCAGCTCATGATACGTCATGACTCGAGTTCAAATCCCAGTGGGTGCTGATGAGTAGTGTAGCGACTACAAAACAGCTAGTTGTCCCCCAGCTAAAGATTTGATTATTATTTTTCTTGTCTTCTTCAATTAAAAATTATTAATCCCAGCAAATTTGTATTGTAAAAAATCCTTTTAAAGAAAAAACTTAAGAAAGGAAAAATGTACAAACCAAAAATCTAATTTAAATATTATTTTCGTTGTTAAAAAGAAATACATTTGGTAATCGAAGTTCGATTGCCAAATGTAGAAAAAATAATTGAGAAACCAAATCAAGCAGCCACCACATAAAAACAAGATTGGGTATGCTATACACTCTAGTAGTAGTAGAAAACATAATTGTGCAAACAATATGCGGTGGCCAGTCACACCGCAACTCGATTTAAGACGGGTGTACTTAGATCATTAAAAAAGCCACCGGTTGCAGATCTCTGGTATATACTTATTTATACTTATAAACATATACATGTGTACAAACATACTTATGCATGTTTATTATCTTATTCTTATGTTATTACCATAAAAGTGTTCAAGTGAGCCAACTTCTTTCTCACTGTACAACTTCTTTTGTTCAAGGAATTAGTTTTAAACCATGATTTGTGTCGCATAAAAAACTGTCACAGATATCAAGGACTTTGATGGCATACAAACAGATATTCATATGTACATATGTATGTACTTATGAATACATATACATATGTATGTACTTACATTTGTTAAACAAAAATGAAAAGCAAAATGTCATCTGTCTCATATACAAAATCAGATCAAAGTAAAAGCTTTTTTTTCAACAAGACGCCAAAAGTCGACTTTTCTTAAGATTAAAATGGATTTCCTACAGCAATAGTTTCTTTTCTACGCCAAACTTTTCATATTAAATATTTAAGAAGAAAATAAAGACGTAATAAATAGTTTTATTTAAAAATAAAATTTGACGGGCACAAGTGTCATCAAAAACGTCAAGACTGTTAAAACGTTTGCAAGCATGTTTTACATACACGAATATGTATATAAGGAAAAAGTATAATTATTTAATGTCCACAAATGTAATTAAAAGAATAAAAAGTTTTTAATTGTGATGGCCAGTAAGGCTCAAGCAATTAGAATAAGCATTGTATTGTAAAACAACCTATCTCATTTATTACTTTTCACAAGCGCTTTGAGATATTAAAGCTGGTAACAAATGGAGAATTATTTTCGAATATTTTTAAATGGCGAATAAAAAATATTGTTACCAAAAAAAAAAATTTACTGAAAATTTTGTCATCACACACTTGAGTATTGTCGATATTTCAGTTAGGTTGTTGGTATAAAAAGTTGAATATTTAGGAATATCTTCCAAAGTCTACTGATGATTAGGGCAGCTCCTATGAAATCTCAACATATACACAGCTGGGAAACTTTGAAAACAAGCTGTTTATAATTTTTTGATTGGTATCAATGTTAGAAGCTCGACGATATCGAATGAAAATGTATGCGAAAGAAAGCTAGTCACTCACATTCGAATAAATTTGGGTTTGTCTATGTCACTATTGTTCGTTCGCCTGAACTTATGTATTTTAATTGAATTTTGCCACATCGTTCGCATAGAATAAAGTTAGAAAAAAACCCAAATCAATTTTCATTCGCCTAGAGAGCGAATGAACTTATCCTTTCGACATCGGCGAACTGGCTGTCAATGTATTTTTATGAAAATTTATCAATAATTTTTTTTTAAATATAAATCAAAATATTTTCTAAAAACTTTTTGCTAATGACAGTAAATTTTTTTATTGAAATTAAAAACATATTTGTTGCAAATTACAGCAAAATTAAAAAAAATATGTTCACACATTTTTTGTTATCGGCTTTTGTAAATAAAAAAAATTATTTTTAATAACAAAATTTCCATAAAAAATTATCGTTTTCAATTAAATATTTGTGTTATTTGATCTTGTTCATATTTTTTTACCTAAAGATCTTGATTTGCTTTTGTTTTTTATAATAAAGGTTTAACAATTGAGTTCTTTATTCGCTATATTAGCTTCTAACATTTATAACAATAAGCTTGTTTTCTATGTTTCCCAGCTATCTTATGTCGACATTTCATAGCTCCTATGAAATGTCGACATAATATAGCTGGGAAACATAGAAAACAAGCTATTTATAATTTTTTATTGGTTTAAAGGTTTAACTGTATTTTATTTTTAACTTCTTATCACGATAACAAATTTTTATCGAAAATAAAATACCCTTAAACTTTTTATATGAAAAACAAAAACAAATCAAGATCTTTAGCTGAAAAATTTAGAAAAAAATTACCGTTTTCGATAACAAAATTAATATAGAGAATTTTTTTTTTCAGTGATATTATTTTATCCTGAATAAAAAAAATTTTTAATAACAAAATATTTATATTTTAATTTATATGGATTTTTTAGTGGTTTATCAAATTTTCGTAAAACTGCTTTTATTTTCAAACAATTTTATTTCTGAAACTAATATTAATTCCTATCAGGAAATAAATACAGCCGTTTTTTGTGTTTCCTCATTATCTATATGTCAACATTTCATAGCTGCACACCAAGACAGTGAGTGGATTTGGAAATTTTTCTCAATTTTCTCAATTTCTCAAAGACTTAACGCTGCATTATGTTTAAATTTTCAATATTGGCTTTCAGTTCGTAAAATATAGAGTTAGATTATCTTCATCCTAATTTTTTTACCTTTTTTTTATAAAATAAATTGAATTTTTTTTTTTAAATTTATTATTTTATTTATTGAATCTACATAAGAAATGTAATGACAATAAGTATTCAATTCTTAATACTAAAAAAAATTGTGATTAAAGTCCTGCCAGTGCTGGACAAAAATTTATTTTTATGCGAATATTATTTCAGAATTCAGTCATCTGTTTAGAGCTCTAATGGTAGCCAAAGTATCCCTCCTTCTTAGACGGTTATGACCACCAAAGTTAAGAATATTAAATGCAAGAGGATTTGGATGGAATTCAAGTTTGTTAATATATATTGTCGCGTACTTCACAAATTTAGATTTCACAAATATAATTTGTGAAAATTGAAATGTTGATTAAAGTTTGAGGTCAGTTTTGTTTTTTGTAAAAATAACGTTTTAATGATTTTATTCTTCAGGAAATTTTTTTTAAATATTTCAAAATATTTGTTTTGTTTTTACCATTTTTAAGTTTTCATAGACTTTTTTTCAGCTAGTCAAAAATTGCAGAGCAAAAAATTATTTTATTTAAGATCGAAAATGTGTGTCCCCTAATAATTATTTGTAGCGTGTTTGGGTCAAAAACTATATTAGACAAAAGCAACAAATTTCAGCTAACAAAAAATTCTTTTGTCTACTTAGTGTGTTAAACAAGCCTTCAAATAAAACAACATTTCAGCCTTTTTAAGTGGAAAAACAAATAGAGTTTAAGTATTTTCATTTCAGTTTTTTTTGTGGTGAGAAAATTGCAAAAATTCCAACAAGTGACACGAGTGTGAGTGAGTGCTGAAAAGAGTGCTTCGCTTTAAATTAATGTTGGAAATCGTTAATTAAAAGTTGTTTTTTGCAATTTTTTTTTCTCACTAGACATCTTCCTTTATTCATAAAATTCTTTACATTTAATTTAGTTTTTGTTTTATCGTCAAGTTTAATTTCGTATGTCATTATTTTCGGAAGCAGTCTTTTGTTAAAAGTTTAAGTGGTTTTTGCTAGAAGCAAAAAGAAAAATAAAACAAAATTGCTTTGCGACATTTTTCAAGCTGTCTAGAGAGTTTTGCTTTCTTCATCAGTTATTTATTTTAGTTTTTGCCACTTTTGTTTTTCCCACATTCTGAGTCTGTTAGTTTTCCTATAATCATACTGCATTACGAGTACTGCAAGTTTATCGGTTTCCCTCATAAAACTGGCATTTGTTTGTACTCGTATCTGAAAGTCTTATCGTTGTTTTTGCAATCTACAATTATTTGGTTGTTAAAAATCCTCCTACGCTTTTCTAATATTGTTGCTGTTGTTTGTTATTCTAACAACTAAGAGATTTAAAATTTATATATTTTTTTTGCATTTTATACCAGATGCACATTAATCATACGCTGATACCGTTGCTTTTTTTGTTTGTTTGTTGTTGTTAAGATGCTTGTAGATTGCACAGATACAAAAACAAACACAGAGAGTTTTTAAATGTGTGTTGCTAATGGAGAGATACAGCACATTTTTATGTTATAAAACAAAGCCAAAATTAATTTATTACCTTCTATAATAATAAAAACAAAATCGAAAATGAAAACATATGAGTACCAACCATCTGATTTCTTTAAATAATTTGCATTAAGCAGTTTATCTGATCAAAACAAAGTTTGTATCGATAAATTGCTGTAATATTTTTATAGCACTGATTTAAATAAATCATAACGATTTATTATTTAGTCTAGAAAAAAAATGTAAATTTAAAGGGGAATTTTAATTAAAATAAAAAAAATCTGTAATGTTAACGAAATGCCGTGCCCCTTTTTTAAATAAATTCTAAGCAATCAAAAATATTTTTACAATATCGCTGATTTGCTGAGTATTCAAAATGCAACCCTGTATGACACTCCTAAGGAGCATAAATTAAACAACCTGAAGGCCATTATATTTAAATTCAGTTCTAAATTATTGTTTACAAATTTTGGCAGTTGTGTTAATTAAATTTTATTTTAAATTTGCTCTACGCCTTCCAAAGTAATGGAAGGTATAGTTACATTTTTACCTTAAAAACCGCTTTGGCAGAATCTTCAGTTACAAATGAAATAATTCCACTAACACTTGTCCGTTACACACTAATTTACTACGTTGTAATTTACAGCGGTTTAGGTAAGAGAAATAAAATTATTATTATGAAATAAAAATTATTATTTTTTTAAAGTAAAAATATTATGTACATTAAAATAACACAGAAAAGGCTAAGGCATAACGTCCTGCAGTCCACAGATATCCAGAGAAGAAGCATTCAATATTTAGCATACAAATATAAACCCATATACTGATTGCTATGCAAAAAGGCAAGGTATTTGTGTGCCAAGGTACTTCCCGCAGGAGCAGGTTGGTGTACATCTTACCAGAGTACAATGCCTTCTAAGCCTGTAGAGGGGTGGAAGTTACTCGTTTGTTGCAGAAAATAAAACTCTAGGAAGCCTCATGACTTATGCTGTGTTGTGTTAATTGGGAGAACGGAGATTAGCAAGGCCCCCGAGAGGTTTTGCTTGCAGACCATCTTGGCCCTGATCATGACTGATGTACCTACCTTGGCTGTAACTTTCTGGAAGTAGTTTAAACTCACCCTGCACACACAGGTATGGAAATTAGTTTCCCTGATAACTATTGTGGATGCCGTTTTTCAGATCCAATAATCCCCCGAAGTACTGTTGTCTTGCAACAGTTACCTGTAGCGTAATGAAGCAGTGGTGATGGTTAGCAAGGTGAGTTTCTAGAGTCCTCCCGGGCAGCAGGTTTTGCCTTGGTGTAAGCCTAAGCAGAGCTATCGGCTTTTTTAGATATAGAGAGGCGATAGCCCATCTATATTCCCTGTTTATTGTAGCAAATAAAATTTTGGTAAGCCTCATATCTGATGTTGTATTGATCTTTTGAAACTCTAAAGTCAATTTACAGAACGGGGATTGGAAAAACTGCGGGAGATTCTTCTGGCAAACTACCTCAGCGCTAATCATGGTTGAAGTTGTGAAATTGATCTACATAAGCACTTGCCTTTACGGCCTAATCTGATGATGGACCAATTCCTTAGGGTGAATTATTCACGATTCACTAGCATCCCCGTGTGGCTTGCTAGGCTCACATAGGTCGCAACTTTTTTTCCAAAAGTTTATAGCCCTATAAAAACCCCTTTGTTTCGGGTCTTCTAATAAATCCAGTATGCAATTTCCCAACAGTTTATGGAGGACAAGGTTTAATAAGTTGGTAGGCCAAAGCCCATTAGGAACATCAGCCCTTAACCACCTCACCCGTCTAACCATTTCTACTGGTTTCTTATAGTACAGGTATCTGTTGCAAGAACAGCACCTAGGGGGATTGTTAACCCCAGAAAAGCGGCATGCACAAAAGTTTTCAGAGAAACTCATTGTGCTTCCTGCGAGTTTAGTTTTAAACCACAGAGAGGACGCTACAGCCAAGGCAAGCACCTCAACCATGGTCAGTACCGAGAGATCTGCAAAGCAAAATCTCCTTTGCTGATATCTGTCATTTGACTCTATGGGTTTAGGAAGTCCAACACATCATAAGCCATGTGGCTTCTCTATTTCTATTTGCTACAAAAAAACAAGGAACTCCTTCCCTTATACACCCCAAAAAACAAAGAACCCTGGCAAACCCTGTTCTGTCCAGAACCTAATTTGGCTAAAACGTTTTGAATGTGATTAAACCTACATTATAGGAGGGAAAATTAATTTCCCCCATAATTGTAGTTGCATGCTGGTTTCGGGATCGTATAACCCCCGAGATGCTGTTGTCCCGTTCTGCTGGTCCCCATTTATTTTTTAACACTTAGCCCTAGTGTCTGAAGTCCAACACAACATAAGTCATCTTTTGTTTGCTACAACAAACGAGGGACTCCTTTCTCCCTATGTTCCAAAAAATAGAGGGTCCTAGTTTGGGCGTAGACCACAACCTCTTCCCTCCCTTGGCTGTAACGTTCTGGCTGCGGTTTAAACCTAAATCGTAGGAAAAGAAATAAGTTTCCCTGATAAGTTTGATGCGTGTCGGTTTCAGGGTCTGAAATCCCCCGAAGAGCTGTTGTCTTGCAACAGATACCATTAAAGTAAGGAACCATTAGGGCATGCTATTCCATTGACACAATGGACTATCGCCGGAATGTAGTGTACGTTCCTCTGTTTTATCGAGATTACGGATCTTGTTTGCTTAACCCATATATTATGAAGCAACACATATTCCTCGTCCAGGGCTCATCTATTTGTGGTCAATTGGCCAGCGAATTGAGCAACATATTACAGAGAGAATTTGTTTTTTAGCTGTTGACCCAATGGAGCATCGCCGCAATATGGTGTACGTTCCTTTGTTTTATGGTTACCACAATGGATTTTGCTCTCACGAGATTACGGATCT
Source organism: Thecocarcelia acutangulata (assembly GCA_914767995.1). NCBI lineage: Eukaryota > Metazoa > Arthropoda > Insecta > Diptera > Tachinidae > Thecocarcelia > Thecocarcelia acutangulata. The sequence goes on along the minus strand of OU612097.1, from coordinate 98,109,266 downwards.
TGTTCGTGAAGCTCATATATTTTGAAGCAACACACATTCATCGTCCAGGACTCATCAATTTGAGGCCGATTGCCCAGCGAATTGAATAACATATTTGAGAGAAAATTTGGTTTTCGGCCGTACGGGGCGTCTGCGGAACAAGTTGTCTGCAGGCGTTTTTCTTGTCACATATAACGTTCAAAAGTTCGAGATAAACATCCGCAAACTTTACTCCTTTTATTCGTACCTCCTCTTTATAGCATATTTTCCTAGTTCCAGCACAATGCACTGCAAGAAAAAGTAAAGATTTCTAATACTCATTATAATTGTTTTTATTTAATAAACAAATTATTCAAAAATGAAACTCAATGATGAATTTTACGCCATCTTGTGTATTTTCATGCGTATGAGTACGTGTTAGTGTTTTTATGATCTAAGAGAAGAAATACAAAAAATATATAAACGAACAAATTATTAAATTGTCAAACTCCATAGTAACCTTTGAGTCACCTTGTATATATAACATATAACTGAAATTGCTTCATTGTAAAAGGTTGTATATTTCGTCGTTTACAAAAATCGTAAAATGCTTCACCATCTTCCATAAGAAATTCTTACATATGTATGTGTATAAATATATTTTTGTGTGTCATAAAAATTCTGCAAAAAATTATGCGAGGCTTTTAACCAAAATATAAATTCAATCAACTAAGTAATATCAACTCCTTAAAAAATATGCCAATTCAGCTATTCTCTTAGTAATAATTATATAAACTAAAATTTATAAAGCATACTTTCAGGCCACTCAAACTAAAAATAATTAAATAGCATACCCTTAAGGTTGCAATAACAAATGATAGTTTATAGCATAACAGTTCAGCGCCGCAAGCACTTCAAGAACATTTGTTATATAAATTACACCTTTAATTTAAATAAAATACTGGAAAATATTTATTTTGAACCAGACATTTAATAATTGCTGTACACAACAAAAGAAAGAAAAAATTATTAATATTTAGCTTATGTCGTTGCTTGATGAAAATTTACACCATATAAACAAAATTATAATGAAATTTTTACTACTTAATATCTTTTTTATTTTTCAGAAAGCCAGTCAGCTGTGTCATTACCTTCCTACTTTTAAAGTACGAAGCGCTGCAGCAGCAAAAAGAAACTGTTGCTTTTAGGATGTAATTAACAAAACGAGTAGTCAACATTTGGCATCTGTGTCCTGGGCAAGTTTTAAGGATAATAAATTAATTCATAAAACTGCACGAAGACAACAATCTGCTAACAAAAACAAAAAGCCATAAAAAGGTAAGAAAATACATAAGTGAATATAAAAGTATTTTCAAGATAATAAGATAGTGTAACCTTAACCTTTAACATAAGTTTACGTTTCCTTTTTACTTTTATTTTATATGAAGCAGGGATTTTTCTAACATTGTAGCTCGTTATAATACATTATAATATAAAGTTAAAAAAAAGAGTAATTGTAAAGGCCTAAACGACAACAGCACACTTTGCAACAGTGATGCCAGAAATTTTTGTCTAAAAATCATGTCAGAAACAAATATCTTAATTGTAAAAAAAAACATCTTCAAATGTTTTGTTTTTTTGTTTTTAAATCAAAAGTAATGTTTATTAATTATTACAAAAGGATGACTATTCTAACATAACATAAGATAAATATAAAAATTTTAAACTAAAACTTAGTCAATAAAATTGTCTTCCAAAATTATTACTCGTAGTACAGGGCGGCTAACGACTCATGCTACAGCAAGAAATCCAAATAAGCTTTTTCTTCATTAATGTAATTTTATTTAAGTTTTTATTCTCTATAGTATAAGTTCAATTTAATTTTATTTAACTAATTATTTTTGAAGATGATATCCTCCATGCAACGAATATGCCACACCTGATCAAAAAATTATTGAGCGCGGACAGAATTGCCTCAGTCGTTGTTTAAATAGAGTGATTCAATATAGCAGTAATTTCCTTGTCTACACTTCTTACTTGACATAAGTTGAAAAAAGGCTGGTGCAAGCAAATCAGCTGACCTGAACAGCTTGTGCAGAGTGTAGCTCGAGATGTACTTCGCCATAACCGATCCACTTACCTGGAATCAAATTCTGGAACTAAATACTTGGCAGAGTACTGGATAAAAAAAATCGTCCAATATCTATTGACACAAAATTATTACCTTTTGTTTAATAGCACGATTCGTCAATCCCCAGTTATGCAAGTATATATGTATGTATGTAGTGTGCAACAGGTTTGAAACCAAATTAAGCCACACTTTATGAAAGAGGTTAAACTTTTTATATAAAGCTGACACATTTATTACAATACAATACTGAATGAAAAATCTTAATAAACAGATCTTCAAATCCTATTTTACTTAAAAATTCTTCAAAATTAAGGTAAATCTTCATGAATGAAGATTTTACTTTTTTATTATAATAAAATAGTGCCTTTATTATAATGAAATATTACCTGAATTTTCAGAAAAAGATCTTCAAATCTCATTTTACTTAAAAAATCTTCAAACGTAACGCTGGCAACGCTGGTGAACACCTTTATTACAATAAAATATTGCCTTTATTACAATGAAATATTGCCTGAATTTTCAGAAAAAGATCTGCAAATCTTATTTTACTTAAAAATTCTTCAAAATCAAGGCAAAATCTTCATTCTGGCGACGCTGGTAGACATCTTTATTATAATAAAATATTGCCTTTATTACCTTTATTATTATGAAATATTGCCTGAATTTTCAGAAAAATATCATCAATTCTTATTTTACTTGAAAAATCTTCAAAATTAAGGTAAAATCTTCATTATGGCAACGCTGCTCTGCAAAATTAAAGTATTTACTCATATGTAAAATTATTTAAACTTCTGGTTAATTATACTATATTTTCTTTTTAATAACTTTAAAGTTTATTTCATTTGTACGAATTAGGTGGCAACAATAAGAAAACTATTCCAACAGAGCACGTTATATAGCCTTAAGTTATGTTGCAAAATGTTTGTTTATATTTTCAATTGAAAGCTGAACATAAAGGGAAAGCTTAACTCATTTACCATCTCCATGCCAATTTGGGAACACTTAGCTTTCTAGGGTTTTAATAATTTTTACCAAAAATTGTACACCAATAGTTACCGGGATAACATATGGTCATAAAAAATATAGAACGTATGACGTTGATTCACTTTTGGTGTCATAATAAACTAATTAATTAGGTCGATAATACAGATCTCTAGATAGGTTTTGTTAGTAATAATTGAATTTTTTGTGTAAAGTGTAAATTCATAAATTCGTCCATTTGAGCAAATTAGATAAATACCGAATAACACAAAATGACTGTTAGCTTAATATTTTCTATACACGAGAGCAGGTAAATATTGAAGCTACCTAGCTCTAGATGGCAGCACATAATTCAGCTTTTAAAATTTCACCCAAATTCATCGATTATTTATTGTAGTCGTTTGAAGTAAGCAACTTTTGAGTTTCTTGACAAATGGAAGAAAGTGAATTGCGTGCAGTGATTAAACACTATTATTTGAAAGGGAAAACGACAAAAGAGACAAAAGCTCCATAAACATCAGTGAATCGCCAAAATCCCCCCCCCCCCCTTACAGCCCCTTCCATGGAAGCCGCCCTGAAGCGAATGACTGTTAATAGTTTAGATACACTCAAAAACGCGTACCGAATATGAAAAATTGGTTCCGATTGGGTCAGCGAACGTGTTCCGAGTTTTTTTTTAGGAATTCCCAAAATCGGCATCAAAGTACCCCCACATTCCTGGAAGCAATACGACAACTTCAATTTTCGCAGAATTTCATATACTACAGGGCTGCTCAAGCACAAACAAAGTGTGTTACAAGACATCGTAATATTTCAAGTACTATCCATCCTCTTCTTTTACATTTCAAAACGAACACTTCAATGCCGATATGTTCTAAACACATAACGAATACTGTCTTACAAGCAGCACCAAACACAAGTAGAACCAACTGAAATAGAACAAAATTGAAGTAGAGCTTCAAGAATTGAAGTAATTAATGTTCTATTTCAGTTTTGTTTATAAAATTTTTTGTTGTTGTTAATGGTTTTGTCCTCGTATTAGTGCACACACGCTGTATACAAAGCATGTGCCAATGTATTAGAGCCAATGTTTTAGTGCACTCCCTATGTTTTGCTATGAGTGATCCTTTACTTGCTTTAGTCTGATGTTGTGTTTTGGTTTTTGCTATGAAATAGAATTCAAGTGCAGTCAATTACTGTCGTATATGTGTTTCAAAACTATGAAGTGTTTGTTCTGTTTCCATATGTTCTACTGCTTGTTCGTTTTGTTTCCAAGATTGTTCTAAAGATGTATTCTCTAGAACATTCTATGCAGCCATTTATTTTCCCTTCTATTCTATGCCACTGTAACGTCACCAAATAACACAAGTACTTCTTTGAGGAAAATACTAGTAGTTTTTTAGTTTCTTATCTTCTGTCCCATCCATTATATTTCCACCTAATGAGACCACACCTCTTCTATCCACAAGTTAATTACAGGAGGATGATGCATTGTTGGACACAATTAATTGTAAATGGTATCAGCAACGTTTGACGTTTTATTGCTTAATGTTTTAAACAAAAGAGACAAAAAGTATTTCAGCTTTTTGTAACAAATACAATGAAAATTATAGTTTCCGGGGGACCTGAATACATGTGTGAGAGTATGTGGGTGTATGAGTGCTATATTATGTCCACAACTTAAACTTATTCACGCTCTACAAACGCTTAATGTCAATGCAAATTTTAATAAAAGACACATACAGGTACACACACGACACACGAACTACTTTAACTTTTAACTTTTTTATGAAAAAAATTCTTAAACTTAAAGTTACTCAAATAAAACATATACTTGATGTTTCTTAAGCACGTTTATGATATCAAAGTCACGTTTCAAACCCTTTTTGGTAATTTTATTTCAGGTATAAAATAAAAATTTTATTGTTATTGGGAGCAAAAGTTGTTTCGAATGCTGAATGTAATTGCATACAAATTGCTTCTCGTTTTCTTTTAGAACATTAAATTGCATAGGTAAATTTGCTAATGTAGTCAAAATTAATGGCAATAGTCAGGCTCGGAGCCATAGAACATTTCGAAGGTGCACCACCTAGCAGCAGACTATTGCGTGATGCTTTTATTTTACATATAAGTGTATACTTTATGTTAATAATAATGAGAGCTAGTGTAAATGATTGTAAAAGTTCGTCATAAAAATACTGAAAAGAAATTATTATAATATTAATCCATGATATCGGTAAGATATATGCACATATACTAGAATTCTAAAAAATGTAACATTTCAGACACGCTTTGTTCGATCCGTTCTTGAGTTTGTGTTTAGCATTACATTTTCATTAAAAAAAAGGATTGATAGCTGTACAAAAACAAAGCTCTTGAAAGTTAGACTCCGGCATCGTTGGATCTTACAGGACCACTATATTTTGCGAAATAGAAGTTTAGAAATCCAGCTTCTTATTTAGCGTTGTCAACTCGGTGCGTTTCGCACCGTTTTTCGTGCTTTTTATGCGAATAATTATTTAATCGGTGCGCTCTTTATATTTCGGAGGCACCAAATGATATTCAATTCAATACAATTAATTTATAAAATTTTTAAATTTCATTTTACAAAATTTGCTGTTTTATAAAAATTGCTGTTTTGCTATTAAACGATCAAGACAAGTTTGTCAAATATTACAAAAAAAGCAGACACTGAATAATGAAGTTTATGTTTATTTGGTGGCACCAAATGATATTCAATTCAATACAATTAATTTATAAAATTTTTACATTTCATTTTACAAAATTTGTTTTATAAAAATTGCTGTTTTGCTATTAAACGATCAAGCCAAGTTTGTCAAATATTACGATAAAAGCAGACACTGAATAGTGAAGTTTATGTTTATGAAGGCGCGTGTATTCACCACTCTTTTAGTAATTTATAAATTACCAAATTATTAATTAAATTTTAAAATTTTTCCAAAACGTTTGCATTAAATTTTTATCATGATAAACTTCATCTTCTATTTGTTAGAATTCTGGCAAATTTTCGTGTATACCAACAAACTATTTTACAGGCATCCACTCTAGGGGTTTTCACTGTTCGGTTGCGAAAACAAAAATGTAATTCACACCACTGTGTTTGATAGAATTGCTATTACACGAGTTTGATGGCTTAGTGAGCGATTCTTTAATTTTTAAGGATCTGATAGTCGTAAATGTTTTATCCCTTGTAGTAACGATTGTATGCTTCTGCAATATAATTTTAACGACGGTAAGCAGCTGTATTGCTGTGTATCTCATAATACTCAGTAAAACTAACAACTGATTTCGTTCGACAGCGAATATAACTAAATATTGTTACTGATTAACAAATTTGATTATCGTTATTGCAAAATCGAATATCGTTAAAATTATTGCAAACATGCCATTGTCTTAATAAAAGTACCAGAATCGCACTAGATGCCAAGTTTGACAAACACGAGTTCTAGCTAGTTATTATCAGACCCAGTTTGATCGTCTCATAGCTGTTTAAAATGCTGTTTCATTATCGCTTTTTTAATGTAAAAATTTTATAATTTTTAAAAAAGGAAAACAATTCTGAACTTCGTGTGTTTTTGCTGAAATAACACGCTTTATCCTTCATTCTGGTGAGTTTTGAAATTTCAAAGTTGACTATGCTGTTCTTATTAAATTATTACAATTATGAAATCATTTAAATGTATAACAAAATCAATAAATATAAATTAAAAAACTACAATATAAAAACTACGATATAAAATTTTTCATTCACTATGTTTTAAGCTTCTTTTTTTTCTAGAACTCCCAAAATCGACTTCAGGAATTGCCAAGATCCCCCACTTTCCGGAAAATAATATGGTAATTTAAATATTTCGCACTAAATCGAATGCCCACGGCCACAACATGCACCAAATATGAAAAACGGGTTCCGATCCGGCTAGTGAATTGGTTCCGAGTTTTTTTTTTTTTTAATTCCCAAAGTCGGCTTCAGGAAACGGCAAAATCCTCATGCTTCCTTAGAAGCAATACGGCAACTTCCATTTTCGCACTAACCCAAATGACCGCTTATAGTTCAGATGTATGTTGCACAGCAAAAATGCGCACAGTATATTAAAAAAAAAGGTTCCAAGCCGGCTGGCGAACTGATGCCGAATTTCCGAAAATCCACTTTGTGAGTCCCCAAAATCCCCCCACTTTACCGGAAGTAATACGGCAACTCCATTTTCGAGTATTACAAACATACAAGTGAAACTAGTATAAGCGTGTTTCACAAACGATGATAGTCAGAATATTAGTGTTAATGATATACGGCGACATCTGGTATTCCAGATTGCATTTAAACATTAATTTCATACAATTTTCTTTCTAGCAGAGCCCGTTGTAATGATACTAAAAATATATTTCATTGTATTTGATATTTAATTATTTGATCTTGTTTAAGTAAATATTTCTTATTTTTGCAGCTAAAGATCGTTTTATTTTATATTTAAAAAAAAAAAAAATTAACAGTATTTATTTTCAATATTTCGATAACAATTTGTTATCATCGTCTGGAAAATTAATATTCAAAAAATTTTTAATAACATATTTATTTTCCTGACGATGATAACAAATGGTTATCGAAATATTGAAAATAAATGCTGTTAAATTTTTTTTATATAAAATAAAACGATCTTCAGCTGCAAAAATAAGAAATATATATTGCTTTGTTTTATTATTATATCAACTTGCATAACTCAAAAAAACACCCTATATTTACATAATGCTATAATGTATAATTATACTGGTTTGTCAGTCACACTTTTCCCGACTGATTATGAATTGTGTTCACCGCCCACTTGGCCAACTGGGTAGTGAAATCGAGAAATGAAACCTTTTTGTATTAAAAAAAATATTTATATACATATCGCTCTTTTATTGCAACATAGTCATATCTCAAAAATGAGCTTTTCGAGTTAAAAATGCAGAATTGTTAACAGTACTACCTTTTATATTGTGCCAAAAATTTATTTAAATTGCTTTTAAACTGTTTCCTTTAGGAGATATTTTCTCAAAAAATTTGCTAAGACTTGTATGGAACCTAAAAATTTTAAATGCGCTTTTCTCGAAACGAGCTTTTTGCGATATGACTATGTTGCAATAAAGGAGCGATATATGTAAAATACAAACAAAATGTTTTTAAATCAACAGCTCCCCACTAGTGCATCAATAAACATTCATCAAGTTGTTGAATTCAGTATTTAAAATTCAAATCGCATCTTGAGTTTTGCCCATCGATTTTTTTTCAAGTGCCGTTTAACGTTATTTTTTCACTTGCTGCTTTTTATCTGTCATCAGTTTCGTGTAAATTTTACATTTAATTTTAATCAAATCCCTTAAAAACAATTGTTATCTGTCAGTCACAACATAAATTTTGTTGTGCTATCGGTGATTAAATACGGAAGGCAATGAATGAGCCACTGTTGTTGTATATATAAATGTTTATCCCTTTTTGTGTTCTTTCCTTAGAAAAGCAAACAAGTGTACTTACGTGCATATGGCTCGTAATATACGTACATATGTATGTAATATATATACATATGGATGTGCACGAATATAATTTTTTTTCACTTTATGAAATTTTTTTGGTTTTTGTTTCTTTACAAAAAAAAGGAATCAAAATAAATTAAAATAATTTTCTTTCCTGAAGACATCATATACCTTATGCATTAAACACAGGCAGGACTGTTGGCTACCTACTGCACGGCTACAATTATCGCTGTGTAATCAGCTACTAAATTTTACGTCAACGCGCGGTCTGAAACCGAAAGCGTTCTGAAAAATGCTTAATTCACTTTTAGGTGTTCTAAGGCAAGCATCTTTACTGACGTTTCGAAGTTGCTTACGAAAAAATACAACATGTATTTTACATATGTATATGGTAGTTATATAAAATTAAAACAAATTGACAACAAGTAAAGAAAATTTTTTAATTTGAACTTTCTAAATAAAAAGAAGAAAAACTAGATTTATTTATTTTAAATTATTCTCGACGTTACGTTGGGTTATTTCCAACTTCTTCAAGGGTAGATTTTTATTTTGTATAATCTGGCAACATGATGTAAAGATAAAATACAATATTAAATAAAAACAATAGGATTCAGCAATATAATAGTAAAATTACTGATTTTACATTATTTAATATATAAGTATATCACAGTCTTAAGCTGTAAACTTGGCAATAACAAACAGGAAAATAAATAATTTGTAAAAATAAATAATTATAGTTAAGAAAAAATATCACAGGTAACTAATCTCGCTAAGTCGTCAACTAAATTAGAACTGCGTTGTAGCTTGCGCTCAGATTGTCAATGTCTTCTTTGTAATTTACTGCATTACCCGCTCGTTGTTTAATTATCAAGCTCTCCAACGTATGTATATCGCTTTCTTTCTTTCTTTATCTAAAATTTGCACTGCAACAATGTGTGTTTGTGTTCTATACAAGGTTTTGCTATTGCTGTTGTTTGTTTGCTTTTTTCTAAATCTGATTTATGCTCATCAATCCATACTCCTGAATTTCTTTACCGCACTCTTCATTATTATTGCCAGTACATTTTATTTCATAAACAACATTACTTTGATCTCCTCTTGTGACTTTAGTTTTCGTTTGTGAGAATATGTGTTTAATTGTTTTGTTAAGCCTGTGTGCAATAACAACATTATCCTCCCTCATAATTTCTTGAAGTTTGTTGTTGTCAGTTAATTTTGGTATAAAAGGCATTCCGTAATATTTGCGGTTGCCAGATAGCTCATCTTTTTACCATCCCGTTTAGGAACAATATTCGTTAATAAATTGTTTATAAAACTTATTTGGAAAACCATTTTTCCTGTAGCTCAGTTGCATAACTCGGTTGTTTTCTCTAATTATTTTCATATCCAAGTATGTTATTTTGGCATGATAATTAAATATTAAATTTCTTCCTCAGTTTGTTTTATAATAGCAAATATATCGTTCACATATTTAGTAATGACTTTAAAATGTATACCAGAACTATTAAGTTAATTTATTGATTTAATAAGGTGTTCATAATGAATTGACCTTGACAGCCCGATTTGGTTTGAAGTCAAAAAACAATAATTAATTAAATTAAAAATGTAGAAATTAATAACATATTTAATACATTAAATTTTAATTGTAAATAATATTATTTCCTTTTTCAACTTTAATTTAAGCAAATTCAATTAGTTCACTTCAATATGCAGATGCGAGCGATATGCGTTTACCTATTTGGTGATTTCAAACCTCAAGAATATAGGTTAGTGAGCAATACCGTTCATGGCACAACGTTAACACTGTTTTTTAATTTACTTACTACAGCGCAAAAGCGTCTGATGTCTTCTATGTGTTTAAAATATTACTTTACTTTGGCGACAGCTACAATGTGTACACGCAAAGAAAAGACAGTTTGAGATATGGTTACAGCAACATTAGTTTATAAGCCGTAATATTGTGTATTATTGTTAAAAACTGGCGATTATCGATTTAAGAATTTTCTTATCTACATACGAGTAAGAAGAAGAAAGACTTAAACGTTTGCACAAATCAAAAGGTACGCCAGAATATTAAGATGTTGATATTTGTATGTTGTAATCAACAATACTATGACAAATTTAACTATATTGTCGGCCAACCATATTATACCATACTATTGTCCCAACCACAATAAATTTAATGGCGAATCATATTATTGTTGTGAGCAACCATACAATTTCACATCCAACCATATTAATATGGTTATGCAAATGAATTTTATACATGTAATTATCGACGAAATACATAATAAATTCTCTTTATTTCATGTAATAGATACTAGAACCCATTGAACCCTATTATATTAGAACCTGACTATATTTGGCTGATTATTTTTAATTGCTTTATTTTATAACAATATATCATACCATTTCATTTTATTAATATTGAATCAATGAAATAGTATTGTTTATCCCAAAGCGGCCTCTTTTTAATTTATATTGTGAGTAATGACAAAAATATTGTTTTATGCCAATAAAGCAGTTTGTGAAATTAATGAAAGTAGTATGATTGTTTGGCACAAGAACATGGTTAGATATGACATTAGCATATTAAATTTTATTAACACTGTGGTTGTTTCCAATTGTAACAATGATGAACCAGTATTCAGTATAATTATTTATAACATTTTTCTTACAGAACTATGTTAACGCAAATCAATGAATGGCTTTCAAATATAACAATATAATATTTTCCCTACCAACTGTATAATTCAACGATAGTAGGTTGCCCTTAGAATATTGTCATATCAACTATATATTTTTTCTACGTGTAGTCGTGTAGCTGTGTAGCATAAAAGTATTAATTTTTATATAAAACACATGTATTCTATTTTTGATGGGTTGTAGTTGGTAGTCTGTTGTCGTGAATTTATTTAATGCCTTATACGAGTAAATGACGACTGCGTGTAGAAATCATACTTAACCTGAGTATTTATCAACAGCGTAATCAAAACAAAACTAAGATGTTGATAGAATATCGAAAAATTCTTGATGTGCGTCTTTACCTTTACATTGTAGTCATTAATTTTTGTATTATATTTATGTTCATAAACAAGAATGTGCCACACATTAAGTAACAAATATTTGCAATGAGACGATTGTTTCAATATTATATCAAATATTTGTTTTATTTGTAATAGATTGAAAAGGAAAGGAGTGTTTTCAACAAGAAAACTGAAATTCGTTTAAGTAGAAGACTTCAGAATATTAGGTGTGTTTCTTAACTTTTTGCAAGCATAAACTAATGAAAGCAAGCATAAACTAATATCAAAAAGAGGTAAAATTTGCTAAAAGTACGGAAATGCAAAAAGCCAAATTTCTAGCCCAAAAGGAAACATATGCGATGTTTTTATTATTGTGGAATAATAGTCATATTTCTTCATCTTTTTGGGTTTGAAGGTTTTATGCACATATCACTCCTTTATTGCAACATTCCTGTTCCGCCTGATGACAAGTTTTTCAGTCAGCCAGATATTACTTGTGTGCGTGGCTTTTATACTTTGCATTCTTTTAACTGTGTGCGGCATTAAGTGATAAACATCACCCTGTTAAGTTGTCTTAAATATGCAGCATATAAAAGTGACAACAAATAAGTATTAACAGCAGGGAGTGTCATCTTTATTTAATTTTTCCTCTTCTCTTTGGTTCATGGTTCACTGTTAGTTGCCAACCACTTGATACAATACAATGTTATACATAACAAAACGATATTATTTTTAATACTTCCGCAGTGTGTTGGAATTAAATAATTCTTCTTTTTTGTCATAAAAGAAAACTTTTTCTTTTGCTTGTTTGGCTAGAGCAGGGGTGCCCGAAAGTCCTATATGGAAGAGCAAACACCAATACATTTAAGGAAAAACTACTTTTATTTAATAGGTCGACTTCCTAAACGCAAGTTGCAATGCATAATTTGAAAAAATGCGTATGCAATGCTAAGCATGTCTTATGTACAATCCTGCATTGCAAAGAAATTTTTTGCATTTTATCGGCATTTAGGAACGTCGCTGTGTAACTCATACATAAAATAAATGTCAAACACATGTTATAAAATTGAATAAATTTTTTTTTTTTTTGGAAAAATGGAAGTAACGCAGGAATTATCTCAGGCTAAACCATCAAAAAAAGAAAGAGAAGAAAAGTAATAAAAAAAAAATGTTTGCATAATAAATAGAAATGATGCACGATTCTGATAACTGATACTCTGATACTGATTAAAATGAGTTGCCAAACGATTAGGAACATTGGACGTTGCCAGAAAGTTTACGTATGCATTTAAAAAGTGTATACATTGTAAATATCCTTTGCAACTTGCATTTAGGAAGTCGGACATAATTTTATTGTAAAAAGTAAAACAATTTACAAAAACAAAATTTACACTGATTATCGCTGTCGTCAATATTTACCAGCAAAGCATACGAAAGTGTTGTTGCTTTGCTTTTGTGTGTGTGCAATGAAAAACGACAAAATAATATATAAGGCAATATAAGTTGTTTGTGTATTTTTCATTCCTAATGCTGAGTGAAGTGTGTTTAAAAACAATTGAGCATAGGCCTGGGCACATCTGGTCTAGAGTATGTGTTGTTTTTCGCACATACCACAAATAATATAATAAAACAGCAGCAATTCTTTACTGCAATTGTTATACATAAACATATACACTTATATATATAATTAGAAGTGTTGCATGTATATACTTGTAATGTAAGTGCGGCACAGTTGGATTGTTATATCCTGCTCAACATCAGCCAGGGGTGATAAAGTTTTATCACTTAATTATTGTAACTGCAGGCAAGAGAGTTTCGTTTAATTTTAAACTGTTCTCATTATAGTTAATACATGTGTTAATAAAATAAAAATTATATATACCATAACAGTAATGGAATGGGACTAGGGCATAATTTAAAGGAGTAATCAAACAAAAAATAAATAAATTTATGGTTATTTTAAATGGAATTAAAAATCGATGCCAATAAAAAATTATAAATAGTTTGTGTTTCCCAGCTACTATATGTTGACATTTCTTAGTAGCTACCCTAATCATCAGTAGACTTTGGAAATTTTTGAAAGGTATTCTCAAACATTCAACTTTATATCCCAACAATCTAAATAAATTGTTGAGAATTTAAAAAGAAAAATGCTCTAATAAAATGTTGTTTAATTTTTTCGCATTCATAAACGTCTTTTGGTAAACCAAAGCTGAAGTAGTTTTCTAAGCCCTCTACCGACTCTTTCATTCCTATCAATTCATAATACACTGTTCACTGGTTGACAAGCTTTTGGTTCGGTGTGGTCCACCTACCGTTTCTCGTTGGTTTATTTTATATTAGCGGTTGCTTTTCACCGCACATACCTCTTTTGGTCTGTCCACAGGTATTGCAAGTTGTATAAGTATGTACATACTCGTATGCACGTTTAAAAATACATTTTTCCATTCATGAACTTTTTTAATAGGAGGACCAGCAAATTTAGTTCTTCTGCAAGCGAATTCCAAAATTAATAAATAATAACCGACCCATTGCATGTTATTTTGTATCCTATTGAGAAGTATGTCACGTTGCACATTATTTATTGGTTTATACCTAAAAATAGTTTTTAGTTAATTTATATATCCATGAAAATATACATTTTTTTCTAGTTCCACAAAGAAAATAAAATGAAAAAATTTACACTAAAAATGGGAAAATTTTCTTTGAAAAATCCATTCACGATAAGGCGCAATTTTTAAAGGGAACATTTTTTTGTTCATGAAATTCACCGCTGAATTACATATCAGCAAATGGGAACACATCTTATGGGAAAAATTATTCATGATCGCATTTTTGGGAAATGGGGAAACATTTTAGGGGAAAAATTATTCACGATAAGGGTGATTAAATTTTAATTGTGAATAATTTTATTGTCTTTTGCAAGTTCAGTTTTATCAAATTCAAGCAGTTTACTTCAACATACACATGCGAGTTGAGGCCGCCAATTTTAAGTGCTATGAGTTTTGGCGATTTCAAACCGCAACACCATACTTCTTGCGTTATACGTTTCTCAAAACATCTATTTCAAATCGAAAACGCTAAATTTAAGCGATTTGCGTTTCTCAGAACAGGCCTGATAGATTTTTCCTTAAAACCAAATGTTATTAAACATAAAATTATCGATTAAATAAATATAAATAATTTTATATCCTATTTGTATTTGCTACATGTCTGCAAGGATGTGTAGATATACAAACAAAAATTGCAAAATTAAAACTTCTACTAACGCACCAATATATTTTCCCCCGCCTTCGCCCTACAACTACAGATAAACAACCAGATCCGCCTTAATGCCTTTTCAATAAAATTTTTTTTTTTTGGGAAATTTGAAACAGCAATTATGAATTTCTGAAATTCACTGCTTTAATAAAGCTGGCAAATTCTTTTACATATAATATTTTTGAGGTAATTAAAACGATTTACCAGCAGGCGTGTAAATCTACTCGTTTTGCAGTTTTTTGTAGTTTAAGTCGTTTGAAAGCACTCAAACTGTGCAAATATGCAACTGCTCCTACAGCCTCGGAGGCATTTTTAAAAACTAAATGGAAAAGAAACGCCACTTCATACTGACAAAACAAAAAATAACACAATGTGTAGGCTGTAAACTCGTACATTTGAAATTCATTCATACGAATCGATGAATTCCATACATACGAGTTTACACATAAACATAAATTATCAATTGTAAAAGGTTAGCTACAGTGGGCTTAAATATGTTATAAGCCATAGCTGCAGTCTGATGGCATTTATTTATTCATTTATTTATGACTTTTACATAATTGCTAAATGGTTTGTGTAAATTAAAGCAACACAATTTTTAAATTAAATAATTTATTGTTTTTTATTCATATGATTTTATTTATTATTCAACTCTTATTATCAACTATTATTGTTATGAATATTTTAAGCTGATGTTGGTTTTTGTTTTTCTTTTGTTTTTTTTTGTTTATTTGAATTGAACATTTTCGACATAATTGTGGTGACAGACATTTGCCACATCCACATCCATAAAAACAGAACTGGGCGCCAGGAAACTTTCTTTTTATTAGTTTTATACCAAACTTTTGATTTGTGTTCTAAACATAAAGTATGGTTCAGCCACAATGAACGATTTTAATTGAGACACACAAGTTTTTTTACGCAGCTTAATTAAACATTTCTTTGATTTGGTTTTTGGCAAATTTAAGCAAGGAGAGTTCAGAATCGACGCAGCGCGTTAAGATTGTTAAAGTCTTTAACGAATGTGGGGGCGTTCATATGCAACGCATTTCATTCGAAAGTAGTCTTCAGTCGCTAAGTACGCTGTCACCTCAGTGGCTTCGTTAAAACACAGATTTGTCGCTTTTACGTCAATAGAAAGAAACCACAACTGGGGGGTTACTCTCTATTGCGATGCGAAAGTAAGTTTGATACGAAAGGTAAATGCGATAAGAGTATAATTTTGTACTCTGTGCAGTTTGCGCAGATTGTTAAAGTCTTAAATGCGATAAGAGTATAATTTGGTACTCTGTGCAGTTTGCGCAAACCTTTTCGCGAAATTCTTTGAAAATGATGCAATACTGGTACCACAAAATAAACAATAGCGAAGAACAATAAAATAAAATGTGCGAAAGGGAAAAATTAAATGCGAAAGTAAAATACGACACCACAATACAGGGTACCAATTCTTCGACTTTTCTTTCGCATCGCAATAGAGAGTAACCGCCCTGATTATTGAAAAGACTGATGCATTTACAAATAGTGACTGCTTGATGCGGCGTCATCAGGCCGTATATCTTCGAAAATGTGACAGCAGCAACCATAAATGGTGTTCGCTTTTGTGAAATGATAACGGACTTCTTTTGACCCGTAATTGATCAAAAGAAGAAATTGGACAATATGTGGTTTCAACAAGATAGTGCCACTTGCCGCACAGCCAACCAAACAATGGAACTCTTGCGGGCGAAATTTAAAAGCTGTGTTATCTCACATCGTAATTGGTCTCCACGATCATGTGATTTGACACCGCTGGACTTCTTTTTTTCTAGATATTTAAAAGAAGAAGTATAAGTGAGTAAGCGAAGAACAAGACAAGAAAAGAAATAGTATAAGTGAATAAGACAATAACAATACAAAACCTCAAGGATGAGGTAATTCGCTCGTTAATGTGCGAACTTCAGTTATATTTCACAGTCATTGAACAAATTCACCATCTAATACAGATATGTTACTGACGCCGTGGCGACCACTTGGCGATATTTTATTTCACAAATACATAATTGTCTTAGATCTTTCTATTATAACAAAAATATATTAAGACAAGTGTTAGAAAACTTTTTGTTTTATTTACAAATAACATCATGCGTTTTGGCTGCACCACCCTTTACATAAAACCTTTGATTTGTATTGAAAACATGTTAATAATTTTCAACAAGCAACAAATTGTTTTTTAACGACATTAATACAAAATTTATTTAAATATTTGTTTACCTTGTAAGTGATATACATTTATATACCTGTTGTTCATAGAACACAGACGAGCAGCTCGTCTAGAAAATTTGTATGAAAGTCACTAAATTTTTTGAGTGATTTCCATATAAAATTTTTTAGACGTGTGCTCGTCTGTGTTCTATGAACAGCACAATAATGAAAAAAAAAATTTAAATAAATACTTTAAAATAATTGCTAAATCCGGTTGTAAGTCTACACAAAATATTTTTTTTATGTCAATCATGTTAGAAGAGATACAATCAGAACCGCGAGCATGCCGGGCGTTCTTCTAACATTGTCGGCTTGTTGGCATGTCCCAATGATTTGATATAGCCTCGAAGAAAAAGGTCTAGCGGCGTTAAGTCGCACGAACGATGTGGCCAATTAACTGTTCCATTTCTTATGATAACACGCTCATCAAATTTACTTTTCAATAAATCGATTGTAACGTGTGAAATCGAACCCATGTCGTTCAAGTCCATGTTTTTCAATTCGGACAAAAAATAATCAATACTCATGGCACGATAGCGATTGCCATTCACAGTAACGTGATGGTCATGATATTGGCACATGATCAGAGTCGATTGACCTCAATTCTTGAGTCAGTTCTTGAGAACGCAACGGAATCGACTGATTTGGATCATTTGCTGCAGACGGCTGAACGGCAGCGATATTTTCGTCACTTCGATCAACTCGTTATCTTACTGGCACGACATCAAACAAAGAATGTAGAGAGTAAAATTTTTGCATTAAACTTGTTATTGCTTGTCCACTAGGGTGAGTATAACGATCGGAAATTGCAGTTAACGCTCTTAAAGTTGCAGTCACCGACTCCGAATTTCGGTAGTAAATTTTTATAATTTGAATACGTTGTTTGTTCTTTACCCTTATGAAAATGTTGAGTTTACTAAAAAACGGAAACTTACAGTTAGATGAAAAGTGAAATAGTGCGTTCACAAATTAAATTTAAGGTTGACAAGTGCCTATTGGAAAACCTTTTACATTCTTTTCATAAATACAAAATTGGGCGCCATTATTTTTTGTTTACAACTTCAATATAAAACCTTTGATTTGTGTAGAAAACATGTTAATAATCTTCAACTAGCAACAAAATATTTTTTAACGACATTAATACAAAATTTATTTAAATATTTGTTTACCTTGTAGGTGACATTCATGTAATGAAAAAAAAAAAAAAATTCAAATGAATACCGTAAATTTACTGCTAAATCCGGTTGTAATTCTACACCAAATCAGTTTTTTTTTTTCAAACAAAGTGTAATTAGAATCAATCATGTGAGAAGAGGATATATTAATCAAATATCAATACAATAGAGCTGCACCACAGTTAAGACGTCAATTGCATAGATTTACAGCGTGCCTAAGGAAACATAAAGAAAAACTAAGTTACATTTTCTTTACAATATTAACGTGGTGGCTTTAGAACGACTAGTAAAGTACGGGAGAGGTGGTTATGCCTGTTCCAGACGAACAAGCTTAAACGGGTGATAGTGTTATGTATTTTTATCACATCAACCAAATTTGCTAGCCGATGATTAACTTATTATAAATGTACATCCACACAAGTAATATATATAAAACTAAAAGTGTAATACACAAACAAATAAATATACATGATCTAAAGATTGAAATTGAACCAAAAATAAATGTAAAGAAAAAACCAAGTGCAAAAGATATCAAACTTATCTTTGCAGTGAAAAAGTTCCGTTGAAATAACAATAGTGCCAGTTTACACACATCAAGTTTGACTTGTCAAGTCTTGAGTTTATGAGAGAACGGAGAAAAGAGAATGGAAAAGGGTGCAGATTTGACGGTACCGTCTAGTTTAATATGAAATGGCAAAAAATATGAAAATTTGAAGACAAAAAAACTTAAAATTGATGACACAAAGCTTTTGTGTGTGAACATATATGCAAGTTCAAAAGCAAATTGAAGCAGAATTGATCAAGAAAACCTGATGTGTGTAAACTGAGACATAGATCATTTAAAATATCGACATAATGAAAGATCATACTTATGTTTTAATTACATGTCCACCACTGTATATAGTTTAACCAATAGTCTTAATTCTAGGCAACTTTGAGTGATTGTGTCATTATTTTTGATTGTGCTTCTAGAAATGTTATTTAGGGTTACGTTTCCAAAGTTTACATGAACAAAAATTCGTCTGGCTCAAGTTCAATGCTGGCTAAAGCCAAGAAATATTTTTATTTTTAATTATAAGAATAATTGCCGCGATCAATAACTGTATACAATTGTATATGTGATCAATATGAGACAAATATAGACGAAAAAATAAATAAGAGCTCAGTGGCTGAGTTGGTTAAGCGGCCGTATTAAAAATACATCAATCATCTTTACATGGTACTGAGTTCGAATCCTAGTGGGTGCTGATGAGCAGTGTAGCGACTGCGAAACCGCTAGTTGTCCCCCAGCTTTAGTGCATTCAATTATTTTTCCTGTCTTCTTTGATCAAGAGTTATTGATCGCGGCAATTATTGTTATAATTAAAAATAAAAATATTTCTTGGCTTTAGCCAGGATTGAACTTGAGCCAGACGAATGATACCATCCCATCATATAGTATTAAAAATATTAATAAGTTCGACTATTTAACATTAATACATATATCGTACAAAAATAATAAAAATTAACCACAATAACCGAAAAATGGTGGCAGTTTGACCAAACTTCTCAGTAATTTTCAAACTACATGGTATAGATTTTTTGCGGATTTTCCTCGTGATGGATACCATCAATGCTGTCACCCCGTTTCAGCTTGATGTTGAGTTCTGGGATACCTTGTACATTGTCATTATATGTACTTTCATACTAAATATTAAATTTAAACTTTAAACTATTTTACACAAAGTCAATTAAAAATAAAAAAATAATAACACACAAGGTTACCGAATATCCGGCCAAATCAATAAATCTTTAACTACCTGTCTATTGTGTAACTAACGGTTACCACACACACACACACACCGTTATCATTATTGAACAGCTTGTAAAATGATTGGCATATAAAATTCTACTTCATGTTAAGAAAATCGAAAAATTTTTGAACCACATCAATTTGAATTCATTAAAAAATAACTGCCAAACAGCCCACATGACCCAAAAGCACAAGCACTTGAGAATTCTTTATGGAATTCCATAAAATGCATACGAATCCCAAACATTCAGTCATGTTGGGTGTTAAACATTTTCTCGACAGCCTTTTGCACTTGATGTACACAAGTTTTTTACTTTATTTTTTATTACATCTTTAAAATACGAGACATAAAATCCTTCGCCATAATTGCCCAGTTTTTATTTGAATGCTAAAAAAAAGCAATTTTCCAAAGTGTACACCTAGTTTTTTTTTTGTGCAGATTCAATGTCGTAGAGATGAATTTTTGTAGGAAATTGATTAAAACAAGTTGTGGAAGATGTGAATACGAGTTGGTAAATGTTAAAGAGCCCGTCGCTAATGTTCGTTCATCATACATGTCAAAATATTTGTTCATGTGTGTAAAAGCCCAGTAGCAGCAAATGTATCAACAAATATGTTGTTAAATAAATTAATGGCAAATTCAACAGTAACAATAACACAACAACAACAACAACCATATTAAGTAAGAGCCACTCAGTCGGCCGTTCGGCCGGTTGTATGGCCCACAAGCAAATCGATAGTTGTTGTTGTCATAAAAACATAGATAAAATTAATAAAATGGTTGTACGAATATTTGATAGTTTGTTAAGAAATTGATAACTGAAACGGGAATGTGCAACAAGTTGTAACTGCCAGACATAAAATAATAAAGCAACTTAAACTAGGCAAGTGGCCTACCAGCGAATCAGCGAGAGGGTTGCCAAATGGCTGAAGATGAAAAGATTTTCTTGGTACTCTTGCCAGGCAAAAATATCTTTGCAGGCAAAAATATTTAAATGGCATTGGAGAGATCCCTGACTTAAGCCTAAAACGAACAACTTTGTTTTTGTTAAGCGTTTTTATTTATTGAATCTTCAAAATGAACTAACAATTAGTATTCAAATCTTAATACTAAATATAAAAATAAAAGAATTTAAAAAAAAAAAATGTGCTTTTTACTTACGTCCAGCCAATGCTAGACAAAAAGTTCTATTATACGGGAGCAATATCGGTAGAATCACCTATTGAACGTTCTAATGGTGGCAACGGTATCCCTTCTTCTCAACCGACTGTGGCCGCCAAAATTAAGTATATTACGCGCAAGAGGGTTTGGATGAAGTTCCAGTTTACTGACATACCTTGTCGCGTACTTAGAAAACTCCTCTTTTACCAGCGGAACACTCAGATCTTTCTGAATTCGTGAATTTTTTACATACCATGGAGCTGCAGTAATCGTTCGAAGAATTTTGTTTTGTCGCCTTTGGATTTTTTCAATGTTTGACGCTGAGGCGGTGCCCCATAACTGAATTACGTAGCACCATATAGGCTTTAGTATTGCGTTGTATAACAAAAGTTTGCAATCTAATTTCAATGTAGAATTTCTGCCCATAAGTCAATTTAGTTGCTTCAATGTGAGACTTCCACGTTAGCCTACGGTCCAGGTGAATACCAAGGTACTTTACTTCATTGTGCTGCGGAATAGGTGAGTTGTTAATTTGGATATGCGCACATGTTTGCTTACGCAGTGTGAATGTAACGTGAGTACATTTTTGTTCATTAACCCTGATTTTCCAAAGCTTCAGCCATTTTTCCAATATTGAAATAAATTCCTGTAAATTTCGTGAAGCTAATTTGTGGTTTTCATGAACGCTCAAAACCGCGGTGTCGTCTGCAAAAGTTGAAGTGTGGATTCCAGATGTCGTTGGCATGTCAGAGGCGTAAATCAAATACAAAGTAGGCCCAAGAATGCTACCTTGAGGAACTCCTGCCTCGATAGGTTGAGTTGGGCTTATAAAATCACCTTCTCTGTTAACAAATTTCCGCCATATAAGTAGCTTTTCAGAATCTTGTGAGTATTAGCAGGCAAGTTTAACTTTATTTTGTGCATCAAGCCGTCGTGCCGCACTTTATCAAAAGCTTGAGAAATGTCAATGAATAGAGTTGAACAATACTTCTGCTCCTCAAAGATCTGTCTTATGACATTGACTAGTCTGTGCGTTTGTTCTATGGTGCTATGTTTAGCCCGAAAACCAAATTGATGATCAGGGATGCATCCCACATTGTTCAATAAAACGAACAACTGAATGAGTTTCACACAAGTGACTATTTAACTTTAAAAATGAATACGCATCTCTGATAAATCGATATTATTATTTATTATTATGGAATGGGATGTGACTCTCATCGCCCACTTGCACTGCGACCAATGTTGCTTCCCTAATGTGCGTCCCCTTGTCCCATAGCGGGTTAAGTATGTCAAGAAAACGGATAAGCTGCTTCATTTGTAGTGATATTAAGTCACATTCACTTAACGTATGAGCTTGTAGTAGCCTATATCTGATGTGTCCAAAGGCTCTACAGTGAGTGATAAAGTGCTCCATTAACTCCTCCTCCTCACTGCAGAATCTGCAAATGCCTAAGGCAGGTATAATGATCAGTAAGTGCACTTGTCAGTGTTCTGAGGCTTCTTCTGTCTAGTTTTAGAGCACGTTCGGCCATCTTTGTATCAAAGTTTAGAAATTTCAAGACCAGTTGTCTCGTTCCAATATTTCTCAACGATGGACTCCGTTCACTTCTTCATGTTTTCATTAAGTAGACCCTTATTAAAGCCAAATTTTGAAGTGGGTACAATAAAAGTCCCCTGTGCTCTCTTTTTGGGCAGAATTAATTGCAATTGTAGGCGCTGTTATATACAGGGTGGCGCAAAAATAACCTTCCGAGGTTTTTTGGTTGTCATTAAAAAAAAAAATCCAAAACTTTGATTCTTCTTGTGGATTATTTTTATTTTTTAATTCAGGTAGTTTTATTTCATATATGTATGTATTTTACAATGAGTAATTGTGCCCCAGCGCCGGTACTGGCTTTAGAGAGGCATTACGACAACTATACTATTCGTGAGCTTCTATTTTATGTATAATACAAATAAAAGAAAAATAAGAATTATAAATAATAAAAAAAAAGAAAAAAAACATATATATAAATACGTATATGTACATGTGTTTATAAAAATGGAAGTCATGAAAATGATAAATATAACGTAATAAATCGAAACACGATTAATTGAATGCAAGAAGTCTTTCTATATCTTCCAACAAAAAGTGTTTAAGATTATTTTTATATGTGGACAACGCCAACTTGTTTTTTAATCGGTTTGGAAGTTGATTGTACTCTTTTGGACCTGCAAACGAGATTCGTTGTTTTGTGATTTCAAGGCGACAGCGAACAGTACTTAAATTCATAGCAAGTCGCGTATTTCTTTGTGTATTTAATAAAATACGATCAAAATGTAGGGTATGCGTACCAATATGATTTACGCATTTAAACATATGTATATAACAAAATTTGTTGCTTATACAGCCCTCTGATTGGAAGTACAGTCTTTGCATATTCTTTGAATAAATCAATTGTGCTATAACAAAGCGGAAGGTTGAAAACTATTTTTAAAGCTTTATTTTGTGATGATTGTAAGGATCGCATAGTTGAATTACCTTTAAATCCGTAAACCATTGGAACATAAGTTAGATTTGAATGAACGAGGGATTGATATATTAGCAGTTTAGCATTAATGTTGAGTTTGTTTTTAAACTTTCGCAGCATTCCTATTCCTGAAGCGATTTTCCCTTTAAGATAATTCAGGTGATTTTCCCATGACAAATTGCGATTTAATATAACACCAAGGATTTTACACTATCTGATTCCATAATATATTTACCATCAATAAGGATAGTTGTTTGCTCTTCATTTCTTGATAAGTATGGTTTAAAACGCACAAATTTTGTTTTCGACGCATTTAAAAGCAGTTTGTTTATCCGCAGAAATTCAGATAACACAGTAGCATCATACTCTACTTGCTTTCGAAGAACTCCATCATCTTTAAAATTATAAAAAAGACAGATGTCATCCGCAAACATATACAATTTGCCATTAAAAGTGATGTTTTTAATGTCGTTAATGAAAATTTTAAATAGTAAGGGACCCAGAACACTGCCTTGCGGAACCCCACAGGTTACCTCAAGCTCACAGCTTTTGCAACTTCCAATTTGAACAAATTGTACTCTACGTTTTAAGTAGTCCACAAATAACTTCAGTGTCATTTCAGAGCAGCCAATAAGCGATAGTTTTTTTATTAAAATTGTATGATCTACTAAATCAAATGCCTTTGATAAATCAAAAAATACACCAGCAACACCTCTGTATCCTCCGTCAAGACCGCTACATATATATTCTACAACACTAACGACTGCTTCTGTAGTACCACAGCCTTTTCTAAATCCAAATTGGTAGTCAAATATGATTTTGTTGTTGTCCAGATAATTTGTTAATTGTTGACTGATAGCTTTTTCAAATATTTTGTCAAAAACTGATAAAACAGAAACAGGACGAAAGTTTTCAATTTTATTTGTTCCTACCAATTTTGGTATAGGAATTATTTTATGTTTTTTTAAAGGGTCTGGATAGTTTCCTTCAGCAAGCATTGTATTGAAAATGTCCGCTAAAGCTCGTGTCACAATTTCCCTCCGAGTTAATAACATTTTGGGTGTGATGTTGTCATACCCAGCACCCTTTCGAGTATTTAAACTGCTTAAAATAGAGTCTACTTTAAATTCATTTATTGGTAGAAGTTCAAATGAAGTTGATACAGGGACTAATGTGTTAAAGAAGTTTATATTATCATTAATATCCTGCTGCATATTACATTTTATATTGTTAACTACACTATGGAAAAATGCATTAAATGTTTGAGCTTTCTCATCATCGGTGAAAATTGGAGTATTATTAATATCTACAACTTCTTTTATAGGCTTTTTACATTTTCCTAACGTTTTGTTTAAAAATTGCCATGTTTTCCTTGCATCGCCAGTATATTTTTGTAGGTTAAATGTATAAAAATTGTTCATTAAGCTTTTACTGCAAGCTTTGATTATCTTACTTATACGTTTTAAACAATTACTTATGTGATTATTTTGCTTGTCCCTCTTTCGTGCCTTCAACAACTTTTTTTTGAATTTGATTAACGATGTTAGTTCCTCTGTCATCCAAGGACAAACTTTCTTCCTTATGTTTTTTGTTTCCATTATTACTGTAGTACTTTGTGCATCCGCTTCCATTTGGTCTTTTAATTTTTTTACATCAAGTCGAGAATATGATGTAATGTAAATGGCCGCCGCCCATTTTTGTAGCATTTTCCATCACATTGTCTAAAACTTCGGGCGATAGGTCCTCACATTCTTGACGGATATTGTCCTTAAGAGCTGCAAGAGTCTGAGGCTTTTTGACATAAACCCGCGATTTCAAAAAGCCCCACAAAAAAAAGGTCTGCCGCGGTCAAATCAGGCGATCTTGCTGGCCAGTGCAAATCGCCAAAACGGCAGATTAGGCGCCCGCGAAATGCATCCTTCAGCATATCGGTTGCGGCACGTGCAGTGTGGGCCGTAGCACCGTCCTGTTGGAACCACATGTTTTCCAATCCCAATTCATCAAGTTGCGGCAAAAAGAACTCGTTGATCATTGCTTTGTAGCGCTCACCATTTGGCCCACGACGTCTTCGAAGAAAAAAGGTCCGATGACTCCTCCACGAAAACAGCACACTATACAGTATACACACTATAGCGGGTGTAGTGGCTCTTCGTGGGTTACACGCGGATTTTCAGTGCCCCAGAGGCGTAAATATGCTTATTTACGTACCCGCTAAGATGGAAACGGGCCTCATCACAGATGATTATTTATTGACCGATTATTGGTCAAATAAATAGTCACCAATATTCCGCGTTTTGGAGCAGTGTAGCGTAACACTGTTCATTAACATGTATTTCACATGTGCTTACTACACAAATGTCAAAACGGAACTGACATTAGGGGCCAATCCCAAAATTTATAGTATTTTCTGATAGGAGGATTACTTTTGCGCCACCTTGTACCGCATGAAACACAGTTGGCAACTCTCAATGATCAATTTGTATAGCCAACTCTTAATTGGACATTCAGCACAACAACTACTCACAGCAACCATTAACTGAGTGATCTTGTACATATTTTGATCAAAAACTTGGGGAAAAAATAAAACATTGGAAAGGATTTGCTAAAAGTGTTTCAAGCGTACAAGTTGCAATTTGTTTCTGAACAGTTTTCATGGCTATTAAATTTCGTTTTGTTGTTTTTGTTATTGTTGTGAGATTTGTTGTGGCTTCTTGACATGTTTGCAACAATTAGTGGTTGCCTTGGCGAATATTGGCTGTGTCTGGGTATTTTTTTCAGGGCTGCGTCGTTTGGTTGGCTGGTTGGTTGTCTTTCGCTATTAGCGTGCGTTCAACAAGGTCAAGTTCACTATTTGCTGTTGTTGCATGTTTCCTTTTTTATACGTAATTTAATGCTATTTTTAGAATTTATTGTTGCAACTCCAAGAATGTATTATTTTAGCTTCATTTAAAATAAAACAAAACGAAAAAATAGAACAAAACAAAAAACAACTTTTTTTATGTTTTCAGAATGAAGTGTAATGGGTTGTTTTTATCGATTGTTGTTTTTAAGTTGGCGATTCTACTGAATTGCAATGCATACTCGTATAAACATATTTAGTTTGGGGAATATTTTTTTATCTTTATGCTATCTGAAAATGTATTTAAATAGGATGGATTTTGAAATAAACATAAAAAAATGTTAATCTGTAATACTTTTAACACGTTTGTGTGTTTTAATTTAAGATACTTAATCAAGATTTTTTTAATTGATGTTGGATTGTTTGCCAGCTCCTTTAGCAATACCCTGTATAATTCTTAATGACTGGAAAAAAATCTAGAATTTCTTATTTAAAGTTTTTGTTTGTGCTTAAAATTATTTTACATGCGTGATGATGGAAATTACATGAAAATAGTTTTAAGCAAAAAATGGGGAGGCTGTAAATTTTATTTATATATATAATTTATTTTTTTGTAATTTTTAAAGTTAATGAAAGAGTTTGAGTTAACAAAGATAGCATCAGTTTTTTTTTTTTTTTTTTTTGATTCGATCTTAGTTAGTGCCATAAACCCAATAGGAATAATTCTCTTGCGCTTGCGTGCACAGAAAAAAAAAATCGTTTTTCGGAACGAAAAAAAAAATATAACTAAAGCCTAAACTAAAGACTAAATGTCAGTTTGTGACCAAGGCGAATTAATACATTTGAGTGCAAACGGGAAGGCAAATTCAGTACTATGTATTTTGTTATTGTAAAACATATCGTGAATGTCAAAATCTAAATTCGCCTAAGATTGTTCAGCTGGGAAGAAAATTTATATAAACGTTAAATATAAACTTTTATAATTGTTTGTAATGAAAATCCACAGATTATATTAGTTTTTCATTTTTAAATTCACACAAATTTCTTGAAATTGCACTAAATCATACAAAAAATCTTCAGAATAAAATCGCACGAAAAAAATTGTAAGCCAAAGAAAAAAAATTTGACAGTCTCATTGGAAAAACGCGAGAAACAAAAAATAATCACCTGTGCTGTTAAGTTCACCTAGTAATGAATTCGCCTTTGTTATTGTAAAACATATATTGAATGTCAAAATATAAATTCGCCTAAGATTGTTCATTGTGTGTGTATTCATGTGATTATGCTTGCAGGTAGCCGCTTCGCTACAACAATAAAAAAAACAACATGTATTTTGTTTGTGTAAAAAGGCGAATTCACACTTAAGCTGTCAAAAGTAGTTGATAAAGAACATGTACAAAATTTAAATGGCGCCGAAAAAGGTAAACAAAACATGACAGAGGAAGTGCCGTTATATTAACCGAATTCGCCGATGCATCCACCTAATAATGAATTCGCCTTGCTTGCATGCCAATGTTTGGTTATCCTAAGTCAGAGGTGCCTAAAAGTTCTTTACGGAATTTTTGTACATGTTCTTTCACAACTACTTTTGACAGCTGAAGTGTGAATTCGCCTTTTTACACAAACAAAATACCTGTTGTTTTTTATTGTTGTAACGAAGCAGCTATCTTGTTTTTTGTATCATGCATTGTTCTTAGGTACTTTCTTTTGTCTCATCCATGGCGAACTCATTACTAGGTGAACTTGACAGTTCAGGTAATTACTTTTTGCTTCTCGCGTTTTTTCCAATGTAAAACATTTTCGAAACGAATGCATCCACCTAATAATTAATTCGCCTTGCTTGCATGCCAAGGTTTGGTTATCCTAAGCCAGAGGTGCCTAAAAGTTATTTACGGAAGAGCAGACAGCAATACAATTAAGGAAAAACTACTTTTATTTAATATTTTTTATTGTAAAAGCATATTTACACTGATAATCGCTGTCGTCAATGTTTACCAGCAAAGCATGCGAAAGTGTTCTTGCTTTGCACTTAAGTGTGTGCAATGAAAAATAACCAAAAAAAAAAATATAAGACAAAGTGTTTTGTATATTTTTCATCGCTGAGTGCGGTATGTGTGTATTAAAGAGCACAGCATAGCTAAGCGCGTTTACAAAAACAAATGAGCGTCAAGCGTCAAAATCACGAACAAAATTATTATTTTAGGCGAAAACATAAATATTCTTCTTGTTTTGATAAGTAGAGTGTGTTAGTCAGAGTAAAGCAAAACAGCAGCATACAACATAATAAATGTATTTGTACAAAAAGTTATGCGTATTAACTTGATTAAACTGTTTTCGCAATACTTTCTGTTACACTAATACACGTATTTATTATCTATACAGGTTTTATGGCGGTTACCTTCTTTTAAGAAAAGTGATTTCTATTAAAATGCTAAAGATTAGAGACTGAGTTGTCTGTCATATCTGAACAAAATACATGGAAATTAAAACCCCTTCGTTCACACACATTTTTTTATTATTTATCCTTTAAATCATAAATCTTCTTAGAAATTTGTTTGCTATATTTGTCATAATAATTTTGTTAAACAAATTCAAAATTAATTGCTAAATACCGCAAATAGATTGCAAATTTACTAATAACGTATATTTAGTCATTTTGGCATGTGTACATACATATGTACATGTATATGTGCACATGCATTTTAAAAGTCAAGCGTAACAAATAACATTGAATAATATAATAAACGAAAAGCTGATATTATAAAAACAAACAAGATGCAAAAAAAAAATTAACAGATGACGTCAAAGAGGCGAAAAAATATTGTTTTTACTACTGATAAATTTAAACAAAATATTTGAAATTTTTAACGTTTTTTATTAAACGCAATTAAAATAAACGATAAAAGTGTACACATGAAAGAGATTTAAAAAGAGCGGCTGAGAGACAGAAGAGGCATAAAGATGTTGCTTTCGCAGTTGCCAGATGAAATTGCCGCTAAATTAGGAGTACATGATATACGAGTATATTCAGTTACCTAGTGTTTAGACATGCGACTGAGAGTTCGAAAAACTTAATACACTCTCATTTTTTTTACTACCATATTCACATGTTTCGCACTCGCAGCTAAATATGCTTGCGAGTGATTTTTTGGCACTTCCATGCAATCAAATGTCAAGCAAACAAACAGTGTTACCGTGTAAATAATTTTAAGTAAATCAACTGGGTCATTCATTACGAAATTAAAACTTAAATTTTAGCTAGTTTGTGTGTTAAATTGTATGTTAAATTACTAAATGGAAATGTTTAAACTATAAAGCGTTAATATCAATAAAATAATGATAATAAAAACTAATGCCAACTACGAGTATTTCCTAAAATACTCTCATATGAAAAACACAGCAACTCCAATTTATAAAGAGAAGATATATTTAAAATAGAAATCAAATATGGGAAGAAAACAATATCGCTCCTTAATTGCAACATAGTCATAACTAAAAAGAGCTCGTTTCGAAAAAAACGCCTTGCAAATTTTTAGTTGTCATACAAGTCTTAGAAATGTTTTTTGAAAAATATCTCGTAAAGTAAACAGTTTCAAAGTAATTTGAATAAATTTTTGGCACAATATAAAAGTTATTACTGTTAACAATTCTGCATTGTTAACACGAAAAGCTAATTTTTTGAGATATGACTATGTTGCAATAAAGGAGCGACGGGCTGACGACAAATTTAAAATGAACTCTCACTCGATATGTAAACAAAAATTAAAATTCGTTTCAATAGGGGTTTCCTACGGGCTAATGTTGGTCAAACCTTTGTTTTAAATTTAAACAAAATTAAAAACAATTTTTATGCGTTATTCACTCGACGTTTCGTTCGGTTTTTTCGAACATCTTCAGGAGCATTTTGATTTTATCAGGTACTAACAAATACAATAAAATGGTTAAGTTCGATTGAAAATTGCAAAAGATTCGAGTTTTTCGAAGAATATTTCGTTGATAATACATATTCAGCACTCGAATGAGGTTACTCGCATGTCTAAATGCAGTATTATTTACATAACATATATTTTAATAATCGTTGAAACGTATTCTTGCATGTGTCAAAAATAAGATTTCTCCAATATTTCTGTTTATAAAGTTGATAAAAAAATTATCCGACTAACTGTATTAGAAGATACATTTCTAATTTGCGAGTATTGTGCATGTGAGGTACTTACAAAAACGTTTTCTTTACTAATTAAGAACAATTTATATTTGTTAGTTGTGACCTATTATCAAAAATAAAATTTTCACAAGTTCAAAGACGAGTGGCTCATGATGAGTAAATTCAGCTACCATGAAACAACTTGGTGTCTCCCAGCTAAACTCTTTAATCACAGCCATAAACCATAATAAACAGCCATGTTAGAGTGCTCAGTCAACTCCATTCGGAAACCGAATTGAATCAATTTCTTGGTTCTTCAAAAAACGAGAACCTAGAAAGATCATTTATAATTTCAAGAACAAAACTTATATTTTTTCATGCAATTTTTTTAATGAATACAGCAACCGATTTAAATCCATTTTCGAACGGAATTTAATTCTGTGCCACAGCTGAAAACCCTACTTTTTAATATAAAGATGGAAAAGCAGGTATATACTCGTATATAACATGAAATAAGACATATGTATATCTTGTCACGCTTTTGCCTTTAAACACGATTTGCTAGATTCTTCAATTGCACTTGAAATAATGACACTAACACTTGTTCGTTACATAGTGCATAAATAATTCACAAATTTATTTAGTCCTAACACCACTGTGTATTAACACACTCCCCTTGTTTACTTTTCTGACTTAAGACTGTCTTGCAAAACGTTTGAAAATAAACTCTACCGAACATCTGTCCGCTATTTATATTTCTTTATTACGTTTTATAATCATCATGAACTTTCTAGTTTTTACGCACATACACATGCATGCTTGCGAAACAATAAGAACGCAATGATAACAAATAATAGCAATAATAAGAGCGCATCAACAACAATAAAGTAATTGTATTGTGGGAATTTAAAAGTGAAAAACTAATATTATCTGTAATTTTAATTACAAACGATTATAAAAGCTTATATTTAACGCTTATATAAAATGTTTTCCCAGCTGAACAATCTTAGGCGAATTTAGATTATGACATTCTCAGGCAGTTTTACAATAACAAAATACATAGTTCTGAATTCGCCTTCCCGCTTGCATTCACCTGTATAAATTCGTTTTGGTCTCATCACAT
Organism: Thecocarcelia acutangulata; assembly: GCA_914767995.1. Classification (NCBI taxonomy): domain Eukaryota; kingdom Metazoa; phylum Arthropoda; class Insecta; order Diptera; family Tachinidae; genus Thecocarcelia; species Thecocarcelia acutangulata. The sequence goes on along the minus strand of OU612097.1, from coordinate 98,077,391 downwards.
TTGACATCTTAGTTGTTGTATATAAACACATTTTCCTTTCTCTGCTCTGCATTACTAACTAATTTCTCTTCATGTCAGAATGTCGTACATAATAATCTCTCTTGTGTGGCATATACAAAATCTAAATCCTTTTATATCTGGCAACTAAACCAAAAATAATTAAGTGCTTCTAAATTGAGCATTTAATGTCTCGCAATTGCTGCCGTAAAACGTTTGTGCATAAATATGGAATTTATGATTTTTGCGCAGTGTTGGAAAATCAAATTTCGTAATTTATGTTTGATAATAATTTACAGAATTTGATTTTTTTTTTGTTTCTTTTATGAAATGTTTCTTTCTTAACTGATTTCAGACATTGCCACACATTGTTGCATGATTTTGTTTAATGTCATATAATTTGCAAAACGTCATAAAATGTTAAATTGTTAACTTTGTCTTAGAAATAATAGATTCTGTACTAGAAACAACTTGCAGGTTTGTTTGTCGTAGTGAATGGTTGATAGGGAAATGTTATTTGTGTGCTATGCAGCAATGACACTTCAATGGAATACTCGTATGTCAGTTGAAATAACAATAAGCTAAGTAAATATACCCACATTTACATCAGGTATTTAAAAGAATTAGCAACAAATTGGCTTTAACAAAAAGTTTTACCAATAGAAATTGATATAATAAAAAGTGATGGTTGAATTATTAAGAGATTTAGATAAAACTGCACATCAAATGCTTCTGCATTAGGATCAAGCCGAAGCTTTTGGGAGAAAAAATTTTTTATGGAACAAAGTAAATTCAAAATTTTTATCTTAGCAAAGCACTTATTGGTAAAATAATAACATATATATAAAAAAAAATCTTTTTGGGTTTGGAAGGGTAAATATTCTCTTTCTCTCTCTCTCTCTCTCTCCCCCTCCCCCCTCATACCAATGTCTACTCCCTGTAGTGCCAAAATTATATTGAAGTTAGTTAAGGTGCTGTTTACAGGACACAGATGGGCAACTAGTCTCGAAAAGTGTATGCTAAAGATTTTGGAATTTTTGTACAAAATTTCTAAACGTGTCACTCGTTCGTGTTCTATAAACAGGATATAATTCTTAAAAAGTGTCAACAGAAAATTAAATTGTTTACAAAATTGTTGTTATTAATATTCACAACAATGGTGCATCATGTGCAGTTTTAAAATATGAGCCACTTGCCAGATCCGCATACCCACCAAAAAATATTGCTTCGCTTGACGCGAGTTAATAGCCTTTGTGTTTCGAAAAGCACTTCAAAAAGATATAATTTGATGATTTTTTCATTAAAAAAAAATGCGATTGAATCCACTAAAAACAGTACTAGCTTTTTCTGTGCATATATGCTGCTCGTACTCCCCTTTAAATACACCACTAATGCGTTTTTAGTGCAACCTTTAAACTTAAGTCTTCGTCTTCACCTTTCAATGTACCATTAATGTATTAAAGTAATATCATTTGTATGTATTTAACTGATATCATTTATGGTTCAAAAGCTTTCGAATATTCCATGATAGTATTTATCTGTGAATTGCAGAGTTTGAAAAAAAAAAAATATTTCAAAAGAAACGAAATTCATTTCAGCTAAACTCTTGATTTTTCTTTTAAACTTATATTATTGCTATTTTAGTATAAAGATTTTCCCATACAAAAATAGTATGATAAGCTATTAATAACTCTCTGAGCTCTTGAAATTACTTTGCACTAAAAACAACGTAATTGAATCCACTAAAACAGTCATAACTTTTTTGTGGAAATATGCACATTAGTGCAAATATGCTGCTACTTTCAAAATTAAGTGGTCGTATTTACATTTAAATATGCCATTAATGCATTTAGCTGAGATAATTTAAATGGGGTTTCTACTTAACAGCTTTTAAATGTTAGCAATTAAAGCATATATCTGAGAATTATAGTATTTGAAAAAAAAATTATATCAAAAGAAAATTAAATTAATTTTTAGCTGAGTCCTTGATTTCTGTTTTCCCCTTATACTGCGCTATTTCAGTATATAGGTTTCCTATATAAAAATGGTATGATAAGATACTAATAATTCTCTGATTTCTTGAAACTACTTTGCACTAAAAAACAGCGTAATTGAATCCACTTAAAAAGCAGCCATAACTTTTTTTTTGTGCATATATACTGTAGCCTTTAGAGTTAAGTGCTCGTATTCATGCTTCCTTACGCCATTAATGCATTTAACTGGTATCATTTAAAAGGTTTTCTCATTTAAAAGCTTTTGCGTATAGTCATTTTCCTTGAAACTATTTATCCTGAAAAAAATATTTAAAAAAAACACATATTTTGTTTTAGCTGAATCCTTAATTTCCGTTTTTAACTTATATTATTGCTATTTTAGTATAATGGTTTCCTATATAAAAATAGTGTGATAAGAGACTAAAAGTTCTTGGAATTATTTTTCACTAAAAAAACGTAATTGAACTCACTAAAAACAGCTCTACTTTCTTTGTGCAAATATGCTGCTACTTTCAAAGTCAAGTGCTCGTATTCACCTTTAAATACACAATTAATGCATTTAACTGAAATAATTTAAAGGGGCTTATCACTTAACAGCTTTTAAAAATTGAAATTTTCCACGAAAGTATTTATCTGTGGATTGCAGTATTTGAAAACAAATTATTTCAAAAGAAAACAAAAATTTATTTTTAGCTAATTCCTTGATTTCTGCTTTCCACTTATGTTATCTCTATTCCTGTATATGGGTTTCCTATAAAAATAGCATCATAAGAGAGCAAAAATTCGTTAAGTTCTTGAAATTACTTTTCTATAAATTAAGTGTAATTGAATCCACAAAACAACAGCCACAACTTTTTTGTGCAAATATGCTGCTACCTTCAATGTTAAGAGTCGTATTCACTTTTAAATGCGTAATTAATGCATTTAACTAATACCATTTAACTAGGTTTCTCGCTTTTTTGTGCAAATATGCTGCTACCTTCAATGTTAAGTGTCCTATTCACTTTTAAATGCGTAATTAATGCATTTAACTAATACCATTTAACTAGGTTTCTCGCTTAAAAGCTTTTGAATATCGAATGTTTGAATTCATGAAAGTATTCATTCATGATTTACAGTATTAAAAAAAAAAAATTTAGCTAACTGAGGCCTTGATTTCTATTTTGCGCTTATATTATCGCTGTTTCAATAAATTGAGATGGTTATTCCCATAAAAAAAGTATGATGTGAGATAAAAAATTTCCCTGAGTTCTTGAAATCACTTGGCACTTAAAAAGCGCGTAATTGAATCCACTAAAAAACAGACATCACATTTTATGTGCATACTCGTACTCGTATATGCTGCTACCCTCAAAGTTAAATGCTCGCATTCACCTTTAGAAGGTGTGTAAAAATGCATTCATGAACACTTCTTTCTGCAGCAAAAAATTTCAAGTGAAAAGCAAATAGCATGCAAATAAAAGTAACGATTAGGTGTCATTATTGCCACCAATTGCACAAACTGACTTCAGTGGCTGACTGACTACCAATTCCGTGCTGACTTTTTTAACGAAAACATGGAAACGAAAACTGTCATTATTTTGAATAATTACTTTTGTAATTGTTTAGTTAAACTTGTAGTTTATGATTTGTTGTACTCGTTGGCGTTGTTGTTGCTGCTGCTGTTGCTGTTGCTTCACTTCCAGCACAGTTGTAAATCTTTGTTTTGACTAGAGTGCAGACAAATGTCTGACACTTTTAGTTGCAGCACTTTTTAGTGTTTGAAAAATAAAATAAATGTTTGTAGAAAACAGTCACATTTAATTTCTTACCTCCTTTCTGCAGTTTATTCGTTTTACTTCAAGAAACTACTGAAGCATAAAGAAATGAAAAAAAAGTACGTTAGAAAAACAAGTTAAAAGAACAGCAAGTGATTGTGTGATTTATTGAGAATTTCAGTTAAAAGTTAAAGCCAGCCATTTAATCAGTGAGTTTTTAGCAGCCAGCAGTTTCAGATTAATTTATGCACCTTTTTTAGTCATTCAATTCAAACAGTTCAATATCAAATTGAGCACCTTTGAAAGAGGAATTAAACTTGAACATGAGTCATTGCTAATTTTGTGAAAACAGCATTAAGTGCACTGATCTTTCGTCGCAGCGACAAAACAGCAAATTCTCGTATTTATTTGATTATTTTTTTTTTACTTTGTTTAAATAAACAAATTCAATAAATAAATATTTTACAAGTTTATGGTCATAATTTTATGGTTTAATAATGAATTGGATGAGTTATTTCATGAAATTGGTTATAAGTTATAAGGAATGACATTGGATGCTTAAGGAGGGAAGACTTGTAAGCCAAAGCTGTGAAAGCTACGCGGTTGCTACAAATGCTGACATTCGACCGTAAGTGCTTTTAAATGAACTAAAACTTTCAGTCATGAAACACTAATTCACGGGACTAAAATGTCCATGCAAGAATTGGAATTCTTGCATCTCCATGCAAGAATACCAAAACGGGCACCGAATATGAAAAACCGACTCCAATTCGATTTGCACAGCGGTTCCGACTTTTTTTCGGGAATTCCCAAAGTACGCTACTTGAACTCCCAAAATCTCTACACTACCCCGGAACCAATACGGCAACTTCAGTTTTCGTAATAAAGCAGCAATACTGTAGATACAGTTTTATAGCATAGCCTATTTACACCAAAGCGAAATCTGCTCATTCGAGATTTCAAGCCAAATCTAGTAGATTTTGAGAAGATTTCCCATACAAAATGAAATCTACTTTATGAGTAGATTTCGACGAAATCTCCTGAAATCTACTCAGTACTAAGCGATGCAACTGTGATTTCTTGCAAAAAGTACTTGAAAATACTACGCTGCAACAAAAATTGCACTATAATGTGGTGTGTGCAGTCTCTGGGCACAAAAAAAATACACTTTAATGCTGGTGTATTCAGTCTCTGATAATATTGTGTTGTCAAACCCGCATGCATAAATTATTTTTGAGCAAATGAAATCTTGCTAGATGTCAGAAAACGGTGGTGTAAACGATATAGATTTCGTTGTAGATTTCAATTCAAATCTACTAGATTTTGAGTTGGAGACACTGCGTCGATGCTCCAGTGAGTCAATAGAGTTGGATATCCTACTGCCACCGATGAGCTTCTTCGCGCTCTCCTGCACACGGTCGAGTAACCCCAAAATAGATTTTGAGGGACGGGCCCAAACATGAGAGTTGTATTCCATTTTCGGTCGGATGTAGGTGGTATAAATAGTAAGGAGATCGGATGGAGTGAAGTACATCTTACACCGTTTCAAAAAACCGAGGCACTTGAATGCTTCTTTAGAGACATGAAAAATGTTATTAGTTCAGCGAACATCACACTATATCTTTATTCCAAGAACATCAAAGCATCTGATTCTTCAATATTTATTGTTTTTTGTAAAATCTAAAATAATTATAATGTGCGTTAACATAAAAAAGATATTTGTTTATAAATAATTTGGGTTTAAATAAAATACACTACTAATGTAGATTTGAAACTAGAAAAACTGTCGACGTTATCGAGCCGTACTGCTTTGGCACGATTGTCGTCTATGCAATTGTTGGTGATACGAAATTGTCGCTTGTGTGGTCTTGCACGATTTCGTAGCCATTTGTTCTAAAATTTCGTCAACGATTTGTTAGAGTATGTATTCCACAATTTTCTATAGCCTTGCGCCCGTTGTTTAAGATGTTTTTACCTCATGGTCAAGTGGGACTCGAATGGATATTTTTTTGGTAGAAATATATGTGTACCCAATAATGAATTTGACGGTAAATGCCTGGTGACAAACGTCATGATGGTTCATCGTTAAAAACAGGTAATATGTTAAATATCAATGAGAGTTGCTGAATTTTCCTTTAGAGCAGGCATGAACTTTTTAAGCAATTGTCCAAAACTTCATAGATGATCTAAATTGATTTTGTTCCCTAGGCTTCCGCATATGAATTTTGATGGCATTCCTCAGGCAGACAGACCACTGGATTCCCAAGTATGCCTCAAGTGGTACAATTCACTTAAGTCCTTATCAGTTCCTTTTATGATTAAGGGGCTAACAAAATCATTTTGACTTCTCTACGAATTTTTATTTTATATGGATTTATAATAGATAGCTATCATTTCGGAAACTAATTTTTATGCAATGTGTTGACATTGTGGATAATCTTAGCAGACTCATGATACACAATGTTCTTTTTTACTATGAGAAACAAGAAACAAACAAATATTTATAATGCGTTATTTTTTTACTTGAATCACTGACGTAGAATTTTAGCAGACAAATTCTTACAGATTTCAGCTTTGCATCGACTCATAACAGACAATATCCATTACTTTCATCCTTCAATAATAATGCATGCTAATCTCTCCTTAGCCGTACCATTGTCGCGTACATTCATTGAAGAAATTTTCATTATTGACATTTTCATCCCGCATTGAGACTTACTTTGTTATGACGAAGCACACATGAAAACATCAATATGAAAAAGGTTCTCAAAATAGTCACCGGTTACTTAAGTATACTTTTTTATAAGTACTTGTTGTCATTCTCTGGTGGTCATTAGTTTTTACTTTCTGTTGCCGTTCTGTGACGTTCATTTTTGTAGCAAATATTTTACAATTACTTTTTCGGTGAAAATATTCAGCTGTTTTTTACAGTAGATCATAACTAAAAGAAAAACATATAAAATATGTACATAAATATTTTCTTGTGTGAAAAAAAACAAAATAAGAAACAAATTAATAATTTAGAAATGGTAATCAAACAGCCCACTTCTTTCCCACAATCTGCAGAGTTTATTACACTTCTTATACAATATATACTTTTTTCCTCGGTAACATAATCAGTCCAATTACAAATGAAAATTCCGAGGGAGTTTTTTTCACTTTTCCCCTTCTTCCAATTATGAACATAAATGGTGTATTCTGCATTTTATTTTTTTCTATTTTTTTTAATTAAAAGCACTAAAGGGAGATGAAATTTTCAAATCCTTTTGTAAATTTAACAAAAATTGAGCTTTTATACTTCATTTAAATTGAAAAAAGTACTTTAAGTAAGATATAAATTGCGCGAGGAATAAATTCCGTGAGAAATAAATTCCGTGAGGAATAAATTCCGTGAGAAATAAATTCCGTGAGAATATTCATAATTGGGCTGAATATTCTTTTGACCATCCATAGTTGCTTAATTGATAAAAATGTATTAACATTTTAAAATCTTTATTGAAAACAATTTTTTTTAGCTTTTGACAAAAACAAATTTTATGCATTTGAATAAAAAATTAATGTTTCCATACCTGAAAAAAGCAAAACATACACATATCTGGCCCTCACTTAACGTTGAATTCTATTTTCAACAGATTAAGTAGTCCGCAACAGAACAGGACCAAAACGTAAAAACAAACCGTGCACATATAGTTTATATTGATATAGAACCAAAACAGCTGATTCAGAACGGAAAAGAACGTACAAACTAATTCTGCCTTAACTTGTGAGAAATCTGTATTGAAACTTTAAGCCAAATTTATTTTTGTTTAATATTTTTATTTTTTTTTTTTATTAATATGCAGTTTACAGAACACGAAAAGGTTACAGGTCTAGAAAATTTTTATGAAATTCACTAAAAAAATTGAGAGCTTTCATACAAGTTTTCTAGACGTGTCACTCATTCGTGTTTTGTGAACTGCACACAAATCTTCAAATTAAACTAACTAACTAAGTAAACAAATCTCCATACCAAAAAAAAAACAATAAATAAACTAATATTGATTCTTTTTCTGACTCTGGCTGGTCTAGGCCAAAGTTATTTAACTTTCACTCTGTGTAATCGAAACCACAAATGCAAAATTCGTGGAAGGAAATCCATATATTTTATCTTGTCTAAATGACACATATTTTTTTATACAATTTTCAAGATAAAATAATCCATTCGGAATAAAACTGGCCAAGTAAACTGAGACTTTGGCTTTCCAACAGTTATCAGATATTGAAATAAATTAATTGAAGTAAATATTCGTTTTCGTTTTCATTGCAGACAACATGTGATATGTGTTTGCGTTCAGTGTGTAGTTTCGTTTTCAATGTGCGCTAATGTATTTAATTATTTATGGGATCATTTAGTCTTTTGATGTTTATTTAGTTTGTCACATTTTGTTTAACACAATTCTGTTTGTTGTACGAGTTTTATTAAAGTTAAACAAACACAAGTAGGGACGGCGTGAGCGGAATTATTGGCTGATAAAAGCCCACCACCACGCACTCTGCAATTGTATATGAGTGACATGGTAACCGACAAAATTTTATTTTAAAAAATAATCGTAAATATTCCACTTGAATTCATATGTTGCCTTAAAACACAAATCAGGGCGCACCTACTGGCTTCCATTACAAAAAAAAAAAAAAAAAAAAAACTCCATTACCATGTGATTTGGCATGAAACAAATTGAATTCTGTTCATTTGAATTTGTCTGCAAGATAAAAATCAAAGAACTTATTAGTTTTTCATTTGAAATAAATGAATTTTGATTTAGTTTTAAATTTCTTAATGGTATTTAAATTGCATCGATTTTCCAACATCTGGTGCATAATTGAGTTCAATTAATTGTTACTGTACACAATAATCAAGAAATTTTATAAAACCATAATGTGGAAAATGTTGCATGCCACTAATGCTTATGCAACTGAACACGACAAACAGACTCAACAGTCATGTAAAATGTTGTGTAACTGTCAGTGTTTAGGCTGGAGATGGAATATTTTATTCTGACGTTTATTAAGGAAACATGTCCAACAACTCAACGGGTTAAATGTAATCAAGACGGTCCAAGAGACAATAATGGACAAGACATTCTTAAGCAGAAATGTAAATGTCCAAGTTGCACACACTTTAGGGCGTAACAAAATCAATTATGTTTATTAGTGAACTAACAATAGGAAAATTGTATTAGAATAGAATTATTGAATTAAAAATAAGTTTCCAATGTTTTGAGAAAGAGGGCCTGCCACGAGGATAACGTTAGAACCCACAGATGATAATCGGCTTGAAATTTTAAAGTGTAACGTAACTCTATCATATTCTTAACTTCGTATTAGCATTATATAATTTTAGCCAAAAATTTCTAAATTTAAAGCAAATATAACTTTAATAGAAATATAGTCATAGTTAAAAAGACAACTGAAAAGCTTCGCTCGGTATTGAACCTAAAGGTGAAAACAATTAAAAAAAAAAACAATAGTGAACAAAAAATACTAGTATTATTGTGACAAAAGCGTAAGGCGCTCGATATACGAAAAATATGGCACAAAGTGCACCCTTTAGTTCGAAGCGTGTTTTAAGTTTTTTTTTTTTTTTTTTTTTTTTTTTTTTTTTAAACTAAGTTCTTATCTCTCTCCTTATAAATAATCATTTATACACCATGTGTTGGGAAAGTTATAAACAAACAAGCTTACAAAATAACAAACATACAAGTAAAGCTAAAACAAGTGTGTTAACCGTACCAGTCGTGTAGATACGAACTACTTACTTAGTCTCCAAAAAACAAGCAGAAAACATTCAACAGTTCTACTGCTTTGCACAAAAAATGCTTAAACTCGACAAAACCCGGTAAAGATCGACAAAAAAACCGATAAAAGTCCTAAACAAACCGGATAATTAGCCGCAAAACCGGAACCAAAATTAATTTTAAAAGTTCAGATACACATCCCACAGCAAAAACGCACCCCAAATATGAAAACCCGGTTCTAAACCAGTTAGTGAGCCGGGTCCGAATTTTTGAGAAATCCTAAATTCGGCTTCAGGAATTGACACCACTTAACTAGAACAATCCCGGAAGCAATATGGCAACTTCAATGTTCTCACTAAAGCGGCAATACTCTTTTCTATAGCGGAATATCAAATTGCTCAAAAGTGCACACTGCATATAACAGGGGAAGATAATATAAGCGTGTTAACAAACAACAGCTGAAGCGTAGGTCTTCCTCATAGAAGTACTTCACTTAGCCTCTAAAAGCAGGCAGAAAACATTAAAACGTACTACTGATTTGCACAAAAAGTGCTAACACTCGACAAAACCCGGTAATGATCGATAAAAACCCGACGAAAGTCAACAAAAAACTGGATAAATATCCGTACAACCCGGTCCAAAATAATTGTTTAAAATTCAGATACACGTTCCACGGCAAAAACTTGCACGGAATATGAAAAACCGTTTCCAAAACGTGTTTGAGTTTTTTGGGAAATCCCAAAATCGATTTCAGGAATCTTTTGCCTGGAGCAATGCAGCAACATCAATTTTCACACAAAAGTGAAATATCAAATTGCTCAAGAGTTGTGAGAGTTACAAACATACAAGTGAACATAATAATGGGTGATTTTATAAAAACTATCGGAAATTTAAAAAAAAAACACATAAAATTCAGAAAAATGCATGAAATATTTATTTGGATCGATAGTTGGGTCGATATAATTTAATGTTTGAAGAATTATTTCATGCAAATGGTCCATCCGCTTAGTCCAATTTTGGCATACTCTTTCATTTCGGTCGGTATCTCACGAATAATGTTGGCAATGTTGGCTTCCAGTACGTCAATCGAAGCTGGCTTGTCGCTATAGACATTAGCCTTAACATATCCCCACAAAAAATAGTCTAGAGGCGTTAAATCGCACGATCTGGGCGGCCAATTGACTGGTCCCAAGCGTGAAATAAACTGTTCACCAAACTCGCCTCTCAATTGGTCCATTGTTTCGCGTGCTGTGTGGCATGTGGCACCGTCTTGTTGAAACCACATGTCATGCAAGTCAAGCTCTTCCATTTTGGGCAAAAAAAAGTTTGTTATCATCGCACGGTAGCGCTCATCATTTACAGTAACGTTGTGATTCGCATCATCTTTGAAGAAATACGGCCCAATGATGCCGCCAGCCCATAATCCGCACCAAACGATTGTTTTTTGTGGATGCATTGGTAGCTCTTGCAATGCTTCTGGCTGCTCTTCACTCCAAATACGGCAGTTTTGCTTGTTCACGTATCCATTCAACCAGAAATGAGCCTCGTCGCTGAACACAATTCTTCGATAAAAAAGTGGATCTTCATCTAACTTTTCAAGAGCCCATTCACCAAAAATTTGGTGTTGTGGTAGGTCGTTTGGCTTCAATTCTTGCACCAGCTGTATCTTATAAGGCTTCACACTCAAATCCTTCCGCAAAATTTTCCACGTAGTGGAGTAACAGAGGCCCAATTGCTGCGAACGGCGCCGAATCGATAATTCACGGTCATCACCAACACTGGCCGATACGGCTGCGATATTTTCTTCAGTTCGGACTCTACGTAAGCGTGTTGGTGGTTTAATGTCCAACAATGTAAATTTGGTGCGAAATTTTTTTACAATAGCCCGAATAGAAGCCTCAGTAGGTCGATTAAACTGACCATAAAATGGAAGAAGCGCGCGATGAACTTTCTTAACAGAGCACGCATTTTGGTAATAAAATTCATGAAATTCGCAAGCGTTGTTCGTTTGTACGACGATTCATGATTAAATTATAGACCAAACTGAAGATGTTTGACAGTGACACAAGATACAAAACGTGCGTGAGCTGTCAAAACTAGAGTTGCCAAAAAGATAATAGCAAAAAAGCGTGTTAAGAATCTACAGCTGAAGTGCAGATCTTGCTCTTAGAAATAAAATACTGCTGATTTCAGCGAGAGAGTCAGTCGCGATTGGTTTCAAAAGTTTTAACATGGAAGACAACGATCGCAATAAAAGGCCTAATATTTACAGGTGAAGTGAATGCATTATATTAATAAAAAAAAAATAATGGGAACTACCTGGCCACGCGTCTACATCCGCAGCAAAACCGAATATTCACAAGGAAACCTCATGCTATGTATTTGGTGGCATTAGCTGGGGTTTATTATAAGTAGCTTAGTCCAAGAGAAACACCATCACTCTCTACTAAAAACAATTGAGAAGATAGAGCTGAGCACTGGAGGAAAAACAACCTCAATACTATTTCAGACGCCACAAGATTATTCTTCTTCATGATAATGATCGACCGCATGTAACGATACCGGTGAAAATTTATTTGAAAACACTTGTGATTGGGAGGGTAGTCCCAATCACAATCCGCCGTATTCATCAAATATTATACCATTCGTCATTCATCCGTTCCGATCAATGGCTCATGCTCTATCGGAGCAATGGTTCACATTTTATGTAGGCATCAAATATTATGTGGCTTGGTGGATAGCACCAATAGATAAGGAGTTGCTCAAGCCTACAATCCGACTTTTACCTTAAAATGGGTAAAAGTAGTTGCTAGTGATGGGCAATACTTCGATTAAAACTAAACTAATATTCTTTTACAATAAATACTATATTTTATTTTAAACAAACTTATTTGATTTACGTCAATATCTGCCTTAATGAACTAGTCCGATGGTGGCCCAATTCTAGGAATGAACCATCTTACGTTTCACCAGCGCCCTCTTATGGCTGACTAAGCTCACGCAAGTTGCAGCTACTCGTCAAACGCTTGTGGTCATATGTACAAACCCCCTGCTAAAAATCTCGAATCTGACACTCCCTTCTGTATGCACAATTAATGAAAGACAAAGCTCCACGAGTTAGTGATTTATTAAGTCAGTGAAGAGCATCTGTCTTTAACCAACTCACCCGTGTACTCATCACTTCTGGTTCCTTACACTATAGGTATTTGTTGCAAGATAACAGCACCTCGGAGACTACAATTAGCTCCCCTTAAAACCGACAGCAGTACATATGTATTAGCTGGGAATACCACACACCCCTTGCAACCAGACCTTTTCGTTCAAGATGCAGGCACCTCAATCAAGGGTAATGCGGGAATGGCCTGTAATATTGACCCATTCATACACCAAGTGTCTTGCTGGTCACCGATCATCCAATTAAGCTTTGTTGAGGGTTTTGGAAGTCCCAATATAACTGAAGTTACTTACAGTGGGACTTCCTAGAGTTGTGTTTTGTTTTTTTTTTTTTTTTTTTTTTTGCCACAAAAATTCGGAACAAGGGATTTCTCTATAGCGTAAAAGGCACAGTGGTTAGGTATACGCCAAGTCAAAATATCTCTTCGGGGGGTGATAGAATTAATTGCATCGTTACATAAAGTCAAACTCGTTATAAAAATCATGGACTTTGAGATGATGTTCCCATAAATCTTATTTAAAAGTTGGTTGTAAAGGGTATTTTTATAGAGGTATAGAATTTGAACTGAAATAAGACAAAGGTAAATTTTTTAAATTGACAAGAAATTTATTTTATTTGACAGATAATCTTCTGTTATTATCATCGTATTATGACTTCTGGCATATAACTACCATGGCATATAACTACCATGGACGCATTCTTGTCTGGAGGTTAAAGTTTGAAGACATATTCCAGCATTTGTGGCTGCATATCGGTAATAATGCCGCGATCGCAAGTGGTCAGTCGTTTCGTTCTTATTGCCGTAAGCGACATTAAATCGCACGAGTTGGAGACTACTTCATGGATCCGTAGCCTGAAACTATGCGGTTACCAAACGTTTCCATCAAAAAATCAATTGTGCCACAAGCTGTGTGACATGTTGCATCGTGTCGTGGAAACTAAAACTCCTGCGCATCAAAGTTGTTCAATTGATTAACAAAAAGCTAATCACCATTGACGGTAGCATCCTGATCAGCTTTTAAAGAAGTAACACCAGCCCATAAAAATACTAAACAGTCAGTATTTCTGGATGTAACGGTGGCTCAACACATATCGGGTGGTTAAATTTCAAGGGCCGATGTTGAATGTGAACCACACATAAACGCCAAGATTTTTTTCGAATTTTATTTGACATTTTTCTATTTCAGATTTACTCAATTTGAACCATGGAGAGATATACAATCCAACATCGTGTTACAGTTATCCAGACTTATTATGAAAATGGGCGTTCAAATCAAAATGCATATCGTGCACTTCGTGATTTTTTTGGTCAATTTGATCGTCCAAATGTGCGTACAATCGGAAAAATCGTGGAAAATTCGAGCAAACCGGATCTGTAGAAGATGTGAGAACACCAGTGCATGATCGTACAGCTCGTACTGCAGAAAATATTGCTGCTGTTCGCGATAGTGTGGCTGAAGAGCCGTCCACCTCAACTCGTCGTCGTGCCCAACAATTGCATCTCTCACGCTCGTCGTTGATGAACATTATGCATAAAGACTTGCATTTGCAGGCTTAAAATGTGCAATTGGCTCAAGAACTAAAGCCTCTTGACCATTCCAAACGTCGTGAATGAGCAGAATGGTGGCAAGAAATGGCAACAGTGGATGATCAATTTTCGAAGAAAATCATCTTCAGTGATGAGGCACATTTTCACCTCAGTGGATTCGTCAATAAACAGAATTGCCGCATTTGGGCGAATGAGAATCCAAGAGTGACTGTCGAAAAACCAATGCAAACACAAAGAGTGACTGTTTGGTGCGGTTTGTGTGCTGGCGGCATCATCGGGCCGTATTTTTTCCAAAATGAGGCCGGTCAGGCAGTTACTGTGAATGGTATTCGCTATCGTGAGATGATAACGAACTTTTTATGGCCCGAATTGGAAGATATGGATGTAGACGATATGTGGTTTCAGCAGGACGGTGCCACTTGCCACACAGCTAACGAAACAATTGCTCTTTTGCGCAACAAATTCAATGGCCGTGTTATCTCATGTAATGGCGATGTCAATTGGCCGCCAAGATCATGTGATTTGACACCGTTGGACTTTTTTCTTTGGGGTTATTTGAAAGAAAAGGTGTACGTCGATAAGCCAGTAACAGCTAAAGGATGAGATAATTCGGCACATTAACGGCATAGAACCTCCATTATGCCTCAGGGTCATCGAAAATTTGGACCATCGGATGGAGGTGTGCCGCCGTGGTCGCGGCGCCCATTTGGCCGATATTTTGTTCCATACATAATTGAGTAATACCAATATATCATAATAAAATAAAATTACAATAATTTCCTGAATAGTTTGTGTTTTATTCAAAATCAACATCGGCCCTTGAAATTTAACCACCCGTTACTTGTGGGTTATCATTTCTATGAATATGGCAGTTTTGTTTATTGACGTATCCATTCAAACAAAAGTAAGGTTCATGGCTAAACAAAAATTTGCTTCTGAAAATCGGGATCAGTAGCGGTCATCTGACAAGATGGTCTCAAAATATTGGGGCCATTCACCGAAATTTGGAAGCGTTGTCCACACCTCAAACTGTTTATGTTGATATGTAAAATCAATCATAGATCACTTACAGCTGTCAAACTGGTCTTCAGTGAAAAATATGTTAATAAGAATTAAACAGAAACTCACATCAGTACATATCGCTCCTTTATTGCAACATAGTCATAACTAAAAAAAACTTGTTTCGAGAAAACGACATTTAAAATTTTTAGTTTCCATACAAGTCTTAGAAAATTTTTTTAGAAAATATCTCTTAAAGGAAACAGTTTAAAAGTAATTTGAATAAACTTTTGGCACAATATAAGAGTTAGTACTGTTAACTCGAAGAGTCATTTTTTTAGATATGACTATGTTGCAATAAAGAAGCGATATGTACGAGTATGTGTATTTATTATTTTGCTATTTACTACACACAATACGCTTTTGAAAACACTCTTATTCAATCATTTTTTATTAAATCTGATATTTTGCATAAACCATATTTATTGCAATCGAGGAAATCATCTACTGCAGAAAAGCTTTTTCTTTCATATTAAAAGTGCGGGTAATGTGTTTCTTTATTTTATATAACAACTCTTTTTTGGCTTCCTTCTTTGACAAGCCGTTTGTACTGTAGCTTAATCGAAAGGGTTTTACATTATAAAAGTATTTTTATTTAAGCTCCATCAATAATAATTTAGGATTTTTCGTAATAACCTTTTTAGCGAAAAGGTTTATTAATTTTTTTTTTTTTTTTTGCTATGCAATGAACTCGTATTTTCTAATTTCTTTTTAAATCAATCAAAGGAGATCCTTATTAACTTTTATTTGTTTTTAGTATATACATACTTAGCTGGTGAGGCCTAACTTTTTTTATGTCGATAAAAATGCAAAATCTTTATTACATATTATTCCCAACGTTTCGTGAATTTTATGTTCACTTCTTCTATTTTAAAAGAAAGTTTTTTATGAAATTACATTAATATCTTAAGTAGAAAACAATATTTGAGAAACTTACATTTTTGTGATTTTACAACATTAAACACAAAATTATTGAAATTATATTTATAATCAAGTAAAACAACATTTATGCACTAATTTTCTTAAGCACTATTTTTTATAATAATATTATAAATGGCGCTTAAGTTGTCAGTATCTTCTTTTTTGTTCATTGTTCTGCTTATTTTTTGCTGTATTCTTAAGCTCTCGGTTGTGTAACATTTTTTAACATTATTTTCTTTGTCCAGTATTTTGATGTTGTTAAAGTCGGGTATATGTTTAGTTTGTACAGTATGTTGCGATAAAGCAGTGCTTTCTTTTTTCTTATTAATGTCTGTCTTATGTTCATTTATTCTAACTGCTAAACTTCTTTTTGTTGTGCCTATGTAAACGAGATCACAGCTGTTGTTATCATCACCTTTACATGGAATTTGATAGACAACGTTGCTTTGTTGTAGTTTGTCTATAGGTGTTTTTGTTTTTGTGAATATTGTGCTTAAAGTCTTATTTGGTTTAAAAGCCAATGTTATGTTGTTATTGTTTATTGCACATTTTATATTGCGGTTGTCTGTTAATCCAGGTATATATTTGATGCTGTAATATTGTTTGCTTTCATTGTTAGGGCTGCCATTTCTATTGCTTTTTGGATGATTTGGTGTATTTATGATATTATTGATAAGATATGGCGGAAAACTATTTTTGGTTAGTATTTCCGAAATTTTTTTTATATTCTTGTTATGAAATTTTTCATCACTTATTTCTAATACCTTGTTTACTAAATTTTTGGCTGTGTTGATTATTTGTGATTTGGGTTGGGTTGAATAATAGTTGATTATTCTTCCTGATGAGATGCTTTTGGTATGCCAGTCGAAATATATTTTGTCATCTTGTCTATAAAGTGTGGTGTCTAGAAAGGAGACTTTTCCTTTATTTTCTACTTCAATAGTAAATTTTATTTTGGGATGATATACATTTAGAGTGTTTAAAATTTCATTTTTATTGTCAGTATTTATTACAGCTAAAATGTCATCTACATATTTTGTTATATATTTTATGTAAATATTTTTGTCATATAATTCAGCTAAGGCTACGTCCAATAAATTGTCCAAAACAATGTCAGCAATAGTGGGTGACAGCGGGTTTCCCATAGGCATGCCGAATGTTTGATTGTAGATATTATTGTCATATGTAAAATAGTTATTTTCGTAAAGGCAGAATTTGAGGACATCTAAGAATTTAGATCTTGGAATCTTAGTATGTTGTTTTATTAAGTTCCAATTATTCATTACGTTATTTATGGCCAAGTGGATAGGAATATTAGTGAACAGGGAGACAACATCAAAAGAGACAATCCATTCATTTGGTTGGTTATTAACTTTTATTTTAAAATTTATGCCAATTCTTTCTATATTTTGACAAGTTTATTTGATCATCTGTAGTGCGCTTTATGTAATATAATATTTTTTGTTAAGTTAACATATGAGCATATGTATTTAAAAACGCCTATTTTACTTTACAGCTCATTTTGTTATATCCTTTAATTTTTTCATCTCATTTTTTTTTTTTTTTTTTTTTGCAAGTTTATTATTATGCGATATTTCAAGAGTTTATCTTGATTTAAATTCCTGATGTCTTTATATTTTATAAATTTATTTTTTGCATGTTCTATCTTTTGCTATTTCTGTGTTTGAAGAAAATCTGCATAAACGACTGCACTACAATTCAAAACCACATGAGCTCTTGTAACTTTTAGGATTTCAAAGATTTATTTGAAAGTACTTTATAAAATGAACTTTCAACAGCATTTATAAACTTTTTTTTTTTTGCTTGCAGTGATTTTTTGTATTGCATTAAACGTGTACGTGTTTATAATTTATTTAATATTTATAGCAGCTGACATGAGTTAAATAATAGGGGAATGCACAGATCAAAGATAAAAGTGATATGTGCTAGTACACAGGAAGAAAAATTCTAAAGGCCGAGTTACATTATTTAGTATATTCTTATATTATTTAGTTTCCTTCAACGCGAAGTTCTATAGATGAGCAAATTTTAATACTTTTAATAGAGATCAGGTGATGGTTTTGTTGATGTTTTTTTATTTAAATTTTTGAGTTGTTTACCTACTTAGATATCAGTCAGTAAGGTACTCTTTATGTTAAACTCCTCCGTCATTATTACAAAGTGCACGGGGATAATAAACGTGATCTTTAAATAGAATAAAATCAGATTTTTTAAATTCCGAGAGAGGTCAGGCAGTAAATGTGCATTATTGAGGTCTTCCACTCACGTACAGTTCTGAGGCTACAACCCTGTGATTGCAAATAAAAGCATACCTCTGTCTTTAATGGATGTAACGGTAGCTCTTGGTGCTGTTCAGGATTACTAGTCAGCCCAAACATTACAGTTTTTTTATTAACGTATCTTCATCACTGAACACAAAAAAAAATTTCTCCCAGAACGCTGTTTTTCGTAATACAGCTGAATAATTTGGAGACGCTGTTGTGGTGTGAGTCTTTCCATGATGGCTTTAAGTGCGGTACTGAACAAAAACGAGCTGCATTTGCTGCTTCATCTGTACTCATGGATGGTATAAATATTGAGGAAACGGATGCTCTTGATGTTCTTGGAATGAAGATATAGTGTGATGTTCGCTAGACTGAACACATTTTTCATGTCTCTAAAGAAGCATTCAAGTGCCTCGGGTTTTCGAAACGGTGTAAGATGTACTGCACTCCATCCGATCTGCTTACTATTTATACCACCTATATCCGACCGAAAATGGAATACAACTCTTATGTTTGGGCCGGTGCCTCAAAGCCTGTTTTGGGGTTACTCGACCGTGTGCAGGAGAGGGCGAAGAATCTCATCGGTGACAGTAAGATATCCAACTCTATTGACTCACTGGAGCATCGACGCAGTGTGGGGTATGTTACTCTATTCTATCGTTACTACAATGGATTTTGCTCTGACGAGATTAGGGATCTTGTTCCCGAAACGCGCACATTTTTACGTAGCACTCGTTCATCGTCCAGAGCTCATCCATTTGTGGTCGATTGCCCGGAGAATCGTAATACGCATTACAGAGGGAATTCGTTTTTTGGCCGTACGCTTCGCCTGTGGAACAAGTTGCCTGCAGACGTGTTTCCTGTCTGTTATAACATTGGAAGGTTCAAAACAAATGTTCACAAACATTACTCCCTCTTTTCTCCTCCTCACAACCTATTTTCCTAATTTTGGTACAATGCACTGGATATGTAGGGGTCATCCCCTGAGTAAAAAATGATCTGTCATAGAAAGCCTATTAATCATATAAATCAGAATTCACGATGATGACCGCATATGTTTTGTTTTATCTGGTGTTCTTCAGAGGTACAATAACTAGGGATCAATGGGCCGGCCGTGAAAGACGCAACACACTGCGGGGTAACGTTAATAAATATAACAGATCTGTTGATCTGTCCTCTATCTCTTATGGTTTTTGAGATACAGCGGAAGCGATTTATTTTCTACCCCCTTTGGATAGAAATTGAAAGCGTTATGACAGGTTTTGCCTTGGCGTAGACCAAACCAGGGCACTCTGGTTTCTGGGGCATAGAGGGGAATGAGTGCCTCCTTTGTTGTAGCCAACAAAACTCTGGGAAGCCTCATGACTTATGCTGTGTTGGACTTTCGAAACCCGCACCAAGAGTTAAAATTAGCAGAATAGGCAAAATTAGCAAAACAGCAGTATGGCCCCCAAGAGATTCTGCCTTGCAGATTTCTCGGTGATCATGGTTGAGGTACCTGCCTGCCTTGGCACCTAAAATCGCTTAAACCTAAAATCGCAGAAAGGGGAACTAGTTTCCAGATAACTTTGGTGCATGCCGGCTTTCGGGGCCAACAACCCCTCAGGGTGCTGTTGTCTTGCAGATACCCGTACTGTAAGGAACCAGGAGTGATGGTTAAACGGGTGAGTTGGTTTAAGGGCTGATTCTTAATGGACGTTGGCCTACCAACTCATTAAGCGTTGTCGTCCATTGACGGTTGGGAAATTGTATACAGAAGGGATTAGAAGGCCCGAAATCTATAGCAAGAGGTTCGTCTATATATAACAAAAAGTTGACACCTATTTAAGCCTAACAAGCCACATGGGGGATCTGAAATGTGAATAATTCACGCCGTGGAGTTGTTCCATCATCAGATTGGACCATATGGCAGGTGCTAATGTAAATCAAATTCACAACTGTGCAAAAAATTATGGAAATATGAGTACATAAATATAGTACTTGTATAACGATATAACCAATATTCTGAAATCCTTTTACCTATATTCTTCTCCTTACAGCCTGATTTCAGCATAAGTAGTCATCCTCTGAGTGCTGGCTCGCTTTTTGGATTTACGTCAATACTAACCCGTAGATCGTATTTTATAGAGGTCTACAACTTTAAGTTGGAAACACTTTTTTTTAACTAGCAGCCGTTTTGTGTCCTGTGGCTGTGTTCTGTAACTTTGGCGAGAAGTTCTCGCGTCGAAAACTTGTGAAACAAATTATTCCATCGTTTCTCGAAAAGTGAGAAAAAACTGCGTCTGTAACTCATGTCGAAAACTATCCAAAGCGATTACGTCGTTACGTTAGAAATGTCTGAAAATATAAAACGATGCCGACATGCAATTTTAAAAATGAAAGCGCCAGCCACAATTAGTACCGCCGCCGACCAAAAATTGCTAAACTTAAGAAATTTTGTTCGACGGCGTCATATTATAACCGTCGGCTATTCTAGAAAATGTATGGCTTGGCTCTAATGTTTACATTTTATTTACAAATACATACATACATATTTATGCGCAAAATTTTGTAAAATTAAAAAATAATTGCAATTTGTGAATTCTGAAAAAAACATTATAAAATTGTTATAATATACTATGTTGGGTCGGATATTAAAATTGTTGAAATTAAAAACTTAAGTATTCCCTTAAAACTTGTTGTGTGAAGGGTATAAAAGTTAATTAAAAAGTTAAAATAAAAAAAAACAATCATTCTAGACTGTGTAAATATCTATTTGATACTTAAATTAACAGCAAAATACTTATTTTTCAGCATTATTATTCATTTAGTGATGATTATTGTTATTTGAAAAACTATCTCACAGCCTTTTTATTTGCGAGAAATAATGACAGTTGAATGCGGGAAATTTTTGCGATAAAGTTTTACAGACACAGTTTTTCTGTAAAATGGCGAGTAAATTCCTTACGTGACAGCTATTACTCACCAAAAAAGTTATAGCTACAGTTTAGTGAGAAAAGCAGCTGTTTGTTTCAACTTTGTTTCATTTCGCACGTTTCAGTCGAAAAGTTTCTCGTGGCGAGAGTTACAGAACACAGCCACTGTTCAGTGATTTATATTTAGTTTGCATTTACGTTCACACGCAGCAGCTTTGTGTCATCAAGTTTAAGTTTTTTTGCCTTCAAATTTTCATATTTTTTGACATTTCATTTAAAAATTGACGGTACAATCAAATATGCAACCTTTTCCATTCTCTTCTCCCCATTCACTCACAAGCTCAAACTTGATGTGTGTAAACTGGCACTGTTGTGCAAAACAAGATCGCCGTTGATCCCGATTTTCATAAGCGAATTTTATGTGGCGATACAGCTCATGTTGGAATAGGTACGTCAACAAATAAACGTGCCATAGTTGGAATGCCGATAATTCTCAAGTATATGTTAAGACACCGTTACATCCAAAAAAAAAATGATTTATGGACTGATGGAATCATTAAGTTACGTACACACGGTTGTCAGATCTTACAATCTTGCCAGTAAAATTGTCTGAAAATATTTTACAATCATGTGAATCGCCAATTTTTAACTTACAACGTTGTCAGAAAACCATTGTCAATCAATTGTAAGACGACAATGTTGTCAGGCATCTGACAATCGTGAGAACACTTTTCGTCGGCATTGCCAGATAATTGGCTGGTATTGTAAGCTCAGTTTTACTTGTCAGATGTATAAAATTAATGCACCTGACAATGGCATCATTGTCAGAAAAAAGTTTGATAGGCAACACTGCCAAACAGATAGGTGCTGATATACATAAGTGGCAATGCCTTACAACATATCTGGCAATTTTTTTTTTCATCTAACAATCTGACAACCGTGTGAACTGACAATTTTTGTTGTCAGATGAATTATTTGTCAGACCATAGTCTGACAATACAATTGTAAGATTTTCTTACGATCGTCTGAACACACAGATTACTTCTGCGGGACAATTTTTCATTGTCACTACATTGTCAGCGTGTTGCCAGATCTTACAATATTGTAATATCTGACAACCGTGTATACATAGCTTTATTCCGTACTCCTTTAAAAACGATGCTGGTCGGAACATAACAGTCAGTGGCAATGGAGCCAGGATTACTGAATTTTCTTTCACTAATTTATCAACCATGATATGCAAGAGCTGTGGTTTCGACAAATCAGTTCTTGCCACTTGGTTTATAGAAGAAAAGGTTTGGTAACCGCTTAGTTTCACATTTCAGATCCGTTAATTGTGAAGTCGCTAGGCTATGCCGATAAGCCCGAAACAACGGTGCAATATGTCATTCCACTCTTGCTACTGATTTATTGAAGAAAACGTTTGGTAACCGCTTAGTTTCACATTTCGGATCCATAAATTAGGCTCCAAGATCATGTGATTTAACCCCACTAGACTATTTTCTTTGAGGATATGTTGACGGCGCAACATGTCATTCCGCTCTTGCCACAATTGATTTATAGAAGAAAACGTTTGGTAACCGCTTAGTTTCACATTTCAGATCCGTAAATTGTGAAGTCGCTAGGCTATGCCGATAAATCCGAAACAACGGTGCAATATGTCATTCCGCTCTTGCCACAATTGATTTATTGAAGAAAACGTTAGGTAACAGGTTAGTTTCACATTTCGGATCCGTAAATTCGGCTCCAAGGTCGTGTGTTTTAACCCCACTAGACTATTTTCTTTGAGGATATGGGAAATTCCTAGGCTACTTGAAGGACAACATTCGCTGCGTTATTGCCGATATGCGGCCACAAATGTTGGAAAAAGTCATCGAAAATTGGACGTCCAGACTAGACTACATCCGAGGCAGCATTGGCAGTCATAAGCCAGAACTCATAGTTATATTATAATGCCAGCTTATTATCTTTCGAATAAAGTTAAGTTTATGTCAATTGAAAAAGTCATCTTTGCTTTCCGTTTCAAAGTGCTATACCTTTATAAAAAACACTCTTTATATAAGCTTAAGAGTTTTACAATATTTTATATATCAGAGTATATTTATAAAATATGTTTGCTTCAGTGATTATAAAGCCTTCTGCAAGTCAATAACTACTTTTGTTCTATTTTATTGGAAACGATTTGGTTTAAGTCTAAAATCAGCTGATTATTATTATTACCATTTGAATAGAGTGTGTTCCAAATCGGCCGCTTGTCCTGCCATGATAACTGCATTACCCTAAAATTATAATGAAAGTTATTTTATATGCGTGAATACCCTTAATGCTGCTGTGCACGAACAGTTGAAATTTTTTCCCCTAAAAATTCATATATATTAAATCGCTCGAATTACAATGTTTTCATAGACAGGCATTTACAGGCGCCAGCATAATTCACACAAAAATATGGTTATTCAACATGAAAGCGTATTAATTTAACATGGAATGTCATTAGCTCATTAGCAATATGGATTTGATTTTAATATATTATAGTTTAATAGGATTTCTTTTAAATTCAAATTGTTTTTTTTGTTAATAATTTTGCTCAAACATAAATTATGTAATAATTCATTTATTGAATAAATTAATATTCTTAGGAGTATAAACATAAACAATATTTCAGGGCTATTAAATGCTTATTTGACAAACATTGTATAAAAATTTGTGTTGTATAAACATAAAATATTTTTTATGAAGGCCGTTAATATTTATTTAACTTTTACAAATTTGTGTTAAATATGATGGCCAGACATTATTAAACAATAGTGTTATGAAATAAAACAAAGTTCTACAAAGATATAAACACAATTTTTCAAAGTTGTTTATTATCTACGTGCGGGCTGTTAAAATGAGCAAAATCTTTAACCATATTTGAGACGAAAAACAAACTCAAGAGAAAACAAGGTCACGCATATTAGGTCTGCTTCTTTACTCTATTTTAGGATTTCATGCAATTCCAGTTGGCACGAAAAGGATTCCCCTACTAGAAGATTTGGCAAAAGAGTAACAAGAGTGATTCTGAGATCATAGTATGATTTATTTTCTAGCCTGAAATAACCCGTAATTTAACTCAATATTTTGACTTAAATTAAACCATTTACAGGATGTTTTTTTTAGAGTTACACAAGTTTAAATCATAAACCAATTAGATATATTTTCAATATCAAAGAAACCAGGTTTATTGGGTAGATAATGTTATGACATTAATGTTTAAATATGATTTTGGCCAGGTAGCCATCAAGGTGATCGCCTAGAGAGTGCACTCTATGGCACCAATCTTCACAAATTTTCGCAGTACCTGCGAAAAACCTCTTCAAGTGTTGATTTTCAGATATGTCTCTTGCATCGACGTAGACAAGAGACTTTACATAAATAAACCAAAAAAATAAAAATAACCCAATGGGTTTAAATTACACCATCTTCATGGCCTATTAATTTTACCATTACCTGAAATAATTTTTTCATCAAAGGATTCCTTAAGCAAATCAATTGTAGCCAGCGCATTGTGGCCTATGGTTTTATTTTGTTGAAACCACAATTTATGGCAGCTAATTGAAGTACGAAAAATAGCTAATCATAATGCTATACCGTCCACCATTATCAGGGGGCTAACTCTGTCATTCGCTTACGAGCGAGTTCTTTCTCGAATATGCGAGTTTTTACACTTTTGGGATTATCTTTTTCGATATTTCCAGTGATGGCATTCGATAGCGAGTAACCACTCGAATGCAACCGTGCAAGTTTTTACTCATAAGCAAAAGTACTATGGAAAACCCACCAAACATAAAAACACAAAAGAAATGTAAGTTCACGCAAAGAAAACTCAGTTTGGAATACTGTTGTCGCAACATTAGTGTTTGCTCCATCATAATTTGAATTGTTGCCACTAGCAGAATATTATCGTTTTTAATATAGTTTAATCTTGCATGAATATATCAGTGTTAAAGTTTGCACATTTCTATTATTACAACTCTATCATTTTAAAATATGGTTGAATGCAATAATAATGTTTAAAAAAATTATTCTAACTCAACAATAGTTTTTGTTATGTACAATAATAGAATGATTTTTAACGTACATATGGTTAGTTTATGTATCACAGCACATGTGCGTTACGAGTAGTTCATTTGTATGCGTTTTTTGAAATATTAATAATATAAATAAAAAACAATAAAGAGTGCATAAATATTAATGAGTAAAAATGGTTATAATTAGAAGCAAAAAGGTTGGTACAAGAAGAAGAAAATTTTGGTTCTTGGCTGTACTTGATTTTGTAAAAAAAATCAGATTGAAACCATATTATGTGGTTGTGTTCAACCATATAATTTAGCAATACTATTCTGCCCTTAAAATATTGTCATATCAATCATATTTTTTATCCTACGTGTTCAAAATTTGTTTTCAACATAAAATTCAACGTATAAATACTTTTTTATTTCAGGTCAGCAGTAACGAAAATTAATTTTACACAAAAAGAAATTTTGGCCAATTTTATGGCAGTACATACCGACTTGGCAAAAGGTGTATTACGCAATACTGCGCAAGGGAAATATAATGCCAACAAATTATGGCAAGAACTTGCTCTGAAAATTACATTGATGACTCGCTTTGTCATTTTGCGCACAGTACTTTGGCTAATCCCCATTAAAAAATCATTGCCAACGGAGTGTTGGAATCCTCCTGAAGCGCAAGTGTCGCTGCCAATTGAATTTTTAGTGGAACTGCGGTGGAAAGTTGTGCCTCAAAATTTAATTAACCCTACAAATAGTTAAAAGCTTCCTTTGTGAGTCTAAATCGACTCTTGAAACTGCGAAATAAACATTCTTTTTAGTATGGATATATTTGAACAAAATATTGACTGCACTTACTCGTTGTTTGGCAAATTTAAAGGATCTGCACTTCCCTTAATTTTTTCCCTTATTGTATTAAGGGTAACCGTTTCGTCCGAGTCAGACGATGATGCATTATATAATAATATTGGGTCCATTTCTTTTGCATTTTTATTTTTATTGAATTTGTTGCTCTTAAATTTTAACTTGTTTTGTCAAAACATATGATTTTGGTTGACAATTTTCGGCAGTGTTATAAAACACATTTTGTCAGCATTTTGCAACACTGAAGTTTTTCTTTCATTCATTTATTTATTGAATCTTCACAAAGTGAACTAACAATAAGTATTCAAATCTTAATACTAAATACACTAAATTAATTAAGTCCAGCCAATGTTTTATTTTGCACGATCGATATCGGTAAAATCACCTATTTAACGTTCTGATGGTTGCAAGGGTATCCCTCCTTCTCAACCGAGAGTGGCCTTCAAAATTAAGAATATTGCGTGCAATAGGATTTGTGTGAAGTTCCAGTTATATATACTTTGTCGCACACTTAGAAAATTCGTCTTTTACCAGCGGAACACACAGATCCTTGTGAATTCGTGAGTTTTTTTTTACGTACCATGGTGCTGCAGCAATTTGATTTTGTCGCCTCTGAAATTTTTCAATATTAGATGTTGAGGCAACACTGAAGTGATAACTCCAGTTAGTACGTAACTTCATTAGAAATTTATACGATATCGAAATTATTTTCTACTCGATAGTAATTCCAATCACGAATCACAGAATTAGCCCCCAACTGTGTAAGCGATTTGCGTCAGCACCTGCCTTGATGGCGTAATCTGACAGTTGATCAATTCCACAAGGTGAACTATCTCATCGCTCACCAGCACACAACTTCATGTTTTACAACAACAACCGTTGCCATACTTTAAAATTGGGCAATTGAGAGACATTCTGAGAGAGCAGTGTTCTCCTTGTTATTGCAGAAAAGAGTACATACTTTTTCTTCCAGCTCGTTTGGGCAAGCAGTTAAGCAATCAGCTGTTTGAGAAATAAACGATAACAAAGAGAACAAATTGGTTTGAATCAACCCATAATCAAATATTTGCAATGCTTTTATATTAACATTAAATGTGTGTAAAATACCTTAAAAATCCAAAAGTGAGAAAACATTAATATTATTCCATAATATTAAATGAAAGTTTCATTACAGCATCGCATATACAGAAAAAATTATTTTAAAAATAAATTCAACAAAATTTTTGTCTGAAAAAATTATGTGTCCCAGAACACAACATCAAGTCGCAACATGATGACAAGACTGATTGTAACTGTGACTTCCAACTCAAAGTCGTAGGAATAAAAACACGGGTTCCTTGTTTGAGTTCCGAATACAAAGTGCAATATATTTTATTTTTTCAAATATTAAATACATACATTTTGGAATAATTACATTAATGTGGAGAGTTGCCATTCAGTTATTTCGTAGTTCATTTAACCCTTCAATATACTATAGTAACCATAATGAGAAAAACTAAAGAAAAAGAAAAAAATACAAGGGCTTGTGCGAATAAAAAACATTTGCACTGAGTAAAACATTTTATTTTTAGACTTTTTTCGCATTTTTCTCATATCATCCTATTCGGTGATTTTATAAGAACTATCGGAAATTAAAAAAAAAAAAAACACATAAAATTCAGAAAAATGCATGAAATATTTATTTGGATCGATAGTTGGGTCGATATAATTTAATGTTTGAAGATTATTTCATGCAAATGTTGGCCGCGGCTGCGCCTCAAATGGTCCATCCGCTTAGTCCAATTTTGGCATACTCTTTCCAACATTTCAGCCGGTATCTCACGAATAATGTTGGCAATGTTGGCTTCCAGTGCGTCAATCGAAGCGGGCTTGCCGCTATAGACATTAGCCTTAACATAGCCCCACAAAAAATAGTCTAGAGGCGTTAAATCGCACGATCTGGGCGGCCAATTGACTGGTCCCAAGCGTGAAATAAACTGTTCACCGAACTTGCCTCTCAATTGGTCCATTGTTTCGCGTGCTGTGTGGCATGTGGCACCGTCTTGTTGAAACCACATGTCATGCAAGTCAAGCTCTTCCATTTTGGGCAAAAAAAAGTTTGTTATCATCGCACGGTAGCGCTCACCATTCACAGTAACGTTGTGATTCGCATCATCTTTGAAGAAATACGGCCCAATGATGCCGCCAGCCCATAATCCGCACCAAACGGTTCTTTTTTTTTTGATGCATTGGTAGCTCTTGCAATGCTTCTGGCTGCTCTTCACTCCAAATATGGCAGTTTTGCTTGTTCACGTATCCATTCAACCAGAAATGAGCCTCGTCGCTGAACACAATTCTTCGATAAAAAAGTGGATCTTCATCTAACTTTTCAAGAGCCCATTCACCAAAAATTTGGCGTTGTAGGTCGTTTGGCTTCAATTCTTGTATCTTATAAGGGGTCACACCCAAATCCTTCCGCAAAATTTTCCACGTAGTGGAGTAACAGAGGCCCAATTGCTGCGAACGGCGCCGAATCGATAATTCACGGTCATCACCAACACTGGCCGATACGGCTGCGATATTTTCTTCAGTTCGCACTCTACGTAAGCGTGTTGATGGTTTAATGTCCAACAGTGTAAATTTGGTGCGAAATTTTTTTACAATAGCCCGAATAGAAGCCTCAGTAGGTCGATTAAACTGACCATAAAATGGAAGAAGCGCGCGATGAACTTTCTTAACAGAGCACGCATTTTGGTAATAAAATTCAATAATTTGCAAGCGTTGTTCGTTTGTAAGACGATTCATGATTAAATTATAGACCAAACTGAAGATGTTTGACAGTGACATAAGATACAAAACGTGCGTGAGCTGTCAAAACTAGAGTTGCCAAAAAGATAATAGCAAAAAAATCACTCGTTATTATGGTTTTACGTAGAGTTCTGGAACACTCTCTATACATGTTTATCAACAAAAATTACCTTGGATATCAAAAATAGTTGCTTTCCATTAATGATTATTTTTACTGAACTTTTGTTTGAATTCACGAATTCCTTTAGAGATCCGCATTCAAACAATTTATTAATTGATTGATTGATTAATTGTATGTATGTTTTTGGGTTAGAAATTTGCCTTTTTGCGTTCCTTTACTTTGGGTAATTGTTTCCCTTATTTTGAGAGAAACTTACACCTAATATAATTTATTTTTTTGTTAGAAATGGTTCATTTTCTACTTTCCGATATTTTTAGCCAATTTTATTACATTTTTTCATTGTTTTGTTTTCGCTAATTCCCTTTTCTCTGGAATTCACTTTAAAAATTGCACCAACAGACCTATTATTATGTTGGCACACACAAGAATAATAAAATTTTTATTAGTCTCACTTTCTTATTTATGTCTGTGGCGCGTTTATAAACATTTAATTTTTCTCAATTAAAATTTATAACAATAATTTTAATTAAAAGCCGTAAAAACTTAGAAAATTTTAATTAAAGAATTACTTTAATAAACAAAAGAAAAAATGTTCGAAAAATTCTTGAAAACACGTTCACAAACGGAAACGCATTTTAACAAATAAAAACAAACAAAAAACAAATCAAAATTTATGATAACTAAAGAAGTGTGCGGGGGGGGGGAGGTAGGGATTTTTTACAAAATAGAAATCACAAAAATATGCAACAAATAAAAATTAAACCATAACGACTTTGTGTTATTATTATACAACCATACAAACTAATCAAACTGTTTTGTTTGTTTAAGTGTTTTCCAGCTGTCTATACCTGTGTCAGCATTTCGTATATTTTTTGATTTAATAGAAAGCTTTAAAATTTTATGATGAAATTGTGCAACCCAAAAAAAAATTCATTTGTTTAAATATCATTTCGGCAGCTGTTATTAGTCATATATACGAATATTAATTAATATTTTTTCTTTCATAAAAATTTTTTTCAATTACTGCAAAATAAATTGAATAAAAATGATCCATTTTTTTCTTTTAAAAGAGTATCTTTTGTTTATTATGTATAAAAAAGTTTTATTTCTTTGTCTTATAATTATTTTGTGGGTAATAAATTCGAGTTTATGGTTTAGTTTAAAGTGAAACCACATAAAGCTAAACAGTGTAAATGAGTTTAAGTCATACAACTTTGTGTCTAGCTTAACTTTTAGTTGAAACGAAAGGTTTTCTTTGACAAGGTTGATTGTAACCATCAATTGGAGCTTCACCCAAATCCTCTTGCACGCAATATACTTAATTTTGAAGGCCACTCTCGGTTGAGAAGGAGGGATACCCTTTCCACAATCAGAATTACCTTTGCTAATCTGAGCAGTGTCGTAGGTATATACACTGGGCACTGATCAGTTTTAACTAATTTAGTTCCAACATTTTAAATGCTGCAATAGAGTTTGTTTCAGTCTTTCGTGTTGTTATCGTTAACATTTCGCGAACTCTACTCCCTCTTTCCTCATCATACCCTATTTTCCTAGTTCCAGTACAATGCGCTGCATATGTAGGGGTCATCCCCTGAGTACTGGTCCCAGATAAAAAAAAAATCATTAGAAAAATCAGAAAAAATTTTAAATAAAAAAAAAAGGACCTTGAGATGAATGAATTATTTGCAAATATTGAATTAAATAAAGGTCAAAGCAAATAGGATCAAGAATTAAAATTTTACAAGTATGTATATTTTATCTTAGATGTCAAAGCGAATTTGCAACTAAAAGCGAACCAAAAGTTTTATCTGATACGGCCTTTATTCTTTTCAAGCACTTTAGGTTAAGTTAGGTAGGCAGGCCGCTGGAATCTCCAAAAAGTAGCTTAGATTCTCCAGTTCACTTGAGTTCTAAAGATTGTTTCCTTTGTGATTGCCTGAAAAATGGAATAGTAGAGGTGAAAAAGAGAAATTAGAGAGATATAGTGGATATTCGGAGAGGTTAGGAAAGCACGCTGGTAAGGATTGTCCGCAAAAGAAATCGATATCCCATTCCCCTAAAGTTATCCCTTTTTTAGCTAATTTGTCAGCGATGTTGTTGCCGTTATTGGACCCGTGTCCGTGTCCATTTTAGGGTTAGGTTTGTCTCGCCATCTTATTTAAAGATGTCCTGCATTCCTGGACTAA
The DNA here is from genome assembly GCA_914767995.1 of Thecocarcelia acutangulata. Taxonomy (NCBI): domain Eukaryota; kingdom Metazoa; phylum Arthropoda; class Insecta; order Diptera; family Tachinidae; genus Thecocarcelia; species Thecocarcelia acutangulata. Next base: position 98,045,958 of record OU612097.1, on the reverse strand, counting down.
ACTGCAATAAGTGTGTATTCCAATCAGAGTATTGACAGCGGCATGATATCTTTGCAGAATATCTTGGTAAACGTTAGCCATCTTGCCACTTTATTTATGGGCGATATATCAGCTTGAAGAACACTACATCCATCTGGTAGTCTGCAGGACATTTTAGTGTTACATTCTTCTATGTAAACGCCTCCCTCAACCCTTTCACAGCCTCTAGATACGACCGTTTAAACATAGATTAATCCAGATTCTAAGGGAAATTCTTGGATTTGGTAGCCAGACTTCTTTGAGAGGAATGATTTTGGAATGCAGTATTCAATTAGATCTAGGGCTAGGCCCTTCCCAATCTCAAGTCTATTGGCAAGTCCTTCGAGCCCATGCTCCTGTCGTGTTCAGCCTGACCGCTTGTTTTAGTGCTATTTGCCTGGCTTCCAAGTCACTTGCCATCCAGCTTATAAGTACTTGAAAGTAATAAAAAAGTTGAGATACGCCTTTCTTATATTAAGCCATCAATATTCTTATTCGTCTCATTTTCTCATTATTTAAAATAATTTTTCTTAAAAGTATTCATAATTTTGCCTTCACTGTGTTAAGATATATTTTACAAGTATTCTATAAATTTCCATGAAATTATCTCTTTTTCTAGTAAATAGAAAGCGCCATTAATCCTAGCCTAGTTTAAACTAAGCTTAATCTAGCCTTAATAACTAGACCTAAAGTAATTAAACTTTTAAAGTTTATCTTAAGCAAGAAAAAAAAACATAAACAGAAATAAAACAATATAATGACTTTTGTTTTGAAATTCTTTTCGTTACAGATAAAAAACAATTAACTTCTGCGAAGTAAACAAATGAAATAATCAAATACAGACGAGAGAAAAGAGAATAAACATTTAAATTAAATTGTTGACAAAACGAATGAAAACAACAACAGCTTTGGAAACCCGCTAAAATATAAATTCTGTTTTTTTTTTGTTTTCTTATAAAAAACATATAAATAATAATTTTTAATTGATAAAGTAGAATTATGCTTTTAACGACAGAAAAAAAAAGAACTGCAGCAAAAACAACAGCAACAATGAAACCACCACAAATTATTTGTTATTATATTTTAATAATTTATCTTTAAACTGAACCTAAAGCTTAAACAAATTCTGAACACAACAACAACAACAACAATAACAAGAATAGCAGCAACAGCTTGGGGGATATTAAAAGCTTTAAACAAATAAAAATAGTTTTGAAAAGGAACTCGAACGGATAAGACTGATTTAAAACAAATTCGGGCTGAATTTAAAATATAATTTTATAATAAAACAAAAAAATAAAATAGAACACAATGTTTTTAAAAATTTAACACACAAACTAACAGAAAAGTTAAAAATATTACTCAAAAAAAAAAAAAAGAAACAAAAAATGTTAACTTTGATATATAAAATTATTAATAAAATTTGTTTATATTTTTCTTAGTACAATGTGTTTTTTATGAAATAAAAGAGAAAAAAACAATTAAAAAAAATACAAATTAAACTACTTAAAAAATAGTATTTATTAAAACGCTAAACAATGGATTTACCTCATACAAACAAAACACCACGCCTGGGTGAGGGCAGTAGGCGTGGCTGCTATTGCAAAAACTTAAACTTTTACATCTTAATATTATTATTGGGCTTATGGATATCAAATACAATTATTGGCTGTGCAGCAAGTAAGTATTGTAAAATAATAATATTAGTAATAAAATATATAATCAATACGATAAATTTTTCATTAAATCAATTAAATTGTTAAAAGACTATATAGCACTAAAGATTTATTTGAAAAAAAATATGGAACAAATTTAGGTTAAATGTTTAGCATTAAACACATAGACCACAGCAGACTTCACGACTTCCCTACAGCAAATGCCGCAAACGACAATTGCAGCTCTGTAGTCAACTGAATTATTTTGAGCACGGCAGCAACATAATTTCATTTACGCAAAAGTATATTTCAGTGTGGCCGCCACAGAGTTTTCAGCTTTACAAAACTCCGTTGCTTTACCGAACAAGAGCTTTTTATATAAAATTTTTATAAAAAAAGTTTTTCTCTTAAAAAAAAGTCTTAAAATTGCAAATTTTGTTTGCTACAATTGATTGTTTGAGAATATCGTCTATATAATGTTATTGAAAATACAACCATTATTGCTAGCGAACAATTCGGCTTTAAAAAGCAACATAGCGCGATTCATCAAATAAATCGGATAACAAATTTAATAAAATCTAATAAACGAAATAAGCAATCCACGGGCTTAATAGTTCTGGATGTAGAAAAAGCATTTGATACGGTCTGGCACAATGGATTAATTTACAAAATGCTCCAAAATAATATACCTAAGTATTTGTGCAGGCTTGTTGCAGATTTTCTGGAAGACAGAACGTTTGTTGTCGCCATCAATGACACCTTATCATATCCAAAACAAATAACTGCGGGATTACCGCAGGGTTCAATATTATCACCATTGCTTTACTCCATATATACATCTGATTTCTCTCCCCCCTCGTACATGGAAGTCGCATACTATGCCGATGATACCGCACTTATAACGTCTAGCAAACTGACCAAAGCACTGTTAAAGAAAATGGAAAAGGGTGTTTCTGCCTGCAACAGGTACTTTTACAAGTGGAAAATAAAAATAAAACCGGTAAAAACGCAAGCTATTATATTCCCCTACAATAAATCCCCCAAACGTTTACCAAACCGACAGTTAAATTTTCAAAACGAGAGCTTGACAATTAGAAATGATGTTAAATATCTTGGAGTTTATCTCGATAAAAAACTAAACTATGCCAAACATATCGAGGAAGTATGTAAAAAATCTTCAAAAGCTATGAGAGCACTATGGCCCTTAATAAATAAAAGTTCAACTCTTAATTTAGCAAACAAAAATCTAATTTTTAAGAGCGTGATAAGACCAACAATGACATATGCTTGTCCCATTTGGTATAATGCAGCAAAAACACATTTAAAAAAATTACAAATTATTCAAAATAAATGTCTGAAGATTATACATAACAAGCATTGGAGACATTCAACTGAGATGCTTCACAACGAAACTCGCTATGATCGAATTGTCGACTTCATGAATAAACTCTTCAGCAAATATCGCGAAGCCATACAAAATTCCCCTTATCAACTGATACGGGAATGCATCCAATCGGCTTAATGCAGAACTGAAATGAAATTTATTAAATAGAAAATGACATGTATAAGTTTGTTATCTTATGATAATCTTACTATATACATGTATATTTTCCAATATAATTTATACCTCCCTTTTGTAAATAAAGGTTTTCCCTATTTTTCCTTTAATAATGTCATAATTAAAAACTTGTTTCTCAAGATCTGTGATTATCAATTTAAATCGTTGTAATATCTATAGATAATATCTCGAAAGTATAATTTTATATGTAATTAGATAAGCTGTAAATAAAGATGAAATTTGAAATTGAAAGTGAAATTGAGAATATCTTTCAAAAATGTCCAAAGTCTACTGATGATTAGGATGGCTCCTATGAAATGTCGACATATAGATAACTGGGAAACATAGAAAACAAGCTATTTATAATCTTTTATTGGTATCAATGTTAGAAGCTAAAATAGCGAATAAAAAACTCACTTTGTGAAAAAAATTTAAAATAACGATTATTTTTTGATCAGACCTTGTATTTGCAAAAAGAAAAACTTGTTCAATTAGACACGGAGTTATTAAACAATCCTCGTATACATACTCTTCTTAATTCGAATGAGCCGCAAATTTATTGAAATCATATCAAAACAATATAATTATTTCTTATTGAAATACTTGTATACCGGTATTATATCTTGCCGTTATTGCAACAAAGTGATATCTCAAAAAATAAGATTTTCTAGTTAACAATGCACTATCTTTTATATTGTGGCAAAAATGCATTCAAACTACTTTTAAGCTGCCTGCTTTAGAAAATATATTCCAAAACTTTTTTCTAAGGCGTCTACGGAAACTAAAAAGTTAAAAAGCTTTATTTGAGTTATGATGTTGTTTGCAATAAAAGAGCCATATAAGTTATAAATGCTTGTTGAGAAGTTGCTAATTCATCTGTCATTTTTAATGGCGATATGGATAAGAAAAGCTTTGCAAGATAGTTATTGATGAATAAATAAATAATTTTTGAAACCAATTTAAAATAACGGTTATACTTTGACCAGACCTCGATAATACAAAAAATATTTTCTTATGCTCAATTAAAAAGTTGTGTAAGAGTTCGAATCGGCGTCAACGAAAATTAAAAAACGCACCGAAATTTAGAAAAAAAAGCGCACCGGCAAAGGAGTTTTCGCCCAAGAAATGTTAAAAAGCACAAAAAACGGTGCGAAACTCACTGAATTGGCAACGCTGGCTACAACATATTGCATCTTTAGCACCCCATACACGTTTCAAATCAGTTAACAACTTAGTCGGTTGTTGTCCAAATCAAAGCATGTATGGCTTTGTCAGTTGATTAGTTTGGCAGTTGTCGAGCTGGTTGAAGAAAAATTAAAACGTTTTGATTTTTTCAAGTTGACTAGCAACTCTTTCAATTCGATTGTATTGTATTGTGTTCGAGTCTCTTGATCAGTAGTGCGGTTCTGTAACTTATATAAGGATAATCGAATCTCTAAAATAATTATAACGATATTTTATCGAATTTGCTATTTTGTAACATATTTTTAACGATATTTGCCGTCGATCAAAATCAGCCGTTAATTTTACTGCCGATTGTCGATATCTTCAAGACAAAAATTTTGCCGTTTATTCAATCGTTAAAGTGTATTTTTTTTAATTGTGCTTCTATGAAATAAAAATCTGATTTTTAATACATAAAAATATTTATTAAATACATTTTCAAAAACAAAAATTTTACTATAATTTTTTAACCGGTAAAGAATAAAAATTTATTGTTTTTTCTTTTCTTCTTTGTGGTTTTCGCTTTTTTCTGGCAGAGATGCCACGGGGTAATTATATGAATGAACAAAAAAAATACCATCGTTACCATCGTTAGAATTAAGTGACAGAATCAACTCAATCCTTAGTGCAAGCGATGAAATTTGATGACAAAAGTCGCGATTATTGGATCGTTAAAAGTTAGAGAATCGCACTACAGGTCTCAAAATTTACATTTCTAGTGTTTTTCCAGAGAAAACGTTATATATTTTTAAAATTGTCTATAATTTCATTGAATTTAATAGTTGAATAAACATTTTTCAGTTCAGTTTATGAAGTGTGTGAGCAATAAGCAATTCAGTTGAAAGACTCAATTCGCAATTGAATTGAAACGTGTATGGGTCGCTTTTGGCGTGTTCTTTCGAAAAGTCATTAGAAGAAAGATAAATTGTTTACATACATCACACGTTCATGCTACAGATTACCGGCAAACACAATAAAAATTTGTCCCAGTATTCAACAAGTTTATTTAATTTTAAAGTTAATGGGATTATAAAATCGTACATCCTTTTTTTTCTACCATTTACAAGTATTTGTTTCTTTATTTTTAGGTATGTAAATCGAAATGCCAAAATGACTTATTTCGTTTCGTTTAAAATGTTTATTAAGTTTAATTGAAAAATTCTAGAGAAAACAGCAGCTTCATATTTTCGCACTTCCGTGCTAAATTAAAATGTTTAAATTATCGTATAAATCAATTTCTGTTTCACATTTATTTTCGCTGGTGAACGAACGAACAATCATACAAACTCGCATACTTGAAAATGTTTTCATTTTTCGTAGAAATTTTAATTTCAGTTAATTATTGTTGAAACAGTTTTTCAACATCTCGTATGTTGTAAGAGAACGAAAAAAGTGTCAGTATCCGAAAATATATTTAATCCAACAAGTAATTTCATTAACGAAACTTCAAATGTCCAACACTAGGCCCCGAGCAATAGCAAATAAGTCAAAAAGAAATTGGAAAAAACATTTAAAAAAATAATATATACCTTTTCTTGCTACAAAGGGGTTAAATAATCGTGAAATTTTATAGCCTGTTCATGGAACACAATGTGCTCAAAAAACGCGAAGAAATCTTGACGTTTTTCTTACTTGCGTTCATGCAATGCGAAAAAAAAACTTTTTAGACGAAAAACGTAACAACTGACATCTGCTTTCTGTCTGTGTATCGCGTTTTTAAATGCCAAGCGAAATGTGCACGAATGAAAATTTTTATTCGTTGAGAAAGAAAAAAGAGAAAACTTGAGCAAAAATAAAAAATCAAATAAATAAAAATGGAAATAACAGCAAAAAAAGGTATGCATGTTCATATCCATGTTCATATCCATGTAATAAATGTTCATATCCATGTTAACATGGACATACATATATATGTAACGAGTGATTTTTTTGCTATTATCTTTTTGGCAACACTAGTTTTGACAGCTCACGCACGTTTTGTATCTTGTGTCACTGTCAAACATCTTCAGTTTGGTCTATAATTTAATCATGAATCGTCTTACAAACGAACAACGCTTGCAAATTATTGAATTTTATTACCAAAATGCGTGCTCTGTTAAGAAAGGTCATCGCGCGCTTCTTCCATTTTATGGTCAGTTTAATCGGCCTACTGAGGCTTCTATTCGGGCTATTGTAAAAAAATTTACAATTGGAAATTTACATTGTTGGACATTAAACCACCAACACGCTTACGTAGAGTGCGAACTGAAGAAAATATCGCAGCCGTATCGGCCAGTGTTGGTGATGACCGTGAATTATCGATTCGGCGCCGTTCGCAGCAATTGGGCCTCTGTTACTCCACTACGTGGAAAATTTTGCGGAAGGATTTGGGTGTGAAGCCTTATAAGATACAGCTCGTGCAAGAATTGAAGCCAAACGACCTACCACAACGCCAAATTTTTGGTGAATGGGCTCTTGAAAAGATAGATGAAGATCCACTTTTTTATCCAAGAATTGTGTTCAGCGACGAGGCTCATTTCTGATTGAATGGATTGGCCGCCCAGATCGTGCAATTTAACTATTTTTTGTGGGGCTATGTTAAGGCTAATGTCTATAGCGACAAGCCCGCTTCGATTGACGCACTGGAAGCCAACATTGCCAACATTACTCGTGAGATACCGGCCGAAATGTTGGAAAGAGTATGCCAAAATTGGACTAAGCGGATGGACCATTTGAGGCGCAGCCGCGGCCAACATTTGCATGAAATAATCTTCAAACATTAAATTATATCGACCCAACTATCGATCCAAATAAATATTTCCTGCATTTTTCTGAATTTTATGTGTTTTTTTTTTAATTTCCGATAGTTCTTATAAAATCACCCATTATATGCAAACAATTCCCTTTTAATTTATTGAATTTTTGTTGAACTTTATAATTTTTAATTTGTATGATCAGCAAATATTCTATAATTTGTTTTTCCAGCATAAAGATGTTTCGTTTGTATAAATATTTTATCAGTTGTTTCTTTTTTCAATTGAAATAGGGTGGCCGTTATTAACGATGCAGAAATATATTTTATATGAAAAAAAGTATGCAAGATACGTATTATTTATATAGTGGCAATACTGAGGTTTAAGAAAGTGTTTACAAATACCTGTATTACGTAACTGAACACGAACAATGAAAAGCGCGTTACACAGACCCAATTTCTTACGTAGTCATAAACGGGTCACTGGTTTTCTCTTTATTTAAAACGGGATCCATGAACTCGTTTGCTTCCTCGTTTGTTAGCATCAGTGTAATTATCTTGCCAGAAAAATGATTGTAATATACTAAAATATTTATAATATACTATAAATATATATTGTAAACTATAGGGTGTCTGGTGGCATCCGCTTCGGCTATGAATGTGCCACGACAAGGACTCAGTCGATCTTCAAGGACTCCCGAAAACATTGAACGTGAAAATCCGCGACTTTCAATACGGAAAAGATCAGACTTACTGAGACTTCCAAGAACGATTACTCATGAAATTTTAAAAAAGAATCTGTAGTTCCATCCTTTTAGAATTCGAATCATGCAAGAGCTGAAAGAAAGTGTTTTTGATTTACGCAAAAATATTATGAAACTATTGGAGCGTATTTACACTGTAAATATCATTTTTGGAGCGACGAGTTTTTGGAGTTTCAGTTGCACTTAGTGGATCACGTTAAAAAGCAAAACTGCCATAAATGGTCCCCAATAACCCTCAAACCTCGATTGAAACAGCAAAAATCGTTGCATTGTCCCAGTGTAACTGTTTGGAGTGCATCAACGCATTAGCTAATTGAACCATTTTTTTCGGAAATTCTCGAGGCCAGGCGACGAATGTCAACAGTAAAAATTGTCAACGTATGATTACGGAATTATTTTTAACAAATCTGCGAGCTCATCTATCGTATTCTTTATGCACGGGGTTTCAGCAGCATGGAGTGACACCGCCAGATGTTCGATGGATTTTCTTCGGCAAAATTCCCTCCAAAACCTGATCAGTCGTTTCGGGGGCAGCCCATGGATTTTCTTTAAGAGATTACCTCAGAGAGAGGGTTTATAATGATAATCCCTAATCTCTTGTGGCTTTAAAGGAAAATATTTGTCGAGAAATCCGCTCTATTGAAACAAGCTTACTGCAGCGTGTGGCAGAGAGTTCAATTTGACGCAAGACATGTGGATGATATACTCTTTAAAATATAAAATTCGCATTTCCATTCTATCGTTCAGTGGTCTTAATAAAACTTTGTGTCAATTATTACGTTTTTTTATTTTAGTTTGAAAATATCAATCAAACATCCTGTATATGGCATTTTCAAATCGAAAACGCTAATTTTAAGCGATTGGCGTTTAACAGAACATGCCTGAATAGTTGACTGCCTTAAAACACTTTTAGCAATTTTAAATCATTTTACCATATTTTTATACATCGATGGATTAGTTTGAAAAGGGCTTATCTTGTTTTTTGTAAAATTACATTTTACTTATTTTTGTTATTGTAGCTGTAGGTAGGCAGATTCTTGGATTTTTTAGTATTCATAAGTTCTCCAGCTTACTTGAGTCCTTATCCCTTTGTGTTTGCCTGAAAATGGAGAGGTGAAGATAGAAAGTAGAGGTGAAAATAGAAAATATAGGGATATAGTGGATATTGGGAGAGGAAAAGTCAGAAACCGCTCATTTTAGCGTTACATACTATTGTACTAGTCATCTGCAACTTTTTATAAATAAGGCTAGCGCGTTCAGATTGACCGAGACCAGAAATTATAGGCTATTGAAGCTCCGCTTAGGTGGTGATGCTCCAATGCCGGGCAATGCTCAAGTGAGATCCAGGTGGTGAAGAATGGTATCATCCTCGTCTTCGTCTCATCAATTTCTGCGGAAGTCGTTAAGTAAGGTAAGCACCGGGCAATGTCCAGTGATGACTGCTAAAGTGAGATTTGGGCACATTCTCTTAAAGTTAATTAGTAAAATTATTCGAGTTCCTTTTATTCGTAATGAAAAAAGTACATCTCATTCGCCCTCGAAAATCTGCTCAATTTGGTTTTATTAATACATTTTAACTTTATTCATTAAAATTTTTCACTAAAAGATAAAAGCAAAGAAATGTTTATTGCATGCAAATGTTTTATTATTATTTTACAACTAAAAAGTATTCGTAAATTCGGTTACCGATTAATATAATACATATTTTTTGCATCATTAGAACATAAGCCACAATTTTTTGGAACTTAAGAGGCAATTTTATGTATACTGTTACCAGTTCAAAAATTCAAAATTGCTTAAATCACATATCAGTTAATATGTATTTTCTGAATACAAATTTCTAATAACAGTTTGTTAAGCTTTACTCATTTGGTAACAAATATGTACATGAAACCAAAAGTAAAATTTTTTTTTGAATAAGGCTGAATATGTTTTATTTTAGCTTTATTAGCTTTATTCTTTTCAAAGACGCTGATAAGGGTTGTCCGCAAAAGGGATTTATATCGCTATTCTCTATGATTATTCCTTTTTCGGATAATTCGTTAGCGATGTTGTTGTCGTTATTGGACCCGTGTCCGTATCCATTTTAGGGTTAAGTATGAATGTCTCGCCATCTTATTTAAAGATGTCCGGCATTCCTGGACTAGACTGGAATAGGAGTATATGATATAGGTATATATTGATGGCGGCCTTGCTGCCATTATTAGCAGGATATCTTGGCGGAATATCTCGTTAAAGTCAACCATCTAGCCGCTTTATTTATAGGCGATATATTAGCTTCAAGAACACTACAAAAAAGGCATGACTTCAAATCATGATCAAAAATCATGGTGTCATACATATACATATGTATTTGTATTAACAAAAATTCTATTATGCCTACAATTTACCATAAATTATAATTACTGAAGCGCATGCAAGCTTGGGTTGGCCGAGTACCAAACACTTGTAATATTACTTTTCAAACTGCAGCTTTAAAATTCTTTGTAATAATGGCCCAAGTTTGGACATATCTGCCCCAACGCAAGTGATAAGCATATTTTCTTCTTTACAAAACATACATATGTATGTGAATTAATCTTTTACGAATGTATATATGTTTTGTATATAAACATATTTTTTTTTTTATTGTGTTAATATCAATTGTCGACTTGTGCCCACATTAAATACTTTCCTTCATTTTTTTTATTGTTTTTTATTTCATTTCGTTCAAATTTTTTTTTTTAATTTTTATTCTTTTTTTTATAAATAATCATATTTAGCTATAAATAGATTTCGTTTCATTTATACGAGTAGATATAAAAAGAAAATGTTTTATTTATTTTCTTCGAAAGGAGAATTAAACAAAGATTTATGTGTAAATAAATGAATATTTTATTTTCAATATTCAATTTTTACTGCCACACTTGTACTAAACAGATGTTTTGTTAAAAAAAATTATAAAAACTGAATTGAAAACTATCAGCTGTAAGTGCTCAAAGGGTTTTTAGCTTCTAAAACACAATTTGGTGTTCACACTACATCTGTCAACTTTTGTACCAGCGATGGTCTATAAATCGGGTTTTAAAAAATAGACTTGACAATTTAAACGCAAACCATTTCAGATATTTCCGGTTTTCGGGGGCTAATAACAAACCACCCGAGACACTGTTGAGTTGTGAATATTTCTCCCCCTGAAGTTGCCCCATTATCAGTCAAGGCCGTCTAAGCAGGTGCTGATGTAAATCAATGGAACACACTATCTCATTAGGATAAATTCGGCATCCATTAGCCAATCTAGGTGTCGTATAGACCCTGGATAAAGCACTCAACACAACCTTACTATCAGGATAAATTCGGAAGATCCCCTTTATACTCTATATTACTTCAACCAGCTACACTGAAAAATATTTGCTTCATATTTCTAATGAACCCAATTCGTTACATAGTTTTCATTAACGGAATGAAAAATTACGTCCCATCAATGAAAATTCATAGCATTAATGAAAATATTCATTGAAATTGATTCATTAGGTTTTATAATTTCAATAGAAGATTTCATTGGATTTGTAATAACAAATTTTTGAAGGCTTAGTTGCACTTTAGAGGTTTAGTAAACTAAACTAAATGATTAAGTAAATTATTTTATACATTAATTACTGTTTAAAAAATTGTTTAATAAAAATTTCAATAGTGTTTTAAAACAATAAAAAATTATTTTATGCTTAATATAAAAAAAAAATTGTTTATTTTCTCTTCAGTAGCACAATTCTAATGAAAAAAGATCATTAGAATAATGCAACTCTTCCTTAAACTAATGACTTTATTTCGTTAAAATGAAGAAAATTTTTCACCAAATTAGTGAACATTTTTACTGGTTTAACAAATGTATTCATTACATTAGTGAAAATATTTCATAAAAATAATGTAACACATTCATTGGCCTAATGAAAAAATTACGTTTGAATGATGAGGAAGATGCATTAAAGGAGTGAACATTTTACTTAATGTTAATGTACAAATTCATAAAACTAATGAAATTGAGTCGTTAACTTAATGAATATTTTCTATGTTTTAATGTAAACTATTCATAAATATTATGATTCATGCTTCATTAACTTAATGAAGTTATCATTAATCTAGCGAATATATACATTACATAATTTTTAGTGAAACAAGATTCATTAGACCAATGAAGGCCATCATTGGCCGAAGAATAATGAAAATTTTCATTAGATTAATGTCAATATTCATTATATTAATGAAGGAATTATTTTCAGTGTAAGTGCCCTCATTATAACTGTGATTTCCGCCTGTATTATGCCATACTCATTGCACAGCCTAAAGCTAAACCGTCTGTGATATAAATAATAATAACCCCACCATTTCTCACGACTGACTTAATACCACCTGTAAATATATCTAACGCGACCTCTTTACAATACAAAGTGAGTAAATTAGAGCGGGCATTAAACCACTGTATGCGAGAGAGCTTGAAAATCTGTATGGAGTTGCACTGCAATCGGGTACGGTGACCCCGAAATTGGCTGGAGCAAGCACTAGTCAGCATGTGATCGAAAATCTCACAATGAAGGTTTGTAGCGCATGGGGGCTTTGTAGAGAGTGTTTCACTTTCACCGCAAGTATGGTTTCAACAATATAGAGCTATAAAGTGCACTGCGAGCCACACAACGACTCGTTTTCGCTAGAGATTTGCTGAAAATATGTTTCGCATACAAGTGAATTTAATTCAACGCCATGTTTATGAAAGTAAAATCTTCAGCCTGTATTCTTTGGAGTTATTTGCGTACATGGAAGGTGTTTTACTGTACCATGCTGTCGAAAATTTGCTACCAGGCGGTTTATTCTAGGTGCGTACGGTTCACTACTCACAATGACAAACTGACGATAAGTACGTTGCGTCAAAACAATTGAGCTTTGATTTTCAAAATATATAAACATAGTTTAAAAAACCATATCAAATTTAAACATTTTCATTCACTATTGCTTAAGTTTCTTCTTAAATTAACCATATAACCAGATTAAATTCCCAAAATCGGCTTCAGGAATTGCCAAAATCCCCCACGTCCCCGGAAACAATATGACAGCTTCAATTTACGCACTAAACTGATGCCGTTTTCTTTTCTGAAAAAGTTTTGCATTTATGCTGCACTTTTTTTCTTAAAATTCAAGTTTAAAACTTAAGTTTTATTGAGATGAAAAGAAGATGTCGCAATAACTATAAATATCTGAAAAAAAGTTGAGAAAACTGTTTACTTCTGTATTTTTTTTGACAAAACAATTTGAAAATGTTACATTTTTTCTAGAAAAGAAAATGCCATGAATTGCTCTTAATAGTTCAACACGTTCCACGGTGAAAACGTGCAACGAATATGAACAACCGGTTAGCGAAGTAGTTCCGAGTTCTTTTGGAAATTCCCAAAATCGGCTTCAGAATTGCCAAAATCCCCCACGTTCTCGAAAACAATATGGCAGCTTCAATTTACGCACTAAACTAAATTGCCCTTAATAGTTCAACACATTCCTCGGTGAAAACGTGCGACGAATATGAACAACCGGTTAGCGAAGTAGTTCCGAATTCTTTTGGGAATTCCCAAAATCGGCTTTAGGAATTGCCAAAATCGCCCACGTCCCCGGAAACAATATGACAGCGTCAATTTACGCACTAAACTGAATTGCTTTTTTTAGCTTGGACCAGTACTCAGGGGATGACCCCTACATATGCAGTGCATTGTACCAGAACTAGGAAAATAGGTTATGAGGAGGGGGAAAGAGGGAGTAGTGTTTGTGAACATTTGACTTGAACTTTCCAACGTTATAACAGACAGGAAACACGTCTGCAGGCAACTTATTCCATAGACAAAGCGTACGGCTGAAAAACGAATTCTCTCTGTAATGCGTAGTGCGATTCCCCGGGCAATCGACCACAAATGGATGAGCTCTAGACGATGAACGCGTGCTACGTAAAAATGTGCGAGTTTCGGGAACAAGATCCCTAATCTCGTCAGAGCAAAATCCATTGTAGTAACGATAGAACAGAGTAACGCACCCCACACTGCGTCGATGCTCCAGTGAGTCAATAGAGTTGGATACCCTACTGTCACCGATGAGCTTCTTCGCCCTCTCCTGCACACGGTCGAGTAACCCCAAAATAGACTTTGAGGCACCGGCCCAAACATGAGAGTTGTATTCCATTTTCGGTCGGATGTAGGTGGTATAAATAGTAAGGAGGTCGGATGGAGTGAAGTACATCTTACACCGTTTCAAAAAACCGAGGCACTTGAATGCTTCTTTGGAGACATGAAAAATGTGTTCTGTCAAGCGAACATCACACTGTATCTTCATTCCAAGAACATCAAGAGCATCCAATTCCTCAATATTTATACCATCCATGAGTACAGATGAAGTAGCATTTGCGGTCGTTTGCTTGTGTGTTAATAAGCAACATTGGGTCTTACGAGCGTTGAAGGCGACTCTGTTTTTACGACCCCATTCGGAGATTAATAGAAGGTCACTATTCATATTTAGCCTCTTGGCAGCGATCTCAGATAGGCTGGGCCTATAGCTAAAAGAGTACGAGTGGCAAATGCTGCTGTCATCTGCGAAAGAGTGGATAGGGTTGGAAGTTTGGTAGAGAAGATCATTTAGAAAAATAAGGAATAGGGTAGGAGAAAGAACGGAGCCTTGCGGAACCCCTGAATTAATCTTGAACTCGTTTGATGAGACCCCATCTATAACAACTCGTATAGTGCGGTCTCTGAGAAAACTCGATATAAACCGAGAGAAGTCATCACCGACACCAAAAGCAGTAAGTTTTGCCAGTAGTGCACCATGCCACACTCTGTCAAACGCTTTCGAGATATCCAGAGCCACCACCCTACTTTCACCGAAATGATGGATTGAGTGGCACTATTTCTCTGAAAGATATGCCATAAGATCGCCAGTAGAACGACCCTTACGAAATCCATATTGACGATCACAAAGTAGTTTATGCGACTCTAGATACCTCATAAGGTGATGGTTGACCATGCTTTCCATTACTATATACAATTTTTTGTATCTACATATGTAATATAACGGCATAGGTTTCGAGTGTTGTAAACATACAAATAAACTTACAAACTAATATACAGCCATGTGCTGAGAAACGCAAAATTTTTAAATCACTTGTTAGGACAAAATCACAAATCGCATTTTTCTGTGTGCTAAAGATCGCGCGATTTGTTTGAGCAAAAATATGTGTAAAATTTGGCAGCACTTGCTGCTTTTTGTATGAGAAAAAACGAGTTGTGCCATCTGAAGTCGCCATTTTTAAAGTAAACAAATGCAACACAACAATCATGTGAAAAAGGTGTATTTTTTAATTGCAATTTTTTTTATTAAAATATGTGAAAACTCAAAATTTTTTTGATGAAAATACATAAAAACAAGTCAGATTTTATTTAGACACTTCCAGTTCCACGGTTTGATTATAAATTTTCATACTATAAGCTAGTTCACTTAGAGTTCACTTCATCATTTGCTTGCGAGTTGAAATAGCTACATTTTTTGTGATTGCGACTTTCAGCACACCAATTTTGTGACTTCAAATCGTACTCACATTTTTTTGCGAAATGTGAGTTTCAGTACATGGCTGATAAGCGTATTAAAATCAAAAAATTTTTAGCGCTGTTCTGTTCAATAGTGTTTCATGAGTACTTATGGAATTTGGGGTTCTTCACAAAGTTCTGAAATAAAAATAAAAAGTATACATAAACTAAAAAAACTTATTTAACATTCAAACCATAAAGGTAGTTCTGCGCCACCCTGTATACTTTTTGATATAAAAATATATTCGTTATATTTAGAATTTTCACAAAATAAAAATAAACTTTTATTCATTTAAAGCCTTAAATATGTAATTTCTCTAGCCAAGACTTGTCATTAAACTTAAAATCCAATTTAAATTCAAATTATTTTGTTTAGAAATGTTCATCTACTGTTAAGAGTATTTTACGTTCCCTTTTTTTCACAATTAACAGTCCATTGAATTCATTAATTGTCTTTTGAATATTGTCTCTTATGAATAAATATACTTTTTCTAATTTGGTAAAATGTCCTCAGATATTTATTACAATGTTAAAGGGTTTAAAACAAATGAATTCTGATTTAGTAAAATAAACACGTAAACTAGAGTAGAGTAATAGATAGAAGCCATAAATAAAAATATTAAGAGATGGAAGTTTGTATGTAAATAGATAGAAAAGTCTCTTGCACAAATCAAAGTGAATCCTTGTTGTATTAAAACTTTTTTTACTTGAATTTTTTGTTAACGGTAATTCAACACGGAAGAACTTGAAAGGTATTTAAAATTAAAGTTAATTAAAGTAGAATATTTTTGTTTATCCATAAAACCAAAATATTATTACGTTTTTACCTTTAAAAATGATTTTTCCGCTACAAAGTACTTAAAGATTTCACAACTTTATTTACACTTAAGACGCTGTTCTGTGTATTAAAACACTAGACTTGCTTACTTTTCTGACTTATGCCTGTCTTTCACCACGTTTAATTAAACTTTGTCTCTGCCAAACATCTGTCTGATATTTATACTTATTTGTTACCTTCTCCAATGATCATGAAGCTTCTAGTTATTTGCTTATGATCACTTTAGACTCAAATGTGCAAATATAATGGCCACGCACACATACATTCTTGAGAAACAGTAAGAACGCAACAACAACAACAACAACAAAATCCTTGGTGAAGGATCTATCTAGTCTCCATAGCATATATTACAAATTTGAGCTAAATTTGCTCGGATATATATGGACCGATATCGGGGAAAAACTAGTTTTGCCTTGTAATCACCATTCCAAAAAGGAAATCTTTCATAGAAATTTTCATGAAAAAATCGGTTTAGGTTATACTTCGATTATACGAGTATATGGACCGATATCGGAATTTCTCCTTTTCTGTATTTTAGTTACTTTCTTTTATTACCGGAACAGCTTTTAAGCAAAAAAAATTTGTTATAATTCGCTTACGCAACATATTCATAAAAAAATCGTTTTTGGCTATATCTCGGTTATATATAGACCGATATCGGAAATTTGTATTTTCTGTATTTTAGTAACCGTTTTTAATTGCCAGAACTGCTTTAAAGAACAAAAAAATAAAATTCTTAATTTTTCATTTTCATGGAAAAATCGGTTTTGGCTATATCTTGGGTATATGTGAACCGATATCGATTTGTATTTTCTTCATTTTAGTAACTTGCTTTTATTACCAAAATTAATTTTAAGCAAAAAAAAAAATTTTTTTTAATTCGTTAACGCGACATATTCTTGGAAAAAGCAGCTTAGGCTATATCTCGGCTATACGAGTATATAGACCGAAATCTGAAATTTTCATTTTCTGCATTTTAGTAATCTTTTTTTAATTAAACAAAAAAAAGTTTAAGTTCGCTTACGCGACATTTCCATTAAAAAAACGGATTAGGCTTTATCTCAGATATATGTCGACCGATATCGGAGTATCGGGCCTTGTAATTAATAATTGAGTGAAGTTTAAAGCAAAACAAACAATTTGTTTCTTTTCATACAAAATTGCAAAAAATGGCTTTTTTTCGGAATTTTTGTTATATCTCAGCTGTATGTGAACCGATTTTACAATAGCAAACCCATGGACCGATGGGCTAATAGAATGGTGAAAGAAAAAATTATTTAAGTCTAATGGTTTTCTTAGAAACGGTATTAAATGCTCGACAGACAGACACGCTTAATCGAGTTTTCCATTAATTCTGATTCAGAATTTATATACTTAACAGGGTCGTAAATGAAAATTGTAGAAATTACAAACGGAATCACAAACTTTTATATACCCTTTACATTTATAAAATTTATTATAACAGTAAATGTCATAACTAACCCTCGTATATATACTCTTTTTAATTCGAATGCGCCGCAAATTGATTGAAATCGTAGCAAAACAATACAATAATTTGTTATTGAAATCTATATACTTACATACAAGTATATAGTAGGTACATATATCTACCGTTATAGTGACAAAGTGATATCTCAAATAATGAGTTTTTTGAGTTACTTTTAAGCTGCCTCCTTTAGGAGATATTTTCCAAAACTTTTTTCTAAAGCATGTATGGAAACTAAAAATGTAAAATGTGTTTTTCGCGAAACAAGCTTTATTTGAGTTATGATGTTGTTGCAATAAAGGAGCGATATAAATTATAAATGCTTGTTGAGTAGTTTGTGACTGGCAATTCATCTTTGCAGGCTATACATACATACATACATTTGAAAATTTAAATCACGCATGAACATCAATACCAACCCATAGAAAACAAAGTAAATATAAATACATATATGTATACATATGTATGTGCACATATAAAATTGTGGAAACATTTTTTTTGTAATTATTTGAAAATTCAAAATATTGTAAAACTTTTTGTTCCTTTTTATTGTTTTTTGTTGCAATTTTCCATCAGTCCAAAGTCCGTAAATTGCTGAAATGAGACATGTATCACATGCTAATTTTTAAACTGTGCCAGCAACAAATTTTTCCACAAAAGACTGGAATTTCAAACTGAAATTGTTGCAAATGAAAACATTTATCAATTATTTGACATCTTCTAGTTTTCATATGACAGCTCCAACGCCATCAGCAACCGGCCATTCAGAGTGTTGATTTACAAACTGTTATTTGCCACAAAAAAAAAAAAAAAGAAAGAAATGAAAAAAATAGATAAACACTTGGCGGGCATTTTAGTTATTTAAAAATTGTAACACGTTTGTTTGCGTACTTAGTTGTTGTTGTTTGACCAATTTTAAATTTGTTTGGTTTGTATGCTCGATGGTGCATTCAATTTTCCCAAGAAATTGTAGGAATCATCCAAAATACCACACGCAACTTATTTGAAAGCTGCTGCCAATTTTAATTTACATGTCGTTCCCTTTCTTTCTCTCACCGTCTCTTTTACTTCTTATTGATCGGCCGAGTGATTTGTCGTTGGATGTCAAGTAGTGATAAATGTTGTTATATTGAATTCAAGCAACCTGCTTGGCTTAACAATTTGCCAATTAATCAAGGTGACTTGGAAAATTGCACATAAAGAGAAAAGTCAATTATATATAGTTTATAGTCACGCATTGCCGCTGACAGTGGGTCGAAAAGACAAATAAGTTTCAAAATAAATTTACTAAAAATAAAAGTTCCCAGAAAGCAAATTAAAAATCCAAACAATGAGCTTGCTAATATATTTTCTCTAAAGCACCGGTGGCCAATTCTCAATTTCGTATAATCGCGAATGTAGGACATACAATCCAGCTGTTACGACGCCCTGATATGTACCCTATAAAAATCTTCGTGATGACCATGAAAGCATACATTCCGTTGATACTTTGCGTACAGTTCAACAAAGATCATTAAATGAATTGCTCTTTAGACTTAACTGAAAAGCTCATTGAGAAATTTTTCATCCTCCCAAGAAAAAGGTGTCGCGTTGGTGTAAGGTAAACCAGAGCTTGCTGGTTGCTGAAGCCTAGAGAAGTATGAGTATCTCGTTTGTTGTAGCAAATAACACTCTAGGGAGCCACATAACTTATATTGGATTTCCGAAAACCTCACCTACTCGTAGAATAAATTGGCAGAACGGGAATCAGCAAAGCTCCCGGGAGGTTCTACTTGCCGACTGTCCTGGCGCTGATTATGGTTGAAACGTTCTGGCTGTGGTTTAAACCTAAAATCGCAGAAAGGGGATTTCCCTGATAACTATGGTGCAATGCCGGTTTTCTGGGGGTAACAACCCCCCAATATGCAGTTGGCTTGCAATAGATACCTGTACTGTAAAGAACTAGAAGCGGGTGAGTTGGTTTAAGGGCTGATTCTTTTAATAGACTCAATAATCCTCGTCTACCATTAGGTTAGGTAGGCAGGCCGCTGGATAGGCTTTTCAGCTCTCTTTGGTCCTGACATCGTTCGCTTTGTGATTGCCTGAAAAGTGGG
The DNA here is from genome assembly GCA_914767995.1 of Thecocarcelia acutangulata. Classification (NCBI taxonomy): domain Eukaryota; kingdom Metazoa; phylum Arthropoda; class Insecta; order Diptera; family Tachinidae; genus Thecocarcelia; species Thecocarcelia acutangulata. The sequence goes on along the minus strand of OU612097.1, from coordinate 98,026,002 downwards.
AGAGTAGAAGTGAAGGAGAAGATAGAAGTTAGAGGGATTAATCCTCGTCTACCATTAGGTTAGGTTAGGTAGGCAGGCCGCTGGATAGGCTTTTCAGCTATCTTTCTGACATCGTTCGCTTTGTGATTGCCTGAAAAATAGGAGAGTAGAAGTGAAGAAGAAGATAGCAGTTAGAGGGATTAATCCTCGTCTACCATTAGGTTAGGTTAGGTAGGTAGGCTACTTGATACCCCGACATAGCTTAGGCTCTTCAGCTCTCTTGAGTCCTGACGTCATTCCCTTAGAGATTGCCTGAAAAATGAGAGAGTAGAAGTGAAAAAAAAGTTAGAAGTTACAGGGATATAGTGGGAGTGGAGGAGAGGCATATTTCGAGAAGATAAAAGATCATCTCTTCCTCTTCCTTGTCTTGGCAACTTCTGCAGAAGTCGTTATAGGATAAGCGTAGTCGCCTGTCATGGTTCCTAAACGGGCATTGTCCAGTGATGACTGCTACAGTGACCCTCAAGTTAGATCTGGGCAGTTTTAGTAGCTCCCACGTTCTCTTAAAGTTAATATGCGGCCACAGATTCCTTTATAAGGCATGTGGGCTCTGTGAGCCATTTTTCTAGGGCATGTTCCAGAGTGTGGAGCTTTATTTTTTCCAAACACGTGATAAGTGTTGTCCAAGAAAGACATCTATATTCCTATTCTCTAGCTTTGTCCCTTTTTTTTTTTTTTGCTAAGTCGTCAGCGATGTTGTTGCCATTGTTGGACCCATGTCCACGTACCCATTTTAGGGTTAGGTTAGAATGTCTAGCTATTTTATTTAAAGGCATCCGGCATTCCTGGACTAGACTAGAATTAGTGTATATTCCAATCAGATAGTTGATAGCAGCCTTGGCGTCCATTACTATCATGATATCTCTGCAGAATATCTTGTGAAACGTCAGCCATCTGGCCGCTTCATTTCACCTTGAAGATCAGTCTGTTGGTTGCCACCAAATTGATACTCCATAGAAAATTATGGTTTTATAATCATTTCGTAAAGCCAGACAACTCATTTTGGTTGGAAACTCCATTAATAGAGCCTATTTGCAGGAGTTCCTCCATCATCAGATATGACCCTCCAGGCAGGTACAGATGTATACCAATTTCCACATTCTGTGCAACTTTTCAAAAATGCACCTTCGTTTTCTGCTGCTACTAATAAGTGGTGTCAAGATGTGAATTTTTTGTCGTTTGTATAGTAACGTGTTGGCAGCCCTAAAAAACTTATTCGACAGCTGAAAGTTCACTATAGAAAAATGTGTGTTTATTATAGAACAATATTACAAAAGTGGATGCTAATTTTTCGAACAAAATCATCTTAAGAAATATGGAATATTTTTACCTTGACGGCTTTGTTAAGCGCCAAAACGGCTGCCTTTGGAGTTTCGAAAATCCCCGTGTGATAGTCGAAAAACAAATGTGTTCACAACGTGCCACAATTTGGTGTATATTTTCGGCTGCGGGCATAATTGGAAATTATATAATAATATATGCTGGGAGCTAGTTTATTCACAATAATTGCCGTATGAAAACAGCATTTAAAGGCTGGTACGGAGTGCTTACAAAAATTCACGTTTGGAAATATACATTTATTTCTACACGGAAAAATTGTTGAGTAAATTGGTGTAGAAAAGCTATAAGCTATGTACACACGGTTGTCAGATGTTACAATATTATAAGATCTGGCAACATGCTGACAATGTAATGACAATGAAAAATTGTAATTGAAGTAAATTGTGTGTTCAGACGGTCGTAAGAAAATCTTACAATTTCATTGTCAGACTATGGTCTGACAAATAATTCATCTGACAACAAAAATTTGCCAGTTCACACTGTTGTCAGATTGTTAGATGAAAAAAATTCCCAGATATGTTGTAAAGCATTGCCACTTATGTATATCAACAACCATCTGTTTCACAGAGTTGCCGACCCAACTTTTTTCCGACAATGATGCCATTCTCAGGTGCATTAATTTTATACATCTGACAATTAAAAATGAGCTTTCAATAACAGCCAATTATCTGGCAATGCCGACGAAGAGTGTTCTTACGATTGCAAGATGTTTGACAACATTATCGTCTTACAATTGATTGACAATTGTTTTTCTGACAACGTTGTAAGTTAAAAATTGGCAGTTCACACGATTGTAATACATTTTCAGACAATTTTACTGGCAATATTGTAAAATCTGACAACCGTGTGTACGTAGTTATATGTGTATATGTAAATACTTACCTCATGCTATGCTCACCATCCAAATATACGGCAAACAGTTCTTCCTGCATTTTATTAACAACATTTTTTTAATTCTATTTCATTAACAATAATAATTGTCAACTGTCAAAAATTCCGCAGGCAAGTAAATGCATGAACATTAATTTTTGTTTCAGTTAACGAAAAAAAGTCTCCACTTTTAAATAATAAAAAAATATCAAAAATTCCGTTTACTTTACTTTACCGGTATCCGGAAAATTACATAAGGAATTTACCAACCTGAAATTCCGTAACTTTTTTTACACACAGTTCTACGGGAACCTGAATTTCCGTAAGAGCTGCGTACTGCACTTAAAATGCGAAAGTGTTAAAAAACCTTGTAAGTAATCAAAATGCAAAAAGACTAGTCCAATCGGTTTTTAGCTTTAATTCCTTTTACCGGCTTAACAAAAGAGCTTCCTTAAGACCCTGATTCATTATTCTACACGGCCGTACGATTCATTCATAGGAAACTGTTTCAAAAGTCTGGCCGACTTGAAAAAAATCGCTTCAAAATGGCGTTGTAGGCCTCACTATGATACAAGTATAATTGCAATAATTTATATACACAATAGAGTAATTAAAACGTTTATTAACATAATAATTTTACACTACTTAAATTTTTTCTCGAGACAGCAACATATTTTTCACAATATATACCACACTGACAGAAACCATAATGTTTTGAAAAGTTTCATAAAATTTTTCAAATCGCACGATTTGTCAAAAACTCTGTCGCACGGTTGAATTTTTAGTACTTTTTCAGCACACATACTTTATTTGGTAGATCGCACGATCTTGTATGATAGTGAAGCAAGGCTTTAAATGGTTTTGGAAGAAGTATTGGAAGCAACAGGCAGATTTTTTGCCGCCGGACCTTACCAAAATAAAGCAGCTGACTGCTAAAGACAGACAGTAAATAACGCACAAACAAATAAAAATTTTTTCATAATATTTGTGTTTTTGAGTGAAACATAATTTTATTACAAAAACAAAAATAAAGAAACAACACATCATTTTAAATACATAAAAACAGTTTTAGTTATTAAATTCACGAGGAAAAACAGAAAAAATAATCAAGTGGTATCAAAAAGCCAGTCATTTGGCAGACCGGTTCAAAATCGCATGATTTCTATATTTTCTGTGCGTAGAACATCTTTTGCGTGATTTGAAATTACTTAGGCAAAAAGTGATATTCAGAATAGACCTTGTATTTTTATATATTTATTTATTTTTTATTTTAATTTATTTCATTTAATTTTATTGTAAATTTAAAAGAAATGAAAGTAAATTTAAAGCAAGTGTAAAGATATGTATTTTGTTCAATTCAGATTATATTACTTTTAATAAATTGTTTATTGGTTTTATGATATTTTTTTTTATTTCTCTACTCTTTGAAAAAATATACAGTATATAAATTACTGATTAAATCGAACAAAAACAACTTATTTGTATCTGCACTTATGTGCCACAATTTATTGAATTAAAGTTTTGAAAAAGTTTCAATTTACTTAGTAATTCATAACATGATTTAAAAGATTTTACGATGAAAACTTAAGAACTGACAAAAGGTTTAATGGGATGTTGCAGAGATTTTTGTATAACAAGTTGTGGCTTAAGTTTGTTTTTAAGAAGTTTATAAATTGAAATAAATTATATAAATGAAAATCTTTGTCTCCTGTATTACGGCTAACATTGTTAATCGATCATTCTAAGGTTATTATTTAAATGATTTGTTGTGTCATCAGTTGTTTAAGTTTATAACTTTATTCACCTTTATTTTTATCAGAAATTTCAAATATCAAATTTCTGATAAGTATAAATAAACCTATTACGTGAATAGAGCTACAAACGTAAACATCTGACCACACTGCAAACCATTTAAATTATATCCTGAGGATGACCAATAACGTTGGACGCAATATGGGAGATAAATGTTTTAAAGTAAATAACACATTTTAATTTATTAAATTATTAAAAAGTAGCTTAAGCTGAAACTAGGTGTTTTTATCTTGGACCAGCCCTCAGAAGATGACTCCCACGTATGCACTGAATATGCATATGTTGCTGTGGAACTAGAATAATAGGTTATGAGGAGGAGGAACAAGAAGTATTTACATATGTTTGAACTAAACCTATTTATAACAATATGAAAAGGCCAAAACAAATGCTAGCACAACATTTAAAATATTGGTATTATGTGGGTTAAAGCTGATCAGTGCTCAGCGTATACGTGTATACCAGCGACACTGCTCAGACCAGGTTAGGTTTAACAGGCTGCCAGCTCACTTGGGTCCAATTTGGCCTCGTTATGTTGCCTGAGTGTGATATGTATCTCAGCAGATCTACTGATCCAGTTCAGAAACAACCGGAAGATGGGATAAAAGAGTCCAATCCAAAGACAAATGACCGCAAATGAAGAATTGTGTTCAGCGACGAGGCTCATTTCTGGTTGAATGGATACGTGAACAAGCAAAACTGCCGTATTTGGAGTGAAGAGCAGCCAGAAGCATTGCAAGAGCTACCAATGCATCCACATAAAACAACCGTTTGGTGCGGATTATGGGCTGGCGGCATCATTGGGCCGTATTTCTTCAAAGATGATGCGAATCACAACGTTACTGTGAATGGTGAGCGCTACCGTGCGATGATAACAAACTTTTTTTTGCCCAAAATGAGCTTGACTTGCATGACATGTGGTTTCAACAAGACGGTGCCACATGCCACACAGCACGCGAAACAATGGACCAATTGAGAGGCGAGTTCGGTGAACAGTTTATTTCACGCTTTGGACCAGTCAATTGGCCGCCCAGATCGTGCGATTTAACGCCTCTAGACTATTTTTTGTGGGGCTATATTAAGGCTAATGTCTATAGCGACAAGCCCGCTTCGATTGACTGCACTGGAAGCCAACATTGCCAACATTATTCGTGAGATACCGGCCGAAATGTTGGAAAGAGTATGCCAAAATTGGACTAAGCGGATGGACCATTTGAGGCGCAGCCGCGGCCAACATTTGCATGAAATAATCTTCAAACATTAAATTATATCGACCCAACTATCGATCCAAATAAATATTTCATGCATTTTTCTGAATTTTATGTGTTCTTTTTTTTAAATTTCCGATAGTTCTTATAAAATCACCCATTAATTGTATAACAGTGTGGCCTACAACTCCATTTTGAAGCGATTTTTTCAGGTTGGCCACACTTTTGAAACAGTTTTCCGTGAATGAATCATACAATCGTGTAGGATAGTGAATCATGGCTTTAAAGAACATCTAAAATTTGCAACTGTGGTTGTTAAGACTTAAGCTACGTAAACACGGTTGTCAGATCTTACAGTACTGCCAGTAAAATTGTCTGAAAATGTATTACAATCGTGTGAACTGCCAATTTTTAACTTACAACGTTGTCAGAAAAACCATTGTCAATCAACTGTAAGACGACAATGTTGTCAGGCATCTGACAATCGTGACAACACTCTTCGTCGGCATTGCCAGATAATTGGCTGAGATTGTAAGCTCAGTTTTAATTGTCAGACGTACAAAATTAATGCACCTGACAATAGCATCATTGTCAGAAAAAAATTTGATGGGCAACACTGCCAAACAGATGGTTGTTGATATACATAAGTGGCAATGCCTTACAACATGTCTGGCAATTTTTTTCATCTAACAATCTGACAACCGTGTGAACTGGCAATTTTTGTTGTCAGATGAATTATTTGTCAGACCATAGTCTGACAATGAAATTGTAAGATTTTCTTACGATCGCCTGAGCACACAATTTACTTCTGCGGGACAATTTTTCATTGTCACTACATTGTCAGCATGTTGCCTGATCTTGCAATATTGTAACATCTGACAACCGTGTGTACATAGCTATACAATTTACTTCTGCGGCACAATTTTTCATTGTCACTACATTGTCCCCCCGGGTAACAGGTTTTGCCTTGGCGTATTCCTAACTTAGGCGCTCTGTTTTTCGGGGAAAAGAGGGGAAGGGGTCTCTCGTTTGGTGCGGCAAACAAAACTCTAGGAAGCCACATGACTTATGTTGTGTTGGCTTCCGAAACCCTTACCAAGGGTATAAATTGGCGGAACGGGGATCAGCATGGCCCCTGGGAAGATCTGCTTGCGGTTCGACCCGGGCTGATCATGGTTGAGGTGCCTACCTTGGCTGAAGCGTTCTGGCTGTGGTTGAAACCTAAAACGCAGGAAGGGAGTGTTAGTATCCTTGATAATTGTTTGGTGATGGTTTTTTTCGAGGGCTAACAATCTCCCGAGGATCTGTTGCCTATACAACAGATACGTGTACTGTAAGGAACCAGTGGTGATGATTGACGGGTGAGTTGGTTTAAGGGCTGATGCTCTTAATGGGCTTCGGCCTACCAACTCATTAAGCCTTGTCCTCCATTGATTGCTGGGAAATTGCATACATGAGGGATTAGAAAGCCCGAACTCTTCAACAAGAAGTTGTTCATATGGCCGCAATCATATGACAAGAATTGCTACCTGTGTGAGTCTAGCAAGCCACACGGGGGCGGTGCTGAATCGTGAAAAATTCACTTCGTGGAATTGGTCCATCATCAGATAAGGCCGCAAGGCAGCTGCTGATGTAAATCTTTTTCACAGTTGTCACTACATTGTCAGCATGTTGCCAGATCTTACAATATTGTAACATCTGACAACTGTGTGTACATAGCTTTACGAGTTGATATGCTCAATTTAACAAAAGTGTTTATATAATAATAGTCCCTTACAATATTTATAATTTTTTACTAATAGTCCCTTATATTAAATGAAATCTTATTTTAAAAATGTATATCACAAAAATAATGAATGTTATACTTATGAAATTAACTTCATGTTTGTAAGAGTGTATATTTGTTGTTATAGCTTTATATGCTGTAGTTTTTTATTAAAGGCAACCATCACTTGTTTTTCTATACTTTACGCCGTTGAAATAAATCTTTTATTGACGAGTTTTTGACGATTTGCAATAATCATATTAATGATTTTGACGACTTTTTTCGTCGAATTTGACGATTTTAAACCAGATTTATCTGACATCTATGCTATTGAAAAGTGGTTAGTTTAATGACCGTTCAATTAACCCGTTCGTTCATGCACGTCACAGCTCTAGTTACGTGGAACGCTTTTGAGTTACTTTGTATTGTTTTGTTATCCACGTAGAACATAATTTAATTTCACTCACTTTTTTTTTTCTTTTTTTTTTTTTTTGAGGCGATAGCTTGTCAAAATTTTGATAACAAAATGCTCCAGCGAAACCACTAGCAAATAACTTTAAACGATTTTTTCCAAATCAAAACAAATCGGGAGTTAAATGCCTAAGCAAAGTGCAAAATACTCATGTTAGACGCTCATGCAGACAGATAACTTCAGATACTAAACACCAACACTAATGCTCTCACACATGCACACAATGCACACTGCAGCTTGCTGCTCTCGTATTACAAAAAAAAAATGAAAGTTCAAATTCAATCATTATTCTATAGAAACCGAAACAACAAAACAAAAACAACATAAACAATAATTTTATTATAATGATATGGCATTCATTACAAAACAAGAAGAAAAAAATCCAGAAGGCAAACTATTGCCGCCGCCAGACAGTAACTGTCAAATACAATTAACAACAACAATAACAAAAAAACAAACAAAAATAAAATAAAATACTTTTCTTTTATTAAGTTACTCTCGGTAATATAATTGATGTGTGTGTCGTCTCTCTATCTTTACGCTTCTTATATTTTCTTATTTTTTTTTCTTGTTTTCTTTTTGTAGTGCCGCAACCAAAACCACAAACAACCAGCTCAGCTCCAACAAATAGTATTAGCAAACGGGATCATGCGAATGATGATGATAACAATGCAAATGTTGCTGTGGCACTGGGAGCACCGCTTATCATACCTCTCATGGAGGAGGTACAATTGGAGGAGAATAGTGAATTTACCATACGGTGTGAAGACACGGAACCGATTGCTTGGAAATATCCTTACGATGCTATAACGGCTGAGGAAAATTCTTATGTGCCACAAGACCAGAAAAGGCGTTTTGGCAGTAGTTTGACATTGAAAGATGTGAATTACATGAATGTGGCAAATTATTATTGTGTCAAGTCCAGTGCATTGACTAAAGATTTGAATATTATGGAGGACTCAGAGCTCACGGATCTGACCAATAGCAATCTAGCTTCGTCTATTTATGTTTATGTAAACGGTAAGCTTAGAATATTGTCACTTTTAATTTAGCAAAACATATAAAAAATGTCTTACCATCTAGATCAAAATAATTTATTGGCTCCCATGGCCTTTCCGGTAACCTATGTCATTCAGTACCAAGATGCCGTCATACCCTGTAAACCTACAATGCCTAATTATGATATTATATTGACAACACCCAGTGGTTCGGTAAGGTTTAGGAGGCTTTTAAGCATTTAAAACAAATGCCTGGAGCTTTATTTACGCTTTTTGATTTTAGAGCTTTGCCTGTTTGATATGCGCTAACCTGCTTCATTTTCATGTCAACGTAACACATCAAAATTTCTTTTTTTCCTACTTATATTTATCTCTCCAACGTCCTTGTACTAACAATTTGTTAAAATCATTAAAGCTTTCACTTAATTGCAGAAACTTCAAACATTATCATTAACTTAGCATTATTCATAACCATAACTTTTTAACTTCCTTCGAAATGCAATTAAATAATTTATATTGGGAACAAAAATAATTTAAAGGTGTTTTTTGTTTTCAGTATAAATCTCAAACAGATGATAATTTTTTTAGCCTCAAAATGGAAATGAGTTTTCAAAATTTAATTTAATTTTTCAGAGCTTTTTATTGTTTTTTTTTTTTTTTTCAACACAAGTATAAAAGCTCTTGAAAGTGCTAAGAAAATATTAGATTTGCAAATCCAATATTTTCAAAATTTCAAACCTATTTTATATTTATTTAACAAAATACTACACTTACATTTTTAATATTTCCAAAGCTTTTTCTATGCATCATCAATCAAGTAAAACCCCTTTGAAAACATTAGATTTTCAAATTTAATATTTTTAAATTTTCCAATAAATTTTTATTCATTGCACTTTTGATATTATTATAAAAACATTATATTTTCAAAGCAACTTCAAAACTTTTTTAAGCTTTTTTTTCTTTGAACTTTCACAATACATTAACTAAAAAAGATGTAGATTTTATAATGAAAACGTTCGACTTACTATTTTTAGAGTTTTAAACTTCCAAACTTCTCTTATTCTTTGCACTCCCACTCTCAAGTTGAAGAAAAGCTCTTGATTTTGCTAAGAAACATTAGATTTGCAAATCCAATGTTTTCAAAATTACAAGGCATATAAAAGCTTTAGATATTTTGCAAAATCAATATTCAAAAATTTTTTCAACTTTTTTCTTTGTATATGTATGATATCTACATTAAGCCTAAAGTTGTTGGTTTTATAATGAAAACATTGGACTTGCGATTTTAATACTTTCAGGCTTTCAAAGCTTTTTGCAGTCTGTACCTTGCACCAAGTAAAAAAGCAAAGTATAGTAATAGAGTTGCAAATCAAATATTTTTAAATGTTCAAAGCTGTTTTATATTTTGCACTTTTCTCAAACATTAAGCTTCTAAAGCTTTTTTATTTTTTGCACTTTTGCCACACATCAAGTATAAAAGCTTTTGCGCTTACTATGATCATATTTGCACATTTAATATTCAAACTTTTTTAAAGCTTTTTTATTATTTGAATTTGCATAATAAATATATTTGGTAAAAAAGTATTGTTTTTCTAATCAAAGCATTCGACTTGCGATTTTTTAACTTTCAGACTATATAAGCTTTTATCACACTTTTGCACTTTTATCACACATCTAATAAAAAAAAACTCCTGATTTTACTATGAAAACATCATATTAGCAATTTAATACGCAAATCCTTTTTTTTAATCTTGATTCTTTGGACTTCATTACACATTAAGAAAAAAAAATCTGTTGATTTTATGATGATAACATTCGACTTGCGTTTTTAATACTTCTAAACTTTCTTATTCTTTGCTATTTCATCACACATCAAGTTGAAAAGTTTTTGATTTTGCTATTGAAACAATCGATTTGCAAATTCAATATTTTCAAAATCTCAAAGCTATTTTATTTTTTGCGCTTTTATCACTCATCAAGTGTAAAAGCTTTTGATTTTACTATAAAAATATATTTGCAAATTTAATATTCAACAACTTTTAAGCTTTTTATTTTTTGATTTTACTATGATAATATTTTGCAAATTGGATATTAAAAAATTTTTACATCTTTTTTATTCTTTCTATTTGTATGATAAATACATTAATTAAAAATGTTGTTGGTTTTATAATTAAAACATTAAACTTGCAATTTTAATACTTGTACACTTTCAAAGCTTTTCCTAGTCTGCACTTTTACCACATATCAAGTAAAAAAAGCTCTTAACTTCGCTATGAAAATAAGAAATTTGCATTGCTAATATTTTGAAATTTACAAAGCTCAAATTTTTTCACTATCATCACACATCAAGTATAAATCTTTTGATTTCGCTATTAAAGCATTATATTTGCAAATTTAATTTGCAAAAAATTTTAAAGCTTTTTTTATTTTATAACATCATCATATGTGAATTTTATAACAAAATTATTGCACTTTAAATTTTAATACTTAAACATATTTTCCTATTTTTCTGCACTTTCATCACACAAGTTAAAAAGCTCTTGAGCGTGCTTTAAAAACATTAGATTTACAAATTTATGACCTTAATCATAAAAAAAATATTGTTTATTAAACTGCTATTTGCAAACTTGTATAGGAAATTTTTTAAATAAGTTTTTAATAAACATACAATATTTTTTATGAATACGGCCCTTAATGTTTTATAATTTTCAAAGCTTTTTTATTCTATGTATTTTTAGCACAAATTAAAAATAAAATATCTTAATTTTGCTTTAAAATCATTAGACTTACAAACATAACATTTTCAAAGCTTTTTTATTCTATGTATTTTTAGTACAAATTAAAAATAAAATATCTTAATTTTGCTTTAAAATCATTAGACTTGCAAATATAACATTTTCAACGCTTTTTTCTTTTCACTTTCATCACACATCAAGTAGGAAAGCTCGTGATTTTAAAAATATTTTTTTCTACTAAATTTATTATATTTCACTTGCTTAGAAATTCATGAGAACAACTAAAATAATCATATTTCATCTTAAAAACTTTTCTGCAATATAATTTTTTCTATAAATGGTTTTTATTAAATAACAGCTTTCTAAATTCACTTTTAGGACGATGAACACAATAATACCGCATTTACCATTCGATCTTCGAATATCACATTAAAAGCACAAAAAACCAACAGCAAAACGGGTTTTGTCTACGAGAGTATCAGTTACAATCCAAAGTTGGGTTTTATCGTTCATGGTCTGGACACTTGTCCATCACTGCTCAGTTGTATTGGCATTTTCAAAGATCAAACGTATGAAACCCCTTTAACTGTTCATGTTTTGCGTATGTGTTTTATTTTCTTAACTATTCTATACATATTTATTTTTACAATAATTCCAAAGATACATATTTTATGAGTAGCTTGAATTAACACAATATTTCGAAACGTAATAAATATGTAAAATAAAATATTAAAATGTGATTTTGTTAGTTTCACATTTAAAGCTCATTTGACTTTAAAAAAGTCATTGTTTCAATACAATTTAGAATTCAAATGTGTTCGGTATGTTTGAAGAATTCTAAAGATACTTATTATATCTAATCTCTGTAAAAAATTTATGATTTACTTTTAAGAAAAGTTGTATATACAGAAATAACTAAACTTAGTCGTATATTCATAATTTATCAAAAGTTTATACAGCTTAAATGATCTTATGGGTTTTTAATCACATATTCTTCACAAAGTAAACAGAGAACAAACAAAATAAAATAAAAAAATTTAATTATATACTTATATCTCCATAATTTTCTCTGCCTGCGTTTTGTGGTTTTATTCGAAATTTTTTAATGTATATATATAGGAGAAAGCACTTCCCCATCATTATTGTCTCTGTTCTGGCATCTCTCCGAAAATTCAAATCCTGGGGCCAAATCACCGCATACGATATCGAGCAATATTATCGACATTTTTCATTTTGGCATCATGGCATACGATATCGAATGGATTGTTTTGCAATAATATAAAAAAGTTAAACAATTTACTTTTTGCATTCGTACTTTTAGCAAACATATGGTCTTGAATCTATTAAATTTTGTTTAAATTACGATCCGATATGCATCGTTTGCCTTAATCTAGATGTATCGTAATGTTATTCGATACGATAGTTAATTCGATATCGTATGCGGTGATTAGACCCCTGATTTTATTTAATTGTAACATCATTTTTTCCCTCTCTGTGTACTTTGTGTTTTTTTTCTATAAAATTCATTTTTAAGCACAATTTCACCGCTTTCCTACATGGAGAGTTTACTTTGCAAAGACAGCGGGCTCTCTTGCACTCTTTATTTTCCCTTGCCCCCACCAATCTAAATAATTCGTAAAGTAAACTTTACGTGTGTGAAAGCTATGCTTGAAAGCATTTTAATTGTGTTTTTATGATGTTCGTACAGGTCTCTTTGAATTTTACTAGACCACATTTCCTATAGAAACTTTGAAAGTATCGAAGCACAGGACTAGTTTTATGGCCCTATTCATAAAAAATATTGTATGTTTATTAAACACTTATTTGACAAAGTTCCTATAGAAATTTGTCAAATAAAAGTTTAATAATCAATAATTTTTATGAATAAAGCCTTTAATGTTTTAAAATTGTATAGAGCTTTTGAAAATAGCGCAAAAATATATGTGAAGCTTAAAAGCTCAAATAAGTAGTACATATGGGGAAAGCATTATGTGGAATACGTATTACGGCTAAATAAATCAAGAAGTTATCGATAGCTCAGATCTTTTTTCAAGCAATAAACGAAAAATAACTAGCAAAGTTCTTATTTGAAAATGTATTTCTATAATATTCCTTGACAGTAATTTTTCTTATGTTCTCACTTTTAAACAAAAATTCTCCCATCGATATTGCCATAAAGGCCGTGTCAGATAAAACTTTGTCACTTTGCGTGAAGTTTAAAACTTTTACAGAAAAGCGCAAAGCAAAAAGCGTATGTCACAATAAACAATTTGGCAACGCTCAGGATTTGTTTATTTATCTAAATAAAATTTTTAATTTAATTATAATTTTTATATATAATTATTTCTTATGATAATAGAAGTTAGAAATATTATTGGACGAACTACTGAAATTGGTTCTAATTGTTTTTTTTATGCATAAAGCTTTGGAGCTATTAGAAAAAACTTCAACGCGTAAAAAGATGAGAGCTGCTGAACTTTTCGTTTCACGTTGCATTAAAAGTACTTTATGTGACATGTTGCATATAAGTGTGTATATTTTATTTTAGATGTCAAAGCGAGTTTGCAACGCAAAGTAAAGCAAAAGTTTTATCTGACACGGCCTTAATTTTAGCAAATATACATTTTGTACACCAAACCAAAGCTTCAAAAGATTTGGCGTGAAGAAAAATAAGAACAGCAGAAAATCAAAATAAATATTTAAAAGTGCAATTGAGGCAATAAGTAAATTTCCAAAAAGAAAAATCTGATATTATAGAAGAATTTATCAAAGAAGATCAAACTTAATGATGAAACAGAATACGTCCGCAACTTCAAGCAAAAATGACTCTCAGAGAAAACATGCACATAATTGAAACGACGGCCGCAACTTCACAAACTGTCATCTAAAGTTGTTTTTCTTAGGTAAAAATAAACTTTTTCTATTATTTCTTCTTTTCATCGCGCTAAAGCTTTTGAAGCTTTGGTTTTGTTTACAAAATGTTTGAAATTTACTAAAAGTGTGGTAATATTGTTGAAAGCTTTTCTGCTGCAAAGTGAGAGCATAAGAAAAATAGCTGCCAAAATAAAATAGATTCTATTTTACGACCGCATTCTCTGGCGTTATTTTATGCCAAATCGTCATGCCCTAGTTCTGTTTCAACATGTATGAAGTTCTATTGTTTTACTTAACAAATATAAAAACATTTAATGGCAAACTTTGAAGCTGCAGCCGTCGCTTTCATTATGGTCCTGTTCTCTGTGAGAATCGTTTTTGCTCGAAGTTGCGGTCGTGTTCTGTTTCATCATTACCATTTATTTAAAAAGCTTTAAAAAAACGCCTCTGTCTCTTTATATACTTTGGAAGCTTTGCTGCTGGCATCGAACTTTTCTTCTACACATTTAAACTCGCCTACATTTTCTAATACTTTTTCACACTTTTCCATGGAGAAAGCTTTTAAAAACTGCTTGCACTTAGAGAAATAAATAGTTGCGCCTAAATTAACTTTAGTATTTGTTATTTTCATTAAAATTATTTTTAATTATTTAGACTATTGCCAGTAATAGCGGTATACGTTACAATCCACGTTTGGGTTTTGTCATCGAAATACGGGGCTTTGAAGATAGTGGCATGTACATCTGCCGGCCAAAGATACCGGCCCCAAGCAACGAGGAGGAACAAACGGAAATCGATATTATTTTGGGTAACAAAGTCATTAATAGTGAGTTTTGCACCCCTGTTTTGTGCTTGTTTCCGTCTCTTTTTTTTTAAGTTTTCTAATGGTCCTTTGTGTAAAAAACAATTTTGATAATGGAAAAAGTATTTGTTGAATATATGCACACACTGCTAGAAAAAAGAGTGTTAAGTAGTTAAAATTAATAATATAATATATTTGGTGATAAAGAAGAAAAAAGCTACTAAAAATTACTGGTAACTGGTGGAGGAGAATGATTTTGATAAAAAAAAAACAATATTTCCATATATTCTTATAGCTTTGGTGTGTGCTATTCTGTCTTTCTTTTCTTTTCTGTGTTTAATTTTAATTTAAAAAAAAGGGTTAATAAATAACAATATTAATCATTTCTGAAATTAGCTTCATTAAATACAACCCCTTTGGAAAGATCGGCAACTTTGGAAGTTTTGCAGCTAAAACCAACAGAAACAGCAAAATCTATAACTACCAAATTAACTGCGAAACATTTAAGTTCAGTAACTAACAATTTGAATGCCACTAACAACATTTTTGTCAATTTAACCCAACAAAAAAGTAAACAAGATGTCCATCCTGGTGTTGCAAGTCAAACAGTTACAAATTTTCAAACACTTTCTAATCATACTACAACCGATAATGGTATTTTAAGCATTAGAATACATCTCCGTATAATTGGTGTTGGGTATAGAAATAGTCAAGCTTATGATAGCAATGAAAATGATGGTGATGATGATGATGATGGTGATGGTGACGAGGATGCCTATAACTATAACGACTTGGTTTTGGTGACAAAAAGTTACAGACAAAAACGCTATTTAGACTTGACAACCACCAGGCCAGCCGTTTGGCTTACAACTGGTACTAAACGACCCAAAGAGACTTATGTTTACAATAACGACTATAACTATGAAAGCTTAGAATCAAAATTAACTCAACATGTTAGAGAAACGCGTCAAGTTACCACCAGACGCCCGTCCCATCATTATCGTACGACTAGTAAGTTCGTTTTATGTGTCGTTTTATGCACTCAAAAAAAAACAGTGCTTGCTAAAATTTAATAAAACAGAACTTCTTCAGAAGGCGCCAAGATCATATTTTACGGCACTAAATTTAAAAATATTTCTTAATAAAACAATTGAGTTTTTATTCGCTATATTAGCTTCTAACATTGATACCAATAAAAAATTATAAATAGTTTGTTTTCTACGTTTCTCAGCTATCTATATGTCGACATTTCATAGGAGCTACCCTAATCATCAGTAGACTTTGGAAATTTTTTAAAGATATACACGTCTCTAACATATATACACGTCTCTAACATTTCTTTACACCTTTCAAACAAATGAACAACCGTTGGTAGCTGCGATTTGTTTTTTTGAAAGCTTGTTTTTTGTGTTTTGACAGATATTATCAGAGTATTTTTCTTTTTAAATTCTCAACAATTTATTTAGATTGTTGGGATATAAAGTTGAATGTTTGAGAATATCTTCCAAAAATGTCCAAAGTCTACTGATGATTTACCCTATGAAATGTCGACATATAAATAGCTGGGAAACATAGAAAACAAGCTATTGATAATTTTTTATTGGTATCAATATTTCTTAATGATAAGACACCAAAATTATACATAAATCCTTTAACAAATGATCTTGATGCCAAAGGAAGTTGCTCCTACTAATATTTTTTTGAGTGTACGTTATTTTCTAATTTGTCCTTGATTTTTTTCTGATTACAATTCTGGTGTTTTTGTTCTATTCAAAGTATATCTATATAAATTACATGCAATTCGAAAACAATTTAAAAACAAGCGATAATTTGTAAAAAAAATATATTTATCAGCCATGTTCTGGGAAACGTGTGATCTGAAACCGAAAATTGTTCTGGAAAACGCTAAATATATTTTGAAATATTCTAAGCAATGTGTGTTGTACTGACGTTTTGAAGTTTTTTTTATGAAAAAATACAACATGTGGTTAACATATGTACATATGCTATATGTTTTACAAAATGAACACAAATTGGCAAGAAAAACAGCAATTTTAAAATTTAGTATTTTTACCAGAGCGGTTCGGAAACTTCTTAGCCTAGAACAAAAAGCGCGGTATAAACAGAAAAAAGTTAAGTGTTTTGGAAACTTCCATCTCTGCTATTTTGTTTCGATCTGGTAACTCCTTCATATAGAAACAGGTGTTGCAAACATTAGAAATGCGTGGTGTCATTAAATATTTCCATAAAAAGGTTTATCGGGACAAGAAATTCATAATGCTATGGTGAATGTGTTAGGTGAAAGTGCTCCTTCATATGCAACAGTAAAAAGTTTTAATGTGGTCGTACAAGCATTGAAGATGAACCACGTAGTGGACGTCCAAAAACAGCAACAACACTAGAAATTGTAGCCAAAGTGCATGATATATGGTATTAAATGATCGACGAATAGAAGTGCGTGATGTACTCGTGGCTAATATCATGGGCAGCTCAAATGATCGAGTGCATTTAATTTTGCATGCAGAACTACAGATGAAAAAGCTTTCTGCAAGATGGGTGCCGCATTTGTTAACAGTCGACCAAAAATGCATAAGAATGAACATTTCTCAAACTTGTTTGGATCGTTTTAAGCGAAATAAAATGGATTTTAAGCGTCGTTTCATAACCGTTGATGAGACATGGATCCACCACTATACTCCAGAGACAAAAGAACAATCCAAACAAAGGACTGAAGCTGGAGGAAGTGCATCAAAGAAGGCAAAAACAATTCAATCGGCTGGTAAGGTTATGGCAACGGTTTTTTGGGACTTCAAAGATATTTTATTGATTGACTATCTGCAAAAGGGTAAAGCAATAAACTCAGAGTACTATTGCGACCTTTTGGATCAATTAAAAGTACAAATTGCTGTCGTGGATTACAACACAAAAAAATAATTTTTCATCAAGACAACGCACCAGTGCACAAGAGTATTTTAACAATGTCTAAAATCAACGAATTGAAGTACGAGTTGCTTGACCACCACCTTATTCTTCTGATTTAGCTCCCAGTGACTTTTACCTGTTCACAAATCTAAAAGAAATCCTTGCTGGCAAGCGTTTTACCTCAAGTGAAGATGCAATTACAATAGAAAACTATTTTAATCAAGGGATAGAATTGCTATAAAAGCGTTGGACTAAGTGTATTGAAGTTCCAGGAGATTATATTGAAAAATAAAAATATTTTTGAAAAACTATTCTCTTTCATTGATAGGCTAAAAAGTTTCCGAACCGCCCTCGTAGTCAAAAAATTTAAAAATCCCTTTAACTTTTTATTGAATTGAAAAGAAAACATGGTCAAAAATCTTAAAATATTAGTATACTGTGAACTAAAATGTTTACGGTTCAGTTGCAGCAAACTCCGTTTAAAAAATATTATTACGAGTACTTTCTGACTGTTTTGTTCGAAGTAAGAAATAAAATATTATGACATTAGGCGTGATATGACACCGTTTCAATACCTCAACTAAGTTTTAATTGTGAATAATTTTATTTTCTAAATAAGATTTTGGGTTGTGTATATTTCTACTTCGGGTTTTAGTTTAAATTTTTCCTTTGTTAAGTTTCTTAGGAAGGATTTTTTACAATAAAAATTTGCTGCCATCAATAATTTTTGATAGAAGAAGACCAGAAAAATTATCAGCCTGTTTTAGCTGGGAGACAACTAGCTATTTCATAGCCGCTATACTGCTCATCATTTTATTTTCTTTTGAAACTTTAGTTTCACTTGAATACACACATGCGAGTTGAAGTCGCCAATTTTAAGATATGCATTTTCTATTCACACCTATTTGGCGTTTTCAAACCGAAAAAATATACTCCCTGCGTTGTACGTTTGTCTGGACACCTGAACATCTGAACATTTTCAAATCGAAAACGCTAATTGTAAGTGATTCACGTTTGTCAGAACAAAGCATTTATGATACTTTTATTATGATTTGTATGTATTTTGTAAAAATTGTAACGTAAAAATTTTGTAAACAATATGAATCACCTGGACTCTTGCCTGTACTTTATATAGATATAAATTTTTCTTCTGTTATTTTATTTTGTTTTAATTTTTCAAGCATGATTTTGTTTGTTGGCGGAAATTTCTTTATGTGTATTTTGAAAAAATAACCTTTCTGAAAGCTTTTTTAAAGCTGAAGAAAAGCTTTTATGTGCTTTTGATTTTTGTTTGAAACTTGATTTTTGATTAAAATGTGGCTAACTTGTAAATATATTAACTTAATATTAAAAATATGAAACCTAACTTTTAGATGTAAAGCATGCTTGACATATACATATATTTTAAATTAAAAGCTTTTATTTTTTTTTAAGCTAGCTTAGAAATGATTTAAGCCGAAAAACTTAAATTTTATAGGTTGAAATTTATTGAGAAGTAAAAATATTGGCTTTTGGATAGAAAGAAATATCGTCTAAAGTTTTATTATTATAATTGAGCTGAAAAATCGTTCCAAATATATACATATGTATCAGCAAAACTATAATGTTAGACTTAAATATCGAATAGAAAAACTTTTTCTATTCTGCATTGAGATGACAAAAAAGTTATTTTTATTTTCAGTTCTAACCTTCAAAATAACGTAATATAAGTATTTTGTATTTAAAAATTGTAAAAGTTCAATTCCGTTCGAAAATGGTATTCAATCGGGATTTCGAAATAAATATAGTTAAGAAAACTAAAAAATACAGGCTTCGATACTGAAGGTTCATAGCACATCACAACAAAAAGCAAAGAATAAATATAGTAAAAAAACTAAAAAACACGCTTTTATATGAACTAAAAAAAAAGAAATAATAAAAAAGTATAAATAGCTTGTTTTCTATGCTTCCCAGCTATCTATATGTCGACATTTCATAGGAGCTACCCTAATCATCAGTAACGAAAAATACTAGTATTATTGTGAAAAAAGCTCCCGGCGCTCGATATACGAAAAATATGCCGCAAACCTCCTAACTAGTATTTTTCGCTCATTATTGTTTTAAGCTTATTTTAATCTTGTCTTTTACTTTTTAGTGTGATGTGCCATGTTTTTATTTCTCTTTGTAATCAGTCATACTTGCGCGGCAAAAAGTGCAAAAACCGGTCAAAATTAACAAAAAGCCAACAAAAACCGGATAAAAACAGGTCCAAAATGACCGTTAGACTTTCAAACACACGTTTCATGGCACCGAATATGAAAAACCAGTTTCAAACCGGTTTGAGAACGGTTCGCTAAAAAACTAAAAACCAACAGAAAAGGTTGAAAAGTACTACTGAGTTGCACAAAACGGGGAACAACCTGTGTTGTACAAAAAGGGAACAAATTTGGCAAAGTATCCAAAAAACTTTCGAAAAGGGCCAAAACCCGGTAATAATTACGTACATAACCGCATTCAATATGACCGTTAAAAGTTGAGATACACGTGCCACGGCAAAAACACGTAGCGAATATGAAAATCTGGTATCAAACCGGTTAGCGAACCGCTCACTAACAAACTAAAAACCGACAGAAAAGGTTGAAAAGTACTACTGTGTTGCACAAAAAGGGGAAAATTGGGCAAAACGTCCAAAAAACCGGCGAAAGGCCGGCTATAATTAAAAAAAAATTACCTATATAACCGGGTTCAACATGACCGTTAAAAGTTAAGATAGTTTCAGGTTTCAAACCGATTAGCGAACCGTTCCCTAAAAAAATAAAAATCGACATAAATGGTTAAAAAGTGCTACTGCATGGCCCAAAAAGGAAACAAATTCGGCCAAAATGTACAAAGCAACCCACATAAAGTGCCCAAAACCGGTAAAAACAAAATTACCCGTATAACCGGGTGACCGTAAAAAGTTCAAAAATACGTGCCATGGCATAAACACTCACCGCATATAAAAAACTGGCCCCGAACCGCTTATTTAACCGGTTCCGAGTTTTTTGGAACTTCCCAAAATCATCTTCATGAATTACCGAAATCTCCACACTTGCCCTGAACAATCCCGGAAGCAATACGGCAGCTTCAATTTTCGCACTAAAGCGGCAGCACTCTTATTTTGCGAAATATCAAATTCGTCAGAAGTACACACTGCATATAATAGGGGATGCGAGAGTTACAAACATAAAAACAAACTAGCATACAAACAAATAAGTGAAGCGAATATAAAGCGTGGAAAAAATTTTAAGCTTTTCGGAATGAAATTATTTTCAGTCGCAAGCACGAAATGTTTTTTAAATGATTCTACTACAATAATTGTATATGCTGAGTGTTCTTTTTGGTGGGATCACTGTCCTACACCGAACAACTTTTCTGTTTTTTGCGCCTTAAGGAACCAAGAAACGGATGTAATTCCATCTCCGAATCGAATTGAATTTTGCGACATACCTTCATAACTCCAAGCTTTAATAAAATTCGCTTTACATTAAATTATGGCTTAAGAAAGTAAAAGCTTTTGATATTTTACTTTATGTACATATTCATTTGTGTAATTTTTATTCATTTGTGTAATTTTTATTTTTGTAGATTATTATTATTTAGAAAATTCTATTTATATATTATTGACCTTATGCATAATTAAAATCCTTGTGCTAAACTGCGTAAATTAAAGAAAGATAGCAGCAAGTTAGTTAGCACAATAATTTTTATTATGCATAAGGGCTTATATATTATATTAACCCTTTGACGACCACACATATCCATCTAAAGCGATTTGCTTATTTGTTATATTTTTACAATTAATAAACTGAAAATTATCTTGGCAAATACACTGATCAAAAAAACCTTCGTAGATATATCGATTTTTTTTTAATGTGACGATT
This sequence comes from Thecocarcelia acutangulata, assembly GCA_914767995.1. Lineage (NCBI taxonomy): Eukaryota > Metazoa > Arthropoda > Insecta > Diptera > Tachinidae > Thecocarcelia > Thecocarcelia acutangulata. The sequence goes on along the minus strand of OU612097.1, from coordinate 98,004,265 downwards.
TTATCGTTACTTTTGGGCCAGGTTATGAATATTGTTCCATTAAAGAAATAGCAATCGTAAACAGAATTAAATATGTCCGTTTATGAAAAAGAAGACTCTGTAGCAGGAATCGAACCAGCGACCACGACACTGTTAGTCAAGCACTCTACCACAAAAACAAATATAATGAAAGTTTTACATATACAATTAAATATTTCCATTACTTTAACCACATTGCTTCGTAGCCGTTACGAAGGTCTTATATTAATACAATGACATATTATTATTATTATATTTACTATACTGTTTAATAGCTACACTGTTTAGTAGTAATTCTTACATTTTCATTTCAAAAGTTTTTCGTAATACGAAAGAAACAATTCGCATAACATTAATCAAGTTGTAAGAAATAATAAAGTAGCGCTACGCAAAATTTGTATTCCATTAATGAAGTATGAAAGCTTCATTAATAAATTAATGAAATAAAACTGTTCTCGATATTAAAGAAAAAATGGTGAACGAAATGATTTCATTCCCATAGCTAAGCGTTTTCTTTCAGTGTATAATTGCCTATAGTTTGAAAGCAATATATTTAGTTGAAAAAATATAAGAATCGCTTTTTATTTCAAATATAAATTATAATGCAATAGAATTCGAAAATGTATCTTAATTCGTGTTGTTTGTGGCAGAATTCAAAGCAAAAGAACACATTAAATTTACTTATTATTTATTGATTTACGTCAGCACGTGCCTTAACGGCCTTGCCTGAAGTTGGACCAACTCCACGCGGTCAATTATTTACGACTCACCAGCATCTCGTGTGGTTTGCAAGGACACACAGGTCGCAACTTATATCATATGCTAAAGAGTTCGGGCCCACTAATCCATTCTGTATGCAGTCTTCTAGATAGTCAGCGGAAGAGGAAGACAGCCAAAGGAATGCAAAGCTTAATTAATTGGTAGGCCAAGTCCATTTACCAGCTCATTCGTCTAAACATCAGTTCAGTGGTTCCTTACATTACAACAACTATCTGTTTCAAGATACCAACTGTTTCGACCAATATGATTGAATCAAAAACATAACATCCCCTTACGCTTCATTTTTATCTCCACAGTAGACTTCTACATAACTACTATTTTTTTTTACCAAATTCCTCACCTTGTGGGGAACAAAGACGGCCCGATAAAGCTCGTACTCAACAAATCTTGTTGACACATGTGCTTCATCTGTTACCTGGACAAATATATAAACTGAAACAAACGGACTAGCATATTTGCCTATGGTCGTCAAAGGGTTAACAGAGTTCAGGATAACTTCATTAACAATTTACTCGGTCAGCTAATAAACTTTCTAAGTATTTTATTATCCTAGTTGTCAAATTTGAAAAAACCAAATAATTTTGTAATAGATTCATGAATAAGTAATCATTTGCTCTTTAATCTACAAACAAACTGTTGGAGGCACATTTCAAGTTTGCCAAACACAATAAGCGACAACACACTTCGTTGCCAAGAGTAATAGGGCTACAGATTACGCCAAACGTATGATTTCCCGTTAAATGACGTATTTTAACCCAGACAATTCTTGCCCATTCTATGTATCTAGTAGAATTGTGTTTGTATTGTTTCATGACGTCATTTGACTGAACATGCGCAGAAGATTTCAATTTTGTATAAGAGTTATCGTAATCTTGTATTCTATGATTCTTGTTTCATTGCTACCGAGATCAAATTGTTAAAGAGATCACCGCGAACTCTGTCATTATTACACTTACAGAGCTTTTAAAAACGCTTTATGTAATATTTAAACATAAAAATTAAAGTTTTCTTAAAAGCTTAATAACTTATAATAACTTAATTGTTGTTCAATCATGCATGAAAGCTATTCCCTTGTAGTTTGTAATTTTGTATCGCTGGCACTTTTACTAAAATCGTTAAAACACTCAAAAATGTTCTTGTTTCACTTCATTAAACGACAGCTTATACCACACATGTGGATAAACCCAATATTACATCGAATGCCAAGCACCATGCTCCCGAGGGTGGAACTTTCGAGCTGATATGCGATGTCAAAATTGCCCATGATGTCAAGTATAAAATTGAATGGGTGTTACCGGACGGTGTGCAGCGGGATGAAGTAAGAAAATGTTATTTATATACTTAATATCGCTCCTTTATTGCAACATAGTCATATCTCAAAAGAGCTCGTTTCGAGAAAAACGCATTTAAAATTTTTAGTTTCCATACAAGTCAGCAAAATTTTTTAGAAAATATCTCCTAAAGGAAACAGTTTAAAAGCAATTTGAATAAATTTTTGGCACAATATACATAGTAGTACTGTTAACAATTCAGCGTTGTTAACTCTAAAAGCTAATTTATGAGATATGTTGCAATAAAGAAGCGATATATATTTAGTCAATATTAGCGTCTGTAAGCGAGATTAGCGTTTAAAACTATTCCAGTTAAATGCTTTAGTAGCGTAATTAATACTACTTAATTGCTTTGTCAATGCATTTAACGGAGTTTTACGTACCAAAATGGCCAGTCGGCAAATTTGTCCTATGCGATATAGTCTTCGGTGGTATACAGGGTGGCGCAAAAATAACCTTCCGATGTTTTTTGACTGTATTTAAAAAAAAAAAAAAATAAAATCATTGATTCTTCTTGTGGACTATTTTTATTTGGTCTTTTAATTTTTTTACATCAAGTCGTGAATATGATGTCATGTAAATGGCCGACACAGTTGATTGTGATTTGAGTTCTTTTTATAGCATTTTCCATCACTTTGGCCAAAACTTCCGGCGATAGGTCCCCACATACTTGACGAATATTGTCTGCAAGAGCTGCAAGAGTCTGATGCTTGTTGACATAAACCCGCGACTTCAAAAAGCCCCACAACAAGAAAACTGCAGCGGTCAAATCAGGCGATCTTGCTGGCCAGTGCAAGTTGGCAAAACGGGAGATTAGGCGCCCGGGAAATGCATCCTTCAGCATATCGGTTGTGACACGTGCAGTGTGGGCAGTAGCACCGTCCTGTTGGAACCACATGTCTTCCAATCCCAATTCATCAAGTTGCGGCAAAAAGATATCGTTGATCATTGCTTTGTAGCGCTCACCATTCACAGTAACCGTTTGGCCTGCGACGTCTTCGAAGAAAAAAGGTCCGATGACTCCTCCAGCGAAAACAGCACACCATACAGTGACTTTGAGCGGGTGTAATGGCTCTTCGTGGGTTACACGCGGATTTTCAGTACCCCAGAAGCGTAAATTTTTCTTATTTACGTACCTGCTAAGATGGAAATGGGCCTCATCACTCATGATTATTTGTGATGAAAAATCATCTTCCCTTGGTGGTGATCAAGGATGGCTTGAGCATATGTTGGACGCGATTGGCGGTCATCAGCTAACAGCTGATGCGCCGTCTGGATTTTGTACGGAAACATCTTCAAATCTTGTACCAAAATTCGCTATAAAGACCGTCGACTGATACCCATTTGCGTGGCACGTCGTCTGGTCGATGTCGACGACGCTTCCATGACATCCTCGGCTACAGCAGCAATATTCCAATACTCAGGGGATGACCCCTACATATGCAGTGTACTAGAACTAGGAAAATAGTTTATGAGGAGGGGGAAAGAGGTAGTAGTGTTTGTGAACATTTGACTTGAACTTTCCAACTTTCCAGACAGGAAACACGTCTGCAGGCAACTTATTCCACAGACGAAGAGTACGGCTGAAAAACGAATTCTCTCTGTAATGCGCAGTACGATTTCCCGGGCAATCAACCACAAATGGATGAGCTCTGGACGATGCACGTGCGCTACGTATGTGCGAGTTTCGGGAACAAGATCCCTAATCTTGTCGGAGCAAAATCCATTGTAGTAACGATAGAACAGAGTAACGCACCCTACACTGCATCTATGCTCCAGTGAGTCAATAGAGTTGGATACCCTACAGTCACCGAAGAGGTTCTTCGCTCTCTCCTGCACACGTCGAGTAACCTCAAAATAGACTTTGAGGCAGCGGCCCAAACATGAGAGTTGTATTCCATTTTCGGTCGAATATAGGTGGTATAAATAGTAAGGAGGTCGGATGGAGTGAATTACATCTTACACCGTTTCAAAAAACCGAGGCACTTGAATGCTTCTTTAGAGACATGCAAAATATGATCAGTCCAGCGAACATCACACTGTATCCTCATTCTAAGAACATCAAGAGCATCCGATTCTTCAATATTTATACCATCCATGAGTACAGATGAAGCAGCATTTGCGGTCGTTTGTTTGTGCGTCAATAAGCAACACTGGGTCTTACGAGCATTAAAGGCGACCCTGTTTTTACGACCCCATTCAGAGATTAATAGAAGATCACTATTCAGTGAATCATTCATATTTAGTCTCTTGGCAACGATCTCTGATAGGCTGGGCCTATAACTAAAAGAGTACGAGTGACTAATGCTGCTGTCATCCGCGAAAGAGTGGATAGGGTTGTGCCACGCCTCGCAGCATCTCGTGCTGTGCCACTCTCTTCGAGGCGAGTTATAAATCTGCGACGAAATTCACGTTGTGCCAAAGTCACCGACCGATTATTGGTCAAATAAATAGTCACCAATATTCCGCGTTCTGGAGCAGTGTAGCGTAGCATTGTTTATTAACGTGTATTTCGCATGTGGTTACTACACAAATGTCAAGACAGAACTGACATTAGGGGCCAATCGCAAAATTTATAGCATTTTCTGATAGGAGGATTACTTTTCCGCCACCTTGTACATATGCAAGATTTCTGCACTTGTTTAAGAATTCGTCACGATGGGCGAAACTCCTCGTTCGTCACAGTTGTATTCCTGACATAATATTGTATTCAAGGTGCATTAACGGTGGCAGCACTAGAGAAAAATTACAACGAAAACTGGCATGTGGTAAGCAAAATATTTGAAACTTTTTTCACAATTGTATACTCTAAAGTACCATTTCACAATCATAATTTATTTGTATTTGGATTTTTTTTTTATGTTTACAAAATAATTATTAAATGTTTAATTCAGAATAAACCACTAAATTCAGTTTCCAAAATGTAAGCAATGCATTTGACGTGAATGGCTTACAATATTGCCAGTAGCAAACAATTGTCACATGCCGTAGCGCTGCCACCTTGTAGACGTCAATGCACCTTGGTTGTATTCAAGGTGAATGTTTTTGTAAGGTTGTATTTATTTCTCCTACATTTTTCCTGTTATAAATTCGCCTTGGATGATACTCAATATATGTAAAAAAAATCGTCAAAAAACGGTAAATACCGGCAAAAAACCAGATAATTGCCCATATATCTGGATCCATATATTAAGTTTTTATGTTTGTTTCGTTTTCCTGTTTAACTTTTATCTTCTTCTTTTTATTTTGCTCAAGACTCGTTTCATTGAAAAAAGCTATGCCAATGTCAATGTCACTGATACTCATGTGTATGGTCGCAACATTTTGACAGTCAAAAATGCCAAAACTTCTGATTCAGGACAATATACTTGTAATGTTTCCGACCACTCTTCAAATAAGGCCAAGAGCTCTTATAATATGTTAATAGTACGGAAAGATGAAAGCTATATAAAGATGCGGGAGTCCAACGACTATTACAAGATTAATGAAAAGGCCAACAAGACAGTACAAATGTCGGTGCGCTACAGCGGCTATCCTTGGCCCAAAATAAAATGGTACACTCCCAATGGTACCGAGATCTTCAACAATCATAAATTTGACATAACAACAGATGATGTGTCCTCTTCATTGAAGATCTACAATTCGCGTTTATGGGATACGGGCATTTATGTGGTGGAGGCCACCAACTCTGAGACCTCATTGAAAAGGGAATTCATTGTTACCATAGAAGATATACCCATAATAACAATGAACGATATATATGTGCATGCCGATGAAAGGGCACATGTCCAATGCCGTGTACAATCATATCAGAAGGCTTTGGTGTCCTGGGTGTTTGAGCCATGCAGTATTGTTCCGAGATGGCCATCCTGTTCCCGAGAAGTAATACAGGACTTTAATGTAAGTGGTAGAGAAAATTTGCGTTATTCGTTAATTGAGTTAGAAACAAAATTTTAGGAAACTTTTTCTTCCGATGGGGCCACACCTATAGAGTTCATTTATGACTTATATTTTGAGCCCAAGTCACCGGGTATAATACGTTGCGCAGCGTTAAACAAAATTGGAAAAGCTATAGCTAAGAGTCATGTTTTAATACGTGACATAAATGATAACATGACCATTTATGGGGTACAAGATCATGATATAATAGCTTTAGGTGATAAAATCAGCTTAACATGTGCTGCCGTGGCCTATTACTTTTCAGGTGATATTGATTGGTATGATGAAAAGGGTAATCTTATCGAGGAAACAGACAGTAAGTTTTTTTATAAAAATTATTAAATATGCAATTTATTAGAATACTAAATATTTTTTCTATGCAGATATTATCATACACAACTCATCGACTCCTTATTCTTATCAGAAGTCTTTAACGTTCAAAAAAATCCGAGACTCAGACCAGGGTCAGTATGAATGTAGAGCCAGAGCTATAAATCACGAATCTACGGAATCAAGAATCTTTACTATCATAGCACATGGTAAGCAAAATTGAAGTTATTAATATAATTCCAACACGGCAATTCAAACAAGTGCTTTCCAGAGCCCTCATCTCCGCACATGGTCGCTACAAATCTAGGCGACAAAATTGAACGCAAGCTAGGTGACTCCGTAGAACTGAGATGCGAAGCTGAAGCCATACCTAAAGCCACGGTGGAATGGTATAAAAACGAAGAGCTGGTAGAAAACAACGATACAGACAATCAGGCTGTGCTCGTCATTCCATATCTAAGACCTGAAGATCAGGGTCAATACAAGTGTAAAGTTTTCAATAGATTGGGTGCCATAGAAGAAACTGTTAACATCAAAATAACAAGTGAGCAAAACTAAAAAAAAGAAAAGCCCTAAAAATACTAAACAAATTTACTTACTTCTCTGACAGATATACCCGGTCCCACTTTGGGCTGGATAGCTGGTATCTTAGTCTTACTTTTGGTACTTATCGGCTTGGTTATCTATCTTTATATACGTGTTAAGCGTGAGCGCAAACTTTTGCGTGAGCTTAAAGCTGCCGGTTTGGCAAACTTCGAAGAAGGAGCTGTTGAGCATATAAACCCTGCCCTAACTTTGGATGAACAGGCTGATTTGCTGCCTTACGACAGGGGGTTTGAGTTTCCGCGTGAAAAACTTAAATTGGGCAAACAACTCGGCGCCGGAGCTTTTGGTGTTGTTTTAAAAGCTCATGCGGAGGGCATAAAGCCGGATGAAAAAGAAAGTGTTGTAGCTGTCAAAATGGTTAAACGTCAGGCAAACAATGAGGTTATGAGAGCCTTAGTGTCAGAATTAAAAATAATGGTGCATCTGGGGCAACATTTGAATGTGGTGAATTTGTTGGGAGCGGTAACAAAAAATATTGCAAAACGTAAGTATGAATTATAAACCTGCTTTTGAAAACTATAAAATCAAACTAAGAGTTCTCAATCACCCTTATTCAAAGAGTCGTCTTTACATGAAGTCGATGTAAAAAAAAATTGCCATTTAGTTATCACCAACAACTATTGAATATTGTCGACAGTCGCTATTTACTACTTAGGTCTAGAAAATATCCCAGGCCTCAAAAAAGACATAGCTGCTGACGAAGAGGATGCACAATACAGACTAGTTCGATGTGACGACGATGACGATTGTTAAAGTTAATCCTAAAATAAATTACATTTTTTTTACAATAATTCGTATTAAATTAAAGAGTTTGCCAGGCTTATTACGAAAAATATGTTAAATATGTAATAGTGGAATTATTATCAGTAAAAATTCGCAAAACATATTTTCAAAGCTTTTTCGTAAGCCCTTAGTGAAACCCAGGTTGATATCTCTAAAGTCGATAGCTAGACATTTGAAGCTGTAACTATGATGGATACGGGTTTAAAGTGCCCGGAAATGTTATAGCGGACGAACTGGAAAAGCTACACAAAGGGATAAAGATTTGATGAACTAGGTACAGTGTAAACTTTTAGGAACAGATGAGGTTACTTGTCGAATACCAAGGCGGACATGACCCAAGTATGATAATAGAGCAACTATTATTCTTAGGGATCTACTCCGATGGAGGCTGCGTTCTACTGTGGCGGTTCTAACGTGACATTGTCGCATAGGGGCGCATGCGAGAATGATTAGGAATAAGGAGGGAGTAGAGAGTATTGAGTACTTCCTCTTTCGGTATCCCTCCCTTCCGTAAGGATTTTGTACCTAGGCAGACCCGGCGCTGCATGATTTGACTGAAATAACGGAATGTTATGTAGGTGGATTGTTCTTACTCATCTGATCCTCGGGTTGGTTCTGAACTGGACCTAATTAAAAAATGTTCTCCTTGGCATATAAGCGTTTAATTTTGCAATCTGGATAGGGCAGCAGTTCGTGGCACAAATTTTTTTTTTTCTTGGACCAGTACTCAGGGGATGACCATATGCAGCGCATTGTACTGGAACTAGGAAAATAGGTTATGATGAGGAGGAAAGAGGGAGTAGTGTTCGTGGAGGTTTAACAATAACAACACGAAAGACTAAAACAAACTATTGCAGCATTTAAAACCATTATGGGCTTTCGCTTAGTGACTACATATGTGTGCACTCGTGCATTGTCTTAATAGAACAGTACGTTGTTTCGTCACATGTGGTCGTTTTCGCTTCAGTTCAATATCGAATCTGTCTAAAAGCTCTGAGTGATATTAGCCAGTAATCGTTCTACTCTTCTCTAGGTAATCTATGTGAATGACACCGCGTTCACCCGGTGACCAGGAACCTCTTAACTGACAGGCCCACGTTGACTTTCTTTACTGTACGTTCACCTAGAGAAAACCACTCTTTTTTTTGTTTCTTAGTATCCTCGTTTAGTCTAGGATTATATAATTGCGTAAGACCTTGTCTGGATCGTGGTTGTTCATCTCCAGTTATGCTTATATTCCATTGTGAACAATCGCGGCACCCCTTTCCGGATAACAGTTTTAGGTCCAAATATTCATATGAAATGTGATATAAGCACTCAGTTAAGATACCTACAGTCACAGTCAGCTCACGTACTTTCATTCTCCAATCGTTCAATATTATTGCATAATTTCTGGCGTGAAGATATTTTTTAGCGACTAGCACGTATGACGTCACTTGAGCTGGTACAACCAGAGAGGAACTCAGTAAACCACTTCTTAGCCATTAAAGTTGATACTGATCTAGCTGATTAAATGTTTTTATTTGAAAAACTACCACAACCTTTATTGTTGTTTGCTAAGTTATATATTATTTATACAAGTTTTCTAATAAAATCTTATAAAAATTTCTTGCGATAATAATTTTTGAAATAATCTGTTAAATATTTTCTTTTTATTTCTAGGTGAGTTAATGGTAATTGTGGAGTACTGTCGTTACGGTAACGTTCAGAATTTCTTGATGCGCAATCGCAAACGTTTTATAAATCAAATAAACCCTAGTACGGGAAAAATCGATCCCTCCATTATGACTCAGAGATTCTCCGATAACTTTGAATTGAATCGGTAAGCCATGAAAGAAAATGCATTCACTATATAAATCAATAACATTTTAGCACTAGTAGACTTATCATTTCACATTTCATATTAAATTCTATTCATGCAATTATTTGAGTATAATAAATTTAATTGATAATTAGTAAAAAATATTTCTGGACTGACGACACAACTTTTGTGACTTAGGGAGATTTTAAAAATAAACGAGTTAAGTTTGCTTGCATGTTTAAGGCACGAAATACCCGGGAACCTTCCCTAATATATTAAAAACTTTATAACTAATGAGATATCAATCCTACTTATGTTTTAGAAAATTTAATATATATACAAAATTTGCAAAAATTTATCATCCAATTTCGTATTTGAATAAATTTTTTACTCAATTAAATAAGAATTATTTTGAGTCTTTGAGATCTTTATCTGGATCAAATACAATTTTTTCTGTTAATTAGAAAATATGATATCAGGCAAGTGGTTGCCGTTAGTGTTGATCCTCATTTGCGCCCGTTTTATCGCATTTTCCATAACTTTCCGCAATATTTTTGGTGATAACTGATCGTATTCCTGTCGAATATAGTATTTTACGGCTGTAATTGAATATGATTGACATAAAACGCCATTTACAAAAACTATGGTATCTTACGATACGTTGATTAATTTTGCACCACACTGTACATACATTTGATACTTTCGAACAAACACTATAATTATTAGTAATGGAGTAAGGTGTGGCCCAAGAGGCTCTTTGCACTGTTACCTTTGTTGTTCTATTGTGCATGCTTTTACCCGCTCACAGGTTAAGTACGCCAAGAAACCGGCTTGTGGTATAAACCCGCGACTTCAAGTAACGCCAAAGAAAGAAGTCTGAGATGATTAAATCGGGCAATCTTGCTAGCCATGCCACAATGGGAGATTACACGTCGAGCAAAGGAAGTGAAAGAAGCATCCTTCACAATATCTATTGTGGCTTCTGCTGTGTGCGCGATTGCAGCATCTTACTGAAGCCACATGTTCACCAAGCCACGCTCATTCAATTTCGGCTGTAACAAGTCGTTTATCTTGGCCCTATAGCGTTCGCCGGCAACAGTAACTGTATTGCCGTTCGCGTTCTGGAAAAATACACTCCAATCACTCCTTCCCTTTGAACATCGGACCACAAAGTAGCCTTGAGTGGATGTAACGGCATTACATGCAGATTGTTAGTATCCCAGAAACGAAGATTTCGTTTATTGCCGTAATCGTTTAATACAAAAATGCGCGTCGTCGCTCATGATGATTACTGGCTCAAAATCGTCGCTAAAGACATAATTATTCCACGATCTTGCAGAGCATTGCACTCCATTGGTTTTCAGTTTGTATTCTGTCTAGGCCACAAATTTCAAATATGATTGACGTAAAATGCCATTTACAAAAACTATGATATCTTACGATACGGTGATTAATTTTGCACCACACTGTACACACATTTGATACTTGCCAACAAACACTATTATAATTATTACTAATTGAGTAGAGTGTGGCCCAAAACGACCCTTTGCACTGCGACCATTGTTGATCTATTGTGCATGCCTTTACCCGCTCACAGGTTAAGTACGCCAAGAAACCGGACCAACTCCTTCAATGGGAGTGCTAGCAAGTCCAGTTCACCCAATCTATCAGATTGTAGTAGCCTATTTCCTGTGTCCCAAGTGTTTCAGTGACTCCTCCTCCTCACCGTAAAATCTGCAAATGTTTAAATCGGACATGTCTATTCTGTAGAGAAGTTTGAGGCAGGTATACTGACCTAATGGACAATAACAGACGAGAACAATTTTTTCCTCTTTTAAGAACAGACGGGACTAATTAATCCAGCACCTGCCAATGTTCTTAAGCTTTTACTGTCCAGTCTTAGAGCACGTTCGGCCCTCTTTGCATCAAAGCTTAGAAATTTCTTTAAATTTGACAGACTGTTTGTCTCCTTCCAATGTTTCTCCACGGTGGTACCAGTCCGTTTTTTTAACTCCCTTTTAAGGGTTCTCTTATTGAAGCCCAATGTTGGAGTGCGCCCAAAAAGTCTCCTATGTTCCTTTTTTGGAACAGATGACTGCCATCTCATTGCGACAATGCCCCTCATGTCCTGGCAATCCAAATAAAATAGTCTGATTCTGTCTTGCTAGTTAGCCTGTTGTGACATGCCAGTAGTAAATTGGACGTAAAAACACAACTGCTTAGGGCTTTGAGGACCGATTGTCTATTAGATCAAACACTAAGTTTGATTTTTAATTAAGACTTATTTGAAATCAAACGTTTCCTCAAACGACAAACGTAACAACCATAATAACGATCGGTAACACCGCGTGTTCTATTATCTCCATTATCATTTTAGGTGCGTGTGCTATCAATTTCACTATCAGGCATCTTATGAATTTACGATAAATTTAAATTGAGACTTATTTGAAGGCAAACGTTTCCTCAAACGACAAACGTGACAGCCCGTCTACATTAGACATGGAACGCCGTTAAGACATACTGTTAAAACATACCTTTGACGGCTCGATTGTTATATGGTGGAGTACCCATATGTCTTGATTTTTCATTATTTCAACTCCGTCAACAAAAGCACATTATCACTTTTTATGTTCTTTTTTACAGTTTGTGGAAAAAAATAGGTTTTTGTTGCAAAATTTGCAATTTAAAATAATAACTTAAACGTTTTTTTTTTGCAATTTCTCTTAATTTGATACTATTTGTACTTTTTTCATATTAAAATGTAATTTTCTGTTAAGACAGAGCTTTTAAAACAGACGTCTTAGCAGCCGTGTCAAGACGGCAAGAAAACAGTAACATTTACAGTCTACACCTGACAGTAACAGTATTTTGCTGTTCCTGTTAGTGTTCTCATGTCAGGTGTGGACAGCACTTAACAACCATAAGTACGATCGGTAATACCGTGCATTTAACTCTATTATCATTTTAGGTGCCTGTATTATCAATTTCGCCATCAGGCATCTTATGAAGCACGATGTTAAATTACGGATTTTTATCGATTCGAGGCAACTAAAGCCTGGCTGAAGCCCACATTTGTAATTTGTTTAACAATTTCAAACTTTAATATTACATCACACAAGCGACATTTTGCAGGCAAAATGGTTTCTTCCTAATGGACAAAAACAGACGAGAACAATTTTTAGTCCGAACAATTTTTTGTTCTTTTACTGCACGCCTCCATTCGCAATATTTATTTTCGAACATAAGCAATAAAGTCGGCAGAATAACAGCAAAATTATGTTCATGTTCAAAAATTTTTTATATTATATTTATAATAAAATATATATTCACTTGATACATAATCAAATAGATATGTTTGTCTTTTGTATTTTTAATTTAAACAAATTTATAATTATTCCTTGTGATTATAGCTTTTTTATACCCGACGAACAAATGTTGGAGAAAATACAACTAAATTTGACAGTCTATGTTGAACATTATTTCTTCAAAAAAAGTGTTAACTATTTCGGAATGTATTTGCAAATAAATGTTTTTGCGGTCCACACGTGAACATATGGTGTTGGTAATAGAATTTGACAGCTAAAGGGCGTTTCAGACTATCATACAAGTCTTAAGATTTTGATTGGATTTTGTGGGACAAAAATCTAAAGATATTTGTTGCGACTGTCAGAAAATCTAACGTACCATTACATTTTGTTTTCACACCATCACACCTAAAGTAAAAGAAGAAATATTTATTTATTTTATTTATTTATTTATTTATTTATTAGTTATCTAGCACAACAAGATGAAGACATCTTATAAATGACAGTGCTAGTGATCTATTATTAACATGTCATTAAATAAATAATCTCAGTATAAAGGAAGACAAATAGTTAACAATTAATAGTGACATGATATTTAGAATGCAAAACTTTTGAACAATATTTTTATGTCTACTAAAAATAAAAATTCAACTAAGGAATTTAGAAAGCTCCTTCTTAAACGAGTTTGCGCTGCCAAGTTTTTGAATTGAGTTTGGCAAAGAGTTCCAAAGACTGGTTGCATAAATGAAAAATTGTCGTTTAGATATCAAACACTTGTATTTTCGCTGGATTATATTTCTACCACGTAGAGATCTTCCAAAAACTATTCTTTCGTACAAATATGGTGGAAATATGATGTGAAAATAAACATCCAATTTACTTAACGTCTGGTTTTAATATTTTTATTATTTGCTTTTGCAACAAATGCAACCCTGATCCAATGAAAAATCTTATTGTTTAAACAAATTTCTATCACACTTGCACGTGTTATTTGATTTTTTGACAAGTCTTAATACAAAGTGTGATAGTCTGAAGTGCCCTTAAGAAGAACAGACGAGACTAATTAATCCGGCATAAAATGTATACGTATGCACAGCATTGTGTATGGATTCGTGTTTTTGTACACATTTGATTGTTTGACATGTATTTGTATTCCTTTGTTCTGCTTGTGCCGGCATAAAGCTGGTTGAAAAAGTTACGCCGACAAAATATTCATTTTCCCGTTCGCTTACAAGCTGCAAAACAATTGTTCTCGTCTGTTACCTAGTGTCCACAACTGCGATTAACTCAGACATAATGATGAAACAAAACTAGGACATGACGATTTTCTCCATACAATTTGGCATAAAATAACAACAGAGAATGCGGTCGTAGAATAGAATGTATTTTATTTTGGCAGCGATTTTTCTTATAGCGCATTTACACCAACTCAAAATCTAGTAGATTTGAATTGAAATCTACAACGAAATCTATATCGTTTACACCACCGTTTTTTGACATCTAGCAAGATTTCATTTGTTCAAAAATAATTTATGCATGCGGTTTTGACAATACAATATTATCAGAGACTGAATACACCAGCATTAAAGTGTATATTTTTTGTGCCCAGAGACTGCATACACCACATTACAGTGCAATTTTTGTTGCAGCGTAGTATTTTTAAGTACTTTTTGCAAGAAATCACAGTTGCATCGCTTAGTACTGAGTAGATTTCAGGAGATTTCGTCGAAGTCTACTCATAAAGTAGATTTCATTTTGTATGGGAAATCTTCTAGATTTGGCTTGAAATCTCGAATGAGCAGATTTCGCTTTGGTGTAAATAGGCTATTATGCTCTCACTTTGGAGCAGAAAAGCTTTCAACAATATTACCACACTTTTAGTAAATTTCATACACTTTGTAAACAAAACCAAACCTTCAAAAGCTTTAGCGTGATGAAAAGAAGAAATAATAGAACAAGTTTTTTTTTTACCTAACAAAAAAGAACATTAAATGACAGTTTGTGAAGTTGCAGCCGTCGTTTCAATTATGTGCCTGTTTTCTCTGAAAGTCGTTTTTGCTTGAAGTTGCGGAGGTATTCTGTTTCATCATATAATATCTGAGAAAACTTCAGCAGAATGAGAGAGCGAATTTCTCTATGTCCATCTTCATATCTCATAAGAATTTATAAATCATTGAAAGCCGGGAAGAAAACACATCTTTGCAATCAATAGAATCTTACATAAATATTGTATATGTGCACATTTTTTACAAAATTAATTAATTTATAGTATATATTTACCGAATAAAAACAAATTATTTTCCATTTAAAAGGGGGGTTTTTAGAGATATTTTGTAAACTAATAATCGGTTTAATTGCAATGGCGTCTTTTTGTAAACAAACAAACAAAGAGCAGACAGCTCTTATTTTAAGATTGTTGCCATGAGATTTCTCATAAGATCGCTCTCATAAAAATTATTACCCAGCGGCGAACACTGCCTACCACATTACTTCTCTTCGATGATGTGTGCAACACTTTGTAATCAATGAATGATAACTTACAAAGTTTATGAAAGTAGTATATAGAGTTCCCAAAAATGAATTACATTCATCTTTTGTATCATATTTATATATATGTATTTTATTTTTTAGTTGTTAATCAAACGTTCGCCGTCTTTGTCAGACTACGTTGCAATAATTTTAATTAACAAAATTAGGTAAAAGTGCTAGAAAACCATTTAAAAAAGGTACAAGATAGATAAAACATTTAGTGAAAACGTAAAAGAATGCAGCAGACAAAAAACAGAACAAATTTTTTTGATGCAATATTTCCAAAAAACTGAAGTGCGCAGTACGTACGAGTTGCCTTCACTCTACAAATGCGGCAATGAGTATGAAAATGTATACTAGGTTCGTATATGAGATGGTGTGCATTACTGACTTACAAGTGTGCATCGATCATCGCTTCTGTAAGCGTAATTTTGGCCGCTGGGTATAAGTCTGCGATAATACTGATTTTAAGTCTACACGCAACAGAATTCTCTCTGCGATTGAATATGATGTTCTCATTTGTGTGGACACCAAGTTCCCAGCGGCGAACATTGCCTACCACATTACTTCTCTTCGATGATGTGTGCAACACTTTGTAATCAATGAATGATAACTTACAAAGTGTATGAAAGTAGTATATGGATTTCCCAAAAATGAATTACATTCATCTTTTGTATCACATTTATAGTTATGTATTTTATTTTTTAGTTGTAAATCAAACGTTCGCCGTCTTTGTCAGACTACATTGCAAAAATTTTAATTAACAAATTAGGTAAAAGTGCCTAGAAAACAATTTAAAAAATGTACAAGAAAGATAAAATATTTAGTGAAAAAATAAAAGAATGCAGTAGACAAAAAACGGAACAAATTTATTTAATGGAATATTCTCAAAAAACTTAATTGCGCAATACGTACGAGCTGCCTACTGCCGGCTTACAAAGTATGCGAGATTGTATTCGAGCTGCCTACTGATAGCTTACAATGTATGTTAGGAAGTAATGAGCTTTTGTTGGATGAACACCACACTAGCTCGCTTACTTTGTGTGCAGGTGGTAGGCGTTCACTCTACAAATGCGGCAATGTATATGAAAAAGTATACTAGGTTCGTATATGAGATGGTGTGCATTACTGACTTACAAGTGTGCATCGGATCATCGCTTCTGTAAGCAAAACTTTGGCCGCTGGGTTATTGCCCAATGAGAAGATCTCAACCGCTACAACAGTGGCAGCTGGATTAAATTCAATAAGGCCGGCGTTCCCTTAAAGCCGGCTGACTACCACCGATTTACAAAATAACTTATTGTTAATTCGGACTTTAACTCAAAAACAACCCTGATTGTCTTATAGTTACATGATTTAGTCTTCTTATTTATGTATTTTATTTTATTCATTTATTTCTAATAGTCTATGGAATGAGATTTTTAATACATAGATTTTAATATTTGTTTTTCTTATTTTTTTTTTTTTTTTAATTTTTAAATTTTAATGTATTGCATAGTCATCTTAATCCATTAACCAAACCTATACCCATTTATACTAATATTTTTTATTTAAATTATAATTTTAACTAACAATAAATATACATATCTGCTCCTGTTGAATGTTGTCTTTAATATTCATTTAAAATAACACAAATATGCTATTTTAAACAAATCTTTTGGTCTTGTGGTGTCTTGTTGGATGTTGTGTGATGGTTTATTAATATGTAACGCTTCAAAAATATCACAAAATGTATTTAACTCTTCTCAACTATAAATCTGGGAAATAAAACAAACACTCAAACTCATTTGGTGTTTTGTTTGGGCACGTCTTAATCAATAAAATCTAATCTCATAATAAACAAAAAACAAACAAACAAACAGAGATGGTTTAAAGTATGTCAATCTATCATTTTCCAAACATCAATACATCAATCATATGAATAATATCAACAATATGAACAACTATTATTCCATGAACAATCGCAGTAATTCGGATAATGAACCACGTTCGGGTACTCGTGCTGGTCGACCCAACTCAACTGGTTATATAACGCAATCGGAATACGAGGGTCAAGTGAATACCTGCGCTACCGAACAAACAGTCATGACCACGGTGCCGGAAGGTGAGCAAAAATTATTTTATTATTAGTTTTTTTAAAGACGATTTATGTCTTTTAAAAAAGTATTTTTTGAAAACGTACCTTCTAATATACGTAACAAGTTTTGAAAAAAATAATCTTTTAAAAAAGTAATTTTCGAAAATAACCTTTTCAAAAATACTTTCTAAAAAAGTACCTCTAAATAAAAGTATTGTTTAATTTTTTTAGTGGGGCATTGTATAATAAAGTGTATACTTTAGGTGTATCCCACGTGGATAATGAAACAGTCCGAACTAGTTAAAAAGCATTCTACGTAATAATTTTGGTCAATGTTGAGAGAAACTGATAAAGTAATTTTACACAACTCTACTCAAGGTGCATTAATGTCTACACGGTGGCAGCACTAGAGCAAAATTACAACAAAAACAGGCATGTGGTAAGCTATGTTTATCAAAAATATTTGTAACTTTTTTCACAATTATAAACTATCTTTTTATAATCATAAATTATTTTTTTTTTTAATTATTCTTATGTTCACAAAATAATTTTTATATGTTTAATTCAGAATAAAACACTAAATTCACTTTCAAAAATGTAAATAATACATTTGACGTAAATAGCTTACTATATTGCCAGTAGCAAAAAATTGTCACATGCCGTAGCGCTGCCACCTTGTAGACGTTAATGCACCTTAAAGTGCGGTCTCCACCTGACATGAAAACACTAACTTTAAAGCTCCAAACACTTAGACGACAGCAGACTTCATAACTTCATGAGTACAAATGAAGTTAGCTTCAAATGCTGCCGTCTGGTCAGCAACATAATTATTTTAAAGACAGCAGCAGCACTATTTGTATTTAAACAATACAACATTCAGAGGTGCCACATAAATATTTTACATAAATAAAATTAAAATTACTGCCTGAAAACGTAATAATATCACGTAAACTCATCAATTAATTTGTTTATTTTATTTATATGATGTTTATTTCTATTAAATATTTCAAACTAATTTTAGTTCTTATTGCTGGCAATTTATATTTATAGTGGCAGCACTGCATTTACTTTTTGCTGCTTACGAAAATAGAAATTAATCTAAGTTGGCAGCAGCAGCAAATACTGTTGTGAAGTCGTGCTGCTGTGAAGTCGTTAAAATAATCGTGTGCCTTTAAACACATGCATTTTATTTTTGACAGATTGCTGCTTGCTGTCTGCTGTCGTCTATGTGTTTAAAGCTTAACGCTAACTTCAAGTTAAAGGTAAATGTGGACCGCTCATGTTGAAGTTTGGTTAAAGTTATAACTTGGTTGTTAAAACATTTCATTTGAAAACTCTGTTATAACTTAAATTCACAACATAACTTACTATGAGAAGTTATAACTCTAACATCACTACGTGTACGCCGTCTTAAACAGATAGATATTTAAACAGCAAGTTTAAACTTCATGTTTTAACTGCGTTTGAAGTTACATGCAGTCTACACCTAACTTGAAACGCAGTTAAAACATGAAGTTAAAACTTGCTGTTTATATATCTATCCGTTAAAGCGGAGTACACGTAGTGATGTTAGAGTTATAACTTTTCATAGTAAAACAATAAAAATGGCGAAAAACAACTACAAACAGCAGGCTATTGTCAATTTAAGTTAAAACAGAGTTTCCAAATGAAATGTTTTAACAACCAAGTTATAACTTTAACCAAACTTCAACATGAGCGGTCCACATTTAACTTTAACTTGAAGTTAGCGTTAAAGTTAGTGTTTTCAAGTCAGGTGGAGACCGCACTTTAGGTGTAGACTGCATGTGACTCTACTCATTGCACCCGATCAGCGTTGCCAGAATGAAGATTTTATCTAAATTTTGAAAACTTAACTAGCAAAATAAGATTTGAAGTTATTTCTCTCAAAATTAAAATTTGGCATTCCAATAAATACTGCGTAAACTATTTCCAAACAGTTAATGCATTTTCGTTCGTTTCGCAAGAGATTTAGAACAAGTTTTAGTTGTAAATTACACGCAGTGTCCCAGAACTCAAAGTCAAGCCGAAACAGGGTGACAAGATTGATTGTAAGCCATCATAAAAAAAATCAGAAAAAAATCTTAAAAAAAAAACCGTCTACCAGGTGGCAGCGCTACGACATGTGACAGTTTCTTGCTACTGGCAATATAATAGGCCTTTTACGTCAAGCATATTGTTTACATTTTTGAAAGTGAATTAAACATGTTAAAAACTATTTTGTGAATATAAAAATAGTTCAAATAAAAATAATTTATAATTGTGAAAATGTACTTTCATAGTTTATAATTGTGAAAAAAGTTACAGATATTTTTGACAAGAATAGCTTACCACTGCCGTATTGGACGTGTGCGAAACGGTAGCAAAGTACTATAGTGAAAAAATAATAATTGTTTGTGGTAGAAAATTTTCGTGGTTTTGCTGTGTAAATATATATTATATTTGGCAAATAAAATTTTGACAAATGAAAAAATTTTTTAATCATAACTAATAAACATATTAAGGGCCAAATATACTACGCAAACTGCTTGCCAAACACACGCTTTCCGCTTTCACTCAAGCCACACAAACACAACACATGCAAAAGTAATTAATTCACACAAACAAATACAAATTAATCACTTTTTCTTTGTTTTCAATGTGAGTAGCCGGCCATTGCGTTGCGGCAATTTGCTCGCCATATGAAGTTTGCAAGATACAAATTGTTTTCTTGATATTATTCTGCTTTTTAATCTTTATTTTTTTTTAAATTTCCACAATAAAAGTAAACTTTTATGCCATTTTAAACATATTTATAAAAAAAAGCATTTTCTCGATTCACTCCGTATGCTTCTTCTTCCACTCCGTATGCTTCACTCTGCAAACATTTCATTGAAATGACAACATTTACGCACACACATAAAAAGTTTTGATTTTCGTGCAAACATGCTTCAAATATTTGTACTAACTAACAAACACCCCCACAAACGAACCAAAATGGTTGCACGAACCTAAAATTTTAGACATGTTTGGCAAGCAATTTGTGTGGTGTATTTGGCCCTATACTACATCAAAATTAAGAAATCATTATAATAGATACGTCTATAGTTGAAATTATACTCTAGTGCTGCCACCAAGGCGAATTCATTATTAGGTAGATGCATCGACGAATTCGGTTAATATGGCGGCACCAAGGCGAATATATAAGGTGAATGCAAGCGGGAAGGCGAATTTAGTACTATGTATTGTGTTATTGTAAAACCAAGGCGAATTCATTACTAGGTGAACTTAACAGCAAAGTGATTATTTTTTGCTTCTCGGGTTTTTTCCAATGAGACTGTAAATTTTGTTTTTCTTTTGTTTACAAACTTTTTCGCGCCATTTTAATCTGAAGGTTTTTTTGTATGATTTAGTGCAATTTCAAGAAATTTGTGTGAATTTAAAAGTGAAAAACTAATATAATCTGTGATTTTAATTACATACAATTATAAAAAAGCATATTTATTGTTTATATAAAATTTTTCCCCAGCTGAACAATCTTGGACGAATTTAGATTTTGACATTCACGATATGTTTAACAATAACAAAATACATAGTACCGAATTCGCCTTTCCGCTTGCATTCACCTGTTTAAATTCCCCTTGTGTAAAACCTTTTTCGGCGCCATTTAAATTTTTGTACATGTTCTTTATCAACTACTTTTGACAGCTGAAGTGTGAATTCGCCTTTTTACACAAACAAAATACCTGTTGTTTTTTATTGTTGTAGCGAAGGGACTACCTTGTTTTTTGTATCATGACTGCCACCGTGTAGATGTTAATGCACCTTGTGTATAATTATGGTCAAAGCGAATTCATTAGTAGGTGCATGCATCGGCGAATTCAGGCGAATTAATTATTTGACAGCTCAGGGTTTAATGCAATGTACACAAACCAAATACAGGTTATTTTTCTTTAGAGCTGTATTGTTAATCGGTTATCTTGTTTATTGTATCACAATTATGGTTTTTGTGTTTCAGCAGAAACGGATATTTCTTGTTAAATTTTATCGCTTTTTGAAAGAAACTTTTGCTTGCTCTCATTCGCCTGGAAAGTACAGAAACAGGCTTAATATTTATACAATTACTTTAAACTATCCCTTCCTATCGTGTCTGGCGAATTTAGAAAACGACTATGACAGTTTTGTAATAGATTAAAGAGCAAGAAAATTGTTTCTTTAATCTACTACGAAACTCTGTTAAGCATTATTTAAGTTCCTCAACTTCACTAAAAGCCATGATTTTATCTTATTAGTGGAACAATAAGCCAAAAACTTAAGTTCTTAATACACATTACTTACAATAATTTTAATGTTCCTTATTTGCTGCTCTTTAGGAGTTCTAAAGAAAAAAGGTAAATAGAAAAGCTTATACATACGCACATACATATACAATCTCCTCATGAAAAGCTTATAAATACCTTATCGTGTTTGGCGAATTTGAAAAATAATTAAAATTTTGTAATAGATTAATCAAGAAATATATTGTTTCTCTAATCTATTACGAAACAGTTGTAAACGTTTTTTCAATTCATCAATTACAATAAAGTCCATTATTTTATCAATTCAAGCAGAACAATAAAGCAAAAATTTAAATTTTTAGTGGAATTAACTTATAATCATTTTCATATTCCCCTCTCGCGGCTCTCTAGGAGCTGTAAAGGAAAAAGGTGAATCTTAAAACTTATACATATGTATACAATTACCTCTATGAAAATATTATGAAATTTTAAATACCGATTTTTTGCCATTCGCAGATGATGACAACATCATGTCCAACAATTCAGTACAACCAGCCTGGCGTTCAAATTATAAGCCCGATTCTACCGAAGCCATGGCTGTCACCACAACCGATCTCATCAGCTGGGCATTCCAAGTCGCCTGCGGCATGGAATATTTGTCTTCGAAAAAAGTCTTACATGGCGACTTGGCCGCTAGAAATATTTTATTGTGCGAAGATAATATTGTGAAAATTTGTGATTTCGGTTTGGCACGTTCCATGTACAAGAGTGATAATTACAAGAAACAGGGTGATGCACCTCTACCAATTAAATGGTTGGCCTTGGAATCGTTAAGCGATCACATATTTAGCACTTATACAGACGTCTGGTCGTACGGTATTGTTTTGTGGGAGCTGTTTTCATTGGCTAAAGTGCCATATCCAGAAATTGATGCAAATCAGAGTTTGTATTTGAAATTGAAGGATGGTTATCGCATGGAAAAGCCGCCATATGCTAATGATGATCTATATGACATTATGCTGGAATGTTGGAGTACAAATCCGGAAAGGCGGCCGCTGTTTAATGTGTTGAAAGAGAGATTTGCTCTGATGTTGGGCGAAGAGGTGACAAATGTAAGTAATGAAGAAATTTGATTTTATTTTATTTTCATTTTTACAGTCGGAAATAAAAAAATAAAAAAAACAAATAAATATTATTTGGCCTGAAGAAGCTATTCGAAGGAGAGCGAAATATTGCCAGATAATAAAATAAAAAGAGCAAAAACTATAAAATCAGAAGAGACCTTATCCTCGAAAAAAAAAATATAGTATTAAGAAGGAAAAAAGGGCCGAAATTAAGAACTAAAGCCCAGTTCAGACTATTATACTTTGCATTAATACTTGTCAAAAATTCAAATAATACGTGCAAGTCTGATAGTCTGAATGTCCGTCATACATACGAAAAATAATACGATAAAAATTTGACATCCCATACGACTTTGTTGTTTTTTGAAACTTTTCAAAACGATAATACTTTACATTGGATCAGGGTTGTGTTTTTTAGCAAACCAGCTAATTAAAAATTGAGTAGTCGGCTATTTCGTAGCCGATGGGGTGCCGTCACTGACAGTACTTTTTGTCGTTATAAAAAAGCTCGAAATTTGGAATTTAGCTGTCATTTATAAATGTATTTTGCTCATGCTATATTTAGAACATAAAATATGTTTGTGCTATTGAATTTTGATGTGTTATACATAATTATTATTTTAACTGTTGCAGAATTTCACGCGCCGGCACGTCTATCGCCTACGACGAATAGCGCACCTGCCGCCGTGAAAAGTTTTATGATGGCACATCTATGTTGGTTTATATCAAGTGTGATGGTGTGAATGCAAAATCTAATTTACGTTAGACTTTTTGACAGTCGCAAGAAATGTGTTTAGACTTTTATCTCACAAAATCTAATGAAAGTATTTATACTTTGTATAATAGTCTGATTGGGCCTTTAGCAAACCAGCTAATTAAAAATTGAGCTATTTCGTAGCCGATGGGGTGCCGTCACTGATAGCACTTTTTGTCGTTATAAAAAAGCTCGAAATTTGGAATTTAGCTGTCATTTATAAATGTATTTTGCTCATGCTATATTTAGAACATAAACTATGTTTGTGCTATTGAATTTGGATGTGTTATACATAATTATTATTTTAACCGTTGAAGAATTTCACGCACCGGCACGTCTATCGCCTACGACGAATAGCGCACCTGCCGCCGTGAAAAGTTTTATGATGGCACATCTATGTTGGTTTATATCAAGTGTGATGGTGCGAATGCAAAATCTTATTTACGTTAGACTTTTTGACAGTCGCAAGAA
Organism: Thecocarcelia acutangulata; assembly: GCA_914767995.1. Classification (NCBI taxonomy): domain Eukaryota; kingdom Metazoa; phylum Arthropoda; class Insecta; order Diptera; family Tachinidae; genus Thecocarcelia; species Thecocarcelia acutangulata. The sequence goes on along the minus strand of OU612097.1, from coordinate 97,980,143 downwards.
ATGTGTTTACACTTTTATCTCAGAAAATCTAATGAAAGTATTTATACTTGTATAATAGTCTGACTGGGCCTTAATAAGCATACTTAAGATTTGACTGATACTTTTTTTTTTAAGTATAAAAAATTGACGTTTTTAAAAACGGAGGGTAAAAAGTGAAAAATACAATCAGCACCAAGGCGAATTCATAACAGGTAAATGCAGCAGAACAGTAAATACCACATTACAAAATAGTCTTAAAAAGGAATGCAAAGACACATAATAAAAAATTATTTACAGAAATAGAAAAACTTTTAACTATTTCGTGAAAATTAAAGTCTGTATGATCTGAGATTGGAAAAAAATGTTATCAGTTGCGCTCTTAGTTTTATGTTATGAATTCGCCTTCAAAAATTTTTTGTGCTCATTATTTTCTTCAAAATGACCGAAAATAAAGTTAAATTTAAGGCAGTTGCCTTCGTTAAATCCTTGAACATATTTTCCAAAGGTTTCCAAGTGTTCTGATTAACTGTCCCATGAAGCTTCACACATTTCGGCCGTACCGATCTCTATTTCGCTTACAATATTGGCTCTGAGTTCTTCCAAGGTTTGTTGGCTTAGCCCAATGATTTGACATAGACCCAAAGGAAAGAGTCTAGCGGCGTTAAATTGCCGCTGTGTGGCTTGTGGCACCGTTTTGTATTGAAACCACATGTCATCCAAGTCCATGTTTTCCATTTCGGACCAAAAATAATCAAGATTGCCATTCACATTAACGCAACGAACGTTGTTTTCGACGAAGTATATCGCGAAGTATGACGCCGCCGACATTCAAACTACACCAAACAGTTATTTTTTTGTGGATAAAGTGGTCATTCATGAAGCATATGTGAATTTTAACCAAACCAGAAATTCATCTTCTTAGCAGATCTTCTCCAGAGCTCAATCAGAGATCGTACGTCGTGTGAAATGATACATCGGATTCAGTTCTTGTCAGTTTGATCTTGCATAGGTGTAAACCAAGATTTTTATGCAAAATTTGCTATAAACTGGTCTTGGCGATGTACAACATGTATACAAAATATGCGAATACATACAATTTTCGGCAGTGTTATAAAACACATTTTGTCAGTATTCACATTGAAGTGATAACTCGGCTCGTTACGTAACGAGTCACATCATTAGAAATTTACACGATATCGGAATTATTTTCTACTCGATAGTAATTTCGATCACGAATGACAGAATTAGCCCCCAGTTCTTGTGAAAGCCGCTGAATTGACTAATTTGGATCGTTTGCTACGGATGCCATATTGTCTTCACTTCAAGCAACCCGTTGTGTCACTGGCATGGCAGCATCATACAATAATTATATAGAATAAAATTTTTGCCCTAAAGTTTTTATTGCTTGTTTACTAGGGCGAGAATAACGACCGAAAATTGGAGTTAACGCGGTCAGCAACTCCGAATTTCGGTAGTACATTTTTCTAATTTGCACATGTTGTTCGTTTGTGTACTTTACCATTATGGAGATGATGAGTTCCGAGTTTTTTTTTTTTAATTCCCAAAATTGGCTTCAGGAATCGGGAAAATTTCCCACTTCCCCGGAAACAATATGCCAAATGTAATTTTCGCACTAAATCGAATGACCGTTAATAGTTCAGATAGAATAGAAAATATAGTTTAAAAATCTAAAAAACGCGCTTCGATATCAAATTAAGAAATATCCGTATAAAGAATTCCGAGTTTTTTTTAATTCCCAAAATTGGCTTCAGGAATCGCCAAAATCTCCCACTTTCCTGGAAACAATATGGCAACTTCAATTTTCGGCCAAAAAGTGCAACGAATATGAAAACCTGGTTCCGATTCGGTTGGTGAACTCCCAAAGTCAACTTCAGAAAACGTCAAAATCCCCCCAATTTCTCAGAAGCAGCTGCCATTTTCGCACTAAATTAGATGTCGCTTATAGTTCAGATGCATGTTCCACAGAAAAAACGCGCATCGAATATGAAAAACCGGTTAGCAAAATGATTCCGAATTGTTGTGGGAATTCCCAAAATCGGCTTCGCGAATCCCCAAAATACCCCACTTCCTCGGGATGTTCTGCTTGAAAAGACTTATTTTGCTTAATTGCAGCAATTATTTTAAATGCCTAAATTTCCTAATTACAGCACTATGTGGACTTAAACGAGCCCTATTTAAGAGTAAATACCGAGTATTTGAAGCGCAATCAAACAGATTATTTATCTCTAATGGGTTCGCCCGACGAGATGGCACCTCCACCGCCCAGATATGTGAATGGCCATGTCCTGCCTGAAATACGTAAGTATTTTTTAATTTTTGTTTTTACTAACTCTTGCATTTTATATATGTAAATATCACTTTTATTTTAAATGGGTTAACAAATTTCTAACTTTTGTTCTTGTTTCTAATCTCTTTTCCATGTTAAACAAAAAATTCATGTTTTATGCACTTTGTAACACAAACACGTCTCTACAATTTACATTTACAATTAATTGATTTTTGTACACCACATCTATCTACACATCTTCCGCATCCTTTCATTGAAATTTTTTCGAAAAAAAAACATTTAAACTCCCAGGCATAGATTTGTCTACTGATGATTACTTAACAATGAGTCCAAATGGTGATGCTGTTATATTCTCACCAACACGCCCTAAAGACTCGCCTAAAACTAGCGAAGATAATGATAATAATAAAGATCAACCAAACAATATTTCAACTTCTACATTTAATTTCCCAGATACGGCGGCCATCCAACAACATTCCCCCACAATTATTAATAATCTAGACAGTCCGGTCAGTAAGCCGCCACGCAATAAAAAAGAAGGCATAGAACCTCTGCCCGAAGAAATACCCATGCTGCAAAACTCTCATCACTCAGAAGATAGTCCTGATCAGCCTAGAAAATATACCCAAATGTTGCAGCAAACAAGAAATGTTCCCACACCTTCTCCCCGCCATCACGTAACGGAGACAAAACTGCATGGGGAGAATGGAGAAAATTATGTGAATATAAAATCGCCTAAAAAATTTATCAATAACAATGGCTCAAAGGCGCCGGATGCATTTTCAAATCCAAGTTATCAGATACTCAAGACTGGCAATGGTGGAGAAGCGAAATAAAACGAATACGAAACTTGCTAAAGGGAAGAGAGAGTTTTTCTCTCCTTATTACCATAGAATTTATTTTTAAGTTGTAATATACTTATATATAAAAGAAAAACAATATTTATGTACGAGTACGCATAGAAATTTATTTAAGGCATTGAAATTAATTAAGAAGTATCACATAGTGATGTGTAAATTTATTATAAATAATTCCCCCTCCCTATTTCTCTCTCTCACTCGCTATTTTAGCTAATATCCAACAGATTGAAAATTTGTGGTATTGTATTATAAAAGCGCTCTTTCACGGCAACTTAATTGCGCAATTCTCTAGGCCAAGTCTTGTGGTTGTTGATGTGAGTGGTAAGAGCGGCTTGAATGGGGGAAGAATGGCTGATATTTGAGTACAGGGGCCTAATCACGTCATGCGATATCGAATTAACTATCGTATCGAATAACATTACGATACATCTAGATTATAGCAAACGATGCATATTGGATCGTAATTTAAACAAAATGTAATAGATTGAAGACCATACGTTTCCTAACAGTACGAATATAGAAAATAAATCCTTTAGCTTTTCTATATTATTGCAATACAATTTATTCGATATCGTATGCCATGATACCAAAACGAAAAATTTCGATAATTTTGCTCGATATCGTATGCGGTGATTTGGCCCCAGACTTGCTTGTACTCAGCAATTATTTTTCTTTGCACAATTTTTTTTTTATTTTCTTTTGCTTTTGCTTTTGTTTTTTTCTTTTTTTTTTTTTTTGTTTTAAAATATTTTATTTTTGTTTTAAAATATTAAGAAAATTTAAGTAAAACAGAATGAAAGTTGCGCAACTAAATGCTGTATGTGAACATAAAATAAAGTTTAAAAGGAAATAAATAAAAGCAAAAAGTAGACTTGCGCAACTAAGTTGTCTAATGTGAAAGCACTCTAAAGTGTTGTTGGTTGTTAAAACTATTTTGCAATATTGAAAAGCTTTAAAGCAATTCCACTCGTTTTAAATCCACTTTACAGTTAACTTAAATTAGATCTTGTATTTTATATAGTCGCTTTCTCATGTTTTTTTTACTTAAGCAAAAATGAGTGTATTTAAACTAAATAAAAGAGAAATCACGGGAAATTCAAAAATTGATTTGCTTAAATTTGTATATATGTACATATGTATCACAGCTGAAACTTTCTGCCTGCAGGCCCAACTTATTGATTTAAATCAAAAACAAAAGATAAAGTTTACGAGTTCTTATATCAGCCTGGCTTGCAAATCGCATTACAGGGAATTTTAATTTCTAAATTATTTTTTTTTTTTTTTTGAAAAGAAAGTTCCATCAGCAACATAATAGTCTATTGTCATTTAGCAAACCTTTCCTCTAAATGAAAAAGCATCGTCCAAGACTAAAAAATTCACCCATATGCTGAAAACCGTAAAATTTTTAAATCACTTGCGAGGTCAAAATCGCAAATCTCATTTTTGTCTATGTGCTGAAGATCGCGCGTTTTGTTTGAGCTAAAATATGTGTAAAATTTGGTAGCACTTGCTTTTTCTATGGGAAAAACCCAGTTATGCCATTTGAAATCGCCATTTTTGAAGTCAACATATGAAAACAGCGGTCAAATAAAAGCAGTTTATTTTTCAATTAAAAATATTTTGCTAAAATTTATAAAAATAGAGTATTATTTTTGAAACGAATAAATAAAAACACATTAAATTTTAGTTAAACGCACCAATTTCCACTGTTTGGCACTCCTTAATAGGGCATTTACATTTACCCAAAATCTAGTAGATTTTGACATCTTGTAAGATTTTGACATCTTTGTAAGAGTTCCTTTTCATAAAATGTATTTTTGCAAAGCCAGCAGAAACTATACCAAAGTGAATTCATCTTGTAGAAGTATAGTTTTTTATGGCAGCGTAATATTTTTAAGTACTATTGTGAAAAAATCACAGTTGTGTAGCAGAATACTTACAAAAATCTACTAGGTTTCGTCAAAATCTAGTCGCAAAGTAGAGTTCATTTTGTATGGGAAATCTTGTCAAAATCAACTAGATTTGCATCGAAGTCCCGTAAGGACGAGATTAAGCTTAGGTGTAAATATCCTATACAACCCCAAAAATTGAAAAAAAACTCATAATAGCGCATTTACACCAACTCAAAATCTAGCAGATTTGAATTAAAATCTACAACGAAATCTATATCGTTAACACTACCGTATTTTGACACCTAGCAAGATTTCATTTTCACAAAAATAATTTATGCAGGGGTGTTTGAGAAAAGAATTTTATCAGAGACTGAATACATCACATCATAATAAAGTGCATATCACTCCTTTATTGCAACATAGTCACATCTCAAAAAAAAGCTTTTCGAGGTAACAATGTAGAATTGTTAACAGTACTACCTTTTATATTGTGCCAAAAATTTATTCAAATTACTTTTAAACTGTTTCCTTAAGAAGATATTTTCTAAAATTTTTTTCTAAGACTTGTATGGAAGCTAAACATTTGAAATGTGTTTTTCTCGTAACAAGCTTTTTTGAATTATAACTATGTTGCAATAAAGGAGCGATATTTTTGCTTTTTTGAATTATGACTATGTTGCAATAAAGGAGCGATATTTTTGTTGACCAGAGACTGAATACACCACATTAAAGTGCATATTTTTGCTGCAACGTAGTATTTTTAAGGACTTTTTGAACAAAATCACAGTTGCATTGCTTGGTACGAGTAGATTTCAGGAGATTTTGTCGAAATCTACTCATAAAGTAGATTTCATTTTGTATAAGAATTGTAGATTTCATTTTGTATAAGAATTGGTTTGAAATCTCGAATGGGCAGATATCGCTTTGGTATAAATAGACTATAATAGTTTTTCGTAAAATTAAATGTCAATTTTTATCGCCACATCAAAATGCAGCATATGTTTCGTTTAAGGTTAGAAATTGTATCTCATTTGAACAAAACTTACCCAGAAAGTAAAGAAATACACCTCATATATGCTAGTTCATCTAGTGTTCATTCCAAGGCGAATTGCTCTTGCATATGAATTCGCCTTAGTTCATTCTATATTTTACTTGTAAATTGAAATAGCAAAATTTTTTGTGATTGAATTTTAATTTTCCTGATGATGATAATAAATTGTTATCGAAATAACGAAAATAAATACTTTTGAATTTTTCATATAAAATCAAAACGATCTTTAGCTGCAAAAATAAGAATTAATTATAATATATAAGTTGTAATAAAACAATTGTAGTATAATTAATTAATTTTAATTTTCTGTGGCCCTGTAGTCCTCGTTTATTTTTATCCAGCTGTTGAGGAAAGCAGCTTAAGGCTCTGATACACTATCCTATACGATCGTATGATTAATCCTCATGAAAATGTTTTAAAAGTCTATTATACAAATATGATTGCAATGATATGATGATATGCGAGCGATGTCCAATGACATCGTCAGCAAGGCAGAATATATATAAATGGCGAATTTTTTTATGTCGACTTCATATAACTAACTACTCGTTATAAAAATTTCTATAACTAACTAACTACTCGTATAACTAACTACTCGTTATAAAAATTTCTAGTTACCTACATACATACATATATATAAATAAGGGCAAAAACGAAATTCATGGCTGGATTATCGATGGCAAGCTGACTGTAATTGTATTGCCAGATACTGAAAATTATAATGCAAGCGGATAAAATAATATAGACACCAAAATGATAACGCCATAAGCAACTGTCCTTGTTACTTTGCTGCTTGACAACCGAATTGAAATTCAGTTGCCATCCACAATCAAGCTATCAGATTCAAAAACTCATTTTTTGCTTAAGTTTAGTTTTTTTTTCGATAAAAGAAAAGCCTTGGTTTTTTCTGCTGCATTTAAACTTTGTTAGAAGCTGTTATTTATGTTAAAAAAAAATATAAAATAACACAAATTTTTTATGTATAGTAACACAATAAAGGAATTCATAAAAAACGCATATACATATACATACAAATGGAAGCATATCCAGCGCTAAGGCCCTGGTGCACTATCCTACACGATCGTATGATTCATTTACAGGAAAATATTTTTAAAGTCTGGCCGACTTTACAAAATGTCTTCAAAATGAGGTGGTAGGCCACACTATTACACAAGTATGATTGCAATAATGTATATACACAATAATATAATTAAAAACTTATATTACCATAATAATTTTATATTATTTAAATCTTTTTCTCGAGTCGCCAACAATATTCTCATATTTTTACCAATATGTAACACACTGATTTGAACATTTCAAATTAAAATTTGTCAAAAACTCTGTCACACAGTTGTATTTTTAGTACTTTTTCACAACACATGTTATATTTGGTAGATCGCACGATCGTGTAGGATAGTGAATCACAGCCTTTAAGGCCCTGATTCACTATCCTATACGATCGTACGATTCATTCACAGGAAACTGTTTCAAAAGTCTGGCCGACTTAAAAAAATCGCTTCAAAATGGCGTTGTAGGCCACACTATTATACAAGTATGATTGAAATAATTTATATACACAATAAAACAATTAAAAACTTTTATTAACATAATAATTTTACATTAATTAAATTTTTTTCTTGAGGCACCAACAATATTCTTATATTTTTCACAATATATATATCACCCTGATCGCACAGAAACCATAATGTTTTGAAAAGTTTCATAAAATTTTCCAAATCACATGATTTGTCAAAAAGCCTGTTGCACGGTTGCATTTTTAGTACTTTTTCAGCACACATGCTTTATTTAGTAGATCGCACGATCGTGTATGATAGTGTAACATGGCCTTAAGCGATATGATTTGTTATAGCCAGTTTACCAATCTCGACAGCCTGCTTGCGTTTGCAATCTAAGCGAAAGAAAATTGATTTGGGTTCGTCTAACTTTTTTCTATGCGAACGATGTGTCAAAACTCAATCAAAATACATAAGAATATGCGAACGAATAGTAGTGAGATAGACAAACCCAAATTGATTCGAATGTGAGTGACTGGCTTTCTTTCGCATTCATTTTCTTTCGAAATTGGTAAACTGGCTGTTAATAAGACACTAAAATTATTTCATTAGTCTGCATTCAGACACGAAAACATTTGGAAGGGAAACATTTAGTTTGGTAGCAAATTACCGGTGGGGAAGGAAGAATCGATTTTGTGTTCGGTACTCGGCAACACGCTTTGTTGACATTTACTTTATTAACATTTTTTGGAGTTTTGTGTGGTTTTAAAAAATTTTTAATTCTGTTAAAGAGAACGAAATTTTAATAAATATGGAATATAAATGGGAAAGAAAAATTGTAGAAAATTTAACCTTAGTGATGATAATATTGTCGTAATTATTACACATCGAAATATTTACTGAAACAGACAACATAACGAAAAATGTAAAAACCAAATAATAATGGAATGTTGCCGGCAATATGTTCGACTGTGTGAATACGAAAGAAAAATCAAAAGAGAATTCCAAATGTTTTTCTTCCAAATGTTCGCTTGTCTAAATTCAGACTTGTAATCAAAATCGAATACGTTTGTTGTTTTTCAAATAAATGTTATTCAGCTTAAAATTCTACAGATAAAAATATAGCAAAAATAATACAAATTTCTGGACTTAGGGCCCTGATACACTATCCCACACGATCATACGATTGATTCACAGGAAAATGTTTTAAAAGTCTGGCCGACTTTACAAAATCGCTTCAAAATGGTGTTGTAGTCCACACTATTATAAAGGGTGTTTTTTTAAGCTAGATAGAACTTTAAATTGTAAAAAGTAACACAAAAAATTAAATTTTGATGAAACATTTTTTTTATTTGTTTCAGTATACTCTGACAAATCATTGAATTGAAGCCACGAGACCATTGTATGCGTCGTTCTTTCGCCGATTGGGCTCTAGAGCAGTTGGCAACTGACCCGTTGTTTTATCGCAAAATTGTGTTCAGCGATGAGGCGCATTTTTGGCTTAACGGGTTTGTTAATAAACAAAATTGCCGCATATGGAGTGAGACCAATCCACAAGAGACCCTACAGACTCCATTACATCCAGAAAAATGCACTGTTTGGTGCGGTTTTCATGCTGGTGGCATCATCGGACCTTATTTCTTCAAAAATGAGGCCGGAGTTCGCGTTACGGTCAATGGAGATCGTTACCGCACCATGATCAATGATTTTTTGTTTGAAAATATGGATGACATTGATCCGGAGGAGATGTGGTTTCAACAGGATGGCGCTACGTGCCATACGGCGAACGCAACCATCGACTTACTGAAATCAAAATTTGGCGATAAGTTGATTTCGAGAAATGGACCTGTCAATTGGCCTCCAAGGTCGTGCGATTTGACACCTCTCGATTGTTTCCTGTGGGGCTACGTGAAGTCACTGGTTTATGCTGATAAACCAGCAACAATTGACGCCTTGGAGGCCAGCATTGTTCATGTTGTTCGTGACATACGGCCAGCAGTGGTCGAAAAAGTGGCCCAAAATTGGACGTCCAGAATGCGCTTCGTCAAGAACAGCCGCGGTGCCCATATGCCCGAAATCATTTTCAAATGTTAATGTCACGTATTGATCTTTCGAATAAAAAAAAATTTTGATTACAATTTAATTTTTTGTGTTATTTTTTACAATTTCAAGTTCTATCGGGCTTAAAAAAACACCCTATACAAGTATGATCGCAACAATTTATAAAGATAGTAAAATTTTCAGCACACAGGTTATATTTGGTATTTCGCACGATTGTGTAGTATAGTGAATCACGGCCTTTAGTTTTTCAGCCAAGCCTGCACGTGCATGTTTCGGTACTGATATAAACGGTGTGGGTGAATATACTCGTATTTGCATTTATTTTAAATAATGTTGGCTCGGCAATTTGACAATTTTTCCATTAAGCAAAATCGATTTACTAATTTTATATTCAACCGTCATTTTGTTCCCTGTTAAAGCTTGATTTCTCATTTTTTTGTTAAAAATTACCATTAACCCTTCGTTTTTTTATTAGACCAAGAAAAAAAATCTTATAATTTTAATCTTTTAAAGCAATTTATTTAGTATATTATAATAATGTTGCATTAAGTATATCTGATTATCACCCATTTCGCCCCTTAAGTTCTGCATTCCAGCCAAATTCTCTATCACGAAATGCACAACATTTGGGGAATAATTTTAGCTTTATATATTTTACCTTTAAGTATTTAAAAAGAATTAAAAAATATTTACTTATCAATACTACTATTTTATAGAAAATAATAACAAATTTTATAAATATATATAAAAACTTCGCTTTAAATATTTTTTTTCTAGAGATCAAATCAAATTTATTCAATAATTATAAATGCTTACTTTTTAAATGCTTATTTTTTCTTATAAGTTTTATTATATTGATCAATTCATAAACATATAAATTAACAAAATATAATTGTAAAATAAAATTAATTTTATTAAAATATATACATACAAAAATAAATTGTATATTTAAAAATTGAAGTCTTTTTTTCAATTACAAAATGTGGACGTGTGCAAGACGAATTCATAACAAGTGAAAGTTATCAGCGCAGCTGATAACTTTCTCTCAATTTTAATCTGTTTCAGATGTCAATGGCATAATTAAAACAATATTGGAAAAAATTTAAAACAATTTTTTTAATCATGTATTGTATCCTGAGCATCAGCTATCATCCAGAATCCTTCCAAGCTTTATGATCTCAAACTTTAACTTTCACGAAATAATTAAAAGTTTCACGAAATAATTAAAAGTTTGTCTCTTCTTGTAAATTTTTTTTATTATATATTTTTTGAATTCCTTTTTGTGTTTATATTTTTCCCTTGAGACGTGTGCAAGGCGATAGCAAAGTCCCCTTTCACAGTTGAGAAATTGATGAGGCAGAGTGACGATGTTTGTAGGCGATGTATTTAAGAGGAAGAGTGTGCGGTAAGCCTCTACTGTATTGGACATTTTAAGACATTTTTCGTTTGAAGTTGCCTCTCTTCGCATTTTTTCATGTTGTTGCTTTTTTTTTTTTTATCATGAACCAGTACTCAGGGGATAGCCCCTACATATGCAGTGCATTGTACTGGAACTGGGAAAACAGGTTATGAGAAGGAGTAATGTTTGTGAACACACGGATCGACCAAAACGAACGTTATCACAGCATTTTAAGTGTTGAAATTAAATTAGTTAAAACTGATCAGTGCCCAGTGTATATACCTTTGACACTGCTAAGAATAACAAAAAATAGTTCAACACCGTGCACAACGTAAGGTAATAAATACATAGGAGGAACATAAAAAAAATACTAATAATAACAAATAGAGAAAAAGCAAACGGAAGTAAAAACATAATATAATAAAAAAAAAAACACGTGCACACATGATGCAAAACAAAACTCTACCTATTCCGGTATAATTTTGTTTTTTTAGAAATTGATTATAAACATATGTAAGTATAAGTGCAGAAAACACGGACGACAATGTAAAACACGTGTGTACAGAACGAAAGACAAAACATTACTCATATTACTTCATATTATTATTCTCATATCAACATCAACTTCATATTAACACACTAGCTGTGCTTTAAGGCCCATTTAGCCGACCGTAAATGTAGAAATGTAAATGTAGTCGGAACAGCTGATCGTTTTTGTTATACGAGAAACAATGTAAATGCTTATCTGACTGTAATGAAATGTAACCGTAACGTCTCAACCTGTAGAAAATAGAATTTCATTACGTGTTTACGTGACAAATGTTGTCAGTGATGGTATATATTATTGTGAATGGGAGAGTGGCACAAAAACCCTGTTTTAGTACTTTTTGTTTATTTGATAATTGAACTGTTTAAGTAGTTAAATTTGTATACACACATAATATATTTTAACAAATTTTGGAATTTTCTGTAAAATACGCAAGATGGATATACATACATTGGTAGCATAATTTATACACTGCGCACAATTTTTGCATCTTTCACATTATTTGTAACCTCCACATTTATTAGCCCGATTTCCAAAATATATTCCTCAAACACAATCTTTCAACGATAAAATGAATTTTAAAAATTGGTTTATAATATATAAATATAAATTATATATAAATTTTGGTCTGTGATGAAATGAAAATGTAAAATTAAAAAGTTTTAATACTTTTTAAGTATAATAAGCTAATAATTATATATAACTAGAATTTTAGAACTGTTATACCTTTCACAAAAATGTAAAGGGTATATATAAGTTTGTGATTCCGTTTATAATTTCTGCAATTTTTATTTGCGACCGTATAAAGTATATATATTCTCAAGAATCAGAATTAATAGAAAAGTCGATTAAGCGATGTCCGTCTGTCCATCCGTCGGTTGTTGAAATACCGTTTCTGAGAAAACCATTAGACTTAAAACGTTTTTCTTTCACTATTCTATTACCCCATTGAGTCATGGGATTGCTATTGAAATTCAGTAATATCGGTTCACATATAGCTGAGATATGTTCGAAATTCCGAAAAAGATATAGCCTAAACCGATTTTTCTATAAATGTTTGTTTTTGCTTAAAAGAACTTGTGATAACATAAGCAGGTAACCAAATAGAGAAAATTAAAATTTCTGATATCGGTCCATATATACCCGAGATATAGTCTAAACCAATGTTTTAGTGAAAAATTTCTTTTGCTTGAAATCAGTTCTGATTATAAAACGAGGTAATTAATTACTAGTAAAATACAAAAAAGGGAAAATTCCGTTATCGGTTCACATTTAACCGAGATATAGCCTTAATCAATTTTTGCATGATGATTTCAATGAAAGATTTCCTTTGTGGAATGGTGATTACAAGGCAAACATATTTTTTGCCCGATGTCGGTCCATATATATCCAAGCATATTTAGTGACTATCGTGAAGGTTCTTTTAGATTCGGCCCAGGCGAATGTACTACGCTCCTGTTTTATATTAATATTATTATATATTATAAGCAGTTAAATTTGTTTTTTTAGAAGTACCAAAGAGCAGAGAACAAAAATTTAAACATTTGAAATTTATTCGCTATAGTAGCTTCCAACATTGGTACTAATAAAAAAATTATAAAAAGCTTGTTTTTAATATTTTCCAGCTGTAGCTCATATGAAATGTCGACAATAGACAGAAAAAGAAATATTAAAAATTTTAGGTAGCATTTAAACAATTTTCGTACCTTTTGTATATGTACTGAATACTATGAGCTCTCATCACTGCTATGAACAGCTGTATTGCTTTTATTTTATTTTTGTAAATTATTTGATATAAAGATATGAGCAATGAAAAATTAATTATTTTCTTTAACATACAATGATATAAAAATAAAAAACAGAACACTTTTTCTGTAAATCATTAAGAAGTGAACACTTTTTCTTCACATGCACTTTTGTTTTTTTGTTTGTATCAAAAACACATGATACGGTTTTACGTGTTCTATAAGTGCTACTACATTTACATTACATTTACCTTACAGTTACAATTTCTACAGTCGGCTAAATGGGCCTTTAAAAACAACAACAACAAAAAAAGAAAGAAAAGAGAAACGAAAAATTTCTGTCTGTCTATTAATTTCGCAACTCTAAAAGGTTTCGGCAAGTTCAAAGCAGAATGAGAAAAATGTCTGCCTTTCAATTTCCAAACCCTAAAAGCGGACAAAGTACTCTCCCGTAAGTAAAACTTAGACCATGGCGAATTCATACCAGGAAAATGCAAGAGCAATAAGTACAACACTGCAAAAAATAAATCTTTTTCAAATGTCAATTCAAAAAAATAAAACAAAAACCAAAATTTAAAAGAAAAGAAAACCTTTTAATAATATCGCGAAACTTTTAATTATTTTGTGACAAAGTATCAGATCATAGAGCTTGGAAAGATGAAAATGGCCAGCCAGATTGGGAAGTCTTTTGGATGATACCTGGCGCTAAAAATACAATACATAATTTAAAAAATTGTTTTAAATTTTTTTTTTCAAATTTCTTTAAAAAAAAGTTACGAGAAAACAAAAACGTTTAATTATTTCGTGAAAATTAAAGTTTCAGATCATAGAGCTTATAAAGGTGAAAATGGCCAGCCAGATTGGGAAGCATTCTGGATGATACCTGGCGCTTAAGACACAATAAACAATTTATAAAATTGTTTTAAAACAATTGAGTTTTTATTCGCTATTTTAGCTTTTAACATTGACACCAATAAAAAAAATATAAATGGCTTGTTTTCTATGCTTCCCAGCTATCTACATGTCGACATTTCAGAGGAACTACCCTAATCATCAGTAGACTTTGGAAATTTTTGAAAGATATTCTCAAACATTCAACTTTATATCCCAACAATCTAAATAAATTGTTGAGAATTTAAAAAGAAAAATGCTCGAATAATACCTGTCAAAACACAAAAAACAAGCTTTTTCATTTATACACGTCTCTAGATTGTTAGGATATAAAGTTGAATGTTTGAGAATATTTTTCAAAAATTTCCAAAGTCTACTAATGAATAGGGTAGCTCCTATGAAATGTCGACATAGACATAAATAGCTGGGAAACATAGAAAACAACCTATTTATAATTTTTAATTGTTTTAAAACTTCTTTCCCCAATTTTTTTTTTTTTTTTTTAATAATTCCATTGACATCTGAAACAGATTAATATTTAAAAAAAAAAGTTATCAGTTGCGCTGTAAATTTCAGCTGTTATGAATTCGCCTTGACTTCGGCAATTCTGTGGTGCAAAAAATCCTTTTTCAAATGTCAAGGGAAAAATATAAACACAAAATGGAATAAAAAAAATTGCTGGCGAAGTTGACGATTCTTGGCTGTTCTACTTTTAAAGCCGCTATCATGCAAAACGTTCATTAATGTAATATTCGAACATCTTACAAGGTACTTGGCTAATTGTGGTCACTTATGTAAGATAGTATATACGGGTCCATGATACAAAAAACAAGGTAGCCGCTTCGCTACAACAATAAAAAAACAACAGGTCTTTTGTTTGTGTAAAAAGGCGAATTCACACTTAAGCTGTCAAAAGTAGTTGATAAAGAGCATGAACAAAAGTTTAAATTGCGCCGAAAAGGTAAACAAAACTTGACGGAAAAAGTGCCGCCATATTAAACGAATTCGCCTGAATTCGCCGATGCATCCACCTTAAAGAGGCTCATGAAAATTGTGTGTTAAACTTATCAAGAATCTGATACCCGTTTTTCAAAATATATGTCTCATTTTATAAAAGCGTGAATATTATGGAACTCTCCACTTCTTTCTGTAATAGGAGTCCACCAATTTACATTTTTATTCAAACATCAACGAGCGAGAAATGGCATAAAAGTTATCAAAAATAGTTTATTTTTTCGAGTCCCAACTGTAAGCACATAATATTCAAAAATAACTGGTTTTTAAACAAACTGGCAGCACACTTTCGTTATAAACATTCACTTAAAACTAATAGCACAACAAGATTCTTTTAACTTCAGTCTGTTCAAAGGTGGCAGCGCTACAGCAAAATAACAATAATACAACAAAACAGTCATTCTGTTGGCAAACATATATGAAACTATTTTCACAATTATAAGTTATGAAATGCTTTTGCCAAATATTAATTATTTTTATTTAAATGTTTAAAACATTATAAAATACTAAATTCAGATTCAGATATATAAACAAGGCATTTGGCGTAATACAATTTTACTTACAGTATTACCAGGTTCAAAAAATTGTTCACATGCCGCAGCGCTGCCACCTTATAAACGTTCCTGAACAGCTGTTCTCTTCTTCTTGCTTGTGCAAAAACGTCAAACGTGATTCGTGTTTCGGCAAATTAAACATACAGGCAACTAAACTAATTTAGTTTTCTTTTGGGAAATTAACTGCATTTTGTTTTGTTTTTAAAGTTGTTTGTTATTGAAGAGAATAATAACAGGAGGTAGCAGCTAAAATAAATACAAATTTATTTTGAAATTTCTTAAGACATGGCACATGCCACCAAACAAGTAAGCACAGTATTTTTAAGCAAAAAAAAAAAAGTGTTCTTCGTTATGTGACGCAATGATTACAGCAAATGGAGCATAAAAATTTTTCTTTGTTAAATAAAAGTAATGTTTTTCCTTAAAGGGGCCCCAATTGTTACATGGTTTTAAACGTTTAACACGTTTCGAGAAGGGCTTAGGGGCCCAATTGCCCGATGCCTATAAGAAGTTTTGGCGTGAGTGGAAGATTCAGAAACCGGCGGCTGTACACTATATTCCTAAAGACGGTGAGTGGGAACGTGATGAGGTGACTGGACAAATAAAGCCTATACAAAATATTCCCTTGCCCTTAATTGATACGCCGGAGAGTCATACGGGTATTTGGGGTGGAGAAGCTGTTATAAAAGGCTTCCAAAAACGTCACAGACTGAAACGTCGTGTGCCGCATTTTTGGGTGCCTATTTTAAAACGTTCCGTTGTACACAGCCAAATATTGAATGAATATATGTCGGTGATAATCACGGATCGTACGATTGAAAAAATTCATGAATGTCATGGTTTCGATCATTATCTGCTAAAGGTAGAATATAACATGTACATATATAAGTATCCATGCACGGATACATACACATATATTTTGAAACAGTGATAAACCGCTAAGAATAATTCTTTACACTGATATCTTTTAGCACCCGGCTTGTGATTTACGTTCAACTTTGGCGATGACTTTGAAACGTAAGATGTTGCAGGAACTACTTTTGGGTTGTCCATCTCATTCTGCAAATCCCGCTGAACGGGAGCGTATTTTAAAAGAATACAAATGTTATTTGGAAGGTGTAAGTAGATACTTTTACATTTCATTTTAATATTGCAAACAAATTATATATTAATTTGATTCATTTAGTATACTCCTGAGGAGATAGATTGGTATGGTTACACTTATGCACAAGCAATGAAAAAGCTGCAGAAGCAAATGCGTGCGAAAAATCCTATTGTACCACATAAAGTGCAATTCCGCATGAAATTAATAGAACAACTTAAAAATGCAGGAATTCGTGAAGCTAGTGGTAACATTGAGTCATCGGATAAACCTTCAGGTCAATCAAGAGAGAAAGATCCAGATATTGAAGCTATCACGAAATTAGAAACTACTTCTAGTTCCACATCATCCAATTGGTTGTCGAAAATAAATCCATTTGGAAAGAAGCAAGAAACTTAAATGCTTGGAGAATACTATCCATGTCATACAAATACTACTAATAAACCTTTTGCATTAAATTGAGCAAGTTTTAAATTTTGCCAAAATTGCAAATTTTTTTAACTCAATTCGACCAGAAACAAATTTATTTTCTTGTGCGATTTTTTTTTTCTTTTTGCTAGTATTTATTAAAAATAATTGTTTTTTCAAAAATAGTTATTGAATAAATTTTATATAAATGTTTTGGCAATTCGGTTGCTTGCGATATGGAAACTTCACAATGTTAATTTAGAAAAAATTGTCCCAAGTTTTATGTGATGTTTCCACAATACAAGCAAGCGGCTTGTCCGAAAATTTTGTACTGAAACTTCTGAAGAAATTGAGTGCATTTCATATAAAATTTCTTGACAAGTCGCTTGCTTGTGATGTGGAACCATTACTTAAAAATGTTTTGAATAAAAGCTTACAAGAAATTATAGATCTTTATTTAAAGATACTGAATCGAAATTATTTGAACTATTGATTTATATAACTACCTCATGCGACATGAAAGCGGTAACACCGAAGTTCTGTTATTGTCAGGTGTAGACGGCAAATCTTATTGTTTTCTTGTCGTCTTAACTTAGTGTCCACACCTGCGATAATATCTGAGATAAGAACGTCAAATTCAATCGCAGAGAGAATTCTGTTACGTGTAGACTTAAAATCAGTGTAATCGCAGTCTTATAATAATTTTTATGAGAGCGTTCTTATGAGAAATCTCATGGCAACGATCTTATAATAAGAGCTGTCAAAAAAGCGATTGTGTGTGTGTGTTTGTTTACAGAAAGGCGTCATTGCAATTTTACCGATTAATAGCTTTGCAAAATATATTTAAAAAAACCTTTTTAAATGGAAAATAGGTTGTTTTTATGCATTAAATAAACACTATAAATGATTACTTTCGTGCAAATTGTGTGCATTTACGAAATTCATATAAGATTACTTTCATCGCAAAAATGTGTTTTCTTCTCGGCTTTCATTGATTTATGAATTCTTATAAGATTAACAAAAATACGTGTACTCCTTGTTAGATATTAAAATGGACATAAAGAAATTCGTTCTCTCATTCTGCCGACGTTTTGTCAGATATTATCTCAGAGTTAATCGCAGTTGTGGACACTAGGTAACACGGCTGTTAACACGTCTGTTTTAAAAGCTCTGTCTTAACAGAAAATGACGTTTTAATATAACAGCTTGTTTTTTTATGTTTCGGAAGGAAAAAAATTAAAAGAAATTCCAAAAAATAGGTGTATTTTTTTGTTTTTGTAGAATTTACGAACAGTTGTCAAAACTTTTCTTGAAAAAGCAAGGAAGTGTATGTGCTTTTGACAAATTTACGCATAGGAAACGAAAGACAGCTGTGCTTATACCACTACCGTATTAAAGCTGCCTTGAGTCTGTAGATTCAGTTTGAGAAATAAAATTAGATTTTGAAATAAAAGCTGATTTCCTTAATTTGTATGATCACACATACTCGTGCTTCAATTCTTATCACATCACGTAGGCAACACGATTGCAAAAAATTTAACATGAGTGCATATGAATATTAGTTTCTCGTGTGCACACATGGTCGTGAAAAAATGCATGCTCACTACCTTTAATTGCATGGCATTGCTTAATTTCTAGCATACTAAATACAATTTTAAAAAATAACGTTATGAGGTTGTGCTATTAAGTGCTTTTTATATCACCATGTTGACAACACTTCAAAAAAATGTAACGTAAAAATGTAAGAAAATTCTATTTTCTACAGGTTCATACATTCCGATTACGTTACATTACATTTCAATAACCGTTCTAACTATTTTACACATAACAAAACCGATCAGCTGTTTAATTACGTTACATTTACATTACATTCCAGTTGGCTAACTGAGCTTTTTTTAGCCTGTAAATTTTGTAATAAAAATAGTTTTTTTCACACAACCATGAAAAAGGGCAAAAAAACGCCGATATTTTCTTGGAGGAATAAAAATAATAAATTTTGACATACGTACGTACGTGTGCTCCACCATTTAAAAATCGGACTTTCATAAGTATGTTTTAACAGGATGTCTGAACAGCCTTTCTTCAAGTCCAAAGTGCTGTCCATACCTGAGATGAGAACAGGAACAGCAAAATACTGTTACTGTCAGGTGTAGACTGCAAATTTTACTGTTCTCTTGCCGTCTTGACACGGCTGTTAAGACGTCGGTTTTAAAAGTTCTGTCTTAACAGAAAAAGACATTTCAATATGAAAAAAGTAAAAATAGTTTCAACGAAAAAGTTAGAATTTTTATTTTAGATTGCTAATTTCGCAAAATATTTTTTCCACAAACTATACAAAAGGACATAAAAGTGATGATGTGCTTTTGTTGGCAGATTTGAAATATTGAAAAATCAAGACATACGGGTACTCCACCATGTTATAATCGGGCGGTCAAAGATATGTTTTAACAGTATGTCTTAACGGCGTTTCATGTCTTGATATATCGAAGGCCCATCAAAGAATGGATAATTACTATCGAAGATGAGTATGTGATCAAGAGTTTTTTGATGCCTTGATGTGACGACGATGACGCCTCTTGTACTATGAGGGAATAAAAAAACTTACGTATATCTTATTTAGTATGCATATTTTTTTTACTAAAAAAAAATCACATGCTTATTATTTCTTTACTTCGACCGTTTTTTTCTTTCGTAATATGTGTAATCATTCGAGCTTAAGGTCTTTTTTGGAATTTTTAGTTTTTTTGGTTTTTTAATTATCTGGCAATATTTCGCTTTCCTTTGGATAGAGTCTTCAGGCCAAATAATATTTATGTAATTTGAATTTGTAATATACAAATATCAGCTGTAGACACGGTGTTATGTGGCTTATAAACAAAATTTTGACAATCTTACGGCACCAAAGCAAAAGACAGCTGTGCTGACACTATTACCTGGTAAAGGTGCCTTGATAAAACCACAACACTAAAACGGGGTAGGTTTGAAAACCATTATCGTGAGTACCAGCCAGTGTGGCCTTACCCCATGGTGATCTAATCACCGGGTGAATATAATGCGTCTACCAGCGGAGCCTTTCTAAAACTCCA
Organism: Thecocarcelia acutangulata; assembly: GCA_914767995.1. NCBI lineage: Eukaryota > Metazoa > Arthropoda > Insecta > Diptera > Tachinidae > Thecocarcelia > Thecocarcelia acutangulata. The sequence goes on along the minus strand of OU612097.1, from coordinate 97,959,729 downwards.
TCCAATCTATGGATTACGGTACCCGCGTTCAATGCAGCTCCACACCGAGTTCAATTGAACTCTCACCGCGATTTGAGCTTAAACTGCAACCACCACGATACTCCCCGAAGGGCCGCATCATAATCGGGCAGGAACAAGTTCCTGGGGCTCTCCATTCCCCTGGTACCAGATTTAAGTCTCCGGTCAGATTTCGTAGCCCAAGGACTACTACCAGTAGAGTTCCAAACGGCTCGTGGACTGCACACAGGAGTAGATACAATCAAAATGCATTTTAAAAGATGGATGCTTGCAAAAAAGTTTTTTAATTTTCTGGCATGCTTGATGTCACATGCTGGGTTGTCATCAAGCGTGAAAAAATATTTGTATTTATTTTGTGTCATTGTAAAGGAGAAATAATATAAAAAGAATGTAAATAAAAAGTGATAACGAATTTGAAGCGAAAGCAAATTTTCGTTATTATACTTCAATGAAAAACGTCTTAAGAAAACAAGCACGCGAAATACCCTGTATAAATTCGCCTTGTATGAAACAAAAAATCATCATCTGTGCTAGTGATGCCACCTAGTTAATTGCCCTATTATGAACTCGCCTTAAGTTGTCATTCATATATTTTTGCTTTTTGTGTCAATTGCGGTTTTTGTTGTCATTTTCATCAAATTTGTTTGACGTTGTTGTTAAGTTATTTATATTAATATAATTTTTTTATCATAACGCTCGGTCATAAAGTTTTACAAACAAAAGATAAAAAAACCAAACAAACAAGGAACACCAAAAATATAAAAAAGATCTAAAAAGTTTGCTATATAAGCAGTTCATTACACTTAAGAACCACCTATGAGCATAATTGTGGAAGCCGACTGTTAATGTCTAGTCTGGTAAGAAGCATGATTATTGGTCCTTTAGAGACTTAGAGCTGTGAAAGTGAAGATACATACTTATGTCTAAATAAACATAAGTTTAAAATACTTTTGCAGTTTGAAGATTTTTGTAAAGACAATAATTTGGAAAAACGTCATCTGCTCGTTGTTAGAAAGAAATCTGAGAAAGTAATACATACATACAACGTAGGTAAGTATACACAGGGAAATATGAAATTATTAATCTAATTAACAATTGTGAAATAAGCTGTATACATTCTTCTTCATCGCAAACTTATACATATTTAATTCGTTTTGCTAAGTTTTGATTCATAATCTTTTAGGAGTCTACATACAAAATGTGTGAATGGCGTTATAATACTTTGGTCAAGGATGCTGCCACATACCAGCCGGATACTTTAGATTTGAATAAAGATGTAGAAGCAGCAAACTATTGGTTTCCCTGCCTGCATGATATGATTGAAAAATTTTCCCGTCAGGCTGCAAACTCTCAACGTGACAAAGACGATACAGCTGATGAAAGGGCTGAAAAGTTTAAACAAACCTATCAATGTAAATTGCAAGAGTATCGCAACACCACAGAACAGAACGCCGCCAGTAATAGAATTCTGGGTATAAGAGAATTATTAGAATACAATGATAAGCAATTGCATTTATGCGGCTTTGAAGATCCATGGTTGGAACAAAAAAAATCGGAAAACGAATTAGCTTTGTCTTTGTTTGCGGAGCGGATTAAGGAAATCGATGAAATTGAAAATGCAAAACAGAGATGGATTGAATTAGTGCGTGGAGTTTTAGCGGGTAATATGTTTGATTGGGGCGCCCAGGCTGTCACCAATATCATACAAAATGATAAATCATTTGGTTTGCATGGAGCACTAGAACGTATACAAAAAAGACCTTGGCTAATGGATGATTTAGATAAATTTTTGACACGCTTGCAAGGCGATAGCCATAAATGTGCTGCCATCTTTGTGGACAACAGTGGCATTGATGTTGTGCTGGGCATTTTGCCATTTGCTCGTGAGCTACTTAAACGTGATACTAGAGTTATATTGTGTGCTAACACTATACCCTCTTTAAACGATGTTACTAGCAGCGAATTGACCACCATACTTGACACCTGCAATTGCAAGTGTTCGGTAATAAAGCAGGCTCTTACTAATAATAAATTATTAGTGTTTGGTAATGGCCAAAAAGGTCCCTGTCTTGATATGCGTACACTTCCACAAGATCTCTGCGAGGCATTGCAAAAATATGAGACTGATTTACTTGTTATTGAAGGTATGGGCCGTGCTCTACATACGAATCTATATGCTAATTTTAACTGCGAAACTTTAAAGTTGGCAGTAGTGAAGAACAAATGGCTGGCCCAACGCCTGGGTGGGGAAACTTTTTCTGTAATTTGTAAATATGAACCACTGAGCTGAGTTAAATCATTAAATGTTTTATATCAAACATTTGCCAACATTTTTATATTGGACTTACATTGTGTTATATTGTAGTTTTAATATTATGTTATTTTTGTTTTCTATAATTTTAGTAACTTTCTGAAATTTTTAATTTTTTTCAACAAGTTCTTTAACAAAAATAAGAAAATTATATTTTTAGAGAATTAAACATGTTATTTCCAAAAACCACAAATTGAAAATAAAAATTATATTAGGCTTTTATGCTTTTGTGAACTTAAAGTTATGTTATCAATAAAACTATTCTTTTTATTTAATATACATATGCACATTTGTGTTTTTTGCAGAAAAAAATATGTATAACTCAAAGGTGACTAATTGACTGACATAGTGATCTAACAACGCACAGCCCAAACCACTGGACGGATCGGGCTGTAATTTAGGGTAGACCCCAAAGGGATAAAATAGGGGATGAAAGTTTATATGAAATAATAATAATGCTTCTTAAAGCCGGTCAAAGCTAGTACATACATATATGCATATGTTTAAAAAGATATTCAGGCCAAGTCATAAGAGAGATAAGATTGCGATAGATTTGAAAAGTGAATGACCTACAAGGAATATCGATCGATTTCAACTTGGTCGTATTTCTATCTTATTTGTCACAAAAATTCAACACTTCAAAACTATGATACAAAAAACAAGGTAGCCGCTTCGCTACAACAATAAAAAAAACAACAGATATTTTGTTTGTGTAAAAAGGCGAATTCACACTTAAGCTGTCAAAAGTAGTTGATAAAGAATATGTACACCATGATACAAAAAACAAGGTAGCCGCTTCGCTACAACAATACAACAATAAAAAAAACAACAGGTATTTTGTTTCTGTAAAAAGGCGAATTCACACTTATGCTGTCAAAAGTAGTTGATAAAGAACATGTACAAAAATTTAAATGGCGCTGAAAAAGGTAAACAAAACTTGACAAAAAAAGTGCCGCCATATTAACCGAATTCGCTTGAATTCGCCGATGCATCCACCTAATAATTAATTCGCCTTGATGTACACAAATTTAAATGACGCCGAAAAGGAAAACAAAACTTGACAGAGAAAGTGCCGCCATATTAAACGAATTCGCCGATGCATCCACCTAATAATTAATTCGCCTTGATATACACTACCTGCCACTTGAATAAGGAATCATTTTTTTTTACTTGTAAGCAAGGCGACTTTATACAGGTGAATGCAAGCGGAAAGGCGAATTCAGTACTATGTATTTTGTTATTGTAAAACATATCGTGAATGTCATAATCTAAATTCGCCTAAGATTGCTCAGCAGAGAAAAAATTTTATATAAACGTTAAATATAAGCTTTTATAATTGTTTGTAATTAAAATCACAGATTATATTAGTTTTTCTACTTTTAAATTCACACAAATTTCTTGAAATTACACTAAATCATGCAAAAAAATCTTCAGATTAAAATGGCGCGAAAGAGTTTGTAAACAAAATTTGACAGTCTCATTCGAAAAAACGCGAGAAGCAAAAAATAATCACCTGTGCTGTTAAGTTCACCTGGTAATGAATTCGCCTTGACTTGTAAGTATATCGCCCTCAAGGCGAATTCATTATTAGGTGGATGCATTGGCGAATTCGGTTAATATGGCGGCAGTTCCTCTGTCAAGTTTTGTTTACCTTTTTCGGCGCCATTTAAATTTTTGTACATGTTAGGTGTGTTCCACGATATCTCGGACTAGTTCGGGCTGATTTTTTTGTTCATAGCATTTTTTTATATATTGAATCTTCAAAATGAACTAACAATAAGTATTCAAATCTTAATTTAAAATTAAAAAAATGTGCTTTAAAATTAACAAAAAGAAAAAAAAAATGTGCCACATAATTAAGTCCGGCCAATGCTTGACAAAAAGTTTTATTATGCAGAAGCTATTTCGGTAAAATCACCTATTGAGCAATCTGATGGTGGCAACGGTATCCCTTCCTTTAAGCCGAGTGTGGCCGCCAAAATTAAGTATATTGCGTGCAAGAGGGTTTGGATGAAGTTCCAGTTTACTAACATACTTTGTGACGAACTTAGAAAATTCCTCTTTTACCAGTGGAACACTCAGATCTTTATGAATTCGGAAATTTTTTACGTACCATGGAGCTGCAGTAATTGTTCGAAGTATTTTGCTTTCTGGCCTTTGAATTTTTTCAATGTTTGACGCTGAGTCGGTGTCCCATAACTGAATTCCGTAGCACCATATAGGCTTTAGTATTGCGTTGTATAACACAAGTTTGCAATCTAATTTCAATGTAGAATTTCTGCCCATAAGCCAATTTAGTTGCGTGACTTTTGCTTCACTGTGAGACTTCCACGTTAGCCTACGGTTCAGGTGAATACCAAGGTACTTGACTTCATTGTGCTGCGGAACAGGTGAGTTGTTAATTTGGATAGGCGCACATGTTTGCTTACACGGTGTGAATGTAACATGAGTACATTTCTGTTCATTAACTTTGATTTTCCAAAGTTTTAGCCATTTCTCTAATATTGAAGTATATTCCTGTAAATTTAGCGAAGCTACTTGATGGTTTTCATGAACACTCAAAAATGTTGTGTCATCTGCAAAGGTTGAAGTGTGGATTCCGGATATCGTTGGCATGTCAGAGGCGTAAATCAAATATGAAGCAGGCCCCAGTATGCTGCCTTGGGGAACACCTGCCTTGATTGGCTGAGTTGGGCTCACAAAATCGCTTTCTTTGATAACAAATTTCCGCCAATATAAGTAGCTTTCCAGAATCTTGTGAGTATTTTCAGGCGTTCAACTTTATTTTGTGCATCAAGCCGTCGTGCCACACTTTATCAAAATCTTGAGAAATGTCAATGAATAGAGCTGCGCAGTACTTCTTCTCCTCAAAGGTTTGCCTTATGACTAGTCAATGTCTGTGCGTTTGTGCTATGTTTAGCACAAAAACCAAATTGATGATCAGGGATGCACCCCACATTGTTCAATATTGGACTCAACTTCGCCATTAAAAATTTTTCGAACAGTTTTAAAATTGTTGGTAGTAGACAAGGCGAATTTATACAGGTGAGTGCAAGCGGAAAGGCGAATTCAGTACTATGTATTTTGTTATTGTAAAACAAATCGTGAATGTCATAATCTAAATTCGCCTAAGATTGCTCAGCAGAGAAAAAATTTTATATAAATGTTAAATATAAGCTTGTCGCAAAGCTGTTGTTGAGCTTGAAAATAATAACTCCTTGGTTCGTCCAAATACAATAAAACAGTAATTCAGTGAGTTTTATTTCTAATAAAATAATTAATGTTAATATAAATTAAACAATTCAAAAAATATACTTACCGCGGTTGCAGCTCAACACTTTGCCAACAAAGAGTACAATGTCGTTAAACTACAAAGGCGGCAAATTTACAATATAATGTCAAAGTAAGTAAAGATCAAACATGTCAAATAGACAAACCAAACAATTCACAATGGGTGATGCCCACTACAATAAATTTGAAATAACGGAAATAAGCTACTAATTTACGACATCCCCTCCCCCGTGAATCAATCGGATTCACCAGCTACATCCAGGAGTGCAATCTTACTTGCTGGTCGCATCAGGTTTCCACTTGAGGTTCGGACTTCAGCTCTTCTAATGATACCATCCTCACCAGGAATCACACGTTGTACAATGCCCTTTTGCCATTGTTTTCTGGGAACATTAATATCGCATATCAGCACCAAATCACCAACCATCAAGCCTCGCGAGGGTTGACACCATTTTTCACGGCGTGTTAACGTTGGTAGATATTCTGTTATCCACCTCTTCCAGAAGTGGTCTCTCAATTGGCGAGATATTCTCCATTGTTTGCGCAGTACTCTGGGATGTGAAGGAATAAGATCTACGGACGGTGTCTGAGCAGTGTTAGCCGTTCCCAATAAAAAATGATTAGGTGTAATTGGATCTTCATCATACGATGAAACTGGAACATGAGTCAGTGGCCGAGAGTTCACAATATTTTCGGCCTCTATCAAAAAACTATGCATCGTATGTTCACGCGGCGCTACATCATGCATTGTTTGCTTCAAAGCCCTTTTCACACACTGTACCATACGCTCCCAAATACCGCCTTCTGATGGGTTTAAAGGACAATTAAATATCCACTGTATATTTTTCGATGATAATTCGTCGTTTATACGGTCACAATCAAAAACTTCAGAAAACTGTTTAAGATCACCATTTAAGCCAATAAAATTTTTCCCATTATCGCTTCTTATTCTAATTGGTATCCCTCGTCTGTTGATGAAATTCCGAATAGCCAAGATACATGCATCTGTAGACAAATCGAACGCAATTTCCAAATGCACGGCGCGTATGCTTAGACAGGTAAATAATGCAATCCATCTCTTTTCCTGTTTGCGGCCGTTCGTAATGTAGATAGGACCAAAATAATCTAAACCGGTATTCGAGAATGGTCTAACATAAGGCGTTACACGGTCTATCGGTAACTGGCCCATCAAAGGCGCTACAGGCTTGGTTTTATCTATCCTACATTTCATGCAAGCATTAACAACCTTTCTTAAAACTTGACGGACTCTAGGTATCCAAAACCGTTGTCTTATTTCAGAAATTGTTGCTTCGTGGTTCTGGTGCGCCATTCTTTCATGGAATCTCCGAACTATCAAAAACGTTACTCCATGGTCGGGCGGCAGTATAATCGAATGTCTAGTGTTATATGGGAGCCATGAAGCTAAATTCAAACGACTATTTACTCTCAAAATATCATTTGCATCCTTGTAAGGCATTAACCCATATAATGGCGATTTCTTTGGAAGATATTTCCCTTTTTCAAGTTGCCGAATGTCTTCAAAAAATGATTGAAATTGAGTATGACGAATGATGATATTCTCAGCATGGTTCAACTCATCGGCGGAGAGAGATTTACTCCCAAAATTTTTGCGTTTACATTTTACATTAATGAATCGTACAACCCAGGCCATTGTTCTTAACAGTTTTAGATATGAAGAAAAACGTTTAATATCATAAAGTTCTTGTTCCACTGCCAATAAGGAAAATTCGGTTATAATCTCCTCCTCTTCTTCGCAATTAAGTTGATTCTGCTGAATATCTTTCGGCCAGTTTATTGGGTCTTCTTTCAAAAACTGTGGCCCAGTAAACCATCTACATCCAGAACTGATCCCAATATTATGGCGTTGTCTCGTGGCTTCATCAGCTATATTTTGGTGGGTCGGCAGCCATCTCCAATTATTCATATTAGTAACATTCAAAATTTCATTAATTCTATGCGCAACAAATTGCCTATAACGGCGGTTAGGTGACCGAATCCACTTTATAACAGTAGATGAATCACTCCATAAAACACAATTCACTATTTCAAGTTGATGCTCCTTCTGTATTGTTTGCATTAATCGTACACCCAAGACTGCAGCTTGTAATTCCATTCTTGGCACAGATAATTGGCGCATAGGCGCGCATCGACTCTTGGAACATATAAATGAAACATTTGCTTTTTCATCAGCGCGGGTGAACCTCCAATAAGCTACTGCAGCGAAGGCGCTCTCGCTTGCATCAACGAACACATGCAGCTCTAGATTATGATGGCGGCTATTGAAGAAGTAGCTTCTGGGTATTTCAATTCTTGTTGTCTCATCCAAATCTTTTTTCCATTTAAGCCAGGCAGTGTTAAGATGATCGGGCAAACTGTCGTCCCAACCGAGATTGCATTTCCAAACTGCCCTCATAATTAGTTTGGCAGTAATTGTCAAATGACCAATTAGTCCTAAGGGATCAAAAATAGACATAATAATACTCAATAGTTCCCTCTTGGTAGGAACTCTTCGACCTGTGACAACGTACTCATCAACTTTGTGAAATTGTAATTTAAAACGAAATGTATCATTTTCAGGATACCAGTACATTCCCAAAACTCTTTCAGTTGATAGTGCAACTTTCGTAATACTCTGGTTGCCATTCAACGAATTAACGACTTCTTCTGAATTCGATATAAAACCACACAATTCGAACCCTGCATCGCTGTGAATTTCCTGAACCTGCTTTGAAACATGTATTGCTTCTTCAATTGATCCAAAACTATCGACATAATCGTCGACATAATGATTTTCTAAAATCGCTCTAATTGCACGAGGATCATGTTGCGTGTGTCTTTTTGCATTTTCTACCTTCACGTATTGAGCGATGCAGGGTGAGCAGGCAGCTCCAAAAGTCATCACTTGCATTTCATATACATCAGGTGGTCGGTCATAGCAACCATCTCGCCACAAAAATCTCTGTGCACATCGATCTTCAGCCCGTACAAAAACTTGATGAAACATTTCGCGTATATCGGCACATACTGCAATACAACCGATTCTAAAGTTAAACAAAACTGACGGTAACGGTTGATATTCCTGCGGTCCTTTGAGAAGAAATGAATTCAACGACACATTACCTACGGTAGCTGCTGCGTCAAAGACTAAACGCAGCTTCTTTGGTTTATTCGGATTTACTACTGCAAAATGAGGTAGGTACCAGGTTCTTGGTTTATTTTCACTTAATTCTATTGGCGACAGTTTTTTGGCGTAACCCTTCTCAATATAATTTCTAATGGCATTTTTATACCTAGAGGCAAATTCACCATCACGATTCATTTTCTTTTCGATGTTCGTTAATCTTTTCAAGGCCATGGGCAAACTATCTGGTAATTGCAGGTCATCATTTCTCCAGAGCAACCCTGTATAAAACCGTCCATCGATATACTGAGTCATCTCCAGAATTTTTCTTGCGCGTATATCATCATCACTTTCAACAACGGGTGCTGCACGAACACCAAAACTCTCAGTTGAAAAATATTCAACAGCCAATTCGTCCAAAGACTGCTCATCAATTGCGCGCACATGTAGACATGTGGCTGAAGTACTTTTACCTCCATTTGCCGTTGGACCATAAACAATCCAACCTAATTTTGTATTTGTAGCATAAGGACCCTTTTCAAACAGCTCTACTACTTCAGTAGCCACCCCCAAATGGGCATTGTTAAGACCTATGAGTACTTCTGGTACAGCATTGGAGTATTTATTAATAGGCAGCGTATTAAAATTGGAATCGATTTGTTTCATATCACCTATATCTAGGCTCTGTACTGGCAAACTTAAATTGTTAACAGCGTGTACTTCCTTTAGTAAATATTGTTCGCCATCCATATTGTCACTTATCATAACATTAATAACAGTCGTTTTTTCCTTTACTGAACCATCTCGAAGCCAACCCAATTCAATATGACTCGACCTACCATTTAGTCCTAGCTTAAACATCAATGATTTGTTCATTAAACTAACTGCTGATGCGTCATCAATAATAGCGTATGTTGCAACTGTTGCCTTTGGGCCATAAAGTTTAATGGGTACGATTTTAAATAAAACCTTTGAAAATAATTTTCTGCTAACACAATTCAGAACAGGCTGATTGGCGGTTGGACGTTGTTGTAATTTCAAATTTCGCTCCTGTGGCGCATGTAGAAGTCTGTTGTGCATCTTCTTGCAATCAGAATATGAACATTCGCGTTTGACCTTGCATTCACGACTGGAATGCCCTTTACCTAAACATGAAAAACATAACTTTAGGCGTTTTACCTCCGACCATCTGTCATCTACACTTTTGTTTAAAAACAGTTCGCATTTATAAATTCTATGGTCTTTGTTACAATGAAAACATTTATCAGTTCCAATCCCTGAAGAAGTAGTGGTGTGTAAAACCATTTTACGTTTTGTATCCGGCTGATCAAATCGACTATCAGAAATCATGCACAATATATTTGCTGTTTCATTTAACCAGTTGCTAAAATCAACAACTGTCGGATATGGTTTAATTCCAGCAGCATATTTTGCCCACTCAATTTTTCTACTCATTGGCAATTTTGACACTAACTCATCTATAAGGCTAGGATTGGCTAAATGCTGTTGAGCACCAGCTGACTGTAAAAAAACTGACAAATTTCTGACCACAGTTGCAAATGATATAATCTTCCCTATGGCTGACTCTGACATCGGGGTTACTTCCTTTATAACCCTCAGTTGGCTGGCTACCAACTGTTCAGGGCGACCAAAACGAAACTCCAATTGTTCCATAACAACGGAAACATTATCTGGATGTATCAATAAAGATTTCACTGTATCAAAAGCTACACCTTTAAGACTCTTTTGCAATCGCTGACAGTTTTCAAAGTTTGTATATGCATATTCCCTTGATGACTGTTGATAAGAAACTGAAAACATTGGCCACAATTCTGGCTCACCACTAAATTGAGGCAAATCCTGTAATTTCCTAGGCATACAAAAATTCTGATTGGCATTCAGAACGCTTGGCATATTTGTCTGCTCTCGGTTGCTAGGTCCAATAGTATTTGTTATATCATTGTTACTATGCGTATTATTTTGCTGAAAGTTACCATACAAATTCTGACGAGTATTACTTTCGTCCAATGTGTCTAAATTAAAGTTGCCACAAGCATTTGAATTGTATAATTGTCGTTGACTTGCTGCAGCATTGCCATTAATAAATGACTGAAATTCAAATTCTCCTAAAAACGGCCGTTGCCGGCTTGCTGTTGCATGTTGGCTTGCTGACGCTGACTGCGACGTAGATGCATGATTATTCTCTGCTAAATTTCGTTGATTTTTCAAATCCAATGAACTTTTCAGCATTCCCTCAAGTTCCTCTATTTTACGCTGCATATCCAGCATTTGTTGTAATACAGGTGTACTTACCGGTGTTTCAATGGTATACGATGGACTCACGTTAGCCTGGCTGGCGTTGGTTACTTTGGTGCTGATTGCGTCAGCCTCTGCTGGCTTGCATACTGGCATTCTCATATGTGATTGCATGTCTGTAGTTTTCATCTTATTATTTTCGGCTGAATTGCTGGCATCATCCGTTGGACACTGTGTTTGTGTAGAAGACAACACATCCTTATTTGTTTCTTTTTCCTGGTTCGCAAATCTAGGGCTTCTTCTAGTAAATTCTCGCTCACGCTCCATCTTGGCATATACTGGCAATTGGCTGATGTAATCTGTCTTCACACAAACGGGCACTTTCAACGCGAAATAAAAGAATTTGTCGCAAAGCTGTTGTTGAGCTTGAAAATAATAACTCCTTGGTTCGTCCAAATACAATAAAACAGTAATTCAGTGAGTTTTATTTCTAATAAAATAATTAATGTTAATATAAATTAAACAATTCAAAAAATATACTTACCGCGGTTGCAGCTCAACACTTTGCCAACAAAGAGTACAATGTCGTTAAACTACAAAGGCGGCAAATTTACAATATAATGTCAAAGTAAGTAAAGATCAAACATGTCAAATAGACAAACCAAACAATTCACAATGGGTGATGCCCACTACAATAAATTTGAAATAACGGAAATAAGCTACTAATTTACGACAAAGCTTTTATAATTGTTTGTAATTAAAAGCACAGATTATATTAGTTTTTCACTTTTAAATTCACACAAATTTCTTGATTAAATTCACACAAATTTCTAGATTAAAATGGCGCGAAAAAGTTTGTAAACAAAAGAAACAAAATTTGACAGTCTCATTGGAAAAAACGCGAGAAGCAAAAAATAATCACCTATGCTGTTAAGTTCACCTGATAATGAATTCGCCTTGGTCGTAGACTTATTATTCGTCTATATCAAGGCGAATTCATTATTAGGTGGATGCATCGGCGAATTCATTTAATATGGCGGCACTTTCTCTGTCAAGTTTTGTTTACCTTTTCGGCGCCATTTAAATTTTTTAACATGTTAGTTATCAACTACTTTTGACAGCTTAAGTGTGAATTCGCCTTTTTACACAAACAAAACACCTGATGTTTTTTAATTGTTGTATTGTTGTAGCGAAGCGGCTACCTTGTTTTTTGTATCATGGTCTATATGATTCTACTTCAGTGGGATACCAAGGCGAATTAATTATTAGGTGGATGCATCGGCGAATTCAGGCGAATTCATTTAATATGGCGGCACTTTTGCTGTCAAGTTTTGTTTACCTTTTCGGCGCCATTTAAATTTTTTAACATGTTAGTTATCAACTACTTTTGACAGCTTAAGTGTGAATTCGCCTTATTACACAAACAAAATACCTGTTGCTTTTTTTGTATTGTTGTATTGTTGTAGCGAAGCGGCTACCTTGTTTTTTGTATCATGGTGGGATACTACTTTTGACAGCTGAAGTGTGAATTTGCCTTTTTACACAAACAAAATACCTGTTGTTTATTTTATTATTGTATTGTTGTAGCGAAGCGGCTACCTTGTTTTTTGTATCACGTAAGTTTGTCAAAATTTTGTTTACAAGATATAAAATTCTGAAAAACCACATAGACTTTGTTGCTTTTTCAAACATAAGTCCCAATTTTCACGAGGCAATTTTAGTTGCGCAATTCTTATCAAATTTTCGTTTCAACTTGCTTTTATGTTCAGACACAGCAATTTTACTTGAGCAATTTTCGTTTTCTATTGCTTACACTTTCTTAATCTTGCATGTACTGCATTCTCAAATTTTTCCATTTAATTTTCACTTCTTCTAAATTAATACTGCTGTTTATTTATTTAAGTTGTCCATAATATTTAGAATTTTTTTTTCAAATGAATTAAAATATCGCAATTTCGCGCCAATATTACTTTCATCACGGACAACATATCAATACATAAAAGAAACACAAATGAAAGAAAATGTAAAATTTCTGATATTACGAACGATAGTACAAAACGACTTTCCGAGTAGAAGCAAGTCTGTACTCATTTTTACACTCCCCACTCTTTCCTCTCTTATTTGTCCACAAACTCAAGAATTGCGCAATTAAAATTGCCTCGTGAAAATTGGGACTAAGACAGTCAAAATCTTGACATTTTGTAATTTCTACCAACAAAATACATGTGATGTTTTTTGGTGTTGCATTTATTGTAATTCTGACACTATCTGTATAATATGGCAACTTTCGGTGTTTTGTTAATTAAAGAATAAATTCACAATGCTGAAGATAAACTTAATCCTCTCCTTGCCATTAGAAAATGTTTATTTTTTCCAGGCAGCAAATCGAGTCAGCATCATTATTAAATACTTGTATTATTATATTATACAAACATTTTGTTTTCAAACATTTCTTACCAATTGTCCATAGTTGTGGTTTTTATGTTTAAAACAGACTTTAGTTTAATTGATGGCTTGTGGTGTCTCCTCTACAACCACAAGAAATTTATGCAAATTATATCAAGAGTTCTAAAAAAGACAAAAATACTCGTAATACATTTTAAATAGAAAAAACTTTAACCGCATTACATTTTTTTAAAGAATTTTTAATATAAAAAATCCTAATAGCTTAAACAAAAATTATCATTTATTAATATTATCACCATTTGAAATATTTTTTTGCGGCAAGATGTGGCATAATAATCACTAACAAACAGAATAAACTAAATCTTCATAACATAAATATGAGAAAATGAGATTAAAAAGTTTTTTGTTTTATTTTATTTTTTGCCTCAACCACCTGAAATAATCTGCTTTTAGAAACACTTAAGTCGTGTTAATGATGCAAAAAGGAAAATAAAAAAACTTTTGTTTTTCCGAAGAACATGAATTTAAATGTATACTGTTGGTGCGGAGAAAAAATTACAGGAATACGAAAAATAAGTCCCAATTTTCACGAGGCAAGTTTAGTTGCGCAATTCTTATTAAATTTTCTTTTCAACTTGCTTTTATGTTCAGACCAAGGCTAATTTATACAGGTGAATGCAAGCGGGAAGGCGAATTTAGTATTATGTATTTTGTTATTGTAAAACATCGCGAATGTCAAAATCTAAATTCGCCTAAGATTGTACAGCTGGAAAAAAAGTTTATATAAATGTTGAATATAAATTTTTATAATTGTTTGTAATTAAAATCTCAGATTATATTAGTTTTCCACTTTTAAATTCACAAAAATTTCTTGAAATTGCACTAAATCATACAAAAAAAAAAAAGATTAAAATGGCGCGAAAATGTTTGCATGCAAAAGAAAAAAAATTTGACAAGTTCACTTTGTAATGAATTCGCTTTGCATGTAACCTAGTGTCTACAACTGCGATTAACTCTGAGATAACATCTGAGAACACGTTAGCAGAATGAGAGAGCGAATTTCTCTATGTTCATCTTCATATCTAAGTCAGCTTTTACATTTGTACAGACGATGGGCAGACAGACGAAATTTGATGGTGCGGTAACGAAAATTTTCGGTGGGGGAGAGTGTGTAGTACACGACTCTCTGTACTAGACATTTGTGGACATTCTTTGTTTCTCTTTTTAACTTTTCGTATTTCTTATGTCGTTGCTTCATATCATTATTCTCATATCAACATCAACTTCATATAAACACATTAGCTGTGCTTAAAAAAACAACAACAACAAAAGAAAAACGAAAAGTTTCTGTCTATTAATTTCTTAAATGTAAAAGGTTTAGGCAAGACCAAAAGAGAATTGAAAAAATGTCTGCCCATCGTCTGTACAAATGTAAAAGCAGACTAACAAGGAGTACACGTATTGTGTATAACTGCACGCCTCCATTCGTAATATTTATTTTCCAACATAAGCAATAACGTCGGCAGAATAACAGCAAAAATATGTTCATGTTCAAGCTTATGTTCTTAGGTGTGGAACACGTATTGCGTATTGGACATAAATTTAAAAATTGCGTCCCGAAGGTTTTCGTTAGTACGAACGCGTAAAGATGTACTTACATGTCCAATATACTAATAACAATAATAAAATAATGTAAATTTGGACACACATAGAACTTATTGTTTTAAAATATTAAATTTACTTTATTTATTATAAATTTAAACTGTCATGTTTGCAATAAACAAATAAAAATATAACAACATTTTTTAATTTATATTATATTTATAATAAAACAAATATTCACTTGATACATAAGCAAATAAACATGTTTATCTTTTTTATTTATTTTTTTTTAATTTAAACAAATTTATAATTATTCCATAAACACAAGCTTTTTTATACCCGAAGAACAAATGTTGGAGAAAATACAACTAAATTTGACAGTCTATGTTGAAAATTATTTCGTCTAAAAAAGTGTTAACAACTATTTCGCAATATACTTGCAAATAAATATTTTTGCGGTCCACACGTGGACATATGGTGTTGGCAATAGAATTTGACAGCTGGAAACATAATTATTTCCAAGTTTATTGCGCATGGAGACCCCATGTAAGAATTCATAAATCATTGAAAGCCGAGAAGGAAACACATCTTGGCGATCAATGGGATATTGTATGAATTTTATATATGTGCACATTTTGTACAAAGTTAATCACTTTTAGTATGTATTTAATGCATAAAACCACATTATTTTCCATTTAAGAGGCTTTTTTAAAATATATTTTGCAAAACTAATAATCGGTTAAATTGCAATGGCGTCTTTTTGTAAACAAACACACACACAATCGCTTTTTTGACAGCTCTTATTATAAGATCGTTGCCATGAGATTTCTCATAAGAACGCTCTCATAAAAATTATTATAATGCCTATGATAGACGTTACTACAAATCGTACGACAAATCGTACAAGTATGAAACTAGTAACGTGTATCATGCTGTCGTACTTGCGAAGTATACTTTGTAGTATGAAAATCAAAAAATTTAGATTTTCGTGGGCGGAGCTTTCGTAAGTATGAAAATAAGTATCGTGTATCATGCTGTAGTACAGCGAAATTTGTTTTATGAAGAGCAGATTTCATGTGTTAAATATTTTGTTTGAAATATAAAAACTATTTAAGTTCTTGTAAATTCTTCTCCAGCTAAGGATCGTTATTTTGTTGTTTTTTATAAAAAAGGTATAACGATTTTATATTTTATATATTTCGCTAATAGTTTGTTAAATAACATTTAATTTAATAATATTTTAATTTTGCCTAAAGATGCTAACAAACTATTAGCGAAATATCGAAAATATAAAATTGCTAAACCTTTTTAATAAAAAAACCAACAAAACAACGATCTTTAGCTGGAAAAATTTAGACGAAATTAATATAAACAAGATCATATTATACGAATATTGATTTGCCGGTGCGTGTATTGCCTTTAAAATATTTCTTTCATAGTGCCTTTAAAATATTTCTTTCGCTAAGTACGAAAATTAGTGTCGTCTCTCACCCACATAAGACTGCGATAACACTGATTTTAAGTCTACACGTAACAGAATTCTCTCTGCGATTGAATTTGACGTTCTCATCTCAGATATTATTGCAGGTGTGGACACTAACCTAATATCTATTTATAATTTGATATATTTTGACAATATGCTACATTTTTGTTATTCTTTTAAAAATGAGTGCTTTAAATGGTTCAATCTCAAAGTGTTCCATTTCTTTTTTTTTGATAAGCTCAAAAATTTAAATAATTATATTTTTTCTGTTGATAAAATCACTTTTTATAATAATTTATACATTTGCTTATATGTATGTATATTGAGGCGTATTTTTGTATGTGTGTTCATAAACATCAGTGATGATAAGTGCACTTTGATAGCTTATGTTCAAAGATAATTGCTCATCAATATCTTCTAGCAATAATTGCTGAACATGTGTTTGAATATATATTCGTGCGGTCCGCACGCAAATATCTTGTGTCGGCAATCGATTTTGGCAGTTGCCAGAATTTGCCCGTGTGAACGGGTAGTAAACACTATGATTGTAAAACATGTGACTTGTGCCCATCACCAATAATTTACCACTCATTGTTGTCTAACCAACAACTGTTAAGCATAAATTCACATTAATGGTCATAGACAAATGCCTTCTAACTTTTGGGGGGTTTTTCAAAAATCGTGTTTGTCGTTTTGCTCAAAATAACTTACACCACAAATAAAATAACAACAATGACAATAAAACGATTTCAGCAATACGAGTGAGCACAAAATCGTTGTCATCATCAGCAGCAGCAGCAGCAGCAACCGTAATAAAAAATAATAAAATTTACTCCGCATTATCACTGTCTAAAATAAACATTTTTTATTATTTTTTGCCTGCTGCAACATTGTTTTAACTTTACTTTTATGTCTTCTAAATTGTTCAAAGTAAACGACAACATGAAAAAATCTTACAATAATTTAAGAACATTAAATTGACCATAAAACGCGAAGCACCAGGTCTATTTCGAAATCAAATGAATATGAAGTACGATTGAGAAAATAAATTTGTGTGGGAACAATAATGACAAATATTTTGCTTTCAAAAGAAAACATTTAAGAAAATGCTTTAAATTAAGTTATTACATTAAACAAGACGTAACTTACTTCAGTTTATAAGAGGGACTGTAAACAAATTTTATGATAAAAGACGTTAACAAATAGTTTTTTTTATTAAGTTTGTACCAAGGCGAATTTTATATAAACGTTATATATAAACTTTTATAATTGTTTGCAATTAAAATCACAGATTATATTAGTTTCTTACTTTTAAATTCACACAAATTGTTTGAAATTGCACTAAATGATACAACAAAATCTTCAGATTACTATGGCGCGAAAAAGCTTGTAAGCAAAAGAAAAAAAATTTGACAGTCTCATTGGAAAAAACGCGAGAAGCAAAATATAATCACCTGAGCTGTTAAGTTCACCTAGTAATGAATTCGCCTTGGATTGTACGCAAGGCGAACTCATAACAGGTGAAATTGATAGCGCAGCTGATAATTTTTTTTTTAATATTAATCTGTTTCGGATGTCAATGGAATAATTAAAAGTCATAAAAAAAAATTTTTTTTAACTATTTTTTTATTGTTTTGGTCAGCACGATCGCCAGATTTGACAGCACCCGACTATTTTCTTTGGGGTTATTTGAAGAAACGAGTGTATGTGAAAAAGACAGAGACAACCTTGAACTCAAGGCAAACATTCTTGCAGAAATTCCAACGCTGTAGCCGCAAATTTTGAAAGATGTTATGGAAAATGCTCGAAAACGAGCCCATCAGTGCGAAATTGGCAAGCGTGGTCATTTAAGAGACATTTAACCAGTTTACCAATCCCGGCAGAGTGCTTGTGTTCGCAATCTAAGCAAAAGAAAATAGATTTGGGGTTGTCTAACTTTTTTCAATGCGAACGATGTGTCAAAACATAATCAAAATACATACGAATAATAGTGAGATAGAAAAGCTTTCTTTCGCATTTATTTTATTTCCAGATTGGTAAACTGGCTTATTATTTTTCATACTTAATGTAAAAAAATTTCCATTTCGTATATTATATAATCTGAGAAAACAAAACACGATCATACACGATCGTACGATTCATTCACAGGAAACTGTTTCAAAAGTCTCGCCGACTTGAAAAAATCGCTTCAAAATGGCGTTGCAGGCCACACTATTATTCAACTATGATTGCAATAATTTATATACACAATAAAATAATTAAAAACTTTTATTACTATAATAATTTTACATTATTTATAATTTTTTTCTTGAGGTGCCAACAACATTATTATATTTTTCACAATATATAACACACTGATCACACTGAAACCATACAGCCAGTTTACCAATCTCGACAGCATACTTGCGTTCGCAATTTAAGCGAAAGAAAATTGATTTGGGTTCGTCTAACTTTTTTGTATGCGAACGATGTGTCAAAGCTCAATCAAAATATATAAGAATGTGCGAACGAATAGTAGTGAGATAGACAAACCCAAATTGATTCGAATGTGAGTGACTGGCTTTCTTTCGCATTCATTTTCTTTCGCAATTGGTAAACTGGCTGATAATGTTTTGAAAAGTTTCATAAAATTTTTGAAATCGCACGATTTTTCTCTGTCGCACGGTTGCATATTAAGTACTTTTTTAGCACACATGCTTTATTTAGTAGATCGCGCGATCGTGTATGATAGTGTAACATGGCCTTAAACGACACAGAGTCGTAAAGCAGCTCTGGGCTGAAGAACAGCTCTCCCGTCATCGTAATTATTTCTTAAGTGCGGTCAGGCTTGTGTTTGTTGTTCGGTTGTCGAGAGTTTTGCGTTTCACTCGCACTGGTTAACGGGTTGCCTCAACTAACTGTATTGGTTTACAGTTTTTTTTAGAGGTTATTTAGTGTTAACCACGTGGAAACTTCCTATGTGAAGGCATAGGACGTTATAGTCAGTCACAGCGACGCTACAAAAGTACTGTTAACACCATCTTGGGCATTATGATCTTTGTCACCCCGCCCATGCTGTGCATCCTGTGCATTGCAGATTTACTTTGCAACTGTATAGTTACTAAAGTTTTAAACCCCATGGTAACTTATGTTCCACCCTGTATAATGAAAGTAGGTAACAATGCAGCTTTATTACGGTAGTGGCACGACCTGTCTTTCGTTTCCTTTGCCTTGGTTGCAAGTATATTCAGATAAATAGTTATAACAGTATATATTTCCAATTATAAATATAATATTTTCTAAAAAATTCAACGTTCAACAAAAAATCAACAAAAAGTACCTTTTCAAAAAAGTACCTGCTTAGGAAAGAACATTTTAAAAAAGTACCGTCTTTAACTTCACATTTAACAAAGTATTAAATAAATTGGTTTAAATGAGTATGTTTTAACAAAGTTTTCTTTTAAAAACACATATTTCTCAGCTGCCCATGAATCAAAGATATAAATCATTAATCATAAAGTGATATTTGCGTTGTTAACACGTTAACAACAATTTCTTATCCCATCTATTGTCACCATTTATAACTTCCGCCTCCATTGAAAATATTCTCTAAGCGACTTTTTTTTTTCGTTGTTAAATTGTTAATATTCTTGTCGCATGCAAAATTGTTTACACTTCGCTTCCGTTTCCGCATAATTAGTTTTGTTTTCTCATACATTATATTTGTTAACCTCTGCGAGTATTACTAACGCTTCACTTTTGCTGCCTTTTTTTGCACTGTCTGCTGTTTTTCTTTTAAGCTGTTTTTTTTTTGTTTAACAAAAAAAATCAAATTGATGAAGCAAAGTTAAAAAGGAAATAAAAATAAAGATAAATGTTTAAAAACCTCAGCATTTAAAAGCTGTTGAAGTTGAAAAAGATAAAACAAAATGAAGGCAAATCATTAGCACAACGTGATAAGTAAATCTTATTAATAAATATTTTCCTGCTTTTTTTCGGTTTGCGAAACAAATTAAATCTAAATGTTTAAATATATATAATAAGCAAAATATTAAGTAAAGATGTAAAATATTGATTTTCGTTAAATTACGAGTAAACTCATTAAGGAGTCCTGATTTTTGAAGCAGAACTAGAAGATAAACATGTATTAAGCTATTTGCTTGCAGAAAACTAATAAGCTACATACACACCGTTGTCAGATCTTACAATATTGCCAGTAAAATTGTCTGCAAATGTATTACAATCGCGTAAACTGCCAATTTTTAACTTACAAAGTTGTCAGAAAAACCATTGTCAATCAATTGTAAGACGACAATGTTGTCAGGCATCTGACAATCGTAAGAACACTCTTCGTCTGCATTGCCTGGTTGGTATTGTAAGCTCAGTTTTAATTGTCAGATGTATAAAATTAATGCACCTGACAATGGCATCATTGTCAGAAAATTGTTTGATGGGCAACACTGCCAAACAGATCGTTGTTGATATACATAAGTGGCAATGCCTTACAACATGTCTGGCAATTTTTTCCATCTACAAATCTGACAATCGTGTGAACTGACAATTTTTGTTGTCAGATGAATTATTTGTCAGACCATAGTCTGACAATGAAATTGTAAGATTCTCTTACGATCGTCTGAACACACAATTTACTTCCGTGGGACAATTTTTCATTGTCATTACATTGTCAGCATGTTGCCAGATCTTACAATATTGTAACATCTGACAACCGTGTGTACATAGCTTTACTCTTTTCCTTAATGTCTACTCGTACTTTAAGTAATTTATTATTTAATCTTATCATCTCAAACACTTTCTATTCTTATTTACATTGGAAACATACAAATTAGAATCAATTAATTTGCCGCCTTCGTACCACTTCCATGTTTGGAGTTCTAACATAAAAATATTTAGAACCAAATCAGCAAGTCTTATTAAATAAGCACTTTCATTTTAATTAAAACGAGTTATATTTATTGCTTTTCTTTCATTTGGTTAAACTTAAGGCTACTGATTATCTGTATATTATTTATTTATACAACTGCATTTGCATTTTTTATACGAATTATTTCTGTATACATACATATGTATATTGTATGTAAAATAATGTAATCTCTATACAACCTGTATTATAAGCATATTTTCAAATTTGTGCATTTCGGCAACACTGTTTATTAGTTATTGTTTGTATGTATGTATATCTAAACTAAAGATAGGTAACTTTATGGTCCCTTGTAATCCTAAAGGGTATCAGAGACGTAGTCGATAAGTCTAAAACAAGTGATCTCATAGATCCGACTATCTCTTTTAGCAGGAAGTTTGGAATCATCTTTCCAACAAGGGAAGAATAGGGCACGAACCCAAGGTAGCTGTGGTATGGTTCACAAAAACCACAGTCTTCCAAGCGGAACTATACGCAATAAGGGAAGTGGCCGAAATACTCTCCGATAGGGGACGAGCTGATCAAAATACTCTCTGATAGCCAATCAGTACTAAATGCCCTGAGCAGTTGGCTCTTTACGTCCAGTTTAGCACTGGAATGCCACAACTGGCAAGCCAGCACCAGGTTACTCTCATCTGGGTGCCAGGACATGAGGGGAACAATGGCAAGCTTATGGACATGAAGTGGGAGACAAGACTTTCAGAATAATGACTACTACATATCTACACCAATTATAGTGAAGGTGTCTCCAAATGGTCTGTAGGACCACCTGAGGCAGGCCGAAAAAATCCGCATCGGCCATGGCATTATAAGTTTCGCATTCTCCTGCAAGTCAGCTGATATAATACTACCTGAACCCAACGATTTATAAGAGTGAAAACTATCAAATGCTCAAAGGATTCTTCTTCTATCAAAAGATAAACAGATCTCCTCTTGGCAAATTCTGGGCATCGATCCCATATATGACATGCATCCAGGAAAGTTCGTGTCAATAAGCAGTTCTAGGTCTCTTGTCTACTGGTAGTCCAGCTAACACACTATTTCTTAACAAACAACATATTTTTTTTCTTATTATCCTGCATTATACATTTTCTTTCATATTTTATTTACCTGGCTTACCGTCAGTTGAAAACTATAATCGAATTTATAAGAATATACCTACCTCTGCTCTGTTCAAGGAGAAAAAACGTAAATGCTTCTTTTATCTCATTACAAAAATACTTAAATTGATTACTGTGGAAGAAAAAGAAAAATGAAATATCATACGGAAGTTGTACTCCGAACTCCTGTTGAAAACATAACCAAACTTTAATTTTCTTAAGTGATGTTTTGTAAAAATACTCAAGCGTTTCTTTTTTATTGAAATTTTTATCTCTTAATATCGTTTTTATTCTTTGAGCGCAGAAAGTGTGAAACTATTCAAACGACTTTTGTACAATTTTCTTTTGTTACTTAAACTTTTCCCCTTATCTTTTAACACCTTTTTGTATTAATTTTATTTTGTGCCGAGAAAGAAAAAAAAAAACCAGGAAAAAATTTGCAAACGGTAAAGGCAAGTTTAAGGCTGATTTCAGCTTTGTTAACCATTTCCTTTTCGCTACTTTTCTCGTTTTATTTATTTATATTAAAAATAAAAAATTTTTGTGTTTCTATTTATTTTTTTAAGGCTACTTAAAAATAAGGAAAATATTTAACTCGATTTTTTTTGCGTTGATAGTGAATGTGCTGGAGGAAAGCAAGGACGAAAACAATTTATGTCATCATGCAACAAAGGATGCAAAAGGCCAAGCTTAAATTATAAAGATATGGGAGTATGTTAGGTTACGAAGTTAGGCCGCTGGGTACTCCAAAGAGTACCCGGATACTCCAGCTCACTTGGGTCCTGAAGGTCGTTCCCTTTGTGATTGCCTGAAAAGTTAGGGTATGATAGAAGGAAAAATAAAAGTTGTAAGGATATAGCAGGAGTGCGGACGAGGGAAAGGAAAGGTGGAAAACTGCTTAATGTGGCATTACTTGCTGATTTACTAGCCATCCGCTACTTCCTATGAAAGAAGCTATAGCAGTCGGTTTGACCAAGGCCAGACATGATAGACTATTAAAGCTCCTCTCGCCTAAGCACCTTAGACGATGGTGCTCCAAAGCCGGGCATGCACCGAGGAGATGAAGGATGGTCTCTTCCTCCTCCTTGTCTTGGCAACTTCTACAGAAGGCGTTATAGGGTAGGCCTAGTCTCCTGGCATGGTTCCCAAT
The DNA here is from genome assembly GCA_914767995.1 of Thecocarcelia acutangulata. Taxonomy (NCBI): domain Eukaryota; kingdom Metazoa; phylum Arthropoda; class Insecta; order Diptera; family Tachinidae; genus Thecocarcelia; species Thecocarcelia acutangulata. Next base: position 97,936,052 of record OU612097.1, on the reverse strand, counting down.
CGGGCAATGTCCTTTCATGAGTGCTACCGTCATTCTTAGGAGAAATCTGGGAAGTTTTAATAGCTTCCCCGTTCTCTTAGAGTTAATGTGCGGCCACAGGTTCCTTGATATAAGGCACGTGGGCTCTGTAAGCCACTTTTCTTGGGCGTGTTCCAGCGTGTGGAGTTTTATTCTTTTCCAACACGCTGATATGGGTTGTCCGCAAAAGGGTCAATATCCCTATCCTTTAGGGCTGTCTCTTTTTTGGCTAACTCGTCAGCGATGTTGTTGCCATTGTTGGACCCGTGTCCACGTACCCACTTTAGGGTTATGTAGAATGTCTCGCCATCTTATTTAAAGATGTCCGGCATACCTGGACTAGACTGGAATTGGTGTATATTCCAATCAGGGAATTGATGGCGGCCTTGCTGTCCGTTACTATCATGATATCCCTACCGAATATCTTGTAAAACATCAGCCATCTGACCGCTTTATTTATAGCCGATATTTCAGCCTGAAGTACACTACATCCGTCTGATAGTCTGAAGGATATTTTAGTGTTAAATTCCTCTATGTAAACGCCACCCCCAACCCTTTTTCCTCTTCTGGACCCATCCGTACAAACATAGAAGTATCCAGATTCTAGGGGAGATTCCTCAATTTGGTAGCCGAAGCTCCTTGTGAGGAATGGTTTTGGAATGCAGTAGTCAATTAGATCGGGGACTAGGTCTCCTCCAATCTCCAATATATTAGCATCTCTCCACGGTCTGTGGGTCCACGCCCCTGTCGCGTTCAGCCTGATCGCGGCTTTTAGTGCTATCTGGCTGGCTTCTAACTCGCATGGCATCCAGCTCAAAAGTGCAAAACATACGGGAGTATATTGCTTATTTTGCTTTCGTTTTAGATATATGACTACATTAGAACTTGCTTTTGGAACAATTCTTTTTATTTTAAATACATATTTCTTAATTATGTATATAATTGTCATTTCTTATTTAATCACAAAAACAAAATTGGCTGTTAAGTTTTTTAATAAATTCACATATGGACCTGTACAGGTCAATGGTTGTATATACGAGTATAAAGAGATTTTTGTCTGATATCCTTTGGACATTGATATACATATATTTTTTTAAAAGGCTCATGGTACACTTAACTTAAATATGCTTTGTGTGCGACTAGCACATGACTAGCAGATGATCATGAGTAAAATTATATTAATATCCTGCGCCCAAGGAGAGTATCCAAGTTTTATATTAAAAAGCAGCAAATGCTGTTGTGAATTCGTGCTGCTGTGATCTCGTATAAAATAATAGTTTTCATCTAAACATATGTATTTTATTTTTGACAGATTGCTGCTTGTTGCCTGCTGTCATCTATGTGTTTAATAGGCTTTAGAAATAAATTCCCTTGAATGAAAAGCAGCGTTGCTTTGAGCACTATATATTTTTGAGCAAAATAAAAATTATCTTAAATTCAATGGGTTGTATTTATAGTTGAAAATAAAGTATACTTTAAAACAACTAAAGTCAACCTTTCTAAGAGTCGAGTCTAAAGGCAGAATTAGTTTGTACGTTCTTTTTCGTTCTGAATCAGCTGTCTTGTTTCTGTTCAATGTAAACTATATGTACATAGTTTGTTTTACAGCCAGTTTACCAATCTCGACAGCCTGCTTGCGTTCGCAATCTAAGCGAAAGAAAACTGATTTGGGTTCGTTTAACTTTTTTCTATGCGAACGATGCGTCAAAACTCAATGAAAATACATAAGAATATGCGAACGAATAGTAGTGAGATAGACAAACCCAAATTGATTCGAATGTGAGTGACTGGCTTTCTTTCGCATTTATTTTCTTTCGAAATTAGTAAACTGGCTGTTACTTTTACGTTCTGTTCTGTTGCGGACTAATCTGTTGAAAATAGAATTCAATGTTAAGTGACAGCCATATATGTGTATGTTTTAATTTTTTCTGGTATGGAAAAACTAATTTTTTTAGTCATATAAATACAAATTTTTTATCGAAAGCTAAAATAATTTGTTTTAATTAAAATTTTTTTTCAAATTTAATATATTAATCAATTAAGCCACTATGAATGATCAAAAGAATATAATTTTAGCGAATAAATATTATATTTTGTATAAGAAATGTTGTAAATTCTGCAGATCGTGAGAGAAAAGTTGGCTGTTTTGTCAACATTTCTAAAATTAATTGAATTGTTTCTTATTTTGCTTTTTCAAATAAAACAATTTTTACGAAAAATCTTAATTCCAATATTTTTCTTTTAATTTTGCTTTACTGTTAAAATCAGCTGAACTTTTTCACAGAAAAAGTAATTGTAAAATATTTACTACAGAAAAGAACGTCACAGAACGGCAACTGAAAGTAAAAACTAATGAGGCCTTAACTCATTCATAAACAACTTAAAGTATAGTTTTGACGTTAAAACTCTAAATTTAAAATCAGCTGAAAATGTGTTCAACTCTAATTTGCTTCTCTTTATTTTATCTTTTTCACTTTTTTTTTATTTAATTCACTTATTATCTTATAAATATTACAATTTTAGTTTTGTATCTCAGCACCAATAAGGCATTAGAGGGGCGAGTTGGCAAATAAATTAATAATAAGTTTCCAATAATTAAATACATATTTAAATAAAAAAAGCGTTATTGTTTTTAAAAGTTCTGGTAAATTACTTTTCAAAAAATCTTTAAGTAATATTTTAAATCTTGGAAGTGTAGGACATAATTTTATATTGAGAGGTAAGTTGTTAAATTCTTTACTCCCTGAGTGTTCTATTCGTTGTTTTGTTGTCTCCGTACGGCAAAATGCTATTCGTAATTGTTCCTTGTTGCGAGTCTTAAAACAGTTTTGGTTTTGCATAAAGAGTATCGTATGATGACCTATATCATGTAGACATTTATACACATACGAACAGATTTGTAATTTGTAAGTACCATAAATTGGTAAAATTGAAGAAAAACGATCGGAATATAAAGAATTTGTTGGGTATGTTATTGGCAGGTTTTCCACTGTTTTCAGGGCTTTATTTTGAAGTCTTTGCAGAGATTTCAACTCTGTAGTTTTTTTACTAGCATAAATCAGTGCTAAGTAATTGATATCACTTTGTATTAGACTTTCATATATAAGCATTTTTGTGTTGACATCAAATTTAAATTCAAACTTGTATAAAAGCCCAATAGCTGGCGAGATCTTTGACTTGAGATAATTTATGTGCTGATCCCATGACAAATTTGACTGCAGATGAAGGCCCAGATATTTAACTGAAGATAACTCTTTAATCTCTTGCTCATCAACATGTAAACTGAATCTCGGTTCCGAACGGAAATTGTAACCACATCTTATAAGTTTTGTTTTTTGCGAGTTGATAAACATCTTGTTCAACCACATATATTCAGATATTACTGCTGAATCATGTTCCATATACAGTTTTATAGCTTCTTCATACTTATATGGATCAAAAATTGATATGTCATCAGCGTAAATAAATATTTTTCCCGACAATGTTAAGTTTTGAAAATCATTTAGGTAAATATTGAATAACAATGGTCCTAATACACTACCTTGCGGTAGTGTATATTTCTTTTGTGAATTTGGACAAACTGTTGCTTATTTTGCAAGTAAGAGCGAAAATTTTGAATTTCACTGCCGCGAACACCATAATATTGAAGTTTATGAAGTAAAATTTCATGATCAATTATTTCATCGAAAGATCGAAACACATGCACGCAACTCTGCTGCTACCCTCATCTAACATTTTGCAAATGTAATTATGAACATTTATTGCTGCTTCTTCAGTGCCACAACCTCTTCGAAATCCACTTGCTGAATATAATTCATTGAATCACTGAAGAAACGGTTGTCAGATCTTACAATATTGCTAGTAAAATTGTCTGAAAGTGTATTACAAGCGTGTGAACTGCCAAGTATTAACTTACAACGTTGTCAGAAAAACCATTGTCAATCAATTGTAAGACGACAATCAAGATGCATTAACGTACACGGTGGCAGCACTACGACATGTGACAATTTTTTGGTACTGGCAATATAGGAAGCTATTTACGTCAAATGTATTGTTTACATTGTTGAAAGTGAATTTAGTGTTGTATTCTGAATTAAACATATATAAATTATTTTGTGAACATAAAAATAATTCAAATAATTATAATTTATAATTATGAAAAGGTACATTCATAGTTTATAATTGTGAAAATAGTTACAAATATTTTTGATAAACATAGCTTACCACATGCCTGTTTTTGTTGTATTGTTGTAATTTTGCTCTAGTGCTGCCACCGTGTATACGTTATTGCACCTTGACGACAATGTTGTCAGGCATCTGACAATCGTGAGAACACTCTCCGTCGGCATTGCCAGATAATTGGCTGGTATTGTAAGCTCAGTTTTAATTGTCAGATGTATAAAATTAATGCACCTGACAATGGCATCATTGTCAGAAAAAAGTTTGATGGGCAACACTGCCAAACAGATCTTTGTTGACATACATAAGTGGCAATGCCTTACAAAGTGTCTGGCAATTTTTTTCATCTAACAATCTGACAATCGTGTGAGCTGACAACTTTTGCTGTCAGATGAATTATTTGTCAGACCATAGTCTGACAATGAAATTGTAAGATTTTCTAATTGACTGGTATTGTAAGCTCAGTTTAAATTGTCAGATGTATAAAATTAATGCACCTGACAATGGCATCATTGTCAGAAAAAAGTTTGATGGACAACACTGCCAAACAGATGGTTCTTGATATACATAAGTAGCAATGCCTTACAACATGTCTGGCAATTTTTTTCATCTAACAATCTGACAACCGTGTGAACTGACAATTTTTGCTGTCAGATGAATTATTTGTCAGACCATAGTCTGACAATGAAATTGTAAGATTTTCTTACGATCGTCTGAACACACAATTTACTTCTGCGGGACAATTTTTCATTGTCACTACATTGTCAGCATGTTGCCAGATCTTACAATATTGTATCACCTGACAGCCGTGTGTACATAGCTTGACTTATCGTACATATCGCTCCTTTATTGCAACATAGTCATAACGTAAAAAAGCTAGTTTCGAGAAGAACACATTTCAAAATTTTAGTTTCCACACAAATCTTAAAAAAATTGTTTAGAAAATATATCCTAAAGGAAACAGTTTAAAGGTAATTTAAATATAATTTTGGCACAATATAAAAGTCAGTACTGTTAACAATTCTGCATTGTTAACTCGAAAAGCTCATTTTTTGAGATATGACTATGTTGCAATAAAGGAGCAAGATGTATATACTTCAAACTTACTATTACTACTTTCTCTATTTTCCACAACTTTTTTTTTTTGCAAATTAACTTAGAAATTATTAAAAAATAAACATAACTTTTTACTGTATTCATTTCATTTCATTTATTTACAAAAATATGCAATACAAAGCCTCAAGGGCCAATATTATTATATTACATCAAAGCAGAGAAGCCTGAGTATACAAAAATGTTTAAAACAAAAATAATTAATACATTATTAATAAAAATAAAAAAGCTAAATCAAGAATACCAGCTCCCCAGCTGAAAAGTTAAGAAAGAAAACATTAGCGCGGAATGAACACGTCTAAATCAGTGGGATAACCAAAGAGAGAATAGAAAATTAAATTAAAAAAAAAATGTAAACAAAAGAGAAGCATCTGTTTAAGGTTGCCACTTTTCAATGTTTGATTAGAAATTGTGAGTAAATATTCAGCAAATTCTTATTCAATTCAATTTATTTTTTTCTTTTGATATAATTTTGTTAACAATATGATATATTTAGATTAAAGAGGTTAGCAATATATATATTCCTTTTCTACTTAAATTTTGGATTTTTCTGAGATTTTATGATATTTTTTTAGATATTATGACTTATTTTTAGGGGAAAATTAATCAAAACCCTGTTGAACTCTGCTTATAACTTAGGACGCGAATTCTTATTGTATTTAAATTTTTTAATATTCTTTTCTTCAACTGTGACTACAAAAAACACATCTACAGCAGGAGTCGAATTTAATTATTGATTATGAATACAGCGCAATAATAATAAGCTTGTATAAAAAAATGTCTGCCAAAAATATTGCCACCCTTTTTTCCATTAAACTTGTTTTTAATGTTATTGGGGTACTTTTCAACTGAAGTTTTTATGAAATAATATAGAAAATAAATTTATATTTACCTGCAGAGTGCAACATCTTCACAATTACTAAAATAATAAAATTTGACAAGTAAAAAAAAAACCAAGTAAGTTTTCTTACATAGAGTGAAAAAGAAAATATACACATTGTGTATGTGTAAGTTGACTCTTATTATTCCTTTATTTATATACATATGTAGTCTTTGCTACTAAATTATGTATTTCTCATAAAATTTAATTTTATACACACAGTTCCAAAACAAAGTTTCTTTGGCAAACTTATTTGAAAGTTCTTCAAAAACTTGTCTCTACTTGTGTTGGCCCTGTACGAGTATTTCTTTTTATTCGCATTCTTCTGCTTTTCCCGCCAGCACACTAATATTTGAAAACTTAAGCACGTTTGTGCTATTCAATGACATTTAGTTAATTAACAAACACTTATAGATGCTCAAGAGTCCTAAAGAACACACGTTCCGCCGCCCAAACGATGTGGAAAAACATAAAAGTTGTTATAACAACAACATCTGATTATATATGTGCAAGTACATGAACATTGACTGAGTATGGAATAGGAAAAAAAAAACAAAAATAGAAACCTTTACACCAGCAATTCTTTTCGATTTGATTTTGCACATTTATTGGGCGAGTGGAGTGTAAAATTCAACAATATGGCAATTTTCATGATTTTAATTTTAGATAGAAAAAACAATTTATACATTACGAGTATTCGAAAATAAATGTTTGCTGACGTCTGTAAATGGAACAGAATGAACAAAAATTGTAATAAAAAATAAAATGTTTTTTGAGATAAAATCTTTATTATTTTTAAAAATAAATTTCAGGCATTACTTTTCTAAAATTGTTAATTTGTTTCTTTATACTTCTTAATAAAATAAAAACTTACAGCCAGTTTACTAATTTCGAAAGAAAATGAATGCGAAAGAAAGCCAGTCACTCACATTCGAATCAATTTGGGTTTGTCTATCTCACTATTATTCGTTCGCATATTCTTATGTATTTTTATTGAGTTTTGACACATCGTTCGCATAGAAAAAGTTAGACGAACCCAAATCAATTTTCTTTCGCTTAGATTGCGAACGCAAGCAGGCTGTCGAGATTGGTAAACTGGCTGTTATAATTAAAGGGTAGTCCAACTAAAGCGCAAAATGTTAAAAAGTTATGAACAATTAATGGTCAAAATCGGAATTAGAATTTAAAGTAGCGGAGCCGCAAGGCTCCGTTCTTTCTCCTACCTTGTTTCTTATTATTCTCAACGACCTTCTCTACCAAACTTCCAACCCTATCCACTCTTTCGCAGATGACAGCAGCATTTGCCACTCGTGCTCTTTTAGCTATAGGCCCAGCCTATCAGAAATCGCTGCCAAGAGGCTAAATATGAATGATTCACTGAATAGTGACCTTCTATTAATCTCCGAATGGGGTCGTAAAAACAGAGTCGCCTTCAACGCTCGTAAGACCCAATGTTGCTTATTAACACACAAGCAAACGACCGCAAATGCTGCTTCATCTGTACTCATGGATGGTATAAATATTGAGGAATCGGATGCTCTTGATGTTCTTGGAATAAAGATACAGTGTGATGTTCGCTGGACAGAACCCATTTTTCATGTCTCTGAAGAAGCATTCAAGTGCCTCGGTTTTTTGAAACGGTGTAAGATGTACTTCACTCCATCCGATCTCCTTACTATTTATACCACCTACATTCGACCGAAAATGGAATACAACTCTCATGTTTGGGCCGGTGCCTCAAAGTCTATTTTGGGGCTACTCGACCGTGTGCAGGAGAGGGCGAAGAAGCTCATCGGTGACAGTAGGGTATCCAACTCTATTGACTCACTGGAGCATCGACGCAGTGTGGGGTGCGTTACTCTTTTCTATCGCTACTACAATGGACTTTGCTCTGACGAGATTAGGGATCTTGTTCCCGAAACTCGCACATTTTTGCGTAGCACGCGTTCATCGTCCAGAGCTCATCCATTTGTGGTTGATTGCCCAGGGAATCGTACTACGCATTACAGAGAGAATTCGAATTCGTTTTTCAGCCGTACGCTTCGTCTGTGGAATAAGTTGCTTGCAGACGTGTTTCCTGTCTGTTTTAACGTTGGAAGGTTCAAGTCAAATGTTCACAAACACTACTCTTTCTTTTCCCCTCCTCACAACCAATTTGCCTAGTTCTGGTACAATGCACTGCATATCTAGGAGTCATCCCCTGAGTACTGGTCCAATGAAAAAAAAAAAAAGAATCTTCAGTTTAAGCCAGTAAAGCGATTTTGTAACTTTTATAACGATAATCGAGTCGTGAAAATAATTATAACGATATTTTATAGAATTTGCTATTCTGTAACATAATTTTAACGCTATTCGCCGTCGATTCGCTGTTAATTTTACTGCCGATTGCCGCTATGTTAAAGATAAAAATTTTCTTGTTGTTTATTCAATCTTTAAAGTGTATTTTCTTTTTATTAAATTATGCTTCCATGAAATAACATGTTAATAATTTGATTTTTAATACATAAAAGTATTTATTATATACATTAATTAATACATAAAATATTTGGTAAATACCGTACACATTTTCCAAAAAAAAAATTTCAGTATATTTTTTCAACCGGTAAAATGAACGCTTCAAGGGATTATCAGTGTGTTCTTCGGGTATTGAGTAATTCCTTTGAGTTGACAGCTAGTGAATATAAAAAGTTATATAGATTATATCCTGCCTTAGTTGTGGTCATTCCGTATATACAGAAATTAGTACATATAAAGAAATAAATGAAACATATGCACACATATTTTATTTTACTTACCTTATTACAAGTTACATAATATTTATTATCACTTAAAAGCTAAAATCACAACATATAAAAATCAATAGGTTATGGGAAAAGTTATTGTTTTTTCTTCTTTGTGGTTTTCGCTTTTTTTTTGACAGAGATGCCACGTATGGTTTATATGAATGAACAAAAAAAAAACACAGCTGTTTACCATCGTTAGAATTAAGTAACAGAATCACTCAATCGTTATTGCAAGCGATGAAGTTTGATGACAAAAATTTCGATTAAAAGTTAGAGAATCGCACTACAGATTTCCTTTCGCTCAGAATGTGGCATCGAATTATTAGGAAAAATTGTTGCTAGTAAATCGTAAAATAAAAGTGCCACGAAATGAATATCTCTGTTTTCCAAACAAGTCGTAAAAAAAATTCAAAATTTTACTTGCAGTTACAACAAACCGGCTATTCCCAAATTTTGTAGCAAGCGAAACTTGGACGCTGTCGAAAAATTGGCAAAGGGATATTACTAAATTTCCGAACGTGCTAGTATTTGGCGCAAAGATAGATTTTATAATAAAATTAAAAACCAGATAGCTGCACTCGTGATTAATGTCAGTTTTGCATTAAGGGGTTAAATATTAAGGGCCGCTGTTGAATGTGAACTACACCTAACGTCAAGGTTTTTTCTGCTTTTCATATGACATTTCTCAATCACACATTAATTCAATTTGAAACATGGAAAGATACACGACCTATCAACGCGTTAAAGTTATTCAGGCGTATTATGAAAATGGGTGTTGAAATCAATATACATATCGTGCACTTCGTGATTTTTTTCGGTCAATTTAATTGTCCAAATGTGCATACAATCAGAAAAATGGAGGCTGTAGGAGGTATGAAATCTCCAATGCATGCTCGTATAGCTCGTTCTGCAGAAAATATTGCTTCTCTACGCAATAGTGTGGCTGGAAAACCATCCACCTCAACTCGTCGTCGTGCTAACAACTGCAGCTCTTACGCTCGTCGCTGATGAACATTATGCAAAAAGACTTGCATTTACGCGTTTACAAGGAGCAATTGACTCAAGAACTAAAGGCCATTGGCCATTGCAAGCATCGTCAATGGTGAGAATAGTGACAAGAAGTGATAACAGTGGATGATAAATTTTCGACGAAACTCATCTTCAGTGATGAGGCACATTTTCACCTCAGTCGATTCGTCAAGAAGCAGAATTGACGCATTTGAGCGAATGATAATGAAAAGAATGATTGTCGAAAAACCAAGCACCCACAAAGAGTGACTCTTTGGTAAGGTTTATGGGCTGGCGGCATCATCAGGCCGTATTTTTCCAAAATGAGGTTGGTGAGGCAGTTACTGTGAATGGTGTTCGCTATCGTGAGATGATAACGAACTCTTTATAGCCCGAATTGGACGATATGAAGTGACTGCCAAGATCTTGTGAATTGACAACGTTGGACTTCTTCCTTTGAGGTTATTTGAAAAAAAAGATATACGTCGATAAGCCAAGAGCTAAAGGAAGAGATAATTGGGAAACCTCAATTATGCCTCAGCGACATCAAAAATTTGGATCATTGGATAGAGGTTTACTACCAAGGTTGCGGCGGCGATTTGGCCAATATTTTGTTCCATACATAATTGAACCGTATCAATATTACCATAATAAACAGAAATGACAATAATTTCTAGGACTTGTGTGAATAAAAAACGTTTAAACTTTCTCATGATGGTTGGTCACCCAGTTTTTGCTTGACGTTGAGTTCCGGGAACCCCCTTTATAACAATGGCTGCGAGAGTTACAAACCTACCTTCATACAAGTGACGTTAATATAATCGTGTTAAAAATAAGTTCGTTTATCTAAAACCCCATGGAGTTGCCTATAATGTTTAAAGCAATGAAATATTCATTTATTTGTTCCTTAAGTCATCATACTCTTCTTAAAACACTTCGTTTTTTTTCACTATTCGTAATCCTCATATGAGTGGCCAGGAAAGTTAACACTCACACTCGCACATGTTTTAGTTTTGCAGTATTTCCGTCTGAGTGTTTGTGTGTGTAGGTTTTTTTTAGATTTAGTTTCCCGAGTATGTATGTTAATGTTTCAAAAATCGTTCGATTTAAGAGTGTGCATGTATTTGTTTGTCTAAGCGGAAGTGCTGCCAGTTGCTGTTCAAAGGTAAAGTTGTATGAAAAAAGTTTGATGATTGCAAATGGTTTTATAGTCTACAAGTAACGAGTTGCATATTGCCAAAAAATTTGTTATCAGCAAAAGCTGCACTTCTGACTTTTTTTTTTGCTTTTTGTGGTGCTCTTTTGACGTCGATTTGTCTGAAGTCATTTTATTTTTGTTCTTGTTGTAAATTTTTGTTGCCTAATACCGTTTGTGAGCACGTGCAGCTTAGAAATTATGAACAAAGTACAAACAACATAACGAAGGCTTTTTCCGTTTTTTTTCTTGATTCTTTTTGAAAATTTTTACAGTTGTTAGTGCAGGAAGTCGATTGTGCTGCTTCAATGACGATAAATTTGTGTATTTTCTATGTTATGATTTTTTTTTTTAGATAAACTTAAAAACATAAACACAAAAAATTGGGCTTTTGGCACAAAGAATATATTTAAATTTCTCATGCGCTAGAAATAGATGTCAATTCAAGTTAAATTCCAATAAAATACTTTTTCGAATAGAACAATTTGTAGATGTACTGGTTACGCGTTCTACACCGAACCAAATTTCGTCGGTAATATTAACTAAAAAATTTAGTAAACCCTTCACGAAAAAAATATTCAAATCAAGCGATTATTTTTCAAATCTTAACCAAATTTATTCAAATAAATAAATTTGTTTTTCAATTCAACAACAATGGATTTCGTTAAAAATATAAATTATTATATCTGTACATTTGAAAAAATATTTGTTAAATACGCAGGTAAAATTGTGTTGAATCAGGAAAAATTTTGTTAAAACAGTAGCAATACATCGTAAGGCAAACGACACACACATATATTTAAATTAACTTCTATAAAGAATGTTAGTTTGAATAAAATATTCGTTTATTTGACAACATTTTTCCAATAAAACTCAACCAAATGAAGACGGACAACATTAATGTAGTAAAAAGTGCTATTTTGACTACAAATTCTTTAAAATGTCAGTAAAATAAAAATATATATATTTTTCTATTACTATTAGAAAATAATTTTAATATTTATGAAGAATTTTCTTTAAAGTGTGCTTATTAAATTTAACTAAAGAGGATGTAGAATTAAAGAAATTTCATTATAAGTAAGTACACAATTTATTTTACCGTAAATAAATAAAAAGTTTAAACTGAACAAACAAAATTTTTTTCTCTCTCAATTTTTAGAAGTAGTTAAGTATTATTAAAAACTTTCTGTTAACAATAACACAACGGAGTCAAATTGGACGCAAGTCGGCTGGCTTTGCAATAGCTGGCAGCCTGTGGAAGATTATGTTAACAACATTTGTGAAGTTGATTCCGGAAAACGGTATCTTGGTAACTAAAAAATAATTATTTCATGGTTTTGGATTGTGCTTAGTTTTGTATTGACGAATCTCTTAGTACTCATTCTTTTTTTTCAATTTTTCAAGAAACACAAAACTTGCTTACTTCAAACGACTACAACAAATAAACTAATCGATGAATTTGGGAGAAATTTGAACAGCTGATGTTTGACAGATCGCAATCTCAAAAAAAAATGTGTTTTTGTTGCCATCTAGTGCTAGGTAGCTTCAATATCAATCCGGCCCCGTAATAATGAAGTCATCATCTTAAGGAAGAACCGTATTAGAGTATGTCTATTTATATATTTTCCTTTCATATAAAAGACTCTAATATTTGTTTTATTATAAATAATACATGAGAAAATATACATACGTTCGCATAAACTATTTTATAATAAATTTTGTATTATAATTTTACTTTTTTGTTACCGTAGTTTAATATTTACTTTTAGCAGATTTAGTTTATATAATAATTTTCTAAACTATGAGCTACGAGTATAGTATCGTCCGTTTAATTTTATTTTATAAACTTTAAAGCATTCCAACTGTTTATGTACTATAAAGTTTTGAAAAGAAGCAGCCGATAAACATAAGTGTTTGGAAATTCTCTTTTTGATAAAAAAATTTGTAAAAGTAAATATTCCTAGTGGGGTTACTGGGGATTAGAAATTTATTAAAAGAAGATAGTTAAACTGAGTAATTCTTTTTCAATATGAACAAAAATGCTGTTGTATTTACTAAATTTATTAGTCCATTCGTCAATTTAAATGAACTAAATTTTTTAGTAACCATGAATAAGAGTTCTTAGTTATTAATAAAATTTAACTATAGGAATTAGTTAATTTGACTAATTCATTATTCAATTTAACAAAAACTATGTTGTATATATAACGAAAAGTTAATAGTTAAGTTGAGGAAATTTCTTCTATATGACTATTTACTAAAATTATTTTTTTTTTTACGAAAAATATCCGAAGACTTGAATAAAGATTTTGTAAGTTGTATAATAACCTACATTTCATCAAGTTTACACCTCATTTTGCAGATTTAGGTAAATTTTTGGTTCAGTGTACACTTTTATAAACTCAAGTTACATACAACGCGTTTGCGTTCAATGCTTTGTTATGTGTAAAGGCCGGGGCACATAGAATCCGTCATACGTTATACGTCTCCTTTTTCAAACTCCTGAGCACTTTCTTGAGCAGCAGTAATGTTTTCAGCCGATCTTGCAGTACATTGTGGTCCTTGCTTGGGCCTATCTCCCACAGATCTTTTGTTTTCGACGTAATTCATTACACAATAAAAAGTGCATTTTCTTGGCATGTTGTTTCTCCCAAAAATTTCACGTAACTTTCTAATCGTCACAGTGATCGATGACTAATTTTGATAAAATATTTGAAAGATTTAAACACGTTGGTTTATTGAATATTCTTCATAATCAAATATGTCAAATATAAACCGTCAAGACTAATGTTTACCAAAAAGGTGTTAAAGCAAAGTAGTGTACCTTCACGTTGGACATCCGGTAGTTTTATTGGCGCATATTCAGAAATGATATCTATTTGTTTTTTAATTACCTATTTAAGTTATTTTTAATTGATTACTTTCAGCACTTAATTATGGGTGAAGCTGTAACTAAATGTCGATTAACAAATACATTTAAACAACAGCTGATTGATTTCATTTTATTGTTTACATATTTGAAAAGTGCATTGTTTTTGTGGTGAAAAAAAAGAAAAAAAGTGGACAACATTAAAAGAGTCATTCAAATATTAGCAGATGAAAAATTGACGAAAAAAGTTAGAACATATAAAATTCCTATTCCATTGCTGTTTCAAACGGCTCGTGTCTATTAGGGTGGTTAAATTTTAAGGGCCGATGTTGATTTTGAATAAAACACAAACTATTTAGGAAATTATTGTAATTTTATTTTATTATGATTTATTGGTATTACTCAATTATGTATGGAACAAAATATCGGTCAAATATGCGCCGCGACCACGGCGGCACACCTCCATCCGATGGTCCAAATTTTCGATGACCCTGAGGCATAATGGATTTTCTATGCCGTTAATGTGCCGAATTATCTCATCCTTTAGCTGTTGAATTGTTGCTGGCTTATCGACGTACACCTTTTCTTTCTAATAACCCCAAAGAAAAAAGTCCACATGATCTTGGCGGCCAATTGACGTCGCCATTACGTGAGATAACACGGCCATTGAATTTGTTGCGCAAAAGAGCAATTGTTTCGTTAGCTGTGTGGCAAGCGGCACCGTCCTGCTGAAACCACATATCGTCTACATCGATATCTTCCAATTCGGGCCATAAAAAGTTCGTTATCATCTCACGATAGCGAACACCATTCACAGTAACTGCCCGACCGGCCACATTTTGGAAAAAATACGGCCCAATGATGCCGCCAGCACATAAACCGCACCAAACAGTCACTCTTTGTGGGTGCATTGGTTTTTCGACAGTCACTCTTGGATTCTCATTCGCCCAAATGCGGCAATTCTGTTTATTGACGAATCCACTGAGGTGAAAATGTGCCTCATCACTGAAGATGATTTTCTTCGAAAATTTATCATCATTTTCATAATAAGTCTGGATAACTTTAACATGTTGTTGGATTGTGTATCTCTCCATGGTTCAAATTGAATAAGTCTGAAATAGAGAAATGTTAAATAAAATTCGGAAAAAAACTTGGCGTTTAGGTGTGGTTCACATTCAACATCGGCCCTTGAAATTTAACCACCCGATACATCCCATTGACTTCATTTGCTCGTGCATGTGGCGCCAAGCTTCCTTTTTCTTCTATATCATCTTTGTGTCGTTCCTCTTGTCATCAATGATGTTTACATATTTGGACACTAATTCTTTAAAAATGATTGTTTCACTTGGTGACCAATTTGTGTCTCTATAAATACATAAAGCAATAAGTACATATTTGTTTCTAACAATTCAAATTCTGCTTGCAATTTAATTTCATCTTACCTTTGGAATCGTTCCCAAATAGTAAATCTAAATAATCGATTATCTAACCCCCTAAATGTTAATAAGGGAATACCACAAGGTTCTATACTTGGTCCTTTGCTCTTCAGCCTCTACATTAACGACTTGCCAGATATCGTCATTGATAGTAGAATGCATATGGACGCAGATGACGTACAAATTTACAATTTTTGCCACGTAAATGAAATTGCTTTGTGTACAAGTAGAATCAACGACGATTTAAACAAGATTAATAGTTGGGCTGGTGCAAATGGTTTGCTTATTAACCCTACTAAGTCCAAATGTATCTTAATTTCAAAATCCGGTAGAATTGTCAATAACTCTCCAATAATAATCAATGACAATGCCGTCGGCTTCGTAAATTCAGCATTAAACTTGGGCATAGTTTTTAATAACAAACTCACATGGACCAATCACATTGACACTGTTGCTGGCAGAGTTTACAGTAAGCTTCGCACACTATGGGCAGTTAAGGACTCTACCCCTTTAACATACGTATGCTCCTCGCAAAAACT
Organism: Thecocarcelia acutangulata; assembly: GCA_914767995.1. Lineage (NCBI taxonomy): Eukaryota > Metazoa > Arthropoda > Insecta > Diptera > Tachinidae > Thecocarcelia > Thecocarcelia acutangulata. Next base: position 97,920,032 of record OU612097.1, on the reverse strand, counting down.
TATCTACTGCCATCACTTTTATACGGCTGCGAGATTTATGCCAATTGTGATGCAACGGATCTACACAAACTTAAAGTAGTGTACAATAATATTGCTCGATATATATTTCAAAAAGGTCGGCGGGACCGAATTTTGGAATATTCCTTTAGGATATCAAATTTAACTTTTGAAAATCTTCTTAAATATAAATGCCTTATTTTCTTGCATAAAATAATAACTTCCCTACAACCACCATATCTGTTCAACAAAATTATTTTCGCCAGATCTCAGCGTGGTAAGAACATAATTCAGCAAAAATATAAGAGTATTCTTTCCCAGCGACAATTTTTAATATACTCTACCAGTCTTTGGAATTCCCCGCCAAATACTACCCAACAGATAGGCAACGCAAATTTATTTAAAAAAGAGTTGTTCAAATATCTTAATCGTTAAACATTGCTTCCCACTATAGCTTATAAATACTTTATGCATACATACATATACACATATACTGTCTGTGTGGATGAAACTTTTGTTATACTTATTATCTTCAATGATTCATGTGATCGAATTTGTTCATTGGTATATTGCAACTCGTGTTTTTGTAGTCTTCTAATTTTGTTTTCTGTTCATTGCTAACGAGTGATTTTTTTGCTATTATCTTTTTCGCAACACTAGTTTTGACAGCTCTCGCACGTTTTGTATCTTGTGTCACTGTCAAACATCTTCAGTTTGGTCTATAATTTAATCATGAATCGTCTTACAAACGAACAACGCTTGCAAATTATTGAATTTTATTACCAAAATGTGTGCTCTGTTAAGAAAGTTCACCGCGCGCTTCTTCCATTTTATGGTCAGTTTAATCGACCTACTGAGGCTTCTATTCGGGCACCAAATTTACATTGTTGGACATTAAACCACCAACACGCTTACGTAGAGTGCGAACTGAAGAAAATATCGCAGCCGTATCGGCCAGTGTTGGTGATGACCGTGAATTATCGATTCGGTGCCGTTCGCAGCAATTGGGCCTCTGTTACTCCACTACGTGGAAAATTTTGCGGAAGGATTTGGGTGTGAAGCCTTATAAGATACAGCTGGTGCAAGAATTGAAGCCAAACGACCTACCACAACGCCAAATTTTTGGTGAATGGACTCCCAGAAGCATTGCAAGAGCTACCAATGCATCCACAAAAAACAACCGTTTGGTGCGGATTATGGGCTGGCGGCATCATTGGGCCGTATTTCTTCAAAGATGATGCGAATCACAACGTTACTGTGAATGGTGAGCGCTACCGTGCGATGATAACAAACTTTTTTTTGCCCAAAATGGAAGAGCTTGACTTGCATGACATGTGATTTCAACAAGACGGTGCCACATACCAAACAGCACGCGAAACAATGGACCAATTGAGAGGCGAGTTCGGTGAACAGTTTATTTCACGCGTGGGACCAGTCAATTGGCCGCCCAGATCGTGCGATTTAACGCCTCTAGACTATTTTTTATGGGGCTATGTTAAGGCTAATGTCTATAGCGACAAGCCCGCTTCGATTGACGCACTGGAAGCCAACATTGCCAACATTATGCGTGAGATACCGGACGAAATGTTGGAAAGAGTATGCCAAAATTGGACTAAGCGGATGGACCATTTGAGGCGCAGCCGCGGCCAACATTTGCATGAAATAATCTTCAAACATTAAATTATATCGACCCAACTATCGATCCAAATAAATATTTCATGCATTTTTTTGAATTTTATGTGTTGTTTTTTTAATTTCCGATAGTTGTTATAAAATCACCCATTATAAGAATACAACTATCTTTTAAAATGTAACTTATTTCCGAGACTTTAAAACTCCTGCTCCCAAATTTTTATAAAATTATTATTCTAAATTATATATACATACATATACACTAAATTATTGTTATATTATTATTATTATTGGTATAATTATTACTATTATTATTATAAGTTTTGTTAACTAATACTCATATATGTAATTGCTTGATCACTAGCACTGTCACTCATAAGATGATTCATCTTGTTGTGCTAGAACAGTAAAATAAATAAATAAAATAACACAAAACTTACTTTATTTCCTTTGCAAATTGAGATCATTTCGTAAAAGAAGAAAAATCACAAAAAAAAGAAAACAAACTAAAGATGTGTTTTTGTCTATAAATTTCTATTGAAAGCAGTGTTGTATTGCTTTTAACAGCTGGAAGCAGTTTTTAACTTATGATTTGTGAATTACATCCTTATCTATTTGTGAACTATTTTTTAGTTTCTGTTTTATAAGTTTTGAATTTAATTATGATATCTGAAAAGACTACAGTGATTTTTATACATTGTAAATATACATAATAATATGATATTATCAACAGCAATCATAGAATATTGCCAAGTCAACAATATATTTTGTTGCATGTGGCGTGAGTTTCTCTTTAATAAATAGTTCTTTTAACACTTTTAAAACTATTTTAAATGCTGTTCAATTGTCATATTTTTCTTGCGGACATTCATTCAATAACAACTGACTTCATTTTCACAAATATTCGCTGTTTTTGTATTGAACAGAAGAGAAGAAAAGTTTTCTGCATTGAAGTGCTGATATATGTAAGTACTTGTATATACATAAATCCAGTTAAAACTAAAAATGTAAAGGATGTAGAAATGAACGTGCTGTTTTCTACGTGTAAAGTATCCTTTTAAAACGTGCTTTTTGTTTTGTAAGGCTTCTTTTTGCGTACGAGTCGATGCGCGAGCAAAAAGAAGGAAGTTTTCTTGTTTTCATGTATTAAATCTCAACATCTAAATCGTTCATATAAAATTTTATACTTTATATATTAAACTTCAAGAAAATTGCATTAGAGGAATTTGCTTTAATTTAATGTTCACTAAAAGAAGATATTCTTCTTTTTTTTGAAAATAGTCAATATAAAATAGTCAAAATAAAATTAAATACCTACTTGAATGTCATAAATAGCTCTAAAAATTCAATTCTTTAGTGAAAATGATGAAAGGTCAATCATTGGTGAACAAAAATTTTTTCAAATATACTAGAGGTGAAAATGATTTTAAGATATATGTTATATTTACTGCATTTTGAAAATAGTTCTCACATTTAATAGAATGCTAAATTTTAAAAATCTGGAGCTGTATTTATAGTCAAAAATAAAGTATACTTTAAAACAACTAAAGTTAAGTTTTTTAAGAGTCGACTCTAACTCATTCATACGTCTCGTTTATACGTAGAACTTATTAGCGAATAAAAACTATTTGCAAATAACTATTTCACAGTTTATGCAGCCGAAAAAGGTTCGAAGGGAATTTATAAAACACGTATCTATGGTAACACCGCACGGTCATATAGTTATAAAAATATACTTAAGTTAACTTGTTAAAATTTAGAGGAAATATAAATTCTGAAATAAAAACAATTATTCCAATTATTTTTTTCGCACAATATAATGAACTTTCTTTCACAATTTTTATTTTTTATTATTATTGAGACTTACATAGTGCCTGATGTTTAAAATGAAATTGAAACTTTTAAAGACGGTGGCAACATGTCACACTTTATTCACAAATAAGAGCTTTATTCAAGACTAACTTTCGTGAGTTAGTAACTCACAATAAAAAAACTATACGGCAATATTTTACGTTCTAATTTGCAAATAAGTCGCACGCGTTATACTGTGTATTAATACTTGTCAAAAATTCAAATAATACGTGCAAGTCTGATAGTCCGAATGCAATCTGTCACACTTAGGAAAAATAATACGATAAAAATTTGACATCCCATACGACTTTGTTGTTTTTTGAAACTTTACAAAACGATAACACTTTTCATTGGATCAGGGTTGTGTTTTTTAGCAAACGCATTGAGTAGTCGGCTATTTCGTATGCAGATAGGGTGCCGTCACTTATATTATTTGTTATCGTTATAAAAAAACTTGAAATTTGGAATTTAGCTGTCGTTTATAAATTCATTTTGCTCATGCTATATGTAGAACATAAAACATTTTTGTGCTATTGAATTTGGATTTGTTTTACATAATTATTATTTTAACTGTTGAAGAATTTCACACGCCGGCACGTCTATCGCCTACGACGAACAACGCACCTGCCGCCATGAAAAGTTTTATGATGGCACATCTATGTTGGTTTATATCAAGTGTGATGGTGTCAATGCAAAATCTAATTTACTTTAGACTTTTTGACAGTTGCAAGAAATGTGTTTAGACTTTTATCTCACAAAATCTAATGAAAGTATTTATATTTGCATAATAGTCTGATTGGGCCTTTAGGAAAAATAATACGATAAAAATTTGACATCCCATACGACTTTGTTGTTTTTTGAAACTTTACAAAACGATAACACTTTTCATTGGATCAGGGTTGTGTTTTTTAGCAAACACATTGAATAGTCGGCTATTTCGTAGCCGGCTATTTTTTTATCGTTATAAAAAAACTCGAAATTTGGAATTTAGCTGTCGTTTATAAATTCATTTTGCTCATGCTATATGTAGAACATAAAATATTTTTGTGCTATTGAATTTGGATTTGTTTTACATAATTATTATTTTAACTGTTGAAGATTTTCAGGCGCCTGCACATCTATCGCCTACGGCGAATAGCGCACTTGCCGCCATGTAAACTATTATGTTGGCACATCTATTTGCTGAACAAAGTTTTATATATTTAAAATACTTAAAATTTCTGAAATGAGCGAAGATATTGTTATTAAAATAAATGCTGCCACAACTCCTAAAAACATCTTTTTTATTTATTTTTGGCTCATCATTTTTTAAATTTGTAAGTTTTATAATATTTTTCTTTAAAGATATTGATAACTGCAATGTTACACGAAAAATAATCACAATTTATTGTTTTGTAAAAAAACGAACAGCTGTTTTCTTTTTTACTCAAATTTGTTGGTTTATTTCAAGTGTGACGGTATGAATGCAAATTTTAATTTACGTTAGACTTTTTGGCAAGAAATGTGTTCAGACTTTTATCTTACAAAATCGAATGAAAGTATTTATACTTGTATAATAGTCTGATCAGGGCTTTACTCACATCTTACATCTTTCATCATTTTAGCAAGATTTTACCATCTTCCTGTATAAAATCTATATGAAACAAACTCAACATCTTTACAATATGTTGGTTTCTCATTTTGTTGGACTCAACATCTTTCGATTATTTTAATGTCATCACTAAAAAAGTTAAAAGAAATTATCAAAAATTCATACTAGAAAATATACCTGCAAGAGTAAAAATTTTTACAATGACCGGGAGCGAGCAATGTAAGTAAATTTTTATTTAATTAAAAGTAATATATAATTAAAAATAGTGATACATACAATATATTTATTTATAGTAAAATGGAAAAAATACTTCGTGTTGTTTGGTCTGCTAATTTTATAGTATGCTAATAGACCTCCGGCATAAAAAAGTTGCAGAATTGCTGAATAAGAGGAAAAATTCGTATATTTTCCAGGAAATGGCTGTGAAGTTGCAAGATCTATTCGTAAGCTCTCTTTGAAAAACTCTGAACTGGTAGTCTTTTAATATCATTTTCCCAAAAATTGCCATTTTGATTCCAAGGTGTTATTATTTATATTTATTAGTTCAATTCTTAATAAATGGTTCAAAATTCTAACAAATTCCCATTCGGACTCGAAACACCTTGCGCATAAAGCAAGATTTCATCCTGATCGTCGCCGTCGTCTTGCATAATTTCTAACAATTCTGCAAATTGAAGCAGTTATTATTTTTGCTCTCTAAGAGCAAAATTTAATCCAATAATTGCAGAATCTTTTAACTCCATTTTATTTAATGTTTTTTGTTTGCTCAAACAAAATGTAACGTAAACAGCTTTTTTAAATTTTCAACATCTTCCACATACATCTCCAAGATGTGAGTAAGTGTAAGTACCAAGGTGCATTAATGTATACACGGTGGCAGCACTAGAGCAAAATTACAACAATACAACAAAAACCAGCATGTGGTAAGCTATGTTTATCAAAAATATTTGTAACTATTTTCACAATTATAAACTATGAATGTACCTTTTCATAATTATAAATTATATTTTTTTGAATTATTTTTATGTTCACAAAATAATTTGTATATGTTTAATTCAGAATAAAACACTAAATTCACTTTCAAAAATGTAAACAATACATTTGACGCAAATAGCTTCCCATATTGCCAGTAGCAAAAAATTATCACATGCCGTAGTGCTGCCACCGTGTATACATTAATGCACCTTGGTAAGTACGCTATAAACGAGATAATAGATAACATACGAGTACAGATTTGCCGTGAAAACGTATTCTAAATTTAAAACCAGCTGAACCTATGTTTAACTCATTTAACAATATCATCAGCTGTTCAGTGAAAAAATTCATGAAAATGGATGAATGTGCACATTTCAACACAGAGAAGGAGATTTTGCAACTATTAAATATTGCGATGAAGAATTTGATCCAAGGTAGCCTAAAATATACAAAAATAGGTTTAATCCATTTGATATTAGTGATGAGAGTTTTTACCTTTGCTACTTGATAAAATTACAAATAGCTGCTTGTTGAATGCTGTCGAACCAAAAAACCATGGAGGACTGCCTTCAGCTTCTCAATATCATAATCGTATCCTGACGAAATTATAGCTTTGCGTATAGTTTTCCAAGTACTATTTTTCTTGGCTATCTTGGATATATCGCTTGCTATATTCTCTACGAAATCTAGGTATACACTTACACACCACAGTCCCAGAGAGATTAATTTTTAGTGGCATTTCAATTTGCCTCTCTGTCTGTTGGCTTTTTCAGTTTCTGAAAATAAATCGTTGATTAACTAATCTATAATATAAAATACATACATAAGTACGTGCGTATATGGTTCAGACTTACAGCCAGTTCGCCGATGTCGAAAGGATAAGTTCATTCGCACTCTAGGCGAAAGAAAATTGATTTGGGCTTTTTCAAACTTTATTCTATGCGAACAAACGAATGTCAAAATTCAATTAATATATATAAGTACATGCGAACGAATACAAGTGATTCGAATAAGAGTGACTAGCTTTCTTTCGCATACATTTTCATTCGATTTCTTCGAACAGGCTGTTACTATTTTTAGTTTCTCCATTTTCCACAATTTTTTGGCAAAGCCACGTAGAAAATATTCAAAATAACTTGTATATTTTTACTGAATTCTTCAAGAAATGTAAACCAAAGAAAAACAGCTGTTCAAGGTTGCCACTTTCTAATGTTTGATTAGGAACTGTGAGTAAACATTCGGCAAATAAAAGTTGACACCAATTTAAAACCAGTTCAGTTTAAATTATAATTTTTTCGACTAAAAATACGAAAAATATAGCAACAGCTTTTTACTTAATGATTTACTTTACTCAATGTTTATACATGCAAGTGCAAAAAGCCCAATACATTACCATTTTTTTACTAATACATTCACACACCTACAAGTAGTAGCCTCACTTGCAGCTGATTTTGGTTGGCAGTGATTTTTTCACTTGCATGCAATAAGAAGCAAACAGTGTTGCCCAAAGATATTTCATTTTAACTTTAATGGGTATTTTCAAGAAAAAATTTTTAAAATATTAATATTTTTAGTTATATGCCGAAAACATTATATAAAAAAACAAAAATGAATAAATATCTATAACTTATTTTATATTTGGAATACACATTTATTATTTATATTGGAAAAAAATTTATGTACATAATATAATTCCCCTGTAATATTGCTCTGCCTTACGCTTTGGCAGCACATACATTAAAAGCGCATTTAGTAGGCGTACAACGTTTGTCTTCGATGACATTTTGAAAATGAACTTGCATTTGTGTGTGTGTAAACAATCGTGCAAACTGCAAGTGTTGTTATTATTTTTTTCGATGTATTGGTTGTTAATATGCACACGCAACTTGTAACAAGTTACTTGCATGTGTAAACTTAGTGTTAGCAAGAGTCGAATTTAGCGATTCACTATAAATACAGCGCCTATATATTGAGAAAAAGAGCTTCAAATCATATTTGGCTGGTAAAATCTTCGTTCTGGCAACGCTGCCTATGAGTGCTAAAAATAAGTTGTCTGCAAAAATTTATCGCTCTATTGTTATAAAGTGTTTGTAAAATTTTTGGCAAAACTAAAATATTCTTTTTTTTGCAAAAAAAAGCATAAAAACTTTATCATAACTTCTGAATCGAAAATAAAATCATTTGTCTAAAACTATTTTGGCTCTTGTAATCGTAAAATACTTCACTTTGCGTTGACTTCTTCATAAAGCGACAAACAAACATGCACCTAAAAGTATGCAACGAAATGAAAGAAATAGGGCAATAAATTCACTATCGACATGACTTTGCTTGTTTAAATGTGTGTAGTTTACAAATAAAATTATTTATAACGGGTACAAAAAAAAAAAAAAAAAAAAAAAAAAAAAAAATAAATAAAAAAAAAATTAGAAAAATGAAAATCGAGAATAAGAATAACGAAAACTCGTTTTTGTGTACGAGTTGAATGCTACACAAGATTGCACTTAATGCAGTGTTGGAAAAGGCAGCACAAACATATACAGTACGATACAGATGAGTGCATTAGAGTGGCTCGCTTTGTATACAAAAAAATAAAAATGTACCAGTCCCCCCTATGATTAAAGATAAGGGTGGCTGACAAAAAAAAACTTAATATTTTATATTCTGTGTAACTAACCTGTTCCATTTTTGTTGTGTTTTATAGATTGATCTTTAAATTTAACTAAAATGGAGAATTGGGACAATGAAACAAGAATTTGGATAGTGCAACGCTTTCACGCTTTAAAGTCCCCGTTGACCGTCAATAGAGTTAGTTGGCTAAAATACAACAAATTTTTGAGTACACATTGTACTGATGAGTGCATTTTACTAGTCATATAAGATCCAAAAATGAAAACAATAGAACTTATTAGTCTGAAATTGAGCAACTTCTGTCAGAAATAAGAAGAGTCAGAAGAGAGTGGCAACTTCGCAGGTCTCCCCAGCTTAAAACTAGGCTACGGAAATGCATAACTCAGTTAAGAAATCTGCTTGAAATCCACAGAATGGCTTCCCTTAAAACATATTTGCAAAGCCTTGATGGTACTCCTCAATCTGATTATTCCTTGTGGAAAGCGACAAAAGATTTAAAAAGACCCGTAATAGGTAAGCCACCTTTGCGAACTTCAACTGGCGACTGGGCAAGAAGCGATTCTGAGAAGGGAATGTTGTATGTCGATCATTTGAGAAACGTTTTTATTACAAATGATTCAGCGAATAGTACAGCGGAATTACCAACATATGTTGTTAGACCTCCTGTATCTTTGAGATTTAATTTTCAAGATATCGAAAACGTTATCGGTAATACAAACCCCAGGAAAGCTATAGGAATTGATCAAATTACTGGTAAAATGCTTGAGCAGATACCTCGTGTAGCAAGAAGAGTTCTACTTTTTATTTTTAACGCTATTTTACATCTTGAGTATTATCCTGCAGAGTGGAAGGTCTCAATGATTACCATGATTCCCAAGCCAGGGAAGGATCTGACAAAGGTAGAATCATATAGACCAATAAGTCTTTTACCAACAATTTCAAAACTATTCGAATAATTGTTAATGGCGAAGTTGAGTCCAATATTAAACAATGTGGGATGCATCCCTGATCATCAACTTGGTTTTCGGGCTAAATATAGCACTATAGAACAAACGCACAGACTAGTCAATGTCATAAGAGAAACCTTTGAGGAGAAGAAATATTGCTCAGCTCTTTTCATTGCTATTTCTCAAGCTTTTGATAAAGTGTGGCACGACGGCTTGATGCACAAAATAATGCTAAACTTGCCTGCAAATACACACAAGCTTCTGGAAAGCTACTTATATGGGCGGAAGTTTGTTATCAGAGAAAGCGACTTTATAAGCCCAACTCAGCCAATCGAGGCAGGAGTTCCCCAAGGCAGCATACTGGCGCCTACTTTATATTTGATTTACACCTCTGACATGCCAATGACATCCGGAATCCACACTTCTACCTTTGCAGATGACACAGCGTTTTTGAGTGTTCATGAAAACCACCAATTAGCTTCACGAAATTTACAGGACTACATTTCAATATTAGAGAAATGGCTAAAACTTTGGAAAATCAAAGTTAATGAACAAAAATGTACTCATGTCACATTCACACTGTGTAAGCAAACATTTGCATCTATCCAAATAAACAACTCACCTATTCCGCAGCCCAATGAAGTAAAGTACCTTGGTATTCACCTGGACCGTAGGTTAACGTGGAAGTCTCACATTGAAGCAAAAGTCACTCAGTTGAAACTAAAAGCAGCGCAACTAAATTGGCTTATGGGCAGAAATTCGACATTGAAGTTGGATTGAAAACTTCTGTTATACAATGCAATTATAAAACCTATATGGTGCTACGGGATTCAATTATGGGGCACCACCTCAGCGTCAAATAATGAAAAAATTCAAAGGCGACAAAACCAAATTCTTTGAACGATTACTGCAGCTCCATGGTACGTCAAAAATTCACGAATTCATAACGATCTGAGTGTTCCGCTGGTAAAAGAGGAATTTTCTAAGTACGCGACAAGGTATATCAGTAAACTGGAACTTCATCCAAACCTTCTTGCACGCAATATACTTAATTTTGGCGGCCACAGTCGCTTGAGAAGAAGGGATACCGTTGCCACTATCAGATGGCTCAATAGGTGATTTTACCGAAATAGCTTCCGCATAATAAAACTTTTTGTCAAGCATTGGCCGGACTTAAGTAAAAATCAAATTTTTTAATTTTAAATCACATTTTTTTTTTAACTTTAAATTTAGTATTAAGATTTGAATACTTATTGTTAGTTCATTTCGAAGAATCAATAAATAAAAAATGCTTAAAACATGCTTTCCATATAAGATTCACTTAACAAACAAACTGAACACTAGAGACATCCCGATTCGTTTGGAATTTGAATTTGTCAAATACTGAAACAAAGAAATGTCAAATTAAATTGGGTAAAATGTTAATGTTAAGATGTGACCATGATACAAAAAACAAGGTAGCCGCTTCGCTACAACAATATAAAAATAATAAAAACAACAGGTATTTTGTTTGTGTAAAATGGCGAATTCACACTTAAGCTGTCAAAAGCAGTTGATAAAGAACATGTACAAAAATTTTACTGGCGCCGAAAAAGGTAAACAAAACTTGACAGCGAGAGTGCCGCCATATTAACCGAATTCGCCGAGCCATCCACCTAATAATTAATTCGCCTTGAGATGTGACACTTAACAGCGCGCTTTATGTTTCGACCACGTTTTATATTAGAACAAATTGATTTCGTAATGAAAGTTTTCTATATGCCAGAACTGTTTATAATACAGATAAGTAAAGATATAAGAAAATACTTAATTTGAAACTCAATACTTATAGAATGATTGATTTAAGTAAGTGGCTATATTACTCGTAGTTAGAGTTTTTGATGACAAACAATTTAGTTAAATAAAGCACAAAGATTATGATTTAAGGACTTTAATAGACAAACAAAATGTATTTAACAATCAATTACATTATAACTGGATTGGTTTTTTATTACTATTTATATTAAAATATAATTTTTTTCTGGCTTATTCTTGTTCAGGGACTTATTTGCCCAACGTTTTAATACATTTGGCTTAAGCTCGTTTTTCTTGTGTCATGAATTGTCATCATGTCACCACAATCAACAACTCATTAAGCATAATTCTCTAATGACATTTCAACAACTTTACTTGTCTCATTATCATTCGTATTGTAACGAAAGTTTATTTTTTAACTTTTTGTTTTTTGCTCCAGAAACAGCAATAAGTTAAAGAAATTTTTCTTTTTATGGAAATCAAGACTGCCGGGAGGATTTCTGCTTTTTTCTTATGGCATTAATAGGGTTGATAAATGATTGTTTGCGTGAGTAAATGAACGAACAAATGAATAAATGAATGAATGAATGAATGGGTGTATGAAAGAAGAAATGGCTGAAATGAATAGTTGCATAATTAACAAATTGCATTTCACTTCCATTTCTTGCGATTGCAGCAGTTTGAGTGCGCGGTTATTAACAGTTGCTGGATGATTGTTTGCATTTAATGCAAAACTGTTTAAAAAACTAATGAAAGAAGTTAAATATTTTTATATACTTGTTTAAGTTGATTTAAGCAAATCTTGTTAAAACTTATAATAACAAGTTATAAATTTAATTGTAATTGCTATTCAGGATGTTGTTTTTGCCGCAAAAAACTAAAATGTAGAAATACATAAAGCCCCAAATTAAGTTTTTATAGGCTACAGATCTTGATTATCAAAAACTACAAACAGCTTGTTTTTTATGCTTCATAGCTGTCTATACGTCGATATTTCTTAGGAGCTACTCTATTCATCAGTAAACTGAACTATCGCCATACAGGTTGACGCAGAATTATCTTTATGGTCGGAATGCAATGACCTAATTAAGACGCTGTTCGTAGTATGTCGGCTTTAATTCTGGGCGGGATATAATGGGTGATTTTATAAGAACTATCGGAAATTAAAAAAAACACATAAAATTCAGAAAAATGCATGAAATATTTGTTTGGATCGATAGTTGGATCGATATAACTTAATGTTTGAAGATTATTTCATGCAAATGTTGGCCGCGGCTGCGCCTCAAATGGTCCATCCGCTTAGTCCAATTTTGGCATACTCTTTCCAACATTTCGGCCGGTATCTCACGAATAATGTTGGCAATGTTGGCTTCCAGTGCGTCAATCGAAGCGGGCTTGTCGCTATAGACATTAGCCTTAAGATAGCCCCACAAAAAATAGTCTAGAGGCGTTAATTCGCACGATCTGGGCGGCCAATTGACTGGTCTCAAGCGTGATATAAACTGTTCACCGAACTCGCCTCTCAATTGGTCCATTGTTTCGCGTGCTGTGTGGCATGTGGCACTGTCTTGTTGAAACCACATGTCATGCAAGTCAAGCTCTTCCATTTTGGGCAAAAAAAAGTTTGTTATCAACGCACGGTAGCGCTCACCATTCACAGTAACGTTGTGATTCGCATCATCTTTGAAGAAATACGGCCCAATGATGCCGGCAGCCCATAATCCGCACCAAACGCTTGTTTTTTGTGGATACATTGGTAGGTCTTGCAATGCTTCTGGCTGCTCTTCACTCCAAATACGGCAGTTTTGCTTGTTCACGTATCCATTCAACCAGAAATGAGCCTCGTCGCTGAACACAATTCTTCGATAAAAAAAGTGGATCTTCATCTAACTTTTCAAGAGCCCATTCACCAACAATTTGGCGTTGTGGTAGGTCGTTTGGCTTCAATTCTTGCACCAGCTGTATCTTATAAGGCTTCACACCCAAATCCTTCCGCAAAATTTTCCACGTAGTGGAGTAACAGAGGCCCAATTGCTGCGAACGGCGCCGAATCGATAATTCACGGTCATCACCAACACTGGCCGATACGGCTGCGATATTTTCTTCATTTCGCACTCTACGTAAGCGTGTTGGTGGTTTAATGTCCAACAATGTAAATTTGGTGCGAAATTTTTTTACAATAGCCCGAATAGAAGCCTCAGTAGGTCGATTAAACTGACCATAAAATGGAAGAAGCACGCGATGAACTTTCTTAACAGAGCACGCATTTTGGTAATAAAATTCAATAATTTGCAAGCGTTGTTCGTTTGTAAGACGATTCATGATTAAATTATAGACCAAACTGAAGATGTTTGACAGTGACACAAGATACAAAACGTGCGTGAGCTGTCAAAACTAGTGTTGCCAAAAAGATAATAGCAAAAAAATCACTCGTTAAATGTGCCCGTATAAGGTTTAGAAAAAATGTATACTTTCTTCCATACGCGGACTCTACGTAATCTTTAGGTCCATAGAATGCGTCTTACTGTACCATGTTACTCCCCCCGAGTAACAGGTTTTGCTTTGGCTCAGACCAAACCAGGGCAATCTGTTTTCTGAGGTATAGAGGAGAAGGAGTCCCACGTTTATTGTAGCAAACAAAACTCATCAGCACCCACTTAACAAAATGCATATGTGATTCAATATGAGATGAATATAGATAGAAAATAATTAAATGCTCGGTGGCTGAGTGGTTAAAGCAGCAAATCATGATACGTCATGACCCGAGTTCAAATGCCAGATGAGTAGAGTAGCGACTGCGAAACAGCTAGTTGTCCCCCAGCTAAAGATTTGATTATTATTTTTCTTGTCTTCTTCAATCAAAAATTATTGATCTCAGCAAATTTGTAGTGAAAAAAATCCTTCTTACGAAAAAACTTAAGAAAGGAAAAAACTTGAACTATAACTTAACATAAACAAGTGTAAACATATGCACTTTTCAAGGAACTGGAGCAGTGAGGTCTATTTGTATTGGGTGGACACCGTTTAGAATTAGTGTCGGAGATGCTGGACTTAGGCGTTCTTCTTGATAGCAAATTAAATTTAATAGTCATATTATAATGATGGTAAATAAGGCTCGCGGTGTGCTGGCATACATACAACGTTGGGCTAAGGAGTTTACTGAACCATACATAACAAAAAGATTATACACATCTTTAGTTAGACCTATACTCGAGTATGGATCGGTTATTTGGAATCCATATACATGTTATCAAAGGAACTGTATAGAATCTGCTCAGAAGCAATTTTTGTTATTTTGTCTTGGAAATTCAACTTGGAATCCTGAAGTGAGACTTCCATCCTATGCCACAAGATTGGCCATGGTTGATTTGCCCACGCTGGAAAGCAGAAGAGCAATGCTTGATGTTACGTTTATGATGAAATTGTGAGAGGGTACAATTCATTCTGAGTTTCATATAAGTAATGTTAAATTTAATATTCCATATAAATCTACTAGAAACTTTATTCAAATTTATTTAGAATGTCATCAATCAAATTATGCAAATGCTAATTCATTTAGAAGATTATGACAAAATTATAACTATCTTTACAACTTTGTAGATTTTTCAAAAAATATTAATGTAACAAAGCGTAATATTATTTTACATCTAAATTCATGTCATAACTAATATCACATTGATTATATTATATTGCGGTCTGTACACGTAGAAAAAAATATATGGTTGATACAACAATATTCTAAGGGCAATATACTATTGTTGAATTATATGGTTGTACCTAATAATACTATATTGTTATATTTAAAACACCATTCAAATGACACACCAAAATCATAGTATAAGTAACCATATTATATTTGGGTTTAAAATTGGTTTAATAATAACTAACCATAGCATTTATTAAACTAAACAAACCATATTGGTGTCGTAAATAACTTTATTATAATATTGTTGAAACATATATTTCTATAATACATATAATAATTAACTACAAAAAAGAGACAGCATATAATACAATTTTATAAAACTTATTTTAAAAAATAAATACAAATAATTAGAAAAAATAGTCGGGTTGCATCTTACAGAATTAATGCACAAGTTCTTCTTGGAAGTTGAAATATCCATTAGCTGTAATGAAAGAAAAGTAGCTATTAAGTATTTTGTCTGCGATTGCAATTTTAACAGACATCTTTAATCATATTAATATGATTGCATATTGTTGGATTCACCATACATATTTATATTTACATCTTAATATTAAACTTACTTTTTTATTATTCCGAGTACTCCATATGTATTTCTTCGACAAGCTCTCGTTTTTTCTTCTTTTTTTCAATAAAGCTGACAAATACATACGTTTATATATTTTTTTTAATTGAAAACACATAAAATATTTTAAACCAAACTGAAAGAATATTGTATGTCAACGACTAGAATGAAAATATCGTTCAAGTCGGCAATAGTAAGTTTATGTTGTAAACTCACTTTTGTTGCATATGAATCAGCTTATCATACATATAATAAAAACAATTATTTTAGCATTGGGTGTGACAAAAGCTATCGTTGTTTTTAACAAATTTTCACAATTGTTATTATTGCATATAACCATATCTTGAAATATATAGATGTTAACAATAGAATTACAGAAATTCACACAATAAAATATTTATAGAGAAACAAACTATAACTATGCTGATTACACAACGATTTTAACAATTATACATAATGTTATGGAATAGATACTAAGGTTGTTGCAACCATATTTTAAATTGGCTTTTTTCTGCGTGTAAGGATTATTCCATAGACCTTTAAATTATTAAATAAATAAAAACCCGTTGTACAAATGTACAAACCAAAAATGTAAAAGTAGTTT
This sequence comes from Thecocarcelia acutangulata, assembly GCA_914767995.1. Lineage (NCBI taxonomy): Eukaryota > Metazoa > Arthropoda > Insecta > Diptera > Tachinidae > Thecocarcelia > Thecocarcelia acutangulata. Next base: position 97,903,745 of record OU612097.1, on the reverse strand, counting down.
TTCCTTAACTGTATTGGTGTTTACTCTACCATAGAGAACTTTTGGGCACCGCTGCGTTAGACAGTAGACATAAGTACACATGTAGTTAGTAATACTTTGAAGCTGCATCAAACAGTATTCTCTCAGAAACATTTCGCTTTATATTGGCTCATCCCACATGCATGTTGTAAGCAAACTAAATATATAAAATATAAAATGGCCTGTACAGATTTTCTGCAAAAAAATAAATATTTGCCGTGCGGTGATGTGAATTTCAAAACATACAGTTCAACGGTGAATCTAAAATCAACTCCAACTCTAACTCCATTTGAAAACTATAACAATAAAAATAGAATGAAATGTAATAACAAAGTTTCACACTGAAACTAGAATTATACACAAGTAAATAAAAATACAAGCGAATAAATATTGTATTTGTGTGAAAATATCTGTGTATATGCATGTGTGTGTGTCTGTGTGTGTGAGTGTGTTTATGTTTGTAGGACATTATTGTTGCATTGTGCTGTGGTTGGAAAAATATTATTCAACCACAAAAACCATTAGAACGAACAGATGTCACAGCCATTATGGCGAAAAAGCCAATTATAGTTCAGGTGTTTATTATTTAAAATACTCGTAACACTCGTTAAATGCGTGAAATGAATACATAAACTTAACGACGAGTTATTTATGGCAAAAATGTATTTAAATCAAGCCATAAATTAGAAAATATCTACAAAATTATTCACGTAGACATCAAAACAAGACAATTCAATATTTGAATAATATTAAATAGAGAATAATTTTTGTTAATTGCCTATAATGATGATGGATTACTTATTAAAATTTGTTATTTTTCAAATAAAAGTAAAAAATCGTCATTTCATAGGTGCTAAGCTAATCATCAGCGGACTTGAAAGCCTATGAAAAAAAAACTGGTTCAAATGTTTATCTTTCAAAATTTAATGAGAAAGGCTTGGTTAGTCTTAACAGGCTACAAGAAACAAGCTATTGAAAAACCAGTCTACTTGTGTCCAATTCAGTCTGGTTACATTGGCTGAATGTATGTATCCAGCAGATCTACATAACACTGATCTTGTTCAGAACCAATCCGAGGATCAGCTGAAAGAGCCCAATTCATCTCCATTATATTCAGATATTTCTGCCAAAACCTGTCGCAGGAGTCTTCCTAAATATAAAGCCCTTATAAAAGACAGAGCTGGTCACTGTCAGGAGAACCACTCGACACTCTTTAACTTCTCCTTATCTCTACAACTTCTATAGAAGTCATGAAATGGAAGATCTTCTCACGTGCGTCGCTATGTGACAATGGCAAAAGTAGAACGCCTTCGACTGGTAACCTCACTAGACCTGTGCAGTTCCTAAAAGTTGACGCTGTACTTGTCAATTAAAACCCTTGAAGGAGGTCCGAACTATCCCATCTATATCCTCTTGTTGTAAACGGACCCGGCCTTTGCCAGTTTGTCTATTACAATATGACCAGGCACCTCATAGTGTCCCCGTGGCCAGAAAAGCTCCAGCTTCGAATATCTCACTATCCCGTTTAGAGCTCTCAGAGCACTCTTTCTTGGGCATAGATGGGAAGGAGTCCCTAATTAGTTGTAGCAAATAAAACACTAGGCAGCCGTATGGCTTATGTTGTGTTTGATTTCCGAAACCCTAACCAAGGGTTAATTGGCAGAACAAGGATCTACAAAGCCTCCGGGAGTTTTTTTTATTTTGAACTAGTACTCAGGGGATGACTCCTAAAGCAGCGTATTGTACTGGAATTAGGAAAATAGGTTATGACGAGGAGAAAGGAGGGGGTAGTGTTCGTGGAGGTTTAACTTTAACAATAACAACACGAAAAACTAAAACAAACTCTATTGCAGCATTGAAAATGTTGGAATTAAATTATTATCATAAGAGTACTATCTGGATGCCGATCATATGAGAGGTTGAGACTTAAACCTGTAATCGCATAACTATGGTGCAATGCTGGTTTTTGGCGGCTAATAACCTTCTAAGACGCTGTTGTCTTGCAACATGTAGATGTAATGTAAGGAACCAGGAGTGATGGTTAGATGGGTGGGTTGGTTAAGGATTGATGAGGGGTTTGGCTTACGAACTCAATAAGCTTTGTTTTCCATTGACTGCTTGGGAAATTGCATATAGGAAGGATTAAGCGGTCCGAGCTCTGCAGCAACGGGTTTGTCTATATGGCTACAAACTTATGGCAAAAAGCTGTAATCTATGTGAGTCGGAAATAATTAAAATCGTGGAATCGGTCGTTCATCAGAAGATGAAAACCAATTTTCACAATATATCTCATTTAGAGATTCAACCTGAACGTCTGAACGTCGCCTCACCATCAATACATATTCGGATATTCTCTTTGTACACCCCGTAGTACTTCAATCAGCTATCTGTCCTCATTATTGCCTGGATTCCCGCCTGGCTTATGCTACACTCAGTAGCCTAAAGCTAATAATTCTGCCATACTTCTGTATAGATATAACCCCACCAACACCGGAGTCTGGCCAGGATCCATCTGTACAGCTTTTGCAGACAATCTCTTGACGGTCTCTACCTACCACCTCCGAGGTCGTGGCTGAGCAAATTACATCAAATCTCGTGTAGGCTAGAGAAGATCCACTATTCTTCCCATAATTGCGGCATGACCAGGTCCATAATGAGAAAACATAAAAACAATTCTTGTGTCTTTTTTTTTATTTATAAACTATATTCAAGTTTTAGTATATGATTATTATGGGAGGCTTGCAAATTTTGCTTATTAACTTTTGGACCAACGGCAACGCACGTTGATAATTGTGCGCCGCGCCTTAATGCCAAGTTTTTGGCCGAACTTAATTTAACATTTTTTTTATTGTTTGACAATTTCAGCCATGAAGTCTTTTACCAAAATGGGCGTTTACATTAGAAAGCATTTCGTGAAAATCATCTTCAGCAACAAGACATACTTTCACTCCAGTGGATTTGTTAGCAGACAGAATTACAGTAATGAAAATCCACGAGTGATTTTTAAAAAGCCGATGAAATCATAAGCAACGATGGTACAGTTTATGATGTGACGGGGCCACTGGGCTATACTTCGTTGAAAAAGACGTCGCTCAAGACGTTACCGTAAATGGTGTTAGCTATCGCGAGGTGTTAGCGGACTGTTTGTGACCAGAAACTGATGTGATTTTTGAAAAGCCGATGAAATCATAAGCAACGACGGTACAGTTTATAATGTAACGGCGCCAATAGGCCGTACTTCTTTGAAAATGACGTCGCTCAAGACGTTACCGTGAATGGTGTTAGCTATCGCGAGGTGTTAGCGGACTTTTTGTGATCAGAAACTGATAATATGGATATGGAAGATATATGGTTCCAACAGTATGGTGCCACTTGGCACACAACCAACGAATCAATGGCTCTTTTGAATGGCGTGTTATCCTACCCACGATCATGTGATTTGACTCCGCCAGACTTCTTTCTTTGGCAATATATATGTATGTCAAGAATAATTCCAGCGCTAAGGAATGAAATAATTCAGCACAATATTGACATTGAACCTCAGTTATGTATCAAAGTCACTGATAATATGAACCATCGGGGAGAGTTATGCCGCCAAAGCCATGACGAGCATTTAGACGGTAATTTGTTTTACACATAATTGCCTTGAATCCTTCTATCATAATAAAAAATATTATACGAGAACTTTTGCTTACTATCGGGCGTTTTGTGAAGAAGAGTGGCATCTCTCTTTATATAAAATGTATCGTTGAACTCATATCTCGTTTATACGTATGACTTATTTGCAAATAAGAACACAATATATTGCCGCATAGTTTTTTATATTTTTATTATGAGTTACTTCCGAAAGTCTGTCTTGAATAACGTTCGTATTTGCAAAAAAGGCTGACATGTTGCCAGATTTTTAAAAGTTTCAGTTTGGTTTTAAATATCGAACACTATTGTAAATGATAATAAAAATAAAATTGTGAAAGAGAGTTCATTATTTTGCAAGAAAAATAATTGGAACAACTGATTTTATTTCAGAAATTTTAGTTTCTCCAAAGTTTAACAGTTAACTTATATTTTTATGGTGTTACCATATCGACGTGTTTAACCATTTTCCTTTGAACCTTCTTCGGCTGTATAAACTGTAAATTAGATATATGCAAATAGTTTTCACTCGCAAATAACTTTTATGTTTAAACGAGACATCAATATGCTGCTTTGGGAAACTCCTATTTCGATTGACTGAGTGGGGTTCCAGGTTGTGAGCATTCCCAGGTTGTATTAGGCATTATTTGTTTGTACGTAATTATCGTAGATAATAATATTAAGATAATTTTTAATATTATTTGCAACTAACATCGTGCATTGTAAATAATATATATTTTTCTTTATATATTACTTTATTTTGGATAAAATGCCAGCACGTTATTTTTCTTTTTTTCTAAAAGAATTCAATGACATTTTTCAATTGTCAATCAATCTAATGTTTTTCTTAGGAAAAAGTTCTAATACAAAACTTCAATACATACAGCCAAACAAAGAAATTTGTTTCTTTTCGCAAAAACTCGTTATCGACAGCTTTCATAAGTTCATATAAAATTTGAAATTTATTGGCTCGAGTAACTTGTTCTACGGCTGGTAGCAGTGTATGGCAAAATTTCTAAAGAGAAAATATTTTTACTTTTATTACTTAGAAAAGTTAACAAATAAAGTAAAATCTTCAGCAAAAGAAAAAAAAATCAGAAAGTATGTTGAAAATAAATAACTTAATAATATTTCAATAACTCGGTATCCTGCGACTGCTTTATAGGCATACATACTTACATATGTACATACATTAATACCTGGCCAGCTGCCAACAGTCAGCCCACACGTCAAATAGAAAGGAAATCCAAAACGAAAAGTAAAAAGAAAAGTTTTTTTTTCATCACAAGTGTCAATAGTAGACCTTTAAAGAAAAAAAAAATATATAAGAGTTTTTAAAAATTTATATATTGTTGCAATGCTGATGATGGTGTTTTTCTATACTTTTCATTAACTTTGAGCAAAACCAGACAAAATACACTGTTTCAATCATCATTAAAATTTTCTTCTTAAAAAAAAAGACCAAAAGATGCCAATTTAAGAGCTTTAAGGCTCACTTAATGTGCAGCACTGGTCTTCCTAGATACTAAGCCCTTATATAAGACAGAGCTGGCCACTGTCGGTACAACTGCTAAACACTCTCTATCTCCTCCTCATCCCTTCTACAGAAGTCATTAAATGTAAGATTTAATTTTCTTGCATGCGTCCCTATATGACAATGTCCCATTAGAACTGACACAGTAAAACGTAACCTTCGTCGAAATAAACCTCTTAGGATAATAACCCTTTTATTATCATATATGAGCCATGTCAGACTTGATATTCGACAGGTAACCCGGCTAGACCATGTGTCAACATGTCATCGTTTCTTGCAGACCTTGAGTGGTATCCCAACTATCCCATCTACAGTGGAGAGTAAAGGTGAGTATATTATTTAAATATATTACGGACCTATTTTCTCGATTTTGTGGACATATGCGTATACTCTGAGGAGAAAGTTATATTTCAACACATTTCAATGGTTGACTTGGCAATAATTTCAACAGATATAGTGACCGGGCAAAGTCCCGACCTCAATACAATTGAGAATATGCAGCCAATTCTGAAAAGACGGTTGGAACTATATCGAAAGGCTCCATCAATCTTAGCCAAGTTATGGACACAGTTGCAGCTGGAATGGCAGCACATTCCAAACGGAATTATTCAAAACTTAGTCAAAAACATGCCCAAATGCATAAATAGCGTATGCATAAATAGTGTATGAAATACAAAAAAAAGCGCAAAAACTCTGTAAAATGTTAAAAAAAAATCCATATAACCATATAACCAGGTTCAAACTTTTATATAGTCACATACACGTTCCACGGAAAAAACTCGCACCGAATATGAAAAAGCTGGTCCGAACTAGTTTCGAGTTTTTTTTTTTTTTTTGGGAATTTCCAAAATTGACTTTAGGAATCTGCACAATTCCCTCACTTCCCCGAAACAATCGCGGAAGCAATAGAGCAGCTCAAATTTTCACACTAAAGCGGCAACACAATTTTCTAGTTATAGCGGAATATCAATTTACTCAAAAGTACACATATACGAGAGTTACACACATACAAACAAACATACAAGTGAAGTTAAAATAAGCAAGTTAAAAAAAAGCAAAATATTTATTAGCACTAATATCCGCTAGATATTTCATTATATTATCAACACTGATTTCATTTTGTAGTCAAGAAAAAGAGAAATTAGTTTAACTGGACTACAACGACTGGAGTCACTGGAGGCCAGTTGCTCGATGCGTTATTCCACAAAAAACCTACAATGAAAAGACCAATAATTGAGATCTCTATACAGTTCAAATCTTGCATTCGTTTTGGAACACCCTGTATAAAATATGTATATGTATTTTGATTAGTGCAAATAGAAACGGTGCTGCTTATTTGCGTCATCACTTTTTCTTTGTATTTGTAGGGAAAAAGTTTTAATTTAATTGAAAATATTTGTTTTATTTAACAAACTTATTTATTTGTTTATTTTTCTTTATTTATAAACTTTATTTGAAAAATATAATCAATAAGCAGCATTTGTCAACGTTCAAGAAGAGAAGCTAAAGGGGGATAGAAGTTTAGAAATGCAAAAAAAAAATTTTAAATGAAAAAAAACCAATACATAAAGCGTGCGCTTGGATTTCAAATGATATGAAAGTTTAAAAAGTTCCTGGCTAGGAGTATGGCAAGGGGAACCTGACCCACGGGTAGAGGGGCTATAGAACACGTGGAATGAAAGATTTAAAGGGTTATGTGTGAAATTGTGAAAATTGGTTTTGCAGGTGGCAGAATAGAACTTTCAAATGACAAAACTTTGCGCTAGTCAACACAAACATTCAAGATGTTTGCACGAAAATCGTGTAAATATGCTTTAGATATTTGTACAAAAAGCAAACACCCCCTTTAACAACGCTAAATGTTTGCACAAACGCAAAATTTTGCAACTTTTGCAACTGTTTTATTTGGCCCTTAACTAGTTATTTTATGAAATTAGGAATTCTTGTTTTGAGGAGAAGTATTTAACAATAGAGCAAATAAATTTATTAATTTATTTAAAACTCCATTTAAATTTTGTTCTTTTATAACATAGTGCCTACAACTGGGGCCTGATTCTGTCATTCGCTTACGAACGAGTTTTTACTCGAATGTGCGAGTTTTTACACTTTTGGGATTATCTCATTCGATATCGAGTAAAAGGTTTCGAAATTTCTAAGAACTAAGAACACAAAAACTTATATTTGAAGTCACATGTTATTATATTCAAGAATTTATTTTTTTTTATTTTTTTATTTTAGAAATGCATATATACATATGCTTATACATAGTTAAATGGTTGTTTTTTACATACATATTTATTGAATTGTTATTTCTATTCACTTCCTTTTTAATGTACAAACACGCATACATGATTGATTTAAATGAATTGTTATTGTGAACGTATGTGTTTATTTATTTTTTAATGCACAACATGTATACAAAGTATACAAATACATACAATTTTCGGCAGTGTTATAAAACACATTTTGTCAGTATTTTGCAACACTGAAGAGATAACTCGACTCGTTACGTAACGAGTCACATCAGTAGAAATTTACACGATATCGAAATTATTTTCTACTCGATAGTAATTTCGATCACGAATGACAGAATTAGCCCCCTGATATTAACTCTTTTATAATATGAGAGAGAACGTCAGCAGATTAAGGAGAAAAAACAAATTATATTTTCTCGCATGTCTAGCATGGCGCCAAGTATTTTTGCAAATATCATAATTCACAATTTTTAAGCAACCATGCAGTAAACATCGTTGAATGTTGTATTTTCTTAAACAAATTTATATATTCCAACAACAAAAAGAACACTAAAATCATAAATTTATTAAAATAAATATTTTAATGATTTTATGACTTTTTTATTAAACTTTTTTCTGGAATTCTTCAAAAATTGAATATAATGTCGTTTTGTTTACATTTTTTGACAGTTCATATCATGATATGGTTTTCTAAATATATATTATCAAAACAATATTGTGATATCTGATATAATATTGCAATAATACTAATTTTGAAGGCTACACGTGACATAATTTTCTCTGCTATAAAATTTGACGTTTGCTGATAGAAAAATATTTGATATTATATCACGTACAGACTCTATGTAATGTTATATTAGAAAATAAAATATTTCCAAGAGCTAAATTGTTTAACATGTTTTGATATACATTAGTCACACTGTTTTTGTAGTCAACAAAAATAGAAATTCGTTTATTTGCGGCACAAAAACTACACGACTACAATTGCCGGTTGCAGCATTTGCTATAGTGAAGTTTGCTGTAGTCTATACTAAAACCGGTTGTACAAAAACCAAAAATCTAATTTAAACATTATAAAGTTCAACAAAAAATCAATAAATTAATATTTAGAAAAATATTATTGTTTAAACAAATTTCTAAAAATGATGAATTATTATGGAATGTCAAATCTCTTACTATTCACACATCACACTTGAACGTGTTATTCGAATTTTTCACAAATCTTAATACAAAGAGTGATTCTCTGAAATACGCTTTAGAAATACTTTTTGAGTAAAACAAAAACATTGGCCTTGTTGTGTTTCGAAGATTTCACAGCCTACCGATGACCCAATAGCTTAAAAAGTTAAAAAAAACAGTTGTTTTTCTTTCCTAATTATTCATTAGATTAAATTTATGGTGTTTTTAATTTTATCTTTTTATTAAATTTTATTATATAAAGAGTAGTCCAAACAAAACGAAGGATTTTAGTTTATAAATAAAACAAAGCACTTTCAGGGAATTATTTTAATATTTTTTATCTATGACAATTAGGTACGAAACTACAAATATATCGGCCAAATGCTCGCTGTGGTCCATATTTACATTGACTCTAGGATATAATTGACGTTCAATATCGTTATTATGCTGAATTACCTCTTGTTCTCCCGGAGAGTAGGTTTTGCCAGCTAGCATTACTTCAAGTTGGTCCCAAGCCATAGCACCTCACGTCCCCATGAGAAGCAGGTTTTGCCTTGGTGTAGGCTTAACCAGGGCGGACATAAAGGGGTAGAAGTTCCTTATTTGTTGTAGGAAATACATCTCTAGGAAGCTGCATAACTTATATTGTGTTGGATTTCTGCAGCCTTCACCAAGGGCTAATTGGTAGAACGAGAATCGGCAAATCCCTAGGCAGGTTCTGCTTGCAGCCTATCCCAGTGCTGATCATGGCCTACACCTAGGCTGCAGCGATCTGACTGTGGCTTAAACTACCCCCCGGGTAGATTAAGCCTTGGCGTAGACCAAAACACGGTACTCTGTTTTCTGGGGCATAGAGGGGAAGGAGTCTCTTGGTTGTTGTAGCCAACAAAAGTCTAGGCAGCCGCATGACTTATGTTGTTTTGGACTTTTGGATTGATAGAACAAGGATCAGCAAAGCTCTCAGAAGATTCTGCGTTGTAGATCTCTAGCTGCTGATCATGGCGAAGGTGCCTGGCCGAAACGTTGTGGCTGTATTTTGAACCTTAAATCACAGGAATCGAAATTAGTTTCCCTGATGACTTTGCCGGTTTCCCTTGTGCATGCCGATTTTCTGGGACTAACAATCGCCCGAGGTGCTGTTGTCTGGCAACAGATACCAGGAGTGATGGTTAGACGGGTGAGTTGGTTACGAGCTGATGCTCTTATTGGGGTAATTGCATACAAAAAAAGTTAGAAGGCCCGAACTCTTAAGCAAGGTGTTCGTCTATAGGACTACAAACTTATAGCGAAAAGTTACGACATGTAATTATGAGCTGGTAAGCTACTCGGTGGCGCTGGTAAATCGTTAATAATTTAACTCGTGGATTTGGTCCATTATCAGATTAGGTTGCAAAGAAAGGTGCCGATGTAAATCGATTTCACAACTGTAGTTTAAAACGCAGTGAGAAAAATTAGTCTTCCCTGATAACTATAATGCAAGTCGCTTTTCGCCGAACCCTCTGCAACAGATACTAGTAATGTAATGGTAATGTTAATTTTTTAAGAGCAGATACTCTTAATGGACTTCGGCCTTTCAACTCATTAAGTTTTGTCTTCTATTGACTGTCTGGGAAATAGCATAAAGGGGGTCCGACTTCTTGAGCAAGCGGTTCGTTCATATGGTAAGTCCAACGATGTCATATCACAGGCTCTTGGTGGCTAATTAAGACCACAACGACCTGAGATAACATGGCCATTCAATTTCTCGCACAAAAGACCCAATATTTCGTTGGCTGTGCGGCAATTGGCACCATCCTGTTGGAAAAACGGATGGTGTCAATCCTCAGTTTAGGCAACAAGAAGTCTGCTTTCCATCAATTGGCAATAGCGTACACCATTCACGGTAACTACTTGGCTGACCTTATTTTCGAAGAAGTACGGCCTGATAATGTCGCCAGCCTATAATCTGGATCGGCTTTTCAATAAGAAGAAGATTGGAAGATCCGATTTTGAGAGCAGGCAAGAGACTAACCTTTGTTCCCTCTCTCTCTCTCTCTCTCTCTCTCTCTTAGTACCTTTACTGAGAATTTACTTCAAAACAAATGTTACTAATTTTTTAGAGATTTTATTACTTTTTTATGTATCTACTATAAGGCTGCACAGAATGTTTTAAAGAATACTGCTTAGTACTGTGCAGTAAATCCAAACACTGTATTTCAAAACAATTTTTAAAACAAAAAAAAAAAAAAAACAAGCACTTCACAGTTTTGAAACGCCTTCACGATAGTGTTTGACTGTACCTGAACTCTGTTTCACAGCAAAATCCAAAACAAAACATCACAATAAAACAAATAAACGATGCACCACAGCAAGCACATTGGCATTTGAGCTTACTGCATCTTAAATATTTGTGCTTAAACAAAGACAAAAACCATGAACAACAACAACAACAAACACTGTGCATACAATACTTGTGCACTAACACAAAGGCAAAAATCTTGAATAACAACAAAAAAATTTATAAATTTATAATTTCAGTGCTTGAAATTCTACTTCAATTTTATTCTATTTCAGTTGGTTCTACTTGTGTTTGGTTCTGTTTGTTCTAAATGTCTATAAGACAGTATTCGTTTATGTGTTTAGAACATTTCGCCATTGAAGTGTTTGTTTTGAAATTTGAAAGAAGATGAGGGATAGTACTTGAAAATACTACGATGTCTTGTAATGCAAGCCACAGACTATGCGACTACTTGTACAACATGACGATGTTGATTATTAAATTGTAAAGTGTGTGGAGTCATCGTACGAAGTTATGTCTCGGTTGTACGAAATATTAAAAAGTTTTGATATTTTGGGTAGTTTTATCGACTAGTTGTAAAATTTAGGAGCATGTTGCACAACTTTATTTTGATTTGCTATTATATTATATAATACAATTGTTGCATCTGCAGTCATCTTTACTCAACAAATTTTTTTAAGAACTGAAATTGTGAATTAATGTCACACAGTTTGTGCGCAAAATACACAACTCAGCAAGTCAACGTGTTGTAGCGACGGTCGCATAATCTATGGCATGTGTAAGACATTTTTATTGTGCTTGAGCAGCCCTCTAGTATTTACTTAGTTATATTTATTAAGTAAAGTTAGTGAACAATATTGTGTATGGCACAACGTGAAAGCTTTTAAGTTATTTTCTATAGCATAAAATCAAAGCATTACGTTGCGCTTTACGCCTTAAGCTAAGTACTGTGTTCGTCATTTCGTGCGAAATCCTGGCAAAACTCTGTATAAAAAGAACTTGTGTGAAATATCTATGCAACAATGTTGTTGAAGTAATACTTTGTTCAATTTGTGAAAAGCTTATGAAATGTTTCTGGCAACATTATGTTGTAATGGTGAAATAATATGAGTGGTACTTATTTTGCGCGAAATTTCAAACAACAGCTGATCATATTTTTGTTTGCTAAAAATTCTTTTTCAATTGTCAGTTTCTAAAATGGAAAAGAACTTAAATTTAATAACAAATGAAGAAGAAAATATAAAATTAAATATGTTATCATATGGTTTTTATTTACATTTGGAAAACAACCAAGAAAACCGCGAAATTTGCCTAAAACGCGAAATAGGCCCCACATTTTAAATGTCATATTTTCTGAGTGAAATAATTAATGTTGCTCAACATTTTCCGCATATTTGAACAGAGTACTTACCTTTAAATTAGGTTGCACTATATAAAGTGTGACCTTAACATTGTGCATTATGGTTGGACCACTATTGCTCTGTGCTAAATTTTTCTGAGACACTGTTTTTATTGCATTATAAAACATATATTAAATTATGAAAAACAAACAGCATTTGTTATTTGTTATGCCATAAGTTTTTATATAAAGGCTCAAATTTATCCAGATATAAAGTTAGTTAATAAAAAGATATCGCTTGAGTTGTTTAGGTTAAAATAAAAAATAAAACAAAAAATCAAAAAAAAAAAAAAAAAAACAAGTATAATAATAAAAAACAAATAAAGATGAACACTATTGTTATATTAATAATAGTGGCTATTTTTAGCCTCTCCTCTGCCATACGCTTCAAAAATGGTAAGCGAAAATAAAAGATAAATCGATATTATTTTAAATTAGAAATTTTTTTGGTTTGTACATATGTATATCGCGTTTTAGTTCAAGTTTTTCCTTTCTTAAATTTTTTCTTCAGAAGGATTTTTTACCATACAAATTTGCTGATGAGTAGTGTAGCGACTACGAAACAGCTAGTTGTCCCCCAGCTAAAGATTTGATTATTATTGTTCTTGTCTTCTTCAATCAATAATTATTGATCACAGCAAATTTGTATTATAAAAAGTCATTCCTAAGAAAAAAACTTAAGAAAGGAAAAACTTGAACTAAAACCTAATGTAAATATCGCTCCTTTATTGCAACATAGCCATATCTCAAAAAATCAGGTTTTCGAGTTAACAATGCAGAATTGTTAACAGTACAGTATTTTCTGCCTAAAATTTATTCAAATTGCTTTTAATTTGTTTCCTTTAGGAGATAATTCGTTAAAAAATTTTCTAAGACTTGTATGGAAACTAAAAAATAGAAATGCGTTTTTCTCGAAACAAGCTTTTCTGATTTATGACTATGTTGCAATAAAGGAGCGATATGTACAAACCAACAAATTTTTAATTTGAAAATTATAAAGTTCAACAAAAATTTAACAAATCGTTATTATTTTAATTTTAACTTCAAAAACATCAAATTTTAGAAGTTTGTCGCGAGAAACCAATGTCTGGAGTAGGAGCAAATCCGAACTGCTACTATGATACCATTTCCTGGTCATACTTCCCCCAGTATAACAAGTGTATTGGTTATATGAGCGGTAATTGTGGAGAAGAATATAATGGAAATCGCTTTGATACCGCTGCAGAGTGTGAAGAAATGTGCAAACTTAAAAGAAGACGCAGAAAGAGGGTTCAGCTGGCAACAGACTAAATAAGCTTACAGCAATTACAATGTGGAAATTTTATGCGGAAGTCAAAAAGGAAAAAGATTTTATAATATGATATAAAGATCTTATTCATTAAAATGTATTTAATAAAACTATATCTATACTAATATATAAAGAGGAAAAATTTGAAACTTTGTATGTAAAAGGTAATCTCTGGAACCACTGGTCCAAACTTTAAAAATTTTTTCAACAAAGTGTAGATTTAAATATCATGACGGACATAGGCTATGTAAAAAATTCAATAAAGTAGTTAGGGTAGGGTCAAGAGACCTATTAGTCTCAATTTATATACATCAGGTTTTCTTGATCAATTCTGCTTCAATTTTCTTTTGAACTTGCATTTACGTTCACACACAAAAGCTTTTCTGGCATTCCATTTTAAACTTGACGGTACCGCCAAGTCTGCACCCTTTTCCACTCTCTTCTCCCCAGTCTTCCAAAAACTCAAGACTTGACGAGTCAAACTTGGTGTGTGTAAATTCGCACTTATGTTTGCGAAAACGTGAAAAACTTACTTCTACGGAAAAAAATTCAGTTTTGGAAAATTTTGAGTTGTGACCCTTTTAAATTTAGGGTTTAGAGATATTTGCCAAACCACTTTATGTTAGAGGATTTTCTGGAAGAAACTTGCAAGATATTGGTGTCTTCGTTATATCAATATCAACATAATCAGTCAATCAAACAATCAGCTAATCAATCAACCATCCAATTGGAAGTTCCATCAATCAGCCAATCAAACAATCAATCAGCTCGTCAAACAAGCAAACTATCAAGCTGTCTGTTTATCAGAAAAACAATTTACCGTCTTTATATTTGACTAAGCAGCGAAAATTATTATACTGGCTTGAATATAAACATTAAAATCTTTTGCCGGAGATCATCATTACTCCACAGCCACATAGCATCGTTGAGGAAAAGAAAAACTGAGCTCAAATCACCCTCTACAATCTCTCATATTTTCAAACTTACAAAAAGATTTGATATTAATAAGATTGTAGTTCCAATAGAAAACCGCCCTCCCTGGGTGCTGGAACGTTCCTAAGAAATTTACAGAGTATGGACAAAAATTCAACTCCACCAGTAGTCTTCAGACTCTTATTTTCAGAGTTATCAATAAAATTTAAAAATGAAAACTGGGCTTTCCTATACACAGACGGATCTAAAACAGCAAGCTCTGTTGGATTTGCTGTTGTCGACGACAACGAATCAATTCGCAGAATAGGTACCTTGCCTCTGGAAGCAACGGTTTTCGAAGCCGAAGCTATGGCCATCCTAGAAGCTGTAAAACTCGTTAAAGAATCAAATAGCAAACACATTATTTGTACAGACGGTCGTTTCGTTTTTGATGCTAGTCAAAAGAACAGAAACTTCATTATAATCGAGATTCAACAGCGTTTAATAGAAATTATGTATAAAGTGAAACTTCTGTGGATTCCAAGTCATATCGGCATTAAAGGTAACGAAGTTGCTGATCACAAAGCGAAGTTAGCTCATTTACATCCAGCCCACAATTTTCACCAGCATCCAAAAACTTTATGACCAGAAAATCCATGAGCAACCTAAACCTTGCCATTCTAAACCAATGGCGGAGTTACAGTCATGTATACCAATGTATTAACCCTAACAAAACCCCAGTTCAACTTCCAATTTCAACTGGCTGGCTGAAGAATAGATGTTTCACCAGATTGCGACTAACACATACAAGGTTAACCCACCAATTTCTTATATCAAAAGCTCCCCGTCCCGTCTGCTCTTTCTGCAACAGTTCAATTTTAACAATACCTCACCTGCTATCAAGGTGTCACTCTATCAAAAACCCACGTTTAAGTATCTGCAAAACAAATAATATAATTGAACTCTTATCTGATCCATCTGCTGCGAATGTAAATAACGTATATAAATTCCTACAAGCTATTAAACTTAACAATGCCATTTAACAATTAACTTAATAACTAACCAAATATTTTTATAAATGGAAGCCGATAGCCCCAGATGCTAGTGCTTTACTCTCTATAGTTTATTGTAATTTAAATTATAATAAATTTGTAAATAAATAAATAAAATAAATAATTTTCTGAGTGTCAATGAATCAATCAATAGATTGACCATTTAAACTCTCAATCAGCCAATCAGCTAATAGAGCAAACAATCAATTAGAAAAGCAAGCAATTTGTCAAGCAATCAGCAAATCAATCAATCAACTAGACAATCAATCAATCAGTTCGTTAACCTATTTATCAGTAAAGCTATTTATTATCTTAACATTTGACCAAGCAATGAAAAGTATTTAGGCGTGTTTGAACTCAACATACAATACAGAAAACAGAAAATTAAGGCATGCGATCTTTATTTATTCCATGTAATCGACAAATACACTAATTTAATCAACGAATCAATCGATAGATTGTCCAATCAAACAGCGAATCAAACACTGGCTCAAACAATTAATTCATCAATCAATCGATTAAACAGTCAATCAATTAATCATTTAAGCGATCAATTATCCTATTATTTGCCACAACTACTAATGAGGTAGATATAAATAATTTTGTGTTTTTAGTAAATACTCGTACACGACAGGACATGAAGGGCATCTCGGCAATCAAATAGCTGACTCTTATGCCAAGAAAGGAGCAGAGGGGACTTATATTGGACCCACTCCAACTTTTGGCTTCTATAAGGGTCTCCTGAATGAGGAGATAAAGAAAATGGAATCTATCGTTGAACAACATTGGAACGAGACAGCTGGTCTTGAACACTCCAAGAAATTTCTAAACTTTGATAAAAAGAGGGCCGAACGTGCTCTAAAACTGGACAGAAAAAGTCTCAGAACATTGACAGGTGCACTTACAGGTCATTATAACTGCTACAAGCACCTGCACAGGATGGGCATTTCCAACACAGATATTTGCAGATTCTGCGGTGATGAAGAGGAGTCAATGGACCACTTAATCATCCACTGTGGAGCACTGGCACACAGAAGATATATGCTACTACAGGCTTATATGTTAAGTGAATGTGACTTAATATCACTCCCATTGAACGAGCTTGTCCGTTTTCTTGACATACTCAACCCATAATGGGGCAAGGGGACGCACAATAGATCAAAATTGGTCGCAGTGCAAATGGCCGATGAGGGCCATACCCCATCCACTAATAAGAACAATAATAAATACTCGTACATATACTCGTGTAGGTTAAACTAATATTAATTATAAATAATTAAGTTTTTTGTTCGCTATTTTTAGCTTCTACCATTTATACCAATAAAAATTATAAATAGCTTGTTTTCTATGTTTCCCAGCTATCTATATGTCGACATTTCATAGGAACTACCCTAATCATCAGTAGACTTTGGAAATTTTTGAAAGATATTCTCAAACATTCAACTTTATATCCCAGCAATATAAATAAATTGTTGAGAATTTAAAAGAAAAATGCTCTAATAATACCTGTCAAAACACAAAAAACAAGCCTTTTCATTTATTCACCTCTCTAACATTTCTTTACACCTTTCAAACAAATGAACAACCGTTGGTTGCTACGATTTGCTTTTTGAAAGTATCGAAAAGCAGAGAACAAAAATTCAAACAATTAAGTTTTTTGTTCGCTATTTTTAGCTTCTACCATTTATACCAATAAAAATTATAAATAGCTTGTTTTCTATGTTTCCCAGCTATCTATATGTCGACATTTCATAGGAACTACCCTAATCATCAGTAGACTTTGGAAATTTTTGAAAGATATTCTCAAACATTCAACTTTATATCCCAGCAATATAAATAAATTGCTGAGAATTTAAAAGAAAAATGCTCTAATAATATCTGTCAAAACACAAAAAACAAACATTTCTTTACACCTTTCAAACAAATGAACAACCGTTAGGGTAGTTCCTATGAAATGTCGACATATAGATAGCTGGGAAACATAGAAAACAAGCTATTTATAAGTTTTATTAATTATAAATTTGAATTTTGCGTGAAGACACAAGTATATATATGTACACAAGTGTACAAATAGGTGAACCAATATTTGAATTAAAAAAGCGCAAAGCAAACGGAAATTAGGTTCTTTTTTGTCTTTGATATTAAAAAATAATAATAAAGAAAATAAATGATTAGGTTTGTTGAAGTAAATAAAAAATACTAGTGCCATTCACATACACGTAAAGAGGCTATTTTTTTTTTAAATAAGTAAAGATGTTTGAAATCGAATAAACCAAAAATAATTTAATTAAATTTATCTTTAAATAGAAGTCTAATGAGCGGTTTACTGTACACAGTTCTATTCATACAAATTTTCTAGACGAATCGTTCGTCTACCTATCGAAAAATAGTTTTTTTTTAAATTTATTTGACACGCCTAAAAACACCGCCCTTTTAGTTTTTCGTGTCGCCATTTTAAGTCCGACCACCACATTTTATATCGGTAGGACATTTTGTATATCGGTAGGGTTTTAACGTTTCCTAATACATCTTACTACTTTTCCAACATATGGTCCAGCATTGACATGCTGCAAAATTACTTTATCATATCTCTCGCTATAGTGCGGTCGTTTATCTTTCAATTGCAAGCTCAAACGTATGAATTGCTTTCGATAATGAACGCCTGCGCTTGTTTCAGTCGTTTGTAGCAACTCATAATACACTACGCCGAGCTAGTCCCATCATGACCTAGGAACCATGAGTATTTGGTTTGGCCAACATGTTTCATCGAGAATAACTTTATGATGCAGGCACAGATGGAGTAATATTTCGATGGCTTTATGTTTACAAATATTCTTGACATCTGCGATCTATTTATTTTTTTTTTTATTTTTATATTGGACCAGTACTCAGGGGATGACCCCTACATATGCAGTGCATTGTACCAGAACTAGGAAAATAGGTTGTGAGGAGGGGGAAAGCGGGAGTAGTGTTTGTGAACATTTGACTTGAATTTTCCAACGTTATAACAGACAGGAAATACTTCCGCAGGCAACTTGTTCCACAGACAAAGCGTACGGCTGAAAAACGAATTCTCTCTGTAATGCGTAGTACGATTCCCCGGGCAATCAACCATAAATGGACGAGCTCTAGACGATGAACGCGTGCTACGTAAAAATGTGCGAGTTTCGGGAACAAGGTCCCTAAACTCGTCAGAGCAAAATCCGTTGTAGTAACGATAGAACAGAGTAACGCAAACCCACACTGCATCGATGCTCCAGTGAATCAATAGAGTTGGATACCCTACTGTAACTGATGAGCTTCTTCGCCCTCTCCTGCACACGGTCGAGTAACCCCAAAATAGACTTTGAGGCACCGGCCCGAACATGAGAGTTGTATTCCATTTTCTGTCGGATGTAGGTGGTATAAATAGTAAGGAGATCGGATGGAGTGAAGTACATCTTACACCGTTTCAAAAAACCGAGACACTTGAATGCTTCTTTAGAGACATGAAAAATGTGTTCAGTCCAGCGAACATCACACTGTATCTTCATTCCAAGAACATCAAGAGCATCCGATTCCTCAATATTTATACCATCCATGAGTACAGATGAAGCAACATTTGCGGTCGTTTGTTTGTGCGTTAATAAGCAACATTGGGTCTTACGAGCGTTAAAGGTGACCCTGTTTTTACGACTCCATTCGGAGATTAATAGAAGATCACTATTCAGTAAATCGTTCATATTTAGCCTATTGGCAGTGATCTCTGATAGGCTGGGCCTATGACCAAAAGAGTACGAGTGACAAATGCCGCTGTCATCTGCGAAAGAGTGGATAGGGTTGGAAGTTTGATAGAGAAGGTCGTTGAGGAAAATAAGAAATAGAGTAGGAGAAAGAACGGAGCCTTGCGGTACCCCTGAATTAATCTTGAACTCGTTTGATGAGACCCCATCTATAACAACTCTTTTAGTGCGGTCTCTGAGAAAGCTCGATATAAACCGAGAGAAATCGTTACCGACACCAAAAGTAGTAAGTTTTGCCAGTATTTATTTTGACTACCACTTAGCACTACATCCATCTATTGTCCAACAACGGAAGCAAAGTTGTACACCTAATAATAAAATAAAAATAAGTTTTTGTTAAATATATAAAAATGATAATTAGGGGTAGATCACCCTTAGCATTGATATGAAAAATATGATATGAAAAATACATGTTGGTGGACTTTCAGACCTACCCGATATCTACACACAACTGCAACAATTCCGTTCAGCCATTTCAGAACAGGTTGATAACAAACATCGGAATAGCACAATTTTACAGAAAATAATTTTTTTCATGGTCTCTAATGAAATTCGTCGAATCAATTAATAAATGGCTTGAATCCGAACCAATAAAGAAACCCGTCGATTCAAAAAATATTTCAGTAAAATCAATTACTGATCGAAAACAATAATATCTTTGAATAATACAATATACGATAAACAAGTTTTCTTTGTACTTACATGTATACAAATTATTTTTCCAGACAAAAATTTTGTTGATTTTATTTTGACACAATATTTTTTTCGTGTTTTGTTACGAAGCGTATATTTTTATGTGGCTTTGCACATTAGATTTCTGACACACTCTGAACATCAACTAACCACCATGATTAATATGCATCAGGGCATTGTATACCCACGGACAATTGTTATTGCGAACTTGTTTTAAGTGAACCGTATTTAATAATAATTCTCATTCAGTTAATGCGCTGAGGAGTATAAGATGGCAAAAAACAAACTGAAGAGTGAGAAGTCGAATGAAACGGTACCGCTTGGGTGTCGATACTTATACTCAATACGGTATCCAATGAAAAGTATTAACACCTACTCGGTATCGGAGAAAAAGCATCGATACATACTTGTATCGGTCGATTAGTGGAAGGTAAGAATACATGGAGCCAAAAACCAAAATCTTCGTTATGGACTTGATTTTCTAATCCACTGGCTGAAATTAAGGAAGCGAACTCTATAGTAACAATTATTTTGCTACATTCACCTAATAGATTATCTTGCAACTGTCTGACATATTCAATGGAGGAAGAAAATCTTTTTAGCTTGGATGCAAGACAATTTATCATTGGTATCATCTTCGATAAAGTCACATAATTCTGGCCTGAATATTTTTTAGTGACAAATTAGAGTAGCTTTAGTAACTGGGCTTTTTATTATAGTTTCTCCCGAATTTAGTAGTCCCACTTGCAAGCAAGGGTTGAATGGATTTATTTTCTAAAAACTTTGAAAACAAATAAAATTATGGTAAAATTAGTGCCCAACTCAATTTTGGCCAGTCAATAAGAAAATAGTATTTCTGATCGGTACGATTATTTTTGACTAAACCTACTTGTTACTTGGCAGTAAAGCATCGATGCCAAAAGTACTTGGTATAGAAAGAAAAGTATTGAGTATTTACTTGTATTTAATCGTATTGTTTCATGCTGTGAAGTCGGTGATCACCAAAGGATAGATATTAAAAGATTCTGCACCGTCAATAAGCCCATTGTTAATTGAAAAGGTTTTCCTCCTTAAGGACATACATTTTAACCAGCAGCTTCAGGCCAGCGGTCTTCGGACTGACTGTTCCTCCAGCGGTATTCGGAGTAAATGTTCCCCCAGCGGTCTTCGTACTGATTATTTTCCCAGTGATTTTCGGACTGACAGTTTCCCCAGTAACTTCGGAAGATTATTCCGTCAGCGATCTTCCCTCAGCAGCTTCGGCTAACTATTGCCCCAGCAGCTTAGGCTGACTGTTTACCCAGCGGTCTTCGGACTGACTTTTACCCCAAAAGCTTCGGCTGACTGCTCACCCAACGGTCTTTGGACTGAATAATCCTTCTGCAGTATACAGACTGACTTTTCCCCCAGCAGCTTCGGCTGATTGTCACCCAGCGATCTTCCGACTGACTGTTCACCCAGCAACTTCGGATGACTCTGCACCCGATGGTCATGGAACGGGCTATTCCTTCAGTAGTTTTCAGACTGAGTGTTCTCCCGTAGCTTCGACTAACTGTTCTCGCAGCAGCTTTGGCTAACTGTTCCCCCAGCAGCTTCGGCTGATCCAGCGGTCTTAGGACTGACTTTTCCCCCAAAAGCTTCGGCTGACTGCTCACCCAGTGGTATTTGGACTGAATGTTCCCTCTGCAGTACACGGACTGACTGTTCCCACAGCAGCTTTGGCTGATTGTCACTCTAGCGATCTTCGGACTGACTGCAGCTTCGACTGATTATTCGCTATTTTCGCAGACATCCACATTGTGGCAAGAGTAATATCTATACGAGGAAGTACACATGACTTACCCAAGAGGAATTCTCATCCGCAACTTTTGTTATACCGAACCCGAGGTAGTTTCTAGCATATCCGATTCCAGTGTATGCTGAGTACAACTGTCATACCGAACCCGAAACATGTCCGTACGAAGATACAACCAACCCGTTCTAAAAGGAATTCTCACCAACAACCGTTGTTACATCAAACCCGAAGCCAGCGTGTGGCGAGTACGAATACAAACCAAGGCTGAAGTGTGTTAAGGCGAAGATATGCATCAGACTCGGCCGTAAACAAACATCACTCTGCAGATTAGAACCGCACGAAGAACATACGAAACGAAAGCCAGACTATAAGCACAGTGAGTCTAAACCTATCATTGTTATTATTTTAAGTACTGAATAAACCACAACAGGACCAAATTGAACCCAAGTGGGCTGACAGTCTGGTAAACCTAACCTAAATAGAATTTTGAATTATTGTAAGACTGCAAGAGGAAAAGTACTGTCTTGTTATTTACTCAAGGTTCATAGATCCGTAAGTAGACCCTGGACGTTGCTTTGGTATCTCAGTTGGCAACAAAATCACGTTACAGTTTATATAAGTATGTATGTATTAACTATTTTTTGACTTCAGAATTATAAATTTTTTTTAATTTTAACAATAGAAAATTTTATTTATTGTATATGGGTTCCAATTATTGCATTACATTATTAAATAAATATTATATTAATAATAATATTTCTCTAAATTTTAATTCATACCACTGCGCATTATTGTTGTTCTTTTTACAAAAAATTTTGTGAAAAAATATTTCCATTGTTGTAATATACATACAGATATATTTATTTTTAACTCATAATGACAGATAAGTCAATGTTCAAGGTTTTGTCATGTTAAATTTCAGTATTTAAACTGAAATTTGTTTAAGCACATAAGAACATAAGCCGATCTACTATTAAAAAAAAATCTATTACGCTGAAAAATTCGAAATTTTTCGTAATATTTTACATACACTTGTATGTACATTTGTGTGTAGAAAAGGCCTTTAGAAAATTACATCATGGAAATTTTGCAAAAAAAAAACGATTACAGTGAAAAAGTTTTTTAATTAAAGCAAAAAGTTTTAGGCCAAATTAAAATAGAGCGAAAATGTGAATTTTTTTTCTGTGCAGTTTTAAAACAACTCTTGATAAACGCTCTTACAACACAATAGAAATTTTATGAAAAAAGTTAAGCGTGAAAAAAAATCACAAAAACATTTCATATTAAACAACATAAATTTTTTTTAGCATAAGCTGAAATAAGCACAGTACTGGCAGCTTTTAAAGCTTTGGACTAAAACTGTACTAAGGGCTTAACGTAGAAAGAAGAGTATTGATTTTGTGGCCCATAAGCACGGTTGCCATATTTAATGATTTATCGTCATTTCCACGATTTTGGGTGTAGAAAATAGCACTTTGACGATTTTTATGATTGCATTTTTACGTTCATGTGTTCCAAGAAACTTTGGTTTTACAACTACGAGTACGTACATACTTCCTTTTTTTATACCCTTCACAAAAATGTTAAGAGTCTATAAGTTACCATTACGTATAATAAATATTTCAGTAACGTAAAGATTCCAATTGGAAATAATTAATGAAAATATTTAGCCATCTGGCAACCCCCAAACTTAATGTAAGAATCTATGTAAGAAAGAGAATGATAATTAAGAGTTAGTCACATTTTGGCAACGAACAGGATTGTTTTATTAAAAACCTAATTTTGGTTGGAAACACCACGAAACGTTAAAATAGTTCAATAAATATCATATAATTGATAAAACTATTTGACGCATCTTAACTTATATAAGTTTGGGCTTCCGTTTGTAATTTCTACAATTTTCATTTCCGACCCAATAAAGTATACAAATTATCAATCAGTATTGCTAGCACATTCGATTAAACGATGTCCGTTTGTCCGCCGTTGAAATACCATTTCTGAGAAAACCATAAGACTTAAAAATTATTTTCTTTCACCATTCTATTACTCAATCGATTTCTTCTCATGCTACTTGTGATTCTCTGACCCGATTTCATGAGCTCATAATACTAAATACCCTTGTGATTTCGCTAAATACGTGGCATTACTTTACCGTCATTGATATTCAGCTTCGGCCTTGATTTGGCTGGTTGGCCATGTGTTACATATAACTTTTGGCAATTGAGGTTATCGTAATGTATCCAGTTTTTATCACCTGTATCAATAAAATGCAAAAAATACTACTTTTTCAAGCATCGCTTCGGACATGCAAAAAAGGGCACTCAATTTTCTTGATTTTGAATGGATCTCAATGCTCTTATGCTCAATGCCCAATGATAATGCAAGTTCTTCTGGTATTTGACAATAATTTGTGCCGAGTACTATTTTCTATTCCTCATCTTAAACTTTTTTCGGCTGACCAGGTCTCTCTTAGTCTTCTAAAATCATTTGCTTCTTTTTTACCACACAAATAATCGTTTACAAGTTTTTTGTCAGACATCAGGCTCCAAAAACAATCGATAACTTTCAACAGCCATTTTTTTCAAACGAAAAAAGAAAGTTATCAGACTTACCCGCAAAATAGGCAACTTTTTTGGGCACAAAATTCAACATTATTATAGTGATTGATAAAAATGCATCTATTAAATACTGAATACACTGAAAAAATTTTGTTCAGAAATTCTCTGAATTTTGACATTACTTTTATGAATTTTTTTTATTATTTTTCAACCATTGTAACTTTTCATAGAAATAATGAAACAAATTTCATTAGATTATTTTAATAAAAACCTTCATAAAAGTAATGAAACATTTTAAGAAGAAACATGACTTATTTTCATTAAAAGTATGAAAGACAAATCATATGATTAGTGAAATAATTTCTTTAGATCGAAGAATTAATTTCATAAAGCACATGAAAACTGTACATTAAATTAATGAAAAAGTAACGTTTATTTAATGAAATAACTTCTTTGTACTAATGTAATATATTCATTAAAAATATCAAACTCCTTCATAAGGTCAATGAAGTTATTTCATTTATCTAATTTTATTATTCATTGAGCACCTGAAAAATTTACATTAAATCAATGTAATGTTACATTTGTTTAATGAAATAATATCATAACACATATTAATAAAATATGTTCACAAATGTACGCAATAAGATCAATGGAATTATTACATTTATTCATTGATACTTTATTTCATTACACAAACAATACTATTCCTTGCTTTTGAGAAATTGTACCTAATTATGATAAAAGAAAATGTTGAACAAGTATTAACCAAATAAAACAAATTTTATTAATTCAAATGACTTCAATACACTGGTACTTAAATTTTTTAAACTATTATTATGCTGATTTGAGTACATGTACATACGTACATACATACCCAAGTTCGGTAGCCATTTTAATAAAAAAAAACTTGAAATTTTTTAAACTGTAGCTTAAGATTAATAAATGCCCATTAATATATCTTATCAAAATTCAAAGAATTTAAAAAAAAAAAATTAAATTTTGTTGTAGTCATAAATCCAATGATTTTTTTTAATGAAAGTATGAAACTTAATGAAACCATTCTGATGGAACTATTTCATAATATATATGAAGTTTCTTGCATATTGTGAAAAGTTTTCATTGGATTAATAAAAAATATTTAATAACACAGTTTCATTAAATATATGACGCAAAATTCTTTCAGTGTAATAGTGACAGATGTTTATCCTACAAAGAAAGAACAAATATTTTTTATTATAGACGTAAACCATGTATATCGCTCTTTTATTGCAACATAGTCATATCTCAAAAAATGAGCTTTTCGAGTTAACAATAGAGAATTGTTAGCAGTACTACCTTTTATATTGTGTCTACTTTCTTTAAAATTGTTTTCTTTCGGAAATATTTTCTAAAAAATTTTTCTTGTATGGAAACTAAAATTTTGAAATGCATTTTACTCGAAACAAGCTTTTTTTTTAGCTATGACTATGTTGCAATAAAGGAGCGATATGTTATCGAAAACGACACCATCAACTTCTATACACATGAAATTACCTTAGGACATTATAGTCTATATACGACTACTGGCATATGACGGCTACTGCTGGCTGGGACGGAGTCCAATCTGGAGGTCCAATTTTCGATGAACTTTTCCACTAGCTTAGGGATGCAATATTGTCTCAACACACACCTGAATATTGTCTTGGCTCCCACCATTACAGTTTTCTGTATTGACGCATCCATTTTAACAAAAGTGAGCCGTATGTTATGCTGACCATAAAATCGACGTAATGCGCTTTGCTTATTTCAAACAGAACCATGATTTTCAAAATAAATTTGCACAGCTTGAAGGCGTTGTTCAGAAGACAGTTTGTTCATGTTTAAATGCCAAAGCAAATTAAATATAAATCAATTAACGGCTGAACAAACGAACACCAGTGATACAAAGGGTTCTACTGGCTTTGTATCTCTATAAAAACACCCTTTAGTTACCAATTGATGCTTCTAAAGTGAGTTTTGGACTTTTTTTTATTTTAGCTGAAAACAACTGATAACGAAATAAAAAATATTTCAAATGAGTTATTAAAACATGTCAATAAACAACTTTACTTTTATGATTTAGTTTTGTTTAGATAATTTGTATAATAAATTTATATTTACAAAATAAACTATTAGATTAACATAATATCGTTGACCCATATCAACACTATAAAGATTAAAATTCGGCACAAGAAAACATTTTTGTCGAATTTATTTCAAAGTACACGCAGAGAAAAATTTAGTAGCTGCTAAACATTATCTTAAACGAAATGTTGTCTTTAAGGTTGCACATATAGTGTGAACGGATGTAGGTTTTAAATAATATATATTTATATTCATATATCGTTCCTTTATTGAAACATAGTCATAACAAAAAAAAGCTTGTTTCGGGAAAAACGCATTTAAAATTTTTACGGCCTTATGTATAAATAAAATCCATATGCTAACTAACTAGCTGCTAAATTTTTTGTGTGTAAATTCGCAAAACGGAAAGATAGCAACTAGATAATTAGCACAAGGTTTTTTATTATACATAATGCCGTTAGTTTCCATACAAGTCTTAGAATTTTTTTTTTAGAAAATAACGCCTGAAGGAAACAGTTTAAAAGTAATTTGAATAAAAGATAGTACTGTTGACAATTCTGCATTTTTAATTAGAAAAGCTAATGTTTTGATATATGACTATGTTGCAAGAAGCGATAGGATATTATTATATATTTGTACAAGGAAAAAAAAATCAAACAGAAAAACTCAACTGTGTTATTATTACACAGAAAAAAAAAATACGTAGTAGAAAACTGCACAAATATTTAGTTTTTTTGAACATTTATTACGTATTCTGCACCGTGAATGTGTACAGTATAAATCCAAATAATTCAATCAGTTTCGTTTCAAACGTACGTTCTGTTTTAAATTATGTAAAATTCAGTACATCTAAAAGTAAACATGCGTTTAATAAAATATTACAAGCGCTCAATTTTAAAGTTGCTAAATGTACGTTCAATATATAACAATGTGTATTCAATTTTTGTAAACTAAATGTCTATTCAAAAATAGGCTGTGCACATTCAATATTTTTATTACTAAATGCCCATTTTATTTTTTACTAGCAGCGTTTCGTGATTAAATAAACAACTTTTATAGTGAAAGGCCAGTGTAAGCGGCAGCGGGCGGCAAAAATGTGACCCATTTACAAAAAATTATATTTTTTATAAAAATATTCGTACATAAATTTCAACGTATTGAATTTAATTTGGCAATGCCGTTAAAGGCAGCCGAGCGGCAATATTGAATTCAGTTGAACTTTTTGTTTTGCCGCTTCAATTTGCCACACCAAAAAATAAAGGAAAAAAATAGAAGACAGAAATTAATTTTCGGTTTTGAAATTTTAACAATTGAATTTGTTTATTTATTTTGGCTTTAAAAAAAATCTTAATCATTTTTTGTTTAATGTTCGAAGCACAAATTTTTCTTCAATTAGCCGCGTTCATTTGCCTACAACAAATAAACTCAAGCGGCAAATAGAACAGGTCATTGCCGCTCGTTGCCGCAAGCCGCTTACATTGGCCTTTCACTATTATATTTTTTTCTTTTATTCATTATTTGCTCATATAAACTTATTCTTCTGTTTAATGTTTATAAATTAAAAGCTTGTTTTAAATTGACTACTCACAGAGACTTGTTCTTCTTCAGGAAATTGTTTGCACATTTCTTCAACTATTTGCTTAAAATCAGGTGGAGTAAGTTTTTTTTTTCATTTAGGAAAGTGTTTTCCAAAATGAGGTTTATTAATTTATCCCTTAATTCAGATGTTAAAAAATCGTTATTTTTATACAAATTTTGAATGATGATGCCGACATTAGTCGATGATAAGAACTCTGCTAAAATCCGATATAAAAATATATACGTATATAGTATAATTATGTACATACGTATTTCAGTAAATAAATTCTTAACTTTGCAGAAAATATATTTGTGTTTACGGCTGTCCTTTGTGCAGTCTGTTTAGAAATATTAATATTAAGAATCTCTAATATACGTATGTATTTACTTTTTCCAAATCCCTGCCGTTTTTCTCTGAATTCAGCTCTAGGCCCCACTTTTTTTTATTGCATCAGCAATATCTCGATCATTTTAAAACTCTAGGTGTCGATATTCTATTCTCGCTTCTAAAAAAAACATTTGTTTATTTACTCTACAACTATAAAATAATATAAAAACACAACACAGTTCATTATTTAAAACAAAGTTCAATTAACTTACCTTTTAACTCCGGCAAAAGAAACTGCAAATTAAATTCTTTCATGCTGACAACTTACAATAAAAAATAAATTCATATAAATATTTCTACTGACAGAAAACACTTTTTATTTTTTACCCAATGAACAATTTTCAAACGAAGAATAATGAAGGTGCGGACGGAAATCGTAAATATTATTACTAATTTTTTTTGCTTTCATTACATCTATGCTCATATATTTTTTGCGGGTAACTTATTTGAAGTGAAAAGTTTGATGTTAAATTATTTACTAAATTTAATTACAGAGCTTGTATCAAAAAACATCACTTCTAAAATTGATTATTGGGTAATTATGATGTCTCGTTAGATTTGTGTCATGGTACAATAATATAACAGGTAGAAGCGGAACTACAACAAGCCAACAATAAGAAAAACAACATGGCTTTTTATTGTTGCTTTATGATTACAACTGTCAAAGAACACAAAAGAAAATAAAAAAACAAACGTATATTTTTATTCGTGTCTTTATTTTACAAATAATTTTTCAATAAGTTTTTGCATTTAAAAGTCGTAAAATAAATTAAATATATAAATAAAGATCAAGAAAAAGCTGTCTGTTGTGTTTGAAGCTGTTTTTGCGTTTGAAAATTATTATTGGAACATTTTTTTTTTCAAAAAGTTTTTCAATTTGTAAACAATAATAAAAAATGTGTGTGTATGTGTGCACTTTTGATAGTTATCATCACAGAAAAAAAAAGTCGGCCACAGTTGCGACACTATTATATATTATTGTACCATGATTTGTGTTTTAAAAATGTATACTTGCTGAAAAATGCCGAAGTTGCTTAAAAATATTTTTATCGTTATATATATATTTATCGTTTAAATTTTTTAAACGTAGCGTTTAGTTTTTTTATCTACTTTGAGAGCTGAACGAAGCATATTATACTTTCTATGAAAAAAATTACCAAATATTGTATTCAAGTATTTTGAATGACAGTTTAGCCAAGAATAAAGTATACTTAAAAAAAAATTGAATAAAACGTTTAGTTCAAGTATGGAACAGCTTACTTCTTACGTTCAGTAGGAATTTAATTTGTTGAACTCTGCGTTGTAAAATGCGAAATACACGTTCAGTCGTTATATTTTTGAACACATATGTAAGGGAATATTGTTAATTTGCTTATACACATTCAGCCACATTTTTCTGAACATTGCATTTAACCCATTTAGTTTTTTCAGTGTACGTTGTATTTACTTTAAAAGCTATATTTATAAGAAAAAAAAAACAATATATTTGCTTTTTTATGTGCTTTTTTGACTGTCTATATGTATACCGACATTTCATAGGTATTATTCTAATCATCAGTAGACTTGAAAAGCTTTAAATAAATATGTTTAAGCACAATTAGTCAATTATTTTCATATATATAATGAGAATTAAAAAGAAAAATATATAATAAATACAAAAAAAGACCAGTGTCTTTTTCATGTTTTATTTTTCTGCACAACTTTTAATTTTATTTAATTTCTATGGATGATATAATTCGGCATATTAACGATATTGATATTGCATTATATCCTGCAATGCAGTCGTTGAAAACATGGACCATGGGATATAAGTACGCTACCAAAATCGTGACGACCATTTGATCGATATTTTGTTTCACACATAACTGTCACAGATTCACCTATCACAATAATAATATTAAGATAATTCTTTAGCAACAGTCGTAAAGCAGCTCTGGGCTGAAGAACAGCTCTCGCGTCCTCGTAATTATTTTTTAAGTGCGGTCAGGCTTGTGGGTGTTGTTCGGTCTTCGAGAGTTTTGCGTCTCGCTCGCACTGGTTAACGGTTTGCCTCAACTAACTGGATTGGTTTACAGTTCTTTGTATAGAGGTTATTCATTGTTAACCACGTGGAAACTTCCTATGTGAAGGCATAGGTCGTTATAGTCAGTCACAGCGACGCTACAAAAGTACTGTTAACAACATCTTGGGGCATTATGGTCTTTGTCACCCCACCCATGCTGTGCATCCTATACATTGCAAATTTACTTTGCAACTGTATAGATAGTAAATAAATAAATAAATAAATTCTTTAGAAACTTTTTTTTAAATAACAATTAACATCCTTTGTTTTGGTTGCACCACCCGTTATTATAAAACAAAAGAAAATTTTCTAAATGGTGAAACTATTTTTTTTTATCTTGGACCAGTACTCAGAGGATGACCACTACATATCTAGTACTGGGACTAGGAAAATAGGTTATGATGAGAAGGGAGTAGTATCTGTGGAGGTTTCACTTTAACAATAACAACACGAAAGACTAAAACAAACTTTATTACTGCATAGAAAATGTTAGAATTAAATTAATTAAAACTTCAACACTGCTCAGATTAGCAAAATTTAGTCCAACACCTTCCACACTACCAGGTAATGATTGCGACAATATCAAATTAAAATCAACAGAAAACGTTAAGTCACTCGACATTGCATTAACAATAAACTCACATAGAACCTAAGTAAAGAAACGATATTATTTATTTTACAGTTGTATAAACTGACTGAAAATATTTGTCTTATTATGAAACTTACTATATACAAACATGTTTATATTTTGCTTGTATACGAGTATTTGTTTGGTACACAAACGAATGTCATTAATTTTATTCCATTTAACGCGTTTCTCTGTTAAAGTGGCACCAAAAACTTTAATCAAAACCACTGTTTTCAATACGAAACATAAATATTGAATCCAATTCATTTCCTCGCTTGTACCACAAACCGCATATTTGCTTTTATCCGCTGCGTGAGCAAGTCAAGTGTTAATGTCAATATTGAACCATCCCACGTATGAGTGATACTTAATTAAATGCAACAATTCACCAGTACGTATACGGACGTTGTTGTTGGGGTGGTCATATGTGTATATGTACGAGTATGTATTCGATTTTGAGCACTGTATTACGTCTCATTTAAATAGAGCATTTTAATTACCTTTTAAATGATAGTTAAAAATTAAAATAATTAAATGCTTTATTTGTTTATTATTATTGTTAGAGGCATTATACAAAAATAAAACTAATATGTATTTAATTTGAGCGATTATACGAATACTTGTATTTTGAGCAAAATAAATTTTATGTATTAAGTGGAAAAACTGAACAACCGAATTAAAATGAGCATAGAAAATCCCAAAAATACTTTAAAATTCTAATTCTAAAATAATTCATGTTTATTAAGCTCTTATTTCACAGATTGCTCTACAAAAGTAGCCTAATAAAAGCTTAATAAACATATTTCTATTTTTTATAAATAAGACCGCAATTTATTAAAGTTACAAAATTTGACGGAGAAAACTTATATTAATTTGTATGTTGTATAATTTTTATTTTTAGCTAATGTGGTCTAATGTGTGTTGTAATATACAGAAATTTAATAATATTGGCTTCTATTTATGTGCTGATTTAAAATTTAAAGAAATTTGCTTTGGTGCAAGCACTTCGAAAAGAAGCAAATATGCTTTCAAACATTCCATAATAAGCGACAACAGTGTTCTTCTTTTGTTTCTACTAAAACAAGTTTGCCGGAAACTTGTGAAGTTTTCAGTTTGTAAACAGAAAAACCTAAACGAGCTGAAGATAAAACAACAAGAGCAAAATTTTCTAAAAACTTATAGACCATGGAAACACAAAAACGAATTTGAAAAGCTGGAACAATACACACAAAAAAAAATGAATATTGAATATTGAGTGGGTCATTTGTAGCCTTTTAAAGCCATTGTCGTAAAAGATTTTGTTGCCATGAATTTATTATAGTTTTCAATGGCTTTAGTTGGTGTGCCAGTAAAAACAAATATATAGAAGTTGTGTTCCTATTTTTGGCAAATTTGCTAAAAGGTTTAATTTTTTTTCTTTTTGATACCAAAAATGATAAAAGTGTTTTGAATTGGTCAACTGTTTAGTATTCTATGAAAAATCTATTAAAGAAAACATGTTGTGCTAACTAGTCTTTTAAACAAATATTCGTACATTTGCCGAAGGAAACTATTGGCAACATGTGTTATTTTAAAACCTCAATTATAATTGATTAAATTTTTTTTTTTTTAGCAAATAAAGAAGAGCCAAAATGTAAAAATGTATTATATATTTTTTATGGCTGACATGGCAAATTTGCCTTAAAGAAGTGATAACAGTACCTCGAAAAAATATAGGGCTAATAGGACAATCTTCTATGCAAAATATACTATTTTAAAATTATATGGTTGTAGCTGTTTGGTATATAGGGTGGCGCACAATTAACTGGCCTATCGTTATATGTAATAGCTTTCGCAAATGGCATTTTATATCAAACATACTAGTATTTAAAATTTGAACTAGGCAGCTGCAAAATACGAACAAACAACTACGCTATACTTCGCAAGAGAGTTGAATATATGTGTAGATTTTTTAACCACGATTTTAAGTCAAAGATCATAATAATCGGCGAGGCGAATCGAATATAGAAAACCGGTTCCGAACTGTTTAGCGAATCAGTACTAAGTTTTTTTTGGCGATTCTCAAAATCAATTTGACGAAACTAAAAATGTCTTACTTTTCCGCAGCAATCCCCGAAGTAATATGGCTTTTTCAATTCTCAAACTAAGGCGGCAACACTTTTTACTATAGCGGAATGTGAAATTCCTCAAAAGTACACACTGTACATAACAACTGATGCGAGAATTACAAACATACAAGTCAAGCTAATATGAACGTGTGAAAAACTATTGTTACTAAAAAAAGTGATAATAAATATACGAGTTTTAGTAATGCCAACAACCATATTTTATTTGACAATAATAATAGAATTACAGAAATGCAAAAAAATAAACTTATTTTACTACACTGAAAGAATTATGCGTCATATATTTAATGAAACTGTGTTATTAAATATTTTTTATTAATCCAATGAAAACTTTTCACAATATGCATGAAACTTCACATATATAATGAAATAGTTCCACTAGAATGGTTTCATTAAGTTTCATAGTTTCATTAAAAAAATCATTGGATTTATGACTTCAACAAAATTAATTTTTTTTTTCAAATTCTTTAAATTTTGGTGAGATATATTAATAAGCGTTTATTAATCTTAACTTACAGTTTAAAAAATGTCAAGTTTTTTTTTTTTTTTATTAAAATGTAAGTTTTATGAGTTTCATAATTCCAATGAAATAGAATTCATTAGATCAATGACAAATAAATTTCTGTCTACCGAACTTGGGTATGTATGTACATATGTGTATGTACTTAAATCAGCATAATAGTAGTTTAAAAAATTTAAATACCAGTGTGTTGAATTCATTTGAATTAATAAAATCTGTTTTATTTGGTGAATACTTGTTCAACATTTTCTTTTATCATAATTAGGTACAATTTCACAAAAGCAAGGAATAGTATTGTTTGTGTAATGAAATAAAGTATCAATGAATAAATGAAATAATTCCATTGATCTTATTACGTTCATTTGTGAACATATTTTATTAATGTGTGTTATGATATTATTTCATTAAATAAATGTAACTATTTCATTGAAATTAATGTCAATTTTTCAGGTGCTCGATGAATAATAAAATTAGATAAATGAAATAACTTCATTGACCTTATGAAGAAGTTTTATATTTTTAATGAATATATTACATTGGTACAAAGAAGTTATTTCTTTAAATAAATGTTACTTTTTCATTAATTTAATGTACAGTTTTCATGTGCTTTATGAAATTGATTCTTTGATCTAGAGAAATTATTTCACTAATCACATCATTTGTCTTTCATACTTTTAATGAAAATAAGTCATGTTTCTTATTAAAATGTTTCATTACTTTTATGAAGGTTTTCATTAAAATAATCTAATGAAATTTGTTTCATTATTTGTATAAAAAGTTACAAGGGTTTAAAAATAATGAAAAAATTCATAAAAGTAATGTCAAAATGCAGAGAATTTCTGAACAAAATTTTTTCAGTGTAAAACTGGAATTAAATCAAAAAATTATAAACTGCTATTTTCCCCAGCTGTCTATATGTTGACATTTCATAGGAGCTACCCTGATCATCGGTAGACTTTGAAGGATACTCTCAAACATTTCAAAAGCCTACTGATGATTAGGGTAGCTCCTATGAAATGTTGACATACATATGGGAAATATAGAAAACAAGCTGTTTATCAATGTTATAAGCTAATCTAGTGAGTACACGCAAAGAAAAAGCAGTTTGATATATGGTTGCGACAACAATACTATACATTCTATAACATTGGGTATTACTGTTGAAAACAGCATATTATCAGTTTAATTATAGTTTGTTCTTCTATAAATATATTTCTGTTTGCATTTCTGTAATTCTATTTTTACCAACTATAAATTTCTGGATATGGTTGCATACAACAATAGCAATTGTGAAACATTTTTTTTCACACCCAATGCTAAACTATTTATTTTTCTATTGAGTATGGTACGATAATTCATATGCAACAAAAGTAAGTTTACAAAGTAAATTGACTATTGTCGTCGTTAACAATATTTTCCTTCTACTCCTTCTTTATAAATATAAATATATATATTTTTTTTGTTTGTTGTTGATTTCAAAAATATTTAAATAAATGTGTCCAGCATTATTTAGAACAGAGCAAAAACGTGAAATTGCGGAAAATTTAAATCTTGAGTATTTTCGAATATATAGAGGTTAATATGGTTAATATTAAGATCTTAACATATGTACACTATATATCCAACAATATCGTGGTTATGTATGACTTGAAAATGAAATGGTAACTGCGGACGCAATTCTTAATAGTGATTTCTGTTTTCTTTTAGCAGTTGGATGTCGTAACATTAAATCAGAAATTTGTGCCTTAACTCAATGGGGATGCAATCCGACTTTTTGTTTTTTCTAATTTATATTATACACATTATTAAAATACATATATTTCACCTGCCTTTTTGTGTAATTAATTACTATATGTACATGTTTATTTGTGCTAATTGTAATAAAAATATTGTTCTATTACAATAAAGCTATCTCTGATATTAGTATGATAAAAACCATGAATAGTCAGTACAATAATATGGTTGAGTATAACAATTACTTGAAAACTTTAATTAGTACTAAGGTGAATTATGATTATAACAATGTTGAACTTAAATATAGTACAGTTACTTACAGTATTTTTTACAACACTATGGTGAACCTCAATGGCATTTTAAATATTGTATAACAATATTATAGAACTAAAATATAGTACAGTTACTTATAGTATTTTTTACAACACTTTGGTGAACCTCATTGGTGTTTTAGATATTGTATAACAATATTATATTATCAGATACAACCATATAATTCAACAATAGTATGTTTCTCTTAGAATATTGTTGTAGCAACCATATATTTTTTTCCACGTGTAACACTCAATTGCTAGAATTATATCGATAAAAGGGTGTTGTTTACAATAATATATAATACAAGCAGTTTAACAGCCAGTTTGCCAATCCCAACAGTATGCTTGCGTTCGCATCTAAGCGGAAGTAAGTTGATTTGGCTTTGTGTAACTTTTCTATGCGAACGATGTGTCAAAATTCAATCAAAATGCTTAAGAATATGCGAACGAAAAATAGTGGATAGACAAACCCAAATTGATTCCACTAGCTTTCTTTCGCATTCATTTTAAACTGGCTGTAAATCTTTTTTTGGTTCATATATATAATTTGCAACTAAAGAAGTTTGATCACACATCAACCTGTTTCTTCAAACTAGGCTTGTTTTGCTTGTGTTAGTGAGAACAAACTTGCACGTGTGGTTTGATATGAGTTATGTTTAACCAAAAATACAATTTAAAACATACAATACAAAAGTACAAATCAGGTCTACCTTGCGAAGCCACTGGGGCTTATTTGCAGGCATATGACAAAATGTAAATACATAAAATTTGTTTCGGCAAAAAATATAAATACAAAGATAACGCGGTAAAAAATGATCTAGATAATAAATATTTAATTGTTATAATAGAAATATTTATTTTTATGTTAAGAAAAAAAAAAAGAAAAAGTTTCAAAATTAATTGATTGAAAAGCGCGAAAAAGAAAAACAAAATTCTAAATTTAAGTGTTAAATTCAAAATTTCAGATACAAAAAAAAAAAAAAAATCAATATAAAAGAAAAATTTAAGTTAGAAGTTGAAGAGAATTCATTGTTTATTGATGAAACGCTGTTTCAAAATAAACAATGAATAAAATTTAAGTTAGAAGTTGAAGAGAATTCATTGTTTATTGATGAAACGCTGTTTCAAAATTTTAATCCTGGCTTTTTTTATTATTACTCCTCAACAGGACATCATTTGGTATCGTATTGAATACTGTTGGTAACATTACTCCTAACGTGCTTCTGCCATATTCGTTTCGGAATTTATTCACCCTGTATTTTCCTTCTACATTCCTTCTTGTTCGCTGGTTGTGACTAATTTTGTGTAAAAATCTTGTGTCACCAAAGAATTCGTTGGCTAGTGTTGTGCGGTATATATTTATTATATACATTTAAAACGTTGCGATCTTTCGGATAATTGAGTGCATTGGTGTGATTATTATTAATCCGCTCCCGGTTGTCAGAATATTTGTATGGTGTCAGTTGCTTAAGTATTTTATTCTGAATTTGTTGTAGTTTACTACAGTGTGATGATTTTCCCCACACAGTTATACCATGCAAATGAAAAGTAGGCTTGCCTCATTACTCTATCGTTTGAACAGTAACTTAAGTGACGCATTATATACCAAGCTTTCCTTAACTTTTTATGAATTTCTTTTATATGAATGCTCCATTTAAAGTTATGGTCGATAAAAACACCAATATATTTATACGAGTTAACAATTTCAATTTCAGTTTTACAGCTATCGTTCTCGGGATTCAAATTCTGAAGTTCAGTTTTATGCAAGCATTCAGAGTTATGGATTTTTAGTTTAATCTTCTCGTATCTAAAATGCGGCGGTTTAATATGCATTAGCTTTGTTTTGCTGACATTTATAATTAGTCCATGGTCATGGCACCATCTTGCTGCAATGTTCAGCTGATTTTGCATAATTTTTGCTGCGTCATTTAATCTTTTATGTGCGACTACTATGGCCGTGTCGTCTGCGTAAGCGAATACTTCAGATGTTGTTAATAAGTTAACAAGCTCGTTTATATACGGTATATACAGAATTGGACCAATTTTTGATCCTTGAGGTACCCCGTAGTTTAAATGGGTTGCACTACTTAGACTAGTACCAATCTTGACGTAAAATGTTCTATATCTCAGATTGTTTTCAAACTGTTTTAAACACTGCCTTCTAACACCAAGTTTCTCTAAAATCTTCAAAAGGCTCTTGTGAGATAATGTGTCAAATGCTTTGGTAAAATCTATGAACAGAGTTAAGCAGTGGTGTTTTTTGCTGAGTTGTGTATTTACGAAATTGGCATCAAATTTCATTTTTATGTAGTCTGGGTCATATGAATGCCTTTGGTTTTTACTCTGTCACACCATAAGTTTGAAGCTAGATTGATGTGTGTGCGCGTAATTGCTTCAAGTTTCATTTTTGTGTAGTCTTGGTCCTATAAATTCCTTTATTTTTTTTTACTATGTTGCACCAGAAGTTTGAAGATAGTTTGGTGTGGTCTTGGTAATATCAATGTCTTTGTTTAGAAAAATTTAATTTTGGAGTTCGTTGTTGTTTGTAAACAATTTCAATTTAAAAAGCCTAACAAAACGCTTTTCCTCATATGATACATAATTTGGATATAATGATAATATGGTTAACGAGCATAATTGAAACTGTTTCAAAACAATTTTAAAATGAAGTTTGACGGCAAACATTTGACGTGTTGCTGTGCCAGGTCAAACCAGATTTTACTCAAACACTTAAGTTTGATCAAATATTTTGATGTGTGACCTCGAGGTTTTACCTTTGAATTACCTTTTTTTTTATTATTTAAAAAACATATAGATTATTAAAATATGTTTTTGAAATGTTTTACTAACAAGTGCATAAATTTAAAAATTAATTACTAGCTTTGCATATTCTACATGTGAACATATGTATGCATGTATTCTATATATTTATGAAATTTGAAAAAATGATTTTTTTAGATTACTTTATACATTTTATGAATTTTTTATAGCTTTCTCTTTTATTTTTGCTGTTGTCAATGACAACTCGTAAATTTTAATTTGTAAATTTTTTTTTTAGAAGTCTCTGATATTGATTTGACTTTATTTTATGATTTTGTTTATTGGTATGGAGGTCATCAATTTTATATCTGTGGTTATTATTGTTGCTGTTTTATTATATTTTGTTGTTTGCAATATTTGAATATTGCCTTGAATATATTATTTATTTATTAATTTGACCCAAATTTGTGACAGTCAATTGGTTCTTTATCATATTTACATGAAAGCGTACAAATATAAGTGCGCACATGTACAAAAAAAAAAAAATAGCTACTCAGTTCATATTATTGAGGATGTTCTGTTAGCAAAATAAATTTGCTTGCATAAAGCGTGCAACAGTATTGTTAGTGTTCCGAAAAATCTACTTGGGATTCGTTCCCGTCCGCTTCCTTTCGATATCACGAGAAATACAGTATACAACTAAAGCTACGTTCACACGGTTGTCAGATCTTACAAGATTGCCAGTAAAATTGTCTGAAAATGTATTACAATCGTGTCAACTGCCAATTATTAACCCTAAAAGTTGTCAGAAAAACCATTGACGACAATGCTGTCAAGTATCTGACAACATCGAGAGAACTGACAACTGACAATGGCATCATTGTCAGAAAAAAGTATGATGGGCAACACTGTCAAACAGATCATTGTTGATAGACATAAGTGGCAATGCCTTACAACATCTGGCAATTTTGGTTTGTCTAACAATCTGACAACCGTGTGAACTGGCAATTTTTGTTGTCAGATGAATAATTTGTCAGACCATAGTCTGACAATGAAATTGTAAGATTTTCTTACGATCGTCTGAACACACAATTTACTTCTGCGGGACAATTTTTCATTGTCACTACTTTGTCAGCATGTTGCCTGATATTACAATATTGTAACATCTGACTACCGCATGTTCATAGCTTTAGATGTATAAAATTAATGCACCTGACAATGACATCATTATCAGAAAAAAGTTTAATGGGCAACACTGCCAAACAGATGGTTGTTGATAGACATAAGTGGCAATGCCTTACAACATCTAGCAATTTTGGTTCGTCTAACAATCTGACAACCGTGTGAACTGGCAATTTTTGTTGTCAGATGAATAATTTGTCAGACCATAGTCTGACAATGAAATTCTAAGATTTTCTTACGATCGTCTGAACACACAATTTACTTCTGCGGGACAATTTTTCATTGTCACTACTTTGTCAGCATGTTGCCAGATCTTACAATATTGTAACATCTAACAACCGTGTGTACATGGCTTTAGATGTATAAAATTAATGCACCTGACAATGACATCATTATCAGAAAAAGTTTAATGGGCAACACTGCCAAACAGATGATTGTTGATAGACATAAGTGGCAATGCCTTACAACATCTAGCAATTTTGGTTCGTCTAACAATCTGACAACCGTGTGAACTGGCAATTTTTGTTGTCAGATGAATAATTTGTCAGACCATAGTCTGACAATGAAATTGTAAGATTTTCTTACGATCGTCTGAACACACAATTTACTTCTGCGGGACAA
Organism: Thecocarcelia acutangulata; assembly: GCA_914767995.1. NCBI lineage: Eukaryota > Metazoa > Arthropoda > Insecta > Diptera > Tachinidae > Thecocarcelia > Thecocarcelia acutangulata. Next base: position 97,863,350 of record OU612097.1, on the reverse strand, counting down.
TTTTTCATTGTCACTACTTTGTCAGCATGTTGCCAGATCTTACAATATTGTAACATCTGACTATCGTGTGTACATAGCTTAAGATATCAGCAAGGACAAGAACCTGCAGTCATTGGCATTTAATTGCATGTATTTTATATATGACATATTGAAGACAGTATCCTTATTTTTATTTAGACATTTTACCTTACTTTTCTTTAATTTTTGTAATATAAAACTACCCGCATTATACGAAATTTTTGTATTATAAATATTAAAATTTTCTGTTTGGCTTCACTTGGCAATATTAGTGTAAATATAATTTTTAATTAAATACTCTTTAAAATCATTAAATTACATTTATAGTTGCTAAAATGAAATTATATTTTGCATAATGAATATTTTACTGTTTAATGCAGAGCGGTGTGAGTTTGAAAAATCAAATGTCCGTATCTAATGATTCTTTTTTTATTTTAATTAAATTTTTCTCTTACTCTGTGAAAAAAAGGAATATTAAAAAGAGGGAAAGAAAAAAGAGGACTATAAAATAGAAGATGGAGTATTGATTTAATTGAATTTTAATAAATAAAAATAAAGAAAATGCTTTTAATGTAAGCAAGCCACTTGTCCAAAAACTTTGCATAAAAATCAATAAAAATACTTAACAAATTAAAAATACTTAGTGTTTTTCATAAAATTTTTTTTGACAAATCTGTTGTCTGTGCAAGACTTCCACCGATTGGTTTAAAATTTCTTAAGAGGTGAGCCTGAAGGAAATTTAACGTTTATTCTAAAGGGCTTGTTTGTCCATATTAATTATAAATATTATTTTTCTTTATCCTAATTTTTCGACCTTTTTCTTAAATTAAGATGTAATGATCGTCAAGCTTTTTTTTCATTCAAATAATTTATAAACAAAAATCATAAAAATTTTCCTGAAGAAGTCTTAAAGCAGACGAAATATTGAATTAAATAAACAATTTTTTAAAAAAATTTTATTAAAAAGGTCTCAAGCTTGACGATCATTACATATAAATATAATGTTTTATAAGTTTTCTGCAAGTCAATATTAGCGACAAACTCTATTGATGGTATAGCAGCAAGTAAAAATATCTCACGAGAATTGTATGAAATTTGAGGATTTAAAGTTGGTGTTTAAATGAAAATTAAACAAAGATTGCTTATAATAATGGAACATCATAAGAATTGGCACTGATCTCCATTTTAAGGACTATATTTCAAATCCCAAAACATGTTTTAATATCCTTTCATGAAGTGGCTAGGACTAAACAATGGCTGACTATTGTTTTGTTGATCAAGCTGGTTATAGATGTGTGATGTGCCTAGTACAAAGGTGTTCAGAACCTTCATTTTCATCTGTATTAACGTGTGGTATAAACACACTTTGTTTTTTGAATAACAATACAGTGTGATGATCGCTGCATTAAACAGATTTTTCATGTCTTTAAACAAACATTTAAGGGGCGCGATGTAAAATTTAATTCACTCCACCCGATCTCTTTTCAATTTATACAACCTATATCCGACCGAAAATGGAATACAACTCTGCTGTTTAGTCTATTTCGTGGTTTGATTGTGTGCAAGACACAGTCAGAGAAAAAGAGAGAGAGAGAGAGTGAAAAGGGGAGAGATGGGTGAAGAGAGACGGGAAAAAGAGGGTGAGAGAGAGGTGTAGAGAGATGTGATGAGAAAGAGGGAGAGAGAGGGACCGAAGAAGCTTATCGGTTACAATAGGTCACCCGACTCTATTAACTCACTGGATCATCGCCGTAGTGTGTAGTGCGTTTCTCTGTTTTATCGCTACTACAAGAGCGGTTTGATATTGAGGCTACTTAAGAAGGAAAAAAAGACTTTTTTTTCAAAAATCATTTATTTCTTAGTAAGACGATATTCCATCTTTTTTATACCATCTAAATTATACGATTTATGGAACCCCTCAAAATACGCCTTAGTTTCAGTGATAATTTCTTCGTTTGATATGAATCTTTTTCCTGCGAGTAATTTTTTTGAAGTCCGGAAACAGAAAAAGGTCACTAGAAGGTAAATCTGGACTATAAATTGAATGATGAGCCAATTCGAAGTGTATTTTGCATAATTTTAGCAACGTATTTAATGTTGTGTGAACCAGTGCGTTGTCTTGAAAAAATAGCACTTTTTTCTTCTTTAAATGTGGTCGTTTTTTCTTGACTGCATCAATCAGTTGATCTAATAATGCACGATATATACTTTCCTGTGATTATGGATACTTTTTCAAGATAATCGATTAGCAATATTCTGTGTGCATCCCAAAATACAGTAACCATAACCTTGCCAGCTGATTTCACTATCTTCGCGTTCTTCCACCCACTGCCACCAGCTTCCACCTATTATTTTGATTGATTTTTGGTTTCAGGTGTGTAGTGGTGGACCTAAGTTTCATCAACAGTTGTTAATCATCGCCAAAAATCAGCAGGATTACGTGTTTTCGTCAATTAATATTGTCCTGTTTGAAAAAAGCATAATCTATAAGCTTTTGTTGCATTTACATTCATAGAAAGCCACTGTTTGGTGTGCTTTATAGGTTGGCGGTCAGTCAGCATAGGTCAATGGTTCATACGGTCTTCAATAACGATGATGGTCTGAATGTCACTGTTTTTACGGATGAATAATTTTATAACATTCTTCAGATATTTCAGGCGATGAGATAAATTTCTTGTTTTAAAACGTTGAAAAATTTCCTTTAAAGAAACACAACTATATCTGCTGCAATTGCAATAATATAGAATAACTGCAAATCTTTCTACTTCAATAAACTCAATTAATTCAACTTATTGTTTCTATTCTTCTAGACTTTTTTTTAAATAAATAGTTTAAAACAAATCCTTTACTGTATTTGAAAATAATACAAAAATATCAGTTTTATAAAATTTTCGTTTAAATGTAGTATTTAATTTGAGTTTGATTTTACAAATAAATAAATGCTTTGTGAATAAAAGGTTTTTGTAAAAAAACAGAAAAATAATAGAATTTATTGAAATTGTTTTACTGAATTTATTTTTACATGAAAAATAATAAAGTAAACAGAATAACAAATAAAAGTTTATATTCAACGAAATCTAAAAAAAAACAAAACAAAAACAAAAAAACAAATAATCTTTAAATGAAATATCAACATATTTTCATAACTGCTCTTTCTTTTGCAGATCCGTATATAAGGACTACTTCAGAGGTGGATACAGTTGAAGTTTTTGGGAAAAGATAATTTACACACAAAACAGCCAAAATTTAAGCCTTTTTTTATTTTGGGCCAAAAAATACTTGGCGCATGACTCCTATATAAGCAAAGCATTGTACTGGAACTATATGAAAATAGGTTATGAGGAGAAGGAAAGAGGGAGTAGTATTTGTGGACGTTTGACTTGATCCTGCCAGTCCTGTCAAATGTAAGACAGGAAACATGTCTGCAGGCAACTTGTTCCGCATACAAAAGTACGGCTGGAAATCTGCATCTCTGTGTAATGTGTTCTACTATTTGCCGGGCAATAGTCTACAAATAAATGAGCTCAGGATGACGAACTCGTGTTGCGCAAAAATACATGGGTTTCGGGAACAAGAGAAGTAATCTCGTTCGTAGTAACCATAGAACAAAGAAATGCACCCGGCGTTCAATTTTATGCCTTTGTATTGCCTGATTGTGATATGTAGATCAGCAGATCTACACTGGTCTAGTTCGAAAACAAAACGAGGATCAGATGCCAGAGTACATTTCACCTACATCACATTCTGGTATATCAGCCCATGTTTAAGAGAGAGCAGGATACCGACAGAGAAAGTATTCAACGCTATCTACTTCCTCCTCGTCCCTACAAGCTCACAAAACGAGGATCAGATGACACAGTACATTTGACCTACATCACATTGCGATATTTCAGCCCATCGTGCGTTATGCCTAGATGCAGAATGTATGTTTAGTAAAGAGCAGGATACCGACAGAGAAATTATTTAACGCTGTCTACTTTCTCCTCGTCCCTACAGGTTCTGTAGCCGTAATTAAATCGTAAATTTAATCTTCTTGAGTGCATTCCAGTGTGGTAATGTCCCTTGTTGTAGCCGGATCCCTTGATAGTTCGACCACTTCAATATTGCTGGGCACTTTACGGTGCCTCCGTACGCTCCAGGTTCAAATGTCCTGCTGTACAATTTAGAGATAGCCGCCACTCGTGAACCAACACGGACGTCAAATAGACTCCCACTAGTGCATTCAACGCAGCCTTACTACAGGGAGTATTTTGGAGTTAGACTTTTTTAGGAAAAATTTCATGAAGAAGTCTTCCAAAGGAAGACAAAATATTGAAAAATACATTAAACATAAAAAAAAAAACAAAAAAGACCTTAAGCTGAAGGAATTTATTGCAAATATTTCATTAAATAAAGGTCAAAGCAAATAGGATCAATAACTCAAATTATTTTTTAACGAAATTTAGCCGCCTCGAGAATGTCTTTTTTTTGTTATGTCATAGTGGTACTCTATTTCCTCATGACGAAAGTTATTAAATTGATGGCACAATATCGATTGATAAGTGTATAGCGATTACTCTAGTGCAGGATGGCCAAACCCTATACGCTTGTGCTCTTTGATACACACATACTGCACTCAGGATTAGTAATGAAAAATACACAAAAAACTTTGTTTTATATATATTTTTTTCGTTTTTATATATATTTTTCCGTTTTTCTCTTTCGCATGCTTTGTTGGTAAACATTGACGACAACGATTATCAGTAAAAATTTTATTTTCGTAAATATGTTTTGCTTTTTACAAAAAAAAAAAAAAAAAAAAAAAATTAAATAAAAGTAGTTTTTCCTTAAATCTATTGGTGTTTGCTCTTCCATAAAAAACTTTTGGGCACCCCTGCTCTAGTGTATATATCTGTGTACAAAAGGCAATTGTAGTTAGCTTCTTTTATACTAACAACTTTATGTTTCTTTGTTCGTGAGCATAAAAGACCCCTACTCACAATAAGTATTAATCTCTTGTAAAATACTTTTATGATGGCAGCCACGTTTCTTCAAATTCAATTTGTTCTGCCCACTTAACGAAAATAAATATTTTTTTCGTAATTCTATTTAGATTTTGCAATGTCCTGTACAAAAAATATATTAAAGCAAATTCAATAGTCGCTGTGCTGAAAACATGATTTCATAATAAAAATTTATGATAATTGTTTGCGTGTGGCGTAATATTTAATGCAGATGATACAAATACTACAAGAAATATAAATCAATTTAACAACCTAAAACAAAGATGAGGGGAAATAGTACAAAATATGAGAGCAATGTAATAAATTAACATATTTTATAAGAAAAAAAAGTAAAATTTTTCTAAATACAAAATTATGACACTTTGCACCTGAAAGCTTTTTAAATTTATACAAAAATGTTCAATATTCAATAACGCCGTGTCTTCACGCGCCACCGACTTGAACATGGCATGAACATAACGTGGACAGAGCGAATATAAAAAAAGTTCATGTTCTGTATGTGGCGAATACGTATGTTCGGATTTACCTTATCAAAATTCGGCGCCATTTTGTGTATTTTTGTACATGATGGCGAACTTCATGGCAAACATTGATGCTCATCCATATGCTCGAGCATCGATGTCAGAGCATGAACGAAACATCGTCATGAGCGGTCCACATTAGCCATTTGCGATGTTCACCATGATGCTCATACCATGTTCATAGCTAATGGAGACCTCCAGTAAGGGCGGATAAATTCTTAACTAGCTACATACATATGTATGTGGTATTGACAAAATGTTGTTTTTATAGGAATAATATAGATATTCTACAGAGTGGCGTAAAACTTCCGAATTTAAGGGGGTAAAAATTATAAAACTTTTTTTCTATATTCAAAACTTTCGTTTATCAATTTATGAAAAGTGTAGATAAAATGGCAATAAAGGGCTTCGTAACGAAGCTTACATTTTTATGTTGCTTCGTACATAATATTCTTTATATACAACTAGCATCAAGTGATCACGATGGTTAATGTTCAAAAATGCAGAAACTAACAGGAATAAATAAAATACATCAACACACACGGAGAATAATGATTGTTGTAACAAAGCATACGTTTTTATTAGGTTTACACAGGCATAAACTGAAAAAATACAACAACACCCACCGAAGATGATGGCTTTGTTGTTAAATTGATTGAAATTATATTTCTTTAAGTTGATTGAATTAAAACCGTAGTTAATCGTAATTCTCATACAGTTCGTGCACTGAGAAGTATAATATGAATAAGAAAGAAGGAGGTCAGATATTGAAAGATATCTATACCGCGAATATTCGAAAGCATCTTTCCCCTTCAGGGCGTAAATTATACCCAGCGGTCTTCGGACTAGCCTATTCCACAGCAGCTTCAGCTGATTTTACATACCTAGCAGTTTAGACTGACTGTTCCTCCAGCGGCCTTCGGGCTAGACTGTTCCCGCAGCAGCATTGGCTGGCTGTATACCCAACAGCTTCGGCTGACTGTTCCCCCAGCGGCCTTCAGGCTAGACTGTTCCCACAGCAGCCTTCAGGCTAGACTGTTCCCACAGCAGCTTTGGTTGCCTGTATATCCAGCTGCTTCGCCTGACTGTTCTCCCCTGCGGCCTTCGGGCTAGACTATTCCCACAGCAGCTTTGGCTAGCTATTTACCCAGCAGCTCACTGTACCCCCAGCGGCCTTCGGGCTAGACTGTTCGCAAAACAATTTCTCTGTTCTCCATTTCGTAGGTACCCAGATTGTGGCGAGAGTAATACGAGATACCTCCAACCGTCCTAAGAGGAATTTATCACCAGCAACCGTTGTTATCCTGACCCGAGAGACTTTCCACCATACCCGTTTCCAGTGTATGCCGAGTACGATTGTCATACCAAACCCGAGGCCTGTTCGTACGAAGATACACCCGCCCCGTCCTAAGAGGAAATCTCATCAGCAACCTTTGTTGTACCGAACACGAGGTGTGTCAATACGAAGATATACATTCAACACGGCCACAAGCAATCATCAACGATGATTGCTTGTGGCCATTAAAACCGCACGAAGAACAGATGAAATAAAAGCCGAACCGCAAGCATCTTGAGCCTAAACCTATCATTGTTATTATTTTAAATACTGAATAAATAGAATTTGGATTATTGTAAGCCTCAAAGAGGAAAATCCTGTCTTGTTAAATACTTAAGGTTCGTGAACCCGTAAGTCGACCCTGGACGTCACTTTGCTACCTCAGCCGACGACAAAGCCACGTTACAGCTTGACAAAAAAGTTTTATTTTGCGCAAACAATATCGGTAAAATCGCCTATTTAACGCTCTGGTGGTGGCAAGGGTATCCTTTCATCTTAGCCGAGGATTGGGGTGAAGTTCCAGCTTACTGAGATACTTTGTCACGTACTTAGAGTATTCGTCTTTTATCAGCGGAACACACAGCCACTATTATGCAGTAAATTTATCTGTTTGCTTATAATTTATTTTCGAAAAGCGATTTCCTATTTTTAAATAAATTTTTAAAACATCTCTTTTGCCAACTTAATTAAATGATTTTTTTTCTAGCAAGTGATGGATTCAATTTGGTTTTAATGCGGACTTAAAAGAGTGAAAAAAATATGTCAGCAAAAGCTTAACGAATCTTTGAAGAAGATGTGTAAAAATACTGACATAACTGAAGATAAAATCCAAAAAAACATGTTTTTTGTAAGACAGTGACAAAAAAAAAAAAAAAAAAAAAAAATTAAAAAAACATAAAGCATCTGCTTGTTTTATGTCCAATTTTACTTTTCTCTTTCAAAATGTCTGCATGCATGTCAATGTTTATTTTTTATGTTGTTTCTTTCTTCATTTTAACAGACGTTTTGTTAATATAAACAATACAATAATAAAATGACAAGTACAAAACGTGACAAACATGCTTAAGTGTCAGTCACGAAATGTATGTTTGCACGAGGGAGTATGCACATATGTATATATATCACCTTCGCTTTTTTATTACCCTAAACACATAAAAACACATACACATACTACAGCACTTATATCGCACCCTAAATATAAAAGGGTCACAATTCGAAATTTTCCAAAACTGAGTTTTTTCCATAAAAGTCAGTTTTTTATGTTTTCGCAAACATAACATAAAATTGAAAAAAAAGTATTGAATTTGTTCATAATGAAATAATATTTTCTTTATATTTATATTAGGGTAAGTGTACCAGTAGTCGGCAGTTTAAGACTTTTGATGTTTTTAAAGTAACGTTGTGACATATGTGATATAACTATTGAATTGAATATTAATTATTCCGTTTCGTTAATTTGCCTTCTTGCAGTTTAAATAAGTTTTATTTTAATAGATGTTTATAAACATTTAAAAATTTTACGATTATTAAAAAAAGAACACATTTACCAGTTGTCGGCACATCATTTTTCAGTGAAGAAAATAGCAGACAATGAAGGAATTCAAACTTTTTTTTTTTTAAAGAAACGCATTTATACTTCTAATAATGCAATTTAGGTACAAACAATTGATTATTATACTAGTATATAAAATAAAAAAGTTAATGCGTTTATATCTTCAGCAACTAGCTTATTTTACGATGTATTCAGTTTGGTGTTATCAGATTGAGAATTTCAACCACTTTGTGAAAACTCATTGCAAATAACCCACTGACAATTCCCAGTATCGCTTCTTACCACTTATCCTATGTGATTTCGACCAATCCACGAAATTGAAAAAGGCCACATTTCGGAAGCCATTCTTAATCGTTGTTTCCATGTTATTATCAGAGAGAACCATATCGCTCCTTTATTGCAACATAGTCATAACGCAAAAAAGCTCGTTTCGAGAAAAACTCATTTCAAATTTTTAGTTTCCATACAAGTCTTAGAAAATTTTTTTTAGAAAATATCTCCTAAAGGAAACAGTTTCAAGGTAATTTAAATAAAATTTTGGCACAATATAAAATGTAATACTGTTAACAATTCCCCATTGTTGTCGAGTTCTGGCGTAGCTTGCCATTTTCTGACCCTTTTTTTCATACTGATTTTAAAATGCTTACATCGGCCAGTTGCATTAATGAATTAAGTTTGGAGTCAGTGCATAAAATATAATTCGTTTATTGTCCAATATCATATAAGACTTGTAACCTTCTAAAAACAATATAATAGCACCTCATTGTTCAACAAATCTGTACACAATTATAGTGTAGTTTTGAGTTCAAAAAAGGCATTTTTTCTAGAAATTTGCCATTTTTATTCATTAAAGTTAAGAAAAAACTAGTAATGGAAACCACTGCCGACTTTAGGACAGCACTTGTCCTAGTTCTCGACAAGTGTAAAGCACTCATTTTAAGCAGTGCCGACTACTGAGTAAACTGACTTTAAACTTATTTTTTATATTTTCAGTAGCATGTACATTAATATTAAACAATTTTCCAAAATTTGAAGTAAATTGCAGTTGTTGGCACCCCCATGCCGACTACTGGAAATGTTGACATTTTTATGTTCCTAAAGTCGGCAACATTAAAAATCGGAGAAAATATATATTTTTTTGTGATTTTTCACATTTATAACATAATTTGAACAGTTTTCTATTATTAAACACCATCTTCTTAAAAAAATTTAAATAGCTACTTGTCTTTCAAAATTGGCTTTGCCTCTAATTTTTCCCAAGGAAACAAGCACTACATAACGTATTGAAGACCTCTTCACGAACAAAACTCTAAAATACTCATCTAAGCTGGAATTGGTTTTTGCATATAGAGAGTTGAGAATATATCTAACATTTTTATGTAATTATATTAATATATAATTACCGTTATTCTTAGTTATTTAAGTTTAAATAAAATAAATGCCAACTACTTGAATATGCCGAGCTTAGGTACACTTAGCCTATAATCATTCTTAAACAGTTTTTGTCACTCCTGAAATTTTAGTATTTTGAGTTGTGACCATTTTGTATTTAGGGTGCCATATATTGCTCGAAATTGTTTAGGTTTAAACAGCTCACATTATCTGATGTTTTCTTAACACAAGCAAGAAGACTTCTCTGCAAATTTTGTATTGAAACGACTCAAAAAAATGAGTGCATTTCATATAAAATTTCTTGACAAGCTGCTGGCTTATGTTTTGGAAACAGCATGCTAAAATCCTTAATGAAAATTTTAGTAAAATCAACGTATTTAACCTTTTTATGTTTGGAAACTCATAATTTAATTTACTGGCCCAGGCCTTACCGAGCAAATAAGTTTCTTTCTAGGGTCTGTTACATATAATAAAACCAGTGTGGCCATTGCCCAAACTGTTACACAGTTGGCTGTCTGCACGCAAAGAAAAATCATTTTGGAATATTATTGTAGCAACATGATCATAAAATTAGAGAAGGTTTGTATACGAATTTATGTACATAGACAAATGCATGTATGTATGTGTATTTTTACAGATTTATTTGGCCAGAGGGAAAATACACATGTATGTACATCAATCTTCTAGGAGCACCAAATTTAGACAAATTCACAAATTTGTAATCCATTTTTCAAAATATGAATTGGACTAAATATACTAAATAAATTAAAAAAGTGTTTTTTTAATTCAAGATGTTATATGCGTTTTTATATTTATAGCTATTTGTTATATATAGTCACGTTCAACACTAGTACATGACAATAGAATATAGAATTTTTCAAAAATATTGGGAGTAGTGACATTATTATATGGTGAGGGATGAAAGCTAAATTTTTATTTCAACAATAAAAGTATTAGGCATGGTACAAAAATTATAACTTTTACCAATTATATGGTTATATGGTGTAATTTTGGTTTTTGGCTGTACTAAATTTTGAATATAAATTTCGGGTTGAAACCATATAATGTTGTTGTGGTCAACCATATAATTCAACAATAGTGTTTTGCCCTTAAAATATTGTCATATCAACAAAATCAGGTCACGGCTATTGTCGGAGCTACAAAATTGGCAAATGTAACGCACCCTTTTGTTTATACGAAGAAGAAGAAGAAGTCCTGGATGACACCGAACACACTTTCTCTACGTGTATTTGATGGGCGGAAACTCGTAGAGAACTGGAAATGGTAGCTGACTCAATAACGGCAGAGAGTGTCGTGGACATCATGATTGAAAGCGAGGCCAACTTTTTAGCCGTATCACGATTCTGCGAAAAAGTTCTGCGGACGAAAAAGGCAGATCTGGACGCCGTAGAACAAGATCATAATCAGGATCCCAGACGAGGGATAGTCTAAAGAGAAGGGCTGATTAAGCCATTGAGAATCCACCCCAAAGCAATGCTAAGGCGGTTCCGGGGTGGAAATTTTTATTCCAGGTAGAAACGGAGGTTTTTTAGTCGGTAAGCTCACTGTTGTGATCAGTCCGATACAAAGAGGAGGATACGGACCCTCTGGTAAGAGCGTAACGCAAAAAATAGCCCAATTTTTGACTGTGCGTTAATATTTTTTAATACCGATATATTAGCTTCACTTGAATGTTTGCTTATAACTCTCGCAAGAGAATTACCATTACGTTATATTAGAAATATTCAAAGTATTTGGTTTTGCGATTTGAAATCGCCAAATAGGTGTTCTGGAAAACGCATATCGCTTAAAATTGGCGACTTCAACTCGCATGTGTACATATATTGAAGTGAACTGATTGAATTTGCTAAAACTGAACTTGCAAAAGGCAATAAAATTATTCACAATTAAAATTTAACAAGTTTTCTTTTTATTTCAATAAAAAGTTTAAAGAATTTTACACATTTTCATTAAGAAAACTAAATTGAAAATTTTTTCTATTTGTTGTAAAATTTTTTTTTTCGTTTTATATAACTACCACATACATATATACGTATGTAAAACACATGTTGTATTTTTTTCGGAAAAAACTCCTAAACGCCAGTAAAACGCGCGTTCCTCAGAACACCTAAAAATCATTTAGGCGTTTTTCAAAACGCATTGCGGTTTCAGAACGCGCGTTCTGGGTACATATGGAGAATGGTCACTCTAATCACAGTACAGAAAATTTCAAAGTAAACTTTATTCAACTAAATTATGTGGAATTTGCAAACAAATTCCGAATACTAAAACTGATTGAAAGAAAACTCACTTTCAATAATGTTTTCTTGCACAATATTGAACATGATGAAACATGCAAACTTTCAGTTGAATAATAAATAGAGAAACATTTTTGTTTTTTGCCAACACCAGATGTTCTTATTGCAACAGACCAAAAAGAAAAAGATTGAAAAAAATTCTCTCGAGACAAGGAAATCGAAATGTTTTTTAAGGCATGTTTATGTAAAATAAAGTTTTCTTTTTTTTAATCTGCACAAACATCTGCATATATGTACATATGTGTATAGCAAAAACTAAGGAAACTACTGCAAGTGGTGCATTAAAAAAATAAAATTGTGGCTGGCATTGCACGAGCTGTTCATGCTGCTCGTTTGTGCTTAATTTCTTACCAAACATTCAACAATCAACATGCTTAAAAAAAAAATACACATTTTTTTATGTAAATATTTTGCCAGACGTTTACAAAATTTTTAGTACCAATTATATTAAGTTTATTTATATTCATTACGATGGCACTGAAAATGCCGCATTGCAAAAATAAAGAAAATTATTCATGTGCTGTTTACAGAACACACACGCGAAGAAAAGGCAGTTGAAAATATGGTTACAGCAACATTAGTATATGCACCATAACATTGAGTATTATTGTTGAAAATAGCCTATTATCGATTTAATTATAGTTTGTTTCCTCATAAATATGTTTTTGTTTGCATTTCCATATATCTATTGTTACCGTCTATTAGTTTCAGAATATGTTTGCATGCAATGTTAGTATTGTGCGTAATTTTCTTTTAAATTACAATAGCCTTTTTTGCCCCCAACACTAAAATATTTGTTTTTATCATATCTATGAAAAACTTACTCACATATAACATATACAAGTTCACAAAATAGACTTACTATTGTCAACATTAATGACTTAATCGTTATCATGTATTTTTCCTTTAGTTTTGTGATTTTGTTATAAAAAGGATATGTTTTTTGTTTTAAATTAAAACAAACTTTTAGTTGATCTAAAAACCAACGGAAAAAGTTGAAAATTAGAACCGTGCAAAAATGCATATAAAGCGTAGGCAGAAATCTAAAGGTTAATATGTTAAAATGTTAATACGAGTATTTGTATGTATGTTGTAATCAACAATGCAACCATATTTTGGTTGTGCCCAGCAATACTATTATTACAACTAAAAGAATTTTAATAACTGACCATACTATTGTTGATAACAACCATACTATATTACATGCAACCATATTAATATAGCAATTCAACACACAACAAATGTTTAACTGTCTTAAGTTTTTATTTTGAAAATAACATACTCTACGTTTCTCAATCTAGCGCGACTCTATAATGCTCGGACTGATTCTAGATTCTATAGCTAGATTCTAGTATTTTTTATCCAGGAATATCGTTTTTTAAATTAATATGGTGAAGGATGATAAAAATATGATTCCATGTCAATAAAGCTATTTATGACATTAGTATGGTTGTTTAATGAAATTTAAAAGGTTATGTGATATAATAGTTGGCACAATAACCTGGTTGTGTACGACACTATTATGGTAACTTTTTCACAATTATAACAAACAAAAGGATTTTCACAATTATAATAATGTTAAACCAGAATATATTGTGGTTATTTACAACATTTTTTTAATAAACCTATAGTGAAGCATGTCAGCAGCATTTAAAATACAACGATATAAAATTATCAGTAACAAACATATAATCCAACAATAGAATGTTACCCCTAGAATATTGCAATTCAAACATATATTTTTTTCTACGTGCACGCAAAGAAAAGGCAGTTTATTAAACTGGTTGCGTCCACATTAATATATATTCTATAACATTGTATATTGCTCTTAAACTCAGCGTGTGATATAGTTTGGTTCTCTATAAATCTCTGTTAAAATATATACACATAAAACTTGCACTTTTGGCAACCCTAACATCATGAAAGTGATTTTTGTATTATTATATATATGCATTATATACAGTATGTATCACAATATTTTTCTCTTTTGCTTTGTCTTGAAAATTACATAAAAAACTAATATAAAAGAGTTAGTCGATCTTCAGTCTCTCCTCTTTACCGTTATAGCGGTGATGAATTTATTATAATTATTAAATAAAAACTGAATTTATAGAAATAAACGTGTGTCGTTGTATGTATTTATTTTTGCCCACTGCAATTCGAAATTGTCTTTGCTTTTTCATGTTCGACTGCGTAACATGAATTTATAACAATCTCTATTTGTATTTCTATAATTCTATTGTTACCATCTATAAATTTCAAAATATGATTATATACAATAATAGCAATTGTAAATTTTTTTAAAAACAACAATAGCTTTCATCCCATTTAATAAGAAACATGAAATTGCTGAAAAACACATATTGAGTATTTGTGAAAATACAAAGTTAAGTCTGTTTAATATTAAGATATAAACATATGTAACATTAAGTGCAACTATATTAATATGGTTACATATGGCTTTTTAAATTGCAGTCGCAGAAGAAATTCTTAATAAATAATTTTGTTGCAGCAGCTCAAAGAGGAAGTGCAAAGCGATTATTTTGTTCTAATTTATAATAAAAAAAGCACTAAAATATATTGCACGCTGTATTTTTTGTTTTGTTTTGTAATTAATTATCAAAATTATGACAAAAAAATGGTTCTATTACATGGAAGCAAAATGATAACATAGGAAAAAAGTATAATTACTTTGTATAAAAATATGGTTGAGTATGACAATTACTTGATAGCTTTAATCAATACTGTGGTTACTTATTATTATAGCAATGTAAAACCAGAATATAGTAAGATTACTATAATATTGTTACTTTTTCCCCTCTAAAAACGCTTTTGCAGATTCTTTAATTGTAAATGAAATAATTACATTCACTCTTGTTCGTTATACAATACCTAAATAATTCACAACTTCATTTACACTTGATACCAATATATACCTAAACTAGACTTGCTTACTTTTACTTATGACTTTTTTTGCACAAAGCGTAAAAATAAATTGACTCGTTGGCGCCGACCTGTCTGCTATTATACTTTATTAACATCTCCCACAATTGTCAAGATCATTCTAGCCATTCATAAGTCACGCATATACACATTCATACACATGCTTGCGAACAACAAGCAAATCACAACAACAAACAATAATAAAACAAATACAAAGAATACAAGAAAAGCAACAACATCATTTGAAGTTGATTTACTTGGAATTTTACGTACTTTAAATCATGTATGTCTGTTTGTTTGTGTATTATGTTTTAAGTTTTATCATGTTTGTTTGAATGTGTTGTACATTTATAGTAAACAGATCAACAGCTGCACACTGGGTTAGATGTGACAAAAATTCTTAGCAATATATTCATTTTACAATACGAATGTGAGTCCTATAATGGTGTTTTAAGTTTAATATAATTCAACAATACTATATTTCCATTAGAATATAGTCGTATCAACCATATATTTTTTTTCTACGTGCACAGACGAACAACTCTTTTAGAAAATGTTCATGGAAATCACTTTAAACTTTCAGCGCTTTGAGCACAAATTTTCTTGACGATTCGTACTTCTATGGCCTATAGTCAATAAATAGCATTTTAAGTTTCTGTTGGACACATTTTATTTTAAGAGAAAGTTGGGTTTCCCCAGTTAAGAAACTTAATTAAACTCCATATTTTAAGCGCAAAAACAAAAAATTATGTGCTTTTCATAGAACACGGACCAGCACTCGTCTAAAAATTTAATAGTTTTCATAAAAGTTTTCTAGACGAGTTGCTCGTCTGTCTTCTATGAACAGCACATCATTCTCCTTTTTACTTAAAAAAAATTGTTTAAAAACGTCAATTTATTTCACAAAATCTCATAGTTTTATATAAGAATTATATTTCTTATTTTAAGTATCTCCTTAATGTGCCGTTTAGTGAAATAATCCAAAATGGACAAGTGCTTTCAGTTTGTTTATTATTCAGCAGAAGAGACCTCTTTGAGACCTACAAACACGGAAAATTCAACATGATATTTTGTATATGGCTGTGGTCCAGTGTCCGCACTCCACTCACGTGCCATAAATTTTGCTTCTTTGTCAATTTGCATACTCCAATATACATACATACGTACACACATTCATATGAAAGGTTCTATTCCAACTGAGAATGTAATTTTTTTATTTTAAGAATAAAAAAAAAAAAAAAAATAACATATCTACCAACTCGTGCAACTATATAATAGTCGTACACGAAATTCTTAATAAATACTTTTGTTTTATTGCAGCAGATCAAATTGGAGGTGTAACGCAATTATTTTGTTCTAATTCATAATAAGCAAAAGTATTAAAATATATTGTAAGCTGTGTTTTTTTTGTAATTAATTGTCATATTTTTTTTTTTAACTTATAAAAAATGTAATGACAATAAGTATTCAAGTCTTAATACTAAAAAAAAAATTGTGATTAAAGTCCTGCCAGTGCTGGACAAAAATTTATTTTTATGCGAATATTATTTCAGAATTCAGTCATCTGTTTAGAGCTCTAATGGTAGCCAAAGTATTCCTCCTTCTCAGACGGGTATGACCACCAAAGTTAAGAATATTAACTGCAAGAAAATTTGGATGGAATTCAAGTTTGTTAATATATCTTGTCGCGTACTTCACAAATTCAGATTTCACAAAAGGTACGTTCAGATCTGCGTAGAATCGTGAGTTTTTAACGTACCATGGAGCGTCTGTAATTCTACGGAGTATTCTATTTTGACTTTTTCAATTTTTGAATTTTTTCAATGTTGGATGCCGAGGCTGTGCCCCATAATTGAATCACATAGCACCATATTGGCTTTAGAATCGAGTCGTACAGCAAAAGTTTACAATCAAGCTTCAAGGTCGAATTTCTGTCTATTAGCCAGTTAATTTGCACTGCTTTCAATTTCATCTGCGTTAATTATCATATGTATGGATTTATTTATTGGATAAATTTATCGTTGCTAATTTTTACTGTTGTTTTGTAAAATATTTAATTTTATTTTATATAATTTTGCCAGATTATAACAAATAAACTATCTTTGAAAAAGTTCGTAATGCTCGAACGAAATATAATATAATATAATATAATATAATATAATATAATATAATATAATATAATATAATATAATATAATATAATATAATATAATATAATATAATATAATATAATATAATATAATATAATATAATATAATATAATATAATATAATATAATATAATATAATATAATATAATATAATATAATATAATATAATATAATATAATATAATATAATATAATATAATATAATATAATATAATATAATATAATATAATATAATATAATATAATATAATATAATATAATATAATATAATATAATATAATATAATATAATATAATATAATATAATATAAAAAATTCTTACCCATTTATAAATAAAGATAAAATTAAGACCTTGACCGGTTTGTTTTGAAGCCAAAAATTAGATAACAATACTAAACTGGATTCTAAAGGGCAAACTCAGGAATAAAATCAATGAAAACAAATTATATGAGTATATTTATATGTATGTCCCTTTCTATTCTACTCTCCTTTCCCGCTAATCAAGTATGAATGGAAGCACCAACCGTAATTTAAAACATGTAAGAGTCAGACTGACAGCCAATAAAAAGCCAGCCCACTTGAACCAAATTTGGCCTTGTTCTATTACCTAAATGCGATATATTTATATCTCAGCAAATACATCAGACAAAAGAGCTAAATTCTCTTTTTCCAATATTTCTCTTTATTCTCTTTATTCCAATATTTCTACCAAACCATGCAGCACCCGTCTGCTTAGCTGCACACCGATAGAGGAAGTGGTCAACACTCTCTAGTCTTTACGTATTGAAGAATTTTTTTTTTCTGAAATAAATAAAATACAATATTATTACAGTAGAAGAAGAGTAACACACTTATTTAAAACCTCGAAATTTCTTGTGAAAAAATGGTCTTTCAAAATAGAACTAGTCATATGTGTAGGCACATGTGTGTTTAGAAATTGGCACATGTTACGTTATATGTGTAAGTGTGAGTAGAGGTTAATGTTTAACATTGACTGCTCCAGCAACTAACATTGCTGCAGTTTACACATCACGTTTACTTTTAACAAAAACATGCAAAATCACCTAAGATAACAAACAATGGTTTTCAAATGAGAAAAAAATGGCACAACTTTAGGATTCGATAGGTACGTTGCTATTTTGTTTTTTGGAAAAACGATGTTAAAAAAAACTTTTACTTTTACAGTGTATACACACATACATATCGCTCCTTTATTGCAGCATAGTCATATCTCAAAAAAGCTCGCTTCGAGAAAAACGCATTTGAAATTTTAAGTTTCCATGCAAGTCTTAGCAAACTTTTTGAGGAAATATCTCCTAAAGGAAACAGTTTAAAAACAATTTGAATAAATTTTTGCCATAATATTAATGGTAATACTGTTAACAATTCTGCATTGTTAAATCAAAAAGCTCATTTTTTGAGATATGACTATGTTGGAATAAAGGAGCGATATATGTTCATCATTTCATTATTTTATATATGTACACAAAAACCTGTTTTAAAATTCGGTTAGAGACATGTTAAATATGATGAACGTATACGTTTTGATGAAAAGTTCAATTCAATTTAATATTACTTATACGCACATTGGTTTGAAATTTACTTCAAGAAAAAAAATTCAATTAAGGTATTTGAGGGTGGCATGAACAGTGAAGAAAACTTAACACGAAAGAAAAACTTAACACGAAAGCGATAGAATTATAAAATTTATATGAAAAGCTCTTATGGCAATTAAAATAGTATTTTTCTGAACAACCATGCTATGGTTATATACAACTGCTGACAAGTCCTCGCAGTTTTCTTATGTCAGTGGGCTCTCACAGTCCAGTGAAGGGCCAAGCCATGATTAACGATCCAACGAACAGTGTATATCTAAGCCCTTATATTTACACATGTAAGTCCAATTTCACAAAAAATTCAATAGACTCACCAGGTTTAAGCAACATTCTGATATATTTCTCAACTTACAAGTAAATTTAATGGCAAGTGAATTTTTAAAACTTTGCGCTAGCAAAGTGATAAATAAAAGAATTGTATTTTAAATTATTAAATTAAACTAATGTTCATAGCTGATTATGCATGTTCGTATATTTTGATCGAAAATTTTTTTTTGAAAATTTCTCAAAAAATATTTTATAGAGAAATTTTTATAAACATTAAAAAAAATTGTAAACAAATATAAATAACATTTAAATATTATATAAAAATTTTTATTAAAAAATTTCAGTCACTTTCTCTTAATTTGCGGGAGGCTTTAACTTTCTACTTTAATATGAAGAAATCTATGGCTGAGGCTTATCAAATGCTCTCAAATACTTATGGTGATGCTGCTATTAGTGAAAGAATGTGTCGATAGTGGTTTCAACGCTTTAAGAACGTTGATTTTGATGCCAAAGACTAGCAAAGCTGTAGAAGAGAAAAGGCTTTCGAATGTGTAGATTTAGAGGCATTGATTGATCAAGCCATACCAACAAACGCAACAAGAATTCTTAGGATCAGTGGTAGTGATGCAGCAAGCTCCCTGAAATTTATGGGAATGTTGTAGAAACAAGGAAATTGGGCGCCGTGTGAGTTGAAGCCGAGAGATGTTGAACGACGTTTGTATATTTGTGAACAGATGCTTGCAAGGCAAATACGGAAGGGATTTTTGCATCGCATTGTGATTGCGAACGAAAAATGGAGTTATTAGGATAACCTCAAGCGCAGAAAATCTTGAAGATATCCCGGCCATGCTTCCACGTCGACGGCTAAGCGGAATATTCACAGTTCCGTAGTTATACTCAGTATTTGGTGGGACCAGCTCGACGTACTGTATGATGAGTAAAACAGACTGAATTAATCACAAACGATTGTTATCGAACGTAAATAATGCGTTTGGTCCGAAAATTGAAAGACAAATGGCCGCAATACAACGAAAGACATGACAAGGTGATTTTACAGCATGACACTGCTCGACTGCATGTTGCGCAAATGGTCAAGGCATACTTGGAAATGTTGAAGTGGAAAGTTTTACCTATTCCGCCGAATTTTTCAGATTTTGCTTCTTAGAACTATTACTTGTTTCGATCAATGGCATATGACCTGACTGACCAGCAATTCCGGTCTTATGAATTTAATCGATTCGTCGATTGCTTCAAAAGATGATTAATTTTTTCAACACGGAACTCGCACGCTATCAAAAAGATGGGAGAAAGTAATACCAGCGATGAAATATGCCTTGAGTCATAAATGTATTAACAATCACGCCTCGAATTTGAGGGGAAAATGGCAGAAGTAATGTATAAAGAAAAAACATAATATAAGAGTTCATCGATGGCTAATTTGGTAGAGTACTAGTACTCGACCAACAGTTTCGAGGTCACAGGTTTGATATCTGCCACAGATTCTGGTCTGGCAGTAAGTAAGAAAGCTTCACAGTTTTTGTGTTTGTTAAAAAAAACTACCTAATATCGTCTGAATAACTAACGGTTCCAGAACTTTAAATGCTGTGATAATATTTATTTTTGGTCTATACGTGTTGTTTTTGTTCTAGTGAAACGTCCACAGACATTACTGCCACTCTCCTAGTTCACATAACCTATTTTCCTAGTTCAAGTACAATGCACTGCATTTGCAAACGTCAATCCGCTCAGATTTTTTTTATCCAATATAGAAAAAATCGTGTGATCTGACACTGCAAAACGGTTTGTTTTAAGACCGTGCAGGTCGTGCGATAAAATTATTCCACGATCTTGTAAAATATAGCGCTCCATTATTTGTCTGCTTGTACAGCTGTCTAGTAGAAAAATTTTGAATATGATTGAAGTTTAATGCTATTTGTAAAACCTATTACGATAGAGTGGCTAATTTTGCGCCACCCTGTACTAAATTCATAAATAAAATATCACAGTGTCAGGTCTAGCGTTATTTCTGGCAGTCCGTATGGCTTCTATACATTTGCTAGCGTAAGAGCGTATGCAAGTCTATTGTATGAACCGAAAAAAAACAACGCAGGCTCATAAACTGTAGAAGATATAAAAAGAAGAGCAGTTGATGAAAGGCAAGAACAATGGAACGCTTTAAGCAGGATGTTGCGTTTATATTTTCATCTTTATGTTTATATTTAAAAATAAAACAACTGGCAGTAACTTATACCTTTAAAACTTTTCTTGTTAAAAGTACTTTCATCAAAATTTTTTAGCTGTCTTCATCAGCAATCTCTTAAATGAAAAAGTTAAAAATGTTTACCCTATTTTCTTTGCAAGCTTAATAAAATGCCCAAATTAAACTAATGCAAATTAAATCTAAACATAGTTTTATTTGTTAAACAAGTCCACAAAACCTTTTGCATTAAACTGTCCATACATGTATGTAGGGCACATTGTTTGATTGATTGATGAGTTTGTTTTTCGAACATCAATCAATGTCAATCATGTTTTAAGAACAAATTTGTTTGCATGTTATTTTTTCAGGCCATATGAGTTTTTCTCTTTCGTTTGATTACTTAAAAAACCCTCTCTCTCACTTTCTATAAGTAAACATACTAACACAACTACCTAGAAACATATGCACGTTGTTGTTGTTGTCGTTAATGTGCGAAACTTTATTTTATTTCGGTTTTATTACATTATCTTTATTAGTTTGCGATTGTATGTGCACTCGTTTATAAAAGCAACAAAAAGAAAGTTTAACCTTGACAATGACATTAACTTTGCCAAAACACAAGCATATAATACTGAAACAGCGAAAGGAAAAAGGTTAAATGAAAGTAAAACAAATAAAGTCCTTTAAGCTTTAAGAACCATACTCATACATGTTCAGCTTGCGGACTGATTAATATTTGTTCAACAGTTATTAATACTTTTTTTTTTAAATAAAAAAAAGAACACAAAGTGTAATTATATGAACTAAATTAAATTATTTGCCTGATTAGACATAACAAATATTTGTTTTATATGCATAAACAAATTTGAAGAAAAACTGAAAGCTTTTGTTAATAATTAAATTTAAAAATTAATACAAAAAATCAACGCAGTACGTTTTTGCGGAATTTTTTGTTGTCTTGCAATATCTGGTGCTGTACTAAAAAAGTTACTGTTCCACACTTCTCGTAAGTGATCGCCAGTGTCTGGTGCTTACAAACGCTTACATACAAATATTCCAAAAACAGGAACCATTTTCTCCTTATACGTTCAAGATAATAGTATTTTCTAAAGTTTTTGTAATAACATAATTATAGAAAATATTTTTTTTAAAAGAAAATTAAAAAAAATTTATAAAAAATTTTTGTAGAAAATGTTTACAAAAATTTTATTGACAAATTTTTGCAAAAAGTTTTTATAAAAAAATTTTTATAAAAAATATTTATAACAAAGTTTTTGTAAAAAAATTTTTATCAAAAATTTATAAACATTTTCAACAAAAATTTGTTGTAACTTTTTTTATAAAAAATTTTTTCTATAAAAATTGTTTATGAATATTTTTCTATAAAAGTTGTTTATAAATATTTGTCTATTAAATTTTTATTAAAAATTTTTATAGACAAATATTTATAAACAACTTTTATAGAAAAATATTCATAAACAATTTTTATAGAAAAAAATTTAAAAAAAAGTTACAAAAAATTTTTGTAGAAAATGTTTATAAATAAATTTTTATAGAAAATTTAAAAACAAAATTTATTGAAAATTGTTTACAAAAAGTTTTTATAAAAAAATTTTTATATAAAATATTTGCAGAAACATTTTTAACAAAAGTTTTTGTAGGAAAATTTTTATTAAAAAAATTTTATTGACAAATTTTTACACAAAGTGTTTATAAAAAAATTTGTATAAAAAATATTCATAAACAATTTTTTAAAAAAGCTTTTATAGAAACATTTTTATCAAAAATTTTTATAGAATAATTTTTATAAAAAATGTTAAAAAAACATTTTTATAAAAAATATTTACACAACTATTTTTATAAACAATTTTTGCACAAAAATTTGTGTATATATTTTTTGTAAAAATGTTTTTGTAGAAAAACTTTTATTTAAAGTTTTTATAAATAGAAAATTTTAATAATAGAAAATTATTCATAAAAAATTTTTATAGAAAAAGTTATAAAATACTTTTTGTAGAAAGTGTTTATAAAAAAATTTTTATTGACAGATTTTTAGAAATAGTTTTTATAGAAAATTTTTCACAAAAATCATAAATTTCATAAATTTCACAAATTTTCATAAAAACATTTTTATAAAAAATATTCGTAGAAACAATTTTTTTTTAAATTTGTATAAAAAATATTAAGAGAAAAATTTTTTTTCCAAAATATTTTAAAAAAAAAAAAAAATGTATATAAAATTTTTGTAGAATAGTTTTTGTAGAAAAATTTTTATTAACAATTTTTATTGACAAATTTTTATAAACAACTTTCATATTAAAATATTTATAAACAGTTTTTATAGAAAAAAGGTTTATAAAAATCTTTTTAAAAAAAAAATTTATTTAAAAAATTTCATAGAAAAAATTTATAAAAAAGTTTTTATAGAAAAAATTTTATAAAAGAAATCTACTATAAAAAAATTATGGAAAATATTTTATTAAAGAATTTATATAAAAAGTTTTTATAGAGAGTTTTCTATTAAAAAGTTACTATGCAGTTAAAAAAAAATGATATAAATATTTAAAAAAAATAAATTTGCAGGAAAATTTTTGAAAATAAAAAAAAAAATATTCAAAAATTTTTATCCTGTAAAAACATTTTTATAGGAACGTTTTTATGAAGCTATCTAATAATGATAAAAAATTAAGAAACTTTGTAAAAATTTGTAAAAAATAATATTTTTACGGAAAAATTTTTAAAAGAGAATTTTTATAAAAAAATTTCTGGAAAAAAAATTTTATTGAAAACTCTTTATAAAACAACTTTATTGAAGAAATGTTTATAAGAAGACTTTTATATCACAATTTGTAAAAAAAAACTTTTATTGAAGATACTGCAAAAAAACAAAAAATTGAAATTAGTTAGAGAAAATTCATGGAAAACATTTTTAAGAAAATTTTATAGAAAAAAATTTTTTTTTTTATGAAAAAGACTTTTAATGGAAATAGTGTTAATTAAAAATTTAAAAGAATTTACAAAAAAAAAATAATATTTTGCAAACACATATATATCGAAATATTCTTATGCAAATATTTTTATAAAAATGCTTTCATAAAAAATTTCAAGAAAAAAAAAATTGTTACAGAAAGATGAGTGTATAGAAATTTTTATATAAAGAATTTAAAAAAAATATATAAATAGGAAAATAGGTAAATTGTTATACAAATTAAATTGAAATGTTGATTTAAACTTGAGGTCAGTTTTGTTTTTTATATAAAAAATGTTTTAATTAATTTATTCAGTCAGTTTTGTTTTTTATATAAAAAATGTTTTATTTTAGCTAGGTTTTTTATTGGTAAAAATGTGTTAATTAATTTATTCAATTAGTTTTGTTTTTTATATAAAAAATGTTCTAATTAATTTATTCTTCGATATTTTCTTTAAGAAAATTTTTTTTCGTTTTTTTTTTAATTTAATTTACAAAATAATATAATAATATTTATATAGTTGTAATAAAATATACATGAAAGCACTTTTATAGAACGACAATCTAAGAAGATTTGTTTGTAGAAAATAGAACAGAGATTTAGGCCAACTGTGAAAATGATTTACATCAGTACCTGCCTTGACGGCCTAACCTGATGGTGGACCAATTCCACAAAGTGAATTTTACACGATTCACCACCGCCCCCGTGTGGCTTGCTAGGCTCACACAGGTAGCAATTCTTGTCATATGATTGCGGTCATATGAACAACTTCTTGTTGAGGAGTTCGGGCTTTCTAATCCCTCATGTATGCAATTTCCCAGCAATCAATGGAGGACAAGGCTTAATGAGTTGGTAGGCCGAAGCCCATTAAGAGCATCAGCCCTTAAGCCAACTCACCCGTCAATCATCACCACTGGTTCCTTACAGTACACGTATCTGTTGTATAGGCAACAGATCCTCGGGAGATTGTTAGCCCTCGAAAAAAGCCATCACCAAACAATTATCAAGTATACTAACACTCCCTTCCTGCGTTTTAGGTTTCAACCACAGCCAGAAAGTTTCAGCCCAGGTAGGCACCTCAACCATGAACTCCCCGGGGGCCATGCTGATCCCCGTTCTGCCAATTTATACCCTTGGTAAGGGTTTCGGAAGCCAACACAACATAAGTCATGTGGCTTCCTAGAGCTTTGTTTGCCGCACCAAACGAGGGACCCCTTCCCCTCTTTTCTTCGAAAAACAGAGCGCCTAAGTTAGGAATACGCCAAGGCAAAACCTGTTCCCCGGGGGGAAGAGATTTAAGCCAGTAAGAAAATTAAATTTGATTTGGTAGTTTTAAGTTGTTGGTTACCCTTTAATCCAAGAAATAAATCAATTCATTGCAATATGATTGTCCCTACTGTGTTAAAGCACCTCTTTTACGAAACCAAAAAGGAAAATGTTTTTCTGCCTTGAATCAGTATCGAAATCAGTAGCTAAAAACGATACATGATTTGTTTTAGCATTCACCATACGTTTTCGAAAAACAGGGTGTAATTTCTAATATATCACATATAAATGTGTGTTTGTTTAATTATTTATATTTGTGTTAATGATTAAATTGTATTTAATTATTAATTGTAATTCGGGCGGACATAAGTGTATTAAGAGTGTAAGGGAAGTTGTTATGCGGAAACCTGAGTTGTTTATTTTACTGTTTCTTGTTTGCTGTGTTTTGCTTTTTTACGTTGAGCATTAAAGCCAGAAGCTTTTATAAATATTTATTTCTCTGACTTGTGTCAGTGGGCGAAACACCTCCTTCACTTATAATCTCACCAGAGCAGCCGTAAATAGCCATTACTTGCAAAGCAAAATTGTAGTTGCTAGATAATATTGTTGCTGTTCTTGCTTTATGA
This sequence comes from Thecocarcelia acutangulata, assembly GCA_914767995.1. Classification (NCBI taxonomy): domain Eukaryota; kingdom Metazoa; phylum Arthropoda; class Insecta; order Diptera; family Tachinidae; genus Thecocarcelia; species Thecocarcelia acutangulata. The sequence goes on along the minus strand of OU612097.1, from coordinate 97,837,178 downwards.
TTTTTTTTCACTTTCCCTTTTCTTGCTTACTTTATAGAAAATTCTTTTGTTAAGTGGTAAACTGGAAATGGTTTTTAAGTCTTGTGAAAATTCTCTTATTAAATGCTGTATGTGATTGATGCCCAACCAACGGATCTAAGCCAAAGAAGATTAAGAACATAAATCATTTTTGATGACGTTTTTGATTGACTGCCAACAGCCGGAACAAAATAAATTGTTTTTTAAAATAAATTGTTTAATAATTTGCTTAAGAAATTGATTATTGCTTAATAGTAAAATATATTATTAATTGCATGTTATTTTAATAGTTGTTGTTTTTATGTAGAACAAAATTTAATTGTGTAAATAAAAAAAAACTTTAAATAAAAAAAAACATGTTAAATGAAATAAAAAATTGTGTAAAACTCTACTGATGTTTATTATTATTTATATACAAAATTAGTTAATTTTATTTAAATTTAAGTTGTATTTAAGTGCAAGCTTAAGGCCCTGATCACTATCCTACATGATCGTATGATTCACTCACAGGAAACTGTTTCTGGCCGACTTGAAAAAATCGCTTCCAAATGGCGTTGTAGGCCACACTATCATACAAGTAAATATAATTGCAATAATTTATATACACAATAAAATAATTAAAAACTTTTATTAACATAATAATTTTACATTACTTAAATGTTTTTCTCGAGGCACCAATAATATTCTCATATTTTTCACATTATATACCACACTGATCGCACAGAAACCATAATGTTTTGAAAAGTTTCATTAAATTTTTCAAATCACACGATTTGTCCAAAACTCTGTCGCACGGTTGAATTTTTAGTACTTTTTCAGCACACATTTTTTATTTAGTACATCGCACGATCGTGTATGATAGTGTATCAAGGCCTTTATCAGTCTTAAATAATTCTTCCTATGTAAATGTGATGAAAGTGTGGCAGCTTTATTTAACTTCCAAACATTATTGAACTTATTCCATAGAACAGCTGTTTGTTAGTGGAAGCATAGAAAAATTCTTAAAGAAAAATATTAAATTTATTAACGGCGTAGAAAAGCTTAATAATTTTTTTTCATGCAATGTTATTTTTGATTAATTATGATAATTGTGTTGTTTAGTGCAAAATTAGCAACTAATTTTCAAATATCTGATAATATTCGCATAAAAATAAATTTTTGTCCGGCACTGGCAGGACTTTAATAACAATTTTTTTTTTTAGTATTAAGACTTGAATACTTATTGTCATTACATTTCCTATGTAGATTCAATAAATAAAATAATAAATTAAAAAAAAAATATGTAACTCATTAATGAGTGAACTTTTTTAGTTATATACATATGTACGAGATTAACTAGTTGTGAGTTCGAGTCCAACTTCAGTCAAGAAGAAGGATTATTTTTAATTATAACAATAATTGCTGTGAAACAATAAGACCAAAAAAGAACAGAAAAAATAATTGAATACCATTAGCTGGGGGACAACTAGCTGTTTCGTAGTCGCTACACTACTCATCAGCACCCACTGGGACTCGAACTCGGGATCATGTGAACATTATGTATTTTTAATACGGCCGCTTTAACCACTTCAAAAAAAAAATATATTTTTTACACACGTTGCCCTAGCCAGCCAAGACCTTCCCCGTTCCCTTCCTCAGAAGGCCTGATATAAGGCCTTCTTCAACATTTTAATTTAATTTTTGCGTTTCTTAGTATACTTTCGTTAGAGTATTTTCTTTTTTGCCTTAGCGACCTTTTAATCACTTTTTTTAATTTTGAATACAAAAATTTCACAAAAATACACAATGCGACCGACCTCTAACGCATTTAAGCAAAATTTTTTTAAGTTTACATCTTTTTCATTTTTCTCTTTCTACATTTTCTTATTTTGGTGTTTGCCGTTTTTCTTTGGAATTTTTATTGAAACGGTTCATCAATTTCTGTTGCTACAAACGTACGTTTGTACTATGTAGTACGCGTACAAGATACACATACTGCCTGGCTCACGATATTGTTTCGTAAACGTTCGACATAATTTTTAAGGTCAAAAAACCTATTCCGATACATTTTATAAGCTTTGTTTTTCCCTCATATTTTAATATCTGCTTTTTCTAACCCCGATATATCTGTAAGTTGAATAATAGTTGACTATAAGTCACTTATTTTTAATATAAAACATTAGCAAACGAAACGACATCGTGTGCCAGTCAGATAATTAGAAACAAGTTTTCCTTTAGAAGGTAGTTAGTAGGCCTTCTATAAGGCCTTCTATAAGGCCTTCCTGAGAAGACAAGCGAAAATGAGTAAGAAGGCCTAACAGAAGGCCATATAAATGAAAGACTACAAAAGTTTGCCACTGGGTATGTGTGTGCACTAATACATATGCAAGCACACTACAAACACATGGCATATGAGACAAACTTAAATAAAACTTAAATGTAAAAGTTTGGGCATTTAAGTTTAGTCTAAATTTGTAGTGAAAAGCTGACTTTCGTATTTAAATGGAATTTAAAGCTAAATAACACGTAAATACGAACTCAAAAACTGGGCTTTAATTTCATTTATTTTATCCTTTCCCAGGATCCCGATTATTTTCTTTTAAAAATTCATATTTGCTTCAAGTATACACGTAAGTACTCGTTTCGAGGTTGAAAAAAATCAAATCAAACTTTATCAGGTAGTGCTACTACTATACACTGAATGAAAAATGTTTTGTTATGCGCATGAATTTGTTTCGAGCACCCTGTAAAATGCATCTAATTTGCAAAAGTCTAAACAAATTCACTTGCTTACAAAGATGATGTACTTATCAAAAGCACAAATTTATAGCCACACAGAAAAAAATTTTTTTCGTGTTCAATACCGAAATTCGTTGAATCAATTAACAAATTGTTTGAATGCGGACCTGTAAAGGAATTCGTGGATTTAAGCAAAAGTTTAGTAAACATAATTATTAATCGAAAACAACTATTTTTTTAAACAACAAGAAAATACGATATCCAATGCTATCTCTTTGATATTTGTGTATATGCATACAAATTATTTTTTCAAACAAAAATTTTGTTGATTTTATTTTTACTATAATTTTTTCTGTGCAGTTTATCAATCTCGACAGCGTGCTTGCTTTCGCAATCTAAGCGAAAGAATATTGATTTGGGATCGTCTAACTTTTTCTATGCGAACGATGTGTCGAAACTCAATCAAAATACACAAGAATATTTGAACGAATAATAGTGAGATAGACAAACTCAAATTGATTCGCATGTGAGTGACTAGCTTTCTTTCGTTTTCATTTTCCTTCGAAATTGGTAAACTAGCTGTTAATACCCATATTGCGCTATTTAAAACAAAGAGTTACCACCATTTGCATTTTTGTCCAAACGCGAACTAGCACGAGTTTTAAAAAAACTGAGACCCGTATTTAGTTAAATGGACTAAAGATTAAAATGTATAAATTCGTCTTTTTTTGATTACAAACAAACCCGAACAAAAAATAAAAAACCCTTAATTTTTACAAAATATTCTTAAAAAAGGACACAGATTTGTCTTTGGAGAAATTGTGTATACAGTTGGACGTGCCTTAAAAAAAATCTATTATGATATCTTTACCATATAAGTTAGAATCAGAAGATGTTTACCGTGGGTTCCTACCTTGACGGCCCAACCCCAAGGTGATTCTCTTACAAGGTGAAAAAATGTTCTGCTGGACGTCCCCATGCATGACAAACTGTCACGCATGACCATGTTTGAAAAATCGTCAAGCATGGGTAGAATTTTCGATCACATGCTAAATGGTGTATGCTCTCCCCCATGGTGTTGTGCGGAGCCTTCTTACCTTCTACCTTACTGCGCAACCCCATACCGAGCCCGAAAACTCTCCCCGCATTTGGGTATTAAACCACAACTACCACTTTGTCCCCGAAGGACCTTACCATAGCCGGGCGAGAACAGTGTTACCCAGGCTCCCGACTTCCGTGGTACCAGAAAATAATAACCTCTGGTCAGACTATCGCAGCCCTAAAGAGGGCTGCTACAGTTTTAAGCCCCAAACGGTTCGAGGAACTGCTAGCAACCATATCGTATATGTTAGTAAAGAAACAGGTTTTCAAATGGATAAAAATGTAAAAATGGCTTACGAGAGGTCAAAGCTAGAGCCGAAATGTTTTGATGTCACCATAAAAAGTGCCAATGTCAATTTTCAAGGGGATGCACCTTGCATGAATTTCGCTTCAATACAACTGGAATCGCTCTAATGTACAGTGGTGGACATGTAAATAAAACATAACTGTGGTCTTTCATTCTTTCGATGTTTTATATGATCTATTGTTATTTCAACGGAATTTTTCCACTGCAAAGTCAAGTTTGATATCTTTTGCACTTGGTTCTTTCTTTATATCCATTTTTTGTGCACACGGGAAATATATTTGTCCCAAAAAAAAAAGTTTAAATCCGGATTGGATTTTGTCAGAAAAAACAGTAAGAAAAATATTTTATGGAGTGACGAATCCAAGTTTTACCAGTAGGGATCACATTGAAAACGCTATCTAGTTAACCAACAACAAAATCCTAGATATACCATCTAATATATAATGTATGTACATATCGTTTCTTTATTACAACAAAGTCACATCTCAAAAAGTTATGTTTTCGGGTTAACACCGCAGATTTGGTAATCTCCTCTTTATGTTGTGCCAAAATCTCCTCTTTATGTTGTACCAAAAGTTTATTAAAATTACTCTTGAACTTCTACGTTTAGGAAATGTTTTCTAAAAATGTTTATCATGTCGAGTGGACACGATTGAGTGATATGTATAAAAAAATTTTTGAAATATACTCAATATATTGAATACAAATTTTTTAGACGTATCAATCATTCGTGTCCCATAATCACCATATAAGACATGTATGGAAACTAAAAAATTTAAATATATTTTTCTCAAAACAAGACTTTAGTCTGAGTTATGACGTTATTGCAATAAAGGAACGGTATGTATGTATGTGTACATTGCCATTTAGAGACTAATACTTACTTATTTTATCACAGCACGAGCTTTCGTAATTATTTCACATTTACAATTTTGTGTCTATTTTTACTTTAATCGGAATCAGCGACAAAAAATATATTAACAAACAATTATTTAATTCCCGCTGTCTTTTTATAGCCATAACTATAAAGTTACTCTGTGTGAAAGTAAGGCTACTGGTAAAAAAAATAGTAGATGGTAGAGATATTATTAATTTTTGTTTACGCAGTAGAAATTGGTACAAATGAAAAAGTCTTGAAAATATGTATAGTTAAATATACGAAAATATGCACTCGTATGCGCTTTTAAAAATGAGAAATATTTCATGAAATATACGTTACCACCCCGCTTACGGCTAGCAAGGTATACACAGATAGCCGCTGCTTGAAAATGAACAGCTCCATCTGAGCTGTTCAACCGTACAATGTAACAGTATTATAGTTCGCAGCAACCATGGTTTTTACTAGCTTCTTAATATTATGATAAAATGATGTTATAATAAACACAGAGGAAAAGTCCTTCCTTTCTACATCCAGAAAGTAGGATGTGCACATTTGTAATATACCAGTGCATAACCTGCTCGCCGGAGGAATGTTACAGTACAATATAACTATATTATTGTTCGAACCAACCATGTTTTTGTTACTAGATGCTTTAATGTAATATTAAACTCTAATTTTTTTCCAGCCAAAAAAATTTTTGTCTTGTACAATCTTGCAATGATTTTTCTTTAACTAGCAGAACTTAAAATTTAAAAATATTTTTAAAGCTAAATATCTAAAGTCCTCAATATCATTCCATGATAACTAAAAGCACCTTTTGCAGCTTTGCCTAATGATTATTGTCTGGCTTATTTGTAAAAATTCCAAAACGTTTTCAAATGTGAAATGTTAAATTATATCAAATCCCATCATTACGATTCACAATTGGGTAAATAAACACACGTATCATACAAATAAGTATTCTGTTGGCTTTGCTCAGTCAAGTACAGAAATATTTACGGGGGCCGTTGCAAAAGTTCTTAATATATAAGAATTACAAATAAATTTAGTATTTTGAAACTAATTAGAAATATTTATAATAAATATAGCCGTTTTAATGTAAAATATGGAAAATTTTTTTAAATGAAAATTCTTTTTATACATTGTAGTTAAAAGAATAATTTATTACTTCACAACCATATAATGCGGCAAAAGTGTTACTCTTGAAATATTTTACACTCCATCGCATTGTTGCTTTGCAGTGCTTGCTAGCTTTGTTCAGCTTACATAAATATTTTGAGAACTACTTGTTTTTGCATCTCGATTCAATGTAATTTTGAATTCCTGCCCAACTTCTTTTTAAGCCACTTTTCCGCCAGCCATTTCATCTGTTGGCATGGTAAATTTTTTGTGTTTCATTACGAGTATAATCGGCATCAACATTTTCTATTAAAAAAAAATATACTTAATTTGTTTTCTCATTAAAATAAGTTTGCTTATGAACTTTCAGAAGAAAAAAAAAATACTTTTGAGCACCCTCGTGAAAATTCGTTGCTGTTTTTTCTTACCTGCAAGATATGAACCAAATTAGCATTCAAATTAAATTTGGCATAAGCTCGTTATCTGCGATGAGTTTATTGTTAATCTTGTAAATTAATATATTGCAAAAAGAAAGTTAGTCAGGAAATGATGCAAATGAAATGTTGTAGGCAAGAATTTTAAAGATGAAAATTAATAAAATATGAATATTTTTGAATAACTCCTAAAATGTAAACCAAGACTGGCAGATGTTAGTTGCTTAATGTGGAAACACATTAGGAAAATATTTGAGAAAACAAGCGTAGCCTTTAAAACGCTCTTAAGCGGATGTTTAAATTAAAATAAAAAGGAAGTTATAATAAAGTGTGTTTTTAATAGAGGTACAGAACTTTGAAATGGAATAATACTAATATACATATTTTAAATTTAAATGAAGTTAGCTTTATTTAAAAGATAATCTTTTAACATTATAATTTAAATATGAGCGCTAGGTCTGGCTAGCAAATATACAAAAATTGCCGAAAAAAGTTCTTGTTTTTAAGCATTTTTCTTTATTTATTGAATCTTCAAAATGAACTAACAATAAGTATTCAAATCTTAATACTAAACTTAAAATTAAGAAAAAATGTGCTTTTTACTTAAGTCCGGCCAATGCTATACAAAAAGTTTTATTGTGCGGAAGCAATATCGGTAAAATCACCTGTTGAACGTTCTGATGGTGGCAACGGTATCCCTTCTTCTCAACCGACTGTGGACGCCAAAATTAAGTATATTGCACGCAAAAGGGTTTGGATGTTTGGGTTTACTTACATACCTTGTCGCGTACTTAGAAAATTTCTCTTTTACCAGCGGAACACTCAGATCTTTATGAATTCGTTTTTGTATGTGACCATAGAAGCAAGTTCATAAGATAAAGTTGGGCAACTAACTTAGAAAGAAATCAAAAGTAGCTTTTGCTGTCGACCTGAACTTCAGCTTTTACCGCTAAGTCCGCTGACAACTGCGGTAACTAAGGACCCCAGATGGGCATCTTACTGACCACTTTTAGGAAGCCTTATGACTTATAATGCGTTGGACTTCCAAGGGCTAAAATTAGCAGAGCGGAGATCACAAAGTCCCCGGGAGACTCTGCTTGCAGAACTCTTGGTGCTGATGATGGTTGAGGTGCCTACCTGAAACATTCTGGCTGTGGTTCCAACTTAAAATCGCAGGAAGGGGAATTTGTTTCCCTGATAATTATGGTGCATGCCGGTTTTCGGGGCCTAACAGCCCTCTGAAGTGCTGCTGCTTTGCAACAGGTACGTGTACTGCAAGGAACCAGTAGTGATGGATAGGCGGATCAGTTAGTTGGCTAAAAGCTGATGTTCTTAATGGACTTCGGCCTACCCACTCATTAAGCCATTAAGACTTCCATTGACTGTTGGAATATTACATACTGGAGAAACTAAAAGGCCCGCATTCTTGAGCAAGGAGTTTGTCTATATGGCTACAAACTTATAGCAACAGCTGCGATCTGTATGAGACTAGTAAGCTACACGGGGCGCTGGTGAATCCTGAATACTTCAACCATGTAGTCGATACATCAGGCCGTAAAGGCAGGCGCTGATGTAAATGAATGTCAGAACTGTAGTTTTTACCTCCACATAGCGGGCAGATTTTGCATAGGCATATTTTTAACCGGGCACTCTGCTTTCTCGGGTATAAAGCAGTAATGTTCCATTATTTTTGGTAAATTTAGATTGAATTGGGACTTCATAAAATCTTCACTAAACTTTAACTAGTATAACGGGGATCAGTATGTCACCAAGTGGTTTTATTTTGAAAATCATCCCGGCGTTGATCATGGTTGAGATGCCTGCATGTTGGCTGAAGCGTTGTGGTTGTGTCTTAAACTTAAAACTGCAGTGAAAGATTATTTGTATTTCGAAGTAGCTGTGGTACGTGCTACTTTTCGGAGAACTAAGTAATTATATTCCCCTAGGTGCTTTTGTCTTGCAACAAATACCTGTAGTGAAAGGAACTAGAAGTGTTGGAAGGACGATTTAAATTGTTAATGCAATACTAACTTGTGAGCCCTAGCATTCGTAAGTGTGTCTCGTAAAGGTGAAAGGGGTGAAGGGGGGTGGGGAGGTGGTAGACGACGCGAACTTCTTTTTGCAAGGGGCTTAATAAATATTGCTACAAACAAATGACTAGAAATTTAGAAATTGCCATCTGTGTGAGATCAGCAAGCCACATCGGGGCGCTGGTGAGTTAGTTCACCACGCTGGTGGTGGCCCAACTATCGTCAGATTAGATGCTGACGTCAATCATAATACATCCGCTCCAAAGTTTACTTAGTTCAGGAACATGCATTTACATCTATGTATCATTTAATTTCATTTTATGGGTTGGTTGAATTTTATATGGATGCAACTCCAAGATGTGGAAGTTTAAGTCGTGAAAAAGACCGAATACAAAAACGACAATGAGAACGATTTTTGCTGACGATGATGTTTTCATCAAATCTTGCGTTTTTTCTTCTGTGCAGATATTATTTCATAGTTTACATAGGTTGTGAGTTGTTTTCTTGGTAAGATGATTATACCGATCATAAAACGGGAGTGAGCGGACCCCCATGACAATACTCATTTTAGCAATACAGTTATACTTTATTCATATTGTTACGTTCTTAACTTTTTTTTTGTTACTTACGTTTTTTACTTTTATGTATATTATTGGGCTTTGCGGAGTCTTCAATTGTAAATGAAATAATGACACCCAGAGTTGTTCATTACATAGTACTTAAATACTTCACAACTTTATTTACGCTTAATGCCACCGTATATTAACACACTAGACTTGCTTACTTTTCTGACTTATGACTGTCTTTCATCATGTTTCAAATTAAACTCTGCCGAACATCTGTCTGCTATTTATAATGATTTATAATCTTCTATATGGTTTACATTACATCTAGTTAATAATCATCTAAGTTCAAATGCATAAATGTAATTGCTACACGCACACATTAATGCTGGAGAAACAATAAGAACGCAGCAACAACAATAAATTCATTGGTGCTTGATAATCTTTAAATCCTATACGTTGTTTATTTGTTTGTGTATTATGATTTTAGCTTTGTGTTGTATGTGTGGCCGTGTATGCACATTTATAGTAAGCAGATCAGCAGCTCGCACAGTGGGTTAGTTGTGATTCAAATTCGTGGAAGTGATACACACGTCGTTTGAAAAATATAGTCTTCATCGCTAGTCAAAGTTCAAGTCTCCGTTTAATACTATATATATTTAAAACTATTAGTTTATGCTAAATAAATGAACTAAACTTATTCTCAAATTCAAAATCAATAAATTTTATATGTGAAGAATTTTATCAAAAATGAAATCATTTGCTTAACATTTGATTTAACACAACTAGTGGCCAACTAAGTATATTAAAACCAATAAAGTTGGTATGTATGTACTGTACGTATGTATGTAGTTCATAGAAAGCCTTTTGTTTTATTTAACATTATATTATTTTGCCTATGAAAATTTACTTCAGACACCAGTAAATTTCAACATTTACTTAAATATATTTTCATTAAACCAAAGCAATTTGTCAAAAGCATTTTTATTCTTATCGGTCAACAATGTTGGCTGCAATCAGAGACACTTGAACATTAGCAAAACATTTTCGTATTTATATAAAATAAAAACAACATGTTATTAATTAATATCAGAAATCATTTGTATAACAAGTAAACACATGTATTTGAAATTAATTTATGAAAATGTACTTTCGTACATCTGATGGTAAATGTGGTAGATAGCAAATATTTAATTAAAATGTTTCAAAGAGAAGGGTAATTTAAGTGTACTGACAAATTTTCTGTTTATCATACATTCACGTGTCCATGCAGATCTACTCATACATACATTCATGCATTTTTGTTTACATAAGGCCGGTTAAGTAAGAGTATATTGTTAACTGCTCATGCATGTACACACATGTTGTTGTGCTAAGTTGGACAACTGATTTTTTAGTTGAAATAATGCAAAAACAATGAAATCTTTCTGTACTGACTTAAATAGGGAGCAGAGAATAGGTTACAGGACAGTTCTTGTAGGAGAGATACATAGCGCCTTAACAAGTTGCTGTTATAGAAAGAGTCAATTGGCATGATAATGCTATTGGGTGACACATATCTTCATATGAATTCATAAAAGCCTTACGTTACATAAAATGCATTTTACAGGAGAAGCCGAAAATGTATAATAAGAAAAACTAGCAAAAAATTTGAACAAATTTTCAGTTTAAGCTTATTTCTTATAAACAAATTCTGATATAAACGAATTGTTCAAAGCTGGCAACACTTGTTGGCAAACTAACGAGAAAAAGCTACTCGTTGGTTTGGACAGCAGCAGGGTTGCCACCCAAAAATTTTAAATTCTACCAAACTTGGATCGAAAACCTACCAATCCTTCCTAAAAGACCAATTTTTATACCCTTCACAAGAATGTAAAGGTTAATATAAGTTTGTGATTCCGTTTGTAATTTCTACAATTTACATTTCCGACCCTATAAAGTATATATATTCTAAATCAGAATTAATGGAAAAGACGATTAAGCGCTGCCCGTCTGTCCGCGTTGAAATACCGTTTTTGAGAAAACTATTAGATTTAGAAACTTTTTTCTTTCACCATTCTTTTACCACCAAACTCAGTAATATCGGTTCATATATAGCTGAGATATATCAAAAATTCCGAAAAAACCATTTTTTTTGCAATTTTGTATGAACTTTTTTGAAAAATAAAAATGTTTGCTTTGCTTCAAACTTCACATAATTACTAATCATAGTGGCTTAAAGGCAAGCAATTTTTTCCAGATATTGGTCCACATATACCCGAGATATAGCCTAAGCCGGGTTCTTAATGAAAATGTCACATAAGCGAAGTTTAACCACTTTTTTTTTGCTTAAAAGCAGTTCTGGTAATATAAGATGGTTATTAAAATATGAAAAATTAAAATTTGCAATATCGGTGCATATATACCCGAGATATAGCACAAACCGGGTTTTTCATGAAAATCTTGCGTAAGCGAGCTTACACAACTTTTTTTTTTGCGTAAAGTCTGGTTCTGTTAATAAAATAACGTTATATAAATATGGAAAATGCAAATTTTCGATATCGGGTCATATATACCCGAGATATAGTCTAAACCGATTTTTCAACGAAAAAAAAAAAAATGTTTCACTTAAAGGCAATTCTGATTATAAAAGCAAGTTAGTAAAATGCAGAAAATAAAAATATCTGATACCGGTTCACATACTCGTATACTCCATATATACATATATATATATATATATATATATATATATATATATATATATATATATATATATATATATATATATATATATATATATATATATATATATATATATATATATATATATATATATATATATATATATATATATATATATATATATATATATATATATATATATATATATATATATATGAGTTAAAAAGTAATTACAAAAATTAATAAAAAATAAAAAAAATAGAGAAAATAACTAATTACTGGAAAAAATGTATAAGCAATAGAAAAAATTTGTTAATTACTGGAATTTAATACTAAAATTATACTACGCTTAACAAAATTTAAGTTCATCGAAAAGTCAATAACGTGGTACAGTTCATTAAAACAACAACATAATCTACGGAAGGGATCTGCATTCGCATAATTCTGACGGTAATAAAGCACTGACAAAGTTTGATATTGACGAAGACTACTGGGCTGGGGAATATCAAAATTTAGTTTGCACATCAGATACTCCGAGCCGTTGAAGACAAAAATGATATTTAACATTTTTCTGCGACTAGTCAAAGAAGGCAGCTTTATTTGTTGCAGTCTGAACTCATAGGATGGTAAGTTGGCTACAGTGTTCGGGTAGATATTGCGCAGGATGAAAAGAAGGAATTGTTTTTGGATAGACTCAATTCGATCTCTATGAACATTATAAAAAGGGTCCCATATAATCGAGCCATATTCCAGTATTGGCCGGACTAAAGATGTATGCAATTGCTTCACAGCAGTGGAGTCAGCAAATTCTTTAGACCAGCGCTTTACAAAGCCAAGCACCCCCCTTGCTTTAGTTGAGCAAAAGCTAATGTGTTGGTTGAATGTAAAGTTTTCTATCAAATAAAACACCCAGATCCAGAAATTCTTCAACTGTGTCTAATACATGGCCACCAAGCTTAAAATGCCCATGAGGGTTAGATTTTCTTGAGAAGTGCATATGCTTGCACTTGCTGAAATTTAACTTTAAAAGGTTTCGCTTAGACCAATTAAAGAAATTGTCCAAATCTAGTTGGAGGCAGTTTTGATTCCAGAGCCCACATGTTGAAAAAATTTTTACATCGTCTGCATAGATTAGAATATTGGAGAATTTTATGACAGATGGTAGATCATTGATGAACAATATAAAAAGAATTGGTCCTAGATGGATTGAAATAAATTATAATCATGTAGCAAATTACTTAATTTGGGTAAATGAAATGATTTGGTCCCAATTACCTATATGGAAACATACTACAAGCACGTGTGTGAAACGGTAGAAAAGTACTCTCTTAAGTGAAATTTTGACATTTCTGAGGTGAATAAAATTTTACTGGCTCTAGGGGCAAATATAAATTTTGACAATAGGATAGAAATATTTGAAATGTAGGAATTTGATTGAAATAAATTATAATTCAAAATTTTATAATTAAAAGCATAAAAATCCAATAATACTAAATTGAAAAATGGCTCTATTATAACTAATGGGTGATTTTATAAGAACTATCGGAAACTAAAAAAAAAACACACACATAAGATTCAGAAAAATACATGAAATATTTATTTGGATCAATAGTTGGGTCGATATAATTTAATGTTTGAAGATTATTTCATGCAAATGTTGGCCGCGGCTGCGCCTCAAATGGTCCATCCGCTTAGTCCAATTTTGGCATACTCTTTCCAACATTTCGGCCGGTATCTCACGAATAATGTTGGCAATGTTGGCTTCCAGTGCATCAATCGAAGCGGGCTTGTCGCTATAGACATTAGCCTTAACATAGCCCCACAAAAATAGTCTAGAGGAGTTAAATCGCACGATCTGGGCGGCCCATTGACTGGTCCCAAGCGTGAAATAAACTGTTCACCGAACTCGCCTCTCAATTGGTCCATTGTTTCGCGTGCTGTGTGGCATGTGACACCGTCTTGTTGAAACCAAATGTCATGCAAGTCAAGCTCTTCCATTTTGGGTAAAAAAAAAGTTTGTTATCATCGCACGGTAGCGCTCATTATTCACAGTAACGTTGTGATTCGCATCATCTTTGAAGAAATACGGCCCAATGATGCCGCCAGCCCATAATCCGCACCAAACGGTTGTTTTTTGTGGATGCATTGGTAGCTCTTGCAATGCTTCTGGCTGCTCTTCACTCCAAATACGGCAGTTTTGCTTGTTCACGTATCCATTCAACCAGAAATGAGCATCGTCGCTGAACACAATTCTTCGATAAAAAAGTGGATCTTCATCTAACTTTTCAAGAGCCCATTCACCAAAAATTTGGCGTTGTGGTAGGTCGTTTGGCTTCAATTCTTGCACCAGCTGTATCTTATAAGGCTTCACACTCAAATCCTTCCGCAAAATTTTCCACGTAGTGGAGTAACAGAGGCCCAATTGCTGCGAACGGCGCCGAATCGATAATTCACGGTCATCGTGACCAACACTGGCCGATACGGCTGCGATATTTTCTTCAGTTCGCACTCTACGTAAGCGTGTTGGTGGTTTAATGTCCAACAGTGTAAATTTGGTGCGAAATTTTTTTACAATAGCCCGAATAGAAGCCTCAGTAGGTCGATTAAACTGACCATAAAATGGAAGAAGCGCGCGATGAACTTTCTTAACAGAGCACGCATTTTGGTAATAAAATTAAATAATTTGCAAGCGTTGTTCGTTTGTAAGACGATTCATGATTAAATTATAAACCAAACTGAAGATGTTTGATACAAAACGTGCGTGAGCTGTCAAAACTAGTGTTGCCAAAAAAAAATCGCTCGTTATTAGTTTTTATTAAAGGAAATTCCTTTAAGGCAGCTACACATAATGTTTTTTTTTTCATATAAAAAATTCAAACAAGGTTAAAATATTCTTCAGCTGGCGATATAAGCAAATAATCTACTCATCCCTCTACTGGTAATATAGTCTCTACTGGAATAGAACTTTAAAAACCAAAAAAAAAAATTTGTGTTAATATTCCATTGCATAAAAAATATATACGAAATTTGCAGCCATTGTTTATCCCACATTGAGAAAGTTTTAACAAAATATTTAAACCAAGACTTTGTTACTGCCTTTAAGAATTTAAAACCAAAACCGAATTGGTTATTCTACTTAAATATTTGCAACAATTAAAACAAAACTTTCATCGATTTCCAAACCACTACTCCCATTTACACACAAACCACATGCGAATAGTCGTACAAATGCTAAATGTTATCATGTGTCAATATTTATAATCAATACCATTTTGGATGGGATTATTGAATTGTATTTGATTGGAGAAAAACAACTGAATGAATGTTTATTCGAAACTAATGATTCAAATGGAATACATGTACATAAGTAAATCAGGTTATCCAAATACAAGAAACTTTTAACACATTTCACTACAGCAACCATAATCATATGGCGCTTTTATTATATTGTTATCTTAAACATATATTTGTTACGCTCTTGAACATACTCATATAGTGATTTTAAGGTCACCTGGTTTAAGTGTTGCTGTAACATTTTTGTGTTTTCATGAAAAGGACACATAATGGCTTAAAGCTATAATCGCATTGCATGAATACTTTTTGATGCATTTATGCATGACGGCATCTTCGAATGTATAAATAATGAAATAATCTTAATCTACTTATTTGATTCATTAGCAAATGATGTTAGAATTTTGCATTTTAATTTGTGTTTGGAATTTATTTGAATTTATTTGTACAGACGATACAGAAAACCACAAAGAGCCTGCTGGCCATGGAGCACATAGTTAAGTTTAAACGCTTGTAGAGTTCAGAAATAAAATCTAAAATCTCTGCTTTTCATAGGCATGACAAACAATAGCATTTAATTTAACAGATCGAAGAGTCTTTTGGTTTTATGGAATTTATTGTCATACGATTACAAACGCAGAAAAATTATGGTAGATATAAAATTCTTGTGCGAAAAATAAATTTGTATGTCTGGTCCAAAAATAGCAGATATTTTTTAAAATTTCGTGAGTTACATATATTAGATATTCACATTTTTTTCTGTTACATTGGGACACATATTTGTTATATATGTGGCAAAGTCAGCCATTTTGGATTGTCAGTATGTTGTTGACAGATAAAAAAGTTACGGCGTTTTCATTTCTAGAAAATGTGTAACATTTTCAATATTGTTCTGCCAAAAAAAAAATATAGAAGTATTCAGTTTTTTCAACTTTTTTTCAGATATTTATAGTTATTGCGACATCTTGTTTTCATCTCAATAAAACTTAAAGTTTAAAACTTGAATTTTAAGAAAAAAAGTGCAGCATAAAGGCGAAACCTTTTCAGAAAAGAGAACGGCATTAGTCGTGCTTAGGTGTGCTCTTCAAGTTTTTTACTGTTCAAAAAACGGATCACAGAAACTGCATTAAGTTTTGTGTAAAGAAATGAAATAAAATACACAAGGACCTTAAAAAAGGTTGACTGTGGCGTTTGGCTACTATGAGTAGAACACAAGTTCAATTGTGCTATAACTGGTTAAAGGAAGGCCGAAAAGATGTCAATGACGATGCTCGTCCTGGTGGCCCGAGCCCGTCAACAACCGATGGAAACATTGAAGCAGTGAAGAAAATGATTTTGAATAACTGTCGAATCACTATTAAAGAGGTTGCTGACACAACTGTGAAAAAGATTTACATCAGCACCTACCTTTGCGGCCTAATCTGATGGTGGACCAGTTCCACAGAGTGAACTATTCACCATTCACCAGCGCCTGTGTGTGGCTGACTAGGCTCACACAGCTAGCAATTTTTGCCATATGTTTGTAGCCATATGAGCAACTTCTTGTGGAGGAGTTCGGGCCTTCTAATCCCTCCTGTATGCACAATTTCCCAGCAATCATTGGAAGACCAGGCTTAATGAGTTGGTAGGCCGAAGCCCACTAAGAGCATTAGCCCTTAAACCAACTCACCACAACCATCACCACTGGTTGCTCACAGTCCAGGTATCTGTTGTAAAGGCAACATACCCTCGGGAGGTTGTTAGTTCCCGAAAAAAGCCACACACCAAACAATTATCAAGGATACTAATACTCCCTTCTTGCGTTTTAGAATTCAACCACAGCCAAAATGTTACAGCCAAGGTAGGCACCTCAACCATGATCAGGCCGGGTTGAACTGCAAGCAGAACGACCCAGGGGCCGTGTTGATCCCCTTTCTGCCAATTTAAACCCTTGGTAAGCGTTTCGGAAGCCAACACAACATTAGTTATGCCGCTTCCCAGAGTTTTATTTGCTACAACACACGAGGTCATTTTATGTTACGGCCGCAGAGACCAGGGAGGTTTCCAACTAGCTACTTTTCTCTGAGCACAGACCACTCAGTGGGTTCCAACCCTCTCCCTGGGTACGCCGACATAAAAAATATTTATTTATACTGAAAAAAGCCAAACATTTACTCAAGCCGCTTTGCTTGCCACTTTCCCGATTTTTTATAGGGGAGAAACTGGTGTTTTTGTTTCCCCATTCCCGTCTCTACGCCAAAGCAAAACCTGTTCCCCGAACAATCGAACAAATTCGATATTAGTTTATGGCAAAAGGAAACACGCTGTTCACTATGACAAAAATCAATAAATTGGGCTACGTACTGCAGACCTCTCTAGCATATTATCCAGATTTAGCATCTTGTTATAAGTGTCCTTTTGCAAATCTGAAGAAATGGCTAGATGGTAAGAGATTCAAGTCATGGGAAGATATCAATACTGAAGTAAATGTCTATTTTAAGGGGTTTGAGAAAACTTATTATGTGGAAGGACTACGTAAACTTGAAAAACGCTGGACTTAATAATTTTTGTTAAAAAGAGATTATGTTGAAAAATTACACGCTTATTCGGCGAAAAGAACGTAGTCACACAGTTGTTGTACAGTTTAAAGTTTTCATACTCTAGGACAATAGAAAAGCTGATTAATTCGTCTTAAGTTCAGAACACTGAAATCACGCTTATGTAAGCTTCACTTGTTTGTGTGTTTTTGTGTATTTGTAACTCTCGCAAATTATTGTATATAAAAAGTTTAGTTTGTAACAATTTGATATTCCGCTATAGAAATGAGTGTTGCCGCTTTCGTATGTAAATTGAAGTTTTCTTCTTGTTTCCAATATTGTTCCAAGGAAGTAAGAGATTTTTGATGATTTTTGAAGCCGATTATTGGAATTCCAAAAAAAAAAAAAAAAAAAAAAAAACTCAGACATGGTTTGCCAACCGGTTCGGAACCGGTTTTTTGTACTAGATGCGTGTTTTTGTCGCTTTTTAGGGTTTTACCAGGGTTTGATCGGATTTTGCCATTCTTTTTTCGTTTTTTGTTAACATTTCCTGCCGGCCTTTAGTGGCTAAATAGCTGTACTTGCACAACAGGAGAGGCTTTTAACCCGCTTTTTTTAATTTTTACTACTTTTTAGTCGAGTTTTACTGATTTCTGATAAGTTGATGAGACTTTTTCCCAGTTTGTTTGAACACTTGGCTGAGTATGTGCGCATTTTGTGCAACGCAGTAACACTTGGCGGCAATTGTGTATATTTTCAACCTGAAATATAGTTTTATTTTCAGCAATCGCAAAGTCGACTTTAGAAGTCAAATTCCACAACGATGGAATTTGAAATGTTCACACCTTTCAGTGTTCAATTTTGATTTTTATGTCCGCAAGGGGGAGAATGAATAATTTTGACAGCTACAGTGAAAAGTTAAGAAATATTTTTTCACTTAAAAATCTGCGGTGAGTTTTGAATTTTAGCAAAATATTTTGAAAAAAAAGTAATATGTGGTTACTCCTAATTTTTATTATACAACTTGTGCTACAAAGTAGATTTGAGTTTCTAAATATTTCAAATTATTTTTGAGCTTATGCGTATATTTTTTAAAGTTTTTTTTTTTTTTAAACTAGGATTATAAAGAAAATAATGTTTAAATCAAGTTCATGTTTTTGCATTCCTTAAAGTCTTGAAATATATTCTGAGGTTTTTTATCAATATTAACTTATTCATACAACAAATGAACAAAAAAAAAAAAAAATTGTTAATTATTTCACTAATAACTTCATTCATTTACTCAATTCTTTTCAGACACACATACAGACCTTATATTCTCCATTACTAAGAAGGAAAAAAAATGGGACAAAATAAAAGCAAAAACTCCTACTGGCAATCTGGATTTCTGCAAGAGATAATTTGCTTTTAATTATTTCAGTTGCTGAAAAACATGAAACCTTTCATTGCAAAACGAACGTTAATGAGACAAGTTAAGCTGCTGAAATGTCATTAGGGAATTTTGCTTAATGAGTAGTACTTGCTTCTGGTGACAAAATTAAGATTCATGAGAAAGCAACAAAGTTATAAAACCTAATATATTTAAAAACAAAACCATTTGGTAGCAAAAAGGAAAGTGTAAAAAATAAATAAATGTAACACTATAATTTACTACAGCTCTACATTCGACCCATCCAGTTGCATTTCACTAAATGCCAAATAAGTTTTATTTTTCTTTTTAGGAGCCTCTTAAAGAAATAAAACTTTTCTAATTAATAATGCCTAATGAAATCAGAGAAAAATATATTTATTTCGGTAACAAGTATAATTAATTTTGTTAACTTAAATACCTCCGAACGTAATTATTACATCCTTTTATTTTGCCTTAATTACTATTTTGTCTCTTATCTGTCATTTACGTGTCGTAATCATTCTATTGTTATAGAAGCCTATTTGTTTAAAATCAATTAATTTGTTGACTTAACATTACGAGTGTCTCTTGTTTTTGAAAACGGAATATGTTTTATACTAAAGGGTGGTGTTGATTTTGAATAAAACACAAATTATTTAGGAATTAATGTCATTTCTTTTTATTATGATAATATTGGAATAGTTTCATTATGTATGGAACAAAATATCGGTCAAATGGTAGCCATAAACTCGGTGGCACCTCCAAATTTTCACTGGCGCTGAGACATAATTGAGTTTATATACCGTTAATGTGCCGGATTATCTCTTCTTTTAGCTCTTGAATTGCTCCTGTCTTATCAACGTGCACCTTTTCTTTCAAATAACTCCAAAGTAAGAAGCCCAACGGTGTAAAATCACATTATCCTGGCGGTCAATTGACAACGCCACCACGTGAGTTAACACGACCATTGAATTTGTCGCGTAAAAGAGCCATTGTTTCGGTAGCTGTTTGACAACACCGTCCTATGGAAACCACATATTGTCCACATCCATATCTTCCTAGTTGCATGATAAAAAGATCGTTATCATCTCACAATAGTGAACTCTATTCACAGTAACTGGCTGACCGGCCTCCATTTAGAAAAAATACGGCCCGATGATGCCGCCAGCCAATAAACCACACCAAACAGTCACTCTTTGTGGGGCATTGATTCACCCAAGTGCGGCAATCCTGCTTATTGACGAATCAACCGAGGTGAAAATGTACCTCATCGCTGTAGATGATTGTTCACTTATGTGAACAGGGTATCGAATTCCCCATCCCTGATACGTGTTATCAATGTTTACCAATATCGGTCACAATATCGACAAAAAGCAATCATCGTTTTTTACATAATCCGAACATCTATGGGGGCTAAGAATAACTTTAACAGAATCGAACAGATAACGAATTTTTACTCCCTAACCAGTTTTTATAATTGTAGTTAATTCTGTAATTCTTGGTGACTGTGATAATGGTGCAAGATTGTTAATAGTGTAAATTGAAACATATAAAGTAAAACCCAGAATTGAAATTTATATATATCCATATACATACATATTAAAGGTCAATGACCATTTTATATACTTTAATTTTATAACGTTCCACAAAAACGGTTTGTTTTATTTAACACCAAGACTTAGAAAAAAACCCCCCCTCTAACCCGTAAAAGAAAGTATATTCTTCGAAAATTTATCATTCACTGTTATCATCACTGTGGTGTACTCTGACCATTGACGACGCTTGAAATGGTCAAGAGGCTTCAGTTCTTTAGCCAATTGCACCTTGTAAGCGTGTCAATGCACATCTTTATGCATAATTTTCATCAAAGATGAGCGTGAAAGATGAACTTGTTGGGCACGACGACGAGTTAAAGTTGACGGCTCTTCAGCCTCACTATCGCGAACAGTAGAAATATTTTTTGCGAAACCAGCTCTACTAGCATGTACTGGTGTTTTTACATCTCCTACAGTCCTGCTCAAATTTTTGCACGATTTTATGGTTTGTACGCACATTTGGACGATTAAATTGACCGAAAAAACCACAAAGTGTACGATATGCATTTTGATTTGAACACCCATTTTCATAATAGTTCTAAAATACTTTGACTAATTGCCCGATTGTGTAACTTTTCAAGGTACAAATTAAATTGGTCTAGAATTGAGAAATATCAAATGAAAAAAAACCTGACGCTTAGTTGTGGTTTACATTCAAGATCGATCCTTCAAATTTAACCACCCGATACATGATTCCGTTGCTGTACAACATAAAACTTTTGCAAATAAAACAATTGAATTATTCAACAACACCAACAGTCTTTGGCACGAATGGAACCTGCAACCTCGAGATAGTTAGTCGAGCGCTATACCAAGTCATTTATCGACCTATGTTTATATACTATTATAATATTACATCTTCACTGGACTTCAAAAGTCCATGGACATTATGTTTTCTTATCCCCGGCGAACAGGTTTTGCTTTGGCATATTCTTAACCAGAGCATTCTGTTTTTCGGGTGAAGAGGGGAAGGAGTCCCTGGTTTGTTGTAGCAATTAAAACTCTAGGAAGCCGCATGACTTATGTTGTGCTGGCCTCCGAAACCCTTACCAATGGTATAAATTGGCAAAACAGGGATCAGCATTGCTCTCGGGTGTTCTGCTTGCAGTTCAACCGGGGCTGCTCATGGTTGAGGTGCCTAGCTTGGCTGTAACGTTTTGCCTGTGGTTGAAACCTAAAACGCAGGAAGGGAGTGTTAGTATCCCTGATAATTGTTTGTTGTGTGACTTTTTTCGGGGACTACTAACCTCCCGAGGGTTTGTTGCCTTTACAACAGATACCTGTAATGTAAGGAACTAGTGGTGATGGTTGATTAATTAAGTTGGTTTAAGGGCTGATGCTCTTAGTGGGCTTCGGCTTACTAATTCATTAAGCCTTGTCTTCCTTTGATTGCTGGAAAATTGCACACACGAGGGATTAGAAGGCCCGAACTCCTCAAGAAGAAGTTGCTCATATGGTCAAAAACATATGGCAAAAGATTTGCTACATGTGTGCGCCTAGTCAGCCACACGGAGGCGCTGGTGAATCGTGAATAATTCACTCCGTGGAATTGCTACCGTTCGAATAGATTGCTTTAAATCATCCAAATTTGTTGGGGGGTTTGTTTTTTGGAAACTTCTTGTTTGCAAAAAAAAAAAAGTCAGGAGCCTGAGAGGCCAACGGAATGTGGACTTTCTTCAAATCAGTTTATAGGGAGTAAGACTGTTGTCGTCGAAAAAGTACGGCCTGACAATGAACTTTTAAGAAACTGCACACCACACTGTGATGCGAAGTGGATGTAAATGTATCTCATTGAGTATTTGTGGGTTATAATTACTCCATATTCGATAATTTTGTTTGTCAACATTGCCGTTTATATCAGAATGTGTTTCATCAGGCATAAAAATGCAGTTCAAGGCGTTTTCATGCTCTGACACTATTTGAATGATCTTCTCACAACATTACTATCGAATCTGGAAGTCTCTAGTTGTTCATTTATATGGAAATAAGTTTAAATCTTGATGCAAAATTGTCTGCAGTGACTGTCTGCTGACACCTACTTGAGCAGATAAGCTCCTTGTTGAAACTCTAGGATTGGATTGTATGGCAGCAGCAACATCAGCGATAGTTTCCTGCGTCCGAATTGAGGGATCTCGATGATAAGGCCTTCTTGCGATTGTGCCACGCTCGACAAAATTCTTTACAAGCCTCATTATACTCCATCTGCTAGGAGGAGTACCGCCAAACGTGCGCCTATATTCTCTTTGGATGGAAACAACAGACTTTAAAGCGTGAAAGAGTTGCACTATCCAAATTCTTGTTTCATTGTCCCAATTCTCCATTTTAGTTAAAGTTAAAGATCAATCTTTAAAATACAACAAAAATGGTACAAGTTAGTTACACAGAAAATAAGTTATTACGTTTTTTTTTTGGCAGCTGCTTTCATCAGCCACCCTGCACAAGTGAAATTGTTTGGAAACCGAATTTACAAATGATTTCGCTGCTCTAAATATCACCTCTGTTGTTATTTGTCTTCATGCATATGTGTTTTATCTTCTTTTAAGCCAAAACAATGTATGTACATACATATATTTCTAATTAAAAAGATAAAAACTTTTAATACTTATTTTATTTTGCAGAGAAAAGACAATTTGAAAAGCCTTTAAAATGTTACAGTTTAAGTCCGTACAAAGAGATTAAGGAAAATGTTGTGCTCAAAAGTATAAATAAAAATTTAAAATTCAAAATAAACAGTTTTACAAAATAATCTTTGTACAGATGATTTTTTTCTAGTTTTAAGGAGGATGAAATAATATTAAAAAAATTTATTATATCCCACAAGCTTTTTTGTGGCAAAAATATTATAAAATTCTAATCTTGAAGTATCGGATAAAAAAAATAATCATAAATGTTCTTAAAATTTTCAATATAAATTTAGTTTTAAATCAGAAATTATTTGCTTATTTCAGAATTTTTTGGATCAATAGATTTCATTTTGCAAAAAAGGATGCTTAACAAACGTAAATGTTTAACAAACTTAAGTGGCAAAGTATCAGAATATTAATATTTTTATAGTAATATCATATAGTTCAATAAAAGTACCATAATTATAAATTTTCAAAAAAAAAAAAAAAAAAAGAAGTTCACAGTACCCAGCGTTACCCAGACAGACTATCGATCTGGTCGCCTTAAACAAGTTAGTAGTGGTTCGTTTAAAAATTTCACATTTCAATGTGGTGTGTACCAGAGATCTGCAACCGGTGCCTTTTTTAATGATCTAAGAAACCCCGTCTTAAATCGAGTTGCGGTGTGATTGGCCACCGCATATTGTTTGCACAAGTATGTTTTCTACTCCTTAGAGCTTGCGTCTAGTAACTAGAGTATATAACATACCCAATCAAGTTTATTTGCGGTGGCTGTTTGATTTGGTTTTTCGATTATTTTTTCTACATTCGGCAATCGTACTCGTACTTCTTTTTAACAACGAATATAATATTTGTATGTAAGAATTTGCAGTCACATATTTATCTCACCCATGAGAATGTGTCTACTCAGTTGTATGTATTTACTCACTCACACTCGGTACACGTATTCACACTAAGCACAGCGTTGCGAGAAGGTTTTTAAAACATTATTTGTTGGCGATCGCGTTCTGAAGAAAATATATACAAAAATATATACCTACACATATTTTATTTGAACATATTTAGTACAAAACCGGTAAAAATAATAACTTTTTCCTTAAAAAATAGATTTTTTAATGAAGCAAATTTCATCAACAATTTTTTTTTTTTATCTTAGACCAGTACTCAGGGGATGACCCCTACGTATGCAGTGCATTGTACCGGAACTAGGAAAAGAGGTTATAAGGAGGGGCAAAGAGGGAGTAGTGTTTGTAAACACTTGATTTGATATTTCCAACATTATAACAGACAGGAAACAAGTTTGCAGGCAACTTATTCCACAGGCAGAGCGTACGGCTGAAAAACGAATTCTCTCTGTAAGGCGTAGTACGATTCCCTGGGCAATCGACCACAAATGGATGAGCTCTGAACGATGCACGTGCGCTATGTATAAATGTGCGAGTTTCGGGAACAATATCTTTAAGTAACGCACCCTACAATGTATCGATGCTCCAGTGAGTCAATAGAGTTGGATACCCTACAGTCACCGATGAGCTTCTTCGCCCTCTCTTGCACACGTCGAGAAACTCCAAAATAGACTTTGACGCACCGGCTTAATCATGAAAGTTGTATTCTATTTTCGGTCGAATATATGTGGTATAAATAGGATATCAGATGGAGTGAATTACATCTTACACCGTTTCAAAAACGCGAGGCACTTGAATGCTTCTTTAAAGACATGAAAAATGTGATCATTCCAGCGAACATCACACTGTATTTTCATTCTCAGAACATCAAGAGCATGAGCATTTTACTTCGATTTTTTTCAACAGAAGCATACAGAAAAACTTTTGAATACATCACTGCATTGCTTTTTGTTAATTCTTTTCAAGTTCAAACACAAGAAATGAATGCCGAAGTATATGCGCATTCATTGATATTCAAGCACGAACCTTAACGATGATTTCACTCACATAACGAAGTTGTCAGTCATTGTGTTTACTGATTAAAAATCAACTGGGCATTTGTGCGGCTGAATACAAAATCATATTTGAACGAAATGAAATGGCTTTCATGTTGTCGAGCAAGTAAGAATTTTTCAATCAATCATTCAAAGTTGTTCTCTGTTCATTATGCTAATTTCAAAGTCGTCAACATGGTTGTAAGTTATTAAATCTGACAGCCGTGATTTCAGTTAATGTTAAATAAAAGGTGACGCATATACACAAGAAAAGAATTTGTCGAGGGTGTTGTTTTGACAAGTTGATTTTGTGACGACTTCGTGACTCGTATGTATTGTTAAGAAAACAATTAAAAACAAAAATAGAAAATACTCAAAATGTTTCTATTACTAAGTGCTAGTAACAACTACATTCTTTTTTGTGATCGTTACTTTACTCACATAAATCGATCCAACAAGATCTAAGGATCGATATCTGTATGCATACAATGAATTATCCTTTAGAGTTGCAGACGTGTACACATGTTTGATAAAAAAATTAATACTTAAAATTTTGGCAAATCCTGTACTCGTATACAGGATGTCCAGGATTGATTGCAACCATCATGGGAAAAATGGGAAAAAAATCCAAAAAAAAAAATTTCAAATGTTTCTGTATTCGTACAATCCCCTATAGGGTGTGGTTAAATTTTAAGGGCCAATGTTGTTTTTGAATAAAACACAAACTATTTAGAAATTATTGTCATATCTTTTTATCCCTTTTTCCTCCTCATCATAACTTATTTTGCTAGTTCCAGTACAATGCTCTACATATGTAGGGGCTATTCCCTGAATACTGGTCCCAGATAAAAAAAAAATATGATAGTATTGGTATAGTACAATTATGTATGGAACATACATATCCATAATGTATGCCACTTAGATGTCCTCTATCCACCTCACTGTAAAATTAAGAACCTACCAAGACCTTGTGCGAGTAAAAAACATTTGAACTAAGTAAAATTGGTTAGTAAATATCGGATTACTTGTGGTTTTTATTATTTTTTTTTTACTCGTTTTGTACCGTTTCACAATTCTGAATGAATGCGTGAACTCTTAATGACACTTAATCTTTTTTTTTAAAGTATGGCCTTGAAAGTCGATAAACTTTAAAGGGCCTGTCCCACTATTTCGAACGTTAACGCTGGTTCATATTATAAATAGAATACTAAATAATCTAATCGCAACATGTCTGGACTCATTAATGCGAGCAATAGCTGAACTGTTCAGCAAAACTTTCATAAGTAGTGTCCATATCAGTTATCTGATCCGCAAAATGCTAGTGAAGGTTAACGTTCCATATCGCGGAACAGGCTAAAAATTTTAAATTCATAGTTTAGCAAATAGTCTTGGTCCTAGAAAACTTGGATCAATTGTGTCGTTATTTTTTACTGTGGATGTAGAAATGTTATTAAGGGTTACGGTTCCAAAATTTAAATGAACTATTAAAAATTGGCCACAATAACCGAAAAATGGTTACAGTTGGACCGAATGTCTAGGTTTTTCTTAAAGGCCCATTATTTTCAAACTGTACGGTATAGATTTTTTTTCTAATTTTTCGTGTAATGATTACAATCAATCCTCTCACTCCCTTTCAGCTTAATGTTGAGTTCAGGGACATCCTGTATATTAATTACTCCACACCGCTACATACACTTCATAATATCTCCATTAAGTAAAGTTTTACTGAATGACCTTGAAAAAGGCTTTTCATATAATTGTAAATTTTATCGTTTGTACAGCCCGTAACATAAGCAGCTAATTCACATTTTTTTACCCCACTCTTCTGCATGTCAAAGTGCACAGGACTTTCTTTTGTAAATTTCAATTCTTAAACTCATCATGAGAGGGATATTATAAATGAAAAATACAAGCACTAAAATATAATATCTCTGTGTCTGTCGAAACGTAGAATCTTGTTCATGTTGTAAGATAAATATTAACTTACATCCCCATCCGTAAGGTAGAATGCGCTTTTTATTTAATGTTCCTCTTTTACCTTGTTCTTTATGTTTACGCTTAACTACAGCAATTCCTTATGGAATTTTATATAAATATAATTTTAAATATATTTAATGTGAAGTTTTATCAAGGAGACATTTGCAGAGATGCAGCACAATCTTTTTTAACTTGCACTATGGGCAAGTGTACCATACGTCTTGGCTTTATTGGTTTAATATTCTACCAAGTATTTGGTGAAGCTGTTTGGCCCATAGTGCATACAACATAAATTGTTTTACTTTACCTGAGAAGTAGGTAAAGTATGACTAGTTAGGGGAAGTGAAAAAAAATCTCATAAAAATCCATTAGCAATCACAAGCGTTTGTTTTAACTCCACCACAATTTTCTCATGTAGTGTGACATTTTGCGGCGTTTTGCATAAATTTATCGTGGGGGTTGGTAAAATAAACGATACGCTGCAGTATTACGCTACTCAAATGTAATACGATATTTTGAAAGCAGAAAAATACATTGTATGAACAATACTTTGCCGCTTAATTTTTCAGAGAATAACATAAAACACATTTAAGGCGGCAGACTGCCAACTGCACGCTATCATAAATAGAATAAAATTGCTATGAAACAATGCGGCAAATGTTGTCTTTCAAGTGGCCAATCGTCGTAGACTATCGAATTCACATATATCCATAGAAAATAGTCTAGCGGAATTAAATCTCACGATCTTGAAGACCAATTCTGTAACTGTTAACGAAATCCGAAAATCGTAACCATTTCTACATACTCATCGCCAGCAGCAACAATTGCGTAACACTGCATTTTAATTTTAGAGCTAATGTCTTTAAAAAAATTTACTATTTTTTACTTTTTTTTACTATTTTATTTTAGCGATACGATTATCGTAACAAAATTTGCTGAATCATACTACCGGCATAATGCACTAAGCACATTCAAGGCTGCAGAACTACCGACTACAACCTACGAAACATATGAAAGGAATTATATCAGAAGCAGCATGGGTATACGAGTAGGACCACCTGGCAAGATTTGTAGCTGCCGCCAACTTAAGCTAATTTCTAATTATGCTGGTGACAAATGGCAGGTTAGTGTTGCCAATATAATAAAATATCTGAAATACGACTTAAATCAATTTAAAAAAACGCGGAGTGGCACCACTGAAACAGAATTGCCAGCTGCTCATTTGTTTCTTAGTTTTTCATTGAATAAATTTTTGATTGGATTTATTAAATCTGGTACTTGGTATGTATTTGATTATATTCATTTATGATGGTTTGTTAATGGAATAGTTGCATGTAAATATAGGGTAGTTTTTATGGCGGTATAGAACTTTGAAATTGTATAAAACAAAATAGTGGGTATGTGTGAAAGTTCGAATTGTCAATGAAAATATGGTCATTATTGTTTCACAGCGTTGCCAGACTGCATGCAGAGTTGACTGCTGGAGTTATGGTCCGGCTAGAATTTCGCCCTTTTTGCGCGTGAAGTTTTTTAAATTGACATAAAATTTACTTCATGGATTAAGATGATCTTCTGGCATCATAATTTGTACATGACTTCTAGCATATAGCCACCATGGCTAGTTCGGACATAGTTTAAGCGAATATTGTCTTTCAAGTGGCCAATCGTTTCAACATTTGCCCATAGAAAACAGTCTAGCAGAATTAAATCCCACGATCTTGAAGGCCAATTCAACCCGGCTAGCAGATCGCCATTTTAGGGTGAGAAATTTTTGAAATTGTCATGGAATTTACTTTTTGAATTAAGATAATCTACTGGCTTTATAATTTATATATAACTTCTGGACATGGCCGCCACGGCTGGATTGGGCTTCCAATGAAAATCCAATTTTCGATTACTTTTTCTAATATTTGTGGCCCTATATCGGTATTAACGTGGCGAATGTTTTCCTATAAGTGGTCAATCGTTTAAGACTCACAGCAAATAGTCTAGGGACGTTAAATTGTACAATCTTGGAGACCAAGTCTGCTGATTCACATAACAGAAAGCTTGACAGAACGACTGCCAGCTAAAAAAATGTATTGCCAGCTTTAAGTTATGTACCCCTATAAAAAACACCCTTTATATCACATGTACATATATGTATAACCCTTTTTTTTTTAATATTCAAATTTAATCGAAGTATTGCCCATCACTAGGGAATTCTTTTTGGTCTAAAAAACTCGTCATCTGTTGAGTCTAACCAAGAGTGACACAATTTTTGGTACCTTGGTATGATGTTAACCTCTGCTTCGTCAGAGCAGGTGCTATTTACCGAAATAGATGATAGTCGCAAGGTACAAAGTCTGGTTAATATGGCGGATGGGGCAGTACTTCCCAAGCAAGTGTTTCCAAATAGATTTGCAGCAGAACAGCTATATTTGGAAGTGCATCATCATGTAAAAGCATAACTTTGTCCTGTCTGCAGAAGTAGTGGGTCGTTCTTGCTTCAGAGCTGCAATCAATGTCATCAATTATTTTATGCCTCTATAAAATACACTTTACTTCAGCAAAAATATATATAAATGGTCGTGAACATCGATATAACAGATCAGCAGTTTAATATGCTGCTGCCGTTTCCAACATAACTAATTAGCTGACTACATGGCGACAATTGTAGCTAGCAACATTTGCCGCCATGTAGCCTGCTATTTTTAATGTATTCTATTGCATAAGTATACTTTGTATACATATCATATCAAAAATAGAATTATTTACACTTGTATACGGAAAAATATTAAGTGTTGACTGTTTGCAGTTGATGCTTGCAATAGGTTTTTCAGGGCTTGAGCAGCAAACATAGAAATACATTACATATATAAGTGCCCCACCAAACCGCCCACCTCTCTGTGAAATTTCATTGAGTAGTTCCGCATCAATTGTTTTCAAATAGTATTTCAGCAGAACCGCTATAGGCGGAAAAGCATTATCGTGTAAAAGAATCATTTTGCCGTATCTGAAATAGCATTAGGTTCTTTTATCCTTCATATCTCGGCTGAATCTTAACAATTAGTTTATATCTTTAGAAAAAAAATATGGAATTGGGTGTCAAGGGGCAAAAGGTCGAAATCGCAAATCAGCTGTTTAATTCTAATAATGGGTGATTTTATAAGAACTATCGGAAATTTAAAAAAAAACACATAAAATTCAGAAAAATGCATGAAATATTTATTTGGCTCGATAGTTGGGTCAATATAATTTAATGTTTGAAGATTATTTCATGCAAATGTTGGCCGCGGCTGCGCCTCAAATGGTCCATCCGCTTAGTCCAATTTTGGCATACTCTTTCCAACATTTCGGCCGGTATCTCAAAAATAATGATGGCAATGTTGGCTTCCAGTGCGTCAATCGAAGCGGGCTTGTCGCTATAGACATTAGCCTTAACATAGCCCCACAAAAAATAGTCTAGATGCGTTAAATCGCACGATCTGGGCGGCCAATTGACTGGTCCCAAGCGTGAAATAAACTGTTCACTGAACTCGCCTCTCAATTGGTTCATTGTTTCGCGTGCTGTGTGGCATGTGGCACCGTCTTGTTGAAACCACATGTCATGCAAGTCAAGCTCTTCCATTTTGGGCAAAAAAAAGTTTGTTATCATCGCACGGTAGCGCTCACCATTCACAGTAACGTTGTGATTCGCATCATCTTTGAAGAAATACGGCCCAATGATGCCGCCAGCCCATAATCCGCACCAAACGGTTGTTTTTTGTGGATGCATTGGTAGCTCTTGCAATGCTTCTGGCTGCTCTTCACTCCAAATACGGCAGTTTTGCTTGTTCACGTATCCATTCAACCAGAAATGAGCCTCGTCGCTGAACACAATTCTTCGATAAAAAAGTGGATCTTCATCTAACTTTTTAAGAGCCCATTCACCAAAAATTTGGCGTTGTGGTAGGTCGTTTGGCTTCAATTCTTGCACCAGCTGTATCTTATAAGGCTTCACACCCAAATCCTTCCGCAAAATTTTCCACATAGTGGAGTAACAGAGGCCCAATTGCTGCGAACGGCGCCGAATCGATAATTCACGGTCATCACCAACACTGGCCGATACGGCTGCGATATTTTCTTCAGTTCGCACTCTACGTAAGCGTGTTGGTGGTTTAATGTCCAACAATGTAAATTTGGTGCGAAATTTTTTTACAATAGCCCGAATAGAAGCCTCAGTCGGTCGATTAAACTGACCATAAAATGGAAGAAGCGCGCGATGAACTTTCTTACCAGAGCACGCATTTTGGTAATAAAATTCAATAATTTGTAAGCGTTGTTCGTTTGTAAGACGATTCATGATTAAATTATAGACCAAACTGAAGATGTTTGACAGTGACACAAGATACAAAACGTGCGTGAGCTGTCAAAACTAGTGTTGCCAAAAAGATAATAGCAAAAAAATCACTCTTACAACCAAGTAGCTAACTGCACGGCGACAATTGTAACCAGCGACATTTGTAGCCCTGTAGCTTGCTATCTTGAATATGTTTAATGTATACATAGGAATATGATAACAAAAAAAAAAAGGATTATTTACGCTTTTGCACAGAAAAATATCAAGTGTTGACTGTGCAGCCGTTGGTGGTCACAATAGTTTTCTTCCGCGCTTCAATTCTCTGGGTAGAAATACATTACACTTATACTCGCAACTTCCCCCGCCACCACCTTAAAATAGTTACTTGAAGCCACTCTCAGTACCCTTATCACCGAATTGTTGCCAAGAAATTGATATGTTTGTGTGTGTTTTTTAGTTTTTCTAGCTGTAAAATAAAAATGGTTGTTTTTCTTTCTCCCTTTGTGTTCTCTTTAAGCACATCTCCTGTTGTTCATAAACTCAGGTGTAATACCATCCAACTTCGCACAAAAAAATAAAATATCAGAAGCAAAATAAAAAGATAAAAATATATAAATGTAAATGTAAATTGAATAATAAATTTCATTTAAATGAGGAAAATAATGTTGTGTTAAATTTCTAGCAAGTTGAGAGGTTTTAGTGGTTACAGCAGCTTGTAATATTTTCCTACTTACAGATGTTTCATTTTAATGTACTACGAGTATTTAATTTAATTTAATTTGTTTTCTTTACATACTTTATTTTATAGTTGTAAGTTATTTTCTTTTGCGTGCTAAAATAATTACATTGAAAATAGCGAAGAGTTTAAGGACGCTGGGGGAATATTTTAATGCAGTTAATGAATTTTGTAATCCTGCCATCAGTGTTAAAAATTTAAAAGTCGTTTATCATTGAGTAATTTAATTAACAAATACTGATTACAACAGTCAACTAAATCGATTTGTTTACTTTGTAAACAAATGTTTGCGTGAACGGCATACCAAATTAAACTCTTATCGCATTTACTTTTCGCATCGAATTTACTTTCGCATCGCAATAGAGAGTAACCCCCCAGGAGGATTTCAGAGAATTATTTATGACAATTATGGGTAAAATGAATAATCGACCAAATGCTCGTCACACTGCCATACCTCTATCCGATTGTTCATTTTTTCAACGAAACATAATTGAGATTCAATATCGTTCACGTGCTGAATTATACCATTCTTAAGTCTAGAGTTTTTCTTGGCTGCTTCACGCACTTTTTTTTTCTCTTAGAAGTAAGCCCAAAGGAAAAAGTCCAAAGTAGTAAAATCACATGGTCAGCTGACTTAGCCAGGACGTGAGATAACATGGTGATAGAATTTTTCGCACGAAACAGCCATTGTTTCGTTTGCTGTATAGCAAGTGGCAACATCCTGTTGGAATCACTCATCGTTTAGGTACATATCCTTAATTTCTGGCCACAAAGAAGTCCGTTATCATATCGCAATATCGAACACCATACACGGTAACTGCTAGGCCGACCATATTTTCGAAGAACTACGCATGGAAAAGTCTTTTCGACAATGGCTTGTGGATTTACATATGTCCAATTGTAGCTATTGTGCTTGTTAACCACTCCACTCATGTAGTAGGGTACCTCGTCGCTGAAGATAATTTTTTTATAAAGTCACCATTCACTTCTTACTTCTATTCAAACACCGCTCGGGGAACAGGTTGCTTTCTGGGGTATTCATGGATAGCAGTTCCCCGTTTGTTGAAGCAAATAAAACTCATGACTTTCGAACCTCTTACCAAATCTTAATTGGGGATAACGGGGATCGGCACAGCCCCAGGGAGGTTTTGCTTGCAGACTATCTCTTTGTTGGTCATGGTTGAGCTGCCTACATCTTGGCTGAAACACTCTAGCTGTGGGTTAAATCTCAAATCGCAGGAAGGTGAATTATTCGGGGGCTAAAAACCCACAAGATGCTGTTATCTTGCATTAGATACCTATAATGTTAGAAACCAATAGGGCTGGTTAGGTGGTTGGGATTCGGCCTACCAACTCATAAAGCTTTGTCTTACATTGACCGCCTGGGAAATTACATACAGGGGGGACTAGAAGGCCCGAGCTTTTCAACAATTTTTTCAGCTACAAACTTATGACAAAAGTTGCGATTTGTGTAAGTGCTGATGAAGCGTGAATAATGCAGCCCGTGGAATTAGTCCATCATCAGATAAGGCTGTCAAGGCAGGTGCTAGTGTAAATCAATAACACATTCTGTCCTTTCAACCTCATCCTCTCTCACCCTACGGGGAGCAGGTTTTGCCTGGGTGTACACCTAACCAGGGCTGGTTGCTTTTCGGGACACAGAGGGGTAGGAGTATCTCGCTTGTTGTAACTAACAAGACTCTAGGAAGTCGCTTGATTTATGTTGTTTTTCAGTTACGTAACCCTTACCAAGAGCTAATTATCAAAGCAATGATCATTAAAGCCCTCGGGAAGTTCTGCTTGCATTGCATCCCAGCGGTGATAATGGCTGAAACATTCTGGCTGTGGTTTAAACCTAAAATCGCAGGAAGGGGAACTAACCTTCCCTGATAACTATTCCAGTTTTCAGGGGCTAATAGCTGTTATCTTTTAGCAGATACCTATAATGTAAAGAACCAGAAATGTTGATTAAACGGGTGAATTAGTTAATGCTCTTAATGGGCTTCGACCTACCAACTCATTTGAGCTTTCAAGCAGCCCCCCCCCCCCCCCCCCCCCCCCCCCCTCTCACGCCAAACAAGGGCACTTTGCTCTCTAGTACAAAGAGAAGTAGGAGTTTCTAATTAATTCTTACAAACAAACTCTAGGAAGCCGCATAACTTAAGTTGTGCTGGTGTTCCGACGCCCTCACGTAAAATTAGTTGTCAGAACGAGGATCAGCAAAGCCCCTGGAAGGTTCTTTTTTGTTTATCATTGTTGAGGTCCTTGCATCTTAACTCAAATGTTCTGGGTGAGATTTCAGCCTAAATCACTCGAAATTGAATTAGTTTCTCTTATAACCATGATGCAATGCTGATTTTCGGGGGCTAATAAATACCAAGGTGCTGTTATCTTCCAACAGACACGTGTGAATCGCGAATAATTTAATTCGAGTAGTTTGTCCTACATCAGATTAGGTCGTCAAGTCAGGTGCTGATATAAATCTTAGACACATCCTCACTGTTCAACCATCAATAGGCTTCACCTTTCGAGTCAATTGAACTTTGGAAGCGTGTAAATACAAATCTCTATTCAAAATTCACATCGGTGGTATTCATCAGATATTCAACTGTTAGGTACGATGAGGACTCCAAATTGACAGCTCTTCAGTTACGCTACAGCGTATAAAAGCAATTAAAATATCTATTCTAGACCGTCCCCCGTATGAAATATATGTCGTTGCTGCCATGTTCACTGAATACATGAAAAATATTTATTACTTTGATGAAATATCTCCTTTCTACTTGAAAGCATTTTCAGTGGAAAAATAACTACTTTCAACTGTGTAACAGCAGTCCAGCCATGACATTCATTTCAATCACTTTTTATGTCTTTTCTTCTCTAACAATTTGTTTTCATTTATCTTTAATTTATTTTCGTCATTGCCATTGTGGGTTTCTTTTTATACATATTTTGTTTTCATTTCTGATTTTGGTTCAGTTTGTACAGGTGAAGTTCATTTAATTTGAAATTCATTGAATTTATGGCGAAAGTTTGCGGGCGACTGAGTGAGTCTGTATTCGAGAGTGTATGAAAAATGTATTCAACAAAACCAAGAAAACAAGAAAAATCAAAAAAAAATTCAACAGAGAAAATTCATCCGACTGTTGAAAGTTGTGCATTCAGTTAGAAAGTAAATAAAGGTTACTGAGTTCTATAATTCTATTTTAAAACATTTGATTCCAGGAAACACATTTACTTTTTGTTCCTCAACAGTTTGCATGAAGTTTATGTAGAGATTTTTAATCAAGATTTACAATAGTAGCAAAAAAATTAACGTCAAAGGTTTTTGCGTAAGAAAGCAAAAATACTTTCTAGAAGGACGTCCCACTCTGAGGGGTATCGGGCTCTGCATATATTGCATATCAAATAAAAACCTTCTCTTTCCTGCTCTAAGGGAGAAAACCCACTCTGAAACTTCCTGTGCATTACTTCAGGAGCATTCCTTTAGCTATGTACACACGGTTGTTAGATGTTACAATATTGTAAGATCTGGCAACATGCTGACAATGTAGTGACAATGAAAAATTGTCCCGCAGAAGTAAATTGTGTGTTCAGACGATCGTAAGAAAATCTTACAATTTCATTGTCAGACTATGGCGTGACAAATAATTCATCTGACAACAAAAATTGTCAGTTCACACGGTTGTCATTTTGTTAGATGAAAAAAATTGCCAGACATGTTGTAAGGCATTGCCATTTATGTATATCAAACACCATCTGTTTGGTAGAGCTGCCCATCACGTAGGTAGTGTTGTTCTCACGATTGTCAATTGCCTGACAACATTGTCATCTTACAATTGATTGACAATGGTTTTTCTGACAACGTTGTAAGTTAAAAATTGGCAGTTCACACGATTGTAATACATTTTCAGACAATTTTACTGGCAATATTGTAAGATCTGATAACCGTGTGTACGTAGCTTATCTGATGGTGTGCGTCCAGTCGCGCTTATATTTTAACTTACAGATTCAGCTGAGTCCAAATAAACGCTTCACTTGCTTGTTTGTTTATTTTCACTTGCATGTTTGTTTATTTGCTTGTTTATTTGTTTGTTTTCAATGGTCGATATCTATGCCATATGAGTGATTATAATATATACAGGTATGTAAAACAGTATGTGCTTTATTGCGAAAATTTGAGTTGCCATATTGCTTCCGGGGAAGTGAGGGG
The DNA here is from genome assembly GCA_914767995.1 of Thecocarcelia acutangulata. NCBI lineage: Eukaryota > Metazoa > Arthropoda > Insecta > Diptera > Tachinidae > Thecocarcelia > Thecocarcelia acutangulata. The sequence goes on along the minus strand of OU612097.1, from coordinate 97,800,745 downwards.
ATTCACGAAATTGATTTTGGGAATTCCCAAAAACAGTCGGAATCACTTCGCTGACCGGTTTTGAATCGTTTTTTTCAAATATGTTGAGGCGGGATTTTATTAGCTTTAGTCTGTAGGCAGATGGGGATGGTAGATCCCCTTTCTCTATGCTTATAAGGACCAGCCGATATTTTTCCCACGTTTTCGGGAACGTCCCACCGCTGGGGCAGTTATTGTACTTCCTAAGAATAATAGCTGAATGCTCTAAAGCTATTACTTTCATAACTTCCTCCTATATACCAGCTGGACCTGGATTGGCTTTAAGCGCACAAGCCGCAGCTTTAAGGTTCCGCTATGTGAACAGTAGGATGTCAGATACGGAACCTCTCCGGCAGGTAAAAGCGTTATCACTATCGTATCCGTATCCTTCGCTGTCCTAGCACCCATTTTCCCTATTACTATTTTATACCCTTAGCTCTTCTATCATCCTTTAGCTCTTTCCACAGCTGCCTTTTGCTACCTAAAAATGTGTTATTCTTATGTTTGTTTATATTAAAAAATGTGTTTTTTTAACGCAATTTGCTATCATCTGATACTGGCCTTTCACAAAAGTCGCTTTTAACATCTCTGTTGTATTGTGTGCTGTCAATGTTTGGGCTGGTGAGAAACGCCAGCAGTATTGCATTTAAAGTTACTGCATGGGAGATAAAAAAAGGTCACGGAGTTACCCAGCACTCCTCGTATAAGCAGAAAAACAATATTCTTACTAATGACAATCTTTAGCTGTAGTCTACGGCCTAAAAAATTTGATTTTTCACATCGCATTTCATTGTAAACTGTACTAAATATGGACTAATCATCAAACAACAATCTTGGAAAGAGAACCAATTAGATCACCCTAAAATCTGTGCCTTATTACCAATAAACAGCCATTAGACCGTATTTTTTCTTAAATCTTTAAAATAAATTGTGGTCCACTTAAATTTCCCCAAAAGCAAACAGCAAATATAAAACGCTGTGGCACGTACGCATTCAATTTATTAACCACATGTCCACCGCAAGAATAAATAATTCTTGTCAAAATTATAAAAAAAATATATATTTTTGTAATGCTTTCCAAACCACAATTACAATTATTCTTTAAATATACATATGTATGTGTGTGTATATTATTCTTTTGCTTTTGGGACACACAAAAGGGTATTGCATGCGACCAGCACATGCATGCAACATTTATCTTATACAAATATTACCCTTAACTAAATACTCAATTTACAAAATGATTTCATTATTTTTATTTTTTTTTGTACTTTGAAAATGCCATGTGACTTTTTTCTTGCCTTTTCGAAAGTTTTCTGTTAACAATAAGAAGCTAATCATGACGAAAGTCATCCTCTCACATGATCATGAGGCCAAAAGTGAATGGTTGAAAAATTTGTGCTGCATTTGTTAGATGAAACTGGTGATGTGTGCTTCTCTGAGGCAGCCATTATGGTATGTCAAATGCCTGGACTCTTTTCATTTTCAGCATTAAAAGAAACCGATGACGTTGTGCAATCATCTATGTATTGATATGTTTGAAACTTTAAAGCTCCAAAAGTTTAAAGGCACTAAAAGAAAACTATCTGTAAATGGCGATTTTTTTAAAGTTTCTGATAACTGACTGCTGGGAAAATTAGACTGGAGAGTAATCATCCATAAGTTTGTTAGATTGAAATTAATGTCTACCTGGTATCCCGCCGGGGAACAGGTTTTGCCTTGGCGTATTTCCAACTTAGACGCTCTGTTTTTCGGGAAAAGAGGGGAAGGGGTCCCTCGTTTGGTGCGGCAAACAAAACTCTAGGAAGCCACATGACTTATGTTGTGTTGGCTTCCGCAACCCTTATCAAGGGTATAAATTGGCAGAACGGGGATCAGCATGGCCCCCGGGAAGTTCTGCTGATCATGGTTGAGGTGCCTACCTTGGCTGAAACTTTCTGGCTGTGGTTGAAACCTAAAACGCAGGAAGGGAGTGTTAGTATCCTTGATAATTGTTTGGTGTGCGGCTTTTTTCGGGGACTAACAATCTCCCGAGGATCTGTTGCCTATACAACAGATACGTGTACTGTAAGGAACCAGTGGTGATGATTGACGGGTGAGTTGGTTTAAGGGCTGATGCTCTTAATGGTCTTCGGCCTACCAACTCATTAAGCCTTGTCCTCCATTGATTGCTGGGAAATTGCATACATGAGGGATTAGAAAGCCCGAACTCCTCAACAAGAAGTTGTTCATATGACCGCAATCATATGACAAGAATTGCTACCTGTGTGAGCCTAGCAAGCCACACGGGGGCGGTGGTGAATCGTGAAAAATTCACTTCGTGGAATTGATCCACCATCAGGTTAGGCCGTCAAGGCAGGTACTGATGTAAATCATTTTCACAGTTGTCTATCTGGTATTTGCTGATTTAGGACACACCTGGCTAATGCATTCATATAGTATCAAAATTTTTTTACACTAAGCTTGCGCCAATAATGTTATATTTGCTTAGGCAAAACATATTTTTTCCGCAACTCTTTAAAATATAGATAAAATTCGAAAATCAGGCTTCTTCCAAATGCCAGAGTATTTTATTGAATAAATGTACTTTAAAAATCTAAAAAACACGCTTCAATATTGAACTAATTAACCATATAACCAGATAATTATCCGTATAACGCATTCCCAGTTTTTTTTGGATTTCCCAAAAACAGCTTCAGGAACTGCCAAAATCCCTGAGCTCCCCGGAAACAATATGCCAACTTCAATTTTTGCACTAAATCGAATGATCGTTAATAACTCAGATACACGTTACACGGCCAAAACTCAAACCAAATATGAAAAACCAGTTCCGATTCGGATGGCGAAGTGATTACGTGTGTTTTGGAAATACCCAAAAGTCCCCCACTTCCTCTGAAGCAATAAGGCAACTTCAGTTTTCGCAGACCATTTACAGTTTTTTTATTTTGTATTTTATTTTCGAAAATCATTTTATTTTAATAAAAACATATGAAAATATTTCTAAAGAGATGCGGTTAAAGCTACCTTACATCAATAACAATTAATCAGTTTATGAATACGCAAATGATTTGGAATACTGTTTTTTAAATTGGATGCATATTTCACAGCAAATGTTCACACCGAATATGAAATACCGGGTTCGAACTGGCTAGTGAAGTGGCTCGGAATTTTTTGGGAATTCTCAAATTGGCTCCGTGAATCCCCAAAATCCGCCCACTTCCCCGGAAGAAATACGGCAACTCTAACTTTCGCACTAAAGCAGCAACATTGTATATGCAGGTTTCGAGTGTTGCAAATCTACAAATATGGAAACGAACAGACATACAAACATGGAAACACAGAAACATAGAAACAGAAACCTAAAAACATAGAAATAAAGAAAAATAGAAATATAGAAACATAGAACGATAGAAACAAAAACACACAGAATCATAGAAATATGGAAACATAGAAAAATCGAACCAAAGAAACATAGAAATCTAGAAATTTGGAAACATAGAAACAGAGAAACCTAGAAATAAGGAAACATAGACGCAAACATACAAATATGGAAACGAACAGACATACAAACATGGAAACATAGAAACAGAAACCTAAAAACATAGAAATAAAGAAACATAGAAATATAGTTATATAGAACGATAGAAACAAAGACACATAGAAACATAGAAACATAGAAACATAAAAATATAGAAACAGAAATAGAAATATAGAACCAAGGAAACAGAGAATTATAGAAATATAGAACCAGAGAAACATAAAAATCTAGACACATAGAAACATAGTAACATAGAAACATAGAAACATAGACACATAGAAACATAGAAGTATAGAAACATAGAAAGAGGGAAACATAAAAACATAGAAACATAAGAACATAGAAACTTAAAAACATAGAAATATAGAAACACAGACACATACAAATATACAAACATGCAAACATATAAATGTACAGACATACAAACATATAAATATATAAACATACAAACCAAAATAAAAGTGAAACTATTATAGGCGTGCTAAAAATTAATGCTGTTCTCAAAACGCCACCAATTTATATTTTATACACTATAGGGCTTACGAAACCTGATAACCTATTCCAGTATACGAGTATACTCGTATTTTTTTGGTTATAAAATATACAAAATGGATATTTTCTTACACTAATTGGGAAAATAATGTCGCACTCCGGTTTTCAGCTGGATTACTTTTAGAATATTTTCGTGAGTTGGTGGCAGCTGCGCTTGAATTTATGCAGCAACTATTTTGGATTGTCCAAGGCTTGTTGACCTACAACACTATTACTTTATTTATTTTTCACAATACTTTTCAAATAGTCGAAAGCTGACAAATCTGACAAACGCGTGGTCCAATTAATTTCAATATGATTAGCTCTCGACTGAAAAGGGTCCTTTAACTGACATTATATGTAACTATTTTAGCGTGACTATGGATGTTAACCCCGTGAGAAATATAAGGTTTTAAATTAATTTTATTTCATAGAACAATTAATTTAATAATAAAAATATAAAAAGTAAATATTAATTGAATTTAATTAAATAACAAAATTCGGCAATAAATTTTAATTTGAAACAACTTTAATTTGAAACTTCGAAACTTCCTTTTCACAAAAACTCTTCTTTCTTTACTTTCAACTGACTGACTTTTAATTACTTGTTCTGTTCTCTTGCTATTCTTCTCCATCTTATTGCCATTCACACAACTTTAGGGTACACCAAGTCGCCTTGTCACATATATGAAACATTTTCCATGAAAATGAATCCTTCCAGGGAGTAGGTTTGCCAAACACATTTTCTATGCCACTATGCTTTTTGAGGCATAAAGGGGTAGGACTTCCTTATATGTTACAGCAGCAGCAAATAAAATTCTAGGAAGCCGCATGATTTATGTTGTGTTGGAATTTCGAAGCCCTCAACAGGAGTTAATTGGCAAAACGGGGATCAGTAAAGCCTACGGGAGATTCCACTTGCATACCATATCTGCGCTGATAATGGTTGATGTGGCTGAAACGTCCTAGTTGTGGTTTTAACCTAAAAGCGCAGGAAGGGAATTAGTTTCCCTGGTGCAATGTTGGTTTAAGGCGGATAATAACCTCCCGAGATGCTGTCGTCTTGTACCTGTAAGGCGAGGAACTAGTAGTGCTGGTTCGACGGGTGAGTTGGTCTCACAAATTTTTCAAAATCCAATTTTAAATATTCCACAATTTTTGTAATAGAGTTTAAAGCAAACTTTTAATTATTGCAACAACCGTCATCTCATACAATGCAAAAATGTTTTTATTTCACAATTAACCCGACACAAGCATTAGTGAAAATTATATAGATTCTCAATACAAAATGAAATTCAAAAGTCTACTTCATGACCATCTAATGAAAGTAGTTTACTTCTGAAACAGTTACTGGTTTTTAAGCATTCCGAAATGTTTGCCTTTTGCTTGGTCTCTTCTATAAAACAGCCACATGGAATGCAACAACAATTACTTTATTCATTTTTCACAATTCACTTACACATACAGACACAATACACAATTCATCAATACTATCATGTGTCAATGTTTATGATCACTACTAATTTGTGATTGAATACTGATTTGTTTGTTATTTGATTTTAACAGCTGAAGAAGTGATTGACCACATGCACTCACACATTCAGCCAAACATATACATACGAGTATGTGTATGACAAATTTATACTTGCATGCAAGCTTACGATGTGTTTTCGATGTTTGTCTGCATGCAGGATGAGAGCAGAAAGCGATTCATGAATAACTCCATGATGCAATCATGCTTCATAGCACATATGAATGTATAAATAATCTAATAATCTTAATCTATTTATTTGATTCATTGCTAAATGATGTTAAAATTTTGTATTTCAAATGCGTGTTTTGGTTTTGGTATTAACACAGTTCTATACGAAATCACTTTAAGCGCAGCAAGTTGGCGGACAGACACATTAAAGTATTCTGCATCAATTGCTATGTAGCCTAGAGAAAATTAAGTTTATGGGTAGAAAATTTAATTAGTACCAAAACTAGGTAGCAGCATATATTAACAACTTTATCATTTAAACCGAAAACTATCGATAACTTCTTTTTAAAAATTTTATATATTTGGTAACTTTTCTTTAAAGGAAAACAAACATTTCAAATTCGTGTTTTTGGTTTTGGTATCCACTCAGTTATATACAAAATCACTTTAAGTGAAGCAAGTTGACAGGCGGACATATATATAGAAGTATACTACTTCGATTTCTCTGTAGTCTAGTGAAAATTTAGTTATTATCAAGAGTAGGTAGCAACATATTTATATTACAAACTTTTTGTGTAAAATTAAGACTGCCGATAACTTCTCTTTAAAATGTTAAATATTCGATAACTTTTCCTTAAAGGAAAGCAAATATTTTGTGATGTTAAAATTTTGTATTTCAAATTCGTGTTTATGGTTTGGGTATCAACTCAGTTGCATACGAAATCACTTTAAGTGCAGCAAGTTGACACACATTGAAGTATTTTGCAGCGATTTCTCTGTAGTCTAGTGAAAATTTGATTATTGCCAAGACAATGTAGCACCATATATTGACAACTTTTTCTATAAAATTAAAACTGTCGATGACTTCTCTTTAAAATGGTAAATATTCGATAGCTTCTCCTTAAAGGAAAGCAAACATTTTGTGATGTTAAAATTTTGTAATTCAGATTCGTGTTCTGGTTTTGGTATCAACTCAGTTGCATACGAAATCACTTTAAGTGAAGCAAGTTGACAGATAGACGCATTAAAGCAGTGGTGCCCACAAGTTCTATATGGAAGAGTAAACACCAATACATTTAAGGAAACACTATTTTTATTTGAAATTTTTTGTTGTAAAAAGCAAAACATTTACAAAAACAAAGCTCACACTGATAATCGCTGTCGTCAATGTTTACCAACAAAGCATGCGAAAGTGTTGTTGCTTTGCTTTTGTGTGTGTGCGGTGAAGAACGAAAACAAAAAAAAAAAAAACAAAGTTGTTTGTGTATTTTTCATTGCTAATGCAGTATTTGCGTATTAAAGAGCACAGCCCTACAGCTAAGCGCATTTACAAAAGCAATTGCGTATCAAACGCATATGGCTGGGCACACTTGCATTAAAGTATGCTGCATCGGTTTATCTGTAGTCTAGTGAAAATTTAATTTATTGGTAGAAAATTTAAATAGTACCAAGACTAGGTAGCAGCATGTATTACCAACTTTTTCGTTTAAACCGAAAACTATCGATAACTTATTTTTGAACATGATATATATTCGATAACTTTTTCTTAAAGGGAAACAAGTTAAAATTTTGTTTTTCAAATTCGCGTTTTTGGTTTAGGTATCAACTCAATTGTATACGAAATCACTTTAAGTTAGCAGACAGACACATTGAAGTATATTGCAGCGATTTCTCTGTAGTCTAGTGAAAATTTAATTATTGCCAACTTTAGGTATTGACAACTTTAGGTATAAAATTAAAACCACCGATAACTTCTCTTTAAAATGTTAAATATTCGATAACTTTTCCTTAAAGGAAAAGTAGAGTAAAAATTTAATTTGTTGATAGAAAACTGTGTTCGAAAAAATACTCATAACTTCTTCAATTAGTCCAAAGAGTATAATTTTTTGCATTTTTTCTTTTCTTGTATACTATCTAATAAAGCAAGAGAAATAAATTGTGCACAGTGGGCTTGGCTGCGATTTTCGGGATTTATTATTTAAAATCAATTATTTTCTCTGTTTTTACTCTTCGATATTCTTGAGATTTTTTGTATTAAATGCCGGTACTGAGTTCTTGCGGAAATTCACGTTTTGAAATACACATTTATTTCTACACGTAAAAATAATTGTGTGATTGGTGCAGAAAATGTATATGTAAATACTTACCTCATGCTATGTTCATCGTCCAAATATACGGCAAAGAGTTCTTCCTTCATTTTATTAACAAAAAAAATTTTTTTGGTCTATTTTATTAATAATAATAACAGTCAACTGTCATTCCATAGGCAAATAAATATATGAACGTTAATATTTGTTTCAGTTAACGTAAAAAAGTCTCCAGTTTTACATGTAACATGCCTGTATTAATAAAAATATCAGAAATTCCGTTTACTTTTCTTTAAGAACTCCATACCGGTGTGCGGAAATTTACATAAAGAATTTACCAACCTGAAATTCCCTAACTTTTTTTACACACAGTTCTTATGGGAACCTGAATTTCCGTAAGAACTCCGTACTGCCCTTAAGTTTTGAATTTTTCTTTCCCTAAACTTTATTAACGTTTTGGTGGTGTATGTCGTACATTTACTATTTTTCCTGATTTCTTTAAAATTTGGTAAAAATAATTTTTCGTGTTAAGCCATCGCAAAAATGTTCTAGGATTTGCAGGATATGTATTAAATATTAACCCGTATACTTTATTATTTCCATTTGATATACATCATTACTAACATTATAAATGTGTTACTTTTCTGTCTATCTTTCTATCTGTTACTTTTCACGCTTAAACCGCTGAACCGATTTTAATGAAATTCGGTATGCAGATACCTTCAGGTCCGATAGTCGTTATAGGATAGTTTTTATATAAAATTTAAGCCACAAAGGGGGGCAAAATGACCATCCAAACAAAAATTATTTTTAATATTTCCGCAATTTATGAAGGGATCTTTTCTTTCGATTGGATTTCTAAAGAATCTGCCAACAAAAAAATTTTTGAACATCAGATAGAAAAGCTGTCTACCCGAAAAATAATTTGTTTTTAGAAACTCTGCCATTTATGAACCGAATTTCAATACTTTATAGGCTTTTTCCACTGAACAACATCTAACATCTACCATTAGTTTTTGAAGATGATAACATCTTTCCATAAGAAATACATTTTACTAAAAGTCAACATCTTTATAAAATGTTCCTATCTCATGTTATTCCCGTCAACTTCTTTCGATTACTTCAGTGTCAGCACTAGAAAAGTGGCAATAATGTCGGTTATTCCTGTGGTATCACTGAAAAAACGTCATTTGTTTTGAAAAAAATTAAAAAAAAAAATCATAATTTATTAATCATGTGTCAATTGTTTTCATAAATTTTTTTCTGAAATTTTTTTTTCGCCGTTTTTGCCAAATTTTTTTTTATGTGTCCTACATTTTGTTTATAGACATATGTATGATATGATATGATATTTTATAATTAATCCTCTTTTATCTATCAAACTAAAATTTTTCGAAACAATTTTGCGTGCTTTTGTTAAATTATTCGAAAATTTAAATAATAATATTTTTGATTGATAGTAGATGTTAGATGTGAGCAATGTAAACAGTGTTTCACATTTTCAACATTTTCCACGCGTTCCATGAAGATGTTGATCAGTGTAAAAAGCCTATTAGAGTTTCTTCTTTCAAAAGGATGTGTCAACGGCCTAAAACTTAAAACTATTTTTGGATTTCGGACTGACGAAATGTCAATGTCTAATAATTTTTGAGTACGGAGGATGAACATATTTTTAGCTACTCACGCCTAAGCCGCTGCGATTATTTAAATGAAATTTGGTTAGCAGATATTTTGAAGACCCAAAATCAACATGGGATAGTTTTTATTCTGAAATTTCAACCACAGAAGGGAAAAAATTACCGTTAAAAAAAAATTAAAAAAAAGTTGGACAATCGGCTGAAAATTTATAAAAATTTGGCGACCGGACAGATGACATGTCCGACCGAGAAATCAATTATTTATTTATTGTGCTTGAAGTTCCGTCTCCTGATGCAACTTTACACGATACAACTGAGCTTGTGAACTCAAATTTTTTTTAGTTTGAGGGTATTTTGTTGTGTGTATGGGAATAAGTTTGGCACTTTTTCGTTTTCTTTGTTTAAAATCAGTCTTCAGTGTAGTTTTCTTATTTATTTATAAATTATATGTATTAACACATAAGTCGTATGACTTTGCAAACCTAAAAGCTTTTGGAATTTTGTGTAACGCACTGTAAATAACTTGTGTCTTGCAATAGTTTTGCTTAGAGGCGGAATACTTCAAATTAAAAAATCTGACTTTTACTTTGCTTTAAAGCGACCTACAGCAAACACATTGAACTGTTGGCCATTCACTTGAGATTTACAGTGCAGGTTACAATTCATAAAAGAATATTCCTTTATGCAAATAAGAACAATAACAAGAAGAGGACAAAACCAATTCAAGCAAAATATTACTGCAAAATGCTCGAATTTTTTCAGAGTTAATGCAAAGTTCAAAGGGTGAATAGATAATAAAAGAAATTAAAAAATGATTTAGAATTAAGAGAACAACAGCATCAAGAGCAGCGGCAAGAAAACTTAAACAAAAATAAATGGCCGGCCTAAAAGTATGCATTAGAGAAATGGAGCGGAAAGCAGCGTGGCCTTCGAATTTTTCAAGGGTATCCCAAAAAGTGTAATTTCTAGAAAAACAGGGTCAAGTTATTAAAAAATAATAAAAACTAAACAAAAATTCTTTAAAAGTTAATGTATTTGAATGAAATTAGAACGCAATGATTATATTTTAAAAATTATGTAATTAATAACATCAGTTGAAATGATATTAATTTTGCTTAAGCTCAGTTTTTGGCTTTTCAATTGGTTGAAATACAGAATTTGAACAAAGTGATGCCGATTCTGGTGTCGAAGAGAAATGATCACTTCGTTAGAAACCTTTTTTTTTTTTTTTTTTTTTTTTTTTTAACTTGGACCAGTACTCAGGGGATGACCCCTACAAATGCAGTGCATTGTACCAAAACTAGGAAAATAGGTTGTGAGGAGGGGGAAAGAGCGAGTAGTGTTTGTGAACATTTGACTTGAACCTTCCAACTTTATAATAGACAGAAAACACGTCTGCAGGCAACATGTTCCACAGACGAAGCGTACGGCCAAAAAACGAATTCTCTCTGTAATGCGCAGTACGATTCCTCGGACAATCAACCACAAATGGATGAGCTCTGAACGATGAGCGCGTACTACGTAAAAATGTGCGCGTTTCGGGAACAAGATCCCTGATCTCGTCAGAGCAAAATCCATTGTAGTAACGATAGAACACAGTAACGCACCCCACACTGCGTCGATGCTCCAGTGAGTCAATAGAGTTGGATACCCTAGTGTCACCGATGAGCTTCTTCGCCCTCTCCTGCACACGGTCGAGTGACCCCAAAATAGACTTTGAGGCACCGGCCCAAACATGAGAGTTATATTCCATTTTCGGTCGGATGTAGGTGGTATAAATAGTAAGGAGATCGGATGGTGAGAAGTACATCTTACACCGTTTCAAAAAACCTAGGCACTTGAATGCTTCTTTAGAGATATGAAAAATGTGTTCAGTCCAGCGAACATCACACTGTATCTTCATACCAAGAACATCAAGAGCATCCAATTCCTCAATATTTATACCATCCATGTGTACGGATGAAGCAGCATCTGCGGTCGTTTGTTTGTGTGTTAATAAGCAACATTGGGTCTTACGAGCGTTAAAGGCGACCCTATTTTTACGACCCCACTCGGAGATAAATAGAAGATCACTATTCAGTGAATCATTCATATTTAGCCTCTTAGCAGCGACCTCTGATAGGCTGGGTCTATAACTAAAAGAGTATGAGTGGCAAATGCTGCTGTCATCCGCGAAAGAGTGGATAGGGTTGGAAGTTTGATAGAGAAGGTCATTCAGGAAAATAAGAAATAGAGTAGGAGAGAGAACGGAGCCTTGTGGTACCCCTGAATTAATCTTGAACTCGTTTGATGGGACCCCATCTATAACAACTCGTATAGTGCGGTCTCTGAGAAAGCTCGATATAAATAGATAGAAGTCATCACCGACACCAAAAGCAGTAAGTTTTGCCAGTAGTGCAGCATGCCACACTCTGTCAAACGCTTTGGAGATATCGAGAGCTACCACCTTACTTTCGCCAAAATGATGGATTGATTGGCACCATTTCTCAGAGAGATATTCCAGAAGATCTCCAGTAGAACGACTGTTACGAAATCCATATTGACGATCACAAAGTAATTTATGTGACTCTAGATACCTTAAAAGATGGTAATTGACCATACTTTGGCGCAGAGCAAATTGCAATTGGGCGGTAATTTTCAGGGTTATTTGCCTCACCCTTTTTGGGAATTGGCGTTACATTAGCAGCTTTCCAGCATGATGGGAACTCACCAGCATGATAAAGTATGCTGAAGAGGCGTGCTAATGGACGTACAAGCGCTGAAGAACACTGCTTCAAGATCAGTGCTGGAATGCCATCCGGTCCAGGAGCCTTATTTATGTCGAGGTCTGTCAAAACCCTTTTAACTGCTCGAGCCCGGAAGAACATCTTTGGCATAGTTACAGATACTCTTTCGAGCTCGGGGAGTGGTTGACTGCTTTCCGGCAAGGAAGAATTGCTTGCAAAAATTTCAGCCAACAGGTTAGCCTTGTCAACCGGGTCGGTGAATACTTGGTCATTCATTAAGAGAGTTGGAATTGATGAACTAGCATTGTTCTTTACTCCTTTAACGAATGACCAAAAGGTCTTACTTCCCCGGGGAGCTGTAAGGACCTTGGCACGAAGACGCTGTTCGTGAAGAAACTTTTCACGCCTAAGTACCTTGGCACACGAAGTCCTTGCCTTTTTGCGTAGGAAATCAGTGTCTGGGTTTTTGTTTAAACGCCAATTACTGAATGCTTCCTCTCTGGATCTGACTGCATTTTTGCACGTCTGATTAAACCAGGATTTCACTCTTGGTTTAACCGAAATCAGCTTGGAGGGGATGAATGATTTCATCTCTAGCAATATCATGTTCTCGACCATTTTTGCTGAAGCATTTATGTCGTTATCTAGAAAACAAAGTTTCCAATTAAAATGCTCATAAAATTGGTTGAGCTCAGCCCAACGCGCCTTTTCGTAAATAAATATTGAACGTTTCGTAGCTGATTTTGAAACGTTACGAAGTCCCGAGATCGAAAAGGAGGCAGAAATGGTGCAATGATCCGAATTGCCGAGAGGTGCAGGAGGAGAAGGTAACGAAGGGTTTGTTTGTGGTGGGATCTCCAAGAGCAGGTTATTTTATTCTCTCTGGGGGGATGATAAAATCACAATATGATAGGGAAAACGAATAAATTAAAAGTTAGGTTGAGAATTTCCTTTAAATTAATATTTTTTCCAACTTTACCTTTTTTATGGTTACAATTAGAAATATGAACATTTGATATATTATGCCGATATCCAATTTGATAATGGTAAGTAGCACTCTATCACATGGCTGAAGATTTTCAAGTGCCGTTTTTCCCACGACCTTAAGCAGAACAAACTTCGGCCTTGGTAAAATCGACCTTGCCATTTGGAAAACTTCCAGCCGCCGGTGTGAGCTGATTTACAATATTAAACAAGGTTGGTAACATTAAATAGAAGAAAATCAGGTAAGCAAAACATGTAGATGTTCACACATAAGTAAGTAGAATAAGAAAGGTAAGTACAATAAAAGTAGGTAAGTAAGAAAAAGATAGGTAAGAATAATAAAGGTAAGTAAGTAATCTATAACAATAAGTAATATAAGTAATTTACAACAATAATAAGTAAGTAATTTATAACCATAAAAATGGCTTGAAATAAAAGCTACAAATTCGGAATGCGGAAATTAAACCTTCAAATTCAGTGTGGTACTTCACGAAAAATAGTTCAAGCAGATAATTATTGTCCAAATTAGTTTGGACAAAATTAGTTAATTTTAATTTAAGTTGTTTTCAAATGCAAGCTCAGTTTTTCAGCCTTAAGTAATTGTATTTAAATGCGATGAAAGTCTGGCAACTTCACTTAAATTTAAAATGTTATGGAAATTATTCCAGAGAACGGCTGTTTGTTATTGAAAGAATAGAAAATTTTAAAAGAAATATATTAATTTTATCAACGGCACAGTATTTTATGTGATGTCATTTTCATTCATATTGTGCTGTTGCTTAATACAAAATTAGCGACTAATTTTAAAATATCTTTTACAGGCAATAGCACATATGTGTATTTTATTTACCTCGTTTGCTCTAATACAAAATCAGCACACAAAATTATATGTTAAAGGAGCTAAACTTAAATACAAATTAAATGAAGAAGATTGAGCCCCTGAACCCGACTGGAAAATCTTAGATTCTTCACTCCATAAAATATTTTTTCAAAAACTTACTGCTTTTTTAATGTTTTTTTTTCTGACAAAATCCAATCTGGACTCAAAATCTTTTTTTTTTTGTTTTTCTTGGAGACGAAAGTTGTTTCTATCATTACGTGGATGCGATGCATTTTCATTAAGCCTCCATTGAATATTTCTAGATAATATATGGATACCATATGATGACTCTAATTCAACTTTTAGCTGTTTAGATCTTTTAATGCGGTCAGCTTTAGAGCCACCTACGACTATTCTATTGTCTCTGGCTGTGGTTTTACGTGATTTCGAGGCTCCGGGTACATTATTTAGATTCCCAAATTTACCAAAATGGTAGATTGCATTATACATTTTTCCTCTAGAGCAAAAACGTAATAGAGAAAATGCATTCACCGTCTTCTCGGAGCCTTATTAATCTAATGATTACCTTCTTTTCCTCTTCGGAGCAACTTGGTTTTTCTCCCCTACCTGGTGGCTAATATTGATACACAATTTTACGGATATCATTTAAAACATACCTATCAGCCAATTAGATATCAGCCAACTCGGTGGCTGAGTTGGTCACATGATCCCGAGTTCAAATACCACTGGGTGCTGATGAGTGATGTAGCGACTACAAAACAGCTAGTTGTCCCCCAGCTAATGGTATTCAATTATTTTTCTGCTCTTCTTTGGTCTTATTGTTTCACAGCAATTATTGTTATAATTAAAAATAATCCTTCTTCTTGACTGAAGTTGGACTCGAACTCACAACTAATTAGTTAATATCGTACATATATATATAACTAAAAAAGTTCACTGATTAATAATTTACATATAACAGCTTTATTTAAATAGCAGAACTGAAAATGTTGTAATTATATGTCCCCTTGCAAAACGTGCCTTTCACCAAATAATGGCCTTTTTTTTAAAGAAAATTGGACAAGAAATTAAAGTAAAAACAGAACCAAGTGCAAAAGATATCAAACTTATCTTTGCCGTGGAAAAATTCCGCTGAAATAACAATAGATTATACAAAACATCGAATGAATGAAAGGTCACTTTTATGATTTAATTACATCACCACCACTGTATGTATGTTTGACTCGACACTCAGGTGTACCTTACAATTAACATGGTGCCTTATGGTTGGTTCACCCTTTACAGCCATCTACAAAAACTCCCCTCTGCGAGAAAATAAAATGTTAAAATGCCAACTAAACATGCAGGTTATAAAAACAAGCTATTTTTTGTTGTCTACTCTCTTTATTTATGAACAGCATCAGTGTCACTTTGATTGCAATAAAAGAAAAAAAAAGCACCGTTAATAATAAATTTTTGTGAGCATGAAGGGAGAAAAAAATTACACAGACAGTCGGAGAGACAACAATTCTGTGGCAAAAATTTACAGCACAAAACATTCTCTATGAAGAACAACAACAACAGCAAAAATTTATGTTGGCATTTGATTTCTCAGTTGCAGTATTTTTTTAAGGTGTTGTTGTTATTGGCGGTTTGTTGGTTGGATGGTTGAGGGAGATAAAAGCATCATTATTCTTTTGCTCAAAAAAAAAAAAAAAAAAAAAAAAAAAAAAAAAAAAAAAAAAAAAAAAAAAAACAACAACTGAGACAGAATAGACAATGTGCAACTACGCTTTGACAACTAAATATATGTTAAGCGCTTTATAAAATTAAAATTTCATATATTAAAATCTTACTAATAAATATTTAAAAACATTGCAGCATTTTTAATCAAATGGCAAATCTCCTCCAAATAATCATTTTATCTTTCTTAGAAAAAATGCTCATATTTAAGCATAAAACAGCAAATACTTACTCTTTAAATAAAACCGCCATTAAATCTTCTAGTCATTGGTATACACATTTGTATATAAGTATGTATATACTTATGTATGTATGTACATTATAATTGTGATATCTAAAAGTCATGAATTTTTAAATATGTTTGCATATTGAGTTCTATTTTCCTCCACTTCAAAGCATTTAATGTGCTCATTCACCATGTGCATTTTCATTTTCCATTCATGTCATGATGAGCCTTATGAAGCACTCGCATGTTCTTTTTTTCTGCTCACGCTTTGCAAAACTTACACTCGAGCAAACCTATTTGAAATTTATCACAGCTTCTTAGTTGTTCTTGCTAGTATGGCTTTTCTAATTGGTCTTTGATGTCATCATAGTTTTTATTTTATGTACGCGAGTTAATGTTCATATTAAAACTTTTATTGTATTTGTGAAAAATGTGTGATGTTTTGTTTTTCAATTATCACATGACTTCAATGTGTTGCTCAGTTGCCACACATTTTTTTTTTCATAATAAAATAGCTTTCTTTGGTGTCATAAAAACTTAATTAAATTAATAAAAGTGACAAAAGGAAAAATAGTTATAGAAACCAGGCAAAAGGTATTGTTTTCCAGAACTAAAGAATAAATCATTAAAGGCTTCCAAAGCTTAAGATAAAAAAAGCTGCTTTAATGTTAAAATCAAGTAAATGAGAGCACCTCGATGAATGGATTGTAAGAGTTGTCGAAAAAAAAAAACAATTTATCTCCGTAAATAAGCGTCTAACCGTAAAAATAAGCACAATAAAACTCGACAAAACTATCAAGATTCCTCTTTCTATTGATGCCAAAATTATTTAGTTTTGGGAGAATTTTTGAAAAATTGTGCCAAAATTATTTCAATGTGCGAGAATTTGTGAAAACGTAAACTTTTACTAAAAGTTGATTTATCTCCGTATATAAGCGTCCAATCGCAAAAGTAAGCAAATTTTGGTAAAACTCGATAAAAATATTGAAATTCCTCTTTCAATTGTATGAGTTTTATAAAACTATCGACAAAACTATCAAGATTCCTCTTCCTATGGTTACCAAAACTATTTAGTTTTGGAACAATTTTTAAAAAATAAACCAACATTATTTCGATGCGGGAAAATTTTTGAAAAAAAAGCTTTTACTAAGAGTTGATTTATATCCGTAAATAAGCGTCTAATCGCAAAACTAAGCGAAAATTGGTAAAACTCGACAAAAGTATCAAGATTCCTCTTTCATATATTAAAATCTTAATAAAAAATATTTTAAAAGATTGCAGCAATTATTTAGTTTTGGAAGAATTTTTGTCATAATATCGATTTTTTCGCAAAAAAAAAAGAAAAAGATAAAAACAAAATCTTGCAAACATTCAAATGGGACTGTCTCGAAGAATGAGTTGGTACAGTGGATAAGTTGTAGCATTTCTTTGCCAACATTTATGAGGATACAGGTCTGATCTGTATTAACGACTCTGGGTGTTCCTACATACAAATATAGCATCCATGTTAAAATCATGCAAAAATGAGGGTGCAGTGTTTCGTTGCTTTTTAGATTGAACAAGTTGGAGACCAATAGTTTCGTGGTGGGAAAATCGATTTCTACTAAAGAATTCGGACTAACTGCTGAAAAACTAAAAGCTCTTCCATGTCAAAAACAAGCAAATGAAAATACCTCGATGGATAAGCAGTAGAGTGGCTAAGTTGTAGGAGTTCTCCACCAAAACTGTTGAGGTTACAGGTTCTGATTGTTTCTAAAAAATAAAAGGCTCACTGATATAAAAAGGCTCACTGATATCAAATGAGAATGTCTTGAGGAATCAGTTGCTAAAGTTAATGATTTCTGAGTGTTCATCACCAACAGGCTCGTGGCGGCAGGTTCAATTCCTATCCAGGAGTTTGAGTGTTTCCGTAGACAATCTAAAAGCTCATCGATATTAAAAACATAATGGGGGATTGCCCCATTGGATGAGTTTTCAAAGTACTCGAGCAATAGTCTCGAGCTCGTAAGATCGATTTCTATCAGATGTTTCTGCAGGCAAACTCAAAGCTCATCAAGAACAAATACAAGCAAATAAAGGTGTCTCGATGGACGAGTTGGTGTTGTGGCTGAGTTGTAAGGGGGTTTCTACCAAATGTCTCGAGGTCGCAGGATTAATTATTACCACGGATTCTGATTATTTTCACAGACAAATAAAAGGCTCATCGATGTTAAGAATATTCAAATGAGAAGGGATTGACGAACGAGTTGATAAATTTAATGAGTCTAAATGCGCTTGACCAAGTCAACAGTCACGATGTTGCAGGTTCAGTTCCTATCTAAGAATTTGAGTTTTTCCGCAGACAATGTAAGAGCTCATATTATTATGGTAAAAACATACAAATGGGAGTGCCTCGTTGGACTGATTTTCAAAGTACTCGAGCAATAGCCTCGAGCTCGCAGGACCGATTCCTATCAAAGACTTCGGATGTTTCTGGAGACAAACTTATAGCTCATCGATGTCAATAACAAGGAAATGAAGATGCCTCGTTGGATAAGCAGTAGAGTGGATGAGTTATAGGTGTTCTGTACCAAAGACTATTTAAAAACAAGTAAGAGTGTAGTATATTCGGCTGGGCCGAATCTAAAATACCCTTCACGATAGTCACGAATATGTATAGTATATTAAAAATGTGGCCTGAATATGCTCGGTTATATATGAACCGATATCGGAATTTTCTATTTTCTGTATTTTAGTAACCTTCTTTTATAACAAAAATTGCTTTTCAGCAAAAAAAAAAAAAAAAATTTTTTTAATGAAAAAATCGGTTCAGGCTATATCTCGGGTATATATGGACCGATATCGAAAACTTTAATTTTCCAAATTTATATAACCTTATTTCATTACCAGAACTGCTTTTGAGCACAACAAATTGTTTAAGTTCGCTTACGCGACATTTTCATGAAAAACCCGATTTGGGCTATATCTCGGGTACATATGGACCGATATCGGAAATTTTCATTTTCCATATTTAGGTAACCTAATTTCATTACCAGAACTGCTTTTGAGCACAAAAAAGCTGTTTAAGTTCGCTTACGCGGCATTTTCATGAAAACCCTGGTCTAGGCTATATCTCGGGTATATATGGACCGATATCGGAAATTTTTATCTTCCACATTTATATAACCTCATCTTACTACCAGAACTGTTTTTAAGCAAAAAAAAAATTGTTGTTTAAGTTCGCTTACGCGACATTTTCATGGAAAACCCGGTTTGGGCTATATCTCGGGTATATATGGACCGATATCGGAAATTTTTATCTTCCATATTTATATAACCTCATCTTATTACAAGAACTGATTTTTATCAAAAAAAGTTGTTAAAGTTCACTTACGCGACATTTTCATGAAAAACCCGGTTTGCGCTATATCTCGGGTATATATGGACCGATATCGAAAATTTTAATTTCCCTACTTATATAACCTTATTTGATTACCAGAACTGCTTTTAAGCAAAAAAAGTTGTTTAAGTTCGCTTACGCGGCATTTTCATGAAAACCACGTTCCAGGCTATATCTGCGGTATATATGGACCGATATCGGAAATTTTCATTTTTCATATTTATATAACCTTATTTTATTACCAGAACTGCTTTTAAGCAAACAAAAGTTGTTTAATTTCGCTGACGCAGCATTTTCATGAAAAACCCGTTCTAGGCTATATCTCGGGTATATATGGACCGATATTGGAAATTTTCATTTTCCATATTTAGGTAACCTAATTTCATTACCAGAACTGCTTTTGAGCACAAAAAAGCTGTTAAGTTCGCTTACGCGGGATTTTCATGAAAACCCCGGTCTAGGCTATATCTCGGGTATATATGGACCGATATCGGAAATTTCCATTTTCCATATTTATGTAACCTAATTTCATTACCAGAACTGTTTTTGAGCACAAAAAAGTTGTTTAAGTTCGCTTACGCGGCATTTTCATGAAAACCCCGGTCTAGGCTATATCTCGGGTATATATGGACCGATATCGAAAATTTTCATTTTTCATATTTATATGACCCTATTTCATTACCAGAACTGCTTTTGAGCACAAAAAAGTTGTTTAAGTTCGCTTACGCGACATTTTCATGAAAAACCCGATTTGGGCTATATCTCGGGTATATATGGACCGATATCGGAAATTTTCATATTTATGTAACCTAATTTCATTACCAGAACTGCTTTTGAGCACAAAAAAGTTGTTTAAGTTCGCTTACGTGGCATTTTCATGAAAACCCCGGTCTAGGCTATATCTCGGGTATATATGGACCGATATCGGAAATTTTCATTTTCCATATTTATGTAACCTAATTTCATTACCAGAACTGTTTCTGAGCACAAAAAAGTTGTTTAAGTTCGCTTACGCGGCATTTTCATGAAAACCCCGGTCTAGGCTATATCTCGGGTATATATGGACCGATATCGAAAATTTTTATTTTTCATATTTATATGACCCTACTTCATTACCAGAACTGCTTTTGAGCACAAAAAAGTTGTTTAAGTTCGCTTACGTGGCATTTTCATGAAAACCCCGGTCAAGGCTATATCTCGGGTATATATGGACCGATATCGGAAATTTTCATTTTCCATATTTATGTAACCTAATTTCATTACCAGAACTGCTTTTGAGCACAAAAAAGTTGTTTAAGTTCGCTTACGCGGCATTTTCATGAAAACCGCGGTCTAGGCTATATCTCGGGTATATATGGACCGATATCGAAAATTTTCATTTTTCATATTTATATGACCCTACTTCATTACCAGAACTGCTTTTGAGCACAAAAAAGTTGTTTAAGTTCGCTTACGTGGCATTTTCATGAAAACCCCGGTCTAGGCTATATCTCGGGTGTATATGGACCGATATCGGAAATTTTCATTTTCCATATTTATGTAACCTAATTTCATTACCAGAACTGCTTTTGAGCACAAAAAAGTTGTTTAGGTTCGCTTACGTGGCATTTTCATGAAAACCCCGGTCTAGGCTATATCTCGGGTGTATATGGACCGATATCGGAAATTTTCATTTTCCATATTTATGTAACCTAATTTCATTACCAGAACTGCTTTTGAGCACAAAAAAGTTGTTTAAGTTCGCTTACGCGGCATTTTCATGAAAACCCCGGTCTAGGCTATATCTCGGGTATATATGGACCGATATCGAAAATTTTTATTTTTCATATTTATATGACCCTACTTCATTACCAGAACTGCTTTTGAGCACAAAAAAGTTGTTTAAGTTCGCTTACGCGACATTTTCATGAAAAACCCGGTTTGGGCTATATCTCGGGTATATTTGGACCGATATCGGAAATTTTCATTTTCCATATTTATGTAACTTAATTGTATTACCAGAACTGCTTTTGAGCAAAAAAAAGTTATTTAGCTTCGCCTGTGCGACATTTTCATTAAAATCCGATTTGGGCTATATCTCGGGTATATATGGACCGATATCTGAAAAAAAATTTTTTTGTCTTTTAGTCACCATGCTTAATAAGTGTGTGAAGTTTGAAGCAAAACGAACAACTTTTGTTTTCAAAAATTTTCATACAAAACTGCAAAAAAAAATGGCTTTTTTCGGAATTTTGAATATATCTCAGCTATACGTGGACCGATATTACTGAATTTCAATAGCAAACCCATGAATCGATGGGGTAAAAGAATGGTGAAAGAAAAAAGTTTCTAAGTCTAATGGTTTTCTCAGAAACGGTATTTCAACAGCGGACAGACGGACAGACGGACAGACGGACAGACGGACAGACGGACATCGCTTAATCGACTTTTCCATTAATTCTGATTCAGAATATATATACTTTATAGGGTCGCAAAAAAAAACTGTAGAAATTACAAACGGAATCACAAACTTATATATACCCTTTACATTTTTGTGAAGGGTATAAAAACGTGTTTCTGTAGACTAACTAAAAACTCATCGATATTAAAAACATTGAGTAGTGTTTTGTCTTCCATCCTGTACAGACGTCTTTTGTTACTGCTGTCCGTATTTTCTATACATTGCGCCGAAATAGGTAGCAAACTGTCTACACGTGTTTTTATTTATTTTTTCGTCTCTTTTTTCACTGTTGTCCATATTTTCTATATATGTTCACTATTAACTTCGTATGAAACCAAATTGCGCCAGAATAGGTAGCAAGCATTTGCTGGTTATTTATTTTCTTCTCATTTTTCACCGTGTTCCGTGTTTTCTTTATGTGTTCATTCATAATATATTTTGAAGGACTTCATTACCTTGTGGTGTGGAAAGTGTTGGACTAAATTTTGCTAATCTGAGCAGTGTCGAAGGTATATACACTGGGCACTGATCAGTTTTAACTAATTTAATTCCAACATTTTAAATGCTGCAATCAGAGTTTGTTTTAGTCTTCCGTGTTGTTATTGTTAACGAACACTCCTTCCTATTTCCTTCTCATTATAATCTAAGTTCCTAGTTCCAGTACAATATACTGCATACATATGTAGGGGTTATCCCCTGAGTACTGGTCCAAGATAAAAAAAACGTCTCGAGTTTGCAAGATCGATTTCTATCAAAGCCTCTGCAGACAAACTGAGAGCTCATTGCTACCAAACACAAGTAAATAAAGGTGCCTCGATGGACAATTTGATATTGTGGAGTTCTCTATCAAAAGTTTTGAGGTCTTAGGGCCGATTCTTACCAAAAATTCTGTGTGTTTCTGTACACAAACAAACAACATTATGCATATAAGAGTACCTCGTTGGCTGAATTGGTACAATGGACAAGTTGGTAAGATGCTCGAACAACACTCCCGAGATCGCAAGTTTGATACCTATCAAAGACTCTAGATGCTCCCGCAGACAAACTAAAAGGTAATCGATGTTAAAAATATACAGGGTGTTTGCCGGGAAGGTATACTACTTTGTTTAAGCAAGGGTCAATTGGCAGAAGAGGAATCAGCATGCTAACAGGAGTTTGTGCTTTGCAGGCTTTCCAAACGCTGATAAGTTTGAGGTGGCTGCATGTTGGCAGCAACGATCTTGTTGTGGTATAAACCTAATCTTGTTGTGGCAACCCTTAATTATTTTTATTAAAACTCTAATCGATAGGTTTAAGTTATACAAATTTTTCCTTATAATAGTTGGGTCGATATAATTTAATGTTTGAAGATTATTTCATGCAAATGTTGGCCGCGGCTGCGCCTTCAATGGTCCATCCGCTTAGTCCAATTTTGGCATACTCTTTCCAACATTTCGGCCGGTATCTCACGGATAATGTTGGCAATGTTGGCTTCCAGTGCGTCAATCGAAGCGGGCTTGTCGCTATAGACATTAGCCTTAACATAGTCCCACAAAAAATAGTCGAGAGGCGTTAAATCGCACGATCTGGGCGGCTAATTGACTGGTCCCAAGCGTGAAATAAACTGTTCACCGAACTCGCCTCTCAATTGGTCCATTGTTTCGCGTGCTGTGTGGCATGTGGCACCGTCTTGTTGAAACCACATGTCATGCAAGTCAAGCTCTTCCATTTTGGGCAAAAAAAAGTTTGTTATCATCGCACGGTAGCGCTCACCATTCACAGTAACGTTGTGATTCGCATCATCTTGGAAGAAATACGGCCCAATGATGCCGCCAGCCCATAATCCGCACCAAACGGTTGTTTTTTGTGGATGCATTGGTAGCTCTTGCAATGCTTCTGGCTGCTCTTCACTCCAAATACGACAGTTTTGCTTGTTCACGTATCCATTCAACCAGAAATGAGCCTCGTCGCTGAACACAATTCTTCGATAAAAAAGTGGATCTTCATCTAACTTTTCAAGAGCCCATTCACCAAAAATTTGGCGTTGTGGTAGGTCGTTTGGCTTCAATTCTTGCACCAGCTGTATCTTATAAGGCTTCACACCCAAATCCTTCCGCAAAATTTTCCACGTAGTGGAGTAACAGAGGCCCAATTGCTGCGAACGGCGCCGAATCGATAATTCACGGTCATCACCAACACTGGCCGATACGGCTGCGATATTTTCTTCAGTTCGCACTCTACGTAAGCGTGTTGGTGGTTTAATGTCCAACAATGTAAATTTGGTGCGAAATTTTTTTACAATAGCCCGAATAGAAGCCTCAGTAGGTCGATTAAACTGACCATAAAATGGAAGAAGCGCGCGATGAACTTTCTTAAGAGAGCACGCATTTTGGTAATAAAATTCAATAATTTGCAAGCGTTGTTCGTTTGTAAGACGATTCATGATTAAATTATAGACCAAACTGAAGATGTTTGACAGTGACACAAGATACAAAACGTGCGTGAGCTGTCAAAACTAGTGTTGCCAAAAAGATAATAGCAAAAAAATCACTCGTTATATATTTTTACATTTATTACTATATTTTGTACTTATATATTTTTTTCTTTATTTATTTTATATATTTTTATCTCCCTGCCTCGAATTTCTGTCCTAGTTTAGTTTAACTATTAAACTATTTAACTATTAAATATCAGCATTTAATTCACGTAGTTTTTTTTAATATATTTTCCAATTTTTGGAATATTTCAAATAAATAGATTTTGCTTCACTTTTTGTTACTAAATAATAAAGAAAAATAATATCACAATGCTGTTTGTTTAGTAAAAACTTAAATTGAAAAGAGAAAAACGTTTGTTTATTTTACTAAATATTTAAATAACAAATGACTGAATCTTTTGTTAAAATTAAAAAATGGAAAAACTAACATTGATGAATTTTCATAAAAGCAAACAGACAATTTGATTTACAATACGAACTCAACAAGAAATAAAAGATTTGAAATAAACAAAAGTTGGAAAATAAAAAACGATTGAATAGAATTGAATTTCATGCAAATACTTGCATTGCAAACTGCTTTTTTTTTTTATTTAGAATTGATCTGGTTATTTTTTGCCTGGTCATTGTTTTTGTTTTAACATTCAATTGCCCAGATTTGTTTTGTGCTATTTAAAAATACTCAGCTATATAATTTTAAATGTTGCTACAATATTTTTTGTTGGTAAAAGCTCCTTTTAATTCTTCTTCTTCTGCTGTCATTAACAAATATTTGCATTGGCATACTGTCACTAATGACAGTTTAATGGCAATGTAAACTGAATTGTGCCAAAAAAACAAAAAAAAAAAAAACTTTCCCAATTTCTTTGCCAGGACGAGTGCTACCTCCCACTTCCACCTATCCCGGCCCCCTTCCGACATTTAAATGTAACTTTTTTTCAACAACTGTTTGTTGAAGTGCATCTGTTAAATAGTTTTTAAGTTATTTTTGAAAGGACTCGACGGCTGTATAGTTTTAAGCTTTAAATTAAATAAAATGTATTTCAAAGAGTATTTGTTTTAAACAGGGTGTTCTTTTTAAAGTTATAGCAGTTTATATTTTATAACAAAGATATATTTTTTTAATATGAATAAATAGGCTTTATAGGATCGAAAGTTTGAAAATATTAACATTGAAACAATCGCATGATGTTGGACATATGGCAGCCAGGACAGGCACGTACAAGGCGCAATGTAGAATAATAATTTTCACAAACTCTTCGAATAATAATATCATCTACCCCGGGAAGCAGTCTTTTCGTTAGTGTATTCCTAGCTAGGGCACTTTGGGTTTTAGGGTATATAAGATTAGGGGTCCCTCAATTCTGTAAAAAAAACTATGAAATCCTAGCATATTGTACTGAAAATTTCCAAAATCTTCGCCAAAGGCCAATATGCAGAAAAGGGGTGAGTATATTAACAGGAGTTTCTGTGGTGCAGGCTGTCCTAACGCTGATACATCTTTATGTGGCAGCATCTTGGCAGAAGCCATTGTGGTTTAAAACTAAAATTGAAAAGAGGTGTTGTTACCGCTAATGTGAACAACCTGAAGTGATGGATTGACGGGTGAGTTGGTTAAATGCTGATGCCCATTATGAACTTCAGTCTACCAACTCGTGAAGTCTTATCTTCCAGTGACTGTCTGGGTATTTGCATACAGTAGGGACTGGAAGTACCGACCTCTTCAGCAAACGGTTTGTTCATATGGCTGTAAAATTTTGCGACCTATGTGAGCCTTGCAAACTACAGGGTGTCCACCGGGAAGGTATACTATTTTGTTTGTTTCTAATTTTTGTTTAAATGAAAGAGAATGGATTTTATATTGATAAATCTTTTATTTACAGCCTGTTCGACAATATCGAATGAAAATCTATGCGAAAGAAAGCTAGTCACTCACATTCGAATCAATTTAGGTTTTTCTATGTCACTATGGTTCGTTCACACGAAGTTATGTATTTAGTTTCGACACGTCGTTCGCATAGAATAAAGTTAGAAAAAACCCAAATCAATTTTCTTTCGCCTAGGGTGCGAATGAACTTATCCTTTCGACATCGGCGAACTGGCTGTTAATGTGGATAATTATGTATGGAGTACAATATCAGTTTAATGTTCGCCTCTGTTAGCCTCAGTTATGCGAGCCCTTTTGAGCACTTTTTGCACTTCACACAGTATTTCATTAATTTCAACACGAATATTTTATTTAAGTTGCTCAAGCGCTTCAGGTTTGTTTGTGTAAACATTTCTTTGCAGATAACCCCACAAAAAGCAGTCAAAACAGACCGGGGAGTCCAATAAGCGTTATCAGTTCTTGAAATAACTTGATGTGGAAAGAGGTCTCGCAGTAATTCCATTTTAATCCTGTATGGCTGATTGCTATGTGGCACTGTCTTGCCGATACCGCATGTTAATCAAACCCAAAGCACACTGTTGTGGCGTTAAAAAGTTCTCAATCATATCACGATATCGCACCCCGCTCACAATTACTGTTATCCCGTTTTCATTTTCAAAGAAGTAAGGGCTAATGATTCCTTCTGACTAAATTACACACCAGAATGTTAGTTACTTTTAGTGGATGCAAGGGTAACTGATAAATCATTTGAGGGTTCTCTATTACCCAGAACCGACTATTCTGCTTATTCACATATCCATTCAAATGAAAATATGGCTCGTTACTCATTAAGATGTTTTCATGAAAATCGGGATTGTTATGGGCGAGCTGTAGCATCCTAGCATTGGCATATCGCTCCTTTATTGCAACATAGTCATATCTCAAAAAATGAGCGCTTCGAGCTAACAATGCGGAATTGTTAACAGGGGCTAAATTCCGTACCGATGAATTTTTATATGTTCACCAATTTCAGTGTTCAATTTTAATTGGTATGTTCGCAATGCTGAGAGCGAATAAGTTTGACAATTACAGTAAACACTTAGGAATAATTTTTTCACGGTGAGTTTTGATTTTTGTAAAATATTTTAAAGTTGAAAAAATAAACAAATATATTACATAAATTAAGGTTTCCATTAGAGAACTTGCGTGACAGTAGATTTGAGCAATCAGCTCCTCATTTTGCGTTTACGAATACATCCAGCGCAATAAAATTCATTGATTCTTATAGAATAGCTTTTTATTGCAAAGTGAACACTACTCTTTTTGGTGAATTTTACTTTGTGTATTCACTGGTAAAAAAATTCATCGTTGAGGAATCTGGCCCTTTTATATTGTGCTAAAAATTTGAATGGTGTTTTATTTTAAACCAGCTTTTTTTTTAGTTATGACTATGTTGTATTAAAGGAGCGATATGTACGGTGGCGTGAGTGGGCTTGTGGAAGAAGCTCTTGTGTCAATTGAATCTTAAATAGAAACATAAGTAAATCCTTGTTCAAAATTGTGGCCAAAGTTGTTCGTGAATTGTTTTGAACACTTTCTTCAGCAGCAGTAATGTTTTCAGCCAACTTTGCAATACGTCTTTCTTCGAAATCGTTCACTGCACGCTAATTAGTGCGTTTTGTTGGTAGGTAGTTTCTCTAAAAATTTCACGTGACTTTCTCATCGTCACAGTAATCAGGGATTGATTTTGATAAAATGTTTAACGATTAAAACACGTTAGTTTATCGGGTGGCATGCCATAACGTCCAGTGACATAAAGTCCATGAACGTTATGACACACTTAAAAGTGTCATAAGGTCCATGGACGTTAAGACACTTTAAAAAGTGACATATTGTCCATCAGGGAGGTGTCGTAAAGTCCGTGGACTTTATGGCACTTTGCAGAGTATCACAACGTCCATAGCTAAAGTAATAATAAAAAATTTTTAGAAGTGGACAATTTTATTTGCAATACCTTTATCATAAATATGTACGAGAGAGAAGAGACGTCCTTTAATTTTTATCAGCGAATGATAATGCATATCTCGTTAAATTGTGGACATACCGCCGTCAAATGACGAATAGATGGCACAAAAATACCGGTATTAAATTGGGAATGTCTTATTATCAAGATGAGATCGTTTTGCTCAATTAAGAACGAATGTTGTCAAAATGAAAATACCTTCTGTCCCCTGATATGATTTGTTTATAATTTTGCTATTACGTTTTCTGTGTTTTCTAAGTGCTATTATTTGATAATAAATATATACTTACGTATATAATAATATAAAGGGCAAGCAATTTGATTTATTTGAAAAGCAATCAAATGAAAGAAAATTGTTTTATGTATTGATAATAATATTAAAAACCTCAGATACAGTCCACTGTCCAATTGCTCATCAAGCTTTTAAATTTGATAATCTTTGTTACTTTGTATTGCTTGATCACTCATAAAGGAAGTATGAAAGAAAAATCGGCACCATTTGCAAAGTGTCACTATGCCCATGGACACTGTGACATTTTCAAAAGTGTCATACTATCCATGCATCTTATGACACGTTGTCCATGGACATTATGACACTGGAAATTATGACATGCCACGGTTTATCGAATATTTTTCCATAATAAATTTGCCAAGTGTCCACTTTACGTCTTGCCTAATATGCACTGTTTAGACTAATGTTTACCAAAGTAGCGGCAGAACAAAGTAGTATATCTTCCCGTCGGACACCCGGTACTACTTATGCCACGCCAAGCATTATTAAGTCCAGATAGTTGCCATGAAAAAAAATTATTTATTTCCAGCGAAATTGCAAATCCTTAATTATCTGACAATATCTTAGAGGTAACATGTTAAAATAATTTTTTGTTTGACAAATGCAAATTGCTTTTAAACCTGCTCTCGTTTGGCAATATATTTCCATACTGTACTGCCACCAGATGCAGTATGACCACATGGGCTCTAATTCAAAATAACCAAAATCATAGTTCATCAAATTGCCAATTATGCTGTCTGTAGTCAAGCTAAATTTTCTTGGGCAATTAAATATTGGCAATTCCCACTAGACATTTATTGCTGAAGCGAGTTATATACATGCATGTTCTGAGAAACGCAAGTCGCTTAAATTTTGTTCGATTTCAAAACGCCAAATAGGTGTTCTGGAAAACGCATATGGCTTAAAATTGGCGACTTCAACTCGCATGTATATATTGAAGTGAACTGATTGAATTTGCTAAAACTGAACTTGCAAAAGGCAATAAAATTATCCACAATTAAAATTTAATATGTTTTCTTTTTATTTCAATAAAAAGAATTTTACACATTTTCATTAATAAAACTAAATTGAAAAATTTGTCTATTTGTTGTCAAATTTTTTTTCGTTTTATATTACTACTACATATGTACATATACATATACGTATGTAAAACACATGCTGTAGTTTTTTTTTCGGAAAAAAACTCCTAAACGCTAGTAAAACGCGCGTTCCTCAGAACACCTAAAAATTAATTAAGCGTTTTTCAAAACGCATTGCGGTTTCAGAACGCGCGTTCTCGGAACATGGCTGATAAAAATGAAATGTGAAAAATGTTGCATGGTAAATTCCTACATAAAATTTAGTTTACTAAAATTTATATAAATTAAAAAAAAACTATAAAGAAGTGCCTCAAGTTATACTGTGCCAACCACCTGTTGGCATTTATACGGTTTTTTCGCTTTAAACACTGTTTGCTGGATAACCTTTACCCTCAAAAAGCTCATGAACGAGGTTTTCTCTCTTTTATAAGCTGTGCGTTAAATTTAAGCCGCATTTAATATTTTTTGCATTTTAATTTGTTTCAAACAAAACAAGCCAGAAATATTTTCTCCACTTTGCTATTTCAGTTTTATATAATATACACATACATACTCGTATATATGTTTTTATTTCGTTTTGCTATTTTTTGCAACATTGAAGTTTTAACCGCATTAATTAAGCCCCGAGAAGTAATAAAAGTAAGCGAGTTTTCTGACCATTAAGCGCAAAACATAAATTGTTATTACCTTGAAATTAACCAGTAGAGGGCAAATGTTAATACTCGTTAACAAAACAGAATGAGAAAAACGAATGTTTAACAAATTGTTAAATAATGCGAAGCTCTTAAAGAGCATAAAGAAAAAATTTATAAAAATATTAAATAGTCTTGAAATAAATTTTCTGAATAATATTGTACAGAATATTTGAATGAAAGCTTATTTGAAATTCATTTTAATTTTTATACAATATATGGATTTTGGGTAATTAAATATGAAGGCCATATAAGCGAGTCTGTCTAAAAGGACAATTTGTTTGGGGATTTAAATTTTCAATATAGGTTTACGATTTCTGGGCAATTAAACGTGGAAGGCATATAAGCGAGTCTGCCTAAGAGGACAACTTGTTTGGGGATTTAAATTTTCAATGTAGGTATATGATTTTTGGGTAATTAAATGTGAAGGGCATATAAGTGAGTCTGTCTAAAAGGACAACTTGTTTGGGGATTTAAATTTTCAGGCAGTCGCCTTAAGTACGAAAAGAGTATCATAAAATTAATAGCGTGCACTAAGGACACTTTACGTCAATCACATTTAACAAGGCAGCTTTAATAGGTAGTGGCAGAATTACAATAAATACAATACCAACAAACATCGCATGTATTTTGTTGCTAGAAATTACCAAAATTTTTCAAAATTTTGTTTGAAAAAGCAAGGAGTTTATAAATATGTATAAATTATGTATTTTGTAAACAAAATTTTCACAAATTTACACAAAGCAAACGAAAGACAGCTGTGCTTATACCACTACCTATTCAACATTTGTGAACTACACGGCTGCAGACATTAAAATGCAAGGCTATACTTAAATTTTTTTCTTCTAACCACGATTTTGAGTTGAAAATTATCATGAGCGACGAGGCACATTTTTAAACAGTTACTTCGTTTCTGCGGCACTGAAAGCTCGCGTGTGATGCATTACATAGACGGTTCGGCAACCTCCTAGCCTTTCACTGAAAGAGAATAGTTATTTTTTCAAAAATAGTTTTATTTTTCAATATAATCTCCTGAAATTTTAATACTCTTAGTCCAACGCTTTTCTAGCAATTATATCGCTTGATTTAAGTAGTTTTCCTCAAGGTCTTCAAAACAGTAATTTACAACTGTAATTGCATCTTCATTTGAGGTAAAACGCTTGCCCGCAAGAATTTTTTTTAGATTTGGGAACAGGTAAAAAAGTCACTGGGAGCTAAATCAGGAGAATCAGGTGGCTGGTCAAGCAACTCGTACTTTAATTCGTTGATTTTAGCCACTATTAAAACACTCTTGTGCGCTGCTGCGTTGTCTTGATGAAAAATTCTTTTTTTGTGTTGTAAGCCAGTACGTTTTTCTCGAATTTGTACATTTAATTGATCCAAAAGGTTGCAGTAGTACTCTGAATTTTTTGTTTCACGCTTTTGCAAAAAGTCATTCAATAAAATACTTTTGAAGTTCCAAAAAACCGTTGCCATAACCTTACCAGCCGATTGAATTGTTTTTGCCTTCTTTGAGGCACTTCCTCCTGCTTTAGTCCATTGTTTGGATTGTTCTTTTATCTCTGGAGTATGGTGGTGGATCCATGTCTCATCAGCAGTTATGAAACAACGCTTAAAATCCATTTTATTTCGCTTAAAACGATCCAAACAAGCTTGGGTCGGTGCCTCAAAGTCTATTTTGAGGTTACTCGATGTGTGCAGAGAGGGCGAAGAAGCTCCAACTCTACTGACTCACTGGATCATCGACGCAATGTAGAGTGCGTTACTCTGTTCTATCGCTCCTACAATGGATTTTGCTCTGACGAGATTAGGGATTTTGTTCCCGAAACTCGCACATTTTTGCGTAGCACGCGTTCATTGTACAGAGCTCATCTATTTGTGGTCCATTGCCCGGGGAATCGTACAACGCATTATAGAGACAATTCGTTTTTCAGCCGTACGCTTCGTCTGTGCAAACGTGTTTCCTGTCTGTTATAACTTTGGAAATTTTAGCAAATTTTTTTTAAAAGGTATAAAGATGCGGCTTTTAAGGCTCTGAAAAGCGCTAAAACTAGCGCGAAAAACGCTAAATTGTCAACCTGTGTCAGCAACCTCCTCCAGGAGAACAGGTTTTGCCTTGGCGTATTCCTAACTAGGGCACTCTGTTTGTCTAGTAAAGAGGGGAAGGGGTCCCTCGTTTGTTGTGGCAAACAAAACTCTAGGAAGCCGCATGACTTATATTGTGGTTGCGGTACATATCTTGGTTGAAACGTGCTGGCTGTGGTTGAAACCTAAAACGCAGGAAAGGAGTGTTAGTATCCTTGATAGTTGTTTGGCGTGCCTTTTTTCGGGGACTAATAACCTCCGGAGGATTAGTTGCCTTTACAACAGATAGATGGACTGTGAGGAACCAGTGGTGATAGTTGATGGGTGAGTTGGTTTAAAGGCTGATAATGATTTAGTTTTAATGGAATTATATTCAACACAACAACGATTTAATGGCAAAAGCGCGTAAATTCATTCATTTTGATTCGAAATTAAATGTCACTTTTTGGGATTGTAAATCACCAATAATGGATAACCCAAAGTTGCATTTGTAAGAATGATAGTTGTGAGTTGTTGCAGAGATAAATTTCGACTTAATTGGAAATAAATTAAGTCATTTACGATAATTTGGTCGTATAAAACATGACAAATTATGAATTAAATATCTGTTACGCAAAATTTCGTGTAATTTTGCATTTTTATTAAAATTCAAGAGACTTTCTGCTTTCAAGGGCTGTCAAACACAAACTTCATGACACATCTCGTACAAAATTTGCCAATTATCTTTATTATTATTATTATTATTATTATTATTATTATTATTATTACTATTATTATTATTATTATTATTATTATTATTATTATTATTATTATTATTATTATTATTATTATTATTATTATTATTATTATTATTATTATTATTATTATTATTATTATTATTATTATTATTATTATTATTATTATTATTATTATTATTATTATTATTATTATTATTATTATTATTATTATTATTATTATTATTATTATTATTATTATTATTATTATTATTATTATTATTAGTGGATGGGGTATGGCCCTCATCGGCCATTTGCACTGCAACCAATGTTAATCTATTGTGCGTCCCCTTGCCCCATTATGGGTTGAGTATGTCAAGAAAACGGACAAGCTCCTTCAATGGGAGTGATATTAAGTCACATTCACTTAACATATAAGCCTGTAGTAGCCTATATCTTCTGTGTCCCAGTGCTTCACAGTGGGTGCTTAAGTGATTCATTGACTCCTCTTCATCACCGCAGAATCTGCAAATATCTGTGTTGGAAATGCTCATCCTGTGAAGGTGCTTGTAGCAGTTATAATGCACCTGTCAATGTTCTGAGACTTTTCCTGTCCAGTTTTAGAGCACGTTCGGCCCTTTTTTTTATCAAAGTTTAGAAATTTCTTGGAGTGTTCAAGACCAGCTGTCTCGTTCCAATGTTGTTCAACGATGGATTCCGTCCAATTCTTTATCTCCTCATTCAGGAGATCCTTATTAAAGCCAAAAGTTGGAGTGGGTCCAATATAAGTCCTCTCTGCTCCTTTCTTGACTAAGTGTCAGGCATTTCATAGCCATGATGCCCTTCATGCCCTGGCACCCAGAACAGGGTGACCTGGTCCTGCTTGCCAGTTCGTTTAGCCTGTTGTGACATTCCAGTACTAACTTGGACGTAAAGACACAACTGCTCAGGGCCTTCAGCACTGATTGGCTATCAGATAGTATTTTTATCAGTACTCTCTTGCGTTTCCTATCGGAGAGTATTTCAACCGCTTCCCTTATTGCGTTTAGTTCCGCTTGGAAGATTGTGGTGTCTTTGCTAAAAGTTATATATTTGCCTCTTGAAAGAATTAAATGAATAAGAAAATAAATTTCGCAAAAACATAAGAATATCTTGAAATGTACAATCAGTATGAGTATTTAGAAGATAAACAAATCTATTCCTACATACACTCCACCAGAAAAAGCTGTCAGAGCTCCCTGAGGTTGAGAATGTACATCACTTGA
The DNA here is from genome assembly GCA_914767995.1 of Thecocarcelia acutangulata. Classification (NCBI taxonomy): domain Eukaryota; kingdom Metazoa; phylum Arthropoda; class Insecta; order Diptera; family Tachinidae; genus Thecocarcelia; species Thecocarcelia acutangulata. The sequence continues at coordinate 97,766,425 of OU612097.1, read as the reverse complement.
GTGATTATTGGCAAGATGCAGAGAAAGATTGTAAAATTTCCACCTCCCCTTATCAGAAAATTGTTTACCAAAATTCTGTTGTTCACTTTCTTCGCCTCCAGTGGTGCCAAATTAATTTAACTGCACCAAACGATTGTGGGCAAACTAGATATTTATCATATAATAAAATAATAAAACTTAATTGCGTATTTGCACAAAATAATTTCTCATTCATCATCGTTCGAATTGTTTTCCATTTCAGCAGACAACATGAGGAGAACAGCATGATGTCGTTGGATGCCATTTAATGGTGATAATAATTAAATTGTTTTCGTTGTAAATTGTTACTACACAAATATTTACTTAATGCAACAAATAATTGTTGTATCTATTTTTGAATGCATGATTAAACATGCCGTTGTACATATACTCGTACATATGTATCGAAGTCTGCATGTATTTATGTATTAAATTATTTCAGTTTTGTGTGTGTGGGGTTTCATTCATTTACATAAATATGTAAGTAAGTTTATTGTTGCAAACATACGAGAGAAATTTTCATTTGAGCAATGATTGTTGCCGTCAGCGTTTTCATGATTTCTTTACTACATACTACTATTGTTTTCAGTAGGTTGCAGACAGATAATAAAATCACTGTTTGACTGAGGAATTAAGAGCAGGAATATCTTGAAATTTGTCACATAATTATTTTATATTGTTGTTATATTTTAACGCATTTAAAATGCTGTGTGGCTTCTAATTAGTGATTTTATAAGAACTATCGGAAATTAAAAAAAAAAACACATAAAATTCAGAAAAATGCATGAAATATTTATTTGGATCGATAGTTGGGTCGATATAATTTAATGTTTGAAGATTATTTCATGCAAATGTTGGCCGCGGCTGCGCCTCAAATGGTCCATCCGCTTAGTCCAATTTTGGCATTCTCTTTCCAACATTTCGGCCGGTATCTCACGAATAATGTTGGCAATGTTGGCTTCCAGTGCGTCAATCGAAGCTGGCTTGTCGCTATAGACATTAGCCTTAATATAGCCCCACAAAAAATAGTCCAGAGGCGTTAAATCGCACGATCTGGGCGGCCCATTGACTGGTCCCAAGCGTGAAATAAACTGTTTACCGAACTCGCCTCTCAATTGGTCCATTGTTTCGCGTGCTGTGTGGCATGTGGCACCGTCTTGTTGAAACCACATGTCATGCAAGTCAAGCTCTTCCATTTTGGGCAAAATAAGTTTGTTATCATCGCACGGTAGCGCTCACCATTCACAGTAACGTTGTGATTCGCATCATCTTTGAAGAAATACGGCCCAATGATGCCGCCAGCCCATAATCCGCACCAAACGGTTGTTTTTTATGGATGCATTGGTTAGTATTGCAATGCTTCTGGCTGCTCTTCACTCCAAATACGGCAGTTTTGCTTGTTCACGTATCCATTCAACCAGAAATGAGCCACGTCGCTGAACACAATTCTTCGATAAAAAAGTGGATCTTCATCTAACATTTCAAGAGCCCATTCACCAAAAATTTGGCGTTGTGGTAGGTCGTTTGGCTTCAATAATTGCACCAGCTGTATCTTATAAGGCTTCACACCCAAATCCTTCCGCAAAATTTTCCACGTAGTGGAGTAACAGAGGCCCAATTGCTGCGAACGGCGCCGAATCGATAATTCACGGTCATCACCAACTCTGGCCGATACGGCTGCGATATTTTCTTCAGTTCGCACTCTACGTAAGCGTGTTGGTGGTTTAATGTCCAACAATGTAAATTTGGTGTCCGAATAGAAGCCTCAGTAGGTCGATTAAACTGACCATAAAATGGAAGAAGCGCGCGATGAACTTTCTTAACAGAGCACGCATTTTGGTAATAAAATTAAATAATTTGCAAGCGTTGTTCGTTTGTAAGACGATTCATGATTAAATTATAGACCAAACTGAAGATGTTTGACAGTGACAGAAGATACAAAACGTGCGTGAGCTGTCAAAACTAGTGTTGCCAAAAAGATAATAACAAAAAAATCCCTCGTTTGTTATGAGGAGAGGGAAAGAGAGAGTAGTGTTTGTGAACATTTGACTTGAACTTTCCAACGCTATAACAGACAGGAAACACGTCTGCAGGCAACATGTTCCACAGACAAAGCGTACGGCTGAAAAACGAATTCTCTCTGTAATGCATAGTACGATTCCCCGGTCAATCGACCACAAATGGATGAGCTCTGGACGATGAATTAAAACATATATGTGATCTCTCATTATTTCTGTATTTTATATGATCTATTCGTACTGCAATTGATTTTTTCCACTTGTACGTGGTTCTTTCTTTACATTCATTTACTGTTTAGCTTTCTTAAAAAGTAAATCATTATATAGAGAAAGGGTATTTTTCAAGTGGACATATCATTAAAACATTTTCAGTTCTGCTATTTAAATAACATTATTTCAATATCTAATTACATTTTTTGTTTGGGACAACTTGTAGATAAATATGTTTTAAATGATATCAGCAAAACTACACCCCAATAGTAGTAACCAGTCATGGCATAAAGACCAAGTTGCTCCGAAGAGGAGAGAAAGGTAATCATTAATCTCAGAGGCTCCGTGCAGACGGTGAATGAATTTTCTCAATTACTTGTTTGCTCTAGAGGATATATTTTTAGTGCAATGAACTATTTTGATAACCTTGGGAGCTCGAATAATGTACACAGAGCCTCCAAACATCGTACACCCACAGCCAGAGACAAAAAATAGTTGTGAGGGCCTCCAAGATAAAAGTTCTAAATAGTTAAAAGTTGAATTAGAGTCAGCTTATGGTATCCGTATATTATCTAGAAGTATTAGACGGCGGCTAAATAAAGTTGCCTTATATAACTACATCGCACAATAAAAACTTTCGTCTCAAAAAAAAAAAAAAAAAAAAAAAAAAAAAAAAAAACCGAAAAACACTTATTTAAAAGATTAGGTTTTGTCAGAAAAACATTAAAAAGATTTTGGAAAAAATATTTTATGGAGTGACGAATCCCAGTTTTGCCGATGGGGATCTGCTGTAAAACACTATGTACGACTTCTAGTTAATCAACAGCACATTCTCAGATACACCATCAAAACAGTAAATTAATTTAATATTAATAATGGTTTAATTATATGGCCACCACTGTATATAGTGTTTTGTAGCAAATTTATGTTTTTATATACGATTATATCAAAAAATAATAAACGGTTCGGACGGAAGGGAGTGCCGTTGAAATTGTGCGGATTTGTTAGTCACGATTTCGCAATAGTCAAGCGAGATTTGCGCGTTTGCTGTGGATATATTTTTTAGGAGTTACGATTGTTACGTAATTGCTTGTCTACAATTTGGTCAAAGTTCGGTATTCGGCGAATACGTGGTGGACCCAATGTAGATTTAATTTGTTCGTGTGTGTTCAGATTCCCCACAACTGCCTTGGCTACGAATGTCCCACGGCCACGGTCCAGTCGATCTTCGAGGACTCCCGAAAACATTGAACTGGTTGAAAGCAGTTTAAGTGAAAATCCACGATTTTCAATACGTAATACAGCAGCCTCACTGCGACTTCCAAGAATAGCAATCCATTAAAAATATCAATCCATGGTCGGAAGTTCCATCCTTTTAAAATTCAAATCGTTCGAGAACTGTAACAAAGTGGCTTTGATTTACGAAAAAAATTTTGTGAAGCGATGTTTGAGCGTTTTGGCACTGTAAATCTCATTTTTTGGAGCGACGAGGCTCTTTTTCAAAACTACCGTTACTGGTCTCCAAGAACCCACGTGCCTCAGTTCAAACATCAAAAACTATTGCATTGCCCTAGGGTAACTGGATGTGCCATATCCATGCATGAGATAACTGGAAAATATTTGTTTTTTAAATTCTCGAGACGAGGCAACGAAGATGAAAGAAAGACGGAATTCTTTTTGTCAGACCTTCGAGCTCATCGTTCGCACTCTTCATGCACGTGGTGTCTTCTCCCCGGGGAACATGTTTTGCCTTGGCGTATTTCTACTAGGGCACTCTGTTTTTCGGGTATAGAGGGAAAGGGGTCCCCTGTTTGTTGTGGCAACTAAAACTCTAGGAAGCCGCATGACTTATGTTGTGTTGGCTTCCGAAACCCTTACTAAGGGCATACTGGGATCAGTATGGCCCCCGGGGGGTTCTGCTTGCAGTTCAATCCTGGGTTGATCATGGTTGAGGTGCTTACTTTGGCTGAAACGTTCTGAAACCTAAAACGCAGGAAGGGGGTGTTAGTATCCTTGATAATTGTTTAGCGTGGCTTTTTTCGGGGACTAACAGTCTCCCGAGGAAATGTTGCCTATACAGCAGATACCTGTACTGTGAGGAACCAGTGGTTATGGTTGACGGGTGAGTTGGTTTAAGGGCTGATGCCTTCGGCCCAACAACTCATTAAGACTTGTCTTCGATTGAAATTACGTAGAGGAGGGATTAGAAGACCCGAACTCCTCAACAAGAAGTTGCTCATATGGCTACAAACATATGGCAAAAATTGCTACCTGTGTGAGCCTAGTCAGCCACATGGGGCGCTGGTGAATCGTGCATAATTCACTTGTGTAACTGGTCCGCCATCAGATTAGGCCGTTAAGGCAGGTGCTGATGTAAATCTTTTTCACAGTTGCACGTGGTTTCGTCAAGATGGTGCGAGTGCACACACAGCCAGAGCTTCGATGAATTTTCTTCAGGAAAATTTTTCCTCAGTCGCTTTGGTGACATACCAAGGACACCGAGGTCGCCTGATCTAGCTGCCATGCGCTTGTGGCGCAAAATACAAGACTCCGTTTTTAACAGTGTTTTCAACTCAATGGAAGACATCTCTTCATTTCTATTGAATCGTTCAATTATGTTAATGAAACTTTGCACCAATTATTATGTTTTTGTAGTTAAATTTGAATATATAATTTTGAATAAAGTGTTATTTGATCTTGAATAATTCGTATTATTTGATCTTGTTTATATATTTTTTTTTTCTTCTAAATTTTTCAGCTAAAAGCAAAAAATAAATCAGCTGATTGATTTTGGGTTTTTATAAAAAAGGTTTAACGGTGTTTTATTTTCAGTATTTCGATAACAATTTTGTTATCATCCCCAGGAAAATTAAAATATTATAAAAAATTAATTGATTAATTGAAAAAAAAAACATTTATAACATTTTAATTTTTCTGAGGCTGATAACAAATTGTTATCGAAATATTGAAAATAAAACAACGTTAAAACTTTTTTATAAAAAAAAACAAAAATCAATCAAGAATTTTAGCTGGAAAGTTCTGTTAAAGCTTGATCCTGTTTGCTTTGACCTTTATTTAATTCAATATACAAAAAAAAAAAACAAAACAGAAACGATCTTGAGCTGAAGAAATTTATTGCATAAAGTTCTGTTACCAACTTAAATTTAACATTTTCTTTATTTAATTTTCTATTTGTCCAGAACGAGTACATAAACCATGTTATTGCTTCCCAATCAAGCCCGACTATCTCAATCTTCAGAGCCAATCCTTATCCCGAAGTTACGGATCTAATTTGCCGACTTCCCTTACCTACATTATTCTATCGACTAGAGACTCTTCACCTTGGAGACCAGCTGCGGACATTGGTACGGCCTGTTGAGAAGTTTGCGTGACCCCACCATAAATTTTCAAGGTCCGAGGAGAAAATATCGACACAACAGTAAATGTCATGCTCTTCTAGTCCATCTACCATATCTCTCTTCGAAAGACTTCCATGGTAGTACGACTATAAAACAGAAAAGAAAACTCTTCCGATACCTCCCGACGGCTTCTTTATGGTCGTTCCTGTTGCCAGGATGAGCACAAGGCGTATAACAAATGAATTTATTCATGCAACCTATTAGTATATGTAGGGTGTTTTTTTAAGCCCGATAGAACTTGAAATGGCATATGGCATATGGGCACCGCGGCTGTTCTTGACGAAGTGCATTCTGGACGTCCAATTTTGGGCCACTTTTTCGAGCACTGCTGGCCGTATGTCACGAACAACACGAACAATGCTGGCCTCCAAGGCGTCAATTGTTGCTGGTTTATCAGCATAAACCAGTGACTTCACGTAGCCCCACAGGAAATAATCGAGATGTGTCAAATCGCACGACCTTGGAGGCCAATTGACAGGTCCATTTCTCGAAATCAACTTATCGCCAAATTTTGATTTCAGTAAGTCGATGGTTGCGTTCGCCGTATGGCACGTAGCGCCATCCTGTTGAAACCACATCTCCTCCGGATCAATGTCATCCATATTTTCAAACAAAAAATCATTGATCATGGTGCGGTAATGATCTCCATTGACCGTAACGCGAGCTCCGGCCTCATTTTTGAAGAAATAAGGTCCGATGATGCCACCAGCATGAAAACCGCACCAAACAGTGCATTTTTCTGGATGTAATGGAGTCTGTAGGGTCTCTTGTGGATTGGTCTCACTCCATATGCGGCAATTTTGCTTATTAATAAACCCGTTAAGCCAAAAATGCGCCTCATCGCTGAACACAATTTTTCGTCTATAAGTTGCGCGAATCGACGACTGATTTTCAAAGTAAATTTGGATAATTTTGTAGTGTTGTTCAAGCGTGAGTCTATTTATGATGATTTGTCAGAGTATACTGAAACAAATAAAAAAAAATGTTTCATCAAAATTTAATTTTTTGTGTTACTTTTTACAATTTAAAGTTCTATCTAGCTTAAAAAAACACCCTATACTTGCATGTATTTAGTACTAGAGAAAAAATGTTCCTTCTAATTTCATGAATCATTAATTTATAAGAAATAATATTCATTTTAAATCATATTCCCGCAAATCGTTCCATACACAAACCTTAAATACCTAAAGAGATGCCTGAGAAAACATTTTAATACAAAAGATTTTTGTTTATATAATTTAAAAACAAGTACATACAAATTTACCTATATGTAAATGTAAGTAAAAAATCATGTTTTAATGAAGCGCGTAAAAAACAAAAATCAATACCATTGAAATTGTATTGGAAATAGTAAAACAAGAATTCAAATGAAACTATAATCGCATTTATTATAAAATGCTGATTTAAATAATGCAGATAAATGAATTCAGCTGTACAAGTGTGAAATAATTATAATTAATTGTGATTATTGCAAACTTAATTCATCATAAATCATTATCCTTGAACTTTTAAAGCAAAGATTAAAGAATTATTTAATATTAAGTTTGACCAGAGATATCTACTCGTTTTATATAAAATTTTTTGATTAAAATATTCATACACCAGGCAGCTTTATTTTTCACAGAAAAGAAAGAAGTCAACAAAAAACTAAATTTAAGATATTTGAAAGAAAGTTTTAAAAGAAAGTTTTATGAAATTCCGAAGGAGTTTTTTTAAGAACAATTCAATTTATATACTTTTTCAGCTACTTATACTGATACCAATTAAAAAAAGCGCCAATATAAATACGAACCCCACTATTCTATGCCTGCTTTTATAAACATATTTGACAAGCTTAGTCTGGTATTTTTATTGCAAAACACTCAAGCCTTTGGTTGTCCAATAACTGCTCCAGTTTGCTCAAACAGTGTGAGATATGGCCGGGTAGAAATACATACCCCTCAATTCTTGTTGCCTTCATTAACTGTTGTCAAAAAAAAAAACAGTACTTTTTATAATTTAAAGCGGTTTTCAAAGAACGAATCTATTATTTTTCTCACACGAAACTACCTAAAGTTTTCTCTCGTGTAAGTTAGAAAAGTGTACTACTATTCACTTGTTACAAAGTGATATCAAAAACAAATGCAGTTGTGAAAAAGATTTACATCAGCACCTGCCTTGCGGCCTTATCTGATGATGGACCAGTTCCACAGAGTGAATTATTCACGATTCACCAGCGCCCCCGTGTGGCTTACCAGGCCCACACAGGTAGCAATTCTTGCCATATGATTGCGGTCATATGAGCAACTTTTTGTTGAGGAGTTCGGGCCTTCTAATCCCTCCTGTATGCAATTTCCCAGCAATCAATGGAAGACAAGGCTTAATAAGTTGGTAGGCCAAAGTCCACTAAGAGCATCATCCCTTAAACCAACTCACCCGTCAACCATCACCACTAATTCCTCACAGTACAGGTATCTGTTGTATAGGCAACAGATCCTCGGGAGATTGTTAGTCGCCGAAAAAAGCCACACACCAAACAATTATCAAGGATACTAACACTCCCTTCCTGCGTTTTAGATTTCAATCACAGCCAGAACGTTTCAGCCAAGGTAGGCACCTCAACCATGATCAGCCCGGGTCGAACCGCAAGCAGAACTTCCCGGGGACAGTGCTGATCCCCGTTCTGCCAATTTATACCGTTGGTAAGGGTTTCGGAAACCAACACAACATAAGTCATGTGGCTTCCTAGAGTTTTGTTTGCCGCACCCAACGAGGGACCCCTTCCCCTCTTTTCCCAAAAAACAGAGCGCTCAACTTAGGAATACGCCAAGGCAAAACCTGTTCTCCGGGGGGATCAAAAACAAATACAAAAAATCTCTATAAAACGTTTCATCTGCAAATTATTTTTAGCGCTTTAATGTTGACAATGTCGGTTCTCAGAACTCTGAAACCGCCAGGCAGCCAAACTGGAATGTGAAGGAATACAGAAAAAAATTTAGACCAGCTAAGCTATAACGACATGCGATATACGCGGATTGGATTCTTTCATTTGTCCTCAAGTTAGTTCAGTTCAGAACCGTTGACTGATATGTAGATTTGCTAAGCTACATGTTATTCTCAGAGAATGGCATTTAAATTGGACCCAACTTGGTCGAACTTTTCTATAGCTGCCAGCATGTTCAACTTAACCCAGCTTGAAATAACTCTTGAAACTTCTCATTTGTTGCTTTGTGCTATAAAATATTATCAATTGGCCCAATAAATATTTTTTATCGTTAAACCAATTTCTCCAACCCTCGACATCGAAACTGCTAAAATATTTTTTAACAGCCTGTGCATTTTTAATATGCAATTATATTTTTTAATTTTATTTACTCATTATAAAACATCATAAACACTTTCGCAAACACAAATTTAATTATACAATTAAACACATTCATTCATATTAAATGAAAATCCAAACAACCGGACATACATACATGTTGCAAACAAAACGTGCAGTCAAACAGGCAGATCAAACAAAAGAATGAATTAATTAAATGGACAAACGTTAAAGTGCTTTGCAGCGCAATAATTGGTTTAATGACGTGCTTCTGATGACGAATAAAACATACAAGAGAATACGTTACAACAATTTTCACATAAAGCAGCGCAGAGACTTGAAGTAACAAGGAAAGAAGTGGTGTTTGGTTAGAGTTTTTCAAAAGGACACTGTGGGTATAATTTTTATGGGTTTGGGTGCCTTTTACGAAAATATATTTTTATTTATTTATTCAATTAAAAGTAATGCTAATAAAGTAATAGTGTTGTGAAAGTAGTGAGTACTCAATACTGCCTATTTTTTCGGGTACTCAGCACGCAAAAGTAAGTAATTAATACTTTAAGAGTTGCGCTTTGCAGTATGTTATATGTATTTCTTTAAAATGCTTCAGGTATTTAGAGATCTATGCATAAGATTTAAAAATATTTTATTAAAAGTTAAGAAAATATCACTAATGATCACAACTGTTAAAAAGTAAAAAATATATTAAAATAAAGATAATTTAAAAACAAATTTTTTTATTGTAAAAATTTTGGTTTGTTTCTGAATTAATTAATTAACTTTTATTTTTATTTTTTTTAACTTTATTATTTTATTTATTGAATCTACATAAGAAATGTAATGACAATAAGTATTCAAATCTTAATACTAAAAAAATTGTGGTTAAAGTCCTGCCAGTGCTGGACAAAAATTTATTTTTATGCGAATATTATTTCAGAATTCAGTCATCTGTTTAGAGCTCTAATGGTAGCCAAAGTATCCCTCCTTCTCAGACCGGTATGACCACCAAAGTTAAGAATATTAACTGCAAGAGGATTTGGATGGAATTCAAGTTTGTTAATATATCTTGTCGCGTACTTCACAAATTCAGATTTCACAGAAGGTACGTTCAGATCTGCGTGGATTCGTGAGTTTTAAACGTACCATGGAGCGCCTGTAATTCTACGGAGAATTCTATTTTGACTTCTTTGAATTTTTTCCATGTTGGATGCCGAGGCTGTGCCCCATAATTGAATCCCATAGCACCATATTGGCTTTAGAATCGAGTTGTAAAGCAAAAGTTTACAATCAAGCTTCAAGGTCAAATTTCTGTCTATTAGCCAGTTAATGTGCACTGTTTTCAATTTCATTTGCGTTACTTTTGCCTCGATGTGCGTCTTCCGTGTTAGTCTACGGTCAAGATGAATACCGAGATATTTGACTTCACTGTGTTGAGGTATTACTTTATTGTTAATAGTAATGGATGAGCATGTTCCTACACTCATAGAAAACCCGTCATAGCTGTGATATATTTTAACATCAATGCAATGCCAAATGTCATCATTTTTGACCCCATGACACTTTTTATCGCTGTGATGTCAACCATTACATCAGTTGCTCTGATTGTCATTAGCAGTAATTATGACAATTATTTCATCACTGACATGTCAAACTGATATCATGGTGATGCTTTATTGGAATACGCTTGGTGTGAGCATGTGATCAATGCAGTGACACTCTAAAATCGAAGAAATGACTAAATGAAGCCAATATAATGACAAAATGTTATCAATAGAATATCACACTAACAGCAGACCAACTAAGAGTATAATTGGTTTCAATACGATGTAAAAATCTCATTGATGTGATGGGGGATTAACATCAGAAAAATGACTAAGAGAAGTAAATTTTATGACAAAATGTCATCAGTACTATGGCACGCTATCACCAACTAAACTTAAGCTCAAGTTATATTTAATTTAATTCAACAATTTGTTCAAACATATAACTTTATATTTCAATACTTTCAAGAAACTATTGAGAATTAAAAATGTTCTAATACTTTTGATGACTTCTGTCATCAATATAATGTCTGTGTGTGGCAGTAGCATTTTACTCTCTACGCTCTCATTGTATTCGTTATTTAACTAACGCCGCATGTGATGACAAAGTGTCATCAAAATGATGTATTATAATTCATTTATATATTCGCTTTATAGTTTTACTTATTTGCCTTTGCTTCAACAATACTTGCTGTGATTACAAATTTACATCAGTATGATGCATTTTTTTCTACTACTTAAAAAATCATATAAGTTTAAAAATAAGGTATCATTGAATTGATGTAACCTTAGTTGTAGCATTGATGATACTCAATGTATGACAAAATTCTCTGATGACTTTTGTCATTGAGATTGATGTCTGTTTTCACATTACTGATGACTATTTACATGATATTGATATCACAATTCTGATGGCCCGCCGTCATCAATATGAAGACGCTTTTTTCTATGAGTGTAGACGCAGTGCGAATGCACACTTTTGTTCATTAACTTTGATTTTCCAAAGCTTGAGCCATTTCTCTAGTTTGTCGATATGTTCCTGTAAATTTATTGATGCTTGCTGCTGGTTACTATGTATGCTAAGGAGTGCTGTATCATCTGCAAATGTTGAAGTGTGAATGTTGGTGCTTGTCGGCATGTCAGATGCGTAGATCAAATATAAGATAGGCCCTAATATGCTGCCTTGGGGAACTCCAGCTTCAATAGGCTAGAAGGGGCTTATGAAATCGCCTTCTTTTATAATTAATTTTTATGAATTAAGTTTTTCAAAGCGGAAAAAGTTGATGCGCTCAACACTTGATTTTCTGAAAGAGTATAAGAAGTCCTTCACTCCATTCGATCTCCTTACTATTTACCCCATCTATATATAACCAAAATGGAATACAACACTCATGTTTGGACCGGTGCCTCAAAGTCTATTCACAGAAAAAAAAATTTTCGTGTTCAATAACGTAATTCGTTGAATCAATTAATAAATTGTTTGAACCGGTAAACGAATTCGTGGATTCAAACAAAAGTTTAGTAAAAATAATTATTAATCCAAAACATTTATTTTTTTAAACAACAACAAAATGCGATATCCAAGTTTATATTTTTAATATTTTTTGAAGAGAAAAATTTTGTTGATTTAATTTTTACTATAATATTTTCTGTGTTTTGGGGTTACTGGACCGTGTAAAAGTATCTCAACTGTATTGACTCAGTGTAACCTCGCCGCCGTGTGAGGTGCCTTTCGGTGTTTTATTTTTGTCTTGATTTTGCTCTGACGAGACTAGGGCTCTTGTGTCCGAAAGGAAACTTTTTAATGAATTAAACAAAATTTAAATAAAATCAACAAAATTTTTGTCTGAATAAATAATTTGTAAACATAAAAACAAAATTATAAATAGCTTGTTTTCTATAATTCCCAGCTATCTATATGTCGACATTTTATAGGAACTACCCTAATCATCAGTAGACTTTGGAAATTTTTAAAAGATATTCTTAAACATTCAACTTTATATCCCAACAATCTAAATAAATTGCTGAGAATTTAAAAAGAAAAATGCTCTAATAATATCCGTCAAAACACAAAAAACAAGCTTTTCTATTTATAAACGTCTCAAACATTTCTTTACACCTTTCAAACAAATGAACAACCGTTATTTGCTACGATTTGCTTTTTAAAAGTATCGAAAAGCAGAGAACAAGCAATTGAGTTTTATTCGCTATTTTAGCTTCTAACATTGAGAAAAATTTCCAAAGTCTACTGATGATTAGGGTAGTTCCTATGAAGTGTCGACATATAAATAGCTGGGAAAACAAGCTATTTATAATTTTTTATTGGTATCGATGTTAGAAGCTAAAACAGCCAATAAAAAACCTAATTGTATAAAAAAAAAAAAATAACCTTGGATATCGTATTTGGTTGTTATTAAAAAAAAATAGTTGTTTTCGTTCAATAGTTATTTTTACAAAACTTTTGTTTGCATCGAAGAATTCCTTTACAGCTCCACAGTTTTAACTAATTTAATTCCAACATTTTAAATGCTGCAATAGAGTTTGTTTCAGTCTTTCGTGTTGCTATCGTTAACATTTCGCGAACACTACTCCCTCTTTCCTCCTCATCATACCCTATTTTCCTAGTTCCAGTACAATGCGCGGCATATGTAGGGGTCATCCCCTGAGTACTGGTCTAGATAAAAAAAAAAAAAAACGTTCAAACTATTTATTGATTAATTCAACGAATTTCATTGTTGACCACGAAATAATTGTTTTTCTGTGCATAAACGCACGATTATAAGTAGCTGCGTTTTCATTAAATAAATCCATTAAAAGCCTTGAATAGTATTCAATACTCGGTTTGAAAAGTATCGAGTTGTATTGAGTAGCTAAAAGTAACTAATTTTTACAACACTATTTAGGTAGCTTCAATATCAATCCACCCTCGTAGATGGATTACTGTCATGTGTTTGGGTTGGATTTGTCTTTTTTTATATTAAAATTTTTGTTTGACAGGAATTTTGTGTAATATTGTTCACTGCAGCAAGTAAATTTTACCCCAGTATACTTAGTATACTCTCTTTGCTGCACAAACACCAAGAAAACACATGTAATTTTATTAAAGGTTGATAAGTAAAACACAAGCTAATAGTTGTAACTTTCGTCAATATCGTGTAAAACGTTAAAAGTTTCATGGAAGCTGAACTGTTGTACGTAAAGGAGGCGGCAATGTATCTTTTGCATATCGTCGTCTGCCACCAAACTTGTGTACACTTTTTAATTTTAAGCAGGCGTTTGTTGAAATCTTTTAAATGTTGCACATTACAAAACTTTTTCAATTAAAACTCTGGCTTGACAGGTTAAAAAACACAAACTAATGAAATAAGTGAAACGTGTAAGTACTCGTATAATGAAAAAACTTTTAAAAGAAATTGTGTGATTTTGAAGAAATATGATAAAAAGTGATAAAAATTAAAAGTATTTGATAAAGTCAAAAGGCTTGTTAACATTGTACATACCCTTCACATATCATACTGGTGTATTATTAATAGCTGGTTGTATTGTATGATAAATAAATACAGAGGGAAACAAGAATTTTGCATAGAAATTATTAGCAGAACGTTGCAGTAAATTGAGTGTAAGAAGTTTTTGTTGTTCTTTAAATTATTATTTTTTTATTATCTAGTGCTATGATATAGTTCTAATTAAATTTTGTGGTTTTATATAAGACACCACAAGTCATCAACCACAACAATTGACAATTGTTGAAAATTGACATTCGATACATATGTTCGTTAAATGTTGATAAAGATTTAAGCTTAAAAAAAGTTTTAAGCTAAGGCTAATTGTATACTTAAACCTAATTAATGCAGAAAAATATTTAAATTAAGAACTATAGCTGCTTTTTGTGTATTTTCTAGATGTCTAGGAAATGAGGAAATTTCATAGGTGTTCAGCTAATCATCAATAGACATAAACTCAATTGAAAAACATATTCAAACATATGCAATTATCTTCTAAAAGATAATGCAAAAAATGAAAAAAAAAAAAAAACAGAAAAGAAAAGCAATAGGTATTAATTTTTACCAATAAAAAAATTATAAATAGCCTGTTTACTATGTTTCCCAACTATCTATATGTCGACATTTCATAGGAACTACCCTAGTCATCAGTAGACTTTGGAAATTTTTGAAAGATATTCTCAAACGTTCAACTTTATATCCCAACAATGTAAATAAATTGTTGAGAGTTAAAAAAAAAATGCTTTAATATCTTCCAAAAATTTCAAAAACTACTGATGATTAGGGTAGTTCCTATGAAATGTCGACATAAAGATAGCTGGGAAACATAGAAAACAGGCTATTTATAATTTTTTATTGGTATAAATATTAGAAGCTAAAATAGCGAATAGAAACTCAATTGGTATTAATTTTTTTTTTTAAATAAAAAAAAAAAAAATATTAATGATACTTTTCAAACATATACAGCAGTGTAGTCTCTTCTTTTTTTATTTTACTGTTCTTAACAAAAAAGAGACTTCATTCGTTTAGCCTTTGAAGAGTTTAATAATAATGTTTATATTCTTAATTCTCATTATCTTTTTGAAGATAATTGTATATAAAATTAAATATATAAACATAATTTTAAAAGATTTTAAGCTGAGGATAAGGTCAAAGCACCTATGAAATGTCACCTATAAAAAACTAGTAAAGACGCATGCAAAGCAATATAAAAATATTATTTTTTTATAAATATAGCTTTTAAGGCCAATTTGTAGTAAATTTTTACAATAGAAAACAGATTTAACGCAATATTATAAAATGTTGAATTTTATTTAAATAGATGTATTTTTTTCAGCGCTTTTCTTTATTTATTGAACATTTAAAATGAATTAGCAATAAATAAATAATAAATCCTAATACTAAATGTAAAAATAAAATATAAAAAATGTACTTTTTACTTAAGTCCGGCCAATAATAAACAAAAAGTTTTATTATTTGGGAACTATATCGGTAAAATCACCTATGAAACGCTCTATTGGTATCAACGGTATCCCTTCTACTCAACCGAGTGTGGCCGCCAAAATGAAGTACCAGTTTACTGACATACTTTGTCGCGTACCTGGAAAATTCCATTTTTTTTTACCGGCGGAACATCCAAGTCCTCAGGGATTCATGAACTTTTTACTTACCATGGAACTGCAGTAATCGTTCGAAGAATTTGGTTTTGTCGCCCTTGAATTTTTTCAATGTTTGATATTGAGGCGGTGCTCCATAACTGAATTCCGTAGCCCCATATGCGCTTTGGAATTGCATTGTATACAAATTTTAATTAAAAAGTAGTTTAAAAAACTAAAAAACACGCTTAAAAATTTTCATTCACTACTCATATTGTTTAAGCTTCTACTTAAATTATCCATATAACCAGATTTCAATTATTTTTGAAATTCCTAAAATTGGCTCCAGGAATCGCCAAAACCCCCTTGTCACAAGATATAATTTGCCAATTTCAATTTTCGCACTAAGTCGAAATACCATTAATAGTTCAGATACACGTTCCACGGCCAAAGCGCACACCGAATATAATAAGGCGGTTGAAATTCGATTACCGAAGTGGTTCCAGGTTTTTTTTTTTGGGAAATTGGGAAAAAGTCGGTTTCGAGAAACGCCGAAATCCTCACACTTTCTCAGAAGCAATACTAAAGCGAATGACCGTTTATAGTTCAAATGCATATTCCACGGCAAAAAACGACACCAAATATGAAAACCTAGTTTTAAACCGGTTAGCAAAGTGGTCCCAAAGATTTTTGGGAATTCCCAAAATCGGCTTCATGAATCCCCAAAATTCCCCTACTTCCCCAGAAGCTATATAGCAATTCCAACGTTTGCACTAAAGTGACAACACTGTATCTATGTAAGTTTTATATGCCTATATATGTAATAATCACTTATATGGCACGGGATGCGAGTGTTGCAATTTTTGTGTTTACCTTTGAACTTGGCGGCGTTTTTTGTGTAGAAACGAAACCATTTCATTATTTTGTATGGGAGCCCTGTCTAAGATTCACAAGAAATTTAGAGGAAAAGATATTAGTGAGGGTCGATCTTACATTTTACCTCCCTAAGAATATCTCAGAAATAGTTACGAAAATTTTTGTGAGTTTTCTGCCTTACTTTTGACCCCGATAGGAAGCCATTTACCCTGATTTACCATCTTAGTTTGTTGGATCATGCATTTTTGACCAAATTGCACAAAACAAAAGTTTCTAGCGTGCTCAAACCGGGTTCCTGTAAATTTCCGTGTAACGATAATTTACCCCTAATGGGCATTACATCCAAAAAAGCGTTTCGCGGCCAAAGATGATTTAATAATAAAGTTTTATCATTTGGACGTGCTGTTTGTCTATGTTATTTTTCATAGAACTTTGACATTAGTAACTGAACACTTGGCACTAAATTGGACAATTGTCACCTAGACAACATGTCGCCCCGTGGCCACCAATATCTAACCACGCCAATTCAAAACCAGCTTAGTATAAAGCAGGGGTGCTCAAAAGTTCTATATGCGAGAGCACGAATACATTTAAGGAAAATTAATTTTATTTCATAAGCAAAGCATGGGAAAGTGTTGTTGCTTCACACTTGTGTGTGTACACACACGTGTGTATATTAAAGCGCACAGCCTATAGATAAATGATTTTACAAAAGCAAATGAGCACCAAGTACATAGGGCTTGGGCACTACTGGCGTAAAGAGTGAAGCAAAAGTTTGTACATTTCCATGCTTGAAGAAGAAGAATGTGTCACTGATTTACATCAGCACCTTCCTTGACAGTCTTATCTAATGGTGGTCGACCTTCAAAGCGTGGCTTATGCCAGTTCCCCCGTGCGGCTTGCATGACTCACACAGGTCGCAACTTCTTGCTAAAGAGCTTGAGCCTTTTAATCCCTCCTGTATGTAATTTCCTAGACGGTTAATAGACGACAAGGCTTATGACTTGGTAGGCCGAAGTCCATTAAGAGCATCAGTCCTTAACCAACTCACTTGTTTTACTAGGACATCTGTTTAAATTACAGGTATCAGTTGCAAGACATCAGTACCTTTGACGGTTATTAGACCCGGAAAATCACCATGCACCATAGTTATCAGAGAAGCGAGTTCCTATTCCTGCGATTTTATGTTTAAACCACAGCCAGAAAATTTCAGACAAAATGCAGGCACCTCAACCATGTGTAGCATTTGGGAGGTCGGCAAGCAGAACTTCCCGGGTGCTTTGCTGCTCACGGTCCTAATAATTAGCTCTTGGTTAGGGTTTCGGAAATCCAATACTACATAAGTCATGTAGTTACCAGGAGTTTTATTTGCTAAAACAAAAAAGGAGCTCATATTCCTTACGTAGCGGAATGCCCTTGTTTAGCGTACACCATGCAAAAGTAGCTCCCTTGGTGAACATAGGGAGAGGGGAATTCGAAGAAGAAGGAAAAAATTATTTTTGCTTATTTTCTTCAGGTAGATTTTAATACATATTTTCAATAAGATGAGCTTTAAATTGTTTGCGGATTCTGCCATCAAATTTTCACCATACAATTTTTACATCAAGTGCCCTGAAACACCGTCCAGAACTTTAGGAAAATATGAAATGCCGCACTAATATTTATTTATGTATTTTACAAAAATTGTTGTATTGTAACTGACTTTGTTATTCAGAAATTTGGTGATTACGATAAATTTTTTCAAATACACAATGTTTATGTTTCTGTTATAAACAAATATACAAATCATTTTGCAAAAACAAAATTTATTTAAAACTAATAAAATGGCAGCAGTAACTAGGCAAGCAACAATTACAAAGTAGGAAATACGAAAGCGTTGCAATGATTTATTTATTATAAATATTTTATTGCTTGTATTTCAGTTGAATCGATTACGAAATGAATTAAGTTTGCCAATAAAACTATAAAAAAATAATCATTTTCTTCAACATCTTTCATTTTGAATGCAGCAAAAAATGTGTAAACGGAAATATATAAACGAATAAAAACAGACAATACCCGTAAAAACAACAATTTACAAGCACGAAACGAAACAGAAGCAACTGAACGGGCAACAAAACGTTTCCGCTCAAAAACATCCGTTTAGCTTTTTACAATTGCTATTCTTTCCCTCTACAGAAAATTTATTGACTGCAGTTTTTTTCAACAATTCAGTCAGCAAAGGCAAACAACTGCATTTGCTACAAAATTAATTGAATTATAATATGAGCAATGCAAAATTGTGTGACTTTGGCAGCAAAATCTCAACATTTTACTCTCTGAAATATTAAAAATCAATTTAAAAACGGGCATCTTATAGTATAAAATCTAAAAATTTTTGTTATTTCAATTGAACTGAAAAGAATTCTTACCCACTGTGCTATTCTGCACATATCTGCACGTCACTGTCATATCATAAAAAAGACATTAAAAATAAAACAATATTGAACGAAAAATACTAGCATGATTGCGAAAAAAGCGTGGAACGCTTTGTATCATATTTTTCACAATAATACTAGTATTGTTCGTTCTACAACGTTTTAAGATTATTTTTGAAATTATTTGTTACTTTTTAGTTCGCTATCAAAGCGTGTTTTCAGTTTTACATATATTTTTACTTTTTAGTTTGATGTGTTATAAAAGCGTATGAGTAATACTGTTTTTATATCTCTTATATAAACAATCTCTCATATGACAGAGGTTGCGAGAATCCCAAACATCAGCGTTGTCAACTTTCAAATATCAAAACGCACCAAAATTGGAGAAAAAACGCGTTATTTCAAAAAAAAAAAAAAAAAAAAAACGCACCAAAAAATTTTCTTCTTAATATTATAATAAGTTGTTCACAAAGTTGCTAAAAAATTACCAAATACGAATATTATTAATAAAAGTTTAGAATTCGCGCACCATGAACGATACGTTTAGAGTTTTTTTTTTTTATGAAAATCGTTAAAAAACTTAGTGTTTTGCATACAAATTTTCTAAGCAAGTTGCTCAAGCGTGCACTATGGACCCCACATAAATATTTTTATATTAAAAACACTATGGACGATAATGGACGTTCTATGCCGTTAATGTGCCAAATTATCTCATCCTTCAGCTGTTGAATTGTTGCTGGCTTATCGACGTACACCTTTTCTTTCAAATAACCCCAAAGAAAAAAGTCCAACGGTGTCAAATCACATGATCTTGGCGGCCAATTGACATCGCCATTACGTGAGATAACACGGCCATTGAATTTGTTGCGCAAAAGAGCAATTGTTTCGTTAGCTGTGTGGCAAGTGGCACCGTCCTGCTGAAACCACATATCGTCTACATCCATATCTTCCAATTCGGGCCATAAAAAGTTCGTTATCATCTCACGATAGCGAACACCATTCACAGTAACTGCCTGACCGGCCTCATTTTTGAAAAAATACGGCCCGATGATGCCGCCAGCACATAAACCGCACCAAACAGTCACTCTTTGTGGGTGCATTGGTTTTTCGACAGTCACTCTTGGATTCTCATTCGCCCGAATGCGGCAATTCTGTTTATTGACGAATCCACTGAGGTGAAAATATGCCTCATCACTGAAGATGATTTTCTTCGAAAATTGAGCATCATTTTCATAATAAGTCTGGATGACTTTAACACGTTGTTGGATTGTGTATCTCTCCATGGTTCAAATTGGATAAGTCTCAAGTAGAGAAATGTTAAATAAAACTTGGAAAAAAAACTTGGCGTTTAGATGTGGTTCACATTCAACATCGGCCCTTGAAATGTAACCACCCAATATTTATATTTCATTTCAATGTTGTTTCACTTCCTCTGCTTTAAAAAAGTATAAAATATTACTTAAACTTAAGGAAACAATTTTTATAATAGTAATAAATAAAGAAAACAATAAATAATAGTTTTCTGTTGAGATTTTTTGATTTTAGATTCCATCTAAGAAAAATTTATTTTTCATTCTTTTACACTCATTTGCTTTTAAATTAATAAGTCATTCATATGAGTAATCATAATTTGTCAATGTTATAATATAACACATACATATTGTGTATGTTCATATATGTATGTATGTATATTTGACAATTTTTACTTAGGATTGATTACCAGCATTCCTCTAAAAAATATTTCACTCGTCAAAAATATACAAAAATTAATGTCTGCAACACATTTATCATTTGTGTATGAAACATTTCTTTACTATAGTCGTCTCCTGCTTAGACACACACACACACGCACACACATACACACACACACATGCTTATTCATTGTGTCCTTAACACAGGCTCATTTTGTTTAACTCACCAACAAAATGTGTTTGTTAATGTTCATGTTCATTAAATGGAAAACAAAAACAGGATATGCATCATTATTTCAGCAAAACAATAAGGACCGTAATGTATGGTTGTCATGCCAGAGACAAATTTAATATGTTTGCCTGCAACAAACATATTGTCTTGCTGGAAAAAAAGATTTCTTTCTTTTTGTGAAATAGGAGAATATGTACATACATTTGTACATACATATATAACTATATATTTATACATATGTTTATATCTGCATATTTTCTGCTGTTCATTTGCAATAAGAGAGTTTTAAATGGATAGTTAAGCTTAGTGTGTATAGTGCAGTAAAGTTTTTGCTATTTATGTAAAAGATATTTTGTAAGTAATAGCAGATAGTAAAATGTAGAAAACTTATTCTGAAATACTAAAAAATAAAAATAATTTTATAAGTGTATACTTTAATATTAATGTGCGTGTTCATAAGAAATCAAAATGTATTTGAAATGAATTTTAGTAAAATTTTGTATGAAATTTTTGAATTAAAACACATTTCAAATTCATTTAAATTTTTAGGAATATGCCCATAAATATACAAGCCATACAAATACTTTTTATTTTGAGGCCAGTATTTCATATTGCTATTCATATATCAACGAACAAACCCAACAATTGTTGAAAGCACACACGTAGGACTTTAAATACTACAGCGTGTGTATGTTAAGAATTAGTAAAAGTTACCGAATTAGTGAGAATAGTAGGCATTGGGGCCAGAAACTTTTGTAGAAACATTTCCACATATCAAAGAAAAATTTTAATTTTAGAAAATAACGAGTTTTCAAATATTAGGTTAGGTTAGGTTAGGTAGGGAGGCCGCTGGATACCCCGGAATAGTCTAGGTTGTCCAGTTCACTTGGGTCCTGTAGTCGTTCCCTTTGTGATTACCTGAAAAACTAAAATAGTGGAGTGAAGAGAAGAAGTTATAGGAATATGATAGTGAGTGGAAAGGATGGTCGGGGATGGAAAGGAGATGCGGGAACCTTTTAGTGTAGCGTTACATGCTGCTATACTAGCCATCGGCTGCTTCTTATGAAAGAGGCTAGCGCGGTCGGTTTGATCGAGGCCAGACAAGATAGGCTATTGAAGCTCCGCTCGTCTAAGTGTGTAGGATCGTCTCCTCCTCCTCCTCGTCTTGGCAGCTTCTACAGAAGTCGTTATGGGGTAGTCCTAGTCTCCTCGCATGGTTCCCAAACGGGCAATGGTCAGTGATGATTGCTACAGTCACTCTTAGTTGAGATCTGGGCAGTTTTAATAGCTCCCACGTTCTCTTAGAGTTAACATGCGGCCACAGGTTCCTTGATATAAGGCATGTGGGCTCTGTGAGCCACTTTTCTTGTGCACGTTTCAGTGTGTGGAGTTTTATTCTTTTCCAACACGCTGTTAATGGTTGTCCGCAAAAGTGGTCTATATCCCTATCCTCTAGGGCTGTCCCTTTTTTGGCTAAGTCGTCGGCGATGTTGTTGCCATTGTTGGACCCATGTCCACGTACCCATTTTAGGGTTATGTTAGAATGTCTCGCCATATTGTTTAAAGATGTCCGGCATTCCTGGACTAGACTAGAATTAGTGTATATTCCAATCAGGGATTTGATGGCGGCTTTGCTGTCCGTTACTATCATGATATCCCTACCGAATATCTTGTAAAACGTCAGCCATCTGGCCGCTTTATTTATGGCCGATATTTCAGCCTGAAGAACACTGATAGTCTGAAGGATATTTTAGTGTTAAATTCTTCTATGTAAACGCCATCCCCAACCCTTTCCCACCTTCTGGACCCATCCGTGTAGACATAGAAGTATCCAGATTCTAGGAGAGATTCCTCAATTTGGTAGCCAAAGCTCCTTGAGAGGACTGGTTTTGGGATGCAGTAGTCAATTAGATCGGCGATTAGGTCCCTTCCAATTTCCAGTATATTGGCATGCCCCCACGGTCTGTGGGTCCATACTCCTGTCGCGTTCAACCTGATCGCGCTTTTAGTGCTATCTGCCTGGCTTCTAAGTCACATGGCATCCAGCTCATAATTGCAAGATGTGCTTTGGTTGGAGTTGTCCTCATGGCCCCTGTGGTCAGTATTGCCATGATTCGACTGACTTTTTCAATTTGCAGTCTATTGGTTGCGGAGTACAGTGATTTCCACCATACTGATACTCCATAAAATATTATCGGTTTTATAACCATGTCATAAAGCCACACAACTCCTTTTGGTTGTATGCCCCATGTTGAGCCTATTGCTTTTTTACATAGATAGATGGCTATTGTAGCCTTGGTTACTCTAGCCTGTATGTTCTCTTTCCATGATAGTTTGCTGTCAAGAATGACGCCTAGGTATTTTGCCTTATTCGATGGGATAAGTGCGGTACCATCCATTTTTGGAGGTGTGAAATGTGGAATTTTATACTTCTTACTAAAAAGTACGATTTCCGTTTTCGCTGGATTTGCCTTTAGTCCGCATTGTACACATACATAAATAGTTTTAGAGCAATAAGTAAATTTAATCAAATTTTTTTTTGCAAAGTTATGTATTACACATCTCTACTTTGCAAAGAAAAGTAAAGACGCGTGCAAAGCAAAAAGTTAGTTTTTTGTGTTTTGACAGGTCTTATTACAACATTTTGCCTTTTAAATTTTCAATAGTTTATTTAGAATTTTGGGATTTATAGTTATATGTTTGAGAATATATTTCAAAAGTTTGTAATTTATGAATTTTTTAACATTTTTATAATTTATTAATATTTTATTCTAAATACATATAATGGAAGTTCTTGTAAGCTTAAAAAACTGTGTGAAAATTTTTGCTTTTTTTTGTTAAGACGATATTTTTCATTAAGTAAATATTTTGATCCAGCAGAAATTAAAGCGATTTCTGACAACCAATTTTATGAGCATTTTAATTGGAAACTTTTCTTTCTAGATAACGACATAAATGCTTCAGCAAAAATGGTCGAGAACATGATATTGCTAGGGATGAAATCATTCATTCCCTCCAAGCTGATTTCGGTTAAACCAACAGTGAAGTCCTGGTTTAATCAGACGTGTAAAAATGCAGTCAGATCCAGAGAGGAAGCATTCAGTAATTGGCGTTTAAACAAAAACCCAGACACTGATTTGCTACGCAAAAAGGCAAGGACTTCGTGTGCCATGGTACTTAGGCGTGAAAAGTTTCTTCACGAACAGCGTCCTCGTGCCAAAGTCCTTACAGCTCCCTGGGGCAGTAAGACCTTTTGGTCATTCGTTAAAAGAGCAAAGAACAATGCTAGTTCATCAATTCTAACTCTCTTAATGAAGGAGCAAGCATTCACCGACCCGGTTGACAAGGCTAACCTGTTGGCTGAAATTTTTGCAAGCAATTCTTCCTTGCCGGAAAGCAGTCAACCACTCCCCGAGCTCGAAAGAGTATCTGTAACTATGCCAAAGATGTTCTTCCGGGCTCGAGCAGTTAAAAGGGTTTTGACAGACCTCGACATAAATAAGGCTCCTGGACCGGATGGCATTCCAGCACTGATCTTGAAGCAGTGTTCTTCAGCGCTTGTACGTCCATTAGCACGCCTCTTCAGCATACTTTATCATGCTGGTGAGTTCCCATCATGCTGGAAAGCTGCTAATGTAACGCCAATTCCCAAAATGGGTGAGGCAAATAACCCTGAAAATTACCGCCCAATTGCAATTTGCTCTGCGCTTTCCAAAGTGATGGAAAGTATGGTCAATTACCATCTTGTAAGGTATCTAGAGTCGCATAAATTACTTTGTGATCGTCAATATGGATTTCGTAAGAGTCGTTCTACTGGAGATCTTCTGGTATATCTCTCTGAGAAATGGTGCCACTCAATCCATCATTTTGGCGAAAGTAAGGTGGTAGCTCTCGATATCTCCAAAGCGTTTGACAGAGTGTGGCATGCTGCACTACTGGCAAAACTTACTACTTTTGGTGTCGGTGATGACTTTTCTCGATTTATATCGAGCTTTCTCAGAGACCGCACTATACGAGTTGTTATAGATGGGGTCTCATCAAACGAGTTTAAGATTAATTCAGGGGTACCACAAGGCTCCGTTCTCTCTCTTACTCTATTTCTTATTTTCCTGAATGATCTTCTCTATCAAACTTCCAACCCTATCCACTCTTTCGCGGATGACAGCAGCATTTGCCACTCGTACTCGTTTAGTTATAGGCCCAGCCTATCAGAGGTCGCTGCTAAGAGGCTAAATATGAATTATTCATTGAATAGTGATCTTCTATCTATCTCCGAGTGGGTTCGTAAAAATAGGGTCGCCTTTAACGCTCGTAAGACCCAATGTTGCCTATTAACACACAAACAAACGACCGCAAATGCTGCTTCATCCGTACACATGGCTGCCATTGAGGAATCGGATGCTCTTGATGTTCTTGATATGAAGATACAGTGTGATGTTCGCTGGACTGAACATATTTTTCATATCTCTAAAGAAGCATTCAAGTGCCTTGCTTTTTTGAAACGGTGTAAGATGTACTTCTCGCCATCCGACCTCCTTACTATTTATACCACCTACATCCGACCGAAAATGGAATACAACTCTCATGTTTGGGCCGGTGCCTCAAAGTCTATTTTGGGGTTACTCGACCGTGTGCAGGAGCGCGCGAAGAAGCTCATCGGTGACAGTAGGTTATCCAACTCTACTGACTCACTGGAGCATCGACGCAGTGTGGGGTGCGTTACTCTGTTCTATCGTTACTACAATGGATTTTGCTCTGACGAGATCAGGGATCTTGTTCCCGAAACGTGCACATTTTTACGTAGCACGCTTTCATCGTCCAGAGCTCATCCATTTGTGGTCGATTGGCCGAGGAATCGTACTACGCATTACAGAGAGAATTCGTTTTTTGGCCGTACGCTTCGTCTGTGGAACAAGTTGCCTGCAGAAGTGTTTCCTGTCTGTTATAACGTTGGAAGGTTCAAGTCAAATGTTCACAAACACTTTCCCTCCTCACAACCTATTTTCCTAGTTCTGGTACAATGCACTGCATATGTAGGGGTCTTCCCCTGAGTACTGATCCAAGTTAAAAAAAAAAAAACAAAAAGCTTTTAATTTAAAATTTTTTGAATGGCGCTGTATTATACAATACTCATAAATACATAAAAATATTTAATAATACGTTACCAATATTTTCGTAATTTTAAAGAGAAAACGAAAATTTTAAACCAAATTGCTCAAATGCAACAAGAAACCCTTTTTGACTTGAAATTTCTTAACCACCTTAATGAAAACAAGATGTCATGCATATGAAAATGAACAGAAGAAATGCTTTTTATTAAATTCATCAAAAATACTGTTTGCTGTGGAGCAATTAAACAAAAAGTAATATATTATTTTATATTTCCTTGATTGTTGTTATATCTTTGTTATTTATTTCCTATTGTTATTTTTTTCCAGTTTAAAAACTTCTATGTTATTAAAATAATCATTTAGATCGGTTTTAATAAATGCTATTTGTTACTAGAAGTTTATATTTTAATTTTCAATTTCAATTTATATCAAAAACCAAATCAAGTGGTTGGCTGAACAAACACATTTTACTTATACAAATTGCTAATCATGCAATTGTACAATAATTGAAATTGTTGATAAAAATGCAAATAAACACTTTTATTTATATTTTTTGAATACAAAATACAAAATTATGGAATATAATGGACGGGTTTCTGAAATATGAATATATATTATTTGTGTTTAATTTATTAAAAATTATACATAATTATAATTTATGCTAAATTATTGATATGACTATTTTTAATTTAAAGTTAAATTCTACTCTCTCAGCTGTTCAAGGCTTCTTTATAATTATATGCAATTATATTTGTATAAACCTGAAGCTGACGTAATTATTCAGAATAAAGCTTTGTTCAAAAAAACTGGGTCATACAGTACTAGTCATGAAAATTTTATTCATTAAGCAATAGTCCACAAAAATTTCTATAAAAACTCTATATAACAATATATATAAGTACATACTCGTACATAACACCATAACAACTAGTGGTTTTTTAACGAATGTTTTCTTTAAAAGTCTATTAAATACCAGCCTATGATAAACTAGTTCATATAAAGGGGTCCAGCTGTTTGTGGAGTCATTGTATCTGCTGCTTGCATTCTTTCTTCGGCTTATATAAATTTGGATTCATATGTATGTATGATTGTATCAATTTAATTCTGAGGTTTGCGCGACTAGTCAGAAGGTTAAGTAAAGTTTAGTTCACCAAATACTAGTTCACTTAGTACTAGTTCACAAAATATAAATGCGGAAAATTTTAGTTCATAAAAAAATAGTACCTGAAGAGCTAATTCATATAGAAGTAATTCATAAGGAACTAGTTCATTAAGTAATAGTTCATAAAAAAACTTATCCATAAGAACTCTACTAAGAACATACATAACACCATAACAACTAGTGGTTTTTTAACGAATGTGTTCTTTACAAGTCTATTAAATACCAGCCTATGATAAACTAGTTCATATAAAGGGATCCAGCTGTTTGTGAAGTCATTGTATCTGCTGCTTGCATTCTTTCTTCGGCTTATATAAATTTGGATTCATATGTATGTATGATTGTATCAATTTAATTCTGAGGTTTGCGCGACTAGTCAGAAGGTTAAGTAAAGTTTAGTTCACCAAATACTAGTTCACTTAGTACTAGTTCACAAAATATAAATGCGGAAAATTTTAGTTCATAAAATAATAGTACCTGAAGAGCTAATTCATATAGAAGTAATTCATAAGGAACTAGTTCATTAAGTAATAGTTCATAAAAAAACTTATCCATAAGAACTCTACTAAGAACATACATAACACCATAACAACTAGTGGTTTTTTAACGAATGTGTTCTTTACAAGTCTATTAAATACCAGCCTATGATAAACTAGTTCATATAAAGGGGTCCAGCTGTTTGTGGAATCATTGAATCTGCTGCTTGCATTCTTTCGGCTTATATAAATTTAGATTATAATGTACATGAGTGTATCAATTTAATTATGAACTATGCGCGACTAGTCAGAAAATTTTGTAAAGTTTAGCCAGTAAAGTATAGTACACCACATACTAGTTCACTTAGTATTAGTTCACAAATGGAGAAAAATTTAGTTCAAAAAGTAATAGTACCTGAAGAACTAGATCATAAAGAACTAATTTATAAGCAACTAGTTCATTAAGTAATAGTTCACAAAAAGAAGACTATACATAATTAGTCTGTTTTAAACTAGTTCTTAAACGTCTTCAGTTAAGAGCGTAGTCATGTCCTCTTCTTCTTTGGTTCTGTTTAATTTTGAAGCATACGCATCTAGCCAATGATATAAGTAACAAATTCTTCATAAAAAGCTAGTTCAGAAAGTACTAGTTCATAAATGATAAGTAAAAAAATTTAGTTCATAAAGGAAAAGTACATAAAGAACTAGTTCATAAGTAGCTAGTTCATAAAAGACTAATTTATAAAGCACAAGACCATAAGAAACTAGTCTGTAATAAACTAATTCGTTAAATGCTTCAGCTAAGAGTGGAATCTTAGAATCTGCTGCTTGTGCGCTCCCGGATGTTCTACATTGAAATTATTGTGTATATGTTGTTGCTGTTGTCTTGTTGTTGATTGCATCCGCTTAGTGATGAAGTTTGCGCGACTAATCAAAAAATGCAAATAAAGCATAGTTCATAAACGACTTGTTCATAAAATAATAGTTCATGAAAGATAAGTGCATACAAATATAATTCATAAAGAAATAGTCCATACAGAAATAGTTCATAAAAAACTAATCCATAACAATCTTGTCAATAAAACACAAGGCCATAAAAAACTAGCCTGTAACAAACTAGTTCGTTAAGTGCTCCAGCTAAGAGCGGAGTTTTAGATTCTGCTGCTTGTACGCTCTCGGATAATCTAGATTTAAATTATTGAGTGTATGTTGTTGCTGTTGTTTTCTTGTTGATTGCATCTATTTAATGCTGAAGTTTGCGCGACTAATCAAAAGATGCAAATAAAACATAGTTCACAAAATAATAGTTCATGAAAGATAAGTGCATAAAAATATAATTCGTAAAGAAATAGTCCATAAAGGAATAGTTCATAAAAAACTAATCCATAAAAATCTTGTCAATAAAGGATTAGTTCATGAAGTAAAATTCCATAAAAAAACTAGCACGTAATAAAGTAGTTCCTAAAGGGCTCCAATTCAGGGTGGAATCATTGACTCTGTTGTTCTAGTTGTGTTGTTGTTGCTTGTGTCTGTTTAATTCTGAAGTTTGTGCAGTAAGTCAGAAGATGCAAATAAAGCTTAGTTCAGAAAAGACTGGCTCATAGAAAACTAGTTCAAAAAGGACTGGTCTATATAGAACTAGTCTATAAAGAACTATTTTATGAAGGACTAGTATGTCAAAGACTAGTTTGTAAAGGACTAGTCTAGGGAATAGTCTGTTACGGACTAGTGCATAAGAGATTACTGTAGGAAGGACTAGTCTATAAAGAAGTATTCTACAGAGAGCTTGCCCATAAAGCACTAAATCCAAGAGCACTAAATCCGTAAAGGGCTAGTCCATACAAGACTAGACTATGAAAGACTAGCTCGTAAATGAATATAAAGAACCGGTTTTTAAAGGACTAACTCATAAAGGAGTAGTTCATAAAGATTTAGTTAATAAAGTACTAGTTTTTAAAGAATTTGTTCATAAGGAAATAGTTCATAAAGAACTAGTTCAAAAAAACTAAGGACTAGACCATGAAAGACTAGCTCGTAAATTACTATAAAGAACCGGGTTTTAAAGGTATAGCTCATAAAGAACTAGTTCATAAATATTTAGTTAATAAAGTACCAGTTTTTAATGAATTAGTTCATAAGGAAATAGTTAATAAAGAACTAGTTCATAAGGAACTAGTTCAAAAAAGGCCAAGCGCCAGACCGTGAAAGAGTAGCTCGTAAATGACTATAAAGAACCGGTTTTTAAAAGACTAGCTCATAAAGAAGTAGTTAATAAAGATTTAGTTAATAAAGTACTAGTTTCTTAAGAACTGGTTTATAAAGAACTGTTCAAAAAAGGCCAAGGACTAGACCATGAAAGACTAGCTCGCAAATGTCTATAAAGAACCGGTTTTTAAAGAAATAGCTCATAAATAACTACTACTACTAGTTTATAAAGAACTAATTCATAAAGAACTAGTCAATAAATGGGTGGTCGATAAATAACTAGTTCATAAGGAACTGCGAAGAGCAGATCGATTGCTGAATTCATTCTCCTACGCACTATAAGCTTTTGTATATTTTATCTTTAATAAAGTTTAAAAATAAATATTATAAAGATAAATTTTTATTAAGAAACATACTAAAATAAAACTGCTTGACGCCTTGTAATTTTCCTTTTTTTCAGTTTTGCCTGCCTTCCTTGATAAAATTGTTTTCCTGAGGTAAATATAAATATTTCATTTTACCTTTTAAATTATTCCGTATCTTTGTGTTATACAACAACTCTACTTAAATTATTTTCACATAAATTTTCCTTTCAACCGGGCCAAACAAACAAATGCAAGTCCATACATATCTACAAATATATGTACTTAAACAAATTCTAATCTAAATACATGTAAATGTAGTACACACACAATTGAATATTTAAATTTACTTCTTTCTGACACCTTTTAAAATATTTATGTTTGCCACAATCTGAGAAAACCAGGAAAAGTATTTTTTTTTTCGAGTTCTTGCCTGCTGCTTATCTCAGTTGTCGACACAGGTAATTTAAGTGCAAAAGAACAAGTAATAGTACTCTTTGCACCATCTTGGATTTATTTACATACACATGTGCAGGCATTTAGTGTGCTTAAAGCAGAAAAATAGCTTTTTAACTTAGATTCTTATATTATACTTAGGCACATATCCTTGTAAGTTTGTTTGTTGCTTCGTCAAGAGCAGACAAACGCTTTAAGCAGCCATCTTGAAATGTTGATGATGATATATTTCTTGAGATTAAAATAGCGCAACAGGTCGTATATTCAAATTTATATGTCAATTGGGCGTGGCAGCAACTGCGAAAAAAAAAAACAAATTATTAATTTTCAAATATCTGGGAGAAAATTTAAATGAGCAAATACAAATTTTAAATTTATGGTATAGTAATATCCATGATATAAAAAATACAAGGTAGTTGCATTCTCTTTTTATTATTTTTAGTAAGAATTTTTGAAGTTTATTATTAAAGAGATATATAAAACAGCGTTGCTACACTATGATTAAGAAAATGTACTCCTAAATTGATTTTTTCCGAAATTTGTAATGGCGTTGTGCACACTAGAAGAAACTGTAAACTAATATAAGTAGGTATCTGTGGTCCTTTTGTTAGCTATGTTAAAATATTAAGCATATGTACCACTAAAGTTTTGAATAAACTTTTTGATAAAAAAATGAATGAAAGACAATAGAAACTTTAATTTTTACATTTTATTTGCCAAAGTTTATAACCACCCTTTCAAGTATGTTATAGGGTCTTCAACATATTCGGGTATGTTCTGGATTCTACTTTGAAGTGAAAATTGTTTAAAACCACTTCAATTTCAAACTTTGGTGTTCTACATTCTACTCGATACTTTTCATTTGTGTTTTGTTTTCGAACAATAATTTGTAGTGAATTGTCTGGTTCTTGAAACTACTTTTACACAAAATGTAGTAGTTTGAAAACACTTTTCAATTTTATTGTGAAAATGAAATATTTTACACAAAACTTAGTATAATTACAATCCCATTGAAATAAGAGGGTTAGATGACGGAATATTTATTTGAGATACAATTGTGCATATATTTATAGGGAAAATAAGGAGAATGTTATATAAAAAACTAATATTTGTTATTTTATTAACTAAAGTCGATTGGCGATATCATCTCTTATTACAGCGTTTACGGAGTCACTAACTCGTCCGCATCATCGTCATCACTTACATGTCTTTCGTTTACCGACACCCGCTATATCAAACTTTTGTATAAAATAGCACTTCAAAAATTACGATCATCGTTGCAAACGGAGAATTTACCTAAACCTAAATAAAGGCCGTATCAGATAAAGCTTTTGCTTCGTTTTGCGTTGCAAATTCGCTTTGACATCTAAGATAAAACTTACATACTTATATGAAACATGTCACATAAAGTATTTTTAACACAACGTGAAACGAAAGGTTCAGCAACTCTCATGTTTTTACTCGTTGAAGTTTTTTCTAATAGGTCCAAAGCTTTATTCTAGGAAAAAAATTAGAAGCAATTTCAGTAGTGCGTCCAATAATATTTCTAACTTCTATTATCATAAGAAATAATTAAATATAAAACTTAACAACCAGTTTTTTAGATAAACAAACAAATCGTGAGCGGTGCCAAAGTTTTCGTGAGCGGTGCCAAAGTTTTCATTGTGACATCGTGTCAGTACTAGTTACTGCACAAATTATCCAAGTTTTATTTTCGAAGTTCAGTTCGAACGAAAGAATGAAACACCTAAACTACTACTTTTTCAGAACAACAAAAATGAAAAGTTAACTTCTCAAATAATTTTTTATTTTCATTCCACTACTTTTCTGGAACATGCCGGATTATTCGATTTTTCATTTGTACAATTTATTCTAGGAAAACTACTTACTAAATATCGTTGTTGTAATTCTGACAGAAAGTAGGTTTAAAGATGGGCAGAAGGTTTATTAAAATTTCAGCATTTGACACTGAGTTAATATCAATATATTTAAAAAATTATGGGTTTTGAATAATACTTTAGGTAATTTTGCTTAATAACGATAAGTAAACGAGTGAAACTTTTTTGAATAAGGCTGTTAGTTGTTTTATATTTTAATTTTCTTTTGATAGAAGTCACACTTTTAATATTATTTTCAAACAGAATTTTAACCAAATCTGAAAACAGGGGAATATATAAACTAATACGGTTGCACAATTTTATGAAAAATGTCACAATCCTTATTTATGTCAGATGGCAATTGTTAAGGAAAATTGAGAGAATCAAACTACCTCGTATTTTTATATCATGGTAATATCTGTGGCATTCTATCATAACATCTTAGATGGAGATAAGGTCTAAAGATGGTTCTTAACCCGAGTTCTAATCCGAAAATGGATGCTGATGAGTAGAGCAGCGGCTATGAAACAGCTAGTTGTCCCGCAGCTAAAAAAGTTTGATTATTTGTCTGGTCTTCTTCAATCAAAAAATAATTGATCACAGGAACTTAATAGTGAAAGGCCAATGTAAGCGGCTTGCGGCAACGTGCGGCAACCACCTGTTCTATTTGCCGCTTGAGTTTATTTGTTGCAGGCAAATGAAAGCGGCTAATTGAAGAAAAATTTGTGCTTCGAAGATTGAACAAAAAAACATTTTGAGTTTTTTTAAAGCCAAAATAAATAAACAATTTCTGTCTTCTATTTTTTTCCTTTACTTTTTGGTTTGACAAATTGAAGCGGCAAAACAAAAAGTTAAACTGAATTCAACATTGCCACTTGGCCGCCTTTAACGGCATTGCCATTTTAAATTAAATTCAATATGTTGAAATTTATGTACGAATATTTTTATAAAAAATATAATATTTTGTAAATGGGTCACATTGTTACCGCCCGCTGCCGCATGCCGCTTACATTGGCCTTTCTCTATAAGAAAGGAAAAACTTGAACCAAAACCCGACGTACAAATGTATAAAAAATAAAAAAGAATTAAAAATCTAATTTAGAATTAAAAAGTTCGACAAAAAATTAATATTTCTACTTAACGCAATCTTACTGTATGTAATGTCCATGTAATTCCATTCCATTTATGCCAATTAGTGAAAGAGTTTGAAAGCAACACGGTACAAAAATTTCAAACTTTTACCCAAATTACGGGGTTCCGAACATTGATTCCGGTAGAGGAGATAGAAAATAAATAAAAATATATATGGGTCAGCGTTTCATAGGATGACACCAGCGTTTCTTTAGATCTGATGTAAAAGGTATGTATAGCAGCTTTGTACAGAAAGTTATGGAAAATACATTTGTAGAACATATTAGCCCTCTAAATGTCCCTCTAGACCGCATTTTTAACAGGCTTATATTAAATTCACTTGTATGCTTGAAACACTTGAACCCCATGCCATATACGTAATTATTATACATGTAGGTATATAAAACTGTATATACACAGCCCAATTATAAAGAAAAGTTCCATAGGAATTTTATAACTTTTCCCTTTCCTACAATTTTATTTTTTCTTCTCTCCATTCGTTGGAAACACTAAAAGGAGATCAATTCTTCAATTCTTACGGACAAAAATTATGCTTAGTTCTTTAATTTGAATTGAAAAATGTGAGAAATAAATTCCGTAAGGAATAAATTCCGAGAGAAATAAATTCCGTGAGAATATTCATAATTGGGCTGACATTTTTGTGCGAAAGTTAAAGCACTCCTTTTGCTTCTGGGGAAGTGCGGAGATTGTAGAGATTAATAATGATGATTTTGGGAATTCCCAAAAAAAAAATTCGGAACGGGTTTCCGGCGTGAAATAGGCATCAGAGCCATAAACGGTCATTTGCTTTAGTGCGACAATTGAAGTTGCCTTATTACTTTTGAGGAAGTGGGGGAATTTTGACGGGTCCTGAAGCCAACTTTGGGAATTCCCAAAAAACTTAGAATCACTTCGCTAACCGAATCGGAACCAAATTTTCATATTTGGTGCACGTTTTGGCCGTAGAGCTATTAACGGCCAGTTGTTTTTTGCGTGAAAATTGAAGTTTTCATATTGTTTCCGTGGAAGTTGGAGATTTCGGCGATTCCTAAAGCCCATTTTGGCAATTTAAAAAAAAAACTCGAAACGCATTATACAAACATAATGTAAAGAACGCAAAATTTCAACTAAATCAAATTTTCGATATTAACTAATTAGTTGTGAGTTCGAGTCCAAGTTCAGTCAAGAAGAAGGATTATATTTAATTTTTTTATTTTTATCTTGGACCAGTACTCAGGGGATAGCCCTTACAATTGCAGTGCATTGTACTGGAACTAGGAAAATATATTATGAGAAGGTGGAAAGGGGGAGTAATGTTTGTAAACTTAACACACGGAACGTCCAAAACAAACATTATCGCAGCATTTGAAGTGTTGAAATTAAATTAGAACAATTAAGTTTTTTATTCGCTATTTTTAGCTTCTACCATTTATACCAGTAAAAAATTATAAATAGTTTGTTTTCTATGTTTCCCAGCTATCTATATGTCGACATTTCATAGGAACTACCCTAATCATCAGTAGACTTTGGAAATTTTTGAAAGATATTCTCAAACATTCAACTTTATATCCCACCAATATAAATAAATTGCTGAGAATTTAAAAGAAAAATGCTCTAATAATACCTGTCAAAACACAAAAAACAAGCCTTTTCATTTATACACCTCTCTAACATTTCTTTACACCTTTCAAACAAATGAACAACCGTTGGTTGCTACGATTTGCTTTTTGAAAGTATCGAAAAGTAGAGAACAAAAATTCAAACAATGAAGTTTTTTATTCGCTATTTTTAGCTTACCAGTAAAAAATTATAAATAGCTTGTTTTCTATGTTTCCCAGCTATCTATATGTCGACATTTCATAGGAACTAACTACTATAAATGAAAAGGCTTGTTTTTTTTTTGTTCTGACAGGTATTATTAGAGCATTTTTCTTTTAAATTCTCAACAATTTATTTATATTGTTGGGATATAAAGTTGAATGTTTGAGAATATCTTTCAAAAATTTCCAAAGTCTACTGATGATTAGGGTAGTTCCTATGAAATGTCGACATATAGATAGCTGGGGAACATAGAAAACAAGCTATTTATTATTTTTTACTGAAATTAAATTAGTTAAAACTGATCAGTGCCCAGTGTATATACCTTTGACACTGCTCAGACTAACAGAAATACATAGGAGGAACGTAAAAAATAAATTAAAAATAACAAATAAAATAAAACAAACGGCAGTAAAAAAATTAAAAATAAAACAAAAATACGTGCACACATGATGCAAAACCAAACTCTACCTATTCAGAAGAACAGAAAAAGTAATTGAATAAACTAGCTGTTTCGTAGTCGCTACACTACTCAGCAGCACCCACTGAGATTCGAACTCGGGGTCATGTGAACATGATGTATTTTTAATACGGCCGCTTAACCAACTTAGCCATCGAGCTCTTTAATTATTCTTACGTTAATGTTTGTCACATATTGTTCACATATGTATATGTAGTTATTATAACCCCAGTTGTCCCCCAGCTAATGGTATTCAATTATTTTTTCTGTTCTTTTTTGGTCTTATTGTTTCAAAGCAATTATCTTTATAATTAAAAATAATCCTTCTTCTTGACTGAAGCTGGACTCGAACTCACAACTAATTAGTTAATATCGTACATATTTATATAACTAAAAGTTCACTTATTAAAATATTTACAAATCAAATCTTATTGTTGTTGTTGCGTTCTTATTGTTTTGCAAGCATGTGTGTGTATGTGTATAGCAGTTATATTTGTACAATTGAGTCTGACATCCTCATTAACTAGAATGTTTACGAATAATGCAATAAGAAATAAAGATGAATAAATATCAGCAGATGTTCATCAAAGCCAGAGTTCAAAGTTAAGCAGTGTGCAAGACAGTCATAAGTCATAAAAATAAGCAAGTCTAGTGTGCTAATACACAGTGCTAAGAGTAAATAAAGTTGTTTTGGTATTTTATTTGCAATTGAAGAATCCGCAAAAGCGTTTTTAAAAGTAAAAACGTAACAATATCGTCATAACATATAATAATATCATCATTACATATAACAATATCATCATTATAACTATGGTTATTTGGTGTATATATTTTTAAAAATACTTTTCATACAAAACTTTCTAGGTAAGGGATTTTTGTACACAGTTTTTATTTCTGCTGGTTTTGAGCTTCATGAAAATGTTTTAATTTAATTTTATTATCTTCACCACCTGTAATCATTTCCTTTTCCACTTACAGATCTTTTATTACAATAACTTTTACTATTAAGCAAGTTGTACTTGCAAATGTAGACCATTAAGAAAATTTCCTCCCCATGTTAATACATTGTGTTTAAGTTCTTCAAAACTTTGCCAAAATAAACAAATGAACATAAAACAACTATGAGAAAATTGTGTGAAACTTAAATGTTGTTAAGTTTTGTTTAATAACAAGTTATAAGTGTTAAATAAAGCTGTTATGATGACAAGTGGATTCATGTCAAGTGACAGCAGGATGGAAGCAAGAAAAAACTATTAAATCGAAATCATGGGAAAAGAATAAACAAGCGAGTTTATTCAGAGATAGTTACGGATATTGCACAACAACTAACACAAGTAAATATATAAAAAATACAAAAAAAAAAAAAATATATATGACACTTTGAAAAGTGTCAAAATATCCACGGACTTTACGACACCTCCCTGATGGACATTATGTCAGTTTCAAAAGTGACATTATGTCATGGACCTTTTGACACTTTAATGGACCTTTTGACACTTTTAAGTGTATCATAACATCCATGAACTTTATGTCACTGGACGTTATGACATGCCACCCAACAAGGTATGTCAGTGACGGCCATCCTCGATTGGGTGACGTGACATAATGTCCAGCGTCATAATGTCCATGGACATAATGACGCATCTTTAAGTGTCATATTGTCCATGGACGTTATGACACTTAACAAAGCGACATAAAGTCCACAAAAAAAGTGTCGTAAAGTCCATGGACATTATGACACTTAATCGTATGTCATAATGTCCAAAAAATTTTTAATTTGTATATCAAAGTAATAAAGGAATTTGTTAATACCGTTATAACGAGTGATTTTTTTGCTATTATCTTTTTGGCAACACTAGTTTTGACACCTCACGCACGTTTTGTATCTTGTGTCACTGTCAAACATATTCAGTTTGGTCTATAATTTAATCATGAATCGTCTTACTAACGAACAACGCTTGCAAATTATTGAATTTTATTACCAAAATGCGTGCTCTGTTAAGAAAGTTCATCGCGCGCTTCTTCCATTTTATGGTCAGTTTAATCGACCTACTGAGGCTTCTATTCGGGCTATTGTAAAAAAATTTCGCACCAAATTTACATTGTTGGACATTAAACCACCAACACGCTTACGTAGAGTGCGAACTGAAGAAAATATCGCAGCCGTATCGGCCAGTGTTGGTGATGACCGTGAATTATCGATTCGGCGCCGTTCGCAGCAATTGGGCCTCTGTTACTCCACTACGTGCAAAATTTTGCGGAAGGATTTGGGTGTGAAGCCTTATAAGATACAGCTGGTGCAAGAATTGAAGCCAAACGACCTACCACAACGCCAAATTTTTGGTGAATGGGCTCTTGAAAAGTTAGATGAAGATGCACTTTTTTTTTATCGAAGAATTGTGTTCAGCGACGAGGCTCATTTCTGGTTGAATGGATACGTGAACAAGCAAAACTGCCGTATTTGGAGTGAAGAGCAGCCAGAAGCATTGCAAGAGCTACCAATGCATCCACAAAAAACAACCGTTTGGTGCGGATTATGGGCTGGCGGCATCATTGGGCCGTATTTCTTCAAAGATGATGCGAATCACAACGTTACTGTGAATGGTGAGCGCTACCGTGCGATGATAACAAACTTTTTTTTGCCCAAAATGGAAGAGCTTGACTTGCATGACATGTGGTTTCAACAAGACGGTGCCACATGCCACACAGCACGCGAAACAATGGACCAATTGAGAGGCGAGTTCGGTGAACAGTTTATTTCACACTTGGGACCAGTCAATTGGCCGCCCAGATCGTGCGATTTAACGCCTCTAGACTATTTTTTGTGGGGCTATGTTAAGGCTAATGTCTATAGCGACAAGCCCGCTTCGATTGACGCACTGGAAGCCAACATTATTCGTGAGATACCGGCAGAAATGTTGGAAAGAGTATGCCAAAATTGGACTAAGCGGATGGACCATTTGAGGCGCAGCCGCGGCCAACATTTGCATGAAATAATCTTCAAACATTAAATTATATCGACCCAACTATCGATCCAAATAAATATTTCATGCATTTTTCTGAATTTTATGTGTTTTTTTTTTTAATTTCCGATAGTTCTTATAAAATCACTCATTAGTTTTAAAATTTCGGTGAAATTTAATGTTAGTATGCAAGTGATCTGCAAATGTTAAAGAAGCAAAAATTAAAACCTAATATGGAAAATAGTTCATATAAATATGAGTTCGTGAGTGGCTTTCGAAAAAATTCAAAACTTTTAGTACTCACGGATCTAAAGCAGATATTTCGCCAAAAACATCAGAATGCGGAATACACGAGATATACGTGCTATTTTAATAACTGCAATGTAACTATTGCTCTTGGGAAAAATGGAATGTGTGAGCAATTAAGTTTGGATTACAATCACAACCATTCTGTCCCAGAAGAACTTATAAACAAATTTAAAGTTATAAATGATATTAAAAAAGGTTGCAGAGGTAAGTCGGCATTCAAAAGAAAGGGAGTTG
Organism: Thecocarcelia acutangulata; assembly: GCA_914767995.1. Lineage (NCBI taxonomy): Eukaryota > Metazoa > Arthropoda > Insecta > Diptera > Tachinidae > Thecocarcelia > Thecocarcelia acutangulata. Next base: position 97,727,043 of record OU612097.1, on the reverse strand, counting down.
GGGACATTTTTGACGAAGAATGCATGCGGAATAAAGACATTTGCCCCACTGTATCTTTTCCAAAAATGAGGAGACAGCTTTATCGTATACGACGGGATAGAATGCCAAAAGAACCATGTACACCTATGGAGGATATAAAGAAAATATTTGAAAGTAAAAATTTTTTTGAAGAATTTGGAGTTTCAAAACATATTAATGAACCTTTTTATGCTATTCTGTTTTCATTTCGCCTACAATTATACAAATAATAAATAAAGAACCATCTGGTCGCCGCTACTTATTGGATGGAACATTTGCAAGTGTACCCGCTTGCGGTTTCAGTCAGCTCCTAGTTATCCACTATTTCACATGTAAGCCATTCAATTTTTAAACGATTTTGAGATTTTAAACATAATTTTGTTTTTGTAAACAGACCTTTCCATTCATATATGTTTTAATGTCGAAACGGCAAAGATATGTATATGAGCACCTTTTTCATTTCATCAACAATAATTTTTTCAAATTTGAGGCTTCAGCATTTCATACTGATTATGAAATAGCTTTAAAAAGTGCTCTTGAAAATGTTTTTCCTCACGCAGTATTGAAAGGATGTTGGTTTCACTACTGTCAGGCTTTAAGACGCAAATGCCAAAAATTTAAGGGTATGCCACAATTAATTAAAAGAAATAAAGACAGTGGTGAGTGGTACCGAAAAATACTAAGTCTTCATTTAGTAACTCTCGAACAAATAGAGGCAACCTTTCTAATTCTAAAAAGCGAAGTCTCGAATTTTACAAAAAGTCAGCAGCAATGCCTCAAAGATTTCGTAAAATATTTTGAAAAACGCTGGATGGCAAAGGTAACTTATTTGCTTCCTTTTTAGCAATTTAAAAAAAAAATACAGTTAAAAATAAATCAGACTATAAACATATTTAAAGAATTGGCATTATAATGCTGGAAAAAAAATATGTACACACATATGCATGTACAAATTGTATGTAAAAAAATAGAAAAAGTTGTGAAAAAAGAAAACATAATGTTTTTGTTACGTTGAAAATAACTGAAAATTTGGGAAGGTGAATTAGTGGTAAAAGCAAAATTCAAAGGGAATTCATAGCGTCCATGGACAATATGACACTTAAAGATGCGTCATTATCTCCATGGACATTATGACACTGGACATTATGTCACGCCACCCTCGATTGAGAAGGACGGATACCTTTGCCACCATCAAAACGTTAAATAGGTGATTCTACCGATATTAATCGTGAAAATTGAAACTTTTGTCTTGGATTGGCTGGAATTATTTAATTTTTTATATTTAGTATTAAGATTTCAATACTTATTATTAGTGCAGATTTAAATAAATAATTGTTTGAAAAAAAAGAAGAAACTATGTAATCATTCAAAAGCTCGATTTTGATTTTTTTTTGGTTGCCTATGCGTTTTTGCATTTTAGCTAACGATATGTAGGTAGTTGCCAAATGAATTTGTTACTGCAGCAGACTTGACAAGCCAATGCGTGCTGTGTCTGCACAAGCAGTTTAATTGAAAAGCTATATAGCCTTTATAAAAATTGTATACAAGCTAATTAAATTTTTGCCGCAAAGCCGCAAGTATTTTTAAAATCATTTTATGTGTTTGCTTTAGTGTGTCGCACATATACATATGTGTTTATATATATAATCGTATGTGCTTCTAAATATATTAGTTTTTTGTGGTGATACAAAATAATTTGGTTTTATCTATTAAACTTGCAAGTTCTAGTTTTTCTTAAATTGATTCAAGAAAATGTTTTTCAGTGACTTAATACAGTAGGGTGGTTCACATTCAATACAAAAAAAAAGTGTTAGCACGTTGCAAAACACTTGTGGCCTTATGTATAAGACAAATCCTTTTGCTAACTAACTAGCAGCTAAGTTTTTTGTGTGTAAATTCCCATAAGGGAAGATAGCAGCTAGTTAGTTAGCACAAGGTTTTGTATTATACATAAGACCGTTGAAGTATATTTTGAACTTCTTTAAATTTTTTGTTTAGGAATAAAAATAAACAGTTTCACACTCATAGAAAAAAGCATCTCCATATTGATGACGGCTGGTCATCAGATATGTGACATCAATTGTATGTAAATAATCATCAGTGATATGACACCTGACATCAATCTCAACGACAAAAGTTATCAGATGCGTATATTTAATTTACGCATCTGACATGCCAACGAGATCCGGAATCCACACTTCAACTTTTGCAGATGACACAGCTTTTTCTAGCGTTCATGAAAACCATCAAGAAGCTTCACGAAATTTGCAGCAGTATATTTCAATATTAGAGAAATGGTTGAAACTTTGGAAAATAAAAGTTAATGAACAAAAATGTACTCACGTTACATTCACACTGCGTAAGCAAACATGTTCGGCTCTCCAAATTAACAATACACCTATTCCGCAGCATAATGAAGTTAAATACCTTGGTATTTACCTCGACCGTAGGCTAACGTGGAAGCCTCACATTGATGCGAAAGTCTCTCAGTTAAAATTAAAAGCAGCGCAACTAAATTGGCTTATGGGAAGAAATTCGACATTGAAGTTGGACTGCAAACTTTTGTTATATAACGCAATTTTAAAGCCTATATGGTGCTACGGAGTTCAATTATGGGGAACCGCCTCAACATCTAACATTGAAAAAGTTCAAAGACGACAAAACCAAATTCTTCGTACGATTACTGCAGCTCCATGGTACGTAAGAAACTCACGAATTCACAAGGATCTGTGTGTTCCGCTGGTAACTGACGTGTTCTCTAAGTATGCCACAAGGTATATCAGTAAACTGGAACTTCACCCAAATCCTCTTGCACGCAACATACTTAATTTTGGCGGCCACTCTCGGTTGAGAAGAAGGGATACACTGGCCACCATCAGAACGTTAAATAGGTGATTCTACCGATATTATTCGCGCGAAATGAAACTCTTTTGTCTAGCAGTGGCTCGACTTAAATAACTTTTATATTTAGTATTAAGATTTGAAGACTTATTGTTAGTTCATATTTTGAAGATTCAATAAATAAATGAATGGCAAAAAAAAAAAAAGTTATCATACAAGTTTGTTATATATTGAGTATCATCAATGCTACAACTGTCGAGACATCAATTCTACATGATACATCTTATTAATGGTTATAATACATCCAATTTGTCAAAATTAATTGTAAAAAGGCTAAATAGTGTCACAATGTTTTCTATTTGTTGTTGAAAAGGAATTTGGTTGTTAAAATTATTATTTTTAAATTTAAATTGATTTTTAAGAAGTAGAAAAAAATGCATCATATTAATGACATTTAGTCATCATATACGACGTTAGTTACATAAATATAATGGCATCGTAGAGAGTAAAACAGAAAGAAGAACTACGATGCAAAGAAAGAGCATATTTTCTCGTTCACAGCATACACACAATTGAAATATGATTATGCGCCACACAGACATTGTATTGATGCCAGGAAGCCATCAAAATTATTATTAGAACATTTTTAATTCTCATTGGTTTCTTGAAAATGGTACAATATAAAGTAACGTGTTTGAACATAATTTTGAAATCATTAAATTGAACTACAGTTTAATGTTGACGATAATATTTCATCATCAATTTCACTTCACGTGCTGATGTCAATGAGCTATCATATCCATGAGATTGAATCCAATTATATTATTCTGCTGTTAGTGCACTATTCAATTAATGATATTTTTGTTAGGTGGTATAAATAGTAAGGAGATCGGATGGTGTGAAGTACATCTTGCACCGTTTCAAAAACCTAGGCACTTGAATGCTTCTTTAGAGGTATAAAAAATGTGTTCAGTCCAGCGAACATCACACTGTATCTTCATTCCAAGTACATCAAGAGCATCCGATTCCTCAATATTTTGTGTTCGGTACTCGGCAACACGCTTTGTTGACATTTACTTTATTGACATATAATTTACTTTTTGACATTTTAATTAAATTTACATTTTCTGGAGTTTTGTGTGGTTTGAAAAATTTTGTTAATTCTGTTAAAGAAAAAGAAATTTTAATAAATATGGAATATAAATGGGAAAGAAAAATTGTGTTAGTGAAGATAATATTGACATAATTTTTACACATCGAAATATTTGCTGAAACAGACAACGTAGCGAAAAATGTAAAGGCTCAGTTAGCCAACTGGAATGTAATGTAAATGGAATGTGGTAGTAACGTAAAGTAAACTTAAGACGTAAGTGCGATTATAGAACGTAAAAACTTAACATATGTTTTTGGAAAAAATTTTGCTACTAATAAAAGATTTATGGGAACGTACACAAAAATAAAAATGAATTTTAAAAACTTTAATTCAAATGTTTTATGCAAAAGTTTATTAAAACAAATTTGGGTTTTATGAATATAAATATATATAGGTACATCCTACCCAGCAAACACTAATTGAGAATAAATTGAAATCAAAAGTTTTCTCAAACGACAAAGTTTTGGTACTGATTTGAGATCAAATTAAAAAACCTAGTATGGTCAACCAAAAGGGGAAATTATTTTCAAATTGAGAAATTTATTTATTCCAAATGTAATTTTCAAATGTGGATTGTGGTGTGGAATATATATAAAAACTATTTTTTGCTTTACAATTCATTTTTCTTTTAATTTCAATTTTCTATTATTATTATTTAATTTATTATTATTTTTTTCCTTAGTCTTGAAATTCTCGAAAGGACAAAGTATTTGGTTCCACTTTGATTCTAAATCTCGCTGAAATCGTCCAATCTATTTATATCTTATTATTTTAACTTCTTTATGCGCTTCTTCATGTGTTTTTACCTATAAAAAATTTTTTTTGTTCACATTTACTTGCATATTGCTCACAAACAAATCACATTTATTAACCTTTTCCCTAATTCTAAATTTTTTTTTTTTTTTTGTAATGAATTTAAACTGTTGATATTTTTTCAGTAATTGGTGACACATTTGTTTTATGATTTGTATTTATACTCAATATCAAATTAATAAAACATTTAGTATCAAATGTTTATATTCAAATGATTTTTTAATTTAAACTCGAATCTTAAAATCAAAGATTTGAAAAAGATTTGAAAATTATGGTTGATATGATATGATAGTCATTTTATATCAAATGTTTGATTACGTGTTTGTTGGGTAGTAAAGAAAGAGAAAATCAAAAAATGTATACATAAAAAAAAAAAACGTTTGAATAGTGTTGTTACTGAAGCGTAAATAATTACGTTTAAGCGATTTATGTAGACAATTTTGTTTACTTTCTTTTACTACATATGCATTTATTTACATATAAATATTTTTAGAATACATTGATTTAGATTACTTAATAGTTTACATATACATATGTAGAATATACTATTTTTAGAATGTATTGATTTTAGTCACTTATTAATCTGATATTTGCAATAAATTCTTTCACCTCAATTTTCTTTTTTTTTTTAATTTTATCATTTTATTTTTCAATTTAACACATGTGAAATATATGTATTTCAATCATAAATGGGCTTCGCTCTAGTCATTACGCGTACCACGCTCACGAATATAACCAATGTGAATGAAGTAAATTTATTCGACCACCGAATAACATTTTTTGTGCTGATTATGCACAAAAATTAATGAATTAAAAAATGAGAAAGATATCAAAATTTTAAGAATAAAATAATATAATTTTTTTTTTTTTAATTGAGTCTGTACAAGGCAGCTTTAAACAGGTAGTGGCAGAATTACAATAAATACAACATCAAAAAACATCAACATATTTTTTTTTTGGTAGAATTTACGAACAGTTATCAAAACTTTTTTGAAAAAGCAAGGAAGTCTATGTGCTTTTGACAAATTTACGAAAAGGAAACTAAAGACAGCTGCGCTTATACCACTACCGTAAACAAGCTGCAAGATTTTAAAATAAAAGCTGATTTCCTTAATTTGTATGATCACACATATTCGTGCTTCAATTGTTAACACATCACGTAGGCAACACGATTACAAAATATTTAACATGAGTGCATATGAATATTAGTTTCTCGTGTGCACACATGATCGTGAAAAATTCATGCTCGCTACCTTTAATTGCATTGGCATTGCTTAATGTATTTAATTTCTAGCAGACTAAATACAATTTTAAAAACTTAAGTTATGAGGTATGGAATAATTTGTGCTATTAAGTGCTTTTTATATCACCATGTTGACAACACTTAAAAAAAATGTAACGTAAAAATGTAAGAAAATTCTATTTTCTACAGGTTCATACATTCCGATTACGTTACATTACATTTCAATAACCGTTCTAACTGTTTTACACATAACAAAACCGATCAGCTGTTTAATTACGTTACTTTTACATTACATTCCAGTCGGCTAACTGCGCCTTTAAAAAACAAATAATGGAATGTTGCCGGTAACATGTTCGACTGTGTGTATACGAAAGAAAAAATCAAAAGAGAATTACAAATGTTTTTCTTCCAAATGTTCGCTCGTCTAAATTCAGACTTACGAGTAAAACAGTGTTTAAAAATTTATTTAATTTTTAAGTGCAAAACAGATTGCAGCTATTTTATCGCCTGGAGCCAGATTCCGCAACTATGAATTTTTTTTTACCAGTGAACAATCAAAATAAAATTCACTGACAGACACCGTGTTCACTTTTCATTAAAAAGCGATTCCGTAAAAAACAATGAATTTTATTGTGCTGAATATGTTTCTTCAGGCTGAATGTTATGTTGATTTGTCAAGTTAACTGTGTCACACAAGTTGTTTAGCAGATAATTTTGATTTACATACATAATCCTTTTGTTTATTTTTTTCAAGTTCAAAATATTTTACAAAAAACTAATATTCAGCAAAGATTTTTGAGTGAAAAAATTGTCATTCTCACCATTGCGGGCTCAAAAATCAAAAGTGAACACTGAAATTGGTGAACATTTCAAAATTCATCGTTGCGGAATTTGTCCCCTGGTATTCATTTTACGGCTGAAATGTGTTTGTCTATTTAAAAAAAATGTTTTATTTTGCAACACTCGTTATTGAAACGTATTTAAGTCGTTATAGTCATTAAACACTGAACTGTGTCTTTAATGGCAGCATTAAAAACTGTATACAACATTTTAACTTCCGGTGATTTTTATTTTCCTGTTTTGTACATTAATTGTCCTTCGGTGGCTTATTATGCAGTATTAACAACAATGTTTCATGACTTGTGTGAAAAAGCAATTATTCTTACAGCTATTTTTATTTTCTAAAAGCTTATGTAAATGTGGTTAACACTAAAACGTAAAAGAAAACTTTGTAACTGAACAATTTTTATATAAAACTGGCGCAAATGCGGAAACATTACGTGGCGATTTTGTACAAAGTTATAAAATTGAACATGAAATAATATACTTTGTAAAGGCAGAAATTTTGAAAACTACTGCATTTAAAAAGGTAAAATATTAGAAAAGAAGTTTAATTTAGACACATAATAGCTCTTTATAAATAACTTTAATTTAGGTTAAGTCTATTAAAAATTAATTTACAACAAATGACTTACTTAGATGCCAGATAAATCTGGTTTAAAATCGTCAAATTCGGTGGAAAAAATCGTCAAACTCGTGAATATGATTATTGCAAATCGGCAAAAAATTGCCAGCTTTCAAAATTAATTATTTTTAAATAAAGGATTCATTTCAACGGGTTAAAGTATAGCAAATGAAAATATGGCTGCCTTTAATAAAAAACTGCAAATATATAGTCCTGCAAACATAAAGTTAATCTCATAAATAAACCATTCATAAATTTTTTTTATATACATTTTTTAAAATAGAATTTCATTTAATAAAAGGTTCCATTATTATACTTATTCACGTTGGCAACCAGTTTTATTTAAAACCCGTCTGGCAGCTCGCTTGCAACCAGAACTTAACGAACTTATTTTTGATGAGCTCTGGCAGCAAGGTTTCGACGTCAGGCTGGGTTGGCTGCTTTCATTTATTCCCTTGGTAGCAGTAGTCCAATTAACAACAACTCATTTCAATTCAGTGAAGTTTTAAATATAAAAAAAGTCTTCAAGTGTAGAGGAAGAAGTTAATTTACTGAAGAGCTTTTTTCTAAACGTTCTAAATTTAATAAAATCTTTTTATTTGTGGGGGGACAGTACAAAAAGCAAAAGATTACCTGTGTACATAGTCTAAGATTTTTACTGAAATTGGGTTTGTGAAGCTTAAATTAAACAATTGTATTGTCATTTTTTGTAACCTAAAATACACACTTATTGTAAATAGTATCTACTACTAGAGAAATAAAAAGTATTGATTTCCCCTTGAAGACAAGATCAGTGTTTTTTACCTCATTTTGTGGCACTGGCCTTCGCCAAGAAGTGACCCACATCAACTCTCCATCATTGGACCATCACTGAAGACGCCTTCATCAGAAGTACCGCCTACCTACCCTACACTCATAGAAAAACGCATCTTCATTTTGATGACGACAGGTCATCAGAACTGTGGCATCAATAGTATGTAAAAAGTCAACAGTGTTATGAAAATTAACATAAATCTCAATCACAAAAGTCATCACACAATTTTGTCATATATTGAGTATCATCAATGCTACAACTGTGGTGACATCAATTCAATGATACATTTTAATAATAGTTAAAATTCATTTAATTTGTCAAAATTGATTATAAAAAAAAGCCTAAATAATGTTTTAATATTTTCTATTTATTGTTGAAAAGGAATTAGGTTGTTAAAATTATTATTTTTAAATTTAAATTCATTTTTATGAAGTAGAAAAAAATGCATCATATTAATGACATTTAGTCATTATATGTGACGCTAGTTACATAAATATGATGACAGCGTAAAGAGTAAAATAAAAAGAAGAACTACAAAGTAGAGAAAGAGAATATTTCCTCATACACAGCTTGCACACAATTAAAGTATGATAATGCGCCACACAGACATTGTATTGATGGCAGGAAGTCATGAAAAGTATTATTAGAACATTTTTAATTCTCATTGATTTCTTGAACATGGTAGAATATAAAGTTACGTATATGAACATATTTTTGAAATCATTATATTGAACTGGAATTTAATGTTGATGTTAGCGTACCATAGTATTGATGATATGTCGTCATCAAATTTACTTCACGTGCTAGTTTTCTGATGTTATTGAGCTATCACATCTGATTTTAGTGCGCCATTCTATTGATGATTTTTTGTCATTACATTGACTTCATTTAGTAATTTCTTTTTTATTGGAGTTTTCTTGCATTGATGTGAGCATGTACATCAAAAGTATTCCGATAAAGCATCTCTATGATGTCAGTGTGATATTCCGTTGATGAAATAATTTTCATAATTGTCGTTGTTGATAATTAGAGCAACTGATGTAATGGTTGACATCACAGCGATGAAAATTGTCATGGGGTCAAAAATGATGACATTTGGCATTGCATTGGTGTTAAAATATATCACAGTTATGACAGGTTTTCTATGAGTGTACTGCCCTACAACTTGCCGGAACCAGCAGCAGAAGGAAACATACCGATCATCCTCCAGCAGCAGATCTTTCGGTAAGTCCGTTTTTTGTTCTTATGTTACCCCCTAACCCCCCTGTGCCTCGCACAATACTGAACACTTCTATTAAATCGTCAAAACAGCCAAAGTTGCAAATTTTTTAGGTAGTCTTTAGTATATAACATTTCTTCTGAAATGGTCTTCAACTAATTTCTCACTTTGTCTTTGTTAAGTTCCACGCACCTGGATGCAAACTCTCGCCTTTGCAGAAGATAATAAGACTAATATTTTGCTTATAAACTTAGCCATAGAAGGATACATTATTCCAAAAATTTTGCATTTTCATGTATTATAAAACACTATTTCGAAGTTTAGTAGGCTTCGTTGCTTTAATTCTGAATAAATTTCTCAAGTTTCGAATTCCACGATGAAATTAGAAAAATGTTTGATTTGTCTTTTTTTTTTATCATATTGTAAAGATTTATAAAAGTTAAACTTTTTAATTCATGTTGAAATTTAAATCTCCTTAAAATCAAGCACACGCTTGTACAATTTGCACAATTTTTAACTAATTAATTTTTTTTAGCGCTATTTACATATGATATTTTAAATACGTTTCTAACATACACAATATATGTATATTCCCAAATAACTATCACATAACATACCATAAATATTACTTTCATTTCCTATATAAATTCACGCCAAAAAAGTTGTAAAACCAGAATTGCTTGAAGGATATGACAGTAAAAAAGTGATCTCCAAAAATCGTCAAAAACAAACCTTAAATCGTCAAAGTACTATTTTCAGCATCCAAAATCGCCAAATGACGACAAATCGTCAAATATGGCAACCATGATGACTTATCATATGATGGGGTATTTTAGGAGTCGCATACAAAACGTGCTATTTTTTTAGTTTTAAAAACATTATTTTAGGAGTCGCATAACAAAACGTGCTATTTTTTTAGTTTTAATAACATTATTTTTGATGTATTTGCATACATTTGGCTAAGGTCTGCTGGAAAATATTGTAATTCTATTTCTCATAGAAAAAGTTTGGCTTTTAAAAAATTGGTGCAGAACAAACTGTACTAATTTTTCTTTTATTTGCAGAAAACCTGTTTTTTCATAACAATTTAAATGTCTTTGATTTATTACAATTAGGTTGAGAAATAGGTGTAATTTTCTCGAATCAAGCATGGTTATAACTTATGAAAACGTGACTGATCATGAGGAAAAAAACACTCACGCGCATATCTTTTGGCACATTTTTGCGGAAGTATCTAATTAAAATCTTTAAATTTAAAAAAAATTGAGTTAGCTGAGGAACGAAATGTACTTTTTACTCCTTTCGAACACCTTACAGAGCTTTTTATTTGACTCGAGATACCAACATTGTGAATATGCTCTCTGTCTCTCTTTCTCTTTTTTCCCCGCAATATTTACATAATTTTACAAATTTATGTTGCTTTCTGTTGTTTTCAATTTGCGGTTTATCTTAGAAAAGCAAAACCAAGATACGAATATACATATTGTTCTTGGCTTGTTGTTACTTTTGGCCAAGAAAACTTTATAAACTGCTAGTTATGGCCATCTTCGTAAATTATTTGTTATATTTTCTTTAAAAGTTTTTTGCTTTGTGTCTTACGAATATGCACTTCTCACTATCACTTTTCAAAGTTTTTCTGTTTTTTTTTTTCATTTGACTTTTATGAAATAAAGACAAATGAAAGCAATTCAATTAAAATTATTTTGCTTTTAACTTTTATAAAAATAGTATTCTTTGTTAGTAGTTGCATGCTTGTTAAAAGTTACTTTATATCAATTATTAGTTTCCAACATTCACTTAGAATTAAACAGCTAAAACATTGTTGGCTATATTTGCTATGGAAACAAAAACACATTTTTATATAAAAACAAGAAAATTTAAAAATTGTTTTTGAAATTTTGCTCATCAGAAGGCAAATTAAAGTGATATTGAAGGCTGAAGATTCACATCCTATAAGAAAACTAAACGCCGATTACACTAAGCGATTTTATTTATTTATTTATTTTATTTCATCTACAGAATTATATTCTTACAGATTACTAAACACTTTAATTAACATATTTAAATAACATAAATTTGAGCGCATTAAAACTAAAAACAAAAGCTACGTATACACGGTTCTTAGATCTTGTCTGAAAATGTATTACGATCGTGTGAACTGCCAATTTTTAACTTAAAACGTTGTCAGAAAAACCATTGTCAATCAATTGTAAGACGACAATGTTGTCAGGCTTGTGACAATCATGAAAACACTCTTCGTCGGCATTGCCAGATAATTAGCTGGTATTGTAAGCTCAGTTTTAATTGTCAGATGTATAAAATTAATGCACCTGACAATGGCATCATTGTCAGAAAAAAGTTTGATGAGCAACACTGCTTAACAGATGGTTGTTGATATACATAAGTAGCAATGCCTTACAACATGTCTGGCAATTTTGGTTCGTCTAACAATCTGACAACCGTGTGAACTGACAATTTTTGTTGTCAGATGAATTATTAGTCAGACCATAGTCTGACAATGAAACTGTAAGATTTTTTTACAATCGTCTGAACATACAATTTACTTCAAAGAGACAATTTTTCATTGTCACTACATTGTCAGCATGTTGCCAGATCTTACAATATTGTAGCATTTGACAACCGTGTGTACATAGCTAAAAGAAATAAGTTGTTACATTAATGTAAGTATCTTGCAGTAGGTTCTTTATCCGCAGAATTAGTCCGCAGAACTAGTTGTTGGTTCAGCTTAATTTTATGCTTGAACATTCAAAACATTTAATAAAGAAAAAAAATTTACAATTTTGTCTTTAAATCTTCAACAAAGCTGCGAGCTGGCACGTATTTCTGCTTTATGGAATGGTAATGAGGGCAGATTGATATTGAAGCTACTTAGTTGTAAATGGCAGCACAAACACAAAACATTTTTTTTTTGAAATTGCAATCTGTCCAACGTCAGTTGTTAAAATTTCACCCAAATTCATTGACTACGTTATTTGTTGTAGTCTTTTGGAGTAAGGAACTTTTGGGTTTATTGCAAAATGGCAAACAGTGAATTTCGTGCAGTGATTACGGCCACGAGTGAATTATTCACGATTCACTCACACAGGTAGCAATTTTTGCCATATGAGCAACTTCTTGTTAAGGAGTTCAGGACTTCTAATCCCTTTTGTATACAATTTCACAGCAATCAATGGAAGAGAAGATAGCGACGAGAAATAAAAAAGGAAAGCCCGAAAAGCCTTACGGTGAGTCTATTTGCTTTTTGTATATACTTAGCTGGTGAGGCCTAACGTTCTTTATGTCAATAAAAATGCAGAATTTTTATTACAAAATTTTCTCAACGATACAACTTACGGTGAGTCTGCTCCGTCAGATTACATGATTAAATATTGGATTGCTGAATTTAAACGCGGCCGAACAAGCACTGCAACAAGACGATCAACAGGAAGGTCAAAAGAGTTTGTCAAGAACCGCAGAAGTTGCTTATATCAAACCACTACAACAAATAAGCTATTGGATGAATTTGGGCAACATTTTAACAGCTGACGTTTGACAGATCAGAATTAAAAAAATAATAATTGTCTTAGGCCCAGTTTTTGACTGCGTATTTTAATACAAAATCAGTTAATTTTCATTTAAATTTAAATTGTATTTAAATGCAAGTTCAGTTTATCAGTCTTAAATAATTGTTCCTATTTAAATGCGATGAAAGTATGTCAGCTTTACTTAAGTTCCAAATATTATGCAACGTATTCCATAGAACCGAACAGCTGTTTGTTAGTAGAAGAATAGAAAAATTCTTAAAGAAAAATATTAAATTTATTAACGGCATAGAAAAACTTAATAATTTTATTACATGCGAAGTTAGTTTTAGTTCATTATTATATTTAGTGCAAAATTAGCAACTAATTTTTAAATATCTTCTACAGGCAATAGCTTGTATGTGTGCTTTGTTTACCTTTTTTGCACTAATACAAATGCAAGCACACAAAAACTATATGGACTATGAGAAAAACTTAAATAAAACTTAAATGAAGAAGTTTGGTCATTTAAATTTAGTCCAAATTTGTAGTGAAAAACAGATTTTCGTATGTAAATGGAATTTAAAGCTAAATAACATTTATATATGAACTCAAAAACTGGGCCCTAGTCCTGCCATCTTCAACATCAATTGGCCTTCGATTATGATTTGAAGCAATTTATAATTTTACTTTTGAAAAATTAAATGTTTTTGGTCATATTTTTTATCAAAAGTAGTAGTCATATGTAATATTATTATAATTATTATTTTTTATTTAGGACCAGTACTGAGAGTCTAACCCCTATATAGGCAAATAGGTTGTGTAAAGGGGGAAAAAGGGAGTAGTGTTAGAGAACATTCGACTTGAACTTTCCAATGTTATAGCACACACACACCTATGCAGGCAACTTATCCCACAGGTTAAGCATGCGGCTGACAAATGAATTCTCTCTGTAATGCATTGTACGATTCCCTGTGCTTCGTAAAAATGTACAAACCAAAAATTTAATTTAAAAAATTATAAAAGTTCATCAAAAATTCAATAAAATTATTGTTATAATTAAAAAATAATCCTTCTTCTTGACTGAAGTTGGACTCGAACTCATAACTACTTAAGGCCCAATCAGACTATTATACAAGTATAAATACTTTCATTAGATTTTGTGAGATAAAAGTCTAAACACATTTCTTGCGACTGTCAAAAAGTCTAACGTAAATTCGATTTTGCATTCACACCATCACACTTGATATAAACCAACATAGATTTGCCATCATAAAACTTTTCACGGCGGCAGGTGCGCTATTCGTCGTAGGCGATAGACGTGCCGGCGCGTGAAATTCTTCAACAATTAAAATAATAATTATGTATAGCACATCCAAATTCAATAGCACAAACATATTTTATGTTCGAAATATAGCATGAGCAAAATACATTTATAAATGACAGCTAAATTCCAAATTTTATAACGACAAAAAATACTATCAGTGACGGCACCCCATCGGCTACGAAATAGCCGACTCCTCAATTTTTAATTAGCTGGTTTGCTAAAAAATACAACCCTGATCCAATGAAGAGTATTATCGTTTTGAAAAGTTTCAAAAAACTAAGAAGTCGTATGGGATGTCAAATTTTTATCGTATTATTTTTCGTATGTATGACGGATTACATTCAGACTATCAGACTTGCACGTATTATTTAAATTTTTGACAAGTATTAATACAAAGTATAATAGTCTTTAGTTAATATCGTACATATGTATATAACTATCGGATGGTTAAATTTCAAGGGCCGATCATCGGGCCGTATTTTTTCCAAAATGAGGCCGGTCAGGCAGTTACTATGAATGGTGTTCGCTATCGTGAGATGATAACGAACTTTTTATTGCCCGAATTGGAAGATATGGATGTAGACGATATATGGTTTCAGCAGGACGGTACCACTTGCCACACAGCTAACGAAACAATTGCTCTTTTGCGCAACAAATTCAATGGCCGTGTTATCTCACGGAATGGCGATGTCAATTGGCCGCCAAGATCATGTGATTTGACACCGTTGGACTTTTTCTTTGGGGTTATTTGAAAGAAAAGGTGTACGTCAATAAGCCAGCAACAATTCAACAGCTAAAGGATGAGATAATTCGGCACATTAACGGCATAGAACCTCCATTATGCCTCAGGGTCATCGAAAATTTGGACCATCGGATGGAGGTGTGCCGCCGTGGTCGCGGCGCCCATTTGGCCGATATTTTATTTCATACATAATTGAATAATACCAGTATATCATAATAAAATAAAATTACAATAATTTCCTAAATAGTTTGCGTTTTATTCAAAATCAACATCGGCCCTTGAAAAATTAACCACCCTTTAAAAGTTCACTTATTAATGATTTACAAAAAAATCTATTTTGACTATTTAAAAAAAATGTAAAGCTAAGTAAAAACGAAAATTTCTGCAGCATTTATTAAAGTTTAAAAATTAAGTTTCACTTGTGAAAGGAAAATAAATACCAGATATTGGTCATATGCATTTTTTCTAAGAATATTGTCGTTGTGGCTTTCATTCCACTTTTCAAAGAAAAACAAATTGTTTTCTGCATTTTGGTCTGCTTGTAGCGATTTGCATAAGGATTTTTCAAACAATGGTTTAAGTTCCACACTGTTAAGCTGTTTAGTGTTCGTTTGAGAATTTTAATAAACGAACCATGCTGGTTTCTTAAGGGCTTAATGGGGGATTGAAAACAAAAGAACATGCAAAAAAGCGCACGATTCCACAAACCTAAAACCTTTGCAAACAGAAGAAAAGTCCGTACAAAAAACAATGAACAGTTGAATAGACAGACAAAATTATTAGGTTTAATATGATTTTAAAGCACAAGCTTTGTTAAATGCAGAGAATGTTAAAGAGTTTTTGCGGCTCAATTTGTATTTTTTTATAGTTTTCATTGTAGATTTTTCGGAAATAACAAAATTATACACAAATGTTTGAAGAAAAAAATCCATAAATAAATAAAAAAAAAAACATGTAAAACATAATAAACTTAGTTGAAAATTTTTCGGTATCGAAGCTTAAAACAACAAAAAAAAGTCATGATTTTGCAGTTCTCTGGTAAACACCAGCTATTCGGCGGCTAAAAATAGGCAAGAAATGTTGAAAAGCGATACTACGTTGCACAAAAAACTCATCATCTACATCAAACTGGTAAACATCGAATAACTAAAATAACCGGGTACCAAATGACAGCTAATTGTTCTAAGTTGCACAAACAGCTCGACCATATGCCCAAAAGGTGGCGAAAAGTGGTTTTAAATCGGTAAAAATCAACAAAACGCCGGATAACTAATCATATAATCGGTTCCAAAATGACTGTTACAAGCTCAGATACACGTTCCACGGCAAAAACGTGTTTCGAATATTAAAAACCGGTTCCGAACCGGTTTGTGAACCGGTTCTTACTTTTTTTTTGTATTGTAAAATTAGCTTAAATCGCTTAAAAGAACTCACTTCGGCTGAAAAAACTAGAGAGCTATACGGCAGCTTCAGTGTTTGCGCTAAGGTGGCAACACTCTTATCTATAGCGGAATATCAAAGTCCTCTAAGGTAAATACTATATAAAACAGAGATTATTTTTTTATTATAAATTTTTTTTTAACGCAAAAACTGCCAGTCTTTTTGCTTGTCTGCAGAAACACCTCAAGGCTGTGGCAGGAAGCAAATAGTATTCACAGTAACTGCCTGACCGGCCTCATTTTGAAAAAAAATACCAAACAGTCATTCTTTGTTGTGTCATTGGGTTTTCGAGAATCACTTTTGCATTATCATTAGCCCAAATGTGGTAATTCTGGTTATTGACAAATCCATTGAGGTGAAAATGTGTCTCATAAGTGAAATTGATTTTCTTCGAAAACTGATTGTCCATGGTTGCCATTGTCTGAATAACTTTAACGCGTTAGTCGATTGTGTATCATTCCATGGTTCAAATTGAATTAGTCTGAAATTGGATATATCAAATAAAATGTAGAAAAAATCTCGACGATTAAGTGTGGTTCATATTCAACATCAGCCCTTAATTTAACCAGCCGATAATCATGCCTCATTGGCAGAATTGGTGCTCGAACACCGGTTCTACATATTCCAGAGATTGTATTTCTGCAGACAGCAGAAATCTTTTTTTTACGATGCGTAACTACTAAAAATTTAATTATTGTGTTTATGTACATATGTACAAGTATGAGTTGACTATAATTTGTCTAGAGAAAATTTGGCACAACCATTAAATTATCTTGCCACATGATGCACACAAATGCATCAATGATTCTGTTCGTTTAACATTTATCAATTAGATACCATCACAGTGAATTACAGTTTGGGGTTTTGTGTGTGTGTGTGTTTATTGAGGTTGTCACAAAATCATAGATCTATTGCTTCACTTCCATCATCAATTTCCATCAATTCATCAACTTGTGTTAAAGGAAAACAAACGTAAAATCTCAGTTTAATTTCCAACGAATGTATAATGAATGCATAAAGTTAAAGAGCAGCTGCATGAAAGAATGAATGCTCCTGTTGCAAAGCAATTCAAAGATAAACTGATGGAACAATTGAGATAATATTCTTAAGTTTCCAAAATAATCCCAATCCTTTTTAAGGAAAAAGCTGCCTGGAATCCCACCTGTGTAGTATGGTTTAATTAAAAATTTTAAAAATTTAGAGATTTTACTATTTGCTTTATGACAGCTGGTGCAAAATTAATCATCCAATTTCACTCTTTTACCAAATAAAAAAATTATTTTGAGGGTTGAAAATCTTTACTTGGACCATGTACAATGTTTTCCGCTAATTGGAATATGATATCAGCCAAATGGCTGCTGCCAGAGCTGATTCAAATTTGTGCCCGTTTTATAGCATAACTCTGGGACCAGTACTCAGGGAATGGCCCCTACATATGCAACGCATTGTACTGGAACTAGAAACATAGGTTATGATAAAGAGGGGAAAAGAGGGAGTAGTGTTCGTGGAGGTTTAACTTTAACAATAACAACACGAAAGACTAAAAGAAACTATTGCAGCATATAAAATGTTGGAATTAAATTAGTTAAAACTGATCAGTGCCCAGTGTATACACCTTCGACAATGCTAAGATTAGCAACATTTAGTCCAACACCTTCCACACTACAAGGTAATGAAATCGTTTCCATAACTTTCTGCCCTATTTCTGGTAATAACTGTTTGCATTCCTGTAAAATATTCTTCTTATGTACTGCGACTATCTGGGATTTTTCGGCATAAGTCCACCACTTCAAGTAGCTTCACAGAAAAAAGTCTGGGATGGTTAAGCCGGTCGACCTTGCAGGCCATGTCAAATTGCGAAAAAAACGTGGATACACGACCAGGAAATTCTTCAGAATATCCATCGTAGCTACTGCTGTGTGTACTAATGCACCATCTTCTTGAACCAATGTATTCACCAAGCTCAGCTAGTTCAATTTTGGCAGCAAAAAGTTGTTCATCACGGCCCTGTAGCGTTCGCTAGTAACAGTAACTATACTGCTGATGCAATCTGCCAAAAAAAATACGGTCCTGCCGTGTGAACACTACACCACACAGTAGCTTTGAGTGGATGTAACTTCCATTCGTACATCTCACGTGGATATTCAGTGCTCCGAAAACGATGATGTTGTTCTTGGCCGTAACTGCTTAAATAAAAATGCACCTCGTCGTTCATGATGATTTTCGACCCAAAATCCTAGTTAAAATAGATATAGAAAAAAAAACTAAAAAACTTGCTTCGATATCAAACTAACGATCCATATAACCAGATGATTATTCGTATTACGATATCGTTTTTTTTTTGGAATTCGTAATATCGGCTTCAGTAACCGCCAAAATACCCCACTCCATCGGAAACAATGTAAATATGCGTCGCTCAAGATGATTTTTGGTTCAAAATCGTACTTAAAATAGATATAGAGAAAAAAAAAAACTAAAAAAGGTGCTTCGATATAACGATATCGTTTTTTTTTTGGAATTCGTAATACCGGCTTCAGTAACCGCCAAAATACCCCACTCCATCGGAAACAATGTAAAAATGCTACGACGCGCATGATGATTTTCGACTCAAAACCGTAGTTAAAATAAATATAGAAAAAAAAACTAAAAAACTTCGATATTAAACTAATTATCCTTATAACTAGATGATTAGTTGTATAATGAGTTTTTTTTGGAATTCGCAATATCGGCTTCAGTAACCGCCAAAATATCCCACTTGCTTGGAAGCAATATGGCAACTTTAATTTTCGCACTAAATCAAATTTTTTGAAAATTTCTGAAGTTGACTTCAGGAAACGTTAAAATCCCCCCATTTACTCAGAACCAATACGGCAACTTCAATTTTCGCACTAAAGTGAACGATCGTTTATAGTTTAAATGCATGTTCCACGGCAAAAACATGCACCGAATATTAAAATCCGGTTCCAAACTTGTTAGCGAAGTAGTTTCGAATTTTTTGTTTTTGGGAATTCCCAAAATCGGCTTTGTAAATCCCCAAATTCGCCCCACTTCCCCGGAAGCAACACGGCAATTCCGATTTTCTCACTAAATCTGCAACACTTTATATAAAGTTCTATCTACCTAAATACGTAATAATCATTCATATGACATTCATGTTGCAAACATACAAACATACGAGTACAAGTGAAACTAATATAAGCGTGTTAAAAAACGACACACTTCTTCCACGTTCTTGCGGGGTATAGCGCTCTCTTATCTTTCTGTTTGTATCTGCAGCTGTCTAGTTTGCTAGTGTGAAATATGATTGATGTTAAACGGCCTTTGTTAAAGCTACTATATATTACGACAGGCTTATAATTTTTCCATTACCCTGTAAATTTTTGCAAGTGCGGTTACACGAGAAAAATATTTTACATATAATTTCACAAATCAAAAAATTTATGCAGTTGATTTATTGAATTTTTGGTTGAATTTTTATAATTTTTAAATAAAATTTTTAGTTTGTACATTTGTATAACGGGTTATAGTTCGAGTTTTTCCCTTTCTTAAGTTTTTTCTTTAGAAGGATCTTTTTTACAATACAAATTTGCTGTGATCAATAATTTTTGATTGAAGAAGACAAGAAAAATAATAATCAAATCGTTAGCTGGGGGACAACTAGCTGTTTCGTAGTCGCTACACTACTCATCAGCACCCACTGGGATTTGAACTCGGGTCATGACGTATCTTTATCTATATTCATCTCATATTGAAACTTAAGAAAGGAATAAACTTAAACCATAACCCATTGTACAAATGTCCAAATCAAAAATTTTATATGCAGCTGTTGTTTGCATTTCTTAGCTGTCTATATAAGTATATTGACATTTCATAGGGGATAACCTAAGCATCAATATCCATTGAAAATTTTGGTATATATTGTCACGAATTTGTATTATTTCTTATTCATTGTGCGCGCCGTTGATTTATTTGTTATAAATATCCATACATAGCCATTAAAATTAAGCTTAAAACACAATGCACAAACAAACAACGTACATTATCTAAAGAACGCAGTTTCATGTAAGTCAACCAAAAAATATTTTGTTTTGGTTGTTGCGTTCTTATTGTTTTGCAAGTATGTGTGTGTATATGTCTGTTATTATCTTTAACTAGCAGCTTCAATGTTGAAGGTGATATATAAATAATAGGCAGATGTTCGGCAGAGGCAGAGTTTAATTTTAAACGTTAATCAAGAGAGTCATAAGTCAGAAAAGCAAGCAAGTGTAGTGTACTAAAACCCAGCGGTATTAAGTTTAAAAAAGTTTTGAAATATTTAATAAGAGTTTGTGTCGTTGGTTTCTTTGCAATTGAAAAATCCACCTAAGCATTCTAAAAGATAATAACTTAACAATATGTTCAAACTTGTAAGCCTTTTTGCCACTATTTACAACAAAATTATGAGAATTTGCATAAAAAGTTGTTAAGATATATAAAACGTAAAAAAAGCTGTCTTTTGTAAATGATCAATTTCTTTTAATAATAGTAATTCCATACTCACACACAAACACATAATTAATTAGCTTAATAAAAGCCAACATGAGCAAGCAAACTGTGCTGCTGATACTACTACAGCTGCTGTGTGATGACGAAACTTGGCTTTTGAGTGTCCGAATACGCTTTTTGTTTCAAACGCATACGAGGTACACAATACTCATTCAAATAAAATAAAACAGTATTTCCAACACGTGACCAAAGAACGGACATTGTACAACGAGTTCATGTACAACATTTTGTTTTCTTGTAAGTTTTAAAAAGTTCTTTATATTGAGTTGCAAAATACATGGCAGAGCTTGTTGTTTTTCCTTTTTTGATTTTTCAAATGTAAAACAATATTAAGGCGGCAATTTCACAGAAAAATATTTATCAGCTCTTCAGCTTTCAGTAAAAAAGATGAGATTTTAAATTGACATGAAATTTACTTTATTTGAAATATAATCTTCTGAAATTATTGAAAAAAACAATGAGCCGTGTGTTATACTGACCTTAAAATGAGCGCAGTGAAGGAAACGTATTTGGAGCAGAATCATGTTTTTCAAAATAAACTTACACAATTTGGAAGCGTCCGTCTATTCATCTTCAGGCTTCAGTATATGCAAGTTAGAATGCCAAATCAAACTAACCACAAATCATTTAACAGTTGGAAAAAAGTCAGCGGCAGCTAAAAAGGTGCTGCCAACTTAAAGTTTTATACCTCCATAAAAAGTACCCCTTTTATGTTTCTACCGCCTGCCTTGTAGATTTAACCCTCGTGAATTAAATATTGGCTTAGTGTATTGTAAAAGAATAGATATAGCCAAAACTGAGGGCGGAAAACTTGCGACTTCTTTAATACACAGGAACATTGACCAAAGGGTGATTGACCGTGTGTACATCAGTTGATGTTTTGTTTGCCAGACATTTGCAAGCTGATCATGGCTCCCTTATCTAGACTGAAACATTAAGTATGTAGTTGGAAACTAAATCGTAGGGAGAAAACGTTCATATTTACTCGCTTTTCAGGAGTCCAAATGTGATTGAATGTGTTGTTGTTTCATGCAATTTAGAAAGCAGCTGAAAGGCAAGTCGGCTTAAGATCCTGAGAGGACTTCTATTGATATATTTTCTTGACCTGTGGTTTGTATATCATTTTGACAGTTGGGTGTGGCCTTACCTCACAATGATCTACAATAATCAACGGGTGAATAAAATGCATCTACAGCGAGTCCGCCGGGAAGGTATACTACTCGCAGTAATTCCATTGTCATCCTTGCTATATGTGATGTGGCTCGATCTTGTTGATATCACATGTTAATCAAGCCCAAAGCTTGCAGTTGTGGTGTTAAAAAGTTTTTAAGGTTCAATGAGTCCTCCTGAACAAACTGTACACCAAACTGTCACTTTTAATGGATGCCAATGTGGCTGGTGAGTAATTTGAGAAGTTTTTATTGCTCAAAACCAACTATTCTGTTTATTCATATATCCATTCATATAAAAATTTGCCTGTTCACTCATTATGACTTTTCATGAAAATCGATGATTGATTTTGACAAAATGTTTTAACGATTAACACACGTTGGATTATCAAAAATTTTTCCATAATAAATGTAAACCATCAACACTAATGTTTACCAAAATGGCGGCAAAATAAAGTAGTATACCTACCCAGTGGACACCCTAACGGGTGCTTTACATGACTGCCAATACAAACATATATATTTTGGATATGATCACTCCCTTGATTTGGAGTGAAGCCTTTCTAAAACTCCTGCCGAACTTTGGGTCTCGGTACCAGGTTGCAATACCACTCCACGCTCAGCTAAAATTTTTCTCATCCAACGATTTGGTTTAAAGGTACATCTGTCACGATACTGGCCGAAGGGCCACAAGAGGCAGGTAAAAAGTTGCTGGGTTTCTCGGTTCCCACGTAGCAGATTTAAATGTCCGGTTTTCGAGAGTGTCGACACATTTTACAATAATTCCCCTTGAATGTCATTACTAATACTTACTTCATTATACAACTGTATTCTATAGCACTTTTTTATGCAGTTAGAAGAAAGATATCGAATTGGATACACGTTTTTGAAATACATAACTTGAAACCTGTGAATAAAGTTTATTAAATATCTTATTCAGAAAATATTGTGTTATTTATACAGTCCACTAAAAACCGTCAACATTCAGCACAAGACTTAGTAGAGCCTCAAAACGCTCAGGGACTGAGGTCTTCCGCTACAAAGGATACCAAAAACTGCAACAAAACAACTGCACAGGAAAAAGTTTCTGAGGCTCCCGGTTGCTATGTACCAGATTTAAGTCTCTGTTCAGACTTCTTAGCCCACGAACTACTATCAGCAAAGCCCCACGAGGCTCGCGGGCAGGCGACCGCCTACAGTAAAAAACACCAACAAACCGCAGCAAATGATAGGTACCTGACAAAAAAAAAGTTACAGGAAAGCAGAAAAACAGTAAATAGGAACAACGGTAACAATATACAAAGGAAAAAATTATTTTCCTCTTCAATAACGAAATTCGTTGAATCAACTAATAAATTGTTTGAATGAGCAACTGTAACGGAATTCGTGGATTCAAACAAAAGTTTAGTAAAATGAGTACTATCGCTTGGCTATCTGCACTAGGACTCCAACCATGACAGTAACCAGCTCCTCCAACTAACTACGCAAATTGTCCCGCATGGGCCTCCGTTTAAATAGGCGTCGTTTCCAAGAAAGGCAAGGATAAAACAGTTGCTTTTTCTGCCATGGGATCCTAAACACTTCGTGGCTGTACCCGCTTAGTTAGCCAAATATCCTGCTTTTTTTGTCCCGCATGGGCCTCCGTTTAAATAGGCGTCGTTTCCAAGAAAGGCAAGGATAAAACAGTTGCTTTTTCTGCCATGGGATCCTAAACACTTCGTGGCTGTACCCGCTTAGTTAGCCAAATATCCTGCTAAAATTAGAACTATCGCTTATCCCTACACCGTCTATACCCTTTTTGGAGGCTTTAGAGTCATCATAAAGTTGGTCACCAAAATATGCCTGCAGTGCTCAGGGCTCCCACCCCAAGTTCTTAACACTGTCTCAGGCAGGCCGCTCTGATACAATAGTACATTGAGAGAGCCATGTCCCTTGAGCACAAAAACCCAAATCAAGACCGAAGCCAAACTCCAGCTGTCACTGTTTTTTTACAGGTGGGATTAGATAGCTAGATCTTTGCAGAAAAAAGGGTTCTATTACGAGTAAAATGCAAGCGAAGCTGTAAGGGTTGCCAATTACTTAATTCACTTAAGCAATTTACTTAAGAGTGATAATGAGCAGTTCAATTTCGATTCTGCCGAAGTGGCAGGTGCTGAATCAAATCAATATCTGAACTGCCATATCTGTGCACTTTCCCAAATACTGAACACCTAATACTCAAGTTTTCAACTCATAATTGAGCTTATTTTTTTATATACAATTTTCTCTACATTAAGCAACCATTAATTGAAATAAAAGTACGTTCTGATTTTGGTGTCACTCTAATATAAATTCTTTAACTTGTTGTAGCTTATATTGAGTATTGTGTAAATGTCTGATTGACTTCATATAGAAACGTAAATGTTGACGCTTTAAAGCAACAAAAGCGTAACTCGATTTTGTAAGAAGTTATCGAAACTGAGAATAATATTAAAAATTTCGCCCAAGAACAAGAATCTTATATATTGTTTCCACAATACAAATAAGCGACTTGTCTAAAAGATTTACACGGAAATCACTTAAAAAATTGAGTGCTTTTATTCCTTAAAAAACGTCTAGAAAATTTGCATGAATATCGCTCTATTTTTCGAATGATTTTCATACAATTTTTTTAGACAAGTCGCTTGGATGTGTTCTATTAACAACATTTTATTACGGATTAAATATTTTAAACATAAAGACAAAATGGCTTTGAAAGCAAATGGACATAAGTTCCTTTGAATTTAACGATTATTTGTTCGCATTCATTTTCATGTATTCGGTTTACAGTTGAGACTTAAAAACAGCAAAAACTGTTTGAATTTAAAGAGTATTTTTTTATTTGTTTTTCTCTTTCGCAGCACTTATATATTCATTTGCTATTTGCTTAATTCCTGCTGGTCTTAAAAGAATTTTGTTTTTATTTCTTTTTTTAACTGAAATGTACATATGTATGTACATGAAAATTCTGCAAATACTTACAACACAACAAGAATGTTTTTCGAAAAAAGTACTCGTAGATTACTTTTTGTGTAACTGAAAATAACAACAGCATCTGGTATTTACAAACAAATGTGATTACATTACTTTTTTTGCAGTTGTTTTTGAAATTTCCTCATGTCTTTGCATGTCTCTGCATGTCCAGTTAAGAGATGTTATTGGTTTTGTGTGTTAATATATTTTCCCCCTGTTTCGGGATTATAATTTATATTTCTTTACATTAATTTGAAGTAGGCCACTGGTTAATTATCGTATGCTCCAAGTGGCCAAGCTGGCAGTTGATCCATGTGCGTGTGACAAAGGGGCATATGTATAGGGTGTTTTTTTAAGCTAGATAGAACTTTAAATTGTAAAAAGTAACACAAAAAATTAAATTTTGATGAAACATTTTTTTTATTTGTTTCAGTATACTCTGACAAATCATCATGAATAGACTCACGCTTGAACAACGCTACGAAATTATCCAAATTTACTTTCAAAATCAGTCGTCGATTCGCGCAACTTATAGACGACTTCGACGAGGCGCATTTTTGGCTTAACGGGTTTGTTAATAAGCAAAATTGCCGCATATGGAGTGAGACCAATCCACAAGAGACCCTACAGACTCCATTACATCCAGAAAAATGCACTGTTTGGTGCGGTTTTCATGCTGGTGGCATCATCGGACCTTATTTCTTCAAAAATGAGGCCGGAGCTCGCGTTACGGTCAATGGAGATCGTTACCGCACCATGATCAATGATTTTTTGTTTGAAAATATGGATGACATTGATCCGGAGGAGATGTGGTTTCAACAGGATGGCGCTACGTGCCATACGGCGAACGCAACCATCGACTTACTGAAATCAAAATTTGGCGATAAGTTGATTTCGAGAAATGGACCTGTCAATTGGCCTCCAAGGTCGTGCGATTTGACACCTCTCGATTATTTCCTGTGGGGCTACGTGAAGTCACTGGTTTATGCTGATAAACCAGCAACAATTGACGCCTTGAGGCCAGCATTGTTCGTGTTGTTCGTGACATACGGCCAGCAGTGCTCGAAAAAGTGGCCCAAAATTGGACGTCCAGAATGCGCTTCGTCAAGAACAGCCGCGGTGCCCATATGCCCGAAATCATTTTCAAATGTTAATGTCACGTATTGATATTTCGAATAAAAAAAAATTTTGATTACAATTTAATTTTTTGTGTTATTTTTTTACAATTTCAAGTTCTATCGGGCTTAAAAAAACACCCTGTACTTATGTAATTCTTTACTTGAATGTAATTCTAACAAAAATAGTTGCGATTGTTTGTCCAAAATGAGTCCATCTGATGGAGGGATAAGTCTGTATTATTAAGGACTTTATATTACAGACTTCGATTATATAGACCTAAATGAAATAAGGTTATACTTATAAATATGGAAAATGAAAATTTCCAATATCGGTTCATATATACCCGAGATATAGCCTTTTTGCTTAAGAGCAGCTCTCGTTATAAAAGAAGGTTACTAATATACAGAAAATAGAAAATACCGATATCGGTTCATATAAAACCGAGATATAGCTTAACCGAACTTTTCCAAGAAAATGTCCATGAAAGATTTCTTTTTTGAAATGGTGATAACAAGACAAAAATATTTTTTCCCGATATCGCTCCATATATCGGGTGGTTAAATTTCAAGGGCCGATGTTAAAACCTAAACGCCAAGTTTTTTTTTCGAATTTTATTTGACATTTCTCTATTTCAGACTTATTCAATTTGAACCATGGAGAGATACACAATCCAACAACGTGTTAAAGTTATCCAGACTTATTATGAAAACGGTGATCAATTTTCGAAGAAAATCATCTTCAGTGATGAGGCACATTTTCACCTCAGTGGATTCGTCAATAAACAGAATTGCCGCATTTGGGCGAATGAGAATCCAAGAGTGACTGTCGAAAAACCAATGCACCCACAAAGAGTGACTGTTTGGTGCGGTTTATGTGCTGGCGGCATCGTCAGGCCGTATTTTTCCAAAATGAGGCCGGTCAGGCAGTTACTGTGAATGGTGTTCGCTATCGTGAGATGATAACGAACTTTTTGTGGCCCGAATTCGAAGATATAGATGCAGACGATATGTGGTTTCAGCAGGACGGTGCCACTTGCCACACAGCTAACGAAACAATTGCTCTTTTGCGCAACAAATTCAATGGCCGTGTTATCTCACGTAATGGCGATGTCAATTGGCCGCCAAGATCATGTGATTTGACACCGTTGAACTTTTTTCTTTGGGGTTATTTGAAAGAAAAGGTGTACGTCGATAGGCCAGCAACAATTCAACAGCTAAAGGATGAGATAATTCGGCACATTAACGGCATAGAACCTCCATTACGCCTCAGTGTCATCGAAAATATGGACCATCGGATGGAGGTGTGCCGCCGTGGTCGCGGCGCCCATTTGGCCGATACTTTATTCGGTGCATAATTGAGTAATACCAATTTATCATAATAAAATAAAATTACAATAATTTCCTAAATAGTTTGTGTTGTATTCAAAATCAACATCAGCCCTTGAAATTTAACCACCCTTTATATCCGAGCATATTTTGTTCAAATTTGTAATATATACTATACATATAAGTGACTATCGTTAAGGGTATTTTAGATTCGGCCCAGCCGAATATACCACACTCTTACTTGTTGAGTGTTATTTTGAATTTTTGATCGCATAGAACGTAATTATTAAAGCTAAAAGGGAAGACAACTGTTTTACTCATGAAGCGGCCGTCATACTGTTTATATATGACACTCATTTGCTAATATGCTGAAAATTAATTTGATTGCCGCAACAATATGATTAACTTTTCGAATTTAATTCAATATCATGTGCAGCTATAACACAAACTTATTGTTCAATAAGTGACCTGTGTCTGTTTCCCAGGTGATGTCGAAAATCTCGGGTCCTAAGGGTGTCAAAAACACTGTGCGACAAATGGAAATGTTTGACAAGTCCGCGTTTCAATGTGATTGTTTAGTTGTTAATTTAAACAAAACGTCTACCTAAAGCAACAAAATAGGGTTCGGCATTAATTGTGAATCACACCTTAAAGTTAAGTTCTTTGTCAAATTTAGTTTGACACTTATTTGTTCCAGTTTTTTACAAATTCAACCATGGAGACGTATACAATTAACAGCGTTTTAAGATTATTAAATCAAAATGCACTTCATGGACTTTGTGATTCAACGATGATGCACAATTCCTGTAACGAATTAAACTCATTTGGTTGTTTCTAGGGTTTTGTTATCAACACTGTTTCAGCGTTGCCCAATTTGATTTATTTTTTTTAACAAGCTGGTGGCGGCCTTGTCGAAGCAGCCATTTGACTTCCTTAGCCATTCTAGGTTTTTTGCCGGGCACGCCACAATTGATTGAACAGAACAACCCACCAGCCTGTTGGAGTTAGAATTATGTAAGTTTTATGGATTTAACTATACAGGATGGCACCTTTACAATTAATATACATTTTATACATATGTAGATAATAAAACTATAAAACCCATTAAACCATATATTCATATAATGCTACTTGATTTGGTGTTTTTATTATAATTCCCAACTTCGACAAAGTTATTGCCGTAAATGATAGCCGCCTTCAGAATAATTCCACTTCATTTGTGCAAATGAGAGTTCACGAGTGATTAGTGACAAATCCGACGCATCGACAAAGAGCGACTGTTTGTTGCGATTTATGAGCTGCAGCGTCATTGGATCGGACAAGAAGTTAATGTGAATGATGTTCGCCTTTTGTTCTGAAATTATAGATATTAACCTAGTGGATATGTAGTTCCAATAGGCTGGTACGACTTGCTACACAATCCGCCATTCAATGGCTTTTTTGCGGGAGAAATTCAATGGCTACGTTTTTTAATGTTGTGGCGATATTCATTGTCCGCCTTGATCATGTGATATGATAATGTTGAAATTTTTTCATTGGGGATATTTAAAGGAAGTATACGTCACTAAAACATGAACAATTCAAGAGTTAAAGGATGAAATAATTTCACGTGTTATGAGGTTGAACCTCAATTATGTCTCTTAATTTGATAATATGAGATCCACCGAAGCAGTGTCGAGCATTTGTCCAATATTTTGTTTTAGATATAATTGTTAGCGAAGAAAATATTAAGATAATTGTCCCTAAACTTCTTGATTTATTTACAATTAACAACGAGCATTATGGTTGAAACACCCTTTAGAAAACAATTGGCATTCATTTGAGAGATGCGAGATGTGATCAAAAAATCATGGGTATTTTAAATTTTTTTTAAGTGTTTATTTATGCATTAATAACTATCTTGCCTCCTTCAAAGTAATCCCCCTCAGATATAATACACTTATGCCAGCGTTTTTTCCAATCTTCGAAACACTTCCGAGACGCGCTTTTTGGTATCGCCAACAGCTTCTGCTTCAAGTCTGCTGCTATCTCCTCAATCGTAGAAAAACGCTGTCCTTTTATCGGTGTCTTCAGTTTTGGAAAAAGGAAAAGTCAGCGGGTGCCAAGTCCGGTGAATACGGTGGTTGGGACATAATACCGTTTTTGTTTTTGGCCAAAAACTCACGCACAAACATCGAAGTGTGAGCTGGTGCGTTATCATGGTGCAAAATCCATGATAGTTTTTTCCACAATTCTGTGCGTTTCTGATGAATTTCTTCGCGCAAACAGGGTCTACCTTGAATTTAGTATTCCTTATTTACCGTACGACCTTGTCGGACGTGCTTTTTTTTGTCTTGTCTCTTCTGGACGCTTCCATTGGGATGATTAGGCTTTGGTTTCAATGTCATAGCCAAATACCCATAATTCGTCACCATTTATAACCTTTTTGAGGAAATCTGGATCGTCGTTGACGATGTTCAACAGCGCTTGAGCGTTGTCCATGCGACGTGGTTTTTACTCAAAATTTTGTAAAAAATCGAAGAGCACACCAAAACACGGCTAACCTTTTTATCTGTCAAAAACAAACTGACAGTCCGAAATGCCTGATATTGGCAACATACTCGTATATAGCAGACATAACAGAAACAAAATTCGAAAATTGAAAATACGTAACTAACAAAATTTTTAAATAACGGTTATTTTTTTATCAGACCTGGAAAAAAAACAACGAATTGGACAGCACAAATATTTATAAAACAACCAGCTATTATTTTTATTTAATACACGACACTTTTTCAATGTCAATATACACGCAAGCATTAGAAATAAAACTTCACTAAAAATGTATTCTATTATATGAGTACATACTAAACGTGAGCATAAAACGTCTTGTTGGACTAACTTCATAATGTTCAATGGTGAATTGTTCTCTTTTTTTTCCACTTGATTTTATGAGTACACAAATATTACTGTTCTCTTAAATAAAAAACATACAACAGCATTTATTCGTCTTCTAACCAATGCAATATTTATTGTTGTTTTAAATAAAATTTCAGTACTGAATTTTATGTTTCAATAGTGTCTCATGATACGAAATACTGTTATAGGAGACAATATGTATGTAAATGTATGATGTTAATAAAGACAACGGTTTGTATTTGCATTATTTTATATTCATTCCATTGTTGGAGTGGTTGAAATAGAAATAATTTTATGTCTAAAAAGTACATGTATATTTTAATTTCATTATGGATATAGAGGTATGTAATTAATGTATGTATTTATTCTGTCTTTGCTGATCTACAGGTTGCATCTCCATATTAGCAGTTGTTGGTTCCTATTAGAGCTAAAAATTAATTTTTAACTCTAATAGGAACCAACAATTGTTAGTATGGAGTTGCAACCCGTAGATCAGCAAAGACAAAATTAATACTGGAGAGTTTACCGTAGTTAAGTTTACAGGCAAAGGATTTGAGAAACATTTTACAGAATACAAGACGCTCACGCAAATATTATTTCTAGTGTAGTATCATGCAAAATATGCTAAAATATTTATATTATATTTTTTATTATCCTTACATTTTTATTTCATTTGTTATCATTCTAGAAACTGTAGTAGCTTGAATATTTTACGTTTATTGATGAATAAAAATAATCTAATTTAAATTTTTCTCTAAAAAATAAAAGATTTTGCTTTCAAAAAAAGTCAAAGTAATATGAACTATTGAACAATATGAAGTGCACAACATATTTATTGCACACTTGATAAAACTGTCCACTGAAATGAGGTACAATGATTTTTGCATGGTTTGTTCTCTTGTTCTCTATATTTACTGTTTAGTAATACTCCCATACAAATCAATCAATATTTACGCTTCAAAAATATGAAATATTGTACACTTTTTAACATCTTGCGCTCACATTTAGTACATATTACATACATATGTATATTGAGAGATACTCCAAGAAATAATCGTAAAAAAGATGAAAAGAGAACTATCCTCTCCCTGGTGGCATAAAACAGCGTTGTGTTAGTGTTTCTTCTTATTTATCTCAACTATAAAATACACCAAAACAACAGCAGCAATTTAAATCCGAGCACGTCATCATACATTTTTATTTCTAATACTTTATCTATTGGTCACATCCCCCTTTCGTACATCAATCAAATCAAGTATTCAATAAAAAACTGTTAACAAGAAGAGCACATACAACATACTCATTCGTACAATGTAAAGTACATATGTAAAAACTTTACAAGTCAGCACTTGCCACTGAAATAAAAAGAGCGGTTAGACAAATGAGAGAAGATACAAATGTTTACAACAGCAACAACTACTAAAATAAAATTGGTGATACTTTGACGAAAGGCAAAAAATTTCAGCACGATTTCTTTTACTGCAAATTGATGCAGTTTGGCATGAAACCCATAAAATATATCGTTAGTCTCACGTAGAAAGGCCCTAACTCACATTTTGCCTGAATTGAGCTATTTTAGGGTTTCTACTACGTTTCACACAAGTACACAGTGTCACAAAGATGTAGTTATATAATTTCATACATATCGCTCTTACAAACAATTGAGCAAAAAAAGTTACTTTTAGATGTACCTATTTATATAGTTTCTACCAGGATTTTTCCTTCTCCTGTAAAATTGCAGT
Organism: Thecocarcelia acutangulata; assembly: GCA_914767995.1. Taxonomy (NCBI): domain Eukaryota; kingdom Metazoa; phylum Arthropoda; class Insecta; order Diptera; family Tachinidae; genus Thecocarcelia; species Thecocarcelia acutangulata. Next base: position 97,694,658 of record OU612097.1, on the reverse strand, counting down.
CATGTTTGTTAGGGCCTTTCTACATGAGACAACGATTAAAAAGGACGACGCAAAATAATAACAGTTTGCTTTTAGGAGAAAAGTTACACCCGAAAAATACAGAAATTACGAGGGCGGATTGATATTGAAGCTGCTTAGCACTAAATAGCAGCATGAATACATTTTTGTTTTTTTTTTAATTGCGATCTGTTAAACGTCAGCTGTTAATACTTCACTCAAATTCATCGATTAGTTTATTTGTTGTAGTCGTTTTGTGTTTCTTGGAAAATAGAAAAAAGTGAATTTCGTGATTAAACACTATTATTTGAAAAGGAAAACGGCGAAAGAGACAAAAAAGCTCGATGAGTCTGCTCTGTCAGATTACATGGTAAGATATTGGGTTGCTGAATTTAAACGCGGCCGAACAGTCACTACAACAAGACGATCAACAGGAAGGCCAAAAGAGCTGGTTACTGAAGAAAATATCAAGAAAATCCTCGACAACGTTATGAATGATCGCCGAGTCAAGTTACGTGAGATTATTTAAATGGTAAACGCATCATGTGAACTTGTGCTCAACATTTTTCATAAACCTTAGCATATGAAAAAGCTATCGTCAAGATGCGTGCCGCGTTTACTCAGTGTCGAACAAAAATGAATTCGACAGACCAATTCTCAGAGGTGTTTGGATATGACAAAGCGTAATCGTGTTGCTTTTTGGCATCGATTATTAACTGTTGATAAAACGTGGGTCCACCACCAGGGTAGGACAAATTTGTGCTCGCAAATTAAATTTTATTTAAAATAAATTTTATTTAATTCGCTCGTTGTTAAATTTGTATTCCCGAATTTGAAAATAAAATTCGTGAAAAGAATTTAATTTTAAATTCGTGAATTTTTTCATTGTTTTCGCGAACGAAAAAAATAAATAAAAATCGATTAAATTCGTTTGCGAGCAGAATGAATGAAAATTCCCGAATTTAAAATAAAATTGTGCTCGCGAATTGAAAAATAAAGTTCGCGAATTTAAAAATGAAATTTGCGAATTTAATAATTAAATTCTTCAGCACTTTACAAACAAGAAGAACAAAGAAAAAATAAATTCTTTAAAGCATTTAACTGAGCATGATGAGAGTTGTTTTTTGTTTTGAAGGTTGCCAAAATGATATTAAATTCTCTCACGAGTTAAACAGTTCTCTCCCGAATTTTATTTTTAAATTCTTTTCTTTGCTTTTTAAATTCGCTCACGATTTTTATGGATAAAATTCGCGAACTAAAAAGAATAATTCTTTGAAATACGAAAAATTAAATTCGTTCGTAATAAGTCCGTTCGCGAACGAGTTTAATTCGAGCATTATTCCTACCCTGTCCATCACTACACACCTGAAACCAAAAATCAATTGAAACAGTGGGTAAAAACAGGTGGAAGTGCTCTGAAGAAGGCGAAGATAATGAAATCGGCTCGTAAGGTTATGGTCACTGTATTTTGAGATGCACGCGGAAAATTGCTCATCGATTGCTGTGATCAGTAATTTTTGATTGACAAAGACAAGAAAAATAATAATCAAATCTTTAAGCTGGAGGACAAGACAACTAACTGTTTCGTAGTTGCTACACTACTCATCAGCATCAATTTTTGGATTTGAACTCGGGACATGTCGTACTCGATTAAATTATTCTTGGTCAATATTTTTTACTATTTAGTTTACATAATTTTATATTTTAATAATTCTCCATACCCAGAGCTGTAATTGTATATATTCATTTATTGAATTTTTGTAGAACTTTTTAATTTTAAAATTAAGTTTTTAGGTTAATATATATGATTTTGTGGTTTTTAACCACTTAGCCATCAATGGCTGAGCCTTAAATTAAGAAAGGAAAAACTTGAACTGAAATCCGATGTACAAATGTACAAAAACCTAAAATCTAATCCAAATTTTTTTTTTCTTTTTTTTTTATTAATAGCAAAAAATTTCTAGAAAAATATTTAACTATTTTATTTAATTCAGTGGTGCTAAAAATTTTTGTGGAGAAATCTTTATTACTCAAATATAAAATCTTAAAATTTAAAAATGTTATATTTTATATCTAAACACAAACATTTTAGGTTTTTCAAACAGAAAATTTTAGCTGCCGAAAAATGTTGTTAAAGAAAAATTTGATATGCTAGCATTAAAATTTCCACAGAATCTGTCTTTACCGACAAATGTTGCATAGAAAATTATTTTGAATTTATTCATTTGTGATATTGATGAATTTTTTGTTTGTTATTAAACAGCTGTTTGTGGAAAAATTAGGGAAATCGATAGTTTTTGTTGAAAAATTATCATTATAAATTTCTATATTAAAAATTAATACTTGTTAAAGGATGAAAGGATAGAAAAACAAAAATGTAAAGCAAAAATTTAACTAAATCAAATTTCTGTAATTAAATTCAGTGGTACACATATGTAATGAAATTAGTGGTACACATAGTCGTATGTGAGCGAAGTAAATTTTCACAGTAGCTGTTAAAATAATCAATTTTAACAAACTTTGGTTATCTTCGAGCTCCACGGGTTGCTAATTTATATTAACAAATCTGCCACACGTGCATTTAGTTTCAAGTTGTAATACATTTTTCTTAACAAAACTAAATGCACTTAAAATAATAAAACAAATGTACACAACCAGAATAAATAAACGAACATGATCTAAAGTCAAGCAGTCAGTGAGTCACTCAGTCAGTTGTCCTTGAACTTGTGTCGTGCTTTGCTCGAAAAGTGTATGTGCTCAACAAAAACACTACACAAACAAAGCAGTTAACAAGAAAAAGTTGAAAGATAACAAAAACCGCATTTGGTTTGTCATTCAAAAATGTTTACTTTTCCATTCAAAAGTATGTACAATGCACACACATACATGCACACTCCAAAATTCACTGGTATTCAGCAGGGCTTTTTGCGCTTTTCTTTACCTGTTATACGTTTTAGAACTTTTTATCGGGTGTTCTTTTACTCCAGCTCACATTGATTTAGATTTGTTGGCGATGCTTTGCATAAAGTTTTTTTTTTTTTTTTTTCAAACTATGGTCGTGTCCCTGTGGAAAAGTAGGAGATGGAAAATATTAATGTAAATTTCAAGTTCACTTTAATAAAAAAAAAAATTTCTCTAAATTTTGTAAATTTATGCTAGGAACACAACTGTGACGAACGACGAATATTTGGTGGCGAATATTCATCGCCAAAAATAAAACATATTCGTGTATATGAAAATGCCCACAATCATGGCGTTGGTCACAATTCGTCATACTCAGCGAAAGTTGAAATAGACTCACTTCTAATTGTTTCGTCAGCAAACGACGAACAAAGCAGTATCAGGTGACCAGGTTTCTTACATAAAAAAAGTATTTTTCATGACATAATAATTTTTATAATTTTTATTAATCCATGTAGTAAAATATGTATGAAGAATTCCCAAAATATAAAGTACCTCAGATAATTTGTTTAAAAATCCCTCTTTCGGAAGGAGTTTATATAGGTTTACTTTTAATACGGCCACCTTAGTATTTATATTCATTTTTTTTCTTTGCACGGAATGTAAACAATGTTTGTTAATATTGTGCTTCACACGACGAATTTATACAACGAATATTTGTCGGCGATTTCGTCGCGATCGGCGAAGTTCGTCGTTCGTCGCAGTTGTGTTCTTAGCATTAAGTAAATGGTTAAGGAATGCCTTAAATTTTTTATTAAATAATGTTCAAAGAAAAAACCTTAAATTTATTTAAGACTTTTGCTTCTTTTTTCTTTTGAAAAAAGATTATATTTTTCTTCCTTAAGGAGTTAAAGAAAGCAATGAAGAACAGACCGAAATGACTTTAACTAGATCCTTTTACTTAAAATGAAATAATATAAAACTTAAACAAACTGACTGAACACACTCATACATTTCTTCTGCATCGTTTTCTTTATATTTTAAATATTCAAACAAACTTTTATTTTTCTCTATACAGAAACAGTTTTATTGCTCTTTTGGCACATTTGTTAGTTAATGTGGTGTTAAATATTTCATTTAACTTCTTGCGGTTGTAATAAGTTTTAACCCAGCTGGCATTTTATATTCTAATCGAATCTTTGGAGAATCAGCTACGCGAGCAAAGTAAGCTGAGCTCATTCTTCGATCATAAATGGTTCATTCCGTGTTTTCGGTAGAAATATCAATTGGGCGGGTTTTTATAAACAATATTTTCAAAAAAAAAGAAGTTTTTGCCTCTAAAAATGCCTTTGCGGATTTTTTTGTTGTAAATGAAATAATGACTCACATACTTTTCGTTACACAGTACTTAAATAATTCACAACTTTATTTACACTTGATACTACTTTGTACTAAAACACTACACTTGCTTACTTTTCTGACTTATGACTGTCTTCCACAAAGTTTAGAAATAAATCCACTGGTTGCCGCTGACCTGATTGCTTTTTGTACATCTTTATTTCTTTTCTACAATCGTCATCATCTTTCTAGCGATTCATAATCCTAGACTCAAATGTACAAATGTATTTCTTACACATATACACATTTACACACATGCTTGCGAACAATAAGCAAGTGACAACAACAAACAATAAGTAAAGAAATACCAAGAATGCAAGAATAACAACAACATTATTTGTAGTTGATTTACTTGGAATTTTGTGTGCTTTACATCATGTATGTGTTTTATGTTTTTAATTTGATCTTGTTTCAGTGAATGAGTTTTACATTTATAACAAACTGATCTATAGAAAACAGATCTAACTGGGTTATATGTGATACAAATTCTTAACTGTATCGGCCTTATGTGCAATAAAAAACCTTATGCTAACTAACTTGCTGCTATCTTTCCCTTATGGGAATTTACACACAAAAAACTTAGCAGCTAGTTAGTTAGTATAAGGATTTTTGCTATCCATAAGGCCGTATATATACATATCGCCCCTTTATTGGAACATAGTCACAGCTAAAACAAAGCTTGTTTCGAGAAAAACACATTTAAATTTGTTAATTTCCATACAAGTCTTAGAAAAAATTGTAAGAAAATATCTCCTAAAAGAAAGAGTTTAAAAGTCATTTGGATAAATTTTTGGCATAATATAAAAGATAGTACCGTTAACAATGCTAGATTGTTAACTCCAAAATCTAATTTTTGAGTTATGACTATGTTGCAATAAAGGAGCGATATAAACAAAGTATTCATCCCTACAAGTTCAAATTTCAACATACGAGCATAGTTGCCATATTTGACGATTTATCGTCATTTTGACGATTTTGGGTGCTGAAAATAACACTTTGACGATTTGACGATTTAAGGTTGGTTTTTGACGATTTTTGTAGATCACATTTTTACTGTCATATCTTTCAAACAACTGAAAGTAATATTTATAGCACGTAAATATATATGTATGTTTGTAATACTGCAATATTATGTGATAGTAGGTTACGAGTGTACATATATTATATATGTTAGAGATGAATTTAAAATATCATATGTGATTAGCGCTTAAAAAAACTGTAAGTCAAAAATTGTACAAATTTGTATGTAAAAGCGTGTGCTCATATTTTAAAGAGACTAAATTTGGAGATGAATTCGAAACTTTAACTTCTATAAATCCTTACAATATTATAAAAGAAGGAAGTATCTTTCCTAATATAATGAAAGAGTTTTCTTATTTTATCGTAGAATTCTAAAGACGAGTAATTTAATACGAGTTAAAGTAACTAAGTCTATTAATCTTGGAAATTTTCTTTTACGCTATAAATACGAAAACGATAGATTTTTGGAATAATGTATCCTTTTATGACTAAGTTTATAGCAAAAATATTAGTCTCACATTCTCCAAATGTGTAAGTTTACATCCAGGTACGTGGAACTTAACAAAACCATAGTGAAAAATTAGTTGAAGAGACCATTTTCGGAAAAAATGTGTATATTAAAGAACATCTAAAACTTTGGTTGTTATGACTTGCAAGGTGGTGTTCCCGATTTAACAGAAGGGTTTTATAATAAAAGTTCCTTTTATTAAATGAAATCTTATTTTAAACTTTAAGTCACAAAAACTTATGAATGGTATACTTATGAAATTAACTTCATAATTGTAGAAGTATATATCTGTTGTTATAGCTTTAAATGCTGTAGTGTTTTATTAAAGGTAACCATGACTTGTTTTTCTATACTTTACGCCGTTAAAATACATATATTGTTCAAAAATAATTTATTTTACTAGCTGACGATTTTTGACGATTTGCAATAATCATATTGACGATTTTGACGACTTTGACGATTTTTTTCGTCAAATTTGACGATTTTGAACCAGATTTATCTGGCATCTATGCATACGAGTAAGAAGAGCAACGGAGATACAACAAATTATTCATTGTTCAGTTGAATAATATATCATTTCAAAATCATCCTAATTATTTTGAAGATTATCTTTATTCAAATACTTGAGACCAGTAAAACGATAAAATTTAATTATAAGTAGAGGAACTGAAAAAAACAACAAATATAATAAAACCATAAAGTTAACTCATAAATTGGACTATAAATTAAATTTCCGCTTATATTAAAAAAGGGCTAACACCTCGCGTAGTATCGCGTAAGTGTCGCTTAGGCAATAGGGGGCTTTAACACTCCGAATAGGGCGAGCTCACGCTAAGCAGGGGTGGTAATAAGTTAACACACGCGTCTTAATTCTTGACTTTTTGGTCCAGATTAGCAGGTGTGTGTTCCTAAATTTTCTGCTAAAAGGAAGAAATATATTTTTATTAGTTTGGATACACAATTATATATAGATGTAATTATCTCAATAAATAAAAATTTTTTATAACGTAATAAGGATGAAATAATTTGGCTAAATATGGGACGGTGAGTAGGGGCTGGGTGTGGCTGAACCAATATAGGGATGGTTACCGAAATTTCAAAACTATAATGGTGAAATCAGTCAGGATTTCGGAGGCCAGGCTGGCTTGGCCGACGATAACACCAGTCGGCCATATGTTTGGTAACGAGGCGACGAGTTGAGAGGGTGAGGTTAGTATTCGATAGAGTTGTGTTTTTTAAATTTTTTCAGCATTCACTTTCGGGCCTCACACATTATTTTGATTTGGCTCAAATACAGAAAAGACTGGTATGTGTTCTTTATTGTAGTTGCATTGAGCTGGATTGGCCGGCAAAAACCACTCCCGATCGGCGAGCCAAAGCCGGAGCATCCGCCATCATGCCAGCACAGCCAGTAGGCCAGCCGCACAATGCAACATGTTTAACATTTTGTTTTTTTTATTTTTGCACCAGGCAAAAACACAAATCTTATACAAATTCCTTTTCAAACTTTATAAATTAAGTTTGAAAAGGATATATAAATTTAAGTGCATACTTGAATGCATCTTATATGAAACCTTGTGCAAACACTCAAATGATAAATCAAATTTGAAACATTAAAAATGATCTCAGAAGACTCGTCTAAATGATTTGTTAACAAATTGTCATATAAACACTAACTGGGTAAATACATGTATACACTGAATGATGACAACAAGTACCGAAAACGAAATTGTGCTTAAAGTTGACAAGACAAAACTCCGAGCAAAAAAAAAAAAAAAAAAAAATAAGTTGTTCGCAAAAGTCTTAGATAAAGATATGTAGATATATTAAACAACTGAGAAAGTTTTTAATTAAAATTTTATGAGACAATAAAACAGCAGCAAAGAATGATGTCTACGGATTTCCACATTAACAGAGCCGTAAATTTAAGGCTCACTTCCTAATGCGTGCACATGTTTTGTAATTGAAAGTATTTTGCGTTTCATAGTTGGTTCTATGAAAAAACGCCCAAAATAGAAAATCAAAATATTTCTCTATACAATTTTAGATGATTTTGTGCATAAAAAATTACTCAAAATTAAAAAAAAATTTATTGTGGTGTTCATAGAACACAGACGAGCGACATTGAGTAACTTTCATAAAAATTTTCTAGACGAGCTGCTCGTCTCTATTCTGAGAACAGCACATATAAGTTATTATTTGTTTGTATATTGTTAGCTTAGTAGAAAAAGGGCTTATCTCTAAATTTGGCTAAGGAAAATTTTCAATACAAAAAAAAAACGCGACTACGAAACAGGTAGTTGTCCCCCAGCTAAAGATTTGATTATTATTTTTCTTGTCTTCTTCAATCAATAATTATTGATCACAGCAAATTTGTATTGTAAAAAATCCTTCTTAAGAAAAAAACTTAAGAAAGGAAAAACTTGAATTAAAACCCGATGTACATATGTACAAACCAAAAACTTTTAATTTAAAAAATTATAAAAGTTCATCAAAAATTTAACAAATTAACAAAAAAATATATATATTTTTTGGAACTTAAGCTGGTTTCTTTTCTTATATTAGTAAAATTTTTTATAAGGAACACTACCAAAACAAAGTAAAGCGAAATTTTGCAAGAAACAAGATACGCCCTTTTTGTGTCAAAACTTCCCCGTGTAAATATGCGATCAGGCTCAAATTTTTTGGGCTTTCTTAAGTTAAAATTTAGTTTTTAAATAACTTATGAGGATTACTACCAAATTATGTCAAGCGCCTTTGTTTGCAAGAAATAAGATATGCCCTTTTTGCATCCAAACGTTTATATGTACATCAGGGCTCAAGTTTGTGCTTTTTATATTTTCCTAATTTAAAAAGATCTTTTTATATAACTTATGAGTAATACTAACAAACTAAGTAAAGCGCATTTGCTTGCAAGAAACAAGATACGCCCTTTTTGTATCAAAAAACTATATGCACAAGTGGGCTCAAATTCTTTTCTTAAATTAAAATGGAATTTTATATAACTTATCAGGAATACTACCAAAACTAAGTTAAGTAAAATTTTTACAAATATAAGATATGCCCTTTTTATATCAACAATTCTATAGTACGTATGGGTTCAGGTTCGTTATTTCATAAAACAAAATGGACATTTTATATATCGTAAGAAGAATACTACTAAACTATGTGAAGTGTAATTTTATAAAAAAAAACAAGATAAGCCCTTTTTGCATCAAAACTATCATATGCATATATAGGCTCTTATGCATTTTTCCTTCTTAAGCTAAAATAAAATTTTTATATAACTAAGTAAAGCGCAATTTGGCAAGAAACATAAAATATTGTGCAGAAGATAAGATATGCCCTTTTTAAATCAAAACTTCCATATAGGCTCAATTTCTTATTTTTCGCCCTTTCTAACGCAGAAACCTACCACACTAATTAAATTACTTATGAGGAATGCTACCAAATTAATTAAGCGCAGTTTTGTAAGAAATAAGATACGCCCTTTTTATATTAATCTTCGTATGAGTTCGTGTTTTTATCCTTTCCTTAGTCAAAATGTTCGTTTTATATATTGTAACTTAAGAGGAATAACACTAAACTAAGTAACGCATATTTTATAATAAACAAGATACGCCCTTTTTGTATCAAAACTACTGTATGCACAAGTGGGCTCAAATTATTTTCTTATATTAAAATGGAGTTTTTTATAACTTATCAGAAATACTACCAAAACTAAGTAAAGTAAAATTTTTACAAATATAAGATATGCCCTTTTTATATCAACAATTCTATATTCAGGTTCGTTCTTTCTTAAATCAAAATGGACATTTTATATATTAGAAGAAGAATATTATATTGTAAGAAGAATACTACTAAACTATATAAAGTGTAATTTTATAAAAAAAACAAGATAAGCCCTTTTTGCATCAAAACTATCATATGCATATATAGGCTCTTATGCATTTTTCCTTTTTAAGCTAAAATAAAATTTTTATATAACTAAGTAAAGCGCAATTTCGCAAAAAACATAAAAAATTGTGCAGAAGATAAGATATGCCCTTTTTATATCAAAAATTCCATATGGGCTCAATTTCTTATTTTTCGCCCTATCTTACGCAGGAACCTACCAAACTAAGTAAATTCCTTATGAGGAATGCTACCAAATTAATTAAGCGCAGTTTTGTATGAAATAAGATACGCCCTTTTTATATTAATCTTTCTATGTGTTCGTATGAGTTCGTGATTTTATCCTTTTATTAGTCAAAATGTTCGTTTCATATATTGTAACTTAAGTGGAATACCCATAAACTAAGTAACGCTTAGTTTTATAGTAAACAAGATACGCCCCTTTTGTATCAAAACTACTATATGCACAAGTGGGCTCAAATTCTTTTCTTAAATTAAAATGGAATTTTATATAACTTATCAGGAATACTACCAAAACTAAGTTAAGTAAAATTTTTACAAATATAAGATATGCCCTTTTTATATCAACATTTCTATATGTTCGTATGGGTTCAAGTTGGTGTTTTTATCTTTTCTTAAATCAAAATGGACGTTTTATATATAGTAAGAGAAATACTACTAAACTATGTAAAGTGTAATTTTATAAAAAAAAAACAAGATAAGCCCTTTTTGCATCAAAATTATCATAGGCTCAAGTTCTTATCCATTTTTCCTGTTAAGCTAAAATGAACTTTTTATATAAGTAAAGCGCAATTTCGCAAGAAACATAAAAAATTGTGCAGAAGATAAGATATGCCCTTTTTAAATCAAAACTTCCATAAGGGCTCAATTTCTTATTTTTCTCCCTTTCTTACGCAGGAACCTACCAAACTAAGTAAATTACTTATAAGGAATGGTACCAAATTAATTAAGTGCAATTTTGTAAGAAATAAGATACGCCCTTTTTATATTAATCTTTGTATACGTTCGTAGGATTTCGTGTTTTTATCCTTTCCTTAATCAAAATGTTCATTTTATATATTGTAACTTAAGAGGAATACCACTAAACTAAGTAACGCATAGTTTTAAAGTAAACAAGATAAGCCCTTTTTGTATCAAAACTACCATGTGTATATCCAGGCTCCAGTTCTTATTTATTACGCTTTCTTAAGTTAAAAGGAATTTTTTATATAACTTATGAGGAAATTTAAAAAAATATAATATATGACCAATATGAGATGAATATAGATAGAAAATAATTAAATGTTCGGTGGCTGAGTGGTTAAAGCAGCAGATCATGATACGTCATGACCCGAGTTCAAACCCCAGTGGGTGCTGATGAGTAGTGTGGCGACTACGAACCAGCTAGTTGTCCCCCAGCTAATGATTTGATTATTATTTTTCTTGTCTTCTTCAATCAAAAATTATTGATCACAGCAAATTTGTATCCTTCTTAAGAAAAAACTTAAGAAAGGAGAAAACTTGAACTATAACCCGTTGTACAAATGTACACCCTTTTTTTATCAAGGCGTATGTTCGTATAAGTTCCGGCTCGTGTTTTTATTCTCTCTTAAGTCAAAATGGATGTTTTGTATATTGCAACTTAAGAGGAATACTAAGTAAAGCATAGTTTTATAATAAACAAGATACGCCCTTTTTGTATCAAAGCTGACTCCAGCTCTTATTTATTATTCCTTCTGAAAAGAACTTTTTATATAACTTATGAGGAATACTGTGGTATTCCTCGCAAGAAGCAATATTCACCCTTTTTATATCAAAACTTATATAGGTACATATGGGTTTAAGTAATTATTTTTTACCCTTTTTTATAACTTATTGGGAATATTACCAAACTAATAAAGTTTAATTTTGCAGCAAACGAGATACGCCCTTTTTAAATCAAAACTTCAATATGTAGATTTGAGCTCAAGTTGTTATTTTTTACCCTTTCCCATGAAGAATACTACCAAACTTATGAGAAATTAATTGAGCACAACTTTGCAAGAAATAAGATAGGCCCTTTTTATAATAAACCTTATATATGTTTGTTTGGTTTCAAATTCGTATTTTTTCTTTTCTTAATTTAAAAGGGGAAAGTCCCCTGTATAACTTATTGCTGTGATCAATAAGTAAATTAAAGTAGGCAATCAAAGTAATTGTCTCTCAGTTAAACTCAGCAATTCAACTTGTTGCATTTTGTTTTAGGTGATATTTTGTAGAGCCTTAAAAGTGTTATTATGCTTAAGGGGCGTCTGATTTTAAATACACCCACAATTTTGTTTTATATTTTCTACTGAATCGATTTCTTTTGTGTGTCTTTTGAAATATTACTTAATGTGTGACAGTATTGTTACTTTACAATTCAAAACAAAACAGCATCTTTTATTCACGCCTTTCTGCACCAATGATTTATTGTAACATTCATTTGTTATACGAGTATTAAACTGCAAAGCAAGCAGTAAATACATAAATAAAGTTTTTTTTTATTAAAAAAAAGGCTTACGGGCTTAGAGACAGAGATATATTATTTTGTATTATAAGTATGTTTAGGCCATTTGAACAAGTTGAAGGTGTGCGCAAAAAATTTTTATTAAATATAGAAATTATTTAAAGAAACCACTGATATTTTAGTGTTTTCGAGTGTAAATAAGACAAATTTTCTTTACGATTAGCTCCAAATCCTCTTAAGAATTTAAGTAGTCTTTAGAAATTGAATATACTTAGGTATGTTTTAAAAAGCTAATTTCAGCAAAGTGGTTTTCAAATCACTTAAGAAAGTGTTTCGTGTGCAAAAGTTTTTGCACTTATGTGATTTTCCAAAGGTCAGCTAAGGCGTTAGCGATTCCAAATCTCTTGCCTTTTCAACGACTAATTTGTTGAGCATTTTGCTTTAGAATTAAGTTCAATAAACTAAGTAATATATATTTCGTTAACAATTATGTTTATTTTTATTGGCTTTATAGCCAGAGCTACGTTTTGTATCTTAAAATTAACATAAAGTAAATAACAAACATTTAAATAGTTAAGTTTGTTTTAATTTACTTTAGTTATATTATATTTTTAATTATATATCTTACAAAAAATTTAAGTAAAAACGAATAATAAAACATGCCACATAGCTCAATTGCTTCTGCAAATGGAGTTGAGTTCGTAATTTGGTGCTTCAAAAAACGAAAAAAATAAAAAGTTCTTCGGAATCAAACCTCTTTTAGTTTCAAAACTGAAATAGTTATTTTCTCTTAGAAATAATGGCATTCCGCAACACTTTTTAAATTTTTGAAGAAACCGAAAAGGGGCTTACTTCCATTTTCGAAGGAAAAAAATTCGGAAAAACATAAAAAAACCCGGCAAAAAGTGAAAAGAGGTAAAAAAGCTTAAAAATCGGTAAAAGTTAACAAAAAGGTCGGCAAAAACCGACGAAAAATCGGATGTTTACCCGTATAGGTGGGTCGATAATAGCCGTTATAAGTTCAGGTTTACTTTCCATGGCAAAAACGCACACCGCATATGAAAAACCGGTTCCAAACCGGTTAGACAACCGGTTCCAAATTTTTTGGGAGCTCCTAAAATTGGCTTCAGGAATCATGAAAAGCCCCTTACCACCCACATAACAATACGGCAACTTCAATATTCGTACTAAAGCGGCAACACTTTTTTCGGAACTCTTCAAATTTTTTCGGAATTCTTAAAATTGGCTTCAGGAATCATGAAAAGCCCCTTACCACCCACATAACAATACGGCAACTTCAATATTCACACTAAAGCGGCAACACTTTTTTCGGAACTCTTTAAATTTTTTCGGAATTCTTAAAATTGGCTTCAGGAATCATGAAAAGCCCTTACCGCTCACATAGCAATGCGGCAATTTCAATATTCGTACTAAAGCGGCAACACTTTTTTGTAGAGGGCTATACCAAATTCCTCAAAACAACACACTGTATATAACAGAGGTTGCAAGAAATACAAACAAACAAACATACAAAAGCTGCTGGTAGAAGCTTGTTGTAAATATATATCCAATTCAAAAACTTACTACCTGGCTCACGATGTTGTTTCGTAAACTTTCGTCATCATTTTCAAGGGCAAAGACCTATGCCGCTGCCGTTTAAGGCACGTTAACATTGTAATACAAAATATTTAGATTGTATGGTAGCAAAATATTACAAAATTCTCTCCGTACTTAAAAAAAAAATTAGCAAAAATGTGTTGTAAGTACTATTTACGTTTACACTTGTGGGATAAGTATAATCAAAGTATTATTATGAAATTCTAATAAATTTACTGAACTGCACAACATTTACAAAAACAACATGCAATATTCTTGAACTGCGATTGTTTGCTTCTGTGAATGTTGTACCACCTGCAGTAAATAATTGAAGTGCTGCCAATTCAAATTTAAAAATACACCTCTGATGTAATGAGAATATTGAGTTTTCTAAAATGATTTAGAAAATTAAGATTTTGACCGCTTGTCAATTTTTGCATTTGGATTTCCCTCATACTGAATACATTTTGTTTTTACACGGTAAGATTTCCTTTATTCTGCACATATTTTTGACAGATCTAAATACTTGTAGTACCATGTAAAGGTGCCTTTATAAACATTATTCTTCCATGATCTTATATGATTTGCCGTGTCTACCTCCGATATATCCGTTAGTTGAATAATAGTTGACTATAAATCAATTATTTTTAATATAAAATTTAGCGAACGTTAACGAAACGACATCGTGAGCCAGGCAGTTATTCTTGGTAATACATTTTGAGTTGGCAATCAAAGCCTACACAGTTTTAGTTTACATTTTTTGGATCTCGACTGAAGTTAAATACCTTAAATACCTTAACCTTACCTTACCTGTTAAATACCTTAAAAACCATGTTTTGTTGACAAAACTTCGCAGTACAACTGCTAAATTGCCAATAAAGTATGACTGCAATCATATAGCGTAACAGCGTTAACTACTGCTGCGGCTTTAAAAGGGTTAACATTTTTATATAAAAAATGAAAATTTAACTTTGCTGCTAATAATATATAAATTAAATGTATATTAATTTAAAAATTCGTTTTTAATATTAAATTACCTGTTTTTTTAAGTAAAATGCTAATAAAAATGTTTCTCATTAAAATTGTAGCTTTCGTAATTACATCCAGAAACACAAAAGCCGCAATTATTTTAAAAGGTAATTTGTTATTCTGATAGTTTGTTTCGTTTTTTTTTTTCAACAGTAGTTTCCCGTGTTGTCTGCCTGTTATGTTGTAATTTTCCTGCCATTTATTTCATTTAAATAATAAAACTTTCAAATTGTAAGTTTACTTCCTGTTAGAAAACAACGCAAATTTTTGCAACAGCCAGTAGAATACAAATTAAAACTCTGAGTTGAGTTAAAGCTGGAATATTGTTTATAATTGTGCTGCTTATTTATCAGGGTAAGTCGATTTGGAAGAACCAATATTTATCGATATTGTGGCACCGCTTGAGGAAAACAAGTTCCACCACAACTTATCAAAAAAAAAAATCATTTTCGAGGCGGATGTGACAATATCGATAACTAAATCGGCACACCCTATTGTTCATATTTAATAAATAAAAAATTAAGAAAAACAAAAGGAAATGGAGTGATATCTTTTTAAAAATTTTGCAGTTTGTTGCTGTTCTCTAGATGTATTAAAAATATTCCTATTTTCCTAGTTCTGGTACAATGAACTGGTCTGATCCAAAAAGAAAAAAAAAAATATTTAGTTTTAAACATCTTAAAAAAATCACTTTTAGCTACCAAATGTCCTACAGGGTGGACCATAAGTCTCTTAACATTTGGTATGATCGTTAAAAAAGCAAGTGGCCACATGTTTATGAAACTGCCTTTTTTACGAGAGTAAATGAAATAGGGTGTTGGATGCACACCAAAGGTATCCCTTGGTGTTCATCGCAAGTCATATTGTGACCAAAAGTTGGTGACCCCGACGTGTACAATTTTGAAAGTTTCTTACCACTTTCAAAATTGTACAAATACATAATACGGACGTAATAATTTTCATAATTTGAAATCTGACTGTCGTGGTCACCAGGAGCGTTAAGACGACTGCTTCAGCGGGCTTTAACAACAGCGCCAAATTGAAACATTTACTACACCATAGACATTTAGTGACGGTCCTGCAATGAGCCACAGGATCACGCAACAGTGTCATACAATTGGTGAGTAACAATAAGCAACTGTGTCAGAAGACGCAGCGTCGTTGCTCAATAGCTGACAACTGCGTCAGAACACTCAGCAGCGCTGCTCAAACATTGGTCATTCAATTTGGTGCCCAACAATTGGCAATTGTTCAGCAACATTTAGCAACGTTTGTTCGACATTTGGCAACTGCACGTAGCAACATTCAGTAAAAAGTCATGGAATCGTTTGGAGATCTGGTCACAGCCCAACACGAAACGACAAAAGTAATAAATACAATAATCCGTAAGCTTAAAAAGATACCCGTGTACAAGAAAAACGAAGGATTACTACTTACGAGTAGAGCGTGTGCGACAGCTTGACATAGCACGGTTAGAATTTAACAACAAACTAAGGGTACCTATCAGATTTTCCATTGCAGCTCCAATATACAACGGTCAGCACCTACGTTTTTCAGGGGGGCTAGCAGTTCTTCGAACCGTTTGGGGTTTAAAACTGTAGCAGCCCAACACAACGTGGCAACGTAGTGGTTGTGGCGTAATACCCATATACAGGGAGTGTTTTCGGACTCTGTATGAAGTTGCACTGTAACCGGGTGCCGTGACCCTGAGATTGGAAGGAGTTTTAGGAACGCTCTGCCCCTCACCACGGGGGAGAGCATGTGCCATTTAGTATGTGATCGAAATTGGTACCCATTCATGACGATTTGTCATGCATGGGGACGTCCGGAT
This sequence comes from Thecocarcelia acutangulata, assembly GCA_914767995.1. Lineage (NCBI taxonomy): Eukaryota > Metazoa > Arthropoda > Insecta > Diptera > Tachinidae > Thecocarcelia > Thecocarcelia acutangulata. The sequence goes on along the minus strand of OU612097.1, from coordinate 97,677,996 downwards.
GAACGTTTTTTTGCCTTGTGAGAAGGTTGGGCCGTCAAGGCAGGTGCCCACGTAAAACATCGTCTGATTCTACGTTTTTCAAAGGATACAGTCAAGTACAAACAACTGTTTGAGTCCAAAATCGCAAAATTCTAAAAACCAATCATCAGGCAAATAAAGATTTACTCTTATGAATGCTTCATTGAACTCAATATTTTCTACCGAAGCTAAAAACTTTTATTATTAGCACACAAGGCGTTTCTATCTTCAATTTAAATTCTGAACTCCAAAGGAAACCTTTGATGTTCATTGGAATTCATATTGCGACCAAGGTTAGGTTAGGTTTTACAGACTACCAGCTATTGTAAAGCCAGCCTACTTGGGTCCACTCTGATCCCGTTGTGTTGTTTGGATGTGATATGTATCTCAGGAGCTTTACATATCACTGGTTTAGAATCAACCCGGGGAACGGATAAAACAGTCCAATCCACTTACATCGCATTCTGATACCTTCGTCAAGTCATGCAGCATCGGTCTGCTTAGGTACAATGCCCTTATAAACGAAAGAGCTGGACACCGACAGAAGAAGTGGTCAACGCTCTCCACTTTTTCATCGTCTTTACAACTTCTACAGAAGTCATTCAATGGAAGATTTAACCTCCTCGCCTGCGTCCCTACGTGGCAATGTCTCGTCAGGACCGCCACAGTAGAACGGACCTCCGCCTGGGCAAGCCCCTAATGATGATAGTTCTCCTGTCATCATATCTGGGCCATGTCAGCCTTGATCTTTGACAAGTATCCTCACTAGACGATCTGTCTTGAGCGGTCTGGAAAATTTGACGCTGTACTTGTTTCATACAGCTCGCAAGCGGTCCCATCTACATTTCTTTGTTGTAGCTGGACACCGGTCTTTGCCAGTTCATTCACTACTAGATTTCCGGGCACTTCACTGTACCCTCGTATCCAGAAAAACTCTAGATTCGAAAGTCTCGCTATATCGTTTAGAGATATCCGGCTATCATCCCCATATATCCTGTAGTACCTTAACCAATTAGCTGCCCTCATAATGGCCGTAATTTTGGCCTGCGCTACGCTGCACTCATTTTACAGCCTGAAACTCATCCTCCTCTCATACAAAGGGATAAAGATACCCCCACCAACCAATTGCGACCAAATACAGTGTTTTATTTTTTGAAAATTACATCACTTAAATATGATCCTTGTTCACTCTGGCACTTATGCAACCTAGACCGGAATTTTCCATGACCGCTCTACAAGCATCAGTTGAAATGTTTTGCATTTACTTGCGTATATTTTTTATTTTAGTTCCTGTTGTTATGAAAAATTTTGTTGTAAAATACGATTTAGGGATGATTGAGGCATATTTAAAACCCCAGACCGCTTATCAGAAAAGTCGTCTGGTTGTTACTGAAAACTTTGCTTTCTAAATATGCCCACCGGAAGAAGTCTATTGGTGACGCATAGGGCCTATGGAGTGGAAAGTTAATGTTATCTATTTTCGATATAATTTAATCATATTAAAAACCGCAGACCGTTTACGAGTACAAAGGTTGAGTTGTTATCGAACAGATGCTCGTACTCGCTCTAAGTTTTGCGGTTCCCTCGATGTTTTATGGCTCTCGAATCGTTGTTTTGACAATGTTGATCCAGTCATCCCAAACTTCTGGCCCCATTGCTTAGTGTTTTGAATCGTTGGAGAATGATTCCTATCGTGAATATTAAAATCATAAGAAAATTTACGTTTAGCTTCGGTCGCAGAATCGTTGTTGCGATAGTATTGGCGTGCGCTAAAAGATGCCATGATGCTAAAGTCTAGCACGTGATCCCACCACCCGTGCTAATACTATGGTCTGTTCAAATGTTAAAATACTAATCGCTCCTGTATTACAACATAGTCATATCTCAAAAAATGAGCTTTTCGAATTAACAATGCAAAATTGTTAACAGTACTGACTTTTATACTGTGCCAAAATTTTATTTAAATTATCTTTAAACTGTTTCCTTTGGGAGATATTTTCTAAAAAAATTTTCTAAGACTTGTATCGAAGCTAAAAATTAAATATGTGTTTTTCTGGAAACAAGCTTTTTTTCAGTTATGACTGTGTTGCAATAAAGGAGCGTTATGCTCCACCTTGTATTTTTTATTTAGTCGTCTGTTACAATACAATTTTTTTCTATTCAAAGCTTAAACAAAGTCGATGAAATTTACGTGGTTGTGCAGTACTTTTCTCTCCGCTTTTGTTTATTTTATGTTTTAAACATTTGATTTTTCTTTTTTGTTGCAAATACTGTCCTCCAGCGCTTGTTAGTTTTATTGTGTTAATAGTTTCCATTTAAAATTTTACGTTCAGAGAACCCACATAATGAACTTTAAGTTACGTTTGCTATTCGCTGTTTCATTTAGATTAAGATGTTGCAGACAGCAAAAAACACAAAAATCAACAAAGTATAATTATAATCGTATCAAGCAAAAGATAATTAATTAGAATTTTTTTTTATTTTTGCAAACCTTGTTCTGAGTACTTACTCACTTTGCAAATTATAAAGGAAGTTTTCATGGTACAATAATATATTAAGTAAAAGCGAGACTATAACAGGCCAACAATAAACAAAATATAAACAACTTTTGACAGTTCCTATCACCAAACAGCAGTCATTTTGACATTACCAAGTACAATATTTTATTGTACCATAGTAGTTTGGGCTACTTTGGACAAAACTATGTTTTGTCTAAACATAGTTTATACATTTTTTTTATATAAATAAATGTATAAATATATTATATAATTCAATAATTAGCAAACTTATTTAGTTACATAGATATGTACGATATTAACTAACTAGTTGTGAGTTCGAGTCCAACTTCAGCCAAGAAGAAGGATTATTTTTAATTATAACAATAATTGCTGTGGAACAATAAGACCAAAGTAGTACAGAAAAAATATTTGAATATCTTTAGCTGGGAGACAACTAGCTGTTTCGTAGTCGCTACACTACTCATCAGCATCCACTGGGATTCGAACTCGATATAATGTGAACATGATGTATTTTTAATACGGCCGCCTAACCAACTCAGCCACATTAAATATAAAATTATATATCTCTTATGTGCTGTTCATAGACCACAGACGAGCGACTTGTCTGAAAAATTTGTATGGGAATCACTCAAAAACTTGTGTAGTTTTCATACAAATTTTTTTTAGACGCGTTGCTCATCTATGTTCTATGAACAGCACATTAATCTGTTTTTTTTTAACACGCTTATATTAGTTTCACTAGTATGTTTGTTTTTTGTTTATGAGTTTGCAACATTCGAACTCCAGGCCATATGAGTGGTTATTACATACTCGTACCTCGTATATTAAAATATTAAATTATTGATTTTCTTGAACAATCCCGTTTTCGGGTTATTTTAAGTACAGCTGTGTGTTATTCGTACTTACGACTCGTATTAAAAGCAAGAAAAAAATACTTAAATTTAGTACCAGCTTTTCCTTTCTGTGTAGGTGATGCAAAAAGTGAGCGAAGTTTATTTATAAAAAGCCTACACGCTACAGCCGTGCATACTTTAAGTTCGCGTTCATTGAAAAGAAGTGAGGTTATTTTGGTAATTTTTGAATCTGATTTTGGGTATTCACATAAAAAAAAAAAAAAAAAAAAACTGGTTCGCTTACCAGTCAGGAATCAGTCTTTCATTTTCGGTACGCTGTGGCACGAGTATCCGAACTTTTAATGGTAATTTTGAACCCGGTTATATAGGTTTTTACCGGTTTTTTTGCTTATTTATTTTGAGCGGTTTCTTTTTGTCAATTTTGATCGGTTCTTTGTCGCGTTTTACGGTTTGAGACACTTTCTACCTGTATTTTATGGAGCGCTTTGTGTCATATTTTTCGTATATCGGGGCTCGATGCTTATTTTGCAATAATTATGGTATTTTTTTTCACTATTGTTTTAAGATTATTTTAAAACTATTATTATACTTTTCAGAAAAATGTAAAGGGTATAATGAGTTTGTGATTCCGTTTGCAATTTCTAAAATTTTCATTTCCAAGCCTATAAAGTATATATATATATATATATATATATATATATATATATATATATATATATATATATATATATATATATATATATATATATATATATATATATATATATATATATATATATATATATATATATATATATATATATATATATATATATATATATATATATATATATATATATATATATATATATATATATATATATATTATATATATTCTGAATCAGAATTAATAGAAAAGTCGATTAAGCGTTTCGGACAAAGCCATTACACTTAGAAAGTTTTCTCTTTCACTATTCTATTACCCCATCGATTCATAGGTTTGCTAATGAAATTCAATAATATCGGTTCATATATGGCTGAGATATACCCAAAATTCCGAAAAAACCATTGTTTTTTGCAATTCTGTATGAAAATTTTTCACAAAAATATTGTTTTGCTTCAAACTTTATATGATTATGAATCAAGGTGGCCAAAAGGCAAAAAAAATTTGCCAATATCGGTCCATATATACCCGAGATATAACCCAACCCATTTTTTTTTTTGATAATAAGCGAACTTAAACAGCTTCTTTTGCTTAAAAGCACTTCTGGTAATAAAGTAAGGTCATATAAATATGGAAAATTAAAATTTTCGATATTGGTTCACATATACCCGAGATAAAGCCTTAACCAAATTTTTATTGAAAATGTGCTATAAGCGAACTTTAACAACTTTTTATGCTTAAAAGCACTTCTGGTAATAGAAGTAGGTTACTACAAAACAGAAAATGAAAATTTCCGATATCGGTCCATATATACCCTAGATATAGTCCAAACCGATTTTTTAATGAAAATGTTGCGTAAGCGAACAGCTTCTTTTTGCTTAAAAGCAGTTCTGGTAATATAAGAAGGTTACCAAATATATTACAAATAAAAATTTCCGATATCGGTCCATACATACTTAGGATATAGTTTGAACAGTTTTTTTCCACGAAAAAAATTTTTTTTGTTTAAAAGCAGTTCTGGTTATAATGTACGGTTACTAAAACACAGAAAATGAAAAATCTTATTTCGGTCCATATTCCCAAGATATAGTCTAAACCGATTTTGTCATGAAAATGACGCGTAAACGAACTTAAACAATTTTTTTTTGCTTTAGAGCAGTTCTCGTTACAAAAGGAGGTTATTTAAATACAGAAAATGAAAATTTCCGATATCGGTCTATACACGACAGTTATAGTCTTAGCCGATTTTTTCATGAAAAAAACTTTTTTTGGTTAAAATCGATTCTAGTAATAAAAAAAAAAGGTTATATAAATACAAAAATTTTAAATTTCGGGTATCGGTCCATATATACCCGAGATATAGCCTAAACCGATTTATTCTGGAAAATGTCGCATAAGTGAACTTAAAGCAGTTGCGCTAATAAAAGGAGGTTACTAAAATACAGAAATTTATAATTTTCGATATCGATCTATATATATCAGAGCATATTTAATTTAAATATGTAATATATACCATATATTTACTTCACTATCCTGAAGGATATTTTAGATTTGGTCCAGCCGAATATATCACACTTTTACTTGTTTTTTAGTATATATATTTTATATATAATATTTAGTTTACATGTATATATACATATATATTTATTTATTTATAATTGAGTTTATTTACTTTATTAGCTACTAATGTGTGGTTGTATTAATATTGAAATGCTTAAATAAATTATTTTACAATTTATATAAAATACAATTAATTTAAAAGAACTTATCTGTGCAAATGATGAGTTTTATCATTCAGTCCTTTCTTTTTATTACCCAACATCTCTTCTATATGCTCATATCTATGCTTCAATAACAAATTGAGCATCACAATATGTGCTGTTTTGTTTTAAACAAAGTATGTTATTTTCCTTGTATTTCAGTAGAAAACAAAAACAGGATATGCATCATTTACAATGCAAAACAATAAATTAAAAATATATGGCTTCCCTGCAAGAGACAGATTTAATATATTCCCCTTTGTAGCTCAACAGTCAGAGTTATAACAGGAAGTATGTACTCGTACATATAAGTAAAAGCTTCCAAACCAACCCTGTTGGCATAATGGTCCTAGAAGACACAGTATTAGACGATTTTGTTTAGGTTTTCTCAAACTGAACGACTATGTTTTCAGTATGATCGCCAAATTATTGATGACACATATTTTGTGCAAAAAAAAAAAAAAAAAAAAATATATTTAGATGGATTATAAGAAAACAAACAAAAATATGTATGTATCTATATGAATAAAATTTGAGTACATGAACAAATAAGAGAACGAATCGTGCCTAAATCGTCGAAAAGAATAAAAAAAATAAAAAATACGAGTAAGTAAATTAGATATTACGCCATGCGCACGATTTCCCGTTTGATGGTATAGTTGAACTCAAGAATGATAGAATGCATGATTACGACAACTCTCACACAAAACTGAACTCTTCTACGCATGTTGGTCAAATGATGTCACGAATCAATACAAACGCAGCCCTAGATGATTTTGCAATACGAGTACATATTTTTGCATAGGTTAAAACTACGTCATAACGTAACCAATGCATGAATATGTACTTAAAACCATCCAGGGGCTGTGTTCTGTAACTTTCGCCACGAGAAACTTTTCGACTGAAACGTGTAAAATGAAACAAAGTTTTCATAAGTTGAAACAAACAGCTGCTTTTCTCACTAAACTGTAGCTATAACTTTTTTGGCGAGTAACAGCTGTCACGTAAGGAAATTACTCGCCACTTCATAGAAAAACTGTGTCTGTAAAACTTTTGCGAAAAAATTTCCCGCTTTCAACTGTCATTATTTCTCGCAAATAAAAAGGCTGTGAGATCGTATTTCAAATAACAATTATCATCATGAAATGAATAACAATACTGAAAAAATAAGTATTTTGCTGTTAAATTAAGTTTAATATATATATAAATATATATATATATATATATATATATATATATATATATATATATATATATATATATATATATATATATATATATATATATATATATATATATATATATATATATATATATATATATATATATATATATATATATATATATATATATATATATATATTTATGCAGTTCAGAATGGTTGTTTTTTTTTAAGGGACTACTTATATAAGTTTGTAATTTCTACAATTTTAATTTCCGACCCAACAAAGTATATTGTAATAATTTTATAATGTTATTTTTCAGAATTCACAAATTGCAATTGTTTTTTAATTTTACAAAGTTTTGTACATATTTGTATGTATTTGTAAATAAAATGTAAGCGTTAGAGCCATACCATACATTTTCTAGAATAGCCGGCGGTTATAATATGACGCCGTCGAACAAAATTTCTTAACTTTAGTAGTTTTTGGTCGAAGGCGGTATTAATTGTGACTGGCGCTTTCAGTTTTAAAATTGCATGTCAGCATCGTTTTTTATTTTAAGACATTTCTAACGTAACGACGTAATCGCTTTGGATAGTTTTCGACATGAGTTACAGACGCAGTTTTTTCTCACTTTTCGAGAAACGATGGAATAATTTGTTTCACAAGTTTTCGACGCGAGAACTTCTCGCCAAAGTTACAGAACACAGCCACAGGGCTGTATTTTATTTATTTATTATATATGTATTTATTATAGTAAAAATAAAATCAACAAAATTTTGTCCGAACAAATAAATTGTATGCATATACAAAAATATCAACAAAGTAACCTTGCATATCGTATTTTGATTTTCGATCAATAATTTTTTTACTAAACTTTTGTTTGAATCCACGAATTCCTTTGCAGGTCCGCATTCAAACAAAATATTAATTGATTCAACGAATTTCGTTATTGAACACAAAAAAAAATTGTTTTCTGTGTACTGTTTCGTGACACTCATTTGATCGAATTGCGCAGAAGATTTCAGTTTTGTGTGAGAGTTGTCATAATAATGTATTCTGTCATTCTAGGTTTAAAACGATTCTGCAAACTCTAGAAAAAAAAAAAAAATGAAGGCATAAAAAACTTTAGTACATATTTTAATTCGTTGCCAGATAACTAACAGAAGTCAATAGCATCGTAGAGAATGCTGTGAACGAAACTACCGTCTGTATCATCTTGCACGATATCTTGGCCTTTTTCGCAAATTTCCTCAGCGATTTGTTTAATGTTCGTCAATGTGTCTTACACAATGTTCTGTGCCTCTATAAAACCCATGGCTTAAGATGTCTCAAATATATGGCCAACTGGGTATATACACATGTATGTATGTTACATACTCGTATGTATACAGTTATTTGAAAAGTGATGATTTGAAAACTTTGTTTTATTGGATTTAACAAAAATAGAAAATTATAATTTATTACAATGCTTAGAAGGCATTCTATGGAGCTTCTACAAAAATGTTTATAGCAAGGTTTTGCCGGAGAAAATCGTCCTAATCCTAGAAAAATAATGCCATGTTTATAACTCTAATATGTAAATTTAATGAATATTATATTTTTTAATGTGAAAAATGCCCAATTCATTCCTTTCGTACCGATAGGATTGTAATGATGTTACGGTCTTATGTTTATTTAGCTCATATATGAAAAAATTTTGTATAGAAATTTTTTTGTTTTGAAATGTCTTATTAGGCTGGTAGGAATGGTTGAACAAAGTATTAATTGTTTCATAAACATTTTTGTTAGAAAGTTTTTTTTTTTTTTAGTAAAAAAGCTAAAATTTATTAAATAGGTATTTTAAATAGCAATAACTTATTTTATATATAGTCATAGCATGTTTGAAAATATCTGTCGAAAGTTTTCAACTCTACTGATGATTAGGGTGGCTCCTATGGTGTGTCGACATATAGCTAGATAACATAAAAACAATTAGTTTATATTGGTATAAATATAAAATATATATACTCGTACAAAATTCGAATATTTTTGCTTTCTTCTAAAGGCACCCACAGACGATATGTTTTTACATCTTTTTTTAATATGTAACTCCTCATGTATTTATTCATATCTGCCAATATACTCGTGTTTCATTTTTACATATGGCTTGTTGATTTTTTTGCTATTATCTTTTTGGCAACACTAGTTTTAACAGCTCACGCACGTTTTGTATCTTGTGTCACTGTCAAACATCTTCAGTTTGGTCTATAATTTAATCATGAATCGTCTTACAAACGAACAACGCTTGCAAATTATTGAATTTTATTACCAAATGCGTGCTCTGTTAAGAAAGTTCATCGCGCGCTTCTTCCATTTTATGGTCAGTTTAATCGACCTACTGAGGCTTCTATTCGGGCTATTGTAAAAAAATTTCGCACCAAATTTACATTGTTGGACATTAAACCACCAACACGCTTACGTAGAGTGCGAACTGAAGAAAATATCGCAGCCGTATCGGCCAGTGTTGGTGATGACCGTGAATTATCGCGAATTATCGGCGCCGTTCGCAGCAATTGGGCCTCTGTTACTCCACTACGTGGAAAATTTTGCGGAAGGATTTGGGTGTGAAGCCTTATAAGATACAGCTGGTGCAAGAATTGAAGCCAAACGACCTACCACAACGCCAAATTTTTGGTGAATGGGCTCTTGAAAAGTTAGATGAAGATACACTTTTTTATCGAAGAATTGTGTCCAGCGACGAGGCTCATTTCTGGTTGAATGGATACGTGAACAAGCAAAACTGCCGTATTGGGAGTGAAGAGCAGCCAGAAGCATTGCAAGAGCTACCAATGCATCCACAAAAAACAACCGTTTGGTGCGGATTATGGGCTGGCGGCATCATTGGGCCGTATTTCTTCAAAGATGATGCGAATCACAACGTTACTGTGAATGGTGAGCGCTACCGTGCGATGATAACAAACTTTTTTTTTGCCAAAAATGGAAGAGCTTGACTTGCATGACATGTGGTTTCAACAAGACGGTGCCACATGCCACACAGCACGCGAAACAATGGACCAATTGAGAGGCGAGTTCGGTGAACAGTTTATTTCACACTTGGGACCAGTCAATTGGCCGCCCAGATCGTGCGATTTAACGCCTCTAGACTATTTTTTGTGGGGCTATGTTAAGGCTAATGTCTATAGCGACAAGCCCGCTTTGAGTGACGCACTGGAAGCCAACATTGCCAACATTATTCGTGAGATACCGGCCGAAATATTGGAAAGAGTATGCCAAAATTGGACTAAGCGGATGGACCATTTGAGGCGCAGCCGCGGCCAACATTTGCATGAAATAATCTTCAAACATTAAATTATATCGACCCAACTATGGATCCAAATAAATATTTCATGCATTTTGCTGATTTTTATGTGTTTTTTTTTTTTAATTTCCGATAGTTCTTATAAAATCACCCATTAAAATTTGCTCACAAACGTACATCTACATTTACGTCTGTCATTGTCTATGCTTTTTATTATTAAAAAAATAATTATATAAAATATTCCAGCGAGAACTTCTACAGTAAAGTAATATTAATAAACATACTCTTCACTACTTCCATTTTGGCATTTTAAGTGATTATTTTAACATGGCGATGTCATTGGAGGCAAATACTTACCATTCTCCATTAAAATGCCCTCACAAAAAAAGTCATTAAAAAAGCTAATTGATTGTAAGCCTTGCAATTTGGTGTCGATAAAAACTAACAACATGGCTGAAGATGTTTTATGTAAATAAATAAACTATAATGGATAATTGCATATAATATAAAAAGGCATGACTTTAAATCATGGTATAAATGCCACCTTTATAGATGCATTCGTACAAACACTATATCTTGAAAAAAGGTCTTACAGAAGTGTGCGTGCCTTTTCAAAAAGCTCTTTGTTTTATTCTTAAAAACCTTTTCCATAAAAAATTATTTTTGACGTCATGGAATTAAATACGAAAATGGTTTTTATTACATTTTTAAAATTACCTGCCTGGCCCGCAATGTCACTCGACTTCGCAGGCAATAATAGTTAATACATTAGAACGAGTCTGCTAACGCATATGTAATGCTAACATCACGTTTACACTGGGTATTATTCATAACCTGTGAATTATAATGACAGAAAAAAAAAAACGATACGAATAGTAAAGATGACAGAACAGCAAAATTTATAATTTTTGTTATTTTGTAAATATTTTCAATCCCATTTTTATCAGCTTATGTTATCTTAGTAAATCCAAGTATTACTCAAGTTTTATTATTCAATTTTAATTGCAATTATTGTATATGTATATTTTCCGAGAACAACTACTTGCATACATACATATACAACAGATATTAAACAAGTGATTGCGTAACTAATTATAAATAATGCAGACGGTAAATACTATGATATTGAAAAATAATTTGCTCAAGCCCAAAATCAACCGCCGCTGAATTATTCGCAAGACGTAGAGTCTAATGTCAGATGTTCAAGCGTAACAAAATAGAACACACTCTGTTTGAAATTTTGTCAGATGACTTTGCCCATGTTTTTTACACACGCAATGTTTATGAGGTAACAGACGACATCAAGGCATTTTACATTGTGAAAAATTACATCTACATTGTTAAAAACACATCGTGTGTTATCTACTTCAGTTATATTACCTTAAATTTTTTGCTACAAATTATTTAACAAATTTATTTATTTTTTCACATTTTTCATTTCATTCACCTGCCAGGTGAAGCTTTAAAAACTTAAACAATTTTTGAATTAATAGCGCACGCATCAAATTGAATTAAATAAAATACAACCTAAATTTAAATAAAGATATTAAGAAAACAAGCTTCAAAACAATGAATGTTTCGGTTTTGTTAACATTCATCAAAAGAGATTATGTTCCGTGCATATACCCAGCAAACATTTGCTTAATGGCAAATAGAAATCGGATACAAATAGGGAAACGCTAGCGAACAAGTGATGAAGTGGTAAAACATTTTGCATTAAATGTTTTCTTTAAAATATAGATTATCAAGCAACGCTATCAAGTGTAATAACTCTTCTGTATGCAAACATGGTCGTGTAACATATTCGGTGTACTACTTTGCTTCCGTCGTTTTGCAATAGATGGCTCTAGCGCTAAGTGGTAGTCGAAACTAATAGATCGTATATGTCATAAAATAAGTTTAGGTACTTGTAAACATAATGCCATCGAAATATCAGTCGATTTGTGTCTGCATCATAAAGTTATTCTTGTCATTTGCGGGAGGCTTAAATTTTCTGCTTTAGTGTGAAGAAATCTGCGACTGAGGCTTATCGAATGCAATCAAATACTTATAGTGAGGCCACTATTAGTAAAAGAACGTGCCAGTGGTTTCCACGCTTCAAGAACGGTTATTTTAACGTCGAAGACCGGCATGATGATGGAAGGTTTTTGAAAATGCAGAATTAGAGGCATTATTTGAACAAGACACAACTGTGAAAGAGATTTACATCAACACCTGCCTTTACGGCCTAATCTGATGGCGGACCAATTCCACGAGTCTATTATTCACGATTCACCAGCGCCCCCTTGTGGCTGACTAGGCTCATAGAGGTGGCAATTTTTGCTGGCTGACCAGCACTTCCAGTCTTATGAAGTAATAAAAAATTGTAACGATTCATGGATCACTTCAAAAGTTCACCAGTTTATTCAAAGCGGGATTCATACGCTGTCGTAAAGGAAGAAGAAACTATTGGCCGGCGTTGGGCAATACTTTGAATCATAAGTGTGTAATCGGTTTTTTAAAATAAAGCCTCGACTTTCGGAACAAAACGGCGGAAGCAAAATTGTAAGTCCATATAAATATGCCATAAATAATGTTCGCTGGTGAAACATTTCTCAACTGAAATTCACTTGTTTACAAATTTACTTATGGCTCTAAATATATAGTTGTATAGCTGCATACTCATGATATCCATATCACTCCTTTATTGCAACATAGTCATAACTAAAAAAAAAGCACGTTACGAGAAAAACGCATTTAAAATTTTTAGTTGCCATACAAGTCTTAGAAAATTTTTTTAGAAAATATCTTCTGCAGAAAACAGTTAAAAGTAATTTGAATAAATTTTTGGCACAATTTTGCATTTTTAACTCAAAAAGCTAATTTTTTGAGATATGACTATGTTGCAATAAAGGAGCGATATAATATCAAAAGCATTATAATTTTCCTTTTAACACACACATTTTTCTATGATAAGAATTCGTTAAGAAAATTTAAATATTTTGGAATAATGTTTCACTGCCAACACTCAACGTTTTTGAGTGTGGGAGGCAGTTCAAAAACCTTACACAAACATACGTACATACATGTATACACTGAACCAAATTTTGTCGGTATTATTAACAAAAAAAATTTAGTAAACCCTTCACGAAACATAAATATTCAAATCAAAAGATTATTTTTCAAATTGTAATAAAATTTATTCAAATAAACAAATATTATTTGACTTCAGCTACAATGCGTTTTGTTAAAAATATAAATCTATACATTTCAAAAAAGATTTGTTGAAAATGTAGCCCAAATTTTGTTGAATCAGTAAAAATTTTGTTAAAACAGTAGTGACTACTAATAAGGCAAAAGCACACATAAATATTCAAATGTACATCCTGAAGGAATGTAAGTGTGAATAAAAAATTCGTTTATTTGACTAAAGTTTGTCAACAAAACTCACCCTGTACACTTGAATAAATATTTTCTATATTCAATTAATTTATTTTATTGAACCTGAATAATATTTTTCCATTGAATAAATATTATTGAATAAATAACTGTAGAAATGAAGACATTTTCAACGAATGTTTGAATAAAAAATTCGTTTATTTGACTAAAGTTTGTCAACAAAACTCACCCTGTAGACTTGAATAAATATTTTCTGTATTCAATTAATTTATTTTATTGAAACTGAATGATATTTTTCCAATGAATAAATATTTTTGTTCCATTGAATAAGTATTATTGAATAAATATCTGTAGAAATGAAGAAATTGCTTTATTTTATTTTAGTTATAAATAAATACAATAGTTGAAATACCGAGTAAATTTGAATAAAACATTTTGTAGGTTGTAAATAACCTACATCTCTTCAACTTTACACCCCATTGTGCAGTATTTTGGTAAATTTTTGGTTCAGTGTAAGAAATTCGTTTAAATATGTAGCACCCCTTATGCTCATTTACTTGTATTTTGATAAATATATTCATAGAATATCATGAGTTTGAGTTTGTTTGTTTGTTTGTGTGACCTGGTTGTAAGTAAAATTTATGTGTAAAATACCGTTAGTAGGAAATAGCTGCAACAGTATAGGAAACGGAACACAATGAAGAATGAAAATGAAATATGTTTTCCTTTTTTATGAAAACAAAAGCAAGTTCAATTTTGTTTTTATCACAGCGAGCAACTAATTTTGGCAAGTCTGAGATTATAACAAAAGTAGGAAAATTTTTCCAGCACTCATGAATGATATGAGTTGGCAAAAGTTATTCTATTTATACTCGTACACTGTAGAGAAAATTAACTTTAGTTGGTGTTATTCTCAGCCACTTTGATTTGCCTTGACGTTACCCAACGTTTCTTATTTCTTATATGCATTATATGGTAACATTATACTCTGGTTAAAGTTGGAATCAGGCTTTCGCCAAATAGAATTTCTACTTTTTAATAAGACTTTTTATTTTATTTTATTTTATTTTATTTTATTTTATTTTATTTTATTTTATTTTATTTTATTTTATTTTATTTTATTTTATTTTATTTTATTTTATTTTATTTTATTTTATTTTATTTTATTTTATTTTATTTTATTTTATTTTATTTTATTTTATTTTATTTTATTTTATTTTATTTTATTTTATTTTATTTTATTTTATTTTATTTTATTTTATTTTATTTTATTTTATTTTATTTTATTTTATTTTATTTTATTTTATTTTATTTTATTTTATTTTATTTTATTTTATTTTATTTTATTTTATTTTATTTTATTTTATTTTATTTTATTTTATTTTATTTTATTTTATTTATTTTGGACCAATACTAAGGGGATGACCCCCACGAAAGACTAAAACAAACCCTACTGCGGCATTTAAAGTGTTGGAATTAGTTAAAACTGATCAGTGCCCAGTGTGTATACCTTCGACACGGCTCAGATTAGAAAAATTTGGTACAACACCTTCCACACTACAAGGTAATGAAATGCATTGACTTATAACGAGTGATTTTTTTGCTATTATCTTTTTGGCAACACTAGTTTTGACAGCTCACGCACGTTTCGTATCTTATTTCACTAACAAACATCTTCCGTTTGGTCTATAATTTAATCATGAATCGTCTTACAAACGAACAATGCTTGCAATTATTGAATTTTATTACCAAAATGCGTGCTCTGTTAAGAAAGTTCATCGCGCGCTTCTTCCATTTTATGGTCAGTTTAATCGACCTACTGAGGCTTCTATTCGGGCTATTGTAAAAAAATTTCGCACCAAATTTACATTGTTGGACATTAAACCACCAACACGCTTACGTAGAGTGCGAACTGAAGAAAATATCGCAGCCGTATCGGCCAGTGTTGGTGATGACCGTGAATTATCGCGAATTATCGGCGCCGTTCACAGCAATTGGGCCTCTGTTACTCCACTACGTGGAAAATTTTGCGGAAGGATTTGGGTGTGAAGCCTTATAAGATACAGCTGGTGCAAGAATTGAAGCCAAACGACCTACCACAACGCCAAATTTTTGGTGAATGGGCTCTTGAAAAGTTAGATGAAGATACACTTTTTTATCGAAGAATTGTGTTCAGCGACGAGGCTCATTTCTGGTTGAATGGATACGTGAACACGCAAAACTGCCGTATTTGGAATGAAGAGCAGCCAGAAGCATTAAAAGAGCTACCAATGCATCAACAAAAAACAACCGTTTGGTGTAGATTATGGGCTGGCGGCATCATTGGGCCGTATTTCTTCAAAGATGATGCGAATCACAACGTTACTGTGAATGGTGAGCGCTACCGTGCGGTGATAACAAACTTTTTTCTGCCCAAAATGGAAGAGCTTGACTTGCATGACATGTGATTTCAACAAGACGGTGCCACATGCCACACAGCACGCGAAACAATGGACCAATTGAGAGGCGAGTTCGGTGAACAGTTTATTTCACGCTTGGGAGCAGTCAATTGGCCGCCCAGATCGTGCGATTTAACGCCTCTACACTATTTTTTGTGGGGCTATGTTAAGGCTAATGTATATAGCGACAAGCCCGCTTCGATTGACGCACTGGAAGCCAACATTGCCAAGATTATTCGTGAGTTACCGGCCGAAATGTTGGAAAGAGTATGCCAAAATTGGACTAAGCGGATGGACCATTTGAGGCGCAGACGCGGCCAACATTTGCATGAAATAATCTTCAAACATTAAATTATATCGACCCAACTATCGATCCAAATAAATATTTCATGCATTTTTCTGAATTTTATGTTTTTTTTTTTTTTAAATTTCCGATAGTTCTTATAAAATCACCCATTACTTACATACATAGTTTCTTCATGTTATTTATTTAACGAGAGTTAATAAACAAGCGGTCACAACTAATTACAAATGCACACATTGAAAATCTTATGAAGATTCTTAGATATTTTTTTTTTTTTTGAAAGTTTTTTTGACGTTCATATAGCACAAGTTTTATTACATAAACTATAGTTATATTTATTTAAAAGTAATTTTAATAGTTTATCTCACATCTTTGAATATTTTTGACTACATCATATTACTTTTAGTTGCTGCATGGCAACATCTTGAATAAACATTTAGACTAGAAATTACTTAAGTTGATTAAAAACAAAATTAGCATAATAATTAAATTTAAACTTGATACCACACACATTATGCAAAACGTTTATTGTTAAATTAGTTAGTTAGTTAAACGAAAGCAGATTTGTGTTAATGTTTTCGAATGAGCAAAGTATGAATAATTTGTACACGCAAAGAAAAAATCACATTTAAATATTGCTGCGTCTCATTGTTCCCTAGCACATACACACATGCAGGGAAAACAATGTTGTTATATGTTACGAGCATATAAAAATGTAATTTTCCATAAAAAATTTAATTTTTATTTCTCTTAACAATAAAACAAAATATATTCATTAGTATTTAAAATATACCCTACAAAGCCCTAGAAAACTTTTGCACAGTGGCTTAACGCAAAAAATTATTTTTAGAAAAACTTTAAAAAATCAGGAAAAATAGTAGTTATTCGAATCCCATTACCAAACGGGCCTTAAAAGATGTGGAAAAAGTCAAAGTTAAATACAAATAAAAAAAAAATTAAGAAAATCGAAGAGTACAAACAGTGAGAAAAATTGATGTAAAATAGTAAATCCCGGAAATCGCTTCCAAGTCCACTGTGCACAAATTTTTTAGATTTTTTATTAGATAGTCGACAGAAAAAGAAAAACAATTAACAAAAATTATTCTGTTTGGACTCATATTGTAAAAGTTATGAGTATTTATTCGGGCACGGTTTTCTCATAGCTCGGCTTTTTCAAAACGCGATATCTCTGAAATTATAGGACGAAAATATCTGAAAATGTGCTATTTAATAGGAACATCAATACATTAAAAAATAAAGTAAATCAAAAAAATTTTTTCTCCGAACTGTCCGATTTGACTTGGATTATATTCTGAGTCAGAATTAATAGAAAAGTTGAATAAGCAATGTCCGTCTGTCGTTCGTTGATATACCATTAGACTTAGAAACCTTTTTGTTTCAGAATTTGCTATTGAAATTTAGTAGCTAAAATGGTGGCATGTCATAAGGTCCAGTGGCATAATGTCCATGGACGTTATGATACACTTAAAAGTGTCATAAGGTCCATGGACGTTGACACACTTTTGAAAATGTCATAGACATTATGTCATTTTTAAAAATGTCATAAGGTCCATAATTAGAAAAGAATTTGTATATGAAGATAACCGTATATTTCAGTGATAATGTGAACCAATAAAAGCCGTTCCCATTATCAAATTGGCCCACATTTTCGTTGCAAAACTTTGACGCATAACTCTTGCTTATATTGCCTAAAAGAAATTAACACTTTCGCTCTTTTTGATTAAAGAAGTAATTATTTCAATACAGAATTTGTTTATATTGTCTTTAAATCTACGAATTAATATTCCCTTGAAAAATTAAACCAAAATTTGAGTTTTTTTTTTACATAAATGAGTTTTCACAGAAGTAAAAAGTACTTTATTATCAAAATAGATAATCGCTTATTCAGATATATTTAGGAGTATATCACGTTCAAAAATTTTTCTGTAGTAAGGGCAAAGTTTCTTAGATTTAGTGTCCAAATTTTAAAAACCAGGGGTCTAATCACCCCATACGATATCGAATTAACTATCGTATCGAATAACATTACGATACATCTAGATTATAGCAAACGAAGCATATCGGATCGTAATTTAAACAAAATGTAATAGATTGAAGACCATACGTTTCCTAAAAGTACGAATACAAAAAATAAATCCTTTAACTTTTTTATATTATTGCAATACAATTTATTCGATATCGTATGCCATGATACCAAAATGAAAAATTTCGATAATTTTGCTCGATATCGTATGCGGTGATTTGTCCCCAGGAGAACTAATTGTAAAATACCTGCATTTCTTAGCTCTGCAAAGCATAAAACGGATTTTAAGATTTCTGTCACCTGACTATTGATGTTGACAGCATTTTCTTCGATATCTTTTGTTTCTGAATTGCTTTCTTCTCCAATATCTTTTATTTTATTTTTTATTTAATAGTCTTTATTACTTTGCATTGATTGATTACTTATAAAGGAACTATGAATATAAAGGGAATTATAATAATATAAAGGACAAGCAATTTGATTTATCTGATAAGCAATCAAATGAAAGAAAATTGTTTTATGTATTGATAGTAATATTAAAAACCTCAGATACTGATATACATATGTATGTGCAATGCCCAATTTCTGATCAAGTTTTTGGTTTTGATAATCTTTGTTGCTTTGCTTTGGTTGATCACTCATAAAGGAAGTATGAAGGAAAAATCGGCGCAGATTTTTTGTGACATGCCACCGCTAAAATATATCCAAAATTCCGAAAAACGCAATTTTTTTTTGCAATTTTGCATAAAAAATTTTTGGTTTGCTCCAAACTTCACACAATTATGTTTTTGATTTGGTTCAAACTTCACATAATTATTAAGCATGACGATTACAAAGCAATAAAAAAAAGTTTTTCCGATATCGGTCTATATATATCTGAGAACCGATTTTTCCATGAAAATATCGCGTAAGCGAATTCGGAAATTTTGCTTTTTTTTGCTTAAAAGCAGTTCTGGTAGCAAAAGAAGGTTACTAAAATAAAGAAAATGAAAATTTCCCATATTGGTGCATAAACCGATTTTTCCATGAAATTCCTTTTTGGAATGGTGATTACAAGACAAAAATATTTTTTCCGCTATATCGTTTCATATATATACGTATTTATATGTACGTATTTATTTTACTACCGTTTTTTGCTATCCATAAATATTATTTTCTATAATTAATAAATAAATTAATTTAAAAAAGGAAGTGTCTATGTAGTTGTAAGCAGGGGCCTCAAAAATCTTCAAAAACAGACCTTAAATCGTCAAAGTACTATTTTCAGTGCCCAAAATCGGCAAAATGACGATAAATCGTCAAACATGGCCACCGTGTGTATAGTGAATGATTTCGAGGAAAGAGGCTCTGTAGGTGATAGGCCCCAGCATAGACCATTACGTACTGCCAAATCGGCTCAAAACATTACACTGACTTTAGTAAAAATACTGTCCTTAATACGCAAAAAAAAAAAATTTGTTACGCTATCAACAAACAACTCCATATCTTTTTATGTGTGCTGAAAAAATTTGTTTGTTTCTCTTGCGTAAACAAAATTTTTCTTCATAAAAAATATGTAAAAAAAAACTATTTGCCAAGTTTTATGTTAGCCAAAAAACATTTACACCACGCTGAACAAAGATTTAAGCACACATACTACATACATATAGATAGCCACACACATACATGAAATGCGCATGCAAACAGCCTCAAAAAAAAAAAAAAACAAGAAAAAAAGAATACTTGTGAAACCAGGAGCATTAAAACGATGAAATGTATTTACAAGTGCATTAGGCAAGTGGTCGGCCAAAAACATTCACTCTTTTTAACACTTGGGAATCTAAAAAATGATTTTGCTCGTGTACAAACCCAGTTGGCCATGTCATGCACGCGGGTACTATACGACATGATTGGATGCAAACTCATAACAAGCAAGTTATTTAACTTTGTTTATGCGACGGTTTATGACGATTTGAGACGGACAAAGGGAAGTGGCCATCTTTTGAACTTTCAGTTTTTGAAAAGCCTTCCTCTTAATGCGAAGATTTTCTTTGAATCTGTTGTCGTTCATCGTAGGTACGTCACATTCCCAAAAAGTGCGGTTGCAGCCCTTTAAAAAACGTGATACTCGTACAGGAGTTACGTACAATAAGAAGATAATATTAAACTTATAAACTTCCACAATTGCCTTTCTATTATTTTCCATTGTTCTAATGCATTATTTACTTGCATCAATATGTTCAAATTAAAAATTTTTCTATTATGAAGCAATTTCATTAAAAGTAATTTGACTTTGCTGTCATATACATATATTTTGACGTTTCACCAGCAGCATGGTTACTAATATTATTTTCTTTTTTCTATTCATTACATGGCGACTTCCAATTAAGAAAGAAACAATTTAATTTATTTACCTATCGTAAAGCACTTCTTAACAAGCAAACAGCTGTTTACTAAATGCAGTTCTATCATCTGACAGGGTAAAATTTTAATGCGCCTTAACGCTGTCGCCTGTTTACGGTATAAGTTTATACTCTTGCAACACCTGTCATGTCCCTGATTATATAGGGAAAGATATGAACATTGTTATTCATACGAGTACGCTTTCATAGCACAGCAAACTAAAAAGTAAAAAATAAATGCAGTTTAAACACGCTTCGATATCGAACTAAAAAGTAAGAAGTATTGTTAAAAATAGGCTTTCCTGATTAAAAAAATTCCTTGTTCAAGTATCACACGAAGAATTACCATTTTTTTCGACGAGGGGGAAAAACGTGTTATGCACTGACCACAGGGTCCGTACCCTCCGCTTTGTGTCGGACTGATCACCACAGTGAACTTACCGACCCAAAAACCCCCTCTTCTTCCTGTGATAAAAATTTCCACCCCGGGACCGCCTTAACAGTGCTTCATGTTGGATTCCCAATGGCTGAATCAGCCCTTCTCTTTAGTCTATCCTTCGTCTGTGATCCTGATTATGATCTTGTTCTGTGGCGTCCAGATCTGGCTTTTTCATCCGCTGAACTTTCTCACAGAATCGCGATACCGCTATGATGTCCATGACATTCTCCATCGTTATTACGCCAGCTACCGTCTCCAGTTCTCTACGAGATTCCGTCCATCGAAAACACTTAAAAAATTGTGTTGTATAAGTAGCTTCGGTAATAGCCGTGACCTGACAGCATTTGAGTCAGGTAATAGTTCACATTCTGTTCAACCATTTCACGATATCGGGAAAGAAACGCTCTGTCCTAGTGTCAGTACTCCATCCAGACTGTCAACTGTGTAACATTTCCTCCCGTATTTGCTGCATACTTCCAATGCCTGTATGGACAACTGTGAAAATGATTTACATCAGTACCTGCCTTGACGGCCCAACCTGATGGTGGACCAATTCCACGGAGTGAAATTTTCACGATTCACCACCGCCCCCGTGTGGCTTGCTAGGCTCACACAGGTAGCAATTCTTGTCATATGATTGCGGTCATATGAACAACTTCTTGTTTCTAATCCGTCATGTATGCAATTTCCCAGCAATCAATGGAGGACAAGGCTTAATGAGTTGGTAGGCCGAAGCCCACTAAGAGCATCAGCCCTTAAACCAACTCACCCGTCAACCATCACCACTGGTTCCATACAGTACACGTTTCTGTTGTATAGGCAACAGATCCTCGGGAGATTGTTAGCCCTCGAAAAAAGCCATCACCAAACAATTATCAAGGATACTAACACTCCCTTCCTGCGTTTTAGGTTTCAACCACAGCCAGAACGTTTTAGCCAAGGTAGGCACCTCAACCATGATCAGCCCGGGTCGAACCGCAAGCAAAACTTCCCGGGGGCCATGCTGATCCCCGTTCTGCCAATTTATACCCTTGGTAAGGGTTTCGGAAGCCAACACAACATAAGTCATGTGGCTTCCTAGAGTTTTGTTTGCCGCACCAAACGAGGGACCCCTTCCCCTCTTTTCCCCGAAAAACAGAGCGCCTAAGTTAGGAATACGCCAAGGCAAAACCTGTTCCCCGGGGGGTGCCTGCATGGACAGTCTGCCTTGATATCCATGCCCTCCTTCGTGCTAGGATCTGCAGGTCTATTGGGATCATACCTACTATTACTGTAACCGCTCCCGCCGATACAGTACGATATGCAGATGTGACCCGTAAAGCAGCTACACTTTGCACTGCTAATACTGGTTTTGCTCTACTTTGTATCCTGACTTTCTCCCCCCAGATTTCGCTCCCATGTTATTGCAAGCCTCCATTAAAAGTTTGCGTTTTTCTGGTAGTGGGGGCTCCTATGTTCACCATCAGCCGGCTTAATTGTCCTGTTATACCAGTAGATTTGTTAACAGCATACTGAACCTGTTCTGAGAACGTTAGCTTTAAGTCAAGCCTTATCCCGAGTCTGGTAGCCCTTGTTATCAGAAACAAAACGTACTCATTGGTTCTGACAACAGGTGTTGTTTATTTTCTAGCTTTGCTGGTCATTCACTTTGTGTTGAATCGTGTAAGTGGAAAGATTATTAAAGACAATGCGGCAATTAAAAACTATTATAAGAAATAGGTAATTTCCTTGTAACTATAAATAATTTTGCAATAAATGAACTCGGCTAATATAATATTAAAAGCAAGGGAATATTTTATGTAAGAACAACAACTCTTTTGTAAATTAAATATTAACGAACTCTAAAACTGAGTTTAAGTTCCACTTGTAAACAACCAGCTTTGCCAGGTAGTTCGTGCAGTGCTAAAGGAATCTTCGAAGAAAAGAGAAGTGGCCTCTTCAGCAGCCGGTTGGAAAAACGTAAGTTCTATTTTGGCGCTCTCGCATAATCTACCGCAGCAAAGAAGACGACATCAAGTCTACAACAGCAGAACCAACATTAGCGGACAACTGCAGAAGGTAGCATACCGTAGTCAGACGAGCGTCCCATCACCATCCAGCTACAGACCTTTCGGTAAGTCCATTTTTTACTTTGCTACCCCCTAACCCACGGGTGCCTCGCACATTTTGGTCTTTTTGGAGTCTTAGTGCTAAAAAAAGCGGAGTAAACTTGCAAAATAAAAAAACATTAAAAAAAAATTGTATTAAAAATTTCCAAAGAATATCAGCTTATATCTTTTGAAAATCATGAGAGTTTTTTTAACGGCAAAAAGTTTACATGTCTGTGGAATTTCTGCCGCAATAAGAACTCATTAACATTTTGTACGCCACTAGAATGAAGGTCTGTGTCAATGCATTTCAAACAGCACGATTTAATACAAAATTTTCGTACAACCGAAGGTTAAAATGTATTTGAAAGCCTATACCTCAATTAGGTGCTTGCATCCTGTAGATCAAATATCGTACTGATATGATGATGAAACAAGAGGCCGTAAGTCTTTTGAGTTAAAAGCAACCGCATGCAAGCAAACGGAAAAAAGGCTGTAAAAAATTAATTTCAATCAATATTCAGGCCGTCAGGTCGATAATGAGCGAGTAAACAAATGAAGACAATAATGGATGCATTTGCAGGCATCATTTGGCAAGACACGCATCTACTCACATGCATATAGAGTCTTTTTTCATATGGATGAAAAGGATAAACAATTTGTGACTACTTTAGCTGAACAAAAAATGTCCGAATTTTTTCTGCTGTTTCCTCAACATAAGCAATTGTCTTGCCAAACAACTCTATGAGAAATGCACTCGATTTTTTGAGTGGTTTCAATAAAACATTTTTTTTTAGAAATGTCACTTCCTCGTATATTGTAGAAACATCAGTTTTGTTTTGATAAAATATTTTATGTAATGAAAATTCGTCTAACGGTGCGGAGCAAAAGTTTGTTTGCCAGAAGATGTTTCTTCATTCTCATTTCGAGCTGGTTGCCTGTTTTGAACCCTGAAAGTATTCACCACATAATTTGCATTTAAAGGCATTGCTTCGTTACGTCTTACTAAAACCAAATGTCGCCGGCATTTTCCCCAGCAGAGCAGATTTTAAATTTGTCGTATTCCCAAAATTGGTTACTCTGCTTTCTGGGGATGTATATACGGGTAGAAATCCCTCATCTACAGCTACAACTAAATAAAACTTTAGGTGGTTCCAGCGCGACTAAGGTTGTGTTGAGAAAACTTCCGAGAGCCCTCACCCAGAGTTAATTGGTAAAACGGGTATCTCTTGCCTCACATAGCAAAAATGATGCGTTCACAATTCGTCAATACCATGAAAAGTTTCAATTGCATTATGAAAGCTTTATTATTGGGATGAAAATATTATAATTCTTTCTAAGTTTGTAAATGCTACGAAAATTGTTTCATTTGCGCTACAAAAACCATTTGCATGAAAATCAAAGAATTCCATTATAGTTACTAAACTGTGTAGTAAATGTAATTAAAAGTTTCATTGTGCTAATGTAAGACTTTTGTAACAGCGACGAAACAATATAGTTAAAATAATAAACATTTTTCATCATATAACTGTAAGGCTTCATTATATTGATGAAATTCCATATATCATACACATTGATGAAATTAATATAAAAAAACACGATTTTTTCACTTTTCACTTCATAAGCAAACAAAATTTATGATAGTTGCGATTATATTTTCTGCAATAAAACAATATTCATAAATTGAATGAAGTTTTATATTGGCAAAAAAAAAAAAAAAACAACGACAAAATCGTAATACTAGTGTAAAGAAAAGTTTTTCTATCAGTGCAGGTGGTTCTGTTCCGCAGCCGGTCCGGACGCAGATCCTGGCAAAAATGTTCACATTTTGCCTGAAACTTTCTGGTTGCGAATCAGACTTAAAATCGCAAGATGGGGTTGTTTTTATGCAGTAATAACTATGGGGCTTTTCGGGGAGTTAAGTAGAGTCTTCGAAGGGATGTTGTGTTGCAACAGATACCTTTAATGTAAGTAGCCAGAAGTGATGAAAGGTTGGGTAAATTCTTTAAGGGATAATGTTCTTTATAAACTTCGGGCCACCAATTTGTGAGGCCTAGACTTAATCTGACTGTTTGTTGAATTAAAAACTGGAGAGATTGGAAGGCCGAAGCTCTTAAGCAAGGTATTTGTGTATATGGTTACAAACAAATGACAAAAAGTTTCCATTCGCGTGAGCTATATATGCCACATGGGCGCACTGGTGAGCCGTGATGTTCATTCCGTGGAATTGGTGCAACGTCAGATTAGGCCGTTATAGCTGGAGTAATGATGTAAATCGATTACACATCTATTACTAGCATTGGGTTTGAGTCTACACAGAAAAAATTATGTTCAGAAATTCTCTGAATTATGACATTATTACTTTTATGAATTGTTTCATTATTTTTCAACCATTGTAACTTTTCATGGAAATAATGAAACTAATTTCATTAGATTATTTTAATGAAAACTTCCATAAAATTAATGATTAAAAAAACATGACTTATTTTCATTAAAAGTATGAAAGAGAAATCTTATAATTAGTGATTTAATTTCTCTAGATCAAAGAATCAATTTCATAAAGCACATGCAAATTGTACATTAAATTAGTGAAAAAGTAACATTTATTTAATGAAATAAATTTTTGTACTAATGTAATATATTAATAGATATATGGAATAACTTCATTAAAAATATGAAACTCCTTCATAAGGTCAATGAAGTTATTTCATTTATCCAATTTTATTATTCATTGGGCATCTGAAAAATTTACATTAAATTATAAAATTTATACATTTATTAAATTTTTGATGAACTTTTATAATTTATTAAATTAAATTTTTGGTTTGTACATTTGTACAACGGGTTATAGTTCAGGTTTTTTCTTTCTTAAGTTTTTTTCTTTAGAAAGATCATGATACGTCATGTCCCGAGTTCGAATCCCAGTGGGTGCTGATGAGTAGTGTAGCGACTACGAAACAGCTAGTTGTCCCCCAGCTAAAGATTTGATTATTATTTTTCTTGTCTTCTTCAATCAAAATTATTGATCACAGCAGATTTGTATTGTAAAAAAATCTTTCTAAAGAAAAAAACTTAAGAAAGAAAAAACCTGAACTATAACCCGTTGTACAAATGTACAAACCAAAAATTTAATTTTATAAAATTTATATTTAATATGAAATTCATAAAACTTACTTTTTGATAAAAAAAAAACACTGGGCATTTTCCTGAACTGTAGCTTAAGATTAATAAATGCCAATAATATGTCTTACCAAAATTCAAAGAATTTTCAAAAAAAAAAAAAATTAATTTTATTGCAACCATAAATCCAATGATTTTTTTAAACTTAATGAAACAATTCTAATGGAACTGTTTCATAATATATATCAAATTTCATGCATATTGTGAAAAGTTTGCATTGGATTAATGAAACAGTTTCATTAAATATATGAAGCATATTTCTTTCAGTGTAGTAATGACTTGGTGAGATAATAAAAATATTCGCTCTTTATCAACAACATTTGCGTGTATTTATGCAAACATTAGCTGCATTAATTCGCAGTTGTTGTCTAAACAATCCAACAGTAACCAACTTGTATCTGTGAAATTAAATATAGTTGAACTTCGCGAGTCTATTTAGATCAGTGTCCATACATGGAGAACACCCAGTATATAAATGAGTAGCTTAAATTTCAATATTTAAAAATTCAGGTCGGCAGAATATATATAAAAACAAAAAAAAAAAAAATAAAAAATATATGTGCTGTTCATAGAACAGAAACGAGAGGCTTGTCCAAAAAATTTGTATGGAAATCACTCAAATAATTGAGTAACTTTCATACAAATTTTATAGACGAGTTGCTCGTCTGTGTTGTATGAATAGCGCAATATTGTAACTCAAACCTTGAATTTAAAAAAATATGTAGTAAAAATACATATCGATGTCTCCACATAACATTGTTCATTGTTGAAGGGTAGCTGAAAAGATTTTATTCCGACTTATGTATGTTATCATCCCGACTTGTGCTATCAACTTCTTTTTTAATTTTTTAAGAACTAATAGATTACGACGCATTACGTCGTATTGTTTTCTTGGAAGTTGGATTTAAGGATCTGCCTCTAACTTCTGTTGCAACACCTTTACAAAGTGCTGCTAGGTCAGTTGTTTTATATCTGGTGTTAAAAATTTTAAAATTTATTTATTTCCACACACTTGCTAGATTTTTTTTAACAAGCTGATAAATTACTGAGATGCCAATTTTATGGCAGACAAATAATTTACTTAAACCACTATGCTCCCAATGCGGTGACGGATAGTATAAGCTGACTAGAGACAAAACTACTCTTATTTTGTTTAAACCACACATTTTGGAATTCACTATTCACACTTTGACGTGTACAAGACTATAGACGGAAACTTAGAGAAGTGTAATCTTGTATGTTTGCATTGTTTTCAATACAAATATCTTTATGCATACAAAAGCATTGCCTTGAGCAGAATGATACAGAAAAACACATCATAGTTCTAACCAATTTTTATTGCAGTATTTCAAATAATTTCAAATATTTAGTTAAGGTTGTAATTAAAAAAAATATTTCTTGTTTAATAAACTCTAAAATGGCAAATTTTTTATAGAAATTTGCGAAATAAAAGCTTAATGGATGTAAATTATTTTTTTTACGAATAAGTTAGTTAATTTTTTAAAGAAGAAATATAATGAAATAAAAAAAAAAATAAAATAAAAATCACGTATCGATATCAAGTACAGGCATGTTCGATATCACGAAAAAAGCATCGAGTGCTCGATATGCGAAAACCATGGTACAAAGCACCCCACACTATTTTTTACAATATAACAAATATTTTTTATTCAGTATTATTTTAAGCTGATATAAAATTATTTCGGAAAACACCACAATAATTACCAGTATAACAATGTCCAAAATTACCCTTAACGTTCAAATACAAATTCCAATATGAAAAATCGGTTCCGAGTTTTTCTGGGAATTTCAAAAATTGCCATCAGGAGCCTCACACTAAAGCGGCAACACTATTTTCTTTAGCGGTATATCAAATTCCTCAAAAGTACACCCTGTATATAACAGAGGTTGCTAGATTCACAAATGAAAAAGAAACAAGGTTAGGTTAGGTATGCAGGCCGCTGGATTCTCCAGCAAGTATTCGGAAAATCCAGCTCACTTAGGTCGTTCCCTTTGTGATTGCCTGAAAAAGTTAATACAGGAAAAAGAAAATAAAAGGTTATAGGGGTATAGGAGGAGTGAGGAAGAGGGAAAGGAGGTGGGAAACTATTAGTGTGGCATTACTTGTTGATTTACTAGCCATCCGCTGCTTCTAATAAATGAAACAAAACAATCAAACATACAAACACAAAAACATACAAAATACAAACATACAAATATAAAATCATACACACATACAAAGATGCAAACATAAAAACATTCAAACATACAAACATATAAACATTCAAACATACAAACATAAAAACATACAAACATTCAAACAGGCAAATATACAAATATGCAAACATACAAAAACACAAACACACAAACATATGAACATACAAACATAAAAACATACAAACATACAAACATGCTAACATACAAACATACAAACATGCAAACATGCAAACATGCAAACCAACAAACATAGAACTCGTTCATACAAAAACACAAACATACAAACATATAAACATACAAACATAAAAACATACAAACATACAAGCATGCAAACATACAAACATGCAAACATGCAAACTTACAAACATGCAAACATACAAAAACACAAACATACAAACATATAAACATACAAACATACAAACATAAAAACATAAAAACATAAAAACATAAAAACATAAAAATATAAAAACATAAAAACATAAAAACATAAAAACATAAAAACATAAAAACATAAAGACATAAAAGCATACAAACATACAAACATGCAAACATGCAAACCAAAAAACATAGAACTGAAGCTAGTACAGGGTAAGGTATACTACTGCCAGTAATTGCATTGTAATCCTGGCTGTATGTGATGGTGCCCCGTCTTGTTGATACCACATGTTAATCAAGCCCAAAGCATGCATTTGTGGTTAAAAAGTTTTCATTCATATGACGACATCGCTCCCCATTCACAGTTACTTTTACGCGGTTTTCTTTTCAAAGAAGTAAGGTAATGATTCCTCTTCACCAAATTGCACACCAGACTGTCACTTTAAATGCATGAAAAGGTGACTGGTGAATAACTTGAGGGCTTTTCATTGCCCAGAACTGACTATTCTGTTTATTCACATATTCAAAGAAATGAAAATGTGCCTCATCACTCTTTATGACTTTTTCATGATACTCCGGGCTGTCATGGGCTGTAACATCCTATTCGCATAATTACGGCGTCGTAAATGGTTTTGTGGAAAAAGCAATCGTGTTGTTTGAATCTTAAATAGAAACAAATGTAAATCCTTGAGCAAAACTTTGGCCCAAGTTGTTCTTGGAAGACCAAGCTCCTGAGCATGGCATTGAATTGAAGTTGGTGGATTGTGTGGAACACTTTCTTCAGCAGCAACAATCACCTACATACCCTCTTTCTTCGACATCATTCGCTACAAGACACATTGCCCGTTTTGTTGGCACGTTGTTCCTTCCCAAAATTTCACGTGACTTTATCATCGTCTCTTTATTATTTTTATTGGATGGGATATGACCCTCATCGGTCATTTTCACTGCGACCAGTGTTGATCTATTGTGCGTTTTCACATCGTCACAGTAATTGATTATTGATTTTTATAAAATGATTTAACGATTAAAACACGTTGGTTTATAGAATATTTTGTCATAGTAAATTTACCACATGTCTACCTCACAACTGCCAAATATGAACTGTCAATGCTAGTGTACCAAAATGATCGCAAAACAAAGAAATATACCTTTCCAGTGTACACCCAGTATAAACGTGTGAAAAAGTAATATATAATTGGTTTTATTGTAAAACATAAAAATATTGCCAGTAAACGCAGCTGATTTACTCTATATATTAACTTATATTTTAATGGCCGTATTCATAAACAAATATTGTATCATGCAAATCGCTTAAATTTAGCGTTTTCGATTTGAAAACGCCAAATAGGTGTTTTGAGAAATGTATAACGCCAGGAATATGGTTTTGCGATTTGAAATCGCAAAATAGGTGTTCTGGAAAACGCATATCGCTTAAAATTGCCGACTTGAACTCGCATGTTTATGTTAAAGTGAACTGATTGAATTTGCTAAAACTGAACTTGCAAAAGGCAATAAAATTATTCCCTATTAAAATTTAATATGTTTTCTTTTTATTTCAATAAAAAGTTGAAAGAATTTTACACATTTTCATTAAGAAAACTAAATTGAAAAATTTTTTTATTTCTTGTCAATTTTTGTTTTCGTTTTATATTACTACCACATAAAACACATGTTGTGTTTTTTCGGAAAAACTCCTAAACGCTAGTAAAACGCGGGTTACTCAGAACAACTAAAAATCAATTAAGCGTTTTTCAAAACGCATTGCGGTTTCAGAACATGGCTGATACAGCCATGTTGTCACTCATTTCCTATAGAAATTTGTCAAATATCAGTTGAATAAACATGCAATATTTTTTATGAATAAGGCCAAGGCGAATTCATAGCAGGTGAAATTGACAGCGCAGCTGAGAACTTTTTTTTAAATTTTAATCTTTCTCAGATGTCTAGCATAATTAAAACAAAATGGGGAAAAAATTTTAAAAGAGCTTTTTAAATCATGTATTCTATTTTGAGCGCCAAATATCACTCAGAATCCTCCGCAATCTGGCTGGACATTGTTATCTTTTCAAGCTGTATGAACTGGGACTTTAAGTTTCACGAAATAATTAAAAGTTTCACAAATAAGCTTCACGAAATAATTAAAGGTCTTACGAAATAATTAAGTTTTTCTTTCATTGTAAATTTTTTTAATAGAAATTTGAAAAAACAAATTTAAAATAATTTTTTAACTAATTTATTGTATTTTAAGCGCCAGCTATCATCCAGCATCCTCCCCAATCTGGCTAGCCATTTTCACCTTTCCAAGCTCTTTGATTTAGATTTTAATTTTCACGAAAAAATTAAAAGTTTCACAAAGAGTTAAAAGTTTGTCTTTTTTTTAAATTTTTTTTTTATATGTTTCCTTTGATATTTCAAAAAGATGTATTTTTTGTAGTGTTGAATTTATTACTCTTGCATAGACCTGGTACGAATTCGCCTTGAATAATGCCATAAAACTATATTTAATTTTCATAACTAAAGTTTTAAAAATTTCGTCAATATGGGTTTCGTAAGGGTCGTTCAACTGGCGATCTTATGGCATATCTCTCAGAGAAATGGTGCCACTCAATCCATCATTTCGGTGAAAGTAGGGTGGTGGCTCTTGATATTTCAAAAGCGTTTGACAGAGTGTGGCATGGTGCACTATTGGCAAAACTTACTGCTTTTGGTGTCGGTGATGACTTCTCTCGGTTTATATCGAGCTTTCTCAGAGACCGCTCTATACGAGTTGTTATAGATGGGGTCTCATCAAACGAGTTCAAGATTAATTCAGGGGTACCGCAAGGCTCCGTTCTTTCTCCTACTCTATTTCTTATTTTCCTCAACGACCTTCTCTACCAAACTTCCAACCCTATCCACTCTTTCGCGGATGACAGCAGCATTTGTCACTCGTACTCTTTTAGTTATAGGCCCAGCCTATCAGAGATCGCTGCCAAGAGACTAAATATGAATGATTCACTGAATAGTGATCTTCTATTGGTCTCTGAATGGGGTCGTAAAAACAGGGTTGCCTTTAATGCTCGTAAGACCCAGTGTTGCTTATTGACGCACAAACAAACGACCGCTAATGCTGCTTCATCTGTACTCATGGATGGTATAAATATTGAAGAATCGGATGCTCTTGATGTTCTTGGAATGAAGATACAGTGTGACGTTCGCTGGAATGAACATATTTTTCATGTCTCTAAAGAAGCATTCAAGTGCCTCGGTTTTTTGAAACGGTGTAAGATATACTTCACTCCATCCGATCTCCTTACTATTTATA
Source organism: Thecocarcelia acutangulata (assembly GCA_914767995.1). Classification (NCBI taxonomy): domain Eukaryota; kingdom Metazoa; phylum Arthropoda; class Insecta; order Diptera; family Tachinidae; genus Thecocarcelia; species Thecocarcelia acutangulata. The sequence continues at coordinate 97,645,588 of OU612097.1, read as the reverse complement.
CCACCTACATTCGACCGAAAATGGAATACAACTCTCATGTTTGGGCCGGTGCCTCAAAGTCTATTTTGGGGTTACTCGACCGTGTGCAGGAGAGGGCGAAGAAGCTCATCGGTGACAGTAGGGTATCCAACTCTATTGACTCACTGGAGCATCGACGCAGTGTGGGATGCGTTACTCTGTTCTATCGATACTACAATGGATTTTGCTCTGACGAGATTAGGGATCTTGTTCCCGAAACGCGCACATTTTTACGTAGCACGCGTTCATCGTCTAGAGCTCACCCATTTGTGGTCGATTGCCCGGGGAATCGTACTACGCATTACAGAGCGAATTCGTTTTTCAGCCGCACGCTTCGTCTGTGGAACAAGTTGCCTGCAGAAGTGTTTCCTGTCTGTTATAACGTTGGAAGATTCAAGTCAAATGTTCACAAACACTACTCCCGCTTTCCCCCTCCTCACAACCTATTTTCCTAGTTCTGGTACAATGCACTGCATATGTAGGGGTCATCCTCTGAGTACTGGTCCAATATAAAAAAAAAAAAAAAAAAAAAAAAAAATTTCGTATTCTCTATTTTGTGTTAGACTCTGTAAAGAAAACTATAGAAAACAATTCTGTTCAAACTTGCAAATTTAACTCAAATATCTCAATTTTCAAAACCCGCTCACATACAAACAAAGCATAAGATTCAATTTCTACATAAGAAATAAAATCAAAACTATTGTTAGTTGGTATTTCTGAACACATTCTTTATCTTTCTTCTCTGCTGTTTTAAGACAACATTTATAACCACAACTATAGAGTATGGTGATTTCCATAAAAAAATCAATCACAAACAAATTTTTGAATTGTGATGCAGTTAGAGTGATGTCATGTTCGCTGTTGCTAACACAATATAATTAAACTTGATTTCATTCAAATCTTAATACTAAATACAAAAATAACTAAGTCCAGCCAATGCTAGACACAGAAATTTATTTTGCGCCAATTATATCAGTGAAATCACTTATTTAACGCTCTGATGGTAGCAAGGGTATCCCTTCTTCTCAACCAAGGTATAGCAGCAAATTGAAACTTCACCAATCAAAGCCTCTTACACGAAACATACTTAATTTTAGCGGTTACATAAATGAACTGTGGCATGTGCTCTATGCCATGTTGCGCCGTTTTGTTGAAACTAGAGAACTTCATATCGAAATTGTATCGGGTGGTTAACTTTCAAGGGCCGATGTTGAATATGAACCACACCTAAACGCCAAGTTTTTCTCCAAATTTTATTTGACATTTCTCTATCTCAGACTTACTCAATTTGATCCATCGAGAGATACACAATACAACAACGTGTTAAAGTTATCCAGACTTATTATGAAAATGATGATGAATTTTCGAAGAAAATCATCTTCAGTGATGAGGCACATTTTCACCTCAGTGGATTCGTCAATAAACAGAATTGCCGCATTTGGGCGAATGAGAATCCAAGAGTGACTGTCGAAAAACCAATGCACCCTCAAAGAGTGACTGTTTGGTGCGGTTTATGTGCTGGCGGCATCATCGGGCCGTATTTTTTCCAAACTGAGGCCGGTCAGGCAGTTACTGTGAATGGTGTTCGCTATCGTGAGATGATAACGAACTTTTTATGGCCCGAATTGGAAGATATGGATGTAGACGATATGTGGTTTCAGCAGGACGGTGACACTTGCCACACAGCTAACGAAACAATTGCTCTTTTGCGCAACAAATTCAATGGTCGTGTTATCTTACGTAATGGCGATGTCAATTGGCCGCCAAGATCATGTGATTTGACACCGTTGGACTTTTTTCTTTGGGGTTATTTGAAAGAAAAGGTGTACGTCGATAAGCCAGCAACAATTCAACAGCTAAAGGATGAGATAATTCGGCACATTAACGGCATAGAACCTCCATTATGCCTCAGGGTCATCGAAAATTTGGACCATCGGATGGAGGTGTGCCGCCGTGGTCGCGGCGCCCATTTGGCCGATATTTTGTTCCATTCATTATTGAATAATACCAATATAAAATAAAATTACAATAATTTCCTAAATAGTTTGTGTTTTATTCAAAATCAACATCGGCCCTTGAAATTTACAAGCGGTAAATGACAAAGCTAGTAAACATGGCTCTATAGCGGTCACCATTGACTGTGATGTCCTGACTAGCATCGCTTTTAAAGAGGTAGGGACCTATCATTCCACCAGCTCATAAAGCACACCAAACGGACAATTTTTTTTTAATGTAATCGTGTCTCAACTTACACTTAAGGATTATCATCAATCCAAATCCGGCAGTTTTTTTTATTCAAGTAGCCACTCAAACCAAAGCGAGCTTCATCGCTAAATAATCGGGATCAGCCACAATCTTGTTTTGGATAATAGTTCAGGCCTCAGCCTATGCATATTGAAATGCCAGACCAAACTAACTATAAATAACTTAACAACTGACAAATTGACCGCCAGTTAAAAAAGTGCTGGCAACTTAAAATTTTATACGTGTTCAAAAACCGTCTTATACTTTTAATACTACACAGTCAATAACAACTTCCGATATACTATATTCCAAAAAGAAAGAAATTTTATGTAAGAAAGGATGCCACCTCTTATTCTTGCTTGGTACTTATTCCGGTATGATTTGGTTCTTTGCAATCAACCCAAATAAGGCCGTTTAAGTTCGCTGCTAAACTCCAACTTCCATTTAACTCTATATTCTGTAAACAGTGCAAAGCAACATATTTTCGGATTTTATCGAATTTTTTGTTGTTGTTGTACTGGCAACCCTACCTGCTGTGCAATTTACCTACAATTAATACGACTATGGAAATACCCATATGTGGATACGCTTGTGTTCGTTCAATTATATTTGTGCGTAATTGTGTACCTGATAAGTCTTTTCTTCTGCCCGTATGGCGTTCTACCTTTTGTTATTTTTATTTGTTTAAATTTGTTGGTCTTAAAACATAAAATTTTCTTGTTATTTGAAGTTTATTGGCTTAAACCGATTTATTAAATATTTTATTGCCAGCATGTGTTTCAATAGAGAGTAATAAATGTATATTGAAAAAAGATTAATTATTATTTTATTTTGTATAAAAATAAATTTTATTTATTAGATAGTGATATGTATTTAGAATTTATATGTATATAGTAAGGTATTAATACTCTCTTATGTAATCACTCTCTTTCATATATATCTCTCTTAGTATACAATTCATGTTTATAAAAATATTAAGTTGAAATAATAAATGAGTCTTTAAGGAAACTTGAACGAAGTCGTTTAAATATAACAGATAATTATTTTTATATATGTTTTTTTTTTATAAAGTTTTCCTTTGTGATGGGAGTTATGTTTATTGTTAAAGGGCAGATATGTTCACAAGATATGCGGGGGGGAGGGAATTTGGATGGAGATCGGTCTTATATTATATCTCACTAAGAGCAACTCGTTGAAGGTGTGCCACTCATTCCATCATTTCGATGAAAGTAAAATGGTGGCTCTGGATATTTCCAGGCATTTGTTAGAGTTCGGCATAGCTTATTACTTGCAAACCTTATTGCTTTTGTTGTTGGTGATGATTTTTCTCAGTTTATATCAAGCTTTCTTCGGAACCGCACTATACGAGTTGTTACACTGAAAAAATTTTGTTCAGAAATTCTCTGAATTTTGACGTTACTTTTATGAATTTTTTCATTATTTTTGTAACTTTTCATAGAAATAATGAAACTAATTTCATTACATTATTTTAATGAAAACTTCCATTAAATTAATGAAACATTTTAATAAAAAACATGACTTATTTTCATTAATAATATGAAAGACAAATCATATGATTAGTGAAAAAATTTCTCTAGATCAAAGAATCAATTTCATAAAGCACATGAAAACTGTACATTAAATTAATGAAAAATTGACATTTATTTAATGAAATAACTTCTTTGTATTAATGTAATATATTCATTAAATATATGAAACTCCTTCATAAGGTCAATGAAGTTATTTCATTTATCTAATTTTATTATTTATTGAGCACATGAAAAATTTACATTAAATCAATGAAATAGTTACATTTGTTTGATGAAATAATATCATAACACACATTAGTAAAATGTGTTCACAAATTTTTTAAACTATTATTATGCTGATTTGAGTACATGCACATATGTACATACATACTCAAGTTCGGTAGCCAGAAATTTATTTGTCATTGATCTAATGAATTCTATTTCTTTGGAATTATGAAACTCATAAAACTTACATTTTAATAAAAAAAACTTGACATTTTTTAAACTGTAGCTTAAAATTAATAAATGCCCATTAATATATCTTACCAAAATTCAAAGAATTAAAAAAAAATTAATTTTGTTGTAGTCATAAATCCAATGATTTTTTTTTAATGAAACTAGGAAACTTAATGAAACCATTCTGTTGGAACTATTTCATAATATATATGAAGTTTCATGCATATTGTGAAAAGTTTTCATTGGATTAATGAAAAATATTTAATGAAAGAGTTTTATTAAATATATGACGCATAATTCTTTCAGTATATAGATGGAGTCTCATCACCTTAGCACAATATTAATTCGGGGCTACCGCAAGGCTTTGTTCTTCCTCCTGCTCTATTTCTTATCTTTTTTAATGACGGCCTACACCAGACTTCAAACCCTAACCACTCTTTTGCAGATGACAGTAGGATTTAGCCTTCGTACTCATTCAGTTAATGGCCCAGTTTATTAGAGTTCGGTGACAAGAGGCAGAATATGTATAACTCGTAATAATGATCTACTTTTAATCTCCAAATGGGGTCACAATAACAGCATTGACTACAATGCTTTGCTAAGAAGCCAGCACATATTTCTTGCGTTATACGTTTCTCAGAACACCTACTTGGCGTTTTCAAATCAAAAACGCTAAATTTAAGCGATTTGCGTTTCTCAGAACTAGAAATTCTATCCCTTGATTAAAATAGTTTTCCACAAGGTATTCAAAATAGTGGTTTACATTTGTAATTGCATCTTCATTTGAGGTAAAATGCTTGCCAGCAAGGAATTTTTTTAGATTTGGGAGCAGGCAAAAGTCACTGGGAGCTAGATCAGGAGAATAAGGTGGCTGGCCAAGCCACTCGTACTTTAATTCGTTGATTTTAGCCACTGTTAAAACACTCTAGTGAGCTGGTGCGTTGTCTTGATGAAAAAGTAGTTTTTTGTGTTGTAAGCCAGGCCACTTTTCTCGAATTTGTACATTTAATTGATCCAAAACGTTGCAATAGTACTCTGAATTCATTGTTTTACCCTTTTGCAAATAGTCAATCAATAAAATAATTTTGAAGTCCCAAAAAAAAAAACCGTTGCCATAATCTTACCAGCCGATTGAATTGTTTTTGCCTTCTTTGAGGCACTTCCTCCAGCTTCAGTCCATTGTTTGGATTGTTCTTTTATCTCTGGAGTATGGTAGTGGATCCATGTCTCATCAACAGTTATGAAACAACGCTTAAAATCCATTTTATTTCGCTTAAAACGATCCAAACAAGCTTGAGAATGTTCATTCTTATGCGTTTTTGGTCGACTGTTAACAAATACGGCACCCATCTTGCAGAAAGCTCTTTCATCTGTAGTTCTTCATGGAAAATTAAATGGACTCGATCATTTGAGATGCCCATGATATTAGCCACGAGTACATCACGCACTTTTATTCGTCGATCATTTAATACCATATCATGCACTTTGGCTACAATTTCTGGTGTTGTTGCTGTATTTGGACGTCCACTACAAGTTTCATCTTCAATGCTTGTGTCGTACAAGCGTACAAACGTTTAAATTGAGCAGCCCAATTTTTTACCATTGCATGTGAAGGAGCACTTTCATCTAACACATTCACCATATCATTATGCATTTCTTGTCCCGATAAACCTTTTTTTTATGTAAATATTTAATGACACCACGCATTACTAATTTTTCCATTGTAAAAAAATCGCGGATGCGTCTTTTGTGAGCACATGTTTCTATATGAAGGAGTTACCAGATCGAAACAAAATTTAACATGTCGCTCCTTTATTGCAACATAGTCATATTTCAAAAAATGAGCTTTTCGAGCAAACAATGAAGAATTGTTAACAGTACTACCATTTATATTGTGCCAAAAGTTTACTCAAATTGCTTTTAAACTGTTTCCTTTAGGAGATATTTCCTCAAACAATTTGCTAAGACTTGTATGGCAACAAAAAATTTTAAATGCGTTTTTCTCGAAACGAGCTTTTTTGCGATATGACTATGTTGCAATAAAGGAGCGAAGTGTTCATAGAGATGGAAGTTTCCAAAACACTTAACTTTTTTCTGTTTATACCACGTTTTTTGTGCTAGGCTAAGAGGCTTCCGAACCGCCCTCGTATTAATAGTACCTTTTATTAAATAAAATCTTTATCTCACGTATGAAATTAACTTCATGTTTGTAAGAGTATATATTGTTTTTGTTATAGTTTCGAATGCTGTAGTTTTTGATCATGTTGGAGTTACCAGATCGAAACAAAATTTAACATGTGTTCATAGCAGAAGATGGAAGTTTCCAAAACACTTAACTTTTTTCTGTTTATACCACGTTTTTTGTGCTAGGCTTAAAGGCTTCCGAACCGCCCTCGTATTAATAGTACCTTTTATTAAATAAAATCTTTATCTTACTTATGAAATTAACTTCATGTTTGTAAAAGTATATAATTTTTGTTATAGTTTCGAGTGCTGTAGTTTTTCAACATATTTTTCTATACTTTAAGCTGTTGAAATAAATCGTTTATTCACAAATAATTCTTTTTACTATCTGACGATTTTTTGACGATTTGCAATAATCATACTGGCGATTTTAACGATTCTTTCTGTCGAATTTGACGGTTTTAAAGCAGATTTATTAGCCATCTATGGTCATGCCTCGCTCTGAATTTTCCTTATTCTCTTTAGCGATTGTTGTTTTCATAAAAATATTTTATTCAAAAACTATTAAAACAGTTGAGCAAATTTTACCACCAAAACAAATATATAAAAGAAAAGTAGTTTATAATTTTCTTGCACTCTCTAGCATTCTGGTTTCATTTTTAGTTCTTGAACGAAAAAAAGTGGCAGGTTGAATGTTAAAATGACATAAAAAGGAAGTTTATTTCTGTTGCTTAAGCAGCACTTGATCCTGTTGCTTCGCCCAGGACTCGTTGTTCTCTTGTCCATAAAGATGTTGATGGCTTTAAATTTTATGCTGTCATCATATTGCCAGAGTCTAATTACTCTGGAAGCATAAAACAAGAAAAATGAAAAACATAAAAATATACTTGTGTTTGAAAAATAAATAAAACTTTTGTGCCATAAAGTCAGCTTGTTGTTGATGGTAAAACTTGAAAGAAACTTAATATAGAACAACATAAATGTTTTGATAATACTAAGGAAGATTGACTGGTTTTCTTTAAGCTTTAATTTAAAATAAAATTTAAATAAAATTGTTTTCTTTTGGATTTGATGGCAATGTGGCTAACAATATGTTTCTTTATTTATATATGACTTTCGATTTTTTAATAAAAAAGCATTAAATGGTTTTAACAATATCGGCCAAAGGAAGCCCAGACAACCACAATTTTTATAAAGATTTTTTTAAATCTAAACAAAAATCTATATTTATAAAGGCCAAAGTCATAAATAACGAAGTTAATGAGTCAAAGATGAAAAAAAAAGTTCTGTAACAGCGAAACATGCAAATGTATAGTCGTGTTTGTTGAAAGCGTTGTTAATCCTTGTTTGGTAAACTAAAACGTACTCGCAATACAAATATCATAAAATTGAAAACCATTTTTTTTTATTTTTTATTTATGAATATGTAAATATGCTTTTAGCAATTTGAATTTGTAACCAGATAGATGTTAACGTTTTGTTATTTTTTTGTTGTAGATAATCAATATTGTAGGTTCAAATATTTGGCAAATGGCGTGTTGGTTGGTTTATTATGACGCGATACATTTTGGCAAACCTGCATGGAAATCGTTAGTGAATATTTCCTTTGGGATGTAATATTTATTTGTAAATATTGGTTATAAAAATTAATTACTTCACACAAATGTGTTGAAAGTTTTTATTTAGCACTTTCAAAAGGACTTTCAACGACGAGTGGCAAATTAATAAATGGAAAATATTTAAAATAAAGCATTAAACACCATGAAGCCAGCAGACAACCGACTTCAATATGTCAAATATAAAATATACGCATTTAAATGAGAATATTTATTTAGACAACAGCAAGACGACACGACTGCAGGTTGTTGTCCATGCTGATTTTTTTGCCGCACTCGAATTAAACTAATTTCTATTTTTGTTGACTACATTCTAATGTTTGCTGATGATGTACATAAAACTTTTCTCCAACATAACAAATGTAAGCGATGCCACTTTTCTACAAGCTGATTTAAATAGATTATTTAATTGGTGCAAAGTTAACCTTATGGAAATAAATCTAAGTAAATGCAAATCGATGACTTTCACACGACATTCACCTCTTTCAACTAAGTACTGCATTAATGGTACAGAACTTACAACTGTTGACACTTCTTTAGATCTTGGAGTCTACTTTGACAAAAAACTTAATTTCAATTCTCACGTCACTTTTGCTGTCAACAAAGCAAATAATATTTTATATTTTATTAAACGCTGGGCGAAGGAATTTAAAATCCTTACATCACCAAAAATCTATTTACTACACTGGTGCGGCCTATTCTTGAATACTGAATTTGGGATCCGCAGTATAGCTTTTATATAAAAAAGGTGGAATCAGTCAAAAAACAATTCCTGCTGTTCTGTCTTAATCATCTCCACTGGAACCCAGCAGTGAATTTACCACCATACCGCAGCCGACTAGCTCTTATTAACCTCCCTACATTGAAAAGCCGAAGAATTACATCAAATATATTATTCTTTTTAGAGTTATTATTATTCTTTTTAGAGTTATTACATCAATATACCTAACAGACAGCTAAGATCATATGTTCCACTGTATCTTCAATTTCATGGATTAAACTTCTTAAATTTTGATCCTTTCCGTAGAGTTTGTGGCGAAGTAAACAGATTTTATGATCTCGTTGACTTATCTGACAATATTCATGTTACTAAGAGAAGACTTTTTTTGTATTTAAACTCTAGTGATTATATTTATAACTGTTTGTAGTTTTGTAATGAAATTTTTGTTATATTAATTCTATCTATTTCCTTGTTATACTGATTTCTCAGCTGTTATTAAGCATTTAGTTGAAATAAATAAATAAATAAGAGTAAAATAAGAGTGTGACCAATGTATAAAAAAAATATGTAATAAAAAAATTTTGCTCCAGGAAATATTTTATTTTCTAATAAAGCATAATAAAAGAACAAAATTTATATGGGCCTTTAAATAAATTAATAAATTTATTTGTTCTACTGTTAAATATGTACATACATATTTATCCTCAAAATAAGAATGCCTAAGTCCCAATTTTCACGAGGCAAGTTTAGTTGCGCAATTCTTATCAAATTTTCTTTTAAACTTGCTTTTATGTTCTATTGCTTACACTTTCTTAATCTTGCATGTACTGCATTTTCAAATTTTTCCATTTAATTTTCACTTCCTCTTTTCTCTTTTTTTTGAGGTTGTCCACAATATTAAAAAAAATTTTTTTTTCAAATGTATTAAAATATCACATTTTCGCGCCAATTTTACTTTCATCACGGATAACATATCAATACATAAAAGAAACACAAATGAGAGAAAATGCAAAATTTCTGACATTACGAATGATAGCACAAATCGACTTTCCGAGCACAAGCGAGTCTGTACTCATTTTTGCACTCCCCACTCTTTCCCCACTTGTTTGTCCACAAACTCAAGAATTGCGCAACTAAAGTTGCCTCGTGAAAATCGGGACTAATTTTATAAAAGAACTAGATAAGCGCCAAACAGCTTAACAAACAAATGCAAAAACATTTGTACAAACATTAAACGTTGTTAAAGGGCGTGTTTACTTGTTTGTACATATATTTGAAGAATTTTTGTGCAAACATCTTGAATGTTTGTGTTGTCTAATGCAAAATTTTGCCATTTCAAGGAAAATTTTACACAATGAAGTGATGGAAGAAGAAAAAGCCCACAAAATGAATCATGAAAAAGTTTTCTTGTTAGAATTTTTAGTATTGTATTAAAGTTTACCTTCTTTGTAGAAATTGAAAAAACAAAGATTATAGAAACTGAATATCAAGAAATAGAGGCTAAAACAAATTATAAAATGATTTATGTATTGTAAACTTCATGTGGCGAGAAAAGTGCCGCAGCATAATCGTCGTGTACTCTTTTTGGAAAAATTGATTAGTTTGTGTTTGTATTTGTATTGTTATGAGCAAATGGAAAGCGCGCGTTTGTCGAAAGGTTTGCATAGTTTATTTGTCTCTTTAGCTATATTCCACTACTCAAAAGCAGTTTTATTTATGAAATAAGGTTATATAAATATAGAAAATGAAAATTTCCGATGTCGATCCATATATATACCCGAGATATAGCCTAAACCGGGGTTTTCATGAAAATATCGCGTAAGCGAACTTAAACAATTTTTTTTTTTTTTTTTTTTTTTTGCTTAAAAGCAGTTCTGGTAATAAAATCAGTTTACAAAAATGTGGAAAATGAAAATTTCCGATGTCGATCCATATATACCCGAGATATAGCCTAGACCGGGTTTTTCATGAAAATGTCGCGTAAGCGAACTTAAACAACTTTTTTCACCTTAAAGCAGTTCTGGTAATGAAATAGGGTCATATAAATATGAAAAATGAAAATTTTCGATATCGGTCCATATATACCCGACATATAGCCCAGACCAGATTTTTCATGAAAATGCTTAAAAAACTTTTTTGTGGTCAACAGCAGTGTTGGTAATGAAATAATTTTATATAATTATGGAAAATTAAAACTTCTGATATCGGTCCATATGTACCCGAGATATAGCCCAAATCGGATTTTTAATGAAAATGTCGCGTAAGCGAACTGAAACAACTTATTTGTGCTCAAAAGCAGTTCTGGTGATGAAATAAGGTTATTTAAATATGGAAAATGAAAATTTCTGATATCGGTCCATATATACCCGACATATAGCCTAGATCAGGTTTTTCATGAAAATGCTTAAACAACTTTTTTGTGGTCAAAAGTAGTTTTGGTAATGAAATAATTTTATATAATTATGGAAAATTAAAATTTCCGATATCGGTCCATATATACCCGAGATATAGCCTGAACCGATTTTTCTAATAACTTTTTTTTTTGCTGAAATGCAATTCTCCTTATAAAAGAAGGTTACTAAAATACAGAAAATAGAAAATTCCGATATCGGTTCGTATATAACCGAGCATATTTAGGTCACATTTTTAAATATACTATACATATACGTGACTATCGTGAAGGGTATTTTAGATTCGGTCCATATATTCAATATTAGATTAAGAAAAGTTAAAAAAGTAAGTATCATTACGGCTTTAGTAAAAAATATTTTTTGTATGAAGATTTGTGGCCTGTGATAAAATGTAATACCTTTGATTGGGCCGTATTAAAAGAGTGGCGGCACCAGGTGGGTTAAGCTACATTTTTATAGGCACTTCCCTATAAAACACATTACAACCGCGTGCATTTATGTGCGTTTTTTCTTGATATTTTTTTAACAAAATAGTTTATTTATTGAAAGCATAAGAGCACTAATTAACATAAGAATTCATGAGTTTTTAATTAAAGCATAAAACTTCCGCTTGTATTACATTAAAATAATGTAAAATATTTCAGGAACATTTTTCCCTTTTTTTTTTAATATTAACAGTTTTAATTTTTTGTTTTTTTTAACTTCATATATGAATTGAATAAAAATATGTAAAAATCACAATTAATTATATTCATTTCACACTTGTCTGGATGAATATATTTTAATGTTTTCCAGCTCTATTGAAAACGATATGTTTTCATTAATACGATTACAATTTCGATTGAGCTGAAATTTTTTCATATTTCAATTACAATAATTTGAAGGTGGGCCAAAAAAAGTCATTCGATATTGTTTGCCTGACACTTTTTTTTTTTAATAAAAAATTTAGATTCTGCTTTTTGATTATGTTTACTTGAATCTTTAGAATTTTATTAATTAATTCGAGAACATGACATCAGCCAAATGGATGCCGCTACAATCTCGGGAATGAAAAGAACGATTTTTCAACCAAACCCATAAGTTGCGATGGGGTTCACTTCCACTTTAGTGAGTATGTGAACAAGCAAAACTATCGCTTCTAGAGCATTGAAAATCCCCGAGTGATGCACGAGGAGCCATTACACCCATTCAAAGTGACTGCATGGTGCGGTGCTCATGCTGGAAGAGCCATCGGGCTATTTTTCTTCAAGGACGACGGTGTGCGCTAGAGGGCCATGTTAAACGAGTTTTTTCTGCCGCAATTGAACGAATTAGGATTATAGAGTTGTGGTTGCAACAGAACGGAGAAACGGCACATAATACGTGATCTGCAATCGATATTCTGAAGGCGGCATTGCCGTATGCCTCATCTCTCATTTCGGCGATTTGCACTGGCCCGCAAGATCGCTCGATTTAAACGTTTCACACTTTTTTTTTTGTGTGGTTTTTTGAAAACCCGTGTTTACGTGACAAGCTCGAAACCCTGGAAGCCGTTAAGGACAATATTTGACACGAGTGCGAGAATCCGTCCCTCGAAGTGACGAAAAATGCCATAAAACGAGCCAAACAATTGTAGCGGCGCCCATTTGGCTGATATCATCTACTCGAATTGACTAATTAAATTCTGAATGTTAAATAAACATAATTAAAAAGAATCGAATTGTTAAATTTTTGTTGAACTTTTATAATTTTTTAAATTAAAAATTTTTTGGTTTGTACATATGTACATCAGGTTTTAGTTCATGTTTTTCCTTTCTTAAGTTTTTTCTTAAGAAGGATTTTTTACAATACAAATTTGCTGTAATCAATAATTATTGATTGAAGAATACAAGAAAAATAATAATCAAATCTTTAGCTGGGGGACGACTAGCTGTTTCGTAGTCGCTACACTACTCATCAGCACCCACTGGGATTTTGACAAAAAAGAATCGAAGTTTTTTATATAAAAAAAAAAAAAAAAAATGGATGACATCTTTTGACCCACCTGTTACAACCAAATAAATGTGTATTGGAAGCATAAAGCTGCTCGTGGCATGAAACAACCTTAAAATAAATGTAAAATAAAATGTAATATATTTAATAAAATATAATATTATTAATTAAATAAAGTATATAATACTCAAGTTAATTATATTGAAATATCAATACAAATTAGCTTTATTGTCATACAAGCCTTTTTAAAATATGAATTAATATTTTACACGGTTTTTTTTTTTAATGTAAATAAATTAAGTTTTAGTATTAAACACATAGACCACCGAGCGTGACACAATTGCAAAAAGGCCTTATCATCGAGATCCCTCAATTTGAACGCAGGAAACTATCGTTGCTGTAGTTGCTGTGATACAATCCAATCCTAGAGTTTCGACAAAGAGCTTATGGTGTCAGCACCATAAGCTCTGTGTTCCCGTTATTTAAAAAACGGTACTTAGAAAAGAAATTACAGCATTTTTTGTGCTCAGGAGGTCCCAATTAGCGTATCCAGGCATGTGACGTTCTTGGTAGTTTTCCGATTAAAAAATTTGTAAAGCTGTGTAAGAAATGAGTTTTAGTTCAAAAATTCCACATACAAATTTCTTCAAATGCATTCCAAATACATATTACCTGGTCCGCGATGTCATTTGCATCGCATAAATATGTTTGAAACAACAACAAAATATAAAATGTTGTTTTTGGTTTGCATGTATTTATGCGAGCGAGCGATATCGAGTGACATCGTGGGCCAGGCAGATATTGTTTTTATATGAATACTCCCCTATGTAAAGGGTTAACCAACCATAATCCATCTTAAAAGTAAAAGTTGACAAAAAATAAAAATATCCAAACTACACTGAAAGAATTATGCGTCATATATTGAATAAAACTGTTTCATTAAATTTTTTTCATTAATCCAATGAAAACTTTTCACAATATGCATGAAATTTCATATATATTATGAAACAGTTCCATTAGAATTGTTTCATTAAGTTTCATAGTTTCGTTAAAAAAAATCATTGGATTTATGACTACAATATGTAAAACAAAAGATCCGCAGTAATATTGATGTTACTGTTATAAAATTCAAATATGCTGAACGTAGAAGTAAATCTTCATTCAAAATAATTGTTCCAGAAGAATATTTTGAATTAATAGTTAATTCTGACTTTTGGCCACCTAATGCCATTATTCATGAATATATTTATAAGAATGAAAACCGTTCTGATATTGCCTACCTTCCGGCTGAAAATAATGTTTCAAAAAACTAGCTGAGCTCTCAACTAATAGTTCGATAAATATTGTGTACCAAAATGTTCGTGGACTAAATACAAAACTCACATCGCTTTACGCAAACAGTTTCGATTTCACACATCACATTATTGCTTTTACCGAAACCTGGTTGAACCAATCAAAAAATATCAATGATGCCGAAATATTATGTTCTAAATACAATTTATTCAGACATGATCGCCCACTCAAACTTGGAGGTGGAGTTCTTATTGCTGTGCTAAATATTTGTCCTTGTAACCGCATTGATACCTCAGTTTACGAAAATATTGAATTTATTACCGTCAAAATCAAGTTTTTGAAAAAAATTTTGTATATTACTTGCTCCTACGTTCCTCCTAATTCACCGTCCAGTATTTATGATGAACACATTTCTGCAATTAAAAGTATTCTTCAACTGACTAATACATCAGATATCGTGGTAATACTTGGTGATTTTAATCTTCCTAATTTGTTGTGGAATAAACCTTCTGAATTAAATTATTTGATTCCTACTTCATCCAGCGAGTTTATTAAGTCACTGCTCAACTTTGGTCTTTTTCAAAATAATCATATTCACAATAGTAGTGGGAGAATTCTAGACCTCGTCTTTACTAATCAACCATTGGATACTCACATATATAGATCAGTTCCTATAACAAATCCTGAAGATCGCTACCAACCCACGATTGAGTCTGAAGTTTATTTTCCCTCTCTTAAACCTGCCCTGCAGATAAACAAATGCAACGTGGGACGTAGAAAAATCTACTGTTTTGCTCGCACAAATTATTCAAAACTTAATGACATGCTACACAATGTTAATTGGAGCTCTATAATTTCTGGAAGTAATTTTGTTTACATATTATCTAACTTTTACACTGTATTACACCACTGCATCTCAGAATCAGTTCCACAGATATTTAGTTTGAATAATAAAGGTCCACCATGGAATAACTGCTATTTGATTCGAGCAAAGAATAAGAAAAACAAATTTTATAAAAGATACAAAAAATCTGGATCCTTAATAGATTTCCGTAATTACTCCATTGCGCGTTCTGAGTATAATATTTCAAACAAATTAGCATACAATAACTATTTAGCTCGCATGAGATTACAGTTGAAAACTAACCCTAAATCGTTTTATAAATTTGTGAATTCAAAACGCCGTTCTTGTGACTATCCCAAATACTTGAAATATGGTTCCTGTAGTAGTGATGATGATACACTCATCAGCAATATGTTTTTAGATTTCTTCGCAACAACATACTCCAAAAGCACATTCGATTACAATTCTACTTATCAATTTAATTTAAAAAATTCATCTGGCATAACTTTTCCATTCATTGACAGTGAAACCGTTCTTTCAAATTTAAGATCACTTAAATCTTCTTATTATCCTGGTCCGGATGGAGTTCCTAGCTGTATTCTCAAATATTGTGCAGAGTCCTTGTATAATCCACTTATGATAATCTATAACAAGTCTGTTGATCTATGTTACCTTCCTCCTGAATGGAAAGAATCGTTCATTATCCCTTTGTTTAAATATGGAAGCAAGTTTGACATATCAAACTACAGAGGAATTGCTAAGCTATGTGCTATTCCAAAACTGCTGGAAAAAATTTTGACTAGTTGTCTATCTCACCAAATATCTTCATTGATATCAACGTATCAACATGGCTTTTGTAAGTCACGTTCCACCACTACTAACATTTTGGAGTTTACTACTATCGTAAATGATGGATTTTTAAATAGCAAGCAAACGGATGTAATTTACACGGATTTTAGTAAAGCATTTGACAAAGTAAACCACGACCTGTTGTTAAACAAGCTTTCGTTAATGGGATTTAGCAGTTCAACCCTTAAATGGATTCGTTCATATCTGTCCAACAGAACCCAACAAGTCAAGTTTAGAAACGTTTTATCGATAAATTTGGATGTTCCTTCTGGTGTTCCCCAAGGAAGCCATCTTGGCCCGTTGTTATTTACCCTTTTTATTAATGATCTGCCCTCTGTTGTCTTGCACTCAAGAATTTTAATGTATGCTGATGATGTTAAACTATTTAAACACCTAAATAACCCCAAAGACCAACTTCTACTTCAAGCCGATATCAATAAACTTGTGGAATGGTGCAAACTTAATTTTATGTACCTTAACATAAAAAATTGTAAACAAATGTCATTTTATCGAAGCAACTACTCAAATTATTCTTATCACATTAATGGAATAATGCTTGAAAAAGTTAACACTATTACCGATTTGGGATTCATCCTTGATCATAAGCTGGATTTTCGAGATCACATTGCGCTAACTGTTAACAAGGCTTGTGGAGTTCTTGGATTTATGAAACGATGGTCTAAAGAATTTTCAGACCCTTACATTACAAAGCAACTTTATATTTCCTTGATTCGCCCTATTCTTGAATATGGATCAATTATATGGGATCCTTACTGCACCATTTACATAAATAGTATTGAATCTATCCAAAAACAATTTCTTATTTTCTGTCTACGGGGTCTTGGATGGAACTCGTATGTGCTGCCATCATATGAAAGTAGGCTTGGACTGATTAAATTACCAACTTTGAAAAGTCGTCGAACCATGCTTAGTATCTCTTTCCTCCTTGGATTAATTCGCGGTTAAGTTGATTCAAAGTTTCTGCTGAGCAAAATAAATTTCTGTGTACCAACAAGAACAACCCGTAACTATCAACTAATAAGTCTAGATTATCACAGGATCGTCTATGCCAACAATGATCCCTTTCGTCGCATATGTGAAATATTCAAAAAATTTTATCATATTATCGATATCTCTGAATCTAATGATGTTCTAAAACGAAAAATAATTTTGTACTTAAATACGTAATTGTACTTTATATTTTTTCTTTAGTCTGTAAGTCCTTATAGTCTATAGACTTAAATAAATAAATAAATAAATAAATAAAATTTAATTGTTTTGAAAATTCTTTGAATTTTGATAAGATATATTAATGGGCATTTATTAATCTTAAGCTACAGTTTGAAAAATGTTAAGTTTTTTTTATTGAAAAGTAAGTTTTATGAGTTTCATAATTCCAATAAAATAGAATTCATTTGAGCAATGACAAATAAATTATTTAATTTAAATACCAGTGTATTGAAGTCACTTAATAAAATCTGATTTGTTTATTGAATACTTGTTCAACATTTCCTTTTATCAAAAGTAGGTACAATATTTCATTGATTTAATGTATATTCTTCAGGTGTTCAATGAATAATAACATTAGATAAATGAAATAACTTCATTGACCATATGAAGCAGTTTCGTATTTCTAATGAAGTTACTCCATACATCTATGAATATATTACATTAGTACAAAGAAGTTATTTCATTAAATAAATGTTACTTTTTCACTAATTTAATGTACAATTTTCATGTGCTTTATGAAATGTATTCTTTGATTTGGAGAAATTATTTCATTAATCATATGATTTCGCTTTCATACTTTTAATGAAAATAAGTCATGTTTTTTATTAAAATGTTTCATTACTTTTATGAAGGTTTTCATTAAAATAATCTAATGAAATTTGTTTCATTACTTCTATGAAAAGCTACAATGGTTGAAAAATAATGAAACAATTCATAAAAGTAATGTCAAAATTCAGAGAATTTCTGAACAAAATTCTTTCAGTGTAAGACGCTTCGTAAATGATTTTTTCGCAATGTCATTGTAAAATTATTGTTTCCTCTTGCCAAAGTCTGTTAAAAAATCGAAGGCATGTAATCGACATATTTTATTCCTTCCAAATGCAGCTACAAATAGATTAGAATAGATAGTAAGACGATTATTATCGGGTGGTTAAATTTCAAGGGCCGATGTTGAATGTAAACCACACCTAAACGCCAAGTTTTTTTTCCGAATTTTATTTGACATTTCTCTATTTCAGACTTACTCAATTTGAACCATGGAGAGATACACAATCCAACATCGTGTTAAAGTTCTCCAGACTTATTATGAACATTTTCGAAGAAAATCATCTTCAGTGATGAGGCACATTTTCACCTCAGTGGATTCGTCAATAAACAGAATTGCCGCATTTGGGCGATTGAGAATCCAAGAGTGACTGTCGAAAAACCAATGCACCCACAAAGAGTGACTGTTTGGTGCGGTTTATGTGCTGGCGGCATCATCGGGCCGTATTTTTTCCAAAATGAGGCCGGTCAGGCAGTTACTGTGAATGGTGTTCGCTATCGTGAGATGATAACGAACTTTTTATGGCCCGAATTGGAAGATATGGATGTAGACGATATGTGGTTTCAGCAGCACGGTTCCACTTGCCACATATCTAACGAAACAATTGCTCTTTTGCGCAACAAATTCAATGGCCGTGTTATCTCACGTAATGGTGATGTCAATTGGCCGCCAAGATCATGTGATTTGACACCGTTGGACTTTTTTCTTTGGGGTTATTTGAAAGAAAAGGTGTACGTCGATAAGCCAGCAACAATTCAACAGCTAAAGGATGAGATAATTCGGCACATTAACGGCAAAGAACCTCCATTATGCCTCAGGGTCATCGAAAATTTGGACCATCGGATGGAGGTGTGCCGCCGTGGTCGCGGCGCCCATTTGGCCGATATTTTGTACTATACATAATTGAGTAATACCAATATATCATAATAAAATAAAATTACAATAATTTCCTAAATAGTTTGTGTTTTATTCAAAATCAACATCGGCCCTTGAAATTTAACCACCCTTTAGATGTAATCAAATCAAAGTTATTGCACAACCTGCACTAACAGCCTGCAATTGAGGGTTCAGCTAATAAAGAACAACAGGAAGAGCAACACACATTCTACAATTTCAATTAAACACAGTTTTCTAATATACAGGCAGACAGACAGAC
Organism: Thecocarcelia acutangulata; assembly: GCA_914767995.1. Lineage (NCBI taxonomy): Eukaryota > Metazoa > Arthropoda > Insecta > Diptera > Tachinidae > Thecocarcelia > Thecocarcelia acutangulata. The sequence continues at coordinate 97,626,240 of OU612097.1, read as the reverse complement.
AGTTTGCCAGTCATTCATACTATGACGTGTCAATGCTTATTATCTGTACTAATTTATAATTGAATATTGATTTGTATTTTATTTGATTTAAACAACTGACTACTGAGTTGGTTTGTAGGCCACATGTATTTGCAAATGCATAGAAAAAATGTAAGCGATGTATACAATGCACATAAATGAAACATTAACACTTGTATATGGCTTTTCTTCATGTATTGCACAAATAACTGCATGATGATGAAATCGTCCATAAGAACATCTATATATACATATATTGTATAAGTAATCTAATAATTTTAATCCACTTGTTGGATGCGTTGGCTGAACGATGAGAGAGCATTGTCCTGCTGCTTGTATTGTGTGAGTTCTTGCCGTTCGTTTGTATACAAACTGGTACAAAATGTTGCAAACTGAAGAGTTGATATCGCCCCGTTATTGCAACATAGTCATAACTAAAAAAAAAGCTTGTTTCGAGAAAAACACATTTCAAGTTTTTAGTTTCCATAAAAGTATTAGAAATTTTTTTAGAAAATATTTCCTAAAGGAAACAGTTTAAAAGTAATTTGAATAAATGTTTGGCACTTTTAACAATTGTGCATTGTTAGCTCGAAAATCTAATTTTTTGAGATACGACTATGTTGCAATAAAAGAGCGATATGGTTTGAGGTTTTCTTTATACTCTTTTTCAGCAATATAATTGATAAGCAAACTAATTAATAACTTTGTTTCAAAAACTTTTATAATTCTTTCATTTCACCTTCAGAGATGAGGCACACTTTCAATCCAGTGTATTCGCTAACAAGCAGAATTACCGCGTTTAGGAAGATGAAATGAAAATCCGCGAGGGATTGTTGAAATGCCCATGCAGTTGCAAAAAGCAACTTTTTGGTGCGGTTTATGGGCGTTTTCGAGCCATGTGAGGTCTACCCGTGAATTGTTTTCATTATCACAGTATGTTTTTTTGAAATATAAAGAATTGTGCATAATATTCTTTTCTTTCAGTTTAGCTTCCACAAACTCAATCAGTTCACTTTAGTTGTGGTCACGAGTTGAAACCGGCTATTTTAAGCAATAGGCGTACAACTATCAAATACTCAATTGCTTTAATGGCAAGTTTTCTTATCAGATAATTTGAAATACCATCCCAACCGCAAAATTTTGTTGTTCAGCATTATAGCTGGGCTCTTGGGGAGAATATAACTCAGTAAACTTCAAATTCTCCGCATTATTTAATGACGTCATCAAATATAATGTAAAAAGCCTGAAGCGTCACCTTATGAATTCTATTAATAATGCCCGAAATAGCTCTATTTTGTGGCAGATCTTGAAAAAGGAATGTAAAATACCATCCTTATATAATTTCTTGAATATAATATTATTTAATTATAGAGTATGATACAAGGAAATTATTATTCATTTAAAAATATCTATTCTGCTGCAATAAAAAAAACCCCTTCATACCAACTGCTGCCATTAATGAGAAAGCTTTTACTGTTTTTATGGCAGTTGCTTATTTGCTTAGTTTTCTCCACCCTTCCTATTGTATTTTCGATTGTATACAATTTTTTGCTTCTTTTGTCTCGCTTCTGCTATACCAGGAATAATTAACAAAGAAAGACTAAAAGCATAACGTTTTCAATAAAACTCAAAATGAAGTTTAACAGGATGAACAAACACAAAAAAAAAAGTTTGATAAACCAAACAGCAACCAAATTGAAGTAGAAAGAGTTTTTTGTCCCAATATCAATTCTCAAAAGGAGTAATTCTTGTTCAAGACTTTGAAACAGGAGCGAGAGAGCGATGATATAAAGACAAATACATACAACAAAAAGAAAAAAAGGCTAAAAGCAAAAATTGAATTAAAATCATTTTATGTGGTCTTTGCTAACAATCAAAATGCAGTTAAGCTTCAATATAGCGAATCTGAAGGGGATCCAAAAATACTTTTTTATATTTGATATTTAATTATTTGATCTTGTTTGAGTAAATATTTCTCATTTTTGGAGCTAAAGATTGTTTTATTTTTTATAAAAAATTCAACAGTATTTATTTTCAATATTTCGATAACAATTTGTTTTGACGATGATAACAAATTGTTATCGAAGTATTGAAAATAAATACTGTTGAATTGTTTATAAAAAAAAATAAAACGATCTTATTTCAATTTCAATTTATTATTCTAACAAATAATATTTACATTTTTAATCTTAAAATTATATATAAATAGTTCAAGCTTTTGCACTTTTTCTTCTTAGTATTTATAGTAATTTAAAAAATTATTTACATATTATATAAAATTTTTATTGCAGGCAAAATTTTAAAAAACCTATTTGAAGATTTTAATAAAAACCAACTTAAATAACTAAAAACCTACAAGCTACCTAATCTGATATTAAATCATTAATATGGGTATATGCGGACATGGAGCACCGGTTAGTTTATTTAGCCTGGAAACAACAAGATCTGTGTTTGAAATTGCGTGGAATCTGCACCTTGAAAAGAACCAAGGAAGATTATATAACAGTTTTAGTACCTTATTCTGTGCGACTTGAAGCAAAACTTAAAAACTACTGGCCAACCTTTTTCAATATAAAATTTATTACCTGCAAATAAATACAGAAATAAATACCGGGAAACAGCTGGGAAGATATCTAACTTCCATTACTCCTGGCTGTATGCGATGAGGCACCGTCTTGTTCATAATAGATGTCAATCAAGCCAAAAGCTTGAGTAAAGTCGTGGCATAAAAAAGTTTTCAATCATATTAGGATATCGCTCTCTATTCACAAGAACCACCAAGCCGTTTACATTTTCAAATAAGAAACGTCCAATGATTCCTCCTGAGCAAATTTTACACTAGACTGCCACTTTTAATGTATGCAGAGGTGACTGATGAATCATGTGAGGGTTCTCCATTGCTATTCTGTTTATTAACATATCAATTCAAATGAAAAGATGCCTCGTCATTCATTATGATTTTTTCATGAGAATCGGAGTTGTTATGGACTGGATGTAACATCCTATTTGCATATAAACGGTGGCGTGAATGGTCTTGTGGAAGAAGCTCTTCTGTCAGCTGAGTCCTAAATGGAAATGGAAATGCAAATTCTTGTGCCAAATTGTGGCCAAAGTTGTTCCTTCAAAACCAAGCTCTTGAGCACGGCCTCGAATTGAGGTTGATGTATTGTTTTGAATACTTTCTTGAGTAGCAGTAATGTTTTCAGCCGATCATGCTATACATTGCGGTCCAAGATTGGGCCTATCAGCTACATACCCTTTTTCCGCGAAATCATTCACTACACTATAAATTGTGCGTTTTTTTAGCACATTTTTTCTTCCAACAATTTCACGTAACTTTCTCATCCTCACAGTAATCGATGATGGATTTTGATTAAATGTGTTAGCGATTAAAACGCGTTGCTTTAATAAATATTTTTCCCCAATAACGTTGTGTTTACTTCCTGACTACCAAGTAATCAAGGCTGATATTTTTTTTTTTTTTTTAACTTGGATGACCCCTTTATGTGCAGTGTATTGTACCATAGGAAAATAGGTCATGAGGAGGTGGGGGAAAGAGGGAGTAGTGTTTGTGAACATTTGACTTGAACTTTCCAACGTTATAACAGATAGGAAACACTTCTGCAGGCAACTTATTCCACAGATGAAGCGTGCGGCTGAAAAGTGAATTCTCTTTGTAATGTGTAGTGCGATTCCCCGGCCAATCGACCACAAATGAATGAACTCTGGACGATGAGCGTGTGCTATGTAAAAATGTGCAAGTTTCGGGAATAAGATCTCTAATCTCGTCAGAGCAAAATCCATTGAAGTAACGATAGAACAGAGTAACGCACCTCACACTGCGTCAATGCTCCAGTAAGTCAATAGAGTTGGATATCCTACTAACATCATTAAGCTTCTTCGCCCTTTCCTGCACGCGGTCGAGTAATCCCAAAATAGACTTTGGGGCATCGGCCCAAACATGAGAGTTGTATTCCATTTTCGGTCAGATGTAGGTGGTATAAATTGTGAGGAGATTGGATGGAGTGAAAAAAAACCGAGGCACTTGAATTCTTCTTTAGAGACATACAAAATGTGTTCAGTCCAGCGAACGTCACACTGTATCTTCATTCCAAGAACATCAAGAGCATCCGATTCCTCAATATTTATGCTATCCATTAGTACAGATGAAACAGCATTAGCGGTCGTTTCTTTGTGTGTTAATAAACAGCACTGGGTCTTACGAGCATTGAAGGCGACCCTGTTTTTACGACCCCATTCGGAGATTAATTGAAGGTTCTTATTCAGTGAATCGTTCACATTTAACTTCTTGGCAGTGATCTCTGATAGGCTGGGTCTACAACTAAAAGAGTACGAGTGTCAAATGCAGCTGTCATCCGCGAAAGAGTAGATAGGGTTGGAAGTTTGGTAGAGAAGGTCGTTGAGAAAACTGAGAACTAGAATAAGAGAAAGAATATTTACCAACATGGTGGCAAAAAAAAGAAGTATACCTTCCCGGTGGACACCCAGTACATATTGTACAATATATACAAAAATTGCTTATCACCTCATTCTACTCTTGGGCTGCAGTGGGAATTTGTTTTGTATCAAAATAAGCCAATTTTCTGCTGCAGGCGTATTTAATCCTCAAACAATTGACAATTTGTGCTCTTCTTATTCAAAGTTAAAAAATATATTTATTTATTTTTAAATTCAGCTCTTTGGCATGAAAGAATAACAAAAAAAAAACTCTGTTATAGGCTTTAACGACTTGTAAAGTGAAATTTAAGTTGAGGGTGGTGGCGTATGATAAACTTGACACTTTTGCAGACAAACTGGAGGCAAATAAATAATCATACGTTTCACAATAATGGCCACTTAATCAGTCAATCAATCGTCTGTCTGGCCGGCCATTAAGTTTTACTGCAAACGTATGTACACACACACACACACTTACACACTGCGATACAAGAAAAGTAAAATAAATGTTTAAAATTATTTATTTCCTGATAAAAAATTAAATTTATTGTAGTGTTTGTTTGTTCGGTCAGATGAATGACATCAAGAATGTTCTGATATATTGAGAGCTATTTAAGCCTGTAATTAATTTACACTAAAAATCTGTCAGCTCCAGCGATACATTGTTAATTATTAATTGTGGCATAAATTTCTTTAATACTGCCAGTGATGTGGCAATGATTTCGTGTTTTGCGATGTAAACATATTTGGGAATTGATCTTTTTAACACGCTTATAGTAGCCTCAATTGTATGTTTGTTTGTAGATTTGCAATTCTCGTACTCTACAGTGTGTACGAGTACTTTTGAGAAAGTTGATATTCCGTTATGGAAAAGAGTATTGCCGCTTTAGGGCGAATATTTAAGTTACGGTAATAGTTCTGGGGAAGTGAGGGGATTTTCGTGACTCCTGAAGGCGATTTTGAAAATTGCAAAAAAAAAAAATCGGAACAGGGCTTTCAAATTCGGTGAGCATTTTTACCGTAAAAGGTGTATCTGAACTTATTGAATTTTTGATGAACTTTTATAATTTTTTAAATAAAATTTTTGCTTTGTACATTTGTACAACGGGTTATAGTTCAGGTTTGATTTAATATCGCACTGATTTTAATACAGGTTTTTCTTAAACCACAGACTATTGGCTTTCATTCAAGGGTATTGTTTCTCCAGAGTACTGAAAGAAAACTTTCGTCTGTTATCTCCTTCACACAAATGATATTCAATTATACGAATCTTAAAAAACCACAAAATTTAATTTATACAATTTTAATCCCAAATGATTAGCTTTCGTACTTTTAACAACTCAGTTGCATGCTCTCACTTTCAAACTGAGTGTACAACTGCTGATAGAGGGATGATGTGTTTGCATAGTGAAGTTGCAAACCAAGTTTTTTTCTCCCCGTATTTTAAGTGTTATAAATAATTTCAAACATGTAACCCCAAATACACACACACGCACATGTGAACATTTACCAACAAACTTCCACAATTATTTCCATGAACCTCATCTGGTGATGTTCACGAAACGGAATAGAACAAGGACGAATGCAAAACAAATGCAAATAAATTCTAATGATTGAATGAAGGTTGCTGTTGGGCGGCTGTTATACAGTCAAAAGTTACCTCTCATTCACAAATAGTTACATCAATTGGTAAAAAGATACTTGAATATTTGCTCACTTCAGTTTGTGCAATGTTTTCAAAGTACATTTGGTAAAGATAAAAAAAAGAAAAAACAGCCATCAGCAGGTAAAAAAAAAAAAAAACTTTACCAGACCATCAGTTCTGTATGAGATCAAATACCATAAATATAAAACTAGTGGTTGCATCATTTTCTCAGCATTTGACGGAAACAATGCTGTTCTGTATGATTTAGAATAGCTTTGCTGCTCTATATGAAACACCAGTTTCGAAAAAGAAGTTGAAGTGAACAAAGACTTTTCTGCTGCATGTGAAATGCCAGTCTCGAAGAAGGCGAAGTTGAAATGTAGAAAGTATGAAGAAAGAAAGCTGTCTCAAAATATTTAAAAATGTATTACAATTGCTCTGAAACCAATTAAAAAAAGTTTAAAAAAAATGTCTATATTCAGTCAATATGAAGAACTATTTTCGACTGACATTAAAATTGATGCTGCAGAGTCTTGAAAGCAGTTAATTTTTTTCTGATTTCGGTCATGATTTTTTTATTTTGTCTCAACTAATTAAGTCACGAACTACAAAGCTCCACCACTAGAAATGTAATAGGCCACAAAATCAACCAACAAAAACTACAGATTTAGTTTTTTTTTTTTTTTTCTTTATTATATTTTATTTATTAATATTATTTATATTTATTAAAATTTTAATTATTTCTGACGTTTTCTAGCAATCTGGTTATATTTTTAGAACATGCGATGTTATTATTGCTTTCGCCGTTTTACAATAGACAGCTGTAGCGTTAAGTAATAGTTGAAATAAATAGATCGTAGATGAAACACCAAGAATGCAAGAATAGCAACAACATCATTTGTAGTTGATTTATAGCCATCCCTAAACGAGAGTAGCATGCATTTTTTACCTGTCAGAAGTTCTCATGTCCGCATATTTTGTATGCAGCATACTGAAATAACACGACGGCAACACAACGGCAACGCTTTGCTATTGGAAACAAAAAAAATAAAATAAAATAAAATAAAATAAAATAAAATAAAATAAAGTAAAATAAAATAAAATAAAATAAAATAAAATAAAATAAAATAAAATAAAATAAAATAAAATAAAATAAAATAAAATAAAATAAAATAAAATAAAATAAAATAAAATAAAATAAAATAAAATAAAATAAAATAAAATAAAATAAAATAAAATAAAATAAAATAAAATAAAATAAAATAAAATAAAATAAAATAAAATAAAATAAAATAAAATAAAATAAAATAAAATAAAATAAAATAAAATAAAATAAAATAAAATAAAATAAAATAAAATAAAATAAAATAAAATAAAATAAAATAAAATAAAATAAAATAAAATAAAATAAAATAAAATAAAATAAAATAAAATAAAATAAAATAAAATAAAATAAAATAAAATAAAATAAAATAAAATAAAATAAAATAAAATAAAATAAAATAAAATAAAATAAAATAAAATAAAATAAAATAAAATAAAATAAAATAAAATAAAATAAAATAAAATAAAATAAAATAAAATAAAATAAAATAAAATAAAATAAAATAAAATAAAATAAAATAAAATAAAATAAAATAAAATAAAATAAAATAAAATAAAATAAAATAAAATAAAATAAAATAAAATAAAATAAAATAAAATAAAATAAAATAAAATAAAATAAAATAAAATAAAATAAAATAAAATAAAATAAAATAAAATAAAATAAAATAAAATAAAATAAAATAAAATAAAATAAAATAAAATAAAATAAAATAAAATAAAATAAAATAAAATAAAATAAAATAAAATAAAATAAAATAAAATAAAATAAAATAAAATAAAATAAAATAAAATAAAATAAAATAAAATAAAATAAAATAAAATAAAATAAAATAAAATAAAATAAAATAAAATAAAATAAAATAAAATAAAATAAAATAAAATAAAATAAAATAAAATAAAATAAAATAAAATAAAATAAAATAAAATAAAATAAAATAAAATAAAATAAAATAAAATAAAATAAAATAAAATAAAATAAAATAAAATAAAATAAAATAAAATAAAATAAAATAAAATAAAATAAAATAAAATAAAATAAAATAAAATAAAATAAAATAAAATAAAATAAAATAAAATAAAATAAAATAAAATAAAATAAAATAAAATAAAATAAAATAAAATAAAATAAAATAAAATAAAATAAAATAAAATAAAATAAAATAAAATAAAATAAAATAAAATAAAATAAAATAAAATAAAATAAAATAAAATAAAATAAAATAAAATAAAATAAAATAAAATAAAATAAAATAAAATAAAATAAAATAAAATAAAATAAAATAAAATAAAATAAAATAAAATAAAATAAAATAAAATAAAATAAAATAAAATAAAATAAAATAAAATAAAATAAAATAAAATAAAATAAAATAAAATAAAATAAAATAAAATAAAATAAAATAAAATAAAATAAAATAAAATAAAATAAAATAAAATAAAATAAAATAAAATAAAATAAAATAAAATAAAATAAAATAAAATAAAATAAAATAAAATAAAATAAAATAAAATAAAATAAAATAAAATAAAATAAAATAAAATAAAATAAAATAAAATAAAATAAAATAAAATAAAATAAATAAACAAATAAAAATTTAAAAAAGTGAAATAAATAAGTAAATTTTATCCTAATACAATTTTATCCTAATATTATTTGATCTTCTTTTATGTAAATTATTAAAATTTTTGCAGCTTAAGATCTTTTGTTGTTTTTTTATAAAAAAGTAACGTATTTTTTATTTGTTTCGATATTTCGCTAACAGTTTGTTAGCATCGTCAGGAAAATTAAAATTAACATTTTAATTTTCCTGACGATGCTAACAAACTGTTAGCGAAATATCGAAACAAATAAAAAATACGTTACTTTTTTATAAAAAAACAACAAAAGATCTTAAGCTGCAAAAATTTTAATAATTTACATAAATAAGTAAATAAATGATTTTTTATTTCTTATTAGAAAATACAGGTAAGAAATTGTTTTTAACATAATGTAGTAATCTTTCAACTCATCTAAATAATTCATTTTTAAAACGTTAATACTCGATTATCAAGGGTTATTGATCGCGGCAGTTTTTGTTATAATTAAAAATAAAAATATTTCCTGGTTTTAGCCAGGATTGAACTTGAGCCAGACGAATGAATCCATCATATATAACATTAGTTTTATTTTAATTTAATAAAAAATATCACAACCAACAGGCAAGTACATCCAGTTGTTAAAATAATCAGCGTTAATTGTTTGATAACCCTGTTTTTATCGTTTAGACATAGCGTGGCCGCTTTTTTTAAGGGCTGACGTTTCAGCGTTAAAGCGCAGCGGAAAAAAAACGATCCGGTTGCCGCTCTCATTTAGGGCAGTTAGTTATTAGGAATTTTTTTGTACTTAAATTTTTTTTATTTTTTTTAATCAAAGTAAACAACAAAACTGCTATGCTTCTTCGCTAATCTGCATGTCTGCAGTAACACCCAGGGTCTGTGGCAGGAATCGAAACTGCGATCCCGAAACTGTTTTGGTGGAGTACTCTACCAAATCTCAGCCATTGAGTCACCCTGAATCATGTATGTTTGTTTGTTGTTGTATTATATTTTTAGTTTAATTTTGTTTGTGTGAATGTGTTGTACATTTATAACAAGCAGATCAACGGCTGCACACTGGGCTAAATGTAACAAAAATTCTTAGCAATATAATCTACAAACACACCACGTGCATGGCGAGCGTAAAATTCCAAGTAAATAAAAAATCAATGAGTTTATTATTGTTGGTGCGTTCTTATTCATCCCAATTAAAAATAAAAGTTCCGTGGGAATTTTATCACCTTTCCCTTTTCTCCAATTATGAACAAAAATTAAGTATGAGATTTTTTTATTTTTTTCTTCTCTCCATTCATTGAAAACACTAAAAAAATATCAACTCTTCATAATTTACGGTCAAATTAACGAAAATTGTGCTTTTCTCTTTAATTTGAAGTGAAAAAAGTACTTTATGTGTGAATAAATTCCGTGTGGAATAAAATCCGAGAAAAATAAATTCGGTGGGAATGTTCACAATTGGGCTGATTGTGTCGCAATCATAAGCGTGTATGTATTTATGGGTTGCACACTGGGTTAGATGTGATAAAAATTCGTAACAATATAATATACAAACACACTACGTACATGATGAACGTAAAATTCCAAGTATATATGTTGTTGTTGCGCTCTTATTGTTTCGCAATCATATGTGTATGTGTGTGTGTGTGTGTGTATGTGTATAAGCGTTGCATTTATGGAAGGTCTCTATGATTACTATGTTACCCAAGCCAGGGAAGGATCCGACCAAGGTAGAATCATATAGACCAATAAGTCTACTACCAACAATTTCTAAACTATTCGAAAAATTGTTAATGGTTAAGTTGAGTCCAATATTGAACAATGTGGGATGCATCCCAGATCATCAATTTGGGTTTCGGGCTAAACATAGCACCATAGAACAAACACACAGACTAGTCAATGTCATAAGACAGACCTTTGAGGAGAAGAAGTGTTGTTCAGCTCTATTCATTGACATTTCTCAAGCTTTTGATAAAGTGTGGCACGACGGCTTGATGCACAAAATAAAGTTGAACTTGCCTGCAAATACCCACAAGCTTCTGGAAAGCTACTTATATGGGCGGAAATTTGTTATCAGAGAAGGTGATTTTATAAGCCCAACTCAACCTATCGAAATGGCTGAAGCTTTGGAAAATCAGGGTTAATGAACAAAAATGTACTCACGTTACATTCACACTGCGTAAGCAAACATGTTCGGCTATACAAATTAACAATACACCTATTCCGCAGCAAAATCAAGTCAAGTACCTTGGTATTCACCTGGACCGTAGGCTAACGTGGAAGTCTCACATTGAAGCAAAAGTCACTGAGTTGAAACTAAAAGCAGCGCAACTAAATTGGCTTATGGGCAGAAACTCGACATTGAAGTTGGATTGTAAACTTCTGCTATACAATGCAACTCTAAAACCTATATGGTGCTACGGAATTCAATTATGGGGCACCGCCTCAGCGTCAAATATTGAAAAAATTCAAAGACGACAAAACCAAGTTCTTCGAACAATTACAGCGGCTCCATGGTACGTAAAAAATTCACGAATTCATAAAGATCTGAGTGTTCCGCTGGTAAAAGAGGAATTTTCTAAGTACGCGACAAGGTATGTCAGTAAACTGGAACTTCATCCAAACCCTCTTGCGCGTAATATACTTAATTTTGGCGGACACAGTCGGTTGAGAAGAAGGGATACCGTTGCCACCATCAGAACGTTCAATAGGTGATTCTACCGATATTGCTCCCGCATAATAGAACTTTTTGTCTAGCATTGGCTGGACGTAAGTAAAAAGCACATTTTATTTTTTTTTATTAATTCTTTTATTTTTATATCTAGTATTAAGATTTGAATACTAATTGTTAGTTCATTTTGAAGATTCAATAAATAAAAACGCTTAACAAAAAAAAAAAAAAAAAAAAAAAAACAAAATTAAAAATTTATGCTTGTAGATTTGAGTTTTGAATGATAACTAAATTTTTCATGAACAATCTAGAAATTAATAAAGAAGTATAAATAATAGGCAGATGTTCAGCACAGATAGAGTTAAATTTTAAACCTGGTGAAAAAGCCTCTTAAGTGAGAAAAGTAAACTAGTATACTATGCTAAGACATAGTAAGCCACTGTAACATAGTGAAAATAAATTTGTGAAGCATTTCAGTGCTATGTAAAAGACGAAAGTCTAGGTTACTACGTTTATACGCAGCCTATCCGCAAATAACTAACTCATTGTTTATGTGCCAATTTGCATATGGAAAAGTTTTATTTTTTTTTAGCACTGTTAGTGTAAACAGCATTTTGATTACTAGAATAATAAAAGAGAAATGAATAAATTAAATGTGTTTTGTAATTAAGTTAATGCAAATAATAATAAAAATGAAGAATTTGTAATATATGTTTTAGCACATAATTTTGACCGTATTTCATGTGAGCCACATTGACGAAATCTTGGAAATTGTGAAGTAAATTGGCAACCTTTTATGTCTTATCTGCAAATAAGTTTATAATCAGTAGTTGGTATCGTGAATTAGTTATTCGCAAATAAAAATGCGGCAATTTTTGTTATTAACAATATTTTTAATCGCAAATAACCTGCACGTATAAACGTAGTATGTGTCATTATTCCATCTGTAATTGAAAGCTAAAAATGTAACGATATTAAATATTAAACAGAAACCTCGTTGTATGGAAACCAGCTCGAAGCCTCTTACATATAAAGCTGCTTCATTTAATTCAACAAACTTAGCTGCTTTTTTTAATTTCTTACTTTACACTAGCCGCTACTAAGTCGACAGAAGGCAAAATAAATGCGAAATACAATATTTTAATGCTAAATATCAAATTAAATAAATTATATTCCATATGTTATTAAAGATTGTAAAAGAAATTATTTCCAGCCGGCCAAAAATATTAGGACTGGCAATTTTAACAATCACTATCAATTTTCTGTGTAATTTCTTCTTCCAACACTTTTCGTTCTCATTTTCCTTTTTTGTTTGTTTTGTTTTTGCTGTCTAAACTACTGAAAGAAACTATCACTTGTTTCCTTGAGGCTGCCATACGAGTATAAATGCACATGTGGAATGGATGGAGGGCAGGAAAAGTATGAACATGAGTTGAATTTCAAATTTTCTATGTTAAAAAATTATTTTTTGGCTTTATGTTGTCAATTGTTGCTGTCATGGTTTCCTGCAATGCAGTATATTTTAATGGCAAAGCGTTAAGGTCATGCTTTAAATGTTTGTCAGTCTCTTACAATGTTCTCATTTTCTCTATATTGGCCGGAAAAATATTTTATTATTCTTATACATGAAACATATGCAAGAAAGAATTTTTGTTTCCTGGCTGAAAATAACAATATGAGAAAAATATATAAATAGTCACATTCTCTTTTGACAGTTTGCTAAATTAAAGCCATTTGCACTAATTTGACGCGTTGAATTGCAAAAATATTATTAATATCATAAAATAATATATATTTTTTTGTTCTTAAGTTTCGTTAACTAAGAAATGTATTATTATTATAGTATTTTCTATAAAATCTCGTCCATTGAACTATCAGTGGTCAAAGCAGCAGATCATGATACGTCATGACCGAGTTCAAATCCCAGTGGGTGCTGATGAGTAGTGTAGCGACTACGAAACAGCTAGTTGTCCCCCCAGCTAAAGATTTGATTATTATTTTGCTTGTCTTCTGCAATCAATAATTATTGATCACAGCAAATTTGTATTGTAAAAAATCCTTCTTAAGAAAAAAACTTAAGAAAGGAAAAACTTGAATTAAAACCCGATGTACATATGTACAAACCAAAAAATTGAAGAAAAAAGTTTTGCAAAACTTATATAGGGTGTTTTTTTAAGCCCGATAGAACTTGAAATTGTAAAAAATAACACAAAAAATTAAATTGTAATCAAAATTTTTTTTTATTCGAAAGATCAATACGTGACATTAACATTTGAAAATGATTTCGGGCATATGGGCACCGCGGCTGTTCTTGACGAAGCGCATTCTGGACGTCCAATTTTGGGCCACTTTTTCGAGCACTGCTGGCCGTATGTCACGAACAACACGAACAATGCTGGCCTCCAAGGCGTCAATTGTTGCTGGTTTATCAGCATAAACCAGTGACTTCACGTAGCCCCACAGGAAATAATCGAGAGGTGTCAAATCGCACGACCTTGGAGGCCAATTGACAGGTCCATTTCTCGAAATCAACTTATCGCCAAATTTTGATTTCAGTAAGTCGATGGTTGCGTTCGCCGTATGGCACGTAGCGCCATCCTGTTGAAACCACATCTCCTCCGGATCAATGGCATCCATATTTTCAAACAAAAAATCATTGATCATGGTGCGGTAACGATCTCCATTGACCGTAACGCGAGCTCCGGCCTCATTTTTGAAGAAATAAGGTCCGATGATGCCACCAGCATGAAAACCGCACCACACAGTGCTTTTTTCTGGATGTAATGGAGTCTGTAGGGTCTCTTGTGGATTGGTCTCACTCCATATGCGGCAATTTTGCTTATTAACAAACCCGTTAAGCCAAAAATGCGCCTCATCGCTGAACACAATTTTGCGATAAAAGTTGCGCGAATCGACGACTGATTTTCAAAGTAAATTTGGATAATTTCGTAGCGTTGTTCAAGCGTGAGTCTATTCATGATGATTTGTGAGAGTATACTGAAACAAATAAAAAAAATGTTTCATCAAAATTTAATTTTTTGTGTTACTTTTTACAATTTAAAGTTCTATCTAGCTTAAAAAAACACCCTATATAAACCAAAAAATTGAAAAAAAAAAGTTTTGCAAAACTTATACAAAAAGATCACACTGGGATGGTTGCTGTTTTTCTAATTAATTTAATTAATTAATTTAAAAAAAAATTTAATTAATTAATTTAACAAAACAAGGTTTTACGCCAATGTAGTTGATGCTTTATCTGAAGGAGTTGCAGTTGATAACACAACCATTAAAATTTTACTTTATGCTGATGATATAGTCATATTATCTGACACTGCAAGTGAATTACAAGAAATGATCGATGCATCTCCTATTGTGACTGATATAGTTATGGAGGAATTACTTGATTGTTGTATTGAAAAGTTGGCTATTAAACCGAAGATTATTACAAAATATGTTGATGATTTATTTTGTATTATATCTGAAGGTGAGATACATACGGCCGTATGCAAAAAAACTTAACAACGCTTGGTAAGCAATTGTTAAGAAAAATTACCTAATGTTTTATGCAAAAACAATTGTTAGCTTACCTTGCGCTTAAAGTTGAGTTGGGTACACTTTAGCTCTACGTTAAAATGACAGTTAACTTGAAGATTGTTATTTTGCTTAAAAATTCAAATTTTGCGAAAATTAAAGAATAATACTATATATTACTTTCACTATATAAAGAAATAAAAACATTACATTCTCAAATTATTAATTTTGAAAGAATAATATAAATTACAATTATGCTAGTGATGCACTTTTAATCAAACGAGTACAGTGAAAAACTTTATTCGAATAATAAAAATATTTCTAGTAAGTAATCCTATTAATTTTTCTCAATTTCATTAATATACTACATATTATATATTCAGTATTTATTAAAAAGGTAAATCCAGGAAATGTTTGCCAAAAATGTGTTATTTTATGTAATAATAAAAATTTTTTATTTTTTAAAATTATTTTTCGATTTTCGAATATTAGTTTTCATGCATCACTATTTAAAAAATTACAACTGAACATAACGGCATTACCAGAACAAAACAATTAAATTAACGTACTGTTTTTGCATAAACTTTTTTAACAAATGTATGGTAGTGTTAATGTGTTTGGTAACTAACGTATACGTTAAAACTGAAGTAAGAATTTTTTTTGGATATGGCCCATAATGTTTTGAATGTTTTTAATAGTTACCACAAGGACATTAAATTTACCATTGAAAAGGAATCAGATTCTAGACTTGCTTACTTAGATACATTGATAATAAGAAAGGGCAATAATTTATTATTGGATTGGTATCAAAAACCTACATATATCATCAGGAAGAATTATAAACTATTTTTCAAAACACCCTAGAAGAATAATTTTGAACATAGCTAAAAATATGATAAATAGAATTTTAACAATAAGTGATAGACAATTTCATGGAAAGAACAAGGAGGTAATTAAAGATATTTTGACGCAAAATAGCTTTCCAATAGGACTTACAAATAAATTAGTAAAACAATATAGAATTCAAGGGACACACAATAATGTAACCACAATAGAACCAAAAACTTACAACTCATTTACATATATCCCGGAAATATCACAAAGGTTGGAAAAATCTAAGATATATAATAAAGAAAAGTATATGATGGCCCATAAGACGTATAAAACATTAAGTACATTGTTCAGTAAATTAAAAGATAAAACAGACAAACTTGAGATATCAAATGTAGTTTATAAAATCCCGTGAGGGGGAAATGATATAGAAAATTGTGATAAGGTTTATATAGGAACATCTAAAAACAAACTTAAAACTAGATTAGCTGGGCATAGATCAGATCAGAAATATAGAATGAGGAACTCAACACAAAAGACAGCATTGACTGCACATTGTACAAGATCAAATCATTTCCCTAAGTTTGAAGACACAACAATTTGAATAGAGAGAATAATTATAAACGTAGACTTACGCTAGAGATGTTACAAATTATTAACACACCAGAGGATAGGAGAATTAATTTTAAGACAGCTATTGAGAATATAGCCCAAACATATAAGTATTTAGTTAAAATTAAGGGTTGTTTGTAAAATGTTCTTATTTGTGTTTGTTGTTGTTTTTAACTATGTACCTATATGAATTTGTAAGAAATTAAAATATTTTCTTACCGAATATACATATAGAAAAATATGAAAGGAAAAGAAAATATTTTTATTTCAAATTATTTGTTTTTGTTGTTTTAATTTTTCAAATATTCTACAAATTGAAATTAAATAAATATTATTTGGCCTGAAGAAGCTATCCAAAGGAAAGCGAAATATTGCCAGATAACTAAAAACAGAAAAAAAAAAACTAAAAATTCCAAAAAAGACCTTAAGCTCAAACAATTACACATATTAAGAAAGAAAAAAACGGTCGAAATAAAGAAATAATAAGCATTACCAAATTCTCTTATATAATTATTTTCTTATAAGTATTGTATTCCATTTTTGATTAATTTTATTTATTTTCTAATTGCTTCGGCTTATAGTACGTTTCCATATAGGTGATTTCGGCCAAATCAGTTCATTTGCTCAAATTTAGTAATTTGCGAGATGATTTCCCATACATTTTTCACATAACAAAATTATCTCAAATAACTTAATTTGTTTCAAATTAAGTCGAAATTTGTCTATGCAACACTGTGCGGCTGTTATGCTTACAAATGCAACATTGGGGAATCCATTATTGGTGAGTTATAATCCGAAAAAGTGACATTTAATTTCGAATCAAAATGACTGATTTTATTTGTTTATAGAGTTGAAATCTATAAAAACTAAATTTTATTTTCCGGCTTTATAAGTTTTTTTTGTTATTTTGCTATATTAAAAGATTTTTTATATTGTATGAAGACCGTTTTATTTCTTCTTATAGAAAAAAAAGAAATAATGGTATAAAGAAGTTATATTTGTCTATTCAATGATTAACCCTGTACCAACCCGCCTCAATAATGTTCAAAGGGCGCTGAGGCACAAATCGTTGTAAAAATTATGTTTTCTTTTTTTTAATAAAAAAACTATTTTATTTGTTTGCGAATTAGATTCCCTAAAGCAATATCATCTACATCAAATTTATGAATTGCTTACAAAAGCCTGTCGGTAGCTATAATACGAGTAGCGTCTTCATTAAGCTTCAATCTGAAAGAGGGCTCTTCAAGCGTAGTTTTTTCCAGTTTAAGATTTGCTTTTTGGTCTTTATTTAATTGGGGGCATAAACTCATCGGCATAATTTTTAACCTCCTTAAGTACGGAAGGTCCAATTGAAAGCAAGACACAGTTGGCTAGTGCTTCAATTTCTTTAATATTTCTAGAGGATTCACTCATAATCACAGCCTGATATGCAAATTTCTTATAGTAGTTGTAAATTTTGATAATAGATACAACTCGTGTGACCTCCTTAGATTTATTATTCGTTTTAGCTGTATTGCCAACATACCAATCAGGAATAAGGCTGACAAATGGGGAAATCAGTGTTACATTTGCTTTAGCACAAACTACGGCTCACGCACACTAAAGCAATAAAGCCCAGCTACATTCTAAATGTTTAAATTCAAGAATTTTTGTGGTTTGGTTACCCATTCATGTTGAAGCCAATTTAATAGAAATGCGTTTCTTTCTTATCCCCATATCTTCGTATAAGGCCTTCAAGGCTTTCTTTGCGCTTTTTCCGATCAAACCTGTCCAATATCTCGCAGCAAAAAGAACACATAACCGAGAGCACAGTTTGTTGCATAATTTTTATTGAAAAAAAATATATATTTTTTTTGATAAATTATTTATTTTGATAAAATGTAATCAAACAATACAAACGTCAAACTGATTCGAAAATCTGAAAAGAAAATTACTTACAATATAGTGGAAACAGTTCGAAATGATTTCCTCAAATCAACTTAATTTGCTTATAATGGAAACGTACTATTAATGGAAAATTAAACAAATTTTGTAAATAATTGTTGTCAGATTGCCTCAACAATGCCACCATGGCGCTGAGGCCTTACTGTAAACTTTGATATGTTTATGAATTTCGACAAACAAATAAAAAAAAAGATAGCAACAAATATCTAGGTTTTGATATTACTTCTAATTTGTCTTGGAAAACGTATGTAAAAAATAAGCTAGCTTCGTCGAAATTAGCAATTATGAGGGTGGTTCGGAAACTTCTTAGCCTAGCACAAAAAGCGCGGTATAAGCAGCAAAAAAAAAAAAAAAATAAGTGTTTTGGAAACTTCCATCTCTGCTATGAACACATGTTAAATTTTGTTTCGATCTGGTAACTCCTGCATATAGAAACAGATGTTCACAAAAGACGCATCTGCGATTTTTTACAATGGAAAAATTAGAAATGCATGGTTTCATTAAATATTTACATAAAAAGGTTAGAATTATTATTGTTATTGTTATTAATACTCTTTTTTTTTTTTTTTTTTTTTTTTTTTTTTTTTTTTTGGAATTTTTTGATTTATTTTTTTTTTTTTTTTATCATTAACGAGTGCTCAGGGGATAACACCTGCAGTGCATTATACCAGAATTAGAAAAATAGGTTGTGAGCAGGGGGAATGAGGGAGTTGTAATTGTGAACATTTGACTTGAACTTTGCAACGTTATAACAGACGGAAAACCAGACGAAGCATGCGGCTGAAAAACTAGTGGTCTCTATAATGCATTGTATCATTCCTCGGATAATCGACCGCAAATGGATGAGCCCTGGACGATGTACGCGTACTATGTAGAATAGTGCGAGTTTCGGGAACTAGAGCGAAATCCATTGTAGCAATGATAGAACAGAGTAAAGCACTCTACTCTGCGTTGGTGCTCTAGTGAGTCAAGAGTGTTGGATACCCTACTGTCACTTCTTCTTCGCTCTCTCCTGTCCCCGTTCGAAAAACCTAAAAATAGACTTATAAGCGTTGCTTAGCTTAGAAATCACTTTTGTCATGACTTTTATTATATCTCAAGATGTTTAGCTTCCATTTCTATTTTAAATGTCTGCAATCGGTTAAAAATTGCAAAAGATACAGTCTTCTGAATATGGAATTTGTAGTGCCTTGAAATAAGTGAACCAGAGTGTTTATTTTATTTCATTGTTTGGAATATGCCCCTCACATTATAACTTACGCACAAAAACAGACTGCACTTCTATGTAATATTATTCAAATTGAAACTCAAACTGTTAAAAGCTAAAGCAGCAAAAAAATTATTATGGTACGAGAGCCAAGCTAAACAGTTTGTGCATGATAACAGCAGCTTAAGTTTACGATGTTTATGCCTTCAAGTTTTCATGGGGACTCTTATGAATAATAATCAAATATCTAATAGTAAAGCCACTCGCATTACTCAACCTTCCGGCAATTGAATGCTGTGACTCTAATGACTTAAAAGATGATGGGATTTTAGTCATCAAACAGCATTCGAAATGAGAACCTTCGGCTTGTTTAATTTAACGGAGATTCGTCATATTATTTCTACCTGCAGCCATTCTAATGATTCCGTTATTAATAAGAAGACGAATAATGTTTGAGTAGAAGTGAATAAGCAGAGAAATATGCTTAAAATATAAAGTAGAATCTTAAATTAGAAAAAAGTTGCAGTCAGCAACAATTTTTTATAGAATTCTTATCGTTAGTAACAATTTTGTGTAAAATAATTTTAAAAAATATCTAAAAAAAATTTCAAAAATTTCATTTGTCATAAAAATATGACTAGAGCCTTTGAGAATATGAGAAATGATTAATATGTTATTACGAATTTTAAAAATATTATAAACAGCTTAGTTTCTATGTTTCCTAGCTGTCAATATGTCGACATTTCATAGGAGCGACCCAAATCATCAGTAGGCTTTGGACATTTTTGAAAAATATTCTCACACATTCAACTTTATATCCCAACAATCTAAATAAATTGTCTTCTTCAATCAAAATTATTGATCACAGCAGATTTGTATTCTAAAAAAATCCTTCTTAAGAAAAAAACTTAAGAAAGAAAAAACCTGAACTATAACCCGTTGTACAAATGTACAAACCAAAAATTTAATTTAAAAAATTATAAAAAGTTCATCAAAAATTCAATAAATTTAAATCTAAATTAATTGTTGAGAATTTAAAAAGAAAAATGCTCTAATAATATCCGTCAAAACACAAAAAACAAGATTTTTCATTTATACACGTCTCTAACATTTCTTTACATCTTCCAAAAATTTCTAAAGTCTACTGATGTCTAACATTGGCTGGACTTAAGTAAAAAGCACATTTTACGTGCTGTTCATAGAACACAGACGAGTAACTCATCTAGAAAATTTGTATGAAAGTTACTAAATTTTTGAGTGATTTCCACACAAATTTTTAGAAGAGCACTTATGTGCTGTTCACAGAACACAGACGGGCACTCGTCTAAAAAAATTTATATGAAAATCACTCAAAAAATTTAGTAACTTTCATACAAATTTTCTAAATAAGGGTCTCGTCTGTGTTGTATGAACAGCACGTTATTGTTAGTTCATTTTGAAGATTCAATAAATAAAAAACGTTTAAAAAAACCACTGTGCAGACATTTTCTTGGACTTCGTAGAATATATTTTAAATACTAATCCATATATTTTGTTATTTACATGTAAAATAAACATATGTTTAATTTATTGTCAACAAACATTTACATGTATCAAAATACTCCCCCCGGGGAACACGTATTGCCTTGGAGTATTCCTCATTTGGGCACTCTGTTTTTCGGGAAAAGAGGGAAAGGGGTCCCTCGTTTGGTGCGGCAAACAAAACTCTAGGAAGCCACATGACTTTTGTTGTGTTGGCTTCCGAAACCCTTACCAAGGGTTTAAATAGGGAAAACGGGGATCAGCATGGTCTCCGGGTAGTTCTGCTTGTGGAGCATGGTTGAGGCGCCTACCTTGGCTGTAACGTTCTGGCTGTGGTTGAAATCTCAAACGCAGGAAGGGAGTGTTAGTATCCTTTATAACTGTTGTGTGTGGATCTTTTCGTGGTCTAACAACTTCCCAAGCATCTCCCCCCGGGGAACAGGTTTTGCCTTGGCGTATTCCTAACTTAGGCGCTCTGTTTTTCGGGGAAAAGAGGGGAAGTGGTCCCTCGTTTGGTGCGGCAAACAAAACTCTAGGAAGCCACATGACTTATGTTTTGTTGGCTTCCGAAACCCTTACCAAGGGTTTAAATAGGGCGACCGGGGATCAGCATGGTCCCCGGGTAGTTCTGCTTGCGGTTCGACCCAGGCTGATCATGGTTGAGGTGCCTACCTTGGCTGTAACGTTCTGGCTGTGGTTTAAACCTACATCGCAGGATGGGAGTGTTAGTATCCTTGATAATTGTTTGGTGATGGCTTTTTTCGAGGACTAACAATCTCCCGAGGATCTGTTGCCTATACAACAGATACGTGTACTGTAAGGAACCAGTGGTGACGGTTTGACGGGTGAGTTGGTTTAAGGGCTGATGCTCTTAGTGGGCTTCGGCCTACCAACTCATTAAGCCTTGTCTTTCATTGATTGCTGGGAAATTACATACAGGAGGGATTAGAAGGCCCGAACTCCTTAACAAGAAGTTGTTCATATGGCATAAATTGCTACCTATATGAGCCTAGTCAGCCACACGGGGGCGCTGGTGAATCGTAAATAATTCACTCCGTGGAATTGGTCCATCATCAAATAAGGCCGTAATGGCAGGTGCTGATGTAAATCTTTTTCACAACTGTATGAAAATACTAATGCAAACCTCTTTACACGTGGAAAAAAATATATGGTTGATATGACAATATTCTAGGAGCAACATAGTATTGTTGAATTATATGATTGTACTTCATATAGTGGTACTATATTGTTAATTTAAAACGCCATTGATATGGCTTCTAATAGTACTGTATATAAAATATTATAAATAGATATTCTATATTTTGGTCCATTATTATTATAATAGTAAGCAACTATAGTATCAATTGGAGTTACCATATTAGTGTCAACTCAACCATATTATGATGCTAACGTAGGAAAGTTCAATTCAAACGTCCACAAACACTCCTCCTTCTCCTGATAACCCATTTTCCTTGTTCCGATATAATGCACTACATATACACGAGTAGAGATCATCCCCTGATTACAAATCCAATATAAAAATAAATAGAATGAATTTTAGCTAAAATTTAAAGAAACTTTATGTTAATAGTTTTCGTATAATAAATAAAAACTCTTTTGTAATTCTGTGTTCATAAAAAGTACAAATCTTCTGCTGGCAACAAGCAGATGTTAGCTGCACTCACAACAATTTCTTTGAAAAACTCAACTTGAATTTATAGTTTCTGCTTACGAGTATTGCGAAAAAGATTCCATTTGACTTTATACTGGGCGTAAATTTTGCAGTCATTCATTTTAGGTTAAAACGTTTTAGAGACATGCTCGCTCCACAAACTGCCATAGACATTTTATAATCAAGCGACAGAAGGACAACAAGAGAACAGATTCATGTAGTGCATACATTCATGTGTGTATGTTATACTTTACACTAAATATAGTACGCTATGCAAGTATGTCAAAGTGACGTTGGTCTGGCTCTGAAACGACCGAACGGAAAACCAGAAGTTGTGTGTGATAACAACTCTTGCAAAAATGTTTTGTAATTTGCTATTTATTATGTTTTTAGAAAACTGCCATTTATATTAAATTGAGCATTAGTTTTAAAGATTAAAATTAGACGAATCATACACTTAGAGGAAAACTATATGGGCAGGGTGATAATGTTTTTAAATTATTACACTTCCCCCGACGATTCAGATCCAAACCAATCCGAAAGCCGGATAAAGGAATCCGGACCGTTCAATCGGCATTCCGATATGTCTCCCAACCCGTGCAGCATCGACCCGCCTAGATATAGCGCTCTCATAGAACAGAGAGCTGGGCACCGAAAGAGGAAGTGCTCAACACCCTCCTCCTCGTCCTCATGCCCGCAACTTCTACAGAAATCATTAAATGGAAGATTTAACCTCCTAGCATGCGTGCTTATGAGACCATGTCCTGTCAGAACTGCCATCAAGGTACGCAAACTTTGACGGGGAAACCCCTTTAGGACCACAGTTCTTCTACGATCAAACACAGGCCATGTTAGCCTTGCTACTCGGCAGGTGACCTCACCAGACCATCTGTTCTGTGCAGTTCCTACAAGTTGACGCTGCACTTGGTTTTTACAGCTGTTAAGCGGGACTCCTACCATCGTATCAATGTTCCCTCGCTGTAGACGAGCCCCAGCTTACGCTAGCTCATCCGCCACAATATTTCCGGACAGTCCACTGTGCCCCGGTACCCAGAAAAGCTCCAGGTTTGAATGTCTCGCTATCTCATTAAGAGATATCCGGCATTCGTGAACCAACCTGGACGTCGTATAGACACCCACAAGCGCATTAAACGCAGCCTTACTATCAGTACAGATTGGGATATTTACCCCGTATACCCTATAGTACTTCAACCAGTTAGCTACTCTCAAAATAGCTGTAATTTCAGCCCGCATTACGCTACACTCATCATATAGCTTAAAACTGATCCTCCTCTGATATTGGGGCATAAAGATGCCGCCACCAACTCCAATGTCCGACTTGGATCCATCTGTGAAAATTTCCAGCACGTCCTCTTGGCGATCCATTTGATTCGCTGCCAAGGCCGTCCTTGATAAGATCACGTCAAATCTCTTGTCGGGCAATAGAGCTGGTGCACAGTAATTAATATACTCCGGGAGGTCCATTATGCTTTCTATTATCGAAGCATGACCTTCTGTCGCTTCTTTCCACATCCCACTGGCTTTTAGCCTGATTGTCGAGCACATGGCCACTTCCTTCGCCATGAGATCAGCTGGCAGCCAATGCATCATCGTGATTAGTGCTTTATTTGGCGTAGTGCAAGAAGCTCCAATTACCATCAAAGCAGACGTCCGTAGTATTCTTTCTATCAATCTGCAATAGGTGGTTTGCTCTAAAGTTTTTCTAAACAAAATTTTACTGCAATTTTTTTCAGAAAAAAAGGATGCATCCAGTTTTGAGATATAGAAACAGCCGGTTGACGCACAACAAAGTAACAATAGCCAATTCCTCTGCATATCAAATTCAAAAGTTTTATTTGCGGCGAAAGCCAACAAACCAGTTTGTTTACGAGTATATTCAATAAAAGTGTGTAAACAAAAAACACCTGAAAACTTTTTCAAAAATTTCATTGAAAATTTTGTTGTACTGTATTAAATTAATTTTCTTATCGAAGAGATTATTATTGGCAATCTGATCTGTTGTGCTGCAAAAGTAAGGTGAAGAAAATATATTAAACAGATTTTTATTTTCCTCAAGTTTAAGTTTTCATAAATTTAGTAAAGTTAACTGTAACTTTTATAAAAATAAAAAGAAAAATAAAAAAGAAAAAACAAATACATTATAGGTCATCGCGCTCTGTTAAAAAGTTTTTCAGAAAGTTTGTGTTTCGTAATTTAATTTTTTGTGTGCTTTTTCAACGATATTTAAGTTTATAAACACGTTTTAGTTATTAAATGACATTTTGTTTATGAGCAAATACTTGAGAAGGCTCCAAAGTTCTTAAGTATACAGTAGACACGTTCCATCCGAACGATTTGTAGAATAATAAAAATTCTAATAAAATGCTAAACATTTGCTTTCAGGATGAAAAGTAGACTATTATGTCAGTGATAGAGAGAAACAATTAATTTCTTTAAATTTTTAATCGACTTTTCAACACTTATTGATTGAATATGCATATTCATAAAAAATTTTATAGAATTCTTGAACTAAAACACATTTCAAATTCATTTAAATTTTTATGAATATGCCCATAAGAATTGAAAGGTATAAGGGAAAGATATTATATAAAAACTGAAGATATTGCATGTAGGGTGGCACAAAATTCTGCATAACTTTTTTACTACACCGAAAGAATTATGCGCCATATATTTAATGAAACTGTTTCATTAAATATTTTTTATTAATCCAATGAAAACTTTTCACAATATGCATGAAACTTCATATATATTATGAAATAGTTCCATCAGAATGGTTTCATTAAGTTTCATAGTTTCATTAAAAAAAATTATTGGTTTTATGACTACAACAAAATAAAAATTTTTTTTTGTAAATTCTTTGAATTGTGGTAAGATATATTAATGTGCATTTATTAATCTTAAGCTACAGTTTAAAAAATGTCAAGTTTTTTTTTATTAAAATGTAAGTTTTATGAGTTTCATAATTCCAATGAAATAGAATTCATTAGATCAATGACAAATAAATTTCTGGCTACCGAACTTGGGTATGTATGTACATATGTGTATGTGCTCAAATCAGCATAATAATAGTTAAAAAAATTTAAATACCAGTGTATTGAAGTCATTTGAATTAATAAAATCTGTTTTATTTGGTGAATACTTGTTCAACATTTTCTTTTATCATAATTAGGTACAATTTCACAAAAGCAAGGAATAGTATTGTTTGTATAATGAAATAAAGTGTCAATGAATAAAAGAAACAATTCCATTGATCTTATTACGTACATTTATAAACATATTTTATTAATGTGTGTTATGATATTATTTCATTAAACAAATGTAACTATTTCATTGATTTAATATAAATTTTTCAGGTGCTCAATGAATAATAAAATTAGATAAATGAAATAACTTCATTGACCTTATGAAGGAAATTCATATTTTTAATGAATATATTACATTAGTACAAAGAAGTTATTTCATTAAATAAATGTTACTTTTTCATTAATTTAATGTACAGTTTTCATGTGCTTTATGAAATTGATTCTTTGATCTAGAGAAACTATTTCACTAATCATATGATTTATCTTTCATACTTTTAATGAAAATAAGTCATGTTTCTTATTAAAATGTTTCATTACTTTTATGAAGGTTTTCATTAAAATAATCTAATGAAATTTGTTTCATTATTTCTATGAAAAGTTACAAGGGTTGAAAAATAATGAAAAAATTCATAAAAGTAATGTCAAAATTCAGAGAATTTCTGAACAGTAATTCAGTGTAAAAACGAAAAAAAAATAATATTTTTAATATTAGAAACCTTTATTTAGAGACCTGTGCACTTTTTCTATTAATTCGAATATATGATATTTCCTGAGTGCCGCCGGTTTGACAAATATGTACGCCTTCTCTATTGCATTTTTCATAGCTTTCCACACTATTTCGGGCGAGAACTATTTTTAATTGTGTGTTTGAATTCATTCCATGCAGTCTCTAAAAAGTATTTTGTTCGATTTGTTACTTTTTGAGGGCAACGAGAAAACTGGACAAATATTGTATTATTTAATTGTGTGTTTGAATGTATTCCCTGAAGCCTATTCGCATTCCTATCAAAAGAGTGCTCAGCTTATTGACATAAACCAGCGACTTCAAGTAGTAGAATGCAGCCATTTGATGTGTCATGGTTCTCAACAACATTGTCAGTAACAGCCACGATATTCTTGACAGAACTATTAGTCCGGTGGCGGCCATGCCCCGAAATACCTATTTTGCTTTCAGTCAGTTCGAGTTGAGCAGCTAAGCGGTGCAATGGTTGTCCAGTTGTCGCAATATGATAATGAAATTTCCAGCGAAATTTACGCTAAAAGTCGGCAGAGTTATTCCACGCTCTATTTGTATTCTGCAGCGGCTTAGTTCACAAACGTTCAATATGATTGACGTAAAACGGCATTTGCAAAAGTTATTATATGTTACGATCGTATAACTATTTAACTTTCTTTCATTGCGAATTACATGATTTTCCATTGAAATTGAGAATATTTAAAGCTAATTTGAAAACAACGAGATATTCACTTTGTGACTGAAGAAATATAAATATAACAATGAGAAAAGTGCAAAAACAATCGAAAAAGTGCAAAAACAATCGAGTAAAAATGTAAATTAAAAATTCAAGTTCAGAAATATCATTGACTTAAAACACTATTTGTAAAAGACAGTCTATCTTTATGATAGTATGACTAATTTTGCGCCACTCTGTATAACTAGTCTTCAATGCGAACTACATAATTTTTCATCGAAATTGGGAAGGTTTAAAGTTAATATGAAAAATTTACTTATTCACCCTGAAACTGAAAAAATTCTGCATAAAATCAGAAGATAAATATAAAAATGAGAAATTTTCAAAAACAATCGAGAATTGATATTGAGAAAATGAAAATATTCCCTCATATTCAAAGATGCATCATTGTCGTCACATCAAGACGACATCAAAAGACAATCAGTTACACATTAGCCTTCGACAGCAATTATGTATTCTTTGATAGGCCTTCGGTATTTCCCAGACCTAAGCGGTAGATAGAAACTGTCGACAATATTCAATTGTTTTTGGCAATGAGTAAATAAATGAAAAAATGTCTGTGTCGACTTCATGTGACGACGACGACGCCTTATGGAATATGGGGGATTAAAAATATGATTGACGTAGCACGCTATTTGTAAAAGCTATCGCATCTTATGATAGTATGATTAATTTTGCGCCACCCTGTATAACTATACTGCTGTGCAAATTTCATGACTTTCAATCGAAATTGAGAAGATTTAAAGTTAATTTGAGAAAATTGAGATACTCAGCTTAAAACAGAGCACATTCCAAACACAATCGTAAAGTCAATACAAAACTGAGAAAAATGCAAATAAAATCGAGAATTGATATTGAGAAAATTCTATATAGAAACGAGAATTTCAATGTTCAAGTACAGAAATGTCAAATATGATTGACGCAAAACGACATTTGGGAAAATTATTCTTGTTACGATAGTACGATTAATATTGCGCCATCCTGTATAACTAATTTTTATTGCAAAAGACAAAATTTTTTATCGAAATAGAGAAGATTTAAAGTTAACTTGAGAAAATTGAGATATTCAACTTAAAGTTGAGAAAACTCTAAACAAAGTTCGAAATTCGATACAAAAATTAGAAAATTCTATATAAAATCGAGAACTGATTTTGAGAAAATTCTATATAGAAATGAGAATTTAAATTTTCAAGTTCGCAGATGTCAAATATGATTGACGTAAAACGTCAGTTGCAAAAGCTTTTCCATCTTAAGATTCATTCTTTTCCATTCACCCTGAAGCTGAGAAAATTCTGGATAAAATCGGAAGTTAAATATAAAAATGAGAAGATTCCAAATAAAACTGAGAATTGATATTGAGAAAATTCTATGTGGAAATATGAATTTGATTTTAAAGTTAATAAATGTTAAATATAATTGACGTAAAACGCCATTTGCAAAAGCGCCACCCTGTATAACTATTCTTTAGTGCGAACTACATAATTTTTCATTGAAATTTAGAAGACTAAGTTGAGCAAATTGAGATATTCACACTGAAACTAAAAAAATTCTGAATAAAATCTCAATACAAAAATGAGAAAATTTAAAAAAAGTCGAGAAGTTTAAATTGATATTGAGAAAATTCCATACGGCAGCGTCAAGTTAAATGTTCAAATTCTTATGAAATCATAATGTTTAAATAAATTTAAGAACTATTTTTAAAAACTGTTGCCGATTGCTGACGTCTTGCAGCCGTTCAAAAGAACTTTGGTTTTTCATTTTACCTTTAAAACCATATTTGTATTTTTTTTCTTGTTTTGTTACAATTTGCTGCCTCCAAAAATCTATAAACGATTTTCTTCTTTATAAATTAAAAAAATATATATATATGTATATATAGAACGAAAGCTAAAAATAAATCATCTACAAAAATTTATCGGTATCAAGTAATTTGTATGGCAAACTTTCCGAATTTTGCGAACAAGAGCACGTAACAAGGAAAACTTTATCAAGACTACAGAATGGCATTTAAAATCAATTGTTCAACTATTTTGGCTCTTACAATTTAAAAGTGTTTTACTTAAAGTCAACTTTTGCAAAGACAAACGCTCGCACAACCGAACTCCACTTAAAGGTATTTGTGCAACGCAATGAAAGGGCTAAAGCAATAAGTCTACTTCCAACATTGTTCTTCTTGTTTAACTGCAAGTAGCTCATAAACAAAATTACTGTTGCCTGGTAGATGAAACAATAAAGAGAAAACAAAAAAAAAATTGGAATAAAGGCAAAAGCAACCCATGAGGGAAGAAGGAATAAAAAGAAAACTTTTTTTTTATTTATATAAAAATATTATTGAATGCTACAGAGGACTGCACTTTGTTTCTGAGCTGGTAGCAAAAAGCAGAGAGAAGAAGAACATTGACTGAAATGAGTTCGAAGAGGTTTTAATTCGTTCATGCCAAGCATGACATGAAAGACGGAAATGTTTGTGTCAAAGAATGATATCTCGTTTATTCATCGCTTATTTTTTAATGTTTATAAATTTAAAAAAAAAATATATATAGGGGATTAGGTTGAAAGCAATATAGGATATTTAGTAAAAAATAATAATATTGCTAATGAAATATTGATATAGACACTTGTTCGTGTTACTTCATACCTTTATTTACAATTAATACCACTGTCGATTAACACACTAGACTTTCCAACTTTTCTGATTTATGACTGTTTTTCACCACATATAAACAAAATTAAACTCATCAATGCTCATGAGATATCTAGTCATTCCAGAACAGCGATACACATTTAGTCAAACAATTGTTTATAAGCAACGCCTTCTTTTCCTTACGCTCTTTAGGTTAGTCGTTCAACAGACGTTGACGAATACACATGTTAGTTAGATGCTTAGAGATTTTTGTCCAATTACAGTAGATAACATAAATGACAATGCAAAATTATTTTGAGATAAATAATACGTTTGTATGTTCAGTATATTTTATGTCATCAACCATTTAAAATGTTTAGAGAACATGTTATTAAGAAGCATTAAGGCCTAGGCATATAGAGTCCGTCGTACTTTATACTTTGCCTTTTTCAACTGACAACTAAGTTGAAATTCATGTATTCTTATGATTTTTGTCACATTCCGTACTTCTCTTCATATTAAAGTTGAGCAACTTTCATCTTTCAACGTACGTTGAGAACTTTGGCAACTATCTGGTAATATTTTTATACCCTTCACAAAAATGTAAAGGGTATATATAAGTTTGTGATTCCGTTTGTAATTTCTACAGTTTTTTTTTGCGACCCTATAAAGTATATATATTCTGAATCAGAATTAATGGAAAAGTCGATTAAGCGATGTCCGTCTGTCCGTCTGTCCGTCTGTCCGTCTGTCCGTCTGTCCGCTGTTGAAATACCGTTTCTGAGAAAACCATTAGACTTAGAAACTTTTTTCTTTCACCATTCTTTTACCCCATCGATTCATGGGTTTGCTATTGAAATTCAGTAATATCGGTCCACGTATAGCTGAGATATATTCAAAATTCCGAAAAAAGCCATTTTTTTTTGCAGTTTTGTATGAAAATTTTTGAAAACAAAAGTTGTTCGTTTTGCTTCAAACTTCACACACTTATTAAGCATGGTGACTAAAAGACAAAAATTTTTTTTTTCAGATATCGGTCCATATATACCCGAGATATAGCCCAAATCGGATTTTAATGAAAATGTCGCATAGGCGAAGCTAAATAACTTTTTTTTTGCTCAAAAGCAGTTCTGATAATAAAATTAGGTTATATAAATATGGAAAATGAAAATTTCCGATATCGGTCCATATATACCCGAGATATAGCACAAACCGGGTTTTTCATGAAAATGTCGCGTAAGCGAACTTAAACAACTTTTTTGTGCTCAAAAGCAGTTCTGGTAATGAATTAGGTTACATAAATATGAAAAATGAAAATTTTCGATGTCGGTCCATATATACCCGAGGTATAGCCCAAATCGTGTTTTTCATGAAAATGTCGCGTAAGCGAACTTAAACAACGTTTTTGTGCTCAAAAGCAGTTCTGGTAATGAAATTAGGTTACATAAATATGAAAAATGAAAATTTCCGATATCGGTCCATATATACCCAAGATATAGCCCAAATCGGATTTTAATGAAAATGTCGCATAGGCGAAGCTAAATAACTTTTTTTTGCTTAAAAGCAGTTCTGGTAATAAAATTAGGTTACATAAATATGAAAAATGAAAATTTTCGATATCGGTCCATATATACCCGAGATATAGCCCAATCCGGGTTTTTCATGAAAATGTCGCGTAAGCGAACTTAAACAACTTTTTTGTGCTCAAAAGCAGTTCTGGTAATGAAATTAGGTTACATAAATATGAAAAATGAAAATTTTCGATGTCGGTCGATATATACCCGAGATATAGCCCAAATCGGGTTTTTCATGAAAATGTCGCGTAAGCGAACTTAAACAATTTTTTTTTGCTCAAACGCAGATCTGATAATGAAATAAGATTACATAAATATGAAAAATGAAAATTTCCGATATCGGTCCATATATACCCGAGATATGGCCCAAATCGGGTTTTTCATGAAAATGTCGCGTAAATGAACTTAAACAACTTTTTTGTGCTCAAAAGCAGTTCTGGTAATGTAATTAGGTTACATAAATATGAAAAACGAAAATTTTCGATGTCGGTCCATATATACCCGAGATATAGCCCAAATCGGGTTTTTCATGAAAATGTCGCGTAAGCGAACTTAAACAACTTTTTTGTGCTCAAAAGCAGTTCTGGTAATGAAATTAGGTTACCTAAATATGGAAAATGAAAATTTCCGATATCGGTCCATATGTACTCGAGATATAGCCCAAATCGGGTTTTTCATGAAAATGTCGCGTAAGCGATCTTAAACAACTTTTTTTTGCTCAAAAGCAGTTCTGATAATGAAATAAGATTACATAAATATGAAAAATGAAAATTTCCGATATCGGTCCATATATACCCGAGATATAGCCTAGATTTTACATAAAAGTGTCGCGTAAGCAAACTAAAACAACTTTTGTGTGCTCAAAAGCAGTTCTAGTAATGAAATGAAGTTATATAAATATGAAAAATGAAAATTTCCAATATCGGTCCATATATACCCGAGATATAGCCTAGACCAGGGTTTTCATGAAAATGCCGCGTAAGCGAACTTAAACAGCTTTTTTGTGCTCAAAAGCAGTTCTGGTAATGAAATTAGGTTTCCTAAATATGGAAAATGAAAATTTCCGATATCGGTTCATATGTACCCGAGATATAGCCCAAATCGGGTTTTTCATGAAAATGTCGCGTAAGCGAACTTAAACAATTTGTTGTGCTCAAAAGCAGTTCTGGTAATGAAATAACGTTATATAAATATGGAAAATTAAAATTTTCGATATCGGTCCATATATACCCGAGATATAGCCTGAACCGATTTTTTCATTAAATTTTTTTTTTTTTTTTTGCTGAAAAGCAATTCTTGTTATAAAAGAAGGTTACTAAAATACAGAAAATAGAAAATTCCGATATCGGTTCATATATAACCGAGCATATTCAGGCCACATTTTTAATATACTATACATATTCGTGACTATCGTGAAGGGTATTTTAGATTCGGCCCAGCCGAATATACTACACTCTTACTTGTTTTATATATTTTTATAATTTTTCGTTCAAAAATTAAATAAATTGAAAAAAATTGTGCTGGATTTTTTGTGCTGTGTCTAGAATATAAATTCAAATATTTTGATCAAATTAAAGTAAAATGCAGTTGATTTTATATCCGTTAACAAAATACTGATTGTGCCAGCTTCATACTTCGTATACGTTAGTATCAGTTGGAAAAGAAGACGGACAAATTACGACGGATTCTATGTGGCCCGACCTTTATGATTACTTCCATTCTAATATCGGTCTAACATAATGACATAACTATGTTGAAAAAATGTTTCAGACTTGATATTCATTTGTACTAAGCAATCTAATAAAATTGGTCTTACCTCTTTAAATATTTATATATTGCTCTTAGAAAACTGTCATAAAAACATTAACGTAGACGATTAAATTCTTCATACGAAAATCTTTGTGTTAGTTTTGCTTGTCACAGTACTTTAAATGACTCTCAAATTATCTCACTAACACAAGAGCAAAACAAATTTGTCTGCCACTATTCCAGACTCAAACATACGTATAC
The DNA here is from genome assembly GCA_914767995.1 of Thecocarcelia acutangulata. Taxonomy (NCBI): domain Eukaryota; kingdom Metazoa; phylum Arthropoda; class Insecta; order Diptera; family Tachinidae; genus Thecocarcelia; species Thecocarcelia acutangulata. Next base: position 97,592,650 of record OU612097.1, on the reverse strand, counting down.
AACTGCTACGCGAACACACATGCTTCCTAACAATAAGAACGCAACAACAACAATAAAATCATGGGAGGCTGATTTATTTGGACTTCTGCGCTCTTTAGATTATTAAAATACGATTTGTTTTTGTGTACTATGTTTCGAGCTTTATATTGTATGTGTTATAACAAGCATATCAACGAATTTGCAAAGTGGGTGAGAAGTGATAAAAACTCTTAACAATATACAACTATTCAATGTTATAACAATACAAACATACTCGTATACTAATAAAGTTTTATGCGCTAAATTTATTTTTTAACTTAAACTTTTTCTTTAAGATTTTTTTATGCTAATATGTGAGAGAGGAGTTAGCTTTAGGCTGCAAAACAAGAGCTGCTCAATACTGGCACTTGAGGCACTGCAGGGTATACAGACTGCTTTGAATACACTACATCCCGGTTGTGTTGTCAATGCTGTATATCTCTAAACGAGAAATTATGTTTGTTTGATTTGCACCTACACCTGCCTTGACGGCCTTGGCTGATGATGGACCACCTCCACGGGTCAATTATTCACGATTCCGTCATATGTTTGTAGCCAAATGAACAAACTCTTACTGAAGTGCTCGGGCTTTCTAAACTCTGCTGTAAGCAATTACACAGGCAGTCAATGTAAGACAATTCTTAATGAGTTGATAGGCCAAAGGCTAATAAAATCATAAGCTAACTCACCCGTCTAACCATCACTTATGGTTCCTTACATTACAGGTACCTAGTACAAGATAACAGTACCTCAGGGGTTATTAGCCCCCGAAACCGGAATTCAACATAGTTATCAGGCAACACTTATCTCCTCCATGTGGTTTTATATTTAAACCACAACCAGAACATTACAACTCAACTCAAGTTGGCAACTCAAATGTGATGGTTTGCAATGCAGAATTTCCTTGGGGTTTTGCCTATCCCCATTCTACCAGTTAACCCTTGGTGAGGGCGTCAGAAGTCCAACACAAACTAAGTTATGTAGCTTCTTGGAGTTTTAACTGCCACAGCAAACGAGAAAGTTCTACCTCTCTAAGCCCCAGAAAGCAGCAGAGTGCCCTGGTTAGCCGTACACGAAAGCAAAACCTGCTCCCCGAGAGGATCTAAACGACGTATCAATACCTACAAACCTAGAGCTTTTATGGGTACATGGCACAGTGAAGTGCCCGATAACATTTTAGCGGACAAACCAGCAAAAGCCCTGGTAATAAAAATATGAATGAATAATAGCAGGACTATAATTAAAATACAATCTTAGCCACACAATAGATAAAGAGTGTTAAAAATGTAATACAATGGTATAACGATTATCCGATACTTATGCTTCGTTTTATTGTCTTTGGACAGAAAACTTTCAATTGAACCGCTCAAAATCATGATAAAAAAAAAAACAAGGTAGCCGCTTCGCTACAACAATAAAAAAACAACAGGTATTTTGTTTGTAAAAAGTTAAAGAGGCGAATTCACACTTCAGCTGTCAAAAGTAGTTGATAAAGAACATGTTAAAATAATCTTGTTCCTAAGATTATAAATATTGTTCATTGAATGAACAATTGAAATGCAGAATTCTATTACAGTACTTTTCTTCACTAACTACAACAATTTTCACCACGTCCGGGAACTTAATGCTGAACAAAGATGTTAATTGTTTGAAGTCAGAAAGCTAAGTGTCTTTATTTAAACAATTTCTGCTGCTTATATACTAATTTAAAACATAGTAGTACACAAAACTAGTATGAGAAAAGTTTAACAAAACATATGAAATATGACAACATTGTAATATAAATCCGTTAATTCAAATATTATCAGAGAAATGTGACAACAATGTGTAGAGTTGTATTTACAAAAATTCCGTTAAATTCAAAATAGAATTTGAAAATGATTATTATTAGAAAATAAACATAAAATTATAAGTGAGTTGTTCCAATGTACAAAAATTTAAATGGCACCAGAAAAGGTAAACAAAACTTGACAGAGGAAGTGCCGCCATATTATTTGAATTCGCCTGAATTCGCCGATGCATCCACCTAATAATGAATTCGCCTTGCTCAAAACCAAAATGAATTTTTCGCAAATTGTCTGCCTGTTTTTTCAGAATACGAATAGTGTTTGAAATATTCTCTCTAGATAGAATTTAATACAATACTTTTCTAAACTCTCTTCCATTATTACAAGTACATAAAGAATTCAATCTTTTACGTATCTGCACTAAAAATATTGTATCCGCCATAGTTGCCAATAGTAGTTTAAAGGAAAGTTTTCGTGTCAAATTGTAAAGAAATTGTTTAGTTTGTCGAACAGTTCAACTGTCTTATTTGTTGAACTTTTCTCTTACTTAAAGAAGTTTAATAGAAGAAAATATTTTCTTGAGCGAAAAAAAGAAAAAAAAAAGTTTTACAAGCAAAACAAATTGATTGATTACACTCATAAAGAAGTTTACTGCTACATACGAGAATTATTTTGGATGAAATAATTTATAGATGACAGCAGGTAAGAAATAATAAAGGAAATAATTGGAATGTCAGGAAAATAGAACGTAAAATAAAATGAAGGTGGTTCAGGTAATATTGTTATAACAAGCGACTTGTGTTTGGATATTTTTATAAAGAAGTGTTCTAAACAATTTCATAATTAACAAAATTCTTTAGTTAAACAAAAAAGCATTTTTGAAAACCATTGTAAAACCCCTCGTTTTAAAAACGGTTATTTAAAAAAATTTTATTTTACAAATAAATATTTCATGAATCTTTTAACGCCTCTTTTCAATTTCAAAACAAATACACGCAACACCTGAATTGTAAATTTTAAATACACAAATAATTGTTGAACCAATAACGAATAACTTTATTTGATAAATTTTGGCCATCAAAATAAATCATCTAATATGTATTAATATCAACTGCAACAGATACCGAAATGTTATTGAAGGAAATAGAATTTGCTGGTGTGTGTGTTAAAGTTAGACATTTTGTGAAATTTTGTCGCATTGCATTGCGGTATGAGAAAATACGATTTGACCGCAAAAACCACTAAAACAAACGTATTTTTAGTCATAATAGTGAAAAAGCCAATTATATTCCTGGGAGATATAATTTCAAATACTTTTATGGAAAAAAAATATGAAGTTCAATCCAAATAAACAAACATTACAATAGTTTTAGTTAAACCAAATGAAATCCCAACAAACCAAAATGATTTAGAAATAACTTTTAACAAGCCTTAAGCTTTGAAAAGGCTTTTTGAAAGCCCGCAAATCACCCGAGCAAATGAATGCCTCAGCAAAGCTGGTACGACCACCGTAATCCCCACCGTGATAATTCGCATCAAGCTACATGACGAATGGTGCCATGTTCGTGGATTGGTGAATCCAGGTGCTGCAACCAGCGCCATAGCAAAATTCTTAGTCGACCGCTACCACCTGCCGTTTGAGCGTTTCGACGAGGATAAATGGTGTGAGTTTACGTTCCGGAACCGTTTTGAAGGGGAAGAAGGGAGCTTTACAGTCAGAGCCCGCATAACATCAGCATTGCCTGAACGGCCACCTAAAAAGCGACTTGACCGCAGTGCCGCGGATGCTTACAAAAACCTACGCCTAGCTGACCCCGACTTCTATGAAGCTAATACTATTAATTTCGTTTTGGGAGCCGATGTCTACCCCAGGCTTATCAGGGCGGGACTGCAAACAACAGGTATGGGTTTCCCGCTAGCCCAGGACACCGCACTAGGGTGGATCGTCATCGGCAAGTTTGCCGTCTAGATACTATGTTTTTACTATTTTTCAATTCGATATTATACAATGTAATTTCTACTTAAATTTATACAACTTGAATTTGTCATCTATTTTAGTTTGAGATACATTTATACAGCACTCATTTTCTTTATTACCTGAATTTATATTACTTTTGAACTTGTCATTTGCTCCTTCAATTTAATAAACGTTTTTTCTTTCTTTTCCGCCACTGCACTCCTAACTATTATTATAAATCTTACCTATGACTGTAAAGAGCCCAACATGCGCACCCCGATCATCGTTGTTATCCTAGTATAACAAGGGGGGCGGGATGTTCAGGTATGGCAACTCTTCTTGTCAGAACCCATAATAGTTTTTCGTAGGTTCTGGCAACGCGGCTGTTAAAGGAATTACTTCGGTTCTTTTTTTTTTTTGCTTCATCTTCTATCTTTTGTCATTTTTAATTCACTTTGTAATGAGACGAGCTACCGGTCAGATCAAAGCAAGAGTTAGTGGTGCAAGTGTTTTTTTGTAACGCGAAAAGGAAAGAAAACGTGAAAGAAAAATAAAACCATTAAAATAACTTTACCCATAGCGTATAAATTTTGATATAATTACAATTATATATGTAAGTGTAACAGTGTAGTTACCCGCAAAATAAATAAACTTTCATTTTATCTATAAAGCGAATTGTTTCAATTCATAAGGTTGTAGGAGAGTTACAGCGGAAGGCTTGCTAAACCGCTCGTCACCAGGGTATTCTGTATCCAAAAGTGCCATCTTCATCACGTACGGAGTTTGTGGAAGACTATTGGAACTCTAAACATCTCCCCGGCCATTTATCTGCCAACTACGATACTCAACAGCCAACTTTAACGACCGTAAGTGTAACAACAATCGAAGACACCTATCACCCACGCTCAGACCACGGTAAGTCCCCAATTGCTTATTATTCATTTCAATTCCCGTGTGCCCTGCACAGCTTGTGAATACTATTGTAAAAGGCTTGTTAAAAATTATTTAATGATGAAAACTGAACCCATGCGATAATATTACTTATCTATAATATACACCAAGTTATGAAGTCTAATTATAGAATAAGCTTGCAGAAAAATTGTTTTATTATCACGCTTATAACAAGCTTACATTCTTAATATTTTTGTAAGCTTGTGAGTATAAGCAGTAAACTGTGAAATTGATTTACATCAGCACCTGGCTTGCGGCCTAATCTGATGGTGGACCAATTCCACGGAGTGAATTATTCATGATTCACCAGCGCCCCCGTGTGGCTTAACACACAGTAAGCCAGATTTCCGCTCGCCTCGAAGAAAGTGGCACAACACGAGACGCTGCCAGGCGTGGCAGACCCCGGAGCAGCCGTTTTGCAGAGAGTATGGCTGCTGTAGCCGAGGATGTCATGGAAGCGCCGTTGACATCGACCAGACGACGTGCCATGCAAATGGATATCAGTTGACGGTCTTTACAGCGAATTTTGGTACAAGATTTGAAGATGTTTTCGTACAAAGTGCAGACGGCGCATCAGCTGTTAGCTGCTGACCGCCAATCGCGTCTAACATACGCTCAAGTCATCCTTGATCACCACCAAAAGGAAGATGATTTTTCATCAATAATAATCATAAGTGATGAGGCCCATTTCCATCTCAGCGGGTACGTAAATAAGCAAAATTTACGCTTCTGGGGTACTGAAAATTCGCGTGTAACCCACGAAGATACATTGCACCCACTCAAAGTCACTGTATGGTGTGCTGTTTTCGCTGCAGGAGTCATTGGACCTTTTTTCTTCGAAGACGTTACAGAGCAGAGATCAAGGAGTTCTTTTTGCCGCAACTTGATGAATTTTAAATTTAGTATTAAGATTTTAATACTTATTGTTAGTTCATTTTGAAGATTCAATAAATAAAAAATGCTAAAAAAATTATAAAAAGCTTGTTTTCTATGTTTCCCAGCTATCTATATGTCGACATTTCATAGGAACTACCCTAATCATCAGTAGACTTTGGAAATTTTTGAAAGATATTCTCAAACATTCAACTTTATATCCCAACAATCCAAATAAATTGCTGAGAATTTAAAAAGAAAAATGCTCTAATAATATCCGTCAAAACACAAAAAACAAGCTTTTCTATTTATAAAATGCTAAAAAAAAAGAAAAAAAAAAAACTTGATGAATTGGGATTGGAAAACATGTGGTTCCAACTGGACGGTGCTACGGCACACACTGCGCGTGCCACAACCAATATGCTGACAGGGCGCCTAATCTCCCGTTTTGCCAACTTGCACTGGCCAGCAAGATCGCCTGATTTGACCGCTGCAGACTTCTTTTTGTGGGGCTTTTTGAAGTCGTGGGTTTATGTCAACAAGCCTCAGACTCTTGCAGCTCTTAAAGACAATATCCGTCAAAAATGTGAGGACCTATCGCCAGAAGTTTTGGCCAATGAGATGGAAAATGCTATAAAAAGGGCTCAATAGACAATCAACTGTGGCGTCGGCCATTTACATGACATCATATTCTCGACTTGATGTAAAAAAATTTAAAAACCAAATAAAAACAATCCACAAGAAGAATCAAAGCTTTTCATTTTTTTTAAAATTACAGCCAAAAACCATCGGAAGGTTATTTTTGCGCCACCCTGTATATAGTACGCCAAGAAGTGGTCATTCGTTCTCCCATCTCCGCTTTAAAGTGCTAAGTCAGACTAGTAACAGGGAAATTTTTATACCACAGAAATCCTACAGCCTTGATTTAATAAACTACAAAAACTAGCTGCCCATGACGAATATAGCTTCAATGCCCTTAAACACTCCGTATGAACGTTCTTGCTCTTAGGGTTTATAAATTGCAGCTCAATCACTAACTGGCACGAAATTGTTAATAGCCAAAAGAAAGTTAATTATATATGCAAATTGTATAATCCATTTTCGACTTTTCTTAAATCCAAAACCACGTTTTTTATGTTTTTTGTTTTACGTGTCTACATAAATCAGTGTCAATCACGTTTTATCGATCGAACACTGATTTTGTTCTTTCCTTCATTCATTTAAGTTTCGTCAACGTGATTCTATGAAAACAAAATAGCGTCTATTACAGTTTACTCCCATTGTTGTAAAAGTTTGTTGTACAATAATTTATTTTATTGTTGCTGTTTATGTGATTTTCGAAATTTTCCTTTAATTTCAGCTGTCTGTATCAAACGACTAAACGTTTGACCTTGATAATGACATTGCAAATTCACAATCAAATGGAGAACAAACAATTTAACTAAAGTTGATTATGTAGGAATGATAGCAATGCCACTTTTTTGTAGTCTTTTAAAAATAGATTTTATGAGTAAAAGCCCTTTTAATATATATATGTGTAATTAATTTAATTGGCTTCAATTTATTAATGCGAAATGTACAAGGTAGAACAAAACTAATCACCCTATCATAAAATGTAATAGCTTTTGCAAATTGCGTTTTACGTCAATCATATTTGACATTTGTGAACTGGACAACAGCAGAATACAAACAGATAAGCAATGTGTGAGTGCTATACTCCCCAAAAGTGAGGAATAATCGTGTTGATTTTCAAATCGGTCAGTGGTGTTAGCTCAGCGTAAATTTCGTTGTAGATTTCCTAATCGTGTGTAACGAACATGAGAAACATTACACCGCTTAGTACTGGAACAGACTGGAACCACAATATATTCTCAGGCTGGCTACCGGAATAATCCTTCTGTCGAAAATATAGCAGCTGTGGCTGCCGATGTTGCTGAAAACAAACATGCATCAACCAGACGACACGCCACGAAATTCGATGGTACCAGGTGCACCCTGTAGCGAATTTCGATTTACACGTGTTCTCATATGCAGCAGTTAATGCCTGCTAATCATCAGTTTCGTGTGAATTACAATAGAGTTATTCTTAATCTCAACAACGATGAAGACGATTTTTAGTCGCAAATCATCATGACTGATGCAGCGTATCTTCGTTTCTGTGGCACTGAAAATCCGGTTGTATGCATGAAAACCCATCACATCCACTAAAGGCTACTGTATAGTGTAGGTTGATTGGACCGTAAATTTTTGAGAACGCCTTCGGCAATACAGCTGTGCTGTTAGCGGCGAATTCTATGGAGCCATAAGCGAGTTCTTACTGTTGGGATTGAATGGGCAGGTCTTGGTCTGATGGTTTCAACAGGAAATTGTCATTGATTTACATGAGCCTTATCTAATGATAGTCCAACTCCAGGGAGTGAACTTATTCATGATTCAACAACGCCCTGATGTGGCCGGCAAGGCTCACACAGATCGCAACTTTGGCCACATGATTTGTAGCGATAAAGACAAGGGACTTCTAGTCCCTCCTTTGTGCAATCTCGCGGAAAGTCAATGGAAGACCAGGATTACTAAGCCCTAGGCCATTGAGAGCAGACTCATCTACCTAATCCTCACTACTGGTCTTTTACATTACAGATATCTGTTGGAAGAAAGAAGCTCGGCGTTGCACTATAGCTGTCAGAAAAACTTATTCCCCTTTCTTTAATTGTAGGTTTAAATTTCAGCCGGAGTGTTTGAACTAAGGCACACGTCTCAACCACGATGAGGGTCTGCAAGGCAGAACCTCTTTATGATAATATTGGTATGGTACAATTATGTACAGAACAAAATATCGGCCAAATAGCTGCCGCGACCTCTATTCGATGACCCAAATTTTCGGTGACTCTGAGGCATAGTTGAGATTTTATCCCGATAATGTGCCAAATTATCTCATCCCTTAAGCCTAGTATTGAGATTGAATGTGCGAAAAATTTTCAGAGATGTACTCAGTGTTGCCTATTTTTCCTCTTATTAATGTTTCTTTTTTAATTTTAAGTATACATATTTGTACTTCGTGCGAAAAAAGCTTTGCTTATGTTATTTCGCAGCTGAAAAACAAATATTCCCAGAAACAATTTTAAATTAAAACATGTTGCAGATACATATTGTTTGTTTTTCGCTTTAAAAACTCAGTACTACATTTCTAAAATTATTTCGTAGATATTTCATACGAAACACTTTTGTTTGCAATTTGAGAAAATTTCGCACGAAATAATGAACTCAATATTAGCCTGTAGTTCGTAAATTGCTGCTGGCGTATCGTGCACCTTTTCTTTCAAATAACCCCAAAGAAAAAAATCCAACGGTGTCAAATCACATATAAGATAACACGGCCACCACGTGAGATATCGCTACCACGTGAAATAACACGGCCATTGAATTTGTCACTCAAAACAGCCATTGTTTCGTTAGCTGTGTGACAAGTGACACCGCTCGGTTGAAACCACATATCCTCTTCATCTTCCAACTCCTGCCATAAAAATCTCGTTATCATGTCACGCTAACGAATACCATTCACAGTAACTGCCTGACCGGCCTCAGTTGGGAAAAAATACACCCCGATGACACCACCAGCCCCATAGACTGTGTCAAATCCTCACGGCTTGTGAATGCATTGGTTTTTCACCAATAACTCTAGGATTATCATTCACCCAAATGCGACAATTCTGATTATTAACGAATCCATTGAGACGAAAATGTTTTTCATCACTGAAGATGATTTTCTTCGAAAATTTATCATCCGAACATTGACGATGCTTTGAGTGGTTAAGAGACTTTAGTTCTTAAGTCAATTGCACCTTGTAAGCGTGTGAAGTCTTTATGCATAATGTTAATCAACGACGAACGTAAGAAGTACAATTGTTGGGCACAAGTTGAGGACGGCTCTATAGTCACACTGTCGCAAACAGCAGCAATATTTTCTGCAGAATGAGTTACAAGAATACAGTGGTGTTTACATCTCCTGCAGACCCGGTTTGCTCAAAGTATTGCATGATTTTTTCGATTGTGTGCACATCAGACGTACGAAGTGTTCTTCAAGCTGAAATATCGGCCATGGTGGCTGACGTTTCACAAGATATGCGGCGGGAATATCATTGTCCTAGTGGGTGCTAATGAACAGTGTAGCGACTGTAAAACAACTAGTTGTCCCCCAGCTTTAGTGCATTCAACTTTTTTCCTGCCGTCTTTGATCAAGATTTATTGATCGCGGCAATTATTGTTATAATTAAAAATATTTCCTGGCTTTAGCTAGACGAATGATACCAACCCATCATCATATAATATTAGAAATATTAAAATAAAGTTTGACTATTTAGCAATAATACATACATTTATGTACATACTTTATTCTTCATTCCAATGTTTTTCTTTTATTTACCCTCTACTGCAAAAAGCAGCTAAATATTTTCACGGAAAAAGTAATTATAAAATATATGCCACAGAAATGAACGTCACAGAACGGCAACAGAAAATAAAAACTAATGAGGACTTTAGGCATTCAATATTGGCCCTTAAAACATACCCACCCGATGTATTCATTCGTAGTTGAGTTTGTATGCTTACTGCTAAGAGGCATCAGAGTTAGACGTGTTTTTGCTAGTTTGGCGATATTCTGCTGTGGTATTGCTTGTTTGCAATTTTTTAGCCAAAGAAAATACCATAATTATGCCTTAGCTACTGTATTCACCAGATTTGGGTACTTGCGACCTTTTTGCCTGTTGCAAAAATTGAAAAGGCTCATGATAGGACAGCGTTTTGTGTCGATTGAGGAAATAAAAGTGTAATCGCTGACAGAGTTCAAGACAAAGTGTACTTATATCAGAAAGTTTATATCAGAATTTCTTTCAGGATAGCATAAAACTTTGGGAAACTTTGAAGGGAACCAAATAGAAATTAATAAATAAAGGTCTGCATGACTATTTATTTGTTTATTTATTTATTTTATGAAAAACAAGATATAAATCTTTTGAATTACAGTATGTAATTTTATAATAACACAATATATGTATATTTTAAAGTTATTTTACGTTATAATAGATAAAATATAAATTTTAATACATTAGGTTCTTCAACAAGCAATTTGCGATATTAAAGTATATTACTTGAAAAGCAAGCAAAACAAAAGTATTATTATAAAACAAATTGTTGAATAATATATAAAGGTTCAAACTTAACTAAAATATAGAAACAAATGTTGTTTGTATTTTGTAGCGTTGCTAGTACATTGCAAAGTCTTGGATAGTGAATTCCACAGCCGTATGGTATTTGTAAAGAACTGCAACTCAGATATTAGTGTTCGATGTCTGAATTGTATGACTAAGTCTCAATTACCAGAAAAAAATTGTATGGGTCCATATAAAGACTTCCATTAGTCAAAATAATTTTTCATATTTAGTAAAAAAAAAAAATTATTATAATTGAAGGATTCATTTTGCGCCACCTGGTAGGTCTCAAAAATTACTAAATAAATACCTACTGCCAAAATTATTCTACTAATTTAATTAGATTTAATTTTCATACAAAATATCAAAGAATTTTATTGTAAAACAAAAACAAATGAAATGTAAATTTAATGTGTAAGAAAACACAAAATACTCACTCACTCACCTGTTTTGAAGCCGCAGAGAAAAAGCTTTAGGCGAATAATTTCCACGTTCAAGCGGAAATAATTGTATAAATTGTAACGGAAGTTTTGGTGCGGAAACGTTCGTTGTTTACGCTTTTGTTTTTGATTTATTGCTTTTTGCTGATTACATTTTTCATGCAGGCATTATCCGAAACGAAAAAAAAAAAACAAAAAAGGGAGAAATTACAAAGGTGTAGTATGATGCGAGGCCCCAAAGCCTGTAATAATAATTTTTGCGCTTCAGGTTAAATGTTTGCTGAACCAGAAGGCAACATGGGCATATAATTTTTTTCTCCTTTCTTTGCCTACAATCCAGCAGGAATGTTGCAAAGTAGTCGTTTCTCATAAAATACCATTAATATTTATTATTGTTTATCTTTTTCTTGTTGTTTTGTTTGTACGAGTATGTTTTATTTTTCTGCTTTATTGGTTTGCTGAAATATGTACGAGAACGTACCGGCTATACACTCATAAAAATAATTAAGACATACGTGAAATACGAGTACAGCGAGCGTGATGAAAATAGCGTGTTAAGTATGAGCGTTCAGCAATAGATGTAGACGTGTATAGACGAATTTGAGAGTACAGTGACACCTTTCCTAATGAACGCTAACATTAAATACACTGAAGGCACGTTCGTTCACATTGTTCAAATATTTACCATAAAAAGCGTAACCACTACTATCTCTACAGCTATGGGTTTTTTTTAATATAGCTACAAACTTATGGCAAAAAGTAGCCGTCTGTGTGAGCTTTGCAAGCCACACGGGGGTACTGGAGAGTAGTGACTAATCCACCCCGTGGCGTTGGTCTACCATCAGGTAAAGTCGACAGGACAGGTTCTGATGTCAGACAATTTCCACCTCACAAATAAGTTATTTCTTTCCATTTCAGCTTATTGTAAACCTCTATTGAAACTCCCTTTCATATGTGGATCATAAAAATTTTATGAGTTAAAATTTCATATAAATATTTCATATACATATGTAAATGTATTTCACGCAGTACGAGGCGATTCGGAAACTTCTTAGCCAAGCACAAAAAACAGAATAAAGTTAAGTGTTTTGGAAACTTCCACCTGCTATGAACACATGTTAAATTTTGTTTCGATCTGGTAACTCCTTCACATAGAAACAGGTGTTCACAAAAGACGCATCCGCGATTTTTTTACAATGGAAAAATTATAAATGCGTGGTGTCATTAAATATTTACATAAAAAAGGTTTATCGGGACAAGAAATTCATCATGATATGATGAATAAGTTAGGGGAAAGTGCTCCTTTATATGCAACAGTAAAAAAATTGGGTTGCTGAATTTAAATGTGGTACGACCACAAGCATTGAAGATAAACTACGTAGTGGACGTCCAAAAACAGCAACAACAACAGAAATTGTAGCCAAAGTGCATGATATGGTATTAAATGTTCGATGAATAAAAGTGCGTGAAATAGCTCATATCATAGGCATCTCAAATGATCGAGCCCATTTAATTTGCATGAAGAATTACAGATGAAAAAGCTTTCTGCAAGATGGGTGCTGCATTTATTAACAGTCAACCAAAAACGCATAAGAATGAACATTTCTCAAGCTTGTTTGGATCGTTTTAAGTGAAATAAAATGGATTTTAAGCGTCGTTTCATAACCGTTGATGAGACATGGATCCACCACTACACTCCAGAGACAAAAAAACAATCCAAACAATGAACTGAAGCTGGAGGAAGTGCCCCAAAGAAGGCAAAAACAATTCAATCTTCTGGTAAGGTTATGGACACGATTTTTTGGGACTTCAAAGGTATTTTATTGATTGACTATCTGCAAAAGGGTAAAACAATAAGTTCAGAGTACTATTGCAACCTTTTGGATCAATTAAATGTACAAATTCGAGAACAACGTTGTGGCTTACAACACAAAAAAAAATAATTTTTCAAGACAACGCACCAGCGCACAAGAGTGTTGTAACAATGGCTAAAATCAACGAATTAAAGTCCGAGTTGCTTCTCCTGATTTAGCTCCCTGTGACTTTTATTTGCTCCCAAATCTTCCCCCCGGGGAACAGGTTTTGCCTTGGCGTATTCCTAACTTAGGCGCTTTGTTTTCGGTGAAAAGAGAGGAAGGGGTCCCGCGTTTGGTGCGGCAAATAAAACTCTAGGAAGCCACATGACTTATGTTGTGTTGGCTTCCGAAACCCTTACCAAGGGTATAAATTGGCAGAACGGGGATCAGCATGGCCCCCGGGAAGTTCTGCTTGCGGTTCGACCCGGGCTGATCATGGTTGAGGTGCCTATCTTGGCTGAAACGGTCTGGCTGTGGTTGAAACCTAAAACGCAGGAAGGGAGTGTTAGTATCCTTGATAATTGTTTGGTGATGGCTTTTTTCGAGGGCTAACAATCTCCCGAGGATCTGTTGCCTATACAACAGATACGTGTACTGTAAGGAACCAGTGGTGATGATTGACGGGTGAGTTGGTTTAAGGGCTGATGCTCTTAATGGACTTCGGCCTACCAACTCATTAAGCCTTGTCCTCCATTGATTGCTGGGAAATTGCATACATGAGGGATTAGAAAGCCCGAACTCCTCAACAAGAAGTTGTTCATATGACCGCAATCATATGACAAGAATTGCTACCTGTGTGAGCCTAGCAAGCCACACGGGGGCGGTGGTGAATCGTGAAAAATTCACTTCGTGGAATTGATCCACCATCAGGTTAGGCCGTCAAGGCAGGTACTGATGTAAATCATTTTCACAGTTGCTCCAAATCTAAAAAAATTCCTTGGTGGAAAGCGTTTTACGTCAAATGAAGATGCAATTACAAATGTAAACCACTATTTTCAAGACGTTGAGGAAAACTATTTTAATCAAGAGATAGAATTGCTAGAAAAGCGTTGGACTAAGTGTTTGGAAGTTTCAGGAGATTATATTGAAAAATAAAAATATTTTAGAAAAACTAACTATTCTCTTTCATTGACAGGCTAAGAAGGTTCCGAGCACGCCATCGTAAGATTTTCGTACTAAATTGAAACACTAAATCTTAAATTTAAATACTTCTCCTCATACAACACTCTACGAGTATTTAAGCTCCATGACTCCCTTCCATTATTCATGCTTGATATCTGCAAAACAATTTCAAACCTTAAATAAGACACACGAACATAATTTCAGCTGGAGTTTTTTTTTTCTCTCTCTGTAGATAACTGATTATACATTTGATTGTATGTGTTTTCCCTCTTGCAAATATATTGTTAAGCTTGTAAACATTTATAAATCGAAAGCTTGATTTGATTGATGGGAAACAAACAAAGAAGATTACAAGCACAAATCATTCATAACGACTCTCTTGATTGACTGACAACACAACTGGCGGAAGGAAAAACAAAATTTATAACAAAATATTAAAATCTATTCACGGATATTTAATAATTTATTTAAGAAAGCAATAATTAATGTCTTCATCATGTCGAATTGGGGCTTAAGGTTAAGATGCAATTAAAACCATGTTAATAAAGATTTGTGGAGTTTTTTGCAAAAACCGGATTAAATTACAAAAAAAAATATTAAAATAGCGCACAATGGGTTGAACATTATGCAAAATGGCAATTTTTAAAGATGGTTATTTTTCATTCCTAAATACATAAAAATCAAAATTTAAAAAAGTGTAAAAATATGTTTTATCTTCACAGAAAATATTAGTAAAAATAAAATCAGGAAAATTTTTGTCTGAAAAAATAATTTGTATGCATATGCATAAATATCAAAAATATAATCTTTGATATCGTATTTTGTTGTTGTTTAAAAAAAATAGTTGTTTTTGATCAATAATTATTTT
This sequence comes from Thecocarcelia acutangulata, assembly GCA_914767995.1. Lineage (NCBI taxonomy): Eukaryota > Metazoa > Arthropoda > Insecta > Diptera > Tachinidae > Thecocarcelia > Thecocarcelia acutangulata. Next base: position 97,577,574 of record OU612097.1, on the reverse strand, counting down.
TACTAAACTTTTATTTGATACCACGAATTCCTTTACAGGTGCGCATTCAAACAACTTATTAATTGATTCAATGAATTTCGTTATTGAACACCAAAACAAATTTTTTCTGTGTTGTGGACTTGCTACTATGCTTCGAGTAAAATTCAATTTTTTCTCCAATTTCGAAAACCCAGTTGGTAATGGGATTAAAGTAAGTATTACTTTTTTTGGGTGCGAACTCTGTTACTTTTAACAACAACAAAATTTGTTAAATTGTCTAATATTGTCGTTTGCAGTTACGATTGTGCGATTTTATAACTAATAAATAACAACATTCACAAAAACTTCAGTCAATTGGTTTTACGGTTAAACAATATTTCAAAACTGCGAAAAGAATAGAAAAAAAAACAAACTACAGAAAATATTTGCGCCCAGCTGTAAGCAGTTGGAAGTCTTGCAATTTTCAAGTTTGTCAAAGGACAACACCATAACAAGTGTTGTTAAAGACACTAGAGAATAGCGCTGCATATGTAGGGGATATCCCCTGGGTACTGATGCCAGATACAAAAAAAAAAATAACAAGTATTGTTAAAATTAGATACAGAATCGCACTACTGGTCTTGCAAACTACTAAAATATTTTTCGCTTTAAATCACTGTGCAACATGTATATAACAAAGAATGATTTCCAAAGTATGTTATTTTTTTTTTAACTTTGATCAGTACTCAGCGGATGATTCTTATACATATATCGCTCCTTTATTGCAACATAGTCATATCTCAAAAAAAGACCTTTTCGAATTCGAGAATTGTTAACACTACTACCTTTTTTATTGTGCCAAAAATTTATTCAAATTACTTTTAAACTGTTTTCTTTAGGAGATATTTTCTAAAAAAAATTCGAAGACTTGTATGGAAACTAAAAATTTGAAATGCGTTTTTCTCGAAACAAGTTATGACTTGCAGTGAATTGTATCGCTTGTGTATATGTACATTTGACCTAACTTTTCCAATGTTATAATTACCAGGAAACCCCTCTGCAGGCAATGTGTTCCACAGCCGAACCATACGGCTGTAAAACGAATTGTTTCTGTAATGCGTTATGCGATTCACTAGATAGTCGACCACAAATGGATGGGCCTTGAACGAACACCGTGCGTTATGTAAAAATATGTGGGCTTCGGGAACCAGATCTCTAATTTCATCAGAGTAAAACCCATCGTAGCATCTATTAAACAGAGAAACGCACCCCACATACTGCAGCGATGATCCAGTGAGTCAATAGAGATGGAAATCCCACTGTCACCGATAAGCTTTTATGCCCACTCCTGCACACGGTCGAGTAGCTCAGAATAGCCGTTGAGGCACCGGCTTCTATTCGATAGGATATAGGATAGATGGTATAAATATTAAAGAGATTGGACGGAATAAAGTACACAGTACACCGTTTCAGAAAACCAAAACACTTCAATGCTTCTTAAGAGACATGAAAAATGTGCCCAGTTCAACGAAAATCACACTAAAGTTTCAGTCCAAAGAATATCAGGAGCATTCGATTCCTCAATATCTGTACCAGAGATCTGCAACCGGTGCCTATTTTAATGATCTAAGTACACCCGTCTTAAACCGAGTAGCGGTGTGATTAGCCGCTGCATATTGTTTGCACAAGTATGTTCTCTACTCGTTAGAGGTTGCGTCTGTTAACTAGAGTGTATAACAAACCCAATTACGTATGTTGTGGCTGCTTGATTTGGTTTCTCAATTACGAGTATTTTTTACCCAACAAATTGACCTTGAAAGCCCGATTTGGTTTGAAACCAAAAAAATAAAAATAATAAATTGTATTAAAAAGGTCGAAAATAATAACATAATTAACATATTTTTTACACATTCGTCAATCGTACGCGTACATCTTTTTAACAACGAAAATAGTATTTGTATTGTAAGTATTTGCAGTCACACATTTACCTTATCCATGAGAGTGTGTGTGTTCAGTTGTATGTTTTTACTAGCTCACACTCGGTAAACGAGTACCAAGCGCGGCGTTGCCAGAAGGTTTTTAAAACATTAGTTTTGGCGATTGTGTTTGACTGAAATATATACACATATTTTATTTAAACATATTTAGTAAAAAACCGGTCAAAATAATAACTTTTACTTAAATGTTCACAAACACTACTCCCTCTTTCCCCCTCCTCATAACCTATTTTCCTAGTTCTGGTACAATGCACTGCATATGTAGGGGTCATCCCCTGAGTACTGGTCCAAGCTAAAAAAAAAAAAGATTTTTTTTATGAAGCACATTTTTATCAAATTTCTCTTATTTTATGTTCCTTCATTTAGTGTTGTTTTTACAAGTTGGTTGTGTGAAGACGTCAGGTATTTATTATTAAGAAAACGATTAGAAACGAAAATAGAAAATACTCAAATTGTTTGTCTTACTAAGTGTTAGTAACAACAACACTATTTTTTATGGTCGTTTCATTTACTCTTAAATGAAAAAATACACAAGATAAGAAAGTGATTAAATACAATTTTGATGTATCAAGATTTCACAAACGAACGACAGGTATAAATAGCACTACATCAATTTTTACGAGTGACTAAAATACTCGGATGTGAAAATGATTGGGTAAACAACCGTTGTACTTATGGTTGCAGTGCACCGGTGCAGATCTCTGATAATCAGTTTTAACGAACTTAATTCCAGCATTTCAAATACTGTGAGAACGTTTCTTTTGGGATCTCCGTGTTGTTAATGAGAGGTTCAGGTCAAAAGTCCACAAATACTACTCCTTCTTTCCTCCTCCCCATAATCTATTCTCCCAGTACCAGTACAAAGGCACTGCTAGTATGGAGGTCAACTCTGAGTGTTAGTTAAAGATAAAAAAACGCTTGACACTGTCATACGATGTTGAACGTAGTTGTAATTTCATCCTTGCATGTAATCTGTTTTTCATTTCTTAAAATTAGTTACATATTTTATTTTGATTTTTGTACAAAATTTGTTTTTATTTCGAATCTGTTATTTATGACAAATAATTTATGTGATGCCTGTCAAAAACAAAAACAACAAAAAAAATGATATTGGATATGTTTTGTTCGTTCAAGCACAAAGAAACGTAAAGAAATGAACAAAAACATATTTTAATTTGATGCCTTGAAACTGAAACTTGCCAACTTCATGAATATAATATCGTTATAACTTATTTACTAAAAAAATAAATATAAAAGAAATTTATAGAGAGTAAAATGTCCGGTAGTGTTTGTCTGATACAAAACATGTTGGCAAGTCAAGCCGAATATTTTCATCCTTTGCAATTTCCTTTTAAAGACAAATCGAGCAAAATCACACATTTAATTTGGAAGCACCTGAATTTATTTACAAATGATATGAATATAAATACATACATATATACAAAATATAAAAGGAAAGAAAAAAAGAACAAATAGTAAAATACATATTGGGCTTATAAACCCCAAAAATTTGATAATTTTTTCATCACTGTTTCCAGCAGACTAGTTGAAAGTATTTTTTATGTTTCTGAAAAATATTAACAATACTAAGCTGATGGTGTCAGCTGAGCGTGAATTTTGTCGCAGAGTTCCTGATCGTGTTACGCGAACCGGACAAACCGGATCGACTCGAATATACAGATTATGAAATTGATTAACATCGGCCTTGTCAGCCTGATGATGGAACACCTCCACGGTCTGAATTTTTCACCATTCACCAGTGCTTCCATGTCATTTGCAAGGATCACATACGAGTACTTAGGTCGCAACTTTTTGCCACAACAGTGCAACCTAAATTAGGGCGTAAAGCGCAATGTCATTTAAAGGCTTGATTTAACGCTGTAGTAAGTAGCTTAAATAAGAGCGTTAACATTGTGTCATGAACAGTATTGCTCAATAAACTTGTTTAATAAAAATCGTTAATTAGAATTAAACAAAAAGTCGCTAAATTCGTCTGATAGCATCGAAAGTGTGATTACTAATGGCCGCAAAAAATGAATAACATTTATTTTGAAGCGAACTTTACTGAGAGACAGTAAAGCTTTCTCTCTTATGCTTTACCAAAATTGGATTTTCCAATTGCAAAGCGTTGACGCCGCGCTTTTTAGGTTGGTCTCATACATTTTGTATGCGCATGAGGATTTTTGACAGATAAATTACGCTTGACGCGCTAATTTAGGTTACACAGTAAGTTTGTAGCCATATAGACGAAATACTAGCATAAGAGCTTGGTTCTTTTCGGACGTATAGACAGCTAGAAAACATAGAAAACAAGCTGTTTATAATTCTCTGATTGGTATCAATATTAGAAGCTAATAAAGTAAATAAACTTGTTTTTACACGAAAGGAAAAAAAAACACATATGATTACGTAAACCCAGGTAAATATTTACAGCCTAATTAAAAAAAAAACGTTTGGTTTCATGTACATATTTGTTAAAAAATGAAAGTAGATATTAACTGATATGTGATTTAGGCAAATTTGAAATTTTGAATTGGTATCAGTCTACACAAAATTGCCCTCTTTTTCCGTCGAGGGGGAAAAATGCGTTACGCACTGACCACAGGGTCCGTATACTCTCCTTTGTGTCAGACTGATCACATCAGTGAACTTACCAACTAAAAACCCCTCTTCTTTCGGGGATAAAAATTTCCACCCCAGTACCGCCTTAGCATTGCTTCGGGTTGGATTCCCAATGGCTTAAGCAGCCCTCCTCTTTACATTATCTTTCGTCTAGGATCCTGCTTATGATTTTGTTCTGCGGCCAACAGACCTAGCTTTTTCAGCGGTATCGCAGAATCGCGATACCACTAAAAAGTTGGCCTAGAGCATTACCATGATGTCCACGAAATTCTCCATCATTATTGAGCCAGCCACCATGTCCAGTTCTCTATGAGTTTCCGCCCATCGAATAACTTAAAGAAAGTGTGTTCAGCGTCGTGCAGGACTTCTTCTTCTTCGTATAAACAAAAGGGTGTGGTAAACTTTTTTTTATCTTGGACCAGTATACAGAACATGACTCCTACATATGCAGTGCATTGCACCATAACTAAGAAAATAGGTTGTGAGGAGGGGGGAAAGAGGGAGTAGTGTTTGTGAACATTTGACTTGAACCTTCCAAAGTTATAACATTCAGTAAACGTGTCTGTAGACAACTTATTCCACAGGCGAAGCTCTTACGACTGAAAAACGAGTTCTCTCTGTAATGCATTGTACGATTACCCGGGCCATCGACCACAAATGGATGAGCTGTCAACGATGAATGCATGATAAGTAAAAATGATTGCGTTTTGGGAACAAGATCTCTAATCTTGTCAGAGCCAAATACTTTGTAGTAACGATAGGACAGAGCAACGCACCCAACACTACGCCGATGTGGGTCAATAGAGTTCGATACTGTCACCGATACGCTTCTTCGGCTTCTCCTGCAAACGGTCGAGTCACCCCAAAATACACTTTGAGTCACCGGCCCAAACATGAGAGTTGTATTCCATCGCAGAAGAAGAAGATCGCATGTTGTGAAGTACATCTTACTCCGTTTCAAAAACCCGAGGCACTTAAATGCTTCTTTAGAGACATGAAAAATGTGTTCAGTCCAGCGAGCATCACACTGTATCTGCATTCCAAGAACATCAAGAGTATTCGATTCCTCAATATTTATACCATCCATGAGTACAGATGAAGCAGCATTTTCGGTCATTTGTTTGTGTGTTAATAAAACACACTGGGTCTTAGGAGCCTTAAAGGCGAACCTATTTTTACGACCCCATTCGAAAATTAATAGAAGATCACTGTTCAGTGAATCATTCATTTTTGGTCTCTTAGCAGCGATCTCTGATAGGCTGGGCCTATAACTAAAAGAGTACAAGCGATAAATGCTGTTGTCATCCGCGAAAGAGTGGATAGGAAGAGAAGGTCATTGATGAACATAAGAAATAGAGTAGGAGAGAGAACGAAGCCTTGCGGTACCCCTGAATTAACCTTGAACTCATTTGATGATTTGCTTTTTTGTAAGAAGCTTCAGTAATACTCGTAGCAGTGACCTGATTAAACAACTGTTTAATAAATATACAATATTTTTTATAAATACGGCCGTTAATCTTTAACGAGTACATTTCTAATCCCTTAAAACCTTTATTTCCACGTAAAATAGCAATCTTGTTTTTCTCCTACAAAACTTTTTGTAAATAAAATTTAAATTTAACTTAAACCTCATTTCGAATATTGCTACTAAAAATAAATTTTTTATTCTGTTGTTTTTGCAGCAGTTCGTTCGGTGGTGCCAGAACATAACAGGTAATTTAACTTAAAGTTTAAATTGAAAATTTCTTATTTAAATATGTATAGCACGTACATATACACCCCTACATATGTATATACGAGTATGTACATGAACGTGTAATCATGTAAATACTTACTTAAGTAATTAAATGGAAGTAAGTCTCTGTGTGGAGAATGCTTGACTGCTAAATGTGTCATATACAAATAAGTGTACAGAGAAAGAAAAGTCATTAAAATATTTTCCTCGAATATTTTGATGAATATAAAATATAAAAATTGTAGTTTAAATAAAACTTAATTGCACTTGAAATAAAAAAATGAATGCTGCAAGATCCAAAAAAAAGGTAAACAGAAATGTTCTGAAGGTAATTAATTTTTTCAAACTATTAACTTTTCTGAATGGTTTTTAAATTAATAAAAAAAAGTACAATAATAAACTTAGATTTTTTATTTAATAATGTGCTTAGAAACTTGTGAAATAAATAAATACAAGGAAGCGCAAAATTAATCATTTAATTTCGTTTTTGTATAACTGTTTTACTAAATAGAAAAAAAAGTTATTTCCAGTAATGGAAGTCTTTTTTGTTTTATTATCTGGATAGGATGTGGCCTTTATCGGTCACTTGCACTCAACCATTTTTGATCTATTGTGAGTTCCCTTCCCGCACTATGGGCTAAGTATGTCAAGAAACCGGACAAGTTTCTTCATTGGGGCTGATAGTAAGTTCCATTCACTCAGCGTATGCGCTTGTAGCAGTCTATATTTCCCGTGTCCCAATGCTCCACAGTGGGTGATCAAGTGCTCCATTGACTCTTCTTCCTCACTGCAGCATCCGCGAATGTCTGTATTAGAAATGCCCATCCTGTACAGATGCTTAAGGTAGGTATAATGAACTGTAAGTGTAGCTGTTTGTGTTTTGAGGCTTTTTCTATCCAGTTTTAGAGCACAAAGTTTCATCAAAGTAAACAAATTTCTTGGAATGTCTTATGCCAATATAGATGGATTCCTATCATTTCTTTATCTACTCATTACGGAAACTCTTATTAAAGCCAAATGTTGGAGTGGGGGCAATAAAAGTTCCCTCTGCTTCTTTGTTGGCGTAGATGTGAGCCATCTCATTGCCATAGTGCTTCTCATGTACTGGCACCCAGATCAGAGTAACCTGGTTCTGGCTTGCAAGTTCATTTAGCCTGTTGTGAGATTTTAGTACTAACCTGGACGAAAAGAAACACAAGTGATCAGAGCCTTTAGTACTGATTGACTATCAGAGAGTATTCCGATTAATACTCCCTTGTGGCTTTGTGGTGTCTTTACATACCTGCGTGCTCTAAGCCCCACTATTTTCTCGCGAACTCCTTGCAGCGTTTTGGATGCATCCGTACACCACTTTTATAAACCATCTAACAGGCACCTTGGGTTCCTGCCCCATACTTCCTGGTAAAGGAGTTAGTTGGGTCTACGAGGTCACTTGTTTGTTGGAAATCTTTATTTAGACCACAACAATGTTTTTAACTGGATATATGATATTGGATACAAGGGTGCCTCGATGGCTGATTTGGTATAGTACTCGACCAACATTCTCGAGGTCGCAGGTTCGATTTTTAATAACAAAATGAGTTGATACATATTACGCAAAACATGATCCTTTCTTATTCACAACTTTTTCCCTTATTTTTGGTATAATATGGATTCCATGCCAAGATAACTGCTCCAGTTTTGCGATAAAAAATGAATCAAGTCTATTTCTGATAGCCTGTTCTGAAGTGAAGTATATTCCAGTAAGGCCGCTCTGTATCGATCGAAACAAATAATAGTCGTAAAGGGCAAAGTCTGGTCTTTCGAGTTGCATATGGATTCCGCATCAAAAGAACTCTTTTGAGTTTTAAGACAAAGAATGAACTAAGGCAATTTCTGATATGTTTTTTTAAAGAAACACCCATTCCAGTTAGGGCATTCCAAATTGATCGAAATAAATCGCAGTCAAAAGGGGGAAGGGTCTGTAAAGCCAGTGAGCTAAAACTTCTCCTTGACTGACCTGTCTTGCAGCAAGTTTACGGGCGTTTTCATGCTGGAAGATTAAAACCTCGCGTCTGGTCGAATATTCTGATTGTTTTTCATTGCTTGCTGTCTTGATATAAATCAATTATCTTCGGTACAGATTCCTTGTTATTGCCTGACCCAAATTTAACAGCCCATAATACAAAACACTCTTTCGATTTCATCAACTACAGAGCGTGGATTTGTCTGATTGGCAGGGCTTCAGATATGGATTTTGGCGCACTATATCCATTTTTCATAACCACTAATTATACGTTGCCAAAATGTATTTTTTTGTTTTGCAGCGTTCCAATGCGATAGAATGTATCCGATATGCAAAATCGCCTTTCCAATTCTATCGGCTTCAATTCATATGGGTCCTTATTTCCTTGGATGAATCTTTAGTCTGGAATGGTTAGATCGGGCAATACTGCTGGTCATGTCAAATCGTTAATTTTTCTTCACACGTGGTGTTCAAGATTTCCTTTGGTGTACACCTAACCAGGGTACTCTGCTTTCTGTGGAAGGGAGTGGAGTTCCTTATTTGTTGTAGCAAATAAAACTCTAGGAAGCCACATGATTTATGCTGTGTTGAACTTCCGAAACCCGTACCAAGGTTTAGTTGACAGAACGGTAACCGGTAAAGCTGTTGAGAGGTTCTACTTGTAGACCATCTCGTCGCTGATCATGGCATAGATGCCCACATTCTGGCTTTGTTTAAACCCAAATCGCAGAAAGGGGAATTATTTTCACTAATAACTATGGTATAATACCGGTTTTTGGGAACTAAAAAACGAGTTGCTATTGTCTTGATACTTGTAATGTAAGGAACCAGTAATGGTTTATAGACGGATGATCGTAATGGACTTCGGCTCACCAGTTCATTAAGTCTTATGTTCCATTGATTGTCTGGGAAATTACATACAGGAGGTATTAAAAGATCTGATCTCTTCAGCAAGAGGTTTGTCAATATTTTTTTTATCTTGAACCAGTACTCAGCGGTAGACCCCTACATATGCAATGCATTGTACCAGAACTAGGAAAATAGGTTGTGAAGAGGGAGGAAGAGGTAGTAGTATTTGTGAACATTTGAATTGAACTTTCCAACGTTACAAGAGACAGAAAACACGTCTGCAGGCAAATTATTCCAGAGACGAAGCGTACGGTTGAAAAACGAATTCTCTCTGTAATGCGTAGTATGATTCCCCGGGCAATCGACCACAAATGGATGAGCTTGGGATGATGAACGCGTGCTACGTAAAAATGTGCGAGCGTTTGGGAACAAGTCCCTAATCTCGTCAGACGAAAATACATTGTAGTAACGATAGAACAGAGTAACGCACCCCACACTGCGTCGAGATCCAGCGTTTGGCAAAAGTTGCATTTTCTGTGAGCCTTACAAGCCCCACAGGGTGTTGTTGAATTCTGAATAATTCACCCTGTGGAGTTGGTGCAACATCAGACTTGGCTGTCACGGCAGGTGCTGATGTAAATCAATTTTACATTCTGTGTGTGCGGTTACACCGTCTTGTTCAAACCATGAAACATGTTGCGGAAACTCCGTTCATTCAATTCCAGCAGTAAAAAGTTGCTGTAGCGCTCCCCAGCATGTAATAGCAACTGAATTGTCAGTGGCGTTATCAAAAAAAACTCGGTCATATCACTCCTCACGCTTGAACACCGCACTGCAAGGTAGCCTTGATTAGATGTTGCGGCATCACACGCGGATTTTCAATGCCCCAGAACCAAGATTTTCTCTACTGACGTAACCGTTTAAATGAAAATGCGTCGCGTCACGTATGATGATTTTTGACTCAAAATCGTCTGCTTTGTTAATGATTGTGTTGCATGGTTTGTTTATTTGTATTCTGCAGCTGTATAGTTCACAAATGTCAAAGATGTATTACGTTTGATGTTTTATTTGTAAAGGGTGATTTTATAAGAACTATCGGAAATTTAAAAAAAAACACATAAAATTCAGAAAAATGCATGAAATATTTATTTGGATCGATAGTTGGGTCGATATAATTTAATGTTTGAAGATTATTTCATGCAAATGTTGGCCGCGGCTGCGCCTCAAATCGTCCATCCGCTTAGTCCAATTTTGGCATACTCTTTCCAACATTTCGGCCGGTATCTCACGAATAATGTTGGCAATGTTGGCTTCTAGTGCGTCAATCGAAGCGGGCTTGTCGCTATAGACATTAGCCTTAACATAGCCCCACAAAAAATAGTCTAGAGGCGTTAAATCGCACGATCTGGGCGGCCAATTGACTGGTCCCAAGCGTGAAATAAACTGTTCACCGAACTCGCCTCTCAATTGGTCCATTGTTTCGCGTGCTGTGTGGCAAGTGGCACCGTCTTGTTGAAACCACATGTCATGCAAGTCAAGCTCTTCCATTTTGGGCAAAGCCCATAATCCGCACCAAACGGTTGTTTTTTGTGGATGCATTGGTAGCTCTTGCAATGCTTCTGGCTGCTCTTCACTCCAAATACGGCAGTTTTGCTTGTTCACGTATCCATTCAACCAGAAATCAGCCTCGTCGCTGAACACAATTCTTCGATAAAAAAGTGGATCTTCATCTAACTTTTCAAGAGCCCATTCACCAAAAATTTGGCCTTGTGGTAGGTTGTTTGGCTTCAATTCTTGCACCAGCTGTATCTTATAAGGCTTCACACCCAAATCCTTCCGCAAAATTTTCCACGTAGTGGAGTAACAGAGACCCAATTGCTGCGAACGGCGCCGAATCGATAATTCACGGTCATCACCAACGCTGGCCGATACGGCTGCGATATTTTCTTCAGTTCGCACTCTACGTAACCGTGTTGGTGGTTTAATGTCCAACAATGTAAATTTGGTGCGAAATTTTTTTACAATAGCCCGAATAGAAGCTTCAGTAGGTCGATTAAACTGACCATAAAATGGAAGAAGCGCGCAATGAACTTTCTTAACAGAGCATGCATTTTGGTAATAAAATTCAATAATTTGCAAGCGTTGTTCGTTTGTAAGACGATTCATGATTAAACTATAGACCAAACTGAAGATGTTTTACAGTGACACAAGATACAAAACGTGCGTGAGCTGTCAAAACTAGTGTTGCCAAAAAGATAATAGCAAAAAAATCACTCGTTAAAAGCTACTACATCTTACGATAGGATGATTCGTTTTGCGCCTCTCTGTATAACTATTCTGCATTGCGAGCCACATCCTTTTCCATTGTAATTGAGAAGATATAAAATGAATTTTAGAAAATTGGTATATACAAACGTAAGCTGGGAAAATTCTAAAGAAAGTTGGAGGTTTAATATATAAATGAGAAAGTTGCAAATAAAATCGAGAATTTCAAAGTGAAAATGAGAAAATTCCAGATGGAAATGAGGATTTCAATATTTAAGTTCACAAATCTCAAATACGATTGGTATAAAATATCATTTGCAAAAGCCATTACATTATACGATAGGCTGCATAATTTGGGTCACCCTGTATAATGTTATTTACTTTTCTTGGTTTATTTAATTCTACCCCTTTTAAATGCATATTTCCTTGACATGAAATATGTTTTCTCGTCATTAAAATTTAATTTGTTTGTCCTTGGCGTCATACAAAATATTATAAATTTTATTAAATTTTTACTGCAACTTATTTAAGTGCAGTTAAAGTTAAATAAAGTTTAAAAAAAGCTCTTAAAACTAAAATAGAATTATCAGACCAATGTAGGTATAACAATTAAATATATTGTAAATTATACAATAATAGTAACACACATTGTTGTTTTTTGTGCTAATTAAATACTAACGAGACATTTAATTAAATTTTATTATTTATTTCATGCAAAGATTCATATCGCTGCTTAAATACCCTCATGGAGAAATCTGTTATCACAGAGATAAATAGTATTTAAATAAATATTTAACTCAAATTAAAAATGAGTTATTTTGTAATAGAGTATGTTGGTTATTACAGTCAAATAGGAGTTTTATAATAGGTGCGTTTCATTAGACAGTGAGCAAGTTCTCTGTAAATAAGAGCCAGTATAAGTATCTCTCAAAAACAGATAAAATTTTCTGAAAATACTATTGATGGCCGCGGAGAGACAGGAAGTTCATTATTCAAAGGGAATTTATTGAGGAATAAGGCCATTACTTTCAGTAGAAGACAAGCCATGATACAAAAAACAAGGTAGCCGCTTCGCTACAACAATAAAAAAAACAACAGGTATTTTGTTTGTGTAAAAAGGCGAATTCACACTTAAGCTGTCAAAAATAGTTCATAAAAAACATGTACAAAAATTTAAATGGCGCCGAAAACCAAACAAAAATTTGACAGAGGAAGTGCCGCCATATTAACCGAACTCGCCTGAATTCGCCGATGCATCCACCTAATAAAAAGGGTGAGTCCATAGGGAGAGATTTAGTTTCCTCTTGTATGGAACCTAACTATGAATTCGTAACTAGTGGAATTAGATTCCAGGTTGTTTATGGCAGTGGCATATGTAAATGATATAGCAGAGGCTGCGTGGTTCTGTCTGAGCGCGTTACTGCTAAAACTGCTACCTAAACTAGCGCGTCAAGCGTAATTTATCTGTAAAAAATCCTCATGCGCATACAAAATGTACGAGTTTTAGTACAACCCAAACAGTGCGGCGTTAACGCTTTGCAATAGTATAATCAATTTTGACAGAGCGTAAGAGAGAAAGCTTTAATGCCTCTCAGTAAAGTTCACTTCAAAACAAATGTTAATCGTTGTTTGCTGCCATTAGTAATCACAATTTAAATGCTTTTAAACTAATTTAGCGACTTTTTCACTTTTTATTATTTCTATTTAATGATTTTTATTAAACAAATTTATTGAGCAATACTCTTCAATAAATTCAAAGCGTTAAATTACGTTGCGCTTTACGCCCGAATTTAGGTTGCACTGTTAGGACAATACGAGTAGAATATGCCAACAATATTGTGGTGGCTATATCGGATAAGTAATCGGATATATTTTTGCAGCAACGAGCTTATACTCGTAAATAGATGGTGTATAGTGACTCCACGTCGTCTTATAGTGACTCCATGGAAAGCGACGCTTATACTTTTCACTCGGATACAAAACTTCCTCCATAAGGGGGATTGAGCTCATGCTGTCAGATAGTGCGAAATATCTACATTGATTCCAAACTATCATGCCAGTCATATCCAGTCAAGGCGGCTGTCACTTTATTGTTATATAGAAGGGCCATTAGGAATTCTTGAAGTTACCAGATAGTTCGACTTATTTAGGTATCTCTTGATTCAAAATTATTTCGGTAGCGAAATGTAAAGTTAAAAACAGGACAAGGATGTTGTCGGTTTATTTTAGTGTAGTCGGGCTATTGGAAATACCTGATCAGATAGTGGAACATATCTAAGTATTTACCCTGATTCCAAACTATTGTGGCTGCTGGCAGCTGTCTGGTCAAGGGCAGACCAGACGGCTGTTGCCTTAGTCTTGCGCTGGAAGGGCCATTGGGAATACCTGGGGAATAAATCCTTGAAGTGCTTGCTGCCTACTTGGTACGATTACGCCTGTATTAACTTATGAGGCGCTCGTATGGTGAAGGACCTTGGTGAAAGCCACCTACTGTAAGATCTTAGAGATGATAATACGCACATCTACTATGATGGTCCACCACGCCACTGAAAGCACTTTTCTGAATGCTGAACTACTTGCCAGTGGATCTCACAGTGAAAGGACTAGCCGTGAATTCTGCGCCCTAGCCTTAGCAAGCGAGACATTGAAAAAAGCCAACATGGTCACGCCTCATTTGTGGGAAGAATAGTGGACCTTCCGGAATTTATTGATGGCTTCTCACCGGATCTACTGCCCGACAAGATTTAATGTAATTTTTTCAAGCACGGTCTCGGAAGTGGTCGGTATAGATCATCAAGCAGACAAGCTTGAAATCTTTAGAGATGGCGCCAAGTCGGACTAGAGAGTTGGAATGGGTAGCGTTATTACTCTGTATGACAGCAGGATTAGGTTTAGGCTGCAAAATTTGTGTAGCGTAACGCAGGAGAAATTTACGGCTATAATGAGGGCAGCTAACTGGTTGAGGCACTACAGGGTATATGTCTATACGATAACCAGGTTACGTCGTGAATGCCAGACTATCTCTAATCGAGATAAAGAGACATTCCATCCTGGAGCTTTTCTGACTACAAGGGCATTGTGCATAGGATGGCAAATGCTGAGGTACGGTTATGTCATGTATATAGATGTGATGGTTGTAATAGTTGGAATCCCGCTTAAGAGCTGTAAGCACCCAGTGCAGAATCACCTTTTAGAGACTGCAGAAGGTTTAGTGAGGTTACGTGTCAAATAGTAAGTCTGGTATGGCCCAGGTATGATAAAAGGGGGAATATTATCTTGAAGGTTGAGTACGACGACCAGGTTGTCTCATGAATGTCGGACTATATCTAATCGAAATAGCGAGACATTTGAAACTAGAGTTTTTTTGACTACGAGTGAAACGGTGAGGCAAATTTAAGATATTTGTGCCCGGAGCTTTCCTGACTAGGGGGCATGGTGTACGGGCTGGTAAATTTTAAGATAAGGTTATAACATGGATGTAGATGTGATGGTTGTGATAGTTGGGATCCCGCTCAAGAGCTGTAAGCACCTGGTAAAGAGTCAAATTTTAGAGACAACAAGTGGTATGATAAACGGAAGAGTATTATCTTGGAGGTTGAGTTCTAGTGTGGTGGTTCTAGTGGGACATTGTCGCATAGGAATACTTGCGAAGAAATTTAATTTTCTGTAGAAGCTATAAAGATGGGGAGGAAGTAGAGAGTGTAGAGCACTTCCTCTATCCAGTGACCAGACCAGTGCTATACGATTTGGCAGAATTATCAGTATGGAATGTAGATAAATTGGACTCATTCATCCGAGCCTAGTGATATGTAGAGCAGCACAAGTGATATGTAGATCTGCTGAGATGCATATAACACTTAGGCAACACAATGGCATCAAATTGGATCCAAGTAGGCTGGCTTTTTAATGTCCGGCAGCTTAGTGAACCTAATTTACCCAGTTAAAAATGAAAAATGTTGTCGGTAAGTAGGGAAAACACTGACTCGGCAGGCTCCCAATCTTTTACCAAATGTTATCGATCATGTTTTTCAATAAACTGTGGTTAATGGTTGATATCTCTTCGTTTCTATTGATTTAAACTCTGGATCTGTTGTGTGATTATTGCACTTACGGTTTCAGAAAAACTTTACAGAAAATCTAAAGGTGTCAACTGGCACGATCATAGTGGCCAATTCCTACTTCAAGAAATAATGTGTTTTCGAACTTGAAAATAATTACAGGGAAGACAATTAATTCCTCCTCTCCCTCTTTGGGATGCACTGTAAAAAGGAGAAGACTTTCCAATGGAGTTCAAGTTGTTAAGTTGGAGGAAAATAGATAAAGAAATTAGGAAGTATCTTTATCTAGGGCTGGGTACAATTACTCACTTTTGGGATAAGGGTTTCTAAATGATATACGCGCAGTTACTTTGTTACTCAATGGTTTATTTAGTTGCCAGGTAAGTAAAATTTCTGTTACGGTTTACACGGCAAGTTTAAGAAAGTTCAAGATAAAGTATATAGTTCAACAATGTTTAGCAGAAGGCCTACTTGCAATTACCAATAATTTTATATTTAAGCTACTTCTAGTTGGCTTTTCTACTTGCCGACTGGAAGTTGCAGCAAGTTGTTACACCGTGGTGACCGTTTAGTTCTATATAATACAAGCAATTTTTTTTTAAATACAATATTTAAGACTATAAATGTAATTGTTTAAGCAAAACAATTTTGTGTCTTAACCAAGTTTGGACAGAACTTTTCTTTTAAAATGTTAAAGCCACAACTAAATATAACTTTTCCGCCACAAAAAAACTTGGGATCATGTAATTAACGATTTCCAAATTTAATTGATACCCCTATTTTGATCACTGTTCAAACCTGGCAACACTAATTGTCGAAAAATAATTTAAACCTGGCAACACTGACTGCCCAAAACAACGAGCAAAACTTAAGGCCTCATTAGTTTTTACTTTCAGTTGTCGTTCAGTGACGTTCTATTCTGTAGGAAATATTTTACAATTACTTTTTCTGTGAAAAATTTCAGCTGATTTTACAGTGAAGCACAAGCAAGAGAAAAATATAAAATGTTTATAACGTTTCTTATACAAAATATAATGTTTTTATTTTTATAAATTAAATTCTTTTGAGCATCCATAGTTGTTTAATTGATTAATATACATTAAATTTTAAAAATCTTTAACTAAAACAAATTATGTTAGCTTTCGACAAAAAAATTTGTAGTCATATGAATAAAAAATTCATTTTTCCATACCAGAAAAAAGTAACACATACACATATCTGGGTGTCACTTAACGTTGAATTCTATTTTCAAGAGGTTAGTCCGCAGCAGAACAGAACGAAAAAGTGAAAACAAACCATTCACATATAGTTTATATTGAACAGAAACAAAACAGCTGATTCAGAACGGAAAAGAACGTACAAACTAATCCTGCCTTTAGTCGTTGAATCGTGTTTTTCATTCATTCCATTTTGAACAGTCAACGAATGCGCAACCAGTGAAGTTTAAATCATTTTTTAATAATTCTCAGTATTTTTTTTTGTTAGTGATTAGTGTGTGCCAACCGTATATCTTAAGAGATTTCATAATTTGAAATATTTGTGCCGCCAATTAGATGCTAAAATTATTCAAACAAAATCGTGTTTTATTTTGTAAACTGGCAACAGCCGCTCGACGAGCGGTTGCATAGATCCATCAGGAATAAACCTACTGGCGCACCCAGCATCACCGATATTTGGCAGCAGATTTTAGTGGCAAACGGAGATCACGCAATCCCGCGTGCACCCATCCCTTGATTCACCCGGAGCCCACCGTTGCAACATACATCAGTACTGCACGTCGCAGCTACCAAAGCGAGCGCATAACTCTGAGAAGTCAGTTCCCCATCAGCCCATTGTCATCACTGTCAGTCCCCTTTTTCACAACGGTAAGTCCTCTGTTTTCTTTTACCTATTTTTATTTAAACCCCGTGTGCCCCGCACAATCACCCTTTGTATTGATTTCTTAACTTTTTCTTGAATAATAAATTTTAAGTTCTTAAAGATTTATAGGAAAACGTTGTACAAAAAGGCCAAAAGTTAAAGAAAATATTGAAAAACCACAACATATATGCTTTAAATTTCTGTATATAAAAGAAAATAAAAAGAATTCAATAAAAGTAGGAAAAAAAAAAAACAAATAAAAAGCCTCAAGAAACCAAGTTACCAGCCAGCCAGCTGGTGCTTAGCAACTTAAAACTTCACATAATGTAACGCCAAAAAAGCCCATCATAATCTTAACCGGTCGAACAGGCCGAGAATAAGAAAAATTGTAAAAAATTTTAAAAATAAAATAAAACTGAAACACAATTTATGGGATTTAATTTCCCTTTTTTCTTAATTTCATTTTTATGTTCTTCAATTCTTTTTATTTAAGGATTTTGGGTCTGTCAGCCGCTTGTTTATTCATGCATTCTATGAATTTTCGTTTGCTTGTTGTTGCTGTTGCTGCTGCTGCTGCTTTTCTTCAGCTTTCAACAACAGCAGTAACATTTTTTATTCAAAAGGGGTGTAGTTTTCATCTTTTTTTTTTACAACTCTGCGCATACATAAATAATTTGATTTAATATGAAAAAAAAAACACGATGATATCAAAGTTTAGAGTACATTTTTATTTATTCTATGGCTGCTGGTGCAGGGATATTATAAATTTTTAAATACTTTTCGAACTTTTTCATTTATAAACGTCTCTAACATTTCCTTACACCTTTCAAATAAATGAACAACGAAAAACAGAGAGCAAAAATTCAAACAATTAAGTTTTTATTCGCTATTCTAGCTTCTAACATTGATACCATTGAAAACATTATAACTAGCTTTTTTTCTATATTTCCCAGCTATCTATATGTCGACATTTCATAGGAGCTACCCTAATCATTAGTAGACATTGGAAATTTTTGTAAGATATTCTCAAATATCCACATATCGTCTGCATCCATATCTTCCAATTCGGGCCATAAAAAGTTCGTTATCATCTCACGATAGCGAACACCATTCACAGTAACTGCCTGACCGGCCTCATTTTGGACAAAATACAGCCCGATGATGCCGCCAGCACAGAAACCGCACCAAACAGTCACTCTTTGTGGGTGCATTGGTTTTTCGACTGTCACTCTTGGATTCTCATTCGCCCAAATGCGGCAATTCTGTTTATTGACGAATCCACTGAGGTGAAAATGTGCCTCATCACTGAAGATGATTTTCTTCGAAAATTTATCATCATTTTCATAATAAGTCTGGATAACTTTAACACTTTGTTGGATTGTGTGTCTCTCCATGGTTCAAATTGAATAAGTCTGAAATAGAGAAATGTCAAATAAAATTCCAAAAAAAAAGTTGGCGTTTAGGTGTGGTTCACATTCAACATCGGCCCTTGAAATTTAACCACCCGATATATTAAATACAATCGTCTAACAAACAACGAATGCTAGCTGGGAAGCTAACATAAGCGTATTAGTATATGGTTGAGGTGACAATACTTTAATGTCTATACACTATTGTTGAAATATATGGTCGGGTGGAACCATACTATACGGTTGTTGCCACTAGTAGCTTATTTAAAAGTACTCGACTCAAAGTCAAAAATGATGATTTTATTCGCAACACAAATAATATTTAAATAAAATGAAAACTAAGCTTAACTAAGATTCGAAATCATTTTACACGTGTGTTAATTCCAACAAAAATTCTAGATGGTTAAAAATCTGTTATGAATTATGAATGGAACTAAGAAAATAGATTATGAGAGGAAGAAAAGGGGGAGTAATGTTTGTGGACGTTTAATTAACACACGGAATGAGCAGAACCAACGTTATCACAGCACTTGGGGAGTTGGAATTAAATTAGAAATAGTGTTTTTTTGTCTGCCATTCTGTGCAGACGTGTTTTTCATTTCCGTCCATGTTTTCTATACATTTATATTTACTATTGATTTGTAAGAACCGCAGTTTATTCATTATCATCATTGTGCTAAAATCTTTTCATTTTTGCTTGAAGAATATTTAGTAAATTTTTTCAATGTGACCTATTTTCTTAACTTCTTATTATTTGTTATTATCATCATTTTCTTGTTTTTTGTTTTTGTTGCACTTAAATTAATCCTTACAACATCATTCACTTAAAACCAAAAGTGCAACAGGTTAAAATCCTTGTTCCATTTCTTTTTTGTTGTAATGAAAACAAACGCAAAAATAAAAATATACGAGCAGTATGAATTTTATTCTCTCTCCCTCCAGTGTAGCCAGCTGTGCATTGTGTTTGCCGTCTGACGTCCCAACCCCCCACAAATACAGCCAGTGACACTAACAGTTGCTTTTAGTTTTTCTAAAGCTTAAGTGTTTTTTTTTTTTTTTTTTTTTGTTATCAGCAATATGTATTTTGTTTTCTTTTATTATTTTTGAAAATTGTGAATGGAAAAAGCAGACTTTGAATGCGAAGTAAATTCGCTTATTAAGGTCAAGTTTTACGAGGACTTTGACATCAAATGTTTAATGCTTGAGGCTTAAAAAGTATGTGAATAAACTATTTTCATAATTAGTATTTTTAAAGCATTTAATAAATAAATATACTTTTCTAAATTTAGATTAGACTAGATGGCCAGTTTCATGAGACTAGCTTACATAAGTCTTTTCTTTATGCCGTTGTGTTGCCTAAGGGCGATATGCAGCCTGTAAGACCCGTACATCACTTGACGTTCAGATCCAAAGCCACTCGAAAACCACACAAAAATATTGAGGCCGCTTACACCGCATTCCGCATATGTCTGCCAATATCATACTACCTATGCATGACAATGCATGAACCATGCTTGACGACTTGTCATGTATTGGAGCGTTTGCCAAACTTGTTTGTGTCTTGTTCACCCTTTGATCGACGTTTCGTGGTGTTGTGCCATCATAGCAGGGGCTCACGTAAAACGTTATTATTCAGTTTATCAAAAAATGTGATAATTATCAGCTTGTAGAGCCAGCCGTTGACAATGGATTAATAAACAAGTCGTTTAAAGAGAAATATTTGAACTGTTGATAGCAATATAACAGCTTTATTTTTTCGAAACATAAGAGCATATGGAGATATTTTCATGAAACCCAAATTCACTCGATAACATTTCCCGTTTTGTATTCTTTTTCATCTCTAGTGGAACACATCGCTTTTTGCTTCTGAGTGTGGCAACAAAACCAACGCCAACGGCCATTAGGCGCTTGCATAAATCGAGCCTAGTAAAAAAGTTATCAGCAACTATTGTTCTGCCCGAACCTTTGTGGCGTATTGCGAGGCGTATAAGTTCATTTTCACCCTGTTTTTTGCCTCGGATTTGGCCCTGCTCTCTGCCAGTATAAATATTACCTTTACACACCCACTGATGTCATACTTAAGCCCAGTTCAGACTATTATACTGTGGATTACTACTTGTCAAAAATTTAAACAATATGTGCAAGCCTGATAGTCTGAATGTAATCCGTCATACATATGAAAAATAATACGATACAAATTTGACATCCCATACGGCTTTTTTGTTTTCTGAAACTTTTCAAAACGATAATACTTTTCATAGGATCAGGGTTGTGTTTTTTAGGAAACCAGCTGTAAAAAGAATTACTAACCGACTATTTATTAGCCGTTGAAGAGCCGTCACTGATAGTATTTTTTGTCGTTATAAGAAAGCTCGAAATTTGGGATTTAGTTGTCACATATAAATATATTTTGCTCATGCTATATGTAGAACATAAAATATTTTGGTGCTTTTAAATTTGCATCTGTTTTACATAATCATTATATTAGCTGCTAAAGATTTTCAAACGCCGGCACGTTTGCCGCCGTGTAAAGTTTTATGTTGGCACATCTCCCGGCTGAATAAATAAACAAATATGAACAGCTGTTTTCTTTTCTACTTAAAGTTGTTAGTTTGTATCAAGTGTGATGGTGTGAGTGCAAAATCGAATTTACGTTAGACTTTTAGACAGTCGCAAGAAATGTGTTTAGACTTTTATCTTACAAAATCAAACGAAAGTATTTATACTTGTATAATAGTCTGATCGGGCCTTTAGCAGGCTTTGAAGTAATATATTGGGTGAAATTTGTTCTTTTACTTCTAACACCAGCCACAGAGTGAACCTGTGCTACTTTGTGCACAAGCAGAGAAAACATTTTGTAGTCAACTTGCGGAGTTCTTCGAAATAATGACAAAGAAAATGTTTTTTGATACGTGATATGATATGATGTTATTTTTACACGGTTTGTTTGTTTCTAAGCAGAGTGTTACATACAAGAATTTAATTATCAGATGGATGCAGTGTTCTTCAGGCTGAAATATCGGCTATAAATAAAGCGGCCAGATAACTGACGTTTTACAAGATATTCGGTAGGGATATCATGATAGTAACGGACAGCAAAGCCGCCATCAACTCCCTGATTGGAATATACACTAATTCTAGTCTAGTCCAGGAATGCCGGACATCTTTAAACAAGATGGCGAGACATTCTAACATAACCCTAAAATGGGTTCGTGGACATGGGTCCAACAATGGCAACAACATCGCTGACGACTTAGCCAAAAAAGAGACAGCCCTAGAGGATAGAGATATAGATCCCTTTTGCGGACAATCATTAACACACTGGAACGTGCACAAGAAAAAGTGGCTCACAGAGCCCACATGCCTTATATCAAGGAACCTGTGGCCGCATATTAACTCTAAGAGAACGTGTGGGCTATTAAAACTGCCCAGATCTCAACTAAGATTGACTGTAGCAGTCATCACTGGCCATTGCCCGTTTGGGAACCATGCCAGGAGACTAGGACTACCACATAACGACTTCTGTAGAAGCTGCCAAGACGAGGAGGAAACGATCCTTCACCTCCTCGGCACATGCCCGGCATTGGAGCATCATCGTCTAAGACACTTACTCGAGCGGAGCTTCAATAGCCTATCTTGTCTGGCCTCGATCAAACCGACCGCGCTAGCCTCTTTCATAAGAAGCAGCGGCTGGCTAATATAGCAGCATGTAACGCTACACTAAAAGGTTCCCGCATCTCCTTTCCATGCCCGCCCATCCTTTCCACTCACTATCATTTTCCCATAACTTCTTCTCTTCACTCCACTATTTTATTTTTTCAGGCAATCACAAAGGGAACGACTACAGGACCCAAGGGAGCTGGACAACCTAGATTATTCTGGGGTATCCAGCGGCCTGCCTACTTAACCTAAGCGGAGTGTTTGATGCATATTGTTACAGGGTCTGGCACGTTTTTATTCAAACGTGAATAAAAATTTCTTAAGAACGATTATCGCGCCCACAGATTAAAAATTATTATTTTTTTTACATTTTTCTGCACAAAACACCTTTATTGAGGAATTCATAAAAAATCAGTAACCTATGGCTGAAAAATGTCTGACCAGACCCTGGTGTTCACTTAAGGGTTAATATGCAGTTGATTATATTTTAATTAATTTTATCTTTTTCTGAAGATGTTACAAAAATTAATTTTGTAACGATGTTGGTTTTGTTTGCTAATTACAATTGTAGCATTTTTACACAGAAGAATTTTACAGAATATTGTCATCTTTAACGTCGTCATCAGCAGCATAAGTACTTCTATTATGAATGGGATCAAGTGCTATTTAAACATTAAAACTACAAACACTTTTATGAAAAATGTGCTCTACATAAAGTCAAAATAATAATAACAAGCTGCAACAAATTTTTACAAGATAAAAATGTCATAAAATATAGAAAATTTATTTTTACAAAGTAACAGCGTTATGGAATTTTCTACAATTAAAATCGTATCATTTACAGCATTTGGATGTAAAAATGTTACAATATATAGCCTACATGGTTTGCCTTCTTGAGCTGTATTAAGATATGACAATTAGCAACTTTAAATATTTTAGTGGACAGAAAAATAAAACATAAGATGTAAGATAAGAGAGGAAGTGAAAGGAAATAAATTCAAACTACCACCTTTTTGTACGTAAATAGGTCTTCTTACGTACTGTCTGCCCCTTCCTTCTAATGATCATGTGAAAAATTAGCTCTTGCTAGAAAATTTTCATATGTTGGATAATCTCAACTTCAAAGCATATAACTCCGAAACTTATATAATTTTTCTAGCAATCCAATTTATTTTTAAGCAAACTAACAGCCTACACTGAAAAAAATTTTGTTCAGAAATTCTTTGAATTTTGACATTACTTTTATGATTTTTTTCATTATTTTTCAACCATTGTAACTTTTCATAGAAATAATGAAACAAATTTCATTAGATTATTTTCATGAAAACCTTCATAAAAGTAATGAAACATTTTAATAAGAAACATGACTTATTTTCATTAAAAGTATGAAAGACATATCATATGATTAGTGAAATAATTTCTCTAGATCAAAGAATCAATTTCATAAAGCACATGAAAACTGTACATTAAATTAATGAAAAAGTAAAATTTATTTAATGAAATAACTTCTTTCAACTAATGTAATAACGAGTGATTTTTTTGCTATTATCTTTTGGCAACACTAGTTTTGACAGCTCACGCACGTTTTGTATCTTGTGTCACTGTCGAACATCTTCAGTTTGGTCTATAATTTAATCATGAATCGTCTTACAAATGAACAACGCTTGCAAATTATTGAATTTTATTACCAAAATGCGTGCTCTGTTAAGCAAGTTCAACGCGCGCTTCTTCCATTTTATGGTCAGTTTAATCGACCTACTGAGGCTTCTATTCGGGCTATTGTAAAAAAATTTCGCACCAAATTTACATTGTTGGACATTAAACCACCAACACGCTTACCTAGAGTGCGAACTGAAGAAAATATCGCAGCCGTATCGGCCAGTGTTGGTGATGACCGTGAATTATCGATTCGGCGCCGTTCGCAGCAATTGGGCCTCTGTTACTCCACTACGTGGAAAATTTTGCGGAAGGATTTGGGTGTGAAGCCTTATAAGATACAGCTGGTGCAAGAATTGAAGCCAAACGACCTACCACAACGCCAAATTTTTGGTGAATGGGCTCTTGAAAAGTTAGATGAAGATCCACTTTTTTATCGAAGAATTGTGTTCAGCGACGAGGCTCATTTCTGGTTGAATGGATACGTGAACAAGCAAAACTGTCGTATTTGGAGTGAAGAGCAGCCAGAAGCATTGCAAGAGCTACCAATGCATCCACAAAAAACAACCGTTTGGTGCGGATTATGGGCTGGCGGCATCATTGGACCGTATTTCTTCAAAGATGATGCGAATCACAACGTTACTGTGAATGGTGAGCGCTACCGTGCGATGATAACAAACTTTTTTTTGCCCAAGATGGAAGAGCTTGACTTGCATGACATGTGGTTTCAACAAGACGGTGCCACATGTCACACAGCATGCGAAACAATGGACCCATTGAGAGGCGAGTTCGGTGAACAGTTTATTTCACGCTTGGGACCAGTCAATTGGCCGCCCAGATCGTGCGGTTTAACGCCTCTAGACTATTTTTGTGTGGCTATGTTAAGGCTAATGTCTATAGCGACAAGCCCGCTTCGATTGACGCACTGGAAGCCAACGTTACCAACAGTATTCGTGAGATACCGGCCGAAATGTTGGAAAGAGTATGCCAAAATTGGACTAAGCGGATGGACCATTTGAGGCGCAGCCGCGGCCAACATTTGCATGAAATAATCTTCAAACATTAAATTATATCGACCCAACTATCGATCCAAATAAATATTTCATGCATTTTTCTGAATTTTATGTGTTTTTTTTTAAATTTCCGATGGTTCTTATGAAATCACCCATTATATCAGAGAGCGGAATGAAAACACGAGATTATTTTATTCGATTCTAGGGTTGGTTTGGAATAATACTAGGTTGGTTTGGGTAATACACCGGCACCAAGAAACGACCCAAGTAAGCAGTTTACATGAAACTAACAAGTAACTTTTTCATCCTAACTTGGCTTATCGAAAAGCTCGTTTGTTGTTTGATTCGTTAAACTGACTTGATATATCCCAAAAACGTTTCATTATTTTGCCTTTAGTCTTATGCAACACTATCATTAATATATTTAAGTACATATCATTATATAACGAACTTGGCTCAAGTAGGCCTTAAGTTGCTTACGGCACTTAAATTTCATACTTCAATTCTTCATCAACTAAGAAACATTTGCTGCATAAGGATTAAACTATTTTCAGTTTTAAGTAAAATTGAAATTTATTATTCCAACAAAAAAAAAACAAGAGAAGTTAAACTCATCATCAGTGTAAAATAAACTTTCTTTAATCAATTTTTATTTTCTTTACTTGAGCTAATTCAAGTACTCTTGAATAGTCCTTACAATACTTGAGTTGGGCAATACTTGAGTTGGACAGCACTTCTTTATTCATTTCAGTGTGCCAAGCTCTTAATTTTAAAACAATTGTTTTGAGTTAATAAAACTGAAGTAGAGACTGTGTTAGAAAAATAACTAAAAAGTAGAGCAAAAATATAAAATAAAAATAAATTGATAAACGTGTTAGTGAAATATTATGAACTAGATTATTAGTTTGCTTAAAAACAAATTGGAATGTTAGATAAATTATGTAAATTTCGGAGTTATACGAGTATGATTTGAAGTTGGCATTATCCAACATATGAAAATTTTCGAGCAAGAGCTAATTTTCCACATGATCATTGGATGAAAGGGGGAGACAGTACGTAAGAAGACCTATTTACGTACAAATAGGTAGTATTTTGAATTTATTTCCTTTCGTTCTCACTTCCTCTCCCGGTTATAGCATGCAAATACAAAATGAGATTTCTGTGGCTTGAGATAAGATGTTTAGCAGCTTAAAAATACCCATCACATTAGTCGACAAATTGTTGGGCATGACGTCAAGTCGACGTTGGCGACTTTTCTGCCCCTCAATAGCAATATTTCCCACAGAACAAACTCGGCAAGCAGCCATAGACGCTTCCACATTTCCTACAGATTTTTTGTTTTTTTTTTTTTATATTGGACCAGTACTCAGGGGATGACTCCTAGATATGCAGTACTTTGTACCAGAACTAGGAAAATAGGTTGTGAGGAGGGGAAAAGGGGGAGTAGTGTTTGTGAACATTTGATTGGAACCTTCCAACGTTATAACAGATAGGAAACACGTCTGCAAGCAGCTTATTCCACAGACGAAGCGTACGGCTGAAAAACGAATTCAAATTCTGTCTGTAATGCGTAGTACGATTCCCCGGGCAATCGACCACAAATCGGTGAGCTCTGGACGATGAACGCGTGCTACGTAAAAATGTGCGCGTTTCGGGAACAAGATCCCTGATCTCGTCAGAGCAAAATCCATTGTAGTAACGATAGAACAGAGTAACGCATCCCACACTGCGTCGATGCTCAATAGAGTTGAATACCCTACTCTCACCGATGAGCTTCTTCGCCCTCTCCTGCACACGGTCGAGTAACCCCAAAATAGACTTTGAGGCAGCGGCCCAAACATGAGAGTTGTATTCCATTTTCGGTCGGATGTAGGTGGTATAAATAATAAGGAGATCGGATAGAGTGAAGTACATCTTACACCGTTTCAAAAAACCGAGATACTTGAATGATTCTTTAGAGACATGAAAAATGTGTTCAGTCCAGCGAACATCACACTGTATCTTCATTCCAAGAACATCAAGAGCATCCGAGTCCTCAATATTTATACCATCCATGAGTACAGATGAAGCAGCATTTGCGGTCGTTTGTTTGTGTGTTAATAGGCAACATTGGGTCTTACGAGCGTTAAAGGTGACCCTGTTTTTACGACCCCATTCGGAGATTTATAGAAGATCACTATTCAGTGAATCATTCATATTTAGCCTCTTGGCAGCGATCTCTGATAGCTGGGCCTATAACTAAAAGAGTACGAGTAACAAATGCTGCTGTCATTCGCGAAAGAGTGGATAGGGTTGGAAGTTTGATAGAGAAGGTCGTTGAGTAAAATAAGAAATAGAGTAGGAGAAAGAACGGAGCCTTGCGGTACCCCTGAATTAATCTTGAACTCGTTTGATGAGACCCCATCTATAACAACTCGTATAGTGCGGTCTCTGAGAAAGCTCGATATAAACCGAGAGAAGCCATCACCGACACCAAAAGCGGTAAGTTTTGCCAAAAGCGCACCATGCCACACTCTGTCAAACGCTTTGAAAATATCCACAGCCACCACCTTACTTTCGCCAAAATGATGGATTGAGTGGCACCATTTCTCTGACAGATATGTCATAAGATCGCCAGTAGAACGGCCCTTGCAAAATCCATATTGGCGGTCACAAAGTAATTTATGTGACTCTAGATATTTCATAAGGTGATAGTTGATCATACTTTGGAAAGCGCAGAGCAAATTGCAATTGTGCGGTAATTTTCGGGGTTATTAGCTTCACCCTTTTTGGGGGCTGGCGTTACATTAGCAACCTTCCAGCACGATGAAAACTCACCAACATGGTAAAGTTTGCTGAAGAGGTGTGCTAACGGACGCGCAAGCGTAGAAGAGCACTGCTCCAAGTGCTGGGATGCCATCCAGTCCAGGAGTCTTATTTATGTCGAGGTCGGCCAAACCATTTTTAACTGCTCGAGCCCGGAAAAATATCTTTGGCATAGTTACAGATACCCTTTCGAGCTCGGGAAGTGGTTGACTGCTTTCCGGCAAGCAGGAATTGCTTGCAAAGATTTCAGCCAACAGGTTAGCTTTGTCAACCGGGTCGGTGAACGTTTGGTCGTTCCTTAAGAGAGTTGGGATTGATGAACTAGCACTGTTATTTACTCTCTTAACGAAAGACCAAAAGGTCTTACTGCCCCGGGAAGCTGCAAGGACCTTGGCACGAAGGCGCTGTTCGTGAAGAAAAAAAAAATTCTAATACTTGTATAGGAACTAAAAATTTTAAATGTGTTTTTCTCGAAACAAGTTTTTTTTTAGTTATGACTATGTTGCAATAAAGGAGCGATATAATTCTGCCGTGTGAACAAACTTTGAACTTTACTCAAGGGAGGTGTTTACTATTCAAACCTGCAATTGCCCCTTTTTCAATTAAATTGGTTTAAAATTTCCTTTTAAATGTCAATATTTTCACACATTCCTGCAACAAGTCATTTGCTCTTGCTGCAACTTTATTTGGAGAACTTTTTCTCTTTTTTTCTATTTTAAAAATTAATATAAAATCTGGTAAATTGTGTCAGTAGAACGTTTTAGTATGTGGGTGGTTTGTTTTTTTGCTCAAGTACATTTTTCACTTAACAGCTTCTTTTTTTCTTTTTTTTTTCTTTTCTCAAAGTAACCTACAGAAAAAGGAAACCATTATTGTTAACGATAAAAATAATGTTTAGTTGTTGCAATAAGTAACAGTGAGGAGAAAAAGTAAAATATATAAGTACATATGTATATACCTATATGTAGGTAGGTATGTACTCGTAAAGGAAAGTGTAAAGCTGTGAAAACATTTTTACAACGCACTTAAGAAGATGTAAAGATGTCAAGATAAACTACAAGAAAAACAGTTTAAGATGAAAATTTATACCAACGAGATGTTATCTCAACTAAAGCAAACAAACATTGTAAGCAATTTCTACTACTGGAAAGAAAAAAACTTATTTTTAAACACAAACTTTGTTTGTAGCGCAAAAATAATGAGTTTTTATGGTGAAAATGCGTCTGAGCATGTTGTGTGGTGCAAAATTTCACGCATTGCTAAACATTATGTTACTTTTGGAATACCCTGTTAATATCTAAAGAAACCAAATTTTTTTTCTTTATGTATCAATTTATAAGGAATGTCTGGCTGAAAATCGAACTATCAACTATCTTAATTGACAAAATACTTGTGAGTTACAAAGCTTTTTGAAATATGAGTATACATAGTCATATCTCGAAAAATGAGCTTTTCGAGTTACTACGAGTACTACCTTTTATATTGTGCCACAAATTTGTTCAAAATCCTTTTAAACTGCTTCCGTTTCTATTTCTATTTTCTAAACAAATTTTCTAAGATTTCTATGGAAGTTCAAAATTTCAATTGCGTTTTTCTCGAAACAAGCTTTTTTTTTTTAGTTAAGACTATGTTGCAATAACAGAGCGATATGTAAAGGGTGTTTTTTTAAGCTAGATAGAACTTTAAATTGTAAAAAGTAACACAAAAAATTAAATTTTGATGAAACATTTTTTTTATTTGTTTCAGTATACTCTGACAAATCATCGTGAATAGACTCACGCTTGAACAACGCTACGAAATTATCCAAATTTACTTTGAAAATCAGTCGTCGATTCGCGCAACTTTTATCGCAAAATTGTGTTCAGCGATGAGGCGCATTTTTGGCTTAACGGGTTTGTTAATAAGCAAAATTGCCGCATATGGAGTGAGACCAATCCACAAGAGACCCTACAGACTCCATTACATCCAGAAAAATGCACTGTTTGGTGCGGTTTTCATGCTGGTGGCATCATCGGACCTTATTTCTTCAAAAATGAGGCCGGAGCTCGCGTTACGGTCAATGGAGATCGTTACCGCACCATGATCAATGATTTTTTGTTTGAAAATATGGATGACATTAATCCGGAGGAGATGTGGTTTCAACAGGATGGCCATACGGCGAACGCAACCATCGACTTACTGAAATCAAAATTTGGCGATAAGTTGATTTCGAGAAATGGACCTGTCAATTGGCCTCCAAGGTCGTGCGATTTGACACCTCTCGATTATTTCCTGTGGGGCTACGTGAAGTCACTGGTTTATGCTGATAAACCAGCAACAATTGACGCCTGGGAGGCCAGCATTGTTCGTGTTGTTCGTGACATACGGCCAGCAGTGCTCGAAAAAGTGGCCCAAAATTGGACGTCCAGAATGCGCTTCGTCAAGAACAGCCGCGGTGCCCATATGCCCGAAATCATTTTCAAATGTTAATGTCACGTATTGATCTTTCGAATAAAAAAAAATTTTGATTACAATTTAATTTTTTGTGTTATTTTTTACAATTTCAAGTTCTATCGGGCTTAAAAAAACACCCTATACATCAGGTTGGGTCATTTTGGAAGGACCAAAATTTGTCGATATGGTGTCATCGATTTTTCGATAGATTTTCGCATTAGAAACGGAAGTTCCACGACAATATATCAACGAAGTCATTTTTGAGGCGCTGCCAAGATTGATTCAAAAATCGATGGTACAGTATATACGAGGGCTGATCAGCAAGACCGGTGAATACGATGGTTGTTGCTGGATAACGATTTGGACAAAAACTCATTTACAAGCATTGATGTGTGAGCTGGTGCGTTATCATGGTGCAATATTCATAAATGTTTTTTCCACAATTCTGTGCATTTCTGACCTATTACTTTACGCAAACGGAGCATAACTTCAAGGTAGTATGGTTTGTTGACCCTACGATCTTGTGGCAAGAATCTATAATGCACCATGCAGTCAAATAAACCAGTAGGGCAGTCAAATAAACAAAAAACCTTCACATTTGACCACACTTGACGTGATTTTTTCAGGCTTGGCTCTTCTGGACGCTTCTATTGGGATGATTGAGCTTTGGTTTCAATGTCACACACCCATGACTCATCACCACTTATGACTTTTTGAGGAAATCTAGATTGTCGTTGATGATGCTTAACAGCTCCTGAGCAATGTCCTTGCGACGTTGTTTCAGCTCAAAATTTAGTAAAAAATCGAAGAGCACACTAAAACATGACTAACCTCTTTATCTGTCATAAACAAACTGACAAGCCGAAAATGGCAGATGTTGTCAACATATATAACAGAAATGTAATCCAACATAACAGAAAAAAATGCAAAAATCGATCATACGTAACTCGCGAAAATTTAAAATAACGAATATTT
Organism: Thecocarcelia acutangulata; assembly: GCA_914767995.1. Taxonomy (NCBI): domain Eukaryota; kingdom Metazoa; phylum Arthropoda; class Insecta; order Diptera; family Tachinidae; genus Thecocarcelia; species Thecocarcelia acutangulata. The sequence goes on along the minus strand of OU612097.1, from coordinate 97,546,274 downwards.
TTTGATCAGACCATCGCTCCTTCATTGCAACATAGTCATATCTCAAAAAATGAGCTTTTCGAGTAAATACTGCAGAATTGTTCACAGTACTTTCATTTATATTGTGCCAAAAATTTATTCAAATTGCTCTTAAACTGTTTCCTTTAGGAGATATTTTCTAAAAAAAAAATTTGGAAACTAAAAATTTGAAATGCGTTTTTCTCGAAACTAGCTTTTTTGAGATACGACTATGTTGCAATAAAGGAGCGATATGTCGATTGAGCCCACCTAACATATATTTTTATTATGTATAAGATTCGGTTGGCAAGGCGGTTTCGAGTGTCTGGGAAATTTGCAAAGTTGGCTTCAGAAAACGTCAAAACTTCCTCACAAACAATACGGCAACTTTAATTCTCGCACTAAAGCGAATGACCGTTTATAGTTCATATGAATGTTCCATCCAATATATAATATGAATGCACATCCAATATAAAAGGACGATACCAAAAAAATTTTTTTGTGCATTCCCAAAATGACTTTCGTGAATTCCCAAAATCCTCCCACTGCCCCGGTAGCAATACGGCAACTCCAATTTTCGCGCTAAAGCAGCAGCACTGTGGCATGGGTTTCGAGTGTTGCTAACACACAAGTGAAGCTAATATAAGCCTGTTAAAATTTAACTAAAACTTGTAAATTATTAGATTTGAATTAGATTTTGGGTTTTTGTACATTTGTACATCAAGTTCTGGTTCAAGTTCCTTTTTTTTAAGTTTTCCTTAATAATGAATGTTTACAATACAAAGTTGCTGTGATCAATAATTTTTGCTTGAAGAAGGCAAGAAAAATAATATTCACTCCTTTAGCTGGAGGACAACTAGCTGTTTCGTAGTCGCTATACTATTCACCAGCCCATTTTCGGATTTGAACTCGGGTCATGACGTATCATGACGTATCATGACCCGAGTTTCATTTATATAATTTTCAATTACAACTAAAACACGTGTGATTAGTCGTACTTTGATGCTTTGTTCAACAATAATGCTTAATAAATTCCTCAAAAAATGGCAGTAGTCAGCAGCTGTGTTTTCATCAATGGCTCTACGTTGAATGAATAGAAGTTTTTGGAAGAGCTTCATAACAAATGTTTGTAAACTTTTTTAAACAATTATTCTATGGAATGAGCATCACTATTATACACATATTCACATTTGTATGTTTGTATTTATATATGTATGTTGGTTTTAGTGAAACTTTTATTTTGTTTTCCTCTTTTCGTAATATTGCTGACATTTGTGTTGGAAAAATGTTCAATTTATTGTTTCTTTCATACGACAAGTGAGCTCTGTCTTATGGCGTCTGTATAGTTATGTACATATGTAAATATTTATGTACTCTTGTGTAGTCTCAATGTCGGTTCATTTGAAATTTTATGGACTTTTGTTTTTAATATTGTTCATATTATTTTCTATTTTACTTATTTCGAGTTTTGGCAATACAGCAATTTCAAAAGTTTGACAAAACATTTTTTAGATTTTATTGGAGGAAAGTGACACCTGCCAATGACATGTTTTAAGGGAAAACATTTAATTGATTTTTATAGCAAAAATGTGTAGAAGTTATTATGATGTTTGCTTATTTTGTTTTAGAATAATTGAAGTTTCATTACAGTAAATAAATTTGTTGAAAAACCAAATTGGCAGTAGTGTTCAATATTAGTGGAAAATAGATTTTAGATGAATATTTTAATTAATGATTTAATAAATGTAGTTTAAAAATCTAGAAAACATGTTTCGATATCAAACTAATTATTCATATAACCAGACAACTATCCGTATAACGCATTCGAGTTTTTTTTTTGGAATTCCCAAAATCAGCTTCAAGAACCGCCAAAATCCCTGACTTCCCCAGAAACAATATGGCAACTACAATATTCGCACTAAATCGTAACCATTAATAGTTCAGATATACGTTGCACGGCCAAAACGCGCACTGAATATGAACAACCGGTTCTCATTCGGTTAGCGAAGAGGTTACGATTTTTTTTGGGAATTCCCAAAGTCGGCTTCAAGAAACGTCAACTTTTTCAAAGAAAAGCCGGTTTCAAACCAGTTAGCAAATTGGTTCCGATTTTTTTGACTTTGTGAATCCCTAAACCGAATACGAACAACCGGTTCTCATTCGGTTAGCGAAGAGGTTACGATTTTTTTTTTTGGGAATTCCCAAAGTCGGCTTCAAGAAACGTCAACTTTTTCAAAGAAAATCCGGTTTCAAACCAGTTAGCAAATTGGTTCCGATTTTGTTTGACTTTGTGAATCCCTAAAATCCCCCCCCCCCCCCCCTCTTCAGAAGCAATATCGCAACTCCAATTTTCGTAATAAAGCAGAATCACTCTATATACAGTTTTACAAACCTACATAACTAATAATCACTCATATGGCATGGCTTTCGAGAATTGCAAACATTTAAACAAACGTACAAGCGAAACTAATATAAGCATGTTAAAAAGGTGTGACCTTAAATACGAATAAAATCTAAACTAGTCTAAAAAATTCTTATTCCAATAACCAATAATATATTTATTACTAAATAAAATAAAATCGCATATGCGATTGTCTCGGCTTCAAGTAACGCGAAAAACTATTAAGTCGCTCAATATTACTAGCATGCCAAATCGCCAAAACAGGAGATACCAGGAACTGCTTTCTTCACAATATCCATTGTGGTTCCTGATGCCAAATCGCCAAACCAGGAGATACCAGGAACTGCTTTCTTCACAATATCCATTGTGGTTCCTGATGTGATCGTTTCTAGGTTGGTGTGCACCAAACCTGGAAACTCTGCTTTCTGCGGCATAAATGGGGTAGCATTTTCTCGTTTATTATAGCAAATAAAATTCTAGAATGCTGCATAACTTATGTTGTTTAGTACATCCAAAACCTTTACTAAGGGTTAAAATTAGCAGAACGGGAATCAGCAAAGCCTCCGGGAGGTTCTGCTTCGAAGTCTACCTTGGATGAAGCGTTCTGGTTGAGGTTTAGACTTAAAATCACAGGAAGGGAACTATGAGATGCTGTTGTCTTGCAACAGATACCTGTAATATAACGTACCAGGGGTGATGGTTAGGCGAGTGAGTTGTCTAAGGGTTGATGCTCTTAATGGGCTTCACACTAGATTGCGTTGACTTTATGCGAGATTGTACGAGTACATAGGAGGGGCTACATGGCCCAATATTTTCAGCAAAGCACGTGACAAAAGTTGCGACCTGTGTGAACCTTCCTAGGAATACCGTGAATAGTTTACGCCTTGGAATTGTCCATCATCAGATAAGGCCGTCGAGGCAGGTGCTCATGTAAATCAATGACTTATTCTGTGCGTGCGGTACACCGTACAAATTGAACTTACTTTCACCGCTCCATTTCACTATAGATCGCAGTTTCTTTGGCCAGTGTAAGTAACGCTTACAAATTCAAGTGACCACTTTCTATTAATTATGCTTATGAGTGGTTTCTTATTGTCTGGTAATAATACTAATTGAGGCAGTCATTCCCCTAATCAGCAACTAATATGTGGACTCTATCGGCATACCAGTTAGCTCATGTCATGCAGCGAAATTTTTTTCAAAATCAATTTTTAGCAGAAAATAACACCGTAATCTTGCGTCTGCCACCGTATTCATCAGATTTGGCCCCAGCGACTATTTCCTGTTTCCAAAATTGATAAGACCAATGAAAGGACGACATTCTGCGATAACTGAGGAGATGAAATGCGAATTGCTTACGAAGTCCGAGGTCTTTCCAAAAAGTCCAAACTACTACTGCTTCGCGGAATGATAAAAACGTTGGCACAAGTGTATCATATCCAAAGGGGAAAACTTTGAAGGAACCACTATAGAAATTAATAAACAAAGCAATATTTATTGAGCCAAATGAAAGTTCACTTTTTCTATTAATCAGTATACGAGAACATGTCGCTCCTTTATTGCAACATAGTCATATCTGAGTCAACATAGTCAAACTGAGCTTTTCGAGTTAATAATGCAGAATTGTTAACAGTACTACCTTTTATATTGTGTCAAAATTTTATTTAAATTACTTTTAAACTTTTTCCTTTAGGAGATATTTTCTCAAAAAGTTTGCTAAGACTTTTATGGAAACTACAAATTTGGAACGCGTTTTTCTCGAAACAAGCTTTTTTTTAGTTATGACCCTGTTGCAATAAAGGAGCGATATATACAAAATATAAAAGGTATCAACGAAAGAAAAAAAAAAAGAATTAATAGTAAAATACATATTGGGCTTATAAACCCCAAAATTTTGATAATTTTTTCATCACTGTTTCAGGAGAATAGTTGAAAGTATTTCTTTATGTTTCTGAAAAATATTAACAATAATAATGGTGTCAGCTGAGCGTAAATTTTGACGCAGAGTTCCTGATCGTGTTGTTCAGTGTTTAAACAAAAATTTCTTGAGGTTCAACCGCTATACAAGAATTACCCTTTCATATATACAGATGTCTCAAAAATAAACAACATAGTTTGTTACAGTGTAACCAAAAATGGTAAAATACTTATAGCTAAAATTCTCCCTCAGTACACATCAATATATATATAGAGGAAATCATTGTAATTACAGAGGCTATAAACATATTAAATAATAAAACAGGATATTTTGCAATCTGCACAGACTCACTTTCCTCCCTCAAATCAATTATTAATACCTCAAACAATTGTACCTATGCAACAACTATTAGGAATCTTCTAATTGACAAATACCCAAACGTTGTACTTGTGTGGACACCAGGACACTGCGGAATCATAGGCAATGAGTCTGCTGACAGAGCTGCTAAGAAGGGAACTAACAGACCTCTTTTAACTTCACATAATTTCAATACAACAGATATCAACAAATTTTTAAAAAGCTACTTCTGTGATAAAATCAGCTTCTTCACAAAAACCTCAAACTGATACCGAACTTCCAACATGAATCAAATTTGCATAAATGACTTTCTAAGAGATTGTAAGTTAAATAGATGCGACATAGTAAAAATAGAAAGACTGCGCTTAGGACATTCCAAGTTAACCCATGGACATATACTCAAATTATCTATCCCAAATATTTGCGATTGTAACATAAACAATTATGCACATATTTACAACATGCCCAAAATTTAAGAACCAACCAATCTTTACTTTCAAATCCCAATAGAACCAACCTCACCCAAATACTAAGCTTTTTAAAAGCGACTGATATATATTGTCATATTTGAGTACTAATTAAAAACAAAACAAAATATTGTACACCAAGCTATTGAAACATTTCTTATTTATGTATAGAAAACTATGTATGAGTCTATATATGTATGTATATTTACACAAATGTCGAGCCTAAGGCCTAGTAGCCATGGCCAAAATATAACATTAGTTAATAAAGGGCACTTCAGACTATCACACTTTGTATTAAGACTTGTCAAAAAATCAAATAATACGTGCAAGTGTGATAGTGTGAATGTAAAGCGTTATGAAAATGAGAAATAATACGGTAAAAGATTTGACATCCCATAACACTTCACCATTTTTAGAAATTTGTTTAAACAATAAGATTTTTCATTGGATCAGGGTTGCATTTTTTGCAAAAGCAAATAATAAAAATATTAAAACCAGACGTTAAGTAAATTGGCTGTTTATTTTCAAGTCATATTCCTTCTTTTACTTTAGGTGTGATAGTGTGAAAACAAAATGTAATGGTACGTTAGATTTTCTGACAGTCGCAACAAATATCTTTAGATTTTTGTCCCACAAAATCCAATCAAAATCTTAAGACTTGTATGACAGTCTGAAACGCCCTTAATTTGTAATTATTTTCTAATACTATAAATAAATAATAAATAAATATATTATGACAAAAATTTATTCAAATTACTTTTGAAGATATTTTCTAAAAAAAGTTTAGTAAGACTTGTATGGAAACTAAAAACTTGACTTGGCATCAGCGTTGTCAACTCGGTGCGTTTCGCTCCGTTTTTGGTGCTTTTTAGAATTTTTTGCGCGAAAAATTCTTTAATAGGTGCGCTGTGCGCTTATTTTTAATTTCCGGTGCGCTTTTTAAATTTCGGTGGCACCAAATCATATTCAACACAACTTTTCGTTTTAATATAAGAAAAAACCGAACAGAACACGGAGTAATAATGTGTAAAACATAACTTGTCATAGGCATAAAGTAAAACAATCTTTTTGTTGTATAGGTACATATTATCGAATGAAAAGAAACATTTCGGCTTACAGAGAGGGTTTTGTTATTAAACGATCAAGCCAAGTTTGTCAAATAACACAATAAAAGCAGACACTGAATAGTTCGTATTTATGAAGACGCATAAACTTGTTACTGCATTAGTAATTGATAAATTTCCAAATTATTAATTAAATTATTAAATTTTTCGAAAATGCTTGCATTAAATTTTGATTATGGTAAACTTCATCTTTTACTTGTTACAATTATGGCAAATTTTCGTATATTTCAATAAACTCTTAAATTAAATTTACACTGTGTTTAATAGAATTGCTATTACACGCTATTAATGACCAAAAATCGACATGTTTCATCTCCTGCAATTAAAATTTTAACGACGAATAGGCAATAAAACTAACAGCTAATTTTGATCATCACGGAATATAGTTTAATAGCGTTGCTGAATAGCTAATTTGATCAAATATCATTATAATTATTGTAAAGATACCATTGTCTTAATAAACGTACCAGAGTTGTACCAGACACCAAGTTTGACAAACACTAGTTCTAATTATTAAACGAATTTGATGGCATGCCATCAGACGGTGCTAACGAGAGATTTTTTTGCTATTATCTTTTTGGCAACACTAGCTTTGACAGCTCACGCACGTTTTGTATATTGTGTCACTGTCAAACATCTTCAGTTTGGTCTATAATTTAATCATGAATCGTCTTACAAACGAACAACGCTTGCAAATTATTGAATTTTATTACCAAAATGCGTGCTCTGTTAAGAAAGTTCATCGCGCGCTTCTTTCATTTCATGGTCAGTTTAATCGACCTACTGAGGCTTCTATTCGGGCTATTGTAAAAAAATTTCGTACCAAATTTACATTGTTGGACATTAAACCACCAACACGCTTACGTAGAGTGCGAACTGAAGAAAATATCGCAGCCGTATCGGCCAGTGTTGGTGATGACCGTGAATTATCGATTCGGCGCCGTTCGCAGCAATTGGGCCTCTGTTACTCCACTACGTGGAAAATTTTGCGGAAGGATTTGGGTGTGAAGCCTTATAAGATACAGCTGGTGCAAGAATTGAAGCCAAAAGACCTACCACAACGCCAAATTTTTGGTGAATGGGCTCTTGAAAATTTAACTTTTTTATCGAAGAACTGTGTTCAGCGACGAGGCTCATTTCTGGTTGAATGGATACGTGAACAGGCAAAACTGCCGTATTTGGAGTGAAGAGCAGCCAGAAGCATTGCAAGAGCTACCAATGCATCCACAAAAAACAACCGTTTGGTGCGGATTATGGGCTGGCGGCATCATTGGGCCGTATTTCTTCAAAGATGATGCGAATCACAACGTTACTGTGAATGGTGAGCGCTACCGTGCGATGATAACAAACTTGTTTTTGCCCAAAATGGAAGAGCTTGACTTGCATGACATGTGGTTTCAACAAGACGGTGCCACATGCCACACAGCACGCGAAACAATGGACCAATTGAGAGGCGAGTTCGGTGAACAGTTTATTTCACGCTTGGGACTAGTCAATTGGCCGCCCAGATCGTGTGATTTAACGCCTCTTTTTTTTTTTTTGTGAGGCTATGTTAAGGCTAATGTCTATAGCGACAAGCCCGCTTCGATTGACGCACTGGAAGCCAACATTGCCAACATTATTCGTGAGATACCGGCCGAAATGTTGGAAAGAGTATGCCAAAATTGGACTAAGCGGATGGACCATTTGAGGCGCAGCCGCGGCCAACATTTGCATGAAATAATCTTCAAACATTAAATTATATCGACCCAACTATCGATCCAAATAAATATTTCATGCATTTTTCTGAATTTTATGTGTTTTTTTTTTTTAAATTTCCGATAGTTCTTATAAAATCACCCATATAAGACCCGTCTAATGGCATGCTCGTCTAATAGCCGCTTAAAAAGCTGTTTCATAATCGTGGTTTCGACATAAAATACAAAATGAGTTTTCAAAAATGAAAAGAATAAATCTAAACAGGGTGCGTTTTTGTTAAAATAACGCACTTTTTCCCCCATTTTGGTGCGTTTTTAAATTTCAAAGTTGACAACGCTGCTTGGCATTTCATGCCTGGCTCACGATGTCGTTTCGTTAACGTTCGCTAATGTTTAGTATTAAAAATAAGTGACTTATTGTCAACTATTATTCAACTAACGGACATATCGGAGGTAGAAAAGGCAAATGATACAACATCAGGAAAAATATTAAACTTATAAACGGCATTCGAATAGGTTTTTTGCCCTTAAAAATTACAACGAACATTTACGAAACGACATCGTGAGCCAGGCAGAAAATGTGTTTTTCTCGAAACGAGCTTTTTTTTTTAGTTATGACTATGTTGCAATAAAGGAGCGATGTGTATACTTCACTTACTTTTCATATTATTGTTTATAATACTGCTAAGAACAAACTGAATAATTTGTTGCTGTAACATACAGAACTTTCTTACTTTAAACAAAGTATAAATTTTAATTTACTAGATTTTTCTAAAGAAACTTTTAAAATAAATATTTCCCTTCCCTTCACATCCCCATCCCTTCAAAGTCATTTATTTACCAAAGTGTATCTTAACGATGCTCTATAAATCTTCGTCTTCTTCTATTTTGTTTATTTTCCAAATGGCAGTCACTGGTCGTTCATTTTTATGTTCGAATTAATGTTCTTAAATTATGGTAAGAATTTTTGGTATTGTCGTTATTCCAAGCAATTTAGAAGTCATAAAACTAAAGTTGAAACAATGTTTCAACAGTGACAAATAGAAATGCTTTTTGTTTTTTTGTATCTCTCATTTGGTGACAATGATGACGAAAGAGAGTTTTCTATTGTTTGTTATTTTTGCTGCGGGCGAGAAAGGGCCTGATTAAATTTATTTTACTAAAAGCTATTATAAATTTAAGTTTTTGTTTCTTTTTCTGAATTTAAATTTACAACAAATTACTCCCAAATTAAAGAGCTGCGCGCTCAGGTATATTTAATTCCAAGATGGCTTTGAAGCAATTGTTAGTCGCTTTATATCTCCTTTTGGCATATTGGCGTGACCAGGAAGATCGACCGATTTAACCATTCCCCACTTCTTTCTTTGGGGCTACTTGAAGTTGCGACCCCAGATAATCGATGTTCTTACGCAGAATATGAGACAAGAATGCGAACAATTCTCACCAAAAATATCGCGGAAAGTTATAGAAAATATAATAAAAAGGCCACAAATGTGCATCAACATAGGCAGCAGGTGCTTGGCTGGTACCATATATTCCAATTAATAGAAAAAATTGTACTGTTCCAAATAAAGATTTCTAATACTCAAATAATTTGCTTTATTTATTAAAAAGAAAGCTATTCAAAAGGAATATTGGATGATTAGTTTTACACTACCTTTAACTTATAAGGGATGACCCAACCATAATGTACGATGTTGATTGTGAGTCAAACCTTAACATCAAACTTTTTGCCCAACTTAATTTAACATTTCTTTATTTCAGATACAAATTCAATCATGGAAAGGTACACAATTGAGCAGCGCATCAAAATGGTTCCATCGATTTACAAAAATGTTTGCTCAAATCAAAATGCATTTCAAAGAAACTCTTCGGCAACGAGGCTCCCTTTCACCTGAATGGATTTGTTAACAAGCAGACTTGCTGCACTGTTCAAATGAGACGCCACAGGTGGTGGCTGAGAAGTTGATTCACCTACTAAGAGTGACTTTTTGGTGTGGTTTATGACCTAGCGGCGTCGCCGTGCCGTATGAGACCGGCCAAGCAGTTACCATAAATAGTGTTCATTATTGCGAGGTGATAACAGATTTCCTGTAGCCAGAAATTCAGGATATGTTCCTGGATGATATGTGGTTCCAACAGGATTGTGTCACATATCACACACAGCCAGCGTAACATTGACACTCTTGCTCGCGAAATTCAATGGCCGCGTATTCTCACGTCGTGGTAATGTTAATTTTGTCCGTCACGATCGTGACGGACTTTTTTCTTTGGGGATATTTAAAAGAAGAATTATAGATCAATAAGCCAAGAACTACTCAAAAACTAAAGGATAAGATAATTAACGACATTTGTTTGTATTTTAAAAAAATATGGTTAATATGACAATATTCTAAGGGCAAAATACTATTGTTGAATTATATGGTTAAAAACAACCACATAATATGGTTTCAATCTGAAATTTATTTACTACATTAAGTACAGGCAAGAACCAAAATTTAAATATATAACCATATATATAGTGAAAATTATAGTAATTATATTATAGCTAACACTGTTAAAGCTAAAGTTTTACTGTCATGCACAACCCTATAATAGAATAACTCCCAACCATATGATTGAAATATTGGAAATTCTATTGTTACGATGATCAATCGTAGTGTTGTTGGTCACAATATTCTACGATAATATAAATACACATACATACACACATAAGTATCTTCTATTTACAATTGAAACACTGTTTTTTGTGATTTATTTAATTAATTTTTTTCAATCAATATATAATATCTAAAATAGAAATTAGAATATAATAATAGAACTCGAAAAATCTTTGTTATATTGGACATATTGATGAATTTTTGTTCTAGCCAGTAAATTTGTAAAAAATACGCATACATTCAAATCCATTACATACACATAAATACATATAACGAGTGATTTTTTTGCTATTATCTTTTTGGCAACACTAGTTTTGACAGCTCACGCACGTTTTGTATCTTGTGTCACTGTCAAACATCTTCAGTTTGGTTTATAATGTAATCATGAATCGTCTTACAAACGAACAACGCTTGCAAATTATTGAATTTTATTACCAAAATGCGTGCTCTGTTAAGAAAGTTCATCGCGCGCTTCTTCCATTTTATGGTCAGTTTAATCGACCTACTGAGGCTTCTATTCGGGCTATTGTAAAAAAATTTCGCACCAAATTTACATTGTTGGACATTAAACCACCAACACGGTTACGTAGAGTGCGAACTGAAGAAAATATCGCAGCCGTATCGGCCAGTGTTGGTGATGACCGTGAATTATCGATTCGGCGCCGTTCGCAGCAATTGGGCCTCTGTTACTCCACTACGTGGAAGGATTTGGGTGTGAAGCCTTATAAGATACAGCTGGTGTAAGAATTGAAGCCAAACGACCTACCACAACGCCAAATTTTTGGTGAATGGGCTCCTGAAAAGTTAGATAAAGATCCACTTTTTTTTCGAAGAATTGTGTTCAGCGACGAGGCTCATTTCTGGTTGAATAGATACGTGAACAAGCAAAACTGCCGTATTTGGAGTGAAGAGCAGCCAGAAGCATTGCAAGAGCTACCAATGCATCCACAAAAAGCAACCGTTTGGTGCGGATTATGGGCTGACGGCATCATTGGGCCGTATTTCTTCAAAGATGATGCGAATCACAACGTTACTGTGAATGGTGAGCGCTACCGTGCGATGATAACAAACTTTTTTTTGCCCAAAATGGAAGAGCTTGACTTGCATGACATGTGGTTTCAACAAGACGGTGCCACATGCCACACAGCACGCGAAACAATGGACCAATTGAGAGGCGAGTTCGGTGAACAGTTTATTTCACGCTTGGGACCAGTCAATTGGCCGCCCAGATCGTGCGATTTAACGCCTCTAGACTGTTTTTTGTGGGGCTATGTTAAGGCTAATGTCTATAGCGACAAGTCCGCTTCGATTGACGCACTGGAAGCCAACATTGCCAACATTATACCGGCCGAAATGTTGGAAAGAGTATGCCAAAATTGGACTAAGCGGATGGACCATTTGAGGCGCAGCCGCTGCCAACATTCAAACATTAAATTATGTGTTTTTTATGTGTTTTTTGTTTTTTTAATTTCCGATAGTTCTTATAAAATCACCCATTATTAGTCGATATGAGTTCTTATGTAAACCTTTTTGTTTTCCAATGTTTCTTTTTATGTCACAATTTTTATCACCAGAAAATTTATATTTCCTTTAATATTTTTAATATTATCAAAGTTAAAAAAACGCACACAAAAAAAAAACTAATTCGGTTAAAATTACTATAAATGAACATGTCAATAATTTTCATAAAATCAACAATAGTTTGTTTATATTGTGTTGCAAAATATGTTGATGATTTGTTTTGTATAGTAGATGAAAATAAGATAGATTTATTGCTATCAATATTAAACTCCTATGATCAAAATATTAAATTCACTATTGAGAAGGAATCAAATTCTTCACTTCCTTATTTGGATACAATAGTTATAAGGAATAAAAATAGGTTATTAATAGATTGGTATCAAAAACCAACTTCTTCTAGTAGAATTATAAATTACTTTTCAAAACATCCAAAAAAAGTTATTATCAATACAGCTAAGAATTTGATAGATAGAATATTAACAATAAGTGACCGTAGATTTCATAACAAGAATAAAAGCTTAATTAGGAATATACTGAATGATAATAGTTTTCCTAATGAACTCATTTGCAAGTTGATAAGACAATTCAACATAAGAGGAAGATCAGATAATGAGAATGTTTCTGAACCAATTATATATAAATCATTAACTTATGTACCTAGGATGTCAGAAAGATTGGAGAATTCAAATATATATGATAGTTGCAAGTATAAAATTGCACATAAAATACGTAACACGGTAGGTAGACATTTTAGTAAAACTAAAGACAAGTTAAAAAAGTTAGAATAGTCCAATTTAGTATATAAAGTTCCTTGTAATGGAAATACCAATGAGCAGTGTGATAAAATTTATATAGGAATAACAGGTAATAAACTTAAGACTAAATTAGCAGGACATAAATCTGGCCAGAAATACAGAAACTATAATTCTTCACAGAAAACTGCGTTATCAACTCATTGTCGCGATTTTAATCATAATCCAGATTTTGGGGGTACATCTATATTAAATAGGGAAAATTATTGTAAACGGAGATATACATATGTTAGAAATTTTACAAATAACTAATGTACCGTTAGAAAAAAGAATGAATTTTAAAAAGGATATAGACGGATTGGCCCAAAATTATAGACATTTAATATACAAGAGTAAAAACAGGAGTTAAAAACGTATAAATAGGTTTTTATTTTAGATTATTGAAAAAATTTTTCATTTCTTTCTTTTTATAAAAGATAATAAAAAAAAATAAAATAAAATATATACTTTTTCTTTATCCTAATTTTTCGACCTTTTTATTAAATTAAGATGAAATGATCTTCAAGCTTGAGGTCTTTTTTATAAAAATTTTTTTAAAAAATGTGTTTATTTAATTCAATATTTCGCCTTCCTTCGGAAGACTTCTTCAGGAAAATTTTTTGATTTTTTGTTTATAAATTATTTGAAAGGAAATGAAAATAATATTAACATAGATACATAAATACATTCAACATAAAGTGTCACAAAAAATTAAAATACACAAAAACCATTTTTAACATAATGTAATTAACATAATAATAGATTTCTTAATATGCTAATTTATTACTTTATTTTTATAAATTAGATGCCTATAATTCTGAGCTAAACTTTCCGTATCTTTTCTAAAATTAATTCTATTTCCTAATGGTACATTAATTATCTGCAGCATCTCAAACATATACCGTTTCCTATAATTATTTTCCGTATTCAATATGGAAACACTATTAAAATCCTAGTTATGATCTAAATCCCGACAATGAATAGACAAAGCAGTCTTCTGAGACGAATTAATATTTCTATATTTCTGATCTGTCTTATGTCCTGCTAATCTAGTCTTCAATTTATTCTTCGTTGTTCCTATATATACCTTGTCACATTGTTCACTATCATTACCGCTACAAGGTATTTTGTACACTAAATTCGACTTATCTAGCTTACTAATTCTATCTTTTGTTTTACTAAATAATCCTCCAACTGTTTTATAAATCTTGTGTGCCATTTTATATCTTCTTTTATCAAATATACTAGAATTCTGTAACCTTTCAGACATTCCAGGTACATACGCTAACGATTTATTAATTTTTGTTTCTATACTAACATCTGATATATTTCTGCTATCATATTGTCTAATTAATTTGCAAACAAGGTCCTTAGGAAAACTGTTTTCAATTAATATATTTTTAAGTACTTTTTATTCTTCCTATGGAATCTAATATCACTAATATTAAATACTCTGTCTATAAGATTTTTTGCGGTATTTATTATTACTCTCTTTGGATGTTTTGAGTAAGAATTCATTATTCTTCCAGAAGACGTTGGTTTCTGATACCAATCTATTAACAAACTATTATCTTTTCTTAAAACTAATGTATCTAAATATGAAATTCTGTTGTTTGATTCTGTTTCAATTGTAAATTTAATGCAGGGGTCAAACGAATTTAAAGTTGACATTAGCATATCAACTTCTTCTCCTTTTATGATACAAAACAAATCATCTACATACTTAGTTAAGATTTTAGGTTTATTTCTCAATTTGTCTAAACATGAATCTAATAACTTCTCCATAACAATATCCGCTACAACGGGAGAAGCTGGGGATCCCATAGGTAGTCCTTTATTTTGTGAAAAAATTTTATTATCTGACTGAAAATATCTGCTATCAATTATACAAAATCTAAGAATCCGTAAAAATAAATTTTTATTCATGTTAGTGAATTCTGATAATCTGCTCCAGTTATCTTCAATAATATTAATAGCAAGTTCAACTGGTACACTAGGAAAAAGTGAAACAACATCTAAAGATATTAATTTTTCATCACTTTTAACCCTAATGCTTTTAATTTTATCTTTAAATTGAATAGAGTTCTTGACATTATACTTAGAATTCACTGTTATGTTTTGAAGAATGTTAGTTATATATTTGCAAAGTTCATACGATGGTGAATTAATTGAAGAACATATTGGTCTTAAAGGAAAACCTTCTTTATGGATTTTTGGTAACCCATATAATCTTGGAGCGATTGCTATGTTTGTTATCGAAAAATATATACTATGAATAATGTTAATGTTACTACTACTGTTTAAAAAACTTTTTCTCTATGTATAATTTATTTTTTGTTACATCAATTTGTTTTCAATTTTATAAAAATTTGTAAACAAAAATTTTGAAATTTTCCTGTAGAAGACACACAAGGGGGTGTCGAAATATCGAAACATTAATAAAACGAATAATTTTGAAACAAGTGACCTCAAGCTCAAGTAAACAACAATTATGTGTTGCATTAACCATAAAATAAATAGTCTATTATTGGACATAACAAAAGATATTGTTGTATTCAAAGTAGCTTTTAGCACAGTATTATTGTATTCAACTATGTTTTAAAATGGTAGAAATGTAATAATGGAAATGTGGAAATTTGCCTATAAATGTCTATATTAAAAACTATAATACACCGGCTAGCGCCAACAAGTCAAATTATGACAGAGGAAATACTAACGTTGCCACAACAATATTCCAAATTGAGTTTTCTTTACGTGTACATACCAAAGTCATTGAAAATCAGATGGAGTTATGCCAACGAAGCCATGGCGATTATTGGGCGGTTATTTTTTTTACACATATTTGTCTTAAATCCATTTTCCATAATAAAAACTATTGAGATGATTCTCTAAAAACTTTTTGTTTTATTTAAAATTAATATCATGCATTTTGATTGGGCTACACTTGATTATTTAAATCTAAAAAATTTAATAAAGTCCTTATGTACGTTATAGAAATACTATTTTAAGCAAACATCTTTCAGTGTCCTTGCAAACCAGTTTACGGACAACTGATTTTGGTAAAGTAATAGAATAAAATTTAATTGCACATTTGCATAAAATAATATCGAATTAAATGCAAATAATTTGACTCAAAACGGCGACCAATTCAAACAACAAACGAAATTAAGAGACCTGTACTTCGGAAGCTGATGATTGCTATAATAATAACATTGCTTTTCGTAGCTTAATTGTTTTTACACAAATATTTACTCATTGCAACATATATGCAATTGTCGCTTCTAATTATAAATGCATGATTAAACATGTCCTTGTACCACAGAGTGTGTATAATAAATTATTAAAATATTTATCTTTTACGAACTCTATAGATTTCTTGTTCCTTTGTTTGGTGTTTTTGGGTGTACGAGTTTTGTAGTTTTATTTTTAACATTTTGTAGCCGTTATTATTGTTTCCCAAAAGTTCCTGTGTTTTTATTGCATTGCACAGTGGGTTCGATCACAGTTTCAAACCGCTAGTGCAATTGTAATGAACTATAGTTGTGGGTAGTAATATGGGCAGTATAAATAGGATTTATTATGCGGGGCATTTAAAACAGTTAAAGGTTTTGTTCATAAAAAACATTTTATATTTAGTAAAGATTTATTTAACAAATTTGTGCACAAAGTTTATCACGACTTTTGCCTTAAATTTACTCCACCTACTTTTTCGAAGGTTTAAGTTTCACTGTAGTAGCCATTAATACAACCTAACGATAAAGCTTCCGATAATTAATCTGAACATTAGTTTAACATGAACGATAAAGTCACCATTAAATTGTTCCCATTCTTACAACAAAAGTGTTCGGCAGAAAATATGGCAGCTTCAAATGCTTAAAGGAAACTTTGAAATTTACCATGAGGATAAACCTGCTATTAATGTTAACTTGCAATATAAAAAAATTTTATCTGTCAGATAAAATCCTAATTTTATCTGTGGTCCCAAATGTAAAACTCTAAACCAGTGGTGCCCGCAAATCCTATATGGAAGAGTAAACTCCAATACATTTAAGGAAACACCATTTTTATTTAATAGTTTTTGTTGTAAAAAGCAAAACATTTACAAAAACAAAGTTCACACTGATAATCGCTATCGTCAATGTTTACCAGATAAACATGCGCAAGTGTTGTTGCTTTGCCTTTGTGTGAGTGCGGGGAAGAACGAAAAAATATATAAAATATTTTGTGTATTTTTCATTGCTAATGCTGAGCGCAGTATTTGTGTATCAAAGAGCACAGACCTATAGCTAAGTGCATTTACAAAAACAATTGAGTATTAAGTGCATAGGGCTTGGGCACACTTGCTCTAAACAAATGTTACAAAAATTTTCTCACTTTATAATAAAACGGGCAGTAAAACATAAGGAAATAAGTAGAGTTGGGTTGTTGTCGAACGAATTAGTACAATTAAATTAACTAGTACGGTTGAACGAACTGTTATTATGAGAGAATTAAATTAGCCAATCAAATCAAATTCTGCGAACTCTTTTAGGTGTTTTAGGTGCGTAGTTGATGTTTCTTTCTTTTATCTATATACATGTATTCTTCTTCGTTTTATTCTGATGCATAAAAGTAGACCCCAGCGAGCAAGTTTTGCCTGAGTGTTCACATCACCAGCACACTCTGCTTTCTGGGGCATAGAGGAATAGAAGTTTCTCGTTTATTGTAGCAAATTAAACTCTAAAAAACCTCGCTGGTGAATAATTCACCCCGTCGAGTTGGTTCATCATCCGATAACGCCGTTAAGACAGGCGTTGATGTAAATCATCCTGCCATTGAACGCCTGGTTCACTTAATTGTATGCCAGCGGAAGAAGATATGTAGAAGTTGCCAATAACTATTTTGCACGTGATCTTCATGCATCACAATAGTACTCGGGAAATTCATTAGGAGTTCTGTTATCTGATCTCTCCTAAGAAATATGGAGTCATAGAACAAAACGTGCTTTTTTGCATTTTTTTAGAAAATGCAAAAAAGCATTTGGGAAATGAAAGGAGTTTTATTATATAAAATGAGGAGTCGTAGAACAACGCGTGCATTTTTTTACATTTTTTTTAGAAAATGCTTTTTTGATGTATTTGCATTAATTTCGCAAGTTCTACTGGAAAAAATCTTATTTGCATAATATTTGATCCCTTCTCGTAGAAAAATGTTCGCTTTAAAAGATTGATGCAGAACTAAACCTCCATTATCTTGTAGTGTGGAAGGTGTTGGACTAAATTTTTCTAATCTGAGCAGTGTCTAAGGTATATACACTGGGCACTGATCAGTTTTAACTTATTTATTTCCAATATTTTATATCCTTCAAGCCTTTCGTGTTGTTATTGTCAAGGTTAAACCTCCACAAACATTACTCCCTCTTTCCTCTTCATCATAACCTATTTTCCTATTTCCAGTACAATGCGCTGCATATGTAGGGGCCATCCCCCGAGTACGTGTCCAAGATAAAAGAAAAACGTGCTTTTTTTCTTGTATTTTAACAAAACGTAGTTTTTTATAACAATTTATTTTTGTTGTGATTTTCTTGAGTCACGACGCACGATTGTAGTTTTAGAGGGCATGCGTGACCAAGATTAAAAACACACAGATACACACACGCGCGCATCTCTATAATTGTAATAGTAATACCTACTGTATTACTTAGGGAGGTATCGAATGCAGTTGCATTGAAGAAGATATTATAATAAAAGTTTGAAATTTTTTTACGAGTAAAGAAATTGTAATTAATTTAAACTAAACTAACTTTTCATTAATAATAAAAAATTATTAATTTGATATTTTTGTTTAAAAGTTTAATTCAGCTCAAAAATAACACATGGTTCAATTTCAATAAGAGAAATTTCTCTTACCAGTACATTCAAGCTCATGTAACAAATAGTTTCAAATAATTAGTTCTTGTTTTTGCAGTTAAAGATCATTTTGCTTTTAAATAAAAAATTAAGCAATATTTATTTTCGATAACAATTTGTTATCATCGTCAGGAGATGTCATTAATAACATTTTAATTTTCCAACAAATTGTTATCGAAATAAATACTGTTGAATTTTTTATATAAAAACAAAAAGATTTTTAGTTGCAAAAATAAGAACTACGAGTAATTACTTAAACAAGATCATATAAATAATTATTAAATATAGTTTCATATACATATATACCTATATATGTATATACATATCTATGTATACATAAAAAACATTTACATATCAAAACTACTCACATCAAAACGTTGTTTTTTCATTTTATACTAAACAAAACGTACTTTTTTGCTTTATTTTAACAAAGCGTACTATTTGCAAATAAAAAGCCCTTTAATTTCGTACAATCTTAACACTTACTGGGGCGACTTATAGCTTGTCCGATGCATTTTAAAATAAAGAATGAAGTTATTTGATATTCAGGACTTATGCCGTAAGATATTCGGGTGAAAAAAGTAATCTTTGTTTTTCTTACATTTTCAAAAAATAAAAAAGCACGTTTTGTTCTACGACTCCTCAAATGCCAAGTTCAGCTCAACTAAACTTAATTTGATTTCATTACTCATTCTGAATATTTTTCCCCTAAAAAGCTTAAAAATGTTTTCAAAACACAGCAATCTGCCCTTGTGTGCACTGTTGCTACACATGTGTTTAATAGTATTTGAATTTTGTAACAATTGTATTACTTGTCTTGTTTTTAATCTAAAATTTTATTTTTTATTTTTTGCGGTTTAAATGCATGCGAATATGTAAATTTAATTGTTTCTCTTTTTGGTTTGTTGTGGGGTGAGAGTAACCAGATTACAAATAAATGTTTGTAAACATTTCGTTCTTTTGTATTTCCCAGGCTTTAAAATTTAAGAGAATTTTTATGAAAATAGTGTGGTTTAATTTCACTTTCGTGGTATCACAATCTACTTTTGTATAAAAATTGTAAATTATTTTGTTTGACTGCAGTAAAAGACACAAATATTTCAGTTACTTGCAATTGTTTTTCTTACATAAATATTAATTTAAGCGTACCACAAGTATTTTTCCACTAAATACCCCTATTACAGAATTTCGAATAGTAATAGTTTTTGCTGTTTCACTATTTTTGTATGAAAGAAGAATAACAGCTGAGTATTTTTATAATAAATAGAAGTTTTATACACCTGCAGTCACATCCAATTTTTTTACTGGTTTAGTTAATATCTTGAATATCCTGTGAAACAGAAGTACAACTTTAAAACTTTTTTGTGAAGGGTAAAAAAAATACCAATTGGCTGTTTATTTAGCCTACACTGAAAAAAACTTCGTTATTAGAAAGAAACCATTTCATTTAACATTCTTTGGTTAATGCCATGAAAAGTTTCACGCCAGCTGTGAAAGCTTCATTAATAGAATGAATATTTCAGTACATGATCAGTTTACAACTTCATTAATGTTACAAAGGTTGTTTCATTCGTGTTACGAAAAGTTTCTGCATGAAAATGTAAGAATTTCGTTATAGTTACTAAACAGTGTAGTAAATATCCTGTAAAAAAATTCATTGTATTAATGTAAGACTTTCGTAATAGCTACGAAATAATATGTTTAAAACAAGGAGGCATATTCCATCATATTTTTGAAGGGTGGACTGCTCGACCAACAGTCTTGATATCCCAGGTTCGATTTCTGCCGCATATTCAGGGTATTACAGCAGATAAGCAAAGTAACTGGGCAGTTTAACAAGCTTAACAGTTTTTGTGCTTGTTAAAAAAAATATTGATGAATTCATTTCATATATACTATTACGTTTTTGCCTCTAAAACGCTTTTGCGGATTCTTCAACTGCAAATGACTCTCACATTTGTTCGTTATGCAGTAGTTAAAGAATGCCTATTATTTCTTGATTTCGACCCTCTTTTTTGTTTTTAATATTATATAGTTTTTTAGCTTGAGGCTTTTTCATTTCTTTTCTTGAGGCTTTTTTCATTTCTTTATACTATAATCTGGCAATATTTCGCTCTCCTTCGGATAGCTTTTTCAGGCTGTTTCGTCTCTCCGCTGTTGAAATACCGTTTCTGAGAAAACCTTTAGACCTAGAAACTCTTTTCTTTCACCATTCTTCTACCCCATCGATTCATGGGCTTGTTATTGAAATTCTGTAAAATCGGTTGAGATATAGCTGAGATATATCAAAAATTCCGAAAAGAAGCTATTATTTTTTTTGCAATTTTGTATGAAAATTAAAAAAAAAAGTTTTTTGTTTTGCTTTAAACTTTACACAATTATTAACGATGGTGACTAAAAGGCAAAAGCAAATTTTTCCAGATATCGGTCAATATATACCCAAGATATAGCCTAAACCGGGGTTTTCATAAAAATGTCGCTTAAGCAAACTTAAACAACTGTTTTTGCTTATAAGCAGTTCGAGTAATAAAATAAGGTTGTATAAACATGGAAAATGAAAATTTCAGATATATGTCCATATATAACCGAGATATAGCCAAAACCGATTTTTCATGAATATGTCGCATAAGCGAACATAAAGAACTTTTTTTTGCTTAAAAGCAGTTTTGATTATAAAAGGAGTTATAAAAATACGGAAAATAAACATTTCTGAAATCGGTCCATATATACCCGAGATATAGCCCAAAGCGATTTTTTATGAAATTGTCGCTTAAGCCAACTTAAACAACGTTTTTTGCTTAAAAGCAGTTCTCGTAATATAAGGAGGTTACTAAATACAGAAAATTAAAATTTCCGATATCGGTCCATATACACCCGGTATATAGTCTCAATCGGTTTTTCCATTGAATTTTTTTTTTTTTTTTTTGCTTTAAAGCAATTCTAGTTTTAAAAGATGGTTTATTTGTGTTGATCCTAATTTATTTACCTTTTTTAAATAATTTTCTTCTTTTTTGAATAATTTGCAATATTCGAGGTCGTTTTTTATAAAAAAGTTTAACAAATTTATTCAATATTTCGTTTTCCGTTGGAAAACTTCTTCAGGAAAATAATTGTTATAATTTATTATAACAATTTGTTACAAATTATAACAATTATTTTCCTGAAGAAGTTTTCCAACGGAAAACGAAATATTGAATAAATTTGTTAAACTTTTTTATAAAAAAACGACCTCGAATATTGCAAATTATTTAAAAAAGAAGAAAAAAGAAGGATTGAATAATTTTGACATCGGTCCATATATACCCGAGATTATAGCCTAAACATATTTTTCCATGAATTTTTTTTTTTTTTTTTTTGCTGAAAAACAATTCTCGTTGTAAAAAAAGGTTACTTAAATACAGAAAATAGAAAATTCCGATATCGGTTCATATATAACCGAAATATTGCTTAAACAAACGTTTCCATAAAAATGTCCATAATATATTTCTTTTTTGGAATAGTGATTAAAAGGAAAAAATATTTTTTCCCCGATATCGGTCCATATACATATATCCGAGCATATTTAGTTCAATTTTGTAATATATACTATATACTCGTATATACGTGACTATCGTGAAGGCTATTTTAGATATACGTAGAGAAATATATATGGTTGATACAACAATATTCTAAGGACAACATACTATTGTTGAGCTATATGGTTGCATCTGATAATATTATATTGTTATACAATATCTAAAACGCCATTGGGATTCACCATAGTGTTGTAAAAAATACTATAAATGACTATATGTTATTTTATGTTACGGCCGCAGAGACCAGGGAGGTTTCCAACTAGCTACTTTTTCTGAGCTCACACCACTCAGTGGGTTCCAACCCTCTCCCTGGGTACGCCGACATAAAAAATATTTATTTATATTGAAAAAAAACCAAACATTTACTTAAGCCGCTTTGCTTGCCACTTTCCCGATCTCTTATATTTTAGTTCAACATTGTTATAATAATAAGTAAGCATAGTATTAATTAAAGTTATCAAGTAATTGTTAGACTCAACTATTTTATTATACTGACCATTCATGGTTTTTATCATATGTAATATTACTACATTCGTGATCGAATCATACTAATATCAGAGATAGCTTAATTAGAATAATAGTTTTATTACAATTTTCACAAATACATATGTACATATAATAATTAGTTACTCAAAAAGGCTGTTTATAATATATATATTTTAATAATATGTATAATATAAATTACAAAAAACAAATACTCGGATTGCATTCTTATGGAGTTAATGCACAAATTTCTGATTTGATGTTGAAATATCTATCTGCTAAAAGAAAACAGAAAGCTTTATCAAGAATTGCGTCTGCAGTTACAATTTCAAAAGTCATACGTAACCACAGTAATATGTTTGCATGTATTGTTAAATAACACAGTTACCTCTATATACTCGCAAATACTCAAGATTTATATTTTCCGCCACTTCACGTTTTTGCTCTGTTGTAATTTATTTCAATATTTTTAATATCAAAAACACAAAAAACAATTTTTTTATTTCCAAAGAAAAAATCGAACTGAAAGAAAATTATATGTCAGCGAGTAGAAGAAAGATATTGTTAACGACGATAATAGTAAATTTACTTTGTAAACTTACTTTTGTTGCATAGGAATTATCGTATCGTATACATTAGAAAAAAAAAAAATAGTTTAGTATTGGGTGTGATAAAAGCTATTGTTCTTTTCAATATTGTTTCACAGTTGCTATTGTTGTATGCAATCATATCTTGAAATTTATAGATGGTAAAAATAGAATTATAAAAATGCAAACAGTAACATATTTATAGAAGAACAAACTATAATTAAACTGATAATATGATGTTTTCAACAGTAATACCCAATGTTATAGAATATATAATAATGTTGTCGCAACCATATAACAAACTGCTTTTTCTTTGCGTGTACTATATATAGTCTTACTTGTTTTTATCTTGGACCAGTACTCAGGGGATGACCCCTACATATGCAGTGCATTATAGTAGAACTAGGAAAATAGGTTGTGAGTAGTGTTTGTGAACATTTGAATTGAACTTTCCAACGTTTGAGATATTTTTCGCTATTATTCATTATAAGACATTTTTTTGCTATTATTTAACTTCTTGCTGACTTTTCAACATTTGAAAGCGATATTTCTGCGATGATTGTTTTCATTTCCATGACCAAAATTTATTAACTTAAAAATGAATGAACGAGCTATTAAAAACATACATATATTTAATACATAAATATGTATGAATCAGTGATCACCAAAAATCATGTTTTTGCTTGATTAACTCATACACTAAAATTCGTAATCAACAAAAATCAGGCAACAAAGCTCAATGCTGAGTAAAATCAACTCGCCTTGTAAATACTGCGCGTTCGTTTTAGTACTGAATAAAATCGGCTAAAAGTTAGATGTTGCTTCGATTGTGTGTTGTATAAACAAATTTGAAACATATTTATATAGATATTTTGTGTGTTAAGCCTAGTATTGAGATTGAATGTGCGAAAATTCTTCAGCAACATTACTTATTTCGTACGAAAAACTTGATATGTACTCAGTGTTGTCTATTTATTCTCTTATTCATGTTTTTTTTTTTTTTAATTTTAAGTAAACATGTATGTATTTCGTGCGAAAAAAGCTTTGCTTGTGTTATTTGGCAGCTGAAAAAACAAATAACCCCAGAAATAATTTTAAATGAAAACATGTTGCAGATACATATTGTGTGTTTTTCGCTTTAAAAACTCAGTACTACATTTCTAAACTTATTTCGCAGATATTTCATACTAAACACTTTTGTATGCAATTTGAAAGAATTACGCACGAAATAATGAACTCAATATTAGCCTTTAGTTTATGAAGCCTAGTATTGAGATTGAATGCGCGAAAAATTTTCAGCAACACTACTTATTTCGTACGGAAAAATTGAGATATACTCAGTGTTGTTTATTTGTTCTCTTATTCATGTTTTTTTTTTTTTTTTTAATTTTAAGTATATGTTTGTACTTCGTGCGAAAAAAGCTTTGCTTGTGTTATTTCGCAGCTGAAAAAACAAATAGCCCCAGAAACAATTTTAAATGAAAACATGTGGCAGATACATATTGTGTATTTTTCGCTTTAAAAACTCAGTACTACAATTCTAAACTTATTTCGCAGCTATTTCATACTAAAAACTTTTGTATGCAATTTGAAAGAATTTCGCACGAAATAATGAACTCAATATTAGCCTTAAGGGACAAAGTTATTTTAAAAGCGCAGTGAAACAAATGTAGTTTTTGTTATATGTATACCATTGTGTTTTTTAACAAATGTTCAAAAATAAATACTTATATACATATCGCTCCTTTATTGCAACATAGTCATAACGCAAAAAAAAATGCTTCGAGAATTCAAGAATTCGAACACAAGAAATGAATGCTGAACTTTATGGGCATTTATTTATATACATATATGCACGAACCTTAAAGATGATTTCACTCACATTTGTCGCTCATTGTGTTTACTAATTAAAAATCAACTGTGAATTTGTGCGACTGAATACAAAATCATATTTGAACGAAATGAAATGGTTGTTCTCAAATGTATGCACTCAAAGTTGTTCTGTGGTATGAGTGCATACATAAATAGGTATGTGTGTAAGTGTAACGAAATTAAAACAAACGAAAAAATATTGTAACCATGTAGTCGTATACTCAAGTTAATAACTTCATCTTTGAAATACATTTTGGTAGGTTATTTAGTTAGTTATTGTATTATATAATATTTTGCATAAAAGATAGCAAAAATGATTTATAATTGTAATATTTCTCCTTACGTCATCCATCAATCAAACATAAAAGTCAGATTGCAAATTATACAAGTTCGCATATAACTGCTTGTGACTACACAATCAGGCATTCTCTTCCTTTTTTTTTGTGTGTGACTCACGCAAACAACATCAATTATCAGGAACAAACAAAAACAAATGCAAACGCATACATACTGATACGCACGCAAACATACACACACATACATGCAAATACATATACATAGATACGTATACATTAAATCAAGATACTAAAGTTTACAACAGCAACAATTACAAAAGAAAAGGAAATGTAAAAGTATCCAAATGATTTATTTATTTCATTTAACTGAAATAAATGAATCGATTACATACCATGTGAATAAAAACCGCACCGAAACAGAACAGAACAGAGTTTGCCAAATCAAAAACTACGACTACAAACAACAATAGCCCGATACACAATCTTATGCAAACGGTCTTGCGTCATAACATTTGCAAATTTGAGGAGTATATTTTTATTTCACATTAACAAAACACACACATACGAGTATACATTTGGGAGATTCAAACAGTGTCATATCACGCATAATGTCATATTATTTTATATTATGCTTCGAACAAAAAAGCCAGAAAGTACTCGTAGTTAGATCTCTTAGACGAAGTTTGTCGTAACTAAACGGTAAATATTAAACGTGAGCATAAAACGTTTTGTTTTACTAACTTCATAATGTTCAATGGTGAATTGTTCTCTTTTTTTTGCACTTGATTTCATGAGTGCACAAATATTACTGTTCTCTTAAAAAACATACAATAACATTTATTCGTCTTCTAACCAATGCAATATTTATTGTTGTTTTAAATAAAATTTCAGTACTGAATTTTATGTTTGAATAGTGTCTCATGATATGAAACTCTGTTAAAGGAGACAATATGTAAATGTATGTTGTTAATAAACGCAACGGTTTGTACTTTGTATTTGCATTATTTTATATTAACTCCATCGTTGGAGTGGTTCAAATAGAAATAATTTAATGTCTGAAAAGTACATGTACATTTTAATTTCATTATGGAGATAGAGGTATGTAATTAATGTACATATTATGTATGTATTAATTCTGTCTTTGCTAATCTACATGTTGCAACTCCATATTAGCAGTTGTTGGTTCCTTTTAGAGCTAAAAATTAATTTTTAACTCTAATAGGAACCAACAATTGTTAGTATGGAGTTGCAACCCGTAGATCAGCAAAAACAAAATTAATACTGGAGAGTTTACCGTAGTTAAGTTTACGGGAAAAAGATTTGGGAAATATATTATAAAATACAAGACGCTCACGCAAACATTATTACTAGTGTGGTATCATTCAAAATATGCTAAAATATTTATATTATATTTTTTATTATCCTTAAATTTTTATTTCATTTGTTCTCATTCTAGAAACTGTAGTAGCTTGAATATTTTACGTTTATTGATAAATAAAAATAATCTAATTTAAATTTTTCTCTAAAAAATAAAAGATTTTGCTTTCAAAAAAAGTCAAAGTAATATGAACTATTGAACAATATAAAGTGCACAACATATAACTTGATAAAACTGCCCAGCAGTCCACAAGTTATTACAATTTGCAAAGCATCCGATTGTAAGCGATTGTGTCAACAGAAAAAATCAAAATAAACATGTTAAGCACAACAAACAACTAGCATCCGATTCAGATTAGTGTTCTTCTATTCATATTGTTAAATTAAATGTACATAAGAAGCAAAGAAGAAAACAGATGCTAATAATATAGTTTTGAACTCATCCAATCTTCGCTTACAATGTATACAGTGTTGGATGCATCTTACGGCCTAGGCCATCGCTGTGTAAATGTAAGTAGGAATTGTATACAGACTTCGGATGGGTCGCACTTACATTGTCAATGGTCTTAGATCGAAGATGTATGTGACAAAAATTTCACAGGGTGTCCACTCAAATGAGGTGCAATGATTTTTGCATTGTTTGCTCTCTTGTTCTCTATATTTACTGTTTAATAATATTCCCATACAAATACAATCAATATTTACGCTTCAAAAATATGAAATACTGACTCAAATTTAAAAAACATAATGTCAGAATACTCACAGTCATAATCACAGTTGTCATAAAGTCTTAAGTCTTAGTATGAAAAAATATCATACTAAGACTTATGACTTTATGACAATACTTTGAATATAGTAATTATACTAGCAATTGCAGAAATATGCCATCTCAATTGCACAAGATAGTGAGTTGGGCTAATATAACTCAACGTATCTCCTGCACTTGACCATACAAAAAGCCCATACTGGCAAAAATATATAAGTATATACTCGTACAAGCAGAAATTAACAAAACAAAAACAAAACACCAGAGCCGACAAACATTTCCTCTGAACATTTTCCGTTGCAGTTTTTACAATTGTTTTCCTTTCGCTGTGACATTATTATTTATTAACTAAAGTTGACTCACCTCTAAAGTCGACAAAACAGCAGTACAAAAAAGAAAACACAATAATTTTATACACTCAAAGAAAAAATATATAGATAAAAACGTATTCTGCATATAACATTCAAATTAAATTAATGGATGTAGACAGTGGTAGCCAAGCACATATCGCTCCCTTATTGCAACATAGTCATATCTCAAAAATGAGCTTTTCGAGTTAACAATGCAGAATTGTTAACTGTACTAATTTTTTCATATGACCGCAATCATATGACAAGAATTGCTACCTGTGTGAGCCTAGCAAGCCACACGGGGGCGGTGGTGAATCGTGAAAAATTCACTTCGTGGAATTGATCCACCATCAGGTTAGGCCGTCAAGGCAGGTACTGATGTAAATCATTTTCACAGTTGTACTAATTTTTATATTATGCCAAAATTTCATTTAAATTACCTTTAAACTGTTTCCTTTAGGAGATATTTTCTAAGACTTGTATGGAAACTAAAAATTTGAAATGTGTTTTTCTCGAAACAAGCTTTTCTACGCTATGACTATATTGCAATAAAGGAGCGATATATTCAGCAAAAACCGAGTATGTTTTTAAATAGCTAAGCAGTGAGATCATACTTCATTAACTAATTTGGCATTCTTTATTATATTGTAAGCAAACCATCATTCGAATGTTTGCCTTCGTGGTTTGTACGGTGTACGTGTGAGAGCCAGAGATCTGCACCGGTAAACCATTTGTTTACCCAATCATTTTCACATTCAAGTATTTTTAACACTCTTAAAAATTAATGCGGTGGTATTTCTACTTGTCTTTCGTTTCCAAAATCTTGTTACATCAAAAATATATGTAATTACTTTCGTATTTTGTGTATTTTTTAAGAGTAAATAAAACGACCAGAAAAAAGAGTGTTGTTGTTACTAGTATTTAGTAAGAGAAACATTTTGAGTATTTTCTATTTTCGTTTCTAAAGGCAGTGTCAGATAAAACTTTGTCGCTTTGCATGAAGCTTAAAACTTTAACAGAAAAGCGTAAAGCAAAAGGTGTATGTCACAATAAAAACTTTGGCAACGCTCACGATTTGGTTATTTATCTAAAAAAAATTTTGTTAATTTTTACATTTAATCATTTCTTATGATAAGACGAACTACTAAAATTGGTTCTAAATGTTTTCTTAGTGCATAAAGCTATTAGAAAAAACTTCAACGCGTGAAAAGATGAGAGTTGCCGAACTTTTTGCTTCGCGTTGCGTTAAAAGTGCTCTATGCGACGTGTTTCATATAAGTATATATATTTTATCTCAGATGTCAAAGCGAATTAGCAAAGCAAAGCGAAGCAAAAGTTTTATCTGATACGGCCTTAATCGTTTTCTTAATAATATATAAATGATGTCAACTTGTAAAAACAACACTCTCGACAAATTCTTTTGTTCTGTCACCCTTTTTTGAAAATTAACCGAAATTGCGGCTGAGAGATTTAATTATTTACAACCATGTTGACGACTTTGAAAGTAGCATACTGAGTGATGATTTTAAGATTGTTTTTGCTGAAAAATTTGATATGAAAATTCAAAATTTTTTCCACAATTGGTTACATGAATGTCTAACTGTGCATCTATTGTTGCTAGAAACTAAAACCAAAAAAAAAAAAATTATTATTAATGAAGGAACATAAAGTAAAGGAAATTTTGTGAAAATGTGCTTCATAAAAAATCTATTTTTTAAAGTAAAAGTTAGTATTTTTACCGGTTTTGTAGTAAATATGTTCAAATAAAATATGTATATATATTTTCTTCAAAACACGATCGCCAAAACATGATGTTTTACAAACCTTCTGGCAACTCCGCGCTTAGTACGAATACGTTTACCGAGTGTGAGTGAGTAAATACATAAAACTGAACACACACACTCTCATGGGCAAGGTAAATATGTTACGGCAAAATCTTACATATAAATATAATTTTCGTTGTTAGAAAGATGTACGAGTAAGATTACCGAATGTGGAAAAAATAATTCAGAAACCAAATCAAGCAGCCACCGCATACAAACTTGACTGGGTGTATTATATATTCCAGTTAACAAACGCAAACTATAACGTGCATAAAACTTACTTGTGCAAACAATATGTAGTGTCCCATCACACCGTTACTCGATTTAAGAGCGGTACTTAGATCATTAAAAAAGGTACCGGCTGCAGATCTCTGGTAAGAGCATCGTCGCAGCTGAATTCTATGTATTGGGTGGAGCCGATGTTGAATGTGAACTACACTTAAACATCAAGTATTTTTTTGAATTTCATTTGCCATTTTTTAAATTCAGACTTATTCAATTTGAACCAGGGAAAGATACACAAGCGAGCAATGTGTTAAAGATCTTTGGGGGGGTTACTCTCTATTGCAATGCGAAAGAAAACTGTTTCGTAATCGAAAAATTGGTATCCGGTATTGCGTTTTCGTATTCTCATTTCGCATTTAATTTTCCCCTTTCGCATATTTTATTTTATGATTCTTCGCTAATGTTTATTTTGTGGTACCAGTTTTGCTTCATTTCAAATTATTTTGCGAAAAAGTGGGCGTAGGCGACACAAATAAATTATTTTAGCATAAATTGTTTTAGCTTCAATGAAGCATATAAACCTGAACGTTTAAGATAGTGAAACAAGCCTTCACTGAGGCTCATAATGTCATTCACCTCACACAATATTTCTTTCCTCCGACTTGAATTTTTGTTGGCATTTGTGCTGCCACTTTAAAAAAAAGAAAAACTCAAACGTAATTTCCTCCCACTGTGCCACTAAAGTTTTTAGCTCTGCTGATACTGTAGCTTTTTCATTTTTTCCCATAAAATATTATGCTCCGTTTAATTTCCATTTAAGAGCTGAAAAATTTAACATGTTTTCCCCCACATTTGTTTATCATCTTGTGCATTTTTAAAACTCAATTTAATATTAATTTTATTAACTTATTATACAGCGTCATTAACACGTTCAGCGAGACTCATTTAGTTATAAACATGAGCACATTTGTTAACATAGAGCAGAGAAGCAGAAAACTCCGGACATAAAAACAAATAGGCAGAATAAACAAAAGTATGATATTATTAAATAAATAAATACAAAAAATTATAAATAGCTTATTTTCTATGTTTCCCAGCTATCTATATGTCGACATTTCATAGGAACTACCCTAAGCATCAGTAGACTTTGATTAGGGTAGCTCCTATGAAATGTCGACATATATATATATATAGCTGGGAAACATAGAAAACAAGCTATTTATAATTTTTTATTGGTATAAATGTTAGAAGCTAGAATAGCGAATAAAAAAACTCAATTGTATAAATAAATACATGTAAAAAATATTCTAAGTGCAACGTGCTATTGTTGAATTGTATGGTTGGTGCTAATAATATTGTCATATTTGAAATGTCATTAATATACTTAACTGTAGTTTTGTAAAAAAAAAATTATAAATAATCTTACTATATTTTGGCAGATAACGAAATTTTGATCATGGCTCTCCATATTAATTAATAATAAGACATCTTTAGACAAACAATACTATTTATTTAAATTTAAATAACTAAAAATAATTTGCAAAAAAAGAGTCGGGTTGCGCAAATGCAAATGATGTCGATTTCAACGGATTCTAGCATCTGCTAGAAAAAATAAAAATAATGGCATAATTAAAAATTATATATAACCATATTAATATCGTTTAATGTAGCATAGTATAGTTGTTCTCAACAATAGTATGGTTCGTCATTAAAATTCTTATGGTTTTAACAGTTGTATGTTTCTGCACAGCCACAATGTGGATGGCCGACAATATGGTTGACTTTGTTATAGTATTGTTGATTACAACGTCCGCACAAATATCAAAATTTTGGCGTAATATAAAATAATTATGGCGTGTATACTAATGCTGTTGTAACCATACTATATATCAAACTGCCTTTTCTTTGCGTGTATTTAGCTGCTTTGCAATATGATCATTGATTTAACGATGTGCTTCTGGTGTAGCAGAATAAGTATCAAAATCCATAAAGTCTACGATTACCCGGCAAAGCTTGCGCACTATGGTGACTGTTTTGACGGGTCATTATCACATAGGCACAAGGCTGAGAAGCTCAAATCTTTTGTATAATACTTGTGACTTCTGTGCAAGTTGTGAAGATGAAGAGGAAGAGAGTGTGGAACCACCTTTACGGGTTTTTCTTCCATAAGGCCATTTTATATAGGTAAACACATACTGCGTGGATCAGCCATCATATCGGAATGCAATATAAATGCATTGGATTACTTTACGCGTCTCAATCTGTTTAAATCTGAGCCGGTAGAGCTTTTAAGAGCTGCACATCTGGCTACACAGTAGTGAAAAAGATTTACATCAGCACCTGCCTTGCGGCATCTGATGATGGACCAGTTTCACCGGGTGAATTATTCACAATTCACCAGCGCTCCCGTATGGCCTGCTAGGCTCACACAGGTATCAATTTTTGCCATATGTTTGCAGCCATATGAGCAACTTCTTGTTGAGGAGTTCGGGCCTTCTAATCCCTCCTGTATGCATTGTTGCAGCAATCAATGGAAGACAAGGCTCAATGAGTTGGTAGGCCGAAACCCACTAATAACATCAGCTCTTTAACCATTTCACCCGTCAACCATCACCACTGGTTCTTTACAGTACAGGTATCTGTTGTATAGGCAACAGACCCTCGGGAGATTGTTAGTCCCCGAAAAAAGCCATACACCAAACAATTATGAAGTATACTAACACCCCCTTTTTGCGTTTTAGGTTTCAACTACAGTTAGCACGTTTCAGCTAAGGTAGGCACCTCAAGCAGGATCAGTCTGGGTTGAACTGCAAGCAGAACCATCCGGGGGCAATGCTGATACCCGTTCTGCCAATTTAAACCCTTGGTAAGGGTTTCAGAAGCCAACACAACATAAGTCCAGCGGCTTCCTAGAGTTTTATTTGCCACAACAAACGAGGGCCCCCTTTCCCTCTATACCCGAAAAACAGAGTGCCCTAGTTAGGAATAAGCCAAGGCAAAACCTGTTCTCCGGGAGGATCTAGCTATACAAAAAAGAAAGGAGGAATTAGATTGGTTTTGCTAAAGCTGGCAACCAGCACAACCTAACTTAACCTAAAAGTTTATCTGGTTATATTAGCACACTGTTAGGGAGCATAATAAAAGAAGATTATCCTAAAAGTTTCCTAAAAATGTATGTGTGTTAAACTTAAAGTAAATTTTTCCAGTCTTTTTATTGCGTTGTCTACATTTCTTGGCTCATTACCAACAATAAGCTGCCATCTTTAACGTTTGTTAGCAGCCATTTACAAAAACAAAATATATCTTTAACCTTTCAAATCATAAATATCTTGCTTGTTTTTTTTATATCTAGGCTCAATAGTATTGTTAAAGCAAAAATTATGTAGAGTTTAGCTTATCACAACGATTTTGATTCCTCATCTAAGACACTATAAATTGCCAATTTTGGGCTACTTACTTTTTTCTTCTTGTCTTCTCTTTGTTGACAAAAGGCAATATCAAGGTCATCCAGTTATTTGATGGCTGGAAAAAGAAGGAAGAAAAACACACAAAAAAAGATGTAATAAAATATTTTGTCTACAATCTTTGGACAAGTATTTTATAGATGAGACGGTGGGCTGAAGACTTAATTCGAAACTGCTTAAATGCTGGTGATGGGAAATAAAGGAAATTTAAGCAATTTTGTATAACAAAGTCAAAGCAAAAATCAATTTATTTTTTTAATTTAAATTCTTCGACTTTGACAGTTCTTTGCCAAAATTTTAAATTAAATTATTATTTTTTATTATAATACAGGATGTCCACCGGTAAGGTGTACTACTCGCAGTAATTACAATGTAATCCTGGCTGTGGCACTGTCTTATTGATACCACATGGTAATCAAGCCCATATAATATCGCTTCCCATTCACAGTTACCGCTATGCAGCTTTCGTTTTCAAAGAAAAAAGATTCCTCTTGATCAAACTGCACACCAAATTGTCACTTCAAATAGATACAAAGGAGACTGATGAATAATTTGGAAGTGCCCAGAATTTGGAATTGCCCAGAACTGTCTATTTTATTTATTCACATATCAATTCAAATGTGCCTCGTCACCCCTTTAGAGTTTTTCATGAAAATCGGGGTTGCCATGGGCAAGCTGTTACATCCTACTGGCTACGGCAGCGTAAATAACCTTGTGGAAGAAGCTATGATGTACTATGAAATAATCTCATTCGAATGACTTCTTTAAGAACCTATTTCTAAACAATTTTCTAAACCATAAATGGGATCTAAAAGTTTTAAATGCATTTTTTGGATTAAATTTTTTTAAGCTTCGGTTTTTATTTTAGTGAACTAGTGATATGAAAGTTTTTTTGAAAGTGGTATAAGTCCATTTTTCATATATTGAGATATTTAAGGGTTTGCGTTTGAATCAACTTAAAAATATTGCCCAACTTTAATCAGTTCGAGTGATGTTATTTACACTACACTGAAAAAATTTTGTTCAGAAATTCTCTGAATTTTGACATTACTTTTATGAATTTTTTCACTATTTTTCAACCATTGTTACTTTTGATACAAATAATGAAACAAATTTCATTAAATTATTTGAATGAAAACCTTCATAAAAGTAATGAAACATTTTAATAAGAAACATGACTTATTTTTATTAAAAGTATGAAAGACAAATCATATAATTAGTGAAAAAATTTCTCTAGATCAAAGAATCAATTTCATAATGCACATGAAAACTGTACATTAAATTAATGAAAAAGTAACATTTATTTAATGAAATAACTTCTTTGTACTAATGTAATATCTTCATCAAAAATAATAGTTAATTAATAGTTTAAAAAATTTAAATACCAGTGTATTGAAGTCATTTGAATTAATAAAATCTGTTTTATTTGGTGAATACTTGTTCAACATTTTCTTTTATCATAATCAGGTACAATTTCACAAAAGCAAGGAATAGTATTGTTTGTGTAATAAAATAAAGTATCAATGAATAAATGAAATAATTCCATTGATCTTATTACGTACATTTGTGATCATATTTTATTAATGTGCGTTATGATATTATTTCATTAAACAAATGTAACTATTTCATTGATTTAATGTAAATTGTTCAGGTGCTCAATGAATAATAAAATTAGATAAATAACTTCATTGACCTTATGAAGGAGTTTTATATTTTTAATGAATATATTACATTAGTACAAAGAAGTTATTTCATCAAATAAATGTTACTTTTTCATTAGTTTAACGTACAGTTTTTATGTGCTTTATGAAATTGATTTTTTGATCTAGAGAAATTATTTCACTAATCATATGATTTGCCTTTCATACTTTTAATGAAAATAAGTCATGTTTCTTATTAAAATGTTTCATTACTTTTATGAAGGTTTTTATTGAAATAATCTAATGAAATTTGTTTCATTATTTCTATGAAAAGTTACAATGGCTGAAAAATAATGAAAAAATTCATAAAATTAATGTCAAAATTCAGAAAATTTCTGAACAAAATTTTTCAGTGTACGAATACATGTAGTATATTCACGAAGAAAATATTGCCAAAAGTAAAAAAAGAAAAAATATATGTTGGGCCTAATATAAATTTGAAACGTGATCATTCTTGGAATGATTACAGGAAATTTGAATTTTGTTTATTATAGTTTGAATACGGATGTTGATGTATTCTACATTGCAAAGACGGTGTAATCTGTGTGTAGAATAGTGCCAGTGTAAATTCAGAATCATTTTGAGAAGTTTGTTTTGCCTGATTTGGATTTTCTTGATATGTGTTGCTGCGCATGTTCCCCAGACAGGACATGCATACAAAGCTATAGCCTGAAAGATTGTATTAACAATAGTTTTTTTATTTTCAGTGCTGAGTTTTGTAATTTTGTGACTGGTGTGTTCATTAAAAGTTAAACGTCGGTCTAAGAAGACTCCCAAATATTTAACATTGTTAGACCAGGGAATATCTATGCCATTTAAAGATAAATTTGAACTAGGTAGGTTACAAGAATTTCTTTTCTTAAAAAAAAAAGATATCTTGTGATTTTCCAGCATTGAGATTTGTGAGGCAATTTTGAGCATTTGATAATGATTTGCGTTTTTGAAAACACAAATTTTATAATGAATTGTTAAATATGTTTACTTTCATTATGTCTTTGTCGTTATTAATATTTTTCTTTTAAATGGAATAAAACTCGTAAAATATTCATGACGCAATTTCAAATACAGAAAATTTAATAATTATCGAAATGAAAGGAAAAGGAACAGAAATTCGCATATGCCCGCAATTTAGTATTATGAGTAAGAATTCTTTTTCACTTATCAATCAAGAATTTAAGTCTGTATAGTGATTTATTTAAAGTCAAACGTATAACGCAGTCATGATAGTCTCGTCAGAAGAACAATTTTGGCAGTAACAATAAAGAAAACAATTAACGTTTTTTATGAGCCGCTTTAGTGTCTGCATGCACGCTTTATAATACTCACACTTTGACTTGTTGTAACTTATAATCAACTTTCATAATTTAAGCAAATATACTTTGACCTATTTTTGCCACAAACACAACAGCAAAACAGCGCCAAAACCAAAACATGAACGAAACAAACAGAATACTGCAATGCAGAAATTTCAACTGAATTCAGCAAAAATTCGTCCCAGACACAATGTCACATGCAGTTCAGTTTGAACCCGAAAGTGGCAGCCAGCAGAAATAAAATTTAACATAAATAAATCAATATTCAAAACTGTAACAACACTTAAAACTTTAGCAGATCAAATGCTCTTTTGAGACTTTTCGTTTAGTTTAATTTGAGTCAAGTTAAGAGTGAAGGAACAGTGGAGCGATGAGACAATTTAAATGAAGTAAACTTGTTAGCTTGCTTAGGTACTAATTTATTTTGATTTTAAGTGCAAAAGTTTTTTTAGGTTAAGGTTTCCGTGCAAGTTTAGTAGAAAATCCGCTCGTCTGTGCTCTGTAAACAGTACACAGTTTTCGGAAAAGAACACAAAATATATGATTTAAATCCCGGCAAAAAATGATATATCGTAGATTCTGAGATAAAAATGCTTTTTTTTTCTGAAAAAACGCCGCAAGAAGGCATGATTGTGTGCACAAAGTCTCATTTAGAATTATTTTTTGTAAGACGCATTTGCTATAGAGCAAAAAAACTGCACTACTTTCTTCCGTTTTTAACACGCTTATGAAGCTAATCACTTGTATGTTTGTTTGTATGTTTCTTAATTTGTATGTTTGTAATTCTCGCAACCCCTATTATACAGGTTGTCCCAGAACTCAACGTCAAGCTGAAACAGGGTAACCATCATGAGAAAAATCAGCAAAAGATCAAAAGACAAGGGCTTGTGCGAATAAAAAGCATTTGAACTGAGTGAAATGTCTTTTTTAGACTTTTTTGGGATTTCTCCCATGATAGTTACAATCAATCTTGTCACCCTGTTATGGGACAGCTGCTATGGAAAAGAGCTTGTTCCGGAGAAATAAGGGGGTTTCGGCGATTCCTTCAGCCAGTTTAGGAATTTCAAAAAAACTTGGAACCAGCATGTTTCGGAATCGGTTTTTTATATTCAGTGCACTTTTAGTAGTCATATCGGACCCGGTTATATGTAAAATTTTCAGGTTCTTTTGTCGGTTTTTGCCGGTTTTTTTGTTGATTTTTAAATCGATTTTTACCGGGTTTGACAAGTTTTTAGCACTTTTTTCGCTTTCTTGGATATTTTGACAAATTGGTGTGCTTTTAGTATAACACAGTAGCGCTTTTCAATCTTTGCTACCGATTTTCAGAGGCTGAATAGCAACAAGTATCTACACGACAGAAGCGCTTACTAATCCGCTTGTATTACACTTGCACGTTTGTAACTCTTGCAAGGTCCTGCCATATGCATGGTTACTTATGGGGAGAGATAAGAACATTGTTTTTCATAGTGAATGAAAAAATTATGGGGAAAAATAAAGTCAATATATTTTCAAGACAACTAAAATCATATAACTAAAATTGCAATCCACTACAAGTCATCTGGTAACTTTAAACACTCGTCACTATTGCGGTAGGTTAATTTGTGCAGCAGAACTTTTGTGGTGGTTTTCGAAACGTTTTGAAAAAGAAGCTGAAATTTTTCAAAACGTGAAATGGCAGCGATTACTATTACGATGTTACCAGACTTTAAGTAGCATCGCCACCCTTAAGCTCTATATAATTTGCTTAAAACTTTACTATACGGAAACTATATTCTTAAATATATTTTAATATACTTAATATACTTAAGCCTATGTTGTAAGTTCAAAAAAAAAAAAAAAAAAAAAAGTCCATCTACGTATTTTAACTGTTCAAACCTCCCTTTTCAATCCCGAAACAGAGGGCATTAGGGTAAACTGGCAGTAAGTGTATTCAATATATATTTTTTACATCGTACTCCTAATGCCTTTTTCACCATAATACTAGTATTATTCGCTCATTATTGATATTAACTTATTTTTAAAATTATCCTTTACTCTAGCTGTCTATATGTCCACATTTCATAGGAGCTACCCTAATCATCAGTAGGCTTGTAAACATTTCAAATATATTCTCAAACATATAACTTTATATCCCAATATTCCAAATAATTGGCGGAGAATTTAAAAAGAAAAATGTTTTAATAATAACTGTCAAAGCACAAAAAAAAAGCTTCAAAGTTAGGAAACCTACTTATGATAAGAGTAACTCCTATGAAATGTCGACATATAGACAGCTAGGAAACATAGAAAACAATCTGTCTATAATTTTTTGATTAGTATGAAGCTAATAAAGCGCATAAACTCAGCTATTATCCTTTACTTTTTATGCTAGGAACACAACTGTGACGAACAACGAATTTCGCTCATCGCAACGAGTTTGCTGGCTAATATTCGTAGCATAAATTCGTGGTGTGAAGCATATACCAACGAACTTTTGTGTAGATAACATTGTCGATATATAAATATTAGGGGAAAATATTAAGTCAGCCTATATAAATCCCCTCCGAAAGGTGGATTTTTGAACAAATTATCTGAGGTACTTTCTATTATGAGAACATATTCATAATTTCTTTACTACATGGATATGTACATATATACTACATGAATATAAATATAAAAATTATGATTTCATGAAAAATATTTTTTTATATAAGAAACCTGGCCACCTAATACATTTTGTTCGTCATTCGAAACCTATTTCAACTTTAGCTGAGTACGACGAATTTCGACCAACGCCACGATTGTGTGTACACCAGGTGTTTTATTTTTGGCGACGAATATTCGCGACTAAAAATTCGTCGTTCGTCGCAGTTGTGTTTCTAGCATTAGTTTGATATCGAAGCGTTTTTGCTTCAGTTTTTTAACTATATTTTTATTTATTTTTTTATGTTTGTTTATTTATTTCAACTTATAATAAGCTTACAATAAAATTAAACGCTAGTATACATATTTACATAAATACAATAGCTCGATTCACAATCTTGTGCATTTGTGATTGCAAACTTATGCAATTGCACATATAACGAGTGATTTTTTTGCTATTATCTTTTTGGCAACACTAGCTTTGACAGCTCACGCACGTTTTGTATCTTGTGTCACTGTCAAACATCTTCAGTTTGGTCTATAATTTCATCATGAATCGTCTTACAAACGAACAACGCTTGCAAATTATTGAATTTTATTACCAAAATGCGTGCTCTGTTAAGAAAGTTCATCGCGCGCTTCTTCCATTTTATGGTCAGTTTAATCGACCTACTGAGGCTTCTATTCGGGCTATTGTAAAAAAATTTCGCACCAAATTTACATTGTTGGACATTAAATCACCAACACGCTTACGTAGAGTGCGAACTGAAGAAAATATCGCAGCCGTATCGGCCAGTGTTGGTGATGACCGTGAATTATCGATTCGGCGCCGTTCGCAGCAATTGGGCCTCTGTTACTCCACTACGTGGAAAATTTTGCGGAAGGATTTGGGTGTGAAGCCTTATAAGATACAGCTGGTGCAAGAATTGAAGCCAAACGACCTACCACAACGCCAAATTTTTGGTGAATGGGCTCTTGAAAAGTTAGATGAAGATCCACTTTTTTATCGAAGAATTGTGTTCAGCGACGAGGCTCATTTCTGGTTGAATGGACACGTGAACAAGTAAAACTGCCGTATTTGGAGTGAAGAGCAGCCAGAAGCATTGCAAGAGCTACCAATGCATCCACAAAAAACAACCGTTTGGTGCGGATTATGGGCTAGCGGCATCATTGGGCCGTATTTCTTCAAAGATGATGCGAATCAC
Source organism: Thecocarcelia acutangulata (assembly GCA_914767995.1). Classification (NCBI taxonomy): domain Eukaryota; kingdom Metazoa; phylum Arthropoda; class Insecta; order Diptera; family Tachinidae; genus Thecocarcelia; species Thecocarcelia acutangulata. The sequence continues at coordinate 97,505,795 of OU612097.1, read as the reverse complement.
AACGTTACTGTAAATGGTAAGCGCTACCGTGCGATGATAACAAACTTTTTTTTTGCCCAAAATGGAAGAGCTTGACTTGCATGACATGTGGTTTCAAAAAGACGGTGCCACATGCCACACAGCACACGAAACAATGGACCAATTGAGAGGCGAGTTCGGTGAACAGTTTATTTCACGCTTGGGACCAGTCAATTGGCCGCCCAGATCGTGCGATTTAACGCCTCTAGACTATTTTTTGTGGGGCTATGTTAAGGCTAATGTCTATAGCGACAAGCCCGCTTCGATTGACGCACTGGAAGCCAACATTGCCAACATTATTCGTGATATACCGGCCGAAATGTTGGAAAGAGTATGCCAAAATTGGACTAACCGGATGGACCATTTGAGGCGCAGCCGCGGCCAACATTTGCATAAAATAATCTTCAAACATTAAATTATATCGACCCAACTATCGATCCAAATAAATATTTCATGCATTTTTCTGAATTTTATGTGTGTTTTTTTTTTTTTTTAATTTCCGATAGTTCTTATAAAATCATCCATTATGTTATCAATTGGATTAGTTTTGTGATATAGTATTGGAATACTATTTTCGTCCTAGATCATGTTTAATGTATCTAAATATAGGAAATTTCCAGAGCATTTGCAATGTAAGAAAAATTAGCGTAGTATGGCGCCATTATTAATATAATGCGTTGACGTTTAGCATCGTTGCTTTTAATATAAAGTTGTTTAATCACGATAAAATTAAATCATCTACAAGCACTTTTTGTGGTAAGAGACTTGTGTGAGGAACAAGGCTGAATGAAAGCAACGAGACTGGGCAGTCGTTGAAGTAAAGCCGAAAGAGCAAGTTGTGCCAACGCGTACGTGAACATATTGACATAAATAGAAAACAGAATGTTGAATTTATTTAAGTAATAATTGACCAAAATAAAGACATGAATTAATTTTGAAAGAAACTGTTTAACGAATTATTTTTGGGTTTAAATTATTGCTTATACTTGTAAATGCTTTAAATAAGCGCACTTGCAAGTCAATAAGTTTTTTTTTTTACTTCTTGCAAAAGCCTTAAAATTTTTTTTCAGGATTGTACTCAAATCCAGTATATTGGTGTATTTTTCCAGGTTGTCTGATAATTGTCTAAGTATAGCAACTTATTTGCTCTCTTATATTTAACGTGCTCTAACTGCCCATCGCTGTTCTCACTTGAAACAGAGTCACAGTTATGTAAATTGCTACTGACATATAAAAAATGATTTGTAGCAAATCATAGTTTAAATTTCATTCATTATTTACTCTTTGTTTAAGTTTTGTAAATTTTCTTTAAGTGCTGGCAAATCCGAAAGCAAAAGTTCTTAACACACTTTCTCTTTCTTTTCTCTCGACTGCCCACCACTTATTATAACAAATAATTTGACTGACAGCGATAAGAAAATCATCAAGCACAAACATGACCAAAATTAAACATTTTTATCTGTTTTTTCTTTTTTACAAGTGCTGAAACAGACTTAATCCAAAAAGAGACTGTAGAATGAATAAAAAATTTCCTTTTTGTAAATAAAATATTTGTGGCTCCTTCATTGTTGGTCTTGTTTTCTTTTTAAACAAACGACTGTTTGTCTGTGATGATGTCATTTTCATGACAAATGTTTTATTTCAACTTCAATATAAAATTTAATCAATCATTTGAATATTTTTTTAATATAATATACATATTTTGCATATTATGTCAAGTTAAAGCTTTAATTTTCATCTGGTAAATAATATAGTTACATGTTTGCAAAGATAATGGTTCACAAAACTGGTACACAAATGGATTCACACAGATGGTATAGTGGGGCCTAGAGCATGCAAGAAAATATTTCATAGTAAAGACATCGCATTCTGCCAAGCGAAACTGTACGCAGTAAGGGAAGCAGCAGAAATACGGGGTGGACTATAAGTCTCTTAACATTTGAAATGTTCAATAAAAAATAAATAGCCATAGCGAACTGGCATCGATCCTTGTTCACTTTGGCACTGATGCAACCTAGACCGAAAATATTCCATACCACTCTGCAAGTATAAGTTTTTATCCCTGTTTTGGTCCACTCATCTTAAACAATGCTCTTCAATCTTTAAAGGCAACTTGCTCGCCTAGGATTTCTATAATTTCTGCTAATGCAGATCGCACCTTTTTATATATTTACGCTTAAACCACTTAAAACCAGATGTAAACACTTCATTAAGTATTTGCGAATAATATAAATTTACAAGCACTGATAAACAAAAAATTAAGAATAACCTGTAGTGCAATTCACAAACCTGTTTCAACGCTAATAACATTCGTTTAGAGAAATTAACACTAGCGTTGGTGTTTTCGCGATTCAATAACAGACTATTTGTCTTCGTTTTAAATCAGCTGTTTTTATAGCCCGACTGATTAGCACTAACCAAGGTGCATTAACGTATACACGGTGGCAGCACTAGAGCAAAATTACAACAATACAACGAAAACAGACATCTGGTAAGCTATGTTTATCAAAAGTATTTGTAACTATTTTCACAATTATAAACTGTGAATTTACCTTTTCATAATTATAAATTATATTTATTTGAATTATTTTTATGTCCATAAAATAATTTGTATATGTTTAATTCAGAATAAAATACTAAATTCACTTTCAAAAATGTAAACAATACATTTGACGCAAATAGCTTCCTATATTGCCAGTAGCAAAAAATTGTCACATGCCGTAGTGCTGCCACCGTGTATACATTAATGCACCTTGGCACTAACTAAACACCAATTCTTTTTGTGGTGTTTATCTTAACAACAATGTCGTTAAAATTCTACTGGAATAACTTCACAGTATCTGGCATATGACTTGTCGGAAGACTCCAACAGTCGGTCGGCGTGTTCTCCGTGAGAAGAACTTATCTTATTTATTAAAAAATATTTTAAATAATAAACATATAAATAGTTTTACTTTCCCTAAACATGGAATTATTTGCAAATTTGTTTGTTTTTTCTGTTCCTCTTTGTGGTTTTCTTTATTTTTAACAAAGCTGCCACATTATTTAAATTTTTTTTAACATACAAACAGAGGTGTTAAGAATAAGTTAGTGAATCACTTAAGCGTTAGTGCAAACCACTCGCGTTAAGTTATGCTCTTTTAAAATCGTTAAAAGTTAGTGAATTGCACTACTGATGTCAAACTGACTTCGAAAATTCGAAATTAAAAACACTTCATTACATAATGAAAACACTTCCACATGTTTTCCTCAAAACAAGTGTTTTCCTTTGTAGTGGCAACATGGTATAAGCAAAGTTTGTGATTACTTTAAGAGTATTTTCGCTTTATGATTTACTACAAACGAATGTTTAGGCTTTCACTTTTTTCAAAGTGAAATATTCCTTTTCAAATAAAATCGAAAACATTTTTTGTTATACAAATTCCTGGCATTTGTTTCCGATTTCAATGCTGAACGTGCTAACAATCGATAAAAGCTGAAGACAACATAAACACGTTGAATCAAACACATTGAACCTTAAAAGTACTCAATGCCCTAAAAATATGATGAACAACAAAAAAAGACAAAATGCAGAAATCGAATTGTTTTTCCTACAAATTTCTTGGCAATAGAAAACTTGTATGCTTGAACAACACTATGAAACCATTTGCAGCTTTAATCATTTCCAACTTTTTCTTTGCCTTTTAGACACTTACAACTTTGAGTGGTATTATGCAAAATTTGTAAAAACACTTCAACTGCTTGAAGCAGGAGAACAATTACAACTTATTGCCAGGTATGGGACGGGGAAGGGAAGTCCCAGTTGTATGTCTACTTGCAGATTGCATTTAGATAAAACACATTGTTTAAAACTAATGAACTCTTGGGGTGAACGAAAATGGGAGCAGGAATTTCATTGACTTTATTAACACGTGACTTATTTTAAAAATCATTTTGCTATACAAATATTTGATTTAGCCTTTACACTTAAAATAAGGAATATTTATAAATTAGAAAAATCCCAGAAAGTGATTATTTAGAATAAATGTAGTTAAAATATACTAAAAAAACACGCTTCGGTATCGATCTGAAAAATAAGAAATAATTTCAGAACGAAAGCTTAAAACAATAGTTAGCGGAAAATATTGAATGGCGTAAAATGAGCTATATGGTTTAAATCAGTGGTGCCCACAAGTTCTATATGGAAGAGTAAACACCAATACATTTAAGGAAACACTATTTTTATTTAATATTTTTTATTGTAAAAAGCGAAAAATTTAGAAAAACAAAGTACACACTGATAATCGCTGTCATCAATGTTTACCAGCCAAACATGCGAAAGTTTTGTTGCTTTGCTTTTGTGTGTGTGCAGTGAAGAACGATAAAAAAATATATAGGACGAAGTTGTTTGCGTAAATTTCATTGCTAATGCTGAGCGCTGTATTTGTGTATTAAAGGCCCTGATTCACTATCCTACACGATCGTACGATTCATTCACAGGAAACTGTTTCAAAAGTCTGGCCGACTTAAAAAAATCGTTTCAAAATGGCATTGTAGGCCACACTAATATAAAGGGTGGTTAAATTTCAAAGGCCGATGTTGATTTTGAATAAAACACAAAATATTTAGGAAATTATTGTAATTTTATTTTATTATGATATATTGGTATTATTCAATTGTGTATGGAACAAAATATCGGCCAAATGGGCGCCGCGATCACGGCGGCACACCTCCATCCGATGGTCCAAATTTTCGATGACCCTGAGGCATAATGGAGGTTCTATGCCGTTAATGTGCCGAATTATCTCATCCTTTAGCTGTTGAATTGTTGCTGGCTTATCGATGTATACCTTTTCTTTCAAATAACCTCAAAAAAAAAAAGTCCAACGGTGTCAAATCACATGATCTTGGCGGCCAATTGACATCGCCATTACGTGAGATAACACGGCCATTGAATTTTTTGCGCAAAAGAGCAATTGTTTCGTTAGCTGTGTGGCAAGTGGCACCGTCCTGCTGAAACCACATATCGTCTACATCCATATCTTCCAATTCGGGCCATAAAAAGTTCGTTATCATCTCACGATAGCGAACACCATTCACAGTAACTGCCTGACCGGCCTCATTTTGGAAAAAATACGGCCCGATGATGCCGCCAGCACATAAACCGCACCAAACAGTCACTCTTTGTGGGTGCATTGGTTTTTCGACAGTCACTCTTGGATTCTCATTCGCCCAAATGCGGCAATTCTGTTTATTGACGAATCCACTGAGGTGAAAATGTGCCTCATCACTGAAGATGATTTTCTTCGAAAATTGATCATCCACTGTTGCCATATGTTGCCACCATTCTGCCCATTCACGACGTTTGGAATGGTCAAGAGGCTTTAGTTCTTGAGCCAATTGCACCTTGTAAGCGTGTAAATGCAAGTCTTTATGCATAATGTTCATCAACGACGAGCGTAAGAGATGCAATTGTTGGGCACGACGACGAGTTGAGATGGATGGCTCTTCAGCCACACTATCGCGAACAGCAGCAATATTTTCTGCAGTACGAGCATGCACTGGTGTTCTCACATCTTCTACCCGGTTTGCTCGAATTTTTCCACGATTTTTGCGATTGTACGCACATTTGGACGATCAAATTGACCAAAAAAATCATGAAGTGCTGATATGCACTTTGATTTGAACGCCCATTTTCATAATAAGTCTGGATAACTTTAACACGTTGTTGGATTGTGTATCTCTCCATGGTTCAAATTGAGTAAGTCTGAAATAGAGAAATGTCAAATAAAATTCGGACAAAACTTGGCGTTTAGGTGTGGTTCATATTCAACATCGGCCACCCGATACAAGTAAGATTGAAATAATTTATGTACACAATAAAACAACTAAAAACTTTTATTAACATAATAATTTTACATTACTTAAATATTTTCCTCGAGGCACCAACAATATTTTCATATTATTCACAATCTATACAACACTGATCGCACAGAAACCATAATGTTTTGAAAAGTTTCATAAAATTTTTCAAATCGCACGATTTGTCAAAAACTCTGTCGCACGGGTAAATTTTTAGTACTTTTCCAGCACACATGCTTTATTAAGTAGACCGCCCGATAGTGTGTGATAGTGGAGCAAGGCCTTAAAGAGCACGGCCCTATAGCTAAGCGCATTTACAAAAACAATTGAGTATCAAGCGCTTGTGGCTGGGCACACTTGGTTTAAATGCCTTATCAGTTTTTTATTTAAGTGATTATTATAATTTTATTATTATTAAAATTCTTAAGTACAAGACAGCAGAGAACAGATCATGAGTTAGAAGAGTAAATAGCAACGGGCCAAGATGGCTTGCTGAATTGAAAGATTTTCATTCAACTATTAAATTCAATGAAACTATAGACAATTTTAAAAATATATAATGTTCTGTTTGCAAAAACACTACAAATACAAATTTTGAGACCTGATCAAGAGACTCGAAAACACACAACACAATCGAATTGAAAGACTTGCTTGTCAACTTGAAAAAATCAAAAGGTTTTAATTTTTCTTCAACCAACTCGACAACTGCCACACTAATCAACTGACAAAACTATACACGCTTTGATTTGGACAACAACCGACTCAGTTGCCAACTGAGTTGAAACGTGTATGGCGTGCTTTAGTAGTGATGGACACGTGTATCTACATCTATTCCTACTGTAAATGTATGATGAGCTCAAACAATAAATCCTAATAAACCAATTGCTAATATTGCATAAATTATTCCTAATGCACCAAAAGTTTCTTTTTTTTTTACAAAAATCAAAATTTTTTCCAGAAGTTTTGGAATATCATATAGCTTGACAATTCCTCTGTAGTTTGGTATGTCAAACTTTCTTCCATAGGTAGCATAGATCAGCAGACTTGTTATATACTATAACAAATGGATTATACAAACACTCTGTACGATGTTTGGGAATATCATTGTACAAAAAAACCTGCAAAAAGTGCCAAAAACTGTTCGAAAACCGGTAAAACTCGATAATCATCCCTATAAGCGAGTTCAAAATTGACCGCTAAAAGTTCAGATATACGTTTCACGGCAAATATGTGAAACAAATATAAAAAAATCGGTTCCGAACTGGCTAGCAAGCCGGTTACGAGTTTTTTGGGTATTCTCAAAACTCTCGTCAGGAATCGCCGAAACCTCCTCATTTACCCCGATAAATTCGCGGTAGTAATATGGCAACTTTAATTTTCGCAGCAAAACGACCACACTTCTGTTCTACAGCGGTATATTCCTCAAAAGTGCACATTCACAGCGTGTTAAAAAGGGGCTTTTCATAGTTGAGAATACATCTTAAATTTGAAAGAAAGTTGTACGATTGCTGGTAATCTTTGAACATGCCTAGATATCAGTTTTGTATTAAACACATTCAGCACAGCAAGCGACAGACTACATACAACCTGTCAAAAATAGAATATCATCATGTGAATCTAAAACGATTTTGCCATGTACTTTAAAAATATATTTGCTGAATTCACAAACTCAGTCATATCAGTCAAAACTTCAAAGCAAAAACAATTTTCAAATAAATATTTCATATTTTTGCAGCTAAAGATCGTTTTTTATTTTTTATAAAAAATTCAACAGTATTTATTTTCAATATTTCGATAACAATTTGTTATCATCGTCAGGAAAATACTCAAACAAGATCAAATAATTAAATATCAAATACAATTTTCAAATATATATAATTTTTGTGAGTTTAATGTTTGTATTTGAAATTGTCTCTCCAAATACATCGATAAACGATATGACTGAGTTTGTGAATTTAGCAATTGTATGATGTATGAAATGATGGTCTAAAGAATTTTCAGACCCTTACATTACAAAGCAACTTTATATTTCCTTGGCTCGCCCTATTCTTGAATATGGATCAATTATATGAACTCCTTACTTCAACATCCACATAAATAGTATGGAATCTAATCAAAAACAATTTCTTATTTTCTGTCCACGGGGTCTTGAATAAAACTCGTATGTGCTGCCATCATATGAAAGTAGGCTTGGACTTATTAAATTACCAACTTTGAAAAGTCGTCGAATCATGCTTGGTATCTCTTTCCTCCTTCCATTGATGCGCGGTGAAGTTGATTCAAAGTTTCTGCTGAGCAAAATAAATTTCTGTGTACCAACAAGAGCAACCAGTAACTATCTACTACTAAATCTAGATTATCACAGGACAGTCTATGCTAACAGTGATCCCTTTCATCGCATATGTGAAATATTTCACAAATTTTATCATATTATAGATATCTCTGAATCTAATGATGTTCTAAAACGAAAAATAATTTTGTACTTAAATACGTAATTGTACTCCTTTTTTTATATTGGACCAGTACTCAGGGGATGACCTCTACATATGCAGTGCATTGTACCAGAACTAGGAAAATAGGTTGTGAGGACGTGGAAAGAGGGAGTAGTGTTTGTGAACATTTGACTTGAACCTTCCAACATAATAACAGACAGAAAATACGTCTGCAGGCAAATTATTCCACAGACGAAGCGTTCGGCTGAAAAACGAATTCTCTCTGTAATGCGTAGTACGATTCCCCGCGCAATCAACCACAAATGGATGAGCTCTGGACGATGAACGCGTGCTACGCAAAAATGTCCGAGTTTCGGGAACAAGATCCCTAATCTCGTCGGAGTAAAATCCATTGTAGTAACGATAGAAAAGAGTAACGCACCCAACACTGCGTCGATGCTCCAGTGAGTCAATAGAGTTGGATACCCTACTGTCACCGATAAGCTTCTTCGCCCTCTCCTGCACACGGTCGAGTAACTCCAAAATAGACTTTGAGGCACCGGCCCAAACATGAGAGTTGTATTCCATTTTCGGTCGGATGTAGGTGGTATAAATAGTAAGGAGATCGGATGGAGTGAAGTACATCTTACACCGTTTCAAAAACCAAGACACTTGAATGCTTCTTTGGAGACATGAAAAATGTGTTCATTCCAGCGAACGTCACACTGTATCTTCATTCCAAGAACATCAAGAGCATTTCCCCAATACTTATACCATCCACGTGTACAGATGATATATTTTCTTTTATCTGTAAAGACTTATAGTCTATAGACTTAAATAAACAAATAAATAAATATATAAATAATAAAAAGCATGAGTTTTAATCATGGTGTAAATGCCGCCTTTTTAATACAAACATTAACAGGTTTCATAGTTCTTACAATGCTACTGTTGTAATCTTCTTAAATTTTCGAGATTTTTTCTATATTATTTGCTTATCTTCTTAAATATGATTTCATGAGATCTCTTAAGCTTTAAAAAAAAGTCCTAAAATTTTTTACTTAGCCTTGGTTGTGATAAATGTTTACAGTAATAAATATTCACACAAAATTTTTATTTCATGCTGCTCGTTATTAATATTCGTTACGTTTTGTTCTTATATTCATTTGTGTTTTCTTCGTGTTTTTTTTTTGTTTTTCTCGTTGGCAGCAACAATGACGACATCAGACCACTCAAAGTGATGAATAACATTTCATCATCATTTTGTGGTTTATGAAGTGAAAGTTTGTTGGTTTTTTGTCATTGACTGCGTTTCGGTGTGACCTCATGATAAAATGATATAAAACAAAACTACGATTTTTTCACTCTGCTTTTTTGCTATTTTCCTTTTCTTTTTTGTTTTTTTTTTTTTTGTAAATAAAAGTCAACGATGTTGTTCTGGTTGTTAAAGTGCATAAAGAAAGCTGAAAAGCTGAAATGCGTTGTTTGCTCTAAATATTCTGTAGATTTATTTTTCATGCATATGCATGCCTAAGCATGCATTTGAATTGAAAACAAAACAGCTTGAGTGCAAGCTTCAATTGCAGAAGTACATTAATACATACATACGAGTACATACATATGTATATTTTATTTTTAAAAACTTGTCTTTTAAGTGTCTGAATATATTTTACACATAAATATATATGCGAGTATGTACCCTGTCGGATAATCAGTAGCTGACTACAAAAATAGCCAAATTTTAAATCATTTTTATAAACCAACTTTAAGCTATTATGCAAGGCGAATTCATAACAGGTGGCCTTCTTAGTACAACAATACAACAACACAAAAAACAACATGCTGTTCGCCCTATATAAAATTACCAATGTATCAAAAACATACTGAATTCGCCTTAAATTCTATTGAACAAATCAGTATTGGCGGGGACGTAAATTGATTTTCCATAGCCAAGAGCTCGAAAAATTCTTTTCGTTTTTTGAGAATATAAAAACTAAGGAAGAAAAAATTTTTAAATTGTAATAATAATCAATTCTCTTTAAATTTTTCCACTTTTGAAAATATTAAGTGGAAATTTTTTAGCAAATTTAAAAGATTAAAAACAGGAAATTATAAATATATTATAAGTCTCTTGTACGATTTCTTCACTGTTTTTTGCTAGAGAAAGTATAAGAAATTGTCGATGATTATTTGGACCTATCAAGGAAACAATTAAACAAAATATTGGAATTAAGAACTTATTAAAAGCTTTGTAAATCAACGAGAGTAAGACTAATAATTGATTTTATTTTTAATGTAAAATATAAATAAATTTTGGATGTATTATACGTGTGGAAAATTAATTTTTTGGTTAGATTTTTTTGCAACGAAATGCAGATTCTTTTTGGTTGAATAAAATTTTCACTGTAATAAATTTTAAATTTACATGTCCAAATACATATTTATGTCTAATAAAAAAATTTTTAAAGTCTTCAGACCAATTTGTGTCAGATTAAGAAAATGAGTTTCGAAAACGTAAATGTTATTAACAACAATGGAGAAATTTCAATTGATAAATATATTTCCTTAACAATTTTGAATAAACATACGGAGCAAAATATGATGATGCTGTAATATACAAAGAAATTATGAAAAAATTTAATTGCACAAAAATTTTCAGAAATTTTTTATTTTGTTCCAATTTTTGATAATTACGAGTGCATGCTAAGCGGCAACGCTGAAATAAAATGTATTTAAATTGTGTATCTATTTTCAAAAACACGATTAACCCATTGCTGTCGAAATAAAACTGGAAGTAATTATTAACAAAAAAGTTTATTTTTTTTATTTATTGTATACAAAATGTACATATATAAAAGCATTAAAGAAATAATAAATGGGTAGATCAGGGTGGTGGTAGATAAGTGAAAATTTCGAAAGCAAATGTTTTCAATACATATTGGTTTTAAAAATTGTTTGCATTGGCAGCGAATTATTTTGTTCAATTTTTCACTTCATTTATTTAAATTTTTTTAATCGAGCCAATAGAGCCATATTTGATTTAACAGCTAGCTGGTGAAAATAATATAGAATTTTCATATTTTTTTAGTTTTTATATATTCATATATTATCTATGCCGCCAATATTTTTCTATCACTATATCTATTAAAAATATCGATACAGAACACCCGCGAAGATTTCATACTACAAATGTCAATTTTGATTTTGACTGGTCCATTTCATCTACTGACCTCCCTAAGTTGTGTGCGTATTGTAAAATCAATTTTAAAATTGTAGCCTAATGTTTAACTGTACTAAATTAAGTATAGCCGCACCAAATGGGTTAAGATTTGTATACAGGAAATATGAAATGGCGCCCATGAAAATGTGTGGAAAAAATATGAAAACATAAACAAATTTTGATAGTTGGGTAATGAGCACCTAAAACAGCTGTCGATCAGCTATGCTAACGAGGCCACCTAGTACTAAATTCGCCTTGCTATTATGTATGCTATGCAAAAATATATTTCGAAAGTCGCCACCTAGTAGGCGCCATAGATTTCACTTTTTATTATTAATACTACTGCGTGATATTGAAGTCTTTTTATATAGGTACATATAAGTTTTTCAATTCTGTGGAAGTTCTCTAAAATAAAATTTTTATGTAAGTAAATATGTTAAATAATAAATATATTAATATTGTTGAAATGTCGACATATAGATAGCTGGGAAACATAGAAATAAGCTATTTATAATTTTTATTGATATTAATATTGTTTTAATTGTAATTAAAAGTGCAAAAGTGAGAGTCGTTAGCAAAAGAACTTTAAGAAGCCTTTTTAAAAAGAATATAATGTATACACTGAAAGAATTATGCGTCATATATTTAATGACTGTTTCATTAAATATTTTTCATCAATCCAATGAAAACTTTTCACAATATGCATGAAACTTCATATATATTATGAAATAGTTCCATCAGAATGGTTTCATTAAGTTTCATAGTTTCATTAAAACAAATCATTGGATTTATGACTACAACAAAATTTAATATTTTTTTCTTAAATTTTTTGAATTTTGGTAAGATATATTAATGGGCATTTATTAATCTTAAGCTAGAGTTTAAAAATGTCAAGTTTTTTTTTATTAAAATGTAAGTTTTATGAGTTTAATAATTCCAATGAAACAGAATTCATCAGATCAATGAAAAATAAATTTCTGGCTACCGAACTTGGGTATGTATGTACATATGTGCATGTACTCAAATCAGCATAATAATAGTTTAAAAAATTTAAATATCAGTGTATTGAAGTCATTTGAATTAATAAAATCTGTTTTATTTGGTGAATACTTGTTCAACATTTTCTTTTATCATAATTAGGTACAATTTCACAAAAGCAAGGAATAGTATTGTTTGTGTAATGAAATAAAGTATCAGCGAATAAATGAAATAATTCCATTGATTTTATTACGTACATTTGTGAACATATTTTATTAATGTGTGTTATGATATTATTTCATTAAACAAATGTAACTATTTCATTGATTTAATGTATATTTTTCAGGTGCTCAATTAATAATAAAATTAGATAAATGAAATAACTTCATTGACCTTATGAAAGAGTTTCATATTTTTAATGAATATATTACATTAATACAAAGAAGTTATTTCATTAAATAAATGTTACTTTTTCATTAATTTTGTGTACAGTTTTCATGTGCTTTATGAAATTGATTCTTAGATCTAGAGAAATTATTTCACTAATTATAAGATTTGCCTTTCATACTTTTAATGAAGATAAGTCATGTTTCTTATTAAAATGTTTCATTACTTTTGTAAAGGTTTTCGTTAAAATAATCTAATGAAATTTGTTTCATTATTTCGATGAAAAGTTACAATGGTTGAAAAGGAAGGAAAAAATTCATAAAAGTATTGTCAAAATTCAGAGAATTTCTGAACAAAATTTTTTCAGTGTACGCCAATAAAAAAACATTTGATGCAATGTTATTTATTTAAATTATTTGTGAAATTTTTAAGTTTTTTGCAACATTCAATGTAATATTTTTTGTTTGGTGTAATATGTAATATAAAAATGAAATTTTTAATAAATTATTTTTGAAAAATTAAAAATGTTAGAAATGTTGACTAATTTATATTACTACAAAAAAATATTACAATTTCATTCAATTGTTAATGGTCAGCTAGTTACAAAAAGTTGTTTTTCACCTATAGTGTCAACAATTTACTTTTCATTGATTTAAAACTAACTAACTTATGATTGACTTTAAAAGACCTTACTTGAAGCCAACAGTAGAGTAGTGAAAATATTGCTAGCTTCAAAAAGTTAACTGAAAGTTTACATTTAGTAACTAAAAGTTAGTTGAAAGTAGTGTAAAGTCGGACAATTGATTACCTCCTAGGACATCACAATGTTAAAATAGTTAGTTGCTTCCATTGAAAAGTAATCCAAGTGTCAGTCAGCAGTTGAGGAATAGTTAACTTAAAGTTTGTTTAAAATTAACTCAGTTTCCGACAGGGTATGTATATTTGATTTCATAATTTTCTTTTTTGTGCGTAAAATATCTACATTTGCCAGGATTTAAAACAAAAGAAAAGCAAATAAACTTAGTGTAGCAGACGGTTTTTATACATGAAACTTAGAAAAGTAAAAATTATGTTAAATTCGGCGTATTTAGTTCACCTGACTAACAAATTTTTTCACCTCAATTTGTTTTTACATAAATTTGTGTATATCGGTTAAAGCTAAACCTCCTAAAAATGTGGTTTCTCAAGGAGAAGAATATTTTAAAGGCATTCAAAAAGACAAAAGTCATACGAAAGACTTTAGTTTGGTAAAACAAACAAATGTGATATCACCAAACAGGAAGGGAAGTAAGAAAAAAATAAGTAAAATAAAAACAAGACAAGTGTAATAAACCATTTAGACTAAAGGGAAATCGACTACATACGGAAAAGTTAAATTTAGTTTATTTTGATGAGATATTCTACCCAAAATAAAATCTACTTTATTGAGTTGTTATTTATTCAATTGTATAAGTTTGGCAACATTGCCTAGCAGCTACCCTAATCAATAGTATTATTAGAATATTTTATTTTTAAAATCTCAATCATTTATTTAAGATATATGAATTTTAATGTTAATGTTACTTTTTTGCCTCTAAAAAATCTTTTGCGGACTCTTCAATTCTAAATGAAATACTGACCCTCACACTTCTTGGTTATACAGCACTTGAATAATTCACAACTTTATTTACACTTGATACAGAACACTAGACGTGTTTACTTTGAGAAAGCTTAAAAATAAACTGACTCTCTGTCGCCGAGCCTGCCTGCTCTATGTACTTCATCATCATCTTCTAAAATTATCAAGATCATTCTAGCCATTCTTATTTATCTGTGTGCACACATGTGTTTATTAAAGCGCACAGCCAATAGCTTTTTTGTTACAAAAAAAAAAAAAAAGTGAATACCAAGCGCATAGGGCTTGGGCACTTCTGCAGTATGGTACACAATAGCTAAAGTCGATTTGAAAGGACCAAAACTTGTCGCTTTTTGCTATCGATTTTCCGATAGCTTTTGGCATGAGGAAAAAAAGTTCCACTGCGATATATAAAAAAATATATTTCGAGGTGTTTAAAATTAAAAATGTTTTGTTCTCTACTTCCATTTTTTTTTCTTTTTAGTAGGTTGTAGTAGTGAAGTTTTTTGTCTCACGCCCAAAAATATCGATTGCTAAATCGAACCACCCTATTGGCTCACTGGACTATCGGCGCGGTGTGGGGTGTTTTATGACTACAGCAATGGATTTTGTTCCGCTAAGATTAGGGATCTTGTTCTCAAAACCCGAGTCATCTATATAATTAATAGTTAAACACGTTTTTTAATAACTTTTTTTGTAACCGCACTATTACACCCATTTAGAAAAGTTTTAAAGCTCTTTTTTTCACAGAAGTGAGCAAACTTAATTCATTTTGATCGGTTCAGTAATTTGCTACTAACACTAATAAACAAAATATGTGTATGTGTTTGATTTAAATACTAGTAAAACAAAAACAGTGTGGCCATATATGAGCAAAGAGCTTTTTTGTCAGTTTTCACAGTTTTATTGGTTCCAACATGGGATTTTGTATGAGAGTGCTTTATTTAAAAGCGGTATAAAAAAGAAACGCGGTCGATTACGTCGGACAGTGATTCCCACGTTCACCGCCCAGGGTTCATCCATTTGTGGCTGATAACCCAGTGAACCGTATGGTTCGTTTGTGAAACAATTTGTCTACCAATTTGTTTTCTGTTGGTTAAAAGACAAACGTCCAGAAATACCACTACCTCCTTCCTCCTCATAACTTATTTTTGTAGTTCCATTTCAATGCAGAGGACATTCGCTGAGTATTGGTCCAATATAAAAAAAATATTTTGTAGTATTCCCAGAAAGAGTTTTGTCTGCCTACATTGTATTCGCTTAATGTACTCTTTTATTATCGGACAGGCATTGAATCAGGCTTTTATTCCATTTTATATTACTACGAGTATGGCTCAATAAAACCATGACTTTGTTTTTAATGTGCCATTTTTTGGTTAAAATGGAAACACTTCTGTTGACTCCTGTCTCAATTTCAACAAGCTGTGTTATTTATTTAGTTCAGTAGTCCCCACAAAGAGAACACTCAGTATGTGAATGTATACGTGCGATTATCCTCAAGGGCATTGTGTGGTGATCACCGATTTAGTTTGTGTTTGGCGGCCATTAAAAGCACGTTTTGAGAAGAAAATGGAAATTTCGTGTGCTCACTACGCACTATTTTTTGTGGAAAGAAATGCGATTGCGTTATTTTGAGTGATGGTTTTTTGTTGAAAAAAATGCTTAATGAAAACACGAAATTCACTTTTTAAATTTTCTTCTCAAAACGCGCCGTGGTCACCAAGCAATATCCTTAAGGATAACCGCATGTGAGGACCACTGAACTAAATAAATGATGCAGCCTGTTCATATCTCAGCTCTAAACACTTAAACGACAGCAGACTTCACAACTTCACGAGTATAAATGAAGTTAACTTCAAAAGCTGCCGCCTTATCAGCAACATAATTATTTTAAAGATAGCAGCAGCACTATGTGTAATTAAACAATGCAAATTTTAGGTGCCACATATATATTTTACATGAATAAAACTAAAATTACTGACTGAAAACGTAATAACATCGCGTAAAACTGTAAAAGCCCTTCAATTTATTTATTTATTTTAATTTTGGGATTTATTTTTTTTTTATTTAATATTACATCAAAATTTTAGTTCTTATTGCTGTTAATTTATTTTTATAGTGGCAGCACTGCATTTACTTTTTGCTGCTTACGAAGATAGAAATTGCAGCAGCAGCTAATGCTGTTGTGAAGTCATGCCGCTGTGATGTCGTTTAAATAATCGTTTGCACTCAAACACGAGTGTTTTATTTTTTACAGATTGCTGCTTGTTGTCTGCTGTCGACTATGTGTTTAAAGCTTTAGACCAGAGATGCCCAAAATGTTTCTATGGAAGAGCAACCACTAATACATTTAAGGCAAAACTACTTATATATTTTTTGTTGTAAAAAGCAAAACAATTTACAAAACAAAATCAAAACTTATATTTATAATCGCTGTTGTCAATGTGTACCAGCAAAGCATGCGAAAATGTTGCTTTGCTCTTGTGTGTGTGCAGTGAAGAGCGACAAAAAAATATATAAGACAGTGGTGGACAAATTTTGTTTTGCACTTGTGTTAGTGAGAAAATTTGAGAGTAATTTAAAGTATAGTGACAAGCGAAACTAAAATAAATATTTTCGTTTGAACAATTAAATCGCGTACGCTGATGCTGTTATAACAGTTTCCTAAGAGCTATAAATGTTTCAAAGAACCAATTTATTACGTTGTTTACTACATATGAATTTTAAGTTCGAAAATCTTTTTTCACATAAATATGTTATTATATTTATTCATGTTAGAATGGAAGAAATCATAATATCTTCCAATAACATTTTCTGTACACATTTTAAATGTTTGATGGCATAAAAGACATATACAAACGCATTTTTTATCATTTATGTTATCTACTGTAAGTGGAAAAAAAGATCTAAGCTTCTAGCTGACATGTTCATTCGCCAACGTCTGTTGAACGACTCAACTAAAGAGCATAAGAAAAGGAAGGAGTTGCTTACAAGCAATTGTTTGACTAAATCTCCATCGCTGATATAAGACGAAGTTGTTTGTGTATTTTTCATTGCTAGCGCTGCACGCACTTAGCTATAGATCACAGCTCTATAGCTAAGCGCTTTTACAAAAACAATTGAGCATCAAATGCATAGGCCTGGGCACATCTGCTTTAGAGAGTTCCCTATTAAGAGAGGGAGTGTTGTCATTTCTATTAAGAGACTGGGTGGCAAGCTCTTGTATTATTATTTTGTTTTATTGAAGTTATTATAAAAATAATTATTTTCGGAAAAAAAAATTTTTATTGTGATTTCAATTTAATATCACTTTCTTCTTTCTGGTTGTATGCACAACATCACGTGTGACAAGATGGTGTTTTGCAAAATATACCATTTATTAAAAAAAAACACTTTTGCAAACTACAATGCGTTTTTAAATTTATGATATTACTTAACAATTGCACATGAAAAAAAATTAACATAAATATTTATGCATGTAGGTAAATGTTTAATTTTCACAAGTTATTTGCTCTAGTTGTGTTTAAAATCGATGACTTTTCGGCTTTTGGCATTGACATTAATTAGTTACGCACTTAAATTTTATTCGAACAGATACGTTCACACTCGTTTGCATCTGCAACAAAGCAAAATGCAAAAAAAAGACAACATGTGTTGACCTCTTTGGCATAGCAAAATGCAACAAAGCGAAGTCATCAGGCAAAAATGGAAATGAACAGACAAAATGCTGCAATGCAGAAATTTTATCCGTATTACACAATGCACGTGATTAAAACCATTTAAATTACATGAACGCATTTTTCAATGGGTCGTTGTAACGCATATTCACCTTCATGAAAATTGTTTGGTCAGGTATAAGTTTCGTCTCCGTATTGGCGCCGCTGAAAAGCAAATATTTCTCAAAATTAAAAAATAATTATGGTGAACAGAAAATACAGTGAACTCCCGGTATTAAAATGATTTATTACGTCTGACGTTATGAAATATTATATCTGACATTATCTCACTCGATTTTTTGTGTCAATGATCCTTAATTTCAACCTTTCGTTTAACGTGCTTATACCAGGGTAGATCGATATTGAAGTAGGCAACAAGCATTTTTTGACCATTTATGTCTCAACATAGTCTACTTCTTTTTAGCTCACTTAGTAAGACGATATTCCAAGCTTTTTATACCATCTCAATAACACAATTTTGGGAACCTTTCAAACTACCTGTTATTGATTCTTCGTTTGAGATGCATCTTTTTCCTGCGAGCCATTTTTTCAAGTTGGGAGACAGGAAAAATTCACTAGGAGGTAAATCTGGACTATAACGTCGATGATAACCCAATTCGAAGTGTATTTCACGTAATTTTAACATCGTACCTGATGCTGTGTAAATCGTTGCCTTATCCTGAAGAAAGAGCACTTTTTTCCTCCTTAAATGTGATCGTTTTTTTCTTGATTGCATCAATCAACTGATACAGTAATGCCCGATAATACTTTCCTGTGATTGTGGACGATAATTGATGAGAAATATTATGTGTGCATCTCAAAATACAGTGGCCATAACCTAGCCAGCCGATTTCACAGTCTTCGTCTTCTTCGGAGCACTTCCACCAGCTTCCACTCATTGTTTCGATTGATTTTTGGTTTCAGGTGTATAGTGGTGGACCCACGGTTCACCAACAGTTATTAATCGACGGCAAAAATCAACTACGCTTTATCGTGCTGTTCGACACGAAGTAAACATAGCACCCATCTTGCCGATAACTTTTTCATATGCAAATTTTCATACAAAATGTTGAACGCACGTTCATATGACATGTTTACCACTGCAACAATCTCACATGACTTGGCTCGGCGATCATTAAAAACGATATCGAAGATTTACTTGATATTTTCTTCAGTAACCACCTCGTTTGGCCTTCCTGTTGATGGTAATGCTGCGGATTAGAGTAATGTATATCGAGTTTTTCTTTTGTCACTTTCGCCGTTTTCCCTTTCAAATAATAGTGTTTAATCACTACACGAAATTCACTTTTACCATTTTTCAAGAAACACAAAAGTTTCTTACGTCAAATTTTTTTTTTCAACTTTATTATCTTATTTATTGAATCTACATAAAAAATGTAATGACAATAAGTATTCAAATCTTAATACTAAAAAAATTTGTAATTAAAGTCCTGCCAGTGCTGGACAAAAATTTATTTTTATGCGAATATTATTTCAGAATTCAGTCATCTGTTTACAGCTCTAATGGTAGCCAAAGTATCCCTCCTTCTAAGACGGGTATGGCCACCAAAGTTGGGAATGTTAACTGCAAGAGGATTTGCATGGAATTCATGTTTGCTAATATATCTTGTCGCGTACTTCACAAATTCAGATTTCACAAAACGTACGTTCAGATCTGCGTGGATTCGTGAGTTTTTAACGTACCATGAAGCGTCTGTAATTCTACGGAGTATTCTATTTTGACTTCTTTGAATTTTTTCAATGTTGGATGCCGAGGCTGTGCCCCATAATTGAGCCCCTTAGCACCATATTGGCTTTAGAATCGAGTTGTAAAGCAAAAGTTTACAATCAAGTTTCAAGGTCGAATTTCTGTCTATTAGCCAGTTAATTTGCACTGCTTATTTCAAATGACTACAACAAATAAACTAGTCGACGAATTTAGGTAAAATTTTAACAGCTGACGTTGGACAGATGGCAATTTAAAAAAAAAAGTTATATGTGTGCTGCATATAATGCTAGGTATCTTCAATATAAATCCGCCCTCGTACATGGACATACTGATTTTTCTCTTTGTGAAGACTACTAATTTAATGTTACAAAATGTTACAGGTTACAGTTTATAAGCTCACACTCAGAATAGCTTGCAAGAAATTCAACGTTGTAGAAATACAAAAGGCTGCTGACTTCCTAAAAACCTTACAAAAAAAACAACACTTTTTACACTTTACCTTAGTAATGCTGCTTGCATTACTGACCAAAACAAGCCCCCTAATTTTAATTGGTGGCATCAATATCGTTATGTCAATTTTAAGACAACTTCACTTCATCACAATTTCACTACTACAGGGTGTCCACTTTGTTTTGCCACCATTTTAATAAACATTAGTCTTGACAGTTCATACACGGCAGTTGTGAAAAAAAGGAAAACAAGGGGCAAATTTATTATGGAAAAATATTCGATAAATCGTTAAAACATTTTGTCAATATCCATCATCGATTTTCATGAAAAAATCATAATAAGTGACGAGGCACATTTTCATTTGAGTGGATATGTGCATAAATGGGCTATGGAAAGCCCTCCAACTTTCACGTTTGCATTCATTAAATTATAGTCTGGTGCTCAATTTGGTGAGGAAGAATCATTGTTTGGAAATGAAAACGGCGTAACGGTAACTGTGAATAGGGAGCCTCGATGGCTGATTTGGTATAGTACTCAACCAACAGTCTCGAGGTCGCAGGTTCGATTCCTGTCACAGACCCTGAGTGTTACTACAGACAAGCAAAAAAGCTTCGCAGTTTTTCTGTTAAAAAAAATATTGTGATATGATTGAAAACTTTTCAATGCTGCAACTAATGTTTTGGGCTTGATTAACATATGGTATCAACAGGAAGGTGCCACTTCTCATACCGCCGAGTAGTATACCTTCCCGCGAACATCCGGTATAAAGGTATTCTCTAACTTTTTTATCATTACGTTGACTGTTTATCGTTATTGTTGGAAAATGATATAAGGATGACGATATTATTTAAACCTTTTAAGCCATCAATGAAATAAACCCCTTTCAATGCAATATATACTTATATTATATATTTATATACATAAACTAACAAGCTGTGTACTCCTAAAATTACAATAACATTTTTAGTATTGTTCAAACTTAATGTTCACATTTTGGATACTTCACTATAGCGTGTTAACTCTTCCGCCAATTTTTCTTTTTCCACCCTTTTTTTTTGTAGTTATATTTATGAGACACTTGAGTAAAACAGTATGTGTAAACAATTTTTAATATCAACTTCAATTGTCGCAAAATCCATCAAAAACATTCTCTTGACAATAGCTATTCAAATCCTAAACACCATCAACGATTTATGTTTTACCACTCCTCCCTCTGCTCCGCTTGTTTTTTTACTGTGTACTCGCACATCTGCATGGCGCACATCCCATCCATCAAATCAAGTTTTCGCTTAGAAAAGTGTTTACAAGAATAGAAACATGGTACGAGTAAAAAGCGCGCAAACACTTTACAAATCATCACTTTTCAATGAATAAAAAACAAAAAGAAAAAAAAATAAAGTAAAATGGACATACCTATAAAAAGAGAAATAACAAAAAAAAAAAAAAAATAAGAACAGTAAATGTTTATTACTGCAACAATAACATGAGATAAGAAAAACACAACTCTTTTAAGACCATGAGTATGTGTAAGTGTGTGTGTGCAGCAACATCAAAGCAATTTATTTATTGCAATTTACTGGCAATCGTGATGGAAAACAGACACTTTAATGACAATACGAGTACAACAACTAAAACTTTATATGCGGGGCCACTCCCTGCCACCAGCGAACGAACGAGTGTTACAAATCAGACAAATAGAGATAAATAAGGGCTGGTATTGTCATCTTGTTCACACCATTGATGTTATTCGGTTACAAGAAGAACAATAACAAATAGCTAAGCAAAACTTTGAGCGCAATATGCAACAAAAAAAAGGTCATACAAAAGCAATAAAATATTGTAAACAGCAACCGACGTCTGCACGCTTTCAGTTGCGTTACAATTTGTTTCAGTTTTTTTAGTAATATTTTGCTAAGTGTTGTATTCTTATAAATTAAAAAATGGAAAATACTGATTTTTTTTAATGCAGAATTTTGAGGTTTTGAGTTAACTTAGGCTTTAAGTACTAAAACTGTGTTTGAGAACATGTCTGTATGAATAAACAATCATCTCTCTCGTAAACAGTCATTCCCATGAAAAGATTTTCCATTTCTCAAAATTGCAATCGTTAATAGGTTTCTCCTAGAAATGTATTCACATTTGCTATGTGTAATTGAGTTTGGAATATTAACACTAAAAAAAATTCACGTTCGTCCAAAATTAACCAAATCGTAAAATTTGTTTCCCTCGTATTATTTTTGTTTTTCCCTTTAAATTGTTCACATCAATTTTGCTGGCAGACAGTATTCATCATAAAAGTAATTATTTCTTTTAATTAAAATGTGAAAGCTTAAATTCAGCTATTTTAGGACTAGATTTGTTAGTAAAGTGCAAAATAGAGCGCAAAGTAACAGGACCATTGCTTGCAATTCTGTAAAAAGCCCTAAAGACGTTTTAACTCAATTTTGGAATTCTCTTAGGTTAGGTTAGATAGGCAGGCCGCTACATATCCCAAAATAGCCTAGGTTTTTCAGCTCACTGAACTCGAGCTCCTGAACTCGTTTCCATTTGATTTTATGAAATAATGGAAAGTGGAAAGCCCTCATATATTTTATATTTGGTACTTCTTCAAAAACGAGTGTTTTAATTTGTGCTCGGCACTCGCGTTTATATATGACCCGCTCATTCGCTGTGAAAGTGGTTAGAATATGGAACAGCATGCTTCCATATTCGGCACGTAATTTTAATAAAACTTTGTCTCAATTCAAGACCATGATTCAAAATATATAAAATTACAATTTGCTACAGCGCTCTAAGGCTTTATTTATTTTAAACTCAATAACGCATTTCAAAAGTATGTTTCATTATTTGTGCCAATTTTGGCGGTCACACTCGGCTTAGAAGAAGGGATACCGTTGCCACCATCACATTGCTCAATAGGTGATTTTACCGAAATAGGTCCCGCAAAATAAAACTTTTTGTCTAGCATTGGCCGGACTTAAAGTATAAAGCACATTTTGTTAATAAAATAAAAAAATGCTTAAAAAAAATTATTTGTGCCAAAAAATAAAATAAAAAAAATAAATAATCAAAAAAAAATCAAAATAACGGTTATTTTTTTACGAGCTACCTCGTGTAGCTCGTAGAATTCTTCTTTTGTTATTTTTAACGCTATTTTGCGTCTCGAGTATTATCCTGCAGATTGGAAGGTGTCCATGATTTCTATAGTGCCCAAACCAGGGAAGGATCCCACTAAAGTAGAATCATACAGACCAATAAGTCTACTGCTAACAATTTCAAAACTGTTCGAAAAATTTTTAATGGCAAAGTTGAGTCCAATGTTGAACAATATGGGATGCATCCCTGATCATCAATTTGGCTTTCGGGCTAAACACAGCACCATAGAACAAACGCACAGACATTCCCATGAAATGTCAATGTCATAAGACAGACCTTTGAGGAGAAGAAGTATTGCTCAGCTCTATTCATTGACATTTCTCAAGCTTTTGATAAAGTGTGGCATGAGGGCTTGATACACAAAATAAAGTTGAACTTGCCTGCAAATACACACAAGCTTCTGGAAAGCTACTTATGTGGGCGGAAGTTTATTATCAGAGAAGGCGACTTTATAAGCCAATCTCAGCCAATCGATTCCCCAAGGCAGCATACTGGGGCCTACTTTATATTTGATTTACGCCTCTGACATGCCAACGACAGCGAGAATCCACACTTCAACTTTTGCAGACGATACAGCATTCTGCAGCGTAGATGAAAACCATCAAGTAGCTTCGCGAAATTTGCAGGAGTATATTTTGCAAGAGTATATTTATTTCAATATTAGAGATGTGGTTAAAACTTTGGAAAATTAAAGTTAATGAACAAAAGTGTACTCACGTTACCTTCGCACTGCGTAAACAAACATTTTCAGCCATCCAAATTAACAATTCACCTATTCCGCAGCAAAATGAAGTCAAGTACCTTGGTATTCATCTCGACCGTAGATTAACGTGGAAGCTTCACATTGACGCGAAAGTCACTCAGCTATAATTAAAAGCAGCGCAATTAAATTGGCTTATAGGCAGAAATTCTACATTGAAATTAGATTGCAAACTTTTGTTATACAACGCAATACTAAAGCCTATATGGCGCTACGGAATTCAATTATGGGGCACCGCCTCAGCGTCAAACATTGAAAAAATTCAAAGGCGACAAAACAAAATTCTTCGAACAATTACTGCAGCACCATGGTACGTAAAAAACTCACGAATTCATAAGGATCTCTGTGTTCCTCTTGTAAAAGACGAATTTTCAAAGTACGCAATAAGGTATATCAGTAAATTGGAACTTCATCAAATCGTCTTGCCCCTCTCTCGGTTGAGAAGAAGGGATACCCTTGCCACCATCAGAACGTTCAATAGGGGATTTTACCGATATTGACTGTGCAAAATAAAACATTTTTGTCGAGCATTGGCTGGACTTAAATAATTTTATGTATTTAGTTTTAAGATTTGAATACTTATTGTTAGTTCACTTTGTGAAGATTCAATAAATAAATGAATGAAAAAAAAAAATTTATAAATATTCCAGAGCGCCGTACAAAATGCATGTAATGTGCATATTTTTTTAATTAAATCGGCTATAGATTAAAATTTGTTAATTTGGCATTTTTAATACAAACAATTCCGAACAAAACTTTCAAAAACCTTTCGTTTTTACAGAACATCTTTAAAAAAGGAACATGGATGATCGACCTTGGACTCATTGTGTAGAGTTTAAATGCGCCTTATAAAACCCTCCTTATGATAACCATATCATATATATTGGTAAGGAAACAGTTTCTCAAATTGACAAAACAAGCAAATATAGGCCCTTTTTCCAAAAAGGTTCAACTCACGAGAGGTCAAAGCTGTAGCCGAAACATTTTCAATGTCATCTTAAAAAAGTCTAATGGTAATTTCTTTTCTGATAAAAAAAACTGCCCTTTAAATGTTTATCATTTTTTTCCGATTACCATCACCCTTAAAAAGTTGTACATGTGTTATTAGCACAAAAGAACAAAAAATGCTGACAAAGTGCTATTTAATAATAATGTACACTTAGCGTTTCAAATATATATGACTACTTTTAACCTACCAACGTTTTAATCACTATTTTTATCTTATAAAAGCTATCAGCAGCAGCACCGTTTACTCATCTGCAATAACAAAAGAATTTCATATTTGCATAAACACGTGTGAAACAATGATGTAAAAAAGGGCAGTATCTCCACCTTACTCGAAGTACAGTGTAGGACATGCTACATGTTTTGCCAGTTTTAAGTGCAACATGTTTTGAAAAGAACATGATACCTTTCAATAGTGTATCAACTTTTTTAGAAAAGAACGTGTTGAACCACTATATGTAGCATAGGTGTAATATTTTTATCAGAAAAGAAAACACCATAAGGTTCATTTTGAAAGGAGTACACCTTGCATGAATTTCGGTTCCATATGCTTTGAGACGCTCTAAGAACCAATGGCGCGAGCAGCCACTTAAGGGCGTTTCAGACTATCATACAAGTCTTAAGATTTTGATTGGATTTTGTGGGACAAAAATCTAAAGATATTTTTTGCGACTGTCAAAAAATCTAACGTACCATTACATTTTGTTTTCACACTATCACACCTAAAGTAAAAGAAGGAATATGACTTGAAAATAAACAGCCAATTTACTTAACGTCTTGTTTTAATATTTTTATTATTTGCTTTTGCAAAAAATGCAACACTGATCCAATGAAAAATCTTATTGTTTAAACAAATTTCTAAATATGGTGAAGTGTTATGGGATGTCAAATCTTTTACCGTATTATTTCTCATTTTCATAACGTTTTACATTCACACTATCACACTTGCACGTATTATTTGATTTTTTGACAAGTCTTAATACAAAGTGTGATAGTCTGAAGTGCCCTTTAGCTGATATCATATTCTCCAGTTAATAGAAAAAGTTGTACTGATTCAAATAAAGGCTTGCAGCAGTGACAAATTTGTTTTATTAAAAAGTTATTTAATAACATATTAATTTGTTAAATTTTTGTTTAACTTTTATAATTTTTAATTGAATTGGTTTGTACATATGTACATCAGGTTTTAGCTCAAGTTTTTCCTTTCTTAAGTTTTTTTCTTAAAAAGATTTTTTTACAATACAAATTTGCTGTGATCAATAATTATTGATTGAAGAAGACAAGAAAAATAATAATCAAATCTTTAGCTGGGGTTAATTAACAACGATAATGGATGATTACTTTTGTGCCACCTTGTATATAAAACTAAAAAAATACATTTCCTAGTGATGTAAGCAAACGAACGATGCTTAAATTACGACAATATTGCAGCAAACAATTTTAATTGTTAAAAAAAATTTTCCGGTCAGAGTTTTTTTTTTTTTTTTTTTTGTTTTTGTTACTTTATTTTGCTTGTTAACAATTTGTTTCTACCATTCTCTTAGTCTCTCTTATATTTCTTGCTTAATATTTATTTTATTTTACAATATTATTTTCTTTTTTCCTTTTCTTTTTTTTTTTGTACACGAAAAACCCTGAAAGTATAAAACAATCAACTGCAAAACAATTGCATCCTATTGTTTTTGAGAAGAAAATTTTCTTTTACAAGCACAAAGAATCGTAGAAAGAACAAGTGGAAATATAAAATTACAATGGTTTCTTTTTATTTGATACTAATGGAAAAAAAAAGTTTACTTAAGATTTGTTTCTCTTCTACACAGGGCAGCAGAACATGCCTCAAAAAATAAAAAATAAAAATATAAGAAAAGAAATACTGAACAAAAACAAACAACGAGTTCATATTCAAGTCGTATTGAAATGGTACTCGTAATAAAAAAGGAAAAATTTTTTTAATGAAATTTACTGCATATAAAAGAAAATAGAATACTCAGGCTGCCTGCAATTAGCACTATAGCAAAATTTTATTTGTTAAGATTCCTTTGCAACTGAGAAATGCAATAAAACAAAAACGAATAAATTTAAAATAACGATTACAAGTTTCCTGAAGATATTTGCTATGGCTGCTTTAAATATTTGCTCGTTATTATAAGTGAGTGAAATGAAAAAGCCACTGTACTGGATGACTCAGTAAAATGCTTTTTTTAATGTTTTGGTAATTTTTATTTAATTTTTTTGTAGAACTAAATATTAAATATTGAGATGGTAAATGATGGGATGGTATCATTCGTCTGGCTGAAGTTATAGTTATAACACTAATTGCCGCGATCAATAACTCTTGATCAAAGAAGACAGGAAAAAATAATTGAATACACTAAAGCTGTGGGACAACTAGCTGTTACGCAGTCGCTACACTGCTCATGAGCACCCACTAGGATTCGAATTCACTACCACTACTTGTTTTTGCTGCTAAAGATCGTATTGATTTTATATAATAAAATCAACAGGATGTATTTTCCATATTTCGACAACAATTTGTTATTTTCCTGACGATGATAACAACAAATTGTTATCGAAGAATCGAAAATAAATACTGTTGAATTTTTTATATTAAATCAAAAAGATCTTTAGCTGCAAAAATAATCATAATTTTTGTAGAACAATTGATTATCTTATTTTAATTTTTTTTTTTCGTAAAATATATTTCGTTTATAAAATTTTCGTAATATTTTATTTTCATTTGGAAAATTTCTTCTTTTCATAACTAAAAACATTCCTAAAGAAGTTTCCTAAAAAGAAAAATGAATTATTGAGAAGTCTTATATAAAAAATCTAACGATCTACAATTGGCTGAAACAAACAAGATGTTAAGCAAAGTATGAAATATTATACAAAAATAATAAGGAAAATTAATATTTTACTATTATTTACAATATTTTAAGAGCTATATCCACGCAAATCAAAACATATAATACTATTTTCATATAATAGTGATTTCTAGTTGTTTATATGTCCACATTTCATGCGTGCCAACCTAGTCATCGTTTTTGGTTTTTATGTGGAAAAATTGTATCAAATTTATAATTCAAAGACGAACATGGTAAGAATATTTCAAAAGTATGCAATTATTTTGCTAAATATCCACAGCCTGAAACTAGGCTACGGAACTGGTCAAAACAACTTTGAAGTTTGTTTGAAATCTAAGGATTGTTTTCCTTTAAAACAAATTTGAAAAGTCTGGATTATTGGCTATGGCGAGTGACATGAAGCTTAAAAATATGCGCTAGAGGTAAGCCATCTCTGCGAAATTCAATTAAGAATTGGACAAAAAAGGTTTCCTTTTAGGAAACCAAAAATTTTTAGAATAAACTGACCTGTATTAACGCAATGTGATATTAATAATTCTATATCTTTAAGACATAATTTTCGAAATGTTAAAAAAGGCCTTAAATAATTTAAATCATAAAAAAGCTCCTGGGCTTGATAAAATTACTAAAATTTTCGAGAAAAAAAAATAATCAAAATCTTCGGCGATGAGGCACATGTTCACCTTAATGGATTCGTCAATAAACAGATTTACCGCATTTAGGCAAATGATAATCTGAGAGTGATAGTCGAAATATTCAGCCACAAAGAGTGACTGTTTGGTGCGGTTTATAAGCTGGGGGCGTCATCGGGCCGTATTTGTCTCAAAACGAGGATGGTCAGGCAGTTACTGTGAGTGGTGTTCGCTATCGTGATATGATAACGAACATTTTATGGCCCCAAATTTGAAGATACTTTTGCGTGACAAATTCAATGGCCGTGTTGGCGCCGTAGTGGCGATATCAATTAATTAGCCGCCAAGATCATGTGATATGCACTTTTTCTTTGTGGTTATTTGATAGAAATGGTGTACGTCGATAAGACGGCAACACTTCAAGAGCTAAAGGACGAGATAATTCGTCTCATTAACGGTGTAAAACATCAATTATACCTCAGCGTCATCGAAAACTTGAACCATCGGATGGAGGAGTTCCATCGTGGTTGCGGCGGCCTTTTGGGCGATATTTTGTTTCATGCATATTTGAACCATGTCACAGATCTTAATTTCGTTCGGAAACAGAATTAAATACTATTTTTTTACTACGAAGAACTAAACAACTTTTCGGAATGAAATTGCAAGAATGAAACTAGTATTATCTTATGGAATTAATTTCATTCCGAAAAAATTTTATATTTTCGTTTTTTGAAGAATTAATAAACCGATTCAATTCCATTTCCGAACGGAAGTGAATTCTGTGACATGACCGAATATTATCATAATAAGAAGAAGGACAATAATTGCGAAATAATTTGTGTTCTATTCAAAATTAACATTTTCCTTTCAAATTTAATCATCCTTATAAGAGGGCCACCATTCTAGCATAACAACAACAAAAAAAATAAAATAAAATAAAAATTTAAACAAAAAAAAAAACACAATCAAATCAAATTTTCTTTCCAACATTACACGTACATATATGAATGTATTGCCCAAATAGAAATAATAGGTAATATATGATTTCAAGTTATTTTATGAAAGAAATCAAACTTTTATAGACAAGTGAAAATAGTTCACACATCTATTACGGTAGTGAGCAAGATGCATTAACGTCTACACGGTGGCAGTACTAGAGCAAAATTACAAAAAAACAGGCATCTGGTGAGGTATGTTTATCAAAAATATTTGTACCTTTTTTAATTCAGAATAAAACACTAAATTCACTTTCAAAAATGTAAACAATACATTTAACGTAAATAGCTTACTATATTGCAAGTAGCAAAAAATTGTCACATGCCGTAGTGCTGGCACCTTACAGATGTTAATGCACCTTGGTAGTGAGCTTCAAAAATCTTAATTTTGGGAAGAATTTCATATTTTATTTTGCTTGAAAAATCTGCAAAATTAGGGTCAAATCTTGATTCTGGCAACGCTGCTTCTTAAGTAAACAGAAGAGAGTTACCATATTAGTTAATTGTTTTTTTTTTTGTTCAGTGTTAAGATTTGTATAGTCTCGTGACTATACAAACATTCACTATACAAGTATTCATAAAAAATATTTTATATTTATTAAAGGTTTATTGAACAAACTTTGTGTAGAAATTTATCAACTAAACATATAATAAAAATATATATATATATATATATATATATATATATATATATATATATATATATATATATATATATATATATATATATATATATATATATATATATATATATATATATATATATATATATATATATATATATATATATATATATATATATATATATATATATATATATATATATATATATATATATATATATATTTTTTATGAATATGTCCGTTATTGTTCAATAAATAAATAAAAGATTACAGAAAAGTTTAATTTAATAAATCGACTCGATTTCCATTTCGAATAACTCATGCTGTGCACTATCAAACTTTTGTTGTTCTTTTTGGCAATTTTCATTTTGTTAAGATTTTCATTGCAAATGCAAATTTCTCTTTAAATTCATTCTTATTATTTGCAAAATTGCCTTTTTTTGCTCTCTCTTGTTGTTATAAATTATTTTAATTTATTTGAAAACTAAAACCAATTCATGTGGTCGGTCACTGTGTTTGCAATATTCAAAACCTTTCTAGCAAATTATTAAATGTGCACAATATATGCAATTTTAAAATAAAAAAAAATATATATTTACTTTAATCGCAATCGAAAATACTATTTTGTATTTAATTCATGTGCAAAGTAAAACATAAATAAAACTTTAATACTTTTGTAAGCAAAATATTATTTTATGGGAGAAGTTTCACATGAAGAATGAAAATTTCCTAGATCAGCAACGGGCTAAAATAGCCCAAATTAGGAAAAAGTTAGTTTTAACACAATCTTTATTATGACAGTGTACAGAAATAAAAATGCCGCTGTTCCAGTGCGGCAACACTTGTTGTCGCACCAACCTGGCAATACTTGTCGTCAAACAGACGAGAAAAAGCTACTTGTTGGTTTTCTAAGCAGTCTGTGTTATAACGTGATAGTGTGAAATAGAGTTGAGTTCATGAGCTCTTTTGAGAGAGTGCTCTTTTCAGTTCAGCTCTTTTTACTGAAATATGTCTTTATTTTAGTTCAATAGCTCAGTGCTCCGATGATAATATTTTCAATGAATGGCTCTGTTTCAGCTTTCATGATAAAGCAAAACAAAATTGGTGTTAGTCTAAGGTCGGACACAGCGATTTTAATTGCCGAACTTTTTAGCAATTTTCTTTTGGAATTGCTTTCTTGTCCACACACAAAAACTTTTTTCGGCAATTCTTGAGCAATTCTCTACCTTTTGGTTAATGCAATCTACATTGTATATGCACATACACATACATACATGAGAGAAAAGTAAAGAATTGCTGAGAATTGCCGAGTACCGGCAATTCTTTTTCCCTTCTTATTCCCCTCACCGAAAGCTTCTATAAAGTCAAGAATTGCCCAACTAAAGTTGCTGTGTGTGACCAGGCACTAAACAAATGAAAGTGCAATTATAAACCCAAAAAGAAGGCTTAATTAAAGGTGATATTAGAAATATTCAGGTGTGATGAAAAATAATTGTATTGAAAAGAAAAAAACAAACGATTTATTTGTGATCAGTCTCGATGTTTGTTTTTATATTAAGTTTTGATTGCTACCGGAAAGAAACATGAACGAGAAAGAAATTTTGAAGGCGAAAGAAAGAAACACGAACTATGGAGCTAAAAGAGCTCGCGAAAATGATCAGCTCACTTAGCTCCTTGAAGTGAATAGTTCAATGATACTAGTTCGTTCGCGAACTACACAACTCTAGTGTGAAATTGATTAAAATAATCTTTTACCAAGGGAATAAAGAGACTTTTGTGAGAAAATAAAAACATGTTATTATAGATTGTATTTTTGTTAACTAAGTGGTTTTTGGTTATTGCCCTTGAGGCAAAGTCAAGAAGTGCAAATATTATCGAGCAATTAATACCATAGACTACACTTACTGAAACATAACATATTCAGCAACTGGGACGGAACAAGCAGTCGCTTATCTAACTACGTCAACAGGAATCACGATAGACTGCAGAATTTAACTACCAAGGAAACATGTTCAACGATCCCATCACGCCGCAAGCTACTTGTGTGAGTAAATCCGACAGATCATTTGAGAGATCGTCCCGTCACCACTTTAGAACCGGTACGTCCATTAATCCCACCTAACCCCCGTGTGCCACGCTCAGCCGTGTTCGAAATTATTATTACTGGTATATATGTATCTAATTTAAATTTACTTTTTTATCTATTTTAAATTTCACTTGCTAATGATCAGTTCATACAATGTTTGTTAATCTAAAAAGCGGTGTAATAAAACGTATAACGTAATAAAACGTATAAGGTATCTTTTAGGATTTGTAAGAAACAGCTTGGTGGAAAAATCGTTGGCGTTATGGCATCAACTTTAGAGCTGCGTCGCACAGTGGGGCCAAACTAAAAAAAAGAATAATAAATTTGTATCTTTGAAACGTGCGATCTGATGATAAAACAATGTCTCAAGGAATGATAGAGGTGGAAATAGACTTAAAGAATAATAATAAGAATAATTTCAACTACCTTGTTATATCACATGGTGACCTGCAGGGTGTTAAAATTGGTTACCTCAGGTATGAACAAGATTATTTGCCTCATAACTTTTGTAAATATTATTTGATTTAATGAAATTTAAACTTTTTGGGGAACTTATAAGAAAGTAAAAAAGAATTATTTAATTTCAGTTAGATATCGTTAACAGTTTGAAGCATATTTCGCTTTCAATTTTAAAATTTCAGTTTTTCTCCTTGTCTCCATTTCTTATTTCGTACATATCTGCATTATTACCATACCGAAATTTTTAAAAAGATTATTATATAAGATATTCTTTAATAATGCACAGAAATTTTTTTTAATTATCTCTAGGCATATTCTCGTGTAAAAAGATCTAAGTCAAGTTTGTGAAAAAGGATTAAAAAATGGCGAAATTTTGTGCTTAATTGTTTGACGTTTTTCTTATAAGAAAATATTACAAAAATATTTTTTTTAAATTGTCAAAAAATATACTTTGAAATTTACTACATTTGAAATATTAAGTTGAAAAAAGTATACACAAGTTTCAACAAAATTTTGAATTAATCGATCAAAACCAAAAATCGCCCATCGAGTTTCTTAAAAAATTTTATCAATTATATTAGATATATTTAATAAATTTAATTTGACTTTTCATTTTTACTCGCTCGCGGAAAACTATGGCCAAGGATCATTTTATTTACGTGTATGAAAATTATACTAATTTTAATTTTTTTTTCTCTTTATTTTCTGTTATTTATTAGAAAATATTTCTGCCTTTTATTGTTAAAAATTTTTTTAAGTTAAAATTTTTTTTATGACTTTTCGAATCTAAAAAAAAATATGTGAAAGGAGTAAAAAAGAAAATTATTGAGGTTCTTTTCAATAAAACCCCTTGTTTTTCAAAATAATATAATTTCATGCAGAATATAAAAATACTCATGATTACCTCTCTATTGATATATAACACATTTATATTTTTGATTTAACATACTGAACAAAACTATTGACTAATGTCTTGCACAACGTTTAAAATTAAACTCTGTCTCTGTCGAATACGTGCAGCTGTTTATATTTCGTTATTATCATCTACAATCGTTACGAACTTTCTAATTATTCATAATTCCAGACTCGAATGTACAAACATAATTCTTACACACGCTCACACCTGCTGGCGAAACAATAAGAACGCAACAACAACAAACCATGAGAATGCAATAACAAGAACGCAACGACAAAAATAAAATCTTTGGTGATTGATTTACTTGGAATTTTGTATTCCAAGTAAATCAATCATGTAGGTTCGTTTGTGTATTATATTATTTGCGTGAATATACCTATACATTTATAACAATTAAATAAACGGCTTGCACATTGGGTTAGATGCGATAAAAGTTCGTAATAGTATTATTAGAACATTTTTGTTGTCAAATTCTCATCATGTTCTTTAAAATAGTAGAATTCAGAGTTAAATGCTTGAAAATAGTTTTCAAATAATTGCAAGTCTTCTGATGATTAGGTCAGTGCACCAATGAAATATGATAAAAAAAAAAAACAAAATGTTTGCTCATTTGTCTGAAAGGTAAAAAGAAATGTGGAAATGAGACGTGGGCAAAAGAAAAAGCTTGTTTTTGTGTCATTTTTTAAATGCTCAGCAAATTATTTTGAATATTGGGATATAAAGTTAAATTTTTGAGAATATCCTTTAAAAATTTCCAAGTCTACTAATGATTAGGGTAGCTCCTATATTAGAGTAGTCGGCATATAGAAGGCTGGGAAACATAGAACACAAGTTGTTTATAATTTTTTGATTGGTATCAATATTAGAAGCTAATAATGAAGTGAATAAACCCAACAGTTTATACTAAAATATTATACAATGTGTAGTATTTTGAATTTGTATATTGAATATATATTTTATTATATTTAAGGAATATAAATATTTATAGACTTTCAAATCATTATTTTGTCATTATTAGTCCCATGGCTGTATTGTGCAAGCCATGGAAGTCCCCCCAATGGTATGCAATCGATGTGAAATCAAACAGCCAGATGTCTAGCATGAATTTAGGTCAAATGAGCACTGAAAAGAAATAATATTCAAAATCTGACATGTAAATATTTAAATCAGCTGCAACCAAAAATAATCGTTGATGTAAATTTTATGACCTTCGTATTATAAAATACAGACACACAAATAAAACAAACGTAAAAGTGATGATTTTAGTGAAAAAACCAACAAAGACATAAACAAAATCTTGTTTAATGGCTGAATTGCAAAAAATCTGTTAAGTGTTTGGCAAAGAAATCAATGATGTTTTTTAATTTCCAAATGAAATAAAATCCCAAAGAAATTTTAAAAATATATTAAAAAGAAGGAGAAGAATAATATATAAAACAAAATGATTTTAGCATATAAACAGCCATGTCATAGATTTTAGTTCCTTTAAGAAATCGAATTCAATTCGAATTTTGGTTCTTGAGAAAACAACACATTAGAAAGTTTTTCGAAATTTAAACTATTTTAAAAGGATAATATCATATGGCTGATTTATACGGTGATTCAAAGCCATGCCTTTTTTCATAACACTCTTTTAAACCTCCAACCAAAATCATGTTTCATTTTTACGATGATTTTTAAGTTATATCGTTTTCTAAATTGTTGTCGTTAAAAATAATCGTTTGTCTCTTTTCACCCTTTTGGTAGTATCGATGTGGTTACCTTGCCAGTCGAATGAAAATAAAACAATTTAAAAAATAACAAACGAGTCAAAAATAAATTACAGAAAAAAACTTAAAAACAGAAAACATGACTTTTTTAATATAAAAAAATTTTTCAGTCCAAACGAAAAGACATGTCTTTTAGACATCACTTTAAATCATCGTGAAAATTTGCTCATAGAGTTAAAGTTCAAATAAATCAGAGTGGAAACTAGGATAGTTAAAAAATGGGTCGCCTTCATTACATTGTCAAATTAAACGACGGGTACACATTCAAGAGACACATCAACCAACTTCTCCCAGCAAGCAGTCAAAGCAAAGTGTCAGCCACTGTTCATCCCCCAGCAGAGCACTTTACATTCCAAC
This sequence comes from Thecocarcelia acutangulata, assembly GCA_914767995.1. Lineage (NCBI taxonomy): Eukaryota > Metazoa > Arthropoda > Insecta > Diptera > Tachinidae > Thecocarcelia > Thecocarcelia acutangulata. The sequence continues at coordinate 97,469,787 of OU612097.1, read as the reverse complement.
AAGCAACTATACACAATTCATTTCACCAAAACGAAGAGGGAGCCGAACTAAGTCAGCAGCAACATCAGACTAGTAGTCCAGAACGCAGAAGCCATATTCCGCAAAAGCTAGAAAGCACAGAATCGACTCAAACAACCTATGAAACCCGGGGGCCATCTCCACAATGCGAGGTTCCAAGTTATTTAAAAGACTACGTCTTGGACTAAACTCAACAGTCTATTTAGGAGCCACTTTTTTTTTAGCGCGGGAGAGTTGTTACATCACTTATATCATACTAATGATAACAACGCTGTTAATGAATTTATTAACTTACTTATTTACTTATATCATACTAATGATAACAACTCTGTTAATGAATTTATTAACTTAACATGTGATTGTACTTATTCCTTTTTCTATTCTCTCGGTAGACATTACAACTAGCACGCGCTTAGTACACAATTTAATTAATTTTATATTTGAATAGTATTTGTAAGAATAAATTAATAGAAACACCCGTCTTTTATTTCAATTTATGGTCACAATAGTAAGCGAAATTCAATTCGTTTTTGCGTTCTTCAAAGTACGAAAAAAGTGGCAAGTTTTTCAAAATGAAATAATTGAGCCCAATACTGAAATTCACATTTCGCAAAAGAATGTGTTTACGATTTGAAGTCACAAAATTGTTGTGCTGAAAGTCGCAATCACGAAAATTTTGCTATTTCAACTCGCAAGCAAATGATGAAGTGAACTCTAACTGAACTTTTTTATTAGAGTAGCCGTATTCCTTCTGGGGAAGTGAGAGGATTTTGGGGATTTACGAAGCCGATTTTGGGAATTCCCAAAAAAAATTTAGAACCACTTCTCTAACCGTATTGGAACTGGTCTTTCACATTCGGTGCGCGTTTTGGCCGTGGAACATACATCTAAACTCGCTTTAGTGAGAAAATTGAAGTTGCTGTTTGCTTCTGAGGAATTGGGGGTATTTCTACGTTGCCTGAAGCCAACTTTGGGAATTCCAAAAAAAAAAGTCGGAAACGCTTCGCTAACCAAATCGGAACCTGTTTTTGATATTCGGTGTGCGTTTTAGCCCTGAAACGTGTATCTGAACTATTAAGGGTCATTCCATTTAGTGAAAAAATTAAAGTTATATTTTTTCCGGGGAAGTGGAGCATGTGGAGATTATTGAAGCCGACTTTGGGAATTCTAAAAAAAAATCGGAACGCGTATACAGATATTTCTTAATTTTTAGTTGTTTAGGTTTTTAAACTATATTTATTCCCATACAAAAAGTAAATGCTACTAATTTTTACACATATGTTTACTCAAACAAAATGTGCGGTTTTCAGCACACAGAAAAAAAGGACTTTGCGATTTTGACTTCACAAGCTATTCAAAAATTATGCGTTTCTCAGCATATGGATGATTATTAGCAGAAAACAATCAGCTATGTCACAGAGCACGCGGACGGAATTGAATCAGTTTTTATATTCCTAAAAAGTCATAAAAGCAAACAGCTTTTGGAAATCAAATCATTCTTAATTTCAAGATGAAACTGATATTTTCTTGTAGTAATTATATTTTTGGCCAACGTATTTAGTTATTTGTTTTTAGTATATACATTAAGCCTCACCAGCTAAGTATGTATATACTAAAAACTCATATTTTCTTATATTTTTTGCAGAAAAAAAGGCGGATTTGATTCCGCTTTCAAACGGACTTGAGTTCTGTAACAAGGCTGATTAATTTTGTTCTTGATATAAGAAATAATTTCATTTCATTTGTTAATATAAGAAATAATTATATTTCATTTCTTGGTAGAAAAAATGATTTCATTTTTTGATTTTTCCTTTTCCAAATAGCCAAAAAACGAATTGAATTCCACCTCCAAATGGAATTGATATATATCACATGGATACTGAGTTTTATTCTTGAAACTAAATATGATTACATTCCAAAAGACTTTTAATAATGCATAGTGTGAATTATTAACGAAAAGAATTGAAACTTGGGCTTGTCGAAAATAATTTTTTAACACGAGGTCTGATAAAAAAATAACCGTTATTTTAGATACGTTAGATTTTCGCAATTTTCCATTATGTTGGTACACATGTCTATATCAGCCAGTTTGGATTGTCAGTTTGTTATTGACAGATAAAAAGTTTAGTCTTCGAAAAATTGGATCAGCGGAACTGTATTAAGTTTTGTGTAAAAAATGAAAATAAATGCCCAAGAGCATTTAAAATGTTAACTGTGGCGTTTGGCGAGTCTACTATGAGCAGAACACAAGTTCAATTGTGGTACAACCGGTTTAAGGAAGGCCGAGAAGATGTCAATAACGATGCACGTTCTGGTCACGCGAGCTTGTCAACAACCGATGAACACATTAAAGCAGTAAAGAAAATGATTTCGGATAATCGTCGAATTACTAACAGGGAGGTTGTTGATGATGTTGGCATATCGTTCGTCTCATGCCAAGCAATTTTTACAGATGTTTTAGGCATGAAACTTGCGGCAGCGAATATTGTTCCAAATTTGCAAAACTTTGAGCAAAAACAACGTCGCATGGACAGCTCTCTGGAGCTGCTGAGCATCATCAACAACGATCTAGATTTTCTCCAAAATATCATATCTGGCGACGAATCATGAGTGTATGGCTATGACATAGTCCAATCATCCCAATGGAAGCATCCAAAAGAGCCAAGACCGAAAAAATCACGTCAAGTCCGGTCAAATGTGAAGGTTTTGTTCACTATTTTCTTTGACTACAAGGGCGTGGTGCATCATGAATTCTTGCCACAAGTTTGTATGGTCAATAAGGAATACTACCTTGAAATTAGGCGTCATTTGGCCTCCGCTGACATTTTCCTCTTTCTAAAACTGAAGACAACGATGAAAAGAAAGCATTTTGCTACCATTGAGGAGATAAAATAAAAATCAAAACAGAAGCTATTGGCGATAACTTTTTGGTATCGCGCGTTTCAGAGATATTTCGAGAATTGGAAAAACGCGGGTATAAGTCTATTATATATAAGGGAGATTAATTTGATGGGGACAAGATAGTTATTGATGAACATATAAATCGTTTTTTAAAAGAGTTAAAATGACGGTTATTTTTGATCAGACCTTGTATGTCATAGTGAAACTTTGTTCTTCACGTTAAAAGCTGTCGAAAAATTAATGGCACAAAATCACTTTCTAAACCGATTTGCTTCGAATCACATAATTTCTCTAAGCCGAGTTTTTTTTTTATATATTAAATTTAATGTATTAGTTTACATATTTTGTAGCTTAAAATTGATGGCCAATAATAAATTTGCATAACATAAACATAAATATTTTTAACGAAATCCCCAAACAAACATAAATACAAGCTCGTGGAAAGAAAATGAACATAAAAAATAAACGTTCCTTTTTATCCTTTTTGCTTAAACGTGTCTAAACATATTTTATCCTTTAATGGCTGTTACTCAGTGACAAAATGGTATAAAAATTTTATTTATGATACGCAAAAGTAAACTAAAAATAAAGGAGAAATTTTTTTAAATCGAATACCACAAAAAAGTTGGCAATAAAATTTTCACATTAAAAAAAAAAAAATTGACGGAAAACTGTAAAACAAAATCTTATTCAAATAGCAGCTCGTAATGTTGCGTTTCTCATCACATCACTGCTCGCCGGCAAGAAATTTTGCACGAATGAAGAGGTTATCGCTGAAACTTTTTATTTTGAGGCAAAAGATAAATCGTTCTACAAAAGTGGTATTGAAATGATTCCGTTGCTCTTGATGGAGATTACGTAGATGTTTAAAGCTAATTTTGAACCAAATAAAAGCAGTGTTTTCTTTGTTAGGGCCTGGACTTTTCAGCCCATGTGTTATGTACGCATTCATATACAGCTACGGTTTGCTTCTCTCCAGAGATGTTGGCTACTACAGAAACTCCCAGCAGCTGTTCTTTTCGCCATATGAAACAGCAATAACTATTTGCTCACATTTGAATTTTTTTATTGATATGGCTGAGCGTAATTTTAAAGAGTAATATTAGCTTTCTTTTGAGATATTAAGCATGTTTGTATTATTTGCAGTCCTGGTGTTATGGCTCCATATGTAAGATTTTTGGCCAAAATAAAGATCTTTCCAAATTTTGAATCAGGCCCAAATTTATTTGTCTCAATATCTGGGCAAGGGAATTATTTTTTTGTGTTAAAACCAAAAAAAGTTCCGACATTTTTATACTTATCATTTATATCACATATATAGGGTGTTTTTTTAAGCCCGATAGAACTTGAAATTGTAAAAAATAACACAAAAAATTAAATTGTAATCAAAATTTTTTTTTATTCGAAAGATCAATACGTGACATTAACATTTGAAAATGATTTCGGGCATATGGGCACCGCGGCTGTTCTTGACGAAGCGCATTCTGGACGTCCAATTTTGGGCCACTTTTTCGAGCACTGCTGGCCGTATGTCACGAACAACACGAACAATGCTGGCCTCCAAGGCGTCAATTGTTGCTGGTTTATCAGCATAAGCCAGTGACTTCACGTAGCCCCACAGGAAATAATCGAGAGGTATCAAATCGCACGACCTTGGAGGCCAATTGACAGGTCCATTTCTCGAAATCAACTTATCGCCAAATTTTGATTTCAGTAAGTCGATGGTTGCGTTCACCGTATGGCACGTAGCGCCATCCTGTTGAAACCACATCTCCTCCGGATCAATGTCATCCATATTTTCAAACAAAAAATCATTGATCATGGTGCGGTAACGATCTCCATTGACCGTAACGCGAGCTCCGGCCTCATTTTTGAAGAAATAAGGTCCGATGATGCCACCAGCATGAAAACCGCACCAAACAGTGCATTTTTCTGGATGTAATGGAGTCTGTAGGGTCTCTTGTGGATTGGTCTCACTCCATATGCGGCAATTTTGCTTATTAACAAACCCGTTAAGCCAAAAATGCGCCTCATCGCTGAACACAATTTTGCGACGACTGATTTTCAAAGTAAATTTGGATAATTTCGTAGCGTTATTCAAGCGTGAGTCTATTCATGATGATTTGTGAGAGTATACTGAAACAAATAAAAAAAATGTTTCATCAAAATTTAATTTTTTGTGTTACTTTTTACAATTTAAAGTTCTATCTAGCTTAAAAAAACACCTTTATATAATATATGTACATACATTTTTCTTGTTTTTAGGATTAACAATAAGTTCTCTTTCTTTGCTTATAGTCAAAGATATTCGTATGATGGTGCCCACGCAAAGTAGAAAATGAGGCGAACTTCTTATAAACAGGTCAAATTAGCCATAAAAATAATAACTTTAATAAACAAAATTATGTAAATAATTGAATATTTTATAAATAAGCAAAAGGAACATCACACACACTCATACATATACGCACACTCATACATACATACATGTATTAGAGAAAAAGCTGCTGCCTGAATGTTTCATACAGTTTTTCTCTGCTTTCTACTTTCGTTTCTCTTATTCTGTGTTTGTTCGCAAAGAATTTTAATTCAAAACGCATACAAATATCGTAAATTTTATTTCTTAATATTTTTTTTTATATATTATTCAATAAAATTTTTCCTTTTTCTTAGACTGTGGCAGCGTGTGTGAAATAAAATATTTTATGTTGTAAGAGAATGGGCACTTAAACGCACAATCAGACCGTGAAAGATGACGTTTGTGCTTTTAAATCCAATGGCGACATATGGACCACAACTAAGTTGGATCAAAATTATCTAAACGGGGTGGGTTTTAACAATTTAATAACTTTTTCATTCAAAATTTTTTGGTTTGTACATATGTACATCGGGTTCTAGTTCAAGTTTTCCTTTCTTAAGTTGTTTTCTTAAGAAGGATTTTTTTACAAGACAAATTTGCTGTGATCAATAATTTTTGATTGAAGAAAACAAGAAAAATAATAATCAAATCTTTAGCAATCTGTGCTGATGCGTAGAAACAGTTAGTTGTCCCTTTGCTAAAGATTTGATTATTATTTTTCTTGTCTTCTTCAATCAATAATTATTGATCACAGCAAATTTGTAGTGCAAACAAATCCTTGTTAAGAAAAAAACTTAAGAAAGGAAAACTTGAACTAGAACCCGATGTACATATGTACAAACCAAAAAATTTTTAATTTAAAAATTATAAAGTTCAACAAAAATTTAACAAATTAATAATAACTTTTTCGTTTATATAATTTTTATTTTTCAGATTATAATTGTCGGAGCAAGGGTTAAGAACTACAACCCTGAACGTGAATGAGGTATGGCAACTCTTCAACCTATGATTTTCGACCATAACCAATTGTTAAAAAAAGAAACGTATTTCAATAAACTGAATACCATTGAATGTAAACGAAGCTGTATTTTATTTGACCCTAACAATAATATACATATATATAAAGGGTTTTTTATAGAAATTATAGAAAATAATACGTCATGTACAACCTTCGTTTTCAGCTTCGGAGTGATGGGCTCGTTTTAAAGCAGTTTTCACGATAATTTTTAAAACTTATGGCGCTGCTGCTTCAATTTTGGATCTATGATACGAGTATTAGAGTGTCCACAAAATTGCATTTATATATATTCCAGAGCTCAGTCAAAGCTGGAGCCAAAATATTTTAGATGTCATCTTAAAAAAGTCCAAGGTTAATTTTTAAGAGGGCACGCAGTGAGACGTCTATACTCTAAGACAACAAATGAACTCTAAGACTGTTTTAGATCTTTAATGATAATCCTCGAGCCAGCATCAGTGGTCTCTGTTTTTTTCTCCGCTATGAGATAGTACCATGCCATAATTACTTCTACAGAATCTGTGAGGATAAACACGAGTCAGAAATTAATAATCACTTTCTTGGAATTTTCCCTTCTCTGGAGGATGTTTATCTCAGTCACAGGGGCGCGCAATGCTTACGTTGCCTTTCATAACTATCAGCAATGAAACTTAGTGCATTGATTTCTTTCATAAGGATGAACACAAATCAAAGCCCAAATCATGGTTATGAGCAAATTATGGAATTATGCATTAAAATAAAACATCTGCCCTACACTGAAAAAATTTTTTTCAGAAATTACTTTTATGAATTTTTTCATTATTTTTCAACCATTGTAACTTTTCATAGAAATAATGAAACAAGTTTCATTAGATTATTTTAATGAAAACCTTCATAAAAGTAATGAAACATTTTAATAAGAAACATGGCTTATTTTCATATGTACGAGATTAACTTACTTACTTACTTAACGAGATGACTTATTTTCATTAAAAGCATGAAAGACAAATCATATGATTAGTGAAATAATTTCTCTAGATCAAAGATTCAATTTCATAAAGCACATGAAAACTGTACATTAAATTAATGGAAAAGTAACATTTATTTAATGAAATAACTTTTTTGTGCTAATGTAATATATTCATTAAAAATATGAAACTCCTTCATAAGGTCAATGAAGTTATTTCATTTATCTAATTTTATTATTCATTGAGCACCTGAAAAATTTACATTAAATCAATGAAATAGTTACATTTGTTTAATGAAATAATATCATAACACACATTAATAAAATATGTTCACAAATGTACGTAATAAAATCAATGGTTTTATTTCATTGATACTTTATTTCATTACACAAACAATACTATTCCTTGCTTTTGCGAAATTGTACCTAATTATGATAAAAGAAAATGTTGAACAAGTATTCACCAAATAAAACAGATCTTATTAATTTAAACTATTATTATGCTGATTTGAGTACATGCACATATGTTCATACATACCCAAGTTCGGTAGCCAGAAATTTATTTGTCATTGATCTAAAGAATTCTATTTCATTGGAATTATGAAACTCATAAAACTTACATTTTAATAAAAAAAAAACTTGACATTTTGTAAATTGTAGCTTCAGATTAATAAATGTCCATTAATATATCTTAACAAAGTTCAAAGAATTTAAAAAAAAAATTAAATTTTGTTGTAGTCATAAATCCAATGATTTTTTTTAATGAAACTACGAAACTTAATGAAACCATTCTGATGGAACTATTTCATAATATATATGAAGTTTCATGCATATTGTGAAAAGTTTTCATTTGATTAATGAAAAATATTTAATGAAACAGTTTCATTAAATATATGACGCATAATGCTTTCAGTGTAGTTTTATTAACGCTTTTTTTCACCAAAACTTTCCTAATAAACTAAAAAGCAAACTAAATCTATCAATAATCGTTTTTATGCCATTTTATCCCACCAAAAGATGTCTTTTGCGAGCTACTTTTAAAATTTTCTTTTTTTTACGAAAATATGTCTTTTACAAACTACTTTTAAAGTTTTTCCAAGTACTCATTGAAGTCGCAACTGCAATTTCAATTAGTTAAAAAGCAAATTAATTTAAAGCTGCTTTTAGCTTTAATTCTTTTTTTCACACTCAAAAACTTTTTGTTATTCAAAAGCTTAGAAAATATTGGAAATTACTCAGTCTTTCCTTGCGTTTGTGAAAATTGAATAAGAAAAACTTGTTTAAACGCGGGCAATTTAATATTCATGTAACTGAAAGATAAAGGCTGCAATTTCATAATGTACGAAAATAGAAGAACAGAAAAATAGTTTTACTTTTTTTTAGTGCAGAGATTTTAACAGGCTCTTAAGCACGTTTCTCAGTTTTATAGATGCGATTTTTTTAGCTCAGGCGAAATTTTCTTTTACCCAAGAAAAACAAAGTTAAATTCGATTAAAGCCAGTACAGTTGTAAGTGTATTCGTATATGTCGCTCCTTTATTGCAACAAAGTCATAACTAAAAAAAAGCCTGTTTTGAGAAAAACATTTCAAAGTTTTAGTTTCCATACAAGTCTTAGAAAATTTTCTTTTAGTAAATTTCTCCTAAATGAAACAGTTTAAACGTAATTTGAATACATTTTTGGCCTAATATAAAAGGTAGTCCTGTAAACAATTCTGCATGGTTGAATCGAAAAGCTCATTTCATGAGATAGTCTTAGCATATTTTTATTTTATTTTTGTAATAATAAAATAAAAAGTAAATGGTTATAAACGTTTATATATATTTTATAAGAAAAAATGATTTTTTTAAGACAAAAAAATTTTAATAAAAATGGTAAATAAGGCATTTGTATTATTATAATTCTTATATGAACTTAAGCCATATAATTAGATGTATTATACAGGACATCAAGGTTTTTTCTCAACTTAATTTGACATATCTTTGTTTCAGTGTTTGTCAAATTGAACCATGAAGAGGTACATAATTGAGCTACGCTATAAGATTATTTAAGCCTTTTACGAAAAATCGCGTTTTTGGTCAGCATAATCGACCAGATGTGTTCACAATCGGGTGAATTGTACGGAAATTTCTGCAAACCGGGTCTCAAGGATATGTAGTATGTATAAGCTGACATTTGAAAGGTGTAAAGAAATGTTAGAGACGTTTATAAATGGAAAAGCTTGTTTTTTGTGTTTTGACGGATATTATTAGAGCATTTTTCTTTTTAAATTCTCAGCAATTTATTTGGATTGTTGGGATATAAAATTGAATGTTTGAGAATATCTTTCAAAAATTTCCAAAGTCTACTGATGATTAGGGTAGTTCCTATGAAATGTCGACATATAGATAGCTGGGAAACATAGAGAACAAGCTATTTATAATTTTTTACTGGTATAAATGTTAGAAGCTTAAATAGCGATTAAAAACTTAATTGTTTGAACTTAAAACTATTTTATTTTTAGTAATATTTATTATATTATATTTTCGCTTATTCTAATAAATTTTGAAAGTGGCATGATTATTGACTTTGCAGAATTTATTTCTTAAGAATTTTAAAACGATTTTTAATAAGTCGTTGCACTTATTTCCAGAGAAATGTTAAAAAAAAAGATTTTTTCGTTTTTAGTAAATTTGTTTTGCTTTTAGTTTATTTCCAAGAAATGTTTACATTAACTGAACTCAATAATTTTACTTTAATTTTAGTAAATGTTTACGTTAACTTATACAACACTTGTGCACTAATCCAAAGACAAAAACCATGAACAACAGCAACAAATTTTATACACAAAACTAGTAAGTAGAACATTACTTCAGTGCTTGAAGTTCTACTTCAATTTTGTACTACTTCAGTTGGTTCTACTTGAATTTGGTTGTTAGTTCTAAGAAAGTATTCGTTTATGTGTTTCTAATATTTCGGCACTGAAGTATTTGCTTTGAAACGTAAAAGAAGAGGATGGATAGTCTTTGAATATATTACGATGTTTGGTAAGAAATTTTTCTTGTACTCTAGTATAGACAAGTTTTTCCTACTAAAGCATTGTTTTTAACTATTACATACATTTACATACGTTACTGTCTGCCATGTCTTTTCTTTATATTGAATTATTTTGTTTTCTAAATATATAACTTTTCGCTTTATTATTGTCTTACGCAAAACGAATTTCATGTAGCACATATTCTCTTGACTAAACAACAACGTTGCATACTTTTAGGAGAACAGACAAATGTGAGTTCTTTTCTATATTCATACACATTAAATTTGTCTCTTGCATGACAACCATACATTATTGTCCTTATTGTTTTGCAAAATAAAAAATAATAATAATAATGATGCATATCCTGTTTTTGTGTTTCAGTTTACGGTAAACAAAATAACAAATTTGTTGTTGAGTAAAACAATATGAGTCTCTGTTAAAGCATGTGCGCTTCTGTGTTCCTTAACAGCAGACGACTTTTGATAAATGTGGGAAAAACATGTTTTCTGTTTGCAGTTTATTTTATTTTCTTTCTTGAAAAACTCAAATGTTTATTCTCAGCAAAGATTAATAATAAATTGTGTGGAAAAATCAACATATAATTGACACATATTGATCACCAATAATAAAAAAGGGGCGGCTTATTATCTAATGTTGATAAAGAAATTATATTTATTATTGATGAAAAATAAATTATTATTATTTTTTTTATTTCACTTTTATTTTCTTTGTATAACAATTAAAACATACTTTGTTAAACTACATACATAGTTGAACCATTTTCTTTACTTGAGTATTTCGATTTACGTTGCACGACTGTGTCGGGTATATTTGTTTTCTTAAAATGCGAATAGATTTTAAAATTATAAAGAAGCCAGAAATTCTTAATGCAGTCGACCCTCGATAATTAGAACTACGGTACTGTGCGATGTTCGTAGGCGCATTATAATCACCCAGTGATTAGATGATAATGGGGTAGGCCCACACTGACAGGCACCCACGGAAATTATATTAACAACTTTCTACTAATTTTGAATTGTGTTAATTCGAATTCTCGACTATTTGAACTTTTTTCTGATCTTATAAATGTCAAGCATAATAATAGTCTACCATTATCATTTATTTCTCTCAATTTCTGTGTGTGCCTGTGTAAAGTTTCAGCTTATTTCATTACTGTTCAAATTTCTTTTTGCTTCTTATTAAATTAAGTGTAAATCCTTTAAAGAACATTCTAACGTTTTAAATTTCAACTATGACTTATTTAATTTTGAAAATTGAGTTTTTATGGATTTAACTTCACTCCTTATTTGTGTTCCGCTAAAAATACATGTCTAGTTTGAATTAAACTGTCACGTTTTATCAATAATTTCTGCATTGCGCCATTATTCTGTTGGGCTTGAAAAACATTGCTTCGTTGTGTTTTGGCAAACCAATGTCAGGATATTTACTTTGTAGATGTTATCACTTTAATAATGTTTTAAAGACATACAGACAGATATTAAGGGCCTGCGTTTTGCTTTAAATTGTCAGTTAAATTTCTTGAAAACAAAACTAAAAAAAATAGTATTAAAGTAATCTACAAGACTATTTTCTAGAGTTACTATCACAGAAAAATTTGTAGTAAAAATAAAATCAACAAAATTTTTGTCGGAAAAAATAATTTGGATATCGTATTTTGTTGTTGTTTACAAAAATAGTTGTTTTCGAGCAATAACTATTTTTACTAAACTTTTGTTTGAATCCACGAATTCCTTTACAGGTCCGCATTCAAACAATTTTTTAATTGAATCAACGAATTTCGTTATTGAACACGAAAAAAATTTTTTTTTGTGCACAGAAAAAACTATAGTAAAAATAAAACCAACAAAATTTTTGTCTGAAAAAATAATTTATATGCATATACATAAATATCAAAAAAAAAAAATAAAAAATAAAAAATAACCTTGGATTTTGTTGTTGGTTAATAAAATAGTTGTTTTCGATCAATAATTATTTTTACTAAACTTTTGTTTAAGTCCACGAATTTCTTTACATGTCCGCATTCAAACAATTTATTAATTGATTCAACGAATTTCGTTATTGAACACGAAAAATTTTTTTTTCTGTGATCTTACTCATTAGAAGCAAAATAATTATCTTCGGATTATAAGCACTTGCTTATAAGTAATTAATATTAAGTAAAAACCTACAATACATTCGTACAAGAAACATTGAAAAATCACAAACAATTACAAGCAGATAAAATTGCAAAAGTGTAACCGTTACATGTTAATAACCGCTCCTTTTATTTAAATACTAGCTATTCAGCCGTTGAAAAGTACCATTGTGCTTCACAAAAAGCCCACAAACTTGACAAAATGTCAAAAAAAAGCGGCAAAAGATTCCAAAAACTGGTCAAATCTACATGAAATCGGTCAAAATTAACAAAAACCGGATAACTCACTCTACCGGAAGCAATACTGAAACTTCAAGGTTCGCACTAAAGCGGCAACACTCTATTGTGTAATAAAAAGCAAACGACTGAAGCTAATATAAGCGTGCCAAAATTAAAAAAGTTGGACAGCTGCTTATTGTATTTCAGTGGTCCCCCGGGGAACAGGTTTTGCCTTGGCGTATTCCTAACTTAGGCGCTCTGTTTTTCGGGGAAAAGAGTGGAAGGGGTCCCTCGTTTGGTGCGGCAAACAAAACTCTATGAAGCCACATGACTTATGTTGTGTTGGCTTCCGAAACTCTTACCAAGGGTATAAATTGGCAGAACGGGGATCAGCATGGCCCCCGGGAAGTTCTGCTTGCGGTTCGACCCGGGCTGATCATGGTTGAGGTGCCTACCTTGGCTGAAACGTTCTGGCTGTGGTTGAAACCTAAAACGCAGGAAGGGAGTGTTAGTATCCTTGATAATTGTTTGGTGATGGCTTTTTTCGAGGGCTAACAATCTCCCGAGGATCTGTTGCCTATACAACAGATACGTGTACTGTAAGGAACCAGTGGTGATGATTGACGGGTGAGTTGGTTTAAGGGCTGATGCTCTTAATGGGCTTCGGCCTACCAACTCATTAAGCCTTATCCTCCATTGATTGCTGGGAAATTGCATACATGTGGGATTAGAAAGCCCGAACTCCTCAACAAGAATTTGTTCATATGACCGCAATCATAAGACAAGAATTGCTACCTGTGTGAGCCTAGCAAGCCACACGGGGGCGGTGGTGAATCGTGAAAAATTCACTTCGTGGAATTGATCCACCATCAGGTTAGGCTGTCAAGGCAGGTACTGATGTAAATCATTTTCACAGTTGTATTTCAGTGGTGCCGCTTTAAGTTATTTTCAGCATGAAAATGTTTAATTGTGGATCTAAATTTTTAATGTAGAATTTCAACGAAAAGATACCAAATTACCGAGCGAACCAAATTATTATGGTTTTTTTTTTTAACTTCTCAAGAATATTTAGGGAGACCAAGAAAAAAAAATAAAATTATTGAAATATTAATATTAAGTTATTCTGTGCCAAACAAAAGCTTAAAACATTCCCAGCTAAAAGTCATATTCTTACAATAAAAAACTCGACATATGAAAAATATGACACAAACGCCACGCTTAACTCACAATAATACTAGCGTTTAATTCTACGTGATGTTTCTACGGCAACTATCTTTAAACCCGTTGAGAACGTCGGGAAATTATCAGAAATTAAAAAGCAAAGCTTCTTATGATGAAAAGATGAGGTTCTATTCCACAAATCTGTTCTAGTCGTGGCTAAAAAGATTTCTAAGAAATGGAGTTCTAAAAAAATGGATCAAACTATAATTTCAAGAGTTAATTAAATACAATTTCAAAATTCCAAAAAAAGATCATTCACTATTATTTAAGCTTATTTTAAAAATTATTTCTTACTTCTCTTGTGTGTTTTTTAGTTTTTTAAACTATATTTTAAACTAACCTTTTAGTTCGCACTAAAGCGAATGGCCGTTAATATTTCAGATACGCGTTTCACACCAAAAATGTGCACCGAATATGAAAAACCGGTTAACAAAACGGTTCAGAGTTTTTTGGAAACTCCCAAAATTTGGCTTGGGCATTCGGCAAAATTCCTCTACCTCCTAGGAAGCAATACGGCAATTTCACTCATCGAGAGCTGCAAACATACCAGTGAAGCTGATATAGGCGTGTTAAAAAATATATAGAAAATTAAAAAAAACGATTCCTTAATTCTATAGAAAAACTAAAATTCGTTGAGTTTGCAAATACGTATTTAAAAAAATAAGAATTTATATGAAAGACAAACAGCCCATTAAAACTGCTGTGCATTTTGGTATCAGTACCTTTTGTGTCTTGAGTATTTTCTACACTTTTTGTGTCTGCTGTTCTATAAAAGCCAGTTTTTTTTTATTATTTTACTTGTCAGAATGTTTTACAAATATTAGATATAGAAATTTCAATTTAACATGTATACATAGAAGTTTGCTGAAGAAAACATTTTGTGTATCAATAATTTTGCTGGTTTTACAAATATGAAAACTGTATATTGTTTTCGTGTTAACAAATAATCAAATTTCGCTTTCTTATGCTCGTGTCATATTTTCTTATTGTTTAATAAACAAGAAACGAAAACATAAACGTATATGTATGTACATATTTGAAAAAATTTAGAAAACAAGAAACGTGACACAATTTCTTGATTACCCACTGTAATGTGAGTGAGCTTTCACACACACGAGTGAAAACAAATGAAAGTTTATAGGTAAGATCAGATAAGGCAGAGGTTTTCAAAAAATGAGCTTTTCGAGTTAACAACCAGCGTTTCGCACCGTTTTTGGACTTTTTCAAATTATTTATGCGAAAAATTCTTTAGCCGGTGCGGGTTGCTCTATTTTTATATTTTTGTGCATGTTTTAAATTTCGGTGGCACAAAATCAAATTCAACTCAACTTTTGGGTTAATGTGAAAAAAAGTTTAATCAAGTGTCCAAAATGCACAAATTAAGACAATATTGCTAATGTATATTATACACGCTCTCGAGAGAAAATGAAACATTTCGTTTAATAAAATTCGCTGCTTTTAGAGAGTATGTAGCTATTAAACGATCAAGCCAAGTTTGTCAAATATTACAATAAATCTAGTCTCTGAACAAAGAAGTTCGTATTTATGATGGCTAGTTACGGTTTTGGTAGTTAAGATATTACCAAATTATTAAATAAATTATAAAGTTTTTCCAAAACAATTGCATTAACTAATGATTAGCAGCCATGTGCTGAAACTTACATTTCGCAAAAATAATGTGAGTACGATTTGAAGTCCCAAAATTGATGTGCTGAAAGTCGCAATCACAAAAAATTTAGCTATTTCAACTCGCAAGCAAATGATGAAGTGAACTCTAAGTCCCAGTGAACTAGTTCACTTTTATAGAACAGCTTATATAGAATTTAATCTTATATAGTGAACTAGCTTATAATATGAAAATTTATTATCAAACCGTGGAACTGGATGCGTCTAAATAAAATTTGACCTGTTTTTATGTATTTTCACTAAAAAAGTTTAGAATTTTCATATATTTTATTAAAAAAAATTTCAATTAAAAAATACACCTTTTTTCTATGATTGTTGTGTTGCATTTGTTTAATTTAAAAACGGCGACTTCAGATGGCACAACCAATTTTTTCCCCCATACAAAAAGCAAGTGCTGCCAAATTTTACATATATTTTGCTCAAATCGCGCGATCTTTAGCACACAGAAAAATAGGATTTGCGATTTTGTCTTAAAAAAAGATTTACGAATTTTGCGTTTCTCAGCACATGGCTGTATGGTAAACTTCATCTTTTATTTGTTATTATTCTGGCAAATTTTCGTATATTTCAATAAATTCTTTTAAAGACAAGGCTTACGAAAACACAAGTGAAATGTACAGTGTGTTGAATAGAACTGCTATTAATCGAATTTAAAGGCTTGCACAAAGTTGCTGTATGGGTTCACATCAACTTTGGGTGAGGCAACCATTCTTCAGAGGGGGATACTGCACAAAACTAAAAGGGGGAATCTGTAAAAATGGTTGTTGCCACAACTCGCTCCGAAAGAACAGATTGTAGCAGGGTGAAATTTAGAAAAGAAATACGCTTAGAATTTCTTCAAAAATATAATAGATGGTTTATTTTTCAGCTTTTAATCGTGGATAGAAATAGGTATAAGTACACTTGGGTAAAAATATATACCTATGAGAGATACTTATGTACTTGTATAGAGATATGTACTTATGAATATGAGACTGTTGATTGTGTATAAGGAAAAAAAAACCCGGACCTATTTCGGAATCTTTGAAAACTTTCCAATGGTCAGTGTGAACAATCTTGCCTAATTAACTAGTATTCATACATAAATTCAAGCGTTTAAATTCAAAATAAATTCACAATAATAATGGTTTAGTTTAAGTGTTGGGAAGTATATATGATATAATTTCATTTATATTAATTCAATTTAGGTTAGTAAATAATAAATAATAATAATAATAATAATAATAATAATAATAATAATAATAATAATAATAATAATAATAATAATAATAATAATAATAATAATAATAATAATAATAATAATAATAATAATAATAATAATAATAATAATAATAATAATAATAATAAAGGTAAGTAGGAAATAAAGGTAAGCATAAAATAAAATTCACATTCATCTTACGACGATCAAATTCATGAAATACTTATTTAGTCCAAACTTGTTTGGACAAGGCTTGTACTGCGATTCTGTAACTTTTAATGATCCAATAATCGTAAATTCTTTCGTCAGTAAAGGTTGTGATGTAATGAATGACGAGGCAGTAAAAGTAACAGCTGATTTTGGTCGATAGCAAAAATAATTAAATGATATTGCTTAATAATAAATTTGATAAAACTTCGTTCTAATTATTGTAACCGTAACAATATCTTAATAAAACTAACAGAGTCATACTAGAAGCCAAGTTTGACAAACATGAATTCCAGCCATTGAAGGAATTTGATCAAGCGGTGCTATCCGACCCAGTTTGATTGTATAATAGTATCTTAAAAGACTGTTACATTGTCATGTTTTTAATATAAAAAAATATTGTACTTCTTGATATACAGAATAGGTTTTTAAAAATGAAAGAAAAATATATAAATTTCGGTAGGTTTTTGTTGAAATAACGCGCTTTTTCCCCTATTTTCGTGCATTTTGAGATTTCAAAGTTAACAACGCTGTTAACAAGACAGAGTTGTAACAGTACTACCTTTTATACTGTGCAAAAAATTTATTCAAATTAATTTTAAAGTGCTGCCTTTAGGAGATATTTTCTAAAAAAAAAATTCAAGACTTGTATGGAAACTAAAAATTTGAAATGTGTTTTTCTCGAAACAAGCTTTTTTTTTAGTTATGACTATGTTGCAATAAAGGTGCGATTTTAGTTTGATATCAAAACGTATTTTTTAGTTATTTTAATTATATTTATTTAGTAATAAAATGCTGTAGTTTTAAATATCGTGTACACTTTTCTATCAAAGCAAGTAAAATGACAATTTTTTTGCCTTCATTATGATTTGTATTTTTTTAAATAAAATTTTAGCTTAATCAAAATACTTTAATGCACTTTTGCTGCAGTTTTACACCCAAATCTTTTTTAACATACTCAACCTTAATGTTAGTTTTTTAGTTAAAAAAAAAAACAATATTCGTTGTTATCGCTCTAAAGCAAACGTGGTTCTTTACTATTGACCAGTATTTGTATGTCTACAAGCCCAACTAATCCATTTTCAAAGTTATAATTAATAATTATCATATTTTTCCCATACGTTGCACATATACTTTTAACATCTAAATTGATTTTTGTTTTGGCTTTTCTATAATAAGATTAAATTTTCATCTTGCTGGCTACTGTTGTATGTAGAAATCCCTGCAGGCCACGTAAAGCTGTTTAAGTTTCAGCGAAAATTCAAATTTGTTCATCCCTCCTAAGCTCTAAGCAAATGAACATAAATTATAATATTTTCTGTGCAAGCCAAGGCCAAGAAATACACATAGAGAAAATATTTTGAATTTATGTTTTTGTTTGATTTGTTAGTCAAATAAGGATATTAAAAAATTAATAATGTGCTGATGGCTAAATGTAAACATGTCGTGTTGTGGTTTTTGCCCAACTGAGTTTTCTTCGTTTTGGGGTTGCAGCTCTTAAAGACTTGAATAAAAAGAAAATAAACTGCATGTGTTTACTATATACGATCACAAATTACAATATTATATTTCTTATATTAAAGGTATTCAGTTTCTACTTCTTCACACCAAAAAATTGAAATATGTCCTTATTAATTTCACTTGTATGTTTGTTTCCAACACCACAGAGATAAAACAATTTTGAATATTGTTGTGGCAACGTTAGTATCTACTGTGTCATAAGGTGAATTAATGCCGGTGGCAGTATGTTATCATTTTTAAAATAGTTTAAACCACTGTAAACATAATAATATTGAAAAAACTATATTTCTACTGTTATATTTTAAAATATGGTTGAATACAATAATCATGTTTTAAAAACTGGTTGGAATACAACAATAGCTTTTACAGTGTACAATAATAGACTATTCAAACAATTAAGTTTTTTATTCGTTATTTAAGCTTCTAACATTTATACCAGTAAAAAATTATAAATAGCTTGTTTTCTATGTTTCCCAGCTATCTAAATGTCGACATTTCATAGGAACTACCCTAATCATCAGTAGACTTTGGAAATTTTTGAAAGATATTCTCAAACGTTCATTCTCAAAGTTTGTGAAAATAAGAACAATCGCATCTTGAAACATCGCCGTCTTCTCCACCAATACGCTGGCAATATTCGATTAGCAGTCCCTTACTGTTATTTTACCGAATCAAAATCTGAGCTCATTTGTACTCTCAAACATTTTACAAAAATCAAGTTTAGTTGGCAGAACTTGATGTCGTCGATTTGAGTTATCGGATTCAAACTTAAACTGCTTGCGAATAAATGATCCACAAGTTGGTGACTCTCTTTACTTCCCAAGATAAGGTCGTCAACTCTACAACCCAGTTTTTCAACTCGCTAGAATTAGTTAAAATCAGATCGCTAAACATAATATTACGACGTATAAACCAACTATGTCTTTGTAATGTCATTTGGCGTCCGGGGAAAAATTTGATGATCAACGTTTTAAAAAAAGAGTACTTAAAGAATAGTTTAAAGGTGAGGAAGTTTTGATACCATGAGTCAAAATATTTGCGAATGACATAACATCCCATTTTAAGAATTTGCAGATGTCAATACGGCTTGCACTGACAATGACAATTTGGAAATTTTAAGTCATTCATATCATGTAAATAAAATTTGAAGGCAAAACAACGTTTGCCTGATCAGCTAGTTATGTATAAAGCTTATGTGTGTATGTATGCCTATTTATTTTTTCATATTCTTTTGGGGACTTCTAAACTATTACGATTGAACGTGATATATATAGTTTCCACTAGTATGGAAAAATTGTGAACAATTCCTTCTTTCCTCCTTCACGATTTTTCCATAATAGTATATGGTTGGGCATGCCCAACCATATACTATTATGGAAATTTCAATTTTTACAACAACAGCATTAGCCATGATACAATTTTTGTAACTTTTCCCCAATATATGGTTACGTGGTATAATATTGGTTCGTGGCTGCACTAAGCTTTGTAAATAAATTTTATATTGAAACCATATGTGGTTGTCTTGGACCATATAATTCAACAATAGTATTTTGTCCTTAGAATATTGTTATACCAACCTTATATTTTTTTCTGCGTGCACCTGAAACCCATTACATATGAGTGAATATTACATATCGCTTCTTACATCTTCATACCTAAAAAAAAGGCTTTTTCAAGAAAAACACATTTCAAATTTTTAATTCCTATACAAGTCTTAGAAATTTTTTAGGAATATCTCTTAAAAGTAACAGTTTAAAAGTAAAAGTAAAAAAGATAGTATTGTTAACAATTTTGCATTGTTACCCATGCCACAGACCGTTGCTACAACACGTTGGCTTGCAGAGTTGTGTGTTTTGCGCACAAACTGTGCGACATTAACTCACAATTTCACTTCTCAAAAAATTCTGTTGAGCAAAGATCACCGCAGATGCAACAATTGTGTATAAAAATAGGAGCAAATTAAAACAAAGTTTTACAACATGCTCCTAAATTTTGCAACCAGTCGACACAACTACCCAAAAAAATCAAAACTTTTTAATCCTTCGTACAACCGAGTTACAACTTCATACGACGAACCCACACAGTTTACAATTTAATAACCAACATCATCTTGTTGTACAACTAGTCGCATAGTCTGTGGTTTGCTTTAAATCGAAAAGCAAATTTTTTTGTAGGCATAATTGTAGCCATATAAAACAGTATATTTAGTATAGTTACTTTAGTGTGAAAGTTACAGTCGCCGTATTGCTTCCGGGGAAATGGGGGGATTTTCGGAAATAACGAAGCCAATTTGGGAGTTCCCAAAAAATTTTGGAAACACTTCGTTAACCGGTTTGGAGCCGTTTGTTCATATTTAGTGCTCGGTTTTTGCCTTGAAACATGCATCTGCACTATAAACACTTTCACTTGCCGGGAAGTGATGAATTTTGTTGATTCCTAAAACCGACTTTGGGAATTCCCAAAAAAAAAAAAAAAAATTAGTTTGCGTTATACGGATAATTATCTGGTTATATGGTTAATTTAAGAAGTAGCTTAAACAATAGTAAATGAAAAACTTGAAAATTGTTTTCGTAGTTTTTATTAGATTTTAAAATTATGTATATTTAAGCTAATCATGCCAAAAATTTTTGTACAGCACATTTGCATTTGAAAGTCTTTTAAAAAGCAAAAAATTTATACACAAGACTTTTGGAACTAGACATCCTTTTAATAAAATATTTTGCTGCCAGACAACTTAATTGGATTTTGCCTAATTCAATAAACTCATTTGAAATTATAATTTCAATTAAATGTTTTAAAATCCTTGTTTTAAACTTTTTCAATCACTTAATGTTAAACTAATTTCAATGATGTTCATTGTCTCCTTCATTTAAATGCTAATTACTTTTTGAGAATATTCTTTTCAACATTCTTCTGACAACATCTTGCATAAACTAATACACAACTAAGTACATAATCATAAAATTCCTTAAATTTTAAACGAATTTGGCATAATAATTAATTTAAGCAAAATCTTCCATCCACACAGCACATAATACGTCAGTTGTTAAGATTGTTACATTAAAACTTATTTAAATTACTGTTTTAGGACAAGACAAACTAAGAAATTTGTTTTTCCATGCAAGAGACACGAAGAAAGTGAAAGAGAGAGAGAGAGAGAGAGTAAATTATTTAAAAATGTAATGCAATAGTAAAGGCTATGGTATTATTTGTAGACATTTTATTAATTTTATCATAAATAAATTATAAACAATTTACAATTTTCAAATTTAGAAGTTGAAAAGATAATTAAATGTTTTTTTTTAACATGCTTATATTAGCTGCACGTGCATGTATGCCTAATTGTTTGTTTGCATGTTTGTAACTCTCACAATTCTTGTTATATGCAGAGAGTACTTTTGAGGAATTTGATATTGCCGCTTTAGTGTGAAAATTGAAGTTGCCGTATTGTTTGTGGGATAGCTTCGAAGTGGTGAGTGGATGTCGGTGGTTTTTGAAGTTGTTTTAGAGAATTAAAAAAAAAACACACCCGAAACTGGTTCTCTAACTAGTTTCTAAATGGTTTTTGAGAAATTCGACATTCCGCTATAGAAAAGACTGTTGCCGCTTTGGCGCGAAAATAGAAGTTAATGTATTGATCTATGATTCGTAAGTATATATATATATATATATATATATATATATATATATATATATATATATATATATATATATATATATATATATATATATATATATATATATATATATATATATATATATATATATATATATATATATATATATATATATATATATATATATATATATATATATATATATATATATATATATATATATATATATATATATATATATATATATATATATAGAGAGAGAGAGAGAGCACAAAAGCGCGAAAAGAAAAATTCTAGTGTTTTGGAAACTTCCATCTCTGCTATGAACACATGATAAGTTTTGTGTCGATCTGGTAACTCCTTCATATAGAAACAGGTGTTGACAAAAGTCGCATCCGCAATTTTTTTTCAGTGGAAAAAATTAGAAATGTGTGGTGTCATTAAATATTTATATAAAAAAGGTTTATCGGGACAAGAAATTCATAATGAAATGGTGAATGTGTTAGGTGAAAGTGCTCCTTCACATGCAACAGTAAAAAATTGGGTTGCTGAATTTAAACGTGGTCGTACAAGCATTGAAGATGAGAAGTTGAACAACAGAAATTATAGCCAAAGTGTATGATATGGTATTAACTGATCGACGAATAAAAGTGCGTGAAATAGCTAATATCATGAGCATCTCAAATGATCGAGTCCATTTCTGCAAGATGGGTGCCGATTACTCAAGCTTATTTGGATCGTTTTAAGCGAAATAAAATGGATTTTAAGCGTCGTTTCATAACTGTTGATGAGACATGGATCGACCATTATACTCCAGAGACAAAAAAACAATCCAAACAATGGACTGAAGCTGGAGGAAGTGCCCAAAAGAAGGCAAAAACAATTCAATCGGCTGGTCAGGTTATGGTAACGGGTTTTTGGGACTTCAAAGGTATTTTATTGATTGACTAACTGCAAAAGGGTAAAACAATGAATTCAGAGTACTATTGCAACCTTTTGGAGCAATTAAATGTGCAAATTCGAGAAAAACGTCCTGTGTTATAACACAAAAAAATAATTTTTCATCAAGAACGTAGCAGCGCACAAGAGTGTTTTAAACAATGGCTAAAATCAATGAAATAAAGTACGAGTTGCTTCACCACTCACGTTATTCTCCTGATTTAGCTCCCAGTGACTTTTGTCTATTCCCAACTCTAAAAAAAATTCCTTGCTGGCAAGCGTTTTACCTCAAATGAAGATGCAATTATAGTTGTAAACCACTATTTTTAAAGACCTTGAGGAAAACTATTTTAATCAAGGGATAGAATTGCGAGAAAATCGTTGGACTAAGCGTTTTGCAGTTTCAGGAGATTATATATAAAGATAAAAATATTTTAAAAAAACTAACGGTTCTATTGATAGGCTAAGAAGTTTCCGAACGGCCCTCGTATATACTACATCATATTTTAATATTATAATATGGAACGAGTGAAAAGTTCAATGGGCCGGTTGCGAGATTAGTTTTTTTTTATTTAATTCATTTATTTTGTGTACTTGCAATCTGTACAATTTTGAGCTTCAGCGCCTGAGAGGCCTTATAGAAGCAATTTGGCAACTTTACCTAATGTTGTATAAAACTTTCATTTAAATAAATTAGTAAATAAATTCCATAAAGGGAATCTCAAAGGATTCCCTTTGTGGTTAACATAAGCGTCTTTCACAATATTATAAAAGAATCTTACATAAGAATGACAGCAGTTGCCCCCGTGCTCTTCAATGATCCAAAACGATGGATATGAGGTTCCACGTAGATTCTTGCAAGATTAAAAATGCCATCTGGGTGTCATCAAAGACTGGATAAAATTTATTATATAAAATTTTTTTTATATATTTACAAAACAAATAATATTTCTTCACGGGAATAATATCATTTTTTCTTGTCACTCGTTTTCTTTCTCTCTCTCTCTCTCATTATTACAATAAATACGAAAAATCATGCAATCGTGTATAAAGCAGATTTCAATCTTTAATTTCAGAACAACTCTAAAAGGGTAACTGAATGTTATATATTGATTTTTATTTTAATCCTGTTTTACTTTTATACACTTTTTTTTTGGTTTAAAGTTTTATTGAACTGCAAAAACCATTCAAATGCAAATTGGTCGCTTTCATTATGATTAAAATCCCATTCGTGGTTCATAAACTTTTATTGCGATTTAAATTTAATTACATTAAATGGAAATGTAACCCTTTTAACGAGTAACAAATTGAAATGGAAATAAATTCGAAATGAGTAAATATTTGGAGTAATTTATTCCTATATAAATTGTGCAGCGAAAATCAAAACATATAAATGAATCTTTCGCGCAATAAATTTAATGAAATTGTGGGTAAAGTGTGGATGTATTTATTTACTTTTTTTTTAATATTAATTTACTTATAAGGTTTGTGGATAAATCTTTACAGACCATAATATTTAATTATTTACTTATTCAGCGAAAAATGTGCACAACATCGGCAGAAGATTGAATATATAATGTATGTGGTTTAATCCACTCTGATGATTTCAAAGTGTTCGACAGTTCACGTGACTTTATCTACTTGTGTTCTTTAACTTTGTTTGAGTTTTTTAGTTAAAACAACAAACAATTGAGTCTTATTCACTATATTAGCCTCTAATATTGATACCAAACAAAAAAATGTGTTTTTTAACAGTCTAATTTACAAAAATTTTTGACTGCTTTATTAAGAGTTAATAAGAAGAAATCGAAAAAACATTATTTATAAACACTTAAAAGCACTATTCAGCTGTTATTAACGATTAATAACTTCCAAAACTTTATTGTGGCCTCTACCCTTCTCTAAACCTTTAATAAGTTGAAATTTATAATTATAAAAAGATTTTGTGCGCAAATTTATAGAACGTTAGAGATGGAAATAAAATAAAACGAACTTTATAAATTCAATTGATACTATCGGTAAGTGTGTAACAAATATATACATACATATACAAGTATACATGTATTTGCATTTCCAGCAAAAATCGTGAAGATATACCATTACTCAAAAGGCGCCGCAAAACTTATAGCGAGAGAATCGATCTATTCGCTCTTTCAGGCAATGTATATAAAGTGAGCTATCGTTTTTATATATCGCGCTGTCATAGAAATTGTGCTATTTCTTGCGAGTGGTTATATTTTAAGGGCCGATGCTATATGTGAACCTTAGCTAAACGTCAAGTTTCTTTCTCCATTTCAATTTGTGTGTTACTCAATTTTATTGTCTTATTGCCTTGTTTTTTGTAGAAATTCTTTAAGGGTTCAAATATTATGCCTGAAACAGTAAATACACCGTTTTTTCTATGAAAATCTATAAGAAATAACACCTGTGGTATGCAGCGCCATCTAGTAGTAGTTTTAGGTAAAAATAAATTTCAAAATTACTTCGTCGGCTCAAAAAATAGGAAATGCTACAACTTTCCAGAATAATAAAAATAAATAAGCATTATTTGACCAATTTTATAATGATTCTTCCGTTAGACAGCGTTCTATTTCTGCCAATTTCAAATGTGTATAAAAAAAATCGTTCACTGAACTAAAAAAAAGATTATTGATGAATTTGTAACGCCAACATTCATGTCCAATTGGTCTCATCCCTTTCTCATTTTATTTCAAGTTGTATTTTATATTTAAGCAAATTATCTTTCAGAGTTGTTAACGACTGCAGAAATTTTAAACTTTTATGAATTCTGTTTTTTACATAAAAAGTTCTTATGGAAAAATAAAGAATTTGAAATGTTTATTCACATTTACTGCATATCCTGAATTTTTTTTATGTGTTTAGCCTGTTCACAAACCCTTTCAAAAATAAAAAATTTATTTGCGATAATTTTTACATTCTATTTTCAAAGAAAAAAACACAATATTATATTCTTCCAAAACAAATTGACTCAAAAAATTATAAAATTCCTACTAATTATATACCAAGGTATTGCCAACATACATTAAGTATTTATAAATAAGCCTTTTTATTACTGGTTAATACGGTGAAAACCGTTGAATATCTAATGTAAGGATTAACTTTAAATTAAGATATAGTTTTATATTTTGCCGGTGTATTAAAGCAGACTTATGTTTGAATAAGTTGCCAATACTAAAAGGTCAGCGTTTAATAATGACAGTGTGTGTATTATTTTTTGCGGGCCTACTATACATTGATGTTGAACCAGAGTCTCCGATTGGTCCGAGAAACATACTCTTACTTTTTTGCCTTTAAAAACAATTTTGCTGATTGTTCAATTGCCAATGATGACACTAACACTTGTTCGTTACGCAGTACTGAAATAATTCACAACTTTATTTATACTTAAAACCACTGTGTGATATACAGCGTTGCCAGAATTTTTATAGTTATAGGTATATCACTGATATACCTATACCTCCTATGCAATGTCGTCATATAGATAGCTGAGTAACATAGAAAACAAGCTATTTATAAATTTTATTGGTATAGTGGATTATCTATATATCATTGATTTCAGTAGAAAGGCACTAACTCACATTTTTCCCGAACTTGAGTTTTATGGTTTTAACAAATTTCACATAAATACACTTCATCGCAAAGATCTAAAGGAATAAACTAGGGGCTTTTACATGTAATTATAAAAAAATTATACAAAAAAAGTCGTATATTGATTAAACTAGTTTTGGCAGTATTTTTTCCAACTCCTGGCAAGTTGCATTATGTTAACGATGTGATATTCTTACGTATTCCATCACAAAACGCATATGAAACCAGCTTGAGTTAGAATATTGGCCAAGTCACTTAAAAGAATTTATATATGTATATATTTATTATTTATATATATTATTTATAACCCGATGTACAAATGTAATGGGTGATTTTATAAGAACTATCGGAAATTAAAAAAAAAAAACACATAAAATTCAGAAAAATGCATGAAATATTTATTTGGATCGATGGTTGGGTCGATATAATTTAATGTTTGAAGATTATTTCATGCAAATGTTGGCCGCGGCTGCGCCTCAAATGGTCCATCCGCTTAGTCCAATTTTGGCATACTCTTTCCAACATTTCGGCCGGTATCTCACGAATAAAGTGCGTCAATCGAAGCGGGCTTGTCGCTATCGACATTAGCCTTAACATAGCCCCACAAAAAATAGTCTAGAGGCGTTAAATCGCACGATCTGGGCGGCCAATTGACTGGTCCCAAGCGTGAAATAAACTGTTCACCGAACTCGCCTCTCAATTGGTCCATTGTTTGGCGTGCTGTGTGGCATGTGGCACCGTCTTGTTGAAACCACATGTCATGCAAGTCAAGTTCTTCCATTTTGGGCAAAAAAAAAAAAATTTGTTATCATCGCACGGTAGCGCTCACCATTCACAGTAACGTTGTGATTCGCATCATCTTTGAAGAAATACGGCCCAATGATGCCGCCAGCCCATAATCCGCACCAAACGGTTGTTTTTTGTGGATGGATTGGTAGCTCTTGCAATGCTTCTGGCTGCTCTTCACTCCAAATACGGCAGTTTTGCTTGTTCACGTATCCATTCAACCAGAAATGAGTCTCGTCGCTGAACACAATTCTTCGATAAAAAAGTGGATTTTCATCTAACTTTTCAAGAGCCCATTTACCAAAAATTTGGCGTTGTGGTAGGTCGTTTTGCTTCAATTCTTGCACCAGCTGTATCTTATAAGGCTTCACACCCAAATCCTTCCGCAAAATTTTCCACGTAGTGGAGTAACAGAGGCCCAATTGCTGCGAACGGCGCCGAATCGATAATTCACGGTCATCACCAACACTGGCCGATACGGCTGCGATATTTTCTTCAGTTCGCACTCTACGTAAGCGTGTTGGTGGTTTAATGTCCAACAATGTAAATTTGGTGCGAAATTTTTTTACAATAGCCCGAATAAAAGCCTCAGTAGGTCGATTAAACTGACCATAAAATGGAAGAAGCGCGCGATGAACTTTCTTAACAGAGCACGCATTTTGGTAATAAAATTCAATAATTTGCAAGCGTTGTTCGTTTGTAAGACGATTCATGATTAAATTATAGACCAAACTGAAGATGTTTGACAGTGACGCAAGGTACAAAACGTGCGTGAGCTGTCAAAACTAGTGTTGCCAAAAAGATAATAGCAAAAAAATCACTCATTACAAACCAAAAATCTAATTTAAAAATTATCAAAAACTCCACAGAATTCCAATATATTAATATTTACATCTCTGGGTACGGCGTATTATTAAAAATACAAATATATGTATGTTAATAACTAAAACTAAAATACCGCTAGTTCTGAGACAGAATACGCTGTACAATATGTGATGAAATGCTCGGTGACTGAGTGGTTAAAGCAGCAGATCATGATACATTATGACCCGAACTCAAATCCCAATGGGTGCTGATGAGTAGTGTAGCGACTACGAAGCAGCAAGTTATTTTTCTTGTCTTCTTCAATCAACAATTATTGATCACAGCAAATTTTTTACACTAATTTACTTTTAAGTAAAAAGTTTTACCTGTTTGAATTTACAATAAACCTAAAAATCGTATTAAAATAGTTTATTTGACTAAAATATAAATGAAAAATTGCGTAGGGAAATATATTTTTTAATGTAGGGAAAAATAATGATTTTTATGCGCTATGGTAGGGATTTAACAAAAAATCTCCTGGCAACACTGGTAGTGATTAAAAAACGAAAACGTGTCGTCTAGAAATTTTTATGAAAAGCTTTAGATTCTTTGGTGATATCCATATTAACTTTAGCTTTATTATTATTCAATTTATTTGTAATACAAGCCCATAGAGGGCCAAAATAATATATTATTCTATTATTATCAGTAAAAAATTATAAATAGCTTGTCTTCTATCTTTCCTAGCTATCTTTCATAGGAACTACCCTAATCATCAGTAGACTTTAATTTAATTTTTTACTGGTATAAATGTTAGAAGCTTAAATAGCGAATAAAAAAATTAATTGTTTCTA
The DNA here is from genome assembly GCA_914767995.1 of Thecocarcelia acutangulata. Taxonomy (NCBI): domain Eukaryota; kingdom Metazoa; phylum Arthropoda; class Insecta; order Diptera; family Tachinidae; genus Thecocarcelia; species Thecocarcelia acutangulata. The sequence continues at coordinate 97,440,717 of OU612097.1, read as the reverse complement.
TTATTATATTATTTTCTAGAGGAGTCTCCAGCCGTTCTGCGTTCTATAAACAACATGTTAATTCTATTAGCATTTTCTCTACAACTAGTGTAGTTTTTATAGCTTTTACACACGGACATTAAATAATAGATCCATTCTCTTATATAATCAAAAATTATGAAAAAAAAGTAATAATATACCTTGCCGGCGGAAATCCTATATAAAACTAAAAAAAAGTTGAATAATTTAAGCCAAACTCAGCGCTGGCCACTATCAACTCAAGCTTTTGCAAACTAAACTTTCCGTGTGTGAAAGCGGTAATACGAGTACATATGTTATCATTGCTTGACTATTTAAACAATTCAATTTAAAACTTCTGACTCTTTGTAAATAGAATATTTCAAAATCCAAAACAAAATAAAATGCTATTTGTTTTAGCAAAAACTAATATTGACCATAGAAAATAGAAAAGCTTTTGTTTATTTGCCGAAAAAAAAAACAAGTTGGATAAAAATGAATAAAATTTTAGCTGAAATTTAACAATGACGGATTTTTTATACAATAAACAAAATAAATAAATAAAAACTATTAATTTAAAAAGAAAAAACAAACCTTTTATGATTGATTTAAAAAAAGCTTTCAACTTTTCCATAAAAAATGCAGATAATTAATATTGGCTTAATTGCCAGATTTATAACAAAGTTTGTCAAATAAGCCTTTAATAATTATAATTTTTTTTTATAAAAACGTAAATCGTTTAAAACATTTGTATAATTGTATGTATTAATGAGAAATAGTCGAACTTATTTTAATATTTGTAATATTATATGATGATATTAAAAATACACCATGGTTACATGGTACTGAGTTCGGATCCTAGTGGGTGCTGATGAGCAGTGTAGCGGCTACGAAACAGCTAGTTGTCCCCCGGCTTTAGTGTATTCAATTATATTTTCCTGTCTTCTTTGATCAAGATTTATTGATCGCAGCAATTGTTATAATTAAAAATAAAAATATTTCTTGGCTTTAGCCAGGATTGAACTTGAGCCAGACAATTTATACCAACCCATCATATAATAACTATTATAAAAATTTATATAATTTTATTTCCATTAGTTATTAGCTTGTTTATCCCTTTCCAAATGCCTTTTCAATTTTTACATAAAATATGCAGATATTTTATATTGGATGACTTGATAAATTTATAACAAAGTTTGTCAAATAAGCCTTTAATAAATATAAAATATTTGTTTATGATTAAAATCGTAAATCTTTTAAAACATTTGTATATTTTTATTTCTATTAGGTGTTGCATTAAACCAGCTTGTTTGTCCCTTTCCTTACATTCACTTCGATTTGTAACATTCTGTTCTGCCTTTAAAACTATTAACAAATTTGTTTCATACAAAACTTAAAATGCTGGAGTAATTTCCCATTCCCTTTCAAAGACTGTCCTTTTAAAACGTTTATGCTGGCAGCTGTAAACAAACATTTGCATTGCCAAACTGTCACTAATGACAGTTTAATGGCATTGTTAGCTAAAGTGTGCCAAAAACTTTACAAACTTTTCCATCAGCATTGCCTCCTCCTACAACTTCCTGCAGCCAACTTTTAGTTACAATTATTTGGTAAAGTGCCACTGCTCAATCATTTTACAGAAATTAACTTTAAATTTTTAAACTCCAAATGGATTAAATAAAAGCCTTTCTGATAAACTTTGTTAAAATCAGCTAGAGATATAAATGCGTACTAAAATAATTTATGCCAAATTTTTAAATTAATTAAGATTTTCAAATTAAACCAAACATTTTTTTTTTATTTTTTTAAACTTTTTTTAGTGAAAAGGTTTTACAGCCAGTTCGCCCATGTCGAAAGGATAAGTTCATTCACACTCTAGGCGAAAGAAAATTGATTTGGTTTTTTCTAACTTTATTCTATGCGAACGATGAGTCAAAGTTCAATTAAAATACATAAGTTCATGCAAACGAACAATAGTGACATGGACGAACCCAAATTTATTCGAATGTGAGTGACCAGCTTTCTTTCGCATACATTTTCATTCGATATCGTCGAACAGTTTGTTAATGTTTGTTATAGCAGCAAAAGCGGATGATGAGGATCCTATTAAAAGCTGTAAAAACTAGGTACACTGACAACTTATAGGGGCTGCACAAGAGCTAGCGAGGCTAGCATGGCCCGCGGTATATGATTTTAATAGAACTATGGTCCAGAGAGCGGCTTTGACGGAAATTGTTATATAAGAACACAGGGGAGAATATGAAATCTCCAACTTTATAAGTACATGCGGAACCGTGCGCGTCTGTGATCGGCAGAGTTGGTTGCGAGTGTGGTTGAAGTCCCAATGTTTGTAACCATTAGGAGCATAGTGCCCAATTCCTTTGTCCTGTCATATTCTAGTCATTGTTGTGTCTGGTTGCTTTTTTTGTTGCTGTCACTTTGCTGCCTGCCGCTGTGCTTTTGATGCGCGGATTGCTGGTGATGATTGTTTTGTTGTAAAGACCTCCGGAAGGGGTTCGTATCGAATTGTTGGTTTTTGTCTTGGTTCGTTGTGCCTATGGTTTGGCCACAGAGGGCTGGCCAACGAGATCATCTATGAGGATGAATGGTGAATCCTTGCGTTGCTTACTGTTTATGGTAAACATGCCCAGGCCTATGCGCTTGATACTCAATTGTTTTTGTAAATGCGCTTAGCTATAGGGCTGTGCTCTTTAATACACAAACCCTGCGCTCAGCACTAGCAATGAACAATACACAAACAACTTCGTCTTTCATATTTTTTTTCGTTCTTCACCGCATTTTGCTTTGTTGGTAAACATTGAAATTCACACTGATAATCGCTGTGATTATCAGTGTGAATTTTGTTTTTGTAAATGTTTTGCTTTTTACAACAAAAAATATTAAATAAAAGTAGTTTTTCCTTAAATGTATTGGTGTTTACTCTTCCATATAGAACTTTTGGGCATCACTGGTTTATGGTGTTTTGTACTCATGTGTGTTTATATTGCGGGTAAATGCAGTTTTTGTCATTGCTGTAGCTGATGTTTGGTGTCGTTGACGTCCTGTTATACATTTGGGCATCACTGGTTTATGGTGTTTTGTACTCGTGTGTGTTTATATTGCGGGTGAATGCAGTTTTTGTCATTGCTGTAGCTGATGTTTGGTGTCGCTGACGTCCTGTTATTCCTGTTTTCTGTTGTTGCAGTTGCTGTTTTATGCTGGTTTTTTATTACGATTACTGTCTTCGCAATTGTACTATGTTGCGCAATTGTACTTATGTTGCTGTGAATTAAGCATTATCTAATGAACGGGACACGTGAGGAATATCTCCAAGCTACAAATATATGCCTTGATTATTTTCATGAAAAATCGTTATATCCTCGATTTACTCACCACCACGATTTTCAATAACAGAAAGCCAATATTCAAATTTTTTCAAATCGCTTGGTTCTCGATTTTTAGCGGCCGGCGACTATAACGCTAAACACACTTTTTGGGGATCACGTTTAATTACCTCGAAAGGCCGTGTGCTTTTTGACACCGTTTCCAAAATGGGCTTAGATGTGGTTTCAAGCGGACACCCGAATTATTGGCCGTCAGACCGACGAAAGATCCCTGATGTTATAGATTTTGGAGTTGCGAAAAATTTTCCTTTAGAGTGGATGCAAGTGGAGAATTCATTGGATTTGTCATCAGATCACTCACCCACTATAATCTCTGTTTCGTTCCCCCAAGAGATTGGCTCCCCGTTGACCGTCAATAGAGTTAATTGGCTAAAATACAAAAAATTTTTGAGTACACATTGTAGTGAAAATATCGCCTTGAGAACACCTGAGGATATTGATGCGTCAATTAACGATTTTTCTGAAAACCTCAAACTGGCCGTACAGCATGCTACCACTAGTCATATAAGACACAGAAATGAGAACAATAGAACTTATTCGGCTGAAATTGAACAACTTCTGTCAGAAAAAAGAAGAGTTAGAAGAGAGTGACAAACTCGCAGGTCTCCCCAGCTTAAAACTAGGCTACGGGAATGCGAAACTCGACTAAGAAATCTGCTTGAAATCCAGAGAATATCTTCCCTTAAAACATATTTGGAAAGCTTGGATGGTACCCCGCAATCTGACTATTCTCTGTGGAAAGCGACAAAAGGTCTGAAAAGACCCGTAATAAGTAAGCCACCTTTGCGAACTTCAACTGGCGACTGGGCACGAAGCGATTCCGAAAAGGGGATGGTGTACGTTGATCATTTGAGAAATGTTTTTACGACAAATGATTCAGCGGATGCTGCAGCAGAATTTCCGCCGTATGCTGTTAGACAGCCTGTGTCTTTGAGACTTAACTTTCAAGATGTCGAAAACGTTATCAATAACATAAACCCCAGGAAAGCTCCAGGTATAGATCAAATTACTGGTAAAATGCTTGAACAGTTACCTCGTGTAGCTAGAAGAGTTCTACTTTTTATTTTTAACGCTATTTTACGCCTTGAGTATTATCCTGCAGAGTGGAAGGTCTCTATGATTACTATGATACCCAAGCCAGGGAAGGATCCGACTAAAGTAGAGTCATATAGACCAATAAGTCTACTACCAACAATTTCAAAACTGTTCGAAAAATTGTTAATGGCGAAGTTGTCTCCAATACTTAATGATGTGGGATGTATCCCTGATCATCAATTTGGCTTTCGGGCTAAACATAGCACCATAGAACAAACACATAGACTAGTCAATGTCATAAGACAGACTTTTGAAGACAAAAAGTACTGTTCAGCTCTATTCATCGACATTTCCCAAGCGTTTGATAAAGTGTGGCACGACGGACTGATGCACAAAATAAAGTTGAACTTGCCGGCAAATACTCACAAGCTTCTGGAAAGCTACTTATACGAGCGGAAATTTGTTATCAAAGAAGGTGACTTTACAAGTCTCTCACAGTCAATCGGAGCAGGAGTTCCCCAAGGTAGCATCCTAGGACCCACTCTATATTTGATTTACGCATCTGACATGCCAACGAGATCCGAAATCCATACTTCAACTTTTGCAGATGACACAGCTTTTTTTAGCGTTCATGTAAACCATCAAGAAGCTTCACGAAATTTGCAGCAGTATATTTCAATATTAGAGAAATGGTTGAAACTTTGGAAAATAAAAGTTAATGAACAAAAATGTACCCACGTTACATTCACACTGCGTAAGCAAACATGTTCGGCTCTCCAAATTAACAATACACCTATTCCGCAGCATAATGAAGTTAAATACCTTGGTATTTACCTCGACCGTAGGCTAACGTGGAAGCCTCACATTGATGCGAAAGTCTCTCAGTTAAAATTAAAAGCAGCGCAACTAAATTGGCTTATGGGCAGAAATTCGACATTGAAGTTGGACTGCAAACTTTTGTTATATAACGCAATTTTAAAGCCTATATGGTGCTATGGAGTTCAATTATGGGGAACCGCCTCAACATCTAACATTGAAAAAATTCAAAGACGACAAAACCAAATTCTTCGTATGATTACTGCAGCTCCATGGTACGTAAGAAACTCACGAATTCACAACGATCTGTGTGTCCGCTGGTAACAGACGAGTTCTCTAAGTATGCCACAAGGTATATCAGTAAACTGGAACTTCACCCAAATCCTCTTGCACGCAACATACTTAATTTTGAAGGCCACTCTCGGTTGAGAAGAAGGGATACCCTGGCCACCATCAGAACGTTAAATAGGTGATTCTACCGATATTATTCGCGCGAAATGAAACTCTTTTGTCTAGCAGTGGCTGGACTTAAATAACTCTTGTATTTAGTATTAAGATTTGAATACTTATTGTTAGTTCATATTTTGAAGATTCAATAAATAAATGAATGACAAAAAAAAAAAAAAAAAAAAAAAAATGTTGCTGTTTGCTATTGTTTCGGGGGGTCAACAATCCCCGAGCCGTTTCCAGCTCTACTGGTAGTAGCTCTTAGCCTACGAAGTCTGTCCGAAGACTTAGATCTGGTAACACAAGCAGCGGGAATCCCAGGAACTGCTTCCTGCCCGGTTTTGGAGTGGCCCTTCGGCGAATATCGTGGTGGTTGTGATTTAGGCCCAAAACGCATGACTGATTGAGCTAGATGTATAGTTACATTGCAACCGGGTGTCGTGATCCAAGGATTGGAAGGAGTCTTAGAAGGGCTCCACTCCTAACCAAGGGGTAGATCATGTTCAAATAACATGATTCGCATTGGTACTCATGCATGGCAGTTGCTGTATATGGGGATGTTGGTGGGCACCAACAACAAACACCTTCATCAGACATTTGAATATTTATTCCAACTTAAGATTCAAATATGAAAACACAAAAATCTTTTTTTTTTTTTTGTCATTTATATTATCTTTATTTTTATATAAGCTAATGGCATTTAACTTTTACTCGTGGCAATTAATCTATTCGTGACACTGAATGGACTCCCAACGGCCTTGAATTCGAATGCCAAAAGGAAGCATAAATTTCAAAAGAAACACAAAATACCAATAAAACCAAAGCTGAAACCAGCAGCAATAGAATGTTGCCAAAAATGGGGAATTTGGTTTGAATAATTTATGGAACAACTACAACAGTCGCAGCCAAGCGACCGAAATTCGTTCGTTGGAAATAAAAAAGCGTGAAAATGTTTTTTATGACTGACTTAACCAGAAATATTTGAAAACCAGCATTTTATCAGCGCAAAGCAGAGAGTTTCTTGTTTTATATACTTTTTTCTTTAATTCAAAGAAGCTTAAAATAATGCTGGCAGATTATAAAAACAAACAGTGTAATTAAAAATTCCCAAAAGGATTTGCTGGGCAAAAGACCGGTTATGGTGGCATTTATAATTTTGTTTGGGTTGTGAGTGTGATTTGAAAAATGAATTTGTGAGCTTTTCAAATTAAAAAGAAAATTTAAATGAATTTGCGATTGCCTTTTTATGCTATTTTCCTTTCATTTGATTTATATTTATTAAAAATAACTACTAGCTCAAGCAGCAAGCAATAATTAAAATAAAATATGGCAGAATAATTAGCAGCAAGAAATATATGGTTGTTGCTGATAATATTATATTGTTATATGTGAAATGCTATTGATATGACTCATCATAGTTTTGTAAAAAAAGCTATAAATAACTATAGTATATTCTGCTTAATGATAAATTTAATAGTATTATTTAATATGTTTTAATATTAATGACGACGGGTGCGAAACCTGGGCAAATTCTTTGCAGGCGGAATGCCGGAGCAAGATGTTGACAACGGTATAGCGTACTGCTGCTCTCAGAGTGGATTAAGCATATTGCACAGTGTCAGAGCCCGCTGTCTTGGTCATAAGCAGGACTATCCCGATTGACCTCTTGGAACAACGAATCACGTGGCAGATGGACAGCAAGATTGATCATCGATATAGACAAGTGGATAAACAGAAAGCATGGTGAGATAGATTACCATATAACACAGATGCTTTCTGGACACGGGTATTTTCTGGAATACCTTCATAGAATGGGTAAGACAGATTTATTATTATTATTATTATTATTATTATTATTATTATTATTATTATTATTATTATTATTATTATTATTATTATTATTATTATTATTATTATTATTATTATTATTATTATTATTATTATTATTATTATTATTATTATTATTATTATTATTATTATTATTATTATTATTATTATTATTATTATTATTATTATTATTATTATTATTATTATTATTATTATTATTGGATGGGATATGGCCTCATCGGCCATTTGCACTGCGACCAATATTGATCTATTGTGCAACCCCATTAGGGGTGGAGTATGTCAAGGAAACGGACAAGCTCCTTCAATGGGAGTGATATTAAGTCACATTCACTTAACATATAAGCTTGTAGTAGCCTATATCTTCTGTGTCCCAGTGCTTCACAGTGGGTGATTAAGTGCTTCACTGACTCCTCTTCATCACCGCAGAATCTGCAAATATCTGTGTTGGAAATTCCCATCCTGGGCAGGTGCTTGTAGCAGCTATAATGACCTGTAAGTGCACCTGTCAATGTTCTGAGACTTTTCCTGTCCAGTTTCAGAGCACGTTCGACCCTCTTTTTATCAAAGTTTAGAAATTTCTTGAAGTGTTCAAGACCAGCTGTCTCGTTCCAATGTTGTTCAACGATGGACACCGTCCATTTTTTTTATCTCCTCATTTTTGTATTGAAGGCAAAAGTTGGAGTGGGTTCAATAAAAGTCCCCTCTGCTCGTTTCTTGGCATAAATGTCAGCCATTTCATTGCCGTGATGCCCCTCATGTTCTGGCACCCAGATCAGGGTAACCTGGTTCTGGCTTGGGGAAGACAGATCAGATCTTCATCGATCTGCCTTTATGGAGATGACTGCGTGGACGATGCAGAACACACATTCTTCAGATGTAACAGGTGGAGGTTTGAACGACATTATTTAAAGGAGAATGTTGGAGAAATAACACCGGAAAACGTCGTAGAAACTATGATGGAAAGTGAGAGGAAATGGGGCCAAATAGCGATTTATATCAAGAAGATGCTACGAGGGCAGGAAGCAAGATGTAGACCTGGGCATGGCACGTGTAAGCCATTAGGAATAAAGGAGGAGCCCCATCCTGAAGCAATGCGAAAGCGGTACTGGGGTGGAGACAAGGCTCAAGCAAAAGGGAGGAGTTTTAGTGGGTGCAAGTCCCACATACCGGATACTGTGTGGTCACAGTATCTGACGATGCGTTAGGCATTTCCCCTTTCCAAGCGAAAAAAAAAAATATTATTAAGATACCATTTTTTTTTTATCTTGGACCAGTACTCAAAGGATTACCCCTACATATGCAGTACATTGTACTGGAACTAGGAAAATAGGTTATGATGAGGTAGGAAAGAGGGAGTAGTGTTCGTGGAGGTTTAACTTAAACAATAACAACACGAACGACTAAAACAAACTCTATTGCAGCATTTAAAATGTTGGAATTAAATTATTTAAAACTGATTAGTGCCCAGTGTATATACCTTCGACACTAACCATAGTATTAATTAAAATTTTTACATTAATATCATATCCAACCATACTACTTTATTAAGAAATCTTACTTTTGTCTGAAAAAGAATCATATACTCGTAAGTGGCATATTAGTGTCGGCAATATATTTATTTCTGTAGAACCAAATTATTATCGTAATAAAAGGAGTTTGCTAAAATACAGAAAATAGAAATTTCCGATATCGATCCTTATATAACTGAGATATATAGGCCTGTTGTGAAAACGGCGTGCTTTCAAACCACCCACCGTTTCGAAAGCACGCAAACATTTTGAAGCTCTTCTGCACATCATGTAATTTCACGGGTTTTGACGTGCTTTTAATTTTTCGAAAGCGCAAGAAAACAGCTGTTTATTTACATTTTTGCTTTGTTTGTTTATAGTTTTATATTCTTAACTGCAATAAAAAGTGAAAATTAAGTAAAAAATATGCCGGGAGCTACTTTATTGGCAATAATTGCTTTAAGAACACAACATATAAAATATGAGAGAGTTAAAAAAAACCGTCATTTACGGGTCTTATCAAATCTTACGGACATAAGCGTTAACTTGTAAGTAAGCAAAGTTTAATTGAAGCAAATTTTCTAATCCAATCGCTTTTTCACTTTACCTCCTTTTACCGGATTAACAAAAGAGCTTTACAAATAGTATTGGAGGATCTACTACCAAAGTTGCCCCACAGCAGTATTCCTGCAAGTATTCAATTAGCGGCTGTGCTTACATTGCTATCCGTCGAATCTTACCAACGGAATATAGCCAAAGATGTGAATATAGGTATGGGGCAGTCCTCTATTTGTAAGATCTTGTAGATTGTAATGCCGTTGGCAAGAGAAAACTTGTGTCCTCTGCCAATTTGATGGCATGCCATCAGCCGGTACTATCAGACTGAGTTTGATCGTCTAATAGCGGCTTAAAAGGATGTTTCATTATCGTTTTTTTAATATAAAAATATTATTTAAGTAGTATTTCGTTGAGTTTAAGGTCCTTTTTAGCTTATTTATATCAATATCTCTGCCAATATTTCGCTTTCCTTCGGATAGCTTCTTCAGGGCAATAGTATTGCCCTGAAGAAGCTATCCGAAGGAAAGCGAAATATTGGCAGAGATATTGATATAAATAAGCTAAAAAGGACCTTAAACTCAACGAAATACTACTTAATTAAGAAATAGAGGTCGAATAAAAACCAAATACTAAATCTATAAAAATATTATACTTTTTATTGTAGTATAGTTTTTAAAAGAGCAAAAAAATTCTAAACTTGGTGAGTTTTTGCTGAAATAACGCGCATTTTTTTCATTGTGGTGCGTTTTGAAATTTCAAAGTTGACAACGCCAAAGCTTTAAACACATAGACGACAGCAGACAGCAAGCAGCAATCTGTCAAAAATAAAATACATGTGTTTAAATGCACACGATTATTTTAACGACATCACAGCAGCACGACTTCACAACAGCATTTGCTGCTGCTGCCAACTTAGACTAATTTCTATTTTCGTAGGCAGCAAAAAGTAAATGCAGTGCTGCCACTATAAATATAAACTGCCAGCAATAAGAACTAAAATTAGTTTGAAATATTTAATAGAAATAAACACCACATAAATAAAATAAACAGATAAATTGATGGTTTTTTACAGTTTTGCGTGATATTATTACGTTTTCAGTCAGTAATTTTAATTTGATTCGTGTAAAATATAAATGTGGCACCTCTGAATTTTGTATTGTTTAAATAAAGGGTGGTTAAATTTCAAGGGCCGATGTTGATTTTGAATAAAACACAAACTATGTAGGAAATTATTGTAATTTTATTTTATTATGATATATTGGTATTACACAATTATGTATGGAACAAAATATCGGCCAAATGGGCGCCGCGACCACGGCGGCACACCTCCATCCGATGGTCCAAATTTTCGATGACCCTGAGGCATAATGGAGGTTCTACGCCGTTAATGTGCGGAATTATCTCATCCTTTAGCTGTTGAATTGTTGCTGGCTTATCGACGTACACCTTTTCTTTCAAATAACCCCAAAGAAAAAGTCCATCGGTGTCAAATCACATGATCTTGGCGGCCAATTGACATCGCCATTACGTGAGATAACACGGCCATTGAATTTGTTGCGCAAAAGAGCAATTGTTTCGTTAGCTGTGTGGCAAGTGGCACCGTCCTGCTGAAACCACATATCGTCTACATCCATATCTTCCAATTCGGGCCATAAAAAGTTCGTTATCATCTCACGATAGCGAACACCATTCACAGTAACTGCCTGACCGGCCTCATTTTGGAAAAAATACGGCCCGATGATGCCGCCAGCACATAAACCGCACCAAACAGTCACTCTTTGTGGGTGCATTGGTTTTTCGACAGTCACTCTTGGATTCTCATTCGCCCAAATGCGACAATTCTGTTTATTGACGAATCCACTGAGGTGAAAATGTGCCTCATCACTGAAGATGATTTTCTTCGAAAATTGATCATCATTTTCATAATAAGTCTGGATAACTTTAGCACGTTGTTGGATTGTGTATCTCTCCATGGTTCAAATTGAGTAAGTCTGAAATAGAGAAATGTCAAATAAAATTTGGAAAAAAAAACTTGGCGTTTAGGTGTGGTTCACATTCAACATCGGCCCTTGAAATTTAACCACCCGATACATATAGTGCTGTTGCTGTCTTGAAAATAATTATGTTGCTGACCAGACGGCAGCATTTGAAGCTAACTTCATTTGTACTCGTGAAGTTGTGAAGTCTGCTGTCATCTCAGTGTTTAGAGCTTAATGGCGTACCATGAATGGCCGCCTTAACCTTTAACCAGCCACCGAACCATTTTATTATTCTCTATCTATATTCATCGCATATAGAATCACATATGAATTTTGTTAATTGCCCGCGTTGTTTGTACAGCGTTTGCTGTCTCTGAACTACTTATTAGTAGACTACTTATTATTATTATTATTGCAGTTTTGGTATGTAACCAATTGAACTTTAAAATAAAATTGGTTTATCTTAATAAATAAATTCATGTAAACCAAATACGAGCACTGAAATAAATCACAATTTTGCCATTTGAATGAACCACAACCTTAACAACTTTATTCCATCTTAAATTTAACTAAATAAACCAATAACAGAAAGCATATCTCTAACTGAAATTTAAGCTGCAATAGTTAAGAATGCGTTTACATTTTACACTCCGTGGTAATGAAAGTCTGTCTGTGCGTGTGTGTGTGTGTGTGTGTGTGTGTGTGTGTGTGTGTCAATGTATGCCAAACAGCAGAGTGATGAAGTACAAATTTTGCATTCAACCGCAGGCTAAAAGCATACACGTAATGAACTGTTGACATCCGGTGGATCAAATATTATGCTGATATAATGAAACAGGAACTTGCAAATTTTTGGTTTGAAGGTAACTTAATTCAAACAGAAAGCTCAAAGAAACATTCATTACAACGAACCTAGTTGCTGCCCAAAATGTCGATAAAGACAAATTATAAATAAACATATTAACCTATATAGCAATAAACATATGAACCCTGTCGGAAAATGAGTAGCTGACTACAAAAATAGCCAACTTTAAATTAATTTTTATAAACCAATTTTAAGCTATCTTGTATACAATGCAAAATTTCTTTTAACAATAATGTATTTCCAATGTCGCCACCTAGTAGGCGCCGTAGATTTCAGTTTTATTTTCAATACTACTGCGTGATATTGAAGTTTTTTTATATACATATAAATTTTTCAATTCTGTGAATGTTTTTCTAAAATAAAATTTTTTATGAGTTCATATGTCTAATAATGAAGATATAAATTGTATGTGATGGTTTTAATTTTAAAAAAAAGTGCAAGAATGAGAGTCAATTAAGAAGGCTCGTTAAAAAAACTAGTCTATACGCCAAAAAACAAACATTTGATCCAATATTTTGCATACAATGTAAATTTTTCAGTTTGTGTATAATACGTAATATAAAAGTGAAGTTTTTAATAACTTATTTCTGGAAAATTACAAATAAATGCGTTAAAAATGTTGACTAATTTATTTTATTTTTAAAAAATATAGCAATTGAATAATTGTTAGATGTTAGCTAGTTACAAAAAGTTGTTTTCTAGCTATAGTGTCAACAATTAATTTCTCGTTGATTTAAAACTAACTAAATTGTGGTTGATTTAAAAATACCTTATTTGTAGCCAACGGTAGAATAGTGAAAATATTGCTAGCTTCAAAAAGCTAACTGAAAGTTAACATTTAGCAGGTTAACTTTAAGTTAGCTGAAAAGTAGTGTAAAGTCGGACAATTGACTACCTCCTAGGACATCACAATGTTAAAATAGTTAGTTGCCTCCATTGAAAAGTAATCCAAGTGTCAGTCAGCACTAGTTGAGGAATAGTTAAGTTAAAGTTAGTTTAAAATTAACTCAGTTTCCGACAGGGAAGTGTGTATGTACGTGTGTGTTTGTTTACATGTGTATACATTTATTACCATTAAGAGCCCACTGCTTTAAATTTCCCAATAAATTACACTTTTCTATTCCCCTGCAAAATATCTAAAAATATGAGCAAATTTTCTTTGACTTTTCTTGAGATTTCTCTATATGAAAAAAAAAAATCTTAAATTACTGAAAAGTCCTGACAAATTGTTTTACATTATCTTCATAAATTTATTAAATGTCAATTTGCTGACAGTCAAATGAAATATTTTAAATTAAATTGTATTGTAGAAAGTAAAAGCTTAGTGGAGATAAAGTGTGTCTTTTGTTTCAATCACAAAATTTTACAATCTTATAATCACATTGAACGCATACAAACACTCGTAGGCCGCAAATACCTAAAGAAGAATGTGAGAACGCACTTACGTTGACTGGAATTCTAACACATGTCTCCCAGTTGGCCGTATCGTCGTCGATAGTGCTGTATTAACTCAGCTTACACTGAAAAGAAAATGCAAGCTCTTTGTGCAAGTACTTAAATTAACTGCACTGAAAGAATTATGCGTCATATATTTAATGAAACTGTTTCATTAAATATTTTTCATTAATCCAATGCAAGCTTTTCACAATATGCATGAAACTTCATATATATTATGAAATAGTTCCATCAGAATGGTTTCATTAAGTTTCATAGTGTAATTTTAAAAAATCATTAGATTTATGACTACAAAAAAAATTTATCTTTTTTTAAATTCTTTAAATTTTGGTAAGATATATTAATGGGCATTTATTAATCTTAAGCTAAAGTTTAAAAACTGACAAGTTTTTTTTAATAAAATGTAAGTTTTATGCGTTTCATAATTCCAATGAAATAGAATTCATTAGATCAATGACAAATAAATTTCTGGCTACCGAACTTGGGTATGTATGTATATATGTGCATGTACTCAAATCAGCATAATAATAGTTTAAAAAATTTAAGTACCAGTGTATAGAAGTCATTTGAATTAATAAAATCTGTTTTATTTGGTGAATACTTGTTCGACATTTTCTTTTATCATAATTTCACAAAAGCAAGGAATAGTATTGTTTGTGTAATGAAATAAAGTATCAACGAAGAAATGAAATAATTCCATTGATCTTATAACGTTCATTTGTGAACATATTTTATTTATGTGTGTTATGATATTATTTCATTAAACAAATGTAACTATTTCATTGATTTAATGTAAATTTTTCAGGAGCTCAATGAATAATAAAATTAGATAAATGAAATAACTTCATTGACCTTATGAAGGAGTTTGATATTTTTAATGAATATATTATATTAGTTCAAAGAAGTTATTTCATTAAATAAATGTTACTTTTTCATTAATTTAATGTGCAGTTTTCATATGCTTTATGAAATTGATTCTTTGATCTAGAAAAATTGTTTTACTAATCATATGATTTGTCTTTCATACTTTTAATGAAAATAAGTCATGTTTCTTATTAAAATGTTTCATTACTTTTATGAAGGTTTTCATTAAAATAACCTAATGAAATTTGTTTCATTATTTCTATAAAAAGTTACGATGGTTAAAAAATAATGAAAAAATTCATAAAAGTAATGTCAAAATTCAGAGAATTTCTGAACAAATTTTTTTCAGTGTGGAGAAAATCAAAATTTTTTTATTTTTCTTCAACCAACCCGACATCTGCCAAACAAATCAATTGACAAAGATATGCACGACCTTATTTAGACAACAACCGCTTCAGTTGCCAACTGAGTTAAAAAAAACGTGTATGGGGCGCTTAAGACTTCTGCAGTGGGATTAAAATATTGCAGGCAGTGTTGCCAGGAATATATGCCAAAAAATCTTAACTTTTAGAAAAAAGTATCTTAAATTTTTTTTTTTCATTTGTTAAATTTTTGTTGAACTTTTATAATTTTTTAAATTAAAAATTGTTTGGTTTGTACATATGTACAACAGGTCTTTAGTTCAAGTTTTTCCTTTCTTAAGCTTTTTCTTAAGAAGGATTTTTTACAATACAAATTTGCTGTGATCAATAATTATTGATTGAAGAAGACAAGAAAAATAATAATCAAATCTTTAGCTGGGGGGACAACTAGCTGTTTCGTAGTCGCTACACTACTGATCAGCACCCACTGGGATTTGAACTAAAAACCTGATGTACATATGTACAAACCAAACAATTTTTTTTTTGTTTGACACCAAATAGTTAATTATTGAGTTAAAAACAAAAATACAAGAAGAAGAAAAAAATATATATACATATATACATATATATATATATATATATATATATATATATATATATATATATATATATATATATATATATATATATATATATATATATATATATATATATATATATATATATATATATATATATATATATATATATATATATATATATATATATATATATATATATATATATATATATATATATATATATATATATATATATATATATATATATATATATATATATATATATATATATATATATATATATATATATATATATATATATATATATATATATATATATATATATATATATATATATATATATATCTATTACGGGCTGAATACTATTGTTGAGTTCTATGGTTAATATGGTTTCAATCTCAAATTTACTTACGAAACTAAGTACAGCCAAGAACCAAAAGTATACAATATATGTGATAAAATATATTTGATAAAAGGACTAATATAAGTATCATGACGAATACTGTTTTTGTAAAAAATTTAAATTTGGTTCAAGTTTTTCGTTTCTTAAGGTTTTTCTTAAGAAGGATTTTTTTACAACACAAGTTGGATGTGATCAATAATTTTTTATTGAAAAAGATAAGAAAAATAATAATCAAACCTTTAGCTGGAGGACAACTAGCTGTTTCGTAGGCGCTACACTGCTTATCAGCACCCATTTTACGAATTTGAACTCGAATCATGACGCACAGCGTTTTCAACTCGGTGCGTTTCACACGGTTTTAGGTGCGTTTTAAAATTTTTTTTGCGAAAAATTCTTTAAGAGGTGCGCTGTGCGCTTTTTTGTAATTTTCGGTGCGCTCTTTTAATTTTGGTGCCATCAAATGTTATTCATTTATTATATAAAATTTTTACATTTCATTTTATAAAATTTACTGTTTCATAAAAATTGCTGTTTTGCTATTAAACGATCAAGCCAAGTTTGTCAAATATTACAATAAGAGCAGACACTGAATAGTGAAGTTCATGTTTGTGAAGGCGCGTGTATTCAACACTCTTTTAGTAGTTAAAAAATTACCAAATTAATTATTAAAATCTTAAATTTTTCGGAAACGTTTGCATTAAATTTTGATTATTATATATATACGAGTGTGTATATAATTATGTGTATTAACGTCATTGTGTTGTAATTATCTTTCAGTAAATTTTATTTGTTTTATGCGAGTTTAATTAGTTATAATTTTTGGTTTTTTTACAAACTAGCAATAAGCTGGAGCCGTATTGTGAGCATTAATTAATATCGAATTGACTGAAAGTTAGATTATCCAGCTGATAGCCTTAGCTCGCTCTAGACAACAAGAAAACTAACGAGGTTTTACGTGAAAAAGGCTGTTTTTCATGAGCCAGAGAGACAGATGTTTGCCATAGGAGCAGTTTTGATTTAAAGTAGAGAAGTGTTTAAGTATATAGATAAGAAAAAGTGCCAAATAAGTACATTTTTTTTTTTAACTTCATTATTTTATTTATTGAATCTACATAAAAAAATGTAATGACAATAAGTATTCAAATCTTAATACTAAAAAAAAAATTATGATTAAAGTCCTGCCAGTGCTGGACGAAAATTTATTTTTATGCGAATATTATTTCAGAATTCAGTCATCTGTTTAGAGCTCTAATGGTAGCCAAAGTATCCCTCCTTCTCAGACGGGTATGACCACCAAAATTAAGAATATTAGCTGCAAGAGGATTTGGATAGAATTCAAGTTTGTTAATATACCTTGTCGCGTACTTCACAAATTCAGATTTCACAAAAGGCACGTTCAGATCTGCGCGGATTCGTGAGTTTTTAACGTACCATGGAGCATCTGTAATTCTACGGAGAATTCTATTTTGACTTCTTTGAATTTTCTCAATGTTGGATGCCGAGGCTGTGCCCCATAATTGAATCCCATAGCACCATATTGGCTTTAGAATTGAGTTGTACAGCAAAAGTTTACAATCAAGCTTCAAGGTCGAATTTCTGCCTAGTAGCCAGTTAATTTGCACTGCTTTCAATTTCATCTGCGTTACTTTTGCCTCGATGTGCGACTTCCATGTTAGTCTACGGTCAAGATGAATTCCGAGGTATTTGACTTCACTGTGTTGAGGTATTACTTTATTGTTAATAGTAATGGGTGAGCATGTTCCTAGACGCAGTGCGAATGTAACATGGGCACACTTTTGTTCATTAACCTTGATTTTCCAAAGCTTCAGCCATTTCTCTAGTTTGTCGATATGTTCCTGTAAATTTATTGATGCTTGCTGGTGGTTACTATGTATGCTAAGGAATGCTGTATCATCTGCAAATGTTGAAGTGTGAACATTGGTGCTTGTTGGAATGTCAGATGCGGAGATCAAATATAAGATAGGCCCTAATATGCTGCCTTGGGGAACTCCTGCTTCAATAGACTGAGCGGGGCTTATGAAATCGCCTTCTTTTACTATAAATTGGCGACAATATAAATAGCTTTCCAAAAGGTTATGTATGTTTGCAGGTAAGTTAAACTTTATTTTATGCATTAAGCCATCGTGCCACACTTTATCAAAAGCCTGTGAGACGTCGATGAATAAGGCAGAGCAATACTTTTTATCTTCAAATGCCTTTCTTATGACATTAACTAACCTGTGTGTTTGCTCAATGGTGCCATGTTTCGCTCTAAAACCAAATTGGTGATCAGGAATACATTCAACCTTAAGAAGCATTGGATTCAACTTCGCCTTTAGCAATTTTTCGAAAAGTTTTGATATTGTTGACATAAGTACATTAGCCCGATTCGCAATCTTGTGCATTTGAGATTGCGTATTTCTGCAATTGTAAAAGTGAAATTTTTGGGTATATTTTGTTAGTGTAAAGTAAGAATATACTCCATTACTTTACAAATGCAATGATGCAATGATTGTTGTTGATGATGGCAAGGTGAGAGAGAGAGAGAGAGAGAGAGAGAGAGATAGAGAGAGAGATAGTTTAAATAAAGGTAAGAAGTTTGATATGTTAAGCACCCCATACACGTTTCAACTCAGTTGGCAACTGAGTCGGTTGTTGTCCAAATCAAAGCATGTATGCCTTTGTCAGTTGATTAGTTTGGCAGTTGTCGAGTTGGTTGAAGAAAAATTAAAATGTTTTGATTTTTTCAACTTGACTAGCAAGTCTTTCAATTCGATTGTGTTGTGTGTGTTCAAGTCTCTTGATCTGGTCTCAAAATTTATATTTGTGGTGTTTTTGCAAAGAGAATGTTATACATTCTTAAAATTGTCTATAATTTCCTTGAATTTAATAGTTGAAAGAAAATCTTTCAATTCAGTTTATGAAGTATGTGGACAATAATCAATTCAGTTGAAAGACTCAATTTACAATTGAATTGAAACGTGTATGGGCCGCTTAAGGGATGGTTTATAGGAAAATTACGGCATTAATGTTATCAGCAATGTTATCGGCAGGGCAGCCAGACGCTAAGAGCCACCAATTAGCACAACTGTTGGGCGAGCTGACGCTGGAGAGGCTGGATAACAGGTAACTACGGTTACCTGTTATCCAGCGTTAATTTTTTTTCAAACATGTTCCTCCATCTTTCACTTTCGGGCCTCAATTTATATTTTTATGGTTTTGAGCTGTCATGAGTTTTTCTTAATCGTAGCGAGTAAGTAGCAGGTGCGTGGCAAAAACCACCCCAAGACGACGAGTCCTAGCCGCGGACATACGCCAGCATGCCAGCGCTGCCACGCATCTGGCTATACACTGCGCAACAAGATTGTGATGATTTAATTACAGCTATTTGCTGCTATCCATTATAGTTCTTTAACCCCATAAAAAACACGCCTTTTATATTTCTATTCTCTGGTATCTGTGCACATATGGCCACACTGTTCAGAATACTATCACCTTTCAACCATTTTCCTTTTATAATAAATAATCGTTTTGTTGCTCTAAAACTAAATTTTGGGTTATGGGAATTTTATTGACTTAAGCCAATAAAATCAGTATTTTATTGCAAACATATGCTAAAAATAAGACAAATATGAAATTATGAAGATTTATGCATAAATTTTCTTATACAGCTCTTATTTCAGTAGTAATAAATATGTTAACATTTGCATATATATAAATATATAACATATGTATGTGATAATATATGTATGTATATTATATTTATTTTTATAGCAATTTCTGGTCGTAAAACAAAATTTTGCTTTAAATTTATTAATACTTTATAAATTAACTATAAATTTATAGTTTTAGTTTTAAGAAGAGCATGCAAAAATAGTCGTTTTTAATATGTAAATATGTACGTACATAAAGCTTAAATTTTTGAGCTTTTTAAGCCTTGTTAGTGTTTTCTACAAATTTTACTTTATCCTTGCCAAATTAATTACAAACAGTGTAATCCAGTATCCCACACGCACACATACACATACGAGTACATGCTTGTAATTAGTACTTGAATATCTTGCAAAATTTCCTACACTTGGGATTTAAGTTTTACTTATTACGCTTCAGTTTGTTTTAACTTCTGTAGGTAGAATTTTAATTGAAAAAGTTTTTTTGTTGTAGAACATTCTGAAGAGTTTGGTAAACCCATTTGAAGCTCAAAAAAAGTAAAAAACCAATGATGATGGTGACAGCATTTCAACCAACCAACTGTCATTATCAGAGAGAAATATTGCCTCCCCAAAGTTTTCCTTAATGTCACTTTTCTACAATAAACACATTGAAGCCAGCAGACTAGGTTTTTCCCCTATAGACTGGGATAGCTTAGTGCTGCCAGGATTCGTTACAAAAATTTATTTTTGTGACCAGAGAACAGAAAAAAATACGATACACTAGGTCTTCTGTATACATTAAGGTTTATTGTTTAAAATTTAATTCTGCATTACGCGACCGATCGCAAGGCTAACACCAATACATCGCCTTTGGCCGACTGTGTAAGTAGAAGATTTTGGCATACTCTTTCCAACATTTCGGCCGGTATCTCACGAATAATGTTGGCAATGTTGGCTTTCAGTGCGTCAATCGAAGCGGGCTTGTCGCTATAGACATAAGCCTTAACATAGCCCCACAAAAAATAGTCTAGAGGCGTTAAATCGCACGATCTGGGCGGCCAATTGACTGGTCCCAAGCGTGAAATAAACTGTTCACCGAACTCGCCTCTCAATTGGTTCATTGTTTCGCGTGCTGTGTGGCATGTGGCACCGTTTTGTTGAAACCACATGTCATGCAAGTCAAGCTCTTCTATTTTGGGCAAAAAAAAGTTTGTCGTCGCACGGTAGCGCTCACCATTCACAGTAACGTTGTGATTCGCATCATCTATGAAGAAATACGGCCAAACGATGCCGCCAGCCCATAATCCGCACCAAACGGTTGTTTTTTTGTAGATGCATTGGTAGCTCTTGCAATGCTTCTGGCTGCTCTTCACTCCAAATACGGCAGTTTTGCTTGTTCACGTATCCATTCAACCAGAAATGAGCCTCGTCGCTGAACACAATTCTTCGATAAAAAAGTGGATCTTCATCTAACTTTTCAAGAGCGTTGTGGTAGGTCGTTTGGCTTTAATTCTTACACCAGCTGTATCTTATAAGGCTTCACACCCAAATCCTTCCGCAAAATTTTCCACGTAGTGGAGTAACAGAGGCCCAATTGCTGCGAACGGCGCCGAATCGATAATTCACGGTCATCACCAACTCTGGCCGATACGGCTGCGATATTTTCTTCAGTTCGCACTCTACGTAAGCGTGTTGGTGGTTTAATGTCCAACAATGTAAATTTGGGGCGAAATTTTTTTACAATAGCCCGAATAGAAGCCTCAGTAGGTCGATTAAACTGACCATAAAATGGAAGAAGCGCGCGATGAACTTTCTTAACAGAGCACGCATTTTGGTAATAAAATTCAATAATTTGCAAGCGTTGTTCGTTTGTAAGACGATTCATGATTAAATTATAGACCAAACTGAAGATGTTTGACAGTGACACAAGATACGAAACGTGCGTGAGGTGTCAAAACTAGTGTTGCCAAAAAGATAATAGCAAAAAAATCAAACTTATGTGGGGTTTGCGCAAAGCATGATGAGGGGTGATTAACTTAAATCCTCAGGGAATAAGACGAATCCCGAATCATATACACGACAAGGGGTTGGTTGAGCGTAGTGTCGAGAATATCTAGAGGAGAGCTTTACTCTAAGTCCATCGAGGATTCTATTTCCATGGATATCGGTTCGCGCCAAAACACCCAGAAGAGAGAGCAACTGCGAATCCTTCGAGATGTCAGCGTTTCCCACCTTTCGCGCACCAGACCGTAGGAAGCTGAGTGAGGTTGTACGGGCACGGAGAAGGCATACGGGTACGGAGAATAGTATACGGGCACGGAGAACACCGCATGTGCATATGGGTGCAGGGAGTATACCGAGGAGAGAATTCACTCCGAGCCCTCGGTGTATTCCTTTTCCACGAAGGCCAGATGATTCGGAAGAGAAGCTCTCCCTTTCAGAGTATCCTTTCCTTCGTGTACCAGCACACAGTATAGTGCAGGGCGGAGAATATCCCGAGGAGAGATTTGACACCGAGCCCTCGGTGTATTCCCTTCCCACCAGATGATTCTGAAGAGAATGCCGTCCATTCAAAAACATCTAGTTCTGAAATACAGCAGAAATCATTCCTGATCGGAATATTTTACTGTTTGCCTACATTATTTGATATTATTTATTTAAATAGAATTGAAAAAAAAAGCTTAAAAAATATATTAGAAAATTATTTTGTCTGAAGTGAACACCCATAAAAAATGTACATAAGGTCGATAAAAATATTTAAAAATTCATCAAATAACAACTGGGTATATCACTCTAAAAAAAACGTCTTGTAATCATCTTATGGAACTTTTGGCTGCTTTAAAATACAAACATATGTATGTTTGCGTGTGTGTGTGTGTGTAAAAGGCAAATTATCAAGAAATGAAACATTTGCAATAAATAAAATTTGTGTCGTTTAATATTTGCATATTTTATTTACAAACATCCGCAAGCATTTCAATTAAATACCTAAATAAATTATACTCTAAATATTTACTTTATTTACTTTAAAATACATACGAAAGCTTTTTGGTTATTTATATTTGCACAATTCTTGCCACTTTGTCTGTGTGCGAATAAATGGTCATAAATATTTTGGTCAAATAGCAAACAAACGAAAAATAACAACTAAATAAGTATTTAAAGCTTTGGAAAAAATTTGCATATTGAACCCAGCAAACACAGTCTTTAGGAATGAGACTGGCTTGGATATGGACCGTAAGATTCCAGTGCATTAACGAACCGTTCAGTCTCTTGCAAAAACTTGCTCCTGTATGTGAAATATGTGAAAATAGGAGTGACAGCGAATGGTATTTGTTATCAGAACATAATAATAGAGTTGTTATGGGCTCAACTGCGCGGCAAGGATCTAGATCAGTGAAGCTCGTTTCATACAGCAATTTCTTATTTTGTTTTATCTTGGATGAGGACTCAGGGGATAACTCCTACATATGCAGTGCATTGTACCAGAAGTAGGAAACTAGGTTATGAGCAGGGGGAAGGAGGGAGTAGTGTTTGTGAACATTTGAATTGAACTTTGCAACCTTACAAGAGACAGGAAACACATCTGCAGGCAACTTATTCCACAGGCGAAGCGTACGACTGAAAAACGAATTCCCTCTATAATGCGTTATGCGATTCCCCGAGTAATCGACCACAAATAGATGAGCCCTGGACTATGTATGCGTGTTATGTAGAAATTAGTGCGTTTCCGGAACTAGATCCCTAATCTCGTCAGAGCAAAATCTATTGTAGTCACCATAAAACAGAGTAACGTACTCTACACTGCGTCGATGCTTCAGTCAGCCAATATCCTACCTTTGTACCTTTGAATTAGTCTCATTTTCTCACCAATATAAAAGGTTTTTAATATTAAGCACTTTTACATTAGATCAGAGGTGCCCAAAAGTTTTATATGGAACAGCAAACAGCAATACATATAATAGTGAAAGGCCAATGTAAGCGGCTTGCGGCAACCACCTGTTCTATTTGCCGCTTGAGTTTATTTGTTGTAGGCAAATGAACGCGAAAATTTATACTTCGAAGATTAAACAAAAAAACATTTTGATTGTTTTTAAAGCCAAAAATAAATAAACAAATTCAGTTGTTGAAATTTCATAACCGAAAAATAATTTCTGTCTTCTATTTTTTTTCTTTACTTTTGGGTTTGACAAATTAAAGCGGCAAAACAAAAACTTAAACTGAATTCAATATTGCCGCTCGGCCGCCTTTAACGGCATTGCCAAATTAAATTAAATTCAATATATTGAAATTTATGTACGAATATTTTTATAAAACATATACTTTTTTGTAAATGAGTCACATTGTTGCCGCCCGCTGCCGCATGCCGCTTACATTGGCCTTTCACTATAAGGAAAATCTACTTTTATTTAATATATTTTTTTTTTGTAGCTTTTATTTATTTATTGAATCTTCATAATGAGAACTAACAATAAGTATTCAAATCTTAATACTAAATACAATAAATTAACTAAGTCCAGCCAATGCTAGACAAAAAGTTTTATTATGCGCATATTAAATCGGTAAAATCACCTACTTAACGCTCTGATTGTGGCCACGGAGGGTTTGGGTGAAGTTCCAATTTGCTGATATACCTTACCACATGCTTTGAAAACTCATCTTTTACTAGTCGAACACAAAGATCCTTGTGAATTCGGCAGTTTTTTACATACCATGGAACTGCAGCAATTGTTCGGAGAATTTTGTTTTGTCGCCTTTGAATTTTTTTAATTTTTATTTAATATCTTTTGTTGTAAAAAGCAAAACGTATTTACAAAAACAAAATTTACACTAATAATCGCTGTTGTCAATGTTTATCAGCAAAGCATGCGAAAGTGTTGTTTCTTTGCTCTTGTAAGTGTGCAGTGAAGAACGACAAAAACTATATAAAACCCAAGTTGTTTGTGTATTTTGTGTATTTTTCATTGCTAGTACAGTATATGTGTATTAAAGAGCACAGCCTTATAGCTAAGCGCTTCTACAAAAGTCATAGATCATCAAGCGCATAGGGATTGGGCATTTCTGCTTTAGACCAACTACTTGCATATTCATAGAATATATCGGCAACACTTTTCTTGCTATACAGTGAAAATGCGAGCATATTCAGTTATTACAGATATTTTACAAATACATGTCGTTGGTCTCATGTAGAAAGGCCCTAACAAACATGATTGCAATATAAGAGAAGAAGGCAAAATCGTAATGGAAACTGTATAAATAGGTACATCTAAAAGTAACTTCTTTTGCTCAATTTTTTGTAAGAGCGACATATAATTAAATCTTTGTGACACTGTGTACTTGTGTGAAGCCTAGTAGAATCCCTAAAAGAGCTCAATTCAGGGAAAATACGAGTTGGGGCCTTTCTACGTGAGATCAACGATATGTATACATACATACTTGTATATACAAATATGTATATTTATATAATTTATTTTATACTCTCTAACAACATTCTAAATAAATTTCTCTTTTCGGTATTATTGCAAAAATTTTACCTTTTTGAAACATTAATTTTGTTATTTATGACTTTGAGGTTTGTTACTACGCACACATTTACATACATACATATGTGTTTATACACATACATATATTGCGGTTGACTGTCCTTGTTGGTCAATATTGCTAATAACAATTTTTTTTATTCGATTTTCTTTATGAACATTCTTTATGTAGAAAAATATGTTGTTCAAAAAAACTTGTATACACATTAGGGTGGGTCAATTTTTCGATAGCTTTTGCAATGAGGAAAAAAGTTCCACTGCGAAATATCAAATAAATAATTTTCGAGGCACTCCAATAATTAAAATTTTTACTGTGATATTACATTCAAAAACGTTTGTGTCTCGAAATTTATAACAAACAAATTTATTTTAAACACACACAATAAAACAATCCTGAAGAAGTTAGGATTATCCAACGAAACGTAGAATGGAAAACTAAATAAAACAAAGCTGTAGTTTTATTAAAAAAGGAAAAACGACCTAAAGAGCCCATAAAACAATAGCACAACTTAAAATTCAACAACAGGTCGAATAAATATATATTACAAGGCATAATGGAAAGATATATACACAGTTAAATGGACTCCCTATGGGATCTCCAGCTTCCCCAATTATTGCAGACATTATAATGGAAAAGTTACTAGACAGCTCTATAGATAAGTTAAATATAAAACCGAGATTAATGACTAAGTATGTAAATGATTTGTTTTGTATTATTCCTGACTTAGCCATTGAGAATATGTTTCCAACTTTATATGATTTTAATACTAATATTAAATTTACTATGGAAAAGGAGGATAATTCAAGGCTTCCATATTTGGAAACAATGGCAATAGGAAGAATAATAAGCTAATTGTAGATTGGTATCAGAAGCCAACAGCATCAGGTAGAATAATTAATTATTTTTCAAAACATAGTAGAAGTATAGTCATTAACACAGCTAGAAATTTTGTTGAAAGGGTACTTACAATAAGTGATGAAGAGTTCCACGCAAGGAATATTATTAAAATCAAGAAGTTACTAGAAGATAACGATTTTCCCGACGAATTAATTAGAAAATTTGTGAGTGAATTTAAAAATAGAGGTATCCATAATGTAACTAGCTCAACAGAACCAAAAATTTATAAGTCCTTGGCGTATATACCAGGCTTAACAGAAAGGTTAGTAAGATCTACACTGAAAAATATTTGATTCATATTTCCAATGAACCCCATTCATTAGATAATTTTCATTAACCGAATGAAAAATTACGTTCCATGAATGAAGGTTCATACCATTAATGAAAATATTCATTAAAATTGATTCATTACTTTTCATAATTTCATTAAAAAATTTCATTGGATTTGTTATAAACAATTTTTGAAGGCTGGGTGCAAAATTTTAGAGATTTATTAAAAGTGAGATAATAAATATGTATATTATAACTACTAACTAAATGACAAAGGAAATTACTTTATACATTACTTACTGTGTAAAAATTTTTTTAATAAAAATTTCAATAGATTTTTAGTTCTTATGAAAATGTTCATTATATTAACTAAACTTTTCATTAGAATTCATAAACTACCCTCATTTTAAATACCTACATAGTTGAAATCAAAATCAAAGAGATGGACTCTTCTCTCGTTTTTTGCTTAAAAGAATATTTATTCTGTTACAAATGCAGCAACAAAGTCACACTTAATTTTTTGCTTAGCCTTCGTTGTGAACAATTATGTATTTATACTATAGATTCTATAGCCAAAGCAAACGTTTTGTTTTTGCACGCAACGGGACTTTTTTTTTTTGTTCTTCAAAAAGCAAAACATCACAAGTTTCCAAAAGCAGAAGCAAACGTTTAAAAAATAAATGAGTTTGCTGAAGTTCATTGTTTAAGATGATTTTAAAGTCAATAGACAAAGTTTATGAAGTGTATGAAAAATAAAATATACTTAATTATCCAAAATGTCTACATATGTAACATTACATATTCTTTTTTCAGTTATTGTATGTTGAATTAAAATGTTTTGATTTCCTTTTAATGTATTAATATTATTAATTTTATATTATTTTGCATTATAATTAAAACAATAAAAAATTATTTTATGCTTAATATAAAAACAAAATGGTTAGTTTCTTTTCAGTAGCACAATTCTAATGAAAAAAGGTCATTAGAATAATGAAACTCCTCCTTAAACTAATGATTTTATTTTATTAGAATGAAGAAAATTTTTCACCAAATTGGTGAAGATTGTATTCATTACAATTGTGAAAATATTTCATAAAAATAATGTAACACATTCATTAGCCTAATGAACAAATAACGTTTGAATGATGAAGAAGATTCATTAAAGGAATGAAAGTTTTACTTAATGTTAATGTACCAAATTCATAAAACTAATGAAATTGAGTCGTTAACCTCATGAATTTTTTCATTGTTTTAATGAAAAGTATTCATAAATATTATGATTTATGCTTCATTAACTTAATGAAGTTTTCATTAATACAACGAATGTATTCATTAAATAATTTTTAATGAAAGAAGATTCATTAGTCCAATGAAGGCCATCATTGGCCGAAAAATAATGAAAATTTTCATTAGATTAATGTCAAAATTCATTATATTAATGAAAGAATTCTTTTCAGTGTAATATATTAAATGGGGAAAAACATGGAATGGCTCATGGGAGCTATAATACGCTAGATACATTATTTAGTAAGACTAAGGATAGACTTAGTAAATTAGATATTGCTAATATAGTTTATAAAATTCCATGTAAGGGAAACGATCAGGATAATTGTAATAAAGTATACATAGGGACAACAAAAAACAAATTAAGGACAAGGATTGCAGGACATAAATCAGACCAAAAATATAGGCATATTAATTCCCAAAAGACAGCATTATCTTCTCATTGCTTTGAATTAAATCACTATCCTCATTTTGAAAATGTTTCAATAATAAAAACAGAAACAAACTATAAGAAACGTTATATGTTAGAAATGTTAGAAATTATGAATACACCTACAGAACAGAGAATTAATTTTAAATTAGACACAGATAATTTAGCACATAGTTATAGGCATTTAGTTAGCAAAAAGTTAATACATTGAAATAAATAATACTTCTATTTACAATGTTATTTATTAGGATATTGTTAATTTGTAAAAAAATTTTTTATTTTATTTTGTGAGCAACATATGCTATGTTCACCTGTTAAAGGTAGAGGCACAACATATTGTAATTGCTAACAGAGCATGTGTTGTTTGCAGAATAAGTTTAATTTATATTATTTTATTTTTTAATTTGTTAATATTGTTAAGAATTTTTTCATCTGTATGAATTTTTTGTATGTAAAATTTTTTGACAACATTTTTTCAAATAATTTTTTATAACATTTTAATTTTCCTGATGATAATAACAAATTGTTATCGAAATATTGAAAATAAAATACCGTTAAACCTTTTTTATAAAAAAAATCAATCAAGATCAAATAATACGAATATTTAATTTATTACAAAGTAAATTAAAATTTTCGTTAATATTTCCATTTCAGTAAAAACAGTTCAGTAAGAATCCAAAAGTAAATTTTACTTGAAAAAGAAATATTAATAAAATAAAAATCAGCTGTTATTTTTTATATTACCTACAAAAATACTTCAAAAATTATAGTTGAAAAAAATATAAAAAACTTGAAATTTGTGCGGTTTGAAAATACTTTGTTTGATAAGTCGTGGTGGAATTTTTTATTCCTCATGCCAAAAGCAATCGATGACACTAGATCGATTGCTAAAATCTAGCCACCCTAATATACAGACATACTTATAATTAAATATACAGCACACCGCAAGGTGTTTTATATTCACAAAAAATTATTGAAATATTATCAAGTGAAATGGTCATGATAAAACAATATCGTTCACTATAAAACAACAAAAAGTAATTAAGGTTTAAGTCTCTGGGAGTATTTAGTTTTTATAGACCCCTACACAAGGCGCCAACTCAAAAGAATGCGATAAAGGCAGTTCATCGCACGCCATCGTTTCAATTAACAAACTGAAGAACTTAGATATATGGGGAAGGATGACATCACCTCGATGTGAGATAACGCCGCCATTAAATTTCTCATTGGAACCACATATCGTTCTCTGGGGTCACTGACTGTGAATAATTGTGATCTGCGGTTATCAAAAACAACTGACAGATTTTATTACGCTTATGACGAGAGTAATCCTACTTTTTGCGTCGTGCGCATCTATGCGTTATATGCTTTGTGGCTTATAACTTGTCTCATACAATTGCACTGATTCTACTTTTTTAAGACACTTAGAATGCGTTAACGCATATAACGCGTGGTATGCACCTTCAGCTTAATGCATACAAAATGCTGTGTATACGTATACATACATGTTATGTTATGCTTAGTAATAAAAACAGCTGTTTATTTCAATTTATGTTGTTTTTATTTCTTTTTACGCGTTTCAATCCAAAAGTTTCCTGTTTCTGTCTGATTGCTCTAGATCAGAAGTGCCGAAGCCGTATGCGCTTGATAATCAATTGTTTTTGCAATAGAGCTTAGCTACTGTGATCTTTAATCCACACATACTGCACTCAACACTAGCAATGAAAAATATACAAACAACTTTGTCTGATATATTTTTTTTTTGTCTTTCTTCACATCTCCCCGGGGAACAGGTTTTACCTTGGCGTATTCCTAACTTAGGCGCTCTGTTTTTCGGGGAAAAGAGGGGAGGGGGTCCCTAGTTTGGTGCGGCAAACAAAATTCTAGGAAGCCACATGAGTTATGTTGTGTTGGCTTCCGAAACCCTTACCAAGGATATAAATTGGCAGAACGGGGATCAGCATGGCCCCCGGGAAGTTCTGCTTGCGTTTCGACCCGGGATGATCATGGTTGAGGTGCCTACCTTGGCTGAAACGTTCTGGCTGTGGTTGAAACCTAAAACGCAGGAAGGGAGTGTTAGTATCCTTGATAATTGTTTGGTGATGGCTTTTTTCGAGGGCTAACAATCTCCCGAGGATATGTTGCCTATACAACAGATACGTGTACTGTAAGGAACCAGTGGTGACGGTTTGACGGGTGAGTTGGTTTAAGGGCTGATGCTCTTAGTGGGCTTCGGCCTACCAACTCATTAACCTTTGTCCTCCATTGATTGCTGGGAAATTGCATGCATGAGGGATTAGAAAGCCCGAACTCCTCAACAAGAAGTTGTTCATATGACCGCAATCATATGACAAGAATTACTACCTGTGTGAGCCTAGCGAGCCCCACAGGGACGGTGGTGAATCGTGAAAAATTCACTCCGTGGAATTGGTCCACCATCAGGTTAGGCCGTCAAGGCAGGTACTGATGTAAATCATCACAGTTGTCTTTCTTCACTACACATACACACAAGAGCAAAGCGACGACACTTTCGCATGCTTTGTTGGTAAACGTTGACGACACCGATTATCGGTGTAAGTTTTGTTTTCGTAAATATGTTTTGCTTAAAAAAAAAAATTATAAATAAAAGTAGTTCTTCTTTAAATATATTGGTGTTTGCTCTTTCATGAAAAACTTTTGGGCACCCCTGCTCTAGACCTTTAATATCTTCAAAATGAGCTATAACAAACGAGAACAGTTGTTCTGTAGCTTGTGGGCTAACCGGGGGATGAAAGTGATATTTTGGTGGCATAATTTTTCCAATCAGCTTGCTTGCTGTTCTGCCACAAGCAGAACAAATCAATTCACATACAAGCCAAGCAATCAAATGTATACAAACACACGAATACATACACAATGCTGTATAAACGTATGCATGTTATACCGGACTAATTGGTCTCGTCTGTTCTTAAAAGAACAAAAAATTGTTCTCGTCTGTTATAGCTCAATGAAAAAATGAATCCAGCAACTAAACATGTCAAGCGATTGATATAAAATCAAAAATAAAACATATTGAATCAACATTTTGTTTAATTAATTTTACTGTAAATTACTATATTACTATGAATAAAAGATAAAAAATCTTTTTACTTTAATAACTGCTTAATAGTTATTTACTTTCTAATTTTATTTCATCTCAGAAAATTTCAACTGGTTATGTGCTCTTCAGTCGTGCAATACTCTGGCATGCCTCAGTTGCACAGGGACAATTGTAGAACCTTAAGTTAACGCTTATAACTGTCTTATTTCCGTTTAACAAGTTTGCCGGAAACTTGTGAACTTTCTGTTTTGTTAACAAAAAAAAAAAAAAATAGCAAAAGAATAAGAAAAACTTGTCAAGATTTTCCATATTTTTTTTATTTTTATTTTCAAACTCTGAAGCAAATTCAACCATAGAGAGGGAAAATATAAAAAAATAGAACAATGAATGGTTCATTTGTTTCCAGCTGTGGCCTGTGTTGTAAAGGACTTGAATTTTTCAACACACACACACACAACAAACTTTCCTGTATTTGTATGTATATAAGCCCACAAGTTTTTACAAAAATGTGCCAATTCTTGTTTATTTGTGGCAATTTGCAAACAGATTTTCAAAGCCGAAAACTATTTAAGTTTTTCTTCTTGTCTTTTTTTTTTTTAACTGAAGATTGTTTAACATTCGAAGAAAGTTTCATTAAACGCTTCATGTTATTTTATTGGGACTTAAAGTTAATGTAAATTGAAATAAAAACTATTGGCAGCATTTGTTGCCATAAAACCTCAATTATGGTTTATTAAATTTTCAATGATAAAGACTGAGTAGCAAATGCACATATAAAAAATTTTATTATATGGAATTTGAGGTATAACGAAAGTCATGAAGATTGGCTCAGAGTAAGCAAATCGCCTTAAAAAAAAAAAAAAACTTCTATAAATAGTCGTCTAACAGGCTGAAGAAGTCGACCGCATTTTTAACATATCGCTCCTTTAAGGCAACATTTTCTTTAACGATCTTCTATAACAAACTTCCAATCCTATCCACTCTTTCGCGAATGACAGCAGCATTTTCTATTCGTAGTCTTTCTATTCTAAGCCCAGCCCATCCGAGATCGTTGCCAAAAAAGTTTGAGGCCATATCAAAAAGCCTTGAAGGATTAGAAAAAAACGCTAGAATAAGTGCGTTCTCTCTAAAGGCACGTTTACATGGTTTACAAGATATTTAGATTTTGTGGGAGCGAAATATCATGAAATTTTCTCCGCGCTTAAAGAAAGCAAACAAAAATATGTTGTAAGTATTTTATATTTATGACGCAATTATTAGGTGGCAGCATTAGGACTTGTTGTCCTACATACAAAATATTTTTATATTTTGTTTGTGTAAAAATCCCGGAGGCCGTCAAAAACCTGTTTACAAAACAGAAAAAAATGAAGAACTAAAAGTATATAAGTATATGGAAATTAACAAAGAAAATTAATGTCATTGTGGCTAATTGGTTTCATAAATTGTTTTCAAGGCATTTTAGGCAATTAACATATTTTTCAAAACTTTTTTATTGTGTTTCATTTGCACTTTTTCAAACTGTTCACTTCACTTTGTGTAATCATAAACACTTTTGACACCCTTCAAGTATATGAAACAAAAAATTATCACCTGCGCTAGTGATGCCACCTGTTTAAATGCACCATGTTTACATTTGTCGGAAAAGAAAAACAAAGTACAGGTTGGCTGATGAAAGCTGCTACCAAAACAAAAAAAAACATAATAACTTATTTTTTATGTAATTAACTTGATCCATTTTGTTGTGTTTTATAAACTGATCTTTAAATTTAACTAAAATGGAGAATTGGGACAATGAAACAAGAATTTTTATAGTGTAACGCTTTCATGCTTTAGAGTCCGTTGTTTCCATCCAAACAGAATACAGGCGCATGTTTGGCGGCACTCCTCCTAGCAGATGGATTATAATGAGGCTTGTAAAGAATTTTGCCGGCACAATTGCAAGAAGGCCTTATCATCGAGATCACTCAATTCAGACGCAGGAAACTAACGCTGCTGTAGCTGTTGCCGTACAGTCCAATCCTAGAGTTTCGACAAGGAGCTTATCTGCTCAAATGGGTGTTAGCAGACAGTCACTGCAGACAATTTTAATTCTAGCCTGAAGGTTTTTTAGTGACAAATAAAATCGTTTTAGCAACTGCATTATTTATTTGAGTATCTCAAGATCGTGACCGCAATCTTACCGTTATTTTTATAAAATGCAACCTTGCACCCGAATTTTGTAGTACCATTTCCGTGCACGGATTGCTTGGATTTATTTTATAAAAACTTTGAAAACAAATAAAGTTATGGTAAAAATAGTGACCAACTAAATTTTTTGCCTGTCAATAAGAAATGAGTATTTCTGACCGATACTAGTAGTTTTGCTCGATACCTACTTGGTACTCGATAGTGAAGCATCGATACCAAAAGTACTTAGTATCAAAAGAAAAGTAACGAGTATTTACTTTTATTTACTAGCATCGTTTCATCTCTAGTGTTTCCTAGCTATCAACGCTTCATTGGTGCTAAATATATAATCTTACATTCTATTATTTTCAAGAATATAGTAAGAATTAAGAAGAAAGGTCTGATAGTCATGCATGTGGACAGAACTTATATATTACGAATAATGGATATAATTTTATATAAGTGTTCAGACTTAGTTTTATAGCGTTTTCTTTTCTAACAAAAATGTTACAATTATTGTGCCCTTTGCCCGTTTTTATGTGCTTTTCTAAAAAGAAGGCAACAGTATAAACTAAAAACGTGTTCTCTTCTAAATATGCTGCATGAAGAAGGGCAATACATGAAGCATATTTTGCCCTTTGCTTCAAGCACAGGGTGAGATATTACAATGCTTTTTACTACCCTGCATGCTGATTTATACTGTCCTTTATTTATGTTTTATGTAAAAATAGTTATTCTAGTTTTCATAATTTATTGATAATTATTTAAAATACAAACATAGAAGAGAAAAAAGGCCGTAAAATAATTAATAATGTGTTTTAAATAAGTAATGCCAACGTTTTTTTTCTACGCAGCAAGTTTTGGTATAAAAGCACTTCAAAGCTGAAACGCTAATTGTGCTTTACTGTTTTATACAATATTTTGTGTTTGCCCAAAGTAATTTGGACAAAAAGCAAAATTTAGTATTTCTTGAATTTATTTAAAGTGCATATACATATATTTATTTTATTTTTTATCTTTTTTATAAATTTTCTAACTGTGAATTATAATGAACTGTAAAATGAATTTGTTTATATATTACACTTACTTTTATATATTACACTTACCTAATATTTACTAGTTACATTTTCCCCTATACTTACCACTTTGTTGAATTAACCCTATACTTACCACTTTGTTGAACTAACTCTATATTTACCACTTTGTTGAAGTAACCTTATACACACCACTCTATTGTTCGCATTGGCAATTCGATCTAATGTCAGATTGAGATTGGCTGCAGTTTTTCATTTTTTCCAGCAAATATTTTTTACTATTCGATTTTTTACCGAGAAGAAGAGAAGTGCCAGAGCGAACGGAAAATTCTATAGTCTTACTGGAAACTACTGTAATTTTTATTTTGCACCTTTATTGTAACCAATGTTAGACATTTAAAAGGAAAAGGTAACCACCGGATTGTAAATAAAACTCATTTTATTTGAAAAGAAATAATAACACTCGTTTTATTTCTTTTCGCCAAACCCATTATAACTAAAGCTACGTACACACGGTTGTCAGATCTTACAATATTGCCAGTAAAATTGTCTGAACATGTATTACAATCGTGTGAACTGCCAATTTTCAACTTACATCGTTGTCAGAAAAACCTTTGTCAATCAATTGTAAGACGTCAATGTTGTCAGGTATCTGACAATCGTGAGAACACTCTTCGTCGGCATTACCAGATAATTGGCTGGCATTGTAAGCTCAGTTTTAATTGTCAGATGCATATAATTAATGCACCTGACAATGGCATCATTGTCAGAAAAAAGTTTGATGGGCAACACTGCCAAACAGATGGCTATTGATATACATAAATGACAACATTCTGGCAATTTTTTTCATCTAACAATCTGACAACCGTGTGAACTGACCATTTTTGTTGTCAGATGAATTATTTGTCAGACCATAGTCTGACAATGAAATTGTAAGATTTTCTTACGATCGTCTGAATTTTTCATTGTCACTACATTGTCAGCATGTTGCCAGATCTTAAAATATTGTAACAACTGAAAACCGTGTGTACATAGCTTAACTCACCCGGAGTTGGTTATAATCCCAATTCTGGTTACACAAACAAAATTGGTTAGCACAAATTTGCTTTTTTAACGCAGAATCGCAAATTTGTTCAGTGTTCTTTTGTAAATATAAAATATGTAACACTTCTTATAATTCAGGTTAGCATTTAAAAATGTTGCCTAATCACATGTAACATTTTATTCTTAAGAAAAGAAAACGCCATTAGTTTATAAACTGTTGAAAATTTGTTTTGGATTTTTCTTTCCAGCTCATCATGCTTAAAATATTTTGTTAAAATCAAGTTTATTCTCGAGTTTTTTTTTTTGTGTGTTTGTGAAAAACCCCACTTTCCAAATATTTAACCATGCGGCCGCTGGTCTTTAATGCTGGAAATGATTCAATTTAGCTAAAATGTTTTTCTCTTGTACTATACAGTCCACTTAAAGCTCTCATAGCCATACTTGCCAAGTGTTGAATTTTGATTCTGTTTACTTTCATTCTTGTTATGGGGGTTTTCATTTATTTTTGCTTCAATGTTCCAATTTTCTCTTGGCATCCACTTAACGCTGAAGAAAAAAGCAAATATCATTATGCCATCTTTAATTGTGCACATAATTAGCAAATAAACAGGAAAATCTGAAACAGTAAAAGGTGAACAAAATCTACAAAAACCATTTTGTACTCGTAGTTCTGATGGTTTTCTTTTAGCATCAAAAAAAATGGATACAATTTTTGTTTTCAGAGCAGCATATAAAAAATTCAGTAAAATTTAACTGCTAAGTCAGCAAATATCTTATTTTATTTGTTTAACTATACAATTGCAAAATGTGGAATGCTAATCATGGATGGAGTAACGAAGACTACAACATCAGCTGTAGTGGAATTGTTTTGCACATTGCACCTATTGCCTAATCGATGTTGTTTCAAGTTTTGAAGAAAAAATTTCATATGTTTATATTTCTTCTATCTAATAAATTAGTATTACACCATTGATTCTTCTATTAAATGTGTAATACATGCTCTGTATATAGAATGTGTCATTGGTGTATATCAGCGCCTGTCCTGCTGACCTTAACTGAAGGTGGACTAACTCTACGAGGTGAATTACTCCATAACCTTCCCCGAGTGACGTGCAAACCTCACACAGCTTTTGTTATAAGTTTGTAGCCATATGAAGGAGGAGTTTGCGTTTCCAATCCCTCCTGTATGTGATTTCCCAGCAAGTCAGTGGAAAACAAAGCTTTATAAGATGGTTGATAGCATCCCATGTAAGAGCATAAGTCCTTAACTAACTGAATTGGCTAAAGGCCTCATTAGTTTTTACTTTCAGTTGCCGTTCTGTGACGTTCTTTTCTGTAGCAAATATTTTACAATTACTTTTTCTGTGAAAAAGTTCAGCTGTTTTTTACAGTAAAGCAAAAAAGAAAAATATTGGAATTAAGATTTTTCGTAAAAATTGTTTTATTTGAAAAAACAAAAAAAGAAACAATTTAATTACTTAGAAATGGTGACAAAACAGCCAACTTTTCTCTCACGATCTGCAGAATTTACGACACTTCTTATACAAAATATAATGTTTATTCGCTAAAATTATATTGATCATTCATAGTGGCTTAATTGATTAATATATATTAAGTTTGAAAAAATTTAATTAAAACAAATTATTTTAGCTTTCGATAAAAAAAATTTGTATTCATATGACTAAAAAAATTAGTTTCTCCATACCAGAAAAAAGTAAAACATAGACATATCTGGCTGTCACTTAACGTTGAATTCTATTTTCAACAGATTAGTCCGCAACAGAACAGAACGTAAAAGTAAAAACAAACCATGTACATATAGTTTACATTGAACAGAAACAAGACAGCTGATTCAGAACGAAAAAGAACGTACAAACTAATTCTGCCTTAACCCTCACTACTATTCCTTACATTACAGGTATCTGTTGCAAGACAATAACCTCTGGGGTTAGTAGCCGCCGAAAATCGTCAGACTCTAAAATTAATTAATTAATCTCCTTTGAGCGATTTTAGGACTACAACATAGCCATAGAACGTTTCAGCCAAGCTATAGGAATCTCCCGGAGTTTTGCCGATCCCCTTTCTGTCAATTAACCCTTTGTGAGGTCTTCGGATCAGGCTGTAAGAAATGAGAATTTAATTTAAATAATTTTAATAATATTTACTTCTACAGCCATATAAACAGCACTTCCCAGGGCTCTAGTTATCACTAGCCTAGGAGGAGTCAGCGAAATCAGAACAAAAAACACTGAATATCTGGCTCAAGTTACGACCTAATGGGGCACATTTAAATTCATTTCGCTGCATAAAATATTCCGTTATAATTTCCGTTTTTTTCAACTCTTATTGATTTGCATTCAACTATTGTCGCTGATTGTGAATTATTTATTGAAATTATACAATTCTTCGTTAATTGTTTATTCATTTTATTGCTAAATTAACGAATTTATATGTATGTACTCGTATGCGTGTGTGTATGTCTGTGCGCATATAATTTTTTCCAGATATTTTCAAATAATACCGACTGCGATTAAATTAAAAATTAGTGTTTATTTTATTATCCACACCAACAAACAGGCAACAAAAAAAAAAGAAAAAAAAAACAATTAAATAAAATAAACTATAAAAACAGAAACAAAATAAAATGAAAATCCCGAAAACAAAAGTTTAATTAAATATTTATTGGAAAATTGCTGTTTTATTTTTTATTGAAATAAATAGGGTTTTTTTTCTGCAACTGTTTTTATGTTTTGCCAACAGCTTTTTATTGAAGAACTGCGAAAAAAATTTCATGTCTTGTTGTTGGTTTATTTGTTTAATGTGCACACAATTTCAGTTAAATATCAACAACAATGCTCTCTCCTCTCCACAACAAAAAATGTATCCAATCATTTTCTTATCTTGTGCGTTTTTTTAAGAGTAAAAGAAACGACCAAAAAAGGAGTGTTGTGGTAAAGGCCCTGATTCACTATCCTACACGATCGTACGATTCATTCACAGGAAACTGTTTCAAAAGTCTAGCCGCCTTGAAAAAATCGCTTCAAAATGGCGTTGTAGGCCACACTATCATACAAGTATAATTGCAATAATTTATATACACAAAATAATTAAAAGCTTTTCTTAACATATTAATTTTACATTACTTAAATTTTTTTCTCGAGGCACCAAAAATACTCTTATATTTTACACAATATATACCACACTAATCGCACAGAAACCATCATGTTTTGAAAAGTTTCATAAAATTTTTCTAATCGCAGGATTTGTCAAAAACTCTGTCGCACGGTTGCATTTTTAGTACTTTTTCAGCACACATGCTTTATTTAGTAGATCGCATGATCGTGTATGATAGTGTAACATGGCCTTAACTAGCACTTTATAAGAGAAATATTTTGAGTATTTTCTAATCGTTTTCTTAATAATACACACATGACGTCGTCACAACAACACTGTCGACATATTTTTTTGTTGTGTATATCAGAGGTCTGCAACCACTGCCTTTTTAGTGATCTATGTACACCTGTCTTAAATCGAATTGCGGTGTGATTGGCCGCCGCATATTATTAGAAAATACTCAAAATGTTTCTCTTACTAAGGCTAGTAACAACAACACTCCTTTATTGATCGTTTCTTTTACTCTTAAAAAATACACAAGATACGAAAGTGATTGGATACATTTCTGATTTATTAAAATTTAGCAAACCAAGGACAGGTATAAATACCACCGCATAAATTATCGGATGTAAAAATGATTGAGTAAACAACGAGTGTACTTATTGCTGCAGTGCACCGGTGCAGATCTCTGGTATGCATACTAAAATATGCTTAATAAAGTGCGGTCTCCACCTGACTTGAAAACACTAACTTTAACGCTAACATCAAGTTAAAGTTAAATGTGGACCGCTCATGTTAAAGTTTGGTTAAAGTTACAACTTGGTTGTTAAAACATTTCATTTGGAAACTCTGTTATAACTTAAATTGACAACAGCCTGCTATTTGTAGTTGTTTTTCGCCATTTTTATTGTTTTACTATGAAAAGTTACAACTCTAACATCACTACGTGTACGCCGACTTTAACAGATAGATATTTAAACAGCAAGTTTTAACATCATGTTTTAACTGCGTTTCAAGTTAGGTGTAGACTGCATGTAACCTATGAGAAACTTTAATTAATATAAAAGTTTTTGTCTTCTTAGGAGCTTATTCATAAAAAAATACCGCTTATTTATTAAGCGATAAGATAGTAAACGATTTATTTAAAAAAGATATGGAAGACACAATATTACGGATTGAAAGTTTTTATTTAAATTATATGTAGGTATGTATATACACAAGTATCGAAAATGTATACATAATTGCCATCTCCTACTTACGTACACCTTTAAGGTTACAAAGAATTTTGCTTACGAATAAAATCATAAAATGTCGAGAAAAAATATGGAAAAGATGTACATATTTTGAGGATTTTTTATTTGATTAAAAATCAGTATCCACCGTGGTGATTCCAGCTGTTATGAATTCTCCTTGCGTACATCATTGGGCGAGGCGAATTTATGCAGGTGAATGCAAGCGGGAAGGCAAATTCAATACTATGTATTTTGTTGTTGTAAAACTTACTAAGAATGTCAAAATCTAAATTCGCCTAAGATTCAGCTAAGAAAATATGTTACATAAACGTTAAATACAAATTTTTATAATTGTTTGTAATTTATTTATTTATTTATTTATTGAACTTATAATTAAAATTATAGCTAATATTAATGAGAGGCAATGGCATCGTAGGCCTTCAGCTCGAAATAAGTATTTTATGAAAGTAATATGATAAAAGGTTTTAATACAATTGTTAATATAAGTGAGTGATATATCATTCTATGTATGTATGTATGTATATAATTACATGAGTTTCAAATTTCGTTATAAAGATACGATTTTTTAAGGAACTTAATCAGAAGTGTAATATTTTCAGTTGTGGGATTGGAAAGTAGTTGTAAAGGATCTTTGTTTCGGAGTATTGTTAGCCTTGAGATTTGGGTTTTGGGGCAGTCGTTTAAAAAGTGGGAAGGGTTGGTTGGGTAGGATATATTACAATCACAGAAATGAGATGAATCAGGGTAGAGTAATGACCCATGAGTGAGCCTTGTGTGGCCCACACGAATTCGCACTATTTTGACCTGGTCCAATCTGTTTAACCCTTTCTGGCCTGGTGTAAAAAACAGATTGATTGTAATGAATTGTTTATCGTTCTGTATCAGGAAGAGCTTTGAGAGTAAATGAGGTTTCTGTATCGTGGATAAAAGAACTCATCTATCATTTCATTGATGTCCCTACACGAAAAGTTGCATGTAACATGTAAAGGTTGTTTTGTTGCACTTTTGGCGCATGAATCAGCGAATTCATTACCTAGAATTCCCTTGTGACCGGGAACCCACATAAGAATTATGTTGGGAAATTTTTTAATCAGGATGTTCCTAATATTTATTGTGTAAAAGCAGGTATTTGAAATGTTTGAAATTGATTGAAGGGCAGAAAGAGAATCAAAACATATTACAAACTTCCCGTGTCCTTTTGAGACAGAGATTAATGCTTCGTGTATGCCTATCAGTTCTGCAGAATAAACTGAGCTAAATGAAGGTAAAACGAACGTTCTTATTGTACGACTTTTTGTGGTAATACTAAATGCAGTAGTATAATTTATTCTAGAACCATCAGTATATATAAATTCGTAGTCTCTTAACGCATGACATTTAGCCGCAAATTTAATTCTGAATTTGTTTGTAATTAAAATCCCAGATTATAATGGTCTTTCACAATTTTTAAGTTCACAAAATTTTTTTGAAATCATACAAAAAAAACTTCAGATTAAAATGGCGCGAAAATGTTTGTAAACAAAAGAAGAAAAATTTGCCAGTCTCATTGGAAAAAACGCGGCAAGAACAAAATAATCAGCTGAGCTGTCAAGTTCACCTAGTAATGAATTCGCCTTGATTAAAAATCAGTATCTGCACTGGTGATTTCAGCTGTTATGAATTCGCCTTGCGTACATCATTCACCAATAGAAGTTAAAACAAGGAGTGCCGCTAGGTACCAGGATGGTACAAAAAACAAGGTAGCCGCTTCGCTACAACAATATAACAATAAAAAAAACAACATGTATTTTGTTAGTGTAAAAATGCGAATTCACACTTTAGCTGTCAAAAGTAGTTGATAAAGATCATGTACAAAATATTAAATGGCTCCGAAAAAGG
Organism: Thecocarcelia acutangulata; assembly: GCA_914767995.1. Classification (NCBI taxonomy): domain Eukaryota; kingdom Metazoa; phylum Arthropoda; class Insecta; order Diptera; family Tachinidae; genus Thecocarcelia; species Thecocarcelia acutangulata. Next base: position 97,398,952 of record OU612097.1, on the reverse strand, counting down.
TAAACAAAACTTGACAGAAGAAGTGCCGCCATATTAACCGAATTCGCCTGAATTCGCCGATGCATCCACCTAATAATGAATTCGCCTTGGTTACCAGCTGATTGATATTAGGACTTCATAGCAGTTGAAAAAAAAGTTCAGACGAAGGAAAGGACTAAAAGTTTATATAAAACTAAAATATATATAAATGTGGACGAATATTCATTACAAATATGATATTAATTTTTATTAAGTTTCAATTGTTAGACATGTCCTAAACCAACTAACCCTTACTATAATGCCGTAATAAATTAAACACGAAAGAATATAATATTATAAAATATGTCATCAACTCAACGACTCAACTTATAAAATATTTTAGTTACTAGTATAACAATCAGTGATTAATGCTTTATCTGCAATTAGACTAAATATTTAACTCTTTCATTTCCTTCTTTATTCTTTTAAATTCATTTTACTCCCTTTTGGCCTTTAACATAAATTAAAGATTTATCATCTTATCACTTTATCTCGTGTAAGTTTAATTAATTGAATTAATTTTAGGTCTGTTTTATCTTGTAACACCCGAAGTCAATTTAAAGTGTTTGCAAGCCACTTTGATCTTTTTTGCTCACTATCTTTCGCTCTGGTGTTGTCAGCATGTTGCAGCTTTTTTTCCATCTTTCTTTCCTTCTTGTTATTTTATTTTTTCATTTAACGTCATATAAGTCTTTAGGCAAAGTAGTCTGGGATAAAAAGATGTAAGAACAAAATCTTCTACAAATGTGTGAAAAATCAGGAAAATCATTTTTTCCCCCCTTTTGATTTTTATATTTAATTTGACTTTAAGCGTTTTTCTTTTACATGAATAAGTTTTACTGGTTTTACAGAATTTTTTAAATGACAATGATTAATTGTAAATGAATGCAATATTTTTTTTGAGAAAAATTTATTTAATTGGAAATCATTTATGTTTTAGATGGGAAAAAATGCAATTCTAATTGGATTTAGGCAAAATATTTTTTGGCCAGAAATAGAGTATAACGACTGGACGATATGTGGTTAATAAACAACAGTCTTACTGCAATCTTACAAGAATCACCAAGGTTAAATTATTTTAAATAAAAACCAATCGCGATTAACAGAATACATCTGTTTAAATAACCACCTCCTTTAGCTGATACTGAAAATGATATGCTATAGAAATTAAACATTTACCGACCACTCCTCAAATTAGGCCGTCCGATTTCTCTCTCACTAAATTCTTTTTACATTTACATGGCAAAAATTGCCTCATTCTGCATGATTTTTTGACAGATCCAAGTATTAATATTACCATGTAAATGTACCTTTAGCCTGGAGGAAAGATTACTATGAATTATCTCTAAGTATAAAAACAGATTTCTGGTATTACATAATAAATTATTATTGAGAAATAATAATAGATCAGTACTTTCTGTACGGTAATTTTGCTCAAGCTCCAGAAATTTGTCGTCGTGCAGTACTTTAAATTTAAAAGTTAACATCACTGCCTTTCGCCAACAAACTGTGAATTGTGAACAATTGCTCTCGTGTATTTTATAATGGGTGATTTTATAAGAACTATCGGAAATTTAAAAAAAAAAAACACATAAAATTCAGAAAAATGCATGAAATATTTATTTGGATCGATAGCTGGGTCGATATAATTTAATGTTGGAAGATTATTTCATGCAAATGTTGGCCGCGGCTGCGCCTCAAATGGTCCATCCGCTTAGTCCAATTTTGGCATAATCTTTCCAACATTTCGGCCGGTATCTCACGAATAATGTTGGCAATGTTGGCTTCCAGTGCGTCAATCGAAGCGGGCTTGTCGCTATAGACATTAGCCTTAACATAGCCCCACAAAAAATAGTCTAGAGGCGTTAAATGGCACGTGAAATAAACTGTTCACCGAACTCGCCTCTCAATTGGTCCATTGTTTCGCGTGCTGTGTGGCATGTGGCACCGTCTTGTTGAAACCACATGTCATGCAAGTCAAGCTCTTCCATTTTGGGCAAAAAAAAGTTTGTTATCATCGCACGGTAGCGCTCACCATTCACAGTAACGTTGTGATTCGCATCATCTTTGAAGAAATACGGCCCAATGATGCCGCCAGCCCATAATCCGCACCAAACGGTTGTTTTTTGTGGATGCATTGGTAGCTCTTGCAATGCTTCTGGCTGCTCTTCACTCCAAATACGGCAGTTTTGATTGTTCACGTATCCATTCAACCAGAAATTAGCCTCGTCGCTGAACACAATTCTTCGATAAAAAAGTGGATTTTCATCTAACTTTTCAAGAGCCCATTCACCAAAAATTTGGCGTTGTGGTAGGTCGTTTGGCTTCAATTCTTGCACCAGCTGTATCTTATAAGGCCTCACACCCAAATCCTTCCGCAAAATTTTCCACGTAGTGGAGTAACAGAGACCCAATTGCTACGAACGGCGCCGAATCGATAATTCACGGTCATCACCAACACTGGCCGATACGGCTGCGATATTTTCTTCAGTAAGCGTGTTGGTGGTTTAATGTCCAACAATGTTAATTTGGGGCGAAATTTTTTTACAATAGCCCGAATAGAAGCCTCAGTAAGTCGATTAAACTGACCATAAAATGGAAGAAGCGCGCGATGAACTTTCTTAACAGAGCACGCATTTTGGTAATAAAATTCAATAATTTGCAAGCGTTGTTCGTTTGCAAGACGATTCATGATTAAATTATAGACCAAACTGAAGATGTTTGACAGTGACACAAAATACAAAACGTGCGTGAGCTGTCAAAACTAGTGTTGCCAAAAAGATAATAGCAAAAAAATCACTCGTTATTTGACGTACTAAAGTCGGTAGTCTGCTGGCTTCAATGTGTTTAATGCACGAGCTTCTCAATTTAGCCAGTGTTGACATAAATTTTAACATCTTGTCAAATTCAATTTTCCATCAAGTCGGTTATATTTACAAGTATGCAATATGTTTGACAAAAAGAGTCATATATCAATGTCAACCAGTTCTAATTTGTCAAATATGTGCAAAATTTCTTTTTCTATCAAAAATTTCTGCCCCCACTAAGTGTGTTTCTATAAACGTGTTGTCTTGCCAATCAAATTATTTTTCCCATACATACAACGAGTACAGGGGGTAATCAGATTGTTGTTATTGTTTTTATTTTCAACAATTCAAAACTTTCCTTTTCTGTCTGCATGCACTGAATATATTTTATTTGATTATAGGCAAAATGTTTTTCCTTTTCTTGATAACCATCACGAATTCTAAATAATCTTCATAATGCTTTTGCCAATAACAAAACAAAAAAAAAACAACGAAGAAATAAACAAAAAATTGCCAATTTATAACGACTTAGACAAGGGATTAAGGGACTTTAGTACTCTTGTTTGACAGCAAGCTTATGTCTTCTTTATTTATGCTTAAATAAAATAATTGAACCAAACGAACAAAATGTTATATGCAGCAAAATTCCTTTGAAGGATATAAAGGCTGGTGTTTATTTAAATTCCAGTTGTCACTAAATAGAATTAATACGGGTAATATTGTGAGAATGTGCCAAAAGCCAGTTTTCATAAAATAAATCACATTAACTACAGTAAATTTAAGCAAAGCCTTTAAACGGACTAGAAAGCAAATATTTAATAATGATTTAATGACAACTTGCTAACGATAATGCATTAACCACGCGAAAGACAGCAGCTGCACGGCTACAAATGGCGCTGGCAATAATTGTTGCAGCTACTAATTTTTTAGCGGTGACAGTAGCGTAAGACACACCGCATACGATATCGAATTAACTATCGTTTCGAATAGCGTTTCAGTATGTCGTTGGTCTCATTTAGAAAGGCCCTTACAAAAATAATTATTAGGGCCTTGTCACTCATAGTTTTATGTGTACATAAAACTATGAGTGACAAGAACTCTCACTCAACTGAACGATTAATACATACTTAAGGTATACATACATACATCTATACTTTAATACTCGAAGCAATATAGCAACAATTGGAAAATTGTTCTATATTTAATCTTACGAACGATTAAATACTCCAAAGACCCTTATAAAAGTGGCTGGCAATAAGTCTAGCACTGGATGCCTTTCTGTTTACTATTTTCTGGACATTGTTGTACGATTTTGAGCGTGCAACCTATACGCTCATAGAAAACCCGTCATAACTGTAATGTATTTTAACATCAATGCAATGCCAAATGTCATCATTTTTGACCCCATGCTACTTTTCATCGCTGTGATGTCAACCATTACATCAGTTGCTCTAATTATCATTAGCAGTAGTTAACCCAATTATTTCATCAATGACATGCTAAAGTGACATCATGGTGATGCTTTATTGGAATACGTTTGATGTGAGCATGTAATCAATGTAGTGATACTCTAATATCGAAGAAATAACTAAATGAAGCCAATATAGTGACAAAATATTATCAATAGAATATCACACTAACATCAAACCAACTATAATTTGGTTTCAATATGATGTAAAAATCTCATTGATATGATGACTTATTAACTTCAGAAAAATTACTAAGTGAAGTAAATAAAGACAAAATGTTATCAGTAACATGACACGCTATTACCAACTAAACTTAAGCTCTAGTTGTATTTAATTTAATTAAAAAATATGTTCAAACATATAACTTTATATTTCACTATTATCAAGAAACAATGAGAATTAAAAATCTTCTAATATTTTTGATGATTTACTGTCATCAATGTAATGTCTGTGTGCGGCATTAGCATTTTACTCTCTACGCTCTCATCGTATTCGTTATTTACCTAACGCTGCATGTGATGCCAGAGTGTCATCAAAATGATGTATTATTGTTCGTTTATATATTCGCTTTATTCTTCTTTGTCTTTGCTTAAACAATACTGGAGTAGTGTTTTGTCTAATGGAGTAGTGTTTTGTATTTCGTTCCGTACACACGTGTTTTTCATTGTCGTCCGTGTTTTCTATACCTACACATATGTTTATTATTAATTTGCGAAATTTTACCGTAATAGGTAGAGTTTTGCATCATGTGTGCACGTGTTTTTTTTATTATATTATTTTTTTACTGTCATTTGTTTTTTCTCTATTTGTTATTATTAAATTATGTTTATGTTCCTCTTATGTATTTTATTATCCTACGGTGTTGAATTAATTTTTGTTGATCTGAGCAGTGTCGAAGGTATGTGCACTTGGCACTGATCAGTTTTAACTAATTTAATTTCAACATTTTAAATGTTTTGGTCGTTCCGTATGTCAAGTTAACAAGCATTACTCCCCCTTTTCCTTCTTCTCATACTCTATTTTTCTAGTTCCAGTACAATGCACTGCATATGTAGGGGCTATCCCCTGGGTACTGGTCCAAGATAAAAAAAAAAAAAAATACTACAAGTGATTACAAATTTACATCAGTATGATGCATTTTTTTTCTTCTTCTTAAAACTTAATTTAAGTTTAAAACTAATGATTTTAACAACAAAATTCTTTTTCAACAATATATTGAAAATGTTATAATACTCTTTACCTTTTTCTTAAATAAATTATGACCAATTAGATGTATTATAATTATTAATCAAATGTGTTATTGAATTGATGTCACCACAGTTGTAGCATTGATGATACTCAATGTATGACAAAATTTTTTGATGACTTTTGTTATTGAGATTGATGTCTGTTTTCACATTACTGATGACTATTTACATAATATTGATGTCACAATTCTGATGTCCCGCCGTCATTAATATGAAGATATTTTTTTCTATGAGTATATGCATTGTGATGTTCGTAATTACTTACCTTCCATATCAGCGACCATAGGAAACTCAAAAAACTGTGTTGAGATTAGCTATTGTAATGCATTTACCCATAAGATTGGCTGTTGCTTACATTTATTCAAATTACTATCGTGACAATATAAGAAAAAATAGAACATTTTTTGCGAAAACTGCCGTGAACTTGAATATCCTAGAAAATTTGGCTTTGCTTTGTTTATCGCTATGGACCTCCTCGGATGATTATGAGATTCATAGGAATGCATTTATAATATTTATTGCTGGCAGTGAAGTATTCATGATGATAATTTACTTATTATTACACTTACATGGACGTAAGCAGCAATTAACGGAGCTGGAAGAAAAATCGGTTATATATAAATGTTATGTCTTTGTAACAAATTTCGTGGCCTTTGCTCTGGCGGTCTATTTTTTCTTGCGTCAGAATGCCAAATGTGAACCAAGAGTATACACATTTTTTGCGTTATTCGGTGGTCTTTACCAACATGGGTTATCATATGATTGGGAAAATGGTCTGTACTTAATGAACTTATAGTGCATAATCTAGATATCAACTAAAAGACTTACAGCTAATAGCTACGAGAAAGAACTGGTATAAAAAAGTTGTCATTTTCTAAAAGTGACTGTTGATATTTTAATTATTAACAGCTTTAAAATTAGTTTGACTTAAGTCATATGCATAATTTTATTTAGCATTCGCTATTGCACTTTCTTCAAAATTTATCTCACTTTAAGCTCATGACAAATATGTCATATCACAAGGGTGATCACGAACACAACTTTGAAACTTCAACTATACCAGAAAGTATTTCCACAGAGCTTTTTTATGTTTCTCCTATGTATTTTATTACCTTGCAGTGTGTGCAGTGTTTAACTAATTCTTGTTAGTCTGAGCAGTGTCGAAGGTATATATACTGGGCACTGATCAGTTTTAACTAATTTAATTTCAACATTTTAAATGCTGTAATAATGTTTGTTTTGGTCGTTCCGTGTGTTATGTTCACAAACATTACTCCCCCTTTCCTCCTTCTCATACTCTATTTTCCTAGTTCCAATACAATGCACTGCATATGGTGGGGCTATCCCCTGAGTACTGGTTCAAGATAAAAAAAAGGGGAGAAGAAAAAATCGTAATGGAAATTGTATAAATAGGTACATCTAAAAATAACTTTGTAACTCAATTGCTTGTAAGAGCGATTAATTATATAATTAAATCTTTGTGATACTGTTTACTTGTGTGAAACCTAGTAGAATCCCTAAAAGAGCTCAATTCAGGGAAAATTCGAGTTAGGGCCTTTCTACTTGAGACAAACGATGGGTAGATTATACCAAACGATGTGTATGGAATCGTAGTTTAAACAAAATATTACAGGTTTAAGATATTGTTACAAATTTTTATCATACCTTACCATCAGCAAGCCATTGTTCAGTTTGTTATAAAATTACACGCACATTTATACAAAGAACATAAAATTGAAAATATGCTATACAAACAAACCTGATTTAAAGAATCAACCACAGATAATTTTATTGTTATTTTTACGTTCTTGGTATTGCCTTTCTTATTGTTTGTTGTTGCTGCGTTCGTATTGTTTAGCAAGCATGTGTGGGAGTGTGTATATACGTAAGAATTTGTATTTGATTCTGGAGTTATTAATAAAAAAGTGCAAGATGGCGCAAAAGTAATTCTCCTATCAGAAAATGCTATAAATTTTGCGATTGGTCCCTAATGTCAGTTCTGTTTTGACATTTGTGTAGTAAACACATGTGAAATACACGTTAATAATTAATGTTACGCTACAATGCTCCAAAATGCTGAATATTGGTGACTATTTATTTGACCAATAATCGGTCGGTGACTTTGGCACAACGTGAATTTCGTCGAAGATTTCCTGGCCGTCCAACGCCTACTGGTGAAACACTGCGACGTTTAGCCGCTCGCCTCGAAGAGAGTGGCACAACACAAGATGCTGCCAGGCATGGCAGACCCCGGAGTAGCCGTTCTGCAGAGAATATTGCTGCTGTAGCCGAGGATGTCATCGACCAGACTACGTGTCAGGTAAATAGGTATCAGTCGACGGTCTTTACAGCGAATTTCGGTACAAGATTTGAAGATGCTTCCATACAAAGTCCAGACGGCGCATCAGCTGTTAATTGCTGACTGCCAATCGCGTTTAGCATACGCTCAAGCCATCCTTGATCACCACCAAGAGGAAGATGAATTTTCATCAATAATAATCATGAGTGATGAGGCCCATTTCCATCTTAGCGGGTACGTAAATGAGCAAAATTTTCGCTTCTTGGGCACTGAAAATCCGCGTGTAACCCACGAAGAGCCATTACACCCGCTCAAAGTTACTGTATGGTGTGCTGTTTTCGCTGGAGGAGGCATCAGACCTTTTTTTTTCGAAGACGTCGCGGGCCAAATGGTTACTGTGAATGGTGAGCGCTACAGAGCAATGATCAACGTGTTTTCTTTGCCGCAACTTGATGAATAGGGATTGGAAAACATGTGTTTCCAACAGGACGGTGCTACGGCACACACTACACGTGCCACAACCGATATGCTGAAGGATGCATTTCACGGGCGCCTAATCTTCCGCTTTGGCGATTTGCGCTAGCCAGCAAGATCGCCTGATTTGACCACTGCAGACTTCTTTATTTGGGGCTTTTTGAAGTCGCGGGTTTATGTCAACAATAAAAACAATATCCCTCAAAAATGTGAGGACCTATGGCCGGAAGTTTCGGCCAATGTGATGGAAAATGCTATAAAAAGGGCTCAAATCACAATCAACTGTGGCGGTGGCCATTTACATGACATCATATTCCCGTCTTGATGTAAAAAAATTAAAAGACCAAATAAAAATAATCCACAAGAAGAATCAAATTTTATTATTATTATTTTTTTATTAAAGCCAAAAAACTTTGGAAGGTTATTTTTGCGCCACCCTGTATAAAGGGCAGGCAGTTTATTTTTGTGCAAGATAGTCTCAAGTCAGAAAAGTAAGCAAGCCTAGTGTGTTAATGCACTTTGAGACATTGCAATGTCCACATGTATGCAGATGATGTGCAGTTATGGCTCAGTAGCCCAGCTGAGTGTATCAGCGAAAGCAAAAACAAAATCAATTAAGATTTAAATAATATTTATATGTGGGCATCGGCAAATCGATTACAAAATCTAAAGGTCTGATGATTTATAATAAAAACTATACATCCTCGTATAGAAGTTGATATTGCAGTCAATGGACATAAAATTGAAATAGTAAACTCTGCAAAAAATTTAGTGGTTCTAAGTGTAAACAAAGTTGAGAATTATTTCAGTACCGTGTAACGAGTAATTAATGTGTGTTTAATTAATTCATTTGCAATTGAAGAATCTGTAAAATCATTTTTAAAGGCAAAAAAGTAATAATAAGTTTCCTAAAAGTACAAGAACAAAATAAAGTTTAACGCTTTTAACTGCCGGCGCAGTTTACTTCTAGAGTTAGCCGCCGCTGCCGGCAATCAGTGATCGGCTTTGTTCTCTTTTTCTGTAGGTGTACTATGAAAATCTAAACAATTTGAGTTCCTAAATATAACAATACAATCATCGAACTTAAACGGCAAGAAATAAGTATTAAATAAATTGAAGTATTAAATAAACATTGCGCTTCTAAATTTTCTTTACAGCTACTACAAGTGAGATATTTTTACGGCGAAATAACGTTGCAATATAATCAATTAAATAAATTTCGATTTGGATTTTGTTTGACGACACTCTTCTCAACACACTTAAGTGCTGGCGAGGGTAACCACCAAAAGTTATTGCATTCTAAATATCATTGAGTGCTTGAACAAGTTTATTTAAACACATAAAATATAAACTTGGCAGCCGTTAGATATATTCTGTTTTCTTTTTTAAATTTAAGAGAAAATCTCACTTTAAAAATCGCCTGCCTTCGTATTGTTGATAAAATATTTTCACTTAAGTAACTGGAAAAAAATGCTGTCATTTGTGTCAGTAAAATGTAGAAGCTGTTATGAACTCTGCACAAGAAAAAAAAAGAAATTCTGTTTTAACTAAGAAGGTGGTATCGCTTAAACTCAATGTTTTCTATGCTGCGCTGTTTTTTTTTTGTATAGTAAATAAAATAACACGAAAAAAAAGAACTTTTAGAAAAAAAGCAAATTTCTATTTTCTAGTTAAAGGAAGTAAACACTGTAAGCAGAAGAAGAATTGCAAAAATATGCGAAATAAAGGGATGTGGTAACAATGTGTACAATGCACTTGAGAAAATGTTAAGGTGTCAGGAAAAAATTATATAAAACGAAGGAAAACAAAAAATGAACCAAGAAATAGAATTTATTCCAAGGAGATGTGTTCTTAATGCAAACACACGATACCGAATGGATCCATTTGTTAAAGATGTTCTAAGAAGCAAGAGGACGATTTTTTTCTATTTTTTGGTTTGACAAAAAACAGGAATTCAATTTATATGTAAACAGGCGATTTTTTTATTTGTTATCTAAAATATACTATATACTTACATATGTACACTGAAAGAATTATGCGTCGTATATTTAATGAAACTGTTTCATTAAATATTTTTCATTAATCCAATGAAAACTTTTCACAATATGCATGAAACTTCATATATGTTATGAAATAGTTCCATCAGAATGATTTCATTAAGTTTCATAGTTTCATTAAAAAAAAAATCATTGGATTTATGATTACAACAAAATTTAATTTTTTTTTAATTCTTTAAATTTTGGTAAGATATAAAGGGTGTTTTTTTAAGCCCGATAGAACTTGAAATTGTAAAAAATAACACAAAAAATTAAATTGTAATCAAAATTTTTTTTTATTCGAAAGATCAATACGTGACATTAACACTTGAAAATGATTTCGGGCATATGGGCACCGCGGCTGTTCTTGACGAAGCGCATTCTGGACGTCCAATTTTGGGCCACTTTTTCGAGCACTGCTGGCCGTATGTCACGAACAACACGAACAATGCTGGCCTCCAAGGCGTCAATTGTTGCTGGTTTATCAGCATAAACCAGTGACTTCACGTAGCCCCACAGGAAATAATCGAGAGGTGTCAAATCGCACGACCTTGGAGGCCAATTGACAGGTCCATTTCTCGAAATCAACTTATCGCCAAATTTTGTCGATGGTTGCGTTCGCCGTATGGCACGTAGCGCCATCCTGTTGAAACCACATCTCCTCCGGATCAATGTCATCCATATTTTCAAACAAAAAATCATTGATCATGGTGCGGTAACGATCTCCATTGACCGTAACGCGAGCTCCGGCTTCATTTTTGAAGAAATAAGGTCCGATGATGCCACCAGCATGAAAACCGCACCAAACAGTGCATTTTTCTGGATGTAATGGAGTCTGTAGGGTCTCTTGTGGATTGGTCTCACTCCATATGCGGCAATTTTGCTTATTAACAAACCCGTTAAGCCAAAAATGCGCCTCATCGCTGAACACAATTTTGCGTCTATAAGTTGCGCGAATCGACGACTGATTTTCAAAGTAAATTTGGATAATTTCGTAGCGTTGTTCAAGCGTGAGTCTATTCACGATGATTTGTCAGAGTATACTGAAACAAATAAAAAAAATGTTTCCTCAAAATTTAATTTTTTGTGTTACTTTTTACAATTTAAAGTTCCATCTAGCTTAAAAAAACACCCTTTATTAATGGGCATTTATTAATCTTAAGCTACAGTTTAAAAAATGTCAAGTTTTTTTTTAATAAACTGTAAGTTTTCGAGTTTCATCATTCCAATGAAATTGAATTCATTAGATCAATGACAAATAAATTTCTGGCTACCGAACTTGGGTATATATGTACATATGTGCATGTACTCAAATCAGCATAATAATAGTTTAAAAAATTTAAATACCAGTTTATTGAAGTCATTTGAATTAATAAAATCTGTTTTATTTGGTGAATACTTGTTCAACATTTTCTTCTATTATAATTAGGTACAATTTCACAAAAGCAAGGAAGAGTATTGTTTGTTTAATGAAATAAAGTATCAATGAATAAATGAAATAATTCCATTGATCTTATTACGTACATTTGTGAACATATTTTATTAGTGTGTGTTATGATATTATTTCATTAAACAAATGTAAATATTTCATTGATTTAATGTAAATTTTTCAGGTGCTTAATGAATAATAAAATTAGATAAATGAAATAACTTCATTGACCTTATGAAGGAGTTTGATATTTTTAATGAATATATTACATTAGTACAAAGAAGTTATTTCATTAAATAAATGTTACTTTTTCATTAATTTAATGTACAGTTTTCATGTGCTTTATGAAATTGATTCTTTGATCTAGAAAAATTATATCACTAATCATATGATTTGTCTTTCATACTTTTAATGAAAATAAGTCATGTTTCTTATTAAAATGTTTCATTACTTTTATGAAGGTTTTCATTAAAATAATCTAATGAAATTTTTTTCATTATTTCTGTGAAAAGTTACAATGGTTGAAAAATAATGAAAAAATTCATAAAAGTAATGTCAAAATTCAGAAAAGTTCTGAACAAAATTTTTTCAGTGTATGTATATTTATTTCTGTCAAATGATTATTTGAAAAGAATTAAAAAATAAATTTGAAAAAATCTTTAAATAGTCGCTAAAAATTATCGCGAAAGTTTCTATAACCAAATAATCGTGTATGTCCTAAATTTTGATTGGTGGTTGGATCGAATTGAATGTACGATGGCTGATCAAAAAATAACCGTTATTTTCAATATTTTCAAAAAAATATTTATTTATTCATCAATAACACCCAGTTCTACGTTCTATCAAGTTTTACAAAGATGAAATCAAATGCTATAGGTTTTGACAATATACATCCCCGGTTTTTATGAATATGAATCGCCTTCTCTGATAACAAACTTCCGGCCGCATAAGTAGCTTTCCAGAAGCTTGTGAGTGTTTGCAAGGCAATATTTATTTAAAAAATAAGATTTGCTCGATCTTTAAGGGGTAAAAAGATAATAATTCCGAAGTATCAGTGCCTTGTTTCTGAGTGGCAATTCTTTCTGCATGCTATTCGTCTTTGGAATGCTCTTGCCCAGCATTAACAAACTATTAGCAAAGCAACACATTTTAAAAACTTCCTATTCGATTATTTCGACTAGATGTCTTAAATGTTTTAGAAATATCTAAATGCGCAGGTTTTATTCTAATAAGAGAAATGAGTTAAATTATATTTTTGTTTTTATTGTTTTTTTTTTTTTTTTTTTTTTTTCATTCATTTGTTTATTGAATCTTCACAAAGTGAACTAACAATAAGTATTCAAATCTTAAAACTAAATACATAAAATTAATTAAGTCCAGCCAATGCTAGACAAAAATGTTTTATTTTGCACGATCAATATCGGTGAAATCACCTATTTAACGTTGTGATGGTGGCAAGGGTGTCCCTCCTTCTCAACCGAGAGTGTCCTTCGAAATTAAGTATATTGCGTGCAAGACGATTTGGATGAAGTTCCAATTTATTGATATGCCTTGTTGCGTACTTTGAAAATTCGTCTTTTACAAGAGGAACACAGAGATCCTTATGAATTCGTGAGTTTTTTACGTACCATGGAGCTGCGGTAATTGTTCGAAGAATTTTGTTTTGTCGCCTTTGAATTTTTTCAACGTTTGAAGCGGAGGCGGTGCCCCATAGTTGAATTCCATAGCACCATATAGGCTTTAGAATTGCGTTGTATAATAAAAGTTTGCAATCCAGCTTCAATGTAGAATTTCTGCCCATAAGCCAATTCAGTTGAGCTGCTTTTAACTTTAACTGAGTAACTTTCGCATCTATGTGAGACTTCCACGTTAACCTACGGTCCAGGTGAATACCAAGGTACTTGACTTCATTTTGCTGCGGAATAGGTGAATTGTTGATTTGGATGGCTGAACATGTTTGTTTACGCAGCGTGAATGTAACGTGAGTACACTTTTGTTCATTAACTTTAATTTTCCAAAATTTTAACCATTTCTCTAATAATGAAATATACTCCTGCAAATTTCGCGAAGCTACTTGATGGCTTTCATGTACGCTGCAGAATGCTGTATCGTCTGCAAAAGTTGAAGTGTGGATTCCGGGTGTCGTTGGCATGTCAGAGGCATAAATCAAATATAAAGTAGGCCCCAGTATGCTGCCTTGGGGAACTCCTGCCTCGATTGGCTGAGTTGGGCTTATTGTTTATTGTTTATTTTTATTGTTAATTGTAATTAATGATAAGTTATTTTGGCGATTTTATTGTATAGTATACAGCCCTGCATTGTAATTATAAGACTTATGTGGTGTTTATGGGACACGAATGAGTGATACGTCTAGAAAATTTGTATGAAATGTACCATATATGTGCCAATAAGATATTACAGCTCGTCTACTACAACCCCGATTTTCATGAAAAAATCATAATGAGTGACGGGGCACATTTTCATTTGAATGGATATGTGAATAAACAGAATAGTCAGTCGGTTCTGGGAACTGGAAAATCCCCAAATTATGTATCAATCACCATTTAAAAGTGGCAGTCTGGTATTCAATTCGGTAGGAAGAAATCATTGGGAAACGGCGTAACGGTCACGGTTAACGGGCAGCGATATGGTGATATGTTTGAAAACTTTTTAACGCCACAACTGCATGCTTTGGGTTTGATTAACATGTTGTATCCACAAGACGGAAGCATATCGCTTACAGCTTGGCTTACAATGGAAATAAACAAAGTATTATACCTCCCCGGTGGACATCCTGTACTTATTACATTATTCCCAAATCTCTTATAGATTTCAGATAAGCCTGTTTTTAATATATTCCTAGTGCAAATTAAAAACATTAAATATTTACATAAAGTTATGTACTTTAAAGCAATTAATTATAAATGTTTACTAATTTGTAGAAGCTTATAAGCTTTCGTGAATATGTGTTATTAAACAAAATGTGTGCTGTTGTTGTTGTTTGTATTGCCAAATATAATAGGAAAACAAAACACGTTCAGATACAAAACAAATACGATTAAATTAGTTGTTTTAATTTTATTATTTGCAACAATATTTCACTCATAAGGTTAATTAAGAGTTTGGCTCTTATAGTTTAGAAGAAGAAGAAGAAATAAGCTCAGTGAGCAATTTAAATGATTTTCATGTTTTTAATAAAAAGCAAACAATTGTTTAAGTTAATAAATAAAAGCGTATTTAATTAACAAATTTATAATCCGCTTTACGTCTGAATTGAATAGTTTTTAGAACTGTTCCATTGAAATGTCTTGACAGGTAACATCACCATTTTTGCTTTATGATGCTTTTCCTGTGATTTCAGCATTAATAATAGGTGTGTTCCACGTGAATAACAAAACAGTCCGAACTAGTCTAAAGTAGTCCAAAATCGTTCCACGTAACAATTATTGTGCAATTTTGAGAGAAAATTAGAGAATAATTTTTTGCATTTCCAGTACAAATTAGCCCGAACTTTTTCTCTGGGTAAGTTTGGACTAGAATTAAATAATCAGCTTTTTTATGTTTACATACATATGAAACTGAAAATGTAATCTGAAAATTTACAAATTGGAAAAAAGTTATTGTTTATAAATTACTTAAAAGTAAAATGGAAGGTTGCCAGGTTATGCTAGGAACACAACTGCGACGAACAACGAATTTCGCTCATCGCAACGACTTCGCCGGTAAACATTCGTTGTATAAATTCGTCGTGTGAAGCATAATACCAACGAACTTTTGTACACTTTAAATGTCAAAATTATTCATTCTCTCCATTGCGGGCTCAAAAATCAAAAGTGAACACTGAAATGGGTGAACATTTCAAAATTCATCGTTGCGGAATTTGGCAACCTAATACGTTTTGTTCGTCGTTCGCTGATGAAACAATTAGAAATAAATCTATTTCAACTTTTGCTGAGTATGACGAATTTCGACCAACGCCATGATTGTGTGTATTTTCATATACACCAATAAGTTTTACTTTTGGCGACGAATATTCGCGAACAAAAATTCGTCGTTCGTCGCAGTTGTGTTCTAGCATTATGAAGTTGTAAACAGAACATGCAATTGTTATTTGTCTTTTAATTTTATAAATATGTATGTATTATAAAAATCTATTGAAAATTTTACATTGCTTTTAATTATACAGCTGTTGCCAATAATGCAAATCTTTTGGTTGTAAGCGTCTAAAATCACTAAATTATACTATAATCTAAAAAGTAAGCAGCACTAGTATTGCAACATGTACAATTATGGTTTTTTACATTCCATTAGTTTTGGGTAAAATCTACAAATTTAGAGAGTAATTTGCTTTTTACTCTCATTAGTCCGAACTAGTACGAGATCTCGTGGAACACACCTAATAATTATGGTTTTACTCGAGCTTTAAGTATTTGCTATTGTTTGCTGTATACAGCCATATTCTCAGGAATGCCCGATCTAAACCTGCAAAGCATTCTGTGAAACGCTAAACTCATTTTTATGCGTTCTAAGGAATGCTTATTTTACTGGCGTTTCGGAGTTTTTACCAAAAAATACAACATGAGGTCTACAAAACATTTGAATAGAAATTAAAAAAGAAAGAAGCTTTTTAGTTACAATCGGAATATTGTAATGTGTGCTATAAATTAGTTTAACTCTATAAATTTGCGCTTATGTTGACAGGGTCAGCATAAAAGGGAAGCCTCTGCATCGCGAAAAAAAAACGAAAAGGATCAGTCTTTTGCTAATATATTTTGGGTCTTTTTTCCACCCGAAGATTATTAATTTTGGCAAATTCGATGTCAACTTCTGTACACATTTTGTATATATATTTTTTAAATTTTTATTATATACCAATTTTTAATTTATTTTCACAAAACTAATTTCTTTTTTTTTACAATTTATTATTTGACGGCGAACAGCTGATTCATTTAGAGCAGGTGTGCCCATGCCTATGCATTTGATAATCAATTGTTTTTGTACAAGCGCTTAGCTGTAGGGCAGTGCTCTTTAATACACACATACTGCGCTCAGCACTGGCAATGAGAAATACACAAACAACTTTGTCTTATATATTTTTTGTCGTTTTGCATTGCACACACACAACAGCTAAGCAATAACACATTTGCATGTTTTGCTGGTAAACATTGACGACAGCGATTATCAGCGTAAATTTTGTTTTTGTATATTGTTTTGCTTTTTACAGCAAAGCATATTAAGTAACAGTAGTTTTTCCTAAAATGTATTGGTGTTTGATCTTCCATATAGAACTTTTGGGCACCCCTGATTTAGAGTTATATTAATTTACTTAAAAACAGCTTTGTTTCTGTTTAATTTTAGAAATCGTTCTTAGTGGACAACTGGGAAATTGCAAAAAGTTGCAACTTGTGTGAGCTTTGCAAGCCACATGGGGCCGATGGTGAGTCGTGAATAATTCAGCCCGTGAAGTTAGTCCATCATCAGATTAGGCCGTCAAGGCAAGTGTTAATGTAAATGAATTTCATAATCTACCTGCTCAGCAATTTTTCACCATCATTTTAAAAGAAGTGCGGTTCTATTATGCTGGCAGCCTTTATCAGATTTTCAAATTTGCGCATAAATATGTCGATTGTGAATATATTTGTTCGGTATATCTATTCATTTGATATATATCTATTCGGTACATCTATTTATTTGATCTCTCATTTTCTTAAAAGGCTTCTACAATCTTAATGCACTACTCAACTGTGTAGCTCTTTATGGATGAACTAGTCAAACACTGAAACAAAAAATGTCAAATTAAGATGGATAAAATACTTGATTACAAGGTGTGAATCACAATTAACATTGTGCGTTATGGTTGGACCATCCTATACATAACTATATATTAAGAATTGTATAAGATTATGTGCATTAAGCTTTTAATATGGTGGGGCTGATTATATTTCACTTGTGGTGAGCTCTTTTAATCATTTAAGATTTTTAAATAAATTTTTGAAAAGTCAGCAAAACAAATTTCCTTAGATTTTCCTAACTAGCTTTTCTCATTTCATGGCTCATTTAAATGTATGACAGCTAAACTACTGCATATGCAAACATATAAAAATATTTATATGTACATATGTATATATATGTATGTGGACATGGAAATAATCTTATGCAAGAAAACTAAAGCTCTGTAACAGCATCTAAACTTTCGTGGCAAAGAATAAGCTTTTTCGCCATCTATCCTTTTTATTCATGAACAGCGCCAACATCATTTTTATTGCAACAAATAAAAACAGCGAACAATAAATTTTTTTTTTTTTTGGCGTCGTGAAGGGAGGAAAAGCGTGCAGACTGACAGACAGTAGCTAAGCAGCCAGTGGCAAAAAGTAACAGTGTCACACATCCACAACATAAAACACAAAATGATGATGACATATTATTCATCAGTTGTAGTTTTTGTTGTTGGCGGTTGGTTGGACGGATGGTTGACGAAGATAAAAGCATCATTATTCTATTTTTTTCAGCCAAACAAAAAAAAAAAAGGGAAAAATGCAATAAAAAAGATGAGCAAAAAAATATAATAAATTAAACTGATAAATTAAAAATAAAGTTTTGTAAAATGAAAATTTTATGTAGCAAAAGTATTGCTGATGAATATTTAAGTATAACACAAAGATATGCTTAATTTAAATTAATGGAAGTAATTCGTTTTTTAAATACTTTGGAATTTAAAAGTTATTTTTCTATTTCGCCATAACACTACTTATATGTATTTTATATGGTGTTTTCTTTAACTTTGCGTTGCAGCACTGTTTTATTATTGACAAACCATTTAACAGTTATGTAAAAGATTTTTCGCACTGATCAACTTCTAGCATAATTTTGTGCAGCTGTTAACATCTTCAAATCACTAAATAGAAATACTAGAGGTAAAATCGCTAAATTAGCCTAAAATCACCTAAAGTGTGATTACTGATTACCACTTTCAAATTAGTAACTTTTGTTTCAAGGCGTATTAACGTCTACAAGATGGCAGCACCAGGGTTGTCAGATGTGGCGATCTCTCGCCAAACGTGGCTAATTTTTATCTACTATGACGACAAAATGTTTGATTTGGCGACTGGCGATTTAAAAATCATGTGGCCAAATAGTTGGCTATTTTTGCATACTTTGTTATGTAAATCTAGCATTCATATTTTATTCAATATTTCGTTGTCATACTGAATGCAGGGTTTTCATATTCGGTGCACGTTTTTACTGTGAACCGAATATGATAAAAGGTCTTTCGCTTTAGTGTGAAAATTTAAGCTGCCATATTGCCTTTGAAGCCTTTTTTGGGAATTGCCAAAAACAGGAAAACGCTTCCCTAACCGAATTGGAACCGGTTTTTCACATTCAGTGCGCCGTTTTGTCGTGGAACATGCATCTGAGCGATGATTCGATTTAGAGCGAACATTGTAGTTGCCATATTGTTTCTGGAGAAGTGGAGGTTTTGGCGATTCCTGTAGCCGATGTTGGGAACTCCAAAAAACAATGCAATCCGAGTTGCAGTGTAGGATTAACTATCTGGTTATATGGATAATTAGTGTAATTTTGAAGCGTGTTTTTGGTATTATATTATTGGTATTATATTATTGGATATAAAGCACAGCTATACGAGTATGTTAATAAGTCCACAACCACCAGTGCATAAAAGACGCGCATTTAATGTTGCATCAACAAAATTTAACTACATTTCTAAAAACTTCTGTGACGTTGGAGACTGCACATGTTAGGTAGATGTTTACAGTTTTTTTTTTCAATTACAGTAGATAACATAAATGGCAAAGCAAAATTATTTTATGATAAACTGTGCGTTTGTCAATAAACGTTTTTTATGTCAATAAACATTTAAAATGTATAGGGAAAATTTTATTAAGAGGCATTATGATTCCTTCCATTCTAAAATGAATAAATATATAATGACATACTTGTGTGAACAAACTTTTTTGGACTTAAAATTCTTTTATTCTATAAAACGTATTCAAATTATTTCTACGTCTTTGAGACATATATTGCTCTTACAAAATTGTCATAACAGCGTTAACGTAGACGATTTAATTTTTCATACGAAAATCTTTGCTAATCTTGCTTTGTCACAGTACTTTAAATTACTTTCAAATTATATCACCAACAGAAGTGCAAAACAAGCTTATCCAGCCCTGACGTAGTTACAAAGTAAGCGAGATTGTATTAGAGCTGCCTGCTCTACTACTGACTTATAATGTATTCTAAAGCCCCTGATTCACTATCCTACACGATCGTACCATTCATTCACAGGAAAATGTTGTAAAAGTCTGATCGACTTTACAAAATCTCTTCAAAATGGCGTTTTAGGCCGCCTTATTATACAAGTATGACAGGAATAATTGATATACCTACTCAATAACATAATTAAAAACTTCTATTACCATAATAATTTTACCAATCCAAAAATTATAAACAGCTTGTTTTCAATGTTTCCTAGCTGTCTATATGTCGACATTTCATAGCAGCTACCCTAATCATGAGTAGACTTTGAAAATTTTTGAAAGATATTCCCAAACATTCAACTGTATATCCCAACAATGTAAACAAATTATTGAGAATTTAAAAATAAAAGTGTTTTATTAATACCTGTCAAAACACAAAAAACAAGCTTTTTCATTTATACACGTCTCTTTCTTTTCTTTACAAATGTTTATAACTTTTTGTTTGGTTTCAATATAGAAGCTAATATATTGATTAAAACTCAATTGTTTATAATAATTTTACATTATTTCAAATTTTTTTCTCTAGGCGACAAAAAAATTCTCATATTGTTCACAACATAAGTATACCACACTGATCGCACAGCAGCCTTCATGTTATGAAAATTTCCATAATATTTTTCAAATCGCACGATTTGTCAAAAACTCTATCACACAGCTGCATTTTTAGTATTTTTTTCACCACGCATTTTTAGTACCACATGTATACCACACATATTATTGGTAGATCGCACGATCATGTTGGATAGTGAATCATGGTCTTAAGCAGTAATGAGCTTTTGTTAGATGAACATTTCGCGCGCAGGTGTTCAAGCGTTCACTCTACAAATGCGGCAATGTGTTTGAAAATGAAATATAGACCGTATATGAGACAGTGTCGACTTACGAGTACAAGTGTGCATCGGATAATCGTTTTTGTAATCGAAACGTTTACCACTGGGGACAGTCATGGACAAAAAAGAGATACGGTTTAAGTTTTCAGTACTTCTCTTACTTTTCCGCTTACTTCCATTATTTGATTGGGATATAACTAATTCATCTGTTAAGGAAAACTTAACGCTTTTGGAGCATTTAAAAAAAATGTTTAAAGCAGCGAACTCCAGCGAAGCGTTTAGGCCAAAAAATTCAGCTACTGAGACGCCCTTATATGTACTCTAGACAAATCTTCATGATAACCACGAAAGTATACAGTCGGTCGATGATTTGATTATATTAAAAAAAAATTATCAAACTGATCGCTATTTAAGGCCTTGCTACACTATCATACACGATCGTGCGATCGTGTAGAATAGTGAATCAGGGCCTTTAGGCTTTATTGACGTGCTGCATTATTGTCAAAAATATATCTACGCTTTTTGCTGCTACTAATACAAGGGTTTAGATATGAATGGATGTGTCTAGCACTGTTATAAGCCCTCCTGCAAAACTTATACCTCCATATACGCTTACACTAAGTTTACACGTGCAAGTAACTTGTTACAAGTAGCGTGTACATATTAACACCCAATACATCGAAAAAAATAATAAAAACACTTGCAATTTGCACGATTGTTTACACACGCAAGTGCAAGTTCATTTTCAAAATGTCGTCGAAGACAAACGTTGTACGCCTTTGTACTACATGCGCTTTTAATGTCTGTGCTGCCAAAGTCTTAGCCTAGCAATAGTACAGGGGAATTATATTGAGTACATAAATTTTTCACAATATAAATAATAAATTTGTAATCCAAAGAAAAAATAAGTTATAGATTTTTATTTATTTTTGTGTTTTTATATTATGTTTTCGGCATATAACTAAAAATATTAACATTTTAAAAATTTTTCGTTGAAAAATACCTATTAAAGTTAAAATCAAATATCTATGGGCAACACTGTTTGTTTCTGCTTGCATGCAAGTGAAAAAATCACTGCCAACCAAAATCAGTTGCAAGTGAGGGTACTACTTGCAGGTGTGTGAATGTATTAGTAAAAAAATGGTAATGTATTGGGTTTTTTGCACTTGCACTTGCGTGTGTAAACATTAAGTTACACTTAATTAAAACCAGAGGTGTACTCGTATAGACACCAGGAATATTATAAGTAATAAATCCGCAAGCAATCCCTCTGTAATTTACTTTAGCAACAATTTGATAAGCGAACTTTTTGCTGCCGGTAATTTATTTATTTATTTCTTTCCTTTGCTTGACTTTCTCCCTCTCTTCTCTGCGTGAAAGTTAACCAGTCCTGATTTCTTTACTATATTACCAATTATGAAATATTTCCTTCTTTTTTCCCTGCATTTAATGACTTTTTGTTTAATTAACGTTAGCAGTCTATTTCACTTCATTTTTATGAAATAAATATAACAACAAATTCCTACTTCTTCTTCTTTAATACACGTAAGTGGCCCCAAGATACGTAAAAAGACCCCAAGGGAAAGAAATACATGAACCGGAAAGTTTTCTTATTGAAAGTTGTGTTTCCAATATTTTATGTGTTTTACTGCTTGTTTATTTTATTTTTATACCCTTCACAAAAATGTAAAGGGTATATATAAGTTTGTGATTCCGTTTGTAATTTCTACAGTTTTTTTTGCGACCCTATAAAGTATATATATTCTGAATCAGAATTAATCGAAAAGTCGATTAAGCGATGTCCGTCTGTCCGTCTGTCCGTCTGTCCGCTGTTGAAAACCCGTTTCTGAGAAAACCATTAGACTTAGAAACTTTTTTCTTTCACCATTCTCTTACCCCATCGATTCATGGGTTTGCTATTGAAATTCAGTAATATCGGTCCACGTATAGCTGAGATATATTCAAAATTCCGAAAAAAGCCATTTTTTTTTGCAGTTTTGTATGAAAATTTTTGAAAACAAAAGTTGTTCGTTTTGCTTCAAACTTCACACACTTATTAAGCATGGTGACTAAAAGACAAAAAATTTTTTTTTCAGATATGGGTCCATATATACCCGAGATATAGCCCAAATCGGATTTTAATGAAAATGTCGCATAGGCGAAGCTAAATAACTTTTTTTGCTCAAAAGCAGTTCTGGTAATAAAATTAGGTTACATAAATATGGAAAATGAAAATTTCCGATATCGGTCCATATATACCCGAGATATAGCCCAAACCGGGTTTTTCATGAAAATGTCGCGTAAGCGAACTTAAACAACGTTTTTGTGCTCAAAAGCAGTTCTGGTAATGAAATTAGGTTACATAAATATGAAAAATGAAAATTTTCGATGTCGGTCCATATATACCCGAGATATAGCCCAAATCGGGTTTTTCATGAAAATGTCGCGTAAGCGAACTTAAACAACGTTTTTGTGCTCAAAAGCAGTTCTGGTAATGAAATTAGGTTACATAAATATGAAAAATGAAAATTTTCGATGTCGGTCCATATATACCCGAGATATAGCCCAAATCGGGTTTTTCATGAAAATGTCGCGTAAGCGAACTTAAACAACGTTTTTGTGCTTAAAAGCAGTTCTGGTAATGAAATTAGGTTACATAAATATGAAAAATGAAAATTTCCGATATCGGTCCATATATACCCAAGATATAGCCCAAATCGGATTTTAATGAAAATGTCGCATAGGCGAAGCTAAATAACTTTTTTTTGCTCAAAAGCAGTTCTGGTAATAAAATTAGGTTACATAAATATGAAAAATGAAAATTTTCGATATCGGTCCATATATACCCGAGATATAGCCTAGACCGGGGTTTTCATGAAAATGCCGCGTAAGCGAACTTAAACAAGTTTTTTGTGCTCAAAAGCAGTTCTGGTAATGAAATTAGGTTACATAAATATGAAAAATGAAAATTTCCGATATCGGTCCATATATACCCGAGATATGGCCCAAATCGGGTTTTTCATGAAAATGTCGCGTAAGTGAACTTAAACAACTTTTTTGTGCTCAAAAGCAGTTCTGGTAATGAAATTAAGTTACATAAATATGAAAAATGAAAATTTTCGATGTCGGTCCATATATACCCGAGATATAGCCCAAATCGGGTTTTTCATGAAAATGTCGCGTAAGCGATCTTAAACAACTTTTTTTTGCTCAAAAGCAGTTCTGATAATGAAATAAGATTACATAAATATGAAAAATGAAAATTTCCGATATCGGTCCACATATACCCGAGGTATAGCCTAAACTGCGGTTTTAATGAAAATGTCGCGTAAGTGAACTTAAACATATTTTTTTGCTTAAAAACAGTTCTGGTAATGAAATAGGGTCATATAAATATGACAAACGAAAATTTTCGATGTCGGTCCATATATACCCGAGATATAGCCTAGACCGGGTTTTACATAAAAGTGTCGCGTAAGCAAACTAAAACAACATTTTTGTGCTCAAAAGCAGTTCTAGTAATGAAATGAAGTTATATAAATATTAAAAATGAAAATTTCCAATATCGGTCCACATATACCCGAGATATAGCCTAGAACGGGTTTTTCATGAAAATGCCGCGTCACCGAAATTAAACAACTTTTTTTGTTTAAAAGCGGTTCTGGTAATAAAATAAGGTGATATAAATATGAAAAATGAAAATTTCCGATATCGGTCCATATATACCGCAGATATAGCCTGGAACGTGGTTCTCATGAAAATGCCGCGTAAGCGAACTTAAACAACTTTTTTTTGCTTAAAAGCAGTTCTGGTAATCAAATAAGGTTATATAAGTATGGAAAATGAAAATTTCCGATATCGGTCCATATATACCCGAGATATAGCCCAAACCGTGTTTTTCATGAAAATGCCGCGTAAGCGAACTCAAACAATTTTTTCGCCTTAAAGCAGTTCTGGTAATAAAATAAGGTGATATAAATATGGAAAATGAAAGTTTTCGATATCGGTCCATATATACCCGAGATATAGCCTAAACCGGGTTTTTCATGAATACGCGGCGTAAGCGAACTAAAACAACTTTTTTTGCTTAAAAGCAGTTCTAATAGCAAACTAAGGTTATATAGGTATGGAAAATGAAAATTTCCGATATCGGTCCATTTATACCCGAGATATAGCCCAAACCGGGTTTTTCATGAAAATGTCGCGTAAGCGAACTTAAACAACAATTTTTTTTTTCCTTAAAAACAGTTCTGGTAATAAGATGAGGTTATATAAATGTGGAAGGTAAAAATTTCCGATATCGGTCCATATATACCCGAGATATAGCCTAGACCAGGGTTTTCATGAAAATGCCGCGTAAGCGAACTTAAACAGCTTTTTTGTGCTCAAAAGCAGTTCTGGTAATGAAATTAGGTTACCTAAATATTGAAAATGAAAATTTCCGATATCGGTCCATATGTACCCGAGATATAGCCCAAATCGGGTTTTTCATGAAAATGTCGCGTAAGCGAACTTAAACAATTTGTTGTGCTCAAAAGCAGTTCTGGTAATGAAATAAGGTTATATAAATATGGAAAATTAAAATTTTCGATATCGGTCCATATATAGCCTGAACCGATTTTTTCATTAATTTTTTTTTTTTTTTTTTTTGCTGAAAAGCAATTCTGGTTATAAAAGAAGGTTACTAAAATACAGAAAATAGAAAATTCCGATATCGGTTCATATATAACCGAGCATATTCAGGCCACATTTTTAATATACTATACATATTCGTGACTATCGTGAAGGGTATTTTAGATTCGGCCCAGCCGAATATACTACACTCTTACTTGTTTTTTTATAAGAACTCAGGAAAATTATGTCTCAACAAATTTTGTTTATGTATTTTATTGGGCATTTAGTAAAAGCAGTTTATCATGGAAATACATTTAACGATATCATTTCAGAAGCGGCTTATTAAGAGCATTAAAAGTTATAAAGACCACTGAGTTAGAAGATGAACATCTGTTAATGTTAACATGGAAAAATTGTTAAGGCGAAATATTATTGGAATAAATATTGTTGCTTTTACAAATAGAGATTTTTGGGATATTATAATCTAAATGTAATTATTCATAATTTTTTTTTTTTTTTTATATATTTACAATCTATTTTGCAGTTAAAATAATAAGCAAATTTCATAACATTTAACTTACATATGTTGAGTTTCAATTAAACTCAAATAAAGAAAAAAAAAAAGTAGGTGCAAAAATTTTTACTTTTTTTTTTAGTTGATACAATAACATTATATTTTTTATTTATTTTCTGTAGGGTAGGTCAAGTACATGTAGCCTTTTAAGTCTTTGGATTTCGTCGCTATCATCTAATAGGTTTATTGCTAATACATTAGAATGATTACTTAGTCTATTTAGGTATCTTTCACTGAAAATATTTATTTCATCTTTGGCCATTGGAATTCATAGATCCTTGTGAATATTTTGGTTGCTGACAAACCATGGAGCATTTGTTAATAGTCTGAGGGTTTTTGATTGGTATCTCTGTAATATCTCGATGTTAGAATTACTTGTGGTTCCCCAAAGTTGAATACCATATGTCCATATAGGTTTAAGTATTGTTTTGTGTAACTGAACTTTATTTTCTAAGCTTAAGCTTGATCTTGGACCCAAAAGCCAAAACATTTTTCTTGCTTTTATATTGAGCTGTTCTCTTTTCATTTCAATATGTTGCTCCGGGTAAGTCTCCGATCAAGATGAATGCCCAAATATTTAATCGTGTTGCTGATTGGAATAATGGCGCCATTTAAATACACTGGCGAGCAATCAGACTTTCTTAGGGTAAATGTAACATGAACAGATTTTGCACTATTCACTTTAATATTCCATTTTTGAAGCCAATCTTGAAGAAGATTCAATTAATTTTGTAGTAGCTCAGAAGCTATAATTGGAGATCTGTCAGAAGCTAATATTGCAGTATCGTCAGCGTACATAGCCGTGGTTATGTTATCATAAGTTGGCATATCTGATGTAAAAATGGTATACAATACTGGCCCCAGAACACTACCTTGTGAAATTCCCGCGTTGATACGACCGAAACTTGAAACGTTAACAAAAAAGTATCTGTCTTGAAGATATGTTTTCAGTAGTAAATAAAATGGGGCTGGGATAAGATTTTTCAACTTATACAAAAGTCCAGTGTGCCAAACTCTGTCAAACGGCTGCTGAATATCTAAAAAGACTGCAGAACAATATAGTTTTCTCTCTAACGCGTTCGTAATTCATAAATGAAAAGAAAAATATGCTAGAATAATGTTAAATGAGTTTAGTTAAGAAATTGTATAGATATTGTCGAAAACAAATTAACTGTTTGCTTCGCCTTTGAGCGAAAACTGTTGCGCTTTTTAACACGCTTACACTAGTTTCACGGGCATGTTTGCTTATTTGTAAAGGGTGGTTAAATTTCAAGGGCCGATGTTGATTTTGAATAAAACACAAACTATTTAGGAAATTATTGTAATTTTATTTTATTATGATATATTGGTACGACTCAATTATGTACGAAACAAAATATCGGCCAAATGGGCGCCGCGACTACGGCGGCACACCTCCATCCGATGGTCCAAATTTTCGATGACCCTGAGGCATAATGGAGGTTCTATGCCGTTAATGTGACGAATTATCTCATCCTTTAGCTGTTGAATTGTTGCTGGCTTATCGACGTACACCTTTTCTTTCAAATAACCCCAAAGAAAAAAGTCCAACGGTGTCAAATCACATGATCTTGGCGGCCAATTAACATCGCCATTACGTGAGATAACACGGCCATTGAATTTGTTGCGCAAAAGAGCAATTGTTTCGTTAGCTGTGTGGCAAGTGGCACCGTCCTGCTGAAACCACATATCGTCTACATCCATATCTTTCAATTCGGGCCATAAAAAGTTCGTTATCATCTCACGATAGCGAACACCATTCACAGTAACTGCCTGACCGGCCTCATTTTGGAAAAAATACGGCTCGATGATGCCGCCAGCACATAAACCGCACCAAACAGACACTCTTTGTGGGTGCATTGGTCACTCTTGGATTCTCATTCGCCCAAATGCGGCAATTCTGTTTATTGACAAATCCACTGAGGTGAAAATGTGCCTCATCACTGAAGATGATTTTCTTCGAAAATTGATCATCCACTGTTGCCATTTCTTGCTACCATTCTGCCCATTCACGACGTTTGGAATGGCCAAGAGGCTTTAGTTCTTGAGCCAATTGCACCTTGTAAGCCTGTAAATGCAAGTCTTTATGCATAATGTTCATCAACTACGAGCGTGAGAGATGTAATTGTTGGGCATGACGACGAGTTGAGGTGCACGGCTCTTCAGCCACACTATCGCGAACAGCAGCAATATTTTCTGCAGTACGAGCTGTACGAGCATGCACTGGTGTTCTTACATCTTCTACAGACCCGGTTTGCTCGAATTTTTCCACGATTTTTCCGCTTGTACGCACATTTGGACGATCAAATTGACCAAAAAACCACGAAGTGCACGATATGCATTTTGATTTGAACGCCCATTTTCATAATAAGTCTGGATAACTTTAACTCGTTATTGGATTGTGTATCTCTCCATGGTTCAAATTGAGTAAGTCTGAAATAGAGAAATGTCAAATAAAATTTGGAAAAAGAACTTGGCGTTTAGGTGTGGTTTACATTCAACATCGGCCCTTGAAATTTAACCACCCGATAAGGCTGCAACACTGAAAACCCATGCCATAAATGCCATTATTACATACGAGGGCTGATTAAAAATAACCGCTATTTTCTATTTTTACAAAAAATCTTGCCCCCTTCAAAGTAATCCCCCTCAGAGATAATACACTGATACCAGTGCTTTTTCCAATCCTCAAAACACTTCTGAACACTTATGATACTTTTGGTATCGCCAACCGCTCCTGTTTGGATTCTTCTTTTATATCCTCAATCGTAGCAAAACGGTTTCCTGTCATCCGTGTATTCAGTTGTGGGAAGAGGAAAAAGTTAGCGGGCGCCAAGTCCGGTGAATACAACCACCGTATTCACCGGACTTGGGCATGATAACGGTTTTGTTTTTGGCCATAAACTACCGCACAAGCATCGATGTGTGAGCTGGTGCGTTATCATGATGCAAAAGCCATGACAGTTTTTTCCACTATTCTGGGCGTTTCTGACGAATTGCTTCGAGCAGCTAACTTCAAGCTAGTATTTTTTATTGATGCACCACGCTATTACAGTTGAAGAAAACACCGAGCAAAACCTTCACATTTGACCAAACTTGACGTGCTTTTTTCGGTCTTGGTTGTTCTGGACGCTTCCATTGGTTTGATTGGGCTTTGGTTTCAATGTCATAGCCCTACATGCATGATTCGTCACCAGTTATGACCTTTTCGAGGAAATCTGGTGTGTCGTTGAGGATGTTCAACAGCACGATGTCCATTCGACGTTGCTGTTGTGCAAAAATTTGCAATTTTGGAGCAATCTTCGCTGGCGCACGTTTCAAGTCTAAAACATCCGTACTCCCAATCTACAATCACTCTCTGATAGTGATTTGACGATTAACCAAAAAAATTTTTTCTTCACAGCTGCAATGTTTTCATCGGTTGTTGACGTACTCTGGCGACCAGCACAAGTATCGTAATTAACATCTTCTCGGCCTTCCTTAAACTGGTTGTACCACAATGGCACTTGTGCTCTGACTCGCCAAACGCCACAGTCAACATTTCAAATATCCTTACGCTTATAACTTCATTTCTTACACAAAACTTAATATAATTTCTTTTAACCATTTTTTCGAATAGTAAAAAATCGCAGAGGACACCAATACACGACTAACCTTTTTATCTGTCAAAAACCAACTGACGAACCAAAATGGCTGACATTGCCAACGTATATAACAGACATGTTTATCAACATAAAAATGCGAAAATCGATAGTACGTAACTCACGAAATGTGAAAATAACGCCAATTTTTTGATCAGACCTCGCATGTAGGTATATAAAACTGTATATTCAGTGTTGCCGTATCGCTTCTGGGGAAGTGGGGGATTTTGGAAATTCACGAAGCCAACTTTGGGAATGCCCAAAAATTCGAAACCACTCAATTAATCGGTCTGGAACCGGATTTTCATATTAGGTGCGCATTTTTGCCATTGAACATGCATCTGAACTATAAGCGGTCATTCGCTTTACTGCGAAAATTGAAGTTGCCGTATTGCTTCTGGGGAAGTAAAGACAACTTTGGAATTTCCCAAAAAAAAAAAAAAAAAACACTTGGCTAACCGAATTAGATCCGGGGTTTTACATAATCGGTGTACGCTTTGGCCGTAGAACGTGTATCTATTAAGGGCAATTCCATTTAGTGCGAAAAATGAAATCTTTATATTGTTTCTGGGGACGTGGGGGATTCTGGCGACTCCTGAAGCCGATTTTGTTGATCTAATTGTTGCTGCCTGTTTTGTCAGCATACCGTGTTGTCAGCAGTTATAATTTTGTTGGTTGTTGTCAAACACAATTGTTTCGCAGCTGCTTGATTTCATATTTCGCAATATCAACCAATTGTTCTGTTGACCTAATTGGTTGAACTATTTCCACATGTTGTTGTTCTTATTGATATCGGTAAATAACTCACAATAGTCCGATTTTACCCAAAGAAAAAATCCATTCAAAATTTGTGCAGGTTATGAGAAAAATTATTTGAATTTTTTTATAAATAAAATTTTTTTTTCCAGTAAAAAATTATAAATAGCTTGTTTTCTATGTTTCCCAGCTATCTATATGTCGACATTTCATAGGAACTACCCTAATCATCAGTAGACTTTGGAAATTTTTGAAAGATATTCTCAAACATTCAACTTTATATTCCAACAACATAAATAAATTGTTGAGAATTTAAAAGAAAAATGCTCTAATAATATCCGTCAAAACACAAAAAACAAGCTTTTCTATTTATATTTATTTTTGTTCTCTGCTTTTCGATACTTTCAAAAAGCAAATCGTAGCAACCAACGGTTGTTCATTTGTTTGAAAGGTGTAAAGAAATGTTAGAGACGTTTATAAATAGAAAAGCTTGTTTTTTGTGTTTTGACGGATATTATTAGAGCATTTTTCTTTTAAATTCTCAACAATTTATTTATGTTGTTGGAATATAAAGTTGAATGTTTGAGAATATCTTTCAAAAATTTCCAAAGTCTACTGATGATTAGGGTAGTTCCTATGAAATGTCGACATATAGATAGCTGGGAAACATAGAAAACAAGCTATTTATAATTTTTTACTGGTATAAATGTTAGAAGCTTAAATAGCGAATAAAAAACTTAATTGTTTAAAATTTTTTTTTATAAAAATAATTTTTTTTTTCAAATTTCACATAAATTGTTAAGTGGAATGCTTTTAAATTCTGACTTTTTTGCTATTCATCTGGAACACCCCTATTGTTATTTATTTTTCAATAATTCATTACTCCTTTCTGAAGCCTTCTTAAGGAAAATTTTTGAAAATTAAATAACAATAAATTTTGCAACAAGTGAGCAACAAACAATAATTAAATTAAAAATGGTTCAAAAATTAGCCCCAAGGAAATTAACAAACATCTAATTTTTTCTGCCTAAATTTAACGCTTAAACCACCATTACACTGACCCAACTGCCATTATATTCTAAAATATGCTTTTGATGTTAAAAGCCCAGAGCTAAGGAAACAGATTTTTTCCCCCAAACTCTTTTGTGAAGTGATAAATTCTTGTGTATAAACGATATTAAATCGGATTGCAGGAAATACAAAAAAAAACTCCAAAAAATAACGTACAGGCTTGTCTTTATGTTTATTTGAGTGCCCATTTGACAATCCTTAAGTCTCCCTATATAAGAGAAACTGGGGGGGAAAAGAACTTGAAAGTAAAATCCGAAACATAAAGGAAATTAAATTCCATAAATAAAGTATTATATTTTATGTTTCTGCATTTTTTATTTTTCCTTCTACTTCCCTCGCCAGTGTTGCTGCCCTTTTTGCCATTTTGTAGGTTTCCTTTTAAGCTGTTGCGCAAATTTCCATTCAATACTTTTTTGTGTATCTCACTCTGCCGTTTTGTTGATTTTGCATTTCTTTTTTTTCCAGTTGGCTTGTACTCGTATAAGCTAAAGATATTTTTTAGTTTGATTTTTGTCATCCTTTCAGTGCCTTTAACGATTTTAGATTTGTGCAGCTTAAGGAAAAGAAGAAAGAAATTCTTACTAATTGCCAAATTTAAATATTTTTGTACTTGTTATTGTTTGCCTGTGGACTATTTGTTTGTAGCAGCAGAAGAATAAGCAAAAATTACATTTTGATTTGAGTTTTTTTTTTAAAGCATCAAAAAACGTGTTTTGGCTTATGCAGGAAATTGCAAACTTTAAGGACTTCATCGGATGCTTTTTCAATAAAATTAAGCCAATTAGCAGGAAATTGTTTTAAGTAATATCAACCTCTTAATTCTCAAAAATCTATCCAACACTAGAAAAAACATATATGTACAAAGAATTTTATATTTTCAAATTGTTTAAAGAGAGTTTGTGAAACAAAATGCATCAGATGTAGGCACAATTGCCGTATTTGACGATTTTGGTTGCTGAAAATATCACGCTGACGATAAGGTTTGTTTTTGACGATTTCTGTGTATGACAATTTTACTTTTATATCTTTCGAGCAACTTTAATTTTACAACTATATATATACGGCCGTATGCAAAAAAACTCAACAAAGCTTGGTAAGCATTTGTTAAGAAAATTTACCTAATGTTTTATCCAAAAACAATTATTAACTTACCATATGTTTAAAGTTGAAATAAGCCACTTTAACTGTACGTTAAAATGACATTTGATTTGTTGACCTTGATTTTTCTTTAAATTCACAATTATAATGAAAATATTAACAAAATCAATGGATTATGCTCGGCAGATAAGTAAATTAGAACTTTACATTTTATACGAATTGAAAATAATAATTTTGAAAAGGAAATATAAATAAGAAATATGTTAGTGATGCACTTTCCATCAAACGAATAAGACGAAAAACGGTATTCGAATAATACAAATGTTTAAGGTATAATTAATCCTGTTAATTTTTCTCAAATTTATTAATATACCAAATATTGTACTTTCGTCATTTATTAAAAAGCTAAATCGATTAAACGTTTGTCAAAAATGTGTGATTTAAGGTAATAATAATAATTCTTTTTTTTAAATTTACTTTAATCGATTTTCGAATATTAGTTTTCATGCATCACTATTCAAGAAATTACAACTGAACATAATGGCATTGCCAGAATAAAACAACTAAATTCCTTACTATATATAAGAGTTAACGTACTGTTTTTGCATAAACTTTTTTAACAAATGTATGGTAGTGTTAATGTGTTTGGTAACTAACGTATACGTTAAAACTCAAGTAAGATTTTTTTTTTGGATATGGCCCATAATCTAGTAAAAATTATAAATAGCTTGTTTTCTATGTTTCTCAGCTATCTATATGTCGACATTTCATAGGAACCACCCTAATCATCAGTAGACTTTGGAAATTTTTGAAAGATATTTCCAAACATTCAACTTTATATCCCAATTTTAAATTCTCAGCAATTTATTTGGATTGTTGGGATATAAAGTTGAAAATTGTTTGGTTTGTACATATGTACATCAGGTTTTTAGTTCAAGTTTTTCCTTTCTTAAGTTTTTTTCTTAAGAAGGATTTTTTACAATACAAATTTGCTGTGATCATAATAATTATTGATTGAAGAAGACAAGAAAAATAATAATCAAATCTTTAGCTGGGGGACAACTAGCTGTTTCGTAGTCGCTACACTACTCATCAGC
Source organism: Thecocarcelia acutangulata (assembly GCA_914767995.1). Taxonomy (NCBI): domain Eukaryota; kingdom Metazoa; phylum Arthropoda; class Insecta; order Diptera; family Tachinidae; genus Thecocarcelia; species Thecocarcelia acutangulata. The sequence goes on along the minus strand of OU612097.1, from coordinate 97,365,198 downwards.
ACCCACTGGGATTTCAACTCGGATCATGACGTATCATGATCTAACTGATTTAACAAAAATGCATATGTGATTCAATATGAGATGAATATAGATAGAAAATAATTAAATGCTCGGTGGCTTAGTGGTTAAAGCAGTAGATCATAATACGTCATGACCCGAGTTCATTTATTTTGTACTAATTTTTTAATTACCATTGATTTAATTACCTAAGTGAGGTTTTCTAAAGCTTCAACTAAGCCTACTAAAGTACTCCTTCCATTGTAGGTGTAGAAGGCCTTGGCTGCTCAGGACATCGTGTGTAACAAACAAATGAATGTATAATCCAGTAAGAAAGTCTTCTATCTGCCAGATCAAGCATTTCGAAAAACCCGCTTTTTTCTTATTTTTACCAGTGGGATTTATTTCATTGTTTGGCATGTGTTTGTAGAGGTTTGAACAAAATATCATTCCCTTCACCTCCTTTGCAGTCATTTCATGCTAGAACAATTGTTCTCGTGTATTTAACGACCTTTTCAAATACAAAACCAAAACAATCCAAAAATACAAAAATGGGGTGCTAAGAGCCATTTTAAACTATTTTACAATTTTAAATTATTTAATTTTATCTTAATATTTTTTTATCTTTGTTTATTAAATATATATAAAATTTTTTCAGCTTAAGATCTTGTTTTTTTTATAAAAAATGTAACAATTTTCTAAATTTTATTTTTCAATATTTCGCCAACAATTTGCTAGCATCTTCAGGAAAAATTAAAATTCTTATATTGATGCTAAAAATTTTTTGTTTTTATTATTATTTATTTATCTCATTAGAATTTTACATTTCATTGATTAAATCTAAACCTTGCGAAGCCATTGCGCCTTGTCTGCAGGTCAATTTAAAAAAACAAAATATTTACATAATAATAATTTTTGGAAAAAAAAAGAAAATTGTAAGTGTAACAGTTCAAATGTTATAATATTGATTTTTAAAAAAACTTTCAAAAGGGAATTTTTTCATCCGTTATTTTATTTATAAAAATTTTACCAATATCTCAATATTGTTAAATATGATTGAACAAATTTTGAAAAATGCAATAAGAAACAAATTGAAAAGTACCAAATGAATATCGACAGAATATTTATAGAATTCATTACTTTTTATATATAAATAAAATAATTTTTCAGGACTCTCTTTCTCATCCTTAAGTTGTTGGCTTTTTCTATGATCTCAACAGGTAGTGAGTTTAACACTTTCGGAAGTGCTACTGCCAGTGTGTTTCTTCCATACCCGTTCTTATGTTTTTTTACTTTGTATCTTCCTTTGTTGTTCATACGGGTTGGGTATTGGTGGTTGATTTTGTGAAGATATCTCCTGTCATTGTAAAATTCTATTTTATTCTATTGCAAGTCTTGTTTTCTATATGCTGTTTTTTTTTTAACTTTTTTATTTTATTTATTGAATCTACATAAGAAATGTAATGACAATAAGTATTCAATTCTTAATACTAAAAAAAATTGTGATTAAAGTCCTGCCAGTGCTGGACAAAAATTTATTTTTATGCGAATATTATTTCAGAATTCAGTCATCTGTTTAGAGCTCTAATGGTAGCCAAAGTATCCCTCCTTCTCAGACGGGTATGACCACCAAAGTTAAGAAGAAAGTTAAGAGGATTTGGATGGAATTCAAGTTTGTTAATATACTTTGTCGCGTACTTCACAAATTCAGATTTCACAAAAGGTACGTTCAGATCTGCGTGGATTCGTAAGTTTTTAACGTACCATGGAGCGTCTGTAATTCTACGGAGTATTCTATTTTGACTTCTTTGAATTTTTTCAATGTTGGATGCCGAGGCTGTGCCCCATAATTGAATCCCATAGCACCATATTGGCTTTAGAATTGAGTTGTACAGCAAAAGTTTACAATCAAGCTTCAAGGTCGAATTTCTGTCTATTAGCCAGTTAATTTGCACTGCTTTCAATTTCATCTGCGTTACTTTTGCCTCGATGTGCGACTTCCATGTTAGTCTACGGTCAAGATCAATACCAAGGTATTTGGCTTCACTGTGTTGAGGTATTACTTTATTATTAATAGTAATGGGTGAGCATGTTCCTAGACGCAGTGCGAATGTAACATGGGCACACTTTTGTTCATTAACCTTGATTTTCAAAAGCCATTTTCTCTAGTTTGTCGATATGTTTCTGTAAATTTATTGCTGCTTGCTGGTGGTTACTATGTATGCTAAGGAATGCTGTATCATCTGCAAATGTTGAAGTGTGAATGTTGGTGCTTGTCGGCATGTCAGACGCGTAGATCAAATATAAGATAGGCCCTAATATGCTACCTTGGGGAACTCCAGCTTCAATAGGCTGGGCGGGGCTTATGAAATCGCCTTCTTTTATTATAAATTGGCGACTATATAAATAGCTTTCCAAAAGGTTATGTACGTTAGCAGGTAAGTTAAACTTTATTTTATGCATTAAGCCATCGTGCCACACTTTATCAAAAGCTTGTGAGACGTTGATGAATAAGGCAGAGCAATATTTTTTATCTTCACACGCCTTTCTTGTGACGTTAACTAACCTGTGTGTTTGCCATGGTGCCATGTTTCGCTCTAAAACCAAATTGGTGATCAGGAATACATTCCACCTTATTAAGCATTGGATCCAACTTCGCCTTTAGCAATTCTTCGAAAAGTTTTGAAATTGTTGTCAGTAGACTTATTGGACGGTAGGATTCTGCTTTCGAGTGATCCTTCCCTGGCTTAGGAATCATTGTTATCATGGACACCTTCCACTCTGCAGGATAATACTCAAGTCGTAAAATAGCATTAAAAATAAAAAGAACAATTCTTTTAGCTACACGAGGCAGCTCTACGAGCATTTTGTTGCTGATTTTATCCACACCTGAAGCTTTTTTAAGGTTTAGATTACCAATAGCATTTTCAACTTCTTCAAAATTGAATCTTAAAGGCACAGGAGGTCTACTAACAATAGGCGGCAACTCATTTGCATTATCAGACCTATTTGTGGTAAAAACGTTTTTCAAATGGTTAACAAATAAATTACCCTTTTTCCGAGTCATCTCTAGCCCAGTCACCAGATAGCTCTCGCAAGGGCCATTTGAATTCAATTATTTTCGAAACTTAATGAACTACTTTAACAAAAAAACGTATTATTTTTCAAATTAGTTTCTAAAAAATTAATTACATAAACTTTACAAAAAGATACTCAAATAATTTCTTAATGTAGCAAAATTGATCAGCCACTCTGTATATACGAGTAAGTTTGTTTCATCCAATAAACTCACTTTCGAAAATGTAAAAAATTGTACTTCAGAAGGACCAAAAAAAAAAAACAGTCATATGCCGTAGAAGTATTACTTGTACCAAACTGCACAGTATACGCTAATTTAAATGTGCTCAGCTAGAATAGAAAACAATGGGATTTGTTCCAATTGACATTTTAAGGAAAAAAGTTTCCTAAACTTTAATAACATATTTTGACAGTGAGTAGTTTTTCTGTAAAGTGTCACCTTTGATAAGCAATAATTCATTACTCATTTCACTTCTCCGGTTTTGTACACACTTGTCAAAAGAAAACTTTCAAAACAATTTAAAAATTTCCATAAAATTTTAGCATTTTTAATCCCTTCTGAAGGTTTGTGAAATAAATTCCTAAATTATTTATATACTTTTAAGTTCTTCAATTTATTTCTTCTTCATAATTCCCTTCTAAAGAAAGTTTTGCAACAGTTTCGTTAGTGTGTGTGTGTGTGTGTGTGTGTGTTTTGTTTTTAAGTTGATCTACGTAAATGTATACATATATAAGCATATAAAAAACTTTATATGGCTTAAAAACTTAAAAAGTTTAAACTTATTTATATAACACAAACCTTAACGATAACAAATACACATGTCTGCAAACAAAGTTTATATTGTACAAAATCTACGCAATTCTGATTCCCAGCAGTCAGCTGATAAATTGGCAAGTTAAACTTTTCTTAATGTTATTTTTTCAGTTGTGCAACCTGCAGGCACTGTTATTGGTATTTTATAGATAATAAAGAGTCATTTGGGTAGAGTTAAAATTTAACACTGTTTACCAATTTATTTGTCAGATATGTATATTGAATGTAAATATGGTGAATAAAATGTGAATTCAATACAAAAAGTTGGTTTTGTCTGAAAACGGTAAGAATAAAAGAATACTTTCGCAAATGCAAAAAATAAAAGTTTCTTCTGGAATTTTTATAAAGAATCTTAATATTGTAAAAGATATGTAAAGTCATAGTATAGCAATCAAGATTAGGCATGATCAATACAAACATATGCCAACTGAAAAGCCAAGCTGGTAGCTCGCTCATGATTGAGAATAACCCAGTTGGCAAAATCATCCTAGACGACAGTGTCCTCGGAGATATATGTACGATTTGTTTTCTTTTGTTTAGGTTTTGTAATGAAAATATTTACGATTTGTCCTCTTTTGTTTAGGTTTTGCAATGAAATGAGGACCATATTGGCGACAATGTCTTCAATCTGGCCGTTCGCCTGTAGGCGACAGATGAGCGACAATATCTACAAATTGTTCATGTAGGCATTGCAAAAAAACAACTGTTTTCTAAAGGGTGGTTAAATTTCAAGGGCCGATGTTGATTTTAAATAAAACACAAACTATTTAGGAAATTATTGTAATTTTATTTTATTATGATATATTGGTATTATTCAATTATATATGGAACAAAATATCGGCCAAATGGGAGCCGCAACCACGGCGGCACACCTCCATCCGATGGTCCAAATTTTCGATGACTCTGAGGCATAATGGAGGTTCTATGCCGTTAATGTGCCGAATTATCTCATCCTTTAGCTGTTGAATTGTTGCTGGCTTATCGACGTATACCTTTTCTTTCAAATAACCCCAAAGAAAAAAGTCCAACGGTGTCAAATCACATGATCTTGGCGGCCAATTGACATCGCCATTACGTGAGATAACACGGCCATTGAATTTGTTGCGCAAAAGAGCAATTGTTTCGTTAGCTGTGTGCCAAGTGGCACCGTCCTGCTGAAACCACATATCGTCTACATCCATATCTTCCAATTCGGGCCATAAAAAGTTCGTTATCATCTCACGATAGCGATCACCATTCACAATAACTGCCTGACCGGCCTCATTTTGGAAAAAATACGGCCCGATGATGCCGACAGCACATAAACCGCACCAAACAGTCACTCTTTGTGGGTGCATTGGTTTTTCGACAGTCACTCTTGGATTCTCATTCGCCCAAATGCGGCAATTCTGTTTATTGACGAATCCACTGAGGTGAAAATGTGCCTCATCACTGAAGATGATTTCCTTCGAAAATTTTCATAATAAGTCTGGATAACTTTAACACGTTGTTGGATTGTGTATCCCTCCACGGTTCAAATTGAGTAAGTCTGAAATAGAGAAATGTCAAAAAGGATTCGGAAAAAAAGTTGGCGTTTAGGTGTGGTTTACATTCAACATCGGCCCTTGAAATTTAACCACCCGATAAAACAAACTGAACAATAATTTATATTTGTGTTTAAATAAGTGACACGTTGGACGACAATGTCTTCAATCTAGACTTCAAATCGTTCAAGTAAAATATTTCTACAAAAAAAAAAAAAAAAAAAGAAAAAAGGGACTCTAAAAAAACAATAAAAATGTATTAAATTTGAATAAACATTTTTACTCAGTTGAATATGAACAGCAGTACGAGACATATTGTCAGTTTTTTCTGTAATAGCAATTTTCATACACTTCAAGAAATTTGTTTAAAAACACGATGTCTAGTCAATAAAGCTTTACTATTCGCTCACGAACACACAAATGAAATTTTCTTAGTGTTTGACAGGTGGCTTGATAGTCTAGGTTAGGTTTTATAGGCTGCCAGTTATTGTAAAGCTAGCCCACTTGGGTCCAGTCTGGTCCCGTTGTGTTGCCTGGATGTGATACGTATCTCAGTAGGTGGCTTGATGGTAAACAGAAAAGTCTTTTGTAATTCATCAACTCAAGTTTGCCAAACACGAACTTTATCTATTAAAGAAGTTTGATCAGGAAAATTTAATAGTCTAAATGCCATTTAAAAAAAATCTAAAAAAACATATACCGCATGTCCCAGAACTCAACATCAAGCCGAAACGGGGTGACAAGACTGATTGTAACCATCATGAGAAAAATCAGAACAAAGATCTAAAAAATAGACTTGTGCGAATAAAAGACAATTGAATTGAAACAGGTATCGATGGGAATAAAAGATCATCTGTGCTGCAAAACAAAGAGAAAAGAAAAAACCAAGCTTTCAAAATGAAGATAAAAGAAAGCTTTTCCCCTTTTTACAATGATCCCCTGTCTGCTTTTTCTTAGAAAATAGATTGTGATAAACATCGTTATAAACCGTTTGATATAAAATAATTTACATTCCCATTATTTCAATTTTCAGTTCATGGCTTCTTAAAGGTTTCCAGCAGACTAATTTTTGCATTACGGCTTTGTATTATAAAAAGAGCTGCTCTCTTGACCATCCGTACATCATTCTCGCCTTGATTTTATATTGAATACACGAATTTATTGATGTCAATAAATATAAATTTAAATTGACGGAATATAACTGTGTGACAACAAAAAACTTTTCAACAGTATCAAACGGCATTGCACTCCGTATGTGTCAATATTTGTGTTTGGAGGTAGGATGCAAATATATTAGCACGCATATAATCACACGCCCACACATACGCATACATACATTTCAAGGAAAAGCTTAATGGTGTGCGTGAGTTTTTGTTTGCACGTTTTATGCAGACAATAACTGTCATGTTCAATAAAATTTATTGCTGAAACTGAACTCTTTCGAAACGTGTTGCTGTATGCGTTGAAAATGAAGAAAATGTAAAAAAATATTTAAATAATTTGTAGTGACACAATTCAAATTTATTACACTGAAACTGGTACCCAGCAAATGAACCTTAATCTCTGATTATGCCCAGTAACATATTAGAATTTTTTTTCATAGATATGAGTAAAACAAATTAAAGAAATTAAAAGCGAACCGCCTTTTAGAATAAGCAAAAGATATCACTGTGTGACAAAAGAACAGAAGAAGCACTGTTTTAAAAAGAAGAAAAATTCTAAAATAACTAAAGAGAATTTTTAAGAATTTGTGAAAAATTTCTATTTAATTCATTGTGAGTATTAAATACGGAATCTGTGCAACCGTTTTCACTGAAAGCTCATTTACGTAATAAGCAAAGCAGGTTGTAGTGACATAGCCAACACTGTTGCAATAGGTAGTCACTTATCCATCCCTGTTTAATATTAAAATAAGAACACTTCCATAGTTTGTATATAAGACGACTCTGTCTCGGTAAGATGAAAAACGAATAAAGATGATTTTTCGCATAACCACCTACATGTCGAGTTCTTTAATTTACTAAGCGGAGATTCAATAAGGTAACTATTAATCTGGGGACTTATGCGGAAATAGAAAGTATCAGCTGGTAACATAGGCTTTTACATACATTCCAATAAAATTAAGCAAACATTTGCATGACATGTTTTTAAATGCCGTTTTTTATTTGTCTTTATTTAAAATGTTAACACACCACTAGATATTCGGTAGGGATATCGTGATACGAGTAGTAACAAACAGCAAAGTCGCCATCAACTCGCTGATTGGAATATATACTAATTCCAGTCTGGTTCAAGAATGCCGGACATTTTTAAATAAAGTGGTGAGACATTCTAACCCAACCCGAAAATAACGACACCAACCTCGCTAATGACCTAGCCAAAAAGGGAACAACCCTAGAGGACAGGGAGAATGTGGACAACCCTTACTATCGTGTTGGAAAATAATAAAACTCCATACGCTAAAAATTACCCAAGAAAAATAACTCACAAAACCTACATGCCTTATATCAGGGAATCTGTGGCCGCACATTAACTCTAAAAGAACGGGGGAGCTATTAAAACTGTCCAGACCTCACCTGAGAGTCACTGTCATCACTTGACATTGCCCGTTTGAAAACCATACCAGGAGGCTAGGCTTACCCTATAATGACTTCTGCAGTAGTTGCGAAAACGAGGAAGAGGAGGAGACAATACTTCATCTCCTCGAAAAATGTCTGGCATAGGCGCATTATCGCCTAGAATATCTAGGCGACAGGAGCTTCAATACTAGGCAATCATGCCTAGTCTCGGTCAATCCGACCGCACTAGTTTCTTTCATAAGGAGCAGCGGATGGCTAGTATATACATCAGCAAGTAACGCCATATTAAGCAGTTTCCCGCCTTTCCTCTCCCTCACTCCCACTTTATCCCTCCAAATTTTATTTTTCAACTCTACTATTCCACTTTTCAGGCAATCACAAAGGGAACGATCTTCAGGACCCAACAGAGCAGGAGAAACCAGGTACTTTTTGGAGAATCTAGCGGCCTGCCAACCTAACCTAACCTCTGCCAGTTTATCATTAGGATAAAGCAAGTATATTAGAACCTATGATTGAGGTAGCACCTATGAAATGTCGACATATAGACAGCTAGGAAGCATAAAAAACAAGCTGTACATGTTTTTGATTGATCTAATTAAACCTTAATTATTAAGGCTAGCATGACCCACGTATAATAGAAGAGCTATTATCCTTAGGAGCTTATTCCGATAGAAGTGGTACTTTACAGTGACTGTTCTAACGGGACATTGTTACATAGAGACGCATGTATTTTTCATTTAATGAAGTTGTAGGGATCAGGAAGAGGTTGTAGTGCCACCCATCACTAACACTACTTTTAATACCAACTAATAATACTACTAGTTTACTACAACTGTAATAAAACGATAACATTAAGATAAAATTATATAAAAGAGGCAGATCGGAGATGACTGTTAATCTGAACGAATTAAGTGATTGTTTGTAAAACATGGCGACCGTGATTAAGTTTCAATGAAACTAAAATAAAGTATGTAAAGTGCTCCATTTCCCAAAAAAAAAAAAAAAAACAAACACATAAATGCTTGTTTTGCTCGACAAGTTAGATATTGTTGAATACTTCCCTTCCTGTGATGGTGTGCAGCTCTATCTTATATACGGTATCAGTTAGACAGATCGAAGATGCACGATTGGGCAGAATGATCGGACCGAGTAAATGACCATATGTTAATATGATAACGAGTTCGGATCCAAGTGGGTGCTGATGAGTAGCATATCACCTACTAAACTGCTACTTATCCCCTAGCTTTTCACCCAGAGAGCAGGTTTTACCTTGGTGTACAAACAAGTATATTAAAGAACTCGTTGACTGAATTGTTTAAGTGGCCGTATTTAAAAATACATAACATGATAACGAGTTCGAATCCTAGTGGGTGCCAATGAGTAGTATAGCGGCTACTAAACTGCTACTTGTCCTCTAGCTTTTCACCCAGAGAGCAGGTTTTACTTTCATGTACAAAAAAATACATTAAAAAACTCGTTTACTGAATTGGTTAAGTGGCCGTATTAAAAAATTCGAAGTTCGAATCCTAGTGGTAGCCGATGAGTAATATAGCGGCTACTAAACAGCAGGTTTTTCCTAACCAAGGCACTCCGCTTTCGGAGGCATGTGGAGCAGGAGTTTCTCGGTTGTTTTAGTACATTAAACTCTAGGAAGCCGCACATCTTATGTTGTGTTGAACTTTCGAAACCCTCACCAAGGGTTAATTGACAAAGCGAGAATCAGCAATGTCCCCGCGAGGTTTTGCCATCTCAGCGGTGATCATGGTTGAGGAGCCTACCTCGGCTGCAACGTTCTGGCTATGGTTTAAACTTATATCGCAGAAAGAGCAATTAGTTTACCTAATAACTGTGTGGCAATGCAGATTTTTGGGGGCTAATAACCCCCAAGGTATAAGGTATCAGACGGCTGGGTTGGTCAGGAGCTGTTGCTCTTAATGGCTTTCGGGCAACAACTCATTAAGGCTGGTCTTCCATTTACTATCTGAAAAAATGCATACAGGCTATAAACTCCTGCTAAAAGTAAGCTTTATAAGTCACACAGACGAGCTGTTGAATTTCCTGGCTGAAAGTGGTATTGAACTCATAACCTAATGAATTACATCATGTTAGTTTATTATCATAAACGAAATATATTCATTCTATTTACTATTGTTATTTTTTTAATAAAACAATATTCATAGCCCGTAAACAATGACTAAATCGTAACACTAACGTAAAAAATTGTTATATCTACGAAAGTTTTTCTATCAGTATGAGAGATATTGCATACCCCTCTTGCATCTAGCGGCTTGTGATAGTGAGCCATTGGACGTTTATTCGGTTTAGCCCGAAAGATTATTTATTATTATTAGTGGATGGGATATGGCCCTCATCAACCATCTGCACTGCGACCAATATTGATCTATTGTGCGTCCCCTTGCCCCGTTATGGGTTGAGTATGTCAAGAAAACGGACAAGCTCCTCCAATGGGAGTGATATTAAGTCACATTCACTATATCTTCTGTGTCCCAGTGCTCCACAATGAGAGATTAAGTGCTCCATTGACTCCTCTTCATCACCGCAGAATCTGCAAATGTCTGTGTTGGATATTCCCATCCTGTGGAGATGCTTGTAGCAGTTATAGTGACCTGTAAGTGCACCTGTCAATGTTCTGAGACTTTTTCTGTCCAGTTTTAGACCACGTTCGGCCCTCTTTTTATCAAAGTTTAGTATTCAAGACCAGCTGTCTCGTTCCACTGTTGTTCAACGATGGACACCGTCCATTTTTTTATCTCCTCATTCATGAGACCCTTGTTGAAGCCAAAAGTTGGAGTGGGTTGGAGGTGTCCCCTGTGCTCCTTTCTTGGCATGTCAGCCATTTCATTGCCGTGATGCCCTTCGTGTCCTGGCACCCAGATCAGGGTGACCTGGTTCTGGCTTGCCAGTTCGTTTAGTCTGTTGTGACATTCCAGTACTAACTTGGACGTGAAGACACAACTGCTCAGAGCCTTCAGCACTGATTGGCTATCAGAGAGTATTCCTATCAGCACTCCCTTGTGCCCCCTATCGGAGAGTATTTCAACCGCTTCCCTTATTGCGTATAGTTCCGCTTGGAAGATTGTGGTGTCTCTGCTAAGAGTTATATATTTGCGTGCTCTAGGCCCCACTATTCCCGCTCCAATACCTTGGAGCGTTTTGGATCTATCCGTGTACCACTTTTGTGAACCATCCCGCAAACATCCTCTATTTTAAATTCACTTTTGTCGGCTGGCAAGAATGACACTCAATATGATAAACATTTTTTCGCCAAACACTGTATTGGCCCACGGCTGCATTCAAATGCACAAATTAAATTTCTGTTAAATTAAACTCCAATCAATAATTATTTTGTCTGCGAAAAAGGCGTATAATAACTGCAATTATTTATAATAAATTCGCACTTGTCCAGATGAGTTTATTTTTCTGCTTTAATTCCAATGGCACGTCAAAACTAACATGATTATCATATCAATGGCGTTCATGATTTTTTTCATATTTCCATTACAAATTCAGCGGCAGAAATTATTTATAATTACAGCTTCATTAATAAGTGCATGATGAATGAGGCAATTTGTTCTGGATATTATAAAAATAAAATGTGAAATATTAAAAATAAGTTTTATTTATTATGAACAGGATTAAAGATCATGACGTTTTAAGCAAGCTATAAGCAGATTACACCTGAGCAACATAAGGGAAACAAAGTGAAAGTACAGACAAAGAAAAAGCAGTTTGAAATGAAAGTAACATTAAAATATACTCTATAAAAGGTTTAAAACTGACTTTGACAAAATGCATATTGGGAGACTGCAAAAAATAAACAATAATATAAAAGGTGTCTCAGAACGTTTTCCGTTCTTGAATTAACCATTACGCGTCAATCGATGATAGCAGAGGTAGGGGAGTAATCGCTTGGCCGGCTTGTTAAGTTTAGTAGCCACGAGTTCATGGGACCGCAGCGCGTATTTTGCGTGCGAGCGTTTTATAAAAACAACGACTCCTCCACTGTTGGGCGTCTTCTCTACGGGACACATATAATTTAACAAACTTAAAATATATAAATAGAACAAGTGTCTATTTAATTAAGCATTGGATGTGAAAATTTGAAGAGACTGGGAATGCAATGCCGGACAAATCATCTGGGCGCAAAATAACGTTAAGAACAAGCATGAACGTCGACCACGTACGCCATTCTGTTATGGACGATCCACGACACTCGATGATGAATTGGCCGCAGCTTCTTCTAACTGGAACAAATCTACGGCTCAGTGCATTATTTTGAAAGAATTGCATTGCACCCCTATAAAATTTTTATTGTTCAAGAAATAAAGTCCGTTGATCCTGATAGACGAGTCGAATTCTGCAGGATAATGAAAATCCGTTTTGGGAGTTTCAATAACACATCAACGGTCTCGTGGATAAACCAAATGGCAGAAACTGGGCTTCTCAGAATCCACTATAGCTGCATCAGAAGCCTTTGCAGTCGCCAAAAGTTATTGTTTGGGCTGCCATATCAAGTTAAGGAATTATCGGTCCTTATTTTTTTGAGGATGACCAAGGTCGACCTCTGCCTATCAGATTCTGATCGATATTAGTAATGTTTACAATCCAAGTTTACAATCTAATGGTGTTTTCGTTTCTACAAAAATGTGTCATTTTATTCAAAACTCTTCTTTTCTTCAACTCTTTTTTTGAATGAGAACTGTCAGCTATTTAAAAAAAAAATAAATTTTCTTCATTTTGCATAACTTCTGTTTTATTGCATGTTTACAGTGGTTGCAAAAAATTTGTTGTTTTTGCCTTTTAACAAGGCGGAATATTGTGTAGAAACGAAAACACTATAAGTTTACAATTAGTAAAGTTTACAATCCATTGGAATCCAACCTGAATGCTTCGATGCATTTTTTTATTTTATTTTATTTTTTTTTTTTGCTTAGGGATGACCGAGGTCGATCTCTGACCATTAATTCTGATCGATATTGCCATATGATGCGGCCTTTTTTAGCTACAGAAATGCAAAACCACAGCACCTTTTTCCAAGAAGATAGAACCACTTCTCATGTTACAAAGAGTGATAAGCCGCCGAGGAGATATCAACTGACCACCGGGTCAGTTGATATCTCCTAAGTGGCTACCCAGCACGTAAAGTTCACAATCCTTTGCCATCCAGCCTGAATAGTTTGATGTATTATTTTTATTTATTTTTATTTTATTTTATTTTTTATTTTTTGGATGACCAAGGTCGACCTCTGACCGTTAATTTTGGTCGATATTGCCATACAATGTGGACTGTTTTAGCTACAGAAATGAAAAACCAGGATGGCTACAAGGACAGCACCTTTTTCCAGCAAGATGGAGCCACTTCTCATTTTACAAATTACTCATTAGCTGGTCTGGATGATTTATACCCTGGAAGAGTGATAAGCCGCCAAGGAGACATCTGAAAAGTAAAGTTTACAATCCATTGCCATCCAACCTGAATGCTATAATTTCTTATTATTTTTTATTTTTTTCAGGATGATCGAGGTCGACCTCTGACCGTTAATTTTGATTAATATTGCCATATGATGTGGACTTTTTTAGCTACAGAAATGCAAAACCAGGATGGCTACAATAGCAACACCTTTTTCCAGCAAGATGGAGCCACTTGTAATGTTACAAATGACTCATTAGCTGCTTTTCATGATTTATTCCCTGGAAGAGTGATAAGCAAGCCACCGAGGAGACATCAACTGGCCACTGGGGAGCCCCGATTTAACGCCTGCGGATTTTTTTCTAAGTGGCTACCTAACACGTGAGTTCACTTGCCATTGTCATCCAGCCTGAATACTTGATGCATTATTTTTATTTATTTATTTAGTTTTTTATTTTTTATTATTTTTTTTTTTTTTTTTTGGATGACCGAGGTCGTCCTCTGACCGTTAATTTTGATCGATATTGACATATGATGAGACTTTTTTAGCTACAGAAATACAAAACCAAGATGACTACAATGGCAGCATCTTTTTCTAGCAATATTGAGCCACTTCTCATGTTACAAATGACTCAATAGCTGCTCTTCACGATTTATTCCTGGAAGAGTGATAAGCCGCCGAGAAGATATCAACTGGCCACCGGCAAGATCCAATTTAATGTCTATTGATTTTTTCCTATGAGGCTACCTAAAAAGTAAGGTTTAAAATCCATTACCATGAAGAAATCAACTCTATTCCAAGAGGGATGCTCCGTCGAGTGATTGAAAATTTTAATTCCAGCTTATAAAAGTAAGAAGAAACGGATGGAGAACATTGGCAAACGGTTATTTTTCACAAATAAACTTCAAGAACTCCTCTTTAATTTAACAATTAACAGAGCTAGGTTTAATTGCTATTGTTGAAAACAATAGCAAAAAACATTCTGGGACATCCTTTATGGCAATATATTAAAAATAGTGTTGTAAATACAAACATATTGCTGCGTTAGATCCCAAACCATACAGCTCAGCAATTTTATGTAGGTCTTCGAAAGCAAAAATTTTCGATGCCCAGCGAATAAAAATAAAGCACTTCTACTTCTTTAAATATCTTAAAAATATTGAGATTTTTTTTTTAACTTGCAATTAAACAAACGTCAGTACCTTTTCAAAAAAAAGGCAATAAACATTTATGTTGATAAGAAACAAAAGAATTTTCACAACATTTAAGCACTTGTTTTCTGATTCTTCTTCCTCTTGCTTAATATATGTTAATTACTTCCGTTCTGCTACATTTTAGTACAAATTCGAAACAAAAGAAAACGTGTTGGTGATTTACTTAAATTCTTTTGATGTCGCCGTTTTGCTAAAAACATAAAAGAAAAACACAACAAGAATAAATTTTTTCATGCCTTTTTGTTTTTGTAACAATTTCACTTTAATTTGTTTCCTTAAAACGTGTTGCAACTGTTGCCACGATTTGTATTTTCTTAAGCGTTAAACATGTTTTTGGCACCAACTTCCTGTTTGTTAATGTGCATTCATTTGTAAAGCACAAAAGCTAAAAAAAATATCAACACAAATACAAATTTTTTTCTTTGCTAATTTCAGGCAGAAGGGGGAGAAACAATTGAAAGTCTTTTAAAACAGTTTACTGTAACGAAACACTTTATGGGGAAGTTAAGTTCATATTAACTTTAACAAAAATGCTAAAAATAAAATCCTTTTTTATTTTTCTCACATAAACTACGCTGAAAGAAAGTTGTTTGTAATTCAAAATAATTAAAGTTTTATATAGAAAGCAAAACAAAAATGCTGGAGAAAAAACTAGTTTAAAGAAAGCCTGAAGCTTCTTTTAAGACAATGTTGTCAAATTAAAGTTTTTCAACAAAAAGAAAAAAAAAAGAAAACAAACTCATTTAGTAAAAAATATCAGTAAAAACACATAAAAGTTTTAAGTTTGCGACAACTTTGTCAGCTCAAGAAAAATATCGTACCATGTGAATTACAAAATCGGGCATATTTTTTAGGCTTATTATTGTTTTGAATGTTTAAAATGTCAAGTTGAATAAATGTAGTACAAAAAACTAAAAAACACGCTTCGATATCAAATTAAAAATTTTTTATTAACTATTGTTTAAGCTTCCTCCATATAACCAGATAATTATTTGTTTTTAAGAGTTCTCATAGTCAACTTCAGCAAACGCCAAAATCTCCCCACTTTCTCAAAAGCAATTTGCCGTATTGCACTAAATCCAATGAACCAAACACGCACTGAATATGAAAAACCGGTTAGCGAAGTGGTTGACAATTCCCAAAATCGGTTTCGTGAATTCCCAAAATCCCCAAACTTCCCCGAAAGCAATACGGCAACTCCAACTTTCACACTAAAGTGACCACACTGCATATACAGTTTTATTTACTTACATATGTAATAATCACCTAAATGAAATTCCCAAAAATCGTCTTTGTGAATCCCCAAAATCCCCCCACTTCCTTGAAAGCAATACGGCAACTCCAACTTTCATCTTAAGGCGGCAACACTGAATATACAGTTTTATATGAGCATGAGTTTCGAGTGTTGCAAGCATACAAACGATGAAACAACCAAACAAACATGCAGGTAAATCTAATAGCGTATTGAAAATAACAGCCTGTTCGACGATATCGAATGAAAATGTAGGCGAAAGAAAGCTAGTCACTCACATTCAAATCAATTTGGGTTTGTCTATGTCACTATTGTTCGTTCGCATGAACTTATGTGTTTAATCGTTCGCATAGAATAAAGTTAGAAAAAACCCAAATCAATTTTCTTTCGCCCTGAATGCGAATGAACTTATCCTTTCGACATCGGCGAACTGGCTGTAAAATTTTTTACAAAAAAACGTCATCAGCTACACGACTTACAATCTTTACTGCAAGGGATGTAATATGTCGAAAAAATTTACGATATCGAATTATTAAAAGTTACAGAATTTGTTAATTACTAAAGTGGTAGCGAATTCACGCGCCTTTATGAATATGAACTGCACTATTCAGTGTTTGCTTTTTCGTAATATTTGACAAACATGGATTGATCGTTTAACAGCAAACACTTAGCTTTCGACTTATCCTTTCGACATCGGCGAACTGGATGTAAATATTTAAATGGAAAATGTTACAAAATAATCGAAATCAAGTTCACATTAGAAGCGAATACTCTTAGGGGAGTATTTCACAATTTCAAAGTAGCCTTTTAGGCTTCAGGTTAAAAGTACGATATAATGACCTACTGATTTATATGTTTCTGGAGCGCAAACGACATCCGACAACACAAAAATGAACTTGAACACATCCTTATGAAAAAGCAAATCGATATAATGCTGCTTGCTGAAACTCATTTGATGCTCACAACATATGTCAAAATTAGCAGGTGCATGCATATGATGCTGGATGTACCTGTGGCAGATCTTGTGGAGGATTGGCAATTATGATAGAAACCAGAATTAAGCACTATTTGCTAAACGAGATACATGAGGGGTATGTCTGAGCAACCTATTGCTTTTATTTCAATAAAAGTACTGGGTTCGCTCTATATTTTAAGCTTAAAATTGTAAACATATATTAAAATTGTAAACATATATTTAACATACAACCCCTGTCTTCTTCTGTCATCATCTCATGCAACCACTTGGCCTGCACTAAAAACTTCTCAAATATGATCCAGAACCCTCCCCAATCTGGCTGGCCATTTTCTTTTTTCAAGCTCTTTGATCTGAGACTTTAAGTTTCGCGAAATATTTAAAAGTTTGCTTTTTCTTCTAAATTTTTTTATTATATATTTTTTTGGAATTTATTTTTGTGTTCATTTCATTTGTTTCCATTGACATTTCAAAAAGATTTATTTTTTGTAGTATTGTATTTATTGCTCTTGCATATACCTGGTATGAATTCGCCTTGATTACAACAATATTTAATTCAATTCATTTCAACTATATTTCTTCCTTTTTTTTTTTTTTTAATTAAAAAATAAACTTATGGATATGTATAATTTAATAATTAAAAGAATATTCTAACCTCTCGTTTTCGGTGTACATCCGTTTCTCATTCCAAACTGTTTATCTAAAGCTCGCATGCGACATACCAAGTTGGTGGAGGATCAGCGTTTATGGATGTTCTAATGTCTGATATTTTCCTTCATAATCTAACCATTTTTCCGCCTCTTATATATTTTGGATTAGCCGTCGTTGGAATCACGTCGGGTTTACTGTCCTGTATTGTATTTTTCCTTGCGTTAACCTACACTCCTCGTTTTTAAAACTAATTTTAAAACTACAAAACTTATTCTAATTATTACTATTTTTAGACCACAAAGAAATAAATTATTAAAAGTATACAAAATAGTCAGTTGTTTTGGAAATTGTACACCGCAGTGATTTTAAAAATGATGAGCTAGTGTGTATACTTAAATAATATTGTGTTTTAGAATAATAAATAACGCAATAAGCATAAAACTAATTAAAACTAATGGTCTGCAAATATATGTATACAACATTTTCATGAAAAATTTGTTATTTCCTCGATTTGCTCACCGCCTCAATTTCCAGTAACAGAAAATCAATATTCACATTGTTTCAAGTCTCGATGTTTAGATGCTGGTGACTATAATGCTATGCAAACTTATAGCGATCACGTTTAATTTCCCCGAATTCTATTTCCAAAATGGTCTTAGATGTGACTACTAGCGGAACCCTACTTATTGGCCGTCAGACCGATGAAAGATCCCAGATGTTATAGATTTTGGAGTTGCAAAAAAATTTGCTTTAGAATAGATGCGAGTGGAGCCTTCATTAAATCTGTCATCAGATCACTCACACATCATAATGTCTGTTTCGTTCCCCCATGAGATCGGCTCACCGTTTGGTTACTGGTCGTTGACCGTCACTAGAGTTAATTGGCTAAAATACAAAAAAAAGATTTGAGCACTCATTGCACGGAGAATATTACCTTGAGAACGCCTGAGGATATTGAAGTGTCAATTAACGATTCTTCGGAAAACCTTAAACAAACCATACAGCATACTACCACTAACCATATAAGATCCAGAAGTGAGAAAAATAGAACTTATTCGTCTGAAATTGAGCAACTCTTGTGAGAAAAAAGAAGAGTCAGAAAAAAGTGGCAACTCTGCAGGTCTCCCATTTCAAAATTAGGCTATGGAAAAGTACAAACGAATTGAGAAATCTGCTTGAAATCGAAAGAATGGCTTCTCTTAAAACATATTTGGAAAGCCTTGATGGTACTCCTCAATTTCACTGTTTCTTATGGCAAGCGACAAAAGGATTGGAAAGACGCGTTAGAGCTAAGCCGCCTTTGCAAACGTCAACTGGCGACTGGGGAAGAGCCGATTCTGAAAAGGGATAATCACTTCAGAAACGTTTTTATTACAAATAATGCAGCTGAACTACCGCCTTATGCTGTTAAACCGCTTGTGTCTTCGAGACTTAGTTGTGAAGGTGGCGAAAACGTTATCATTATCATAAACCCCAGGAAAGCTCAGGGTATGGTAAAATGCTTGTACAGTTAGTTCGTGTGGCTGCAAAACTGTTCTTTTTATTTTTATTTATTTATTTATTTATTTATTTAATCCATTTATTAATTTATCCAAGCCCTTAATTGGGCCAATTGATTACAAAAAAAAAAAAAGTTTAAATTGTACAACTATGTATATTCTATTATTTATATATACATTATATTATTTAAATACATACATGCATACATACATACTTTTATGTCAATGTAACGGATACATACATATATAGTGAAGGAGTGGTAGTGCAATAACCATTTATAAGTTAGCTAGAACTATTTTACGGAACTTATTAGGAGTGTGAGAAAAAGATCTCTCATTATAAGGTATTATCTAATTCCATGTTCGTATAACTCTAGCTTGGTATGACCTCTGCATTACTAAAGTGTTGAAATGTACCTGAACCAAGGCATGTGTTCTAGAAGAACTTCCAAATTGAAACTTTTCAGTTAAGTATGATGGTTTATTAGATTTAAAAATTTTATAGAAATACAAAAGACATCTCATCGTTACAAAACTGTAAAAGTCGCATTTTAAAAACTCCCTTACATAAGATGATGTGGGCTGAAACCTATTCAAACGAAACACAAACCTTACAATTCGATTTACACAAGTTTTAAGTTTATTTAAATTCGATTGAGATGTACCGGTAAACACTTCTAAGCCATAAATAATTCTCGGCATAAGTAAAGAAAAAGCTAGCTTCTTGCGTACAGCAAAAGACAATGGAACACCATTTCGAGTATTTTCCTGCATGCCACGATGAATCACATCACCCTATATTGCTCACCTTGTTTTATCCCTTTTCTATCTTTATTTAATTTTATTGCATTTAAGTTTGTTGGAATGTTTTTATAAAAATAAAAATCACTGTTAAAGCAGCTCTCAAAGTTTGTACTTTTTTCTAAACAACTTGTATAGTAAGTTTAAGTTCAATATTGTTTCCAGTAAATTTAATATAAACTTATTTTCTTTTATGTGCAATTTTTTTTTTATATTTAAAATAATTTAAGTTTAAAGTCTGCAAGAAAATTTTAAACGAAAAATATTTTTTCCATGTTTTCAAGCCCTTTTTGTATGTCTATTTTTGTTTAACTTTAAATGTCTGTCGTATTCATTTCTTGAAAACAATAAAACGAATTGCTTTCTTCAAGTTGTTCAGCAAGAATAATAGAAAAAGCAACCAACTATAAAAGTGCATTCACTCTTGAAAATACATGAAATTTAATGACAGTGTAATAAATGTGGGAGCTTCCGGTTAATTGTACATTCAACCCGATTTCTCTATAGTATACTTCTAGGCTTGCAATTACTTTTCTTGTTTGTGTTGTTCTTGCCGCCGCTGTTGCTACTGCTGCCGCTACTGCTGCTTTTATTATTTTATTATTTTTCGTTTTTTTTTTTCTTCTCTGCTGCCATTAAACCATTTTGTTATTATGCCTATTGCTTTTTCAAATGGTGATTGTTCCGGTAACTGGTAAAAGTACGAGTATTATGCCATCATATTGTGCTTGAATTGTTTTTGTCCCATTCCTGCTGTTATTGTTCTTGTTTCCGATACCAATATGAGAGAATACACGAAGTAGACGGTAAGGTGCATTGTTAGTCTCACGTGTCTTGCCAGACTTTCAGCATGTGTGTGTGTGTGTGTGTGTGTGTTGTAGTTTGTGAAAAAACGCAAAGCGAAAGAATCTGCCTAATATGACTTTAAAAGACTGATGATGGCTTTGGGCAGAAATATCGTAAATCAATATTATAAGCTTTGCATATAAAAACCTATATAAAATATTGCATTTTTCTCACTTATATGCTTTTGTGATGGCCGACCAACAGTCGCGAGGTTGCAGGTTCGATTTCTGCCATAGACCCTGGGTGCAACTGCCGACAAGCAAAAAAGCTTCGCAGTTTTCGTGTTTGTTAAAAAAAAAAATTAAAAATGTTCGAGACTCTAAAGATCTCGAGTCTTTCTAACCTTGTAGATCTTTTAGTTAGTGAGTGATATATTAGAATTAAATTCTATATACGAATGTTAGGTAATTCTCATTTATTCCTTTTTTATTAAAACGATTATTTCTTACTTTTGTTTAATAATAAAATCTCCGTACTAACAATTAAAAAATTAAACATACAATAATTTTGCCGCAAGCAGTTAATTAACTACGCTTAAAAGTGATATGACTTTTAAGTTTTGTTCAGACGGTTGTCAGATCTGACAATATTGTCAGAAAAATTTGCAGAAAATTTCTACCAATCGTGTGAACTTACAATTTTTTCTGACATGTTGTCAGAAAAAACATTGTCAGACAACAGTATTGCCAGATAGCTGACAATCGTGTAGACACTTTTTCTTGACGTTGTCAGATCATTGTCAGACGTTGTTAGCTTCCCTACAAGAACACTGACGGTCAAATGACCGGTCATTTGACCGACATTGTTGACCGAAACATAGGTCACAACCTTTTTCAAGTTATTAAGGGCAATATGAAGAAAATGACCGAAAGTTTCATGTACGTGTGATGTTTCTTCTACCACATTCTCAAAATTATCATATACGTATAACATTTTTGTGAATGTGTTGGAAAATAACATTTGAGTGCATTAGTTTCGGTCATCTATTTCTTGTAGGGTTATTTCATATTGTCAGCTGCGTGAATTTTTTAACAATAACAAATAATGACAGTAGCATTATTGTCAGATAAAAAACAATACAATTAAAAAAATTTTTTAGGGCGAAACAAAAAAGTAAATTTAATTTTCTGAAAATGGTATTTTAAAAACACGTATGGATTACTCGTATGATTGTGATTGTTCTATAGATATTGCAAATGAAAAAGTGTTTGATAGTTTGTTCCAGCCTATAAAAGTTTCATCGCCACGAAACTCTTCAGTAGCTAAAACTCAAAAAATCGTTTCGGAAAAAAGTAGAAAATTTCGTGGCCTCATAACAATATTTTGAAACTAATGGAAGAGGTTAAGTATCGGTGAAGCTTGTGAGATGCATAGAATAGAAACTATACAAAGATAGTGCATTGCAGAAAGTCGCAGATGCCATTTCTGTGAGTTTCAATGACTGCACGGTCAACTTTCAACTGCAACATAAAAAATCTTCGTTTCTGTTTCATTTGCATGAAGCCAGTTGAGCAATTTTTCGTAGAACCCTTCTTGATGGCGACAAAGCACCAAAATCTTTCCCCAAATCTGGGACGTTTCTTTCAATTTTCTTCCGCATTATGACTATTTTTTAAAATATATGCTTACAAAATGGTCTTGATCCATATTCTAAATATTTTTTTTTCCATTATTAAATTTTCCAAACACGCAAGAACAATTAAATTTGTATGTAAATATTTTGTTTTGAACTGACAATTTTTGCTGCATAAAAAGTCTGACAACCGTGTGAACTGGCACTATTTTTCATGCCAGCATTGTCAGATAATGAATTTGTCACATAATTGTCTTACAATGGAATTAGCATTTTTTTTGACAATTGTCTAGCAACCGTGTAAAGTGACAATTTGTACTGCAAGAGGAATTGTGCACTGTCATGCAATTGCCAGCACATTGTTAGATCAGACAATATTGTCAGATCTGACAACCGTCTGAACAAAGCTTTACGCGTTTGTTAGACTAAACTACTTAAAGGCAGTTCAAAATATGACACATTGTTTTAAGACCTGTTAAAATCTCAAATAACACATATATAATAATAGGTCTTTTTCAAGGAAAAGACCTATTATTTAAACAAATTTCTAAACATGGAGTATGAGGCTTCTTCCAGGACTAAGGATATGCCCCCGACATATACAGTACATTATCGGCCATGTCACAGAATTCACTTTCGTTCGAAAGTGGAAATGAATCGGTTTCTTATATCTCAAAAAACGAAAATCTAAAACTTTTTTCGCAATTAAAGCAATTCTATAAGACATTACTAGTTTTATTCTTGCAATTAGAAATGATTTCATTGCGAAAATTTTTTAGTTTTTCGTTTTTTGAAGAAGTAAAAACATAATTCAATTCCGTTTCCAAACGGAATTAAGCTTTGTGGCATGGCTGTATATCTGAACTAGACGAAAAACTTGTTTGACTTGAACCCTTCATCGTTATATGTGACAGGAAATAAGTCTGTAGCTTGTTCAACAGTCGAACCGTATGGGTGGGCGAGGAATATGAAACCACTCCATTTAAAAATTTTGCTTGATGGCAGCATCATTGCATTTAAATTTATTAATCTGAAAATAAAAAAAATCATGGAGTTATCAAACAGCTGTAATATTATAAAAGTCTCATACGTTCCTGCATTTTCTTCTCATTAAAATTGTTGATATTGTTTAAAAAAAAGTGGAAAAGAAAGGATTCCATTTAATTAAAAATGTAATTGAATCCACCAAAAACATCTTTAATTCTTTATGTATTGTATGATAACTTTTATTAAAATATTTAGTGTGAAGAAGTCATTCCACAGTGAATTGCAACTAATTGTAAGTCAGCCAAACAAATCTAAGCTGTCTTATCACATTTGCGTGCACAAGGCTAAGCATGAGTATGTAGGCACTTGCCGCACACTAGCCATTAAACAGTCACAACTCAACAAACTCATTATTATATATATTTATATTAGTGAGAAAATATTTTGTTTTAAAATCTTAAACACTTTTTACTACATATGTAAGTGATTTAAGCAAATTGTTCATATAAGCAGTAAAAGTTTTAACTAATTTAATTCCAATATTTTAAATGCTGCAATAGAGTGTGTTTTAGTCTTTCGTGTTGTTATTTTCCTAGTTCCAATACAATGCGCTGCATATTTAGGGACCATCCCCTGAGTATTGGGTCCCAGATAAAAAAAATAATAATAATAATCTTTATATATAATAATCTTACTTTAAATATGTAAGTGTAACTCACAGGTGACTGACTGACATAGCAATCTATCAACGCAAACCACTTGACGGATCGGGCTGAAATTTGGCATGCAGGTAGAGTTTATGACATTGGCATGCGCTAAGGTTAATTTGGATTAATGCTACCCCCAAAGGGATAAAATAGGGGATGAAAGTTTGTATGAAATTTTGTTGGCGAGCGAAGCCGCGGGCAAAAGCTAGTAATTTATATAGCTAAAATAAATTCAGGCAATTGAGTTTATTCGCTTTAATAGCTTCTAATATTGATACTAATCAAAATATTATAAACAGCTTGTTTTCTATGTTTCCCAGCTGTCTATATCTCGACATTTTATAGGAGCTACCAAAAGAATTAGTTTATTTTTTGTGTATTGACAGGTATTAGTAAAACATTTTTTTTTTAATTCTCAATAATTTCTTTATAATTGGGATATGAAGTTGAATGCTTGAAAATAACTTTAAAGGTTTTCAAGGTAACTCCTATGAAATGTCGACATATAGACAGCTGGGAAACATAGAGAACAAGCCGTTTATACTTTTATATTAAAAGAAATTAAAAAAGCATACTTTGATATCAAACTAAAAAGTATGTAATAATTTTAAAAATAAACTTAATGCGATAGTGAACAGAAAATAATAACAATAATGCAGTGACAAATTCATCGGGCGCTCGATAAACGAAAAATATGAGAGAAAGCGCTCTTATATGCTGTTCATACACACACTTTTAATTAAAATTTTGCAATTAATAGCTTAATTAGAATAATTAACCATACAAAATTTTAATTTTAATTAATTATACAAAATCCTAATTAATTTAATTGCCAATTAAAAGTTAGTTGTTCTAATATTTAGTTATATTTAATATATAACGCTGTGTGTTAAAATTTGACAATTCAAATGTAAACAAATGCAAACAAAAGATGGCGAGTCAGGTTGAGTGTAAGTTTTGAATATAAAACTTTTAAAATAATAATAAATAAACAAATAATATCAATTTCTTGTTTGTATCATATATAAAATTTTATATAAAATATAAAAAAGTGCCGAATTTTTTTCCTTCAACAAGAAGAAATATTCACAATCAAAATGCAAACAACTTTTTTGTCAGCTGTTGCCAAACGTTAATTGCATTATTAATATTTAGTATGTATTGTTCATACATACTTAATATTACTTAAAAAAATTTTTACTTAACTGATAATTGAATTAATTAAAAAGTGTATGTATGAACATCATATTATAGCTTTCTATAAATAATCACTCAAGCGACAGAGATTGCTAGAGTTACAAACATACAAACTTGCAAAAGTACACATATATATACAAACATACTAGTGGAGCTAACGTAAGGGTCTTAATAACCGCTCCTGTCGTGTAGATACCACCTATGCTGCAATTAACTAGGTGGCATCACTAGCGCAAATGATCATGTTTTTTTGCATATACTTGAGGGTGTCAAACATTGTTCACAAAATGCAGTAAAAAATAATAAGACAGTAAACAGCTTGAAAAAGTGCAAAAGAAACACAATAAAGAAGTTTTCAAAAATATTTTAATTGCTTAAAATGCATCGAAAATAATGTATGACTACAATAATGCACAACTATATTAATTTTCTTTCTTCATTTTTTATAAATTCTTTTCTTCATTTTCTTCTGTTTTGTAAACATGTTATTAACGGAGTCCGGAATTTTTACACAAACAAAATATTATGTATGTAGAACAACAACTCCTAATGCTGCCACCTAATAGTTGCTTCATGATACCAGCTGTTCCGCAACTAAAACATTGAAAAAGAAACAGGCAGGGAAAATTGAAAAGCGCTACAATGTTGCACAAAAAGAGCACAAACTCGGAAAGATGTCCAAACAATTGCAAAACCCTGCCAAAAACTGGTAAAACCTCTTGAACACAAAACGGGTAGAAGCCGAAAAAAAGTCGGGTAATTACCAGGTAACCGGGTAAAAAATTACCGTTAAAAGTTTAGCTGCATGTTCCATGCGAAAAATGTGTACCGAATATGAAAACCCGGTTCCGAAATGTTTAACGAAGTCTTTTCTTGGGGGGACTCCCAATATAGGCTTCAAATATGAAAAACCGGGTTTCGAGTTTTCTGGTAATTCCAAAAATTAGCTCAAGAAAGCGGCAAAATCTCCTAACTGTGAAGCTAATATAAGCGTGTCAATAACTACTCCCAGCGTTTACATAACAGTTATTCAGCTATGAAAAACCGGCAAGAACATTTTGCCACAAAGTTGGCAAAATGTCAAAAAAAAACGGCAAAAAGTACTAACAACCGGTAAAAGTAATATAAACCATAAAAATTCCATTGAAAAAAACCGGATAATTACCCTATAATGGAATCTAGCAGGATACATTGAAAAGGGCTACTTTGTTGCACAAAAACCGCATGAACTTGATAGAATGTCTATAAAACGTCAAAAAACAGTAAAATCTTCTAAACATCAGCACAAAACCGGTAAAAACCGACAAACCGCCGGATAATCACCGACGTTCTAAAATTGCTGTTAAAACTTCAGATACATGTAGCACAGCAAAAATATGCACCGAATATAAAACGCTGATTTCAAACTGGTTGGTGAGTCGGTTCCGAGACTTTTTTGGGAAGTCCCAGAGTGGCATCAGGTATTGCCAAAATCTCCACACTTCCCGGGAATAATTCTGAAACCAATATGGCAACTTACATTGTTCACTAAAGCGACAACACTTTTTTCTACAGCAGAACATCAAATTCCTCAAAAGTATCCATCAAGGCAGCTTTATACAGGTAGTGGCAGAATTACAATAAATACAACACCAACAAACATCAACATATATTTTGTTGCTAGAATTTACGAATAGTTGTCAAAATTTTGTTTGAAAAAGCAAGGAAGTCTATGTGTTTTTGACAAATTTACGCAAAGGAAACGAAAAACAGCTGCGCTCATAACACTACCATATTAAAGCTGCCTTGATACACATTGCATATAACAGGGGTTGCCAGACACACATACGAACTTACAAACATACAAACAAACAGCTGATGCTTATATACACGTATTAAGTCTAAGGTCAGACAGCGATTTTAATTGCCGAACTTTTTAGCAATTTTCTTTTGGAATTGCTTTCTTGTCCACACACAAAAACTTTTTTCGGCAATTCCTGAGCAATTCTCTACCTTTTGTTTTATGCAATTTACATTGTATATGCACATACACATACATACATGGGAGAAAAGTAAGGAATTGCTGAGAATTGCCGAGTACCGGCAATTCTTTTTCCCTTCTTATTCCCCTTACCGAAAGCTTGTATAAAGTCAAGAATTGCCCAACTAAAGTTGCTGTGTGTGACCAGGCACTAAAAAAGGAAAGCATGCCAGCGCCTTTTAATCAATTTTGAGTTGTGTCTGTTTAGCATTAAGCATAAAAAAATATGTTTGCTTCCCACTTTAATGTTTTTGCCTTTTGTTTATTGTTGTTTTTAAGTCATTTTCCCATTAAATTTTACAATGGCTTGGGACAATAGAACGGCAACATGCTCGTTCTAAATACCAACAACAGCGCAAAGTAGATACTTAACTTTGCACTTAGTCTTTAGATTTTTTCACTTAAACATTTCGCAAAGTCTGCATTCGTACATATATTTGTATATGAAAAACATATGTACATATATTTCGACTATAATAAAGTCGCATTTAAACAAAAAAAAAAACAGAACTTCTATTTCCTTTTCTCTTAAAGTCGTTTTCTATTGTTTTAAAAGTTTTAGTTTCATGTTTTGAAAAATATATAGGGAATTTAAAAATATAAAAATGTTTGGAATCTAATGCACATGTCTACTCTGTTATATGCATGAATCATGTTTTTAAGCGATTTATTGTTTTAGTTTCTATGACAAATAACAAGAAGACTCTTGATAAAACAAAAAAATCCAATTTTTGGATTAAAGAAGAACTTAAGAACTGAAATTTCATTGATTTTATTGACACATGAATATTTTAGAAAAAAAGAGAATTTTCTATAAAAAAAAGTTATCGATAACTTTTAGCTTCTATGACAAACAATATAGATAAAATAGAGAAAATTTATTTTCTCTATTTTTTGGTTATAAGAATAACTTACGATTTTCAGTTTCATTGATTTTATTGACAAATGAATATATTAGAAGAAAATATTTTTCTACAAAAAAAAATCATCGATAACTTTTAGTGTTTGTCCAAATACTCTTGATAAAATAAAAAAAAATAATTTTTGTTTTAAGCAGAACTTAAGATTTTCAATATCATTGATTTTTTTGACAAATAAATATATTAGAAAAAAATATTTTTCTATAAAAAAAAAAGTTATCGATAACTTTTAGTTTTTGTGACAAATAAAAGAAGACGCTTGATAAAATAGAAGAAACAAATTTTGGTTTTAAGAAGAACTTACGATTTTCAGTTTCATTGATTTTATTACAAATGAATATGTTAGAAAAAATATTTTTGTACAAAAAAATTATCGATAACTTGTACTTTATGAATATGAAAAATAACGAGAAGACTCTTGAAAAAACATAAAAAACTTATTTTAGTTTTAAGAAGAACTTAAGAACTGAAATTTTATTGACAAACGAATATATTAGAAAAAAAATATATTTTTCTATAAACAAGTTATCGATAACTTTTCGTTGCTATTGCAAATAACAAGAAGATAAAATAGAAAAAGTTTATTGAAAAATGATTAAATAGAAAAAAAAAATTTTGGTTTGAAGATGAAATTACGATTTTCAGTTTCATTGACTTTATTGACAAATGAATATATTAGGAAAAAATATTTTTCTATAAAAATTTCTACAACAATAATGCTCTTGCTAAAACAGAAAAAACAAATTTTTTATTAAAGAAGAGCTTTAGATTTAAAATTTCACTGATTTTATTAACAAATGAAAATATAGAAAAAAGTATTTTTCTATAAAAAAAAGTTATCGATAACTTTTAGTTGCTATAACAAATAATAAGAGCACCCTTGATAAAACAGAAAAGAAACAAATTTTATACTAAAGAAGAGCTTTAGATTTAAAATTTCATTGATTTTATTAACAAATGAACATATAGAAAAAAATATTTTTCTATAAAAAAAAGTTATCGATAACTTTTAGTTGCTATAACAAATAACAAGAACACCCTTGATAAAACAAAAAAAAAAACAAATTTTGGATTAAAGAACTTAAGATTTAAAATTTTATTGATTTTATTGACAAATAAATAAATTTAGAAAAATTTATTTTTCTATAAAAAAAAAAAAAATACCGATAACTGGTAGTTTCTATGACAAATAACAAGAAGACTCTTAATAAAATATAAAAAGCAAATTTTGGTTCTAAGAAGAACTTACGATTTTCAGTTTCATTGATTTTATTGACAAATGAATATATTAGCAAAAAAACATTTTTCTATAAAAAAGTTATCGATAAATTTTATTTTTTTAGCCAAGTAACAAGAAGGCTCTTGATAAAATAGAACAAACAAATTTTGCTTCTAAGAAAAACTTACGTTTCTAAATTTCATGGATTTGATTGACAAAGAAATATATTACAAAAAAATATTTTTCTATAAAAAAAGTTATCGATAACTTAAAATTTTTGTGACAAATAACAAGAAGACTCTTGATAAAATAGAAAGAGCAAATTTTGGTTTTAAGAAGAACTTATGATTTTCAATTTCACTAATTTTATTACAAATGAATATATTAGAAAAAAATATTTGTGTATAAAAAAGTTATCGATAACTTGTAGTTTCTATGACAAATAACAAAAAGACTCTTGACAAAAAAAATGTTTTTAAGGAGAACTTACTATTTTCAATTTCATTGATTTTATTACAAATGAATATCTTAGAAAAAAAGATTTTTCTATAAAAAAAAAGTTATCGATAACTTTTAGTCTCTATAACAAATAAAGAAAAGACTCTTGACAAAAAAATGGTTTTAAGCAGAACTTACTATTTTCAATTTCACTGATTTTATCACAAATGAATATCTTAGAAAAAAAGATTTTTCTATAAAAAAAGTTATCGATAACTTTTAGTCTCTATAACAAATAACGAAAAGACTCTTGATAAAACAGGAACAATCTATTTCGGATCAAAGAAGAACTTAAGATTAGAAATTTCATTGATTTTATTGATATTAGAAAAAAAATATTTTTATATAAAAAATTATCGATAACTTTTAGCTTCTATGACAAATAACCAGAAGACTCTTGATAACAAAGAAAAAAAAATTTGGATTAAAGAAAAGCTTAAGATCTACAATTTCATTGATTTTATTGAAAAATTAATATATTAACAAAAGTATTTTTCTAAAAAAAAGTTATCCCTTTAAAACTTTATACTTCTGTGGAATATTATCGATAATTTATCTTTTCTGCGATTTGTTTCAATGGGAAAATCTATTCACTTTAGACAACAATACGATAAACAATTTTTTCATTGCAATACAAAAACCCAATCTGGAAGAGAACAGACATGCATGGTTGCCATCTAGAAATAAAATCTGGAACATTGTGTTTTCCATTTGTCACACCCGAGTGTAATTTTAAACTCGTTTATAAACTCATCAGTAATGAATCAAAATAGTACATTGCGACTATTCGTTTATCTATTAATTTTTAGAGGTTTTCATTTTACTGCACAAATTCATGCAGCACTTTTATAGAAACGCAAAGAGGAAAACACACTGACAGGATGTAAACACTCGTATTAATGTTTCATTTATGTGATTTGATTTCGTTTGTTTGTTTACTTTTGCGTGTTTGAGTGCATTTGGTCAAATAGCATTTACCCAGTTGTTTTGATCGAATTACATGCAAATCAATATTCAATCACAAATTACTGCTGATTACAAACTTTGACACGTGATTGTATTGATGTGTTTTATGTTGGCCGTATGTAAGTGTGCACACGGGGGTGAAATGAGATGATGCAATTTATGTTACCTCTTGCTGTGGTTTCTTTACATCAGTGTCGGCAAGTATTGAGAACATTTTTGGGAATCGAACATATAACATGACGTAAAATATACAATGTTACATCATTTATCAAATTATTTTTCTTTATTTTAGTGAATTTTTTGTTACGTCTGCAATTAATTGACTTTTTGTTTTACAAATAATATATAATATGAGTATAATAAAATATTATTCCATACCATACGTCTTTACCTTTAAAAACGTTTTGCGAATTCTTCAATTCAAAACGAAATAATGACACAGACTCTTTATTTGTTACACAGTACTTAAGTAATCCACAATTGTATTTACACTTAATGCCACTTCTGTGTTCAAAAACAAATTCTATCTTAGCAAATTCGTTTGGAGAAGGTAAGCAAACTACGCTTAAAGATCAGAATGATAGTTGATATCTGATGTCTGATAGGCCGAAGTCCATTAAGAACATTAGCCCTTAAACAACTCACCCGTCTAGCTATCACTTCTGATTTCTGACAGTACAAGTATCTGTTGCAAGACATCAGCACCTCGGGGGGTTAGGCCCCGTAAACCGGTATGCACTAAAGTTATAAGAAAACCTAATTCCTCCTCCTGCGATTTTAGGCTTAAAGCACAGCAAAAAAGTTTCAGCCAAGGCAAGCACCTCAACCATGATCGGTACTGAAAGATCTGCAAGGCAGAGGGCTTTGCGGATCTCCGTTTTGCCAATTTGTATCCTTGGTAAGGGTTTCGGAGGTCCAACAGAGCATAATTCATACAGCTTTCTAGAGTTTTGAATGCTACAAAAAACGAAGATAATTTCTACAATTTTCATTTGCGACCTTATAAAGTATATGCATATATTCTGAATCAGAATTGATAGAAAAGCTGATTGAAATGCCGTTTCTGGGAAAACCACTAGACTTAGTAACTTTCGTCATTCTACTACCCCGTCGATTCCTCAGTTTGCTATTAAAATTTTATAAAATCGGTTCACATATAGTTGAGATATATGCAAAATTCCGAAAAAAGTCATATTTTACTGCAATTTTGTGTGAAATTCTTTAAAAAAAAAAATGTTTGTTCTGCATGGCAAAAAAAAATTTTCCCGATATCGATCCATATACAAGTATATCCGAGATATAGCCGAAACCGAGTTTGTAATGAAAATGTCGCGTAAGTGACCTTAAATAATTGATTTTGCTTAAAGTAGTTCTGATAACAAAAAAAAGGCTAACAAAACACGGAAAACGAAAATTTCCGATATCGGTCCATATATACCCGAGACATAGCCTAAACTGATTTTTTCATGAAAATGTCGCGAAAGCGAACTTAAACAACTTTTTTTTTTTTACTTAAAAGCAGTTCTGGTAATAGAACGAGATTACCCAATGAATATAATAAAAATATCCGATATAGGTCCATATACATATACACGAGATATAGCCGAAACCGATTTTGTCATGAAAAAATTTTTTTGCTTAAAAGCAGTTCTGGTCATAAAAGGAGGTTACTAAAATGCAGAAAATGATATAGGCTAAACAGATTTTTTCAGGAGAATGTCGCGTAAACGAAATTAAACATTTTTTTTTAATATAACGAGATTATCAAATAGATAAAATAAAAATTTCCGATATTGGTCCATATACATATACCCGATATATAGTCTAAATCGATTTTTCAATGAAAACTTTTTATTTTGCTTAATAGCAGTATCAGAGATAAATGCTGGAGTAGCTCGCCGGGTTTGGCCAGGCGTAGAAAAAACACGTTGAAATATTTTGTTTTTCAATTTATTTGATTAAAATTAAATAAATTCAACAAATTCAGAATAAAGAAATGGTTAAGAAAATGAACCAGTCCGCGCGAAATTGTAAAGAAAATGACCGGAACACCAGTGTCGTGGATTACCCGTGCGACGAGTGTATGGCTTGCTAATGAATGGTTAGTGTTTTTAGTAAATGCTAAGCCTGGGACCTAAGGCTATAAAAACCTGTAGATTCCCCCTGCACTAGAGTTGGGTAGTTCGCGAACGAACTAGTGTCACTGAACTATTCACTTCAGGGAGCTAAGTGAGCCGATCATTTCTGCGAGCTCTTTTAGTTCCGTAGTTCATGTTTCTTCCTTTTGTCTTCAAGTTTTATTTTTCGTTTATGTTTCTTTCTTTCTGGTAGATATGTATACGGAAATTGTCAAACAGTGCTGCCAGAATTTGACGTAAAAAGTACATATCTATGTTATATATTTACAACTATTCAGAATAATAGACAACACAATTTTACTTTGGTTTTTTGTATTATAAAAATAAATGATATTATATGCGACCATAATTGAATATGAAAACATCGAGACATCATCACAAAATATATCGTTTTATTTTCTTTTTAATAAAATTATTTTTCATCACGCCTGAAAATTTCTAATTTCACCTTTTATTAATCCTTATAAATTGTACTTTTCATTTGTTTGCAGCAATTTTGTTTTGCTTTTCTTTATCATGAAACCTGAACAGAGCCGTTCATTGAAAATATTATTTACGGAGCACTGAACTATTGAACTAAAAGAAAGACATATTTCAGTAAAAAGAGCTGAACTAAAAAGAGCACTCTTTCAAAAGAGCTCATGAACTCAACTCTACCCTGCACTACTACAGCTTGGTCTGGGTGCTATGGCTGTAATAACCAGTAGCCACCCTCTACCACTACTACTTATTAATTGGTCTGGGAACTATGGCTATAAAAACCAGTAGAACCCTCTACCACTACACTGAGTTGGCCATGTGTCCAACCACCAAGACGAACCAAAGCCAACTGTCGGTGTAGTGCTGGTCACGCCAGCATATAGTACTACACACACTAGTTGATCAATGATGTGTAGTAGTGTAAATGAGAGAGCGCATTTAAACACATTACACTTCTCTTGTTTCGGTTCTCTTAACTATTTGCTCTTACAATAATTGAGATGAAAAAGTATATAAAATCATAAGAGCGTGCTGCTTAATGTATAAAGTATAAAAATAATAATATTAAGAATATAAAGATAATAATAAGAATATAAAAGTAGTATAATTCATTCAAAAGGTAAATAAAATAATTCATAAAATGCATGTAGCGACGAGAAACTTCGTTACAGCAGTTCTGGTCATAAAAGGAGGTTACTAAAATACAGAAAAACGAAAATTCCGATATCGGTCCATATATGCCCGAGATATATTCTAAATCGATTTTTTCATGAAACAATATTTTTTTTTCTTAGAAGCAGTAGTGGTAACAAAAGGAGATTGCTAAAATATCGATATATTGGTTTTTCCTTGAAAATTTGAATGAAAGATTACAAGGCATGGCGATTACTAGGCAAAAAAGTCTTCCCCGATATCGGTCCATATATTTATTTGAAATTTGTAATATATACTTACATGACTATTGTAAAGGGTAATTTAGATTCGGCCCAACCAAACATACTACACTTTTACTTGGATTATTTTTTATCTTTTTTTTTTATTTTTTTTTTTTAAATATATATATAAAAGCAATCATTCTATTCTATGTATAAGTAAAAAGGGATCTTACCCTTACCTCTTTATGTAACAAAGAAATAATATATCAAAATTACTATAAATAGCTTGTTTTCTATGTTTCCCAGCTATCTATATATTGACATTTCATAGGAACTACCCTGGGAAACATAGAAAACAAGCTATTTATAATTTTTTACTGGTATAAATGTTAGAAGCTTAAATAGCGAATAAAAAACTTAATTGTATATCAAAATTACATAATTTTTCTACAATTATACACCTGTTATGTTGGCCCACTGTGCTCTCTGAAATTCTCATCAAAGTCCCCTTTGCCACAAAACATTTCTCTCATGTTTGTCTATCTTAAACTCAATTTTTTTAAACAAATCACAAAATCTCCAGAAGCAAAGTTTGATGGCAAACTGAATTCATTTCAGCTGAAACTGATGCGAATCTTATCATTTGACTTCTTTTAATGGCTGTGCAAAGGAAACACAACACATCATCGGTATCTTTTTACAAATCAAGCAAAAATTTTCCATCATTTCGCTTTTGGCCTTAAACCCATATGACAATGACTTTCGGCAAAGTTAAAAAAGAAGAAAAATTATACGAGTATTTCAACATGATTAGCTTCTGGTTGTTAACAGAACAGTTGAAAGAATAACAAAAAGTTAGCAAAAAAAAAATCATATTGACTTTTTGGAGCAAAAACAGAAATGATTTTGTAAATTGAGTATTTAGTTAAGGATGATATTTGTATTACGAGTACATTGTCGTTGCCGGCATGTGTTGGTAACATGCAAGTCCTCTTTCACTTGCTGCTAAAGGAAAAGCATAGAAAATGTTAAAGGGTCAATTGTGGCTAGAAAAATAATAAGAAGAATGGCTGAGAATATTTTTAAAGCTAAATTTATTTGCTTTTTTTTTCTTCTTCTTCTGACCACAATAATTTGTCATTGCGGTAGACATGTGGTTAATAAATATAATAACTATGTGTCATTGGATTTTATTTGTGTAAAGGATATAAAAGGTTTGTTTTATTTAAGACCACAGACTGTAATGGTGGCAGTTTTTTTTTAATAAAATTGGTTTAATCTATTAAATTAAATTTTCATTATTCAGAATTTTAGCTTGAAATTAGTTTTAACAAGGAATTTCAATTTTTTTTCGCCATGACAGCTAGTGAAAGCAAAACTAAATAAAGGATATGAATATAAAATTTTCGGTATTCAACATTCGGAAATTCTGTGAAGACTTGTGTAGAGACTTTTGAAGAATTGTGTGAAGACTTTATAAGGCATTAAATACATAAACCAGAACAGACTTCAGGAGTCTACGTGAGCAAATGCTGCCGCCGAAAATTATAGTATTATGTATAGTAACACATGGGCTGAAAAGTCCCAGACCTAACAAAGAAAACACACTCTTTTTTAGTTCAAAATTATCTTTATTCATCAACGCAATCTCCATCAAGAGCAACGCAGTCATGCCATCATCGCTCTAACAGTTCAATACCACTTTTGTGGAAAGATCAATCCTTTGCCTCAAAATAGGCCTCAGTTTCAGCGACAACCTCTTCATTCGTGCTAAATTTCTTATCGGCGAGCACTTTTTTCCGGTCTGCGAACAGCCTGTAGGCGCTGGGAGCCAAATCTGGTGAATAGCAAAAGTAGCGTCACTCTTAGCACAATAACTCACATACAAATCAATACAATATCATGAAATTTTAACAGCTGTCTTTTGAAGGTTATTATTGAATGAAAAAAGGTAACTGTGCCATCTACTATGTGTTAGGCCCGTGACCTTTCAGCACTTGTAGTATTGTTATGAATTTTTATCACACCCAGTCGCAACGAAACCGAAACATCGTAATACCCCGATGCCTAGTAATGCCGAGATTCTGATTTATGGCAATTTAATGTACATGCCGCTCGGCTTTGGAACAATCTCAAAACTTATTCTTTAAAAATATTAACATTACATCGCAAAACAAAAAAATCGACTATAACTTTTTAACTTTTCTAGAATGCTAGAAACACAACTGGGATAGACGACGAATTACTGGTAGCAAATGTTTGTTATTAAGAATAGAACACATTTGTAATTATAGCGTCGGACGTAATTCGCTGGCAAAGAGCAGTTGTGAATAAGATTTACATCAGCACCTGCCTTGCGGCCTTATCTGATGGTGGACCAGTTCCACGGAGTGAATTATTCACCAGCACTAGTTCCTCTACTGCAGTACAAGTATCTGTTGAACCCATTTGCACAATTTGAAAGCGTTATCTAGACATTAGTTTACTCATGTTGAAATGCCAAACCAAACATAAATCACTAAACAGCTGACAAAATGACCGCCAGTTAAAAAGTGTTGCCAGCTTAAAGTTGCATGCCTTTATAAAAAGTTGTTAGTATAAAGCAGGAGTGCCCAGACCCTATGTGCTTGATGCTCAATTGTTTTTGTAAAAGCGATTAGCTATAGGGCTGTGCTCTTCAATACACACATACTGCACTCAGCACTAGCAATGAAATATACACAAACAACTTCGTCGTATATAGCTTTGTCCTTCTTTACTGCACACATACAAGAGCTAAACAACAACACTTTCACATGCTTTGCTGGTAAACATGGACGACAGCGATTGTCAGTGTAATTTTTTTTTTGTAAATTGTTTTGTTTTTTACAACAAAAAATATATATTTTTTTGAGCTTTTATTTATTTATTGCATTTTCACAAAGTAAACTAACAATAAGTATTGAAATCTTAATACTAAATACAAAAAGAAAAATAATTTAGTCCAGCCAATGGTAGAAATAAAATTTTATTTTGCGCCAGTTATATTGGTGACGTCACCTATTTAACGCTCTGATGCTGACAAGGGTATCCCTTTTTCTCAACTGGGTGTGACCGCTAAAATTAAGTATGTTTCGTGCAAGAAGGTTTGGGCGAAGTTCCATTTTTGTAGTGTGTCTGGTGCAAAACTTAAAAAAAACCAAAGCGATTCTGTTGCTGGATTACCGGCTATGCTGGCATGACTGCGGATGCTCCGGCTTTGGCTCGCCGATCGGGGGTGGTTCTTGCCGGCCAATCCAGCTCAATGTTACTACAAAAAAACATACCAGCCTTTTTGTATCAGAGCCAAATCAAAATAATATATGAGGCCCGAAAGTGAATTCTGAAAAAGAAAAAGAAAAAGAAAACACAACTACAATACTAACCTCACCCTCTCAACTCGCCGTTTCGTCACCAAACATTCGACCGACTAGTGTTGCTGTCGGCCACGCCAGCCCTCCCTCTGAAATCCTGATGCACTTCACCATTATGGTTTCCTGGCGCTTTAAAATTTTTGGAAACCTTTTACCAGTGAAACACACAGATCTTTTTGATTTCGGGTGTTTTTTACGTACCATGGAGTTGCAGTAATTGTTCGAAGAATTTGGTTTTGTTGCCTTTAATTTTTTTCTATGTTTGATAAAAATTAATAAATAAGAGTAGTTTTTCCCTAAATAAATTGGTGTTTGCTCTTCCATATAGAACTTTTGGGCACCCCTGGTATAAAGTATATATTCGTACAGATTAGATCATACTATAGTTAAACCCATAGTGCTTTTCTGGCAATCAGATATTTGCAACTGCCTGTTTTACGTCCACGCTAAAATTTGTTTGCTTTCCATAACAAAAACTTTACTCGCTTTAAAGCAAATGAACTTAAAATTTTTATTTTTTTTTTTTTTTATAAAAAAAATTTTTTTGTATCCCGTCTTTAGGATATACCAATCTAATCTAAAAGCAAATAATAAACTCATTTCTTAAAAATAGAAATTATAAAATCTTAAAACTTCCTTAGCAAACCTTCTTCGCATTTGAACGAAATTGATGCTCTTGTAACAAAAAATTAGTTATTTCATTTTCGTTTCCTGTTCCTTGTTTTAATAACAATTTGTTTGTTCGTTGGTAATTTATTTATTTATTAGCTTCTGATTGCCATTATTTTAAGTTGAGAAAATAAAACGTCTAATTTAATTCCTTGACTTTGGATTTGTGTGCAAATAAACAAAATTACTTTACTTTTAGTTTGCACAGCAGGATGGATACAATCAAATTGTTGTTTATTGGTTATTTGTTGCAATAAGAATATCCATTGCAGTTGGCTGCCGCCTGCAATAACAGAACAGAACAGAAGTCTTCTCATTATTCTAGTTGCTGCAACGGTATGCTGTGTTATATTTATTTATTTATTTATTTATTTACCTCTTGTATAGTTTTCCTAGCTCTATTCTGTTGGCTCTATTTTCTGAAACTAACACAATAAATAATTTAAGCAGAAAAACTAAAAGCATTTCACTTCTCATAAAACTCTAAATGAAGAAAAACAGGAAAAGCTGAAATTCGAGTAACAAAACAGCAACAAAATTCAAGCATAAAGAATTCTTTGAGCCAATTTCAATTAAGAAAAGCACTAAATGTTATTTAAGACTTGGATTAAAAAAAAAAAAAACACACGGCTGAATTAGAAAGAAAAACGAACAAAATGATAAAACCGGTAGAGGAGTGCAAACAAATAATGGCAGTTATATAAACTGCTCGTATATCAAAAGTGCACGGGCAGAGATGGGCAAATATTATTGAAATGAAAGTTTATAAAATTTTTCAAGATACTTTTTTAACTAAATTTTTTATGGCCAGAGGTCAGGTTAGGTAGACTGGCCGCTAGATTCTCCAAAAGTGGCTTAGATTCTCTAGCTCACCTGGGTGGAAGAGTAGAAGAGAAGAATAGAAGCTTGAGGGATTTAGTGGGAGAAGGGAGAGGGTTGGAAAGTTGTGAAAAAGATTTACATTAGCACCTGCCTTATCTGATGATGGACCAGTTCCACGGAGTGAATTATTCACGATTCACCAGCGTCCCTTTGTAGTTTGCTAGGCTCACACAGGTAGCAATTTATGCCATATGAGCAACTTCTTGTTGAGGATTTCGAGCCTTCTAATCTCTCCTGTATGCAATTTCCCAGCAATCAATGGAAGACAAGGCTAAATGGTTGGTAGGCCGAAGCCCACTTTCAGCATCAGCCCTTAAACTAACTCACCAGTCACCACTGGTTTCTCACAGTACAGGTATGTGTTGTAAAGTCAACAGCCCCCGGGAGTTTGTTAGTCCCCGAAAAAAGCCACGCCAAGCAATTATCTAGGATACTAACACCTCCTTCCTGCGTTTTGGGCTTCAACCACAGCCGGAACGTTTCAGCCAAGGTAGGCACCTCAACCATGATCAGACCGGGTTGAACCACCCGGGGGCCATGCTGATCCCCGTTCTGCCAATTTAAACCGTTGGTAAGGGTTTCGGAAACCAACACACCATATATCATGCGGTTTCCTAGAGTTTTATTTGCTACAACAAACGAAGGACCCCTTCGCCTCTATACCCGAAAAATAGAGTGCCCTAGTTAGGAATACACCAAGGCAAACCCCGTTCCCTGGGAGAGGAGAGGGTAGGAAAGGTGGGAATGTGGCGTTACTTGCTGATGTGCTAGCCATCCGGTGCTCCTTATGAAAGAGGCTAGTGCGGTCGGATTAACCGAGGCCAGACATGATAGGCTGTTGAAGCTCCTCTCGCTTACATGTCTTACGAGGTGATGCTGCAGTAGCGGGTATGTTCCGAGCAGATGAAGGATTGTCTGCTCCTCTTTCTCATCTTGGTAACTTCTACAAAAGTCATTACAAAGTAAGCTTAGGCATGGTTTTCTAATGGGCAATGTCCAGTGATAACTGTTACCGTGACTCTTAGGTGAGGTCTGGGCAGTTTTAATAGCTCCCACGTTCTCTTAGAGTTAATACGAGTTTACGGTCACAGATGACTCACCACAGTGAGTCATAACAAAAATACTATATTTTGAACAAGAATATAGTATAGTTATTTTTAATTTGTTAAAACACTGCACTTTTAGAAACCCCGTCATAAGAGAATAGTTCCTCGTATGCGATATATATACAATTAAAATATAATAATGCAACACGCAGACATTATATTGATGACAGTAGGTCATCAAAAGTATTATTGTAAAATTTTTAATTATCATTGATTTCTTAAAAATACTCAAATATAAAGTTACATGTTTGAACACATTTTTGAAACCCCTAAATTTAATCAGAGCTTAAGTTTAGTTGATGCAAGCGTGGTGCAGATGATATTGTATCATAAACTTTACTTAATTCTTCTGATGCTAATGAGCCATCTCATCAATGAGATTTTTACATCAAGTTGAATCCAAACTATTTTTGGTCTGATGTTAGTGTGCTTTTCTATTGATAATATTTTTTCATTACATTGGCTTTACTTAGTCATATCTTCGATATTAGAGTGCCACTGCATTGATCACATGTTTACATCAAATGTATTCCAATCCGGAGAGCAAGCATTTTTGTTATTGGTCCTTCGAACCGTATCTGACCTATGGATAAATATTTATTATAATTTAAATTGTAATATTAATGTGATAGTGAATTGAAATCAATTGGCGGAATGCGAACGATGTATCCAAAATCAATGAAAATACATAAGTACATGGTCTGATCAAAAAATAACCGTTTTTTTCAAATTTCGTGAGTTACGTATGAACGATTTTCCCATTTTTTCTGTTATGTTGGTACACATGTCTGTTATATATGTTGGCTATATCAGCCATTTCGGATTGTCAGTTTGTTTTTGACAGATAAATAGGTTAGTCGTGTTTTGGTGTGCTCTTCGAATTTTTACTAATATTACTAAATTTTGAGCAAAAACAATGTCGCATGGACATCGCTCAGGAGCTGTCAACGACGATCCAGATTTTTTTCAAAAAGGTGATAACTGGTGACTAATCGTGGATGTATGTCTAGGTCATTATAATTAAAGCCCAATCATCCCAATGGAAGCGTCGAGAAGAGCCAAGACCGAAAAAAACACGTCAAGTTCGGTCAAATGTGAAGGTTTTGCTCACTGTTTTCTTCGACTGCAATAGCGTGGTGCATCAGGAATTCTTGCCAAAATGTCGTACGGTCAATGAGAAATATTACCTTGAAGTTATGCGCCGTTTGCGCAAAGCAATTTGTCAGAAGCGCACAGAATTGTGGAAAAAACAATCATGGATTTTGCACCATGATAACGCACCAGCTTACACATCGATTCATGTGCGTGAGTTTTTGGCCAAAAATAAAACGGTTATCGTGCCGTATTTACCGGACTTGTCCGCCCCTCTCTGACTTTTTCCTCTTCACAACACTGAAAACACCGATGAAAGGAAGGCGTTTTTCTGCTGTTGAGGAGATAAAAGAAAAATTGAAACAGAAGCTCTTAGCGATGCCAAAAAGCGCTGGCATAAGTGTATTGTATCTGAGGGGGACTACATTAAAATAATAAATGAATAAATAAATACTTTTTGAAA
Source organism: Thecocarcelia acutangulata (assembly GCA_914767995.1). Classification (NCBI taxonomy): domain Eukaryota; kingdom Metazoa; phylum Arthropoda; class Insecta; order Diptera; family Tachinidae; genus Thecocarcelia; species Thecocarcelia acutangulata. The sequence goes on along the minus strand of OU612097.1, from coordinate 97,323,355 downwards.
AAATTGGAAATAACGCTTTTTTTTTTTTATATTGGACCAGTACTCAGGGGATAACCCCTACATATGCAGTGCATTGTACCAGAACTAGGAAAATAGGTTGTGAGGAGGGGGAAAGAGGGAGTAGTGTTTGTGAACATTTGACCTGAACTTTCCAACGTTATAACAGACAGGAAAGACTTCTGCAGGCAACTTGTTCCACAGACGAAGCGTGCGGCTGAAAAACGAATTCTCTCTGTAATGCGTAGTGCGATTTCCTGGACAATCAACCACAAATGGATGAGCTCTACACGATGAGCGCGTGCTACGTAAAAATGTGCGAGTTTCGGGAACAAGATCCCTAATCCCGTCAGAGTAAAATCCATTGTAGTATCGGTAGAACAGAGTAACGCACCCCAAACTGCGCCGATGCTCCAGTGAGTCAATAGAGTTGGATACCCTACTGTCACCGATGAGCTTCTTCGCCCTCTCCTGCGCACGGTCGAGTAACCCCAAAATAGATTTTGAGGCACCGGCCCAAACATGAGAGTTGTATTCCATTTTCGGTCCAATGTAGGTGGTATAAATAGTAAGGAGATGGGATAGAGTGAAGTACATCTTACACCGTTTCAAAAAACCAAGGCACTTGAATGCTTCTTTGGAGACATGAAAAATGTGTTCAGTCCAGCGAACATCACACTGTATCTTCATTCCAAGAACATCAAGAGCATCCAAGTCCTTAATATTTATACCATCCATGAGTACAGATGAAGCAGCATTTGCGGTCGTTTGTTTGTGTGTTAATAGGCAACATTGGGTCTTACGAGCGTTAAAGGTGACCCTGTTTTTACGACCCCATTCGGAGACTAATAGGAGATCACTATTCAGTGAATCATTCATATTTAGCCTCTTGGCAGCGATCTCTGATAGGCTAGGCCTATAACTAAAAGAGTACGAGTGACAAATGCTGCTGTCATCCGCGAAAGAATGGATAGGGTTGGAAGTTTGGTAGAGAAGGTTGTTGAGGAAAATAAGAAATAGGGTAGGAGAAAGAACGGAGCCTTGCGGTACCCCTGAATTAATCTTGATCTCGTTTGATGAGACCCCATCTATAACAACTCGTATAGTACGGTCTCTGAGAAAGCTCGATATAAATCGAGAGAAGTCATCACCGACACCAAAAGCAGATCTCACATATGCAAACGAATGATAGTGAGGGACAAACCCAGATTGATTTGAATATAAGTTATGAGAATATGAGGCTAGCTTTCTATCGCATTCACTTTCTTTCGAGCTTGATAAACTGGCTGTTAATCTATATCAAAGTTGTCCATCTCTGTCTCGTTGGTGCTTGAAAACAGCACACAATAATTTTCGATTAAAAGCCTGGCATAATACAACAAATAAACGATTTGAATGATGTCCAACAAACACAACAACAACAACAACAGCCAGAACAAAAACGTTTGCTTAATGCCATAGCAAAGCAATTGATGTTTTTCATTTCACTCATAGAAACGAAATTCGTTGCTGCAAAAAACCAAAAAAAAAAAAAAGAAACTAAACAAATAAAAGTAACAAATGCAATTTATATGTTTTAAATCGAAATAACAAACAACCGCTTTTGCAACGAAATACAACAACAGCAACAACCATTTCTTTGCTTTCTTTTGCATTGAATGGCTGGCTGAATGCTGAATGCTGGCTGCTGGATAAATACGAGTACAATGAAAACTTTACAATTCTCGACCATTTTTCGATGCAATAAAACTAAAACACAACAATAACAACAAAAGAACAGATTAAAGAGATGATACGCTTTGGGTATTAAGTACAATTTCAATTTATACGATTTTGTATTCAAGTCTCCAAGCAAAAAGGTGGCATGTGAACAAAGTTGTCTTTATGCAGTTGCCTTTCCAAAGCAAAAAAAAAAAAAAAAAAAAAAAAAAAAAACAAATATGAAAAAAATTTCGTATTTTTTTTCTGAAAAAATAAAGCACCAGTAACATGTGTAGTGCTCGTATTGGTGGAGCAAACATATAACTTTAAATGAAAGAATTTATAATGGTATTTTAACAACAGAACAAAAGATAAGAGAAATCTTTACACAAACAAAAAAATACAAATAAGAAGCTCAAAGTACAAAAACATTAGATGAATTAAATAAATAAATAAAACAAACTATTCTCTACGACTGTTTGTTTGGAGCGTATCTACGTAAGAGGATTATTTCTTTGGAAAAAAAAGGGTTTAGCTATTTAGTTTGAAAGTTTCGAAAGAATTTGCAGCAGAATATATAATGCGCTTTTAGTTGAAGCAAAACAAAACAAACTTTTACTAATTGCTTTGAATGAAAGCAAAAAAATAAGCAAATAACAAACAGCAGCAATTACAATTATCCTAATGAATTAAAACATTACACATATTTAGATGAAACAAATTGATCCAAATAATCAAGAAACTATATCTTGTTTTTGTTGTGGTTTCTAAGAGATATTAAGTTAAAAAATAATTTAGTGGCACGGGTTGAAGATTCAAAAAAAAAAAAAAAAATAATAATAATAACTGCTCGGTGCGGTGTGCGCTTTTTTTTAATTTGTGGTGCGCTTTTTAAATTTCGGTGGCACCAAATCATATTTAACACAACTTTTGGTTTTAATGTAAAAAATTATTTTATTCAAGTGACAAAAATTTTTACATCTTATTTTTTAGAGTAATAATGTGGAAAACGTATCACATCATATACACAAAGTGAGACAATCTTGCTGTTGTATATCATACACTTTCTCGAGAGAAAACGAAACATTTCGGCTTATACAATTTGTTGTTTTTGCTAAGTGTTTGCTGTTAAACTATCAATCCATGTTTGTCAAATATTACGAAAAAGCAAACACTGAATAGTGCAGTTCATGTTCATAAAGGCGCGTGAATTCGCTACTACTTTAGTAATTAACAAATTACTAAATTATTAACTAAATTCTAAATTGCGTTTGATGATTTGTAGCGTCGTTCTGTAACTTTTAATAATTCGATATCGTAAATTTTTTCGACATAACACATCCCTTGCAGTAAAGATTGTAAGTCGTGTAGCTGATGACGTTTTTTTGTAAAAAATTTTACAGCCAGTTCGCCGATGTCGAAAGGATAAGTTCATTCGCATTCAGGGCGAAAGAAAATTGATTGTTCAATAAAAAATGGACCAACTTGATGGCATGACATCAGCCGGTGCAATCAAACCCAGTGGAACGTCTAATAGCCGCTTAAAAAGTGGTTTTGTTATCATGTTTTTAATATAAAAATATTATCCTTTTTATAATACAAAATGGATTTTAAACATGAAAAGAAAAATTCTAAGTTTGGTGCGTTTTTGTTAAAATAACACGCTTTTCCCTTCATTTCAGTGCGTTTTGAAATTTCAAAGTTGGCAACACTGGTTATTTACCTTATTCATGCATTATATAATAAGTTATTAGTAAAACTGTGAAATATAAAAGCAATGTGGGTGTGAAAACGGGTTTGAGGAGCCCAAGAGTCTCTGAATACAGATACAGCTTTGTATTTTTTTCTATTTAGCCGTCTACGAGGTAAATCTTTGCAGTTGGGTATTCAGAAAAGTGTATGTAAAATCGTGATATATTAAGTGCCGCCGTGGGTCTGAATGAATATAGAAAGCAATATCGCTGTTATAATGTAAACGAATCAATTTAACTACATTATACTTATTATAATTAAATTAGAAAAAACAAATTTTTTTTGTTTTGGTAAATAAAATTTTCGTATGGGAACCACCCTAATGATAGAAGATAAAAGCTAGCCATGGTGTGCAAAAATGCTGGGTTCTCAACAATATGGGAAGTCAGTCATACATTTAACACCTCTACACAGAAAAAAAATTTTCTTGTGTGCAATAACGAAAGTCGTTGAATAAATTTATAAATTGTTTGAATGCGGACCCGTAAAGGAATTGATCAAAAACAAAATTTTTTTAAACAACAACAAAATACGATATCAAAGGTTATTTTTTTGATATATATGTACATGCATATAAATTATTTTTTCAGACCAAAATTTTGTTGATTTTATTTTTACTATAATTTTTTCTATATAGGTGTCCTCTTGGGCTGGTTAGAAAGGTTGCCTCTAAATTTTTAAATAAAAATATTTTGTTTAGCAGCCTCCTTAAGGAAGGAGGCTGCTTCCTTAAGGAGGCTATATTTCTTGTGTTCACAAGAAATATAGAGGGAGACATATTAGCGGGATTTGGATTTACATATTACTCTCTTAAGAGCTACTCAAAAGCAGTTATGATACTTCTGCTAGGTTTTCTGCTGTTTTATCTTTCCTCTGACGTTTTGTCTTGCTGCTTACTTAAGAAAGAAAAAGAAATATAGAGGGAGACATATTAGGGGGTTTGGATTTACATATTATTAAGAACGACTCAGAGGCAGATATAGCAGTTCTGGTATGTTTTCTACTGTTTTGTCTTTTCTTTGACGCCGATGCAAAGCCATTTACCCGAATCTAACATCCTAATTATTTCATTCATTTATTTTGTTACCAAACCCCGCACAATAAATACGCAATTATTATAAACAGCCATATTATTGATAAGACTAACACGCTTAAGTTTAGCTGGCTACCAGCCATAGAAAAGCTAGCCCACTTGGGTCTTATTGGCTACCGTGGTGCTGTTGTAAGTCACACTTAACTAAAACTTGTTTTTTGCAGAGATATTAAACTTTAAGTTAGAGGTCATTTGGTTAGCTTTTTAGTGGTTTATGTTCAGTTTGGTTTGGCATTTCAAACAAAAATAACCCGAGGTCTGAACAATGTTTATAAATTATGCAAATTTAAACCCAAAAATGGAATTGCCGTTGATCCTGATTTTAATAAGCGAATTTTGTCCACTTTTGTTTGAATAATTACTTCAAAAAAAAAAAAAGAGTGCTGTGAGCGGTGATAATTTAGAACATGTATATGGTTGCATGCATCAATGGCATGGTTATTCATAATAAAAATATAATTAATGATAAAAATGAAATGATAGGCTTTAGCAAAGATATGCCAATCTAGGAACAAATAGATATGACAATAAAATGGTTGGGTATTTCCTGTTATACCACTGATATGTGTGAATCTCAATTTGATTTTCACATGCACTTTTCTATATTATTTTTAATTTTGAAACTTCGCACTCTACCACAATTACAATAATTTTTCAAAAATATTATAACACTTCACTCTTTTAATATTGTTGTTTTACTACTAAAAGCAGTCAATTTTCTGCTTAATTTAACCGCTCTGTTGCAAGGATTTTCAATCCCCCACCAACTCATATTTCACATGTTTTTTATTGACATATATTATAATTCAACTCCGTTCTTAAACGCAATATACAATATACGAGTAAAAACACAACTTCTGTTGCATGTTTTAATAGTATTAAAAGCAACATTTATTGCTGGGGGGTGGTCACGTATGATTAACATGACGCATTCACAGATAAACAGGCAACAAATAATAATCATCCGCTTCGCAGTAACGGCCACTTCATCAGTCAGTTGGTTATCTGCTCTGTCATTATTATATTTTAAACACATACATACATACGTAAATATATACACGTACATATGTATATGTTCAGGCAGTACATAATTAAAATAATCAAAGAGAAAAGAGAAAATATGTATAAATAATAATTCACTGTTAACGAACTGGGATTATTTAACCGTTGAGTATTCTTTTGGTTAGATGTATAAAATCAAGCATGTGCTGTTAACTGAAGTGTAATTTAAGCCTGTAATTAATTTACATTTTCAAGGCTCTTAACTGTTTTCAACTGTAAGTTGTCTATTGGATGTATTAATTTTTGAGACTGAAGGTGAATTATCAGCATTGATTTTATTTGAAGTATTCGTTATTGAACTGTTATTATTCATGAGGAGAAAATTATTGTTAAAATTAATTAACAGGAAATATTTACGTTTAATATAAAAAATTCTCTTTCTAACTAAAAGGCATGTTCATTAAAAAAAATCGAATGAATTTCAACAAAATTTTGTTTGGAATTTTTTTAATTAAAACTCATTTCAAATTCATTGTAATTTTTATTAATATGCCCATAAATAATTAAACAGATATCGGCATAACTTCTCAGTAGATTTAGTGCTGAGTTTTATCTTCATCTAAACGGGTTGTACACGCAAAGAAAAGGCAGTTTAATATATGGTTACGACAACATTAGTATATATTCTATAACGTTGGGTGTTACTGTTAAACGCAGCGTATTATTGGTTTACTCATTGTTTGTTCCTCTATAAATATGTTACTGTTTGCATTTCTGTAATTTTATTGTTGCCGTTTATAAATTTCAAGATATATTTGCATATAATAAAAGCAATTGTGAATTTTTTTTTTTAACAATAGCTTTTATCACATCCAATATAAAAATATTTGTTTTTGTAATATATATGATATGCTAATTCATATGCAACAGAAAAGTTTAAAAAATAATATCATTAATAATATCTTCCTTCTCGTCACTGGCATATAATGTTCTTTCAGTTCGACTTTTACTTAGGAAATAAAAAGACGTTTTTTTGTGTTTTTAGTTTTAAAAATATATACTTATATTTGTTTAGCTTTATATAAAAACGAAAAAAAAATGTAAAATTATTGAAAAGCTACATATTGAATTTTCGCAAAAGGTAAATCTGTTTAAAAAGAGGATATAAATATAAATATGTAACAATACGTGCAACCATAATAACATATACATGTGACTGTTAAAATTACAATCGAAGACAGAATTCTTCATAAATTTATGAAACTTATGAAACTTATAACAAATTTATGAAGCTTATAACAAAAATATGGTTCAATTACAATAAGGCGATTTGTGATATTAGTATGATTATTTCATGAAATTAATATGGTTACAATATACAATTAGTAAAGGGTGGTTAAATTTCAAGAGCCGATGTTGATTTTGAATAAAACACAAACTATTTAGGAAATTATTGTAATTATTTTATTATGATATATTGGTGTTATTCAATTATGTCTGAAACAAAATATCGGCCAAATGGGCGCCGCGACCACGGCGGCACACCTCCATCCGATGGTCCAAATTTTCGATGACCCTGAGGCGTAATGGAGGTTCTATGCCGTTAATGTGCCGAATTATCTCGTCGTTTAGCTGTTGAAGAATTGTTGTTGGATTGTCGACGTACACATTTTCTTTCAAAAAAATCGAAAGAAAAAACTCCAACGGTGTCAAATCACATGATCTTGGCGGCCAATTGACATCGCCATTACGTGAGATAACACGGCCATTGAATTTGTTGCGCAAAAGAGCAATTGTTTCGTTAGCTGTGTGGCAAGTGGCACCGTGCTACATCCATATCTTCCAATTCGGGCCATAAAAAGTTCGTTATCATCTCACGATAGCGAACACCATTCACAGTAACTGCCTGACCGGCCTCATTTTGGAAAAAATACGGCCCGATGATGCCGCCAGCACATAAACCACACCAAACAGTCACTCTTTGTGGGTGCATTGGTTTTTCGACAGTCACTCTTGGATTCTCATTCGCCCAAATGCGGCAATTCTGTTTATTGACGAATCCACTGAGATGAAAATGTGCCTCATCACTGAAGATGATTTTCTTCGAAAATTTATCATCATTTTCATAATAAGTCTGGATAACTTTAACACGTTGTTGTATTATGTATCTCTCCATGGTTCAAATTGAAAAAGTCTGAAATAGAGAAATGTCAAATAAAATTCGGAAAAAAAACTTGGCGTTTAGGTGTGGTTCACATTCAACATCGGCCCTTGAAATTTAACCACCCGATACTAGCAATAACGCCGGCAGAATTACGTCATCAAATTGCTAATGTTCAACGCTGTACTTTTAGTTGGCGAACATGTAAATATCTTAAAACATAATTTAAGATATTTTGGCAAAAAAGGTTGCGATATTTTAATTGATTGTAATTGTTTTATTTTTGTATTCTTTTAAAAATGAGTGCTTTAAATGCATCAATCTCCGATCCAATCTCCATTTCTTTTTTTTTATAAACTCAAAAATGTAAATAATTACATTTTTCTGTTGATAAAATCACTTTTTATAATCATTTGTACATTTGTGTATATATTGAAGCGTATGTTTGTATGTATGTTCATAAACATCAGTGATGATAAGTGAATTTTGACAGCTTATGTTCAAAGATAATTGCTCAGCAATATCTTCTAGCAATAATTGCTGAACATGTGTTTGAACACATATTCGTGCGGTCCACACGCAAATATCTTGTGTCGGCAATCGATTTTGGCAGTTGCCACGGCAATAATTGCCCGTGTGGACGGGTAGTTAGTATGTCTGAATTTAGACGAGCGAACATTTGGAAGAAAAACATTTGGAATTCTCTTTTGATTTTTCTTTCGTATTCACACAGTCGAACATGTTGCCGGCAACATTCCATTATTTGTTTTTTACATTTTTCGTTATGTTGTCTGTTAATTTTTTAACAAATGATTAATTTAAATTATAAAAATCAAAAAATTTAAGTTTTTCATAAATAAATTTATTTTTAATGTCTGCTACAGTCACACCAAACATTTCCTTCTCCAAAATATTTTTTATTTGATTAAATGCCTGTGCTTTATTTATTCGGTCCATATATTCTTTGGATCGCACACTGTACCGATAATCTATTTCCTGTACAAATATTTATATTCTATACTCATTAAAATTTCTAGAAAATGTAAATTAAATTAAAATGTCAAAAAGTAAATTATATGTCAATAGAGTAAATGTCAACAAAGCGTGTTGCCGAGTACCGAACACAAAATCGATTCTCCCTTGCCCACCGGTAGTTGGCTACCAAACTAAATGTCTTCCCTCCAAATGTTTTCGTGTTTAAATGCAGACTATGATTATTTCATGAAATTAATATGGTAATTAGTAGAGTATGGCAATTAGTAGAAAACATTAATCTTTAATATGGTTATAATAACAATGTTAAACAAAAACATAGTTTGGTTATTTATAATATTTTTTTTACAATACCACGGTGTGTCCTATCAATGGTGTTTTAAATGTAACTATGTAGTATTATCAGGTATAGCCATATAATTCAACAATAGTATGTTGCCCATAGAATATTGTCATATCAACCATATTTTTTTTCTACGTGTAGCGGTTGTCATGTGTATAAACAACAGCAAAAACATTCCATTATAAAAATAAACATAAAATAAACTTCAATGCCCTTCAAATTAAATAAACTTCACCTGTTGTTATTTGTAAACAAACATAAAAACTTACGTGCTGCTTACAGAACATAAACAAGCGACTCATTTACAATATTTAAATGGAATATACTAAAGGAATTGTGAAGTTTTCATACAAATTTGCTAGACGACGTCTATGTTCTGGAATACAGCACATTAATGAAAAACCACAATTGGGACAGAAAAAATAAATGTTAAATGTAAACAAATTTAAAAAAAATAAAATGTTTAATTGAAATTTACTATTAGACTGCTGTTGCTCATACAAATATAACATTTCATTTCTTAATAGAATTTGCAAGTGGAAAGAAAATACAATGAAACATGAAAACACATCTAATGTTTTTTGCACTTGTAAATGTAGCACAATGGAACAGTTTGCGTAAAAAACAACACCTTCAACTAAATGGATATTTTGCTCAAACACATATTTTCTCGTATGATTTTGCTAAATAGTTTAAAACACTAAAAAAAAAGTATGAACCAAATTTTAGGTGAACTTAGCTTTAGTTTACGAAATTTTCTTGAATTTAGTTTAAATTAACTTAAACCAAAAAAATAATGCTTCTCGGAAGTACACAAGAACTTCATCTAAACTCAAGCCCAACTTGGAAATATTAGCCATCTATACTTATATATCCTAATGGCTAATTCTGTTATTGAATTATGTGGTTGGTAGTGAAAATATTATATTGTTATGTTTGAACGCCATTCATTGATTTGCTGATTGATTTTTGTAAGAAAAATGTTATAAATTTCTATACTAAATTCCGGTTCAACATTGTTATAATTGTAAGCAACCACAGTTTTAATAAAAGTTACCATGATAATATCATACCTAACTCTGTTATTATGCCAAACAATCATATTACTTTCATTAAACAACCATGTTAATTTCATAAGCTGCTTTATTGGCATAAAACCATATTGTTGCCATTACTCACAATATTAATTAAAATGAGGTCGTTTTTATATAAACAATACTATATAATTTATTTCAATATTAATAAATTGAAAATATTACGTATGATATATTTTTATAAAATATAACTATTAAAAATAATCAGCCAAATATATTCGGGTTCTATAATTGCAAATGACTTGGATCTCAATGGGTTCTAGTATTTATTATTACTCTGTATTTGGTCGATAATTGCAAGTATAAAATTCATAAGTGTAACCATATTAATATGGTTGAATGTAACAATGTATAGTTGTTCACAACAATAGTATGGTTCATCATTAAAATTATTATGGTTGAGACAATATTATGGTTAGATACAAACATAATAAGGTTGGTCGATAATATGGTTAACTTTGCCATACTATTATTGATTTCGACACAAACATATATCAACATATTAGATATTCTGGCGTACCTTTTAATTTCTGCAAACATTCTATATGTAGTTTTGTCAACAATTTATTTTTAAGTCTTTTTTCTTCTTATGTAGATCAACAAAAAAAATTTTTCTTAAAATCCATAACACAACTTTTTTTTATAAAACAAAAATAAACTAAAATAAATTTATATATCAACGACTAATATAAAAAAAACGTCAATGCTGTAAGTTGATTTTGTAAGTTGATTTTGTAAACTAATATTTGTTACATGTAACTAACCGTAACAGACATATGATAAAACAAAATACTTCAGTATTGGGTGTGAAAGAAGCAATTGTGGTTTTTAAAAAACTACATACAATACTAACATTGCATGGAATCATATTCTGAAACTAGTAGGTGGTAATAAGAAATTTGTAGAAAACATATTTATGGGGAAACAAACTATCGTTAAATCGATATACGGAATGTTTCTGTAACCATATTTCAAACTGCATTTTCTCTGCGTGTACGGAACCGTGTGACTTTTTGCAGTTTTGGGATTGTGTTATTCGATATCTAGTAAAAGGTATCGAAATTCCTAATGGTGGCATTCAATAGCGAGGAATCAGTCGAATGCAACCGTCCAACTTTTTTTCGCGTAAACAAAACAGCATTCGAAATCGCAGCAAACAGTAAACGGAAAAGCAAATATGTGTAAAATCTTTTTTATTTCAGATCAACACTAACAAAAATTAATATTAGGTACGAGTACACAAAGAAATATATTGGAAAACTGTATATCAGTTCATACTGTTTTGGCAACGGGTATATTGTTTAACAATTCTCTGCGGAAATATAAGACGAACCAATTGTGGGAAGAACTATCATTAAAATTAAAGGCTTCTGGTCCACCTACGAAGGACTCAAAATGTAGCGCAACGCAAGTTTTGTTATTTTATTTTTATTTGTAGATACACAGGTGTGCTGACCAAAAGCAATATGTGAAGAAAACAAGTAAGAGTGTGGTATATTCGGCTGGGCCAAATCTAAAATACTCTTCACGATAGTCACGTATATGTATAATATATATTACAAATTTTAACTAAATATGCTGGGATATATATGGACCGATATCGGGGAAAAAATATGTTTCCCTTGTAATCACCATTCCATAAAAGGAATCTTTCATGGACATTTTTATGGCAAAGTTTGTTTAAGCTATATCTCGATTATATATGAATCGATATCGAAATTTTCTATTTTCTGTATTTTAGTAAATTTCTTTTATAACGAGAATTTCTTTTCAGCAAAAAAAAATGTTATTGGAAAAATCGGTGCAGGGTACATCTCGGGTATGTATGGACCGATATCGGAAGTTTTCATTTTCCATATTTATATAGCCCTATTTCATTACAGAACTGCTTTTAATAAAAAAAAAGTTGTTTAAGTTCGCTTACGCGACATTTTCATGAAACCCCTGGTTTAGGCTATATCTCGGGTAACTATGGACCGGTATCGGAAGATTTCATTTTCCATATTTATATAACCTTGTTTTATTACAGAACTGCTTTTAAGCAAAATAAAAGTTGTTTAAGTTTGCTAACACGACAGTTTCATGAAAAACCGGGCTTAGGCTATATCTCTGGTAAATATGGACCGATATCGGAAGTTTTCATTTTCCATATTTATATAACCTTGTTTTATTACAGAACTGCTTTTAAGCCAACAAAGTTATTTAAACTCGCTTATGTGACATTTGCATTAAAAACCCGGTTAAGGCTATATCTCGGACCGATATATTTTGCCTTTAAGTCACCATGCTTAATAAATGTGTGAAGTTTGAAGCAAAACAAACAAGTTTTGTTTTCAAAAATTTTCATACAAAATAGAAGTGCTTTCATAAGCTGAGGAACAGATAGTTGCTGCAGCAGGCTTAGAAGTTACTGTTGAGGAGTTGAAAAATGTTAAAACTTTTAGCTCCCTTCTACCATCAGAAGCATAAGGCTTCACACAACTCTACGATCCTGAAAGGTGTTTTAGTGTACCTACTCGTACGACATCGCAGGCAGCAAATAAAGATTTTTTTCTTTCATATAATGACAACATCGATTCCTTAATAGTAATTGATGATGAGATGGTAGAAAAAATTTTCAACAGCAGCAGCTATGTGAAAAAAACCTTCCAAAAATAAAAACTACACAAATATCTGTGATAATGGGAAATTTATAGTTTTTCATCTTTATAGCTAAATTAGTAATATAGTAACGTGCTGTTCATAGAACACAGACGAGCAGCTTGAATTTACTTGAGTAACGAAGAAGTGATTACCGATTTTAAGGGGTTCCCAAAATCGTATTATTCAGATTGTACAAAAAAGTTGGAATACCGTCTTACTAAGGGTATTGAACTAAAAGAATACCATGTTGAGAAATAAATGGTTTTGAAAAAAATATATATTTTTTCCTACTTCAGTAGCTTCAATCTTAGTTAGCCTTCTTAATGAAAGAAAATTTTTTATTTTATAATTAAAAAAGAACCCCAAATCTCCCGTTAATTTGTGTCATTAAATTTTAAATTCAATTTCAATATTGCTGAAACTCATTTCACTATTTAATTAAATGAAAGAAAGCAAACAACAAAACGTAAAATAATTGTGTTTGTAATAAATGAATTGAAACACTGAAAAAAAATGTATAATAACATTTCATTTCATTAATGATTGGTTTGGCCTGTAAAAACGACATGAGGGCGGTGGCCAATAAAAATTACTGAAGCTATTAACAGTGCGTGTAACAATCAGTTGTAATTATTATTAAATGTGTATTTTATATAGATTTTTTATGTCAAAGCTCATTAAGGTAATAACTAGTAGGGTTATGAAAGCTTCTGGGTAATTGAATGAAGTTAAAATGCCTTAGGCTAATAAGAGGTGGAGACAACAAAGTGCTTCTTCATTACGCCAGTGGTCATTTTTAGCTAAAATATTTTTTTAAAAATTTCAACTTTATATTCCAACAACCTAAATCAATTATTGAGAATTTAAAAAGAACAATGTTTTTAGAATACCTGTTTTAATAATACCTGTCAAAAATGTCCAAGACTCTTAAGTTCCTATAAGCTAGCCTAAGCAGACACCTACCCTGCCTAAATAGACAGCTGGGAAGCACAGAAAACAAGCTGTTTATAACTTTTTTGATTGATATCAGAAGCTAGTATAGTGAATAAAAATCAGTTATCTTACTTTTTGTTCTCGGCTTCATGATACTTTCAAAAAACAAATCGCAGCAACCAACGGTTGTTCTTTTGTTCGAAAGATGTAAAGAAAACTAGAGACATCTGCAAAAAAAAAACATTTTGTTTTTTGTGTTTTGACAGGTATTATTTATATTTTTTTTTTTTTTCAAATTCTCAATAATTTATTTAGATTGTTGGGTTATAAAGTTGAATGTTTGAGAATATCTTTTAAACATGTCCAAGCCTATTGATGATTAAGGTAGTTCCTATAAAATGTCGATATGTCGATAGCTGGGAAGCATAGAAAATAAGCTTTTTATAAGTTTTTTGTGTGGTCAATAACTTTTGAAAAATCATTTATAATATAAAAAATAAAATAGACTTAAAAAAATTACAGACTTTAGTTGGAGGATTAATCGTATTACCGCTACTATAAGCTTTAAACACATAGACGACAGCAGACAGCAAACAGCAATCTGTCAAAAATAAAATACATGTGTTTAAATGCACACGATTATTTTAACGACATCACAGCAGCACGACTTCACAATAGCATTTGCTGCTGCTGCCAACTTAGACTAATTTCTATTTTCGTTGGCAGCAAAAAGTAAATGCAGTGCTGCCACTATAAATATAAATTGCCAGCAATAAAATTAGTTTGAAATATTTAATAGAAAAAAACATCACATAAATAAAATAAACAGTTAAATTGATGGGTCTTTACAGTTTTGCGTGACATTATTACGTTTTCAGTCGGTAATTTTAATTTTATTCATGTAAAATATATATGTGGCACCTCTGAAATTTGCATTGTTTAAATACACATAGTGCTGCTGCTGTCTTTAAAATAATTATGTTGCTGATGAGACGGCAGCTTTTGAAGCTAACTTCATTTGAAGTCGTGAAGTTGTGAAGTCTGCTGTCGTCTAAGTGTTTAGAGTTATACTTATCAGCATCCAATAAGTCTCCAATTCGGTATCATAAAGTATTGTTACGTTTTTGAATCTTAAAACCCTTTTATGGATTCCTCAATTGTAAATGAAATAATGACACTCACACTTGTCCGTTATACAGTACTTAAATAATACACAATTTTATTTACACTTGATACCTTTGTGTACCAAAGCACTAGACTTGCTTACTTTGACTTGTGACTTGTTTACACAAAGCTTAAAAAGCTGCTGTTTATACGTCTTTATCACTTTCTTCAATCGACATGAACTTTCTAGTCGTTCATAATGTACAAATGTATTTCTTTCACATATACATATTCATACACATGCTTGCGAATAATAAGCAAGTCACAACAACAAACATAATAAAATGAATACCAAGAATACAAGAAAAACAACAACATCATTTTTATTAAAAAAGTTTTGGTTTGTACATATGTACATCGAGTTTAAGAAAACTTAAGAAGGATTTTTTACAATACAATGCTGTGATCATTTTTTTATTATTACTGAAAAAGACAAGAAAAATAATAATCAAATCTTTAGCTGGGGGAGAGCTAGCTGTTTCGTAGTCGCTACACTACTCATCAGCACCCACTGGGATTTGAACTCGGGTCATGACGTATCATTTATCAAAGATTTAACAAATTAACATCATTTTTAGTTGATTTACTTGGAATTTTACGTACTTTAAATCATGTATGTTTGTTTGCTTGTGTATTATATTTTTAGTTTTATCTTTTTTGTATGAATGTGTTGTACATTTATAACAATCAGATAAATAGCTGCACACTGGGTTAGATGTGACAAAAATTTTTTACAGTATGTTATACAATGTCTTTATAAGTATTTTTATAACGTCCAGCAGCCTCCGAGCTCTTGAATTTACTTTTCTGTGTACATTAACATACTTATGCTGATAAGCAAATAAAATTCATAATTCCGAGAATACTACAATACAAAGAAAAATAACAATATTGTCAATATGAGAAAAAAAATGTTCACATGAGACTAATTTATATATGTGTAAGGTTGTGTGAGGACTTTTGGAAACCTTCACCTTGGTTTAAGTTTAAGGAAGTTCTGTTTCATATACCATCCTGCAGCTGGTTGTGGTTAAGGCACCTGCAATTTGGCTGAAACGACCCGGTTCATATTTAAGCTTACTGACTTTTATGGAAAAAATTCAGTGTTGGAAGATTTTGAGTTATGACCCTTTTGTACTGCGGTATGTGCAGTTTATAGAACACAACTGAATGACATGCCTCGAAAATTTGTATGATATCTACTCGAAAAGCCGAGAGCATTCAATACAAAAATTCTAGACGAGTTACTCATTTGTGTTCTGTAAACTACCCAATAGTTTAAAGCAAGTATGCCCAGCCATACGCGCTTGATACTCAATTGTTTTTGTAAATGCTGTGCTCTTTAATATACAAATACTGCTCTCAGCATTAGCAATGAAAAATACACAAACAACTTCGTCTTTTATATTGTTTTTTTTTCGTTCCTCACCGCACACACACAAAAGCAAAGCAACAACACTTTCGCATGTTTTGTTGGTAAACATTGACGACGGCGATTACCAGTGTGAACTTTGGTTTTGTAAATGTTTTGCTTTTTACAACAAAAAATATTAAATAAAAATAGTGTTTCCTTAAATGTATTGGTGTTTACTCTTCCATATAGAACTTGTGGGCACCACTGGTTTAAAGCCTAAAATTTGAAATACAAATATAAATATTTAATCAACGTATTAAAGAAACTCCAACTTTTTTTCATAACTTGAAGTTTTTTTTTTCTCATACAAAATTATACAAGTTTAATATTCTTTCATGCTTAAAAATAAAATTTTATAATAAAAAGCCGGAAAAAGTTTTTATGGAATATGAAATTATATACAAGCAAACTCATTTGTACATATACTAGTATTATAGTTCATAGATGAACTTACATACATATATGTATGTTTATATGTGTGTGTGTGTTTCTTATTTGTATATACATATTTCTTTTCTGTGGCTTTCTATGATTGTCAAGTTGACTTAAAAACTAAAAGTAAAACCCATTACCTCATATACAACAGATACATTTGATGAAGGCAGCTGGCAAGCAACAGGGAAAAGTCATAATTTTCAATTAGCTCTCAAAGAATTTTTCTTGTTAAAATTATATTTTTATTTTAGTCGTCAGACTAAACGATGGCGGTACAAAAAGTAAAACTTCAAACTTATAAAACCAACCGCATAATTTTATTACAAACATAATGACTTAAAAGCTTATATGCATACACATACATGCGCACACCAGAACATGCCAGCGCTTACGAGTATCAACTTAAAGAAAAATTTTGTATTAAAAAGGAAACCGAGATAAAATTAAGGTTTACACAAAGAAACTGAAACTTATCTTATATACATATGTATGCATATATACATACATTTATACATATAAATACATACTATGTTGGCATAATGAAAGCATGCGTGCGTCAAATGCACTCGTATGTCTGTTAGAGTTTGCACAATTTTTAATTAGAAACTTTAGTTTGTCTTGTGCATAAAACTGATGAACGCTTTTGCCATGATAATTTTTAATGAAAAGCAAAAAAAAAATAATTTGGAAAATATTATCGAGATTTACTACATCAAGTTTTTATGATTTTTAGCATAAATTTATAAAAATTTACTTAAAATATGAGTATAATGAAAGTATTGCACAAATAATTGTAAGATGTATACGCGCAAAGAAAAGGCAGTTTGAAATATGATTACGGCAACATTAGTATTTATGCCATAATATTGTGTTTTATGGTTAAAAACAGCTTTTTTGCGATTTAGTAATAGTTTGTTTCCCCATAAATATGTTTTCGTTTGCCTTTCAGTAAATCTATTATTACCACCTACCAATTTCCAAATATGATTGCATACAATATTACTATTGTATGTAATTTTTTCTTAACAACAATAGTTTTTATTACACCTAATACTGAAGTAGTTGTTTTTATCATATGTATGCAAAGTAAAGGGTGGTTAAATTTCAAAGGCCGATGTTGATTTTGAATAAATCAAAAACTATTTAGGAAATTATTGTAATTTTATTTTTTTTTTATTTATTTATTTAATTTTAAACATGCTTGTGGTAGAAAAAGAAATGTTCGCAAGTGCCGAAATGAATTTTCTTTATGTGATGAAGAATTTAGACATAGATATAGATTGTCAAAGCCTGCAACACTATACATTACCAAGCTCGTACATGCTGATATAAAGACTGCAACAACTAGATGAGATACAGCAAATAAACTTCGACATCTGTACGTATCATGGTTATAATTATTGATTTTTAGATATCATTCTTTATCTCCTGGCAAATTGTGTTATTGACCTTGAGATTTTACGCCACAGGCAGCTTCCTGATAGTTGTAGGTGATTATTGTGGTGCGTTGTAAAAAAGGTTTCAAAATCAATTGCAAAGCGGTCAAGAAATTTTATAAAAATGCCAAGTTCGCAGGAGGACTTGCTGATTTTCCGAGCAATGAACTTATCCGTTCATCATTTTTTTTTTTTTTATCATTATATCATTTCATGAAAAATATTTTTGAGATTTGAAAGCCGCAGAAATGAAAAAAGCTTCTTTCTAAAAATTGTGTAACAAGTAACATTGCCATACTTTTTAAATGTTTTTCTGTTAAGTAACCGAAAGATAGTGCAATCCAAATTATTAACTGTTGGTTAAATAGTGCCCGTTAAGCAAACCAGCAATCAGTTAATAATTTTTTAATGGCAACTTAATTTTAGATTGTGAAAATGGCCCTTAATTTATATAAAAAATTTAACAGTATTTATCAAGGCGAATTCATAACAGGTGAAATTAACACCGCAGCTGATAACTTTTTTTTTATTTTAATATTTTTCAGATGTCAATGGAATAATTAAAACAAATTAAAAAAAAAATTTAAAACAATTTTTTATATTATCATTGTATCTTGAGCGCCAGGTATCATCCAGAATTCTCCCCAATCTAACCGGCCATTTTCACCTTTTCAAGCTCTACGATCTGAGACTTTAAGTTTCACGAAATAATTAAAAGTTTCACGATATAATTAAGTTTTTCTTTTATTGTAATTTTTTTTTTAATAGAAACTAGAAAAAAAATTTTTAAAGCAATTTTTAAAATTATTATTGCATCTTGAGCGCCAGCTATCCTTCAGAATCCTCCCCAATTTTGCTGGCCTTTTTCTCCTTTCCGAGCTCTATGATCCGAGACTTTAATTTTCATGAAATAATTAAAAGTTTCACGAAATAATTAAATGTTTGTCTTTTATTGTAAATTTTTTTTATTATATTTTTTTTTTTTTAAATTCCTTTTTGTGTTTATATTTTTCCCTTGACATTTGAAAAAGATTTATTTTTTGTAGTGTTGTAAAGGGTGGTTAAATTTCAAGGGCCGATGTTGATTTTGAACAAGACACAAACTATTTAGGGAATTATTGTAATTTTATTTTATTATGATATATTGGTGTTATTCAATTATGTATGAAACGAAATATCGGCCAAATGGGCGCCGCGACTACGGCGGCACACCTCCATCCGATGGTCCAAATTTTCGATGACCCTGAGGCATAATGGAGGTTCTATGCCGTTAATGTGCCGAATTATCTCATCCTTTAGCTGTTCAATTGTTGCTGGCTTATCGACGTACACCTTTTTTTTTCAAATAACCCCAAAGAAAAAAGTCCAACGGGGTCAAATCACATGATCTTGGTGGCCAATTGACATCGCCATTACGTGAGATAACACGGCCATTGAATTTGTTGCGCAAAAGAGCAATTGTTTCGTTAGCTGTGTGGCAAGTGGCACCGTCCTGCTGAAACCACATTCCAATTCCAATTCGGGCCATAAAAAGTTCGTTATCATCTCACGATAGCGAACACCATTCACAGTAACTGCCTGACCGGCCTCATTTTGGAAAAAATACGGCCCGATGATGCCGCCAGCACATAAACCGCACCAAACAGTCACTCTTTGTGGGTGCATTGGTTTTTCGACAGTCACTCTTGGATTCTCATTCGCCCAAATGCGGCAATTCTGTTTATTGACGAATCCACTGAGGTGAAAATGTGCCTCATCAATGAAGATGATTTTCTTCGAAAATTGATCATCATTTTCATAATAAGTCTGGATAACTTTAACACGTTGTTGGATTGTGTATCTCTCCATAGTTCAAATTGAGTAAGTCTGAAATAGAGAAATGTCAAATAAAATTCGGAAAAAAAACTTGGCGTTTAGGTGTGGTTCACATTCAATATCGGCCCTTGAAATTTAACCACCCGATATATTCATATGTAACATATATTAGTTTATAAAATAATTTGAATATTGTCAGCATTTTTCTGTTTAACTTTTGACACATAATTCTTTTTTAGTGTTATTTTTTTATGAAGAAAAATGTGTTTTTTTATAACAAATTTTCTCTGTTGATTTAAGTCTTTGAGGACAATAGTTGCTTATAAGCAACTTCTGACTTTATGACCATATTATTCCCGTATGGGATACACTGTATTATAACGGTAAATAGCAAGCAATAGAATGATGTTGTGTGTGTAGTAAAAGAGAAAAGTAAATGCAATAATGTGTGTGCGATCAGTATACGATAAATTTGCTAATATATAAAAAATATTTTTAAATTTCTGCATAGCGGGAAAATTTTGCTTCAACAAAATGTTGAAGTATAAGGGTAAGTAAATTTATTTGTGTTTCTAGATAGAAGTTGCTTATAAGCAACTTTGGTCCATAGTCGATATAGAAAAAGTATAAATCAATTATGTTTGCAGAAAAGCTTACACAGAGGAAAGTCCTGACTGATGCTGAAATTGAAGCTCTTGCAAACTTTGATTGGGACATGTCAGATGATGAAGATGAAGCTGCTGAGGATGAAGGTGATCCTGACTTTGTGGACGAGGCAATTGAGGCAATTTTAGTAAGAGGCGAGGAGGTGGAAGCAGAAATTATTGACAACTTGCTGAAGGATGATGAGAATATAAACTGCTGTGATGATGAAGAAGACAGTAATGAAGCTAGTTTTGAGAAAATAGAGCCGTCAACATTGAAATGGAGAAGACGGGGTATGTTGCCTGGAGATGTAATATGGAGGCAAAATGCTGAATGTAATGACGTATATGAGGAAAAAACTCCGATAGAGTATTTTGAAAAATTTTTTGATGAGGAAGTATTTGAACTAGTGACTTCGCAAAGCAATTTGTATGCAATGGAAATGCTTGCGACAGAATTCAAATGTGCACCATATGAAATGCGACGTTATATCGGGGTACTCTTGTATATGGGTATCATAAAAATTCCTCGAACAAGGATGATTTGGTCAATCACAATCACCCCTCACACCCACAGGCCTCTTACACCCAGCAAGCCTCACCATCATCCTTATCTTCGTCACCAGGCAGTGTTTGCAGCCCTTCATTGAAACGGAAATATACCCCAGATCCAGCCAAAACACTACGATATGACGAAAAAGGCCATTGGGTGGTATGGGGTCAGAAAGGTCGCTGCCGTCTATGTAAAACTGGAACTCCGCTTTCCAAATGTTCCAAATGTGGAGTTTATTTGTGTTCGAACACAAGCAAGAATTGTTTTCTTTTATACCATACTTAAGTCTTTCATTATAAAAAATACTGCTAATAAAATATGAACTATATTTGTAAAAATACCCTAGAATCGAGTTTTACCATTCCCTTATTGTGACGTTTTTATCGATTTTCGCCATAGTTCTATTAATTTTTCTTTTTTTTTGTGATTAATAACTTATTTACAGATATGAATAAACTTTTAGTAAAATTTTTTTTTCGAACATTCTTTTTGTTATTAGACCCGTATTTACGGAGATAAATCAACTTTTGGTAAACGTTTTTTTTCGAACATTCTGCCACATCGAAAAAATCTTTTGAAATCTCTACTTGAATCGAGTTTTAGTGGGTGTTGAATTGAAGTAAGAGCTCCGGAAAGCAAAACCGGCTGGAAAGTGGGTGGAAGTCTCTTTCTAAGCAAGCAAGTAAACAAAATGATCGTGAATTTAAATCGATGTATTTTGTTTACTCGTACAAAAAAAAGAAATTCAAAATACCAATGAAAAAATGAAAATGAAAGAAAACCAAAAGAATTAGTATTTTGAAATAGAAAAAAATTATGATTTTATTGTTAGCTTACGTACTCAAATTCACAAGGATAAGTAAGTTAGATTTTATTGCAAACCGGAACCAAGTTAGTCAAGCTGTCATTGCAGAAGTCATTGTGAAACATACCGGTCAGCTTTCATTTACAATCGAAAGAAAAAAAAAGGGGAAAGTGAGCCCAACACTAATATTATTGCCAAAGTGCTTTTAACGGTTTTGGCATTAACAGTGGGTAATTTTTGATATCTCTGTGCGTACGTTTACTTAGCTCATGGTAAACTTTTCGGGTGTAGGGATTCCGACGATCACGGCTGTCCCATAGACATAAAAAACAGAAAAACATCGCATTGCCGCTTTCCAATTATTGTATGAAAATTTTTTCTGGCTGCAATTTTGGTATTAAAAAGGGCGATCACATCCATTGTTCATAAAGTTGTTAGATTCGTTTACTCATATATCTTTAAAAAATTTCAAAGACCGTTGATAATCGCACAAATAATTTTGTTTAACAGTTCTATTAGAAACCCGGAGATTTTTGTTCCCCATATACATTATAACAGAACTTACGAACATTCTTTTGTAGTTCGATCAGCACGCCTAAGTATGTTTTTGGAAAACAAAATTCTAAAATATGTAAAAAAAGAAAAAAAGTCTTATATTTCTAAGCCCCGCGTGATGGGCAGTTTTTCTGCTATCCGTATTTCAAAATGCTTCAGGTAGTTTATTTTCATTTTACTGTTAAAGATAATTTTCTTTACATTGAAAGAATATATAAAACTGCTTAAGAATTTTCGTGTTTTTAATATAAAACAAAAAAAACAAAATTCAGTTTTTTTGCCGTCTTCAGCAAAACACTAAATTATTTTTTGCTCCTTAAAGATTTTTTAAAGCTTTTAAGTCCTGTCGCTGTACTTAACCTTAAAAAATATTTATAAACATTTTTATATCTCGACTTGCTTTTATTTTAAAGTTAAAAATAAAATTAACGATTTATTCATGTTGCGGTTGCAGTAGTTTTTCTTAAGTTAAACAGTCATTAAAAGAAAGAGGGAACTGAAAAGAAATTGCAAATTAAAGTGGTAAAAGTTTATTCGTAATTTTTCTTTAATGCAGTTCAAGTACATCCGACAACAATAATGAAACCACGACAAAAGGTCATTTGAATAATGAATGAAGAAAAGGGAACCAGAGACGTGTAATTAAATGCAAAAAAAAATTATAAATTTTAAAGTTTAATGCAAGGAAAGAAATAATAAAGATTTTAGTTGACCCCCAGCTTTAGAGTATTCAATTATTTTTCCCTGTCTTCTTTGATCAAGAGTTAATGATCGCCGCAATTATTGTTAAAATTAATAAACAAAAATATTTCTTGACTTTAGCCAGGATTGACCTTGAGCCAGACGATTGATACCATCATATGAAAGGAAAGCGTTTTGCTACGATTGAGGAGATAAAAGAAAAAAAAGCTTTTGAATTTCCTTTAAAACTTTTCTTTAGCTACACATCTGCTTTAATAACAATTGCCTCTGGGCATTTTTATCTCAAACAAGTGAGACTTAAGGTGGAAACAAAAATAAACAACATTACTGTGTGTGGCAAGAAGATTAAGAGAAGGACAGAGGCAAGCAAGCAATCAAGAGGAAAAACAACAACAACAAAAATTACGTTGTGGCAATCACATGTCCAAATATTTATGTGCATGTGAAAATTTTAATGATTAAATATTACAAAATGTCATATACATATCAAGTCAGAGAGAAAAATATATATAATGATAAATGAGAAGAAAAAAATAAAATAAAAATATTAAAAACAAACATAATGGAAAAATTATATAAAAATCATGAGGATGGCACAAAAATTAAATGTGTAAAAAAGGCACTAAAGTACAAAAGTTTTTAAGTGATAAACAACAAAAATTCAAATTTAAAAAAAAATCAAAAGCTTACAGCAAGAAAAAGCTCGTACTAGATTCAAGTATTTTGTATGGATCGTACTCAAAAATTTGTATACGAATAACGCATAAATGAACTTAAAACAAAGATGTAAACGGGATTGTTCAAGAAAACCAATGAGAATGAGAATAAAATGAGAATGAAGTTCTTGAATCAAGTGCAGAGTTCTTGAACCGTGTAAAATAACCTAAACAAAAATACAAATACAGAAATAGGAATAAAAGGTTATCTAAGAAACTAACTTTTTTTTTACTTATTTAAATATTTTTCTTAAGCCGGGTATAAAAAAAGCTTTCTCCTCATAACCAATTTTCCTAATACCAGTGCAATATACTAAATGTACTCATATAGGGATCATCAACTGAGTACTGGGGCCAAATTCCGCAACGATGAATTTTGAAATGTTCACCACTTTCAGTGTTCACTTTTGAGTTTTTAGCCCGCAATGGTGAGAATGAATAATTTTGACACTTAAAGTGTACACTTAATAATAATTTTTTCACTAAAAAATCTTCGGTGAATTTTGGATTTTTGTAAAATATTTTGAAGTTGAAAAAAAAATAAACAAAAGCATTATGTATCTATATTAAAATTATCTACAAAACAACTTGTGTGATACAGCTAATTTGAAAAAACAGTATATCATTGAGCCTGAACAAACACATTTAGCGCATTAAAGTTCATTGTTTCTTACGGAATCGCTTTTTAATGAAAAGTGAACACTGTGCCTGTCAGTGAATTTTATTTTGAGTGTTCACCGGTAAAAAAAAATATCTGTTGCGGAATCTGGCCCCTGGATCAAGTAAAAAAAAACAAAGACATAAGCACATATACAGGGTATCCAGAAATCAACGTAAAGCCGAAATGGGGTGACAAGATTGATTGTAATCATCATAAAAAAATCTATCCCAGGCTGTTTCCAAATTATGGGGAAAAACCTAGAAATTAGGTCAAACTGTAACCATTTTTCGGTCATTGTGGTTATTTTTTATTATCTTTGTGCATTTTTACATAACATGTCCAGCACTATAGTTAAATATAATGACACAAATGTCCCAAGATTTCTAGATTTAAGACTATAAATTTAAAACTTTCAACATTTGTCGACTTTGAACGGCCCTCCTTTAAAAAAAACAAAGTGTACTAAAGCACCCAAGGCGAATTCATAACAGCTGAAACTGACAGCGCAGCTGATAACTTTTTTTTTCATGTTAAACTGTTTCAAATGTCAACGGAATAATAAAAAGAAACTTGAAAAGAAAACAAATTTAATAATTTTTTAAATTATGTATAAAAAATGTCTGCACTTAAGTTGAATTCACCCATTGTTCCCGAACAAAATTTTTGTCCAGACAAAAATTTTTTTACTGAGAGTGTTCTGCAACACGATTCACCCATTGCAAAAAAATGTTCCGGAAGATCAGAGCTGCCATATGTAAACAAAATCTATTAGTTTTACAAGGTGGTAGTACTGCTTGTTATTACTTTGATTTATTTTACTGGCGTATTTTACACATTCTCAATTATTAGTAAATATTGTGTGATAATAATGGAAAAAAGAAAACTGCTTTGCTTACGGCCATTGAAATACATAAAGCATTATTATTAGCCAAGTACATAAATACATATTATATCGTACATACATTCTTTTGCTGGCTTTTTCATTTCTTCAATAATTTTTTGGGCAAACAATTCGTTTATTTCTATATTAAAATTATTACTTATTTTTTAATAACTATTAAAACTATGTACATATATCAAATGTCAACCACAATCGAAATTTCATCAGAATAAAACTACTATGTAAATTTTTTATTCGATGGAGCAACTCAATACAATTTTGTATGAAAAAATATATCATATTGGCATCTCAGTTCAATTTTGTCCGGACAAAATATAAAATTAAACCAATTCAAGTTGGGAGTTGTTCGTAAAAAATATGTTCTCTTTCTCAAGAAGAGAGACGTCAAACTGCATATAAAAAAAGGTTTGCCCGGACAAAAATTTTGTTCGGAAACAATGGATGAATCCAGCTTTAAGCTTCAAAACATCCAGGGAGCCAAAACAGAACGCAAAGCACCAAACAAGATGATCGAAAAGAGAAAAAAAGTAAAACACAATAATTTTCAAAAAACGATACAGAAAGTGCACAATCCACCCAAACTTTTGTACAATTTATTTCAGGATATATATACATACGTAAAGATAAATAATATACGAATAATTTCTTCGCGATGTTAGCAGAGAACTTCTTTCAACCAGACTAAAGCACAAACTTCAGCAGCGCCCCTTAGATGTCAGTACAGTAGCCAGGGTTCGGAAATACCCATGACTCAAACTTGATATCATCCAGAATCCTCCCCAATCTGGCTGGCTACTTTCACCTTTTCAAGCTCTATGATTTGAAACTTTTTAGCTTTACGAAATAATTAAATTTTTCTTATATTGTAATTTGTTTTTTTAAGAAAATGAAAGAAAAATTCTTATTTTTAAAATTATATATTTTATCTTGAGCGCCAGATACCATTCAGAATCCTCTCCAATCTAGCTGGGCATTTTCACCTTTCCAAACTCTATAAACTGAGACTTTAATTTTTCCGAAATAATTAAAAGTTACACGAAATAATGAAAAGTTTGCCTTTTCTTGTAAGTTTTTTTTTTTTTATTATATATATACATATATTTTTTAATTCCTTTTGGTGTTAATATTTTTATTTTTAATAATCCCCTTGAAAACGGGATTATTAAAGATTCAAAAAACTAAGAATGAAATACTTGAATCAAATGCAGAATTATTGAACCGAGTAAAATAACCAAAACAAAAACACAAACACATACATGTGAATGAATTGCTGAGGGACAGGAATAAGAGATTCTCTAAGAAAAAAATTTATTTTTGTTTTACTTATTTAAACATTTTTCTTTTTGAATTCTCAGTAATTTATTTAATATGATGGAATTCTCATAACCATTCATTCCAGTGCAATATACAGGATATACTCCTGTGTCAACATTTCATGGGAGCCGCCCTAATCATCAGTAGACTTTAGAAATTTTTGAAAGATATTCTCAAACATTCAGCTTTATATTTCAACAACCTAAAAAAATTATTGAGAATTTAAAAAGAAAATCGCTAATATTATATGATGGTATTATTCGTCTGGCTCAAGTTCAATCCTGGCTTTAGCCAAGAAACTAGCGAAACAGCTAGTTGTCCCCTAGCTTTAGTGTATTCAATTATTTTTCCCTGTCTTCTTTGATCAAGAGTTATTGATCGCGGCAATTATTGTTATAATTAAAAAACAAAAATATTTCGTGACTTTAGCCAGGATTGAACTTGAGCCAGACGATTGATACCATCATATGAAAGGAAAGCGTTTTGCTACGATTGAGGAGATAAAAGAAAAATCGAAACAGGAGCTGTTGGCGGTACCAAAAAGCACGTTTCAGAAGTTTTTCGAGGATTGGAGAAAACGCTGTATTATATTTGAGGGGGATTACTTTGAAGGGGACAAGATAGTTATTGATGAATAAATAAATACTTTTTGAAAAAAATTAAAATAAGTGTTATTTTTTTTATCAACACTGGTATCTCCAGAAAAGTTAAATTCTGCTCACAAAAGTTCATAAGGCAAAGCAACATATTTTGTATACTTGTTTCGTGGTGAAGATCGCTTTGATATATTTTTCTTCATAAACTCGAAATTAAATATAAAAATTAATATGTTAAAATTTTTACTTTTCTTTAAAAATTAAAACTAAAATTATGATCATTTTTTTCGTATTATATTAGCTTGCTGAAAAATTTGAAAAGGAGAAATAAGTGCTTTTGTCAAAAGTCCACTGAAATATATTTTGCTATAAAAACATAAACAAATAAATAAATTCTAAACTAAAATGACTACAGTAAAAAATTGTGCGCTCGTTCAACAGTAATCATTTGAGACAGATAGTTGACAAACTCAAAGGAAAATTTTAAATTGCATTTTTATTATCAAAACTACAAAATTTTCAATTGTTTTTTTGCAAATAAAAAGAAAACATAAAATTTTCAATCATCATTTTAGTTTGCCATCAAAATGAAGTTTATATAAAATAATAAATAATTTCTAGCGTTTTCTTTGTTTATCAAAACACTCTGTAGTGTTTTCTGTTTTCCTATTCACAAGTACTTTAAACACCATATGATGGGGTTTAAAGTCAGCTGTTTGAGTCAGCTGTTGTATTTAACCACATAAATAGGTGTTAATTAACACCCCAATATTTGGTGAGTTTAAAATGGTGTTGATTTTACATTTCATTTCATTTTACATATTCATTTCATTTAATTTATGTAAATTAACTAATAAAAAACAAAAAAAGTTACTAAACAACAAAGTAAAATCTTGAATATAATATTTTTGTATAAAACAATTATTAAAAATTTTTTATTCAATATGTATTTCGTTTTCCTTTAGAAAACTTCTTAAGAAAAGTATTTGTTGATTGATTATAAAATCAAAAATGTTTTGATAGGCAATAAAATAACATTCTTTTTATGTTAAATGTAATTATGTATGTATGTGTTAAAGCTCTTCATGTTATTTTGCTTCCTATCACAAAAAAAAAATTTTAAATATTGTTTTATATAGAAAAGATCTCGAGCTCATATATTATTTTCAAGATTTTTATATATATGTACGTATAGAAAAAGGTCTAAGTTACAAAAGGTGAAGAAAACATATAAACAAAAGGAGATTCAGTACAATAGCTAATAAAAATGAAATGGAGAGTTGCCACGTTATAACAATCTGAACGTGAAGAAAAATAAAACCCTTTACGGTGGCTAAATATAGTTAGTGAATAACGTAGCGGTTAGTGCCAACAACAAAATGTGTGGTTAAAGTTAACACTTCTAATTGGGGTGTAGAGTTAGTGAATTGCACTACTGATCGAAAACCTTAATTTTAAATGATATGTGTTTCTCGGAACATTGGTGTATGTCTGTTACAAACTAATTTGTTAATGACAACGTTCTTTTTTTATATAAAACAAAATATTGCACCTTTGCATCCTTTCTCACTTTAACGTTTCATCGCATTATTTTAATGCATGAAATTGTTGTCTGCGTAATCAAGTTTTAATGAGACATTTTTAATCCCCAGCAGGCAAAGTGGAAAAAATATAAAACCCACCACCAACATGAAAGCCGGATTAACAATAAATCATAATGGCAACAAAATTCATCAACACGAAAAACGTGATTAAACTACAAATTTTAATCAAGCTTACAAAGGGTATTTTTAATAAAGCAAAAATATAAAAACCAAACCAGCTAATTAAAGCAGAGGATATGTTTGCAACACGAATCCTTTTTCTTTTTTTTTTTTTTTTTTTTTGGTTTCATATGTTACATATTAAAGTTTGTAGGTTAAATGATCACACCTTTTCACCGCTGCACTTAAACATTCACCCAGATTTCGTTTTTTTTTTTAGTTTTGTTTTTGCTAAAAAGCAGGTCGTCTGTTCATCATTTTGTTTAGCTGATGAAACATTTTGTTTAAAATCACACTTTCAGTTTTTATGTTTTTTCCTCTTATTACTATTTTTATTTTCTATAGCTGTTGTCTTTGTTAAGCTGGCATTATTAATTTTCTTTATGAAAAGCAGTGCCACTTATCCAGCAACTTGCAAGGAGGAGAAGAGCAGCAAAAAAACTGTTAAGAACTCTCAACAGCTGTCAGTCTTATTATTCCTCTGTTTTAGTAAAATAAATGCATGTGTATATGTATATATATATGTGTGTGTGTTTGCATGCACATGCAAGCTAAAACCACCACTTACTCACTTAAAATTCATGAATATCCTTTCAATGCATGCATCTTGTAGTCGGGCAAAATTTACTATGGCAACACTTCCTTTGTTCTTCTTTGTTTAAACATTGTAAAGATTCACTTGAGTATTTGTAGCCTTAAACCAAGTTACACACGTTTAATAACACATTCCAGCACATGTATTCATATGTATTTACATATACACATTTACAGGCAGCTACATTGTTAGGCAGTGCACATGCACATGATTGTGGCCATAAACATAAAAAGCCGTAAAATTTTAACACACAACTTAAGATTCTTAAATTTTTTTTTTTTAAAGGTATTTAAAATTTATACGCTTTCTTTGTTTTTAACCAAAATGTATTGATTTGTAATGAAAAGTGCTGAATGGCAGCAAAACAAACGTGCGTATGAAGTATAAAACTGTGTAATGGCATAGATAAAAAGCAATCATACGCAACAGAGTGAGTTTCCAATTTAATTAGATTTGAAGAATGAAATTATTGCTCAACAGAACAATCTTAAATTTAAATCAACATTTATTTCTTTTTCATTTCGTTTATGTATCTTTCTCTCTTTAAATTAGAATAATTTTATATTTCGAATTTTTATGCATTTTTATCTCTCACATTTATTTTGCTTTTTCATTCAGATTTTGCTTTGTGTTCCATTTAATATTTGTCGGAAGTGTATCATATGACAATAAGTTGTATGTCTGAAAAAAATATTAAAATGTTGTATGAAAGCAAGCACCCTTAAGTGAAAAGTTTACACATGTTTGAGGGCATAACCCAACAAACCATTCCACAAACAAATTGTAAGTGAGCTGTAGAGTAACACACTTCCTACAAACTTTTTATAAGCTTACTTATTACAAGCTTTGGAAATAATTCAGATGACAACAATACTCAGTCTAGATAAAAAAAAATTTGATTGCAAATGACTTATTCTTGCTACAGGGTTCCAAGTATTTTTGAGAAGAATCAAAATAACGGGTGTCCGCCAGGAAGGCATACAACTCTGAGTAATTTCATCGTAATCCTGGCTGTATACGATGTAGCATGTGGTACCACATGTTAATCAAGCCTCTGTGCAGTTATGGTATTAAAAGGTTTACAAAAATATCACGATATCGCTTCCCATTCACAGTTACTGTTACGCTGTTTTCCTTTTCAAAGAAGGCTGCTGTTGCTTTGTATCTGTGTCGTAAAGCCATCGGGAAGACCTAGGGAATTTTTGCTGGCTATTTAACATCATAATGAAGTTCTTATTAATGTATGGGGCGCTTGTTTGGTGGAGGGCTTTGGAGAAAACCACCTGTTGCAGAATCATAGAGAGAATACTGCATACGTCTGCTTTGATGGTAACTGGTGCTTCTTGCACTACTACAACTAAAGCACTGATTACGATGATGCATTGGCTGCCAGCTGATCTCATGGTGTAAGTGTACTCGGCAATCGCGCTAAAAGCCAGTTGGATGTGGAATGAAGCGACAGAAAAACGGGATTCGGTAATAGAAAGTATAATGGACCTCCCGGAGTATATTGATTACCGTGCACCAGCTCTACTGCCCGACAAGAGATTTGACGTAATCTCATCATTGACCCAGTACGTCGCCAAGAGGACATGCTTGAGATTTTCACAGATGGATCTAAGTCGGACCTGGGAATTGGTGGTGGCATCTTTATGCTCCAGTATCAGAGGAGGATCAGTTTTAAGCTATATGATGAGTGTAGAGTGTTGAAATTACAGCTATTTTGAGAGCAGCTAACTGGTTGAGGTACTATAGGGTATACGGGGTGAATATTCGAATCTATACTGATAGTAAGACTACGTTAAATGAGCGTGTGAGTTTCTATACGACGTTCAGGTTTCTACAAGAACGCCGGATATCTATTTGTAGATAGCGAGACATTCAAACCTGGAGCTTTTCTGGGTACCGGGGAACAGTGGAGAGCCCGGAAATATTGTCGCGGATGAGCTGGCGAAAGCCGCGGCTCGTCTACAGCAAGGGGATATTGTTACGATGGTAAGAGTCCTACGACAGATGGTCTGGTGAGGCTACCTGCCGCACTGCGAGGGTAACATGCGTATCATCATGGAGGACCACGATCCCAAGGGGTCTTCCTCGTCAAAGGTTGCGTATCTTAGTGGCAGTTCTAACACTACATTGTCACATAGGGACGCATGCTAGGAGGTTAAATCCTGCATTTAATGATTTATGTAGAAGTTGTAGGGATGAGGACGAGGAAGAAAGTGTTAACCACTTCCTCTGTCGGTGCCCGGCTCTCTGTTCTATGATAGCGCTGTATCTTGGCTAACCGATGCTGCACGGGTTAGCAGACATATCGTAATGCGGAGTGAATGGACTGGATTCCGTTATCCGGCTTTCGGGTTGGTTTGGATCTGATCCGTCGGGGGAAGTGTAAGTCTCATACAACGGGACCAAAAAAGGACTCTGGTTTAATGAAACTGGCGGCCTGCACAACCTAACCCCGGCTTTCGGGTTGGTTTGGATCTGAGCCGTCGGGGGAAGTGTAAGTCTCATACAACGGGACCAAAAAAGGACCCTGGTTTAATGAAACTGGCGGCCTGCACAACCTAACCTCACCTAAGGTAATATGATTCCTTCTGACGATATAGCACACCAGACTGACACTTTTAATGGATGCACCATGACTGATGAAAACTTTGAGGGTTTCCTATTGCCTATAACTGACTATTATGTTTATTCATATCTATGCAAATGAAAATGGCTGACGAGGCATCCATTATGACTTTTTCATGAAAATCGGGGTTGTCATGCCTCCAGAAGCTGTATAAACCGGTCGATAATAACCAGTCGATCACCCTAGTATTTGCATTCTCTTAACTTTCATAGAAACTCACCGTCTGCCAAATTTAAGAATTGTAAAAATTTCTATAAAATATTGTATGCCGTTTTAATTTTATTGTGTTAAAAAATAATATTAAAACGAAAACTTTAATTAAAAAAAAAACACAAAATAAAACAAATCTAAATAAGTCAAGTGCGTTTTCTTAAGAAGACCATCATCAAATATGTGCTCGTATGTTAAAGAAGCGTGCATCTCAAAAGAAATAAAATTTAAAAAAATCTTTAAATAGCTTGAGAATTTTGCTGCGCAAAAACGTAAGCAGAATAATTTCAAATCATTCCTATTAACAATCAGAGTTAACTGAACACTAAAAATAGAAACAGAAAACACAAAATCAAAATGATGTCACTTGCATTCATTTGGCTGTCATGCCTAGAAATTCTTCAAAGATGTGGCTTATCATTATTTTCAATGCTACGTATAATGCCATTCTTACATCATATGCAACTTTTGTGCATTTACCCGAAGTCGACATATCATTAAAAGTTGCATATTCATCAATTTAAAGTAGTTTAAAAGCGAACTACAACTCAAGCATGTTCTAAATAAAACACACACGCTCTTATTTATAGTTACAGTTTTATGGAAACATAAGTGCATGCAGACGTTGCACATAATCATGAACGAGTTTATGCAGCGGCTTGTTGACTTGATGCTCAGTTCTTTAGTGGCATTATGAATGCATACATACATATGTATGTACGTATTTGTTTATGGAATTGTACAAGGGTTTGTTGCAATATAAAATGTATGTAAATGTATGTGTGTGCAGGCACATATGTATGTGCTATAGTTTTTGTTAAAAAGCGTTATTATGTTTAAGATATCTTTGACACACTTACATTTATATACAGACTTATTTATGTACGGCCATAAGTATTAGATAAATCCGAAAGTAGAGTAGTTTTATAATCATGCTTGTTGTGAATAATTTTCTTTTTTTTGTACTTGTTGTTGCTGCTTTTTAATAAACTATTACCATTTTTCTACCGCCTTTGCTTTGTCTTTGTTTGTTACTCTTTCATTTATATCCTTAAAGTATGCAATATCTGCTTATATTTCTATTGAAAATGACATGAAAATGAACATCAAATATGTTTTATATAAAATTTTATTCCAAATGATTCTATGAGAGAATCTTTTCCGCACTGTCTTTGCATGTTTGCTAGGTAGACAAACTCTTGAAGCGGATTTACAGAAGAGTTTCAATAAAGCCAACACAAGGTTGCGAGTCAGTAAAGTTAGGTAAATGATAAAGAAATAAAAGTTTTCTACATATACATTACACTTATGCTTTCCCCCACTGATTTAAATTTTCTAGATTAACTAAACTTTAATTTTGGTTATGAACAATATGTTCGTTTGATCGCGTCCAGGGCACTTTAGTTTTCTTTTCTTTATCAAACTTTTAAGCCCGTGTACACTTTTGCAGATGACAGCAGCATTTGTCAATCGTACATTCAGCGGTGCCAAGTGGCAGCGGTGCCAAGTGGCAGAATATGAACGACTAACAGACATTATATTCTTTTAATCGGGCTTGACTTAAACTCCCAGTGTTGTTTCCTAACACAGAAACTCATTACAACGAATGCTAATGCATCTGTACTGATGGAGAATATAAATATTGAAGAATTCAATGCTCTTGGTGTTTTTGAAATGGAAATTTAATGTGAAGTTCGGTGCTCTGAACACATTTTTCACGACTCTTAAGACGCATACAAGTGTCTTTTTTTTTTTTTTTTTTTTTTTGAAACAGTGTAAGATGTATTTCATTGCATTCGATCTCATGCATGACTTATGTTGTGTTATCTTCCGAAACCCCCACCAAGGGTATAAATCGCAGAACGGGGATCAGTATGGCCCCCCGGTTGCTTCTGCTTGCAATTCAACCCGGGCTGATCATGGTTGAGGTGCCTACCTTGGTTAAAAGATTCTGGCTGTGGTTGAAACCTAAAACGAAGGAAGGGGGTGTTAGTATCTTTGATAATTGTTGGGTGTGGCTTTTTTCGGGGACTAACAACCTCCCGAGGATCTGTTGCCTATACCGCAGATACCTGTACTGTAAGGAACCAGTGGTGATGGTTGACGGGTGAGTTGGTTTAAGGGCTGATGCTCTTAGTAGGCTTCGGCCTACCAACTCATTAAGCCATGTCTTCCATTGATTGATTACTGGAAAGTTGCATATAGGAGGGATTAGAAGGCCCGCACTCCTCAACAAAGAGTTGCTCATATGGCTACAAATATATGGCAAAAATTGCTACCTGCGTGAGCCTGGTCAGCCACACGGGTGCGCTGGCAAATCGTGAATAATTCACTCGTGGAACTAGTCCATCAGCAGATAAGGCCATAAAGTCAGGTGCTGATGCAAATCCGACCGAAAAAAGAATACAACTCTCATGTGCGTACCTCATAATCTCTTTTGGGATTATTTGAGCAAGAGAGAGCCAAGATTCTTATCGGTACAGGGTATCCAACTCCATTAACTAACTGGATCATCGCCACAGAACAGCGTGCGTTACTCTATTTTATCGTTACTACAATGGATTTTTCTCTGACGGCATTAGGGATTTTGTTTTTGAAACCCACATATTTTTATGTAATATTCGTTAACAGTACAAGTTTTATCTATTTGTGGACATTGGCCCAGGGAATTGCGAAAAGCATAACAAAAATAATTCCTTTTTCAGTCGTATGCTTCACCTGTGGATTTAGTTGGCTACAGGCGTGTTTCTTATAACACATAAATTTGGAAAGTTCAAGTCAAATGTCCACAACCCTTCTTCCTCCTCCTCATAACCTATTTACTTAGTTCTGGTTCAACGCACTTCATTTTTAAGAGTCATCCCCTCAATACTGCTTCCAATTTAAAGAGAAAAAAAAAATTATGAATTTTTTGAAGTCGCCATACAAGAATATAAAATATAATATAATAATAAGAAAATATAATAATATAATAATAAGAATATAAAAAGTGTTATAAATATCAAAAACGTAAAAATTAACACTTAAGAATCACAAGGACAACAAAAATAAACGGTTTTTCAGCGTTCATTTTAATTAGAATCTACTGTATAGCTGTTTCTTCAGACAACGTTGGCCTAATGTAAAAAAGGCCTATCTTGAAAAATTGTGTTCTCCTTACTTTTGGTAGTATGCCTTAAAACTTGAAACTCCCCAGCAGGCTTTAAAATTGCTTTACAGTTTTTTCTATTCTTGAAGATTTTTTGAACTTTAATAAGTTTTTCTTTCTCACGTTAAGCACCAAGAAATCCAGTTAAGCCGTTTTTACCTTAAGCCATTGATATATTTAATATTCTACTTTGATTTTTCCCCCGCTTTTGAAAATTTGTCGTTAAATAGAAAACTACTTGTAGAACATGAAAAATTCACAATTATTGATTTTTCCATTTCTGCCTGAAGTTCTTGAATGCTAAAGTATTTATTTTTTCATTTTATATTTTTCCTTTTTTTTAATATAAACGTAAGTAAAATAAAAATAAAATCATAAATATTTGATTAAGAATTGGCAAAGGCAATATTTAATATTGAATCGAAAGGCATTCA
This sequence comes from Thecocarcelia acutangulata, assembly GCA_914767995.1. Lineage (NCBI taxonomy): Eukaryota > Metazoa > Arthropoda > Insecta > Diptera > Tachinidae > Thecocarcelia > Thecocarcelia acutangulata. Next base: position 97,287,147 of record OU612097.1, on the reverse strand, counting down.
TAAAGATTTAAATATTTTTGTACACAACACAGAAGTATTTAGCAAACGGAAAAAAAGCTAAAACTATTTTAAGCGCAAATACACAAAGTTCTTATTTAAAAACTTAAAGAAATGATGGAAAAATTGCTTAATATCAATTAGCTAATAAGAAAATAATAAACAAATAGTGGGAATTAACAAGGAATTGACTTTCAGAGACAGATTAGTAACTAATAGCACTTGCCTTGCGACCTAATCTGACAGTGAACAAGTTGCACAGAGTGAACTAGTCGCGACTAAAAAGCGCCAGGATTTGGGTTGCAAGGCTTACAAAGGTCACAACTTTTTGTCATAAATTAATAGCTCCTTGCTGGAAAGCTCGGAGCTTCTAACACCTCTTTTATGCAGTTCAGTCCGAGCAAGTCAAGGCTGCAAGAGTCGGTGATTAAAAGTCCAAGTAGTGCCAACACACCTTTTTTCTGTTTTTCTTCGACTTCTGGTTCTTTACACAACAACAAGATAACAGCATCCTGTAAGTAGTTACAAACAGTTATAAAAACCCAGCATGCACTAAAATTATCAGGGAATATATATTGCCCTTCCTTGTGATTTTAGATCTAACACGCAGTCAGAAGGATATAGCCGAAATGCCCGTCAACCAACAATCAGGCCGTAATGGTCTGTCAGACAGAGTGTCTGAAAGTGTTATTGATCTCCGATGTGCTAAATATCTCTCGGTGGCTGTTTCGGTAAATCCAACACAACTACAGTTTTATTTGCTTCTTACTCTCTATGCCACGGAGAGTAAAATATTCCAATTTGAAAAGCGCCAAGGCAAAACTTGCTCCCCGAAGAGGGTTTCTAGAGATTTTGCCATCTTAAAAAAAAGACACCAAGTCCTGTACATACGATTTGAAAAAGGAATTTTGGAGCTAGTTCATAAGCAGCGAGGCCAGTGGATATATCAGAGAAATGCGAAACAAAAGACGTTTCCAATTCTTATATTTCTCCTTAATCCTGGTAATTTTTATTGTTTTTATTAACTGTTGCCACAAATAATCGTCTTTATTATCACAGTTGGCGAGTTTAAACAACGCCTAGCACAGTTTTGCATTAGATTATCAAAGCTATCATAGTTTGATTTAGTTCGCCAATTAAAATAAGAGGAATTGAAATTCATTTTTTAACATTTTAGTTTCACAACAAAGACACATTCATCTTTGTTTATTTGTTTGTTTGCAACACTCGAAATCCATGCCATATGAGTGATTAATACATATGCAGGTATATAAAACTGTATATAGTACTGCTGCTTTAGCGCGAAAGTTGGAGTTGCCGAATTGATTGCGGGGAAATGGGGGGATTTTGGAGATTCACGAAACCGATTTTGGGAATTCCCAAAAAATTGAATTTTCCATATTAATTCTGGAAAAGTGGCGAGTTTTTAGAGATTCCGGAAGCCGATTTTGGGAATTCTCCAAAAAATCAGAACCAGTTCGGCAGCCAATTTGGAACCGGGTTTTCATATTCAGTACGTGTTTTTGCCGTGAAAAATGCATATGAACTATAAATATGCATCCGAACTATAAATGCTTTGGGAATCCCAAAAAATTGGAGTTACCATATTAATTCGCTAACCGGTTTGGAACTGGTTTTTCATATTCGTTGCAAGTTTTTGCCGTGAAGCATGCATCTGAACTATAAATAGTCATTCGCTTTAGAGTTTGCGTATTGTTTCTGAGGAAGCGGGGTCTTCTGAAGCCAACCTTGGGAATTCACAAAAAGCTCGGAACAGATACGCTATTCGAATCAGAATCAGTTTTTCATTTTCTGATTGCGTTTTGGGCGTGGAATGTGTATTTGGAAATTGAAGTTGCCATATTGGTTCCGCCAAAATGTGGGATTTGTGCGATTCCTGAAGTCTATTTTGGGAATTCCAAAAAATACTCGGAATACGTTATACGGATAATTATTTTAGTTTGATATCGAAGCGTGTTTTTCAGTTTTTTAAACTATTATTTATTATTCTTATTGGATGGGATATGGCCCTGATCGGCCACTTGCACTGCAACCAGTGTTGATCTATTGTGCGTCAATAAACTATATGCTGTTTCGTTTGATAGTAAGTAATAATTAATAGTAATGGTTAAATTATACTTGTGACGAGAAGCTTTAAACTATTTGTTGACTGCTAGTTAATTTAATGCAATTAAGCCCCTTTTGGAGGTTTTAGAAATTTAAAACGTAAATTTTTCCCCACAAAAAATTATCACTAATATTAACTAACTCGGTGTGAGTTCTAGTCCAGGTTCTGTCAAGAAGAAGGATTATTTTTAATTAGATCAATAATTGCTCTGAACCAATAAGACCAAAGGGGAACAGAAAAATAATTGAATACCATAGCTGAGGGAAAACTAGCTGCTTCGTTGTGCCCAAACCACTGGACGGATCGGAATGAATTTTGGCATGCAGGTATATGTTATGACGTAGTCATCCGCTGAGAAAGGATTTTGATTAACTCTAACCCCAAGGAGATAAAATGGGGGATAAAAGTTTGTATGGAAATTTGTTGGCGAGCGAAGCTGCGGGAAAAAGCAAGTTAATTATACAGATCTCTCATTTGTTTGTCGTTCGCTGGTGTAAAAATAGCACCAAATCTATTGCACTTTGCCAGTACAGCGAATTTCATCCAACGCTATAATTACAACTGTATTCTATTCTTAATAACGAACATTTGCTAACAGTAATTCGCCGTCTCTCCCAGTTGTGTTTCTAGCATTATAGAAAAGTTGAAAAGTTATAGTTGATGTGATAAGCATGTTCGGCTGAAACCATTTTTTGTTTTGCGATGTAATATTAATATTTTTAAAGAATAAGTTTTAACCCTCTTAGGCGACTCACTGTTCAGTATTTCTCATATACTCATATGTAGCATTGTAACTAAAGTGCAAATCTTTTTAGCCATAGTACTTTTTGTATATGCTTGCATTTGCAACTAACTACACACGGTGTAACTTCAATTTATTTTCCTTTACACTACTTACCGTTTATGACAACAGACAGTCGCATATACATACTCAACATATACAGTCATACGCTTCACATTGTTTATTATTGTTTGCATTTGTTATTATTAATTTTTCTCTTGAGAGGACAAATGGCTTCGCAGTTTATTTTCGTTTTTTTATTTTCTCTTATTTTATTTCCAAATCCTGTTGTTGTTATATCGTGTATTATTTTTATTTGCTTGTTTTTTTTAATACTTGTTGTTTTTTTTTTCATTTTAATGTTACTTTGTTTGCTTTATTGCAGCAGCTGTGCAGTTGTTGATATTTTGTTGTTTGATAGTTGATGGTTGGTTGGACTCTTTTGTTTCTGGTTGGGATTAAATGTTTGTTACTTTAAACTTTTTCCCTCTCTCTCTTTCTCTCCTGTACTCATTCTCTTTATAAACTGATTAAAATGATGGTGTGTTTTTACTTTTTTTGCAGTTGTTACACATACATGCATTTTTACATACATACATATGTACATACATACTTATGTATATATTATTTTTACTTTTCTTCTTCAGCTTAATGTGAAAGACAAATATTTAATGAAAATTGTTGGTCACCAACCAACACAAACAGAACAACAAAATCCAACTGTTAGCAGCAGCAATAGTAATATTTTAAAACCAATACACACATGCTAACAACAAGTGGGAATTTTTAATGACGATTATTCTTTTATATGAAAGAAGTCAAAATAAATGAAATTAATGGCCAGACATAATTTGAAAAATACATTTCATGAGGACTAAAGCAACTTGCACATACAAACACATTGCGTAAAAGCTTGTTTCCGCTAAAAACAAATGAAGATGAAGAGCTTTGTATAAAATAGAAAATATTTTACTTTTTATAAATCTACTCGTATGTAGATATGTTGAGCTTTTCCTTAACGAAATGTTAAGTTTATGGTTTAAATATTTAATACTTGTATTGAATTGACTTTAATGAAACATATTGAATTAAGTTAACATTTTCCAACCAGAGAGTTTTATTTGCAACTTTGTTCAGACTTTGATGCATGACTTTAAATCAGCGATGGGCAGTAGAACAGGTTAAAGAAGGGAGTATATAAACAATTTAAAAAAGTACATAAAATAAAATTAATTAATTAAGATCCAATAAACTAGAAAAAAGAATTAGATATTAGATTTAACATTAAGATCCAGGTTACCAATATCACATTCGAATGAATTTGGAGTTTTCTACCTAACTGTTATTCGTTCGCATATACTTATGTATTTTGATTGAACTTTTATACATCGTTCGCATAGAATGAAGCTAGACGAACCCAAATCAAATTTCTTTCACCTAGAATGTGAACGATGTCTATTATTTCGATATGAGCAAACTGGCTGTAAGTCCCCTGATATTATTATGAAATTATCAGTTCAATTCCTCGCTGAATTTAATTCTCTCGTAAAGTACTCTTTTCAATTCAAATTAAAGACAAAACCACAATTTTTGTTAACTTTGTGATAAAAACTGAAGATTTGATCCTTCTTTAGTGTTATCTGTTAATGAAAAGCAGGAAAAAAAACGGCATACTTAATTTTTTTCATAATTGGAGGAAAGAGAAAAGTGAAAATCTTTCTCGGAATTTTTTATATTAATACTTAAATTTCAAACTTAATAATTTGCAATTTTGAGATCTCCAGCTACTCAGCTATATAAAATTCTTTAATTATATATTAATTCAATTTTTCAATATTTTTCTAAAATACAGCTTGAAGAAGTCTTCAGGAGGAAGTCGAAATAGAGAAAATATATTTTGTTTAGCACAATTTTTATTTAACATGATAATCAAATCATTGGTACTGAACTAAAAGTTAGTCTCAAAGAAAATCGTAGAACATTTGTAGAAATAAATATAGTTAAAAAAAACTAAGAAACACTCTTCGGTATCAAACTAAAATGCTAATTTTATAAATAAGCTTAAAACAATATTAAACAAAAAATAGTAGTTTTTTTAAGGCGTCGGACGCCCGATGTAGCAAAAACATGGCATAGAGCACTCCAAACTCTTTTCACAAAAATAGTACTATTTTTCGTTTACTATTGTTTTAAATTTAATTTTTGTTTGCAGGCAACATATTCCACAGACGAAGTGTACGGCTGAAAAACGAATTCTCTCTGTAATGCGTAGTACGATTCCCTGGGCAATCGACCACGAGTGGATGAGCTCTGGACCAAGCACGTGTGCTTCGTAAAAATGTGCGAGTTCCGGGAACAAGATCCCTAATCTCGTCAGAGCAAAATCCATTGTAGTAACGATAGAACAGAGTAACGATGTTGCGAGAGTTACAAACCTACAAAGAAACAAAACATACCAGTGAAGATACAGGCTGCTAAAGGCGAATACGTTGAGTGAACAGGACTTGCAACACTCCCAATGACGGTTTCTTGACTTACTTTACCCGTGAAGTTGTAGAGGGAAACATAATAGATCAACCATGGGCGCAGTGCAAGTGGCTGTTTTAGGCTACATCCCATTCAATATAATAAATAAAGTTAATATAAACGTGTTTTAAAAGGATGCAGCTGTATTATTATTGAAATTTTTTTCATAATTTTGATTCAAAAACATCTAATTGATCTTTAATCTCAAAACAGATATCTTTTTGATTCATTGACTGCGACTTTCAGAAATATTATATTAAGATTAAAAATTTACAACATTAAAACACGTTAGCAACAGATCAAAAATAATCAAATGTTTACTCGTACAAACGATAATGGCAGCATGAATTAACTTCAATACGATTGCCAGTTGTCAAATAAGATATTCATAACAACAAAAATACTTTCAGAGCAATCTCTAATAAGCAATTATTACATTCCTGTTTCTTTATTTTTGGTTTTAAATTTCATACAGTATTAATCAAAAGAAAAAATCTTATAAATTTTTTTTATCAAAAACAGAATTGAGATGCTTTCTTACTCCTATAAAAACTAAATTTAGCATAAAGCAACCAAATTTATAAATAAACCTTTGAAAACTCACATATAAATATAACACTTCTTTAAAATACATTTGCTGGAAAAGCTCCAAAAAAAGCAGTTTCCACAGCAAAAATACACTGACTATACAAACAAATAACAGTGTGTACAAAAGTCAAAATAAAATAAATATTTTGTGAAAGAAAGTATTTAAGTTTCCATGTAAAATAAGTTAAGTTTAATTTGAATATTTTTCTATGGCAGCGACAAATAAATACAAATGTTAAGTTTATTTTCTTTTTGTTTGACTTTAAATTTTTTCACAAAAAAAGTACCACTTGTTTGCTCGGGAATAAATGTGACAGCGAATTGATAAACTCAGCTTGATTCGCCGCAGCTTAAAGTGGAGACTTTCAGCTGTGGTGTTGCCAACCGTTTGCCAGCGTAAAGTGCCATTTACACTGGCACTCCAGTTTGCCAACAACGGAAACATCCCGTCAGAACTGTCAACTTAGTACGTAGTTCCTATCGTGGCATACCCATTAAGAAAATATTCCACTTATTATCATACCTATGTCATATCAGCCTCAATATCCGACAGATAACCTCACAAGACCATGTGTCCTATCCGCTAACTAAAAATTGATGATTCACCTGGTTTTTACAGCTCTTAAATGGTATCCCTACCATCCCATTTATATCCCCTTATTGTAAACAGACCCTAACCTTTGCCAAAACTACTGGACACTTCACTATCCAAAAGCTCCAGTTCAAATGTATTGTTATCTCGTTTAGAGATATCTGGCATTCACAAACTAACCTGGACGTCATATAAACCCCCACTAGTGCATTCAACGCATTTTCTATTAAAACGAATTAGGATAATCTCTTAGAATATCCTATAGTACCTCAACCAGTTAGTTATCCTCATTGTAGACATGATTTACGTCTGAGATACACCATACTCATTTCCCAGACTAAAGCAAATACTTTTTTCAGGGGAATAGAGATATCTGGCATAAATCAATCTCGACGTCACTGGTGGCACTCAACGCGGCCTAACTATCACTATGAGTTCAGATAATCTCTAAGCCTATCCAGTACCTCAGTAAAGCCGTGATTTCCACCTGTGTAGCACTCTTTTCACAGCCTAAAGCTAATCTTCCTGACCTAGGGAGATTAAGATACACCCCCCTCCCTCCCATATTCCAGCCCCACCTGGATCTATCTGTAAAAATCTCAAATACGTCCTTTCAATGATTTATACCGACTACCTCCTGACAAAATTATGTGAAATCTCTTGTATCGGGGCTGAAGTAGCAAAGCGCGTTACATGGTCTACTTACGGATCCACGAACCTAAAGTAAACAACAAGAAGGGCTTTTCCTCTTTGAGCCTTACAATAATTAAAAATTGTCTTTATTCAGTACTTGAAATAATATCAATGATAGATTTAGGCTCACAGTGCATGAAGCCTGGCTTCTTTCGGGTTCGATATAACAACGATTTCTGATGAGAATTCCTCTTAGGTTGGTTCGTAAAGACAGATTTCGGATGCGGTATGGCAGTCGCACTGAGCATACTCTATAATCGGGTGTGGTAGGAACTCGGTTGGATTTCGGGGTAACAACGGTTGCTTGTGAGAATTCCTCTTAAGACGGACTTTGAGTTCGGTATGGCAGTCGTACTCAGCATACTCTATAATCGGTTGTGGTAGAAACTCACTCGGGTGCGGTATAACAAGACGGGTCGGGTGTATCTTCGTACGGACAGGCTTCAGGTTCGGTATAGCAGTCGTGCTCAGCATACACTAGAATCGGGCATGATGAGAATTCTTCTTAGGTGTGTGTATACAGACATTTCCGTGTTGGAGTCGTCATACTCCCATCGGACGCGTCCCCAGGTGGCTGATAGGGGAGGACGGGGGCATTCACATATATGACCATGACACAAACTTGGCTTATATGTGAATACTCCAGGTCCTGGGCTCGAGGGGAACATTAGGCAGAGGAATACACCAATCCGCTGTCATGTGCTAACCTCGGGTCAGGTGGCATACACCCCGAATACCACGAGGTGTATGAGACCCGCGGACCAAAATGTCCCACTGAAGGCCAAGGTTGTAGAAGCTGCGCCGAGGGTCTGTGTGGCTAGTCAGTGGATAAAAAAAGACTAGTTGCGAGTAGTTTCTCCTCCGGTCTAGGGCACGGACCGGTTATAGTTTGTAGTTGCCTAGTCCATACACGCCGTCACTGTATGGATGGTCCTTTCTTTACTGGCCTACTCGTGGGAACAAAATGAATTCAAATTTAAAACAAACAAAATCAAATAAAACAGAACAAAATACGACAGTCCATCAGGCTGGCAAAGCCAAGCTGATGGACTGTCGTCAAAAACCGGTCACACCCTCAATGGGAACCGGAAACAGCAGTAGTCAGATGTACGAAACTGAAAGGCCTAATACATCGACTGCTGCAATACCAAAAACAAAAGCTGAAAACACAGCAATACAGTGCGGGGTGTGCCTAAAAAGCCAAAAACACTCTGCGAATTACTCGGACGTGCCAGGGAGCTCAAAATTGGTAAAGCCAACAACATCCGGAAAAACCCCGGATGTGCTAGCCAGCAGAGAGCGAACTGGACAATCCACGTCCAATACAACACAAATGGTGGAGCGGGAGCAAATCACCAGCTCCCGCAAAACCTTGTTGAAAATCAGAGCGGCTCGAAGATATGTCGAAAAGCTCGGAAATGCAGCCGAAGAGTCTATGTCAAGCAATGACAAACAATGCTTGGCATGGGCCAAGGCATATATAGCCGAAAACCCGGATCCGGATGTCGCTACTGTCATCGAGGCAGCTTGCAAAAGGCAACGGTCCGCGGAAGAAACACCCAATCCGAGCAAAAAGCCGAGGAAGGGGTCCTTGGTCATCAACAGACCTTACAGAGAGGTTGCAAAAAAACCCACTGAACAGGGCTGTTGTTGATCGAAGCAACTCTGACGGAGCAATCACCCGCGAAAAGTGGGGGTTGATCAGCCAGAGATTGCTGGATAACTTCGTTAAGGCGCTCGAATGTAGCACCGGTCCTCCACCACAATTCACTGATGCAGGGTGGATTCAGGGCCGAGTTAAACTTATTTCATGTGTCGACGAGAAATCGGCCAGCGCCATGAAAGAAGTTATAGCATCACTAGGGGAAGTGTGGCCCGGAGCACAGCTGGAGTTGATTTTGGTCACCGACATCCCTCGTCGGCCAAGAGCGGCTGCAGTTGTTCCTGCGGAGCCACATGAACCTGATGCGATTCTCCGGATCTTTCAGGCAGCGAACCCTGACCTCCCCACACATGACTGGAAGGTAGTCAGTGTCGCGGAGACTAAAGGACCCAGTAGGAAGGTGGTTGTGGTCCTTAACAAGGAGTCTCTGCCGTTACTCCGGGACAGACAGGGCATGGTTTTCTATGGATACCAAGGAACCAGGCTTTGTCTGTATCGGGGTGATGACAAGATGGACCACAACTCCGACAAAAAAGCCAAAGAGCCCACAGAAGTGCAGGATGTGGAGGTCGAGGGGGATTCCCATTCAACACAGAGCTCACAATCAAACTCTAGTTTGGTTGGAGGGTTCTTTGGAGGATTGGAAAACGCCACAGTTGATGATGAGGACAGTCTTCTGGATTCCGATCCGGAGAATGCCACCATCATCAACTTCGACCTCGACACCATATAAACGATGAAGGTTACACAAATTAACCTTCATCACAGTAAAGCAGCGTCAGCTAGCCTTGTGTATCGTCTCGCCAAGCGAGACGTTGATATTGCGCTGGCGCAAGAGCCATGGACAAACAATGGCAAGATCCTTGGACTAGGCGCGAAGGGCTACAAATTAATATATGCAGCAAAGTCAGGTAATGGGGATATAACCATAAGATCCTGTATCATAGCCAAAAAGCACATAAATATCTTCATTTTATCTGATTACAGTGATGAAGATACCGTAACTGCCACGACGGATGTAGGGGGATCCAACATATGGATCTTATCATGCTACATGGCTCATGGCAAGGATGAATCACCACCAGGCAAGCTGGTGGAAAAAGCGGTAAGAGACGCCAAAACCAAAAGCATACCGTGCATTATAGGCGCGGATGCGAATGCACACCACCTGATCTGGGGAAGCTCAGACACAAACAAAAGAGGTGAGAATTTAATAGAATTTATTCTAGATAATGATTTAGTAATTTTAAATCAAGGGAACAAACCCACTTTCGTGACTTCGAACAGGCAAGAGGTGTTAGATATTACGCTTGCCAGTTCGAATATCGCAGATCAAATACAGGAATGGAGAGCGTCAGAGGACTGCTCCTTTTCCGATCACTGCTATTTAGATTTCAAAATAAGCAAACAACATAGAATAACATTCTATCGTAACAGGCGGAGAACGGACTGGGGAAAACAGAGAGAATTCCTGAGTAGAGACCTAGCCCAATTCCCGACCATAACCAATGTCATAGACATTGAAAGATCAGTGGGGAAACTCAATGACGCTTTCAAGAACGCCACAAGACGATCTTGTACACTATCTGTAAAAAGGGAAAATAGCAGACCTAAATGGTGGTCAGCAGAACTGTCTGAGACAAAAAAGAAATGTCGTAGGCTTTTTAATGAAGCTAAAAGAACAGGTAACTGGGATGACTATAAAGCTTCGGTGAACAAATACAAAAATCTCATCAGGAACTCGAAGCGAAGATCCTGGAAGGAGTTTTGTAGTAACGTGAATAGTACCTCTGATACATGCAGACTTCGGAGAATACTTTCTAAACAACCGACAATCCCAAGTCTAATACAAAAGGCAGATGGATGTTGGACCACAAATTGCGAGGAATCGCTTGAAGAATTAATGAACACCCTTTTTCCGGGTAATCAGACATTGAGGGCGAACGATAGTTCTCCCCTGCCACACGCCCGGAATGCAGTATATCTGGTTATAACAAAAGAGATGCTGCACTGGGCAATCAAGAGTTTCCAACCGTTCAAATCACCAGGACCGGATGGAATCATTCCTGCAGATCTCCAGAATAATCTGGATCTGATCACACCCTGGCTCCTCGAGATATATAGAGCAGCCCTAAACTGGTCGTACATTCCAACAGAATGGACCAAAAGTAACGTAATCTTCATCCCAAAGGGAGGGAAAACGTCACATACTAAAGCAAAGGAGTATAGGCCAATTAGCCTGACATCCTTTCTTTTAAAAACGCTAGAGAGGATCATAGATATACATATAAGGTCCAATATAAGCAAAAACCAGTTGTCGCCATCTCAGCATGCCTACACAAAGGGCAGATCAGTTGAAACGGCGCTACATAGTTTGGTCAGCCAATCAATACAAAAACTATACGTTAGTGGCCTTCATGGATATTGAAGGTGCTTTCAATAATGTCGAGACACAGGCGGTCATAGATGCACTTGACGGTCTGAAAGTTGATCGACCTACAATCATGCTCATTACGAGCATACTAAAGCGCAGAACTATAACTGCAACAATGGGGAACTCCAGAATTACGAGAAAAGTATGCAAGGGTACACCCCAGGGAGGGGTACTATCCCCCCTCTTGTGGAATGTTGTAGTGAATACTCTGCTTAACGATCTAGATAAAAATAAGATAAAGACTGTAGCCTACGCCGATGACGTAGCGATTGCAGTCTCTGGTACCCGTTTAGACACCATAACAGAGCAGTTGGAATACGCTCTGAAGATGGTAAGTCAATGGAGCGTACAATGCGGACTAAAGACAAATCCAGCGAAAACGGAAATCGTACTTTTTACTAAGAAGTATAAAATTCCACATTTCACACCTCCAAAAATGGATGGTACCGCACTTATCCTATCGAATAAGGCAAAATACCTAGGCGTCATTCTTGACAGCAAACTATCATGGAAAGAGAACATACAGGCTAGAGTAACCAAGGCTACAATAGCCATCTATCTATGTAAAAAAGCAATAGGCTCAACATGGGGCATACAACCAAAAGGAGTTGTGTGGCTTTATGACATGGTTATAAAACCGATAATATTTTATGGAGTATCAGTATGGTGGAAATCACTGGACTCCGCAACCAATAGACTGCAAATTGAAAAAGTCAGTCGAATCATGGCAATACTGACCACAGGGGCCATGAGGACAACTCCAACCAAAGCACTTCTTGCAATTATGAGCTGGATGCCATGTGACTTAGAAGCCAGGCAGATAGCACTAAAAGCCGCGATCAGGTTGAACGCGACAGGAGCATGGACCCACAGACCGTGGGGACATGCCAATATACTGGAAATTGGAAGGGACCTAATCCCCGATCTAATTGACTACTGCATCCCAAAACCATTCCTCTCAAGGAGCTTCGGCTACCAAATTGAGGAATCCCCCCTAGAATCTGGATACTTCTATGTCTACACGGATGGGTCCAGAAAGGGGGAAAGGGTTGGGGGTGGCGTTTACATAGAAGAATTTAACACTAAAATATCCTTCAGATTATCAGATGGATGCAGTGTTCTTCAGGCTGAAATATCGGCCATAAATAAAGCGGCCAGATGGTTGACGTTTTACAAGATATTCGGTAGGGATATCATGATAGTAACGGACAGCAAAGCCGCCATCAAATCCCTGATTGGAATATACACCAATTCTAGTCTAGTCCAGGAATGCCGGACATCTTTAAACAAGATGGCGAGACATTCTAACATAACCCTAAAATGGGTACGTGGACATGGGTCCAGCAATGGCAACAACATCGCCGACGACTTAGCCAAAAAAGGGACAGCCCTAGAAGATAGGGATATAGACCCCTTTTGCGGACAACCATTAACAGCGTGCTGGAAAAGAATAAAACTCCACACACTGGAACGTGCACAAGAAAAGTGGCTCACAGAGCCCACATGCCTTATATCAAGGAACTTGTGGCCGCATATTAACTATAAGAGAACGTGGGAGCTACTAAAACTGCCCAGATCTCAACTAAGAGTGACTGTAGCAGTCATCACTGGCCATTGCCCGTTTGGGAACCATGCCAGGAGACTAGGACTACCCCATAACGACTTCTGTAGAAGCTGCCAAGACGAGGAGGAGGAGGAGACGATCCTTCACCTCCTCGGCACATGCCCGGCATTGGAGCATCATCGTCTAAGACACTTAGGCGAGCGGAGCTTCAATAGCCTATCTTGTCTGGCCTCGATCAAACCGACCGCGCTAGCCTCTTTCATAAGAAGCTGCGGATGGCTAGTATAGCAGCATGTAACGCTACACTAAAAGGTTCCCGCCTCTCCGTTCCATCACCGCCCATCCTTTCCTCTCACTATATTCCTATTACTTCTTTTCTTCACTCCACTATCCTACTTTTTCAGGCAATCACAAAGGGAACGACTACAGGACCCAAGTGAGCTGGACAACCTAGATTATTCCGGGGTACCCAGCGGCCTGCCTACCTAACCTAACCTATACAGACATTACTCTCGCCACAATCGGGATATCTCCTCATACAGACATTAATACTGCCACAATCAGGATATCTGCGAAATAGGGAACAGTCAGCCAAAGGTGCTGGGAGAACAGTCAGTCCGAGGACCGCTGGATGAAAAGTCAGAAGAAGTTGCTGTGGTAACAGTCAGCCAAAGCTGCTGGGTGAACAGTTAACCGAAGCGGCTAGGGAAGCAGTTAGTCCGAAGACCGCTATGTTAACAGTCAGCCGAAGCTGCAGGGCGAGCAGTCAGCCCAGACTGCTGGGTGAACAATCAGCCCGAAGACCAATGGGGGAACAGTCAGCCAAAGCTTCAGGATAAAATGTATACCTCCAAGTGATCACGGACTACTTCCTCCCTTTACGTTTGTTCTTTGCTATTATTTTATACTCTTCAGTGCATAAACTGAATGTGAATTATTATTAACTACGATTAACTTTAATCAACATAAAAATGTAAAATCAATCAATTTCACAACAACAATCATCTTCTGTGGGTGTTGTTGTATTTCTTTCAGTTTGTACATGTGCATGCGTTATGCCAGAAGTACACAAGCCCTATGCACTTGATGCTCAACTGTTTTTGTAAAAGTGCTCTTTAATACACACTTACTACAATCAGCACTAGCAATTGGATATACGCAAACAACTTTGTATAATATATTTTTTTTGTCGTTCTTCACTGCACACATACAAGAGCAAAGCAACAACACTTTCGCATGCTTTGCTGGTAAACATCGACGGCAGCGGTTATTAGTGTAGATTTATTTTTGTAAATATGTATCACTTTTTACAACAAAGAATATTAAATAAAAGCAGTTTTTTCTGCCTGTTCGTACGAATATTGGTGTTTGCTCTTACATATAGCACTGTTGGGCACCCCTGCTTTATGCACATTAATTATGGTGATTAGTTAACGTTCATTGCAAGTAAGCAATATTATGTACCAAGTGACATAAAAATCTGTGCTTTGTTACGCTCTATCGCACACTAACCACCAGATGGTCTACTATTCGTACCATAAATGAGATATTACCGTTTGGCGCCTCCTTCTATGCTTCGCTTGACCTTAGCATCATTATCAAATTCATGCCCATTGCCTTCGCCATGAAATCAGCCAGTAGTCAGTTCATCATGGTGAAAAATACTTATTAGAACTTTCGATGACGTGGTGCAAGAAGCATCGATCACCATCTACGATCTACGATCTTGCAGTAGGTGGATTTCTCCAGTCGTAATTTAGTTCAAATAAATTATTTTTACTTGTCGTGTTCTTTTAAAATATTTAAGGCAAATTTGCAAAGTTTTAAAAAATTAAAAAAAAAATATTTAATGACTTATGTCTTTTTTAGCAAAAACCAATGAGAGAATATAAAGATACAGTCGATTAAGTCATAGAAGGTATGTGGTGCTCTTTTTAAGAGCAATTTTTGACTTATCAAATAAACATTTTTTAAGATTTATAGTTTTATTTCGTAGATGGCCAGTCAGTATTAAGAACACAAGTACAAGTGTGTGTTTTATTGCTGTTATTTAAATATATTAAAGGGTGTTTCATTACATGGCGTTTAAAATTTAGCAAACAGCCTTTACACAGGAAAGTACTTTCATGAAATTACTGTATACGTATTATAACTGTGAAAATGATTTACATCAGTACCTGCTTTGACGGCCTAACCTGATGGTGGACCAATTCCACGGAGTGAATTTTTCGCGATTCACCACAGGCCCCATGTGGCTGACTAGGATCACACAGGTAGCAATTGTTGTCATATGATTGCGGTCATATTAACAACTTCTTGTTGAGGAGTTCGGGCTTTCTAATCCCTCCTGTATGCAATTTCCCAGCAATCAATGGAGGACAAAGCTTAATGAGTTGGTAGGCCGAAGCCCATTAAGAGCATCAGCCCTTAAACCAACTCACCCGTCAAACCGTCACCACTGGTTCCTTACAGTACACGTATCTGTTGTATAGGCAACAGCTCCTGGGGAGATTGTTAGTCCTCGAAAAAAGCCATCACCAAACAATTATCAAGGATACTAATACTCCCTTCCTGCGTTTTAGGTTTAAACCACCACAGCACCAAACGAGGGACCCCTTCCCCTCTTTTCCCCGAAAAACAGAGCGCCTAAATTAGGAATACGCCAAGGCAAAACCTGTTCCCCGGGGGGTATACGTATTATATAAATATAAATAAAAAATGGAATGAAATAGACGACTTTTATGAAAATTTCTTGTTCGTCTACACAGGAAAGTGAAAGTTAATTTTAAAAACGTCGCGGAAGCAAAGAGTCACAAAATTTGCCTCTACTTCTCCCCATTCTTATTTTATTTGCTTACTAATTAGAGTTGCCAGACTTATTACATATACAAATTTATGGGGCAATAGTTGAAAAAACTTATAACTATACAGTTTTTTATGAGATTATTTTTATAAAAAGACTTTAATTATTTTCTTTATATGCATTAAAAAGAAAAAATATTATATTTCTTTTCATACCATGCAAAATAAGTTAATTTCATAATTATTATTTTACTACAATACTGCAACTTTGTATAATTCTTTGTACTTGGCAACAGTGTTTAGGAATTTGTCATTTTAAGCATTAAACACATTGAAGCCAGCAAACAACCGACTTCAATATGTCAAATATAAAATACATACATTTAAATGCGAACGTTTATTTAG
The DNA here is from genome assembly GCA_914767995.1 of Thecocarcelia acutangulata. Classification (NCBI taxonomy): domain Eukaryota; kingdom Metazoa; phylum Arthropoda; class Insecta; order Diptera; family Tachinidae; genus Thecocarcelia; species Thecocarcelia acutangulata. The sequence goes on along the minus strand of OU612097.1, from coordinate 97,270,974 downwards.
ACAACAGCAAGACGACACTACTGCAGGTTGTTGTCCATGCTGATTTTTTTGCCGCACTCGAATTAAACTAATTTCTATTTTTGTTGACTACAAAATAAAAACAGTGTGACCAGTGTATAAGAAAAGAAAACATGTAAAAAAATGTTGCTCTTGGAAATATTTTATTTTCTAATATAACATAATAAAAGAACATTAATTAAATACAGTTTTAAATAAATTAACACGTTTAATTGTTCTAAAGTTAAATATGTGCATACATATATATAAGTATTTCTAATTTTATAAAAGAACTAGTTAAGGGCCAAATAAACATGCAAAAGCGTTTGTACTAACATTTAGCATTGTATAAAGGGGTGTTTGCTTGTTTGTACAAATATTTGAAGCATGTTTGCACAGTTTTTGTGTGAACATCTTGAATATTTGTGTTGTCTAACGCAACATTTTGTCGTTTCAAAGAATTTTTTGCAGAATGCAGTGGTGGAAGAAGAAGCAAACAAAATGAATCATTAAAATTTTTTCTTGTTAGAATTTTTAGTATTGTATAAAAGTTTACATTCTTTGTAGAAATTAAAAAAAAAAACAAAGATTATATAAACAGAATCTCAAGAAATAGTGGCTAAAACAAATTATAAAATGACCTATGTATTGTAAACTTCATATAGCGAGTAAATTCCCGCAACATAATCGTGCGAGTGTACTGTCATTAAAAACAAAAAATATATATTAATTTGTGTTTGTATTTGTATCGTTTATGTGCAAACGGAAAGCGCGTGTTTGACGAAAGGATTGCATAATTTATTTGTCCCTTTAGATATATACCAGTTACTTGATTTGAGTAGTTTTAATTGCCTATCTTTGACGAAAAATTGTATAGTTTATATAAATTTTTCTTTCTCGAGTCGAACTATTCAAATTTTGAAAAATTCGATATAAATTTTCAATTCTTTAATATTTTTCTCATTATTAATCAGAAGAAATGTCCGATTATATTTTAAACTTTTAAGACCCGCCTCAGCTGAATTAAGTGTAGCAAACAAAAACTTTTTAATTAAGTTGCTCTTTTTAGATATTAAGGCCTTTTTACAGAGAGAACTTTTTTCATGAAGGATTGATATAATAAACAGAACTCGTTCTGTAAAACAATATAATTTCGTAAAGCTAAAAAATCTAACGTGGAAACACTGAAGCATACTTTCATTCAAATGAATTTATGTTGATGATGTGTTCAAAATATTTCAGTAGTCGTCTACACAACTACAATCGCAGGTTGCAGCATTTGCTGTCCTGAAGTTGTGAAGTCTGCTGTGGTCTATGTGTTTAATACTTTACTTTCAGAAAACTTCAAAAAATTTTTTTCATGAAATTTTTGATGAAAGCTGAGTGGAAAGTAAAGAAAATGTGAATGTGTTAGTGAAAAAGTGTGAGTGTATTGCAACTTTCTTGTCTAAACGCTTTTTCCCCCCTCTCTCTCTCTCTCACTCGTTCTTTAGCTTAAAAATAAAGATTTTCGTTTGGATAAACATATGTATAGTAAAAACTTGGTGTGATTTTAATCGGAATCGAAAAACTTTGCTTAACTTGTAAGTTACTATTTTCTTAAGCAGCCTGTATTTGATCACCCTTTATGCTAGTTAAAAAAAACCATATAATAAAATTGCAAAAGGATTATTTTATGACTTTTTGTTGCAAAACTTATTCATAAACCTTATTCATATACACACACACATACACATGCATATATGTGTATCATGTATAGAGCATTTGAAACTTATATTGGAAAAGGAAAAACATGAATATGAAGACTAACAAAACAAATATCAAGAGTGGCCCAGCACAATTATTCTGTAAGTTTATAAGAACTCAATTTAACTTTTTTTATTATTATTAAATTGAATTTATTTATAAAAGAAATGGAATTTTTATTTATGCATATTTGCTAGACCATGGGGCAAATGTGTGTATAGATTTAAACAACTTATGTTTCTTAAATAAAATAGATGGAATATGAGTACAGCACAAATCTAGGAAAAATTCTTTTAAAAAATTAGAAAAGATTTAAACATTTTATATTCGTACTAGGCAAAATTATATACTAAAATGCAATTTTTAATTTTTTTTTTGTTTGTTTTGCTGAAAGTTTATTCATATTATATTGTTAACTGAGGGGCTTAAAGCTTAAAATTAGTGATATATATTAGATTAAGAAAAGCATTTTTATTTCCCATTGAAACGGAAATATGTACATGCATATATATGTATATATGTGTGTATATAGTTCAAGGTATTTTATTTAGAATAACAAAAGTCTAAATTGTAATTTTGTTTGTTTATTTATTTAAGTCTATAGCCTGTAAGTCCTTACAAACGAATGAAGCAATATAAAAGAAAACAATTAAATATTGTGGCGGGTTGCCTTTTATTTTATGTTATTTAATGAATTTCCGCCATATGCTGTTCGACCGCCTGTGCCTTTGAGACTTAGTTTTCAAGATGTCGAAAACGTTATAAGTAAAGTAAACTAAAAAAAAAGCTCCATGATTTAATAAAATTACTGGCAAAATGCTTGTACAGCTACCTCGTGTGGCTAGATTATTCTTTTTATTTTTAACGCTGTTTGCGCCTAGAGTATTATCCTGCAGAGTGGAAAATGTCTATGGTTACTATGATACCCAAGCCAGGAAAGGATCCCACTAAAGTAGAGTCATATAGACCAATAAGTCTTTTACCAACAATTTCAAAACTATTCGAAAAATTGTTAATGACAAAATTAACTCCAATATTGAATGATGTAGAATGCATCCCTAATCATCAATTCGGCTTGCGGGCACAGCACCATAGAACAAACGCATAGACTAGTTAATGTTATAAGAAAGACTTTTGAGGGCAAAAAGTATTGCTCAGCTCTATTCATTGATGTTTCCCAAGCTTTTGATAAAGTGTGGCACAAGGGATTAATTTACAAAATAAAGTTGAACTTGCCTGCAAATACACACAAGCTTCTAGAAAGCTATTTATGTGGCCGCAAATTTGTTATCAGAGCAGTCGACTTTGTAATCCCAACTCAGCCAATCGAGGCCGGAGTTCCCCAAGGTAGCATTCTGGTAACCACTTTATATTTAATTCACGCTTCTGATATGCCAACCAGATCTGGTATTCACACTTCAACTTTTGCAGATGACACAGCATTCTACAGTGTTCATGAAAACCATCAACTGGCTTCACGTAATTTTACAGGAATATATTTCAATATTAAAGAAATGGCAAAAATTTTGGAAAATCAGAGTTAATGAACAGAAATGTACTCATGTCACATTCACACTGTGTAAGCAAACATGTGCACCTAACCAAATTAACAACTCACCTATTCCGCAGCTTAATGAAGTGAAGTACCTTGCTATTCACCTGGACCGTAGGCTAACGTGGAAGTTTTACATTGAAACAAAAGCCGCTCAGTTGAAACTAAAAACAGCGCAACTAAATTGGCTTATGGGCATAAACTCGACATTGAAGTTGGATTGCAAACTTCTGTTATACAATGCAATTCTAAAGCCCATATGGTGCTACGGAATTCAATTATGAGGCACCGCCTCAGCGTCAATTATTGAAAAATTCAAAGGCGACCAAACCAAATTCTTCGAACGATTACTGCAGCTCCATGGTACGAAAAAAATTCACGAGTTCATAAAGATCTGAGTGTTCCGCTGGTAAAAGTGGAATTTTCTAAGTACGCGACAAGGTATGTCAGTAAGCTGGAACTTCAAACTCCAAATCCTCTTGCTTATACTTAACTTTGGCGGCCTTACTCCGCTTAGAAGAATGGACACCGTTGCCACCATCAGATTGCTCAATAGGTGATTTTACCGATATTGCTTCCGCATAATAAAACCTTTTGTCTAGCACTGGCCGGACTCAAGTAAAAAGCACATTTTTTTCATTTCATATTTAGTATTAAGATTTGAATACTTATTGTTAGTTCATTATGAAGATTCAATAAATAAACATGACAGAGTGTAGTATATTCGGCTGTGCCGAATCTAAAATACCCTTCACGATAGTCACGTATATATATATACTATATTTAAAAATGTAACCTAAATATACTCGGTTATATATGAACCGATATCGGAATTTTCTATTTTCTGTATTTTAGTAACCTTCTTTTATAACGAGAATTGCTTTTCAGCAAAAAAAAAATGTTAATGGAAAAATCGGGTCAGGCCGATGTATCGGGTATATATGGACCGATATCGGAAATTTTCATTTTCCATATTTATATAACCATATTTTATTACCAAAAAACTTTTGAGCAAAAAAAGTTGGTCACGTTCGCTTACGCGGCATCTTAATGAAAACCCCGGTGTAGGCTATATCTCGGGTATATATGGACCGATATGGAAATTTTCATTTTCCATATTTATATATCCTTCTTTTATTACCAGATTGTTTTTAAGCAAAAAAAAAAAAGTTTTTCATTAAAAACCCGGTTTAAGCTATATCTCCGGTATATATGAACTGATATCGGAAATTTTAATTTTCCATACTCATATAACCTTATTTTATTACCAGAACTGCTTTTAAGCAAAAAAAAAAGTTGTTTAAGTTCGCTTACGCCGCGTGTTCATGAAAAACCCGGTTTAGGCTATATCTCGGGTATATATGGACCGATATCGGACATTTTCATTTTCCATATTTACATAACCTCATTTCATTACCGGAAGTGCTTTTGAGCACAAAAAAGTTGTTTTATGTAAAACCCGGTCTAGGCTATATCTCGGGTATATATGGACCGATATCGAAAATGTTCATTTTTCATATTTATATAACCCTATTTCATTACCAAAACTGCTTTTGAGCAAAAAAAATTGTTTAAGTTCGCTTACGCCGCGTATTCCTAAAAACCCCGGTCTAGGCTATATCTCGGGTATATATGGACCGATATCGGAAATTTTCATTTTCCATATTTATATAACCTTATTTCATTACCAAAACTGCTTTTGAGCAAAAAAGTTGTTTCAGTTCGCTTACGCGACATTTTTATGAAAAACCCGATTTGGGCTATATCTCGGGTATATATGGACCGATATCTGAAAATGCTTAAGGAGTGTGTGAAGTTTGAAGCAAAACAAACAACTTTTTTTTTTCATTTCCATACAAAATTGCAAAAATTCATAGCTTTTTTCGGAATTTTGAATATATCTCAGCTATACGTGGACCGATATTACTGAATTTCAATAGCAAATACATGGCAATATGGAGTAATAGAATGGTGAAAGAAAAAAGTTTCTATGTCTAATGGTTTTCTCAGAAACGGTATTTCAACGACCGACAGACGGACAGACGGACATCGCTTAATCGACTTTTCCATTAATTCTGAATCAGAATATATATTTTTTATAGGGTCGCAAAAAAAAAAAAAAAACTGTAGAAATTACAAACGGAATCACATACTTATATATACCCTTAACATTTTTGTGAAGGGTATAAAAAATGCTTTAAAAAAAATTATAATTTTTTAGATTTGTATCAATATTTAGTATCAACAAGTTGGCTTTCTTATAATCAAAATTTAAAACAAAAATTAAATAGTCTGCTTAACTTCCATACAAATAAATTATAAGCAAACATATATGTATATACCTGAGTGTGTGTCTATGTGTGTGTGTACTTGTACCCGTATATATTATTACTTAGTATTTATGTATGTTTGCTAAACATTTATTATTCCAGAAAAAAATCTTTTTCTAGTTTTCATTTCTCTTCATGTAGTTTGATTGAAACAAATGATTGCAAATAAAGAAAGTAAATCTCTTGCCAACTTTATTTATCCTGCACAAAAACACACATTCACACACACACACACACACACACACACTGACAATGTCATATGCAAGTGTGTGCTAATATTCTGCACACAATTCAATCAAATGTATTTGTCTTCCTATTGAAGTCCTTAAGGAGTAAACAATGCATAACAAATACTTGCAGCCCTTAGATTTTCCAATGAAATTAACCAGCACAATTTACACAAGAATTTCTTTCCAACTGTAAGCTGCAATAACAACAACAACAACAACAATCGTTTGTTACAGACATGTTTTAAAATATTTCAACAATTTTTTTCCGCCCTTGCCTTTTGTTGGTGTCGTTGGTGTTTTCTCTTTTTCTTTTTCTATTGCTTTCTAAAGTTCATTTTATTTGCTCACATGCAACCATCAGTTTCCAAATGAATTTGCATTCAACATTTCAATTCATGAAGTATTTTTTTTTTTAATTTGGTTTTACTGCTCTTACTTTTACTCTTCCTCTCTCTCTCTCTCTCTCTCTCTATCACTCTTATTTTTTATCCTTTTGTAAAGATAACTTATTGTTTCATTTGACAAAACTGTCGTTAGATGTGGAAATATCATACATCATTATTGCAACATGAAGAAATGTAGATACGAGTACAACATACAAAAAAAACAACAACAACTTAAATAAACACAAAGAATGTGCAAAACGTACTTGACCAATTTGATGCAGTGTTTTAGTTCAATTCCATTTTTTTTGTTGGCTTCACGCCTGTTAGTTCTGCATGCTGGTCCGATATTTGTTTTTTTTTTGTCCTCTTTAACATGAAATAATAATGTAAAAGAGGGAAAATAAATATTTCCGTATGCAACAAAGGAAATCTAACACATCTTTAATAGAAAATTCAATTCTTAAAAAAAAAGAAATAAGGAGAAAAACGGTATAAAATTAACTATGACACGAAATGTGAGCCGGGGAAGTACATTGTTCGTCCAATAGTATAATATGTATCAAGGCGAAGGCATAACCGGTGAAATTGACAGCACAGCTGATAACCTTTATTAATTTTAGTCTGTTTCAGATGTCAATGTCAGTTTTTTAAATTATGTATTATGTATCTTAAGCGCCAGGTATGATGCAGAGATCTCCCCAATCCGGGTAGTCATTTTCACCTTTCCAACCTCTATGATCTGAGACTTAAACTTGCACTAAATAATTAAAAGTTTTTATTTTCTAATATTATATAATGGTATCATTCGTCTGGCTCAAATTCAATCCTAGCTAAAGCCTAGAAATATTTCTATTTTTAATTATAACAATAATTGCCGCGATCAATAACTCTTCATCAAAGAAGACAGAAAAAAAATAATTGAGTTTTTCTCTACCTGTAAATATTTTTTAATAATTTAAACAATTGAATGTTTAAGAATATCTTTCAAAAATTTCCAAAGTCTACTGATGATTAGGGTAGTTCCTATGAAATGTCGACATATAGATAGCTGGGAAACATAGAAAACAAGCTATTTATAATTTTTATTTTTTAATAATTTATTTATTTATTTTTTATACTCTTCACAAAAATGTAAAGGGTATATGGTTTGCTATTGAAATTCGGTAATATCGGTTCACAAATAGCTGAGACATATCCTAAATTCCGACAAAAGCCATTTTTTTGCAATTTTGTAAAAAAAATTTTTGAAAAAATGTTGTTTGTTTTTTAGCATGGTGACAAAAAGACAAAAAAAAATTCTAGATATCGGTACATACATACCCGAGATATAGGCTAAATCGGGATTTTCATAAAAATATCGCGAAAGCGAAATTAATCCACTTCTTTTGCTTAAAAGCAGCTCTGGCAATAAAAGAAGGTTATTTATACATGAAAAATGAAAATCTCCGATATCGATCCAGATATACCCGAGATATAGTCTAAGCCAGGGTTTTCATGAAAATGTCACGTAAGCGAACTTAAGCAACTTCTTTTTTTTTTTCTTTTCCTTAAAATCAGTTCTGGTAATAATAAGGTTATATAAATATGGAAAATGAAAATTGCCGATATCGGTCCATAAAAGTACACTGAAAAAATTTTGTTAAGAAGTTCTCTGAATTATGACATTAGTTTTATGAATTTTTTCATTATTTTTCAATCATTGTAATTTTTCATAGAAATAATGAAACAAATTTCATTAGATTATTTTAATGAAAACCTTCATAAAAGTAATGAAACATTTTAATAAACAACATGACTTATTTTCATTAAAAGTATGAAAGACAAATCATATGATTAGTGGAATAATTTCTCTTGATCAAAGAATCAATTTCATAAAGCACATGAAAGCTGTACATTAAATTAATGAAAAAGTAACATTTATTTAATAAAATAACTTCTTTGTACTAATGTAATATATTCATTAAAAATATGAAACTCCTGCATAAGGTCAATGAAGTTATTTCATTTATCTAATTTTATTATTCATTGAGCACCTGAAAAATTTACATTAAATCAATGAAATAGTTACATTTGTTTAATGAAATAATATCATAACACACATTAATAAAATATGTTCACAAATGTCTGTAATAAGATCAATGGAATTATTTCATTTATTCATTGATACATTATTTCATTACACAAACAATACTATTCCTTGCTTTTGTGAAATTGTAACTAATTATGATAAAAGAAAATGTTGAACAAGTATTCACCAAATAAAACAAACTTTATTAATTCAAATGACTTCAATACATTGGTATTTAAATTTTTTAAACTATTATTATGCTGATTTGAGTAAATGCACATATGTATATACATACCCAAGTTCGGTAGCCAGAAATTTATTTGTCAGTGGTCTAATGAACTCTATTTCATTGGAATTATGAAACTCATAAAACTTACATTTTAATAAAAAAAACATTTTTTCAACTGCAGCTTAAGATTAATAAATGCCCATTAATATATCTTACCAAAATTCAAAGAATTAAAAAAAAAAAAATTAAAATTTTGTTGTAGTCATAAATCCAATAATTTTTTTAATGAAACTATGAAACTTAATGAAACCATTCTGATGGAACTATTTCATAGTATATATGAAGTTTCATGCATATTGTGAAAAGTTTTCATCGGATTAATGAAAAATATTTAATGAAACAGTTTCATTAAATATATGACGCATAATTATTTCAGTGTAGACCGAGATATAGCCTGAACCGATGTTTCCATTAAAATTTTTTTTTCTGAAAAGCAATTCTCGTTATAAAAGAAGGTTACTAAAATACAGAAAATAGAAAATTCCGAAATCGGTTTATATATAACCGAGATATAGCTTAAACAAACTTTTACATTAAAATGTCTTTTTAACTGGCTGCCATTATGTCAGCTGTTAAGTAATTTATATTTAGTTCCGTTCGACATTTCTACATGAATAGCTATTTGAGGTCTGAACAACGTTTCCATATTGTGCGGGTGAATCCAACAGAAGATAATCGTTGATACCGAATTTTGAAGCGAATTTTTTTTTTAATGAAGCTTACTTTTGTTTAAATGGATACGTCAATAAACAAACTGACTTACTTGGACTGATGATAATCGTCAAGTGTTTGTGAAGATACCGTTCAGCCCACATAAACTGACTGTTAAGCGAGCCAATGGAATCGGGGGTCTATACTTCTTAAAAAACTATGCTGGTCAGAACGTTACAAGCAACAAGGTCTCCGCTGCAGTGACATGATTACTAACTACTTCGTTCATCAATTGAGCAACCATAATGTGCGATAGCTTTGGTTTCAACAAAACGGCACATTATTTCAAAAAGCTTGTGCTACAATTAATTTGTTGAAAGAAACGTTTTCTAATCGTATACTTGCGCTTTGAATCTGCTAGACTTTTTTGTGGGGATATTTGAAGTTACTAGTCTACGCTGAAAAGCTCGAAACAATTGCCCACTTGATGAGAAAAAATCACCACGTTACAGCCTGCATACATCCACACATGTTATCAAAGGGCATCGCAAATTGGATCTCCAAACTAGACTACGTCCGAATCAGCCGTAGAGGTCAAATGCCACCTGAATACATATTTAGCAGTTGAACGCAGAAAAAATAAGCTAGGAAATTAAAAAAATATATATTAAACAAGTTTTGTAGTCACTACACTGCTCATTAACAACCACTAGGTTTCGAATATGATGTACATATTTTTAATATGGCCGCTTAAACAACTCAGCCATGGAGTTTTTTGCTGATACTGATAAGTGCAAATCTACCATCCACAAACATTACTTACTCCCTCTTTCCTCCTCCCCATAATTGATTTTCCTAGTTTCAGTACAATGCACTGTATATGTAGGCGTCATCCTGTAAATACTGATCCCATACAAAAATATATATAGACCACACATATACAATTTTTATAATCCTAGTTGTTTTAAATAAGCATATTCGCTCACAGAATACAATTAATTGTTATATCGAACAGTAAATAAACCTGTTATTCCTACTACAGAATTGCTACTGCAACAAAACAAAGCTTGAAAAGGATCCTGTTTGATAAAAATATCTTCCAAACTTTTTGCAAAAAGCGCAAAATGAAATAAAATTTTTTAACTAAACACAGATTGAGATTAAGAAAAGATACTTTTTGTAAATAATAATATATATTTGATGCCATTCTTTATGATAGAAAAGTTTTTTTTGCAAAAGTATTTTAAAATAGACGTCTGAAAAATAAACAACTTATGTACATTATTTTTGGTTTCTTTGAAAGATTTCCATTTTGCCAAACATTCCCTTGTTTTAAAGTTACGGCCTTATTTATAAAAAAAAAATGTATTGTTTATCAAACTCTTATTACACAAAATTTGTATAGAAATCAGTGCAATAAGAGCTTAATAAACTTGAAAAAAAATGTTATAAATAAGGCTGTTAGTCTTTTTAAAAACAATACGATTTAAAAAACACTTCACTTCGTTTGCATAAAAAAATAAAAAAAAATAAGAGAAATGTAAATCAAGAAATAATTTTTTCATCCACATAATAAATTTTCATACCATTGCTTTACTATGTAGAACATTTTACTTTTTTTAGTTAAACTAAATAAAATCCATACACCCATAAACGAACAGAAAACAAACTACTGCATACATTTAGGGGTATTCACTTAAATTTACATTTATTCAACTCAAATCGTACAAACGCAAACACCCAGTTGGTAAAATCAGCCTAGGCGACATAGTCTTCGACGATATATGCACGCTTCAGTTATATGCATTAGCCGCTTTGTTTAGACTTTTTGAAGAGATTGTAGGAGCAAGTAGGTGAATATCTAAAATCTTGTCTACAAATCATATCGTAACATAAACGGACTCTAAGAAAGCAAATAAAAAGATGTATATAAAAAGGTGTATCCCATTGTCACTACACAGCCGTCGAAAACGTGGTGGAGGAAACTATCTATTGTATAATCGTCGATGATATGGTGAGGGAAATTGTCGCTCGTCAAAAACGTGGTGGAGAAAACTGTCGCTTGTTTGGTTTTTTTCTTATTTATTTATTTATTTATTTATTTATTTATTTATTTATTTATTTATTTATTTATTTATTTATTTATTTATTTATTTATTTATTTACACAATTAAGTTTTTTTTATTCGCTATTTAAGCTTCTAACATTTATACCAGTAAAAAATCATAAATAGCTTGTCTTCTATGTTTCCCAGCTATCTATATGTCGACATTTCATAGGAACTACCCTAATCATCAGTAGACTTTGGAAATTTTTGAAAGATATTCTCAAACATTCAACTTTATATCCCAACAACCCAAATAAATTGCTGAGAATTTAAAAAGAAAAATGCTTTAATAATATCCGTCAAAACACAAGCTTTTCTATTTATAAACGTCTCTAACCTTTCTTTACACCTTTCAAACAAATGAATAACCGTTGGTTGCTACGATTTGCTTTTTGAAAGTATCGATGATTAGGGTAGTTCCTATGAAATGTCGACATATAGATAGCTGGAAAACATAGAAGACAAGCTATTTATAATTTTTTACTGGTATATTTATTTATTTATTTATTTAATAATTGAAAGGTCTATGGAATAATCCTTACAGACCGCAATATACAATAATCGGTATGATATTAGGAATGACATGAATTTAGATGTAAAATAATATTACGGTTTATTACATTAATATCTTTTGAAAAATTAACAAAGTTATAGAGATCATTATAACTTTTACATAATCTTCTAAATCAGCATTTGCATAATTTGCTTGATGACATTCTAAATAAATTTGGATAAAGTTTCTAGTAGATCTACATATATAGAATATAAAATTTAATATTACTAATAAGAAACTCTGAATTAATTGTACCCTCTAACAATTTCATCATAAACGTAAGCCAAGCATTGCTCTTCTGCTTTCCAGCGTGGGTAAATCAACCATGGCCGGCAATCTTGAGGCACAGGATGGAAGTTTCATATCAGGATTCCAAGTTGTATTTCCAAGAACAGATTCTGACCAGATTCTATACAGTTTCTTTGATAACATGTATATGGATTCCAAATAACCGATCTATACTCGAGTATAGGTCTAACTTAAGATGTGTATAATCTTTTTGTTGTGTAAGGTTCTTTATCACCCTGTATGAGAGAAGACTGAGTTGCAGGCTGAAAAAAGGAGTGTAGCGTAGCGTAGGCCGAAATCGCGGACATTATGAGGGCAGCTAACTGGTTAAGCTACTATAGGATATACGGCGAGGATATCCGAATTTGTACTGATAGTAAGGCTGCACTGTGTGCACTAGTTGGGGTCTATACGACGTCCAGGTTGGTTCGTGAATGCTGGTTATTTCTAAGCGAGATAACTATGAAAAAGATTTACATCAGCGCCTGCCTTTACGGACTAATCTGATGGTGGACCAGTTACACGAGTGAATTATTCACGATTCACCAGCGCCCCCGTGTGACTGACTTAGCTCACACAGGTAGCAATTTTTGCCATATGTTTGCGGCCATATGAGCAATTTCTTGGTGAGGAGTTCGGGCCTTCTAATCCCTCCTGTATGCAATTTCCCAGCAATCAATGGAAGGCAAGGCTTAATGAGTTAGTAGGCCGAACCCTACTAAGAGCATCAGCCCTTAAACCAATTCCCCCGTCAACCATCACCACTGCTCCTCTAAACAAGATGCCGAGACATTCGAGCCTGGAGCTTTTCTGGGTACGAGGGCAGAGTGGATTGTCTGGTAATGTTGTAGCGGATGAACTGGCAAAGGCCGGTGTCTAACTACAACAAAGGGCTATTAATAGGATCGTTGGAGTCCCGCTTAGGAACTGTAAAACACAAGTACAGCATCAACTTTTTGAGACCGCTCAAGAGAGATGGTCTAGTGAGGTCCTCTGTTGAATGTCCAGGCTGTCATGGCCCAGATATGGCTATTACCCCTAGGGGCCTGCCCCGATGGAGATTGAATTCTACTGTAGTAGCCCTGACGTATCATTGCCACATAGAGACGCAGGCAAGGAGGTTAAATTTTTCGTTTAGTGTTTTCTGTAGAAATTGCAGAAACGAGGAGTAAGTAGAGAGTGTTGAACACTTCCTTTCTCGGTGACCAGCTCTTTCCTACATAAGGGCTTTGTATCTAGGCACACCGATGCTGCACGATTTGGCGGAAGTATCGGAATGTGATGTAAAGGGGTTGGACTCCTTTATCCGATCCTCGCGCTCGTTCTAAACCAGAGATATGAACGGGACCAAATTAGAACCCAAGTGGACTGGCTTTTCAATGGCTGGCAGCCTGTTAAAACTAACCTAAACTATGGTTCAATAAACTCTTTAGCCCAATGTTTTAGGTATGCAAGCACGCCGCGATCCTTATTTACCATCATTATAATAAGGCTGTTAAAAGTTAATTTGCTATCAAGAAGAACGTCTAAGTCTAGCATCTCCGACACTAATTACAAACGGTGTCCAGCCAATACAAATAGACCATCACTGCTCCAGTTCCTTGAAAAACGCATATGTTTACACTTGTTTATATAAAGTGCTATTAAGTTTGCCTTACACCATTGTAAAAAATTATAAAAAGTCATATTGCAAATAACATCTGTGGCCAGTGTTGCCGTAGCTTAAAATAATTTTACCATCAACAGCATACTCGTCCATCAAAATTGTGCAAAAATTTATATCACACGGCAAATCTTTAACAAACAGTGAAAACAAAATGGGACCAAGGTCTCGCGTGATGTCTTAGCCATTTGTTTTTAAATTGCACCAACAATTTGTTTAATCTATCAATTAAGCCCTTTTGCACAATAAAAAAAACGTTTTGATAACTAACATGCTTTCATTTTTCCTTTATAGGAATTCGCATACAATAAACTTAGTAGCTAGTTAGTTAGAATAAAGATTTGCATTATGCATAAAGTTGTTACGACATCTTAAATCCTAGTACCCGTCGTTTAAATACTTGGCCAACTGGGCATATTAACACACGACTGTTCTGCACATTCTTCTCAAGCGGAAGGAAGTATTGATAAAGCAATCATAATATTAAACACTTGTGTAGTTGTAGTAGTGTGAATGAATGTTCAAGTTCCACTTGGTTGTACTACTTATTGGTTACTTGCTCGTGTCCATTGTTATAGAGTCCTAAGTTTTTATTTCCAATCTTGTTCAACTATTATGGGCATATTTAACGAAGATAAGTGAAAGAGAAATGAATTTGTTTTTGGTCAATTTAGACGAATACGAGTACTTTTGTTTATTTACTTTAATGTTGTATACATTTAAATTGTATGAAAATTTGTCCAACGTGTGTTTGTTTTCTATGGGTTTGATCTTTGTTTTTCTATTTACTTGATTGCTCATTGATTCAATAGGTCTTTCATAGTAATTTTTCCTTTTACCTCAATAAAAAGAAAACAAAATTGAGGAAAGCAAATATAAGAAGAACCTGCATAACTTTCTTTAAATACTTGGAAAAAATACTTTTATTAAATATATTATTTTTTACTCAAAATGTATACTGTGGACGCCCACTAGCACTTACCAGAGATCTGCGTGAATAGTTTTGCATACTCTAAATTAATTATCGAGCTAGCATTTTAAATGAAAAATAAACAATACTTATGTGGAATAGTTTTGCATATTCTAAAATAATTGTGGAGCTTTTTAAATGAAAAAATTAATAATACTTATGTCCGATACGTATTAACGAGACTGCTATTAATAAGTGCATGCCACTGTTTGCCATTTCTGTTCATCCATATGAATCGCGAGAGTAATGGATGAGTATGATTGTTTTAAGTACTTCTTTTGAGTACTTTCTGACAACTATAATTTTATGAACGATTTTGAATCAAATTCCTACGTGCTGTTCATAGAAAACAAACGAGCAACTCGTTTAGAAAATTTGTATGAAAGTTACTCAATTTTTTGAGTGATTTCCATACAAGTTTTTTAGACAAGCCGCTCGTCTGTGTTTTATGAACAGCACATAACTATTATTATATAATTTATATCAGTACAAAAAATTGTAATTAATATTTTTTTTAACTTATGTGTTACTTATGAGATGCGAGTGAGTGATATGCCTAGAAAATGTGTTTGAAATACACTCAAAATATTAAGTATATTTTATACAAATTTTCTAGACGTATCACTCATTCGTGGCCCATAAACACCACATTATTTTAAAACTGTTTGAAAATATATGCATACATATGTATACGGGGTGTCTGGTAGCAAATTTATATTTTTAAATACAATTATGTGAAAAAATAATAAACCGTGAGGGCAGATGGGGTCGCCATTGGAATTATCGTTTGTGCGGATCAGTCACAAGGTCGCAGTGATCGAGTGAATATCGCGCGTTCACTGTGGAAACATTTTTTTAAAAGTAAAGATTATTAAGTAATTGCTCGTCGATAATTTTGTTCAAAGTAAATTTAATTCGTTAGTGGGTACAGAGATTACGCGCAACTGATTTGGCTAGGAATGTCCCACGCCCAAGGCTCAGTCGATTTTCAAAGACTCTGGAAACATTGAACTGGTTGAAAACAGTTTACGTGAAAATCCACGATCTTTAATACTTAAAAGTACAGCCGCACTGGGACTTCCAAGAACAATTATTCATGAAATTTTAAAAAACAATCTGAAGTTCCATCTATTTAAAGTTCAAAACGGTCAAGAACTCAAAGAAAATTACTTCAATTTACGCAAACTGTTTTGTGAAACAATGTTGGAGCATATTCACACTACGTATCCCATTTTTTGTTTCGCCGAATCCCATTTTAACTTAAAGGGTCACAAGCAAAACAGCTGTTATTGGTCTCCAAAAACCCACAACTCTCGACTGAAATATCACAAACTGTTGAATTGCCCCAGGGTAACTGTTTGGTGAGCTTTATCCTTACATAATTATATACTTTTTTTTTTCTTGCAAAAATTTTCGAGGCCAGATGACGAAAGTCAACAGTGAAAAATATCGACGCATGATCCCGGGGTACTTTTTGCCAAACCTGCTGGTGTCAGAATGCGGTGACTGCACACACAGCCACAGTTTCGTTGAATATGCTTCGAGAAAATTGCTCCAAAAACTGATCAGCTGTTTTGGGGGGGTATGGTCACCGAGGTCGCCTAAATTAACTTCCATGAATTTTTTATGGGACTAACTCAAATAGAGGTTTTATAATGATAACCCTTAATCTTTTGTGGCTTTAAAGGAAAATATTCGTCAAAAAATCAGCTGAATTTTAGCAAGTTTACTGCAGCATGTGACGCAAAACACAGTGCTCCGTTTTGAACGGTGTGTTCAACTCGACATCTGGATGGCATACTCTTTAAAAAATAAAATCCGCATTTTCATTCTATCGTTCAATGAAACTTAAACTTAATGAAACTTTTGTGTCAATTATTACTTTGCTTATTTAAGTTTGAAAATATGAATCGCCAGCTTTGCTTAGAGCGCTTTCACATCAGGCAACTTAGTTGCGCAATTCTATTAATTGTTTTTATTTATTTCCTTTTAAACTTACTTTTGTGTTTACATACAGCAATTTAGTTGCGCAACTTTAATTTTGTTTTACTTAAATTTTCTTAATATTTTGAACAGCCCGAAAAATAAACGATAGAAAATATCAAAAACAAGAATGTGCGAACAAAACGAATTGCTGAGTACAAAGAAGTCTGTACTCAAATATCAGCAATTCTTCCCCCTTCAAGCTGCTCTTACCTCTCGCATCTACAAGCACTAGACTTGGGCAAGAGAAATGCGCAACTAAGTTGCCGAATGTGAAAGCGCTCTTACGCAATGTTTTATTCATGAATATCTCATCTATTTAATATACTTTTGAGAGTAATTTTTTTGTTTCCTCTACGAACACGGTTGCCATATTTGACGACATATTGTCATTTTGACGATTTTGGGTGGTAAAAATAGCATGTTGACGATTTGACGATACAAGGTCTGTTTTTGACAATTTTTGTAGATAACAATTTGACTTTCATATAATATAATAATAAAATAAATGTGAACGCAAATATGCACACAAAATTATAGTAGAAATAAAATCAACAAAATTTTTGTTTGAAAAAATAATTCTTATGCATATGCATAAATATCAAAAAAATAACCTTGAATATCGTATTTTGATGCTATTTAAAAAAAATTTCGTTTTCGATCAATAAATATTTCCACTAAACTTTTGTTTCAATCCAAGAATTCCTTTACAGGTTCGCATTCAAACAGTTGTTTAACTGATTTAAAGAATTTCGTTATTGAACACAGAAAAAAAGTTTTTTCTGTGTGTGTTTGTAATACAGAAAACTTTAAGTCTCATAAATCCGTGCAATGTTATAAAAAAAAGAAATTGTTTTTTCCTGATCAATCCTAGAGTTTCCTTATTTCATCGTATCATACGAGAGGCGAGCAAATTAGTCCGGATCAAAGAAACGAAGCATATTAAATTTGGACATTTTCTTTTATGATTCAGATATGAAGACGCTTAATTTCTAAAATAAAGTAACAAAAATGGTTCTTCATTAATTGTTCCTTCCTTGGCCAAGTTCTCTTCTGCAAATTTGAAAGGAGTTTGCATCCAAGTACATACACACTAACAAAATATAGTTTTAAATTAGTGGTGGATAATTTTTTTATTTTTTGCAATTGTGTTAGTGAGATAATTTGCGAGTAATTTAAATTACTGTGACAAGCAAAACTGACAAAAAGTCTTTCGTATGAAGAATTAAATCATCTACGTGAATGCTGTTATGACAGCTTCATAAGTTTCAAAGAAATATAACTAATTTTATTACGTTGTTTAGTAATCATAATGCCTCTTAATAACATTTTCTCTATATACTTTAAATGTTTGATGGCATAAAAGGCATTGAACATACACAAACAAATTGTTTTATCATTAAATAATATTGCATTGCCAATTATGTTATCTACTGTAATTGGAAAAAAAAGCTCTAACATGTTCGTTTGCCAACGTCTGTTGAACGACTAAATTAAAGAGTATAAGAAAAAGAAGGCGTTGCTTATAAACAATTGTTTGACTAAATGTCCATCGCTGCTTTAAATTCTGTAGTTTTTTATTAAAGCCAGCCATGAATTATTTTGCTATATTTTACCCGTTTAAAATATATAATTTTACACAAAAACGATTAATTTAATTTGCTGACGATTTTCGATAATCATGTTGACGGTTTTGACGATTTTTTTCTATGAATTCGACGATTTTAAAACATATTTATCTGGCATCTATGTCTACGAAACAATCAAACAGTATTAAGAATTTTCAGTTCCCTTTGTCAATAAGCGGAGAGTCAGGAATTTCTCATGAAAAAAACTGCAAAATCTGCATTTCATTTTTCAAATCTTCAAACTCTTAATAAAACGACTTTTTTATAAACCATTTAAAAAAAATTAACAATAAATGAAAGAAATTTATTCATATTTACATTTTTGAATATTAATACGAGTATATAAGCAGATGGTACTTTCGATTGATTTGCCCACAATTTTGCGTTTTTTTTTTTTTGTCAGTTACGTCTTTTTCCATTTTAGCTAACCAATTTTCCAACTTAACTAAAAGTTGTGATATGAACTATATATAGTATTATTCCCTGTCCACTATAATTTCACAGTAGGAAAAAAAATTTAATAAAAGATTTAAAACAGGTTTCTGTGGACTCATTCTCTCCTTCATAAATTTATTGTAATTTATTGTATCTCACATTTTTTGTCATTGTGTGCAATAACCATAACGCATACTCGTACGAGTACATGCATGTGTCGGTGTGCGTTGTAAAATATATGAAAATGGCATGTTGACGTTTGAAACTGAAAATAAAAAGCCATAAAATATAAAGTGGCTGAAAAAATCCGCCTGATATTTAACTTGGACAATTTCCCGGCCACAACCACCAACCGAAAAGTGTCACAATGATTAGAAAGGTGTGTTTTTCAAAATAAAAATAATTTACTGTTTACTTCTAAAATGTAAAATATTCATACTTGTTTCATGTTTTATTTAGTTCTTAATGCTAATGAACATAAATGGGAAGAACGACGAATTTGACGAATTTTTGGTGACGAATTTTAGCGATTGAAATAAAAATGTAAACAATATCTGCCACGAACGAAATTCGCTATAAGCGGTAAACTCAGCAATAGATTTATTTCTATTGCAAACGCCCGCAACAGGACCTAAATCAAGCCAAATGGGCTGGCTTTTCAATGAACGACAGCGTGTTAAACCTAAACGCCCTCAACCGATAAACAAATCAATGCCATGTGACCATGTTAAGTTTTACTTTTCACAAGAGATATTATTTTACTGTAATAATTTAGTTTAATTTTATAAAAAAAAGAATGTTTTTATAGAACGATTTTTTTTTATTGATATGAGTTTTACTTTATTCGGAAAATAATCTTCTGGCATAATAATTTATCTATTAAAGGGTAAATTTCAAGGGCCGATGTTGATTTTGAATAAAACACAAACTATTTAGGAAATTATTGTAATTTTATTTTATTATGATATATAGGTATTACTCAATTATGTATGGAACAAAATATCGGCCAAATGGGCGCCGCGACCACGGCGGCATACCCCCATCCGATGGTCCAAATTTTTGATGACCCTGAGGCATAATGGAGGTTCTATGCCGGTAATGTGCCGAATTATCTCATCCTTTAGCTGTTGAATTGTTGCTGGCTTATCGAAGTACACCTTTTCTTTCAAATAACCCCAAAGAAAAAAGTCCAACGATGTCAAATCACATGATCTTGGCGGCCAATTGACATCGCCATTACGTGAGATAACACGGCCATTGAATTTGTTGCGCAAAAGATCAATTGTTTCGTTAGCTGTGTGGCAAGTGGCACCGTCCTGCTGAAACCACATATCGTCTACATCCATATCTTCCAATTCGGGCCATAAAAAGTTCGTTATCATCTCACGATAGCGAACACTATTCACAGTAACTGCCTGAATGGCCTCATTTTGGAAAAAATACAGCCCGATGATGTCGCCAGCACATAAACCGCACTAAACAGTCACTCTTTGTGGGTGCATTGGTTTTTCGACAGTCACTCTTGGATTCTCATTCGCCCAAATGCGGCAATTCTGTTTATTGACGAATCCACTGCAGATGATTTTCTTCGAAAATGTATCATTAACTGTTGTCATTTCTTGCCACCATTCTGCCCATTCACGACGTTTGGAATGGTCAAGAGGCTTTAGTTCTTGAGCGAATTGCACCTTGTAAGCGTGTAAATGCAAGTCTTTATGCATAATGTTCATCAACGACGAGCGTGATAGATGCAATTGTTGGGCACGACAACGAATTGAGGTGGACGGCTCTTCAGCCACACTAGCGCGAACAGCAGCAATATTTTCTGCAGTACGAGCTGTACGAGCATGCACTAGTATTGTCACATCTTCTACAGACCCGGTTTGCTCGAATTTTTCAACGATTTTTTCGATTGTACGCACATTTGGACGATCAAATTGACCAAAAAAATCACGAAGTGCACGATATGCATTTTGATTTGAACGCCCATTTTCATAATAATTCTAGATAACTTCAACACGTTGTTGGATTGTGTACCTCTCCATGGTTCACATTGAGCAAGTCTGAAATAGAGAAATATCAAATAAAATTCGGAAAAAAACTTGGCGCTTAGGTGTGGTTCACATTTAACATCGGCCCTTAAAATTTAACCACCCGATATAAACAAACAATAGCGAAGAATGATAAAATAAAATGTGCGAAAGGGAAAATCAAATGCGAAAAGAATATACGAAAACGCACTACAGGGTACCAATTCTTCGATTTTTCTTTCGCATCGCAATAGAGAGTAACCCCCCTAACTAAATTTTGCTCTTATAAAATAACAAGCATTACATACAAAAATTTTGCACCTCGTTTTTTTGGCAAAAGGCATATCGCAAAAAATAAAATAAAATTGAAAATATGGGTCATATCTGTACTGGTTTATGTAAAAACAAAAAACAAATAAAAGTGAAAACGTGGTTCGTGTCCATACTAGTTATTTGAACATTTATCCAATTTTTATTTTCGAAGTTCAGTTCGAACGAAAGAAGGAAACACCCAAAATACTACTTTTTCAGAACAACAAAAATGAAAAGTTAACTTTTCAAATCATTTTTTTATTTTCATTTTACTACTTTACTGGAACATGCCGTTATATCATATTGAAAACACTTCCACATGTTTTCCTGAAAACAAGTGTTTTCCTTTGCAGTGGAAACATGGTATTACGTAGCTTCAATATCAATCCACCCTCGTAAAGTCTCTACAAAAGTTATAAAAACATTTTTTGTTCACTTAATGAGTTGATGCTATATTTAGTAAATGAAGTCATTTTCTTATTTACAATAATTGGGAACAGAACTTTTAAAAAAAGGTACTTTTTTTCTTACATTCGCCAGCATACAATTTTTCTTTACACTTCCAGCATATTCAAATGAAATTAAAAATGATCCATTGCATAATTTTTTTTTAATTGTTCAATATTTTTCAAGAGAACTATTCAAATCCTTAGAAAATCATCTCTAGCATGTAAAAATTTCTAGTTTCTGTCACCAACAGCACACTTAACATCATTACTTCAATAATGGCCTGCCTACTACACATACATATGTAAAAGTAAAAAATAAAAATTCATTTATGTCAAACCCTTAAAAAAACATACATATTTCTATACAGTTTTTATCTCCTAAAGTTTAATAACGAAAGAAGCACACGCACAAATTGAAAAGTTTAGTATATTGTAACTAAATAACAACCACACAGTTTGCAAGAGATACAAAACTCACATGCAACAAATTTCTTTTTTTTAAGCATAAAACCTTGAACTGAATTCATATTTCAATGGAAATGTATCTGTTACGATTCTTATTTTTTTTTTTTCTCTCTCCTTCTCTGTCACTGTGTAACAGCAAATCTCATCAAAAAGAGTTTTAAGTGTCTACATTTATTTAAAAATATATAAATAAGTGCATAAAAGAAGAAGGGAGAATATATGAAAATATTTTTCAATTAAATGAAACTATTTTACTTGGTGAGAAATAAAACCCACATACATAAAAAAAAACAAAAAGAGAAAAAGAGGGATTTCTTAAAATTTATACAATTTTCCACAAACAATAAATCTAAAGAGCAGCGTTGTTTCACAGTCAGCCAGCACATACAAAAATGTCATTAATACGAAAATAATTTCAAATCATTAAGCCCAAGTAAATGAATCACTGAATGGTATTCAAAGGGTGATCATAAAGTCTTAAATCTTAATAAAAGGTGGTTAAATTTCAAGGGCCGATGTTGATTTTGAATAAAACACAAACTATTTAGGAAATTATTGTAATTTTATTTTATTATGATATATTGGTATTATTCAATTATGTATGGAGCAAAATATCAGCCAAATGGGCGCCTCGACCACGGCGGCACACCTCCATCCGATGGTCCAAATTTTCGATGACCCTGAGGCATAATGGAGGTTCTATGCCGTTAATGTGCCGAATTATCTCATCCTTTAGCTGTTGAATTGTTGCTAGCTTATCGACGTACACCTTTTCTTTCAAATAACCCCAAAGAAAAAATTCCGACGGTGTCAAATCACATGATCTTGGCGGCCATTTGACATCGCCATTACGTGAGATAACACGGCCATTGAATTTGTTGCGCAAAAGAGCAATTGTTTCGTTAGCTGTGTGGCAAGTGGCACCGTCCTGCTGAAACCACATATCGTCTACATCTATATCTTCCAATTCGGGCCATAAAAACTTCGTTATCATCTCACGATAGCGAACACCATTCACAGTAACTGCCTGACCGGCCTCATTTTGGAAAAAATACGGCTCGATGATGCCGCCAGCACATAAACCGCACCAAACAGTCACTCTTGGATTCTCATTCGCCCAAATGCGGCAATTCTGGTTATTGACGAATCCACTGAGGTGAAAATGTGCCTCATCACTGAAGATGATTTTCATCGAAAATTGATCATCATTTTCATAATAAGTCCGGATAACTTTAACACGTTGTTGGATTGTGTATCTCTCCATGGTTCAAATTGAATAAGTCTGAAATAGAGAAATGTCAAATAAAATTCGGAAAGAAACTTGGCGTTTAGGTGTGGTTCACATTCAACATCAGCCCCTGAAATTTAACCACCCGATATAATAGCATGAAAACAATATGACTGCTGTGAGCACATAGTTGCCATAATTGACGATTTAACGTCATTTTGACGATTTTTGTAGATCACAATTTTACTGTCATATCTTTCAAGCAACTGCATGCATAGTTCATTTTTTAACGTTAATTTATGTCGGAAATGAAAGTAATATTTATGGCACTAATATATATATGTATTATTATAAAAGAAGGGAGTGTCTTTTCTAACATAATTAAAGAGTTTTCTTATTTCATCGTAGAATTCGAAAGACAAGAAATTTAATACGAGTTAAAGTATAAAAAAGGTTTAACGGTATTTTATTAAAAAACAAAAATCAAATAAGATCTTTAGCTGGAAAATTTAGAAGAAAAAAATATGAACAAGATCAAATATATTTAGTAGAAGTTATTTATTTTACCGGTTTTGTAATAAATATGTTCAAATAAAATATATGTATGTATATATTTTCTTCAAAACACGATCGCCAAAATATGATGTTTTAAAAACATTCTGGCAACACCGCGTTTAGCACGAATAACTTTGTGAGTGAGTATATACATAAAACTGAACACATACACTCTCATGGGTAAGGTAAATGTGTGACTGCAAATTCTTACATGCAAATATTATTTTCGTTGTTAAAGTGAAAAAAGTCAAGTCAAGCAGCCACCGCATACAAACTTGATTGGGTATATTATATTCTCTAGTTAACAGACGCAAGCTCTAATGACAAGAAAACACCTTTTGCAAACAATATGCGGAGGCCAATCACACCGCAACTCGATTTAAGACGGGTGTACTTAAATCATTAAAAAGGCACCGGTTGCAGATCTCTGATCTTTACAGTTTAGTTATGACAAATAAATAAACACTGTTTAAAACGTCCTATTAATTTATTGTTATGCTGTTATCAAATATAGTGACGTTATACGTGATATGACACCATTTGAATACCCCAACTGTGTCTTGTCAATGGCAATAATTTTATATAAAAATAGTCTACTAACACATTTACACATTTACATTAAGTGCATTTGAATGTTCTCAGCTTTTGTCCTTAATTTTTCAACTAGATAACTTGACCTTTTAACTAGAATATAATAAATTTAATTAAAAAATAATATAAAGAAAATAAACCAGAAAAATAAAATAGAAAAGTATATTAAAATAATACAGAAAAAATATTACAAGCTGCTCGAACCGCAAAAACCTCTATACTTGTTACAAATTTAACACTACATTATTTGTTACATTTCAAGGAAATTTATTATTCAATTTACATATTTTGTATTTTACATTTCTGTCTTGATACTGTTGTCTTGTGGGGCAAAATTACCTGAGCTTATGAGAACAACAGGCGAAGTCCTTCAACACAGAACATGAAAGAAGGAACAATTTTAATTTCAGAGATAAAAAAAAGAACAAACGAAAAAAAAAATACTAATTTCAATTTCTCTACCATCCGTAGCTGTGAGAACTGTAAGTGGTTTCAAATGAATCACTGGCATAAAAGTAAACGCAAGGTATGACATCTTGGGGATTCAAACAACAATGAAATCCAATGACCAGCACTGCTAGAACAGTGGACATTTGAAAATTTTAGCTTTCAGAAAACTGTTAAAAAAATAAAATTTTCAAATATTTATTCCAATATCTTTTTCTATGCAACTGCATTCGATGTCTTCCTCTCTACTCTATTGCTGTTACAATTCGAGAGGTGCGCATGTATGTGTGTGTTTTTGCATCCTGATCATGCACGCTCGCTCAAGCTACAATCATGCGTGATTCGAGAAAATCATAACATTTTTCCATCTCTACTTTTAATAAAACAAAAATAAAGAAATTATTATAAAAAACTACATTTTGTTGAAATAGAAGAAAAAATAGTACGTTTTGTTCTGCATCAATTTTTTAAACACAAAATGTTTCTATGAGAGGGGAAGAAACATTATGCAAATAAGATTTTGTCTAGTAGAACTAAGCCAAATTAATGCAAATACTCGTACATCGAAAAGCATTTTCTAAAACAATGCAAAAAGCACGTTTTTCTCTGCGACTCCTCAATTAGCATGCAGGTCGGCGCCGATTTTTTCTTCATACCTCCTTTATGAGTGATCAACCAATGTAAAGTAATAAAGATTATCAAAACCAAAAACTTGATCAGCAATTGGGCATTGTACATACATATATCAGTATCTGAGGTTTTTAATATTACTATCAATACGTAAAACAATTTTCTTTCATTTGATTGCTTATCAGATAAATCAAATTGGTTGTCCTTTATATTATTATAATTCCCTTTATATTCATAGTTCCTTTATAAGTAATCAATCAATGCAAAGTAATAAAGACTATTAAATAAAAAAAGATATTGGAGAAGAATGCAATTCAGAAACAAAAGATATCGAAGAAAATGCTGTCAACATCAATAGTCAGGTGACAGAAATCTTAAAATGCGTCACATGCTTGGCAAAGCTAAGAAATGCAGATATTTTACAATTCGTTCTCCTGGTTTTCAAAATTTGGACAGTAAATTTAAGAAACTTTGCCTTTACTATAGAAAAATTTTACTAAATATATCTCAATAAACGATTATTTATTTTGATAATAAAGTACTTTTTACTTCTGTGAAAACACATTTATGTAATAAAAACTCAAATTTTGATTTAATTTTTCAAGGGAATATTAATTCGTAGATTCAAAGAGAATATAAACAAATTCTGTATTGAAATAATTACTTATTTAATCAAAAAGAGCGAAAGTGTTAATTTCTTTTAGGCAATATAAGCAAGACCTATGCATCAAAGTTTTGCAACGAAAATGTGGGCCAATTTGATAATGGGAAAGGCTTTTATTGGTTCACATTATCACTGGAATATACGGTTATCTTCATATACAAATTCTTTTCTAATTATGGACCTTATGACATTTTTAAAAATGACAATGTCCATTTGCAAAGTGTCACTATGCCCATGGACACTATGACATTTTCAAAAGTGTCTTAACGTCCATGGACCTTATGACACTTTTAAGTGTGTCATAACGTCCATGGACATTATGACACTGGACATTATGACATGCCACCTTATTATTTCATTTGCTATTTGAAAAATCTGCAAATCATTTTAACGGCCAAAACGTAACAATATAATTTTCTTTTACATTTGTGGTCTTCTTCAGAAAAACTATATATTATAAATTTTTTTCTGCAGAACGCATACAACGGAGTGTCGAAATATTGAACAATAAAATTTTTTAATTTTTTAAGAAGTGACGACTAGCGAATAATTAGCATCAAGAAATTTATATTAAGTAAGTACAACATATCGTTTATCCACTGTAAGTAACCGAAAAACGCCACATTAGAATCGTATCACAAAACATGAGAAATTTTGAAAAAAGTTTAAACAACAAATGTGTGTGATTGCTAATATGTTTTTATGAGAGCTTTGTCCATTACCCCAAGCAGCTCTTTGATTTTGCCCAAATGCTCAGGTGTGATAAAACAATTTATGTTTTGTGCAATAAAGTTAAAACCAACTGCCTACAAATATGTTTGTAATTTAAACTTCGTTAAGCAGAAAAAGAGGTTCCCATAGTGCAACTCGCAATATTTTGTATTGCAATCTGGGAAATGGTTCTGTGATAAACACTATCATAAAAAAAAGAAAATTATATTTCATATAAAATTCCGTAGTGCTTAAAGTGATAAAATAAAGAAAATATAAAAATAAAACATGAAACAAGAAAAATATTCACATTTTACCTTTAAGGATGAAAGTTATTATTTATCTTACATGAACAAGTTACAAATTCCCTAGACACACAGAGATATTGTTTTACAATGCTTTGCTGCAGGACTTGTACGAGTGTTACCACATAAAATATACTCACTCCCACACCTTTTGTTTTCAAAAATTTATAAACAGAAAATGTATACATGTGTACATACTTAACGCAAAAGTGTATTTATTTTAGCGTAGAAAAAAAAACAGAAGTATAATTTTACTTGAAAACCTGAGATCCTTGTCATTGTAGTTTACAGATGCGTAAATGTAAAGGAAGAAAAAAACATCTCGCATTTTCTATTTAATACCAGGGAAAGTCTAACCAATCGATTTGTAAGAGTTGTGTGTTCAGGGACATTCAGCGAAAAAGAAAACTATTAGAAGTGGAAGTATGGCAAGAAAAATACATTGTTACGTTTTGCAAGTGTGAGTATCAGTGAGACACTCACACTTGCTCGTTATACAGTACTTATATAATGCAAAGCTTAATTTACACTTAATACCAACGTGTACCAAAACACTAGACTTGCTGACTTTGACTTATGACTGTCTTGCACAAAGTTTAAAAATAAAGTGACACGATGCTGCCGATATGCCTGCTTATACGTCTTTATCAGTTTCTACAAGCGACATGAATTTTCTAGTCGTTCATAATGTACAAATGTATTTCTTTCGCATATATACATTCATACAGATGCTTGCAAACAATAAGCAAGTTACAACAACAAACAATAATAAAACGAATACCAAGAACATAAGAAAAACAACAACATCATTTGTAGTAGATTTACTTGGAATTTTACGTACTTTAAATCATGTATGTTTGTTTGTTTGTGAATTATATTTTTAGTTTTATCTTGTTTCTATGAATGTGTTGTGCATTTATCATAAGCAGATCACAGCAGCTGCACACTGGGTTAGATGTGACAAAAATCCTTAACAATTATTACATATCTTGATTTTTTACATTAGATATTCAACCTGCTTCAGTAAATTGTGTTTCACTTGGTCTCGATTAAAGTAATTTAAACATATTAAAACATTAAGAAAATTAACGTTTTAAATTAAGCAAAAGTAAAAGGAAAACTGTTTATATTGTTTATTTGTACAACGGGTTAGAGTTCAAGTTTTTTTCCTTTCTTAAGTTTTTTCTTGAGAAGGATTTTTTACAATACAAATTTGCTGTGATCAATAATTTTTGATTTATTATATAAAACAAGTAAGAGTGTGGAACATTCTGGCTGTACATATGTACAACAGGTACAACAAAATAAATACCGCTAGTTCTGAGACAGCAAACGCTGTACAAACAATGTGGGCAATTAACAAAATGCATATGTGATTCAATATGAGATGAATATAGATAGAAAATAATTAAATGCTCGGTGGCTTAGTGGTTAAAGTAGTAGATCATGATACGTCATGTCCCGAGTTCGAATCCCAGTGGGTGCTGATGAGTAGTGTAGCGACTACGACACAGCAAGTTGTCCCCTAGCTAAAGATTTGATTATTATGTTTTTTAGTCTTTATTTTTTAAATTCCACAATAAAAGTAAATTTTTACGCTATTCTAAACATTATTACAAAAAAAAAAAGAAAACATATTATTGATCCACTTTGAACGATTCTTCTTCCACCACCTTACTCTGCAAAAATTTCATTGAAATGTCAAATTTACACACCCATTCACTTTTTGATTTTCTTGCAAACATGTTTCAAATATTTGTACAAACTAGCAAAAATGTTTGCACGAACCTAAAATTTTGACAATTTGGCAAGCAGTTTGTGTTGCTTAATTGGCCCTTTACTGCCTTTGTTTGTTGAAAGTTCTTTACTCATTGCACTTTATTTTATTGTTTTTCATTTTCTTTTCAAATAGTTTATTAAATTTCTAGATCGCTAAAATTTTCAACTTTCATACTTATATCAAATAATATTAGGATAAAAAAATTACTTACTTTATATATACACAAATAACAATATGGCGCTAATTTTGTTGTTGTCAAATGTTATTGTTTACATTCGTTGGCAATTGAGTATTTTTGCAAACACTTTTTTGCTCAAGATTTTTTTAGTGCAACTGAGAAGAAGAGAAGCAAACCCGTTATCAATTCATATTCTATAGTCTTTATATTCTATACTCTTTATACTCTTATACTCTTTATAATTGAGACTGCTTAAACTCTATTCCATGGTGCAATTATAAGGTGGCAGCATTAGAGTTGCTGTACTAGATACATAATATTTTGTTTGTTTAAAAATTCCACCATAATGTCAAAAACATGTTTACAAAACAGAGGAAAATGAAGAAAAAAAAAATGTATATAAAGAAATTTAATTGTGTATTATTATTTTCATAAATTGTTTTTAACGCATTTTAAGTAATTAAATTATTTTTGAAGCGAGAAAAGCCGATAAACAGTAGAATTTTTCTTTTTACATAGCAGACAGCAACGCATATTAAGGAATTAAAATATTTTTAAAATCTTTTTTATTGTTTCTTTTGCACATATTCAAATTGTTTAAAATATTATTTTTATACCCTTCACAAAAATGTTAAGGGTATATATAAGTTTGTGATTCCGTTTGTAATTTCTACAGTTTTTTTTTGCGACCCTATAAAGTATATATATTCTGAATCATAATTAATGGAAAAGTCGATTAAGCGATGTCCGTCTGTCCGTCTGTCCGTTTGTCCGTCTGTCCGTCTGTCCGTCTGTCCGCTGTTGAAATACCGTTTCTGAGAAAACCATTAGACTTAGAAACTTTTTTCTTTCACCATTCTTTTACCACATCGATTCATGGGTTTGCTATTGAAATTCAGTAATATCGGTCCACGTATAGCTGAGATATATTCAAAATTCCGAAAAAATCCATTTTTTTTTTTTGCAGTTTTGTATGAAAATTTTTGAAAACAAAAGTTGTTCGTTTTGCTTCAAACTTCACACACTTATTAAGCATGGTGACTAAAAGGCAAAAATTTTTTTTTTCAGATATCGCTCCATATATACCCGAGATATAGCCCAAATCGGATTTTTAATGAAAATGTCGCATAGGCGAAGCTAAATAACTTTTTTTTTCTCAAAAGCAGTTCTGGTAATAAAATTAGGTTACATAAATATGGAAAATGAAAATTTCCGATATCGGTCCATATATACCCGAGATATAGCCGAATCCGGGTTTTTCATGAAAATGTCGCGTAAGCGAAC
The DNA here is from genome assembly GCA_914767995.1 of Thecocarcelia acutangulata. NCBI lineage: Eukaryota > Metazoa > Arthropoda > Insecta > Diptera > Tachinidae > Thecocarcelia > Thecocarcelia acutangulata. The sequence continues at coordinate 97,240,469 of OU612097.1, read as the reverse complement.
TTAAACAACTTTTTTGTGCTCAAAAGCAGTTCTGGTAATAAAATAGGGTCATATAAATATGAAAAATGAACATTTTCGATATCGGTCCATATATACCCGAGATATAGCCTAGACCGGGGTTTTCATGAAAATGCCGCGTAAGCGAACTTAAACAATTTTTTTGTGCTCAAAAGCAGTTCTGGTAATGAAATTAGGTTACATAAATATGAAAAATGAAAATTTCCGATATCGGTCCATATATACCCAAGATATAGCCCAAATCGGATTTTAATGAAAATGTCGCATAGGCGAAGCTAAATAACTTTTTTTTGCTCAAAAGCAGTTCTGGTAATAAAATTAGGTTACATAAATATGAAAAATGAAAATTTTCGATATCGGTCCATATATACCCGAGACATAGCCCAAATCGGATTTTAATGAAAATGTCGCATAGGCGAAGCTAAATAACTTTTTTTTGCTCAAAAGCAGTTCTGGTAATAAAATTAGATTACATAAATATGGAAAATGAAAATTTCCGATATCGGTCCATATATACCCGAGATATAGCCCAAACCGGGTTTTTCATGAAAATGTCGCGTAAGCGAACTTAAACAACTTTTTTGTGCTCAAAAGCAGTTCTGGTAATGAAATTAGGTTGCATAAATATGAAAAATGAAAATTTTCGATGTCGGTCCATATATACCCGAGATATAGCCCAAATCGGGTTTTTCATGAAAATGTCGCGTAAGCGAACTTAAACAACGTTTTTGTGCTCAAAAGCAGTTCTGGTAATGAAATAGGGTCATAAAAATATGAAAAATGAAAATTTTCGATATCGGTCCATATATACCCGAGATATAGCCTAGACCGGGGTTTTCATGAAAATGCCGCGTAAGCGAACTTAAACAACTTTTTTGTGCTCAAAAGCAGTTCTGGTAATGAAATTAGGTTACATAAATATGGAAAATGCAAATTTCCGATATCCGTCCATATATACCCGAGATATAGCCTAGACCAGGGTTTTCATGAAAATGCCGCGTAAGCGAACTTAAACAACTTTTTTTGCATAAAAGCAGTTCTGGTAATCAAATAGGGTTATATAAGTATGGAAAATGAAAATTTCCGATATCGGTCCATATATACCCGAGATATAGCCCAAACCGTGTTTTTCATGAAAATGCCGCGTAAGCGAACTTAAACAATTTTTTCGCCTTAAAGCAGTTCTGAAAATGAAATAAGATTACATAAATATGAAAAATGAAAATTTCCGATATCGGTCCATATATACCCGAGATATAGCCTAAACCGGGTTTTTCATGAAAATGTCGCGTAAGCGAACTTAACAATTTTTTTTTGTTTAAAAACAGTTCGGGTAATAAGATAATGTTATATAAATATGGAAGATAAAAATTTCCGATATCGGTCCATATGTACCCGAGATATAGCCCAAATCGGGTTTTTCATGAATATGTCGCGAAAGCGAACTTAAACAACTTTTTTTTGCTCAAAAGCAGTTCTGGTAATGAAATTAGGTTACATAAATATGAAAAATGAAAATTTCGGATATCAGTCCATATATACCCGAGATATAGCCCAAACCGTGTTTTTCATGAAAATGCCGCGTAAGCGAACTTAAACAATTTTTTCGCTTTAAAGCAGTTCTGGTAATAAAATAAGGTGATATAAATATGGAAAATGAAAGTTTTCGATATCGGTCCATATATACCCGAGATATAGCATAAACCGGGTTTTTCATGAATAAGCGGCGTAAGAGAACTAAAACAACTTTTTTTGCTTAAAAGCAGTTCTAATAGCAAAATAAGGTTATATAGGTATGGAAAATGAAAATTTCCGATATCGGTCCATTTATACCCGAGATATAGCCTAAACCGGGTTTTTCATGAAAATGTCGCGTAAGCGAACTTAAACAACAATGTTTTTTGCTTAAAAACAGTTCTGGTAATAAGATGAGGTTATATAAATGTGGAAGATAAAAATTTCCGATATCGGTCCATATACACCCGAGATATAGCCTAGACCAGGGTTTTCATGAAAATGCCGCGTAAGCGAACTTAAACAGCTTTTTTGTGCTCAAAAGCAGTTCTGGTAATGAAATTAGGTTACCTAAATATTGAAAATGAAAATTTCCGATATCGGTCCATATGTACCCGAGATATAGCCCAAATCGGGTTTTTCATGAAAATGTCGCGTAAGCGAACTTAAACAATTTGTTGAGCTCAAAAGCAGTTCTGGTAATGAAATAAGGTTATATAAATATGGAAAATTAAAATTTTCGATATCGGTCCATATATACCCGAGATATAGCCTGAACCGATTTTTTCATTAAAAAATTTTTTTTTTTTTGCTGAAAAGCAATTCTTGTTATAAAAGAAGGTTACTAAAATACAGAAAATAGAAAATTCCGATATCGGTTCATATATAACCGAGCATATTCAGGCCACATTTTTAATATACTATACATATTCGTGACTATCGTGAAGGGTATTTTAGATTCGGCCCAGCCGAATATACTACACTCTTACTTGTTTCACTTCAAATTGTGTAAACATAAACAACTTTTGGCACTACCGGTCGTTTTAAATAAAAAATTGTCACCTGCGCTAGTGATGCCACCTGGTTAATGCACCTTGCTCTATTCAATAAGCATATGTTGTACTCTGAAAAGCTTGGTTCTATCAAGTCATTATCCAACAGATTTTGAACTTGTCGTTTAATTTCATTTCTCGATGCGGAAGACAAACGATAATTCCTTATATATACTGATTCATTATTTTTGAGTCTTAGCTTTTGCTCAAAAAAGTTACTTATAGTCATTTTGTCATTCTCAAGAGTAAAAATATCTGCATATTTTTTCACATAATTTTATCAGATCCTCTTTAACGTATTCTGCCATTTGATCTTTCATAATATTTTTTAAAATGTTAGCGCGATCATTAGTGCAACGTATCTCATTAATTGAGTAGACATAAAAACTTTATAACTTTTCAGTTCTAATATTGTAGTTGTGTACAAACTTTATTTCGTTTGAATTTATAATACATTTTCCTATTACTACACCCTCGCAAACTTCATGACTATCAATAAAAACTGGTTCTGTTATATTCCCCAAATCTACTTCTCTATATGTCTCACATCTAGGTGGCACAAAAAACGAGTTTTTTCGAAGACCATGAAAAATTGGAAGTATATATTTCTTTTTTATTATAAATGTAAAAGGAGACTGTCATTGCGTTGTAATCAATCTGACATTTGTTTATTTGCAAAAAATCTTTGCCTAAAATTCCATTTTTTTTTTCGTTTATTAATATGCAAAATTAGAAAATTTAACAAGAAAAACTACAATAAACAATAGTTAATATTTACAAATATACACTGTCCCTTATAAGAGCTCTCAAGTATAATATAGAAAAATATTAAGTTTTCAATAATTTTTTATTTTTTTATTTTATACTTCAAATGAAGAATATATTTATTATTATATAATGAAAAAAAATTTTTTTTAAAAAAACATCACTTTAATATATTAATTTAAAAGAAAAAAAATGCCAATTAAAGGTAAAACCAAAAAAGTAAAAGCAAGATGACAACAGTGCTTATTCATTTAACCACCAAAATTTATTGATATTTTGTCTTTGGAAAATACATTTAACATTTTTAGAAATACTTTTTTCATACCTTAAATTATTTTGTACTGTACTGCAATCTACAGCTTTAATATTTGCCCTTCTAAAATTGTGATAAAATATTGGAACTGCATTTTAATTTTGGATAAATTTAATTTTATCGAGATACAGAAATGCCTCTGGTAGTACAAACCCAATTTCAGAGTATTTATAATATATTCCTCATTTGCGTAGTATGATGCCTTAATGATATTGTTTTCAATACAGGACATAGATCTTAGTATATGATTTCTTATAAGATAATTATATAATTATCAATTCTTATTGTGTCTGCTGTATTATATACCCAAAATTCCATCAGAAGACTTCAAATGTCACACATTTGCACAGTTTGCTTTACCCATCGTGAAACCCCTTAATATTATCTACACAAAAGTTCGTTGATATTGTATTGCACACGGCGAATTTATGCAACGAATATTTGCCGGCGAATACGCGATGGGCGAAATTCGTCATTCGTCGCAATTGTGTTTCTAACCTAGTGTCTACAACTGCGATTAACTCTGACATAATATCTGAGAAAACGTCGGCAGTATGAGAGAGCGAATTTCTCTATGTCCATCTTCATATCTAAAAAGGAGTATACGTATTGTTGTTAATCTTATAAGAATCCATAATTCATTGAATGCCGAGCAGAAAACACATCTTGGCGATCAATAGAATATTGTATAAATTTTGTATATGTGCACATTTTTTGCAATATCAATTGCTTATAGTATGTGTAATAATATATATTTAATACGTAAAAACAAATTATTTTCTATATAAAAGGGTATTTTTTTAGAGATATTTTGCAAAACTAAAAATCGGTAAAATTGCAATGACGTCTTTTTGTAAACAAACACATACACAGTCGCTTTTTTTGGCAACTCTTGTTATAAGATTTTTGTCATAAGATTTCTCATAAGAACGCTCTCATAAAAATGATTATAAGACTACGATAACAGTGATTTTAAGTCTACACGTTCTCATCTCAGATATTATCGCACGTGTGGACACTAAGTAACATAATTCATATGATTTCTAGAATAAAACGACGGCAAAACGTTATAAAACAAGCTGTCTAAAAACGAAATTTTCTTTAAAATGAATTGTTTTTTTTATATAGTTCTTTAATCCCACTTGCAATTAAAAACTTTGTGTTAAATCTTAAAGCAAAACTATTTCCTGCGGATTTTGCGCCATACTTTTATTTCAGCTGTGCTTTATTACCTCCTGCATTGTGATTTCAAAGAGTCCTTTTTCCATGCTCCCAAAAGTTTAATTACTCCCTACGGGTAAATATATACAACTTTTTTGCTATAAATTGTTCGAAAAAGAAAAAAAAAAGCAACAACTAAAATGTCCTGCCACCGCTGCCCTGTTTATAATTTAAGCTTTTAATTTGTGTTGCCAACAACTTCAACCACTTATCCACTTACAACTGAAACTTCTCCGCTTTGCAATTATGAACAAACAAACAAAAAAATAACACTAAGAAGAAAAAAAGGAAAAGTGACATCAAGTTTTCTCCTCTCATTTTTAGAACTTGAAATGTAATTAATCTCCATTAAATTAAACAAGCTGAGAATAGCGCAATGCCATTGCTGCATGGCACCGAGAATGCCACCATCTTTAGCGTCATCAAAGTGGCAGCAACAATAATAATAATAATACAACATTTAACTTCTTTGATGGTTGACAGTCGGGTTGGCTGACTGACTGACATGCTTGCTGGCTGTTTGGTTGGTTGGATGAATAGATGGTTGGCTGACTGGTTTGCATACAACAGCCAACAACCCCTGAGAGATTTAAAAGAAAAACTGAAACAATTCTTTGAATATTTAAAGCTGCTTTTTACATGCACTGGCTGCTTGGCTTCGTGATTAGTTCTTCTAGTTTGAGGTACGTTTCGCTTTCTTGTTAAAACTCTTGGCAATCTCTCTATGTGTGTGTGTGTTTGAGTCTCCTTTGAAAGCGAGTCAGAAAAATTCAGTTTTACTTACTGTGTCATATACATACGACTATATTCTTAATATTTGTCGTCTAAAGAGTCTTGATTATTGGCTTTTTGGGGTTTTATAAAAAAAATTACTGTGGCAAAGGAAATTCGTTTGTAAAAGATTTTTTGTTTTTGTGTAATTTTTAGCCCCAAAAATTTTATATTAAAAAAAATATTTTTGGCTGAAAATAAAGAGATAATTTTTTTTTTGCACATTCATGCTAGGAACACAACTACGACTAACGACGAAAAATCGCGGCAAATTCGTCGGCAAATATTCGTTGTATAAATTCGTCGTGTGAAGCACAATCTCAACAAAACACATCTTTCTTCATAGAAAACAAAACTAAAAAAAAATTATGTGTCAAAAACTAAAATGAAAAATGCTGACAATATTAAAATTATTCTGGAAACTTATATTTGTTACATGGGAACACACTTTGCTTACATATGATATAAACAAATATTTCAGTTTGGGTGTAACAAAAGCTATTGTTATGTATCGGGTGGTTAAATTTTAAGGGCCGATGTTGAATGTGAACCACACCTAAACGCCAAGTTTTTTTTTAAATTTTATTTAACATTTCTCTATTTCAGACTTACTCAATTTGAACCATGGAGAGATACACAATCCAACAACCTGTTAAAGTTATCCAGACTTATTATGAGAATTTTCGAAGAAAATCATCTTCAGTGATGAGGCACATTTTCACCTCAGTGGATTCGTCAATGTACAGAATTGCCGCATTTGGGCGAATGAGAATCCAAGAGTGACTGTCGAAAAACCAATGCACCCACACGAGTAATGATGGCTTCTAGGTCTTAAGGTACTGTGGCATGATCACGACATAAATTTATTTATTCTTTTAGCCATAACATGAATGCATCCTATTAAAGGCATGTACAAGAAATAACTAAAAGAATATTAAGTTATTTTTAAATTCATAACCCTCGTCACTTGACCCCTTTTCTGTCACTGGCCGTTGTCGCGACAGTGCGCCTACTAAGTGCAATCATTTGAAGATACACTTAAGGTGCGAATGATATGGATTTTTGAAAGTACGTATGCATGTGTGCTGCACTGTTATAATTAAATCTAAGCACTTGAATCGCGCCACACATGCACATATGTATGCACATACCAAAGAGACAATTTATGGCCTTGAACCATATACGTATGTGCATATCTAAAGTCTGATCAGCTTACCTCTAAAGGCAGAATTAGTTTGTACGTTCTGTTCCGTTCTAAGTCAGCTGTTTTGTTTCTGTTCAATATAAACTATATGTGCATGGTTTGTTTTCACTTTTTCGTTCTGTTCTGTTGCGGACTAATCTATTGAATACAGAATTCAACGTTAAGTGACGTCCAGATATGTGTATGTTGTACTTTTGCGGTTTATGTGCTGGCGGCATCATCGGGCCGTATTTTTTCAAAAATGAGGCCGGTCAGGCAGTTACTGTGAATGGTGTTCGCTATCGTGAGATGATAACGAACTTTTTATGGCCCAAATTGGAAGATATGGATGTAGACGATATGTAGTTTCAGCAGGACGGTGCCACTTGCCACACAGCTAACGAAACAATGCTCTTTTGCGCAACAAATTCAATGGCCGTGTTATCTCACGTAATGGCGATGTCAATTGGCCGCCAAGATCATGTGATTTGACACCGTTGGACTTTTTTCTTTGGGGTTATTTGGAAGAAAAGGTGTACGTCGATAATCCAGCAACAATTCAACAGCTAAAGGATGAGACAATTCGGCACATTAACGGCATAGAACCTCCATTATGCCTCAGGGTCATCGAAAATTTGGACCATCGGATGGAGGTGTGCCGCCGTGGTCGCGGCGCCCATTTGGCCGATATTTTGTTCCATACATAATTGCGTAATACCAATATATCACAATAAAATAAAATTACAATAATTTCCTAAATAGTTTGTGTTTTATTCAAAATCAACATCGGCCCATGAAATTTAACCACCCTTTAAAAATATATATATATATATATATATATATATATATATATATATATATATATATATATATATATATATATATATATATATATATATATATATATATATATATATATATATATATATATATATATATATATATATATATATATATATATATATATATATATATAACTAGCTGAACCGGCAAACGTCGTTTTGCCTTCATATTTTATTTACATAATATGAATGATTTAAAATTTGCATATTATGTTTTGTTAAAACGTTGTTCATAATTGTTTTCATCGGAAAACATATTTGGTTTATATTTCGTAATATTATGGCTACCGATCTAACTTTAAGTAATTCTAGCGAGTTGAAAAACTGCGTTGTAGAGTTGACGACATTATCTTGGGAAGTAAAGAGAGACATCGATTTCTACATCATTTATATTTAACTTTCAATCCGAAAATTCAGATCGACGACATCACGTTCGTTCACTACCAATCATGATTTTTGTAATTTTGTGAAATGTTTAAGAGTACGTGTCTAATGTGCTCAGATTTTGGATTCGATAAAATGGCAGAAGGAGACTGAAAATTTAATACTGTATTAGTGGAATAGACGGCGTTATTTCAAAATGTTATTGACCTTATTTTCATAAACCATCAGTCCGATATGAATAATGGTAAGTCTCACTTTACATACATTAGGTTTTCTTGATCAATTCCGCTTCAACTTCCTTTTGAATTTGTATTTACGTTCACACCTAAAAGCTGTATTGTCAACATTAACATTACAATTAAAACTTGGCGGTACCGTCAAGTTTGCATCCTTTTCCATTCTCTTTTTCCAGTTCTCCCACAAACTCAAGACTTGCCGAGTCAAACTTGATGTGTGTAAACTTAACTCACTTTTTAGTTAGCTTTAGTATATTGTTCGTATTGTACGTTATGGTCTCGGGTTCACAGAAAATAAATTTTACGTGATACTTAAATGTTTCTTTCCTTGCTTTGCGGAGACAGTTAAACTTGTACAGGCCAACATGGCCGTATAATTCTGAACAGATAGAAGTCTAAACAAGTTTAGAAATTACGTAAATACTTTTGCCGCAAGAGTCCACCCGATAAACACGAAACACAACTTGTGGCCCATAAAAGTTACATAAAAATGTTCTTTTATCATTGTTATTGCATGAAAAGGAGTCATTTAAAATGCCATATTTGTTGAATTCACAAGCTCAGTCGTATCGTGTATCGATGTATTTGGAGCGACAATTTCAAACACAAACATTAAACTCAAAAAATATAATGGGTGATTTTATAAGAACTATCGGAAATTTAAAAAAAAAACACATAAAATTCAGAAAAATGCATGAAATATTTATTTGGATCGATAGTTGGGTCGATATAATTTAATGTTTGAAGATTATTTCATGCAAATGTTGGCCGCGGCTGCGCCTCAAATGGTCCATCCGTTTAGTCCAATATTGGCATACTCTTTCCAACATTTCGGCCGGTATCTCACGAATAATGTTGGCAATGTTGGCTTCCAGTGCGTCAATCGCAGCGGGCTTGTCGCTATAGACATTAGCCTTAACATAGCCCCACAAAAAATAGTCTAGAGGCGTTAAATCGCACGATCTGGGCGGCCAATTGACTGGTCCCAAGCGTGAAATAAACTGTTCACCGAACTTGCCTCTCAATTGGTCCATTGTTTCGCGTGCTGTGTGGCATGTGGCACCATCTTGTTGAAACCACATGTCATGCAAGTCAAGCTCTTCCATTTTGGGCAAAAAAAAGTTTGTTATCATCGCACGGTAGCGCTCACCATTCACAGTAACGTTGTGATTCGCATCATCTTTGAAGAAATACGGCCCAATGATGCCGCCAGCACATAATCCGCACCAAACGGTTGTTTTTTGTGGATGCATTGGTAGCTCTTGCAATGCTTCTGGCTGCTCTTCACTCCAAATACGGCAGTTTTACTTGTTCACGTGTCCATTCAACCAGAAATGAGCCTCGTCGCTGAACACAATTCTTCGATAAAAAAGTGGATCTTCATCTAACTTTTCAAGAGCCCATTCACCAAAAATTTGGCGTTGTGGTAGGTCGTTTGGCTTCAATTCTTGCACCAGCTGTATCTTATAAGGCTTCACACCCAAATCCTTCCGCAAAATTTTCCACGTAGTGGAGTAACAGAGGCCCAATTGCTGCGAACGGCGCCGAATCGATAATTCACGGTCATCACCAACACTGGCCGATACGGCTGCGATATTTTCTTCAGTTCGCACTCTACGTAAGCGTGTAGTTGGTTTAATGTCCAACAATGTAAATTTGGTGTGAAATTTTTTTACAATAGCCCGAATAGAAGCCTCAGTACGTCGATTAAACTGACCATAAAATGGAAGAAGCGCGCGATGAACTTTCTTAACAGAGCACGCATTTTGGTAATAAAATTCAATAATTTGCAAGCGTTGTTCGTTTGTAAGACGATTCATGATTAAATTATAGACCAAACTGAAGATGTTTGACAGTGACACAAGAACCAAAACGTGCGTGAGCTGTCAAAACTAGTGTTGCCAAAAAGATAATAGCAAAAAAATCACTCGTTATTTGAAAATTGTTTTTGTTTAAAGTTTTGTGTTTGAAATTTTTTCTCCAAATACATCAATAAACGATACGACAGAGCTTGTGAATTCAGCAATTGTATTGTTGAATATGAACCCAAAGTGTTTGGAACTTGGTGACGTTCCAAAAACCAAAGAATGGAGTAGATCGGATAGAGATTCAAATTGTGGTCAGTTTCTCTTTCAATACATGACAGTGGTTCCACTTGGAAATGTGGATCAGCGTCATTCTACCGATACATCCATGTAGACTGTAATCAATTTCGCACTCATAATTAAAAGCACCATCCATTTCCTGTACAACACGGCGTTGGAGGTGGTGGTAATAGTCGCGATGCTGAATTTCTTGGACTTGGATTCGCAGATGTAGTTTGAGTTCGTGCACCGCGTTGCAATTGGTTTTGAGATGATCGTTCAGTTCATGGAATTGAATTTAATACAATCGCCCATGTATAGCAAGTGAAAAATCGGATGGTCGGCGTACAAATAAAATGGTGATCGAAACAACGCATAAAAAGATTCAGCTCAACAGTCCGAAAGTCGTTGTATTCATAAGGCATTACGATAACATTACATAACACTGGGATTTGAATAATTCTCATCATTTCATCAGAACAATGATACCTTTATTTTTTGTTTTTAATACATTAGCACTAAATAAGCGATCAGCGTGCAATAATCAATAATAATTGCAATAAGAAAGTTATTCAATTGTACACTTATGTATTAGGAATGGACTTATTCCACTTTCAAAAGAAATCTGTTTGCGATACCATTGTATAGCAAAACTGTTTTTGTTCATTTCATTTAAAAAAAAAAAGAACTGTATTGAAACTGTGATTATTACTATAGAGAGAAGGTGTCTGTTGCTCATTAAAACTACCTTTAACTTAGTTTTTTTTAAAAGTGGACTTATACCATTTTACCAATATTGTATACAACCATATTTGGAAATTGGTGGCTGGTAATAATAGATTTACTGAAATGCAAACAAAACCATATTTATGGGGAAACAAACTATTAATAAATCGAGAATAAGCTATTTTTAACAATAATACAAAATATTATGGAATATACGAGTATACTAATGTTGCCGTAATCATATTTCTAGCTGCCTTTTCTTTGCGTGCACCCATTTCACCTATCGAGCTCTGCTTGTAAAACATTTGACTGCTGTGGAAAACTGAGCAGAATAAAGAAATTAACACCTAATAAGGGTCATGTCGTTGTTTGAACCTCAATCTTAATAATATAATTCTTTATTTTTTATATAAAAATATAAGATTATTTCCTTGAACGTATGTGGGTTGCAAAGGAAACTATTATTTTTCTTGTAATTCCACATAAAACTGTTAAAACTGTCTTCAATTTAGCAAACTGTCAAATGTGAACATGTTTCTTTCTTCGTTCATTTTTCTGCTTTATTTTCCGTTAAGGAACGAGTTCTTTTTTTGTAGGTTTTATAAATATACATACGTACATATGCATACATACAACATACGTATCGCACGCTAAATACAAAAGGCTCACAACTCAAAATACTAAAATTTTCAAGAAAGACAAAATACTGTTTATGTAAAAACGATTGTAAAGCTATGTACACACGGTAGTCAGATGTTACAGTGTTGTAAGATCTGGCAACATGCTGACAATGTAGTGACAATGAAAAATTGTCCCGCAGAAGTAAATTGTGTGTTCAGAAAATCTTACAGTTTCATTGTCAGACTAAGGTCTGACAAATAATTCATCTGACAAAAAAAATTGTCAGCTCACACGGTTGTCAGATTGTTAGATGAAAAAAATTGCCAGACATGTTGTAAGGCATTGCTACTTATGTATATCAACAACCATCTGTTTGGCAGTGTTGCCCATCAAACCTTTTTTCTGACAATGACGGCATTGTCAGGTGCATTAATTTTATACATCTGACAATGGAAACTGAACTTACAACATCAGCCAATTATCTGGCAATGCCGACGAAGAGTGTTCTCACGATTGTCAGATGCGTGACAACATTGTCGTCATACAATTGATTGACAATGGATTTTCTGACAACGTTGTAAGTTAAAAATTGGCAGTTCACACGATTTTAATGCATTTTCAGATAATTTTACTGGCAATATTGTAAGATCTGACAACCGTGTACAAGTAGCTTAATATTTACAGAAAATTTCCATTCCGAAAAAAATCCAATATAGAAGAAGGTTCTGTTATACTTTTTTAAATTTTATATTATGTCTGCGAAAACATAAAAAACTGACTTTTATGGACAAGAGTCAGTTTTGGACAATTTTGAGTTGTGACCATTTTGTATTCAGGTTGCGATATAATATATAAAAATAATGATATTTTCCCTCCAGTCAACGTTAAGATGCAATCACACATTTGCAGATAGATGAACAAACGGAGTGAGTATCAGACAGACAGACAAACATTAATGTATTTGACCTTAACGCTCTGCCATAAAAATTGACTGCATTGCAGGAAACCATGACAGCAACAATTGACAACATAAAGCCAGAAATAATTGTGAAAATAGAAGAAACTCAAAACTGGAGACTCAGCTCATGTTCAATTTTCCTCCTGCTGCCATCTATTTCATATGGTGGCCTCAAGGTAACAAGTATAAGTTTCTTTTTATGTTCGATAAATGAACAAAAACGGGGTTTTTTCTCGTAAAAATACTTTTTACTTTTGAACGAACATCAATTGACAAGGCGAAGAAAAGTTGTGAAACAAAATAAATTTGAAAAAAGTTGCTATCTGAAAATTTAAAATCTTATAGTTTTTTAAGTTGGCTTTTGTTTAAATTAACTTTTTTAAGCATATAAACATATGTATATATAGGGTGTTCTTTTAGAGTCTAAATCATAACAAATCCAAGAGCTATATTTTTAGAAAGGCTCAGAATAGGTTAGGTTGTATAGGCTGCCAATATCATAGAACCAGTCCACTTGGGTTCTTTCTTGGTCCCGTCGGGATCCCCGACGGCTCAGATACTAATCAACCCGAAAACCGGATAAAAGAATCTAGTCCATTCACCGCGCACTCCAATATATCTGCTACCCCGTGCAGTATCGGTTCGCCCAGATATAACGCTTTCGCTGAACACAGAGCTGGACACCGACAGAGGAAGAACTCAATACCTTAATTCTCGTCCTCATTTCTACAACTCTACGCCGCTTGCCGAAATCACTAAATGGAAGATCCAACCTCCTAGCATGCGTTCTTATGTGATAATGTGAAGTTCTTGGAGTACATACAGTGTGATGTTCGCTGGATTGAACACATTTTTCATGTCTCTAAAGAGGTTTTCAAGTGCCTCGGGCTTTTGAAATGGTGTAAGATGTACTTCACTCAATCTGATCTCATTAATATACAATACAACAATACAACTCTCATGTTTGGGCCGGTACCTCAAAGTCTGTTTAGGGGTTACTAGACTGTGTGCAGGAGAGGGCGAAGAAGCTTAACGGTGACAGTAGGTTACCCTGTTCTGTCGTTACTATAAAGGATTTTGCTAGGGATCTTGTTCCCGAAACTCGCACATTTTTACATAACACGCGTTCATCATCCAGAGTTCATCCGTTTGGGTCGTTTGTACGGCGAATTGTACAACGCATTACAGAAAGAATTGGTTTTTCTCCCGTACGCTTTGCTTGTGGAATAAGCTGCCTGCTGACGAGTTTCCTGTCTGTTATAGCTCCCCCCGGGGAACAGGTTTTGCCTTGGCGTATTCCTAACTTGGGCACTCTGTTTTTCGGGGAAAAGAGAGGAAGGGGTCCGTCTTTGTTGCGGCAATGTTGTGTTGGCTTCCCAAACTCTTACCAAGAGTATAAATTGGAAGAACGGGGATCAGCATGGCCCCCGGGTAGTTCTGCTTGCGGTTCAACCCGGGTTGATCATGGCTGAGGTGTCTACCTTGGCTGTAACGTTCTGGCTATGATTGAAACCTAAAACGCAGGAAGGGAGTGTTAGTATCTTTGACAATTGGTTGGTGTGTGGCTTTTTTCGGGTACTAACAATCTCCCGAGAATCTGTTGCCTATACAACAGATACCTGTACTGTAAGGAACCAGTGGCGATGGTTGACGGGTGAGTTGGTTTAAGGGCTGATGCTCTTAGTGGGCTTCGGCCTACCAACTCATTAAGCCTTGTCTTCCATTGTTTGCTGGGAAATTTCATACAGGAGGGATTAGAAGCCCCGAACTCCTCAACAAGAAGTTGTTCATATGGCCGCAAACATATGACCAGAATTGCTACCTGTATGAGCCTAATCAGCCACACGGGGGCGCTGGTCAATCGTGAATAATTCACTCCGTGGAATTGTTTCACCATTAGATTAGACCGTAAAGGCAGGTGCTGATGTAAATCGTTTTCACAGTTGTCTATTACAGCGTTGGAAAATTGAAGTCAAACGTTCTTCTTTGTTCTTTCCCCCTCCCCACAACCTATTTTCCTAGTTCCGGTACAATGCACTTCATATGTAGGGGTCATTCCCTGAGTAATGGTCCAATATAAAAGAAAGTGGCTTCATCCTGTTGGTACCACCTGTTAGTAAATGTAGTGCATTATGTAAAAATTGCTAGTCATGTACCTATACCATTCACAATTGACATCAGACCATCATCTGTCTTAGTTGCCCATTAACTAGACCAAATAGTAAAGTATTGGGGATGTGATAGATTTTCGACAAAGTCTTGTAGATTATACTGACACCAAATGCGAGAATACTGCTTATTTACGTAACCTTTCAATCAAAAATGGACTTCGCCAGAAAATATTCTTTTGAATGGAAATTCAATACCAGTATCAATTGACGAACAGATAGAAAGAGCCAAAAATTTCCCATCGTTGCTCTAGTAAGTCCATCCATAAGAAAATAATAAACCAAACCCATTATCAGCTGTTCAATGGGTTGTCAAATAAAGCAGTATTGTAGCTCAAAGTTGTGAAGCTCTAAAGAAACACATCTTTTGTTTTATCTTAGAGAAAAGTTTCTCTAAAAATATTTCTTTATTTTATCTTAGAGCAAAGTTTCTTTATTTATATAGACTCATAACACTAAGCAATAGCAAAATGATTTAAGTTTTATATTTGTGTACTTTCTGTAAATCATGTGGATTTAAGAACACATGTGATTGCAAAAAAAAGACAAAACTGTGTGGCTTTTCATATACTGATGTCATAAAGCTATAAATTTCCTTAAGGCCAACATTTTGCCAAAAATAACTTTATCTTGTCATAATACACAATTTCAAACTTCATTGCCTTTAAAATGATATTTTTAGTTTTTCAACAAAAAAAAAACTTAAAAAAACGCCTTAAAGCTTGTGCTTTGTCCCATTCTCTGCTGTAGAATAATTTCAATCTTTAATCTTACTCTTTTCTGCCGTTCTTTATTCAATTGCTTTAATCCTTTAAACGTGATTGTATGTGTCTTGTTAAATTAAAATGAAAATGAAAAAATAAACACATGTTTCTTTACACTTCTTTAAGCAATTTGAACAAACGAACAAACGGGTATACAAATGTTTCTTTATGGGTGAATGCCTGCCTGCCTGACTGCCTGCTTTTGTGCCTACTTGTGTGTAAATTTTCTTCATATCCGAGTTTTCTTCTTTGTTGACTGAACTTTATATTGAATATGCATGTGTGTATGATTAAAAATATATCAAATTAATTCTACCAAAATTCTAATGCCTGCTGGTATAAAAAGTTTCTTTGTCAAGAAAAAAGAAGAAAATAGAAATAAAAGGAAATTGTTTAGCATATCAAACAAAAACAAATTGATTTACAGAAAAAAGTCTTTAAACGGAAATTAATAAAAAATTATTTTTTAAATGTTTTTTAAATTTAATAAAATTTTTTTTCTGGTTAATTTTTATTGTTTAAATTTTTTAAATTACACCAATAAAAATTATAAATAGCTTGTTTTTTATGTTTCCCAGCTATCTATATGTCGACATTTCATAGGAACTACCCTAATCATCAGTAGACTTTGGAAATTTTTGAAAGATATTCTCAAACATTCAACTTTATATCCCAGCAATATAAATAAATTGCTGAGAATTTAAAAGAAAAATGCTCTAATAATATCTGTCAAAACACAAAAAACAAGCCTTTTCATTTATTCACCTCTCTAACATTTCTAATTTATTTATATTGCTGGGATATAAAGTTGAATGTTTGAGAATATCTTTCAAAAATTTCCAAAGTCTACTGATGATTAGGGTAGTTCCTATGAAATGTCGACATATAGATAGCTGGGAAACATAAAAAACAAGCTATTTATAATTTTTATTGGTATAAATGGTAGAAGCTAAAAATAGCGAATAAAAAACTTAATTGTTTGAATTTTTTTAAATTACTTTAATAACCTTTTTTGCTTTCGTTTAATATAATTAAAACAATTTAACCTTCAATTAACCTCTTTTTTATGCTACACTTTTATGCAGCACTTCAACAAGCCTAAAAGTATACATTTGTTCTTTAACACGCGAATGAATTTTTTATGACTTTAAATGCATTTTTTTATTACTGTTTTCTGTTGTTTTCCATAAAACAATTATTTGTGCATTAAAAAGAACTATACTTAATTAAGCACAAAAACAAAAAAGTATGTATCGCTCCTTTATTGCAACATAGTCATATCGCAAAAAAATTGCTTTTCGAGTTAACAATGCAGAATTGTTACAGTACTACCTTTAATATTGTGCCAAAAATTTATTCAAATTACTTTTAAACTGTTTTCTTTAGGAGATATTATCTATAAAAATTTCTAAAATGGAAATGTATGGAAACTAAAAATTTGAAATGTGTTTTTTGAAACAAGCTTTATTTAATTATGACAATGTTGCAATAAAGGAATAATATATATATCGTTAGTATTATGTCATAAGGCCCTAGTTCGCATAATTTCCGAATTTGTGTATTTTCGTGATTCTGATACATTTCAGATGAATTCACTTCATCACCAAAGATTTACGAACTCATAAGGATCTGTGTGTTCCTCTTTTAAAAGACGAATTTTCAAAGTACGTGACAAGGTATATCAGTAAATTGGAACTTCACCCAAATCGTCCTGCACGCAATATACTTAATTTTGAAGGCCACTCTCGTTTGAGAAGGAGCGACACCCTTGCCACCATCAGAACGTTAAATAGATGATTTTACCGATATTGACCGTGCGAAATAAAACATTTTTGTCTAGCATTAGCTGGACTTAATTAATTTTATGTATTTAGTATTATGATTTGAATACTTATTGTTAGTTCACTTTGTGAAGATTCAATAAATAAATGAATGAGAAAAAAAAACACAAAGATTTACAAGCAGCTGTGGAAAAAAAGTTACTTGTTGATATATAGTTTCCATTATGCTCTTCCTTCCCCTGTAAAACTGGATTTACGTTACTTAGAGACCAAACTTTATCCATAGTAATTAATAGGCAAACACGTTTTTTAAAATCCCTTTTATAGCCGTACTACTGCACCAATGTACAAAAATTAGGTGACATGTCATAACCTCCAGTGACATAAAGTCCATGGACGTTATGACACACTTAAAAGTGTCTAAAGGTCCATTGACGTTAAGAAATTTTTGAAAGTGACATAATGTTCATTAGGGAGGTGTCGTAAAGTCCGTGCACATTATGGCACTGTGCAGAGCGTCATAACGTCCATGGACTTTATGTCCCTGGTAATAATCAAAAATTTTTAGAATTGGAAAATTTGTAAGGTGGCTTTGTCGTCGGCTGAGGTAGCAGAGCGACGTCCAGGGTCTACTTACGGATCCACGAACCTTAAGTAATTAACAAGACAGGATTTTCCTCTTTGAGGTATTTAAACTATAACAATCAGCCGTGTTCCAAGAACGCGCGTTCTGAAACCGCAATGCGTTTTGAAAAACGCTTAATTGATTTTTAGGTGTTCTGAGGAACGTGCGTTTTACTGGCGTTTAGGAGTTTTTTCCGAAAAAATAAAACTTGTGTTTTACATACATATATATGTATGTGGTAGTAATACAAAACGAAAAAAAATTTGACAACAAATAGAAAAAATTTTCAGTTTATTTTTCTTAATGAAAATGTGTAAAATTCTTTGAACTTTTTATTGAAATAAAAAGAAAACATATTAAATTTTAATAGTGAATAATTTTATTGCCTTTTGCAAGTTCAGTTTTAGCAAATTCAATCAGTTCACTTCAATATATACATGCGAGTTGAAGTCGCCAATTTTAAGCAATATGCGTTTTCCAGAAGACCTATTTGGCGATTTCAAATCGCAAAACCACGTTTCTTGCGTTATACGTTTTTTAGAACACCTATTTGGCGTTTTCAAATCGAAAGCGCTAAATTTAAGCTATTTGCGTTTCTCAGAACATGCATGAATGATAAGTTAAGGCTCAAGAAGCTTGCGGTTCGACTTTGATTTCGTTTGTTCTTCGTGCGGTCTTAACCTGCAGTGATGATTGCTTGTGGCCGTGTTGGATGTACATATATCTTCGTATTGTCACACCTCGTGTTCGGTACAACAAGGGTTGCTGGTGAGATTTACTCTTAGGACGGGGCAGGTGTGTATTCGTACGGGCAAGCCCCAGGTTGGGTATGGCAGTCCTACTCCGCATACATTGGAATCAGGTATGGTAGGAACTCTCTCGGGTTCGGTATAACAATGGTTAATAGTGAGAATTCCTCTTAGGACGGCTCGTGTGTATCTTCGTACGGACAAGCTTCAGGTTCGGTGCGGCTGCCGTGCTCGGCATACACTGAAACCGGGTACGGTGAAGAGTCTCTCGGGTCAGGATAACAACGGTTGCTGGTGATAAATTCCTCCGAGGACGGGTCGAATGTATCTCTTATTAGTCTCGCCACAATCTGGGTACCTGCGAAATGGAGAACAGAGAAATTGTTTTGCAAACGGACAGTCTAGCCCGAAAAAGTCAGCCGAAGCTGCTGGATCAGCCGAAACCGCTGTGGGAACAGTCTGGCCCGAAGGCCGCTGAGGGAACAGTCTAGCCCGAAGGCCGCTGGGGGAACAGTCAGCTGAAGCTGCAGGTTATGTAAAATCAGCCGAAGCTGCTGTTGAACAGTCTAGTCCGAAGACCGCTGGGTATAATTTATGCCCTAAAGGGGAAAACACTTTCGAATATTCGCGGCATAGATATCTTTCGATACCTGCACTTGGGTGATCACTTCTTCCTTCTTTCTTTGTCATCTTATACTTCTCAGTGCACGAACTGTATGAGAATTATTATTAACTACGGTTAACTTCAATCAGCATTAAGAAATATAATATCAATTAATTTAACAACAAAGCCATCGTCTTCTGTGGGTGTTGTTGTACTTTTTAGTTTGTGCATTTGTATGCCCTATGCACATTAACCGTGGTAATTAGTTGCTACTAATTGTATACATACATATATATGGAATTTAATTTAAAAAAATTATATATCTTTTCCTTTTCCGGGAAAACAAAAAAAAAAAAAAAACAAAAGAAAAAGAAAGAAAATGAGAATAAAGGAATATATCGCCACATATCAAGTTTTGGCGGCCACAGTCGGTTGACCGTCAGATTGCTCAATAGGTGATTTTACCGAAATAGCTCCCGCATAATAAAACTTTTCGTCTAGCATTGGCCGGACTTAAGTAAAAATTATTTTTTTTTAATTTTAAATCACACTTTTTTTCAACTTTAAATTTAGTATTAAGATTTGAATACTTATTATTAGTTCATTTTGAAGATTCAATAAATAAAAAATGCTAAAAAAAAAATATAACAAGTTTTATCCTTTGTTTAAATTTATCCTTTCTTTAAATTTAGTATTAAGATTTGAGTACTTATTGTTAGTTCATTTTGAAGATTCAATAAATAAAAATGCTAAAAAAAATATAACAAGTTTTATCCTTTGTTCTCACTCCCTATTTTTGGTGTTTGGGCGAGTTTTGGCCATGAGGCCTGCACTGCGTTTGCCTTCACATTGAGAGCATTCGATAAGCCTCAGCCGCAGAGTTCTTCATATTAAAGCAGAAAATTAAAACCTCCCGCAAATGGCAAGAATTTGGCTCGTAAACTAGCACGTTCAATCGAGAATAACTTTACGACACAGACACAAATCGACTAATATTTCGATGGCGTTATATTTACAAGTATATAAGCTTATTTATTGTACGGCATCTACGATTCAGGTATTGCGACTAGTTGTTACCACTGCAGAATGGTGGAAGCAGAGCTGTACACCTATATATTGTTACGTTTCTACTATTAAAAACGCTATCCGGCTTGGTTAGTTACAAAATTATATGATGACCCAGAGTTCATTACACAGTTATTAAATACTTTACAACTTTGTTTACACTTAATACCCCTGTGTGTTAACACACTAAACTTGCTTATTATTCTAACTTATGACTGTCTTGCACAACGTTTAAAATTAAACTCTGTCTCTGCCGAACATCTGCCCGCTATTTATACTTCTTTATTACCTTCTATATTCAAGCACAAAGGTTCTAGTTAATGATAATTCCAGATTGCAGTAATTAAATTCTTCACAATTTTGTTTAAACTTAATTTCCCTGTGTGTGTTAACACACTAGACTTGCTTACTATTCTGACTTATGACTGTCTTGCCAAACGTTTGAAATTAAACTCTGTCTCTGCCGAACATCTGTCTGCTATGTATACTTCTTTTTTACCTCCTAGATTCAAGCACGTAGGTTCTAGTTAATGATAATTACAAACTCAAATGTGTGCACATTTTTATAATTGTTTTTTTTTATAATTGCTACGCACACACACATGCTTGCAAAATAGTAGGAACGCAACAACAACAATATAATCATTGGTGTTTGATTTAGTTGTTTAGTTTTGTGTTTTCTTAGACTATTAACGATGTTTGTTTGTGTATTACGTTTTTAGCTTTATGTTGTATGTGTGGGTGAGCGTGTACATTTATAGCCAAGGCGAATTCATTACAAGGTGAACTTAATAGTGCAGGTGATAATTTTTTGCTTCTCGCGTTTTTTCCAATGAGGCTGTCAAATCTCTTTTCTTTTGTTTACAAACTTTTTCGCGCCATTTTAGTCTGAAGATTTTTTGTATGATTTAGTGCAATTTCTAGAAATTTGTGTGAATTTAAAAGTGAAAAACTAATACAATCTGTGATTTTAATTACAAACAATTATAAAAGTTTATATTTAACGTTTATATACATTTTTTCCCCAGCTGAACAATCTTAGGCGAATTTAGATTTTGACATTCACGATATGTTTTACAATAACAAAATACATAGTACTGAATTCGCCTTTCCGCTTGCATTCACCTGCATAAATTCGCCTTGATTTATAGCAAGCAGATTAACGGCTCGTACAGTGGGTTAGAAGTGCTAAAAATATGTAACAATAATTAAATTTTATATAATTAAAGAATTTTTCACAAAACCTACCATTTTCTTCGCATCACCTTTCTTTAAAACAATTAAAGAAGTTTGTCGAGCTCTGTAATAAAAGTCTTTGGATATTTTCGTTTATATATTTTCGCTTATATATTTTTTATAAAATCTTTTGTTCTGTATTTTCTTAATAGATTTGTTTTTAAATCAAAACTAAATAAACTTAAATTAAACTTGTTTTGTTAATTATATTTCCACAATTTTAACTTAGTCTGCTAAGTCTTAAAATTTAACAGTACGCAGGGATTGGTTGTTGGTTTACATTAAATTTTAATTTTATTATTTACTAAGTTTGCAATAATTTACTTTCTTTTTTTGTTCTTTATGTACAAAATGGCGCCAGAATTAAAGAGTTTGTTAAAAGGGTTCTATTAAAACTGCAAAAACTTTAACTGGTTTTTAAGAAGAAAAGAAAAAAATTGAATATGGCAAAAATTATTAAGGGAGATTAAGTTAATTTTAAGTAAAGGTAAAGAAAATATTTTCTACAAGTTCAATTTGTTGGTTTTGTTTTTAAGGATAAACGGGAAAAGGTTAAGAAATTTTCCATACACGTAATTGTTTTCAAAAAGGGAAACTGTTTTAGTTCTTAAGCCAAGCTGTTGCCTTCTTTTTCTTACATCTGTATAAATTTACCATAAAATTTCGTTTCTAGTTTTATGTTTTCTTAAGTTTTAGGATCTTTTTGTTTTATAATAATTATTGTATATAGTTTAAGTTAGTAGTAGTAATTAATTATAGTAGAAATTTTATAAATATTATTGTTCATTTATTGTTTTTTGTTTTGTGGTATTTCAATTTTCGGTTTTAGTTGAATTTATTAAGGGAATATTAATTTAGGCATTTTTGTAAGTAAAATTGGAAATTTGAACAAATACAAGGTTTTATTTTAAATATGTTTTGGTTTTGGGTTTTCGTTTTTATTATAATTTTTTATTTTGCTTTGAAACATAGATTTGGATTTTAAGGGTTTGTTGTTGTTCCTTTTTTTTGTAATTTACTTTTTGAACACTTTTTGTTTTATAATTTTTGTTTAGAGATTTTTTACACGTTTTTTTAGATACTAAGGCCACATTTTGAGACAAAAAATAAAGATTTGTTGAGAGGAATAAACTGATATTATATTATAGTAAATTGTTTGAAATATTATTTAGAGACATGCAAGTTTTAATACTAAATTGGTTTGATTAACTGAAGCGAAAAGCAAATAAATTTAAGACCCCTTTTTGCTAAGAACACAACTGCGACGAACGACGAATTTTTGGTGGCGAATATTCGTCGCCAAAAGTAAAACACATTGGTGAATATGAAAATGCACACAATCGTGGTGTTAGTCGAAATTCATCACACTCAGCGAAAGTTTTGCTCCGACGATATCAGGGGTCTTGTTCCCGAAACTCGCACATTTTTACATAGCACGCGTTTATCGTCCAGAGCTCATCCATTTGTGGTCGATTGCCCAGAGAATCGTCCTACGCAATACAGAGAGAATTCGTTTTTCAGCCGTACGCTTCGTCTGTGGAACAAGTTGCCTGCAGACGTGTTTCCTGTCTGTTATAGCGTTGGAAAGTTCAAGTCAAATGTTCACAAATACTACTCCCTCTTTCCTCCTCCTCACAACCTATTTTCTTAGTTCTGGTACAATGCACTGCATATATAAGGGTCATCCCCTGAGTACTGGTCCAAGAAAAAGAAAAAAAGTTGGAATAGATTTATTTATTTCTAATTGTTTCATCAGCGAACGACGAATAAAACAGTATCAGGTGACCAGATTTCTTATATAAAAAAAAAATAGTTTTTTTTATATAAAAAAAAATACTTTTTTATATTTATATTAATCCATGTAGAAAAAAAATTTATGAATATGTTCTTAAAATATAAAGTACCTTAGATAATTTGTTCCAAAATCCTTTTTTTAGATGGGATTTATATAGGGTTACATTTAATATGGCACAACGAATACTTGCCGGCGAATTCGTCGCGATGGGCGAAATTCGTCATTCATCGCACTTGTGTTCTTAGCCTTTATTGGCTTTGTAAAACAACTCTATTTGAAAAAGGCATCGTGGGGAATTTGTCATGATAAAGCTATGGTAACCTGGAGAGCACTCCAAGCCCCTTGATAAATGTTTAAAAACATCATATCTTGTAAAGTTAAAAGTCACAGGGGAAAGCATGAAACACATTGAAGCCAGCAAACAACCAATTTCAATATGTCAAAAGCAAGGTGTCCGCCGGAAAGGTATGCTAGCTGTATGCGATGTGGCACCATCTTGTTGGTACTACATGTATGTTGATCCAGCCCAAAGCATGCAGTTGTGACATTAAAAAGTTTTCCTTCATATCACGAAATCGCTCCCCGTTTACAGTTACCATTACGCCGTTTTCATTTTCAAAGCCGTAAGGTCCAATGATATTGCCACATAGTGACGCAGGCGAGGAGGGTAAAATTTCCATTTAATGACTTTTATAGAAGTAGCAGAGAGGAGAAGGAAGTAGAGAGTGTTGAGCACTTTCTCTGTCGGTGTCCAGGTCTTTACTACATGAAATATCAGCCAAAGGCCGGTGTCTAGCTACAATAAAGGGATATTGATGAGATCGTTAGGATCCCGCTTAGGAGAAGTAAGAAACAAATACAGCGTCACTTTTTGAGATCGCTCAATACAGATGGTCTGGAGTGGTTACCTGTCGACTATCAAGGCTGACATGACCCAGATATGATAACAGAAGGACTATCATCCTTAAGGGCCTGCCCCGAAGGAGGACGGGACGCAGACGAGGAAGTTAAATCTTCCATTTAACGACATCTGTAGAAGTTGCAGAGACAAGGAGGAGGAAGAGAGAGTTGAGCATTTTCTCTGTCGGTGTCCAGGTCTTTACTATATAAGAGCACTGCATCTAAGCAGAGCGATGCTGCATGATTTGGCGGAG
Source organism: Thecocarcelia acutangulata (assembly GCA_914767995.1). Taxonomy (NCBI): domain Eukaryota; kingdom Metazoa; phylum Arthropoda; class Insecta; order Diptera; family Tachinidae; genus Thecocarcelia; species Thecocarcelia acutangulata. The sequence goes on along the minus strand of OU612097.1, from coordinate 97,215,839 downwards.
GTATCGGAATGTAATGTAAGTGGATTGGACTCCATTATCCGATCCTCGGGTTGGTTCTAAGCCAGAGATATGTAAATTTGTTGGGATATATACCACACCCAGGGAACACAACGGCACCAGAATGGACTCAAGTGCGCTGGCTTTTCAATGGCTGGCAGCCTGTTAAACCTAACCTAGCATAAGGTCCAATGGTTCGTCCTGACCAAACTGCACACTCTCGTGACCAAATTGCACACTCAAAACAGTCTGTTGATTTATGACTCAGATAGTCGTCATGGCTAAAAAGTTCTAGCTGTGATTGATAGCCAACTTGTGGAAAGAAACACTGGTAGCTCCTAAAAATAGAATTGCTGGTAAAGTCGGGTATTTTATGCCTGTTTTAGAGGGAAACTGGATGGTAACAGTGGGCTCAATTGATTAAAAAAGAGTATCAATTTCAAATGCGGTGCCGGCTTGCAGAAATTTGCGCACAACTCTCCCAATTGAGCACACACTTCGCAGAGGAGGATGGCCAAAAAAATCACGAACTGCCTTTTGATTTGGACGTTCATTTTCGTAATCGACTCTAACAATATTAAACTGCTGCTCAATTCTGTATCTCTCCATGGCTGAGTTTGTCAACAGCTGAAATAAAGAAGTATCAAATTAAGGTGGGCCAAAAACTTGACGTTAAGGTGTGAATCACAATTGGCATTATGGTTGGACCACCCTTTAAAATGGTTTTGATATATATGTTGCTAAATACCAAGTTTGTTAAAATTTAACTCTCATTTCATTCGTTCTTTCTCCTACCTTATTTTCCTCGATGACCTTTTCTATCAAACATCTAACTCTGTCCACGCCTTCGCGGATGACAGCACCATTTCCCACTCGTACTCTTTTAGTTATAGGCCCAGCCTATCAGAGATCGCTGCCAAGAGGCTTCATATCTAGCCTCTGATTCACTGATCTTCTATTAATCTCCGAATGGCGTCGTAAAAACAGGGTTGCCTTTAACGCTCGTGAGACCTAATGTTGGTTATTAACACACAAACAAACGCCCACAACGCTGCTTCATCTGCACTCGCGGATGATATAAATATTAAGGAATCGGATGCTCTTGTTATACTTAGAATGAAGATACAGTGTGATGTTCGCTTAACTGAGTATATTTTTCATGTCTCTAAAGAAGCATTCAAGTGCTTTGGGATTTTGAAACGGTGTAAGATGTACTTCACTCCCTCCCATCTCCTTACTATTTATACCACCTACCTCCGACCGAAAATGGAATACAACTCTCAAAGTCTGTTTTGGGGTTGCTGGACCGTGTGCAGGAGACGGCGAAGAAGCTTATCGGTGGCAGTAGGGGATCCAACTCTATTAACTCACTGGAGCGTCGACGCAGTTAGGGTGCGTTACTCTCTGACGAGATTAGGGATGTTGTTTCCATCCATTTGTAGTCGGTTGCCCAGGGAATCGTACTACTTAATACAGAAAATTCGTTTTTCAGCCGTGGAATATGTTTCCTGCCAACAGGTTTCCTGTCTGTTATAACGTTGGAAAGTTTAAGTCAAATGCTGACAAACACTACTTCCTCTTTCCCACTTCTCATAACCTATTTTGCTAGTTACCGTACTATGCACTGCATATGTAGGGGTCACCCCCTTAGTACTGGTCCAAGATGAAAAAAAAGCGTTTTTAGAAGAGGAAGGAGGTCGGACATATATCGTCAAATTTTGAAGAATTTTATTTATTTTATCTTATTTTGGCACAAGGCCAAATATATTTTCGTAACACGACAAAAATATATTATCAGCCATGTCCCAGGCTTAAATTCCGTACGTAAACGGAATTCAATACGTTTTTTGATTGTTCAGAAAACGAAAAACCAAGAAGGTTTTCGGAATGTTATCATTTTCAATTTCAATAATGAGACTAATATTTTCTGTTAAAGATGATTTTATTGTAAAAATGTTATAATTTTTCGTTTTTCACTCAACCACACTACGTATGGTATTTCGTTTTCGAACGGAATTGATTACTGTGACATCCCTGAAAGGTGAATAAAATAAAATAAAATAAAAAAATAAAAAAATAAAAATAAAAATAGAAAACACCCACAACAACAATAATAATAAAATAATAATAATAAAAATAATAATAATTAACTTTTTAATCTAAATAATATAGATAAATGGCCAGATCAGGGCTTTTATGGCCCTTTTACAGGCATTGTTCCATAATCCTGCAACATACCTTTTAAAAAAAAAAAAAAAAAAAATAAAAACCAAATAATTGTTTTGCAATGTTGGTGATATGGGGTTGACTGTTGTTGACTGTATAGTATCGAAGGTATATACACTGGATACTATACAGTCGAATGAACAATTAAGTTAACTTCGGCCTCACCAGCACAGCAGAATTAGCATTTGTACATGATTTTTCTATCGCAATGGCGGGAAACTTTAGAATAGACTTTTGCAACATACGTGGGCTGAGAACGAACTTCTTCTCCGTCTATGCTCACACGTGTCTCCATCGGCCGGATATTTTCGCCCTATGTGAAACCCAGGTATCTGAGAATGCTGATCCACAGGATTTTCATATACCTGGGTATCAATTCCTATCCCTCTTTAACTTCCATCGGGGCCTTGTAATTTACATTCGCAATGAAGTTGTGTTCCAATGCCAGCAACCATTAAGCATGCATGATGCAGAATTTACCTGTCTTTGGGTTAAATTCAAAATCAGATCACACTTTTTGCATTTCGGGTTTCTATACAGAAGTCCAAATGCGGTGAGGGATACTACCTTTTCTGGTTTCGATGCCCTCTCCGACTCCATATCGAAGATCCTGGAAAGTTGTCCGAGCAGTGAAATCGTTGTTGCTGGTGATTTCAATGTTCACAACTCATCCTGGCTTCGCCACTCGAGTCATACAACTCCAGAAGGCCAATATGTCGAGTTATTCGCTGCGTACAACCACCTAGCGCAATTAGTGAATGAGCCAACGCATATTCCATGTGTTGAAGGGCACCATTCAAACACACTTGACCTATTCCTGACTTCACACCCTGAAAAGTATGAAGTCAGAGTTAGTGCACCTCTCGGCAATTCGGATCATTGCACCATTTCTGCCACCTTTTCGATTTCGGGACTTCGTAACGTTTCAAAATCAGCTACGAAACGTTCAATATTTATTTACGAAAAGGCGCGTTGGGCTGAGCTCAACCAATTTTATGAGCATTTTAATTGGAAACTTTGTTTTCTAGATAACGACATAAATGCTTCAGCAAAAATGGTCGAGAACATTATATTGCTAGGGATGAAAACATTCATCCCCTCCAAGCAGATTTCGATTAAACCAAAAGCAAAATCTTGGTTTAATCAGACGTGCAAAAACGCAGTCAGATCCAGAGAGGAAGCATTCAGTAACTGGCGTTTAAACAAAACACCAGACACTGATTTGCTACGCAAAAAGGCAAGATCTTCGTGTGCCAAGGTACTTAGGCGTGAAAAGTCTCTTCACGAACAGCGCCTTCGTGCCAAGGTCCTTGCAGCTCCTCGGGGCAGTAAGACCTTTTGGTCTTTCGTTAAGAGAGTAAAGAACAGTGCTAGTTCATCAATTCCAACTCTTTTAAAGAATGACCAAGCATTCACAGACCCGGTTGACAAAGCTAACCTGTTGGCTGAAATCTTTGCAAGCAATTCCTGCTTGCCGGAAAGCAGTCAGCCACTTCCCGAGCTCGAAAGAGTATCTGTAACTATGCCGAAGATATTCTTCCGGGCGCGAGCAGTTAAAAGGGTTTTGGAAGACCTCGATATAAACAAAACTCCTGGACCGGATGGCATTCCAGCACTGGTCTTGAAGCAGTGCTCTTCTACGCTTGCGCGTCCATTAGCACGCCTTTTCAGCATACTTTACCATACTGGTGAGTTTCCATCGTGCTGGAAGGTTGCTAATGTAACACCAATACCCAAAAAGGGTATGGCAAATAACCCCGAAAATTACCGCCCAATTGCAATTTGCTCTACACTCTCCAAAGTAATGGAAAACATGGTTAACCATCACCTTATGAGGTATCTGGAGTCGCATAAACTACTTTGTGATCGTCAATATGGATTTCGTAAGGGTCGTTCAACTGGCGATCTTATGGCATATCTCTCAGAGAAATGGTGCCACTCAATCCATCATTTCGGTGAAAGTAGGGTGGTGGCTCTTGATATTTCAAAAGCGTTTGACAGAGTGTGGCATGGTGCACTGTTGGCAAAACTTACTGCTTTTGGTGTCGGTGATGACTTCTCTCGGTTTATATCGAGCTTTCTCAGAGACCGCTCTATACGAGTTGTTATAGATGGGGTCTCATCAAACGAGTTCAAGATTAATTCAGGGGTACCGCAAGGCTCCGTTCTTTCTCCTACCCTATTTCTTATTTTCCTCAACGACCTTCTCTACCAAACTTCCAATCCTATCCACTCTTTCGCGGATGACAGCAGCATTTGTCACTCGTACTCTTTTAGATATAGGCCCAGCCTATCAGAGATCGCTGCCAAGAGACTAAATATGAATGATTCACTGAATAGTGATCTTCTATTGGTCTCTGAATGGGGTCGTAAAAACAGGGTCGCCTTTAATGCTCGTAAGACCCAGTGTTGCTTATTGACGCACAAACAAACGACCGCTAATGCTGCTTCATCTGTACTCATGGATGGTATAAATATTGAAGAATCGGATGCTCTTGATGTTCTTGGAATGAAGATACAGTGTGACGTTCGCTGGAATGAACACATTTTTCATATCTCTAAAGAAGCATTCAAGTGCCTCGGTTTTTTGAAACGGTGTAAGATGTACTTCACTCCATCCGACCTCCTTACTATTTATACCACCTACATCCGACCGAAAATGGAATACAACTCTCATGTTTGGGCCGGTGCCTCAAAGTCTGTTTTGGGGTTACTCGACCGTGTGCAGGAGAGGGCGAAGAAGCTCATCGGTGACAGTAGGGTATCCAACTCTATTGACTCACTGGAGCATCGACGCAGTGTGGGATGCGTTACTCTGTTCTATCGATACTACAATGGATTTTGCTCTGACGAGATTAGGGATCTTGTTCCCGAAACGCGCACATTTTTACGTAGCACGCGTTCATCGTCTAGAGCTCACCCATTTGTGGTCGATTGCCCGGGGAATCGTACTACGCATTACAGAGAGAATTCGTTTTTCAGCCGCACGCTTCGTCTGTGGAACAAGTTGCCTGCAGAAGTGTTTCCTGTCTGTTATAACGTTGGAAGATTCAAGTCAAATGTTCACAAACACTACTCCCGCTTTCCCCCTCCTCACAACCTATTTTCCTAGTTCTGGTACAATGCACTGCATATGTAGGGGTCATCCCCTGAGTACTGGTCCAATATAAAAAAAAAAAAAAAAAAAAAAAAATACCTCAAGCAAATAGAGTAGTACCATTTTTTGTTTTATGTTATGAAACCTTTATAAAGATTTGTTTAAAAAAATTGTATTATATTTTAAAAAAGCAAAGAAAAAAAAATATTATTGTGCTGTTCATAGAACACAGACGGGCACTCGTCTATAAAATTGCATATAGAAATCACTCAAAAAATTAAAGTGCTGTACATAGAACACAGACAAGCACTCGTCTAAAAAAATTTATATAGAAATCACTCAAAAAATTGAATAACTTTCATACAAATTTTCTGGACGAGTTGTTCGTCTATGTTCTATGAACAGCACGTAAGTAACTTTCATACAAATTTTCTAGACAAGTTGCTCGTCTGTGTTCTATGAACAGCACATATATAACCTTGCATGTCTGTTAAGTTAAAAAACAAGACTATTTGGAAGCAAATGTTCTAGAGTAAGGAAAATTTAGTAGAAGATGTTATATAAAAAATATAATAATTTCGTAATAGCTACATAAAAATAATTTACATTATTTACATACAGACACTCACATGACACACACACACATATGCATTCTTACAACTTATACCAGTTTATAAGCACTTAAGAAAATTGCCATTTTCACATCGTTGATTACCGCCACCGTTTGCTTTCACAACACAACAGCAATGGAGTGTGGGGTAGGGAGGGGCTAGCTTGGTGGTGATGGTTGCTTCTTTTCTTTTCTTAGCCTGCTTTCTATGGCATTGTTGGCTACAACAATGCTATTATTGGAGTATGAATAAAACGTCGATTAACTTTTACATTGAGTATTTTCTGAACAATACAACTTAAGAAGAGTATGAGATTACTAAGAAAATCCTTCTTGTTGTAATTGTTGTTCATCCTTTTCATCATTCTCATCAGCTTCATTCTTATTGTCTTTCGTATTTTGTACAATGAGCATAAAATAATAATCGTTTTAATAACATTAATTGGTGTATAATAATTAAAGGTATGAATGGTAATCGTAGTATTATTCATTGTTTTAAATGCTGGTATTGTTCGTAATGAGAACTTGGGTTGCAGTTCTCGTCATTCATCCCACAAGCATTGCTGTTTTTGTCTTACATAATATGAAAACTGTGAACATTTACGACACGTCTTAATGCCGCAACGATAATTTGTTTGCGCCGCAGCCGATGAATCACCACCATTATTGGTCTTACCTTTACAGTATTTGAGACCACAAGGATACCAGCCGATACAGGTCTCTAAGGTACAGATGCAGGGTGCCCATAAACTGCTGACTTCGTTGCAACGTGACGATAAGGTAACGGGAAATTTTTCGGTGGCTGATTCCAGACTGGAGATAGATGAACCTAAAATTATTTTGGATGAAAAGAAATAATTGTCAATTTTATAAAATGCTCAAATGTTATTTGGACACTGAAGACAAGTTTTGAATAAATTAAGGAAATCATTTAATCGATCGAAAAAATAATTGGGATCTTGGATTGTAGCAAAAACTTTTTAAGATTACTCGTACTTCAAAATAATGTTCAGTGTAATGAGGAACTGTCATAATACAAGGGGCTGTCATAATACAAGGTGGAAGAAAATGGTTGCGTAATCCAATTTCGTTGATTGAATAGTTTTGTTAATAAATAAAATAACTTAATATATGTAATTGTTCGAGCTTAAGGAAGTTTTTGGTTTTTTGGTTTTTAATTATCTGGCAATATTTCGCTTTCCTTTAAATTGCTTCTTCAAGCTATCCAAAGGAAAAAAGGGTCCAAATAAAGAAATAATAAGCATATAAATAAAACAACTTTCATTATAAGAATAATTATAAGAATAATCACCGTGATCAATAACTTTTGATCAAGGGAGACAGAAAGGATAATTGAATACCAAAACTGGGAGACAACTAGCTAGTTCGTAGTTGTTCTACACATAAAGAGGAAAGAGAAGGCCCGAACTCCTCAACAAAAAGTTGCTCATATGACACAAATTTCTACCTGTGTGGGCCTAGGCCACACGGGGGCGCTGCTGAAACTGGTCCATCATCAGATAAGGCCGTTGGTGCTTATGTAAATTTTTTTCACAACTGCTACTACGAGTAATTTGAATAAAGCAAGAGCACATAGGCTCAACTAATTTTTTTATACGCTTATATTAGTTTCACTTGTCTGTGATATGAGTGATCAGTACATATATAAGTATATAAAACTGTACATACAGTGTGGCTGCTTTAGTGCGAAAATTGGAGTTGCCGTATTGCTTCCGGGGAAGCGGTGGGAATTTGGGTATTCACGTAGCCGGTTTTAGGAATTACAAGAAAAAATCGGAACCATTTCGCAAACCGATTTGGAACCAGTTTTTCATATTCGGTACGCATTTTAGTTGTAAAACACACATCTGAATTTATTCGATTTAGTGCGTAAATTGAAGTTGCCACATTGTTTCCGGGAAAGTAAAGAATTTTGGCGATTCTTGAAAACGATTTTGGAAATTCCGATTTTAGGAATTACAAAAAAAAATCGGAACCACTTCGCAAACCGATTTGGAAGCAGTTTTTCATATTCGGTACGCGTTTCTGTTGTAGAACATACATCTGAATTTATCCGATTTAGTGAGAAAATTGAAGTTGCCAATTCCGGGCAAGTGGAGGATTTTGGCGATTCCTGAAAACGAATTTGGAAATTCTAAAAAAAAACTCCGAACGCGTTATACGGGTAATTATCTGGTTCTATGGAAAATTAGTTTGATATCGAGGCGTGTTTTTAAGTTTTATTTAGCTTGCGCTCACTATAAAAATATTTTATATTAGGAATATTTTCTCCCTTCCCATATAAAACCAATTTACCAATAGAACAATTTTAAAATTTACCTACAACTAGTTTTAACCATAAAAACAAGAACAAAAGGTCTATTCGACCGGTGGACTGAATATCTAAAGGCTTTCACTGTCTACCTTCCAATTACAAAGCCCTAAAACCCAAACTCACCATACGGATAATACCAAAAAGAAAAACCTCACTTACCCGGCAACTCCGCCCAAGCTTTTAGATCAATATCCCTGACGTAAGTGGCATCTACTGCCTCACCGCATACGTTCGTTAAATGTCTTGTAATGGGTTGCGATCGATTGAGATGCACCCAGGAAGTCATAATAAACGTTTCTTTGCCCTTGTCTTCTTCCGGTGTGCGTATAGTGCTGGGATTTTTCTGTCGCAATTTGGCCATGGCATCAGATGAAATGAAATCTCCTTTTTGGAACTTCGTTACAAAACACATAACTTGATACAGATTTTGATTGCGTTCCTCTTCGCCCAAAACCAAAGCCTTAAGTATGCGTACTTCCTAAGAAAAGATAGATTAAATTGAAGAAAAGTGTATGTTATTAAATCACATATAACATTTTCGTTACTAAAATAAAGTTTTTCAAATTAATTTGTTCTATAAATTGTTGAAATTTTTCAAACAAATCTTTAAGTGTCGTGGCCACACATCCATAACAGTATTCAAAAGACTGTGTTTTTTCTAGAAATAACAGACATTTTTAAAAAATATTCTAGGATATATGTAGCTGTCAGATGCTGTAAATGAGAGATATATAGAAAATATATGCGTGGGAATTAATTTAGTGACAAGTATTCCATTTGGAATAAACCTGCCAGATAATGCTGTACATCAAATTAAATTAAATGAGTGCAACTAGAATCTGAAAGAGATAAACTTTTTCCGGAACAACATATTGTATTGTATTTCTATTCTATTTTCTATATTGTAATGTATTTCTATATTCTATTTCTTTCAGATTTTAGTAGCTCTCATTTGGGCTTTATATATTGTTACGCTTTTGCCTCTAAACCGCTTTTGCAGATTCTTCAATTGTAAATGAAATAATGCCACTCACCCTTGTTCGTTATACAGTACTCATTTAATTTACAACTTTATTTACACTTGATTCCAATATGTACCAAAACACTAGACTTGCTTACTTTGTCTTACGACTGTCTTGCACAAAGCTCAAAAATAAGCTGACTCGTTGCCGCCCACCTGCCTGCTTTTAACACTTCATTAACATCTTCTACATTATCAAGATCATTCTAGACATTCATAATTTACGCATATACACATTCATACACACGCTTGCGAACAATAAGCAAGTCACAACAACAAACAATAATAAAACAAATACCAAGAATACAAGAAAAACAACAACATCAACTTACTTGAAATTTTACGTACTTTAAATCATGTATGTTTGTTTGTTTGTGTATTATGTTATGTTTGCATCATGTTTGTATGAATGTGTTGTACAGTTTTAACAAACAGATCGACAGCTGCACACTGGGTTAGATGTGACAAAAATTCTTAACAATATTTTTGTTTTCGAAAATTAACACGATTTACTAATTCCGCTGGTTTTAGGGCCTTCAAGTAAACTTATCAAATATATACTTACATTTCGAAAATCAATCATTTGCGTTATTAGAGTACCATCAGTTTTTTGAAACTCCAACGTTATTATGTCCTCACTAACATTTGAGGTAATGCTCTCCTGTATCACTTCACCACCCTAAAAATAAAAATGAAATTAATAAAGCACTCAAAGTGAGAAATCAGCGATAAGTACTCGTATCTAGTATAAACAAACAATTAAACCTTCAAACAATTTCAATTAACTGCAATAACAGAAATTGAAAAGTACCTTTAATTAAGGAAAAAAAAAAACTAAACTTTAGTCCCCCCTATGAAAACTATGAAAAAAGTAACAACAGCAACAACTACACTTCAAATAGTGGCAGCATAAAAAGATCAAAAAACATATCACAAAAATCATAAAATTGCAAGTTCTAATTCAGGGTAAACTTTATGCTGCATAGAAAAGGTATAAAGAAGAGGAGAAGGGGGGGAAGACTAATAGAAAATGCATTGCAGTGGAAATTTGAAAATATGCAGGCAATTTTCATTTTCCAATTGAAAACTGCAAACGCTACAGTAAATTTGTGTGTTAACTGTATTCACAAATAATTCTTTTAAATACTAAACATGCATTTAAATTTTCTCGCCATTTCAATTAGATCTCATTAAAATTTTGAATATATGTATGTACATACATAAATATTATGTATGTACATACATATATGTATGCGTGTATGTATGTACTCGTACACGTTGTGTAGTCATTCATATTAGTTAGTAACGTTTTAGACACATGTTCCAAAAATACTGTAGACATTTTGCTATCGACAGACAGAACGAAGAACGACAGACAGCAGAAGACAGACTAACAAACGGACAGCCTACATTTGAATGTTTAACTGCAAACTAATATGAACTGTGCTGAATGAATAACTCGCTGGTAACTACATATGTTCGAGTACGAGTACGATATGTATAATAATGTTCTGGCTTTGACACTGACAACCGACAATGATGTTTGTTGATTTGTTAGCAACTTTATAAAAAATGGTTGCAAGTTTCCATTATGTAGTTTAACGTTAACAAACTGTCATCTGCGTTAATTTCAGCAGAAAAAAAAATAACCACGAAGCAGAAGTTTTAAAGAATGCAATTATTACAGGATACAGTTTTTCAAATTATTAGCAAACGATATCATGTTGTGTTTGTATTGCCATTATGGAAATAATAATATAAATATTGTTTGTGTGTTTGCCCAGCTCTCTTATAAGCTGGCATTTCATAGGTGCGACACTACTTTTTAACTTTGTATTGTTTTGTGCTCAAGATGACAGAATCAAACGATGTTTCCCGTCATGGCAGCCCCACAGTACCGTGAGTCTAGCTCCGGATGAAAATGAAACGCTCACTAATCGCCTCCATGCACAACAAACTGTCACGCAAAATTACCATTTTCGATCATCCAATCCGGACGAGAGCCAAGCTCTCGCACCGAAAAAAAAATTTAATTTAAGTATTTTTTAGCTGCTTTTAGTACAAGTCGTACTCAAAACAGGTACCACCCTACTTTTTAAACTTGTAGTCTATTGTCTTTAAGATGACAGAATCTGAATATGTTTAGCATGGTTTGCCGTCTTGACAACTCAACTACAGGGACAACTCAACTACACGGCTCCAGGTGAAAATGAAACGTTTGCCAAACGCCTCCATGCACGATAAATTGGAAGGCAAGAGTACCATTTTCGGTTACATGCTAAATGGCGCATGCTCTCCCCCATGGTGTGGAGCTGAATATTTCTATAAGTCCTGATGATGTCACAGTCACGGTACCCGGCTAAGTTGCCCACCACTCTATACCGAGCTCAAATGAACTCTCTCCGCATTTACGTAGTAGTCCGCAATCCCCACAATTTCCTCTGAAGGCCTTCATCATTCAATCCGGTCGACAACCAAGTTCTCGCACAAGAAGAAAAAGCTCTAAATTTTAGCATTTGTTAGATGGTTTTACTACGAGTTGCACTCAAAAAAGGTGCCCCCCTACTTTTTAAACTTGTATTTTATTATATTGACAGCTCTGCCGTACGATTAATCTAGCTCCAGGTAAAAATAAAACGTTCGCCAAGCGCTTCCATGTACGACAAACTGTCACGAGAGTACCATTTTCGATTACATGCTGAATGGCGTATGCTCTCTCCTACTCCTGATAATGTCGCAACCACGGTACCCAATTGCTGGTCAACTCTATACTGAGCTCAAATGAACTCTCTTCGCATTTGCGTAGCAAACCACAATCTCCACAATTTCCTTCTGATCATCATCCAATCTGGTCGAAAACCAAGTTCTCGTACAAGAAGAAAAAGCTCTAAATTTTAGTATTTTGTAGATGCTTTCAGTACGAGTTGTACAGAAAAATGGTGCCACCTTACTTTTTAAATTTGTAGTCTATTGTCTTTAAGATGACAGAATCTGAATATGTTTAGCATAGTTTCCCATTTTGACAGCTCCGCAGCACGATGAGTCTAGCTGCGGGTAAAAATGAAACGCTCACCCAGCGCCTCCAACACGACCATCTGTCATGCAAGAGTACCATCTTCGAGCACAAGCTGAATGGCTTATGTCTCACCGCTTGTGTGGGGCTGAATCTTTCTAACACCCTTGCCCAGGTGCTGGGCAACTTTATACCAAGCTCAAATGAGTATTAAGCCACGATCCTTACAATTTCCCCTGAAGGACGTCATCACCCAATCCGATCGAGAAACAAATTCCCGCACAGGAAAAAAAACTCTAAATTTAAGTATTTTTTAACTGATTTTAGTACGAGCCGTACTAATGAATTTAAGACGGTATTCTTCAAGAAAACCAAAACTGTGATGTATAACATTTTTGAATCAAGAGCAAAATGCTTAAACCGAACAAACAAAACATCTAAAGCAAAGAAACAAATACATACATATGAATGTTTTGCTGAGAGATAGAAATAAAATATTCTCTGAGAAAGCAATGCTGTTTTTGTGGTTGAGATATGTTATTAGAACATTTTTGTTTTTGAATTCTCATTAATTTATTTAAAATTATAGAATATAAAGTTAAATGTTTAAAAATAATTTTTAAAATTTTCCAAGTCTTCTGATGATTAGAATAAAATGGGTGACGCAGAACTACCTTTGTGGTTTGAATGTTCAAAAACTCTTTTAGTTTATCATTATTTTTTATTTTGATTCCAGAACTTTGTGAAGGAGCTAAGGGAACTTAACATGGAACTCTACACCACAGAACTGTGATCAAAAATTGTTGAATTCTATTTTAAAGATAAAAGGTCAATTCAAACTATAAAAGTAGTTCTGTGCCACCTAGATAGTGGAAGCTAAAGTTTCTTGAGAAAAAATTCCGCTTTTTATGTTTGAGATATGTTATATGAGCTTTTCTTTTTTAATTCTCATTGTTTTATATAAAATAAAGGAATATATAGTTAAATATTTTAAACGTTTCCAAAGTCTCCTAATGATTAAGATAGCTCCTATGAAATGCCGACAAATATATATCTAGGAAATACAAACAACAAACGCTATATATATTTGTTGTTTGGTATAAATATGAGTAGCTAATAGAGTATATAACCATATACTAAAGTTTTCTTCAAGAATAATATCGCTCCTTTATTGCAACATAGTCATAATTAAAAAAAAACTTGTTTCGAGAAAAACGCATTTCAAATTTTTAGTTTCCATACAAGTCTTAGAAATTTTTTTAGGAAATATCTCCTAAGGGAAACAGCTTAAAAGTAATTTGAATAAATTTTTGGCACAAAATAAAAAGTAGTACTGTTAACAATTTTGCATTGTTAACTCGAAAAGCTCATTTTTTGACATATGACTATGTTGCAATAAAGGAGCGATATGTGAGTTTTATTAAATCACTGGTTCAGCTTATTGCAAGTACAAATCAAATTTAAAATTAAATCAAATTTAAAGTTCTTAAGTTAATCGCAATTTAAGATTGGTTCAATCTTTGTGTTCCTCCAATCAATTTCACTTTCGGATTATTACAAATACAGATGTGGAATTGGGTCTGATTAAAGTGAAGTATTTAGTGCTTCAATAATCCATATAGAAAATCCGTACTTAGTGTGCTTTTGACTCTGCTTGGGATTGATTTAAGAACCAATGGATTGAATTTTCTTTTCAGTGCGGGATTCACGGCTTCCGTGTTACCAGAAGATCATAGCCTCTGGTCTCAATATCATAGTCTTGAAAAGTTCTACTACATTTTTGACCCCAACGGCTCGAGGGATTGCTAAACACCACGGCAACTCTAAATATCAACACAGCAATATAGCAATCACGATTATTCATAAGAACACGGGACAATTTTAATCAAATGATTCGGGAACACCAGAACAAAGGTAAATTAAACGAAGGAACAGAAGACAACAGCACCCGGAACAACCAAAAAACAGCAAAGCAAAGAGGCAGCAAGGCAGTAATGCTGAATCCAGCCATATCATCAGTATACAGTGAAAAATCATTGGTCCGTACTTCTTTAAAAAACGATGCAGGTCAGAACGTAACAGTCACTGGTGACCCTTATAGAGCCATGATTATTGACTTTTTCGTTCATCAATTGAACAACCGTGATGTGCAGGAGATGTGCTTTCAACAAGAAGCAAATTGTTCTTCAAAAAGCACATAAGAATAAAACGTGCTCAAGGTTTGGTGAAGTGGCTTTTTGGGATATCTGGTGGTCTCAAGTTGCAAATTTTATAAAATGTTTTAAAAATGGCGTAAAAACACAATTAGCTCAAAGCGTAAAGACGATTTAATATTTGTAGAAAAGTTTACAGGCATACAAATTTAGAACGGTACATTCATAGTTATGCGTTTGTATTAGTAGCAGCAAAAAACTAATAAGTATTTTTGAAAAGTGAGTTCTAATGTCACACAGCTGTTACAAACGGAAAGTTTACTTTGCAAGGATTTGAATATGGTGGTGTCAGAGAAAAGTAAGGAATATAAAAGAGCCACTCTCTTTTCCCTTTCCAAGTGTAAAAGCGGTGTCAGTAAAGTCTACAGCGCCAATAATTTGATGATCTTTATTGTGATGTAAACCAAACATTAACCGAATATATGAATTCGTGATTCGCACGAAGATTTTTATTGTGCACATGTAAGCGCATTGCAGCCGCTGCATTTTGTATGCTATACTCGCAAGTATAGGAAATTGAGATTTTTGCCAGCACTGACTTAAAGTCAATGCATAATCACCTAAATTGTTCATTATTGCATTTGTGTCTTGGAACGTTGATTTGTCAAGCAACCATAAATGATGCCATTATGCTGAACATTTTCTTCATCTCATTTATTTTTTTGATAGAATTCTTTTACAAAATTTGCAGCAGGGCAGGAAAGAAGAAGAGATTTAAATTAATTTAAACCCTGTTGGCGCGTTGCGAACTCTTTGAACCGTTTAAACAGACAAATAATTGGTAATTTGAGTCTTATCCGCTTAATTGTGGCCAAACATGCAGCAAAAGAGTGCAACAAAAGCCACTAGACGTACGCAACGTAGCGATAAAAATTGGCAAAGTTTACAATACTAAACATTCAATGGAAGGCAAGAAAAAAGAAATGAAGGAATTAAATGCAAACTGAAAGGCAGCGAAGCCAAATCAATGTCTATAATTCATGGCTTTATCTGAGGGCAATAAACGATAAGCGGAAGAGGGCATGTGGGAAACGTTACTCACAACCAGAATCAGTCAAATTGCCACAATTTTAAATAATTTTCCTCATATCTACACTTTTTCTCCAGGGAATCGGTAAACTTTTAAACAAAATTATTTTTGCATACAGCCCAAAACATTTATTTACAGCCAACAATTCGAAGTGAAGTTTGGCAAGTTGGCAATCTAAAATTGAAATTGGAGGAGAAAGAGAGAGAGAGAGAGGGAGATACAGCGAGATGGGGATATAGCAAGTTAAATGTAGGTGTTAAAGCCAAAAGTGTTGCAAAATAAAAGCAACAGAAGTAAATTGTTAAGAGTATTTGCATGTATTTATCCATTACAAAAACACTAATGTAAACTGTGCACTTTTTAACCAGAAGCAAAATACACAAAACACATTAACTTTTCAACAGCTTTCAAAGTGGATCAACAAAATGGCAGCAAGCGTTAAGCCAATACCATAAGACGAAAGGCAGGGGGTGTGAAATAAGAAAGTGTAAAGATGGGGAAAAGCAATTTTTTACCTGTTTTGTGCTTAAGCAAAAAAAAAATAAGAATACCTTAAAAAAATTAAATGAATTAAAAAACTTTTTAAATCACTTTCAGTCACAACATTTTGAATTGTGTGATTTAAGTTAAATTACGTTTTAGTTCGTGAAAAAGAAAAACAATGGAAAGAGGCCAGTTTTTATTGTAGACAAAAGTATTAACATTACCGTTTTCTCTGCACCAAAATATTTTTAGTTACTTTTTAATGCCTGCGGAAAAATTTTGTTAATTATTCTAAAAACACTTGTTGCGTGACCGGCGAAAATGATCATGAAATAAGTTGAAACTGCTCAATAACAAGTTAAAAATGGTTTTAAATTTGTTTATATATTTTAACAAAACAATTCTTGTCATAATACCAAAATGCATGCACGTGCACGTACGTGAATACATTACTTAGCAAACATTTACTGAGAAGAACACAAAACTTAAAATTCAACAGCGACAAAAAAAGTTTCAGAGTTTTCATTGGAGTAGTTTGCAAACCACAGGTAAACACAGTTGTGAAAAAGATTTACATCAGCACCTGTCTTGCGGCCTTATCTGATGATGCACCAGTTCCACGTCAGTGAATTATTCACGATTCACCAGCGCCACCGTGTGGCGTGCTAGGCTCACACAGGTAGCAAGTTATGCCATATGTTTGTAGCTACTTCTTGTTGGGGAGTTCGGGCCTTCTAATCCCTCCTGTATGCAATTTCCCAGCAATCAATGGAAGACAAGGCTTAATGAGTTGGTAGGCCGCAGCCCACTAGCAGCATCAGCCCATAAACCAACTCACCCGTCAACGATCACCACTGGTTCTTCACAGTACAGGTATCTGTTGTAAAGTCAACAGACCCTCGGTAGTTTGTTAGTCCGCGATAAAAGCCACGCCAAGCAATTATCATGGATACTAATACCCCCTTCCTACATTTTAGGTTTCAACCACAGCCAGAACGTTTCAGCCAAGGTAGGCACCTCAACCATGATCAGACCGGGTTGAACTGCAAAAACCACCCGGAGGCCATAATAGCGTTTTCTATAAGTAACCAGTTAAAAAACTATAGCCCGATTCACAATCTTGTGCATTTGAGATTGCATATTTCTGCAATTGCAAAAGTGTATTCTTGGGTGTATTTTGTTAGTGTAAAGCGAGAATATACTCCATTATTTTGCAAATGCAATGATGCACGGCCATTTGCACAAGATTGTGAATAGAGCTTATAAAGGGTGGTTAAATTTCAAGGGCCGATGTTGATTTTGAATAAAACACAAACTATTTAGGAAATTATTGTAATTTTATTTTATTATGATATATTGGTATTATTCAATTATGTATGGAACAAAATATCGGCCAAATGGGCGCCGCGACCACGGCGGCACACCTCCATCCGATGGTCCAAATTTTCGATGACCCTGAGGAGGAATGGAGGTTCTATGCCGTTAATGTGCCGAATTATCTCATCCTTTAGCTGTTGAATTGTTGCTGGCTTATCGACGTACACCTTTTCTTTCAAATAACCCCAAGGAAAAAAGTCCAACGGTGTCAAATCACATGATCTTGGCGGCCAATTGACATCGCCATTACGTGAGATAAGACGGCCATTGAATTTGTTGCGCAAAAGAGCAATTGTTTCGTTAGCTGTGTGGCAAGTGGCACCGTCCTGCTGAAACCACATATCGTCTACATCCATATCTTCCAATTCGGGCCATAAAAAGTTCGTTATCATCTCACGATAGCGAACACCATTCACAGTAACTGCCTGACCGGCCTCATTTTGGAAAAAATACGGCCCGATGATGCCGCCAGCACATAAACCGCACCAAACAGTCACTCTTTGTGGGTGCATTGGTTTTTCGACAGTCACTCTTGGATTCTCATTCGCCCAAATGCGGCAGTTCTGTTTATTGGCGAATCCACTGAGGTGAAAATGTGCCGCATCACTGAAGATGATTTTCTTCGAAAATTGATCATCATTTTCATAATAAGTCTGGATAACTTTAACACGTTGTCGGATTGTGTACCTCTCCATGGTTCAAATTGAGTAAGTCTGAAATAGAGAAATGTCAAATAAAATTCGAAAAGAAACTTGGCGCTTAGGTGTGGTTCACATTCAACATCGGCCCTTGAAATTTAACCACCCGATATATATTTGGAGCACAACTTAAAAATATGTTTTCTGGACAGCATTTTCCAATGTATTCCTCACTTATATGTAGCCCTGTTATGAAGCTGTGTTTCTAAGAAAACAATCTATCAAAACAAGATTAACTGCTGCACAGTTACGACTATCAGGCCTGTTATAAAAATCACGTGATTTCAAAGCACATGCCGTTTCAAAAGCACGTATGTGATTTGTGCCTGTTCTGCAAATCACAATTTTTTTTTTTTTTTTGTGATTTATACTTTGAAGCACAAAAATTTTATCCAATTTACCGATATTTTGATTTTCAAGTTAAATTTTTTTATTCGCGTACTGTTTGCAAAATGAAGCTAATTTCTTGTAATAAATAGGTAAAATAAAATAAACCAAATCACTAAATAATATAACAAATCTAGCAGCAAAATAAGCGTATCTAGTTCTTCTTAATTTAGTGAATTATTTCGTATGAAAAAAATAAGTTTACTTAAATAATCAATAGAAAACACATTGTTATTCATTAATGTAATAAATTATAAAATTCATAATAAAAATAAGGATGTCATTTCAAATTGATAGCAAATTAACTTACCGGTTTAAAATCACAAAAATCAAAAATAGTTTGTGTGCAGAACACCTTTTTTGTGATTTCAAATCACTTTCACAAAAAGTGATTTGCAGAACAGCCCAGTATATTCATAAAAAATACTGCATAAAAAATACTCGTAATGGTTTATTTGATAAACTTTGTATAGAAATATGACAAATAAGTCTTTAATAAACATAAATTTATTTTTATGATTATGACACTACCTCTGTAAGAGATAAAACTGCAGCGTTGGTTCAAGGCTGTGCTAGTTTAGATTAACATTTACTTGTGCAAACATGCAGCATATTCATAAAAAATACTGCATGTAAATTAACATTTATTTGTGCAAACATTAAATAGAAACGAAAATAAATGCGCTTAAGCATTAAAACCAACATTTCTAATTTCACATGACGAAATTTATTGCAAACTTTTTCTCTGTTATAATTTCAAAAGGAGTGCTTACTGTAGTGAAATTTTTTTTCAAGTAAAAATATATATTGTATCTGTAATTTTCATCAACACATTTTAAGACGCTTATGTAATTTTCCATCTACAAAGGTTGTTTAACAAACTCAAATTGCTTATTTTTTCCGCAAATTTAAATTAATATGCATTAAATAATAATTTAGGATATTTATTTTTATTATCCTTTGCACTTAACCCACACGCACACACACACACACACATAAATACATACAAAAGGATAAATACAATGTATAAAAAAATGCTAATTTATTTTATTATTTAAAGATTTTATCGTAATCAGTACGAAAACGTTAAATAAATATTTCGTGTACGCCAGCATTAGAGGAAAAATGTTTAAAAAGGGAATTATATGTATATAAAATATTAATGCTATGTTTGTTTAAAAATTTACATTCAACTAAAACAAAGACTAGTCGCAGGGGGGAACGCGCAGCAAAGAGACTGCGAAAACATTTTTCCGCAATAAGTGCACAGAAATATTTTTACGTGTCAGTTTATGGTAATACCTCTGTTTATTTAATAAGTTGTTGTTGCTTTCTCCTTTTATGAAATACTCTGTGCTCTAACTGGAATCGTGAAAGGAAGATGTTAAGGAAAATAAAAACGGTAGAACGACAAACAATTCTTATAAAAGAGGATAACACGATTTCAAATGCCACTTAAAAACAAAAATCCTAAAATCTATTAAAGGAATGCCAATTTTCAAACTTCTTTAAAATACAGGATGTCCTAGGACTCAACATCTAGCCGAAACAGGGTAATAAGATTGATTGTAACCATCATGAGAAAAATCAGGAAAAGTTCTGGGACACTCTGTATATAATAAAACAAAAACTAATTTCAGATATATCATAGAAATTAACTTCACAAATAAATTTAATATCACTTTTTGTTTTAAACTCCCAAATTTGATGTGTTTTATAAATAGCAAAAAAAAGTTTTTTTCGAAAACGGAAATTTTATTCAACGAAAATTGAGTATGGCTTGAAAGTTCTGGTTCTTTCCATTTTAAAGTTTTTTTTTTTTAATTTTTCAACTAATAATATTTTTTTATAATATTTAGCGGTATATAAATTTTTCTTTTTTGAAAATTATATGATTTGAAATTAAATGTGACTTTAAAACCACATGTGATTTTAAAATCACACTCGTATGTTATACCAAATGCGATTTTAAAAACATATATGATTTTAATTCCACATGTGATTTTGAAACCACATGTGATTTTGAAACCACTAGGGTATAATACAAAGGCATATACAGGGGGGTTACTCTCTATTGCGATGCGAAAGTGAGTTCTATGCGATAAGAGTATAATTTGGTACTGTGTTCCCTTTGCGCAAACTTTTTCGCGAAATAGTTTGGAAATGAACCAACGCTGGTACCAAAAAATAAACAATAGCGAAGAATTATAAAATAAAATGTGCGAAAGAGAAAAGTTAAGTGCGAAAGGAAAATGCGAAAACGCAATACAGAGTACCAATTCTTCGATTTTTCATTCGCATCGCAATAGAGAGTAACCCCCCAGGCCTGTTCTAAAAATCACGCGATTTCAAAGCACTGCTGCTGTTTTAAAAGCACAGATGTGATTTGTACCTGTTTTGCACATCACAATTGTTCGTGATTTTTGATCTTCATTTGCGGGAGTATAAAAAACCTGCTGAATTTTGCTTTGATTTACTTATTTTTATTTTCAAGTGGAATTTTTTATTAACGGCATTATTAGCAACAAAAAAAAAAGTTAATTAAATGCGACAAGATAAGTATATCGAGTTGTTTCCTAATTTGGTGAATTATTTCGTATAAAATAATAACTTTTTCCTAAATTATCATTAGAAAATGCATTAAGTTATTTATTGTTGTAATAAATTAGGAAATTCATAATAAACAGGGATGTTCCAAAAACCACGTGATTTCAAAGCACAACTGTGATTTGTACCTGTTCTGCAAATCACAATATTTTATGATTTACCATGTGCTTTTTGCTTTGATTTACTGATAGTTTTATTTTCAGGTGGAATTTTTTTAGTCGTAGTATTATTTGCAAAATAAAGTTAATTACTTCTGATAAATATAAAAGGTAAAGACAAAAATTTAAATAAACCCACCGACCAAATCACGAAAGAATACAGTTTTTTTCATAATTTATTTATAATTATTTATAATATAAAATTATAATTTCGTATAAAATAAATAGTTTTACTTAAGTAATCAATAGAACACACATTAGGTTTTTATATAATGTAATAAATTGTGAAATTCATAATGAAGTACATGCAAAAATTTAGAATGTGATTTCAAATTGATGGCAGGTTAGCTTACGGGTATGAAACTACAAAATTCAAAAATATTTTGTGTGCAAAACATCTTTTTTGTGATTTCAAATCATCTTCACAAAAAGGGATTTGCAGAACAGACCTGAAAATACCTGCAAAAATTAGAATGTGATTTTAAATTGATTGCAAATTCACAAAAATTCAAAAATATTGTAACTGCAGAACCACCTTTTTTGTGATTTCAAATCATTTTCACAAAAAATGATTCGCAGAACAGCCCTGATACATATGATTTTAAGCCCACATGTTATTTGAAAACCACATGTGATTTGAAAACCACGTGTGATTTTGAAATCACGTGATTTGGAAACCACATATTATTTATAAACCACATATAATTTTAAAACTACATGTGATTTTTGAACCACATGCGATTTTTTTCGGTAAATAATCGTTTGAAATGGTTTGTTTTGCAAATAACGTTACTTTTGCGTTCTTCTGCGCGATTTTAAAGGAATTAATACACAGAGCAGACTTCTGTACTTTGATTTTGTGTTAGTTATTGTTTTTTTTCTGCGCGATTTTAACGGAATTCATACACAGAACAGACTTCTGTACTTTGATTTTGTGTTAGTTATTGTTTTTTTTTTCTTTATTTTTTAATACAGAAAAAAGGACAATGGCTCCTTTTCATGGATTCTACAACGATTTTTGTTGAATGCGAACAGATTTCTCATAATACTTTTATTATCTAACTGCAGGAACAGTTTTCAATATTCAACATAAAACATGGCAAATTCGAATCTAAAAAGGGATTTCACTGAATCAACAAACACTTGTGCTTCAAAAAGGGTAGAGTTGTTCTTCGTTGGCTCAGCCCATATTTTTAAGGAATGGATTTGAAAATCTAGTGTGGAAAAATTCTGATAATTTTTTTTTTTTATGTCGATCGTTTTGCGTGTTAAAATCTATTACTAATTGAAACTCGTCTTATTTTGCGACTCATGAACATCCTCAGAGAATAAAGGACAAGAAAGTTGCCGCTAATATTCGCCCCATTGTCAAGTCCGGTAAGATGAATTGATAAGTAAACGTGGAGAAATAAAGACAGGAAGGTGGAATATATTGTTATGGTGCAAAAATATACTTGCTTTTCTGTTTTATAATGTACGATAATGAACTATCAC
The DNA here is from genome assembly GCA_914767995.1 of Thecocarcelia acutangulata. Classification (NCBI taxonomy): domain Eukaryota; kingdom Metazoa; phylum Arthropoda; class Insecta; order Diptera; family Tachinidae; genus Thecocarcelia; species Thecocarcelia acutangulata. The sequence goes on along the minus strand of OU612097.1, from coordinate 97,193,093 downwards.
CTGCTTTGGCTTTAAAACAAAATTTCTAAATTATCATATTTCTGTCACCAAAAAGAGTATTTAGAATTCGTCTCTGCCGGATTTAATTCGGTACTCAAAACTATAAAACTACTAACAAAATAAAGTATATTTAAGGGACAGCACAAAAAGAATATAAGGACAAACATAATGATTATAAAAATGACGATGGCACTTTAATGGCATTCCGTAGTAATAAAACAACAAAATAAAGCAGAAAAAAGAACTCACACACACACAAAAATCAGGGGGAAAAACAAGTAAAACACCAAGAGGAGTGTTTTTTAAAACATAAAAAAAAGTTGTTAAACTGTAGTTGGTAATTTTTCTTCATTTTCCTTTCTTTAGCCTTTTTTGAATTTACTTGTTTGCAAATTTCAAAAGGGAAGTTAGTTTGACCTCTAATTAAAGGAAATAAAGTCAACATTTAACACTTACTACCGTTCTGGTAAATTTAAGAGTGGTTTGCGTTCTTCAGCATTTTCTTATACCTGTAATAAATTAAACACCGAGATTGAAATGTTTAAGAAGATGATAAGACAAAATTTAATTTAACTTTGGTAAAGTTTAATTTTAAGACATTTTCAAATTGAATGATAAAAGCAAAAAGTTATGAAAAATTTTTTTTTTCTGCTACAATAATTTTGGAAACATTGTTATTGTTAAAGCTAATTTTCATTTAGGAATCAGAGGGAAATGGCTCAAGAGCTGTAGGAAGCAAGTACCGCGTCAATTTTTGGAGACCGCAGATGACATGGCCCAGGTATGATAATAGGAGAAATATTGGGGACCTGCCAAAACGGAAGTTGCGACCTACTGTAGTCGTCCTGACGGAGTGCAATTGAGGTTATACAGAGAACTATGCAGTCATCTATCATTCAATCTACATTATTTTTTCATTATGGTTCTGGTTTTTGTTAGTTTCAAAGTGAAAAGACCTTTATTTGAATTCGTTCCTGGCTCTTCACTTAATGGACACTTAATGTGAGCAATAGAACATATTCATCTGAAATTGAACAACTTCTAACAGGAAAAAAAACAGTTAGAAGAGAGTGGCAACTTCGCAGGTCTCCCGAGCTTAAAAGCAGGCTACGGGAGTGAAAAACTCAATTAAGAAATCTGCTTGAAATCCATAGAATGGCTTCCCTTAAAAATTATTTGTATAATGTTTGCCTCTTATCTGGTCTATGGGTGGTCTGCATATCGCCCCTTTATTGCAACATAGTCATATCGCAAAAAAGCTTGTTTCGAGAAAAACACATTTCAAATTTTTAGTTTCCATACAAGGAAACAGTTTAAAGGCAATTTAAATTAAAATTTTGGCACAATATAAAAAGTAGTACTGTTAACAATTCTGCATCATTAACTCGAAAATCTCATTTTTTGAGATATGACTATGTTACAATAAAGGAGCGATATGTTAGAACTTGAACTCATCTGTCAAACTCACATACGTTAGGTTCATTCGTTTTAAGACACATTCATTATTATTTCTTATTGGAGTACAGCAGTATGGGTACGCACGTTCTTGCAGACTAGCTTGTTCGGTAGTAGTGGGCGGGGATCTTGATCTTGATATACCCATTACAAACAAACACAAATAAAAAATAACGTGCGGTTAAGCCCTTATTTAACATAACGTGTATTATACAACCATATTGCGTTTTGCATACGCACACACAGCCGATGTCCTAGCATAGGTTTTGGTTGCTAGAGCCTCATAACTCACCCGTCCATGATTTTTCGTGGTTTTACAAACTGTTAGAAAACCCCCTAATACACTTGAGTTTACCAAAGATCTACAAAGGTCTTGATGGTAGCCCGCAAACCGACTATTCTCTATGGAAAGCAACAATAGGCCTGAAAAGACCCGTAATAGGTAAGCCACTGAATATTGCCCGTTCGGAAACCATGCCAGGAGACTAGGTCTACCATATAATGACTTCTGCAGAAGTTGCCATGACGAGGAGGAGAGAATCCTTCACCTCCTCGGTACATGCCCGGCATTGGAGCATCATCGTCTAAGGTACTTAGGTGAGCGGAGCTTCAATAGCCTTTCATGTCTGGCCTCGGTCAAACCGACTGCGTTAGCTTCTTTCATTAGAAGCATCGGATGGCTAGTATAGCAGCATGTAACGCTACACTAAAAGGTTCCCGCATCTCCTTTCCATCCCCGCCCATCCTTTCCACTCACTATCATTTTCCTATAACTTCTTCTCTTCACTTCACTATTTTATGTTTTCAGGCAATCACAAAGGGAACGTCTACAGGACCCAAGTGAGATGGAGCTTCCGGGTACTTGCTGGAAATCCAGCGGCCTGCTTACCTAACCTACCTATCCTAAGCCACCTTTGCGTACTCCAACTGGAGACTGGGCAAGTAGCGATTCTGAAAAAGCGATGGTGTATGTTAATCATTTGAAAAACGTTTTTATTGCGAATGATACAGTGGATGATGTAGCTGAATTTCCGTCATATGCTGTTAGACCGCCTCTAACTTTGAGACTTAGTTTTCCAGATGTCTAAAACGTTATAAATAAAGTAAACTCCGGAAACTCCGGTTTTGATAAAATTACTGGCAAAATGCTTGTACAGTTATTTTGTGTAGCTAGAAGAATTCTTCTTTTTATTTTTAACGCTATTTTGCGCCTAGAGTACGAGAATTATTCTGCAGAGTGGAAAGTGTCTATGGTTACTATGATACCGAAGCCAGGGAAGGATCCCACTAAAGTAGAGTCATATAGATCAATAAGTCTTTTACCAACAATTTCAAAACTATGCGAAAAATTTTTAATGACAAAGTTGACTCCAATATTGAATGGTGTCATCAATTCGGCTTTCGGGCTAAGCACAGCACCATAGAACAAACGCATAGACTAGTTAATGTTATAAGAAAGACTTTTGAGGGCAAAAAGTATTGCTCAGCTCTATTCATTGATGTTTCCCAAGCTTTTGATAAGGTATGGCACGAGGGATTAATTTACAAAATAAAGTTGAACTTGCCTGCAAATACTCACAAGCTTCTAGAAAGCTATTTATGTGGCCGTAAATTTGTTATCAGAGAAGGCGACTTCGTAAGCCCAACTCAGCCAGCCAATTGAGGCAGGAGTTCCCCAAGGTAGTATTCGGGAACCCACTTTATATTTGATTTACGCTTCTGATATGCCAACCAGATCTGGTATTCACACTTCAAACTTTGCATATGACACAGCATTCTGCAGCGTACATGAAGACCATCAAGTAGCTTTCGAAATTTGCAGGAGTATATATCAATATTAGAGAAATGGCTAGAATTTTGGAAAATCAAAGTTAATAAACAAAAATGTACTCATGTTGCATTCACGCTGCGAAAAAAACATGTTCGTCTACCCAAATCAACAACTCACCTATTCCGCAGCATAATGAATTCAAGTACCTTGGTATTCATCTCGGCCGTAGACTGCCGTGGAAGTCTCACATTGATGCGAAAGTCACTCAGTTGAAATTAAAAGCAGCGCAACTAAATTGGCTTATGGGCAGAAATTCGACATTGAAGCTGGATTGCAAACTTTTATTATACAACGCAACTCTAAACCCTATATGGTGCTACGAAATTCAGTCAAACATTAAAAAAATTCAAAGACGACAAAACAAAATTCTTCAAACAATTGCTGCAGCGCCATGGTACGTAAAAAACTCCCGAATTCGCAAGGATCTGTGTGTTTCAGTAGTAAAAGATGCATTTTCAAAGTATGTGACAAGGTATATCAGCAAATTGGAACTTCACCCAAACCCTCTTGCACGACACATATTTAATTTTAGCGGTCACTCACGGTTGAGAAGAAGGGATACCCTTGCCACCACCAGAGCATGAAATAGGTGATATAATTGGCACAAAATAAAAATTTTTGTCTACCATTGGCTGGACTTAGTTAATTTATTGTAAATTTTATTTTATACTATTATATTTTATATTTAGTATTAAGATTTAAATACTTATCCATATCCAAAAAAAATTCTTACTTGGGTTTTAACGCATACGTTAGTTACCAAACACATTAGCACTACCATACATTTGTTAAAAATTTGTATGCAAAAAAAATACGTTAATTTTTGAATTTGTTATGGCAACGCCGTTATGTTCAGTTGTAATTTTTTGAATAGTGATGAATAAAAACTAATATTCGAAAACCGAAAAACAAATTTAACAAATAAAAATTGACTATTATTACATAAAATAACATATTTTTGACAAACAGTTCTTGGATTTGCCTTCTTAATAAATAACGAATATATAATATGTAGTATATTAATGAAATTGAGAAAAAGTAATAGGGGTACTTATCTAGAAAAAATTTTATTATTCGAATAACGATTTTCATTGTATTCGTTTGATTGAAAGTGCATCACTAACATAATTGTTATTTATATTTTTCTTTCAAAATTAATATTTTCAGTTTATATAAAATGTAATGTTTCAATTAATTTATATAATAAAAATAATATCTTTTGTTTTTAAATTTTCCCAATATTGTGTTTTTCAAGAAAAATAATAATCGGCAAGTCAAATGTCATTTTAACGTACAGTCAAAGTGTATTCAATTCAACTTTAAACGAATGGTAAGCTAATAATTGTTTTTGCATACAACGTTAGAAAATTTGTCTTAACAATTGCTTACCAAGCTTTGCTAAGTTTTTCTGCATACGGCCGTTATTGTTAGTTCACATTGTGAAAATTCAATAAATAAATAAAAGCTACAAAAAAATTATTTTTATTTGATTATTTATCGTTATAAAGGATTTCTGATGAAAGCCAAAGAAACGTAATAGCTTAACTTCTGTCTAACTATCTTGTTCCATTTTTGGTGTATTTTATACATTGATCTTTAAGTTTAACTTAATTGTTAGCTCACATTGTGAAGATTCGATAAAAAAAAAAAAAAAAAAAAAAAAAAAAACTTAATGGACAAAATAATTGATCCGCTCCTGTATGAACACAAATGAAATTTATATTGTTTCAAAATTATAAATTTAATACGTTTGATTATTAGAAATGACAAAGCATTTGGGGCATTGTTAACCTTGTTAAATAATCGACGGCATACATATAATAAATTTCACAAGTAGGTACGTGCTTCTATAGAGCTTTTGAGACTCCCAACTCGTTATTGTCTTTAAAAGGAAATGTCTTCACAAAAACACACTAAAAACAAGAAATGCTTCAGGGAGTCAATAAGTGCTGGCGTTTCAAGGCATTAAAAAACTAACAAGAAATAAATAGAAATAAAAAACAAAATCCACTAAAATGAAACAACTCCTTAGGAACTTATTTCAAGGTGTTATAAAAGAAAAAAGCGGACAAACTTTATCTGTATGGCCCTCAAAATGGCTGGAAAAAGGAAAATGTACTGCATGAAAGTACAAAGAAAAGTGAAATGTTTAACTTAGAATTTAAACAAAAGATGGTGGGAAAAAAGGTCATTAAAACAATAGAGAAACAACAAGTACCTACAACAAAGCTAAGAACAAAGTAAATAAGTGTCCGTGAACTAAATCGCAACACAAAAATATAAATAAAAATTATTTCTGAAATAAGAATAATATAAAAAGAAAACAACTTTGGCAGGCAGGCAGCTGTGGCTGCATATATACATAAGTATAATTTAAAGAGAATTACAAAAACAGAGACTGTGAAATGTGTTAGAACAGCAGATACTATTTCCACTTCTATTTCAATAGATTCTCTTGGAAAAGGAAAGTGAAAATTGTGGAGAAAATAAATATTTATGCAACAAAACCGTCCCCATAACATTTTTATTTTGTACGTGAAAAAATTGTTTATCTATTACAATGTTCTGTGGCCACACAATCTAAAATAAATAAAATTTTTATTGCCAATAGAAATTGTTGTTCTTTTAAATAAAAGTTTGGTCAAACTTATTTTCCAATTAAAAAACAAAACTTTGCGAGTTAAAATGGTTGCTTTTTTAATTCGAGGTTTGCTTAATTATATATGTCTTTAATTTGCATATTGAAAATGGAAATTTTCGGAAAAAATTTAAGGTATTAAGTACCCAAAGTCCTTTATAAGGGACGCTCGTAGTAGGACTAAGGGGATGACCCCTATATACAGGATGCACCAGAACTCAACGTCAAGCCGAAACGGGGTGACAGAATTGATTTTTTTTTTATCTGGGACCTGTACTCAGGGGTGACCCCTACATATGCAGTGCATTGTACTGGAACTAAAAAAATATGTTATGATGAGGAGGAAAGAGGGAGTAGTGTTCACGGAGTGCTAACAATAATAACAACACGAAAGACCAAAACAACCTCTATCGCAGCATTTAAAATGTAGGAATTAAATTAGTTAAAACTGATCAGTGCCCAGTGTATATACCTTCGAAACTGCTCAGATTAGCAAAATTTAGTCCAACACCTCCACACTACAAGGTAATGAAATGCATTGAAAATAATATTAATATTGAGCATATAAAGAAAATACGGACAACGGTGAAAAAAAGAAAAAAAAACGCGTGCACACATACTGCTACCCATTACGGTGCTCTCTGATTTCATACGAAATCAATAATGAACATACATACATCATGAGAAAAATCAGAAAAAATCTATACCGCGCAGTTTGAAAATTATGGCCATATAAGAAAAACCTAGAAATTGAGTTAAACTGCAGTCATTTTTCAGTTATTGTGGTTAATTTTTATTTTGTTCATTTAAACCAGAAGTAACCAACCCCTATGCGCTTGGTGCTCATTTGTTTTAGCAAAAGCGCTTACCTATAGACTGTGCGCTTTAAGTGCAAAGCAACAACACTTTCGTATGCTTTGCTTATTAAATAAAATTAGTTTTTCCTTATATGTGTTGGTGTTTGCTCTTCCATATAGAACTTTTGGGTAGCCCTGATTTAAACTTTGGAACCGTCACCCTAGATAATATTTCAAGTACCACAGTCAAAAAAATTGCAATTGCCGCAAGTTATCTGGAATTAAGACTATTTGTTAAACTATGAATTTAAAATATACAAAAATTGGTCGACTTTGAAAGGCGCTCCTTTAAAAAAAATGTACTAAAGTGCCTTGCCAAGTGCAAATAGAAGTTCGCTTATATAATCGGGATTGCAAAATTGTACAATACTTGTTAGTTTCATACAAAAAATAACGAGAAAAAAATTAAAGCCTCAGGTTAGTTTAGGCAGGCAGGCCACTGGATTTCCCAGTACGTCCTAGGTTCTCCAGTTTACTTGGATCCTACATGGTTCCTTTTGTGATTGCCTATAAAATAGAGAGGTGGCAGGATAGAGGTAAAAAAGATATAATGGTATAGAGATATAGTTAGGAGAAGGACCTGCTCTGTGTGGCAGTACATGCTATTGTGCTAGCCATCCGCTACTGCTTATGAATAAGGCTAGCCAGTAGTGCAATTCACTAACTTTTAACGATTTTAAAAGAGCATAACTTAACGCGAGCTATTGTGGTTTGCACTAACGCTTATGTGATTCACTAACTTATTCTTAACACCTCTGGTTGTATGTTAAAAAAAATTTGAAAAAATGTGGCAGCTTTGTTAAAAATAAAGAAAACCACAAAGAGAAACAGAAAAAAAAGCAAACAAATTTGCAAATAATTGCATGTTTAGGATAAGTAAAACTATTTATATATTTATTATTTAAAATATTTTTTGATAAATAAGATAAGTTCTTCTCACAGAGAACACGCCGACCGACTGTTGGAGTCTTCCGACAAGTCCTATGCCAAATACTGTGAAGTTATTCTAGTAGAAATTTTAACGACATTCGTTTTAAGATTAACACCACAAAAATAATTCGTGTTTAGTTAACGCTAATCAGTCGGGCTATAAAAACAGCTGATTTAAAACGAAGACAAATAGTGTTAAAAACTGTTATAGAATCGCGAAAACACCAACGCTAGTGTTAATTTCTCTAAACGAATTTTATTAGCGTTAAAACAGGTTAGTGAATTGCACTACAGGTCAGGTTAACCGAGGCCAGGCATGATAGGATATTGAAACTCCGTTCGCCAAAATATCTTAGGCGGTTGTACTCCAATGCCGGCCATGTTCCGAGGAGGAATGATCGTCTCCTGCTCATCTACGCATTGGCTACTTCTGCAGAAGTCGTTGTAGGGTAAGCCCAGTCTCCTGACATGATTCCCAAACGGTTAATGCCCAGTGAGGACTGCTATTGTAACTGTCAAGTGAGATCTAGGTAATTTTAAGAGCTGTTTTGTTTTCTTAAAATTTATATGTGACCACAGGTTCCTTGATATAAGGCATGTGGACTCTGTGAACCATTTTTCTTGGACATGTTCTAGCGTGTGCTGCTTTATTCTCTTCCATCCCGCTAATAAGGGTTGTCTGCAGAAGTGATCGATATCTCTATACTCTTCTTTGTCTAAGTCGTCAACGATATTGTTGCATTTATTGGAGCCGTGTCCTCGTACCCATTTGAGGGTTAGATTAGAATGTCTCGCTATATTGTTTAAAGATGTCCGGCATTCCTGGACTAAGCTGTAATTAGTGCATATTCCAATCAGGGAAAGCCTTCACTAACCCGATTTTTGCTAAGCCATTTTATTCAGTTTTAGTGTTTTTTTTATTCGCACAAGCCCTTGGTAGGTTCTTAATTTTAGGGCAATATGACCAGAGTGATGGATAGTAGACCTGTTCGCCATGAGCGAGCAAGACAGATAGTAACGGCGGAAACATAATGATTTGGGGATGTTTTATATGGTGGCGTGTTGGCCTTCTGCATTTAGTAGATGGTATCATGCGAAAACACGACTATCTACAGATTCTACATCGTCCCAATTTGATGGACAAATTTGCTTATATTGCCGAACCCTGATTTAGTACATTCTATTACTATAAACATTACTTTCAAATATAACTCTATTAATTACTACTACTTTATACAACCCAGTAAGTAAACCTACTAATTCCAAAGTGTGAATCAAGGCGAATTAATTATTAGGTGGATGCATCGGCGAATTCAGGCGAATTCGGTTATTTAAATTTTTGTACATGTTCGTTATCAACTACTTTTGACAGCTTAAGTGTGAATTCGCCTTTTTAATGTTGTATTGTTGTAGTCAAGGCGAATTCATTATTAGGTGGACGCATCGGCGAATTCGGGCGAATTAGGTTAATATGGCGGCATTTCCTCTGTCAAGTTTTGTTTACCTTTTTCGGCGCCATTTAAATTTTGTACATGTTCTTTATCAACTACTTTTGACAGCTTAAGTGTGAATTCGCCTTTTTACACAAACAAAATACCTGTTGTTTTTTTTGTTGTTGTAGGGAAGCAGCTACCTTGTTTTTTGTATCATGGTTGTAGCGAAGCGGCTACCTTGTTTTTTGTATCATGGTGTAAATAAAGATTCATATCAAGGCGAATTAATAACAGGTGAAATTGACAGCGCAGCTGACAACTTTTTTTAATTTTAATCTGTTTCAGATGTTAATGGCATGATTAAATCAAAATTGGAAAGAAAATTTTAAAACAATTTTTTAAACTTTGTATTGTATCTTGAGCGCCAGATATTATCCAGAATTCTCCAAAGCTGGCTGGCCATTTATACCCTTCCAAGCTCTATGATCTGAGACTTTAAATAATTAAAACTTTTTCACAAAATAATTAAAAGTTTTTCTTGTAAATTTTTATTATTATATTTTTTTTTTTAATTCCGTTTTGTGTTTATATTTTTTCCTTGACATTTGAAAAAGATTTATTTTTTGTAGTATTGTAGAGTTTTTTTTACAGAAATGAGTTTTCACAGAAGTAAAAAGTTCTTTATTATCAAAATAAATAATCGCTTATTGAGATATATTTAGGAGTATATCACGTTCAAAAATTTGTCTATAGTAAAGCCAAAGTTGAATTACGTTTCTTAGATTTAAGGTACAATTATGCGAACGTCCACGTACGTTTATGGAACGGTCGTTAGTATTTAAGTATACATTAATAGTGTAAGCGCTTACTGAAATTAACTGTCACGTTGCCGGAACGTCTCAACCTGTTTAAAATAGAATTTGACGCCGTTGTTACGTGACATTCGTAGACCAGTGCTGGAACTCTTATATGAGAGATGGTATTCTGGCACATTAACCCCTTTTTGGAACTTTTTCAGTGATGCAAAAATAATATAATTTACAGTTTTTGCCATTTTTATCATAAGAGTTATAAGAATACTATTTAATAAAATATATTGAGTTTGAATAATGATAATAGAAACGTAAATATATATGTACAACTACTTCTTTAAACATAAACATAACATAATGTTAATTATTTTTCCTGTCTTCTTTGATCAAGAGTTATTGATCGCGGCAATTATTGTTATAATTATAAATAAAACTATTTCTTGGCTGTAGTCAGGATTGAAGTCCAAGTAGACGAATGATACCAACCCATCATCATATAATATTAGAAATTTTAAACATAAACTTTATATTTCTTGAAGCCAATTGGTACTTATTTGACTATAGCAAGTACGAAAAGTAACTTAAAAATGCCCATCACTATGTTGAAAAGCTCAACACTGTTTCGAACAGTCGACAATAATTGACAAAAAAAATTCAATTTGGCTGGAAAATATAAATAGTTTTATTTTGTTTTAATAAGTGAAAATTGTTTTGTTAATAATAAAAAAATTAAAAAAAAGATATGGGTGCTCATTTTTTTTTTAATTAGAAACACCGAAAAATTAAACAAAACATTGCACACTATGCTGTGCAATGTTTTGTTTATTTTTTGTTGACATGTGGTACGTTTTTTAAAGTTCTATAACTATATAAACGGCCGTACGTTAAGGTACGTTAAGTTTTTCTGACATCAACGTTCGCATAACGAAGCCTTTAGTGTCCAAATTTTGAAAACCAGGAGAAAAATACCTGCCAAGCATGTAACGCATTTTAAGATTTCTGTCACCTGACTATTGATGTTGATAGCATTTTCTTCGATATCTTTTGTTTCTGAATCGCTTTCTTCTCCAATATCTTTTTTTATTTTTTATTTAATAGTCTTTATTACTTTGCATTGATTGATTACTTATAAAGGAACTATGAATATAAAGCGAATCATAATAATATAAAGGACAAGCAATTTGATTTATATGATCAGCAATCAAATGAAAGAAAATTGTTTTATGTATTGATAATAATATTAAAAACCTCAGATACTGATATATAAGTGATCGGGATAAGCATATGGGTTTAATGCTTATCCTGAAAAAAATTGTAAAGGAATGTATCGAGAAACAAAATTGTCAATTGATAGAATGTCCAGCACAAAACCCCGACCTCAATTCGATTGAAAATCTTAGTTCCATCGTGAAAAGATGGTTTTGGCAGTACGAAACCACCCCAACAAACATGGGCAACCGTTGAGATCGGGTATATGCGGAATGTAATTGAATTCCAAATGATGTTATCAAAAATTTAGTGGAAGGCATGTCAAACCTCGTAAATTAAATTATTTCTGAAAAGGATAATTATAAAAAAAACAAATTATTTGAATTGCTTGCATGCTGCTCGCCACTGCATCTAATATCAGATGAATTAGTCTGGTGTGTGATGGATTAGAAGGAAAATGGCTTTCAAAGGTTCGAGCTTATTGGCGTGTTTATTTTTTATTTACATATGTAAAGTCGCGTGTTGTCAGGTAGCCTTATCTTATTATGACTTTAGAAATCAATCTACAAACAAAACCAATCATTTTTAAAGTTGTCACAACTGGAGATAAGAAGGCGATCTTTAAACTTTTTTTTTAAATAGTTGTTTTTGATATTCTGCAAAATCTTTTTGAAAGTTTAACCCCAATTTAAATTCTTACCCAAATACTGAAATAAAACAACGGATTTTATTAAAAACAAAAAAAAAAATTTTTTTGTAGTTGTTGATTTCAGCAGAATTTCATAATTTTGTTTTTTGAATCTCTAACTTTTAAATCTTAATATATTCATTTATACATATTTTGTTTTATATTTATGAAAACAAAAACAGATTTAACTAAAAGCAGAGCAAATAAAGATAGCAAAAACGAGCTGACACAAAAGGCCACATAAATAAAATCTGAAAGAAGCAAAAAAAAACACTCTGAAAAAAAGGAGGACAAATACAAGTTCATCATAATAATACAAAAGTTTAAAAGAAAAACTAAAATAAAAAAAAATAAGTATGTATGCATAACAAAAAAAACAAGAACTATTCATCATTTTTAAAGGGTTTCACGGTTCAAGAACAAAAGATATGAAGAAAAATCGCCCCATAGAATATAACAAACGAAATATACAAACATACTCATATACATATGTATGTATGCAACATATAAAAAAATAAAGTAAAAGAATTATTTAACTTGTTCTACTACTCGCACGTTAAAATTTTCTTAAAAATAAAAATATTACCTTGTAGAAAATCCCCCCAAAACTTTTCTTTAATGAATAAATGCATGAATAAATGAATGACAATATGAATGAACAAGTACGCACCGTAATGCATGCTGGCTGATGTGTGTTTGCATGAACATGTTTGTGCATGACTAAGTAATTTTAAAACTACAGAAAAAAGCCGTTGTGTATTAAATACAATAAAAACAAGAACAACAAGAGAGTAAACAACATTATGGCGTTTGACTCTTTAATAAATCTTCTAAAATGTTTGCTTACATTGTTGAACTTTTAATAACACACACAAGCTAACAAACACACCAACCAGAGCAATCATGTGTGCATGTGTGTGCTTGCATGTTGTGTTATTAATGCACCTAAAAGTATGCTACTTGAATTATATATTTATAAAGTTTATTTCTTGTTCTTTGCAACTTGAAACTCTCTACATTCAACACGCATCACAATATGGCACACTTTCAACACAGCACATGTACGGGCAGACTTTTCGGACGGACAACATTCGAGCAGTCATTCATGCAACATGAAGTTTTTCTTTTTTTTTTTAAGGTAAATTGTTGTTGAGCAAACTTTATTTACATGAAAAAAAGCAATAACTTTATTCTAAATGATCAAAATACTCTAACGAGGCATTTGACGGCAAGGCCGCTATAGTAGAAATTTTAGAAAGAACGAATTTTCAGAAATAAATTTTGGATTTATTTATTAATACAGAAAGTTTATTAAACATTTTTGGGGAGAAAAGTGTTCTACTAAGGAGTAAGCCCTAAATTAAAAAAAAAGCTTGTTCGTCAGGAAGGCACTTGAGTTTTGTTTTCAAAACAAATTTTTAGGCGTTAAGAAAACTGTTTCATCCATGAACGCGCATAAAAAATATTAATAATAATATCGCTCCTTTATTGCAACATAATGGAGGGACTCATTCGTTTTAGCATTGACTTAGGCTATATTGGAACGTCCAAAGTTCTCAGCAAGGGTTAATTCGCAGAACGGGAGTCCACAAAGCCTCCAGGAGCTTCCGTTTTGGACGCCATTCTGACATTGGTCGTGGTTGAGGCGTCTCTGTCCTGGCTAAAACGTTCTGACGATGGTTGAGACTTAAAATCGCAGAGAGAGGTTATTAGGCTTCCCTGCTAATTATGGTGCAAGTCAGTTTTGGGGAAGTTAATTATATTCCCCGAGGTGCTATAGTCTTATCTAAGGATCCAGCAGTGATAGTATTTATGGACTTCGGGCAACCAACTTATGAAGCCTTGAATGGCTTGCGAATTGTATACGGAAGGGATTAGAAGAACCGAACTCTTCAGTAATGGGTTTATTCAAAACGTATGACAAGAAATTACGACCCTGCCATATTGGGACACTGATGAGCCGTGAAATAGTTCATCCTTTAGAATTGGTCTGCCGTCAAGGAAGTCAAGACAAGTGTTGATGCAAATCAGTACATAGCATAATTTTACAAGCAATACAACACACGCATCCATTGTTAAGCCAGCCCACCTGGGACCAATTCGGTCCCATTGTGTTGCTTGAATGTGATATGTATCTCAACAGATCTACATACCCAGAACCAACCCGACCATCGGATAAACGAGTGTAATCCACTTACATCACATTCCGATATCTCTGCCAAATCCTTCACCGTCGGTCTGCCTAGACACAAAGCTCTTATATAAGAATGAAGTGTGCACCGACAGAGAAAGTTCTCAACACTCTCTTCCTCCTCCTCATCTCTGCAACTTTTACAGAAGTCGTTAAACGGAAGATTTAACCTCCTCGCCTGCGTCCCTGTGGGGCAATGTCTTGTCAGGGCAGGCACATCAAAATGTACCTCCTTCGGGGCAGGTCCTTAAGAATAATAGTATTTCTGTTATCATATCTGGGTCATGTCAGCCGTGATATTCGACAGGTAATCACTCCAGACCATCTGTATTGAGCGATCTCAAAAAGATACGCTGTATTTTTTTCTTACCTCTCCTAAACGGGATCCTAACGATCTCATCTACATCCCTTTATTGCAGCTGGACACCGGTCTCTGCCAGATCATTCACTACAACATTTCTACTTCACTGTGCCCTCGTACCCACAAAAGGTCTACGTTCGAATGTCTCGCTATCTCGTTTAGAGATATCCGGTATTCACGAACCAACCCGAACACTAGCGAATGTCTCGCTATCTCGTTTAGAGCTATCCGGTATTCACGAATCAACCCGGACACCGTATGGGCCCCAGAAAAGATCCAGGTTCGAATGTCTCGCTATCTTGTTTAGAGATATCCGGTATAGACCCCAGCTAGAGCATACAGCGCAGCCTTACTGTCGGGTGCATATTTCTGTAGTACCTTAACTAGTTAGCTGCCCTCAGTATGGACGCGATTTCCGCCTGCGCTACGCAACACTCATTTTGCAGCCCATAACTAATCCTCCTCCCTTACAGGGAGATAAAGATATCCCCACCAACTCCCAAGTCTGACTTGGATCCATCTGTAAAAATTTCAAGCACATTTTCTTGGCGACATGTGGCAATCACCTCCAACACTGGGCCTGACAAAATTATATCAATCATCTTGTCGGGCAGTAGAGCAGGTGAGCAGTAATTGATATTCTCCGCAATCTTTACTATTCTTCCTATTATTGAAGCATAACCATACGTCGCTTCATTCCACGCCGTGATTGACCATAGCCGAATTAATAGCTATGTCTTTCACCATGAAGCAAGCCGGCAGCCAGTTTAGCATAGACAGATACACCAAGCAATCAAATGAATAGAAAGAAAAGACTAGTGCAAAGCCGTGTGTACGTTTACATGAATTATTCCTGTGATATTCATTGCAGAGAACAATTGTTTCAAAAATGTCCACGCATTTGTTATGCTCTTTATTCATTCATCCTTGAGCTAACGATGAAAACACATGTAATCGACCCTGCGACCTCGAGACTGTTGGTCGAGTACTCGAGTACCAAATAGGCATTGAGGCACCCTAGAAGAAAGAGCACTTTTTTCTTTAAATGTGGTCTTGTTTTCTTGATTGCATCAATCAATTGATACAACAATGCGTGATAATACTTTCCTGTGATTGTGGGTATTTTTTCAAAATAATCGGTGACACATATTCCGTGTGCATGCCAAAATACAGTCGCCATTACATTTCCAGCTGATTTCACTGCCTTCACCTTCTTCGGAGCACTTCCATCAGCTACCACCCAAGGCGAATTAATTATTAAGTGGATGCATCGGCGAATTCAGGCGAATTTGATTAATATGGCGGCACTTTCTCTGTCAAGTTTTGTTTAGCTTTTTCGGCGCCATTTAAATTTTTGTACATGTTCTTTATCAACTACTTTTGACAGCTGAAGTGTGAATTCGCCTTTTTACACAAACAAAATACCTGTTGTTTTTATTATTGTTGTATTGTTGTAGCGAAGCGGCTACCTTGTTTTTTGTATCATGCACATGCAGCGGAAAACGTAATTATGTAAATATGTATATCTAACAAAAATTCTTATCTAAATTTGTTTCTTATCTTAATTCTTTGAAATTATGTTTGCTGTTTATTAGCTCTATCACCATAACATTTTTTGAACATCATTAAATTAGTCTTGTACGTGATGGACTGGAATATAAATTGTTCCCGTGTGTGAAAGTTCATTGATATTAAAAATATATTTTTTTGTTTTATTATGATTTAAACTTGTGCAACTCTAAAAAAGAACCACCCTGTGTATACTCATACAGCAGAGCCTTCTCTACACAAAATGACAACCTCTTACAGACAAAATCGTTAACAAGGGAAAAACAAATCAAATGTGAAAAACCCCAACATCAAACTCAAGTAGTTTATAGACCAACCTTTTTAAAAACAAGGCCACATCTAAAATATGTTTGTAACATTCGGACCACAGCTGCAAGTGCGCTGGATTTTTCTATTAAGGGCAAATAAACAAGACTTAATTGAAATGTTTATTAAAAATTAGCATGACTGTTAAAAATAAAACGCATCGCACTCCGGCACACACAAACTCAGATAGAAAAAGTTGCAACGTACAAGTAGAATTAACACATAGAGTACACAAGCAGGTACTCTCGTAACGACCAGTGTGAGTATGTGCTCTTGTGTGTGTGTGAATGTGTGCGTTTTTGGTCTGGTTAATGTTCTGAACATAAAAATGGCTAAAGGTGAAATACATGAACAAATAAACTTTTTGTTTTATTTTATTTAAGCTGCGAGAAAATGAAAACTTAAACAAACACAAGTACAACAAAAAGTTCGCCAGATGCAGCTCTAGTAAAAGAAGGGTAGAGAAATTCTGAAAAACTGCAAGTTTGTTGGTTTTGTAAGTGTTAGTATTTCTGGGCATGCGAATGTATGTATGTTTGTATGTACATATATACGAGTGTGTATTTGAATACGGCATAAGCATTTTTGATGTGGGTTATGTTTATATTCTTGGAATTTTTTATACACATACATACCTGCCTATATACATACATATTTATTATTATATGCTTTCTGATGTGCAATTTACTTCGTTAATGGGAAACTAAAGGGCAAATAGCAAGTTCAAGGACATTAGAGAGTTATGTATGTGTCGTATACTTTCTGTTCATATACTTATGTGCATAAAAGTTACATATAATTGTAAAAAATCTATTTACCTTTTAATTACAAATTTGTTTTTACAGCAAAGGAGTGATTGAAAGGATTTTATTTCTATTTCCATGAGATACAGCGTAGCTCATGAGAGGATTAGCATACAATGTAGTATTTACACCAGTACATATTTATTTATTTAGTAACCATACAGTTGCAAAGTATAGGATGCACAGCATGGGAGGGGTGACAAAGACCATATGTCCAAGATAATATTAACAGTACTTTTGTAGCGTCGCTGTGACTAACTATAGCGACCTATACCTTCAAATAGGAAGTTTCCACGTGGTTAACAATGAATAACCTCTAAAAGAAACTTTAATCCAATACAGTTAGTTGATGCAAACCGTTAACCAGTGCGGGAGAGACGCAAAACTCTCGAAGACCGAACAACAAATACAAGCCTGAATTGCTATGGTACATATGATTTAAAAACTTTGTAAATTCCATTACTGTTTTTGTTAATTTAATTATGAAAGCTATTATTGACAATAAAGAAAAATAACGAGGGTTGCAACCTATCTATTATTTTAGCGTGGTTTTATTTATTTGATAGACTGTTGGAAAGAAATTGTAGCAAATTTAAAATGATCCAGGGTGCAATATAATTAATTTTTATTTTATTTTTTTTATATTATTATTATTGTCTTTATTCTTAATTTAAAACAATTGGGTTCAATTCAACTCAGATTCTATGCTATCATTAAAATTCTAAGTTAATTTTAAAAAATTGCACAGACTACTTAAAATCACAGCGCAGTTTTCCACATCTCGCAATATATTAAATCCCCATAAACTTGCTCACAATTCGTGTTGTCGTAATCCCCACCGCCTTCTGCATTATCTGTCATAGGTGCTCCGACACGTCCAGCTCCTTCATATTTTTGTATAAGGATTTCGGTATCAGCCCCGTACTTGAAATTATAATCGGGATTATACTAACTTGATCGATGTTCCATTGTCTTTTAATGGGTTCAACAAGCATATTGTATTTGCAAACTTTCTCCCGGTGCTTCGCTTGCAGATTGTTATGGTATGGTATTGAAACATCTAGTAGCCGTACCAATTGCCGCATCTTGTCCATTAGCATAATATCTGGTCTACTCGCAGATACACTTCAATCTGTTAGGATCGTTCTGTCCCAGTATAGGCGGTATCCTTCATTTTCAGCACAGCTTCAGACTTATATTCATAGTATGTTTACCCCACATATGTTATTAGAGAGTATTTTATCGCAAGTTCTTGGTGCAATATCTTAGCAAGACAATTGTGGCAGTCACTATACTCTGTTCCTGCTAAAGATGTATATCCTGATGTTATGTGATGTATTGTTTCAATCGCATTGCAACCATACCCGCAAACATCCTCTGCCACTTTAGTATCTCTTACTATAGTTTTCAAGTAATTTTTCGTTGGGATTACTTGGTCTTGAATAGCTATCATAAACCCCTCGGTCTCAGGAAACAGATGCCCTGCGGTTAGCCAGTAGTTCGACGTTTTCCAGTCGACATGCTCCTGACTAAGTTCGTTTGGATGTCGAAATTTCCAATATGATTATTATTATTATTTTTTTAAGACTGGAGCCAATGATGCCAGAGATTTTTGTCAAAAAATTTTCATTTGCCAGAAAAATATCTTATTTTGCGGAAAAAATTCTTAAAATTTGTTTCTATTGTTTTTAAATTCCTACAGAAAGATAGCATAACAATAAGATAAAAAAAAAATTCAATCCAATAAAATTTCTTTCCAAAATTGAGACTTGTAGTACTGCAGATGAATCGTGCTCCAGAAAAGAAATCCAATAATTTTTTATTTTTATAACAATTGAGTTTTATTCACTATATTAGCTTCTAGAAGATAAATTTTAAATTTAACTAGTACAGACGTAAACAACATTTGAAGAAATTTTTCACAAAAAATTAATTTGTTCAAAACTTTTTCTCAAAATTATTTCAGAAATACCACTTACACCACGGCTTAGAGGACCCTTTGGGCCATCTTATCTATATAGTGGGATATGTGTAGTATTTCGTATTTTACCCAAAAAGTCAGCTAATCATCAACAGACATGGGAACATTTTTGAAAGATATTCTCAAACAATCAACTTTATATCCCAACAATAATCAATAAATAAATTATTCAGAATTTAAAAAGAAAAATGTTTTATTTATACCTGTCAAAACACAAAAACAAGCGTTTTCACTTATACACGTCTCTAACATTTCTTTACACCTTTCAAACAAATGAACAACCGTTGGTTGCTACGATTTGTTTTTTAAAAGTTTGTTAATTAAATCTTATGTGGAAATAAGTTTAAATCTTGGTGCAAAATTGTCTGCTGACACCCATTTGAACAGAAATGCGCACTCTAGGATTGTATTGTAAAGGGCTCTAGGATTGTATATGCCGTCAAACGTGCGCCTATATTCTCTTTGGGCGGAAACAACGGGCTCTAAAGCATGAAAGCATTGCACTATCCAAAATTTTGTTTCATTGCCCCAATTCTCCGTTTTAGTTAAACTTAAAGATCAATCTATAAAATACAATAAAAATGGAATAGGTTAGTTACACAGAAAATAAATTGTTAGGTTTTTTTTTTTTTTTTTTTTTTTGTAGCAGTCAGTCTGTATATTTCGTGCGATTTTGTTCATTGATATATCACATTTCTGAATCAGTGGAAACATTGACAAACAAAATTGTCGAATTTGGGCTAATGAGCAACCCGAAGAGTCCCAAGAGCTACTATTATATCTATTAAAAATAACGGTATGTTTGCCGTGGGAGATATTTTTAGATTTTTTTGCGAGACTGCCAAGTAATATTATTTTTACCAAAATTTACAGCAGTTTTGTCTGCGCTATAAGCAGTAATTTTTTTCGATTTTTAGATTGTTATCTTCTGTTATTTTAATAATGTTTTGATATATGCATGCATGCATATCTACAGATGCCTCTTCAGGGTCTTCATAAAAGTAAAAAAAAATTTTGCGAATTCCTGTATTGAATAATGCCATTTTTTTAAAAGCATTTACTGCTTTTTCCTGCGAATAAAATGCGAAAATGTTTATCTTTAGCGACCACAAGAAATTTTACTGTTGAAAATGGTACTTGGCTTCATTTGGCAGTCCATGAATGCCGTTATGAAGTTTTAGTTATATCAGATGAAATTTTCTGTCATTCTTTTATTATAATGGAGTTTGGCATATCTTTAATCTTAATTGTTCTTTTTTGGTTTTGGTGGTCCAAATATTTCTACAAATGTTAAATTTTAAGTCATGTGATTGTGCTCTTGAAAAATCCAAGATTTCTCCACACTGGCTGTCACTTTGTTTTGCAAAATGTTCAGGTGGTCATTCTTATTCATTATACTTTCTATAAAAACAAATTTACCTACTCTGCTTGCCGTCATACATGCTCACACCATCGCCGAACCCTTTCCATGCTTATAAAATTTTAGCCAGCATATTCATTTTTTTTACTTTAACTGGGTTTTTCCGATCAAACACATCAAATTTACTTTCATCACTAAAGAGCACATTATTCCAGAAAGAATCATCTTAATTTTGATACTTTTTCACATATTCTAGGCATCTCTTTTGATTAGCTGGAGATATTAGTGGTTTCTTACGCGGGAATTGACCATGTAACCCATTTTCGTGTAATACACGCCGTATCGTACTAGCACCTAAGATAGTTCCTCATGTTGCCAAACCTTACTCTGATATTTTATCGACGCTTTTAAAAGGCTTCTTTTTCGCATCACGTACTATAGATCTTATTTCAGACTCTTACAAAAGTTTACGCCAGCCCGGCCCAAGACGATTTTTTATTTTGCCGTATTTTTCGAATTTATCAAAAAGTTTTTTGCAGTATTGTGGCTTCACTAAAAGTGTTTGCTTCCGAAGTTTTATTACCAACTCTCAAATATCACTAAAAGTTTGCTTATCCATTCCAAAGCAAATGAAAATTTACTTCACACGGAGAGTTCTTAAGCTGACGATCACAATTAATTAACATAAAACAATGAAAACAGTTCAATAGAATGGTAAAATAAGACAAATAACCAATTGTAACGGTATTTTTACAGTAGCACGCCGCTGAAATGGTGCACATGCAACATGTCCCTACCTCTTTTTTTTTTTTTTTTTTCTTGTTCTATAAATTAAAAGTTAAAAAAAACCCTATTTTGTAGAAAAATTTTTTGTCGCTCACAGTACTTTTCTGCCGAATAGAGTTGATCATGCTTTAAGAAATGTGTGTCTCATAAAACCTTAAAAGAGTTAACGAAATTTTATACTCGGAAATATTACCTTAAGTGAACAATTTCCTCTTAAGAACTAGCATTTCAGTTTTGTTTTACTCACCTGATTTTGTACATTTATAAGTAGTTGGCCGCAACACGTCCTGAGTAGTAAATTGATCAATAAAAAAATAAAGATATTGCATTTTACTCTCAGACGTTTTCGCAGTTGATTGCGACATTTTGTGCCGGCATTTGTAAAAATACAAAACGATTTATCCAGACTTTTTGTTGTACATGACGATGTCGTTGCAATTCTTAAGGGTAACTGGCCAAAGAATGCTGACGTTGTTAAGGATTTTAGTCGCAGAATGTTTTTGGTGTCATAAAAACATGTTGTCAAAAGCATGTTTTGTCTAGGCAAAAATATACAAGAATTTCCAATGAAATATTGATTCTCTTTCAAGCAGACAGGTAGCAAAAATAAATAGCAACAAAAAATCAGCAGCTCGATATGAGGTGTCTCATAACAGAAATATTCCAAAAACACTGGTATGGAAATTAAGCACTTCACCTTGAATATACTAAAATACACAAATAGCTAAATCTTTATTCCATCACTTGTATTTTTATTTTTTTTTCACATCAATAGACAGCAATATGTTTACATGCAGACATATCAATCATACTATATCACACGTGAATTTCTCTATTATGAAAATAGAAATATATTAAGAGATTTAAACTCGTTTTAGCCAAGAATACTGGATTAAATATTTTTATTACTGCGTTCTTCTTTTCTGTGTTATATTTTAGGATTTTTATTTAATATTTTTATATTTATAGATGTTTTCAACAACGAATCACTCCACACAACCTTTCAGACCGCCATATTGTAAACGACTGATTTGCAAGAGAGCAAAATGTAGCTGTCAAAGACTCCTTTTGCAAAAAAAATTTCGAACAAGATAAAACATTTTGTTTACTTCGAAAAATCGTATAAGTTGTTGTTGGTTATGTGTTCATTTGTCTTTGTATTTTGGGGATATATTCTAACTAAACACAGCGTATTATCAAGTGCAAAAATATTTTATCAAAATACACTTAAAGAAAACAAACTGTTTGTAATCTTTTGATTGGTATCAATATTATAAGCTAATAAAACGAATAAACTCAATTGTTTGAGTGTTTGTTCTCCCTTTTGAAACTTAAAAAAACAAATCGTAGCAACCTACGCTTGTTCATATGTTTGACAGACAGTACAGTAAAGGCATCCACAGACGACATGTTTTCACATCTGTTTTTTCAATATGTAATTCCTCATGTATTTTTTTCACGTCTGTCAAAATTATAATTTTTACAAACGGTTTGTAAATTATTTACTTACGAGAGCGGTTCGGAAACTTCTTAGCCTATCAATGAAGGAGAATAGTTAGTTTTTCAAAAATATTTTTATATTTCAATTTTGAAGGCCACTCTCGGTTGAGAAGGAGGGATACCTTTGCCACCATCAGAACGTCCAATAGGTGGTTTTACCGATTTTGACCGTGCAAAATAAAACATTTTTGTTTAGCATTGGCTGGACTTAATTAATTTTATGTATTTAGTATTAAGATTTGAATACTTATTGTTAGTTCACTTTGTGAAGATTCAATAAATAAATGAATGAAAAAAAAAAATTGTACTTTGACTACCTTTTTTGTTTTTTCTTAAATATTTTTTATTATACCGTGTCTGACCAAAAAAATTAACCTCTGTGTTCTCATTAAAAGTTCTTAGTTTGATATCCATATCAAAATTTCACCATATATGTATGTATGTGAAAGCCGCGCAAAAAATAAATTTTAGAAACGTGACTAACGAATGTAGATTTTTGTGTCCAAAAACTTCTAGATACTAACTCTTTGAAACCGTTTTCGAAAACATTTCATATGCCATAACGTCGAACGTAAAAAAATTGTGATCAAATCTTGATCGCTAAAATAATCAAACTCAGTTTAGTTTGTTTTCGAGACCTACTCGCTTTTTCGATCTTAAAACTCCTAGATGCCGACATTTATCAAAATCATTAGATCGGTTTTTTTACCTTAAAACATAGTTACTAATTCTCATTCGTTCAATCGTTAGAGCCGTTTTCGAGAACCAATAAAAGTATAACAAATGGGTAAAAACCGAGACAAGATGGGCCTTTCCTGGATCGGCAATACTCTAGATTGCTTTTTTTACCTTAAAATCTCCTAGATAATGACTTTCATTAAAAACGTTGGAGCCGTTTGCGATAACCAAGTTTTACAAATGGGTACAAACCTGGACAAAATGGGTTTTTTTCCGGACCGGGGACAATCTAAATCGCTTTTTTGACCTTAAAACTCTCCTAGAAACTGATATTCATTAAAATCGTTAGAGCCGTTTCCGAGAACCAATAAAGTTTTACAAATAGGCAAAACTGGGAAAAAATAGGTATTCCCTGGGCCGGGGATACTTTAGATCGATTTTTCATCCTTAAAACCCTCTAGATACTAATTTTCATTAAAATCATTGAAGCCTTTTTCGAGAACGAATGAAAGTATTACAAGTGGTTAAAAACCTAAAATGGTTTAAAACCGGGAGAAAAAAAAGGAGTTTCCCCGACCCGAGACGAACTTAAATCAATTTCTCGTCCCCAAAAACCCCTGGATTCTGCTTTTCATCAAAATCGTTAGATCCATTTTCGAGAACCCAATTGCAAATATATGTATGTATATATTTGTATATAAATATATAAACAAGAATTGCTCGTTTAGTAAGATAAGATTATTGTAACTCATTTTACATGCAGTAAAAATATATGGTTGATATGATCATAGCTTAAGAAAGCTACACTGATGAGAAGTGGTAAAGTTGCGGCTAAAAAAATTATTTCACCCAGTAAAAAATTATAAATAGCTTGTTTTCTATATTTCCCAGCGACATTTCATAGGAACTACCCTAATCATCAGTAGACTTTGGAAATTCTTGAAAGATATTCTCAAACATTCAACTTTATATCCCAACAATCCAAATAAATTGCTGAGAATTTAAAAAGAAAAATGCTCTAACAATATCCGTCAAAACACAAATGAAATCATATTTTGGTTCGTTGTCATAATACAACTACAAATCTTCTGCAAGCCTGAGCTTTCTAGAGTTACCAAACCAAGGAAAAAATTTCTTCCACTTTGCAGTTATCAGCGCTTAGATAAATGTTAAAGTGATTTTTTTTTTAAATAGTAGTAATACCATATCATGCACTTTGGCCACAATTTCTGTTGTTGTTGCTGTTTTTGGACGTCCACTACGTAGTTCATCTTCAATGCTTATACGACCACGTTTAAATTCAGCAACCCAATTTTTTACTGTTGTATTTGAAGGAGCACTTTCACCTAACACATTCACCATATCATTATGAATTTTTTGTCCCGATAAACCTTTTTTATGTAAATATTTAATGACACCACGCATTTCTAATTTTCCCTTTGTAAAAAAATCGCGGATGCGTCTTTTTTGAACACCTGTTTCTATATGAAGGAGTTACCAGATTGAAACAAAATTTAACATGTGTTCATAGCAGAGATGGAAATTTCCAAAACACTTAACGCTTTTTGTGCTAGGCTAAGAAGTTTCCGAACCGACCTCGTGTATTCGATACGGTATCGATCATAAAGCATCGATACCTACTCGGTATGGAAGAAAAAGCATCGATACATACTTGTATGGGTCAACTTCATATGATTAGCGGCAAAGAAGAATATGGAGCCAAAAATCAAAATCTTCATTATGGACTTCTCTGATCCACTGAAATTGCAGTGTCTTAATTAGGATACTAAAAGCGAAGCTTTTCAAACCGCAGGAATTCTATCATAACAATTCTTCTGCTGCATTCACCCAAGAGTTTGCCTTCTAACTGTTTAATGGACGTAGAAAAACTTTGTAGCTCCGATATAAGGCAATTTATCATTATTATAATCTTGGATAAAGTCACATAATTCTGGCCTGTGACTACTTCGAATGACTTTAGGAACTAGACTATTTGGTTTAGTATCTCAAAATCGTGACTGCAATCCTATAATTTTTTTTTTTTTATAAAATACAAACTTTCATCCGATTTTTCTGGTTCCATTTACACGAATTGCCGGGATTTATTTTTGAAAACAAATAAAATTATGGTAAAAATTAGAATTTCTTGAAGTAATTTGTTCTAGATATCTGGCTGCAATAATTTTATTGGCTCAGGCGCGGTGTGGCAGTTATCATTGTTTCGCTGCAACCGCATGTTGTCCAACTGACTGAAATCTCAGGCGCGGTGTGCCAGTTATCATTGTTTCGCTGCAGCCGCATGTTGTTCAACTGACTTAAATCTCAGGCGCGGTGTGACAGTTATCATTGTTTCGCTGCAACTGCATGTTGTTCAACGGACTGAAATTGCAAACTCTGCTATCATGTTCCTGTAACGAATGCCGTTTACATTCTTTACAATTTCGGCCCCATCTTCAAAAAGGTAAGCCTCAACCACGCTACCTGATTAAAATCTGCTTCATAGAGCTGCTTGCTGTAGGTTTCAATCCTTCTTGAAAATAATCATCCTTCTTGTTAGCTTTCTTTCAAAAATTTATGGAAAAATTATATAATAAATAATATGGCCTGAAATAATCACTAGCCAGATAAATTCCCCTAAACTTATCTGCAAAATAATAAAATTCTTATTGAAATGCACTTTAAGCAAGAAATTGATTAGAAAAATGTAAGTGCATAACGATATGCATAAATAACAAAGAACTAAGATAAGTAAACATGTTGATAAAAACCTGCTGCACTTCAAACAAAACAAAAACATCGCACTTTTTACCTATAAATACCTTGTCCCAGTAATGTATGTTAATTAATTCATCTTTACATTTAAATCAATATTTAAGAAATTAATCAGCTGATTGAACAAAAATGAAAGCAATTGGAATTTTGATTGCACTCTGCCTTGCCATACTGATTCTAAACGAATCAAATTTTGCCAAAGCGGAAGAAAACAATGTTCAACTGGAAGGACTGCCAAATAATGGTCGAGTTTTAAATAGACACAAACGGGCTACATGTTCCATTAGTCCAGCTTTATGTAATGCACACTGTTGGATTAAAAAACGTCAACGAGGTGTATGTAATAAGCAAAAGGTGTGTGTCTGCAAGCCCTGAGTTGAAATCTTTGACGACATTAATGGGTGCAGTGTTGCAAAAACTTTGTTCGCGAAAAATTTAACAATTTAATAAATTAAATACATATTTGGGCAACTTTTAATAAATTTTTGTGGGTTATTATCAGTGAAAATTGTTAAGAGGTTTCATTTCTTTGAAAACACTGTTCAACAAAAAAAATGTTTGATTTGTACATCGGGTTTTTCCTTCTCTTAAGAAGGATTTTTTATTTTTTCAACTTGTGCACTGGAATCAGTCGGACCGTCTTTAAAAAATCGTTTCAAAATGGCGTTGTAGTATCGCACTATTTTACAAGAATGATTAGAATATATTAATTTATATTCATATCATATTGTAATGTTGTTATCTTTAAAAATAAATTCTTCTATTTCTAATGATACAGACACTTTTTGGTTCCACAGTACCAAATCGAATTCATTTTATCAAATGTAAATAAAAACCTCAAGTGTCTCAAGTTGTTTGCTCACATAAGGTGTGTTCCACGAGAACTTGGACTAGTTCGGACCAATGAGAGTAAAAAGCACAATTACTCTCTAATTTGTAAATTTTATCCAAAAGTGCTGGTACGCAAAAAAAAAATTTTTTTTTATCTTGGACCAGTACTCAGATATGCAGAGCATTGCACCAGAACTAGGAAAATAGGTTGTGAGGAGGAGTATGTAGCACGAACGCGTACTATGTAAAAATGTGCGAGTTTCGGGAACAAGATCCCTAATCTCGTCAGAGCAAAATCCATTGTAGTAACGATAGAACAGAGGAACGCACCCCACACAGCGTCGATGCTCCAGTGAGTCAATGCAGTTGGCTACCCTACTATCAGCGATCAACTTTTTCGCCCTCTCCTGCACACGGTCGAGTAACCCCAAAATGGACTTTGAGGCACCGGCCCAAACATGAGAGTTGTATTCCATTTTCGGTCGGAAGTAGGTGGTATAAATAATAAGGAGGTCGGATGGTGTGAATTACATCTTACACCGTTTCAAAAACCCGAGGCACTTGAATGTTTCTTTAGAGACATGAAAAATGTGTTCAGTCCAGCAAACATCACACTGTATCTTCATCCCAAGAACATTAAGAGCATCCGATTCCTCAATATTTATACCATCCATGAGTACAGATGAAGCAGCATTTGCGATCGTTTGTGTGTTAATAAGCAACATTTTGTCTTATAGTGTGTTTCCATTCAAATGTTTTACTCGAAAACACGTATTTTGCGCAAAACACGTGTTTTCTGGGAAACAAAAACACTGTCACATGCCGTAGCGCTACCACCTTCTAGACGTTAATGCACCTTAATTAAAGCGTTAAATTACGTTGCGCTTTAAGCCCGGTATTGTGATTGGTATTTCACGTGGAATGCTATCAAAATGCATACATAAAAAATATTTGTGGAAAATCGACAAAACAAATGTTGCAAGAGATGTACTGTATTTTCTTGTGGAAAAACACATGAAATGTATCTGGCAACATTTATGAAAGCTGTGAAATAATTTAGCGTTTAGATATGAAAGTAATTTCATGAAAGTAGCAATACAATCACACTTTTTCACTAATATTCACGTTTTGTTTACTTTACATCAGCTTTCATCAAAAATTTCTTGAAACAAATTTTTTAAAGTTTTCTGAAAGAAAAATGACAAATTGCCAAACACTGTTGCCACATACAAAGAATTATACAAAGTTGCTGTCTTGTAGTAAAATAATAATTATAAAATTAACTTCTTTTGCATGTTATGAAAAGAATTATAATAGCTCTATTCACAGTCTCGTGCAAATGGTATTGCATCATTGCATTTGCATATTTTTACTCTACACTAACAAAATACACAGCAACGCACTTGCTAGTCTTATGCGTATATGTAATACTTAAAACCTATAGTTTCTTTTTGCTCTGCTTATGCAAAAGTTAATTGCAAGTCGACAGCTGACAATCAGCGATCCAAGCCAATTAGTTCGTAATCACCGCTTAGTTGCCGTCCCTCATCCCGCATTCAAATAACACCAATCGATGTCTTTATCTAACTTAAAATCGCTTATTCTATTAAAAAGTCCATTAACTGCTCCGTAAAGCTTTTTTTCGGCATATTTATTTTTGATTAAAATTTCAGTAAATTATTTCTGCCCTAATTATCAATCAGCTGTGAATTTCGTGCTTTGCAAAAAGTTCACAATTGATAGCATATATTTGCAATCACAAATGCACAATATTTATTGTAAATAGAGCTAATATGTTTTCCTTTTAATGCATATAAAAAACTTTATAATGATAAGTTTTTTCAACTATTGTCCCATAAATCTGTATATGTAATAAGTTTGGCAACTCGAATTAGTAAGCAAATAAAATAAGAATGGAAAGAATTTTGTGACTCTTTGCTTTGGCGATATTTTTAAAATGAACTTTCACTTTTCTGTGTAGACGAACAACAAACTTTCATGAAAGTCGTCTATTTCGTTGAATTTTTTATTTATAATATATATGTATATAGAAATTTCATGAAAGTACTTTCCTATGTAAAGGCAACGTAAAACAATTTGGCTTTATTTCGTGCGGAGTTTTTAACCTAGTGTCTACAACTGCGATTAACTCTGAGACAATATCTGACAAAACGTCGGCAGAATGAGGGAACGAATTTCTTTATGTCCATTTTAATGTCTAACAAGGAGTACACGTATTTTTGTTAATCTTATAAGAATTGATACATCAATGAAAGCCGAGAAGAAAACACATCTTTGCGATGAATAAAATCTTACATGAATTTTGTAAATGCACACATTTTGTACGAAAATAAACACTTATAGTACATAATGCATAAAAGTAAATTATTTTCCATTTAAAATGGTTTTTTAAAAGATATTTTGTAAAATTAATAATCGCTAAAATTGCAATGGCGTCTTTTTGTAAACAAACACATACACAATCGCTTTTTTGACAGCTCTTATTATAAGATCGTTGCCATAAGATTTCTCATAAGAACGCTCTCATAAAAATTATTATAAGACTGCGATAACACTGATTATAAGTCTACACGTAACAGAATTCTCTCTGCGATTGAATTTGATGTTCTCATCTCAGATATTATCGCATGTGTGGACACTAAGTAAGGAACAGCTGATATAAATTTTTTTTTTTACACTTGTAAAAGAAATGTAGTATATTTAAAAACCAAGGTGAATTCACTACTGGGTAAACTTGACAGCTCAGATAATTATTTTTTGCTTCTGGCGGTTTTTCCAATGAGACTGTCAAATTGTTTTTTTTTTTATGTTGTTTACAAACATTTTTGCGCCATTTTAATCCGAAGATTTTTTTGTATGATTTAGCGCAATTTAAAAGAATGAATGCTGCTCAAAACTTTCCGCATTTTTTTGAACAAAGTACTTAGCTTTACGCCCAAATTTCATAGGTTGCACTCTTACAGCCAGTTTACTAATCTCGACAACCTGTTTGCGTTCGCAATCTAAGCGAAAGAAAATTGATTTGGGTTCGTCTAACTTTTTTCTATGCGAACGATGTGTCAAAACTTAATCAAAATACATAAGAATATGCGAACGAATAGTAGTGAGATAGACAAACCCAAATTGATTCGAATGTGAGTGACTGGCTTTCTTTCGCATTCATTTTCTTTCGAAATTGGTAAACTGGCTGTTAGATTAACTTACACGACGCTGACAATTTGTAGATTTCCTTTGAACTGTATGATTTAATCGTTTTGTTTTATTTCTATATTCCATAATTTGTTTTTATATCTGCAGTATTTTTTGTTCAAGGTCAACTGATATTACGTACTTTTAGATTTTTGACGACGTTATCAAGGTTGCCAGAAATGCAGATTTATCTTCATTTTGCAGATTTTTCCTCTCTTAAAACACTAAATGAAGATTTGAAGATTTTTGGCCTAAAAACGCAGATTTTTGAAATTTTTGCAACTTGGCAAGTTTCTAGAAAGTAATATGAGCTTATGCATACGATAATTTAGTCTTTTTTATAATACTCTTTTAAAGTTGCTACCAAAATCATGTTACATTTTTACGACGATTTTTAAGTCATGTCTTTAATTTTCGACAATTACATCCCAAGGCAGCTTTAATATGGTAGTGGTATAAGCGCAGCCGTTTTTCGTTTCCTTTGCGTAAATTTGTCAAAAACACATAGACTTCCTTGCTTTTTTAAACAAAATTTTGACAACTATTCGTAAATTCTACTAACAAAATACATGTTGATGTTTGTTGGTGTTGTATTTATTGTAATTCTGTCACTACCTGTATAAAGCTGCCTTGTTACATCCTTTTGCTAATATCGATGTTAGTCAAAATAAAACAATTTTAAAAACATAACAAATAAGTCAAAAGGAAATTAGAAAAAATGAAAAATGGTTTTTGTTGTGACAATTTTTCAGTACAACAAGAAATGCCGTTTAGACATCTAAAATATTTATTAAACTATACTCGTACAGTTGCAAATAAATTTGTAAAGTATGGGGGGAGTAACGAAGACCTTCTGCCCACGATAGTAACAACAGTAATTTGCAGCGGCGCTGTGGCTAGCTATAACGACTTATGCCTTCGCATAAGAAATTGCCGAGTTTTGAATAAAAGAATGCCTCAAAAAAACTGTAAAGTAATACAGTTAGTTGAGGCTAACAGTTAACCAGTGAGAGCGAGACGCAAAACTCTCGAAGGCCAAACAACAACGACAAGCATGACCGCACTTCAGAAATAATTACGATAGCGATTTAACTTATTATATTTGTGTTAGAAGAAAAAAAAACTATATTTTCCGTTTTTTAATAATAATCCAATTTTATTTCATCTTTCTTTTTACAAGTTGGCACTTAGACTTCGACTCAGACTTAGACGTAGACTTAGACGTAGACTTAGACTAACTTTACTTTACAAAATTATTGTCTTAAATTAATTAAAAATGTTTACTCATTAAATTTGTTTTCGTTTTAAAATTGTTGTGCGAAGTCACCTATTGAGTTATTGCATTTTCTTTGTCAGAACGGAAGTGCAATAAATGCAGTTTTGACAATATTTATTAAAATTTACTTGGTTAAATTGGGGCCGTTGCAGTTCTTAGAACTGCGACCGAAAAATAGTCTTGGTTTAAAAATTTAATTTTAATTTCTTTAAACAAATAGGAAATGAGTTTTGTATTACTTTTTATTAATTTGTAAATTTGTTAAGAAATCATCAATAGGGTCATTCTTTATGTATGTGTGTGTATTTGTACTGTATGTAACTAGCGCGAGAACTGTTCTCCAGCCCAGAGCTGTATCTAAAATAAAGTCACTTAATTCTAACATAATGTTCAAATTCTAACCGAGTTTATTAAATATATAATGATTTTACCACATGCATCAGCAAATGTGCAGATAATCTTCAGCTAGGTAAGTCCGAATTTAATTTTAATAACTTTCATATATGTTTGTTTTGTCATTAAATCTATTTGCATTTTAATATTCTGAAATGCATAATTTCTTTCAATATGTTGTTAGTATTTTTTAAATTATTTATAAAAAGGTTATATTAATAAGAGTTTGAAGATTTTTTGAAGATTTGGAAAATAAAGTGCAGATTTTGCAGATTTTTTTCATGAGAAATTCTTGAGTTTTGAAGATTTTACCTCTTAAAATTCTGGCAACCCTGGACGTTATTTATGTTTGTGCATGTGTGCTACGAGTATGTATACAAATGGAGCATTTTATTAAAAAAATTTCCAACAAAAAAGAAATCCCCTCAGCGATATGTTTATTACCCTGTGCACTTATCTATGTATACGAGTATATGGTTTGTGGTTTGCCGCAAAGTTGATTAATCTTTTAAGTGAGATATAAATAGGTATCAATTTTAGTATTGAATGTTTTAATTTACGAAACAGCGCCATGAAATTCGTTGGGATTTTAATTTTCTGTTCTGTTTTAATAATTGCATTTAAAACTAGTGCTGCAACAGCGGTGACGGAAGACGTGCTAAATGTTGTGCCTGATTTCAAAAATAAGTGGACCACCAGCGGACTCGAATTAAGTAGACAAAAACGATTTACGTGCAATAGTTATGCCTGCAAGGCGCAGTGTATTTTTCGGGGATATAAAACTGGTTCCTGCGGCCATACTAACACTTGCAAATGTCAAAAATAAGAAATACTAATATTAATATATTATCTTTATTAAAATCGTAAGCCTTTAAAGTCAATTGCATTGTTTACATTTTTGACAGTGAGTTTCGTGGTTTATTCAAACTTGGATATTGTAAAATAATTTTGTGAAAATAAAAAAAATTAAAAAAAAACTATTTATTAATGAGAAAAAGTACTTTTATAATTTCTAATTGTAAAAAGTTTCATATCTCTATACACCTGTTTTACACTGAGATTACACATGCAAGTAACTTGTTACAAGTTACGGGTATATACAAGTATTAACAACCAATACATCGATTGTTTATACGTTCATTTTCAAAATGTCGTCGAAGCAAACTTTATATAACTTTTGTACAATATATATATTTTTACTTATTTAACTATGCAGTTACAAATAAATTTGCAAAGTATAGGATGTATAGCATGGGCGGAGTAACGAAGACTTTAAGGCCATGTCAGATAAAACTTTGTCGCTTTGCGTGACGTTTAAAACTTTAACAGAAAAACGCAAAGCAAAAGGTGTATAACACAATTAAAGCTTTGGCAACGCTTACGATTTGTTTATTTATCTAAAATAATGGTTGTTAATTTTTATATTTCATTATCTGTAAGATCTGGCAACATGCTGACAATGTAGTGACAATGAAAAATTGTCCCGCAGAATCTTACAATTTCATTGTCAGATTATGGTCTGACTAATAATTCATCTGCCAACAAAAATTGTCAGTTCACACGGTTGTCAGATGAAAACAAAAATAGCCAGACATGTGTGGCTCATGTTTGGCAGTGTTGCCCATCAAACTTTTTTCTGACAATGATGCCATTGTCAGGTACATTAATTTTATACATCTGTTGTGCGATTCTCTAACTTTTAACGATTCGATAATCGCAACTTTTGTCATCAAATTTCATCGCTTGCACTAACGATTGAGTGATTCTGCAACTTAATTCTAACGATGGTAAACAGCTGTATTTTTCTGGTCATTCATATAAACATTACGTGGCATCTCTACCAAAAAAAAGCGAAAACCACAAAGAAGAAAAGAAAAACCAATAACTTCCCATAACAATGTGTATACATATTGATTTTTATTTGTTGTGATTTTAGTTTTCAAGTGTCAATAAATATTATTTAATTTGTAATAAGGTAAGTAAAATAATATATGTGTCCATATGTTTCATATATTTGTTTATATGTACTAATTTCTATATGTTCAGAATGACCACAACTAAGACTGGTGTTAATCAATATAACTTTTTAAATTTATTAATTGTCAACTCAAAGGAATTGTCCAACTCCCGATTAACACAATGATTATCTCTTGAAGCGTTCAAACTTGTTTCATCGATTGAAGTGCGAATGACCAACGTTCAATAGCTATTTCAACAGAAAATACTCTTTACCGGTTAAAAAATTATACTGAAATTTTTGTTTTTGAAAATGTATTTAATAAATATTTTATGTATTTATTTATGTATTTAATATATAATAAATATTTTTATGTCTTAAAAATCTGATTGTAAGCACTTTATTTCATGGATGCGCAATTTAAAAATAAAAAATACACTTTAACGATTGAATAAACAGCAAGAAAATTTTTGTCTTTAAGAAATCGACAATCGGCAGTAAAATTAACAGCTGATTTTGATCGACTACGAATATCGTTAAGAAAATGTTACAGAATAACAATTACGATAAAATATCATTATAATTATTTTAATGATTCGATTATCGTTATATAAGTTACAGAATCGCACTACTGACAATTAAAACTGAGCTTACAATACCAGCCAATTATCTGGCAATGCCGACGATGAGTGTACTCACGATTGTCAGATGCCTGACAACATTGCCGTCTTACAATTGATTGACAATGGTTTTTCGGACAACGTTGTAAGTTAAAAATTGGCAGTTCACACGATTGAAATACATTTTCAGACAATTTGACTGGCAATATTGTAAGATTTGACAATCGTGTGTAAGTAGCTTTAATACGGTAATTTTGCTCAAAAACGGTAATTTTATAAGGTCGTATAGTACTTTGAAAATAAAAGTTAACATCACTGTATGTGTCTGTCAATTTGCAAAATATATAAAGGCGGCGCTGTCATATTTCACGTATTTTCTAAAATTCACATTACCCGAAGTTACTCTATTGTTTTAATAGATTTCTTCAAAAGCAGTACGAAAATGTTCCTTGGTTTAGGCGGTTTGCCGTGTCTAGACCCTGTCCTAATTACTTTAATGAATTTTTATGTAGCTTATGTCTGTCAGGAGGCTTCATTCTAAACTTTGTTGAAAAATTTTTTTAAATCGGCACATGAGTTATTGTTTAAAAATATATTAGATTTATAGATTTTCTCTTATATTCTTGAAACATTCACTTAATTGACTTTCATCCAAATATAAAACATATATATGTTAGTCGTTATAACACTTCGTTTAATTTAGATTTAATTTAACATTACTTAAAAAAAATTATTTTCGGAAAAGCACAAGCAAAATACCAGTTTACGGATGTCTAGCCTGCTCGTTCGTTAATTGCATTTAATACTAGAATAACACGCAAGATTTTGTTGCTTTTACACTCATAGAAAACCTGTCATAACTATGATGTATTTAAACATCAATGCAATGCCGAATGTCATCATTTTTGACCCCATCATACTTGTCATCGCTGTGATGTCAACCATTACATCAGTTGCTCTAATTATCAACAGCGGCAATTATGACAAATATTTCATCAATGAAAGGTCGCACTGACGTCATGGGGATGCTTTATCGGAATACGTTTGATGAGAGCATGTAATCAATGCAAGGAAAATCCAATACCCAGGAAATTGCTAAAGGGCGTTTCAGACTATCATACAAGTCTTAAGATTTTGATTGGATTTTGTGGGACAAAAATCTAAAGATATTTGTTGCGACTGTCAAAAAATCTAACGTACCATTACATTTTGTTTTCACACCATCACACCTAAAGTAAAAGAAGAAATGATTTGAAAATAAACAGCCAATTTACTTAACATCTGGTTTTAATATTTTTATTATTTGCTTTTGCAAAAAATGCAACCTTGATCCAATGAAAAACCTTATTCTTTAAACAAATTTCTAAAACTGGTGAAGTGTTATGGGATGTCAAATCTTTTACCGTATTATTTCTCATTTTCATAACGTTTTACATTCACACTATCACACTTTCACGTATTATTTGATTTTTTGACTAGTCTTAATACAAAGTGTGATAGTCTGAAGTGCCCTTAAGTGATGTCAATGTAATGACAAAACATCATCAGTAGAGTGGCGCACTAACATCAGACCAACTATAAATTGGATTGATTTGGAAATCAATTTCATGACGACATCATCAACATTAACCTCCGGTTATAATTTCTGATTTCAAAAATATGTTCAAACATAACTTTATATTTTACCATCTTAAAGAAATCAATGAGAGTTAAAAATCTTCTGATAATACTTTTGATGACTTCCTGCCATCAATACAATGCCTGTGTGGCGTATTATCATATTTTAATTGCGTGTATGCTGTGTATGAGGCAATATTCGCTTTCTTTGCTTCGTAGCTCTTCTTTTCATTTTACTCTTTGCGCTGTCATTATATTTATGTAACTAAATGTCATTAATATGATGCATTTTTTCTCTTCTTCTTAAAAATGAATTTAAATTTAAAAATAATAATTTTAACAACCTAATTCCTTTTCAACAATAAATATAAAATATTATAACGCTATGTAGGCTTTTTTTATAACGAATTTTGACAAATTCGATGTATTATACCTATTAATAAAATGTATCATTGAATTGATGTCACCACAGTTGTAGCATTGATGATACTCAATATATGACAAAATTGTCTGATGACTTTTGTTGTTGAGATTGATGTCAGTTTTCATTTTACTGATTACTATTTACATACTATTGATGTCACAATTCTGATGACCCGCCGCCATCAATATGAAGATGCTTTTTTCGACATCCATAAACTGGCACTGAACTAAAATTATCATGAAAAGAGGTAACTTATTCTATTGCAAAACTCTTGCTAATTCACAATGATAATAAAACACACAAATTAATCAAAAGCAAACATATCTTTAGTTTATTGCATTCTTAAAGTGTTTTGCAAAAAAAGTTTTCAAAAATTGCACCCCTTAATGGTCTTAAGAACTTCAACTTAACCGCGACAAATGCACACCTTATTCTTGTTACATACACCTCGTCTACGTCCCTTTAACAAACAATGTGCATTACATAAACCTGGATTAAAAGAACACGTTCCCCGTTTGTATCTATTTAAAACTGGTACATGCATCCATGCAATCCTTCCAATTGATAATTCTTGTCTTCTGCTTTAGCAAAATTAGATTCGTTTAGAATAAGTACGGCAAGACAGAGTGCTACCAAAATTCCAATTGCTTTCATATATTTGAATTTGCCGACTTTTTTTTTTTTTTGGGTTAAATATTGCTTTGTATGTACAACTGATTTAATTAACATATATTGCAGAAGCGAGGTATTTATAGGTGTTAAAAATTGTTTTCTAATTGTAGTTATGTTAGTTTGAATTTTAGGGGATTTTTTAAAACTAATTTACTTATTTTAGTTTTTTTATAATCAATGCAACACGTGTATACCTATATCTTATCGCTTTTTTTCTTAAAGTGTGTTACTATATTGTTTTGCAGATAAGGCTCCTTAAATTTATCTAGTTGTTTATTTCAGGCCGAAAGGTTTATTACCTAAATGTTTTCACAACTGCCTTGTAGAATTGTATATGACGTTCAAAATCACTATACGGGGAGCCAATCTCTAGGGGAAAACAACACAGAGACTATAATAGATGAGTGATCCGATGACAAATCTAATGAAGGCTTCACTTGCATCCACTCTAAAGGAAATTTTTTTGCAACTCCACAATCTATAACATCTAGAATCTTTCGTCAGCCTGATGGCCAATAAGTGGGGTGTCCGCTTGAAATCACATCTAAGCCCATTTTAGAAATAGTGTCAAAAATTTTTCTGTTCGAGTACTTTTTTGAACAATAGAATTTTCAGAGAGTAATTCTTACAATTTGCTGAAAAATTACTTATTTACTGCAAAGTAAGCGAATAAACCTAATAATTTTTATGAGAGCGTTCTTATGAGAAATGTCGTCGCAACAATCGCGCTGTCAAAAATGCAGCAACGAAAAAGATGGCATTGCAAATTTTAGCAATTGTTAGTTTTGCAAAATAATTATTGAAAAACACTAATAAAAAGAAAACGATTTTTCTAAATACATTAACGGCTTACAATTAGTGATTTCTTTGTTATAAAATAAGCACACAAGAACTTTAGCAAAAGTGGACTTGAGTGAAGTGTTGTGGGATGTCAAATCCCTTACCGTATTATTTCTCATTTTCATAACGCTTTACATTCACACTATCGCACTTGCACGTATTATTCGAGAAGTCTTAATACAAAATGTGGTAGTCTGAAGTGTCCTTAAAGGCCATGTTATAGTCTATTTACACCAAAGCGAAATCTGCTCATTCGAGATTTCAAGCCAAATCTAGTAGATTTTGAGAAGATTTCCCATACAAAATGAAACCTACTTAATGAGTAGATTTCGACGAAATCTCCTGAAATCTACTTAGTACTAAGCGATGCAACTGTGATTTCTTGCAAAAAGTACTTAAAAATACTACGCTGCAACAAAAATTGCACTATAATGTGGTGTATGCAGTCTCTGTGCACAAAAAATATACACTTTAATGCAGGTGTATTCAGTCTCTGATAATATTGTATTGTAAAACCCGCATGCATAAATTATTTTTGAGCAAATGAAATCTTGCTAGATGTCAAAAAACGGTGGTGTAAACGATATAGATTTCGTTGTAGATTTCAATTCAAATTTACTAGATTTTGAGTTGGTGTAAATGCGCTATTGCACTATCATACACGATCGTGCGATCTACAAAATGAAGCATGTGTGCTGAAAAAGTACTAAAAATGCAACCGTGCAACAGACTTTTTGACAAATCATGCGATTTTAAAATTTTATGAAACTTTTCAAAACATTATGGTTTCTGTGCGATCAGTGTGAAAAACATAAGAATATTGTTGGTGCCTCAAGAAAAAAATTTAAGTAATGTAAAATTATTATGTTAATAAGAGTTTTTAATTGTTTTATTGTGTATATAAATTATTTAAATCATAATGTTTTGTGTAATAGTGTGGCCTACAACGCCATTTTGAAACGATTTTTTCAAGTCAGCCAGACTTTTGAAACAGTTTCCTGTGAATGAATCGTACGATCGTGTAGGATAGTGAATCAGGGCCTTAAAGAGCGTTTTAGACTATCATACAATTTTTAAGATTTTTATTGGATTTTGTGGGACAAAAATCTAAAAATATTTGTTGCGACTGTCAAAAAATCTAACGTACCATTACATTTTGTTTTCACACCATCACACCTAAAGTAAAAGAAGAAATATGATTTGAAAATAAACAGCCAACTTACTTAACGTCTGGTTTTAATATTTTTATTATTTGCTTTTGAAAAAAAAAAATGCAGCCCTGATCCAATGAAAAATCGTATTGTTTAAACAAATTTCTAAAAATGGTGAAGTGTTATGGGATGTCAAACCTTTTACCTTCACACTATCACACTTGTAGGTATTATTTGATTTTTTGACAAGTCTTAATACAAAGTGTGATAGTCTGAAACGCCCTTAATGGCATCATGCCATTTCTTTCATACTTACATAATTGATATGTACCCTCAATAGTTTTAGAAAATATTTGTATATGTTCGTGTTTATATATGAGCAAGCTTATGCTTTTTGATAGCTCATATAATGATATGAACGAAATAAATATTACAAAACAATATTATATCTGATATAATAATATAGCCATAATACGTATACTGAAGGCTACTCATGATATAATTCTCTCTGCTATCAAATTTGACGTTTGCTTATAGAATTTCTGGCATTAATTCACGTAGAGACTCCTTCTTGAACCTATTGCATACAAATATATGTATAAAAATATATAATAAATACACTGATAGTGTTACTTAAAACGAGTTTTTGTAATGGCAACTAAACACATCTAAATTTTTTCAAAGTTATGGCAACTCCATCAGAAAGTGAATCAGCTGTTTAGTTTTTCGAACAAGCATATGACGTGTACTTGACAGTTGGCAAAATAATTTTTTGCAAGAAAAAGGGAAAATGTTTTCATTCCATTATTTAAAGTATTAAAACTTTTTTAGAAAAAAAGAAAAACATTGAAAATATAAAGGAAAATATACAAAATGCTGACTCTAAGAGAAAGACAAATAAGTAAGATTGTGAATATGTTTCAAGGGCAAAAACTAATTCTAAAACCAAAATGTTTTACGAGTGACTATTTTAAATTTTTTAGATGCCATTAAGCAAATGCTTAATTTAAACGTTCAGCAGCAAAAAGTATTGGCCGCTGAACCAGTTTGGAAAATATTGATTTATGACCGAGTGGGACAGGACATTATCTCCCCGGTTATCTCCATTAAAGAATTAAGGGAATTGGGTGTGACGTTGCATGTGTAAGATAATTAATCTAATAAAAGTGTTAAAATGTTTGTGTTCTGTAATTGCTCTAATATTTTAGACAACTGCACTCTGACCGTGATTCTATACCAGATGTTCCAGCAATTTACTTTTGTTTACCAACAGACGAAAATCTGGATCGTATTCAACAAGATTTTACAAATGGCCTTTATGATATATACCACTTAAATTTTTTGGCTCCCATTTCAAGGCAGAAAATTGAAGATTTGGCTTCAGCGGCTCTACAAGCAGGCTGCGTAGCCAATATTCAACGAGTTTATGACCAATATGTAAACTTTATTAGTTTGGAAGATGATTTCTTTGTTTTGAAGCACCAAAAAAGTGACCAACTATCCTATTACTCCATTAATCGCGCCAATACACGGGATGATGAAATGGAAGTTCTTATGGACTCCATAGTGGATTCTTTGTTTGCTGTTTTTGTTACACTGGGCAATGTGCCCATTATAAGGTGTCCACGTAATAGTGCTGCCGAAATGGTGGCGCGTAAGTTAGAAAAGAAATTGCGTGAAAACTTATGGGATGCTCGTTCGAATTTATTTCACATGGATGCTACCCAGGCGGGAGGAGGTGTTTTTAGTTTTCAACGTCCGGTTTTATTGCTGTTAGATCGTAATATGGATTTGGCAACACCATTACATCACACTTGGTCTTATCAGGCTTTAGTTCATGACGTCTTAGACTTGGGCTTAAATTTGGTTTATGTGGAAGATGAAGCACCAGCTGGCGGTAAGTTTTTGCTTATACGTACTTTTTTTATAAACAACTTTGATCCCTTTTCGCTTTTTAGGAACACGTAAAAAGCCTAAACCTTGTGATTTAGATCGCAACGACCGTTTTTGGAGCACTCACAAAGGCAGTCCTTTTCCTATTGTTGCTGAGGCAATACAAGAAGAACTAGAATCCTATCGCAGTTCAGAAGATGAAATTAAACGACTCAAAACAACTATGGGTATTGATGGAGAAAATGAAGTGGCATTTTCTATGGTAAATGATACTACAGCGCGCCTTACAAATGCTGTTAATTCATTGCCTCAGCTAATGGAAAAGAAACGTTTAATTGACATGCATACAAAAATTGCCACCGCCATTTTAAATTGCATTAAACAAAGACGATTGGATTCGTTTTTTGAATTGGAAGAGAAAATCATGTCCAAACAAACATTGGATAAACCTCTCATGGAACTTATCAAAGATCATGAATTTGGCACAGCTGAAGACAAATTAAGACTATTTATTATTTTTTACATTTGTTCTCAAAATGTGCCCGACTTTGAGATTGAACGTCTAAAAGAGTGTCTGCAAGAAGCTGGCTGTGATTTATCATCACTAGCCTACATACAGCGTTGGAAGGGTATTATGAATCGCTCGCCCAATATGCAACAAGCTACCCAGTACGAGGGTGGAGGCACTAAGACTGTTTCCATGTTTTCAAAATTGGTATCACAGGGTTCGTCCTTCGTAATGGAGGGCGTTAAAAATTTGGTGGTGAAAAAACATGTAAGTGAAATTTATATCATGAAACGATTAGGACACACTGTGTTTCGAAAATATATTTCATTTGAATTAAAATGAAAGAAATTTATTGCAAGTACACATCAGTTCGTTTGTGC
Organism: Thecocarcelia acutangulata; assembly: GCA_914767995.1. Classification (NCBI taxonomy): domain Eukaryota; kingdom Metazoa; phylum Arthropoda; class Insecta; order Diptera; family Tachinidae; genus Thecocarcelia; species Thecocarcelia acutangulata. The sequence goes on along the minus strand of OU612097.1, from coordinate 97,151,161 downwards.
TTCCAACATAAAGTATGTAGACAAAATGTTTGTACGGACAGTCAGTTTTTGACAGCCTTTAACCTATTAAAGTCGGAAATACCCTATCCTACACAAACATGTATTGTATTCTAACGAAAATCTGACAGCATTCTGTCTTACTAAAAACAAATTGCTTTAAAAAAAGTTGTATACACAAAAGGCTTAAAAACGGTATTCAAAGGGTGGGCCAGAAATTACCATGGGGCTTAAAAGTTGAATAACTTTTTCGTTTATTTTTAATTTTTTCTCAGATTATATAATATACAAAATGAACATTTTTATATATACTAAGGACGTGTGCGAAACGGTAGCAAAGTACTATGGTGAAAAATAATTTGTCGGTGGTAAACAAATTTCATGTTTTTGCAGTGTGAAAAATATTTTTGACAACATAAAATTTTGACAAGACAGAAAAAAATGTAGCAAAAGTAATAAAAAAAAAAATTAAATTAATAAATTAAAAAATAGTTATAATAGAGCCATCAATTTAGTATTATTTGATTTTTATGCTTTTAATTATAAAATTTTCAATTACAATTGATTTCAAATATTTCTATCCTATTGTCAAAAGTTATATTAGCCCCTAGAGCTAGTAAAATTTTTTTCACCTCAGAAATGTCAAAATTTTACTTACGAGAGTACTTTTCTACCGTTTTACACACGTCCTAAGTATGGAAAATATTGTCTCTTAAATGACCACCGTTTACAACTTCGCATTGATGGGCTCGTACTAGAGCATTTTCCATAACATCTTTAAAAATTTGTGGCTGTAGTGTTCGAATTTCTGCAACAATGTTTGCCTTGAGGTCAAGGATTGTCTCTGGCTTGTTAACATAAAGTCGCTGCTAAAAATTACCTCAAATAAAATAGTCGGGTGCTGTCAAATAAGGCGATCGCGCTGTCTAAATCATTTCTGGAAATTATTCGCTCTCCAAAAATTTGAATTGAAAGGTCCATTGTTTCTCGGGCAATGTGGGCCGTGGCTCCATCCTGCTGAAACCACATGCCAGGTCTGCTTTCAAGAGCAGGACGTAAAAAATGTTCTATTATAAACCAATACCGCTCTCCATTTACAGTTACAGCACTTCCATCTTCATGTGATCTCACACCATATATTGTAATACCTATTGAGGTGCAATTGGCATTTATAAATGGCTCTTGGATTTTCAGAACCCCAGAATTTACAATTCTGTTTATTATCAAAGCCATTTAAAGAAAAATGAGCTGCATCACTTATAATAAAATTTTCGATGAAGTTGATTTCATTTCTGGCCAACTCTTGAAATTTAACTGCAAAATTTTGACGTTGCCGATGATCTGCAGGTTTTAATTCTTGCACCAATTGCACCTTATATGGGTATAGCGTACAGTTTCATGAACCCAGCCCACTTGGGTCCTTTTGCTCCCGTTGTGTTGTTTTATGGGTATAACTGTAAATCTTTAAAATGTGCCGTGATGACGTACGAAACATTCCTAGTTGAGCAGAACGCCTTCTGGCAGATGTTTCAGGTGTTCTTTAACACTTTGTGGTATTCGTTCAATATTTTCCGCAGTGTGACTGAAACATGGTCTACCGGTTCCAGGCAAATCTGTTACGGTGCCATGTTGGTGATGTCGAAATTCTGACGTTAAAGTGTCGACGATATGCTATTTGCATTAAAATAATTGATCTCTGATTTAAATATTAAAATGTATTATTCTAGTTACTTGTTCAGTTGTGTATCTCTATATTATTTATTCTCCAAGTGTTATTTATATAATCTGGGGAAAAAATAAAACAAATATATATATAAATGAAAAAGTTATTAAAGTTTTAAAACCCATGGTAACTTCTGGCCCACCCTGTAGATTAAAAACTATAAATGCTGTGTGCATGCTGTCATAATTGAAAGTGCTATTTGAAATTTGAGTCAGCTGAGATATTTACTGTTTAGTTATGACAAATCAAAAAACATAGTTTTAAAACTCGTTTTACTTTATGACTTTTATTTGGAGCAAAGCAAAATTTTTACGACATCATAAAATATTAGGACATTGTGCGTGATATGGCACCATTTAAATATTCCAATTGGTTATTTCCACAAACCTTTGCAAATCGGGCAAACTTAGCAAAACAATCTGTCAAAAACTTATTATATAATTTAAAACACAATGTTCTTGACTTATCATACCACTAAATACGATTATGAATTGCTTTAATTTCTTCTGTTTATTTTTTTTTTTTTTCTTTTGCAAAGAGTCTTCCTGTTACCAAAATCACCGAACAAATCATGGAATGTCGTAGTAATCCGGAAACCGATGATTATCTTTACTTGGATCCTAAGCTTTTAAAGGGTGGCGATGTTATGCCTAAAAACCGTGCTCCTTTTCAAGACGCTGTTGTTTTTGTTGTAGGTGGGGGCAATTATATTGAATATCAAAATTTGGTGGATTTCATACGTCAAAAACAAACTGCCAACGTTACAAAACGCATCGTTTATGGATCATCTACACTAACAAATGCCAAACAGTTTCTCAAGGAACTATCTGCTTTGGGTAGAGAAATTCAAGGACCCGTCTTGAGTTAGGATTTTGGTCATTTAGCCAAGAATTCACTTTTTAAGTGCTGTTGAACAGTGTAACACAATACAGCAGCAATATTGATTTTTTTTTATATAATATACATAAATCAAAATAATTGGTTTGTTTATATGTTAAACATAAATTGGCATATTATAGTTTAAATTTGGTTTAAGTTCAAATACGATGTATTTTCGAAATTTACGATAACTAATTTTTAATTATTGAAATAAAGCAAATTATGGAGTAGGCTTTTGGATAATACAATTTCTTTAAATGCATAACTCATCTTGCTTCGACAAAAAAATTTTTCCAATCGGGTTATTGACGGCTTCCTTGCTATCCGTTGGTATCAAGATAAATCTGCCGAATATCTTGTTAAATGTCAGCAATCTACCCGCTTTATTTATAGCCGATATTTCAGATTGAAGAACACTACATCGTCCGGTAGTCTGCAGGATATTTAAGTGTGGAATTCTTCTATGTAAATGCCTACCCAAACTCTATCTCATTCTAGCTCCGTCCGTATAAACATAGAAGGATTCAAATATTGAGGAAGATTCCCCTTTTGGTTGTAAAGTGTTGAGTGCGGGAGTATAAGTATGCGAAACCCTGCCTACCCGGGGTAAGTTGCCGGCGCTTAATAACGCCACTGGCTATAAGTTTTAAAAGGCAACTTTAATGCCTTTATTTATTTATTTATTTCTAATAAGCAGATGTATGCTTAGTTCAGTAAAAGCCGATTGTTAGGCTGATAAAATTCTGTTCTCTATTTTCAAAAAGTTGTCCTTACAAACTAAAACAACGGGATTCTTAAAATTAAATCGTTATAATATTTGTTATATAATTCCAATAATTCACTTCCATTTGAGTGAATTATTGATAATACAGTTCAAGGCGTATTCATAACAGGTGAAATTGACTGCGCAGCTGATAACTTTTTTTTATAATTTTAATCTGTTTCAGATGTCAATGGCATAATTAAAACAAAATTGGAAAAAAAGTTAAAATTTTTTTTTTTTACATTATTCTATTTTGAGCGCCAGATATCATCCAGAATCATTCGCAGTCTGGCTGGCCATTTGCACCTTTTCAAGCTCTATGATCTGAGACTTTAAGTTTTACGAAATAATTAAAAGTTTCACAATAAAATTAAGTTTTTCTTTTATTGTAATTTTTTTTTTTTTTAATAGAAACAATTTTTTAAATTATGTATTGCATCTTGAGCGCCTGCTATCCTCCAGAATCCTCCCCAATTTTGCTGGCCATTTTCCTCTTTCCAAGCTCTATGACCTGAGGCTATAATTTTTACGAAATAATTAAAAGTTTCACGAAATAATTAAATGTTTGTCTTTTATTGTAATTTTTATTTTTTATTTTTGTTTAATTCCTTTTTGTGTTTATATTTTTACCTTGACATTTGAAAAATATTTATTTTTTGTAGTGTTGTATTTATTGCTCTTGCATTTACCTGGTATGAATTCGCCTTGATACAGTTTTACAAAAATTCAGTTGTAAAATAGTGTTTCACACAAGGCAAGAAATATATAAATTAAAATAAAAAGTATTTAAATATAAAATACACTACTTGGTAGCCAAAGCTCATTGAGAGTAATGGTTTTGGAATACAATAATCAAGTAGATCAGGGACTAAGTAATTTTTAATCTCAAATATATTTGCTCCAGGTTTCTGTCTCGTTCAACCTGATCGCGGTTTTTATTGCTATTTGCCTGCCTTCCAGGTCACATGGCATCTAGCTCATAAGTGCAAGACGTGCTTTAGTTGGTGTTGTCCTCATGGCCCCTGTGATAAGTAAGTATTGCTATGGTTAGACTAATTTTCTTAATTTGCAGTCTGTTGGTTGCGGAGTCAAGTGATTTCCACCATACTGCTGATACTCCACGGAAAATGATCTGTTATATTACCATTTCGTAAAGCTACACAACTCCTTTTAGTTGTATGCCCCATATTGAGCCTATTGCTTTTTTACATAGACAGATGACTGTTGTAGTCTTGGATACTCTAGCCGGGAATGACGGTCGAAACAAGGTTTGGCGAAAACCGAACACTGTACTTGGTCCCAAAAATATTATACCAACTGTACAACGTGATGGGGGCAGTGTTATGATGTGGGTAGCTATGGTGGCATCTGGACTGGTTTTTGTTGAAGGCGTTATGGATAGAAATCAGTATAAGTTAATATAGGAAGAACACCTGAAGCTATCTGTGGAAAGCTTGGGTTGGGGAAACCAATGAAAATTCCAACAGTACAACGATGCGCATATTGACCGAGACTGTGTGCTTTATCATGCACCAAGACAATTATATAATAATAATTTGGTGATGTCTATGCCATTTCGTTTTCAGGCAGTTATTGAAGCCCAAGGTGGTCTTGCGAAATATTAAAAAAATATATATATTTTTTAATATTCGGATTATTTGATCTTGTTTTATTGTTTTTTTTTTTATTTATTTAATTCAATATTTGCAATAAATTCTTTCAGCTGGAGTTAATTTTCATTTTCCTTCTTTAGAAAAAAATAAATTTTCCTGAAGAAGTCTTCCAAAGGAAGACGAAATATTACAAAATACATTAAACATTAAAAAAAAAAAAAACAAAAAGGACCTTGAGCTGAAGGAATTTACTCGTTTTGCAAATATTGAATCAAATAAAGGTCAAAGCAAATAGGATCAAGAATTCAAATTTATTTATTTAAATGAAATTAAATATTGTATTAGATTTTTACAACTGTATGTTATTGCTTTTGAATTAGCTTTTTGTTTTGTAAATAAACTTTTTTTAATACTTTAAATATTAATATAAACGCTTGAATTAATAATACAAAATAAGGGGGTGTATGTAGAGTTTTTGCCTTAACTGTATATTTCTTTTTTTGTATCTAGTTACTTCTTACATATCGTTAGTATCGCATAAAAAGGCCCTAACTCGCATTTGTCTGAATCCTATTTTTTAGGGATTCTACTTTCTCATAAATATACAGCGTCACAAAAATTTAATTAAATAATTTCATAAATATCGCTTTTACAAGCAGCTGAACAAATAAATTACCTGTAGGTTAATCCATTATGGTTTTCGTTCTCCTGTAAAATTGTAATCATGTTTGTTAGGGCCTTTCGGCATGAGACCAACGATATGTAAGTTTTTTCTACACAAACAAATTGCCTGGTTGGATTTGTATTATTGTCGAGTTGCATCTATTTGATATAGATGCATTTTGTCTGCAATATTAATCATAACTAAATTTTAATTAATTGAAACTGAATATTTAAACACTGTTTTACCATTAATGTCCAATATTAAAAGTTAAGCAAATTAACGCGTAAACAAAACATTTCCTTTGATATAAAAGCACCAAAATTCTGTATGAAACTGTATTATCATTTGTGATATGTTGGTACTGCTGTTCATTCACTATAAGCAAAAAGGTTTGTGAGTTCGATAAAACATACTTTATTTTGTTGGAGTTGACGAAATTCTTTGTTAATGAGTATGTTATACCATATGATTTTGATAAAGTTTTTAAGGAATAAAAAAAATGGCGGGCAGTGCAGTGTTATTAAAAGCAGGTTGCACAAGATATCCCAACAGAGCTCACTGTAAAATTTTCATCCTTACATAGTGTATATACTCGTATATGTATGGGCTTGTTCGGAAATGCATCACTGCGCTGCATCTGATGCGCAGTAGGTTCTATAAAGCAAAAGTTTGCAGCATTGCAAATGTCTTGCGTTCTAAAATGCAACTGTTAAGCAGATGATGCGCAGAAAAACTTCAAATAAGCATCATAAAACTGGCTGATGCAGTGGAAGAGTGAAGTAATGAATATTTTTTTAATTTGTTATTTGTTGTGTTTTTAATTTTATTTAGAATAGAAAGTGATGTAAAATTTTCAAAGTTATTGATAAGAAAACGATTGGACATGGAGGAAGAATATTCCGCAGGCAAGAAGAAATAATCTGTTCTCTGGGGAAAGGAGTTAGAAAATATGATGGAGCAGGCACCTAATAGAAATTATACAAAGGAACAAATTAATGGGAAGTTTCTAAACCTGCTAACAACGTATAGGAGAATAAAATCCAGGAATAAAGAGTTTGGAAGAAATGCGACAACGTGGTTGTTTTTTGAAGATTTTTACGAAATTTACGGTATTTTGCTGATTGTATAATTTCGAATCATTTTTATATTCATCCAAGTCAACAAATAAATTTATTAATAATTTGCCCATTTTTAATATTCCCGCGTTGGCAATTGTAAACAAATCGTTTACTGAGCTTCATCTGATGCGCATCAGAATCAGCTGTTTTTCATCTGCATAGCTAACTAATCACTATTATATATGTATGCTATGTTCAGTAATTCATTTTTTGTGGAAGTGATTTAAAATCATCATAAACGTGTTCTGTACCAGAGAACATCTTTGAGCGATTGCAAAAAAGGAACATTTTATTTATTTAAAAATTTTTAGAAACATAATTAATTATGTAAATAAAAGCAAAAAAAAATTAACAATAATTAAGTTCTAACGACAAAGGTTTTCGACCTATATATATATATGTATGTCAGTGTTTTATATGAGTGTATATAGTTTGCAGTTCTTCAATAGTAAAATAACGTCTTTTATGTTGATGTTATTGACGGTCTTAAGTAAATCTGGTAGACAAATTTTCCCAAATAGTTGCTCAACAACATGAAAAACATTACAATTTGTTCAAATATAATTTTTTGTTCAGCCCCACAAATGCGCAGTTGATTTTTAATCAGTAACACAGCATAGCATTATCTTCGTTAAGTGAGTGCAATCATCGTAAAGGTGTTCGTGCATGAATATAAATGAATGCTTGAATATAAATAAAGTCGGCAATTTTTGCGTTTGAATTTTTACTTTGGAACAAAAAAAAAATAAATAAACAAAAATCAATGCAGTGATGTGTTCAACAGTTTCAAGGCAGCTTTATACAGCTGCCTTGAACAGTTTTTCTGTACAGAGGTTCAATTCGTGTGGCTGACAGCCGGCTTTGAGCCGCCGCCGGTCTTGTTTTACTTTGTCCAGCCGCCGCCGTTATGGCAGCTGAAATCGGCTTATTTTCATCCGCCGTATTTACATATTCGACAGCTTGAGCCGATTTTAATTGCTGAACTTTTTAGCAATTTTCTTTTGGAATTGCTTTCTTGTCCACACACAAAAACTTTTTTCGGCAATTCTTGAGCTTTCTCTATCTTATTTCATACAATTTACATTGTATATGCACATACACACATGAGAGAAAAATAAGGAACTGCTGAGAATTGCCGAATACTGGCAATTCTTTTTCCCTTCTTATTCCCCTCACCGAAAGCTTCTATGAAGTCAAGAATTGCCCAACAAAAGTTGCTGTGTCTGACTTGGCACTTAGCTCTACAGGGTGGCTTATTTGTAGCAGCATAATGACTTTTATTTTATACTTTTACTTTATACTTATGTTTAAGTATTTTATACAATTTTATATATTGCATGTAAGAGTTTGACAGTATAATCATACCACAACCTGTTCCTTGTTACAATATATTTAGTGTCACCTTGGAAATTATTTGATTTTATGGTATTTTATTAGAAAAGATCCGATATTTTTCAGGTGACAGATTGCTATAAGTTTACTTTTTCTAAAATCTTTATTAATTTGAGCCACATATTGTTATTTAAAATCAGTTTTGTTTAAATAAATTGAGCCACGTAATGTTATTTATTTCTTTTCCAAAATATTTGTTTCTTAATAAGTGAAATAACCTCGTAGCTCAAAAACTATAGTTAAAAAAAAAACATATTATATTTGTAATTTCCATACTCGTCTTAGAAAATATGTATGTTTACAAAATAGCTCCTGAAACTTTGAATGAGTTTATGGAACACTGCAAAGGATAGTATTGTTAACAAATTTGTATTGTTGGCTCGAAATAATTATGTGTATATATTGAACTATGACGTCGTTTGAGTAAATCAGCGATATTTAGTAAATTTGTACCACAAAAGTTTTTATACAATTAGACAAAAATTTTTATGAATTTAGATGAACAATAGTGAAGAATGTATTTGTCTAAAAGTGTACTTTTTAAACAATATTTTGACATGTTATATCCTGATATATTAAAATTTTACCACATGTATGCAAAAAAAAACACATATGTCGGCTACAGCCGACTTTTAGCCGCCGCCGACCTTTTTTTTGCCCAGCCGCCGTCGCCGACAACTATGCGACGAATTGAACCTCTGTTTCTGTATGCTTCTTTGGAAAAAAAATCAAAACAAAATACACATATAAATAAAAGGCTTTCATAAAAAAGACATGTATGTATGTACATACATATAAGTATATTCGTTTTTAGAACTATTTTAAAAAACACATTTAATAAATTAAATTAGACTTAAAATGCCTACATATACAGGGTGGCTGATTAAAGCTGATACAAAAAAAAAAAAAAAAACGTAATAACTTATTTTCTGTGCAACTAACCTGTTCTATTTTTGTTGTGTTTTATAGATTGATCTTTAAATTTAACTAAAATGGAGAATTGGGACAATGAAACCAGAATTTAAATAGTGCAACGCTTTAAAGTTCGCTGTTTCCGTCCAAAGAGAATATTGGCGCACGTTTGGCGGCAATCCTTCTAGCAGATGGATTATAATGAGGCTTGTAAAGAATTTTGCCGGGCGTAGCACAATCGCCAGAAGGCCTTATCATCGAGATCTCTCAATTCGGACGCAGAAAACTATTGCTGCTGCCATACAATCCAATTCTAGAGTTTCGACAAGGAGCTTGTCTGCTCTAATGGGTGTCAGCAGACAGTCACTGCAGACAATTTTGCATCAAGATTTAAACTTATTTCCATATAAGACTTAGCCCTAGAGAACCCTAGAGACTTTCCGATTCGCTTGGAATTTTGTGAGAAGATTATTCAAATGTAAGAGTAAAATGTGCATTGGGTGTTTGTAGTACTTATACACAAATTGCTTCTGTGAAAATGGGAATTTTTGTTGTGTCCTGAAGCCGGCTTTGGGAATTACCACAAAAGTCGGAACAGCTAAGCCAATCGAATCGGAACCAAATTATATTCGGTGCGCGATTCGGCCGTAGATATCTGAACTATTAACTGTCATTCAATTTAGTGCGAATATTGAAGTTGCCACATTGATTCCGGGGATGTGGGGGATTTTGGGGATTCCTGAAGCCGATTTTGGGAATTCCAAAAAAAGCTCGGAACGCGTTATACAGATAATAACATGGATAATTGGTTTGATATCGAAGCGTGTTTTTAGTGTTTTAAACTATATTTATTATTAAATACTTACGTTAGTAAGTAAAATGTGCATTGAGTGTTTGCAATACTTGTAAACATATTTGGTCTTATTCATAAAACTTAATGTATGTTTAAACTGTTACTTGAAAAATTTTTATAGGAAATATATCAAATAAGTGTTTAATAAACATACAATATTTTTTATTAATACGGTCGATTGTATAAATATACTTATGTATACTCTCAAGTATTTATGCACGACTACTCTGACAGGGATGGCAATATCAATTTTAAAAATTTTCCCTTTAAACACAGTTTCTGTGTGAAGTTAAATGAGCTTTAAAATATAAATCAGTTGCAAAAATGTTTGTTTTTGGCAAATAATTTTAAAAACTTGTTTTTATGTGCTTATTTTATATTTTAGCAAGAATATTAACATGTTTTAATCGTTAAAACATTTTATTAAACGCCAATACTCATGAAAAAATCATAAGGAGGGATGAGCCACATTTTCATTTCAATAGATATATGAATAATCAGAATAGTCGGGTCTGGGCAATGGAAAACCCTCAAATTACCATCCATTAAAAGTGACAGCCTGATATGCAATTTGGTCAGGAGGAATTATTGGACCTTACTTCTTTGAAAAAGAAAAACGGCGTAACCTTAACTGTGCATGAAACTTTTTAACACCACAACTGCATGTTTCGGGCTTGATTAACATGTGGTGTCAACAATGGAACTACTGCTAGTAGTATGAGTTTGTTCGGAAATCCATCACTGCGCTGCATCTGATGCGCATCTGTGATTAGTTTGCGATGCTGATGCAAAACAGCTGATTCTGATGCGCACACTAAACGATTGTGAACGATTTGTTTACAATTACCAACGCGAGAATATTAAAAATGGACAAATTTTTAATAAATTTGTTTGTTGACTTGGATGAATATAAAAATGATTCGAAATTATAACGAGTGATTTTTTTGCTATTATCTTTTTGGCAACACTAGTTTTGACAGCTCACGCACGTTTTGTATCTTGTGTCACTATCAAACATCTTCAGTTTCGTCTATAATTTAATCATGAATCGTCTTACAAACGAACAACGCTTGCAAATTATTGAATTTTATTACCAAAATGCGTGCTCTGTTAAGAAAGTTCATCGCGCGCTTCTTCCATTTTATGGTCAGCTTAATCGACCTACTGAGGCTTCTATTCGGGCTATTGTTGGACATTAAACCACCAACATGCTTACGTAGAGTGCGAACTGAAGAAAATATCGCAGCTGTATCGGCCAGTGTTGGTGATGACCGTGAATTATCGATTCGGCGCCGTTCGCAGCAATTGGGCCTCTGTTACTCCACTACGTGGAAAATTTTGCGGAAGGATTTGGGTGTGAAGCCTTATAAGATACAGCTGGTGCAAGAATTGAAGCCAAACGACCTACCACAACGCCAAATTTTTGGTGAATGGGCTCTTGAAAAGTTAGATGAAGATCCACTTTTTTATCGAAGAATTGTGTTCAGCGACGAGGCTCATTTCTGGTTGAATGGATACGTGAACAAGCAAAACTGCCGTATTTGGAGTGAAGAGCAGCCAGAAGCATTGTAAGAGCTACCAATGCATCCACAAAAAACAACCGTTTGGTGCGGATTATGGGCTGGCGGCATCATTGGGCCGTATTTCTTCAAAGATGATGTGAATCACAACGTTACTGTGAATGGTGAGCGCTACCGTGCGCTGATAACAAACTTTTTTTTGCCCAAAATGGAAGAGCTTGACTTGCATGACATGTGGTTTCAACAAGACGGTGCCACATGCCACACAGCACGCGAAACAATGGACCAATTGAGAGGCGAGTTCGGTGAACAGTTTATTTCACGCTTGGGACCAGTCAATTGGCCGTCCAGATCGTGCGATTTAACGCCTCTAGACTATTTTTTGTGGGGCTATGTTAAGGCTAATGTCTATAGCGACAAGCCCGCTTCGATTGACGCACTGAAAGCCAACATTGCCAACATGATTCGTGAGATACCGGCCGAAATGTTGGAAAGAGTATGCCAAAATTGGACTAAGCGGATGGACCATTTGAGGCGCAGCCGCGGCCAACATTTGCATGAAATAATCTTCAAACATTAAATTATATCGACCCAACTATCGATCCAAATAAATATTTCATGCATTTTTCTGAATTTTATGTGTTTTTTTTTTTAATTTCCGATAGTTCTTATAAAATCACCTATTACAATCAGCAAAATAAATGGCATTTGAAGTATAAAAAATTTTTCAAAAAACAAACACTTTGTCGCATTTTTTCTAGACTGTTTATTTCTGGATTTTATTCTCCTATACGTTGTTAGCAGGTTTAGAAACTTCCTATTAACTTGTTCTTTTGTATAATTTCTATTAGGTGCCTGCTCTTCCATTTTTTCTAACTCCTTTCCCCAGAGAACAGATTTTTTTTGCTTGCCTGCGGAAAATTCTTCCTCCATGTCCAAGCGTTTTCTTATCAATAACTTTGAAAATTTTACATCACTTTCTATTCTAAATAAAATTAAAAACACAACAAATTAAAGAAAATAATAAAATATGAATTATTTACTCCTCCACTGCATCAGCCAGTTTTATGATGCTTATTTGAAGTTTTTCTGCGCATCATCTGCTTAACAGTTGCATTTTAGAACGCATGACATTTGCAGTGTTGCAAACTTTTGCTTTTTAGAACGTACTGCTCATCAGATGCAGCGCAGTGATGTATTTCCGAACAAGCCCTATACCTTCCTAGCGGACACCATGTATTATATGAAAAAAAATATGTACAATATATCAACAATAACCCTTCTCAGCTTAACACAATTAAAAAGCCATAAAATCAAACTGCAGTTTGCCAAGAATTTCTAGTTTATTAACGCAAATAGTTTGCGCAACCAGTATTTTCAGCAGGTCTGAATTGAAATTATCATCATGTTTTATCACGCCTTTATTTGATTTAATGCCTCTGGATGATATTAACATCTGGCACATAAATTTAACACTTGCAAAAAAAAAAAGCAACCAGCAAACGTTTAAAATAGTTTCAATAAGTAGCCACCACCATTCAAATGATTGAATAACTATTTGTTTGTTGGTTTGTTTGTGTGTTATTGGCTGACTGACTGACTGACTAAAAAAGTGACGAGGTGCTAAAATAGGGCATAATTGCGACAGCTAAACTTTAAAGTAAATGCGGCAACCGCAATGCAATGCCATGCAACAAATCCACAGCAAACAAAAATGTCCCTGCAACCAACAACCATTTACGAGTACTCATACATAAAATATTAACTTAATGTTTGGTTTTTTTTTACTTTTTATCTAAAACACTGTTTTTTAACAACGCTTTGGTAAATAGTACACTGTCATGGCTGCCATGTTACGTGTTGCAATGTTGCCTCGACAGCAGCACACATTTATTCAAACTCATTCACTCACTTGCGACCAGTAAGTCACCGTCACTTATCAATTGCAGGCATGCGTGTGTGTCACATGTTTTACTGTGTGTAATGAATTATTTCTATGCATTGTTTTGCACCTTTAGCTCAACTACGAGTGCGAGTATTATTTTTCTATAAAGTTCTCCTACATATTTGTGATGTAGATCCTCTTTTTGATTTCATATTGAAAAAGAACATACCAAACTGTTTAAGTTCAAGTTTATGGCTGACAGTTTGATTGACAATAATGGTGACATGTTAAAAATAAACTTTAAAACTAAAGTAAATAATGTTTAATATTGTTGGTCTTTATTGCAAAATTACAACAAAAATTTATGGATTAATGATTTCGACTAACAAAAAAAAAAAAAAAAAAAAAAAATAGAAAAAAATTACAAAAATGTCTTAAAAGTTTTTATTGATTTGAAATTTAAAAGAGTGAAATCTTTAATGCGACCATATAACGAGTGGTTTTTTTGCTATTATCTTTTTGGCAACACTAGTTTTGACAGCTCACGCACGTTTTGTATCTTATGTCACTGTCAAACATCTTCAGTTTGGTCTATAATTTAATCATGAATCGTCTTACAAACGAACAACGCTTGCAAATTATTGAATTTTATTACCAAAATGCGTGCTCTGTTAAGAAAGTTCATCGCGCGCTTCTTCCATTTTATGGTCAGTTTAATCGACCTACTGAGCCTTCTATTCGGGCTATTGTAAAAAAAATTTCGCACCAAATTTACATTGTTGGACACCAACACGCTTACGTAGAGTGCGAACTAAAGAAAATATCGCAACCGTATCGGCTAGTGTTGGTGATGACCGTGAATTATCGATTCGGCGCCGTTCGCAGCAATTGGGCCTCTGTTACTCCACTACGTGGAAAATTTTGCGGAAGGATTTGGGTGTGAAGCCTTATAAGATACAGCTGGTGCAAGAATTGAAGCCAAACGACCTACCAACGCCAAATTTTTGGTGAATGGGCTCTTGAAAAGTTAGATGAAGATCCACTTTTTTATCGAAGAATTGTGTTCAGCGACGAGGCTCATTTCTGGTTGAATGGATACGTGAACATGCAAAACTGCCGTATTTGGAGTGAAGAGCAGCCAGAAGCATTGCAAGAGCTACCAATGCATCCACAAAAAACAACCGTTTGGTGCGGATTATGGGCTGGCGGCATCACTGGGCCGTATTTCTTCAAAGATGATGTGAATCACAACGTTACTGTGAATGGTGAGCGCTACCGTGCGCTGATAACAAACTTTTTTTTGCCCAAAATGGAAGAGCTTGACTTGCATGACATGTGGTTTCAACAAGACGGTGCCACATGCCACACAGCACGCGAAACAATGGACCAATTGAGAGGCGAGTTCGGTGAACAGTTTATTTCACGCTTGGGACCAGTCAATTGGCCGCCCAGATCGTGCGATTTAACGCTTCTAGACTATTTTTTGTGTGGCTATGTTAAGGCTAATGTCTATAGCGACAAGCCCGCTTCGATGGACGCACTGGAAGCCAACATTGCCAACATTATTCGTGAGATACCGGCCGAAATGTTGGAAAGAGTATGCCAAAATTGGACTAAGCGGATGGACCATTTGAGGCGCAGCCGCGGCCAACATTTGCATGAAATAATCTTCAAACATTAAATTATATCGACCCAGCTATCGATCCAAATAAATATTTCATGCATTTTTCTGAATTTTATGTTTTTTTTTTTGAAATTTCCGATAGTTCTTATAAAATCACCCATTATAACAACACGCAAAGCTTTGACAGCAGTGTATTATCAAAGTTGTCACTAACAGCTGTAATAAAGGGTGTACCAAAATTAACTCCAGATTTCAAAACTTCAAAACGTTTTAGTTTGAAATTTTGCTTCAAAGTTTTAGTTCACTTTCATCTTTTTACAATACAATACAATCAATGTTATAAATTGAGGAGAACTTGCTGTCAAACAAATTCAATTACCCAGCATTTACACATGCAAGTGCAAGTTCGAAAAAGTCAATGCATTCAAACCCTTACGTATACTGAACTTACTGTAAGTTACTTGTATGTGTAATTTAGATAGCTCCTATTTTTAAACGAGTTTGCGTTGCCAATTTTTTGAATTGAGTTTGGCAAAGAGTTCCAAAGAATGGTTGCATAAATGAAAAATTGTCGTTTAGACATAAAACATTTGTACTTTCGCTGGATTATATTTCTACCACCTAGAGATCTTCCAAAAACTATTCTTTCTCTTTGAGAGATGATAATCTTGTGAAGAAAACAATAAGGCACCTGTATTTTAGGAGATCTTCGAATATCATTCCAAAAATCGATTTAGCATAGGATGAAATATGATATTGTTGTATACAACCTTCAATTTGCATTAATTTCACAAAGAAGTGAAGATATCAGATAGGCCTTTGCCATAAGCATGCGTATAGCAAACGGAGTTGAATCCTTTATCGCCGATAAGCTGCGAAGCAGAGATCTGCAACCAGTGGCTTTTTTAATGATCTAAGTATACCCGTCTTAAATCGAGTTGCGATGAGATTAGCCACGGCATATTGTTTACACAAGCGTGCTTTCTACTCGTTAGAGCTTGCGTCTGTTAAGTAGAGTATAGAGTATATAACATACCCAATCAAGTTTGTATGTGGTGGCTGCTTGATTTGGTTTCTCAGCTATTTTTTCTACATTCGGCAATCGAACTAGTAATGGGTGATTTTATAAGAACTATCGGAAATTAAAAAAAAAAAACACATAAAATTCAGAAAAATGCATGAAATATTTATTTGGTCGATATAATTTAATGTTTGAAGATTATTTCATGCAAATGTTGGCCGCGGCTGCGCCTCAAATGGTCCATCCGCTTAGTCAAATTTTGGCATACTCTTTCCAACATTTCGGCCGGTATCTCACGTATAACGTTGGCAATGTTGGCTTCCAGTGCGTCAATCGAAGCGGGCTTGTCGCTATAGACATTAGCCTTAACATAGCCCCACAAAAAATAGTCTAGAGGCGTTAAATCACACGATCTGGGCGGCCAATTGACTGGTCCCAAGCGTGAAATAAACTGTTCATCGAACTCGCCTCTCAATTGGTCCATTGTTTCGCGTGCTGTGTGGCATGTGGCACCGTCTTGTTGAAACCACATGTCATGCAAGTCAAGCTCTTCCATTTTGGGCAAAAAAAAGTTTGTTATCATCGCACGGTAGCGCTCACCATTCACAGTAACGTTGTGATTCGCATCATCTTTGAAGAAATACGGCCCAATGATGCCGCCAGCCCATAATCCGCACCAAACGGTTGTTTTCTGTGGATGCATTGGTAGCTCTTGCAATGGTTCTGGCTGCTCTTCACTCCAAATACGGCAGTTTTGCTTGTTCACGTATCCATTCAACCAGAAATGAGCCTCGTCGCTGAACACAATTCTTCGATAAAAAAGTGGATCTTCATCTAACTTTTCAAGAGCCCATTCACCAAAAATTTGGCGTTGTGGTAGGTCGTTTGGCTTCAGTTCCGGCACCAGCTGTATCTTATAAGGCTTCACACCCAAATCCTTCCGCAAAATTTTCCACGTAGTAGAGTAACAGAGGCCCAATTGCTGCGAACGGCGCCGAATCGATAATTCACGGTCATCACCAACACTGGCCGATACGGTTGTGATATTTTCTTCAGTTCGCACTCTACGTAAGCGTGTTGGTGCTTTAATGTCCAACAATGTAAATTTGGTGCGAAATTTTTTTACAATAGCCCGAATAGAAGCCTCAGTAGGTCGATTAAACTGACCATAAAATGGAAGAAGCGCGCGATGAACTTTCTTAACAGAGCACGCATTTTGGTAATAAAATTCAATAATTTGCAAGCGTTGTTCGTTTGTAAGACGACTCATGATTAAATTATAGACCAAACTATAGATGTTTGACAGTGACACAAGATACAAAACGTGCGTGAGCTGTAAAAACTAGTGTTGCCAAAAAGATAATAGCAAAAAAGTTACTTCTTTTTAACAACGAAAATAATATATGTCTGTAAGAACTTTTTGTTGTCACATGAATTATTTGTCAGACCATAGTCTGACAATGAAATTGTAAGATTTTCTTATGATCATCTGAACACACAATTTACTTCTGCGGGACAATTTTTCATCTTACAATATTGTAGCATCTGACAACCTTCTGTACATAGCTTAACATCCAAGCTAGAAAAATGAAATAATTTCCATAAGTTCTTCAATCATTTATTTGTTTGCTGAGGATATTTTCGAGTACTTTAGATAAGAGCGGTAGGATAGCTAGCGGTCGAAATACGCCATTGGTCTTGGGCATGGGATGGTCTTTGAAGATCTCCATTCCCGAAGAAAAACTAGATTTCGGGAGAATAGAGTTAAACAGGTAAGTATGAGTTCTAAGCACCTATACCAAAGAAACCATGGGGTCTAAAATGGGTTTCGAGAACCTGAAATTTCAATAATATATTGCTTTTACTTCCGTAACTGTGAATGGGGAGCAATTCGTGATATGATTGAAAACTTCTTAATGCCACAAGTGCATGCTTTAGGCTTGATTAACATGTGGTATCAAAAAGATGGTGTCACATCTTTTACTGGCAGGATTGCAATGGAATTACTGCGAGTAGTAAGCCTTCCCAGCGAACACCCTGTATAAACCAAAAAATTTGCTAAGTTTGGCAAGCAGTTTGTGTAGTTTATTCGGCCCTTAAGTGTATGACATCAATTTCATTCTCTTACAGCCCTGTTTATTGGTCGGTCTCCCAAGATTTGCTGTTGCAATTGTAACACTATGCACTCTTGCGACTAGAGCCTTTTAAGGTTGTACGAGTATTTACACATTTAATTTCTACTACTCGTATTTCTTGCCATCGCTGGTTATTTAATATTTGAAGTATGTTCCATTATACAATAAAAAGTAAGACACTCGCACACAGCTCATTTTATGGAGTTAAACATAATCACTGACAATTTAAACACATTAGTATGAGGTGTTAAGAATCTTTGCTTTTTGCCAAAGCACACTGTATCCACTAACATGTCACAACATGTAATGACATGATGTTCTTAGTGTAGACGGAAAAAAAAACTACATATTGTTTATTATAAAAAAAAGTAAATTGAATGCTTAAACTATTTTAGGAAATTACAGTGAAACAATTAGTAACATTCGCAAAGCATACCATCATTATCGTCACTATGAGTATTCTCATCATCATCATCATCATCGTTTTAAGAAGTTCTATTTCCAAGCAGATACTGACTGGGCTGATAATGAACTGTGTTTAAATAATGAAAATGCTTTGGCAATGCGAGCTGTCAGAGCAAGAAGCTGTTAAAAAGATTGTGGAGTGGATAAAAGAATTCTTGTCTAGCTGAAATTATTTCAGAATTACTTTTTTAAGAAATGTTTTTGATATAAGAGCAATTAATTAAATGTTGAATAAATTTAAAATAGATACTACATGGGCTGAAAAGTCCGGGCCTAACACATAGATGGCGCTAGGTTTATTGCAGTCAATGCTACTGACAGTTCAAAAGTACAAAATTGCTTAAATCATTTATTAGTTAATGATGAATCATAATGATTTAATTGCTTATCAGTGAGTCCTTCTTGATGGGGTTTTTTCAGTTCTTGGAAATCCCAGACCCAGGTCATCAATTATATTATTGCGCGAAGCAAGTTTCTGAATTAATAGGGACTTTGTGTAATTAATTCAAATTTTTTATTGTGCAATATATTTTTTTTAATTGAGCTTTAATATAATATTTTGTATATTTTGGCCAACTTTCCCCTTGTCTTGACTAAAACAAATGAAACCATGTGAAGTTTCACATGCCTTGACAGTACCATCAACAGTCAAAGCACAATTATTTGGATGATTGGATTGAACAAATTGAGGATCACTCATACCATCCAATTTTATATTTAAGAAATCTGCCGCCAACATTGAGCCCAATAATTTGTTAATATCTCCCAAGTCCACTTTATCGCTGGCTTTGAGCCAAAATTCTGGTATAGGATCTGTAACAAAAAAAAAAGGTTTGTAAGCAATTCATCTTATGTTATATACAGGGTGTCCCAGAACTCAATTGAAAAGTTTAAATGAACAAATATAATAGAAATTAACCACAATAACTGAAAAATGTTTACAGTTTGACAACATTTTTAGGTTTTTCTTAAATGCCCACAATTTTCAAACTGCATGGGATAAATTTTATTTTCTGATTTTTACAATCAATCCTGTTACCTTGTTCAGGCTTGACGTTGAGTTCTGGGGCGCCTTGTTTCGATTTGTAACAGCATTTATACCAGTATTTAAAGTCATGCCTTTTTTTATAATTATTTTTTATAAAAAAAGTAAAAACAAAGGAAGAAAACAATGTTATTTTTTGTGCTGTGAAAAATATGATTAGAATATTTGTTTCTTTTAAATTCTCATTGTTTTATTTAAAATAATGGAATATAGAGTAAAATGTTGGAAAATATTTTTCTCTGTAGTCTACTGCTGATCAGGGTAGATCCTAGGAAACATAAAAAATAAACTGTACATATTTATTGATTGCTATGATTTTTAATTACAATTTTATTACTTTTATATAGGGTGGTGCAAAATTAATTACTTTATCGTAAGATAAAATCGCTTTTGCAAATGACATTGTATCTTAATAATATGTGACAGTTTTGAACTACACAGCTGCAGAATACAAGCAGACAAATAATTCGCATGTAGACTTATACTCAATCTCAACAACGATTACGATTTTAAATCGAAAATCATCATAAGCGACAAAACGCATTTTCATTTAAACACTTACGTCAATAAACAGAATCTTTGTTTCTGGGACACGGGAACTCCACGTGTGATGCGTGAAAATCTCCAGACACACGAGACAATATTCGACAGGAATACAAACAATTATTGCTAGAAATATTGCGGAAAGTAATGGTATATGCGATAAAATGGGAGTGTGTGTATCAGCACTGGCGTTGTCATATTTTCCAATTAACGGAAAAAATTGTACAGGACCAAAAAGAGATTTCCAACCCTCAAAATAATGTCTTTTATTTAGTAAAAACCGTATTCAAAAGTAAAATTGGATGAATAATTTGGCGACACCTTGTATTATCTTTTAATGCTAGGAACACAACAACGACGAACAACGAATTTCGCCCATTGCGGAGAAGTCGCCGGCAAGTATTGGTTGTATGAATTAGTCATGTGAAGCACAATATCAACGAACTTTTGTGTAGATAACATATTTTTTAATATATTTATACATTACATTGTTTTTTATTTATTTATTTACGTAACTATACAGTAGCAAATAAATTTTTATACGAGTAGTATAGGATGCACAGCATGGGCGGAATAACGAAGATTATGCCCGCGATGTTATTACCAGTAATTTGTTGCGGCGCTACGATCTATGGCTTCGCATAGGAAGTGGTTAACAACGAAATACCTTAAAAAAACTGTAAACTAATACAGTTAGTTGAGGTAGGCAGCTAACTAATGAGAGTTAGACGCAAAACTCTCGAAAGCCAAACAACAACGATAAGCCTGACCACACTTAAGAAATAATTACGATGACGCCAGAGCTGTTCTCAGCCCAGAGTTGCTTTACGACTGTATGTAGATAATATTGCTTACGCAAAGAATAAATTAAAACATGAATATAAATGCTAAGGGTGTCATTTTAAAAGTAAACCTATGTGAAAGGCCAATGTAAGCGGCATGCGACAGTGGGCGGCAAAAATGTGAGCCATTTACAAAAAATTTGTTTTTTTTATAAAAATATTCATACAAAATTTTCAATATGTTGAATTTAATTTAATTTGGCAATGCCGTTAAAGGCGGCCGAGCAGCAATGTTGAATTCAGTTTAACTTTTTGTTTTGCCGCTTCAATTTGTCAAACCAAAAAGTAAAGGAAAAAAATGTAAAAAAATAAAAAACAGGAATTAAATTTCAGTTTTGAAATTTTAACAATTGAATTTATTTATTATTCCTAAAGACGATTTTAGGAATTTCCAAAAAACTTGGAAACGTGCTCTAACCACTTCGGAACAGGGTTTTCAAATTCGGTGTGCATTTTTGCCGTGGAACTTGTATTTGAACTGTTAAGGGCCATTCGGTTTACTGAGAAAATCGAAATTACTGTATTATTTACGGTGAAGTAGAAAGTGTTTGGCGATTCTTGAAGCCGTTTTTAGGAATTCTCTAACTCGGGACACGTCTCTAAGAGCGCTTTCACATACGGCAACTTAGTTGCGCAATTCTCTTGCCCAAGTCTTGTGGTTGTAGATGTGAGAGGTAAGAGCAGCTTGAAAGGGGGAAGAATTGCTGATATTTGAGTACAAACTAGCTTGTATTCAGCAATTCGTTTTGTTTGCTCTTCTTGTGTTTGATATTTTCTCTTATTTTTCGGGCCGTTCAAAATATTGAGAAAATTTAAGTGAACAAAATGAAAGTTGCGCAACTAAATTGCTGTATGTGAACACAAAGGCAAGTTTAAAAGAAAATAAGTAAAAACAAAAAATAGAATTGCGCAATTAAGTTGCCTAATGTGAAAGCACTCTAACCGATTTTTTATATTCGGTGCGCGTTTTTGCCGTAAAACGTGCATTTGTTCTGTTAACGGTCATTCGCTTTAGTATTGCCGTATTGCTTCGGGGAAGTGAGATAATTTTGGCGATTTTTGAAGCCGATTTTGGGAATTCCTAACTTAGCATTTGGTTTGCTAGCAAAAATTATATTAAAATGAATTCATGTTGTGAAAGTACAGTTTGAAGCAAGACCTGGACTTGTCAAAAACGCATAGAACTCCTTGCTTTTTCAAACAAAAGTGAAACAAATTTTGACAACTTTTCGTAATTTCTAGCAACAAAATACTGGTACATGTTTTTTGGTGTTGTATTTTTTGTTATTCTGCCACTACCTATTAAAGCTGCCTTGGTTTCAAGTACTATTGTGAATAACGTCACAGTTGTGTATTAAAGTTCTTACAAAAATCCACTAGATTTCCTCAAAATCTAGTCGCAAAGTAAATTTAATTTTGTAAGTAAAATCTCCTCAAAATCAGCTAGATTTCACACGATATCGCTTTGATGTAAATTTGCTATTAAAGCCCGACTTTAAATCATGGTATAAATAGCGTTTGTATATCTTACCAAAACTTTGCTTTATATATTCCAACAATAACTTATCTTCTTGATAGGCCTTTAGAGTTATTAAGGCCATACTTTTCTTTTGACATGCATCATAGGATTGCTGCCAGTTGTACTGTTTTAATGAAAAGAAAGAATGTCTTTGTATTAGTTTTCATTTAATTCTAATTACATATTACCTTTTCTTCTGCTTCAATATAATAAGTGTTGTTATCAGTTTTAAACCATTTTGTCAAAGGAGCAGCAGTTATTGTTCCCCAGTTCACAGTTATAGCGGCCACAATTGTTAAAATCCAAATGCGTTTCATGATTGCTGTTTTATGAATGATAAAAATATAAAAAATTTTGAAGGAGTTCATTAAATTATTGTATTTTAATTGGTTTTTTGTTTTTAATTTCTTATCAAATAGAAGTGGTTTTTTTTTTGCAAAAAGGGGGAAATTTATTTGTGTTAATTTTTTCCAGGCGATAACAGCGGTAAATACAGCGCTTATGTATTGTTGTTATCCACCATACAGAGATTGCTGAGCAAATTTTAACATTTTAGAATAAAAAAAAATTATGTTTATCAGAGTAAAATTTATTTAAAACTTTTAGCTTTCAGCGCAATAAAACTGAATGAATTCGTCGGATGTACGGCGAAGAGAATAGCCGTCCTCAAAGCAGTGTAGGGCACTGTCAAGGTGCATTAACATCGACAAGGTGGCTTATTCTGAATTATATATTTAACAATTATTTTGTAAACATAAAAATAATTAAAATAAAAATAATTCAAACAATTAAGTTTTTTATTCGCTATTTAAGCTTCTAACATTTATACCAGTAAAAAATTATGAAATGTCGACATATAGATAGCTGGGAAACATAGAAAACAAGCTATTTATAATTTTTTACTGGTATAAATGTTAGAAGCTTAAATAGCGAATAAAAAACTTAATTGTTTGAATTTTCGTTCTCTGCTTTTCGATACTTTCAAAAAGCAAATCGTAGCAACCAACGGTTGTTCATTTGTTTGAAAGGTGTAAAGAAATGTTAGAGACGTTTATAAATAGAAAAGCTTTTTTTTTGTGTTTTGACGGATATTATTAGAGCATTTTTCTTTTAAATTCTCAGCAATTTATTTGGATTGTTGGGATATAAAGTTGAATGTTTGAGAATATCTTCAAAAATTATAATATAATATCAAAAATTTCCAAAGTCTACTGATGATTAGGGTAGTTCCTATGAAATGTCGACATATAGATAGCTGGGAAACATAGAAAACAAGCTATTTATAATTTTTTACTGGTATAAAATAAAAATAATTTATAATTGTGAAAAGACACTTTCATAGTTTATAATTGTGAAAAAAGTTACAAGTACTTTTAACAAGCTATGCTTGTAAAAATATTTGTAACCTATTTTTGTTGCATTGTTGTAATTTTGCTCTAGTGCTGCCATCTTGTAGATGTTAATGCATCTTGGGCACTGTTCTATCTGAATTACGAAACTGTTTGGTTATTTACAAGTATTCAACCAGTTTATTTTAACTAGAAATACTACAAGCAGAAAAATTTCCTAACCAAACAACATCTTCAAAACAATTCTTCAAAATATACTTTACATATATCTTATTATCCTGCTTTTTAGATTTACAAAATACTCGTATATGAAGTTATCAGCAGTTCAAAAATACGATAAAAAAACACAACAATACAGTACAACATATACACTGTCTGCCACTTGAATAAGGACTACATTTTTTTAAACTTATACTTATCTCCTAAACTACAGTTCAGAAAAAAAATTTTTTTTGCACAATCAAATTTCAAAATTATAACTATTTTGTTATACTAAAATTATGCATTTATTTAAAAGCATGTATTTTTGTGGTATTTTTTCAAGTGACACACTTGAATAAGGAGTGTTTTAAAACTAAGCAAACAGAAATGGGGAAAAACGCTTAAGCAAACTGTAACGCCGTGTCTTCACTTGCCATCGACTTGAACATGACATGAACATAACGTCGGCAGAGCGAACGTAAAAATAAGTTCATGTTCTTGATGTGGCGTATACGTATGTTCTAATTTACCTTATCAAAGTGTTTAGTTCGGCGCCATTTTGCGTATTTTTATACGTGATGGCCAACTTCTTGGCGAACATCGATGCTCAGCCATATGCTCGAGCATTTCCTTATTCACGTGAAATAAATGCATAATTTTAGTATAACAAAATATGTATATTTTTTATTTCGTCAGGAAACTAAAGCCAACACCTTAAAATTCGGTTGTGCAAAAAATTATTGTTTTCTGAAATTTAGTTTAGGAGATATTCTTAATTAAAATTTAAAAAAATGTGATTCCCTATTCAAATGGCAGGCAGTGTACACACAAGCCTAGATAAGCGCATAAAGCTTAATATTAATTGTAAATAAAACAAACGTTTTTCAATGAATTATCTCTATATTTTTTATCTACACTGGTGGACAGAAGTCACCGTCACTTGAGTTTTATAACTTTAAAACAGCTCCCAATGCCTAGTATATAAATAAATATAAAAATTATTGTACTTTAAAGAAAGCTCACTTTATTTAAGTCCTATTGCAAGACGTTTTATTATTTAGCTTTACAGCGCCAGCTAAATTACAGTGCAGCCTAAATTCGGGCGTAAAACGCAGCGTAATTTAACGATTTGATTTTACTTAACTTAAATACGAGCGTTGACGTTAAAGTCGCTTAATTAGTCCTAAAGCAGCTAAAGTGTGATTACTAACGGCCGCAAAAAATGAGTAGCATTTGCTTTGAAGCAAACTTTACTGAGAAGCGGTAAAGCTTTCTCTCTTACACTCTGTCAAAATTGGATTTTTCAATTACAAAGCGTTGACGCTGCGCTATTTGGGTTGGTCTCATACATTTTGTATGTGTATGAGGATTTTTAATAGATAAATTACGTTTAACACGCTAACTGTGCAATCGACGCGCTAATATAAGTTACTGAGTAGATATCGATACTTTGCACTCGATACCGCATCGAGTATAAGTAGCGATACCCTCGTAGCTCTCGTTTCATCTCTATACTTGAAGCGTTGAAACCACTCCCGGCACGTTCTTTCACTAATAGCGGCCTCAGCATAGTGTATTTGAGAGCATTCGATGAGCCTTAGCTGCACATTTCTTCATAGTAAAATAGCAAATAAAAACATTCCACATGTGACGAGAATTTGGTTCGTAAGCTGTGGCTATGTTCTGTAACTTTGGCGAGAAGTTCTCGCGTCGAAAACTTGTGAAACAAATTATTCCATTGTCTCTCGAAAAGTGAGAAAAAATTGCGTCTGTAACTCATGTCGAAAACTATCCAAAGTGATTACGTCGTTACGATAGAAATGTCTGAAAATATAAAACGAAGCCGACATGCAATTTTAAAAATGAAAGCGCCAGCCACAATTAGTACCGTCACCGACCAAAAATTACTAAAGCTAAGAAATTTTGTTCGACAGCGTCATATTATAACCGCCGGTTATTCTAGAAAATGTATGGTATGGCTCTAACGTTTACCTTTTATTTACACATACATACTTACATACATACTTATGCACAAAATTTTGTAAAATTAAAAAAACAATTGCAATTTGTGAATTCTGAAAAAAATATTATAAAAGTATTACAACTAAGTTTTTTATTCGCTATTTAAGCTTCTAACATTTGTACCAGTAAAAAATTATAAATAGCTTGTTTTCTATGTTTCCCAGCTATCTATATGTCGACATTTCATAGGAACTACCCTAATCATCAGTAGACTTTGGAAATTTTTGAAAGATATTCTCAAACATTCAACTTTATATCCCAACAATCCAAATAAATTGCTGAGAATTTAAAAAGAAAAATGCTCTAATAATATCCGTCAAAACACAAAAAACAAGCTTTTCTATTTATAAACGTCTCTAACATTTCTTTACACTTTTCAAACAACTGAACAACCGTTGGTTGCTACGATTTGTTTTTTGAAAGTATCGAAAAGTAGAGAACAAAAATTCAAACAACTAAGTTTTTTATTCGCTATTTAAGCTTCTAACATTTATACCAGTAAAAAATTATAAATAGCTTGTTTTCTATGTTTCCCAACTATCTATATGTCGACATTTCATAGGAACTACCTTAATCATCAGTAGACTTTGGTTGAATGTTTGAGAATATCTTTCAAAAATTTCCAAAGTCTACTGATGATTAGGGTAGTTCCTATGAAATGTCGACATATAGATAGCTGGGAAACATAGAAAACAAGCTATTTATAATTTTTTACTGGTATAAAAGTATTACAATATACTTTGTCCGGTCGGAAATTAAAATTGTAGAAATTTCAAACTTATATAAGTATTCCCTTAAAAAGTTAAAATAAAAAAAACGATCATTCTAAACTGTGTAAATATATATATGAAACTTAATTTAACTGCAAAATACTTATTTTTTCAGCATTATTATTCATTTAATGATGATTATTGTTATTTGAAATACTATCTCACAGCCTTTTGATTTGCGAGAAATAATGACAGTTGGAAGCGGGAAATTTTTTCGCAAAAGTTTTACAGACACAGTTTTTCTGTAAATTGGCGAGTAATTCTTACGTGACGGCTATTACTCACCAAAAAAAGTTATTTTTTTTTAACTTTATTATTTTATTTATTGAATCTACATAAAAAATGTAATGACAAAAAGTATTCACATCTTAATACTAAAAAAAAATTGTAATTAAAGTCCTGCCAGTGCTAGACAAAAATTTATTTTTATGCGAATATTATTTCAGAATTCAGTCATCTGCTTAGAGCTCTAACGATAGCCAAAGTATCCCTCCTTCTCAGACGGGTATGACCACCAAAGTTAAGAATATTAACTGCAAGAGGATTTGGATGGAATTCAAGTTTGTTAATATATCTTGTCGCGTACTTCACAAATTCAGATTTCACAAAAGGTACGTTCAGATCTGCGTGGATTCGTGAGTTTTTAACGTACCATGGAGCATCTGTAATTCTACGGAGAATTTTATTTTGACTTTTTTGAATTTTTTCAATGTTAGATGCCGAGGCTGTGCCCCATAAAAAAAGTTATAGCTACAGTTTAGTGAGAAAAGCAGCTGTTTGTTTCAACTTTGTTTCATTTCACACGTTTCAGTTCAGTTACAGAACACAGCCACTGATATTTTTTAATCCAAAATAACTTTATGATGCAGTCAAAAAATTTACTACGAGTAATATTTCGATGGCGTTATGTTTACAAATACCTAAGCATATTGTATGACATGAACGATCTATTTATTTCGACTTCACTTACCGCTATAGCCATCTATTGCAAAAGGCACACCACAGCCACTGATATTTTTTAATCCGAAATAACTTTATGATGCAGTCAAAAAATCTACTACGAGTAGCATTTCTATGGCGTTATGTTTACAAATAGCTAAGCTTATTGTATGACATGAACGATCTATTTATTTCGACTTCACTTACCGCTATAGCCATCTATTGCAAAAGAGCGGCAGCGAAGTTGTACACCTAATATTTATTTTGTAATATGTTACAGAAAAAAAAATCAGTGCAACTATAAAACAAGATTGTACAACACTGAACTGTTTTGATCTTGTTTTGTATAAAAGTCCAAGCTGGCACTAAAATTTTAATAGTTTTATATTGACATTCATCATGAATTTTTTCAAATTTAGTCTGATTATATTTATTGCATTTCCTGTCTTTGGAGCAGAAACCAACTTCTATACAACAAGACATAATCATACTTATTATGTTGAAGAGGAAGTACACGTGAGCATTTTGTAAGCAAACTTTTCAAAAGGAAAATTTTCCAATAAAATTATACTTTATATAGTATAATTGGTTTCAAGCCCATTTTGAATGTAGCGCCAGGAATATGACTCTGATAACTCTCGGTACTAGGGAAAAATATGATGAAGTCACCGAATTGTAAGTATGTGTTCATATGCAACTGTTCAAATGCTCAATAGATTCCTTTTACTCGTATATAAAAGAGGCAAAGAATTAAGCCGAGCTGTTTATTTTTGGGTTGGTGCCATCGGTGTGAATGAAACATTTGTTTGGACTTTAACCGGAAAAACTATAATGCCCACAATGTGGTGCCGTAACTGTCTCAGCAGATTTAACAGAATGGAATTTTGTGTACATCATTCGTTGCTTCGTAACGGTCTAATACCTGCAAGATGTGATCAGGAATTCGGCTTTATGTGCGAATTTCGTTCGCAACCGAATGAGTGTAAAAAAGAAAAGCCAAATATTTTATTAAGTTTTATACAGAATAATTAAGACTCTTATGAGCCTATTCGCAAACATTTTAAGGCATTTGAAATGAGTTTTGATAAAAAAAAAACACACACACAATATTTTATTAAATAAATAAATTTAAATCTTTAATTATATAAGAATGATTGTTACAACCAAAAAATAAATAAAAATTTGTAATAAATAAAAAAAAACAATAGTTTTTATAAAATTTTTTAAACTGCGATGCAAGTCAGCTTTAATAAGGTAGTGGCGGAATAACAATGAATACAACACCAAAAAATATGACATGTTTTTTGTTGGTAGCAATCATGATATCATGGTTCATCATCAATTACGAAAAGTTGTGAAAATGTTGTTTTACTTTTGGGCTGATTTATACGGTGATTTAAAGGCATGCCTTTTTTCATAATACTCTTTTACACCTCCTACAAAAACCATCTTAACGAAGCTACATAAGTAAAAAAAACTATATTTATTAAAAAACATTTTCTCAACATATTCTCCTTTTACCTCAATATACTTAGTAAGATGATATTCCAACTTTTTTATACCATCTGAATAATGCGATTTTGGGAACACCTCAAAATAAGCGTTAGTTTCGGAAATCACTTCTTCGTTTGAGATGAATCTTTTTCTTGCGAGCCATTTTTTCAAGTATGGAAACAGGAAAAAGTCACTAGGAGCTAAATCTGTACTAAAGGGTGGTTAAATTTCAAGGGCCGATGTTGATTTTGAATAAAACACAAACTATTTAGGAAATTATTGTAATTTTATTTTATTATGATATATTGGTATTACTCAATTATGTATGGGACAAAGTATCGGCCGATTGGGCGCCGCGACCACGGCGGCACACCTCCATCCGATGGTCCACATTTTCGATGACCCTGAGGCAAAATGGAGGTTCTATGCCGTTAATGTGCCGAATTATATCATCCTTTAGCTGTTGAATTGTTGCTGGCTTATCGACGTACACCTTTTCTTTCAAATAACCCCAAAGAAAAAAGTCCAACGGTGTCAAATCACATGATCTTGGTGGCCAATTGACATCGCCATTACGTGAGATAACACGGCCATTGAATTTGTTGCGCAAAAGAGCAATTGTTTCGTTAGGTGTGTGGCAAGTGGCACCGTCCTGCTTAATCCATATCTTTCAATTCGGGCCATAAAAAAAAAGTTCGTTATCATCTCACGATAGCGGACACCATTCAGTAACTGCCTGACCGGCCTCATTTCGGAAAAAATACGGCCCG
Organism: Thecocarcelia acutangulata; assembly: GCA_914767995.1. Lineage (NCBI taxonomy): Eukaryota > Metazoa > Arthropoda > Insecta > Diptera > Tachinidae > Thecocarcelia > Thecocarcelia acutangulata. Next base: position 97,121,103 of record OU612097.1, on the reverse strand, counting down.
ATGATGCCGCCAGGACATAAACCGCACCAAATAGTCACTCTTTGTGGTTGCATTGGTCTTTCGACAGTCACTCTTGGATTCTCATTCGCCCAAATGCGGCAATTCTGTTTATTGACGAATCCACTGAGGTGAAAATGTGCCTCATCACTGAAGATGATTTTCTTCGAAAATTTATCATCATTTTCATAATAAGTCTGGATAACTTTAACACGTTGTTGGATTATGTATCTCTCCATGGTTCAAATTGAATAAGTCTGAAATAGAGAAATGTCAAATAAAATTCGGAAAAAAACTCGGCGTTTAGGTGTGGTTCACATTGAATATCGGCCCTTGAAATTTAACCACCCGATATAAGGTGGAGGTTCAACCCATTCGAAATGTATTTTACGTAATTTAAGCATCGTATCTAGTGCTGTGTGAACGGGTGCCTTGTCTTGAAGGGAGAACAGCTTTTTGTTCGCTAAATGTGGTCGTTTATTCTTGATTGCATCAATCAATTGATCCAATAATACACGATAATATTCTCCTGTGATTGTAGATCCTTTTTCAAAATAATCGATGATTAATGTTCTGTGTGCATCCCGAAATGTAGTAGCCATAATCTTGCCAGCCAATTTCACGGTCTTCGCCTTCTTCGGAGCACTTCGACCAGCTTCCACCCATTGTTTCGATTGATTTTTGATTTCCGGTATGTGGTGGTACATCCATGTTTCATTAAGGGTTAAATCAACAGGATTACGCTTAAATCAACAGGATTACGCTTTATCAACAGGATAATATCATATCCAAGCACCGTTTTGAAGTGGTCTGTCGAACTCGGTTTTGTTCGACATTGAACAACGAAACGCGCACCCATCTTGCCGATAGCTGTTTCATATGCAAATGTTCATGTAAAATGTTGAATATACGTTCATATGATATGTTTACAATTTCTACAATCTCACGTAAGTTGACTCGGCGATCATTCATAATGATATCGAGAATTTTCTTGGTATTTTCTTCAATAACCAACTTTTTTGGCCTTCCTGTTGAAGATATTGTTGCAGTGCTTGTTCAGCAATCCAATATTTTTTCAAATAATAGTGTTTAATCACTGCACGTTATTCACTTTTTCCATTTTACAAGAAACACAGAAGTTGGTTAAGCCTTAATGACTTCACACAGAAACTGTGTTTAAAGTATAAATTTTAAAAAATGCTATTGCCATCCCTGTCAGAGAGTATGTAAATACTTGAATGTATACATACTCGTAAGTATACTTATTTAATCGGCGTATTCATAAAAAATATTATATGTTTATTAAACACTTATTTGACATATTTCCTATAAAAAATTTCAAGTAACAGTTTAAACATACAATATTTTTTATGAATAAGATCAAATCTGTGGAAACACTCAATGCACATTTTATTTACTAACGTAAGTATTTAATAATAAATATAGTTTAAAACACTAAAAACACGCTTCGATATCAAACTAATTATCCATGTAATTATCTGTATAACGCGTTCCGAGCTTTTTTTTGGAATTCCCAAAATCGGCTTCAGGAATCCCCAAAATCCCCCACATCCCCGGAAACAATGTGGCAACTTCAATATTCGCATTAAATTTAATGACCGTTAATAGTTCAGATATCCACGGCCAAAACGCGTGCCGAGTATAAAAACCCGGTTCCGATTCGATTGACGAAGCTGTTCCGAGTTTTGTGGTAATTCCTAAAGTCAGCTTCAGGACACATCAAAAACACCCAACAGAAGCAATACGGTAACTTCAATTTTCGCCAAAAACCAAATGACCGTTTATAGTTCAGATGCATGTTCCATGGCAAAAACGCGCACCGAATATGAAGAAGCATTCCAAACTGGTTAAGCTCTAATGACACTTTTTTTAAACTTTTTTAAGATTTTGGAGAAGAGTATAGATATATTATTGCCGTTCGCAGCAATTGGGCCTCTGTTACTCCACTACGTGGAAAATTTTGCGGAAGGATTTGGGTGTGAAGCCTTATAAGATACAGCTGGTGCAAGAATTGAAGCCAAACGACCTACCACAACGCCAAATTTTTGGTGAATGGGCTCTTGAAAAGTTAGATGAAGATCCACTTTTTTATCGAAGAATTGTGTTCAGCGACGAGGCTCATTTCTGGTTGAATGGATACGTGAACAAGCAAAACTGCCGTATTTGGAGTGAAGAGCAGCCAGAAGCATTGCAAGAGCTACCAATGCATCCACAAACAACAACCGCTTGGTGCGGATTATGGGCTGGCGGCATCATTGGGCCGTATTTCTTCAAAGATGATGCGAATCACAACGTTACTGTGAATGTTGAGCGCTACCGTGCGATGATAACAAACTTTTTTTTGCCCAAAATGGAAGAGCTTGGCTTGCATGACATGTGGTTTCAACAAGACGGTGCCACATGCCACACAGCACGCGAAACAATGGACTCAATTGGTCAGGCGAGTTCGGTGAACAGTTTATTTCACGCTTGGGACCAGTCAATTGGCCGCCCAGATCGTGCGATTTAACGCCTCTAGACTATTTTTTGTGGGGCTATGTTAAGGCTAATGTCTATAGCGACAAGCCCGCTTCGATTGACGCACTGGAAGCCAACATTGGCAACATTATTCGTGAGATACCGGCCGAAATGTTGGAAATAGTATACCAAAATTGGACTAAGCGGATGGACCATTTGAGGCGCAGCCGCGGCCAACATTTGCATGAAATAATCTTCAAACATTAAATTATATCGACCCAACTATCGATCCAAATAAATATTTCATGCATTTTTCTGAATTTTATGTGTTTTTTTTTTTTTTAAATTCCGATAGTTCTTATAAAATCACCCATTATAAAAGAAGATTGTTCTCCACTAATTGATTTACTTCTGTATAAAAGTCTGAGTTGGCACTAGAGCTTAAATAGTTTTACATTGACATTCATCATGAATTTTTTAAAATTTAGTGCGATTGTATTTATTGCATTTCCTGTCTTGCCAGTACAAAGCAATTTCTATACAACAAGAAATAATCATACTTATTATATAGAGAAGGAATTACGTGTGAGCATTTTGGAAGCAATATATTCAAAAATTTCTAATAAAACGATCATTTATCATATTATCATATTTAGTATTATTGGTTTGAAGCCTATCATGAGTGTAGTATTAGGAACATGACTCTGATATCACTGGATACTATAGAAAAATATGATGACATAGTCGAACTGCTGTTAAGTGAACCACTGTGAGTATATATGTGTTCATACTCAACTATTCAGATGCTAAATAAATGCCGTTTACTCGTATTTACAACAGAAAAGATAAAATAAGGAACCGATTTCCTAATTTTTGGGTTGGTGCCATGGGCTTGAATCAAACATATGCTTGGACTTCCACTGGAAAAACTGTATCTCCCTCAATGTGGTGCAGTGATTGTCTCAGTAAAAGTGAATATGTGGATTATTGTGTATATTATTCAGGCAGTCTTAAAGGTCTAGATACTGCATACTTTAATATATATTTTGGCTTTATTTGCGAAGATCGTCTGCCACCGAGTGAGTGTAAAGAACAAAAGCCATATATATTATTAAACTTTATACAGAATAATTAATAGTTTTCTGAGTATATTCATTTAAAGTTACAAGGAATTTGAATTGAGTTTTAATTAATAAAACCTATACAACCCAGGCAGTTTTACATAGGTAGTGGCAGAATTACAATAAATACAACACCAACAAACATTTTACGAATACTTGCCAAAATTTTGTTGGAAAAAGCAAGGAAGTCTATGTGTTTTTGACAAATTTACGCAAAGGAAACGAAAAACAGCTGCGCTTATACCACTAACATATTAAAGCTGCCTTTTATACAACGTTATATGAATATATTTTAATTTTGCAGTAACTAACAAGTAAATAAAAAGTTGTAATAAATAGAAAAAAAAATAATAATCAGCCGAATTACAAATTAAAATTCCTTGGGAGTTTTTTCACTTTTCTGTTTTCTCCAATTATGAACAAAAGGTGAGTATGATGTTTTATATTATTTCCCTCTCTTCATTTACTGAAAATACTAAAAAGTGATCAACTCTTCAATTTCTAGTGTCAAGTTAACGAAAATTGAGCTTTTCGGTTTAGTTTGAATTGGAAAAGGTACTTTATATTAAAAATAAATTCCGAGAGGAATAAATTCCGTGAGAAATAAATTCGTTGAGAATATTCATAACTGGGCTGAATAGTTTTTATAAAATTTACTCAATTGCGATGTCATGTTTAGTGTGAAAAGGGTTGTTGTAACGTTTGCAATAATATTAGATTTATGGTTATGAGTCTGAACACAATGTAACGATAATTTATTGCGGTGCAGTTTTTCATACCATTTTGAAGTAAAAAATCGCAGTGCGGAGCGGCATAAAATTAAAATTTATTATAAAGGGTGTTTTTTTAAGCTAGATAGAACTTTAAATTGTAAAAAGTAACACAAAAAATTAAATTTTGGTGAAACATTTTTTTTATTTGTTTCAGTATACTCTGACAAATCATCATGAATAGACTCACGCTTGAACAACGCTACGAAATTATCCAAATTTACTTTGAAAATCAGTCGTCGATTCGCGCGTTGTTTTATCGCAAAATTGTGTTCAGCGATGAGGCGCATTTTTGGCTTAACGGGTTTGTTAATAAGCAAAATTGCCGCATATGGAGTGAGACCAATCCACAAGAGACCCTACAGACTCCATTACATCCAGAAAAATGCACTGTTTGGTGCGGTTTTCATGCTGGTGGCATCATCGGACCTTATTTCTTCAAAAATGAGGCCGGAGCTCGCGTTACGGTCAATGGAGATCGTTACCGCACCATGATCAATGATTTTTTGTTTGAAAATATGGATGACATTGATCCGGAGGAGATGTGGTTTCAACAGGATGGCGCTACGTGCCATACGGCGAACGCAACCATCGACTTACTGAAATCAAAATTTGGCGATAAGTTGATTTCGAGAAATGGACCTGTCAATTGGCCTCCAAGGTCGTCCGATTTGACACCTCTCGATTATTTCCTGTGGGGCTACGTGAAGTCACTGGTTTATGCTGATAAACCAGCAACAATTGACGCCTTGGAGGCCAGCATTGTTCGTGTTGTTCGTGACATACGGCCAGCAGTGCTCGAAAAAGTGGCCCGAAATTGGACGTCCAGAATGCGCTTCGTCAAGAACAGCCGCGGTGCCCATATGCCCGAAATCATTTTCAAATGTTAATGTCACGTATTGATCTTTCGAATAAAAAAAAATTTTGATTACAATTTAATTTTTTGTGTTATTTTTTACAATTTCAAGTTCTATCGGGCTTAAAAAAACACCCTATATTTTCATTGCGGACTCTTTTATTCTATACATTTTTGACTCTTTTTCTCTTTCCGATGTTGCCATAATTTTTGAATAATTGACGATTTTCATGACAATAAAACAAAAAATATGATTTGGAAGTTTATAAATTTTTGTCATGATATGTAAGAGTTTAAAAAATATACGAGAATTAACGGTAGAAGAAAAAATTGGCAATAATGAAAAAATTATCGAAAAAAAAATTAGGAAGAATGACTGACTGTCTTTATTATTTGCAGTCGGGAAATTACAAAAACTTTTGGGGTAAAAACGATTTGTCATATTGTTGTGTTTTCCATCTATGGCCCCGAAACAATGAAGAAGACCAGTTTTTTCATAAAAAGAAAATGATGTTTGGAACCAATCGGTTAAATTCGGACTGGCCACATATATTTCATGCAATTCATTCCATACTTCTTCGCATGTTTCATATATAATCTTCCTTATCGTGAATACTCCAATTTTATATGATCAAGACAAAACAAGTCAGCAAGGTTGCTTAATGAAAAGTTATAAAAAATTAGGTTTGGGGATAGCGAAGCAGGAAGTTTTTAATCATATTTCTAAGCATGTTGCAGGCTTAGCATTATCACTTATACTTAAAGCTAAACGGTTTTCTAAAAGAATGTTTTTCCCGTTTCGGTTTAAGTAGAGAAACGAGCACCTTATATTTAGAAATACTCGGTCTTGTTGCTAGATGATAAATGTCCATCTTTAAAGATCTCTCTTCCTTATAGCATTTTTAGTCATATTTTGTTAATTTTTTTGCACGTTTTGAAAAACTTTGGTTGCAATAAGTTTTTGGTCGTGGTAGCACTGCAAGCATGTTGTCTGGGTTTTAATAAATTACACAAAAAATAAAATAAAAAATAATCAGCCATGTTCCCAGAAACGTGCGTTCTGAAACCGCAATGCGTTTTGAAAAACGCTTAAATGATTGTTAGGTGTTTTGAGGAACGTGTGTTTTACTTGCGTTTAGGAGTTTTTTCCCAAAAAATACAACATATGTTTTACAAATGTATGTGGTAGTAATATAAAACGAAAAAAAAAAATTTGACAATAATTAGAAAAATTTTTCAATTTAGTTTTCTTAATGAAAATGTGTAAAATTCTTTAAACTTTTTATTGAAATAAAAAGAAAACATATTAAATTTTAATTGTGAATAATTTTATTGTCTTTTGCAAGTTCAGTTTTAGCATATTTTCAATCAGTTCACTTCAATATATACATGCGAGTTGAAGTCGCCAATTTTAAGCTATATGCGTTTTCCAGATACCTATTTGGCGATTTCAAATCGCAAAACCATATTTATTGCGTTAAACGTTTCTCAAAACACCTATTTGGCATTTTCAAATCGAAACCGCAAAATTTAAGCGATTTGCGTTTCTCAGAACAGGCCTGATAAATAGAAAAAATTTTCAGTTTATTTTTCTTAATGAAAATGTGTAAAATTCTTTGAACTTTTTATTGAAATAAAAAGAAAACATATTAAATTTTAATTGTGAGTAATTTTAGTGCCTTTTGCGAGATCAGTTTTAGGAAATTCTATCAGTTCACTTCAATACATACATGCGAGTTGAAATCGCCAGATTCAAGCGATATGCGTTTTCCAGAACACCTATTTGGCGATTTCAAATCGCAAAACCATATTTCTTGCTTTATACGTTTCTCAGAACGTTTCTATTTGGCGTTTTCAAATCGAAAACGCTAAATTTAAGCGATTTGCGTTTCTCAGAACATGCTCCATTGGAGCATAAAATAAAATAATATATTATAAATAAAATCATGGTGCAACCATAAAAAAGTTTGTACACCACTGATCTCAGTTTTGATCTAATTCTGTATAAAAGTTCAAGCAGGCACTAATATTTTAATAGTTTTATATTGACATTCATCATAAATTTTTTTTTTAATTTATTGCGATTATATTTATTGTATTTCCTGTCTTGGGAGTACAAAGCAACTTCTATACAACAAGAAAAAATCATACTTATTATATTGAAAAGAACTTACGTGTGAGCACTTTAAAAGCAACTAATGCCAAAGAAAACATTTCTAATAAAATTATTCTTTTATTTAGTATTTTTAATTTGAAGCCCATCAGGAATGCAGTATCAGGAACATGACTCTGATATCACTGGATACTAAAAAAAAAAATATGATGACAGCTCCCAACTGTTGTTAAATAATCCACTGTAGGTATATATACATATATGTATATGTGTACATACTCAGCTATTTAAAAGCTCAATAGATTCGGTTTACTCGTATATACCATAGAAGATACATAGACGAGAACAAAAAACTTTCTAAATATGCTCGGTAATATATATTTTTTTTTGCCTTGTACTCGCCATGTCAAAAAGCTAATCTTTCATAGAAAAATCTTTTTAGTTTATATCTCGGGTATATATGCACCGATATCGGAAATTTTCATTTTGTGTGTTAATAACCTACTCCGAAAAATTGTTTAATTGCGCTTACTCGACATTTTGATGAAAACACCTGTTTAGGCTATATCTCGGGTATATATGGACCGATATTGGAATTTTTTCATTTTGTGGAATTAAGTAGCCTTCTTTTATTACCAGAACTGCTTTTAAGCAAAAAAATAAAATATTAATTTCGCTTACGCGATATTTTCATAGCAGAATCGGTTTAGTCTATATCTTAGGTACACATCGACCGATATCGGGAATTTTTTTTGCCTCTTAATTGTCATGTCAACTATTTGCGTCAAGTTTGAAGCATAACAAAAAGATTTGATTTTCAAAAAAATTGCAAAAAACTTATTTTTCGAAATTTTGTATACATCTCAGCTATATGTGAACCGATTTTACTGAATTTCAATAGCAAACCCATCGGTATTTCAAAGCCGGACAAGTGGACATCGCTTAATCGAATTTTCTATCAATGCTGACTCTGAATATGAAATACTTTATAGGGTCGGAAATGAAAATTGCAGAAATAATAAACGGAATCACAAAGTTTAGCATTAAGCATTTTTCACATATCTTGAACGTTTTTAAAACTTTTCATATATCTATGTTGCTTCCTTTAAAAAACGCTACAAAAAAACTTATAGCGGCACCACTGAACTACAACGAGCAGCTGTTTATATATTCCAAGTTTTCATTTCAATTATGGATTTGTCTAATTTTGCTATGCAAGAATTTAATTTTTATTTTTGTATATTTATATTATTGATAAATTTGAAATTAAAGATACATATATAGGGTGATAGAAGGCTGATAAAAGAAGTGTGAAATTTTGTATGATTTAAGTCAGCCGAACTACAAAAGCTTGAAAACAAAATGAAAAAAGAAGTGGCTGGCTAGACCAGATTATAACTTTGAGCCTATTCCAATGCAAGACCATACAAGATATTTGACATTTCTTTAATCCGGTTACTAGCATCAAAAATGTAATAAATCGTCCGATCAACATATTTTGAAGTAATCGATACTAAATTATGTAATAAACTGAGATAGCTTATTGGCACTTCAAGTTTAAAAATGAATTTATTATATGTTTCTTACATACAAATAATGCAACCCGTCTTCCGCTCATTTACCGCCAATTTTAAGAAAATGTTTAATTAATTTTCGTTTTGTAATTATAATACTATTTAATTGTAACGTAAGAACGCTTTTTGTATTATAATGCAAATTAAATTAATTTTAATTTGTTAAATTTTTGTTGAACTTTATAATTTCTAAATTAAAAATTTTTTGGTTTGTATATATGTATGTACATCGGGTTCTAGTTCAAGTTTTTCCTTTCTTAAGTTTTTTTTCTTAAGAGGGATTTTTTACCAGACAAATTTGCTGTGATCAATAATCAAATCTTTAGCTGGGGGACAACTAGCTGTTTCGTAGTCGCTACACTACTCATCAGCTCCCACTGGGATTTGAACTCGGGTCATGACGTATCATGATCTACTGCTTTAACCACTAAGCCACCGAGCATTTAATTATTTTCTATCTATATTCATCTCATATTGAATCACATATGCATTTTTGTTAATTGCCCGCATTATTTGTTTGCCAAATATAAAAAATTTATATAAATTTTGGTAATTTCCACATTTGGTAACTTTATGAACTATTTATTGTTGGAATAATTTTTTGATAATGCCAGCACTGTTTCCAATTGCAAAGCCTTGTCGCAGCATTATTTGGGTTGGTCTCATACATTTTTGTACAGATAAATTACGCATGACGCACTAATTTTGTCTGCACTATTGCCAAACTGCTTGGCGAGCACAAGCATTTTTGGCTGAGTATTTAATTGCAATCAAGGCGAATTCATTACTAGGTGAACCTGACAGCTCAGGTGATATTTTTTGCTTCTCGCATTTTTGCCAGTGAGACTGTAATTTTTTTTTTTTTATTTTGGTAGCAAACATTTTCACGTTATTTTAAGCTGCAGATTTTTTTTGTGCGATTTAGTGAAGTTTCAAGAAATTTTTGTAAATTTAGAAGTGAAAAATATTATAATCTGTGATTTTAATAACAAATAATTATAAAAATTTGTATTTAACATTTATGTAATATTTTTTCTTAGCTGAGCAATCTTAGGCGAATTTAAATTTTGACATTCTCAGTAAGTTTTATAATAAGAAAATACATACAGACGTGTTCTAAAAATCACGTGATTTCAAAGCACATGCCGTTTCAAAAGCACAAATGTTATTTGTGCCTGCGCTGCAAATCACAATTTTATGTGATTTTCGATGTGATTTATACTCTTCTGAAGCAGAAAAAATCCACTGTGTTTTGCTTGTAAAATAAACCAAATCAAAAAATAATACAATAAATTAAGTTATTTATTAATGTAATAAATTGTAAAATTCATACTAAAGTACGTGCAAAAATTAGGATGTGATTTCAAATTGATGGCAAATTAGCTTACCGTTTTAAAATCACAAAAATCAAAAATATTTTGTGTGCAGAACACCTTTTTTGTGCTTTCAAATCACTTTCACAAAAAGTGATTTGCAGAACAGCCCTAATAGTATTGAATTGGCCTTCCCGCTTGCATTCACTTGTATAAATTCGCCCTGATTGCAATAATATTGTTATTGGAAGCCAATTTGCCACAATAAAAATTGGGTCAGATAGGGCTATTTGCTGCAATCGTGTAATTCTACCTTAAGAAATTAAAAGTTTAAACATATTTGGACCTATGAAATATAAGCAAATAGAAAATATTCCAAAAAAAAAAACTCGTACTAAAATACGAGTATAAAGAAATTGTTGGTTAAAATTTATGAAAAAAATAATTTTTAATAAATATTTTACTGCTCAAATAAATTTTCTTTTCTGCCTACCAACTTGCTGATTTAAGGTTTATAATTTTACTTCATTTACCACCAATAATATTCACTACAATACTTTTATATTTTGACGGCTGATCGTTCAGATTTGGATTTTCTTCACATATGAAACCGTATTTGTAATCACATTTACGATCATTAATTTGTGTTGTGTTTTCCCAAAAGTGCAAACAATTTTCTTCATTGTTCCAATTATCTGGATTACGGTCTATCCAATTATTGGTAAACACTGGTTGGCTATTAGCAATCCAAGCAAACTGTTTATTAATACCGGTAGCTCCAATCCACAGATGAGGGCCCTTAAAAGCGCTTTTAATAATATATGAAAATTTTAATTAGAAGAAAATTGGAATAAAGTGTTTCCCTCACAAATTATCTTCTTTCAACATTTTTGCCATATCCTCGTGTTCCTCCAGAGTTTCCAAAGTTAATAAGGACATCTTCATTAAAGAGCACTTCAGAAAAGCCTCATGCCAGGAGAACTAAATGATAAAATTTTTATTAAATATATTTGAGTTTTAAATATTATTTTTAATTCATACCTTGTAGCTTTCATCTATATAATATAATTTATTATTTTGGCTTTTATACCATTTTTGATCAACTTTAGTTGCTAAATTGGTATTAATTAATAATAATATATGTAATAAAATTAAAAATATACTTTTCATTTCGGTGTGTTGCGATTAACTGAGCAAATAAAATATTGAGAGAACAAAAAATTATACTAAAGGCTGCTTGATAAAAAATATTAATACAATACACTGTTTCCATCTGTTAGTTAGAATTTATAAAAAAAAAATTCAAAGTTTGAGTTTTAAGTTGACTTTGAGTAGGACGAACTCATTATTAAGTGGAAGCATCGGCGAATTTAAGCGAGTTTCTAATTAACTCGCCCTAACTCGCTTTGTCGAATTTGAGCATGCTCAACTCTTCACACTCACACGATAAAAACACTAACAATGCTCGTGTTTCTTATCAGCTACTTTTGACAGCTCAGGTTATCCTGTTTATTGTATCATGGGCTCTGAATTATCTTTTAATTTGTGTATTTATTTTCTACTTATTACCATGTTATAAGGCTTACCAAAGAGACTTTATTATCAGCTGGATAAATAGGCGAATTCGGGCGAATTAATTGCCAATTTTTGAGTACTAGACTCGTAAAATTTGATCTGCTCTCTCTACTTTTCACACCGGCACGATAAAATTAAAATGTTGCAATAAAGGAAATGTTTATGTGGAAATGATTATATTTGTGACAGCAAAAAACACAAATCTTACGATCTGACAACACTGGACTAATTTCTTAGAGCTCAACCTAAATTAGCGTAATTTAGCTGTTAAAAATCCTGACATCAGCCCAGATAGCGTGGCGCTAACGCTTTGCAATTGGAAAATGCAATTTTGCAAAGGCCTAAGAGAGTAAACTTTACTCTTTATAAGTTAAATTACATTCAAAACATAAGTTAATGATGAAACAGAATACGTCCGCAACTTCAAGCAAAATCGACTCTCAGAGAAAACAGGCACATAATTGAAACGACGGCTGTAACTTCACAAACTGTCATTTAATCTTCTTTTTTGTTAGGTAAAAAAAGCTTTTTCTTTTATTTTAATTTTTCCTCACAGTAAAGCTTTTGAAGCTTTGGTTTTGTTTACAAAATGTATGAAATTTACTAAAAGTGTGGTAATATTGTTGAAAGCTTTTCTGCTTCAAAGTGAGAGCATAAGAAAAATCGCTGCCAAAATAAAATAGATTCTATTTTACGACCGCATTCTCTGGCGTTATTTTATGCCATATTGTATGGAGAAAAACGTCATGCCCTAGTTCTGTTTCATCATTTACTCATATTTTGCGGCCATTAGCAATCACACTTTAGGTGCTTTCAGACTAATTTAGCGACATTATCACTTTTTATTATTTCTATTTAACGATTTTTATCAAGCATTGTTTGTGAACAATACTTTTCATCACGCAAAGTTAAGGTGGGTTCACCTATTATTACGGAACAAAATTTTTGTTTTTTAGCTTTTTGAGAGTTTGTTCTGGACAAACAAAGCTACCCACAAGGAACATCTTCAATTTTAATACCTTTTATAGTTTGTATTGAAATAATTAGAAATGTAATCCGGCCTGTATTGCGATTCACTATGCTTTTTAAGCCCCAATTATTTCGGTTAAAATTATTAACCACAAAATAACCTCTTTCCTATTCCATTATAACGGGTGGTTAAATTTCAAGGGCCGATGTTGAATGTGAACCACACCTAAACGCCAAGTTTTTTTTTCCGAATTTTATTTGACATTTCTCTATTTCAGACTTATTCAATTTGAACCAAACATCGTGAATGGGCAGAATGGTGGCAAGAAATGGCAACAGTGGATGATCAATTTTCGAAGAAAATCATCTTCAGTGATGAGGCACATTTTCACCTCAGTGGATTCGTCAATAAACAGAATTGCCGCATTTGGGCGAATGAGAATCCAAGAGTGACTGTCGAAAAACGAATGCACCTACAAAGAGTGAGTGTTTGGTGCGGTTTATGTGCTGGTGGCATCATCGGGCCGTATTTTTATGGCCCGAATTGGAAGATATGGATGTAGACGATATGTGGTTTCAGCAGGACGGTGCCACTTGCCACACAGCTAACGAAACAATTGCTCTTTTGCGCAACAAATTCAATGGCCGTGTTATCTCACGTAATGGCGATGACAATTGGCCGCCAAGATCATGTGATTTGACACCGTTGGACTTTTTTTTTGGGGTTATTTGAAAGAAAAGGTGTACGTCGATAAGCCGGCAACAATTCAACAGTTAAAGGATGAGATAATTCGGCACATTAACGGCATAGAATTATACCTCAGGGTCATCGAAAATTTGGACCATCGGATGGAGGTGTGCCGCCGTGGTCGCGGCGCCCAATCGGCCGATATTTTGTTCCATACATAATTGAGTAATACCATACATAATTGAGTAATACACTAATTTCCTAAATAGTTTGTGTTTTATTCAAAATCAACATCGGCCCTTGAAATTTAACCACCCTTTATTTACTGCGACTATTTGTTTATGCTATTGTTCCATGTAAATACTTCAGGAAAAAAATATAAATTTTCTTTAGGTCAAAATTGCAGATCAGCTGTTTGTAAAGTAACGAAATTTGTAGTCTGTACTCCTGCATGTATTTAATGCATAATAATGCACATATTTCTTATCAAATACATGTTGCTTTTTCAATATTGTATTCCTGTACAGTGGCGTGTACTTTGTTTATCTAAACATATATATAACTCAAAGGTGACTGACTGACTGACATAATGATCTATCAACGCACAGCACAAACCACTGAACAGATCGGGCATGCAGGTAGATGTTATGACGTAAGTATCTACTAAGGGGATAAAATAGTGGATGAGAGTTTGTATGAAACTGGTGAGTGCTGAGCGAAGCCGCGTATCATATAACGTGAAGTGTCGTGGTTACATATTAAACCCAAATTTATGTTTATGTTAAAAAATTTTGGTTTAATTTATGTGCTGTTTATGGGAGACGAAAGAGTGTTGTGTCTAGAAAAATATTTTTAGTGTATTTCCACACCACATTTTTTTAATAAATCTAAATTCGACTTTGTTTTGGCGAATTGGGTATCTCCAAAACTGTAATATTGCAGTAGGCTCTTACAATGGGCATACTTAAGACACATTTTTTTATTTTTTTATATTATTTTTATAAATACATATTTCAATATTTACACTTTTATTCTAGATCCCAGCTCCTATAGGGCATTATTGGGACAAGTTGGCATTATAAATAATATACTACAAATTCAACTATTAAATAATTTAGTTATTAAATAGTACTCAAAAAGGAAAGAAAAAAAAACATTAAAGAAATATATGAAAGTAAAATAAATGTAAATTAATTTTTGGCATTCCGCCCAACTTTTTTGCTTTTTGGAAAATGGTGTTAGTATTTAAGTTTCCACTGATAGGCAAAATTTGAATTCGACCTTTAAAGGGTAAATAATATTTCGTTATCAGTAAAACGTGATGATGTTTTTATTTCTAAAATACTTAAGTTGAAGAGCGTCTTCAAACTTAATAAGTCAATAAGTACTAAATATTTATTAGACTTAGTTCATCAGTCAGTTGGTTTACATCTATAAAAGCTATCCTCTAGCAACAAAAGCAGGAGTGTAAGGTTTTTTGTTACTAACATACTCATATATTCTATAAATTAATTTCAAGTTAAACAAGCTTTAGACTTTAGTTATTCGAGTGCAGTTTAAACTTTGGACTTGAAAGAAACACTCTATCTCGAACTCGATAGCAGATAATATATCCTTGCCAGGATACTCGTATATACTTTCGAAACAACTACAAGAAAAAGGTCTTTAAATAAAGCAAGCTATTAAAAGGTAATTCCATACAAAACACTTTCTACAAGCTCATTTTAAGTTCTCCGGCCTTTAAGACAGGGTTTCTGTTAGCAGATTTATATTTTCAAACTTAAGCAAAACGGGTGATTTGGTTAAGGGCTGATGTTCTCTGAGGAACTCACGCTACCAAACTCGTTAACTCTTGTCTTGCACTGGCTGTCCGGGGAATTGCAATTACACATCCTATCAACACGACATAGAGACATGATATCAACTCTTTTCATATCTACTCTACTATTAAAGGTGTGTAAGTTTTCAATGTTTTAAATAATTTAGTTTGATATAAAATTGACATAATCCTTGAAAGATTCGACAAAAAATCGACGAAACGTCGAGTACAACAATAATTAAAACGTTGTTTTAATTATAAAATATATTAGGCCTTACCAGCTAAACCAGAAATGGGAAAAACGCTTAACATAAGGAACTGGTCAATACATAAAACACAAATTCATTAATTAGCTTGCATCAGTTTTCCTGGCATATAGCACACACAGGACGGATCCACATGCTATAGTTGGCTTGGTCAAAGTAACTAATGCCTTAAGAATAAGTTCACATAATGGTTCAATGAAGTGGTCAACAATATGAAGTGATTTAGCCACATTATGCCATTTGCTTTTGGTGTTACGTAAAGTTACTTGCCTACGCCGATGGACTGGAGACAGAGACAATTGAATACCTGGAACTCATCGTAAGAAGGATTAGTGGCAAAATATGGTTGCAAAATTTTTACAATTACCACTGGTACGAAAAGTTATTGATGCGCGTATGTAACTAAACATATAACAACTGGTTGTCCAGGGACGAGGGCTGGGCCGTTTGGGACTCTTTGAGTATTAATTCTTGAGCTACGAAATTTGATCGAAGACTTAAAATGGTTATCCCAGGAACTCCAGCAACTTATTCCTACCTGGTTATGGTGCAGCCCTTCGGAGAGTATCCAGGCGGTTAAGGTTTACACCCAAATCGAGAGGAGCCTTTATTTTAACTCAGTGTGGAGTTAAATTGCCTTGCTCCAGAGATCGCTAGGACTACTAGAAAGGCTCCGCCCCTAACCAATAGGGATATCACGTCCAAACAACATGTAATCGAATTGATACTCATACTTGGCAGTGTGTCATGCGAGGGGACGCTGTGTACATTCTATTCACCCAGTGATAAGATCACTATGAGACAACAAATTTGATCGAAGTGGGCTGGCTTTTTAATGGCTAGCAGCCTGTTAAATCTAACCTATGAGTTAGGACCACACTGGTAGATACCCACTGAAATCGTTCTCACACCTGTGCAGGGACAGTGAATACTGTGTAGACAGAATGTGTCATTGACTTACATTAGCCCCTGCCTTGATGGCCTTATCTGATGATGGACCAATTCCACGGAATGAATTATTCACGGTGCACCAGCGCCCCCATACAGGTAGAACATTTTTCCATAAGCTTGTAGCCATATGAGCAAACCACTTGCTAAACAGTTCGAATCTTCTAATCCTTCCTGTGTGCACCTTGGCAGCCAGTCTATAGAAGACAAGGCTTAAGGAATTGGTGGGCCGAAGCCCATTAAGAGCATCAGACCTTAACTCACCCATCTAACAATCACTCCTTTACATTACATTACATTAATTACATTACATTACATTACATTACATTACATTACATTACATTACATTACATTACATTACATTACATTACATTACATTACATTACATTACATTAATTACATTACATTACATTACATTAACTCCCAAGGTGCAGTTGCAAGACAACAGCACCTTGGGAGTTAGTTAACCCCCCAAAATCGGTTTATCAGGGAAACTAACTACAGACGTTACAGCCAAAGTAGGCACCTCAACAATTATCAGGGCCGAGATGGTGTGTAACCAGAGCCTCTCGGAGGTGCTGCCAATTAACTCTTGGTTTGGCTTTTGGAAGTCCAACACTTCCCAGAGTTTTGTTTGCTACAACAAACGAGGAACTGCTACCCCTCTATGCCCTAGTTTGGTGTACACTAAGGCAAAACCTGCTTCCCGAGGGTAATGTACAGACAATACTAAGTGCTGAAATAAAATGCAATATGTGCTAACGTGTAGTACAGTGGCTACGACATACCTATATGCCCCCCAGCTAAAGTTTTTGATTATTTTTCTAGTCTTCTTTAATCAAAAAATATTAATTAGAGTAATTGGTATTGTAATAGAAAAAACATTTTCATTTAAGAAATTAAAAGCTTGATGTTAGAATTTATAGACCGATAAGTACGTATGTAAAAATGCAAAGTGTTATTTCATATTTATAAAAGTTCGATGAAAATTATAATTAACTACCTCTACTAATTTTATGTTAAAATCCAGAAATATTTTTGTAAGTCAGTTTTCAAACCATCTATTAACTGATTCAACGAATTCCATCATTGATTATGTACAACATTTTTTCTATGTAAGCGTGGTGGTGTTTAATTTTTGAAAGTAAGTGTATTCCTTCATCGACATTGATTATTGTCGGAAAGGGGAAGGAGGAAGGTGAGGGATGTATTTTCTTTAACTGCAAGAGAAGAGTTAAAAAATGAAGAAAGCCCAAAAACGTCAGAATATATGGAGCCTTGGTGATAACCAATACATACATACAAAGAATGTATGTGTTGCATTTTGGTGGAATTTGTTATTGCTTGTTAAGAGTTGTTAAGATTATGATATATAACCACACGAAAGGCGGCCATTATGGACACAGCAGGAATGTGGGAATCTGTTTTTGAGTTTTTTTTATGATTTTTTTTTAACAGAAATCAAAAAGAACATAAAAACGAAACATAAAAACAACAAATATAAAAAAAAAAAAAAGAAGTAATCATTTTAGAAAATATACCAATGAGAGGCAAGAAGTGAAATGGCCAAAATACCAACACAGTTTCACCAAGTTGTATCTGAGCTTCTACGTTTATTATTGTGCGAGTGTGTTAACATAATTAATATTTACTTTTTTATGGGAGTTTTTTTCTTATTTAGTATTTTGGTTGTGTTAAAAAAAACAAACATTTACTGGGGACTACAATTATAACGAGCGCTCAGAAAAGAAAGAAATATGCTGTATTGGATGATGCTGTTGCTGATGACTTGTGGAGTTTACAGCGAAGAGGTTGTCATAAGTAAATAGAGTTTAATTGCATTTAAAGTTGGAAATTTTAATGAGTTTTTTCCTGGTGCACTTTTGAAGTATGAAATAGATAGAAACTTTTTGATATAAGATGTATTTTATTTCTAACAAAAATGAAATAAAATAAATTTATCTTAATATTATTTGATCTTCGTTTGTTAAATAAATTTAATTTTTGCAGCTTCAAGCTCTAAGCACTTAGACGACAGCAGACTTCACAACTTCACGACTACAAATGAAGTTAGCTTCAAAAGCTGCCGTCTCATCAGCAACATAATTATTTTAAAGGCAGTAGCAGCACTATGTGTATTTAAACAATGCAAATGTCAGAGGTGCCACATATATATTTTACATGAATAAAATTAAAATTACCGACTGCAAACGTAATAATATCACGTAAAACTGTAAAAACCCATCAATTTATTTGTTTATTTTATTTAAGTGATGTTTATTTCTATTAAATATTTCAAACTAATTTTATAGGGTGTTTTTTTAAGCCCGATAGAACTTGAAATTGTAAAAAATAACACAAAAAATTAAATTGTAATCAAAATTTTTTTTTATTCGAAAGATCAATACGTGACATTAACATTTGAAAATGATTTCGGGCATATGGGCACCGCGGCTGTTCTTGACGAAGCGCATTCTGGACGTCCAATTTTGGGCCACTTTTTCGAGCACTGCTGGCCGTATGTCACGAACAACACGAACAATGCTGGCCTCCAAGGCGTCAATTGTTGCTGGTTTATCAGCATAAACCAGTGACTTCACGTAGCCCCACAGGAAATAATCGAGAGGTGTCAAATCGCACGACCTTGGAGGCCAATTGACAGGTCCATTTCTCGAAATCAACTTATCGCCAAATTTTGATTTCAGTAAGTCGATGGTTGCGTTCGCCGTATGGCACGTAGTGCCATCCTGTTGAAACCACATCTCCTCCGGATCAATGTCATCCATATTTTCAAACAAAAAATCATTGATCATGGTGCGGTAACGATCTCCATTGACCGTAACGCGAGCTCTGGCCTCATTTTTGAAGAAATAAGGTCCGATGATGCCACCAGCATGAAAACCGCACCAAACAGTGCATTTTTCTGGATGTAATGGAGTCTGTAGGGTCTCTTGTGGATTGGTCTCACTCCATATGCGGCAATTTTGCTTATTAACAAACCCGTTAAGCCAAAAATGCGCCTCATCGCTGAACACAATTTTTCGTCTATAAGTTGCGCGAATCGACGACTGATTTTCAAAGTAAATTTGGATAATTTCGTTGCGTTGTTCAAGCGTGAGTCTATTCATGATGATTTGTCAGAGTATACTGAAACAAATAAAAAAAATGTTTCATCAAAATTTAATTTTTTGTGTTACTTTTTACAATTTAAAGTTCTATCTAGCTTAAAAAAACACCCTATAGTTCTTATTGCTGGCAATTTATATTTATAGTGGCAGCACTGCATTTACTTTTTGCTGCCTACGAAAATAGAAATTAATCTAAGTTAGCAGCAGCAGCAAATGCTCTTGTGAAGTCGCGCTGCTGTGATGTCGTTAAAATAATCGTGTGCATTGAAACACATGTATTTTATTTTTGACAGATTGCTGCTTGCTGTCTGCTGTCGTCTATGTGTTTAAAGCTTCAGATTCAAAATCTTTTATTTCTCGAAATTTCGATATTTGCTTTGTTTTCATCGTCAGGAGAAATTAAATGTTAACAAAAAACAAAGATCTGTAGCTGCAAAAAATAAATTTATTTAAAATAAAATAAAATAAAATAAAATAAAATAAAATAAAATAAAATAAAATAAAATAAAATAAAATAAAATAAAATAAAATAAAATAAAATAAAATAAAATAAAATAAAATAAAATAAAATAAAATAAAATAAAATAAAATAAAATAAAATAAAATAAAATAAAATAAAATAAAATAAAATAAAATAAAATAAAATAAAATAAAATAAAATAAAATAAAATAAAATAAAATAAAATAAAATAAAATAAAATAAAATAAAATAAAATAAAATAAAATAAAATAAAATAAAATAAAATAAAATAAAATAAAATAAAATAAAATAAAATAAAATAAAATAAAATAAAATAAAATAAAATAAAATAAAATAAAATAAAATAAAATAAAATAAAATAAAATAAAATAAAATAAAATAAAATAAAATAAAATAAAATAAAATAAAATAAAATAAAATAAAATAAAATAAAATAAAATAAAATAAAATAAAATAAAATTAAATTAAATTAAATAATCAGGCATGTTCTGAGAAACGCAAATCGCTTAAATTTTGCGTTTTCGATTTGAAAACGCCAAATAGAAACGTTCGGAGAAACGTATAAAGCAAGAAATATGGTTTTGCGATTGGAAATCGCCAAATAGGTGTTCTGGAAAACGCATATCGCTTAAAATTGGCGACTTCAACTCGCATGTGTATATTGAAGTGAACTGATTGAATTTGCTAAAACTGATCTCGCAAAAGGCACTAAAATTACTCACAATTAAAATTTAATATGTTTTCTTTTTATTTCAATAAAAAGTTGAAAGAATTTTACACATTTTCATTAAGATAACTAAATTGAAAATTTTTTCTATTTATCAGGCCTGTTCTAAGAAACGCAAATCGCTTAAATTTAGCGTTTTCGATTTGAAAATATAATAGAAATTTAAGAATCCTTATTAAGTTTTGAGGATGATGATTAAGCTTAATTTAATTACGGGTTTGTTACACTTTGATAAAATGTAAATTGACTTTCATCCTTCAAAATGTCTTTTAATGATTTATATCACACGAGAACAATTGTTCTGGCAGCTTGGTGGCGAAGGGGGTGAAGGAAGTGATACGTTGCCAGCTTAACTTTTCAACCAGCTTCACACCCGCAATACAATTTAATGTCAAGCAATCAAGTGATTCCAAAAACACCAATACATACACAAAGTCGTGTATACGTATATGTGAATTAGACTCGTGTGATGGATTAGAACAAAAATTGTTTGACCAGTAATTGTTTTCGTACCTACAGAAACAATAACGGTCATTTGGCCGGTCATGCAACCGGTAGGATTGATTTTCTTAAGGGCAGCTGACCGAAACTTTCGTATACGCACGAAAGCGGATTGATATGGAAGCTACCTAGCGCCAGATGGCAGCACAAACACACAAAATATTACGATCTGTCAAACGTCAGCTATTAACATTTCACCCAAATTCATCGATTAGTTTATTTGTTGTAGTCGTTTGAAGTAAGCAACTGTTGTGTTTCTTGGAAAACAAAAAAAAGTGTATGCCCTGCGGTGATTAAACACTTTTATTTGAAAAGGAAAACGGTAAAAGAGACAAAAGAAGAGCTCAATATACAATACGGTGAGTCTGCTCCGTCAGATTACACGGTAAAATAATGAATTGCTGAATTTAAACATGGCCAAAAGGGATGGTTGCTGAAGAAAACATCTCGAAAACTCTCGATATCGTTATATGGGACAGAAACCCCGTTTACAGTCAACTGGTTCCACAGACGAATCATGCGGCTGCAAAACGAATTCTCTATGTAATGTGTTGTTCGATTCGCTGGCTAATCGACCACAAATGAATGAGCCTGGTAAGGAAAATGTGTAAGTCAGTAAGTCAAGAACAATTTAAAAGCTAAAATAGGACATAAGGGCCCATGTGGAATGTGCACCACACACCTAAACGTCAAGTGTTTTTCTGCATTTCATTTAACATTTCTCAATTAAAGACTAATTCAATTTCAACCATGGAAAGATATACAATCGAGCAACATGTTAATGTTATTCAGGCTTATTATGAAAATGGGCGTTCAAATCAAAATGCACTTTGTGATTTTTTCGGTAAATTTAATGGTCCAAATGCGCGTACAATTAGAAAAATCGTGTAAAAATTTAAGCAAACTGGTTCTGGAAGAACTATGAAAACACCATATTGCTGCTGTTCGCAATAGTGTGGCTGAAGAGCCGTCCACCTGAACTCGTCGTCGTGCCCAACAATTGCATTTTCACGCTTGTGGTTGATGAATATTTGTGCGATATTTTGTGTCACACAGTATTATCATAAACTCTTCTCTCATAATAAAAATTATCAGGAAAATTCTCTGAAAACTTTTTGTTTTATTTACAGTCAACATGATGCTTTTGTAATATTATATGATGATGAGTTGGTATCATTCGTCTAGCTCAAGTTCAATCCTGGCTAAAGCCAAGAAATATTTTTATTTATAATTATAACAATAATTGCCGCGATCAATAACTCTTGATCAAAGAAGACAGGAAAAAAATAATTGAATACACTAAAGCTGGGGGACAACTAGCTGTTTCGCAGACGCTACACTGCTCATCAACCCATCATCATATAATATTAGAAATATTAAAATAAAGTTCGACTATTTAGCATTAATACCTGATGCGTTTTGGTTGGACCACTCTTTATAATAACACCCATATAAACACACACGTATTCTATTTTAAACACGCTGTAGTCAGTAGCCTGCTGTCTTGTATGTGCTTAATGCGTACGTATGTACAAGCAGAGGGTGCTCAAAGTTCGATTCTGCCGAGGCAAACACTTTAACTTGTTTCAGTTTGAATTGGTTAAGTACATACTCGTATATAAAACTACTGCTCTATAATCGATTTGTGTACATATGTATATATTTTGTTTGCTGTTGTTAGAGTCGAGTTTTCTTTTCTTATATTTTACCTTTTTGAAGATGTTAAATTATATTTATGATTTGTTTGCCCAGAGACCACCAACGTTACGTTTTGACTCACGCTCTTAAGTATTTGTTTGCCCAACGCATTATTGCAAGTCGATTAAATGTAGCTTGTTAACCAGGTTGCCTTGTTTATAAAACATTTATATTGTTCTTTTTTTCTTAAATTCAAATTACCAAAAAAAAAAAAATTGCCATTTTTTGTGGTATGTATGTTTTTAGAAGTTTTAAAACGATCATTGATATTAACATTTAAATTAAAAAAAAAAAAGAAAAAAGTTTTGGAGCTCAAACTGTGTGAAGAGGCAAACCTTCAGTTATCGCCACGGGTTGTACAACCGAAAATTGTTTAAAAAAAAGATAATAATAAAAACAAAGAAAAAGAAATTTATATTAAGAAAAATAAGTTTAAAATAACAAATTCAGCATGAAGTGTATGTGGGCACTAGGCAAATTATATCAGAATAACCATATATGGGACATTATACGTTAGGAGGTTATCTGATAATGGGTGATTTTATAAGAACTATCGGAAATTTAAAGAAAAACACATAAACTTCAGAAAAATGCATGAAATATTTATTTGGATCGATAGTTGGGTCGATATAATTTAATGTTTGAAGATTATTTCATGCAACTGTTGGCCGCGGCTGCGCCTCAAATGGTCCATCCGCTTAGTCCAATTTTGGCATACTCTTTCCAACATTTCGGCCGGTATCTCACGAATAATGTTTGCAATGTTGGCTTCCAGTGCGTCAATCGAAGCGGGCTTGTTGCTATAGACATTAGACTTAACATAGCCCCACAAAAAATAGTCTAGAGGCGTTAAATCGCACGATCTGGGCGGCCAATTGACTGGTCCTAAGCGTGAAATAAACTGTTTACCGAACTCGCCTCTCAATTGGTCCATTGTTTCGCGTGCTGTGTGGCATGTGGCACCGTCTTGTTGAAACCACATGTCATGCAAGTCAAGCTCCTCCATTTTGGGGGAAAAAAAGTTTGTTATCATCGCACGGTAGCGCTCACCATTCACAGTAACGTTGTGATTCGCATCATCTTTGAAGAAATACGGCCCAATGATGCCGCCAGCCCATAATCCGCACCAAACGGTTGTTTTTTGTGGATGCATTGGTAGCTCTTGCAATGCTTCTGGCTGCTCTTCACTCCAAATACGGCAGTTTTGCTTGTTCACGTATCCATTCAACCAGAAATGAGCCTCGTCGCTGAACACCATTCTTCGATAAAAAAGTGGATCTTCATCTAACTTTTCAAAATTTGGCGTTGTGGTAGGTCGTTTGGCTTCAATTCTTGCACCAGCTGTATCTTATAAGGCTTCACACCCAAATCCTTCCGCAAAATTTTCCACGTAGTGGAGTAACAGAGGCTCAATTGCTGCGAACGGCGCCGAATCGATAATTCACGGTCATCACCAACACTGGCCGATACGGCTGCGATATTTTCTTCAGTTCGCACTCTACGTAAGCGTGTTGGTGGTTTAATGTCCAACAATGTAAATTTGGTGCGAAATTTTTTTACAATAGCCCGAATAGAAGCCTCAGTAGGTCGATTAAACTGACCATAAAATGGAAGAAGCGCGCGATGAACTTTCTTAACAGAGCACGCATTTTGGTAATAAAATTCAACAATTTGCAAGCGTTGTTCGTTTGTAAGACGATTCATGATTAAATTATATACCAAACTGAAGATGTTTGACAGTGACACAAGATACAAAACGTGCGTGAGGTGTCAAAACTAGTGTTGCCAAAAAGATAATAGCAAAAAAATCACTCGTTATTAGGAATGGCAGCGTTATAAAAATACTTAAAATAGCAACTTTTTTCAATATAGTCATATTTAATCACGTAGTTTGAACTTTAAGTTACCCTGGTAACTTTTTTTAAGTTACCAGGGGAGACAAAAATTTTTATTTGGATGGGATGTGGCTCTCTTCGGCCACTTGACCATTGTTGATGTATTGTGCGTGCCCTTGCCCCATTATGGGCTAAATACGTTAAGAAACCTTACAAGGTCCTTAATTTGTTTTATTTATTTATTTATTATTTTTTTATTAAGAGAATTGTGATATTGTATGTAATGTAAAGTATACAAATTTACAAAATCCAATAAAAAACAAAATTAAAAAAATCTCAAAAATTCAAAATTATAAAAAAAGACAAGACAAAAATGTTATTAATAAAACGTGAACTTAAAAAAACTGAATATATATTTAAAATCATAGAGTGTGGCGGTGATATTCCGGTGTTACATTGACAAAACTAGACAAGCCGGAAAGCAGTCAACCACTTCCCGAGCTCGAAAGAGTATCTGTAACTATGCCAAATATATTCTTCCGGGCGCGAGCAGTTAAAAGGGCTTTAGCAGACCGCGACATAAACAAGACCCCTGGACCGGATGGCATTCCAGCACTGGTCTTGAAGCAGTGTTCTTCTACGCTTGCGCGTCCATTAGCACACCTCTTCAGCAAAATTTACCATAGTGATGAGTTTCCATCGTGCTGGAAGGTTGCTAATGTAACACCAATACCCAAAAAAGGTGAGGTAAATAACCCCGAAAATTACCGCCCAATTGCAATCTGCTCTGCGCTTTCCAAAGTAATGGAAAGTATGGTTAATTACCATCTTATGGGATATCTAGAGTCGCACAAATTACTTTGTGATCGCCAATATGGATTTCGTAAGGGTCGCTCTACTGGCGATCTTATGGCATATCTTTCGGAGAAATGGTGCCACTCAATCCGTCATTTCGGTCAAAGCAAGGTGGTGGCTCTAGATATTTCCAAAGCGTTTGACAGAGTGTGGCATGGTGCACTGCTGGCAAAACTTACTGCTTTTGGTGTCGGTGATGACTTCTCTCGGTTTATATCAAGCTTTCTCAGAGACCGCACTATACGAGTTGTTATAGATGGGGTCTCATCAAACGAGTTCAAGATTAATTCAGGGGTACCGCAAGGCTCCGTTCTTTCTCCTACTCTATTTCTTATTTTCCTCAACGACCTTCTCTATCAAACTTCCAACCCTATCCACTCTTTCGCAGATGACAGCAGCATTTGTCACTCGTACTCTTTTGGTCATAGGCCCAGGCTATCAGAGATCACTGCCAAGAGGCTAAATATGAACGATTCACTGAATAGTGATCTTCTATTAATCTCCGAATGGGGTCGTAAAAACAGGGCCACCTTTAACGCTCGTAAGACCCAATGTTGCTTATTAACGCACAAACAAACGACCGCAAATGCTGCTTCATCTGTACTCATAGATAGTATAAATATTGAGGAGCCGGATGCTCTTGATGTTCTTGGAATGAAGATACAGTGTGATGTCCGCCTGAACACATTTTTCATGTCTCTAAAGAAGCATTCAAGTGTCTCGGTTTTTTGAAATGGTGTAAGATGTACTTCACTCCATCCGATCTCCTTACTATTTATACCACCTACATCCGACCGAAAATGGAATACAACTCTCATGTTAGGGCCGGTGCCTCAAAGTCTATTTTGGGGTTACTCGACCGTGTGCAGGAGAGGGCGAAGAAGCTCATCAGTGACAGTAGGGTATCCAACTCTATTGATTCACTTGAGCATCGGCGCAGTGTGGGTGCGTTACTCTGTTCTATCGTTACTACAATGGATTTTGCTCTGACGAGATTAGGGATCTTGTTCCCGAAACTCGCACATTTTTACGTAGCACGCGTTCATTGACCAGAGCTCATCCATTTGTGGTTGATTGCCCGGGGAATCGTACTACGCATTACAGAGAGAATTCGTTTTTCAGCCGCACGCTTCGTCTGTGGAACAAGTTGCCTGCAGAAGTGTTTCCTGTCTGTTATAACGTTGGAAAATTCAAGTCAAATGTTCACAAACACTACTCCCGCTTTCCCCCTCCTCACAACCTATTTTCCTAGTTCTGGTACAATGCACTGCATATGTAGGGGTCATCCCCTGAGTACTGGTCCAATATAAAAAAAAAAAGCTGAAGAATGTAGCACTATTTTGCTCTACAAATTTTAGAAAGTCATATAAATATGGCAAAAGCATTTGAATAGACTTTTTATCTAAAGACGAATACCCCAACATTGATCCCAACTTTACAAATAAACGTAAAAAATTAAATGATCCGTATAATTTTGATAAAGGAGTATTTGGATATTGCTGCAAAATCTCAGCATACTGAGGTCGTTCAAATTTATAGAGTAGTTGCGAACCCAGCATGACATTGAAATATTCTATTACGCCATTCAAAACATCCGCAATAGCCAACTCTTTACAAACGTTGGAAGATTTGGCATACTTTTTCAAATTAATATAATGATCAACTTTATCTTGAACTGTTATCTTAGTGGCTATATCCGAAAGTTTATGCTGGCGTGTTATAGCATCCCAATCGTCAGCAAAGCACTACTTCAGTTCATCAGGTATTTTATTTTTACCTCAATTTTAGCTAGAAAATTTTTCGCGCTTTCAACGCAAGAATCTAGACGATTACCAGATGTTGACAACGTCGAAGGATATGCAACAGCCACTGTAGGCGGCTTCTGTCGTTGTAGTGTTAGTACTTGCGGTTGTGGTAATGACAGTGGTCTACACATCTGACATTGTAGTTAGTGTCTTATCGGGATTAGTCAATGTATAAGTACCACGTTTCTTCTTAGCTAAAGGCTCATCTTTATCGCATTGAGTGTAATAGTTCTATTCACTCAACGTATGCGCTTGTAGCAGCTCATGCGTCCCAATGCTCCACAGTGGGTGATCATTGGCTCCTCTTCCTCACCGCAAAATCTGCAAAAGTCTGTGTTGGAAATGCCCATCTTGTACAGGCGCTTAAGACAGGTATAATATAACCTGTAAGTTTACCTGTCAGTGCTGTGAGGCTTTTCCTATCCAGTTTTAGAGCACTATCGGCTCTCTTCGCATCAAACTTTAAAAATTTCTTGGAAAGTTCGAGACCAGCTGTCTCGTGTTAATGTTGCTCCACGATGGACTCCGTCCATTTCTTCATCACTTCCTTAAGGAGACTCTTATTGATGCCATAGATTAGAGTGGGGTCAATAAAAGTCCCTCTGCTACTTTTGGGCTTAGATTTCTATTATCTCATTGCCATAGTGCCCCACATGTTCTGGCACCCAGATCGGAGTAACCTGGTTCTGGCTTGACAGTTTATTTAGCCTGTTGTGGCCTTCCAGTACTAGCCTGGACATAAAGACACCTTTAGTACTGATTGGCTATCGTAGAGTATTTTGCTCAGCTCTCCTTTTTTTCCCTACCGGTGAGTATTTCCACCACTTTCCTTATGGCGTATAGTACTGCTGGGAAGATTGTGATGTCTTTGCTAAGATTTATATACCTGCGTGCTCTAGGCCCCACTATTCGCGTACCAACTCCTTGGAGCATTTTGGGCCCATCTGTGTACCACTTTTGTAACCCATCCCTCAGTCATGCTGGGTTCGTGCCCCATTTTTCCCTTGTTGGGAAGATTATCCTAATCTTCTAAGGGAGATACTCTACACAGTGTAACATATGAAAGGGACAAGTGTTGGTGTAACGTAAAATAATATATGTACTAAGAAAGAAGTAATATCTTACTTCATGATCTATCCTGGACAAAAGATATCTACCCTGGCATTTCATGAAGCAAGGGAAATACGGCAGGGGAGATGTTTTTGTTTACTTTTAGCTTTTATTTATTGAATCTTCACAATGTGAACTAATAATAAGCATTCAAATCTTAATACTAAATACAAAAAGTTAACTAAGTCCAGCCAATGCAAGACAAAAATGTTTTATTTTGCACGGTCAATATCGGTGAAATCACCTATTTGGCACACTGATGATGGCAATGGCAACCCTTTTTCTCAACCGAGTGTGACCGCTAAAATTAAGAGGATTTGGGTGAAGTTCCAATTTGCTGATATACCTTGTCGCATACTTTGAAAATTCATCTTTTACCAGTGAAACACATAGATCTTTGTGCTGAAGTAATTGTTCGAAGAATTTTGTTTTGTTGATTCTGAATTTTTTCAATGTTTGACGCTAAGGCGGTGCCCCATAATTGAATTCCATAGCGTCATATAGGGACAGGGTAGAGATGCTTTCATTACAAACCAAACGTTATCACACAAATATATATTGTATGGAAAAAAATAAATAAAAAACTAACGCAGTAAATTATACTGAAATGAAAATAAATATATAATACAAACAAACTTAATTAAACCGCAAATAACAAGCGAATAAAACTAACCAGCGGAGATACATCATTTGAAATATCAGTCTAATAAAAGTACGCTAGTGGCTCGCGCGATTTTTATTGTTAAATTCACTTCGAAACAAATCTGCGTCAACGCATTTTAATGGCATCTTTAGACGGTCGAAAAATCTTCAGGGGAGGAGACTTAAAAAACCAGAGACAAAAATTGTGTAATTTGTTTAATAGGATATAAAAATAATTTGAAAGTTTCTTTAGATGACAATCATTATTATTTATATTACTTTATGTAATTAATAACGATTAAATGTTTAATGAATTAGTAATGTGTTCAATTTAAAAAATTTTGTTACAGAATAATATAGAGACAGGCCAGGGGAGATACTTTTTTCTAGGTGAGCATAAAGTTATGACTAAACTAAGGTAATTGTGGTATTGTAATTTATTGTTAAAAATTTATTACATGTTTAACTACACAGTTGCAAATAAATTTTCAAAATATAGGACGCACATGGCGGAGTAACGAACACTTTATATCCACGATGCAGAGGCGCTGTGAGTAACTATAACGATTTATGCCTTCACAAAAAAAGTTTCCGCGCGGTTAACAAAGAAATACATCAAAAAAAACTTTAAAATAATACAATTAGTTGATTCAAACAGTTAACCAGTGAGAGCGCTGTGCAAAACTCTGACCGCACTTAAAAAATATTTACAATAACGCGAGAGATTTTCTCTAGCCCCGATCTGTAGTGCGATTCTCTAACTTTTAACGATTCGATAATCGCAACTTTCGTCATAAAATTTCATCGTTTGCACTAACGATTGAGTGATTCTGTAACTTAATTCTAACGATGGTAAACAGCTGTATTTTTCTGTTCATTCATATAAACAACACATGGCATCTCTGCCAGCAAAAAGCGAAAACCACAAAGAAGAAAAGGAAAAACAATAAATTTTTCCATAACAATATGTATACATATTGATTTTTATTTGTTGTGATTTTAGCTTTTAAGTGACAATAAATATTATTTAATTTGTAATAAGGTAAAATAAAATATGAGTTCATACGTTTAACTTATTCGTTTATACATGTATGTACTAATTTCTGTATGTTCAGAATGACCACAATTGGTCATAATCAATATAATTTTTTAAATTCATTAACTGTCAACTCAAAGGAATTGCCCAACTCCCGATAAACACACTGATTATCCCTTGAAGCCTTCAAACTTGTTTCATCCCTTGCAATTCCGATTGTCAAACGTTCAATAGATATTTCAACACAAAACACACTTTACCGGTTAAAAAATTATATTGAAATTTTTGTTTTTGAAAATGTATTTAATAAATATTTTTATGTATTAAAAATCAGATTATTAGCACTTTATTTCATAGAAGCACAATTTAAAAAACTACACTTTAACGATTAAGTAAACGGCAAGAAAATTTTTGTCTTTAAGATATCGACAAGTGGCAGTAAAATTAACAGCTGATTTTGGTCGACGGCGAATACCGCTAAAAACATGTACAGAATAGCAAATTCGATAAAATATCATTATAATCATTTTAACGATTCGCTTATCGTTATATAAGTTACAGAATCGCACTACTGATTTACGATTGTTAAAAAAGTATACCTTATTTATTATTAAGGGCCAAATAAATTTTAGGTTCGTGCAAACATTTTCGTTCGTTTGTGGGGGTGTTTGCTAGTTTGTACAAATATTTGAAGCATGTTTGCAAGAAAATCAAAAATTTTTGATTTTCATGCAAACATTGTGAATGAGTGTGTAAATTTTGTCATTTCAATGAAATTTTTGCAGAGTAAGGTGGTGGAAGAAGAAGCATACAGAGTGAATCAAGACAATCTTTTTTGTAATAATGTTTGGAATTGCGAAAAACTTTACTATTATTATGGAAATTAAAAAATAAAGATTAAAAAACAGAATATCAAGAAATAGAGGGTAAAACAATTTGTATCTTGCAAACTTCACACAATGGGCGTCTACTCTTATTGAAAGCAGAGAAAAAGTGAT
Organism: Thecocarcelia acutangulata; assembly: GCA_914767995.1. Taxonomy (NCBI): domain Eukaryota; kingdom Metazoa; phylum Arthropoda; class Insecta; order Diptera; family Tachinidae; genus Thecocarcelia; species Thecocarcelia acutangulata. The sequence goes on along the minus strand of OU612097.1, from coordinate 97,089,800 downwards.
TAATTTGTATTTGTATGTGTGATTAAATTACACTTGCATGTGTTGTATTTGTATGGTTTGGATGCAAACGGAAAGCGTATGTTTGGCAAGCAGTTTGTGTGGTTTATTTGGCTCCTTAATCACGTTTGCTATTGCCACAAGTTTTCAAATTTTATATGAATTTCTAATGTAGCCGTCGATAGTATTTATTAACGTAGAAACTTATACTAAATATTAGCAGTTAAAGCAAACTCTTCAAAAGATCATCAGATCTTTATGTGCATAAAAATTAAATACTCGTATCAAAAAAAACTTATCCAGGTTCTGCCACAGCTTCACAAAAATTTTTTTCACATAAATGTAAATGACATTTATGTAAACAGATTATTGACTCGATCTATTTAATTTTACACTTTTAACTTCAATTAAATTTTAAAGCGCATTATTTACTTAACTAGATGCTTCTGTTTGACATTTGCTTTCTTTTTCGGTCCGTTTGCTTAGAGCAGAAAGATGATAAGTACACAAATATACTTACAAATGTTTGAAGAAAATATTATAGGTAAATGTTTGTAGGTGGTCTTTCAAACCCGTTTCGTGAAGCAAGTTGTTAATTATTGACACATTGGGGGTCTTATGCACAAACAAATAGATAAACTATAAAGTGCGAGTTGCGTTATTAGTTAAACTAACAGCCAGTTCGCCGATACCGAATGAAAAACCTAGTCGCTCACATTCCAATTAATTTGAGTTTGTCGCAGGTTCTAATGTATTTTAATTGAATTTTGACACATCGTTCGCATAGAATAAAGTATGATAAACCCAAATAAACTTTCTTTCGCCTGAAATGCGAATGAACTTATTCTTTCGACATCGGCAAACTGGCTGTAAAGTTTACGCTTGCTATTTATTGAAGTCGATCAGTGTTAGAGAGACATAATTCATTGTCCTTACTCCCGCCAAACAAATCTTTAATAGTCCAATAAAAAATGATCTAATCCGCTAAACGAAGGCGAATTCATTGATTCAACAGATGTTCTGTTTTAAGGTGAATTTATTTTAGCAGGTGAAGCTGGGATTACTACAAGTACAGCAATGCAAAAACAACGTGATGTTTTATTGAAATGAAACCAAGCTCTCATGTTTGGACCGGTGCCTCAAAGTCTATGTTAGGGCTAATCGGCGGGTGCAGGAGAAAGCAAGAAAGCTTATCGCCAACAGTTGAATATTCAAATTTATTGTCTCTTTGAAGCGTCGCTGCATTGTAAGGTACGTTACTCTGTATTATCGTTGTTGCAATGAACTTTGCTCTGCTGAGATTAGGGGTATTGTTCCCGAAAACCACCCATCCAGCGTTTAACTATTTGCCCTCGTTTGCCCAGCGAATCACTCAACACGTAGCAGAGAAAACTTGATTTTCTGCCGTGTGGCTTGTCTATGCAGCAAGTTGCCTGCAGATGTGTTTCCTATTGCATATAACGTTGGAAGGTTTCAAACGTCCACGAACACTACTCCCTTTTGTCTCCTCCCCATAACGTTATTTTCTAGTTGCAGTACAATGCTCTGCACATAGGTTATTCCTTGAGGTCCAAGATAAAAATCGTCAATCAAATGCACGTAGCCCGAGAAACTTACTTATTCTATCGAACTGTGCTCGTGACATTTTGGTAGGAAAATTTTTCACTTTGTGGCAAATCTTACGATCAGTAATTGTTAATTGTACTCATGGATGGTATAAATATTGAGGACTCGCTTGCTCTTGATGTTTCTGGCATACAGTGTGATGTTCGATGAACTGAACATGCTTTTCATGGCTCCAAAGAAGCATTCAAGTGTGGTTTTTTGAAACGGTGCAAGATGTATTTCACTCAATTTAATCTTCCTACTATTTATACCACCTATATCTGACCGCAAATAGAATACAACAATCTAGTTTGGGCTATTGTCTCAAAGTCTTTTTTGGGGTAACGCGACTTATCGAAGACAGTAGGATATCCAACTGTACTGACTTACTTTAACATCTCCGCAGTGTGGGGCGTGTTACTCTGTTTTAGCTGTACTACAATATATTTTGCTCTGACGCGATCAAAGATCTTATTTCCGAAACCTACATATTTTTATGCAATATACGTACATCGGCTAGAGCTCATTCGTTTGTGCTCGATGGTTATTGAATCGCACAATGCATTATATAGAGAACTCTTTCTTCAGCCGTATGGCTCGTCTGTGGAACAAGCTACATTCTGACGTATTTCCTGTCACATATAACGGTTGGAAATTTCAAATCAAATGACCATAAACATTATTACCTCGTTCCTCCTCCACATAACCTATTTTCCTAGTGCCAGTACAATGCATTGCATACGTACAACCGCATATGGTACAATGCATTGCATGTCCTAATTACTGATCCAAGACAATATATATACCAATGTTTTTCGCTGTTTTATACGTTCAAATAACTTACACTTACAAACCTGTATAACGTGTTCAAATATACTCAATTATTGGGATTACCGCACTTAATGCCTTAATTGAGCTCAATATTCCATACGAAAAGTCAATTAAGTTATTGAGCAATTAGCACGAAATTGTTATAAAATTGAGCACGTACGTTAAGTAAGCAAAATCATTCACAATAGCAACTCAAGTGTCAAAAAAGTACAAACAAAAAAAAAATGGCGATTCAATTTGATGGTAAATTTGTTAAAATCAGATTTATAATAAACAGCAAATATTATCAATTTATTTTTCAATAAACAGCAGACAAAAGTAAGAAATAGCTAATGAGTTGGAGTGAGGCCAGTGAATCAGCTCTTCTAGACATGTGGCCGAGCAAAATAGATGACCTGCATGGTCACCTGCATTACTATTCCAAGGGACGTACAAGTATGAATGTAATTCTAATTTGTTCATTGAGCTGACCTTTGAAAACTCGCTCGCACTGACTGCAATAACTGGATGTTTTTATTATATAATAATAAACTTCTTGTAAAAGATGAGTTTATTGTATATTTATAAATTCTTAAATAAAAATTTTCACAACCAAAATAAGTGTGTCTGTTTTTTACCAGCTGTCAATTGCTAATTGAATAAGGTACATTTTGTAGGTATGAACAGACAAAACAGTATTGCCAATTATCGAAAACTGACTCAATTAAAATTACATGTCTGAACGTGCTATTGTAGCGTGTTCAGGCATGTGTGACAATATTCGTTTATTGTAGAATATTGTTTTGCTGTTCATACATTAGCTTATTCAATTAGCTTTTGACGGCTGAAAATAATAATATTTTTTTGGCCATGAACATTTGAGCTTTTAAATTTACAAAAATGGGAAAAATTGCTTATTAAATTAGAGCTTGCTACTATATAATAAAAGCATATAGTTTCCGGATGATCGACTTTTAATTCCAAAATAGCTTTACATAAAAAAAAGATAAGAGTTCAATGTTTTACGAGAAAAACTGAAATGTTTTTACTACCTTCTTTTGTGAACTAATATAATTTTTGTTGACATTTGAACTGTTATTGTGAATAGTTTTGCTCTCTAAACACACCTGCAACCGCAGTGATTTTCACACTTTACTCAACTTCATAACAATTTTCTATTAATTGTTCAATAAATTAAATGAGTTTGTGTAGGGAATATTAAGCTCAATTAAGACCTTAATTGCGGTAATCTCAATAGTGGTTTGTGTCTAAACTTCGTATTAATGCTCGAGGTCGTGAAACAGCTGCTAAATAAATGAAATGCTGCAGTGCAAACTGAGGCCAAGATCCTGGAATCGAAAATCATGTAAATTATATGAATCTTTTGTGAACAAAACTGTGAAATTTTTTTAATGCATTTGTAAAGCATTCTTTATTATATAGCACATACATATGTGCACACTATACATATATGTGCACATATGCGTGCTTTTCACATTAATCTATATACATATTTTCTTAAGTAGTGTTTAAGAAACATGTTATCATAAAAATTGATTGTGTTGTTCAGATAAATTTCTCATAAGAACATTCGTTCTTATTAAGCCGTTTGCTGGCCTCTTTCGTTGCTGCCCTTCGTGTCTGCTGGAACTTTGCTTCTGGTAGGTCTAAATATTTTATTGGCACTGCGCCCCCAAGGGCAAGCAAACAAAAAAATAATAAAAATAAAGAAACAAAATTGAGCATTGCATGTTTGGTTTTGGTTGCAGTTTTTTGCATTTTCTATATGTTTATGGTGCACAAAGTACTTAAAGGTAAAAAGTTTTCTTGCTTCGTTTTATTTTTGTTATTATTTTTTTCATTTTCAACATTTTTACAGCACACACACACACACACACAACTGTTGAACATTTTTTCTTCTTTAATCTTGATTCGACTCTGTCTTTAAGTTTGTTTTATAGATTTCGCATAAAATTGAGTTGTGTGTAAAATTGCCTGTATTCGGTCTGGAATTGCTAGACAGTTTGGTAACAACCATAAAGTTTTTTTTTCTCTTCGTGTTAGCAAAACTTGCCCTTCATAGCAAATGCTGTGGTATTAAGCTTAAATTTTTTTTATTTCATTTTTTTTTTAGTTTATGTATGAAAAAATGGTTAAAATTAAACAAAATAAGGTTTCTTGTAAGGCTACACTTCTTAGAGTTATATTAGCGGCTCAGAAATGTTATTAATAATTTCAAATCATGCTTTAAAACATATGAATCGGTTTTTGTCTTAGCTTATATAGAACTTTTCTCATAAACTTTTAAATAATCAGGCATGTTCCAGAAAAGTGGTAGAATAAAAATAAAAATTTAGGATTAGATTTTTGTCTTAGCTTATGTGAAATCTTTCTCATTTATTGTTAAATATTAAGGCTTGAAAGTAGTAGTATGAAAATAAAAAGTTATTTAAAAAGCTCACTTTTCCTCTTTGGCGTTCTTCAAAAGTAATAGTTGGATTATTTTATTTTTCATTCGAAACGAAGTATGAAAATATAAGCTGGGTAGGTTACCATATGATTAGTACTGACATGAACCATACTTTTTAGTTTCATTTATTTGAAAAAAAGCAGTAACTTGGTTTTGCTCGCATTCGCTTATTATTTTAGAAGAGCTTATATCGCTCTTTTATTGCAACATAGTCATAATTCAAAAAAGCTCGTTTCGAGAAAAACACATTTCAAATTTTTAGCTTCCATACAAATCTTAAAATTTTTTTTAGAAAATATCTTCTAAAGGAAACAGTTTAAACGTAATTTGAATAAATTTTTTGCACAATATAAAAGGTAGTACTGTTAACAATTCTGCATTGTTAACTCGAAAAGCTCATTTTTTGAGATATGACTATGTTGCAATAAAGGAGCGATATATATATGATAAATGTATCAAACTGGCTATGAACGACGATGGGTATAATTATTTTAAGCACCATTTTATGCAAAAGTTTGAAATACTGATGATTAGGATGATGTTTCCGATCAAATAAGAGATGATAGCATTAATCGACTTTAGTCAATAAAACAGAAAATACTAATATAATACTAGTCTAATTTTTTCTTGATTTCTCCTGTGAATATACTTATGTATTAAGTTGGCAAATAAGTAATTACGGATTTCACTCCTAGATTTTCTTTTTATCTTGGACCACCACTCAGTGGATGACTCCTACATATGCAGTGTATTGTACTAGAACTGGGAAAATAGGTTGTGAGAAGGGGGAAAGTGGGAGTAGTGTTTGTGAACATTTGACTTTAACTTTCCAACGTTATAGCAGACACGACTGCAGGCAACTTATTCCACAAGCGAAACGTGCGGCTGAAAAACGAATTCTCTCTGTAAAGCGTAGTACAATTCCCCGGGCAATTCACCGCAAATGGATGAGCTCCAATATGCGAGTTTCAGGAACAAGATCCCTAATCTCATCAGAGCAAAACCCATTGTAGTAACGATATTCAATGAGTCAATAGAGTTGGATCCCCTACTGTCACCGATAAGCTTCTATGCCCTCTGCTGCACACAGTCGAGTAACCCCAAAATAGAGTTTGCGAGAGTTGTATTCCATTTTCGGTCGAATATAGGTGGTATAAATAGTAAAGTGGTCGGATGGAGTGAAGTACATCTTACACCGTTTCAAAAACCCGAGGCACTTGCATGATTCTTTAGAGACATGAAAAATGTGCTCAGTCCAGCAAACATCACACTGTATCTTCATTCCAAGAACATCAAGAGCTTCCGATTCCTCAATATTTATATCATCCATGAGTACAGATGAAACAGCACTTGCAGTCATTTGCTTGTGTGCTAATAAGCAACATTGGGTTTTACGGGCGATAAAGGCGACCCTGTTTTAACGACCTTATTCGGAGATTAATAAGAGATCGCTATTCAGGGCATCATTCATAATTAGCCTCTTGGCAGTGATCTCTGACTATAGGCTGGGTCTATAGCTAAAAGAGGACGAGTGGCAAATGCTGCTGTCATCCACGAAATAGTGGATAAAGTTGGTTGTTTGATAGAGAAGGTCATTGAAGAAAATAAGAAATAGGATGACAGAGAGAACAGAGCCTTGAACTAATCAAAAATACAGCTCCTTACCGACGTTAACATTACATTGCAGGAGTATACAATCGTTACTGCTGGGGATGAAATATGTTGAAGAAATTTACGATTATTATATCATTTAAAGTTACAGAATCGCACGACAAGTCGTCAAACTCTATTAAAAGCAATTCTATCAAATACAATGTAAGTATCAGTAGTGTTTTCGTAAGCGAACAGTCAAAATCAGTTGGCTAGAGTGGGTGTTTTTAAAAAATAAATAAATATATGAAAATTTGGAGAATTGTAACAAATAAAAGATAAACCTTGCCACAATCAATATGCAAACGTTTTGAAAAAATTTTACAGTTTTATTTGTAATTTAATAATTTATAAATAACCAAAACCGTAACGAACTCATATGAACTTCCATATTTGAGTTTGCATTTATTGTAATAATATTTGACAAAGTTGACTTGATCGTTTAATATAAAAACACGCTCTAAAAGCAGCAAAGTTTATAAAACGAAATATTTTTTTTTCTTTCGAGAATGTGTATAATACTAGTACATCAAAATTGTTTTACACAATGAGCTGGGTTTTTCACATTATAACTCCGTTTTTTTATTGTGCTCTGCAAAATTTTTCACTTGAATAAACGTTTTTCATTAAAAGTTGAGTTGCGGTTGATTTGGTGCCACCGAAATGGAAAAGGCAATGACGCACCGACTAAAGAATTTTTCGCACCAAAAAAGCTGCAAAACGCACCTAGTTGACAACGCTGGTCGCAAGTATACACACTGGACACCGTTTGTTTTGGTCTTTTTGCGTTGTTATTAATAGCTTCAAGTCAAAGCGTCCACAAACACTCCTTTCTTCATCCTCTTAACCTATATTCCAGATCCAGTAAAATGCACTGCATATGTAAGGCATCCCCTGAGTACTGATCCAAGAAAAAAAAAATATATGTAGTCTGTTGGTATTTTCCAGCTGCCTAGTTCGCAAATGTCAAATATGATTGAAGCAAAAGCTATTATATCTTACGATAAGGGATTAAATTTGCGCCACACGTAGTGTTAATTATGTTTAACTCCCTGATTTCTTCAAACGCTGAAATTTCTCTATGTCTTTATTAATTTTTCACTAGATGGTTAATTAATCGGGTTTAGTCTTATATACAGTGTTAAAATTTATGGAGACACCTTCGCAAGGAAATAGAGTTTCTTATTTTTTTATAATTATATTCAACACTTAATTAGCAGTACAAAAAACTAAAAACTAAATAAGGGCGGTGTTTCATAGAACACTGTTCTGTCGTGTCTTTTTTTACCATTTTATTCTGAACGAATTTCTAAGAAATGATGATTTTGGGTTTTCTTTTTGAGATCAGTTTTGTTTCGTTCTTTTTTCCAGTTGTTGCTAAAACTGTTTGGTGGGCCACTAAATAAAGACATAAAACTTTGGCTACGTAATCATTAACTATGCACGCTTATGCTCAAAATGACCACCGACCAAAAATTAAAAAAAACTTTTTTCTGTTTAATCTTTTACATTAAAAAGGAGGTCTGCTGGATTTAACAATCAGTTTGTGACATACAGGAAAGTTTTTTTTAAATTTTCCTAATGTAAACAAATACTAGTGGCTCGGAATGTTATACCAATTTTGGAGACCAATTTTGACCTTTATTGCTTTCCAAAAAAATCCACACGATATTATAATATTAGCTCCTTTCCTGCCAGAATAACTTGTGGTTAATTTTTTGTGATCCGTACTCGAAGAGTAAAAAATAATTTCTTTTTTAATCATCATCCGCCTGCTGATTTTAGAATTTTAATCTGAAATTTCCTTAGAACATAAAACTCACTCTTTCTATGACTTTTTTGCCTAGCAGCTGTACCCCACCGTGTACCCCGCCGTGTTGTATTTCGGATTTGCCCAGGGTTTACTTCTGGTTTATTCGCAGAAGTTCAAGATTTCACACAACCCCAAACTATTTTGACGCATTAAGTCGTATTTGGCAGAAAAGGCTGACGTTCCCTTAAAATAATGCGCGAGAATGACAATAAATTCACAATTTGTGCTACCAAATTCCCCCCAATCAGAATATTTCCCAGACTTGGGAACCCTGCAATTATTTTGTATTTCAAATTTTGAAGTAATGGCTGGGTGGTAAGAGATTTGGGTCGAATGAAGAGGTCATTATCGAAACAAGCGCCTATTTTTAAGACCTTTGAGAAACTCTTTTCATTGGAAGAATTAAAAAAATTGGAACCTATTGATCTAAAATGAGATGATGAATAACAAAACATATGCCAAAGAAGCAAAGTCTAGTCCAAAAAGATAAATATTTGTTTTTCATTTAAAAGCAGGCAGCAAGTGTGATTGATGTATATGAGCACCTGCCCTGACGGCCTTATATGATGATGGACCAACTGCACGGTTCACTAACGCTGCTAATGGTTTGAAGGCTCACAGGGGTTGCAACACTTTTCTTATACGTTAGTAGCCATATGAACAAATTAATTCTTCTTGTATGCAATTATCCAGACAGCCAATAGAGAACCAACATGACCAACTCACCATCACTTCTGGTTCCTTACATTACAGGTATATGTTCCAAGACAACAGCTCTTCGGGGACACTCTGCGATTTTAGATTCAATTGATTCACATTGTGAAATTGATTCACATCAGCACCTACCTTGTCGGCCTAATCTGATGATGAACAAACTCTACGGGATTCGTCAGCGCCCCGTGTCACTGGCTAGGCTCACACAGCTCACATTTCGCTATAAGTTTATAGTCCTTCTTTAAGAGTTCGGGCCTTCTAATCCCTCCTGAGTGCAATTTCCCAGCAGTCAATGGAAGACAAGGCTTAATGACCAACTGACCCGTCTAACCATCACTTGTAGGTCCTTACATTACAGGTATCTGTTGCAAGAAGGCAACTGTTTGGGGGGTTATTAGCTCTTGAAAACGGACAGTACGCCAAACTTATCAGGGAAAGATTTTAGGTTTAAACCACAGCCAGAACGTTTCAGCTAAAGTAGGCACCTCAACCACGAACCGCGCCGCCAATGGTCTGCAAGCAGAACTTCCCGGGGGCCTTGCTGATCCCCGTTCTGCCAATTATACTTTAGTGAGTGTATCGGAAGTCCTACAAAATATAAGTCATGCGGCTACTAGAGTTTTATTTGCTAAAGCAAACCAGGAACTCCTACCTCTCAGAAATTAGAGTGCCTTGCTTAGGCATACTTCAAGGCAAAACCTACTCTTCTCCGGCTTTTTCGGAAGTCCTAAGTTATGCGCTTTAATTTCTACATTAAATAAGGGATTCACCCCCCCCCCCCCCCCCCCCCCCCCCCCCCCCCTTTGCTCCAGAAAGCAGAGTATCCTGGTTAGGCGTTCTACCAGGGCCAAACCTGCTATCCGTAGGGAATTAAAAGCAGACACCTGAAAATTGATATGTTACCAACTCCTTGAGCAACCGAAGACTTAAAACTCTTTTGTATATCCTTAAAAAAACCGCAACAAAACGCCCTCTATAAGCACCACTATGGCAAAACATCTTCAGTTTTTTTTTGTTATGTATCATCCGTGAAGTTGTTTTTTGTGGCGATTAAACAACAACTCACTGTTTATCTTGTTCTTTTAATAATTTGGGCTTTTGTGAGTATTCCACTGAAGAAAATCAAATCATTTTGTGTTTATTTTCGTAATACACCTACAAAAAACGAACAACAACTAAAAGGAGCATTAAAATCCAAATAATATCGTTTGTTGTTGCCCCAGCCCCGATGTTGCAGCTGATCTGAATCTTTATTGCCCTGCGCCTACCACACACTGATTTTCGATTCTTGTATCCTCGTGTGAGCGTTTCTCGTACAAAAGGTATGAATATAAAGGAGTTTTGTATTGCTGCCACACAACAATAAAAGTGATGTTCATTATGGTGCTGGTAATTCGTATTCTGCGGCTGCTGCTGCTGCAGCTGCCGCTGTGGATGGGGCTGCTGTTGATGATGGTACAACAATGACGATGTAGATGATTATGGTGACTTTGTTGATATGCTAACAATGATACAATATTATGTTGTTTTCTTTCTTCCAATTCATTGGTTTTATATTATTTTATAGTTGTTACCTGTAACCCTTTTCATTTTTTTCCCCCCATTTTTTTTTCTCTTGAGTTTAACAATTTTAAACGTTTTTGTTTTCTGTTGGGTTTTTGTGTTGCTAAATTTGTGAAAAGTTTTTGGTCTGTTCTTTAATTTTGGCTCGATGCGGTTGTTTGCTGGAAAAAAAGTAGTGGACAAAAATGAGAATGAAAAGAATTCGTATTGTTTTTAAGGCCACCCAAATATTATGATTAACTATATCGGCAAAGATTTTCTGTTGTTGTTGTTGTTGTTAAAAGTGAATGTTTGTAGGGCTTAAATACATATTTGTAGCGATTCAATGATAGCAATGATGAAAGGGAGCAAAGTTTTTTCTTTTATGATTATTTCGGTTGCTTTCTTTCGATTTTTTTTTTTTTCTGAGGAACGCAAGAGCTTTAAAAACGTTGTATATACACGTATTAGCAAAAGCAAATTCTTAAGAAATAATTCTGCTTAAAGGGCATAATGTCCAGAAATATGCTCTATGCTTTCCAAAATAATGGAAAGCCATGAATCCGGCGATTAGGCTATGGTAACGCGTGACATGGAAGGAATAATAGGAATAAGAGTAGACTTTCCGGATGAAAAATTTGGTGCAGCTAGAGTTACACAGAAGTTGCTAAGAAATCACCAGTGTTTCAGTCGCTTCACAGGTGATCTTCCTGAATTCCTATGGAAAAAATAGTGTAGCTAGATGGTTGTGGTTTCGAATATCTCCAAAGCGTTTGATTGAGTGTGGTATGATGCACTACTATCAAAACTTTGTGCCGATGTCATTTTATATCAAGTTTTCTCATACACCACATTCTACTCGTAGGCCACCCCGGCTGACAGGGTTTGCCTTAGTGTATGCCAAACTAGGGCATTCTGTTTTCTGGGGTATAGAGAAGAAGGAGTACCTCCTTTGTTGTAGCAAATAAAACTCTAGGAAGCCGCATGACTTATGTTGTGTTCGACTTTTGAAGCCCTTACCATGGTTATTAATTGGCAGAACATGGGAACCGGAAGCCTCAGGAACTTGTTCCTGCAAGATTATTATGCGGCCTTTCCGGGATTAGTGGTGGTTGTGGCTTAGACCCAAATCGCCAGAGAGTTTATTGAACTCGTTGTGGATTTGCATTGCAATCTAGTACCATGACGCAAAGATCGGTAGGAGTTTTAGAAAAGCTCCGCTCCTAGTGAATGGGCAGAACACGTTTCCAAATAGTATGTGATTGAGTTGGTACTTTTGCAAGACTATGTCATGTATTAGGGCACTGGCCAGCACATTGTTCTCACCCGGTGTTAAGACCAGCGCGGGCTAAAGCCATTATGGCAGCTATCCATGATAATACTTTTTACGTCTGTACTCGTATGAGCAGGAGTACCAGCCTCTGAAGTATTTGGTAGTAGTAATTAGGCTATGGAGCCTCAAAAACGTATTCCTACCTAGTTATTATACGGCCCTTCCGGGAGTATCCAGTTGGTTGTGGTTTAAACCCAAATCGCGGGGAGAGTTCGTTGAGAGTTCAGTGTGAAGCTGCATTGCAAATGAGTGCCGTGACTTAGAGATTGAAAGGAGTATTAGAAAAGCTCCGCTCTTAACCAAGGGGAAGATCGTGTTTCCCAAAAGCATGTGATTGAATGGGTACTTATGCATGACTATGTCATGGGTGAAGGCATTGTTTCCACCTGGTGTTAAGACCAGCACGGCCTAACGCCATTATGGCAGCTATCGTTTGCACATCTGTACTCGAATGTGCTGGCGCACCTGTCGCCGAATTATTTGGTAGTAGTCCATAGGCTACGAAGCCTCAGGAACGTGTTCCTGTCCGGTTACAAAGCGGTCCCCACGGGAGTAACCTGTTGGTTGGGGTTAGGCCCAAATCTCGGGGAGAGTTCGATGTCCTCGATGTGAAGTTACATTTCAACCGGGTACCGTAGCTCAGAGATCGAAAGGAGTATTAGAAAGGCTCTGCTCTTAACCAACGGGAATATCACGTTTCCCAAAAGCATATGATTTAATTGGTACTTTTGCATGATTATGTCTTCTATGGGTGCATAGGTGAACTTATTCTTTACACCTGGTGTTGAAACCAGCGAGGGCTAAATCCATTATGGCAGCTATCCATGTTAATCGTACTTACATATGCAGTCATATGCATTGTAATAGATAGGACGTTCGATACTGTATGACAAATATGACAATATGACACAATAAACTCCTCACTTAATTCACAATAATACTAGAACTTTTCATTCACTATTGTTAACAACGTTTATTTTTCTTATTCTTCAAATTATCTTGTCATATGATTGCGGTCATATGAACAACTTCTTGTTGAGGAGTTCGGACTTTCTAATCCCTCATGTATGCAATTTCCCAGCAATCAATGGAGGACAAGGCTTAATGAGTTGGTAGGCCGAAGCCCATTAAGAGCATCAGCCCTTAAACCAACTCACCCGTCAATCATCACCACTGGTTCCTTACAGTACACGTATCTGTTGTATAGGCAACAGATCCTCGGGAGATTGTTAGCCCTCGAAAAAAGCCATCACCAAACAATTATCAAGGATACTAACACTCCCTTCCTGCGTTTTAGGTTTCAACCACAGCCAGAACGTTTCAGCCAAGGTAGGCACCTCAACCATGATCATCCCGGGTCGAACCGCAAGCAGAACTTCCCGGGGGCCATGCTGATCCCCGTTCTGCCAATTTATACCCTTGGTAAGGGTTTCGGAAGCCAACACAACATAAGTCATGTGGCTTCCTAGAGTTTTGTTTGCCGCACCAAACGAGGGACCCCTTCCCCTCTTTTCCCCGAAAAACAGAGCGCCTAAGTTAGGAATACGCCAAGGCAAAACCTGTTCCCCGGGGGGATTCGATATGTCAATAATATATCTCTTAGCTTAAGATCTCGCATATCGTAAGAGAGTAGTGTTTTATCTCTCATCATGTGCACACGTCGTTTGTTACTGCTGTTCGTATTTTCTATATGTGTATGTTCATTAATTAAATTCGTATGAAACCATCAATGCATTCTTTTACTTTGTAGTGTAAGCTGTTAGACTAAATTTTGCTAATCTGAGCAGTGTCGAAGGTATATACACTGGGTACTGATCAGTTTTAACTAATTTAATTCCAACATTTTAAATGCTGCAATAGAGTTTGTTCTAGTCTTTCGTGTTGTTATTGTTAACACTCCGCGAACACTACTCCCTCTTTCCTCCTCATCATAACATATTTTCCTAGTTCCAGTACAATGCGTTGCAAATGTAGGGGTCATCCCCTGAGTACTGGTCCCAGATAAAAAAAATAATAATTTCTCAAACATTATTATTAACGGAAATTTTTCTCTGTGTATGGAAATATCTTTCAACCTCATCAATTCAAATTAACGACAATTTAACTTGTTTTGTAAATTTGTTGTTTTTCTTATTGTTGCTATAGTTTCCCCCCTTTTTTTATTTGCTGTTGTCTGTTTATGCTGCTGACAATTAATTTTGTTCTTACAAGCCATTATCACTATCATCTGTGGTTATCTCTGTGATGCTTCTTCTTTTGTTGTTGTTGTTGTTCTTCTTGCATCTACTCCATGGTCTGAAATGATGGGTTGATACTGTAACCAAAACGAGAACAAAACTGATTCAATGTGGATCTTTATATTAAGATATATACACGATACATTATTGCTTACTTTTGTTGCTTTTCAAATAACGTACGAGTGGAGAAAAAAAATTTAAATAAATGTTACCTCACACATCAAATCTGAAAGGAAAAAAAAAATGAAAGAAGAAAAATAAAATCTACAACACTTTAACAGATAGCCAGCCAGACGTTTGGGCAAAATGGACTGGAACAGAAACAAATATGCCAGATAAACAGAAAATAGTCTAAAGCCACAGAAACAAAAGGCTCAAATGACAGCATCATTTTATTATCGCGGGCGCATCAGTGGATAAGAAAAAAACCTGCAAAGGAGAACAAAGTGCAGTTCAAAGAAGGATATTTTAATTCTACCACGAATGCTTGATGAATCCCTTATTAAAAGCATATACAGCGGACAGCAGTCGGACAGCCGGACAGACAGACAGACAGACAGTCGTACTCCTCTACATACAGACAGCGTAGAATTCAGTTGAGTTTTATAGTCTAAACAATGATTGTAATGTCAGTTGACATTTATTTACGAGCTCATAGTTCCAAATACTAAATGAACTCTAATTTACATTTATGAAGCTGTTATTGTAAGATTTAACAATCAGATATCGTTGATATGTTGGTTGTTATTTTTCGGTTGTTAAACTGGCTACTGCTGGCTGCTTCTTTGCTCCTCTGCTCTCTTATTGTTGTGGTAGTTATAATGTTGTCATTAAATGAACACATCTCATTCTTTAAACGCCTTGTGATATCGCTCCCGTTTAAATTGTTTCAATTTTCCTTCCTTTACGGTTTGTTCTCTTTTGTAGATCACTAAATCTCGATAAGATTAACAAAGTAGTTTGTAAAAGCAACAAACAGTTAAAAAAAAATAAAATAAAAAAAATTATATGTAGCAAACGAGCTTGAAGGTAAAAATAACAACAAAATTTATTCACTTTGTGTTTTTTTTCGTTTTTTTTTTTAAAGAAATGTGCATAAATTATGTTTCAAAAAGGCCACAATAAAACGAGGAACAAGTTAAATGAAGAACAAACACTTCAGACCAAAAGACTCCATTAAAATCATATAAAAATACACTAAGGGAAAACATTGGATGATTAAATAAAACAAAATATGTACAAAATAGATTTGTGTTAGCTACTGGTATAACTAAAAAACTGCAACTAAAGGGGTTTTTTTTATAAAGGTATAACACTTTCGATTAACATAAAACGAAGATGATATTTTTTAACTGATATTATATTTGCTTTGTTCGAAAGATTGCTATTATAATTTATATATGACTACCGGCATATGACGGCCACGGCTAGCTCGGCCGTAACCTAATCTGGAGAAGTCCAATTATTGCTGCTTTTTTTCAACCTTTTATTTTTACTTCTTTATTCCATTGTTCATGAAGCTTCTAGTTAATGATAATTCCCTACTTAAGTGTACAAATATAATTGCTATGCACATACACACACACACACATGCTTGCAAAATACACATGACTGCAACAACAACAATAAAATTAGTTGTTCTCGAAATTTTGCCTTCTTTTTTTTTTTTTTTTTTTTTTTTTTTTTTTTATCTGGGACCAGTACTCAGGGGATGACCCCTACATATGCAGCGCATTGTACTGGAACTGGGAAAATAGGGTATGATGAGGAGGAAAGAGGGAGTAGTGTTCGCGAAATGTTAACGATAACAACACGAAAGTCTGAAACAAACTCTATTGCAGCATTTAAAATGTTGGAATTAAATTAGTTAAAACTGATCAGTGCCCAGTGTATATACCTTCGACACTGCTCAGATTAGCAAAATTTAGTCCAACACCTTCTACTCTACAAGCTAATGAAATCCATTGAAAATAATATTAATATTGAACATATAAAGAAAACACGGACAACGATGAAAAAAAAAAAAAACAGGTGTACACATACTGCTACCTATTCCGGTGCACTTTTATTTCATACGAAATTAGTAATAAACATACATATATAGAAAATACGGACAACGGTAAAAAAAAGAGAAAAAAAAAAAAAAAACAAAAATAAACACGTGTACACAACTTGCCACCTATTACGGTGCAATCCGGCCTTATCATGAACGTGTGTTTGTGTATTATATTTTTAGCTTTATGTTTTTTTTTTCTTGGACCAGTACTCAGGGGATGACCCCTACATATGCAGTGCATTGTACCAGAACTAGGAAAATAGGTTGTGAGGAGGGGGAAAGAGGGAGTAGTGTTTGTGAACATTTGACTTGAACTTTCCAACGCTATAACAGACAGGCAACACGTCTGCAGGCAACTTGTTCCACAGATGAAGCGTATAGCTGAAAAACGAATTCTTTCTGTAATGCGTAGTGCGATTCCCTGGGCAATCGACCACAAATGGATGAGCTCTGGACGATGAACGCATGCTATGCAAAAATGTGCGAGTTTCGGGAACAAGATCTACAATCTCGTCTGAACAAAATCCATTGTAGTAACGATAGAACAGAGTAACGCACTCTACACTGCGTCGATGCTCCAGTGGGGCAATAAATTTGGATACCCTACTGACACCGATGAGCTTCTTCGCCTCTCCTGTTCTATGAGTTGGATGTGTGTTCATATTTGTTACAAGAATATCGACGGCTTTCTACAGTGGGTTAGAAGATATATAAATTCGTAACACTATGTGGGTTATCTTATCTGTAACGGGCAATTTTGGCACTCAAAAGAATGGAATATGTTATTTCCGCATCTATTATAGTTTTCAAGAAATTCAGCTTTGAGGTTCTACTAAATAAATTCTGAAATTTTCTTAATATGATTTTTAGCTGTATTCTATTCAATTTTTATTTTTTAGAACTATAATAGATACTAGAATCACTTTCTCGTCAGAGATAAGATGACCTCCATATACGTCAATGTTTGGAAAATTAATTTTCTTGACGATGTACAGTGGGTGAAAAGGCTCATCTAGCGGCGTTTAATTAATAGCGTTTAGAGAATTTTTTTTTTTGTTTCTCTTATATTTTTTTTAGTTAAAAATAGATTAGGCTACAATGTTGAACAAACAAATATTTTTTTTAATATATCGGGTGGTTAAATTTCAAGGGCCGATGTTGAAGGTGAACCACACCTAAACGCCAAGTTTTTTTCCGAATTTTATTTGACATTTCTCCATTTCAGACTTATTCAATTTGAGCCATAGAGAGATACACAATCCAACAACGTGTTAAAGTTATCCAGACTTATTATGAAAATGATGATAAATTTTCGAAGAAAATCATCTTCAGTGATGAGGCACATTTTCACCTCAGTGGATTCGTCAACAAACAGAATTGCCGCATTTGGGCGAATGAGAATCCAAGAGTGACTGTCGAAAAACCAATGCACCCACAAAGAGTGACAGTTTGGTGCGGTTTATGTGCTGGCGGCATCATCGGGCCGTATTTTTTTCAAAATGAGGCCGGTCAGGCAGTTACTGTGAATGGTGTTCGCTATCGTGAGATGATAACGAACTTTTTATGGCCCGAATTGGAAGATATGGATGTACACGATATGTGGTTTCAACAGGACGGTGCCACTTGCCACACAGCTAACGAAACAATTGCTCTTTTGCGCAACAAATTCAATGGGCGTGTTATCTCACGTAATGGCGATGTCAATTGGCCGCCAAGATCATGTGATTTGACACCGTTGGAATTTTTTCTTTAGGGTTATTAGAAAGAAAAGGTGTACGTTGATAAGCCAGCAACAATTCAACAGCTAAAGGATGAGATAATTCGGCACATTAACGGCATAGAACCTCCATTATGCCTCAGGGTCATCGAAAATTTGGACCATCGGATGGAGGTGTGCCGCCGTGGTCGCGGCGCTCATTTAGCCGATATTTTGTTTCATACATAATTGAGTAATACCAATATATCATAATAAAATAAAATTACAATAATTTCCTAAATAGTTTGTGTTTTATTCAAAATCAACATCGGCCCTTGAAATTTAACCACCCTTTATTTTTATCTTTTTTTTGTGAAAGTTGCAACTTTTTTTTCATATTTTAAACATTGTTTGTTTCATTCAGGAAAACAGAATAAAGGTAATACATGCAATGTATTACATTTCTTTGATTTAAAAATATATTAAACTTCAATACGAGTATAAAAAAGATATTTCAAAAAATTTGTTATCATTTATTTTAGTTTTTTCAGTTGAAATAATTGTTTTGACTTTATTACGCGTAAATATACTTCAGTTGCTTTCGTAACAAAAATTTAATTATAATTTAAAAAAATAACAATAATATTAACGGTTTTTTTTTATTCCAAGTCAGAACTACCAGGTGAATCTAAGGTGGAAGTTGGTAACACTATGTTGTGACAAAAGCTGTAAAATAGCATTATCGTTATCCTTCTTTTTTGCTTTATATAAACTGCTCGTTGCAGCTACTACGAGCTCACTGTAAGCTATATCCTTAACAGTTTGGGAGGCTTTACTTAATTTCATTTTATTGGAACATTCGTCAAACATCTTATCGGGTCTTCCACGACTAGTCAGTAGATCAACTAATAAAAGTTGCCCATCTAACCACTTCTTATTGTTTTCTTTAAATTTGTGGCTACTTCTATGGTTCAATTTCCATTTCTCAACCAATTTCGCTACAAAATTTATATTTTTTTGCTTATTAAATTAATTTTATTGCTTTTATACGTGTTAATATTGACTACATAATTAAATATATCAATTTCAATTTCAGAATTTTTTTTTAGTAGGCAAGCGCTAGTTGCGCCATTGTTCCTAAAAAATGCAATATCATATAAAGTTGCAGATGGCTGCAGATGAATTTGCACATTTTACAATCACAGGATAACATAGTAATTTAAAAAAAATATTCTAGCGCGAACACACGAGAATATCATAAGTTCCGATCCGCAGAAGTCTTTTTTGGCTTTTTTTCAAGCAGTTAGTCCGTATAGTCAACTTGTACCACATATTTTCTGCAACACTTCAGCACAGGTCACAAACAAAATTTTTTTAGTTAATACATACCTCTAACTATAAATAAAACCAATTTTCTTCCACTTAATTGAGACAAACGCAACTTTAGCGAATATTTGGCAATGCAAAGAAAACACGTGTAAAAGCTTAGTGATATACCGGCTGAAACATATGTTATGTTTCACAGCTGTTCAACTAGATCATGTCAATCAAAGTGTAATCGATATGTAAGTTCAGTGGTATATTAGTAATCGATAAATACACAGCTTTGGAGCAGTTAAACACTTTGAAAATTGAACAAGAAAAGAGAGAAAAACGCATTTAAAATTTTTAGTTTCCATACAAGTCTTAGCAAATTTTTTGAGAAAATATCTCCTAAAGGAAACAGTTTAAAAGCAATTTGAATAAATTTTTGGCACAATATAAATGAAAGTACTGTTAACAATTCTGCATTGTTAACTCGAAAAGCTCATTTTTTGACTATGTCGCAATAAAGGAGCGATATAATTCAATAATAGTATGTTGCCCTTAGAATATTGTCGTGTCAACCATATGTTTTTTTCTACGTGCAAGTGATACTCAATACAGACTACAAAGCTAATTGATATAAGTCATGCGTGATGTGACAAAACAAAAGACTATTGCAGAGCAAACCTCACGATGAATCACCCGATTCATACCTATATAGAGAAAATTATAGAATACATAACAATAACAAGAGATTGGGGAAATGAACAAGAACATGTTTTATTGCATAACATTTTATGTCAGCAAAGTGGGGAAAAAACATCTTTCTGCACTTTCCGCCTTAAATACTCGTTACATACCAGACTCGTACGTAACGCCTTGCAACCAATAAATTAAAGACCTCAACTCTAAAGTGTTGAAAATTTAATTGTTGAAAAATATATATATATACAAAATTTGCATATTTATTGCAGCTTAATTTGCACTTGCAACGCGAGCAAACTGTAATAAAATTACTACAATATTTTTTTTGAATTTTTTTTTTTATTATTGACATGAAAAAAGTCTACAACAAGAAAATTTGCATAAAACTGATAAGATAGTAAAATTAACAAACATTTATTAATTGAAACCATGTGCAGTTAAAAGCAAAATGATCAAAAAAATTATGAAACAAGTTTAATTTGAATTACTCTTAATGTTCTTAGTGGAAAACTAAACTGGATTAGTTAAAGTTACTAATATTATAAACACTTTAAATAAAAAAGTAATTAAATATATTTTTTGGGTGGTCAAGGTTAAACCAAATAGATTTTGTTAAGTAATAAGATTTGTTAAACTCAAAAACAGATTGGCGACGAGTGGGCACGAAAAAAGGAGAGATAAATGTTGTAAACATTTAAAATTTCCAACTGGAAATTAAGTTTATCTTATATTTCTAATATTATATGATGATGGGTTGGTATCATTCGTCTAGCTCGAGTTCAATCCTGGCTAAAGGCAAGAAATTTATTATTATAACAATAATTGCCGCGATCAATAACTCTTGATCAAAGAAGACAGGAAAAAATAATTGAATACACTAAAGCTGGGGGACAACTAGCTGTTTCACAGTCGCTACACTGCAGTACCCTATTAAGAGAAAATTTTAATATAGAGAAAATTTTAATTAAGAGAAAATTTTAATATAGGAAAGCAAAGTCAAAACCAACTCACTCGTTATCGTATGCAGTAGTCTCAAATTAGGATAGTAACTGTACGATAACGACTAAAGTAAATCCCAATAAAAAAATGTACGAACAGTTTTACTTGATCACGTATGCGCTAATTCGGCCTCTGATCTCATTATTGTAACGGGTTTCCCACAACAAATTTTTGTACAGCTTCCTGTAACAGGGAGTTTGTGGGCCTTTATCAGAAGCCAGGCAAAAATAAGTATGGGATAGAAAAAAAAAAAAAAAAAAATTTTGGCGCTTAAATAGTTTGGTGTGACTACGACCCCTTAGATATCGCGATTTTTCTTAAGAAGTCTTAAGCTATATTTACATGATCTTTTAATCAAAAGGAATCATAAAATTTCTTAAAATAATATTCGCTATTTATCATTTATTAATAACCAAAAGACATATCCTGCAAAAATTTTCAATTATTTTAACTGTTTGCTGAAATTCTCTCATCAACAAGAGCAGACAAAGCAAAAAAAATTTGGCTCAAAGAAAATTTGCCGACAAATGAAATATTATCTTATTAGATTATATTACGGGACAATGAGAATATTTAATATTAAACTAAACGGAAAAGACTTGAAATAAAAATAAAAAAAAATTAAAAAAAAAATGGCAAAATTAGCAAAAATCTGCAAGAAAAAGAACGACAAAATAAATCGCTAAACGTACTGTAAAAAATCAAAATTCAAAAATCAAACGAGCCGTAAAATACAATTTGATCCATCACGGTAGAAACAAACAAAAAATTAAGAAAAAAAAATCATATTGTTTAATTTTAAATTGTTGAGGTTTAAAACAAAAGGATCTTCTTTACATACAAAAGACAAAAAAAATCAAACAAGGTCTAGTAGCGGCCGAAATTTTAGCAAGAAGAATGATGGGTTGGCTGGTTGAATGCTTTTTTCAATTTAATCATTTCAATCTTTGAATTATACATAAAAAGACAGAGAGAGAGAGAGGGAGAGAAAGAGAAAAAATAAACGCCACATCTCTACATGTTGAATGTTTTGTTTGAAAATTAAACAAAACCGAAAACGTATCCTTTTCATGTTCGTAATTTGATTGAGAACGCTTTAAGTTTAGCTTTATGTCAGCTTTGACGATTGTCAAGTATTTATGAGAAAAAAAGCAAGAAATGCCACTAAAACGAAAAAAATTAAAAATTGGCCAGTTAAAGAGAATCTTCAAGCGACATAAAGTCTACTTAAGAAGCTAATCATATTGTTTTATGCTCAAGTTGAATGAAGAATGATGATGATCTTGCATCGTTGCAAGATCATGATTTTACTTACAAAGCTCTTGCTGCTGACAATGAGCCGCTCCAAGTAATGATATTTTGTCTGGGATGCCATGTGAAAAGAACTTGATCAGCTCGCTTTATTAATTAAATTGTTTTAAATTTGTAAAGGAAATCTTTTAAAAGCAATGTGTTTTATACAATTTAAGGTTATGCTAAAATGTTTGCAACATGTTTGAATAAAACAAAGGCTAAATAATATTTATTAAGAAATAAAAGTTTGCTCTGTGAGCGAAATCAAGAAGTGTTTCCCACACTTCTTGATTTCCTAATTGCCTAATTTTTGATATGCAGATGAGCCAAATCGGATCTTAAAACCAACGGACTGCAGCGGATGTAAAGAAAAGTTGTATTGACGTTTCATCCAGGGGCGATGACTGGGTATATAGATACAAATCTGTGCGATATTACACAAGGTGGGGCAAAAATAAGCACTCACTCTATTATATTATGCAATAGCTCATCATATCTGATATTTATGAATTAGACAGCTGCAGAATACAATCCCTCGCTCTATCATATTATGCAATAGCTCATCATATATCGCTCCTTTATTGCAACGTAGTCATATCTCAAAAAATGATCTTTTCGAGTTAACAATGCAGAATTGTTAACAGTACTACCTTTTATATTGTGGCAAAAATTTATTCAAATTACTTTTAAACTGTTTCCTTTAGAAGATATTTTCTAAAATTTTTTTCTAAGACTTGTATGGAAGCTAAAAATTTGAAATGCGTTTTTCTCGAAACAAGCTTTTTTACGTTATGACTATGTTACAATAAAGGAGCGATATGACATTTATGAACTAAACAGCTGCAGAATACAATCACTCGCTCTATCATATTATGCAATAGCTCATCATATATGACATTTACGAACTAGACAGCTGCAGAATACAAATAGACAAACAATGGAGCGCTAAACTAGGCAACTACGTATTGTTTTTTTAACCGCGGTTTTAAGTCGACAATCATCATGAGCGCAGTTTCATTTAACTATTACGTCAATTAACAAAATATTCATTTCCGCCAAGGCTACTTTATATCCACTCAAGTCTACTTTGAGGTGTGGTGTTTAGGAGAGAAGTGTGAGTAGACCGCATTTTTAGAGGGTGTCATCGGTAATACAGTTACTGTTACTAGTGTACACTACAGGGCCATGATAGGCAACTTCTTACTGCCGGAATTAAATGAGCAGGACTTTGTGAACAAGTAGCGCAACCGCACGCACAGATTTTTTTCTCTTAGGGCTACGAGGGCTTATGCCAACAAGCTCTTAAGGAATCTCAGCCCCTATTAGGAATATTCCACAGGAATACGAACAGTTGTTTGAATGAGTAGGACTTCGTGAACAAGTAGTGCAACTTCACGCACAGCAAGAGCCGCAAAGGAAGCATTCCCCAGTCGCCTCCCGTTTTGACGATTTGGCATGACCAGCAATACGAGTATGGCCCGATTTAATCATCCCAGATTTTTTCTCTTAGGGCTACGCGGGCTTATGCCAACAAGCTCTTAAGGAATCTCAGCCCCTATTAGGAATATTCCACAGGAATATGAACAGTTGTTTGAATGAGTAGGACTTCGTGAACAAGTAGTGCAACCTCACACACATCAAAGGCCGCAAAGGATATTGTAAAGGAAGCATTCCCTAGTCGCCTCCCGTTTTGACGATTTGGCATGACCAGCAATACGAGTATGGCCCGATTTAATCATCCCAGATTTTTTTCTCTTAGGGCTACGAGCGCTTATGCCAACAAGCTCTTAAGGAATCTCAGCCCCTATTAGGAATATTTCACAGGAATACGAACAGTTGTTACTAGAAATTTAACAGAAAGTTATGGAAAATGCAATACAACGGGAACAAATTGGCGACAGCCACTTGGCTGATATCGTGCTTCGCAATTAATAGAAAAAATAGTACAGGTTAAAATAAAGATGTCCAACACTCCAAATAACTTTATTTTTTATACGAGGGTGGGTTGATATTGAAGCTACATAGCGCTAGATGCCAGCACAAACAAAACTTTTTTTTTTTCATGGGGATCTGTCAACCTTCAGCTGTTAGGTTTTTGTATAAAAGATTTGTACATCGGGTTTTAGTTCAAGTTTTTCTTTTCTTAAGTTTTCTTAAAAAGGATTTTTTGCAACACAAATTTCCTGTGATCAATGATTTTTGATTAAAGAAGTTAAGAAAAATAATAATCAAATCTTTAGCTAGGGGACAAATCACAAAGGGAATGATCTTCAGGACCCAAGTGAGCCGGAGTATCCACATACTCTTTGGATAATCCAGCGGCCTGCCTACCTAGCTGGGGGACAACTAGCTGTTTCGTAGTTGCTACACTACACATTAGCACCCATTTTCGGACTTGAACTCGACACATGACGTATCAGGAAAGGCTGCCTTAACCACTCAGCCACCGAGCAATCGAATTATTTTCTGTCTATAGTCAGCTGTTAAAATTTTACCCAAATTATTTGTTGTCGACGTTTAGAGTAAGCAACTTTTGTGTTTCTTGACAAATGGAAAAAGTGAATTTCATGAAGTGATTAATACTATTATTTGAAAGAAACTACGGCGATAGAGACAAAAGAAAAGCTCTATAAACCAGTGTTTAAAAAACTGCAGACAAAGTAGCAAAAGTCACTAGATTGTGCTTTTTCTTCGACTTCTAATTTTTTTTGCTATTCAAACATAAACTGTTGCTTCGATTTCTGATTTCGAACTTGCCAACAAACGCAGTTAAGCTAGAGACAAAAAATGAAAAGTTATACGCTACGAAGACTTTCGAAGCCGACATGTTTGAACAGTTTTTGGTTTGACTGACTTCAGCTTCGAATAAGTTCGGAAGTTAAAGTTAGAGAAAAGTTATAGTTTTAATAAGTTCGGAATTACTGAATTACTTATTATGCTGAATTACTCTATGTAGACGCCTTCCCCAACTCTTTCTCCCTTTCTAGATCTGCACGTGTGAACATAGAAAGATCCAGATTCTAAATGAGATTCATCAACTTGGTAGCCAGATCTCCTTAAAAGGAATGGTTTTGCGATACAGTAGTCAACTGTGAAAATGATTTACATCAGCACCTGCCTTGACGGCCTAACCTGATGGTGGACCAACCCCACGGAGTGAATTTTTCACTATTCTGCTGTATAGGCAACAGATCCGCGGGAGATTGTTAGCCCTCGAAAAAAGCCATCACCAAACAATTATCAAGGATACTATCACTCCCTTCCTGCGTTTTAGGTTTCAACCACAGCCAGAACGTTTCAGCCAAGGTAGGCACCTCAACCATGATCAGCCCGGGTCAAACCGCAAGCAGAATTTCCCGGGGGCAATGCTGATCCCCGTTCTGCCAATTTATACCCTTGGTAAGGGTTTCGGAAGCCAACACAACATAAGTCATGTGGCTTCCTAGAGTTTTGTTTGCCGCACCAAACGAGGGACCTCTTCCCCTCTTTTCCCCGAAAAACAGAGCGCCTAAGTTAGGAATACGCCAAGGCAAAACCTGTTTCCCTGGGGGAGATACAGTAGTCAATTAGATCAGGGACTAGGACCTTTTCAATCTCAAGTATATTAGCGTATCCCCATGGTTTATGAGTCCATGCTCCTGTCGACTTCAGCTTGGTCGCGGTTTTCAGTGCTATTTGCCTGGCTGCCAGGTTATGCTAGAAACACAACTGCGACGAACGACGAACTTCGCACATCGCGACGAATTCGCCGGCAAATATTCATTGTATAAATTCGTCGTGTGAAGCACAATATCAACGAACATTGTTTACATACCGTGCAAAGAAAAAAAAATTAATATAAATACTAAGGTGGCCATATTAAACGTAAACCTATATAAATCCCATCCGAGAGAGGGATTTTTGAACAAATTATCTCAGCTACTTTATATTTTGAGAACATCTTCATACATATTTTACTTCATGGATTAATATAAATTATAAAAACTATTGTGTCATGAAAAAGACTTTTTTTTATTAAATATTGGTATTATTTGATCTTGTTTATATATTATTTTTCTAAATTTTCCAGCTGAAGATTTTGAATGATTTTTATAAAAAATGTTTAACGGTATTTTCTTTTCGATATATCGATAACAACTTGTTATCATCCTCAGGAAAATTAAAATGTTAACAATTGTTATCATTCTCATTATCATTTTAATTTTCCTGAGGATGATAACAAATTGTTATCGATATATTGAAAATAAAATACCGTTAAAATTTTTTTATAAAAATCAATCAAAATCTTTAGCTGGAAATTGTTATCGAAATATCGAAAATAAAATACCGTTAAAACTTTTTTATAAAAATTAAAAATCAATCAAGATCTTTAGCTGGAAAATTTTGAAGAATAAAATATTTTTTTTATGTAAGAAACCTGGTCACCTGATACTGCTTTGTTCGTCGTTCGCTGATGACACAATTAGAAATGAATCTATTTCAACTTTCGCTGAGTATGACGAATTTCGAGCAACACCATGATTGTGTGCATTTACATATACACTAATGTGTTTTATTTTTGGCAACGAATATTCGCGACCAAATTTCGTCGGTCGTTGCAGTTGTGTTCCTAGCATTACATGACATCTTGCTCATCAGTGCAAGAAGTGCTTTGGTTGGTGTTATCCTACTGGCTCCTGTGGTCAGTATTTCCATGCTTTGACTGACTTTCTCAGCCCGTAGTCTGTTAGTTGCGTAGTCCAGTGAGAAAGCCAGTCCAGTTTGCCCCATGCCCTTATTGTTTTACCCAACACTCACTTGAATCCTCTCGTACTCGTATATTTAAAATTGGTACATTTGTTTCACTCCATTCTCTGTGTGTGTGTGTGTGGCATGTTGGACACTTAAATTTTATGTTAGTTTTATACATTCTGTGATTGAAGCTGCATAATGAGTTCGTGAATTCCCACAAATCTGCAATCATGTTATTTATTTACGTTTTTATTAACAACGAATTGATTTATTGACCCGCAACAACACTAAATTTTTATTAACCTTTAAATTATTATTTCAAGTGAGTCTCACTCAGATAAATTTTAAGTTAAACGGGCATATAGTTTCATACAACATTTAATCCTTTGCCAAACTTAACAAAGAAAGTCCTTCGAATAAAGAATTTTTCTCACGCCTTTTTTTTTGTAATTTTTTTTTCCTGTGGTGGGCACTGCTAAGAAAAAAAAAACAAAAAACAAATAAAAATTAGTAAATTAACCAAGCCAATAATAACAATAAAAAAAACATCTCAAATTTCAATTAAGACATCTGTTGTTGTTTTCTGATTTCACTGACTCGATCAGTTGTTTGCTGGCTGGTTGGTTGACTGGTTGGTTGGTTGGCTGGTTCCCTGGAATGGGATTGTAACAAAATTTATGTTTTTTTGAACATATAAAAAGAAAGAAGAGGAAATTAACCAACAAAACGATGGCAACAATTTTTGTTAAATGACATCATTTATGACACAAAATACACAATAATACTAATAACAGCAACAGAACATTATACAGGGATAATACCAACATGTTAACAGCCTTACTGACATTCCAGACGACAAAACGACAACAATAAAATGAGACAACCAACAAAACAGACAAAAAAAAAAAGAAAAACTAAATAAAGGATGAAGACGATGATGATGACGATCATGACGCTGATATTGATGGTATGTTTATGCTTCTTTGTTTCCTTCCTCTGCGATAGCTTTTGCCATCACTCCACACCATTTTCGAGAACACATGCAGTCTGGTGATATATTGATACTTCACTAAAAAATCTTAATATACTGGCTGCCTGCAAATGTTGGTAAAACCACAAAAATAAGAAAAAAAAAAAAACGAAAAACAAAAGAAAAGAAAATTTTAAAACCAAACTCTGTGTGGTTTCTCGGTTGACGATGCTGGAAAATATGGACCATAAAACAATGTTAATGATTTTATGCCATTAAGACGTTGTAATAATTTTTTTTTTTGCTTTAAGCTGGTGGTTTTTTACACTCGAAAATCTACATTTACATATACGAGTATATGCTCATTTCGAACTGAATTTAAGCATGTCAATTTTTACAATACTTTTAAAATAGTGCCAAACTTTGTTTCTTATATATATATATATTTAATAATATAAAAAAGCTATCTTAGTATGTGTAATTGTTCGAGCTTAAAGTCTTTTTTGGAATTTTTAGTTTTTTTTTTGGTTTTTAGCTATCTGGCAATATTTCGCTTTCCTTTGGATAGCTTCTTCAGGCCAAATAATATTTATTTAATTTCAATTTGTAGAATATTTTTGAAAAATGATTTTATGCCATTAAGAAAATATTCTACAAAAATATTTTTCAAAAATATTCTACAAATTGAAATTAAATAAATATTATTTGGTCTAAAGAAGCTATCCAAAGGAAAGCGAAATATTGCCAGATAACTAAAAACCAAAAAAACTAAAAATTCCAAAAAAAGACTTAAGCTCGAACGATTACACATATTAAGAAAGAAAAAAACGGTCGAAATAAAGAAATAATAAGCATAAAAAAGCTATTTTAAAACTAAGGGTTACTATAGTTGCACTTACCTAAGAACATACTTTTCAATATCACAGTACGAGTATTTACCGCCTGAATTACTAAGCGGTAGTTAAGTAATGACTTGCTTAACATTTGTTGTATATGTACAAATGGAAGTAGTATACAATGAATAGTAAGGAAAACAATTTAAACAATTGATTTTTTTATTCGCTATTTTAGCTTCTAACATTTATACCAATAAAAAATATGTCGACATTTCATAGGAACTACCCTAATCATCAGTAGACTTTGGAAATTTTTGAAAGATATTCTCAAACATTCAACTTTATATCCCAACAATGTAAATAAATTGTTGAGAATTTAAAAAAGAAAAATTGTGTAATAATACCTCTCAAAACACAAAAAACAAGTCTACTGATTATTAGGGTTGTTCCTATGAAATGTCGACATATAGATAGCTGGGAAACATAGATAACAAGCTAGTTATAATTTTTTTTTGTATAAAAGAATTTAAGAATTGCTAAAACCTATAGACAAGGTGTTAGAAAGAGGTTTAAAAATCTTTACAAAATGAAAAATGTAGTAAATCAATATTTGCTTTTATAAAGTTTTGCTATTCTAGCAATTTGTCATTACGACATAGAGTTTATGAATAGCCGGTGCAAAAGTGATGTTGACATTCAAATGTATTAATAGCGCATTTACACCAACTCAAAATCTAGTAGATTTTAATTGAAATCTACAACGAAATCTACATCGTTTACACCACCGTTTTCTGACATCTAGCAAGATTTCATTTGCTCAAAAATAATTTATGCATGCGGGTTTGACAATAGAATATTAGCAGAGACTGAATACACCAGCTTTGAAGTGTATATTTTTTGTGCCCAGAGACTGTATACACCACATTATAGTGCAATTTTTGTTGCAGCGTAGTATTTTTAAGTACCTTTTGCAAGAAATCACAGTTGCATCGCTTAGTACTGAATAGATTTCGCTTTGGTGTAAATAGGCTATAACTATAAAATTTTAAAATTATAAATCACAGAGCTAAAAGCGAGTTCCGCACTTACGAGTAGTTTCATGAGCTTTTTGAAAAGGCAGAAGTACAAAAAAAGGCCTTTTCACGAGATATTGTTTTTTAAAAATGCACTTTTAAAGGTGGCATTTATACCATGACTTTTTAAAGTCACGTCTTTTTTATATTATATAAAAAAATTAAATTTAAATTCCCTTTATTCCCATAATATTACATTTTCGTATAGTTATTTTTTACAATAAAGAGTTCAAGATAATTAGCTTCTTCTGTTTAGTTATTAGGTTATTTGTTACAATATTAATAAATACATATTCAATATTTACCAAATTTTTATTTATTTTATTTTTACCTATTTGAACTTTTTAGTTTTTTTTAATAAAAAGGTTTATCCTAGAAAACTACTACACTCATAGAAAAAAGCATCTTCATATTGATGACGGCGTTTCATCGGAATTGTGACACCAATAGTATGTAAATAGTCATCAGTAATATGAAAACTGACATCAATCTCAACAACAAAAGTCATCAGACAATTTTGTCATATATTAAGTGTCATCAATGCTACAACTGTGATGACATCAATTCAAATATACATTTTATTAACAGTTATAATACATCTAATTTGTCAAAATTGATTTTTATAATATAAAAGCCTAAATAGTGTTTTAATATTTTCTATTTATTTTTGAAAAGGAATTAGGTTGTTAAAACTATTATTTTTAAATTTAAATTAATTTGTAAGAAGTAGAAAAAAATGCATCATATTAATGACATTTAGTCATCATATGCGACGTTAGTTACATAAATATAATGACAGCGTAGATAGTAAAATAAAAAGAAGAACTACGAAGCAAAGAAAGAGAATATTTTCTCACACATAGCATACACAAAATTAAAATATGATAATGCGCCACACAGACATTGTATTGATGGCAGGAAGTCATCAAAAGTATTATTATAGACATGTTTAATTCTCATTGATTTCTTGAAGCTGGTAGAATATAACATTACGTGCTGAAACATATTTTTGAAAGCATTAAATTAAACCGGAGTGTAATATTGATGATAGAGTGCCATAGTATTGATGATATTTCGTCATCAAATTTATTTCACGTGACATTTTTCTGCTGTTAATGAGCTATCACATCAATGATATTGAATCTAATTTATAGTTGGTCTGATGTTAGTGCGGCATTATATTGATGATATTTTGTCATTGCATTGACTTTATTTAGTAATTTCTTCCGTATTGGAGTTTCTTTGCATTGATTACATGCTTTCATCAAACGTATTCCGATAAAGCATACCCATGATGTCAGTATGACATTTCATTGATGGCAAAATTGTCATAATTGCCGCTGATGTAATTGTTGACATCACAGCCATAGTTTTTGATGATTTATCGTCATTTTGACGATTTTGAGTGCTAAAGATAGCACTTTGACGATTTGACGGTTTATAGTCTGCTTTTGACGATTTTCATAGATTACATTTTTACTGTTAATTTTTTGACGATTTATCGTCATTTTGACGATTTTTAGTGCTAAAAATAGCACTTTGACGATTTGACGATTTATGGTCTGCTTTTGACGATTTTTATAGATTACATTTTTACTGTTAATTTATGTAGAAAATGAAAGTAATATTTATGGTACGTAAATATATATGAATGTATGTAATACTGAAATGTTATGTGATAGTTATTTAAGGGTATAGATATATTGTATATGTAGAGATATATTTAAAATATATGCAAATAGCGCTTAAAAAAATTATAAGCTAAAAATTTTAAAAATTTTTTTATGAAATCGTGTGCTCATAATTTAAGGAGACTAAATTGGAAGATGAATTCAAAACTTGAACTTTTATAAATCCTTACAATACTATAAAAGAAGAAGCATCTTTTTCCTGATATAATGAACGAGTTTTGTTATTTCATCGTAGAATGCGAAAGGCGAGAAGTTTAATACGGATCTTTTACGCTATAAATATGAAAATGCTAGATTTTTGGAATGAAGTATCCTTCTATGGCTAAGTATATAGCAAACAAATTAGTCTTATCGTCTTCTTCTACAAATGTGGTTGCTATGACCGATTTAACAGAAGTGTTTAGTATAATAATAGTAACTTTTATTAAATGAAACCATATTTTAGAAATAACGAGTGATTTTTTTGCTATTATCTTTTTGGCAACACTATGTTTGACAGCTCACGCACGTTTTGTATCTTGTGTCACTGTCAAACATCTTCAGTTTGGTCTATAATTTAATCATGAATCGTCTTACAAACGAACAACGCTTGCAAATTATTGAATTTTATTACCAAAATGCATGCTCTGTTAAGAAAGTTCATCGCGCGCTTCTTCCATTTTATGGTCAGTTTAATCGACCTACTGAGGCTTCTATTCGGGCTATTGTAAAAAAATTTCGCACCAAATTTACATTGTTGGACATTAAACCACCAACACGCTTACGTAGAGTGCGAACTGAAGAAAATATCGCAGCCCTATCGGCCAGTGTTGGTGATGACCGTGAATTATCGATTCGGCGCCGTTCGCAGCAATTGGGCCTCTGTTACTCCACTACGTGGAAAATTTTGCGGAAGAATTTGGATGTGAAGCCAAGATACAGCTGGTGCAAGAATTGAAGCCAAACGACCTACCGCAACGCCAAATTTTTGGTGAATGGGCTCTTGAAAAGTTAGATGAAGATCCACTTTTTTATCGAAGAATTGTGTTCAGCGACGAGGCTCATTTCTGGTTGCATGGATACGTGAACAAGCAAAACTGCCGTATTTGGAGTGAAGAGCAGCCAGAAGCATTGTAAGAGCTACCAATGCATCCACAAAAAACAACCGTTTGGCGCGGATTATGGGCTGGCGGCATCATTGGGCCGTATTTCTTCAAAGATGATGCGAATCACAACGTTACTGTGAATGGTGAGCGCTACCGTGAGATGATAACAATTTTTTTTTTTTTGCCCAAAATGGAAGAGCTTGACTTGCGTGACATGTGGTTTCAACAAGACGGTGCCACATGCCACACAGCACGCGAAACAATGGACCAATTGAGAGGCGAGTTCGGTGAACAGTTTATTTCACGCTTGGGACCAGTCAATTGGCCGCCCAGATCGTGCGATTTAACGCCTCTAGACTATTTTTTGTGGGGCTATGTTAAGGCTAATGTCTATAGCGACAAGCCCGCTTCGATTGACGCACTGGAAGCCAACATTGCCAACATTATTCGTGAGATACCGGCCGAAATGTTGGAAAGAGTATGCCAAAATTGGACTAAGCGGATGGACCATTTGAGGCGCAGCCGCGGCCAACATTTGCATGAAATAATCTTCAAACATTAAATTATATTGACCCAACTATCGATCCAAATAAATATTTCATGTATTTTTCTGAATTTTATGTGTTTTTTTTTTTTAAATTTCCGATAGTTCTTATAAAATCACCCATTATATGTATGTTACAAAAATTAATGAATAGTATACCATTGAAACTAACTTCATGTTTGTAGGAGTATACTCGGTTTTTTTATTAAAGACAACCATGGTCTATTTTCTATAGTTTAAGCCGTTGAAAAAAATCTTTTATTCAAAAATAATTAATTTTACTAGCTGACGATTTGCAATAATCATATTGACGATTTTGTCCGTCAAATTTGACGATTTTAAACCACATTTATCTGGCATCTATGATCACAGCAATGAAAATTGTCATGGGGTCAAAAATAATGACATTTGGCATTGCATCGATGTCAAAATACATCACAGTTATGACAGGTTTTCTATGAGTGCGAAACAGTTGAAGAAAATGACCTCTCTTTGTATCTGAGCAGGTTGACGAAATTTTAATTGAAATCAAAATTTTTTTTGTCCCATGAATTTTCAACACATTAAAAAATTAAAAAATTTATTGTAAATATTTAAATATCACTGACTTTTGGGAGTTTTTCTGCTTTTTCTCTATATGACGAGGTGCCGTAAATGAAAAATAATATTAAAACATTTGGCTATTTTAACGCAATTATCTCATTCCTTGTCATCTTAAAGACCAAATTAAATCAGCTTTTAACATTCAAGCAAAATAAATTTCTTAAGGTCAAAAGGACGTGCCACATGCGACACTTAATTGTGGCTTAAAAGTTAATATCAGATTATCAACAACACCACTTTGTACGCTTTGAACAAAAAGTCAAGGCAATTTTAGATTTAAGCAAATTTTTGTTTAATTAACACACACTTTTGCACACACACACACACACACACACTCACACACAAATCCACAGGTATGCAGTAACATGCATACCACAGGTATTAAATTTGTTGTTGTTCTGTTTTTGCTGATTTCAAAATTAAGTTAATCAGGCTCATTTGGTGGTCAAGTTTTGTTTGCACAATTTCACAAAAAAAAAAGAGAAAGGAAAAAAGCTTTTAGACTTAATTTAGTTTCACTTAAATGCCTGAGTATGTGTAAAGCAGCTACAAGCTTACACATACATACACACATATATCATTTGGCCACAAATTCTTCATATAAGTGTACCTGTGTTTCTTTGCAAAATGTGTGTATGTGTATGTATGAGTGTGTGTATTTGTGTCTCAACTATTTGTGGCTTTTAAATTTAATTCGCTCCATTAACCGTAATTTAGTTATTTTTTTCTGTTGCTGACTTTATATCAAAGAATACAAAAAAAAAAAAAAGAAATGTTGTAGAACACATTAAGTATGTGTTGTTTGTTGTTGGCGGTTGTTCTTGTGTAAGGCCGCCTTGCAGAGAGAAATACTGCAAAATATGTGTGTAGTTTTCAAAACATGGTCTTAATATTAAAAAAATACACAAATGAAAAGAAAAAACAAATGACTATAACTAAGATATTTGTAAAATATTTTGAATGCACAATGGGCCTTTAAAATTTATATGTTGATTTTCGCTTCTTTTATGTATATAAATTTATAAAAAGAGGATTAATTTATTCCATAATAAACGTTTTATAACTCAAAATTGTTCATTAATTTAAATCATTCATTCATTTAAAAAAGCTCCAGGTATGGATAAAATCAGCAACAAAATGCTCGTAGAGCTGCCTCGTGTAGCTAAAATAATTGTTCTTTTTATTTTTAATGCTATTTTACGACTTGAGTATTACCCTGCAGAGTGGAAGGTGTCCATGATAACAATGGTTCCTAAGCCAGGGAAGGATCACACGAAAGTAGAATCATATCGTCCAATAAGTCTACTGACAACAATTTCAAAACTTTTCGAAAAATTGCTAAAGGCGAAGTTGGATCCAATGCTTCATAAGGTTGAATGTATTCCTAATCACCAATTTGGTTTTAGAGCGAAACATGGCACCATTGAGCAAACACACAGGTTAGTTAACGTCATAAGAAAGGCATTTGAAGATAAAAAATATTGCTCTGCCTTATTCATCGACGTCTCACAAGCTTTTGATAAAGTGTGGCACGATGGCTTAATGCATAA
Source organism: Thecocarcelia acutangulata (assembly GCA_914767995.1). Classification (NCBI taxonomy): domain Eukaryota; kingdom Metazoa; phylum Arthropoda; class Insecta; order Diptera; family Tachinidae; genus Thecocarcelia; species Thecocarcelia acutangulata. The sequence continues at coordinate 97,054,492 of OU612097.1, read as the reverse complement.
AATAAAGTTTAACTTACCTGCTAACGTACATAACCTTTTGGAAAGCTATTTATATAGTCGCCAATTTATAATAAAAGAAGGCGATTTCATAAGCCCCGCCCATCCTATTGAAGCTGGAGTTCCCCAAGGCAGCATATTAGGGCCTATCTTATATTTGATCTACGCATCTGACATGCCAACAAGCACCAACGTTCACACTTCAACATTTGCAGATGATACAGCATTCCTTAGCATGCATAGTAACCACCAGCAAGCATCAATAAATTAACAGGAACATATCAACAAACTAGAGAAATGGCTCAAGCTTTGGAAAATCAAGGTTAATGAACAAAAGTGTGCCCATGTTACATTCGCACTGCGTCTAGGATCATGCTCACCCATTACTTTTAACAATAAAGTGATACCTCAACACAGTGAAGTCAAATACCGCGGTATTCATCTTGACCGTAGACTAACATGCAAGTTAACTGGCTAATAGACAGAAATGCGACCTTGAAGCTTGATTGTAAACTTTTGCTATACAACTCGATTCTAAAGCCAATATGGTGCTACGGGATTCAATTATGGGTCGCAGCCTCGGCATCTAACATTGAAAAAATTCAAAGAAGTCAAAATAGAATACTCCGTAGAATTACAGATGCTCCATGGTACGTTAAAAACTCACGAATCCACGCAGATCTGAACGTATCTTTTGTGAAATCTGAATTTGTGAAGCACGCGACAAGATATATTAACAAACTTGAATTCCATCCAAATCCTCTTGCAGTTAATATTCTTAACTTTGGTGGTCATTCCCGTCTGAGAAGGAGGGATACTTTGGCTACCATTAGAGCTCTAAACAGATGACTGAATTCTGAAATAATATTCGCATAAAAATAAATTTTTGTCCAGCACTGGCAGGACTTTAATCACAATTCTTTTTTTAGTATTAAGAATTGAATACTTATTGTCATTACATTTCTTATGTAGATTCAATAAATAAAATAATAAAGTTAAAAAAAAAAAAAAATTCGTTTAAATTATTTATTGATTAAAATTATTCATTAATTGAAATTATTCCTTTATTTAAATTAATCATTAACTTAAATTATTTTAATTAATTTAATTGCTACACTTTGTTTTGGCCCATATTGAGAGCTCTTTTAAAAGGAACAGGAAAAATTTCCTCTTTTTATTAATATATTCCTTTTTATTAATATATTCCTTTTTCATAACTTAAAATTATTCATTAACTTTGAATGCACAATGGGCATTAAAGGGATTCGGAAAATGATCACTTTTAAAAGGGATTCGGAAAATGGCCACTTTTTAATAAAATATTCCATAATAAACTTTTATTAACATAAAATTATTAATTAATTTTGAATGCACAATGGGTGTTCAAAATTTACTTTTTATTCCACACAATGTTCTCCTTTTAATGGGATTCGATTTCGTCTTTTTATAAGTTTCTTCCATAATGAACTTTTCATAATATAAAATTATTCAATAAAAATATTATAAACAGCTTGTTTTCTATATTTCCCAGCTGTCTATATATCGACATTTCATAGGAAATTTGTGAAAGATATTCTCAAACATTCAACTTTATATGCCAATAATCTAAATAAATTATTGAGAATTAAGCAAAAAAAAAAATGTTTTAATAATATCTTTAAAAAATGTCTAAAGTCTACTGATGACTAGGGTAGCTCCTATGAAATGTCGATATATAGACAGCTGGGAAATATAGAAAACAAGCTATTTATAATTTTTTGATTGGTATCAATATTAGAAGCTAATATAGTGAATAAAATTATTCATTAATTTAAGCGCTTAAATTAAGTGTATAAAATTAGTAATTAATTTAATCGCCTTCAAGTTAGGTTTTTAGGTCGAAAAGCTGGAGTAGCTTGGAATTTCTAGTGTTAATTTTGACAGGAATATTCCGAATTTAATGCTCCCTACAGATGACTGATATCTGCTAAAGACATTTATTGGTGCTTAAACAAAACTTATTCTCAGGAATGATCAAGCAGAAATAAAAAAAATAATAATAATGGAGTTTGCACGTAATATTTAGTATCTACTAATTGGATTAAAGTATATAGGCTTTTTGAAACTGTTCATTGATTTTGAAACTATACTAAACATGCTTCTTCTAAAATAGCTTCCTATTCGTAGCTATTTACTGAAAATAGTATTTAACCCAAAAACTTTTGATAGCAAATATTAAAAAACTTAGAGCATTTGAAAACCCTAGCACACAATTTGGTCCCATTGTGTTGCTTGAGGATGATATCTATGTCAGCAGATGTACCTATGACGCAGCAGTGATGGGATGAAACAATTCAATCCGCACATTTCGATACCTGTGCGAAATCACATAGTATCGGTTTGCGTACATGAACACAAAAAGTGTCTCTTCCTTCTTCTCATTACCACAATTTCTACAAAAATCATTGAATGAAAGATTTAAACTCCTTGCATTCCTCTCTAGGTGGCAATATTCCACCAGAACCATCACCATGGTACGCAACCCCCGCTTGGGTAGACCCCTCAGCATAATAGTTCTGTTTTTCTTATACCTATGCCGTACAACACAACATGACCAGACTGGACCCAAGTGGGCTGGCTTTACAATAGCTGGCAGCCTTTCAAACCTAACCTGACCTACCTAGGCCGTATTAGACTATAGTTCAACTTTTCTTATATCTAGGCCGCATTAGACCAGAAGTACCCAAGCCCTATGCGCTTGGTGCTAATTTGTTTTTGTAAAAGAACTTAGCTATAGGCTGTGCGCTTTAATATACACATGTGTGTGTAGACACACAAATGTAAAGCAACAACACGTTCGTATGCTTTGCTTATTAAATTAAATTAGTTTTTCCTGAAATGTATTGGTGTTTTCGCTTCCATAAAGAACTCACCAGGCCATCCCTAGAATCTATATCTGGTTTTTACAGCTTTCAAGCAGGATTTCTTCCAACCACTCTATACCCCTTTATTATAATTGGATCCCGTCATCCAGTTTATCCTATAATACTACTGGGCACTTTACTGTGTCCCTGTACCCAGATAAGCTCCTGGTTGATTATCCCACTACCTCATTAAGTGATATCTGGCAGTCACGAACAAATGACCGACTTTGGCTAGTACATTGAGCACCGTTTTACTATTAGTGCAAATTCCGGTATCTCCCCGCATACTCTACACCAACTTAAACGGTGAGCTGCTCTCATCACAGCAGTGATTTCCGCCTGCGTCACGGTACCCACATTGTGCAGCCTAAAACTAATCCTGCTTTTATACAGGGGGAAAAAGATACACCCACAAACGCCTTAGTTCGATTAGAACCCATGTGTAAAGTTCTCAAACATGTCCTTCCGACGATTTATACTGACAACTCCTGAGACTGTGCGTGACAAAATCTTATATCGGCCAGTAGGCGTGGTTAACAGTAATCAACACTTAACTTTTTGGGTGCCTCGATGGCTGATATGGTAGAGTACTCGACCAACAGTCTCGAGGTCGCAGGTTCGATTCCTGCCACAGACCCTGGGTGTTACTGCAGACAAGCAAAAAAAAAAAAGCTTCGCAGTTTTTGTGTTTGTTTATTTAAAAAAAAAAAAAAAAAAAAAAAAAAAAAACGCTTGTTTATTGCTTTTAACCCAAATTGGTCGTTCCAACCAATTCCAAATATAAGAGTATTGGTGCATTAGCAGCGTAGGCCTTCAGTTGCAAAACATATTGAAATTTATAATTTTAAAAACTTTGAGCCACTGTGAAAAAATGATTTGGTAAAATGATCATTTTAATCATACAATTTTTTTTTCTCCTCTTGACTTTTTCCTTGTGTTTACATTACATTTTTCTCCTTTCACTCTCTTTCTTCTTCTGGGACTCCTGACCCGCAGAAGCTGTTGCTGCAAAAAAAAAAAATGTCTGTTTGTCGGTTTGCTACTACCCACACACATCCATACATACACATGTATGTATGTAGTTATGTATGTTCATAAACAAACATTCATATGTAGGTATGTATATTTTTGAACCTTTCAATATAATCTCTTTGTTGGTTATTATTTATGGCCTATTAGCAAATTCTGTCCGTCTTTCTACCCATTCTACAGCTTTTTTCTTTTTTTTTTTTTGAGTTTTTGCTCTGCAATTCTTGTCTGTCCTTTAAGGACCGCACAAGTTTAACAAAAATTTGTTTTTGTGGACTTGGCCAAAATAAAATAAATAAATAAAAAGCAAAACGTTTGTAGTTGTTGGGGTTTGAATGTTTGCATTTGTATTTGTGTTGTAGTTGCATGTTTTTTCTGTTGTTTTTAGAAGTTAATAACTTGTATTTGGCTTTTAAGGCTGCCTTCTTGTTTCTGCTCAATTTTGTCCATTTTTTTTTTCCTGGTTCATGAGGATGTTGATGAGTTAATAAGAATCGGGTTACATTCCAACAGCAGCAACAGCCGTATTTTGTTTAATGGTTTTGTTGTTAGTTTTTTTATTATTGTTGTTTCTTTTTGACCCAACAAGATGTCTTTATAATATTAACTTAATAATATCTGGATCTTCGTTGCAGTCATTTTTCCTTTCTTTTAATTTTTTTCATATTCTTTTTTTTGCCTCTTAATATGAAGAAGAATTTTTTAATGTTTTTATTATTTTCTTGGGCAGAAAGTTAACTTAAGGTTTTTCAAATTAGCAAAGTTTAATGAAATATTAAAATACTTGTGGTGAATCATGTTTTACTGCAAACATGTTTTTAAAAAAAGTTTTACATGAAATTGACCAACTTCATATTGAATTTTTGAAGTTTGTACTGATGGAGATTGTATAGAAACTAAAAACGTTTGTGTAAAAAGGTAACTTTGCCAATTAAACTTCTGATCAGTGGAAAAACAGTGCACACACAGGAACACTTATGCCCCAAGCCACACAGCACATGTTACAATCGATTTATTAAGGAGTAAGTTTGATGGGCGCCACCTCGTTCGTGCGATTTAACTCCGCTAGGCTTTTCTCTTTGGTACTAGGTCAAATCATTGGTCTATGCCAACAAGCCGATAATGTTTAAAGAAGTCAGAGCCATCATTGACTAAGAAATAGCAGTCATTACATGCAAAGAAGAGGCAGTTTAAAATATGGTTACAACAACATTAGTATGGTTACAACAACATTAGTATATATGGTTACAACAACATTAGTATATATGTTATAGTATTAAGATTTGAATACTTATTGTTAGTTCATTTTGAAGATTCAATACATAAAAACGCTTAAAAAAAATATGTTATAACATTGTGTGTTATAGTTAAAAGCAGTGTATTTTCAATTTAATTACAGTTCATTGCTCTAAAACTATGTTATTGTGTGTTTTCTGTAATGCTATTGTTACCGTTAATAAATTTCCGGGTATTGTTGCATACAATAATAGCATTTATGAAAATTTTGTTTAAAACAACAATAGCTTTTATCACACCAACTATCAAAAAATTTGTTTTTACTATGTGTATGATACGCTAACTCGCATGCAACATAACTTAGCTTGCACAATAAACTTACTATTAGCATCATTAATGATATTTTTGTTCTCGTCGCTAACATATACAGCCATGTCGCAAAGCTTAATTCCCTTCGGAAGCGGAATTGAAGTCTTTTTTTTCTTCTTCAAAAAACGAAAAACTAAAAAACTTTTCGGAATGAAATTATTTCTAATTGCAATAATGAAACTGGTATTATCTTATAGCACTGATTTCATTCAAAAAAAAGTTTTATATTTTCGTTTTTTGAAGAATTAAAAAAACCGATTCAATTCCATTTCCGAACGGAAGTAAATTCTGTAACATGGCCGCTAATATTCTTTCAGTTTTATTTTTTCTTTGAAAAATATCTCTATAAATATATTGACTTAAAAAAGATGAAAATTATACAAAAAACTCCGTATTAAGTAATAGTGTATATAACAAGGTTAGTTTATTAAGATGGAAACATATGTATGCGCCTGGCAACCAACAATACTATAACGTAGCCAACCATACTTCCGGCTAACCATATTATGGTTGTACCTAACCGTACTATTGTCACAGTCATGACAATTTTAATGGTCAAACATACTATTGTTGTGATCAACCATACTATGTTACAGCCAACCATATTAATATGGTTATGTATTACTCTTAATATCGTTTATAATGAAAAAGGGTGTTTAAATCAAAATACGTATTGTATTGTGATATTTTCGGTGCGTTCAATCGGAATAGTCGTGAAAAATTTGAGCAAAGCGGGCCTGTAAGAGATGTACAAGCTCTGCAGAAAATATTGCTGCTGTTAGCAATAGTTTGACCATCAATTGCACCTCTCACGCTCATTGTTGATGAACATTATGTATTTACACGCTTACAAGGTGCAATTGACTGAAGCCTCTTGACCATTCCAAGCATCGTGTATGGTTAGAATGGTGGCAAGAAATGGCAACAATGGATAATGAATTTTCAAATAAACTTATATTAAGTGATGACGCACATTCTCATCGCAGTGTATTCGTCAATAAGCAGAACTATCACATTTAGGTGAATGATAATCCAAGAGTATTGTCAAAAATCCAATGTGAAGAGTGACTGTCTGCTGAGGTTTATGAGCTGGTGGCATCACCGTATTTTTTCCAAGATGAAGCAGGTTATGCAGCTACTGTAAATGGTGTCCTCTATCGTGAGAAGATAACGAACTATTTATGGCCCGAGTTGGAAGATGTGGCATACGGATGATACGTGGTTTCAACAGGACTGTTACTCATGACACAATCGCTAATGTGCCTTTATCTACCCAGTACTGTTAAATAAGATTGTATTCTTGTTGTACTGAATTCTTGAAAATAGTAAATAAATAAATAAAATAAAATAAATGGCTCTTTTGCCCGACAAATTCAATGGCCGTGTTGTCTCACGTGGTGGCGATGCCAATTGGCCGCCAAAATCATGCGATTTGACGCCGTTGGACCTCTTTCTTTTGGGGTTATTTGAAAGAAAAGGTGTACCTCCATAAGCCAGCCACAATTCAAGAGCTAAAGGATGAGATAAATGGGTATATTAACGGCAGAGAACCTTAATTATGCTTCAGTGTCATCGATCCTTCAGATGGAGCTAGGCCGCCGAGCTTGCGGCGGCCATTTGGCTGATATTTTATTCCATACATAATTTAACAACACCAATATTATCATAATAAAAAGAAATGATGCTAATTCCTAAATAATTTGTGTATTATTCCAAATCAACATCGGCTCTTTATATAAAATTTTTCAATAGATTTCTTGTTTTTAATTTTATGGGCTGTTTAGTTTTGTAAAATTTATTTTCCAATAAACAAAACAAAAAAGAACACAATACCGGATGCAATTATTATGAAAACAGGTGACTTGAATAATTTTCAGGCAATTAGAAAAACATTAAAATTTCATTCGAAAACCCTTTAAAACCAATCAAGAAAAGCAACATATGAGTATGAAATTGAGTCATCAGCCAACTAAAAATCCATAAAAACAGGGGGGCGTTTCCCCAGAAAAGAAAAGATAAACTCCTTAAGAAAAACTCCTCTAACTTTTGATGAGAAATTTCAATAACAAATAAAAACTATATATTTTATGTAAAAAAAAAAAATAAATGATTAATTATTAATACTGACAAACATAATTTAAGGTTCTTTTGTGTTTGTTGGTTTTATTTTTTCTAGTTTTCCTGTTACATCGTAAAAAAGCATGACTTCAGCTTTCTAATGGTTCTTTTAATGACTCAATTTTCAGTGTAGCTGAATTCCTAAGTGGAGTTTAACAGCCAAAAAAGGGCCACCATTAGTAGGAGATAATTTGTACAAGTAGTAAAACATGTATGTCTGTCTGTCTGTCCGTCGGTCTATCTGTTTTCATTGATACAAGTTTGGTGGCATTAAACTCAAATTGGAACCTAAAGATATAAACGGCTAATTGCTTAAGACTAATAATAATATATACATACAACACATACATACATATAATAAACATCTAATAAATTGTTTATATGTATATGCATGTATGTACTCGTAGAAATGTGTTGAGAATTTTTTTGAATTTTCCACTTTACATCGATAAGAAACTATCTTTTGTTCTGATGGTTGTTTTTCCTTTTATTCTCTTTTCCTAATAGATTAATTGATCTTTTCTTTTAAGATCAGTGTTTTGGTAGAGCACGATCACAAAAACATCAACTGTTGTTTCTTTAAACACTATTAAACCATGTAAAATTTATTGGACACTTTTTAGGGGAGTTATTTTATTATTATTTTTTGTAGTTGTTGTAATTTTTATATATATTGTTAATTTTTATCTTCTTGGAAAATTGATTCTTAGACCTTCAATAAAAGTTATGTTTTGAAATAAAATTTATAGCTGTAAATTACACCTTCAATTTGTTTTCAATAAACATGTGCTATTAGTCATTTATTAATTTTTATTTTAGCTTGTATTCGAAGTTAGTTATAAGTTATTTCAATCACAAAAAAAAAAAAAAAAAAAAATGATGGTAAAAAATTTTGTTATTTTATTTAAACAATTAAGTTTTTTATTCGCTATTTTTAGCTTCTAGCATTTATACCAGTGAAAAATTATTATTATTATTATTATTATTATTATTATTATTATTATTATTATTATTATTATTATTATTATTATTATTATTATTATTATTATTATTATTATTATTATTATTATTATTATTATTATTATTATTATTATTATTATTATTATTATTATTATTATTATTATTATTATTGTATTTCTTTTCTCCTTAAAGGGTAATTAAAGATACATTTTGGCAGCCTTAGCCTAAGACAAAATGTATCTTAAAGGTATATTTAATGCTATTATTCTATACTTAAATTAGTTTAGGAAGTTCCTCGCGATATGACAGGTATCCAAAATTACAGATTTTTGTATTGGATTGATGATATTTTTCTGTAGTCCAATAATACTTATGTTGTTCTGTAATTGTTTGTCGATGATGCCTTCTGCACTAATTATTATGGGGATGATCTTAATTTCTTTCAGCTTCCAGTTTCTCTTAACTTCAACTGCTAGATCTGAGTACTTGTTCATCTTTTCAACATATGCTCGGGAAATGTTTCTGGTGGCAGGTATTGCTACATCAATAAAAAAGCCTGATCGGTCTCTTTTGTTAATAATTGTTATATCAGGTCGGTTATGAGATCTCGTGTTATCAGTGTGTATTGTCCGATCATAATAAATTTTTACATTTTCATTTTCTGCCACTGGTTGAGGGTCATATTTGTAGTATGGAAGCTTATCAGTTTTAAAGTTATGCCTGAGTAGCAGATTTTTATGTAGTATCTTGACTACATTATTATTATTATTATTATTATTATTATTATTATTATTATTATTATTATTATTATTATTATTATTATTATTATTATTATTATTATTATTATTATTATTATTATTATTATTATTATTATTATTATTATTATTATTATTATTATTATTATTATTATTATTATTATTATTATTATTATTATTATTATTATTATTATTATTATTATTATTATTATTATTATTATTATTATTATTATTATTATTATTATTATTATTATTGTGTTTTGACAAGTATTATTAGAGCATTTTTCTTTTAAATTCTCAACAATTTATTTATATTGTTGGGATATAAAGTTGAATGTTTGAGAATATCTTTCAAAAATTTCCAAAGTCTACTGATGATTAGGGTAGTTCCTATGAAATGTCGACATATAGATAGCTGGGAAACATAGAAAACAAGTTATTTATAATTTTTCACTGTTATTTTATTTAGTTATTTATTATTATCTAGCATAACAAGATACAGAGTCTTATAAATAATAGCGCTAGTGATTGAGCAAAAATAAAGGTTTACAAAAATATCATTAAAGGCCCAATCAGACTATTATACAAGTATAAATACTTTCATTAGATTTTGTGAGATAAAAGTCTAAACACATTTCTTGCGACTGTCAAAAAGTCTAACGTAAATTAGATTTTACATTCACACCATCACACTTGATATAAACCAACATGATGTGCCATCATAAAACTTTCACGGCGGCAGGTGCGCTATTCATCGTAGGCGATAGACGTGCCGGCGCGTGAAATTCTTCAACATTTAAAATAATAACTATGTATTACACATCCAAATTCAATAGCGCAAACATATTTTATGTTCTAAATATAGCATGAGCAAAATACATTTATAAATGACAGCTAAATTCCAAATTTCGAGCTTTTTTATAACGACAACAAATACTATCAGTGACGGCACCCCATCGGCTACGAAATGGCCGACTACTCAATTTTTAATTAGCTGGTTTGCTAAAAAACACAACCCTGATCCAATATAAAGTATTATCGTTTTGAAAAGTTTCAAAAAACAACAAAGTCGTATGGGATGTCAAATTTTTATCGTATTATTTTACGTATATATGACGGATTACATTCAGACTATCAGACTTGCACGTATTATTTGAATTTTTGACAAGTTTTAATACAAAGTATAATAGTCTGAACTGGGCTTAAGTAATATTCCTTGACAGATGGCGTCAAAAGCACTTACCAAACTCTGATTAATTCTGGCGTAAATATATACGGCCAGCATTATGAGGCTCAACATCACTCGGATAGCACGCACAAATTACCCATACCACCCAATGCTATGGGTGAGCAAAACTTGGGCGGGATTTATAATGATGTTTTGAATTTCATACGTGATAAAAACACTGGCGACTATTCACCAGTTTATACTCATTATGATTGCATACATATTGTTGAATCTGTACTGGATTTTCTTAAAGCAGATATGGCAGCTAATAATATTGACTTGAAGGTCTATCCAATACAATATTTATTTTTTATTTTGAAAGCAGCTACATGCGAAGTAGGTGAAATAGAAAAGCCTAGAAATTTTTATATAACTGAGGCATTTTTTGAACGAGACTCCTCTGAATATCAAATTGGTATTGCTTGTCAGTATCACGAAGAAATCGACAAGAGTAAATACTTTACTAAATCGTATGTAACACGTTGGGGTTACATGTTTTCCGATTATATGTGTGGTGATATTGCAATTCCTATGATACCCGGACGTCATTGTCCTCCAGACACTAAACTGAATGCGATTGTCACTCCGGCACCAAGTACATGCGGTGGCGATAATGCATCATTTATATCGATAGCTACAACTTCGTTATATGCTACTAAACCTATAGCCAACTCTAAAATTTATTATGATGATCAAAAATCTGCTATATCAGAAGGCGACAATAAAAATTATAGCAGCAGCTTTCCAGCTTTGGGAGCTAGAAAAAAGAATCCGAAAATGAATACCTCTAACAAGCAAAAACCTATTAAATCTTCCGCATCCGATGCAGCTGCTACTGATGATTATCATAATCTCAATCCCTGGACATCACGTTCGCGTAATGTGCCCCGCGAACCCGATGCTACAGATTTTTCCATTGAATATTCAAAAGATGAATCTGATTTTGATGATTTCAATTCGATGGCTAGTTTTGGTCGTGGCCGTGCCTCATCAGCCAGTACTTCATTTAATACTTCGAATGTTGGTGCAGTGTTCTGTCTCTCGTCGTGTGCACATGTCTTTTGTTACTGCTGTCCGTATTTTCTATATATGTACGTTCATTAATTAAATTCATATAAAACCAAATTGCACCGTAATAGGTAGTAAGCTGTGTACATGTGTTTATTTTTCTTACTCTCTTTTTTTTACTGTTGTTCGTATTTTTTATATACATACATATGTTCATTATTGATTTCGTATGAAATCTAAATGCACCGGAATAGGTAGCAGTATGTGTACACGCGTTTCTTTTTGTTTTTTTTTCTTGTTTCTTTCACCGTTGTCCGCGTTTTCTTTATATGCACAATATTAATTTCTTCTGAATGTACTTCATTACCTTGTAGCGTGGAAGGTGTTGGACTAAATTTTGCTAATCTGAGCAGTGTCGAAGGTATATACACTGGGCACTGATCAGTTTTAATTAATTTAATTCCAACATTTTAAATGCTGCAATAGAGTTTGTTTTAGTCTTTCGTGTTGTTATTGTTTAAGTTAAACCTCCACGAACACTACTCCCTCTTTCCTACCTCATCATAACCTATTTCCCTAGTTCCAGTACAATGCCCTGCATATGTAGGGGTCATCCCCTGAGTACTGGTCCAAGATAAAAAAAAAAAAATCATTAAGGAAAAATAAAGTAAAATACAATATCAAAATAATATAATAAAAAAATAATAATGTAATATAAAATATAATATAATAAATTAATTTCAATTCTATAATAAAATATTAAACAAAATTACAAAAATTGTTTCTGTAGGTAATTAATGCAAATAATTTATTCAACACCCTGTTAAATACGACTGCGTTGCAGATTACTTGTAATGCCTTGGTAAGGCATTCCAAACCCTAAAAGTATACTCCAGAAGTTGTCGTTTTGACAACAGAAATTTATATTTCTGTTGACCTACTTTTTTCACACGGTTTGGCCTAGCAAACAGAATTCTATTGTATAGATAAGGCATTTGTTGTGATGCTATGATTTTATGGAAAAAAGAAGACATTTTAATTTCAAAATACGATCGAATTTCATGTGAAAAATCCAGTAGAAGTTTCATCATTAAAATTTTTGTTTGAAATTTTTTTTCCTTTTCAATAAATATTTTTGTTGATTCAGCAAAAGTTTTCGCTTCATAATATTGCCCTATGTAAAGGGCGTTTTTTAGAGGCTCATAATTGTAATAATCAGTTAGCAATACTGCCTTAGTTGAAGACCCATTACAGACATTTTTCATCAAAATAATGGATCCCTTCAAACTTAACGTGCACTTCGAAAATTTTATGGATTATATAATCGTCCTTCGGAGCAGCTGCTGCCAATTACAGAATATGAAATTAATTTATATTAGCACCTTCTTTGAGGGCAGTATCTGATAACGAACCAACTCTACGGGGTGAAGTATTCACAATATCCCAGCGCCCCGCTTGCAAAGCTCACACAGGTTTTGCCATAACTTTCTAGCCATATGGACAAACCTCTCGCTAGGGAGCTCGGGTCTTCTTGTCCCCCCTGTATGCAATTCAATGGAAGACAAAGCTCAATTAGTCGGTAGGCCGAATCTCAATGGAACAGCAGACCTTAACCTAACCATCGCTCTCGGCTCTAACCATCACTGCTACTTCTAACCATCACTACTGTTTCTTGAGTTGGTGGGTCGAAGCCCGTTAAGAACAGCAGCCCTTAACCTAACCATCACTACTACTTCTAACCATCACTGGTTCCTTATATTGCAGGTATCTGTTGCAAGACAACGGGGGTTATTAGATAACAAAAACATGCAGTTTGCACCGTAGCTATCAGGTTAACTAATTCCCCAGATCGTTTCAGCCCAGGTAGGCACCTTAACCACAATCAGCGCCTGGGTGGTCTACAAGCAGAACCTGCCGGGGGATTTGCCGATCCTCGTCGTGCCAATTAATGCTTGGTAAGGGCTTCGAAAGCCCAATACAACCTAAGTAATTGGAATTCCTAGAGCTTTATTTGCTGCAACAAATGGATAACTTCAACAGTATGGGGTAATGGTCTGTGCTTCTTTGAAAATGAGGTTGGCCCAGCAGTTACCATGAAATCTATTTGCTATTGTGAGATGGCAATGTACTTCTAGTGGCTGGAAATTGTTTATATACTCCTGGATGACATGCGATTTCAACTTGCCACGCAGGCAATGCAAAAGTATCTCTTTTGCCCAAGATATTCAATGTCTGTGTTACTAACGTCGTTGCGATGTCAAATAGCTGCCATGATCATGTGATTTGATATAGCTGGATTTCTTGCTTTGAGGGTATTTAAAAGAAAAAGTGTAAATCCATAAGTCACAAGTAATTCATGCAAAAACACTTTTAGCATCCAATCTTCAAATGGTACTACCTTGGCGTAAATGGGGCATGAGGGCAAACATTGATTCCTGAGAAGGGACCTATATAAACTTAGTCAAGATCAATATAAACTTAGTTGTAAGTCATGGTACCAATATACTGAACTGGATTATAGCAGAAATATACCTTTTATTTTGCTGTTCCGTTGTGATAAATGATTTAGGGGTAAAAACCGCATTACTGGACCTGCAGCAACTAATAAGTATTACCAACCAAATTTGGCTTAGAAGTTTGACTGCTTAAAGTGATGCATGCTTAAATCCACATATATAAGCTGCATACAAATTTCCTTTGTCATGGGTGCTGATCTCTTTATAAAAATTAGAAAGAAACACTGTAATATAGCCTTAATTGAATACCAAAATGATATATCATACACACTTTAATTAAAAAATAAGGGCCTATTCCTATTTCACGATCTTGAACGTAAACTTTCGCATTCATTTCAAATGTTTTTAATTTCGTAAATGCCGGATATCGTTAAACGAGGTAGCGGGACATTCGATCCCAGAAATTTTCTGGGTACGAGAGCACAGTGAAGTGGCCGGATATATTGTAGTGGATGAACTAGCAACGACCGGGATCCAATTACAATAACTGGATATAGATGAGATGGTACACCATAAATTTTTAGGGACCGCACAAGACAGATGGTCTAGTAGGGTTATCTGTCAAATTATCAAGGCTGAAGGTATGATAATGCGAAGACTAGTATCCTTAAGGCACTGCCAAAAAGAAGGTTGTGTTCTATTGGGGCGGTTTTACGATACATTGCCACATGCGAGAAGATTAAATCTTACATTTAATGATTTCAGTAGTAGTTGTAGGGACGAGAAGGAAGTAAACATATAGATGGAGTGGTTAGAATCTCCCTCAAGAGCTGTAAGTAACCAGTACATCGTAAATTTTTAGGGACCGTACAGGACAGACGGCCTAGTGAGGTTCTCTGCCCAATTTCAAGACTGACATCGACCAGGTGTGAGAATAGAATGACTACGAGTATTATCGTTATCGGCCTGCCTTGACGGAGGTTGTGTTCTACTATAGCGGTGCCGCATGCCAGAAGATTAAATCTTCCATTTAATGAGAGAGAGAGAGAGAGAGTTGTAGAGACGAGGAGGAAGTAGAGAGTGTTGAGTACTTCCTCTGTCGGCGTCCACTTATATCCTATATAAAGGCTTGACATATACATAGACTTATTGGCTGAAATGTAAGTGGATTGAACTGGACCAGTGATATGTAAATCTGCTGAGGTACGTATCACACTTAGGCAACACAATTAGACCCAAGTAGCCTGACTGGTAGGCTGTTAAGTCTAAGCTAACCTAACTTTGACTCTATTTCCTTCCTCTTATACAAAAAATTATGTTACGTTTGTTTCTTTAATCCAGTCAAAATATATTCTTATTGATTAATACAAAACGCCTCATAGCGACTACAAGTCTCATATGAACCTTGTACTCGTATAAATGTTGTTGGTTACAGCACACTGACTGGCACAATTGCCGTGTGCTTCAACAATAACAAAAAAATATATAAACTGACTGAAATTGCTGCAACGACAGTCTGAAAGTCACCACAAACACATACACATGCTCATACTAGTAAAATCATGCATATGTTGCATACAAAACCAACATATGACAGATGTGGTTTTGTAGTTTTTAATTTTTTTTTGGTTTGTTTAATGTTCAATGTTCAATATGCCTGGCAGCAGCCATAGTCTGAAAGGATCGTTGGTTCTCCGCCTGCCTGGCTGACTAGATGGCTGGGATGGTTTGTTGGTTTTGTTCATTATTGTAAAATACCTACATACTTGTTTATATATGTGCATAAAGTCTGCCTTAAAGGTACATTGATTGCTGCAGCTTAAATCAACTTTAAAGTAAATACAGACTTGATGTAAGACTTTAAGACAAAAAGCTAGTGAGCAATAAAATCATTACCTAAAGTATTTTAAGGAGGCCGGGGGGAGAAGACAGCAAAATTAAGAGATACAAAATTTTAAAAACTAAAATTAAAATTACATTTTATTTTGCCTTTCAGTTCAGATGCTGATCATGCGCATGATAATGTTGTAAATGTGAAGATTAAAGATGCAGAACAAGATCAGTGGTACATAAATAGAAGATCATCTCTTGATGATGCAGTGGTTAATGAGGCTGGTGTTATGTGCATTTTTAATGAACACTTACAAGAGTTGGCATCGATTTGTGGCCAGGGTAAATTTTGAAGTCAGGTACCTAATAACACATGTTCTGATAGAACAGTAATGCAGAAATTGAAGAGGTTGTGCATAGTATTGTAAAGGATGGATGATTTATTTTCCTGGTTCAAATTACAATTTGGCTTTAGCCACGAGAAGTTTTTTTTAATTATAACTTTAATAATTCTTGATCATAATAAACAGAAAAATAATTGAATACTAACTGAATGTTTACACACGCAAGTGCAAAAAACCCAATACATTACCATTTGTTTACTAATACATTCATTCACCTGCAAATAGTAGCCTCACTTGCAACTGATTTTGGTTGGTAGTGATTTTTTCACTTGCATGCAAGCAGAAACAAACAGTGTTGCCCATATATATTTCATTTTAACTTTAATGAGTATTTTTCAAATAAAATTTTTTAAAATATTAATATTTTTAGTTATATGCAGAAAGTATTATATAAAAACACAAAAATAAATAAACATTTATAACTTATTTTTTATTTGGAATACAAATTTATTATTTATATTGTGAAAAGTTTATGTATATTATAAAATTCCCCTGTAATATTTCTATGCTAAAACTTTGGCAGCACAGACATTAAAAGCACATGTAGTACAAAGGCGTACAATGTTTGTCTTCGACGACATTTTGAAAATGAACTTGCATTTGCGTGTGTAAACAATCGTGCAAATTGCAAGTGTTTTTATTATTATTTTCGTACACGCAACTTGTAACAAGTTACTTGCACGTGTAAACTCAGTGTAAAAGCTAGGGAACAACAAGGTATTTCGTAGTCTTTACACTGGGATTCGAACTCATATAAACATGATGTATTTAATTTTTTTTTTTAGCTTGGACCAGTACTCAGGGGATGACCCCTACATATGCAGTGCATTGTACCAGAACTAGGAAAATAGGTTATGAGGAGGGGGAAAGAGGGAGTAGTGTTTGTGAACATTTGACTTGAACTTTCCAACGTTATAACAGACAGCAAACACGTCTGCAGGCAACTTATTCCATAGACGAAGCGTACGGCTGAAAAACGAATTCTCTCTGTAATGCGTAGTGCGATTCCCCGGGCAATCGACCACAAATGGATGAGCTCTAGACGATGAGCGCGCGCTACGTAAAAATATGCGAGTTTCGGGAACAAGATCCCTAATCTCGTCAGAGCAAAATCCATTGTAGTAACGATAGAACAGAGTAACGCATCCCACACTGCGTCGATGCTCCAGTGAGTCAATAGAGTTGGATACCCTACTGTCACCGATAAGCTTCTTCGCCCTCTCCTGCACACGGTCGAGTAACCCCAAAAGAGACTTTGAGGCACCGGCCCAAACATGAGAGTTGCATTCCATTTTCGGTTGGATATAGGTGGTATAAATAGTAAGGAGATCGGATGGAGTGAAGTACATCTTACACCGTTTCAAAAAACCGAGGCACTTGAATGCTTCTTTAGAGACATGAAAAATGTGTTTTGTCCAGCGAACATCACACTGTATCTTCATTCCAAGAACATCAAGAGCATCCGATTCCTCAATATTTATACCATCCATGAGTACAGATGAAGCAGCATTTGCGGTCGTTTGCTTGTGTGTTAATAAGCAACATTGGGTCTTACGAGCGTTGAAGGCGACTCTGTTTTTACGACCCCATTCGGAGATTAATAGAAGGTCACTATTCAGTGAATCATTCATATTTAGCCTCTTGTTAGCGATCTCTGATAGGCTGGGCCTGTAGCTAAAAGAGTACGAGTGGCAAATGCTGCTGTCATCTGCGAAAGAGTGGATAGGGTTGGAAGTTTGGTAGAGAAGATCATTTAGAAAAATAAGGAATAGGGTAGAAGAAAGAACGGAGCCTTGCGGAACCCCTGAATTAATCTTGAACTCGTTTGATGCGACCCCATCTATAACAACTCGTATAGTGCGGTCTCTGGAAAAACTCGATATAAACCGAGAGAAGTCATCACCGACACCAAAAGCAGTAAGTTTTGCCAGTAGTGCACCATGCCACACTCTGTCAAACGCTTTTGAAATATCCAGAGCCACCACCCTACTTTCACCGAAATGATGGATTGAGTGGCACCATTTCTCTGAAAGATATGCCATAAGGTCGCCAGTAGAACGACCCTTACGAAATCCATGTTGACGATCACAAAGTAGTTTATGCGACTCTAGATACCTCATAAGGTGATGGTTGACCATGCTTTCCATTACTTTGGAAAGTGTAGAGCAAATTGCAATTGGGCGGTAATTTTCAGGGATATTTGCCTCACCCTCACCAATAATTTAATTATTTATCGTCTATATTTGTCGCGTACGATCACATAGAAGGAGTCGCAGAATAAAACGTGCCTTCTTGTTTATTTGCAAATGTTGGAAAATGAAAGATTTTGTTTCACTCAATTATTTCATAGCATAAGTCCTAAGTGCCAAACAAGTTCAATCCTTATTTTAAAATACATCGGCCGGCAACTAGTAACTCCACACGATTGTTAGCAATTTTTTGCAAATTTTTCTGACAATATTGTCAGATCTGACAACCGTCTCAACAAAGCTTTACACAAACAAAATATTACGTGCTTTTTGTATTGTAGTGCAACAACTCCTAGTGCTGCCACCTCGTAAGTCTTCGCCTGTCGTAATTCTCTCTCCTATTGAATTTAACGTTCTCATCTTAGATATTATTGCAGGTGTGGAGACCTACAGAATTGGCTCACTTAGTCCGCTTTTAGGGTTTGGAAATTGAAAGACAGACATTTTTCTCATTCTGCTTTGAACTTGGCGAAACCTTTTAGAGTTGCGAAATTAATACACAGACAACATTTTTTCGTTTCTCTTATGTATGTATGTATGTATGTATGTATGTATGTATGTATGTATGTATGTATGTATGTATGTATGTATGTATGTATATATGTATGTTTTTTTTTTTTTTTTTTTTTTTTTTTTTTTTTATTCGCGGGGTGAAAAACCGTCGAAAGGCACTGGCAGTGATGGTGGTTGCCAGTAGTGCGAGACTTTAACACGCTAAAAAACACTCCTTCGCACTGACCCAGATGCTCCCCGAGGGACTGCCGCAAGGCTTTACGTCTCGGGGTGGGAAAGGTGATACACCCTACATCTAAACTAAACTACATTGATTCTGCTGCGAATCTGTTCTAACCTACGAAGTTCCAACAGAACCAATTTTACAAAACTACAGACGTACGTCCAGTTGCACAAAGATTCCAACATGATTGGAACGATACTGCTCGGACTGATGCTACGTCCTAGGACTGTTTCTAAATATTCCCTATCACTATTAAACCGTGGACAGATGAAGAACACATGCTCAGCATCTTCCAAGACATTACCATCACAACTCGGACAGAACGGAGTACTGTCATGTCCAAAACGGTACAAGTACGACCTAAAACAACCATGCCCAGTTAGAAACTGTGTAATATAGTAGTTCAAATCGCCATGCTTTCTTGATAGCCATGCTCTGATGTCTGGTATCAGTAAGTAGGTCCATCTTCCCTTGTCAGCTGTCGCCCATCTTTCTTGCCATTTTCGCAGACACGATTCTCTCAACCCAACCGTGATGTCCGAAGCGGCCTCTAGCTCGATCGGTATCATGCCGGCAATGACAAAAGCGGCCAGGTCCGATACAGTTCGGAATGCGCTACATACACGCAAGGCGACCAGCCTATACACAGGAGATATCAGGTTCACATAAGTAGGATATCTAAGTGAGCCTGACCATATAGGCGATGCATATAAGATAATGCTTCTTACTACACTAGAGAGTAATCTCCTCTGCAGATATTTTGGACCTCTTGTATTCGGCATGATCCGGCATAGCGCTGTGCATGTTTTTGATGCTTTACTGCCTATGTACTTCAAGTGCTCTTGAAAAGACAGACGAGTGTCAATCATGACCCCAAGGTATTTTAAACATTCCTTAGATTCTATGCTACACGTGCCAATATTTAGCCTGACAGTTTCCCTAGTTTTCCTACTACTAATCAGAACCGCTTCCGTTTTATGGTCAGCTAGAGTTAGGCCCATTGATCTTAGCGAAGATCTTACGATCTGAATACTGGCGTTTGCAATGGTTTCCACCTCTAGTAACTCTTTCCCTTCACACACTAACGCTATGTCGTCTGCGAATCCAACTATCTTCACCTTTTCCGGTAGATCCAATCTTAATACTCCGTCGTACATGACGTTCCACAATAGTGGGCCAAGAACTGAACCTTGAGGCACCCCACCAATGATCTTGCGCCTCTTAGTACCTTTATCGGTATCATAAACTAGCTCTCTATCCCGGAAATAGTCCCGTACAATTGCTAGTAGATACCCTGGGATGTCTATACGGACCAAAGCATTAACTATATGCTCCCAGTTTGCCGTATTGAAGGCGTTTTTTACATCTAGGGTTATAACCACACAATACCCTTTTGTTCCATTCCTCCACCTCTTCCCTTGGATAGCTTGAGCAGCGGTTTCTACTACAACTTTGATAGCGTCCACCGCTGACTTTGCTTTCCTGAAGCCAAATTGGTTATCTGATAAACCTAGGTTAGCTTGTACGCAATCTTCCAATCTTCTGCAGATTATACTCTCCAGAAGTTTTCCACTTGTATCTATCATACAGAGCGGACGATAGGAGGAAGGGTCGTCTAGCGGCTTATTATCCTTAGGTAACAACACCAATTTCTGCCTCTTCCAGATTGTTGGAAAAGTTCCCTGAATCAAGCATGCGCTTATTACTTTCAGGAAATAATCAGGATGGAGCTTAACAGCCTCCTTCAGTACCATATTTGGAATGCAATCTAAGCCTGGTGCCTCCTTGTCTTTGAATTTTGAGACAGCACCTTCTATCTCGACGACCGTAACCGGAGGATTGTCGAATAATTCAGCTGGATAGCTGTATGTATGTATGTATGTACGTATGTATATCAAAGGTACTTTTATACCATTATAGAAATGAAAAGTACCACGCAAACTAGAATCTTATCGTCGCTCATGTTAAAATAATTTTTAATGATGCTGTTGTTGATATTCTGCTCAAAACATTCTTTTGCAATAGCAGACTTTTGTCGATATTATTTTTATTATTATTATTATTGTTTTGCAGATGTTTTTTGTCTACTTTTTTGTTTTCATTCCTGTTTTGTTTCTGCTCTTTAAATACATTTTACCACAGAGTACACACATGACATAGACATACAGACAAAAAAAAAAATAATAATAATAAAAAGAAATAAAAATTATTTATAATCATGTATGAACGTTACAACTGAGTAAGAGTATGTTGTATGTTGTTGTTTTATAATGAATATAACTTTTGAGACAATCAGACGCCAATTGCACGTTTTAGTTGTTTTTAAATCGTATGCACTACTATTACAAATGAAGCAAACAAAAACTAAAATTAATTGAAATTTTTCTGACAACATGTTGCATTGTATGATATTTTTTTTTTACTTATTTTCCTTTTTCTACTTGAAATTCGACAAAAATGTTTGTGGCAAACAGAAAATGTTGTTTAGCAATTGTTGGTTTGTCAGTTGCAAAAAGAAAAAAGAAAAAAAAAAACAATAAAAAGGCAACATTTTTAGCAAAAAGCTTAACTTGCTACCAAATGTTGCATACGGTTTTGAAATAGCGTTTGGATTTTATATGTATGTATGTATATAAATTCTGTGTTTTTGTTGCTAAAACAAACTAGTGTGTAGTAAATTTTTCTTCTTTTTCCTGCGAACACAACACGCTTATGTTCTAAAGTTGTGTAATCAAATTCCAAAGGGATTTACAGAACTAAATTTTTCTTAAACTGTTTTTGGTTTTCAAAGATCTGTTTTTGCTAACAATTGAAGATGTTTAAAATTGTTTCTTTAAACTATTAAAATTCAATGAACGAAAAACAAAAGTTTTAAGCAACAAACACTAATTTACGAGTCAATTACTTTAAATGTTAAATAAATAACACAGAAAAAATTGTAGTAAAAATAAAGTTAATAAAATGTTTGTCTAAGGAAATAATTTGTATACACACAAACAATTTCCTAGTTCTCACAACCTATTTCCTAGTTCTGGTACAATGCACTGCATATGTAGGGGTCATCCCCTGAGTACTGGTCCAATATAAAAAAAAAAAAAAAAAAAACATACAGAACTCAACGTCAAGACGAAACACGGGCTTGTGGGTATAAAAAATATTTGAACTGAGCAAAATGTTTATTTAGATTGAGTTCTGGAACACCCTGTCTGTATGTACAAGCCGGTTGTACTGGTGGGTTTTCTAGCGGGCTCTTACTGTCCTCAGGAGGTTCTAACCCTTCCCTCTAGCCGCGTATTTAAAAAAACAACTCACAAACAAAAAAAAAAAACAAAAAACTGGGAACATAAAAGAAACACCAGATACAGATGTAACTCTCTGTATTGACCTCCCAATACAGCTCGGCAGCTAACTCCATAAATGTCAACTGTTTTGTGCGACCCAACAAGTAAATAATATGGGTTATCATATTTTAAAATTGTTTAAAAAAATAGTTGCTTTCAACAAATAAATAGTTTTACAAAAATTTGGTTTGAGTCCATAATTTTACTTCCAGGCTATAAGGTTACAAAACAATAAGAACACATAAATATAATATGAAAAGGCTATGGGGCTATAAATCTATAGCACTATACGATTATAATACTATAAAATTGTTAAAATACAATAATACATTTTAGGTTATGAAACTATATGGCAACAAGCACACATGGCCATTATGTTAGAAGACTATAGTCCTATAAAAATATAAGACTAAGAGTATAGGAGTACAAAACTACTGTAAAACCATAACACTATACAATTATAATATTATAAATTGGTTAAAATACATAAATTTTAGGTTCTAAAACTACTCGTATACGACAACAATTATATATCGCCATTATATTAGAAGACTATAGTACTACAAGAATATAAAACTATAGGACTATAAGACTACTATAATATGAGAATAAAGTATGTAAAATTTATATCAGTCTACAAAACTATAAGACAACAATAATATGGCTCTTATATTACAAGAGTATAGGACTGTAAAAATGCAAAACTATTCGGCTAAACCTATAGAACTTTATGAATATACTACAACACTATGAGCTTACAAAATTAAAAATATACATTACTGTCAGACTATAAGACTATAACTCTATAATTTTATTACACTATGAGACTCATGAAACTGTACAAGATTTTGAGACAATAATTTTATTAGAAAATAAGACTATAAAATCATAAGATTATTAGAACTTAATACTATTATACTTAAAAACATAAGACTGTAAGATTATACTTCACAGGTCCTTATGCAAACAGTTTATTAATTGATCCAGTGAATTTCGTTATTGAACATCTAATTTTTTTTCGCTGCATATAATGAAGATTTCTCTTTTATTTCAACAGCAAATAACTTTTATGTGATATGAGGAGTCGTAGAACAAAACGTGCTTTTTATTTCTTAGAAAAAGTTTTTTTTATGTATTTACATTAATGTAGCTAAGATGTATTGCTTCGTTAATAGCACATTTCGTACGTATATACACATTCGTAATTACCCTATTGAGTTAGTTTTGTATCGCAAGGTATTGGGCTTAGTTATCGCTAACAAATTGGACTTTCGCAAGGTATTGGGCTTAGTTATCGCTAACAAATTGGACTTTCACTATCAAGTCAACTCAATAATATCTAGAGTTTCTTTAACTCTGATGAAATTATACCATTTGGCTATTTTTTTGCCGATAAATGTGAGAAAACGTGTAGCTTTTTCTTTGTGTTTGCCTCTTCTCTTGTATGGAGTTGAGGTGTTTTCGGGTACATCTCAACAAAATATTTCTGAGCTCAAAATTTGCTTCAACAGATTTATTCGTTTTATATATGGCCTACACTATAGGGATCATGTGTCTTCTTACGTAGTGAGAGCGTTGGGCTCTGACTTTTCAACTTTTATCGACCAGCGACTTATGCTGCAGTTTTATAAAATAATTAAATATAATAAACCCTCATACAATTTAGAAAAATTTGTTTTCGGACGTTCTTCAAGAACTAATATGTCCTCATCATTCTACTTTAGTGATGAGCAGATCTTTTGTTGTGAGAGTAGCGCGCATTTTGAATACATTACACTTTAGTGATGAGCAGATCTTTTGTTGTGAGAGTAGCGCGCATTTGGAATACAGTTATTCCATATGAGGAACGGAATTTTTACAAATCTGTTTCACAGTTCAAAAGTTTGCTCAAGCAGTATTTATGAGGATTTTCACTGTTACAATAGAAATAACAATAGTTATTTGAACAATTTTTTCCATTATTTAAGCAAACTTCAGTAATGATACCGTGCCTTAAGCAGTTTAAATAATATTTTTTTATAATTGATATTGTAAATATTTTTTTATATTATGCAATTGTAATAACCATTTGTAATTCTGAACTAATTTGGCCATAAAGGCTTGTAGTTCGTAATAAATTAATAAAAACAAAAAGAAAGAAAGAAAAATATATATAATAGAAAAATTTGGTCTTTAAAAATTGATGCGGAATAAAACGAGCCTCTTTTTATTTTATTTTAACGAAACGTATTTTTCATATCAATTTCAAGTTTTCATATATAAAGCGTTTTCTAATAAATACTTGACAACTTTGAATTTAATTTGTGAATGATGAATTTTATTGCAAAATCATGTTCAGTGACGAAGCTTATGTTTGGTTCTATGGGTTCATCAACAAGCAAAATATACGTTATTGGTCTGGTGAAAATCCACATATGCTTCATGAATCAGCACTTCATCCACAAAAAATAACTATTTGGTGCGGTTTGCATGTGGGCAGCGTCATTGAACCGTATGTGTTCGTCGACAATAATGATCGTCACGACTATTTTCTTTGGGATAATGTCAAGTTCCTTGTCTACATTGCTAAACCAGAGCCAATTGTATACCTGGAAGGCAACATTCAAAGAGTTATTGGTGAAATACAGCCGCAAACGCAGTGAAAACTTTGAGAACATTTTGGTTCCAGGTTGAGCTTTGAAGGTGCCATAGAAAATTGACATTATTATTATAATTTAAACTTGTGTAATTCTAAAAAAGTATATTAAAATTCATGACGAAAGACTTTCAAATTATGGTTGCGAGAAATTCAACGGTAGTTTATATCCAATCAATTATTTTTCCAATGTTAACCTAAAAGTGTATATACCAGAGATCTGCAACCGGTGCCTTTTTTAATGACCTAAGTACACCCGTCTTAAATCGAGTTGCGGTGTGATTGACTACTGTATGTTGTTGGCACAAGTATGCTTTCTACTCCTTAGAGCTTGCGTCTGTTAACTAATGTATATAACATGTATATTCCACATTCGACAATCGAACTCTGACTTGTTTTTAACAAATAAAATAACATTTGTATGTAAGCATTTGTAGTCACACATTTACCTTACCCATGAGAGTGTGTGTGTTAAGTTTTATGTATTCGTACTAAGCGCGACGTTGCCAGAAGGTTTTTAAAACATCATGCTTTGGCGATCGTGTTTTGAAGAAAATATATACACCTATTTTATTTGAATGTATTTAGTACAAAACCGGTCAAAATAATAAGTTTTACTTAAAAAAAATAGATTTTTTTATGAAGCACATTTTCATCAAATTTCTTTTATTTTATGTTCCTTCACATATGATTTTTATTTCTTTGCTTTAATCCATAACCATAATAAATGCACATTTACACATCCATATAACCAATTGTGGAAAAAATTTCAATTGAATTAAATATTCATTAAAATTTTTTCAGCAAAAACTATTTTAAATCTTCAGTATGCTACTTTAAAAATCGTCAACATGGTTGTAAATTATTAAATCTGGCAGCCACGATTTAAGTTAATGTTACATAAAAGGTGAAGCATATACACAACAAAACAATTTGACGAGAGTGTTGTTTTTACAAGTTGTTTGTGTGACGATGTCATATATGTATTATTAAGAAAACGATTAGAAACGAAAATAGAAACTACTCAAAATGCTTCTCTTACTACGGGCTAGTAGCAACAACACTCCTTTTTGTTGGTGTATATTTTACTCTTAAAAAAATGCACAAGATGCGAAAGTGATTGGATACATTTTTGATGTATCAAGATTTCGTAAACGAACGACCACCGCATCAATTTTTAAGAGTGTTTAAAATACTCGGATGTGAAAATGATTAGGTAAACAACCGGTGTACTTATGGTTGCGGTGCACCGGTGCAGATCTCTGGTATATACATATCAGCTGTTTATGGCAACAACGTCATAACTCCAAAAACCTGTTTCGAGAAAAATGCGTATAAAATTTTTAGTGTCAATATACGTTTTACAAAAAATTTAAGACAATACCTAATAAAGCGGCCAGTCTATTTGAATGCAGTTTTGCCATGGTACTGGCATGGTAGTTCTGTATTGTGAATCTGGAAACTTTATTTTTTGAGTTATGACGTTGTTGCATCAAACAACAATATTTGTTACCTATTTTAGGGTCCAGACATTGGAACCTTACTTAAATAGGTTTTCGGTTTACTCAGCTTAGCATTTGCAGGTAAGTAAAGCGTTAGTATAGCATAACGTAGCATAGCATACCATACCATACTAAACCAAACTATACCTTACCATACTATACATTACCATTATGGTAATGTTATCAAACGATACCATACTATTCCAACGTATATTCTAGAAAAGCACGAATAAAACTTTCTAAGAACAACCCAGAACAGCATTAGATGAACATTGATCACTGAGAATTCTTTTCAAAAATAATTTCTTGTTATTAAATTACAAATTTGAAACCCAAAATAGTACATTATCTTTAAATAAACATGAATTATATTTTTACCAAATTTAACTTACTACTCGTAAGTACACATACGTACTTATACTTTCATATTTTGAACAAGCCTTTCTATATTCGTTTCTCTTTTCATTTAATCAACGCCATACCACCTAGAAAAATTTCCAACCAGGTCTATCTATGTATATTGCTTTCAACTAGTCTGTAGATTTTCATTATTTCTTAGTTGTTATTTTAATCGAACATGTGTTATTTTAAATCAAAACATGTCGTCAATTGTATTGCGCATACGCAGCACTGCAATCAAAATAAAAACGTCAAAATGCATTAAATGCCTGTAAGTGAAATGTAAATTATGTCTGGCATATGGATTGAATTTAATTTAACTCGTATCTGCAATTGTCAGTCATTCGCAATGGCTCATGCAACAATTTTTAATAATATTTTTTCCTCCATTTACTCGTATGTTTGTTTACAATATTTTATTTTTGTACAATAGAAAAAAAAACAAAATTTGTTATTGCAAATACGCATTGTAATGCATAAATAAAATTTAAAAATAAAATTGCAGTAATGTATTTGTTCTGCAAACATATTTTAAAGACAATAAGAAAAACAGTTACTATGACTAAAGACTCGTATTTCGATAGATAAAGCCATTTTACCTAAATCAATAAACGATATTTTGTGCAGTGGATGTAGCAGTTTAAAGTCTTGTACAAGTCTAAAGATTTCGGAAAAATTTTTATGGTATTTATCTCTGTTGAGATTATCTCTTTTATTGAAAAAAAAAATTAAGCTTTGTTTACTGATTTTACAAGAAGAAGTTCTACATACAAGTATGTATATAAAACAGTTAATGATCATAAGAATAGTATAGGGTGTTCCAATATTAACGCAAAAATTTGACGCCATTTGTGCAAATAAATGATAGCAAACCTAAAACACAATTCGACAACTGACAGTTTAGGGTTTGCATATATGAAATGTAATAGCCGAAAACTAATGGCCATCCACAGCAAAGAGTTCGTGGAATCTATTGCAAATGGCATAACATAATATAACATAACATAACATAACATAACATAACATAACATAACATAACATAACATAACATAACATAACATAACATAACATAACATAACATAACATAACATAACATAACATAACATAACATAACATAACATAACATAACATAACATAACATAACATAACATAACATAACATAACATAACATAACATAACATAACATAACATAACATAACATAACATAACATAACATAACATAACATAACATAACATAACATAACATAACATAACATAACATAACATATGCAATGTAGCCAAACGGATATCCGGGATAATCCCAGTTATGCCGAACGTATTGCTGTTTCTGTGCGCTATCTTCGTGTGTTGTCAAAAATCTGGTGTTTTATTATAGGTGCTGAAAGTACAGTACTCACATTAATAAAACGACGATAAGCACGTTGTGTCCAAATAATTGACCTTTCATTTTCAAAATAAAATAGAAAAATTTTTGATCGCTTTTCTGTGGTATAGTGTCCATGTCAAATTTCCGAAGTCTTCTTCACAAAGTTCTGAAAAAGAAAAAAATATAGATACACTAAAAAAGTTATTGAACATTCCAACCATAAAGATCGTTATGCGGCAAAAGTAGATTTATCACTTCAAATCTACTTGTTTACAATCCTATTCAGCCCAAAATGGGCTTTATATAGCAACATAGTTCTGAGTGGAAGTTTAATATCATGAACAATTGACGAACAGAACTATTATTCTGTTAAAAAATTTAAAAAATATGCAAAGGTTGCTCTGCTGTAAGTCTATCCATAATAAAATATCAAGTTAAGCTTAATAAAAAGAAACTATCAGCTGTTAAATTGGCAGTCAAATAAAGCAGTACTGCCAACCTGAATGTATGAAACTTTAAGAAACGCCCAATATAACGAAAGTTATGCTTGCTAATGTTATAAATGTGAAAACCACTCTGTCTATTACTTTTTCCCGCACAATAGATCAATATTGGTCGCAGTGCAAATGGCCGATGAGGCCCATATCTACTAATAATAATAATTACTTTTTCCCACCGTTAAAATACTCAGGACGTAAGTCGGTATGCAGACAGTTTGAAATACAGAAATCATCATAAGATAGTGCTTATACCGGGTTAAGTTTAACCCATGAAGGGGAGAAGGAGAGCAGTGTTCATCCTAAAAATAATTTCTAAAAAACCTCAGCCATTTCTGAACTGATTTTAAAAATTACCTGACAAAATGCCCATTTTCAATATTCTTTCTTGTTTTGCAAGTTTGTCAACTGGCTGATAATTAAACTCCTGAAAAACAAATTTTTGAGTTTAAATGGACAAATATCCTTGCGAAATACAAAGTTTTGATTAACTCCGACAGTTATAAATTAATTCTCAATATTATTTTTTCCTTTGCAAGTTTGTTAACGGGCTGATAGTGCAACACAGATTTGGACCTCACTCAGTCAAAATGCTTAGTCCTTTTATTCTGTTCTATGTCAGGTCGAATAGTCTAGTAAAAATATTTCTTCTCTCCAGACAAAGTTAGCTAGTTTATTACAACAGCTAAAAACTAGTTCATTATAAAACAGTTCAAAATTTTTCCAAAAATTTCAATTCTCAAACCGAAAAAAACCAACAAGTCTGTTTCAATTTTGATTTTTTAGACAAACCTTACTTACGGCTACACCTTCTCAAAAATGAATACAAATATTCAGTTTTTTTTTCTTAACTTCTTAATTTGTATTTTTGTTAATCGTTGGTCATGAAATAAAATATAAGAACCATTTATTTTCGTTGTTTGAATGAAGATTTTTCTTCAAATTTCTTTTCTGTTTTTTCTTGAGTTGGCTCTCATAATTATAGTCACGAAAGGAAATAAAGATTTCATTTTAGTAAAGAATATTCGATTGAAGTCATAACCACAAACAAATACGTAAGTATGTATGTACGAATGTAGGCATGTTTACAAAAATACAATAAAATTCTTATAAATCGTAACGCTTGAATTTGGCTTTTAGGTTTGAAATTTTGTTGTTTTTTTTTTCGTTGATGTTTTTGGGCCACCATAGTAGCTGCATACAGAAATCAACTTCTGGACCCATGAAGGAGTCAAACCTTTTGGGATACAGGGTAAATGGTACAAAAAAAAAAAAGAGGAAAACAAACAAACAAACGTGTGTCGATCATTTAAACCAAAAGCATAACATGAAATCAAATCGCAAAACGCAAAGAAAAAGAATTAAATGAAACGTAAAGATTGTGCCCCAATAAAACAGCAATAGCTACTAATACAACAATAATATTATTATAAAACAACAAACACAACAACTACTGAGAACCAAAAACAAAAAAAAACAAAAAACAAAAAAATAGTGAAATCAAGTTGAGAGAATAATCAAGCTTAAACGAATCTAAATCACCCGTACGAGTAACAAATCAAAAGTTTAGAGTTCATACCGGCCTGTCACAGAAAGTATTCGGAGTGGTTTTGATTAAAAATTTTCATCCATTTTGTTTTACTGTTTTCGATTTTAAAGTTAAGTTTTGTTATATTTATGTTAAATGGAGTTAAATGTAATAACACAGGTTGGCGCAGCACTATTTTTATGGTCAGAATCAAATGTCATAGTTAATTCGCTCGTTGTATATCGGCTTCAATTCTTGAACAAGCTGAACCATATACGGGAGCATGTGCAATGTGGCCAAAATCTTCTGAACGGACCCCTCATGGTAGCCCCAAATTGTACCGAACGTCTTCTTGTTGATATTTCTGGACTATTATATGCGGTGGCATGTCGTGAGTGCTCAAGCAATGCTAAGTAATAAAGATTATCAAATCCAAAAACTTGATCAGCAATTGGACATTGGACATACAGGGTGGCGCAAAAATAACCTTCCGATGTTCAGCATATCGGTTGTGGCACGTGCAGTGTATGCCGTAGCACCGTCCTGTTGGAACCGCATGTTTTCTAATCCCAATTCATTAAGTTGCGGCAAAAAGAACTCGTTGATCATTGCTCTGTAGCGCTCACCATTCACAGTAACCGTCTTCGAGGAAAAAAAGATCCGATGACTCCTCCAGCGAACAGTGACTTTGTGCGGGTGTAATGGCTCTTCGTGTGTTACACGCAGATTTTCAGTGCCCCAGAAGCGTAAATTTTGTATTTACGTACCCGCTAAGATGGAAATGGGCCTGATCACTCATGATTATTTTTGATGAAAAATCATCTTACTCTTGGGGTCAAATAAATAGTCACCAATATTCCGCGTTCTGGAGCAGTGCAGCGTAACATTCTTTATTAACGTGTATTTCGCATGTGTTTACTACACAAATGTCAAAACAGAATTGACATTAGGGGCCAATCGCAAAATTTTTAGCGTTTTCTGATAGGAGGATTACTTTTGCGCTACCTTGTACATACTTATATCAGTATCTGAGGTTTTTAATATTATTATGAATACATAAAACAATTTTCTTTCATTTGATTGCTTATCAGATAAATCAAATTGTTTGTCCTTTTGAATCAAATCAAATTGCTTCAATTTTTAAAATAATATAGCCCTAAATATATTTCAATAAGCGATTATTTATTTTGATAATAAAGTACTTTTTTCTTCTGTGAAAATTCATTTCTGTAAAAAAGAACTCAATTTAGATTTAAAGAGAATATAAAAAATTCGTAGACTTAAAGAGAATATAAAAAAAAATTCTGTATTGAAATAATTACTTCTTTAATTAAAAAGGGTGGAAGTGTTCATTTCTTGTAGGCGTCAAAGTTTTGCCACCGAAAGTAAGAAGCAATTTGATAATGGGAACGGCTTTTATTGGTTTACATTATCACAAATATAACTTAACTCTTTTTTTTAATTATGGACCTTATGGCATTTTTAAAAATGTCATAACGTCCATTTGCAAAGTGTCACTATGCCCATGGATACTATGACACTTTCAAAAGTGTCATACTGTCCATTGACCTTATGACACGTTTATGTGTGTCACAGTTTCCATGTTCATTATGACACTGGACATTATGGCATGCCTGCTTCTGTGCACTATCCGTAACACGTTGAATTATTTTTTTCCGTGTAGACCGTACGTGGTATTCCGGTACATGAAAGGTGTCTTACTGTACCATGTTGTAGAAAATTTGCAACCAGGCGGTTTATTGTAGGTGCTGAAGATGCTGTACTCACATTAAAAAAAGACAAAAAACACGTTGCATCGAAATTTGATCTTTTTCAACAATTTTTAATTAACCAGTGAGAGCGAGGCGCAAAATTCTCGAAGGCCAAACAACAACAAGCCTGACAGCGCTTAAAAGATAATTGCAATGACGCGAGAGCTGTTCTCCAGCCCAGAGCTGCTTTACGACTGTGAAATAAAAATAAAAACTAAACATAAGCTAAAAAAGTTATTAAACATTCAAACCATAAAGGTATTTCTGCGCCACCCTGTATTATATGTAATTTGTGTTACATTCCGAAACTATGAGTTCCATCATAAAACTAAGTGGTTTAATTTCAAAAAAAAGTTTATAGATTTTAATTCTCTGATGCAGTTTTTCCCCCATAAAAGTAACCCATTCCGAGAAAATGTATCTATTTTGATTTTCTGAAAATTGATTTCTGTGCTATGCACCTTGGTGTATGCCAAACCAAGGACATAAAGGTGTAGTAGTTCCCCGTTTGTTGTTGCAAATAAAACTCCAGGAAGCCGCATGTATTATGTTCTACCGAACTTCCGCAGCCCTTACTAAGGGTTAATTGCAGGAACAGAGATCACTAAGGCCCCTGGGAGGTTCTGTTTTGCATGCCATCTGGGTGCTGATCGTGGTTGAGGTGCCTGCCTAGACTAAAATTGTATGACTATGGTTTAAACCTAAATCCACAGACAGGGGAATTAGTTTCCCTGATAACTTTAGTGTAGGCCGGTTTTCGGAGGCTAATAACCCCCGAGGTGCTGTAGCGTTGTAACAGCCGCCTGCCATGTAAGGACCCAGTAGTGATGTTTAAACAGGTGAGTTGTTTAAGGGCTAAAAAAACTCTTAATGGGCTTTGGCCTACTAACTCATTAAGCCTTATCTTCCATTGAATGTCTGCGAAACTGTCTGGAAAGCCCGAGCTCTTCAACAAGAGATTTATCCATTTGACTACAAACTTATATATAAGATAAGTCCTGTGTGAACCTGGCAAGCCACATGGGGTGCTGGTGAATTGTGAATAATTCACCCCTGGGAGTTGAGGCATCATCAGATAAGGCCGATATTAGAGATGCTTTTGTAAATCAGTTTCTTTAATCTATACGATTTTCATCTCCCCATGGGACTGGTTTTGCCTCTCTGGCACATAGAGGGGTAGTAGTTTCTCGTTTGTTGTAGCAAATGAAACTCTAGAAAGCTGCTTGACTTATGTTGTATTGAATTGCCGAGCTACTGGCCAAGGGTCAGTACAAGAATAGGTATCAGCAAAGCCACTGGGAGCTCTGCTTCCTTGCCATCTCGGCAATGATAATAGTTGTGGTGTCTACCTTGGCTGCAATGTTCTAGCTATGGTTTAAACCTAAAATCGCAGGCAGGAGAATTTGTTGCCCTGATAACTATTGGCATTGCGCCGTAGTTATAAGTTTTCGGGGGCTAATAATATCCCTAGTGTTTATTGTCTTGTAAGATATATCTGTAACGAACCAGAAGTGATGGTTAGACGGGTGAGTTAGTTGAGGGCTGATGCTCTTAATGGGCTTCGGCTTGTCAACTCATTTTCGTTGGCTGTCTGGGAAATTACATACAGAAGGAATTAGAAGCCTCTGACTCTTTAGCAAGGAGTTTGTCTATATGACTACAAACTTATGGCAGAAGTTGCGACCTGCCACCCGGGAGCGTTGGTGAATCATGAATAATTCACCCCTCGGAGTTGGGGCATCATCTGATAGGGCAGACTACAAACTTATGGCAGAAGTTGCGACCTGTATGAACCTTGCAAGCCACCCGCGAGCGTTGGTGAATCATGAATAATTCACCCCTTGGAGTTGATGCATCATCTGATAGGGCAGACTACAAACTTATGGCAGAAGTTGCGACCTGTATGAACCTTGCAAGCCACCCGGGAGCGTTGGTGGATCGTGAATAATTCACCCCTCGGAGTTGGGGTATCATTCGATAAGGTAGATAGATGCTGATGTAGATCAGTTTCCATAACCAAGTTTGTATAACCCAAAAAATAATTTTTATAATTATAAAAAGTTATAATGAACTCAAACACTTTCGCAAATTAATTTTGAGCCACCGCGTTCGAAAAGACGCAATAACCAATCGTTGGATCATTCAAGTATGCTTTCAATTTTATGGCAATTTTTTATATATTTTTTCTTTTTTGGTTTTTTAATTTCATCTTTTTTTTGTTTTAAATGCACAAAAAAAAGGGGAAAAAATTTTAAAAAGTGTTGTGTTCTCATAGACACTTTGGGTGTTGTTTGCTTTATTTGTGATTTGTAGTTTTGATGAAATAATTAACTTAACCATTTGTGG
This sequence comes from Thecocarcelia acutangulata, assembly GCA_914767995.1. NCBI lineage: Eukaryota > Metazoa > Arthropoda > Insecta > Diptera > Tachinidae > Thecocarcelia > Thecocarcelia acutangulata. The sequence continues at coordinate 97,019,828 of OU612097.1, read as the reverse complement.
GTTTCTCTGCTTGTGTTTTTTATAAGTGAGAAAATTAAGAACCTAAGATGAACGAACGTCGTTTTTTTATATTTTTTTATTTTTGGTGGTCTTTCTGCCTGTCAGTATGTTAAGTAGCTATAATTTGTTTTGCCCAATATTTCAAATACAAACCACAAAGATTTTGTTTTATGCTGCTGCAGAAATACATAAATTTTGAAAATTAATTCATTCAACATTTGACCACACACAAGCTTCCAGGGTGAGCAATTTATACTAGAGATATACACACATAAATATAAGACATAATTCATAATAAAATTTATAGCCGCTGATTGACTCATCTGCCGGCTTGTTAAGTTAATTAGGTAGGGCTTTTGGATTTGCAACACACATATGTATTCTAAGAACTAGCAAAATTTAATACTTATAAGAAAAAAAAGGTTAAAACTTAACACCATTTTTGTTAAAAAAAAAAACGGAATCGGTGCTTGACTGCAGTGCCATCTTAATAACACACAATAATTATCATTTTTCAATATCCGTATAAACGAAGTCAATTTCAACGTTGGTAAGACCTAGTGCTGTTTACTAACACACACATGCATGGCCATGAATGCTGCTACATCCTTATGGGATGTTATAGATATTGAAAAGACGTATACCCTTAATGTTTTGGGAATGAAAATTCCGTCAGATGCTCTGCAGATTTATTGCATATCTTAAAACAGCATTCCAGTTGCGCCGGTATTCTAAAAGTATAAAAATGATATGATATACGAGTAAACTAATAAAAGAATGAAAAAATTTGTAGTCTATAAGAAGAAAAATTCCGTAATCCAAACCGAACATGACGAAACATGATTTGGCATGTTTAGACAAACTTAAGAGCAGAATAGGTATAAGTTAACATCTGTTAACAGGAAATTATAATATCCTTCTTGGGAATTCGCAAAAAGTATTACTGTGAATTATTTTTATTTTTCTGGCAACGCTAATTATTATTGAATAAGAAGTTTTGTAAAAATGTAAATAAAAGTGACAGTCACATTTTGATATTTCGACACAATGTTTCATTGAAAAGCCATATTTCCTGGTCAAGCACGTGAACTTTTGTAAAAGACAAGTTCTTTCACTAAAATAAACAATTTGTCATAACTTATACATTTCCCGCTTCAACCTATTTTGAGTTGTTGGTCAATAAAATACGTGAAATAAAACAATAATTATAAATTAAAATCATTAAAAAAAAAATAGGATTTTTTTACGAGACTACAAATTGCCTTCCGATCTCTTTGCTATTTATACAATCTATATGCGATTGAAAATTATATACAAGCGATTGAAAATTATAGGCAAGAGAAAGCGAGGAAGGATTCTGTTTGTATACTTTACTATCACCGATAGGTGATAGTAGGGTATCTAACTCTATTGACTCACTCAAGCTGTGCCTCAGAGTGTGATACGTTACACTGTTCTAACGTTACTATTATGGGTTTTCCTCTGAAGGAATAAAGGTTCTTTTAACTTTTTTTACGTAACACGCATTCATTATTTAGAGATCATCAATTTAAGGTCGATTACCCAGTATTTCGTAAAGAGTGGTCCAACGATACCCCATGATAATAATTTTGAGGCTCGCCTTAATATCAAGTTTTTTGCTCGCCTTAATTTAACATTTCTTTGTTTCAGTGTTTGACAAGTTCAACCGTGGAGTGGTACACAATTAAGAAGTGCGTTAAGATTGTGGAAACATTTTATGAAACTTGGTATCCAAATCAAAATGAATTTCATGGATTTCGGGTTATCTTTAGTCAGCATAATCGACGAAATGTATCCGTAATCGAAAGAATTGTGCGTAGATTTCAGCAAATCGGATCTGTATGAAATTGAAAAAGATCAGTGAATGCACGCTCAGATGGTTCTCCAGCAAACATTGTTGTTGTTCGCGAAAGTGCCGTCAACTTAGTGCTTAACAATCATCGCTGATGCTAATTTTGAATAAAGATTTGAACTTGCACGCTGACAAGATTCAATTGACTTAAGAGTTGCATCCTGGGGAGCAGGTTTGGCCTACCAGCAAACCAAGGAACACTGGGTTTAGTTTCAATTTTAATTTGAAAACGCCAAAGAAGTCTTCTGACAAAAGTATAATGCAAGTAGTATGATTTTGCGATTTAAAATCTCCAGATGGGTGTTCTTGTAAATGCCTATCACCTTAATTGGGCTACTTCAACACGCAAGTCTGCAATGAAGTGCACTGATTGAATATGCTTAAACTAAACTTTAAAAAGTAAATAAAATTATTTATAATTAAAATTTAATATGTTTCATGAAAAATTGAGCGTAAGCAAAATAGAGGAAAATATCAATCTATATTGCGGAATCAATAATATGGCAATACTGCAACTGTACTGTGAAAGAAGGAGAAAAGCCGTATAGTGAAATACGCAGCAGAAGAAGGAGATGATACCGCAACAACGGAAGAATACCGCAGCGGCGGAATGAAAAAAAATGCTATCGGCAGCCGCGGAACGGAGTCAATAATCGGACCCAATGTTTGATTTATATAATGTCCAAACGGAGTTGAACAATATGTTGTATTTTTTCGTAAGAATTCCGAAACTTCAGCTAAACGCACGTTCCTTAAAACGCCTAAGGAACACGATTTATGGTTTCAGATAGCGCGTTTTTCAAAACATACCATAATTTTTTTTTTGCATAATACCTTCATATAGTTCAAGCTAAACAGATTTTCCGAATCAAACCTTGAATATGCTTATTGTCATTTGCTTTTATGTGTTCTAGAACATAAAATTTTAAATATATATATGTATGACTACAAGCAGCCTTTAATAAACTATTTATAACTTAAAATATTTCTAGAGTGAAAACTTGTTTGAAGAAATAAAACAAAATAAAAAATAGAATAATATAACAAAAATCAAACTTTGCAAAAAAGTAAATGTAGACTTATTTATTTCACCGATTAGATACAGTTGCAATCAGTTGTCACATCAATTTGAAATTTTATGAAAATATTTATTTATTTTTAAGCTTCGCCACTAAAATCTTATCTCGGCCTGTTGCATGCGTAGCAAATCTCCATAAACAAGTGTTTTATGTAAAAAAATTATTTTATTTTTTAATATAAAATACCTCCAACGGTTGCAGGCAAACGATTTTGTTCAGTATTTCTATTCCACAATTTATTTATTTATTTATTCTCAAATAACAGTTGTCACATTTTGTGCCAACTGTTTAATATTTTTCTTTATTTTTTTGTTTATTGTTTTTTCTAAGACAGCATTGAAAATGTCATGTTTTGTTTAAGTGAAGGGTAAAACATGATTTGTTTGTTTTGCTGCAATTGTTTAAAATTCTTGAGTATAGATTTAAGGATTTTCTTGGAAAATTTTCTATAGATATGTATATATCAGTGTGTTTTTTGTTAGCAAATTTTTACTTCAGTAAATATTATCGGTCTTAAGTACTAAACACATAGATCACAGCAGACTTCATAGCTACACAACAGCAAATGCTGCAACTGGCAAGACATAGATCACAGCAGAGATCACAGCTTCACGGCAGCAAATGATGCGACCGGCAATTGTACTCGTGTAGTCGACTACTGAATTATTATAAATACGACGAGTTTCAAGATAGAGCGAAGAAGCTTATCGTCACAGTAGGGTATACAACTCTCTTGACTAACTGGTGTATCAGCGCATTGTTGGGTACGTTACACTGTACTACAATGGATTTTGCTCTGACGGGACTAGGAATCTTGTTCTCGAAACTCCCAGTTCTACATAACACTTGTGTTATGTGTTATGTAGGGGCAATCGACCACCATTGGTGGTCGATTGCCCCAGGAATCGTACTACGCATTACAGAGAGAATTCGTTTTTCAGCCGTACACTTCGTCTGTGGAATAAGTTGCTTGCAAACGTGTTTCCTGTCTGTTATAATGTTGGAAAGTTCAAGACAAATGTCCCCAAACACTACTCCCTCTTTCCTCATCCTCACAACTTATTTTCCTAGTTATGGTATAAAGCGGTGCATAGGCAGAGAGTGAAAACGATTTACACCAGTACCTGTCTTAACGGCCTTATCTCGATGATGGACCAATTCCACGGAGTGAGCTTATCACGATTCACCAGCGGCCCCATGTGCTTTAACAGGCATACACAGGTAGCAATTCTTGCCATATGTTTATAGCCATATGGCAACCCCTTTTTCAGGAATTTGAGTTTCTAAGCCCTCCTGTATGTCAGTGGAGGACAAGGCTTAATGAGTTGGTAAGCCGAAGCCCACTAGCAGCATCGGCCCTTAAATCAACTCACCCACCCAAACTTGTAAGACAAGCGCACATCGGGGGCTCCCGAAAAAAAACCATACACTAAGAATTATCAGGGATACTAACTCCCCCTTCAAGCGTTTTTTATGTTTAAACCTCTGCAAGAACGTTCCAGCCAAGGTAGGCACCTCAAACATGATCAGCCCGGGTTGGGCTGAAAGCAGAACTACTCGGTGGTATGCTGATCTCGATTCAGCTAATTTATACCCTTGGTAAAGGATTCGGAAGCCAACACAACATAAGTCATGCGACTTCCTAGAGTTGTATTTGTTACAACAAACGGGAGACTCCTTCCCCTCTTTACTCGAAAAACAGAGTGTCCTGGTTTGCAACACCCCAAGAAAAACTTGTTCTCCATTGGGTTACTGCATAGGCAGGGGTTATCCCTTGACTACTAATAAAAAATAAAAAAAATAATGCCTCCAATCCTGCATCTTCGCAAACCGTCACCCTTTCTCTGCCAGGCTGACCTTCGCAGTCAAAGTCAACGTTTTTGAAGCGTTGAAACCATTCTCGGTACGATCTTTCACTACTCTTAATAGCGATCTCATCAGAGGTATTTAACAGTATTCGATGAGCCTCAGCTTCAGGTTTCTTCATATTACAACAGAAAATTAAAACCTCCCGCAAATGGGGAGAATTCGGCTCGTAAGTTGACATGTTTAATCGTAAACAACTTTATAATAGAGACACAAATCGATTAATATGTCGATGGCGTTACATTTACAAATTCTTAACCTTATTGTATGACATCTACAATCTATTTATATTGACTATCGTTCATTCCTACAGCTATCTATGGCAGAACAGTGGAAGCAAAGTTATACACCTAATATTTTCCTCAAAATAGTTTTTATTTAATGAATGTTTTAGGTTACTTTTATTTTGTATGAATTTCAATATAATACTTTTATTTATTTGAAACAAATGTTCGTTTGTCACCTCGTTGCTAGAATGCGGTGAGGAAATTTCTAGGAAATTCCTTAATTTCCAAACCCTACCTTAACTAATATCATCACGGACCACCCCATTAGTCTTACTAAGTAATTTAATTGCCTCAGCAGTTATTGAATAATAATTTCGTTGCATTTGAAATTTTCTATTAACACTTAATTACACAAAACAAAAAGCTATTCAAAAAATTTCAATTAATTTTTGCAATAAGCGGCAAAATCTTTGTAGAATAAATTGTCACAAAATATATACGACTTAAAATGTACCCTGCCTGTTTTCAAAAGAACAGCAGAGAAATCTATCTATTTTTAGTCTATTACTTATAGAGCTCAGCAATTTATTTAACTTTTATACAGGGTGTCCGCCAGGAAGGTATAATACTCACAGTAACTCCATTGTAATCCTCGTTGTATACACGTAGAAAAAAATATATGGTTGATATGACAATATTTTAAGGGCAACATACTATTGTTGAATTATATGGTTGGTAGGGAAACTATTATATTGTTATATTTAAATGTCAGTCATTGATTTACCTTAACATATTTTTGTAAGAAAAATGTTATAAATAATTAGAACAACTTCTGGTTTAACATTGTTATAAATGTAAGCAACCATATTATTAATAAAAGTTACCATGATAATGTCATACCTAACCATGTTAATATGTCAAACAATCATATTTTCTTTCATTAATTTCATAAACTGCTTTATTGGCATACAACCATATTTTTGTTATTAATCATAATATTAATTAAAAAGAGGCCGTTTTTGAATAAACAATACTACATCATTTATTTCAATATTAGGTATGATATATTTTTTATAAAATAAAACAATTAAAAATAATCAGCCAAATATAGTCGGATTTCAATAAAATCGGGTGCAATGGGTGCTAATATCTGGATTAACTGGAATAAAAAGAATTTATTATGTATTTCGTCGATAATTGCATGTATAAAATTCATATGTTGAATCATATTAATATGGTTGGATGTAACATTGTATGGTTGTTCACAACAATAGTATGATTCGTCATTAAAATTATTGTAGTTGGAACAATAGTATGGTTAGGTACAATCGTAATATGGTTAACTTTGCCATAGTATTGCTGATTACGATACACATACAAATATCAACATCTTAATATTCTGGCGTATCTGCAAAAATTCTATATCTAATTTTTGCACAACTTTAGTTTTCATTCCTTTTTTTTATTATTACGTAGATCAACAAAAATTTTCTTTAATTAAAATCCATAACTACCTCAATTCTCTCACACTTACAATTTCCGATCGTTTAACACTATATGGGGAATTTTTTCAATTGTTTCGAATGTAGAGATCTCAACTGGGCGTCCATAACGTTCGGCATCTTCCATGTTTGTACGATCGCATTGAAATTCAGTAAACCATGTTCATTGAAACGCAGCTTATTAAAGTTTGCACAGTAGTTAACTGAAAGTTGCCTATTGAGATATACATTTTCATATATCCAAAGAATAGATCATAAAATGAGGCTCGAAATATATTTTTAAATCTTAATATGTATGTATTAATGTTATACAGTCCAACTTATTTTAATATTTCTTATATTATATGATAGGTTGGTATCATTCGTCTGGCTCAAGTTCAATTCTGGCTAAAGCCAAGAGTAAAGAAAATACATCATGTTTACATGGTACTGGGTTCGAATCCTAGTGGTTGCTGATGAGCAGTGTGGCGACTGCGAAACAGCTAGTTGCCCCCCAGCTTTAGTGTTTTCAATTATTTTTTCCTGTCTTTTTTGATCAAAAGTTATTGATCGCGGCATTATTGCTATAAGTAAAAATATTTCTTGGCTTTAGCCAGGATTGAACTTGAGCTAGACGAATGATACCAAACCATCATATAATATAAGAATTTTTAATTCTTAATTTCAAATCTTTTGCATTCCATAAATGTACATACGAGGGCGGATTGATATTGGAGATACCTAAGTAGGAAAACAACATTTTTTTCAAAAATCATTTATTTCTCAATATAATCTCCTTTTAGTTCGATACACTTAGTAAGACGATATTCCCATTTTTTTATGCCATTTGAATAATACGATTTTGGGAACCCCTCAAAATAGGCGTTAGTTTCGGTAATCACTTCTTCGTTTGAGATCAATATTTTTCTTACGAGCTATTTTTCCAAGTCACTAAACAAAGTAAAAAGTCACTAAAAGCTATAAGGTGGATGATTATCCAATTCCAAGTGTATTTGACATAATTTTAGCATCGCATCTAGTGCTGAATAAACCGTTGCGTTGTTTTGAAGAAAGAGCATCTTTTTGTTCTTTAAATGTGGTCGGTTTTTCTTGATTGCATCAATCAATTGATCCAATAATGCAAAATAATACTTTTCTGTGATTGTGGATCCTTTTTCCAGATAATCGATGCGCAATATTCCGTATGCATTCCAAAATACAGTGGCCATAAGCTTCCCAGCCGATTTGACCGCCTTCACCTTCTTCAGAGCACTTCCCCCAGCTTCCATCCATTGTTTCGATTGATGTTTGGTTTCAAGCGTGTAGTGGTGGACCCAAGTTCCTTCAACTGGATTATGCCGAAAATCAACTGGATTATGCTTTATCATGTCCAAACACCACCGTGAAGTGGTCTGTCGTACTCGTTTCTGTTCGACACTGAGCAATCGCGGCACCCCTCTTGCCGATAGTATTTTCATATGCAAATGTGCATGCAAAATGTTGAACACAAGTTCATATTATATGTTTACCATCTCAACAATATCATGTAACTTGACTCAGCGATCATTCATAACGATATCGAGGACTTTCGTGATACTTTCTTCAGTAACCACCTCTTTTGGTTTGCCTGTTGATGGCATTGTCGAATGAAAATGTATGCGAAAGAAAGCTAGTCACTCACATTCGAATCAAATGTATGCGAAAGAAAGCTAGTCACTCACATTCGAATCAATTTGGGTTTGTCTATGTGACTATTATTCGTTCGCGCTGCACTTATAATGGGTGATTTTATAAGAACTATCGGAAATTAAAAAAAAAAAACACATAAAATTCAGAAAAATGCATGAAATATTTATTTGGATCGATAGTTGGGTCGATATAATTTAATGTTTGAAGATTATTTCATGCAAATGTTGGCCGCGGCTGCGCCTCAAATGGTCCATCCGCTTAGTCCAATTTTGGCATACTCTTTCCAACATTTCGGCTGGTATCTCACGAATAATGTTGGCAATGTTGGCTTCCAGTGCGTCAATCGAAGCGGGCTTGTCGCTATAGACATTAGCCTTAACATAGCCCCACAAAAAATAGTCTAGAGGCGTTAAATCGCACGATCTGGGCGGCCAATTGACTGGTCCCAAGCGTGAAATAAACTGTTCACCGAACTCGCCTCTCAATTGGTCCATTGTTTCGCGTTCTGTGTGGCATGTGGCACTGTCTTGTTTTCAGTCAAGCTCTTCCATTTTGGGCAAAAAAAAGTTTGTTATCATTGCACGGTAGCGCTCACCATTCACAGTAACGTTGTGATTCGCATCATCTTTGAAGAAATACGGCCCAATGATGCCGCCAGCCCATAATCCGCACCAAACGGTTGTTTTTTGTGGATGCATTGGTAGCTGTTGCAATGCTTCTGGCTGCTCTTGACTTCAAATACGACAGTTTTGCTTGTTCACGTATCCATTCAACCAGAAATGAGCCTCGTCGCTGAACACAATTCTTCGATAAAAAAAGTGGATCTTCATCTAACTTTTCAAGAGCCCATTCACCAAAACTTTGGCGTTGTGGTAGGTCGTTTGGCTTCAATTCTTGCAATTCAATTCTTATAAGGCTTCACACCCAAATCCTTCCGCAAAATTTTCCACGTAGTGGAGTAACAGAGGCCCAATTGCTGCGAACGGCGCCGAATCGATAATTCACGGTCATCACCAACACTGGCCGATACGGCTGCGATATTTTCTTCAACTCGCACTCTACGTAAGCGTGTTGGTGGTTTAATGTCCAACAATGTAAATTTGGTGCGAAATTTTTTTACAATAGCCCGAATAGAAGCCTCAGTAGGTCGATTAAACTGACCATAAAATGGAAGAAGCGCGCGATGAACTTTCTTAACAGAGCACGCATTTTGGTAATAAAATTCAATAATTTGCAAGCGTTGTTCGTTTGTAAGACGGTTCATGATTAAATTATAGACCAAACTGAAGATGTTTGACAGTGACACAAGATACAAAACGTGCGTGAGCTGTCAAAACTAGTGTTACCAAAAAGATAATAGCAAAAAAATCACTCGTTACATTTTAATTGAATTTTGACACATCGTTCGCATAGAATAAAATTAGAATCAATTTTCTTTCGCCTAGAATGTGAATGAACTTATCCTTTCGACATCGGCGAACTGGCTGTAAAAGAAAAACATTTTAAGATTTTTTTATTCTAAAATTCAAATATTCTTTTTGGTAAATGAAGATTTTTCGATAAAACCATCTGGCACCACTGGCCAAAACTAATATTTACCAAGATGTGGGCAAAACAATGTAGTCTACCTTCCCAGCCGAACACCCTGTATTTTAGGTAGATTCTAATTATTTTGTATTTGACGCATAATTGAAACGCATGTCAGGAAAGTGAACATAAACTGTTCACTTGTGTTGTTGTCAATAAAACAAATATTTAACAAACAATTTAATTGAAATATTTTCAAGTTTTTCTCTCATTTAGCCGCTGAGTGATTTATTGCCTAAGTTTTGCTTTCATGACGTATTCGAATTATTATTTTATTTGTTTAAAAATTAGCTAATTTATTTGCTAAGAAATTAAAAAGAAGAAGCAGAAGAAAATGAAAAGCAAAAATATTTTATTTGTGGGTGAGGTAAAAGCAAAGCATTTCACTAGATGTAACGGAAATTTTCTTAACTTTTGAAACGTATTTTTTACAAAATTAATTGCTGCATATTTGTGCACCGCATTTGAACGATCCTATAACTTATTATTTTTTAATGTTTTTTTGCTTTTTAACATTTAATAAACGTTTCACTTGTCAAAAGCTGTTGTTATAGTAAACAACAGCAAAATATTTCAAGCGATTTTTTGTAGACTGCATGTCGTTGTTGCTGCTGTTTTTTATTTATTTATTTTATTTTTTTTTTAATTTTACGCACAGTAACAAGTAAATGAAAATAAAGTAATTTTTAAGTAAATATATTTATCTATTTTATATTAATCATTAACATCAGGTTACTAGTAAGAGACTTAGTAAAGCTTAAGGCATTTTAATGTAATATTTACGAGGGTTGTTGGAAAATGACAAACTGAAATAATATTGTTAAAATTAATCAGATATTTTTTAACGATTGGAGAGGGGAAATTCCTAACGCAGATACTGTGACCACGGTATGTGGGGCTTGCACCCTCTAAAACCCTTCCTTTTTGCTTGAGCCTTGTCTCCACCCCGGTACCGTTTTCACATTGCTTTAGGATGGGGCTCCTCTTTTTTTCCCACCGGATTGCACGTGCCATGCCCACGTCTATATCTTGCTTTTTGTTTCGTAGGATCTTCTCAATATAAGTCGCTACATTTCCTATCAGTTTCCATCATAACTTCTACGACGTTTTCCGCTGTTATTTCATAATATTCTTTTGGTAATGAACCACAACAAATTTTCTAAAAAAAAAATTCTTTTAAACTCTTCGAAATATGAACAATTTTACTGCCAGTTCGCCGATGTCGAAAGGATAATTTCATTGCACTCTAGGCGAAAGAAAATTGATTTGGGGTTTTTCTAGCTTTATTCTATGTGAATGATGTGTCAAAGTTCAATTAAAATATATAAGTTCATGCGAACGAACAATAGTGACACAGACGAATCCAAATTTATTCGAATGTGAGTGACTAGCTTTCTTTCGCATACATTTTCATTCGATATCGTCGAACAGGCTGTTAATTAAAAAAATTTTTTTTTTTTAGCTTTTTTTTTATTTATTGAATCTTCACAATGTGAACTAACAATAAGTATTCAAATCTTACTACTAAATACAGTAAATTAACTAAGTCCAGCCAATGCTAGACAAAAAGTTTTATTATGCGCATATTATATCGGTAAAATCACCTACTTAACGCTCTGATGGTGGCAACGGTATCCCTTCTTCTCAACCGAGTGTGACCACTAAAATGAAGTATGTTTCGTGCAAGAGGGTTTGGGTGAAGCTCCAATTTACTGATATACCTTGTTGCGTACTTTGAAAATTCGTCTTTTACAAGAGGAACACAGAGATCCTTATGAATTCGGGAGTTTTTTACGTACCATGGAGCCGCAGTAATTGTTCGAAGAATTTTGTTTTGTCGCCTTTGAATTTTTTCAATGTTAGAAGTGGATGCGGTGCCCCATAATTGAATTCCATAGCACCGTATAGGCTTTAGAATTGCGTTGTATAATAAAAGTTTGCAATCCAGCTTCAATGTCGAGTTTCTGCCCATAAGCCAATTTAGTTGCGCTGCTTTTAACTTTAACTGAGTAACTTTCGCATCGATGTGAGACTTCCACGTTAACCTATGGTCGAGATGAATACCAAGGTACTTGACTTTATTTTGCTGCGTAATAGGTGAATTGTTAATTTGGATAGCTGAACATGTTTGCCTACGCAGTGTGAATGTAACGTGAGTACACTTTTGTTCATTAACTTTAATTGTCCAAAGTTTTAACCACATCTCTAATATTGAAATATACTCCTGCAATTTTCGCGAAGCTGCTTGATGGTTTTCATGTACGCTGCAGAATGCTGTGTCATCTGCAAAAGTTGAAGTGTGAATACCACATCTGGTTGGCATGTCAGAAATTTAAAATTAAAGCACTAAACACATGGAAGCCAGCGGGCAACCATCTGGTTAAATTTTAAAGGTCGATGTTGAGTGCGCACTACACCCAAACTTCAAGTTTTTTCTGCATTTCATTTCACACTTTTCAAATTCAGGGTAACTCAATTCGAACCATGGAAATATACACAATTAAGCAATGCGTTAAAGTTATTCAGACTTATTATGAAATTTTTTTTTTTATAAATTTTTATTTATTTGTTGAATCTTCTAGAAGAACTAACAACAATTATTCAAATCTTAATAGCTAAAAAATTTTCTTTAAGCCCAGCCAATGCTAGACAAAAAATGATGATTCAGCGAATGTATCAGAATACCGTGCCACAGGACATCATCTGTTATGCTCTCGAATGGAAATGGGCGTACAAATCAAAATGCATGTCATGCACTTCGTAATTTTTTCGATCAATTTAATCGCCTAATTTTGCATACAGTCTGAAAAATCGTGGAGAAATATGAGCAAATCTGACCTGTAGGAGATGTGAAAGCAGCAGTGCATGCTCGTACAGCCTGTTCTGCAGAAAATATTGCTGCTGTGCGTGATAGTGTGGCTGAAGAGCCGTCCACCTCAACTCGTTCTCGTGCCCAACAATTGCCTCTTCCACGTTATGCCTAAAGACTATCATTTACGCGTTTACAAGGTGCAGTGGGTTCTAGAACTAAAGCCTCTTGACCATTCCAAGCATCATCAAGGGTCAGAATGTTGGCAAGAAATGGCAACAGTGGATGATTAATTTTCGAAGAAAATCATCTTCAGTGATGAGGCACATTTTCACCTCAGTGGATACGTCAATAAGCGGAATTGCCACATTTGAACGAATGACAATCCAAGAGTGATTGTCGGAAAACCAATGCACCCGCAAAGAGTGATCGTTTGGTGGGGTTTATGGGCTGGAGACATCATTGGGACGTATTTTTTCCAAAATTAAGCCGGTCAGGCAGTTATTATTATTATTATTATTATTATTATTATTATTATTATTATTATTATTATTATTATTATTATTATTATTATTATTATTATTATTATTATTATTATTATTATTATTATTATTATTATTATTATTATTATTATTAGTAGATGGGATATGGCCCTCATCGGCCATTTGCACTGCGACCAATATTGATCTATTGTGGGCTGAGTATGTCAAGAAAACGGACGGTCAGGCAGTTAATATGAATGGTGCTCGCTATCGTGAAATGATAACAAACTTGGAAGGTATGGATGTGGACGATGTGATATTTTAACAGTACGGTACCACTTGCCACACAGCTGATGAAACAATAGCTCTTATGGGCGACAAATTCAATGGCTGTGCCATCTCACGTGGTGACAACTTCAAGATGATGTGATTTGACGCCGTTGGACTTCCTTCTTTGGGATTATTTGGAAGAAAAGGTGTACGTCGATAAGCCAGCAATAACTCAAGAGCTAAAGGATGAGAAAATTCGACACACTAAAGACTAGAACTAGATGCATTTCATTACCTTGTAGCGTGAAAGCTGTTGGACTAAATTTTGCTAATCTGAGCAGTGTCGAAGGTATATACTCTGGGCACTGATCAGTTTTAAATAATTTAATTCCAACATTTTAAATTATGTAATAGAGTTTCTTTTAGTCTTTCCTGTTGTTATTGTTAAAGTTAAACTTCCACAAACACTACTCCCTCTTTCCTCCTCATCATAACCTATTTTCCTAGTTCCAGTACAATACACTGCATATGTAAGCGCCATCCTCTGAATACTGGTCCAAGATAAAAAAAAAAAAAAAATAATAAAAAAATATTGTGACATTCAACACCAGTACGATTGATCGGGATAATAAAATCTACTTCAAAATCTTCAAAAATATGGTCGGGAGTGATTATGTAGTATGATGGGACATGACAATAACAGTATTACACATGATACAAAAATTATAAATTTTAACAAATATTTGATTATATGGTATAATTTGGTTTTTGGCTGTACTAGGTTTTTAAATAAATTTCGCATTGTAACTATATTATGTGCAGGGTTGCCAGAATTTAAAGAGGTAAAATCTGCAAAACTCAAGAATTTCTCATGAAAAATCTTCAAACTTGCTACACTATCGTACACGATCGTGCGATCTACTAAATAAAGCATGTGTGCTGGAAAAGTACTAAAAATGCAACTGTGCGACAGAGTTTTTGATAAATCGTGCGATTTGAAAAATTTTATGAAACTTTTCAAAACATTATGGTTTCTGTGCGATCAGTGTTGTATATAGTGTGAAAAATATGAAAATATTGTTGGTGCCTCGAGGAAAAAATTTAAGTAATGTAAAATTATCATGTTAATAAAAGTTTTTAATTGTTTTATTGTGTATATAAATTATATTAATCATACTTGTATAATAGTGTGGCCTACAACGCCATTTTGAAACAACTTTTTCAAGTCGGCCAGACTTTTGAAACAATTTCCTGTGAATGAATCGGACGATCGCGTAGGATAGTGAATCAGGGCCTTAATATGCATTTTTTATAAATAATTTTAAAAATATTAACAACATATTGAAGGAAATTATGCACTTCAGAATATTAAAATGCAAATAGATTTAATAAGAAAACAAACATATATGCAAGCTGCTAAAATTATTTAATGCCTAAACACGTATATCGATGGATATCGAATATATTCGGACTTCTGTATCGTTAAATAACTGAAGACTCTCTCCACATTTGCTGATGAATGTGGTAAAGTCATTATATATATTTAATAAACTCGGTTAGAATTTTAAACTTATGTTAGAATAAGGTGGTTTTATTTTAGATACATATGCAAGATGTTATTCCATTTAGGCTGGAAAACAGTTTTCACGTTATCTTAAGTGCGATCAGACTTGTTGTTGTTTGGCTTTCGAGAGTTTTGCGTCTCGCAAAAGCCTCCACTAATTGTATTAGTTTACAGTTTTTTTGAAGTACTCATTTGTTAACGCGGCAACCTTCATGTTTTTTTATAATTTCCTGTTTTTTCCCTAATTTTTGATCGACAATTAAAAAGAATTCAAATTAAAGAAAAAGACATGACTTAAAAATCTTCGTAAAAATGTAACATGATTTTGGTAGCTTTCAACCTTTATAATTTTTTCAAAATTCGACTTAATTTTCTTATATAACATACAAAAACATATGCAAGATGTTATTCCATTTTGTCTATTTTATAACATGAACGATTGATATTTTCGTTCTAACATAACGTAAACAAATATAAGGGAAAAAGTACAAAAAGTTACCTATTATTAAAAAATTTTTAAATCTGTGTTTTTAGGCCAAAAATCTTCAAATCTTCATTTAGTGTTTTTAGAGAGGTAAAGTCTGCAAAACGAAGATAAATCTGCATTTCTGGCAACAGTGATTATGTGGTTGTGTTCAACCATACTAGTATAATTTAACAACAGTATTTTGCCCTTTAAATATTGTCATATCAACCCTATATTTTTTCTACGCGTATATTTCAAAATACAACAACTGAAATTTTTTTGAATTTTTCTCCCAAAAAATTTTGCATTTGCAAGCTTTGTAAGGTATGTGAAATTATTTTGGGTCTCCTCGTATATTTTATGTAAACAAAGTTTTATTAAACGCAATCACTTAGGTGTGTTTTTGAAATTTAAACGTCAATTATTTTACAATAAACTTGTTAACTGCGTGTGTTTATCATGGTGTGCGTGTACAAAAACTTCCCAACAAACACTAAGGTTTGATTTCAAATTGAGAATGATTTGAAATCAAACCTTTTCGCAAACAACAAACGTTTGATACTGATTTGAATTCAAAAACATAGTGTTCTCAACAAAAAGGGGAAATTATTTTCAAATGGATAAATTCATTTATTCTCAAATTGGTTTCAAATGTAAGTTTCAAATGTTTTTCAAATGTGGATTGTGAAATAAAAACAATTTTTTGCTTTACAAATTTCTTTTTTTGATTTATTTGCGATTTTTAATTTAAATTTACTATTATTATTGTTTATTTTATTATTGTTATTTTTCCTAGTCTTGAAGGACAAAATATTTGGTTCCTCTTGGCTCTAAATCGTGCTCAAAACAGACAATCTTATTACTTCTTATTGTTTCACTTTTTGATGTTTTGCTTTTACTTATTACACATTTAATTGCATATTGCTCACTAACAAATCACATTTATTAATATATTCCCGAGTTCTTAATTTTTTTTTTAATGAATTTAAAATGTTGTCTTTTTTAGTTATTTTTAATACATTTATTTTACGATTGGTAGTTACACTCAAAAGCAAATTGATAAAATCAAATGCTTATTTTCAAATGATTCTTAATTTTTTAAATTACGTCTCGAGTATTATCCTGCAGATTGGAAGGTCTCAATGATTACTATGATAACCAAGCCAGGGAAGGATCTGACTAAGGTAGAATCATATAGACCAATAAGTCTTTTACCAACGATTTCAAAACTATTCGAAAAATTGTTAATGGCGAAGTTGAAACCAATATTAAACAATATGGGATGCATACTGATCATCAATTTGGCTTTCGGGCTAAACATAGCACTATAGAACAAACGCACAGACTAGTCAGCGTCATAAGACAGATTTTTTTTTTTTTTTTTAACTTTATTATTTTATATATTGAATCTACATAAGAAATGTAATGACAATAAGTATTCAATTCTTAATACTAAAAAAAAAAATTGTCCTGCCAGTGCTGGACAAAAACTTATTTTTATGCGAATATTATTTTAGAATTCAATCATCTGTTTAGAGCTCTAATGGTAGCCAAAGTATCCCTCCTTCTCAGACGGGTATGACCACCAAAATTAAGAATATTAGCTGCAAGAGGATTTGGATGGAGTTCAAGTTGGTTAATATATCTTGTCGCTTACTTCACAAATTCAGATTTCACAAATTCAGATTTGTGAAGACAGACTTTTGAAGACAAAAAGTATTGTTCAGCTTTATTCATTGATATTTCCCAAGCCTTTGATAAAGTGCAGCACGAGGGATTACTTTACAAAATAAAGTTGAACTTGCCTGCAAACACTCACAAGCTTCTGGAAAGCTACTTATGCGGCCGGAAGTTCGTTATCAGAGAAAGCGATTTTATGAGCCCAACTCAGCCAATCAAGGCAGGAGTTCCTAAGGTACCATTCTGGGACCCACTTTATATTTAATTTACGCTTCTGACATGCCAACCAGATCTGGTATTCACATTTCAACTTTTGCAGATGACACAACATTCTGCAGCGTACATGAAAACCATCAAGTAGCTTCGCGAAATTTGCAGGAGTATATTTCAATATTAGAGATGTGGTTAAAACTTTGGAAAATTAAAGTTAATGAACAAAAGTGTACTCACGTCACATTCCCACTGCGTAAACAAACATGTTCAGCTATCCAAATTAACAATTCACCTACTCCGCAGCAAAATGAAGTCAAGTACCTTGGTATTCATCTCGTCCGTAGGTTAACGTGGAAGTCTCACATCGATGCGAAAGTTACTCAGTTAAAGTTAAAAGCAGCGCAACTAAATTGGCTAATGGGCAGAAATTCTACATTCAAGCTGGATTGCAAACTTTCATTATACAACGCAATTTTAAAGCCTATATGGTGCTATGGAACTCAATTATGGGGCACCGCCTCCACTTCTAACATTGAGAAAATTCAAAGGCGACAAAATAAAATTCTTCGGATGATTACTGCAGCTCCATGTGGTACGTAAAAAACTCACGAATTCATAAGGATCTCTGTGTTCCTCTTGTAAAAGACGAATTTTCAAAGTACGCAACAAGGTATATTAGTAAATTGGAGCTTCACCCAAATCCTCTTGCACGCAATATACTTAATTTCGAAAGCCATTCTCGGTTGAGAAGTAGGGATACCCTTGCCACCATCAGAACGTTCAATAGGTGATTTTACCGATATTGACCGCGCAATATAAAACATATTTTTCTAGCATTGGCTAGACTTAATTAATTTTATGTATTTAGTTTAAAGATTTGAATACTTATTGTTAGTTCACTTTGTGAAAATTCAATAAATAAATGAGTGCAAAAAAAAAAAAAAAAAAAAAATAGCCCACAATACAAATAACGCTATTGTTTTGAAAATAATATGTTTTTTCTTTCGATAGTATCACTATCGGATAAAAACTATCGACAGTAGCCTAAAAATGAAACTATCGATAGTACTATCGATAGTTTTGCAGCTCTACTGCGTATAAACGTAGTAATAGTCGAACTTGATATCAAATGTTAAAGTCATTTTACATCAAATCTTTGATTTCATGTTGTTTGTTGGGTTAAGACAATATGTATGTATGTGTGTATGTATATGTGTATGTATTTGCGTCAATAAATCACAATGTTTTGTTTACATACATATTATTTTGCTGTTGAAATTTATTAACATATAAGCCATTATATTGATTCTTATACTTATCTACATGTGTAAATATTTTAAGAAAAAAAAATATATATTCTTTGTTCGCTTACGCACTTATTCAAATAACAAGGATGGAGTTGAAAGCTGAAAGTGATTGCAATGGCTGAAATACAAACAAACAAATCGCCACCTAAGTTAAAGCCTGAAGCGCGGCTCGTAATTAAAGTGAATAAAACATCAGAAAACAATAAATAAAGTAATTAATAATAGTAATAATAAATTGTTGTTGTTGTTGCTGGTGTTCAGGTTTCTTTTTTAATACATGATAAGAATTCCATTAAAAAGCTTAATATAATATTTTTTTCGTTTTCATTTATATTTACTTGTGCTCAGCTTTATAAAAGCCCGCTCCTCATTGAAGAAAAAAAAACAGAAAAAAATTCAACTTTTTTTTTTGTGTATTTAAAAATGTAAAAATGAGTTTTTATCTAGATTAAATTGCTGGAGGCTTCAAGCAACCGTTTATTATTGAAAATCATTGGTTTGGTTTATCGAACTTCTTAATAATTTTTTAAATATTCATTTGTGACTATCACACGAGTTTTATGATTGACTCTTGTCTGTCCGTCAACGACAGACTTTCAATCTGTTTCCCTGTTTCTTTTTTTTTTTTTTTGCTGCTCTTAATAATGAGTTTCGAAATGATTTTTTTTTTTTCTTAAATGCTGTTCGTATTGTTTTTATTTATTGTTAATAAAATTGATTATTTGTGTGTTAAAGCCAGACTTACTGGCAATTTTCGATTCTATACAATCACAAACAATCGTACGATTTGAAAACACCAAACAACATAAAATTATAGCTACATTGTATAATATCATCAGCAAAATTATTTTGGAATAAATTCAAAGCAAAATGACTACGAAACAAAAAACTCACAAAAAACTACATAAAAAATTTTTTTCTTTTTATTTCTTTGTTTGATTTTGCTGTTAAATTGTTGCTGTTGTTTTTAATTTTTTTCTAATAAATATTCCATGTTTTAAGCGTTTTTTAGCTTTTTTATTGATATTTGCTTAAAAATTTTTGCTAGACATTATGGCAACAAGCTAAAAGGCAAAATTTTTTATTCAAGTGTTATTTTCAAAATCGTTTCAAATGCTAGCACACATACACTTACACACACACACACACACACTTACCAACAAAACAAACAAACAAACGAACGACTTAAAATACAAACTTGAATTCTGCGCTTTTTCAGTTTAGAAAGATATTCTGGTCTTTATATAAAAAAACCCGAATTTACTCAAATAATTTTGCCCTAAAGTCTTATATTGAAAACATGTGTAGTTAATGTATGGACCATTATAGTAATATTTATTTTTCTGAACTGCTGTTTCACAGCCACCAATTTGGTAATGACAGCGATTAGCGCGTTTTACGCACTGTAAATATTTAAAACCTTTCACTACATAAATGTCAAGCGGCTGCATTCAGTGAAGAGTTTAGTAATCTAGTTTTATTTTAAATTAGCTGATTGTCCCGGCTTCGCTTGGAAGGTATTTACTAATAATTATATAGAATTGCTTAAAATTATGACACAAATATTTCCGTACAAATAAAGTTTTTCTCTCAAATTATTGCTTAAAATTAGCGTTGTCAACTTTGAAATTTCAAAACGCTCCAAAATTCAATATTTTTATATTAAAAACAGGATACTGAAACAGCGTGTTAAGCAACTATTATGCAATCAAACTGGGTATGATAGCACCGCCTGAATGCCATCAAATTTGCTCAATAGCTAGAATTCGTGTTTGTCAAACTTGGCCTCTAGTACGACTCCGTCACTTTTATTAAGATAATGTTACCTTTGCAATAATTATAAAGATATTTGATCAAATTTATTATTCAGTAATATCATTTAATTATATTTGCTGTCGACCGAAATCAGTTGTCACTTTTATTGCCTATTATCAGGGACCGTCGTCAAAATTATATTTCAGGAGCATACAACTATTACTGTCGAAAGAATTTACGATTATCGGATCATTAAAAGTTACAGAATCGCACTACAAGCTTTCAAATTCGATTAATAGCATTTCTATCAAACACAGTGTAAGCGGTGTCTTTAGAAGAATTTATTGAAATATACGAAAATTTGCCAGAATTATAACAAATAAGTTTACCGTAATCTACACAGAAAAAAATAGATGAGATTTTTTTTCAATCAAGTTATGTTATTAATAAAAACCATCAATTTAATAAAATTTGCATTGACTTAATTAAATTATTATTAATAATGAATTTTTGGAAATATCTCTTAATAAAATGCAATTAATAAAAAGTTTTCCGAATTATTGACTGTTATTCAATAAATAAATTGAAGAGGTTGTCATATAACAGTGAAGAGTTGTTGTTTCTTTAACAATTTTTTTTGTTAAGTATATTTTACATATTAACAATAATTTTTTCAACTCAATAATTTTTGCTTTTAACTGAAAAAGCTATTTCTACTTTATAATTTGAATTATCAATCCGGCAAAAAATCCTTTTCACAGGAAATTTGAAAAAAATATGCAATTTTTTTTATCAATATGGCATCTATTTTTTTCTGTGTACATTTATAATTTATTTAACAATTTGGTAATTTCTCAATGATCAAAACCGTACCGAATTTACGAGCCATCATAAATATAAACTTCTCTGTTCATTTTATAGCAATATTTGACAAACTTGGCTTGAACGTTTAATAGCAAACCACTCTCTAAAAGCAGCAAATTTTGTAAAACGAAATGTTTCGTTTGTCTTTCGAGAGTGTGTTTAATACTCGTATACCACAGCAAGATTTTCTTACTTTGTGCATATAACATGGTACGTTTTCTACACAAAATTAAATGTTAAAATTTTGGACACTTGATAAAACTTTTGTCTTGCATTAAAACAAAAAATTGAGGGCCACCGAAATTTAAAAAACGCACCGAAAATTGGAAAAAATCACACTCCGCTACCTTGCTCACTTGCAGAATGCAAATTTTGGCTTGAGCTTATAAAATTGGAGTATACACGATAAGGAAGATTATTTATAAAACATGCGAAGAAATATGGAATGAATTGCATGAATTCTATGTGGCCAATCCAGATGTAACCGATTAGTCCCAAATATCAACTTTTTATGAAAAAAAAACTGGTCTTCCACATCAACATTACGACTCTTTTTTACTCTGAAAGTTTTTGAAATTTCTCGACTGCAAATTATCATATTTCCTAATTTCTTCGATAATTTTTTTCGTTATTGGCCATTTTTTCTTCTACCGTTAATATTTTTTTTAAACTTGTACATATCATGACAAGAATTTATAAACTTCCAAATCATTTTTTTGTTTTATTGGCATGAAAATTAAACAAAAAGTATGGCAACATCGGAAAGAAAAAGAGAGTAAAAAATTTATAGAATAAAAAAAGTAATGAAAATAAAATAAGTTTAATTTTCTGCAGCTCCGCACTGTGATTTCTAATGGGTGATTTTATAAGAACTTTCGGAAATTTAAAAAAAAAAAAAACACATAAAATTCAGAAAAATGCATTAAATATTTATTTGGATCGATAGTTGGGTCGATATAATTTAATGTTTGAAGATTATTTCATGCAAATGATGGCCGCGGCTGCGCCTCAAATGGTCCATCCGCTTAGTCCAATTTTGGCATACTCTTTCCAACATTTCGGCCGGTATCTCACGAATAATGTTGGCAATGTTGGCTTCCAGTGCGTCAATCGAAGCGGGCTTGTCGCTATAGACATTAGCCTTAACATAGCCCCACAAAAAATAGTCTAGAGGCGTTAAATCGCACGATCTGGGCGGCCAATTGACTGGTCCCAAGCGTGAAATAAACTGTTCACCGAACTCGCCTCTCAATTGGTCCATTGTTTCGCGTGCTGTGTGGCATGTGGCACCGTCTTGTTGAAACCACATGTCATGCAAGTCAAGCTCTTCCATTTTGGGCAAAAAAAAAGTTTGTTATCATCGCACGGTAGCGCTCACCGTTCACAGTAACGTTGTGATTCGCATCATCTTTGAAGAAATACGGCCCAATCATGCCGCCAGCCCATAATCCGCACCAAACGGTTGTTTTTTGTGGATGCATTGGTAGCTCTTGCAATGCTTCTGGCTGCTCTTCACTCCAAATACGGCAGTTTTGCTTGTTCACGTATCCATTCAACCAGAAATGAGCCTCGTCGCTGAACACAATTCTTCGATAAAAAAGTGGATCTTCATCTAACTTTTCAAGAGCCCATTCACCAAAAATTTGGCGTTGTGGTAGGTCATTTGGCTTCAATTCTTGCACCAGCTGTATCTTATAAGGCTTCACACCCAAATCCTTCCGAAAAAATGTGGAGTAACAGAGGCCCAATTGCTGCGAACGGCGCCGAATCGATAATTCACGGTCATCACCAACACTGGCCGCTACGGCTGCAATATTTTCTTCAGTTCGCACTCTACGTAAGCGTGTTGGTGGTTTAGTGTCCAACAATGTAAATTTGGTGCGAAATTTTTTTACAATAGCCCGAATAGAAGCCTCAGTAGGTCGATTAAACTGACCATAAAATGGAAGAAGCGCGCGCTGAACTTTCTTAACAGAGCACGCATTTTGGTAATAAAATTCAATAATTTGCAAGCGTTGCTCGTTTGTAAGACGATTCATGATTAAATTATAGACCAAACTGAAGATGTTTGACAGTGACACAAGATACAAAACGTGCGTGAGCTGTCAAAACCAGTGTTGCCAAAAAGACAATAGCAAAAAAATCACTCGTTAGAACGACAATCCAAAGTGTTGACACAACACTTTCTAGAACTAATGGCTCGTTTATCGATTGCAACCGTAGTTGCGCTGCCAGTTGCTAAAAAGGCATTACAGATAGGAACTGACAACTAAATTTAGCAACCAAAGTTGATATTTTAAAATAATTTTGGCAACCACAAATTTTTAGTTGCTGTATGGTTTTTGAAAGCAAGGTATTATTCCGGACCTAGCAATTTGTAAGAGAAGAAGAGAAAAAGTGAGAGAGTACGGTTAAAATAGATGTGTGCAGCGAAGAGTACAGCAGTCTCAACTCAACCACCGGCCATGACACATCACATAAATTGAAATACTTCTTATAATATTGAAATATTGATTGCCTACAAATAAATATAAATAAAACTATTAATAAAAAGGGTATAAATAATATCTCTTTTTATAAATTGATAATATGTTTTCAACTTTAAATAGCTTTAACTCAAGCATCAAGTTTACTACTGAAAAGGAATATAATTCAAGGTTGCCATATTTTTACTTTGATAATCAGAAGAGATAACAAACTTGTTATTGATTGGAATACAATCTGTATACAAATCAAAATTTTCATTGGTTTGACGATACAAATCTTTGGGTTTTCGATGACAATATGTAGCGGGTGGTTAAATTTTAAGGCCCAATGTTGAATCTGAAACATATTTAGAAATCAAGCTTCTTTCTGCGTTTCATTCGACATTTCTCAATTTCAGACTAATTCAATTTGAAGCGTGGAAAGATATGCAATCGAGCAATGCCTTAAAGTTTTTCAGGCTTATTGTGAAAATGGGCGTTCAAATCAAAATGCATATTGTGCACTTCATGATTTTTTCGCTCAGTTCAATCGTCCAAATGTGCGTACAATCGGTGAAATTGTGGAAAAGTTTCGGCAAGCCGGGTCTACAGGAGATGTGAAAACACTAGTGCCTGCTCGTAAAGCGCGTACTGCAGAAAATATCGCGATAGTGTGGCTGAAGAGCTGTCCAGCTCAACTCATCATGCACAGCAATCATCAAAAAATCACGATCGCCGTTGATGAACATTATGCATAAAGACTTGCATTTACTTGCCTAAAAAGTACAATTGACTCAAGAACTTAAACCTCTTGACCATACAAGCGTTGTCAAGGGTCATAATGGTGCCAGGAAATGGCAACAGTGGATGATAAATTTTCGAAGAACATCATCTTCAGTGATGAGCTACATTTTCTGCCCAGTGGATTCGTTATTAAGCAGAATTGCCGCATTTGGGCGCATAGTAATCCAAGATTGATTGTCGAAAAGCTAATGCACCCACAGAGAGTGAATGTTTGCTACAGTTTATGGGCTGATGGCATCATAGGGTCGTTTTTTTTGCGCCAGAAAGAGGAAGGTCAGTTACTGTGAATGATGTTCGCTACCGTGAGATGATAATGAACTATTTATGGCCCGATTTGGAAAGTATTAATGTGGATGATATGTGGTGTCAACAGGATGGTGCTACTTGCCACACAGCTAACAAAACAATAGCTCGGTTGCGCAACAAATGGCCGTAATATCTCACGTTGTGGCAATGTCAATGAGCCGCCAAGATCATATGATTTGACACCGTTGGACTCCTTTCTTTGGAGTTATTTAAAAGAAAAGGTGTACTTTGGTCGATAAGCCAGCAAAAATTCAAGACCTAAAGGATAAGATCATTTGGCCTCAGCGTCATTGAAAACTTGGATTATCGGATGGAGGTGAACCGCCAAGTTCGCCGCCAATATTTTGCTCCATACATAATTGAAGTACGTCAATATTATCATAATAAAAAGAAATGACAACAATTCCTAAACAATTTTTGTTTTATTCAAACTCAATTTTGGCCCTTAAAATTTAACCACTTACTAACACGTGAGCATGTATTCATTTGTCGATGATCACTTCTTGTTTGATGAATTATATCGACTATCACGTCATTCGTAGCAAATTTAGAAACTTTGGCTTTAACCGTTCTCCAAATATACAAATATAATTACTTACTTTAGGAGGTAGCATTCGCACTTTCCCAACCCCACTCACTTTTTGGCCACCCTTCCTTATTCTTCAAGCAAAAGTAGCTGGCTTGTTGTGCTTATTTCTAGGTGATAAATTAAGTGTAATTTATACACCTCTATTGTTTCAACTGAAATCCTTACTCTATTAACAAAAAAAAGTAAATAGATAAGCTGACGACTTTTACACAACGTTTTAATGCAACCAGTCACTCTGTCAGTCAGTCAGTCAACCAACTGCAACTAGTCCATAAATAAAAATCACTTTTACTTTATTTCAATGGCCACTTTAAAATGCAAAATAAATATTTCACCTTCAACAAACAAATCTAATGTTAAACGTTTAAAATTTCCAAAAAACATTTTCAACATAAATTTCAAAATGTTGTGATAGGAAATAAAATTTATAGCGACGATTTTTCATTTCAGCAAGCAGCCGTGGAAATGACACACACTTCTTAAAACAGAAAAAGACCACCTTTAAGATTTTGTATCGAATTTGAACAGAATCGTAAACGAAAAATTCCAATTCCACTTTTTAAGTTATTTCAACTGAACAGTCATCTGCAGCTGAAAATAATACAATTTAAAATGCGAAATTTAAATTCAACATAAAACTAAGAAGTATTTGCCAGCAAAGCGAGAAGGTAGAAAGAAGCTCACGACGATTGCCGGCACGCAAATTTGTCAACTCACTCACTTGCTTTTACGCACACAGAGGAAGAACAGAAAAAGTGACAAGATAAGCCGGGCTAATAAGCCATTAAAAAAGCATAAATTGTATTGTTAGCACTTTTAATAAATTTTATGCCATGACATATTTTAATTGCAGGACCGAAACGAATTTAAAATTCACCCTTCCTATATAAGAAATTGCTTTTGAAAATTAAGGGATAAGATAAAATTTAAAAAAATAAAAAATCAGAAATGATTCTTTATGCAGCAAACTGCCTTATAACAAAATCTTTTATAGCTGCCAAAGTAATTGAGCTAGCTATAAACAAGGTTAGTTTAGTTAGTAAATCTTTCTGTAGGGAGCTGGAAGTAGCGGCATATCTTGCCCAAAGTAGGAAGAAATTGGACATTCCTTGTTTTAAGTAAGAAATTAAAAATATTTTTTTAACGAGATTTGATTTTATAGCCTCTTTAAATGTACGAATATTTTAAAGACAGATTTACACCTAATTTAAATGCAATAAGCTAAAAGAATGTCACTCGCAACTTCAAAATATTAAAAAGTCTTGATTTACATAAAAGCTTATTAACTCGCAATTTTCACTATGCAAGTCTTATTAGCTGAACTGATTTGCTTTTAGAGAACGGGATGAGATATTTTACCTCATGAAGTAAAATATCTCACACAGTTCTCTAAAAGCTAATCAGCTCAGCTTATAAGACTTGCATAGTGGAAATTGCGAGTTAATAAGCTTTTATGTAAATCAGGACTTTTTAATATTTTGAAGTTTAATTTATGAGTACTTAAAACAGGAATTGAATAAATCAGGTGTGTTCTAAAAATTAATTTTTTTTCATAATATTAAAACGTTTTACTTAACTTTGAAATTGGCATATTGTAAAACAGCTTCAGACATTTGTCACGTTTTATATAAAATTTTACTAAAGTGGAAATCAAGATGAGCAAATCAGTAATTTTATAATTGGCCTAAAAATGACGTGAACGTGATTTCGGCAAAAGTTCATTAATGTGGTTTTAAAATCACATGTGGTTTTGAAATCGCATGTGGTTTGGAAATCTCGTGATTTATAGAAAATACAGATTTTAAAGACGCATTAAGTGCAAATTGTCAAACAAATGATGCAAAAGTGATGTCAGCAAAAATTTATATATGTGGTTTTGAAATCATACGATATACATAAAACACATATTTTAAACATACATTAAAATTAAATTGTATTTAAAGTATTTCTGCCGTTAACACATTTTTTAGCAGAAATTAAATGCTACCGCCCCTTTAAAATAATACACTTATGGTAGAGTAAATTTTGGCCGCGGACTCGCTCGCCAATTAAGTTTCATACAAACTTTAATCAAAATTTTTTCTTAGTGGATGACTATTGCATAACATCTACCTATATGAAGAATTTCAGCTCCATCCGACCAGTGGTTTAGGCTGTGCTTTGATAGATCAGTCAGATATATCAGTCAGCCAGTCACCTTTGAGCTGTATACATACATATATTTACGAGTATCATAAGTGATCACATATTTTATAATTTATTTAGAAATCATGTGATTTTCCAAAAACACATATTTTAAAGCTACAATAAGCTCAAATGATCCCACAAATGATGTAAAAGTAATTTTGGCAAAAACTAATATATGTGGTTTTGAAACCACATGTGCGTTTAAAATTAAGTGATTTATAAAAAACATAGATTTTAAAAATACATCAAAATTAAATTGTTTTTTTTTTCAACAAAAAAGAGTTTTTGCCGTTAAAATTTTGTTTTATGAGAAATTATTAGCAACCTTCCCTTTAAAATTATAGGTATACAAGAAAAGTAATCCCATATTTTATAATATAATTATTAATTTAAACATTATATGATATACAAAGTATATGTTGGCAATAATTCATATACGTGGTTCTAAAATCACTGGTGGTTTTGAAATCACGTAATTTACAGAAAACATATAAAAGAAAAAGAAAATTATTTTTATCGTTAAAATTTTGTTTTAGAAGTAATTCTTGGATATCTTTCCTTTGAAATTGTAGACGTACAAAATAGTAATCACATATTTTATCATTTAATTATTAATTTAAACATACTATACAAGGTAAGTCTTGGCAAAAATTCATATATGTGGTTTTGAAATCACATGTTATTTTGAAATCAATTGATTTAAAGATGCAATAACACTAAATTGTTTCTTTCAACAGATAAGTATTTATGCCGTTAAAACTTTGCTTTATGATAAATTATTGGATACCGTCCTTTTAAAATTATACACATATAAAATTATCATATTACCGTCCTTTTAAAATTATAAACATACGAAATTACATATTTTATCATTTATTTATTAATTTAAACATATAAAAAGTAAATCTCGACAAAAATTCATAAATGCGGTTTTGAAACCACATGTGGTTTTGAAATCACATGTTGTTTTTAAATCACGTTATTTAGATAAAACATATATTTTGGAGGATACATTAAAATTAAATTTGTTTATTCAACAGAAAAGTATATTTTGCCGTTAAAATTTTGTTTTAGGAAAAATTCAAGGCTACCGCCTCTTTAACATTATATATGTACATACGAGATAATTAATCACATATTTTATCATTTGTTTATGAATTCAAACATATTACGCAAAGTAAATTTCGGCAAAAATTGTTATATGTGGTTTTAAAATCACATGTGGTTTTGAAATCACGTGAAAGAACAGAAGAGTAAATCTTGAAGATTATTACCAGGGCTGTTCTGCAAATCCTTTTTCGTGAAAGTGATTGATCAGTAAATCAAAATACGTGAGTGTAAATATGAGTATATACATAAATCACAACGAAAGTCGTAGCTGCATTTCACATTTGGGCTTCAAAATCAAATGAGTTTTAGAGCAGGCCTGTAAAACTAAATTGTATTTTTCCCACAGATCTTTTGGTTTGAGAGGATTTCTAAAGAATCTACTAATAAAAAACTTTCGAAACAGCATAAATTTAATCCAGATTATTTCTAAATATTTCCAGAAAAAGTAACTGCAAAAATATCTGACTGAAATCGGGTTTCTAGCAGCGGGCGGTATTCATATTATTTCAACATTTAATTTAACAAAGTTTAAATTTATGTGACTTTAAATAGCCCACAAACAGTCAACAGTCTTCATTTGGTATCTCAGAACCAGAAAATATCAAAAAGCAGCGCCAGTTATTTAATATATATGTATTTCTTTCAATTCTTACATGATTTGCAAATACTTGTGTGCAGTTTATTTTTATTATATTCTGTTTTTTTTTTATTAATAATTTACACATAATTAATAATTAAGGCGAAATTGAATTTTCGTGTAGGCCGATTTTATTTAGTTTTCAATTAAGTAGTCGTTTTATATAAATAAAAAACATTGTTACCGTTTGGCTGTTATTTTCCATACAAATTGCTTTATTAAGTGCTTAAGTGTGGATGTGTGTGTGTGTGCGAGTGTGTTATATGTGACGTTTGTGTTTTAAGTCTTTTGTTTAATTCATGTTCTGTTTCATTTGTTTCCTTAATTGTTTCATTATGAATTGTAAATGTTCGCTGGCTGGAGCGAATCAATTATAACATTTTGTTTGTTTAATTGAATTTACATTTTCGTCAATAAACTTGTTAAATAATGATCGCAATTAAGCGGTAGTATAATTTAGCAGTAATTAAGTAAATGTTTTATATAGCTGGTCTTGTGCAGAAAGGTCCTAACTAACATATTTGAAGCGTTACAAGAGAAGGAAAGAACATAAGAAAAGGTGAAGCAAAATCTATTATCCAATTTTATTTGGAAACAGTCTAGTTCACAATTGTCAAATATGATGGACATAAAACACCATTTGCAAAAGCTATTACATCTTACGATAGGATGATTAATATTGCGCTACCCTTTAAAATAAATTCTTAAAGGTATGGTCACATTGAACAAATATTTGATCACATAAACGGAACAAATCTCTTTCTTAAATAAGTTGTATTAATGATCCACTTCTTTCTTTCGTTGCAAATGAAAACAGCTAAAGGGTAGTGAAATTTTAAGGGCTGATATTGATATTGAATAAAACACAAAATCATTGAACAAATATAAACGGAACAAATCTTTTTCTTAGATAAGATATATTAACGATTGACTTCTTTCTTTCTTTGCAAATTAAAACAGCTAAAGTTTTTATGGTGGCGTGACATAATGTCCAGTGTCATAATGTCCATGGACATAATGACGCACCTTTAAGTGTCATATTGTCCATGGACGTTATGACACTTAACAAAGCGACATAACGTCCATGGATAATATGACACTTTCAATATGGACTTTATTACACTTTAAAATGTGTCTGAATGTCCAATCTCTTTGAATTGAAAAAAACAATTTTATTTATTTTAAATTACAGAAATGCATAGTTATATATGTATGTAGATATATTTATTGGTAATTATATATTTATGTTATCTTTTACAATTTGTCGGCAGTATGGACAAAGTAAAAGTGAATTATTTTGTTTACAATTTTTTTTGTATGAATTAATGTTAAATAGTCGAACTTTATTTTTAATATTTCTAATATTATATGATGATGGGTTGGTATCATTCGTCTAGCTCGAGTTCAATCCTGGTTAAAGCCAAGAAATATTTTTATTTATAATTATAACAATAATTGCCGCTATCATTAACTCTTGATCAAAGAAGACAGGAAAAAATAATTGAATACACTAAAGCTGGGGGACAACTAGCTGTTTCACAGTCGCTACACTGCTCATCAGCACCCACTAGGAGACAAATATAGATGAAAAAATAAATAAGGGCTCAGTGGCTGAGTTGGTTAAGCAGCCGTATTAAAAATACATCATGTTTACACGGTACTGAGTTCGAATCCTAGTGGGTGCTGATGAACAGTGTAGCGACTGTGAAACAGCTAGTTGTCCCCCAGCTTTAGTGTATTCAATTAATTTTTCCTGTCTTCTTTGATCAAGAGTTAATGATCGCGGCAATTATTGTTATAATTATAAATAAAAATATTTCTTGGCTTTAACCAGGATTGAACTCGAGCTAGACGAATGATACCAACCCATCATCATATAATATTAGAAATACAATTTTTTTTCTAAATTTTGAAAGCAGTTGGAGCAAATTTTGAAGTGCTTGCAAGGCATCAATAAAACATTCCTTGGCCCCGTAGCACATATTACACATTTTAAAACCTCAGTCGTCTGGCTGAATTGAATCTCGCCTTCTTCATCTTCTGAGTCAGCCTCCTTTTCTTCGCAATTCTCCTTGGAAATGGCATCACTATCTACAATTCGATTGTCCTTATTTATAATAAACGTAAAGTAGTCAGACAAGGAGATGTCTCCTTTATCTAGCTGTTGAGTTAGTTGATACATTTTTTTATCCTTATCCTTCTGTGGCTTGCTTTTGCTTGGAAGAATGGACAAAGCTCCAGCCACAGTTTTACTCAAAGAAAAGGAGAATTGAAAATCTTCAGTTCGAATTGCGTTAAGAAATTTAAAAAATTGGAAATGCTTTTCAATATTTCTAGAAAGTTTTGAATTAAAGCCTTCCAGTGCACTAGTGGATCTAATGGATTCATGGTGGACAGAAACCTTGTGGGGTGTTATCTGTGAGTTTACAAAACCCATTTCGTTTATCCGTTAAAAGTTTATTGAAATTTAAAATTCTAAGAATTGGCATTATAATGCTGGAAAAAATATGTATATATTGTATGTTTAAGAAAAAGTTGCGAAAAAAGAAAAAATAATGTTTTTGTTACGTTGAAAATAACCGAAAATTTGTGAATTAGTGGTAAAAGCAAAATTCAAAGGGAAAAATAAGAAAAAATTGGCGCCGAGGTAAGCTCTGCAACCTTTTTTAATATCATTTATAACTTTAAATTTGTTTCTAAGTTCTTCTGGGACAGAATGATTGTGATTGTAATCCAAACTTAATTGCTCACATATTCTATTTTTCCCAAGAGCAATAGCTACATTGCAGTTATTAAAATAGCACGTATATCTCGTGTATTCCGCATACTGATGTTTTTGGCGAAATATCTGCTTTAGATCCGTGAACACTAAAAGTTTTGAATTTTTTCGAAAGCCACTCACGAATTCATATTTATATGGTGTATTTTCCATATTAGGTTTTAATTTTTGCTTCTTTAACACTTGAAGATCACTTGCATACTAACATTAAATTTCACCGAAATTTTAAAGCTATAACGGTATTAGAAAATTCCTTCATTACTTTCATATACAAATTAAAAATTTTTTGGACATTATGACATACCATTAAGTGTCATAATGTCCATGGACCTTACGACAATTTTTTTCTGAACGTTATGTCGCTTTGTTAAGTGTCATAACACCCATGGACAATATGACACTTAAAGGTGCGTCATTATGTCCATGGACATTATGTCACGCCGCCGTTTTTATAATTTGAGAGTATGCAGATCAGCAACTCAGGAATATTTTATTTTTAAGAGAAATAAATACAAAGCCTGCTGAGCTATTTGCCTGAGTACAGAAACATCAAGAACTGCACCACCCTGTAGAAATTGTCTTTATCAAAATGTGTAAGTTTCTTTCAAAAGAGTGGTGAAATTTTAAGCGCTGATATTGATATTGCACAAAACACAAATTATTTAGCAATTGTTCTCATTTCTTTTTAATATGATAATATTGGCATGGTTCCTTTATGTATGGAAGCAAATATCGTCCAAATGGATGCCGTGACATCGGCAGCCCTCCTCCATCCGATTGACCAAATATTCGATGACGCTTATCGGTTTTGCCTAGTATATCGCGAGATCAAGCTAATAATGAGTATAAGAAAAATTTTATTATCACACTTATATTAGTTTCACTTGTATGTTTGTTTGTAATACTCCAACCCATGTCACATAAGTGATTATTATATACGTAGGTATATAAAACTGTATATACAGTATTGGTGCTGTATTTTGGGGGGGGTGGTTTGGGGATTGGTGAAGCCGATTTTGAGAATTCACAAAAAAATTCGCGAAAACACTTCTTGAACCGGTTTGGAACTGGTTCATAGGCTTTTGCCTATGAACATGCATCTAAACTATATACCGTTGGTCTCATGTAAAAAGGACCTAACAAAAATTATTGCAATTTTACAGGAGCAGGAAAAATCGTAATAGAAACTCTATAAATAGGTACATCTAAAAGTAACTTTTTTGCTCAATTGCTTGTAAGAGCGATATTTATGAAATTATATAATTAAATCTTTGTGACACTGTGTACGTGTGTGAAACGTAGTAGAATACCTAAAAGAGCTCAATTCAGGGGAAATACGTGTTAGGGCCTTTCTACGTGAGACTAACGATACGGTCATTCGCTTTAGTCCGCAAATTAAAGTTGCCGTATTGCTTCTGAGGAAGTGAGGGGATTTTGACGTTTCCTGAAGCCCTTTTAAGAAAAAAAAAACTTCTAACCGCTTCGCTAACCGAATCGGAACCGGTTTGATATATTCGGTGCGCGTTTTAACCGTGAAACGCATATCTGAACTATTAACTGTCATTCGATTTAGTGCGAAAATTGAAGTTGCCATATTGTTTACGGGTAGGTACGGGATTTTGGCAATTCCTAAAGCCGATTTCGGGAATTCGAAAAATAATCTGGGTGTATGAATAATTAGTTTGATATCGAAGCGTGTTTTCTAGTTTTTTAAACTATATTAATTTTAAAATAATTTGAATTTTGGATCCCACAATGATCTAAAATTTTCATGAGAAAATTAAACAAAAAAAGAGTTATTTTTTGTGATATTTTGTATAAAAAGGAGTAGTTTTTTGCAAAATTGTAATTAATATAATTAAAATGTGTGGATTACATTTTTGATGACGTGTCGGTTTTTTAATTTTTTTATTTTTCTTTACTGTTTTCAGTATAGATACGAGACCTATTTAAGAAATATGTAATGAACTTTTATTTCAGCTTTAAACTATTCAAAAGCAGACTTTCGTAAAAATAAAGCAAACACACTTGTTTTGTGCTTATTTACGTTTTATTTTAAAATATTTTAATTGAATATCAATTTTCATTGGCAGCTTAATGATTTTATTGTTTAATCGTTAAACATGTTTAAAAATTTATTGCTTGGCCATAAATTTAAATGTTAAACAAATAGCAATATTTAATTATTACACCTGCTTGGCGCCTAAAATTAATTAAAAAGTAACTAATATTACAATTTTATATAAAACTATAACACAAGCAATTGTTTTTAAAAATTAAAAACAAAAAGCTGATCTACTAATTGTCATCTGTCCCACTGTTTTAAAAAAAATACAACTTGAAGCTTTTAATATTACAATATTTCAACTTAGTGTTCAATTCAATTGGTATGAATAGTGATTTCTTAACAAAGCAATTAAACGGCTTGTACATTTTTTGCCTTAAATAGTTTATGAGAACTGAGTGAAATACTCAGTAATATGCAGATTTGTTCAAATAAGAAAAACAAATTTCAGTTGTGAGAAACTATGGAAAGTTTTTAGGAAAAAAAAACTGCAATTAAATAATTTTATATGGTTGTACTTAATAATACTATAGTGTTAAATTTAAAATACCATGGGAATGACGCACCATAGTAGTAGTAGTTATAATAATAAGTAACCATAGTATAGCACTATGGTGCGTATAAGTTTAATTGAGCTCTCCTGTGGTTCTCCAACCGAACGGTCGTATTAAAAAAAAGCGAACAAAAAAAAAAAAATTAAATTCTTTTCAAATCAATAATATACACTCTAGTTCTTTTAAACAACAACAGCGATAATCAATGCTAAAAATTGACATCGTGGGAAAACTAACAAAAACCGATTTGTATGTACTTACATTTTATATTAGTTGACCACACTGGCTTAAGAAAATGTGCAAAAGAAGAACAAAAAAGTCCCGTTACGTTTGCTATGTACGCATTCGTATTGAATAACAACAGAAGCTGGATTTAGATATTCTTTAGCGATTGTGTTACGCAGAGTGTTCAGTTTTAATTAGTTTGATAAATTGCATCTCATAAAATAATAAATCTTTAAAAATGGGACGAGGAAATTCATTAACTGGAGAAGAAAGAGGAAAAATTGAAGCCTATTTTACCCAAAAGTTATCATTCATAAAAATTGGAGAGAAAATCGGAAGAAGTGCTCGTGTTGTCTTCAATTATATCAAAAATAAGAATTCATATGGGAAAAACATGAAAGGAAGACCAGCAAGTGTCTTATCGGCAACAGATAAGCGCGCACTTTTAAGAATAGCATCGAACACCCCTGATTCCATACCAAAAATAAAGGCAAAAGCCGAAATTTCTGCTAGTATTTCGACTGTTCGGCGCTTGACTGTGGGTGCTCGGCATATCCAAAGAATGAAATTGAAAAAAAACCTGTATTAAAAACTGTTCACAGAAAAAAACGTTTGGACTTTGCTAAAGTTCACATGACGTGGAATACCGAATGGCGCACGGTTGTCTGTTCTGATGAAAAAAAATTTAACCTTGATGGTCCTGATGGGTTTAATTACTATTGCCATGACATGAGAAAAGAGGAGGTAATATTAAGCCGTCGACACAGTCGCATTGGTGGAATTATGGTATGGGGTGCCATATCATACTATGGCCAAATTAAACTACAATTTAAAAGTACAAAACTTAATGCAGAACAATACAAGAACATTCTCGTACAAGCTTTTCCGGAATGCAGTAACATCTTTGGGCCTTTGCCTTGGATTTTCCAGCAGTATAACGCTCCGATACACAATGCCAGAGCGGTAAAAGCCTGGATAAGTGAACAAAATGTGAAGCTGATGGACTGGCCACCTTACTCACCCGACTTAAACATAGTTGAAAACGTTTGGGGATCGCGTTCACGGAAAGTTTATGAAGGAGGTAAGCAATATGAAGAAATTCCATCGTTGATCCATGCAATCGAGACCGCTTGGGACGATATTTCTTTAAATTACCTTAAAACTCTCTACGATTCCATTCCAAGTCGAATATTTGAGGTTATAAAGCACCATGAAGGCAGCACTCATTGCTAAACGTTAGAGGACACGTCAAAACAAATAGTTCTTAACAATAAAAACTAATCTAGTGAATAACTTTTATGTTTTCCAAACTTTTCTTTGCCGTTGTTATTCAAATGAACTACTTTTTTTTAGTTTTCCAGCATTTTTTTTTTGTTTTAAATATAATAAATAAATAACAAGAACATTAAAGAAAAAAAATTTTTGTCGATTATAATAAACAATGAAATAAAGTATCTAAAAAAAATTATTGCATCTTTTTGTTTTGGTTGGTTAGTCAAAAATTCGCAGTAACTAATACAGTTTTTGCTGTTGTTATTTAAATGAACTGGAGTGTATTGTATTAAATTGTAAAAACAATAACAAATTATTTTAAAAAACAACAGGAAAATAAATTCCTTACATTTCATTTACTAAACAATAAAATCAATTTCAATAAAACAAGTGCGGTGGCAGTGCATTGTTATTGTTGTTATTGTGCGTGAAGATTACCTACCCAGTTGGAAAAAAACTATACATTAAAGTTTTGTTTTCTTGGAAAACCGCAATAAGTGGAAGAGCGAATTTATGCAAAAGAAGAACTTTGTGACAATTATTTTTATATACTTTTAAATTAAAAAATATAAATAAAAAAAAAATTGCATGAGCGTACCTAGTAGATGCAATTCTGAGAGGGAGCTTAGCTCCACTAGAAAAAACCTCTGGATTTCTGAAGAGGAATCATTGAAAAAATCATTGGACAATCTCCTGTCTCTAAGAGATAAAAAACGCACGCGTTCGTGCTCGCCAAGCATTGTTGTGGAGAATTGTTAACAGTAACAACTTTTATATTATGCCAAAAATATATATAAATTACTTTTAAACTATTTTCTTTAGGAGATATTTAAAAAAAATAGTTTTCTAAGACTTGTATGGCAACTAAAGATTTGAAGTGCGTTTTTCTCGAAACAAGCTTTTTTATAGTTATGACTATGTTGCAATAAAGGAGCGATTTGTTTGCCCTTCCGACAACACTGTCAGAATTTATTTATCATATTTTTTTATGAGTATTGCCGCATAAATTATGCTTACGCTCATAAGCATAAATTGTGCTTACGCTCTATCTTTTTCCTGAAATCTTATACACTAATCACTATAGTTTTTAAATAAATAACACAAATGGTGTTTCGACTTTAATATTTATATTATTTATTATAAAAGAAGAAACCACAACAAAATGATCAATAAATGTCAAACATTGTAACCTACTTAGTAATAAGCTAAAGTAATCTTTTTTTTACATAAATATGCAAAAAAAAAGTCATGTTTTTAATAAATTTTAACAAATTAACATATCTTACGTTTGGTTGAGTGTATTTTTCTTTTTTTTTTTTAAGAAAAAAAAAATTATAATAAGTATAAGCTGACATGACAACACAAAGATTTTAAATTGATTTTAAAAGGCATGAAAGAAAATATTAAAATTGACAATACTACAAAAAGATTTTAGTAAAAAATATATCTCACACAAAACGTGGCTCGATCTAGAGATATTAAAATCAGGCAAGATCTTTGATAGGGGGTAGTAGGAAAAGAGATCAGTATTCAGTTATTTAGCAAAACAGTGACCTTTTTAAATGACAAATTAAATTATGACAGATAATGAACGAAAATTATGCCAACACAAATCTTCGGCACTGTTGACTAAAGAACAATTTGGCTCAATTTGCTTAAACCTTTCCTGATCATATCATAAAAACTATGGAAAAATGTTGAATCTATCAGAAAAGGGGACCTACTCGTAACATACATAGTGGTTTACTGTTTCAAACATAATTTTTCTTCTACTTTCTAAATATTTGCTGCAGGAAATTTTTTTAAATTCATGTAACACAACCATGTTATCACAGCCTACCCCCATATTCCTGCGCTAAAGCCGAACCAAAACTAGGCGTGCAGATCCATGGTAACTAAATATGTAATAATAGTTCGTTACAAGCTTTGATTTTACTTTGTATTAAGATGCAAATATACATACATATGTATCTTGCATACAACAATACTTTGATGTAGTCAACCATAGTAAGATGTAGCATGATCACGACATAAATTCATTCTTTTAGCCATAACACGAATGCATCCTATTAAAGACATGTACAAGAAATAACTAATAGAACATTATGTTACTTTTAAGTTCCTCGTCACTTGACACCTTTTCTGTCACTGGCCGTTGCCGCGACAGTGTGCCTCCTAAGTGTAATCATTTGAAGATACACTTAAAGTACGTATGTGTATTGCACTGTTATAATTAAATCTAAGCATTTGAATCGCGCCACACATACACATATGTATGCACATTCCAAAGAGACAATGTATGGTCTTCAATTATCTGCATGTGATGTCTGATCAGCTTACCCCTAAGCGTGGGAAGCAAATTAGTTTCCCAAGTCTTTAACTTTAATAATATAATAATTAACATAAATGAGTCATCTAGAACTTCTCATAAGTAATATATAAGTAAACGTAATTTTAGTTTTAAAAACAATCATAATTCCACAAGACTTGAGCAACAATTAAGTTGCTCGTCTTTAAATATAAATAAATTTTATCACAAACAAAAATCATTTTATTTGTTTTTAATTTATTTATCTATTATTATATCCACCAAAATTTTTTGTTTAACCATATTATTGTTGTTGAAAACCATACTATGTGACATCCAACCATACTAATATGGTTATATATGACTTTTGTATTTGCAAGCTAAGGCAAAATCTTTAATAAATATTTTTTTATTACAGCTAACATGTACTACAACTTCGAACAGGAATTATGTACGTTCATCCCATTGAAATACAAACTGAATATTTTTTTGGTGATATACCTAGGTTAGGTTTGACAGGCTGCCAGCTATTATAAAGCCAGCCCACTTGGGTCCAGTAAGGTCGCGTTGTGTTGCCTGGATATGATATGTATCTCAGTAGATCTACATATCACTAACTTAGAACCAACCCGAGGATCGGATAAATGAGTCCAATCCACTTACATCGCATTCCGATACCTCCGTCAAATCATGCAGCATCGGTCTGCCTAGCTACAATGCCCTTATATAGGAACGAGCTAGACACTGACAGAGCAAGTGTTCAACGCTCTCTTCTTCCTCCTTGTCTCAGCAACTTCTACAGAAGTCATTAAATGGAAGATATAACCTCCTTGCCTGCGTCCCTATGTGGCAATGTCCCGTCAGAACCGCCACAGCAGAACACAACCTCCGTCGGGGCAAGCCCCTAAGGATAATAGTCCTCCTGTTATCATATCTGGGCCATGTCAGCATTGATATTCGACAGGTACCCTCATTAGACTAGCTGTCTTGAGCGGTCTGAAAAAGTTGACGCTGTACTTGTTTCTTACAGCTCGCAGCGGGATTCCAACGATCCCATCAATACCTCTTGGTTGTAGCTGGATACCGGGCTTTCATTCGCTACTAGATTACCGGACACTTCATTGTGCCCCCGTACCCAGATAAGCTCCAGGTTCGAATGTCTCGCTATCTCGTTTAGAGATATCCGGCATTCACGAACCAACCTGGATGTCGTATAGACTCCAGCTAGTGCACACAACGCAGCCTTACTATCAGTAGAAATTCGGATATCATTCCCGCTTAACCAGTTAGCTGCCCTCATAATGATAGCAAATTCGGCCTGCACTACGCTACCCTCATTTTGCAGCCTGAAACTTATCCGCCTCTCATATAAGGGGATAAAGATACTTCCAGCGACTCCCGAGTACGACTTGGATCCATCTGTAGAAATTTCCAGCACGTCCTCTTGACAATCTGTGTCAGTCATCTCGGAGAACGAGCCTGATAAAATTACATTAAATCTCTTGCCGGGCAGTAGAGCCGGCGAGCAGTAATCAATATTCTCCGAAAGGTTCACTATTCTTCCTATTATTGAGGCACGACCATATGTCGCCTCCGCCTCTCATATAAGGGGATAAAGATACTTCCAGCGACTCCCGAGTACGACTTGGATCTATCTGTAAAAATTTCCAGCACGTCCTCTTGACAATCTGTGTCAGTCATCTCGGAGAACGAGCCTGATAAGATTATATCAAATCTCTTGCCGGGCAGTAGAGCCGGCGAGCAGTAATCAATATTCTCCGAAAGGTTCACTTTTCTTCCTATTATTGAGGCATGACCATATGTCGCCTCCTTCCACGTCCC
The DNA here is from genome assembly GCA_914767995.1 of Thecocarcelia acutangulata. Classification (NCBI taxonomy): domain Eukaryota; kingdom Metazoa; phylum Arthropoda; class Insecta; order Diptera; family Tachinidae; genus Thecocarcelia; species Thecocarcelia acutangulata. Next base: position 96,979,473 of record OU612097.1, on the reverse strand, counting down.
GCTTGACCACAGCCTGGTAGCTGAATTCATGGCTATTTCCTTCACCATGAGATCAGCCGGCAGCCAGTTCAGCATAATGAAAAGTGCTTTCGATGACGTAGTGCCGGAAGCACCAGTCGCCATCAAAGCAGCAGTATGCATTATCTTTTCTGCGATTTTGCAGTAGGTAGTTTTCTCCAACGTGGTGATTTCTTAAAACGCAATTAGCAAAAGCTTTTGCATTAATTAATTTTGTGGCACCCTGTTTATTTATCTATATATCACCAAAAAACAAACAATCTGCCATTTCAGTTTAAGCACTTTTTTAAAACATTTTTAGGATTGACCTCGTTCATAATTTGAACGTAAAACCAATTTAGATCTCCATCTATATTTTAGAAAAACTGAAACTGAAAAAGAAATTTAACTAAAGCAAATTTCTCTACCAGACATTACGGCTCCATTATAAAATATTTCTACTCAAAAAAAAGCTTAAATTGCTTAAAAACAGTAAATTAAAAAGCTGTTTTTTTCAATTTAAAATTCAATTCTTTTTGTTGTCTTAATTACCATTTTTTGGTTGAAAGGCAAAAAAAAAAAAAAAAAAAAAAGAACGAGATAGAGAAAAAGCATAAAATTGAGTGACTAGTATTTGAACGTGTCTATAAACTCTTTTAAGCAGAATAACAAAAACTGAACTATAAGCTGATTTCAAAGTCAAAACCTTGAAGGACAGCACACACCTTTTGAGATTTTTGAATTATTTATCTCTCATTTGTTTTTTCGAATAAAAGAGTCATTGGCATAAAAATGAGTTTTTGTTGTTTTGTAGCGAATATTAGCAAATTCGTATGTTTCTTATAAAACAATAAATTTCAGTTGGTTTATTAAATTTAGATAAAAAATGGCGTTCAAGCTAAAATTTGTTGAAAATATAGAGAATTTCTGTAGGCTGATGCCTGAGCGGCCACCAGAAGCAAAGGCAGAAACGATAATGGTTTGTGTTATATCAATGCTAAAAAGTGTCAGAGTAAGACCGCAAAACTGAATCCAAAAACTAACATAGTGTAACCAAATTTAGAACGCAGCATTATTCGCCGACATCTTTTCAGCGACGTTCACGGCTGTGATCGTGCCTCTGTGTCTAACAAATTCGCTGTGGATCCCATCATCTAAAATTTCTCCTTCGTACATGTAGTAGGGTATACTGCAATTGCCCATCCGGGGTAGGTATTGCTGAAAATAGCCGTGAATAGATATTATCTGTGCCAGGTAATAATTTACCTCGCCAAGAAAATAACTCTTAGTAAGGACACCACAACCTTTCAAGCGGAACTATACGCAATAAGAGAAGCTTCCCAATAGGGGACACAAAGGCGTAATGATAAAAATTCTCTCTGATAATCAATCAGTCCTCAGCAATTGGCGTCGGTTACTTAAAAGCAATTACTGCAACGGCAGAATAGGCTAAATGAGCTGGCAGGCCAGAACCAGTTTGCTTTAGTCTGGGTTCCAGGACATGAGGGGCATTGTAACGATAAGAAGATAGGTATCTGTATCAAAATTGGAGCAGAGGGGACCTTTGGCTTCAACAAGAGTCTCCTCAAGAGGAAGGTTAATGAACTGACTGAGTGAAGAAAAAGTGAAAGGAAATACATAGTATTGAACTCTCCAAGAAATTTTTTATCTTTGATTCAAAGAGGGCTGAACTTGCTCTCAGACTAGATAGGAAAAGCCTGAGAACACTGACAAGTGTACTTACAGATCATTAAACCTGCCTAAAAGTATGGACATTTGCAATACAGACATATGCAGATTTTGCGATGAAAAGAAGGAGGGAGCTGTAGGACGTTGAGTGAACAGAACTTTCTATCACTCCCATTTAAGTAGATAGTCCTGTTTCTTGACGTCCTTACCCCGCAAGGTATTAAGGAGAAGCACAATAGCTCAACAAAGCACCACTTTTGTGAACCATCCCACAACCATCTTGGCTTTGTGCTTCTTTTGTCGGGAACATGATCCTGAACTTCCTGACAAAAGAATGTATTGGTTCTGTGTTGTCACTCGTCTGAGACATATTTTAATTACGTCTCTGACGCAGGTTTAAAAAGGCTTTCATAGCCATTGCTTTTGGGAAACGTGGACATGCAAACCTGTGTACCCTGCGAAGTCTTAAAATGGTCGTTAATTGTTTGGTTTGAAGTAATGCGAAAGCGATTCCAAGGTGGGCATCAATCTCCCAAACATTAACGTGGGAGGTGTTTTAGTTGATAACACATATAGAAATGTATATAAAGACAAACACAACGAGGCTGACAACTCTCGTGTTGCATTAATACATTTTCCTTCTCTCAAACCCATAAAAACAGGTATCAGATTACACAAAGAAATTTGTTTTGTTAATAAAAATCTTTTATATTCTTACTCCATCTTACATGCAACAAAACTCCATTACATAGTGAAAATTTTCAAGACAAACTTTGTAAGCGTTCACCTTTACAAAATGTTCAATTCTGACTTATGACAGAAATTGGCTTTGAACAGCTAAATGTTGAATTTGTACTTTACGTCTTTCTTTGGCCTATTTCTTCTCAGTCATTTATAATTTCACCACCTCAAATCGATTTCAATTTAAAGTCATGTCTCTAAAATGAATTTGTGTTGAAATTATGCTGCAAAATTGCATCATGCAAAATACTTACGAAAAAAAACTTCAGTTCAAAGTGACACCAAATAAGCGGAAAACAGCCACCTCACCGAACTTGAATGCATACGAGTACCAACCAGACAATAAAGTTTTCGACTGGCTGGCTTATAGACATCATTCTCTGGTTACATATCAAACGTTTTGTATGCAAATTTAACTTTTTGTTTTTCTTTTTTGTTTTTTATTATTTATTTCCTATATTGATTGAGCGGCGCATGTATGTCTAGTATGAAACATCATCTGCGCCATGCAGCCAGCGTGTGTGTCCATTGCGAGAACCAGACAAAGTACTGATTGCGAAGGTGGTGTTGCTAGTGACACTGATGACTGGTTATTGTTAGAAATGTGATAAATTTTAAATGAATATTGTTTGTAATTATTTGCTGTTGAAGTTAAAATATCCAGTTGATATGTTAAAAGCGCAATTTCTTACTGCACGGGCTGCCTTGTCTTGTTTTGTTTGCTTTTAATCAGTTATTTGCTGGCTGTCGACTAAACATTTATTTCATTTGAATAATATTTATATGAATTCACTTTTCTTACTGGCTGAATTAATAGAAATTTGTATTTGTTTCGTAGTGTTTTTGGTTTTTGTTTTTGCATATATTAAAGTTAATTAATTTTTTATTTTATTGCACGATTTAATAATATTATTGATTATTTGAAACACTCCCACTTTTCTTATACCTAATTTTATATTACATATGTGTTGTTTGTAAAATTGATTTTCTTGCGTAGTATTTAAGAAATCAGTGGTATTGTACCACATTTACACAGACAGATAGACACATGTTTGAATACCCTATATGATTTTCTACCAGCAGTGTTCTGAAACCATTAGAATGGTTATTTGAGAATTTCAAAATTTTCTCCTAACTCCCATTTTGGTGCATTTTAAAATTTCAAACACGGATTATGCAATAATATATTATAATAGCCCTATTCACAATCTTGTGCAAATGGTCTTGCATCATTGTATTTGCAAAATAATGGAATATATTTTTCCTTTACACTCACAAAATACACTAAAAAATTTCACTTTTGCAATTGCAAAATATGCAACCTCAAATGCACAAGATTGTGAATCGAGCTAATATGTTTTAAATATCTTATATGTATATTCTAAACACTCATATCTGTTGAGAATTATATCAATTGGAGACAAAATTTTGACAATCTTCCGGCCCAAAACAAAGGAGAGCTGATGTGATACCACTAACTGGCAAAGCTGCCTCTGGGTTAGTCCACACTAATATGTTATTACTTATTAGTGTGGACTATCGCAGAAAAGATAATGCGTACTGCTGCTTTGATGGTGACTGGTGCTTCCGGCACTACGTCATCGAAAGCACTTTTCATTTTGCTGAACTGGCTGCCGGCTGATCTCATGGTGAAGGAAATCGCCATGAATTCGGCTACCAGGCTGTGGTCAAGCGGGACGTGGTCATGCCTTAATAATAGGAAGAATAGTCTTCCGGAGAATATTGATTACTGCTCGCCGGCTCGACTGCCCGACAAGAGATTGGATGTAGTCTTATCAGGCTCGTTCCCCGAGATGACTGACACAGATTGTCAAGATGACGTGCTGGAAATTTTTACAAATAGATCCAAGTCGGACTCGGGAGTCGATGGGAGTATCTTTATCCCTTTATATGAGAGGAGGATGAGTTTAGCGTAGTGCAGGTCGAAGTTGAGGTCATTATGAGGTCAGCTAACTGGTTAAGGTACTACAGGATATACGGCAATGATATCCGAACTTGTACTGATAGTAAGGCTGCGTTGTATGCACTAGCTGGAGTCTATACGACATCCAGGTTGGTTCGTGAATGCCGGATATCTCTAAACGAGATAGCGAGACATTCGAGCCTGGAGCTTATGTGGGTACGAGGGCATAATGAGGTGTCCGGTAATGTAGTAGCGGATGAACTGGCAAAGGCCGGTGTTCAGCTACAACAAAGACAGATGGTCTACTGAGGATACCTGCCACATATCAAGGCTGATATGGCCCAAATATGATAACAGGAGGATTATCATCCTTAAGGGTTTCCTCCTAAGGGTAGAGTATAGAATATATAGCATGGGCGGGGTGACGAAGATCATATGCCCAAGATGGTATTAACAGTACGTTTAGTAGCGTCGCTGTAACTAACTATAACGATCTATGCCTTCGCATAGGAAGTTGCAGCGTGGTTAGCAATGAAATACATCTAAAAAAACTGTAAACCAATACAGCTAGTTGAGGCAAATCGTTCACCAATGTGAGTGGGATGCAAAACTCTCGGATACCGAACCACAAAAACAAGAAATCTGACCGCACTTAAAAATAATTACGATGACGCGAGAGCTGTTCTTCAGCCCAGTGCTGCTTTACGACTATATATGTATATAAAGTTATTTCTTATTTTTTAGTACGATATCGAAGCGTATTTTTTATAATAGTTTTCTAAACTACAGGGTGGTGCAGATCTACTTTTATGGTCGGAATCAAATGGCGCTATTCGTAATCTATCAGTTTCAACTCTTGATCTAGCTTAAGCTAGATCAAGAGCAACATGTGCAATGTGGCCAAAAATCCTCTAAATGGATCTATGCGATAGCGGCAGTTGTGCCAAAGGTCTTCTTGTTGCCGTTTCTGAACTATTCTGTACGCTATCCGTAACATATTAGATATTTTCTGCACTATGGACGGTACGTGGTCTTCCGGTACAAGGAAGATGTTTTACTGCACCATGTTGTCGAAAATTTGCCACCAGGCTAGGTTTGAACCGGTTTCTAGGTTAGGTTAGACTTAACAGGCTGCCAGCTAGTGGAAAGCCAGCTCACTTGGATCCAATTTGGTCCCGTTGTGTTGCATAGGTGTGATATGTATCTCAGCACATCTACATATCACTGTCGTAGAACCAACCTGAGGATCGGATAAAGGAGTCCAATCCATTTACATCACATTCTGATGTCTCTGCCAATATACATAGATGGGAAAAGATGCAAAGCACTTACGTAGGGAAGAGCTCGACGTCAACAAAGGAAGGTGCTGAAGTTCCAGTACGCACATTAAAAAAACGACGATAAGCACGTTGCGTCAAAACAATTGACATTTTTCAAAAATTTTTGATAGGTTTTGCTTCCGTGTAGAGCTTCACTTTAAATTTTTTTTGCTTCTTATAGACTATACGAGTATATTTTTAAACAAACTTTTTAGTTCGTACTAAAGCAAATCACCGTTAATACTTCAGATACAAGTTTTACGGTAAAAGCGCGTACCGAATATGAAAAACTGATTCCAAACCGGTTTACGAAGCGATTCCGAGTTTTTTTTGGGAGATCTCGAAGTCAGCTTAGGGAATAGCCGAAGTACCCTCCCCCCAACTTTCGTGGAAGCAATACGGCAACTACAATTTTTGCACAAAAGCGAATGACCGTTAATAGTTCTGATACTCGTTTTTCCGAGCAACCATCACGAAAAACTAGTTAACAAAGCTGTTCCTAGTTTTTTTTGCAAAATCGGCTTCGAGAACCGCCAAAATCCTCCCAGTTCTCCAGAAGCAATACGGCAACTTCAATTTTTGCACTAAATCGAACGACCGTTAATAGTTCAGATACGCGTTCCACGGCAAAAACGGCCACCGAATAGGAAAAACCGGTTCCAAACTGGTGAACCGAAGTGATTCTGAGTTGTTTTGGGAATTCCCAAAATCCGCTTAGGTAATCGCCAAAATACCCCCACTATGCAATACGGCAACTTCAATTTTTGCACTAAAGCGGCAACACGGTATATACAATAGTATATACTTATATAATAACCACGTATTACATATATAATAAAATAATAAAGCGTGTTAAAAAAAATTAAACAATTTTTGTAACATTGTAAGGCGCAAGCAAAGTTCCCTTTTGCCTATACTTGGTCGCTTCTCATGAGTTTGTTGCTGCCTCAACTTCATTTAAATTAAAAAAAAAAATTTTTTTTCTAACACATTTTTTCTTCTGGCTGTTGATATTGATTTATTAATTAATAATGATAAATTATTGTTCAATTATTGTCACACCTTCGTTATGTCAAGAAGTTTGATTGTGATTTTTGTTGTTTATTTGTTTCAATATTTTGAGCTTAAATAGTGGATTTGAGTCTTAAGATTTTTTATTTTTTCTTGTTTTAATGCAAAATATTATTATTTTGTTATACTTTATGTCTGCTTTTCTTTTGATTTATTTGGTTTCTTTGCTAATCTACAAGGCACGTTGCTGACTTTAACTTGTCTTTAACATTAAAATTTTAAATGAACGAGCAAAAAAACAAAATATAGGAAATTTTCTAACGCAATTACCTTAAAGAGATTTAATAATTGTTTATTAATCAAAAAATATAAACAGATTGTATTTTATGTTTCTTAGCTGTCCAGCTACTCTAATCATCAGTGCAAACTTGCAACCTTTGAAAGATATTTTCAAACATTTATACATACGAGTATATCCTAATACTTCAAATAAATTATTTATCTTTTAAAATCATCATGAAATACTTTTATACAAGTTAAAATATTTTTCGAGAACTTCTATTTAATAGAAGTCGTAGATACTATTATTTCGAATCCAGCCAAATAAAACGCACTACCAAAATGTGCGAGGAACACGGGGGTTAGAGGTGTAACAAAAGATAAAACTGGACTTACTGATATTCCAAAGGTGAGTGGTACGGAGGAGTGATGAACATTTTGGCGCCTGATCTTGGGTGGTGGCGATACTACGATGAGATGATGTGGACTGTTGGACAGCGAGAACGATTGGCTTTGAGGATTGGTGATGCGCCTGTCTTTTGTGAAGAAAGTCCTTACGATTTCGCTGAGTGTTTACATGCTGAGAAACCTCTAAGTCCAAAGCGATTACTACGGGCAACTGGTTTCCAATCAGTCGAAACGGCTTCCCTTGCTGCGCCTAGTTATACTATTCGACAGATAATCAAATACTCCACGTAGTCGTCTCCTTTCTACAAGGACTTTCTTTGTATTTCAAAAGGCAATTCAAAAGTTTTATGTTTTAATTATATATATGTCCACCATTGTACATGGTACTTACGTACCATAAATATTAACTAAAAAAAACGAAGTATGCATGTAGTTGCTTGAAAGATATGACAGTAAAAATGTGATGAAAAAAAAAATCGTCAAAAACAGATCTTATGTCGTCGAATCGTCAAACTGCTATTTATAGCACACAAAATCGTCAAAACGACGATAAATCATCACCCAAGCCAATACCCAAAAGGGTGAGGCAAATAACCCTGAAAATTCCCGCCCAATTGCAATTTGCTCTGCACTTTCCAAAGTAATGGAAAGCATGGTTACTTACCATCTTATGAGGTATCTGGAGTCGCAGAAACTACTTTGTGATCGTCAATATGGATTTCGTAAGGGTTGTTCTACTGGCGATTTTATGGCATATCTCTCTGAGAAATGGTGCCACGCAATTCATCATTTCGGTGAAAGTAAGGTGGTGGCTCTTGATATTTCAAAAGCATTTGACAGAACGTGGCCTGGTGCACTACTGGCAAAACTTACTGCTTTTGGTATCAGTGATGACTTTTCTCAGTTTATATCGAGCTTTCTCAGACACCGCTATATACGAGTTGTTATAGATGGGGTCTCATCAAACGAGTTCAAGATTAATTCAGGGGTACCGAAAGGCTCCGTTCTTTCTCCTGCCCTATTTCTTCTCTTCCTCAACGACCTTCTCTATCAAACTTCCAATCCTATCCACTCTTTCGTGGATGACAGCAGCATTTGTCACTCGTACTCTTTTAGTTATAGACCCAGCCTACCAGAGACTGCTGCCAAGAGGCTAAATATGAACGATTCACTGAATAGTGATCTTCTAAACAACAGAAAACGCCGAGCACATTATCTCCGGCAACTCGTGGTATATCCGATGCCTTGTTGGCTGTTCCTGTTAATACGACCTCAGACAAAGAAATTATTGCTTTCCCTTCAACACCTGCGCACGCAGCTCTCTTCCCATCCGTCCCTTCTCCTTCAATAAACACCGAAAATAGTTCTACTAAATCAAAATCTTCACTAATACCTCCATTATCGTAAATTCCGATAAATGATTCTCCAAATCATCTAGCAGTTATTAAGTCGCTCTTCCACCTAAAAAATTTATTTTTATATAAAGTTTGGCAAACTGTACATCAGTAGAAGATGTGAACTACTACTTATAAAAGAAGATTGGTTAGGCTGCTGACATTTTGATCCATTAATTTATATTCTCTAAACAAAACACTATTTCATCTTTCAAATTGACTGTTGCCGAGCAACACTTCAGTTATATTCTGGATCCTAAAATTTGGCTGAAAAATACACTTGTTCGTGAATTTACTTACAGAAAAAATCGTAAATCTAAAAGAATGGCTGTTATTCCGCAAAGAGAGGGACATATTTAAAAAAACTGCATACTTCCTACATTGAACCCACTGTATTTAAACTTAATGCAAGCTGATTCAATTGTGATCTTTTAAAAAACAGGGTCGCTTTTAACGCTCGTAAGACCCAATGTTGCTTATTAACACACAAGCAAACGACCGCAAATGCTGCTTCATCTGTACTCATGGATGGTATAAATATTGAGAAATCAGATGTTGTTGATGTTCTTGGAATGAAGATACAGTGTGATGTTCGTTGGACTGTCCACATTTTTCATCTCTCTGAAGAAGCATTCAAAATCCTCGGTTTTTTGAAACGTTGTAAGATGTACTTCACTCCATCCGATCTCCTTACTATTTATACCACCTACATCCAACCAAAAATGGACTACAACTCTCATGTTTGGGCAGGTGCCTCAAAGTCTATGTTAGGGTTATTCGACCGTGTGCAAGAGAGGGCGAAGTAGCTCATCGGTGACAGTAGGGTATCCAACTCTATTGACTCATTGGAGCATCGACGCAGTGTGGGGTGTGTTACTCTGTTCTATCGTTACCACAATGAATTTTGCTCTGACGAGATCAGGGATCTTATTCCCGAAACGCGCACATTTTTACGTACCACGCATTCATCGCCTATAGCTCATCCATTTGTAGTCGATTGGCCGGCTAATTGCATTACGCATTACAGAGAGAATTCGTTTTTCAGCCGTACGCTTCGTCTTTGGAATAAGTTGCCTGCACACGTGTTTCCTGTCTGTTATAACGTCCCCCCGGGGAACAGGTTTTGCCTTGGCGTATTCCTAACTTAGACACTATGTTTTTTGGGGAAAAGAGGCGAAGGGGTCCCTCGTTTGGTGCGGCAAACAAAACTCTAGGAAGCCACATGACTTATGTTGTGTTGGCTTCCGAAACCCTTACCAAGGGTATAGATTGCCAGAACGGGGATCAGCATGGCCCCCGGGAAGTTCTGCTTGCGGTTCGACCCGGGCTGATCATGGTTGAGGTGCCTACATGGCTGAAACGTTCTGGCTGTGGTTGAAACCTAAAACGCAGGAAGGGAGTGTTAGTATCCTTGATAATTGTTTGGTGATGGCTTTTTTCGAGGGCTAACAATCTCCCGAGGATCTGCCTATACAACAGATACCTGTACTGTAAGGAACCAGTGGTGATGGTTGACGGGTGAGTTGGTTTAAGGGCTGATGCTCTTAATGGGCTTCGGCCTACCAACTCATTAAGCCTTGTCCTCCATTGATTGCTGGGAAATTGCATACATGAGGGATTAGAAAGCCCGAACTCCTCAACAAGAAGTTGTTCATATGACCGCAGTCACATGACAAGAATTGCTACCTGTGTGAGCATAGCAAGCCGCACGGGGGCGGTAGTGAATCGTGAAAAATTCACTTCATGGTTAGGCCGTCAAGGCAGATACTGATGTAAATCATTTTCGCAGTTATCTGTTATAACGTTGGAAGGTTCAAGTCAAATGTTCACAAACACTACTCCCTCTTACCCCCTCCTCACAACCTGTTTTCCTAGTTCTGGTACAATGCTTTGCATATGTAGGGGTCATCCCCTGAGTACTGGTCTAAGTTAAAAAAAATATATGGCAATCATGACACTGAAGTATACGTTCATGTAAATGAATGTGTTTTGCTGTTCTGTTCTGTGTTTAATGCTTTACTCGTAGCTTGTTTTTGCGATCAATAATTTCTTTACAAGAAAGGAAAATAATTAAGACTGATTTTAGCTAAGTAACAACCAGCAGTTGTCAGCACCTAATCGTCCTCTGAATCAGGATCACTTTAAACTTGCTCTTCTTAATAATAAATTAAAAATGTTGGAGTAAAAATCTATTGTAATCTTTGCATCACATACCAAAACCAACTGCTCTTATCCAAATTATTAATCTTGTTAAAAATCAAAAACGACATTTTAATATTTTAAATCTGCATTTGAGATTTTAAATAAATAAATTCTCTGATTTTTATCGTGTTTGTCAAAGTCAGCCCGAAAAGATCTTTCGATTATTCTTTTACCAATGGCATAAAAGCCATTCAATTTATGTTAATTAAAAATTCTGTCGGTTTCAAATTGTAGTTGTTGTTATTGTTGTTGTTGGTTTTTGTTTCTGAAATCTTTTTGTTTGCTTTTAATTTGATGCAAAGCACCTGCTGTGCGAACTCACACGCCTTAAATGATATTGTTATCAGATGATATCATCACCTGAAATTCGAAATTCCTCAAAAGCAAATAAATCCTAAAAATGTATTTAAATTAAATATTTACCAGAAAGAAATAAAACTTTTCATGCCCAGTAAATAAAAAAATTTAATCATGCTGGTCTCATTTTATTTTGTGCTGGAATTGTTTACACACCACAAAAGTAAACTAATACAATATTTTTCTAATTTATTGCTGTTGACTGGAAATCTATAAAATTTTAATTGATTACAATTTCATTTGATGATATGAGATTTTTATCTGCTGATAAGATGGAAAACATCCAGCTTGTTTGTTAATAATTTATGCTGCAGCTTCAAATCAATTCACAAAAAAAAATTGAGAGAGTTTGTTGAATAAACCTTTATATCAAAGTTCTTGAAAATTTATTATTATATATTAAATAAATTTTTTTTTAAATATTAATTTCATAAATACCTGTTAATTTATGATCAGTTTGTATACATCAGCTAAATATTTAAATTATAGAAAATACAACTGTTTTAAACTAGAAAAACTAGAATATCATAAATTTTGTTTAGAAGTTTTTTTTTTGTAGATATTTTCAATTTAATAAAATATCTACAAGGTGGCACAAAATTAATCATCCAATTATCAGACATGTTGTGAGAAACACAAATCGCTTAAATTTAGCGTTTTCGATTTGAAAACGATGTTCTTAGAAACGTATAACGCAAAGAGTATGGTTTTGCGATTTGAAACCGCCAAATAGGTGTGTTTAAAATACAAACGGCCGTATGCAAAAAAAACTTAACAAAGCTTGGTAAGCAATTGTTAAGAAAAATTTCCTAACGTTATATGCAAAAACGATTGTTAGCTTGCCATCTGTTTGGGAACCTAACGTTAACTTTAAATATTTTAAAGTTGAAATGGGCACAATTTACCTGTGAACGTTAAAATGACATTAAAGATCTTTGTTTTCATTTCTCTTGAAAAGCACTATTCACTGAAAATGCTTAATTAAACTAATATATTATTTTTATTACATAACGAAATTAAAACATTACAATGTATATGAATAGAAAATAATAATTTTGAGAGAGCAATTGCACAAACAAATATGTTAGTGATGCACTTTCAATCAAACGAATAAAACGAAAAACGGTATTCGAATAATAAAAATATTTTTAATTTGTTAAATTTTTGTTGAACTTTTATAATTTTTTAAATTAAAAATTGTTTGGTTTGTACATATGTACAACAGGCTTTTAGTTCAAGTTTTTCCTTTCTTAATTTTTTTCTTTAAGAAGGATTTTTTACAATACAAATCTGCTGTGATCAATAATTATTGATTAAAGAAGACAAGAAAAATAATAATCAAATCTTTAGCTGGGGGACAACTAGCTGTTTCGTAGTCGCTACACTACTCATCAGCACCCACAAAAATATTTTTAGTAAGTAATCATTTTCTCAATTTCATTAATATATAACAATTTCATTAATATAATACATATTATCTGTTCATTATTTATTAAGAACGTAAATCCAGGAAATGTTTGTCAAAAATGTGTTATTTTATGTAATAATATATTTTTTTTAATTTGTTTTTCGATTTTCGAATATAAGTTTTCATGCATCACTATTCAAACTGAACATAACGGCATTGCCAGTATAAAACAATTAAATTCCTTACTACATTTAATAAAGGGTGGTTAAATTTCAAGGGCCGATATTGATTTTGAATAAAACACAAACTATTTAGGAAATTATTGTAATTTTATTTTATTATGATATATTGATATTACTCAATTATGTATGGAACAAAATATCGGCCAAATGGGCGCCGCGACCACGACGGCACACCTCCATCCGATGGTCCAAATTTTCGATGACCCTGAGGCATAATGGAGGTTCTATGCCGTTAATGTGCCGAATTATCTCATCCTTTAGCTGTTGAATTGTTGCTGGCTTATCGACGTACACCTTTTCTTTCAAATAACCCCAAAGAAAAAAGTCCAACGGTGTCAAATCACATGATCTTGGCGGCCAATTGACATCGCCATTACGTGAGATAACACGGTCATTGAATTTGTTGCGCAAAAGAGCAATTGTTTCGTTAGCTGTGTGGCAAGTGGCACCGTCCTGCTGAAACCACATATCGTCTACATCCATATCTTCCAATTCGGGCCATAAAAAGTTCGTTATCATCTCACGATAGCGAACACCATTCACAGTAACTGCCTGACCGGCCTCATTTTGGAAAAAATACGGCCCGATGATGCCGCCAGCACATAAACCGCACCAAACAGTCACTCTTTGTGGGTGCATTGGTTTTTCGACAGTCACTCTTGGATTCTTATTCGCCCAAATGCGGCAATTCTGTTTATTGACGAATCCACTGAGGTGAAAATGTGCCTCATCACTGAAGATGATTTTCTTCGAAAATTGATCATCATTTTCATAATATGTCTGGATAATTTTTGCACGTTGTTGGATTGTGTTTCTTTCCATGGTTCAAATTGAGTAAGTCTAAAATAGAGAAATGTCAAATAAAATTCGGAAAAAAACTTGGCGTTTAGGTGTGGTTTACATTCAATATCGGCCCTTGAAATTTAACCACCCGATACATCCAAAATGTATTTATATTTTCCATTAAAAATAAAATCAATTATTAGTCTTACTCTCGTTGATTTAGAAAACTTTTAATAAGTTCCTAATTCCAATATTTTGTTCGATTGTTTCCTTGATAGGTCCAAATCATCACCGACAATTTCTTATACCTTCCCTAGCCAAAAACAATGAAGAAATCGTACAAGAGACTTTTAATATATATCTTATTTCCAGTTTTTAATCTTTAAAGTTCGCCAAAAAAAATTTCCACTTAATATATTCTAAACTGGAAAAATTTAAAGACAATTGATTATTACTACAATTTAAACATTTTTTCTTCCTTAATTTTTATATTCTCAAAAAACGAAAAGAATTTTTTGGATTTTGTGTAATTTTGTGGAAAATTAACTTACGTTCCCGGCAACACTGAGTTGTTCAATAGAATTTAAGGCGAATTCAGTATGTTTTTGTTACATTGGTAATTTTTTATAGGGCGAACACCATGTTGTTTTTTGTGTTGTTGTATTGTTGTACTAAGAAGGCCACCTGTTATGAATTCGCCTTGACAAAATCCATGTTGATGTGTGTTGGTGTTGTATTTATTTTAATTCTGCCACTACCTGTATAAAGGCAGGATTAGTTTGTACGTTCTATTCTGTTCTGAATCAGCTGTTTCGTTTCTGTTCAATATACACTATATGTGAATGGTTTGTTTTCACTTTTCCGTTCTGTTCTGTTGCGAACTAACCTTTTGAAAATAGAATTCAACGTTAAGTGACACCCAGATATGTGTATGTGTTACTTTTTTCTGGTATGGAAAAATGAATTTTTTATTCATATGACTACAAATTTTTTTTGTCGCAAGCTAAAATAATTTGTTTTAATTAAAGATTTTTAAAATTTTATATATATTAATCAATTAAACAACTATGGATGTTCAAAAGAATATAATTTATAATAATAAAAAATTTATATTGTGTATAAGACACGTTGTAAACATTTTATATTTTTCTCTTGCTTGTGCTTCACTGTAAAATCAGCTGTAATTATTTACAGAAAAAGTAATTGTAAAATATTTGCTACAGAATAGAACGTCACAGAAAGGCAACTGAAAGTAAAAACTAATGAGGCCTTATAGCTGCCTTGGTACAAGGCGAATTCATAAATTTGCCTTGCCTTGGTACTACTGATGGTTTTATTTAAGACGTTGACATATAATTTTATTTCAGTTTTATTTTGTTTTGCCATGCCAAGCAGTAAATTTTTCGCGTATTTCATTAATAACATATATAAAAACTTAAAGGAAAAGTTTCAATAATATAAATTTTTAGTAAAATAAATAAATAAATAAGCCGGTCAACGAGAATGTTGTAAATATATCGCCATAATGTATGAATAAAATGATAATACACTGCTTTCGCCAACTGTATTGTTAAAGAAAATATAATAGTATTGCTACAACAATATTGCAAAATGCTTTTTCTCTGCGTGTATGTTTCACCGGACAACCAACCAATAATCGATGAGCTCTGTAGAATGTTTTCAAAAATATGGGAGTTTCAAGATACCTAATTTCATCAGAGAAAATACCATTGTAAAGAATAACGCGCCCACACTGCGCGATGCTGTAGTGAGATGGTTAACCTACGGATACCGGATAATTGTCCCTGCTCTTTCTTGCACACATTGGAAAATCTCCAAAATAGACTTTGAGGCACCCGAAAACGTGAAAATAGTATTCCATTTTCAGTAGGCTATAAGTAGTATAAATAGTAAGCAAAAAAGTAATTGTCTTCCATCCTGTACAGACGTCTTTTGTTACTGCTGTCCGTATTTTCTATGTATTGCACCGGAATAGAGTAGCAAACTGTGTACACATGTTTGTATTTTTTTGTCCCTTTTTTCACTGCTGTCCGTATTTTTTATACATGTTCACTATTAACTTCGTACACGCAGATAAAAGGCAGCTTGAAATATGGTTGCAACAACACTAGTATATATTCTATAACATTATGTATTATTGCTCAAAACATTGTATTATCAATATAATTATAGTTTGTTTCTCTATAAATATTTTACTGTTTACGTTTCTATAATTCTATTGTTAACATCTTTGTATTTCAAGATATGGTTACATACAATAATAAGAATTTTGAGAATTTTTTAAAAACAACGAAAGCTTTTATCACACCCAATACAAAAATAATTGTTATTATAGTATGTATAATACGGTGATTCACATGCAACAAAAGTGAGTTTATAGTATAAACTTGTTATTGTTGTCATTAACAATATTTTCATTCTAGCCGTTGACATATAATTTGATTTCAGTTTCGGTTTTTCTTTGAAAGAACAAAAATGTTTTTTGTTTTCAATTTAACAAAAATATATACAAAAACACTCGTATATATTATAAACAAAAGGAAAAACGCAAAATAGCAGAAAAATCATATATTTTAATTACATTTTCGCGAACTTTAGAAGGTAAGTATATTTAATATTAATATATAAACATAAATACATGTGGTGAGTCCAATAACATATGCAACCATATTAATATGCTAATATATTACGTATATAATTAAAATCGCAACGAAATAATGAATAACTATTTTTGTCTTATTACAGCTAATGCATATTTCAACTTCCAAGAAGAGATTTTTGCATTAATTCGGTTGAAATGCAACCCGATTATATATACAATTATTTTGCAAGATGTTTTTAATGCTATGATTGCTATCAATATTAACTCAATTATTTATTTGTATTTACTTTACACAATAATTATTATAAAATTATATTACACACCTTCCATGTTTTTTTTTTTTAATTAACTGCAATTATATATGTCGTATATGAAATTGTGCAAATTATAAGATAAATATGTTTACAATAAAGTTATTTACCACATTAGTATGGTTACTAAATGAAGGTATATGAGAAAAGTATGATTGGCTGGTAAAATTATATGGTTAAGTATGACAATTACTCGGTGATAAATAACAATTTTATACCCAAATATAGCATGGTTACTTATAATATGTTTTTTTAAATACTATGTTTTCACGTTTTAAATATAACAATATACTGTTATTGGGTATAACCATATACTTCAACAATAGTATGTTGCCCTTAGAATATTGTCGTATCAACCATATATTTTTTCTACGTGTATGAAACCAAATTGCACCGGAATAGGTAGCAAGCAATTTCTTGGTTTTTTTTTCTCATTTTTCATCGTGTTCCGTGTTTTCTTTAAGTGTTCATTAATAATATATTTTGAATGCACTTCATTACCTTGTGGTGTGGAAAGTGTTGGACTAAGTATTGCTAATCTGAGCAGTGTCGAAGGTATATACACTGGGCACTCATCAGTTTTAACTAATTTAATTCCAACATTTTAACACAATAGAGTTTGCTTTCGTGTTGTTATTGTTAACGAACACTACTCCCTCTTTCCTTCTCATTGTAACCTAAGTTCCTAGTTCCAGTACAATGTATTGCATATGTAGGAGTTATCCCCTGAGTACTGGTGCAAGATAAGAAAAAAAATCGGATGGAGTGAAATCTATAGTTGCTTAATTATTATTAGCCAGCGGTGCAACAAGACAGTTTATTCCTTTCAATTGCTTTTGAAAAATTTCTAAAAACTACAAAATCAACTAAATAAATATAAATAAGCAAATAAATAAGCTAAATGAAAAAAAATATGAGGTGTTTTGCCGTTTTTTTGTGGCTGTTGTTGTTGTTGTTTTTTGCTTTAAGCCGTTCACAAGTTGTCACCTCATAAACAAAAGACTTAAGACACAAACCTTAAGTGGCTGTTTACATTTAAGAAAGAAAATCTTGTAATTTATGGAAGATTAAAACATTAAAACATTTAAATATTTATAAACTTTCACACACAATCATGACGATTATCTGCATTTATGAGTCTTAAATATTTGTACTCAATAAAAGCTCCCGTGTCATGAGTGTCTAGAGTTTTGTGCAGCCGCTTTAATATTTTTTAATTGTGTTTTAAACAGATTCTTGTTTATTTTCTTAATTTGTCATGCTGCATACTAAATGCAAGTTTTGCCACTGCATAGTGGCATTAGCTTTTGCTTTGGCTCTGCATGATTGCAACATCAAAAAAGATGAAAACAAGAGGAAAAAATTTACTGTAAACAAAAACCCCATTTTGTGTAGAAGCCAAAAAAAAAGAAGGAAATTAAGCAGCAGCTTTTGGCAAATGAAATGGAAGAAAAAAAACCTTAAATTCATGCTAATGATTATGAACAATCATGAAAAATCTACAGCAGACAATAAGCAGCCAAAACCAAACGAAAACGTTATAAAAAGTGAAAATTATATTAAATCACTCTTCTTGTGTTCTGCACACACACATTTCGTTTTCGTCTGGCACTGTGGATGTTATAAAGTACAAAAGAAATATTTTCAATTCGAATCTGTGAATGTTATTATTGTCTTAAGGTTATAAACGTCACATAAGTCAGACTTAGCCTCATTTTATTAGCGCTTTAGCTGCCAGTCTGTAATTTTAAGATTTTGTTAAATACAAAAAACCACTCTCAACTTGAAGTTACAGTAGTTTTTATTTATTGTATTAAGTAAATAAATTTAATGTGAAATATAGTAGTATTGTAGAAAACATTTTTCAGCTTTACGTTTTTGTTTTGCTGTTAAGCAGGAGGCAACAACAACAATAACAACAACAACAAAATTTGAAGCATGAACAATGTTTATTGCTTTAATCCGACAATATTTGCAGAAAATCAGCATACTCGTATATTTAAACATGGCAAAAAATCTTTTAATTGCCCTACGATAATTTGAAAGTTGAAGGAGCCAATATGTAAGTCGTGCAGTTGGTCTTACAAATGGATGACTTTATATTGGCTTTGCGACGTTGAAAGAGTAAAATTTAAAAATCAATTTTTAATTAGAAAAAAATGTAGGAAATAATTTAAATTAAATGAAAAGTGTGTTTTTCTTTTACTCATATAATAATTTAGTAACCGAGCATTACTCGAAGCTTTCAAATTGTATACCTACTGAAATAACGAGTGATTTTTTTGCTATTATCTTTTTGGCAACACTAGTTTTGACAGCTCACGCACGTTTTGTATCTTGTGTCACTGTCAAACATCTTCAGTTTGGTCTATAATTTAATCATGAATCGTCTTACAAACGAACAACGCTTGCAAATTATTGAATTTTATTACCAAAATGCGTGCTCTGTTAAGAAAGTTCATCGCGCGCTTCTTCCATTTTATGGTCAGTTTAATCGACCTACTGAGGCTTCTATTCGGGCTATTGTAAAAAAATTTCGCACCAAATTTACATTGTTGGACATTAAACCACCAACACGCTTACGTAGAGTGGGAACTGAAGAAAATATCGTAGCCGTATCGGCCAGTGTTGGTGATGACCGTGAATTATCGATTCGGCGCCGTTCGCAGCAATTGGGCCTCTGTTACTCCACTATGTGGAAAATTTTGCGGAAGGATTTGGGTGTGAAGCCTTATAAGATACAGCTGGTGCAAGAATTGAAGCCAAACGACCTACCACAACGCCAAATTTTTGGTGAATGGGCTCTTGAAAAGTTAGATGAAGATCCACTTTTTTATCGCAGAATTGTGTTCAGCGACGTGGCTCATTTCTGGTTGAATGGATACGTGAACAAGCAAAACTGCCGTATTTGGAGTGAAGAGCAGCCAGAAGCATTGCAAGAGCTACCAATGCATCCACAAAAAACAACCGTTTGGTGCGGATTATGGGCTGGCGGCATCATTGGACCGTATTTCTTCAAAGATGATGCGAATCACAACGTTACTGTGAATAGTGAGCGCTACCGTGCGATGATAACAAACTTTTTTTTGCCCAAAATGGAAGAGCTTGACTTGCATGACATGTGGTTTCAACAAGACGGTGCCACATGCCACACAGCACGCGTAACAATGGACCAATTGAGAGGCGAGTTCGGTGAACAGTTTATTTCACGCTTGGGACCAGTCAATTGGCCGCCCAGAACGTGCGATTTAACGCCTCTAGACTATTTTTTGTGGGGCTATGTTAAGGCTAATGTCTGTAGCGACAAGCCCGCTTCGATTGACGCACTGGAAGCCAACATTGCCAACATTATTCGTGAGATACCGGCCGAAATGTTGGAAAGAGTATGCCAAAATTGGACTAAGCGGATGGACCATTTGAGGCGCAGCCGCGGCCAACATTTGCATGAAATAATCTTCAAACATTAAATTATATCGACCCAACTATCGATCCAAATAAATATTTCATGCATTTTTCTGAATTTTATGTGTTTTTTTTTTTTAATTTCCGATAGTTCTTATAAAATCACCCATTATATTTACTTTAGTAAAACTTAATTCACAAGATTTTTCCATTTTTACGTTGTTTCCAAAAGTCACATTAAATTGTACTTTATTATACAATGCAATTCTAAAGCCTATATGGTGCTATGGAATTCAAACATGGGGCACCGTCTCTGCTTCAAACATTGAAAAAATTCAAAGGCGACAAAACAAAATTCTTCGAACAATTACTGCAGCTCCATGGTACGTAAAAAATTCACGAATTCATAAAGATCTGAGTGTTCCGCTGGTAAAAGAGGAATTTTCAAAGTACGCAACAAGGTATATCAGTAAATTGGAACTTCATCCAAATCGTCTTGCACGCAATATACTTAATTTTGGAGGCCACGCTCGGTTGAGAAGGAGGGACACTCTTGCCACCATCAGAACGTTCAATAGGTGATTTTACCGATATTGACCGTGCAAAATAAAACGTTTTTGTCTAGCATTGGCTGGACTTAATTAATTTTATGTATTTAGTATTAAGATTTAAATACTTATTGTTAGTTCACTTTGTGAAGATTCAATAAATAAATGAATGAAAAAAATGGTACTTTGACTACCTTTTTTTGTTTTCTCTTAAATATTTTGTGGAGTGAGGGCAATATAGCATTTCGCTTTTTTATTATTCCGTTTTTGACCAAAAAAAATAACCTCTGTGTTCTCATTAAAAATTCTTAGTTTGATATACATATCAAAATTTCACCATATATGTATGTATGTAAAAATTAAGAAACGCGACTAACGAATGTAGATTTTTCTGTCCAAAAACTTCCAGATACTGACTCTTTGAAACCGTTTCATATGCCATAACGTCGAATGTTAGTAAAACACGTAAAAAAAAGTTGTGATCAAATCTTGATCGCTAAAATAATCAAACTCAGTTTAGTCGTTTTCGAGACCTACTCGCTTTTTCAATTTTAAAACTCCTAGATGCCGACTTTTATCAAAATCATTAGATCGTTTTTTTTTACCTTAGGACATAGTTACTAATTTTCATTTAAATCGTTAGAGCCGTTTTCGAGAACCAATAAAAGTATAACAAATGGGTAAAAATCAAGACAAAATGGGTCTTTCCTGGATCGGCAATACTCTAGATTGCTTTTTTTACCTTAAAATCTCCTAGATAATGATTTTCATTAAAAACGTTGTTACTAATTTTCATTCAAATCGTTAGAGCCGTTTTCGAGAAGCAATCAAAGTATAACAAATGGGTAAAAACCGGGACAAAATGGGTCTTTCCTGGATCGGCAATACTCTAGATCACTTTTTTGACCTTAAAAACTTCTAGATACTGATTTTCATTCAAATCGTTAGAGCCGTTTCCGAGAACCAATAAAGTTTTACAAATGGGGAAAAACCAGGAAAAAATGGGTCTTTCCGGGGCCGGGGATACTCTAGATCGATTTTTCATCCTTAAAACCCTCTAGATACTCATTTTCATTAAAATCATTGAAACCGTTTTCGAGAACCAATGAAAGTATTACAAGTGGTTAAAAACCTAAAATGGTTTAAAACCGGGAGAAAATGGATTTTCCCGGAACCAAGACGAACTTAAATCAATTTCTCGTCCGCAAAAATCCCTGGATACCACTTTTCATCAAAATCGTTAGATCCATTTTCGAGAACCCAATTGCAAATATATAAATATATATTTACATATAAATAATGGGTGATTTTATAAGAACTATCGGAAATTAAAAAAAAAAAAACACAACACATAAAATTCAGAAAAATGCATGAAATATTTATTTGGATCGATAGTTGGGTCGATATAATTTAATGTTTGAAGATTATTTCATGCAAATGTTGGCCGCGGCTGCGCCTCAAATGGTCCATCCACTTAGTCCAATTTTGGCATACTCTTTCCAACATTTCGGCCGGTATCTCACGAATAATGTTGGCAATGTTGGCTTCCAGTGCGTCAATCGAAGCGGGCTTGTCGCTATAGACATTAGCCTTAACATAGCCCCACAAAAAATAGTCTAGAGGCGTTAAATCGCACGATCTGGGCGGCCAATTGACTGGTCCCAAGCGTGAAATAAACTGTTCACCAAACTCGCCTCTCAATTGGTCCATTGTTTCGCGCGCTGTGTGGCATGTGGCACCGTCTTGTTGAAACCACATGTCATGCAAGTCAAGCTCTTCCATTTTGCGCAAAAAAAGTTTGTTATCATCGCACGGTAGCACTCACCATTCACAGTAACGTTGTGATTCGCATCATCTTTGAAGAAATACGGCCCAATGATGCTGCCAGCCCGTAATCCGCACCAAACGGTTGTTTTTTGCGGATGCATTGGTAGCTCTTGCAATGCTTCTGGCTGATCTTCACTCCAAATACGGCAGTTTTGCTTGTTCATGTATCCATTCAACCAGAAATGAGCCTCGTCGCTGAACACAATTCTTCGATAAAAAAGTGGATCTTCATCTAACTTTTCAAGAGCCCATTCACCAAAAATTTGGCGTTGTGGTAGGTCGTTTGGCTTCAATTCTTGCACCAGCTGTATCTTATAAGGCTTCACACCCAAATCCTTCCGCAAAATTTTCCACGTAGTGGAGTAACAGAGGCCCAATTGCTGCGAACGGCGCCGAATCGATAATTCACGGTCATCACCAACACTGGCCGATACGGCTGCGATATTCAGTTCGTTAATGTCCAACAATGTAAATTTGGTGCGAAATTTTTTTACAATAGCCCGAATAGAAGCCTCAGTAGGTCGATTAAACTGACCATAAAATGGAAGAAGCGCGCGATGAACTTTCTTAACAGAGCACGCATTTTGGTAATAAAATTCAATAATTTGCAAGCGTTGTTCGTTTGTAAGACGATTCATGATTAAATTATAGACCAAACTGAAGATGTTTGACAGTGACACAAGATACAAAACGTGCGTGAGCTGTCAAAACTAGTGTTGCCAAAAAGATAATAGCAAAAAAATCACTCGTTATATAAACAAGAATTGCTCGTTTAATAAGATAAGATTATTGTAACTCATTTTACACGCAGTAAAAATATATGGTTGATGTGATCATAGCTTAAGAAAGCTACACTGATGAGGAGTGGTAGAGTTGCGGCTAAAAAAATTATTTCAACCAGTAAAAAATTATAAATAGCTTGTTTTCTATGTTTCCCAGCTATCTATATGTCGACATTTCATAGGAACTACCCTAATCATCAGTAGACTTTGGAAATTTTTGAAAAATACTCTCAAACATTCAACTTTATATCCCAACAATCCAAATAAATTGCTAAGAATTTAAAAAGAAAAATGCTCTAATAATATCCGTCAAAACACAAATGAAATCATATTTTGGTTCGTTGTCATAATACAACTACAAATCTTCTGCAAGCCTGAGCTTTCTAGAGTCACCAAGCCAAGGAAAAAATTTCTTCCACTTTGCAGTTATCAGCGCTTAGATAAATGTTAAAGTGATTTTTTTTTTAAATAGTAGTATTAAGTCACCTTTTTTATTAAATTTGTTTTTAATATAGAGCTATTTTGAATTCGTCTTTGTCAAAAATATTTACAATTGTGCATCAACTTGTTGGCAATAAAGTAAAATTAAGCAGCAGACAATTGTTGTTTTCGAACAACTTTCAATGTTGTGCGAAAATTTGGTTATTTTTCCTGTCAAACTGCACATTTGTTTTGGAGTCTTTAAGTCTGCTTTAGTTACGCTGATTACAGCATTAAAAATAATTTATGCCCCCTTACAATTGCATGTTAAATTTTTTTTTTTTTGGTAAAAAAAGACATACACACACACACACAAAATCACAGACAGCAAAAAAATATTGTTGATGTTTTTTAAAACAGGAAAAAAGTCAATAAAAAGGTAGGTTGTAATATAATCGTAAAAAATTTTAAATATAAATATCTGACTTGGGTGCATATATGTGGAAGTGGATGATCTGAAGCTTAATTTAATCTTGGGGAAAATTTGGGAAGGGGGAGTGGGGGGGGGGGGGAAAGCAGTACCAAACACGTAATTGTTAAAATATTGCCTAAAAATCGGTCAAACTTTATACCAATCTGATTTCATTGTTTCCCAGCTATCTATATGTCGACATTTCATAGGAACTACCCTAATCATCAGTAGACTTTGGAAATTTTTGAAAGATATTCTCAAACATTCAAATTTATATCCCAACAATCTATATAAATTATTGAGAATTTAGAAAGAAAAATGTTTCAATAATACCTGTCTAACACAAGCACAAGCGTTTTCATTTATACACGTCTCTAACATTTTTTTACACCTTTTGGATAAATGATTAAATTTGGTTGCTACGATTGGTTTTATGAAAGTTTCGATACTTCGAGCAGAGAACAAAAATTTAAACAATTGAGTTTTATTCACTATATTAGCTTCTAACATTGCTACCAATCATGTTCCCAGCTATATATGTCGACATTTCATAGGAGCTACTCTAATCATCAGTAGACTTTGGAATTTTTGGAAAGATGTTATTTTTAAGATGTAATAAGTAAAACTATAAGTTAATTATAGCTGAAGTTATAGCAACTGAATTTCAATTTAAACTTGATTATCATTGAAATAACTTAAAAAAACGTTTAAGACTATTAGTAAGTAGGCTCCAAGTACGATGAATTCTTATAACAAATGAACGATCAAAAATACTCAAATGTCTCATCGGAACATTTATTTGCACATTACGGGTTGAATTTAAGTAAGAAAATTCGTTTACTAGTAAATGAGGGCGTGTCGTTATCATCATTTTATAGAAAAAAAAAAAAGTCAATTTCATATTTTAATATAGTCGTTAAATTTGCACTGTAAGAAAACAGGAACAAGTTCAGAAGTACGATTATGTTCATATATTCGAATATTATACATGTAGCGGATAACCTCTTTTATAATGCCTTCTATAATATTTAAATTGTAGGTCCATGTTGCAGAGAAAACTTCAAACCAAAAATTTATTCTTGACATGATAAGCGTCTCCCCGGGGAACAGGTTTTGCCTTGGCGTATTCCTAACTTAGGCGCTCCGTTTTTCCGGGAAAAGAGGGGAAGGGGTCCCTCGTTTTGTGCGGCAAACAAAACTCTAGGAAGCCACATAACTTATGTTGTGTTGGCTTCCGAAATCCTTACCAAGGGTATAAATAGGCAGAACGGGGATCAGCATGGCCCCCGGGAAGTTCTGCTTGAGGTTCGGACCGGGCTGATCATGGTTGAGGTGCCTACCTTGACTGTAACGTTCTGGCTGTCGTTTAGACCTAAATCGCAGGAAGGGAGTGTTAGTATCCTTGATAATTGTTTGGTGAGGGGTTTTTTTTTTTTTTTTTTGAGGACTAACAATCTCCCGAGGAGCTGTTGCCTTTACAACAGATACGTGTACTGTAAGGAACCAGTGGTGACGGTTTGACGGGTGAGTTGGTTTAAGGGCTGATGCTCTTAGTGGGCTTTGGCCTACCAACTCATTAAGCCTTGTCTTCCGATGATTGCTGGGAAATTGCATACATGAGGGATTAGAAAGCCCGAACTCCTCAACAAGAAGCTGTTTATATGACCGCAATCATATGACAAGAATTGCTACCTCTGTGAGCCTAGTCAGCCACACGGGGGCGGTGGTGAATCGTGAAAAATTCACTCCGTGGAATTGGTCCACCATCAGGTTAGGTCGTCAAGGCAGGTACTGATGTAAATCATTTTCACAGTTGACATGATAAGCGCAGAACAAAGTTGAATCCTCACATGCTTTGGTGTATATTCCTTAATAGAATACAGTCTTCTAAAAACTAGACAGCATTTGTTTGCAATAAAGTTAATATGTTGTTGAAAATTTAATTTAGAATCAAGAAAAATACCAAGACATCTGAGTGATTCAACAAAGTTAACTTCATGATTGTTTAGGAAGATTTTGGGATTAGTATAAACAGAATTCTGCATATGAAAAATCCAGGCCTTCGTTTTGGAGGGGTTTATATCAAACGCATTTAGTTGCATCCAGTTCGATATTGAATGCAAATGATTATTTATTTACAATGCTAGACCATTCAAATTTTCTACGCCACTTTTATAAAGTAAATAAATGTCACGAAAGATTGGCAAAAATCATTTGAGTAAAAGAGAAATAAAATAGGTCCTAATAAAGATTTTTGAGGTACACCTAACATTACCCATCCAGTACTAGCATTAATACCAGGGATTAAAACAAATTGCGAACGATTTGAGAGATAAGAATAAATCAGCTTACATGCTGAGTTAGAAAAAGGTAAGCTTTCTTCTAATTTGTATATTAGAGTCGAGTGGTTTATTCGGTCAAAAGCTTTGGTAAGTTCCAGGGAAACCAGCTAGACGAATGTTACCAAGCCATCATCATATAATATTAGAAATATTAAAAATAAAGTTCGACTATTTAACATTAATACATACATAAATAAGTTAATGTCAGATACGTTCACGAACTGATAAAAAATATAATGGCTGGCATTTATTTTTTGCTTATTTAATTATCCAATATTTAAGCTTTGGTACCCCGGTGCCCTTGTGGTCATCAAAGGGCTAATGATAATACAATTTTACATGGTTTCCTTTCAATGTTTAATCTTAATTTTAACAAAATGTTTAATTAAAACTTGATTTAATTGCATCTTAGATTAACCAGTAGTATATGGACTTCATCTAATTTTACTTCTGTCCTACAAAACGAATACGTTTCCTTTATCAAATAGAGTAGTTATTTGTAACATATGAGTCCTTCACTCTCTTGACTATAGAAATATTTTCCCGCATAATAAAACTTTTTGTCTAGCATTGGCCGGACTTAAGAATCACATTTTTTAATTTTTAAATTTAGTATTAAGATTTGAATACTTATTGTTAGTTCATTTTGAAGATTCAATAAATAAAAAAATGCTTAAAAAAAAAATAGAAATATTTCAAATTTGTGATTTCTTACATCCTTGATATGAGTTTTTTTTTGTTTTTTTGAAATAAAATAAAAAATATAATAACTCACTCTTCGCTTAAAATTTGCCAAAACAATTTGTATAAAATTAAATAATAGCAATGAAACTAAATGCGATAATAAATTTTCTTTTATTTTTGAAAAAAAAAAGTTGAAAAGAAATTCAATACAAAATTTATTTGTTTAAGTAAATTGAAAACAACGTCAGCAGAAACAACAATAAAAAAATAAAAAAAATAAAAAATCGAAAACATTAAATTGCAAGAAAAAATTTTAATGGTTTTCAACATTTCTTAAAGTTTATTTTGTTTTAATGCCACACAGACACAATAAACAAAACACGAGCGGGATGCACAAAACAAAAGTAAATTATAAAAAAAGACAAAAAAAAATAACTTACAAACGATAAATTAGTACTAAACTCGTACTAAATAAACACACAAAAGCAACAAAAGCGATAAGTAGCATGCAACATGTTATACAATATGAACAAAGACACTAAAAAAAAACAAAAATATTAAACGCTACAACATATTATCAGCATTGCCACCAACCAACCAGCCAGCAAACAGCCAGCCCGGCTTTGTGCCACATTGAGGCATGAAAGTTAAAATTGTTTTATTATGACTTTTTTTTTAGTACTTATTTTATTTTGTTGTTTTTGCTTAAAGATGTCAGTGTTTAAGTAATTTATGTTAGTTGGCTTGAAATTTCTCACAGAAAACAAAAGAAATACCAAAAACGTTTAAAGAATTTTAAAAAAGCTGACATTTTGCATTTCGAACGCATTCCTTAGGGCGATTAATCGACGGATAATAGTGTATATTGTTTGGATTCTTAAGTTCTTTTCTCTCTCTCTCTCTCTCTCTCTCTCTCTCTCTCTCTCGCTCGCTTCGCAAACATGCATCACAAAATACGAGTAAAATCGTTTTGTTTTGCTGTTTGGCTGTTAAGTATATAAATTTTATAAACACAAAAGTTTTTGTGTTTTTTCTATGGTTTCGCTGCATGTTGGATGGAGTTTATTGTTATGGTTGTTGGTGGGCGCTGCTAAGGTATTCGTACTCGTACCACACACAAATACACGTTCCAATATAATAAAACAACAGCAACATTAACAACAACAGTATTGCCACAAACATCTTGAAACAAACCTCTCAACAACAAACAGCAACTGCTGCTGCCAGTCAGCCAGCCAGCTAGCCAGCAAACAAATAAACAAACAAAGAAGCAAATAAACAAACTAACAATCTCTTAAACAACATTTAATAGCTTGTGCAATACACGGAGTTTATTTAACATTGACACTGATGATCATAAGCGGTACTCTTGTAGTTTTTCGTTTTGAAGGAATCGCGCAAAGATTCTTTGCTGGGATTTTTCTTTTCCTTTTGCAGACAACTATTACTCGTAGCTAGTAATGTTGTTGCCATTCTTGTTGGGTGATGCTCGAGGTGCTGTTGTTGTTGTTGCTGCTGCCACTAACAATGCCACTGCTGCTGGTGCTGCTGATGTTGATGATGGGAGATGTTTTGCTACAGCATCTGGCAGTGTTTGGATTTGTAATATATTTTTGTTTTTGTTCGTTTTAAAGGTCTCGAATGAACAACTTCAATCTAACTGGCCAGCATTACATATACTCGTATGTATGTACATAAATTTATGTACATATAAGTATGTGAATATAAGTACAAACATTTATATATCCCCCCTTTATTGCAACATAGTTATATCTCAAAAAATGAGCTTTTCGATTTAACAATGCAGAATTGTTAACAGTATTACCTTTTATATTGTGCCAAAAAAGTATTCAAGTTACTTTTAAACTGTTTCCTTTAGAAGATATTTTCTAAAAAATTTTCTAAGACTTGTATAGAAACTAAAAATTTGAAATGCGTTTTTTTCGAAACGAGCTTTTCTTCGTTATGACTATGTTGCAATAAAGGAGCGATATGTTTGTGCACTTACATTGCACATCCATACACTGAAAGCAAAATGCTTCGTTACGGATTGAAACCTCTTCGTTCACCATTCTTTATTTAACAAGACGAAAAGTTTCATTGCGGGTATGAGAACTTCATTAATGAGATGAACCACTTTAATATTTTTTGCAACTTCATTAAATTAACGAAAATTGTTTCATTCGTGTTATGAAAAACTTTTGCAAGAAAAGGTAAGAAATTCGTCATAGCTACTAAACAGTGTAGTTAGGTTAGGTTAAGTTAGGTTAGGTTAGGTTAGGTTAGGTTAGGTTAGGTTAGGTTAGGTTAGGTTAGGTTAGGTTAGGTTAGGTTAGGTTAGGTTAGGTTAGGTTAGGTTAGGTTAGGTTAGGTTAGGTTAGGTTAGGTTAGGTTAGGTTAGGTTAGGTTAGGTTAGGTTAGGTTAGGTTAGGTTAGGTTAGGTTAGGTTAGGTTAGGTTAGGTTAGGTTAGGTTAGGTTAGGTTAGGTTAGGTTAGGTTAGGTTAGGTTAAGTTAGGTTAAACTAAATTAGATTAGGAGAGTCAGGGTAATAGTGATAGAGAGATCGATGAGACCACAAAATGACGACTACCAAAAAAATAACGTTAGGAGGAGCCAATCTATTCCATAAAAGCCCAGTAGACTACAAAGTCTCTTGGGCAAGATCAATACTTTAATTTTCTGCTTAAATATTAAGAAATCTGAATGTTTGAAATTCATTTGCAGAAGCAAGAAAATTGGGTGTCACATGAGGTCAAGCCGAGAGATATTGAATGGCATTTGTTTAATTGTGAACAGCTGCTTACAAGGCAAAGACGGAAGGGATTTCTGCATCGCACTGTAACTAAGGACGAAAAATTTATTCGTTATGATAATTCCAGTTGCAGAAATTCGTGAAAATATCACGTAGACTGTAACTAGGGACGAAAAATTGGTTCATTATGATAATTTCAAGTGCAGAAAATCGTGGAAATATCACGTAGACGGTCAAACCAAATATTGATGCTTTCAAGGTATTCGGTGGGACCAGCTCGGGTTACAACAGTCGATCGTTATCGAATACAATTAATGCACTTAAGCAGAGCATTGAAAGACAAACGGCGGCAATACTGCGAGAGACATATTAAGGTGATATTACAGCTTGACAATGTTTGACACCGTGTTGTGAAAGTGGTCAGGATATACTTTGAAACGATGAAATGAAAGTTTCTATTCCACCTGGTGTATTCTCCAGACGTTGCTCACTAGGACTAACACTCGTAGCAATCAATAGCACTCGGCTTAGCTGACCAGTACTTACAGACCTCTGAAGAAGTGTAGATCGCTTCAAAGATGACCAGTTCTTTCAATGCGGGACCTGTACGCTGCTCGAAAGATGGAAGAAAGTGCTGGCCAGCTATGGGCAATACTTAGTAATCATAATTGTTAACCAGTTTTTGAACAATTAAGCCTTAAATTGCGGGAAAAAAGACGAACAAAAAAGTTGTACACCTATGTATTAGAATATTTTTCTTTTTTAATTCTCATTTTTTTCTTTAATATAATGACATATAAGTTAAGTATTTGAAAATTTTCTTAAATTTAAGAAAGAAACTATTAATCTGAAATGGAGAAACACATATGAATAATATTTGCAGAATTAATTTAAACGTAAAACAGCTGGTTGTAAGGCGAATTCATACCAGGGTATAAGTAAGAGCAATAAATACAATACTACAACAAATAAATCTTTTTCAAATGTCAGGGGAAAAATATAAACACAAAAAGAAATTTAAAAAAAAATATAATAAAAAAAAAATATGCAAGAAAAGACAAACTTTTAATTATTTTGTGAAACTTTTAATTATATCGTAAAACTTTTAATTATATCGTGAAACGTTATATAGTTTGTTCTTATCTTTCCAGGCTGTAGGTCTAAACCTACTATATAACAAAATATAACATTTAATAACATTTTTAGAAGGTCGAAAAAAGAAAACTAAGAACAATAATTTATATCGTGAAACTTTTAATTATTTCGTGAAAATCAAAGTCTCAAATCATAGAGCTTGGAAAGGTGAAAATGGCCAGCCAGATAGGGGAAGATTCTGGATCGTACCTGGCGCTCAAGCTACAATATGTAACTAAAAAAATAGTTTTCTTAATATTATTTGATCTTAGTTTGTTAAATAAATTTAATTTTTGCAGCTTAAGATCTTTGTTTTTTGTTTTATAAAAAATTAACTATTAAAAATCTTTTATTTCTCGATATTTCGATAACAATTTGTTATCATCGTCAGGAGAAATTAAAATGTTATTATAAATTTTTTATTAATTTCTTCTTACGATGATAACAAATTGTTATCGAAATATCGAGATATTAAAGATTTTTAATAGTTAATTTTTTATAAAACAAAAAACAAAGATCTTACACTGCAAAAATTAAATTTGTTTAATAGTTAAAAAAATTTTTTTAATATATCTTTTAATCATTCTATTGACGTCTAGAACAGATTAAAATTAAAAAAAAAGTTATCAGCTGCGCTATATTTCGCCTTGGCTGTATGTATTTTACGTTGGTTGTAGAAATCGAAATTATTAACTTGAGTACCAAATAAAAGTAAACAGTTCGACTAAAAAGATAAAATTATAGCCAGTTCACCGATGTCGAAAGGACAAGTTCATTCGCACTCTAGGCGAAAAAAAAATTGATTTGGGTTTTTTCTAACTTTATTCTATCCGAACGATGTGTCAAAATTCAATTAAAATACATAAGTTCATACGAACGAACAATAGTGACATAGACGAACTCAAATTTATTCGAATGTGAGTGACTAGCTTTCTTTCGCCTACATTTTCATTCGATATCGTCGAACAGGCTGTTAATATTCATAAATTTTTCTTACTTCTCAGTTAAGTCCCATTAAAGTGTTTTGTGTTCATCATTCTAGAATATATTTCAAATGAAAAATATTTATTTTCCTTCGCATTTGTGCTCACAGAGTTGGTTTCACCAAACTTAACAGCATTCAGCAATCATATATTATCTATGTATGTACTCGTATATGTATGCATGTATGTATGTATACATGTATGTATGATTGTGTATATGTATGCATGTATTTGTTCTTATTTTAAAGTTCTCTTAAAATTTTTGTCGGCTTTGATTGTTATGGTTATTTTTGTTGGTGGTGGCTTCTGATGTTATGTTGTTTTTATTGTTACTGTTGCATGTAGCAAGAGAAGAGTTGTTGTTTTTTTTTTATTTTTCGTTTAGGGAAAAATGTTGCAATGTAAATTCGTAAAACAATAAAGAAATAAATAACTTTCAATACCAGATTTTGCAATAACATCAAACTTAACAAACCAACTAAAACAGCCAAACGTCAGTAGAAGTGTGTAGTTGTTGTTGTTGTTGTTAAAGCTGTATTGAAAACCAAACAACACAAAACATCAGTCTCATCATCATCGTTGCCAATACACTTGGCAAAAGAAAAAAAAAAAAAAAGAAGGCACAAAAGCAGGAAAAAAAAAACTCCGAGAATTTAACATCAACACGACAAAAAGCGCTGAAATCGTGGTTATGTCCAACGCTAAGCAACAGAGCACTTGTTTTAACTTTTATTTCGTAAAAATGGCGTTTAACTTTTTTCTTTTCGTTTTGTATATCTTTAAAAAGAACCTTTCTGTTTTTGGACTTTTTTTTTTATTTTCTACTTTTTTTTTTTCTTCTCTGTTCTCTTTGTGTGAATATAATTTTTTATTGGATTTATTTTGCAATTTTGCGTTGCAGTTGTGTACTTTTCGTTCTGCTGACATGAACTTTGTGCGCTTAAAATTGCAATTTTATTTTCATTTTCGTTTTTTATTACAATTCGTGAGCGTGCCAACCGAACAGATACCACACAGTCTTGGCCCAAGCAAATGGTCATGCTTTTATAACCAGCCTTACAATTGGTGGCTCAAGTACCATCTCACCACCACTAACATTTGTTGGACTGGATGCCGAGTTGGCTGGTGGAAAGTATTTGTGGTTTATTTTTCTTTACGTTTTTGGCAAATAAGGACCACCCTGACTGCCAAGCTTGTAGCCGTTGGTCAAAAAAAAATTCCTCTTTTATTATGATTTCTTTAACGTCTTTTATGTTGGCTTTGAGAAGTTTAAGTATTTCTGGTCACTAGCAATAATGCACAAACTGGCGCAGGAGCGGGCCAGGCAAAGAAATGAGAAAATATGTAAAAAAAAAAGTTCTGTTATAGAATATAAAATTTTTTCGGGGTGTAGTTGTGAAGTTGTGTAAAATTAATTAGTTTTCAAATTGGCCATAAAATGATGGGAAAAAGTTTGTTTTAGGCAAATTTGGATTTCGATAACAATAAATAATTACACAAATATTAAAAATAATATTCTTGCATAAAACAAAAAAAAAAAAACAAAAACTCGCAGAATCCAAATGAAGACTATAAGACTGTTGTGATGAATTAAAACGACTTCGATCAGAATATGAAGCTACATATACGAGGGCGGATTGATATTGAAGCTACCAAAGCATGATATAAAAAATACAAGGTAGTTTTATTCGCTCAATTTTCCTTAACAATCAACATCACCATGCGACTAGCGGCCGTATTCATAAAAAAGTTAAACAGCCGTTGAAACCATTTTTAGGGAAAATTCGATAAAACTGTATTCATAAACGAATTTTATGTTAAAATGTTCTTTTTAGCAGTTTTTTAAGTCAACCATTTTTAAAACTGATTGCACCCAATTTTAAGACAATTTTAAGGTGATTTTTTTTTTTTTTATATTGGACCAGTACTCAGGGGATGACCCCCTACATATGCAGTGCATTGTACCAGAACTAGGAAAATAGGTTGTGAGGAGGGGGAAAGCGGGAGTAGTGTTTGTGAACATTTGACTTGAATTTTCCAACGTTATAACAGACAGGAAACACTTCTGCAGGCAACTTGTTCCACAGACGAAGCGTGCGGCTGAAAAACGAATTCTCTCTGTAATGCGTAGTACGATTCCCCGGGCAATCAACCACACATGGATGAGCTCTAGACGATGAACGCGTGCTACGTAAAAATGTGCGAGTTTCGGGAACAAGATCCCTAATCTCGTCAGAGCAAAATCCATTGTAGTAACGATAGAACAGAGTAACGCACCCCGCACTGCGTCGATGCTCAAGTAAATCAATAGAGTTGGATACCCTACTGTCACTGATGAGCTACTTCGCCCTCTCCTGCACACGGTCGGGTAAACCCAAAATAGACTTTGAGGCACCGGCCCAAACATGAGAGTTGTATTCCATTTTCGGTCGGATGTAGGTGGTATAAATAGTAAGGAGGTCGGATGGAGTAAAGTACATCTTACCCCGTTTCAAAGAACCAAGGCACTTGAATGCTTTTTAGAGACATGAAAAATGTGTTCAGTCCAGCGGACATCACACTGTATCTTCATTCCAAGAACATCAAGAGCATCCGATTCTTCAATATTTGTACCATCCATGAGTACAGATGAAGCAGCATTTTTATTGCATATTTATCAGAGATCCCATGATATTGATAACAATAGATGTGTGTTTTTAATAGAAAATATGACCTAAGCTTTGAATAGCTGCCAACAGAAAACTTTCAGGGAAAGAAGTAATCTATTTTATTCTGGATTCCAGATAAGCAATTACGCTTTACATTTTTTCCAGTCTTTTTATTTTAGTTATTACTAACATTTTGTTTATTTAAAATAATATACGTTAATAAAATGCCATGCACATCAGTGATGTGTTAAAAAAACGAAATAATAAAACAAGCTCGTTATTCATATTTTTCTTACGCGTAAGCACAAGGAATCAAAGTAAAGCTTTTCTGACTCAGTATTTTTTGCTATTTAATTGAAAGACAAAATGGATTTAATATTTATTTATTTGTTTTAAAGTCGATTTTCATAAAAAACAATACAAGACATTTCTTTGCATGACAACTATGTGAACAAAAAACCGTTTTTATCGCAGCACTATGATTCAGATGAGAATTGCATATGATGGCGTTGCCAATCATACATAAATAGAACATTTCAATAAAATGATTTTTAGCTAAAATGCTGTTTATGAATACGTTTTTATAAAATGTGTTTTTTTTTTGCTGAAAATTCTGTTTTAACTAAAAAGTTGTTAAAATGCTGATTAGTGTTTTTTTTTATGAATACGGCTGTAGTTGTACAACATGACGTTGTTGGTTATTAGAGAGAAAAGTTTGTGAGGTCGTCGTATGAAGTTGTGTCTCGGTTGCACGAAAGATTAAAAAGTTTTGATGTTTTGGGTGGTTGTATCGACTGGTTGTAAAATTTAGGAGCATGTTGTACAACTTTATTTCGATTTGTTCTTATTTTTATATACAATTGTTGAATCTGTGGTGATCTTTGCTCAACAGAATTTGTTGAGAAGTGAAACTGTGAGTTAATGTCGCACAGTTTGTGCGCAAAACACACAACTCGGCAAGCCAACGTGTTGTAGCAACGGTCGCATAGTCTACGGCATGGGTAAGGACTGTGTCATTTTCCATAAAATTGTGCTACCGTATTAGTTTATACATTCCCTTGTTTTCAGTTTTGTTTGAAGTTGTGTTTGAAAATAATAAAAAAATTGTGACTTGTAACAAAAATAAAAAAATTTTAAATTAAATATATATAGGGTGTTTTTTTAAGCTAGATAGAACTTTAAATTGTAAAAAGTAACACAAAAAATTAAATTTTGATGAAACATTTTTTTTATTTGTTTCAGTATACTCTGACAAATCATCATGAATAGACTCACGCTTGAACAACGCTACGAAATTATCCAAATTTACTTTGAAAATTAGTCGTCGATTCGCGCAACTTATAGACGAAAAATTGTGTTCAGCGATGAGGCGCATTTTTGGCTTAACGGGTTTGTTAATAAGCAAAATTGCCGCATATGGAGTGAGACCAATCCACAAGAGACCCTACAGACTCCATTACATCCAGAAAATTGCACTGTTTGGTGCGGTTTTCATGCAGGTGGCATCATCGGACCTTATTTCTTCAAAAATGAGGCCGGAGCTCGCGTTACGGTCAATGGAGATCGTTACCGCACCATGATCAATGATTTTTTGTTTGAAAATATGGATGACATTGATCCGGAGGAGATGTGGTTTCAACAGGATGGCGCTACGTGCCATACGGCGAACGCAACCATCGACTTACTGAAATCAAAATTTGGCGATAAGTTGATTTCGAGAAATGGACCTGTCAATTGGCCTCCAAGGTCGTGCGATTTGACACCTCTCGATTATTTCCTGTGGGGCTACGTGAAGTCACTGGTTTATGCTGATAAACCAGCAACAATTGACGCCTTGGAGGCCAGCATTGTTCGTGTTGTTCGTGACATACGGCCAGCAGTGCTCGAAAAAGTGGCCCAAAATTGGACGTCCAGAATGCGCTTCGTCAAGAACAGCCGCGGTGCCCATATGCCCGAAATCATTTTCAAATGTTAATGTCACGTATTGATCTTTCGAATAAAAAAAAATTTTGATTACAATTTAATTTTTTGTGTTATTTTTTACAATTTCAAGTTCTATCGGGCTTAAAAAAACACCCTATACTTTGCCTATTGACTTCAAAATCACTATAAACAATGAACTTCAGCAAAGTCATTTCTTATTTTAAACATTTGCTTCTGCTTTTGGAAATTTTTGATGTGTTGCTTTTTAAAGTCCCGTTGCGTCCGAAAACAAAACCTTTCTTTGGTTATACATACATAATTGCAAAAAACGAGAGAAGAGACCATCTCTTTGCTTTTGATTTTAACTAAATATATAGGTATTTAAAATGAGGGTAGTTTATGAATTCTAATGAGAAGTTTAGTTGATGTAATGAACATTTTCATAAGAACTAAAAAACTATTGAAATTTTCATTAAAATAATTTTTTACTCAGTAATTAATGTATGAAATAATTTATTTTGTCATTTAGTTAGTAGTTATAATATATTTATCTCACTTTTAATAAATATCGAAAAATTCTGCACCCAGTCTACAAAAACATTTTATAACAAATCCAATGAAATTTTCTAATTGCTCTCGTGTATTTTATAATGGGTGATTTTATAAGAACTATCGGAAATTAAAAAAAAAACACATAAAATTCAGAAAAATGCATGAAATATTTATTTGGATCGATAGTTGGGTCGATATAATTTAACGTTTGAAGATTATTTCATGCAAATGTTGGCCGCGGCTGCGCCTCAAATGGTCCATCCGCTTAGTCCAATTTTGGCATACTCTTTCCAACATTTCGGCCGGTATCTCACGAATAATATTGGTAATGTTGGCTTCCAGTGCCTCAATCGAAGCGGGCTTGTCGCTATAGACATTAGCCTTAACATAGCCCCACAAAAACTAGTCTAGAGGCGTTAAATCGCACGATCTGGGCGGCTAATTGACTGGTCCCAAGCGTGAAATAAACTGTTCACCGAACTCGCCTCTCAATTGGTCCATTGTTTCGCGTGCTGTGTGGCATGTGGCACCGTCTTGTTGAAACCACATGTCATGCAAGTCAAGCTCTTCCTTAACGCTCTTACTTAACTTGAAAAAAAAATAAAAATAAAACAAAATTTACTCTAATTAACCACAGTCCTAATAAACTGCCGTAGAGTGTATAAAAATCATCAATTATATATTATTTAAATATATTTGCAAATGCTTTTGCAAATATGTCATCATATGTCTTCAAAGACAAACACAACAATCAACAGCAATTATTCAAAAAAAAAAAAATATATAAAAACGCAAAATATTGCTGCTAATAAACTATGCAAAATGATCTATCATTGTCAAGGTATCAATTAACACTTTTTAAAAAATCCTATAAAAAATTATTTTGTTTATTGTATTAAGCAGCAAATGTTAAGAGAACTTTTAGCAAAAATAATTACCCGCTTTAAGACAATCAATCATTTTCTAATACTTATATATTTTTTCTGGTTCAAACAGGCTACAAAAAAACGACTAATGAATGAATTTATTTATTATGATTGTATATTTTTTTTTTTTAGTTTTTTTAAATTAACATCAATAATAATTAAAACAAGTACTTAAAGCATTTAACTAATTGCTGCAATAGAATATTGTTTAGCTGGATATGACAGCAGTAAATAAATATCATTCATTTAATTTGTTCATTCATTTGCGGAGTTCTTTTAGTGTTTGGCCAGTTTGTTGCTTAAGTCTTTCGTTTACGATTTCCTGCTGCTGCCGCTGATTTTTTTTTTTTTTTCATTAACAAATTAATGTGTGTTTGAGAGTGTGTGTGTGTGTGTATTTGATTCCTAGAATGGGTATTTTACTAAGTAATATTTTTTACAAAACTTGTTGTTGTCGTTTTTTTATACAGATATATTTTCCATTGAACAATAAATCTTGTTAATAAATGAAATTTATATGAAATGACACTTCAATTAATTATTTAAATTCCTATTGACACCATCATCAATTGCTAAGTTTAATTATCAAACAAATACTAACAGTTAATAGAAAATATAACACACTTATCATCGTTTAAATATTTTTACAAAAAATTACCTCACTGTCATACTGTTTTGTAAATATTTCACTTATTAAATATGAAATAAAAGCTGTTTATTCAATTAAAAACTACAATTCTAGTACCGGGTGTCTGCCGGGAAGGTATATTAGTTTGTTTTGCCGCTATTTTGTTAAACATTAGCCTTGACAGGTCATATTTGGCAGTCGTGAAGTAGCCACATGGCAAATTGGTTATGGAAAAATATGCGATCAACCATCATGTTTTAATCGTTAAAATATTTTATCAAAATCAATCATTGATTACTGTGACGATGACAAAGTTAGGTAAAATTTTTGGGGGCAACAAAGTGCCAGCAAAACGCACCATTTATCGCATAGTGAATGGTTTCAAAGAACAAGGGTCTGTAGGTGGGTAGGTCATAGGACTAAGAATGGACCTTAACGTACTGCAAGATCGGCTGAAAATATTACTGCTACTCAAGAAACTATTCCAAACAATCCATTTATCTCAATCAGACGCTGTACTCAGCAATTCGGTCTCCAAAGAACAAATTAGGCCATAATTTTGCACAAATACTTGCACTTCTTTCCATTTAAGATTCAGTTGACACAAGAGCTTCTTCCACAAAACCATTTACGCGACTGTACATATGCCAATAGGATGTTACACCACGAAGGCGGATATATATTATGACAGCACAAAAACAAAACTTTTTCTTTTTAAATTGTGATCTATCAAACGTTAAAATTTTCCCCAAATTTAGCGATTAAGTTATTTATTGCAGTCGTTTAAAGTAAGCAGCTTTTGTTGTGTCCTGAAAAATGGAAAAACGTGAATTTCATGCAGTGATTAAAAACTTTTATTTGAAAGAAAAAAAAAAACAGCAAAAGAGGCAAAAGAAAAGCTCAACAAATAATACGGTGAGTCTGCTCCTTCAGATTACATGGTAAAATATGAGATTGCTGTATAATAGGAAGGCCAAAAGAGGTGGTGACTGAAGAAAATATCAAGAACATTCTCGATATTGTTGTGAATGATCGCCGCACCATGTTACGTAAAATTATTGAAATGGTAAACATATCATATGAACGTATGTTCAACATTTTGCATGAACATTTGCATATGAAACTGTACTATCGGCAAGACGGGTGCCGCATTTAATCAGTGTCGAATAAAAACAAGTTTGACAAACCACTTCACAGCAGTATTTGAACTTGATAAAGCGTAATCCTGTTGATTTTTGGCATCGATTAATAACTGCTGATGAAACGTGGGTCCACCTGAAACCAATCGAAACATTGGGTGGAAGCTGGTGGAAGTGCTCCGAAGAAAATGAAGACAGTGAAATCGGCATGCAAGGTTTTGGCCTCTGTATTTTGGAATACACAAGGAATATTGATCAACGATTATTTTGAAAAAGGATCCACAATCAATAATACTTTCCTATCGTGCATTATTGGGTCAGTGGATTGATGCAATCAAGAAAAAGCGGCCAAATTTACAGACGAAAAAAGTGTTCTTCTTTAAGATAAAGCAGCGCTGCACACAGCATTAGATACGATGCTAAAATTATGTGAAATACACTTCAACTTGGTTGATCATCCACCGTATAGTCCAGATTTAGCTCCTAGTGACATTTTTTTGTTTCTAAACTTGCAAAAAATGGCTCGCAGGAAAAGGATTCTTTTCAAATGGAGAAGTG
This sequence comes from Thecocarcelia acutangulata, assembly GCA_914767995.1. NCBI lineage: Eukaryota > Metazoa > Arthropoda > Insecta > Diptera > Tachinidae > Thecocarcelia > Thecocarcelia acutangulata. Next base: position 96,939,064 of record OU612097.1, on the reverse strand, counting down.
AATACCGAAACTAACACGTATTTTGAGAGATTCCCAAAATCGCATTATTCAGATGGTATAAAAAAGTTGAAATAACGTCTTGCTAGGTGTATTGATAGGTTTGAGTCCAACGTCCACAAACACTACTCCCTCTTTTCTTGTAATATGCTGCTTCATCTGTACTCATGGATGGTATAAATATGGAGGAATCGGATGCTCTTGATGTTCTTGAAATGAAGATACAGTGTGATGTTCGCTGGACTGAACACATCTTGAAAACTTTTCGTAGTTCCAGTACAATGCACTGCATATGCAGGGTTCATCCCCTGATTACTGAACCAAGATAAAAATTAACAAAGGTGATAGTGTTGAGAAATACATGGTTTTGAAAAAAAAGTATTTTCCTAATCTGCCCTCGTATAGCCACGATAACCCCGATATTCATGAAAAAATGATAATGAGTGATGAGACACATTTTTATTTGAATGGATATGGTAATAAACAGAATATTCAGCTCTGAGCAATGGAAACCCCTCATTCATTAGTCACCTTGACAGTGACAGACAGTGGTGTGCGATTTGATCACGAGGCATAATTGATATACGGTCTATCTTTGAAAATGAAAACGGCGCAACGGTAACTGTGATATTGTGATATAATTAAAAACGTTTCAACACCACAACTGCATTCTTTGGACTTGATTAACATGCGGTATCAACAAGTCGGTGTCACATCATACACACCTAGGATTACACTGGAATTACTGTGCGACCCATTCCCACAACAAGTTATTTCGAGGAATGGTAATGTTCATTGGCCTCCTTGTGCCGCCTGATTTGACTGCTTCGGACTTCTGTTTGTGAAGATATCTGAAAAGCAAGATTTATGCAAGCAGAAACGCTTGAACAGCTCACACCAAATATTCGTGAAGAAATTAATGAAAATATGCTCACAAAGGCTAACATTTGTGAAGCTAACAGAGGCGGACGTTTATCTGATATTGTACTTCATATATAAATGCCAACATTAAAGAAAACATTTATCAATATTATCAGCCATATCATAGAGCTTAATTCCGTTCGGAAACGGAATTGAATTCTTATTTTACTTCTTCAAAAAGCGAAGAACTAAAAAACTTTTCGGAGCAAAATCATTTCTAATTGCAAGACTGAAATTAGTATTATCTTATGGAATTGATTTCATTCCGAAAAAGTTTTAAATTTTCGTTTTTTGAAGAATTATAAAACCGATTCAATTCCATTTCTGAACGGAAGTGAATTCTGTGACATGGCCGTATATGATGGTATTTGTGTGGCTCAATTTCAAACAAACTAGTTGTCCCCCAGCTTAGTGTCTTCAATTATTTTTTCCTGTCTTGTTTGCTCAACAATTATTGATCGCAGCTATTATTGTTATAGTTAAAAGAAAAATAATTCTTGGCAAAAGCCAGGTTTGAACTTGAGGCAGACAAATACCATCTTATAGTATTAGAGATTGATTTTTTTGCTATTATCTTTTTGGCAACACTAGTTTTGACAGCTCACGCACGTTATGTATCTTGTGTCACTGTCAAACATCTTCAGTTTGGTCTATAATTTAATCATGAATCGTCTTACAAACGAACAACGCTTGCAAATTATTGAATTTTATTACCAAAATGCGTGCTCGGTTAAGAAAGTTCATCGCGCGCTTCTTTCATTTTATGGTCAGTTTAATCGACCTACTGAGGCCTCTATTCGGGCTATTGTAAAAAGATTTCGCACCAAATTTACATTGTTGGACATTAAACCACCAACACGCTTACGTAGAGTGCGAACTGAAGAAAATATCGCAGTCGTATCGACCAGTGTTGGTGATGACCGTGAATTATCGATTCGGCGCCGTTCGCAGCAATTGGGCCACTGTTTGCGGAAGGATTTGGGTGTGAAGCCTTATAAGATACAGCTGGTGCAAGAATTGAAGCCAAACGACCTACCACAATGCTAAATTTTTGGTGAATGGGCTCTTGAAAAGTTAGATGAAGATCCACTTTTTTATCGAAGAATTGTGTTCAGCGACGAAGCTCATTTCTGGTTGAATGGATACGTGAACAAGTAAAACTGCCGTATTTGGAGGGAAGAGCAGCCAGAAGCATTGCAAGAGCTACCAATGCATCCACAAAAAACAACCGTTTGGTGCGGATTATGGGCTGGCGGCATCATTGGGCCGTATTTCTTCAAAGATGATGCGAATCACAACGTTACTGTGAATGGTGAGCGCTACCGTGCGATGATAACAAACTTTTTTTTGCCCAAAATGGAAGAGCTTGACTTGCATGAAATGTGGTTTCAACAAGACGGTGCCACATGCCACACAGCACGCGAAACAATGGACCAATTGAGAGGCGAGTTCGGTGAACAGTTTATTTCACGCTTGGGACCACTCAATTGGCCGCCCAGATCGTGCGATTTAACGTCTCTAGACTATTTTTTGTGGGGCTATGTTAAGGCTAATATCTATAGCGACAAGCCCGCTTCGATTGACGCACTGGAAGCCAACCTTGCCAACATTATTCGTGAGATACCGGCCGAAATGTTGAAAAGAGTATGCCAAAATTGGACTAAGCGGATGGACCATTTGAGGCGCAGCCGCGGCCAACATTTGCATGAAATAATCTTCAAACATTAAATTATATCGACCCAACTATCGATCCAAATAAATATTTAATGCATTTTTCTGAATTTTATGTGTTTTTTTTTAAACTTCCGATAGTTCTTATAAAATCACCCATTAGAAATATTCAATAAGTTCAACTTTTTATCATTAATATGTCCCAAGTAATTTGGACAATCTAAATTAATTGTGGTTCTTTTAACCATAATTTGAATTTTTAGTTTAAAAAAGAAAAAAAAAATTATTATAATTTTGAATTATATTTTGTTCATACTTACTATAGAATTATACTCACCTTATTTATTATCTATTTTTATACTTACCTTAAATGTAGCACCCTAAAGAAAATGTAAAGTTGACCACACTGATGATGGGCAATTTGGAAATCTTCCAGACCCCAAACTTTTCCCACGGCCGAATATCATGGTTGAAGGTCGCCATTACATGGAATTTTTTTTTTTATTATTGCTTTCTAACCTGTGATCAATTAACATTCAATTGGCTCTCCCATCCTCAGTGTGACCAGCTATCCTCAGGTAACTTTGTTTATCAAATTAATGAAATAAAATCCTAAATTCAAAAATTTAACGTCACCTTTTATTTCTTACACTCATCCCCTATTATAATTCTTCCATTCCGCGAGAATTATATTCACCTTTTCTGGTAGATTCAACATCTCGCCAATTCTATTTGGCAATCTACGCGGAAAGGTTTAAACAAAGTAGTCCAACTTTTCTTCCCTCAGATACTTAAACCCTTTGAGTTGGTACTATTTTTTGTTCAAATATGAAAACATTTATCAATATAAGCTCCATTCACTTTCATTTAATCAAAGATTATAAACAAGCAAAGTGGTATACCTTCCCGGCGAACACCCTGTACAATTATATACAAACTTGTAGCTGCGGTGTTATAAAGATTTATCAGGCATTAAATGGAAATTTTTTTTTTCAACACTTCTCTCGCAAACATTTGAAATATTTTGCTTTGAATTGCAAATAGTTTCTTTAATCGTTCTTTCTCTAATTTGTTTGCAAAATAAATAAATTAAAACTTTTCCCAAGAAAAGATTTTCAAAAGTACGCAATACGTTACTTTGTTGGTTTGGGATTAATGAAATCAAAAATATTAAAGTTAGCACTGATTTGGTCTTTAGTTAATATACTCGCATGGAAACACCCATAATAAATGTTGGCTTGTGCTATTATGATCTTTTTTATATTTTCTTCTTTTTCAGCACTTTTTTTTTTTGTGTGGCTTCTGATTTTTCATGCAGCCACCAGCGGTGGGGTTAAATTATATAAAAATTTATTTGCATATACGAGTATATAAAAAAATTCCGCAGACAACCAGACGCTTTAAACTCTGATATTCTTTATTTTTTTCTTTTCTTTCGTTATTATTTTATTTTTAATAAGCATTTGTACTATAACGTTTATGAAGTTATCTTTTATCTATTTTCTTGCTGGCTGTCTTCGTGTTGGTGCTAGACTTAAGTTAATTGTTCTTGTTTAATTATTTTGTGTGGCGCCCAGTTCAAGCAGAAAATTCCTCTGTAGCCAAAAGCGTACTAAGCAAATATTTTACACTCTTACAATACTGCACACTGGGGGCATTTTTATCCCCCTGTATGAAAGAATAATTAGTTTTAGGCTGCAAAATCGGTGTAGCGGCTATAATGAGGGCAACTAATTAGGGAGGATACCCAAATTTGTTCTGATAGTGAAGCTGCACTGAACGTGCTAGCGGTGACCTATACCACGTGAAAGCCGAATATCTATAAACTAAATAACGGAGAAATTTACATCAGCACCTGCTTTTACGGCCTAATCAAATGATGAATCAAATTAATGGAGTGAGTTATTCAAGCTTCACCAACGCTCCCAAGTGGCTCTCTAAACTCACACACACTCATAGAAAACCTGTCATAACTATGATGTATTTAAACATCAATGCAATGCCAAATGTCATCATTTTTGACCCCATGACACTTGTCATAGCTGTGATGTCAACCATTACATCAGTTGCTCTAATTATCAACAGCGGCAATTATGACAAATATTTCATCAATGAAATGTTGCACTGACATCATGGGGATGCTTTATCGGAATACGTTTGATGAGAGCATGTAATCAATGCAAGGAAACTCCAATACCCAGGAAATTACTAAATGATGTCAATGTAATGACAAAACATCATCAGTAGAGTGGCGCACTAACATCAGACCAACTATACTTAGGATTGATTTGGAAGTCAATTTCATGACGACATCATCAACATTAACCTCCGGTTATAATTTCTGATTTCAAAAATATGTTCAAACACATAACTTTATATTTTACCATCTTAAAGAAATCAATGAGAATTAAAAATCTTCTGATAATACTTTTGATGACTTCCTGCCATCAATACAATGCCTGCGTGGCATATTATCATATTTTAATTGTGTGTATTCTGTGTATGAGGCAATATTCGCTTTCTTGGCTTCGTAGTTCTTCTTTTTATTTTACTCTTTACGCTGTCATTTTATTTACGTAACTAACGTCGCATATGATGACTAAATGTCATTAATATGATGCATTTTTTTCTACTTCTTAAAAATTTATTTAAATTTAAAAATAATAATTTTAACAACCAAATTCCTTTTCAACAATAAATAGAAAATATTATAACGCTATGTAGGCTTTTTTTATAATGAATTTTGACAAATTCGATGTATTATACCTATTAATAAAATGTATCATTGAATTGATGTCAACACAGTTGTAGCATTGATGATACTCAATATATGAAAAAATTGTCTGATGACTTTTGTTGTTGAGATTGATGTCAGTTTTCATTTTACTGATTACTATTTACATACTATTGATGTCACAATTCTGATGACCCGCCGCCATCAATATGAAGATGCTTTTTTCTATGAGTGCAGGTCGCAACTTTTTGTCACCAGTTTGTAGCCATACAAACAAAGTCTTTGTTTGAGAATTCGGGCCTTCTAATCTCTCCTGTGTACAACTTCGTAATAGTCAATGGAAGACAAGGCTCAATGAGTTAGTAGGCTGAAGTCCATCACATCTGGTTCCTTACAGTACAGTTATCTATTGTGTGATGGACTTTGGTCTTCGGTTTTGGGAAGAGGAAACAGTCAGCGGGGGCCAAGTCCGGTGAATACGGTGGTTGAGGCATGATAACGGTTTAGGTTTTGGTCAAAAACTCACGCACAAGCCGCGGTAAGTGTGCTGATGCATTATTATGGTGCAAAATTCATGATTATTTTTTCCTCAATTCTATGCGTTTCTGGCGGATTGCTTCACACTAACGGTGCATAGCTTTAAGGTAGTATTTAGTATTGACCGTTCGACCTTGTGACAAGAATTCATGATGCATCACGCCATTTTTTTTTTTTTTTTTTTTTTTTGTATTGGACCAGTACTCAGGAGATGACCCCTACATATGCAGTGCATTGTACCAGAACTAGGAAAATAGTTTGTGAGGAGGAGGAAAGAGGGAGTAGTATTTGCGAATATTTGACTTTAACCTTCCAACGTTTTAAGAGACAGGAAACACGTCTGCAGGCAACTTATTCCACAGACGAAGCATACGGCTGAAAAACCAATTCTCTCTGTAATGCGTAGTACAAATGGATGAGCTCTAGGCGATGAACGCGTGCTACGTAAAAATGTGCGAGTTTCGGGAACAAGATCCCTAATCTCGTCAGAGCAAAATCCATTGTAGTAACGATAGAACAGAGTAACGCACCCTACACTGCGTCGATGTTCCAGTGAGTCAATAGAGTTGGATAACCTACTGTCACCGATGAGCTACTTCGCCCTCTCCTGCACACGCTCGAGTAACCCTAAAATAGACTTTGAGGCAGCGGCTCAAACATGAGAGTTGTATTCCATTTTCGGTCGGATGTAGGTGGTATAAATAGCAGGGAGTTTGGATAGAGTGAAGTACCTCTTACACCGTTTCAAAAACCCGAGGCACTTGAATGTTTCTTTGGAAACGTGAAAAATGTGTTCAGTCCAGCGAACATCATTCCTCAATATTTATACCATCCATGAGTACAGATGAAGCAGCATTTGCGGTCGTTTGTTTGTGTGTTAATAGACAACATTGGGTCGAAGAAAAGAGTATGCAAAACCTTTACATTTGACCGAACTTGACGTGTTTTTTTCGGTCTTGGCTCTTCTGGACGCTTCCATTGGGACGCATGTGATGGTTATTATTTTATTGTTTCCTTCAACTATATTAATTTTCCAGATAACTAAATTTTTTTTTTAATAAAAAATTATGCATTTAAGGGTTAAGTACGGATAGACTGGATTTTCTTGTCAGTGCAGAGACCTTCTTAAAATAAATTCTCCAACTTCCCTGTAATAAATTCCTTAGATTCTCTGCACTTACATTTGACTTAAATATAAGTATATAAATAAATAAAAAGCAAAACTAAATCTATAAAAAAATAAATATAACTATTTTTATATTCACTCTCTTCATCATGCTGTTAAAATTGGCAAAAACTCTGTGTAAAATTATTAATGGTTGTGTGACGTGATGATGTGGTTACTAGTTGTTTCATGTAAACGATCACATCCAAGAAGTTCTCCACGTGCACATTACGTTACTAGTAATTTAAATTCTACATATGTAGACGTTTATTTGCCTTTACTCCTCTCATCTGATCACATTCCTAAGACGTTCATTAACATTTGATAGCATCATTTCATATGCATGTATGTAAGTAGTGTTGTAGTGCGAGTATCGCCAGCATTGTTGGGAAAAGTATTTGGAGCACCTTTTTCTTTCATCATATTTGCAATTGATCGCTGCTTCATTGCTTGCTAGTTGTGTGATGGCTTTAAGTGCATTTTCTTTTTTTTCTATTATAGATGGTGTTAGATTAAAATAATAAAAGAATGTAAAAATATTTCGAATTCCTGTGTCTTGCGTGCTTAGACAGTGGTGACATGCCTGTGGCTTGTCGAGTATCATCCAACCGCGGTTTCAGTCACATGTTGATATTTCTATTATTTTGCGTTTGATGCAGAGATGCCAGATACGAAATTCCGAGTTCTAGAAATTTTGCGAATATCTCATATGTGACTGCAGAGTAATTCAGAAAATAAAGTGTTTTTTTTTAACTTTATTATTTTATTTATTGAATCTACATAAGAAATGTAATGACAATAAGTATTCAATTCTTAATACTAAAAAAAATTGGGATTAAATTCCTGCCCATTTATTTTTATGCGAATATTATTTCAGAATTCAGTCATCTGTTTAGAGCTCTAATGGTAGCCAAAGTATCCCTCCTTCTCAGACGGGTATGACCACCAAAGTTAAGAATATTAACTGCAAGTGGATCTGGATGGTTTTCAAGTTTGTTAATATATCTTGTGGCGTACTTCACAAATTCAGATTTCACAAAAAATACGTTCAGATCTGCGTGGATTCGTAAGTGTTTAACGTACCAGGGAGCGTCTGTAATTCTACGGAGTATTCTATTTTGACTTCTTTGGATTTTTTCAATGTTGGATGCCGAGGCTGTGCCCCATAATTGAATCCCGTAGCACCATATTGGCTTTAGAATCGAGTTGTACAGCAAAAGTTTACAATCAAGCTTCAAGGTCGAATTTCTGTCTATTAGCCAGTTAATTTGCACTACTTTCAATTTCATTTGCGTTACTTTTGCCTCGATATGCGACTTCCATGTTAGTCTACGGTCAATATGAATACCGAGGCATTTGACTTCACTGTGTTGAGGTATTACTTTATTGTTAATAGTAATGGGTGAGCATGTTCCTAGAAGCAGTGCGAATGTAACATGGGCACACTTTTGTTCATTAACCTTGATTTTCCAAAGCTTGAGCCATTTCTCTAGTTTGTCGATATGTTTCTGTAAATTTATTGATGCTTGCTGGTGGTTACTATGTATGCTAAGGAATGCTGTATCATCTGCAAATGTTGAAGTGTGAACGTTGGTGCTTGTCGGCATGTCAGATGGGTAGATCAAATATAAAATAAGCCCTAATATGCTGCCTTGGGGAACTTCGGCTTCAATAGGCTTCAATGGGTGGGGCTTATGAAATCGCCTTCTTTTATTATAAATTGGCGACAATATAAATAGCTTTCCAAAAGGTTATGTATGTTTGCAGGTAAGTTAAACTTTATTTTATGCATTAAGCCATCGTGCCACACTTTATCAAAAGCTTGTGAAACGTCGATGAATAAGGCAGAGCAATATTTTTTATCTTCAAATGCCTTTCTTATGACATTAACTAACCTGTGTGTTTGCTCAATGGTGCCATGTTTCGCTCTAAAACCAAATTGGTGATTAGGAATGCATTCAACCTTATTAAGCATTGGATCCAACTTCGCCTTTAGCAATTTTTCGAAAAGTTTTGAAGTTGTTGTCAGTAGACTTATTGGACGATATGATTCTACTTTCGTGTGATCCTTCCCTGGCTTAGGAATCATTGTTATCAGGGACACCTTCCACTCTGCAGGGTAATACTCAAGTCGTAAAATAGCATTAAAAATAAAAAGAACAATTCTTTTAGCTACACGAGGCAGCTCTACGAGCATTTTGTTGCTGATTTTATCCCTACCTGGAGCTTTCTTAAGGGTTAGATTACCAATAGCATTATCAACTTCTTGAAAATTGAATCTTAAAGGCACAGGAGGTCTACTATAGGGTGTTTTTTTAAGCCCGATAGAACTTGAAATTGTAAAAAATAACACAAAAAATTAAATTGTAATCAAAATTTTTTTTTATTCGAAAGATCAATACGTGACATTAACATTTGAAAATGATTTCGGGCATATGGGCACCGCGGCTGTTCTTGACGAAGCGCATTCTGGACGTCCAATTTTGGGCCACTTTTTCGAGCACTGCTGGCCGTATGTCACGAACAATGCTGGCCTCCAAGGCGTCAATTGTTGCTGGTTTATCAGCATAAACCAGTGACTTCACGTAGCCCCACAGGAAATAATCGAGAGGTGTCAAATCGCACGACCTTGGAGGCCAATTGACAGGTCCATTTCTCGAAACCAACTTATCGCCAAATTTTGATTTCAGTAAGTCGATGGTTGCGTTCGCCGTATGGCACGTAGCGCCATCCTGTTGAAACCACATCTCATCCGGATCAATGTCATCCATATTTTCAAACAAAAAATCATTGATCATGGTGCGGTAACGATCTCCATTGACCGTAACGCGAGCTCCGGCCTCATTTTTGAAGAAATAAGGTCCGATGATGCCACCAGCATGAAAACCGCACCAAACAGTGCATTTTTCTGGATGTAATGGAGTCTGTAGGGTCTCTTGTGGATTGGTCTCACTCCATATGCGGCAATTTTGCTTATTAACAAACCCGTTAAGCCAAAAATGCGCCTCATCGCTGAACACAATTTTGCGATAAAACAACGTCGCGAATCGACGACTGATTTTCAAAGTAAATTTGGATAATTTCGTAGCGTTGTTCAAGCGTGAGTCTATTCATGATGATTTGTCAGAGTATACTGAAACAAATAAAAAAAATGTTTCATCAAAATTTAATTTTTTGTGTTACTTTTTACAATTTAAAGTTCTATCTAGCTTAAAAAAACACCCTTTAACAATAGGTGGCAACTCATTTGCATTATCAGACCTATTTTTGGTGAAAACGTTTTTCAAATTGTTAACAAATAAATTACCCTTTTCCGCGTCATCTCTAGCCCAGTCACCAGACGGTTCTCGCAAGGGAAAAGAAAGTGTTGCCACTAATTTCCTTTTATTTAGAATGCTGTCAATAACAAATATTTTAGTTTTTTTCCATGCTAAAAAAGATTTTTTTATTAAGTTATAGCTTTTGTTAAGGAATTTTTTTATCGCTTTTTAAATATCATATAAATTTGCAATAAAAATTATAAAATTGTTAGATTTTTAGTTTAATAGTCGAGCTGACTGCTGTTTTGTGGCAAATAAAATTTAAGAGTAATTTGTAAGTAGGCGCCTCGAAAAATGTTAATGTTAAAAATAATTACAGGGAGTGCGTCTTCATTGCTATTGTATATAAAAGTTTATTGATTAGAATATTTATGATTAAGATGCAGATAAAAAGTTTATTATAAGAAAAAAATTTTTGACCAAACAAGTGGCTGCACATGACTTGCTGGGAATAGTTTGAGGATTGTTTTTGTATCTTAAACAATTTCGCAAAGAAAAGAGGTTTGTTTTGATTCAATAAATTGTTGCAATTTGACATCTGGATTTTTCTATAGTATACAGTACACTCATAGGAAACCCATCATAACTGTGATGTATTTTAACATCAATGCAATGCCAAATTTTTATTTTTATTTTTTTTTTTTTATTTTTTTTTATAATTCAATTTTTTATTGTATCCTCTAAAAGAACTAACAATAAGTATGCAAATCTTAAAACTAAAAATTCATTAATTAATATAGAAAAAAAAATTAATTAATATTGAAAAATTTTATTTACTTAGGTCCAGCCAATGCTAGACGAAAAGTTGTTTTTTGCGTGTATTTTGTTGGTAAATCACCTCTCCAACGCTCTGATGGTTGCAAGGGTGTCCATCCTTCTCAGTCGAGTGTGGCCACCATAGTTAAGGATGCTACGTGCGAGAGGATTCGGGTGAGACTCCAGTCTGTTAATGTACCTTATCGCGTGTTTTGAAAATTCATCTTTCACTAAGGGTACACCTAGATCTTTGTGAATTCGAGAGTTTTTAACATACCATGGAGCTGCAGTAATTATACGGAGAATTTTATTCTGGCGCTTTTGAATTTTCTCAATGTTAGATGCAGAGGCGGTACCCCACAATTGAATTCCATAGCTCCATATTGGCTTTAGGATTGCGTTATACAACAAAAGTTTGAAATCTAACTTCAAGATAGAATTTCTGCCGATGAGCCAATTTAGTTGCACCGCTTTTAATTTCGTCTGGGTGACTTTAGCGTCAATGTGAGACTTCCACGTGAGCCTACGGTCGAGATGAATACCAAGGTGTTTGACTTCGCTGTGCTGCGGAACAATGTAATTGTTGATTTTAATAGCCGAACAAGTTTTTCTACGTAGTGTGAATGTAACATGGGTACATTTTTGTTCATTTACTTTGATTTTCCAAAGTTTCAGCCATTTCTCCAATATAAGAATATGTTCTTGCAAATTTTGTGATGCTAATTTATAGTCTTCATGGACACTGATGAATGCTGTATCATCTGCAAAAGTTGAAGTGTGAATTTTGCAGCTCGTGGTCATGTCTGGAGCATAAATCAAATACAAAGTTGGGCCCAATATGCTACCCTGGGGAACTCCAGCTTCGATTGGCTGAGCCGAGCTTTTGAAATCACCTTCCTTAACGACGAATTTCCGGTCATATAAGTAGCTCTCTAACAGCTTGTGCGTGTTAGCAGGCAGATTTAATTTTATTTTATGAGTTAAGCCTTTGTGCCACACTTTGTCAAAAGCTTTGGAAACGTCAATAAATAGAGCTGAGTAATATTTTTTATCTTCGAACGCATTTCTGATAACATTCACCAGCCTGTGTGTCTGTTCTATGGTGCTATGCTTAGCTCTAAAACCGAATTGATGGTTAGGAATACATCCTACTTCATTCAAGATTAAGGTCAACCTCGTCATTACCAATTTCTCGAACAGTTTTGAAATTGTTGGCAATAGACTTATCGGCCTATATGACTCAACTTTTGTAGGATCCTTTCCTGGTTTGGGTATCATAGTAATGACAGACACCTTCCACTCAGTAGGAAAGTACTGGAGACGTAAAATAGCATTAAAAATAAAAAGGGGTAACTGCACAAGCATTTTGTTGGTAATTTTATCAATACCTGGAGCTTTTCTGGGGTTTAAGTTAGTAATAGCATTATCGACATCTTGAAAACGAAGTCTAAAAGGTACGGGAGGTCCAACGGCATATGGCGGCATATCAGCTTCATCATTCAGTCCGTCAATGGCAAACACGTTTCTCAAGTGGTTAGTATACAGCATTCCCTTTTCGGAGTCAGTTCTGGCCCAGTCCCCAGTTGGAGTACGCAAGGGTGGCTTAGATCTAACGGGTCTCTTTAACCCTCCTGCTGCTTTCCCCAAAGAATAATCGGATTTAGGACTACCATCAAGGCTTTCCAAATAGGTTGTGAGGGAAGCCAATCTTTGGACTTCAAGCAAATTTCTTAGTTGACTTACGCATTCTCGAAGCCTAGCTTTAAGCTGGGGAGACCTGCGAAGTTGCCATTCTTTTCTGATTCTGCTTTTTTCTGATACAAGGTGTTCGATTTCAGAAGAACAAGTTCTGCTATTCACATTTCTAAAATTTGTAGAGGTAGCATGTTGCACGGCTTTTATAATATTTTGGGAAAAATCATTAATTGACTCATCAATATCCTCTGGAGTTCTCAAAGATATATTTTCCGTACAATGAGTACTTAAATATTTTTTTATATTTTAGCCAATTCACTCTAGACTGCCAAATGCCATTATTTTTGATCTAATGACACTTTTCATCGATGTGATGTCAACCATTTCATCAATTGCTCTAATTATCATTAGCGGTAAATAGGACAATGAAATGCCATATTGACATCATGGTTTGATTAAGAATGCGATCAATACAATGAAACTTTAATATCAAAGAATCATCAATAAAATTACACACTAACATCCCACCAACTATAAGTTGGGATCAATTTGATGTAAAAATCTGATTGATGTGATAACTCATTAAAATCGGAAAACTGATTAAGTTTAGTACGAGTATATTTTATGACAAAATATCATCGATACCTTGGTACGTTATCATCAGCTAAACTTATGTGTTGTTCATAGACCACAGACGAGCATTCGTCTAAAAAATTTTATATGGAAACCACTTAAAAAATTGAGTAACTTTCATACAAATTTTCTAGACGAGTTGCTCGTCTCTGTTCTATGAACAGCACGTTAAACTCTGATTCAATTTAATGATTTCAAAAGTATCGTCAAACATATAATTATATATTCTACCATTTTCAAGAAAACAATGAGAATTAAAAATGTTCTAATAAAATTTTTGATGACTTACTGTCATCACTATAATGTCTTCGTGTTGCATTATCTTATTTTAAATGTGTGTATGTTGTGTACGAAAAAATACTATCTTTCTCTGCTTTGCAGTTGCTTTTTATTTTACTCTTTACGCTCTCATTATATTCGTTATTTAACTAACGCGGCAATTGATGACAAAGTGTCATCATAATGATGACTGTAATATTACATACAGTTCATTTAGATTTTCTCTGTACAGTTATAACTATTTGCCTTTGCTTTAACAATACTTGCTGTGATTACAAATTTACACCAATATGATGCATTTTCTTTTACTTCTTAAAAATTAATTTAAATTTGAAAATAATAATTTCAAGAACACCAACTTTTTCCACAAAAAATAGAAAATATTAAAACCGTATTTATTCTTTTCTGAAATCAGTTTTGACAGATTAAGTGTATTATAATTATTATTATTATTATTATTATTATTATTATTATTATTATTATTATTATTATTATTATTATTATTATTATTATTATTATTATTATTATTATTATTATTATTATTATTATTATTATTATTATTATTATTATTAATAAAACGTCTCATTGAATTGATGTCACCAAAGCTGTAGCATTGATGATACGCAATGTATGACAAAATTCTCTGATAACTTTGATGGCAGTTTTCACATTACTGATAACTATTTACATGATATCGATGTCACAATTCTGATGACTTGCCGTCATCAATATGAAGATGCTTTATTCTATGAGTGTAAAAGCGGTCACCTCTCATCGGCTAAAACTTTGTCCCCTAAATGGAGATGTTCGTTTTTTGGAACAGTTAGATCGAAGTGATGGCTAGACGCACACGATTTGCAATTAGCTAAGCCGAAAACTGAGCTCCTGACTTTAAGTAAAGCCACATTTGTATACAGACCACAATATACGTTTTGACGACTTACAAGTACTGACGAGAACGAGTAAATTTGTGAAAATTATATTGACATACGACTAAAGAATCGTAGGTAACTTCGTCGAAACAGGTTCACCATGCTATTAACAGGACTGTTAATATAACAAGACAACTAAGCCGACTGATGTCAAACATACTAGGCCCGCAAGCAGAAGAACGTAAACTTCTAATGGAAGCAAGCAATAGCATTATTTTTTATGGAATTAAGATTTGGGGAAAGACAATTAAAGTGCGGCAAATATTTTGCTGACGATGCAATGGGTACTTACAAACGGGTTAATGCTACATACCGCACATAGTCAGCAGCTGCCATAATTATGGTGGTAACAGGTATGATCCCAATACATCTACAAATTTTAGTACGAAGAAAGACAAGATAAATTGACCACGCACACCCCCCGAGGAGTAGGTATTGCCTTGGTGTACTTTCTAGGATAACATATATATAAATCACCTTTTTCAAGAAAACTACCAACTGCGTATGCCTTGCAAAGCACATGGAATCGGTAGTGGGCCTTTGATAAGATCTTCAACAGATTACACCGTAATGACACGTGCTAACGTAAACGTAATACACATTTTTTATTTCCCTCCAGGGAGTAGATTTTGCCTTAGCGAAGATCAAACTAGGGCATTCTGCTTTCTGGAGCAAGGAGTCCTTCATTTGCTGTAGAACAAAACTTTAGAAAGCCGCATGATTTATGTTGTGTTAGACTTTCGAAACCCTTACTAAGAATTAAAATTGGTAGAACGGGGATCAGATCAGTGGCAGACCACCGCGGGGCTGATCACGGTTGAGGTGCCTGCTTTGGCTGAAACGTTCTGGCTGTGGCTTAAACCTAAAATAGCAGGAAGGGCAATTAGTTTAATTGATAGCTTAGGCGCATGCCGGTTTTCGGGGTCTAATAACACCTGAAGTGTTGCAACAGATACTTTTTTTTATCTTTGGCCAGTACTCATGGGATGCCCGCTACACATGCAGTGCATTGTACTGGAATTGGGAAAATAGGTTACGGTGAGGAGGAAAGAGAGAGTAGTGTTGGTGACGGTTTAACTTTAACAATAATAACACGAAAGACTAAAGCAAACTCTATACAGCATTTAAAATGTTGGAATTAAATTATATATATTAAATTATATACATATATATACCTCCGACACTACTCAGAATAGCACTGTCCTGAACTAGAGGTGATGGTTGGATGGGTGAGTTGATTAAAAGCTGATGTTCTTAACGAGCTGTGGCGTACCAACTTATCTTTTATTGACTGTTGGGAAATTGCATACAGGAGGCATTAAAAGTCCCGAACTCTTAAGTAAGGGATAAGCTACAAACTCATGGCAAAAAGTTGCGACCAATGTGTACCTAGAAAACCATATAAGGATGCTGGTGAATCCTTCATAATTCACCCAGTGCAGTTGGTCCATCATCAGATTAGACCAACAAGCAAGAGCTGCTGTAAATCACTTTCACAATCTGCTATTGGTTTTGTATTGTTATATGGCTAACGTAGATACTCTGCTTTCTGGAGCATAAAAGGCTAGGAGTCCCTCATTTGTTGTAACAAAGTT
This sequence comes from Thecocarcelia acutangulata, assembly GCA_914767995.1. Classification (NCBI taxonomy): domain Eukaryota; kingdom Metazoa; phylum Arthropoda; class Insecta; order Diptera; family Tachinidae; genus Thecocarcelia; species Thecocarcelia acutangulata. The sequence goes on along the minus strand of OU612097.1, from coordinate 96,922,829 downwards.
GGCTTAAAAGCTAATGCTCTTAATGGACTACGGCCCACCAACTTCCATAGATTCCATATATTGTCTAGGAAATAGCATAAATAAGTTACTAGAAGGCTGGACCACATCATGAATGGATTTATCCATACGGCTGCAATCTTATAGCAAAAGCTGCGTGAGCCTTGCAAGTCACACGTTTTGAATAATTCATTCCGTGGAGCCGTCATGTGCTTATGTTAAACAATGACATATTTTGACCATTCATATCCTGGAAAAAAAAAAACAAAAATAACACAATATATATTGCACAGTTGCTCGGTCAGATAGAGTAACGATAGTAAAGCATTTGGACAATGCGTCACATTTGCAATATCGAGAAGTGGCTGAATAGAAGTCATGGGAATGTAAACTACTATTTAAATCAAATGTTGATTTATCACCGGTATTACAGAAATTGTCTTTACAGAATGAACTAATGTACTGCACCGTTTTGTTTATACAAAGGCGAAGAGGTCCTGAGGAATGCTGACCTTTTTTCTGGAAATGCCATCGATGGCCTAAAAACCATAGAGTACTGGGATATGTGACTAGATCAATAATGATGAAGAATATCAAGAACGTTATGCTAACGAATAAAGCCAATTTTTTGCCAGTATCAAAATGTTGTGAAAAAGTACTACGGACAAAAAAGCCAGAATTGGCAGCCGCAGAACAATTTTATACGCACGAGTCTGGACACAGGCTTGAGTACAAAAATGGGTGTTTAAGCGATTAGAATCTAATCTAAAGCATTGCAAGAGCATCGCCAGGGTGGAAACTTTTATCCCAAGAAAAGAAGGATATTTTTTGTCGGTAAGCTAATTTTTTGATCAATCACATTTGATCATATACCCTTCGAAAAAAAGTGGAGGCACTCCTATTTAAAATATGATTTATAATATTAATTTTATATATTTGGAAATTGTCCACCGTAGAGAGATGTCTGCTCACTGTATATAACAAAAATTGCTTTACTTTATATTATCACTAATAATTCATCAGCATCCAACGGAAAATATTCCTCCATACAATTTATGAAACAAACTAGAATGAGCTCAAATATCAAAAATCATGTACATACATACATATGTTTGTTGATATACTTATATTTGTTTAGTTTTTTTTTTTAGTTATATATTTGTAACTGAGCATTATATATAACAGTTTAATTTAATGCCTAATAAATTGTTATCAGTTGGCCTATGCCATTAAGAGCACGTCTGTAGTATCAAATGACTCATCACACGGAGACCTTTATAGCTTTTTATAAATTAATTTTGAGTTAATACGTTTAGTCACAAAATTTCTCATAATTAAAAAAACAAAAACAAAAGAAAAAAGTAACAACAAGCAGCACGACAAATTCTTCTTATCAATTAAAGGTCAAAGAAGAATGTAGCAGCGCACAACACACAAACACTCACTATATTCTGGTACTACCAATAACGAGAAGAAGAAAAAACAAACTAATAAAAATAATAAAAAACAATTAGCAACAGGGCAGCAGGGCAACATAAAGTGCTGATAAGAAGCCACACACAGCACGGGACAGAACAAAGTCGAATGTTGAGGGCAGTTAAACACAAAATATGGGAAACATAAAAAAATTAAAACTTTCAAGACGTTTCATTCATTTTTTGTTTTGCTTTTCTTTTATTTTGGGAATGAAATAAAAACGCTACAAAGTAAAATACAGATGTTAACAGTGATTAAGGTACAGTAAAACTTTGATCTGGAAGTTACATGAAAACACTTCGTTATAGCCATTGATTCGTTGCACTTTACATATGTATCAGTGAAGACTTGGTGCATGTAAATTCGAAAAAAAAAATTAAGAAATTTGTAATACATATAGATGCTTTACCAAGCTGCTACTTTTTACGAGAATGCTATGTAGTAAAAGCAATAAGTATATAACAATGTATAATCTTTAAAATTTTTAACATTGAGTAGAAAAAAAAATCGTAAGTCATAACTTCATATATATGTATGCATTATCTTTCTTTCCCATATGTCATTAACTACAAATTTACCGCCAATTTTAAAAAGTTGTTCATGAAAATCATTAAAATTTTTATTTATTATGGATGTCATCGATTTTAACTATGATTGCGAAGTTTACTATTCAAAATTCAAATTCACTTTATTTCCATAATATTACATTTTCGTATAATTAATTTATAATAGAGAGTTCAAGATAATTATACTTTTCTTCTTAGTTATTAGGTTATTTGTGTTATAATATTAATAAATATCTATTCAATATCTACAAAATTTTTATTTATTTGGAGGTAAAAATTTTCGAAAACCTATTTGAGTTTTGGTTTTTTTTAATAAAAAGGCTTATCCCAGAAACCTACCACACTATGTAAGATGAGCTAACTCATTGATATGTTCAATTTCTGAGTTCTGGATCTGATACTAAAATTGTCATTAAGTCTGTCATTTTTCTCTGTAACTGATTCTATATCTGCAAGCAATTGGAGCCTCGCAGTTGAATAAAACCATGGAAGGTTATAGAATAGTTTTAACAACTTATTTTGTGCCATTTGAAATTTTTTTTAAATGACAATTTGCACTAGTCGACCACACAGTGGGCCTGACCCCAATATTCTTTTTATTTGTTATTCAGGCAGCAGTTTTCAATATTATTAGCTGGGGGGAAGAAGTGAATTCTGACTCACAACAGGCTAAAATCACTGCTACAGCGTTCCTTCGCCTCATGTCCTATTTTCCTAGTTCTGGTGCAATTCTTTGCATATGAAGAGTTTAGTTCTTGAGTCCACGATAACAGCAAAAAAACAAAATAGCTTAAAATTGCGGAGAAGCAAAGATTATTTCTTCTTAACATTCTTTGCCAAAGAAATACCGTTTAAATTATTTTTTATTTTTAATTCCCAAATATAATCACAAAATCCCCACATTTTAGTTTCCGTCGATGCTATCTGATTGTTGCCATCTTTCCGCACGTACTTACTTATAGCATTTAAGTGCATAAGATTGGGCTACATTAATCGTCGTCCGTTAAAATTGCTCTTAAATAGAACGTGAAGATAAATATCATTTGGAAAAGGAATTAAAACTTGGGATTAAGGATATTGCTGGTATTTGTTTTGTTTAAAATAATTTCCATTAGTTGTCATTGCTGCCATAATTTGCAAGGTATGTACTCGTATACATGAGAAACTAAAACAATTTTCATAAAAAAATTTAAAGATTAAGGCCTGGCCCGAACGAAGCATGCCGTAAAAAGAAAGTTAGAATTTTTTTTTTTAGATCAGTTTAAAATGATAAGAAAAGTACTAAAATTTTTTTGAGACGCCCTGTTGTTTTGCTTAAAATAAACGTGTAATGCCAATGCCAGAAATAAGAGCCTCTTGGAAAGAAATTGAAAAAACAACCAACAACCAATCAGTTGGTCAAAGTAACCATTAGTGCAGTTGAGTAAATGAATATGTGAGTGTGTGTGGGTTAAGTGGAACCCTGATCATAATTACTGTTTTTTCTACCATCATAACAAGCATTTGTTTTCATTTATTTGGTAGTTGAGTTTGTGTTATCATTTCATTATATATTTTTTTTCCTCTTACCAAAATTCTTGGTTTTCTTCCTGCTGTTTTTTTTTTCTTTCTTTCTTTCTTATCTAATTTAGAATATCTTGAGAATTGAAAATATCCAAACTCTCATACAGGTCAGAATTTTAATTTCTAAAATGATTTACATTATTGAGATTCATAATTACATGTTACCGAACACACATTTTACACAACGATAGCTATCATTTTATCGTGGCCATGATCAAGAGCGTGATCATGAAACAAATTGTATGAATGAAATTAAAACAACACTAAAAGTGACAATAATTTGTTGCTTTTCTGGCCAGCATTTGAAGATCATTATCATGTAAATTTGAAGATCATTATCGGCGATATGGATCTGTTTTATACAAAAAAAAAAAAAACTAATTTTACGAGTATGCCTTATTTCAGTTTTCATCTCTCTCTGCTATCAAATGTTTTTCATTTTTTGTTCAAGTTACTTTTCTGGAGAATTAACAGCGGTAGAGCAGAAAGTGTTGTGTAATTAAAAAAATAAATTAAAAGAAATATCGGCATTTTGTTTTTATTTTGGAAAGAAAAAACACAAAAAATAGTAGAACTACAATTTAACAATCCTGTGTTATCAGTTTTATAAAATGTCCATTTAACACTGCACAAATCTTAAGAAAGGTGTAGTTAGTACGAGGACTTTGCTTGCTGTCTTGCTTTGCATTCAAAAGGACCAGTCTGAATGAGTGTGAGTCATGGCATCTGCTTTAAACCTGCAGGCCTTAATTATCTTGTCGTAGATTTATCATTTTGTTTCCTTTTTTTACTCTCTTTGACATTCTTATTCAGCTGGTGGAAGACTGAAAGCAGTTCAATAAAATTTACGAGGGCTGTTTGATAATTACACAAGTATTCGATTAAAAAAAAAGTTTTTTATTTTAAAATAATCTCTTTTAAGAACAATAAATTTCTTAGTAGACTTCTCATAACCTTGTTAGGTCTTTAGCAGTTTGTAACAAATATCCAAGCGCTTCTTCTTCAATTTCCCATCTTTAGATCAGAGAGATCTAAAGATGGGAATTTCAGTCATCTCCTTTAGTACATACCTTCGGGATCATATTCGAATTCATTCCTTACAGCAGTGCCTTTATTCATTCACCATTGATACAGAGTTCTCATTGTACTTATCAAGTCATTCCATGATTTAAGCGATGGGAGTTTTTACTCAAAAATTATGATTAATGTGTGTACAAAAAGAGGGAGGCGTACTATTCTGATGGGACATTGTCATATAGGGACGCATGTGAGAAAATTATATATTTCACTACAAGATTTCTTTAGCAGTTTTAGGGTTGGAGAGAGTGTTAGACACTTGCTCTGTCGTTTAATAGCTCTATATTATGGATTAAACCTTTCACTTAGTGATTTCTCTAAAAGTTACAGAGAGAGTAAAGGCCGTGTCAGATAAAACTTTGCCGCTTTGCGTGAAGTTTAACAGCCAGTTTACCAATTTCGAAAAAAAATGAATGCGAAAGAAAGCCAGTCACTCACATTCGAATCAATTTGGGTTTGTCTATCTCACTACTATTCGTTCGCATATTCTTATGTATTTTGATTGAGTTTTGACACATCGTTCGCATAGAAAAAAGTTAGACGAACCCAAATCAGTTTTCTTTCACTTAGATTGCGAACGCAAGAATGCTTTCGAGATTGGTAAACTGGCAGTAAAACTTTAGCAGAAAAGCGCAAAGCAAAAACTTTGGCAGCGCTCACGATTTGTTTATTTATATAAAAAATTTTTGTTAATTTTTACATTTAATCATATCTTCTGATAACAGAAGTTAGAAATATTATTAGACGAACTACTGAAAATGGCTCCGATTTTTTTAGTGCATAAAGCTCTTAGAAAAAACTTCAACGCGTAAAAAGATGAGAGTTGCCGAACTTTTCGCGTTGCGTTAAAAGTGCTCTATGTGACATGTTTCATATAAGTATGTGTATTTTATCTTAGGTGTCAAAGCGAATTTGCAACGCAAAGCGAAGCAAAAGTTTTATCTGACAAGGCCTTAAGAAGAGAAAGCTGATAAAATTCTCTTTCGTTGTCCAGCTCTTATTTATAACACCACTAAGAGAATGCTCAGCACTTCCCACTCACTCTTTCCTTTACCAACTCCTTGTTATAGATTAGCGATGCCCATCCATTGTATTAAAGTGGTAAACAAAAGCAAACACAATCTTACGCTCATTAGTTTAGTCGACAATGAGACAGCGACGAATGAACATGCGTACGGGTGTATGAATGTATTCCTTGTTTTTTCTCTGTATTTTGCGTATTTTTTACTTTTTGTGATATAAAATATATTAAAAATACTAAAAACATAAATTCATATATTTATTCTTTACTTTTACTTCAATTTTAATTAAATTGTAAGTAAAACGGTTTTTTTGAACTGCGTATTTTTTCTCCCAGTGCAAATTTATTTGCACTCAGAGCGTAACTATGTTATTCTCTTTGGGCATCACTACCCAGCGGCGAACATTGCCTACCACATTACTTCTCTTCGATGATGTGTGCAACACTTTGTAATCAATGAATGATAACTTACAAAGTGTATGAAAGTAGTATATGGAGTTCCCAAAAATGAATTACATTCGTCTTTTGTATCACATTTATATTTATGTATTTTATTTTTTAGTTGTAAATCAAACGTTCGCCGTCTTTGTCAGACTACGTTGCAAAAATTTTAATGAACAAAATTAGGTAAAAGTGCGTAGAAAACAATTTAAAAAAGGTACAAGAAAGATAAAATATTTAGTGAAAAAATAAAAGAATGCAGTAGACAAAAAACGGAACAAATTTATTTAATGGAATATTCTCAAAAAACTGAATTGCGCAGTACGTACGAGCTGCCTACTGCCGGCTTACAATGTATGCGAGATTGTATCCGAGCTGCCTACTTCCGACTTACAAAGTATGCGAGATTGTATTCGAGCTGCCTACTGATAGCTTACAATGTATGTTAGGAAGTAATGAGCTTTTGTTGGATGAACACCACACTAGCTCGCTTACTTTGTGTGCAGGTGGTAGGCGTTCACTCTACAAATGCGGCAATGTATATGAAAAAGTATACTAGGTTCGTATATGAGATGGTGTGCATTACTGACTTACAAGTGTGCATCGGATCATCGCTTCTGTAAGCGAAACTTTGGCCGCTGGGTAATTTAAGCATTAAATCTTTCATATAGTGATTTTTGTAAAAGTTGTAAGGATAAAGAGAAAGAAGAGAGTGTTAAACACTTTCTTTCTCGTTGTCCAGTTCTTTGTCATCTAGGCCGACAAATACTGCATGACCACGAAAGTGTTGAACACGTCCTCTATCGTTTACCAGTTCCTTATTATAGGTTAATTCTTTGACTTGTGATTTCTATACAAGTTGTAGGGACGAAGAGGAGAAAGAGAGTGGTGAATACTTTTTCTTTTGTTGTCCAGCTTTTTCTTATAAAAAATTATTGTATTTAGGCTAACCAATACTGTCTGATTCGGCAGGGATATCGAAGTGCGTTATAAGTGGATTGGACAGTTTCATCTGCTCCTCAGGTTGGTTTTGAACTGGTGATAGGTAACAGGTAGATCTACTGAGATATATATCAACCTCAGACAACACAATGGAAGCAAATTACGCCCAAGTGTGCTGGCGTTTTATTCAACTTAACCGAAACTAACACACGAAACTCACCTTTCCCCATTTTTGCTAAAATTTACAAGCTCGCCTGCTTTTAATAGCGGCCGAATACAAAATAAAGAACGCATTAATGTTGCATTAAAAGTTACTGCACACGAAATGGAAAACATCATGGAGTTGTGCAACAGCCCTCGTATCTTACGGTTTTATTTTTATTATCTATTTATTTTGGAAAGTACAACAAGTATTTTGAAATATGTACACAAGTATGTGTTTATCTCAGTAAATATATTTTTCTTTTGTACCTTAAGAACGTTGCATTAGCAACATCCTGTATATCTGTTGTTGTTGTTATTGTTGTTGTTTATTATTCTCTCTTGACCTGCTGCTTTAATTTGCTTGTTGCAACCAGCCATTTTAAGTGCTATTTATCCCAATATTTAGTTTTTTCTTACTTACTCGTATTTTTATTTTTTGGATTTTTATCAAAATGATGATGTTTTTTTTTTGTTTTTTGTAACAAGAATTCAAAATATTTGAACTTCAAAAGCAGAAATTAATGCGTCATTTGCTCGGTATGAATCATCAAGAGTTGTGTTCAGAAAACAGCCTCAGTTTCATTAAGTAGTGGTCAAGATGAAATTGTTTTTATGTTAAAGATAAAATGAATCTTTTATAAGTAGAATCACTTTGTTTTATGTTGCTGTTATTCTCATCGCTGGCGTTGAATAAATAGCAAATCAATTTAAAATACATTTCCTGCTATTAACACTTTGAAAACTGATGAAACGAAATTAAATTTTTTTCCAATAAATTCTTAGGTTTAGTTTTGAAGTAACTACGAGTATACACACAAAGCTGGTGGTCGAAAATGTAAGTAAATTGGCCCGAAGATGGTTTGCTAATATCTTCGGGCCAAGTTCCTTACAATACCGATTGTAGTTGAAAATGTGTTGAAAATGCGAAGAGCCTCTGTACTGAATTTGTTAAACCTGAAGTAACAATTTGTGTTTAAGCTCCGTATAAGAGGGTAATATACTCGTATGTAAGCTGTTTTCAATACTGCAATATTGGATATTTGCTATATAATTTAGTTTTTAATTTGAGAATGGCATATATTCGTCGAAATGGCGAATTCATACTAGAGGGCTGCACAAGCACAATAAAAATGTCTTTCAAAACATCGTAGTATTTTCAAGTACTATGCATCGCCTTCCTTCACATTGCAAAACAAACACTACAGTGCCGAAATGTTCTAAACACATGAACGAATATTGTTTTATAAGCATTTAGAACAAACTAAACTAAACACAAGTAGAACCAAATCAAATAGAAAAAAATTGAAGTAGAACTTCAAGCATTATAGTAATATTCCATTTCAGTTTTGTTTATAAAATATTTAAGAGCAGTATGCTCAAATACCAATGTGCTTGCTGTGATTCATCGCTTATTTGCTTTATTGTTATGTTATGAATTTTGCTGTGATACAGAATTCAAGTACAGTCAAGCACTATCGTGAAGGCGCTTCAAAACTGTGAAGTGTTTGTTTTGTTACAAGAATTGTTTTGAAATACAGTACTTGGAACTACCACACAGTAGTGAGCAGTGTTCTTTAGAACATTCTGTGCAGCTCTTTAATACATACTACTAGGCCAAGGAACGTGTTGAGACTGTTATTATATATATATTGTTTTTCGAACTTTATTTGGTTCAAACAGTATAAATCTGATTGCTTAAACTGACGCCCAAATTCGATTTGAGTGGGGCCATACAAATTATAGCATTTTTCGTGTTCAGGAGGTCCTAATTAACTTATCTTGGCATGTGGGGTTCTTAGTATTTTTTGGCTGTAAACCAGTGATATAAATCTATCGCAATGATACGAGTAATCCATACTTGTATTTTTTTTTATAATAATATTTTCAGACAAGTATTTTTGTTTCGCGCTAAAAACTTTTTTTTTAATTGATTCGTTTTTTGTCTGACAATGATGACACGATTTTTATATAGGGATTTCACAAAAAATATTTTTTTTTATCCTCGACCAGTACTCAGGAGATGACCCCTACATATGAAGTGCATTGTACCAGAACTAGGAAAATAGGTTGAGAGGAGGGGAAAGAGGGAGCAGTGTTTGTGAACATTTGACTTGAACTTTCCAACATTATAACAGACAGGAAACACGTCTGCAGGCAACTTGTTCCACAGGCGAAGCGTTCGGCTGAAAAACGAATTCTCTCTGTAATGCGTGGTACGATTCCCCGGGCAATCAACCACAAATGGATGAGCTCTGGATGATGAACGCGTGCTACACAAAAATTTGCGCGTTTTGGGAACAAGATCCCTAATCTCGTCAGAGCAAAATCCATTGTAGTAACGATAGAACAGAGTAACGCATCCCACACTGCGTCGATGCTCCAGTGAGTCAATAGAGTTGGATACCCTACTGTCACCGATGAGCTTCTTCGCCCTCTCCTGTACACGGTCGAGTAACCTCAAAATAGGCTTTGAGGCATAGGCCCAAATATGAGAGTTGTATTCCATTTTTAGTCGGCTGTAGATGGTATAAATAGTAAGGAGGTCGGATGGAGTAAAGTACATCTTACCCCGTTTCAAAAAACAAACGCACTTGAATGCTTCTTTAGAGACATGAAAAATGTGTTCAGTCCAGCGAACATCACACTGTATTTTCATTCCAAGAACATCAAGAGCATCCGATTCCTCAATATTTATACCATCCATGAGTACAGATGAAGCAGCATTTGCGGTCGTTTGTTTGTGTGTTAATAGGCAACATTGATCTTACGACCGTTGAAGCTGACTCTGTTTTTACGATCTTGAATCGTGAACAACTCGTATAGTGCGGTCTCTGAGAAAGCTCGATATAAACCGAGAAAAGTCATCACCGACACCAAAAGCAGTAAGTTTTGCCAGTAGTGCACCATGCCACACTCTGTCAAACGCTTTTGAAATATCTAGAGCCACCACCTTACTTTCACCGAAATAATGGCAACACTGCTGGAAACAGTAGTGAAACAGGAAACCCCATATTTCTTTTTAAGAAGCACAAAAATGCTTGGCGTGTTCCCAACTTGGGCAATCTGTTTTTCGGGTAAAGATGGGAAGGGGTACCTCGTTTGGTGCGACAAATAAAACTCTAGGAAGCCACATGATTTATGTTGTGTTGGCTTCCGAAACCCTTACCAAGGGTATAAATTGACAGAGCGAGGATTAGCATGGTCCCCGGTTAGTTCTGCTTACGGTTCATGCGGGCTGATCATGGTTGAAGTGCCTACCTTGGTTGTACCGTTCTGGTTGTGCTTGAAACCTAAAACGCAGGAAGGGGATGTTAGTATCCTTGATAATTTTTTGGTATGTGTCTATTTTTGGGGACTAACATTCTCCCGAGGATCTGTTGCTTATAAAACAGATACCTGTACTGTAAGGAACCAATGGTGATGGTTGAGGGATAAGTTGGTTTGAGCGCTGATGCTCTTAGTGGCCAACTCATTAAGCCTTGTCTACCATTGATTGCTGGGAAATTGCACACAGGAAAGATTAGCAGGCACTAACTCCAAAACGAGAAGTTGCTCATATAGCTGCAATCATATGGCAAGAATTGCTACCTGTGTGAGCCTAGCAAGCCACACGGGGCTTCCGGTGAATCGTGAATAATTCACTCGTGGAATTGGTCCACCATCAGATAAGGCCGTAAAGCCAAGTGCTGATGTAAATCTTTTTCACAGTTGTCTCTAATAACACCCAGAGCCTTAGGCAGGAATCAAACCTGCGATTTGCCATCGAGGACGAAGTAGAAAGTTGAGTTTTTTTTAGCAAGGGTTTGATTATGCAAAAACGTACGAGCTTACATATGGAAGTCTTGCCAGTTCTGGTGACCGATGAAGTAGTTCACGCCATAGAATATGACCACCGTCAGATAAGGCCGTCCAGACAAGTGATGTTGCAAACCAGTTACGCAGCTATCCATTAAGAGATACCCAGTAATTACGAACCAGCCTGTACATCGTAAAGAATTATAATCTAGTGCATTCAACGCAGCCCAATCACTACACATTCAAACTTTCGAACTGATCCTTAAACAGCTATTTTTATGTCGCAATAGAAATTTGCCCCTGTATTGCAAAATAAAATGGTTTTATAAACCTGTTTTAAAAAAACTTATTTAGCTGCCAAAACAGAATTAATATTTATAAGTTTAACGATATAAAACCGGCATAAATGCCCATCTTGGAATGAAGGTGACTTGCATTTTATTGAAATAAAAATCCTAAACATCTTAAAGAATACAATAATGTATTTATCCTCAAAATAAAGAATCAACTTAAAATCTGAATACAAAAGCGGTGTTTAAAATTTTTGATCAACTGATACTTACGAATATAGGAAACAGTGGTGTTGTTGTTGCTGGTGTTGTTTGTGTATTCTGATTAAAATAAAAATTGGAAACGTATTGAGATTTGAACAAATGCAACTTTGACAGCCTAATTGGAGCGGTATTAATGATAAAAAGGCAAAATGCAGCGGTAGGAAAACCCACAAAAAAACGCACACACACATTTTAACATTCCGCTTTTGTTCCAACAACAATTAAACATCCTTATGAAAATAATCGTCAGCATCATTTTTGCCGTTTAAATTTATAACTTTTTTTTTGTTGGTTTTTTTTTTTGTATATTTCAACAATAAGATTCTCATCAGCAGCAGCAGCCAGAGAAGTGTAACAATGGCTTTACAAAGTAACAATAATTGCTGCTTAAGTAGCATTTAAGAGAATCAAAAAGAATAAAAAAAAACAAAACAGAAGAATAAAATTGATGAGGATACAATTGGACACATGAACCGCAACAGGTGAACGAATCAACGAGTTGTAAAGTCAAGTCAAGTCAACTTCTTCAGCTCAAGTGCTGGGATGTGATGTGAATGAACGGAGCGGAGCGGAGCGTCTAAAGAAAACAATAAAAACAGCAACACAATCATCAATAATTCAAAAAGAGTTATAAATCGGTCAATTGTGAGCAAATGAAAAGCACGATCGATCGATCGAGCGATCGTTTGATCAATAAATGGTTCAACAAATGAAAGAATGAATAAATAATTGAATCAATGAATTGTTTGTTAAGCGGCCATGAATTGTGATATTTTCTGTTTACTTCAAGTAGTTCTTTTTTTCTTTGTTTCCTAATGAATATTGATGATGAATTATTTATTATTTTCTTTAATAAATGGAAAACAAAAACTTAAAAAAAAAAAACGATCAAACATGGAAGTGTTTTTAATATGAAGAATGTAAAACATTATTATCTTTTATAACATCTGTTTAAGGACTTTTGTTGTAGTCTTGTCAGCACGAATTCCGGTTGAGACATAATGAAATTGATGGTAGAAAACTATAGCATTCTTCTGTTGTTAAGTGTAATTAAAAATATTTATTAACGACTTGATTAGTTACTGAAGACATGTGCACTTTATACGCTAGTTATAAAAAGCTCGAAACATTTCTGAAACCATCAAGTAAATCAACAGTATAAAATTCAAAGAAAAGAAATTATGCTGTACACTTTTCAAAATTACTTTTCCAAGTAACATAAACAACTAAAGAAAGCTTTTTGTTTTTGTGATCAGCACCAATAATCAGGAGACGATCTCTACATATAAAGGGTGGTTAAATTTCAAGGGCCGATGTTGATTTTGAATAAAACACAAACTATTTAGGAAGTTATTGTAATTTTATTTTATTATGATATATTGGTGTTATTCAATTATGTGTGGAACAAAATATTGGCCAAATGGGTGCCGCGACCACGGCGGAACACCTCCATCCGATGGTCCAAATTTTCGATGACCCTGAGGCATAATGGATGTTCTATGCCATTAATGTGCCGACTTATCTCATCCTTTAGCTGTTGAATTGTTGCCAGCTTATCGACGTACACCTTTTCTTTCAAATAACCCCAAAGAAAAAAGTCCAACGGTGTCAAATCACATGATCTTGGCGGCTAATTGACATCGCCATTATGTGAGATAACACGGCCATTGAATTTGTTGCGCAAAAGAGCAATTGTTTCGTTAGCTGTGTGGCAAGTGGCACCGTCCTGCTGAAACCACATATCGTCTACATCCATATCTTCCAATTCGGGCCATAAAAAGCGATAGCGAACACCATTCACAGTAACTGCCTGACCGGCCTCATTTTGGAAAAAATACGGCCCGATGATGCCGCCAGCACATAAACCGCACCAAACAGTCACTCTTTGTGGGTGCATTGGTTTTTCAACGGTGACTCTTGGATTCTCATTCGCCCAAATGCGGCAATTCTGTTTATTGACGAATCCACTGAGGTGAAAATGTGCCTCATCACTGAAGATGATTTTCTTCGAAAATTGATCATCATTTTCATAATATGTCTGGATAACTTTAGCACGTTGTTGGATTGTATATCTTTCCATGGTTCAAATTGAGTAAGTCTGAAATAGAGAAATGTCAAATAAAATTCGGAAAAAAACTTGGCGTTTAGGTGTGGTTCACATTAAACATCGGCCCTTGAAATTTAACCACTCGATAGAATAAGTTTAAACTGAGCTGGGAAAATAGGTTATGAAGAGGATGAAAGAAGAAGTCGTGTTGAAGAACGTTTGATTAAAATCTTACTACTTCGTGACAGCAAATACATCTGCCGGTAGTTTATGCTACAAACGGACTAAAGGACTGAATATACGAATTCTCTCTGTAATGCGTTTTACGCTACACTGGCAATCCACCGCGAAAGTATGAGCTCTGGATGATGCACGCGTTCTCCGTCTCTCTCTCTCTCTCTCTCTTCCCCTCTTTCTATTACCCCTAAAAGTCTGAACGAGCTCTGGATGATGCACGCGTTCTCTCTCTATCTCTTCCCCTCTTTCTATTACCCCTAAAAGTTTGTACGAAATATTTGCAGAGCGGTACGATTTACCGTTGTGGGAGAGAAATATAAACATAATACAATGGAAGACGGCGACGCAATACTTGTCATTGTTAGTTTACATTTTTATTCCCCCTTATTGTTTTTGGCGTAGTCGTAAAACGACAGCTCTCGTAGTAGCTGTTGCATTTACACTCTTATGTTACCGTCTAAAATTTTCGACAAGCAAAATTTTGTAAATGAATCATAATGTAAAAGATTATGCTAATTTAAATGATTATGAAGCATCCTGTTAAAGAAGTGCCAAACAAATTTTTATAAATAACAAAGAGAATAAAAATAGTAATATATATGTATATATTTTTGATATTGTTCATTTAATTTGTGCAAATGAATTTTGTAAAAATGTTGTGTGGCATTTTACTCATCCTCTGAATATGAAGTGGAAAAGCAAACATTAAACTAATTCGATAAAAAGCAGCTGAGACAGCTGCTAGTGAAAATATTTTTGATTTCTAACAAAAAATATGTTAGAAAAGATTGTATTATAGCTCCACGGAACGGGATGGTGGGCCAATATAATTTAAATTTTCGCAAACAGTGTGCCCCGCCGATATACTATTTATTTTTTTCATTTCAAATGAGTAAAAATAACAGCAATCATATGTAAAAAATGGAGAAAGTAGATTTCATACTTTTATTTTTGATATTTTTTTTATTTGATCAGATTTTAATTATTTGTCGTGAGCAAATACGTTGACGACAAATTTGCTCCCTTTTGAAAGACAAATACGACAAGCACGGTAGCATTTTAATGGCGTTTTTGTAATAGATTTGAAATCACGGTACCATTTTCCAAAAACGCCCGTCTTTCGCCATAAAAACGCCAAACACAATAAGGGTGATTAATTTATTTGTACATACGAATACATTTTTATACAAATTTCTAAAATATTTACGGCCGTATGCAAAAAAACTTAACAAAGCTTGGCAATTGTTACATGCAGTCTACACCTAATTTCAAACGCAGTTAAAACATGAAGTTAAAACTTGCCGTTTAAATATCTATCTGTTTAAGTCGACGTACACGTAGTGATGTTAGAGTTATAACTTCTCATAGTAAAAAAATAAAAATGGTGAAAAACAACTACAAATAGCAGGCTGTAGCTTTGACTTCTACATGTGTAGAACATGAACATGTGTTTTCAACAAAAGAAAGTACAACCACACACACGGAAGGAATCACACTGGATACTGTGAAGCAAGGATTTCCTGGTCGCGTAAACTCCCGTTTTGGCGGTTGGGCATGGCCAGTAGAATCGCCCAATTTAACTCTCCCAAACTTCTTTGCTTGCGGGCTACTTGAATTCGCGGGTTTATATCAACAAGCCTCAGACAATCGAAGCCATTAAGGAGAATATTCGACAGGAATGCGAACATTTATCAGCAGAAATATGACGGAAAGTTATGAAAAATGCGATAAGACGGACATAAATAAAATTTTTGGTTTGTACTTTTGAACAACGGGTTATAGTTCAAGTTTTTTCCTTACTTAAGTTTTTTCTTAAGAAAGATTTTTTACAATATTTGTGATCAATAATTTTTGATTGAAGAAGACAAGAAAAATAATAATCAAATCTTTAGCTGGGGGACAACTAGCTGTTTCGTAGTCGCTACACTATTCATCAGCAAATATTTTTAAAACCACAAATTTTTGTTTTTATATTTAATCAAAAGGTAAAACAACAATATTCAGAAATTTTATAGAAATTTGTGATTTTTCAGTCTTTCTAAATAAATAGTTGATTTATGTAAAAATAAATGATTAAAAGAAAATTTTTTTAGTAAAAAATGGCGTTCAACCAAACACTACTGCAGTCGATCATTGCAACTTTCCGATAACTGCAACTGGCTTATTTTTTCTATTTGCGAAAATCGAGCCCGCACTGTATACAATTTTATAACTACAACTTAAAAATTTTCAAGGACTTGCACTTCACTAAAGACACGATAAGCAATTTGAAAATCTATAATAGGTTTAAGACTGCTTCCTGCGTAAAATCCGCACAAGCGCACCCAAATGAATTCTCTGCAACAAGTTGGCCTTTTTTGTATTTTATAAAACAAATATTTTTTTTAAGTTTTCACTTTGTTGTCTTTCTTTTCTTTAGTTGAGTACTTAAGAATTTTAAGGAATTATGTTTATGGAAATAGAGTCCTCGAGTTTAAAATGTTCAAGGTCGTTTTAGAAATAACATTCATTTCTGTTAAGGTTGTGAAAATCAGCATACACTTGTTAAACACACACACACGAGTACATAAAGTTGTTGTCTTTACAATTTTTGCTTATCCTTAAAATTTTGTGTGCAACATTGTTAAAACAATTTGTGTTTGTATTGGAATTTACAATTGTCTTGTCATTGTTGTTCTTGTTCCATTGTGCAAAACTTAGGAAAATCTCTAGCATTTTAGTGTTCTTAATGAGTAGTTACAGCTGGTCTCATGCTGCATGTGTGTTTTTACAAGTGGTCATAAACGGCTTAAGTCTTTGTTTCACTTTTATCGTACTTTCAACACACCTGAGTTTGAGCACGAGCACATGTGCGAGAAGGAAATTTACTTTTGCGTGCATCTACAAGTACAAGTGAAATTTGGGCTTTCTGGGGATGTAGTTTTTACCTCTTGATCGAAAGAAACAAATGTTGTATTATACACGAAAATATGGTTATGGTTATAGTCGGTAGAGCACTTATTCAGAAATTGTAAGACTAACAAAAGCCCAAAGTGTGAAAACTATTAAAGTAAAAATGTGTAATAAATATAAATTGGTAACAGGACTCTGTAAACTGTTTGCCGAATTTCTTGCAAAAGCCACTAAGAAACATTTATAATTATATTTTGGCGCGCACGTACTTCACAGAAATAGTGTTTCGACACATTGATCTCAAATGTGGAACTTTTTGTTACAGATGTAAAAGTCTGAGATTTGAAGTAAGATTTTTTGTACATTGACATTTTCCCAAATGTTTTCATTTCTGGCAACACATTCAGAACAACAAAGCAGTTGCATATTGATATCAATACTTTTTGTCCACTGTAAAACTATGATGATAAATACTATAGATTTTTTTCGCATATTATATTACCTGCTACCTGAGAAATGTTTATCAATTCTGGCTGTGCTGTATTTTCCCTAATCGTAGTAGTCTATTTGAAAAATCGCTTCAAAAGTTTTGAGATAGATTAAACAATAAGTAAATTTTGATTGTTTAAAAGGGGTTACCTTCGGGCTTCAATATGGTCAGATGAAATTAAAATAATTTTTCTAAATTTTTTCCCAACGTTTCGTTAGCTTTATTCTAACATTTTCAGGGGTATAAATAAATAGTATCTGTTGAGCAATAATACAAATAATACAACATTAAATTGACTATAATTAAATAGTATAGAATTTTCTCAATGTATACTATTTAATTATAGTCAATTTAATGTTGTATTATTTGTATTATTGCTCAACAGATACTATTTATTTATACCCCTGAAGATGTTAGAATAAAGCTAACGAAAAAATTTAGAAAAAATATTTTAATTTCATCTGACCATATTGAAGCCCGAAGGTAACTCCTTTTAAACAATAAAGATTTTAATAAATGGTCATAAAAAGAAGACTTAATAAGTAAATTTGTTCTCTTTTTGCTATGCTATGTTATGTTATGTTATGTTATGTTATGTTATGTTATGTTATGTTATGTTATGTTATGTTATGTTATGTTATGTTATGTTATGTTATGTTATGTTATGTTATGTTATGTTATGTTATGTTATGTTATGTTATGTTATGTTATGTTATGTTATGTTATGTTATGTTATGTTATGTTGAATGAATCAAATATTGAAACCAATATAACCATGAAAACATACGTACGTATATGCAGACAAATATGTTCTGGGGTCTAATCACCGCATACGATATCGAATTAACTATCGTATCGAATAACATTACGATACATCTAGATTAAGGCAAACGATGCATATCGGATTTTAATTTAAATAAAATGCAATAGATTCAAAATCATATGCTTCCTAAAAGTACGAATAAAGAAAAAAAAAATATTTAACTTTTTTCTATTATTGCAAAACAATTCATTCGATGTCGTATGCCATGATACCAAAATGAAAAATTTCGATAATATTGCTCGATATCGTATGCGGTGATTTGGCCCCTGTACTCATATCTGGATGCGCTGTTGTGTTGTTTTACTAGTAGTTACGTCAAACATTGACACTTTTTTTTGTTAGATTAGTAGGCCTACCGTACTAAACCGAACTGATTGAATTTCAAACTGTCTGTCCAAAAAACCTTACTAACCATATACGAGTATGTATATCTTTCCAAAATCGCTGATGTAGTACGGTTGAAAGAGAGATGTTAGAAAAGTGTTTACCTGTTAATTTATTGATTATAGACTCTCTAATTTTTCCAGGTGGTAAAATATTTGCAGAATATAAAACAAAAGCATGTTTTAGCGGCAACCTTATTTTTTGTATCATGGTAGGAAACACATGCATTGTTGTAAAAGTGGAGTATGATAATATTTGAGCAATCGAACGATTACCGATGAATTAATAGGGTATTCGGCTGAATTCGCCGTTACACACACTAAGTAATGAATACATTTTGTTCCAACTGTTAATTTTATTTAATTTCTTCCATGGACATTATGATGGATATCTCCATCATTTTTCAAACAAGAATAGAGACGAAAATATGTTGGTTGTTTTAAGCAAATGATTAGATTTCTTACAGCCAACTAAACGAGGAAAGCTTTGTCGAAGTAATTGTCAGCAGAGTTGCCACCTCTCACCAACTGAGGCAGTTTTATAGGAAAACTACAATATTTGTGCTCCAAATTTCCAAAGAATTCGGAAAGATATCAGTTATTTGATATTTGTTAAACAACTGCATCATGCTGCTATCTCTGCCTTTTTCTAGAGGACTCTGCCCTCTCTTACATATGAGTACTCTCTCTGTTCTGTGATACATACTTACTTGTGTTGTTTCTTTCAGTGATAAAATTTAGATTATTTAATTTTATATATAAAATTTTTTTTCTTTTTATTTTAAAATTTTTTAAATTAAGTTTTTTCTTGTTCTTTAAAATTTATATCCTTTTTCGTTTTTTTATTACAAAATAAAAAATAAAATTATTTATGTGTTTATTTGTTTTATAAATAAATAATAATAAAAAAATTATACATACACAAAGAAATATACAAATTTTTTATAGGAAAAATAGAAAGAAAAGGAAAGGGGGGGTAGGGGTAGGGGTACACTTCTCAATTAAAGAATAAAACAAAGCTACACCCAGTGCTTCGAGTCTAGAGACATATACACATTTCAAGTTTTGAGGTTAGGGCGAAAAATTTACATATTAGATTTACATTTAAAGGAGGAAAGAAAGCGAAAGCAAATATAGCTTTCATTTAATATTAATTTTATATATAACTCTTAAAAATGTTAAAATTTTTGTTAAAACTAAGAGATACACAATAATAAAACATTAAAAAATGGTTAATCGTTAAAGTTATATTACTTAAATTACAGATTTATTAATATATAGTTTAATTATTTAATTTAATATATATAAAATAATAGTATCCTTAAATGTAAGGATGCATTCGCTAAACAAACAAAACAATATTTTATTTAAAATTACAAATATATTTAAATATATTTTAATCAAAATGTAAAAGAATGCGCTCAATCTGTTCGAGTAGTTTGCGAGCTATACTTCTAATTATGTTTTACTTTTTATTTATTTTTATTCTAAAAGAACATAAATTTTATGTTTTAGCTTTTCTATACAAAAAACAAAAAAAGAGATTTATATGATGTTTGCAGAACACAGGCGAGCGTCACGTTTTTATAGCTAATAAGGACAGTAAATAATATCGTTCCAAAAAGTAATTCAATTAGTTTTCTGTTTTTTAAAAAACAAACACCACAGAAGTTTTTCGGTATGAAATCATTTTTAGCTTTAATGCAGGGGTGCCCAAAAATTCTATATGGCAGAGCAAACACGAATCCATTTAAGGAAAAACTAAGTTTATTTCATAAGCAAAGCATGCAAAAGTGTACACACACATATGCATATTAAAGTGCACAGCATATAGGTAAGTGCGCACCAAGCGCATTGGGATTGGGCACTTCTGCTTTCATGTGATGTTTCCCCATCACAAGCAAGCGACTTGTCTAAAAGTTTTATATGAAAAGCATTCAATTTTAAGGGTGACTTTTATAGAAATATTCTAGACAAGTCGCTTGCTTGCTTGTATTATGGAAACATCACATAAGAAATATATGATGTTCATAGAACACATACTTTTCTAAAAAATTTGTATGGAAATCACTCAAAAAGTTGAGTAACTTTTATAAAAATTTTCTTCTGTATTGAACAGCACATTATTTGAGTATTTTCTGTTAAAAGTGATTTGATTCCCTATAGATTTTTCTTTGTTCGATTTCTGTAGAACCTATGTATAAACGCTCTAAATTCCATTTTCGCAGTGAATGCAAATGGCTGATCGAGTGCTTTTTTACAAATTTTCTACACAAAACACTCGTCTGTGTTCTGTAAACATCATATAAGTTCAAAGTTCAAAAATGAGTGAGTATACTTTAAAAGTTGTTTGACAGTGGAGGCGAAAAGTGTATAACAAAATGGCACTATGAGAAACTTGTTTCTTTCTTTTTGCTATAGAACAACGTTATAACGTCCGAAAGGGTTGGTTTTTTGTTTTATAGTTAGTTATAAAAAAAAAAAGGCTAAGCTGGGGGCGTGACCATGAACTATACCTCTTTTTGACAGCTTGGCTGTCAAAACGGTTAGTTTTGGTTGAGTTTGTGTATTTTGACAATTTCTTCTTTGCTTTAATATTTGTTTAGTGACTACTTAAAATAGTTATATATATTTATAATGTTTATATGTTAAACTTTGCAATTCCTTTTTATTAATGGTAATAATTTTTGTTTAATTTTTCCTTTTTGTTTGCTCTTTTATATCTAGTATTTACACTTACAAAGAAAAAAATTTAATAATTCAGTCCACTTAGATTGCGTTTGTTTTCTGTTTAAAATTACATTATTTTATAAACAAATAAAAATAATTATTATAAACAAAAAAAGTTTATTATTATTTTCTTTTTAAATACAGAATTAATAAAGTAATTAAAATTTATTAAAGCGTTGGAAAGAGACAAAGGGCCTTCAGGCGCTGGGCCCCAAACATGCATACACTAATGCTTGGTGTAGTTATAGCTCTTACAAGTGCTCTGCTCTGGCAGCTCTCTGAGCCCACAAAAAAGCCATTCGCTAGACATGCTGCGGCATGTAGTTTGTTAAATGAATCAATCACGCTTAAATATCACGAAATTTTTCTTTTGAAACCGTTCAACTAAAACTCCAGTATTTGTCTAGAACAGTGGTCGCCACAAAGAATGCGACTGCCCCTGAGGGCATTGTACAAATGATGATCAATGGTCTAGAAAGTCTTGTCTTATTTCAGTGTTCAAGAGAGTTCAGTTTCATTGTTGTGTTACGGCTGTTACTCAATGTAGTTTTAGTTTTATTTTCAGGTATTTGGCTTCAATTTCATTTGATTTTGTTAAACATAATTTAGTAATTAACCCGTTGGTGGCTGGTGTAGGCCATGTCACCGATATTTTTACCGACAGCCACAGCCCACCACGGTCATGTCCTGGTAGTTCTTGAGCACTACTGTACTGTGATCGTTCAGATAGAGCATTGATATGCCCTCTAGCTGCGTGGGCACACAGCAGGCCTTTGGCACCTTGCCTGGATTGATGCTATTGACTAATGTTTGCACCACCGCATGGTTGGTGGAATTCAAATGTTCTGCTATGGGAAATGGGCAGCGACCGTGACAGTAGAAGGCATCATAGCCAGGCGGCGCCACAATCCAATCGCTCCAACCCACATCGGCGAAATCCACATACAACGAATGACGCCGACATATTTCTTCGTTATTTTTTCGCCTATGCGTTCGGCGATGATGGCCACCCGCCCGCTTCGATCTGGTACTTACATCACGTATGGAGCGGGACTTGTGACGTCCATCATCTGTATAGGTCAAAAGCAGGGGTTTTTTGCGCTCCCAGTTTTCATGCTCTTCGTCCGCACTGCGACGTAGCCGAACATGATGATGTGGCGCCGGTTTCAGCGAGCGTGATGTTCTCACCTCTATTAATAAGCCGAAATTCTTTTTCGGTGAAGCCAGCCACCGATCAACAGCAGGTTGTACATCTAAACTGACTGTATCCGTACTGTTTAGACGTATCGTTTTATTGTCCAGCAACAAATAGCTGGGCTCCCGCTTGCCTCTCACGCCCACTCGTGTTATATCGTAAACCAGCACTTGATAACGTGTACGATTTGTTAGGCGGGGATTTAAGGTGGCATGACTGATGGCATCACGTGACAACTGCAGTTCGGCTGCTTTAAGTTTCTCCTCAGCGGGTATGCTCTTAACATTAAAATATAAGCGAAACCGATGATGGTGTGGAAATCGATCGTCGATTTTACTTTCTGCAAAGAAAAACAAAACAATAAGGAAGCAAAATTAGTTACAGGTTTTCAAGGAATTTACATTTTTCATAATACTCGTGTGTAAGTATCTATTAAATTTTTTAGTTTTTCGTTTTCCAAGATTTCTAATCCATTAAAATATTTCCTGTTTGCAACAAGCAATTTTAGGATATTATTACTGCCGAACAGTTTACCTGATCTAAATACATCAACTTAAACTGGCGCCGGACAACAACTAAAAATTACAAAAAAAAAAAATCCGGCTTTAAATCATATACTTGTACATTAGGGTGTGTCGACTTAATAGTCGATATTGTGTTGTGGGAACCTCGAAAATCAATTTTTTGATGTATCGTAGAGGAACTGGTTTGCTCATGCCAAAAGTTTGATGGCACAATATTGAAAAATTTTGATCCTTCACAAACGATCCCCCCTAATATACAGTCAGGGTAAAAACAAAGTGCACAGCACCTAGTTCAGCTTTTATGAGTTTGTAGATATTTTTAAGGACTCCTTGTGACTTATGAGACATTTTTGTATCTGACAGTCCAGATATTCTCATAAAAGTTACATGAGAAGGGGATGATCAAGTTGTTTTTATATTCCGTAAAGATAACATTCCTTTACATTTCGATCAGTATGCTTAGAAGCCTAAGAGCCAAGCCGATCTTAACTGTTATTTATCAGCATTCTGCAGTAAATATGTTTTTAAAATGTAATCTGCGCAGCTCATAATGCTATTTATGAATACAAGATTTTCAATACTACTTGCAGCCATACAAGCTCACGCCACTCCTGCAACATCACTGTGCTTTACGATCTTACTAACATAATTTTTTCACATGTACGTACTCGTATTGTATGCTTGGTTCCATATGAAGAAATTCTAAAGATTTTAAGGATGCATATACCCTGAAATCTTTATACATTTCTTTGGTCTGCAGTATTTTGGAATATTGTTCTATTATCTGGAATCCCTATCATGTAGGTACATCTAATCGTATTGAACGTATTCAGAAAATTTTTACTAAGAGCGCTTTAAAGTTAATATCGCCTTATGAACTGCCTTCTTATGACATCAGAAAGTTATTAGGCTTGCAATCATTAAATGATCGCAGAACTTGTTCCTTGTTATTGCTGGCCTATAATATTTTATCTAACAATATTGATTGCCTAAAACTAAAAAATTATGTTACCTTATATTGCCCTCCCAGGGATTTAAGAAATAATCGTATGTTTGAGGCGAGCTGTCTAAGGACTAATTATGCGAATAATGAACCAATTGCAAGATGCTTTTATGTAACAACTAGTTTCCTTTGTTAAATTTTAATGTTAGTTTTAGTTCGGTTAAATTTATATTATTTAAATATTTTAACTAAAGTGTTCAGTAATCTGTAAGAATATAATTCTGTAGATGAAATAGTAAATAAATAAGTATAAACATTTATTCGTAAAAAAATTAACAGCTTAAAAATTTTGCAAAGGACTTCCCCTGTGTAAGTCCGGACAATAGGTCTGGCTTTTCTATATTGTAATTAAAATATTTTAATTTTTTTATTACAATAAAATTGATATTTCAATAAAATACTTTACAATAAAATATATTATTTTAGGAAGTAAAATATTAGAATGGAAATGATTGTACTAAAGAAATAAGAAATTATGAAAATAGGGAAGTAAGACATCATTGAAAAGTCAAACCACTTGGTAGTAATTTGGTCCCATTGTGTTGCCTGACTGTGATACGTATATCAGCAGATCTACATAATACTATAGTATATTTGTAGTACAATAAATATTATATTGATTTTACTTTCTTTGATGTTTCTTTTGAACATTTCTGTTCAATAAATAACAAAACTTGAGGTCCTTTGTCTTTTATAGCATATTTTTTAATATAACAAGTTTCGGCTTAAAATCCGAGTTTTTACGAGTAATAAACTAAAACTTTTAATATAAAACTCTTCTTTTCTGCAAAATAATGATTGCATAGCAATAAAGCGGGTTTTTTTTTATTGTAGCTTGCATTAATTTTGTATAAGTGTAGCGCAACTTATTTGCTCTCTTATTCTACATGCTCTATCTGCCCATCACTGGTACTGAGTGAAAATGTGTTAATGTTTAGCGGAAATCACTCTTCGTTGCAAACTACTTTTGAACACCTTGTATCGGGTGGTTAAATTTCAAGGGCCGATGTTGAATGTGAACCACACCTAAACACCAAGTTTTTTTTCCGAATTTTATTTGACATTTCTCTATTTCAGACTTATTCAATTTGAACCATGGAGAGATACACAATCCAACAACGTGTTAAAGTTATCCAGACTTATTATGAAAATGGCCGTTCAAATCAAAATGCATATCGTGAAAATCATCTTCAGTGGTGAGGCACATTTTCACCTCTGTGGATTCGTCAATAAACAGAATTGCCGCATTTGGGCGAATGAGAATCCAAGAGTGACTGTTGAAAAACCAATGCACCCACAAAGAGTGACTATTTGGTGCGGTTTATGTGCTTAAATGATGAAAACAGATTTTTTCCATACAATTTGGCATATAATAATGCCAGAGAATGCGGTCGTAAAATATAATCTGTATTATTTTGACAGTGATTTTTCTTATGCTCTCAGTTTGAAGCAGTAAAGCCTTCAAAAATATTACCATACTTTTAGAAAATTTCATGCATTTTGTAAACAAAAACAAAGCTTCAAAAGTTTTACCGCGAAGAAAAGTAAAATTATGAGAAAAAGCTTTTTTTTACCTGACAAAAAAGAACATTAAATGACAGTTTGTGAAGTTGCAGCCGTCGGTTCAGTTATGTGCCTGTTTTCTCTGAGAGTCGTCTTTGCTTGAGGTTGCAGACGTATTCTGTTTCATCACTAACATTTATTTTGAGGAGAGAGTAAAGTTTAACCTCTTGCACTTTCAAAATTGAATTTTAAAATTGCAGAGCGTTGACGCCGCGTTATTTGGTTTGGTCTCAGTGTAAACTTAAAGTGTAAATATGAAAACTACTTACAGCAAGCAGACTTTTATTGTTTTTTTTTATGAAATACATAAATTTTATTGTACTTCATTTTGTATGTAAATGATTTGGTAGTTAATTTCGATTAATCTCGTTCCATATTTTCTCCTGTGTACTCGTTTATAGAAATGAAGACCTTGAGTAGGCAAATTTCAAGGTCATTTCAAAAATAATATTTATTTTTATTATCAGGCATGTTCTGAGAATCGCAAATCGCTTTAATTTAGCGTTTTCCATATGAAAACGCCAAATAGGTATTCTGAGAAACGTATAATGCAAGAAAAATGATTTTGCGATTGGAAATCGCTAACGCATATCGCTTAAAATTGCCGACTTAAACTCGCATGTTCATGTTGAAGTCAACTGATTGAATTTACTGAAACTGAACTTCTAAAGGGCAATTTAGCAGAAATATTAACAAAATTGGAGGAAAAGCTATAAAATCAAGTTTAAGAAAAATTACAAAAACTATAGTCATGGCAACAATAGTCATGCAAGTTATAACAATATGACAAAGATGAAACTTAAAATTTCACTCGGAGTGTGCGAAATATGAATTTGAGGGGAGAAAACTTTTGGTTGAACATAAAAACTATTTATTAGAAGAACATATATACATATAATAAAATTTTTTTGATTTTTGTAGTAATAATTTTTTTTAGTGTTTTTATATAAATCATTGTCATTTTTGTTTTTACAGTTTATTTATTTTTATTAATTTAAATTTTTTTATTATCGTGTAAATTGCTACCTAGTACAAGATAGAAATATCTTATAAGTGACAGTGACCACAAGGGTCAAGGTTATCACTAAAATAAAAATGAAATTGGATGAAAAGCTATAGAATGAAAATTAAGAAAAACTACAACAGCTCTAGTTCTGGTAACAATGGTAATGCTAGTTGTTACATTAAATGTCACTCGGAATGTGAGAAATGGGAATTTGTTAAATCCGCATTGTCTTGCATATTTGCTTAAAGTTTTTGAATATCAGCAAAAAAATTTGTGCTATAATGATTTTTTCTGTGTAGCTTAAGCCGTCGGCCTATTGAACTGCTCAATACCGTGTCAACAGTCAGTTGTCAGTTGACTTTTGTTTAAATTTGAATAAGTTGCGTTACTAAGTTTATAAGGCATCCGCGAAAAAATTAAAAAAAGAGAAGTATTTTGCGGCAAAAAACTATCACTCAAACCATCCTTTTCCATAGTGAAGAAGTGGCTGAGTTTCGATGTGGCCATACAAGCACGGAAGATGCCAAACTTTCTGGACGCCTAGTTAAGGTCTTTACACCCGAAAAGTTAAAAAAAAATTCACGATATGGTTATAGCCGATCGCAGATTGAAAGTGAGATAGATTGTTGAAGCCATAGGCATTTCACTTGACTCAGTGGTTTAAATTTTGAATGATCACTTGGGTATAAGAAAGTTTTCCGCAAGATCAGTGCCGCGTTTGCAATGGACCACAAACTCAGGATGTTTGGCGTTATTCAACCGCAATATGGACGAGTTTTTATATCGTTTCGTATCCGTGGGTAAAACGTGGATCCAAGTGAATAACAAATATGCAGCTTCCATAGTAAAAATCTATGAGGTGGGCTACAAATTACTCCATCATCAACTTTATTCTCCTAATTTAGCCCCGACTGACTATTTCTTGTTCACAAACTAGAAGAAATGGCTCGACGGAAAGTGATTTGATACCAATAACGAAGTTATCACACAAAAAGTTACCTATTTAGATGATCATATTTTTCGGAAGGAGTAAAAAAATCGGAAAAACGTTAAGCTAAGTGCATAGATAAGAGATAATCAGGCTTGTTCTGAAATCAGGATGCTTTTAAATTACGAACGTTTTTAAAATCACGTAGGTGATTTCTTGGTGTTCTGGAAATAATGAGATTTTAATATATTCGGAGTGCTTTTTTTCCGAAAACACGGATTATCTCCGTGGATCTGGTAACCGCAGATGCATTTCCCTATAAAACAAAGTCGCTGATTATTACAAAAAAATCATGGTAATTTTAAATAACGAATTGTTTTAAAAGCACGTAGGTGATTTCTTGGTGTTCTGGAAATCACAGGATTTTAATATATTCGGAGTGCTTTTTTTTTGCCGAAAACACGTAAAATTTCCGTGTAGCTTCCATAGTAAAAATCTATGAGTTGGGCTACAAATTGCTCCATCATCAACCGCAGATGCATTTCCCTATAAAACAAATTCGCTGATTATTACAAACAAAAATCATGGTAATTTTAAATAACGAATGGTTTTAAAATCACGTAGGTGATTTCTTGCTGTTCTGGAAATCACAAGACTTGGATATATTCGGAGTGCTTTTTTCCCCGAAAACACGGACAATTTCCGTGGATCTGGTAACCGCAGATGCATTTCCATATAAAACAAATTCACTGATTGTTAAAAACAAAAATCACGGTGATTTGAAATAACGAACGGTTTTAAAATTACTTAGGTGATTTCTGGGTGTTATGGAAATCACAAGATTTTAATACATTCGGAGTGTTTTTTTTGCACTCCAAATATTTCATTGAATTTATAATACACAAACAAATTTTCCTGAAGAAGTCTGAAGACGAGATATTGAAAAAAAAAACCAAAAAGGACCTTGAGCTGAAAGAATTTATTGCAAATATTACATTAAATAAAGGTCAAAGCAATCCTAGATTAAAATTTTAAATTTATTTTATATTTGTAAACATTTAAAATGGCAAAATTTACGCTTCTTTTTCACAAAGAAAAATTAATATTTGGTTAGAAACTTTAACACTTTATCAAACTGTCTTAAATGTTTTCGTTAAAATGTTTTTCTTTGTTAGCAAAATACTTGTGCACTCACCTTGATGTGTAAAACTTCTCACTGTGTTGGCGGATTTGGTTAGCAATCCCGGCTTTGGGATATTAACAGAATTTAGTTCATGGCCCATTATTTGGGCATACAGCTGTTTCATGGCCTCCGGTATGATGATTTTGGACCGATCGATTTTTGGTGGCCTCTTCATATTGAAAAGTGATAGTAAACTGTTTTCAATTTCGACTAGAGTTGAAGGATCGGGTTTTACTTTTTCAGCGATAATCTCTTGGTTGCTGAAAGTCCTGGGCCCCTCATCGGGTATAACAGCATCCAATTGGGGCTGTTGGGACTCCACACTGATGGCACCATCATCATTTTCCGAAATGGATAAATCCAAATCCATGACCGATGCAGATGCAGAAGATGTTGTTGTAAAATCTTCTTGTGTTAATGAGGTTCGAGATGTTGTGCTGCTACTGCTGCTGCTGCTGGATAATAATGATGAAGATTTTGTTGATGATGTTAAATTATCACTAGCTATTTGTTTTTGAGAGGCAGGTTGTGATTGATGTTGATGCTGTTGTTGTTGTTGTTGTTGTTGTTGCTGTTGTTGTGTATGATGATAATGTTTATGTTGTGTAGAGGAACTTTTTTTCTTTCTATAACTTTTTGTATCCTCTTGTGTATGAATTATTATTGTTTGTTGTTGTTGTTTAGCTATTTGGTTTTCTTTTTGCTTTTGTTGTTCTTTTATTTTACTTTCTTTTAAAGCCATTTTGTTATTGTTATTATTATGATAATTTTTGTATTTTTTGTTTTGATTTTTATTAAAACTTTTTTGCTCTTTTTCAATAACCTCGTTTTCTAAATCGTTTATTTGTTCGATTTCTTCAATATTCTTTATCTCAATGATAATGTTTCTATTATGATCAATTTGATTTTGATTTTTCTGTTGCACAATTTCACCTTTTGTTTTATCACTTTTATGCGGCTTATACACAATTGTTTTAATAGGTTTTTGCGTTGTCGTATGGAAATCGTTGGGAAAGTCCACTAACTTTATTAATGCTGTTGTTGTTGGCGACGGTTTTGGTATAAGCGCAGTTGTTATGTTTGTTGTGGAGTTTAAGTCCTTTTTAAGTGGTTGAATTGCTGTGATAAATGCCGTTGATAGATTGTTTTCCTCGGTGCTAGCAACTTGAGCGAACGGTTTAGAAGTTGCCAGCACTGCGAGGAGTATAACCCATGCGCGCATGGTCGCTAGCAACTCTAAAACGATACAAAAACATGAACACACAGCGTTATTAGTCAAATGGTTAACACACAAAAACTAAAATTAAATTTATAAAATTATTTCGAACAAACATCAAGACGAAGCACATGTTCAATTCGAATGAGAGACTAAACTAGAAGATACACAGTTTAATTTACGTTTGGCCAAATCAGACAGAACAAAAAACCCACTCAAGAGTAAGCGCTCAGTTTAAATGACTAAACATGACAGAGCGGGAGAGATACTCATGTTTAAAGAGAGTTTCTATATTAACTGGTTATTAATATATCTATAAGATACAACTTTATAACTTGAATTATTTAGCTTTTTCACTCAAGAGTTTAATTTTACGAAAAAAAAAAAAAGAAAACAATCTGTAACTTTTTCTCATAATTTTAATACACATACATATGTATGTATGTATGTTCTCGTATGTAAGTATGTGTTATAAGATTCATTCTCGTCTTTAGGCCTCGTTAGTGTTTGCTTTTTGTTGCCGTGCTGTGTCGTTCTTTGCTGCAACAAATAACTATTTTGTAATTATTTTTCCTATCAAAATTGTAATCAGTCAGCTGTTGAGCTAAAGATTAACAAAAGGATAATTTTAAAACTGTCAAATGAAATTAAAGCATTAAACACATTGAAGCTAGCAGACAACCGACTTCAATACGTCAAATATAAAATATGTACATGCCTTTAAATGAGAATGTTTATTTAGCTAACAACAAGACGACACGACTGCAGGTTGTTGTCCATGCTGATATTTTTTGCCGCACTCGAATTAAGCTAATTTCTAGTTTCGTTGACTACAAAATAAAAACAGTGTGACCAGTGTATAAAAAAAAGTATGTAATAAAAAATTTTTGCTCATGGAAATATTTTATTTTCTAATATAACACAATAAAAGAACAAAATTTAAATAAATTAAAATTTTTTTTTATATAAATTAAAATTCTTAATATACAAAAATATGTAGGTTTATTTATTTATTTGTTTATTTAAGTGTATAGACTATAAGTCCTTATAGACTGAAGAAAAAATATAAAGGAGTACAATTACGTATTTAAGTACAAAATTATTTTTCGTTTTAGAACATCATTAGATTCAGAGATATCTATAATATGATAAAATTTGTTAAATATTTCACATATGGGATCATTGTTAGCATAGAAGGTCCTGTGATAATCTAGACTTAGTAGTTGATAGTTACGGGTTGCTCTTGTTGGTACCCAGAAATTTATTTTGCTCAGCAGAAACTTTGAATCAACTTTACCGCGAATCAATCCCAGGAGGAAAGAGATACTAAGCATGATTCGACGACTTTTCAAAGTTGGTAATTTAATGAGTCCAAGCCTACTTTCATATGATGGCAGCACATACGTATTCCATCCAAGACCCCGTAGACAGAAAATAAGAAATTGTTTTTGAATAGATTCAATACTATTTATATGAATGGTGATGTAAAGATCCCATATAATTGATCCATATTCGAGAATAGGACTAGCCAAGGAAATATAAAGTTGCTTTGTAATGTAAGGGTCTGAAAATTCTTTAGACCATCGGTTCATAAATCCAAGAACTCCACAAGCCTTATTAACAGTATGCGCAATGTGATCTCGAAAATCAAGTTTATGATCAAGGATGAAACCTAAGTCGAAAATAGTGTTAACTTTTTCAAGCATTATTCCATTAATGAGATAACAATAATTTGAATAGTTGTTTCGATAAAACGACATTTGTTTACATTTTTTTATGTTAAGGTACATAAGATTAACTTTGCACCATTCCTCAAGTTTATTGATATCGGCTTGAAGTAGAAGTTGACCTTTGGGGTCATTTAGGTGTTTAAATAGTTTAACATCATCAGCATACATTAAAATTCTTGAGTGCAAGACAACAGAGGGAAGATCATTAATAAAAAGGGTATATTACTAAAAAAGAAATACCGCTTGTTCAGAGCCAGCAAAAGCTGTACAAACACCGTTGGCAATTAACAAAATGCATATGGGATTCAATATGAGATGAATATAGATAGCGAATAATTAAATGACTCGGTAGCGACTACGAAACAGTTAGTTGTCCCCCAGCTAAAGATTTGATTATTATTATTATTTTTTTTTTTTTGTCTTCTTCAATCAAAAATTATTGATCACAGCCAATTTGTATTGTAAAAATTAAGAGAGGAAAAACTTGAACCAATACCTAATGTACACATCTACAAACCAAAAATCTAATTTAAAAAATTTTTGTTGTTAAATATGTGTATAAATAACTATTTTCAAAACAAGATTTCCTAATTTTATAAAAGAACTGGTTAAGGGCCTAATAAACTACACAAACAGCTTACCAAACATGCCAAAACGTTTGTACTAACATTATGAATTGTTAAAAGGGTTGGTTTGCTTGTTTGTACAAACATTTGAAGCATGTTTGCACCATTTTTGTGCAAACATTTCGAATGTTTGTGTTCGTTCTATAACGTAAAATTTCGTAATTTCAAAGAATGGAGTAGAATTTTTAGTATTGTATAAAAGTTTACATTATTTCTAGAAATAAAGAAAAAAAAAAAAAGAAATAGAATGATTTATGTTTTGTAAGCTTCAGATGGCAAGCAAATTGCCGCAACATAATCGCCATGTACGACTACTCTCATTGAAAAGAAAATAAATTGATTAATTGGTTTTCGAATTTGTATCGTTTATGTGCAAACGGAAAGCACGTATTTGCCGAAAGGTTTGCAAAGTTTATTTGTCCCTTTAAATATATATCAGTTTACCTATGAGTAGTTTTAATTGGATATCTTTGACGAAAAAATTTATAATTTATATGCACTTATCTCTCTTTAGTCGAATCATTTTTGTTCACATTTTGAAAAATTGGATATAAAATTTCAAGTCTCATTATTGTTGTTGTTGGGTATTTATGAATTATTAACACCTGGCAACGCTTACATATTTAATCATCTGTCAAAATAGAGTTATAACCATATTTTTTTCAAGTGACTGTAATTTAACAAATTTTGTTATAAAAAAAAATTTTTAACCAAACGTACTACGTTTAAAGAAATTATATTTCTTTTTCGTGCCAAAATAAAAGTCGTGGGAACCAACAAGCTACAATGGCAAATGAAAACAGTTCCAACGCGGAATCATATATAGATCAGAAGAGATGGCCGATTTTTTTTCACTT
Source organism: Thecocarcelia acutangulata (assembly GCA_914767995.1). Lineage (NCBI taxonomy): Eukaryota > Metazoa > Arthropoda > Insecta > Diptera > Tachinidae > Thecocarcelia > Thecocarcelia acutangulata. The sequence goes on along the minus strand of OU612097.1, from coordinate 96,889,760 downwards.
TTAAGACCCGCCTAATCAGAATTAAGCGTGGCAAACAAAAACTTTTTTAATTTTAATAAGTTGCTTTTTTTAGATTTTCAAGCATTTTTTAGGGAGAACTCTTTCATAAAGGATTGAACTCTTCTGTAAAATAATGGAATTTCGTAAAGCTAAAAACTCTAAGATGGGCACACTAAGGTATACTTTTATACCAATAAATTGATGTTGCTGCCGTGTTTAAAATATTTCACTAGTTGACCACATAACTACAGTTGCCGGTTGCAGCAGTGAATCTGCTGTGGTCTAGGTGTTTAAAGTTTTTTTGTTTTGCTTCAATAAATATTTTTCTCATTTCTTGCAATAATGTCATTAGACTGAGCTTTTTATATGTATAAATAATATAATTTTCTTCCACTATAATTAAGTTTATAATATTTTAAAATATCTTTAATTAACATAATTTTTTTTTTAACTTTTAAAAAGTATATAGTTTTCATAACACGTCAAATGACTGCAGTTTTTGCTGTCACATAGCTTTCAATTCTATCTAAACAGATTTCTCAGCAATAGCAGAATACAAAAAAAGAAGATCCAATGACAGATGCGGATTGTCAAACGCGCAAGAACAAAACAGTTGCTTCTGAAGAGAATAGAACGTATGAAAACCTTGCCATATTTGGCAATTTGTTATCACTTTGTTGATAATTATCGCAGATTTCTGCCAATAAGAACTAGCAAATCGCAGTGGGAAATGCTATAAAACGGGCACAAGTGTGTACCAACACTGGCGGCAGCCACTTGGTTGATATATTTACCAATTAACAGAAAAAATTTTACAGTTCTTCCATAACTCCCAAAACTCAAAACAATTTGTGTTTATTACGTTAAAAATGTATTAAAAATGAAATCGAATGATTAATTTTGCGCCACCGTGTACATTAACGATTTCATCTCTCAAATTTGACGCTTTTCATCCCAATATATCTGGCATCTATGCGTACAAACTAATTCCGTTTTGTTTAATGGGTTAAGCTACTCTTCTTTTTTGCGTTATCTGTACAAACTAACATTTTCTCTTATTAATTCTCTGGCCATTATCTCTTACTTACTTAAACAATAACAAGTTGTTTATTCGTTGGAGTCTTCGGCCAACCACTTCCTATTTTCCAACCCTAAAACAACTAGCCATCCATCCCTTTAAACAAAAACAACATCTAAACTCTTTTTATGATATTTATACGCATAAGAAACTATTTACCTAGACATGGTTATATTAAAGTACCTGTTGTAAAATGCATGTGTGTGTGAGAATGTTTGTTTTTAAACCTGAAGTAGTTGCACTTGCGCACTAAAACTAACTGCTCACATTAAAGAATTTTAATGTTTCCACTATTTGTTTTAGCTAAGAGATTAAATGTCCAGGTAGTTAGTTACTTGTACACCTTTTACTAGGGCATATTTCACATTATTAAATATAGAGCAAAGATTTCTTTTATAACTTACGTTTTTCCATCTATCAATATTAAAATTTTAGCCATAGCTGGTATGTTTTCTAGGTAATTGGAAATTGTTTGTATTGTCTTAATATTGCGCTGAAGGTATTTAGCGATAAGGAAACCATTGTTTAGAATTGGCAGAAAGGGTTGTATTGTTCTTTGTTTGTGGCAAGAAAGGACAAGTGAAGATGTGAGTTTTAAAAGGAAAATTTATGCACAAAAACATTTGCATGGATTTGCATATAAGTTCACTGGTAAAACAACAGAGCAAACACATGTCATTTGCACAGACTTTAGTGTATGGTCACACACAGCAACTTTAGTTGGGCAATTCTTGACTTTATAGAAGCTTTCGGTGAGGGGAATAAGAAGGGAAAAAGAATTGCTGGTACTCGGCAATTCTCAGCAATTCCTTACTTTTCTCTCATGTATGTATGTGTATGTGCATATACAATGTAAATTGCATGAAACAAAAGGTAGAGAATTGCTCAAGAATTGCCGAAAAAAGTTTTTGTGTGTGGACAAGAAAGCAATTCCAAAAGAAAATTGCCAAAAAGTTCGGCAATTAAAATCGTTCTGTCTGAACATAGACTTAGTAAAGTTTTCGATAAGGTAAAAAAAACCTGGCCTATTGATTGAGCAGCTGTATGCAATGGAATCTTCTTACGTTGGATTGAATCATATTTGAAAGGCTATTTTTAATAATTTCAAATCTCGTTATTTTGAAATAACTTCTGGTATTGCTCAGAGCAGTCATCTTGGGCGTATTTTATTCTTGATTTTTATAAATGATCTCCCCAGAACGCTCAAGCATTGAGATTACTTTAAACAAATTCTTCGACTGGTGTTGCATAAACCTTTTGGAATTGAATCTAAATAAATCTAAACTTATTACTTTTATTCACCATTTTCGACCCAATATCTTATATATGTTACTTAGCTAATAGCAATTAACTCATGTGTTGAACTTGGGATTCATTTCGACAAAAAACTTATTTTCAATTTACACGTCACATACGCTGTGAATAAAGCGAATACTGTTTTATGTTTCATAAAACTATGGATTAAAAAATTTAAAGGTCCCTATGTGATGAAGAATCTATTCACATCTTTAGTAAGACCCATTGGGACTCCAAGGACAACTTACGAGTATATATTAAAAAGATAGAATTAGTTGAAAGACAATTACTGTAATTTTGTCTCCGTTCTCTTCCATGGAATCCAGCTGAACATCTTTCGCCTTATCGTAGTCGATTGTCACTTATTAAACTCTCAACATTGAAAAGCAGAAGGATTGTATCCAACATCACATTCTTATAAACTTATTTCAAGCAAAAATTTACTCCATCCTTTTTCTTATATGAGTTCCTACTTCGAAATCATAGTAAAATAAATTTCATCTTTATATCAATAAATTTTATAATCTTATACGTTTAAATGTAAATATTTCAAAGATAAACTCTGAACTCTTCGAAACTCTGAAAAGTTAAAGCTCAAAAACAAAAAAGGTCTGGAAAAAGAGATTCACTGACAACACAATCCTGCTCTGCAGCTTTTTTGTTAGACTGTGCAAAAATTATATGATCACTAAAAATGATCAACTAAGTTATAGCCAAAAATACAGAATTATGAACTTAAAAAAATCGAGATATAAATATTGTAGAGCCACTACCTAATAACTATATTAAAATAATTTGATTTTCCAGTTCGACTCTCGTGGCATATACTCGTTCATAACTTATATAGTCTCATCGATACGAGACGAAAACAAAAGCTAGCAACAATTTCCACAAATCACTTTTTACTTTTTTGTAATACTCGATTTCGTTTTAAAAATATGCCTTTTTGAATTTTAGTGTTAAGTGTCCTTATTTTTTTTGCCTATTATTTCGTCCATGACTGTATGTGGCAACATGAAAGCACATAAGAAAATAAACTTATGATTATTTTAATAATAAAAAAGAGGCAAATAAAATTTTTGTGCTGAATAAATTTTAATGCGTGTGAAGATAAATTTGGAATTAAACTAGTACAGACATAAACCACAATTCGAATTTTTTTTTCGTATTGAAAACAAATCACTTGTTTTTGTATATAATAATTTATTAAAAATAACTTAGCGTCAAATAAAATTGTTAAGTTTTTCTATGCCGTTAATAAATTTAGTATTTTTCTTTAAGAATTTTTCTATTCTTGCACTTATAAAACAGCTGTTCTATGGAATATTTTCCATAATATTTGGAATTAAAGTAGAGCTGCCACACTTTCATCGCATTTAAATAAGAACAATAATTTAATAGTGATAAACTGAACTAGCACTTAAATATAACTTAATTTTAAATGAAAATTAACTAATTTTGTTTTTAAATACGCAGTCAAAAACTGGGCCTAAGAACATAATACTGTGCCATGTTTAATTACTATGTAATCAATTTGGCAATACCACTGGCTTACCGATTACAAATAAAATATTTGAATTGAATTGAATCAAGCCGTGGTACAAGTCGTGTTTCTGAAATAATTTGGGAAAAAATTATAACTAATTTATTTTTTTGTGAGAAATTTTTTATATTATCCCACTATATAGAAAAGATGGAACAAAGGGTCCTATGAGTGGCATTTCTGAAATAATTTTGAGAAAAAAGTTTTGAACAAATTTATTCAAATCTGGCTTTCGCCAAGAAGTATATTTATTTTTGAATTATAATAATAATCCATAACCCTTGATCAAAGAACACAGGAAAAAATAATTGAATACACTAAAGCTGGGGGACAATCAGCTGTTTCGTAATCGCTACTCTACTCATCAGCACCCACTAGGATTGGAAAACAATTACAACAAGTAATCCATAACAGAAAATATTTAATAAGCAAAGTTCAATTACTTAATACTTATACATACATTATTCGGTTATTATTTTTTGTCGTCTCAAGATATTTCTTCCACAATGTCAAGCTTTTTTGAAACCCAGACCTGGGTAGCCTACTCTAAAACCAATTTGTTAGTCTTTTCTTGAAGTCTGTTTCTTGTTATTGCTTCTTATTTCTAAAATATGAATGATTCACTGAATCATTCATATTAATTCTATTAATCTCCGAATGGGGTCGTAAAAACAGAGTCGCCTTCAACGCTTGTAAGACCCAATGTTGCTTATTAACACACAAGCAAACGACCGCAAATGCTGCTTCATCTGTACTCATGGATGGTATAAATATTGAGGAATCGGATGCTCTTGATGTTCTTGGAATGAAGATAGAGTGTGATGTTCGCTGGACTGAACACATTTTTCATGTCTCTAAAGAAGCATTCAAGTGTTTTGGTTTTTTGAAACGGTGTAAGATGTACTTCACTCCATCCGACCTCCTTACTATTTATACCACCTACATCCGACCGAAAATGAAATACAACTCTCATGTTTGGGCCGGTGCCTCAAAGTCTATTTTGGGGTTACTCGACCGTGTGCAGTGTGCAGGAGAGGGCGAAGAAGCGCATCGGTGACAGTAGGGTATCCAACTCTATTGAATCACTGGAGCATCGACGCAGTGTGGGGTGCGTTACTCTGTTCTATCGTTACTACAATGGATTTTGCTCGGACGAGATTAGGGATATTGTTCCCGAAACTCGCACATTTTTACGTAGCACGCGCTCATCGTCCAGAGCTCATCCATTTGTGGTCGATCGCCCGGGGAATCGCACTACGCATTGCAGAGAGAATTCGTTTTTCAGCCGAACGCTTCGTCTGTGGAATAATTTGCCTGCAGACGTGTTTCCTGTCTGTTATAACGTGAAGGTTCAAGTCAAATGTTCACAAACACTATTCCCTCTTTCCCCCTCCTCACAACCTATTTTCCTAGTTCTGGTACAATGCACTGCATATGTAGGGGTCATCCCCTAAGTACTGGTCCAATATATAAAAAAAAAAATCGTAATGGATTTTCTATGAGCAGTAATTTTAATTTGAAAATCTTTCTATGCTTAATTTTGTGGGTCAATAACCTTTAAAATTTAATGAAGCATTCACCCCAGGCCAGCTGTATTCGTCGGTGTAGCCGCCTTGTAAAACTTATCCGCACTGCTTCCCCGCTTTACCGCTTTAACCTGATTAGCTTACTTATGTTAAGTTTAAAAATATATATTCAGTAAGTTTCTCATTGGTTTCTCAATTTTTTTTTTATATAATTTTTTATTAGGTTAACAGGTGCGAATAATGTAGAGGGTGTTTTTTTAAGCCCGATAGAACTTGAAATTGTAAAAAATAACACAAAAAATTAAATTGTAATAAAAATTTTTTTTTATTTGAAAGATCAATACGTGACATTAACATTTGAAAATGATTTCGGGCATATGGGCACCACGGCTGTTCTTGACGAAGTGCATTCTGGACGTCCAATTTTGGGCCACTTTTTCGAGCACTGCTGGCCGTATGTCACGAACAACACGAACAATGCTGGCCTCCAAGGCGTCAATTGTTGCTGGTTTATCAGCATAAACCAGTGACTTCACGTAGCCCCACAGGAAATAATCGAGAGGTGTCAAATCGCACGACCTTGGAGGCCAATTGACAGGTCCATTTCTCGAAATCAACTTATCGCCAAATTTTGATTTCAGTAAGTCGATGGTTGCGTTCGCCGTATGGCACGTAGCGCCATCCTGTTGAAACCACATCTCCTCCGGATCAATGTCATCCATATTTTCAAACAAAAAATCATTGATCATGGTGCGGTAACGATCTCCATTGACCGTAACGCGAGCTCCGGCCTCATTTTTGAAGAAATAAGGTCCGATGATGCCACCAGCATGAAAACCGCACCAAACAGTGCATTTTTCTGGATGTAATGGAGTCTGTAGGGTCTCTTGTGGATTGGTCTCACTCCATATGCGGCAATTTTGCTTATTAACAAACCCGTTAAGCCAAAAATGCGCCTCATCGCTGAACACAATTTTGCGATAAAACAACGGGTCTGATTATCAAAGTAAATTTGGATAATTTCGTAGCGTTGTTCAAGCGTGAGTCTATTCATGATGATTTGTCAGAGTATACTGAAACAAATAAAAAAAATGTTTCATCAAAATTTAATTTTTTGTGTTACTTTTTACAATTTAAAGTTCTATCTAGCTTAAAAAAACACCCTATATAACTCTATGCACACGAGTATTTAAACTATAGCAAATACATATATACATATGTATATATATGTTTATGTTATAATAATTGAAATGGAATAATTTTAATTTTTTAATTTAAAACAAATTTTGAGCGAAAAAATTTGCCGCATTTGAAAACACCTTGAAATTTAAACACTTAATATTTTCGATGTATGCGGAATTGCTGTTTAATAAATTTACTTTTTCTTTAATTTTTGTGTACTTAAACAGAAATCATTTGTTTATTAAATAAGATTTTATAAACAAAATATGTTTTTTTGGAAGAAAATGAAATACGAACAACTTAATACATAAAAAAAAAAAAACTACAAGCAATTTGTTTAAAACTTAAATCGTAGAAACAAATTTATTTTGTCGATATTTTTAACTTTAAGCTTTTGGGTTGGTGTTCATTTTTAAGATAAACAAAAGAAAAATCATACAAAATTTGAAACAAAATATTAAAAGTAAATTGGCAAATTATTTCAAGTGTTTTATATTTCAGAATATTTGAAATAAATAGGAGCGGTTAAATAGAATTAAAATAGCCCTAAATTTTTAATATAAAGATTGTCCCCAGAGCTCAACGTCAAGCCGAAACAGGGCGACAAGATTGTTTGTAACCTTAGTGAGAAAAATATCTGAAATAATACAAGGGCTTCAACTGCACTCATAGAAAAAAACATCTTCATATTGAAGACGGCGGGTCATCAGACTTGTGACATCAATTGTATGTAAATAGTCATCAATGATATGACACCTGACATCAATCTCAAGGATAAAAGTTATCAGACAATTTTGTCATGTATTGAGTATCATCAATGCTACAACTGTGGTGACATCAATTCAATGATACATTTTATTAATAGTTATAATACATCCAATTTGTCAAAATTTATTATAAAAAAGCCTAAATAGTGTTATAATGTTTTCTATTTATTGTTGGAATTTGGTTGTTAAAATTATTATTTTTTTAAATTTAAATTGATTTTTAAGAAGTAGAAAAAAATGCATCATATTAATGACAGTTAGTCATCATATGCGACGTTAGTTACATAAATATAATGGCATCATAGAGAGTAAAACAAAAAGAAGAAGTACGATGCAAAGAAAGAGCATGTTTTCTCGTTCACAGCATACGCACAATTGAAATATGATTATGCGCCACACAGACATTGTATTGATGGCAGGAAGTCACCAAAATTATTATTAGAACATTTTTAATTCTCATTGGTTTCTTGAAAATGGTTCAATATAAAGTCACGTGTTTGTACATAATTTTGAAATCATTAAATTGAACTACAGTTTAATGTTGATGATAGCGTAGCATGGTATTGATGATGTTTCGTCATTAATTCAACTTCACGTGCCATTTTTCTGATGTCAATGAGTTATCACATCAATGAGATTGAATCCAATTATATTATTCTGATGTTAGTGCACCATTCCATTAATGACATTTTGTCATTTACTTCATTTATTACTTTCTTCGGTATTGAAGTTTCATTGCATTGATTACATGCTCACATCAAACGTATTACGATAAACAATCCCAATGATGTCAGTATGACATTTCATTGATGAAATAATAATCATAAATGCCACTGTTTATAATTAGAGCAACTGATGAAATGGTTGACATCATAGCGATTAAAAGTGTCATTGGCCAGACGAAGAATGTCATCGGTGAAAATTATGGACGCATGATTACGAAATTCTTTTTGCCAGACCTGTGAGCTATTCTATCATCTTCCTTACCCACGTGGTTTCAACAGTATGCGGCTACTGCACACACAGGCAGAGCTTGGATGGATTGGCTGAGGGAAAACTTCCCCCAAAATTTGATCAGTCGCTTTGGAAAATCCCATGGCCACAGAGTTCGCCCGATTTAAATCCCAGGGATTTTTATGGGCCTACCTGAAAGTGAGGGGTTATGATGATAATTCCTAATCTCTTGTAACTTTAGAGGAAATTATTCCTCGCGAAATTAGCTCAGTTGAACCAAGTTTACTGCTGAGTGTCACGCAGAACACAAGGCTTCGTTTTAAGCAGTGTGGTCAACTTGGCGGAAGACAGCTGGCTAATATACTCTTAAGAAAATAAAATTTTAATTTTAATATTCAAATATTTCCGTTCTATGGTTCAATGCTCTGAATAAAACTTTTTTACAATTATTACGTTTTCTATATAAGTTTGAAAATATAAATCTGCTACCGGACACCCTGTATTTGAATATTTTTGTTTAATTCGCATTATTTTATTTTAAATTATCAAATGTATAGTTAAATGTTTTAAAATATTTTTCAAAGGTTTCCAAATCTTCGGATGATTAGGGCAGCTGCTATGAAATGTCGATGCCGCTTGAGCTTAATTTAACTCGTATGGAATGAAATTTCTTTTCAGTACAGGTATACGAAAAAAATGTTAAAATAAATCTGCAGCTAACTTCACGAATTACACTAGTATCAGCGTTGCCTTTGAAAGTTTTCGAAAAGTGGCACAAAAAAAACCTTTTGAAAAAAAGGTGTTACAAAAATGGTATTTTGAAGAAAAAAAAAAGTTACGCTATTAAAAAACAATAAAAGCTAAAAAAAATATTCAAAAGTAAATGTATTTGAATGAAAATATAATGTAATGATTACATTTAGAAAAATCATTTTAAAAAAATAATTAGTAACATTAATTTTACTCAGGTTCAGTTTTTGACTTCGTATTTAAATACAAAATTAGTTAAATTTCATTTAAAGTTAAGTTATATTTAAAGGCAAGTTAAATTTTTGTCAGTCTTAAGCAATTCCTCATAAATACGTTGAAACAGCTTCACTTAAATTCCAAATATTAAAAAAATACTTAAAGAAATATATTAAATTTATCAACAGCACAGAAAAAGTTAACAATTGCATTTCATGTAATGTTAAGGGGATAGAATAAAATATTTTCCTCTCCTAAAACAGCTTCCGATATCAAATAGTTACAAGGGCATGGTTTTAGCTTGACCCCAAACCATGTGGTTTTGGAAACCACACAGTTTCTTCTCACCATTCTCTTTTGTTAATAAAGCGCAAATTTTAAAGTTCTTGTTTTTATTTGATTGCGTATTTGAATGTTTTATTGCGGTTTTATTGAAAACAGATTGTAAGCAGTGCCGCTATCCGTCAATGAGTCTAGGTGTCTCAACAGAAGTCGGTACTGTTTATCAAAACTATATCGTTCGGTTTCTAAACCATACAACTATTGTAGCAAACGATCTCTTGCGCCATCAACCCCATTTCTTTTCATTATACAGCCGCGAACGAACTCTTTCAACGTTTAGCTAATTTGTTTTTGTATTTTTTACGCAATTTTCTTCGGTTGTTGCCATTTGAAAAAGTTTAAAATTTAATCTGTGTGGACTTGTTAATTGTTTACAATAAAAATAAAGCAGATTTAAAATCACACAATAAATTATAAATTAACTAACGATTTTGCTCTAAATTATATAATGATATTGATGATGATGATGGCGATCGTATAGAGTTTTAATTTATTTTTAATTTATTGTTTCTTTTTAAGATTTTTTATTTGTTGTAAATTTATTATGAAATCTTTTATTATCAATTTTTTTGTCTGAATTGTTTTGTTCTGGGTTTGTTTTATTGTTTTAGCTTTTTTTTTTTTTCTTACAATTTAATAATTCTATCATCGATTGTTATGACTATTTCTAAGAACATTATTGATTTTGAGTTTTTCCTAACACTCGCTTTAACATAAAAATATTATGAAAATACTAACAAGACTAGATGACAAAACAAAAGATCAGAGACAACTTCAAGCGCAAACACTTGAGATATTTTGTTAGTGTGCGGCGGCAGCATTTGTGAATTTTGAGCTGGTTTCTTTTTTACTTTTGTTTTTCAAATGTTATTGTTTTGCAACGCGGTTTTAACTACAGAAACTAAAATAGATTTGAATAGTTTTTTGCCATTGTTGTCAATACAAAAATTACCGTTGCAAAGACGACATTGCAGTTTAATATTTGTTTGTTACACTCTCACCTCTCGCGTGTTATATTATATGAGTTTAACTCACACACGTCTAGTGGTATATGCCAGGCATGGGAAATAGTGCAATATTAGAAATGTGTGTTATTGAATACTATTTGAAAGCGGGATGTAAGTGTGCCTATTTACCTATACATATGTTTAAGTTTCTTATTGATATGTCATACACATATGTGTAAATATATAAGTATATAATATATGTATATTAAATAAACAGTTGAACATATTATACAGTTTGCATGCACGATAATTTGCAAATGTTGTTGCTTATTATTCGTTTTTAATGTTTTAATGCATTTAATATCCTATGATCATTGTCATTTGAAATGGAATTTTTGTTTTAAAGTAAATAAAGTTAAGGAAAAAACAACTCATGGATTTTTTTCTATGCTGCACTGCTTAAATACACACATAAATAAATGTTAAGCGTGTTTTCCAGTTATACCGTACACACGTGCAAAGTGATTCGACAGAGCAATCACACTTACGAAATATCTAAAATTTCTTTTTTAAGAATTATTTTTCTTTATCTTTTTAGAATAAAGGTTAGGAAATTAAGCCAAAGAGTATTGTAGAGTCAAAACAAATGCAAGTATCATTATTTTTTCATAAGATATACTTCAGTAATATAACTCTACATCCATAATTCTTGGTCGCAATTTATATTGAGCAACTCTTGTCGCTACCATTCTTACTTCGAGAGTAAGAAGGGAGAAAGAAAGTAAAAGAGGTACACATATCAAAGTACTCGCAAACATTGTTTTTTATTGTAAAGTTAGCTGCAGTTCTATTATGGGTAATCGAAGTCAAATCGGGCACATTCAAAGATATTTTTTTTTGATTTGCTTTATTTTTTACAGTAATAACAGTCTTTTTGAACAACACATTTACCAAATTTCAAATTTGTTTGGCTTATGGTTTCAGAAACATCGGGTTTTAAGAAAACTTCATTACTTTTTCAATATTAGTCCAAATATTTTCAATGTTTTCTTTTTCTGTATACTATCCAATAAAATAAGTTGAAACAACTTGTGCACAGTTCTTTTATGATATTTTATACTCAATGAACGTTTTTGAATAAACCTTACTTATATTTTTACATATGAATGTATAATACATACATATAACAAAACTTATGGACCAATATTAAAATATATCCTGCGAAGGCCTAGAAAATTTTTGCGCTGTAGTTTTAAACGAAAAAAATTTTTTGACACATGCATATAAAAAATAAATACCAGGAAAAATAGTAGTTATTCGAATCTCACTACCAAAGGGGTCTAAAAACTGGTAGAAAGAAAAATCAAATTAAACAACAAAAATCAAGAAGTACAAACAGTAAGAAAAATTTATTTAATATATTAAAACTCAAAAACCGCATCCAAGCCACTTGTGCTTAATTTTTTTCTATTCTTTATGAGATAGTAGACAGAAAAAGAACATCAATGGTGAAAGATTATGCTGTTTGGACCAATATTGAAAAAGTTATGAGTATTATTCGGACACAATTTTTACACAATTCAGTGTTTCTAAACCCGGTGTCTCTGAAAAAAAATGAAAATTGAATAAAATGTGGTATACAAAAGGTACGTCAATATAGGAAACTATAAAGCAGAATAAAACATTTTTCTCTCCAAACTGTGTGGTTTGATTTGTATTGCCTCTTATATTCTACTTTTAAATTTAAATATATTGGATTGACTATTGAGTTATTTTTATCATTTAAAAATACTTATCGAAACTACTTCTTCCACGAAGTTAATATTAATTAAATAGTAAATGTTAATATTGCAGATTGAAACATTTATAGATATGTGCTCATGCTTGCAAGGGTTCATAGTCGTCAAGCTACTGGAGAATGCAAACTAGTTTCTGGATGTTAGGCAACCCACCTCAATGTTCTAACAAAACAATAAATAAATTAAGAACACTTTATGATCCATCATATAATATTAGAACTAAAGATTTGAGTTTAAAACAAAATCAATCTATCAAGACGCAAATGCATAAAAATTTAGTTCCCAGATTAGTAAGCTTGCCCAAAATTTTAAAAATATTTTTTCAATTACATTGGGCATATTCATAAAAACTAAATTGAACTTGATGTGTTTTTTCTTTCAAAAATTTATTTCAAACATATTTTTTTTCTTATATACTTATATTTAATACAAATTATAAGAAAAATCGTTTAGTTTTGGTTTGAATAAAATGAAAATATATTTAATTCAGTTTATTTATCATTTTATTTTTTGTTTAAAGTTTAGTTTAGTGTAAATTCATTACTTCATTCACTTCAATATATTATTGTGATTTGAACTCGTCGGTAAGTTACAATTGCAAATATTATACAAAACGCGGGTGACAGAATCTGTTTTTTGAATAAATCATAAAAACCAAAGAAACTAAATTTAACATCCCTGTTGTAGACAGTAATAGCAACAGCAAAAACGTATGAATGTAACCAAATACAATAATTCACACGTAAAAACAAATAGAAAAATCTGTCACATATTTTTTGCTCAATAGTTGTTGATTTTGTAGCTATTGTTTGCCAACCGATAAAGTGTATGATGCCATGTTATTATATAAAGAAAACGATTAATCTATTTTCTTTCTTTATTTCTTAGATATGATCTAAATTGGTGTGCCAACTTCAGTCTGACCAAAAAATTGTCATGCGCTCATAAATTGTAAGAAGCAGCGTTGCAATTGGGTAGTCAATTTTGACAGCGTACTAGAAAGTGAAGTTGGCTGCGAAAAGTACAATAGTTGTTTATTAGTTAGCTATTTAGTTTCTATTTTAATTATTATATAAAAAATTTCTATTAAAGACCGTGATTCACACAATCGCGTACAGAAAAGTATACATGTGTACAGAAAAAGTATAAAATTGTGTATTATAAATGTAACTGTGTGTTAGGTTTTTTTTCTTTGGAAGTCGTGTGATTTTAACTTTTTTAGGAAAATATCGGAGGAAGATTTTCATAAAACATTGGTTTCTATAATCAGAGTGAAGCATATGAGAATATTGTTAGTATATCGCTCCTTTATTACAACATAGTCATATCTCAAAAAAATAACTATTCGAGTTAACAATGCAGAATTGTTATTAGTGCAACCTTCGATATTGTGTCAAAACTGTATTCAAATTATGTTTAAACTGTTTTCTTTAAGAGATATTTTGTAAAAACATTTTCTAAGACTTGTATGGAAACTAAAAATTTGAATTGCGTTTTTCTCGAAACAAGCTTTTTTAGTTATGACTATTTTGCAATAAAGGAGCGATATATTGGACAAATGAATACATCGAAAATGATAAAAACAATGTTTAGTTATTTTACTATGTCCAAAATTATTATAATCATTCCTGTACAATACGAGTAGTGTGGCACTCTAATACAATTTTAAAGTCAGTCAGACTTTTATAAAATTTTATAAATAAATCATACGATCATATAGGATAGTGAATTAGGACTTTTAATGATATTGTTCTTGACAACGCGTTGGCGTGTTTATTTAGATATGTTAACTGCTTAAAGCTTCAATTTGGGGCATGGCTGTTAATTAATACTTTGTGCAGTTCGGGCATTTGCTCAAACTGTTTAACCATTTTAAATAGTTTTTTCCAACGATTTTATAACGGCATACGAGTACATTTCGATTTAGTTTTACCTGGCGCAGAGAAAATTCCATCAAATTTAGTTTTAAGAAAAATACTTATTCCCTCTGTAAATGTTGTCTCAACTAGAAACATTTTTCTTAAATTAAGGTTTTTTTGTCTCTTAGAAAACCAACCACAAACATTGTGTTTCTAGTTTTTTTTTACTGTTTCTCACATGTAACAATGTTTTCGTAACTCCTGAAAACAAACGCACTCTAATTTGTACTTCAAAACGATAGTTTAGTTAAGTGTCGAGTGTAAGTATGTATGTATGTATATGGTGACATATACGATCACATTTGTGTAAGGCGATGTGATAAGACAGATTTTAATCTCTATGTGGAAAACAACATGTAATTTGCTTTTTTCATTTACCTCAATCAATATTGATTGTTTGTAATGATCGTAGTCTTTTTTTTCAGCAAATACATACAACATATTTTATGAATATTATCCCTGCAAACATACGGATGGTAAAATATGGATAGACTTATTAAAAAAGTGATTTCTTTAATACACATTTATATGCTATAAGGACAGTAAAGTTGGATTCACCCTTTGTTTCCAAACACAATTCTTGTTCAGACATTATTTTTTTAAAATTAAAAATTTTTTGGTTTGTACATATGTACATCGGGTTTTAGTTCAAATTTTTACTTTCTTAAGTTTTTTTTTTTCTTAAGAAGGATTGTTTTACAATACAAATTTGCTGTGATCAATAATTATTGATTAAAGAAGAAGACAAGAAAAATAATAATCAAATCTTTATCTGGGGTAGTTGTCCCCCTGTTTCGTAGTGGCTACACTACTCCATCAGCACCCACTGGGATTTGAACTCGGGTCATGACGTATCATGATCTGCTGCTTTAACCACTCAGCCACCGAGCATTTAATTATTCCCTATCTATATTCATCTCATATTGAACCACATATGCATTTTTGTTAATTGCCCGCATTGTTTGTACAGCGTATGCTGTCTCAGAACTAGCTGTACTTAGTTTTGTATTTTAATATTCTTCGTACCCAGAGATGTAAATATTAATTTGTTAAATAATTTTTTTTATATGTAGTTTGACATCTCTGTTCTTGAGAGAGAGAAAATATTTTTTACGAACAACTCCCAACTTGAATTGGTTTAATTTTATATTTTGTCCGGACAAAATTGAACTGAGATGCCAATATGGTATATTTTATCATACAAAATTGTATTTAGTTGCCCCATCGAATAAAAAATTTACATAGTAATTTTATTCTGATGAAATTTCAATTGTGGCTGCCATTTGATGTATGAACATAGTTTTAATAGTTATTAAAAAAAAAAAGTAATAATTTTAATATGGAAATAAACGAATTGTTTGCCCAAAAGCTTATTGAAGAAATGAAAAAGCCAGGAAGAGAGTGTATGTATGATATAATATGTATTTATGTATAATAATAATGCTTTATGTAATGCTTGGCTAATAATAATGCTTTATGTATTTCCATGGCCATAAGCAAACGCAGTTTTCTTTTTTCCATTATTATCACACAACATTTACTAATAATTGAGAATATGTAAAATACGCCAGGAAAATAATCCAAAATAATAACAAGTAGTACTCCCACCTTGTAAAACTAACAGATTTTGGCTACATCAAGGCGAATTCATTACCAGGTGAACTTAACAGCACAAGTGATTATTTTTTGCTTCTCGCGTTTTTTCGAATGAGACTGTCAAATTTTGTTTACAAACTCTTTCGCGCCATTTTAATCTGTAGATTTTTTTGCATGATTTAGTACAATTTCAAGAAATTTGTGTGAATTTAAAAGTGAAAAACTAATATAATCTGTGATTTTAATTACAAACAATTATAAAAGCTTATATTTAACGTTTGTATAAAATTTTTCCCCAGCTGAACAATCTTAGGCGAATTTAGATTATGACATTCACGATAAGTTTTACAATAACAAAATACATAGTACTGAATTCGGCTTTCCGCTTGCATTCACCTGTATAAAGTCGCCTTGGGCTACATATGGCAGTTTTGAATTTTTGTTCGGAAACAATGGGTGAATCCAGTGCCTCGTTTCTGTAAGATTAGTGAAAAGTTTCTCGCATCGAAAACTACGAAACATAAAATTCCATCGTTTCTCGACTATCGAGAAAAACAGCGTTTCTGTATATTAAATCGAAAAGAGGCAATACTAGTTACGTCTTTATTGGAATATTTCCATTAAGCAGCTGTCAAAATGCAAAGAGTAAACAAATAAGAAGACGAATATAGGAAAAATTTATCAAACAAAAAGAAAATTTAAGTTTAGCAGTGAATAAAACAATTAAATTTAGTGTTATAAATAAAATAAAATTGTGTCAATCAATAACACGTGTACATAAATAAACAAAAAATTTAATTTATCATACTGTATGTATGTACATAAATATTAAGAAATAAAGAAAAAACCAAAAAAAAATAATTCATAATTTTTATATATTTATTTTATTATATCTCCGTGGAAATTCTTTCAATTTTCTAAAATAAAACGAAGAAATGAATAATGAACTACATTCAATATCTGCCGTATTAATAATAAATAATTTACACATAACAAAGGTTTAATTGACAAATTTTGTGTAAAAATATGTATGTATGTCAAGTAAACTTTTACTAGTTACAAATTATTTTTTATGAATACGACAATGTGTGTATAAATATTTAAAAACTTTACCTTTTCTACACTTTTTGCATTCATTATGTCAATTATATATTTTCTAAATTTATAACTTCCGCAACTCTTTTATTCGTGAAAAGTTTTTACAGCTCTAGCGAGAAACTTCTTACAAAATTTTAATACAGAAACAGGTTTACTCACAAGCTTCCAATGAATTACGTCAAAAAAGCTATTTTGACAGATATTTCTCGCTTCTCAAAGATACAGAAACATTTGTGTGAGAAACTCCATTTTTTGTTTCTATTCGCATAGTTTCTCTGTCAATTCCGTTGTTTCTTGTGAGAAATATCTTGATGCGAGTAATACAGAAACAAGGCACAGCTTAATCGTTTTCGCCTTTATGACATGTTGCTCGTTTCTTCCAGAACAAATTCTCTCTTACTATTAGCACATATGATAGTTCTGCACATCTTGTTGTCGCTTTTAGCCTCATTATTTATATAAAATGTTTGCAGGGTATACATAAGAAAAATGGTTACAAATATTTTAGCTATTACTAAATTATATGTATGTATAGGTACGTATGTTTGTATTAGACGGCTAAAACTGTCATTGTACCATTGACTTATTCTCTTAGAGCAGCTAGACTTAGAGGGAAACAGACAATTAAAAGATTTTTTTTCTAAAAGATTTGTTTATTATTTCACAAAATAATTGATTAAGTTTTTCTTATTATATCGCAAAGCCTGTGAAATAATATGGAAAATAGTTTTTGCAATTATTCATATATTACAAAAGTTCATTTAAGTAAAGTTTATGTAAAATAAATTCCATAAATTTGCAAAAAAATTAAATATGAATAATACAGGGTGGCTGATGAAAGCTACTACCAAAATAAAACTTATTTTCTGTGTATGTTCCTATTCCATTTTTAATGTGTTTTATAGATTGATCTTTAAATTTAACTAAAATGGAAAATTGGGACAATGAAACAAGAATTTGGATAGTGTAACCAACGCTTTCACGCTTTAGAGTCAGTTGTTTCCGTCCAACGAGAATATAGGCGCACGTTTGGTGGTACTCGTCCTAGCAGATGGAGTGAAATGTGGCTCGTAGAGAATCTTGCCGAGCGTGGCACCTAGACAGTCATTGTAGACAATTTTGCGCCAAGATTTAAATTTTTATGAATATGCACAAAATGTGCAAAATATTTAAAAAATAATTTATTGTTTTAAGAAATTATATTTAATGCAATGGAAATAAATATTTCTAAGATATTTAGTCCTGCTCAATTGCAAAAAAAGTATTAAGTGCATCTCTACATATTTTTTATCTTAGAGTAGAAATAGATTTCACCATTCAGCAAATGCTATGATACAACACCATGTTGACACAATATTGTTAATAACGCTATTAGACAACTTTTAAACTATTAAAATGCATTTCTCATTGCTCTTTTCAGTATTAAACCCGTCCCAAGATGTCCCAGAAAATAACTGCTTAAGAACAAACTAAGTGGTCTAATATCGATATGATGGAATTCATTAATGCGAATCATAGATGAACTTGTCAACAGACAGTTCATAACTAGACTCCTAATCTTTCTGCTCCGCTTTCTGGTGCACAAAATACTGGCGAGCATTCGATATCGTAGGCCAGGAAATAAGCTTTTAAAAACCAAAATTGGTTTTAACTAACACAGCTACGACAGAAGTTAATTTTATTAAACTTTAACAAAACTATAAATATTTTTTACATATAAGACCATTTATTTTCGGATCTTTCATCTATATTGCATTTGTCAATCAAACTAGAATTTCATTAAGTAGTATATTGTCAAAAGTATTTTGTCTATATAAAATAAAATTTATAGCTTAAAAAGTTAACTAGAATGACATTTTATTTGTTTAAATAAATTTTAATAATTCAAATAAATTTTAAATAAATCGTTTGGAAAAATGTCATGCCGGTATTTTCTTGTGTTGTGTTGTTGTGGTAGGTAGCAAGTGCTTTCTTTTTGTTGTTGTTGTTGTTGTTTAGTATGATGGTACAAAATATAACTTTAGATTCCAAATTTTAGATAACTAAACTAATTGAGTGATAATTCATTTAAGACAGCAAAACAAGTGACACATATACATTCGAATTGAAATTTATAGACATTTTAAATAGTTTTTTTTAGCCAGAAATGAAATTAATTTATTAATTTTAACAGATTGCGGTAAGTTTAGTATTCGTTTTTAATGTTGATAGTTTTTATTTATATGTTGCCGAAACATACGAGTATATAATTCAACAAACGTTTAATCTTAATAGGCAATATTTGAAATGTCAAAATAAAAATGTCATATACTATTCGCTATTCGTTTGCTGCGTTGCCATAGTTCAGTGTTGCCATCATGAAATTTAATTTTTTTTTTTTAATTTCTTTTCAGTAGTTGGGATGCGTCGAAAGTTATTTCTTTGATATGTTGCAGTGAAACTTTTTGTTCCTCATGCCAAAAGCTAGCAAAAAAAATCGATGGCTCAATATTGAAAAACTTGGTTCTTTACAAAACGATCCACCCACATACTAGCATAAATTTAATAATTTTTGTACGAATTTTAAGCCAGGACGATTTATAACAGCGTCGGCCAACTAAGAATTTCCCATGTTTCTGAGTATAGGATACAAAACTTAACTGCGGCAACGTCACTCACTTGGCCACTGCAAAAATCTTCGTGTACACTAAAAAATCTTCGTGATAACCACGTAGATATACATTTGATTGAAGCTTTACTTTCATTTCAACCAAAGTATATCAAAGGACATTTGCACCAAAGCAAAATCTAGTAGATTTTAACGAAAATCTTCAACAAAATCGTAACGGCTGTATTCATAAAAATTATTTTATGTTTATTAAACACTTATTTGACAACTTTTGTATAGAAATATGTCAAATAAGAGTTTAATAAACATGCAATAGTTTTTATGAATAAGGCCGTAAGTGTTTACACTTCTATTTTCAGACATCTTGCAAGATTAAATTTTTATAAAGTTTATTTTTGCAAAAGCTTGGGCAGCAGAAACTATATTACAGTCAAGTCATCTTGTGAAAGGTTTTCGTTAAAATCTGGTCGCAAAGTAAATTTCACTTCGTATGGGAAATCTCGCCAAAAATTAGCTAGATTTGATTCGAAATCCCGTATGAACTACATTTGGCTTATAGTGAAATCTGCTCAATCGGCACTTCAAGCCTAATCTATTATATTTTGAGAGGATTTCCCATACAAAATTATATTTACTTTATGACTAGATTTCGACGAAATCTCCTGAAATCTATTCAGTACCCAGCCATGCAACTATGAGTTTGTTCAAAAAGTACGTAAAAATACTACGCTGCAACAAAAATATGCACTTTAATGTCTCTGGTGTATTCAGTCTCTGTTAAATATGTTTTGTGAAAACTGAATAAATAAATTATTTTTGTGAAATTGAAATTTTGCTAGATGTCAAAAAACGGTGGTGTAAACGATATAGATCTCGTTGTAGATTTTAATTCAAATCTATTAGATTTTGAGTTGGTGTAAATGTAGTATTAGGTGTAAATTCTCTATGAATGTCTACAAAGCGGCAGCACTGCGGCATGTGACCGTTTGTTGCTTCTTTTAAGAAGCGCTTAACGTCAAATGTATTTTTTATATTTTTAGAAGTGTATTTAATGCTTTATTCCGACTTACACATTTAAAAATTATTTTTTGCATGTAAAAATCATTTAAACAAAAATAATTTACAACTGAGGAAAAATGCTTCGCAGAATTTTTTTTTTGTTCAATAACGAAATTCGTTGAATCAATTAATAAATTGTTTGAATAAGGACTTATAAAGAAATTCGTGGATACAAACAAAAGTTTAGTAAAAATAATTATTGATCGAAAACAACTATTGTTTTAAACAACAAAAAAATACGATATAAAAAGTTATTTTTTTGATATATATGTATATGCATACCGATTATTTTTCACACAAAAATTTTGTTGATTTGATTTTTACTATAATTTTTTCTGTGCACTATAACTGCAAATATTAATTTGTTGATTTTTTTTTTTTTTTTTTTTTGAACTTTATAATTTTTAAATTATATTTTTGGTTATGTACATTTATATTATGGGTTTTAGTTCAAGTTTGTCCTCTCTTCAGTTTTTTTTTCGGACCAGTACTCCGGAAATGACCCCTACATATGCAGTGCATTGTACCAGAACTAGGATAATAGGTTGTGAGGAGGAGAAAAGAGGAAATAGTGTTTGTGAACATTTGTCTTGAACTTTCCAACGTTATAACAGACAGGAAACACGTCTGCAGGCAACTTGTTCCACAGATGAAGCCTACGGCTGAAAAACGAATTCTCTCTGTAATTCCCCGGGCAATCAACCACAAATGGATGAGCTCTGGACGATGAACGCGTGGTACGTAAAAATGTGCGCGTTTCGGGGACAAGATCCCTAATCTCGTCAGAGCAAAACCCATTGTAGTAACGATAGAACAGAGTAACGCACCCCACACTGCGTCGATGCTCCAGTGAGTCAATAGAGTTGGATACCCCACTGTCACTGATGAGCTTCTTCGCCCTCTCCTGCACACGGTCGAGTAACCCCAAAATAGACTTTGAGGCACCGTCCCAAATATGAGATTTGTATTCAATTTTCGGTCGGATGTAGCTGGTATAAATAGTAAGGACGTCGGATGGAGTGAAGTACATCTTACACCATTTCAAAAAACCGAGGCACTTGAATGCTTCTTTAGAGATATGAAAAATGTGTTCAGTCCAGCGAACATCGCACTGTATCTTCATTCCAGGAACATCAAGAGCATCCGATTCTTCAATATTTATACCGTCCATGAGTACAGATGAAGCAGCATTTGCGGTCGTTTGTTTGTGCGTTAATAAGCAACATTGGGTCTTATGAGCGTTAAAGTTTCTTAAGAAGGATTTTTTACAATACAAATTTGCTGTGATCAATAATTTTTAATTGAAAAAGACCACAAAAATAAGCAAACCTTTTTAGCTGGGGGACAACTAGCTGTTTCGTAGCCGCTACACTATTCTACAGCACCTATTTTCAGATTTAACTCGGGTCATGACGCATCATGAACGGCCACCTTAACCACTTAGCCACCGAGACATTGAATTATTCTCTACCTACAAGGCCTGATCAAAAAATAACCGTTGTATTAAATTTTTTCAAAAAGTATTCATTTATTCATTAATAACCATCTTGTTCCCTCCAAAGTAATCCCCGTCAGTGTTGTTTCCAATCATAACGCAGTCGTTGGTATCACCAACAACTCCTGTTTCGATTTTGCTTTTATATCCTCAATCGTAGCAAAAAGCTTTCCTTTCATCGGCGTCTTCAGTTTTGCGACACTAAAAGGAAGAAAATGCCGTTGCAAAATATTTAAAGCTTTTAAAAAAAGTCATTGGGAAAACATCGATAGGGGACTTTTCGCTTTTCGGAAACTACTTATGTATACATTTAAGTAAAAAAAACCATGAAAGAATGAAAAATGTAACCTCTTTTTAACTGTAAATAACGCAACCTGACGATACATTTTATAAAAGTTCAATATCTGCAGCGCTGCCTGTAACTAAATGCAGAAAACAAAATTTAATGACAATTTAAATTCCTCGTGTTTAATTTAAATAAAACTATTAAATTTAAAACAATGGCCAAAAAATGCACATTCAATAAAACAAGTGTCTAATGCAGTGGTGCCCAAAAGTTGTATATGGAAGAGTAAACACCAACACATTTAAGGAAAAACTACTTTTATTTAATATTTTTTGAAATATTTGAAAAAAAAGCAAAACAATTTACAAAAACAAAATTCGCACTGATAATCGCTGTCGTCAATGTTTACCAGCAATGCATGCGAAAGTGTGGCTGCTTTGCTCTTGGGTGTGTGCAGCGAAGAACGACAAAAAAATATAAAAGACGAAGTTGTTTGTATATTTTTCAGTGCTACATTTTCATTGCTGAGTGCAGTACGTGTGCATTAAAGAGTATAGCATGTGAGCATCAAGCGCTTAGGCCTGGGCAAGTCTGGTCTAATGTATAAAATTACGAAAATTAAAACCAAATTTATTTTCCCAACTTTAAAACATAAAACAAACAAAAATAAAACCAAAAGAAAAAAAAAGCAAACGGCAAAAAAAAGATGACCCAATAAGTTGTTCGCTACTTACATATGTCGATATAAACATACATATGTATAAACATGTGTATCTACATGTATAAAACAAACTTTAACAATGCAAATAACAAAAAAAAGTTTTCAAATAAATACTGTTGATTTAAACAGAAAAAATATCAAATTACTAACAAAACAACAAGCAACAACAAACTTTTTATGCTAGCAACAAAATAATAAAATTAAACAAAAGAATAAAAAATAAAATATTGAAAATAAAAGACACAAAAAATTTAACTCACCTCAGTCTTTAAAAGTTTTTGGTTACACAAATGTTTGAAACAAATATTATAATGATGATGAGGAAGACGATGATGGTGATGATGATGATGATGTAGATAATGATTAAATTACCAACAAACACGAACAAACAAAACTAGAAAACAGCTTTGGAAAATTTTAATTTTATACAGTGTAAATTTAGTTATATCTTTTTTTTTTGTTGTTAATTTATTATTTTAATTTTAGTTTTGTTTCTGTAATTATTTAATGCGCACAAGCAAACATTTAGACAAAAGCTTCGTTTTTAAGTTCACGCGTTTTATGCTTTTAGAGAACCCTCTGCATTACAAAGAAATCAAACAAAATATTTGTTTGATTTAATTAAAAAATAACATGTGTACATATATTTGTAAAAACAACTTCCGTTTTTGAATTTCATTTTTTACTCATTTTTTTTTTCTTCTATTTTATTACTAAAAATCACCTTGAATAATTTGTGTTTTGCCAGCTTAGCTTTAGCTCTTTTCTTCTATAGTTGTAGATGAAATATATAAAATTTTTGTTAATTTTTATTACTAAATATTTTCCAATAAGTTTAAATTCAATTTTGTTTTTGTTGTTTCTTAAATCTGTTAAATTTATTTTGTTATTTTTTCGCCTTTTTTGTTTATGACAATGATGATTTTTTGTATAAATTTTTTTCGTATTTGTTGTCTGTTTTCTACAAATGCAGCCGTTGCATACAATTTGCATCTATAGCTGCAGATTGTGCCACAAGTTTTTTTAAGAATATTTATTTTGTTTTTATACGGCATAATTACAGGCAAAATATCTGCAAGAAAAAAAGGAAAGAATATGTTTATAATAACGAAAATGTGTTATTTGTGAGAGTGGAAAAAAAAATTATAAATAAATTGTTTTAAAATTTCTGAATATTCTTATGGAAAATAAAAATTTTTATTCATGTTTTATATAAAAAGGATATTAAAAATATTATTGTAATGTATTAAGTTGTTATTATATTATTTGAATGCTTTTTTATCTTAAATTTTATTATTCACGCTTTTCAAGTTTTTGTTCACCTAAAATTTTGATTTCCCTCGAAGGGAAAAATGTTATCGTAAATCTCACATGAACAATTATTTAAAATGAATTATGCACATTATATACATTCAAATAAAAATAAGTTATCAGGCATGTTCTGAGAAACGCAAAACGCTTAAATTTAGCGTTTTCGATTTGAAAACGCCAAATAGGTATTCTAAGAAACGTATAACGCAAGAAGTATGGTTTTGCGATTTCAAATCGCCAAATAGGTGTTCTGGAAAACGCATATCGGCGACTTCAACTCGCATGTGTATATTGAAATGAACTGATTGAATTTGTTAAAACTGAACTTGCAAAAGGCAATAAAATTATTCACAATTAAAATTTAATACATATGTATGTCTTCTTTTTATTTCAATAAAAAGTTTAAAGAATTTTACACATTTTCAATTAAAAAAACTAAATTAAAAATTTTGTCTATTTTTTGTCAAATTTTTTTTTATATTTATTTAACTACCACATACATATATACGTATGTAGAACACATGTAGTATTTTTCCGGAAAAAACTCCGAAACGCCAATAAAACGCGCGTTCCTTAGAACACCTAGAAGTCAATTAAGCGTTTTTCAGAACGCTTTGCGGTTTCAGAACGCGCGTTTCTCGGAACATGGCTGTAAATTTAGAAATTAAAGTTAGAAAATATAAAAACAAAATGTTTAGAGTTGAATGAATAATTTTATTTCATATTGTTAGAGGTTATCGTGACGCATGAAAATTCTTGGAGCTGACAAATAATCTGAAAGTCAACTATAGCTACGTACACACGACTGCCAGATCTTATAATATTGCCAGAAAATTGTCTGAAAATGTATTACAATCGTATGAACTGCCAATTTTTAACTTACAAGGTAGTCAGAAAAACCTTTCTTCATCTCTGCTATGAACACATGTTAAATTTTGTTTCTATCTGGCAACTCCTTCATATAGAAACAGATGTTTACAAAAGACGCATTCGCGATGTTTTTACAATGGGAAAATTAGAAATACATGATGTCATTAAATATTAATGGCCTTATTCATAAAAAATATTGTATGTTTGTTAAACTGTTATTTGACAAATTTCTATGGGAAATTTGTCAAATACGAGTTTAATAAACATAAAATATTTTTTATGAATACGGCCGTAAATATTTAGAAAAGATCTATCAGGACAAGAACTTCATAATGATATGGTGAATGTGTTAGGTGAAAGTGCTCCGTCATATGCAACAGTAAAAAATTGGGATGCTGAATTTAAACGTGGTCGTACAAGCATTCAAGATGAACCATGTAGTGGACGTCCAAAAATAGCAACAACAGAAATTGTAGACAAAGTGCATGATATGGTATTAAATGATCGTGGAATAAAAGTGCGTGAAATAGTTAATATCATGGGCATCTCAAATGATCGAGTCCATTTAATTTTGCATGAAGAACTACAGATGAAAAAGCTTTCTGCAAGATGGGTGCCGCATTTGTTAACAGTCGACCATATAGAACGCATAAGAATGAACATTTCTCAAGCTTGTTTGGATCGTTTTAAGCAAAAAAAAAATGGATTTTAAGCATCGTTTCATAACTGTTGATGAGACCTGAATCCACCACTATACTCCAGAGACAAAAGAACAATGCAAACAATGGATTGAAGCTGGAGGAAGTGTCCCAAAGAAGGCAAAAACATTTCAATCGGCTGGTAAGGTTATGGCAACGGTTTTTTGGGACTTCAAATGTATTTTATTGATTGACTATCAGCAAAAGGGTAAAATAATAAATTCAGAGTACTATTGCAAACTTTTGGATCAATTAAATGTACAAATTCGAGCAAAACGTGCTGGCTTACAACAGTAGTATAGGGTGTTTTTTTAAGCTAGATAGAACTTTAAATTGTAAAAAGTAACACAAAAAATTAAATTTTGATGAAACATTTTTTTTATTTGTTTCAGTACACTCTGACAAATCATCATGAATAGACTCACGCTTGAACAACGCTACGAAATTATCCAAATTTAGCAGTTGGCAACTGACCCGTTGTTTTATCGCAAAATTGTGTTCAGCGATGAGGCGCATTTTTGGCTTAACGGGTTTGTTAATAAGCAAAATTGCCGCATATGGAGTGAGACCAATCCACAAGAGACCCTACAGACTCCATTACATCCAGAAAAATGCACTGTTTGGTGCGGTTTTCATGCTGGTGGCATCATCGGACCTTATTTCTTCAAAAATGAGGCCGGAGCTCGCGTTATGGTCAATGGAGATCGTTACCGCACCATGATCAATGATTTTTTGTTTGAAAATATGGATGACATTGATCCGGAGGAGATGTGGTTTCAACAGGATGGCGCTACGTGCCATACGGCGAACGCAACCATCGACTTATTGAAATCAAAATTTGGCGATAAGTTGATTTCGAGAAATGGACCTGTCAATTGGCCTCCAAGGTCATGCGATTTGACACCTCTCGATTATTTCCTGTGGGGCTACGTGAAGTCACTGGTTTATGCTGATAAACCAGCAACAATTGACGCCTTGGATTCCAGCATTGTTCGTGTTGTTCGTGACATACGGCCAGCAGTGCTCGAAAAAGTGGCCCAAAATTGGACGTCCAGAATGCGCTTCGTCAAGAACAGCCGCGGTGCCCATATGCCCAAAATCATTTTCAAATGTTAATGTCACGTATTGATCTTTCGAATAAAAAAAAATTTTTATTACAATTTAATTTTTTGTGTTATTTTTTACAATTTCAAGTTCTATCGGGCTTAAAAAAACACCCTATATAAGCACCGTTCACGTCCGTGTTGTACAAGCATTATGCATTGCTCTGGTTTTACAGTCGGTCTGTCTGATTCACAATCTTGTGCATTTGAGATTGCATATTTCTGCAATTGCAAAACTGACATTTTTGGGTGTATTTTCTTAGTGTAAAGTAAAAATATATTCCATTATTTTGCAAATGCAATGATGCAAGGCCATTTGCACAAGATTGTGAATAGAACAAGAGTATTCAAAGGTTTTTAATTTTCTCAGACAATCAGCCCAATTATGAATGTTCTCATGGATTTTATTTCTCACGGAAGTTATTCCTCATGGAATTCCTCGTAAAGTAGCTTTTTCAATTCAAACTAAAGGAAACAGTACAATTTTTGTTAACTTTATCGCAAGAATTGAATATTTGATCCTCCTTTAAAGTTTTTGAGGAATAGAAAAAAGTAAAGAATTAAAAAAACGTCAAACTTAATTTTTGTTCATAATTGAAGGAAAGAGAGACGTTGAAAAAACTCCCACGGAATTTTCATTCGTAATCGGGGCTAAATATATTTATGACAATTAAGCTGAAAGTCCATAACACGCGCTTTACGCGGCAACGCGTTCTACGCGTATGTCAAAAAAGTAGAAACAATGTAATTTTATGTGAGATGTTACACAGCACAAAGTGTATGACACGTTAAACGCCTACGACGCCAAAAGTAGGTTTACTTTCTACTTTTGCACGCGTCACAAGCGTTTTAAAAACTGTCAGTTGTTTTTGATCAGATCGCAGATCACAATTCATTTTATTTTTTTCAAAGTTATCGCCAAAGGGAGGGATACTTTGGCTACCATTAGAGCTGTAAACAGATGCCTTTCTGAAATAATATTCGCATAAAAATAAATTTTTGTCCAGCACTGGCAGGAATTTAATCCCAATTTTTTTTAGTATTAAGAATTGAATACTTATTGTCATTACATTTTTTATGTAGATTCAATAAATAAAATAATAAAGTTAAAAAAAAAATCGCCAAAAATATTTGTGCCGTGTATTGTTACTTTATGTTTTTGTGTAAAGAAAAATGTTTTTATTGAAAAAATAATTCAAACACAACAAAAAACTTAACGCATG
This sequence comes from Thecocarcelia acutangulata, assembly GCA_914767995.1. NCBI lineage: Eukaryota > Metazoa > Arthropoda > Insecta > Diptera > Tachinidae > Thecocarcelia > Thecocarcelia acutangulata. The sequence continues at coordinate 96,861,373 of OU612097.1, read as the reverse complement.
AAAAGCGTTGCATGTAACTTGAGTTTAGAAAAGCTGTAGTACGCGTAGAAAGTTTGAAATGCGCAAAACGCGCAGCGCATATAACGCGTGATATGGACTTTCAGCTTTAATAAATTTTTGCCTTTGATTTGAAAATCAAAACACTATTGATATTTCCGAACTTTTAAGAAAAAATACACTGATATTCTTTACATTCTTTACTATTATACTCGTACATATCGCTCCATTATTGCAACATAGTCTTAACTCAAAAAAGCTTGTTTCGAGAAAAACGCATTTCAAACTTTTAGTTTCCATACAAGTCTTCGAAATTTTTTGTTTAGAAAATATCTCCTAAAAGAAACAGTTTAAAAGTAATTTGAATAAATTTTTGGCACAATATAAAAGGTAGTACTGTTAACAATTCTGCATTATTAACTCGAAACGTTCATTTTTTGAGATAAGACTATGTTGCAATAAAGGAGCGATATGTATGCGTGTATGTGTTATGAATGTAAGACCAAAGGTCTCCTGGTTAATAAAAAATATTTTTGGGTTATTGTCAAAAGTTTTTACAAAAATCGTTTAATAAATTTTTAATAAATCAAATTTTTTTTATAAATAAATGTGTTGTATACTTCTATTCTATTGATATTGTACAAAGCTGACAATTTCTTATTAATTTTTTCAAATGTCTGTTTACAATGTTTTTTTTTTTCTTTGAACAAAACAAATTTTTTTTTTTTTCTTTATTTAAACACAAAAATGTCTCTGGGTAAAACTTGCTTTACGAATTCAAGCAGGTGTCTATTTTTATTAAGCTTTGTTGCTATTTTTGTAGTTGTTATAATAGTAACAACGCTGTTGTTGTTGTGGCGTTAACTTTTCGTAGTTGTAAATATTGAGTTTTAATATTGTTTAGATTTATACTTCTTGTCCAAACAAAAACCCGCTTTTTTATAAATAAAATTTTTTTTCATCTTTTTTTTTTTTTTTTTTTTTTTTTTTTTAATTAATTTAAAAAAATAAACCATAAATACATTAAAGTTACTGAATATTTATTAAATCAATTAGTAATTCAACGTCATTTGCTCCAATTTTTTAAGTAAGTTTCATTTTTTTTTTATTTATTTGTTTATTTATTTTTAAATAATTTTACACACTTAGAGAAAAGAGTTGAAAAATCGTTACCAACTTTATTATGTATAAAAAAGTTTTTAACAGTTTTACAAAAAACATTTATTTACATTTAGGATTTTCATTTTTAAATGTTTACACTCTTTAAATTAATTAATGCTCTCTTCTCTGGCTTTTAAATAAATGATTGTTTTTATTTAATTGTGCTAATTGCTGTTTTCAATTAACTTACACGAAAGAAATATTTAAATTAAACTAAATAAAAGAAAAAACACACAGAATAAAAAATTGTTTTTTTTTTTTTGTTAAAATAGTTTTAAACTCGTTCATTGCCGCAGAACGACTAACGCCTGACTGTCTACCTGATTCAAATAATCCCAGTTCGAAAAAATACGCAACTACGAGTACAATAGTTTCAGACGCCAACAAGAAATACAATGCAACGCAACCCAACACATCAACAAACGGCACAATACTAACACAAACAACACCGATCCAACAAACTTTAACGATCAATCGATTGATCGTGGTCGCAGACGTTGCCGTCGTCGTTGTCTTTTGCTTGTCGGTATATTTTCGTACTTGAAACAGAGAAAACAAAAAACAACAACAAATAAAACGCAAGCAAAAACAAAAATGTAAGCAAAAGCAAAAAAAAAAAACAACAACAAATAAAATCCCAAAACATTGAAACATGACTAGACATGCAATGGTTTGTTTGGATACCACTGCAACTACTTATGAACAAATAAACATATTAAATAAGTTAACTAATCAAGCAGTGTGGAAGTAAGAATATATTCATTTAGTTAGTATTTAATATACTTACATAGAAATATAAATTAATAGGTTAATACATATACATATGTGTAAGTAAGTACATATGTATCTACATACTGCTGCAAGCCGCAAATTAGAGTAAATATCGGGTGGTTAAATTTCAAGGGCCGATGTTGAATATGAACCACACCTAAACGCCAAGTTTTTTTTCCGAATTTTATTTGACATTTCTCTATTTCAGACTTACTCAATTTGAACCATGGAGAGATACACAATCCAACAACGTGTTAAAGTTATCCAGACTTATTATGAAAATGGGCGTTCAAATCAAAATGCATATCGTGCACTTCGTGATTTTTTTGGTCAATTTGATCGTCCAAATGTGCGTACAATCGGAAAAATCGTGGGAAAATTCGAGCAAACCGGTTCTGTAGAAGATGTGAGAATACCAGTGCATGCTCGTACAGCTCGTACTGCAGAAAATATTGCTGCTGTTCGCGATAGTGTGGCTGAAGAGCCGTCCACCTCAACTCGTCGTCATGCCCAACAATTGCATCTCTCACGCTCGTCGTTGATGAATATTATGCATAAAGACTTGCATTTACACGGTGCAATTGGCTCAAGAACTAAAGCCTCTGGACCATTCCAAACGTCGTGAATGGGCAGAATGGTGGCAAGAAATGGCAACAGTGGATGATCAATTTTCGAAGAAAATCATCTTCAGTGATGAGGCACATTTTCACCTCAGTGGATTCGTCAATAAACAGAATTGCCGCATTTGGGCGAATGAGAAGCCAAGAGTGCCTGTCGAAAAACCAATGCACCCACAAAGAGTGACTGTTTGGTGCGGTTTATGTGCTGGCGGCATCATCGGGCCGTATTTTTTCCAAAATGAGGCCGGTCAGGCAGTTACTGTGAATGGTGTTCGCTATCGTGAGATGATAACGAACTTTTTATGGCCCGAATTGGAAGATATTTATGTAGACGATATGTGGTTTCAGCAGGACGGTGCCACTTGCCACACAGCTAACGAAACAATTGCTCTTTTGCGCAACAAATTCAATGGCCGTGTTATCTCACGTAATGGTGATGTCAATTGGCCACCAAGATCATGTGATTTGACACCGTTGGACTTTTTTCTTTGGGGTTATTTGAAAGAAAAGGTGTACGTTGATAAGCCAGCAACAATTCAACAGCTAAAGGATGAGATAATTCTGCACATTAACGGCATAGAACCTCCATTATGCCACAGGGTCATCGAAAATTTGGACCATCGCATGGAGGTGTGCCGGCGTGGTCGCTGCGTCCATTTGGCCGATATTTTGTTCCACACATAATTTAATAATACCAATATATCATAATAAAATAAAATTACAATAATTTCCTAAATAGTTTGTGTTTTATTCAAAATCAACATCGACCCTTGAAATTTAACCACCCTTTACCTTAATCATACTTTAAAGTTATGTTATGTACATATCGCTCCTTTATTGCAACATAGTCATATCTCAAAAAATGAGCTTTTCGAGTTAACAATGCAGAATTGTTAACAGTATTGCCTTTTATATTGTGCCAAATATGTATTAAAGTTACTTTTAAACTGTTTCCTTTAGGAGATATTTTCTAAAAAAAAGTTCTAAGACTTATAGGGAAGCTTTTGAAATGTGTTTTTCTCGAAACAAGCTTTTTTGCGTTATGACTATGTTCCAATAAAGGAGCGATATGTATGTATGTTATGTTACGTGTTATGTATTTATTTATAAACAATTATTGACGATAAAAAATTTAATTACTAATTACAGCGTGTTCCACTGGAAAAAAAAGACGAATTCTCTACTCAAATCCTCTTGCTCAAATCCTCTTGCACGCAACATACTTAATTTTGAAGGCCACACTCGATTGAGCAGAAGGGATAGCCTTGCCATTATCAGAACGTTAAATAGGCGATTTTACCGATATTGTACATTACCGATATGATACATCGGAACCGCACCTTGAATCGGTGATAAAAAAGGCAACAACAAGCCTCTGGATTGCTAAAAAACTACTGAGTAGACCTTGGGGCTTAAGCCCTAAAATGACGTACTGATTATATACCCAAATGGTAAGACCCACTATATTATATGGGGCTGTAGTATGGTGGGGAAAAACCAAACAGGTAACAGTCATATCAAGACTTCGCAAGGTTCAAAGACTTGCAGGCCTGTGTATCACAGGAGCGATGAGAACCACCCCAACGATAGGCATGGAAGCTCTTTTGAACCTAACACCGCTTAACGTAGCTGTACAAAAAGAGGCGGCCGTTCAGGCCATCTCAATTTACAAAAGGGAAAAACTTAAGGCAGGAAACCTTATTGGACATCTTTTTTTCTTAAATTGGATCAGTACTCAGGGGATGACCCCTACATATGCAGTGCATTGCACTAGAACTAAGAAAATAGGTTGTGAGGAGGGGGAAAGAGGGTGTAATGTTTGTGAACATTTGTCTTGAACTTTCCAACGCTATAACAGACAGCAAACACGTCTGCAGGCAACTTGTTCCACAGACGAAGCGTACGGCTGAAAAACGAATTCTCTCTGTAATGCGTAGTGCGATTCCCTGGTCAATCGACCACAAATGGATGAGCTCTAGACGATGAACGCGTGCTACGTAAAAAGGTGCGAGTTTCGGGAGCAAGATCCCTAATCTCGTCAGAGCAAAATCCATTGTAGTAACGATAGAACAGAATAACGCACCCTACACTGCGTCGATGCTCCAGTGAGTCAATAGAGTTGGATACCCTACTGACAACGATGAGCTTCTTCGCCCTCTCCTGCGCACGGTCGAGTAACCCCAAAATAGACTTTGAGGCACCGGCCCAAACATGAGAGTTGCATTCCATTTTCAGTCCGATGTAGGTGGTATAAATAGTAAGGAGGTCAGATGGAGTGAAGTACATCTTACACCGTTTCAAAAACCCGAGGCACTTGAATGAAACACGGATGACTATGAAAAACACGTGCGTACAGAACGAAAGACAAAACACTACTCCTTTACCCCAAGAGGGGACTTTTATTGGACCTACTCCAACTTTTGGCTTCAATAAGGGTGTTCTGAATGAGAACAAGACAGCTGGTCTTGAACACTCCAATAAATATCTAAACTTTGTTAAAAAGAGGACCGAACGTGCTCTAAAACTGGACAGGAAAAGTCTCAGAACATTGACAGGTGCACTATAACTGCTACAAGCACCTGCACAGGATGGGCATTTCCAACACAGACATTTGCAGATTCTGTGGTGATGAAGAGGAGTCAATGGAGCACTTAATCAGCCACTGTGGAGCACTAAGATACAGAAGATATAGGCTACTACAAGCGTATAGTGAATGCGACTTAATATCACTTCCAATGGAGGAGCTTGTCCGTTTTCTTGCTAGACTCAACCCATAATGGGGCAAGGGAACGCACAATAGGTCAACATTGGTCGCAGTGCAAATGGCCGATGAGGGCCATATCCCATCCAATAATAATAATAATAGTACCGATATTGTTCGCGCAAAATAAAACTTTTTAGTCTACCATTGGCTGGACTTATATACTGTGAGCGTCAAAATAAAGTGTACAAAAACTTTGCAATTTCTTACAGTTATATAAGCTATAGAGCAAAAACAAATTTGAATGCATATTTTACGCGTCAAAATAAAGTGTACATGTTGCATGTGCATCATTTCAGCGGTGTGCTACTGTAAAAGAATACCGTTATATTAGTTATTTGCCTTATTTTAGCATTCTACTGAAAAGTATGTATTGTTTTATGTTAATTAATTGTGATCGGCAGAGTAAAAACTTCTCGTGTGAAGTACATTTTTATTTGTTTTGGAATGGGCCAACAAACTTCTAGTGATATTAGAGAATTAGCACTGAAACTTCGGAATGAAGGAAAAACTGTCAGAGAAGCTTTTTAGATATATACGAAAAGCTTTTTACATATATACGAAAAAAAAACGCCAGGGCCGGACTGGCGAAAACTTTTGAAAGCGGCTGAATAAAGATCTATAGTGCGTCATGTAAAAAAGAATCGCTTTGGTACTGCCGTTAAAATATCGGAGCTTACACAAAGACGGTTTACATGGTCGATTCACGCGAAATAAACCACTAATATCAAAAAAGTCGCCTAGAAATATCAAAATACGCCGAAAAATATCCAAATAAACATGTTTCTTGCTGGAATAATGTGCTTTTTAGTGATTTCAAATCACTTTCACTAAAAGTGACTTGCAGGACGGCCCTGAGAAATGCAATAATTTGTGAATTGAATAATTGTGGCTTCGAATTGCGCACGTTTGTTGTAGCATCTTCTTTGTCATTGGCATTATTAGTAGCAATAACTTAAACACAAAACTTAACCATCATTAAAATTCTCTTTACAGTTATACGAATGAAATTGCCACTCTCTTATTTTTCAAGAGAGAGAATTCATGTAGAAATCAATAATACTTGCTCAATTTTAATAATTGATTAAAATAGCTCTCTATTGAACTTGCACTATTTACTCTTTCGCTCTTTTACTCATTGCTGGTGTTCATTTCAGAGTGTTTTTGTTATTTTAGTTTTTAGCAAAATCAGCTCAACAGGTATGAATGAGTTCATTTCGTAACTGCTACATTAATGGTTAATACGTTTAGATTTTTTCTCGAAGATTGTTTGTTGGTGTGGGTTAGTATTTATATATATTTTAGGCTACATGTGTATACATACATATGTATGTACTCCATATGTATATGCGTATTTATCCTGTACAATACAAAGTTTCTTGAAAAATTATTATCATTAAGGTTTTTTTATTTAATTTTTAAAAATTTATATAATCCATGGACTGAAAAGTCCCGGGCCAAACAAAGAAAACACGAAATTAGCTTTATTCATCAAACGCAAGAGCAACGCAATCATTCCAGCGCCGCTCTAACATTTTAACCATCCAAGACTTTTTTCATTGGCGCTACTTGAAGTCGCGGGCTTATGCCAAGAAGCCCCAGACAAGCCCAATTCTTAAGGAGAATATTCGACAGGAATACGAACAGTTTTTAACACAAATATTGCGGAAGGTTATAGAAACTGCAATAAAATGAGTACGAAGGTAACGGTTGTCCGCTACTACTACTTCATTGTAATTCTGGTTATAAGACAAGTGAACCCGTCTTTTTGATGCCACATATTAATCAAGCCCAAAGCATGCAGATGTGGCGTTAAAGTTTTCAATCACATCACGATATCGCACGTCATTCACAGTTACCGTTACGCCGTTTTTAGTTCCAAAGAAGTGAGGTTCATTGATTCTAATGGATGCAAAGGTAACTGATGAATAATTTGAGGATTTTCCATTACCCAGAACCAACTATTCTGTTTATTCACATATGGTTAAATCCCTGGTGTTGAACGTGACATTCGTATGTGTTGAAAACCAAATAGCAACCAACCAACTTAATCTTAAATTATAGCGAACACTGTAATTTGTATTAAAGTTAATAGCAAATGGAATCTCAAATAAAACAAAAAAATTAAAAAAAAGTAGTGGTTCGAACGTGACAAAAGTGGAAGTAGTTTTCGTGTCCGTACAGCGAAATCTTACGCAATTTCGTCTTGCAATTAATGTCAGAGTTTTACCTAAAAGGTTATGGTCTGATTAAAAAGCCTCGTGTTTGTATACTTTGCTTACCTATATTTTCGATCGATACGTGACATGTTGAACGTGACATGTTTTTCACAATAGTCCGAACATGAAAATATTTGTATATTTTCTCCAAATTTATTCTTAGAAAAAAAATATTATTCATATCGCTCCTTTATTGCAACATAGTCATATCTCAAAAAATGAGCTTTTCGAGTTAACAATGCAGAATTGTTAACAGTACTAGCTTTTATATTGTAACAAAATTTTATTTAAATTACCTTTAAACTATTTCCTTTAGGAGATATTTTTTTAAAAAATTTTCTAAGACTTGTATGTAAAAATTTGAAATGTGTTTGTCTCGCAACAAGCTTTTTTCCGTTATGACTATGTTCCAATAAAGGAGCGATATACTTAAATTATAATAGTTTTTGTTCCGAATATGTAGTTCTCACTGCTTTTATTTCATCACTGTCATGTGAACATGAGGACAGTTTTTGAATACCCAGAATTTTTATAATATACAAAAAAACTTGCAGTTATGAAATGTCGACATATAGATAGCTGGGAAACATAGAAAAACAAGCTATTTAAAATTTTTTATTTTTATTTGAAAATTATAAGGTTCTACAAAAATTCAATAAATTATTATTTTTTTAATTAGTGCAACATTTATACAAAAACGGCAATCGCATTATTAATTTTGCACCACCTTGTAGTTGTCTCAATCATTTTGATTTAAGTATTGTGTAGAGAAGTATTTCTAACCTAACTCTTATTAGAACACATAATTACATAAAACAGTGTAATTTCTACTTAGGAGTTAATTAAAATAAAATAAAAAAACAAACCTACATTCGTGCTAAAATAAAAACTACTACCAACGGCTACTTAACGGCTGATTCAATGCCAAGTTCAAAAGAAGAAAAAGAAAACAATAAAATCTACACATATTACACAAAAGCGTTGAAAGTGCAGAAAAAATCCGAACTGTCTGACTGCAAACAAAACTTTGCGCTGAAAAAAGCTTAAGACAGACCACTAACACTGGGAAAAATCAATGCTGCCCAGTTGGCAAAATCGTCCTAGACGACGTTGTCTTCGAAGATATCGCTCCTTTATTGCAACATAGTCATAACGCAAAAAAGCTTGTTTTGAGAAAAAACACATTTCAAAATTTTAGTTTCCATACAAGTCTTAGAAAATTTTTTTAGAAAATATCTTCTAAAGGAAACAGTTTAAAGGTAATTTAAATAAAATTTTGCCACAATATAAAAGGTAGTACTGTTAACAATTCTGCATTGTCATTTTTTGAGATATGATTATGTTGCAATAAAGAAGCGATATGCACGATTTGACCTTTTTTGTTTAGCTTTTGTAATGAAAAGATGACCATATGGGAAACAATGTCTTCAATCTGTTTACAAATAGAAGTCATTGAATATCAAAAAAGCAACTGTACTCAGAAAAAGCTAAATTCAAACAAGAATTTATATTTGTGTTAAAATAAGCGACACGATGGACGACAAAATCTTCAATCTAGTCTTCAAAGCGTTCAAGTAAAATATTCCTATAAAAAAAATTAACCGTAGTACAAAAAGAAAATAACAACAAAAATGTATAAAATTTGAGTATATATTTTTACTCAGTTGAATATTAAAGGTACAATTATACGAACGTCCACGTTCGTTTATGGAACGGTCGTTAGTATTTAAGTATACATGAATAATGTAAGTGCTTACTGAAATTAACTGTCACGTTGCCGTCTCAACCTGTTTAAAATAGAATTTGTCACTTAACAAGGTGACATTCGTAGACCAGTGCTGGAACTCTTATATGAGAGATAGTATTCGGGCACATTTACCCCCTTTTTGGAACTTTTCTAGGGATGCAAAAATAATGTTATAATTTTCCGTCTTTGCCATTTTTATAATAATAATTATAAGAATACTATTTAATAAAATAGTTTGTACGTTTGAATAATTCAAATTCAATTCAAATTTTGTATTGAATTTACACACAAAAAACAATTTTTCCTGAAGAAGTCTTCCAAAGGAAGACGAAATATGGAAAAATACATTAAACATTTAAAAAAAAAAAACACAAAAGGACCTTGAGCTGAACAAATTATTTGCAAATATTAAATTAAATAAAGGTCAAAGCAAATAGGATCAAGAATTCAAATTTTTCGTACATATTACCTTTAAACAATTAATCGATATCAAATATATTGATACTGTGGTGGATATTGTCACTTATCTATTCGTCGGCGACATGGTAGAGGAAAATGTAATGTATATAATCGCCGACGATGCGGTGACGGAAACTGTTGCTTATGTGGTCTTGCGGCCATTTGTTCGAAAATTTCGTCAACGATCTGTTTGAGATGTGGTCAACAGGTATTCCACGGTTTGCTATTGTCTTATACCCATCGTTTAAGATGTCTTTAAGACATGGCCAACTGGGTGCTTACAAAGAAAGCAAGAAAGACACTCGGCCAGATTTTGAAAGAGAGCAAAAATAAAAATTAACTTAATTATTTTTAGGTACATATAGACAAAGAGACGGACAATCCGACGACCACCCGCGTGAGTTGCCAATAAAAAAAAGTCATGGCTAAAAAATGTATCGAAAATATGCGGCTAAAAAAAATACTAAAAATAAAAAAGAAAAAAAAAGAGAACATTTTAACAAGACAGAGGAGACATTAAACAGAAGAAACACCAACAGTTTGTGGAGGCAAGTTATCCTTGTTTTGCTGTCCGTTCAAAAAGAAAAAAAAACAAAACTAAAAAGAACAACATCAAACAGATCCCAGTCATTCATTTTAAAATTGGCTGCAAGAGTATTTGTGGAGCCATAACAGGGCGACAAAACACAAAAAAAAACTTTTATTATTATCTAAAGCTTTAAGAATGGATGCAAAAGTTGAGATTAGTGGAAAAAGAAAACTGTTTTTTATTGGCTAAAATCAAACAGGGCTTTAAAGAAATACAACAACTCCTTATTTGGAATTTCGATTTCAAGGGGAATAGCGTTTTTGTTGTTGTTCTATTTGATGGTTTAATGGGCCGGGAATGCGTTTGAATATCTTTTTTTTGTCATGTACTTAAAAGAGCTTCTTAAGTTATATTATACTATTTGCAGAGAATACGAGATACTTTTAAAACAACAAATCGAAAAGTCACGATTTTATTGTTACAACAAGAATGTTGGACCAACAATTAACAATAAAACCAACCGTAACAACAAATACAACATAAGCTTTGAATTAAAATAAAACTAAATTTACAATTAACAAAACAAAGTAAAAAAAAGACACCTGTTAATGTAAGCGCCGTTTAAGCTTTTGTTGTTCCTGCTAAAGCCAGACTTATGGCCAACATATTGGAATGCTGCAGCATCATGTTTTAAAGTAAATATAAAAAAAGCAAAAAAACTACACCCATAATAGTTTAAGAATGATTTTTCTTGTTGGCCCAAACTAACTTAAATGTTTATATACGTACAGGGTGTCCGCCGGGAAGGTTTATTTTGCCACCATTTTGGTAAACATTAGTCTTGACATATATGGCAGTCGTGAAGTAGCCATGTGGCAAATTTATTATGGAAAAATATTCGATAAACCAGCGTCTTTTAATCGTCAAAACATGTTATCAAACTTTATTATTGTTTACTGTGACGATGAGAAAGTTACGTGAATTTGTTTAGGGGAAACAACGTGCCAGCAAAACGCACTAATTATCCTGCAGTGAGTGATTTTGAAGAATGGGTGTCTGTAGATGATAAGCCCAATAATGGACCACAACGTATTGCCAGCTCAGCTGCAAACATTACTGCTGCTCAAGAAAGTGTTCAAAACAATCCATCAACATCAATTTGTCGTCAAAAAGTCGTGCTCAACAGCTTGGTCTTCGAAGAACAATTTAGGTTCCAATTTTGCTCAAGGATTTACATTTGTTTTCATTTAAGATTCAGTTGACAGAAAAGCTTCTTCCACAAGACTATTTACGCTGCCGTTCACATGCCATTGGGATGTTACAGCTCGCTCATGACAATCCTGATTTTCAAGTAAAAATCATAATGATTGACGAGCCACGTTTTCATGTGTATGGATATGTGAATAAACAGACTACTTGGTTTTGGGCCATGAAACCCCCTCAAAGTATTCATCAGGCAGTCACCTTTGCATCCATAAAAATTGACAGTTTTGCAATTTGGTCAGGAGAAATCATTGGACATTCTTGGAAAATGAAAACGGGGTGACAGTACTCGTAACTATGATTGAGGAGCGATAACGTGATATGAATGAAAAATGTTTAACGCCACAACTGCCTGCTTTGGGCTTGATTAACAAGACAGTCCCACATCGCATACTGCCAGGATTGCAATACAATACAAGTAGAATATCTTTGCGATGGACACCCTGTACTAGCATATTTCCCTTTTGAAGTACATACTCTTACTGGTTACCCAGCGGTAAAATTTTAGAGGTCTTTCAAAAATCTTAAAATCTTGCAATCTCGAGATTTCGCTATGAAATCAGAATTATTTATTTGTTTATTAGATCAATAGATTTGTATTTTCTTACACAGAGAGAAAAAACTCGTACAAAATAAAATTTTTTTGCATGTTTTCAACACCAGTCGTGCTCAAAAATTTAATTACGAATAAATATTTTTTTAAATAAAGCGAAAGTTGGATTGTTCAAGAAAACCAAACCTTTGATGTCTTAACCAGTACTCAGGAGTTAGCTCCTACAAATTTAGTGCAGCAGAACTGGGCAAATAGGTTATGGGAAGGAGAACAGGGGGAGTAGTGTTTGTGGATGTTTAATTTTAAGCTTCTGATGCTATATATGACAGTTCTGAAATTGATTTACATTAGTACCTGCCTATACGGGAAAATGTGATAATGCACCAACTCCGTGGAGTGAATTTTTCGCAATTCACCAGCGACCACGTGTGGTTTGCTAGGCTTACAGTAGACGCTACATTTTGCCAGAAGTTTTTAGCTAGACAAAAACAAAAAAAAATTTTTTTCCATTTCATCTTACAAAGCACAATAAGAACACGTAGTGCTAATGCACCAAATCATATGCACAAAGTAAGAATCCTGCTGTTGTAAATTATCTCTAAAGAAAAAGGAACATTTCATTATATAAAATTTTCTGTCTTACGGAGTGTTTTGTTACTAAAAGATCAGGCCAAGTTTGGCAAACATCACAATAAAAACAGACACTGAATACGGGTATATTATGACCTTAAATGATAAGTGCGATAATCTTCACCTTTTACTTGTCATAACTCTAGCAAATTTTCATATATTTCAACAAATGCATTCACTCTGATCAATAACCATATCTTCACTGTTCGCTTACGAAAACACAATTGAAATTTACAAATTTGTTCTTCAACGAGTGTGATGACCTATAGTGTATATATAGTTGTGTAACTTTTAACCAGCCGATAATTCCAACTTGTTTCTACTATACAATTATATAATTTAGAGACGGTAACAGCTGTGTTTTTGTGCACGTAAATGATAAAAAACTGTATAAGTAAAAGTTGATTTCGAATATCGCTAAAAATATTACTGAACAGGAAATTCGATAAATTATAATATAATTCTAATGATGTTATTATTGGACCAAGATTGCCAAGCATGAATTTCTGGCTATTGAAGAAGTTTGATGGTGTGCCAACAGGTGGTGCTCTCAAGCCAAATGCGATCATCTACTAGCCGCTTAAATGTGTGTTTCACTGTTATGCCTTTAATATAAAAATATTATGCATTTAACACAAAATGGGGTTTAGAAATAAATATTTCATACTTTTGCGTTTTTGTTGAAATAACGCGTTTTTTCTCCCATTTTGGTGTGTTTTGAAATTTCAAAGCTGACAACACTGCTCAATTGTTCTTAGAGAATAATATTTGAATGTTATTAAATCTCTAAAGCTACGTACACACGGTTGTCAGATCTTACAATATTGACAGCAAAATTGTCTGAAAATGTATTACAATCGTGTGAACTGCCAATTTTTAACTTACAACGTTGTCAGAAAAAACATTGTCAATCAATTGTAAGACGACAATATTGTCAGGCACCTGACAATCGTGAGAACACTCTTCGTCGGCATTGTCAGATAGTTGGCTGGTATTGTAAGCTCAGTTGTAATTGTCAGATGTATAAAATTAATGCACCTGACAATGGCATCATTGTCAGAAAAAAGTTTGATGGGCAACACTGCCAAACAGATCGTTGTTGATATACGTAAGTGGCAATGCCTTACAACATGTCTGGCAATTTTTTGCATCTAACAATCTGACAACCGTGCGAACTGACAATTTTAGTTGTCAGATGAATTATTTGTCAGACCATAGTCTGACAATGAAATTGTAAGATTTTCTTACGATCGTCTGAACACACAATTTACTTCTGTGGGATAATTTTTCATTGTCACTACCAGATCATACAATATTATAACATCTGACAACCGTGTGCACATAGCTTTAGTTAGCTTATTTCGAAAACGTATTCGTATTTAAAATTATTTAAACAATCGCATCTTAAGATTGTTTCGATCATTAAGTTTCTCTAAAATTAAATATTTAGTGCTTGAATATTGAATGAAAGTGGTGGGTGCTGATGAGTAGTGTAGCGTCTACGAAATAGCTAGTTGTTACCCAGCGTAGTGTATTCAAATTTTTTTCTTCTTTGATCACGAGTTAGTTATTGATCATGGCAATTATTGTTATAGTATATTATTTTATTTAATATTGAGCCCGCTATACGAATACTCGATATCCATTTACTCTCACAGAATGTACGAGTATTCTATTCTATTACTGTACATAAAGGCAATAATTTTGGTACACCCTTTATATGTATTACAAATGAAACGGCAGTAACTTCTACTAGACCAAGCCTTTATATTAATATTTCATGTGTAATAGTTTTTTTCTTTCTAAGTGATCATATTTTTTAATAAAAGTTCCTTTGCTGATATTACACGACTTAATGTCTGCCTGCTGGAAAAGTACAGGCAGACAAAATGACGATCAATCAGTGGACTACATATGTACATATGTGTATGTCATTATATTAACAAAAAAAAAAATGCAAAGAAAGGATTGTCAGAACACTTTAAAAAATGGCATAAAATAAAATCTGACTTGAAGAACACACAAAAAATAAAACGGATGAGAAATGAATATGAAAATAAAATAAACTCAAAGATTTTTGAATGAGTTAAAGAAGCAAACAAAAAGAAAAAAAAGTATAAAGAAACGAAACCTTTTGCCAGAATACTTGGCTCCACGAGAAGCCACATTAGCAGGCTTAAAAAAAACATGAATAAATACAAACAAAGACTCAGTTAGAGTCGTCTTAAAGGCTGGACAACTGAAAACTGAATTTTTCGAAAGCCACTCTTAAGAATACAGCAGCAACTACAACAACAACTTAATATGTTGTTGGATTTTTTGTGTTTTTTTTTTTTTGAGCAGCAACTCCACCTACTTTTTGCGCTAATGGCCTTTAAGCAAAACTGTTTATAAGACAACAATAAAAACAGACAAAACAAAAAGCAACAACAATTCAGCTCTTTTGTTGTTTTTTGTTTTGTGTTTTTTTTTTTTTTTGGGCTTAAGATCTTGAGACTGAAGTTGAAGCTGATGGTGTTCTTTTTTTTTTACTTCTAAAGATGATGACGACTCAAAGTCTTACAAAAGCCACATTTTGAAAACAAACAAATGAAGAAAGAATAAAACATGCACCACCAACAACAGTAACAACAACAACAACAATAATAAAAGTTGCTTAGTTATCATGTGAAACAGCAACAACAAAAACGACGACGACACAATGTCTTAAATGCAATTTACAACTACAACAATGTTTAAGTCCCACTAAATGCAGTCCGACGATGTAAGCAAATATCAAATATCGCTCCTTTATTGCAACATAGTCATATCTCAAAAAATGAGCTTTTCTAGTTAATAATGCAGACCTGTTAACAGTACTACCATTTATATTGTGCCAAAAATTCATTCAAATTGCTTTTAAACTGTTTCCTTTAGGAGATATTTCCTCAAAAAATTTGCTAAGACTTGTATGGAAACTAAAAATTTTAAATGCGTTTTTCTGGAAACAAGCTTTTTTGCGATATGACTATGTTGCAATAAAAGAGCGATATGTAATTTATTCAGTGGAGTCGATTTTTGTGTTCGCTCTTTCTATTCAAAACTTAAACCTAAATTCCCAATTATGAGTACATACATATGTATACAATTGCACAATTGCAAGTCGTGAAGCACACAGTGCAATTTTGCTGTCTGCGATGAAAAATTTTAGTAAAATACGTTTTTTTATACCCTTCACAAAAATTTTAAAGGTATATGCTCGTATAAGATTGTGGTCCCGTTTGTAATTTCTAGAATTTTCATTTGCGAACCTATAAAGTATATACATATGTATATTTTGAATCAAAATCGATATAAAAGTCGATTAAACGACGTCTGTCTGGCTATCTGTCGGCCGTTGAAATACCCTTTCTGAGAAAACCCTTAGACCAAGAAACTTTTTTCTTTCACCATTCTATTACTCAATCGATTCATGGGTTTGCTATTGAAATCGGTTCACGTACAGCTGAAATGTATTCAAAATTCCGAAAAAAGCAATTTTTTGGACAATTTTGTAAGAAAATTAAAAAAAATATATGTTTTTGCTTCAAACTTAATAACATTATTAAGCATGGCGATTACAAAAAAAAACCCCGATATCCTAGATATAGCCTAAACCGATTTTGTAATGAAAATGTCGCGTAAGCAAACTTAAATATCTTTCTTTTTTTTGCTAAAAAGTAATTCTAGTATTAAAAGGATGTTACCAAAATACACAAAACTAACAGGGGATAGCGGTCCATATATATCTTAGATATAGCATAAACCGATTTTGAATGAAATAAACGAACTTAAATTTTTTTTCCTAAAACAGTTCTGGTTACAAAAGGAGGTTACTAAAATAAAGAAAATTAACATTTCTGATATCGGTCACGAGATATAGCCTAAACCGATTTTCAATGAATATGTCGCTTAGGCGAACTCAAAAAATTTTTTTGCTTAAATACAGTTCTGATAATATAAAGAAAATTAAAATTTCCTATATCAGTCCATATATACCCTAAATCGATTTTTCATTGAAATATCTTGAATAAAAAGAGGTTACTAAACTACAGAAAATAAAAATTTCCTATATCGTGACATATATACCCGAGATATAACCTAAACCGATTTTTCTTTCAAACAATTTTTTTGAGAAAATAAAAAAGTTCTGATATCGGCCTATACACAAGATATAGCCAAATCCAATTTTTTCATGAAATAATTTTTTTTGCTTAAAAACAGTTTGGTAATAACTGGAGCTTATTAATAGAATACGGAAAATGAAAATTTCCGATATCAATCCATATATACGGCAGATATAGTCTAAACCGATTTTTCCACGGAAAAAAATTTTTTTTGCTTGAACGCACTTCTGGCATAAAATAAGGTTACGAAACTACAGAAAATAAAAATTTCCTATATCGGTCCATATATACCCGAGATATAGCCTAAACCGATTTTTCCCTGAAACATTTTTTTTTTTGCTTAAAAGCTGTTCTGGTTATAGAAAGGCATTACGAAAATACAGAAAATAAAAAATTTTCGATATCGGCCCATATATACACAAAATATATAGCCAAATCCGATTTTTTCATGAAACACATTAAAAAAAAAAAAATTTAGGGAGGTTACTTAAATACAGAAAGTTAAAATTTTCGATCAGTCTATATTTGTATACCCGAGAATTAACCTAAACAGTTTTTTTCATGAAAATTTCCCTGAAAGATTATCTTTTTGGCATCGCGATTACAAGGCAAAAACATTTTTCCCCGATATTAGTCCATATATATCGGAGCATAATTAGTTCAAATTTGTAATATAGTATATACGTGACTATAGGGGACTTTAGATTTTTCTTAAACTTCAGATTTTTTCTGTTAAAATTTTAATTGATGTATTTTATTTGCTAAGTAGAACTGTTCATTTATATTTCAATATATAAAGTGGAAAAACTGTCCTGATTTCACCAGCCTTCTCTAAATATACCGCTATGAAACCCCTTTTCACCATCTTAATTTTTTGAAGTCAATAGAAGTTATATCGCTTCTTTATTGCAACATAGTCATAACTAAAAAAAAGCTTGTTTCGAGAAAAACGCTTTTCAAAATTTTAGCTGCCATACAAGTCTTAAGCGCCCCATACACGTTTCAACTCAGTTGGCAACTGAGTCGGTTGTTGTCGAAATCAAAGCGTGTATGGCTTTGTCAGTTGATTAGTTTGGCAGTTGTCGAGTTGGTTGGACAAAAATTAAAAGTGTTTTGATTTTTTCAAGTTGACTAGCAAGTCTTTCAATTCGATTGTGTTGTGTGTGTTCAAGTCTCTTAATCAAGTCTTAAAATTTATATTTGCAGTGTTTTTGCAAAGGGAACGTTATATATTTTTAAAATTGTCTATAATTTCATTGAATTTAATAGTTGAAGGAAAATCTTTCAATTCAGCTTATGAAGTGTGTGAACAATAATCAATTCAGTTGAAAGACTCAATTCTCAATTGAATTGAAACGTGTATGGGCCGCTTTAGAAAATTTTCTTTTAAAAAATATCTCTTAACATAAGAAATATAAAAGCAATTTGAATAAATTTTTGGCACAATATAAAAGGTAGTGCTGTTAACAATTCTGCATTGTTAACACGAAAAGTTCATTTTTTTGAGATATGACTATGTTGCAATAAAGGAGCGATATGATTTTAGTTCACAAACTCATTATAAAGTCGCATATGCCGTTTAAGATACATACGTTTACATGATAATAATGGAAAATATTCGTACACAAAATTCCCCAAAATCTAATATATCTACATTTAAGGGGTGGTCCAAACATAATGCAAGATGTTAATTATGAGTTTCGCTATAAATGTCAAATAGTTTGCCCAACATAATGTGGCAAATCCTAGTTGGAGTGTTGGACAAATTTAATCATGAACACAATAGAGCAGCGCGCCAATAATGTTGTAGCGTTTTGCAAAACTGAGCACTCAAATCAAAAGGCATTTCCTGCACTTCATGATACACACTTTCATCTCAGTGGACTTGTTAACAAGCAGAGCTGCAGCATATGGGAAAATTAGAGTCCACAAGTGATTGGTGCCAATACATCCACAAAGCGTGACAGTTTTGTGCTGTTTTCATCTTCTTTTGCCTTGGATCAGTACTCAGGGAATGACTCCTGCATATGCAGTGCATTATCCTCGAAATAGAAAAATTCCACGGAGTGAATTATTAAAGATTCCCCAGGACCCTCATGTGGTTTGCTCAGGTCGCAACTATTACTATAAGTTTATAGCCATATGGGCAAAACCATTGCTTCTAATCCCTTCTGTATGCAATTTTCCAGACAGTCAATGGAAGACAAGGTCAATAAGTTGATGAGCCGAAATCCATTAAGAGCCTTTAACCAACTCACCTGCCTAACCATCAGTTCTAGTTCCTTACATTGCAGGTATTTGTTGTAAGAAAACAGCACCCCGGGGGTTGTTACTTCACCGGCATCGCACCATAGATTTCAGGGAAACTAATTTCTCTTCCCACTATTTAGGTTTCAGACACAGCCAGTAGTTTCAGTCAAGGTAGGCTTCTCAACCATGCTCAGCGCCGGGAAGGTCTGCAAGCAGAACCTACCCGTTCTGCCAATTAACCCTTGGTGAGGGTTTCGGAAGTCCAACACGGTTGAGTAAGCCCTAAATAGACTTTGACGTCCTGGCCCAAACATAAGAGTTTTGTTCAGATATAGATTGTTTACTAACGGAATTATAGGACAGTCCTTTTTCGTAAATGAGACCGGCCAAGCTGTTACCGTTAATGGAGGTTGCTAACGTGGGATGATACCAAACGTTCTGAGATTGACAATATAAACATGGATGACATGTGGTGCCAACAGGGTGGTGCCGCTTGCCACACTCCCAATGAAACAATGGCCGTGTTATCTCACCGTGTATTGTGTCGATGGTAATTGGCCGCCAAGATTATGTGACTTGGCACTTTTTTTTTTTTTTTGGCGATATTTAAAAGAAGAAAAAAAATGTGCTTCAATGAGCCGAGAAAAGTTCAAGAATTAAAGGATGAGATAGTTCTGTATATTAGCGACATTAAGCCTCAATAGTGTCTTAGAGACGTTGAAAATATGGGCCGTCGGAGCCACGGCGAGCATTTGGCTGTTAATATATAGTACATACGGGTTTACAGGCTTCATGAAATTGGACTAACTGTTTCATTTACAGCATGAGAAAGTCCTGTTTATTCCATATTTAACCGTGTAAAAATCTAGTTTACGTGCCCAACAATAAGTAATCAAGTTTTATACGAATGCGTGAATTGGAAACGCCCAATCCGTAAAGCAGGTATAATGGCCTGAAATAATCAAGCTCATGTGCCTCATTCCAATATTTTCCTACGATGGGTACAATCCATTTTATTATCTCCTTTTTAAGACGAGTCTTTTGGCCCAGATATGATAACAGGAGGACTATTATCCTAAGGGGCTTGCCCCGACGGAGGTTGCGTTCTGCTGTGGCGGTTCTGATGGGACATTGCCACATAAGGACGCAGGCAAGGAGGCTAAATCTTCCATTTAATGACTTCTGTAGAAGTTGCTGAGACAAGGAGGGAGAAGAGAGCGTTGAGCACTTCCTCTGTCAGTGTCTAGCTCTTTCTTATATAAGGGCATTGTAGCTAGGCAGACCGATGCTGCATGATTTGACGGAGGTATCGGAATGCGATGTAAGTGGATTGGACTCCTTTATCCGATCCTCGGGTTGGTTCTAAGCCAGTGATATGTAGATCTACTGAGATACATATCAGATCCAGGCAACACAACGGGACCTGACTGGACCCTAGTGGGCTGGCTTTATAATAGCTGGCAGCCTGTTAAACCTAACCTAACCTAACCTAACCTAAGACGAGTCTTGCTGAAGCCAAATGATGGAGGGGTTCCAAGGGCAGACTCCCCAGTTCCTTTCTTGAAGTCAATGTCTAGCATCTAAATGACATGTCATGGCAGACCAGAGTAATCTGATTCTGACAAGAAAATCCATTTAGCCACATTCCATTTGATTATCTCCGTTTTAATGATACTCTTGTTGAAGCCACAGGATGGATTAGTTTCAATGACAGTCACCTCAGCTCCATTCTCGGCATAAGAATAATCTGTCTTGAGTGCCTGTCGTGACATAACAGTATCAGTTTTGTCACAAAAATGCAACTACTTAGTCTCTTAACGACCGATTGGTTATTCCAGAATTAGGAAAAAGTCTGACTACTCTGCAAAAGAACAGTAATTGGTTAAGTAGCTTATTTTTAACTCTGCATCTAATGGGTGATTTTATAAGAACTATCGGAAATTAAAAAAAAAAAAAAAAACACATAAAATTCAAAAAAATGCATGAAATATTTATTTGGATCGATAGTTGGGTCGATATAATTTAATGTTTGGAGATTATTTCATGCAAATGTTGGCCGCGGCTGCGCCTCAAATGGTCCATCCGCTTAGTCCAATTTTGGCATACTCTTTCCAACATTTCGGCCGGTATCTCACGAATAATGTTGGCAATGTTGGCTTCCAGTGCGTCAATCGAAGCGGGCTTGTCGCTATAGACATTAGCCTTAACATAGCCCCACAAAAATAGTCTAGAGGCGTTAAATCGCACGATCTGGGCGGCCAATTGACTGGTCCCAAGCGGGAAATAAACTGTTCACCGAACTCGCCTCTCAATTGGTCCATTGTTTCGCGTGCTGTGTGGCATGTGGCACCGTCTTGTTGAAACCACATGTCATGCAAGTCAAGCTCTTCCATTTTGGGCAAAAAAAAGTTTGTTATCATCGCACGGTAGTGCTCACCATTCACAGTAACGTTGTGATTCGCATCATCTTTGAAGAAATACGGCCCAATGATGCCGCCAGCCCATAATCCGCACCAAACGGTTGTTTTTTGTGGATGCATTGGTAGCTCTTGCAATGCTTCTGGCTGCTCTTCACTACAAATATGGCAGTTTTGCTTGTTCACGTATCCATTCAACCAGAAATGAGCCTCGTCGCTGAACACAATTCTTCGATAAAAAAGTGGATCTTCATCTAACTTTTTAAGAGCCCATTCACCAAAAATTTGGCGTTGTGGTAGGTCGTTTGGCATCAATTCTTGCACCAGCTGTATCTTATAAGGCTTCACACCCAAATCCTTCCGCAAAATTTTCCACGTAGTGGAGTAACAGAGGCCCAATTGCTGCGAACGACGCCGAATCGATAATTCACGGTCATCACCAACACTGGCCGATACGGCTGCGACATTTTCTTCAGTTCGCACTCTACGTAAGCGTGTTGGTGGTTTAATGTCCAACAATGTAAATTTGGTGCGAAATTTTTTTACAATAGCCCGAATAGAAGCCTCAGTAGGTCGATTAAACTGACCATAAAATGGAAGAAGCGCGCGATGAACTTTCTTAACAGAGCACGTATTTTGGTAATAAAATTCAATAATTTGCAAGCGTTGTTCGTTTGTAAGACGATTCATGATTAAATTATAGACCAAACTGAAGATGTTTGACAGTGACACAAGATACAAAACGTGCGTGAGCTGTCAAAACTAGTGTTGCCAAAAACATAATAGCAAAAAAATCACTCGTTAGTTAATTCACAAAACTGATTTCCTTTGACTAAAGAAGAAAGTAAAGATTTTGGCTTTACTTAATGGTACTGTGCATGATGTACTCAACAGATACACACATGTTGTAAAGCATCCCCTGTTTGGCAATGTCGTGCATGAATCATTGATGATTCATAGATGGCAATGTTGATTTCTGCACGATACATCAGGGACATCTAATGCATTATGTCGACTACATTTTCAAACAAGTGTCGTCAAAATCGTGCACTACACAAATAAAGGCAATGTCCTTCAGCCTGGCGTATATAAATATGGATTACATAAAGGAAAATATCGTCTACTTTTTCATCACCTAACGCATGCAGAACGACGTTAACGCACAACAGATATACGAGATGTTACGACATGTTCGTGTTCGATAACTATATGTACGGCAATGGAGTCTACTTTGCATTGGTAGAGAATACCTTACTAGACAATGTCGGTGATGTTGTCATGCATGGTCTTTGATAAAGCACAAATTAAAAGAAAATATCGGCCATGTTATTATTTACAAACTTTTACTCAACAATGTTCAACTTTTGGTCGTCCATGACAATTGTCTTCCAGTAATCCTAAATAATGGAGGAAAACTCGTGCATAAATCTTTCCCCTTAATGTCGTCGGCGTTAACTTTGCCAACTGGGGTTCTGTATGTAAGTATTGTACTAAAATGGAGATAACAGAGGCCTACACATAAAAAAGTATGGAAATGAAAGTATGAGTATGTATGTAGACAATACTTGTTTAAGTAGCCAGCAACTTGATGTCCTTTTGAAAAATCTTAAATCATCTAAAAATATTCATTTCTATTATGAAAAATCGTCTGGTTATTTTTGAAACACTCAACAGTGTCTACAATACGAGTATATAAACATATGTACATATGAGTATGGTATTTGCATTTGCATTTAAACAATACGTAGGATTGAAAAAATGGAGGTCCTTAGAAAAAGGAATTGAATTAACAAAGCGCCACTACTTGTTGAAAGAAATTCAACAAAACAAAAAACACACACTGACAACGTCTAGAAAATTGGGTTAACTAGAAATGTCTGCTCACATGTCAGCACAAAATTAAGGAAGGCAAAAAGGAGATTGTGAAAAAATAATGTTTTTTTTCGCTTCCAATCAATAGTTGACTTCATTGTAATCCATACATTGAAATGTTCGCCTGTGAAGTTAAATCATATGATTTGGCTGTCTAAATGAATGACTGGCCGGTCGTCACTGAAGTAGTCATGTTGTTTGGTAGTTGAGGAATGTTCGATATTGTTGTTGTTGTCTTTTTCCTTCCTTGGTACGAGTACACAAGTGATGACGGTTGGTGATGGTGGTCCACTTGAAACAAATTTTGACTAATTTGCCGCATCAGATTTCCAACTAATTTGACCAAAGCAAAAAAAAAAGAAGCAATTTAACACAAAGACCATTGAAACGGAATACAGCAAACTAAAAATAGGAATAAAAACATTAACCAATAAACTAATGTAGTGGAAAGTAATCAACACAAACATCAGAAGTCTTCGTTTCAAGCTGAAATAAAAAATTGAAATGATAATTGAAACCAAAAAAAGAAAAAAAAGGTTCTGTGAGATCGGCATCAAAACTTAAAACAAGTTTCGTTGATAAATAGCGTTGCGCGTTGCCGTTGAAAATTTTCATTTAGAAGTACAAAAAAGGTACGACTGAGGAAAAAAGTCGTCTTTAAAAACAAGGATAATTTAAAGAAAGCATTAGAATTTATTCAGTCACATCACAGAGTTTAAGCCCGCTCAGAGTGCAATTGATTCTTTAGAAAACCCAAAAATTTTATAATTTTGTGAAATAAAATACTTGTTGCTGTTCAAAAAACGGCACAAAATAATACAAAACTTAACAAAACACGGCGTACAACACGGAATAAAAAAGCGGTGTGAAAGTTGTGGGAACTCCTTCCCCTCTTTACACGAAAAACCGAATGCCCTGGTTAGGAATACGCCAAGCCAGAACCTGTTTCCCGGAGGGAAGCGGTGTGACAGTAGTGAAAAAGATTTACATCAGCACCTGCCTTACGGCCTAATCTGATGATGGACCGCTTCCACGGAGTGAATTATTCACGATTCACTAGCGCCTCCGTGTGGCTGACTAGGCTAACAGAGGTAGCAATTTGAGCAACTTCTTGTTGAGGAGTTCGGGCCTTCTAATCCCTCCTGTATGCAATTCCCCAGCAATCAATGGAAGACAAGTCCTAATGAGTTGGTAGGCTGAAGCCCACTGGCAGCATCAGCCCTTAAAACAACTCACGCGTTAACCATCACCATTGGTTCCTCCCAGCACAGGTATCTGTTGTAAAGGCAACAGGCCCTCGGTAGTTTGTTAGTCCCCGAAAAAATCCACGCCAAGCAATTATCAGTTGCTCGTTTTAGGTTTCAGCCAAGGTAGGCACCTCATCCATGATCAGGCCGGGTTGAACAGCAAGTAGAACCACCTGGGGGCCATGCTGATCCCCATTCTGCCTACACAACATAAGTCATGCGGCTTCGTAGAGTTTTATTTACTACAACAGTCGAGGTACCCCTTCCCCTCTTAAGCGGTGAGATATTTAAAAAAGGCACAAATAAGACTTTTGCAAAGCGGTAACGCTGCTGAGAATTATTTGTTTAAAAAGGGATGCAAGTCTTTGTATGTCGTTCTGCTGAGTAACAGTAATACAGCCTGGACCAAACCGAAGAACTCGACATGTGAATGAGATAAGAGGAGAAAGAGAGAGAGAGAGAGAGAGTTTGCGCCACCGGAAATAGTGATTTACAAATTTCTTGGGATACTCGTATGAATTACATACTTTATAATTCCAAAAAAAAAACATAAATTGAGAAAAATTAAATACCAAACTACTTACCAATTTATAGGGTGACTAAATCTTAAAAGCCAATGTTGATTTGGCATAAAACACAAACTATTTAGGAATTTTTGTCATTTCTTTTTATTATGGTTCAATTATGTATGGAACAATGTATCGACCAAATGGCCGACGCGATACACGGCGGCACACCTCCATCCGATGGCATTTTCGATGCCGCTGAGGCATACTTGAGCTTGTCGCGCCAAAGAGCCATAGCTTCATTGGCTGTGTGGCATCGTCCTGTGGAAACCACATATCGTCCACGTCCATATCTTCCCATTAGGGTCATAAAAAGTTCTTTATCATCTCACGATAGCGAACACCATTCACAGTAACTGCCTGACCGGCCTCATTTTGGAAAAAATATGACCCGGTGATGCCGCCGATGGCTGCATTGGTTTTTCGACCATCATTCGCCCAAATGCGGCAATTTTGCTTATTAACGAATCCACGGAGGTGAAAATAAGTCTCATCACTGAGGATGATTTGTTTCGAAAATTGATCATCCACTGTTGCCATTTCTTACCACCATTCTGACCACTGAATGATCATGGTTTAAATTGAATTAGTCTGAAATGGGGAAATGTCAAATGGGATACAGAAAAAAACTTGACAGCGGCCACCCGATACTTATGGTAGTACTCATGAGCGCTAAGCAAATATTTTATTAATTTGGTACTATACGCCTCTCCGATCATCGTAATTGAAAGAATTATATTTATTATCATACTTGTTTTGTTGTGTTCGAACAATGCGTCATTTACTACGCCATCGCGAAATATGATTTAAGGCATTTTTAACAAAATTGCAACAACTTGTAATATAAAGTGCCACCGAAAAACAGTATTGCAAAAAAGTCGGAGTTCGGACATAGAATTTATAATAAGTTACTCAACCGAATTGTGCGTTCCCTCTCCTTCTCCCATTCCTAAAATAAAAAAACCAGTGATTTTCGATGCCTGTGGAAAAGCTTTAATTGTTATTCAATTTTTGAATAGCCAAACGGTGCTCAAGACTGTAATATATTTGCAACCAAGGCGATATTGGAGTGTCACAATAAACTAAATAGGCTTGCCTATCAGAATCAGCTTACTCTGATCTGGATGACAGCATATGGCGGGTACGGGGGTAACGAGATCTATACTGAGCGGACTTTTATTAGACTCACTCCAATCTTCTGCTACAAAAAGAGTGTACTCAATCAGGAGGAAAATAAATGTACTACAGTATTGTGAAAAAACTAAAGTTCTGATGCATAATTAAAAATAAGTAACTAAACCAAATTAATTGGTTTTTCGGTAAAAGAAAACAGAGAAGAAATTAAAAGCCATACTTTTTTCCAATTATCGGATAGCCAATCGATCCTGAAAACTCTAAGCACATACGTATACAGCATTGGTTTTTTTCGAAATTCGGGCCTTTATTGTAAACACTGCTTATCGCTGGCCACTACTTTCTCCAATCTTTCGGCCAGCGTACGAGTTCCGCGTTGAAAGAACTAGTCAACTTTTGCAGCGATCGACGAATCGATCAAATTTTTTGCTTCTTCCTAAGACTGGAAGTGCTGGTCAGCCAGGCTGTGTACCATTGATCGAAACAAGTCATAGTCTGAGGGAGCGACATCTGATGAATACGGCGGATGGGGTAAGACTTACCATTTCAAACTTTCCAAGTATGTCTTGATAACTTTCGCAACATGGAGTCGTTGATTAATTTCGTTTGATAATGATCACTTGTTTTAACTACTCATAATACACTATACCGAGCTGGTCCCACCAAATACTGAGCATGATTTTGGAACCGTGAATATTTGGTTTCACCGTCAACGTCAAAGCATGGCCCGGATATTCCCATGATTTTCTGCGACACCTACTTTTCTTGACACCTAGTATAGTATATATTAGACTCAATTGTTTGAATTTTTGTTCTCTACTTTTTGATACTTAAAAAAAAAAACAAATCGCAGCAACGAACGGTTGTTCAGTTGTTCGAAAGGTGAAATGAAAAGCAGAGAGGTGAGAAAGGTGAAAAATAAAAAGCTGGTTTTTTGTATTTTGATGGGTATGATTAAGGCATTTTTCTTTTTAAATTCTCAATAGTTTATTTGTATTATTGGGATATAAAGTTGAATGTTTGATAATATATTTCAAAAGTTTCCAAGTCTACTAATGATTAGGATTGCTCCTATGAAATGTCGACATATAGACAGCTAGGAAACAAAAAACAAGCGCTTCATAATTTTTTGATTTGAATTCAATTTTATAATATGTACTAATTTATAATTTTAATATATCCACAATTTCCTGTAAAAAACTATAACATAATATCTTTAAACCGGATTCCCATAATGATACAATATTTTTTTGTATTGCTTTCTTTGCTTTTGTGAATTCATTGCTTGTTTACTTTATCATCGCGTTCTAATTGCCACTAAAAGCCATAAGGCCCTTTGTTGCCAAACAAACGCCACGTAGTCTCTTAATATGCTCAAATGCAACATCACCATTTTAAGTTCCCCTCCAACATGACTCTTTCAAAATTAAATTGTTTACTTATGTATTTATTGTTGTTAATTTCGAAGATTCTTGTTGAACATTTTTATTGTCTGTATCGTTGTACAACTTTGTAAGCAGGTATAATTTCTCTTTTTAATTTTATGATTTGATTTCTTTTTTTTTTTTCTTTTAAGGTAAAAATGAATCATGCTTATTGGCTGTTATTTAGTTTATACAGGAGGAGCTCCGCTCCACTCCATCACTGCCGTTTAAAAAATCAGAAGAAAACAAGAACAAACGTACACACATACAAACATATAAGTACGCACTCGGAAAAGAAGTGTATGCGTTTCCGTAGCAGTCCCCCCACATGATGATCATAATGACGTGCTGCTGTTGATCCTTTTGTATGTTAATTGCCCTTCACAAGACCCCAACAACAACAACAACAACACAAAAACTGAATTGTTATTTGAGTTAAAATGTATTTCTGTTTCTGTTTCAGTTTCGTTTTTGTTCTTTTTGTTGGCAGAGTTCTTTAACAGTGGGACGGACGTTGTAGCTGCATCATCATGCTGCTACTGATCTTTATCCGCAAAAAAAAGAAAAAGAAAAACAATTAAGTTTTTGTTCATTCAGATCAGAGTAAGAGGGCGTTGCAGTTGAGTATTCTTTTTTTGTTTTTTTTTTTTCTTTTGGGGGTCTTCATTCTCTTTTGTTTGAAATTTAATTGTCTTCGAAAATATACAATTTCAATACAGAACTATAATGATAAATAAAATGGTTGCTTATTTGGTCAATAAAGGCACTGATGCAATATCCTACACGATCGTGCGATTCACACACAGGAAAATATTTCAAAAGTCCAAGGCAGCTTCACCAGGAAAGTGGTATAAGCACAGCTGTCTTTCGTTTCCTTTGCATACATTGGTCAAAAATTCATAGACTGCCTTACTTTTTCAAACAAAAGTAAAAGTATTTCTGCCACTATGTATTAAAACTGTCGTGTAAAAGTCTAACCGACTTAAAAAATTCCTTACAAAATGGTCACTTTGTCTATTACACAAGGGTCTATTACACAAGGTCTATTACACAAGAGTGAGGAGTGAAGAGTGAGAGAGGCAGGATCTCACGAATGCCGTAAATATACCCACTAAAAATATTATGCCAATCAAATACTCTGTAACAGCGTCAACCAAACAAAAAACAAACAGAAATACACTGTAAAAATTACTCCCTCCGAGGAACAGATTTTGCCTTGGCGTATTCCTAACTTGGGCACACTATTTTCGGATATGGAGGGGAAGGGTTCCCTCGTTTGTTGTAACAAATAAAACTCTAGCAAGCCTTGTTGTCTTATGTTGTGTTGGCTTCCGAAACCTTTACCAAGGGTATAAATTGGCAGAACGGGGATCAGCATGGCCCCCGGGTGGTTCTGTTTCCCGAGCTGATCATGGTTGAGGTGCCTACCTTGGCTGAAACGTTCTGGCTGTGGTTAAAACCTAAAATGCAGGAAGCGGGTGTTAGTATCCTTGATAATTGCTTGGCGCGGCTTTTTTCGGGGACCAACAAACTCCCGAGGGTCTGTAGCCCTTACAAGAGATACCTGTACTGTGAGGAACCAGTGATGATGGTTGACGGGTGAGTTGGTTTAAGGGCTGATGCTGCTAGTGGGCTTCGGCCTACCAACTCATTAAGCCTTGTCTTCCATTGATTGCTGGGAAATTGTATACAGGAGGGATTAGAAGGCCCAAACTCCTCGACAAGAAGTTGCTCATATGGCTACAAACATATGGCATAAATTGCTACCTAGCAAGCCACTCGGGGGCGCTGGTTAATCGTGAATAATTCACTCCGTGGAACTGGTCCATCATCAGATAAGGCCGCAAGGCAGATGCTGATGTAAATCTTTTTCACAACTGTAAAAAATTATTTCTTTTAAAAATTTATAAAAGCCAGTGCTGGCATGTATGAAAAAATATTTAAATTTTCCAAATAAAAATCTAATATTCTGGTGCTATCAAATCTGGCGATCGCGCTGGTCAAATAATTTCCGAATTTCTGGAAACTATTCGCTCTCCAAAAATTTGATTTGAAAGTGTCATTACTTCTCGGGTAGTGTGGGCAGTGACTCTGTCCTGCTGAAGCCTGTTTTCAAGAACAGAACGTAAAAAATGTTCCATCATAAACCGATACCGCTCTCCATTTACGGTTACAGCGCTTCCATCTTCATTCTCGAAGAAGTAAGGCCCAATGATATTTCTACAAGCGAACCCACACCATCTAATGGGGTGCAATTGGCGTTGATGAATGGTTCTTGGATTTTCAGATACCCAGAGCCAATAGTTCTGCTTACTACCAAAGCCGTTTAAGTGTCGACGATATGCTTTTTGCGTTAAAGTAATTATTCTTTGTTTTAAATAATAAAATTCTATTATTCTGGTTTTTTGTTCAGTTTCAGAAGAAAATAAAATTATTGGCGTGTGTTGCCCTCTTGAACTGCCCTTCTAGAATACAATGTGGCATTTTTATTTCCGCATGATTGCATATAAAGTAGTCACACGATTGTCACATCAGAGTTGCATTTGATTGGTCAAAATAAAGACAACATTCGCCGCGATTGCCGCATTTGTCAATTAATGGTGCAATCACACGCTTGGGATGTACAAATGAGGAAAAATTGGTACATTGCGATAATCGGCTGATCCTACCTGAATAATTTATGTCCAGAATCAAAAATCCAAAAATTATTTTTATACAAACAATTCAGTTTTATTGGCTATATTAGATTCTAATATTGATACGTATCAAAAAAAAAATAATAATAATAATAAAAAAATAAAGCTTGCTTTCTATGTTTCCATATGTCGACATATAGTCGACATTTCACACGAGTAGAAATTTTTGAAAGATATCCTTAACATTCAACTCTATACCCCAACAAAAACTGTTTCAATAATATCTGTTAAAACACAAAAAACAATTTTTTGCACACGTCTCTTACTTTTCGTAACACCTTTCGAACAAATAAATAATCGTTGGTTGCTACAATTTGTTTTTTGAAAGTATCGAAAAGCAGTGAACAAAAATTCAAACAACTGAATTCAAACATTGACACCTAATCTACTTGTGAGTAAGGTAGCTCCTATGAAATGTCGTCATATAGATAGCTGGGAAACGTAGAACAACAAGCTGTTTATAATTTTTTTTTTTTTTTTTTTATACTATAGCGATTTTCGGTGTATCCATTTTCTTATATTATTTCTTTAATCGCAAACAATGTTCTGATATGTTTCATAATAAATATATCTCTGATTGCATAGAAACCATAATTTTATGAAAATTTTCATTCAACATTTCATAATTTTCATAAAAAATTTACCTTATTTATTTTTTTGGATATTATTATTTCTTTAGAATTCCTTATCCTAATTTTTCGACCTTTTTCTTAAATTAAGATGTAATGATCTTCAAGCTTGAGGTCTTTTTTATAAAAATTTAAAAAAAATTGTTTATTTAATTCAATATTTCGTGTTCCTTCGGAAGACTTCTTCAGGAAATCTTTTTTTTTTTCAGTATAAAAAAAAAAAAAAAAAATTATAAACAGCTTGTTGTTCTACGTTTCCCAGCTATCTATATGACGACATTTCATAGAAGCTACCCTACTCATAAGTAGATTAGGTATCAATGTTAGAAGCTTATATAGTGAATAAAACTAAGTTGTTTGAATTTTTGTTATCTGCTTTTTGATACTTTTCAGAAAAAAAAAATTCCTGAAGAAGTCTTTCGAAGGAAGACGAAATATTGAATTAAATAAACAATTTTTTAAACAAATTTTATAAAAAAGACCTCAAGCTTGAAGATCATTACATCTTAATTTCTTTAGAATCTAAAGTTTAGATATTATGACAACTTAAATATATACAGTCACTCAAATTACTGGCCCAATGTTTTTAAGTTGGTAACGAATATAGGTGTAACAAAAAAACTATTCTCTTAATCACTCTGATATTTAGTAGAATTATTATTTATAGTCTTGTTTATAACTACAATTAAAAAATTTTATTGTAACAATTACCGTTATTAAAAATTCATAAAACATGTGTTAATTTCTATTGAGATACTTAATTGAGTTTATATTATCGTACACATTTAATGATTATTTGGAAATTTAATACTATATAAAGCCTCGATTTTTAGTAATAAGGGCTTCTATATGACGCGGCATACTCTCTATTAAATGTTTGCAATCAGTTGCAGGAATGCCGTTCCAAGCTTCCACAACATGTGCCCACAGTTTATCTTAATTACCCGGAGTTCCGAGAACACCTCTTTTAAGAACACCCCAGACGTGCACAATGGGGCGGCCAGACAAGGAATTTGTACCCATTGTCATTAAGCAATTTTTTCGGGAGTTTGGCGGTGTGTTTGGGATTATTGTCTTGTTGAAAAACTACCTCCTCCTTCTGAAATTCAAATTTTTCGTAAATTGTGGGGAGATTGGTGGCTAAAATATTAACCTAGGACTGTGCAGTCATCGTACCAACAATTCTGTGAACTGTTCCAACACCTTCAGCTACTATGCAAACCCATACCACTATAGATCCACCGTCAAACTTTAGTTTTGGTCTCACGTCTTTTGGTTGCAAGTTCTTTCTTGGTTTTCGACAACACCATTCTTTTCCATCCGACGCAAGGCGGCTAATTTTAATCTCATCTGAGTAAATAAACTTTGACCAGTCCTCTAAAGTCTAGGAAGCACATTTTCTGGCAAAGTTTAAGGGGAGTTTTTTGGCTTGCCGTGAGCAATGGTTTCTTTAGCTTGCGCGTGCCTTCAAGGCAGCTGATCACTGTTTCAAGCGAA
The DNA here is from genome assembly GCA_914767995.1 of Thecocarcelia acutangulata. Classification (NCBI taxonomy): domain Eukaryota; kingdom Metazoa; phylum Arthropoda; class Insecta; order Diptera; family Tachinidae; genus Thecocarcelia; species Thecocarcelia acutangulata. The sequence continues at coordinate 96,828,786 of OU612097.1, read as the reverse complement.
ACATGAATATTTTCAACATCAGCAAGCTCTTTTTGAATTTCAGCAGCGTTTTCAAACTTTTGTGTCGAATATTTCTTAAAATCCGCTGTTTGTAGACTATCATAATACTTTTTTTTGGTCTCCTCGAGATAGAAATTACAAATCTAGCAATTATTTTCGAATTATTCCTACGTTTCTTTTGAAAACATCAGGAAATTTCACGACAACTTTTACTTTCGAGTGAAAATTGTTGCATTTCCTTAATTTTTGACAATGCCAGTCGGCAAACCATATTAAAGTCACAATATGCTTAAACATTTTTTTAAGGTAATTTAAAAATAAAAAACAATTTTATTACTATTACCTCGTTTAAAAAAGTTATTCCAGTAAAAAAAAATTTAAATAACTTCACAAAGCATTTTTTTTTTTAGCAAAAACCCGTGTTTCTTGCACAAAAAAGTAAACTCAATTAACTGTCCCAATAAAAATTAGCACATGACTTAAGAATTTTTAATAACGGTAATTGTATTTATATTTCTATTATATTATATATTCGTAAAGCTATGTACACACGGTTGTCAGATGTTACAATATTGTAAGATCTGGCAACATGCTGACAATGTAGTGACAATGAAAAATTGTCCCGCAGAAGTAAATTATGTCGGACGATCGTGAGAAAATCTTACAATTTCATTGTCAGACTATGGTCTGACAAACAATTCATCTGACAACAAAAATTGTCAGTTCACACGGTTGTCAGATTGTTAGATGAAAAAAATTGCCAGACATTTTGTAAGGCATTGCCACTTATGTATATCAACAGCCATGTGTGTGGCAGTGTTGCCCATCAAACTTTTTTCTGACAATGATGCCATTGTCAGGTGCATTAATTTTATACATCTGACAATTAAAACTGAGCTTACAATGCCAGCCAATTATCTGGCAATGCCTACGAAGAGTGTTCTCACGATTGTCAGATGCCTGACAACATTGTCGTCTTACAATTGATTGACAATGGTTTTTTGACAACGTTGTAAGTTAAAAATTGGCAGTTCACATGACTGTAATACATTTTCAGACAATTTTACTGGCAATATTGTAAGATCTGACAACCGTGTGTACGTAGCTAAATCAACTTAAAAACATTGGGACAGTAATTTGAGTGACTGTATGTTTTCTTTTGTATGTACATGTACTGAGTTCCATGCTGCAATATGAGACTTGTGCATGGGACACTGAAAACAGAGTAAATAAAATATATGTAGCGCACAGTTTCCCTTCTAGTACTTTTTAAGCACACATGCCATAAACGGCAGGCAGATCGAAGGATTATGTAGAATAGTAGTGATAGGAACACTGAAAAGAAAATGTCAAATGTATGGTAAGTAGGGATTTTCTTAAGTCAAGTACGGATTACTTGATTCAAGCACTAAATACTTAGTTTTAGACATATTTAATCCCGAATCCGTACTTGAAATAAGACGAAAATGAGATTAATTTTAGAAAAAACTGATATTGAACCAGTCTTAAAATGCGATTGTTTCAAGAATTTTAGAGTAGTTATAAATAGAAGTAATCTGAAAAGGGGATATAATACGACTAAAACTCTATTATTATTTAAAAAAAAATGTATTATTATTATTAGATATTGTTTATATATTTGTTGTTTCGATCAATAGTACACGGCCTGGCTGACCAGCACTTCCAGTCTTATGAAGAAGAAAAAATGCGATCGATCCGTGGATCGCTTCAAAAGATGACCACTGTTTTCAGATAGAAGAAAATAGTGGCCGGCGATGGACAATACTTTGGATCATAAATGCACAACCAGTTTATTACAATAAAGACTTAAATTTCGGGAAACAGCGGAAGCCAAGTTGTACACCTACTGATATTTAGTTTTCGAGCATGATCGCTAAACCATTAAATACTATATCTGGTTTCCAGCTTCAATTAGGCAAAACAAACAAAAATTTTAGCAGTATTTGCTTAAGAACTAAACAAAATAATATAAAAATCAAATCTTAAGCAACAAAAAATATTCTCTTATACTTACGCCCGCATTCATTAAGAATATTTTATATTTATTAGAGGCGTATTTGACAAACTTTGTGTAGAACTTTGTCAAATAAACCTTTAATACACAAAGAATACTTTTTATGAATAAGACCAGCCGTCAATGTTTTATTGCAGCAATGTTATCTTTGCACCTTGCAAGAGTTTTCAACATGCTCTGTTGCACTTCACAATATTATCTAACAGATAATTAAGGAAAAGGGAATAAAAATGGACAAACCTTCTGGTCACAATAAGAAGGACAGCTTGACAACCAAGGTGATCCTTTCAACACAAAAAAATAAAAAGAATAAAAATAAAGCACCAAAATGGCTTTGAACACAGGATGCCTGACAGCCAGCCGTCGGTATTTTGGCACGAAAAAAGGAGAAAAAAAAAACAACAATGCAATATAAATCAAAAGATTTCATCTAAGAAAATCTAAAAAGGAAAAGAAAGAGACACGTTCTGTATGCGGGTGCTTGAAGATCAGTGATGTTGTTGTTGTTGTTGTGGTGGTGGTGTAGTAGAATGTGCAAATGCCCTGCGACGACAGCAATCAAAACTCATTTACTGACGCCTCAACTGCAATAAGAGGCACAACTGGCTTTCAAATGAGTGCAATTGGTAACGAGAAATGGAAAATAGACAAAAACTATATCCTTTTTTTCCTCAAATTCCCATTTATCATGCTGTGAATTCAAGTACTTGGCCCAGCATGAGGTGCCGCACAAATGGCATCATTTGATAACTATTAACATACATACGAGCGCACATACATACATGTATGTGTGTCAAATGCAGCGTCCGTCAGCAAAACTATTTTATGCGTTTGAGTATTTATTTCGTTTTATGTTTAGATAAATTAACAGTTTGTTATAAAACTAATTAAAAATTGAAATGTTTTAAAGACAAATTTTGCTATTTTCTTTGAATTTTGATGAGATTAACAAACAAGTAGGAGACAGAGAGAGAGAGAGAGAGAGAGAGAGAGGGAGAGAGATACTCATGTCCAATTTGCAAAGTGATATTCGAATGAAAAATTTATTTTCTTCCCAGATGAGGGATATGGTTATTCCCAGCAATTGTCTTTTTAAAATGTGGGCAAACAGGTTTTCCTTTTAAAAATGTTATCTATTCTGTTTAATCAGCTGAGGCCACCAGAGAGCAAAAGCCTTTGGCGGTAAGAGAAAACGAGCAAGCAACCCGCAAAAATTTTATTTAAAAAAAATTTTTTTTTGCCTTTTTCTTTTATTACTACAGGGTGGCGCAAAAATAATCTACCGATGTTTTTTGGCCGTAATTTAAAAAAAAAACAACTTTGATTCTTCTTGTGGATTATTTTTATTTGGTCTTTTAATTTTTTACATCAAGTCGAGAATACGATGTCATATAAATGGCCGCCGCCACAATTGATTGCCATTTTAGCCCTTTTTATAGCAATTTCCATCACATTGGCCAAAGCTTCCAGCGATAGATCCTCACATTCTTGACGGATATTGTCTTTAAGAGCTGCAAGAGTCTGAGGCTTGCTGACATAAACCCGCCACTTCAAAAAGCCCCACAAAAGGAAGTCTGCAGCGGTCAAATCAGGCGAGCTTGCTGGCCGGTAAAAATCGCCAAAACGGGAGATTAGGCGCCCGGGAAATACATTCTTCAGCATATCGGTTATGGCACGTGCAGTGTGTATACATATGTTGGAACCAAATGCATTCCAATCCCAATTCATCAAGTTGCGGCAAAAATAACTCGTTAATCATTGCTCTGTAGCACTCACCATTCACAATAACCATTTGGCCCGCGACGTCTTCGAAGAAAAAATGTCCGATGACTCCTCCAGCGAAAACAGCTCACCATACAGTGACTTTGAGCGGGTGTAATGGCTCTTCGTGGGCTACACGCGGATTTTCAGTGCCCCAGAAGCGTAAATTTTGCATATTTACGTACCCGCTAAGATCGAAATGGGCCTCATCTCTCAATTAACGTTGTGCCAAAGTCACCGACCGATTATTGGTCAAATAAATAGTCACCAATATTCCGCGTTCTGGAGCAGTGTAGTGTAACATTGTTTATTAACGTGTATTTCACATGTGTTTGCTACACAAATGTCAAAACAGAACTGACATTATAGGCCAGTCGCACAATTGATAGCATTTTCTGATAGCAGGATTACTTTTGCGCCACCTTGAATATAGGCTGCCTAAAGTTACAGTCAAAGAAATATTCATCATCATACTGACGACGCCATATCATCATATTTTATTATATTGTAACCTCAATATTATGTAAATAGTTACCACTGAAAATTGAGACTCCTTATTCCAAATGCTGCATTTTGGTTACATGGGTTATGTACCCATGCAACCAAAAATGCTTTTCGTCGGAGAACAGAATTTAGAATGGAAGCTCAATATTCAAATATCAATTGACAAACATTATTTTGGCAAAAAAGAGAAAAATCCAGAGTTGCTCTGTAACGATCCGATAATTATACAACAACTTTTTACTAACGAGTGATTTTTTTGCTATTATCTTTTTGGCAACACTAGTTTTGACAGCTCACGCACGTTTTGTATCTTGTGTCACTGTCAAACATCTTCAGTTTGGTCTATAATTTAATCATGAATCGTCTTACAAACGAACAACGCTTGCAAATTATTGAATTTTATTACCAAAATGTGTGCTCTGTTAAGAAAGTTCATCGCGCGCTTCTTCCATTTTATGGTCAGTTTAATCGACCTACTGAGGCTTCTATTCGGGCTATTGTAAAAAAATTTCGCACCAAATTTACATTGTTGGACATTAAACCACCAACACGCTTACGTAGAGTGCTAACTGAAGAAAATATCGCAGCCGTATCGGCCAGTGTTGGTGATGACCGTGAATTATGGATTCAGCGCCGTTCGCAGCAATTGGGCCTCTGTTACTCCACTACGTGGAAAATTTTGCGGAAGGATTTGGGTGTGAAGCCTTATAAGATACAGCTGGTGCAAGAATTGAAGCCAAACGACCTACCACAACGCCAAATTTTTGGTGAATGGGCTCTTGAAAAGTTAGATGAAGATCCACTTTTTTATCGAAGAATTGTGTTCAGCGACGAGGCTCATTTCTGGTTGAATGGATACGTGAACAAGCAAAACTGCCGTATTTGAAGTGAAGAGCAGCCAGAAGCATTGCAAGAGCTACCAATACATCCACAAAAAACAAGCGTTTGGTGCGGATTATGGGCTGGCGGCATCATTGGGCCGTATTTCTTCAAAGATGATGCGAATCACAACGTTACTGTGAATGGTGAGCGCTACCGTGCGATGATAACAAACTTTTTTTTGTCCAAAATGGAAGAGCTTGACTTGCATGACATGTGGTTTCAACAAGACGGTGTCACATGCCACACAGCACGCGAAACAATGGACCAATTGAGAGGCGAGTTCGGTGAACAGTTTATTTCACGCTTGGGACCAGTCAATTGGCCGCCCAGATCGTGCGATTTAACGCCTCTAGACTATTTTTTGTGGGGCTATGTTAAGGCTAATGTCTATAGCGACAAGCCTGCTTCGATTGACGCACTGGAAGCCAACATTGCCAACATTATTCGTGAGATACCGGCCGAAATGTTGGAAAGAGTATGCCAAAATTGGGCTAAGCAGATGGACCATTTGAGGCGCAGCCGCGGCCAACATTTGCATGAAATAATCTTCAAGCATTAAATTATATCGACCCAACTATCGATCCAAATAAATATTTCATGCATTTTTCTGAATTTTATATGTTTTTTTTTTTTTTTAAATTTCCGATAGTTCTTATAAAATCATAAATTCACGCAAAATAAAGGCAGTTTGATATATGGTTGCAACAACATTACTATATATTCTATAACATTGTGTATTACTTTTGAAAGCAGCATATTATCAGTTGAATTATAGTTTGTTCTTGTATAAATATGTTACTGTTTGCATTTTTGTAATTCTATTCTTACTATCTATAAATGTCTGATATGGTTGCATACAACAATAGCAATTGTGAAACATTTTTAAAAAGAATATTAGCTTTTATCACATCCAAAACTAAAATATTTGCTTTTATAATATGTATGATACGATAATTCATATGCAACAAAAGTAAGTTTACAAAATAAATTTACTATGGTCGTCGTTACTGCTATATTCCTTCAACTTGCTGACATATAACTTTCTTTCAAATTGATTTTATCTTTAGAAATAAAAATATACTTTGTGTGTTTTTAATTTTCAACATATTTACATAAATATATTCAGCTTTCTTTAGAAAAGAGGAAAAACGTGAAATTACTGAAAATATAAATATTGAGTATTCGTCTCGCTGTCTCTGATATTAGTATGATTACTTTATGTAATGTAATATGGTTACATATGAGAAAAAGTATGATTGGTTAGTATAATAATATGGTTGAGTATAACAATTACTTGATAACTTTAATTAATACTATGGTTTCTTATTTTTTTTCATATTGGACCAGTAGTCAGGGGATGACCTCTACATACGCAGTGCATTGTACCAGAACTAGGAAAATAGGTTATGAGGAGGGGGAAAGCGGGAGTAGTGTTTGTGAACATTTGACTTAAATTTTCCAACGTTATAACAGACAGGAAACATTTCAGGCAACTTGTTTCACAGACGAAGCGTGCGGCTGAAAAACGAATTCTCTCTGTAATGCGTAGTACGATTCCCCGGACAATCGACCACAGATGGATGAGCTCTAGACGATAAACGCGTGCTACGTAAAAATGTGCGGGTTTCGGGAACAAGATCCCTAATCTCGTCAGGGCAAAAGCCATGGTAGTAACGATAGAACAGAGTAACGAACCCCACACTGCGTCGATGCTCCAGTGAGTCAATAGAGTTGGATACCCTACTGTCACCGATGAGCTTCTTCGCCCTCTCCTGCACTTAGTCGAGTAACCCGAAAATAGACTTTGAGGCACCGGCCCAAACATGAGAGTTGTATTCCATTTTCGGTCGGATGTAGGTGGTATAAATAGCAAGGAGTTCGGATGGAGTAAAGTACCTCTTACACCGTTTCAAAAAACCCGAGGCACTTGAATGCTTCTTTAGAGACATGCAAGCCGTGATCAGTCTAGCGAACATCATACTGTATATTCATTCCAAGAACATGAAGAGCTTCCTATTCGTCAATATTTATACCATCCATGAGTACAGATAAAGCAGCATTTGCGGTCGTTTGTTTGTGCGTTAATAAGCAACATTGGGTCTTACGAGCGTTAAAGGTGACCCTGTTTTTACGACCCCATTCGGACATTAATAGAAGATCACTATTATTATAACAATGCTGAACTATAATATAGTATAGTTATTATTATTATCTGGGTGCCAGGACATGAAGGGCATCACGGCAATGAAATGGCTGACATTTACGCCGAGAAAGGAGCGTGGACTTTTAATGGACCCACTCCAACTTTTGGCTTCAATAAGGGTCTCCTGAATGAGGAGATAAAAAATGGACGGTGTCCATCGTCGAACAATATTGGAACGAGACAGCTGGTCTTAAACACTCCAAGAAATTTCTAAACTTTGATAAAAAAAAGGGCCGAACGTGCTCTAAAACTGGACAGGAAAAGTCTCAGAACATTGACAGGTGCACTTACAGGTCATTATAACTGCTACAAGCACCTGCACAGGATGGGAATTTCCAACACAGATATTTGCAGATTCTGCGGTGATGAAGAGGAGTCAATGGAGCACTTAATCACCCACTGTGGAGCACTGGGACACAGAATATATAGGCTGCTACAAGCTTATATGTTAAGTGAATGTGACTTAATATCACTCCCTATGAAGGAGCTTGTCCGTTTTCTTGACTTACTCAACCCATAATGGGGCAAAGGGATGCACATTAGATCAATATTGCTCGCAGTGCAAATGGTCGATGAGGCCATATCCCATCCACTAATAATAATAATAATAATAATAATAATAATAATAATAATAATAATAATAATAATAGTAGTAATAATAATAATAATAATAATAATAATAATAATAATAATAATAATAATAATAATAATAATAATAATAGTAGTAATAATAATAATAATAATAATAATAATAATAATAATAATAATAATAATAGTATAGTTACTTACAGTATTTTTTTTTTTTTTACTGTATTATGGTGAGTCTCAATGGCGTTTTTAGGTATTTTATAAGAATAATATCATTAGATACAACCATATGATTCAACAATAGTATGTTGTCTTTAGAATATTGTTGTATCAACCATATATTGTTTCTATGTGTATGACATGAAAACTAGCCAGCAATAAGTAAAGGGGCCATGCTGTTCGTTCTAAGTGAACGGTCTGAACGAACGGTCTTTTATAATTGAACGAAGGTCACTCTAGTTAAGATTACTTGTACTTACACTGAATGAACAATATTTGTTTTATAGTTTCAAGTTTTTATGTTCAATAAATATTTTATTACAATATAAACTTTTCATCAGTTTGTTTTATTGAAATGATGTGCGAAAAATGTTGATAAATCATTGATAAAGACTTATACTAAAAAATAATTAATAACAAAAAATAAAATAAAGAAAAATAAATATGAATATAATTAAAATTTTACAATTAATACAATTAAGTTTAGGATTTTTCAGCATTTTTTTTTTTATATTATTTTAAAGCCGTAAAATATTTTTGGGTATGTAAAGCTATAAAATCTTTTTGGATATGGTCACATTGCTCCTTTCCACTACACGCAAAGAAAAGACAGTTTGATACATGATTGCAACAACATTAGTATATATTCCACAACATTGTGCATTATTGTTAAATAATATATCAATAAATTAATTATAATTTGTTCCTCTATAAATATGTCACTATTTGCATTTCTGTAATTCTATTGTTAACATCTATAAATTTCAAGATATGGTTATATACAATAATAGCAATTTAATTTTTTTTTTTTAACAACAATAGTTTTTATCACACCCAATATCAAAATATTTGTTTTATCATATGTATAACACGCAAATTGATATGCAACAAAAGAAAGTTTACAGAATAGCTCTATTCACAATCTTGTGCATTTGTGATTGCAAATTTATGCAATTGCAAATATATGCTATCAGTTGTGAACCACCTTTGTTGGTTTAATTTGCACTACTTTTTGCAAAGCAAGAAATTCACAGCTTATTGATAATTAGAGTAGAAAATAATATACTGAAACTTTAATCAAAAATAACTATGCCGGTAAAAAAGCTTTAAGGAACAGTTAATGGACTTTTTAATAAAAAAAAGCGATTTTAAGTGAAATGAAGACGTCGATTGTTGTTATTTGAATGCGGGATGAGCGACGGCAACTAAGCGGCGACTACGAGCTAATTGGCTTGGATTGCTGATTGTCAGCTATCGATTTGAAATTAACTTGTGCATAAGCAGACCAAATAAAAACTATGGCCCGATTCACAATCTTTGAGCATTTGAGGTTGCATATTTCTGCAATTGCAAAAGTGAAATTTTTTGGTGTATTTTGTTAGTGTAAAGCAAGAATATACTCCATTATTTTGCAAATGCAATGATGTAAAACTATTTGCACATGATTGTGAATAGGGCATATATGTTTTAAGTATTGCATATACACATAAGTCTAGCAAGTGTTAGTTATGTTAGTGTAGAGTAAAAATATGCTAAACCATTTTGCAAATGCAATGATGCAATACCATTTGCACGAGACTGTGAATAGAGCTAATATATTTACTATTGTTGTCATTGGCAATATTTTCCTTCTAGTAGTTGACATATAAAGATGTTTTGCGTATGTTTAATTTTCGAAATATATATTTTATTAGTCCAAGCAATTTTTCTTAATGTTTGTACTCTTCGATTTTCTTAATTTTTTTTTTTTTTTTGTATATTTAACTTTGAGTTTTTCCACATCTTTTAATACCCAATTGGTAGTAAGATTCAAATAACTACTATTTTTTCTGATTTTTTTAAATTTTTCTAAAAATAATTTTTAGCGTTAAGACACTGTGAAAAATTTTCTAGGACTTCGTAGGATATATTTTAAATAGTATTCCATATATTTTGTTAGTTGCACTTAATACATATATACATACGAATATTTATATAAAAATATAAATAAGTGTTCTTCAATAATTTTCATTGACTACTCGTATGTCTTAAAAATCATAAATTAAATTAAAATTTTTTCAATACGGTTTCTTAAGATCCATTTATTTATGAGATTCGAATAACTTTTCTTTTAATGATTTTTTAAAGATAAGTATTTTTAATATTAAGATATAAACATACATACATATATATGGTGTATCCAACAATACATGCAACCATATTATTATGGTTATTTATGACTTTTGAAATTTCAGTTGAAATATTTAACAAATATGTATGTTTTATTGTAGCTAATGGCTAGTTCAACATGAAAAAGAAAACTCTGCATTAATTCCGTTGATATGCAATCCGATTATTATTATTATTATTATTTTTTAATTATATTTATTTTACACGAATTTCCAAAATATATTATATGCCATCTCTTTGTCATATATATGTATTTGTGCTAATTATAACAAAAATATGTTTCTATTACACTAAAGTTGTGTATGATATTAGTATGGTTACTTATTGAGCGTAATATGGTTATATATATTGAGTATACACTGAGAAAAGAACAAAATGTTTAACTAAAATATAGTATTGTTACTTCGAATATTTTTGTTACGTTTTGCGTGCTCTCAATGTAATTCTAATGTAACTATATAGCATTATCAGGTGCCACTATATAATTCAACAATAGTAAGTTTTCCTTAAAATAATGTCGTATCAACCATATATTTTTTCTACGTGTAGAATTGCTAACATAACCTTACCTAGTAAATACTCGTACGACTGGAGATTAGCTGTGAAATAATATCTGAGAAAACGTCAACAGAATAAGGGAACGAGTTTCTTTATGGCCATTTTAAAATATGACAAGCAGTACAGGTATATTGGTCAATCTTATGAAAATTCATATATTATTGAAAGCCTTCTCGGCTCGGAAAAACTTCTTTGGGATTAATTGAATATTGTATGAATTTTGTACAGTTTGTACAAAAGTAATCAATTATTTATGAGTATTATATGTATTTAATGCAAAAAAAAAAAGAATTATTTCCTTTTTAAAAAGATATTATTATTAATAATCGGTAAAATTGCAATGATGTCTTTTTGTAAACAAGCAAAAACCCATTTATGACAGATTGTTGTCATGAGATTTCTCATAAGAAAGATATCATAAAAATTATTATAAGACCGCGACAACACTGATATTAAGTGTATAGGTTACAGAATTCTCTCTGCGTTTGAATTTGACGTGCTCAGCTTAGATATTGTCGCAGGTAAGGACAATAAGTTATTTTTCGAATGCGAAATGAAATGTTCCAAAATCTTTAAAATTTAAATAAAATCCTGCAACATTTTTGTGCGTTTATTTTGAAGAAAATATCTTTTTTTTTAATAAGCCAACAAATTTGTTTATAAACAAATAATTTCTTCTTTTGAAAATAAAAATCGTTTTAACAATAAAGAAACATTCCTTTAAATTGTTCTTGTCAATTCAATGTTTACTTACATATAACTTTTGTTTGAAGAGAGAGCGAAGATTTAAATGCAATAACAATAATCATTTACGTCAAAACAAATTGCAGCACAATTATACAATACAATAAAATAAAAACCTTAAAGGAAAATCTTAAAGAAATCAATATCTTGGCGGCATTTTATGAATTTAAAAATTGATGGGAAAATTAAAGAAAATTTCCTACTCGCAAAGCAGCGCACAAATTGATTTGGGCCTTAAACACTTAGTGGCGCTAACTCTATAGCAGATGAATGGTAACAACAAACTAAAACTAATAAAACTTAATGGCCGCATTAACGGATGAATAAATGGTGAACTGAATTAACGAAACCAATGAACGGTTGGACGAACGAACGAACTAACGAACGGTTTGTTTAGATCGATTCGATCTTTTCGGCTGATGCATGATACGAGTATTTTCTTTTCTTTAGTAGAAGTTAATTGAAGAAAATTGTTAATCAAACAGAAAGACAGAATGTTTAAACAAAAATAAAACAAATCAAACTTACCACACTGGTTGTAACATTAAATTTTATTACTAATTAGGTGTGAAGTGCATTGAAATAGGGCCAACGAAACAGGCCAGTTTATGCTCCAAAAGCGTTTTCTACAGCGTGATGTTCTTTTTTTTTCTTCTTTTTTGTTTTTTGTATTATTTGAAAAGTCAAGAAATGCCAGTCTGGTGTTAATTGAAAAGACTTTGATGTTTGAAGATTAAAAAAAAAAGAAGGAATGAGGCGAAAGTAAGGAAAATTTATTTCACAAGACATCACACGCAACACGCAACGAGTGAAGTAATATTTATACATTAAAAAATCAAGTTAAGCAAAGCCCCACAGGAATAACTTTAAAACTATAACTGAACTGTGAGAAAAACTTTCGTAGTGTTCAACCTAAAGTTGAACAAATATATGTCGTGAACATGATATCCCTAATTCTAGTTAAAAATAAAATAAATAAAATGTAGTTTAAGAACCACGGCGAATTGGTGTCGCTGCTCTGTAGCTTATGTGGCCGTAACTCTTAAAAAACTTTTAATTTTTATTACTTTGAATCACAACCTGCTATTCGTATACACATTGTTTTACCTTACCTTAATTTTTCTTACTTTAACATAATTTTTTCTTATATATAAATTCAATTTTTCACTGGATTAATAAGGTGGATTGAAGTGGTCAGTTGTCCTACATCGAAAGCAAAATGTGAGTACTCCAAAAGTATTCACGTAGATATGATTTTTTAGTACTAGAAAGTTTTCAGCCCTGAAACCCTGGGTTCTGTATCACCGAGACATAAACAAATTGTTTCTTAAAAAAACTTATTCAAACAGATTTTTTGCCAAACATAAATTTTCTTATAAAATTATCTATTATAGAAAATGTGTCTTCGAAAAGTGGTTTAATTCTTTAAATGAAAATTGATCATTGTTTATAAAAATTATAGTAAAAATAAAATCAACATACATAAATATTAAAAAGTAACCTTAGATATTGTATTTTGTTGTTGTTTAAAGAGATAGTTCTTTTCGATCAATAATTATTTTTACTAAAATTTTGTTTGAATCCACGAATTCCTTTACAGGCCCGCATTCAAACAATTTATTAATTGATTCAACGAATTTCGTTATTGAAAACGAAAGAAATATTTTCTGTGAATGTTGTCCAAGCTTGAAGCCCCTATTGTTTTATATAATGTAAAACAATATATTTCGATATTTAGTTTTTCATCGGAAAACTTCTTCAGGAAAATACTGTTGTGAGTCGAAACTCAATGCCGTCAAGAATATCGAATGTCCGGACTGTTTTATAAAATGTTTTGGGTCAAGTACAACTTCTTCCCCCAACAAACTAAAAAAAAAGAGTGTCAAATGACACCAAAATTAACTAGTTAACAGCAGCAGCGCCAACCAAAACTTTCCAACCCTGTGAATTTCTAATTTCTACAGTTTGCGTAAAAAAGGCGTCACTATTTCTAAACGAAGACTTAAAAATGGCAACTCTGCGCCAAAGGAAGTCATTACGCCAAAAATAGCCGATAAAGTTCATGCAATAATAATGCAATAACGACCGGAAAAAGAAAGTATGTTAAGTTGTCGAGACTACTGGCATCCTATCTGGGGGAGTATATCACAACTACCATGAAGATATGGATATCAAGAAGCCACTCGCGAGATGGGTGCCGCGAGTGCTCATACTCCACCGAAGCACAACCAGCTGATCACTTCAGAGGAGAGTGTGGCGAAGTTCAACCCCAATCCGGACGAGTTTTTACGACGTTATATAACCATAAACGAAACTTTGACCCATCACACTATCCCAAAAACTAAGAAAAACCCAAAACAAGGGGCTTCACCGCATGCACAGAAACCGTATACAAAGAAAAGTGGGTTTATCAACCAACAAGTCATGAAATGAAAAAGGTATCATTCACATATATTACCTAGAGAACAGCAGAAGGCGAATATTATTCAAAGCTTTTAGATAGATTTAATATTAGTTACTAGACTCTTTATAGCTGGAAAAAACTTGTTCTTAAATGTAAGAAGTAATTTTTTGATATGTCAGCATTTGTGCGATAAAAAGGTTGTGAAAAAAATGTGTGACAACCAAAGATTATTGCTTCCCAATGGGTTATTTCATTAATTATAGTATTATTAAATACAAAACTACCTTTATGGATGGCATTTAAAATTAAGGAATATCCCCTTTAACAAATTAATCAGACTCAAAATTTAAAAATATGTTAAAAAGTTAATTTCAGTGGAAAAGACCTCTGCACTGCAAAATACATAAAATTCATCTATTCACACCAACAAAATAGATTTAAAAATACACATACATGCAAGCACTGTAGTAACATCAATAAATAGCAACCAATAACCATTCGGATAATCATCAATACTCTTAGAGTAATCGTCATCATAATCGTTACCATGATCATCAAAATCATCATTAACACCCAAACAAGAAATTAAAAATAAAGATCTAAACAACTTTTAAATAAATAGCTTAAATACGACATAAAACGACTTAAATGTAATACAACTTTTGAAAACATTTAACTTAATGCTAAGTATTTATAGCAGAGATGGAAAATCGAGAGCAAAAGAAAATTTTTTTTTTAATTTGAGAAAAATTTTTTAAAACACAAAAAAGTTGTTTAACGAAACTTTTCAGAATTTGTTATTAATGATATATTTTGACAAATCTTTAAAAATGATTTTTGCAGTATCAGGATCTGCACTCTCTCTGGGATTATGTGAAGCCGAAAGTTTATTATTCCCATCTAAAAAGCTAATACTAGTAAACATTATAACTGAACTGTCATAGACTGTCGGAAACAGAATTCAAATAGTTTTTTGGATTTTCAATAGACTAAAAACTTTTTCGGAATGAAATCACTCTTTTTTTAGAATATATTAATCTAATTCTTAAAGTTAAATATGATTTGATTTCGAATAATTTTTCAATTTCTCGTGTTCTGAAGATCCAAAAAACAGATTGACTGCCACTTCCACTATTTCGAATAAATATTTCAAATTTTGTTTTTAGTGCAAATGTTTTTATGCGAATGAAAATATTTATTCGAAATGGAGTAAGTGGCAGTGAATTCTGTTTCCAAATAGATTCAACTCCATAACATGTCTGCTGCTGTGAATCACGCAAAGTAGCTTCTATTCGAATATTACAAAGAAATAAAAATTGAAATAATTTGAAAATATTAATACAAGCGAACAATTAAACGACGAATTGAAATATATTAGGTTATCCAAATTTTTTTAAAACAATTCATAATTTGTTTGGTTTTGAAATTTTAAATGGTTGCTTTAATTTTATTTGAAAATTTTTTATTATTCGAATATTAATTTTTATTCGAATCATAGTATGCGAACGATGTCTATTGTTTTTGAAATTGTTAATGCCAGCGAACTATTTTAAGACTATTTGAAACTTATTAAGTCATCCAAATTTTTTAAATAAATCAAAGATTAATTGGTTCTTGAAATTTTATTCGTTAGCTTAAATTTTATTTAACCATTTCATTTTTATTGTATTCTAAAATATGCTTCTTCAGAAAAACTTAAGAAAGAGAATACTTGAAGTGAAAACGCGAGCAAAAATTAAAATTATTCGAATAATGTTAATCGAATAATATTAGTAAAATAACATTATTTAAATAATTTTAGTCTATTTGCAGAGCTGCCTTTTATTTATGTAATCGATAAAAGTTTTTTTTATATTATTCAATAATTCGAATTATGTTGACACTTCTTAATCGTTTTAGCGAATACTCGAATATTCTGGGACCATACTTATTTTGTAAAACAATTGTCAACAAGTTTTTGTTGTTCGAATATAATTCATAGAATTGCACTAGTTGATTATTAGAGGCTTTTTGAGTTCCCTAATCGTTTTTTTTTTTTTTTTGTTATTCGAAAATTGTTATACCATACTTATTTTATCCGATTGCCCTAGTATTCGGTTATATTAAATAATTTGAATTTCGAAGGAATTTCAGTACAATAATATAGTACAAATAGAAATTATTCATATAATATTAGTCGAATAATTCCATTCGAATAATATTCTTTTAATAACTGTAGTATATTAGCAGAGTTTCATTTAATTTATTTATACGATTACTGTTAATTTATTCTTTTTTTTATATATTATTCTTTAAATTGCACTAGCTGATTATTAGAAGATTTTTGAGTTCCCTAACCGTTTTATTTATTATTCGAATATTGTTGCACCATAATTTTTTATTCAATTACCCTAGCATTCGGTTATATTAAAATATTTCAATTTTGTAGGAATTTCAGTACACTAAAATAGTAAAAACAGAAATTATTCGAATAATATTAGTTGAATAATATTATCTGAATAATATTATACAAATAATTGTAGTATATCAGCAGAGTTTCATTTAATTTATTTATTCGATTACTGCTAACTTATTTTTTTTTTATATATTATTGATTGATATATTATTCATTGATCACTAGTGCAAACTAGTTGATTATCAGAGGATTAAATAATTTGAATTTTGTAGGAATTTCAGTACACTAAAATAGTAAAAATAGAAATTATTCGAATAATATTAGTCGAATAATATTATTCGAATAATATTATTCACATAATTGTAGTATATTAGCAGAGTTTAATTTAAGTTATTTATTGGATTGCTGTTAATTTATTCTTTTTTTTTTTTTTTTTTTGATATATTATTCTTTGAATTGCACTAGTTGATTATTAGAGGCTTTTTGAGTTCCCTATTCGTTTTATTGATTATTCGAATATTGTTGCACTATACTTATTTTATTCGATTACCTTAGCATTCAGTTATATTGAATAATTTGAATTTTGTAGGAATTCCAGTACACTAAAATAGTAAAAATAGAAATTATTCGAATAATATTATACAAATAATTGTAGTATATTAGCAGAGTTCCATATAATTTATTTATTCGATTATTGTTAATTTATTTTTTTATTTTTCTTTGAATTGCAGTAGTTGATTATCAGAGGCTTTTTGAGTTCCCTAATCGTTTTATTGATTATTCGAATATTGTTGCACCATATTTTATTCGATTACCCTAGCATTCGGTTATATTAAATAATATGAATTTTGTAGGAATTTCAGTACGCTAAAATTGTAAAAATAGAAATTATTCGAATAATATTAGTCGAATAATTTTATTTATATAATTGTAGTATATTAGCAGAGTTTCATTTAATTTATTTATTCGATTACTGTTAATTTATTCTTTATTTTGATATATTATTCTTTGAATTGCACTAGTTGATCAGAGGCTTTTTGAGTTCCCTATTTGAATATTGTTGCACCATACTTATTTTATTCGATTACCATAACATTCGGTTATATTGAATAATTTGAATTTTGTAGGAATTTCAGTACACTAAAATAGTAAAAATAGAAATTATTCGAATAATATTAGTCGAATAATATTATTCGAATAATATTATTTACATAACTGTAGTATACTAGAACAGAGTCATTTAATTTATTTATTCGATTACTGTTAATTTATTTATTTTTTTTTATTTATTATTCAATAATTCGAATTCTATTGAAATTTCAAAAAAACAAAATAATTTTTAATTGTTTGTTTAAAAAATTTGTTAATTAAGATGAAGAAATTTATAACTTAATTGTCTTAATTATGATGATGTTTGGAACAAATATAAAATAATGTTTTTGATTTCAGCTTTATTCGTTAAAAAAAAGTAGGGCTTCCCATCCCTGTTGCATCTCTCCTCACATAAACAAACTTCTCTGCAATTAGAAGCAGCCCGATAAGATAATTGTGAACTGATCGCTAATCGTTACTGTCAGTTATTGAAGCAATTGACACAGAGTTGAGTAGACATAAAATGTTTTCCAATTTAACAGAGAAAATAAAGGAGCAGTTGAAGGAGGAAACATCAAATTTTATGATTTCATAAATACAGATTAAAAACAGATTTTGATTTTATTCAAAGTGAATTTTTAAACAAATTTCGCGGCTGGTGTAAACTGATATTCAAGTTGTCATTAAACACACACAAACTGTTGCTTAAATTTATTCTTTGTTCTTTTAAATTGTTGTTTATTTAAATGTCTGATTTTTGTATATCAATATTTTTGTTGTATTCGGTAGATATTTTGGTAACAATTACAGCATCATAACAATCAAGTGAATGGATAATGTTTTTCGATTTGTTTACAATTAAGAGATCATTTCTGTTATGCGCGTAAATTATGACAATATTTTATTATTAAAAAGAGAAAACAGATTTTTTTTAATTTTTTGTTTACATTTGGGCTAAAAAAAAAATACGACAAATCGTCTAATAAAACCGACCCCCACAAAAAAAAACTCAGATTTTGAATTTGAAACTTTGTTGAGTAAGTCACCTGTTTTTACTGAACATAAATAAAATTATTTCAAATTTTATATTAGAACTCTATAGCTTACAAATATTTTTAATTTATACCAGTGTCAGACGAGTTTATTCCTCAGACGCCAAATGGTCTCCTTAGATGGTCATTTAATTGCTTTTTCTGCCGTCTTATGACAATTGCAAATAAAAAAACTGAATAAAAATTATTGTACAAGTTAACAATTCTGTAGAAAAAAAGTGCTCTGAAATGAAAGACAAGCTTAAGCAGTGCTTGCGGCTGGTTTTTCAGGCAGGTGTACATATGTCATAGAAAGCAAGAAATGAAAGTCACTCTCCAGTACTGAAATCATAGTGAAGTTTATACAAACAAGCAGCTGTTGCTTGCTGGGACATACAGTGATGCAGAAAAGTTGTTTAATCATATTTTTTAAACTCTGTTTGAAAACTAATTTTTATTGTAATTTTTACTGTCGTAAAGCAGCTCTTTAAGGGCGTTTCAGACTATCATACAAGTCTTAAAATTGTGATTGAATTTTGTGAGACAAAAATCTAATATTTGTTGCGACTGTCATAAAATCTAACGTACTATAACATTTTGTTTTCACACAATCACACCTAAAGTAAAATACGAAATATGATTTGAAAATAAACAGTTAATTTGCTTAACGTATGGTTTTGATATTTTTATTATTTGCTATTGTAAAAAATGCAACCCTGATTTAATGGATGAATCTAATTGTTTGGTTTGTACATATGTACATTTGTGCTTTTAGTTCAAGTTTTTCCTTTCTTAAGTTTTTTTTTCTTAAGAAGGATTTTTTACAATACAAATCGGCTGTGCTCAATAATTATTGATTGAAGAAGACAAGAAAAATAATAATCAAATCTTTAGCTGGGGGACAACTAGCTGTTTCGTAGTCGCTACACTACTCATCAGCACCCACTGGGATTTGAACTCGGCTCGTACAGGTATGGCTGCAGTCCGAGATAGTGTGGCTCCGTAAACCTCAACTCGTCGTCATGCCCAACAATTTCACCTCTCACGCTCGTCGTTGATGAACATTATGCATAAAGACTTGCAATTATACAAGGTCCAATTGAGTCCAGAACTAAAGCCTACTGACCATTCCAAGCGTCGTCAATGGTCAGAATGGTGGCTAGAAATGGCATCTTCAGTGATGAGGCACATTTTCACCTCAGTGGATTCGTCAATAAGCCGAATTGCTGCATTTGGAAAAATGATAATCCAAGAGTGATTGTTAAAAAACGAATGCATAAGAGTGACTGTTTGGTGCAGTTTATAGGCTGGTATCATCATCGGGCCGTATTTTTCCCGAAGTGAAGTCGGTAAGGCAGTTACTGTGAATGGTGTTCGCTAACGTGAGATGATAACGAACTCTTTATAGCCCAAAATGGAAGATAAGGATGTGAACGATATGTGTTTTTAACAGGCTCTGTTGTACGACAAGTTTACTGGCCATGCTATGGCACGTGGTGACGATGTGAATGGCCCGCCTAGATCATGTGATTTGACGCCGTTGGACTTCTTCCTTTGGGGTTATTTGAAAGAAAAGGTAGCAGCTACTCAAGAGCTAAAGGATGAGATAATTCGGCACTTTAAGGGCATAGAACTTTAATTATGCCTCAGCGTCATCAAAAATTTAAATTTTCCGATAGAGGTACGGAAGTCATGCTAGGAACATATCTGCGACGAACGATGAATTTTTGGTCGTGAATATTCGTCACCAAAAATAAAACATAACGGGTGATTTTTTTGCTATTATCTTTTTGGCAACACTGGTTTTGACAGCTCACGCACGTTTTGTATCTTGTGTCACTGTCAAACATCTTCAGTTTGGTCTATAATTTAATCATGAATCGTCTTACAAACGAACAACGCTTGCAAATTATTGAATTTTATTACCAAAATGCGTGCTCTGTTAAGAAAGTTCATCGCGCGCTTCTTCCATTTTATGGTCAGTTTAATCGACCTACTGAGGCTTCTATTCGGGCTATTGTAAAAAAATTTCGCACCAAATTTACATTGTTGGACATTAAACCACCAACACGCTTACGTAGAGTGCGAACTGAAGAAAATATCGCAGCCGTATCGGCCAGTGTTGGTGATGACCGTGAATTATCGATTCGGCGCCGTTCGCAGCAATTGGGACTCTGTTACTCCACTACGTGGAAAATTTCGCGGAAGGATTTGAGTGTGAAGCCTTATAAGATACAGCTGGTGCAAGAATTGAAGCCAAACGACCTACCACAACGCCAAATTTTTGGTGAATGGGCTCTTGAAAAGTTAGATGAAGATCCACTTTTTTTATCGAAGAATTGTGTTCAGCGACGAGGCTCATTTCTGGTTGAATGGATACGTGAACAAGCAAAACTGTCGTATTTGGAGTGAAGAGCAGCCAGAAGCATTGCAAGAGCTACCAATGCATCCACAAAAAACAACCGTTTGGTGCGGATTATGGGCTGGCGGCATCATTGGACCGTATTTCTTCAAAGATGATGCGAATCACAACGTTACTGTGAATGGTAAGCATGAAATATTTATTTGGATCGATAGTTGGGTCGATATAATTTAATGTTTGAAGATTATTTCATGCAAATGTTGGCCACGGCTGCGCCTCAAATGGTCCATCCGCTTAGTCCAATTTTGGCATACTCTTTCCAACATTTCGGCCGGTATCTCACGAATAATGTTGGCAATGTTGGCTTCCAGTGCGTCAATCGAAGCGGGCTTGTCGCTATAGACATTAGCCTTAACATAGCCCCACAAAAAATAGTCTAGAGGCGTTAAATCGCACGATCTGGGCGGCCAATTGACTGGTCCCAAGCGTGAAATAAACTGTTCACCGAACTCGCCTCTCAATTGGTCCATTGTTTCGCGTGCTGTGTGGCATGTGGCACCGTCTTGTTGAAACCACATGTCACATGTCTTCCATTTTGGGCAAAAAAAAGTTTGTTATCATCGCACGGTAGCGCTTACCATTCACAGTAACGTTGTGATTCGCATCATCTTTGAAGAAATACGGTCCAATGATGCCGCCAGCCCATAATCCGCACCAAACGGTTGTTTTTTGTGGATGCATTGGTAGCTCTTGCAATGCTTCTGGCTGCTCTTCACTCCAAATACGACAGTTTTGCTTGTTCACGTATCCATTCAACCAGAAATGAGCCTCGTCGCTGAACACAATTCTTCGATAAAAAAGTGGATCTTCATCTAACTTTTCAAGAGCCCATTCACCAAAAATTTGGGGTTGTGGTAGGTCGTTTGGCTTCAATTCTTGCACCAGATGTATCTTATAAGGCTTCACACCCAAATCCTTCCGCAAAATTTTCCACGTAGTGGAGTAACAGAGTCCCAATTGCTGCGAACGGCGCCGAATTGATAATTCACGGTCATCACCAACACTGGCCGATACGGCTGCGATATTTTCTTCAGTTCGCACTCTACGTAAGCGTGTTGGTGGTTTAATGTCCAACAATGTAAATTTGGTGCGAAATTTTTTTACAATAGCCCGAATAGAAGCCTCAGTAGGTCGATTAAATTGACCATAAAATGGAAGAAGCGCGCGATGAACTTTCTTAACAGAGCACGCATTTTAGTAATAAAATTCAATAATTTGCAAGCGTTGTTCGCTTGTAAGACGATTCATGATTAAATTATAGACCAAACTGAAGATGTTTGACAGTGACACAAGATACAAAACGTGCGTGAGCTGTCAAAACTAGTGTTGCCAAAAAGATAATAGCAAAAAAATCACTCGTTATTAGTCCAAGATAAAAATAAATTGCAATGACCCAAGAATAGTACTAAGGTTTCCATTCTTAAATTTTTTTGATTTTAATTTAATTTGATTTAGAACTACAAACACTTATTAGAAAAATTTTTGCACAAACTGTATCTAAGTCTTAAATTAAATCGAAAACCTAATACTAATGTAATTTTCTAATAGCTAGAAGTAAAAAAAAGAAACCATCCAGCCTAACAAGTTTTATCTTATATTTAATTTTTTCAATCAGTTGCTATTGATTTAATGTTTCTTTTACTTAAGGTCCCCGCATTCATTCCAAGCAGCGCGAATTCAATGAATGAAAATTACCAACCATTTCTGGTTCTTGGCGTTTAGCTTTTTCTATATTTGTTTTGATTTCATTAAATAATTCATCACCATTGTGCATTAAAACTATTATTGACAATGTCTTGAACTTGTCATGAGCATGTTGTGGCATGTGGCTGCATGAATGACGATGACAACAATGATCTTTAACGATGAAATATTTCGTGATTTGTAATTCAAAACATAAACTTCTAAACAGCAGCAGCACCAGCACCAGCAGCAGCAGCAGCATCATAATCTTCATCAGCATCAATGTAATTATGATTTTATTATCATCTGCAATTGCCTTAAATGGCATAGAAAACAACAAGGATTCCAAAGGCTGGCAGTTTCAAAGAACAAAAACGAACAAAATTGGTTCATTCATTTATTTAACTCTATTAATTTTATTCATATACATATGTATGTTAGTTTGTGTGTACATGACTTTTGTGGCTTATGCCATAGAATAGTGTCATGTATATGTTGAGACATGTTTTTGGTTTTAATGCCATGAGCCACAGCCATGAGCATACCTGCCTGCTCCTATATGAATTGTTGTTGAAAGCTTTGCCACAAACAGTACTACCAGCGTACTGAGACGAACTACAGGCACACACACATACATACAAACATACATTTCAACCGGAAACAACTCATTATCCTAATTAAAACGTTCACTCTGCCAGGCCATAAAAGGCAAATACACGCGATCATTTTATACTCCAACATTAAAAATGAAAAAAGACAACAACAGCTCCGCTCAGAAAAACTACAACTGCCGATAATTTTATTTATTTATTTTTTCGTCATTCGCCTTGTAGCCAAAGATGGTTATAACTAAAGCGCCTTTTGCCTGAATTCCAGTTGCTGGCTGCCATTCACTAAAGTTCCTGATAGTGCTGATGTTTAGAATCTTAGAGTAGAAATGTCTAGTGATTCATTGTCATGCGTCACATTACAACATGCCATAAATGTTGGCAACAAGTCATTTGACGTGTGGACAATGCAATAGCCAGCCTTAGTCGCAGCCAAACGGCCAACTGGTGAAAAAAACGAAAACATCTGCATGATTTTTTATACTTTTTCCAATTTTCTTACTTTTTTGCCTTGTTGCAAATATGTATGTTGCATGGCCAACAATAATTTCATATGCGTAACTGCATTTTTGTAATATAAAATCAACAAGATATACAGCTTCAACAACTGCATCACAATATTGGCATACATGTTGCAATCTTTTTATTTATTTTTCTTATTCTTTAGCATCAAGAGGAATGCAACATCAAACTATGATGCTTGCATATTGATCAATCATTTCATATACAGCGATGTAGTCCAGTGGCATACGATTGGACCAGGGGTATGCATCTATGTGTGTGTAACATTGGAATCCTAGAATTATTCAATGCTCATTGAAGTTCAATAAAAAGCAACAAACAAATAAACAGAAATCGTAGACGGAACCGCTGAGATGAGATAAAATTGTTGCACAGTGGAACGAATAAAAACGTAAAGTGCTGTGCTAAGTAATAGGCTGCAAGAGTACATTCATTTGTTTGTGTGCACACTGAAAATACAATATTCATTCAAATATCGAATACTTTAAGAGAGATTAACAAAGTAAAGCGAGAAAAAGCAGAAAAGAGAATGAATTGCGTTTTGTAGTTGCTCGTAATAAATAGATTCTGTCGTATACTCTTTCTAGTTCAAATATATATTTTCTCTTATTTGTAAGAGCAAAAGCACGCAAATACAATATAACTGTTTGATAGAGTGCAAGAAATATCAAATGAATGAAACGATTTTAATTCGAAAGCACATTACATTCATTATACTACAAAGAAAAACATTTTGTTAAGACGTAATATGCTTTTAAGGTCTGAAAATTGTAAATTGGAGTTGGTAAAAGAACTTTGATGGTATGCTCCATACATACATAATAGATCCATATGTATAAATACATTCGATTCATTCGAATGATAATATATTTGAAACTTTTTCTTCTTGCTTTCGTTTTATTTGAATGTGGTTGTGTTTGTTTCTCGACGAGTCGAGTTAATATCATTATTCGTTCGGTTTGTGTATTTATTTCTTTGTTTTTATTAAAATAGAATATAAGTCACTTCATAGTCAGTTGTGTGTGATACGAATCTTTATTCATTCAAAAAGCAAATGAATATGTTCAAATGCCGTTTCATCCTAATAATGCAGACGTTTAGTGCTACGATCTTTAAGTAGGTTGATTCATCTTGTGCAAAGACTAACACCACAACACAGTCTATAACAGTCCACAGTTATATTAACAAAAATCAGCATTCTGTGAGAAATGTTTTTCGTGCGATTCGAGGAACTCAAGTAGGGTGATTCATCGTGAGGTTTGATTTTCATTAGACGTTTTTTGATAGATCACGCATGACTGCGTGATCAAAATGATTTTATTTTTTCAATATCGTTTGACGTGTAATCATGGAAATTGATCAGCTGTCTTAAGAAAAACTGCGTTTTGTGAGAAATGTTTTTCATGCAATTCGAGTCGTGGTCCTACTGAAACCTCTATTGTCAATACCATTCGTAAATTTGAGTCCGATTTTACTTTAGGGGATGATACTTTACCGGTTAGAGCACATCCAGCATAAAGTGAAGAGAATGTAGCAGTTATAGTTGAGAATTTAGACGAAGAGCGTGGCAGATCAAATCATTGTCATATTCAGTATTGGGTTATCTACTTCCTGAAATTCAAGCGTATGATCTCGGTGAGCTCTTGTATCAACGAAGCAGCGCAGAAAAACACAGACTTGTTGAGAAATTATTTTGATGCACACTTAATATCATATACAAACAAGCAGCTGTTGTTTGCTGGTAGATACAGTGATGCAAAAAAGTTGTTTAATCACATTTTGTAAACTCTGTTTGAAAACTCATTTTTATTGAAAAAAAAAAAAAAAAACAGACAGCGCTCGCGTCATCGCAATTATTTCTTAAGCTTCTTGTATTTTGTTCGGGTTTCGAGAGTTTTGCGCCTCACTCACACTAGTTAACGCCTTGCCTCCACTAACTGTATTGGATTATAGTTTTTTACAGGTTTTTCGTTGTTAAGTATGCTGCAACTTTCTCAGTGTTGGATTATTTACTTCCTGATTTTCAAGCGTGTGAACACTTGTTTCTATCGGAGGGTAAACATCTGGTAGTGTCTTAAATAGATGTTTTACGGGAAAGTCATATAACTTTCTTTCATTGGAAGAAAACGGCTGCTGAAAGTTATCGATTGTTGGTAAAAGTTTACGGTCAAAATGCACCAACTAAAAAACTTATGAACGCTATTATGCGCTACTCAAAGGTGATAATTTCGATATAAAAGACAAGAAGAGATCTGGTCAGATAAAAATTTTGAAAATGAGGAATTGAAAGCATTATTCGACGAAGTCATGCAAGAAACACTTTCATTATCATTGGGAGTCACACAAGAAGCCATTTCCCTACA
Organism: Thecocarcelia acutangulata; assembly: GCA_914767995.1. Classification (NCBI taxonomy): domain Eukaryota; kingdom Metazoa; phylum Arthropoda; class Insecta; order Diptera; family Tachinidae; genus Thecocarcelia; species Thecocarcelia acutangulata. The sequence continues at coordinate 96,802,603 of OU612097.1, read as the reverse complement.
TGTTTGCCGTGAAAGATATATCTTTTTAGCTCGGTATCCTTTAGCAAATCAGTTTAGGGTTTTTTTTTAGAAATTCCCAATATAAGCTTAAGTAATCGCCTAAATCCCCATACTTCCTCGAAAGCAATACGGTAGCATAAATTTTCGCACCAAGGCGTTTAAAGTTCAGATACACATTCCACGTCAAAAACGCGAAACGTTATAAAAAACTGGTTCCGAACCAGATAGCAAAATAATGCCATGTTTTTAGGAATTCCCAAAATCGTCTTCAGAAATACCCAAAATTCCCCGACTTCCTCGGAAGTAATACTGCAACTTCAATTTTTGTACTATAGCGAATAACCGTTACTAGCTCCACGGCAAAAACGCGCACCGGATATGAAAAACCGACTCCGAACAAGTTAGAGAACGTGTGCACTAGGGCGAATGGCCGTTAATAGTTCAGATACATGTCCCACGGCACAAACACACATCGAATATGAAAAACAGGCTTCGAGTCAGTTAGCGAAGTAGTTAAGAATTTTTTGCAATTTCCCAAACTCGGCTTCAGGAACCCCAAAAATCCCTCGACTTCCCCGGAAACAATAAAGCAACTTTAATTTTCGCACTTAAGCAAATTCCGTTAAAACTTCAGATACGCGTTGCACGGTAAAAGCATGTGACGAATAAAACGGTTCCAAACCGAATAGAAAACATATTCTGATTTTTTTTTCGGCAGGAATGCAGCCAGTTATTAACAGGAATATTGCAGAATCATACTTTCCAATAAACAGAAAAAATTGTACAGGCCCTAACGTGTTCAAGATAAATTCAGGGATACCGCAAGGCTCGATTCTTTCTCCTGCCCTATTTCTTATTTTTCTTAATGACCTCTTATATCAAACTTCGAAGGCTTAAGTCAAATGCCCACAAACACTACTACCTCTTTCCTTCTCCATATTCCTAGTTCCAGTAAAATGCACTGCAAATGTAGGGGTTACCTACTGAGAACTAGTCCAAGACAAAAACAAAAAAACAAACAAAAAATTCTAACACTTAAAATAATTTGTTTGTATTTAGCAAAAAAGTGGTTAAAATGAAATTGGATGCTTAGTCTTGCGCCAGCTTGTAAAAAATAAAGTATTTGCATAAAAAAATTAAAGTTTTATACAAAATAAGCTTTTCATACCTTAAACATGCTTTTTAGAGAACGTTTATAAAAGTGTATTAATACCGCGTTTTAGTTTTTTGCTTTCAGCTATTTTTTTAGCCCACTGTTGCGCTAAGCATCAGCAATTGGCGGCATGTTTACTGGCATGACTTAAACCATTTTAGGACTTAAATTTCTTGAACAGAACGACTCCTCGACTTTTTCAAAACATTGTATTCATTATTTATGATCAAATACTCGTACAAAGAAGTTATAGAAAGGACGGGCAGGCAGGCAAGTAGGCAGAGCAGAGTAGATCACCACTAGGACGTTAACAACGTTTTAGAAATTCGCTTGTTTGTCTGGTAATGAATGAAAAGTTTAACAATAAAATAATTTAAAAAGTTGCATATTGTCCTGAAAACAATGAAAACAAGAAAACATTTAAAACAACATTTTTAATAGACATACAATTTGGCATTGAATTTAAAATTTTGCTTTAAGCAATCTGATATTTTTTTTTTTTTTTTGTATTTTATTTTAAATATTTTTAGTGCGAGTCTTCCCAGACAACATGTCTGCTTAGTGCCTTTCATTAAATCGGTAAAATTTTGTAAAAACTACACAAAAATTTCAATTTCCCACCCAAACAAATTTCCCCCAAAAAAAAATCTAAAATTACAAGCAAATATTTAACAAAATTGTGTGTTTAACAATTTCAAAAATTAAACAAAATATTATTGCAACAAATTAAATAAAGTCGTCTTAAATTTCCCATTTTACTTTGTTCACTGAATTACAAGTAATTAAATTTGTGTGTGTTCTGTAATTAATTAATTAAGAATTGAGTGAAAGTGATAGACGACTACTTTGCTTCGCATTTCGCGCTAAAAATTTATTAAATAATTTTTAAGAATATTTTAATTGTTTACAGTAGGAAAAATAAAATCCATATTGGACATTAAACAGATGAAATTATTAACTTACTACGTTGTTGTTGTTGCCAATAATAAAATTATTCTTTGGAAATTATTTTATTGTGGGTTGATAATAATTTTTGGAAAAACAAACATTACCTGCAAGAAAACAAGAAAAAAAGATGATGATTAATGAATATCCAACAAAAATAAATATTTAAAGAGTGAAAATAAATAAATTCACCGAAAAAAAACTTTGACTTTTAAAGCAAGAACATGCAGCCATAGATGCCAGATAAATGCGGTGTTAAAATCGTCAAATTCAACGAAAAAAATCATCAGAATCGTCAATTTAATTATCAATTTAATTATCAAATCGTCAGCTAGTAAACCTAATTAATTTTGAATAAAATATTTGAACTGTTTTTTTTTTTTTTTTTTTTAAATGGTTGTTGTTAGGTATTAGTGTTCTTATATATATTCTAGTAATAAGTTTTTGTATAGGGTCCTTTTGTAAAGATATTTATATATTAATTTAATGGGTGATTTTATAAGAACTATCGGAAATTAAAAAAAAAACACATAAAATTCAGAAAAATGCATGAAATATTTATTTGGATCGATAGTTGGGTCGATATAATTTAATGTTTGAAGATTATTTCATGCAAATGTTGGCCGCGGCTGCGCCTCAAATGGTTCATCCGCTTAGTCCAATTTTGGCATACTCTTTCCAACATTTCGGCCGGTATCTCACGAATAATGTTGGCAATGTTGGCTTCCAGTGCGTCAATCGAAGCGGGCTTGTCGCTATAGACATTAGCCTTAACATAGCCCCACAAAAAATAGTCTAGAGGCGTTAAATTGCACGATATGGGCAGCCAATTGACTGGTCCCAAGCGTGAAATAAACTGTTCAACGAACTCGCCTCTCAATTGGTTCATTGTTTCGCGTGCTGTGTGGCATGTGGCACCGTCTTGTTGAAACCACATGTCATGCAAGTCAAGCTCTTCCATTTTGGGCAAAAAAAATTTTGTTATCATCGCACGGTAGCGCTCACCATTAACAGTAACGTTGTGATTCGTATCATCTTTGAAGAAATACGGCCCAATGATGCCGCCAGCCCATAATCCGCACCAAACGGTTGTTTTTTGTGGATGCATTGGTAGCTCTTGCAATGCTTCTGGCTGCTCTTCACTCCAAATACGGCAGTTTTGCTTGTTCACGTATCCATTCAACCAGAAATGAGCCTCGTCGCTGAACACAATTCTTCGATAAAAAAGTGGATCTTCATCTAACTTTTCAAGAGCCCATTCACCAAAAATTTGGCGTTGTGGTAGGTCGTTTGGCTTCAATTCTTGCACCAGCTGTATCTTATAAGGCTTCACACCCAAATCCTTCCGCAAAATTTTCCACGTAGTGGAGTGGATTGCTGTGAACGGCGCCGAATCGATAATTCACGGTCATCACCAACACTGGCCGATACGGCTGCGATATTTTCTTCAGTTCGCACTCTACGTAAGCGTGTTGGTGGTTTAATGTCCAACAATGTAAATTTGGTGCGAAATTTTTTTACAATAGCCCGAATAGAAGCCTCAGTAGGTCGATTAAACTGACCATAAAATGGAAGAAGCGCGCGATGAACTTTCTTAACAGAGCACGCATTTTGGTAATAAAATTCAATAATTTGCAAGCGTTGTTCGTTTGTAAGACGATTCATGATTAAATTATAGACCAAACTGAAGATGTTTGACAGTGACACAAGATACAAAACGTGCGTGAGCTGTCAAAACTAGTGTTGCCAAAAAGATAATAGCAAAAAAATCACTCGTTACTTGTGAAGAATAGGACAATCCGTCAATTTGGCCTGAAAGTGATGTTGGTAAGTAAGCGCCAGAAAGCTCTTAATGATTTTTATAATAATTGAAATAAACGCCTACTAAACTTGCTTATTCCTATATTTATATGTTTTCATTTTAACTATTACTTTTTACATAAAAATCCAATTCAGTAAAGCATTTATGTCTGCAAATGTATGGACTTATTACACTACTATTTTTATATATTTTTTTTATATGGTCTTTTTGAAAGTGGCATAAGTCCATGTGGAGTTAAGAAAATCGCTTAGTTTTTCAAATAATTTTAGTCATTTTTATTTCACAACAAAATTTAAAAGGTTTATAGTGTAAATAACATCACTCGAGCTGATTAAAGTTGGCCAATATTTTTAAATTGATTCAAACGCAAACCCTTAAATATCTCAAAAAATGGACTAATACCACTTTCAAAAAAACTAGTTCATATGTAGATGAAGCATCTTTTGTGGCGTAAGTAAGGCCTTGTGATCACACTAGGCATTGAAATCCACCCGGTTTAAACGATCCCATGCAAAGACTGTCAGAAGACCGCTGTGTGTTATAGGTAAGTCAATAATTTTTAAATTTATCTTTTTATTGGGTGCAACAAAAAAAAAAGGTTGGGAATCACTGGCCTGTATATTTATGTATATTAATACGTTTACCGCGCTCTACATACAAATAAACATACAAAGTGGTTTGTACTCTGATAGGATAATGATGATGATGTTAAATGATTTCGTTGGCAGATTGACATTTAAATTTTGAAATCTCGGCAAAGATCACTGAGAATTTGTGCGTTTGATTCTATTAACAGTTGTTTATTCAAATATGTTTGTATTACAAAAAAAAAAAAAAAAAAAAAACACCAAAACAAATCAAATTTTCATCTAATTTAAATAAAAATAAAAAAAAAACGAATCCGTAACCCTACATCGGGCTACAGCGCTGTAATTGTGTTTATGAAAAATTCCACGAATTTCAATAAACAATTTTTATATGTTTTTATTATGTTATTGTTAATTGTTTTGTGAATTGTTTTGTTTGAAATTGTAGGCACGTGTAGACGAGGAGCACGCAACCGTATCAAGTTTTTATAGTTGCAAAATCATAGAAACATTTTGAAATTAATACAAATTATATTGAGCAAAACACTTCTATTTTGTGTAAAGCATTTAATTGCTACAACAACAAGTTGAAAATTATGTTTTTAAAAATAAAGCAAGTGGCTAAAAGTAACCAAAAAATATGTTCGTTCATTGCAAATTATGAAATATTCTCTTAATTTTGATGATCAGGAAGTTCAATCCTTTATGGACATTTTTTTATTATTTAAAAATATGTTTAAATATTTGATCAAAAACTACACTAAAAGAATTATGCGTCATATATTTAATGAAACTGTTTCATTAAATATTTTTCATTAATCCAATGAAAACTTTTCACAATATGTATGAAACTTCATATATATTATGAAATAGTTCCATCAGAATGGTGTAATTAAATTTTATAGTTTCATTAAAAAAAATTATTGGATTTATGACTACAACAAAATTTAATTTTTTTTTAAATTCTTTGAATTTTGGTAAGATATATTAATGGGCATTTATTAATCTTAAGCTACAGTTTAAAAAATTATTAAATGTAAGTTTTATTAAAATGTAAGTTTTATGCCTTTCATAATTCCAATGAAATAGAATTCATTAGATCAATGACAAATAAATTTCTGGCTACCGAACTTGGGTATGTATGTACATATGTGCATGTACTCAAATCAGCATAACAATAGTTTAAAAAAATTTAAATACCAGTTTATTGAAGTCATTTGAATTAATAAAATCTGTTTTGTTTGATGAATACTTGTTCAACATTTTCTTTTATCATAATTAGGTACAACTTCACAAAAGCCAGGAATAGTATTGTTTGTGTAATGAAATAAAGTATCAATGAATAAATGAAATAATTCCATTGATCTTATTACGCACATTTGTGAACATATTTTATTAATGTGTGTTATGATATTATTTCATTAAACAAATGTAACTATTTCATTGATTTAATGTAAATTTTTCAGGTGCTCAATGAATAATAAAATTAGATAAATGAAATAACTTCATTGACCTTATGAAGGAGTTTCATATTTTTAATGAATATATTAAATTAATACAAAGAAGTTATTTCATTAAATAAATGTTACTTTTTCATTAATTTAATGTACAGTTTTCATGTGCTTTATGAAATTGATTCTTTAATCTAGAGAAATTATTTCACTAGTCATATGATGACTGAATGAAAATAAGTCATTTTTCTTATTAAAATGTATCATTACTTTTATGAAGGTTTTCATTAAAATAATCTAATTAAATTTGTTTCATTATTTCTATGAAAAGTTACAATGGTTGAAAAATAATGAAAAAATTCATAAAAGTAATGTCAAAATTCAGAGAATTTCTGAACAAAATGTTTTCAGTGTAGCAGCGCTCTAAAAACAAACAAAAAATAACTAAGAAGAGTTTCTACCTATCTATCTATGTCCTAGAAAGCAGAGCACCCTGATTTGATGTACACCCAGACAAAACCTGTTCCCCGCGGATCGCTTTTTTCACGCTTAAATACCTTGGCAAAGTAAATACAATAATCAATACATGCAAAAATTTTCTTTCATTTGATTGCTTATCAGATAAATCAAATTGCTTGTCCTTTACATTATTATATACGTATAAATTTCTTTTCAAATAACAGCACTTAGAAAACACAGAAACCGTAATGGCAAAATTATAAACAAATCAAATCAGCTGACAAAAGGTATTGTCATTTTGTCAATATTCGTTCTTAATTGAACAAAATGATCTCATCTTGACAACAAGACGTTCTCAATTTAATAACGGTAATTTTGTACCATCTATTCACAATTTGGCGGCGGTATGTTTACAGTTTGTCAACGGTATGTGCACAATTTAACGAGATATGCACTATCGTTCGCTAACAAAAATAACGGAACGTCTTTTTTCTCTTTGTGTACCTATATGTTCATATACTCGTATATAGTCATGATAAAGGTATTAAAATCAAAATTTTCAACTTCAAAAAATTTTTTATTATTACTTAAGCTATGGACGTTATGACACTCCGCAAAGTGCCATAGTATCCACGGACTTTACGATACCTCCCTGATGGATATTATGTCACTTTCAAAAGTGTCTTAACGTCCATGGACCTTTTGACACTTTTAAGTGTGTCATAACGTCCATGGACTTTATGTCACTGGACGTTATGACATGCCATCATTGAGTTAGCCTGATATTGAGAAATGTTCAATGAAATGCGGAAAAGTATTTGCCGCTTAGGTGTGGTTCACATACAACATCGGCTCTTAAAAAATCCAATATTTCAGTTGTGCCCATTGTGCATGATTTTCTCATATATTTCATTGACTAGAATTTCGGAATTTTTTAAAATTACACTTATAGGATAATTTTATTTGGACAGTTTTTGTTTGCCATAACACAGCAGTTAAGGCGGCTTTAATATGGTAGTGGTAAAGGGTGGTTAAATTTCAAGGGCCGATGTTGATTTTGAATAGAACACAAACTATTTAGGAAATTATTGTAATTTTATTTTATTATGATATATTGGTATTACTCAATTATGCACGGATCAAAATATTGGCCAAATGGGCGCCGCGACCATGGTGGCACACCTCCATCCGATGGTCCAAATTTTCGATGACCCTGAGGCATAATGGAGGTTCTATGCCGTTAATGTGCCGAATTATCTCAACAGTTAGCTGTTGAATTGTTGCTGGCTTATCGACGTACACCTTTTCTTTCAAATAACCCCAAAGAAAAAAGTCCAACGGTGTCAAATCACATGATCTTGGCGGCCAATTGACATCGCCATTACGTGAGATAACACGACCATTAAATTTGTTGCGCAAAAGAGCAATTGTTTCGTTAGCTGTGTGGCAAGTGGCACCGTCCTGCTGAAACCACATATCGTCTACATCCATATCTTCCAATTCGGGCCATAAAAAGTTCGTTATCATCTCACGATAGCGAACACCATTCACAGTAACTGCCTGACCGGCCTCATTTTGGAAAAACTACGGCCCGATGATGCCGCCAGCACATAAACCGCACCAAACAGTCACTCTTTGTGGGTGCATTGGTTTTTCGACAGTCACTCTTGGATTCTCATTCGCCCAAATGCGGCAATTCTGTTTATTGACGAATCCGCTGAGGTGACAATGTGCCTCATCACTGAAGATGATTATCTTCGAAAATTGATCATCCACTGTTGCCATTTCTTACCACCATTCTGTCCATTCACGACGTTTGGAATGGTCAAGAGGCTTTAGTTCTTGAGCCAATTGCACCTTGTAAGCGTGTAAATGCAAGTCTTTATGCATAATGTTCATCAACGACGAACGTGAGAGATGCAATTGTTGGGCACGACGACGAGTTGAGGTGGACGGCTCTTCAGCCACACTATCGCGAACAGCAGCAATATTTTCTGCAGTACGAGCTGTACGAGCATGCACTGGTGTTCTCACATCTTCCACAGATCCGGTTTGCTCGAATTTTTCCACGATTTTTCCGATTGTACGCACATTTGGACGATCAAATTGACCAAAAAGATCACGATATGCATTTTGATTTGAACGCCCATTTTCATAATAAGTCTGGATAACTTTAACACGTTGTTGGATTGTGTATCTCTCCATGGTTCAAATTGAATAAGTCTGAAATAGAAAAGTGTCAAATAAAATTCGGAAAAAAACTTGGCGTTTAGGTGTGGTTCACATTCAACATCGGCCCTTGAAATTTAACCACCCGAATATGACAAAATTGTCTGATAACTTGTGTCGTTGAGATTGATGTCAGGTGTCATATCATTGATGACTATTTACATACAATTGATGTCACAAGTCTGATGACCCGCCGTCTTCAATATGAAGATGTTTTTTTCTATGAGTGCACTACCTTATTATAAAGCTGCCTGGACAAACGTTTAAAAGGCTTGAAGCAAGTTAGAATTCGGAATAGACATCTGCAATATTTGTTTTGTTTGTTTGCTTATTTATCAACTGCAATCAATTCTAGTAACTAAACTTGAATTTCAGTAAATAAACAAAATTTGTTCCCATTAAAAATTATATATTTGACAACAAAATGTTTTGAAAATTCTGCTTTATAGGAACAAATATTTTTAAACTTTTTATTTATTTATTTTTAGATTCAAACAAAAAAAAAACGTACTGTTGTTGTTAAATTTTAATTGCGATAACAACACTTGTGGCACGCTTTTGATTACAAAAAAAAGAGGAAAAAATTTATATGAATTTTATTGAGAATAAAACAAATAAAAACTGAACTTAATATTTTTAACAGAAAAACAAAAAAAAAAAAACAAAAAAATGGAAAAGATTCTATTTCGCAACTTTAACGAAACAAATACAAACAAACAACAACAAAAATAATACAATAAAGGAACAGATTAAAAGAGCTATAAATAAAATCCAAGGGGTTTTTGCCATTTATCAAAATAGCAAAAACGTATGTACTCGTATGTGCGGATGTGTATACAAAAGTTGGTACATATGTACGCGAATAGTATACAATATTTTTCCTTAAGATTAAATTAAAATAATTTTCAATTCCAAATCAGTACATACAATAAAGTTGTTAAAATGAAATTGAAATTGTTTTGTTTATTATGTATTTGTTAATTATATATAAATTTATGTCTGTATATATATTTTTCGCAATCGTTAAAATGAGTTTCTTGGCTCTGTTTTCCAATTGAATTGTTTTAAATTACACGTAAATTCACATTTCTAAAATCACTTGTAGTTTTGATTCGTAACAATTTATTAACATTTTTCTTTAAATTTTAGTGTTCTTAAAAAAAATTAAAAAATAGAAATATGCTATTGTAAACATCTGGCTACTTTGTAGCGCGTGCTGGACTTGTGGTCACATAAAAAAAGAGGAATAAGTTTTTTGATCTTTCGTGTTAATTTTGTACTTTTCAACAAATTAATCTGTTAACGTGTGCAGGGCGATAATGTTTTGTTTTTTCTGTAAAATCATGTTAAGCAGAAAAGTTGTTTGAACTTTTATTTCAATTCTCAAGGTGACGAGTGAAAGTGTTTAGATCAGTGGTGCCCACAAGTTCTGCATGCAAGAGTAAACACCAATACGTTTAAAGAAAAACTACTTTTATATAATATTTTTGTTGTAAAAAGCAAAACAATTTACAAAAACAAAATTCACACTGATAATCGCTGTTGTCAATGTATACCAGCAAAACATGCGAATGTGTAGTTGCTTAGCTCTTGTGTTTTTTTTTTTTTTGTTTTTTTTTTCTTTATTATTTTATTTATTGAATCTACATAAGAAAAGTAATGACAATAAGTATTCAATTCTTAATACTAAAAACAGAATTGTGATTAAAGTCCTGCCAGTGCTGGACAAAAATTTATTTTTATGCGAAAATAATTTCAGAATTCAGTCATCTGTTTAGAGCTCTAATGGTAGCCAAAGTATCCCTCCTTCTCAGACGGTTATGACCATCAAAGTTAAGAATATTAACTGCAAGAGGATTTGGATGGAATTCAAGTTTGTTAATATATCTTGTCGCGTACTTCACAAATTCAGATTTCACAAAAGGTACGTTCAGATCTGCGTGGATTCGTGAGTTTTTAACGTACCATGGAGCATCTGTAATTCTACGGAGAATTCTATTTTGACTTCTTCGAATTTTTTCAATGTTGGATGCCGAGGCTGTGCCCCATAATTGAATCCCATAGCACCATATTGGCTTTAGAATCGAGTTGTACAGCAAAAGTTTGCAATCAAGCTTCAAGGTCCAATTTCTGTCTATTAGCCAGTTAATTTGCACTCCTTTCAATTTCATCTGCGTTACTTTTGCCTCGATGTGCGACTTCCATGTTAGTCTACGGTCAAGATGAATTCCGAGGTATTTGACTTCACTGTGTTGAGGTATTACTTTATTGTTAATAGAAATGGGTGAGCATGTTCCTAGACGCAGTGCGAATGTAACATGGGCACACTTTTGATTTTCCAAAGCTTGAGCCATTTCTCTAGTTTGTCGATATGTTCCTGTAAGTTTATTGATGCTTGCTGGTGGTTACTATGTATACTCAGGAATGCTGTATCATCTGCAAATGTTGAAGTGTGAATGTTGGTGCTTGTCGGCATGTCAGATGCGTAGATCAAATATAAGATGGGCCCTAATATGCTGCCTTGGGGAACTCCAGCTTCAATAGGCTGGGCGGGGCTTATGAAATCACCTTCTTTTATTACAAATTGGCGACTATATAAATAGCTTTCAAAAGGTTATGTTTGTTTGCGGGTAAGTTAAACTTTATTTTATGCATTAAGCCATCGTGCCACACTTTATCAAAAGCTTGTGAAACGTCGATGAATAAGGCAGAGCAATATCTTTTATCTTTAAATGCCTTTCTTATGACATTAACTAACCTGGGTGTTTGCTCCATGGTGCCATGTTTCGCTCTAAAACCAAATTGGTGATTGGGAATACATTCAACCTTATTAAGCATTGGATCCAACTTCGCCTTTAGCAATTTTTCGAAAAGTTTTGATATTGTTGACAGTAGACTTATTGGACGGTATGATTCTACTTTCGTGTGATCCTTCCCTGGCTTAGGAATCATTGTTATCATGGACACCTTTCACTCTGCAGGGTAATACTCAAGTCGTAAAATAGCATTAAAAATAAAAAGAACAATTCTTTTAGCTACACGAGGCAGCTCTACGAGCACTTTGTTGCTGATTTTATTCATACCTGGAGCTTTGTTAAGGTTTAGATTACCAACAGCATTTTCAAATTCTTGAAAATTGAATTTTAAAGGCACAGGAGGTCTACAAACAATAGGCGGCAACTCATTTGCAATATCAGACCTATTTGTGGTAAAAACGTTTTTCAAATGGTTTTTAATGGTCTGGTTTATATTTTGAAAAAGAAAGAATACCTTTTTTTCAGGAGTAAATCTACCACCATCATGCTGTAACAATATACTAGGTAAAAGCGAGACTATTGGGTGGTTAAATTATAAGTTGCGATAATGCATGTGAAGCACACCTAAAGGTCAAGTTTTTTCCAGCATTTTATTTGACATTTCTCAATTCCAGACTAATTCAATTTGAACCATGGAAATATACGCAAACGAGCAAAGCGTTAAAGGTATTCAGACTTGTTAAGAAAATTGGCGTCCGCGTTTTCTTTATATGTTTACTATTAATTTCTTCTGAATGCATTTCATTACCTTGTAGTGTGGAAGGTGTTGGACTAAATTTTGCTAATCTGAGCAGTGTCGAAGGTATATACACTGGGCACTGATCAGTTTTAACTAATTTAATACCAATATTTGAAATGCTGAAATAGAGTTAGTCTTTCGTGTTGCTATTGTTAACACTCCGCGAACACTACTCCCCCTTTTTTCCTCATCATAGCCTATTTTCCTAGTTCCCGTACAATGCGCTGCATATGTAGGGGTCATCCCCTAAGTACTGGTCCCAGATAAAAAAAATGCATATTAAGCCCTTTGTGATTTTTTTGGTACAATCGGAAAACTCGTAGGAAATATGAAAACAATAGTGCATGCTCATACCGCTCTTTCTGCAGAATATATTGCTGCTGTTCACGATAGTGTGGCTGAAGAGCCCAGAAGACGGCGTGAATGAAGTGAGCGAAAAAGATTTACATCAACACCTGCCTTTACGGCTCTATCTGATGATGGACCAATCCTACGGAGTGAACTGTTCACGATTCACTAGCGGTCCCGTTGGCCTGTCTAGGCTTAATGAGTTGGTGGGCCAAAACCCTCTAGCAGCACCAGCCCTTAAACCAATTCACCCATCAACCATCAGCACTGGTTCCCTACAATACAGGTACGAGTATTTGTTGTAAAGGCAACAGGCCCTCGAGAGGTTGGTACGCCACGAAAAAAGCCACGCACTAAACAATTATCAAGGATACTAACTCCCACTTACTGCGTTTTATGCTTAAACCACGGCCAGAACGTTCCAGCCAAGATAGGCAACTCAACCATGATCAGACCGGGTTGAACCGCAAGCAGAACCATCCGGGGGCATGCTGATCCCCGTTCTGCCAATTTATACCCTTGGTAAGGGTTTTGGAAGCCAACACAACATAAGACATGCGGCTTGCTAGAGTTTTATTTGTTACAACAAACGAGGGACACCCTCGGCTCTTTACCCGAAAAACCAAATGCCCTGGTTTCCAATACTTCAAAGCAAAACCTGTTCCCCGGGTAAGCGCGTGAATGAAGTCATGTAAATTCAGTACGATACTTAGACAATCGGGATCAGTCATCATATTGTTACGAATTTGCATTACTTCTAATACTAATTTTGCAGTCGTGGATCTGCTTGCTATGAATTTACACGCATATCCACACAAACAGCATAAAGCAAGAAAACAGAATACACAAACAAACAAACATGCACAATTTAAAGAACACAAAATTCCAAGTAAATCAGCCACTAATGCTTTTATTGTTCTTCTCACAATCTATTTTCCTAGTTCCAGTACAATGCACTGCATATGTAGGCGTTATCCCCTGAGTACTGGTCCAAGCTATAAAAAAAAAATTGTTGCGTTCATTATATTCACTACACTATTTAGTAGATATTACGAAGTTTATACATTACATTTAGTAGATATAACGAAGTTTATACATTTCTATGCAAAAGCTTTACATGTCACGATTGAATCAAATTTCGTAACATTAATGAAATCGCAAAAAATAAGAAAGTTGTGCTACGCAAAATTTGCATCCCATAAACGAAACCTTTATAATTGAAATTCAACTCTTCATGGTATTAACGAAAGAATGATGAACGAAACGATTGCATTCCCATGACAAAGTATTTTTTGTCCAGTGCAGTTACTTTCTTGCAGCTAACAGCTGCATTTTTCATTCGTACTTATTCAGCTATATCACAAGCCTATCCGTGTGTACTCGTGACTCCTATTTTGCACAAAATAATAAAGTTTTTACAATTTCCGAATATATTCGAACGGCAACCTTGTTTTGGGTCCATTTGCACAATTTCAAAGTGTTGTCCAGGTGTCACTGTATTCGTGTTAACATAAAATGCCAAATCATAAATCACTTGATAGCTGGCAAAATGGTCGCTGGGTAAAAAAGTGCTGCCAACTTAAAGTTTTACACCTTTATACGCTTTATATGAATTATAACCTCTGTGAAATTATATTAAACCGATATATTTTTCATTATTTTCCTTTTTTTGCCACTACTGTTTGGAAAATGCTTTGCTCTGCCACATTTAATTTTCACGCGATACAAATTTAAAAACATGTTTCATTGTAGTTTGTTTAACTGAGTGTTTGAGAAAAACATTTGAAAAATAAACAAACAAAGTGAGCGTGGCCGGCCAGCTAAAGCTAAAGAAACAAATGAACTAAAACGTATTCTGAAAAAAAAAGAAAATTAAAAAACAATAAATATTGATTCCATAAAATTTATCGACTCACACTTCAAGTAAAAAACAATTTCCACATAAACAAAACTACTTTTAGCAGAACAGCATTGAAGAATATTTTCCTTAACAAGTTTCGTGATATAATTTTTGCATTTATGCTTTAGGTTAACTAAAGCGATGTATTATTGATTAAACGCTTGTGGGAATGAGGAAATTTTTTTTAATTTTACTGATGAAAGGAAAGCATTTTGCTACGTTTGAGGGGATAAAGGAAAAATCGAAACAGGAGCTGTTGGTGATACCAAAAAAAATGCGTTTCAGAAGTGTTACGAGAATTGGAAAGACGCTGGCAAAAGTATATTATATCTGAGGGGCATTACTTTCTACATAGCAATATTTATTGCGGCAATTGTCAAATTTGATTGCGTCCATAAAATTTGTGATGTGTAGACCGCAAATTGCTATAGGCAGCAATCTAATGTGCAATGATTGCTCTACTGATTGCTTGAGCAATGAGCTCTCAGTTGTTCTAATTTGGTATACAAACATAGCAAACACAGTGCTGTTCGTAGAACAAACACAGTGTTGCTCATACATTTTCTCACGTTGAATTTTGATTGTATTTGTGAGAAAGCAATATTGTATTTACGCCACTTAGCTTAATGATGAAACAGAACTAGGGCCTGACGTTTTTCTCCATGCGATTTGGCATAAAATAGCGACAGAGAATGCGATTGTAAAATAGAATCTATTTTATTTTGGGAGCGATTTTACTTAAGCTACGTACACACGGTTGTCAGATCTTACAATATTGCCAGTAAAATTGTGTGAACATGTATTACAATCGTGTGAACTGCCAATTTTTAATTTACATCGTTATCAGAAAAACCATTGTCAATCAATTGTAAGGCAAAAATGTTGTCAGGTATCTGACAATCGTGAGTACACTCTTCGTCGGCATTGCCAGATAATTGGCAACACTACCAAACAGGCAATTTTTTCAAAAAAATTCAGGCAATTTTTTTCATGTAACAATCTGACAACCCTGTGAACTGACAGTTTTTGTTGTCAGATGAATTATTTGTCAGACCATAGTCTGACAATGAAATTGTAAGATTTTCTTACGATCGTCTGAACACACAATTTACTTCTGCGAGACAATTTTTCATTGTCACCACATTGTCAGCATGTTGCCAGATCTTGCAATATTGTAACATCTGACAACCGTGTGTACAAAGCTGTATGCTTTCACTTTGAAGCAGAAAAACTTTTAACAATATTACCACACTTTTAGTAAATTTCACACATTTTGTAAATAAAACCAAAGTTTCAAAAGCTTTACTGCGAAGAAGAGTAAAAATAAAAGAAAAAGCTTTTTTTTTACTTAATAAAAAATAACATTAGGTGTGTTTCTTTACTCTACTTTGGGATCCCGCGAGTTCCCAATTTGCGCGAAAAGCGTTCCCGTACTCTAAAATTGGGCAAATGAGAGCGCTTTTGACTGAATAATATGCTTCCTCTTCTTGCACGAAACAGCCCGTACTTTTTCTTCGGGCTAGTTTGGGCAAGTAGTTAAGCACTGAGCTGTTCGAAAAATAAACAATAGCAAAGAAACAAAGTTCATTTGAATCAACTCGTATACAAATCATTTCAGTGTTTTTATATAAATATTAAATAAAAAGGAATATGCAAAAGACTTTAAAAGCTCAAAAGTATAAAATATCATAGTAGTTTTTCGTAAAACTAAATGACAATTTTTGTTGTCACATCAAAACACAGCATATGTTTCTTTTTGGGCTAGAAATTTGGATTTTTGCTTTCCCGTACTTTAGGTAAATTTTATCTGTATTGGAGAGAAACTTATGCATGCTCTCTTTTGCACGAAACTTGTTGAGAAAGAAAAGAAACATACCTATTATATGACAGTTTGTGAAGTTGCAACCGTCGTTTCAATTATGTGCTGTTTTTTCAGAGAGTCGTTTTGTTTTTGTTTCATCATTTAGTGTCCACACATGCGATAATATCTGAGATGAAAAGGTCAAATTCATTCGCAGAGAGAATTCTGTTACGTGTGGGCTTCAAATCAGTCTTACAATAATTTTTATTAGAGCGTTCCTATGAGAAATCTCATGGCAACGATCTTATAATAAGAGCTGTCAAAAAAGCGGCTGTGTATGTGTTTGTTTACAAAAAGACGCCATTGCAATTTTACCGATTATTAGTTTTGCAAAGTATCTTTCAAAAAATCATATTAAATTCAAAATAAGTTGTTTTTATGCAATAAATATATACTATACGTAATTAATTATGTACAAATGTGCGCATAAACAAAATTCCTATAATATTCTATTCATCGCAAAGAAGTGTTTTCTTCCAGGCTTTCATTGATATATGAATTCTTACTCGTATAAGATTAACTAAAATACGTATACTCCTTATTAAATATTGAGATGCATATAAAGAAATTCTTTCTCTCATTCTGCCGACGTTTCTCAGATATTATGTCAGAGTGAATCGCCAGCTGTAGACACTAGGTAAGGCAATAAGCAATCGCTGTACTTTTATTCTGCAGCCATTTTTGCTTCATCTTATCAATAAAAATTGCTACGTGTAGACGCTACATGAATAAATAAGTACTTTTTGAAAAAATTATATATAACGCATATTTTTTTATCAGACATTGTATATAAAAAAGCAGTATTAAGACTTTAAATAATAGCAAAACTAGCGTTAAAAATCACAAACTTATAAAGTAAGCAAAATCGTTTGAAAACCTGGAATTAAGCAGCATCAGCAAAATTCAACAAATGCACGAAAATGTTCACCCTAATTACTCGTATACCGATAATAACAAATATGAGTAATATTGCCATATTTTTACATTCGTTAATTTATCTATTCCTTAACAAAAATTCAAACTTCTTACACAAAAACATTTCTCATTTCACTTTATTATAAATGGAATTTCAATTCTATTTGGAAATTCTGGTTGGAAAGTTCAAGTCAAATGTTCACAAACACTACTCCCTCTTTCCTCCTCACAACCTATTTTCCTAGTTCTGGTACAATGCACTGCATATGTAGGGGTCATCCCCCGAGTACTGGTCCAAGAAAAAAAAAATACTTCCCATCTCTGGTAGTTCTTAGATAAACACTTAAATAAATAAGCAAAACTCAAGATGTGAAATTATGAATAAAAAAAAACGTGCGCTTTAAACGCGGCGGGTGTTGTGTGTTTTATCACAATCACTAATTGACCATTGAAGTAAAAAATACGATTGGCATAATAGTTTATCTTAAAAAAGAAAAAACACATCTTGTGTAATAAACACTTTTCTGCCCAAGAATTATAATTTTTATTTTCTAAAGGAAAAAACAAGCAGCCGCAATTTATTTGCTGCAGTATTTCATTTGCTACCGGCGCAATAAATTTTATAATTTTTGCCATTTTAAATGAACATAATTTAATTGTTTTTACGGTAATCAGCTATTTATTATAGTTTTTATTTGATTGAAATTTTCAAAACTTCTTTAGACTTTTGTTGCATGATTGTATGTATAGAAAATGCAATTATTTATGGGTATTAAAGACTGACCTCAAATAATTTACAGGAAATTTAGTGGGTGATATTTTGGGGGTTCTTTTGATTTTGCAGCAATTTCTTTTTTGCAATAAATTACGCTTAACATATTTAAGTGCATTATTTGAGAATATATTTTAATACTAAATTATGTATATTACATATCGGAAAATGAATAAAACCTTAACAAATATAGTTTAAACAGTTAAAAAACACGCTTCGATATCAAACTAAAAAAATTATCCACATAACCAGATAATTATCCGTATAACGCGCTCCGAGTTGTAATTTTATTATTATATAGTTTTTTTTTTGGAATTCCCAAAATCGGCTTCGGGAATCGCCAAAATCCCCCATTTCTCCGGCAACAATATGGCAACTACAATTTTCACCCTAAATCGAATGACCGTTAATAAATCAGATACACGTTCCACGGCCAAAACGAGCATGAGTATGAAAACCTGATTCTGTTCGGTTACCGAAACGGTCGGTTTCAGGAAACGTCTAAATTCCCGCCCCTCTTCGAAGAAGCAATACGGCAACTTCAATTTTCGTACTAAAACGAACTACCATTTATAGTTCAGATGCGCAGCGAATGTGAAATACCAATTCCAGTCTAGTTAGAGAAGTGGTTTAGAATTTTTTGGGAACTCCCAAAATCAACTCCGTGAATCCCCAAAATCCCCCCGCTTCCCCGAAAGCAATACGGTAACTAAAACAGCAACACTGTATACTCGTTTACAGTTTTATATATCGGTACATGTAATAATCACTCATATGGCATATATTTTGAATGTTGCAAACATATAAACAAACAAACACGCACATACAAGTTAAACTAATATAAACATGTTAAAAAGCCGCATATGTATTTTAAGACGTCGCCTCTTCGTGCATGCACCACTGCGCTGCGTTAAGGAATTACAGCGTTAAAGAATTACTGACCTTTTTGGATACGGTGTCAAAAAGCACGCGGCCCTTTCGGAGAAATTAAACGTAATTCCCAAAAAGTTTGTTTAGCATTATAGTCGCCAGCCGCTAAAAATCGAGGGACAAGAGATTTGAAAAAATGTGAATATTGGTTTTCTGGGGTGAGTAAATCGAGGAAATTACGATTTTTTCGTGGAAATATTCAATGTTGTCTGGAGATATTCCTCACATGCCTCGTTCATTAAATAGTGCTTAATTCTGGTTTTTATCAAAATTGCCGAGCCTCCAAAAGATCTTCCACGGGGATCTTTTGTGTCATATAGTTTATAGCCATTAATTTTGAAATACGAGTAACTGTTGGTTGTCAAATGAGTTTCAGCAATCAACATTATATCGATTTACTTTTCCATAAGGAAGTGCTCAAGTTCATTTTTGTGTTGGCGTCTGCCGTTTGCGTACCAGGAACATATTTTAAACCACCTCATTTGTTTAAAATTGCCTGCAAAATAGTGGATTGCATTTTTAGCATTTCCTGCATCATGTTTGTCATAGAAACAGTAAAAGTGTTGATGGATTGAACAACAGTCTGCAGAGTTGTCTGAAGATTGCTAAAATTTGGATCGGAGTTTTGTGACTTGGGCTTCTGATTCAAATTTTGTATATCGGACTTAGCCAAATTAGCATAAGTAACTTGTTCGGGGTTTTGCATGTAGTAGGGTATCCAACTTTATTGATTCATTGGAGCATCGACGCAGTGTGGGGTGCGTTACTCTGTTCTATCGTTACTACAATGGATTTTGCTCTGACGAGATTAGGGATCTTGTTCCCGAAACTAACACATTTTTACGTAGCACGCGCTCATCGTCCAGAGCTCATCCATTTGTGGACGATTGCCCGGGGAATCTTACTACGCATTACAGAGAGAATTTGTTTTTCAGCCGTACGGTACGTCTGCGGAATAAGTTGCCTGCGGACGTATTTCCTATCTGTTATAACATTGGAAAGTTCAAGTCAAATGTACGCAAACACTACTCCTTTTTTCCCCCTGCTCATAACCTATTTTCCTAGTTCTGGTATAATGCACTGCATATGTAGTGGTCCAGGATATAAAATAAACAAATATGGCTGTTTGACTAGCGTACCTGGGGAAAGTTGTTTGTAGAAGTGGTGTTTGACTGCTGGGGTGGCATATTTAAAATTGATGGCCTATTTATCATTGACCTATTAAAGTGAGTATAGACGGAGCTACCCCTGTAGTTTGCAGTATGGTTACCTCCACACTTACTGCATTTTTTAACGCTCGAGTCAGTCTTCGGGCTTTTGTACTGTGAAGTACCGTGAAGTTCTCCACACACAACGCAAACTGCAGGCAACTTACAATAGGCCTTAGTATGCCCAAATTCCTGGCAGTTTAGGTATTGAAAGGGCCCTAAACGCTTATGAGGCTTCTTACGATGCAAACGAAATTCAAGGTTATAAATTGGTTGAACTTCATACTTTTTTAAGGCAACATTTCATGGTTCCAATTCAACCCTAAACATGGGTTAAAGAATTTTTTCACCGTTTCTAATGCTTACTAAATTTTTAATTAATTTAATTAATTTAATTAATTAAATGTATATATTTACCAAGTAAAAAATATGATATTAATTTTGGTAATTTTTTTTTTATATTTGGTAACTTTTTGAAAAATTTTGGTAGTAATAATTTTTTGATCGTGACAGCACTGTTACTGACGTACTAAATAAGTGGCATGCCGAAGAAATTTTAGCAAAACTCTGATGTCATAAAAAGTCTGGCTGTTAAACTGCATCACATAAAATATGTATTCTATATGTATCGCATATATCTATATGCATTTATCTATATACTATTATTAATTATACCAGATTACGTCAACCACGTGCAATCGTTTTAAATCGAAACAAAAACTCGCAGAAAAAAATCTGACACAAAAAGTATTTTTCGCAATCACACACACACACACACACATTCTTCAGTAGGCTCATGTGCTGAACACTTTAATGCAGTTGCTAAAAAAAATTCCATAAATTTATTCAAATCTTAATTTATGCAAAGAATTCTGTGCTGATGAATGATTTGGCTAAATAATTTTGAAAGATGGCTTAAAAATGCTCACTGCTGCTGCTGCTGCTGTTGGCTTTCAAGCAAAAACGAGTTAAAATGAAAACAAATTTGAAACTTGTTTGCCACTTTGTTGCAAAATCATATAAAAAAAAATCGCATAACTTTACATAATTAATTGAAAATAACACTATGCAACAAATATTAAGGAAAACATTTCTTGCAGAGAAAAGTTTAATGACAATTTAAAAACGAAATGTTTAGAAACAAGCTTAAGCTTTGACTACTCTAAGCTGGTTTGATTCATTCCACAGCGCTAGCTCTGATTTCATAAAGTGACCTTCTGGGCAGACTACTTACATCCAAGAACAACCTTCATAACAAGAAAATTGCGGTTCTTAATCATGTAAGGTGTAAGACTAGGCTAAGAGCGACACTATGGCCTATTCGCTTTACCAGACGCCAAAGCAGCCGTCAGAGAAAAATACTGACAGCTAAAGACTAAAACGTTTCCAAGCATTTGTAGCTGAAGATCGTTTTGGTTTTACATAAAAAATTAAACAGAACTTATTTTCGATATTTCGATAACAATTTGTTATCATCGAAAATTTAGTAAAACGTGAAATTAAGTGCTTGCTAAAATAGTTTTTCTTGTTAACCATGCGCTTAAATTTCAGGAAATATATATAGTCGACTACGGAAGTCAAGCTACTAAAAACGGCGAAGAGTCGATTTCTCCAGACCTTCTCTGCTCTCTTTCTCTATCTCTTTTTCTCTCTTTACCGGTAGAGTATCATGGACTAATGTAAACTGGAACTTAAATTTAAAAATGGTACTGTCACGCGCTGCATGGCGTCTTATTAAACAGGAGCACTTCGAGACCATGTGCTAGAATTTCATTAAGTACATAAACGAATACCAAAAGCTACTCAGAATGATCTAGCATCGATTTACCAGGGCCTTTTTTGCTCTTGGTCTCCTTTAGCTTTCACTACGTCCTGGATGTGTTTGAATTGGTAAAATAATATCAATTGCTGTCAACTGAGAGTTTACGAATGGTATTTCCAATAGAGATATCATATAAATGTTGATCATTTTGATGATTTTGTATGGGTCTATTCTTAAGGTTTTATTTACGGCAACTCGTTCGAACATAGCGAATAGTATCTCGCTAATAACATGAGTAATATTGACTTTCAAAGCATCAGTCGTAGCTGGTTTATTCTTGAAGAGCGCAGATTTTACATATGCCCAGAGAAAATGTCCAAAGGTGTGATGCCGCACTATCTAGATGACTAACTTATCATGCCAAAATGTGAAAGTAAGTACTCACCAAGATAATTTCTCAACAAGTATATTGCTTACCGTGCTGTATTTTCATAGCGGCCATGTGCTTGAATTTCAGGAAGAGACTATGTGCTAATATGCTGATAACGGCAATGAATCGATTGACCATGCTCTTTGCGTACAATATCAGCTACATCTGCTATACGAGTATGTTCTCCACTATGTGCTAGATGTGATCTAACTGGTCGAGTATCATCCACTAATATGTCAAATTTTCGAATAATATTGGCAATAGTGGTTTCAGTAGGTTATGTTAGGTTAGGTTTAACAGGCTGCCAGCTATTATAAAGCCAGCCCACTTGGGTCCCGTAGTGTTGCCTGGATCTGATATGTATCTCAGTAGATCTACATATCACTGGCTTAGAACCAACCCGAGGATCGGATAAAGGAGTCCAATCCACTTACATCGCATTCCGATACCTCCGTCAAATCATGCAGCATCGGTCTGCCTAGGTACAATGCCCTTATATAAGAAAGAGCTGGACACTGACAGAGGAAGTGCTCAACGCTCTCTTCTTCCTCCTCGTCTCTGCAACTTCTACAGAAGTCATTAAATGGAAGATTTAACCTCCTTGCCTGCGTCCCTATGTGGCAATGTCCCGTTAGAACCGCCACAGCAGAACGCAACCTCCGTCGGGGCAAGCCCCTTAGGATAATAGTCCTCCTGTTATCATATCTGGGCCATGTCAGCCTCATTAGACCATCTGTCTTGAGCGGTCTGAAAAAGTTGGCGCTGTACTAGTTTCTTACAGCTCGCAAGCGGGATTCCAACGACCCCATCAATGGTTTCAGTGGTTTCAGTAGGTTCATTATGCGCAGTGGTTTCAGTAGATTCATTATGCGCACAGTAAATTCCACAAAAGTCACGGAAAAGCATTTCTCACAGAACACCGTTTTCCGTAACACAGCTGAGCATATTAGAGACGCTGTGGTAATGTGAATCTTTCCATAGTGACTTGACTTGCCAAATGAAAGCGAACAAAAATGACAAAGCAGTTTGATATGGGCCATGCGGGATTTGCCAAAAAGAAGGCTATTGAAAATCAAACCTCATGAGTAGTCTCCCGATATTACAAAATCATACAATCGTTACTGCAAACAAGTAACAATTATCGGATTGTTAAAAGACACAGAATAGCATTACAGACTCATCAAATTGCTCTTTTAATTTTACATTTTGGTTGCAGACTCTTCGAAAAATGTACTTTATAAGTTAGAATTATAAAATTTTACTTTTAGCTGCACAAAACCTTAATGAACTGCTTAATTCTGTTCAAAATCAAACAATCTGGCAACCCAAAAATTAGAGATGACTGTCATATCTTTTAAATCTCTGCTGATCTAATCTAACTGCCAGCTATTTATATCTTTTGATAATTTTTAGATTTTAATCTCAACAATCTGCAAACAAAATTTTTTACGCACTAAACACATTCTTTTTAAATGCAACAAGGAACAAGGTTTGCTCTGAAAACCATCTTACCAAACGATCGCACAAATCAATGTTAACATGTCAATATTTGAATAAGAAATTTTTTACCATTTAAGCAGCCAACTAGAATGAGCATGATTTCAAAAGTTAAAAATACAACTGTAACATTTGCGTTCTCGGGCCAAAGTACTCCATCAGTCACTCAATAAAATAACGAAGCGACTTTTCAAACATCATCATGATGATGATTTGATGGCATCCAGCATCACATCAGAAAAGCACAAAACAAATAGGAGACAAACTACCAAAAGAGGCTGCAGCTCGAAATGCAAATAACTGCTACTGTGCTGACTTTTATTTTTTTATTCTCTTTCATCAGTTGTTGTTGTTGCAAACTATAACTTCGACATCAGCATAAAGAGATGAGACTGCTGAGAATGCTGTTGGTTGCTGGTGACGATGACGATGACGATCATCATGATGCTGCTGATGTTGTTGATGATGATGATGAGGCAACCTGGCTTTAAGGAATGTTTCTTATTGTTGAAACTTGAATGCCTTTCAAAATTTTTTATTACAAAAAAATTCTTAAACCACGAACATTTTGTTAGAGATATAATTTAAATGATCTCGGTGGTGCACTGCACTATGGTGTGAGAGATGATTTTCGATGAGGTTTCATATGTGCACAACCAGTGACCTTGTAATTTAAATATTTATGGCAGTGGTGCCAGACATATATATTCATATTTATACTCTGGTATTAGTGAGAGCAAAAGGCAAAGGTGTGTTTATGCAAAGCTACGCAGTGAATTCTTACTTCAGCAAAGCCTAAAGAGCAACTATTTTGATGATATGTATAAAAAGCATCAACCCAATGTATGCCTTCCTGGTTATCAATAAAAAATTTATTGCGCACAGGCGAGGACGTCGCAGCAGCTGAATGTTGTGTCTAATACTCGCAGGTATAGCAATTGGAGATTTCCGCCATCCCTGATTTACAGAGTTGAGTTCTCAATCCAAAAACTGCTAGCAGCGTTGTTACCTTCAATAACAATTGGGTGTGGTTTTTGGGTTCACAACTTTAAACAGACAATTTTGCTTTATTTGACGAACTTTTTATTTAGTTATATTTGATATTTCGCTATAGATTCGCTTACATCAGCCCTCAATTCCACCAATTTTGCTCTCCAATGAAGCCCGTTACGGATCGAATGGGTATATAAATAAGTATAATTATCGCAGTTGGAGTGCGGATAGATAATGAAAAAGCTTTTGTCTAAACACCACAGAAAATTACTGCTTGGAGCGCTGCATGGACTGGTGAAGTCATTGGTCTATATATTTTTAAAAACATTGATGGTGAGAATGTTACTGTATGTAGTCAACGATATAAGAACATACAATTTCGCCATACAGCAATTGCTAATGTGTGATGGAGCCAGGATGATTCATTGATTTACATCAGTACCTGCCTTGACTGTGTTATAGATCAACTCCACAGGGGTGAATTATTCACGAATCACCAGCGACCCCATGCGAACTACAAGACTCATATAGGTCACAACTTCAGTCATATGTTTGTAGACACCCGTTGCTAAAGCACGGGCCTTCTAATTCATCCAGGTAGCCAATGGAAGGATACGCTCAATAAATTGCTAGGCTGAAGAGTATTAAGAGCACCAGCACTTATCCAACTTATTAACCAACTTACTTATCTGTAGCAAGACATCAGCAGGGATGGTCTGCAAGCAGAACCTGCCGGTAAATTTGCCGACCACAGTTCTGCCAATTAACTCTTGGTGATTACTGCGGAAGTCCAACACAACATAAGTCATGTGGTTTCATAAAATTTTATTTGCAAAAACATACGAAAAACAGAGTGCTTTGGTTTGGCATACGCCCAGGCAGAACCTAATCCCCACCGGGGAACAGGTTTTGCCTGGGCATATGCCCCCGGTGGGGAATAGGTTATGTCTTGACAATTAAATAGATGTCTGTGTGATCTAGTTCAGGGCTCAGAGACTAGCAAGGCTCAAACAGGTGCACAAATTCTTGTCATGTACTCATATATCTAACCATACGAAAACCTCACTGAAAATCTCTAGCCTTCTAATTTCTTCAGTATGCAATTTTTCAGATAGTGGCAAGAACACTAGACTTTGCAAGTTGATCGCTTGAAGTCAAAATTATCAGCCCTTAGCACAGAAAAATTATAGTGAAAATAAAAAACACAAAATTTTTGTATGAAAAAATAATTTGTATGCATATACAAAAATATCAACAAAAATAACTTTAGATATCGTATTTTGTTGTTGTTTAAAAAAATTTTTGTATTCGATCAATAATTATTTTTACTAAACTTTTGGTTGAATCCACGAATTCCTTAACAGGCCCGCATTCAAACAATTTATTAATTGATTCAACGAATTTCGTTATTTAACACGAAAAAAATGTTTTTCTGTGTAACCAACCCACCTGCTTTGCGGCAGTTCTGGTACCTTGCATAACAGGTATCTGTTGCAAGACAAGAGTACCTCAAGGACTGCAATTAGTTTTCTAAAATTCGGGCATTTACCTCAACTGTCAGGGAGTACTAATAATCCCCGCTTGAAATGAAATGCATGTAAAATACCACCAATATTTTTTATGCGTTTTCAATATCTATCGATGCTATTATCTAGGGATCAACACCTTGCATAAATGTCCCCCACAACCTCAATGGGTAGCGCGTATGAGAAGTGCTTAGTTTTCTGTGACGCATAATTTAAACTGTGCGTGAATTCCGATTCACTTAGACCTTGCATCTTAAGGCTATAGGAGCAAAATTGCAAGCTTCAAATCGTCCTGCTAAAACTGCATGTTGGTATCTGTGCTATTGAATTCAGGTTGCAAACGTGAAAACGTATTCCGGGCTAGTGAGCCCATGATGATTTATTCAGCCATTAAATACAATACATATCCCCATTCCCCCACAATTGAAAAGCTGCCATACATGAATACCAATTCGATCCACATGTTGCTTGTAGGTTATATTTCCCTTGTTTTGGAGCCGAGCGATTCCAAAACTAATGTCGTTCTTCAGACCCCTTAGATAACCTATTTTGCCTTGGCGTAGATCGAACCAAGGCACTCTGTTTCTTAGGACACAGAGCGGAAGGAGTTCGCTGCTTGTTGTAGAAAATAAAGCTCCAGGAAGCCGCATGACTTTTGCTACGTTGGACTTCTGAAACCCATAACAAGGGTAAAACTTGGTAGAACGGAGATCCACAAAGCCTCCGAAAGATACTGCTTGGCAGATCTCTCGGTGCTGATCATGGTTGAGATGCCTACCTTGGCTGAAACTCTCTGGCTGTGCCTTAAACCTAAAATCGCAGGAAGGGAAATTAGTTTCTATGGTACAAGCCAGTTTTCGGGGGCTAACAAACCGCCGAGGTGCTGTTGTCTTGCAAAAGATGCCTGTTCTGTAAGAAACCAGGAGTGATGGTTGAACGGGTGAATTGGTTAAAGACTGATGCTCTTAATGGGCTTCGGCCTACCAGCTCATTAAGACTTGCCATCCATTTACTGTTGGGAAATTGCATACAGGAAGAATTAAAAGGCCCGAAATCCTAATCAAGATGTTCATCTGTAATAGCGAAAAGTTGTGACCTGTGTGAGTCGTGAATAATTCCCGCCGTGGAGTTGATTCATCATCAGATTGGGTCGCAAAGTTAGAACAGTTCACCAAGGCCTACTACTTCTTGTAAGCGGTGGAAAGTCGACTGATTATGATCCTTCTAGACATTTTCAAGGATGGAGGCAATATTTTTGATAGTCGTACGGATTGGTGCTTTATTACGACGGTCTCATGTAGAAAGGCCCTAACAAAAATAATTGAAATTTTACAAGAGAAGGAAAAATCGTAATGGAAACTATATAAATAGCTACATCTTAACGTAACTTTCTTTCCTCAATTGCTTGTAAGAGTGATATGTATGAAATTATATAATTAAATCTTTGTGACACTGTCTACTTGTGTGAAAGGTAGAAGAATCCCTAAAAGAGCTCAATTCAGGGAAAATACGAGTTAGGGCCTTTCTACGTGAGACTAACGATTACTGAATCAGAGGGGTGAAATTTATCCACCGCACATCCAAAAGCTCTCTCCTTAGAAGGATTACGGTTACCTTAAAATCGAGGAACCGGGCAGAATGCTGCCGCAATAGAACACTGCTAGGATAAAGCATGTTTGCCATTCTTGCATATTATTCAATACTTAGTCCATCCATGGTCAATTTGGCAGAAGTAGTTTTAGCCACATGGCCTTAATCACATTTGAAAATGTATATCCGTTCTATTGAACGATTTTGCAGAAAAGCAACAGTCCTGGGGACAAAGACCACACTAGACTGTTCTTGACGATACAATATTAGAACTAAATCCTATTCTTAAGTTAAAAACCTATTGGGAAGGTATTAAAGTAACTCCCTTTTATTTTTATTTAATTTAAAAAAAAATGCAATTGGACCATTGTTCCATGTACGATTATGTAGATCTTCAAAATATCTGCTTTTGCTTGTTGTCAATTTTTCTTTTGCTTTGCATTTGAATTTGTTGTTAGCAAATCGATATAAAAAAGATGATGATGATGATGATGATGTCGGCCTCGTTAAGATTCAACGATGCCGCATTCTTTGTTTACTTTAAGACACTTTATAGTTTGACGCTGTTGGACTTGCATTTGCCTTTGCCACCAGGTAACTTTGTTTTCAGCTTGAGTAAATTTAAAAAATGTACTGGCGTTTGGAATACATTATAACAACAACAACAACAACAGCAACAACCAAACAAAACAGTTTCCTAACTGCTGCCATTGATGATGAAGAAGTCAAATAAAAATAAACTGATGGTTAAATTTCCATACACAACTTTATCCATCTTCTTCAACTCGCATCTGCTCTTCTCTGCCTTTCTCTGCTCTGCATGTTACTTTAGCTTTTCATCATCCTGCACGTTGTCATGTGGACTCAGTTGTATCTCTGATTGCTGAAGTTTCATTTGCTGGATTTGTGTCTGAGTTTTTTTTTTTTTTTTTTTGCTGTCTTGGTTTGGCTTGCAACTTGTTAAATAGTTTTTAACCTGCTGAACTTGAGTTTGTTCGTTTGTTTGTTTGCTATTGTTTGAACGCGATTATTTAAGTTTTATTTTCATTCCAAACAGCTCGCTCATCCGTTTATTTACACGATCATTTAAATCTCATCTTCAACAAGTAATAAACCAAGATCATCACTCACCTCCATGCGAGGGTTTTGTTAGCATTTCGTTGAGTTATTTAATAGTTATGAAAGGAGTTATTTGTTTCTTGTATTTAAATATTAACATTGCAATGGCTTGTTTGTATTTTTCGGACTCTTTAAGTTCTTTCGTTGTTTCCGAGAATTATGCAAATTAAAGGATCGTTTTTTCCCCCCCGCTCTTTTTATGATCACTTTTGTTTTTTGCTTTTCCGATTGTTTACTTATTTGGATTTGTTAAACAATAAAAACACTTTTTGTATGTTCTTCTTCATCATCTGCATTAACTGCTGCCCACAACAAATTATTTTATTTGGCCACATCTCGTACCTCTGCAGTGGCAGGCAGTTGCTGCAGTAGCAGCATCTTCAGGAGTTTGACTTTGTTGACTTAGATGACAAGAAAGAGAGATGTTTGTTTAATTTTTACATAATTAATTTTTCAAATAATTCACACGCTTTTTCTTAATACTTAAGAGCGTGAGATGAGTTCAGTTTTCTTTTGTATTTCGGCTGCCAGTGGCGCTTACAACATCTTTTGTTGCATTCAAAGTTATATGATATTTGTTTTGATATTATATTATATAGACAGAACAAAGAAATCTTTTAGTTAATGTAGTTTTCTCACAGGATTTTAAGTGTATCTTAAGTTCCATAAAATCTGATAATGGATTTCAATGGCGCCAGCACGTGATAGGTGAGGAGGTAAGAACACAATAGATATCTTTGAATTCTTGCCGTATACAGTTTATAAAGGGTGGCCCAATACAATTACGATATGATTATTTTATTTTAGATATTAACTAAACCACATGGAAAAAACAAGGGTCCCAGACCTTTTTTCACTTGCATTCCCAATATGAAAATTTTCAAACCCAAATTTCCCCAAAATCCTAAATGTGTACATATAAAGAATGGTCCAACCATACTGCATGATGTTAATAATGGGCCTTACTTAACTTACTTAAGGGTTTTGAGCAACTTACTTTGACATTTCTTTGGTTCAGTGTTTAACGAATTCAACCATGCAAAGGCACAGCTGAGCAGCGCATTAAGTTTGTTGAGGCCTCGGCTGAATTGTGCGCAAATTTCAGTAAACTAAGTCTGTAGGAAATGTGAAAGAATCTAAGTACAAGTACTTTGGGTAGTGCAAAATCTAAGGAGATCTGATGACCATGGCAGGGAAGGGCGGCTGGAGAACAACATCATTCTCCTTCGTAACGCTGATGCGGGTATTATGTACATATGTAGGTTCAGTTGATTTGTAGTTGTACAAAATCTTATTGATATGGTCCTGGGGATGTGGACGAGGGTTGGGACCCCTACTGAGTAGTCGCTTGCCTGAATAGCTAGCCGTCATTCGGTCCCACGTTAGCAGGTTACACATAACAATAATGGCACAGTTGCTTCTCCGCAAATCATTGCTGTTGTTCGCCATAGTGTGGCAGAAAAGTCCTGAATCTCGACAAATCCTCGTGTTCAGCAATTGAACATCTGACGAACTCTAACTGATGGAATTTTTTTTATAAAGATTTAAACTTATGTACTGGCAAGGTTCAACAAACTCAGGAGTTCAAACCTAATGACTATTTCAAGCGTCGTCCATATGCCAATAGTTGGTTGAACAGACAGAATCTGAAGATGGTTTACTTGGCTTTCCGCCTCGACGACTCAACCTTATCATCAAATGAAGAGGAAACGCTGACCAAGACGTCCCCATATACGACAAACCATCACACATATGTATCCTGTTCGGCCGCATGGCGTATGACTTCCCACAAGATTTTGAGCGGAGCATTTCAAACATTACTGCAAATCTCAGAGTCACGGCACCCGGTTGCAGTGCAACTCCACACCGAGTTCAAAACTCTACTCCCATTTGGATATTACATCACAGCCGCCACGTCGCCTTCGAAGGACCCCTCGCTTCACCTAAAAAACGCGGAAATAAAGTTCCCGAGGCTCCCAGCAGAAAATCTCCTATGGAGAATATATTAGCTTCTGATAAGACTCTGGCAGCTTTAAAAACGGCTACAAAAATTTTGAACCCCAAACAGTTCAATAAACTGCAAGACCTCAGCTTGAGTATGGAATTGATTTACATACAGAGGGGGGTTAGAAGACCCGAACTCCTCAACAACAAGTTGCACATATGGCTACAAACGTATGGTAAAAATTGTTACCAGTGTGAGACTAGCAAGTCACATGGGGGAGCTGATGAATCGTGAATAATTCACTCCGTGGAATTGGTCCGCCACCAGATAAAACCGTAAAGGCAGGTGCTGATGTTAATCTTTTTCACTACTGTATGCTAGGAAGTAATGAGCTTTTGTTGGATGAATACTCTACAAATGCGGCAATATGTTTGAAAATGTATACCAGGTTCGTATTTGAAATAATGGGCGATATTGATTTACAAGTATTGCTTCTCTAATCAAAACTTTCGCCGATGGTAAAATTCCGACTATTTGCAAGTACTTGTCTGTTTTAAGCCTCTCTCTAATAAAACGTCGAACCAAACTAAAGAAAAAACAATCATCAGCTGTTAAATGGGCTGTCAAATAAAACAGTGATGTCAACTAAAAGTTATGAACTCCTAAAGCAAAATAGTTATTTGTAAATGATTTCGAGCAACACTCTTGCTACCTTCGGCTTCATGAAAAATGTTTCTTTTTTTTTTTATAGGACCAGTACTAAGGGCATGACCCCTACACATGCAGTGCATTGTACCAGAACTAGGAAAATAGGTTGTGAGAAGGGGGAAAGAGGGAGTAGTGTTTGTGCACATTTGTCTTGAACCTTCCAACGTTATAACAGACAGACAACACGTCTGCAGGCAACTTGTTCCACAGACGAAGCGTTCGGCTGAAAAACGAATTCTCTCTGTAATGCGTAGTACGATTCCCCGGGCAATCGACCACAAATGGTTGAGCTCTGGACGATGAACACGTGGTACGTAAAAATGTGCGAGTTTCGGGAACAAGATCCCTAATCACGTCAGAGCAAAACCCATTGTAGTAACGATAGAACAGAGTAACGCACCCCACACTGCGTCGATGCTCCAGTGAGTCAATAGAGTTGGATACCCTACTGTCACCGATGAGCTTCTTCGCCCTCTCCTCACACGGTCGAGTAACCCCAAAATAGACTTTGAGGCACCGGCCCAAACATGAGAGTTGTATTCCATTTTCGGTCGGATGTAGGTGGTATAAATAGTAAGGAGGTCCGATGGAGTGAAGTACATCTTACACCGTTTCAAAAAACCAAGACACTTGAATGCTTCTTTGGAGACATGAAAAATGTGTTCAGTCCAGCGAACATCACACTGTATCTTCATTCCAAGAACATCAAGAGCATCCGATTCTTCAATATTTATACCGTCCATGAGTACAGATGAAGCAGCACTTGCGGTCGTTTGTTTGTGCGTTAATAAGCAACATTGGGTCTTGCGAGCGTTAAAGGCGACCCTGTTTTTACGACCCCATTCGGAGATTAATAGAAGATCGCTATTCAGTGAATCATTCATATAACTAAAAGAGTACGAGTGACAAATGCTGCTGTTATCCGCGAAAGAGTGGATAGGGTTGGAAGTTTGATAGAGAAGGTCGTTGAGGAAAATGAGAAATAGGGTAGGAGAAAGAACGGAGCCTTGCGGTACCCCTGAATTAATCTTGAACTTTTTTGATGAGACCCCATCTATAATAACTCGTATAATGCGGTCTCTGAAAAAGATCGATATAAACCGAGAGAAGTCATCACCGACACCAAAAGCAGTCAGTTTTACCAGTAGTGCACCATAGCACACTCTGTCACACGCTTTTGAAATATCTAGAGCCACCACCTTACTTTCACCAAAATGATGGATTGAGTGTCACCATTTTTCTGAAATGAAAAATCATGAAAAATGTTGCCGAAATGCAAAAATATTTACGCTATTCAAAGGGTGATCGTTCATAAAGTCCTATAATAATAGCAAGAAAGGAAATATGACTACAGTGAGCACGTTGTCATAAGTAAGTGTGCTATTTTAAATTTGAGTCTGATGAGCTGTTTATGGTTTAGTTATGACAGATTAAAACACACAGTTGAAAAAGTTCTGCCTTTCTATTAGGACGTTAGCAGTGATATGATACCTTTTGAAACCCCCAAATAATTGAACTTACAAATAATAATTGAACCCCAAATAATTGAACTTACAATAATCAAAACTCTTTGAAAACGGTTATCAAAATTTGAAAGTGCCAAATTATTAAAACTGTTGCCAAATATTAAAACTGTGATCTTTTGTTTATCTTGACTTAGCCCACTATCATTTCTACTGGCAATTTTCATTTGCTTAAGAAATTTGCTAAAACTTCACAAATGTAAAACTTGATCACTTAATTGAGATTTCTAAATTCCTATTGAAATTATTTTGTATAATCTTAAATGTTAATTGCTGCTCTTAACTTAAACACGACCAGAATACAAACATTTGGTTTTGAACGGTATTTATGTATTGTACTTAACACTAACCAAAAGTTAAATTCTTCGGTTTTAACAGCCCTTATCTATAAATTAGTTGCAAAAGTCAAAAGCCGGCCGGTGAAAACAAAATTTTGCTTTCAAACAAACTTATTGCGCCACCAGGAAATAAATTTAATATTCTAACGGCAGCGAGAAAACTCAAGAATGTGGACGAGCGGTCTGCCAAGAATGGAAAAATTAAGCAGCCGCAAAAGATTTAATCCAAATGTTTATTAAATTTTCAGCATACACAAAAAACAAAACATGCATGTACTCGTACGAGTTTATTATATAATCTTGCAAGTACTTGTTGATTTCCGAGTTTTATTAGAAATAAAAACATTTTGCTTAAATGTTTATTTTCAAGGAAATTTGAAACAACCTCCAACAAATTACGAAATTCTATTGAATTTTGTTTTTCTTTTCTCTCTTTTTTTTTGGTTTTGCTGGCGATTTTATGAAAAATTATTAAACAAATTTTTATGGCGCATAAAATAACAAAAATAATTTTTAAGAACTATAGGTGGTCGAAATAAGAAAAGTGTTTCAAGGTATTTTGTGAAAGTGATGGTGTTAATTAATTAAATCTATGAAAAACTGGTAGAAGAATGTATGAAGAATGTCAAATATAAGTGTATGAGTAACAAACTTGTAGCACCAACAAAACAATCGAATAGCCTTATTCACAATCTTGCGCAAATAAACTTTCATCAATATTTATTACAACACATATATATATCCCATAGAATGTCTAAAAAAATAATGGGTGATTTTATAAGAACTATCGGAAATTTAAAAAAAAAACACATAAAATTCAGAAAAATGCATGAAATATTTATTTGGCTCGATAGTTGGGTCGATATAATTTAATGTTTGAAGATTATTTCATGCAAATGTTGGCCGCGGCTGCGCCTCAAATGGTCCATCCGCTTAGTCCAATTTTGGCATATTCTTTCCAACATTTCGGTCGGTATCTCACGAATAATGTTGGCAATGTTGGCTTCCAGTGCGTCAATTGAAGCGGGCTTGTCGCTATAGACATTAGCCTTAACATAGCCCCACAAAAAATAGTCTAGAGGCGTTAAATCGCACGATCTGGGCGGCCAATTGACTGGTCCCAAGCGTGAAATAAACTGTTCACCGAACTCGCCTCTCAATTGGTCCATTGTTTCGCGTGCTGTGTGGCATGTGGCACCGTCTTGTTGAAACCACATGTCATGCAAGTCAAGCTCTTCCATTTTGTGCAAAAAAAGTTTGTTATCATCGCACGGTAGCGCTCACCATTCACAGTAACGTTGTGATTCGCATCATCTTTGAAGAAATACGGCCCAATGATGCCGCCAGCCCATAATCCGCACCAAACGGTTGTTTTTTGTGGATGCATTGGTAGCTCTTGCAATGCTTCTGGCTGCTCTTCACTCCAAATACGGCAGTTTTGCTTGTTCACGTATCCATTCAACCAGAAATGAGCCTCGTCGCTGAACACAATTCTTCGATAAAAAAGTGGATCTTCATCTAACTTTTCAAGAGCCCATTCACCAAAAATTTGGCGTTGTGGTAGGTCGTTTGGCTTCAATTCTTGCACCAGCTGTATCTTATAAGGCTTCACACCCAAATCCTTCCGCAAAATTTTCCACGTAGTGTAGTAGCAGAGGTCCAATTGCTGCGAACGGCGCCGAATCGATAATTCACGGCCATCACCAACACTGGCCGATACGGCTGCGATATTTTCTTCAGTTCGCACTCTACGTAAGCGTGTTGGTGGTTTAATGTCCAACAATGTAAATTTGGTGCGAAATTTTTTTACAATAGCCCGAATAGAAGCCTCAGTAGGTCGATTAAACTGACCATAAAATGGAAGAAGCACGCGATGAACTTTCTTAACAGAGCACGCATTTTGGTAATAAAATTCAATAATTTGCAAGCGTTGTTCGTTTGTAAGACGATTCATGATTAAATTATAGACCAAACTGAAGATGTTTGACAGTGACACAAGATACAAAACGTGCGTGAGCTGTCAAAACTAATGTTGCCAAAAAGATAATAGCAAAAAAATCACTCGTTATTAGCCGTATTCACAGTCTTGTGCAAATTGACCTTGCCTAGCATTGGTGGAATAGTCAACTGTATATTTACTTTAAAAAAATATACGAATAATAATAAAATATTTGCGAAAGTTACCTTGAGAAGGCTTAAGCGAACACCGGCGAATACTGCTCATAACAGATTCCTTATTAATTAAAAGCTAAAAATTACCACATTTGTATACTTGGTGTGCTTTAAGGCGAAAATATATATGCAAATTTGCTTAATCCGAGTTTCGATTAATCGATTAATATTAATCGATTAATCGAATAGACGATTAACTAAACACCCTATAGATAACCCAGCTAATACAAAAGCTTAAGAATATTATTCAATTAATTGATTTAAACTAAGCGATTAATTAAAAAATATTAATAATATGAACACCCTATAGATAACTAAAATCTGTTATTTCTTTGCTGACATGAAAAACTTTAAAAATTTGTATATGTATATTTGCCTTATCCGAGCTAATTACAGTTATGTCCTTCATGAACGAACGGGTTAATTTGGACGGATCATCTCATTGAACGAAGCGAAGTCATTAAACTGACCACGTTTCGTTCAGCAGTGAGTCGTTCAATTTAAATAGCTTTCGTTCAAATATCTTTCATTCTTTTTATGTCATGTGGTTTTGTTTTTGTTGTTTTGTTTAAGAAAAGTGAGGTTGTTTTTTTGTATTATATTATTTTATATTATCTAAAATAAAACAAAAATGGGATATGAAACTAATTGATCCTCCTACATAATTTTTATTTAAAATTATTTTGTCTCGTTACAACAATAAATTTTTAACAATTTCTATTTTGCCATTTTGTTTTCTTTATATTACAGAGCTGTGTTAAAAAATTACCGAAAATTGTAGTGTTGGCACCCTGCCGTTCGTACAAAATGACCGATTGAAAGATATGAACGAACAGATCAGTCTTTTGTAATTGAACAAAAGTGACCGGTCACTGAAATGAACGACAGCTCTAGAGTTTGTACAAAAGCTAAATAATATAATTCCATTAATAGATTAAAATTATTAGATTAATTCCAAAAGACGAAAATAGTTATATAGGTATTTTTGCCTAATCCGAGTTAAAAAATCTCAATAAAATGTTTCGATTAATCGGTTAAAATTTATAGATTAATTCAAAAGACGGGTAACTAAATACCTTATGGATAACCCAGCTAGTACAAAAGCTATATAAATTATTCGATTAATCTATTAAAATGAATAGATTAATCTAAAAGTTGAATATATTTCTACATTTTTGCCTAATCCGAGTTAAAAAAACTCGGTAAAATTTTTGGATTAATCGGTTAAATTTAAGGGATTAATCAAAAAGACGGATAAGAAAAGACCCTATAGATAACACAGCTAATACAAAAGATTAATAACATATTCGATTAATCTATTAAAGTGAATAGATTAACTCCAAAAGATTAATATATAAATACGAGTACGCATTTTTGCTTATATCGAGTTAAAAAAAACTTGGTAAAATTTTTCAATTAATCGGTTAAAATTAATGGATTCATCAAAAAGATGGATGACTAAATACTTTATAGATAACTCAGCTAATACAATAGCTGAACAACATTATTCGATTAATCTATTAAAATGAATAGATTAATACGAAAGATGAGTATATACATATACGAGTATATGTATTTTTGCTCAAAAACTAGGTAAACTTTTTCGATTAATCGGTCAAAATTAACTTATAAATTAAAAAGCCTTTATGGATAACCCAGCTAGTACAGAAGCTTAATAATAATATTCGATTAATTAATTAATTAAAATTAATAGGTGATTTTAAAAAGATTAATATGGATAACAAAAAATTGTTATTTCTGTCAATGTTGATACGAAAAACTTATTAAAATCTTTTTAAACATTCAAACAATTGAGTTTTATTCACCATATTAGCTTCTATGATTGATATCAATAAAAAAATTATACATATTATTATATTGTTTTCTACGTTTTCCAGCTATATATATTCCGACATTTCATAAGAACTACCCTAATCATTAGTCGACTTTGAAATTTTTTGAAAGATATTCTCAAACATTCAACTTTATATCCCAATTACTGAAAATTAAAAAAAAAAAAAATGCTCTAATAATACCGAATAATTAAAATAAAACGCAAACCTGAACGCAATAATAGTAAGATGTTACATTAGCAATAGCTCAATAACTTTATTCGTTTAATCGTTTAAAATGAATAGATTAATTAAAAACGAAGTATAACTGAATACCCTGTAGATAGCCATATATAGTTTTTTCTGTCGCCATTGACACGAACAGCTTTAAAAATTCGTTTTATCGTTTAAAACTTATAGATTAATTGAAAATGAAGTATAACTGAATACCCTGTAGATAATCATATATAGTTTTTTCTGTCGCCATTGACACGAAGAGCTTTAAAAATACATATACTCGTATAGTTTCTTTCTTGCCTTATCCAAATTAATACAAAAGCTCAATAATAATCATACGATTAATCGATTATACTGAACACCTTACTGATAAACGAAGTAGTAAAAAAGCTCAATGGCATTATGCGATTAATCGTTTAAAATAATGGAATTAATTCAAAAATGTGAAAAACTGAGCACCCTATAGATAATACAAATCAGTATTACTGTCATTGTTGACACGAAAATCTTAATGAAATATATATAAACATTTTTACCTTAACCGAGTTAATGCAAAAGCTTAATAGCATTCGATTAAAATTAATCGATTAATTCAAAAAGACGAACAACTGGACACCCTAATATGAAAATTTTGCATTTGAAAGCCGTTAAAACAAAAAGAAATATTAATCACTGCCGAATAAAATTATTCGTATAATCAAATCTTTTATAAACTGTTCCTAGGAGCGTTTATTTCTTAATTAACAGAATATTTTGAATCCCTACTTTTAGCATTTTCTTACTACAAGTTCATATCGTTCGCATCACTTTTCCTGGTTTGCCATACTCCGGCTTTATTATTGAATGTAAATGGAAAAAGTTGGTATCACCACTTAGGGCCAGTTTTCAGATATCGAACCTGTTCGTTCTTTCGCCTGCAAAAACCACATTCTAAGTTTTGTTGTTGAGTTGAATGTACTTCTGCGTACGAGCAGACATCACATACTTCGTGCCACCACCGTTTACTTTCGAATATGGCGCTTAACGCTTTTTGGCGATTTTGCCTTGATATACAATGTTTTTCTTTTTTATTTCTAAGTATTTTATTTATATAGAATTTTATTTATGCTTTCGTTTTAGGTTTAATACAAATTTCACAGGTGTTACCGAGCTGTTGAAATGAACTCACAACGTTTTGTTCACACTTTTGCAAAATATGGAAAAACTAAAAGAAAAAATTTATAGAAAAACGTGCAAAGATTTACTCAATAATAACAATTAAACAAAAACATTAATTAAAAAAAAAAAGATATTGGATATACAATATTCACATAATTAAAATTAATATTTTGGTGTTGAAAACATGAATGCTTGAAAAGAGCTTGAGATTAATTTTATTTATTAAATAGAATTTATTAAAGTGTAAAATATTTTATTTGATCATTCAAAAATGTTTACAGATTTGCACTCACTACTCGTAAAAAAATTTTTTTAATTTTTATAAAATTGCAAAATGTTGTTGTTTTGTTATGATTGAAGTAAGTTTATTCTTCTTAAAAGAAAACAAAGTTTCTGAATACACAGTTTTCAGGGAGAATCTCACACGGTATTGAAGTGCTAATAGGATTAGAGTAAAAGAGTCAAAAAGTGTGCTTTTTAGGCTTTAAGCGTGTTTAAAAATGCTCTAAGGAACAATTTAGAAAATATCTGATTATACGAATAATTTTATTCGGAAGACAATAATATGACTTTTTGTTTTAACGGCTGGTTTCGGTTATAATAAAAAATTGATATGCAATATATTGGAGTGCTCAGTTATTCATATATTTGAATTAATTTCAATCGATTAATCGAATAATATTATTGAGTTTTTGTATTAGGTTAGGTTAGGTTTAACAGGCTGCCAGCTATTATAAAGCCAGCCCACTTGGGTCCAGTCAGGTCCCGTTGTGTAGCCTGGATATAATATGTATCTCAGTCGATCTACATATCACTGGCTTAGAACCAACCCGAGGATCGCACAATGGAGTCCAATCCACTTACATCGCATTCCGATACCTCCGTCAAATTATGCAGCATCGGTCTGCCTAGGTACAATGCCCTTATATAAGAAAGAGCTGGACACTGACAGAGGAAGTGCTCAACGCTCTCTTCTTCTTCCTCCTCGTCTCTGCAATTTCTACAGAAGTCATTAAATGGAAGATTTAACCTCCTTGCCTGCGTCCCTATGTGGCAATGTCACGTCAGAACCGCCACAGCAGAACGCAACCTCCGTCGGGACAAGCCCCTTAGGATAATAGTCCTCCTGTTATCATATCTGGGCCATGTCAGCCTTGATATTCGACAGGTACCCTCATTAGACCATCTGTCTTGAGCGGTCTGAAAAAGTTGACGCTGTACTTGTTTCTTACAGCTCCCAAGCGGGATTCCAACGATCTTATCTATATCTCTTTGTTGTAGCTGGATACCGACCTTTGCCAGTTCATCCAAAACTAGATTTTCGGGCACTTCACTGTGCCTTCGCACCCAGAAAAACTCCAGGTTCGAATGTCTCACTATCTCGTTTAGAAATATCCGGCTGTCACGAACCAACCTGGATGCCGTATAGACCCCAGCTGGTGCATATAACGCAGCCTTACTATCAGTACAAATTCGGATATCATCCCCGTATATCCTGTCTTACCTTAACCAGTTAGCTGCCCTCATAAAGGCCGCAATTACGGCCAGCGCTACGCTACACTCATTTGACAGCCTGAAACTCATCCTCAAACGGTTGTTTTTTGTGGATGCATTGGTAGCTCTTACAATGCTTCTGGCTGCTCTTCACTCCAAATACGGCAGTTTTGCTTGTTCACGTATCCATTCAACCAGAAATGAGCCTCGTCGCTGAACACAATTCTTCGATAAAAAGGTGGATCTTCCACCAAAAATTTGGCGTTGTGGTAGGTCGTTTGGCTTCAATTCTTGCACCAGCTGTATCTTATAAGGCTTCACACCCAAATCCTTCCGCAAAATTTTCCACGTAGTGGAGTAACAGAGGCCCAATGGCTGCGAACGGCGCCGAATCGATAATTCACGGTCATCACCAACACTGGCCGATACGGCTGCGATATTTTCTTCAGTTCGCACTCTACGTAAGCGTGTTGGTGGTTTAATGTCCAACAATGTAAATTTGGTGCGAAATTTTTTTACAATAGCCCGAATAGAAGCCTCAGTAGGTCGATTAAACTGACCATAAAATGGAAGAAGCGCGCGATGAACTTTCTTAACAGAGCACGCATTTTGGTAATAAAATTCAATAATTTGCAAGCGTTGTTCGTTTGTAAGACGATTCATGATTAAATTATAGACCAAACTGAAGATGTTTGACAGTGACACAAGATACAAAACGTGCGTGAGCTGTCAAAACTAGTGTTGCCAAAAAGATAATAGCAAAAAAATCACTCGTTACTTAAGAGGTAAAAGATGAGATAATTCGACACGCTAACGGCACCGAACCTCAATTATGCCTCAGCGTCACCGAAAGTTTGGACCAACGGATGCAGGTGAGACACCGAAGTGGCGGCGGCCATTTGGCCAATATTTTGTTCAACACATAATTAAAC
The DNA here is from genome assembly GCA_914767995.1 of Thecocarcelia acutangulata. NCBI lineage: Eukaryota > Metazoa > Arthropoda > Insecta > Diptera > Tachinidae > Thecocarcelia > Thecocarcelia acutangulata. The sequence continues at coordinate 96,761,212 of OU612097.1, read as the reverse complement.
TCTACTAAAATTATCATAATAAAAATAAATGACAATAATTCCTATTTAATGTGTGATTTCTTCAAAATCAACTGCGGCCACCTTTTACTTTTTACTTGGTAATGAGTTCTTCCGTTCGGTGGGGTTTCACTGTATGTGTATGTTTCTATTTACATTACATAAGTGAACTTCTGCATTTATTTTCATAGTTTTATCAATTTCATTGCAAATTTTTTTAAGTAGAATATAAATTCATTTAATTTGAATATTTTGCTGCCATAAATGTGTCACATTAATCTATTAGTTTCATCTAAAAATAAACTAATAAATTATTATTAACAAACAAAACGTGTAATTAAATACGATTTTTTATGGTCATCTTGAACACCATAAAAAAAACCCAACAACACTACAATTACTGTGTAATAGAAAATAAAACAAATAAAGTATCTAATACTGGCAAAAAGTATTTGCAAAATAGCAATAGCAACAATAACAATAAAAAGATGTTTAGGCAAAAAAATGAAAAAAAAATATTTGCGTGTCTGAACGTAATCAATCTTTATTGTTTAGAGAAATGTCATTATTTCAAATAATATTTATGAGTATTTGGAGGATGCGCCCTCTTTAACCGCATTTTGGCCCCTAAAAATGAATTTATTTTTAGCACTTTTTTTTTTTTTTTTTTTTTAATTAAATAGTTGCTATTTTTAAAAATTCTCAAATTGATAACTGAGTTGTTGCAATTGTTTTTATGTTTTACTTATTTATTGTAAAAATGCACAGAAAAATATATAATTCGTTTTGAATTTTTATTATTATTATTATTAATTTAATTTATCTGTGTGAATTTGTTTAGTTTTAAAAGTGCATATTTTTCACATCACAATCACAATTTTGTTCATTCGTTGCTGAATTGTGTCATGTTTGAATGATTGAATGTTTGAATGCATCAATTATTTAATTGAAAATTGAAATTCCATAAAGAGTCAAAGTGTTTATTTAATTGATTTGATTTCATTTTATTACTTAGAAAATTTAAAAGGTGGAAAATATCCAACAGGGGTGATTTATTAGGAGGTGGTTTTTCTCTTTTTGGTGTCGTCGGGTGTTGTGTTTTTTTATAAATTACTTTATTTAATTCAATTACAGATGACTGTTTATTTCGAAGGTTTAGCTTAGAGTAAAACTAATGTTAAAGATATATAAAATAAAGATAACCGCAAGACAGAGATAAGACTTTAAAGAGAGGCTTAATAAGAGATCCTACTCGTATGATAAAATAAAGTAAAGCGAATTTAGAATTCCTCTTAAGACGTTAAGTGATCATTACTTTTGCTGGGTACACATTACAACAGGATTTTTATAAATTTAAAGAAACAAGGTTAACATTTTTATTTATTTATTCATTTATTTTTTTAAGTCTGTAGACTATAAGTCCTTACAGACTAAAGAAAAAAAAATAAAGTAGAGTAATTGTACAGAGTATAATTACTTATTTAAGTACAAAATCATTTTCCGTTTTAAAGCATCATTAGATTCAGAGATATCTATAATATGATAAAATTAGTTAAATATTTCACATATGCAACGAAAGAAATCATTGCTGATTATCTTTGTGATAATCTAGACTTATTAGTAGATAGTTACTGGTTGCTCTTGTTGGTACACAAATATTTATTTTGCTCAGCAGAAATTTAGTGTCAACTTCACCACAAATCAATCCAAAAAGGAAAGAGATACTAAGCAGAGTTCGAAAATTGGTCATTTAATGAGTCCAAGCCTACTTTCGTATGATGGCAGTACATACGAGCTCCACCCAATACCCCGTAGACACACACAGAGAAAAGGCAATTTGAAATATGTTTTTTTTTTTTTAACTTGGACCAGTAATCAGGGGATGACCCCTACATATGCAGTGCATTGTACCAGAACTAGGAAAATAGGTTGTGAGGAGGAGGAAAGAGGGAGTAGTGTTTGTGAACATTTGACTTGAACTTTCCAACGTTATAACAGACAGGAAACACGTCTGCAGGCAACTTGTTCCACAGATGAAGCCTACGGCTGAAAAACGAATTCTCTCTGTAATTCCCCGGGCAATCAACCACAAATGGATGAGCTCTGGACGATGACAGCGTGCTACGTAAAAGTGTGCGCGTTTCGGGAACAAGATCCCTGTCATCAGTAAACTGATGATAAATCTGATACTGATACTGATCCCTGATGTCAGTAACTGTGAAAATGGTTTACATCAGTACCTGCCTTGACGGCCCAACCTGATGGTGGATCAATTCCACGAAGTGAATTTTTCACGATTCTCCACCGCCCCCGTGGGGCTTGCTAGGCTCACACTCTAGATAGCAATTCTTGTCATATGATTGCGGTCATATGAACAACTTCTTGTTGAGGAGTTCGGGCTTTCTAATCCCTCATGTATGCAATTTCCCAGCAATCAATGGAGGACAAGGCTTAATGAGTTGGTAGGCCAAAGCCCACTAAGAGCATCAGCCCTTAAACCAACTCACCCGTCAATCATCACCACTGGTTCCTTACAGTACACGTATCTGTTGTATAGGCAACAGCTCCTCGGGAGATTGTTAGTCCTCGAAAAAAGCCATACACCAAACAATTATCAAGGATACTAACACTCCCTTCCTGCGATTTAGGTTTAAACCACAGCCAGAACGTTACAGCCAAGGTAGGCACCTCAACCATGATCAGCCCGGGTCGAATCGCAAGCAGAACTTCCCGGGGTCCATACTCATCCCCGTTCTGCCAATTTATACTCTTGGTAAGGGTTTCGGAAGCCAACACAACATAAGTCATGTGGCTTCCTAGAGTTTTGTTTGCCGCCCCAAACGAGGGACCCCTTCCCCTCTTTTCCCCTAAAAACAGAGCGCCCAAGTTAGGAATACGCCACGGCAAAACCTGTTCCCCGGGGGGAGGTATGTCAGTAAACTGGAACTTCATACAAACCCTTTTGCGTGCAATATACTTATTTTTGGCCACACTCGGCTTAGAAGAAGGGATACCGTTGCCACCGCCAGACTGTTCAATAGGAAAATAGCTGCCACATAATAAAACTTTTTGTCTAGTAATGGCCGGATTTTTATTTTTTAATTTTAAATTTAGTATTAAGATTTGAATACTTCTTGTTAAGTCATTTAGAAGATTCAATAAATAAAAAATGCTTAAAAAAAAACTTCCCCGGAACAATAACGGAAAAGCTCTGTGTTGTCGTGTGCATTTCCATAAATTTTTTAAACGCGTTGCTCATTCCCGTTCAAACTGCACATAAAAAAATTTTAATTCCATAAAATTATGGTTATATCAAGCGTGCCCAGCCCTATGCGCTTGATACTCAATTGTTTTTGTAAATGTGCTTAGCTATAGGGCTGTGCTCTTTAATACACAAATACTGCGCTCAGCATTAAGCTCAATTCAGACTATTATACTTGTCAAAAATTCAATTAATACGTGCAAGTCTGAATGTAATCCGTCATACATACAAAAAATAATACGATAAAAATTTGACATCCCATATGACTTTGTTGTTTTTTTGAAACTTTTCAAAACGATAATACTTTACATTGGATCAGGGTTGTGTTTTTTAGCACATCAGCTAATTAAAAATTGAGTAGTCGGCTACTTTGTAGCCGATGGGGTGCCGTCACTGATAGTATTTTTTGTCGTTATAAAAAGCTCGAAATTTGGAATTTAGCTGTCATTTATAAATGTATTTTGCGCATGCTATATTTAGAACATAAAATATGTTTGTGCTATTGAATTTGGATGTGTTATACATAATTATTATTTTAACTGTTGAAGAATTTGACGGGCCGGCACGTTTATCGCCTACGACGAATAGCGCACCTGCCGCCGTGAAAAGTTTTATGATGGCACATCTATGTTGGTTTATATCAAGTGTGACGGTGTGAATGCAAAACCTAATTTACGTTAGACTTTTTGACAGTCGCAAGAAATGTGTTTAGACTTTTATCTCACAAAATCTAATGAAAGAATTTATACTTGTATAATAGTCTGATTGGGCCTTTAGCAGTGAAAAATACACAAAAAACTTTGACTTTTATATTTTTTTTTCGTTCTTCACCGCACACACAACAACACTTTCGCATGCTTTGTTGGCAAACATTGACGACAGCTATTATCTGTGTGAAATTTGTTTTTGTAAATGTTTTGCTTTTTACAACAAAAAATATTAAATAAAATTAGTTTTTCCTTAAATGTATTGGTGTTTACCCTTTCATATAGAACTTGTGGGCACCACTGGGCTATATTATCTAAATACTTATGTATATAAATATGTTCATTAATATTATTTATCACTTAAGGCCTCCTATTGAGTAACCCTTTATATGATATTCAAATAAGATAGTGAATTTTTTTGATTCCTATAACTGAAATATGTACCTATGTACATTTTCAAATTGTTATTAATGATATAAACAAGCTGTGTTTGGAATTCTTTAAAAACAATCAAACATAGAAAATTATTTAACAACAGCAACAAAACAAAAAAAAAAGCGTAATTTTTTTGTTGGCTGTATTAAAAAAAATAAAAAATCATGTTTAAACATGCACCTGCTGTGCATTTTATGCGCTCAAAAAGCAAAAACTCTCAACACAAACGCAAAAAGCAACAGAAATCTTAATCGATTGCATTAAAAAAGTTATTAAAAGTCAAACAAAAAATCAAACCACAATAAAATTACCGCAAAAAATTGGCATTGATCGCTTAGATTCCCACATAAAAAATTTTACGTGGAAACACAATAATAACAGCAACAACGAAACACTCTTTGTGTAGAAGAGAGAAAAACAAAATAATAAGAATAAAAATTTGAATATGAAAAAAAAGACAACCCATTGTGATAACCTGCCGTGCTTGAATGTGCTTAGAACAGCAACACAACATTCAACTTGTTGCGTTTGTGCAAAAGTGAGAAATTACGGAAAAAAATTTTTAAATAAAAAACAATTATAAAAGACCCGCAAACGATGCGTAGATAATGATAATGAATTTAATTTCTAGATAGAGCGTCAAGAATATGAACACAATTACGAAATGACTTGATTATGATATGAACTCAACCACATTGAAAGGCAAGGCTACCAGACTACTCTACAATCACATTCCCAATATGAAAATTTTCCTACCCAAAATACCCCAATATCCAATATGTTTAGGGTGATCCAACCAGCCATCGTTGCCAACACGTAATATACGTCACTGTCCAAAAAACAATGAACATCTTTAAGCTCTTTGCTGCAGAAAGTTTATAAACAGTGGCCGAACTACTCGTATAATGCATGATCTTATTTGTATGTCATACCTTAACGTCTGTTTCTGGCTCAACTTAAATTATGTTTCACTGTTTGACAAATTCCACCAGGGAAAGAAAGTGGCGCAATTGAACAGCTCGCTTAGATTAGTGAAGCCTTTTATGAAAATTATCTTTCAAATTAAAATGCATTTCAAGAACTTCGCTATGTTTCATTATAATCCAAATGTGTCCACAATCGAGCGAACTGTGCACAAATGTCATCAAATCGGATGTGTACACTGAAAAAATTTTGTTCAGAAATTCTCTGAATTTTGACATTACTTTTATGAGTTTTTTCATTATTTTTCAACAATTGTAACTTTTCATAGAAATAATGAAACAAATTTCATTAGATTATTTTAATGAAAACCTTCATAAAAGTAATGAAACATTTTAATAAGGAACATTTTCATTAAAAGTATGAAAGACAAATCATATGATTAGTGAAATAATTTTCCTAGATCAACGAATCAATTTCATAAAGCACATGAAAACTGTACATTAAATTAATGAAAAAGTAACATTTATTTAATGAAATAACTTCTTTGTACTAATGTAATATATTCATTAAAAATATGAAACTCCTTCATAAGGTCAATGAAGTTATTTCATTTATCTAATTTTATTATTCATTGAGCACCTGAAAAATTTACATTAAATCAATGAAATAGTTACATTTGTTTAATGAAATAATATCATAACACACATTAATAAAATATGCTCACAAATGTTCATAATAAGATCAATGGAATTATTTCATTTATTCATTGATACTTTATTTCATTACAAAAACAATACTATTCCTGGCTTTTGTGAAGTTGTACCTAATTATGATAAAAGAAAATGTTGAACAAGTATTCACCAAATAAAACAGATTTTATTAATTCAAATGACTTCAATATACTGGTATTTAAATTTTTTGAACTATTATTATGCTGATTTGGGTACATACACATATGTACACACATACCCAAGTTCGGTAGCCAGAAATTTTTTTTGTCATTGATCTAATGAATTTTATTTCATTGGAATTATGAAACTCATAAAACTTACATTTTAATAAAAAAAACTTGACATTTTTAAACTGTAGCTTAAGATTAATAAATGCCCATTAATATATCTTACCAAAATTCAAAGAACTAAAAAAAAATATTAAATTTTGTTGTAGCTATAAATCCAATGATTTTTTTTTAATGAAACTATGCAACTTAATGAAACCATTCTGATGAAACTATTTCATAATATATATGAAGTTTCATCCATATTGTGAAAAGTTTTCATTGGATTAATGAAAAATATTTAATGAAACAGTTTCATTAAATATATGTCGCATAATTCTTTTAGTGTAGAAAGTGTAAAAACAGCTTCACATGCTTGAACTGAGCAAGCATTCTCGGAAAAATATTGCTGTTGTTCACCATAACGTGGCAGAAGAGCCATCAACCTCGACTCGTCATCGTGCCAAATAAATGAACATCTCACTAACATCACTGATGCGAATTTTGAATAAAGGTTTGGACCGATTTCAATGCTTGTTGGAACTGACAGAATGTGACATAGATTTACATCATAACCTGTCTTGATGGCCTTATCTGCATGGCTCAAATTGTTCACGATTTACCAGCGCCCTGTCTGGCTGTCAATGCAATTGGTCGCAGCTTCTGTTATATTTGTTTGTGGACAAACCTTTTGTTGAAGAGTTCGGGCCTTCTAATCTTTCCTGTATGCAATTTCCTAGGCAGTCGATGGAGGACAAAGCTCAATGAGTCGGAGCCCATTAAGATTACAAGCCCTCAGCCAAGCATCACTACTGGTTCCTTACATTACAGGTATCTGTTGCCAGCCAACAGCACCTTGGGGGTTATTAGCCTCCGAAAATCGGCATTGCACGATAGTTATCAGTAATACTAAGTGCCAGTTCTTGGTTTACGAAGCTGTTCGTTCGTTCGCACAATTACATCTAAACCAATAGCAAAATTTTAAATATTGTTTCAATGGCGATGTTATCTCACGTCGCACAGTGGGGCCAGACGAAAAAAAGGGTAATAAATCCGTATATTTGAAACATGCAATCTGATCATAAAACAATATGTAACAAAATCATAGAAGAGCAAATAAGATAAAAGAATAATGTAATTTGAAGCACCCTGTTATATCATATGGTAGCCTACAGGGCGTCAAAGTTGACTACCTCGGGTATGGAAAAGTTTGCTCGCCTCATTACTTATGTAAATATTATATGATTTTAATAAATTTAAACTTTTTTGAAAGCTAATAAGAAGAAAAAGAAGTGTAGGATGCCTTTCTCCTTGCGCCTTTCTGGCGCAAAAGTAATCCTCCTATCAGAAAATGCTATAAATTTTGCGATTGGCCCCTAATGTCAGTTCTGTTTTGACATTTGTGTAGTAAACACATGCGAAATACACGTTAATAAACAATATTACGCTACTGGTATATGAGATGAATATAGATAGAAAATAATTAAATGCTCGGTGGCTTAGTGGTTAAAGCAGTAGATCATGATACGTCATGACCCGAGTTCAAATCCCAGTGGGTGCTGATGAGTAGTGTAGCGACTACGAAACAGCTAGTTGTCCCCCAGCTAAAGATTTGATTATTATTTTTCTTGTCTTCTTCAATCAAAATTATTGATCAGATCAGGATTGTATTGTAAAAAATCCTTCTTAAGAAAAAAACTTAAGAAAGAAAAAACCTGAACTATAACCCGTTGTACAAATGTACAAACCAAAAATTTAATTTAAAATATTACGCTACACTGCTCCAGAATGCGGAATATTAGAGACTATTTATTTGACCCCAAGAGGAAGATGATTTTTCATCAAAAATAATCATGAGTGATGGGGCCCATTTCCATCTTAGCGGGTACGAAGAGCCATTACACCCGCCAAAGTCACTGTATGGTTTGCTGTTTTCGCTGGAGAAGTCATAGGACCTTTTTTCTTCGAAGACGTCGCAGGCCAAACGGTTACTATGAATGGTGAGCGCTACAGAGCAATGATCAACGAGTTGTTTTTGCCGCAACTTGATGAATTGGGATTGGAAAACATTTGGTTGCAACAGGACGGTGCTACGGCACACACTGCACGTGCCACAACCGATATGCTGAGGGGTGATTTGCACTGGACAGCAAGAGCGCCTGATTTTACCGCTGTAGACTTCTTTTTGTGGGGCTTTTTGATGTCGCGGGTTTATGTTAACAAGCCTCAGACTCTTGAAGCTCTTAAAGACAATAGCCTTCAATAATGTGAGGACCTATTGCCGGAAGTTTTGGACAATGTGATGGAAAATGCTATAAAAAGGGCTCAAGTGACAATCAACTGTGGCTATTTACATGACATCATATTCTCGACTACATGTAAAAAAATTAAAAGAATAAATAAAAGAAATAAAAGAAGAATCAAAGTTTTTAATTTTTTTTGTTTAATTACAGCCAAAAAAATCGGAAGGTTATTTTTGCGCCACCCTGTATCTGCAATGGATTTTTTCTCACGAGATTAAGGATCTTTTTGTCAAAGCCAATATACTCGTACAAATATTTGCGCAACATGCATTTATCATCTAGGGCTCATACAATTGTAATCAAGTGTCCAGCGAATTGCATAAACATATTATGGAGAGAATCTGGTTTTCAGCCGTACGTTTTCCGTCAATATTCCGTTGAAAGGTTCAAGCCAAACGAACACAAATAATATCCCTTCTTTCCTCCTTTTCACAACCACAATTTTCCCAACTCAAGTATAAAGCCCAGTATTTGTGGAGTACTAACAAGATTTGAGTACTGGTGCAAGATTTTTATCTTATCAGGATAATGACATTTTTGTTTTAAATTTGAGGATATGAAAATGATTATCGTGGATAACTGTCATGATGGCCTAACATCACGGCTGTCTTAACACCAGTCTCCTATGCACGGCAACACACCATCCGCTAGTAGTGATCCAATCGCATGCTATTCGGAATATGATCTCACCCTTGAGTAGAAGTAGAGCTTTTGTAAAACTCGAGCTGATCTATAAATTACCGTACCCGATCGCAACGCAATATTACACCGAGCTCATTTTTTTTATAACAAATACAAAATCTACCATTGCCTTTGCATTCAAGTTTAAGTAAGATAAACTAAGTTCCTTTGCTTCAATTATTTTCCTTATGTGCAAAAATGCACATAAATGCACAAAAATGATCTCCGAAGAATTGCAGATCCTACAAACCAAATTTTCTAATCACATTGACAAATTTCAAAAAGGAAAAAGATAGAGAATAATTAAGTAAGGCAGCAGATCATGATACGTCATAACCCGAGTTCAAATCCCAGTGGGTGCTGATGAGTAGTGTACCGACTACGAAACAGCTAGTTGTTCCCCGGCTGAATATTTGAATATTATTTTTCTTGTCTTCTTCAATCAAAAATTATTGATCAGATCAGGATTGTATTGTAAAAAATCCTTCTTAAGGAAAAACTTAAGTTAAAAAAAAAAAATTTTTACAAAAAGTCCCCGTTTTTGTTTTAAATCCATTTAGTTGACAACACTATTATGTATAATGATACTGATACGGCCTTCAGAATATAAGTGGTAAGGAGAAATATGTTTTTTTTTGTTTTATACTCAAATTTATTCAAGGTTATTTAAGAGCATTGCACTATAAACTACTGCCTGCCAGCAGTGTTCGATATTCTTGGCAAACCTAAAAGTATGCTGCAGAATACAAGTGCTGCAATTAATGTGTTTTGAAATCTAACACATTTTGAAAACGTTTCGAAAAAAGAGGAATATGAAAGTTAAGAAACATTAATTTTATTTTATTTTCACAAAACAAGCAATGCTTTCACAATTTTTTTTTTATTTCTGTGAAATGAATTTTTTTACAATCTTTTCTTTTCTACTGTTGTTTTTTTTTCTTTTTCTTTCTTTTCCCGTAAAATATTGTTACGCTGAAAAATATGTTTGTTAATTGTTTATATCTGCTTTGAATAGTTTGAAATTTATTTATAAATCGCAATTTTATAAATACATTCACTGCCTATAAATTGTTTCTCTCGTTTTTTTTTCACATACAAACGATTTTTTATTCGCTTTTAATGTTTCATCAACCAGTTTGGTGACATTCCACGAAGATTGGAATCTGTATCTGTAACGTGCATTCAGTACGAGTATGAGAGAGTTTATCTCGTTGCTGTTTTCGTATTTAATGCATTCAATATTCACGTTACGTTACAGATGTTTGAATAAAAAATAAGGAAAAGAAAAAAAAAAAAATTAATAATAAAAATAAAAAGCAAATCCAAGATGATCATATGGGTGACTAGAAATCATTATTAAAACAAGTAACGTAAAAGATATTTGCTCACTCGTACATATTCGTATTAAAAGATTAATTTATTGTATTTATGTATATTTTTTCTATCTTGAGTTAAAGAATTTTTTGTTTATTATTTATTTAAGTTTTTCGAATACTTTGTATTGGAATTCATATACAATCGGCTGGCTTGTGAAGTAGTATTTAAGGAAACTAAACACAATTTTGATGAAGAATAATGAACTTTTTCTCAGTGACAGTGAAAAATTTGTTTGAAATATAAGAAATTATTTAATGTAGATCGAGATCAAACTATTTGCAAAACAAACTAGATTCTGGTAGGATCCCAGCGGGCTGTTCTCTAAAGCGAAGACGACCCATAGGCGGATACTTTTTTCACTTTCCATAAATTTTTTTTTGGAAGTTTTACAAATTCGCCCTGCTAAGGTAACAACTCTCCCATGACCCGACGAGGCAACCCGGTTTCACTCACAAGAACATTTTCTTTTTTTCGTTTTCAATAACGAAACTCGTGGAACCAATTCAAAATTGCTTGAATGCGGACCTGTAAAAAACCCTGTTTCACCCACAGGAACATATTTTCTTCGTTTTCAATAACGAAACTCGTGGAATCAATTCATAAATTATATGAATATCATAAAAGAATATATGGGTTCAAACACAAATTTTGTAAAAATTAATTATTGAATAAAAAAAATTTCTATACAAAAACAAAATATCATATCAATGCTAATTTTTTCGATATAAATATATATACATATGTACAAAGGATTTTTTCAGACAAAAGTTTTATTGATTTAACTTTTACTATAATTTTTTCTGTACGCTAACAGCTAGATTACCAATCTAGAGAGAGCGTTTGCAATCTAAGTGAAAGAAAATTAATTTGGCTTTGACTAACTTTATTTCATGCAAAAGATGTCTCAGAACTTTAATTAAAATATATAGGTAAAAACGAACGAATAATAGTGAGATAGACAAACCCAAATTGATTCGAATGTGAGTGACTAACTTTCTTTCGCATACACTTGCTTTCGAGTTAGGTAAACTAGCTGTAAATTAGATATTTTCCCCCATACTCCGACAGTTTATAAAAGTTCAACACCATTCATTTGCTTTTACATTATTACAACTATTACTTACGCAGTAATAAAGGGTATTTTTTATAAAGGTGTAAAACTTTAAACTGGCAACACCGTCTTTAAGCTGGCGGCCATTATATACATATATTTTTTTATTTTATTTTTATACCGTTTGTTTGTGATTCGATTTCTAATTTCTACATTTTTATTTCCCCCCTGGGGAACAGGTTTTGCCTTGGCGTATTCCTAACTTGGGTACTTTGTTTTTCGGGGAAAAGAGGAGAGTTTGTTTGCTTGTTTGGTGCGGCAAACAAAACTCTAGGAAGCCGCATGACTTATGTTGTGTTAGCTTCCGAAACCCTTACCAAGGGTATAAATTGGCAGAACGGGGATCAGCATGGCCCCCGGGTAGTTCTGCTTGCGGGTCGACCCGGGCTGATGATGGTTGAGGTGGCTACCTTGGCTGAAACGTTCTGGCTGTGGTTGAAACCTAAATCGCAGGAAGGGAGTGTTAGTATCCTTGATGATTGTTTGGTGTGTGGCTTTTCTCGAGGACTAACAGTCTCCCGACAACAGGAACCAGTGGTGATGGTTGACGGGTGAGTTGGTTTAAGGGCTGATGCTCTTAGTGGGTTTCGGCCTACCAACTCATTAAGCCTTGTCCTCCATTGAATGCTGCGAAATTGCATACAGGAGGGATTAGAAGGCCCGAACTCCTCAACAAGAAGTTGCTCATATGACCGCAATCATATGGCAAGAATTGCTACCTGTGTGAGCCTGGTAAGCCACACGGGGGCGCTGGCGAATCGTGAATAATTCACTCCGTGGAACTGGTCCATCATCAAATAAGGCCGCAAAGCAGGTGCTGATGTAAATCTTTTTCACAACTGTAATTTCTACAGTTTTTATTTGCGACCCTATAAAGTATATATATTCTGATTCAGAATTAATGGAAAAGTCGATTAAGCGATGTCCGTCTATCCGCTGTTGAAATACCATTTCTGGGAATACCATTGGACCTAGAAACTTTTTTTCACCATTCTTTTACCCCATCGATTCATGGATTTGCTATTGAAATTCAGTAATATCGGTTCATATATAGCTGAGATACATCCGAAATTCCGAAAAAAGCCAATTTTTTTTTTTGCAATTTAGTATGAACATTTTTGAAAAAAAAAAATTTTTTGTTTTGCGTCAAACTTCACACACTTATTAGGCATGGTGACTAAAAGGCAAAAAAAAATTTTTTCAGATATCGATATATACCCGAGAAATAGGCCAAATCGGGTTTTTCATGAAAATATCGCATAAGCGCAGTTAAACAACATTCTTTGTTCAAAAGCAGTTTTGGTAATAAAATAAGGTTATATAAATATGGAAAATGAAAATTTTCGATATCGGTCCATATATACCCGAGATATAGTCTAAACCGGGGGCTTCATGAAAAAGTCGCATAAGCGAACTTCAACAACTTTTTTTGCTAAAAAACAATTTTGGTAATAAAATTTGGTTATAAAAATATGGAAAATGAAAATGTCCGATATCGGTTCATATATACCCGAGATATAGCCTGAACCGATTATTCCATTAAGATTTTGTTTTTTGCTGAAAAGCAATTCTCGTTATAAAAGAAGGTTACTTAAACACAAAAAATAGAAAATTGCGATATCGGTTCATATATGACCGAGATATAGCTTAAACAAACTTTTCCATGAAAATCTGGGGTTCCTCAAGGATGTCATCTTGGACCACTACTTTTTGCTTTATTTATTAATGATTTACCAAGTGTTATAAAAAGTTCGTATGTGCTTATGTGTGCTGATAACGTAAAAATTTTTTACCCCTACAACAATTATATGGATCACAAGTTTCTTCAAGATGACTTAAACTCGCTATATTCGTGGTGTAGTGCAAATTTAATGAAATTAAATTTAAAAAAAAATGCAAGTATATGTATGTGTTTCTTCAGAAAATGCTACTTAAACATTAAATACATTCTGAGTGGTTATGAGTTGGATAAGGTTGATACTTTTAAGGATCTGGGAATCATGTTAGACTCAAAACTTAACTTTATTCAACACATTACTTTGGCTGTCAATAAGGCAAGAGGTCTTCTTGGTTTTATCAAACGCTGGGCTAAGGAGTTTGATGACCCTTATGTCACTAAACAGTTGTTTACATCTCTTGTTCGGCCAGTTCTGGAATATGGCTCAACTATATGGGATCCAACATACAAAGTTTACATTGATAAGATTGAAGCAGTGCAGAAACAATTTCTATTGTTTTGTCTAAGAGGATTACAATGGAATCTTATTCTGCGAGACTTGCACTTATTAAGTTACCATCCTTGCATAGTCGCAGAACTATGCTGAACGTAATGTTTGTTTGGAAAGTAATTAATTGTACTATTTATTTAGTTTTTTGGTCAGCAATTTAACTTTTAATGTTCCACGCTACTCTTCACGCTTCTACTTTCCGCTTATGATAAAAACATTTAGAACAAATTATGCCAACTCTGCATCTCTAATTAAGTGCTGCAAAGATTTCAATAAGCTGTATTGCCACATGGATTTCTCCTTAAATGATGATGTTATAAAACGTAATATTATTTATACCTTGAACTCTTAAATTATTATATTTTTGAATTTAATTAAATTATTTATTTGTAAGTTCAATTTAAAAAGTCTGTACGAAATTGTAATTCATAGACTTGTAAATAAATAAATAAAAAAAAATAAAAAATGTTCATGAAAGATTTCTTTTTTGGAATAGTGATTACAAGGTAAAAATATTTTTTCCCCGATATCGGTCCATATATATCCGAGCATATTAAGTTCAAATTTGTAATATATACTATACATATAAGTGACTATTGTGAAGGGTATTTTAGATTCGGCCCACACTCTTACGTGTTTTTTTATGCTTGGACCAACAGTACTCAGGGGATAACTCCTACATATGAAGTGCATTGTACCAGAACTGGGAAAATAAGTTTTGTGGAGGGGGAAACAGGGAGTAGTATTTGTGAACACTTGACTTGAGCCTTCCAACGTTATAACAGACAGGAAGCATGTCTGCAGGCAACTTATTCCACAGACGCAGCGTACGGCTGAAAAACGAATTCTCTCTGTAATGCGTAGTACGATTCCCCCGGCAATCGACCACAAATAGATGGGCGCTAGATGATAACGGCGTGTTACGTAAAAATGTGTGGGTTTCTACCGGATATCTGTAGATCTTTGATGCACAGATATCCGGTAGAAACCTGTCTATGTTACAAGCTGGCTCAATTTTATGAATTTTATGGTTCAGTAGTTTCAAAAATTATCGCGACATGTTCAATGTTCATGTTCATGTCGTGAGTTTTATTGAATTATCTCATTAGTAGAGTAAATGAGCGATACATTGCAATCTTATAAATATTGTTTTTTACGTTTAAGGAAGATTTTATTTATACATTCTTTTTTATATTAAAATTAGTTCAGTTGCTTTCAATATTCACTTGCTGATCTTTTATTACTCACTCATGTTACGCACACATGCATATAATTTTAATTAAGACATTATGATTATTTCACTTTGTTGCAAAGTAGACAATAATTATTTAATTTGCTTACAATTTATTTATAAAATAAAAAATGAAACAAATGTTCGGATTAAAACTAAAACATACTACTCTTGATTATAAATTTTCTTTTTATTTCATTTTAATTTATTGCAAATTCAGCAACGAAAGTTAATAATTTTTAAGGATGTTGACTTTAATTGATTACTTAATACAACAATGAGTCACTTTTGTTTATATTTAGACATTTTGATATAGACTGTAGAATAAACTGATTTCTAGGAAAATCTTAACTGTGTTAGAATTCATGTTTACAATTTAAATGGGTTTAAAGAAAATATCGCTCCTTTATTGCAACATAGTCATAAAGCTAAAAAGCTTGTTTCGAGCAAAACACATTTTAAATTTTTAGTTTCCATACAAGTCTTAGAAAATTTTTTTAGAAAATATCTCCTAAAGGAGACAGTTGAAAGGTAATTTAAATAAAATTTTGGCACAATATAACTCGAAAAGCTCATTTTTTGAGATATGAATATGTTGCACTAAAGGAGCGATATATTTTTTGCTTAACAACGTTTGTCAGCATTTCCTCCTGGGGGCTTTGTTGATCCTCGCGGGGTGGAAAACTATGCAGTAGGATCAGTTATGTTCAAAATAGTGGTGGTCAAACATTCATATCTATACGATTACAAATGGTGGTCCTTGTTTGTTCTGTTCCATAATGTTCTACTGCTGGTTTGTTTTGTTTTAAAGATTGATCTAAAATACAGTGATTAGAACTACTGTATAGATGTGTTCTTTAGAACGTTCTGTGCAACCTTTTAGCACGCACTTTCGTCATGATCAGCAGCGAGATGGTTTGCGAGAAGAACCTCCCGGCCGCTTTGATGATCCCCGTGAGGTGGAAAACTATGCAGTAGGATCAGTATTGTTCATAATAGTGGTGGCCAAACATTCATATCTATACGATTACAAATTGTGATCCAAACAAAACGAACGATGTCAATTATATTGCTAAGAATATTTTGTCACATCTAACCCAGTGTGCAGCTGTTGATCTGCTTATTAAAAATGTACAAACACATTCATACAAACAAGATAAAACCAAAACCATAACACACAACCAAACAAACATATAGGGTGTTTTTTTAAGCCCGATAGAACTTGAAATTGTAAAAAATAACACAAAAAATTAAATTGTAATCAAAATTTTTTTTTATTCGAAAGATCAATACGTGACATTAACATTTGAAAATGATTTCGGGCATATGGGCACCGCGGCTGTTCTTGACGAAGCGCATTCTGGACGTCCAATTTTGGGCCACTTTTTCGAGCACTGCTGGCCGTATGTCACGAACAACACGAACAATGCTGGCCTCCAAGGCGTCAATTGTTGCTGGTTTATCAGCATAAACCAGTGACTTCACGTAGCCCCACAGGAAATAATCGAGAGGTGTCAAATCGCACGACCTTGGAGGCCAATTGACAGGTCCATTTCTCGAAATCAACTTATCGCCAAATTTTGATTTCAGTAAGTCGATGGTTGCGTTCGCCGTATGGCACGTAGCGCCATCCTGTTGAAACCACATCTCCTCCGGATCAATGTCATCCATATTTTCAAACAAAAAATCATTGATCATGGTGCGGTAACGATCTCCATTGACCGTAACGCGAGCTCCGGCCTCATTTTTGAAGAAATAAGGTCCGATGATGCCACCAGCAGGAAAACCGCACCAAACAGTGCATTTTTCTGGATGTAATGGAGTCTGTAGGGTCTCTTGTGGATTGGTCTCACTCCATATGCGGCAATTTTGCTTATTAACAAACCCGTTAAGCCAAAAATGCGCCTCATCGCTGAACACAATTTTGCGTCTATAAGTTGCGCGAATCGACGACTGATTTTCAAAGTAAATTTGGATAATTTCGTAGCGTTGTTCAAGCGTGAGTCTATTCATGATGATTTGTCAGAGTATACTGAAACAAATAAAAAAAATGTTTCATCAAAATTAAATTTTTTGTGTTACTTTTTACAATTTAAAGTTCTATCTAGCTTAAAAAAACACCCTTTACATGATTTAAAATACGCAAAATTCCAAGTACATCAACTACAAATGATGTTGTTGCTTTTCTTGTATTCCTGGTATTATTGTTTGTTTTTGAGACTTGCTTATTATTCGCAAGCATGTGTATGAGTGTGTATGTGCGAAAGAAATACATTTGTACATTATGAACGACTAGAAAAATTCACGTCGTTTGTAGAAACTAATAAAGGCGTATAAACAGCAGGCAGATCGGCAACAACCAGACAGTCATAAGTCATAAAGTAAGCAAATCTAGTGTTTTAGTGCGCAGCAGTACTAAGTGTAAATAAAGTTTGTGGATTATTTAAGTACTGTATAACAATCAAGTGTGAGTATCATTACTTCTTGTACAATTGAAGAATCCGCAAAAGTGTTTGTAGAGGCAAAAACTAAACATTTTCAGAGAATTATCTTAATATTTTTTATTATGATAGAAAGCTGTGTGACCATTATGTGTGAAACAAAGTGTCAAGCAATACAACAGCTGAATTTTTTGCCCGACTATAACAAAAAATATGAGTTTGGCCACCACTGCTATACACACTTACTCGTGCTATATCGGACGGCGAAGTAAAATAAAAAAAAAACTTTATGTAAAAAACAAACTTGTGATGCCCTTAGGTCTACTAGTAGTAAAGGGTGTAATTAAATTCACCCTTCACTAGTTTATTTAATGGACAGTTAAATTTATTTTACATTGCCGAAAAGTTAAAATCAAATCCAAAATCATAGTCATAAACAGAATAGAAAACAAACCTGTCAATCAACTTCATGGAACATGTCAAATAAATACTAATGTTAACTAATTTATTTTTTTTTTTAATCATAAATAGTTTTGGCTTCAGGTTGCGGTGATTAAGGTTTTAACTTTGGCATCAAGAGTATTAAATAAAATAAAAAAAGAACCTTCAAATTTGTTTAATATTTCGAAGCTGTAACACACAAATTACTAAAAACATCAGCAACAGGTAGTCGAGTTTTTCAAATTTTGGGCTGTCACACTTAAAATTATTTATTAATAATTACATCAAATATAGGTATATTTCTACAAATCAATATATATGGCTGTTATTTCTGTGTTTTTACATTTCATAGTTGTTAATTAATTGTAATTTGTAAACCTGAAATTCTTTGAAAAATATGCTCAAGGGATCAACAAATATACTAAAGTTATCTTGTGAATAATTTGGGATTATCCTGCGGCTGAATTACATTTGTCGCAGCCATGAATTATATTCACCACACGGGTGGAAATCATAACTGAACTACATTCGCTGTGGTGGTGAGATATATTTACCATTAGAAAACCCTTCAAAAATTTAGTAATACTTTGAAAGAAAAATGTCTCGTTATGGGCGTAGTGTGGTTCTAATATTCTACCACTACCTGTATATTATGATTTTTAACCGCTATAATTTATTTATATCAGCAGTGCCCATGCCTTATGCGCTAGATGCTCTTTAATACACATAAAAATTTTTCAAAACACTTTGTGGATTCTTCAATTGGAAATGTAACAATGACACAGACTCTTATTTATTAGACAGTACTATAATACTCGTATTTATTTATTCATTATAAATTAACTTAAAATTAAAATTTTTAATGTAATGTTAGGAAGTAGAGCTATAGCGACTTAGGCCTTAATCTCGATTTAGGTATTGTTATTTTGTTAAGGCTGTTTAAATAAAGTTATAAATATTAGATTCCGTAAGAAATTGGATAATAAGCTGGATATTTTCTATAATAATTCACAACTTTATTTACACTTACTGCCACTGTGCTTTAACGCACTAGATTTGCTTACTTTAATGATTTACGACTGTCTTGCACAACGTTTAAAATTAGACTCTGCTGAACATCTGCCTGGTACTTAAACTTCTTTCTTACCTGTTACAGTGCTCATGAGCTTTTTAGTTAATTATAATTCCAGACTCAAACGTACAAAATATAGCTGTTACACATATACTTGCGAAACGATAAGAACGCAACAACAACAATAAAATCATTGGTGGTTGATTTACTTGGAATTTCGATCATGTACGTTGTTTGTTTATGTATTATCTTTTTGGCTTTATCTTGGGTATGTCTGGATGTGTACGGATGTGCCGTGGGTTAGAAGTGATATAAATTCGTAACAATACCGGCCGCTTAAGGCCTTGTTATACTATCCTACACGATCGTGCAATTTACCATACATAACATGTGTGCTGAAAAAGTACTAAAAATGCAACTGTGTGGCAGAGTTTTTGACAAATCGTCAAAAACTCTGCCACACAGTTCGTTTGAAAATTTTTATAAGCATTTTCATAACATGATGTTAAACGAATTACTTCGGTTCCTTTTTTGCTTCATCTTTTATCTTTTGTCATTTTTTAGTTCACTTTTGCTTTTGATCTGACCGGTAGTTCGTCTCAATACAAAGTGAATTAAAAAATGACAAAAGATAAAAGATGAAGCAAAAAAGGAACCGAAGTAATTCGTTTAACAGCCGCGTTGCCAGAAGCTACGAAAAACTATTCATGGGTTCTGACAAGAAGGGTTGCCATACCTGAACATCCCCCCCTTGTTATACTAGGATAACAACGATGGTCGGGATGCGCATGTTGGGCTCTTTACAGTCATAGGTAAGATTTATAATAATAGCTAGGAGTGCAGTGGCGGAAAAGAAAGAAAAAACGTTTATTAAATTGCAGGATCAACTGACAAGTTCAAAAGTAATATAAATTCAGGTAATAAAGAAAATGAGTGTTGTATAAATGTATCTCAAACTAAAATAGATGACAAATTCAAGTTGTATAAATTTAAGCAGAAATTACATTGTACATATAATATAGAATGAAAAAATAGAAAAAACATATTATCTAGACGGCAAACTTGCCGATGACGATCCACCCTAGTGCGGTATCCTGGGCTAGCGGGGAACCCATGCCCGTTGTTTGCAGTCCCGCCCTGATTAGCCTGGGGTGTAGACATCGGCTCCCAAAATGAAATTAATCGTATTAGCTTCATAGAAGTCGGGGTTAACCAGGCGTAGATTCTTGTAAGCATCCGCGGCACTCCGGTCAAGTCGCTTCTTAGGTGGCCGTTCAGGTAATGCAGATGTTATGCAGGCTCTGACTGTGAAACTCCCCCCTTCTCCCTCGAACCGGTTTCGGAGTGAAAACTGACACCACTTATCTTTATCAAATCGTTCAAACGGCAGATGGTACCTGTCTAATAAAAACTTTGCTATTGAGCTGGTAGCATCGCCCGGGTTTACCAATCCCCGTACGTGGCACCATTCCTCTCTCAGGTTAATACGAATTATCACTGTTGGTACTACGGTAGTGGTGTCTGCTTTGGTCAGGTAGTCATTGGCTCTGGTGATTTCCGGTGGATGAAGGAGGGAGTGGTGTTGAGCGTTACAGTCCGAACAGCGCTGCTTGCATTTTGTTAGAAACTTTTTTCTTCTGTTGTGGGTTAAAAAGTAGAACTATTTGTCCTTTCTGGAAACCATCAGAGTTTGCACTCCTTTATACCCTTCTTTCATCTTATCCCTGACAATTTAGGATCGAATTTTTAACAATATATACAGGGTATTTCAGAACTCAACGTCAAATCGAAACAGGGTGACAAAATTGATTGTAACAATCATGAGTAATATCAGAAAAAAATATAAAAAAAGTACAGGGGCTTGTGCGAATAAGATTTTTTTCTGATTTTTCTCATGATGGCTGCAATCTCATGATCGGCTTGACGTTGAGTTCTGGCTAAATCTTGCATTCGACATATGATTTTTTCGTGTTTGCAATGAAAGTATTTTTTTCTATTTATAATTGTTATTTCTTTAATGAAACAATATTTATAATCCGCATGAAGCTTTACGTTGGCCTAAAAACAATGACAAAATCGTAGCATTAATGCAAAAAATCGTTGTATTTACGAAAGACTTTTTTATCAGTGTTGCAAAAATTTTTTTTTCACATTACAATAGTAAGTAATATCTACATTTTATGTGTTACCTTAGACCCATACTCTGCGGAAGACTCCTATATATGCAGTAGTTAATAAAGAGGAGGAAAGAGGGAATAGTGGTGTGCTTTTTCTCATGATGTCTGCAATCAATCGCCCTATTTCGGCATGACGTTGAGTCAATATATGAGTTTTTTATGTTTGCAACAAAAACTTTTTTTCCATCTACAATTGTAATTTCTTTAATGAAAAATATTCATAGTCCGTATGAATGAAGCTTTACGTTGACTTAAAAGCAATGAAACATCGTAACATTAATGAAAACTATCGTTGTATTTAAGAAAGCTTTTTTTACAATAGAAAGTAATGTTCACATTTTATTTTTTATTTTGGACCACTGCTCAGGGGAAGACCCCTACATATGCAGTTCATTGTACTGGAACTAGGAAAATGGTTTATGAAGATATTATGAAGGGAGCAGTGTTGTGGTTAATAAAAAATCTTTATTTATTTCATTAGGAAAGATGTATTTCCTTTATACGACTGACTTTTTCTAAGAATTGCACACGAGTGTTTTCCTACGCAGACTAAGAGGAGGCTTATAAATAGAGTCCAGCATAACTATTTATTAAATATGCACAACAACAAAAACACACAGCACATATTTCTGTATATTTTTCTACTGCATTTATGCTTTATAAACATTTATAATTTATAACTTGTTTTTTACCACCAAATACTTCTTTTTGGGATCTCATCAGCAGACAGACACCAACTCAAGCTGCAAGCAAAGTTCAAGCACACGCATTCTAGCAGCGATAGCAGGCATAAAAATTTTTATTTAACTGGCATCTTACTGATCTAGAAGAAAGTATAATTTTATACATACATCTTAGATGAATTAAAGCTGGCAACATAAACCTGAAGCTCACATACTCGAGTTCTAATTTGCATGGAAATTTGATAAGAGACTTAAATGGTTGCGTAAATGTGCATAATGCAGACCTAATAAATTATTCCTTAAAAAAAGTGGGAAAGTGCTTGGCCTTCCAGCCAAGCCTTTCTACATTCTTGTGATCTTGATGATAATAAAAAAAAATATTAATTTAATAATGACGTTTCGCATTTCTTTCCACCTGATTCCAAGTTAATTTCTCAAAACTTAATTTATTTAAACTTTGAGCTCAATTCATGCATCGCTTTAAACCAGTCAAACTACGATTTTTATCTCTATTTTTACAATCTCTTCAATATCAAAGATTTAATTTATTTTGTTAATTTTTTGTTTGTTTTTTTTTTTTTTTTTTGATTCGCATTCATTTTTGTGGTTTCAAATATCTGGCCAATGTGTTTGTGTGACAACATTGTTAATGTTGTTGTTTTGTGTACTGTTGTTGAAGTGTGTTTGTGTGTGTGTTTTTCTTGGCTTTACTGCAAGTGAAAATACCACTTGTTACTTTTAACAAAAGTATTTACAATACACTGGAAAAATTTTTATTAAAAATAGTATTAAGTAAAAATTTTATGTGGAATAATTCTTCAAAAAATTGTCGACTTGAAATATCGCTCCTTTATTGCAACATAGTCATATCTCAAACAAGCTCGTTTCGAGAAAAACGCATAAAGTCTTTAGTTTGCATACAAGTCTTAGCAAATTTTTTGAGGAAATATCTCCTAAAGGAAACAGTTTAAAAGCAATTTGAGTAAATTTTTGCCACAATATAATAGGTACTACCATTTATATTGTGCCAAAAATTTGTTAACTCGAAAAGCTCATTTTTTGAGATATCACTATGTTGCAATAAAGGAGCGATACATGAAGTTGTTGCTTTTCACAAAATTATCTACAAGGGCGGTTCGGAAACTTCTTAGCTTAGCACAAAAAGCGCGTTATAAACAGAAAAAAGTGTTTTGGAAACTTTCATCTCTGCTATGAACATATGTTAAATTTTGTTTCGATCTGGTAACACCTTCATATAGAAACAGATGTTCACAAAAGACGCACTCGCGATTTTTTACAATGGAAAAATTAGAAATGCGTGGTGTCATTAAATATTTACATAAAAAAAGTTTTCTCGGGACAAGAAATTCATAATGATATGGTGAATGTGTTAGGTGAAAGTGCTCCTTCATATGCAACAGTCAAAAATTGGGTTGCTGAATTTAAACGTGGTCGGTCATACCACGTAGTGGGCGTCCAAAATGTCCAAACAGCAACAACAACAGAAATTGTAGCCAAAGTGCATGATATGGTATTAAATGATCGACGAATAAAAGTGCGTGAAATAGCTAATATCATGGGCATCTCAAATGATCGAGTCCATTTAATTTTGCATGAAGAACTACAGATGAAAAGGCCTTTTGCAAGATGGGTGCCGCATTTGGTAACAGTCATTTGTTAACAGAGACATGGATCCACCACTATACTCCAGAGTCAAAAAAACAATCCAAACAATGGACTGAAGCTGGAGGAAGTGCCCCAAAGAAGGCAAAAACAATTCAATCGGCTGGTAAGATTATGGCAACGGTTTTTTGGAACTTCAAAGGTATTTCATTGATTGACTATCTGTAAAAAGGTAAACCAACCTTTTGCATCAATTAAATATACAAGTTCGAGAAAAAACATCCTGGTTTACAACACAAAAAAATAATTTTTCATCAAGACAAATTTATGAAAGTTAAAGTTTTGAAATTATCTTTGAGTCTTAAGTCTCCTTAAGCACATGTAGTATGCGTGGTGCAAAAAAACATAAAAAAAAACAAAATGTTGAACATTTTGTGTAGTGTTGCTGGAATGCTGGCATGATGGCGGATGCTCCGGCTTTGGCTCGCCGATCGGGAGTGGTCCTTGCCGGCCAATCCAGCTCAATGCAACTACAAAAAAAAAACATACCAGCCTTTTTTTCAATTGCCAAACAAAATTCTATTTTAAGTGGTGAGGCCCTGAAGTGGAAAAAAATACAAAACTCAGCCATGGCTGTAGACTTTCATCAACCCGTCACACTGCCGACTGATAGTCTGTCGGCACGCCTGCCCTCCCCTGAAACCAAAATTGACTTCGCCTGGTCTTTTTCCTCAAATACCCCATATTTCTTTAATATTTTTGGCATACAACTTACAGCCAATGTTGTATACGGTTTTTTCGTACAATCTTACATCAGCCCACCCAACAAAACTGCTTTGCCGACACACAGTGTGCACACGACACACACGCTGTAAACATGAAAATTTGTACATTTTTAAGCTTATAATTTTTTCGAGTATTATTCACATATGGTCTTTTAAATACATCTCTAAACTATACAATATGTGTATACTCCAAAATAAATATCGCGTACGGATTTATTTTACTATATTTTTATTCTATCCCTCAATATTATTTTTATTTTCTGCATAAACTAACGTAAAAATGAGGTATGTATGTAGTTGTAAATGTGATCTACAGAAATCGTCAAAAACCACGATTGCGAATCTAGGTGTTCAGACGGTTGTTTTTGCTTCACACTGATGTTTACATATTTTGTGCAAACGTTTCACTAATTCTTTTTTCAATTTTTAATTAAATCTTTATGTAAGTATCAAATTTTTACATTTTCAATGTGTTTATTTTGATTTTACGCGCATTAATTATCTGTTTTTACTTTGTTCGGATTTTTTTTTGCAGCTAGTTCAGATAAACTAGCGATAATTTATTATCAAATTTGGAGATGACAGTAGATTTTGCTTGGTTCGCAACAAGATTCAAAATGAAGCAAGTTGGTTCGCTCATTAAATTTTGTATGGCGAATCATGTTGGTTCAATCAAGATTGGGCCGCGAACCACCAATGAGAGCGCGAACCTCGAAAATAAGCCTTCGTGTAAACATGCTATTATTTATAAATTGAGTGATTGATTGAATTTTTGGGTTCATTAAGGGGGAACGATTTAGCTATCGATATAATGCCATCTATATTTCGACCGCTTTAAGGCAGAACTAGTTTGTACGTTCTTTTCCGTTCTGAATCAGCTGTTTTGTTTCTGTTCAATATAAACTATATGTACATGGTTTGTTTTCACTTTTACGTTCTGTTCTGTTACGGACTAATCTGTTGAAAATAGAATTCAACGTTAAGTGACGGCCAGATATGTGTATGTTTTACTTTTTTCAGGTATGGAAACATTAATTTTTTATTCAAAAGTATATAAATTTTTTTTTTTTTTGTCAAAAGCTAAAAAAATTTGTTTCAATTAAAGATTTTTAAAAGTTAATACATTTTTATTTATTAAGCAACTATGAATTATGAAAAGAATATTATTTTAGCAAGGAAAAAATTATATTTTGTATAAGAAGTGTCATAAACTCTGCAGATTTTGAGAAAGAAGTGGTCTGTTTGATAACCATTTCTAAATTATTAATTTGTTTTTTTTTTTTTTTTTTCATACAAGATAACATTTATGTACATATTTGATTCTTCATTCCAATGTTTTTCTTTTATTTATGCTCTACTGTAAAATCCATCTGAATATTTTCGCGGAAAAAGTAATTGTAAAATATTTCCTACAGAAATGAACGTCATAGAACGGTAACGGAAAGTAAAAACTAATGAGGCCTTTAGCCATGAGGAAAAAATTGAATGATTTAAATGTTTCCAAAGACTAGCGTCTATCGAATACTTGATTTTAATGCCAGATGCCTTCAAAAAATATTTATTATTGTCACAAACCGTATGTAACAGTTATGTCATACGAGTCAAGTCATAGGCAAAAATAATGGCGATTTTTCTCGTTGTAAAATTAACATATTTGTTGTTAAAATTGTTCAGTTTTTACATCTGCTTGAATAAAAGTAAAAGAAGCAATCACATTAATTCAAAACCTTAAAGCCAGTAAAGCTGCGTACATGCGATACGAGTACGAGTACCTGCTTGGAAACTTTTGGCTTGTGTTACGACTTCTGCTGCCGTTTTGAATATATTTCGTTTTGTTGTCGCTAACGCTGTTGTTGTTGGTGTTGCTATTTCGACCTTTTCTGCTTTTGCTAATGACCAGTAGCTAAAACGCATCTGCAAATTATTGCGCATCTTGTTATCGCATCTGTTCGATCAACTGTAGATACCAAGCAGCAGTACGTGTATTAAAGCAAAAAAAAAGGAAAAAAAATCAATGGTGCTTTTTTTCATATACGAGTACACACATACATGCATAATTGCTGCCAGCTCACACAACTGAATAAGTGAGTAGTACTAAAGGCAGCAATGCGACGGGCCAACCAGCCGACCGGCCGACCGACCACTGCTGGTATGTATTAAATTTAAAAATGTGTAGATTTTTAAAGAGTCTGTCTTAGAGTAAGTTATTCTGTTTAATGTTGTAGTGTCTTCCTCTAACAAAAAACAACTTTTTGTTGTTGCAGTTGTTGTAGATAGATGGCTTTAACTCGTTTGCATATTTTAAATTGTTCAACATCAAAAAATGTTTTTTCTTAAAAAAAAAAAGTTTATAAAGATTTTTTTTTTTAATATATTTTTGTTGATTTCATTTGGATTTTATTTTTTGCGTTTCTCTATAGTTTTTGTGTTATTTATTGTTTTATACGACTGTTAAAATATTTCATTTTATTAAAAAAAAAAAAAAAAAATTTTTTTTGAGACGTTTTGTGAATATGTTGTTGTTTAATACTACTAGTTTTATACATATGTATGTACTTGTATATATATTTTATAATTTTTAAGAAAGTGGTAGACCTTCGTTTATTATTTAAATAAATAAATTTTTGAAATTTTTGTTCAATAGTACAAAAAAAAACTATTAAAAAAAAGATTGATTAACTTTGTCAGCAGTAAACAAAGGAGAGTAATAAAAATGTGTTAATAGGTTTTTGATATTTAAAACATGGCTAAGCCTGTAAATATGTATGTGTATAACACTTAAATTGGGTGTTTTTAATTTTGAGAACTTCATAACTCTGAGTTGGTAGCAGCGCTTTACCAGTATTTGGCAACCCTTTTAACAGCTGATATTTGCTTTTTGTTTAGATTGGCTGCACATTTTCTCACAAAGTACACAACGATGAAAAAGTGAGGTTTGCTTTAAATAAAATCAAGACTTTTAAACTGCAAAGAGATGTGAGAATAGAAGTAGCCATTGCACTGTGGGCGAAATGGTCGATCTAGCGTTGTTTAATTCAATTTTCAAAGTGTTTAACTGCTCCAAAGCTGTGTATTTGTCGATTACTAATATACTACTGAACTAACATATCGATTACATTTTGATTGAAATGATCTAGTTGAACAGCTGTAAGCTGTGAAACATAACATATGTTTCAGCCGGTATATCACTAAGCTTTAACACGTGTTTTCTTTGCATTGCCAAATATTCTCTAAAGTTGCGTTCGTATCAATTAAGTGGAAGAAAATTGGCATGCCAGTCATAACGTCCAGTGACATAAAGTCCATGGACGTTATGACACACTTAAAAGTGTCATAAGGTCCATGGACGTTAACACACTTTTGAAAGTGACATAATGTCCATCGCGGAGGTGTCGTAAAGTCCGCGGACACTATGGCACTTTGCGGAGTATCATAACATCCATAACTTAAGTAATAATAAAAAATTTTTTGAGGTTGAAAATTTTGATTTTAATACCTTTATCATAACTATATACTAGTATATGAACGTATAGGTACACAAAGAGAAAAACGACGTTATTTAATTTTTGTCAGCGAATGATAATGCATATCTCGTTAAATTGTGGCCACATCGTTGTCAAACTGTGAACATACCGCCGTCAAATTGCGAATAGATGGCATAAAAATACCGGTATTAAGTTGAGAATGTCTTGTTGTCAAGATGAGATCGCTTTGGTCAATTAAGAACGAATATTGTCAAACGACAACCCCTTTTGTCACCTGATATGATTTGTTTATAATTTTGCCATTAAGATTTCTGTGTTTTCTAAGTGCTGTTATTTAAAAAGAAATATCTATGTACATACATATATAATAATAAAAAGGACGAGCAATTTGATTTATCTGATAAGCAATCAAATGAAAGAAAACTGTTTTATGTATTGATAGTAATATTAACAACCTCAGATACTGATACAGGGTGGCCCAGAAAGACCGAAGTGGTGTTAATTCCTTATAACTTTTTTATTATAATTTTTTTTTTCTTTTCTTTTCAGTATTTTGTAAAGAAGACTTGGATAATTTATAATGGAGCAATACACAATTGAACAACGTGCCCAAATTGTTGAAATTTACTTTTCAAATCAACGGTCCATTGTGTTGACTCAGCGTGCATACCGTCGTCAATTTAATGTGCGGGTTGCACCCTCTCAGTCAACAATAAACCGTCTGGTTGCAAATTTTCGAGAACAAGGAGCAGTAAGGAACCTTCCTGGTCCCGGCAGACACCGAACTGTCCACACGGCTGACAATATTCAAGTGGTACAGGAGAGTATTCGGGAGGATCCAGAAACATCAACCAGGAGACGTTCGTCACAACTGGGCCTCTCAAGGACGTCGCTGCAGCGAATTTTGCACACCATAGGATTGTTTCCATACAAAATTCAACTTGTCCAAGGGCCACAATGACTCTTTTACGCGACATCTTTGGTGAAAGAATAATTTCTCGTAACAGCAATTTTAATTGGCCTCCGCGTTCCCCGGATTTAACCACTCCAGACTGTTTTCTTTGGGGCTATTTAAAAGGAAAAGTTTATGTTAATAAGCCTAGGACTATTGAGGAGTTAAAAACCAATATTCGAGAAGAAATTAACAACATACCACCGGAAGTTTTGCGAAAGGTCATGGAAAATGTGTTGGAAAGAGCACATTTGTGCGAAGCAGAATATGGCCACCACTTGCGGGATATCATTTTTAATAACTAATCCAAAAATATTCCCCATAAATTTAATGTATTTAAAAAAAAAAAATTAAAAAAATATCTCTTAAATAAAAAGTTATAAGCAATTCACACCACTTCGGTCTTTCTGGGCCACCCTGTATATGTATGTCTAGTGTCCAATTGCTGATCAAGTTTTTGGATTTGATAATCTTTATTACTTTGCATTGGTTGATCACTCATAAAGGAAGTATGAAGGAAAAATGAGCACTGGAACTTATGACATGCCACCGAAAATTGGTTTTATTTATAGTTAGAGGTACGTAGTAACTAAAAAAAATTTGGTTTGTGAACTGTTCTGAAGTGCTGTAGAAAATATGTGGTACAAGTTGACTGCTTGAAAAAAACCAAAAAAGACTTCTGTGGACCGGAACTTCTGATATTCTTGGATATTCGCGCTAGAATATTTTTTTAAAATTACTATATTGTCCTGTGATTGTAAAATGTGCAAATTTATTTGCAGCATTCTGCAACTTTATATGATATTGCATTTTTTAGGAACAATGTCGGTACTCAGACGTGAAGTTTATTTACTATGGCGCAACGAGCCCTTGCCTACTAAAAAGTTTTCTGCCATTGAAAGTCATGTATTTAAAAATATAATTAATATTAAGACATATAAAAGTAATAAAATTAATTTAATAAGCAAAAAATAGAAATTTTGTAGCGAAATTGGTTGCGACATAGAAATTGAACCTTAGAAGTAGCCACAAATTTAAAGAAAACAACAAGAAGTGGTGAGATGAACAACTTTTATTAGTTGATCTACTGACTAGTTGTGGAAGGCCCGGTAAGATGTTCGACGACTGTTCTAATAAAATGAAATTAAGTAAAGTTTCCCAAATTGTTAAGGAAATACCTTACAGTGAGCTCGTAGTAACTACAATGTGCAGTTTATACAAAGCAAAAAAGAAGGATGTCGATAATGATATTTTACAGCTTTTGTCACAACATAGTGAACCCACCTTCCTTCCACCTTAGATTCATCTAGTAGTTCTCATTCGGAATAAAAAACTGTTAATAATATTGTTATTTTTTTGGCATTATAATTAAATTTTTGTTGCGAAAGCAACTGAAGTATATGAAGACATAATAAGGTCAAAGCAATTATTTCAACAGAAAAAAAATTAAAAAAAATTAATACAAATTTTTTGAAAAAATGTTTTTAATATTGAAGTTTAATATGTTTCTAGACCAAAGGGATGTGAAACATTGAATGTTTTAACTTTATTCTGCTTTCCTGAATGAAACAAACAATGTTTAAAATATGAAAAAAAGTTGCAACTTTTACAAAAAAAAAGATAAATATACTAAAAAAAAATATTTTTTTGTTTAACATTGTAGCTTAAGCTATTTTTAACTAAAAAAAATATAAGAGAAACAAAAGAAATTCTCTAGACGCTATTAATTTTTTTTTTATAGGACCAGTACTCAGGGGATGACCCCTACATATGCAGTGCATTGTACCAGAACTAGGAAAATAGGTTGTAAGGAGGGGGAAAGAGGGAGTAGTGTTTGTGCACATTTGTCTTGAACCCTCCAACGTTATAACAGACAGGAAACACGTCTGCAGGCAACTTGTTCCACAGACGAAGCGTACGGCTGAAAAACGAATTCTCTCTGTAATGCGTAGTACGATTCCCCGGCCAATTGACCACAAATGGATGAGCTCAGGACGATGAACGCGTGCTATGCAAAAATGTGCGTGTTGCGGGAACAAGATCCATAATCTCGTCAGAGCAAAACCCATTGTAGTAGCGATAGAACAGAGTAACGCACCCCACACTGCGTCGATGCTTCAGCTATTAATTAAATGCCGCTAGATGATCCTTTTCGCCCACTGTGCATTGGTGGTTACTTTTGTTCTTATTTTGCTTAGAAAAATCTTTAAAATAAAAGAAAAATTTTTATTCTGGCAACGCTCTTCCTCTCTCTCTCTCTCTCTCTCTTTCTCTCTCTCTTTCTCTCCCTCTCTCTCAAATATTTGAAAATAGACGTGTCTGACACAGTAAAAATTTTGTGTATCAGTGTTTTGGTCAAGCTACAAAAAAAAAAAAAAGACGAGACGCAAAAAAATTAAAGAACACGAAGCCAAAACGTGCGTGGAAAACAATATATTTTGCTTGTGGGGTAATGATGTTGTTAACCGCGGGGTGGTCCCTCTCTCAGCAACCAAAAATGGTGTTCCACCTGGATAGCATTTGACCCCTATAGTATTGTTTGCTATCTCCTAAACAGTTTTTCTTTTTTCTTTCTGTAAGGAACCAGGATGATTGGGCGGGTGAGTTGGTTAAGGGCTGATGCTCTTAATGGGCTCCCGACTACCAATTTCATTGACTTCTGCATACAAAACCCGAAGTTTTCGGTAAAGTGTTTGTCTATATGGCTAAAAAAACTATAGCAAGTCACATGAGAGCGCTAGTGAATCGTGAAGAATTCGTCCCTTGTATTTGGTCCAAAGTCAGATAAGGCAGTCAAGGCAGGTGCTGATATAAATTAATTTTGACATTCTGACAACCTGGAGACCCTTATCATAGTCGGACAGAAGCAAAAGTTCTTTGCGCTCCGGTAAGTCCAGACTTTTTACTCCCAGAAATATTACTACCAGTTTAAGTGTCTGGGGCTCCAAATACTTCAGGTACTGGTGCCACATATATTATTATTTGGAATGCATATTTACGAGTATAGACCTATAGAAAGTCAAGCCCATATCTGCTAATATTAGTTGTGGCAGAGCTCTTTTTCGTTTAAGACGATTTTTGCCTCTTTTTTGAATTTAAATTAATTTTTCAGTTTCATTTCAGATTTTTTATAAAAAGAAAAGTTTTATAATACATACCTATTTCATATCATTCTAAACACTGGTTTATTCCAAACTGCTCATTTTCCAATGCGTTGCGAAAATGTATCCACAATTTGCTGCCAGTCCTTTTCTAAGGATCTGACAGGAGAGTGGTGGAAGCACAAATTTAATTAAAACACTTCTTTTCCTTCACCAAGCACAACTCTTCATTAAAACATTTTATTTAACAGAATTTTTAAAAATAATGCCAAATCTTGTTTAACTTTAAGCTTTTGGCAAATCTGGCAGCTCCTTTTTTCTTGAAATTAATTTAATTTACACTGAAACAAAAAGAAAACAATATTAAAAAGCTTTAAACAGTTAAAGACCCCATAAGGAAAACATTATTGTTAAAAAAAGTACTAGAACTATTAAACATTAAATAAATTATAATTTAAACAAAATTGAATTGCAAAAATATGCAAATCAATATTTACGTCTATAGGGGCAATAAAATTAAGATTTATGACAATTGGTTGTCATATTCAGAATGGTCATATGTTTTATTTTTATTTTGTATTTGTTTTATTAAAATACTGGAAAAATATATGGAAACATGTATGAGTGCGTGTGTGTGTGTATGTGTTTTATAATAAATACTGGTATTGGACACAATACTCCGTTTACTGATGGCGACGACTATTCATTTAAAATATCAAAAAACGAATCGACGACAGATATAAAAAAAATTATATTAAATACCTAATTTCTATTATTTTTAACTAATAGAGACAACAACATAACTATAAATAAACATTTAAAACCTCAATAAACAATTTGTTGCTTTAGAGCAGAGTTGCCCAAGCCCTATGCGCTTCGTGCTCATTGGTTTTTGTAAAGGCACTTAGCTAAAAGCCGTGCTTGTGTACACATACAAGTGCAAAGCAACTACACTTTCGTATGTTTTGCTTATTAAACAAAATTAGTGTTTCCTTAAATGTATTGGTGTCTGCTCTTTCATATAGAGCTTTTGGGCATCTCTGCTTTAGAATGTTATAGAAAAATAAAGGGTGTCTGGTGACAAATGTATATTTTTTAGTACAATTATTTCAAAAAGGGGGGGGGGCGCCGTTGGTATCATCGATTGCGCGGATTTGTTAGACACAATATCGCACTCAAATCCCCTTGCTCGCAACATACTTAACTTTGGCGGCCACACTCGGTTAAGAAGAAGAAATACCCTTGCCACAATTAGAGCGTTAAATAGGCGATTTTTCATGATATAATTCGCGTAAAATAAAACTTATTGTCTAGCACTGGCTGAACTTATTTAATTGTTTGTGTTTAGTATTAAGATTTGAATACTTATTGTTACTTCGCATTGTGAAGACTCTTTAAAAAAATAAAAGCTAAAGAAAGAAAAACGATGACGCAAAGGACAAGAGAGCAAATTATGAAACAGAATACGTCCACAACTCTCAGAGAAAACGGACACATAATTGAAACAATGGCTGCAACCAAGGCGAATTCATTACCAGGTGAACAGCACAGGTGATTATTTTTTGCTTCTCGCGTTTTTTCCACTGAGACTGTCAAATTTTGTTTCTTTTGTTTACAAACTTTTTCGCGCCATTTTATACTGAAGGTTTTTTTGCATGATTTAGTGCAATTTCAAGAAATTTGTGTGAATTTAAAAGTGAAAAACTAATATAATCTGTGATTTTAATTACAAACAATTATAAAAGCTTATATTTAACGTTTATATAAAATATTTTCTCTGCTGAGCAATCTTAGGCGAATTTAGATTATGACATTCACGATATGTTTTACAATAACAAAATACATTGTACTGAATTCGCCTTTCCGCTTGCACTCACCTGTATAAAGTCGCCTTGGCTGCAACTTCACAAACTGTCATTTAGAGCTCTTTTTTGTTAGGTAAAAGCTTTTCTATTATAATATAGGTAAAAGCTTTTCTATTATAAAAGCTTTTCTGTTATAAAGCTTTTTCTATTATTTTTTCTTTTCGTCGCTTTAAAGCTTTTGAAGCTTTGGTTTGGTTTACAAAATGTATGAAATTTACTAAAAGTGTGGTAATATCGTTGAAAGCTTTTCTGCTTCAAAGCAAGAGCATAAGAAAAATCGATGCCAAAATAAAATAGAATCTATTTTATGACCGCATTCTCAGGCGTTAATTTATGCCAAATTGTATGAAGAAAATCGTCATGCCCTAGTTCTGTTTCATCATTAACGCTCGATCGCTGTGTAGACATTTGTTTACGACTACTAATTCTTACGTATTTGCTCAATTTCGTTCAAAGTTTGGTATTCGGCGAAAACGTAAAGGATCTATTATAAATTGAATCTGTTCGTGAGTGCAGAGATTTCGCGCATCTGCTTCGTATATGAATGTCCCAAGGCCACAGCCCAGTCGATCTGCAAGCACTCACGAAATATTGAAAGCAGTTTACGTGAAAATCCGCGAATTTCAGTACCGAAAATATGCGCCTCACTGGGACTTCCAAAAGCGATTATTCATGATATTTAAAAAAAAAGATCTGAAGTTGCATCCTTTTAAAAGTCAAACCATTCAAGAACTGAAATAAAGTGACTTAGATTTACGCAAACATTTTTTGTGAAACGATGTTGGAGCTCTTTCCCACTGTAAATTCGATTTTTTTGCTGCGACAAGGCTCATTTTCCCTTGAATGGCCACGTCAACAAGCAAAACTAACGTTACTGGTACCTCCAAGAACCCACAACCTTGCATTGAAACATCAAAAACAATTGCCTTACCCCAAGTTAGCTATTTAGCATGAGCTAATTAAGCCATTTTTTTTCTCGAAATTTGTCGAGGCCAGGCGGTGAATGCCAACGATGAAAATTATTTACGCATGATTACGGAATTATTTTTGCCAAACCTGTGAGCTCATTCATCGTACACAGGCGCTGGCCACACAGCCAGAGCTTCGATGAACTTGCTTGGGGAACATTTTCCCCCAAAAACTGATCAGTCGCTTTGGGGACCTCCCATGGCCATAAAGTTCGCCCGTTCTAACGCCTATAGAACCTTTTTATTGGTCTACCTCAAAGAGAGAATTTATAATGGCAATTCTCCATCTCGTGTGGCTTTAAAGAAAAATATATGTTGAGAAATCAGCTCAATTAAATCAAGGCTACTGCAGCGTGTGGCGCAGGACATAAGGCTCCATTTTCAACAGTGTGTTCAACACGACACAAGACATCTGGATGACATAGTATTTAAAAAATGAAATCTGCTTTTCCCTTCTATCGGCTCTTAATAAAACTTTGTGTCAATTATTACATTATTACAATTATTTGAAAATATAAATCTGCTAGCACACACCCTGTATTATCATATCAGATTTTCCCCCCATTGCAATAAATAATTATTGAGAAATAATGATTCCGCACAATTGTCATCACAATTTAATTAAATTTTTCAGTAGCTGTTTAGGAGTAATTGTTGTTTATTTTATGGACTCAAATGCGTTTTGCTGAAAAACAATAATTAAAATTGTAATTGTACGTGCACAAAATTAATTTTCTAATAAAATATTAATATTATAAAAATTTTAATATTAAAAATATTTAGCTTAGGGCTTTGGTTTAATTGTTTCTTTGAAACAGCAGTTTGAAATGTGGTAACAACAACATATATGCATTTATGCATAATATAAAAAGGGCATAACTCAAGTATTCGTTACTTTACGGGACAAGGAAAAACCTTAATGAAATCCGTAAAATTTTAGTTTTAATGTAATTTTTAATAAAAAGAGGCAAAACAAAAAAATTGTTTACATTCTTTTTATTTTTTATTTTAACGACGTTATGTAAGATGGGCCCTTTTCATTGCGCGTATAGTAAATAAAATTAGGTATAGTAAAACGCATAATACAAATTTCAAGTTCGCCCAATATAAGAAGAACATATTAAATTTAGTTTGAGTTTCATCATCTCATTTTTCTTCAAAATTAACTTCATATGAAATATTCTAGATCATTTTCGTATACACTAAAGACGTGCATTAGTGCAACAGAACATAATGCGTAAACAGCTTAACCATGGTGATGTGCATTGCTTTCTGCTTAAATAAAAATACTACATTGCATGTTGTTGTGCCTCCTCCAAGAAAATAGGTTTTGCCTTAGAGTAGACCAAACCAGGTAACTCTGTTTTCTGGGGCATAGAAGGGAAGGACTCCTTCATTTGTTGTAGCAAACAAAAATCTAGGAAGCCGCATGACTTATGTTGTGCTGGACTTCCGAAGCCCACACTAAGGGTTCAAATTTGCAGAACGGGGATCATTAAAGCCCCGCCATCGAGTCAGGGCGCCTCGATGGCTGATTTGGTAGAGTACTCGACCAACAGTCTCGAGTTCGCAGGTTCGATTCCTGCCACAGACCCTGGGTGTTACTGCAGACAAGCAAAAAAGCTTCGCAGTTTTTATGTTAAAAAAAAAAAACATCTCTGGTTCTGACCATGGTTGAGGTGCCTACCTTACCTGAAACGTTCTGGCTGTGGCTTAAACCTAAAATCGCAGAAAGGGGAATTGGTATCCCTGATAACTTTAGTGTAGGTTTTCGGGAGCTAATAAACAACCAAGGTGCTGTTGTCTTGCAACAGTTACCTATATTTAAGCAGCCAAGAGTGATGGTTAGACCGGAGAGTTGGTTAAAGGCTGATGCTCTTAATGGGCTTCGTCATACCAACTCATTAAGCCTTATATTCCATTGACTGTTGGAAAATCGCATACAGGAGGGATTAAAAGGCCCGATATTTTAAGCAAAATTTTCGTCTTTAAAGCTACAAACTTATAGCGGAAACCTGTTACCTGTGTGTGTCTGGTAAGCCACATACGGGTCCTGAAAATAATTCACTCCGTGTATTTGGTCCATCATCAGATTAGGCCTTAAAGGCAGGTGCTGATGTAAATAAATTTTACAATTGTATGCTGCTGTGCCACTCAAGTAGCAGGTTTTGAGTTGATGTATGCCTAACCTGGGCACTCTACTTTCTTGGGCGTAGGGGGGTAGGACTTTCTCGTTTGTTGTGGCAAATAAACTATAGGAAGCTGCATGACTTATATTGTGTTGTACTTCCGAAATATCTACCAAGGTATACTGACTATCCCGGTGCTGATTATAGTTGTGGTATACCTTGGTTTAACCATTCTGGCTGTGACTTAAATCGCAGGAGGCCAGTTTTCGGTGGCAAATATGCCCCGCCCCACTCCCCCCACCAGCGGGTGCTGTTGTCTGGCAACAGATAACTCTAACATAAGGGACCACCCGGGGAACAGGTTTTGCCTTGGCATATTCCCAACCAAGGCACTCTTTTTCGTGTAACGAGGGGAAGTGGTCCCTCGTTTGTTGCAGCAAATAAAACTCTAGGAAGCTGCATACTTATGTTGTGTTGGGGCTTCCGAAACCCTTACCAAGGGTTTAGATTGGCAGAACGGGGATCAGCATGACCCCTGGGTGGTTCATGGTTGAGTTGCCTACCTTGGCTGAAACGTTCTGACTGTGGTTGAAACCTAAAATGCATGAAGGAGGTATTAGCATCCTTGAAAATTATTTGGTGAGTGGCTTTTTTTGGGGACTAACAATCTCCCGAGGGTCTGTTTCCTTTACAGAGATATCTGTGCTGTAAGGAACCAGTGCTGATGGTTGATGGGTGAGTTGGTTTAAGGGCTGATGCTGCTAGTGGAATTCGGCCTATCAACTCATTAAGCCTTGGCTTGTATTGATTGCGGGGAAATTGCATATAGGAGGGATTAGAAGGCCCGAACTCTTCAACAAGAAGTTGCCCATATGGCAAAAATTGCTACCTGTATGAGCCTAGTCAGCCAGGTGAATCGTGAATAATTCACTCAATGGAACTGGTCAATCATCGGATAAGGCCGTAAGTCAGGTGCTGATGTAAATCTTTTTCACAACTGTAACATAAGGGAGTAGTAGTGATGGTTAGACGGGTGAATTGCTTAAGGGCTTATGCTTATGCTGGGCCTGCTTTCCATTGGCTGAATGGGATCGGCTGAATGGCATACACAAGGGAATAAAAAGCTCGAGTTCTATAATAAGGGGGTGTCCATATGTGTACAAGTTTATGATAAAACTCGCGACCTGTGTGAGCTTGCAAGATGGGAGAAAGTAGTAGCCAGTGATTGACAATGCTTTAAATCTTAAATGTGTAACCAGTTTTTTACAAAAAAGCATCGAATTTTGGAAAAAAAACAGCTGAAGCAATATTGTACCTATGTAACTACATATTTTAAAGATTAAAAACTCATAATTACAGTTATAAAATACTTAAAGTTTTTTTTCTAAACTCTGGCCCCAGAAGCACATTCATAGAAGTAATTTTCACACTTCTAACAAACCAGCAATAAATCATTATACAATTTTTCAATTAAAAAAAAATATTTTTGTTTAAATTATTGTGTTTCTACAACTGATCGTTATGTTTTTTGTCATAAAGCTGAAAGAAAAAAATTTATTAAAAAACTTTGAATTGCTCATTAAGGTAGAAGAAAAAATGACACCTTAAGTGAGAAAAAACTTTATCTGGTGAACTAATTGCATTAGATGAATTAAATATAAATACTAATAACAAGTAGCAAATAACAAATAAGCAATTATTTATTAATTTCATTGAATGCCATTTGTTTGCTTGAATAAAAGAAAATCTATATGAGGTCTTGGAATAAGAGAAATCAAATTTGGTGGAAGCATTCTTGGTGGCGGCTGACAGCATTCAGCGACACATTCAATAGTATAACAAAATTCAATTTTGTTCCAAAAGAAACTTCTATATGTGTTGTTTGTTACTCGAAAAATCTTCCAACCAATAAGTTTTTTTTTGCCATAAAATCGTTCAATATATCAGGAAATAGTAAAAAAGGTGTTTTTATTCCGACAAATTTTGTATTATGTATTTTTTTTTTTTTTTTTTTTGACAAACAACAAAAAATTTAAATAAACCTTTGAATAAAAATAAACTGCATATCACACAGTTTCAAAATTCATCTTTGTATACTTCCAGGGGAATGTGTTTCTCTGATTACTTTGGTTCTGCGCGTTTTCGGCGGCTAACTACCCCCCGAGGTGCTGTTGTCTTGCAACAGATACCTGTACTGTAAGGGACTAGGAGTGACTCTGCTATAAACACATGTTAAATTTCGTTTCGATCTGGTAACTCCTTCATATAGAAACAGGTGTTCACAAAAGACGCATTCACGATGTTTTTACAATGGGAAAATTAGCAAGGCATGCTGTCATTAAATATTTACATAAAAAAGGTTTCTCGGGACAAGAAATTCATAACGATATTGTGAATGTGTTTGGTGAAAGTGCTCCTTCATATGCAACAGTAAAAAATTAGGTTGCTGAATTTAAACGTGGTCGTACAAGCATTGAAGTTGAACCACGTAGTGGACGCCCAAAAACAGCAACAAGAACAGAAATTGTAGCCAAAGTGCATGATATGGTATTAAATGATCAACGAATAAAAGTGCGTGAAATAGCTAATATCTTGGGCATCTCAAGTGATCGAGTCCATTTAATTTTGCATGAAGAACTACAGATGAAAAAGCTTTCTGCAAGATGGGTGTCGCATTTGTTAACAGTCGACAAAAAACATATGAATGAACATTTCTCAAGCTTGTTTGGATCGTTTTAAGCGAAATAGAATGGATTTTAAGCGTCGTTTCATAGCTGTTGATAAGACATGGATCCACCACTATGCTCCAGAGACAAAAGAACAATCCAACCAATGGACTGAAGCTGAAGGAAGTGCACCAAAGAAGGCAAAAACAATTTAATCGGCTGGTAAGGTTATGGCAACGTTTTTTGGGACTTCAAAGGTATTTTATTGATTGACTATTTGCAAAAGGGTAAAACAATAAATTCAGAGTACTATTGCAACCTTTTGGATCAATTAAATGTACAAATTCGAGAAAACCGTCCTGGCTTACAACACAAAAAAATAATTTTTCATCTAGACAACGCACCAGCGCACAAGAGTGTTTGAACAATGGCTAAAATCAACGAATTAAAGTAAGAGTTGCTTGACCAGCCACCTTATTCTCCTGATTTAGCTCCCAGTGACTTTTACCTGTTCCCAAATCTAAAAAAATTCCTTGCTGGCAAACGTTTTACCTCAAACGAAGATGCAATAACACTTGTAAACTACTAGTTTGAAGACCTTGAGGAAAACTATTTTAATCAAAGGATAGAATTGCTAGAAAAGCATTGGACTAAGTGTATTGAAGTTTCAGGAGATTATATTGAAAAATAAAAATATTTTGAAAAACAAACTATTCTCTTTTATTGATTGGCTAAGAATTTTCCGAACCGCCTGTGTATGTGCCTATTCCTAATTTTATCAAATAACTAGTTAAGGGCCAAATAAACTACGCAAACAAACATTCCAAAATTTTACGTTTGTACAAACATTCAGCGTTGTTTATAGGGGTAGTTGATTGTTTGTACAAATACATGGAGCATAAATTTGTTGAATGTTTGTATTTTTCAGTGCGAACTTTTGTAATTTCAAAGAAAATTCGGCAGAGTG
Source organism: Thecocarcelia acutangulata (assembly GCA_914767995.1). Taxonomy (NCBI): domain Eukaryota; kingdom Metazoa; phylum Arthropoda; class Insecta; order Diptera; family Tachinidae; genus Thecocarcelia; species Thecocarcelia acutangulata. The sequence continues at coordinate 96,720,604 of OU612097.1, read as the reverse complement.
AAGTGATGCAGGATGAAGCATAAAAAATTAATCAAGAAAAAGTTTCCTTATTAGAATTGTATAAAAGTTTACCTTCTTTGTAAACACACTAAGATTGCAGCAGCAGAAACGCTTGAAATAGATGCTAAGACAAATTATAAAACATTTTATATTTGTAAAGCTCTAAACACTTAGACGACAGCAGACTTCACAACTTTACAAGCCCAAATGAAGTTAGCTTCAAATGCTGCCGTATCATAATTATTTTAAAGACAACAACACAATGAGTATTTAAACAATGCAAATTTCAGAGGTGCCACATATATATTTTATATGAATAAAATTAAAATTACTGACTAAAAACGTAATAATGTCACGTAGAACTGTAAAAACTAATCAATTTATTTGTGTGATGTTTACTTCTATTAAATATTTCAACCAAATTTTAGTTCCAATTTATTTTTATAGTGGCAGCACTGCATTTACTTTTTGCTGCTTATGAAAATAGAAATTAGTCTAAGTTGGCAGCAGCAGCAAATGCTGTTGTGAAGTCGTGCTGCTGTGATGTCGTTAAAATAATCGTGTACACTTAAACACATTATTCTATTTTTGACAGATTGCATATGGCGAGTAAATTGCCACAACATAATCACAGTGTACTCTCATTCAAAAGCAAAAAATGAGATAAATTTGTGTTTATGTGTACTTGTATCGTTTATGTGCAAACAGAAAGCTCGTGGTTACCAAACGGAATGCTAAAAAAATCCAAGGTGGCCACACTGAAGTATACTTTTATGTAAATGAGTTTATAATGCTGCCGTGTTCAAAATAATTTTGTAGTCGACTACACGACTGCAATTGCCGTTTGCAGCATTTGCTGTTGTGAAGTTGTGTAGTCTGCTGTGGTCTATGTGTTTAATACTTTAGGCCAAGTATTTTTATAAATTTGTTCATTTTATAAAAAAAGTGTAGTGTAAGGCTGATTGATTGATGATTGATGTGAAAGTTTTCTAAATGTGTCCCACAATCAAGTTAATTAAATTAAATAATAATTACTGCATAACAATTCATAAGAAATTGTAAAAATAAATGCTAAAATAATTTAAAAATAATTATATAAAAAAATTGATTTGCTACATTGAGATTTTACTGAATTCGTCATGATAAAAAAATGCTAAACTCAAAGCAAACAAATAAATGTAAAAGTTTAATTTGAATAAGATTTATTGACTTTTTACAATGATAAAGCAAAAACTTTTGCCGTAATTAATAAAACTTCATTGCTAAAGTTGGCCACCTCAGTGAGAAAAATCTAAAGGTGAATGGAAGCGCAAATAATAAATGAATAGCTTGAAGTTATATTTTCTAGTTGGTGATATTTGTGCTAAGAAATGTGACACATTCAGCAGTCAATAAGAACCAGAAATACGATTTTTTTTCATTTTATTTAAATCACTTTTTTTTTTGTTGAACTGGAACAAAAGAATTTATTATGTTTATTAAATACGTCAAGCTTAACTTGCCAATACGTTAAACAATCAGCTGGAGTCGAATCAAAACAGCGGGTTGTAACAAACCAGAATTGAAAATGGTAACTTAATATATCTATACTAGTACATATGTATGCGTATGAATAATATACTACATTTATGGCAATAATGTCATAACTCAAAAGACACTTGGTTTGAAAAAAACACATTTTAATGGCCTGTTTATAAAACACGACTCGTCAATAAAAAGCACTAACTAGGCAACTTTGTTTTGCTTTTGGTTTATACATCGCGAATATTGACGATTTTTCTCTGCCAATTTATTTCGGTTTGTAAAACACGACTCCCCCACCATAAGTGTCAAAATGTGATGAATGAAAAAATATACTCATCTGAATAAAATGTGGAAAAAAGTGCTATAAATAATAAGAAATGTAATAAATAATAACTAATAAATAAAATAATACTAAAATCTATATATGTAACGAGTGATTTTTTTGCTATTATCTTTTTGGCAACACTAGTTTTGACAGCTCACGCACGTTTTGTATCTTGTGTCACTGTCAAACATCTTCAGTTTGGTCTATAATTTAATCATGAATCGTCTTACAAGCGAACAACGCTTGCAAATTATTGAATTTTATTACCAAAATGCGTGCTCTATTAAGAAAGTTCATCGCGCGCTTCTTCCATTTTATGGTCAGTTTAATCGACCTACTGAGGCTTCTATTCGGGCTATTGTAAAAAAATTTCGCACCAAATTTACATTGTTGGACATTAAACCACCAACACGCTTACGTAGAGTGCGAACTGAAGAAAATATCGCAGCCGTATCGGCCAGTGTTGGTGATGACCGTGAATTATCGATTCGGCGCCGTTCGCAGCAATTGGGCCTCTGTTACTCCACTACGTGGAAAATTTTGCGGAAGGATTTGGGTGTGAAGCCTTATAAGATACAGCTGGTGTAAGAATTGAAGCCAAACGACCTACCACAACGCCAAATTTTTGGTGAATGGGCTCTTGAAAAGTTAGATGAAGATCCACTTTTTTTATCGAAGAATTGTGTTCAGCGACGAGGCTCATTTCTGGTTGAATGGATACGTGAACAAGCAAAACTGCCGTATTTGGAGTGAAGAGCAGCCAGAAGCATTGCAAGAGCTACCAATGCATCCACAAAAAACAACCGTTTGGTGCGGATTATGGGCTGGCGGCATCATTGGGCCGTATTTCTTCAAAGATGATACGAATCACAACGTTACTGTTAATGGTGAGCGCTACCGTGCGATGATAACAAAATTTTTTTTGCCCAAAATGGAAGAGCTTGACTTGCATGACATGTGGTTTCAACAAGACGGTGCCACATGCCACACAGCACGCGAAACAATGAACCAATTGAGAGGCGAGTTCGTTGAACAGTTTATTTCACGCTTGGGACCAGTCAATTGGCCGCCCAGATCGTGCGAGTTAACGCCTTTAGACTATTTTTTGTGGGGCTATGTTAAGGCTAATGTCTATAGCGACAAGCCCGCTTCGATTGACGCACTAGAAGCCAACATTGTCAACATTATTCGTGGGATAATGGCCGAAATGTTGGAAAGAGTATGCCAAAATTGGACTAAGCGGATGGACCATTTGAGGCGCAGCCGCGGCCAACATTTGCATGAAATAATCTTCAAACATTAAATTATATCGACCCAACTATCGATCCAAATAAATATTTCATGCATTTTTCTGAATTTTATGTGTTTTTTTTTTTAATTTCCGATAGTTCTTATAAAATCACCCATTATAAATAATAAGAAATGTTATAAATAATAACTAATAAATAAAATAATACTAAAATCTATATATTACATATGTATATAAAACTGAATGTTTGTATGTCTGTTTGTCCTTTATGGAATCGTAAACTATGCATTTGAGCATAGGATGATCTTCGGCAAAGTTGTTGTGCATGAGCCCGAGAAGGTTTCTAAGTTGGTGCGACCACGCCTGCTTTAACGCCCACCTTTTTTAAATTGAGTAATACATGGGTTTTAACAGATTTACTTCAAATTGTATATATCGCTCCTTTATTGCAACATAGTCATATCGCAAAAAATGAGCTTTTCGAGTTAACAGTACAGAATTGTTAACAGTACTACCTTTTATATTGTGTGAAAATTTTATTTCAATTACACTGTTTCCTTTAGGAGATATTTCCTAAAAAATTTTCTAAGACTTATATGGAAACCAAAAATTTGAAATGTGTTTATCTCGAAACAAGCTTTTTGCGTTATGACTATGTTGCAATAAAGGAGCGATATGTACATCTTACTAAAGGCGAGGTAAAAATAAAAGTTTTATATGCCACGCCCAGTTTTGCGCCCCATTTCATGCGGAAGAATGTTTGCCGGTTAGGTCAGACCGCTGGACCGATCTGCAAGAATTTTTCACAGCACTCCTCTAAAGCTCTGTAGTGCAATTCACTAACTTTTAAAGATTTTTAAAGAGTATAACTTAACGCGAGCTATTGTGGTGTGCAGTAACGCTTATGTGATTCACTAACTTATTTTTAACGCCTCTGGTTGTATCAAGGTGCATTAACGTATACACAGTGGCAGCACTAGGGCAAAATTACAACAATATGGTTATCAAAAATATTTGTAACTATTTTCTTAATTATAAACTATGAATGTACCTTTTCATAATTATAAATTATATTTATTTGAATTATTTATATGTTCACAAAATAATTTGTATATGTTTAATTCAGAATAGACCCCTAAATTCACTTTCAAAAATGTAAACAATACATTTGACGTAAATAGCTTACTATATTGCCAGTAGCAAAAAATTCTCACATGCCGTAGTGCTGCCACCGTGTATACATTAATGCACCTTGGGTTGTATGTTAAAAAAAAATTTGAAATAATGTGGCAGCTTTGTTAAAAATAAAGAAAACCACAAAGAGGAACAGAAAAAAAACAAACAAATTTGCAAATAATTCCATGTTTAGGGTAAGTAAAACTATTTATATGTTTATTATTTAAAATATTTTTTGATAAATAAGATAAGTTCTTCTCACGGAGAACACGCCGACCGACTGTTGGAGTCTTCCGACAAATCGTATGCCAAATACTGTGAAGTTATTCTAGTAGAAATTTTAACGACATTGTTGTTAAGATAAACACCACAAAAATAATTGGTGTTTAGTTAACGCTAATCAGTCGGGCTATAAAAACAGCTGATTTAAAACGAAGACAAATCGTGTTAAAAACTGTTTAGAATCGCGAAAACACCAACGCTAGTGTTAATGTCTCTAAACGAGTTTTATTATAGGATAAAACTCGGATAGTGATAATCAATTTCACTACTGGTATCTTTTATTCGCCTCTTTCTTTCTTTATTTTGACCATGCCCACCTTGACGCCCACTTTTTTTAATTGAGTAATTGATTCCAAATGGGCTTTAACAGATTTACTTAAAATTTCATACACACACATCTTACTGTAGGCGAGGCAAAAATTAAAGTTTCTTGTGTCACACCTACTTTAGCGCCCACTTTTTTAAATTGAGTAATATGTGGGTTTTAACAGATTTACTTCCAATCTTACTGTAGTCAAGCTAAAAATGAAAGTTTTATGTGTCACGCCCATTTTTTCGCCCCATATAATGCGGGACGACGCTTGCCGTGTAGGCCAGACTGCTGGACCAATCTGCCTGAATTTTCCACAGCACACCACTAAAGCTTTGGTATCTTTTATAAGATACTTCTTTTGTTTGACCATGCCCACTTTAATGCACACTTTTGATTCCAAATGGGTTTTAACAGATTTACTTCTAACTGAATGCACACATATCTTACTATAGGCGAGGCAAAAATTAAATTTTCATATGCCACACCCATTTTCCCGCCCGATCTCATACGAGACGACGCCTGCTGAAAAGACCATAAAAAATACATAATTAATATAAAACCCGTACAAAACAGTCTTTCCACAAAATGTTTTCTTTTATTTATATAATTTTATGTCTAGAATAGAATTGCTGCCAAAGGATACAAATTCAACAAAAAAAAATTTTTTTTGTATGAAAAATGTAAACAAATGCTATAAAAATGTTTAACATAAACTCATATACAAATTTACGTAACGCGTTTTACAAACCCAATTCTTTACGTACTCGTCGCGAGTTAGCATAGTCGTGTGCTATAAACAGGCTGTAAGTATTTAATTTTCATATATGTCTTAGCAAAATGTTTAGGAAACTATTTCCTAAAGACAGTATTCTAAAACCCATTGAAACGAATTTTGGACACAATATAAATGATAATACGGTTAATAATTTTGTTTTGTCAACTCAAAAACCTATTTTCTGACTTATGATGTTGTTGCCATAAAGAAGCGATATATTTTGAAATATAAAATGATACTATTTGCATAAAATGACGTATGTATTGACGTCATTTGTAAAGCCTATGTATTAAAAGCACAGTTGGGGTCTCTTATAGGGGGTTTCAATAGGGACGGGTAGATGGTGAGATGGCTAAAAACAAGCTATGTATAAGATAGTAAGGAAATTATTTTTACTTTTTTCAGGCGACCGCAGCGCGCTTTTGCGTGCGTAGGATGGTGGAGACTGGGCATACAATGCCCAGACTTAACATGAAAAGTACTGGGCTTAACAAAGAACACACTGTTGTTTTGGTTCAATTTTAGCTTTATTCATCAATGTAATATCCATCAAGAGCAATCATTCCAGCACCGCTCTAACATTCTAACACCACTTTTTTAGAACAATTTATCTTTTGCCTTAAAATAAGCCTCAGTTTCAGCGATAACCTCTTCATTCGTGCGAAATTTCTTACAGGCGAGCATTTTTATTCAGGTCTGCTAACAGCCGCTGTTAGTCGCTGAGATTCAAATCTGGCGAAAAAGGTGGATGTGGGAGCAATTCGAAGTTCAATTCATGTAGTTTTACCATTGTTTTGATTGAATTGTGATACGGTGCGTTGTTTTGATGAAACAAAATTTTTTTCTTTGCCATATGCGGTCGTTTCTTTGCAATTTCGGCCTTCAAACGGCCCAGCTAAAGATTTGATTATTATTTGTCTTGTCTTCTTCAATCAAAAATTATTGAACACAGCAAATTTGTATTCTTATTTGTATTATATTTCCTTCTTAAGAAAGGAAAAAACTTGAACTATAACCCATTGTACAAATGTACCTCCTAACCAAGGGGGAGATCATGTCCAAACAACATGTGATCGAATTGGTACTAATGCATGACAGTTTGTCATGTATGGGGGCGCTGGTAGACGCATTGTATTCACCCGGTGATTAGATCACCGTGGGGTAAGGCCATACTGGCAGGTACCCATGATAATCGTTTTCACAACTGTACAAATGTACAAACCAAAAATTTAATTTAAAAAAATTATAAAGTTCAACAAAAATTCAATAATTTTTTTTACTTTTTCTATTTGAAAATTAAGTTTCTGTTTAGTACGCCACTAATTATTGAAGATATAAGCTGGATATGATCTGAAAAATGTTGAATTTACAAAAATATTAGAAATCGGTCGTACACTTTGAGGTTCCTTCTGGGGTTAGTCAGAACGATTGACCCTAAAATGTATTTTCTCTGACAGCCGTCTTAAGGAGGGCCTTCAGACGGAAGGTATGTTCACAAGAAATGTAGAGGGAGAAATATTAAAGGGGGTCGGTCTTACATGTTCAGATTAACCCATATATAGTTATGGACCTTTTTGCCGATGCAGAGCAATTTTGAGTCGCGCATTTTTTTTTTTTTTTTTTTACCAAATCCCACAAATTAAGAGGTTCCAGCAAATTCAAATCTCGTTCCTTAGATTTTCCATATAACTCTTGTTCACCCCTATTGCATGTGTGGTTTCAACTAGACGGTGCAACCACATACACAGCAGGATTCACAACAGATATTGTGAAGGAAAAATTTCCTGGTCGCACAATCCCCCGGTTCGACGACTTGGCGGGGCCGGCAAGGTTACCCGATTTGCCCAACTCTGACTTTTTTCTTTGGGGCTACTTGACAACAAGCCTCAGACAACTGCAGCTCTTAAGAAGAATATTCGACAGAAATGCGAACAGTTATCGCCAGAAATATTGCGAAAATTTATGGAAAAACTGATAAAATTGGCACAAATTGGAATGAACACTGGCGGCAGCCGCTTGGGTGATATCATATTTTCAATTTAGAAAAAAAAAATGTGCAGGCTCAAATAAAGGATTCCGACACTCAAAAAAGCTTTTTTAAATATTCCTGATATGCATGAATATTAATGATAAATATTCGAACTTATTGAATATTTCTAATATTATATGATGATGGTATTATTCGTCTGGCTCAAGTTTAAACCTGGCTTTCGCCATGAATTATTTTTATCTTTAATTATAACATTAATTGCCGCGATCAATAACTCTTGATCAAAGCAGATAGGAAAAAATAATTGAATACAGTAAGCTGGGGGACAACTAGATGTTTTGCCGTCGCTACATTGGTCATCAGCACCCACTAGGATTCGAACTCAGTACCATGTAAACATGATGTATTTTTAATATGGCCGCTTAACAAACTCAGCCACTGAGCATATATGATCAAAATGACACAAATATAGACAAAAGAAAAAAAATAAGAGCTCAGTGGCCAAGTTGGGTAAGGGACCGTATGGAAAAATACATAATGTTTACATGTATTAGTGCATTCAATTATTTTTTGATCAAAAATTATTGAGCACGGCAATTGATGTTATAATTAGAAAAAAAAAATAGCAAATAATAAATTAAAAACTGGTTGTTAAGTGACAGAAAATCCTGTACAAACAACTGGGGTTATAACAATGGCATATATGTGATCAATATGTAGCAAACATTAACGCAAAAATAGTTAAAGAGCTCGGTGGTTGAGTTGGTTAAGCGGCCGTATTAAAAATACATCATGTTCACATGATCCCGAGTTCGAATCCCAGTGGGTGCTGATGAGTAGTGTAGCGACTACGAAACAGCTAGTTGTCTCCCAGCCAATTATTTTTCTGTGCTTCTTTGGTCTTATTGTCTCACAGCAATTATTGTTATAATCAAAAATAACCCTTCTTCTTAACTGAAGTTGGACTCGAACTCACAACTAGTTAGTTAATATCGCACATATGTATATAACTAAAAAAGTTCACGTTTAATGATTTACATTAAAAAAAATAATTCTTGGCGAAAGCCAAGTTTGAACTTGAGCCAGACGATTAATAATATCATATAATATTAGAAATATTGCTGATACGGTTTACATGTTGTTATTATATTCCGGTTAAAGCTCATATGTGGTTTTTGTCAAGAAGGATTTTCTTAATTATAACAATAATTGCCGCGATCAATAACTACGGATCAAAGAAGACAGAAAAATTAAACTGAATACTAAAAACATTTTGTATTCAGTAAAAAAGTCATTCAAAAATTAATATGGATGATTAATTTTGCACCACTCTGTACATAATAAAAAGGGGTGGTCTAACCATACGAGTAATGTATGATGTTAATTGTGAGTTACACCTTAACGTCAAGTTTCTTGCCCAAATTAAGCAAACTCTCACCGTGGCAAAGTATAAAATTGAGCAATGCTTTAAGATTATTGAAGCTTTTTACAAAAATAGACCTTCAAATCAAAAGGCATTTCGGGAACTTCCTGACTTTTTTTTTTTTTTTTTTTTTGGCCAGTATAATCAACCAAATGTGTGCACATACGGGAGAATTGTGCGTAGGTTTCCACAAACCGGGTTCAAGCCATTAAAACATTCTTAGTTAATTCAACATAACTTAAAGAATTCCATTGAGCTTTCCAATTTACGGTTTACAAATATTTCTTTGACAATCTCTTCTCTTATTGCATAGCAAGCATGTAATATGATATTTAGCCTAAAGACTTTCATTTTCATTATAAACATCTGATTATTGAAAAAAAAACATTAATTTCAAAGTTTTGGTATTTAAAGACAACATTTATTTCCTTGTTTACTTTCAACGCTGATTTATTCATATTTTTGTCTGTAACAAAACAAACAAATAAGCTAAATTTTTGTAATACAGGGCTACCTACTGAATGGGCGCAGGTAGATAGATGTTGTTTTGGTGGCACGTGTCTGTTGTCTGTAGTTTATTATTCCGTTACTAATGCCAAAGTGCTGTCACAACGTAAACAGAGATGTGTTATTATAATTTTCCCTTTCACTTGTTCTCTCCGTGCTTATTTGTGTTTTCGTTCGTAAATAAAGAGTTTTGTACTCTCAAAGCAGTGATGCTCGAAAATTTTTGTAGAAAAAACTTTACTTAATAAACAGAAGTCGTAATAGCACCAGGTGAAATACAGTTAAATAAATAGAAACAATTTAGTTTTACTCACTATATTAACTTCTAACATTGATACCAATCAAAAAATTATAAACAGCTTGTTTTCTGTATTTCCTAGCTGTGTATATGTCAACATTTCATAGGAGCTACCCTACTACTGATGATTGACTTTGGACATTTTTAAAAGATATAAAAAAAAAAATGCGCGACCCAAAATATTATGACGGTAGGATGGAGGTAAATTGCTCTGCATCCACAAAAACCTTAATATGTAAGACCGAGCCCAACAAATATTTCTCCTTCTACATTTCTTGTGAACATATCTTACCTCTGACGGAGGGCCTCCTTAAGACGGCTGACATACAAAATATATTTTAGGGTCAACAGTTCTAACTAACCCCTGAAGGAACCTCAACCGATTTCTAATATTTTTGTAAATTCAACATTTTTCAGAACATTTCCAGCTTCTATCTTCAATAATTAGGGGCGTCCTAAACGGAAACTTAATTTTCAAAAAGAAAAAATAGCAATATCTTTATGACATAATACGTTTCATTATGCAAGCGATATTGTTTTCTATTTTCAGCTATAACTTGAAGAAGAAATCCTTTGTCTTCTTCGTTGCGACATAATATATTGTATTCCTCTACATCTTCACTATTCCCAATTAGCAATTCACTTTGTTTTTTAATTTTACAAGTGCACAAGTATGTATTTGTAAATAAAATGTAAACACTAGAGCCAAACCATACATTTTCTAGAATAGAAGGCGTTTATAATAAAACGCCGTCGAAGAAAATTTCTGTTTGGTCGGCGGCGGTACGAATTATAGCGGGCGCCCTCATTTTTTAAAATGACATATCGGCATCGTTTTATATTCTCTCACATTTCTAACGTAACGACGTAATCGCTTTGGATAGTTTTCAATGTGACTTACAGACGTAGTTTTTCTCACTTTTCGAGAAACGATGGAATAATTTATTTCATAAGTTTTCGAACAAGTTACAGAACACAGCCATTGTTGACTTCTGACGTCGTTGAATAACTGTTGACCCTTACATACTTGAAACCAAAAATCAATCGAAACAATGGGTGGAAGCTGATGAAAGTGCCCCAGAGAAGTTGAAGACAGTGAAATCGTCTGGTAAGACTATGGGCACAGTATTTTGCAATGCTTACGGAATATTGCTCAACGATTATCTTAAAAAAGGATCCACAATCACAGCAAAGTATTATCGTACATTGTTGGATCAATTGATTGATGCAAACAAGGTAAAACAACCACATTTAAAGAAAAAAAAAGTGCTCTTTCTTCAAGACAACACAACGGTTCATTCAGCATTAGATACGATGCTAAAATTACGTGAAATACACTTCAAATTGGTTGATCATTCACCTTATAGTCCAGATTTTGCTCATTGCTAGTGACTTTTTGCTGTTTCCAAGCTTGAAAAAATGGTTCACAGGATGGTTGCCATATTTGACGATTTATCGTCATTCTGACGATTTTGGATGCTGAAAATAGCACTTTAACGTTTTGACGACTTAAGATATATTTTTGACGATTATTGTAGATTACATTCACTTTCATATCTTTCAAGCAATTTTGGTTTTACAACTGCATATATATTTCCTTTTTTTAAATCAAGTGTATCTGGCATCTATGGTCTCTGAGAAAAATATTCATCTCAAACGAAGATAATCATATTGACGATTTTGACGATTTTGTCCGCCGAATTTGACGATTTTAAATCAAATTTATCTGTCATCTATGGTTTCTATGGAAAAATATTCATCTCAAACGAAGAAGGGATTACCGAAACTAACGAGTATTTCGAGGGGTTCCCAAAATCGTATTATTCAGTAGAAATAAAAAAATTGGAATATCGTCTTACTAAGAGCAAACTTTCACGATGATTTAAAAGCCATGTCTAAAATGCATGTCTTTTCTATTGTACTGAAAATTTTTAAAAATTAAAAAGAAACCATGTTTTCTGTCTTTCAAGTTTTTTTCTCTAATTTCTTTTTGACTCGTTTGTTATTTTTTTTTTAAATTGTTTTATTTTCATTTGGCTGTTAAGGTAACCACCTCGATACTAACAAAAGGGTAAAGAGAGACAAACGATTATTTTTAACGACAACAATTAGAAAAATGACATGACTTAAAAATCATCGTAAAGATGTAACATGATTTTGGTAGGAGGTTTAAAAGAGTATTACGAAAAAAGGCATGACTTTAAATCACCGTATAAATCAGTCTTAAGTGTATAAAGCTAAAAGCCTACTAGGTTGGGAAATAAAGGGGTTTTGAAAAAAAAATGTTTGTTTGCTACTTAGGTAGCTTCAATATAAATCCCCCCTCGTACATATAAGAAAACACTTACCATTTTTGAATAAACGTTAAAATCCACAAATCTTTTGGCTGCAAATGTAATAATTTCCAGTTATAGCACGTGATTAAAATTGCATCCATTATCACTTTTAAACCACTTGAACAAATTTTTATTAAAAACTTTTTTAATACGTTTATTTTAAAAAATAATTTGTTACATTACACCACTACTTATTATTTATAATGCTTATTAGCATTATTTTGCCTTTTTTGAAGAGAAATCTTTCTTTTACACTAAAAATAAAACTGGAGGTTATTGCAAATATTTAGATAAAATCAAACAGATTTAAAAAATTACAGCTGATTTTAGTTTTTACTTTTGTTTATTTTATTGGCGGAAACCACTTCTTTAATTTTTTTTTATATATTTTAATATCTTATAGTATCAACGTAGTTTTTTATTATTAATGATAAAAATAATAATATTTTTGAAATTATTGTGTAAAAAAAGAGCACGCTTTTAACAAGTGATCGATAGAACTAAATCATTAACAAAACGACACTAAACGAAATATTTTTTTATTAAATATTTATTGGTGGTAGTAAAGCAAAAAACAAACAAAAAAATAATAGTGTAGTTGTGATATGTGTTAGTAAATGATATTAACTAACACCACTGTGATCAAATTAATTCACATATGAAATATTTTTTTATTAAATTTATTTAACTTTTGCTGCTTAAACGTAGAAGAAGATGGAACAGAAATTTCAAAAAATAAAACAACAAATAACGATTATTATTTTTTATTGTTCAATATTAAAACAAAAAATAATGAAACCGACAACGTATAACCGTTTGTTTAACTTGAATAAAAAGCCTGATTTGAAGTGTAACGAAATCTAGCAATCTTGTATTAGTTAAAATACTTACACATACATATTCGCACACACACACACGTACGACTACACACGCACACTTGCATATAGGCAAACGAATACTATCGAACCCATACAATGCCAGCGACAAGTGTTTTGTTTTGTTTTATTTTTTGCTGTCGTGCTGTTTGGCTTAAATCGATCAACGAGAGAAGCAAAGTTAAATGAAACTATGAAAAATGAGAGACCTTTTAATTGATCTTAAATCGAAAAATAGATGGCGTTACACTTACTTACACACACATATATACAAGCATACGATAGTTTTTCAAAATATGTATACAAAATAAGCATATTTTTCATAATGGCCTCAGAGCTGGAAAACTTATTTGTAAAACGAATTTAATTTGTTTTTTTATTTTACCTTGGACCAGAACTCAGGCTATGACCCCTATATGCAATGCATTGCACTGGGTGGACCATATAAGTCTCTTAATATTTGAAATGATCAATACATCCCTAGCATTGGCTGGACTTAATTATTTTTATGTAATGAATGAAAGAAAAAAATCTTATGTAAAAGAGTTTTTAAAATGCGACTTTCAGGGTTTTGTAACGATGATATACGCGTACCTTTTGTTTTTTTATATAAAACTTTTAAATCTAATAAACCATCATACTTAACTGAAAACTTCCATTTAGGAAGTTCTTCTAGAACACATGTCTTGGTGCAGCTACATTAAACTACCCAGACCTCACCTGAGAGTCACTGTAGCAGTCATCACTTGACATTACCCTTTTTGGGAACCATACCAGGAGGCTTGCCCTATAATAATGACTTCTACAGAAGTTGCGAAGACGAGGAAGAGCAAGAGGCAATCCTTCATCTCCTCAGAACATACATGGCATTGGAGAAACATCACCTTACATATCTAGGCGAGAGGAGCTCCAATACCCTATCATGTCTGGCGTCGGTCAATGATACCGCGTTAGCTTCTTTCATAATAGCATGTTCACACGAAGGCTTATTTTCGAGGTTCGCTCTCTCATTCGTGGTTCGCGGAACAATCTTGATTGAACCAACATGATTCGCCATACAAAATTTTATGAGCGAACCAACTTGGTTCATTTCGAATCTTATTGCGAGCCACGCAAAAACTACTAACATCTCCAAATTTGATAATAAATTATCGCTATTTTATCTGAACTAGCTCTCAAAACAATCTAAACAAAGAAAAAACAGATAATTAATGTGTGTAAAATCAAAACAAACCCATTAAACACATAAAAATAGGATATTTACATAAAGATTTGGTTTAAAATTTAAAAAAGAAGTAGTGAAATGCGTGCAAAAAATATATAAACTTCAGTGTAGATCGTCTGAACACCTACTTTGGCAATAATGGTTCAGAGAGTGTTTCATATTACCGTCTGAACATGGTATAAGGATGGCTAATACATCAGCAAGTAATGCCACATTCAGCAATTTCCCACCTTTCCTTTCCCTCTCCCTCTCCCTCTCCCTCACTCCCACTATATCCCACTAATTTTTTTTTTTTTCAACTCTACTATCCCCCCTTTCACGCGATCACAAAGGCAACGGTCTTTAGGACCCAAGCTAGCTGGAGAATCCAGGTACTTTTTGGAGAATCCAGCGGCCTGCCTACCTAACCAAATCTTTCATAAAAAAGGTTTAACAGTATTTTATTTTCGATATTTCGATAACAGTTTTTTATCATCCCCAGGAAAATTAAAATGTTAAAAAAAATTATTATTTTAAAAAATATTGTCAAAAAATTTTAGCACGGAGAAAAATTTCTTAACAATATTAACAAACTGAAAAATTAAAAAATAACATAATTTAAATTAAACTTATTCTGCAAACAACACATGACCTATTACAAATTATTTGATATTGGGTGTGACAGAGACTATTTTTAAGTTATGTACACATGGTTGTCAGATGTTACAATATTGTAAGATCTGGCAACATGCTGACAATGTTGTGACAATGAAAAATTGTCCCCCAAAAGTAAATTGTGTGTTCAGACGATCGTAATAATTCATCTGACAACAAAAATTGTCAGATTGTTACCAGTTACCGGTTGTCAGATTGTTAGATGAAATAAATAGCCAGACATGTTGTAGAGCATTGCCAAAAAACTGACAGAAACACAGCCATTATTCCGGAAGTTCTAGATGCCATTTACAAAGTGCTGGTAGATACGTATCTCGAAGTATTCTAAGTTTACATACACTTGTGTAAATCAGTAACCATCTGTTTGTCAGTGTTGCCCATCAAACTTTTTTCTGACAATGACGGCATTGTCAGGTGCATTAATTTTATACATCTGACAATTAAAACGGGGCTTACAATACCAGCCAATTATCTGGCAATGCCGACGAAGAGTGTTCTCACGATTGTCAGATGCCTGACAACATTGTCGTCGTACAATTGATTGACAATGGCTTTTCTGACAACGTTGTAAGTTAATAATTGGCAGTTTACACAATTGTAATACATTTTCAGACAATTTTACTGGCAATATTGTAAGATCTGACAACCGTATGTACGTAGCTTTATTGTTATAGAAAAAAATGATAAATGCTAATATGCAACCATGTCTTAAAATCTATAGACGGTAACAATAGAATTTCAGAAATGCGAACAATAACATATTTTTAGAGGAACAAACTGTGATAGAAATGATAATACAGCGTTGTCGATAAAAAAACACAATGTTGTAGCATATCTAGGGATGAAATGATACGAGTAAATACAAATAAATACTCTATACTTTTCCTTCGATACCAAGTACTTTTGGCATCGGTGCTTTACTACCGAGTACATGCGAGAACGAGTAAATACAAATAAATACTCGATACTTTTCTTCTGATAGAAATGATAATACAGCGTTGTCGACAAAAAAACACAATGTTGTAGCATATCTAGGGATGAAATGATACGAGTATATACAAGTAAAAACTCGATACTTTCCTTCGATACCAAGTACTTTTGGCATCGATGCTTTACTACCGAGTACATGCGAGAACGAGTAAATACAAATAAATACTCTATACTTTTCCTTCGATACCAAGTACATTTGGTATCGATGCTTTACTATCGAGTACCAAGCAGGCATCGGTCAAAAGTAGTCGTATCGGTCAGAAATGCTATTTTCTTATTGGCAGGTAAAAAACCTCAGTTGGTCACTGGTCATTCTAACATAATTTTATTTGTTTTCAAAGTTTTTATAAAATAAATCCTTACTACCCGCGCCTGCAAATGGGACTACTAAAATCGGGTGCATGCTTGCATATCATAAAAAATACGATAAGATTGTGGTCACGATCTTAAGATACTAAAATAAATAGTCTAGTTACTAAAGACAATTCGAATTTGTCACTAAAAAAAATTGTCAGAATTATGTGACTTTGTCGAAGATTATATATACCAATGATAAATTATCTTACAGCTAAGCTACAAATTTTTTCTTCATCCATTGAATATATCAGACAGTTACAAGATAAAGTATTGGGTGCATGTAGCAGAAGAATTGTGATAAAATTTCTGCGTTTTAAAAGTAGATCAGAAGATTTTGATTTTAGGCTCCATGTGTTCTTCCCTGACGTTAATCGTTTGATAGAAGTATGTATCGATGCTTTTTCTTCGATACCGAGTAGGTATCGATACTTTGCGATCGATAACGTAAAAAGTATAAGTATCCATACCCTACTGATATCGTTTCATCCCTAAGCATATCACTTTATGTTTTTGTAACCATATGGGACTCTTTTTTGCGATTTGTTGTCTTTTGCTTTCAAGCGTTTTTCGTAGTAAATACATAAAAAGGTTGCACACACTTTAAAACAAAATCATATGTATGTATACTTTAGCACATATCGCTCCTTTATTGCAACATAGTCATATCTCAAAAAATTTGCTTTTCGAGTTAGCAATGCAGAATTTTTAACAGTACTACCATTTATATTGTGCCAAGAATTTATTCAGATTACTTTTAAACCGTTTCCTTTAGGAGATATTTCATCAAAAAACTTGCTAAGACTTGTATGGATACTAAAAATTTTAAATGCGTTTTTCTCGAAACGAGCTTTTTTGCGATATGACTATGTTGAAATAAAGGAGCGATATATATCTATGTACTTACATATGTATATTTATGTCATCATTTATATATACATATTTTTATTTTGCTCAACCACATTTTAACCGAGAATATTGTAGTTTAGTTCTTATTGTTTCAGTGTTTTTGTGGAAATTTAATATCAAGAGTCTAAATGGTGATATTGACACTTTACGCTTAAATGATCTACTTTTGTAAAATTTTTTGTATATACACATACATATATACAACAACCACCAGCAGCAGAGCTTAAGCGCCCTCTCTAACGCCAACAAAAATGTCGGCATTTAAAATTATAACATACAAACTTCTGCATGTATGTTTTTATGTTATAGTATTTTCTTTTATATTTATATTATTTTCTATGCAAAAAAGCTCATAGTTTAGCTTTGTTCATAAGTGTCTGCTTCTGTTTTTTGTTTTTTTTTTTTATTAATTACTTAAACAAATTTTCCAAACCAAACGGCTTATATTCGTTCGCCATCAAGCCTGCCATCCAATAAAAGAATTAACGATTAATCTGCCTATCGCTTACAAGCAGAACTTTGAAAGAATTTGATCATTAATTGATCATTCTGGAAAGAATTTGATCATTAAATGCCAGTTTAAATCATATGCAAATAAGTTGTTAAGATTGCATTTACATAATGTAATGCAATTTTAACTAATTTAATTCCAACATTTTAAGTGCTGCAACAGAGTTTTATTTTTAGTTTTTCGTGTTGTTATTATCAAAGTTAAACCTCCACGAATACTACTCCCTCTTTTCTCCTCATCATAACCTATTTTCCTAGTTCCAATACAATGCGCTGCATATTTAGGGGTCATCCCCTGTTGACCCCTTTTCGACTTAACAATGCAAGATTGTTAACAATACTATCCTTCATATCCTTTAAAAGATATTTGCTAAAAAAAATTTCCATGATTACGTCGCTTTCTAACCACGTTGACGCCTATTGGCGAACTATATCATAATTGCTTGTACCTGCATCTTGATTGAAACGTTCTCTATATAGTTTAAAATCGCTTGGAGGGTAATTAGTCTCCCCTGATAACTATAGTGGATGGTGGTTTTCAGGAGCTAGCTGAGCTCTTGCAAAATATATTTATTACTATTATTCTTAACTTTATTATTATTTAACTTAGTTCTTTGAAAATAATATAAATTATTTGGTTATTCCACTATTTGAACACAAATTGCAAGAAACAAATAAGTGTGACTGACCTCTTGTGACGTCATGCTGGGTAGAAAATAATTTTGTCACCTTTTCGGTATCATCTTAGTTATTTGATTCATGTGTTAGAATAGAAAAAATATTATTTTTAAATTTGATTAAGAAAATCAAAAGAAAAACATTTTAAGATTTTTTTCCGAGCACTAATATTTCCAATGAAATTGTTTGACAAACCTTTCTGGCAACACTGTTCCACACTCAAAAATATTGCCAAAAATTATTGAAAAAAGATATCTCGAATTTCAAAAAAAAAAACAAATTTTCCAAGAAATCTTCCATATGTTAGGTTAGATTTAACAGGCTGCCAGCCATTGAAAAGGCAGCCCACTTGAGTCCAATTCGGTCCCATTGTGTTGCCAGAGTGTAATATCATCATAATAATCTCAGCAGATCTTTATATCACTGGCTTAGAACCAACTCAAGGATCGAATAAAGAAGTCCAATCTATTTACATCACATTCCGATACCTCAGCCAAGTCGTGCTGCATCAGTCTGCCTAGATGTAGGAAACAGCTGGACATCGACAAAGGAAGTGCTCAACACTCTCTACTTCCTGCTCGTCACTGCAACTTCTACAGATGGAAGATTTGACCTCCTCACCTGCGACGCTATGTGGCAATGACCCATTAGGACCGTCACAGCAGAGCACAACCTCCTTCGAGGTAGGTCCCTAAGGATAATAGTTCTCCTGTTATCATATCTGGGTCATATCAGTCTTGAGTAGACAGGTGACCTCACTAGACCATCTCTCTTGTGCGGCCTCAAAAAAGGAACGCTGGACTTGTTTCTTACAGCTCCTAAGAGAGATTCCAACGATCCCATCTATATCCCTTCGTTGTAGCCGGACACCGGCCTTTACCAGGCCGTCCTCTACAATATTTCCGCACTCTTCATAATGGCCTCGTATCTAGAAAAGCTTCAGATTCGAATGTCTCGCTATCTAGTTTAGATATATCCGGCATTCACGAACCAACCTGAACGTCTCATAGACCCCAGCTAGTGCATATTATCAGTACAAATTCGGAAATCCTCCGCGTATATCCTGTAGTACCTTAACCAGTTAGCTGCCCTCATAATGACCGTGATTTCGGCCTGCGTTACACTACATTCATTTTGCAGCCTGAAACTCATCTTACTTTCATATAGCGGGATAAAGATACTACCAACTCCCGAGTCCGACTTGGATCCATCTGTAAAGATTTCAAGGACGTCCCTTTGACGTTTTGTGCAAATTATCTCCGAGACCGTACCTGATAAAGCTACATCCAATCTCCTGTTGGGCAGTAGAGCCAGTGAGCAGTAATTAGTATTCTACGGAAGGTTCACTATTCTTATTATTATTGAGCCATGACCATAGGAAGGAGTCAACACCTTCCACGTTTCGCTTAACCACAGCCTGTTAGCTGAATTCATGGCTAATGCTTTCACCATAGGATCACCCGGCAGCCAGTTCAGCATAGTGAAAAGTGCTTTCAATGGCGTAATGCTGGAAGCACCGGTCACCATCAAAGCAGAAGTACGCATTATCTTTTTGCAGTAGGTGATTTTCTGCAACGACTTCCACCACACAAGCGCCTTATACGTTAGAATGGGCTTAACAACCGTATCGATTAGCCAGCATGACTTATTCCCCTGGTCTTTCCAATCGGCCTCCTGCACAAGAATAAGGCGGATAGCCGCCTTTTCTGCCCTTGACTACACATTCCGCTGCCAGGATAGTTTGGATACCCAGGTATTTCGCACTATCCGGCAGCGTGAGCTCAGTTCTTTCTACGATTGGTAGAACAAACGATGCAGTCTTGTATCTTCGAGTGAAGAGTATCAGCTCCGTTTTCTAGGGAATCACACTTGGACCACCAGTTGTACACCATTCTTCTATAAGCCTTAATGCCAAGCCTAGTTGCTGTGATAGTATATCCGGGTACCGGGTACCCGACACAGCAAACGCAATATCATCGGCATATGCCACTGTTTCAAAAAGCATGGACTCTAATTCCATCAATAACGAATTCAGGGCTAAACTCCATAGAAGAGGAAACAGAACCCCTTCCTGTGGCGTGCCCCCTTCTAACCATTCTGTAAATTGTGACTCGCCCCATATTGGAAGTAATGACCCTATTGGTCAGTAAGTTCCCTATGAAGCTCACAATTCACAATTATGAAATCTTCCATACTCACAACCAAATTTGTTCATAAGAAACAATTATTTAGTGATCTGTATCGTTTGTCTTTAGGCAAAAGTAAAAATACTGAGTGCGTGTAGTACAAACAATTATTGTGCATAAGAATGTCTGTCAAATGTACTAAAAAAAAACTGAAAATAACAAAAACAACAAATGAATGTACACAACAATTATACGACACGAAGCGCATACGAGTACACTGAAGCAGGCAGACGCACACAGACATAAATTATAATCATCGTAATAATAAAATGGTACAAAATGAATTGCAAGTATTCGGTACAAATAATAAATAATTAAACTTACAAACATACAAGCAAACATATATTTCTTTTTTATATATTGTACATATGTATATTAATAATTCTTTGTATTTGATACAGCGTGTATTCATTTTTGTGTTTTTCTTTTTTTTTTTAGTTTTTTATTCATAAGATAATAAATAATTCCGCAAGGCCGGGGGTGGTTGGGTTGGTTGTTTGGTTTGACTGGCTTGAAATTTAAACTGAGGCTGGCTGGCTGGCTGACTGGCTGGCCTGGCGTCTACAGAAAAAAAGTAGTTGTTGTGGTTAAATCTTTTGTTCTCTTTTTCTTAATACAAATGTAAAGTGAATTATTTGTTTTCATTTTTTTTTTTTGCATATATTTTACATATGTTTGTTTGTATATGTATGAGTTTGTTTTTGTTTCAAAATGCTTCTTTAGAAAATTGTGTACATATTGAATATTTTACTTATTTTTTCATATCACATTATTTATTACTTTATGTTGCCAAGTCATCACAATTTCTTAGTAATGTAAACAAAACAAAGTCGAATTAAAAATAATTTGCCATTCAACTTTAAACGGCAGAAGAACAAAAAAACAAAAAAAAAATTGTTATTCCCTTATTAAAACTAAAACTAAAATATGTCCCAAGGATCTATAGTCCTTGAAAAAAAAAAAATTGGAAGGTAAAGTGAAATAAAATTAAAAAGAGAATAGGTGCTACATACACCGCCACATGGCTGATGTGACCCACTTGAGCGGGGAAATCCATTTCACAACTTTACTTCGTTTACGACGAACTTCCTCAGAGACCAAACTATATGATTTGCAATAGACGCGTTCTCAGCCGAAGAGTTCAGTAATAGGCCCAGCATATCCGAGATCGTTGCCAAAAGGCAAAATATGAATGACTCACTGAATAGCGATCTTCTATTAATCTCCGAATGGGGTCGTAAAATCAGAGTCGCTTTTAACTCTCGTAAGATCCAGTATTTTTTATTAACACACAAACAAACGACCGCTAATGCTGCTTCATCTGTACTCATGGATGGCATAAATATTGAGGAATCGGATGCTCTTGATGTTCTTGGAATGAAAAGAAAAAGAAAAAAGAAGAGTTCAGTAATAGGCCCAGCATATCCGAGATCGTTGCCAAAAGGCAAAATATGAATGACTCACTGAATAGCGATCTTTTATTAATCTCCAAATGCAGTAGTAAAATCAGAGTCGCTTTTAACTCTCGTAAGATCCAGTATTCTTTATTAACACACACACAAACGACCGTTAATGCTGCTTCATCTGTACTCATGGATGGCATAAATATTGAGGAATCGGATGCTCTTGATGTTCTTGGAATGAAAATACAGTGTGATGTTCGTTGGAACGATAAAATTTTTCATGTCTCTAAGGAAGCATTCCAGTGCCTCGGGTTGTTGAAACAGTGTAAAATGTACTTCACTCCATCCGACCTCCTTACTATTTATACCACTTATATCCGATCGAAAATGAAACACAACTCTCATGTTTGGCCCGGTGCCCCAAAGTCTATTTTTGGGGTTGCTCAACCGTGTGCAGGAGAGGGCGATGAAGCTTATTGGTGACAGTGGGGTATCCCATTGACTCACTGGAGCATCGACGCAGTCTAGGGTGCATTACTCTATTCTATCGTTACTACAATGGATTTTGCTCTGACGAGATTAGGGAGCTTGTTCTTGAAGCCCACACATTTTTACGTAACACGCGGTTGTCATCCAGAGCTCATCCATTTGAGTTCGATTGCCCGGGGAATCGTACAATGCATTACAGAGAGGGTTCGTTTTTTAGCCGTACGCTTCTCTTATGGTAAAAGTTGCCCACAGACGTGTTTCCTGTCTGCCATGACATCGGAAAGTTCAAGCCAAATGTTGACAAACACTACTCCCTATTTCCTCCTTCTCTTAACTTATTTTCCTAGTTCTGGTACAATGCGCTGCATATGTAGAGATCATCCCCTGAGTACTGGTCCAAGATAAAAAAGAAAGTTCTGGCCTATCGTTCAAAGACTCTGGATCAGCAAAACCCCGAGAAGGTGATATCAGTCTATTCTGACCCTGATCGCGGTTGATGCATGTAAATCTTGGCTGAAACGTTCTGACTGTAGTTTAAACCTTAAATCGCAGACAGAGGTTATTCATCCTCCCTCATAATTACAGTGCAAATCTGGTTTTAGTCCCTGAGATGGATAGACTGACTATAGACTCTAGAATGCCTGATGCTATATATGTATGTATTTCGGGCACCAACTCAAGAAACCTTGTCTTCCATTGACTCTCTGAAGAATTGCATACAGAAGAGGCTTTCCACTTTTATGCAGATGACAGCCGCATTTATCATTGATGCTCATTTAGCTGCAACTAAAGATCGATGTCAAGAGGCAAAATATGAATGACAAATTGAATAATGATCTTTGTTGATTTCAATGATCATAAGACTTAGTGCAATTTACTAATAATAGATACTGTCAAATAAATTTTATGATTTTATTTCTAATTTTTTTTCTCTCTATTTAGAGATCTTCTGCAAAAAAGTTAAGCACTATAGCGTACAATCTAAGCGCGCTAATTTAGTTTGGTCTTTACAGATTCAAACTACGAACTTCAATTAAACTTATTGCTACACTATATTCAAGCGCAGCTCCAGTGCCATCCAAAGCTATAAATTTTTAATCCCAACTAATGTTTAAACCATTTAAATACATGTACGCAAAATTGTTATTATTTGAAAATAGTATTGTCTATAAATTGCTTGCAACTCTTAAATGCCAGTTTATAAATTACCGCAACTTCTTCTTCCTTAATAATTCTCAAAGCTTTTAGTTTTATTTCCTAAACGTTTCCACATTCGCTTTGTAGCAATCAAGTAAATAAACATAAATAAAATATTAGAGGAGATATAAAAATAAGAAAATCCATCCACCTGTTGAGTTATTTATACATTTTTCTCATTTTTTTTTCATTTTTTTTTCTTTAAACACTGCAACTCATACACACACACATACACACACGTTCATTCAAACATTATTTGTTGTAGCCTGTCGTTTTATGTTTCGATTACGAACATTATAAATTTTAACTGGTTTATTTTAGTTTTTTCTACCTATTTTTGTAAAAAGAAAAATTCAATATCTCTCAGCTTCATTTTCAATTCTGGCAGCGGTAGTGCGAATGTAAGCGGTAAAATTGCAACGACGTAGCACATTTGAACGTATAACAAAATATATATTTATGTACGAGTTATTGTATGCTTAAAAGCTCGCACTGGTTTATTTTTATTGTTTAGATATTAGACATTTTTTAAATACAAGGTGGCCCAAAACTACCGAATAGGCTTGATCTTTTGTAATTTGTTTATTATAATTTTTTTTTTCTTTTTTTTTTGTGCGCTGTTATTTATCAAGTTGCGATTTCGAGAAGCTATTTATTTTCATTGCAACAATACTTGCCGCGACTAATACACTCAAGGAAGACAAGGAATTCTCTCTTAGTTTCAATTACTAGTCAATGGAAAATATTTTTAATTTAATTATGAAAAATTACATCTCACAATTGATGGTCATTTCCTGTTTCGCCTAATCGTACTCGTGCTCGTTCCAAAAACAAAAAAAAAAAATCATAATTTTGCGAGAGGAAAAGAGGGAGTAGTGTTTGTAAACATTTGACTTGAACTTTCCAACGTTATAACAGACAGGAAGCACGTCTGTAGGTAACTTATTCCATAGCCGAAGCGCTCGACCGAAAAACGAATCTCTCTGTAGTGCGTTGTACTATTCCCCGAGCAATCGACCACAAATGGATGGGCCCTGGACGATAACCGCGTGTTACGTAAAGATGTGTGGGCTTCGGGAACAAGATTCCCAATCTCATCAGAGCAAAATCCATTGTAGTAACGATAGAATAGAGTAACGCATCCTACACTGCGTCGATGCTCCAGTGAGTCAATAGAGTTTGATACCCTACTGTCACCGATAAGATTCTTCGCCCTGTCCTTCTTACGATCGAGTAACCCCAAAATAGATTTTGAGGCACCGGCCCAAACGTGAGAGTTGTATTCCATTTTCAATCGGATATAAGTGGTATAAAAAGTAAGGAGGTCGGATGGAGTGAAGTACATCTTACACCGATTTAAAACCCCGAGCCACTTAAATGCTTCTTTAGAGACATGAAAAATGTAATTATTTCAATGAACATCACACTGTATTTTCATTCCAATAATATCAAGAGCATCCGATTCCTCAATATTTATACCATTCATGAGTACAGATGAAGCAGCATTAGCGGTCGTTTGTTTGTGTGTTAGTAAACAACACTGGGTCTTACGAGCCTTAAAGGCGACCCTGATTTTGCGACCTCATTCGTAGATTAAGAGAAGATTCAGTGATTCATTCGTTTTTTGCTTCTTAGCAACGATCTCGGATAGGCTGGGCCTATAACTGAATGAGTACGATTGGAAAATACTGCTGTTATCTTCAAAAGAGTAGAGTTGGAAGTTAACTACAGAGCGGTTTGGAAACTTCTAGAAAAAAGTTAAGTGTTTTGGAAACTTCCATCTCTGTTATGAACACATATTAAATTTTGTTTCGATCTGGTAACTCCTTCATATAGAAACAGGTGTTCACAAAAGACGCATCCGCGATTTTTTTACAATAGAAAAATTAGAAATGCGTGGAGTCATTAAATATTTATATAAAAAAGGTTTATCAGGACAAGAAATTCATAATGATATGGTGAATGTATTAGATGAAAGTGCTCCTTCATAAGCAACAGTAAAAAATTTAAACGTGGTCGTAAAAGCATTTAAGACGAACCACGTAGTGGACGTCCAAAAACAGAAATTGTAGCCAAAGTGCATGATATGGTATTAAATGATCGACGAATAAAAGTGCATGAAATAGCTAATATCTTGGGCATCTCAAATGATCAAGTCCATTTAATTTTGCATGAAGAACTACAGATGAAAAAGCTTTCTGCAAGATGGGTGCCGCATTCGTTAACAGTCGACCAAAAGCGCATAAGAATGAACATTTCTCAAGCTTGTTTGGATCGTTTTAAGCGAAATAGAATGAATTTTAAGCGTCGTTTCATAACTGTTGATGAGACATGGATCCACCACTACACTCCAGAGACAAAAAAACAATTCAAACAATGGACTGAAGCTAGAGGAAGTGAACCAAAGAAGGCATAAACCAGTCAATCGGCTGGTAAGGTTATGGCAACGGTTGAGAAAAATAAGAAATATTGTAGGAGAAAGAACGGAGCCGTGCGGTACCCCTGAATTGATCTTGAACTCGGTTGGTTAACAACTCGCATGGTGCGGTCCCTAAGAAAGCTCGATATAAACCGAGAAAAGCCATCACCGACACCAAAAGCAGTAAGTTTTGCCAGAAATGTAGCATGCCGCACTCTGTAATTTTTTTTCAATAAGGCTGTTAGGTTTTATTTATAGTTATTCCTATATTTTCTTTTGTACATACTTTTTATGAATAGCTATTATTAATTCTTATTTTTGTTTAACAAATTTTAAAAGTATCTGTGTTCAAACTAGGCTTGAACAATGCAAAATAAAATCATGTAACTGAAATTGCAATCCACTACAAGTCATCTGGTAACTTTAAACATTTGTCGCTATTGCGGGTGGTGAATTTGTGCAGCAGCGCTTTTGTGGTGGTTTTCAAAATGCATCAGCTACTTTTTAAAATTGGCGGCGATTACTATTACGATTTTACCAGCCTTTAAGCAGCATCGGCAGAGCAGAGCAAAGCCATTGTTAGCAGTGCAAAGGGTAGCAGCTTTAAGGGTCACATCTGCATACCGCACGGTATCGAGGGGCGCGGTCGCAGTTATAGCAGGTATGATCCCAATAGATCTACAGATCCTAGCACGAAGGACAGCATGGATATCAAGGCAGACTGGCCATGCAGACCTTGGAAATATGCAGCAAATACGGAAGGAAATGTTACACAGTTGGCAGTCTAGATGGAGTACTGACACTAAGAGCAGATGGACGGAGCGCTTCATTCCCAATATCGAAAAATGGTTGAACAGACGGCATGGGAATGTCAACTATTACCTGACTCAAATGCTGTCAAGTCATGGCTATTACCAGTGCTACTTATACAAAATGGGCAAATATAACACACCCTTTTGCTTATACGAAGAAGAAGAAGAAGAAGTCTGGGATGATGCCGAATACACTTTGTTTAAGTGTATTCGATGAGCGGAAACACGTAGAGAGGTGGAGATGGTAGCTAGCTCAATAACGGTAGAGAATGTCGTGGACATCATGATAGTGAGCGAGGCCAACATTCTAGCGGTATTGCGATTCGGTGAGAAACTCCTGCGAACGAAAAAGCCAGATCTGGACGCCCCAGAACAAGATCATAATCAGGATCCCAAACAAAGGATAGTGTAAAAAGAAGGGCTGATTAAGCCATTAGGTATCCACCCCGAAGCAATGCTAAGGCGGTCCCGGGATGGAAATTTTTATCCCAGGAAGAAGAGGGAGTTTTTTAGTCGGTAAGTCCACTGTGCAAAGAGAAGGGCTGATTAAGCCATTGGGTATCCACCCGAAGCAATGCTAAAGCGGTCCCGGGGTGGAAATTTTTTATCCCAAGAAGAAAAGGGGGTTTTTTAGTCGGTAAGTCCACTGTGGCGATCAGTCCGACACAAAGCGGAGGGTACGGACCCTCTGGTCAGTGCGTAACGGATTTTTCCCTTCGTCGAAAAAAAAGCAGCATCGCCATACGAAAACTCAATATAATTTGTTTCAAATTAAACTCTAGTTTATTGAAATTATATTCTTAAATCTATTTTAATGCACTTAAGCCTATTGAAATGTCCTGGAGTTTGAAGTTTAAACGTTGTGAATTCAAAAAAATAGAGCACCTACGTATTTTAGTTGTTTTAACCTCCTTTCTCAATACCAAAGCAGAGAACATTTGAGTAAACCCGGCCGTAAGTGTATTCAATCTATTTATATTTTTAAAAAGCTTGGCCACTTTTTCTTAAAAATACCCTTTTTTAGGGTTTTTTTGAAAAATACCTTTTTTGTGCCATTTTTCAAAAGTTTCAGGGGCACCACTGTTAGCTGTTATGTTCTGTTTCTGTTCTCTTTATGGGGAGCACTGCTTCAATCACTAAAATGTTTTTGCCATTTTTAGTTGTTTATATTTTTAACTTTACGTTTTTACTATCGCCTTTTCAATTTGAAAAATATGGCAGCACTTAAATGGATCATTAAACAATTATAAGTTCAGAGTAGTTGCTGATTTGATATGGTGTTTTTATTCTTATGTAAAGATGTATGTTGGTATGTATGTTGTTGCTTCTTGAACGTAATTAATATATTACACTTGTTGTGCTTTTTGTTTTTGTTGTTCTCTTCTTATACTTGAGTTATTTTAGTAGAACAGGAACGAAGTGCAAAACAACAACTGCAAACATGCAAAAACATTAAAGCAGAGAAGAATACAACAACTAATATTAAAAAAAAAACCAACAAC
Source organism: Thecocarcelia acutangulata (assembly GCA_914767995.1). Taxonomy (NCBI): domain Eukaryota; kingdom Metazoa; phylum Arthropoda; class Insecta; order Diptera; family Tachinidae; genus Thecocarcelia; species Thecocarcelia acutangulata. The sequence continues at coordinate 96,692,203 of OU612097.1, read as the reverse complement.
AACAAAAAATGAATAATAAGAAAATGAACAGCAGCAGCAGAAAACTTGAGAAAAACTTGTTTAGAGGAATTTTCTAATAAATCAATTAAAACAACAAAAACAAAAAGACAAAGAAAATTTTCTTTTTTACCAATAACAAAAAAAAAATAATAAGAACAGCAACCAGATTTTTCGATAAGAAAATGGTTGGAATTTTTTCAAAAAAGAAAAAAGAACTTGTATAAAACGTTTAAAATATGTTACATAGAAATTCAAGAAAGACAGAGATATAGAGAGAGAGAGAGAGCCGGAGTTTTATAAATGAGAGCACAAGTGAGGGAGGGAGTCATTAAACTTTTGAACAATCTGGCAATTTCCGTTGTTTATTTAAAGGTGTTTGCGCCACTGTATGAGTGTGTGTGTGTGTGTGTAAATACAAATATGTATGTGTGTGTATGTGCATGTGAGCAAATCTAATATTTAACTTCCTGTATGAAAAGTGTGAAATTATCTATTTTCTGTTCCAACTGCCGTGAAGCCTTTTAAGTTCAGTTTATTTTTTTTTTAATCCCTACAGAAAGTATTTGCTGATTTTTTTTAAATAGATAGTAATTTTAAGTAAAAATTTTATTTATTTTCCAAAGATTCAATTCAGCTAAAGAAAAGAACTCCTTTAAAACTCTTTTTTTTTAATTTTCTTTTTATTTTTTTGTGTTTTTGAAGGTAATCCGTAATATTCGTATGGCTGGCTGTTGTATTATCTTTAAATATTTCTCGTGTTTCTTCGTTTAAAATATTTTCATATAAATTTTTTGCTGTTTTTTTATTTTTTTATTTTAGATTTCGCATTTATGAAGTGATTTGCCTTCTACCGTCAACTTTATTTAAATATATTTTGTTTTTTTTTTATATTTCTTTTATTTAAACATTTTTAAATTAGTAGTTAAACCACTTTTTGGTTGTTGTTGCTGTTATATTTTGTTTGTATTAATATTATTTCACAAATAAAATCAACTGGTTATGATTTGTTGAAGCATTCAAATTTAAAATCAATTTTGGCATATTTCTTTTTTTTTCATTTTTTTTTTCTTTCATGCAAACTTTATACTAATTTTGTTGTTATTTCTATGCTATCACTTGTTTTAAATATATTTGATTTTTTTTAACTTTTGATTATATACTACATATAAGCAATTTTCCTTTCTATTTTATCTTGTTTAATGCAAATCAATTTTCTTTTTACCATTTACTTTCATGTTGTTAAATAATTTGAATTAACACGATTATCATTGATTGAACATTTTTTAGATTATTTTCCTTAATTTTATTGCATAGATATCTTTTTTTTTTTGATATTTTCTTTTGATTTTTTACTATTTTAAAAATTTATTTGCTAAATTTATTTTCCCAATTTTTCCATTTTTTACATATTTTTTTTTAATATTTGAATAACGATCTGAAAGTTAGTTTCAGTTGATATTATTTTTTTTTCGAGCGCGTCTCACACGTTGTTGATTACGACTGACTTAAAATAACAGTTTGTATCAGTTGTTCAGCTTCACGTTGTGCTGCTTTGTTTTTAATGTATTGGGTGTAGGAAAAAGTTACGGTCGAGGTACAGCACAAAAACACCAACTATTACATTGAAAGTGGCTGTTGCTTACATACATTATAGAGCATAGGAGCAAAGTTTGGGAGCCTCTACACGCATAGAAAACTCGTCATAGCTGTGAAGTACTTTAATTTCAATAAAATGACCCAGTGCCTTCATTTTGAACCCTATTACACTTTTCATCGCTGTGGTGTCATTCATTACAGTAGTTATTTTAATTGTTAGCGAGAATTGTGACTAATTAATATAGTTTAAAAAACTAAAACACACGCTTCGATATCAAACTAATTAGTCATATAACCAAATGATTATTTGCATAACGCGTTCCAAGTTTTTTTGGAATTCCTAAAACCAGCTTCAGGAATCGCCTAAATCCCCACTTCCCCGGAAACAATATGCCAACTTCAATTTTCACGCTAAATCGAATGTTCGTTAATGGTTCAGATACACGTTTCGCAGCCAATACGCGCACCGAATATGAAAACCCGATTGCAATTCGGTTAGCGAAACTGTTTCGAAAAGACCGGAAAAATATGGTAACTTCAATTTTCGCGCTAAATCGAATGACTGTTAATGGTTCAGATACACGTTCTGCGGCCAATACGCGCACCCAATATGAAACCCCGGTTCCGATTCATTTAGCGAAGCGATTTCGAGTTTTTTTGGAATTCCCAAAAATTCAGGATATGTCAAAATCCCCCCACTTCTTCAGAAGCAATACAGGAACTTCAATATGTGCATGTTATACGGCAAAACCGCACACCGAATATAAAAAACTGATTCCAAACCGGTTAGCAAACTGATTCCGAATATTTTTGGGAATTCCAAAAACAGCTTCGGCAATCCCCAAAGTCCCCAAACTTCCCCAGAAGCAATATGGCAGCTTCAACTTTCGAACTAAGGCGGCAACACTGTATATACAGCATTATATAGTTAAATATGCAATAATCTTTTATATGGCTTGGGTTTCGAGTGTTGTAAACATACAAACAAACAATCAGACAAGTGAAACTAGTATAAGCGTTTTGAAAAGGAGCCAATTTAATTATAAAATATCATTAATTCTGTTGAAATGCTGTATCATTTTTTGAATTTGTACCAAATTTTTTAATTTTCATAAGTACTCATTTTGAATTTCCATAAAATGAAAACGTTTGTTGACTTATTTTAAAACACACTGTTGGTTGAGGTTGGTATTTTTGTTGTTGTTGGTATGTTGTTGTTGGTATGTTTGTTTGCTTCTGTATTATGTTTTTAGTTTTATGTTGTTTGTGTGTATGTACGCGTAAATTTATTGCACGCAGATCAACGGCTTGCACATTGGTTTAAATTTGATAAAAATTCTTAACAATACTGTATTTGATTTCAATACGTAAGTTTCGGATCGAATGGCAAACCGAGCTACTTTACCAACGTCTGTATAGGTATTGTTAATTTTTCTATCCTCCACTGCAATATGCCGTCTTATTAGCAATAATAAGCTATGTCTTCTCTTTTGCCAGCTCATGTGAACTCTGTCAATCACCTGTTCTTCTCATAGCTTATCTTAGCCGGCATTGAGCCTCCTCCGCACCCCTAGCCTTATTCATAGCCGTTATATTCTCCGCATATCCAGCTAATAAATAGTTTGCATTTCAATATGAAAAATTTCCTTGTGCAATACGATCCAAAAGGTCTGGTTCTAGAATGTAGCCTTGCGTGTTATCTGACATGCATAGAAATATGACTGAAGTTGTATCTCCTTATTATGTGATGAAAATATGCTTCATTGGGGCCACATAATAATATTAACAATAACATTGTTAAGTCTGCCTTTCACATTGTTGGTTTCTTAATACTTGCTTGAACAAGCTTGCAATATTATTGATCAAGCTGTTAATTAATTACATAATAATATTTCTTTTATCTTGGACTAGTACTCGGAGGAAGACCTCTGCATATTGCAAGAAGGAATTTCATCTTGAGAATAGAAGTTATTATATCATACTCAAAACTATATTTACTAAAACCCAAATCCACTCAACGTTTTACTTTGTGTGAATTCTTGCCATCATCATGCAAAAACTTTTATTTCCCACCCAAAGTTTCTTGACTAGTTGCTCTTGTATCATTTTCAGCTGATCGTGTTTGCTGCCGCTTGCTGGAAGTTTTCGATAGTGGTTGTTGGCGCTGTTGTTTTTGTTATTGTTGTATTGCACTCGTATGAATATTTTGTTCAACTCATTTGCTTAACATTGCCACAGGCCAACATAGTAAGACTTTTATACTATGTATTAAAAACAAAACGAAAAAAAAAACACTATAAAAATAAATATAACAACTATTTAAATGAAACACAACATCACTTGAACTTTAAGCAGTAATCTATTGATAATTTTCTGAAGAAAAAAAAACAAAAAAAAACTGTAGTAGTAAAAGAAGCAAAAAAGTTTTCAAAGATTTTCTTGAAAACAAAATTAATACTACAAACTGCACACAGAAAAACTTACACACATATAAATACCTTTTAATAGCTAATTCAAAACTGATCAAAGGAGATTACATGTTTAAGTACTAAAGACTTGCGTGTGAAATTAATTAAAACAAATTAAGTGCGTTTAATTGAGTTTACGAGTATTATAGGATAAGAAAAACAAGTGTGAGTGCAGTTGTATGTAAACGTGAGGGGAATTTAAAAAAAAATTAATTAAATTTAGTTTTTTTTGAGTATATTTTGGCTTTATGACTTTATATAACAAAGTTTTATACATATGAATTTATGCAACTAAAATACTTAACCGACCTTTTCTTTTTGGTGCCAATTTTTATAATAATTTATTACAATTTTTTCCACAATACTTATTTTTTTTCTAAACAATATCTAAGGCTTACTCTATATATACATATCACTCCTTTATTGCAACATTGTCATATCTCCAAAAATGAGCTTTTCGAGTTAACAATGCAGAATTGTTAACAGTGCTACCTTTTATATTGTGCCAAAATTTTATTTAAATTACCTTTAAACTGTCTTCTTTAGGAGATATTTTCTAAAAAATTTTTCTAAGACTTGTATGGAAACTAAAAATTTGAAATGTGTTTTTCTCGAAACAAGCTTTTATGCGTTATGACTATGTTGCAATAAAGGAGCGATATATATTTATAATAACAAAAGTGTTTTCATTACCTAAGTATGTTTACAACTCGGCCAATCTGACTATAGATTGACTCCAATCAATTATTTTTTATATGATACAAAATATGAAACACTATTCTAACATAATATTTATTTTACTACTTGTATTGCCTTGTCTTTAATGAGATCAGCCGCGTTGTTCATTAGCCACAGCCTCATTTTATTGGCCTCTACTACACCATTGTAAGGAAGTTGTGTCAGCTGCCAATTCTCTTTATCTCGAATAACATATCTGTCATTACCAAGAACTTTATATACAGCATAAGGACCCCTGTAGTTAGAGATAAATTTCTTATTTGTTTCGTCAACAGTATCAATATTACGGATCACCACAAAATCACCTACGCTATACTGCTTTGCCTCACAACTACCCTCAAGGAAATAATTTCTGTTATATTCTTCAACGCTTCTTATTGCATCTGTAGCATTAGAGCGAAATAAATTTAAATCGCGCTCAACAACACTACCTACTTTTCTTCCAAAATATTCAGAAAACTCATCTATAATTTCCCGACTTCATTATCTAAGTACTTTTCTAACAATGTTTACATAACAATATTTTATTCATTTACATTGTTATGTAACAATGTTTTATGACGGAAGTTTTTCTGGTCAAAACCTTGCAGAAGGTTTCTAATGATATCTTATAGATTGCTCAGATAGATTATTTGCCTGGGTTTTAACACCATTTCACAAGCAGACTTTGAAGAAGGAATAAAATTGAAGATTCGAAGTGGTCAATTGACCACAAAATATCGTAAAACATCGCATATTTGATGTGCTTTGACTGAATTTAAAATCATTATAATTAATATTATTACGAATTTGCATCACTTCTAACCCACTGTGCAACCATTAATTTGCTCATCCACACAAACGTAGTACACAAATATACAATACGTGCACGATCTAAAGAACGCAAAATTCCTAGTAAATCAACCACCAATTATTTTATTGTTGTTGTTGCATTTTTATTGTTTTTCAAGCATGTGTCTGTATATGTGTGCGTAGCAATTAATTTTGTCCATTTGAGTCTGGAATTAGCACTAGTTAGAAGTCTCACGGACAATGTAGAGGGTGATAAAGAAGTAGAAATAGCTGGCAGATGTTCGGCAGAGGCAGTGTTTATGTTTAAAGGTTATGCAAGGCAGTCATAAGTCAAATTAGTAAGCAAGTCTAGTGTGTTAATACACAGTGGTATTAAGTGTACTTAAAAACGTACTGTGTAGAAGGTGATAAAGAAGTAGAATTAGCAGGCAAATGTTCGGCAGAGGCAGTGTTTATTTTTAAATGCTATGCAAGACAGTCATAAGTCAAATTAGCAGGGAAGTCTAGTTAGTGTTAGTGGTATAAAGTATAGTTAAATACCCCTAAGGTGCTGCTGTCTTGCAACAGATACCTGTACTGCAAGGAAGCAGGAGTAATGGTTAGACGGATGAGTTGGTTAAAAGCAGATGTTCTTAATGGATTTCGGCCTATCAGCTCATTAAGCCTTGTGTTCCATTGACTGTTGGGAAATTTCATGCAGGTGGTGTTAGAAGATCTGAACTCTTAAGCAAGCGGTTTCTCTATATGGCTACAAACTTATAGAAAAAAGCTGCAACCTGTGTGAGCCTAAGAGCGCTGGTGATTGGCGAATAATTCACCCTGTGGAGTACATATGATTTTCATATGAGACCTTGTTGCGGCAGCTGAATTTTGCCATCTAACCTCACTTGTATAGGAAATTGAGAGTTTGCCCGTCACTACTTTAAATTTAGTTTCCCACTTTTCCCACACACACTTACACTAAGCAATTTTTCTAATAAAAAAAATTCTTATGATTTTCTTCTTTAGCTGAGATAAAACAAATCGGTTTCTTCTTTTATACTATTTTAATTTCTGCTGCGGTCTTAAAACTGCAAAGGATGAAAAATGAAAACGAAAAACTAATTCTTCTATATTTAGAAAACATTTGATTTTAAATGTAACAAAAGCAATGAATGCGGCTGTGGGCAAAAGTAAACCTCTTAATACTTCTTCTGCTGAATGCTTTTGCCAGGTGCCACGATTATGTATCTTAGTTCAAATATTTAAAGCAAAAACAAAAATAAAATACGTATCTTAAAAAACAAGTTTCTTTTCTAACGCTCTTCTAACGATACCAAAAGCGAAAAATATGAAAACGAATAAAAAAAATAAATAAACTTGATTGGATTTGAGACTTATAATTACAACAACAAGAATTATTTTTAAAAATCAACTTCTAAGTACAACACGTTTTTCTTAATTTATTAAAATGATTTTTGTATAATTAAGTATTTTGATTTCAAATCTTTAAGACATAAAGTTCTATTGAGGTTATAAAATATGAAAAAAAAAATTGAGTTTCTGTTAAAAATTTCAATAACGGCTGCGAAACATTTTACAGGGCAATAAAGCTTTTTGATAAGTCAAAAAACTATTTTTATAAACAAAAAATAAATTAAGCTAAAAAATTTTTATGGGCTAGAAATATGTGTGGATTAGAAACATCGATTGCAATTGGAATTTGCTGCACGCAAAGAAAAGGCAGTTTAAAATATGGTTACAGCAACATTAGTATATGCACCATAACATTGAGAATAATTGTTAAAAGCAGTATATTTTCGATTTAATTATAATTTGCTTCCCCATAAATATGTTTTCGTTTGCATTTCCGTAAATGTGTTGTTACCGTCTATCAATTTCAAAATATGGTTGCAAGCAATGTTAGTATTGTGCATAATTTTCTTTGAAATTACAATAGCTTTTATTGCACCCAATACTCAAATATTTGTTTTTATCATATCTATTATAAACTTACTCACATTTAACATATATAAGTTCACAGAATAAACTCACTATTGTCAACATTAGTTTTGTGTTTAATGTTGTGATTTTGTTATAAAAAGTATATGTTTTTTGTTTTAAATTAAAAAAATTTTGTGTTGACCTAAAAACCAAAGCAAAAAAAAGAAGCTGAAAATTAGAACTGTGCAAAAATGCATATAAAGCGTATGCAGAAATCAAAAGGTACGTTAAAATGTTAATATTTGTATGTATGTTGTAATCAACAATGCTATGATGAAGTCAACTATGTTGGCGGCCAACCATATTGTGGTTGTGCTCAACAATACTATTGTTACAACCAAAAGAATTTTAATGACTAACCATACTATTCTTGGTAACAACTATACTATGTTACATCTAACCATATTAATATGGTTATATATGATTTCTAAATATATAATTTAATTCCAAAATGTTGTTGTGTATAAATGTAATATTTATGAATTTTCATTTAAAAACGACAATAGATTTTGTCACACCTAATATAAAAATATTTGATTTTAACATATGTATGGTACATTAATTCACATCAACAAATGTAAGTTTACAGAATAAAATTGCTATTGTAACTATTTATGATAGTATCATTCTGGTTGTTGACATACTCCCACATACATATTATACATGAATATTTTGTTTTTCTTTAGATGTTAAAAACTATATTGCGTGTTCTTCAATTTAAAAGATATTATATTAGTTGACCCATTATAATATACAAGATATTATATTATGGACCCAAGTGATCTGGAGTATCCTCTCCAGAATTCTGCGGCCTGCCTACCTATAGATTATCTAATTTTTATTATTTACTTTTGTGAAAATGCAACCCTGACCCAGTGAAAAATCTCGTCGCTTAAATAAATTTCTATAAACGAGGCTGTTTTATGGGAACTACCGAGCCACTGTATAATTTATTATATTTGTAACACTACATTCACACTATCCTAGTTGCATCTACTCTTTGATTTTTCGTCAAGTAATGCAAAGTCTGAAATGTCCTTAACCTGCATTTGTACCTGCTTCTGTTTTGATATACAAATACAGTACAATTTACTTCTTACGAACGCTCCGTTAATTTGATTGACCACTTGTAGGACAACATTGGCCGTGTTACTGCCGATATAAGGCGAGAAATGTTGGAAAAAGTCTTCGAAAATTTACCTCCAGCTTAGACTTCATCCGATCCAGCCTTGGCGGTTACATACCAGAAATCATACTTACATAATAATTCCACAATAAATTATCTTTATCACAAAGGGGACGACCCTAATCACAAAGGGACCCAAGTGATCTGGAGTATCCAGGCACTCTATAGAGAATTCTGCGGCCTGCCTACCTATAGCTTATCTAATATTTATTATTTACTTTTGTGAAAAATGCAACCCTGATCCAGTGAAAAATCTCGTCCCCTAAATGAATTTCTAAAAATGATACAGTTCTATGGGAACTACCGAGTCACCGTGTCATATTCATTACATTTGTCATATTCGTAACACCACATTCACACTATCCTACTTGCATCTATTCTTCTATTTTTCGTCAAGTAATACAAAGTTCGAAATGTCCTTAACCTGCAATTGTACCTGCTTCTGTTTTGATATACAAATACAGTACAATTTACTTCTTACGAACACTCCGTATTATTTTATTATAATAGTAGACTGTAATCCGAACACCATCAATATTTTTCTACCTCAACAGTTCGGACAGCCTTTATTTCTATAGCTTTTATACAAAAACTTCAACCGTGTGTTTTAGGTTTTGTTTCTTATGATTTATTTATATCGTCGGTTTTTTCTTTTATTTAACATTTACATATAATAAATACCCTTAATTTTGTATTATTTGTGAAAAGAAAGGAAGTGTTTTATTTGTGTCACAATGCACCAATTATATTAGAAATTATGCAAGAAAAAAATAACTTTTCGTTCCTTAAATGCAGATAGAGAATATTTTAATGGCTCGGTGACTGAGTGGTTAAGGCGGCCATTCACGATGCGTCATAGCCTGGGTTGAAACCCGAAAATGGGTGCTGATGAGTAGTGTAGCGGCTACGAAACACTTAGTTGCCCCCCAGCTAAAAAGGTTTTGTTGTTTTCTCTGATCTTCTTTAATAAAAAATTATTGCTCACAGCAAATTTGTATTGTAAAAAATTCTTCTTAAGAGACTTAAGAATATAAAAAACTTTAACCAAAATCTTATACAAGTATACAAACACCAAAAACTAACTAACTTTTATTTACAGAAATTTATGGATCAAATTTTTAATTTAAATCAAGTAATGGCTGCACTAACAATTTTTGATCACGATATGATAAAATTTCGCGGATGACAGCAGCATTTGCCACCCGTGCTCTTTTAGTTATAGACCCAGCCAATCAGAGGTCGCTTCTAAGAGGCTAAATATGAATGATTCACTGAGTAGTGATCTTCTATTAATCTCCGAGTGGGGTCGTAAAAACAGGGTCGCCTTTAACGCTCGTAAGACCCAGTGTTGTTTATTAAACGGCCGCTAATTCTGCTTCATCTGTGCTCATGGATGGTATAAATATTGAGGAATCGGATGCTCTGGATGTTCTTGTAATGAAGATACAGTGTGATGTTCGCTGGAATAAAAACACTTTTCATGTCTCTAAAGAAGCACTCAAGTGCCTTGGTTTTTTGAAACGGTGGAAGATATACTTCACTCCATCCGATCTCCTTACTATTTATACCACCTACATCCGACCGGAAATGGAATACAACTCTCATGTTAGTGCCGGTGCCTCAAAGTCTATTTTGGGGTTACTCGACCGTGTGCAGGAGAGGGCGAAGAAGCTCATCGGTGACAGTAGGGTATCCAACTCTATTGACTCACTGGTGCATCGACGCAATGTGGGGTGCGTTACTTTGTTCTACCTCTACTACAATAGATTTTGCTCAGACGAGATTAAGGATCTTGTTCCCGAAAATCCTACATTTTTACATAGCACGCGATCATCGTCGGGAGCTCATCCATTTGTGGTCGATTGCCCGGGGAATCGCACTACGCATTACAGAGAGAATTCGTTTTTCAGCCGTAAGCTTGTTCTGTGGAATAAGTTGCCTGCAGACTTATTTCCTGTCTCTTATAACGTTAGAAAGTTCAAGTCAAATGTTCACAAACACTACTCCCTCTTTCCCTCTCCTCACAACCTATTCTTCTAGTTCTGGTACAATGCACTGTATATGTAGGGATCATCCCCTGAGTACTAGTCTAAGATAAAAAAGAAATTTTTATTGTTATTATTATTATTATTTTTTTAATTTCTGGGGTTGCGCTTTCAATTGACTTTTCCAAACCTTTATTTAATGCAAATTGGTGAAGATGAAAATAACATTTTCCCAAGTTTACGAAACTAATGAAACAGCACTTTTTTGGAGAAAGCTGCCAGATAAAACACCGGTTGCTGTGTATATTTGAAAACATACAAGCAAAATGACACTAAACTTTGTCAAATGCCTGAATATTTGCGCAGCAAGTAATGAAAATGTTTTATAAAAATGCGTTAAATATATGCGTCTGAATGCACAATTTTGATTTTAACGTGATTAACTTATAAATAAACATTTTCAAAAAATTTTCTTGAGTCTCAGAAATTCGTTTATTTTAATATTTGGTACATCACATGGTTTTTTAATTGTCCGAATTATCGAGAATATATTGTAGTAATAAATTACTTCAAGCTCTGTATTAAAAACTCGGTTTTTCTAGTTTGAAATAACTCATACGCACAAAACGTTATAACAGACATCACTGAATGTAAACAAACAAACACACTACATACATACTTCAATAATAATTATACATTTATCGAAATATTGATCATACGCATGGATGAACTACACCCGCAATAATGAGGTGTAACATGCTCGTAATATATAATTATAATAATATGAGAATATACGTGACAAGTTAAACTTTACTTTATATTAAACTCTCACAATAGTGGTGTCTATTGCTCTATTAAAATCAGCTCTTTTATTATTAAACAAATCATCCAGTTTTCTCTACAATATTTCATAATATTTCTATGATTGATTTAAAAAAAGCATAAAGAATTTTACCCACATTTGTTTAATTTCCTGAATAATATATATATTTTTTGTAATTTTTGCTTCTAATAATTATATTGTTTTGTTGCTGTAGTTCAGTTATTATTTTGTAATGCTAATCACTCCTAACAAGTGTGAAAATACATGGCAAATTAAAAAATTTCTAGAGTCAAATCGATAACTATCATAGAAAAATGATTTTTTTCCTCTGCTTGTTTGCCCATACAAATTCGAGTTGCTGTTAGATTTAATGACTGGCAGTATTCAGAAGTTTCTCATGCTATTTCTGCTACTTTTTATGGCAGTTCTACTGACAATAAATCATAATAATTATAATTGTTTCTTAAAACACGAAAAGCTGCTTAGAAGAAAAAACTGGGCTTAGCCAGAAGATTAAAAGAAAAAATACGATTACTTTAACAAGAGGTGTTTACAAAAATTTAGAGTATATTTTAAACATATACGAGGACTGTTTAACAGAAAAGATAAATTTTGGAATTTCTCAGGTGATTTTTTTTATGTTAGTGTTCTTAGTAAAGTTGGTTTGTGAGAAGCATAACAGCTAGATGTGTTTAGTTTGTTCGGCGGTTTCCTGGTGTGGAAAAAATAGAAAAAAGCTCACTCGTCTCTGCCTGTTTACTATTTTTTTTTCGCAAAAAAACACCATAATTCTATCTGAGTAATTTTTGTTACCAGATTTGGACACCTGTGATTTTTTTATGTTTTCAACTCGAAGAGACCCATGAAAGCACGGCACTTTGTGGCGATTGAGTTGATAAAAACCGAATCGCAGAGAGAGTAAAAAGAGTTTATCAGAGCTACTGCGAGGATTAGAAAAAACGCTGGCACATACATATATCATGAATCTAAAGGGGAATGCTTTGAAGAGAGCAAAATAGGAATGAAGAATAACAAATTATTTTTCGAAAAACATTAAAATTCATTTTTTATTTTGGACGGTATATATAGATTTATTTTATTCTAGTTTATTTTATTACAAGACTCCAGTTGGTATACAAGTACATGTTGGAGTGAATAAATTCCCTTGGAAGGGTCATATTAAATTTGTCAATGGGTGACTCTTCCAGGTGGTTGGGTCCCAATTTACCGACTTAGCTATGACTGTTACGATAATGAATTGGATATTGATATGGTAATACGTCATTTTACCAAAAATCTCAAACAAGCGGTACATCAAGCTAACTAACATCATAAACATTTAGCGGATAGAAATATAAATATTAAAAAACAACTTACACTTCAGAAATCGCACATCAACTGGCAGAAAAGGGAAGAGCTGAATGAGAGTGCCAACTTTGTAGGTTCCGTCAGCTTAAATAAAATGATTTGAAATAAATTTTCCATCATTGTGAAAGTGACAGAAAATTCATCATCTAGCAGTTTACTCAAAGATGGACCGTATGACTGAAGGACAAATTCTCTCTGTACATTGCAGTGCGATTCACTGGCCAGTCCACCACAAATAAATGAGCTCTGGACGATGAACGTTTATTAAATAATCATAATCGAGTTTCAGAAACAAGATCTCCAATCCCGTCGGATAAAAATCCATTGCGATACACAGTGTAATATAGTCCACACTGTAGCGATTCCCCAGTGAATTCAGATAAACTTTTACATTTTCTCTTGATTGCAATGGAGTAACCCCGAGTAGAATATAAGAGTTTCTTTCTAGGACTGTGGAGGCTAATTTAAGGGTGCTAGACCTGAATAATTAAGTCACTAAAAGCTTCCTTCAACAAATGTATTTGAAATCAAAGCTCGTGCACATCATAATTGTTCAACTGATGAATGTAACATGGCTCTATAGCGGCCACCATTGACTGTGAAGTTCTGGCCAGTATTACACCAAACAGTCAGTTTTTCTCGATGTAACAGTGTTTTAGCATACACTTGAAGACTATAATTACTCTAAATCTGGCAGTTTCGTTTGTTGACATATCCATTCAAACAGAAGTGACCTTCATTTTCAAAATTCAGGATCAACGGCACTCTGGCAAAATTGGAACAGTTTGGAAGCGTAGTTCTGACGTCGTCTATTTATGTTGATATTCTTAACCAAACTAAACATAAATGACTTAACAGCTGACAAAATAAATGCCAGCTAAAAAAGTCTTACCAACTTTAATTTGAGTATCTGTACACTTTAAAAATAACCTTTATTATATATTATATTTGATATTTTATTATTTGATCTTGTTTAAGTAAATATTTCTTATTTTTGCAGCTAAATATCGTTTTTTATTTTTATAAAAAATTCAACAGTATTTATTTTCAATATTTCGATAACAATTTGTCATCATCGTCAGGAAAATTAATATGATGTATAACATATTAATTTTCCTGTCGATGATAACAAATTGTTATCGAAATATTGAAAATAAATGCTGTTGAATTTTTTATAAAAAGTAAAAAACGATCTTTAGCTGCAAAAATAAGAAATATTTATTGTATATTGTATATTGTATATTATATATTATATATTATATATTATATATTATATATTATATATTATATATTATATATTATATATTATATATTATATATTATATATTATATATTATATATTATATATTGTATATTATATATTATATGTAATATACTATGCGTTATATGTTATATATTAAGTATTAGATATTATTTGCTTCCTCTTTTTTGAAATAGATGGCTGTAGCGCTAAGTGTTAGTCGAAATAAATTGATTTTAGGTGTCATGCCATAAACTTAACATAACGTCATCGAAAAATTATTCGATTTGTGTCTGCAGCATAAAGTTATCCCCGATTAAACATATCAGCTTACGCGCCAAATGCTCGTTATTTGTGGGAGCAATTCCCTGTAATTCCATACTCTTCTCTGATATATGTGCGAACCAAAATGATGGGCAATTAAAATCCCCCTGTTTGATCTTATTCTAAACAATATTATTTGAACATATATTTTGCATTATTTTTGTGTTTTTACATGTAAATTTTATATATGCACGAGTATAAAAACACAGTTTTTGCTCTACAACCAATCATACATAATTTTGTTTATGTGTTAATTGTGTTATAATTTTACAATGAACGCACTCTAATAAATAACTGAAAAAATAAATATTGCGGTTGCACCACAGAGAGAAACAGCTGCGGCAGCAACGATATGAAGTGAAAAATATTGGCAATTAAAAATTTAAATTAGTTAGAATTTATTTTTAGAACTCTGCAAACACATACTCGAACAAATTATAAATTAATAACAAATTATAATCATGTAAACAATAGATGCAATAGTGCATTGAGAATGAATACAATAACAACGAGTGTAATGACAGCGGCTGCAATAACAACAACAGCAGTAGCAGCAAATATGTATCAAACACAAGTTGCAGCGAATATGGCAGTCAAGTTAAGCACTTTAACACACAATCCGGCTGGTAACAAAGAACCCCACTGTAAAGAACGCCCATGGTTGATGTTTTAGATTTTTTATTTTTGGTTTTATTTTAACTGGATTCAGTTTTCATATTTTTAAGCCAAAATAACATTGCACTCTGGTCACAAAAGGTGCACACATGTGTTTGTGATAGTTTGCAAAAAAAAGTTTTTATTGAAGACCTTCAATAATTCTTAGAAATTCTCTACTAACGCCTGCAAAATTTTGTCATGCATTGCACTTTAAGCAATATATATTCTTGATAGTGTTTTGCACTTGATTTTATAATTCATTATTTAATTATTTTGAACTTCTGTATTTTGATTGTTTCCACCTCAATTCCTTCTCTTAAATATGCAAGTAGGACGTAAATATTTTCTTTGGATCTTTGCTGGTTCTTAATTTGTTCATTAATGTAACACGATATGAAAATCTGACTTCCCATATCTAGCGACATGCGTCATCTGTCTTTATTTCATTAGTAATAATAGATACTTTTAAATATTTAATAATATATATGATAATTAATAATATACAAGTATGATGAGATTTATGACGTTTTTGCAAATCAATGTTTATAATAACAAACTTTAAGTTTCTCCGTCACAAATTTTGTAGAATACAAAAGGCGCGCTCAGAGATGTGCAGCTGAGCTTCTGAGTTGTTAGCGACAAATAAATCTAAAAAGCTTAACAGCTATTCTACATTCATAGAAAGCTGCTTCTTCATATTGATGACGGCGTATCATTAGAATAATGACATCAATATTATGTAAACAGTCATAAGTAATAAGAAAACTGACATTAATTTTGTCGCAAAAATGATCAGAGAATATTATTATATATTGACAATACTGTGAGAGAGCTCATCGATACATTTCATTAATAATATAATTATTATAAATTTAATTTGTGAAAATTTAATAAGAACCACAGGCTAAATAGGCAGAGAAAAGTATAGTAAAAATAAAATCAATCAAATTTTCGTCTGAAAAGTAATTTGTATCCGGCAATCATCTTACATTCGTGGTACATTCGTACCTTGTCGTAAAGTACATGTTCAGTTGAGTGTTTGACCATATTTTTAGAAGGTTTGCAAGTCTATTGACAATTAAGGTGGCTCCTATATAATGTCGACATATAGACAGCTAGGATAAACAAAAAACATAGCTGCATATATTTTTGATTCGTATAAATATTATTAAAAAATAAAGTCAATAAAAGTAATCTCAATAGTTTAAAAATATATTAATATGGTTGAATTCAACATATTATGGTTGACCATAAGAATTTTTAACGGTTGTGACAATAATATGGTTGAGTACAACTATAATACGGTTAACTAGAAATTTAATAAATTTTAAATAATATTAAACAAATTTATCTTTTGATTATCACGAACATTTCGCTCCTTTATTGCAACATAGTCATAATTACAAAAAGCTTGTTTCGAGAAAAACGCATTTAAAATTTTTAGTTTCCACACAAATCCTAAAATTTTTTTAGGAAATATCTCCTAAACGAAACAGTTTAAAAGTAAATTGAATACATTTTTGGCACAATATAAAAGGTAGTACTGTTTTTAGTTCTGCATTGTTAATTCGAAAAGCTCATTTTTGAGATTTGACTATGTTGCAATAAAGGAGCGATTTAATATGCATATTTCCACAATTTTAAGCCATTTTTGCTGTTTAATAATACAAATGATTCAATATATATTTTTTTAAATCAAAATACAAAAAACAAATCTTTGTTTTTAAAGAAAAAATCCAACTGCCAAATGACAATAGCAACATATATATAAATATTGTTACGAGTTTTTCTCACATCTAACCCAATGTGCCGTAGATCCGCTTGTTATAAATTTACACATACATACAAACATAGAACATAAAAACCAAAAACATAATATACAAACAAGTAAACAAACATGACTTAAAGAGCTCAAAATTTGAAGTAAATCAGCTACCAATAGTTTTATTGTTATTACTGCGTTCTTATTATTTTGCTAGTATGTATGTGCGTGTGTATGTGCGTAGGCAATTACATTTGTGCAATTGAGTCTGGAATTTTCATAAGCAAACAACTCTAAAGTTCATGATGATAGTAGAAGGTAATAAAGAAGTATAAATAGTAGACGGATGTTCAGCAGAGGGACAGTTTAATTTTAAACGTCGTACAAGACCGTCATAAGTCAGAATAGTAAGCAAGTCTAGTTTGTTAATACCACAGTGTACAGTTGTGAAATATTTAAATACTGTGTAACAAACAAGTGTAAGTGTCATTATTTCATTTGCAATTGAAGAATCCGGAAAAGCGTTTTTATAGTTAAAAACGTAACAATATGAAAAGACTAACTAAGGAACTAAGTATGATTAAATCTACAATATATAGTTGTTAACATTATTTTAAAGTACTCGTATATTCTAATATTGCTGTAACCATATGTCGTACTGCTTTTTCTTTGTAAGGACTTATAATTCATAGCAGGAGGCATATATTGGAATTGGTGGTAGTAACGTGTGGATATTAGTGGCCAGGAGAACATGCAAGTCAACTTGAAATACGCTGTAATGAATTTTTTCTCAAGGCCATAGGTCGGATCTCATGATTTGATGAATACAATATGTCTGAGCTATGATATATCCTACGAGTGGTTTGGCTTTATCCAAACCGAGGCCTTCGATACCGCCCATGTAATTCAACCTAACACTTTACTGGATTTTATTCTACTTCTTCTACCATAAAGGGTAATTTTCGGTCGGTTACCTCTTTCGCTGCTTAATAACCGGTTTATTATTTATTGTCAGCCATGTAGAAAACTATATAGTTTTAATGCATAAATGTTTTTTAATTATTATTTAATAGAATTTGATGTCGAAACAAGCGTTTGGTGGCATATGCACAACTACTGTGGCAACAAAATTTAATTAAATATACTTAAATAACACGATCTATTTTTATGAAAAGATCTGTGGATGAAAAACGATAGAATTCCTAATTTGTTCTATGATGGAGTGATATTAATCTCTTATTTATTGCATTTATATTTTATAATAAATTCTTACAAAATAAAAAAACAAGACACACAAATTAAAACAAATATTTTTTATTATTTTAAAACAAAACAAAAGGTATCAACGTCGATTTAAATGCAAAAATAATTAAACAATAAAATGTGTTAAAAAAAATGTTTATGAATATTAGAAAATAAAAGAACTAATGCGCATTTTTTTATAGGGGCGAAAAGGGCTGATGATAATTGAGGAATTCCTAAGCAACATTTTTAAGAAAAGTCATTTAATACAATAGATTAATACAATTAAAAATATAATTTGTAGAAAATAATAATGAAATTACAAATTGAAATGATAAATAAAGCACGTTTTAATAATTTATCAGTTCAACGAAATCAGTTTAGAAAATTTTTAATTTCCTAACACAGAACATAAAAAATTATTTATTCTGAAACACAGAATAACAAAATCAGGAAGTTTTTGGAAATATATTTAGAGAAGAAAACAAAATTATGAGTTCTATATATCTACACATGCAAGAGTTCAATGAACTATTTAACAGATCGTTCGCACCAGAACTACCATAATTGAATTATTCACATGAAAAAGCTTGGCTCACTTAGCTTTTATAAATTCTCGTTTAGCTCCATAGTTCATATTTCTTTCTTATGTCTTTTTCAAATTTTTGTCCGTTCACGGCTCATTTTTTCTAGTGTACAGAAACAAACAAAAAGTACGTCGCTTTCACAGTTGTGAAAAAGATTTACATCAGCTCCTGCCTTACGGCCGTATCTGATGATGGACCAGTTCCACGGAGCGAATTATTCACGATTTACCAGTGCCCCCTTGTGGCTGACTAGGCTCACACAGGTAGCAATTTATGCCATATGAGCAACTTCTTGTTGAGGAGTTCGGCCCTTCTAATCTCTCCTATATGCAATTACCCAACAATCAATGGAAGACAAAGCTTAATGAGTTGGTAGGTCAAAGCCCACTAGCAGCATCAGCTCACCTGTCAACCATCACCACTGGTTCCTCACAGTACAGATAGTACCCGAGGTTGTTAGTACCCGAAACAAGCCATCCAAACAATTATCATGGATACTAACACCCCCTTCCTGTGGTTTAGGTTTCAACCACAGCCAGAACGTTTCAGCCAAGGTAGGTACCTCTCCCGGATTGAACTGAAAGCAGAACCACCCGGGGGCCATGCTGATTCCCGTTCTACCAATTTAAACCCTTATTAAGGGTTTCGGAGGCCAATACAACATGTGTAAGTCATGCTGCTTCCTAGAGTTTTATTTGCCGCAACAAACGAGGAACCCCTTCCCCTCTTTATCCGAAAAACAGAGTGCCCTGGTTAGGAATACGCCAAAGCAAAGTTTATCTTTCAGATAGTTTATATATGTAAGGCAATACAGAATATACGGTCATGTCACAGAATTCACTTCCGTTCGGAAATGGAATTGAATCGGCGTTTAATTTTTCAAAAAACGAACATTTAAAACTTTTTTGGAATGAAATCAATTCTATTAGATAATACTAGTTTCATTCTGGCAATTAGAAATGATTTCATTCCGAAAAGCTTTTTAGTTCTTCGTTTTTTGAAGAAGTAGAAAATGAATTCAATTCCGTTTCCGAACGAAATGAAGCTCTGTGACATGCCTGATAGTGTTTGGCATATACTCTATTTTCAAACTGGAAAAAATGCAGCAAAAAAGTTAAATTGTTGCCCTGTGTAATTAACAAATAATTATTAAATAACAATTATTTGTATGGAAAATATGGCAAATAATTTACGCGGAAATACAGATATAACTCATTAGAAAAATTGAAAAAATAGATAACTAATTAGTTAACCTTTACTACAATTTAATTTCAAATTAAAATACTCCCTTTTTTACCATATAGAGACTTTGTGGTGCCTTGAACATCTAAGCAGAAGTTAAGAAATATCTGCAAAAACCCAACTCTTTTTTCTCTTTTCCTCTCTTATTAACATTCCTTTTCTTTAGAGCAAAATAGTTTGTAATAATAAAAAAAAGTAAATAAAAAAAAAAACACAGAATGATAAAAACATTAACTGGAATACCTGCTGTTAAAAAATGTACTGATCATTTAACAGCAGATGCTGTTTTCGTTGTTAAATGCATTAACACAAAACATAACAATCACTTGACCAACATTCTTCTTTTGTGCTCTCAACTGCTTTTAGCTTTTTCTTTCTTTTTTTTTTCTTTCTTGGTTAAACAAACAAACAAACAACAACTGTGTGACGACACATATGCAACATGCATGTTGCAGTTATGAAAGGAACTGCAGCAATAATAGTTGCTACAACAAAAAATAAATAAAAAAAAAAAGCTTTAAACACCAACAACAAACACATCATAATAATGCTGGAATCCTAGCAGAAACTTATGTGGCAGCAGCAGCAGCAGCAACAACAAAGTGAACAACAAGAATACAAAACATAAATCCAATCACATGCAATAATAACTAGTGATTATACACACAGCTTGTATTATAATTGCAACAACAAAGTCGGAAATTTTGCGAAACTGTTTTTTTAACAGCATTTTAAGAGAATAAAATCTTATGATGCTCATACTCTATTGAAGTTCTCATTTCTACTCGTATACAGAAAATATCAAGGTGCATTAACGTCTATAAGGTGGCAGCGCTACGGCATGTAACAGTTTATTGCTACTGGCAATTCCATTTCCGTCAAATGTATTGTTTACATTTTTGGAAGAGAATTAAGTGGTGGTTTATTCTGAATGAAATATTTACAGCCTTAAGGCCATGTCAGATAAAACTTTTGCTTCGCTTATATGAAACATGTCACATAAAGTACTTTTAATGCAACTTGAAGCGAAAATTTTGGCAGCTCTCTTCTTTCTACGCGTTGAATTTTTTTCTAATAGCTCCAAAGCTTTATATTATTATTATTATACATGTTGTCAGTATTAAATTTCTCATGTCCATACAAATTATGTAAAACAAACATTATCACAAAAGGCGCGAAACTCATTTAAGACAGCAGGCTAACAGCTACAAACGACGCTAGCTAAAATTATTGCAGCTATATAATTATTTTAGAAGCGATGGCGGCATAGTAAACAGCTGATCTGTAATTTTGGCATTCAGCTCATAGACGACCATATTACATTTTTCCTAAAGTAAAGGGTGGTTAAATTTTAAGGGACGATGTTGATTTTGAATATAACACAAATTATTTAGGAATTATTGTAATTTCCTTTTATTATGATTATATGCTATGGTTCAATTATGTATGGAAGTCAATTGCACCTTGCAGGCGTGTAAATGCAAGTCATCACGCATAATGTTCATCAGCGATGAGCATGATTGGTGGAATTTTTGAGCACCCTATCGCAAACAGCAGCAATATTTTCGGCAGAACGAGCTGTACGATTATGCACTGGTGTTTTCATTTCTCCTACAGATCCTGTTTGCTCAAATTTTTGCATGATTTTACCGATTGTACGCTTATTTGGGAGTCCCATTTTCATCATAATCTTAACGCGTTGCTCAATTGAGTATCATTACATGGTTCAAATTGAAATAGTCTAAAATTGAGACATGTCAAATGAAATGCAGAACAAACTTGACGTTTAGATGTGGTTCACTTTCAACATCGGCCTTTAAAATATAACCGCTCGAAAATAATAAAATATATATAAAAAACAAGCGGAAATGAACAAAGAAATGGGCAACTGATTATTCTCTTTCAGTGTTTTTTTTTTTGCGATTTGTTTCTATTACGAGTGTTATATATTAAATTCTATTTCAGCTATTATATCACATAATAGGCCTCGTTTATACGTACGACTTATTTGCAATTAAGAACATAATATATAGCCGTATAATGTTTTTATTGTGAGTTACTAACTCACGTAAGTTTTTCTTGAATAACGCTCTTATTTGCAAATAAAGTTTGATATGTTGCCACCTTCTTTAAAATTTTCACTATTGTTTTATACATCAGGCACTATTGTAAATGTCAATATAATACAAATAAAATTATGAAAGAATGTTCATTTTATTGTGTGAAAAAAAAAATAGTTGCAGTACTTATTCTTATTTCAGAATTCGTAAATTTTTCCAATTTTAACAAATTAAACATGACCGTATGGTGTTACCATATATACCTAAACGTACTTTACCATTTCGCTTTAAACCTTATTCTGCTGTATAAACTGCGAGTTAGCTATTTGCAAATAGTCTTTTTTCACAAATAACTTTTACGTATAAACGGGACAATAGACAACACTAACATATATTTAGTTGAATTTAACTATTAAAATAGCAGTGTAGTTGTGCAGCCGTGTTGCTTTTAATGTAATCATTTCCATACAAAAACATTTATTCAATTTTTACAAGTTTTAGTCGTTACTGAAACGTTATCTATTTGGCAAAAATTGTCAAGAAACTACATACAGCCAGTTCGCCGATGTCGAAAGGATAAGTTCATTCGCATTTTAGGCGAAAGAAAATTGATTTGGGTTTTTTCTAATTTTATTCTATGCGAACGATGTGTCAAAATTCGATTAAAATACATAAGCTCATGGAAACGAATAATAGTGACATAGACAAACCCAAATTGATTCGAAAGTGAGTGACTAGCTCTCTTTCGCTTACATTTTCATTCGATATCGTCGAACAGGCTGATAATTTCGAAATCTGAACTTATAGTAAATAAGCCATTTACACGTAAGCCAAGTCTACTTCTTTCGGGATTTCGATCCAATCTAATTGATTTTAACGAGATTTCCCATACAAAATGAAATCTAGATTGCGACTAGATTTTGATGAAATGTGGTAGATTTTTGTAGGTATAGGGAGACATTCAAATCTGGAGATATTCTGAGTACAGGGGCATGGTAATAATATTGTAGCGAACCTACTGGAGAAAGACTGGGATCCGTTTACAGCAAGAGTGGTAAGAGTCCCGGCAAATGTCACATAGGGACAACGCAAGCCAGGAGATTAAATTTTCTATTTAATGATTGCTGTAGAAAGTGTATAGATGAGGAAGAGGGTGTTGAGCCATCCTTCTATCGGTGTCCGTCTGTTTATTCTATAAGAGCATTGGATATGATCAGACCGATATCCTACGATACTGGTTGGCTGTCGGAATCAAAAGAAAGCGGACTGGACTCTTTTATCTGGTGTTCACGTTGATTTGAATCTGATGTATAGAGAAATGTGTGGATCACTTAAACTGCATATCTCCCTCAACAAAACAAACAAAGAATTGGACCAAGCTCAAAGTTTGCTGGTTTCATTAAACTGGCACCCTGTACAACCTATATCTCACCCAAACAGTATTGAGTCAACGCAAAATCCTATTTTGACATTGCATAAGAGAGTAAACTTTATTCAGCAAAGCTGTCGCCAAAACAACTGTTACTAATTTTTAGTAATCAGTAATTACACTTCAGCTACTTTGAGACCAAACTTTATGTGTATTGTTTTTATTTAGAGATTTTTATTAAACATGGCAGAACCTTAACACACTTTTTTAAGCTACTTACTAGAGGCGTTAAGTTTAAGCGTTAAATTACGCTTTACGCGCTAATTTAGGTTGGCCTGTAACTCTATGCGGTTCAAAATTCGGAATTTGGCAACGCGGTAACAGCTGAAGTTAGATGCAGAAAAGAAAAAGAATCGGATAAAATATTTGTTTAGAAATAAAAAAAAACAAGATCACAGAATTGCCATGATTCATTCTTTTACAAGCCCACATTCAACAAAAGGAGTAATTAAATCTTACAAAAAAAGAGCCAAAAAAATTTAAGGCAGATTTTTCCTTAAATCATTTTTAAGATTTTATTCCCTCTAAAAGCTGATAATTTAACATATTTATTATCACAAGTTGATTATCCAGTTTTTTTTTTTTTTGTCTTCGATCTACTCGTGTTAAATGACTTTGATGTTGTTGCAATCATGTTGCTGCTTTTGATGTATCCCCTCTTCTAGGCTTGCGTTCAGTTGAGCAATGCTGCTGCAATTATACAACACTGATGCTGCATAAGAAAATGCTGTGTTAAGAAAAAGAAAAATATGTATATAAGTAGATAGTTTTCATTTAATTTTGTTTAAGATTTTAAGAAAATATTTTTAATTTTTTGTTTGTATGTAAACCCCAGCTCCTGCTACAACATGCTGTAATTCACAAGAAGTCCGTACAAACAGCGCTAAAAAGACGTCAATAAGTCTAGCAGTGAAACAGTGTCTGCTAAGAATGTCTTTATAAATTTTACATTTTGTGCTGAAATCTTTTTTAAGGCATGTGTTTAACTACACAAGGAAATAGATCTTTGGATTCCGCACAAGAATTATTCATTTTTTATTATTAAACTCGTCGCATGCACTTTAAAGTTGAAATATGATGTGACCGGTCATAAGTCATTGTAATAAAAATTAAAAAAGCCAATGTCTCTTGTTTTTCTGTGTCTTGTTTTCTTGCGCCTTGCTTTAGTATACAAATAAACATTAAGATAATGATGTATGATCATATGCTTATAATGCTTCCCCCTTTCGAAACAGATGTATCGACAAGGAGTTTGTTGCTTTTGCAGGCGTGCAGAAACTTTGTTACGAAACATTTGGTTAAGCTTGAAGTACAATAAAATAACAAAAGTTTCGTAAACTTTTATAAAATAAAGAAAATAGTATCGTTTAAGCGGAAAATGTATTCAGCAAGAGAGAATTCTGAATGCAAAATTTACTGAGTGGTAAGGTAAGCGCTTATTAACTAAACTATTTTTGCAAGGCGAGTTTATTACTAGGTGAACTTGACAGCTCAGGTGATTATTTTTGGTATTATACGTTTTTTCCAATGAGACTGTCAAATTTTATTTTCTTGTGTTTACAAACATTTTCGCGCCATTTTAATCTGAAGATTTTTTTGTATGATTTAGTGCAATTTCAAGAAATTTGTGTGAATTTAAAACTGAAAAACTAATATAATCTGTGATTTTAATTACAAACAGTTATAAAAGTTTATGTTTAACGTTTATATAAAATTTTTTTTCCTGCTGAACAATCTTAGGCGAATTTAGAATATGACATTCTCAGTAAGTTTTACAATAACAAAATACATAGTATTGAATTCGCCTTTCCGCTTGCATTCACCTAGATAAATTCACCTTGGTAGAACAGCTACCATCAGTAATAGCCTATTTACACCATAGCGAAATCTGCTCATTCGAGATTTCAAGCCAAATCTAGTAGATTTTGAGAAGATTTCCCATAGAAAATGAAATCTACTTTATGAGTAGATTTCGACGAAATCTCCTGAAATCTACTCAGTACTAAGCCATGCAACTGTGATTTCTTGCAAAAAGTACTTAAAAATACTACGCTGCAACAAAAATTGCACTATAATGTGGTGTATGCAGACTCTGGGCACAGAATGTATACACTTTAATGCTGGTGTATTCAGTCTCTGATAATGTTGTCAAACCCGCATGCATAAATTATTTTTGAGTAAATGAAATCTTGCTAGATGTCAAAAAACGGTGTTGTAAACGATATAGATTTCAATTCAAATCTACTAGATTTTGAATTGGTGTAAATGCGCTATAATTTTATTTGATACTTCGATTTTACTTAAACCACACAAGTCAGCTTTATCAGGTGGCAGCACTACTACAACAAATACAACACTAAGGAAACATTACACGCATTTTATTGGTAGAATGTATGTGTGTTGGCGCAAACCTGTAAGAACATAATGCTGACTTTGCCGGTATAGAGAGAGCAGTAATTCCTAGTTTCCACTATGCAAGTCTTATTGCGGAACTGATTAACTTTTAGAGAACGGGGTGAGGTATTTTACCTCATCCAGTAAACGAGTACATACTTGCATGTACTTGCAATTCGTTTTGCTTTCATATTCGTATGTATACTATTCAAACTGAAATCAGTTCAGTTTAAGCAATAAGACTTGTACAGTGTAAACGGCAAAGAAAGTGCAAAGAAGAAAATGAAAAATCGCAATCTTATTTTCTTGTATAGTGGAAGTGGGCACTAACACTTGTGTTCTTCAATCGAATACAGTGTTGCCAAGTCGGGGTAAAAAATTAGAGGGAATTATCTTTTCCGTTACGCGAATCATATCTTGAGAACTCGACTTTTAATATTCTTGAATGTACGAACAGCAGGTTCTTTTCTTTGTGTTAAGCACTTCCTCTCTCGGTGTCAGACTATATTCTAATTTAAGTGATATAATCGTGAAGATTAGCGGAAAGCTTCAAGTAAGCAACTAGAATTAAAATAAAAAGTTTTAACGGTAACAAGCTTGGATCGGTTACGTTTTATCTATTGGAAAATTAAATTGTAGACATTATTTGCAAATATTGTATGTTAAATAGTTGTGTGATAAATAGTTGTAGTTATTGAATATTTCAAGCATTTATTGCTTACTCAGGCTCATGGTCCACAGCAAAATGAAATAAAACTCGTTTTTTGTTTTATTAAAGATTTTATGTTTTTTCTTTTTCGATATTTCAAATCAACTTCGGTGTTCCTCTGCAGAAATTCCAAGGAAACGTCAAACTCCCCCCAATTTCTCAGAAACAATATGGCAACTTCAATTTTCGCACTATATCGAATGACCGTTAATAGTTCAGAAACATGTTCCACGGCCAAAACGTTCGCCGAATATGATAAACTGGTTCCGATTCGGTTAGCGAAGCGGTTCCGGGTTTTTTGGGAATTCCTTAAGTCGATTTCAGGAAACGTCAAAATCTCTCCACCTTTTCAAAAGCAACACGGGAACTTTAATTTTCGCACTGAAGCGAATGACCATTTATAATTTAGATGCATGTTCCATGGCGAAAACGCGCACTGAATATAAAAAACAGGCTCCAAACTGGATAGCGAATTTTTTGAGAATAAGCAAAATCAAACTCGTAAATCCCCAAAATCCCCCCACTTCCCCGGATGCAATACGACAACTCAAATTTTCCCACTAAAGTAGCAACACAGTATAATTTGATATACCTGCATATGTAATAATTACTCTTATGGCATGGACTTCGAGTGTTGCAAACGTACAAGTGAAACTAATATAAGCATGACAAAAAGCTTACTTATTCATCGAGTGATCGTTCTCGAAGACATCTCTATGTTGACACGCCACGTTATTATCAACTCCTGGATGCGTGTTTGCAATTCTACCTAATTGTCATGCGCGAGGCGATAGCAAATCATCAGTAATGACTTCCAGGTCACCTATCTAGAGATTCAGAGCTGGGATTATCTACGTATAGCGTTTATGCAAGAATTTTAGCTAAAGTTCGGTATCGCTGCCAACAGTCTCTTATCTGCCTCTACATCTGCGTACTAAAAGTTGATCTTAATTTCTTTTTTTCTAATTATTCAACCTACTTTTGATTAGCAGTTTAAGGTTTCCATGCTCTGTGTTAAAGCATTGAAACACATGGTTAATGCCTTTTCACTGGCAATATGTCAAACTTCTGTTTAGTGCGCAGTGCGCACACACTTCTTTGTACGTATTTTTTTCATTTTATTTTTCTTACAGTTTGTGTTGAAAACGCACAGAGAAATATAATTAATTTTTCTGCTTAAATACTTTATTAGTGGCCAGCGGCATGAACATTTAATTAATAAATCAACGCGACACTGTATTTTTTTTTATGAACTTCTTAGTGAACGCAAACACACACACGCGCCATTTAACACATTCCGTTTGTCTCTAGTGTAAAGGAAGCTTTAGTGTTTTGGAAAGTGTCACACTTGTTGTGTTGTTTATTCATTCAGCAAAATCATGATTGTGGTCATTATAAGGCTGCTGATCTTCTTCAGTTAATTCTTTCTTACGCTCATATACTCATACGAATGTTTTGTTTGTGATTGAGATCAAGATCTGTTCTGTTTTATTGTTATTTGTTTTTTTTTCTCTTTTTAGAAGAAAAATGAGTGGGATTTTTAGTTAGTAGGTCTGAGACATTCAGGAAGATGCTTTTGAGTTATAGGCGAGAAACTTTTTTGGAGGGAAGTGCTTAGAAAAGTTAAGAATTGTATTTTACGAGTTTGAATATACTTTAGTATTCTTAACAGCAAATAGTTTTCTTTTCTTGTGATTTACAACTTTCCGAATAAATTTTATTTCAGTTTTTTTTTCGTTTGAGTGTGTCTGTCTAATTTCTTGTATTTGAACGGCAGACAAATTGACGCTTTTTAACTCTGTTTAATTTGCCTTCTTGTGGAAAAGGAAAAGCATACATTTTTAAATATAGATCGTGATCTTAGTTCTGATCTATGTTTGTCATAAAAATAAACACTTAGTTACTTATTACTCATGCAACTTGTGTATTTGATGTACATACATGCATACATATGTATGTACTTATATGTGTTTATTCATGCTGCCGTTCCCCATTTGTAAATTGCTGGCCTCATCTTGTTACCCCGTCTTGCAGCACAAATACTTCAATAATGAATTCATTAATTATTTTAGTACCGTTACTTGGGAATAGTACGCAGATGCATGCATACACACACACACACACACATACATAAATATTTGCTTGCAGTAATATCGTAGAAATAGTTCAGCTTTAATAATTATGAAATATTTTTATTAACGCAGCATTGTTGATGGATTGCGCTTATTTTTAAATTATTAGATTGTATGTAACTGCTTTTGACTCGAAAAACGGTTTCACGGAAACGGATTAACATTTCAAAAATATTTTGCTTAAATGCAGTTCGCATCTGGTTGTTCAAAATGTTTTTTTTTTCCTATTTCACAAAAAGTTTTCATAAGTACAATGTAACAGCTTGTTTATAAGACACGACTCGTCGATTAAAAGCGCTAACTTGCAACATTTTTCTGTTTTTTGTTTACAACAAGGCGAATTCATACACGTGAATGCAAGGCGAATTAATTATTAGGTGGATGCATCGGCGAAATCGGTTAATATGGCGGCACTTTCTCTGTCAAGTTTTGTTTACCTTTTTCGGCGCCATTTAAATTTTTGTACATGTTCTTTATCAACTATTTTTGACAACTTAAGTGTGAATTCGCCTTTTAACACAAACAAAATACCTGTTGTTTTTCTTATTGTTGTATTGTTGTAGCGAAGCGGCTACCTTGTTTTTTGTATCATGGGTGAATGCAAGCGGGAAAGCGAGTTCAATACTATGTATTCTGTTATTGTAAAACTTACTGTGAATGTCAAAATATAAATTCGCCTAAGATTGTTCAGCAGGAAAAAAATTGTATATAAACGTTATATATAAACTTTTATAATTGTTTGTAATTAAAATCACAGATTATAATGGTTTTTCACTTTTAAATTCACAAAAATTTCTTGAAACTTCACTAAATCATGCAAGAAAAACTTCAGATTAAAATGGCCTTATTGGAAAAAACGTGGCAAGCCAAAAATAATCACCTGAGCTGTCAAGTTTACCTAGTAATGAATTCGCATTGGTTTACAAACTGCGGCTCAAGGCGAATTCATTACAATGTGAACTTGACAGCACAGGTGATAATTTTTTGCTTCTTCCTGGGGCTGCCAATTTTTTTTCTATTTTGTTTGCAATAATTTTCGCGTCATTTTAATCTGTAATTGTGGAAAATTTTTGTGCTTTAAAAGTGAAAACCTAATGTAATCTGTGATTTTAGTTACAAACTATTATAAAAATTTATTATTACGTTTGTACAACATTTTTTCCCCAGCTGAACAATCTTAGGCGAATTTGGATTTTGACATTCTCAGGAAGTTTTACAATAACAAAATAAATAGTACTGAATTCGCCTGCCCGCTGGCTTTCACCTGTATAAATTCGTCTTACTGCGGCTATTGACGATTTGGGTTAACCCCCCAAATTGTCAAATTGCCAGTAAAGACAGTTTATTGCTAATGGTTGCAATTGATGCTGCAATAAAATAGTCAGTGAATTTTCGTTAACAATTATTGCAGACAGAAAACGTCAAAATGGATTGTCAGTTTGAGTTTGATATTAAAGAATTTTTGAAACATTCTGCTTGCGAATAATTTTAGTAAATTTCTCTTTTGCAAAAGTTATTCATTTAATTTAATATTTATTTTATTTGATCTTGTTTATGTAATTGATTCTTATTTTTGCAGGTAAAGATCATTTTATTTTCCTGAAGATGCTAACAAATTGTTAGCGAAATATTGGAAATAAATACTGTTGAAATAAGGATCAATTATTAATTTAATTCTCATTACTTATTTCAAAAAGAAAAGAAGGGAAACGAAAGATTTTTGCCTGTCTATTAATTTCTTAAATGTAAAAGGCAAGACCAAAAGAGATATGAAAAATTGACAGCCAATCGTCTGCCTAAATGTAAAAGCGGACTTACAAAAGTTACTTTTAACACCTGTGTACATAGATGCCAGATTTTAGATGCGGAAAAATCATCAACATTATTATCGCAAATCGTCAGCTAATAAAATGAATGGTTTTTGAATACAATATGTATTCCAATAGAGTACAATATAGCAAAACAATTTATGGTTGCCTTCAATGAAAAACTACAACATTTAATGCTTTAACAACAAATGTATATGTACTTGTACAACCAGTTTTAGAAAATACTTCCGTGATAGTTTGTGACAAGTGTAAAATAAGGCACAGATCTCACGTCGACGCTGTGGATCGAGTGTTCAAGGCAACGTTTATTTAAAGCCATTGTTGAAACGGCAACGAAAATGAAAAAGGTTAAAGTCACTGCTGATGAAAATTACAATTAAGTCATTTCTTTTAAAAGCTTGAACCATATCATGTCGAAACTGTGGACTGAGCTTTGAAGGGCATTGGAAACTCTACATCGTTTATAGGTGGAGTAACTTTTGAGTTTGCTGGTGGCTTTCATTAAATGCTCCCCGGGTTACGAAAGGGACCAAAGGAGATATAATTAACTTTGCCTTAAATCTTTGCCTTAATAGAGGGTTGTTCAGAGACTGAACTTGCGACAGAGACTGAGATGCGAACTTTGATTTCCCTTAATAATATATAAACTCTAACCTAATTTTTAATCTTCAAATTTAAGTCTCCTTAAAATATAATCACCCGTTTTTGCATTAAAATCTGAACAGGTTTTTGCTTATACTCGTATAATAATTTTTTGAAGTACTATTCGCATATGATCAAATACACCTCGAACATATGCCATATATCTATACTCTCAAATAAATATTTAAATAAATAAATAAATTTACGTACGCATTTATTTTACTAACGTTCTTGCTCTACCCATAAATATTATTTTCGTTTCCTATATAAATTAACTTCGAGGAAGTATGTGTGTAGTTGTAAATGTGATCTACAAAAATCGTCAAAAACAGACCTTAAATCGTCAAAGTATAATGTTTAGCATACAAAATCATCAAAATGACGATAAATCGTAAAATATGGCAATCGTGCCTGTGTATACTCTGTGAAGCGAATAGTATTTCACACACGAGAGCAGTTGTTCTGGCGTATGATAACTTTTCAACCAGATTTGCTACGGCTGTCAAAAAATCTAACGTACCTTTACATTTTGTTTGCACACCATCAAACTTGAAGTAAACTGATAAATCTAAGTACGAGTTAGTAGAAAATACGCATCATAATTTATAAATTTGGCCAACAGCTGATTTTACTATTATTATTATTATTTCCTTATATCCAATGAAAAACTTCTTGTTTTTAACAAATTTCCAAAAATGCTGAATTAGATGTTAAAGCTGTTATTGTATTGTTTGCATTGTCATTTTTATATAAAAATGTTTTCTTTCTTTCAGTGCAATTCTTAGAAAAATATCATGCGATTTTCCAAAAATGACAGCATTTCACAGTACTCGTATAAAACGGAAAGAAGCGTGGCTCATAAAAATTTTTTTCTAACAAAAACAAAATACGAGAGCAGCCAATTAATATTATGCTATTAAAATAAATTAAGTCATATGCAACCACTTAGTTGCCACAACTAAATTTTATGAACAAAAATTTTATGGTTTATGTTTTCTTGTTTCCTCTTATTAAATGAAATTTTATTACTTTAACCGACTGCTATTGAAATATTTTTCTATTCAATAGGTACTTTATTTTCGAAATTCATGTTCCTGGCGTGAGAGAGCAGAAAAATTATATCAAGTGTTGAAGTTACGTCCTCATTTTGTATTCGTTTCGTAACGCACAAATGAATTTGAAACCAAAACAAAAATATAGTGAAATAATTAATTTCAAAACATTTGACCTTGAGTTATTGTAAATTATATTGTACACGTCTTATTTTTGCGTAACAGTGGGACAGCAAACTTTGATGGTATATCAAAAAAGTTTACATTATTCAAGGTTTTCGTAGTTACTCGTATTTTTATTAGTTATGAGTGCCTTGACGGACGAGTTGGTAGACTGCTTCGCAGACAATATCTACGAGGGCGGATTGAAGCTAACTAAGTTTTTTTTTCAAAAATCATATATTTCCCAAAATAGTTTCCTTTTAACTCAATATTAATAAATTCTTTTCAAGAGATGAAATAAATAATCGGATGCTAAAAAATCTACCTAAAATTGGTGTTAGTTTTTTAACAAGCATATACAATTCCTGTTTGAACTTGCAATACTTTCCAAATATTTGGAAAACTGCCAAAGTTATACCTGTTCCTAAACCTGGAAAAATACTAAACAACCCCGAGAACTACAGGCCGATAAGCTTGCTAAGCAGTCTTGGAAAAATTTTGGAAAAAATTGTAAGCGAAAAGGTTTTAATGGTCTTAAATACAAAACAGATATTACCCAATGAACAATTTGGTTTCAGAAAATCTCACTCAACTATCCATCAGGTGAAAAGGATTTGTAATGATATCAAAAATAGTTTAGCAGCAAAACAATCAACCGCGCTTGTTCTGCTTGACGTTGAAAAAGCATTTGACTCAGTCTGGCACTGTGGTTTAATATACAAAATGATACAATTTGACATACCTTTGTTTCTTGTAAAACTAATAAAAAACTTTTTGCACAATAGACACTTCTGCGTCTCTATTGGTAATACTTTTTCTGATTTGTACAGCATCGCAGCAGGTATTCCACAAGGATCTGTTCTTGGACCAATTTTATATAATATTTACTGTGCTGACATACCCTTAATTAGTTCATGTAAATTTGCTGCTTATGCAGATGATTTGGCAATCTACTATAGCCATGAACTCAGTCAAAATATTTTGACTGAAATTCAATGCGCATTAGACCGTTTGGAGGAATATTATTTTAAATGGAGGATAAAAATCAATCCTAATAAGACACAAGCCATCTTTTTCACAAGGAAAAGAAAACCTTGTTATCTACCTAGGAGCAATCTCACTCTTTCTAGCTACAGCATTATTTGGTCCAACAATATAAAATATCTAGGGATTTGCCTAGATACTAAATTAACTTTTAGCCCACATATATCACATATTATTGATAAAATTAACAAATATAAAAAATACTCTGTCCACTTATAAGCAGAAACTCCACACTAAATAACTGCAATAAAATGTTGATAATAAAAACAATATTTCATACTTTATGGTTGCCCGGTATGGGGCAACTGTGCTAAAACCCACATTAAACGACTTCAAATAGCACAAAACAAAATCTTGAAAATGGCCCTAAAACTACCATGGCATTTTTCCACCATAAGATTACATGTTATCAGTAACGTCAAAACCGTTTCAGACAATATTGAAATCCTTAATTCCCGTTTTGTAACAAAATGTGGATTTTCAGAAAATCCGCTTATTTGTGCACTTCACTAACACTCATCTTCCCAAATATGTAATTATTGACATAGTGTAGTATTTATAACATCCTGCGTAAATCATTTATTATTATTTTTTCTCTCTTTCAAATTGAAGGTTTTTGTTAATAGTTTTCCTTCAAAATTATAAATCATTTAACTGTATTACTAAACTCATTCATTGGAAATTGTTAATATTTAAGATATAAGGCAAAGCCATTTCTGTGCAATATTTATTTCGTTAAGTGTAAAAAATTGTAAAGCTTACTATTAAATAAATAAATAAATTAAAATTAATCGAGTTTGAAGGCTTGTAAGTGAGATTCTGTAAATTTTATATCCGATAATCGTAAATTCGTTCGTCAGTAATGGTTGTATGCTTCTGGGACATAATTTTGACGACAGTAAGTAGCCGTATTTTGTGTAACTGGCAATAAGCAGTAAAACTAAAAGCTGATTTCGGTCGACAGCGAATAGAATTAAAGGCCTTGCTACACTATCATACACGATCGTGCGATCTACTAAATAAAGCATGTATGCTGAAAAAGTACTAAAAAAGCAACCGTGCGACAAAGTTTTTGACAAATCGTGCGTTTTGAAAAATTTTAATAATGTGAAATTATTATGTTAATACAAGTTTTTAATTATTTTATTGTGCACATAAATTATTGCAATTATACTTGTATGATAGTGTGGCCTACAACGCCATTTTGAAGCGATTTCTTCAAGTCGACCAGACTTTAGAAACAGTTTCCTGTGAATGAATCGTACGATCGTGTAAGACAGTGAATCAAGGCCTTAAGTAATGTTGCTAAATAACAAATTTGATAAAATGTCGTTATAGTTATTGTTGAGAAGGCTGTAGGCCCAGCCATTACCCTGGGGATTTTGAACAAAGTACAATAAAATAAATAAAAGGCTTGATTTATTTTGCAGTGTATTTTCATTAAAATTCCTTATAAACAATAAAAAATAATTATACATTTTAATAATATATATAGAAAATTCAAGAAAAAAAATACTATACTTTTTGGTGGGGAAATTTCTGGAAATTTAGTTCTTTTTGTTAGTTCTCGTGATTAAGTATTTACAAAATGGCGAGAGCGGTAGAACGTTTTTTGACAACCAAACTTTTATTACGTAATTCTAATTATTTTTTACGGTGTTTAAATGCTGCTGCCAAATTACATGCATTTAATTATGGCAATTTTAGGAGTTGCGTTAGCAGTTATTGTAAAGATACCATTGTCTTAATAAGGCCAACACGATTTCTGTGCCTCGTTTTTGTAATATTAGTGAGAAGTTTCTCGCATCGAAAACTATGAAACATAAAATTTCTCCGTTTCTTGACTGTGGAGAAAAACAGCGTTTCTGTGTATTAAATCGAAAAGAGGCCACACTAGTTACGTTTTTATTGGAATATTTCCGTCAAGCAGCTGTCAAAATTCAAAAAGTAAACAAATAAGAAGAAGCATATAGAAAAAAATTATCAAACGATAAGAAATTTTAAGAAACAAATGTTTAGCAGTGAATAAATAACCCAATTGAATTCAGAAGTGTTATAAATAAAAAAAAAATGCTGTCAATAAATAACATATGTATGTACATAAATAAAACACATTCAAATCATAAATAAATTTCATAAAAACTTTCAATAATGTATAGTTTTGTGGTGATGGTTGCTGACCAACATGACCGGCGAACATATGTACATAAATATTTAAAAACTTTACCTTTTCTAGCGGATGAGCTGGTGAAAGTCGGGGCTCGTCTACAACGAGGGGACATTGATACGATAGTAGGAGTCCCGCTTAACAGCTGTAAGAACCAAGTGTAGCGTCAACTTGGACAGGACAGATGGTGTGGTGAGGTCACATGCCGAGTAGCAAGGCTAACTTGGCCTGCGTATGATCGTAGAAGAACTGCCGTCCTAAAGGGGTTTCTCCGTCAAAAATTGCGTACCTTGGTGGCAGTTCTGACAGGACATTGTCTCATAGGGACGCATGATAGGAGGTTAAATCTTCCATTTAATGATTTCTGAAGATGTTGCGGGGATGAGGACGAGAAGGAAAGTGTTGAGCACTTCCTCTGTCGGTGCCCAGCTCTCTGTTCTATGAGAGCGCTGTATCTAGGCGAACCGATGCGGCACTGGTTGGCAGACATATCGGAATGCCGATTGAACGGTCTGGATTCCTTTATCCGGCTTTCGAGTTGGTTTGGATCTGAATCGTCGGGGGAAGTGTAAGTATCAAGGGCTTCATTTCTCCCTCAGGCAACACAAGGGGGCCAAAGGGACCCAAGTGGGCTGGTTTCATGAAACTGGCGGCCTGTACAACCTAACCTAACCTTTTCTACACTTTTGGCATCCATTTTGTCAAATATAACTATATTTTTTAAATTTTTAACTTCCGCAACTCTTTTGTTTGTGAAATGTTTTGACAGCTTTAGTCAGAAACTTCTTACAAAATTTTAATACAGAAACAAGTTTACTCACAAACTTCCAATGAATTACGTCATAAAAGCTATTTTGACAGATATTTTTCGCTTCTCAAAGATACAAAAATATTTGTGTGAGAAACTCCATTTTTTGTTTCAGTTCGCATAGTTTTTCAGTCAATTCCTTTGTTTCTTATGAGAAATTTCTTGATGCGAGCAATACAGAAACGAGGCGCTGGCTATTGAAAGAATTTGATGGCATGCTATCAGGCGGTGATATCAGACCCATTTTGTTTGTATAACATTCGCTTAAAATACTGTTTCAATAACGTGTTTTTAATATAAAAATATTATACTTACTATAATATACATAAAATCGGTTTTTAAAAATGAAAGGGAAATTTAAAATTCGGTTCATTTTTGTTGAAATAACGCGATTTTTTTTCTCATTTTGATGCGTTTTTAAATTTCAAGTTGACAACGCTGTTTCTCTTCTACTGAATACATATTGTGTTTACACGGTAAGATTTCTTTTATTCTACACACATCTAAATATTTGTATTACCAAGTAAAGTTGCCTTTAGCAACATTAATTAGGAAGAAATACCGATTTTTATAAAATCTTTTATTTAAACACGTGTTTGTTTGATTTTAATTTTATTTTTAATTACAGTTTTTGGAGATTTAATTAATATATTATGACTTTTGATTCATGATGTCTGGCATGAACTGTTTAGATATTTTCCTAATTAATTTAATTTTTACTCAACGAAGACGAGTAAGATGAGACAATTTTTGAAGTTGTTGTTTTAAAATTAATTTTGATGGTCAAATGCCATGTCCATGTTCATATATATAGACATACATAAACATACTTATATAAATATGTATAAGCATACCCAGTTGACCAAAGAGACGTTGAGAAAAATTATCAATGACTTTTAGCATTCTGTGTTTATCGCCGAAGTGCGGTTAACTTAGAGTTTACACATGCCATTGCCAGTTCGAAAAACTCAATACATTCACAATTTTTTAATAATACATTTATATTTTTCACAATGACAGCTTCAGTGGCAGCAAATTTTGCATGTGAGCGATAGTATGGCTTTTACATGCCAGTGAATATCAAAATGTTAAACACTGTTACCCTGCCAAAAACTTAATACAAATTAACTGATTTATAGCAAAATGTAACTAAACATATTAGCTTTTTACATGTATTAATAAGATTTATTTCTTGAAAAACGCATAAACAGAACAGTTTCGTTAATTATTATTATTTATTGTTATTATTTATTTCGTTTCGTTAATTATAAAGCATTAGATTATTAATATAATATTAATGAAAATATATGTTAACCATTTCTCCAAATGTGTGTTCATGCGATGAACTCGCTAACTCTATTTTGTAAAGAGAAGATAAATTTAAAATGGATGTAAAATTTCAGAAGTAAACAAATTGTTTGAAGCAAGGTGTATTAACATCTACAAGGTGGCAGCGCTACGGCATATGACTGTTTTTTACTACTGGCAATATATTAAGCCATTTACGTCAAATATATTGTTTACAATTTTAAAAGTGAATTTTGTGGCTTATTCTGAATTAAATATTTTAAAATTATTATGTGAACATAAAAATAGTTCAAATAAAAATAATTTGTATTTGTGAAAATATACTTTCACAGTTTATAATCGTGAAAAATTTACATATATGCTTGACAAGCATAGCTTACCACATGCCCGTTTATGTTGTATTGTTGTATCTAGTGCTGCTACCTTATAGACGTTAATGCGCCTTGGTTTGACGACATTTTAAAAATTAAATTGCATTGTCATGTGTAAACGGAAAAGCGAGTAGCAAGAGAGTCGACTATTTCGAAGTAATTTTCGCTAATAATACGTACTCAAAATTTGCGTGCCATTACCTGCGTGTGTAAATGTAGCGTAAAAGAAAACTGTAATCAAGATGTCAGTCGTAAAGCAGCTCTGGGCTGAAGAACAGCTCTCGCGTCATCGTAATTATTTCTTAATGCGGTCAGGCTTGTTGTTTTTGTTGTTCGGTCTTCGAGAGTTTTGCGTCTCACTCGCACTGGTAAACGGTTCGCCTCAACTAACTGTATTGGTTTACAGTTTTTTTTAGAGGTTATTCATTGTTAACCACGTGGAAACTTCCTATGTGACGGCATAGGTCGTTGTAGTTAGTCACAGCGACGCTACAAGAGTACTGTTAATACCATCTTGTGCATTATGGTCTTTGTCGCCCATGCTGTGCATCCTATACTTTGCAAACTTACTTTTCAACTGTATAGTTACTAAATTAATAAATAATCAAGGTGCATTAACGTTTACAAGTGTCGGCAGCGCTACATCAGGTGACAGATTTTTGCTTCTTTTAAAATCGTGAGCACGTAACGTCAAACGCACTCTTAACTGAGAGTGGAATTTGTGGTTTATTCAAACCACCATCAGTTTGAACAAAAAGTCAACGAATATGTCTTGAAACAATGGCCGACTGCGTAGCATGTATACATATATGTAAGTACATAAATACAATATCGATGGAATTTGTTTGAAGAACTAAAAAGCAAAGTTCAATTAAAATTTGTTTAATTGCAGTTCTTAATGTGTGAATGCGAGTGTTTCTTGACGACACATTTTTACACTGGACAATTAGAAGCAAATGCGTACAGACGACGACAGTCAGTCTTACTCAGAAAAAGCAGACGCATCTCAAGATATGGACATACATATGTTTGTAAATATGAAGTATATGCCATCCACGTTTGTTTTATTATGCAAATTAAATTGGAAAAATCTACATTTTGATATTGATGTGAGGATATTTTTTTTTTTTTTCATTGCTGTCGCACTTAGAAATATTATTTTATGACCGCTGCTAGAGATGACACCATATAATTAAGTGGTATTTAAAGTTCAATAGTATTTTAATTGGAGCATTTTGCAAAAAATAAACTTGCTAAGAATTTATGTTTCTAATTAAAAACGAATACCAATTGTCTAGTTTTGGAGAACATATGTAATTGTAAATATTTTTATTTTTTTGGGAAAGAAATCGTTAAAATTTTATTACGCAAAAGAATTTTAGATCGTTTAAAAACCAATAGGTGTTTCTTTACTTCTTGGCAAGGTGCATAAACGTCTACCAAATGGCAGCGCTACGGCATGTAACAGTTTTTTGCTACTGGCAATATAGTAAGCCATTTACGTTAAGTGTTTTGTTTACATTTTAGAAAGTAAATTTAATGTTTTGTTCTGAATGAAATATATAAAAATTATTTTGTGAACATAAAAATAATTTAAGTAATTTATAATTGTGAAATGGTACTTTCATAGTTTATAATTATGATAAAAGTTGCATACTTTGGACAAGATATCTTACCACATGCCTGTTTTTGTTGTAATTTTGCTTTAGTGCTGCCACCTTGTAGTCGTCAATGCACCTTGCCCAAAAAGAAACATGACTGTATTTTGATGCGGCAATAAAAATTGTCTGTTGTTTTACGAAAAAATAATGTTTTTTATATTTTTGGGGTTTTAAGGTCTTTTGGGATTACTTATTTCTTTAATATTAATATATATAAGTTGATTCAAATCAGTTTTCATTCTTTGTTATTATGTTCCACACAGCTGATTGCTATACTAGGTGTGTTTCTTTACTCTACTTTGGGATCCCGCGGGATCCCAATTTGCACGAAAAGCGTTCCCGTACTTTAAAATTGGGCAAATGAGAGCGCTTTTGAGAGAATAGTATGCTTCCTCTTCTTGCACTAAACAGCCCGTACTTTTTCTTCGGGCTAGTTTGGGCAAGTAATTAAGCAATCAGCTGTTCGAAAAACAATAGCAAAGAAACAAAGTTCATTTGAATCAACTCGTATACAAATCATTTCAGTGTTTTTATATAAAAATTAAATACACAGGAATGTACAAAAGACCTTAAAAGCTAAAAAGTGAAAAATATCACAGTATTTTTTCGTAAAACTAAGTGACAATTTTTTTTGCCATATCAAAACACAGCATATGTTTCTTTTTGGGCTAGAAATTTGGCTTTTTGCGTTCCCGTACTTTAGGTAAATTTTATCTGTATTTGAGAGTAACTCATGCATGCTCTCTTTTGCCCGAAACTTGCCCGGAAAGTAAAGAAACACACCTATTACTTGCCCAAACTAGCCTTAAAAAATACGGGTTGTTTCGTGTTCTCTTAAAAGGTGTGTTCCACGAGAATAACGAATAAGTCCGAAGTAGTCCAAAAGCGTTCCACGTATTTTGAATTATTCTTATGTTCACAAGAAAATTTTCAAATGTTTTATTCAAAACAAAACACTATATTCACTTTCAAAAATGTAAACAATACACTTGTGCTTAATATAAAGACAAAAATCATGAACAACAACAACAAACATGAGCATACTGAGCATACAGCACTTATGAACTCATACAATTACAAAAACCATGAATAACAACAACAAATTTTATAAACAAAATTTATGTAGAACATTACTTCAATGCTTGAAGTTCTACTTCAATTTTGTTCTATTTCATTTGGTTCTACTTGTGCTTGGTTCTGTTTGTTCTAAATGCTTATAAGACAGTATTCGCTTTTGTATTTAGAACATTTCGGCCCTGAAGTGTTTGTTTTGAAATGTGAAAGAAGACGATGGATAATATTTGAATGGATAATGAATAATGGATGTTTTGTAAGACATTTTTATTGTGCTTGAGCAGCCCTCTAGTATATAAACATAAAACAGCGGATTATTTAATTCTAGTCCAAGCTAACCTAAAGAAAAAGTTCGGTCTAATTTATACAGGAAATGAAATAAATTACTCTCTCATTTTCTCTCGAAATTGCCCAAAAATTGTTACGTGGACTAGTTCGGACTGTTTCGTTATTCACGTGGAACACATCTGGAGTAAAGAAACACACCTAATTATGTTACTTCACACATACGGATGTTATTATACATTATTTTAAAAATAAATTATTTATTAGTCTATTACTAAAATTATCAATTACACCTGATAGTACAGACCAACACC
This sequence comes from Thecocarcelia acutangulata, assembly GCA_914767995.1. Classification (NCBI taxonomy): domain Eukaryota; kingdom Metazoa; phylum Arthropoda; class Insecta; order Diptera; family Tachinidae; genus Thecocarcelia; species Thecocarcelia acutangulata. The sequence continues at coordinate 96,650,769 of OU612097.1, read as the reverse complement.
CACAAATGTGGATTTTTGTTACAACTAATCTCGATTTCTTTGATTCTACACTATAATCTTAATATAAGAAAGCCAATATTTTAATACTTGCAAAATGTTCGACTCACATACATAATGTCGTATTAGGGTAAAAAGATGAAAAAAAAATGTAATGGGACAGTTCTAGTTTATTAAATATATTTACATAAATATGTCTGCACATATACATATGTACATATCACTTAAATTGGCTTGATATTGATCTTGTTTTTTATCTTAACTATGCAATTAGCAACTATTTAGTTACATCGTATATAGCTTCAGTCACGAAATTAACAATAAATGCAAATCCATAACATTTGTACCCGTATGACCGGTAATAATGTGATAATCGCCACGATTTAAATTTTTATAAAAATTGTAGGAATCATTATTTTTAATAAATTCATCCAAATTTTCGAGATTACTAGAATGCAGTCTCAAAAAATCCTCCACAACTTCGGCACTGCCCAAAGCACCTGCCGCTGTACATGGACCGTCAATACCATCAGTTCCGGCGCTAAGGAAACAAACATTTTTTAAACGCGAATGCCGATACAACTCCCTGGAAAGTCTTAAAGCTAGTTCTTGATTGCGACCACCACAACCTTTACCAGTAACCTGTGGTAAGAGAAGAATTAATTTTATTTCATTTTACTTCCATTAATGTAATCAAACATAACCTTAACTGTCGGCTCTCCAGCCATTATAAGCAGTAGAGGCTTTTTCGATTTTTCGCACATTAATAACGTCTTGAAAAAGTGTTGAAATATACGTGAATCAAAGGGAAACTTATTGCAAAGCTCTTGTTCTTGTATGAAACCTTCTTTGAAGTCATATATGCTAGTGAGAAAATCGCAATACATGGCTGTTATAAGTGACACATCTCCTTGTATGGTAGTGGAAGCGATAAAGGGATTATAGTTTAATTCTAAAGCTTCACGTACAGCTGCTGCAGTTGCCACTCTATTATCCCCTACCACATAAATAGAATTATTTTTTAATTGATGAGCACTTATTCTATTTTGTGTTTGGAATATAAACTTCATGTGATCTTCAATTTCTGGCCATAAGTTGTACTTTTTTAATATATCTATTGCATTGAGATTTTTGGTTTGCGAACACCATGTGGGGCCACTGGCTATGAGATCAATAGGATCTCCCACTATATCGCTTATGACAAACGATATTACCGCATTTGCTTGTGCAGCAGCCAGGGCTAATTGCCCACCCTTTATGGCTGATAAAGCAATACGTACTGTATTCATTTCCTGTATAGAGGCTCCACAGTTCGAAAGTTTTTTGATGAGTAGCATTTTTTCTTCTATTTTTAAGGGAGGTTTAGGTAGCGGCAGTAATGCTGAGCCACCACCAGAAATTAAAACAAATAAAACATCTTCTTGAGTCATAGACTCTGCCGTCTGCTTTATTTCTTTGGCTGCTTGAAGGGCATTTTCATCAGGATGATTATTTTCAGCTCCCTCATAGATTTTTATTGTAGTATCCGTTCTTAAAATCATGTCTTTGACGCCCTCAAACTGCTGGCGAGTTCCTTTGGGTATGCTCAATATACCCTTGTGCAAAAAATTTCCCAAACAACTTTCCAGCTGAACAGCCATGCCCAATACAGCTTTGCCGAAGCCCACCACGTGGCACTTTTTATTCGTTATATCCACTTTTTTACCCTGAATTTGCAGAAATGTCTTGCCATCTTCCAAACGCGGTTGCAAATTATAGTTATTCTCGACTGATAACAAATGTTTGGGTTTCACAGCTTCAATGGATTTGAAGTAGATATTTTTCAAATGTTTCAAATGGCCGCACATTCTAATTAAAACAATTAAATTTAATTGGAGTTTTAATTGTATTTCATGGTTTATTGCTATTAAGTATTAAAATTGATAAGAAATGGGAAATATCCAAAAAAATATGTAAATAAAAGACAGCTGCTCGATTAGGTCAACAGTTGTCAACCAGCTGATTTCAGTTTAATTAATTAAAAAAGTGAGGTTCAAAACCCATAGCAAACTTTTACTCAAATGACTACTGTCAATGCTGAAAGATTACTTTTTCATTGGGCCAGAAGATGGCAGTGTAAAATTTAAATGATAAGTTACTGCTGAGCACAAGTAAAACTAATTGCCATTATCCAAAGCAACTTTAAACAGGTAGTGGCAAAAACTAAAAAACATCACATCGCTCCTTTATTGCAACATAGTCATATCTCAAAAAATGAGATTTTCGAGTTAAAAATCCAGAACTGTCAAGAACAGTACTACATTTTATATTGTGCCAAAAATTTATTTAAATTACTTTTAAACTGTTTCCTTTAGGAGATATTTTCTAAAAAAAATTTTCTAAGACTTGTATGGAAACTAAAAATTATAAATGTGTTTTTCTCGAAACAAGCTTTTTTTAGTTATGACTATGTTGCAATAAAGGAGCGACATGTATATTGTTGGTATAATTTACAAAAATTTGTAAAAAAAAAATTAATTTTCCTTCTGTTTGAAAAAGCAAGCGAATCTCTGGGTGTTTTCCGATTTATGTATTTTGCATACAAAACAAAACCCCTACCCTATTACAGCTGCCTTGGATTAAACCTATAATATATTTATGCCATATATATCATGTTTCCACTACAAATAATAACATTTGTTTCGTTTTTTCGAAAGTGGTATAAGTGCTTTTTTTAGAAAAACAAAGTTAACTGTAATTTTAATGAGCTATAGACACCTTCTCTCTATAGTACTAATAACAATTTCAATAGAGTTCTATTTTTGCATACAGTTTGGCTGTATAATACTTTCGCAAAAATATTGCTTAATTAGTTCTTATTTTTGCAGCTAAAGATCGTTTTAGTTTTATATAAAATATTCAACAGTATTTATTTTCGATAAAAATTTGTTATCATCGTCAGGAAAATTAGCAATAATAATTTAATTTTAACAGGGCCTTTACGTATAATAGATTTACATGAAAATCTTCAACAAAATCTTAAATGTTAACACTTCCGTTTTTTTAACATCTAACAAGATTTAATTTTCATAAAATCAATTTTGGCAAAAGGTTTGACAGCAATAACTATATCACAATAAATTCATCATGTTAAGTGCCTGGTCACACACAGCAACTTTAGTTGGGCAATTCTTGACTTTAAAGAAGCTTTCGGTGAGGGGAATAAGAAGGGAAAAAGAATTGTCGGTACTTGGCAATTCTCAGCAATTCCTTACTTTTCTCTCATGTATGTATGTGTATGTGCATATACAATGTAGATTGCATGAAACAAAAGGTATAGAATTGCTCAAGAATTGCCGAAAAAAGTTTTTGTGTGTGGACAAGAAAGCAATTCCAAAAGAAAATTGCTAAAAAATTCGGCAACTAAAATCGCTGTGTCTGAGCTTAGACTTAAGTAAAGTTTTTTTATTGCAGCGTAGTATTTTAAAGTACTATTGTGAACAAAATCACAGTTGTTTAATAGAGTACTTACAAAATTGTACTTGGGTTCGTCCAAGGCGAATTCATTACAAGGTGAACTTAACAGCACAGTGGCTGTGTTCTGTAACTTTGGCGAGAAGTTCTCGCGTCGAAAACTTGTGAAACAAATTATTCCATCGTTTCTCGAAAAGTGAGAAAAAACTGCGTCTGTAACTCATGTCGAAAACTATCCAAAGCGATTACGTCATTACGTTAGAAATGTCTGAAAATATAAAACGATGCCGACATGCAATTTTAAAAATGAAAGCGCCAGCCACAATTAGTACCGCCGCCGACCAAAAATTACTAAACTTAAGAAATTTTGTTCGACGGTGTCATATTATAACCGCCGGCTATTCTAGAAAATGTATGGTATGGCTCTAACGTTTACATTTTATTTACAAATACATACATACATATTTATGCACAAAATTTTGTAAAATTAAAAAGCAATTGCAATTTGTGAATTCTGAAAAACATTATAAAAGTATTCCAATACACTTTGTTGGGTTGGAAATTAAAATTGTAGAAATTATTCTTGTTAATAAGAAAGTATTCCCTTAAAACTTGTTGTGTGAAGGGTATAAAAATTAATTAAAAAGTTAAAATACAAAAAAAAAAAATAATAATAAAAAATCATTCTAAACTGTGTAAATATATATATTAAATTTAATTTAGCAGAAAAATACTTATTTTTTGAGCATTATTATTCATTTAATGATGATTATTGTTATTTGAAATACTATCTCACAGCCTTTTTATTTGCAAGAAATAATGACAGTTGAAAGCGGGAAATTTTTTCGCAAAAGTTTTACAGACACAGTTTTTCTGTAAAATGGCGAGTAATTTTCTTACGTGACAGCTATTACTCACCAAAAAAGTTATAGCTACAGTTTAGTGAGAAAAGCAGCTGTTTGTTTCAACTTCGTTTCATTTCGCACGTTTCAGTCGAAAAGTTTCTCGTGGCGAGAGTTACAGAACACAGCCACAGGTGATTATTTTTTGCTTCTCGCGTTTTTTCCAATGGGACTGTCAAATTTTTTTTCTCTTGTTTACAAACTTTTTCCCGCCATTTTAATCTGAAGATTTTTTTGTATGATTTTGTGCAATTTCAAGAAATTTGTGTGAATTTAGAAGTGAAAAACTAATATAATCTGTGATTTTAATTACAGACAATTATAAAAGTTTATATTTAACGTTTATATAAAATTTTTTCCCAGCTGACCAATCTTAGGCGAATTTAGATGTTGACATTCACGATATGTTTTACAATAACAAAATACATAGTACTGAATTCGCCGTTCCGCTTGCATTCACCTGTATAAATTCGCCTTGGGTTCGTCAAAATCTAGTCGCATGCTAGATTTTATTTTGTATCGGAAATCTCGTCAAAATCAACTAGATTTGATTGGAAATTCCGAAAGTTCTAGATTTGGTTTCGCTGTAAATGGCCTATAATTCAAATCTACTAGATTCTGAGTTGGTGTAAATGTAGTATAATACTGCAATTATAATTTATTATTATGCTGGTTAGCAGATATTATTTATTTAGTGCTACTGTATTAAAATCGACATTGTTAACAAAATAAAGGTATTATAGCTCAGATGATATGAAGATAAGTTTTGTTTAAGACCTTGCTACACTATCATACACGATCGTGCGATCTACTTAAAAAAGCATGTGTGCTGAAAAAGTACTAAAAATTCAACCGTGCGACAGAGTTTTTGGCAAATCGTGCGATTTGAAAAATTTTATGAAGCTTTTCAAAACATTATGGTTTCCGTGCGATCAGTGTTGTACATATTGTGAAAAATATGAAAATATTGTTGGTGCCAAGTGATGTAAAATTATTATGTTACTAAAAGTTTTAATTATTTTATTGTGTATATAAATTATTGCAATCATACTTGTATGATAGTGTGGCCTACAACGCCATTTTTAAGCGATTTTTTCAAGTCGGCCAGACTTTTGAAATAGTTTCCTGTGAATGAATCCTACGATCGTGTAGGATAGTGAATCAGGGCCTTAAGACTGCAATTATAATTGATTATTATGCTGGTTAGCAGATATTATTTATTTAGTGCTACTGTATTAAAATCGACATTGTTAACAAAATAAAGGTATTATAGCTCTGATCAAATGAAGATAAGTTTTGTTTAGTTCCTCTTCTGGCTTTGGATCTTGTTCTAATAGATTGCAGTGGAGGCATTATTTAAATATAATTGCCATTGAAAGAGAAAATTTAAGATTTAAATAAATAATATTATTTGTTACAATGAACTCATACGTCTGTGAAGAGTACGACAATTTGTCTATTTGGTCTGAAAGTGATGTTGTTAAGTAAGAGTAAAACTTAAAGCAATAATTTCCATTTTTATTATAATTGAAATAAACTCTTAATAAACTTGGTAATTCATTTAATTAACTGTCTTCATTTTAACTATTGTTTTTTACATAAAAATCCATTTCAGTAAAGCTTTTATGTCTATAAATATATGGTCTTATTTTCCCAAAGTTTTTTTTCGTGTAATATGTTATTTTTGAAAGTGGTATAAGTCCATGTGGAGCTAGAAAATCTTTTATTTTTTCAAATAGTAATTATTATTAGAGCTGCAAAACAATCGATAGTACTATCGATAGTTTTATTTTTAGCGACTGTTTTCGTTCGATAGTGATACTATCGGCAATTTTAGAACGTACATACAAAGCCGACATAACGTTTCTGGCCATTTATTCAGGCATGTTCTTAGCCGCCTTTAAATTTTTATAGTTATAGAGTAATTTACAAATATAAAAATATAATATATAATCATATTACATATTAAATTAAAGTGTATTTATTACTTTTATCTCAAATAAAAAAAAGAGTTTTTTTTATATAAAAAATGTTAGTTAAACATGGCAACTTATATCTGGTGGCTGCGGCTAAATGTCGACTACAACTTAAAATTTTTTGTCTCTTTGCATACAGGTGGCGCTGCTGCTCAAAATGTTTAGCAAAAATAAAAAGAAAAGTATTTAAAAGTTATATTTTTTATCATAGAATAAAAATACGTAAAGATTTATCTACGTAAAGATGTATCTATGTTTACTAACTTCCACTTGAGTTACAGATTCATAGGCAAAAGTAGCGCTTATCGATAGTTTTTCTTGAAACTATCGAAAATATCGATGGGGACGACTATCGATAGTTTTGCAGCTCTAATTATTATTTCACAGTAAAATTTAAAAGGTAAATAAAATCACTCGAATTGATTAAAGCTGGCCAATATTTTTGAATCGATTCAAACGCAAACCCTTAAATTTTTCAACATATGAAAAAATGGAGTTATACCACTTAAAAAAAAAAAAAAAATGATAGTAATAATAATAATAAAAAATTGTTTATTTATCATTACCTTAATTGCTAATCAAATTTCACATGGAATGCTTTAATTTATATAGTATAAAAAATATTTTATTGAGTTGGAAATTTTATTAAATAAATTTGTTTGACTAGACTTTATTCAGCACATCCAATTCGAACTGCACCATGGGTCCCCGGGCAAACGGAGGCCTTGAGTTTGTTTCCAAAAAATATGATCCTCTAGCGCTGAAATTAATAAAACCAAAACTTTTTATTAATTTACATCAAAACAAGCACTTTTTTTAATTTTGATAAACTTTATTTTAGACTAGCTGACCCAGTCCACTTGTTAGTGTTGTATTATCACACAATTTAGATTTAGCTTTTAATGAAATTTATGGTCTTTAAATAAAAATTCTGTATACTCGTGTGTCAATATGAAAATTGGATTTTACCACGTCCCTCCGCCCGCAGACCGAAAATTAAAAATCAGACTTCACAGTGTCACCCGCCTGAATATTCTGAAGATTTCCTGAAAATTTCATAAAAATCGGACTAGCCGTTTTGCAGTTGATACGTAACATCCTGTTTTATGTATAGATTCACTTAATTTGGAAATGATATACTCCTACAGCCTGTCAATCATTAGTTTGCATACTGAAAACAAACACGGTTTAGTTGAACTTTTTTAGTATTGCATTACATTTTAGAAAAACAAATTATGTATGTACATACATACCTATTTCATAAATTTACGTATATGTATTTAAAGAGATCGTGTCGAAATCGTCTAAAGAATTTTTCGCATAAAAAATGTTGAAAAGCGCCAAAAACGATGCGCAAAGCAACGAGTTGACAACGGTGATTGCCAGTGTAATTTGTTTTCGTTGTATTTCTTTTAAACATCTTAAGGTTTTTTTTTTTTTTGACACGATGTCTTTCCGCAGCACAGCGAAGTCAAGTACCTTGGTATTCACCTGGACCGTAGGCTAACGTGGAAGTCTCACATTGAAGCAAAGGTCACTCAGTTAAAACTAAAATCAGCGCAGCTAAATTGGCTTATGGGCAGAAATTCGACACTGAAATTAGATTGCAAACTTTTGTTATACAACGCAATACTAAAGCCTATATGGTGCTACGGAATTCAGTTATGGGGCACCGCCTCAGCGTCAAACATTGAAAAAATCCAAAGGCGACAAAACAAAATTCTTCGAACGATTACTGCAGCTCCATGGTACGTAAAAAATTCACGAATTCATAACGATTTGAGGTAAAAGAGGAATTTTCTAAGTACGCGACAAGGTATGTCAGTAAACTGTAACTTCATCCAAACCCTCTTGCGCGCAATATACTTGATTTTGGCGGCCACAATCGGCTTAAAAGAAGGGATACCGCTGCCACCATCAGATTGCTCAATAGGTTATTTTACCGAAATAGCTCCCGCATTATAAAACTTTTTGTCTAGCATTGGCCGGACTTAAGAATCACATTTTTTAATTTTAAATTTAGTATTAAGATTTGAGTACTTATTGTTAGTTCATTTTAAAGATTCAATAAATAAAAAAATGCTTAAAAAAAACGATGTCTTTAAATACATAGGAACTTATCAAATACGTACAAGAAAAAATTTTTTTACAAGAAAAAATGTCTTAAATTTGCTGATAATTATCACTAAACCGTGTGCGTTTTCAATGTGTAAACTCATTATTGACAAACTGTATATTACTGTCATGACCAAATTATGTGTGTTGTAGGATTAGTTTGCCTGTGTTGTCTGAGGGAGTTATGCAGCATGTAAAACCTATACATCCCTCAATGATTCAGAGAGTACATGCTCAATATTCGAAATCAAGAAATAGCCGCGTAAAAAGGTTTTTTATTAACTTGTATTTTGATAAAAATTCTATAGACTTCCCGCTTTCCGATTAAGCTGAAATTTTGCATGCATTTACAAATCGGATGACTATTCAATATTTTTACGACATAACGCTGATCTGATGACGGAGCTGGAAGGTGACCGTAGGAACTCTGTAATTAAACGACGCAACACCATCCAGCTTGTGCTCGTAGTGAATATGCAACTGCAACAAATTTATAAGGCGAAAAAAAGAAAATTGTTTAATTGATTTTACCTTTCATCCACATAGAAGCCCATTTTAACATTTGGCAAGCTAGCATAGCTGTCACATTGGTTGTACAGAAACTCCGTATAATTGCCACAATTATAAGACCAAAACCCAGTTTGAGTTACTATGGACTCGGCGTAGTATAAATTGGCACGAAAATGATTACAATTTCCTAAAACAGAAATAATTATGGTAAGATATATATTTTTTAAAGTCATTTGCTGGATGCCTTACTATATTCTTCAGCTGGATTACAACCCGGTTGGACAAGATGCATATAATTTGGATAAAAATCGGCATGACCCATGGCCTGACTTAGGGAGAAAAATCGCGGATCGGTATGTATAACATCAACAAATTCAGCATCTGAAGAATCAAGTCTCTCAGTTAAATTGCTGGTATAAAAGGTTGGACCAGCCGGATCTAAACCTACAAGTTGTTAAACCAGTTTTTTAAGACACATTGTTGCTACAAAAGGTATCTTTACACGGTAATAAAAATATTTCTATCTCTCATAATGTAGTTTGATATAACAGCCAGCTTACCAATCTGGGCAGATTGCTTGATATCAAAATCTAGGCGAAAGAAAATTGATTTAGATTCATCTAATTTTAATCTATGTGAACGATGTGTCAAAATTCAACAGTGAGGAAGACAAACCCAAATTAATTCGAATGTGAGCTAGTTGTAAAAGTAAAAACCAGTGTAGAAAGACTACAAATAAATTAGTTTTAATCATCAGCCAAAGAGAAGATGTACAGCCAGTTTACCAATCCCGAAAGAAAATGTATGCGACAGCGTGCTTGCGTTTGCAATCTAGGTGAAAAAAATTTGATTTAGGTTTGCCTAACTTTATTCTATGCAAATGAAAATGTGTCGAAACTCAATACATAAGTAATGGGTGATTTTATAAGAACTATCGGAAATTTAAAAAAAAACATATAAAATTCAGAAAAATGCATGAAATATTTATTTGGATCGATAGTTGGGTCGATATAATTTAATGTTTGAAGATTATTTCATGCAAATGTTGGCCGCGGCTGCGCCTCAAATGGTCCATCCGCTTAGTCCAATTTTGGCATACTCTTTCCAACATTTCGGCCGGTATCTCACGAATAATGTTGGCTTCCAGTGCGTCAATCGAAGCGAGCTTGTCGCTATAGACATTAGCCTTAACATAGCCCCACAAAAAATAGTCTAGAGGCGTTAAATCGCACGATCTGGGCAGCCAATTGACTGGTCCCAAGCGTGAAATAAACTGTTCACCGAACTCGCCTCTCAATTGGTCCATTGTTTCGCGTGCTGTGTGGCATGTGGCACCGTCTTGTTGAAACCACATGTCATGCAAGTCAAGCTCTTCCATTTTGGGCAAAAAAAAGTTTGTTATCATCGCACGGTAGCGCTCACCATTCACAGTAACGTTGTGATTCGCATCATCTTTGAAGAAATACGGCCCAATGATGCCGCCAGCCCATAATCCGCACCAAACGGTTGTTTTTTGTGGATGCATTGGTAGCTCTTGCAATGCTTCTGGCTGCTCTTCACTCCAAATACGGCAGTTTTGCTTGTTCACGTATCCATTCAACCAGAAATGAGCCTCGTCGCTGAACACAATTCTTCGATAAAAAAGTGGATCTTCATCTAACTTTTCAAGAGCCCATTCACCAAAAATTTGGCGTTGTGGTAGGTCGTTTGGCTTCAATTCTTGCACCAGCTGTATCTTATAAGGCTTCACACCCAAATCCTTCCGCAAAGTTTTCTATGTAGTGGAGTAACAGAGGCCCAATTGCTGCGAACGGCGCCGAATCGATAATTCACGGTCATCACCAACAATGGCCGATACGGCTGCGATATTTTCTTCAGTTCGCACTCTACGTAAGCGTGTTGGTGGTTTAATGTCCAACAATGTAAATTTGGTGCGAAATTTTTTTACAATAGCCCGAATAGAAGCCTCAGTAGGTCGATTAAACTGACCATAAAATGGAAGAAGCGCGCGATGAACTTTCTTAACAGAGCACGCATTTTGGTAATAAAATTCAATAATTTGCAAGCGTTGTTCGTTTGTAAGACGATTCATGATTAAATTATAGACCAAACTGAAGATGTTTGACAGTGACACAAGATACAAAACGTGCGTGAGCTGTCAAAACTAGTGTTGCCAAAAAGATAATAGCGAAAAAATCACTCGTTATCAAAGTCACGCTATATGGATTGTCACATAAATGGATTGCTGACGTCGAAAATTTTTTCCTAGGACACGGAGAAACAGATGTTTCAGCAGTTTTTGTTTTTTCAGTATGAATTTAAAATTGTATAAAAAATTTATGGGCGATTTCCTTCTGTAAAATGTTTCTTTCAGCCGACTAGTAATACCGCCCAAGACCAACCGCCGCTGAATTTTTCGCATGACATAGATTTCTAATGTCAGATGTTTATATATAACAAAACAGAAGATACTCTATTTAAAATTTTGTGAGATGACATTGCTCATCTTTTTTACAGAAGCAAAGTTTTAATAAATGAAAAACAAAAACAATTTTACATACCTGTTATTCTTTTAATTTTAAAGTTCAAATGATTGGCGGTCAAACCGGCTATTTGACCTCCCAAACTAAAACCAATCAAGTGTATATCTTCTGCTGTATAAATGCTTTGATTCACTAGATTGCTTATGAGTAAAGCCAAGCATTTCGCCACAAGACGACAATTTCTCACCGCCCAGGGATAGAAACATAAAACACCCGATAGATTTGAATAATCCACACTTATGACATAAACTTTTTCATGCTGCAGTAGCAGGGGACGAACTTCTTGACTGGGTGAAAGATTGTGATTTAAACCCAGGCCATGTATTAAAATTTTCAAAGGCCAGCGTTCCGGAAACAGTTCAGGTGTGAGATTTAAGAGATCTAACAAAACGGGAGTTTGGGGAGTTTCTCTAGAAAAAAATAAAATAGAACGTATCAAAGAAAATTACTTAATTTTCAATACCAGTCCATAAAAAATTGAAACCTAAAACTCCAAAAGAATTTCAGGCTGTTCTTAAACTTAATAAAAGTTTGCTTTGAAAATTGCTCGAAATTATCTTAATCATATTTGTTTGTCGATTTTAGATCAATTTTATCTGGCTACTATGCAAATGCATGCCTGATCTTGCACACAGCGTTGTCAACATAAAGTTAATTTATCTCCGTAAATACGCTTCTAATCGCAAAAATAAGCAAAATTTGGTAAAACCCGACAAAGGTATCAAGGTTCGTCTTTTCATTGATACCAAAATTATTTAAGGCCTTGCTACACTATCATACACGATCGTGCGAGCTGCTAAATAAAGCATGTGTGCTGAAAAAGTACTAAAAATTCAACCGTGCGACAGAGTTTTTGACAAATCGTGCGATTTGAAAAATTGTATGAAACTTTTTAAAACATTATGGTTTCTGTGCGATCAGTGAAAAATATGTGAATATTGTTGGTGCCTCGAGAAAAACATTTAAGTAATGTAAAATTATTATGTAAATCATTAATGAGTGAACTTTTTTAGTTATATACATATGTACGAGATTAACTAGTTGTGAGTTCGAGTCCAACTTCAGTCAAGAAGAAGGATTATTTTTAATTATAACAATAATTGCTGTGAAACAATAAGACCAAAGAAGAACAGAAAAAATAATTGAATACCATTAGCTGGGGGACAACTAGCTGTTTCGTAGTCGCTACACTACTCATCAGCACCCACTGGGATTCGAACTCGGGATCATGTGAACATGATGTATTTTTAATACGGCCGCTTTAACCACTTCAGCCACCGAGTGGGCGGCCGTATTAAAAATGCATCATGTTTTTTGGTGCGTTTTTTTTTTTGAGATAACGCGTTTTTTCTCCCGTTTTGGTGCGTTTTGAAATTTCAAAGTCGACAACGCTGCTTGCACAGAAATTTACATACTTATACACTTTATATTCTTTGGATTTGCGATTTTTGCTTATTTACATACATATATAAAATTCTTTCAGTTTACACCACACAGAACTTACTTTGTATATAGCCAAAAGTCTACATCCACATTTGGACACTTGTCTTCAGCATAATAACACAAAAATCGTTGAGTTTTCTTTTTTGTTGTCAAACAGCAACATAAATGAAAACTGATTACTGGAAAAATAATTTATTCAATCAAATATTTCTTATTTTTGCAGCTAAAGATCATTTTATTTTATATAAAAAAACTCGCCTGTATTTATTTTCAATATTTCGATAACAAATTGTTATCGAATATTGTTGTTTTTTTTTAAATAACATATTAATTTTCCTCACGATGATAACTAATTGTTCTCGAAATGTTGAAAATAAATACTGGTGAGTTTTTTATATAAAATAAAATGATCTTTAGCTGCAAAAATAAGGAATATTTACTTAAACATCAAGTATTTAAATATCAAATAAAATTTATTCAATAAATAAATTTTACGTTTTTTATATCAAACTTTTATTGAAAACTCACTTATAATCAATAACACCAACTCTAAATTCAATGTTAATATTTTCATGATTTTCACAATAATGACTTTTTTTTTTAAATATTTTGCATGACAGTTTTCTTTATATAGTAATTGATGCATGTAAAACTGAAATTATATTATATTGAATATGACCTAAAAGTTGCATATTTTATCTAATAATTAGTTGCACTTATAAATATTTATTAGTTGGAAGTTTAATTTAGTATATTAATAAATGAAAAACCTTGACACACATAAAAATTTGTTTAATGCTTAAAAGAGGCGTTTCTTAAAACGACGCTATTGAATATGCGCTTGCTCTTGGCGCTTTATATGGCGCACCAGTTGACTCAATTCAAACGACCAAGTTATTCTCAGAAGGATGAATTTGTTTTTATGACAAACAGCTTTCAGCGATTTTCTATTTTCAGAGTGCATATTATTAGAAAGGCAACTTTCTCAGGTAGTGACATTAATACAATGAACACATCACCAAAAAATTTTACTCATATGTATATTATACATATTGATTTACCCAAATTTTTATAAAAATTTTTGTTATGTTTTACTGCAGTGATGCTCATCCCAGAAAGCAATTGTTTCAAATAACTTATGCTCATTTATTATGCTCTTTTAAAGACTTATAGTCATTCACTGTTGAGCAAGCGATGAAAACACATCAGGCAGCAGCAGCAAATCGTTGGTCACATGTAGAAAGGCTCTAACTCGTATTTTCCCTAAATTGAACTCTTTTAGGATTCTACTGCGTTACACAAAAGTACACAGTATCACAAATTTTAATTATATAAATCGCTTGTACAGCCAATTCAGCAAAAAAGTTACTTTAAGATGTACCTACAAAGATTTAATTATATAATTTCATACATATCGCTCGTACCAACTGAGAAAAAAAGTTACTTTTAAATGTAACTATTTATACAGTTTCCATTACGAGTTTTCCTTCTCCCGTAAAATTGCAATTAAGTTTCTTAGGGCTTTCTACATGAGACTAACAAAATTATATTAATTTTAATTATATTAACTAACGTTAATATAATCGTTTTCATCTAAACACATGTATTTTATTTTTGACAGATTGCTGCTTGCTGTCTGCTGTCGTCTATGTGTTTTAAGCTTAAATTCTATTTTCGCAGGCAGCAAAAAGTAAATGCAGTGCTGCCACTATAAATATAACAGTTAAAATTTTTCTGTAATATTTAATAAAAAAAATATCCAAAAATTAAAATAAACAAGTAATTTGGTGTGTTTTTACCGTTTTCCCTGATATTATAACGTTTTCAGTCAGTAATTCTAGTTTTATTCATGTAAAATATATATGTGGCACATAGTGCTGCTGCTGACATTTGTAGTTAACTTCATTTATAAATGTGATAACAATTTTTTTTATTGGACTAATTAACTATTTATAAGCAAAATTTACTAAAGTTGTATTCATAAATGATTAATAGCCTTATAAACGTGTTATTAAGCATCCATAAAATAAGAAATTTTATTGTTGGATTTATTCTTCTTTAAGCTTCCAATAAAATGACAACCTGATTAATAGGTAAGTAGGTGAAAAGGTAAGTAGGTGAAAAATTAATACTTCCAAATATTTTCAGATCCTTTAGTGCTGCTCTCAAATAATCGGCAACTTAACGAAATGGATTAGTTCTAAGAAAAGAACTAATCCATTTTCAATTGCGGAGGAACAATTTAAGATCAAATATCGTTTTGGTTAAAGAAAACATCAGTTTGGATAAGAGGGGCTGTGGAACCTCTGCTGAACTGCAGGTGATGATTGCCTTGCGTTGCTGGGGGCGTGGAGAGGTAAGATGTAATTCCATGACAATCATGGTGAAATATTCACATATATGTTTCAGTATCAAGACGATGCTGCCGATCTTCATGGCTTAACACACTCGTACTCTAGCACGTCATGGCAGAAGCAAAATAAAAATGCCCACGTCTTTGGCAGAGAAGGCATCAATAGTACGGGAGTTCAAAGCCATAAGAAATTTCCCGGAACCAATTGGGGCTATTGATAGGACCCACATAAGAATAAAAAAGACTGATGGCGATCTTGCCCAATACTGCAGCACTAGGAAAGGATGTTGCTCCGTAAATGTGCAAGTAATAAAGGATTTTTACAACATATGTATTTGGTTAAAATTTTAAAAATAATTTTTTTTACTGTATTGTAGATTATATGTAGCACACATGATTGCAGGATTTTCAATGAGCCAGCTATTAAACAGCGTTTTGAAAAAGGGGAATTTACAATGTACTTGTTTACTCCTTCACAACAACCCCAAAATAAAAAAGAAACTAAATACAATATTGCACACATCGCCACTAGAAATTCAGTAGAGAGATGTTTTGGAGTGTAGAAACAACGTTTCCGATGTCTATTGCGTGGAATTACTGTTAGTTTGGAAAATGCAAAAGTTTTAATTGTTGCTCTTGCAGTACTTCATAACTTTGCAATAGATGAAAATGATTCAGTTCCCGGTAAGAAATTTTATTTTTACATTTGCACATAAGCTTATTTATACATGCATAAATATATTTTTTTTTTTTTAACTTTATTATTTTATTTATTGAATCTACATAAAAAATGTAATGACAATAAGTATTCAATTCTTAATACTAAAAAAAAAAATGTGATTAAAATCCTGCCAGTGCTGGACAAAAATTTATTTTTAAGCGAATATTATTTCAGAATTCAGTCATCTGTTTAGAGCTCTAATGGTAGCCAAAGTATCCCTCCTTCTCAGACGGGTATGAGCACCAAAGTTAAGAATATTAACTGCAGGAGGATTTGGATGCAATTCAAGTTTGTTAATATATCTTGTCGCGTACCTAACAAATTCCGATTTCACAAAAGGTACGTTCAGATTTTTTATTTATATTAAACATTTGTTTATAATTAAAATAATTTCAGACGACTTTGATGATGAAGCACAGGTACAAATGGAAACGATGGAAAATAATTATTCCTCAGCGCCCGAAGCACGGGCGAAGACCGTTTTAAAAAATGTTATTAAAAAAACAAAAAAAAATTTTAAATTTAATAAATTCTGTTATTGATAAAACGCGCTATTTAATAAAAAAATACTTTCGCTCATCTTAAATACAAAAAAAATTATTAACAAATAACGCTTCAGATAAAAAAACAATAAAATTCATTTATTCATATGTACATATATATATATATATATATATATATATATATATATATATATATATATATATATATATATATATATATATATATATATATATATATATATATATATATATATATATATATATATATATATATATATATATATATATATATATATATATATATATATATATATATATATATATAATACATTTGATTTTTTTTCTGTTTTTTATTAATTCCTTTAATAGCCCCTACAAAAACAATAAAACTAACAATAAAAAAATAAATTGAACTGTATATGAAATGTATACCTTATCACCCTCAGTCCAGTTTTCGGATCGCTGCCTTTTATATTCACTTTTGATTTGCTGGAAATAGGAAAAATGTTATTCACATATGTACATATACATATGTTGTGAAAGTAGTGCACTTTGTGCAACCTTAAGCTATGTACACACGATTGTCAGATGTTAGAATATTGTAAGATCTTGCAACATGCTGACAATGTAGTGACAATGAAAAATTGTCCCGCAGAAGTAAATTGTGTGTTCAGACGATCGTAAGAAAATCTTACAATTTCATTGTCACACTATGGCCTGACAAATAATTCATCTGACAACAAAAATTGCCAGTTCACACGGTTGTCAGATTGTAAGATGAAAAAAATTGACAGACATTTTGTAAAGCATTACCACTTATGTATATTAACAACTATCTGCTTGGCAGTGTTACCCATCAAACTTTTTTCTGACAATGATGCGATTGTCAGGTGCATTAATTTTATACATCTGACAATTACAACTGAGCTTACAATACCAGCCAACTATCTGGCAATGCCGACGAAGAGTGTTCTCCCGATTGTCAGATGCCTGACAATATTGTCGTCTTACAATTGCTTGACAATGGTTTTTCTGACAACGTTGTAAGTTAAAAATTGGCAGTTCACACGATTGGTACATTTTAAGACAATTTTACTGGCAATATTGTAAGACCTGACAACCGTGTGTACGTAGCTTTACTTACATACAATACATATGTACCTTGTTTTCCATTTTGTATTAAAGTTACTGATATTCAGCCTTTTATCTTTTTTTTTTAATATTAAATCACTTTTGATGAAAAAAATACACAAATATAAAAATAATTAACAGAGTATATTAGTGTAGTAAAACAATTGTAAACAAACTCGGTAATCGAATTATTTTTCTCCCTTCTATTATTAAAAATAGATAAATTAGAATATTTTATAAAATATTTGTGCCAAAAACTATTTGTAAAGAAATTTTTCAAGAATATTATATTTTAATACATTTTGGAATATTAAAATATACTTAAAAATATATATTTTTATATTTTTTCGATTACCGGGTTAATCGAACAGTAACATAGACAGACCATCACTTTTAACAAACCGACAACCAAATAAGAACAGAGTTGCCGGACGTAATCATAAAATCATTAAACAGCTTTAATAGCTAGAGAGCTGTTATTGTTGATTTATGAATACAATTTTTTTTTTTTTTAAAGGTTTATTTAAGACAAATTGTATCATAAGAACTGCACTCTTGCAGTACACAATAAGCATTTTTTATGAATATGGCTGTACGTGTTTAGAGCTTATGCTTTAAGTTCCTTGCAGAAAGAGATATAACTTATTTTCTAAGTTATAATAAAAATGCCCTCATATTTAAATAATGCGGTCGATTACGTCGGCCGATGATCCGCACTAATATTAAATAATAACATTTTTAAAATTTTTGTTTTATTGAGAGAAATTAAATATCTGACGTGCACTACTCAACACAAAACTCTTGTTATATATATTGGATAGATTTTTTTGTTTGTAAGTTTATTTAAAGTGTGAAAAATTCAAGAAAAACAGATTTATTAAATAGTTTTAACAAACTTGTTTGCAATTATTATATTTTAATTCGAATAATACATACCGCTAATAAAAAATTCATATAAATGAGATATTGAAATGCGATTTGTGTTGAAATACGGAGGGTTATGTTATTATGGTGTTGTGCAATATAATATATAAAAATTTTACTATATCAGTATTATTATTATTATTTGTACATTATTACAGAAGTAATCTTTTTACAGAGCTATTTCAAAATCCTTTTTTTGTGCTGCACATTATAAATATGTGCACCAAAATGCGTTACTTGGCGAAATTCCACAAAATCGTATTCTGTCCAATCAACAAAAGCTTTCTTTAATTGAGGCTCAAAATCATGATCAAAAATATCTCTGTAGTCATATAGAACTGGCAAGTTGCGGTTTGGCGTTTCTGATATTACTTTGTGTGGACCCAAGGCAAATGGTGTTTTCTGAGCTGTTTTCAGGAAAAAGGAACCAAAAGAGCTATAAATGGAAAAAAATATTTTATATATTTTTAAGAAAAAAGAAATATATATTCAAAAAACCTTCGATTCACATAATGTCCCATTATTTCGTCATTTGAAGAGTTGTTGCATAGTCCAAAGATGTCATGCAGCCAGCTTGGGCAACTGTAAGCCCAAAAGCCCTTATTACGAGTACTACGTATAGACTCGGCATAATACTGTGGTGCACGGTCGTGATTACAGCTGCCGGGATCTAAAAGAGATTAGTGGAAAGCAATTTAAAGCAATTTATTATAAAAAATTCTGATAAGATTTTAAAGAATAGACGGTAAAGTTGGCAGTTTGCAGCAGGACAAGGAAAAGGATGGCGATTACCCTTAACAAAAATAACTATAATTAATAAAAAACAATTGAGTTTTATTCACTATATTATAAATTATATAAAATTATAAACAGCTTTCTATGTTTCCCAGCTGTCTATACATATGTCGACTTTTCGTAGGTGCTACCCTAATCATCAGCAGAGTTTGGACATTTTTGAAAGATATTTTCAAACATTCAACTTTATATCCCAACAATCTATATGAATTATTGAGAGTTTAAAAAGAAATTTGCTGTAATAATACTTATGTGTTTTGACAGATATTATTAGAGCATTTTTCTTTTTTAATTCTCAATAATTTATTTAGATTACTGGGACATAAAGTTAAATGTTTGAGAATGCCTTTCAAAAATTTCGAAAGTCTATTGATAGTTAGGTTAGCTCCTATGAAATGTCGACATGTGACAGCTGGGAAACAAAGAAAACAGGCTGTTTATAATTTTTTGATGGGCATAATTATTACCTATTAACGCTATTGATTTCATACTTTTTTGAGGAACTGCATTTATAATTCCCGATATAAATTAAAGTTAATGCCCTCATACTTCGTGCAAGGAACTACGTTCCCAATGTAAGAAGTTTACCAAAAAAATAGGGATGGAGGTAGTACCGATAGTTAGTATTAAAATTATAGTAAATTACTTTTATTGAGCATAATTCTTAATGAAGGTCGTTCTTTTTCGGCTGTAGCAGATTGTGGAAACTAATTTAGATCAGCACTTGCCTTAATGGCCTTATCAGATGATGGACCTACTCTACGGAATGAACTATTCATGATTCACCAGTGTCTCCGTGTAACTTTCAAACCTCACATAGAGCACAACTTCTGCCATAGGTTTGTATGGACGGACAGACTGCTTGCTAAAGAGATCGGATCTTCTAACGCCTCTTGTATACAGTTTCCCAGAAGTAAATGGAAGACAGAGTTTAATGAGTTGATAGGCCGAAGCTCATTAAGTGCATCACACCTTAACCAACTCAGCCATCTAAGCATCACCCCTGATTGCTTACATTACAATTAGGGATGAAACGATACGAGTAAATACAAGTAAATACTCGATACTTTTCTTTCGATGCCAAGTACTTTTGGTATCGATGCTTTACCACCGATTACCAAAAAGGTATCGGTCAAAAATAATCGTATCGGTCAAAAATACTCTTTTTTTATTGATAGGCAAAAAAAAAAAATGACTGGGTCACCATTTTTAATATAAATTTATTTGTTTCCAAAGTTTTTATAAAATGAATCCATGCAACTCGTGCATGCAAATGGGGCTACCAAAATTGGATATATGCCTGCACTTCATAAAAAATACGGTAAGATTGCAGTCACGATCTTGAAATACTAAAATAAATAGTCCAGTTACTAAAACTATTTGAATTTGTCGGACCAGAACTATGTGACTTTATCGAAGATTATACCAATCATAAATTGTCTTACATCCAAGCTACAATTCCCCCTCCATTGGGGGAATGTAGCTGAAGAATTGTTTTGATAAAATTCCTGCGTTTTAGAAATCTTCGATTCCAGGGTCCTAATTAAGACACTTCAACTTCAGTCAGTGGATCAGAAGATGAAGTCTATAACGAACATTTGGACTCTTGGCTCCATGTGTCCTTTCCTGTAGCTAATCGTAAGAAGAAATTGACTGATACAAGTATGTATGGATGTTTTTTCTTCGATGCCGATTAGGTATCTATACTTTGCGATCGATACTATATTGAGTTTAAGTATAAATACCCTAGTGGTCTCGTTTCATCTCTAATTACAATTATCTCTCGCAAGACAACGGCACTTCGGAAACCGGCATTGTACCATAGTTATCAGAGAAATTAATTCCCTTTCCTGCGATTTTAGGTTGTAACCACATCTAGAATGTTTTTAGCCAAGTTAGGCACCTCAACCATGATCAGCGCCGAAATGGTCTGCAAGCAGAACATCCCGGAAGCATTACTGATCTCCTTTCTATCAATTATTCGGAAAACAAACACAACGTAAGTTACCTGGCTTTAGTTTCATTTGCTACAACAAACGAGAAACTCCTACCCCTCGCAGACAAAACTTTGGAAGATTAGGAATGGAGTAGTACCGATAATTACTATAAAAGTTCGAATTTCGAACTTAGTTCTTCCTGAAGGTAGTTCGGTTTCGACTGGAGCAGGAAGCGAGTGCCCCCGATTTGCCAAATCCCCATGCGTAAAGCTCATTAGATTTGGGAACGAGATAGTACGGAGAACTAGGACAAAAGATAAACTAATTTAATTCCAATACTTTCAATGCCGTGATAACGATTGTTTTGGTCTTTCAGTGTGTTAAGTCAAACGTTCACAAACATTACTTCCTCTTTCCTCCTTCTCATAATATATTTTCCTAGTTCCATTACAATGCACTGCATATGTCGGGGTTATCTCCTGAGTACTGGTCCAAGATAAAAAGAGAAATGGTAGAATGAGTTATTTAGTGGTATGCTTAGTTCTTACTGAAGGTGTTTCGGACAGACATAGGATGGCCGCGATATAACAAATTAGTTAATGCTACATACTACATTTATGAAACTACCTTTCCAATTCCTAAGTTTAAACACAAAAAATTTATTGGTTAGGGACGGAGGTAATACCAAGAGTTAGGATAAAAGTTATAGCCGGCTATTGCGTATGATAAGAATATGTAACTTAGTTCCCCTTGAAGGTGGTGCGGTTTCGACAGAACTAAACGTGCGGTTAGCCCCGTTATAAAAACTTAAATTTTTAGTACTCATAATTCGTTTCAGAAACTACATTTTTGACTTTTGACAATGTTTCATGAAGATTAGAGACGACGGTAGTACCGAGATTAGTACAAAAGATTCACCCCTTTCACACGGAAAGTTTACTTTGCCAATTCTTCAATTTGATAGTGGAAAGGGTAAGGTGAGTGGCTCTCTTCTACTCTTTATTTTCCCTTGCCACCACCAATCTCAAGACTTGCTGTGTGTGAAAGTTGTATTAAAGTGAGTTATTGGGTATTATAGGTATATCGAGCTTATGACAGGAGTAGCAAAGAGGTGACGTCACAATGTCAATGTCCTCATACTTCGCTTAAACAACTACATTAATAATTAGTAATGACAAGGGCACGCTAAAAGAACGTTAGGAAGGGATATAGTGGCGAGAACTAGAATTCAGTTTAGAAAGAGTAATTTGATATTATATGTATGTATGTGGAGCTTAGTTTTTCCCGAAATTGACTACTTACCATTCAAATTTTCCTCTTGACAGCCCGGCTGTAAAGGCCCAATATTCGGATAGAAGTCAACATGTCCCATGGCCCTCAGCATACCCCGTCCTAAGACATCAGTATGTATAACATCCACAAATTCAGCATCACTTGGATCTAGCTTATATTCTGAAGACACAGTAATAAACAAGGGCTTGGCGGGATCCAAACCTTTTAATCAAACGACATAATATTAAAGTTTGCTTATTATAATAAAATTTTAAAGAAATACGCCGACTTCCTAAATGCAAGTTGCAATGCATATTTACAATGCAAACACTTCGTAAACGCATACACAAACTTTCTGGCAACGTTCAATATTCCTAATCGTTTGGCAACTCCTTGTAATGAGTATCAGTTGTCAGAATTGCGCATCATTTTTATTTTTTATACAAAAATTTTTATTTTTGATGACTATTCTTCTCCGGATTTTTATTGTCCTTAATAAAAGTTGTCTCTTCTTTTTTTCTTTTTTTATACACATCTTTAGCAAATCAATATTTTTTGAAGGTTTAGCCTGAGATAATTTCTCAGCATTTGCCAACAAAATGGATAAATATAAATTTAATGGATAAATATAAATTTTAAAACATGTGTTAGATATTTGTTTTGTGTATAATTTCATAGCGACGTTCCTAAATGCCGATAAAACGCAAAAAATTTCTCTGCAACACAAGTTTGTACTTAAGACATGTTTAGCATTGCATGCGCATTTTTTAAAATTATGCATTGCAAGTTGTGTTTAGAAAGTCGACCATACATACCAGTTATTCTCTTCAAACGCCTTTTCAAATGCTGAGCAGTCTGACCCGCCAGTTGGGCCCCCAAACTAAAACCAATCACATGTATATCTGCATTCTCTACCAGACCCTGGTCAACCAAAATATTTATAAAGTCTGCCAGACATATGCTGGCTATAGGCAAATTTTCCACAGCTGCAAAATAACAAGGATAAGGCACCAGTGGTCCGTAGTCCACTGATATTACATAAGGATCCTCCACTTCCAAGAGAGCTGGCCTTATATAACTATTGGGCGAATAATCACGATCGCCAGAGTAGCCATGCAGCAAAATATATAAAGGTTTTTGGGGTTGGAATATCTGCGATGGCAGATTTAAAGGATCCAGTTTAACAGGAGCATGCTGGGTTTCCCTAAAGAGATGTTTATAATTTATTGGCATGTAAATAAAACAGAGTTAATTACTTGGTATAAAGCCAAAAGGTGACGTTTTCATTGGGACACTTTGCTGCATGTGTTACCCTGCACTTGGGATCGAATAGACCCCAAAAAGGATTTGCCAGACCGAAACCTTTAAATATAAATTTTTAATTTTAATGATACTGTTTAATGTTTACAAATGTATCGTATATACATATACGATACATTTGTGTAGTTTACCTTTTAAAAATATTATAAATATCACAGTGTTGAGCATAATTTTAGTTTGAACTTCTAACGCTGAGTTGTAATCGATAAATAATTACAATTTTACACAAATTAATTGCTTTTATAAAAAAATTTTGTCGCCTTTTTCTTTCACTGCCGTTTTCTATTCATTTACTAACCTATCACAATTTAAAATTACCCAAATTGCCTAATATTATTTTTGCCTTATTAAATGTTAAAGAGAACATTTTAATGTGGGAGGGTATTTATCATTTCTATTTCGCTTAGAAAATTTTATGTGTTTAGAATTTTTAAGCACCCTCATGCCAAATTAAAATTTAATTATATTTAATACGAATTTGATCTAATTTCAAATGTCAGTCAATGTCACAGTCAAGTAAGTTTTAAGCCACAAATGGAAAAAAAAATCACTTTCACTGTTCAAATTATTAAAAGATCAAGGTACAGAGCTATTAATGAAAATAATATACTTAAAAGCTTTTTTATGTTAAAGGCAGAAATAAGCCTTTCATTAAAAAAAAATAATAACAATAAATGTTAATGCAGTAATCGTTTTATTTAATTTAAAAAATTTCAATTATATAACTGAAACTAGAAGACCACATTTTAATATAAATCACAGGCTTAAACGTGACAAACACATCTTGACAGTTAGAGCGGCTTGGCAGCACTGGACTAGTCAAATGCATGTTTTTGCACGCTTTCAAACATATGCACGTTTGAGAGATTTTGCTTAAATACAGAATACAAATAATTTGGCAGAACGAGTTCTTGTTTTCTGATAAGCTGTTGTTATTACAAGACTATTCGCGCTAAAAGTCAACGAAACTAGTAAAAGATTACATTTTTTCTAAAAAAAAAAAAGATTCGTGTTGCTTAAGAAGTGGAATCAAAAGAAAAAATAAGAATAATAAATAAGTAAGAGTGTTGTATATTCGGCTAGATCGAATCTAAAATACCCTTTACGATAGTCACGTAAATACAAGGTCTGGGGTCTAATCACCGCATAGGATATCGAATTAACTATCGTATCGAATAACATTACGATACATCTAAATTATGGCAACCGATGCATATTGGATCGTAATTTAAACAAAATGCAATAGATTGAAGACCAAGTAGGAATACAAAAAATAAATCCTTTAACTTTTTTATATTATTGCAATACAGTTTATTCGATATCGTATGCCGTGATACCAAAATGAAAAATTTCGATAATTTTGCTCGATATCGTATGCGGTGATTTGGCCCCTGATCAAAAAATAACCGTTATACTCGTATTCAAACTTCGTGAGTTGCGTGTGTAGTACCCGTTCCGGATTTGAACTCGGTTTGATACTTCAGGAACGGCCGCCTTAACTATTCAGTCATCGAGCTAGTGAACTATTCTTCCCCCCGGAAAACTGGTTTTGTCTTGGCTTATTCTAAACTAGGGAACTCTGTTTTTCGGGTAAAGTGGGGAAGGAGTCCCTCGTTTGTTGTAGCAAATAAAACTCTAGGAAGCCGCATGACTTATGTTGTGTTGGCTTCCGAAACCCTTACGAAGGGTTTAAATTCGCAGAATGGCGATCAGCATGGCCCCCGGGTGGTTCTGCTTGCAGTTCAATCCGGGCTGATCATGGTTGGCGGCAACATTCTGGCTGTGGTTTGAACCTAAAGTTGCAGGAAAGAGGAGTTAGTATCCCTGATAATTGTGTGGTGCATGGATTTTTCCGGGTGCTAACACTCCTCTGAGGTGGTGTTGCCTTGTAACAGATACCTGTACAGTAAGGAACCAGTGATGACGGTTAGACGGGTGAGGGGGTTGAAGCCTTGTCTTCCATTGACTGCTGGGAAATTGTATACAGGAGAATTTAAAAGGCCTGAGCTCCTTAGCAAAGGATTGCCTACGAGGTCTGATAACAAAAATAACCATTATTTTTTAATTTCGTGAGTTACGTGTGTTCGATTTTCGCATTTCGAGGATTGGAAAAAATGCTGGCATAAGTGTATTACATCTGAAGGGGATTACTTTGAAGGGAACGATATAGTTATTGCTGAATAAAAAAATACTTTTTGAGAAAATTTAATATTACAGATAAATTTTTGATCAGACCTCGTATATTACAAATTAAGATATATATCGACCGAAATACAGACCGAATTTTAATAACCTCTTTCTATAACCAGAACTTCATTTAAGTAAAAAAATGTGTTTAAGTTAAAATTCGGGTATATATGGACCGACATCGGAAATTTTCTAGATTTTTATTACCAGAACTGCTTTTAAGCAAAAAAAGTTGTTTTCATGGAGAAATCGTTTTAGGCTATATCATGGGTATATATGGAGCGATATCGGAAATTTTTTGTATTTCACTAACTTCCTTTTATAACCAGAACTAACTACTTCTAAGAAAAAAAAAATTTTGCGACATTTTCGTGGAACAATCGGTTTAGGTTATATCTCGGGTATACATATATACACCGATATCGGAAATTTTCAGTGTTTGTATATAAGTAACCTTCTTTTATTACCAGAACTGCTCTTAAAGAAAAAAATTTGTTTCATTGAAAATCCGGTTTAGCCTATATCTCGGGTATATATGGACCGATATTGGAAATTTTCATTTTCTATATTTTAGTAACCTCCCTTTATTTCTAGAACTGCTTTTAAGCAATAAAAGTTGTTTCAGTTTGCTTACGCGACATTTTCATGGAAAAATCGGCTTAGGCTATATCTCGGGTATATGTAAATGGATCGATATCGGAAATTTTCATTTTTCATTTTTACATAAACTTCTTTTATTACCAGAACTGCTTTTAAGCAAAAATAAATTTTTTTAAGTTCGCTTATGATACATTTTCATAAAAAAATTAGTTTAGGGTATATCTCGGGTATAAATGGCTCGATATCGCAGATTTTCATTTTGTTTATTTATATAACCTTCTTTTATTACCAAAACTGCTTTTAAGCACCCAAAAGTTGTGTAAGTTCGCTTATGCGACATTTTCATGGAAGACCCGGTTTTGGCTGTCTCGGATACATGTAAATGGACCAATATCGGGGATGTTTTTTTTTTGTCTTTTAATGCCAAATAATTGTGTCAAGTTTGAAGCAAAACAAACAATTTTTTTCAAAAATGCTCATAAAAAATTGCAAAACAAAATTACTTTTTTCGGAATTTTAGATATATCTTAGCTAAACGTGAACCGATTACATAAATCGGTTAAGTAATATAATGGTGAAAGAAAAAAGTTCTTAAGTCTGATGGTTTTCTCAGAAACTGACAGACAGACATCGCTTAATCGACTTTTCCATTAATTCCGGTTCGGAATATTTATACTTTATAGGGTGGCAAACGAAAATTGTAGAAATTACAAACGGAATCACAAACTAATACAAGTATATACTCTTAAAATTTTTGTGAAGGGTATAAAAAGAAGAGTTGAGTGGGTTTCAATTAATTCTCTGCCCGGCAAACTATTTTTATTCTATTAACATTTTCTGTTAATTCCCGGATAACCAAAGTGTTCGTTTGTTCGCACAATTACATTTACAAAACAAAAATGTTGTTATTGTTTTAAATCAGCGAAGGGCAGATAGAGAGGATTGAGCTTAAGAGAGTAAAAAAGTTGCTCTACACTTAGACATATTCATTTGTTTCGTTTTGCATAAAAAACCGTATATCTTCCATTCGACGAGTTAATGTTAGGTGAGATAAAGGCATTTCATTAATTGTAAAAGAAAATAAAATTTTTTTTCAAACTCTACTTCCCACATTACTACTTAAACGTTTTTAAAATAACGTGAAAAAACATACATAAGACTGCTTGATCTCAACAGAATCTTTATTTTGCCAGTGTACAACAAACAAAATGCATAACTAAGCAAAATAAAAAAAATTCCGCAACGATATTGCTTTGTTGATATGTAGTAATAAGGCGAATTCATTTTACCAGGTGAAACTGCGATTACAATAAATACAACAATGCAAAAACAACATGGGGATTTGTGTGTCAAAAAATTTGTATAGAAAGTACGTACATGCATACACACACTTGCACACTTTACTTGCAGGTATGTTTGTATGTGAGCAAACCGAAAACAGCTTTTGACACTTGATGTTTTACAAATAGAAAAAAAGTAGTACATCGGTTTTTTTCAGTTTCACCTGGTAAAATGAATTCGCCTTGTGTAGTAAGCTACTGAATTAAATTTCATGTTTTCCTCTCACATGTAATTGTATTCAGAGTTGCCTTTGTATTATTAAAGAATGAGACAAAGATTACAAGTTGTTCTCTTTGTGGGCATTAATAAATTAATGAAAATGGAAACACACCAACACGTGTATATGTTATAGTCGAATTTTTTAACATTTCGGTTTATATGTAAAAATGTTTATTTTTGTTATGTTAATGCTAAGAAATAGAAATTCTCTATTTAGAATTTACTTGTTGATGATAATTTCATTCATTTTTTTAAAATAAAAAGCAGTGTAATAAAATAAATGTATGGTATGTTTTGGGGAATTTTAAGTAAGATCTTGGTATGTAAAATTTTGGCTTTGTAGCAACTCTAGTTAAAAAAATCCCGATCAGTAACCTAGTGTCTACATCCTAGTATCTATTTTTTGGGGAGTTTTAAGTAAGATCCTGGAATGTAACTCTGTAGCAACTCTAGTTAAAAAAAAGTCCCGATCAGTAACCTAGTGTCTACAGCTGCGATTAACTCTGAGATAATATCTGACAAAACGTCGGCAGAATGAGAGAACGAATTTCTTTATGTACACTTTAATGTCTAACAAGAAGTACACGTATTTTTGTTAATCTTATAAGAATTCATAAATCAATGAAAGTCGAGAAGAAAACACATCTTTGCGATGAATAAAATCTTATATGAATTTTGTATATGCACACATCTTATAGTGTTTATTTAATGCATAGAAACAACCTATTTTCCATATTTTAAAAGATATTTTGCAAAACTATTAATCGGTAAAATTGCAATGGCGCCTTTTTGTAAACAAACACACACACAATCGCTTTTTTGACAGCTCTCATAAGATCGTTGCCATGAGATTTTTCATAAGAACACTCTCATAAAAATTATTATAATTAATTATAATTATTATATTATAATTTAAAATGCTGCAGTTGTTTATTAAAGGGAACCATGACTTGTTTTTCTATACTTTACGCTGTTGAAATAAATTTTTTATTCAAACGATTTTTTGACGATGTGCAATAATCATATTGACGATTTTTTCGTCCAATTTGACGATTTTAAACCAGATTTATCTGACATCTATACGAACAAGTTCGTAATCTGAACAAATCAGCGCACTTCGCTGTTTTAAATGTAATTGTGCGAACGAACCAACAGCTTCGTTATTAGGGAATTGGCACTTGATATTCTATAAAAGTATGTGTCTCTATATATGTGTGATTTGAGCGAAATTATTTCATTTGTGACGTGATTTCCCTTTCTTTTTTCATATAACCAAATTATCTCAAACTACGTAATTTATTCTAAATTTATTCTAAATTATCACCTAAGCCAAATTTAATACTTACGGGATTTCGTTTTTTTATTTCTTTGTGTCCGATTTCTTTATATGCCTATTATTAATTTCTTTTGAATTTTTTATTTATTATTATTTATTCAATAGATTCATTTACGAATATATTAACAATAAATTTATAAATATTATGTAATGATCTATACATGGCATAACTTTAAGTTGTAAGCCAGTTGGGCAAAATAAAAGCTGTTTTAAACATATTAAAAAGAAACATTTTAGGAGATCTACTCAAATTCATTAAAAATTAATTTTCTGTACTTTAAAAAAAGTTCTAAAGGTTAACAACGCAGCCAAAACTACAGGTCTCACCGTTGTGCATTTTATAATTATTATAGGGTAACTAAGTAGATCGGCCTAGGATTTTACATTACTGTTACAATTAAATTGTTGTTAGCGAACATTTAGAAGAAAAACCTTTGGAATTCTCTTTTGATTTTTCTTTCGTATTCACACAGTCGAACATGTTGCCGGAAAAAAATATAAAGGGTATTTAAGTTTGTGATTCTGTTTGTATAGTATATATATACTGAATCAGAATTAAAAAAAAATTGATTAAGCAATGTCCGTCTGTCCGCCTGTCGGTCATTGAAACGCCGTTTCTGAGAAAACCATTAGACTTCGAAAGTTTTTTCTATTCTAAATTTCTATATATTTAAATATTTGGTTCCTTCTTTACGGCTACACTCGGTTGAGAAGAAGGGATACCGTTGCCACCATCAGAACGTTCAATAGGTGATTTTACCGATGTTGCTCCCGCATAATAAAACTTTTTGTCTAGAATTGGCTGGACTTAAGTAAAAAGCACATTTTTTTTTTGTATTTTTTGTATTTCTCTATTTTAATATTTAGTATTATGATTTGAATACTTATTACTAGTTCATTTCGAAGATTGAATAAATAAAAAACGCTAAAAAATATTTTAATTTCTTATGATGATTACAACAAATTACTCAGTTAAAATTTTAATTGTAAAACTTCTCGTAGTACTACGTTCTCTACGTGTGTGTTGAGAGTGCGAGCGTGAAACAAACCTGTACTTAACTAGTAAACACAACAATAAATAACAACAATACATATTCAATAATTTATTGTTTTAAAAAATATGAACATATCTCTGAATTTGCGGAGTACTACTTAACAAACAAATCCATTCATGCAGAGGTTTAGTAACAACCTCTTATGAAAAGTTAACGGCCATCATTCGTTTAAAATTTTAAATATCAAAAGCTTTAAAGTTTATATCTCCTAACACATAAAATTGCAAAAAACCAAATCAAGCACTCAAAAACAAGCAATAAAAGCTTGAGATCCATACAGTTTAGAGTTTTGGCTGAGAGTCTGTAGTAAAACGAAGAAATGCACCAGCAAATGAAAGCAAAAGTTGTTAGCAAACAAACAGATTTAATCGAGCACGTTAACTAAATGGTCTGCAAGTTTAATAACGACGGATGTCTGCGGACTGCCACTTAACGATATTGATTGAAAGCGTTGTGGTTTTTGTGTTTTAAGAAATTAAATAATAATATTTATACCATAATTAAAAAATATTAAAGCAGCAATTAAAAGGCAACAAAATAAGAAACCTATTAGCCCACATTGAGGCGAAACCAAAAGCGGATGTAAATGTTTAAAAGGCAAATAGCAAAAAAAAAATATTAAAGTGTTTTTCTTTAACATGAAGTGCTAAAAACTGGCATAAATTTAATTTTAAACATAAAACTTATTTGAATATTTTGTCAGGGTGTTGCATAATTTCAGCGGTGATTAAACTGCTTCTGAAAAAAACCCAAAACAAAAAAAAAAAAACGAAAAATACAAATAAATATATTTCCAACAGTTCAGTTTCTGGTTATTTTTTTTATGGCTCAAATTCCAAAACAACTACAAATACTAAAATTTATATGTCTGTCTGAACGCACACGGGCTTTAATATATAAAATAAATAATAAAACAACAAAAATTTTGCAATAACAAAAAGTATATTACAAAACAAAAGAAAAAAAGGAGAAAAAATTAAAATAAAACTACCAATTTAGCCTTAAACTTTCTGCTGGTTTTGCTCAAAATATTGCAATAGTAAACAAATATCTTTTGAGTGTGTTTAAACTCAAGGAAACATTCTTTAGTTAAATTTTTTTTGAAGCGTAAGAGAAGAAAATTTGATTAAATAAAATTTATGATTGCATTATGCCTGCCAAAAGTCCCAAAAGCACGACTGCCATACTTTTCATTGCTTGGCTCAGCTGTTTCAACAAAAATGCCGGTAAGTATGGCTTAAACTGTCTGTCAGGTTGTTTTTTTTTTTTTTTTTTTTTTTTTTTTTTGCTCTTTTTCGCTTTGCATGAAGGTAAAAGAAAGAAAAAAACTTTTACTTTCGTTTATTTTTGGTTTTTATTTTTGTTTGCAATTTGCATTTATTGGCTCTTGGCTCTTGGCTCTCTGCTCTTGGCCCGCCACCAGCTTTTCTTCTGTCAGCATTTATTGCAGCAACTAATTTAGACCCTTAGCAGGCAAAGTCATTGTCATGCACTAATGTGTTGGATTTGATTATTGCCTTTGGCTTTGCTGTTGTTTTTGTTGCTGTGAGTAATGTTACATATGTACTCGTATGTGAGAGAGACCCTTCAGAGCAGAGTGATGTTTTAGAGTTCGCTTGTGTCTTAAGTCTTTTGATTTTTTTTTGTGCCTCTTCAACGTTCAATGTTTTAATATTCAAAGGTTAATGTTGATTTTATGAATTTACATATTGACACATATCAGTGTATGTGACTTTTTGCTAATTTTTGTTTTACATTTTATTTGTTATCGAATTTGTTGTTGCTTTTTTCTCTATTAAGTGGCATTTAACACTGTAACAATAAAACAAAAATATATAAAAATTTTATTTTATTGGTGCTTTATACAAATAAGGAAAATATATATATATAAAAAATTGTGTACCCTACACTCAGTGGGTCAAGGCTGACACACAAAGTTTTTCATAACGAACTAAACGCATTCTGTAAGTGTTGAGGAATTTGGGGTTTTAATTAAATCGGTGATGATATTACTGGTTAATAAATTTGTTAAGAGTAACGATTTCATAACGAAATGAACGCATTCTGTAAGTGTTGAGGAATTTGGGGATTTAATTAAATAAGTGATGACATTATTGTTTAATAATTTTATTAAGATTAATGATTTCATAACGAACTGAACGCATTCTGTAAGTGTTCAGGAATTTGGGGTTTTAATTAAATACGTGATGACATTATTGTTTAATAATTTTGTTAATATTAACGATTTTTCTTTTGGTATGCAAAAGTGTTGAAATGTCTTTGGCTTTTATTTCGTCAAAAGACTAAGTAGATATTTTTAATGCATTTATTTGAAGGCTAGCTACTCCAATAGGCTTTGTTCTGTCAAAAGTTATATTTACCTGATGAAGTTCAACAGAAAAGATTATAATTATATATTTATATTCATATTTATATTTACATTTATATTTATATTTACATTTATATTTATATTTATATTTATATTTATATTTATATTTATATTTATATTTATATTTATATTTATATTTATATTTATATTTATATTTATATTTATATTTATATTTATATTTATATTTATATTTATATTTATATTTATATTTATATTTATATTTATATTTATATTTTATTTATATATTATTGCGTTTGGCGTAGCCGTCAAACGATAGCTTTCGTAATTGCTGTTGCATTTACACTATTATGTTACCGTCTAAAATGTTCGAAAAGCTAATTTTTGTATTATTAATTTTAATTTTGTATTATTAATTTTGTATATATTAAATATTAAGTGATTTCTACTAAATTTTCCAGCTAAAGATCTTGATTGATTTTTGTTTTTATAAAAAAGGTTTAACGGTATTTTATTTTCAATATTTCGATAACAATTTGTTATCATCATCAGGAAAATAACCATAATATAATAATAACATTTTAATTTTCCTGATGATGATAACAAATTGTTATCGAAATATTGAAAATAAAATACCGTTAAACCTTTTTTATAAAAACAAAAATCAATCAAGATCTTTAGCTGGAAAATTTAGTAGAAATCAATATAAACAAGATCAAATAATACGAACATTAAATTTAAATATTAAGTATTATAACGAATTAAATGATTATGAAGCATCCCATTAAAAAAGTGCTAAACAAATGTTTATAATAACGAAAACAACATAAAAATATAATTTTTTTATATTGTTCACCTACTGACTGGCCCACGACGTCACTCGACATCGTGGGCCAGGAAGTTAATTTGTGCAAATAAATTTTGTGAAAATGTTGTTTTGCATTTTACTCATCCTCTGAATATAAAGAGGAAAAGCAAACTTGAACTAATTCTATAAAAAAACAGATTAGACAGCAGCAAATAAACAACAAATAATATGCTACAAAAAAATATATTATAAATGTTATTTCCCATACATAGTATGTTTAAAATCAGTTCCCGCGTTTGTACAACCCTCCACGGAACGCGATGGTAGACCAATATAATTTAAATTTTCGCAAACGGTGTCTCACGCCACATTATTATTATTATTTTTAAGTATATATAAATAAATAAATACTCATTTCAAAACAGAAAATCTAACACCAATCATATGTAAATACTGGCACTACTGGCAAAACTTACTGCTTTTGGTGTCGGTGATAACTTTTCTCCGTTTATATCGAGTTTTCTCAGAGAGTTGTTATAGATGGGAACATTTGTTCTAAAAGTTATTTCACACACAATTGTCATAGATTCTTTTATCATAATAATAACAAATGTTGAGGTAGTTCACGGAAAACTTTTTATTTTATGTGCAATTAGGGATGAAACGATACCAGTAGGGTGCCGATACTTATACTCGATACGGCATCGATCGCAAAGTATCGATACCTACTCGGCATCGAAGAAAAAGCATCGACTTCTTCAAACGCTTATTGGCAGGGAAGAACACATGGAGCCAAAAATCAAAATCTTCGTTGTGGGCTTGATATTCTCATACACCGTGTGAAATCAAGGTGTCTTAATTTGTATTCCGACAGGGAAGATTTTTGAAACGAAGGAATTCTATCAAAATGATTCTTCTGCTACATTCACAATAGTCTGTATTGTAACTGTCGGGTACGTTCAATGGAGGAAGAAAAACTTTGTAGCTTGGATGTAAGACAATTTATCATTAGTATAATTTTCGACAATGCCGCATGATTCTGGTTGAATGGTTTTAGTAACCGAACCATTTATTTTGGTATCTCATTATCATGACAGCAATCTTACCGCAATTTTTATTAAATGCAACCATACCCTCGATTCTGGTAGTCCCATTTGCATGCACCGGTTGCATGGATTTATTTTATAAAAACTTTGAAAACGAATAAAATTATGGTAAAAATGGAGACCAACTCATTTTATTGCCTGCCAATAAGAAGAGAGTACTTTTGAGCGATACTAGTAGTTTTGACCAATACCTACTTGGTACTCGATAGTAAAGCATCGATATCAAAAGTACTTGGTATCGAAAGAAAAGTATCGAGTATTTACTTGTATTTTTTA
The DNA here is from genome assembly GCA_914767995.1 of Thecocarcelia acutangulata. Lineage (NCBI taxonomy): Eukaryota > Metazoa > Arthropoda > Insecta > Diptera > Tachinidae > Thecocarcelia > Thecocarcelia acutangulata. Next base: position 96,615,599 of record OU612097.1, on the reverse strand, counting down.
CTCGTATCATTTCATCCCTATGTGCAATTACCATACTGCATTGTGGTTGGACCACCCTTTATTTGTAATTACAATATATTAATAAATTCCTAAAATTTGTTTGTGCAAGAATATTCAAACTTATTTATGTATAAAGAGCTATTTACGTTTGCATATTTTTTCCGTTCATTTGTGTTAAACAACATGAGCTGTTCGACACAAAATTTTGCATGAATTTTAATTATAATTGTAGCAAATGATAAATACAATTCGCTTTTATGTATTTCTTTAGTTTCTTACTTATGTAGTTCTTTCATTTTTTGCGTGCACTAGTTTTTGTATTTGAAACTAAGTAAGAAAAAAATTAAAGGCTGTTTTGGTTTTAAAAGTGAACGGCTAGAAACAACACAGTGTAACAGATTTTCGCCAATAGCTTCCTAAAGAAGATACAAAAATATCAATTTTTTTAAACATGATGACAGCATCATGTTTTCAAAAATTCTTTTCATGATTTCGTTCTGCATACAAACAAAATTCTAAACTATAAGCAGACTTAAGCAAATAGCATCCATGACTTCTTAATTGGAGGACAATTTAGCAAAGCCAGTCACTATTCAAGCAAATTGCATTCCAACTCTAAGTCAAGGATGATAATTTACCGTGAACAATGTCTCAGTATTTTGCTTTATGCAAATCATTAAAGCCACTCAATTACGCGGTTAATGAGTTTTCACAAAAATGAAAAACCAAATGATATGAAACATCTGCAAGAAACTAATTATGAGGTAACTTGCTTTGAAAAACAGATAACAGTTACAGTAGTAGTAGCAATTCTTCTATCAAATTAATAAATTATTTGTATTCAAAAAAGTTGCTAAAACGCTGATGTTTGCATGCTGCCATTTCACTGAATAAAGTCACACTCGACTTAAAGTCAAGTGTGAATATGAGTTGACAATTTTCATAATTTTTGCATAAAAATAATTTTGTTTAATAAACTGTAATCATATGTGAAGGTTTTTAGATTTATTAAACATTTATTGGCATGCATGTACAATCTGCTCCTCCTTATGACAACTTTTTAAACGTGCCAAGGTGATGATTGTTAAAAATGTTAATTACTAAAATTTATATCCAGTTCATTGTACAAGTTATACACTTTTAGCTGAAGAACAATTATGAGAAAAATAATTACTTTTTAGAAGTACTTTTAAACCGACATTAATTGCGTACTTTAAAATTTAATGACAAAAAAAAAAAAAAAATAGAAAAAAAACGCAAATTAAATACTCTACTCAAAACATAAAGATTTTAAATTTATTAAGAGGCGTTTGATTTTATTTTTGATTTCGAAAAAGCTGAAGAAAATTGTAAAGGATGGTTCAACCAAACCGCATAATGTTATTTGTAAACATACTCTTCTTCAAAAAGAAGAGTTTCATCAAAGACTTTAAATATATAAAGATGTTCTACGTCCATACATTGTACTCTCAGTGCATAATTTGACGATGGATTCTGTACAAAATCCATCTCATTCAAAGAGAGTTTATTATTTATTTTTCAGAGAATTTATCATTCTCATCTTTGCTATTTGGCTGCATGTGTTTAAAAGTATGTGCCATTTTATACATGAGTATGTGCGGATGTTTATTTTTTTCTTAAGCAAACGAAATAAATAAACTAACAAGAAGAACTTGTGTTTTCCCATATTATAGATATGTATGTGGGCATAAGCTATGCAAAACTTAATATGGCCGATTGATTGTTTGTATGGCAAAAATATGTATTTTGTTGTTTTACCATTGCAAATACATCGATTCGCATCGAATTTAAAATCGATAATAAAATTTTTGCATTCTTTGTGAATATATTTTACATCTTAAATTTAATGCTTTCAGATCGTTCTAACTCAGGTTGTCATCATGGAAAGTCTTCGTTTTTACCGCTTGTTGCATATTTTAGTGTCAATTATTGAATTTACACAATTTAAAAAAAAATTCTTGTCATTAAAAGCTAAACAGGCTTCAAAAAAATTTCAACTCTCAGTGAAAATTCAAAACTAGATTTCTTTATCAAATATTTGGAAAATTAGTTTAAATCTAGGCCGCAACCTTTGATAATTTTTCATGTATTCATAGATAAATTTCAAAACGTCAGCCTCGGATTCCTGGGCTTATCTTTAAGTTTCGATGCTCAATTGATGAAGAATAGTTTTTTTCTTTTATTGCTTTGCTACAAAGTTTATCCTACATAGCGTAACTCGAACATGGGCCAAATTTTTTCTAAAAGAAGTAAGTTAGATCCACAAATTGTCATATAAAGGCCGGTACGGAGTTCTTACAAAAATTCACGTTTGGAAATATACATTTATTTCTACACGGAAAAATGATTGTGTAGATTGGTGTAGAAAAGCTATATGCATATATGAAAATACTTACCTCATGCCTATGTTTACCGTCCAAATATACGGCAAACAATTCTTACACCATTTTATTAACAAATTGTCCGTAGGCAAATAAATGCATGAACATAAATTTTTGCTTCAGTTAACGAAAAAAAGTCTCCACTTTTACTTTTAGCATATCTGTAATAATAAAAAAATATCAAGAATTCTTTCCGGTATGCGGAAATTTACATAAGGAATTTACCAACCTGAAATTCCGTAACTTTTTTTACACACAGTTCTTATGAACCTGTGGCCTTACAGCGTAAAAATGTTAATATTTTTTTAGACATTCGGAAGGTACAAAAAAGTTAAATTATGTTGGCTATAAAATGAATTTTCTCGTTAGTTCAATACCTAAATCTTTAGAAACGTTTTTTTTTAATATTAACGGGTCAGTTTATTTAATGGATTAATCTTAATATGGAATATTATTTTCAACGCTTTAACTAAAAGTAGCAATAAATAAAAAATATACCTACTCTTGTAAAGAATATAATAAATACCTAGTTATGGTTTGCAATTTTATGTAATCTCACGTTTTATTTGCTTTCTACATACAGATATAGTAAGTATACAATTGAGATTTCTAAAACAAGCAATTATAGTTCGGTGCGAATCGAATTTGTTTTGCTATAACAACAATAAAACAAATATTTTTACCCTACAATAACACAATCGGTCGCATTGCTTTACACGTAATTAATTGGCACATTAATTATTTCCAACCAAGAAAGTTCTCTTATTTATTTCATATTTATTCTCCTACTTGAATGTGCTTTCAACAAAAAATATACCATTCAAACAAATTTTTCAATAAACATCCTTTACATACATACATATGTGTGTGTATATCCAGTAGCAAAATCAAAATGTAAAGTACCAAAACAATACACATTACCACATACTAATGCATATATAGAAAGTGTTTATGCTCAAAAATTTTCTGCTCTCTTTGTTTGTGCTCAGATAAGAAACAGTTTATTTTTCCCTTGTTACTTCCCCCTCAGCATCAATAAACGCAAAAAATTTGTGTTGTTATTTAATGTTCTACGTGGAACATCTTTATATATTTATAGTCTTTGGTTTCATCATACCCTACATCAATGAAATTTAACGGCACTACATACTTTAATAATAATGATATTGGTAATGTTTTTGCTGAATTTTTTGCCTCTACGTTCTCCACAAATATATATAAAAATGCATCATATCCATACGATACAGCATCTTCAACATCAATTTGCATTCCCTCCATAGATGTCTCGACCGTCTTGAAAAATATTAAACTGCTAAAAAGTTCTGATAAACCTGAACCTGATGGCATTCCGAGTATTATTATAAAAAATTGTGCTGAATCTCTGGCCTTTCCACTGACCTATTTATTTAATAGCTACCTGAAGTTCGGTTTATTGAAAAGAATCATTCATTATAAATCTGGTAGCCGTTGCAACGCCTCAAATTACAGAGCTATCGTAAAATTAAATGTGATTCCAAAGTTATTCGAGAAAATAATAACAGTTTTACTAAAACATGAAATAACACCATTTCTGTCACCTAAACAGCATGGATTTTGTCACGGAAGATCCACAACGATCAATCTAATGTAATTTACATCATACATCAACTCAAGTTTTTATAATAGTCAGCAAACAGACGTCATTCACTCACTGACTTCAGTAAAGCTTTCGATAAGGTAAACCATGGAGCTATTGATTGAGAAGCTTTATACAATTGGATTTAATGGAATCTTCTTAAGTTGGATTGAATCATATTTGAAAGGCCTCAAACAATGCGTTATTTTTAATAATTCCAAATCTCGTTATTTTGAAGTAACTTCTGGTGTTCCTCACGGCAGTCACCTTGGGCCTATTTTATTATTGATTTTTATTAATGATCTCCGCAGTGCCATAGAATTCAGTAGTATTCTGATATATGCTGATGATGTAAAGCTTTTTTCAAGCATTGCAAAACTAAATGATGGAACTTGTCTTCAGGCTGACTTAAACAACTTTTTCGATTGGTGTGCCGTAAACCTTATGGAATTAAATCTAAATAAATGTAAACTCATGACTTTTACTAGATATTCGCCATATTCGACCAACTATTTTATTATGGTACTGAGCTAATAACTGTTGACTCATGTGTTGATCTTGGGATTTATTTCGACAAGAAACTTAATTTCAATTTACACGTTACGTTCACATTTTTAGTAAGACCCATTCTTGAATATGGTTCATAGAATCAGTTCAGAAACAATTTCTGTTATTTTGTCTCCGTTCTCTTCCATGGAATCCAGCTGAACATCTTACGCTTTATCGTAGTCGATTGTCATTTATAAAACTCCGAACATTGAAAAGCAGAAGGATTGTATCCAACATCGCATTCTTCATAAACTTATTTCAAAGAAAAATTAACTCCATCTTTCTTCTCAGTAAAATAAACTTAAACATTCCCAGTAGACAACTTAGATCATATGAGTTCCTACATCTAAATTTTAATAGAATGAATTTCCTAAACTTCGACCCAATTCGTAGAGTTTGTTCGGATATTAATAAATTGTATTATCTTATAGAGTTATCTAATCATGTTAATATTTCTAAGGCAATAAGTTTAAAAAACTATTTAAATTCAAATGATTATATGTATAGTTGTTTACAATTGTTTTAACGAGTCGAATTATGTATGTATTTATTTTTGTTCTTTCTCAGCTGAAATATTTTATAGCCGTACAAATAAATAAATAAATGCCAGATAAATCTGGTTTAAGATCGTGCAACTCGCAGGAAAAAATCGCCAAAATCTTCAGTATGATTATGGCAAATGAATATGGTTCAATTATACAGCTTCAGGTTAGGTTAGGTAGGCAGGCCGCTGGATACCCCGGAATAGTCTAGGTTGTCCAGCTCACTTGGGTCCTGAAAAATAAGATAGTGGAGTGAAGAGAAGAAGTTTTAGGAATATAGTGTGAGTGGAAAGATGAGCGGAGATGGAAAGGAAAGACAAGGCGGGAACCTTTTAGTGTAGCGTTACATGCTGTTATACTAGCCATCCACTGCTTCTTATGAAAGAGGCTAGCGCGGTCGGTTTAACCGAGGCCAGATAACATAGGCGATTAAAGCTCTGCTCGCCTAAGTATCTTAGACGATGACGCTCCAATGCCGGGCATGTGCCTAGGAGGTGAAGGATCGTCTCCTCCTCGTCTTGGCAACTTCAACAGAAGTCGTTATGGGGTAGTCCTAGTCTCCTGACAATGTTCCCAAACGGGCAATTATACAGCTTTACAAATTTTAAATTTGGAAAAATACCAAGAACGCTATATGCCTAGATAAGTTAATTGGGACCTCCTGAATACTAAAAACGCTATAATTTTTTGTTTTTCTAAGTACCGTTTTTTAGATAACGGTACTTTTGGGTTTTTCGGTGTATGGTCCCAAGCAAACCCTTGTGTAGTCCGATTTCCTGGGCAAAGGGATGAGCTCTGAACGATGCACGCACGCTACGTAAAAATGTGCGCGTTTCAAGAACAAGGTCCCACAAAATCCATTGTTAATAACGATACAAGAGAGTAACGCACACCACACTGCGTCGATGCCTCGAATAGAGTTGGATACCCTACTGTCACCGATAAGCTTCTTCTCCCTCTCCTGTACACGGTCTAGTAACCCCAATGGGAGACTTCCACATTAGCATACGGTCGAGTTGGATGTATTGGAAATGTTCATCCTGTACAGATGCTTAAGATAGGTATAATGTCCTATAAGCGCAGCTGTCAGTGTCCTTAGTATTTCCTTTCCAGTTGGGTCTTCTTTGCATCAAGGCTTAGAAATTTTCTGAAATGTTTGAGATATCTCAATCTGAGGCAGCCAGCTGACCAGTTGATGGCGTAGGAAGTAATTTTCACCGCTGATATTCGTCACCTTGCCTCGAGAACGAACTTAAAAAAAAGTGGTTCAATTATATCTTGCGTGGATAAGACATACCAAACAGTTATCTTAAGGCAACAAAATAGTTTTTGATGTTTCAATCGAGAGTTGCTGGTTCTTGGAGAGCAATAACGGCAGCTTTGCTTGCTGACGTGGCGGTTTAAGTGAAAATGCGCCTCGTCCCTCTAAACAAATAAGATTTACAGTGTGAAAACGCTCCAACATCGTTTTACAAAAATTTTTGTGTAAATCAAAGTCACTTTCTTTCAGTTCTTGAGCGATTTGAGTTGCAAAAGGATGGAACTTCAGCTTTTTTTTAAATTTCATGAATAATCGCTGTCGGAAGCCGCAGTGAGGCTGCTTTTTTCCGTGTTGAAAGTCGCGGACTTTCACCTAAACCACTTTCAACCAGTTCAATGTTTTCGGTAGTCCATGAAGGGCGACACGTTCCTGGCCGTGGGACATTCACAGTCGAAGCAGTTGCGTGGAATCCCTGCACTCACCCATGAATTAAATTTATATTTGGTTTATCACGTATTCGCCGAATACCGAACTTTGAACAAAATTGTCGACGAGCAATTATGTAAGAACTATTACTATTAAAATATGTCTGCAAAGCGAATGCGCGGTGCTCATTAGACCACTGCAGCATCGTGACTTACAAATCCGTACAATCGATAACTCCAACGGGGCCACCCTCCGCCTACACTGCTCATTACTTTTTCTGGCCTTGTCTGCAATGCATAGCTGCATTAGTTACCGCGACTTGCATTACCTTATTGAGAACATTTCTTGGGACCACATATACTCGATAGTTAATGTAAACGACCATTACGAAATTTGTTTGACTTGTGTGTACCAATCAAAACTACCCTAATCAGAGTCATTCCACCACCACAACTACAAATAAGCCCAATTTGAAATTCGATTGAAAAATGTCTGATTTATAATAGAATAACACTAAAAAAAATGGTTTACTTTAGAAGCCGGCTAAAAGAAAAACTGGAGCCAACCAAACACTAGACTGGTCAAAATTTACAACTTTTATTAAGCGCATGTCTTCTAAGTCTTTCGTTTTGAGACGACTGAAAACTCGTTTATGCTTCCGCAATAATTCCCAAACGGTTTTATTATTATTTAATATATATATACAATTTTTGTATTTCTGTTATTGTTTTAAAAACTATAAAAAAACATATTTCATGGAATTGCCAATATAATGTATGTATGTATGTATGTATGTACATATGTATGTATATAATAACACATGATTTAACCCACTCATGCTTACAAAAAATTTGTTATAATAACAAAACTGTATAATTTCATGGGAAACCAAAGTTGTGGTTCAATGGGCATAATAATTGGGTAGTAAACTAACCGTATAGCTCATATAAACAAGTCAATGTATACAAGAAACCGCTATTTAAAAAAAACTCTATTACAAATAATAATAATAATGAAAAATATATAGAATATGTATGACTTGATGAAACCAATACCAATTTTATTAACTCATTTGTGAAACACTTTCTCATATTTATCACTTTTTCACAGCTGTGTTGGGTGCTGCGTGTCTGAGTGCGTTGCCTTCTTAACAAATAGATTCTCTTTATTATTTAAAATAATAACTTTGCCTGCGATATTCAATTTTGTAATTTGTGTTTTCTTCATTTTTTATTTTATTTTATTTTTTTTTTTTTCTTGCCTTCATTTAAAATAAATTTGTTGTTACTTAAATTCCGGCAGCTTTTTTATGGCTTTTGCTACAAACAAAACAAACAACAACCAGTAAGAAAAACGTTTTTAGCATTTACAAAATGTTGTTAAACTTAAATGGAAAATATAACAAAGTTTTCAATTATTTTCATGCAACAAAATGAAAAACAAGAAAATTTTGCCTACAAAAATGCAATAAAATTTTCAAGAAAATCTTCTGCAGTTGAACCCGCACAAAATGAAGTTGTACGTGGTAATTGCAAAAGCGGTAGTACTTGTATTAGTTTAGGCCTGTACAAAAAACAAAAAAAAAAAAATAAGAAACTATTATGAAATAATTTATGGCAACTACAAAAGTGCAGCAAAAAAAAAACTGGTTGCATGTGCAATAAAGTCACCTTGATTTCAATTTTGTTGCGGTTGCTATTTGGCGCGTAAACTATTTTGGTTTTGAATTTGTTAAACATACTTTAGTAATAACAGATGATATTAAACCGGATTATGTGAAAAAAGTTTATCTATTTCAGCTCTTAAATATTTTTATACTAATTTTCTATTCCATTTAAAAAAATATCTGTGAATATTTATATTAAATTTTTGGTTTGTACATTTATACAACGGGTTATAGTTCAAGTTTTTTCCTTTTTTAAGTTTTTTCTTAAGAATGATTTTTTATCGGGTGGTTAAATTTCAAGGGCCGATGTTTAATGTGAACCACACCTAAACGCCAAGTTTTTTTCCGAATTTTATTTGACATTTCTCTATTTCAGACTTATTCAATTTGAACCATTCACAACCCACCAATGTGTTAACGTTATCCAGACTTATTATGAAAATGGGCGTTCAAATCAAAATGCATATCGTGCACTTCGTGATTTTTTTGCTCAATTTGATCGTCCAAATGTGCAAAAATCGTGGAAAAATTCAAGCCAACCGGGTCTGTAGAAGATGTGAGAACACCAGTGCATGCTCGTACAGCTCGTACTGCAGAAAATATTGCGCTGTTCGCGATAGTGTGGCTGAAGAGCCGTCCACCTCAACTCGTCGTCGTGCCCAACAATTGCAACTCTCACGGTCGTCGTTGATGAACATTATGCATAAAGACTTGCACTTACACGCTTACAAGGTGCAATTGGTTCAAGAACTAAAGTCTCTGGACCATTCCAAACGTCGTGAATGGGCAGAATGGTGGCAAGAAATGGCAACAGTGGATGATCAATTTTCGAAGAAAATCATCTTCAGTGCTGAGGCACATTTTCACCTCAGTGGATTCGTCAATAAACAGAATTGCCGCATTTGGGCGAATGAGAATCCAAGAGTGACTGTCGAAAAACCAATGCACCCACAAAGAGTGACTGTTTGGTGCGGTTTATGTGCTGGCGGCATCATCGGGCCGTATTTTTTCCAAAATGAGGCCGGTCAGGCAGTTACTGTGAATGGTGTTCGCTATCGTGAGATGATAACGAACTTTTTATGGCCCGAATTGGAAGATATGGATGTAGACGATATGTGGTTTCAGCAGGACGGTGCCACTTGCCACACAGCTAACGAAACAATTGCTCTTTTGCGCAATAAATTCAATGACCGTGTTATCTCACGTAATGACGATGTCAATTGGCCGCCAAGATCAAATTTGTATTGTAAAGGGTGGTTAAACTTCAAGGGCCGATGTTGATTTTGAATAAAACACAAACTATTATTAGGAAATTATTGTAATTTTATTTTATTATGATATATTGGTATCACTCAATTATGTATGGAACAAAATATCGGCCAAATGGGCGCCGCGACCACAACGGCACACCTCCATCCGATGGTCCAAATTTTCGATGACCCTGAGGCATAATGGAGGTTCTATGCCGTTAATGTGCCGAATTATCTCATCCTTTAGCTGTTGAATTGTTGCTGGCTTATCGACGTACACCTTTTCTTTCAAATAACCCCAAAGAAAAAAGTCCAACGGTGTCAAATCACATGATCTTGGCGGCCAATTGACATCGCCATTACGTGAGATAACACGGCCATTAAATTTGTTGCGCAAAAGAGCAATTGTTTCGTTAGCTGTGTGGCAAGTGGCACCGTCCTGCTGAAACCACATATCGTCTACATCCATATCTTTCAATTCGGGCCATAAAAAGTTCGTTATCATCTCACGATAGCGAACACCATTCACAGTAACTGCCTGACCGGCCTCATTTTGGAAAAAATACGGCCCGATGATGCCGCCAGCACATAAACCGCACCAAACAGTCACTCTTTGTGGGTGCATTGGTTTTTCGACAGTCACTCTTGGATTCTCATTCGCCCAAATGCGGCAATTCTGTTTATTGACGAATCCACTGAGGTGAAAATGTGCCTCATCACTGAAGATGATTTTCTTCGAAAATTGATCATCCATTGTTGCCATTTCTTGCCACCATTCTGCCCATTCACGACATTTGGAATGGTCAAGAGGCTTTAGTTCTTGAGCCAATTGCACCTTGTAAGCGTGTAAATGCAAGTCTTTATGCATAATGTTCATCAACGATGAGCGTGAGAGATGCAATTGTTGGGCACGACGACGAGTTGAGGTGGACGGCTCTTCAGCCACACTGTCGCGAACAGCAGCAATATTTTGCAGAGCATGCACTGGTGTTCTCCCATCTTCTACAGACCCGGTTTGCTCGAATTTTTCCACGATTTTTGCGATTGTACGCACATTTGGACGATCAAATTGACCAAAAAAATCACGAAGTGCACGATATGCATTTTGTTTTGAACGCCCATTTTCATAATAAGTCTGGATAACTTTAACACGTTGTTGGATTGGGTATCTCTCCATGGTTCAAATTGAATAAGTCTGAAATAGAGAAATGTCAAATAAAATTCGGAAAAAAACTTGGCGTTTAGGTGTGGTTCAGATTCAACATCGGCCCTTGAAATTTAACCACCCGATAGTTATTAACATACATATTTTTGTACTTTAATATTCTCCATGAATATTTATATTTATTACTAAAGGGTGTCCGCAAGATTTAAACTAAACAGAAAGCGATACCGAGCAAAAAATTACAAACATCTTAATGTCTATGTCGAAATTTCATAGGAGCTATCCTAATCTTTAGCAGACCATTGAACAGAACAGAACGCAACAGAACCACTGTTTCGCTGACTGTTTGGCAAGTGGCATATCGTCCGTCATCTTCTCGCTATGATATTCAGGAACAACATTTACGGTCAAATATTTTTGACAAGCTTAGCTCTCTACACGTCTGTTAATGTATTGTTGTAATTTGGCTTTAGTGCTGTCATCTTGTAGACGTTACAAAAAAGTCTTGTTTGCATTGCATTGCTACTGTTGATGAAAAGTAAATACAAATAATAGCCGGAACCGCAATAAGTCGTAAGTAAATCCCAATCAACCAGCTAAATCAATGCCGTGTCCGAATATCCATGACGCTATAGTAATGTTTTGTATTTGGTGGTCTGAGAAGGGTGTTTTATATTGCGAGTTATTGTAATTGGGCCAGACCAACTCATGAGACCTGAGCGAAAAACGAACAGAATATGCTATCAGACGCGAGGCCATAATCTTCCATCATACACAACAGTGTAAGGGAAGTTTTAACTCGCCCATCTTATAGCTCATATCTTAACCCTTCTGATCACCATTTGCTTCGATCGATACAGAATGCCCTTAATGGAATACGCTTTATGTCATAACAGGCTTGATTTATTCTTTACTTTATAACCGAAACCCTTAAAACATATTTGGAAAGCCTGGATGGTACTCCTCAATCTGACTATTCTCTGTGGAAAGCGACAAAAGGTCTGAAAAGACCCGTAATAGGTAAGCCACCTTTGCGAACTTCAACTAGCGACTGGGCACGAAGCGATTCTGAAAAGGGGATGGTGTATGTTAATCATTTGAGAAGTGTTTTTACGACAAATGATTCAGCGGATGCTGCAGCAGAATTTCCGCCGTATGCTGTTAGACAGCCTGTGCCTTTGAGAATTAATTTTCAAGAGGTCGAAAATATTATCAGTAATACAAACCCCAGGAAAGCTCCCGGTATTGATCAAATTACTGGTAAAATGCTTGAACAGTTACCTCGTGTAGCTAGAAGGGTTCTACTTTTTATTTTTAACGCCATTTTACGCCTTGAGTATTATCCTGCAGAGTGGAAGGTTTCTATGATAACTATGATACCCAAGCCTGGGAAGGATCCCACTCAAGTAGAGTCATATAGACCAATAAGTCTACTACCAACAATTTCAAAACTGTTCGAAAAATTGTTAATGGTGAAGTTGACTCCAATATTAAACAATGTGGGATGTATCCCTGATCATCAATTTGGCTTTCGGGCTAAGCATAACACCATAGAACAAACACATAGACTAGTCAATGTAATAAGACAGACTTTTGAAGACAAAAAGTATTGTTCAGCTTTATTCATTGACATTTCCCAAGCTTTTGATAAGGTGTGGCACGGCGGACTGATGCACAAAATAAAGTTGAACTTGCCTGCAAATACTCACAAGCTACTTATACGACCGGAAATTTGTTATCAAAGAAGATGACTTTACAAGTCTCTCACAGTCAATCGGAGCAGGAGTTCCCCAAGGTAGCAATCTAGAACCCACTCTATATTGGATTTACGCATGTGACATGCCAACGAGATCCGGAATCCATACTTCAACTTTTGCAGATGACACAGCTTTTTTTAGCGTTCATGTAAACCATCAAGAAGCTTCACGAAATTTACACGAATATATTTCAATATTAGAGAAATGGTTGAAACTTTGGAAAATAAAAGTTAATGAACAAAAATGTACCCACGTTACATTCACACTGCGTAAGCAAACATGTTCGGCTCTCCAAATTAACAATACACCTATTCCGCAGCATAATGAAGTTAAATACCTTGGTATTTACCTCGGCCGTAGGCTAACGTGGAAGCCTCACATCGATACGAAAGTCACTCAGTTGAAATTAAAAGCAGCGCAACTAAATTGGCTTATGGGCAGAAATTCGACATTGAAGTTGGGCTGCAAACTTTTGTTATATAATGCAATTTTAAAGCCTATATGATGCTACGGAGTTCAATTATGGGGAACCGCCTGAACATCTAACATTGAAAAAATTCAAAGACGACAAAACCAAATTCTTCGTACGATTACTGCAGTTCCATGGTACGTAAGAAACTCACGAATTCACAAGGATCTGTGTGTTCCGCTGGTGACTGACGAGTTCTCTAAGTATGCCACAAGGTATATCAGTAAACTGGAACTTCACCCAAATCCTCTTGCATGCAACATACTTAATTTTGGCGGCCACTCTCGGTTGAGAAGAAGGGATACCCTGGCCACCATCAGAACGTTAAATAGGTGATTCTACCGATATTATTAGCGCAAAATAAAACTTTTTTGTCTAGCAGTGGCTGGACTTAAATAACTCTTATATTTAGTATTAAGATTTGAATACTTATTGTTAGTTCATATTTTGAAGATTCAATAAATAAATGAATGAAAAACAAACAAAAAAAATGTCATAACAGGCTTGATTTATTCTTTACTTTATAACCGAAATAGTTCGTTTGGCGCGGAATCGTTATTCTACCAGAAAAATGGGAGAGTGTAATGGCTAACTATGAGCAATACTTTGAATATTATATCAACTCATTTTGTTATTTTAATAATTACATGTTTCAAGCAAAAAATCGAGATTATTAACTGGTATGCTTGTAAAATAGTACCGACCATCGTTGCTGGTTGGCCGTTTGTTGCCTTAAAAAAAGAAGTCAGCCGCTAGGAAGTTTGCAAACTTTTCCACTTTAACATCTACTTGCTAAATTTCCTTCGATCATGTAAATATTTGTTCGTCATTTATAACATTGATTTATTATGGTGGATTATGAAATTAAAAACAGTGCTGTCAAATTGAAGTTACACCTTTTTACTTTTTTCTCTTATACCAGCAGTACTTAAGTATTTAACAACAAATTAATCAAAGTAAACAAGCTTTTATCGCTAATTAAACTGCCGAAAAAGGAAAAAAGAAGCAATACATATTTTAAGCAACGAACGCCCAAACCCCCTGCCCCCCCCCCCCCTGGTGTAAACTGGCTGCTGAAAAACTGATTTGGAAAACTGTGTCGTTTGCTAAAACTAAAAATATTCATGATAAAAATGTAAACCAGAAGAAATATTTTAAATTTTATTTAACATTTTACGAGTATGTCTGCGGCCAATAAAGAAAAGTGTTACAAATGCAAAGCTTTATGGAAGTGCAATATAACTAATACAAATCATAAAAATGAATGCGCTGGATGCATTTCGTCAATAGACTGCATTAGGTGAGACCTAAAAAAAAAACGTGATAGACAGACAAAGCGTGTTTGAAATAGCAGTTTGAGTAAAATATATATTTTGGGCATTCACAAGCAGCGAATAGAGTCATATACAAGATTTTTTATGTAGGAGGTTAAGATTCCAAAAAGTATTGTAATTTTATAATTAAGCTACATTTATATGGTAACACAAAGTGTTATGATTTATGATTAAGCCACATTTACATGGTTAGACAAAGTATAGCGATTTGTAGAAACACAATATTACAAAATTCTCTCTGTATTAAGAAAAAAAGAACACAAAAATTTCAAGGTATTTTAAAGTCTACAAGTTGACAGTGCTTAAGCCAAATTACAACAAAAACGGATAGATGTGTTTGTCAAAAATATTTGACCGTGAATTGTGTTTGTGGCTGTCATTGCGGGCAGAAAATGGACTTCTTGCAGTCAGAAATAGAGTATGTGGAATTGGAATATATCGCTCCTTTATTGCAACATAGTCATATCTCAAAAAATTTGCTTTTCGAGTTAACAATGCAGAATTGTTAACAGTACTACCTTTTATATTGTGCCAAAAATCTATTCAAATTACTTTAAAACAGTTTCCTTTAGGAGATATTCCCTAAAAAAAAATTCTAAGAGTTGTATGGAAACTAAAAATTTGAAATGCGTTTTTCTCAAAAGAAGCTTTTTTTAGTTATGACTACACTGAAAAATATTTGCTTCATATTTCTAATGAACCCAATTCATTAGATAATTTTCATTAACGGAATGAAAAATTACGTTCCATCAATGAAGATTCATAGCATTAATGAAAATATTCATTGAAATTGATTCAGTAGGTTTCACAATTTCATTAGAAAATTTCATAGGATTTGTAATAAAAAATTTTTCAAGGGTTAGTGCAAAGTTTTAGAGATTTAGTAAAAGTGAGACGATAAATATATTACAACTACTAACTAAATGATAAAGTAAATTATTTTATACATTAATTACTGTGTAAAAAATTGTTTAATAAAAATTTCAATAGTGTATTAAAACAATAAGAACTTATTTTATGCGTAATATAAAAAAATTGTTTAGTTTCTCTTCAGTAGCACGATTCTAATGAAAAAAGATCATTAGAATAATGCAACTTTTCCTTAAACTAATGACTTTATTTCGTTAGAATGAGGAAAATTTTTCACCAAATTAGTTAACGTTTTCATTGGTTCAACAAATGTATTCGTTATACTAGTGAAAATATTTCATAAAAATAATGTAACACATTCATTGGCCTAATGAAAAAGAATGAAAGTTTTACTTAATGTTAATGTACCAAATTCATAAAACTAATGAAATTGAGTGGTTAACTTAATGAGTATTTTCTATGTTTTAATGTAAACTATTCATAAATATTATGATTCATGCTTCATTAACTTAATGAAGCTATCATTAATCTAACGAATATATTCATTACATAATTTTTAGTGAAACAAGATTTATTAGTCCAATGAAGGCCATCATTGGCCGAAAAATAATGAAAATTTTCATTAGATTAATGTCAATATTCATTATATTAATGAAGGAATTCTTTTCAGTGTATGTTGCAATAAAGGAGCGATATGTGGATCCAATATCTTGCATTCCACTTGCTACACAACCAACGAATCAATGGTTCTGTCGCGTGATAAATTCAATGGGCATCGTTAATTTGCCGCCATGATCTTGTGATTTGACACCATTGGACTTCTTTATTTGCAAATATTTAAAAGAAAAATTGTATGTAAATAAGCCAAGAACAATTCCAGAGCTAAAGGTGGAAATAGCTCGGCTTAATAACGACATTGAACCTCAATTATGTCTCAGAGTTATTCAAAATAAGGACCATCGTATCAGAGAACAGCTTTGAGCGATTGCAAAAAAAAATGATACTTGCTCAACAACATTAAAAACATTACATTTCGTTCAAATATGACTTTGTGTTTAGCCGCCAAAATGCGCAGTAGATTTTTAATCAGCAACAGAATAAGCATCATCTTCGCTAAAGGCCCTGATTCACTATCCTACACGATCGTACGATTCATTCACAGGAAACTGTTTCAAAAGTCTGGCCGACTTGAAAAAATCGCTTCAAAATGCCGTTGTAGGCCACACTATTACACAAGTATAATTGAAATAATTTATATATACAATAAAACAATTAAAAACTCTTATTAACATAATAATTTTACATTGCTTAAATATTTTTCTTGAGGCACCAACAATATTCTTATATTTTTCACAATATATGATCGCACAGAAACCATAATGTTTTGAAAAGTTTCATAAAATTTTTCAAATCACACGATTTGTCAAAAAGCCTATTGCACGGTTGCATTTTTAGTACTTTTTCAGCACACATTCTTTATTTTGTAGATCGCACGATCGTGTATGATAGTGTAATATGGCCTTAAGTGAAGGCAATCATCGTTCGTACTTGAATGTAAATGAATGCGCAAGTAATTGGGCAATGATTTCTTGCGTTTGAGTTTTTCTTTTGGAAGAACTAAAATTAAGAAAAATTAATAAAGTGATGTGTTCAACAATTTTCTGTATATTTCTTTTGAAGAAAAAGAAAATCAAAATAAAATACATATAGAAACAAAAGGCTTTCATACAAAAAGACAAGGTACTTACATATATATGTATGTACATATCATTACTTTATTGCAACATAGTCATATCTCAAAAAGTGAGATTTTCGAGTTAACAACGCAGAATTGTTAACAGTACAACTTTTTATATTGTGCCAAAAATTTATTCAAATTACTTTTAAACTCTTTCCTTTGGGAGATATTTTCTAAAAAAAATTCTAAGATTTTTATGGAAACTAAAAATTTGAAATGTGTTTTGCTCGAAACAAGTTTTTTGAGTTATGACTATGTTGCAATAAAAGAGCGATATATATTTCTTTTTTGAACTTTCCTAAAAAAAACATTTAAATAATTAAATTAGACTTAAAATACCGATATATAACAAAAAAAAATGAATCAGAACAATTTATGTAGACATAAAATTATTTTATGAAGTACATACTTGTATGTACGTGAAACTTAAAATAGAATTTAAGAAAAACGAAGAAAAATGTATGTATATATATTTCAAATACATACAACTCACTATCAAAGCAAAAACAAACATGAAGCTGATTTTATTCAACACTAAGATGAGTGCGCAATGTGTACAAAACGAGTTGATTTTACTCAGCATTGAACTTTTTTGCTTGATTTTTGTTGATTAAAAATTTTAGTGTATGAGTTAATCAAGCAACAACATGATTTTTGGGCATCACTGGATTGCATAGAGGTATACCATCAGCAAATATCTTTGTTCCACACATATTTGTAATAGATTCTTTTTTGATCAATCTCAATGCACGTAAAACCCAGTGTTGTCTGTACTAAAAGATGGAATAAATTAGAAGGAATCAGATGTTTTTGATGTTCTTGACATGAAAATTTAATGTGATGTTCACTGGTCTAATCACATTTTTCATGTCTCTAGAGAAGTTTTTAAGTGCTTTGGCTTTTTGAAACGGTATAAGACATAATTCGCCCCATTTGATATCTTTACTATTTCTAACAGCTAAATGACATACAACTCCCTTGTGTGAGCCGGTGCTTTGAAGTCTATTTTGGGCTTACTAGCCCGTGAGCCAGAGAGAGAGAGGGTATCTAACTCTATTAATGTACTGGAGCATCATCACAGTGTATTGGCTGTATTTCTCTGTATTGTCGCTACCATAATGTATTTTGCTCTACTGAGATTAGGGATATTATTCCCAAATCCCACATATTTTTTCTTTTTGTAATACACGTTTATCATATAGGGCTTATCAATTTGTGGTAGATTTCCCAACGAGTCGCACAATATATTGCATAGGAAATTCGTTTTTCGGCCGTACAGCTCGTTTCTGGGAATAAGTTTTCTGCTAACATGTTTCCTGGCACATCTAACATAATTATGAACCATATTTATTTGATTTGATATTTAATTATTTGATCTTGTTTAAGTAAATATTTCTTATTTTTGCAGCTAAAGATCGTTTTTTATTTTTTATATAAAATTCAACAGTATGTAGTGTGCCTGGTGCAAAAAAATTTAAAAAACAAAATGTTTAGCATTTTGTGTAGTGTTGCTGGACTGCCGGCTGTGCTAGCATGATGGCGGATGCTCCGGCTTTGGCTGGCCGATCGGGAGTAGTTCTTGACGGCCAATCCAGCTCAATGCAACTACAAAAAAAAACATACCATTTAAGTGGTGAGGCCCGAAAGTGAGTGTGTAAAATAAAAAGAAACTCAAACAAAAAATGGTTGCCATGGTTGTTGACTTTCATCAACCCGCCATACCGCCGACTGATGGTCTGTCGGCACGCCTGCCCTCCCCTGAAATCAAAATTGACTTCGCCTATGTGGTTTCTGACGCTTTTCTTTCTGAAACCACCCCAAACACGTTCAGCCGGTCTCTCCTCTACTCACCGTCCCATAATTAAACTCTCTCACTCCATTAAAAAAACTTAGTGCTCATTTCCAAAAAAAAACATTATAAAATTCAATTTATTAAATAAGCACCTACATGTACATGCAAGAACTATTGTTTATTACAGACAATAATAAAGTTACCAAAAAATTTTAGCTTTTCTAAGGAAAAGCTTAGCTTCCGGACAAAATACCGTCCCCAACAAAAAAAAAATCGCGTTACTGAAAACTTTTCCCCCAGCCTAGCGTGACCTCACCTATTCAGAGTACTAACAACAATACTTCTAATTTGAAGTGAAAAAAAAACGGCAAGCTGTGGTGCTTTTACTCCTAAAAGCCACTAAAATACTTTGGTTTAACAAATCAAAAAAATTAAAAAACAAGAACTAAAAAAATAGTTAATGTATATCAAAAAAATATGAAAATGTAACTAAATAGAAATGACAAGAAAATGAAAATTAATAAAATTGAAATAATTTTCTAATTTGAATAAATATATATGTATACCCCAAACGAACGACGCAAAATTTCATTAAGAGAAAGTAAAAAAAAAAATTCTAAACTGCTACTGAAAACTATTATTGCAAATTATCATAAAACCATCAAAATTAAAATCAATAAAACTTTCAAAAACAATAGCACATCAGAATAGCTTAAATTGGCCTGTAGGTCCTGTGGATGTTGGTTGGGCCTCTTTCGGCGAGTTTACATACCAGATACGTTTTTTTGTAGTTATGTAGAAAAGATAGCTCTTACAAAATTCCGATTGCATCAAAGGTCGTTAAAATTCCTTTCTCACAAGTTATACCGGGAAGCTTGCCGAACTCTTACACCGCTTCATTCTTTTTTGGCTTGCGGACCTGTTGCCACAGCTTGATGTTGGCTCTTTTGTAGCTGGGTTGGGCAGATTTTCGTCCAACGACCTCTATTGAAATTTTATTGAAGTTGGCCTCTAGCCGTTTCACTGCGATTATGTTTATAAATTTTCAAAATTTCCATTTTGGTTTCAACTTAAATATTTTATATTTAAAAAAATATTGCACTAATTATTATTATTATTTTTTTTTTAATCTTAATAATTAGCAATAAAAATTTAGCAGTCCCAATCAACAAACTTCCATCTCCTCTCTCCGTTCTTCTTCCTTTTTTCTTTTTTCCCACCACTCCATATTTCTTTAATATTTTTGGCATACAACCTACAGCCAATGTTGTATACGTTTTTTCATACAATCTTGTATCAGCCCACCCAACAAAACTGCTTTGCCGACACACAGTGTGCACACGACAAGTATTTATCTTTAATATTTCGATAACAAATGTTAACAAATTGTTGTTGAAATATTGTAAATAAATACTGTTGAATTTTTATAAAAAATAAAAAACTATCTTTAGCTGCAAAAATAAGAAATATTTATTTTTATTTGAATTATTCTTATCTTCACAAATTAATTTTTAAATGTTTAATTCAGAATAAACCACTAAATTTACTTTCAAAAATGTAAACAATATATTTGACGTAAATGCCAGTAGCAAAAAATTGTCACATGCCGTAGTGCTGCCACCTTGTAAATGTTAATGCGCCTGGAGGAATCCTTTATAGTGCTGCTGATATTGGCGGGGTTTTGAAAACATGTAATCGATTATTTAGTATAAAATCTCAGCCCCGTAACACAATGACTTTTAAACTTGTATGTAGGTTTGTTTTTCACCAAGTTGGCTATTTGAAATGCTCCAGCATATTTGGTGCAAATGAGAAATGTTGTTGTTTTTATATTATCACATGTTTTTACATGTATGTAATACTTACATAAATATCTAAATTTATTCATAAGTATGTATGTCATGTCTGCAATTGCTCATGAGTGTTGAATTAACTTGAACTTCCACGATTATCTAATATTTTCATTTTGAGCATTTTTTTCTTTTCTTATTTGCTGTTCAACCGAAAAAGCGCATTTTAACACAACTTCCTACTTTTGTTTTATTTTATTTCTGTTTTGCATTACTATTTGTTTTAGCCATTTATTTTTGTATTTTAAGCTACAGCTTTAATAGCACAATACAATTTTTTTTAGCTAAAAAGTTTTTGTGGTACTTTTTAGTTAATAGACAATATAAACACGAATCGCATACAACGCTGTTATCGGTCTCATAAAAAAGCGGTCATCATGTAATAAATATTTCACAAATAAACGTGAGTAGCATCAGTACGGCGTTTTAAGTCGTTTAATGAAACGATGCTGCTGCAGGAAAGCAAATAAAAATATTTTTTAGACGAAAGTAATTAAAAAATATATATGTATGTATATATAAATGTAAATTTTTTCTAAGAAGGAACATTATTTAGACTTTTGCATAAAAAAGGGGCAAAAAATGTTGCATTTTTTACCGGAAAACTTTTAAAGTGATCGTTGATTAATTATTTTTAAATATATGACTTAATTTCGTTAACTTGTTTTTTTTTTCTTTTGTA
This sequence comes from Thecocarcelia acutangulata, assembly GCA_914767995.1. Taxonomy (NCBI): domain Eukaryota; kingdom Metazoa; phylum Arthropoda; class Insecta; order Diptera; family Tachinidae; genus Thecocarcelia; species Thecocarcelia acutangulata. The sequence goes on along the minus strand of OU612097.1, from coordinate 96,594,231 downwards.
CCAGTACTCAGGGGATAACCCCTACATGTGCTATGTATTGTACCAGAACTAGCAGAATATGTTAGCTGGAGGAGGAAAGAAACAATAGTGACATGAACCTTCCAACGTTACATATGATCTTGCACGCAACATACTTAATTTTGGCGACCACTCTCGGTTGAGAAATACGGGTGGCAAGTGGCATTATGAGAAGAATAAAGTACGCGAAAATGCTTTAATTCACACGATTTGATGATGCAGAACGTTAAATAGGTGATTCTACCGATATTATTCGCGCAAAATAAAACTTTTTTTGTCTAGCATTCTCTGGACTTAAATAACTTTTATATTTAGTATTAAGATTTGAACACATATTGTTAGTTCATATTTTGAAGATTCAATAAATAAACTACAAACTAAAAAAAATAAAAACAAGTAAGAGAGTGGTATATTCGACTGGGTCGAATCTAAAATACCCTTGACGATAGTCACGTATATGTATTATATATATTACAAATTTGATTTACATATGTTCGGTTATATATGAACCGATATCGGGATTTTCTATTTTCTGTATTTTAGTAACCTTCTTTTATAACCAGAATTGCTCTTCAGCAAAAAAAAAAAAATGTTAATGGAAAAATCGGTTCAGGCTATAGCTCGGGTATATATAGACCGATATTGGAAATTTTCATTTCCCTTTATCGGTCTATATATACCATTTCATTTTATATAATTCATTACCAAAACTGCTTTTGAGCATAAAAAAGTTGTTTAAGCATTTTCGTAAAAAACCCGGTGTAGGCTATATCTCGGGTCTATATGGACCGATATCTAAAATTTTCCTTTTCCATATTTATATAACCTTATTTTATTACCAAAACTGGTTTTGAGCAAAATAAGTTGTTTAAGTTCGCTTACGCGACATTTTCATGAAAAACCCGGTGTAGGCTATATCTCGGGTCTATATGAACCGATATCGGAAATATTAATTTCTATATTTATATAACTTTATTTCATAACCAAAACTACTTTTGAGCAAAAAAAGTTGTTTTAGTTCACTTACGCGACATTTTCATGAGAACTCCGATTTGGGCTATATCTTGGGTATATATTGACCGATATCTAAAAATAAAAAATTTGACTTTTAGTCACCATGCTTAATGAGCGTGTGAAGTTTGAAGCAAAACAAACAATTTTTTTTTCAAAAATTTCCACACAAAATTGCAAAACAAATGGCTTTTTTCGTATTTTAGATATATCTCAGCTATATGTGAACCGATATTACTGAATTTCAATAGCAAACCCATGAATCGATCGGGTAAAAAAATGGTGAAAGAAAAAAGTTTCTAAGTCTAATGGTTTTCTCAGAAACGGTATTTCAACAGCGGACAGACGGACATCGCTTAATCGACTTTTCCATTAATTCTGATTCAGAATATATATACTTTATAGGGTCGCAAATGAAAATTGTAGAAATACAAACGGAATCACAAACTTATATATACCCTTTACATTTTTGTGAAGGGTATAAAAATATATGATAGGATGCACGCCCTGCAAACAACTTGTTCCACAGGCAAACCATACGGTTTAATAAATACCATGCTTACAAAGGGCGCAGACTTAAAATTATGTTACCTGTATTTATGTACACACACTCTTCACTTATTTAAAGCTACCAAAAATTTCAAATTCTGAAGCCTGTATCTTTTCCAATTTTTAGCCGATTGCAGAATTTTAAAATAGAAGTGGAAGCCCCTTGAGATATAAAAAATAATCATGCCAAATCAAATCATGACACTTAAAAAAGTCCAAAAATGTTTAACTTTTTTTTTTTTTGGTGCACTTGAATAAAGACACTTTAACTAATTTTAGGTGGCATATCATAATGTCCGTGGAAACTGTGACACACATAAACGTGTCATAAGATCCATGGACAGTATGACACTTTTGAAAAGTGTCCATGAGCATAGTGATACTTTGGAAATGGACATTATGTCATTTTTAAAAATGCCATAAGGTACATAATTAAAAAAGAAGCTAAATATGAAAATAACCGTATATTTGAGTGATAATGTGAACCAATAAAAGCCGTTCCCATTATCGAATGGGTTCATACTTTCGGTGGCAAAACTTTGACGCATAATTCTTACTAATATTGGCTACAAGAAATGGACACTTTCACTCTTTTTAATTAAACAAGCGATTATTTCAATGCAGAAATTTTTTATATTTTTAAAATTATTATCAATACATAAAACAATTTTCTTTAGTTTGATTGCTTAGCAGATAAAACAAATTGCTTGCCCTTTACATTATTACCTACGTATGAATTTCTTTTCAAATAACAGCACTTAGAACACACAGAAAACGTAATGGCAAAATTCTAAACAAATCATATAGCTCCTTTATTGCAACATAGTCATATTGTAAAAAAGCTCGTTTCGAGAAAAACGCATTTAAAAGTTTTAGTTTTCATGCAAGTCTTAGCAAATTTTTTGGGAAAATATCTCCTAAAGGAAACAGTTTAAAAACAATTTGAATAAATTTTTGCCACAATATAAATGGTAGTACTGTTAAAAATTCTGCATCGTTATATCGAAAAGCTCATTTTTTGAGATATGACTATGTTGCAATAAAGGAGCGATATCAGGTGACAAAAGGTATTGTTGTTTTGACAACATTCGTTCTTAATTGAACAAAACGATCTCATCTTGACAACAAGACATTCTCCATTTAATACCAGTATTTTTGTGCCATCTATTCGCAATTTGACGGCGGCGGTATGTTCACAGCTTGACAACGATGTGTCCACAATTTAACGAGATATGCATTATCGTTCGCTGACAAAAATTAAAGAACGTCTCGTTTCCCTTTGTGTACCTATACGTTCATATACTCGTATATAGTTATTTCTTGCCAGGGTTTAGCAAAAGCCCAACTGCACTTTTCCCATTTTGTTGCAAATGAAACAATTAGAAGGAGTAAGTCACATAAGAGAGTACAAACAGGTCATGGTATTTCTGTCTTTAACTTCTGCATCTTCGGCAGTGTTTGAAAACAGCAAGTCTGCTCGTAAAAACATTGTTCGATTCAAAAACTTTATTGTTGGGTTCGGCAGTTTTTTCCACATTTTAATCTTAACCGCTTAAAAATATAATGTCAGTGGTTCACTAGACGAATTGTTTATTCAACAAATAAAAAGTTGTTAAACTTTTCCGCCTTCAAACTTATGTAAATATCCGCTCAACAAATGTAAAATCTTATTTTACTCGTAAATGCAATATATTTAATTTAGATTACAAACATTAAATGGCGCCAAAAATAATTTCAAATATTTAATCACTTTTAGTTTGTTTGCATTGTCACACAGATCAGTTGAACGGGCTGTTGGAAAACAAGTTTAGCAAACAAGTCAAGTGAAAAATGAAAACAAAGTTTTGTTTGCAGAAACTAAGTACTTATGTATGTATGTATGTACGAGTATGTACATGAAAAGGAGCAGAAATGAAAGAGGTGAATAAAAGCTTCCGGTACTTTTACTTTTCCTTTTCTTTGGAAGCAAACAATAGCAATAAAACGAACTAGAAACTTGATTATGACGTCGCAACAAACTAAATAAATTTTACTGGTAATTAAATCGAAAGAAAACACAAAGAGAAGAGAAATAAATATAAAAAAGGGGCGGGCACATTAAGCAAATATTTGACAAATACTTGCTATTGAAAATAGGTTATAGCGCTCAGGAGGTTTCTTTTCGCAAATGGATCGTGTTAAGATGGCTGGGAAGTTCATGGAAGATAATAGGTAATACACAATTGATAATGTTCCGTCAAAAAGGGGCTGGTGTTGCGAGTCAAAACTCACTTCCTCCTCCAACTAATGATATAATTAGCAGCAATCAGCTGCTACAAATGACAGTGGCTCAAGAATAATTTCTTCCGCCAAACAAGAATGTTAAAATAAACAAACTAGTATCAAAAGAATATAAAGGTGAGGTCCATTATGGCAACACATCAAAAACGACACAAGTTCTAGACGAAAATGATCAAAACTGTGGGAATTGCTGACACAGCCATATATTGGTGTGGGTGCATTCTGGCACCGTCAGTAATGTAACGTTCAAAGTCGGAGGCCTCGTTTTGGAGCAACACACGTGAAGTCGCGTTCCCGTTTTTTTTTATATATTTCTATTTATTTAGTTATTCATTTAAGAAGTTCATTTATTATTAACTATTAACGCAAGAAGCGTTGTTCTATTTGCTTTTGAATTAATAATTAATGTATTATAATAAGTTATATGTAATGTAGGTTAAATTATTTCTAATTTTGAAAATTGTATTTAAAATTAACGGTCAGCATAGATGGCACCACCACACCATGAACGAATAGCAACCATAAGACAATGTATGCTAAACACAGCCACTCATATGGTCGCTCGTAGGTGTTAGTACGTGTATGTGTGCTCAGGTTAGAGTACAAAAGCACGAGCATCGGAACATTTTGGGAGTTTGGCAAGTGGACGGCCTGCAGGTAAGAAGTGCCTTGAAGAAGAGTTTTTAATTCTAATTCAAAGCATATAGTTTTTTTGAGTGACCATAGCCGTGGCAAAGTACCAATAAGGGGTAGTGAGGAGTTCTTAATTCCTAACATTTTACTCTGGAGTGGTTCATCTTTGCCTGGTTTGCCTCATTGTCAGGTTGGTATTCGAGGGAGAGTTTTGAATTCTCCTGAGAACATTTTTCCAACGTTGGAGAGCGACGGAGAGTGAAGGTGTTATTAATAACTTCACCATCCGCCAGAGGAGTTTTTAATTCCACTCCAGCGTGACACCAGAGGCAGTGGGTCGGTGGGGAAGCGAGTGCGTCCGTGCAGGAGCTTTCAATTCCTCCATAGCGGCCTGCAACCCCGCTCCAACGTCAGCCGTAGGTGGTGCCACAGCCACACGTGACCAAACACATAAGACAGAATTTGGATTAGTTTACTTACGTAAATAAAGAAACCACACTGAAGACTAATTCTGTGTTTTTTTCCGTTTCCTTTATAGAAACGACCCTGGACCACGCTGAGCTATCCCAGCATAAAACGTACGTGTCGTTACAGTAATGACTCCATGTTTGCGGCAGCAGCTATGACAGTAGTAGTCGTTTGCAAAAGCTATAAAAGAGGTTACCAATTATCCAATGGGGGTTTAGTTAACGCAGTCAGTAAACGGGGGCTAGTCAGAATATAAATAAGGAATTGCAAAAACGAACACCAAGAGAACAACTATAACATAATAGTAAATCCTGTAATTCCTATGAGGTTCTTGTAGGAGTTAGAGGATACAACCATAACATAACAAAAAATCCTTCACTTCCCATGGGAGCCTCCAAGCAATACTGTAACACAGCAAGCCCCTGAAGTCTTTCTCCGCTCTGCATCAAAGGTAGTGTTTCACCTTGAGGATGACCATCATATGCAGTATATTGTATTGGAACTAGAAAAATAGATTATGTAGATGAGGAAAGGGGGGGAGGGGGGCTAATTGCAAATACGAACATTAAGCGAACAATTATAACAAAATTTCAAAAATTTCTAAAGTCTACAGATGATTAGGGTAGCTCCTATGAAATGTCGACATATAGATAGCTGGGAAACATAGAAAACAAGCTATTTATAATTTTTTATTGGTATCAATATTAGAAGCTAGAATAGTGAATAAAAAACTCAATTGTTTGAATTTAAATAAATGTTTCTTATTTTTGCAGCTAAAGGTTGTTTTATTTTATATAACAAATTCAACAGCATTTATTTTCAATATTTCGATAACAATTTGTTATCATCGTCAGGAAAATTAATATGTTTCCATACGATGATAACAAATTGTTATCGAAATATTGAAAATAAATACTGTTGAATTTTTTATATAAAATAAAACGATCTTTAGCTGCAAAAATAAGAAATATTTACTTAAACAAGATCAAATAACTATATATTAAAAAAAATTTTTTTTAAATAAAAAAATTACCTTAACAGAATTATTTCAATATCGAAATAAATCATGATTATACAATTGCTCACAACATAGATGATACAAAGTAAAAGGGATCGAGAGAATGTTTACTTATATAATTCTTTTGTTACTCAAACTAAATTAAATAATTTTAAATAATTTCATTCTTATTATTGCAGACGCTCAAGTAAAAAATGAATCTACACAAATCTATGTCACCGAATCGTGTTTGGAGAAACCCTTCCGCTGTCCACATCCCAAAATACAGTTTTACTTATACACACGGCGTACGCAAGAAAATCCAGAATTTATTGATGTTTTAGATGACAGCGCCCTCTACTATACACATTTTAATCCCCGGCATCCGACAAAAATCATCATTCATGGTTTTGGTGGTGGACGAAATTTAAGTCCCAGTCCAGATATACGACAGGCCTATTTTACTATCGGGGAGTATAATATTATCATAGTGGACTATGGTACGGCGGTTAAAGAACCTTGCCTTAGTCAAATGGATTGGTCGCCACGTTTTGGCGGCCTCTGTATATCGCAATTAGTCAAGTATTTAGCCAGACATCCGAGAGGTGTGCGACCGGATGATTTACATTTTATTGGTTACAGTGTGGGTGCCCATATAGCAGGTTTGATAGCCAATTATTTAAAACCAGAAGAGGGAAAACTGGGCAGAATCACAGCCTTGGATCCTACAATCTTCTTTTATGCTGGCACTAACAATTCGCGGGATTTGGACTCAACGGATGCGCATTTTGTTGATGTTTTACATACAGGAGCAGGCATTTTGGGTCAGTGGCATTCCAGTGGTCATGCGGACTTTTATGTTAATGGCGGTACTCGTCAGCCGGCCTGTGTGGGCTCGGCTACGCTGTTTCGTAAGTTTTTGTGGCTTGATTTTGTTTTTTCTTTCTGGAAATTAATTTAAAAAGATATTTAAAACTATTTCTTTGCAGAAACGTTGGCCTGTGATCACACAAAAGTGACACCCTATTTTATCGAATCGATAACAACGACCAAAGGTTTTTACGCTGGCCCTTGTCCGAACTTGTTTACCTATTTAATAGGTTGGTGTGAACCCAAGGACTCGGAATATGTGCTGATGGGAGAACATGTATCGCACAAGTAGGAATATAAATGGATGTTAGAAATTTTTCTTATATCCTTTAAGTTATTTTCCTATTTTTGGTATAGTTTTTGCGCCAAAGCCTTTACAATTAAGAAAACAAAAAAAATCTTAAACAAAGGGATTACTCATATCTAGAAGTTTCTATTAGTGCTGATTCTGATCTATTGACCTTTTTAAAGAATTTTCTTGTTTTAAATAATTTGCAATATCCGAGGTTGTGTTTTTTTTATAAAAATGTTAACGTTATATAATGTTAATAAATTTATTCAATATTTCGTTTTCCGTTGGAAAACTTCGTGAGGAAAATTATTGTTAAAATTTCTTTTTCAATATTAAAATTCGAAAAAACAACTGTTTTCCTGTCACAAAAATTTTGCTTTTTAATTAATTTTTATATAAAAACTTGTTTCCTATTTGAAAAGTTTCTGTTTACTTTTTTAGAGTCATATGCATGTAAACAAAAAACAGCTGATTATGCAATTCTAGTCCGAATTCTTCGGAAGAAAAAGTTCGTGCAAATTTTTACAGTGGAAAAAAATTACTTCTCATTTTCTCTCGAAATTGTACAAACATTGCTACGTGGAATGCTTTTGGACAACTTTGGACTATTACGAACTGTTTTTTAATTTACGAGGAACACGCCTTATACTGATAACTCTAAATTTTTTTGGCAGAATAATTAGAGCTGCAAATATGGCCTTAAATGTATTAGTGTTTACTCTTCCATATAGAACTTGTGGGCACCACTGCTCTAATGCAATTTCACTGTTCATTTCCTACAAAACCAGGGCGCTTCAGTTTATAATTAAATTAGGAATCCTGATTAATAAGCAATGTACACATATTTATACTCATACAAGCTTATGTACATATTTACCGATTATTAGACATTTGATTGGTTTTCTCTCTTTCCCTTTTCTCCCGCAGAGCACGTGGTACCTATTATGTGACTACCAATGCCAAGCCACCGTTCGCCCGCGGTTTTCCTGGTAAAGGCAGATCGGCTATAACCGGTGAATACCAAGGAGTTCGAAGAAGACGCCATTTGCCTGCATTTTGAATCCACTTTGAAAAGTGTCCTCTTTTCATTTATGTTAAACTAATTTTAGTTTTTTTTGTGATTTATTTTGTAGTTGAGTTTTTAAGTAGGGTGTATCTTCTATATTAAGTAAACTGCTGTTTTATGTATATATGTATGTATGTTTATTTTCGACACTGTGTATGTAATATGTTTAAACACAAAGTGAAATAAGATTTAAGTTAACTATCGTATACTATATTTTAAGAAAATAATAATATTTAGTTTTTCGAAAGAAAAAATGTAATAAATTGTTGAAGCTGTAAGAAAAAGCTTATTTGATATCAAATATGAATTATTTTATTTGTGATTAATGTAGTCCAACTGTTTGTGAATACTGTCAGATACATACCAGAGACTGACAAAAATATAATTATAAGCAGCGTTTAAAAACTGATATGTGTTTAAAAACGGATATGTGTGATTGATTTCGCTTTTGCTTCGACTTCTGATTCCAAACATGCCAACAGTCGCAGTTAAGCTAGAGACAAAACACGAAAATTTATACCAAAGACTATAAATATATAAAGATGTTCTACGTAGAATATTAAATAAAAACACTAATTGTTTGCCTTTATGGTTGCTGCGGGGGAAGTAACAAAGGGAAAATAAACTGTTTGTTATCTGAGCATAAGCAAAGAGAGCACAAAATTTTAGAGCATAAACACTTTCTATATGTGCATTAGTATGTAGTAATGTGTATTGTTTTGGTAAATTACATTTTGATTTTGCCGCTGGATATACACACACACATATGTAACGAGTGATTTTTTTTTCTATTATCTTTTTGGCAACACTAGTTTTGACAGCTCACGCACGTTTTGTATCTTGTGTCACTGTCAAACATCTTCAGTTTGGTCTATAATTTAATCATGAATCGTCTTACAAACGAACAACGCTTGCAAATTATTGAATTTTATTACCAAAATGCGTGCTCTGTTAAGAAAGTTCATCGCGCGCTTCTTCCATTTTATGGTCAGTTTAATCGACCTACTGAGGCTTCTATTCGGGCTATTGTAAAAAAATTTCGCACCAAATTTACATTGTTGGACATTAAACCACCAACACGCTTACGTAGAGTGCGAACTGAAGAAAATATCGCAGCCATATCGGCCAGTGTTGGTGATGACCGTGAATTATCGATTCGGCGCCGTTCGCAGCAATTGGGCCTCTGTTACTCCACTACGTGGAAAATTTTGCGGAAGGATTTGGGTGTGAAGCCTTATAAGATACAGCTGGTGCAAGAATTGAAGCCAAACGACCTACCACAACGCCAAATTTTTGGTGAATGGGCTCTTGAAAAATTAGATGAAGATCCACTTTTTTATCGAAGAATTGTGTTCCGCGACGAGGCTCATTTCTGGTTGAATGGATACGTGAACAAGCAAAACTGCCGTATTTGGAGTGAAGAGCAGCCGGAAGCATTGCAAGAGCTACCAATGCATCCACAAAAAACAACCGTTTGGTTCGGATTATGGGCTGGCGGCATCATTGGGCCGTATTTCTTCAAAGATGATGCGAATCACAACGTTACTATGAATGGTGAGCGCTACCGTGCGATGATAACAAACTTTTTTTTGCCCAAAATGGAAGAGCTTGACTTGCATGATATGTGGTTTCAACAAGACGGTGCCACATGCCACACAGCACGCGAAACAATGGACCAATTGAGAGGCGAGTTCGGTGAACAGTTTATTTCACGCTTGGGACCAGTCAATTGGCTGCCCAGATCGTGCGATTTAACGCCTCTAGACTATTTTTTGTGGGGCTTGTATAGCGACAAGCCCGCTTCGATTAACGCACTGGAAGCCAACATTGCCAACATTATTCGTGAGATACCGGCCGAAATGTTGGAAAGAGCATGCCAAAATTGGACTAAGCGGATGGACCATTTGAGGCGCAGCCGCGGCCAACATTTGCATGAAATAATCTTCAAACATTAAATTATATCGACTTAACTATCGATCCAAATAAATATTTCATGCATTTTGCTGAATTTTAAGTGTTTTTTTTTAAATTTCCGATAGTTCTTAAAAAATCACCCATTATGTATGTAAATGATGTTAATTGAAAAATTTTTTTGTATGGTATATTTTTTGATCAAGCACATTCAAGTAGGAGAAAAAATATGAAATAAATAAGAGAACTTTCTTGGTTGGAAATAATTAATGTGCCAATTAATTACGTGTAACAATGCGACCGATTGTGTTATTGTAGGGTAAAAATATTTGTTTTATTGTTGTTATAGTAAAACAAATTCGATTCGCACCGAACTATAATTACTTGTTTTACTTTGTTTTGTACAAATACAAAAATATACAAAAAATCTCAATTGTATACTTACTATATCTGTATGTATAAAGCAAATAAAACGTGAGCTTACATAAGTTTGCAAACCATATCTAGGTATTTATTATATTCTTTACAAAAGTAGGTATATTGTTTATTTATTGCGTTAAAATTTTGTTTTGTGTAAAATTTCAGTGCTGGTTTATTTGAATTTATATGTTTCCCATGTCGAATGTTTTCTTAGCAGTGTAAGAACTAATAAATTTAGCATTTCCATCGAGTGTTTAAAGCTCTCGTCAAACCAAAAGGAATATATTGCATATTTGCTACAATTTACGCATTGTTCCACAATCGATTTTGTACGGAATCCATCGTCAAATTATACACTGAGAGTACAATGTATGGACGTAGAACATCTTTATATATATAGTCTTTGGTTATATATTACGAAGACTTCTGCAGTCGACATGTTTGAACGTTTTTTGGTTTGACTGACTTCAACTTCAAATAAGTTCGGAAGTTTAAGAAAAGTTTTAGTTTTAAGTTCGAAAGCTAAAGTTAAAGAAGTTTTGCTTTCTTTTGACTTTGATGTTTGAATTGCGCTTTAAGTTAAAATCTTTGTTGATGCTTTATTTTGGTTGAATGTTGCTTTTATAAATACTGTAAATTCTTTGGTGCATGCGTACTGAGTGATGTTAAATAATAATATAATTCCAATGATCAGCACTTTTTAAATTTATTTGAGAAGTATCTTTATAAGGTAAATAAATTGAACAAAATTGCGATTCTGGGCTAAAAAAGCACCTTTGTGCTAACCAATTCTATTTGTATAAACAGAATTGGGATTATAACCAACTCCGAGTGAGTTGGTTATAATGGGTTTGGGGAAAAGAAATAAAACGAGTGTTATTATTTCTTTTCAAATAAAATGAGTTTTTATTAACAATATGTTGGTTACCTTTTTCCTTTTAAATGTCTAACGTTGGTTACAATAAACGTGCACAATAAAAAATACAATACGTCCAAATAAGGCTATAGAATTTTCAATTCGCTCTGGCACTTCTCTTCCTTTTGGTAAAAGTCGAATAAAAAACATTTGCCGGAAAAAATGAAAAACTTTAGCCAATCTCAAGCTGACATTAGATCGAATTGCCAATGCGAACAATAGAGCGGTGAGTATAAGGTTACTTCAACAAAGTGGTAAATATAGAGTTAGTTCAACAAAATGGTAAGTATAGAGTTTATTCAACAAAGTGGTAAGTATAGGGGAAAATGTAACTAGTAAGTATTAGGTAAGTGTAATATACAAATTTTACAGTTCATTATAATTCATAGTTAGAAATTTTATAAAAAAGATTAAAAATAATAATAAATATATATGCACTTTAAATAAATTCAAGGAATAAAATTTTGCTTCTTGTCCAAATTACTTTGGACAAAATAGATTTTAAAGCATTTTGAAATTCGTATGTACATATGAGTATGCACCTATTTGAAATAAATGTATTGAAAAACAAAAAGATCTCCAAAAATATTCTGAACTACAAACAAAGTAAATCAATTTTATGTTTCAAAAAAAAGTTGTTAAAAAAGTATTAATGTTGTTCATCTTCTCGAAAAAGCTAAAAATTGTCTATAGCAGAATTCATCAAATTGGTATTCGACTGCACTAGCAATATTTTTTAAAGTGTTTCCTAACTTAATCAGTTTCTATACTCCATTAGTGTGATCTTTAACGCAAAAACTGCTCGTTCAAAAGTTACCTGTAATAATTTAAATTTATAAAATTAGCTGTAATAAGTGTTTTATTATTTTGAACAGGATGTTCAAACTTCTTTTCTGATGTTTTCAAACTTTAATGGGCGTATTGTAAGTAATGATGTGATAACTTTTTTATTAGCTGAAAAAAAAAATTTTTTTCGACCAGTTTTTGATTCCATTTTGTTTAAAAAGTATATAACTTTTCTCATAGAAAAAAACACATCGACATCAGAAGTCTTCGTAGTATACAACTTTTCGTTTTTTTGTCTCTAGCTTAACTGCGGCTGTGTGCATGATTGAAATCAGATGTCGAAGCAACAGCTTATGTTTGAATAGCAAAAAATTGAGAAGTCGAAGAAAAAGCACAATCTTACGACTTTTGCTACTTTGACTGCAGTTTTTTAAGCACTGATTGTAAGTACTTAAGGCCCAATCAGACTATTATACAAGTATAAATACTTTCATTAGATTTTGTGAGATAAAAGTCTAAACACATTTGTTGCGACTGTCAAAAAGTCTAACGTAAAAACAGAACACGTTGATCATTGCTCTGTAGCGCTCACCATTCACAGTAACCGTTTGGCTCGCGTCGTCTTCGAAAAAATAGGTCCAATGACTCCTCCAGCAATGACTTTGAGTGGGTGTAATATCTCTTCGTAGGTTACACGCGGATTTTTAGTGCTCCAAAAGCGTAAATTTTGCTTATTTACGTATGCGCTAAGATGGAAATGGGCCTCATCACTCATGATTATATTTGATGAAAAATCATCTTTTTCTTGGGGTCAAATAAATAGCCACCAATATTCCGCGTTCTGGAGCAGTGTAGCATAACATTGTTTATTAACGTGTATTTAACATGTATTTACTACTCAAATGTCAAAACAGAACTGACATCAGAGGCCAATCGCAAAATTTATAGCATTTTCTGATAGGAGGATTACTTTTGCGCCACCTTGTAGATATCGAATAAAAAATCCCAAAAGTGCAAAATGTAGCACGTTCACGTAAGAACTCAAACGTAAGCGAATAAGAGAATTAGCCCCCAGGGCGTTTAGTTTCACTTGACCTTTAAAATTAGCAACTCGATATTTGAAGTTGGCAATTTCAGAGTATTTGAGTATCACAATACGAGTACTCAAAAGGAGTTTGAATGTGAGAAAATTGAATTGTTTCTAACACGACAAAACTGAGTTGAGTGGAGAACCGCAATACAAGCATTAATCTAAATAGTGGTGAGTAGTGTTCTGTTTCTCGTCGTGTGCACATGTCTTTTGTTACTGCTGTCCGTATTTTCTATATATGTACGTTCATTAATTAAATTCATATAAAACCAAATTGCACCGTAATAGGTAGTAAGCTGTGTACATGTGTTTATTTTTCTTACTCTCTTTTTTTACCGTTGTTCGTATTTTTTATATACATACATATGTTCATTATTAATTTCGTATGAAATCAAAGTGCACTGGAATAGGTAGCAGTATGTGTACACGCGTTTCTTTTTGCTTTTTTTTTTTTTTTTGTTTCTTCTTTCACCGTTATTCGCGTTTTCTTTATGTGCACAATATTAATTTCTTCTGAATGTACTTCGTTACCTTGTAGCGTGGAAGTTGTTGGACTAAATTTCGCTAATCTGAACAATGTCGAAGGTATATACACTGGGCACTGATCAGTTTGAAATAATTTAATTCCAACATTTTATATGCTGCAACAGAGTTTGTTTTAGTCTTTCGTGTTGTTATTGTTTAAGTTAAACCTCCACGAACACTACTCCCTCTTCCAGTTCCAGTACAATGTACGGCATATGTAGGGGTCATCCCCTGAGTACTGGTCCAAGATAAAAATAAAAAATATATATGTAGCCCAAAGGTGACTGACTGACTGAAATAGTGATCTGTCAACACACAGCCCAAACCACTGGACGGATCGTGCTGAAATTTGGCAGGTAGATGTTATGACTTACATACCCGCTAAGAAAGAATTTTGTTTAATTCTACCACCAAGGGGATACTATAGGGGATGAACTTTTATAGGAAACTTTGTTGGTGAGCGGGCCAAAGCTATTCTTAAATAAAACTTCAGTTGTCTGGAATAAATTAAACATTTCTGTTAATTGTATATTTTAAGTTGTTTGTATTACATTCGTTTCTTGATTAATAGTTTGCTTGTTTCAAAACATTTTTTTATTGTTTATTGATTTTAAATTTAATACCACATAATTTATTTATAAAATTTTTTTACAATTAATTTAGTTGGAATTGTTTTATTATTTTAGCATTTGATTACATGATTGATATAAAGATAAATAATTAAAATTGATTTCATAAGTAATAACTTTTCATTTAAGTTTTTTTTTTTTTGTTAGTTTTCTCATTAATACATTTTTTTTTAAAGAAATTTTGATGTTTTTTTGGATGACAGTGATTTTATACAAACTTTATAGATATAAGTATATTTAATTTTTTGTTAGTTTCTTTATTATAATATATTTGGGTTGTTAATTAAAAATAACACACAAATAGTTGGAATGAAAAAATATAAATTATTTAATTTTTAAGTTTTCTTTTTCAGTCAATTGTATCTACTAGAAATTTAAACGTTTAATGGCATAACAATGAGAAATTATAAAATGTAACATTTTATTTTTATATGTGTACAATATGATAAATAAATATTATTTGTATTAAATTTTATTATAATAATAAAGTTATCTGTTACAATAATAAATCAAACAAACAACAAAAACATTAAGAAATATTTTCTTTTCTTGGGCGGTTATTTGTCAGAAAAGGGTTCGCTACAATATTGTGTTTTACTCGGGTACTTGATTTAAATTTTCAATAAACATCTAAAAGTTTAATTGTTTTGTTTAAATTATAATTATCCAATTTACCTGCTGTTATAAGTGTTGTAGGTTGCAATATTATATACGACTATAGTAGCCCGGCCCACAATATATTAGCTCTATTCACAGTCTCGTGCAAATGGTATTACATCATTGCATTTGCAAAATGCAATGCATGTTTAGCATGTTTTTACTCTACACTAACAACACAGCAATGCACTTGCTAGTCGTATGTGTATATGTAATACTTAAAACCTATAAGCCCTATTCACGATCTTGTGCAAATAGCCTTGCATCATTGCATTTGCAAAATAGTGGAGCATATTTTTCCTCTACACCAGTGATGCCCAAAAGTTCTATATGGAAGAGCAAAACACCAATACATTTAAGGAAAAACTAGTTTTATTTAATATTTTTTGTTGTAAAAAGCAAAACAATTTACAAAAACAAAATTCACATTGATAATCGCTGTCGTCAATGTTTACCAACAAAGCATGCGAAAGTGATGTTGCTTTGCTTTTGTGTGTGTGCAGTGAAGAACGAAAAAAAAAATATGAAAGACAAAGTTGTTTGTGTATATATCATTGCTAGTGCTGAGCGCAGTATTTGTGTATGAAAGAGTACAGCCTTATATCTAAGCGCATTTACAAAAGTAATTGAGTATCAAGCGCATAGGCCTGGGCTTGTTTGCTCCACACTAACAAAATATGCAGCAATGCACTTGCTAGTATTATGTGTTTATTGCAATACTTAAAACCTATAGTTTTTATATGCTCTACTTATGCACAAGTTAATTGCAAATCGTCAGCTGACAATGAGCCCTATACCTAAGCGCATTTACAAAAACAATTGAGTATCCAACGCATAGGCCTGGGCATGTTTGCTCCACACTAACAAAATATGCAGCAATGCACTTACTGGTCTTATGTGTTTATTGCAATACTTAAAACCTATAGTTTTTATATGCTCTACTTATGCACATGTTAATTGCAAATCGACAGCTGACAATCAGCGATCCAAGCCAATTAGTTCGTAATCGCCGCTTAGTTGCCGTCGCTCATCCCACATTCAAATAACACCAAGCGATGTCTCTATCTAACTTAAAATCGCTTTTGCTACTCGTATTAAAAAGTCCAGTTAATGTTTCTTAAAGCTTTTTTTCGGCTTATTTATTTTTGATTAAAATTTCAGTAAATTATTTTCTACTCTAATCGCCGCTTAGTTTCCGTCGCTCATCCCGCATTCAAATAAGACCAATCGATGTCTTTATCTAACTTAAAATCGCTTTTTCTACTCGTATTAAAAAGTCCATTAACTGGTTCTTAAAGCTTTTTTTCGGCTTATTTATTTTCAGTAAATTATTTTCTACTCTAATTATCAATCAGCTGTGAATTTCATGCTTTACAGAAAGTAGTGCTAACTGAAGCAACAGAGGTAGTTTACAATTGATATTGCAATTGCATATATTTGTGAATAGAGCTTATGTATTTGAAATTAAATATTTCTGCAGTTGGATGTATTTTGTTTTGCAAATTTTAGGACTAGTATATTTTATGCATTCCACAACACTTGCAACGGCTTGTGAACTGGGCAAATATGTTTCATTTCACATATTTGCTGAATATATAAAATTATTTATTTGTCTGCCACAGCATAGTTTTAGGGTTAATTTTTAATTATTTAACTTACTTCTTGCTAAATCACTTAACAATTAACTATAACTTAAATTAAGTTTGTTTTAAGTTTTATTTGCTTAGTAGTCAGTTATTTATTTACAAGTTGAACTTAAATTATTCACAAAAGCATTTCATGATTTGCTATCTCTGTTTTGTAACTTCATTTAACATATTTACAAAAGTTATTTAATTTACTTAAAGTACATATTTCTAATTATTCCTGTTTTTTTAAATAATTTTAACTAAATTCGAAAACTAACAGAAATCTTATATAAGTGAATTATGATGTTAAAAATTTATTGTCAACACAGCCTGAGAGTGAGTACCTCTCATAAAGATATTGAAAATTTAAGATTATACTAATTATTTTTACTAATGAAAGTAAAATCTGCTCTTTTCTTGATTTAATTAATAATATTAGCAATCAAATTTTGTAAAATTAACATGTTTTTTGGATCATCTTCAAAGTATTTTTTATAAGTTGGTGTTTAAAGGTCAAATAAACTTTGTTGGTTGCTTGAAATTATTTCATGAAAGTTTCCAACTTGTACGGCCATATTCATAAAAAAAATTATAATTAATTATTAAAGATTTATTTGGTAAATTTTGTACAAAAATTGACAACTAAGCGTATAATATATAAACGTTATATATTTTTTATGCTTTAATCTATAAAGTGCAGTATACAACTAACATGAAAACCAGAGATCTGCAACCGGGACCTTTTTTAATCTCACTACACTCGCCTTAACTTGAGTTGCGGTGTGATTAGCCACCGCATATGTTTGCACAAGCATATTGTTTGCTTATTAGAGCTTGCGTTTGTAAATTTAAGTATATAACATACCCAATCAAGTTTAGGAATGGGCGTCCGTGTTGATTATTAAATTTTTATATTTCTAATATTATATGATAATGGGTTGATATCATTCGTCTAGCTCGAGTTCAATCCTGGCTAAAGCCAAGAAATATTTTTATTTATAATTATAACAATAATTGCGGCGATCAATAACTCTTGATCAAAGAAGACAGGAAAAAATAATTGAATGCACTAAAAGCTGGGGGACAACTAGCTGTTTCGTAGTCGCTAGACTACTCATCAGCACCCACTAGGATTCGAACTCAGCACCATGTAAGCATGATGTACTTTTAATACGGCTGTTTAACCAACTCAGCCACTGAGCCCTCATTTATTTTTTCGTCTATATTTGTCTCATATTGATCACATGTCTTCTTTGATCAAGAGTTATTGATCGCCGCAATTATTGTTATAATTATAAATAAAAATATTTCTTGGCTTTAGCCAGGATTGAACTCGAGCTAGACGAATGATACCAACCCATCATCATATAATATTACAAATATTAAAATAAAGTTCGACTATTTAACATTAATACATATTAACTTTTTAGTTTATTGTTATTAAATATCTAATTTTTAACATCGAAATAAGCTACAGATCTTAGCACGAAGGAAAGCATGGATATCAAGGCAGACTAGCCATACAGACCTCGGAAGTATGCAGCAAATACGGAAGGAAATATTACACAGTTAGCAGTCTAGATAAAGTACTGACACTAGGCGAAGATGGATTACCAATATCGAGAAATGGTTGAACAGACGGCATGGGAATGGGAACTATTACCTGATTCAAATGCTGTCAGGTCACGGCTACTATCGGAGCTACTTATACAAAATGGGCAAATGTAACACACTCTTTTGTTTATACGAAGAAGAAGAAGTCCTGGATGACGCCGAACACACTTTCTTTAAGTGTATTCGATGGGCGGAAACTCGTAGAGAACTGGAGATGGTAGCTGCCTCAATAACGGTAGAGAATGTCGTGGACATCGTGATAGTGTGCAAGGCTAACTTTTTAGCGGTATCGCGATTCTGTGAAAAAGTTGTGCGGACGAAAAAGCCAGATCTGGACGCCGCAGAACAAGATCATAATCAGGATCCCAGACGAAGGATAGTATAAAGTGAAGGGCTGATTAAGCCATTGGGAATCCACCCCGAAGCAATGCTAAGGCGGTCCCGGGGTGGAAATTTTTATCCCAGCATCTTTTGGAACCCGATCTATAACATCCACAATAATCGTGTTGAGTCTGTTCAAAATCAATTTCTTATTTTCTGCCTAAAGCCTAGTATTGAGATTGAATGCGCAAAAATTTTTCAGCAACACTACTTATTTCGTACGGAAAAATTGAGATGTACTCAGTGTTGTCTATTTTTTCTCTTATTAATGTTTCTTTTTTAATTTTAATCATTTTTGTATGCAGTTTGAAAGAATTTCGCACGAAATAATGAACTCAATATTAGCATTAAGAAACGTTTATCAAGGTAGGTTCCCACTACCATCATATTCGACGAGATTAGCTGAAATTTTTCCTATCAAATGTAAAAAGCCGAAGAACTACGCTTAATATATATGTTAATGTTAGCCTTTATATGGTAACATCCAATCTTTATTTAAGTTAGAGACAGACGTGTGTAAATGAAAAAACTTGTTTTTTCTGTTTTGACAGATATTATTAGAGTATTTTTCTTTTTAACTTCTCAACAATGATTCTGATGATTAGAGTAGCTCCTATGAAATGTCGACATAAGATAGCTGGGAAACATAGAAAACAAGTTAGTCATAATTTTTTATTGGTATCGAAGTGCAAATACTTGTTTTAAATTCTAAATGTTGCAATAAAAATTGCTGTTTTAAGGCAATCATAAAAAAGAGCATGAAAACTGACGATGTGTAATATATATAATATATTTATATATTATATATAATATATTTATATATTATAAATAATACATTTATATATTAATATATAATATATTTTTTCTTTGTAGAAGAAGAAACATTTTCAAGATATTTATTTCTAAAAAAATTTTTTTTTTAAATACTTGCCACGTTAATTGTGTATTTCGAAAAGAGCAGATTTTAACTTTATTATTTATCTAATTTATATTTTGTTATTACACAATGCCCGACGAAAATACTCATTTACATGTTCCTAACATCAATAAATTTAAGTTAATTTTGTTAAATTAAAGTTTGTCTAAAATGTTATTTTACTAATAACAAATATTTTATTAAATTATTTAAATATAAATATTAAATTATTACAATAAATAAATTGCATATGCTAAAGTTATTTAAAACAACATATGTATATACATATGCTTCAAGCGGCTGTAGGTATTGAATGTTGTGAAATACTGTAACTTGTATCTATGTTAATGAACATTTGCTTAGCAACATGTTTCTGGTTAATGTACAAACAACATTTCTGTAGTGCAGATAAAGAATGTTAGTTTTTTACATGAAAATCAAACAGTCAAATAACAACAAAACAATAAATGTAACTAAATTTTATATGTTCCTAGAGAGTGCCATTTTATATACAGTGCATAAATAATATAGCATTAAAAAAATCAGGCTTCAGAGCCGATATCCTATAACTACAAGATATTCTGGTGCTTAAAATAAAATGTTTTATTGAAATAACTACAAATTAAATAAACTATTTTGCCTTCAATAGCGGTTTTTATGTTTTGTATTAAAGCATTATTGTAGAGCTTGTACATATTGTAGATTTAGTTAATCTTGGTAAATTTAATACAGTAAAATTCGTTATTAGCCACATTGCTTATTAGCGATTTAGTCCAAAATGTGCAATTTTTTGGCTTCAATAAATAAAATACCTGCAAAATATTTGTTACATAGTCCATTAGCGCTATAGTCGATTTTCTTTTATATTTCACCCAGATTCGGTGTGGAAAAACTTAATTTTATGCAAGTTATTAAAGATATAATCCAAAATGGAAATTTAATAAATATTTTCCTAGACATGTTTGCAATGTTAAATGTGTTTTTTTTTTTTGTCAATGAGAGCACTGAAATATCTGCTTTCAGATTTTATATAGTCAAAAAAAAAAATTATTATATAATAATATGGTGTTCATACATACACTTTTTAATTAATTCAATTATCAGTTAATTATAAAATAATTAACTGATAATTCATTCATACTTAATATTGCTAATGCAATTAACGTTTGACAACAGCTGACAGAAAAGTTGTTTACAATTTGATTGTGAATATTTCTTATCAAGGCAGCTTTAATACGGTAGTGGTATAAGCACAGGTGTCTTTCGTTACCTTTCCGTAAATTTGTCAAAAACACATAGACTTCTTTGTTTTTTTTTTTTTTTCAAACAAAATGTTGACAACTGTTCGTAAATTCTACCAACAAAATACATGTTGATGTTTGTTGGTGTTGCATTTATTGTAATTCTGCCACTACCTATTAAAGCTGCCTTGTTTCTTCTGGTTGATACGCCATCTTTTGCATACATTTGAGTTATCAAATTTGAACAAAGTGTGTTCATTGGGTGTTATTGTGCAAACTGAACACGGTTGCTACAGGGTTGTATATTTAATTTTACTAAATATTAGAACAATTAACTGTTAATTGGCAATTAAGTTAATTAAAATTTTGTATGGGTAATTAAAATCAATTAAGGCGTTAATTGCAAAATTTTAATTAAAAGTGTATATATGAACAGCATATAAGTCATTTATAAGCCAAAAAGTGGCTTATATTAAAATGTAACTATAGTCCAATTCGCCTTATAGTCCCCAAAAAGCGTGCAGTTGCAGCAGTGTACTATAAGCGAGTTTTACTGTACTTGACAACCATAAAATTCATAGATTTTTATACCCTTCGCAAAAATGTGAAGGGTATATATAAGTTTGTGATTCCGTTTGTAATTTCTACAGTTTTTTTTTGTGACCCTATAAAGTATATATATTCTGATTCAGAATTAATGGAAAAGTTGATTAAGCGATGTCCGTCTGTCGGTCGTTGAAATACCGTTTCTGAGAAAACCATTAGACATAGAAACTTTTTTCTTTCACCATTCTATTACTCCATATTGCCATGTGTTTCCTATTGAAATTCAGTAATATCGGTTCACGTATAGCTGAGATATATTCAAAATTTTTGCAAAAAAAAAAAATTGTTTGTTTTGCTTCCAACTATACAAAAAAAATTTTTTCAGATATCGGTCCATATATACCCGAGATATAGCCTAGACTGGGTTTTTCATAAAAATGTCGCGTAAGCGAACTTAAACAACTTTTTTTTGTGCAAAAGCAGTTCTGGTTATGAAATAAGGTTATATAAATATGGAAAATAAAAATTTCCGATATCGGTCCATATATGTATAGCCGAGATAGAGCCTAAATCTGGTTTTTCATGAAAATGTCACGTAGGCGAACTTAAGCAACTTTTTTGTGCTCAAAAGCAGTCTTAGTAATAAAATCAGGTTATATAAATATGAAAAATGAAAATTTCGGATATCGGTCCATATATACCCCGGATATAGCTTAGAACGTGTTTTTCATGAAAATGTCGCGTAAGCGAACTTAAACAACTTTTTTTGCTCAAAAGCAGTTCTGGTAATGAAATAAGGTTATATAAATATGGAAAAAGAAAATTTCCGATATCGGTCCATATATATCCCAAATATAGCTTAGAACGTGTTTTTCATGAAAATGTCGCGTAAGCGAACTTGAAAAACTTTTTTTGCTCAAAAGCAGTTCTGGTAATGAAGTAAGGTTATATAAATATGGAAAATGAACATTTCTGACATCGGTCCATATATACCCGAGATATAGCCTAAACCGATTTTTCCATTAACATTTTTTTTTTTTTTTTTTTTTGCTGAAAAGCAATTCTCGTTATAAAAGAAGGTTACTAAAATACAGAAAATGGAAAATTCCGATATCGGTTGATATATAACTGAGCCTATTTAGTTCAAATTTTTAAATATACTATACATATACGAGACTATTGTGAAGGGTATTTTAGATTCGGCCCAGCTGAATATACCACACTCTTACTTGTTTAATTTACTAAGGCCCAGTTTTTGAGTTCGTATTTAAATGTTATTTAGCTTTAAGTTCCATTTAAAGCCTAGTATTGAGATTGAATGTGCGAAAAATTTTCAGCAACATTACTTATTTCGTACGGAAAAATTGAGATGTACTCAGTGTTGTCTATTTTTTCTCTTATTCATGTTTCTTTTTTTAATTTTAAGTATACATGTTTGTATTTCGTGCGAAAAAAACTTTGCTTATCTTATTTCGCAGCTGAAAAAACAAATATTCCCAGAAACAATTTTAATTGAAAACATGTTGCAGATACATATTGTGTGTTTTTCGCTTTAAAAATTCAGTACTACATTTCTAAACTTATTTCGCAGATATTTCATACAAAACACTTTTGTATACAATTTGAAAGAATTTCGCACGAAATAGTGAACTCAATATTAGCCTTAAATACGAAAATCGTTTTTGCACTTTTTCACTACAAATTTGGACTAAACTTAAATGCCCAAACTTCTTCATTTAAGTTTTTCCCATAGTCCATATGGTTTTTGTGTGCTTGCATTTGTATTAGTGCAAGAAAGGTAAACAAAACACACATACGTAATAATATAAAAGCGTTAACCTTTTTTTTTGTGTTCGTACGTTTAGGAAGCATTTGCTCTTAAATCTATTACATTTTGTTTAATTTACGATTTTATACGCATCGCTTGCCATAGTTTATACCTATCGTAATGTTTTTCGATACGTTTACGTATCATAAAGTAATTCGATATCGCATGCGGTGATTAGACCCCAGGATGATGCACGAACATAGCGCAGAAAGCCAGCATAGCTGTGCCGTATTTGCCTTTGCAGATTGGAGTTTAGAAATTATGATATTTCCGATTCATAATAGATGTGAGCAATGTAAACACTGCTTCAGACGGTAATAACATGTTCAGAAGAAGTGTTATATGCAAGGTTCGCTCTCTCATTCGTGTTTTGCGGCTCAACATGATTCGCCATACAAAATATTGACAGCGAACCACTTTGGTATGAATCTTGTTCAAGTCTTCAAGTTTGATAACAAATGTTCTCTAGTCTTTGTGCCATATTCGCCTTTCTTATGAAGGTTGGAGTCTAGGCTAAATACTTTGGGTGCTAAAAAGACTTCTCCAGCAATTCAAATAAAAATAAATTAAAAAGGTATAATTATTTTACAGATCACATTATTTGTGCCACAAAATTTACAGTGCAAAATAACAAACAAGTGCAAGTACTAAAGACAAACATGATTAATAATTTCAATTGTAAGTTTGCATATAAAAATAATGTGTGGTTAATAAATAATTGTGTGCAAGTGCGGTTTGTGCCAGTGCAGTTATGGGCAAAAATACTTATTTATAAAACATAAAAAATAAATTATTAACTTTAAAGTGCGGTGTTTGAAATTTAAATAAATTGTGCGGTTTCTGTGCATGTAAAAGTTTGTGCAAAATTATTCAATTAAAATTAGCAAACAAGAAAGAAACATTAGCCCTATTCACAATCTTGTGCAAATGGCCTTGCATCATTGCATTTGCAAAATATTGGTGCACATTTTAACTTTACACTAACAAAATATACCTAAAAATTTCAGTTTTGCAATCTCAAATGCACAAGATTGTGAATAGAGCTATTATATTACACTACGCAAACAAAAATGTTTCTAGCATTATATAGCCACTATATTTTTTGCTAAACTATAGCCAGTTAAACACAAGAATCAGATATTATTTAAAATTCTCTATATTAGTTTTGTGTTAAGAATTATGATTTTTGTTCTTAAGCGACCATAGTGCAACCCCAAGAAGAGTATTTTGGCTTGCTGCCTAGTGCTATTAAAAAAAAATTATATTATTTATTTACAGCAAAAAAGAAAAGAAAAGTGCAATAAAAGCGCAATATTTTTTCTTAATTTTTTACATCTAAATATCTTATCAAATTAGTGTGCGTTTTACTATAAACTACAAATTACAATTTGCATTTATTTTTCTGTATAATAAATTCTAAGTTTTCTAGTTTATGAATAATTTAATTAAATTTTCTTAGATATTTAAAACTAATTATTGTTACTTGCACAAGCAGTATTGTTTTTATTTTTTATATTTATATATTATTTTTTATATTTATAACATCATTATGATCGAATTGTTTACTAAAAAATTGAACACTATAATTTTGATAAATTAAATTTATTTATTTTATTTAAAAAACTTATAGTTTTTTAATAACTAAAAATCAACATCAAGTTCAAGTTGAATTCGGTAGTTGATAAACATTTTCCAAAAAGTAAATTTTTTATTATTTATACACAAAAAAAAAATTTGTTTTGTGTTTAATAACGAAATTTGTTGAATCAATTAAAAAATTGTTTGAATGCGGACCTGTAAAGGAATTCGTATTAATTTTCTGTGTAACACATACAAAAATTTATTATTATTTGCTTTGAAAGCTATATTAATACAAATTAAAAAATATTGCAATTTTTGATATATTAGCATATAATAGACGCTAATCTAATGATCTGTCGATTTCAAAAATACATACATACAGCAGGGTGCAAAAATGTGTACATGTTTGTATAATAAACCCGACCCGTAATAGGTGAGCCACCTTTGTGAACTTCAACTGTCAACTGGGCAAGCAGCGATTCTGAAAAGGGTATGGTGTATGTTAATAATTTGAGATATGTTTTCACTACAGCAGAATTTCCGCCATATGCTGTTAGACCACCTGTGTCTTTGAGATTTAACTTTCAAGATGTTATCAATAACACATTGATCAAATTACTCGTATAATGCTGGAACAGTTACCTCGTGTAGCTAGAAGAGTTATACTTTTTATTTTTAACGCTATTTTACGGCTTGAGTATTATCCTGCACAGTGGCAGGCGTCTAGGATTACTATAAAGGATCCCATTAAAGTAGAATCATATAGACCAATAAGTCTATTACCAACTATTTCAAAACTGTTCGAAAAATTATTAATGGAAAAATTGACTTCAATATTGAATGGTGTGCGATTAGGGTATCCCTAAAGCTACGTACACACGGTTATCATATCTTACAATATTGCCAGTAAAATTGTCTGAAAATGTATTACAATCGTGTGAAGTGCCAATTTTTAACTTACAACGTTGTCAGAAAAACCATTGTCAATCAGTTGTAAGACGACAATGTTGTCAGGCATCTGACAATCGTGAGAACACTCTTCTTCGGCATTACCAGAAAATTGGCTGGTATTGTAAGCTCAGTTTTAATTATCAGATGTATAAAATTAATGCACCGGACAATGGCATCATTGTCAGAAAAAAGTTTGATGGACAACACTGCCAAACAGATATACATAAGTGGCAATGCCTTACAACAAGTCTGAAAATTTTTTCTTCTAACAATCAGACAACCGTGTGAAGTGACAATTTTTTTTTTTGTCAGCTGAATTATTTGTCAGACCTTAGTCTGACAATGAGATTGTAAGATTTTCTTACGATCGTCTGAGCACACAATTTACTTCTGCGGGACAATTTTTCATTGTCACTACATTGTCAGCATGTTGCCAGATCTTACAATTGTGTAACATCTGACAACCGTGTGTACATAGCTTAATCATCAATTTGGCTTTCGGGCTAAACATAGCAGCATAGAACAAACACACAGACTAGTCAATGTCATAAAATTCTGCTCATGAATTTTATTTTTAAATTCGCGAACTATATTATTAAATTTGCGAGCAAACTTTTTTTAAACTCGGGTATTTTTCATTCTTCTCGCGAGTGCCTTAAATCATCATTGTTTGATTTTTTTCGTTCGCGAAAAGAATGAAAAAAGCAATTTATTTTTAAATTCGGGAGTACAAATTAAAAAGCAAGAGAATTAAATAAAGTTTTATTCGTGAGCAGAATTTTTTCCTAACTTGAAAAAAATCTTCAGGAAATTTAAAAAAAAAAATTCATGAAGAAGACGAAATAATGAGAAAAACAAATAATTGGATAATTTTTTATATAAAATGAACAAAGGAGGGCTCAAGCTTATTACGATTTTACGTTATTACGTTTGAATTTTATATATAATATTATTAACACATTTTTCTTTTTAATTCTCATTTTATTTATATTTTTAGGGTTTCAAGTTTATTGATGACAAGGTTAACACCTATGAAATATAATTTATTTGATTATTCTAAAAGTGAAAAGCTAAAAATTTGACGTTCTGAAATCTTTTCTATTATCCAATACTAGTTTCATATTGATATTAGAAATGATTTCATTTCGAAAAGTTTTTAGTTTTTTGAAAAACTAAAAAATAATTCAATTCCATTTCTGAACGGAATTGAGCTCTGTCATATGGCTGATTTTGATAAATAGCTAGAAAACACAAAAAATAGCTATAACAAACTGTATGAGATACCTGTTCAGAGGTTTTGCACTTTGAATTTCTGTAATGTTTTAACCAAACTATTTAAATATATTAGATTTATAGAACACGAATTAAGAAACTGCCGAGAAAATTTTTATGAAAAACGAAGCAAATTAAGTGCTTCTCATAAACATTTTCTAGACGTGTCTTACATTCGTATTATGGAAACTTCCTATTTTGCAAAATTATCAACTACTAAATTCAGTTTGAGTTTAAGTAATGTTAATGTTAAGGAAAAATAAATATTTTTTTAATTTGAATAATATTTGTTGGCTTCTGTTATTTTTTAAATTTTGCAGAAGTTTGTTTTATTTACTTATTTGCTATTTTTTCTAGATTCTTTATGCATATAATATTTTAACGGTTTCTGTACAAATTACTGAATAAGAATTGACTCTTTTAGTTAGAAAATTTTTTGTTCATATTTCATACAATTATATATTTATGATTTTAATACTCGTATATTAACAAACATTTTGTTTGAGTTTTATTTTAATCAATTTATTTGTTTAATTATAGGATAGAAAATACAAAATTATAATAAAATATAATAATTGTTTTAGATAAACCAAAAAGTTTTAAGAGATAATAATAAGAGATAATTAAAAAAGTGTTTTTAAAATCAAGTGCCAGTAAATGCAAATAAACGGTTCATTTCAATACTCTCACAATAGTTAAAATAAACTCTCACAATAGTTAATTTGGTTTGCTCATCTGCTGGCTTTGATATGCCGTTACAGTTGCACATCTGAGATGAAAATAAAAGCAGGAATGTATTTGTTGTAACTGAACTTCATGTTGTACGAGTATAAGCAAAAATAGAGATAACACTTCTCCCAGAAAATTCTTTCATAACTCCTTTTAGTTTTTTAGCTTCATGAATAATTATTAGTTGTGCTTCATTTTTTTCATACATACATATTTCTTACGTTGCCTCTACATTTTATTATCTTCTTTTGTAGTTAAAAATTTCGAAATAGAAAAAATTTGCAAGCAATTTTTAAATTTATATCAATATTTTAATGCATTTTCTTCTATAATGAGCAAATTAATCAGCAAACGTTTAGGAAAAAGATTTCCTCAAAATTTTAGTTTTGTTCTCTTTGTCATCTCATCTTTGTACAGTCGCAAATACACATCGATACCTAGCCAAGCCAAATGTGAACAGAGTTCCCGGGGCTCCCGT
The DNA here is from genome assembly GCA_914767995.1 of Thecocarcelia acutangulata. NCBI lineage: Eukaryota > Metazoa > Arthropoda > Insecta > Diptera > Tachinidae > Thecocarcelia > Thecocarcelia acutangulata. The sequence continues at coordinate 96,565,948 of OU612097.1, read as the reverse complement.
GATACCACAAAATAGTAGTCTTTTGTTAGACTATTATACTTAGTTCTATTATATAGTGCTACTATAGTTTTGAACCCCAAATAGCTAGCTTCCCTCTCAATGAGATAGCGAGTTTATCTAGGTACAGAACCACATTTAAGTATCCGCTAATATTGCAGTAGACAAACTGACAAAGGCCTGCGTTCGTTTACAATATGAGGATGTAGACAGAATTGTAAGAGTTTCGCTGAAAATCTGTAAAAACCTTGTACAGCGTTATCCTTTAAGAACTTCACAACAGAGATATATTATATATTCTGTTACTTCACAGCACTTCACAACACATATATCTAATATATTATATATTCTATTATAGCTCTAAAAAGTGTTACTATAGTTTTGAACCCCAAATAGCCTCAGGAACTGCTAGCTTCCCTCTTAGTGACACAGCGAGTTTATCCAGGTACAGAGGTACATTGAAGTGTGCGCTAATATTGCAGTAGACAAACTGGCAAAGGCCTGAGTTCGGTTACAATAAGGGGATAGAGACGGCATGGTAAGTTTCGCTGAAAATCTGTAAAAAACATGTACAGCGTCATTTCTTAAGGACTGCACAACACAGATGTGTAATAAGGCTACCTGTCGAATATTGAGGCTGGCATGGTTCAGGTATGATAACCCCAAGGGGCCTGCCTCAACGTAGGTTGCATATGGTAGTGGTTGTTTTAACAAAACACTGTAACTTGGGGAACCGTTGTAGAAAATTGAAGGAGCTGCACAGCATAGATGGTATATAATAAGGCTATCTGTCGAACATTGAGGCTGACATAGCCCAGTTACAATAAAAGGAGGACTTTTCATCCTGAGGAGTCTGCTCTGACGGAGATTGCGTATTATAGTGGCTGTTTTGGCAAAACACTGTCACGGATGCGAGGAAGTTGAATCTTCTGTTTATTAACTTCTGTGGAAGTTGTAGGAATGAAGAGGAGGAAGAGAGTGTTGAATACTTCCTCTCTTGTAGTCCCGCTCTTTCTTATATAAAACTTTATACCTGGGCAGACCAGTATTGCAAGTTTGGCAGAACTACCGGCATACATTACAGGCGGATTGAACTTTTTCATCCGAACCTCAGGTTGATTCAAAAACGGTCTGCCGCGTGAAAGGTAGATATGTTGAGAGCAAAGCAGTATCACTGTTACTGCGCTGTAACTGCGTCCCGGTGTTACGGAATAAAATCGAGTCAGGATAGGAAAATAAAACAACTACAAATCAATAAACGGCGGCTCGTAAACTCAAACACTGTTTTATTTGTTAGATTTATGGTTTATATATGTTTTATTATCTACAGAGACAATTAATATAATTCACATTAATGATTTTAAACAAAACAGAAAAATAAAATCTTACTCAATTCTGTCCTTTCAATATTCCTCTGAATTTCTCCAGATATAAAAACGAAAATTTCTTTACTTTAATTTTACCACCTTGTGGTTATGCATCCAAGAGTAAAAGCAAATGAGCATTAGATCTGCCCGCCATTACAAAAAAATGCATAACAATCAACGCAGAGTTGATTGTTTACACAACAGCTGATATACTATTGCGATTGTTCAGTTAAATTCAAATTATACAGTGCTGTCAGAAAGGTAATTATGAAATATGTTTTTAAGCCGCAACAATCACACTTGAGCCTTTTCAACATAACCTCATTTATTCTTATTCGTTCAATAACTCAAATTAGATCAAATTATTTGCTGGAATTAAAGTAAAATATTTATAAAACAAAAAACAAAACTGTAAAAAACTTTTAGTAAAAATTAAAATTAATTAATTCGTTTCTTAATTACTTAAAAATATTTAAAATATTTAAGCTAAAATCATTCTTAAATTATTTCATAACGTTGTTTTTTTTTAACAATAATACATTTTATTAATTAATTTCTTCTTTAAATATCAAGAATATCATTTACGGTAATATAAATTATGAATTTAAAATTTCATAATTTTTTTTCACAAATTTAACTAAAATTTAATTTAAAAAAAACCTAAATATAGTTATTATATATAAATTTTTACTATTTATATACAATTTGTTCTACTGTTCGCTTAAAATGTCTATTATGAAACTCTTTATAATCTGTTATAGTTTTTCAATCATTTACAGAAGCTTTTTTTTTTTTTTTTTTTGTTCTTTTTTGTTATATATATTTATTTAAATAATAACTAATTACATACACAACTTTAATACAGTATGGACATTTAAAATGTTTGAATAAATACTTAATAGTTTTTGTTCTTTTTTTTCTATGTTAAAAAAGAGTTAATAAATATAATTATTTTTTCTGAACCATAAAATTAACAACAAGATAGACTTTTTTATATAAATATAATGTTTAACAATTTATTTAGGTTTTTATTTGTTCGAGTTATATTTTATGAATAAAAAATTATGTAATTAAAATATGTTTAAGAATTTTTTGAAGTTTGTGGTTATTGTCGGCTTTAGCTTGATGTTTTTGAGTTTTAGGGAAGAGAAGTATGAAACTGATTAAATAAAGTAAACTTTAACTTAATAAAGTAAACTTTACCTTGAGTTTTTCAGAAAATTTCCGCATATTTAAGTAAAATTCCAGAAAAACACTTTTTAAACTGGAATGAGTGAAGTTTTTAAGTCAAATATTTCAAGATAAGGTTTAAAGTTTTTTTCTTCTTTTTTTTTTAATAAAGGAAACTTTAAAAGATCTAGGTAGGCATGCGGCTGAATTCTCCAGAAAGTACCTGGATTCTGCAGCTCACTTCGATCCCATTGCGATCGAATCGAAAAGATCTAGCCAGCATATGAATAAAATTTTGGCGATGTATCTATATGCAGTGTACTCGTAAAATCTTGAAACCTTCTTTGCACGCTTGGCAACGGAAAATATTATATTTATATTTGTTATTTATTCTTCAATAACCAAAAAGCCTCTCATAGGCCGAAACGATTACATGGATAACGTGAGAGTAAGATCTCATCTAATGTATATTATAACATATAAACTATTATATAAATATATAATGCTTAATTTAAAAAAGAAAAGTAAAAAAAATAGTAATAGAATCAAATCTTAATTTCTAATTTAAAATTTTTACCCTGTCAACAAATCCAAAACTATTGAAAATTTGTGCAAACATTTTCAAAATGAAATTTATACCATATAAATTTATACAATTATAACGTTTATTTCTAAACTTGAGTTTTATTTTTCGCTTAGAAGATAACAGTTATTTTCTGATTTTAATTTATTAGATAATTAATAAGGAGCTGAGTAAAAGACGGGGTTTCTAAGCACACGACAAGTTAAACTGGGACTTCACCCAAACCTTCTTGAACCATCAGAACATTAAATAGGTGATTTTACCAGTAAAGTTCTCGCAAAATAAATATTTTTGTCTAGCATTGGCCGGACTTAAGTAAAAATCACATCTGTTTTAGTTAATTTTTTATGTTTAGTATTAAGATTTGAACACATATCGTTAGTTCATTTTGAAGATTCAATAAATAGTTAAATGTTTAAAAAGAAGATTATAAAAATTATTTGCTGAGTTTTATATATTCCTCTTAATATAAAAGTTATTTTCTAAGTTTTATTTATGCCTCTGAAAATAAAAGTTATATTCTGATTTTTTGGGATTTATTTATTACTCAGAAAATAAAAGATATTTCTAAAAAATAAAAATTACTTCATGAGTTTTACATATTATTCCGGCAATAAAAGTTATTTCCTGAGTTTTACTTATTCCTCAGAAAATAAAAGTTATTTTCCCGAGTTTTATTTATCCCTTAGAATATAACAATTATTGCTAAAAAAATAAAAGTTGTTTCTTAAATTGTATATATATCTCAGAAAATGTAATTTATATTCAGGTTTTTATTTTCCAATTAGAAAATAAAAATTATTTTCTTAATTTAATTACTTTTTGGGTGTACAACCATTTATTTTTTCCGAAATAAAAATTGCTTTATAGCCTTTACTTATTTCTTCGGCAATAAAAGTTATTTTCTGAGTTTTATCAATTTCTGGCAAAATAAAAGTTACTTCCTGAGTTTTACTTAGTCCTCAGGATGTAAAAGTTATTTTCTGAGTTTTATTTATTTCTTTGAAAATAAAAGTTCCTTTTTAAGTTTTACTTATTTCTCCGAAAATAATAATAGTCATGATCTATGAGTTTTGTTTATTTCTCAGAAAACAAAAGTTATATTCACTTAGAAAATAAGAGGAATTTTCGGAGTTATATTTAGTTCTAGAAAAAAGTTATTTTCTTAGAAGAGAGTTTTTTTTTCGTCTATATTAGGTTCTAATATTGATACCAATAAAAAAAATAAAAACCGCCTTTTTTTGTTTCCCAGCTGTCTATGTGTCGACATTTCTCTAAATCACATTTTACAATAAGATGGGGCAACATTCTATACGTCAACTTCGTCAAGTTCGTCAAATTGTTGGCCAGAAAATCATATCAACTGGCCACCCCGTAACCCGATTAATCATCAATGGACTTTTTCCTTTATCTTAAAAGCAAAGTTTTCAGTAATGCAAAACATTTCAATCGATACTTGTAGAGCTGTCATCAGAAATTTCTGGTCTATGTTGCATCAGTGCCCAATTGAACAAGAATCACATTTAAGTGATGTAATTTCGAAATAATAAAACCCGTAAAGCAGCTCTGGGCTGGAGAACAGCTCTCTCTTAATCGTAATTATGTCTTATGTGCGGTCATGCTCGTCGTTGTTGTTTGGCCTTCGAGAGTTTTACGTCTTACTCTCATTGGCTAACTGTCTACCTCAACTAAAGCTCTAAACACTTAGACGACAGCAGATTTCACAACTTCACGGCTACAAATGAAGTTAGCTTAAAATGCTGCCGTCTCGTCAGCAACATAATTATTTTCAAGACAGCAGCAGCACTATGTGTATTTAAACAATGCAAATTTTAGAGGTGCCACATATATATTTTACAAGAATAAAATTAAAATTACGGACTGAAAACTTAATAATATCACGTAAAGTTGTAAAAACTCATCAATTTATTTGTTTATTTTATTTATATGAATTTTAGTTCTTATTGCTGTTAATTTATATTTATAGTGGCAGCACTGCATTTACTTTTTGCTGCTTTCGAAAATAGAAATTAGTCTAAGTTGGCAGCAGCAGCAAATGCTATTGTGAAGTCGTGCTGCTGTGATGTCGTTAAAATAATTGTGTGCATCTGAACACATGTATTTTATTTTTGACAGATTGCTGCTTGCTGTCTGCTGTCGTCTATGTGTTTAAAGCTTAATTCTACTAGTTTACAGTTTTTTTTCGAGATATTTTATTGTTAACCAAGCGGCAACTTCCTATGCAAAGGCATAGGTCGGTACAGTTAGTCACAACGCAGTTAATACCATCGTGGGCATATAGTCCGTTCTCCGCCCATGCTGTGCCTTCTTTACCCTGCAAATTTATTTGCAACTGCATAGTTACATAAATAAATAAATAAAAACCCTATTTCATTTACTTTCATAATAAATAGTTTTATCGGGTGGTTAAATTTCAAGGGCCGATGTTGAATGTGAACCACACCTAAACGCCAAGTTTTTTTTCCGAATTTTATTTGACATTTCTCTATTTCAGATTTACTCAATTTGAACCATGGAGAGATACACAATCCAACAACGTGTTAAAGTTATCTAGACTTATTATGAAAATGATGATCAATTTTCGAAGAAAATCATCTTCAGTGATGAGGCACATTTTCACCTCAGTGGATTCGTCAATAAACAGAATTGCCGCATTTGGGCGAATGAGAATCCAAGAGTGACTGTCGAAAAACCAATGCACCCACAAAGAGTGACTGTTTGATGCGGTTTATGTGCTGGCGGCATCATCGGACCGTATTTTTTCCAAAATGAGGCCGGTCAGGCAGTTACTGTGAATGGTGTTCGCTATCGTGAGATGATAACGAACTTTTTATGGCCCGAATTGGAAGATATGGATGTAGACGATATGTGGTTTCAGCAGGACGGTGCCACTTGCCACACAGCTAACGAAACAATTGCTCTTTTGCGCAACAAATTCAATGGCTGTGTTATCTCACGCCAATTGGCCGCCAAGATCATGTGATTTGACACCGTTCGACTTTTTTCTTTGGGGTTATTTGAAAGAAAAGGTGTACGTCGATAAGCCAGCAACGATTCAGCTAAAGGATGAGATAATTCGGCACATTAACGGCATAGAACCTCCATTATGCCTCAGGGTCATCGAAAATTTGGACCATCGGATGGAGGTGTGCCGCCGTGATCGCGGCGCCCAATCGGCCGATATTTTGTTCCATACATAATTGAGTAATACCAATATATCATAATAAAATAAAATTACAATAATTTCCTAAATAGTTTGTGTTTTATTCAAAATCAACATCGGCCCTTGAAATTTAACCACCCTTTATAAACAGGTGGCTATTGGTTTTTTATTGATCATTACAAATGTGAAAAGACTTATTTATGATCCATCCTGTATAAAAAAATCAACTTGATGGACTTGCCAATAGATTCGATTTGAAATTGGTTAATAGGTATAAAGTTTAGAGCAGAAAATAGTATTTGTATAGAGACCTGAGATGCTGATGTGCTATGGACACCCTGCACCAATCTATACCATTATGGACACGTAAATAGAGTGGACCAAACAAAACGAGAGAGCTTGAATTCCTCATGATTTCTATATAATTTTTATTTTTTAATTTCTTTTCAGTATTTTGGTGGAATTTATAAAATGGATCAGAACACAACTGAACAATGCGGCCAAATCATCAAAATCAGCACCCGATCTTGCGTAGTCAGGCGTGCCGTGATCCTGCGCTTTCTGCTTAACCTCAAAAAAATGTCTCTTCCCATATCAAAAACTCAATCATTTGGCAGACTTGTATACTTATATAAAATTAAAAACACATAAAATCATTAACAAACAAGTTTTAACAGGGATTTGGTTACTTGTAATTTAAAACCAATGAATATGCATTAATTTGCCGCATGTCGTACATGTACATAGGTATGTAAGTATGTCTGTATGTGTGAAAGAGTTTAGCATATTGGCTTGATATTTGAACGACTTTTTCTTTTGCTTTTTTTGATTAGTAAATAATTTGTTATTGAATTTTCGTACTTTGGTTTCGTTAAATTATTTTGTTAAGCATTCATTTATATGTATGTATGTATATTGTTTTAATTTTTTGTAGTTTTTTCTTTTCTTTTACTTTTATTGTTAAATATTTATTTCTTTAACATATTTGTAATATTGATTGCTTTTATTTTGAATATGTATGAATATGTAAGTTTGAATGCGTGTGTCTGTGTGTGTGTTTGTTTGTCCTTTAAATTGTTTCTAAATTAATTTATTTATTACTTAACTCTTAGCTTATTGTTGCATGTTGTGTTTTTTGTTAATTTTCCTATTGTTGCTGTTGTTGTTGATATTGAGGATATTGTTGTTCATATGTTGGCATTTGTCCCAGTTGTGGTGCCATTGCTGCTGATTGCTGTTGTGTCGTGTAATCGTAACTTTGATAATTGTCTGTTGTATTGGCATCAGGTTGTGGGCTTTCTTCAGCTATTGTCGATGTTGCTATTGAACCGACGCCGGCCATGGCAAAAGGATTATTGGCCACGTGACCTGTCGCACCGTAATTAATGGTGTTGGGTTGTTGCATTTGACTTTGTTCGGTGTATTGTGGCGTTTCACCCTTTTTTATTTCAAATAATAATGTGGGAGGGGGGATTTGTTTTTTAATAATTGTCAAATAAAAGCTTTTTTAATGGTTTTTGTTAAACTTACAAATGATGTTTCCTTTACGTAACCGATTGCAGCTGCTGCTCCCTGAGTAGGATCTTCAGTTATAGCGCCCATTGATGGTGACCAGACTTGTTTCTCTTCTGGCGGCGGCTCAGCCCAGGGTTGTAGCTCGCCTGAGGCAAATATGCCATAGAAGGTACATCCGCATAAATGAACACAAGCGGCCAACGTAAAAACAGTTGTCCAACAACCTTCAGGCTAAAGGGAGGCATACATACATATTTTGGAAATCATTGTTTAAAGGCTTCTTTAACCTTAATTTAAAAGTAGTGTACTTTAAGTGTGTTTTTAAGAAGTATATTTAAAAGTACGTTATTTGCAAAACCCTTTTTTACTTGCTTTACCCTTTTTTACTCTTTAAAGTCTAATTTTATAAAAGAATTTTTATTAAAAGATAATTTTTAAAAATCGTTCTTCTTTGGAAGGTACCTTTTTAAAAAGAGCATTTCTTAAAATCTCTTTCATAAAACTAACTTATTTTTAAAGGTATTTTCTTAAAAAGTTACTCTTTTAAATGTAATTTCTTCAATAATAATTTTTGAAAAGGTATATTTAGAAAAAGTCCTTTTGGTGAAAGTACTTTTGCACTTGTTTAAAAAGTTGCGGTCATATTCATAAAAATGTTTTATATATATTAAAAGTTTATTTGACGAATTTTTATACAGAAATTTGTCAAATGAGTCTGTAATGTAGCATATTTTTATAAATATGGCCAATAGTTTTCAACACATACTTTTCGGAACCGTACTTTTTTAAAAGATATTTTTAAAAACGTACTTATTTAAAAAGGGTATTTCCAAAAGATACTATTTTAAAAGATACTCACTGAAAAGGTATTGATTTAAAAGGTAGTTTTTTTGAAGGTACTTTTATAACATATTCGGAAAGATACTCATTTGAAAGTTACTTTTTCAATAGGTACTATTTTAAGAGGTACTGTTTTAAATGCCAATTTTTAAAAGGTACTTTTTTAAAGGTGACTTTTTTAAAAGATACTTGTTCATAACGTAGTTTTTGAGAGGCAGTTTTTTAAAATGTTGATTAAAGTTCCATTTTAAAAGTCTGATTTTTAAAAGATACTTTTTCATAAGCTTATTATTTTAAGTATTGTTTGGAAAAATAATTTCTTAAAAGCTGCTTTTTTCAAAGGTACTTTGTCAAAATGTACTTTTTCAAAAGATATTCTTTTAAAAGGTAGTTTTAAAGGCACCCATTTTCAAAAGATACTGTGTTGAGAGGACATTTTTAGAAACTAGTTTTTTAAAGGTACTTTTTTAAAGCGTAATTTTTTAAAACATACCTTTTTGCAAATGGCACGGTTTTTAAAAGTACTTTTTAAAAATGTACTTTTTTAAAGGAAACTGGTTTAAAAGGTACTTTTTTAAAAGGTACTTTTGTAAATGTCCTTTTTTTAAATACAACTTATTGAAACGTAACTTTTTTAAAAGGTAATTTTGAAAAGGTACTTTGCTATACAATATTTTTTTAATAGCTTTTGGAAAAGTACTTTTAAATTGTTCCTCTTGTAAATGTGCTTTTTAAACTTCTTTTTTTAAAAGGTACGTTTTAAAAGCTACTTTTCTTGAAAGTAATTTTTTAAAACGTTTTTTTTTTAAATTTCGAGCAAGAATAATACATTTGAAGGTACTTATTGAAAAGTTACATTTTTAAAAGTTAATTTTAAAAAGGGACTTTTCTATACGTTATGTTTTAAAAATACTTTTTAGTACTTTTTGAACGGTACTCTTTTAAAAGGCACCATTTTTTAAGGTAAATGAAATTTATGTCTTTTGTATTTTTTTTTTTATAATTTTAAAAAGTAGTTTTTTAAAAGGTATTTTTTCAAGACGCTTTTGATCAAAAGATACTTTTTTAAAATTTTATCTTCTAAAAAGTTTGTTTTTAACAAGGTAATTTTTTAAAAAGTTTCTTTTTTCAAAAGGTTCGTTTTTGAAAAACTTCTTTTTAAAAAAGTGACTTTTCTGAGAGGTACTTTTTTAAAAAAATATTTTCAAAGGCAGCTTTTTTAAAGGGATATTTTAAGAGGTACATTTTTTGTTTCGGAGTTTTACATATTTTTTTATATATGTACATTTTAAAATTTACTTTTTTAAGAAGGTACATATTTTGAAGGTACTCTTTAAAAGACTCTTCTTTAAAAGATACTTTACTAAGCGGTACTTTTTAAGGATGTACTTTCCTAAAGGTACTTTTTTAACAGGTACTTTTTTAAAACGCGATTTTTTAAAAGTATTTTTTAATTACCTTTTTAAAAGTACTTTTTTAAAAAGCACTTTTATAAAAGATACATTTTTAAAAGGTACTTTTTTAAAAGGTACTATTTTAAAAAGGTACTTTTTTAAAGTTACTTTTTTAAAAGGTGTATTTTTAAAAGATGCTTTTTTAAAAGGTACTTTTTTTAAGATACTTTTTTAAAAGAAACTCGGTTAAAAGGTACTTTTTTTAAGCTTACTTTTTTAAAAGGAACCTTTTTTTAAAGGGCACGTTTTTAAAGGTACTTTTTAAAAATGCACTTTTTTAAAAGAAACTGGTTTAAAAGGTACTTTTTTAAAGGGTACTTTTGTAAATGTACGTTTTTAAAGGTACTTGTTTGAAAGGTAGTTCTTCAAAAAGTGCTTTTTCAAAGGTCATCTTTTAAAAGGTACTGTTTTAAAAGACACTGTTTTAAAAAGTACTTTTTTTAAATGAAAATTTGTTAAACGGTACTTTTTTAAAAGGTTATTTTTTAGAAGGTGCTTTTTTAACAGGGCTTTTTTAAAAGGTACTTTTTTAAAAGGCACTTTTAAAAAGGTGCTTTTTTAAAAGGTACCCTTTTAAAAGGTACTTTTTCAAAAGGTACTTTTTTAAAAGGTATTTTTTTAAAAGATACTTTTTTAAAAGGTACTTTTTCAAAAGTACTTTTTTAAAGGTACTTTTTTAAAAGGTACCTCTTATTAAAAGGTACCTTATTAAAAGGTACCTCTTATTAAAAGGTACGTTTTTAATAGGTACTTTTTTATAAGGTACTTTTGCAATAGGGTCTTTTTTAAAAGGTACTTTTTTAAAAGATACTTTTTTAGAAGATACTTTTTTATAAGGTACTTTTGCAATAGGGTCTTTTTTAAAAGGTACTTTTTTAAAAGATACTTTTTTAGAAGATACTTTTTTAAAAGGTACTTTTTAAAAAGCACTTTTTTAAAGGTAATTTTTTAAATTGTATTGATTTTCAATGGTACCTTTTATTATATGTTTAAAATTTTATTTATTTATTTAAAAGTTACTATTTTAAAACGGTATTGTTTGTTTTTTTTTTTTTTTTTTTTTTTTGATGGAAGGTACTTTTTGATAAAAAGGCACCTGGTTTACAAGATATTTTTTAAGTTGTACTTATTTCAAAGCTACTTTTTTAATATGTACTATATTAAAACGTACTTTTTAAAATATTATTATTAAAAGGTACTTTTTTAAAACGTACTGATTTAAAAGGTGCTTCTGTCACCGTTAGTTTCTTTAAAGTTACTATTTTAAGATGTAAGTAATAGTTTTCAAATGTTAACTCTTGAAAACTGATTTTAGTGAAGTAGTTTTTCAAAAAGCCCTTTTCTACAGAATTCTGTTTTTTAAAAGTTAACTTTTCAAAAACTCCATTTTTCAAAAGGTTTTCTTTAAAAGATTGATTTTTTTCATTCAGTTGTATACTCACATCTTTTTGTATAAGCCCGTCTAAAGCATACGGTACAATAATACCAGCCAAAGTGCCAATACCGTTCGACAGACCCATTAGAATACTGGCATAGCGCGGAGCAATATCCAGGTGGTTGACATTGTAGCCGGAAATAGCAAAACCAGAAAACGCGACACCGCAAGTTAAAGCAAACATGGCACCAGTCTAAAAGAATTAAAGAGATGAAAACAAAATCCAGAACTCTAAAAGGCGGGCAAAACAAACTCACCGCAGTATCGGCATGGGCCACGAAGAGGAAAAATACACCCTCCATACCGAAACCACCACAATTAAACAGCTTTCTGACATTCGTTGTAGACATTATACCATTTTTGCGCAAATGATCAGCCAACATGCCACCAAATGGCACTATAGTGGTCATAATCAAATGCGGCAAGGACCCCACAAAACCGGCTTCTTCAATTTTAAAATGAAATTTATGCTTGAGAAACGAAGACTGAAACAATACCAGCAAATAGAAATTCCAGGAACGGCAAAAGTTGGCCACAATAATGGCATAAACTGGCATTGAACGCACCATGGCCGCCCAAGGAGTAGTCCTCAAATTCGGCATAGTTGGATGCGCCGAGGTTTCACCCAGCGATTTTTCTATATATTTAAGTTCAGGTATACTAATGGCAGGATGTTTACGAGGATTCTCAAAACAAAGCCACAGCCAAAAGCAGTACCTTGGGAGAAGCCATGATCAGAAAGCGGAGCAATTAAAATTATAGCAAAATGAAAGTACTAACCACACTATGCCAAAGACACCGTAGGCATAAAACGGAGCCTGATAACCCACCGCATCGGCCAGAAGACCCGATAATGGTAAACCCACCACCACACCGGCATAGGAACCACTAAAGGCCAAAGTAGCTAAACGAGAACGTTCCATAGGGGGAGCCCAAAAACGCCAGATACCATGACAGGCAGGATAAGTTACACCCTGAGAAAAGATGAACATATTTTAAGCATTTTCGTTTTGAAAAGAATTAAATAAAATATCTATTTCTTGTGTAAACGAAATTTTATAAAAATATAGAAAACAAGCAAGAATAACACAAATCCTAAATACTTTAAGCAAAAGAAATAAAAATCCTTTTATTTATAATCAAATTCATCAGAAACACAATAACAAATCCGCCACGCATGATGTCATCTTCTTAACAAAGAACAGAAGCTTTGATCTGCTTACATTCTAATACAACATAATACCCCCCTCCCACTGCTATTAACCCTCTTGGAAAAAATCAGATTTACAAGAAGAAGAAAAAAACTCAAAACGGATATCAGATGACATACTCACCTCGAATAATCCCTGTAATATACGAACACATATCACTACGTCGCCGTGCATCAGCGTCATCGCGAATGGCACAAACAAATGCAGCGTAGCCGAACTGGCAATCGACAGGCCAAATATTTTATTAGCTGGAAATTTTGATGCTATAAAACCACCCGGTATTTGTGTAACCAAATAACCCCAGAAAAACGATGAATCAACATGACTCTCTGTGGCCACTGTCCAATTCATAAAAGCCGTCTGCAAAAGACAAAAAAAAAAAAGAATACGATGAAAAAAAGAACAACAAACAAACAGACAATAAAAAAAAATCAAAATAAATTCATCATTAAATGTGATTTCTACAATATTTCTTTTGAGAAAAATCGTATAAAATAAATCTTTGAATTCAATTATTTTCATATTCATTGTGCAAATTTAAGCTTTTTGAATAGTGTCCATTATGCTCCCTGTTGCATGAATATGATTTTACAAAATGAACTAGGATAAAAGAAATATCCTATTCGGTGAAGTTTTTTTATTGTTATGTAGAAAAGGCATAAGCTGGTTTCCGGTCTTCCATACATATGAATGAGCCAAAAAACCATTTATATCTCAACATATCGCTCCTTTATTGCAACATAGTCATATCTCAAAAAATGAACTTTTTATGTTGACAATGCAGAATTGTTAACAGTACTACCTTTTGTATTATGCCAAAATTTTATTTAAATTACTTTTAAACTGTTTACTTTAGGAGATATTTTCTGAAAAAAAATTTTGAAGACTTGTACGGAAACTAAAAATTTTAAACGTGTTTTTCTCGAAACAAGCCTTTTTGTGTTATGACTATGTTGCAATAAAGGAGCGATATGAGATATAATAAAAAAATAACCGTTATATTAAATGTTTTCATAAAGAACTTATTTATTCATCAATAACTATATTGTCCCCTTCAAAGTAATCACCCTCAGATATAATACACTTATGCAAGCGTTTTTTACCAATCCTCGAAACATTTCTGAAACGCGCTTTTTGGTATCGCCAACAGTTTCTGTTTCGATTTTTCTTCAATCTCTTTCGGTGTCTTCAGTTTTGGAAAGAGATAACAGTCAGCGGGAGCTAAATCCGGTGAATTTGGTGGCTGAGACATGACAACGGGTTTGTTTTTGGCCCAAAACTCACGCATAAGCATCGATGTGTGAGCTGATGCGTTATCGTGATGCAAAATTCGTTATTGTTTTTTCCACAATTCTGTGCGTTTCTGACGAATTGCTTCGCGCAAACGGCGCATAACTTCAAGGTAGTATTTCTTATTGACCGTACAACAAACGTATAATGCAAGAAGTTTGGTTTTGCGAAACCGCCAAATAGGTGTCCTGGTAAAAGCATATCGCTGAAAATTGGCGATTTTAACTCGCATGTGTACATTGAAATGAACTGATTGAATTTGCTAAAACTGATTTTGCAAAGGAGGTAAAAATATTCCCTACTAAAATTTAATATGTTTTCTTTTTATTTCAATAATTTTTTTTTCACACATTTTCAATTAAAAAATATCTCCTTTTGTTGTCAAATATTTTTGTACGTGTGTAAAACTCATATTGTATTTTTTCGGAAAAAAAAACGCTGAAACGCCAGCAAAACGCACGTTTCTTAGAACACCAAAAATTCAATTAAACGTTTTTCAGAACGCTTTGCAGTTTCAGACTGTGCGTTCTTCGGAACATGGCTGAATATATAATTTTATTATAAAGAAAAATAGTGTTGTATCAGCAATGTCACGGAATTTTTTTGATTCTTCAGAAAACGAATATCTAAATTTTTGTTTTGGGAATGAACTCATTTCTATGAGGCAATGCTAGTTTGATTCTTAAAATTAGAAATGATTTCATTCTGAAATTTTTTAGTTTTTCATTTTTTGAAGAACAAAAAAAAAAAAAAAGGATTCAATTTAGCTCCTTGACATGATGGTTTTATTCGTCGACGCATGATGAATTTTCATTCAAAACTACTTTCTCCGATGAAACTGGAATGGGTATGTAAATAATTGGAATCATCTCATTTGAAGTGAGAATAACCCAGGTTTTGTCGAAACATTATTATATCCACAGAAAATTATTGTGGTGCTCTTTATGGATTGGCGCAATCGTTGGTTCATATGGCTTTAAAAACGATGATGATAGCATGTCTCGCTTAGCTGTTATTAACTTTACTGTCATGTGTTTTCAACAGGAGCTCCAATGGATTTACTTGAAGAAACTTTTGATGAAAGACTAATCTTACATAATGGTCCAATTAGTTGGCCACCAAGAACGTGCGATGTAAGACCAATGAATGATTTTCGTTGGAGCTATGTAGAGTCACTTTTTACGGTAAACCAAGGACAATTGAACAGATGTGTAATTGATCTGCGTTAGCACTTGCCTTGGCGGCCTAATCTGACGGTGGGCCAATTGAATGGAGTGAACATGGGCCTTGCAAGGCTCACACAGGTGGCAACTTATTGCCATATATTTGTAGCCATATGAACAAATCTCTTGCTGAATAGTTCAGACCTTCTAATCCCTCCTGTATGTAATTTGGCTTAGTGGCACCAGTCCCTAGAGTATTCGAAGTTCCAAATGGTAATAGTATTTTTGGGACTACGAAGTCTGACCAATGGTTTAGTTATTCACACTACAAGGTAGTATTCCTTATTGACCGTACAAGCCTGACGTCCTTTTTTCTGGCTTGGCTCTTTTGAACGCTTTCATTGGAGGCCATACACCAATGATGCAATAGTCAGCTGGGCAACATAGAAAACAAACTCTTTATAATTTTTTTTTGGAAAATAAATGTGCTTATTCTTTACACAAATTTCAGACATGGCAAGGTGCGAGAAAATATATCTGAAAATAATGGCAGCTGTTCACGTTGGCAACCATTTTTATTTATCACCGGCCTGGCAACTCCCTTGCTACTAGAACTTAGTGTATGGTCACACACAGCAACTTTAGTTGGGCAATTCTTGACTTTATAGAAGCTTTCGGTGAGGGGAATAAGAAGGGAAAAAGAATTGCCGGTACTCGGCAATTCTCAGCAATTCCTTACTTTTATCTCATGTGTGTATGTGTATGTGCATATACAATGTAAATGGCATAAAGCAAAAGGTAGAGAATTGCTCAAGAATTGCCGAAAAAAGTCTTTGTGTGTGGACAAGAAAGCAATTCCAAAAGAAAATTGCTAAAAAGTTCGGCAATTAAAATCGTTCTGTCTGACCACAGACTTAACGAACTTATTTTCAACGAACTCTGGCTGGAACGGTTCAACGTCAGGCTGGTTGGCTGCTTTCATTTATTCCGTTGGTAGCAGTAGTCCAATTAACAACAACTTTTTTCAATTCGGTGAAGTTTTAAATATAAAATATAAAAAAAAGTGTTCAAGTGTAAAGGAAAATACTGATTAAGTAAAAAGCCTTTTCTAAACCTAAATTTAATAAAGTCTTTTTCTTTGTGGGTGGACTGTACAAAAAGCAAAAGATAACCTGTGTTTGTACATAATGTAAGTTTTTTACTGAAATCGGGGAGCTTGTAAAGCTTAAACCACAATTGTATCTCCGAACAATGTAATCTCCGAATTTGTAACCTAAAATACACATTTATTGTAAATAATATTTACCACTACGAGTGGAGAAATAAAAAGTATTGATTTCCCCCTAAAGACAAGAGCAGTGTTGCCTTTCTCCTTTTGTGGCACCGGTCATAGCCAAGAAGTGACCCGCATCATCTCACCATCTATAGGCTCATCACCGAAGACGTCTTCATCAGAAATACCGCCTACCGTTACTGTCCTGCAACTTGCCGGAACCAGCATCAGAATGAAGCATATAGTAGTCAGACAAGCGTCCCTTCAGCCTCCAGCAGCAGATCTTTCGGTAAGTCCACTTTTTTCTTTGCAACCCCCTAAACCCCGTGTGCCCCGCACAACAGCAGAAGAAAATGTTACAGGTAACAACTTTCAGTTTTCATGTGTGACACAAAATGACGTTTTCGTAGCCTGCTCTGAGATTAAATCGAACTCAGTAGGCACCGATAACATGCATACTAAATTCGTTAAAGTTCTTTTACCTATTATTCTTCCATTCATCTCCCATCTTTTTAACACTATAATAATGTCGAGCTCTTATCCCTCTAGCTGGAAAAAAGCTAAAATTATACCTATACCAAAAGCAAATGAGAAATATAGGCCTATTGACATTTTGTGCTTTTTCTCAAAGGTTCTGGAAAAGCTATGTTCCGATAACGCGCGTTCTGAAACCGCAATGCGTTTTGAAAAACGATTAATTGATTTTTAGGTGTTCTGAGGAACGCGCGTTTTACTGGCGCTTAGGAGTTTTTTTTTCCGAAAAAATACAACATGTGTTTTACATACATATATATGTTTGCGGTAGTAATATAAAATGAAAAAAAAAAATTGATAACAATTAAAAAAATTTTTCAATTTATTTTTCTTAATGAAAATGTGTAAAATTCTTCGAATTTTTTATTGAAATGAAAAGAAAACTTATTAAATTTTAATTGTGAATAATTTTATTGCCTTTTGCAAGTTCAGTTTTAGCAAATTCAATCAGTTCACTTCAATATATACATACGAGTTGAAGTCACCAATTTTAAGCGATATGCTTTTTCCAGAACACCTATTTGGCGATTTCAAATTGCAAAACCATATTTCTTGCGTTATACATACGTTTCTCAGAACACCTATTTGGCGTTTTCAAATCGAAAACGCTAAATTTAAGCGATTTGCGTTTCTCAGAACATGCATGATTATATAAACAAATAACCCAACACACACTTAATAACAACCTTTCGTCAAATGTTCAATCTGGCTTTCGTCCTGAACATAGTCGTGTTATTGCTCTGACAAATGTTAGTGAAGATATACGTGGAAAAATAGGTCTTCTTAGAACTATCCTTATTAAAAATAATAAAAAGAGAAATCAACTACCTTGTATTTTTTATATCATGCTATTTTACACTATACAACTTCCAAGATAATGTAGTCACCCTTTCCCAAAATTTTACAAGTTTTAAAGTTTCTTTCATTAATTTTAAGGCCCAACAAAAAAAAACATAATGCATCTATTAGCAACAAAAAAAGAATCCATTACAAATAAAGAATCACACAATAGACCATGATATTATAAAGCTTTATTGTAAAAAAAAAAAAATATTTTCAAACTTCAATATTTTTTAAAAGGCTCCATCCATTTAGCAACAAACACAAAAGACTCTTCAGCAGTGAAACAGGAAAGCAGGCGAAAAACATCCTGTTGCCAAAACAGCAAATACGAGTACATGTTCAGGCATGAATTACTTCTACACATACAAACATAAGCATGAATGTATTAGTTGGTATACATACAAGTATTGTTATTTATATATACATACATATGTATGTATTTTGTGTTTCTCAGTACATAAATAAGAATTGTTGCCATTGACAAATAAGACCTTTAAGGCAAATATAAACGAGCGAGCATGAAGAAATTATAAAACACCACAACTTTGGCTGATACAATAAATTAAATATAAATTGGGAAAAATTTTTAACTTTTAACTGTAACAAAGAATTTGTGATGTTTGAATGGGAAAACGTGACTTGTTTCATATTCGTTTCAAACGAAATTTAATTGACACTTTTTGCTTGATATTCATGTGTCGTCATAAAATGAAATTAATCGTCTTAATTATACTTAATATAAGGCTAACACTAAATGATACTTACACCGTTGTGTTCGCCCTTCAATTTGGCTGCCGACATATTACAACGCATGCCAAACGCAATCATGAACCCAATGCAGGCCATTGTTGCAATTGTATAGCGGGCCGACATGCAGGGACACTGGGCTCTGCAATATTTGTCAACTTTACGCAAAGGTGGTCGTTCGATTTCCTCAAACGAAGCTGGTGAATCGGGTCTATCGTCGTCGTATGGTATGCCGCCACCGGGGCCATCACCCTCACGCTCAGCACCTTCCATTTCTTCGTAGCCACCCACACCGCCATGGTAACCCTTGGAGATTTCAAAATTTTCGAAATTTGGTTTAATTCTAAAAGAGAGAGAGAGAGAGAGAGAGAGAGAAAGAGAGAGTGGATCGCATCATATAAGTATATACTAAAATTTTTTTTATTAAATATATATCAATTAGAAAGCTGTGTCCTATAGAAATAATTTGTTTTAAAATTAATTATTAGCTTAATATAAAAAAAGTTGCAGCGAATTCTAAACAAGAAGAAAAAGTCATATTTCATATCGAATAGCGCTAATGCTAAAGCGGCAACACTTTGACAACCAATTTAACAGCTGATAGTTCCCAGCGGCCAAAGTTTCGCTTACAGACGCGATGATCCAATGTATACTTGTAAGTCAGTAATGCACACCATCTCATATACGAACCTAGTATACTTTTTCATATACATTGCCGCATTTGTAGAGTGAACGCCTACCACCTGCACACAAAGTAAGCGAGCTAGTGTGGTGTTCATCCAACAAAAGCTCATAAGTTCCTAACATACATTGTAAGCTATAAGTAGGCAGCTCGAATACAATCTCGCATACTTTGTAAGTCGGAAGTAGGCAGCTCGGATACAATCTTGCATACATTGTAAGCCGGCAGTAGGTAGCTCGTACGTACTGCGCAATTCAGTTTTTTGAGAATATTCCATTAAATAAATTTGTTCCGTTTTTTGTCTACTGCATTCTTTTATTTTTTCACTAAATATTTTATCTTTCTTGTAACTTTCTTAAATTGTTTTCTAGGCACTTTTACCTAATTTTGTTAATTAAAATTTTTGCAACATAGTCTGACAAAGACGGCGAGCGTTTGATTTACAACTAAAAATTAAAATACGCACTTATAAATGTGATACAAAAGATGAACGTAATTCATTTTGGAAACTCCATATACTACTTTCATACACTTTGTAAGTTACCATTCATTGATTACAAAGTGTGGCACACATCATCGAAGAGAAGTAATGTGGTAGGCAATGTTCGCCGCTGGGTAAGTATGTATTTGTAAATAAAATTTAAACGTTAGAGCCATACCATACATCTTTTTTTTCAGATATCGGTCAATATATACCCGAGATATAGCCCAAATCGCGTTTTTCATGAAAATGTCGCGTAGGCGAACTGAAACAACTTTTTTTGCTCAAAAGCAGTTTTGGTTATGAAATAAGGTTATATAAATATGAAAAATGAAAATTTCCGATATCGGTCCATATGTACCCGACTAAGTTTTTCATGAAAATGTCGCGTAAGCGAACTTAAAAAAATTTTTTTGTGCTCAGATGCACACCATCTCATATACGAACCTAATATACTTTTTCATACACATTGCCGCATTTGTAGAGTGAACGCCTACCAGCTGCACACAAAGTAAGTGGGACAGTGTGGTGTTCATCCGACAAGAGCTCATTACTTCCTAGCATACATTGTAAGTTACCGGTAAGCAGCACGAACACAATCTCGCATACTTTGTAAGTCGGAAGTAGGCAGTTCGGATACAATCTCGCATACATTGTAAGTCAGCAGTAGGCAGCTCGTATGTACTGCGCACTTCAGTTTTTTTGGGAATATTCCATTAAATAAAATTGTTCTGTTTTTTGTCATTTTGCATTCTTTTATTTTTTCACTAATGTTTTATCTTTCTTGTACCTTTTTTAAATTGTTTTCTAGGCACTTCTACCTAATTTTCTTAATTAAAATTTTTGCAGCGTAGTCTGACAAAGACGGCGAACGTTACAACTAAAAAATTAAATACGTACATACATATAAATGTGATATAAAAGATGAACGTAATTCATTTTTGGGAACTCCATATACTACTGCCATACACTTTGTACGTTACCGTTCATTGATTACAAAGTGTTGCACACATCATCGAAGAGAAGTAATGTGGTAGGCAATGTTCGCCGCTGGGTAAGTATGTATTTGTAAATAAAATTTAAACGTTAGAGCCATACCATACATTTTTTAGAATACCCGACGGTTATAATATGACGCCGCCGAACAAAGTTTCTTAACTTTAGTAATTTTTGATAGGCGGCGGTACTAATATTTATATTTTCAGACATTTCTAACGTAACGACGTAATCGCTTGGGATACTTTTCGACATGAGTTACAGACGCAGTTTTTTCTCACTTTTCGAGAAACGATGGAATAATTTGTTTCACAAGTCTCGCCAAAGTTACAGAACACAGCCACTGGGTAAAGCCAAGAAATAATTTTATTTTTTAATTACAAATAATAATCAATAACTCTTGAGCTATTCAATTATTTTGTCCTGTCTACGTTGATCAAGAGTTATTGATCGCGGCAATTATTGTTATAATTAATAATAAAAATATTTCTTGGCTTTAGCCAGGATTGAACTAGAGCTAGACGAATGATAACAACCCATCATATAATATTAGTAATATTGAAAATAAGTTCGACTATTTAACATTAATACATACAAAAATAATGGGTGATTTTATAAGAACTATAGGAAATTAAAAAAAAAAACATAAAATTCAGAAAAATGCATGAAATATTTATTTGGATCGATAGTTGGGTCGATATAATTTAATGTTTGAAGATTATTTCATGCAAATGTTGGCCGCGGCTGCGCCTCAAATGGTCCATCCGCTTAGTCCAATTTTGGCATACTCTTTCCAACATTTCGGCCGGTATCTCAGGAATAATGTTGGCAATGTTGGCTTCCAGTGCGTCAATCGAAGCGGGCTTGTCGCTATAGATATTAGCCTTAACATGGCCTCACAAAAAATAGTATAGAGGCGTTAAATCGCACGATCTGCGCGGCCAATTGACTGGTCCCAAGCGTGAAATAAACTGTTCACCGAACTCGCCTCTCAATTGGCCCATTGTTTCGCGTGCTTTGTGGCATGTGGCACCGTCTTGTTGAAACCACATGTCATGCAAGTCAAGCTCTTCCATTTTGGGCAATCATCGCACGGTAGCGTTCACCATTCACAGTAACGTTGTGATTCGCATCATCTTTGAAGAAATACGGCCCAATGATGCCGCCAGCCCATAATCCGCACCAAACGGTTGTTTTTTGTGGATGCATTGGTAGCTCTTGCAATGCTTCCGGCTGCTCTTCACTCCAAATACGGCAGTTTTGCTTGTTCACGTATCCATTCAACCAGAAATGAGCCTCGTCGCTGAACACAATTCTTCGATAAAAAAGTGGATCTTCATCTAACTTTTCAAGAGCCCATTCACCAAAAATTTGGCGTTGTGGTAGGTCGTTTGGCTTCAATTCTTGCACCAGCTGTATCTTATAAGGCTTCACACCCAAATCCTTCCGCAAAATTTTCCACGTAGTGGAGTAACAGAGGCCCAATTGCTGCGAACGGCGCCGAATCGATAATTCACGGTCATCACCAACACTGGCCGATACGGCTGCGATATTTTCTTCAGTTCGCACTCTACGTAAGCGTGTTGGTGGTTTAATGTCCAACAATGTAAATTTGGTGCGAAATTTTTTTACAATAGCCCGAATAGAAGCCTCAGTAGGTCGATTAAACTGACCATAAAATGGAAGAAGCGCGCGATGAACTTTCTTAACTGAGCACGCATTTTGGTAATAAAATTCAAGAATTTGCAAGCGTTGTTCGTTTGTAAGACGATTCATGATTAAATTATAGACCAAACTGAAGATGTTTGACAGTGACACAAGATACAAAACTTGTGTGAGCTGTCAAAACTAGTGTTGCCAAAAAGATAATATCTTTATTTTAAGACCTGTTTCACAATTTTGAACGTCACCGTATGGGAGTGCTTTATGAAGAACGATTTTTAAACTCAAGCTTAACATAATAAAAAGAAAATAATTAAAACGCAGTAAAGAATTTGTTAGCTCATCATAAAAAGTTTTATTTTTATTATAAGTATGTTTCTTTGCCAGTTCAAATGTGAGCAAACGTTTACTTTTGAGTTAGTGAAACAGGCTCTTACTATGATTTAAACACGTGTAGTTCAACAAATAACAACCTGTAAAACTGAAAGCAATTATTTTCAACAAAACACTTGGTTGCCATAACATTAAGCAATAATAGAAATTTTATTAAACAATTAAAAGGTTTCATCCAGAAATTGCTTTACTTTTCTTGAATTGCTTTTCTTTTATTGAATTGAAAACATAATTGACCATTATGAATTTCATAACACAGATAATCACACATGAAAACTTAGTAATGCTTTAAAGCCAAAGTTGCTAGCAGCAACTCTAAACATGTTTGCTAAAAGGAGATAAAGTCCTAACAAGAAAATGCTTACTTTTTTCGATATTCCTTCTACTCCTTAAACTTAAAACTAAACTGCTGTTTTTCCCCTTGTGCCCTTAAATAGCCATTGCTTGCGTTCTTTTTATTATGTCCTTCTTAAATAAAGCCTATTAAAGAATGTATTTGTGGATTTTTTTTTGCTTCGCAGAACATCTTTTTTAGTCTCATACAACTCAATTTCATGAATATTTTGTGTTTGTTTTATGGTCATGCTCATCTCATAATTTTACTATTTATGTGTCCTCATTTATATTGTTTCGTTTTTTCTTGACTTGTTTGTTTCCAGGAAGATAAATCTTTGTACATGAGTCAATTGCCACTGCTTTTATGGCGAGTTTTTTGAGAAGACGAGAAGTATAAAAGTTTGTTTTAACGCTTTTTTTTACATCCTTAAATGCCAGTCAGTCTGACGCCTGAAATAGTTACTTATGCAGAATACTTTTTTCCTTAAGACTTTGAAACCTTTACAGACTTTATGGCAGCCAAAATATGAAAACTTTGTGGCGCCATTATTAGACGATAACAATTGGCATTGGAATTGAAACTATTTCACATTTCCCAAATATTATTTTTTTTTACAAAAAGACGTAAATGGGGAAGTCCTGGTTAAGTTAGAAAAAATATCAAAATAGTGTCGTATTTATTTACTAATAATTTTTAAAGCAGTTGTCATTGAAGTTTCTTGGACTAAGGACCAATTTCTCTTTTGTTTTAACCGCTGTTGCAATTTTCATATAATGGTAAATCCAATTTTTGAAGGACTGTGTTATGCAATGTATTACGCGGTTTTATCTGATAAGTCACAAAATAGGAATTAAAGTTATTCTTAAAAGGAGGCGAAGAAATAGCTTTTAATTGATTGAAATTTATAAATACATAAAATTGTTTTTTATTTATCTTTTATTTTTCTTGATGAGCAACGCGAAGTTGCTCGAATCAATTCTGTGTCTTCAATTCTTACTTAAACTAAAATTACAATTGCTTATATACTACTTATGAGAAGTTCTAGACGACTCATCTATACTAAGTGTTGTACTATCCAAATTAATGTATGGGAACCAAATCACGTCTTAGGGGTAAGCTGATCAGACGTCACATATGCACATACATAGATGGTTCAAGGCCATAAATTGTTTCTTTGGTACATGCATATATATGTACGAGTGTGACGTGATTCAAGCGTTTTTAGTTTTAATTATTATAGTGCCACACACATGCTTACATACCTTCACAACCCATATCATTCACAGCTCAAGTAAATTTCAAAGGATTGCACTCAATAGGCGCACTGTTGCGACGACGGTCAGTGACAGCAAGAGGTGTCAAGTGACGTGGGTTATGAATTGTTTAAAATGTAACCTAATATTCTTTTAGTTATTTCTTATGCATGCCTTTAATAGGATGCATTTATGTTATGGCTAAAAGAGTGAATTTATGTCGTGATCATGCTACAAGCTCGTAACTTTAATTCTTTTAAATGCAAACACTGGTTAACTGGTTGCTTTATCATGTCACCACAAACGTGATGACCAGTGATGTTAATTGTACGGTAATTACCGTATTGTACGGTAATTTTGACCTTCAAGCGGCAGCACGGTAATTTTATTACTTGTACGGTAATTCAAATCAAAAAAGTTTTATTCATTTGGTTTCACTTTTAATACTTCTAAAATCATAGTTGCTTTAATTTACTTATCTTAGTACACCTTTGCAAGAATCGTCAAAGCTAATTGGAGTGGTCACTCCAGTCATGAATTGTTATAAATTACATCTTCTAACAGCAGGACACATCTATAGTTGTGTGATAAGTAAAATCAGGGGTTAATATAATATAATATAATATAATATAATATAATATAATATAATATAATATAATATAATATAATATAATATAATATAATATAATATAATATAATATAATATAATATAATATAATATAATATAATATAATATAATATAATATAATATAATATAATATAATATAATATAATATAATATAATATAATATAATATAATATAATATAATATAATATAATATAATATAATGTAATAAAACAACTGATGGTTGTACAACATACACAAAAATTACATGCAATATTCTTGACCTGTAATTGGTCGGGTTTGTAAATGTTATACCACCTTCAGTGGATACTCAAATTGCTAACAACATAAATTAAAATTGTTGCGCAGGGACTGAAGAGTTTTCTGAAATGCTTTGGAAAACTTAGATTTACACACCATTTGTCAGATTTGCATTCAGATTTCTCCCATTCTCAATACAAAATTTTTTGACAAATCTAATAAATTATTGCAGATGAGATTTTTTATTAAAGAAGCCAGAATTAGAATACATTTTTTTAAAATAATTTTTGTGACATTCGTTCATTTAGTTCTCTTAATAAATTTTTACACTTTTGGTTTATTAGCGTCGGTGGTACTACAAGCACTTCAGCTAAATACTTTTTGTACGGCAATTTTGCTCGAAATACGGTAATTTTTTTAAAATCGTTCAGTACTTTGAAAATAAAAGTTAACATCACTGGTGATGACACAGTTGGTACTAGAGGGCTGCTAAAGCACAATAAAAATGTCTTACAAAACATCGTAGTACTGTCCATCATCTTCTTACACATTTCAAAACAAACACTTCAGTGCACATAAACGAATACTTTATATCAGGGATGCCCAAAAGTTCTATATGGAAGAGTAAACACCAATACATTTAAGGAAAAACTACATTTATTTAATATTTTTTGTTGAAAAAAGCAAAACAATTTACAAAAACAAAATTTACACTGATAATCGCTGTCGTCAATGTTTACCAGCCGAGTATGCGAACGTGTTGTTGTTTTGCTCTTGTGTTTGTGTGCAGTGAAGAACAACAAAAATATATATTTAAGACAGTGGTGAACAAATTTATTTTGCACTTGTACTAGTGAGATAATTTGAGAGTAATTTAAAGTATAGTGACAAGCAAAACTAACATAAACATTTTCGTTGGAACCATTAAATTGCGTACGTGAATGCTGTTATGACAGTTTCGTAAGAGCTAGAAATGTTTCAAAGACGTAGAACCAAGTTATTACGTTGTTTACTACATATGAATTTTAAGTCCGAAAATCTTTTTCACATAAGTATGTTATAATATATATTCATATTAGAATGGAAGATATCATAATACCTTCCAATAACATTTTCTGTACACATTTTAAATGTTTGATGGCATAAAAGACATATACAAACGCATTTTTTATCATAAAAAAATTTTGTTTAGCCATTTATGTTATCTACAGCAAGTGGAAAAAGAGACTCTAAGTGGAAAAAAAGCTATAAACGTCTAGCTGGCATGTGCATTCGCCAACGTCTATTGAACGACTAAACTAAAGAGCATAAGATATCCATCGCTGATATAAGACAAAAGTTGTTTGTGTATTTTTGATTGCTAGTGCTGAGTGCAGTATGTATGTTTTAAAGAGCACAGCCCTATAGCTAAGCGCTTTTACAAAAACAATTAAGCATCAAGCGCATAGGCCTGGGCATATCTGTTTTATATCTTATAAGCATTTAGAACAAACAGTACCGAACACAAGTAGAACCAAATAAAATAGAACAAAATTGAAGTAGAACTTCAAGCATTGAAGCAATGTTCTACTTCAGTTTTGTTTATAAAATTTGTTGTTGTTGTTTATGGTTTTTGTCTTTGTATTAGTGCAGAAGTGCTGTATGTTCAGTATGCTCATGCGTGTGTGTCGTTGTTGTTCATGGTTTTTGTCTTTGCATTAAGACGTACTCGTAGTATGCTCAAATGACAATGTGCTTGCTGATTCATCGTTTATTTGCTATATTGTGATGTTTTGTTTTGGGTTTTGCTGTGAAACAGAATTCAAGCACTGTTGTGAAGGCGTTTCAAAACTATGAAATGTTTGTTCTGTTTCTAAATGTTCTATAGCTTATTTGTTTTAAGAATTGGTTTGAAATACAGTGCTTTGAACTACTGCACAGTAGTGTTCTTGAGCAGATTCTGTGCAGCCTTTTAGTTGGTACTTTTTATAAACTTTTGAACATGTTGTGTTACTAGTATTGAAAACAGGGTATTCTTTTTTGGTGCTATGCAGGTTTAAATCATAATCAAACAAAGAATTTTTCGATATCAATAAAAAGGATTCTATTGAATATACCATTTTATAACATTAAAGTTTAATTTTTAATTTCGGCTATATGGCAGCTTTGGATGTCCCTTACAAGACGTAGTCTGTAGGTTGGGTTTAACAGGCTGCTAGCCATTGGAATACCAGCCCACTTAGGTCCAATTTGGTTCCTTTGTATTGCCTGAGTATAATATGTATCTCAACAGATCAGAATGAACCCGAGGATCGAATAAAAGAGCACAATCCATCTACATCACATTCCCATATTTCTGCCATATCGTGAAGCACCGGTCTGCCGGTCACTGTCAAAGAAGTGCTCAATATACTAAACTTTCTTTTCATCTCTACAGCTTCTAAAGAAATCATTACATGAAAGATAATTTGCCCTCCCTCCGCATGCGTGCTTATGTGACAATGGCCCGTCAGGGCCACCACAGTAGAATGCATCCTCCATTGGGGTAGGGGTCTAACAGTAATAGTCCTCTTATTATCATACCTGGGCCATTACTCTCGCCAATAACTCTCTGAACTTTTGCTAATAACTCTTCAGATTTTTCTTTCGCGTATTTCTATCTTAGTCATGTCTCTCGCCAATAACTCTTTGTACTTTTGCTAATAACTCTTCGAATGTTGAATTTGTATCCCCATTTAATTGAATCCCATCTGAGTATAACATGGCTTTCACACACGGAAAGTTTACTTTGCACAGTCTTGAGTTGGTGGCAAGAGAAAATAAAGAGTGTAAGAGAGCTACTCTCTTTTCCCTTGCCACCAACAAACTCAAGACTTTGCAAAGTAAACTTTTCGTGTGTGAAAGCGGTGTAAATTTTACTTTTGCGTATTTCTATCTTAGTCACGATGTTTTCTAGGATACAGAGTGTCCTCATCGTGTCTCTATGCTTTGTTGTAGCAAATAAAGCACTATACAGTTCCAGCATGACTTAGGTTGTGTTGGGAATACCAAAACCCCTTACCAAGCGTTAATATGCAACATGCACCCAGAAGATTTTACTGACTATTCCGCCACTGATCGTGGTTGAGATGTTGACTGTAACGTTTTGGTTGTAACTTAGATCTAAAATCACAGGGAAGGGTATTAGTATTCTCTGATACAATGATAACCGATTTTCGTGGACCTGAATGCAGTTCCCGAGATGCTATTTCTTCAACATAAACCTGTAATGCAAGGAACCAGAAGTGGTGGAATTAATGTCCTCTGCTGACTTCAGGCCACCAACTTGGAAAGCCTAGCCTTTCCGCCTGGGGAAATTTCTCCCCCGGGGAGAAGGTTTTGACGTGTAGTACGTCTACCCAGGCTACTCTGCTTTTTGTGGCATATCGGAGTAGGAATTACTGATTGGATGTAGAAACTAAAACTCTAGGAAGCCGTATGCTGTAAGTTGTGTTGGACTACCGAAACCGTTCCGAAGGGTTAAAACCCGAGAGGTTCTGCTTTGCAGATTATTTCGGTGCTGATCGTGGTTGAGGTGCTTGCCTTGGCAGAAACGTTCTGGCTGTAGTTTAAGCCTAAAATCGTAGTAAGGGGGATTAGTTTCCCTGCAAACTTTGGTGCATTGCAATTTTTGGGAACTAGTAACTACCGAGGTGCTGTTGTCTTGCAACAGATACCTGTGTTGTAAGGATCCAGGGGGTATGGTTAAAAAGCAGGGTGCCCTTAAAAGTCATGATATGCACGAACATGTTTGTGTTTATTATATTTGTGAATATGAATTAGTAAGCGATTGACATATGTTAAATGAAAATATAATATTATTTATTAGTCAACCTTAAACTACTTGTTTGTCTACAATCCACTAAAGCCACTAACAACCACAACCACATTTCCCAATAACACTTAACAATTCCCGAAGGATCTCACTAGCAGAAAAATTTTACAAATGTTTTCACACTAATAAACCATAATCATTGATATCGTTTCCCCCCTCCAAAACAGTTCTCCGCTGGTGTTACCACCCTCCTTTTTTATATTTGACATCAAAATTCCTACAATTTCTAAATGCTTGTGCAATTTTCCAGTTTCGGCAATAAATAACCCATATAATAAAATCCTTAAGGATTTGTTAAGTAAAATAAATAAAACAACAACACTTGTTTATTACAAAACATCCTCAATGCGATGCAATTTATTTAGTCCTGCCGGATATTTGAGACTTCAACTTAAAGGTGAAATAAAAACAGACGTGTTCAATTGAAATAAAATTCGATTTTATTAAGTGCTCTGGCTGCCATGTGATGGGCTACATACACATCTCTGCCGAATCGAACGGGAGGGTGAGTTCATTTTTTTTATGAATGTTTAAGGTACGAGTTTGCTGATAGTTGATTGAATCATTTTATTTTATCTTTGAAATGCAGAGATTTCTAAAGACATTTTTTATGCTTAATATTTTGTGTTGCTGGGATTTTGTGTGCGATTTTTGTCATCAGGACTTAAAAGGTTTTTAGGTTAATGATATTAAATTGATGTGTGTTTTAACATTTTATCAAGATTTCACCACACAAAAGATTAAATAAAACTAAATGACAATTGTTGAAGAATGAACTGGCAAACTAAGAAATAAGATTAATGGAATATAAAGAGGAAAACGACAAACTTTAAAGAAGTGGAAAGTTCACAAAAAAAAAAACTCTACAGGGTATTTTGCTTACGAGTACATTGGCACAAGTTTAAGTCATACAGCTATGCTCCGAGAAGCGCGCGATCTGAAATCGCAAAGCGTTTTTAAACCCTCTTAATTGACTTTTTGGTGTTCTAAGAACCGCGTATTTTACTGGCGTTTCGAAGTTTTTTAAGGAAAAAAACAACATGTGTTTTACATATTGTTAATTTTTTGCCTCCAAAAACGTTTTTGCGGATTCTTCAATGAAATAATGACTCACACACTTGTTCGTTATATAGCACTTAAATAATTCACAACTTTATTTACACTTGATATCACTGTGTACCAAAGCACTAGACTTGCTACTTTTTTGCACAAAGCTTAAAAATAAATTGACTCGTTGCCGCCGACCTGCCTGCTATTTATATTTCATTAACATCTTCTACAATTATCAAGATCATTTTAGCCATTCATAATTTGAGACTCAAATGTATTTCTTAATTATACCCTTCACAAAAATGTAAAGGGTATATATAAGTTTGTGATTCCGTTTGTAATTTCTACAGTTTTAATTTGCGACCCTGTAAAGTATATATATTCTGAATCAGAATTAATGGAAAAGTCGATTAAGCGATGTCCGTCTGTCCGCTGTTGAAATACCGTTTCTGAGAAAACCATTAGACTTAAAAACTTTTTTCTTTCACCATTCCTTTACCCAATCGATTCATGCGTTTGCTATTTAAATTCAGTAATATCGATCTACGTATAGCTGAGATATATTCAAAATTCCGAAAAAATCAATTTTTTTTTTTTTTGCAATTTTGTACGAAAATTTTTGGAAACAAAAATTGTTTGTTTTGCTTCAAACTTCACACACTTATTAAGCATGGTGACTAAAAGACAAAACCTTTTTTTTGAGATATCGGTCCGAGATATAGCCCAAATCGGATTTTTAATGAAAATGTCGCATAGGCGAAGCTAAACAACTTTTTTTTGCTTAAAAGTAGTTCTGGTAATAAAATAAGATTATAAGTATAAATATGGAAAATGAAAATTTCCGATATCGGTCAATATATACTCGAGATATAGCTTAAACCGCGGTTTTAATGAAAATGTCGCGTAAGAAAAAATAAGGATATGTCCAAAAACTTCTGAGTTCTTAGAAAGTATTGGTAAAAGTCTATTGAATTGCTGAGTATAAGCAACGGCAAATGCATTTAGAAATGCTTGACCTATAACTTTCAATATCGTTTTATAAGAAATTAGTTAAATTTTTTTTTAATGATAAAAATGGAATTTTATTATTATTATTATTGGATGGGATATGGACCTCATCGGCCATTTGCACTGCGACCAATGGTGATCTATTGTGCGTCCCTTGCCCCATTATGGGTTGAGTATGTCAAGAAAACGGACAAGCTCCATCATAGGGAGTGATATTAAGTCACATTCGCTTAACATATAAGCTTGTAGTAGCCTATATCTTCTGTGTCCCAGTGCTCTACATTGGGTGATTAAGTGCTCCATTGACTCCTCTTCATCACCGCAGAATCTGCAAATGTCTGTGTTGGAAATTCCCATCCTATGCAGGTGCTTGTAGCAGTTATAATGACCTGTAAGTGCACCTGTCAATGTTCTGAGACTTTTCCTGTCCAGTTTTAGAGCACGTTGGGCTCTCTTTTTATCAAAGTTTAGAAATTTCTTGGAGTGTTCAAGACCAGCTGTCTCGTTCCAATGTTGTTCAACGATGGACACCGTCCATTTATTTATCTGTTCATTCAGGAGACCTTTATTGAAGCCAAAAGTTGGAGTGGGTCCAATAAAAGTCCCCTCTGTTCCTTTCTTGGCATAAATGTCAGCCATTTCATTGCCATGATGCCCTTCATGTCCTGGCACCCAGATCAGGGTGACCTGGTTCTGGCTTGCCAGTTCATTTAGCCTGTTGTGACATTCCAGTACTAACAAAAATGGAATTACTTTTAATTAATATTATTCAATATTGAAATAATCATTCCATAACGTTAATGTTTCTTATTACCATATTATGGAAATTATTAGTTCATATCGAAGATTTTAATGAGCTATCATTATTATAAATTAAAACAGCATATTTAGTTCAAATTTGTAATATGTACTATACATTTACGTGACTATTGTGTAGGGTATTTTAGATTCGGCCCAGCCGAATTTACCACACTCTTACTTGTTTAATATTAATATCAGTTAACGAACAGACCCATTATTTCGATAAAATAAATATAAATTTGCTTACGTTGCTCTGTTGTAAATCTATACATCCCTATGCAACTATCAGCTGTTATTTCAAACAAAGTAGTGCTGCCAACTCAAAATAGTGAGTCTTTATTAAATACTCAATTTATGACATATAAATTATTTATTTTAATACTTTTTAAGCGACGTACGTAAAACTTAAATATAATTTCCTCGTATTTCTTTAAAAATGAAAAAGTATAATACTAACAAGCCGATGTCCTTACAAATTAACTTAACTTGGCGGCAAAGTTATAATAAACTCCTTCATCTAAGATCCAGTCTCGCCGCCGTTGCCGTTTATTTAAGCCTTAAAACGCGACAATTTTTTTATGGAAACAAACCCAAACATACACAAACAAACTTAAACATCCTGCCTCAAACAAACTCAAAGCAAAGCAATGACTACTCGTATATAAAAATACCACAAGAAAAAGAAAATAAAAGAAAGTTGTAAAAATTATTGGCATGTTTAAGATGTCATTACGAGTTTTTTTCTCTCTCTACGAGCACAAGTTTTATGCGCAAAACTTTCACTATCTTTTAGAAGGAGTCTGGAAAATAAAAATAAAGTCATCGATATGTGCTAGTAAAAAAGAAAATTCTTCAAATATGAAAATGAACTTTATAGCATTATTTGAATTTTTTTTGTTCCCATCCATAGACTTAAAAGAAATAAATCTTTTGTTATATCTTCCATTAGGGTGTGCCCTTGGCACTTCATGGCAGTTGTATTATATACATTGACAGTTGGGAAAAAGATTTACATCAGCACCTGGCTTTACGGCGTTATCTGATGATGGACCAGTTCCACGGAGTGAATTATTCACGCTTCACCAGCGCCCCCGTGTGGCTTGCTAGGCTCACACAGGTAGCAATTCTTGCCATATGTTTGTAGTCTTGTTGGAGAGTTTGGGCCTTGTAATCCCTCCTGTATGCTATTTCCCAGCAATCAATGGAAGACAAGGCTTCATGAGTTGGTAGGCCGAAGCCCACTAGCAGCATCAGTCCTTAAACCAACTCACTCGTCAGCCATCACCACTGGTTCCTTACAGTACCGGTATCTGTTGTAAAGTCAACAGACCCTCGGGAGGTTGTGAGTCCTCGCAAAAAGCTACACAACAAACAATTATCACGGATATTAACAGCCCCTTCCTGCGTTTTAGGTTTCAACCACATCTAGAACGTTTCAGCCAACCATGATGAGCCCGGGTTGAACTGCAAGCAGAACCTTCCGGGAGCCATGCTGGTTCTCGTTCTGCCTATTTGAACCCTTGGCAAGGGTTTCGGAAGGCAACACAAAATAAGACATGCGGCTTCCTAGAGCTTTATTCGCTACTACAAATGAGGGACATCTTCCCCTCTTTATATGAAAAACAGAGTGCCCTGGTTGGGAATACGCCAAGGTAAAACCTGTTCCCCGGGGAGTATATACATTGACGGTCAGTCGACGGCTTAGATTTGATAAATCACTAAGGGTGTATAAAGAGTACAATGGTACTAACCAAAAAGTTAGAAAACTTTTAAGCCTCTTGGTGACTTTTGGGCCAATTTGTATATGCCGACTTTCAATCACTCTACTTAACCGG
The DNA here is from genome assembly GCA_914767995.1 of Thecocarcelia acutangulata. Lineage (NCBI taxonomy): Eukaryota > Metazoa > Arthropoda > Insecta > Diptera > Tachinidae > Thecocarcelia > Thecocarcelia acutangulata. The sequence goes on along the minus strand of OU612097.1, from coordinate 96,532,126 downwards.
CACTAATATATTTCTGGTATCAAGGCATTTTCGCTCAGTCGAAGTGGGTGGGGTTTTTTTTTTTGGAAAAAGGAGTGAGAGATTTCCATAAAAAAGTTACAAAGTACTCTATGGTTTTTTAAGATACGTTCACATGGAGCAAATATATATTTGATCACGTAAACACTACTTTTGTGCCATTAAAATGGTAACACCGAATTGTGAACAAAATAAGTTAAAGAAGAAGCTAGTATAATGGGATAAATTACTAGATAATGGGAAGGTTACTGAGCCAGCCGGGGAATACTGATTACTGTTCACCAACTCTACTGTTTGACAAGAGTTTTGACGTAATCTTATCGAGCACAGTCTTGGAAGCGGTCCAGGTAGACCACATAGAGACGTGCTCAAGCTCTTTTAGATAGATGGATGGATCCAAGTCGGATTTGCAAGTTCATTTCCCAGTATCAGAAGAAGATGAATGCTAGGCCATGATATGTGTGTAGTGGAATACTGTTTAAAATCACAGCTCTAATGAGAGCAGATAACTGGTTAAAGTACTATAGGGTGTACGAGTGTTTATCTGGTCACAAGTGTTTATCTAGGTTGCTTCGTTAATGCCAGATATGTCTTAATGACATAAAATGTGTAATTGATTTGCATTAGCACCTGCTTTGATGATCTTATCTAACCGTTGACCTATTTCACGGCGTAAACTAGTAGTAATATTTTCTTATATGCTTGTAACGATACGAACAAAACCCTTGTATAAAGATCTCGGACCTTCTAATCCCTCCACAATACAATTTGCCAGACAGTCAATAGGAGACTAGGATTCACGGATTAGTAGCCCGAAGTCCATAAAGAGCATCAGCTCTTAACCAAGTCATACGTCACATAAACCAGAGACAGGATAAGGATTTAATTTACGTCATCACATTCCTTTACCATGGAATATGCAATAGGTCACCACTAGCGAAGCTAATAATGGTTCACCAGTGCGCCTGTATGTCTTACAAGGTTCACACAGATCGCAAGTTTTTGCCATAGGCTTGTAGCCATATGAACAAACCACTTGCTGAAAAGCTCGCGCTTTCTTGTTGCTCCAGTATGCAGTTCACCAGGCAGTCAACGGAGACCAAGGCTTCATGAGTTAGTGGCCCAAAAACTCATAAAGATCATCAGCTCTTAATCAAATCACCTGTCTCTACTTTACTTTTGGTTCCTTACGTTCTATGTATCTCTTGCAAGACAACATCTCGAGGAGCATAATTAGCTTTTAAAGCCGGCATGTACCATAGTTATCAGGGGAGACTAACAGCCCTTTTTCTGTGATTTTAAGTTTAAACCACAACTGGATCAGCGCCTGGATGATCTGTAAAACAGTACCTTTTGGGGGCTTTGCTGGTGCTTTTCTGGCAGTTAACCCTTGGTAAGAGTTTTGGAAATCTAATGCAATCTAAGTCATGTGGCTTTCTAGAGTTTTTGCTAAAACAACTAAGAAACTCCTACCTTCTGTATCCCAGAAAGCAGAGCGATCTGGGTTGGCGAAATAAAAGCAAATCCTGCTCCCTGGGGTTCTCTCTTAATGATATATCGAGATATTCGAACTTGGAGCTTTTCTGAGTACCGGAGTATAGTAAAATGCCTGAAAATATTGTAGCAGATGAACCAGCAAAGAACGAGGTCCGTTGACAGCAAAGGGAAATTGACAGGATAGTAGGAGTCACGCTTAAAAGTTGGAAGCACCAAGCGTAGCGTTAACCTGTAGGGGATGCACATGTCAGATAATCTAGTGAGGTTACTTTTCTGATAGCAAGACTAACATGGCCTGTGTATGGTTGTAGGTCCTGAAAGGTCTTTCCCGGTAAAGATTAAGTACTTTGGTGATAGTTTTAATAGGACGTTGTCACACAGTGACGCATGCGAGGAAAATAAATCTTCTATTTAATGATTTCTGAAAAAATTTCAGAGATAAGGAGACAGAGTTAAGCACTTTTTCCTTCCGTGGCTAGTTCTTTATTCTGTGAGATCGTTGTATCTGGGAAGGCCACTATGGCACAGCTTGGCGGACATCGAAATGCGGCAAGAGCAAACTTGATTATCTTGTTCAGTTTTTGGGTTGGTTTGGAGCTAATTCGTTGGTAGATATTTCGGTCTCATGGACAGGCAACACAACAGGACCAAGTATGGACCCAGGTACTTTAGTTTCATGAATATAATGCCTGAGCATTATATACCCATAACTATGAGTTATCATTTCTGCTTTATTTTATTTTAGACCAAAACACAAAAACAGATCACTTATTCTATCAAATACAGGGTTTACGCCAGGAAGGTATGCCATTTTGTATTGTCGCCATTTTGGTAAACATTTGTGTTAACAATTCATATTTGGCAATCATGAAACAGACACTTGGAAAATTTCTTATGAAAAAATATTCGATAAACCAATATGGTTGAATCGTTAAAACGTTTTTTTCAAAATCAATCATCGATTACTGTGACGATGAGAAAGTTACGGGAAATTTTTGGTGGAGAAGGTCTGAAGGTGATAGGCCCAAGCATGAACCACAATGTACTTTACTGATGCTCAAAAAAGTGTTCAAAACAATTCGACGCCGTGCTCAGTAGCTTGGTCTTCAAAAAACATCTTTGCCCTCAATTTTGCACAAGGATTTGCATTTATTTCTACTTAAGATTCAGTTGATACAACAACTTCTTTCACAAGACCATATACGCCGCCGTACATATGAAAATAGGATGTTACAGATTGCCCATGGCAACCCCAAATTTCATTAAAAAAAATCATAATGCGTGGCGAGGCATATTTTCATTTGAATGTGAATAAAGATAATAGTTGTTTCTGGGCAATGGAATATCTTCAAAATATTCATCAGTCACCTTTGCACCCATGAAAAGTGGCAGTCTGGTGTGAAATTTGTTCAGGAGGAATCATTGGACCTTACTTCTTTGAAAATTAAAACGTCATAGCAGTAACTGTGAAAGGGGAGTGATATCGAGATATGATTGAAAACTTTTTTTTTTATTCTTGGGCACGTACTCAAGGGATAACCCCTACATACGCAGTACATTGTACCAGAACTAGGAAAATTTGTTTGAGAGAAGGGGAAAAAAGGGAGTAGTGTTTGTGAACATTTGACCAGAATTTTCCAACGTTATAACAGACAGAAAACACGTCTGTAGCCAACTTGTTCCATAGGCGAAGCGTACGGCTAAAAAACGAATTTTCTCTGTAATGCGTTGTACGATTCCGCGGCCAATCGACCACAAGTGGACCACTGGACGATGAACTACGTAACACACGTAAATGTGCGAGCTTCGGAAACAAAATCCCTAACCTCGTCAGAGCAAAATTCATTGCTCATATCGTTAGAATACACAACTGCATGCTTTGGGCTTGATTATCATGTGATTAGAATGGACACCCCGTATTTGCCGGATGTAATTGTACTTTTGCTGCTTAGAGCGCTTTCACATACGGCAATTTAGTTGCGCAATTCTCTTGTCCAAGTCTTGTGGTTGTAGATGTGAGAGGAAAGAGCAGCTTGAAGGGGGAAGAATTTCTGATATTTGAGTACAGACTTGCTTGTACTCAGCAATTTGTTTTGTTCGCACATTCTTGTTTGTGGTATTTTCTTTTGGTTATTTTTCGGGGCGTTCAAAATATTAAGTAAAACAAAATTAAAGTTGCGCAACTAAGTTGCTGTATGTGAACACAAAAGCAACTTTAAAAGGAAATATATAAAAACTAAATTGCCTAATGTGAAGCCACTCTTAGCTCCCAACAATTTAAAAAGAAATGTATATATTACTTCTCTGATTTGTATGACATTGTTGTAATGAACACTTCATAATGATAATAATTTTGAGCTGGCTGCTGTCGTTGGTGGTTGCTTAGTGAGAGATGTTGCGAGAAATTATTTGCCCGACGTTGTCGTAGTTGTAGAACAAAAGTGTTAAGAAAAGGAATTCCTGGCACGTTTCGGCCACGTGCACATTGAACATAAAACGGAAAGGGAAATGATTATGAAGTGCGTTTTGTATGACTTCAGTTTTTTTTTTTTTTTTTTTTGTTCTTGTGCATTTTCAAATCAACAAATATGAAAACATGTTGATTTGAAAGCTAAATAATGTAAAATATATTATAAATGGTCACTTTTTTGAAATAGAGCAACAAGAGCAGTAAAATTTAAATTAAAAATAAAAATTTGAAAAATTAGTATTTTGTACATTCCAAGGCCGCGGCTGGAAAACTTTACATTTATATTATTTCCTGCTTTTATTTGCTCACATTTGCTTTTATTGATTTCTCGTTCATGGCTTTAGAAAACAAAAGCCATTCTAAGATGCACGCAAATGAAAAAGTAATTTCATTTCGTTTCTATTCATATTCATTTACAAAAGAAACAAACTCTTCAGAAAACGTTTATTAAGCAATTTTCAACGTCAAAACGCGTAAACGTTTCCATTGTCCTTTTGTTTCTCACACTTAACGCCACCACCAACAACAACAACAATACGAATAGCACTACCTCTTTCCTGCATTTGTTGGCATTACCCCTCTCAAGCGCGTCAGTCAGAGTTTCAAACACTTTATGATAATAATTCTTCATTTAGTTGGCTTTCTAACTTTCAAGTGGCGCCACAAACACTCGTTTATTTCTTAATATTATTTTCTTTTTTTTTTTTTTTTCTTCTAAGTTGTGTCTTCTTCATTTCATCGCAAACGTCAGCCTCATGTCTTGAATACGAAATTAAAATTTCAAGTGTTAATACTCCAGCAGTTGGTTAACATGACAACCACACTTTCATCGGTTTCGGTTATATCTCAACAGGATGAAGAAGGTGGGCGCGTGTGGGCGAATATGCGCCAGCAAGGAGTTTTATTTGCAGGATTACACAAGTTTCTTGTTTATTGATGTTTTATTAAATTTTATTTAGTTGCTGGAAGGTGTCGTTCTGTATTTACATACACATTGAAATTGAATATCGACGTGCAACAGAGAAATGAAATTGAATTCCAATTGATAAAAGATATTTGTAATTATTTAAGGATCTTAATTGAAATTTATTGCTCACAATCGTTGTGTGCTGTGGGAAATTTAAAGCAATTGAATTATGTAAATTAATTTAAAACTGAAGATGTTTAATGGCAGCACATTCAATATTTAGTTTAATATCGTTTTAACGAAAGAATGAAATATATACTGATAAGAATTATATACTCCTAGCATGAAAATTCACACAAAACGCCTTCCATTTTAACAACCATTTAAAAATATACAACATAAGACCTATTCACAATCCGCTGCATTTTAAATTGCAAATTTAGTCTATTGCAAATATTTGCTTTCGATTGTTTTGTGAATGTTTAATCGGCTTCGCTCTGTGATTATCAGCTATTTGTTTGCAAGGTTTGTTCGCTAATAATGTAAATATAGACAATCGCTTTTAGTTCTCCACTTGTACAAAAATATAGTCGCCCGAGGTGCAGGTTATGCCTTGGTGTATTCCTAAGCACGGCACTCTGCTTTTTGGGGCACATAGGGGTAGAAGCTCCTCGTTTTTTAAAGCAAATAAAGCTCTATGAAGCTGCATGACTTATGTTGAGTTAGATTTCTGAACCCTTACTAGGGGTTAACTGGCGGAATGGGGATCAGCAGAGCCCCCGGAAGGTTCTGCTGTCAGGCCATCTTGGCGCTGAACGCGGTTGATGTACCTACACTTTAGCTGAAACGTTCAGACTATAATTTTTTGATAACTATGGTGCATGCCGGATTTCGGGGAGCTAATACACCCAAAGGTTCTGTTGCTTTGCTGAAACGATTTGCCTGTGGTTTAAACCTAAAGTCTAGTAGAGTAGAGAATTAGCTACCCTGATAATGATGGTGCAATGCCAGTTTTCGGGGGCTAATAACCACCCATCTATTGTTGTCTTGCAACAGATACCTGTAATGTTAGAAACTGGTAGTGAAGGCTGGGTGGGTGTATTAATTAAGGTCCAATGCTCTTAATGAGCTTCAGCCTACCAATTTTTAAACTTTTTCTTCCTTTGACTGCCTGGGAAATTACCATCGCCGTTACCGAGCAAACGGAGGCATTTTATGGAAGCAACTAATTTCATTCCCCTTTACGGGTGCAAGATCTGGATTTAAGATAAAAGAGAGAGCAAAGCATTTACTCTCTTTTTTATCTTAAGGCGGTCCAGACGATAGCTGCATTGCGTGTAACCTTGAATCTAAAAATGTTGCAGGAAAGATGGAACACTGACACTAGTGAAAGATGGACGGCAAGGCTTAACCAAGATATTGAGAAATCGATAAGGAGTTGAACGAGGTGAATTACTACTTTACCCAGGTATTACCCGATCCTGGATATTTTCGCAAATTACTTCACTGAACAGGGGAGCGTTGTACTTCTTTTTTTGTTTATATGAGGAATATAGCGTGATAGATGATGCTCAGCATACTTTCTTTGTATGCTCCCGGTGGGATGTACATAGGTAGAAGCTTTAGCGAAAAACGGGTACATTGACGGTGACGAAAATCGTTGATACCATTATTTCGGATGAAACCAAATGGAACGCAGTAGCGAAATACTGGGAAAAAGTTACACGATTAAAGAAGCGCGATTTGGATTCAGCTGAATCTATAAGTTAAAATAGAAGCGGATCTGGACACAAGCATATAGGGTATTTATATTTTTAAATATGATTATTTCAAAGAGTAATAAACGGTGCGGGCGGAGTGTGGCACGGTTATCAATTGTACACATTTGTCAATCACGATGTCGAGTGAGCATCGCAAGTTCACTGTCGAGACATTCTTCAAGAGTAACGATTCTTTTGTAGTTGCTTGTCGACAATTTTGTTCAAAGTTTGGCACTCGGCAATGTACCGAGTGTAAATTTTATTCGTTCGAAGGTGCAGAGAGCAACTGTTCGGCGATGAGTGAATGGAAGCAGTTTACGTGAAAATCCGCGGTTTTCAATACGGAAAAGAGCAGCCTCACTGGGAATGATATTTTAAAAAAGTACCTAAAATTCCAGTCTTTTAATATTCAAATCGTTCAAGTGATTTTAATTTGCATGAGGCACAGAATACAAGTTTCCATTTATAACAGTATGTTAGCCTTTACCGAAGACATCTGGATGATTTAATCTTTAAAACTAAAAACCGCATTTCCAGTCTATCGTTTAATGTTCATAGTAAAACTTTTTGTCAATTTTTAAGCTTTTTATTTAAAAAATTATAAATAGCTTGTTTTCTATGTTTCCCAGCTATCTATATGTCGACATTTCATAGGAACTACCCTAATCATCAGTAGACTTTGGAAATTTTTGAAAGATATACTCAAACATTCAACTTTATATCCCAACAATCTAAATAAATTGTTGAGAATTTAAAAGAAAAATGCTCTACCTAATGCTAAAATAGCGAGTAAAAAACTCAATTGTTTGAGTTTTTTATTTAAGTTTGAAAATATAAATCTGCTACCAGACACCCTGCTTAGGGACAGATAGAGTGCCACAGATTACCCTAAAGTAATGTCCCAAGTGGAGGTTTTTAATCGGCAAACGCTATACGCGGAGCCTGACACACCTCAGAGGTGACGTCCGTTGGGTTACGTGCATAATGCATTTATCACGCGATTGCCGCAAACAAACCCATCTGACCATTTTATTGTGCCGAGTTGGTGACCAATAACAAAATTGTCCCAATCAAATACTCTGCAATCACATGATTGTCCCATTTTTCACAAATTTGATTGCCGCAAGATTGTGAAAGGCAATTTTGTGGCAATAATTGCCATACGATGGTTCTAAATTTCGGCAACACCACGAACCAGCTCTTGCACTAGCTTTTAATTTGTTGTGTAGTGATTGGAAACGTTTTCGAAAAAAAAAAAACGGAAAAACAGTGAAAAAAAAGTATTTCATTTTGAAATTAAATAAAATCAGAGATAATATGTATAAATTATATTTAAATTCTCCATGTAAATATTTTTGTCTTGTTTTATTTTTAAAACATTTTATTTTGCCTAAAACTGCTATGAATTTTAAATACACATATACATAAACACTTAAGTACCATTCTTATACATAAAAAATTTAATTTATAGAAGAAATCAAAAATATTAGCGTATATTGCCCATTTGAATTGCCGCATACGAACACAATAAATATTGGCGCATTTGTGTAATTTTTAATTCCGCACGATTGCATATCAAGTAGTCACATGTAGCAGGGTTGCATTTGGTCAAAAAGAGAAGAACATTGCCCGCGATTGCCAATCTTACGATTGGGGGACAAAAATGTGCAAAAATTGGTGCATTGCCGCTATCATGTGATCCTACCTTTACTGCAAAGAAAAAACCAGCCCACAGCTACGGGTATGTAGCTACACTGAAAGAATTATGCGTCATATATTTAATGAAACTATTTCATTAAATATTTTTCATTAATCCAATGAAAACGTTTCACAATATGCATGAAACTTCATATATGTATATTATGAAATAGTTCCATCAGAATGGTTTCATTAAGTTTCATAGTTTCATTAAAAAAAATCATTGGATTTATGACTACAACAAAATTAATTGTTTTTAAATCCTTTGAATTATGAGTTTCATAATTCCAATGAAATAGAATTCATTTGATCAATGACAAATAAATTTCTGGCTACCGGACTTGGATATGTATGTACATATGTGCATGTACTCAAATCAGCATAATAATAGTTTAAAAAATTTAAATACCAGTGAATTGAAGTCATTTGAATTAATAAAATCTGTTTTATTTGGTGAATACTTGTTCAACATTTTCTTTTATCATAATTAGGTACAATTTCACAAAAGCATTTGTGTAATGAAATAAAGTATCAATGAATAAATGAAATAATTCCATTGATCTTATTACGTACATTTGTGAACATATTTTATTAATGTGTGTTATGATATTATTTCATTAAACAAATGTAACTATTTCATTGATTTAATGTAAATTTTTCAGGTGCTCAATGAATAATAAAATTAGATAAATGAAATAACTTCATTGACCTTATGAAGGAGTTTCATATTTTTAATGCATATATTACATTAGTACGAAGAAGTTATTTCATTAAATAAATGTTACTTTTTCATTAATTTAATGTACAGTTTTCATGTGCTATGAAAATTGATACTTTGATCTGGATAAATTATTTCTCTAATCATATGATTTGTCTTTCATTACTTTTATGAAGGTTTTCATTAAAATAATATAATGAAATTTGTTTCATTATTTCTATGAAAAGTTACAATGGTTGAAAAATAATGAAAAAATTCATAATAGTAATGTCAAAGTTCAGAGAATCTATGAACAAAATTTTTTCAGTGTAGGGTCACTTATTGCATTAAATTTCATACTTCTAGCTAGTCTAGAACGACGTGGGCATTAATGGGTTAATAAATTTAATATTCCCGACATTTTGGCTTAAATAGCTCTTTGTAATGCAAGTGGCTTTAATTCACAGCTCTGCTAATAACACAATTTCTTTAAAGATATTTTTTATGCAAACTAAAAACCGAAATGATTTTTAGGTAAGAATGTTGAATAATCATTTTTGTGGGCTAAAACATAAAAACTCATCAATTTTTGTAAATCTCATACTTAAACGTATCAATAGCAAGTCCTGCGCTGGCTCACTGGTCCGTTAAATTAAATTCTGCTCTCTTTTTTTTCTTATTACTATTTGTAAATATGAAAGTAGCAGCAAAGTGGCGTAACATCACGGCCGGCGTAATCATAACTCATAAAACAGTTTGCACAGATAAAGTTAACAAATCAGAAATTTATTTGAGAAAAAGTTTACACCGAAGCAGAAATAAAAACAAAAACATTTTATTAAAGGGGATAGATGATACTCACCCACTAAAAACTCCCGTGGCTTTTTCCTTAAACGCAGTTAAACCCTTCATGACGTTGGAAAAGTTGTAATCAAACTTTTTGTTTTTTGGTTTTCTGCTTTTGTGGTTGGTTGTTAGTTGTTGTTTTTAAGGATTCACTGCAGGTGGCCGTTTATGCCACCATCAAAAAACTAACACACACACACACACTCACCCTCAGCCTCACGTAAAAGCCAGCAAACTTGTAAAAATCTTTATTAATAATTTAGTAACTTTATCGTACGTTTCACACGTTATTTAACTTTTCTATCACGGGGATTTTTCTCTTTATTTTTTACGTTACAACACGGTTCAAATATTTGATTTCAACAAATTAAAGATGAAATGGAACTTTGCAATTGTTTTCTTTCTTTTTTTTTTTAGTTTGAAACTCTTTTGATTTTAACACTTGATGGGTGGGTGGGTGACTAGATGGCCGTTCCGTTTGTTGGAGGGTGTTTGTAATGCACTCTGTCCTGTTGTTTTTTTAAACTATTTTTATTTGTAACAAGTGACTTGCTGCTAGCTGGCTGCTCATTGGTGTATTTATAATAGCAGTTAATTTGTTCATAATGAAATCACTGCAGTCATTATCATTCTGCTCCTTTTCAAGGGGCGGCTGGTGTGCCAGGAATTGCTGCTAGTTGTTATTGTAGACTGGTTGTTCGCATACAAATATGAAAATATGCCAAATTGGCAGTCATGGGTCATTTGCGCCTCACTTCAGCCTCCTAAAATAATACATAATAATAAAAAATAAATGAAAAGTAGGAGGTTTACACAAATTGGTATTAAGTCATGCTCATTTGCTGATAAGAGAATTTAAAATTTTTCCATATTTGTATACGAATGTAAGCATGTATGCGTACTTATGTAAGTATGTGTGTATTGGATGCATGTTTGTGCGTGCCCTCCTCTCCCATATAATTGCCAAAAATGGTAACATAGCAACCCGCATAAGCCGATTATATTCATAAATTTCTCTTTTTTTTTTGCCCCCAATATGAGTTGCACAAATTTGCTGATGAAAGTTAAAAATATTTTTGTAATTTGTGTTGGAATAAACTGGAAATATAATAATATTTTTATGATGAACACACCAGCAGCAAAAATATTAATAAGTACTTCAAAGGAATTTGTTTTATGTGTTTGTGAAAGAACTTTTAAGCGGATTGTCTGCAATTTGCTAAAGGACGAGTATTTTATTTTACACAAAAAAATTTGCGCAAATTAAATAGTTTTTCTTAGTGCTTAAAATACCACATTCATTCAAAGAAAGCAAAAATATCAGAGAACAACTTTGAGTGATTGCAAAAAAAAATCATACTTGCTCAACAACATGAAAGCCATTTCATTTCGTTCAAATATGATTTTGTATTCAGCCATACAATGAGCGACAACTTCGGTATGTGAGTGAAATCATCGTTAAGGTTCGTGCCAGCGTTGTCAACTCAGTGCGTTTCGTACCGTTTTTGGTGCTTTTTAAAATTATTTGTTTTTTTTTAACTTCATTATTTTATTTATTGAATCTACATAAAAAATGTAATGACAATAAGTATTCAAATCTTAATACTAAAAAAAAATTGTGAATAAAGTCCTGCCAGTGCTGGACAAAAATTTATTTTTATGCGAATATTATTTCAGAATTCAGTCATCTGCTTGAGCTCTAATGGTAGCCAAAGTATCCCTCCTTTTCAGACGGGTATGACCACCAAAGTTAAGAATATTAACTGCAAGAGGATTTGGATGGAATTCAAGTTTGTTAATATATCTTGTCGCGTATTTCACAAATCCAGATTTCACAAAAGGTACGTTCAGATCTGCGTGGATTCGTGAGTTTTTAACGTACCGCACTATTTTGACATCTTTGGATTTTTTCAATGTTGGATGCCGGGGCTGTGCACCATAATTGAATCCCATAGCACCATATTGGCTTTAGAATCGAGTTGTACAGCAAAAGTTTACAATCAAGCTTCAAGGCCGCATTTCTGTCTATTAGCCAGTTAATTTGCCCTGCTTTCAATTTCATTTGCGTTCCTTTTGCCTCGATGTGCGTCTTCCATGTTAGTCTACGGTCAAGTTGAATACCGAGGTATTTGACTTCACTGTGTTGAGGTATTACTTTATTGTTAATAGTAATGGGTGAGCATGTTCCTAGACGCAGTGCGAATGTAACATGGGCACACTTTTGTTCATTAACCTTGATTTTCCAAAGCTTCTCTAGTTTGTCGATATGTTCCTGTGAATTTATTGATGCTTGCTGGTGGTTACTACGTATGCTAAGGAATGCTGTATCATCTGCAAATGTTGAAATGTGAATGTTGGTGCTTGTCGGCATGTCAGATGCGTAGATCAAATATAAGATAGGCCCTAATATGCTGCCTTGGGGAACTCCAGCTTCAATAGGCTGGGCGGGGCTTATGAAATCGCCTTCTTTTATTATAAATTGGCGACAATATAAATAGCTTTCCAAAAGGTTATGTATGTTTGCAGGTAAGTTAAACTTTATTTTATGCATTAAGCCATCGTGCCACACTTTATCAAAAGCTTGTGAAACGTCGATGAATAAGGCAGAGCAATATTTTTTTTCTTCAAATGCCTTTCTTATGACGGTAACTAACCTGTGTGTTTGCTCAATGGTGCCCTGTTTCGCTCTAAAACCAAATTGGTGATTAGGAATACATTCAACCTTATTAAGCATTGGATCCAACTTCGCCTTTAGCAATTTTTCGAAAAGTTTTGATATTGTTGACAGTAGACTTATTGGACGGTATGATTCTACTTTCGTGTGATCCTTCCCTGGCTTAGGAACCATTGTTATCATGGACACCTACTCTCCCACTCCACTCTATAGGGTAATACTCAAGTCGTAAAATAGCATTAAAAATAAAAAGAACAATTCTTTTAACTACACGAGGCAGCTCTACGAGCATTTTGTTGCTGATTTTATCCATACCTGGAGCTTTTTTAAGGTTTAGATTATTAATAGCATTTTCAACTTTTTCAAAATTGAATCTTAAAGGCACAGGAAGTCTATTGACGAAAAATTCAACTCAACTTTTAGTTTTAATATAAGAAAAAAGTATTCAAGTGTCCATACACATTGCATGGTGCAGTCGAAAGTGTCCAATTTTTAATGTCCCTGGAACAAAAATTCAGTCTGATTTCTATTCTGGGGGCATACATATATTCGTTTGGAGTGCACTGTGGCTAGCTGCCTATTCACCCAGAGCAGTAACTAAACAAACTGAAGGGGCAACATAAAATAAAAAGGGTGAAAATTGAAGCATCATACTTATGTAAGTTGAACATGCTCTCAAACCGCTCATACAGTATACTCGTATTAAATACGATATGAAATATAAGGCAGACGCATGAATGTCAGCTCCAAGTCCACACCAGTGATTCTTTCGGAGTGCATGTCCCTGGAATACAATGGGGACATGGTTTGAGTTACGTATGTATCTTCTTTTGCCACTGTGGCTTATTTACCAAGAGCAGCGACTGAACAAGATGACGGGGAAACAAAAGATTAAATAAGAGTGGTGAAAATTCAAGCATTACACTTATTGTTCAAAGTTCTTTTAACAAAATTAATGTTTGCGGTTAATCATTCAGAAAGGCGCTACAGTTTTCACCCCTGAATTATGTTCGAATCTGTAGTTTGCCATATTTTTCCTTTTATTCGCTGTACTCAAATAGGACCGGTTCGGTATTTCCTTTTTTACGGGTCACTTGGCTTTTTGGCGTGCTCTCGGTTGGTCGCTGGACACTTTTTTTCATCCTGCGACTCTTTAAGCATTTTGTATCCCTATATTCTACACAACTAAATTTGTAATTCATAATTTTACTTAAATAAATTATGTAAGTGAATTTATATAATTAACAATTTATTGATTATAAAAAGAACTCAATTTGCTACGGTGAGTAGATCATAGGAATCCCTCCTATATTAATATTATTGAAACTTCATCACTCAACTATTTAATATATTTATGCAAAATTAAACACTTATGTAAGTAGAAAATGTTCTCAAATCGTTCGTACTGTATACTAGCATTAAATACGATATAAGATATATGGTTAAGAAACGTAGGCCGATGACAGTCAGTTACTACTGTCCACATCAGTGACTCTGACAATTAGTGAGTCGATTGAATCAATCGTTATTGAAATCATCGACGTTTTCAATGAAAAATCACAGCTTTTAGAAGAGTAGGAATCACTGTGGCTTTGCCGTAGTCAACGCATTGTCCAAAAACTTTAAAAATATCATTCAACACAAAAAGTGCCAGCTTTGCAAGCAACGAATATGTAAACCTTAAAGATATTCAATCGCAGATCCAGCCAGAAGCATATTAAGTAACAATATCGAACGTTCCTAAATGTTCAAAAACTATGCAGCACTAAAGAATGCTGCTGGTAATGAGAAACTTAAGGGCCATTTAGCCGACGGTAGAAATTTTAACTGTAACGTAAATGTAAATGTAACGTAAAAGTAAATGTAGTAGCACTTAAGGCCCATTTAGCCGACCGTAGAAATTGTAACTGTAACGTAAATGTAACGTAAAAGTAAATGTAGTAGCACTTAAGACCCATTTAGCCGACCGTAGAAATTTTTACTGTAACGTATATGTAAATGTAACGTAAATGTAAATGTAGTAGCACTTATAGAACACGTAAAACCGTATCATGTGTTTTTGATACAAACAAAAAAACACAAGTGCATGTGAAGAAAAAATTTTCACTTATTAATGATTTACAGAAAAAGTGTTCTACTTTTCATTTTTATATTATTGTATGTTAAAGAAAATAATTAATTTTTCATCACCTATATCTTTATATTAAATAATTTGTTAAAATAAAATAAAAGCAATACAGCTGTTCATAGCAGTGATGAGAGCTCATAGTATTCAGTACATATACAAAAGGTACGAAAATTGTTTAAATGGTACCTAAAATTTCTAATATTTCTTTTTCTGTCTATTGTCGACATTTCATATGAGCTACAGCTGGGAAATATAAAAAACAAGCTGTTTATAATTTTTTGATTAGCACCAATGTTGGAAGCTACTATAGCGAATAAATCTCAAATGTTTGAATTTTTGTTCTCTGCTCTTTGGTACTTCTAAAAAAATAAATTTAACTGCTTATAATATATAATAATATTAATATATAACAGGAGCGGAGTACATTCGGCTGGGCCGAATCTAAAATACCCTTCACGATAGTCACCTATATAAAAATTTTAACTAAATATGCTCGGATATATTGGACCGACTTTGGGGAAAAAATGTGTTTGCCTTGTAATCACCATTCCAAAAAGGAAATCTTTCATTGAAATCATCATGCAAAAATTGGTTTAGTCTATATCTCGGTTAAATGTGAACCAATAACGGAATTTTCCCTTTTCTGTATTTTACGAGTAATTAATTACCTCGTTTTATAATCTGAACTGATTTCAAGCAAAAGAAATTTTTCACTAAAAAATCGGTTTAGATTATATCTCGGGTATATATGGACCGATATCGGAAATTTTCATTTTCTCTATTTGGTAACCTCCTTATATTATCAGAGGCTCTTTTAAGCAAAAACAAACATTTATAGAAAAATCGGTTTATGCTATATCTTTTTCGGAATTTTGAACATCTCAGCTATATGTGAACTGATTTCAATAGCAATCCCATGACTCGATGGGGTAATAGAATGGTGAAAGAAACACGTTTCAAGTCTAATGGTTTTCTCAGAAACGGTATTTCAACGACCGACGGATGGACAGCCGGACATCGCTTAATCGACTTTTCTATTAATTCTGATTCTTGAGAATATATGTATATACTTTATACGGTCGCAAATAAAAATTGCAGAAATTATAAACGGAATCACAAACTTATATAAATCCTTTACATTTTTGTGAAGGGTATAACAGTACTAAAATTGTAGTTATATATAATTATTAGCTTATTATACTTAAAAAGTATTAAAAATTTTTTATTACATTTTCATTTCATCACAGACCAAAATTTACACTGTATTGCTTTCTTACATTTATATCAGCATAACTATTTATTATAAACCAATTTTTAAAATTCATTTTATCGTTGAAAGATTGTGTTTGAGGAATATATTTTGGAAATCGGACTAATAAATGTTGAGGTTACAAATAATGTGAAAGATGCAAAAATTGTGCGCAGTGTATAAATTATGCTACCAATGTATGTATTTATATCCATCTTGCGTATTTTACAGAAAATTCCAAAATTTGTTAAAATATATTATGTGTATACAAATTTAACTACTTAAACAGTTCAATTATCAAATAAACAAAAAGTACTAAAACAGGGTTTTTGTGCCGTCCTGCCATTCACAATAATATATACCATCACTGACAAAATTTTTCAAGTAAATACGTAATGAAAATCTATGTTCTACAGGTTGAAGCGTTACGGTTATATTTCATTACAGTCAGATAAGCGTTTGCATGGCTTCTCGAATAACAAAAACGATCAGCTGTTCCGACTACATTTACATTTCTAGGCTTCATATTGGGGATAGACTAAAGTGTGCTCGTGTGAACATGAACACAAACTAGAAACAGGTATGCTCAATTAAGCAAGTATTTCCTATGGAAGATTCTCAAGTAGAAGTATTATCATAAAGATTTGCTGCTGTTTCCAACAACGAAAATGTAATTGTTTTATGCTATGTGTTTTAAGCGTCTACAATCACTGGTGGCAAATATATATTCTTAAATACGATTATTTCAAAAAGTAATTAACGATGCAGGCGGAGGATGGTGCCGTTGGAATTATCGATTGTGCAGATTTGTCAGTCACGATGTCACAGTGGTCGAGTCAGCGACCGCTAAGGAGACATTTTTCATAAGTAATTATTTTGCGCAATTAATTACTTGTCAACAATTTTATATAATAAAAAACGTTTGCGCATTAAACACACAAAGTTATTAAATACACCAAATTAAATAAGAATAAATAATCTTTTAAAACATTTTATTCAGCTGGCTAATGATACCGCACATGGTTAGACGCTGCTAAAACTTTTTGCACAGCTCACATTTCAGACAGCACTTCAAAATAAAAACATCTGATATCAATCAGCTGGTTGTACATAATTAAAGACAGCAAGCTCTAATTGAAAATATGGCAGATGACTCATGAATTTTTATGTTTTATATCGCCAACAAAAATGCAAAAATTCGTAACTAACAAAAAATTCAAAATCAAGTTTGTGATTGATTTTTGTGAATGCCATTAAATATAGTTTGACAAAATTATACAGTTCTGCGTTTTAAAATGATGGCTTTATTAACAAAAACCAAAGGGAAGTTTATATTTTACAAAGCTTTTTGTCTCTACTGCAAAATTATATTTTCGGCTCCTTGCACTTTAGCTAATAATATACAGGGTGTCCCAGAACTCAACGACAAGTCGACAGGGTGAAAAGATTGATTGTAACCATTATGAGAAAATTAGGAAAAAAAAAAGTTAAAAACAGAAATATACGGGCTTGGCGAATAAAAAACATTTGAACTGAATAATCCGTTCTTTTTTAGAAACAATTGAGTTTTATTCACTATATTAGCTTCCAACATTGATACCAATCAAAAAATTGTAAATAACTTGTTTTCAATGCTTCCCAGCTGTCTATATGTTGACATTTCATAGGAGCCTAATCATTAGTAGACTTTTTAGTAGATTTTGAGCATATCTTTCAATTTCAATGATTACTATTATATTAGCTTCTAACATTGATACCAATCAAAAAATTATAAACAACTTGTGTGCAATGTTCCCCAGGTGTCTATATGTTGACATTTCATAGGAGCTACCCTAATCATTAGTAGACTTTTTAGTAGATTTTTGAAAATATCTTTCAATCTCAATGTTTACTATTATATTAGCTTCTAACATTGATACCAATCAAAAAATTATAAACAACTTGTTTGCAATGTTTTCCAGGTGTCTATATATCGACATTTCATAGGAGCTACCCTAATCATTAGTAGATTTTTTAGTAGATTTTTGAGAATATCTTTCAATTTCAACGTTTATAACGTTTTTTTAGAATTTTTTTCTTATGATGGTTACAATCAATCCTGTCACGCTGCTTCGGCTTGCGCTCTGGGGCAACCTGTATAGCTGTTTAATAGTGTAAAAGTAGTCATGTACTGTCTGAAAAATATGGCTTACTGGTTTAAGCGCATCTAAACGCATTTCGTTGATGATTACAGTAGATTTTTAATAAAAATATTTTTGTAGGTTTGATAATATATTTGAAAATTAAATAAAATATAATTGGGCCAAAGCAAACTACGATTTGGTTGGGTTAACTACAGTGGGACAAAAGTTATTGATTTTCCAGAAAGGCAAATAAAGATTAAGAGAAAGTTGTCATCTTTTTTTTTTTTTTTTTGTGTTAGAAAATTCATCTCAGCTAAATATCAAATCTGATATACCTACCACTAATTAAAAATCTCTATTTATTTATAATGACAATCTGGCAATATGGGCTCAAGCACTGAGGAACCAATTTCCTGCTTTTGCAATTTTCGCGGCGAAAAAGTTCGTGGAAAATAATTTCCAATTTAAATCTGCTTGTTGTGAATTCTTCTTGACTTTGAAAATGGTCGCTTGCAAGTTAAGCGTACCCACCCGAAAAATTGACTTAGAGATTACTAAGCCATTTGTGCGCTGATTTTCTGAAATTCCTATTTATTTCAAAACTTTTGCTTTCAGATTTAAATCACAAATATTTTTGTAAGTACGGCAACAAAATTGTTCATCTAAAATATTGATTTCGGCATAAAGACCTAGTCATAGAAGCCATGTCATATCATCCATCGGCTTTTTCAACTGACAACTTTGTTGAAATATATATCATGGCACTTTCGGCACGTGTCCGGCAACGCTAAGTACAACACGAGCAACTTTTTACGTACGTTAAGTACTTGGAAAGCTACCAGGGAACATCTTTTTTTTTTTTTTTTTTTTGGTATATTGTACGATTGATTACAAATATCCGTCAGCAAAGTACTCGTTGTTACCACTTTTTCCATCTTTACATTAATAGTAGTTGAAAACGTCCACGGCTGGCATACGAGGGATTCTATGCGACTTAACCCTGACTCATGTATATGCGGACATTTTTCTAATATATATTTTGATGTATTTTATTTTATTTCACATAAATACTGCAGACCTATCTCAGTAGTGTAGTTTTTTGTATCTAAAATGGCATCTCTCATTCATTAATCCCCAAAATCCCAGACTGGCTCTGGCCAATTGTGCTGAGATAAGCTTACTACAGATGAACGCATAACACAATTTCGATTTTATATAAATATGCTGATACACTTACATATTGGTTTAAAAATAATCCAATTTTGAGGTTATGTTACACAACAAATTGCTGCTAATGTTCTCAGTGATGTCATTTATTAATTAATCCAAGGTCTAAAGGAGTAGTTATATGTTTTATTAAAGATTTTTCACACTTTCAAAATCACGTAGGTGGATTTTTTTTTAATGTTTTAAAACAATTTAACGAATTTAAGGTACACGAATTACAATAATGATAATATAGCGGCACGGATTTGTATATACACTGAAAAAAAAAAGTGTCGAAACAATGGAAACAATAAAACAGAAAATTATGTTTATTTAGATTTAATTTTATAACCCCGAACTCCAGTTATGTGAAGTGACATTTTTCAGACAGAGTAAATGGTTTGTGGGAACAAACCAGCGACCCGTTAAGAACTCTGTCTGATAACTGTAACTGTAGCAGAAGTTTTCTTGGGTATATAAAAGGTAAAAGAGGCAGATTTTTTATGTTGTAAATTTTATTATTTTTTAATATTTTTTTTTTTTTTTTGAAGATCAGGAGTAAAATGGTGGGTTTCTGCAAAGGTATTAGTAATGGAAGAAAAGTTGGAAAGTTTCCAAAGAAAAGGATGGTAGTATTATATAAAACTGGAAAACAGCAACTCTCTTTTGAGCCATGAACTGAAATCAAAAGCAGAACTATGATGCAATCAGTTTGTTTCACTAGCAATTTTAATGGAAAAATGTATATAAGGTTGAGAGGGCCTATGCTTCCAGTAAACTATTGGAATATGTCATAGGCACTAGGTATGTATATGGAATGGAAATTTTTCACACAAACGTTTGTTCTTTGAAATAACATGTAACTGATACTATTTTCTTTGCTATTCTTTTAAAAATATAAAAAAAAAAATAATAATAATTTTTTTTTTAACAGTTTTCAATAGTTTTTTTTCTAAACCGACCTCTTTATATGTTTTATAAGAGTTAAACACAACCGCTTTAAACCGTTTTTTACACCACACAACAGGACTACAAACGAAGAACTACTGTATGATATCCTAAGACTAGAAAAATGCCAGCAATGGACCAATTTGTTACCCAAATCGCAGTACACACTATGTCTTATGCTGCCTTCCTGCTTTAACGTTCAAGTGTAAGAGAGCCAGCACTAGTGTGGTGAAAAGCTCTGGGGGGGTTTTTTGACACTTGCGCATTACTGCTTTTAAAGTTTCAAGCGAAGGAATTTTAAAATTATCTAAGGGTATCTTGTGTTCAAATGCCCATTACTTGTATATAGTAACTGTAGCAATGTCTAAAGTGGGTGGTTTTCCATATTGAGCTGCCACCACATACAATGGTGAGGGCTACCACCTGTACGCTATCAGCCAATCAACTCTCAGCTAAGGTGGGAGTTGGACTCTGACCACCCGTTTAATGGAAATTTTAAAACTTTTTCTCAGTTATTGAAAAAGCTGAAAATATTTATTGTAGTTTCATATTAAAAAAAAAGAAACAATGAAAAATGATTATTTTAGCGTATTTCGTTCCAAAATCTCTGCAAATATCCAGGAAAATATTTCAAGCAGTGCCCACATACTTAACGTTACCCGTTCGCATTCAGCCATATTCGTTGGAAAATGTTTTATTTTTATACATTTTGCTGAAGTCTACTTGTCTTTTTTGCTTTCTTTTGCGATTGGAATGTAGGGGATGTGGGTTTTATGTTCTGCGTGGGCTTGACATATGTATGTATGTATGTGCACAGATTTTTACATACTTATGTATCTTCATAGAAACTTACACGCAAAGAAAAGACTGTTTGCGATATGGTTACAGCTACATTAGTATATTGTCGTAAGAATTTAATTATAGTTTGTTTCCACATAAATACGAAAAGTGTGCATCTACACGTAAAGAAAAATAAATTTGGAATATTGTTGTGGCAACGTTAGTATTTCCTGTGTCATAATTTGATTTGTTGGCCCTAGCCAGTGTATTATCGTTTTTAATATATCGGGTGGTTAAATTTCAAGGGCCGATGTTGAATGTGAACCACACCTAAACGCCAAGCTTTTTTTCCGAATTTTATTTGACATTTCTCTATTTCAGACTTACTCAATTTGAACCATGGAGAGATACACAATCTAACAACGTGTTAAAGTTATCCAGACTTATTATGAAAATGATGATCAATTTTCGAAGAAAATCATCTTCAGTGATGAGGCACATTTTAACCTCAGTGGATTCGTCAATAAATAGAATTGCCGCATTTGGGCGAATGAGAATCCAAGAGTGACTGTCGAAAAACCAATGCACCCACAAAGAGTGACTGTTTGGTGCGGTTTATGTGCTGGCGGCATCATCGGGCCGTATTTTTTCCAAAATGAGACCGGTCATGCAGTTACTGTGAATGTTGTTCGCTATCGTGAGATGATAACGAACTTTTTATGGCCCGAATTGAAAGATATGGATGTAGACGATATGTGGTTTCAGCAGGACGGTGCCACTTGCCACACAGCTAACGAAACAATTGCTCTTTTGCGCAACAAATTCAATGGCCGTGTTATCTCACGTAATGGCGATGTCAATTGGCCGCCAAGATCATGTGATTTGACACCGTTGGACTTTTTTCTTTGGGGTTATTTGAAAGAAAAGGTGTACGTCGATAAGCCAGCAACAATTCAACAGCTAAAGGATGAGATAATTCGGCACATTAACGGCATAGAACCTCCATTATGCCTCAGGGTCATCGAAAATTTGGACCATCGGATGGAGGTGTGCCGCCGTGGTCGCGGCGCCCACTTGGCCGATATATTGTTTCATACATAATTGAGTAATACCAATATATCATAATAAAGTAAAGTTACAATAATTTCCTAAATAGTTTGTGCTTTATTCAAAATCAACATCGGCCCTTGAAATTTAACCACCCGATAGTATAGTATTAAGCAATGTTACTTCCCCAATGTATTTAAACAAGCTAAAGTTATCCCTATTAAGAAACCGAAAAAACCACCTGATTGCCCCTCTTCATACCGTCCTGTAAGCTTACTATCCGCGTTAGGTAAAATTTTAGAAAAAATAATTAAGGACAGATTAGTAAATTTTATGAACTTAAATAACATAATTCCGCACCAACAATTTGGTTTTCGGCATGAACATAGTCCTTACCATTCTTTGATTCGATTAAGAAATCTAATAAATTCGAATTTCAGCCACCAGAAATCTACAGGAATGATAATATTGGATGTTTAGGCCGCTTTTGACTCGGTATGGCATGATGGGCTCATCTTTAAAATGATTAATTTACACTTCCCTACATATCTTATAAGAATTATAAACTCCTTTCTTGTACAACGCTCATTCAAAGTCCATATTGGTTCATTCTCATCCGACGAGAATGAATCCATTGTATGAGTATTGACAAAAATATGGTTTTATACTAATAAAGCAGCTTATGAAATTAATGAAAGTAAAATGGTTGTTTGGCATAATAACATGGTTAGGTATGACATTATCATGGCAATTTTTATTAATACTGTGGTTGCTTCCAGTTATAAAAATGTTGAACCAGAATTTAGTATAGTTATTTACAAAATTTTTCTTACAAAACTGTATTAAGGCATATCAATGAATGGCGTTCAAATATAACAATATAATATATTCCCTAACAACCATATAATTCAACGATAGTATGTTGCCCTTAGAATATTGTTATATCAACTATATATTTTTTTCTACGTGTACGTATTATGTTTTAACAATGAGTACTTATCTGCTGCATTTGAAGTAAATATGTATTCAAGTTTAAATATTATGTAGTATATAAAATTCTAGTCAATTGTAACTGTTTTGCTGACATTGTTGTCGGCCATTTTGGATTTTTATGTTGCTAATGTTTCTCTTTCTATTTTTGTTGTTGTATGCTAATTTTACCTCTCTCTACTCATTCGAAAAGTTAAACTTAAACAATTTTTCATTTAGTTGGAATTTTCTAACATTACTTGCACATATTTCCATAAATCGAACCAACTATCTATGTTTGTAAATTCTTTTGTTTTTGTAAATACTTGTGATGAAATTTTTAAGCAATTTTTTTTTAACCTTTACCACAAGTGCGTTGTTTTATAAGATTAACACTTTAACTAGTTATGAATATTAATTAAGATTTAAACAGCTGAATTTTACTATTATCTGCAAACAATTGAGTTTTATTCACTATATTAGCTTCTAACATTGATACCAATCAAAAAATTACAAACAGCCGACATTTCATAGGAGCTACCCTAATCATCGGTAGACTGATGACTATGACATATAGACAGCTGGGAAACATTGCAAATAAGCTGTTTATAATTTTTTTTATTGGTATCAATGTTAGAAGCTAATATAGTGAATAAAACTCAACTGTTTGAATTTTTGTTCGCTGTGGCTGTGTTCTGTAACTTTGGCGAGAAGTTCTCGCGTCGAAAACTTGTGAAACAAATTATTCCATCGTTTCTAGAAAAGTAAGAAAAAACTGTGTCTGTAACAAGGCGAATTCATTACTAGGTGAACTTAAAGCAAGCCACAGACTATGCGACTAGTTATACAACATGACGATGTTGGTTATTAGATTGTAAAGTGTGTGGGGTCGTCGTATGAAGTTGTGTCTCGGTTGTACGAAAGATTAAAAAGTTTTGATTTTTTGGGTAGTTGTATCGATTGGTTGTAAAATTTAGGAGCATGTTGTACAACTTTATTTCGATTTGCTCTTATTTTTATATACAATTATTGCATCTGCGGTGATCTTTACTCAACAGAATTTTTTAAGAAATGAAATTGTGAGTTAATGTCGCACAATTTGTGCGCAAAACACACAACTCGGCAAGCCAACGTGTTGTAGCAACATTCGCATAGTCTATGGCATGGGTAAGAGCACAGGTGATTATTTTTTGCTTCTCGCGTTTTTTCCAATGAGACTGTCAAATTTTGTTTCTTTTGTTTACAAACTATTTCGCGCCATTTTAATCTGAAGATTTTTTTGTATGATTTAGTGCAATTTCAAGAAATTTGTGTGAATTTAAAAGTGAAAAACTAATATAATCCGTGATTTTAATTACAAACAATTATAAAAGTTTATATTTAACGTTTATATAAAATTTTTCGCAGCTGAACAATCTTAGGCGAATTTAGATATTGACATTCATGAAATGTTTCACAATAACAAAATACATAGTACTGAATTCGTCTTTTCTCTTGCATTCACCTGTATAAATTCGCCTTGGTCTGTAACTTATATCGAAAACTATCCAACACGATTCCGTCGTTACGTTAGAAATGTCAGAAAATATAAAATTTCCGGCATGCAATT
Source organism: Thecocarcelia acutangulata (assembly GCA_914767995.1). Classification (NCBI taxonomy): domain Eukaryota; kingdom Metazoa; phylum Arthropoda; class Insecta; order Diptera; family Tachinidae; genus Thecocarcelia; species Thecocarcelia acutangulata. The sequence goes on along the minus strand of OU612097.1, from coordinate 96,507,500 downwards.
TTAAAAAATAAAAGCGCCAGCCACAATTGTAACCGCCGCCGACCAAAAATTTATAATGTTAAGAAATTTTGTTGACGGCGTCATATTATAACCGCCGGCTATTCTAAAAAATGTATGGTTTGGCTCAAGGCGAATTTATACAGGTGAATGCAAGCGGAAGGGCGAATTCAGTACTATGTACTTTGTTATTGTAAAACATATCGTGAATCTCAAAATCTAAATTCTAAACGTTAAATATAAACTTTTATAATTGTTTGTAATTAAAATCACAGATTATATTAGTTTTTCACTTTTAAATTCACAAAAATTTCTTGAAATTGCACTAAATCATACAAAAAAAAAAAATCTTCAGATAAAAATGGCGCGAAAAAGTTTGCAAACAAAAGAATAAAAATTTGACAGTTTCATTGGAAAAAACTCGAGAAGCAAAAAATAATCACCTGTGCTGTTAAGTTCACCTAGGAATGAATTCGCCTTGGTTTGGCTCTAGTGTTTACATTTGGTATACAAAAACATACTTGTGCACAAAATTATGTAAAATTAAAAAACAAAGCAAATTTCAAATTGTAAATAGTGAAAAAATTTTATAAAAGTATAACATTATACATTGTTGGGTCGGAAATTAAAATTGTGGAAATTGCAAATGGAATCGCAAACTTATATATGTATATATCGCCAAGGCAGCTTTAATAGGGCAGTAGTATAAGCACAGCTGTCCTTCGTCTCCTTTGCGTAAATTTGTCAAAAACTCATAGACTTTCTTGCTTTTTCATACAAAAGAAAAACAAAATGTTGATGTTTTTTGGTGATGTATTTATTGTAATTCTGCTACTACCTGTTTTAAGCTGTCTTGTATATATTCTTAAAACTTGTGTGAAGGGTATAATAATAAATTAAAAAGTTAAAATAAAAAAAAAATCATTGTAAACTGTGTAAATGCAAATATTAAACTTAATTTAACAGCAAAATACTTATTTCAATTTCATTTTATTATTCTAACAAATAATATTTACATTTTTAATCTTAAAATTATATTTAAATAGTTCAAGCTTTTGTACTTTTTCTTCTTAGTATTTATAGTAAGTTAAAAAATTATTTACATATATACATATATTAAATTTTTATTGTAGGCAAAATTTTCAAAAACCTATTTGAAGATTTTAATAAAAACCAACTTAAATAACTAAAAACCTACAAGCTAGCTAATCTGAAATTAAATCATTAATATGGGTATATTCGGACACGGAGCACCTATAAAAAAAAAAATTTGCGGTTAGTTTATTTAGCCTGGAAACAACAAGATCTGTGTTTGAAATTGCGTGGAGTCTGCACGTTGAAAAGAACCAAGAAAGATTATATAAGAGTTTTAGTACCTTATTCTGTGCGACTTGAAGTTTTTTAATATGACAGGTAGCACTTTTAACCCACATGGGAGCTGCATAAAATATTACGGCCTGGAATATTAGTTTAAAAATTAGCATTTTGTTTTCCTTATCACGAGAAGATTTTCGACTTATGAAAGGATAGAATATTCACTTTTTTTATCTTGGACCAGTACTCAGGGGATGACCCCTACATATGCAATGCATTATACCAGAACTAGGAAAATAGGTAATGAGGAGGTTATATTTATTATATATTGTATATGTTCTTTAAATTTCATTTTTGTATCTAGGATAACTCCTAAATATTTTACTTTTTGCTCCCACATTACCTCCGTATTTAAAAAAGTAATATTTCTTTGCGGAATATAACAAGGTTTTCTTTTTCTTGTAAATTATATAGTCTGAGTTTTATCTGCATTTAATGTTATTTTCCATTTCTTGCAATATTTGGCTAACACATCTAGATCCCTTTGTAAATTATAAATTATGTCTTCTGAAGATATGTCAAAACATAATACTGCTGTATCGTCTGCAAATACTGACATGGTGCATCTTTCAAGTTGGGGCAGATCTGAAGTGTATAAATTGTACAAAATGGGGGAAAGGCAGGAGCTCTGTGGGCATACTGCATATATACTGAAACTTTCGGAGCACGATGATCCTATAAAAACCTTGAAAAATCGGCTTAACAGAAAGCTTTCAACTATTTTGATTAAAATATGTGGTACTTCAAATTTGTTCATTTTATAAATAAGCCAATCGTGCCATAGAGTATCAAAAGCAGCTTATTTTTTCAGTATTATTATTGATTTTATGATTATTGTTGTTTTTGAAAAACGATCTCACAGCCTTTTTATTTACAAGAAACAATGCGGGAAATTTTTTCGCAAATTTTTTCTGTAAAATAGCGAGTAATTATCTTACGTGACATCTTTTAGTCACCAAAAAAGTTATAGCTAAAGTTTAGTGAGAAAAGCAGTTTGTTTCAACTAATGAGAATTTTGTTTCATTTCACACATTTCAGTCGAAAAGTTTCTCGTAGCGAGAGTTACAGAACACAACCACTGCTTTTCGATACTTTCAAAAAAAAACAAATCGTAGCAACGAACGGTTGTTCATTTGTTTGACAGGTGTAAAGCTTTAAAAGCTATTATGTACATGGTCTCATCACAAAATAACCGTTATTTTCAAGTTTCATGAGTTATGTATGTTCGATTTTCGCATTTCTTTTCTGCTATGTTGGAACACATGTCTGTTATATGTTTATGTTGTCAATATCAGCCATTTGAATTTTTCGAAGTCGTACTCGCATGTCTAAACTCTAGCTTATACTTATTAGTCTGAACTTGTACAAGATCTTATCGAACACACCTATTAAGTGGCGATATACAGAACATAGCTTTATTTTTTATTTGTATACGTATACGAGGGCTGATAAAATAATAACCATTATTTTCAAAATTTATTTAACTATTCATGATTCCTCTTCAAAGTAATCGCCCTCTGATATAATAAACTTGCTCGTATGCCAGCGTTTTTTTCAATCCTCAAAACACTTCTCAAACACGCTTTTTGGTATGGCCAACAGCTTTTGTTTCGATTTTTCTTCTATCTCCTTCGGTGTCTTCAGTTTTGGAAAGAGATAAAAGTCAGCGGGGGCCAATTCTGGTGAATGCGGTGGTTCAGGTTTTGTTTTTAGCCAAAAACACACGCACAAGCATCAATGTGTGGTTATCATGGTGCCAAACTGCTTCGCGCAAACGGCGCATAACTTCAAAAAAGTACTCCATTGACCGTACAACCTTGTGGCAAGAATTCATGATGCACCATGCCATTGCAGTCAAAGAAAACAGAGAGCAAAACCTTCACATTTGACCGAACTTGATGTCGTTTTTGAGGTCTTGGCTCTTCCGGACGTTTCCATTGGAATGATTGGCAATGTCATAGCCATACACCCGTTATGACCTTTTTGAGCAAATCTAGATCGTCATTAACGATTTCCAAGAGCTTCTGAGCGATGTCCTTGCCATGTTGTTTTTGCTCAAAATTGAGTAAATTTAGTAAAAGATCGAAGATCACGCCAAAGCACGGCTAAACTTTTTATCTGTCAAAAACAAACTGACAATCCAAAATGGCTGATATTGCCAACATATGTATATAACAGAAAAAAAAAATGCGAAAATCGACCAAACGTAACTCACGAAATTTAAAAATCACAGTAATATTTTGATCAGACCATGTACACATATCTACCCTACAATGTCGACTTCTAGATACCTGAAAAATACATTAAAAAAGTTTTATTTTTTGATTTAATATAAATTTTTAGCATTTAAACTTTCTTATTAACATACATATTAGTATTAATACTACTAAAAAATTATAAATCCCTGCAAATTACTCGTAATGCGATAAAATAAGCATAAGTACTCGCATCGCCGTTTGGGAGATTAATGCCATTAACGAAATTATCAGGAATTATAAAGGATTTAGCGAAAACATTTTCATGCATACAAATGCAAAAACAGTGGAGTGGTATTGAAATAAAAAGAAACTGTAACAATAGTAAAAATACGTTATCCTGGCAAAACAGACACTCACTTCCGCTAAAAAATAGAACTGTTTAAACAAGTTGTAGAGATTTACATACATATCTATGTTTGCCAGGAAGATGGGCGGGGGGCAGAGCGTGAGCAGGTTTTTAGAAATGAAGTAAAAAGACAATGCAATTTAGCACAACTCTTTGGCTTCAATTAAAAACGTGTTGTCAGCAAAATGACACAAACGCACTGACACTTTGAATCTATATTCATAAAAAATATAAAGGGAAGTATAACCTGAACAAAGACTGTAAAACAATTATAGCTAGCAAGCATATCTTATGATTTTTAATGGATTTTGTGAGACAGAAATCTAACGAGATTTGCGGCGACTATCAAAAAAACCTGAGGTACTATATCCTTTTTTCCCCCACCATAGCTCTTGTAGTAAAATGAGAAATCTGAGTAGAAAACAAACATTATAATTTGTCAATTTGGTCATCAGCTGGATATAGTGTTTTTATTATTTGCCGTTTATCATGTTGGTCATGATCCCAGTCCTAGTGGATGCTGGTTAGTAGTGGGTGATTATGGGTAGTTTAGCGGCTACGAAACAGCTAGTTGTCCCCCAGCTAAAGATTGAGTAATTTCTGGTAGTTTTCCTTGATGAAGAATTATTGCTCATATCAATTCGATCTTAGTTTAAGAAAAGAACAAGTTAGCTCAAAACTAATAAGAAAACATAAGTTTATTTGTAATAACAAAGTTCGACTATTTATTCAGAATAATTATACATTATTTATTTTTGTAAAAAAAAACAACCATGATCCAATAAAAGTCTTGTTATTTAAACAAATTTTTAAAGATGATCAAGTCTTAAGCAAAATGCGGCGATGTTGTCTACATAACATATTTTTTGTATGCAATTTGATGGCACTCTTCAACAGAGAAAGAGAGAGAGAGAGAGAGAGAGAGAGAGATAAAGAAAGAGAAGCTAGTTTTTACGAGCAGCTGTGAGCTTTTATTGGTTTAATACATCTTCTTTTTATTTTTAAATTCATAAACAAAAAATAAGAATTAGAGTAGCAGAAAGAGCCGAACTTTGCGGTACCCCTGAACGAATTTTGAATTCCTTAGATGAATCACCATCTATATCTCGATATAACCCGAAGTGGAAATCGCTGTCATCACCATTTTTTCTTTTTATATCTCTTTTGTTAGTATCGAGATAATTGGGATGAAATGATACCAGTAGGGCACCGATACTTAAACTCAATGCGGTATCGATCGCAAAGAACCGATACCCATTCAGTCGAATAAAAAGAATCGATACATACTTGTACCAGTCGAGATATTCTTATGATCAGTAGCAGGGAGCCAAAAACCAAAATCTTCGTCATGGGCTTGATCTTCTGATCCACTTGCTGAAATTGAGATGTCTTAATTAGGATCCCGGAAGCGAAGATGTTTGAAATGCAGGAATTCTATCATAACAATTCTTTTTGGAGTTTGGATGTAAAACAATTTATCATTAGTATAATCTTCGTATTTTTTAGTGTTAAATTCGAATGATTTTAGTAACTGGACTGAGTATTTATTTTAGTATCTCAAGATCGTGACCGCAATCTAACCGTAATTTTTGTGAAATGCAACCCAATAACTGATTTTGGTGTCCCAGCGGTGACTAACTCAGTATTTTGCCTGTCATTAAGAAAAGAGTATTTTTCCCTGTGGAACACCGCGATAAGTATTTTGTATGGAGGACGTTTTGTTGCTGAAATGTGTATATTGTGCCAAGCTTAAATTCTTACAAACTATTAAATTAAACAATGTGTGTTTCATGTGTGAAAGCGTTATGAGCTGAGATGACACAGGACAAAAAAGAGCCAGAAAAAGTTGTGAAACTACATGCATTTGTTTCATATTTTCTCCCCGTCCTTTACGCTTTCATTCGTAAACAAATAACTTTGTAACCTCAAAAGTATACGTAGTACAGTGGGCGAAAAGGCGCATCTAGCGGCGTTTAATTAATAGCGTTTAGGGATTTTTTTTTGTTTCTCTTATATATTTTTTTTAGTTACAAATAGATTAAGCTACAATGTTAAACAAAAAAAATTTTTTTTTATATATTTATCATTTTTTTTTATGAAGGTGGCAACTTTTTTTCATATTACAAACATTGTTTGTTTCATTCAGGAAACCAGAATAAAGTTAATACATTTAATGTTTCACATTCCTTTGGTTTAAAAATATATTAAACTTTAATATTAAAAACATTAAAAAAAATTGTATAAATTTTTTTCTGTTTAAATAATTGTTTTGACCTTATTATGTCTTCATATGCTTCAGTTGTTTTCGTAACAAAAATTTAATTATAACACCAAAAAAATAACAATATTATTAACATTTTTTTTATTCCATCCTAAGGTGGCACACTATGTTGTGACAAAAGCTGTAAAATATCATTATCGACATTCTTCTTCTTTGCTTTGTATAAACCGCACGTTGTAGCTACTACGAGCTCACTGTAAGGTATTTCCTTAACAATTTGGGAGACTTTACTTAATTTCGTTTTAACTATTAGAACATTTGCTGAACATCTTGTCGGATCGTCCACGACTAGTCAGCATATCAACTAATAAAAGCTGTCCATCTAACCATTTCTTATTGTTCGCCCTGATTCACTATCCTGCACGATCATACGATTCATTCACAGGAAACTGTTTCAAAAGTCTGGCCGACTTGAAAAAATCGCTTCAAAATGCCGTTGTAGGCCACGCTATCAAACAAGTATAATTTCAATAATTTATATACACAATAAAATAATTAAAAACTTTTATTAACATAATAATTTTACATTGCTTAAATTTTTTTCTCCAGGCACCAACAATATTCTCACACTGATCGCACAGAAACCATAATGTTTTGAAAAGTTTCATAAAATTTTGCAAATCGCACGATTTGTCAAAAACTCTGTCGCACGGTTGAATTTTTCAGCACACATGCTTTATTTAGTAGATCGCACGATCGTGTATGATAGTGTAGCAAGGCCTTAAGGTGCAATTTCCATTTCTCAACCAATTTCGCTACAAAATTTCTAATATTTTTGCTTATTAAATTAATTTTATTACTTTTATACATGTTAATACTAATTATATTATTAAATATATGACTTTCAACAGCAGAAAATTTTTTTATTAGGCATGGGTTCGTGGCGCCATAGTAAACAAACTTCTCGTCTGAGCACCGACATTGTACTTAAACAAATGGAATATCATATAAAGTTGCAGGTGGCTGCAGATAAATTTGCACATTTTACAATCATAGGAAAACATAGTAATTTTAAAAAAATATTCTAGTGCGAATACACAAGTATATCAGAAGTTCCGATCCACAGAATCCTTTTTTTTTTTTTTTGCTTTTTTTCCAGCAGTTAGTCGTACTACAACACTTCAGCACAGGTCACAAACAAAATTTTTTAGTTAATACAACTATAACTAAAACCAATTTTCTTCCACTTAATTGACACAAACGCCACTTTAGAGAATATTTGGCAATGCAAAGAAAACACGTGTTAGAGATATACCGGCTGAAACATATGTTATGTTTAACAGCTCACAGCTGTTAAACAGCTGTTCAAATGTGAATCAAAATGTAATCGAAATTTAAGTTCAGTGGTGTATTAGTAATCCATAAATACACAGTTTTGAAGCAGTTTAACAATTTGAAAATTGAATTAAACAACGCTAAATCGACCATTTCGCCCACAGTGCGTAGGTAAGAGAAAACAATAACAAAATACCAGCTGTCTCTCTTCTGACATCTTTCGGAAAATTAAAAAAACTGAATTTATATTTGAATTTGTTCAAAAGTTCTTTTAGCTTTCTGTACTTTGTTACTTCGCATACTTCCCTTGGGTGTTTTGTGGGCGTTGAAGTAAAAGGGTTACTTAAACGCAACCCTCTAAAAATTGTTGCCACGGCGTTTTTTTTTATAGTGGGGAAGTGTATTGTCAAATCCATTAGCAAGATGTTTAAATTAAATGAAGAGATTAAATGGAATTCAGTTATTGTTTAAAGAAAGATATTACTTAAATTAATTGAGATTTTAAAAGTAAATAAATTAAGGTTTTCCTGCTACAAAAATGTTGTTTCAAAAATGAAAACTTTACGGAATATGTAATGCTGTTGAAAAAATGTTCACGAATAAAATACTTTTTGCATTTCTTCTTTAAGTTCAATGATTTGTTGGTCATAAATTAAATTTAAACGACTTTTTGTGTGTCCTCTATTTCGAAATCTCTGCCATCAAATCTCATTTTTATAAACAAAATTCAAACTTTTGCTGATTGTCCTTTCTGTTTCATTATTAGGGTACTTTTCACTTTTTGACAAAAATTTCCAAAACATTTAATTCATTAAGCGTTGATGCAAATTAAGATAAAAACTGAGTTGTAAAGGAAAATACCAAGCCAACGTCAACGAGGGTGGAAATGGAATTCCTACAATACCTAGAATCGTTAGCAACCAAACAAACAATTATTAACAAGTGTTATCAATAATCACGCATACACGATACTAAATAGAAAATCTGATGAAGTGCTGTGCCGTGCAGCAGTCAAAGGGAGCTTTTTTTCTTACATCACTATTAAATGCAAAAAAAAAGAAATCGTTTCTAGAAACGACTTTTTCAAATATATCAAACATTTCAAATATCTTGTTTAATAAAACCAAATGCCAACAAGTTAATTTACCGTGATAAACTTTATTCCCATTTATGTTCGCAACTTTTTTCTTCCCTTAAGGAGTCTGGCTGTGTGTTTGCGTGCACACTCCTCAGCCGCTGTTGTCCTTGTTGTCTTGGTTACTGTTAAGTTACCAAGGTTTGTATAAATGATTCTCAATTTTGTGTTCATTCTTATGAAGACATAAAATATTATTTTGGACTTTTGTAACACCAAAAATGTTTTAGTGACCATTAAATTCTTTTCTAAACAAGTGCATTCATTATCAGCAAACTTCAAAACTGAGTTGTACTACACTTACAGAAAAGTACTTGTTTATATTGATAATAACCAATCATTATAACATCTACATACTATACTCAGTCGACTCGCGAAAACGTGAACTAATTTTTACCGAGGGTGTTCACGTTTTTGATTTGGTCACGTTATAGATTGGATTTTTTACATGAATATACGTTGAAAATCATTATGCAGAACAGTTTAATAGACTATTTATATAACAAATTTTATTCAATATACATATTTACTGCAATATTTCAATTCAGTTGAAAGTGTTGAAACTTTGTTCCAACTTAATGAAATAAAATAAAGACTAAAGTATAAGAATTAGAATAAAGACGCCATTGTTTTCAAACTTTGGCCCTGGAGCAGTTTTTTCCAGACTTGAGTCATATGTTTGGTTTGGTAAATTCTTCCAACACAACCCAGACTCGTCGGCATTATATAGCTGGTCGATACATAGTCCTAACTCTTCAATTCTAGCCTTTAATTTAGCTTTAAATGAATCTATCAACTAGGGCTGTGCGGACAGTTTCTCACTTCAAATTTTTAACAGTCGGATGCCATACCTCTTCTTGAATTTTTGCTGCCAACCACCAGTAGCATTAAATGGCTATTTTCCCGGATTTGATCGTGAATTTCGGTTGGTCATTAGTCCGTTTATCAGCAAGTTCATATTTCGAAGCTGAAAAGAGATTACTCCATTTTAAGAAGTTCTGAGGTTCGAATTGTCTTTCATTTTGAAGGTCCTGAATAAGTGTTGTTTACGCTCTTTAAAATGTTTTTCCCACTTTTTTTAATTGCACAAACTGTCGATTTGGCTATATTGTCCTTCTTTGACAACCCGGTTACTGATGTACCTTTCCTTAATCGTTTTATAATAACGAGTGATTTTTTTGCTATTATCTTTTTGGCAACACTAGTTTTGACAGCTCACGCACGTTTTGTATCTTGTGTCATCACTGTCAAACATCTTCAGTTTGGTCTATAATTTAATCATGAATCGTCTTACAAACGAACAACGCTTGCAAATGCGTGCTCTGTTAAGAAAGTTCATCGCGCGCTTCTTCCATTTTATGTTCAGTTTAATCGACCTACTGAGGCTTCTATACGGGCTATTGTAAACAAATTTCGCACCAAATTTACATTGTTGGACATTAAACCACCAACACGCTTACGTAGAGTGCGAACTGAAGAAAATATAGCAGCCGTATCGGCCAGTGTTGATGATGACCGTGAATTATCGATTCGGCGCCGTTCGCAGCAATTGGGCCTCTGTTACTCCACTACGTGGAAAATTTTGCGGAAGAATTTGGGTGTGAAGCCTTATAAGATACAGCTGGTGCAAGAATTGAAGCCAAACGATCTACCATAACGCCAAATTTTTGGTGAATGGGCTCTTGAAAAGTTAGATGAAGATCCACTTTTTTTATCGAAGAATTGTGTTCAGCGACGAGGCTCATTTCTGGTTGAATGGATACGTGAACAAGCAAAACTGCCGTATTTGGAGTGCCAGAAGCATTGCAAGAGCTACCAATGCATCCACAAAAAACAACCGTTTGGTGCAGATTATGGGCTGGCGGCATCATTGGGCCGTATTTCTTCAAAGATGATGCGAATCACAACGTTACTGTGAATGGTGAGCGCTACCGTGCGATGATAACAAACTTTTTTTTTCCCAAAATGGAAGAGCTTGTCTTGCATGACATGTGGTTTCAACAAAACGGTGCCACATGCCACACAGCACGCGAAACAATGGACCAATTGAGAGGCGAGTTCGGTGAACAGTTTATTTCACGCTTGGGACCAGTCAATTGGCCGCCCAGATCGTGCGATTTAACGCCTCTAGACTATTTTTTGTGGGGCTATGTTAAGGCTAATGTCTATAGCGACAAGCCCGCTTCGATTGACGCACTGGAAGCCAACATTGCCAACATTATTCGTGAGATACCGGCCGAAATGTTGGAAAGAGTATGCCAAAATTGGACTAAGCGGATGGACCATTTGAGGCGCAGCCGCAGCCAACATTTGCATGAAATAATCTGCAAACATTAAATTATATCGACTCAACCATCGATCCAAATAAATATTTCATGCATTTTTCTGAATTTTATGTTTTTTTTTTAAATTTCCGATAGTTCTTATAAAATCACCCATTATCACACTTTTCTTAAAGAATTAAAACTTTTGGTTTTTTGGAAGACATTTTTCTTCAAAACTAAGTTCAAATCCAGTTGTTACTATGTACACTTTATTTATACTCGACTACTTAGAGATGATTCCACCAAAAGCACTACATAAAAACTGAAATTGACTTTTATGTATGTGTGTGTACCTTTATAAAAGATGTTTTTGTCACAAGGCTGCAAAGTAATTATAATACCGCTATTCCCAAAACTAATAAAAACTACAGAACTTACTTCAGAAACAACAAAATTAAAAAAAAGGTATCATGTTTTAGAGCCGTCAACTTGTTCACGTTTTAGAGTAGTCAATGTTAAAATAAAACTGTTCATGTTTTTGGATGTTCAAGTAACTGGATGTTCACATTTTCGCGAGTCGACTGTACATATTGCAAAAATAATCATCAGTAATGTGTAAACTGGCGATAATCTCAATGGCAAAAGTTATCAGAGAGTATTTTTTTGAAGGCTGGTCCAGCCATAATGCATAATGTTAATGTTGAGTATCATTTTAACGACCAAGATAATTTTAAATTTCTTTATTTCAGTGCTTGGCAACCTTTGCTATGGAGAGGTACACAATAAACTTATGCATGGTTCCACTGAAAAAGCACAAATTTTTGAAATTTCATCTGTTCCGGACGGAAAGTCGCTTTTTTAGACTTTGAGGCACCGGCCCAAACATGAGAGTTGTATTCCATTTTCGGTCGGATGTAGGTGGTATAAATAGTAAGGAGATCGGATGGAGTGAAGTACATCTTATACCGTTTCAAAAAACCGAGGCGCTTGAATGCTTCTTTAGAGACATGAAAGATGTGATCAGTCCAGCGAACATCGCACTGTATCTTCATTCCAAGAACATCAAGAGCATCCGATTCCTTAATATTTATACCATCCATGATCACAGATGAGGCAGCATTTGCAGCCGTTTGTTTGTGTGTTAATAAACAACACTGGGTCTTACGAGCGTTAAAGGCGACCCTGTTTTTACGACCCCACTCGGAGATTAATAGAAGATCACTATTCAGTGAATCATTCCGGCTCTTGTTTTTCTCTTCTAAAACGATAATATTTATTTTCTAAGTATGTGAATTTTACTGCCTCTCGTTCCTTTTATGCTCTATATCTGTTAATAGATTGGTTCCCCCCGGGGAACATGTTTTGCCATGGCGTATTCCTAACTTGGGCACTCTGTTTTTCGGGTAAAAGAGGGGAAAGAGTCCCTCGTTTGTTACAGCAAATAAAACTCTAGGAAGCCGCATGACTTATGTTGTTGTAGTGCCAACACTGTCCATACTAAAATAAGGTACTGTAAACATTGCTAGTTTTAATTACTATATACAAATGCATATTGCAAACCCTACATTTATTTCCCTACTTTTATTGAAAACACTTCATGGAATTGACATTGTTGTGACATTGAAGTTTACCATTATAACTTTTAAAAGAAGCTGTAAATGTTTTTTTACAGAGTAGAGTATTACTTGGACTTGAATAAAAAGGAGTTAAAAATGAAGTTGAGAAAGAAAAATCAGATTGTTTAATTTAGATAGAGGGGTTTCAACACTACCATTTATTTGTGTAATATAATACTAATAAAAGCAACTATGTAAGAATATGAAACAGATAAAATAAAGATGAAAGTCAGTCTTGGGTTGACAGATAGAAGCGGAAGGTTGGATTTATTCGAGTTATGATACGTTGGGTTAGTTCAGCCACAAGATTGCGTTGGCTTCCGAAACCCTTACCAAGGCTTTAAACTGGCAGAACGGGGACCAGCAAGGCTCCCAGGTGGTTCTGCTTGCAGTTCAACCCGGGCTGATCATGGTTGAGCTGCCTACCTTGGCTGAAACGTTCTGGCTGTGGTTGAAACCTAAAACGTAGGAAGAGGGTGTTAGTATCCTTGATAATTGCTTGGCGTGTGACTTTTTTCGGGGACTAACAACCTCCCGAGGGTCTGTTTCCTTTACAACAGGTACCTATACTGTGAGAAACCAGTGGTAATGGTTGACAGGTGAGTTGGTTTAAGGGCTGATGCTGCTAGTGGGCTTCGGTCTATCAACTCATTAAGACTTGTCTTCCATTGATTGCTGGGAAATTGCATACCCTCCTGTATTAGAAGGCCCGAACTCCTCAGAAGTTGATCATGTGACTACAAACATATGTAAAAAATTGCTACTTGTGTGAGCTTACTCAGCCACATGGGGGCGCTGGTGAATCGTGAATAGTTCACTCCGTGGAACTGGTCCGTCATCAGATAACGCCGCTAGGCAGGTGCTGGTGTAAATCTTTTTCAATCAATATTTTGTTGGAAAAAGTTTTAAAATTGGTTCTAGATATTACCTCTTATAAACATACAAAATTTTCCTTATTGTAATATTACTATAGATAGATACTCGTAAATATATCCTCAATAAATATTTCCAATAAAATGTGCACTTTTTTTATATTAACATCTATAACTATTTTATCTGTATGTATAACAGAATAGATTTTAATAAATATTTCTATAAATAAGCTCAGCTTGTGCAAAACAATCGAAATATCAATATGAAAAAGGCTCCTCCTACGGAAATACACAAACTGCATAAACACACTTTGACATTTCAACAGATTCTAAAATTATTTTTAGCTACCATTTTATTTATTTGCAGTATATAACACAGGTTGTATTTATTTTCCTCACACAGATACATTGCCGGAGTGGGTATCTGTGTATGTATTTCATGTTCGTATTAACATTGAGGCGGATGGAGGTCCCCTTACAAATTGGGAATATGGCAACATTTGTAACCAACCTCTCTAGAAATGAATGTTAAGAAAAATGAAAACGAAAAATTGTGAGTTGCATATTTTCATAAATGTGTTTGTTAACCGCGACCCCCACCTGCTTTCACCAGCCCACGATACTTACACACCTACACAAATACTTCTAAGGCAAGTATGTGTTGTGTGTGTGTGGCAGTATACAAAAATAAGCTTTTGCGCATAACTCCTCAATACATAGAAAAGCTTTTTATTTCCTTTTTGTGGCCCCACAACTTGATGTTGCTGCTCTGGTGTATAATAATGTCTGGCTCTATAAAAAGCCCAGCAACTTAAAGGTGAATTTCATTTCTTCTTACCAAACTCCTGGAGTTAACAGCCACGGTGTAACAACTGGGTCTTGCTCTATAAACCAAAAATATAAAGGATTTTATCAACAAAGTTTGTAGAAGTTCAAAATAACCGTCGGCATCTGAAAACACAACATTTTTTGGCAACATGAGTTTATCACTAAAATACTCGAATTTCGTCAAATCGATGTCTAAAGAATTGTGGTTTCACATACAAAAGCATAAGAAATATCGCAGAATAAGTTAAAAAAAAAAAAGGCTGGAATTTCCTCGATGACAGGCTAAATTATCAACATACATATTAAACAACCAAGAGAAAATATCAACCAAAAAATCATATCAACTCATATCTTTTCCTAAATGTTTTGGAATTTTAAATTAGTATTAAAGGTTTTATTATTTTAACTGAAATATAATAAAAATAATCATAATATGTAATATTAAAAACAAAAATGCACTCAAAGAAATTATGGCACTGGCAAAACTTTTGAAAATTTTGCATAAAAATTTAATGAAAAATCAAATTGTAAACTTGTAAAAATATGATCTGGGCGAGTGTAATAAAACTTATCTTAATCTTAACCTAAATTAACTATAATATGTATTTTATTTATATGTCAAAGGAAGTGAGTATAACAGTAAAGGTGCGTTTACACGATAATGAAAGCTATATAAATTCAGTAGTAGCAAAGTTGTTCAAGTTTGAATGGCAAAGATTTTCGCACTTTAACTTTTGTCCGGACCTCTAAAGGCGCTGGTGTAACCGCATTCAGTTTGCAAGAAAGTGGTCTTAGTTTCGCAGGACAGCAGCATGTTTCCAAAATTATCGTACAGAGCTAGCTGTAAGTATTTTCATGTTTACATTGTGGTATAAGTAAAATCATATTATAATATAAAAGTATAACAAAAGTGACTGATTATTACATTTCGGCAACATACACAAAACCAGCGTAGTATAAAGGGTGTTTTTATAAGGGTATAAAACTTTAAGTTGGCAACATTATTTTAGTTTTTTTTTTTGTTTTTTTTTTTTAGAACGTTTATTTAATATAATTATATTTTTATTTAATAGAATTCTAGTTTTTTCTTAATTATACACAGTCCCATAGTCGAGCACTCGGTTATATTACTTATATACGATAATACATTTTCTTTTATATATTCAAAATGCTGACAATGTAAATTTAAAAACACAACTCTGATATGCTGGGAATAAAGAGTTTTCTAAAATAGTTTTAAAAATTAAGATTTACCTTTATCCTAATTTTTCGACCTTTTTCTTAAATTAAGATGTAATGATCTTCAAGCTTGAGGTCTTTTTTATAAAAATTTTTTAAAAAATTGTGTAAACAATTAAGTTTTTTATTCGCTATTTTTAGCTTCTACCATTTATACCAATAAAAATTATAAACAGCTTGTTTTCTATGTTTCCCAGCTATCTATATGTCGACATTTCATAGGAACTACCCTAATCATCAGTAGACTTTGGAAATTTTTGAAAGATATTCTCAAACATTCAACTTCATATCCCAACAATATAAATAAATTGTTGAGAATTTAAAAGAAAAATGCTCTTCTCACTTCTTCAGGAAAATTTTTTTGAAGAAGACTTCCAAAGGAAGACGAAATATTGAATTAAATAAACAATTTTTTTAAAAAATTTTATAAAAAAGACCTCAAGCTTAAATTAAGATTTACCAAGTTTTGTAGTCGGATTGCTCTTACAAATTTATGACAGATCTAAATATTTGTGCTACCGTCTAAACATACCTTAGTGAGTATAATTAAGAAGTGCTCCGCTAACAGCGCAACCTAAATTAGGTCGTAAAGCACAACGTAATTTAACTTCAGATTTTACGCTTCAGTAAGTAATTTATTAACCACATCGTCCTAATGAGTAGTTTTCTGCTCTAGATCTTGTGGTGAATAGGGAACCCAGTCAAATCAAGGCGGTCTTCTGGGAACGTCTTGTGTCTTGACATGTTGGTAGAGTAGTACAAAAGAACGAGCCATGCACGTGTTCATTGGTGAGACTGACTTTGTAGGGAAACGGCCGGAATTTGGCTTTAATCTCAGTACGGCTTTCCTGCCCATGGAGCATGGTTTCCTCAAATCATTTTTGCATAAGAGGGGCTTGTCTGAGACTGCGCTGTGCAGGTGTGGTGGTGACTCTGAGTACTGCAGACACGTTTTGGAAGATGTGGCATCTATATGATGACATTAGGGACTTAAAGGGTATAGGCGCAGTAGGGGCGGTTGACCATTGAGATTTTAGTAGGGTTCTGACCCATGTATGCCATTGAAGTCTTCAGGGGGAGACCAAGGTAGGGTGGGAGGCGCCCTTGTTATTGCCATTCCCGCAACCGTAGTTTTATTGAACCGCAGGTGCGTGGGGTCATGTGCATTTCTGGTCGCTGGAGTTGGTTGCGGTTGAAGTTCTAGTGCGCAGTTCATGTGCCCTGTGCTATTTTGGTTATTGTTGTTCATGTTTGATGTGCTTGCTGTTGATGTTACTGTTGCTTTGCTGCCTGCCGTTTGGTTTTTGTTGCGGGGATCGCTGGCGATGTTGTTTTTGTTGTAAAGCCCTTTGCAAGGGGGATCTTGTCTAAATGTTTTTTTTTTTTTTTTTTGTTTTTGTTCGTCTTGTCTTGGGCTGGGCAACGGGGGGATGGCTAACTAGCTCAGCTATGATGATAAATGTTGAGTGTTCGTGTTATTTATTGTTGAATGTGTTCTGAGCTCGTGTATGTTGGATGTTGCGGGATTGATGCGGTGTTTTGTTGTTTTCTTGCTGTTGTTGCTGTGTACCTGTGTTGCTATATGCCGTGCTGCAATTTTGTGAGTACAGTTGTTGCGGGGGTCACGAGTCCGAGAGTCGCTTGGGGATCTACCGCTAATAGTCCTAGGGCTTCGAAGTCTGAACGGAGACTTAAATCTGCTACCACGGTAACAGGGAGCCCCAGGTACTTGTTCCTGCCCGGTTATGAATCCGCCTAGGGCTTCGAAGTCTGAACGGAGACTTAAATCTGCTACCACGGTAACAGGGAGCCCCAGGTACTTGTTCCTGCCCGGTTATGAATCCGCCATTCGGGAGATATCGTGGTGGTTGTAGTTTAGACCCGAATCGCAGGGAGAATTCAATTGACCCAAAGATTGGAAGGTTTTACAAACGTTCCGCTCCTAACCAAAGCTGAGATCTATCTAAACAACATGGAATTGAATTGGTACTCATAAATGGCAGTTTATCATGTATGGTGGCGCTGGTTGACGCATTATATTGTTCCGGTGATAAGATCAGCCAGCCACACTGACAGGTACCCACGGCAATCATTTTCACACCTGTGCTAACAGCAATGCGCACTAAAATTGTTTCATAAAAATCACCATATATAAATAATATTTCACCCGTAAACTGTGTTTACTGCAAAAAAAAATAGTAACATTAACAGTTATTTCGAAGCCAACTTTACTGAGAGAGAGAGAGAGAGAGAGAGAGAGTAAAATTTAAGGCATGTTTGACGATTTCAAACCTTAACGTTCGCAAGCATTTTGAGTGGCGAAAACTCCTATTTCTGATCCATTTTTGAGCTGAAAGGCTACATAGTGTAAGAAAACGTAGCAAAGTATGTATCAACTCATTGAACAAAATTTATTTTTGAGCTATAAATGTGTTTCTTGGTCATTTTAAATTTATGCGAACATTAACGTTGAAAATCTTACTCTTTTACGCTCTGGCAAATTTTCCAATTGCAAAGCATTGACGCTGCGCAATTTGGGTTGTTTTCATACATTTTGTATATGACAAATAAACATCACGCGTTTTATTTAAGCACAAATATGTGCAAAGTCACTGTTACATACTATGTATTTCACGGCTATTGTAATTTATTAAAGGTATTGTCAGATGAAACTTATGACGCTAGTATGAAAGTACAAATTATAAACTGTGTTCAAATTAGCATATCGAATTTGTTTAATTAATTATTTGCTTTTGTATTTTTCTGAATTATTTCTTGTATTAGATTTATATTATTATTGAAAATTGAAAGTTTGAAGTATCACCTTAATATCTATTTGAATTGAAACGCTCTTATTGACATTATTGTCAACAGTTTTACTTTGTAAGCTCTAATACTGTTAAGAAATTAACTAACACTTTTAGCTGACAATTTTACCGCCAAGTAAAAAAGATGGCTACTAAATAATGTCTTAATGGCCGCTACAAAATGAAAAAGACTTCACTTGCTTACTGAGTGTAACTGGGCAAACACCTTAAATCAACCTTGTCAAATTATATATAAGTACAAGTCAATTAAATTGAATTTGCTATTTGTCTTGGAGGTTTTATTTATCAACCACTTTGGAAGTTTTCTTGCTGCTAACTTTGGACTCATCTACAAGCTAGGATACCAGTTTTCCAAACATCTAGTGCCTGGCTACACTCACAATAAAGAAGAGACGGTGGTGGTAATAGAGCATCTATTGGATATATCCTCACTCCAATATTATCCCATATTACCGACCACCACACTCAAACAAACTGTCTGCAAATTGTAATTTTTGACAAACATGTGTAGGTACAGATGAATCGAAAACTGGAAAACCCACCATGGGAGGTATATCGCGTAAAAGTGGTATTTGTTAAACATGTTCGTGTAACTACCTCAGTGAAGTTATTACACGAGTTCGTTTTAACACTTTCTTAAGTACCCAAAAATCTAAGATATTACTTTTAGGTGTTTATCCATGAATTACAATAACTATAATATAATTTGCTTAACTTTTGCAAAGACACTTTGTTAGAAGTAGACATCTACAATAGTAAATTTTAAGATATTTAAAAAGCACTCGTTGTTAGTATGTATGTGTGTGTTTGCTAAATTCATTTCTCTCTATCATAAAATCTCTATTTTGGAAATTTCTCTCATAAAATTGAACAATTTTTAAGTAATGCATAAAATTTACATATGTCAACAATACATTGAGGGCGTAAGATTTATTTACCAACTTAAACAAACACTAAAATGCTAAAAAACAAAATTGAAATGTTAATTACAAATAACGGACCAAAAAACCACACGCAGATAGGCAGCAGAGAGAATGAACTTTTCAAACACAAAAAAATAGATAAATAACAAAAAAAAATGAAGACACGAAAACACTTGCAGGGTAAATAAAACGCCTCTTTTGAATAGAAAACGATACTTAATAGATACAATTTTCTATTTGAAGAGCCAGCACAACAACGCACTGCACTGCCAGTTGAAGAAGGGGGTCTAAGCAAAAACCGTTCATAAAATTTAATGAAAATAAAAAGCAAACAATTTTTTCAATAACTCAGCAAAAAAACAGAATTTAAACAAAAGCGATTAATGAAAAACTGTAAAATTTGAAGACACCCTCGTGGAGCATTTGAATGGCAAAGTTGTAAAATGTATTGAGAATCCTTAGTTGAAAATAATGTTCATGGCTGTCTAAGTATTGGGTGTGCACAAAAGCATTTTCTAGGGTTATCACAACTGATAAAAAAAATGTAGTTTTTAAAAAGGATTTTATTTTATATTGTATAACAAAATGTCAAATGAAAATTGGTTACATGGAAATTCCAAATAAAATCTGTTTCTTACAATAAATAATAAGGAGTTCCATAGAAAGAACATTAGAAGGATTAAAAACATATTAGAAGATAACAGTTTTCCAGCTGAATTTGCTTATAGATTTGTAAGTCAGTTTAAAAATAGAAATGTTCGGAATTTAGTTAATTCATCAGAACCCAAAATGTATAAATCTTTAACATATATACCAGGTTTATCAGAAAGATTAGCAAAGGCTAATATATATAATAAAGAAGTATTTAACTAGAATGGCTCATAGAAGCTATAATACGTTAGGTAAATTATTTTGTAAGACTAAAGATACACTTAATAAATGGGACATTTCAAATTCGGTTTATAGAATTCTTTGTCAGGGTAATGACCAAGAAAATTGTAGTAAAGTTTACGTCGGAACTGCAAAAAACAAACCAAAACCCAGAATTGCAGGACATAAGTCAGATCAAAGATATAGGGATATTAATTCACAAAAAACAGCTTTATCTTCTCATTATTCAAAATTTAATCACTATCCAAATTTTGAAAATGTTTCAATTTTAAGAACAGAAAATAATTATAAGAAGCGTTACATGTTAGAAATGTTAGAGATTATAAACACACCAACAACACAGATATTTAACTTTAAGGTAGACACAGAAAAATTAGCACAGAATTATAGATATTTAGTTAATAAGAAAATCTAGATTTGAATTGTTTAAGAATGAATGTTAGGATTAAATTTTTTAAATTATGTTATTAATTTTTTCCATGTTAAGCTAAGTACTGTGTTCGTCATTTCGTGCGAAATGCTGTCAAAACTCTATAAAAACTTGTGTGAAATATCGTGCGAAATGCTGTCTAAACTCTATAAAAACTTGTGAGAAATATCTATTAAATAATGTTGCTGAAGTAGTACTCTGTTCAATTTGTGAAAAACTTATGAAATATTTCTGGCAACATTGTGATGTAATTGTGAAATAATATGAGTGGTACTTATTTCGCGCGAAATTTCAAACAACAGCTGAACAATGTGGTATACACCTAAAACCAAGAAAACCGTCTAATTTGCATAAAGCGCGAAATAGGCACCATATTTTAAATGTCATGTTATTAATGTTGCTCAACATTTTTCGCAGATTTGAACAGAGTACTTACCTTTATTCTGTAAACAACATTTATTTTGCTAGTTGAGAAACAACATGTTGCAGAACATGTGTTGGTTGCAGAATTAGGTTATTTTCGTTTTTATGTTATTTTTTATGTTTGTTATTATTGTTATTAATATTATTATTATTATTTTTTTTTTAATTTTAATAACCCAAAAATTTTTCTGTCACTAAATTAAATAGATATTTTTTAAGTTCTCAATTTGATAATATTGTTAAGAAATTTTCTTTGTGTATGAACTAATAATTTTTCTTGGTGTATGGATTTTTTTCTTCTTTTTTTTGTATATAGGAATTTTTTACAATAATTTTTTAAATTGAAAATTTTTAATAACATATTAATTTTCCTGACATAGTGTCTACAACTGATATTAACTCTGGTATAATATGAGAGAGAACGTCAGCAGATTACCGAGAAAAAACAAATTATATGTTCTCTTATATCTAGCATGGCGCCAAGTATTTTTGCAAATATCATAATATTTCACAATTTTTAAGCAACCATGCAGTAAACATCGTTGAATGTTGTATTTTTCTTAAACAAATTTATATATTTCAGCAACAAAAAGAACAATAAACGATTTTTTATAAATATTTTGATGATTTTATCACTTTTTTATTAAACTTTTTTCGGGAATTCTTCAAAAATTGAATATTATGTCGTTTTGTTTACGTTTTTTGACAGTTCATATCATGATATGGTTTTCTAAATATATATTATCAAAACAATATTGTGATATCTGATATAATATTGCAATAATACTAATTTTGAAGGCTACACGTGATATAATTCTCTCTGCTATCACATTTGACGTTTGCTGATAGAAAAATATTTGATATTATATCACGTATAGACTCTATGTTACGATGATAACAAATTGTTATCGAAATATTGAATATTGCTGAATTTTTGATCAAAAAAACAAAAAATAAGAAATATTTATTATTTGTTTTTATTCAAAAAATATATTGATGAACTGATTTCATGATTTGTATTGTTGTGTTAGCAATGAAAACTTTTGGTTCATTCTATTTGCGATTGTTATTTCTAAAATGAAAATATATTCATAGACCGAATGAAGCTTTACGTTGGCCGAAAAACAACGACAAAATCATAACATTAATGCAAAAAAAATCATTATATACATATATGAAAGGGTTTCTATCAGTGTATTAAATCAAACCTTTAATATATCGCAGTGGGCCATTAAACTTGAAACTACCTAAGTTGCAAACTATATAGTTTCTCAGAAAAGTATTCGTTCACTTTTTTTGACGGCCAATGATGGACATAGATATGGAAGAACAATTCTTTCTTCTTCCTCTCGTTGCAACTATGACAAAATTCATTGCAGGGAAATCCACGTCGGCATGCAGTTATTGTAGCCAGCAATCTTGATATAACCCTTCTGTTATGGGTTATAAACTGCCTAGCTCACAAAAAAATAGTGTATTTTAACCCCCCCTTGGCTTTGTTTAGTGTACGTTCGCTCGGTGAAATCTACTGTTTTTATTGCTCTTTTGTCTCTGGGGGAATTACAATGGATCCGTATATCATATACGTTTGTATATCCTCGTAAAAACCCGTCTGGACTGCGGCTAAAAATCGTCCGTAGTCCTATAGAATGACGTAGAAATTTTATCGACCCATCTTATTGAAATTTACAATATATGGATGGCTTACCTAGAGACTCCAGGCAACTGGTATGAGACGAAGGTAGTTTTCATCCTCACACGTAGCAAGATTTGCGTCTAAGAACACTTTTACACCAATATAGCTTACTTCTTTTTATCTGTAAACAGGATATCACTGACATGATTAACACGATGATTTTGTATGAAAGCTTAAAGTCCAAGCAACAAATCTTACATAAAGAATATGAACGTGCTTACCATATGCGCCTGATTTGAGGGACTCTCAACCGCGTACACTCCAAACGTTTATTTAATATGCTCTATGAAAGGAACACATTTTTGCTATAAAGCCCAAGGAATATAGTTTTACTCAAACCTAATATTAAAAGTTGTTTTATGTTACTAAAGGCTTTTAAGCACAAATGCAAATGCAGCACGTGTTACAGCAAAGTAATTGTTTGCTGATCTCTTGATCGAAAAATTATATGCCCAGAAGTTATTTACAATAAACAAACAAAACGAGAACATTTCAAACAAAATATTAAAAAAATATTTTCAAAAAGTAAATCAGAAAAAAATAATGTAAAGAAATTTACAGTACAATACTTACAAATATTATTATATACACACAAAATTCCATAAAACATACGTTTTTTTCAGTTACATATCGCTCCTTTATTGCAACATAATCATATCTCAAAAAAAAAAGCTTTTCGAGTTACCATTGCAGAATTGTTAACTGTACTCCCTCTTATATTGGGCAAATATTTATTCAAATTATTCCTAAAGGAAATAGTTTCCAATAAAAATTATAAATAGCTTGTTTTTTATGTTTCCCAGCTATCTATATGTCGACATTTCATAGGAACTACCCTAATCATCAGTAGACTTTGGAAATTTTTGAAAGATATTCTCAAACATTCAACTTTATATCCCAGCAATATAAATAAATTGCTGAGAATTTAAAAGAAAAATGCTCTAATAATATCTGTCAAAACACAAAAAACAAGCCTTTTCATTTATTCACCTCTCTAACATTTCTTTAAATGAAAAGGCTTGTTTTTTGTGTTTTGACAGATATTATTAGAGCATTTTTCTTTTAAATTCTCAGCAATTTATTTATATTGCTGGGATATAAAGTTGAATGTTTGAGAATATCTTTCAAAAATTTCCAAAGTCTACTGATGATTAGGGTAGTTCCTATGAAATGTCGACATATAGATAGCTGGGAAACATAAAAAACAAGCTATTTATAATTTTTATTGGTATAAATGGTAGAAGCTAAAAGTAGCGAATAAAAGACTTAATTGTTTGGAAATAGTTTCCTTTAGAAGATATTTTCGAAAAAGAAATTTCTAAGACTTGTATGGAAACTAAAAATTTGAAATGCGTTTTTCTCGAAACAAGTTTTTTTAGTTAAGACTATGTTTCAATAAAGTAGCGATATGTAATTACAAAAATATCAAACTTTATTATATAAAAGTTTTTAATGTTTACTATATTATTCCTATATCTCAGGCCTCTCATGTTGTGTTCTCTTGCATAAGCTTCAAACAAAATTGTGCCCTCTTACCTTGGGAATTAGTAGTGTGATTTTATTTATTCCATCTTTTCGAATGTTGATACTAATGATGATGATGAAGAGGATGAGGTGTGAATGGACCATAAAAACTGTTGTGTTCAAACATTATCTGATTGTTTTGCCACATCCATGAGTACGAATATGTTCATGTGTCTTGTGAATGTCTACTGTTTTCATTCCTGTATCTTAATCCAACTAAACAGCAGCACTTGACGTTAATTGAATTTAAGGCTTCAAATTCGTATGATTTTATAAACAATATGGGTTTGCTTTTATGTTTTGTCTGTCATACAATTTTGCTGCTACTACTACGAGTGCAGCTGCTGTAGTAGTAGTCGTTTTTGTTTTCAGCAAATTAATCGAATTTGAAAGTTAATTGAAAAGTTTTCAACGTAAAAGAAATGTAATTACGTAAACACTGAAGTAATTTAAAAAAAATGAAGATAGATTTTGGAAGTTGTATGATTTTTCTTAAGCGAAACAAAATTTGAGGTTTTAAGTGTACATAAATATATATGTAGTGAGTAAGAGTGCTTTTTTAGAGGTATAGAACTTTGAAACGGCATAAAACAAGGCAGCTTTATACAGGTAGTGGCAGAATTACAATAAATACAACACCAACAAACATCAACATGTATTTTGTTGGTGGAATTTACGAATAGTTGTCATATTTTTGCATTACACTACTAACAAAACTGAAGCGGGGAATATTTTATTGTTCGCGAATATTCGTTGTTGAAAATAAAATCCATTTGTATAAGTTACCATTACGTAAAATAAATATTTCAGTAACGTAAAGGTTCCAATTGGAAATAATTAATGAAAATATTTAGCTATCTGGCAACCCCCAAACATAATGTAAGAATCTATGTAATAGCGCATTTACACCAAATCAAAATCCAGTAGATTTCAATTAAAATCTGCAACGAAATCTATATCGTTTACACCACCGTTTTTCGATATCTAGCAAGATTTCATTTTCACAAAAATAATTTACGCATTAGTGTTTGACAAAAGAATTTTATCAGAGACTGAATGCATCACAATAATGTGTATTATTTAGTTGACCAGAGACTGGATACACCACATTAAAGTGTATATTTTTGTTGCAGCGTAGTATTTTTAAGTACTTTTTGAACAAAATCACAGTTGCATCGCTTGGTACAAGTAGATTTCAGATGTTATCGTCGAAATCTACTCATAAAGTAGATTTTACTTTGTATGGAAAATCTTTGAGATTTGGGTTGAAATCTCGAATGAGCAGATTTCGCTTTGGTGTAAATAGACTATAAGAAAGATAATGATAATAAAGAGTTAGTCACATTTTGACAATGAACAGAGTTGTTTCATTAAAAATCAAATTTTGTTTAATATATATCATGTAATTGATAAAACTATTTGACGTATCATAACTTACATATGAAAATATACACAATTATAACGACGGAAGAAAGTTATCAAAGTATTGAACTCCGGAATATACAGTAGCTAGAAAAATATATAATATATGTGTTATATAACATTCATTCTAATCTCGCAACTTATAACGGTATCCATCATTTGAAATAATTCAACACTTTACACTGTTTTATTCATAACTATTTGAAATAATTATAAAGTTTAACAATAAAAAAATTTATCTATAAAATTCTTTTAATTAATTACAACATTTAAACACTCATTGTTAATTTCCATATAAACACACATACATACATATATACATATTTCATATAATTTAACTAGCTAAGAGGGAAGTGTCTTCCGATTTAGCATCTGTTTGTTATCGTTTTTATCAGGCAACATGTTGCAAGTTGTAGCAACACGGTGTGAATTACCACTTAATAAATTTTATATGACCTGTGGGAATTTCATTTAATTCTTTTTGCATTCTTGGTTATTTGTATATTACGGATAATTTTAACCAAAATGAATTTTTCCATCTCAATGGAACATATTCAAACACACACACACATACTCGTACATACGAATACATCCCAACAAACACGAAATCGAACGTTTGGTATAAAATTATTTTATCATCTGATATTTATTTATTTATACCATATTGCAATGCAAAAGCCATCATGGCCAAAATCAAACATAATTTTCAAACCTTTTTCAATGGTTTGGTTTTAATATTTGAATCAAAAAAATTTTTTCCTTATATCGTTTTTCATTTTTTATTTATTGACAGCCGTATACATAAAAAATTCTAATTTTAGGAATAAAAAATATATTAGTTATTTTAGACTTATTGTCAAATAAACTGATAATAAAATTTTGTATTCATAAACACTCAACAAATCTAATATAGTTATACAGCGTTTTACTTTATTTTATTCTCTTGTATGGCAATACTTTTCATTTTCAATTGTTAGTGATGCTTAAAACCACCATTCGATGAACCCGGAAGGGAAGAGAATATGATTGCTGATATTAAGTTTATGCATAAAATAATGATTTTTAATATCTTTACAAATGTTTTTGTAAATAATTTGAAAAATATGCAAGTTTAAACAAAAAAATTAATGAACACACATATTTTTGCAATGCTAAATAAAAAACTTATTCGAATAGCGACCTTGTCTACATTTTGTACTCATCACCATCAAATTTGTGTAAGTTTTATTAATTTAACATGAGCTGAAAAGTCCCGGGCCTAGCAAAGAAAACACAGTTTTCTTGGTTAAAAATTAGCTTTATTCATCAACGTAATCTCCACCAAGAGCAACGTAATCATTCTAGCGCCACTCTAACATTTCAATACCGCTCTAAAATTTCAACACCACGATGTATCTTTTGCGCACGAACGCACTGCTTCGTTATCCGTGAGGTGGCACTGAGATGAATTCAATACTAATTTGGGTATATTACAATTTTTGCTTCCATAGATTACAAAAACAAAGAAGGTCAATTTGTAAAGTCACGATATGAAAATTGGAGTGAGGTGGATAAGCTCAGACTATGATTTATGATTTTGAACTACAACACTAATCTGTTTTGTTTGAGCTATTAAAGGATCTGGTAAAAAAAAGAGTACAAGATAGTGAAAATAATAAAAAGTGTAAATGATATTGAAAATAAAAATACGGACACAAAAACCAACCACTTAAAAAAGAAAGCTTGGCTGGATATAGCGAAGGAGTAGGCTGCCTCATAGTTCATTTGCAGAATGGTTTTTATGTATTCATTTTGCTTTGGTTTTTTTTTTAGATATAACAGTCTGTGCTCGTGCCAATTAAACTCGCTGTGGTGTACAATAGAAGTGCAGGCCAAAAAAGAAGTTGCGGTGTTTCGTTTGAAAGCCAAACAAACAGGAGAAGGACAAGCGCCGCCAAAATAGCTCTTTCTGCCAAACGTATTCGTTATCTAGACCAATAAACACGATTCAAATTGTTTGTCCATCAATTAATTTTAGTTATTAAATATGCAGAAACTTGGATTTTCACTTCCAAGACAGGCCGAATTTTAAACAAAATTAAAATTTTTTAATATAAAATGTCACCTTATTTTTAATTTATAGAAGGGTAGAATCAAAAATAAAATTACTGAGTATAGATATGGGTTATTTTTTGTTTATGTTGCTATTATTTGTTTATGAATACAGTTTTAGGAAAATTACACTATTATTGGATTATTAAGTTGTTTATAACTTTTGTGAATACGGCCGTGAATCTTCAATATGAACTAACAATAAGTATTCAAATTCTAATACTGAATTTAAATTAAGAACTATTTGAATGTAAACATTTGATACTCAATGTTTTAACAATTTGATTTTGAGTGTAACAACCAATCATGAAACAAATGTGTCAGCTATTACTGAAAAAATGTCAACATTTCAAATTCTTTTAGAAAAAAGTTTTAAAAATTCGGGAAGAGATTGATTAATGTGATTTGTTTGTGAGCATTATGCAATTAAAAGTGAGCAAAAATTAGTTTTAATAAATAAAAAAGCATGAAGAAAACATGAAAAAGTGAAATAATAATAATTAGATTCTATGATTTGGGCGCGATCTAGAGCCAAGCGGCTCTTTTCGAGAATTTCAAGACTAAGAAAAACAAGTAAGAGTATGGTATATTCGGGTGGGCCGAATCTAAAATACTCTTCACGATAGTCACGTATATGTATAGTATATATTACAAAGTTGAACTAAATATGATCGGATATAAAGACCCATATCGGGGAAAAAGTTTTTTTGTCTTCTAATCACCATTCCAAAAAAGAAATCATTCATGAACATTTTCATGAAAAAGTTTATTTATGATATATCTCGGTTATATATGAACCGATATCGGAATTTTCTATTTTCTGTATTTTAGTAACCTTCTTTTATAATCAGAATTGCTTTTCAGCAAAAATGTTAATGCAAAAATCGGTTCAGGCTATATTTCGGGTATATATAGACCGATATCGGAAATTTTCCATATTTAAATAACCTTATTTTATTACCAGAACTTCTGTTAAGCAAAAAAAAAGGTGTTTCAGTTCGCTTACGCGACATTTTCGTGAAAAACTCGTTCTAGGCTATATCTGGGGTACATATGGACCGATATCGGAAATTTTAATTTCCATATTTATGTAACCTTATTTCATTAACAAAACTGCTTTTGAGCAAAAAAAAATTGTTTAAATATATTTTCATGAAAAGCCCGATTTGGGCTATATCCCGGATATATGTGGACCGATATCTGAAAAAAATTTTGCCTTTAAGTCACCATGCTTAATGAATGTGTGAAGTTGGAAGCAAAAAAAACAATTTTTTTTTTAAATTTTCATACAAAATTGTAAAAAAAAATGACTTTTTTCAAAATTTTGAATGTATCTCAGCTATACGTGAACCAATATTACTGAATTTCAACAGCAAATCCATCGATGGGGTAAAAGAATGGTGAAAGAAAAAATTTTCTAATGGTTTTCTCAGAAACGGTATTTCAACGGCAGACAGACGGACATCGCTTAATCGACTTTTCCATTAATTCTGTTGCAGAATATATATATATATACTTTATAGGGTCGCAAATATAAACTGTAGAAATCGCAAGAAAATCAAAAGATATATGAATCTGTAAAACAAAAATTTGTTTTTATTTATATTCCACCTCACGACCCCATTTGACAAACATGTGAGAATTACATTTCAAACCAAGTTGAGAATAAACGAATTTATCAATTTGAAAATAATTCCGCCTTTTTGTTGAGAATACTATGTTTTTCAATTTGAATTCAAATCAGAATCGAACGTTTGAGAAAATGCTGGATTTCAAATCAATATCAGTTTGAAATCAACCCTTAGTGTTTGTTGGGATGTTTCAACAGTTTTACCTTAATTTCATACAACAGGCTGGCTTGCTGGAAGCACGTACTCTTTCGTACGAGGTAAAAATATTCAAGTGGATTTTATACAACCGCACACCGCCTGATGAGGGGAGTAAAATCACCAACTAGTTAACGAAAAACATATACGAATGTAATGGAAAAGAATTATTTCTTCAAATAAATTAGCAAAAAAAAATTTAAAGAGACACATTATAGTAATTATTTATACTTTTTGTTTTTTGAAAGGTAATTTTTTGAAAAAAAAACTCATAGATACTATTTTCTAAGTATAACTCAATAATTTTTTTTTTATAATACTTTTTTTAAATGGTTATTTTTTCAGAAGCCAGTTCACGTTTTTAAAGGTAACTTGCCTAAAACATTTTTTTAAGATGATATATTTAACACCTTTATATATAAAAATATTTCAGGTTTGTCAAGCCAATTATTTTTAGACAAATATTGTATAGAAACTTTTTTAATAAGAGCTTAATAAACCAAAAATAGTTTTTATAAATTAAGCAATTTTATTTTAAATACTCTTTTCGAAGTTACATTTTCAAGGTGCTTTTCAAAAAGAGTTCCTTTTTCAAAGATTTTTTAAAAATCTTCTTTTAAAAGTTTTTTTAAAAAACACTTTTTGTAATTACTTTTTAAAAGAAAATTTTTTTTAACGCTTCTTTAGTAAATTTTTCAGCAAATAAAAAGAGGAATTTATCTAGAAACACTTTTTTTAAATAGTTTTTTTAACAGATTCTTTTTAACAGGTACGAGAGCAGAATGATACTTAAGATACCTGAGTAGGAAAAAAACACTTCTTTTTCAAAAACCATTTATTTCTCAACAGAGAAATAAACGGCATAATGCCGCTAAAATTGTTAGAATAAACTACATTATATTGACGATTTTTTTTTTCTTTATAATTGCTAAAAATCAATGACAAAATTATACCCGTAATGTAAAAAATCGTTATATATAGTATACATTTAAAAACATTTTACTTTAAGTTGCTTTTCACGGATAACGAAGCTGATCGTTTGTTTGCACAACTACATTTTAAACAAAAACAAAATTTTGAATGTCGTCTTTGTTTTATATGTAATTGAACGAACGAACGAATAGCTTCGTTATCCGTGAACAGGAATTTAGTGCAGTTTTAAGAGTTACTTTCAAAAAAACTGAGCTCAAAGTTTTTTTTAATCCAGAAAGTTATGATTATTGTGTTTTAATGAATGCATTCCTTTACTGCATTTGCTCTAGAAACGTTGTGTGAAATATTCAAGGGGGAAGAAGGGAATAAGTTTATTATACGAGTAAAAACCAAACTTGACTAAAATAAGATTGTCAACAGGTAATTGCTGGTTTTAGTGATTTTTATATGCCTTTTAAGCTTGTTATAAGTTAATAATTGAATTATTCATGAATTTTCTTTGAGACTTTTATTACGTTTTGTTTTTTCTTTTAAGGGCTGCAATTGAAAAGGCGGCAAAGTTTGCTGCAAATTAAAGTTTTTCTATCTCTCTAAATTAACTGTGCAATTTTTTTTTATTTTTAGCATTTGTCCTTTGAAGAATTTATTTATTTGATTTATTTTCCAGTGTGAAATCGTGCTTTTTTCATAATTTTTTATTTATTGTTTGTATCAAATTTATTTTCCTTCCCTTTTTTTTTGTTGTTGCCTTAATACTATTTGCCCAATTGTAATGTAATCAGGGCAATCAATAAAAAGAAAATTATAACGAAGATAAAACGGAAGTAAATAAATTTTCTTGGGACGATTGCGTACGAATATATATGAAGAATTATTGTCGCATGTTTTCTTTTTTCGATGCACACTTTTTCTTAATGATGTAATTTGAATACATCAAGTAAAAGGAAAACGGGTCTGACTTGACAAGCACTTTTTTGTTATTTATTAATGAAAAATTTTTACCATGTTTTTTTCTTGGATTTCCTCAGTTTTTGTTATTTTAATGCATAAAAATAAAAAAATATGCTCAGTTAAATCTAATTGAATATTTCTACAGAGTTACACTAAGAAACTCAAATAACTTTTTCTAAAGTTTATGTAATTTATTTTTTAGAAATTAATTTGAAAAAAAAAACATATTTTTATTAAAGTAATTTATGCAGTATAGAAAATAATTGGCAAAATTCATCACGAGCCTCTTTATAGTCCATGTGGTAGTAGGAGTGCCGTCAAACGTGCGCCTATATTCTCGTTGGATGGAATCATCGGACTCTAAAGCGTTAATATGTTGCACTATCCAAATTAGCATTCATTGTCCAAGTTCTTCATTTTAGTTAAACTTAAAGATGAATCTATAAAATACAATAAAAATAGAATAGAGTAGTTACACAAAAAATAAGTTATTACATCTTTTTAAATATTTTTAAATTTTTCAAAAGTTTTTCGGGGTTTGTTTTTTTTCTATATGGAAATTAATGTATTTACTTATTAGAGTATATAACGCCGGAATTAATAAAAACCAAATTGTAATTTAAATATTTAATTTAACAATCTTTATGTCTAAATTTTTGTAAATATTAAGAAAGGTTAAAAAATTCCTAAATATTTTGAGAGTAGTTTTCGAGACTCACAACTTTGAAATGGCAACACTGTTGTCATATATACCCTTTTTCTTTTTTTTATACCCTTCTCAAAAATGTAAAGGGTATATATTTGCAACCCTATAAATTATATATATTCTGAATCAGAATTAATAGAAAATTAGATTAAGCGGTGTTCGTCTATTCGCCTGTCGCTCTTTGAAATACCGTTTCTGAGAAAACCATTTGACTTAGAAACTTTTTTCTTTCGCCATTCTTTTACCCCATCGATTCAAGGGCTTGCTATTGAAATTCAATAACATCGGTTTACATATAGCTGAGATATATCCAAAATTCCGAGAAAAAAAGCCATTATTTTATTGCACTTTTGTATGAAATTTTTTGAAAAAAAAAGTTTTGTGTTTTACTTCACACTTCCCACAATTATTAAACATGGCGATTAAAAGGAAAAAAATTGCAGAAAATATCTTAATGGCATAAATATTTTGGTCCAACAAAGCCCGCTGCATTAATATTAAAATTATACATATTTGTTTGCTTTTTATAATATAAACTTGTGTACCTCTAAAAGAAAACCGCATATAAAAAGAAATTAGACAATTTTCTTAAAAGCTTTCATTGTCAAGAATAAAAGTTATCTCTCCAAGTATTTTTTTTTATATACAATAGTGCTTCTTTTTTAAAGCAAATGGCATAAGTGGCTACCACTTGAATGGTACTTTAAGCAACAATCACAACGCACATTTTCAATTTTAAAATGAGGGATTTTTGCATATTTAACTATAAGTATTATAGCACTGAAATCGAAAACAGAATCTAGCAAGCTGCAACGAACTTATTTCTCGTACACCGGCTGGTATTAGCAGAGACATAAAATCCACTGCAAAAAATATGGTTATAAAAACTAAAAAACGCGCTTCGATATCGGACTAAAAAGTAAGCAATAATTATAAGAAGAAACGTAAACAATAGTGAATGAAGAATACTAGTGTTATTGTGAATTAAACGTCAGGAGCTTGATATAGTACGCTTCTACATTTGGACAGACGATGGTGCTGTAACGAAAACTGTCAGTGGGGGAGAGTATGTAGTACACGACTCTCTGTACTAGACATTTGTGTACATTTTTGTTACTTTTTTTAACTTTTCGCATTTCATATCATTATTCATTGCGCATTGCTTCATATCATTATTCTCATATAAAAATCAGCTTCATATAAGCACACTAGCTGTGCTTAAAAAACAACAAAAACCACAAAGAAATAAAAGAGAAACGAAAAGTTCCTTTCTGCCTATTAATTTATTAAAGGTAAAAAGTTTAGGCAAGACCAAGAGAGACATAAAAACAAAAAATTTCTGCCCATCGTCTGTCTAAATGTAAAAGCAGACAAACGAAAAATATAAAGGGGCTCACGCCTAATTCACAATAGTCTTAGTATGTTTAATTCACTATTGTTCAAGTTTATTCTTAAAATTATTTCTTAACTTTTAGTTCGATACCGAAGCAAACTATTTACTGTTTTAAGCTATTTTGCACAATTTTAGTAAACGCCTGCATGACCACGCTCGAAAGGCATTTTAAAGGCATTTTGCTTATTGCTTCGTACAACATACGATTTGATTAGGTAGATCTTGCATTTTGCTTGAATAAAAATAGTTTTAAAAATAAGCTTAAAACAGTAGTGAATGAATAATACTAGTTATATTGGAAAAAATCAACAAAAACCCGGTAAAATCCGACAAAAACTTGAATAATTCTTTGCATGACCGATTCTAAAGTGATTGTTAGTAATTCAAATACACTTTCCACGGTAAAAACGCACACCGAATACAAAAATCTGGTTCCGAAACGATTAGCAAACATATTCCGATTTTTTGTGATTTCCCAAAATCTGTTTGGGCAATCCCCAAAATCCCCCCACTTTCCCAGGAGCAATACGACAACTTAAATTTTCGCACTAAAGCGAATGACCATTAATGGTTTAGATTCATGTTGCACGGCAAAAACGCATGTCGAATATGAAAAACCAGTTCGCGATTAATAGTTCTAATACACTTTCTACGGCAAAAACCGCGCACCGAATATGAAAAACTGGCTCCGAATCGGTTAGCGAACATGTTCCAAGTTTTTTGAAATTTCCTAAAATCGGTTTCGGCAATCCCCAAAATCCCCCCACTTCCCTGGGAGCAATACGACAACTTCAATTATCGCACTAAAGCGGATGACCGTTAATAGTTTAGATACATGTTCCACGGCAAAAACGCAAGTCGAATATGAACAACTAGTTCCGAACACGTTGCCGAAGTAGTTCAGCTTTTTATTGGGGAATTCCCAAAATTGGCTAGGGGAATCGGCTAAATTCCCCCCATTTTCCCGGGCGCTATATGGCAACTTAAATTTTTGTACTAAAGCGATACCACCGTGTATACGATTCTTTATACCCACATATGTAATAATCACTCATACGGCATGGGTTTCGAAAGTTGCAAACAAATAAACGAATGAAGCGAAGCTGACATAATTGCGTGTTAAAAATATTTTTTTTTTTTGAAACAACTGAGTTTTTATTCTTTTTATTAGCTTCTAATATTGATACCAACCAACAAAAATTATTAACAGCTTTTTATGTTTCCTAGCTGTCAATATGTCGACATTTCATAGGAGCTACACTAGTCACCATTAGAATTATTTTGGCATGAATAACTTTGGTGCTTGTGAGATGCTGGTGGATCTCTTACCAAATTTATTATACTTCTCTTGTGTGGATCAATTCATTCAATGCCACAGAGCTTGATTTACCCCAGAAATTAAAGTTCTTGTCGTTCTTAATACAAGTTGTAACTTTATTGACTTTAACAAAACATAGATTATTTAGGGAACAAATGAATATGTTTCTGTTTCAAGCCCGCAAAATTTATTAAAATGTTTTTAAACTAGTTCGCTATTCCTTAAGCTACATATTTCTTCTGAGCTTTTTGTAGTTTTACTAATCCCTTTTGAGATTTAAAATCAGCGAATACAAATTCAGTTAATTTCAAACAATTCCGTTATTTTCAAGTAATTGTAAAAATTTATGTACATTTATAAGTTATTATATTTCATTGTAACAATTAGTTTTTGGTTCTTGGTAATTATTCTTTCAATATATAAGATTTCTTATATATTACTAAGGTCCAAACCGAGTTTGAACATAGCTTTTTCTATGCTTTCCAGCTGTCTATATGTTGACATTTCATAGGAGCTACCCAGTAGACTTTGGAAATTTTTTTAAAGATATTCTCAAACATTAAACTTTATATCCCAACAATCTAAATACATTATTAAGAATTTGAAAACAAAAATGTTTTAATAATACCTGCCAAAACACAAAACAGCAAGATTTTTCTTTTCACACGTTTCTACTGTTCTTTCTTAGTTTTTTTAAATTTTTTCATAACATTTTTATATTTTTTATAATATTTTTTGAAAGATAAAAATCTGTACTCCTATATGTACATATATATGCACATATATTTTCAAAAGAATATATTAATTTTTTTATTTTATGGCAGAAGTTGCTTTATGTAACCCAATAAATAAATAAAATTGCATAACAGTAGCGCCCAGCACTAGAAAAAAATTTTATGTCACTCAAATGTTAATGAAAATATTCTAATGCAACAATATCTACATACATATACAGAATACATGTATATAACCTTTTTGCAAAGAGAAATGATAACAATGACCCCTAAACGTGTATTACAGCTGAGAACATAACAACTGTTAAAAATAGAGCAAAAAAAATGGAATAGAGTAGAGATGAGCAGAAACTCAAGTGACCATAAGAATCTATTAAACAAATGGCTTAAAAATGCATTAAACTAATTGAAATTGCGAATATGAAACAAAAGCCAACAACAAACAACAAAGATTTTACACAACTTTTACACACAATCATCGTTTGCATTTTTGTGAACAAACAGAACCATCAGGCAGTCTGTTGAATTGTGGCAAAAGCACAAAAATAAATCCCTTAAATACACCACAATGTTAAAGTTGTTGTAAATGTTTATTTAACACTTCATTCATTCCTCCCAGCAGCCAACCAACCAACCAACACTGTCACCAATATTCTCTTGAGTATTATTTTTTTTATTATTTGTTTGGCATAAGTGCGAAAACGTGTGATGAAAGTGTAAAAGGAGAGTTCTATTCAACAATATAACAATTTCAGCCACAAGAAAGACTTCAAATGCTGCAAAATACAGTAAAATAAAATCAAATTTTTCAATGCAAATAATTTTGTTTTTAAAAAAATTTCTTTAACAAATCAATATAAAATAATACAAAAGAGCAGCCAAAACAAAAATACAAATAAATGTAAATAAATTCAATTTGTTATACGTATTATTCTTAATATCTTGGGTTGTTTTTAGCACAAAAAAAGAAAAATAAATAAAAATTACCAGGCAATATTCTATTTGCCTTGAAATAGATTTTCGTAAAAAATCCTAAGAATTGCAAAGAAATCACGTTTTTTCCTAAAAGGAAACCAGTATTAGCGGGATTTGTTAAATCTTTTGGAGCACTGAGTATTTGTTTCGCTAACAAATATTTATTGCTTCGTTAAAAATTACCACCTGTAGAGTTTAATTGTTGGGGATGCAGCAGTTTGCAGAGAGTCAGGTGTGAAATTAATGTCTATTAATATTATTTATGTTAAGTGAGCCGCTGGAAGTCTTGTTTAAGTTGCTCACCTGCGACAAACATAAATAAAATTATTTCATTTTTTACATGGAAAAAAATCTCAAGACAAAGATGCTGTTAAAATATGCAAATTTTTTTCTTACCAGAAAGGCATATTCAATATTTAATTCAGCCAAATGGCCGCCGAGACCTCGGCGACACACCTCCGAGGTGAGGCATTATTGAGGTTCTATATTGTTATTGTGCCGAATTATACCATCCTTTACCTCTTGAATTGTTGCTGGCTTATCGACGTACACTTTTTCTTTCAAATAATCCCAAAGAAAGAACTCCAACAGCGTCCAATCACATTTGGACATTGCCACCACGTGAGATAGCACGGCAATTGAATTTGTTGCTCAAAAGTGTCGCTGTTTCGTTAGCTGTGTGGCAAGTGGCCTCTTCCGGTTGAAATCACATATCGTCCACATCCATATCTTTCAATTTGGGTTATAAAAAGTTCGTTATCTTCTCACGATAACGAACACCATTCACAGTAATTGCCGGACCGGCCTCATGTTGGAAATAATACGACCCTATGACAGGGCTGGCCAAAACACTCATATTATGTCTTAAAAATACAAAATACAAGATACTTTCAATATGTCTATTTCAAATACAAGATACTTTCAATTTGTGTATTTCAAATACAAAATGCAAATAAAAAAATACAAATACTTTTTTGTATTTCGGTCTCATAAAAATGTATTTCAAATATAAGTATTCGTACTTCAAATACTTACCCATCCTTGCCCGATGATGCTGCCAGCCCATAAACCGCACCAAATAGTAACTCTTTGTGAGTGGATTAGATTTTTCAACAACAACTCTTGAATTATCAATTCTGCTTATTGACGAATCCACTGAGGTGAAAATGTGCCTCATCTCCGAAGATGATTTTCTTCGAAAATTTTTCATTCACTGTTGCTATTTCTTGAAGCCCAACTCAGCCAATCGAGGCAGGAGTTCCCCAAGGCAGCATACTGGGGCCTACTTTATACTTGATTTACGCCTCTGACATGCCAACGACATCCGGAATCCATACTTCAACTTTTGCAGACGATACAGCATTCTGCAGCGTACATGAAAACGATCAAGTAGCTTCTCGAAATTTGCAGGAGTATATTTCAATATCAGAGATGTGGTTAAATCTTTGGAAAATTAAAGTTAATGAACAAAAGTGTACTCACGTTACATTCACACTGCGTAAACAAACATGTTCAGCCATCCAAATCAACAATTCACCTATTCCGCAGCAAAATGAAGTCAAGTACCTTGGTATTCATCTCGACCGTAGGTTAACGTGGGAGTCTCACATAGATGCGAAAGTTACTCAGTTAAAGTTAAAAGCAGTTCAACTGAATTGGCTTATGGGCAGAAATTCGACATTGAAGCTAGATTGCAAACTTTTATTATACAACGCTATTCTAAAGCCTATATGGTGCTATGGAATTCAACTATGGGGCACCGCCTCCGCTTCAAACGTTGAAAAAATTCAAAGGCGACAAAACAAAATTCTTCGAACAATTACCGCAGCTCCATGGTACGTAAAAAACTCCCGAATTCATAAGGATCTCTGTGTTCCTCTTGTAAAAGACGAATTTTTAAAGTACGCAACAAGGTATATCAATAAATTAGAACTTCATCCAAATCGTCTTGCACGCAATATACTTAATTTTGAAGGCCACTCTCGGTTGAGAAGGAGGGATACCCTTAACACCATCAGAACGTTAAATAGGTGATTTTACCGATATTGACCGTGCAAAATAAAACATGTTTGTCTAGCATTGGCTGGACTTAATTAATTTTATGTATTTAGTTTTAAGATTTGAACACTTATTGTTAGTTCACTTTGTGAAGATTCAATAAACAAATGAATGAAAAAAAAAAAACTGTTGCTATTTCTTGCCACCATTCTGAACATTGACGACGTTTGGAATGTGCTTGCAATTATTGCACACAACGACGAATTCAGTTGGACGGCTCTTCAGCCACACTATCGCAAACAGCAGCAATATTTTTTGCAAAATGAGATATACGAGCTTGCACTGCTGCTTTCACATCTCCTACAGACTCAGTTTGCCCAAATTTTTCTACAATTTTTCCGATTGTACGCACATTTAGACGATTAAATTTACAAAAAAAATTATGAAGTGCACGATATGCATTTTGATTTGAACGCCCATTTAACGCGTTGCACAATGTATCGTTCAATGCTTCAAATTGAATTAGTCTGAAACTGAGAAATGTCAAATGAAATGCAGAAAAGGTGTGGTTTACATTCAACATCGGCCCTTACAGTTTAACCATCCCATATGTTCAATTAAGGTTACCAGATTAGTTTTTAACAATTTCCAAAATCCCCATCACGATTTTACTCAGTTTTGACATTTGAACTTTGGAATTATTTTGCAAAAAATTAAAAATGTGTAAAAAATTAACCGCACAGACCGAAAAATAAAAATTCTTTACACACAAGCAAAACACACGATGTTAATTGTAAATAAAACAAAAAGTTTGAAGAGAGTTATTTTAATATTTTTTATTATAATAGACAATTATATGCGATACAAACTATCAGCCAAATGCTCGCCACGGCTTCGGTGGCATACCTCTATCCGATGGACCATGTTTTCAATGGCTCTTAAGACATAGCTGACGTTTTCGCAGAAATCTTCAACAATCATAACGCATTGCTCTATTGTATATATCTTTATGGTTGAAGCTGTCAAACACTGAAACAAAGAAATGTCAAATTAAGTTGGGCACTATGTGACTTGCAGTTATCATCGTGCACTATGGTTGAAACACCCTTTCCATTCTACAACATAATTCTTTTTAACGTAAATATCACAGAAATGACATTTTTTGTTTACCTTTTCTGCTAAATAGAAGTAGAATATAATTAAAGTAAACCTTCCTTAAGTTTAATCAATTTAAACATAAAATGTATATGTAAATTTTTTAATGTTTCCGTTTTAAAAGATTTTAATCAAATAATCCTCTAAAATACCAGTTACAAAATTTCATTGAACAACCAGCGTTTGTTTGGATTTGTGTAAAAGCAAACTTCTTTAGCAGGAACAAACATGTTAAGGCATTTGTTTTGAGCTTAAAGTACCACAGAGCAAAAAAAAAAAACTCCGATGATACCCTATAAATCCTTGTTAATATCCTTTTAAGAGCGAAGACGATGATGATGACAAAAAAAAGCGGCTGGAACTTTCTATTTTGCGTTTCTAGAAAGAAAAAAAAAAGTGAAATGCAAAAAACATTTGTTGAGCAAACAAATTTTCGTTAAATTCAAAGACATTTAAGTAGATTAAGTCAGAAAACGACGACAACGTTAGCTGCTGAGTGAAAGAATGAATGGATGGATGTACTCGTATGAAGTTTATGAAGACAACAAAATATTAAATGGGAAATCTCTTAAAAACAATAGAGTTCTTGCAGTGTGTGGTTGTCTATCGAAATAGAAGTGGTGGGGTTTTGGATTGGATTGGCAGAGGATGCTTGAGAATGGAAGGAAGAACAGGTTTTAAAAGTAAAAATATGAAAGTGTGTGTATGTGTTACGGGCTTTAATGCATCTCCTGTGAATTGAATTTCTTGTAGAACTTCAGGAAAATGCAAAATATTCAAATAAAATCATAAACATGCTGTGGCATTAAAAATCGAAGAAATATTTGGGATGTAGGTGAACGAGAGTTTAAAATGTGCTTGCTGACTTCATAAAAACCAGTACAACAAACCTTATATTGTGTTCATTATTGTCGGCAAATTGCACTTTAAGCAATATTTACGAAAAAAAAAATCGATATACACCGCCAAGGTATTAAAACCATTATATCGATACAACGATATTTATTTACGAGTATCGTTTTCACTCTATAGATTTCATATATTTTCCAGCTATATGTGACACATCTCCCCGGGGAACAGGTTTTGCCTTGGGTTATTCCTAATTTGGGCACTCTATTTTTTGGGGAAAAGAGGAGAAGGGGTCTCCCATTTGGTGCAGCAAACAAAACTGTAGGAAGCCGCATGACTTGTGTTGGCTTCCAAAACCCTTACCAAGGGTATAAATTGGCAGAACGGGGATAAGCATGGCCCCGGGTAGTTCAGCTTGTGGTTCGACCCGCAATGATCATGGTTAAGGTGCCTACCTTGGTTGTAACGTTCTGACTGTGGTTGAAACCTAAAACGCAGGAAGGGAGTGTTAGTATCCTTGATGATTGTTTGGTGTGTGGCTTTTTTCGAGGACTAACAATCTCCCGAGGATCTGTTACCTGTACTGTAAGAAAACAATGGTGATGGTTGACGGGTGAGTTCGTTTAAGAACTGACGCTCTTAGTGGGCTTCGGCCTACCAACACATTAAGCCTTGTCCTCCATTGATTGCTGGGAAATTGCATACAGGAGGGATTAGAAGGCCCGAACTCCTTAACAAGAAGTTGTTCATATGGCCGCAAACATATGGCAAGAATTACTACCTGTGTGAGCCTGGTAAGCCACACGGGGGCGGTGGTGAATCGTGAATAATTCAGTCCGTGGAACTGGTCTATCATCAGATAAGGCCGCAAGGCAGGTGCTGATGTAAATCTTTTCACAACTGTATGTGACACATGTAATTAGAACGGAATTCGATAAAAAAGGATTCTGCCACGTTTTTAAAACGGTCACTGTGTAGAAACTTAAATAAATTTTATTTCTTCTCCAAAAGATTTTCATCTGCTGTAAATTTAGCAGTCTCAGATGAGTGATTTTTTTGCTATTATCTTTTTGGCAACACTAGTTTTGACAGCTCACGCACGTTTTGTATCTTGTGTCACTGTCAAACATCTTCAGTTTGGTCTATAATTTAATCATGAATCGTCTTACAAACGAACAACGCTTGCAAATTATTGAATTTTATTACCAAAATGCGTGCTCTGTTAAGAAAGTTCATCGCGCGCTTCTTCCATTTTATGGTCAGTTTAATCGACCTACTGAGGCTTCTATTCGGGCTATTGTAAAAAAATTTCGCACCAAATTTACATTGTTGGACATTAAACCACCAACACGCTTACGTAGAGTGCGAACTGAAGAAAATATCGCAGCCGTATCGGCCAGTGTTGGTGATGACCGTGAATTATCGATTCGGCGCCGTTCGCAGCAATTGGGCCTCTGTTACTCCACTACGTGGAAAATTTTGCGGAAGGATTTGGGTGTGAAGCCTTATAAGATACAGCTGGTGCAAGAATTGAAGCCAAACGACCTACCACAACGCCAAATTTTTGGTGAATGGGCTCTTGAAAAGTTAGATGAAGATCCACTTTTTTGTCGAAGAATTGTGTTCAGCGACGAGGCTCATTTCTGGTTGAATGGATACGTGAACAAGCAAAACTGCCGTATTTGGAGTGAAGAGCAGCCAGAAGCATTGCAAGAGCTACCAATGCATCCACAAAAAACAACCGTTTGGTGTGGATCATGGGCTGGCGGCATCATTGGGCCGTATTTCTTCAAAGATGATGCGAATCACAACGTTACTGTGAATGGTGAGCGCTACCGTGCGATGATAACAAACTTTTTTTGCCCAAAATGGAAGAGCTTGACTTGCATGACATGTGGTTTCAACAAGACGGTACCACATGCCACACAGCACGCGAAACAATGGACCAGTTGAGAGGCGAGTTCGGTGAACAGTTTATTTCATGCTTGGGACCAGTCAATTGGCCGCCCAGATCGTGCGATTTAACGCCTCTAGACTATTTTTTGTGGGGCTATGTTAAGGCTAATGTCTATAGCGACAAGCCCGCTTCGATTGACGCACTGGAAGCCAACATAGCCAACATTATGCGTGAGATACCGGCCGAAATGTTGGAAAGAGTATGCCAAAATTGAACTAAGCGGATGGACCATTTGAGGCGCAGCCGCGGCCAACATTTGCATGAAATAATCTTCAAACATTAAATTATATCGACCCAACTATCGATCCAAATAAATATTTCATGCATTTTTCTGAATTTTATGTGTTTTTTTTTTAATTTGAGATAGTTCTTATAAAATCACCCATTATATGTACATTTGAGTCTAGAAAGCCCACGAAAAATGTAGAATGTAATAAAAAAAGTATAAATAGCAGCTAGATGTACGGCAAAGGCAAAGTTTAATATTAAACGTTGTGCAAGACAGTCATAAGTCAGAAAAGTAAGCAAGTTTAGTGTATTAATATACAGTGATATTAAGTGTCAATAAAGTTGTGAAGTATGTAAGTACTGTGTATCGAACAAAAGTCTGCATCATTACTTAATTGAAGAATCCGTAAAAGAGTGGTCCTGATGTGCATATCCGATGAATATTGATTTGATTAACATACATATACGTATGTAAGGATAAGAAGGTGCTC
The DNA here is from genome assembly GCA_914767995.1 of Thecocarcelia acutangulata. Lineage (NCBI taxonomy): Eukaryota > Metazoa > Arthropoda > Insecta > Diptera > Tachinidae > Thecocarcelia > Thecocarcelia acutangulata. Next base: position 96,464,273 of record OU612097.1, on the reverse strand, counting down.
TTATGACTTCTTTGAGGTCATATAAATTTTTCGTATTTTAATTAATTTTTTATGGAATGCTAATATTTTTTTAGTTCTCATTTTGCCTGTCTTGATTCTTTTTTTATATCGTACGTATGGATAATATAAGCAGATAAGCAAAAGGTAATTAGAAGCAGGGATGTTAAGGGAAGTTAAGCGCAAACTCAGCAAGAGAACATGACTAAGGTTGCATGGACTGCAACCTGACAGTCACTAATGTTGTTCGCCATGCGTACAAACCACATGTGATCCACATTTCTATTGAAATGTGTAGAAGAAAGTGTAGAGATATTTAGAGGTAAGACTGGACTCGAGATTAACATAATCACTCAACATAGATTTCGCAACGAGCAGGACAGCTGGGATAACATAAAAGCTGACCAGTTTAATGGGGAATATCGGCAGCCGGTTACCGAGAAAATGGAGGTTTGTTATGAAGGCAACCAACTAAATTATTCTTTATGGGCTAATATATAAGACGAGGTTAAAACGGAGAACAAATATCTGTCCAAAAGATAGCTGTATTGCAAGAAATATTACATTGTACTACTGACGTAGTATTTGTCAAGGAAGAGAAAAATATGGGCATCGAAACAGTCGAATAGTATTGGTCATATAGAAATGAACGTTCCTAGATGCGAGATTCTACAACTGAGACAGGAATGATGGAACACTGATACAAGTGAACAGTTTATGGCAAGGCATATCCAAAACATTGAGAAATTGATAAACAGGAGATGTGGAAGATGAATTACTATCTGAGCCATACAAAATAGAGATACAAAATACAGAAGTGCAAGAATTTTTTTATTTATATAAGGAATATATTGTGGTAGATGACGCTGAGTATGCCTTCTTTAAGTGCTTACTGGGATGTGATTTGGCAAGAGTTTTTAAGCGAGAGCAAATGTCGTAGATACCATTATTTCAGATGAAACCAAATAAGCTCGTGGAAATGACAGTAACAAATGTCGTAGACACCATTGTTTCAGAAAAAAACAAATGAACACAAGGATGCCACAGGTAAATACTACCCTAAAGTAGTATACAGGCTGTTCTAAGAACCAAAAGGCGAAGATTTTTTTTTATTAGGTTTTTAGCTGCTGCTTAAGCTTTTTTGAGCTTAGTCAAAGAAAATTAGGGTGTAGCTCAGCTTTAAATTTAGGTGCGATAGATAGATGGGGGGTTAATTTTAAATTTTAAAATCTTCATAGTATAAATTACTTTATGTATTCACTAAAATAAAGAATTTTCACTGGATTATGTTTATTTTAAGCCATTATGTTTATATTTAGATTCAATGGGCCGTTCGAGCTCAAAATCTCATGAAATAAATAAATAAATAAGTAAAAATAAATAAAAAGAAATTAAACATAAAGGTTTGAAAGATTAACGAGCATTAAATGATTCGTCTAAGGAGCCTTTTGCAGCTCCCTGAATTAATTATATAGCAACTACACTGCTGAACTTTATGTATTCACTAATATAAAGAATTTTCACTGGATTATGTTTATTTTAAGCCATTATGTGTATATCTAGATTCAATGGGCCGTTCGAGCTCAAAATCCCATGAAATAAATAAAAAATAAATAAAAATAAATTAAACATAAAGGTTTGAAAGATTAAATGGTTCGTCAAAGGAGCCTTTTGCAGCTCCCTGAATTAATTATATAGCAATTACACTGCTGAACATTTCACCATTTGTAAGATAATCCCCACATGGGTCTCAAACAATTCTCTGTTTGATTAATATATGTGTCTTTCACAATGCGGTAGAAGAATTTTACAGAAGTATCATTCATGTATCAGTTTCTTCCATGCGAGGGTACTTTTGCGATTCAAAAATATGCCCATCGACCAGCGTTAACGCGCCTTATGAGATTCCCAGTAGACTCGTTCACGATAAAAAATGCTAGCTGGGAACACGTTACGTTTTTAATTTGAAACACATTAAAAAAGTTTTCTTTTGTTTCTTGTGTAGCGATGATCATAAGTGTACTTCCTTTTTTGCATAACCTGATCCGGCATGTGCTGTGTGCCAAAATGGGCGGAATAAATTCAAATGAGGACTTTTTCAAACAATTTTATTGATTATGTTTTTTAATGTCATGCTCTATTTTACGCATTCATTACTGTTGTGTTCTTGTTTTTTCTTCTGAAAAGCATTTGTCCTTCCCAATTGAGTCTCAATATCGCTTAAGTATTCTGTGCATTTTATCCACAACTTGCACACACAAACACATACTTTCGACCTAAAAGAACATTTAATTTCACAAGTGTAAAAGCAACTTGGAATGGTTGGTATAAATATGCAGCCTTTAATAAAATGTTACTATCGATTTAATTTTTTATTTTTTTTAATAAACGCTTTGCGGTCTTGTTGTATTTTCACCACCCACTGGTTTTGTTGTCTGTCGCTGTCTAAACGAGCCTCCCCCTGGAGAACGATTTGTAATTTTTGTTAACGACTGCTCTTTTCCACAGTGAATTTTTTCCAAAAGTCGAATATTCATAAAAATTTGTGGAAGTGTGAGTATTTTGTGTTTAAAATTGTAAGATTAGAGACAATGTAGAAAATCTGTAAACATTTGCATAAAGTTTTTTGTAAAAATTTGAAATTTAAGGCCATTTTTTATTTTGTAGGAACTAAATAATTCTTATTAGGTTTTACTATTTCTATATATTTTAAATTAAGTGAAATACATTGTCAAAATCTACTTGAAATTTAAAAAATACAAACAATTGAGTTTTATTCACTACTTTAGCTTCTAATAGTGATGCCAATCAGGCAATTTTTAAACAGCTTGTTTTCTATGTTTCTCAGCTGTCTATATTTATTTATTTTATTTATTAAACTATACAGTTGGAAAGTAAATTTACAAAGTATAGCATGCACAGTATGGGCGGGGTGACAAAGACCATATGCCCAAGATGGTATTACCAGTACGTTTGTAGCGTCGCTGTGACTAATTTTAATGACCTATGCCTTCACATAGGAAGTTGCAGCGTGGATAACACTGATATACCTCCAAAAAAACTGTAAACCAATACAGTTAGTTGAATGCGAGTCAGACGCAAAACTCTCGAAGACCAAACAACAAAAACAACCAGCCTGATCGCACTTAAGAAATAATTACGGTGACGCGAGAACTGTTCTTCAGCCCAGAGCTGCTTTACGACTTGTCAGCTGTCTATATATCGACATTTCATAGGAGCTGCCCTAATCATCAGTAGACTTGGAAATATTTGAAAGATATTCTAAATAAATTATTGAGAATTTAACAAGAAAAATGTTTAATAATACCTGCCAAAAACACAAAAAACAAGCGATTGCTCATTTGTTTGAAAGGGGAAAAGCAAAGTGTGTGCAAAAGAAAACACATGATTTTTGTCTTTTTAACAGGTATTATTAAAACATTTTTCTTTTTTAATTCTGAAAAGTAAACTTCATCGCTAAACAAAATTTGCTTATGAACACCGAGATCAACGGCAGTCTTGTTACAAAATATTAAGAGTGTATATAAGTTTGATTCTGTTTGAAATTTCTACAAATTTCATGTGCGACCCTATAAAGTAGATACGAGTATATTCTGAATCAGAAATGATAGAAAACTCGATTAAGCTACGTACGTCTGTCGCCCGTTGAATTGCCGTTTCTGAGAAAACCATTAGACTTGGAAACGTTTTGCTTTCATCATTCTAGTACTTCATCGATTCATGGGTTTGAAATTCAGTAAAATCGGCTCACGTATAGCTGAGATATATTTAAAATTCCGAAAAAAGCCATTGTTCTATGCAATTTTGTAGGAAATTTTTTGAAAAAAATTGTTTTTCTTTTTGCTTCAAACTTATTAATATTATCAAGCATCGTGATTATAAAGCAAAAAGGAAATTTTTCCCCAATACTAGCTCATATATACCCGAGATATAGCATAAACCGATTTTCCATGAAAACAACGCGTGATCAACCTTAAAAAAATGTTTTTTTTTTGCTTAAAATCAGCTCTGGTAATAAAAAAAAATAGCTAAAAACAAAAAAACAAAAAAAAAAATGAAAATTTCCGATATCGGTCCATTGATACCCGATATATAACCTAAACCAATTTTTTAAAGAAAATGTCACGTAAGCGAACTTAAACCATCTTTTTTTTCTTAAAAGCAGTTCTGGTAATAAAAGGAGATTACTAAAATACAGAAAATTGTAATTTCCGATGTCGCTCCATATATACACGAGATATAACCTAAACCGATTTTTCCATGAAAATTTCCTTGAAATATTATCTTTTTTGTATGGCGATTAAAAGGCAACAAAAATTTTTCCCCGATACCGGTCCATATATGTATATCCGAGCAGATTTAGCTCAAATTTGTAATATATACTATTGGCCTTATTCATATAAAGTATTGTAGGTTTATTAAACTGTTATTTGACAAATTTGTATGAAAAATTTTTACTTTTTTTAAATTGCACCACTAACAGCTTTTAAAAAAGAACATGAATAATAAGAAAATACAGAAAAATCAAATAAAAAAGGATTTCAAGCAATTTTTCCAAACATCTTTAAGGCAAAACAACAAATCTGACACACTCATCATTTTCGAAATATTAGAAGAATCATAGATAGATTCATATTTATTTACACAACAGCACGAGGAGTACTACTGGCTGACAGGAAGAACGTCAATACAAACAAACAAATAACAAAACAGTTAAATACGAAAAATACTCCTTTTTGTTGTTGTTGTTGTTGTTGCTTATAAAGCCCTTAAGCAACAATAACAACAGTAAATATAAAATCTCTACAATCCGAGTTAAAAAGATATTAAATTTCAAAACTGCTTCAGCTCCTGTTTTTATTTTTGTTGCCTGGCCTGTGTTGTTTCCGTTTTGACGGTGCGTGCGTGTGTGTGTGTGTGTGTGTGTGTGTGCTCGAAGTAGCAAAAACTTTCATTTGCTCAGCATCGGCAAACAGAATAGAACGAAATGCGGGGGGAAGGAGTGCAAACGAAAAACTTTTATTATTTAAACACAACGATTAAGGGTGCATTAACCCTCCAGAAAGACAAATAAATACTCGTACTCGTATTTAAGGAAATAAAAACAAACAGAAAACGAAACAATATTTTTTCGCTTTTTTTTCGAACTAATAAACTAAAGATTAATCTCAAACTTTTTTCTTTTTTTTGTGAGGCAAAATGTTGCTGATTTAGTAACTTGAAGAAACAATATTTTCTGCAAATTGAGTTTCTCTTTTATTTGATTGACTTGACATAAATGAAGAATAATCGAATTTCATTATGGTGATAAATTTCACTGCAACTTTCTGCTGAGTACTCGCAATTTACTCTAAAACATTATTTAGATAAATGTCATAAATTATACAAAAAAGGAAAATGTGTCAAATGAGATTTGACAGCTCTACCAACTCAAAGTTCCATTTACCCCGTTTCCCCTACTAAATCATACGCACACATACACACAGATAATCACACACACAATGCTAAGAATTTTTACAGTAATTAGTGATTTTTAACAGTATTTTGTATTAACACACTCCGTTCATAAGTACTCTGGCTGCTCTAATTGTGCGAAGCTCAGCATGAAACCTTAGAAAACTTCAAAATAATCATTTTTAATCATAATTTGTTTGGTATCTTTTCTCTGGCAGAAGATTTTCTTTTTTGTTACTTAAGCTAAAACTCTCTAATTACTTTTGTGTCAACAGGAAGAGAGTTGTTCGTAGTTATTTTTTTCCTAAACTTTTTTTATGTGCTTGCTGATGGCATTGTTTCTGTGGGATTAATTTTGTTAAAGTTTTAGAATATTTGTTTTTTTTTTGTATTTTGCCTACTGGTTTTGTGTTTAATATTTTAAAAATTAATGTGGTTATCATGTTGCATTCAAATTCAATTACGCGGTTGCTTATTGTATTGTGATTTAATTACATTGATGAAAACTTAATTAAAAAACTTTTATCTCCAAAAAAAAAAAACAAAAAGTTATACGCATAAAAGGGTGGTTGATTGAGGAAAAATCAAACAGAATAAAAAATTATTTTTATTTTTTATAAATTCTGAAGAACCTAAAAAGTTTTTTTTTTAAGATTTTAATATCAGAAAATACAAATATCCGATATCCGTCCAAACCGATTTTCCATGAATATGTCGCGTAAGCGAACTTAAACAACTGTTCTTTGCTGTAAAGCAGTTCTGGTACTAAAGGAGGTTACTAAAATACAGAAAATGAGAAATATCGGTCCATATACTCGTTTACCCAAGATATAGCCTAAACCGATTTCACCATAAAATTTTTTTTGTTGCCCGATTTTTCATAAATATGTCGCGTAAGCGAACTTAAACAACTGTTCTTTGCTGTAAAGCAGTTCTGATACTAAAGGGAGGTTACTAAAGTACAGAAAATGAGAAATTCCGATATCGGTCCATTACTCGTATTCCCAAGATATAGCCTTAAACGATTTTACCATGAAATTTTGAATACTAAAATACAGAACATGCAAATTTCTGATATCGATCTATATATACCCGAGATATAGCTTAAACCGATTTTTATGAAAATGTCGGGTAAGCGAACTTAAACTTTCTTTGCTTAAAAGAAGTTCTGATACTATAAGGAGTTTCCCAAATAGGGAAAATTAAAATTTCCGTTATTGGTCCATATATATCCGAAATATAGTCTATACCGATTTTTCCAAGAAAAAAAAAAATTTTTTTTTGCCTAAAAGTGGTTCTGGTTATAAAAGAAGGTTATTAAAATACAGAAAATAAAAAATTACGATATCGGTTCATATATAACCGAGATATAGAATAAACCGATTTTTCCATGAACATTTTTTTCTTGTTTAAAAGCAGTTCTGGTTATAAAGGAAGGCTACTAAAATACAGAAAATAAAAAATTCCGATATCGGTGCATATATAGCTGAGATATACCAGATTTATCCACAAAAACTTCCTTTTCCTTTTGGGAATGGTGATTACAAGGCAAAATACTTTTTCCCCGATATCGGTCCATAATATCCGAGCATATGAAGTTCAAATTTGTAGTATATACTATATATTTACGTGACTATCGTGAAGGGTATTTTGGATTCGATCCAGCCGAATATACTACACTCTTACTTGTGTTTCTTAATCTGTTTCAGTTATCAATGGAATAATTTAAAGAAATTTTAAAAACAATTAATAAATTATTAAATCTTGAGTGCCAGAATCCACTTGTGTGACATCTTTCAAAAATTCCCAAAGTTTATTGATGATTAGAGTAGCTCCTATGAAATGTCGTCATATAGATAGCTGGGAAACATAGAAAACAAGCTGTTTATAATTTTTTGATTGGTATCAATGTTAGAAACTAATATAGTGAATAAAATTCAATTGATAGTCTAGTTACTAAAACCATTCGAATTTGTCGCTAAAAAGTCTTCAGGTCAGAATTATGCGACTTTGTCGAAGATTATACTAATGATAAATTGTCTTAGATCTAAGCTACAAAGTTTTTCTTCCTCCATGGAATGTGTCAGACAGTTTCAAGAAGAACTATTGAGTGAATGTAGCAGAAGAATTGTTACGATAGAATTACTGAATTTTAAAAATTTTCGCTTCCGAAAACATCGCAATTTCAGTCAGTCGATCAGAAAATCAAGCCTATAACGAAAATTTTGATTTTTGGCTCCATGTGTTCTTCCCTGCCACTAATCGTAAGAGAAAATCGACCGATACAAGTATGCATAGATGATTTGTATTCGATACCATAGCTTGTTTTCTATGTTTCACAGCTGTCTATATGTTGACATTTCATAGGTGCTACCCTAATCATCAGTAGACTTTGGAAATTTTTGAAAGATATTCTCAAACATTCAACCTTAATTATTGAGAATTTAAAAGAAAACGTTTGAATGTTTACGAAAATTTCCTAAGTCTACTGATGGTTAGCACCTATGAAATGTCGACATATAGACAGCTGAGAAACATAGAAAACAAGCTGCTTTAACCACTCAGCCACCGAGCATTCATGCTTGTCTTCTTCAATCAAAAATTATTGATCACAGCAAATTTGTATTGTAAAAAATCCTTCTTAAGAAAAAAACTTAAGAAAGGAAAAACTTGAACTAAAACCCGATGTACTTACATATGTACAAACCAAAAATTTTTAATTTAAAAATTATAAAGTTCAACAAAAATTCAATGAATTAATAGAAAACAAGCTGTTTATAATTTCTTAAACATCAATCTATAAAATACAATAAATTTGGAACAGGTTAGTTACACAGAAAATAAGTTATTACGTCTTTTTTTTTTTTTTTTTTTGGTAGCACCTTTCAACAGTCACCCTGTATAAAACAAATTTTCTTTTTGATGTTAAACAAGCAGAGAAAATATATGAAGTTTCCAATGAATGGCACAATTATTAAAATCTAACGAAAACAGATTATTTTGACGACCATATCAACATGCTTCGACTTATTTGCAAATCTGTTTTATAGATTTTTTTTTTAAACTTTAATATTAAAAATTTTGTGATAAAATCATTTCATTTATACGATGTGTTTTTGTTTAAGAGATATTGATTCATCTTTAGATTATTTTTTATTGTTCTCTTCCCAGTCCCATAATGAATCTAATCACTTACGCCTGAGTGCATCAATTATGTTTCTACCATTTATTATCATCTATTTAGTTGTAGTCGTCGCTCACACTCAATAACAGCAACAACAACAACAACATGCCTGCCAGTCTGAGTCTCCATTCCATTCACAATGTCGTCCATTCATTTAATAATTACAAATACAAGTACATACAAACATCATCATCATCACACAAGAACCGTATCAGAACGTTGAGAGCGTATGTCCTTTGTCTGCTTTCCACTTCTGCCTGAAAGCCAAGCAACCAACAAACCAACTAAATGACTGACAGCCGTGACGATGTTGTAATTTAGTAAAAAATTTGTTTACGTCATCATACTGAAGATGATAACTTTATGATTTTTGTACTTCAATGCGTGCGTACCTCTCTCCTGCTCTCAAATGCAACACTTTTTCGTCCCCCTATACCGAATCTATTTTCATTCCAGAAGGAGATTTATAAATTCTTTAAAATTAATATGAATACATGGAAATATGTATTCATTTATGGTTTGGAGGGTGACTTGTGTTGATAAGCAAAGCATTTTATTAAGTATCAGATGTATTTCAGCGCTAAATACATCAAATGAGCTGAAGAAACAAAGAAGAGGCTGTCTTTTATCCTTGAAACATAAAACTCCTTTTGTTAGGTGTTTATTGTTCTTCATTAAGTACTCGTGCTACGTAGATGAACAATTTTGGTCACTTATTAAAAACAAAAAAAAAACAAAAATGCTTTTTGAGTGAATTAAAAATTGTGTTTGTTCTTTACTGATTACAAATTCTTAATAAAATTTTAATACATTGATCGTATACACAAGCCCAGTTGCATACTCTTAGTGTAAAGTTGTGTTTGGAGAGACAATTTTAAATAAAATCTCTCGAAATAAAAATACATTTGTTGAATTCACACGCTCAGTCGTATCGTGTATCGATGTATTTGGAGAGACACAAACATTAAACTCACAAAAAATATATTTGAAAATTGTTTTTGCTTTGAAGTTTTGTGTTTGAAATTTTCTCTCCAAATACATCGATGCACGATACGACTGAGCTTGTGAATTCAACAATTATTTATAAATTGTTTTATTTTATTTTAAGAAAATTTGTTTGAAATTGCTTCTCAGATAAATGTCTAAAATAAACTCTGGTATTTTCCAAATTACAGTGTTGTAGTTTCTCTCTACCAGAGAACAGCTTTGAGTGATTGCAAAAAAAAATCATACGAATACATACAAGACGAATTCATAACAGGTGAAATTGACAGCGCAGCTGATTACTTTTTTTAAATTTTAATATTTTTCAGATGTCAATGGAATAATTAAAACAAATTTGGAAAAAACAATTTTTTAAATTATTATTATATCTTGAGCGCCAGGTATCATCCAGAATTCTCTCCAATCTGGCTGGCCATTTTCACCTATTCAAGCTCTATCATCTGAGACTTTAGATTTCACGAAATAATTAAAACTTTCACGAAATAATTAAGTTTTTCTTTTATTGTAAATTTTTTTAAAGGAAAATTGAGAAAAAAAACATTTTGATACAATTTTTCCAGTTATGTATTGCAACTTGAGCGCCAGCTTTCATTCAGAATCCTGCGCAATCTGGCTGGCTTTTTCAACTTTCCGAGCTCTATGATCTGAGACTTTAATTTTCACGAAACAGTTAAAAGTTTCACGAAATAATTAAAAGTTTATCTTTTCTTGTAAATTTTTTTTATTATATTATTTTTTTTTTTAATTCCTTTTTGTGTTTATATTTTTTCCTTGACATTTGAAAAAGATTTATTTTTTGTAGTGTTGTATTTATTTATTGCTCTTGCATATACCTGATATGAATTCGGCAAATTTTGGTTGAGTACAACAACATGAAAAACATTAGGGCGGTGTTAGAATTGAAAAGTTTTATTTGTGTTTAATATTGATGATCCAAAATTGGTATATTTTACATCTGAAATATGAATGTCATAATCTGTAGTTTGTTGAATTTGAAGGAATAGAAAAAATAGAAAACATATTCAACCAATCGATAATATATTGAACTCCCATTTTATTTATGAAACGCAGAAATTTTTTTCGGACCCCCTTAGTTTAGACACTTCAAAGCTCCAAGATAAAAATGTAAATATCTTCCTTTATATGTAATAAGCCTAAATAAAATGCAGGACGTATGAATAGGATTGCGTTAAGGACGTTTGAAACGATGATTAGGATTGGGATAATTTTTTGCATCAAGTGTTTTTCATCAAGGGTAATGTCGTCGATCAGAACTTTTGCATTCAATACTAAATTTCTAGCGAATTGATGATGTAGAAATCGGTGGCTTTTTTTATTTCCTAATATGATGGTCAACTATACAACCCAATTTTTAAGCTCGCTGAAATAATACGGTTTGTCAACCAGAGATCACCAAAAATCATGTTTTAGCTTAATTAACACATGCACTAAAATTTGTTATCAACCAAAATCAACAAAGTTCAACGCTGAGTAAAACCAACTCTTGTTCTAAACATTCTAGATTTGTAATCAACAAAAATCCAGCAACAAAGTTCAACGTTGAGTGAAATCAATTCGCCTTGTAAACATTTGAATTTGTAATCAACAAAAACCAAGCAACAAAGCTCAATGCTGATTTAAATCAACTCGCCTTGTAAATATTGCGCGTTCGTTTTAGCACTAAATAAAATCGGCTAAGCGTTAGATGTTGCTTCGACTGTGTGTTGTCTAAGCAAATTTGAAACATATTTACATACATATTTTGCATGTTAGTTTAAAGGGCAAAGTTAATTTAAAAGCGCAGTGAAACAAGTGTAGTTTTTGTTATATGTATACAGAAGAATACAGAAAAACTCTTGAATACATCACTGCATTGATTTTTGCTTATTTTTTTCCCAAAACAAAAATTCAAACACAAGAAATGAATGCCGAACTATATGCGCATTCATTTATATTCAAGCACGAGCCTTAACGATGATTTCACTCACATAGCGAAGTTATCGCTCATTGTGTTTACTGATTAAAAATCAACTGCGCATTTGTGCGGCTGAATACAAAATCATATTTGAACGAAATAAAATGGTTTTCATGTTGTTGAGCAAGTACGATTTTTTTGCAATCACTCAAAGTTGTTCTCTGTTGTCAACTCAGAATCTGCAACTTAACGTTGGATTGTTGATCTTAATATTACGAAGCACTTATAAACCACCGAAGAGGAAGGCGTTTGGATACCATGTTGACGTCCGACCTTTTGTTAATCTTAAAAAAACCTTAATTTATTGCATTTTTGCGGTGTGGGAGAATTTTTGAAATAAATAAACTTTTACTAAAAGTTTAGTTATATTATCAATAAAAGTATCAAGATTTCTCTTTCCATTGATACCAAAATTATTTAGTTTTGGAAGAATTTTTCAAAAAATGTTTTCGATGTGGAAGAATATTTGAAAAAATAAACTTTTACTAAAAGTTGATTTATCCCCGTAAATACGTGTCTAATCGCAAAAATAAGCTAATTTTGGTAAAATTCAACAAAAGTAACAACGTTCCTCTTTCCATTCCATTTTCCATTCCGTTATTTCGAAGTGGAAGGAACTTTTGCAAACTTTACACAGGTCGCAACTTTTTGCCATAATTTCATAGGCATATATATAGGCAAACGAGTTGCTTAAGAGTTCGGGCCTTCTAATCCCTCCTGTTTACAGTTTCCCAGAATTCAATGGAAGACAAGGCCTAATGAGTTGGGAGGCCGAAGTATATTAAGAACATCAGCCCTTAACTAACTCACCTGTTTAACCATCACTTCTGGTTCCTTACATGACAGGTATCTGCTGCAAGACAACAGTACCTCGGGTGGTTATAGGCATCCGAAAACCAGCATAGCACCATAGTTATCACTTCCCGGGATTTAAAATTTAAATTACTGCCAGAATGTTACAGCCAAGGTAGGCACCTGAAACATAATCAGCACCATGATGGTCTGCAAGCAGAACCTCTCGGGGGCTTTGATAGTCCCCGTTCTGCCAGTTTTAACCCTGGGTGAGGGATTTGGAAATCCAACACAATATAAATCACGCGGCTCTAAAGAGTTGTATTTGCAACATCAAATGGGGGACGCCTTGCCCTCTATGCCCTGCTGCCCAAGCCAAAATTTGCTGCCCGGAGGATCTTGGCGGCTACATAATCAGACATATACCATAATTATCAGGAAAAACTTCAAACGGAACTTTTCAATAAAGATATAAACACCTCAACTACAACACGCTCCAGTATAGTTTGTGAAACAGAACCTCGGGGACATGCTTATAAGATTTAGCTGAATCCTGAATAAAGAACTTAATACTACTCCAGCTACAACAACATTGTTCTATTATATGATAATCCTCTTCCGCAAGTAGCAAATTCTTTGAAAAACTATTTGGAAATATAAAATTGGTAAGTACTACCCCAACCATCGTAGTCATTAGACAATACGCCTTCTGACTGTGATAATGGCACATGCTCTGTTGCAACTGAGTTTCACAACATATAAAGATACCGAAAGTTTGGTCTATTAGCGGATAGCTTTTTAGACTTGGAGTTCGAAGGTTGCGTGAAAGTTGGGAAAAATTAATTGGTAGTGAAGGACAATATTTCAATTTAAATTAAACTACGAATACGAATAATTGAATACGTTTTCTTATTCTTCAAGAAATGAAAATCGAAAAAGATTTTCCGAATGAAATCATTTTTAGGTGAAAAATCTAATTTGATAATTGAAATTAGAAATGCTTTCATACCAACAAACTTTTTAGGGCCTGTTGCACGACTTCGAACCTTAACGCTTGCAAGCATTTTAAGTGGCAAAAACTCCTATTTCGGATACACTTTTGATCCGAGGAACAACATAGTGTAAGAAAACCTAGAAAAAGATGTATCAACTCATAGGAAAAATTTTATTTTTGGGCTATAAATATGTTTTTAGGTTGTTGCAAATGTCTGCGAAAGTTAACGCTCGAAGTCGTTAAACAGGCCCTTAGTTTTACGTTTTTTAACGCGCCAACAAACGGATTCAATAACGTTTCCGAACAGAACTAAACTCTGCGACATGGTTGATTACTTACTTTATTTTATAAATTAAAAAAATTTACATTTTAAATAAATCTTTTATAAATCCTTACAAAAATTTCAAACTACAACAACTGCTTTAAAACAAAAACTAATTTCACGCTTTTTTATTTCCTTAAACTTCTTTCCAAAATGACTAATATTCCTTATTGTTGAAAAATTTACAAAAATGTTTTTAATGTTAAATGACTTGTGGACAATATTGTATATTTCTCCCCAGCTTTCATTTTTGTGTGTATGTATGTATGTGTGTGTGTGCGTGTGTGTGTATACATGCAATGACAACAGTAATAATCATCACCACGAGTTATATTTTTAAGACCCAAACAACTACAGGACATTTTATGCATTAGTCAGAAGCAAAAAAAAAGTGTCGTTTCCGCTGCTGACGCTTCCCCCATTAATTCTCCGCACAAAGTGCTATTGTTGTTGCTTTTTTACGAGGCTTATGCTGAGCTTTGACAAAAGTGTGCCGTGTGCACTCTACCTTAAAATAAAATATTTTTCATTCACTTTTTATACATACATACATATGTATATACACACTCGCATACATAACTACTCCTCATATAAACATTTTGGCTAAAAGCATTCGTATGCATTTTGACGTTGGGTCTCTGGCTGGCATTTTGGCTTTTGTGTCATTTTTCATAAAAAACGTAAAGCATAAAATTTATTCCAACAATTGGTTTGTAAAACGCTAACAGTTTAAATCGCAGAAGGTGTGAGAAAATGTTTTAGGAACATTAATCGAAAACGAAATGCATACATGAAACATTTTGGGTGAAAAGCATTTATAATGAAATGCTATTAAAAGGATGATAGCTTTATGATTTTTGTTGCGCATTTTATATTTTGTGTTTAAAAGTTAGATATATTAGTTAGATAGAGATACTAGCTTATGGGCAGAAATTCGACTTTGAAGTTAGATTGCAAACTTTTGTTATACAATGCAATACTAAAGCCTATATGGTGCTACGGAATTCAGTTATGGGGCACCACCTCAGCGTCAAACATTGAAAAAATTCAAAGGCGACAAAACAAATTGTTCGAACGATTACTGCAGCTCCATGGTTCGTAAAAAATTCACGAATTCATAAAGATCTGAGTGTTCCGCTGGTAAAAGAGGAATTTTCTAAGTACGCGACAAGGTATGTCAGTAAACTGGAACTTCATCCAAACCCTCTTGCGCGCAATATACTTAATTTGGCGGCCACACTCGGCTTAAAAGAAGGGATACCGCTGCCACCATCAGATTGCTCAATAGGTGATTTTACCGAAATAGCTCCCGCATAATAAAACTTTTTGTCTAGCATTGGCCGGACTTAAGAATCACATTTTTTAATTTTAAATTTAGTATTAGGATTTGAATACTTATTGTTAGTTCATTTTGAAGATTCAATAAATAAAAAATGCTTAAAAAAGAAAAGAAAAAAAGTTAGATATTTGGGTCTTCTTTTTAGATTATTTTGGGATATTCACTTGGTATGGCCGCAGAGAAGCAAGCCACCGATTTTTTTTATAAAAACCTCGTCGACACTTAAGGGCTCGGCTGATTGGCAGCTCAATATTCAGCAAAATTTTTAAACCTCTTTCGTTATTTTTGCTAATAGCACAAAACTGCGACGAATGACGAATTTTTGGTCGCGAATATTCGCAGCCAAAAATAAAACACATTGGTGCATATGAAAATGCACACAATCGTGGTGTTGGTCGAAATTCGTCATACTCAGCGAAAATTGAAATAGATTTATTTCAAATTTTTTCGTCAGCGAACGACGAACAAAGCAGTATTCAGGTGACCAAGTTTCTTACATAAAAAAAAGTATTTTTCACAATATAATATTTTTATTATTTATTCAAACAATTAAGTTTTTTATTCGCTATTTAAGCTTTTAACATTTATACCAGTAAAAAATTATAAATAGCTTGTTTTCTATGTTTCCCAGCTATCTATATGTCGACATTTCATAGGAACTACAGTAGTAGACTTTGGAAATTTTTGAAAGATATTCTCAAACATTGAACTTTATATCCCGAGAATAAAAAGAAAAATGCTCTAATAATATCCGTCAAAACACAAAAAACAAGCTTTTCTATTTATTTTTTAAAGAAATGTTAGAGACGTTTATAAATAGAAAAGTTTGTTTTTTGTGTTTTAACGGATATTATTAGAGCATTTTTCTTTTTAAATTCTCGGCAATTTATTTGTATTCTTGGGATATAAAGTTGAATGTTTGAGAATATCTTTCAAAAATTTCCAAAGTCTACTGATGATTAGGGTAGTTCCTATGAAATGTCGACATATAGATAGCTGAGAAACATAGAAAACATCTGGGAAACATTATTTTAATCCATGTAGTAAAAAATTTATGAAGATGTTCTCAAAATATAAAGTAGCTCAGATAATTTCTTCAAAAATCCCTCTTTCAGATGGGATTTATATAGGTTTACTTTTAATATGGTCAACTTAGTTTTATATTAATTTTTTTCTTTGCACGGAATGTTCGTTGATATTTTGCTTCACACGACGACTTTATACAACGAATATTTGCCGGCGAGTTCGTCACGATGGGCGAAGTTCGTTGATTGATATACAACGGTTTTAACAGTAATCCGTAATGTTATAGAATACATACTAATGTTGTTGCAACCATATTTCAAACTGCCTTTTCTATGTGTGTACGTGTGCGGTTGCACATATATGCTTACCAAACCTTGATCACTTAAAAGCGGCAGTGAGAAGTCGCTTTTCAAGGCCTTGTAGCATTCGCCAGTAGCAGTAACTGTATTGCCGATGGCGTCCTCAAAAAAATACTGTCAAATCACTGCTCCCACGTGAACACCGCACCACACACTAGCCTTGAGTAGATGTAATGGCTTTTCATGCTTCACTCGCGGGTTTTCATTGTTTCAGAATTGAAGATTTTGTTTATTGACGTAACCGTTTAAATGAAAATGCATCCCGACGCTCCGGGTGAACTTATAATTTTCGTCTCAAAATCGTGCTCTTCGTTGTTGAGATTGTGGGTGGCTCTACATGTAGAGTATAGTGCTCGATTATTTGCCTATTTGTATTCTACTGCTGTCTAGTTCACTAGATATGATGAAATGGTTGCATCTTACGATAGGGTGATTAATTATACGCCACCCTATATTCATATTTACAAGTAATTTGATTTTCATACCAAAGTAATAAAATTAGTTTTTTCCCATTTTAATAACTTTATTTCATTAGTAAGACTTCGGCGCTGCTTTTTTCTTTTAAGACAAATAAAATCATAAAGTTGATTGTTTGTTTACGAGTATATTTTTTTTTAGCAAGAAAGGAAGTTCAACAAAAAACACTAGCAATATGAAGAAGGAAAAGACGTAAACAATATCAAACTGATGCTGATATAATATAAAAGTTTTTAAAAATTAAATCGACATCGAGCATAAAATCAAATGAGTTTTTTTCCTTGATTTTTTGTGCAACTCTTCGATGTAACGTGAAGGTGGTTGATTTGGGTGATGAATTCGCATAGAAAAGCATTCCTTTGATGCGGTCTACCACCCACAATAACAAACAAAAGAAAAGTAAATCGCTACCGTTACCACAAAATATTTAAGGTTTTGATTTAGTCCTATAAGTTTTCGTTTCGATATTTGTATTCTCCCCTTAACAAATTCGAACACTTTGTATCAGGCTGATGATGGAAATATATTTGTGTGTGTGTGTGTGTGTATTTGAGGCAAATGCATTCATGCGTTAAAAGGTACTTTTTTTAATGTTGACGTTGTTGCTGTTATGTGTTTGAATGTTTATTAACGTTGATATTGAAACCTTTTAAGGAAATTCAGCTTCTTTTCCATTTAAAATGTTACAGCTTTTTAAAAGAATGCAAACTTAAAAGATACGTATATAGTTTTTCTGGAAACTAAATAACAATTTATAAGAAATTTACAGAAAATATGTCGGTTTCAGCATTTTTAAGTATGTACTACTAAATTGTAAAAATAAAATGATTTTAAGGGACAATTGTTAATCTGTAACCTAATAAAGTAATTATAGAAGTTAATTGCTAAAGGCTAAAATAACTTACACAAACTGCTTGGCAAACATGCAAAAATTTTACGTTTGTGCAAACACTTAGCGCTGTTTGCACAATTATTTGAATCATGTTTGCAGGAATATCATAAATTTTTTATTATTGTAATATTATATTCCATCTGGCTCAAGTTCAAACCTGGCTTTCGCCAAGAACTATTTTTATTTTTAATTATAACATTAATTGCCGTGATCAATAACTCTTGATCAAGGAAGACAGGAAAAAATAATTGTATACATTAAGCTGGGGGACAACTAGCTGTTTTGCAGTCGATACACTGCTCATCAACACCCACTAATATTCGAACTTAGTACCATGTAAACATAATAGCTCTATTCACAGTCTTGTGCAAATGGTATTGCATCATTGCATTTGTTGACAAGGGCTGAGCAATTATCTCAGGCTAAACCATCAAAAATATTGATTTGCTAAAGAAACTTATTAAAAAGGAAAAAAAGAAGAGATAACTTTTATTAAGGACTATAAAAATCCCGAGAAGAAAAGTGACCAAAAAAAAAAATGATTCTGACAGGTGATACTCATTAAAATGAGTTGCCAAACTATTAGGAACTTTGAACGTTGCCAGAATGTTTACGTGTGCGTTTACGAAGTGTGTGCATTGTAAATATGCATTGCAATTTGCATTTAGGAAGTCGGCCATACATACCTGTGGAAACAATATGCGGCGGCCAATCACAACGCAACCAGCTTTAAGACGATTGTACTTAAATCATTAAAGAAGGCACCGGTTGCAGCTTCTATGAAATATTAACATAATAGGTGTTGTTCATACGAGTAGAGCACAGACGAGCAACTTGTGTAAAAGTTGTGTATGGAAATCACTCAAACTTAGTAACTTTCATACATATTTTCTTTGCGAGTTGCTCGTCTGCGTTCTATAAACAGCACAATAGACTGGTAGGAAACATAAGGAAACAAGCTGAATATAATTTTATGATTAGTATGAATATCAGAAGCTGTGAAAGTGATAAACTCAGTTGTTATTCCTAATTTATTTATTTTTATTTATTTATGATTATGATTAAAGCCTGACACAACAAGACGAATATCTTATAAATGAAAGTGTTAGTAAATAAATCAGAAATTTATTCAAATACAGGTTTATTAAAACTTAATTTAAAATTAAAGCTAGATAAACAGCCATGTTCCGAAAAACGCGCGTTCTGAAACCGCAAGGCGTTCTGAAGAAAGCTTAATTGATTTTTAGCTGTTCTAAGTAACGCGCATTTTACTGGCGTTTCGGAGTTTTTTCCGAAAAAATACATACGTATATATGTATGTAGTACTTATATAAAATGAAAAAACTTGACAACAAATAGAACAATTTTTTAATTGAAAATGTGTAAAATTCTTTCAACTTTTTATTGATGTAAAAAGAAAACACATTGAATTTTAATTGTGAATAATTTGATTGCCTTTTACAAGTTCAGTTTTAGCAAATTCAATCAGTTCACTTCACTATGCACATGCGAGTTGAAGTCGCTAATTTTAAGCGATATGCGTTTTCCAGAACACCTATTTGGCGTTTTAAAATCGAAAACGCTAAGTTTAAGCGACTTGCGTTTCTCAGAACATGCATGAAAGTAAACTGTAGATTTATTTATTTATTTATTTAGTTATTTATTTATTTATCCAATATCAATACAAAGAAAGCCTACAAGGCCAATTATACATGCATTGTAAGCAGAATATCTATGTTAAACATAATTCAAATATGCAAAAAATTTATATAACTCTTTTTTAAACACGTCTACATTGTCGAGAGTTTGAATATTGTTCGGTAAAGAGTTCCAGAGACTAAAGGCATGAATAAGAAACTGCCTTTGTGACGTATATGTCAGCTGAATAATCTTCCTTCCACGTCCTGATCTGGCAAATTGAATTCTAACGTACAAATAGTCAGGCTGTCTAGAGGTGATAGTCTTATGCAAAAATAATAAACATTTAACTTTCAATAGACTTATAATTCAATTTGAAATATCTGATAAACGAACACTGAAATATGGTCATGACGCCCTTTGAGAAAAACATATCGTGCTTGAATAAATATCGTTGTTTGGATAAAAATTTAAAATATACCAAAAATTGTGTAGTTTTACAAGTCCGATTTTTGTTAACGTTAAATCAAAACTAAAGTGACGATATTTTAAAAAATGATGGACTTTTTGACGACTTTTTTCCATATCTTTTCTGGCACCCAGATAAAAAAAATAATAGTTTGGAAGACATTTTCAAAATTACTTGACACGATTTTAGGTATTTTATACACTCAGAAAATTATGTACGTAAAATTAAATTAAATTGCACTTTAAAAGAAATGAAAGTTCTGTTAAAAACCGGTCTACTAACATTTCATTTAAATTTAAATGCAGATTAATTTAATTTTTAACAGTAAAAATATAACTGATTTAAAATCGTAAAAAATACGTATATTTTCTTTTATAATGGTTGATTTAACTATCAAAAAAACAATCTACATGTTCCATAAAAACAAAAGCTTTTTTTCTTTTTTTTCTCTTACTTATACTGTCATTTATTTAACTGCAGATTCTGTAGAAACAATAGACTGATTCGTTTCTTTTAACTGTCCTAAATTTAAACGTAGATTCCGTAAAAACAAAAAGATTTTCCTTTATTAACTGTTTTACTTTTACTAATACATATTTAAACACAGTTCCGTAAAAACAATAGATTTTTCCCTTAATTCTCTATATTCTATCAGTAAATTTTTAAATGCAGATTCCCTAAAAAGCAAAAGATTTTCCCTTTATTTCTCCTAATATTACTTTCCTTTTAACCTTTAAAAATTTGACACGGATTTTACAAAAAGATTTGATTTTTTCTTTTATTTAACAGTAAAAAGTACTTTTATGTACATACATACTTTCAAGTGTATGTAATAATCGTATTTATACTTATATAATAATAAGAAAATAATAAATTCACATTTAATAAACATAAAATTAAATAAATTTTAGCTCAGAGAATTAAACATACTGGTATGAATTTCTTAAAAATATAATTTGCAACACATGTTTTAATAAAAATAAAATTAAATATTGGTTAAATAAGTTTTGTTATTAAAAATACTATTTAAGGTATATGTATGTGTTATAATTATATGTACTTTTTATTCATAAGTTAACAAAATTATATTCATTTTTGCGAGTCGAAATACATATAATGATAATCCACGCAATGAATTACCGGCATTGTCGCCTTTTAAATTAATATTAAACAGAGTTTTTTTTACAAATAACCAAAAAATTTTACATTTTGTGTTATACTCCAAGTTGAAAACTTGGTAGATTTTAAAACATAGGGCTAAAGCCGCTGCTACTGTATCTACTTTATAAATATTTGATCTACTATTACAAATATTTCCTGAACATCAAAATATAATACAATTAAATTACTTCGGTGAATACACAATTTTTCTGTATACAAAGAGTTTTTAAACTACACTAATACATACATATATTCTTAAATGCAAAACACAATATGAAACTTAAGCGGATAAAAGAACAAAACATCGATATAATTTTTTTAATATTACTGTCAGTTTCACAAGAAAGCGTTTTTTCGCATAAATTTTATTTCTTTATTGTAAAACCAGCCTTTAGTATATTTAAAAATATCTGCATTGCGTACTTGCTTTGATCCAATGTTGACCAATTGTCCTTTGCATCATTCCATACTGCTTTTAATTTTTTTATCTTTGAGGTTTATGTTGATGTTCGCTGGCAAAATGGCATTTAGTTACGTCCAATTAAAAACAAAATGCTGTTTTTTCGGGGTATAGCCCATTAAAATCAATTGAGATCTATTATAATAAAATGAAGATTCATTATACTCATAAAATTACCAATTGTGGGTATTAATTATACTTACCAAATTTACTCCAAAAGTCTGTTTATATGCAGACCAATTTTCTACAATATTTGCAATATTTGGATGTGTGCATTCTATTAACTCTTTCATGCGGTAGTTGACAAATTGTTTCCAATGTTGACAGGTTTCTTAGGATAGACCTTGCTCCCGATACATCTTCTTCTAGAAAATAAGAGCATGTAATTATGTGTACATAAATATTTAATATATTTTCGTACATACCATTTGCAAAACAATAAACCTTTTTTTCTGTGAAAACTTGTGAATTTTTGTTTGCTTTTATCGACATTGTCTTCATTGGTACCTAAAAAAGAGTTTACCTTTTACCCGTTGGTTTAAGATTCATTTCCACACTACTCACCAACTTCTTTTTTATAAACAACGCTGACTACTTTTAGTTTTAAACAAAAAATACTTAATTTTGTAAAGAAATGATTGCTTTATTCATGTACAAACATATTATTAAACAACTGACAATTTTAAATGTAACTGAAAATCAGTATTTCTGTGCAGTTATTTTTTTAAATAAATGGGTGAATAACTTAAAATTAAAATTTTTTTGTATTTTGAAAGATTATTAATTTAAAAATAACTGCACGGACTACTTCCTCAGTAAACTACAGTCAGTTACTCTAAAAATATTATGTGTGTAAGTGCACTCAGAGTTACATTTACAATAAATTTACATTTACGATTTCTACCGTCTGCTAAATTGATCTTTAGACTAATGATTGCTTTAATTAAAAGCTCTGGATGATAGAATCGCTCATATGAACATGATTAAGAAACCAATACTAATGTATGACGTTGATATTTTATCATGATAAGAATACAAAACGTTTTATTTTATTTATTTTCTTTAAAAAATTGGCAACAAGTTAGAAGAAACTGTTTTTTTAACTTAGAAGTAACAAAAGGATTGAGTTTTTCTTCTAGTTATCACAATTTTCTGCTTTAGCTTCATTTTCATCGAAAACAAAATAAATCATGTTATTCTTCCCAAACACATATCCCGATACTTATACACATGTACATATGTATAGGGTGTTTTTTTAAGCTAGATAGAACTTTAAATTGTAAAAAGTAACACAAAAAATTAAATTTTGATGAAAGATTTTTTTTATTTGCTTCAGTATACTCTGACAAATTATCATGAATAGACTCACGCTTGAACAACGCTACGAAATTATCCAAATTTACTTTGAAAATCAGTCGTCGATTCGCGCAACTTATAGACGCAAAATTGTGTTCAGCGATGAGGCGCATTTTTGGCTTAACGGGTTTGTTAATAAGCAAAATTGCCGCATATGGAGTGAGACCAATCCACAAGAGACCCTACAGACTCCATTACATCCAGAAAAATGCACTGTTTGGTGCGGTTTTCATGCTGGTGGCATCATCGGACCTTATTTCTTCAAAAATGAGGCCGGAGCTCGCGTTACGGTCAATGGAGATCGTTACCGCACCATGATCAATGATTTTTTGTTTGAAAATATGGATGACATTGATCCGGAGGAGATGTGGTTTCAACAGGATGACGCTACGTGCCATACGGCGAACGCAACCATCGACTTACTGAAATCAAAATTTGGCCATAAGTTGATTTCGAGAAATGGACCTGTCAATTGGCCTCCAAGGTCGTGCGATTTGACACCTCTCGATTATTTCCTGTGGGGCTACGTGAAGTCACTGGTTTATGCTGATAAACCAGCAACAATTGACGCCTTGGAGGCCAGCATTGTTCGTGTTGTTCGTGACATACGGCCAGCAGTGCTCGAAAAAGTGGCCCAAAATTGGACGTCCAGAATGCGCTTCGTCAAGAACAGCCGCGGTGCCCATATGCCCGAAATCATTTTCAAATGTTAATGTCACGTATTGATCTTTCGAATAAAAAAAATTTTGATTACAATTTAATTTTTTGTGTTATTTTTTACAATTTCAAGTTCTATCGGGCTTAAAAAAACACCTTTTACATATGAAACAAATAAATATCATGATTGAGTTTATGATTGAGTGGATGTTTGAAAAGATTGACAGTTAGAATATGTTTGACTTAACAGAGATTTTCGCATTTGATGATTTTCCTCATTTTCATGCTTGTGCTTCAGTTTGACCTCAGTACATTGACTTAAGATTTTCAAAGCTAGAAGTTGATTTAAACATACTTTCATATGTATGTGCTTAATTGTTTTCTTATTTACTTTTGTTTTGGTTTTAAGTTGAACATGTTTTGAGTGATCATGATTGTTTATTTGAGTGCTAATCGCTTGAAACATGTTATGTATTTGCAATGTTTTTTTTTTTTTTTAATTCAACATGGTTTTCATTATTCAAGATTTTCTTTAAATTTAAGATTAAATGCACAAATGACAATTTACAATAAAAAGGGTTCGCATGCAAAAATGAATTAATGACTACTGGATTCAATTCAATGCAAAATACATCAAATAATCGAAAAGAAAAAATTATTAAACTGCGCAAGTAACATGTGGTAAAAATTGTTATTATGAACGGCTTAAATAAATTTCCCTCGAGAATGACTAAGCCTCTTGAAACTTCTCCCACTCTGAATCTCGAATCACAAACAACAAAAAACACAATAATACTCAGTAATATTAAAGATACACATATGATATTCTTTTATATGGGAGTTTTTGTACACAATATTATGACAGATTTTACTAAAAATAATACAGGGTGTCGCATAATAAATTGTATTTTTTTTTTTTAATAATTTTGCTATTTAAATAGTACATTGCTCCTCAACGATCAAAACGTAAATTTTTCATAAAAGTGTAAGAAGAGAGAGAGAGAGAGAGAGAATAATAAAATAAACTTGACTTTTTGCGGTGAAGGAATAGTAAAGGAAACACAATCATATTTCTTTTAATGCTCCCTCGCAAGATACATTCACGTCTGCAAGGTGGCAGCACTAGAGCAAAATTGCAACAATACAACAAAAACAGGCATGTGATAAGCTATGCTTGTCAAAAATATTTATAGCTTTTATGACAATTATAAACTATGAAAGTACCATTTTATACTATTTCTAACTATTTTTAGTAGACTTTGTAAATTTTTGAAAGATATTCTCAAAATAAAAGAAAAAGCTTGTTTTTTGTGTTTTGATAGGTATTATTAGAACATTTTTTTTTTTAATTTGTTAAATTTTTGTTGAACTTTTATAATTTTTTAAATTAAAAATTGTTTGGTTTGTACAAATGTACATCAGGTTTTTAGTTCAAGTTTTTCCTTTCTTAAGTTTTTTTCTTAAGAAGGATTTTTTACAATACAAATTTGCTGTGATCAATAATTATTGATTGAAGAAGACAAGAATGTACAAACCAAACACTTTTTTTTTAATTCTCAACAATTTATTTACATTGTTGGGATATAAAGTTGAATGTTTGAGAATATCTTTCAATCATCTACTGATGCTTAGGGTAGCTCCTATGAAATGTCGACACATAGATAGCTGGGAAACATAGAAAACAAGCTATTTATAATTTTTTATAGGTATCAATCTTAGAACATAAAGTAGTGAATAAAATACTCAATTGTGTGTTTTTAAGTATTTTTATTTGAAATAAGACCTCATTATCAGGCAAATTCAAAGCAGGTATATGCAAGAGCAATATATACAACACAACAAAATACAAATCTTTTTCAAATGTCAAGGAAAAAATGTAAACACAGAAAGGTATTCAAAAAAATATAATAAAAAAAATTACAAGAAGAGACAAACTTGTAATTAGTTCGTTAAACTTTTAATTATTTCGTAAAAATTAAAGTCTCAGATCATAAAACTTGGAAGGGTGAAAATGGCCAGCTAGATCGTGGAGGATTCTGGATGATAACTGGCGCTCAAGATACAATACATAATTTAAAAAAAAAAAAATTGTTTAATTTTGTTTCCAAATTTCTTTTCTAGATTAAAAGTTATTTAACGTATAATTATTGTATATGTATACAATTTCTTTCTTTTAAGTTTTTCTTTTTTTAGGTGCATTTTATAAATTGTTCATAAATATTATATAAACATATTGTAAAACCATATGCTTACTATAAATATTTTCCATAATTTTAAATAATATTATATATTAAACATCTTAATTAAAATTTAAACATGTTCATAGATAGAACTTTTTAGTTTTTGCACTGTGGGGCATTAACAACTGTTACTTTCTATCTATTATTAAATTTACTTATTGTTGTACAAACAGATTGTAAATAAAGATTGTGTATAAAAAAAAAAATCTTTTCATTATTCCATTGACATTTAAAACAGATTAAAATTAAAAAAAAAATTATCAGCTGCACTGTCAATTTCACCTGTTATGAGAAGATCTTCTTTGATCAAGAGTTATTGATCGCGGCAATTATTGTTATAATTATGAATAAAAATATTTCTTGGCTTTAGCCAGGGTTGAACTTGAGCTAGATGAATGATACCAACCCATCATCATATAATATTAGAAATATTCAAATAAAGTTCGACTATTTAACATTAATACATACATTATTAAGTTGGCATATTTTAGCGAACACAAATGTTATCAGAAAGCAAACATTCATTCCTGATAGTTTCGGTGCTGAAACAAGGCTAAGCATTTCTTCCATTTTGTTATGAAAATATTGAAAAAACTGGAAGAAACTTTTTTTGTCAATAATGCGCACAGTTTTTTGTTGAACCCTGTAAAATTCATATTGTTCCTAAACTTCAAATAGACGAACAAAAATTATATACAAATTTTTATTCATAATAACGCATCAGCAAAGAAACACACTCTACATACATACAGGGTGGCCCAAAAAAGACTGAAGGATTAAAAATAGTTATATTTTTTTGTGTTTAATAATTTTTTTTTTTGTCTTTTGCAGGTTATTTACTGCTTTTTGGAGATAAATCATGGCTACATATGATGTGCAGAAACTCGTCAAAATCATTGAATTTTTTTATTCTTCTGGAAGGTCATTTATTACAACTCAACGAAATTATCGTCGTCATTTTAATGTCCAAACAGCACCCAGTGACAACATGATTAGGAACTTAGTCTCCCGTTTTGAGGAACATGGAAGAGTGTCAGATCTTCCAGGAAGAGGAAGAGGTGGATCTGTGCGCAATGAAGCAGTTGTGGAGGCTGTACGACAGAGTGTAAACGAAGATCCATCTGTCTCTACTTGTCGTCGCTCTGCTCAATTGGGAATCTCTAGAACATCCCTGCAAAAAATTTTGAAGCGGGATCTTAAAATGTTTCCGTATAAAATGCAAACGGTACAGCAACTGCTTCCCTAAGATCATCAGGTACGCCTGCTGATATTCGGTTTAGTGAAATAGCTAGAGAAAATGACAATTTTTTAAACAATCTTATAATGAGCGATGAAGCTCATTTCCATTTAAATGGCTATGTTAACAAACAAAATCGTATATTTTGGGGCACTCACAATTCTAGGGCATTACATCAGCGTGCGGTGTTATGGCTGATAAAATTATCGGTCCATATTTTTTCGAAGATGTGGATGGTCAACCAGAAACGGTTAACGGGGCTCTGTATAGAACTATGATAGAAAATTTTTTGCGTCCGCATGTTGAGAATAATCAAAACATATGGTTCCAGCAAGATGAAGCAACTGCTCATGCAGCAAGAGCAACAATGGAACTTCTTCATAACATTTTTGGTGAACGAATAATTTCCAGAAATTGTGATTTTTCTTGGCCTCTACGTTCACCAAATTTGACTGCTCCAGATTTTTTTTTGTGGGCCTATTTGAAAGGAGTTGTGTATATCAATAAACCCTAAACAATTCAATAGCTTAAGCAGAACATTCAAGCAGAAATAAGGAACTTGGCACCAGAAACTCTACGGGCAGTAATGGAAAATGCGGTTAAAAGAGCAAATTTTTGTTTGCAGGAAAATGGACCCGATTTGAGAGATGTTATATTTAACACTTAGATGTAAAACCTTTCCATGAATTAAATATTTAAAATCATAAAAAAAAATAATAATAATAAATAAAAACAAAAAAAATACAGTTATTTTTAATCCTTCAGTCTTTTTTGAGCCACCCTGTATAAGCATATTTCATTAAAAAGTGTGTTTTAATGAATAAAATCCGATTTTATGGTTATAAAAATCGAAAATAAAAGAAGCTTTTGACATTCATAAAAATGTATAAAATGCTGCTTTAAAGCTATTTTTTGTTAATTGTTTACAAATTACTTTTATAATCAATACTATCAATCATAAAAACATAAATCATTTTTTTACATATTAACTTTCTTTCATTAACGCAACCAAAAACAACAAAACAAAAATTTTATCCACCCTTGTGGTTAATAAGGAAACATTTTTGTTAAATGTTTATTATAATGTTAAACATAATAAACCAGAAAAAATTAAAACCAGCAAAAAACATTATAATTAACATGCGACATACAAAATGTGTTCAACAACAAAACTCTTGATGCTGTCATTGTGTGGGAATATTTTACGGGCGAAAAAAACACGTCTCTACTCTACACCCTGCCCTAACATGAAAATATTTTCAAATAAATTCTTATCATTCATCAGCAACAAACAACCAAATAATAATTTAGTCACAAAATAACTGAAATGGCTGAGTGTAGAGAGATAAAGTAAGCGACGTACCAAAGGACAGACCAGAAGGACTTGGACATGGATATGGCTGGCTACAAATGTACAAACAATGTATAGACAGACAGCAACCGTGGTAATGAATATAATCTGTCATCAAAGTGAAATCATCAGCCAGCCATCAGCAAGTTATTGCTCATACGTATGTAAGTAAGTTGATGTGAACGTCGGTTGTGGGAGAGGGAGAGTGAGTATGAGTGTGAGAGCCACACTAAGTTTAGCAACATTTTCAACAACAACAACTAACCACCCTTGTTTCGTTTTTCAACCTGGAAACAGGTGGGCGTTTTTTTCTAACCATAGTTAAATATACTTACACACATATATGTATGTATGTATGTATGCTTGTATGTGGATTTATTTCCGTTTCTTTCATTTTGTGAGGGGGAAAAAAAAAAATAATTGTTGTATACAAGTCGAGTTAATGAATATGATTATATGTATATCCTGTGACTTTAACTATTAACTGAATATAAATTGTCACTTTGTTAAACAGAATACGCTCTTAAATTGCTCTTTACCAAGAAAAAGGGTTGAAAGGATGTTATCAAGGAAATTTAATTTTATTCTTAGCGATAGTCTGCATACTACAATGACTTTTACAAAATTTATTATGACTTTATGATAAATGAATTTCTTAAACATATCCGCCCAGCATTTACTTACATACGAGTATAAATGTTTTAAAAGTTCTTAATTTACGTTTTCGTAAAAATATAGATCGATAATTACAATAAAATTTTGTTGAAACAAACATCTATGTTGTAAAAAACGGTGCGTTTTTAAATTGCATACAGTTTGAAAAACTCAAAACGCTTTTCAGTATGTTCTGAGTCCGCCACGGTTTGTTAATGTTTTACTATTTTTCGAAGCTATGTTTCAACAATAAAAAGATAAACAAATAAATAAGTTCTAAATTAAATTTCCTCTAGTGTTCTTGCTTTTTATATTAGCTCTTAAAAAAGCAAAAACTTGTTCGACCAAATCGCTATTTCAAAAGTAAACATTTGAGACTCAATTGGCAAACTCAAAGCAAATGTTTAATTTGCATATTTTTATTAAAACCTCAACATTTTTATCAGTTTTCTTCTAAATAAAAATGAAGTACATGTACTAAATTTTATCTATGTATCATTTAAATTCGCTTTTAAGTGTATTTTATATAAAATCTTCCAAATCGTTTCAGCATACACTAGCGGACGACAAATTTCTAGTGTTTTTGTTTATCAGAATACCAGTTTGATGTTTTTAAATCGAAAATGATAATTTTAAAATCTTCAGAACATATGATTAAATCGCTAAAGCCGCGAGAACACCATGACAGCAATACTGACATGACAAATTCGTGCCTTAAACTTGTAAAGCACAAAAGTGCATTTAACAGATTCAGGACAGGAGGCTACCAACTACAACTTCTCAAAAATAAAAAGTGGCGCAAAATTAATCATCCAATTTTGTTTTTGAATAACTTTTTTACTAAAATTATTTTGGACCTATACAATTTGTATTTTTATTATTATTATTATTATTATTATTATTATTATTATTATTATTATTATTATTATTATTATTATTATTATTATTATTATTATTATTATTATTATTATTATTATTATTATTATTATTATTATTATTATTATTATTATTATTATTATTATTATTATTATTATTATTATTATTATTATTATTATTATTATTATTATTATTATTATTATTATTATTATTATTATTATTATTATTATTATTTTTTTTTTTTTGTTTTTTTTTGTTTTTTTTTTAATTTGAAAATATGACTTTATCTAATTGGCTATCGCCAGTGTTACTACACATTTGTGCTCGTTTTATCGCATTATCTTTAACTTGCAAAAATATTTCTGTTGACGACTGTTCGCATTCCTGGCGAATATTCTTCTTAAAGGCTGCGATTATCTAGTGCTTGTTGGCATAAGTCTGCAACTTCAAGTAGTCCCAAAGCAAGAAGTCTGGGATGATTAAATCGGAAAATCTATCTAGTCGTGCCTAATCAGCAAACCGGGAGATTATTCGACCAGGAAACACTTTCTTCACAATATCTATTGTAGCTCCTGTTGTATAAGCGGTTGCACCGTCTTGTTGAAACCACTTTTTCACCAAGCACTACTCATTCAATTCTGGCAGTAAGTAACATGGCTCTATAGCGTTTGCCGATGGCGTCTTTAACAAAACATGATGCAATCACTGCCCCAGCGTGAACACCGCAGTAGCCTTGAATGAATGTAACGCGGTTTCATGCATCATACGCAGATTTTCAGTGCCCTAGAAACGAAGAATTTTTTATTGACGTAACCGCTTAAATGAAAATGCGCCTTGTCGCTCGTGATAATTTTCGATTTAAAATCATCCTTTTCATTGTTAAGATTGAGAGTGGCTCTGCATGCAGAGCATAAAGCTTCATTGTTTATCTATTTGTGTCCTGCAGCTGTCTAGTTCGCAAATGTCAAATGTATTTGACGTAAAACGTCATTTAAAAAAACAAAAATACTACTACATTTTACGATAGGGTGATTAATTTTGCGCTGCCCTGTAGTGTACATGTGTTTATATGGAAATGATGAAATTAATTAGAACTAACGTCACGGCTACATGACTAGTCGCCTACGTCATATTAAACTAATTTCTAATTTTACTAGCGACACCATGATAGAAAATCTTTCGTAGAGATGACGACTTTGTACATAATTTTTTTTTTTTTGTTTTTGTTTTTGTTTTTTAAAAGAGTTTAGAGTAGGTTCGTACTGTGCAAAAATTTTTGACTTGATTTATCTATTTATTCATTTCATTTACAGACTTACATATTTTTTTTTTTTAATAACAAACACAAAAACTGCGAAGCTTTTCTGCTTGTCTGCAGTAACACACAGGGTCTGAGGCAGGAATCTAACCTGCGACTTAGAGATTGTTGGTCATCAGCCATCGAGGCACCCTCGATTTTGTATTTGTTTTTACGACAACGTGAAGTTTCATTCGGACTATGAATATTGTTTCATTAAAGAAATAATAATCGTAAATAGAATGAAATTTGTTCGTTGATGAGAAAAAAAGAGCATGTGACAGGAATCCGACCTGCGACCAAATCGGGCATTGATTATAAAATAAAAGTCCTACATTTGCAATATAAAATTAAATATGCCCATTAGTTTAACCGCATTGTTTCGTAGCTATTACGAAAGTTTTATATTAATAGAAAGGTATATACAACTGGAATTATAACAAATTGCATATGTGTTCAATATGCGACTAATATAGACGAAAAAATAAATTAAAAAAGCTCGCAGACTTAGTTGGTTGAGCGGTCATATTAAATACTCATGTTTACCTGATACGAAGTTCTGATGTTAGTATATTCAATTATTTTACTGTCTATGATCAAGAATTGCTATCTGTGTGAGCCTGGTAAGCCACACGGGGGCGCTGGTGAATCGTGAAAAATTCACTCCGTGGAAGTGCTCCACCATCAGGTTAGGCCGTCAAGGCAGGTACTGATGTAAATCATTTTCACAACTGTTTATGATCAAGAGTTATTGATCACAACATTTATTTTAATGAAATATTTTCATTATAAAATTATAAACAGCTTGTTTTCTATGTTTTCTAACTGTCTATATGTCGACATTTCATAGGAGCTACCCTAATCATCAGTAGACTTGAAATTTTTTCTCCAACATTCAACTTTATATCTCAACACTATAAATAAATTATGAGCTAGGAAATATAGAAAACAACTTTATAATTTTTTTATTGTTATCAATATTAAAAGCTAATAAAGTGAATAAACTCAATTGTTTGTATTTTGATTATATTTACAACACTGTTTACCAGGTATAACGAAATTCATACAATTTTAAAAGTTTTTCGTAACACGAATGAAACAATTTTCGTAACATTAATAAAGCTGTAAAAGCTTTCGTAACCGAAATGAAACTTTTCATGATATTAACGAAAGAATGGTAAACGGTTTCATTCCCATAACGAAGCGTTTTTCTTTCTGTGCAAAAAGCAGGTTAGTGTTGTCAGTATAATAAAATACTTGAAATACGACGCTTGTACAAAAAACGCGGAATAAAATCAAGTGGCACTACTCAAAGAAAATTTGCAGCTGCTTATATCTTTTTTCATTTTTCATTAAATTAATTTTTGTTTTTTTATTTTTATTATTACTAAATCTTGTGTTGTATAATGAAGCTGGTAATTAATTTATTATATACATTGCGAATGCATGTTGTGTGTAAATCCTTAAGAAAAAAATGTAAATGGGCGTCAACGAGCAGACTGTCAAAATTGCAATATGAGCTATTTATCGTACTCCTGCCACATCTAATTAATTAAGTAGCTTACTATATGGCAATACCTGTGGCTAGTGACATTTGTAGCCGTGCAGCCGATAGCCTGCCGTTTTGAATGTTTTTAAGGCATAACTCACCTATTTCTTGCCAAAATTGCACAAAATTTATTACATAGAACGCTGTTGGGTATCTTTGTGCAACATTGGACTATTATTCCTTTGGAACACATCTTTTTAATGCATTTCATTACGGAGAAAAATATATGATTTCATTAATTTTACAATTAAACTTTATTTCTGTTACAAATGTTTAACAATCTGTTTTTTCCAGGGCTCCTTTCAAGTCCAAAAATAATAATTTAGGAAAATTTTTTCATCCTCATACAATTCTTGCCTTTTGGCCTCGTAAGTTTTGTTAACAATTTCATGTAAAGACTTGCCATCACTTTTTGCTACATTCAATAAGAAACCAGGACTCACTTTCGTCTTACAATATTTAAAATTTTTACAAATCACATAGTTTTTTTGTCTGCTGCTGCAAGTTGTTGAGGGCAGGAAATTTTTGAGCAATTTTCCGTTTTCCAAGTGTAATGTTCTCTTCTCAACTCAATTTTTAGTTTTAAGCTTCTGATGGCTGTTAGTTTCTCCACACGATCGTAACGATATTGTTTAGCAACGCAATACAATAGCCAAATTAGATACATAATTAAGGCAGCAATTGTGGCCCAAAAGAGATGCGTTAAATTTTGAAAACTTATGCAAATTTTCAACATTTTATTTTTTGATTATTTTAATTTTTGTTTTGATTGAAATACTAAAAATTTTGACTAATTTAAAACTCATAACAAGTTGGGGATGTACACTATGATATCGTGATTGTTTTAAAACGTTTGTAAAACAGGAACGATTTCAACGCCCGTAAGACTTAGTGTTGTTTATGAGGTGTGTTTCTTTACTTTCCAGGCAAGTTTCGTGCAAATGAGAGCATGCATAAGTTTCTTTCATATATGTATATATAGAATTTGGCAATAATAATTGTTACGACAAAAATCATATGATTTTTTGGGCTTTTAAAGTCTTTTGCACATATTTTTTATATAGTATTTATATAAAAACATTGAAATGATTTGTATACGAGTTGATTCAAATGAACTTTGTTTCTTTGTCATTGTTTACTTTTTGAACAGCTGATTGCTTAACTAATTCTGTTACGTGCAAGAAGAAGAAGAACTGTTCTCTCAAAAGCGCTCTCATTTGCCCAATTTTAAAGTGTGGAAACGCTTTTCGCGCAAGTTGAGATCCCGTGGGATTCCAAAGCAGAGTAAAACTACACACCTATTTAAACACAAACTCGTGATCCTAAGTGCTGCTTCATACCTTCTAATGGATGATACAAATTGAGGAATTGGATGCTTCTTGGAATGAAAATGCAATGTAATGTTCGCTGGGCTGAACACATTTTTCATGTCCGTAAAAAAGCATTCAATTCAATTCTTTATTTACTATTTAATATGGCATACACTTTTTTATCTTAAACATAATTTATCTATCATTTACAATGAATTTATATAATCACTTGGAGTGAAGGGAAAATTAGCAAAGAAAAAACCCTTTCTGATCATTTGTTATTAGCGATAAAAATAAAAGGATAAAAATAAAGTACTTTAAAAGTATTCACACGTAGAAAAAAATATATGGTTGATACGACTATATTCTGAGGGCAACATACTATTGTTGAATTATATGGTTGTACCCAATAACAGTATATTGTTATATTTAAAACATCAAAACATATCATAGCATTGTAAAAAAACATATTATAAGTAACCATGCTATATTTGGGCTTAAAACTGTTATAATAATGGTATTAATACCATGGTTACTACTCAACTATATAATTATACCAGCCAGTCATACTTTTCTCATATGCCTTCATTAAGTAACCATACTAATGTAGTAAATAACTTTATTGTAAACATATTTTTTCTTATATTTTGCACAATTCATATACATATATAATTTTATAATAATTATTTTGTTAAGTAAATACAAATAAATAATTAATTTTATTTACTTCATTTGATTAAAAACATCTCGCAAAATAGCTGTAAATATAATCGGGCTGCATCTCAACCGAATTAAAGCACGAATTTCTTCTCAGAAGTTGAAATATCCATTAGCTGTAAAAAAAATAGCTATTAAGTATTTCGTTGCGATTTGAATTATATCAGTCATATTTAAGCATATTAATATGGTTGCACATATTATTGGATTCACGATGTATATTTATGTTTACATCTTAATATTATACATACTTACATTTTTAATTTCGCGAATTTGTTATTTGAATATGGGCTTTTTCTACTATGTCGCGTTTTTCCTTTTGTTTATAATATATACTTATGTATTTATTTTTGTTAATTTTTTTTTTTAATTGAAAACAAAAAACATTTTTTTTCTTCCAAAGAAAAACCGAAACTGAAAGAAAATTTTATGTCAACGACTAGAATGAAAATATCGTTAATGACAACAAAAGCAAGTTTATACTATAAACTCACTTTTGTTGCATGAGAATCAGCGTATTATACATATGGTAATAACAATTATTTTAGTATTGCGTGTGATAAAAGCTATCGTTGTTTTTAAAAAATTTTCACAATTGTTATTATTGTATGTAACCATATATTGAAATATATAGATGTTAACAATAGAATTATAAAAATGTTAACAGTAAAATATTTGTAGAGAAACAAACTATAATTATATTGATAATACAAAGTTTTTAACAATAATACATAATGTTATAGAATATATACTAGTGTTGTTGCAACCATACTTCAATCTGCCTTTTTTCTGCATGCAAGTGCTTCTGTTTTTTAAAACGGTTTAGCATGTAATTCACTACATACGATCTCCAAGGTATTTACACCACCTATATCCGACCGGAAATGGAATACAACTTTCATGTTTGGGACGGTGTCTCAAAGTTTATTTTGGAGTTATTAGACCGCGTAAAAACAGCGAAACAGCGAAAAAATTCATCGGTCACAGAGGGTAACCAATTATGCTGAATCACTGCAGCATCACCACATTGAGGGATTCGGTTTTCTGTTTTATCACTACTACAATGGAGTTTGCTGTGACGAGATTAAGGATCTTGTTCTCGAAACCCACATATTTTTACGCAGCATGCGTTGATCATCCAGTTTTCATCTATTTGCCGTTTTTCCGCCGTACAGATCGTCTGTGATACAAATTACCTACAGGCGTGGTTACCGTCACATATAAGATTGGAAGGTTTAAGTAAAACATCTACAAACACATCTTTCTCTTTTCTCCTCCTCATAACTTATTTTCCTACTTGCAGTCCAATGAACTGCAAATGTATGGGTCATACCCTGAGCATTGGTCCAAAATTAAGGGAAATAAAAGCGGCTATTTATAAAATTTTCTATTTTGGCAGCTGACTTATATCGTGTGGTTTAGCCTGCAATATTTTTTTCTCCTCGCTTCATCATGCGCTCTCAAACTCACAATAATGTCACGCTTGTCCACAGCAAGTGGTTTAAAATTTATCTTAGTGCTGGCTTACACATATCAGCTATTGTTTTTTCTCGGCGACCATCTCCTGTGGACCATCTCCCTCTCTCTTGTTTTATAATAAGAAATTTCCCTTGAAAATAACTGCACAAGGAATAGTTCGTTAAAATACGATGCATTTTTTTCGCCAAAGTGTAATTTCTCAGTAGTAGTTAGTAGTAAAAGTACTGTGTTGTTTTTTCCTGAGAAAAAGTAAAATGAATATATTACTCTCATTGTCGCTTTTATAATAAGAAATTTCCCTTGAAAATAACTGCACAAAGAATAGTTCGTTAAAGTACGATGCATTTTTTTATAATTTCTCAGTAGTAGTTAGTAGTAAAAGTACTGTATTGTTTTTTCCTGAGAGAAAGTGAAATGAATATTTTACTCTCATTATCGCTTTTATTTATCGAGATTCAAGAAACAAACAGGTGAGTGATTTTTATCACACACCTATTTTTTTATTTCCCGAGAGAAATTAAAACAAATATGTTACTCTCATTATCGCTTTTATTTATCGACATTCAAGAAACAATCAGGTGAGTGATTTCTATCACATACCTGTGTTTTTGTTTCCCGAGAGAAAGTAAAACGAGTATGTTACTTTCATTATCACTTTTATTTCTTGGCTTTCAAGACACAATAAGGTGTGTGACAGAAATCACACAGCTATTTTTTGCTTCCCGAGAGGAAGTAAAACAAATATGTTACTCTCATTATCACTTTTATTTATTGACATTCAAGAAACGAAAAGGTGTGCTATAGAAATCAATACTCAAAACAATTCATTTAAGAAAAGAAAAAAAGATGGGAGATAGGTTTGATTATTAACTTAACTGTAATCGCACTATATCACACATATTATAAAAAATCATTTCCGTTCGAAAATGGGACACAATCCGTTTTTTGGCTCTTCAGAAAACGAACAACTAAAAAGTTTTTGGGACTGAAATCTTCTTAACTTCGAGAATTCGGTTAAAATTTTCTGCGATGATTTTATTCCGAGAAATTTTTACTTTTCGTTTTCTGAAGAACAAAAAAAAGGATTAATTCCGTTTCTGAATGGAATTGAATTCTATGATTGTGCGGTTTTTAAAAGCCAACCAACAAAAAAAAAAAAAAAACATTTATAAAAATTTTTTCTTTCAAAAGTGATTTATCACAGTTTCTGAAATCGATTTTTTCCAAAACGATCGACTTCCATCACATATATAATTGAAAATCTCACAAGTAAGCTCAAGTAGCTGAGACTTGTGAAATTTGTTTGATTTGAGAGTAAGCATGTGTATTTACTACTAATGTTTTTGATTAATACAGGGTGTCGCAGACCTACCTTTATGCTTTGAATGTACAATAACTCTTTTATATCTATATTTTTGTTTTTATATCAGAACTTTGTGAAGACTTCGGGAATTTAACATGGGACACTACACATCAAAAACTGTTAAATTTTCTATTGAAAATCAAAACTCAATTCAATCCATAAAGTTAGTTCTGCGCCATTGTCACTGTTGTTAAGGATATTAAGCACTGAGTAAGAAAAATAGAATAAGTGATTGTTTTTAGATTTACTTATATTATTTGTTATATTAGAAAAACTCATAATTATTATTTTTGAAATCAAATAATCATTTCAAGTCTAATGACGCGGCAGTGTCTCGAATGGCATTATAGAACCGGTTGGTAGTATTACAAAAACTATTTTTGGCGCTTTAGATGTGTCAAATTTTGTAGGATGTGCAGCAACACTGGAGTTCTTAAAAACTTCAAACACCTGAACGCCATCATCATAATTTTTCATTTTTGTCCACAACCATTTAGGCGAATCGTCTATCCCATCGCCTGATGTAGTTTCAGCCAATTTAAGCTTCTCTTTCAGTTTGCAACAGGCCAAAGAGCACAGAGAAAATGATTGCCTCAGAGTTCGTAAAGGTTTTCCAATTTGTTTACTTTCTTTTCGACATGAATTTGATAATATTGAAGCGGGATTTTCAGGCGTATGGGAAGATTGATATGAAGGAGATTCAGGAAATTTTAATTTTTTGCCTGAACATTTTTCACACTTCGAGTATCCTGTGTTGGGTACTACGCTGTATGTTGGCGATTCTTTCACCTGACACTCGCCTCTTTCGTTATTAGGTAGTATCTCATGTTTTATGTCTTTATTGGCTGAACTGTGACTACGACAATAATCACCTTTAGATGAAGTTTCTGAATTAATGTCGCCTTGAACTTTTTTACATCCAAACCAAAATAAAAATCGATCTATGCTTGACAGCAAAGGTTCGTCCGGAAATGGACCAAGGGCACCATAAACGGGAATGCGCGTCTTCATACAGTTCTTAGCATTCAAAGAGCACTTCGGAATGGATGATGGCGTTTTGCTGTGCATACTGCTAAATAGAAAATTTGCTTTAAAAATAAAAAATAAAAATTTTAAATTATATAAACTGAAATATTTTTCTAAATACACTTAAAAAATTTATGTAAAAATAGTCTCAAATGTTTGTATTGGAAACAACATCAATTTTATTCATTTATTATTTATTTATTTAGTAACTATACAGTTGCAAAGTAAATTTGCAATGTATAGGATGCACAGCATGGGCGGGGTGACAAAGACCATAATGCCCAAGATGGTGTGAACAGTACTTTTGTAGCGTCGCTGTGACTGACTATAACGACCTACTCCATGGGGTTAACAATGAATAACCTCTAAAAAACTGTAAACCAATACA
The DNA here is from genome assembly GCA_914767995.1 of Thecocarcelia acutangulata. Classification (NCBI taxonomy): domain Eukaryota; kingdom Metazoa; phylum Arthropoda; class Insecta; order Diptera; family Tachinidae; genus Thecocarcelia; species Thecocarcelia acutangulata. Next base: position 96,425,208 of record OU612097.1, on the reverse strand, counting down.
AACTCGTAAAACTCTCGAAGACCGAACAACAAACACAAGCCTGACCAAGAAATAATTACGATGACCCGAGAGCTATTCTTCAGCCCAGAGCTGCTTTACGACTGAATTTTATTCATTTATTTTATTTTTTTAGGCTTTTTTATATTTTAAAGTTTTGAGGTTTTTCACACATACTCATATAATACATACGAGCATGTTTGTATGTGTTTTACTTTCAGGCCATTATTCACGAATCCGTCTTTCATTTTGGCGCAATCGTTTATCGTAAATTGATTTAAAAGTCGTAATGATACCCCCATTCAACATTCAATCGTAATCCCTTATCCTTATTTCCTAAATCACTATTAAAAAACTCAAGTAAAACATTAAGAAGATTAATTTTTCTGTTATTTTTTGCAAGTAACAACTTGTTTTTTATAACATAGACAAATCAGAAGTTTCTGTTATTTTAAAGAAACGAACGGAATAGTAGGGGCGTAACAAATATTAGTTTAGCAAATGCGAGTACAAGTCTGGTATAATATACACATAAAGCCAATTCGAATTCATATCAGGTATATGCAAGAGCAATTTTCACTTAAACGCTAAAACGGAGCTAAATTTCACGTTAATAAGCAAAACTGCCTTTACTGGTCTCCGAGAACCCGCAACCCTAGATTGAAACGTCAAAACCATTGCAATGCCCCAGAGCAACTTTTTGGTGTGTCTTATCCACGCATGAGTTAATTGGACAATTTTTTTTTTCGAAAATTCTCGAGGTGAATATTATCGACGCATGATTACGGAATTCTTTCTGCCAAACCTTGGCGCTCATCCATCGTACTCTTCACACACTTCGGGAAAATTTCCCCCATAGAACGCTCAGTCTCTTTGGAGACATCCCATGGCCAGCGAGGTCACCCGGTAAAACTCCCATCGATTTTTCATTTGGAGCTCTCTCAAAGAGAGGATTTATAATGACAATCCCTAGTGAAATACATTTTCACTATGGTGAATTTGTTAATCGCCGCTTTTGGGGGTTTTGAGAAGTCATATGTGACAATTGACAGGATTAGTAAAACTAATGACTATGGCCAGCGAACAGAGTTCGTTGAGTGGCTTATTGAACATTATCAAATGCATGTTTTTTTTCGTGCAACATCATCTTAAGCCAAAATTGGCGCTTCTGGGTTTTTAAGAATCCACATGTGATTCTCCTAAAATCCACAACATATCGCTATTTGGTGGTCATTTTAGGTTGGAGGTATAATTATATTTATTCGTAGCTCTTCGAATATGAGACTAGGGAGACAGAGACTGTTACTGGTGATTGATAATTGAACATGACAGTTCTATCTGCAGAAATTCAATGATATTTACATATGTAATCAATTTGCGGTTTCAACAATTCAATTTCAGCACGGGATATTTCCAGTTGGAATATTCTCTCGTTTTGGTGGTCAGAACTGGCTGCCTTGATCATATCATTAAGGGGCCAGTACTTGATTAGAGGTCTTTTGTGATTAGAGAAATTTTTATGGGATTAATTAAAGTCCCAGCTTTATGTATGTCAACAAGCAAAATGTTCAAGATAAATTTAGACATACGAGTTCGTATGTGCATGCGCTACTGTGGAGAACATTTGCCCGATGTGCTAATTAATAAATAACCCTAGACTATTTATTTATTTTATTTGTTTATTTTCTGTACAACAAGACTTAGAGCAAATTTTCACGATGATTTAAAGCCATTTCTAAAAGGCATGTCTTTTCTATTGCACTAAAAAATTTTTTAAATTAAAAAATTATGTTTTCTGTTCTTTAAGTTTTTTTCTCTACTTTCTTTTTGACTCGTTTGTTATTTTCTACATTGTTTTATTTTCATTCTATTGGCAAGGTATTTGTATTTTGTATTTGTACGACATGACTTAAAAATCATCGTAAAGATGTAACATGATTTTGGTAGGAGGTTTAAAAGAGTATTATGAAAAAAGGCATGGCTTTAAGTCACCGTATAAATCAGCCCTTAAACTTATGTTTATAGTACAGAAACGGTATATGCGAAAACACAATTACTGAATTAAATAAAAAATGCAACAAAAATTTTAATTTAAAAAAAAAGAAAAATTATAAAAACGTACTGAAATGTAAATATTATAAAAATACCTATAAAAAAAACAATTTATATGAATATATAAAAAAATTTTATAAAAATTTTATACAAATTTTTCAAACTTTTAGCATTTCTGTTCAACTGTTGACATAGTGGTAGAATGTTCCAAAGTCGGGCAGCATGTATAGAAAATTGCCACTCGGACACTAGATATTGATATCGCGGTATTATAAGGTTTCGGTTTCGCGGTGATTAAAAAAATCGAAATATTTTATATAAACAAACTATAGTGCGGATTTTTAAAAAGTTTTCAAAACTAACCCCATATAGGCTTTCAGAGACAGAAGAAACGTGATCAAATCTTCTCAATCCGTACACATACCTTATAATATTGCTAAACAAAATCGTTCTTTGACTAACCCAGTCGCAGTTTGAAAATAATTCACACCCGCACAAAAGGGAAGGAATTAGGTAGGTCTTAGCAAAAAAAATTCTTATTTTGAGAGGTGTAAAGAATTGTGTGAATCAGAGAGCTCGTAACTTGCAATACGTTTGGCCAACCAATGAGTTTACATGATCTGTCCAGGTTAAATGGTTGTTAAAAATAGTACCAACATTCTTTGCCCTGTTAACACCTCCAATTTTTTCGCCATTTAACACAATATCCACATTCTCAGATGGAGCTATACTTTTTTTTTTTGGTGATTATAATAGATTTTGAGTTTTTCGGCTTCAGACAGATTCAGTTTGCACTAGCCCAATTATAATTTTTCCTCAATTCATAATTTAAATGTGATATACCGGTATCAAAGTTTTCAGGTGCGATACCTAAAGTACGTTGAATGTATTCCGCGTACAGGGGAATATTGCATTTTGTAAGAATTTTTGGCATTTTGCATATATTGAACACTGAACAGTGATTAATCTCCGAATGGGGTCGGAAAAATAGGGTTGCCTTTAACGCTCGTAAGAACCAATTTTGTTTATTAACACACAAACAAATGACCGCTGATGCTGTTTCATCTGTACTCATGGATGGTATAAATATTGAGGAATCGGATGCTCTTGATGTTTTTGGAATGAAGACACAGTGTGATGTTCGCTGGACTGAACACAGTTTTCATCGCTCTGAAGAAGCATTCAAATGCCTCGGTTTTTTGAAACGGTGTAAGATGTACTTCACTCCATCCGACTTCCTTACTATTTATACCACCTCCATCCGACCGAAAATGGAATACAACTCTCATGTTTGGGCCGGTGCCTCAAAGTCTATTTTGGGGTTACTTGACCGTGTGCAGGAGAAGGCGAAGAAGCGTTACTACAATGGTTTAATACGTTTAGCGGAGGTATGCGAAAATCTGAAAAAGTATATTAATTTCTTGATTAACATGGCGTGGTCTACTGTGTCGAATGCTTTGGAACTATGTACTTTTTGATTAAATAAAAAAAAAATAGCAATCACAAGACCGAAAACTGTGTTTTCTATTTAGTTCAAATGCTGAGTTATTTTTGCAACACCCTTCATATTGTATATGTAAATACATATCGTTGGTCTCATTTAGAAAGGCCCTAACAAAAATAATTGCAATTTTACAGGAGAAGGAAAAATCGTAATGGAAACTGTATAAATAGGTACAACTAACTTTTCTTGCTCAATTGCTTGTAAGAGCGATATGTATGATATATAATTAAATCTGTGTGACACTGTGTACTTGTGTGAAACGTAGTAGAATCCCTAAAAGAGCTCCATTCATGGAAAATGCGAGTTAGGGCCTTTCTACGTCAGACTAACCATATGTACATTTTTCCACATATGTATCTTCATGCTTCACTGTGTCAATATAATCCCCATGTCAACTTTTTTTGTTATTTACTACTTTGCAATAAATAAAAATTTCATTCACAAATTAAACTATAAATTACATCAATATCGAGATAAAATTTTGACATCCAGATTTTTCTTAAAGAGAAAAAACTTTAAAACACCCCCTCGTGTTTTTCGAAGGTCTGTGAGCTTTTCTTAATCAAACAAAAATCTCTTTTTACTAGTTTATGTGTAATTACATTTCAAGTCCTTCAGGATATTAAGTATAATCATTAATCAGCAGTTAATGCCCAACTTTGTTTAAATTTGTTTATTGTTCTTAACTTCCTGCATTAACTGGTAATTTTGTTTTATTTTTTCACACCTTTTTGTTCGCATATTATCCCTTTAAGTTTCTTTTTCTTACTTCGTTTTATTGTTTGTTAAGTAAATTAAATTTCCTACTTTTCATCCGTTTTCTTTATTTCGGTCTTCTCTTAAACATCTTACTTCTTAACCTTTAATATCCTCCAAGCGCAGGACAATAGACAATAGTTATTTTTGTCATTTCCTTAATAGAAATTTTATCTTTTCTTCAAAATCACAGTTGAAGAAGAAAAAAAAAAGAAATATTTAATGCAATATAAAGCAGCTTAATGATAATCTGTTTAACATCTGATAAATACTTAACGTATGACTGCATAGTGTCCAAATTGGGCATTTTTAAAGGAATGAATTCACGCCAAGCACTAAATGAAACACTAAAGAAAATAACAATAATACATACATACATATCACCACGATGCGAACAAACATTAAGGTTTGATTCGAAATTCATAGCGATTGGATTGGTTTGAAATCAAATTGAAAAACATACGAGGGCGGTTCGGAAACTTCTTAGCCTATCAATGAAAGAGAATTGTTCATTTTTCAAACATATTTTTAATTTTTTAAAAATATAATCTCCTGAAACTTCAATACATTAAGTCCAACACTTTTCTCGCAACTATATCCCTTGATTAAAACAGTTTTCCTCAAGCTCTTCAAAATAGTAGTTTACATTTGTAATTGCATCTTCATTTGAGGTAAAACGCTTGCCAGCAAGGAAATTTTTTTAGATTTGGGAACAGGTAAAAGTCACTGGGAGCTAAATCAGGAGAATAAGGTGGCTGGTCAAGCAATTCGTACTTTAACTCGTTGATTTTAGCCCTTGTTAAAACACTTTTGTGCGCTGGTGCGTTGTCTTGATGAAAAATTATTTTGTTGTGTTGTAAACCAGGACGTTTTTCTGGAATTTGTACAATTAATTGATCCAAAAGGTTGTAATAGTGCCCTGAATTTATTGTTTTACCCTTTTGCAGATAGTCAATCAATAAAATTCCTTTGAAGTCCTAACCATAACCATAACCTTACCAGCCGATTGAATTGTTTTTGCCTTCTTTGGAGCACTTCCTCCAGCTTCAGTCCACTGTTTGGATTCTTCTTTTGTCTCTGGAGTATAGTGGTGGACCCATGTCTCATCAACAGTTATGAAACGATGCTTAAAATCCCTTTTATTTCGCTTAAAACGATCCAAACAAGCTTGAGAAATGTTCATTCTTAAGGCCGGGGCACATACAATCCGTCGTACTTTGTCCGTCTCTTTTATCAACTGACATCACGTGTACAAAGTATGAAGTTGGCACAATCAGCACTTTGATAACGGATATAAAACCAACTGCATTTTACTTTAGCTTGATTAAAATCTTTGAATTTATATTTCAGACACAGCACACAAAATCTAACACAATTTTTTTTCAATTTATTTAATTTTTGAACGAAAAATTATATTAAAATATACAAAAAATATTACCACATAGTTGTCAAAGCTCTCAACGTACGTTAAAAGTTGAAAGTTGCTCAACTTTAATACTTTGCGTTGACGGAGAAGTACCGAATGTGACAAAGCTCATAAGCCTACATGTATTTCAACTTAGCTGTCAGTTGAAAAAGGCAAAGTATAACGTACGACGGATTCTATGTGCCCCGGCCTTTATGCGTTTTTGGTCGACTATTAACAAATGCGGCACCCATCTTGCAGAAAGCTTTTTCGTGCAAATTAGAATACCGCGGGATCCCAAAGTAGAGTAAAGAAACACACCTAATATACAAATCACTTCAATCCTACAGGTTGTCTGATAGCAGATTTATATTTCTTCATGCAAAATTAAATGGACTCAATCATTTAAGATGCGCATGATATTAGCTATTTCACGCACTTTTATTCGTCGATCATTTAATACCATATCATGCACTTTGGGTACAATTTCTGTTATTGCTGTTTTTGGCCACTACGTGGCTCATCTTCAATGCTTGTACGACCACGTTTAAATTCAGCAACCCAATGTTTTCCTGTTGCATATGAAGCAGCACTGTCACATATCGTTATGAATTTCTTGTCCCGATAAACCTTTTTTTCATTTCTAATTTTTCCATTGTAAAAAAATCGCGGATGCGTCTTTTGTGAACACCTGTTTCTATATGAAAGAGTTACCAGATCGAAACAAAATTTAACATGTGTTCATAGCAGAGATGGAAGTTTCCAAAACACTTAACTTTTTTCTGTTTATACCGCGCTTTTTGTGCTAGGCTAAGAAGTTTCCAAACCACCCTCGTAGTATTCTTAACAACACAATTACAAATCACTCTTTGTGAAAGTGATTTGAAATTACAAAAAGGTTTTCTGTAGGCAAAATATTTTTGATTTTTGTGCAATCAATTTGAAATCACATTCTAGTTTTTACATAATAAATAACTTAATTTACTTTATATTGATTATTTTAGTAAAATTATTTATTTTATACGAAGCAATAATCTCAAACCGCTAGCCTGTCTAACTATTTCTAGAACCGAATTTTGTGTTTTCAATGCTTGATTGCATTTTTTTTTAGCTAAAATGTTTAACATGAATGCAAATATCATTTTTAATTTTCTTTGTTTTGGTAAAACATACGTTTTTAGCATTTGAAATATGTCACCTTGCAAACTAAACGCAAGAGTCTCAGAACATCGAATAACATGTTCACACAAAGGCTTATTCGAGATTATTCGAGGTTCGCTCTCTCATTCGTGATTCGCGACCCAATACAAAATGTTAAGAGCGGACCATTTAGGTTGAATTTGCACCTTGTTGCGAACCATGCAAAATTCAGTATCATCTCCAAGTTTGATAACAAATTATCGCTAGTTTATCTGATCTAGCTCTCAAAAAAATATAAACAAGGAAAAAAAACAAATAACTAATGCTAGGAACACAACTGCGACGAACGACAAATATTTGGTCGCGAATATTCGTCGCCAAAAATAAAACACATCTTTATATCTTTAAAAAATTTCCAAAGTCTACTGATGATTAGGGTAGTTCCTATGAAATGTCAACATATAGATAGCTGGGAAACATAGAAAGCAAGCTATTTATAATTTTTTATTGGTATAAATGGTAGAATCTAAAAATAGCGAATAAAAAACTTAATTATAAAAAAACATGCATCCAAAAAACTGATTCGTTTATTATTATAAATGCACTTGTCAAACATGTTCATAAAAACAACAATAGTTAGTATATTTTGTAAACGCACTTGTGCTGCCTATACAAAACAATAACCATACGCACATTTAAAATTAATAGTCTATTATTGTACACTACAAAAGCTATTGTTGTATTCAAACTAGTTTTTAAAACATTATTATTGTATTCAACCATATTTTAAAACAATAGAAATATAACAGTAGAAATGTAGAATTGGCAATATTACTATGTTTAGAGTGGATTAAACTATATTAAAAACGATAACACATTGCTACCGGCAATAATTCACATTATGACAGAGTAAATACTAAGGTTACCACAACAATATTCGAAATTGCTTTTTCTCTGTGTGCAGCTGATTGCTTAACTAACGAGTGATTTTTTTGCTATTATCTTTTTGGCAACACTAGTTTTGACAGCTCACACACGTTTTGTATCTTGTGTCACTGTCAAACATCTTCAGTTTGGTCTATAATTTAATCATGAATTGTCTTACAAACGAACAACGCTTGCAAATTATTGAATTTTATTACCAAAATGCGTGCTCTGTTAAGAAAGTTCATCGCGCGCTTCTTCCATTTTATGGTCAGTTTAATCGACCTACTGAGGCTTCTATTCGGGCTATTGTAAAAAAATTTCGCACCAAATTTACATTGTTGGACATTAAACCACCAACACGCTTACGTAGAGTGCGAACTGAAGAAAATATCGCAGCCGTATCGGCCAGTGTTGGTGATGACCGTGAATTATCGATTCGGCGCCGTTCGCAGCAATTGGGCCTCTGTTACTCCACTACGTGGAAAATTTTGCCGAAGGGTTTGGGTGTGAAGCCTTATAAGATACAGCTGGTGCAAGAATTGAAGGCAAACGACCTACCACAACGCCAAATTTTTGGTGAATGGGCTCTTGAAAAGTTAGATGAAGATCCACTTTTTTATCGAAGAATTGAGTTCAGCGACGAGGCTCATTTCTGGTTGAATGGATACGTGAACAAGCAAAACTGCCGTATTTGGAGTGAAAAGCAGCCAGAAGCATTGCAAGAGCTACTAATGCATCCACAAAAAACAACCGTTTGGTGCGGATTATGGGCTGGCGGCATCATTGGGCCGTATTTCTTCAAAGATGATGCGAATCACAACGTTACTGTAAATGGTGAGCGCTACCGTGCGATGATAACAAACTTTTTTTTGCCCGAAATGGAAGAGCTTGACTTGCATGACATGTGGTTTCAACAAGACGGTGCCACATGCCACACAGCACGCGAAACAATGGACCAATTGAGAGGCGAGTTCGGTGAACAGTCTATTTCACGCTTGGGACCAGTCAATTGGCCGCCCAGATCGTGCGATTTAACGCCTCTAGACTATTTTTTGTGGGGCTATGTTAAGGCTAATGTCTATAGCGACAAGCCCGCTTCGATTGACGCACTGGAAGCCAACATTGCCAACATTATTCGTGAGATACCGGCCGAAATGTTGGAAAGAGTATGCCAAAATTGGACTAAGCGGATGGACCATTTGAGGCGCAGCCGCGGCCAACATTTGCATGAAATAATCTTCAAACATTAAATTATATCGACCCAACTATCGATCCAAATAAATATTTCATGCATTTTTCTGAATTTTATGTTTTTTTTTTTTTTAATTTCCGATAGTTCTTATAAAATCACCCATTAGTTGACCAAACCAACCCGAAGAAAAAGAAAGGGCATTTTTCGCTCTCAGTTACCCAATTTTGATGTACAAAAACGCTTATCGTGCCGGCGATCATGTAAAATTTTTTCGCTATTTTGATGTTTCCTTTTAACTTATATGACGATTGTTAATGTTATTGAAGCTGTAAAAATGCAAATAATCGAAAAAAGTTCAGTATGTATGTATGTCTGTTCAGATTATAATCTGGCTCTAGTACTCATATTTCTATGGTTTCTAAAAATTTTATTTCAGTTGTTTTGCTTAATTTGTTATTCTTTACTTACATACTTATGTATATAACTGCGTACGTTTGTTTGTGTATATGTTTCTGCAAAAATGCTTTTGTTATTCTTGCATGATGCTGAGAATAATCATATCAAAAAAGAAAAAAAATCTGCAAATTTAATAACATCACCTTCCAGTCGATTAAACTGAGGCATCCCTAAAATGATTTCGTTTTTCTTTTCGTTTTCCTCTTTCTCTATTTCGTTTAAATGGTTTCAGCCATATTAAAAATCAACTTCATTTCCTTTTGCCAATTTAAACCACACACACGTACTCCATACTCGTGCAAGGATGAGCATGTTGCTCGTGATGATTATGATTACGATGGTGATTATCAATAAGATGTCTGGAAGCTCTATTAATGTAACCATGACAAAATATCTATTTTGTTACAACAAAACACAAAATAAAGGATAATATTTTAATGCTTTATTTATAGGAAGTTTTATTATTTTTTTTTTTCGTGACCACGGCAGAACAATAATTGTTTTTCAGTTTGTACTCAAAGAGCGTAAACTAGAGAAAAAATATGCAGGTGAGGATGCATTTTCGCTCATGCTACCAATCAAAAAAATTACACCAAAGTGCCTTTCAGACTATCATATAATTCTTAAGACTCGATTTTGTGAGATAGTAATCTAACAATATTTGCTGCGACTGTCAAAAAGTCTAACGCATTATACATTTTATTTTCTCACCATCACACCTGAAGTAAAATGAAAAACATGTGTAGAAAATAAACAGGCAATTTGGCCCACGTCTGGGTTTAAGTAGCGTCTCCACATAGCAATTTTTATTGCTAAGCTCGAGCAAAAACGTCGGCAGAATAACAGTATAGCGAATGCTAACCCTGCAGAAATTATTAGAGTACATGATCCGTTTTAAATAAAAAGGAGTAGTTACAACATAGTCCGATGTAATGCAAACATGGACCATGATAACTAAAAAAAATATATTTTACAATACTCGCAACACATTAAAAAAGAAAAAACAGCTATAGTAATACTGTTACGCCATGTTTTGTTTAGTGTGTTTTCTGGCAAGCTGAATGATTTTTTTATTATTATTAATAAATAAATATCTATCACAGGATTTGTTAATTTCATCTTTAACCATGGGTATGTTAAGGTCACGATGAATATTTTTATTATTCACAAACCATGGAACCCTAGTTATTGTTCTTAATATTTTTGACTGGAATCTTTGAAGAATTTCAAGGTTTGAGTTACTAGTAGGTCCCCAAAGTTGAATTTCGTAAGTCCAGGTACATTCTATTAATACAATTGTTATGTTTGCAACTATTTATTTATATCTTTATGTTATGTTTTTGTTTTAGCAAATGAAGAAATAAAAGTATACAAAAAATTTTCTGATTATATTTCAGTTGATTTTTTTTTTTTTTTTCTTGCAAAAACACTCCAAAATTGCTCTAAAAAATTTTACAAAATTATTGTTTTCAAAGTAGTCTTTTGTGGTATTCCATGGAGTATTCACATCAGAGTAATTTAAAAATAGTTTCCAAACTAGTTTTCTGTGGTAATCTATGGAGTAGTGGCATGAAGTAATATCAAGACTAACCCTGTGTTAATAATTTGTGGAGTAGTTACTTGCACTAGTTTTTAGATTAGTTTGATGTAATGTTTTTTTGGATTACATGGTCCTCTCCTAGGACATTGTAATGTAAAATGGAGTATGTTTTTCGCATATATTTGGATTACTTTTGGACTAGTCCTGGTCTCTTGTAGAGTACTTTTTACACGCATGTAAGGAGTAGTCTCGATTTCTGCAGGGAATTGCTCTAGGTGGCGTAAACGTATTACTGCTTCATCACAAATACTAACAAAACTCAACGTGAGCAGGTGTATGAACAACACTGTATTTGTTGTACGCACAGCACTGTGTTTGCTATATTTTTATACCAAATTACAACAACTGACAGCTCATTGCTTGGCAATAATTGCTCAAGCAATCAGTAGAGCAATCATTGCGCAATAGATTGCTACCTATAGCAATTTGCGGTCTACACATCGTAAATTTTATGGACGCAATTAAATTTGACAATTGCCGCAATAAATATTGCTAGGCTAATATTTTATTAATTTGTTTTTGTAAAAAATACAACCCTGATCCAATGAAATATCTTACAACACATTTCTAAAACTGATGAAGTGTTATGGATTGTCAAACCTCTCACCGTATTATAACTCATTTTCATAGATTCACATTCACACTATCTTACTTACACGTATTACTTGAATTATTGACAAGTCTTAAGTAAGATAGTCCGATAGCCCTTAAAGAACACAATCTTGTCCGTTAAGGCTAATTTTTACAACTCATAAATAGTTAAAATTAAGATTTTATCTTACAGATTTTTTTTTTGGTTATTACAAGTTAACATTAAACTGAAAGGTTTATCCTCGTGACAAATTTCAAGGTGAACTTTACCTAGTGTCTACAACTGCGATTAACTCTGACATAATATCTGAGAAAATGTCGTCAGAATGAGAGAGCGAATTTCTCTATGTCCATCTTCATATCTAACAAGGAGTAAATCATTGAAAGCAGAGAAGAAAACACATCTTGGCGATCAATAGAATATTGTATAAATTTTGTATATGTGCACATTTTTACAAAATCAATTGCTTATAGTATGTGTAATAATATATATTTAATACGTAAAAACAAATTATTTTCTATATAAAAGGGTATTTTTTAAAGATATTTTGCAAAACTAATAATCGGTAAAATTGCAATGGTGTCTTTTTGTAAACAAACACATCCGCTTTTTTGACAGCTCTTATTATAAGATCGTTGCCATGAGATTTCTGATAAGAACGCTCTCATAAAAATTATTATAAGACTGCGATAACACTGATTTTAATTCTACACGTAACAGAATTCTCTCTGCGATTGAATTTGATGTTCTCATCTCAGATATTATCGCACGTGTGGACACTAAGTCAGGCATTTAAAGCTCCCATATTTTCTGCTGAAACATCTATTGTAATAATGGGAAAACACCTGTTGTAATAATGGGGAATGGTCACTTTATCGTTAGGTTGTAATAATGGTCATAAAAATAGTAGCACTGTGATAATTAAAACAAAAACATAATTATTTTCAAATTAGATTTTTGTACATTTTTTAATTATTTACGTGAGTAAATTAAAAATGTTTTAAATTAGTTGTTGTAGTCTCACTTACAAAAACTTCTGATTCCATCATAAATATAAAAGTGATTTCATTCCGGGAAAATTTATAGATTTTTCTTTCCGGAAGAAGTTTTTTCGAAACTGAAATAATTTTCGTTCGGAATTGATTTTACGACAGGCCTGTATATTTATGGCTTTTTCGTCCATCCTTCTTTTTAACACGCTTATATTAGTTTCATTTGTATATTTTCAAAACTCGAAATCCATGCCATAAGCGATTATTAAATATGCATGTATATAAAACTGTATACACAGTGTTGCAGTTTTAGTGCGAAAATTGAAGTTACCATATTGCTTCCGCGGAAGGGGGGATTTTGGGGATTCACGAAGCCGATTTTGGGAATTTCCAAAAAATTCGGATACACTTCGCTAACCAGTGTGGAACCAGTTTTTCATATTCTGTGCGCGTGGAACATGCATCTGAGCTATAAATGGTCGTGCGCTTTAGCGCGAAAATTGAAGTTTCCGTACTGCTACTTCGAAAGAGGGGAATCAGGGGATTTTGACGTTTGCCGACAGAAAACTCGCAACCGCTTCGCTAGACGAATCGGAGGCGGGCTTTCATATTCGTGCGCATTTTGGCCGTGGAACGTGTATCTGAACTGTTAATGGTCATTAGCTTTAGTACGAAAAAACCGTATTGTTTCCGGAGAAATAAGGGATTTTGGCGATTGCTGAAGCCGATTTTACAGTTGCAAATAAAAATATTCGGGACGCGTTATACGGAAATTTATCTGGTTATATGGATAATTATTTTAGTTTGATATCGAAGTGTGTTTTTAAACAATATTTATATATAGTGCTATGGAATTCAATTATGGGCACTGCCTCAGCATCAAACATTGAAAAAATTCAAAGGCGACAAAAGCAAATTCTTCGAATGATTACTGCAGCTCCATGGTACATAAAGAACTCACGAATTCACAGGGATCTGTGTGTTCCGCTGGTAAAAAAAGAATTTTCAAAGTATGCGACAAGGTAAGGTGGAACTTCACCCAAACCCTTTTGAGCGAAACATACTTAATTTCAACGGTCACACTCTGTTGAGCAGAAGGGGTACCATTGCCACCATCAGAGCGTTTTTGCCGATATACGAGTAATTAGCGCAAAATAAAACTTTTTGTCTAGCACTAGCTGGACTTTTGTATTTAGTATTAAGATTTGAATACTTATTATTAGTTCACATTGTATAGATTCAATAAATAAATAAAAGCTGAAAAAAATTCAAAATGTTTATTTAATAATTGTTTATTATTTGAAGAACTTTAGAAACTCAGTTAATTTTTCAATTGTCGCGCTAATAAAAATTTAAAAATAAATAAAAAAAATTGTAAAATTAAAACATTTTTTTTTTCGTGTGAAAGTAAAAAACAATTAATACTTTTATTGTACAATAATTTAAATTGAAATGTTGATTTAATTTAAAAATAAATAGAAGAATTGTAAAATTAAAACATTTTTTTTTTTATTATTCATGTGAAAGTAAAAAACAATTAATACTTTTATTGTACAATAACTTAAATTGAAATGTTGATTTAAGCTTAAGGTCAGTTTTGTTTTTTATATAACAAATGTTTTAATTAATTTATTCTACGATATTTCGTCTTCCTTCGGAAGACTTCTTCAGGAAAAATTTTTGCGGTTTATTAACAATATATCGTTAGTCTCACGTAGAGAGGCCCTAACTCGAATTTTCCCTGAATTAAGCTCTTTTAGGGATTCTACTACGTTTCACACAAGTACACAGTGTCACAAAGATTTAATTATATAATATCATACATATCTCTCATACAAGCAATTAAGCAAAAAAAGTTACTTTTAGATGTACCTATTTATACAGTTTCCATTACGATTTTTCCTTCTCCTGTAAAATTGTAATTATTTTTGTTAGAGCCTTTTTTACATGAGACCAACGATATGTAGGTTGTAGAGAATTCATTTTTCTAATTGGATTCTTTAAAGTTTATGGTAATATTTTTAATATAAAATTAAGACAATTTTTAATATAAAATGTAATTAAAAACAAATCTATTCAAAAGAAAATCTTCTTTAATTTAAAGACCTTATTGCAATACCATAATATGCAAGAAATAAATTGTAAAAATATTGGGAAACATAATCGATCGGAACGACTGATGATTACAGAACACGAATTGGCTTTGCTTGTTGAAAATTTGTATGAATTGTACTCAAAAGCTAAGCACTTTTCAAAAACATTTTCATAAAAGGAAAACATAAAAAAAATATTAAAGCCCTTATGTATAACAAAAAACCTTAGCAGATGGCTAGTTAGCATAAGGATTTTGATAATGCATAAAGCAGCAAAAAAAAAACAAAAAGTGAAAAATGTAAAAACTCATTTTAAAAGAACTATTATTACATTCTCATCGGTAACATTATGGACAATTTTTTTAAATTATTTTATATATTATTTTATTTTAATTTATATAGTACTAATAATGGTATTATGGAAAATATTTGATTTGGAAAATTACAAGCACTAGTCTATATTAAATAATTTAACAACAACTATTGTAACAGTTATCAAAATCGGTGGAATACATATGTATATGGAAGCTTGGACTTTATATTAAGTAACTTATTGTCTGCAATCGTATTCTTAATTAAAATAACTTTTTTATGCAAATGATTCATGTGTTTCTAACAGCAACAACAACGCAATTTGCCTTTTTATGCAATAACATCATAAGTCACAAAAATTAAATTAAAGTTTTTGCTATTTATTTAACGCCTCTTCATGACTAATTTATAATAAAAAAAAACAATAGCATAACAATTATACGTAAGTTTTTTAGGATTCAAAATATTGTTTTGAGCGGTAAATAATTGATTATTATGTTGAAAAATTCAACTAAAATGTAATGTAAAAACGAAGCTATAGCTCAAATTAACGATTATTTTCAAAATTTAAACTAAAAAATCAAACTCAAACTGAAATAGAAAGAAGTACTAGGTGCCTAAAAAATGTAATACTTCAAGACAATTCTTGCTGCATGGACAGTCTTTAGATGAGTGGTCCCCACAAAGTGCGTCAATGTGCGATTATTGATTACTGCTTCCGATGCATTCATTTTTATTTGAGTTTTATTAAAAGCTCAGCTTAGCCGTTTATTTTGTAGGTTTTATTTATTCGTTAGGAAATAATAGTTATTTTCTAAGTTTTATTTATTCTTCAGAAATTAAGAGATATTTTCTAACTTTTATTTTTTCCTTAAAAAATAATAGTTATTTCTTGCACTTTATTTATTCCTCAGAAAATTATTTATTAGTTATTTTCCGAGTTTTAGTTATTCCTTAAAGCCTAATATTGAGATTGAATGTGCGAAAATTTGTCAACAACATTATTATGAAAAAATTGAGATGTACCCAGTGTTGTCTATTTCTTCTCTTATTCATGTTTCTTTTTTTAATATTAAGTATACATATGTATATGTATTTCGTGCAAAAAAAGCTTTGCTTATGTTATTTCGCAGCTGAAAAACAAACAGTCCCAGAAATAATTTTATTTTAAAACAGGTTGCAGATACATTTTGTGTGTTTTCCGCTTTAAAAACTCAGTACTACATTTCTAAACTTATTTCGCAAATATTGCATACGAAACAATTTTGTATGCAATTTGAAAAATTTTCGCACGAAATAATGAACTCAATATTAGTCTTTAGATAATAAAAGTTATTTTGTGAGTTTCATTTATTTATTAAATAATAACAATTATTTCTTGAGCTTTATTTATTTCTCCATATATAAAAATTATTTTCCTATTTTTATTTATGCCACCGATTATAAGTTAGTTTTTGGGGGAAAAGTTATCTTCTGAGTTTTACTTGTTTTTCTAAACATAAAAAATTACTTTATGAGTTTTATTTATTTTTCCGGCAATAAAACTTAGTTCTTGGTTTATACAAATGTACAAACCAAAAATCTAATTTAAAAAAAAATTATAAATAGTTCAACAACAATTCAATACGTATTATTTGATCTTGTTTATATTGTTTTCTTCTAAATTTTCCACCTAAAGATCTTGATTGATTTTTGTTTTTTAACCTTTAAACCTTTTTTATAAAAAACAAAAATCAATCAAGATCTTTAGCTGGAAAACTTAGAAGAAAACAAAATTCAATTCCTTAAAATTTAGTTCAGTTTTATTAATTTCTTATATAATAAAAATTACTTTCTCAGTTTTATTAATTTCTTAAAAAATACAAGTTATTTTCTGAGTTTTATTTATTCACCAGAAAAAAAAAAAATTATGTCTTAAATTTTAATTATTGTTCAGAAAAAATAGTTGTATTCTGACTTTCGATTTAACTTCGAAAATAAAAGTTATTTTCTTAGTCTAATTTATGGCTTCGAAAATAAAATTTATTTTTCTGAAATAAAATGAATGCAGACAAAAAAGAAACGAATTTAGTTGCAGAGTCCGAGCAAATGCTCTTATTTGTTATTGTAAATTAACTTTTTTATATTTAATTCCCTTTAAAAACTACTTTTTTCTAAGAGAAAAACTAAAATATGAAAAATAAGTTTTATTTTCGAGGAATCACTGAAACTCAAGATACATATCGCTCCTTTATTGCAACATAGTCATATCTAAAAAACTGAGCTTTTCGAGTTAACAGTGCAGAATTATTAACAGGACTACCATTTATATTGTGCCAAGAATTTATTCAGATTACTTTTAAACCGTTTCTTTTAGGAGATATTTCATCAAAAAACTTGCTAAGACTTGTATGGATACTAAAACTTTTAAATGCGTTTTTCTCGAAACGAGCTTTTTTGCGATATGACTATGTTGCAATAAAGGAGCGATATTATCTTTTATTTTCTAATGAATAAATAAAACTTTGTACCAGTTTACGCATAAGAAAGTTTTTCATTCGTGCGCACAGTTGCATGTAAAACAAGAGCGAAATGTTGAATGTCGTTTTTGTTTTAAACGTAGTTCCGAACGAATAGCTTCGTTATGGGTAAAGTCACAAAATATCTTTAAAAAAAATCAAAAAATAAATTTTACATTTTAGGAATAAATAAAAGCACAGGAAATAGCTGTTATTTTCGAAGCGAACTAATGGTTAATTATTAAAATAAAAGCATTACAACCCCTAATTAAAGCCGAAACTAGTTGTTAAATACTTCATGTCTTTTTAGGAGATGTTAAATTGGCAGTAGATTAGATTTAACAGGCTGCCAGCTATTGAAAAGCCAGCCCACTAGGGTCCAATTTGGTACCTAAATTGGCAGTAACTAATAGGAAACATCTATAACTGCCTGTTCTTTAACTTATAATGGCTTATGATGTTATTGCAATAAGTCCTTCGTTCGTAAAAGTAAAAATAAATTAAATTTACATACTAGAGCCTTAAAATGTACGTTATCACAATTAATATTTAGTAAATCGTCTCTTACAGAATGTTGTTAAGCAATTCTTTTTTTAAAACGATACAATATAAAAACGAATGTTGTTGTTATTAACATATAAGCAAATAAAATAAAAACGCTTTGTAAGCTCGATTTTTCGTCCGTATCAAAAAATATATTTGTGCAGCCTGTTAAAATATTCGCCAGCAGAAAGAATGTTAAGCCATTAAAGTTTACCGCTTCTATGAGAATAGGCAATTTTGTGTTTACACCTGATAATGAATCGTTTGCATCCAATTCTGTTAAACTCATTTTGTTTGCATCACTGTTCACCGGCATTAAAGTATCCAAAACTATATCGAAGGCAAAGCAGAAAAGCGTTAAGATGGTTACTGCAGTGGCCAAAATCCACAGAACGTAACCCAAGTTACAGGTTACTCTAGCGATGCCGATAACAAATATCGCCAATATGACCAACAGCCATAAACTTAAGCTGGTCAGAACGAGGTTTTTGAGCTTATTTTTTATTTCCATAAAATTAAGTACATCTTTCGCCTGCAGCCATTTGCCAAGGAATTGTGATAGCAGATATAGGCCAACAAAACCTGGTAGAGAACAAATACCCTCCCGATTTGCATCTAAAACGTTGCTGCGTGCTATTTCGGGATCCATAACATACTGAGAAACTCCATACTGTAAAATAGCCTCGTGTAGCAGTAAAATGACTGTAAGATATAAAGAAAAAAGAAATATGTAAATTATTTTTCTACAACTAAATAATTATTTTTGTTGTATGCATTTTTATTGTATAATTTATAAAGATTTATGTGTAGGAAGCGTCTCGTTTAGAAAACTTGTCTGAAAAGCACTCAACTTTAGTGGTTGCATGAGTCGCTGGTCTCTATTCTATAAACAGTACATTAATTATTAAAGTGTAGTTTGAAACATATTTGTTCTGATTAATCTTTTTGCGAATAACGAAAATGTTACATCAGTAGCTGGTCTGCGAATATTCGGGGTAGCAATGCTTTTGTCTGAAGCCACAAGAACTTTGTTATCAAGTTTGTGTAGCGAATGGCTTTTACAGTCGCTGCAATTTCAATTATGAGGCCTGAGTAAATTCCGCACCAGAGAGTCAGTCACTCGTTGTGGTTACATTAGTTTCTCATGAATTTCATGAGGATTTTCCGAGCCTTAAATTCAATCATTTTGTGTTTTCACAAAGCGTGCATTCACAAATGGCAATGTACTTTATCGGAGATGAACTCTTTTGGAAAGTTGCCATTGACTTCACTTTGCACTTTTTGCTCGGAATTGCCGGCGCTCTTCATTGTCTACTGGATTACGCTCTTGTGTACGCATGAAGCTGTAGGTATTTCGTACAATTTTAAGTTGTTGCAGCAAGAAGTTTAAGCTTATACTTAAAATTATTTTTTACCCTTTAAAAATTTTTTTTATCATTTTTAAACTATATTTCAACTAAAACGAATGACCTGTATTTAATAAGACAGATACACGTTCCGTGCCAGGAATGCGTACTGAACATGACCAGCTGGTTCCGAACCTGTTAGCGAATCGGTTCCAAATTTTTTGGGAATTTCCAAAATCAGCTTTAGGAATCGCCAAAATCCTTTCACTTCGGATTCAATATGGCAACTGCAACTTTCCCACTAAAGCCAGTGATCATTAATATTTCAGATATACGTTTCACGGCAAAAACGCACACCGAATGTGAAAAACCGGTTCCGAACCTGTTAGCGAAGCGCTTCAGAGTTTTAGGGGAATTCCCGAAATCGGCAATCAATTGCCGTATGCAACTTTGCCACTAAAGCCAGTGACCATTAATAGTTCAGATATACGTTTCACGGCAAAAACGCACACCGAATGTGAAAAACTGATTCCGAACCTGTTAGCGAGGCGCTTCAGAGTTTTATGGGAATTCCCGAAATCGGCAACTCAATACGGCAGCGTTAATTTTCACACTAAAACGAATGACCATTAATAGTTCAAATATTTGTTGGTGAAGCGGTTCCGAGTTTTTTTTTTACTAGTTCCCGAAATTGGCTTTGATAATCGCCAGAAATCCACCTTCCTCTGAGATAATACGGCAAGTTCAATTATCGCACTAAAGCAAATGACCATCAATAGTTCAGATACACGTTCCACGCAAGAATGCGCACTGAATGTGAAAAGCCTACTCCAAACCTGTTAGCGAAGTGGTTCCGAGTTTTTTGGAATTTCCCAAAATCGGCTTAAAAAATCGCCAAAATCCCACCACTTCCTCGGAAGCAATACGGTAACTTTAATTTTCATACTAAATCGGTAATACTGTATATACAATTTTATGTATCTACATATCTATCCTTTATATCTCAAAAAATGAGCTTTTCGAGTTAGCAATGCAGAATTGTTAACAGTAACAACACCTTTTATATTGTGCCAAAAATTTATTCAAATTATCCTTTAGGAGATATTTTCTACAAAAAAAAAATTCTATCTGACTGGCTCACGATGTCGTTTTGTTAAAGTTCGCTAGTGTTTTATATTAAAAATAAGTGAATTATGGTCAACTATTATATAACTAACGGATATATTGGAGGAAGACAAGGCAAATGATACAAGATCAGTGAAAATTAATGCTTATTCAGACTATCCCATTTTGTATTAAGACTTGTCAAAAATTTAAATAATACGTGCCAGTGTGATAGTGTGAATGTAAAGCCTTATGAAAATAAGAAATGATATGATAAGAGAATTGACCTGCCATAACACTTCACCATTTTTAGAAATTTGTTTAAACTATAGGATTTTTCGTTGCATTTTCCACAAAAATTAATAAGCAAAATATTAAACCCAGGCTATGACCAAATTGGCTATTTATTCTCTATACATTTTTTTCATTTACTCCAGGTGTGATGGTGTGAAAACAAAATGTACTAGTACGTTAGATTTTTTAACAGTCTAAGCAAATAACATTAGATTTCTGTCTCACAAAATCCAATCAAAATCATAAGACTTGTATAATAGTCTGCAACGCCCTTAAACGGTATCGGAATAGGTCTTAAAAATATTACGAACGTTTACGAAACGATATCGTGAGCCAGGCAGTAAGACTTGTATGGAAACTACAAATTTTAAATGTATTTTTCTCGAAGCAAGCAATGTTGCAATAGCAAAGTCATAACTAACACAAACATAAATACAAGACAAGCTGATATAAGCGTGTTAAAAAAATATTTAGAAAATATTAAACGGGACTTATTTTCTCCAGGGGCCGTAACTACTCTAGATGTATAGTTAGTCTAATATCGTGTGTTTAAAAAAAGCTTCAATTGAAATTTTTTCCTTTTTTACGTTAAAGATTTTGCTGTTTGCATACTAAATTTATTACGACAAATAATCAAATATTTACTTATCTGATAATAAAATACTGAAATAAAAAGCTTCATAAGGAGAGAAATTTTTTAATAAATATTAATAAAAAAAAGCGTCTTAACCGCCAAGTGTTTTTTTTCCCCGATAATTTAACAAATTTCACAATGTTATTATTAGCTTTTATGGTCATAGAAATAAATTTCTCACTCATATCAGCTACAGATTGTACTTAATTTTGTTAAAATTTTGCTTCAAAATAATAACCTCAATAAAATTATTGGGATACAGGGTTTCGCAGAACTCAACGTTAAGCCGTAACAAGATGACAAGATTGATATATTCTTTTTAGATTTTTTTTTCTGATTGTTCTCATGATGTTGATGATCAATTTTGTCTCTCTGTTTCGGCTTGATGCCAAGTTCTGGGACACTTATACTATTATCAGTAAGAAATATAAGGTTTGAGTAAATATGTAACTTCATTTTGTGGTTCTAGAACACAGACGGATGACTTGTCGGCAAAATTTATGCAAAAAGTATTAAATTTTTTCTTTTTGTGGTTTCCATACAAATTTTTTGTATGGATGCATGTATACAGGCATGTTCTCGTAAGCGCATATCGCTTAAATTTAGCGTTTGAAAACACCAAATAGGTATTTTCCCCAACACATATCATAAGAAGTTTAATATGCGGTACACAGAAAAAAAATAGATGCCATATTGATAAAAAAAAAATTGCACTATTTTTATCAAATTTCCTGTGAAAAAGATTTTTTGCCGGATTGATAATTCAAATTATAAAGTAGAAATAGCTTTATCACTTAAAAGCAAAAATTATTGAGTTGAAAAAAAATTGTTGTTAATATGTAAAATATACTTAACAAAAAAAATTGTTAACGAAACAACAACTCTTCACTGTTATATGACAACCTTTTAAATTTATTTATTGAATAACAGTCAATAATTCGGAAAACTTTTTATTAATTGCATTTTATTAAGAGATATTTCCAAAAATTCATTATTAATAATAATTTAATTAAGTCAATGCAAATTTTAATTAATTGGTTGTTTTTTATTAATAACATAACTTGATTGAAAAAAAATCTCATCTATTTTTTTCTGTGTACGAAGTCGCCAAGCACGTGTTATAGTAAACGCATAACTTTGGTTAGAACTAGCGGCTTCAATTCGCAAGTCTAAACTGAAGTAAACTAGTTGAATTTCTTACCTAAGCTTTCAAAAGAAAATAAACTGGTAGCCCGTTCCATGATATCGAACTTTAACCTTTGCAAACATTTAAAAAGACAAAGAAACATACATATGTATAGCCTAAAAACAATATTTTTTATGATGATCGTGAACAAGCCAGTAATCGCAATTAAACTTTGTGTTATTTCAAAAAAATTATAAACAGCTTGTTTTCTGTGTTTCCTATGTCTATGTCGACATTTCATAGGAGCTACCCTAAATATCAGTAGACTTGGAAATCTTTGAAAGATATTCTCAAATACTCAACTTTATATCCCAATATTCTAAATAAATTATTGAGAATTTGAAAAGAAATATGTTTTAATAATATCTGTCAAAATACAAAAAGTAAAGTAAAACTTTACTACTTTTATTGTAAAAGGTGTAGACACTTATTATGATTTTTTCATGAAAATTTGGGGTTGTCATGGGCGAGCTGTAACATCTTATTGTAATATGTACGGCTGTGTAAATGATCTTGTGGAAGAAGCTCTTGTGTCAACTGAATCTTAAATAGAAACAAATGTAAAGCCTTGTACAAAATTGTGGCCAAAGTTGTTCTTTGAAGACCTGAGCACAGCGTCGAATTGAGGTTGATGTATTGTTTTGAACACTTTCTTAAGCAGCAGTAATCGTTTCACCCGATCTTGTAATACGTTGTGGTCCATGCTTTGGCCCATCATCACAATAGGCCCACACGATAAATAGTACGATTTGTTGGCACATTGTTTCTCCCAAAAATTTCATGCAACTTTCTCATCGTCACAGTAATCTATTGATTTTGATAAAATGCTTTAACGATTTAAGCACGCTGGCTTATCGAATATTTTTCCATAAAAAATTTGCCAGGTGGCTACTTCCAGGAAGGTATACTACAAAGTAGTACACCTTCGCGGCGGATACCAGGTACATTGTATCTACATATAGATCTAAATATAAAGTAAAACAAATACGAGGGCGGATTGATATGCAAGCTACCTAGCGCTAGATGGCAGCACAAACACACACAAAAAATTTAATTGCGATCTATCAAACGTCAGCTATTAAAATTTCACCCAAATTCATCGATTAGTTTATTTGTTGTAGTCGTTTGAAGTAAGCAACTTTTATGTTTCTTGAAAAATGGATAAAATTGAATTTCGTGCAGTGATTGAAAACAGCGAAAGAGACAAAAGAAAAGCTCGACAAACATTACGGTGAGTCTGCTTCGTCAGATTACATGGTAAAGTATTGGAGTGGTGAATTTAAACGCGGCCGAACAAGCACTGCAATAATACAGAATGTCCCGAAGAGGTGGTTACTGAAGAAAATATTGAGTAAATTCTCGATATCGTTATGAATGATCGCCGAGTCAAGACACGTGAGATTGTTGAAATGGTAAACATATTATATGCGTTCAATATTATGCATGAACATTTACATATGAAACCCCTATCGGAAAGATGGGTGCCGCATTTGCTCAGTGTCGAACAAAAACGAGTTCGACAGACCACTTTACAGCGGTGTTTGAGCATGATAAAGCGTAATCTTGTTGATTTTTGGCATCGATTAATAACTGTTGATGAAACGTGGGTCCACCACCACACACCTGAAACCAAAAGTCAATCGAAGCAGTGGACGGAAGCTAATGGAAGTGCTCCGAAGAAGGCGAGGACAGTGAAATCGGCTGGCAAGATTATGGCCACTGTATTTTGGAATGCACACGAAATATTGCTCATCGATTATCTTGAAAAAGGATCCACAATCACAGGAAAGTATTAGCGTTATTAGATCAATTGACAGAGGCAATCAAGATAAAACGATCACATTTAAAGAAGAAAAAAGTGTAATTTTTTCAAGACAACGCATCCGTTCACACAGTGAAACACACTTTGAATCAGTTGATCATCCACCTAATAGTCCAGATTTAGCTCCTAGTGATTTTTTCCTGTTTCCAAACTAGAAAAAATGGCCCGCAGGAAACGAATAAGTGATTATCGAAACTAACGCGTATTTTGAGGGATTCCCATAGTTGTATTATTTATTGGTATAAAAAAGCTGGAATATCTCTCACTAAGTATATTGAATTAAAATAAGACTATGTTGAGAAGTAAATAATTTGTGAAAAAAAACTACTTAGGTAGCTTCAATATCAATCCACCCTCGTATAATGTAAAATAGAAGAAATTAAAAATATTGGTGTATATTGCCAACTTGAATAGCCGGACTAGCCGCACACAATAAATATTGGTGCATTTGTGGTATTTTTATTCCCGCACAATTGCATATCAAGTAGCCACGCGATTGCCACACTAGAGTTGCATTTAGTTGGTCAAAATAAAAACAATATTCGCCGCGATTGACGCATGTGACCACTAATTGTGCAAGCACACGATTGAGGTATACTCGTAAAAATTAGTGCTGATTGGTACATTGCGACAATCGTGTGATCTTACCTTAAGATTAATTTTTACAATTTGCTGAAAAATTATTCGTTTACCGCATTTTACTGTAAAATTCTCATCTTTGTGTTCTATTTCAAACTAAATTAAAATTTATGTGCTGTTTAAGGCACCCACAGACGATATGTTTCATTTTTACAGACAGTTTGTAAAACTTGCTCACAAACATATATGTACATTTACGTCTGACATTGTCTATGCTTTTTATTATTCATGCATGTTCTGAGAAACGCAAGTCGCTTGAATTTAGCGTTTTCGATTTGAAAACGCCAAATAGGTGTTTTGAGAAACGTATAACGCAAGAAATATGGTTTTGCGATTTGAAATCGCCAAATAGGTGTTCTGGAAAGTGCATATCCCTAAAAATTAGCTACTTCAACTCGCATGTGTATATTGAAGTGAACTGATTGAATTTGCTAAAACTGGGCTTGCTAAAGGAAATAAAAATATTCACAACTAAAATTTAATATGTTTTCTTTTTATTTCAATAAAAAGTTTAAAGAATTTTACACATTTTCAATTAAAAAAGCCAACAGGCATGTTCTGAGAAAAGCAAATCGCTTGAATTTAGCGTTTTCGATTTGAAAACGCCAAATAGGTGTTTTGAGAAACGTATAACGCAAGAAATATGGTTTTGCGATTTAAAATCGCCAAATAGGTGTTCTGGAAAGTGCATATCCCTAAAAATTAGCTACTTCAACTCGCATGTGTATATTGAAGTGAACTGATTGAATTTGCTAAAACTGAGCTTGCTAAAGGAAATAAAAATATTCACAACTAAAATTTAATATGTTTTCTTTTTATTTCAATAAAAAGTTTAAAGAATTTTACACATTTTCAATTAAAAAAGCCAACAGGCATGTTCTGAGAAAAGCAAATCGCTTAAATTTTGCGTTTTCGTTTCGAAAACGCCAAATAGGTGGTCTGAGAAACGTATAACGCAAGAAATATGGTTTTGCGATTTGAAATCGTCAAATAGGTGTTCTGGAAAATGCATATCGCTTAAAATTGGCGACTTCAACTCGCATGTGTATATTGAAGTGAACTGATTGAATTTGCTAAAACTGAACTTGCAAAAGGCAATAAAATTCAATATTAAAATTTAATATGTTTTTTTTTTATTTCAATAAAAAGTTTAAAGAATTTTACACATTTTCATTAAGGAAACTAAATTGAAAAATTTGTCTATTTGTTGTAAATTTTTTTTACGTATGTAAAACACATGTTGTATTTTTTCGGAAAAAACTCCTAAACGCCAGTAAAACGCGCGTTCCTCAGAACACCTAAAAATCAATTAAGCGTTTTTCAAAACGCATTGCGGTTTCAGAACGCGCGCTCTCGGAACATGGCTAATTATAAAAAATAATTATTTAAAACATATTATAGCATGTTCACACAATGGCTTATATTCGAGGTTCGCTCTCTCATTCGTGGTTCGCGGCCCAATCTTGATTGAACCAACATTGAACAAAATTTTATGAGCGAACCAACTTGGTTCATTTTGAATCTTGTTACGAACCATGTAAAAACTACTATCATCTCCAAATTTGATAATAAATAATCGCTAGTTTATCTGAACTAGCTCTCAAAAAAAATGTAAACAAAGTAAAATTAGATAATTAATGTGTGTAAAATCAAAAGAAACACATGGAACATATAAAAATTGGATACTTACATAAAGGTTTAAATAAAAATTGAAAAAAGAATTAGTGAAACGTTTGCACAAAATATGTCAAAATCAGTATGAAGCATAAAACAACCGTCTGAACACCTAGTTTCGCAATAGTGGTTCGGAGAGCGAACCAAGTGTTTTATATTACCGTCTGAACATGGTATTAAAATATTGCTTCGTTAAAATTTCCTCAAGCCGGCTACTTATACAGCCGCTAAATTGTTCACAAGACATAGAGTTCTAATGTCAGATGAATAAACATAACAAAATAGAACACACCCTATTTGAAATTTTGTCAGATGACTTTGCTCAGGTTTTTTTCAGAAGTAATATTTTTGAGGTAGCAGACGACATGTAGGCATTTTACATTGTGAAAAATTACAATTACATTGTTAAAAACATATCGTGTGTTATCTACTTTACAGAACACACCTAATGAAATTTTTTTGTATAACGAGAGACGGATTTTTTAAAAACAATTCAAAAGAACTTCCTGAGATTATATTTTGATAAAGAATTTCATAATGTTAAGTATTATATTGTGCTTCTTCACAAAGTTTTAATATTCTGTAATCAATTCCAAGCAATTAAATTGTTTGATAAATGTGAATATAATTACATGTTCTTTTTCACAAAGTCAAGTGTTTTTATTTGAAACACACGTACACAAATGTACACGCCTACATACATAATATATGTATGTATATGCATGTACGAGTACACAGTGAAAAAACAATTTCTACAGAACGCTCTCTGAAGGTTGCTACAACTATAAACCAAAACTAGAAACAATTTCATAATAAATTAATCAGCATACTCGTACTGTAAAGTAGTGTTCTTATTTATATCGACAATTTTATTTAAATGCAGAAAAACCAATTTCAGAAACACATATTACAGTTTTGTATACAAATTTATTTGAGCTGTTTATTACAGTATTTCATATCAGTCACAACACAGTACAACCTAAATTACGGCGTAAAGCGGAACGTTATTTAACGCTTTAATTTTACGCTCTAGTAAGTCCCAGGTCACACACAGCCACTTTAGTTGGGCAATTCTTGACTTTATAGAAGCTTTCGGTGAGGGGAATAAGAAGGAAAAAAAGAATTGCCGGTACTCGGCAATTCTCAGCAATTCCTTACTTTTCTCTCATATACATATATATGCGCATAGACAATGTAAATTGTATGAAATAAAAGGTAGAGGAAGCTCAAGAATTGTCAAAAAAAAGTTTTTGTTTGTGGACAAGAAAGCAATTCCAAAATAAATTTACTAGAAAGTTCGGTCATTAAAATCGCCTTGTCTGATCTTACTCTAATGGCCCCTCAAAAAATGAATACAATCTGTTTTGAAGCGAACTTTACTGAGAGAAAGTAAAGCTTTCTCTCTGATGCTGTGCGAAAACGGGATTTTTAAATTGCAAATCCAGCGTTACCAGAATAAAGATTTTACCTTCATTTTGAAGATTTGAAAATATTTCTCTAAAAATTAAGATTTTTGAGATTTGCAAACAGTTAGCCGATTTCGAATAAGTTTGTTCACATTTTGAACGTCGTGTGCACATATGTTGGCACGTATGTGCACGTATTTGCCTGGTCACGGCACCATTTCTTCACCACACCCGGCATTGCCTACAGACGTGCACACAACATTATAGGCATAGATGCCAGATAAATCTGGTTTAAAATTGTCAAATTCGGCGGAAAAAATCGTCAATATGATTATCGCAAATCGTCAGCTGGTAAAATGAATAATTTTTGAATATAATATGTATTTAAATGAGGAAAATGTAGTAAAACGATTCATGGTTATATTTAGTGAAAAACTACAGCATTTAATTCTTTAATAAAAAATATATATAAAAAAAATTTCACAACAAATAGACAAAATTTATTTTTTTTAATTGAAAATGTGTAAAATTCTTTAAACTTTTTATTGAAATAAAAAGAAGACATATTAAATTTTAATTGTGAATTTTATTGCCTTTTGCAAGTTCAGTTTTAGCAAATTCAATCAGTTCAATATACACATGCGAGTTGAAGTCGCCAATTTTAAGCGATATGCGTTTTCCAGAACACCTATTTGGCGATTTCAAATCGCAAAATCATACTTCTTGCGTTACATGTTTCTCAGAACACCTATTTGGCGTTTTCGAAACGAAAACGCTAAATTTAAGCGATTTGCTTTTCTCAGAACATGCCTGTTGGCTTTTTTAATTGAAAATGAGTAAAATTCTTTCAACTTTTTATTGCAATAAAAAGAAAATATATTAAATTTTAGTTGTGAATATTTTTATTTCCTTTAGCAAGCTCAGTTTTAGCAAATTCAATCAGTTAACTTCAATATACACGTGCGAGTTGAAGTAGCTAATTTTTGCGATATGCGTTTACCAGAACACCAATTATGCGATTTCAAATCGCAAAACCAAACTCCTTGCGTTATACGTTTGTTAGAACACTTATTTGGTGTTTTCAAAACGAAAACGCTAAATTTAAGCAATTTGCGCCTCTCAGAACATGCCTGAAAGATTTATAAAAGTTAAAGTTTTGAACTTATATTCAAACTTAAATCTTTTTAAAATGTGATCATACGTTTTTATTTAAAAATTTTAACAAGTTTTTGCTTACAGTCGTATAATAATTTTTTAAAGTACTATTCGCATATGATCAAATACACCTCTAACATATGCAATATACATATCTAGACTCCCAAATAAATGTTTAAATGAATAAATAAATTCACATACGCATTTATTTTACCACCGTTCTTTCTCTATCTACAGATTGCGGTACGTGCAGTGTATGCCGTAGCACCGTCATGTTGGAACCACATGTTTTCCAATCCCAATTCAACAAGTTGCGGCAAAAATAACTCTTTGATCATTGCTCTGTAGCGCTCACCATTCACAGTAACCGTCTTCGAAGAAAAAAGGTCCGATGACTCCTCCAGCGAACAGTGACTTTGTGCGAGTGTAATGTCTCTTCGTGGGCTACACGCGGATTTTCAGTGCCCCAGAAGCGTAAATTTTGCCTATTTACGTACCCGCTAAGATGGAAATGGGCCTCATCACTCATGATTATATTTGATGCAAACTCATCTTCCTCTTGGGGTCAAATAAATAGTCACCAATATTCCGTGTTCTGGAGCAGTGTAGCGTAACATTGTTTATTAACGTGTATTTCGCATGTGTTTACAACACAAATGTCAAAACAGAACTACATTAGGAGCCAATCGCAAAATTTATAGCATTTTCTGATAGGAGGATAACTCTTGCGCCACCTTGTATAAATATTTCTTTTGTTTCCTACATAAATTAACTTAAAGAAAGTATGTCTGTAGTTATAAATGTGATCTACAAAAGTCGTCAAAAACAGACCTTAAATCGTCAAATCGTCAAAGGCCAATTTTCTGCACCCAAAATCGTCAAAATGACGGTAAGTCCTCAAATATGACAGCCGTGATTATAGGTGAAAGGAAATTGATATGGCTTCGTCTAACTATATTCAATGCGAACGATGTGTCAAAATACAATTAAAATACTCATGCGATATCAGATAGGTAAGGCAGATCGCTGGATACCCCGCAATAGTCTAGGATGTCCAGCTCACTTCGGTCTAAAGTGAGATAGACAAACTCAAATTGATTCGAATGTGAGTGACTGACTAGCTTCCTATCGCAGTGACTAGCTTCCTTTTGTTTTATTACGATATCGGTAAACTAACTGTATGTTTTGAAACAACCCGTCCCAAGATATAAATATTATAAAATTTTATCAGAATCTCTAGAATGAGATCTTTGTTTTATTAATTTGTAATTAAGTTCAATTTATAATTATATTTAATGGTTGCATCATGCTAAATAACAAGCATTCGCTGCCGAGTTTATTTTTACTTTTGATATGAATAATTGAATAGAAATTTATGCACAACTACAAATACATATGTACATATATATATATACATGCATATACATGCATACACATACATAGCAAAAAATAATTTTATTACGTGTTTTTTTATATTAATTATCTCGGCTTCAAATAGTAATTTGATACCTTGAAAATTAATTTTGGAAATAATTTAAAATAGAAGATTTAATTTCCGCTATACTAAAGAGTGGGCCAAAAATTAGTGAAGAGATGCGGTTTAGAAACTTAATAACTTTTTCGTTTATGTGTTTTTTATAGTTATTTTTTCAGATCATAAAAAATACAAAATGGGTTTTGTTTTCCACAAACAAAAAAAAAATAATGTCACTTGCATAGCCCCCGTTTTTAGCATCGCTCGCCTTATAGCATTTTCCAGAACATATTCCCCCATATTCCAAGATGCGTCATCGTTGTCACATCAAGACGGCATCAATAAACACTCGGTTATACATTCTTCTTCAACAGCAATTATGTATTGTTTTATAGACCTGCGATATTTCCTAGACCTAAGCGATACATAGAGACTGTCGACAACACTCAATTGTTTTTGGCAATTAGTAAATAAATGATACAATGTTTGTGTCGACTTCATGTGATGACGATGGCGCCTAATAGAATATGGGGTATGGCAAAATTTGTGGCATTGATGCTAGAATTTCTGCAACAATGTTGTTGTATTGTCTCGGACTTATTCAGATATGTACACTGGTTGCTTTAAATATCCCCAAAGAAAATAGTCGGTTTGTCTGTTCGCCAGGTTTATCAGAAATTATTCGCTCTCGGATAAAAACGAGCGTCATTTAAGCGACATTATATTTCTCACTTGCAGCGCGACCTAAATAAATTAGTGCGTAAAGCGTAATTACAAAATCAACAATACTTTTCAACAGAAAAATCCAATTTTGGTCCACATATATCCGAGATATAGCATAAACCGATTTTTCCATGAAAGATTTCCTTTTTGGATTGGTTCAAGGGAAAAATATTTTTCCCCGATGTCGGTCCATATATATCCGAGCATATTTAGTTCAAATTTGTAATATATACATACTTGACTATCGTGAAGGGTATTGTAGATTCGGTCCATCCGAGTATACCACACTTTTACTTGTTTTTTTTTTATAAATATTTTTTTTTTCATTATTATATTTAATTATCATTATGTCATTACGTTTTTATTATTATGTTATTATTTTTTTATAAGGCTTTATTTATAAAAACATGTCAGCAGTCAGAAACAGATACAAAAGCAGCTTTTTTATGTTATTTTATTATTTGATATTTTTTTATTATTTTTTCCGTTTAATTTTTTTATTATTATTTTTATTATTATCTTTTTACTTTTTTTATTTATTTATTTATTTATTTATTTTTTTTTGTTATTATTTTCAATTATTTTTCTTATTTTAATTAATATATTTTTATACCCTTCACAAAAATGTTAAGGGTATATATAAGTTTGTGATTCCGTTTGTAATTTCTACAGTTTTTTTTTGCGACCCTATAAAGTATATATATTCTGAATCAGAATTAATGGAAAAGTCGATTAAGCGATGTCCGTCTGTCCGTCTGTCCGTCTGTCCGTCTGTCCGTCTGTCCGTCTGTCCGCTGTTGAAATACCGTTTCTGAGAAAACCATTAGACTTAGAAACTTTTTTCTTTCACCATTCTTTTACCCCATCGATTCATGGGTTTGCTATTGAAATTCAGTAATATCGGTCCACGTATAGCTGAGATATATTCAAAATTCCGAAAAAAGCCATTTTTTTTTGCAGTTTTGTATGAAAATTTTTGAAAACAAAAGTTGTTCGTTTTGCTTCAAACTTCACACACTTATTAAGCATGGTGACTAAAAGGCAAAAAAAATTTTTTTCAGATATCGGTCCATATATACCCGAGATATAGCCCAAATCGGATTTTTAATGAAAATGTCGCATAGGCGAAGCTAAATAACTTTTTTTTGCTCAAAAGCAGTTCTGGTAATAAAATTAGGTTACATAAATATGGAAAATGAAAATTTCCGATATCGGTCCATATATACCCGAGATATAGCCCAATCCGGGTTTTTCATGAAAATGTCGCGTAAGCGAACTTAAACAACTTTTTTGTGCCCAAAAGCAGTTCTGGTAATGAAATAGGGTCATATAAATATGAAAAATGAAAATTTTCGATATCGGTCCATATATACCCGAGATATAGCCCAAATCGGGGTTTTCATGAAAATGTCGCGTAAGCGAACTTAAACAATTTTTTTGTGCTCAAAAGCAGTTCTGGTAATGAAATTAGGTTACATAAATATGGAAAATGAAAATTTCCGATATCGGTCCATATATACCCGAGATATAGCCCAAATCGGGGTTTTCATGAAAATGTCGCGTAAGCGAACTTAAACAACTTTTTTGTGCTCAAAAGCAGTTCTGGTAATGAAATAGGGTCATATAAATATGAAAAATGAAAATTTTCGATATCGGTCCATATATACCCGAGATATAGCCCAAACCAGGTTTTTCATGAAAATGCCGCGTAAGCGAACTTAAACAACTTTTTTGTGCTCAAAAGCAGTTCTGGTAATGAAATTAGGTTACATATATATGAAAAATGAAAATTTCCGATATCGGTCCATATATACCCGAGATATAGCCTAGAACGGGTTTTTCATGAAAATGCCGCGTCAGCGAAATTAAACAACTTTTTTTGCTTAAAAGCGGTTCTGGTAACAAAATAAGGTTATATAAATATGAAAAATGAAAATTTCCGATATCGGTTCATATATACCGCAGATATAGCCTGGAACGGGGTTTTCATGAAATTGCCGCGTAAGCGAACTTAAACAACTTTTTTTGCTTAAAAGTAGTTCTGGTAATAAAATAAGGTTGTATAAGTATGGAATATGAAAATTTTCGATATCGGTCTATATATACCCGAGATATAGCCCAAACCGGGTTTTTCATGAAAATGTCGCGTAAGCGAACTTAAACAACTTTTTTGACCTTAAAGCAGTTCTGGTAATGAAATAAGGTTATATATGTAGGTATGAAAAATGAAAATTTCCGATATCGGTCCATATATACCCGAGATATAGCGCAAACCGGGTTTTTCATGAAAATATCGCGTAAGCGAACTTAAACAACTTTTTTCACCTTAAAGCAGTTCTGGTAATGAAATAAGGTTATATAGGTATGAAAAATGAAAATTTCCGATATCGGTCCATATATACCCGAGATATAGCGCAAACCGGGTTTTTCATGAAAATGTCGCGTAAGCGAACTTAAACAACTTTTTTTTGCTTAAAACAGTTCTGGTAATAAGATGAGGTTATATAAATATGGAAAATGAAAATTTCAGATATCGGTCCATATATACCAGAGATATAGCCTAAACCGTGGTTTTCACGAAAATGCCGCGTAAGCGAACTTAAACAACTTTTTTCACCTTAAAGCAGTTCTGGTAATAAAATAAGGTTATATAAATATGGAAAATTAAAATTTCCGATATCGGTTCATATATACCCGATATATAGCTTAACAGGTTTTTTGATGAAAATGCCGAGTAAACAACTTTTTTGTGCTCAAAAGCAGTTCTGGTAATGAAATAAGATTATATAAATATGGAAAAAGAAAAAATCCGATATCGGTCCATATATACTCGAGATATAGCCTGAACCGATTTTTCCAATAACATTTTTTTTTTTTACTGAAAAGCAGTTCTTGTTATAAAAGAAGGTTACGAAAATAGAGAAAATTAAAATTTCTGATATCGGTCCATATATACCCGAGATATAGCCTAAATCGGGTTTTTCATGAAAATATCGCGTAAGCGAACTTAAACAATTTGTTGTGCTCAAAAGCAGTTCTGGTAAAGATATAAGGTTATATAAATATGGAAAATTAAAATTTTCGATATCGGTCCATATATACCCGAGATATAGCCTGAACCGATTTTTCCATTAAAAATTTTTTTTTTTTTTTTTTTGCTGAAAAGCAATTCTCGTTATAAAAAAAGGTTACTAAAATACAGAAAATAGAAAATTCCGATATCGGTTCATATATAACCGAGCATATTTAGGTCACATTTTTAATATACTATACATATTCGTGACTATCGTGAAGGGTATTTTAGATTCGGCCCAGCCGAATATACTACACTCTTACTTGTTTTTTATTTATTTTTTTATTATTATTTTAGTATTTTTTATTTTTTTATAAGGCTTTTGTCATAAAATCTTGTCAAAAGACAGAGTCTTATTTTATTTTAATATTTATAATTTTTTATTTTATTTATTTATTTTTTTAAATTTATTGTTTTTTAAACGTTTTTTATGTATATTTTTTATGTCTCTTTTTTATTATTTTTTTTTTCTAGTTTTTTTATTTTTTTAATTTTGTTTTTATTATTATTACTTTTTTTCTTATGTTTCTTATTTTTTTCATTATTTTTATACCCTTCACAAAAATGTAAAGGGTATATATAAGTTTGTGATTCCGTTTGTAATTTCTACAGTTTTTTTTTGCGACCCTATAAAGTATATATATTCTGAATCAGAATTAATGGAAAAGTCGATTAAGCGATGTCCGTCTGTCCGTCTGTCCGTCTGTCCGCTGTTGAAATACCGTTTCTGAGAAAACCATTAGACTTAGAAACTTTTTTCTTTCACCATTCTTTTACCCCATCGATTCATGGGTTTGCTATTGAAATTCAGTAATATCGGTCCACGTATAGCTGAGATATATTCAAAATTCCGAAAAAAGCCATTTTTTTTTGCAGTTTTGTATGAAAATTTTTGAAAACAAAAGTTGTTCGTTTTGCTTCAAACTTCACACACTTATTAAGCATGGTGACTAAAAGACAAAAAAAATTTTTTTCAGATATCGGTCCATATACACCCGAGATATAGGCAAAATCGGATTTTAATGAAAATGTCGCATAGGCGAAGCTAAATAACTTTTTTTTGCTCAAAAGCAGTTCTGGTAATAAAATTAGGTTACATAAATATGGAAAATGAAAATTTCCGATATCGGTCCATATATACCCGAGATATAGCTCAAACCGGGGTTTCCATGAAAATGTCGCGTAAGCGAACTTAAACAACTTTTTTGTGCTCAAAAGAAGTTCTGGTAATGAAATAGGGTTATATAAATATGAAAAATGAAAATTTTCGATATCGGTCCATATATACCCGAGATATAGCCTAGACCGGGGTTTTCATGAAAATGCAGCGTAAGCGAACTTAAACAACTTTTTTGTGCTCAAAAGCAGTTCTGGTAATGAAATTAGGTTACATAAATATGGAAAATGAAAATTTCCGATATCGGTCCATATATACCCGAGATATAGCCTAGACCGGGGTTTTCATGAATATGTCGCGTAAGCGAACTTAAACAACTCTTTTTTGCTCAAAAGCAGTTCTGGTAATGAAATTAGGTTACATAAATATGAAAAATGAAAATTTCCGATATCGGTCCATATATACCCGAGATATAGCCCAAACCGTGTTTTTCATGAAAATGCCGCGTAAGCGAACTTAAACAATTTTTTCGCCTTAAAGCAGTTCTGGTAATAATATAAGGTGATAAAAATATGGAAAATGAAAGTTTTCGATATCGGTCCATATATACCCGAGATATAGCCCAAATCGGGTTTTTCATGAAACTGTCGCGTAAGCGAACTTAAACAACTTTTTTGTGCTCAAAAGCAGTTCTGGTAATGAAATTAGGTTACATAAATATGGAAAATGAAAATTTCCGATATCGGTCCATATATACCCGAGATATAGCCTAGACCGGGTTTTTCATGAAAATGTCGCGTAAGCGAACTTAAACAACTTTTTTTGTGCTCAAAAGCAGTTCTGGTAATGAAATTAGGTTACATAAATATGAAAAATGAAAATTTTCGATGTCGGTCCATATATACCCGAGATATAGCCCAAATCGGGTTTTTCATGAAAATGTCGCGTAAGCGAACTTAAACAACTTTTTTGTGCTCAAAAGCAGTTCTGGTAATGGAATAGGGTCATATAAATATGAAAAATGAAAATTTTCGATATCGGTCCATATATACCCGAGATATAGCCTAGACCGGGTTTTTCATGAAAATGTCGCGTAAGCGAACTTAAACAACTTTTTTGTGCTCAAAAGCAGTTCTGGTAATGAAATTAGGTTACATAAATATGGAAATGAAAATTTCCGATATCGGTCCATATATACCCGAGATATAGCCCAAATCGGGGTTTTCATAAAAAGGCCGCGTAAGCGAACTTAACAGCTTTTTTGTGCTCAAAAGCAGTTCTGGTAATGAAATTAGGTTAAATAAATATGGAAAATGAAAATTTCCGATATCGGTCTATATGTACCCGAGATATAGCCCAAATCGGGGTTTTCATGAAAATGTCGCGTAAGCGATCTTAAACAACTTTTTTTTTGCTCAAAAGCAGTTCTGGTAATGAAATAAGATTACATAAATATGGAAAATGAAAATTTCCGATATCGGTCCATATATACCCGAGATATAGCCCAAATCGGGTTTTTCATGAATATGTCGCGTAAGCGAACTTAAACAACTCTTTTTTGCTCAAAAGCAGTTCTGGTAATGAAATTAGGTTACATAAATATGAAAAATGAAAATTTCCGATATCGGTCCATATATACCCGAGATATAGCCCAAACCGTGTTTTTCATGAAAATGCCGCGTAAGCGAACTTAAACAATTTTTTCGCCTTAAAGCAGTTCTGGTAATAATATAAGGTGATAAAAATATGGAAAATGAAAGTTTTCGATATCGGTCCATATATACCCGAGATATAGCCTAAACCGGGTTTTTCATGAATACGCGGCGTAAGCGAACTAAAACAACTTTTTTTGCTTAAAAGCAGTTCTGATAGCAAAATAAGGTTATATAGGTATGGAAAATGAAAATTTCCGATATCGGTCCATATATACCCGAGATATAGCCTAAACTGCGGTTTTAATGAAAATGTCGCGTAAGTGAACTTAAACATCTTTTTTTGCTTAAAAACAGTTCTGGTAATGAAATAGGGTCATATAAATATGGAAAAAGAAAATATCCGATATCGGTCCATATATACTCGAGATATAGCCTGAACCGATTTTTCCAATAACATTTTTTTTTTGCTGAAAAGCAGTTCTTGTTATGAAAGAAGGGGACGAAAATAGAGAAAATTAAAATTTCTGATATCGGTCCATATATACCCTAGATATAGCCTAAATCGGGTTTTTCATGAAAATATCGCGTAAGCGAACTTAAACAATTTGTTGTGCTCAAAAGCAGTTCTGGTAATTATATAAGGTTATATAAATATGGAAAATTAAAATTTTCGATATCGGTCCATATATAGCCGAGATATAGCCTAAACCGATTTTTCCATTAAAAAAAATTTTTTTTTTTTGCTGAAAAGCAATTCCCGTTATAAAAGAAGGTTACTAAAATATAGAAAATAGAAAATTCCGATATCGGTTCATATATAACCGAGCATATTTAGGTCACATTTTTAATATACTATACATATTCGTGACTATCGTGAAGGGTATTTTAGATTCGGCCCAGCCGAATATACTACACTCTTACTTGTTTATTATACTTTTTTTTATTTACTTATTAGTTAATTTATTTTTAATTTTATTTTCTTCATTATTTTTCGTACTTTTTATACCCTTCACAAAAATGTAAAGGGTATATATAAGTTTGTGATTCCGTTTGTAATTTCTACAGTTTTTTTTTGCGACCCTATAAAGTATATATATTCTGAATCAGAATTAATGGAAAAGTCGATTAAGCGATGTCCGTCTGTCCGTCTGTCCGTCTGTCCGTCTGTCCGCTGTTGAAATACCGTTTCTGAGAAAACCATTAGACTTAGAAACTTTTTTCTTTCACCATTCTTTTACCCCATCGATTCATGGGTTTGCTATTGAAATTCAGTAATATCGGTCCACGTATAGCTGAGATATATTCAAAATTCCGAAAAAAGCCATTTTTTTTTTGCAGTTTTGTATGAAAATTTTTGAAAACAAAAGTTGTTCGTTTTGCTTCAAACTTCACACACTTATTAAGCATGGTGACTAAAAGACAAAAAAAAATTTTTTCAGATATCGGTCCATATACACCCGAGATATAGGCAAAATCGGATTTTAATGAAAATGTCGCATAGGCGAAGCTAAATAACTTTTTTTTGCTCAAAAGCAGTTCTGGTAATAAAATTAGGTTACATAAATATGGAAAATGAAAATTTCCGATATCGGTCCATATATACCCGAGATATAGCTCAAACCGGGGTTTCCATGAAAATGTCGCGTAAGCGAACTTAAACAACTTTTTTGTGCTCAAAAGAAGTTCTGGTAATGAAATAGGGTTATATAAATATGAAAAATGAAAATTTTCGATATCGGTCCATATATACCCGAGATATAGCCTAGACCGGGGTTTTCATGAAAATGCAGCGTAAGCGAACTTAAACAACTTTTTTGTGCTCAAAAGCAGTTCTGGTAATGAAATTAGGTTACATAAATATGGAAAATGAAAATTTCCGATATCGGTCCATATATACCCGAGATATAGCCTAGACCGGGGTTTTCATGAAAATGCCGCGTAAGCGAACTTAAACAACTTTTTTGTGCTCAAAAGCAGTTCTGGTAATGAAATTAGGTTACATAAATATGAAAAATGAAAATTTCCGATATCGGTCCATATATACCCGAGATATAGCCCAAATCGGGTTTTTCATGAAACTGTCGCGTAAGCGAACTTAAACAACTTTTTTGTGCTCAAAAGCAGTTCTGGTAATGAAATTAGGTTACATAAATATGGAAAATGAAAATTTCCGATATCGGTCCATATATGTATACCCGAGATATAGCCTAGACCGGGTTTTTCATGAAAATGTCGCGTAAGCGAACTTAAACAACTTTTTTTGTGCTCAAAAGCAGTTCTGGTAATGAAATTAGGTTACATAAATATGAAAAATGAAAATTTTCGATGTCGGTCCATATATACCCGAGATATAGCCCAAATCGGGTTTTTCATGAAAATGTCGCGTAAGCGAACTTAAACAACTTTTTTGTGCTCAAAAGCAGTTCTGGTAATGGAATAGGGTCATATAAATATGAAAAATGAAAATTTTCGATATCGGTCCATATATACCCGAGATATAGCCTAGACCGGGTTTTTCATGAAAATGTCGCGTAAGCGAACTTAAACAACTTTTTTGTGCTCAAAAGCAGTTCTGGTAATGAAATTAGGTTACATAAATATGGAAATGAAAATTTCCGATATCGGTCCATATATACCCGAGATATAGCCCAAATCGGGGTTTTCATAAAAAGGCCGCGTAAGCGAACTTAACAGCTTTTTTGTGCTCAAAAGCAGTTCTGGTAATGAAATTAGGTTACATAAATATGGAAAATGAAAATTTCCGATATCGGTCTATATGTACCCGAGATATAGCCCAAATCGGGGTTTTCATGAAAATGTCGCGTAAGCGATCTTAAACAACTTTTTTTTTGCTCAAAAGCAGTTCTGGTAATGAAATAAGAT
Source organism: Thecocarcelia acutangulata (assembly GCA_914767995.1). Taxonomy (NCBI): domain Eukaryota; kingdom Metazoa; phylum Arthropoda; class Insecta; order Diptera; family Tachinidae; genus Thecocarcelia; species Thecocarcelia acutangulata. The sequence goes on along the minus strand of OU612097.1, from coordinate 96,384,964 downwards.
TACATAAATATGGAAAATGAAAATTTCCGATATCGGTCCATATATACCCGAGATATAGCCCAAATCGGGTTTTTCATGAATATGTCGCGTAAGCGAACTTAAACAACTCTTTTTTGCTCAAAAGCAGTTCTGGTAATGAAATTAGGTTACATAAATATGAAAAATGAAAATTTCCGATATCGGTCCATATATACCCGAGATATAGCCCAAACCGTGTTTTTCATGAAAATGCCGCGTAAGCGAACTTAAACAATTTTTTCGCCTTAAAGCAGTTCTGGTAATAATATAAGGTGATAAAAATATGGAAAATGAAAGTTTTCGATATCGGTCCATATATACCCGAGATATAGCCTAAACCGGGTTTTTCATGAATACGCGGCGTAAGCGAACTAAAACAACTTTTTTTGCTTAAAAGCAGTTCTGATAGCAAAATAAGGTTATATAGGTATGGAAAATGAAAATTTCCGATATCGGTCCATATATACCCGAGATATAGCCTAAACTGCGGTTTTAATGAAAATGTCGCGTAAGTGAACTTAAACATCTTTTTTTGCTTAAAAACAGTTCTGGTAATGAAATAGGGTCATATAAATATGGAAAAAGAAAATATCCGATATCGGTCCATATATACTCGAGATATAGCCTGAACCGATTTTTCCAATAACATTTTTTTTTTTGCTGAAAAGCAGTTCTTGTTATGAAAGAAGGGGACGAAAATAGAGAAAATTAAAATTTCTGATATCGGTCCATATATACCCTAGATATAGCCTAAATCGGGTTTTTCATGAAAATATCGCGTAAGCGAACTTAAACAATTTGTTGTGCTCAAAAGCAGTTCTGGTAATTATATAAGGTTATATAAATATGGAAAATTAAAATTTTCGATATCGGTCCATATATAGCCGAGATATAGCCTAAACCGATTTTTCCATTAAAAAAAATTTTTTTTTTTTGCTGAAAAGCAATTCCCGTTATAAAAGAAGGTTACTAAAATATAGAAAATAGAAAATTCCGATATCGGTTCATATATAACCGAGCATATTTAGGTCACATTTTTAATATACTATACATATTCGTGACTATCGTGAAGGGTATTTTAGATTCGGCCCAGCCGAATATACTACACTCTTACTTGTTTATTCTTTTTTTATAATTTTTTTTATATTCTTTTATTTAATTTGTTTTATAAACAATTGAGTTTCTTTTTGTGTTTTGACAGGTATTATTAAAGCATTTTTCTTTTTAAATTCTCAACAATTTGCTCAGATTATTGGGATATATCTTTCAAAAATTTCCAAAGTCTACTGATGATTAGGATAGCTCCTATGAAATGTCGACATATAGATAGCTGGGAAACATAGAACACCAGCTATTTATAATTTTTTATTTATTTATTTTATTTTATTTTATTTTATTTTATTTTATTTTATTTTATTTTATTTTATTTTATTTTATTTTATTTTATTTTATTTTATTTTATTTTATTTTATTTTATTTTATTTTATTTTATTTTATTTTATTTTATTTTATTTTATTTTATTTTATTTTATTTTATTTTATTTTATTTTATTTTATTTTATTTTATTTTATTTTATTTTATTTTATTTTATTTTATTTCATTTTATTTTCTTTTCTTTTCTTTTCTTTTATTTTATTTTATTTTATTTTATTTTATTTTATTTTATTTTATTTTATTTTATTTTATTTTATTTTATTTTATTTTATTTTATTTTATTTTATTTTATTTTATTTTTATTATTATTGCATTTTTGATTATTGCATAATTTTGTATTATTTTATTATTTTTTAAATTTTTTTTCTAAGACTTTATTCATAAAACATATTTTATTTTTATTAAACCTTTTTTTCTATACAAAATTTGTCAAATAAGCGTTTTATAAACAAACAAGTAAGAGTGTAGTATATTCGGCTGGGCCGAATCTAAAATACCCTTCACGATAGTCACGAATATGTATAGTATATTAAAAATGTGACCTAAATATGCTCGGTTATATATGAACCGATATCGGAATTTTCTATTTTCTATATTTTAGTAACCTTCTTTTATAACGGGAATTGCTTTTCAGCAAAAAAAAAAAATTTTTTTTAATGGAAAAATCGGTTTAGGCTATATCTCGGCTATATATGGACCGATATCGAAAATTTTAATTTTCCATATTTATATAACCTTATATAATTACCAGAACTGCTTTTGAGCACAACAAATTGTTTAAGTTCGCTTACGCGATATTTTCATGAAAAACCCGATTTAGGCTATATCTAGGGTATATATGGACCGATATCAGAAATTTTAATTTTCTCTATTTTCGTCCCCTTCTTTCATAACAAGAACTGCTTTTCAGCAAAAAAAAAAATGTTATTGGAAAAATCGGTTCAGGCTATATCTCGAGTATATATGGACCGATATCGGATATTTTCTTTTTCCATATTTATATGACCCTATTTCATTACCAGAACTGTTTTTAAGCAAAAAAAGATGTTTAAGTTCACTTACGCGACATTTTCATTAAAACCGCAGTTTAGGCTATATCTCGGGTATATATGGACCGATATCGGAAATTTTCATTTTCCATACCTATATAACCTTATTTTGCTATCAGAACTGCTTTTAAGCAAAAAAAGTTGTTTTAGTTCGCTTACGCCGCGTATTCATGAAAAACCCGGTTTAGGCTATATCTCGGGTATATATGGACCGATATCGAAAACTTTCATTTTCCATATTTTTATCACCTTATATTATTACCAGAACTGCTTTAAGGCGAAAAAATTGTTTAAGTTCGCTTACGCGGCATTTTCATGAAAAACACGGTTTGGGCTATATCTCGGGTATATATGGACCGATATCGGAAATTTTCATTTTTCATATTTATGTAACCTAATTTCATTACCAGAACTGCTTTTGAGCAAAAAAGAGTTGTTTAAGTTCGCTTACGCGACATATTCATGAAAAACCCGATTTGGGCTATATCTCGGGTATATATGGACCGATATCGGAAATTTTCATTTTCCATATTTATGTAATCTTATTTCATTACCAGAACTGCTTTTGAGCAAAAAAAAAGTTGTTTAAGATCGCTTACGCGACATTTTCATGAAAACCCCGATTTGGGCTATATCTCGGGTACATATAGACCGATATCGGAAATTTTCATTTTCCATATTTATGTAACCTAATTTCATTACCAGAACTGCTTTTGAGCACAAAAAAGCTGTTAAGTTCGCTTACGCGGCCTTTTTATGAAAACCCCGATTTGGGCTATATCTCGGGTATATATGGACCGATATCGGAAATTTTCATTTCCATATTTATGTAACCTAATTTCATTACCAGAACTACTTTTGAGCACAAAAAAGTTGTTTAAGTTCGCTTACGCGACATTTTCATGAAAAACCCGGTCTAGGCTATATCTCGGGTATATATGGACCGATATCGAAAATTTTCATTTTTCATATTTATATGACCCTATTCCATTACCAGAACTGCTTTTGAGCACAAAAAAGTTGTTTAAGTTCGCTTACGCGACATTTTCATGAAAAACCCGATTTGGGCTATATCTCGGGTATATATGGACCGACATCGAAAATTTTCATTTTTCATATTTATGTAACCTAATTTCATTACCAGAACTGCTTTTGAGCACAAAAAAAGTTGTTTAAGTTCGCTTACGCGACATTTTCATGAAAAACCCGGTCTAGGCTATATCTCGGGTATATATGGACCGATATCGGAAATTTTCATTTTCCATATTTATGTAACCTAATTTCATTACCAGAACTGCTTTTGAGCACAAAAAAGTTGTTTAAGTTCGCTTACGCGACAGTTTCATGAAAAACCCGATTTGGGCTATATCTCGGGTATATATGGACCGATATCGGAAATTTTCATTTTTCATATTTATGTAACCTAATTTCATTACCAGAACTGCTTTTGAGCACAAAAAAGTTGTTTAAGTTCGCTTACGCGGCATTTTCATGAAAACCCCGGTCTAGGCTATATCTCGGGTATATATGGACCGATATCGGAAATTTTCATTTTCCATATTTATGTAACCTAATTTCATTACCAGAACTGCTTTTGAGCACAAAAAAGTTGTTTAAGTTCGCTTACGCTGCATTTTCATGAAAACCCCGGTCTAGGCTATATCTCGGGTATATATGGACCGATATCGAAAATTTTCATTTTTCATATTTATATAACCCTATTTCATTACCAGAACTTCTTTTGAGCACAAAAAAGTTGTTTAAGTTCGCTTACGCGACATTTTCATGGAAACCCCGGTTTGAGCTATATCTCGGGTATATATGGACCGATATCGGAAATTTTCATTTTCCATATTTATGTAACCTAATTTTATTACCAGAACTGCTTTTGAGCAAAAAAAAGTTATTTAGCTTCGCCTATGCGACATTTTCATTAAAATCCGATTTTGCCTATATCTCGGGTGTATATGGACCGATATCTGAAAAAAATTTTTTTTTGTCTTTTAGTCACCATGCTTAATAAGTGTGTGAAGTTTGAAGCAAAACGAACAACTTTTGTTTTCAAAAATTTTCATACAAAACTGCAAAAAAAAATGGCTTTTTTCGGAATTTTGAATATATCTCAGCTATACGTGGACCGATATTACTGAATTTCAATAGCAAACCCATGAATCGATGGGGTAAAAGAATGGTGAAAGAAAAAAGTTTCTAAGTCTAATGGTTTTCTCAGAAACGGTATTTCAACAGCGGACAGACGGACAGACGGACAGACGGACAGACGGACAGACGGACATCGCTTAATCGACTTTTCCATTAATTCTGATTCAGAATATATATACTTTATAGGGTCGCAAAAAAAAACTGTAGAAATTACAAACGGAATCACAAACTTATATATACCCTTTACATTTTTGTGAAGGGTATAAAAATATATTTTTTATGAATAGCAATTATTTTTTTTTTTTTTTTTTATGTATATATTTTTGATTTTTTTTAATAATATTGTAAGATTTATCTTCCGTTTATAAAACAACCTACATAAATCAAAGCTAATTTTTAATATAGTTTTTGTGTACAAAGAAATATTACTGATCAACCCAAAGTACAACATATATATGTGTATAAAGTACATGAACCTAACCTACCTATAATATTTTTATTTGGATTTGTAGGCATGTATTTTGTAATAATTTTAACATAAGCAAAGTGTGGTCTGTTGCAGGTACTTAAGATAGATAACATATACCTTGGATCAACCAAAAAAAACTTATACTTGTACTTGTAAATTTGATTTATTTATGTCTAGTTTTGCACATACCCCATTAGTTTTTAATTTATTTCAAGAATTTACATTGATTACTTGATAAGTATTTAAGAATATCAACTTTTTTAGCTAAAGAGTATATTTTTATTTAAAAAAAAAACTCCAAATCGTAACTTTTACTTTTATCAACATTTTTTACAGAAATTAAATGATGCTTATTTTTTACAAGACAGTTGGCTTTGTTCTACACTCCGCATGCAATTTTTATTTTCAAAACTTTATCAAAAAATCAAAATTTGAAACAACAATGCTTTCGGAATTCCAAATAAATATCTTTCAAAGTCCCCTCTTTTCTATTTTAAAGTTTTCTTTTCCAAGGTGCACAACTACTTTTTATATCGTTGTACCACAAATTTCTTGTGCAGTCTTCGAGACACCTTTTATTGTAAGAAACTGTTGAGTGATGCACGTGCAGTGCAGTTTATTTTTTTCTATTAATAAATTAATTAATTGTCACTAAAACACTTATACGATGTGAATTGAATAAAAAATGCACTTTGGTCTTAAATACATTCTTATTGTATTAAAGGAAAAAATGAATAAGAAGAAAAAAAAACCAAAGAAACTAGAATTTTTATTTTTGACTGAAATAAATCCAATCATCTCTTGACTCTACATAATAAATCAATTGTATTAAAGAAAAAAAGCAAGAAAAGCTATATTTTTATATTTGGCCGAAATAAATCGATTTGTTTATAGTATTAAGAATATCTAAACTACTTTAAATGGTGCATTAAGATTTTTTGTGCTATAAAAATCAAAGATGCTCACGTCACATTTTATTTATTGCCTTCCTTTAAGTTAACAACGATTGTACATTGTTGTTAAATATAAATCTAATTAGGTCACTAGCCAATCGCATTACAAGATTTGTTCAACTTGAGAATTTTTCATCAAGTTTGATACTTTGTGAAAAAAAACTCTCTTAATTGCACTTTTCCCGAATTTGTTAAAATAAGAATATTATTTAATTTTTATAATTTCATAAAATACAAAACAATATTTACACAGCATTATTAATTTTCAAGGTCGATACGAAGACTTCAATTAATTTTGTTTAAAGTAAATAAATAGCACAACATATGAAAGATAATTTTAAATGAAATAGAAAGCGCTCAGAACATCGAGCGCTTTGCTTGCAAATTTATTAGACGAGCCGTTCGGTTGTGTTCTGTAAACAACACATTAACCAAAATGAACAAAATTTAAGTAAAAACAAGAGAAATTTACTGTTCGAAAAACAGAACATTAGGAAAAAAAGTTTGAACCCATTATACATATTTTACTCACATACGGGCCTTTTGCTTTGACATATGTATATATCGTTATAACTTGAACAATGTATACAAGAAATTAATTTTAAATAAATTTTTTTAGAGAAAATCAGATAAAATAACCGTTTCCGGATTTTATCTAAAAATCGTAATAAATTCCGTAAAATGTCTTCAGGAATTTTTTAATGAAAGTGTTTTAAACTGAGCACACCTACATTCATACATATGTATGTAAATAAGTATATAAATATGTATACAGACCTATTCATCCATATGTATTTATACACATATTTAAGATCACAAAGTCACAAATATAGCGTTGTACCTATTTAAAATTGTTACCAAATTGTTTATTTGCATATTCATATGTGTAGAAAATACACACACGTGTATAAATATACTTCTTATATATTACACGAATGTAAAAATATTGAAATTTTGTTACAAATATTTTATAGTAAAAAACTTATCCATTCTGTTTGAATTTTTCATCCGAGAACAACGCAGTTTATTATTTTTTTTTTTATGTGCACGAATGAATAACAATGAACGTACACACAATTTAAATTTTATTTTTTACATACCTAGTCCAAAGAATAATAAATGGCTGTTGGTTCTTGTTAAAAATCCAAATAACGTTGCAAATAATTTTGTTAATCCAAGCGTGAAAAATGCGTTTAAATGAGCACCATATTCATGTTCATCCTGATGATAATCAATGGCTGCTATAACCAAGGTACGACCTATACCCAACGCCAACAAGCAAGCAACAGTAATGGATAATTTACGAGATTCGGCTAGTTTACGTGGCCTTGATGCCACTAAGCCCATAGAAAACACAAACATTCCAATGCCAACATCCATGAGACCAGCTCCATAACGTCGTGTTTTCCGAAAATCCTTGGGAAAACTTTTAAAGTCTATTGCCAAGATACAGACTGCAGTGATTATATTTATTGAAGAACGGATTAGAGTGAAGAGCGCAGGTCTGCGGCCGAATACAAAATCTCTCTTGGCAGCCAACTGCCAGCATTTTGTGCGCCAAATTAAAAAGCTAAACACTATGAAAGCTAAAAACACTACAGGCTCTACGAACCGATTGGCAACATTCACACTGACAATTACAGGAATCATGATCACAGAATATTCTATTGTATAGCGCAACCATATTTTATATTTGTCACCTTTTTTGTCCGTTACAAAACAATAAATTACGACGCGGGCTAGTGTCGTTGCTAATAATGTAACAATAATCGTACATTGTATGTGTAGAACTCTATAAAAACTTTCAACAGCATGCTTATCGTATTTTCCCATTGCGTGGGATATCTCACTTATTGAACACTTTGGCAATATTTCTGATTGCCACCGCTGATCAACCGTTGAGCATTGCAATAGCTCCGAGGCCAACGATAGACTATGTTTATATGGCGTAGAAGCATTACACAAATATAAATTAAAATTGCTTTTATCGACATCATCATTATGACAAGTTTCCTTAATACAATTTGATAGAATATTGTTAGCAATCATGATTGAACTTTGTTCTTGTTTGTAATTGAGTTAATTTTATATCGTTGTTTTACGAGCACTTCAAATAATTTATTGTTCAAGATAAAGTTTTAAGTTTTATAGACATATTTGATTTGAATGATAATAGCTATCGATGCTTATAAAAAAATATCAATAAATTTTATACATAGAAAGAACAAACAAAAATAAAAAATTTTGAGAATTTCTTCCTTTATTGTAAACACAAACAGCTGTTTGCTTAGTAGATGTGTTGAGTAAATTTGTCAATACAAAAGGGCTGCCAGAGCACAAAAACGTAATACCACAGATATAAAAATATTTAATACCGCGAAAAATTAAATTGGTTTGCATAAATCCACAAGTATTAAACAAAATCGTAACAAAATGTTGTCCGCGTGCAAATAATATGTGTAAAAATCTGTTGCAACTTATCTGCTTTGATTGTATATTGACTAAAGTGGAGTAGACAAAGTAACATGCTTAAATGCATGGTAATATTATATGTGAAAGCTCTTTAGCGTGTACAACAACGACAATGCTTGCTAGAAAGCCACAAATGTTGAATTTCATTGTAAAAAAACAAAATATAAAAAGAAAAATAAAATACAATAAAGTAAAATAAAATAAACTGAAATGAAATAAAATAAAACAAAATAAAATAATATAACATTAAATAAAATAAAGTGAAATAAAATAATCGAAAAAGTAATAAAAATAAAACTATAAAATTTTAAAACATCTATACCAATAAAAATTATAAATAGCTTGTTTTCTATGTTTCCCAGCTATCTATATGTCGACATTTCATAGGAACTACCCTAATCATCAGTAGACTTTGGAAATTTTTGAAAGATATTCTCAAACATTCAACTTTATATCCCAGCAATATAAATAAATTGTTGAGAATTTAAAAGAAAAATGTTCTAATAATACCTGTCAAAACACAAAAAACAAGCCTTTTCATTTATTCTCCTCTCTAACATTTCTTTACACCTTTCAAACAAATGAACAACCGTTGGTTGCTACGATTTGCTTTTTGAAAGTATCGAAAAGCAGAGAACAAAAATTCAAACAATTAATTAATTAATTAATTAATTAATTGTTTGAATTTTAAAACATCTCAAGATAACAAACAAACATAAAATACAAGGCATCTTTAATAAGTAGTGGCAGAATTACAAAACATACAACATGTATTTTATTAGTACAATTTCGAACAGTTGTCAAAATTTTGTTTGGAAAAGCAAGGAAGTCCATGTGTTTTTGACAAATTTACGCAAAGGAATCGAAAGACAGCTGTGCTTATACCACTACCATATAAAAGCTGCCTTGCATAAAATAAAAATCAGGCTGTTTTGAAATTTATTGTTCTCTGATTTTTCTTTATCAAACAAGCACCACAAAACTCAAATATATGAATAATGAGCCATCGAGCATGAATTTGCCAAGCGGATATATGTACCCCGTTAAGTTTCAAAATTCTATTGTAAAATATATAGTATGTATGTCAAAAATTTATATTAAATTTTCTCTCCCCTTTATTAGTCAGTTTAAGTTTTACAGCAGCAATATTACGGTTTTAGAAACAAAGCTTACGAGTACATAATTTTTTTTTTTTTTAATTTTAATTTTTTTTTATATGTAGCTATATTCACGTTTTTTTTTTTGATTCCTTGCACTTATGTGTCGGCATTCTATAGATAGGATTGAAATCTTTGAATAAAATGTTCAAACATATCACTCCTTTATTGCAACATAGTCATAAATAAAAAAGCTTGTTTCGAGAAAAACGCATTTCAAATTTTTAGCTTCCATACAAGTCTTAGCAAAAATTTTTAGAAAATATCTTCTAAAGGAAACAGCTTAAAAGTAATTTGAATAAAATTTTGCCACAATATAAAAGGTAGTACTGTTAACAATCCTGCATTGTTAACTCGAAAAGTTAATTTTTTGAGATATGACTATGTTGCAATAAAGGAGCGATATGGCTCTTTATACTAATTTTTTCAAGATAAATTTGTTCAAATAAATAATCTCAAACTTTACTCTTCTTAAATGGCTGAATATATTTTTCAAAGCTTTCTACAATAAAATATGTTAAATGTCAACATAACAACATCTGTTTATATTTTCCATTTAATATAAATGTTAGCAGATAAATAAATAATAGTAACCTCAATTGATTTCAAATACTATTTTACAGTACTTTTCATTTCATTTTTTTCAGAACATGCTATCGAAGGTTAATAATAATGGAGTTTACGTATGGTAACACTCAAGCTAAATTCTCTGAAGTACGGTATCTTTGCGCTTTGATGTTATAAAAACAAAGTATAAGTGAAACCACATTTCTGAAAGAAATTTAAATATTTTATTTAAATTAGCTTTATAAATATAAAAATTTAAACAATGTAAGTACATTAAATTACATATTAAGTAACTACAATTCGTCTTTAAGTGTAGCCTCTTTTTGATAACTTTGAAACTCTTTATGGTTATTCACATGTTCGGCAGCCTTCTGAACTAAACGCGAAAATTCTTTAATATTAAAAACGTAATTTGTGAATTTGGCATGTGCTCCTCCTTCAGGATGATGTCCTGCATCTTCAGGATATACTAAGTGACGATGTTCCCATGTTATGTAGTTGACACCTCTAAGACGAGCCAAATCCTTATAGCAATTCGGGTCTTCGCAGTTATAGAGTTCGAATATTGTTGCCCAGTTTGGTAGAAATAAAAGATGGGTCAATCCAGCTCCATGCATTCCTATCAAAATGTCTGTGTTGCGTGTTATTTTAAGCTGCTGAAGGAATGATAAATCTCTAAAAAGAAAATTATTTTTGGCGTTTAGCTAAATTATCGTTTTTCTTTTTAGATTTTAAGCAATAACTAATAGCAAAAATTTCCTCTAAATGATCAATGTGTATTTATTTAAATTCAATTGAATTTTCAAAGAATTTTAATTAAATTGCTTATTGCAATTTTATTATAAACCATACGACTGAATTTTTCAATTAAACAATTATACGTTGGGAGTATCAAAGGACAATTAAGTGTTATTTAGAATATTCGTGTAATTTTGAAAATGTGCTGAAAATACTTTGTTAAGGAACATGGCAACTGCAGAGCATGAAAAATTGCGGAAGTTAGAAAATAACTACTAATTGATAAAACAGAAAAATTTTTTCGTTTGCAAAAAGCAAATAAAAGGTTAATAACCTAAATGGGAAAAAAGATTTAGGTAAACTATTAATTTCTAAACTTTGCAAAATATTTCAAAATGCTATTTTTCTTGAAAAAGTGTACTAACACATGTTATTGATTTACGTACACATGCATATAAAAAGATGAGCTAGCTGCTGGTTAATAAGTAGGCTTTAAATACTAATTTTGAACTTCGTCAAAAGTGATCATTTTGGAATCTTACCTCTCATATGATATTTTATTTACAATTAAGTTATTATTTTTTTCTATTTCTTTCAGCAATTGCTCTTCGTTCAAAACACGTCTATATTTGGTCCTTCGGGAAAGAAATGTAACTCGGATTTTTTCTTTCGGAGGTTCGAAGGGCACTCTTAATCGATGTAAGATAAACTCTGAAAACGCTCTAAACAAGCCGCTACTATGGCATCCTTGTATCTATAGTTTTAATGTAAAAGGAAATAAAAAGAAAAAATCTGTAATCATATTAATGTTACTAATAAAATGAATTACGTTTTGAAACTTACGATTGGTGTATTGTAATATAAACCGAATATCATACGGGGAAGCAAAGGTAAAACAACATTCCTAAAGCAAATTCGTTTTCCTTTCACCTGATCAAGTGTCCATATTGGATTATGTGAAAACGCTTTAAATGCATCTGCAAATGGTGAGTCATATGGGTAAGTTTCCCAAACTATTATCTGGGTATTTGTATCAAATGATGTGTAGTGAGATTGATTGACGAACAATGTAGCGTAAAGGTTAAAAAAATCACAAAAGTGATGATACATATTATATGAAGCATCGATTTTCATTAAAAATGTGGGCGTGTTTATAAACATATCACATTCTTCATTTTCATCATTTAACGTTTTTTGTGACTGCACAAAATTTCTTAGTTCAGGTGACCACGATTGTAGAGCACCCATGTGATCTAATTCGATTTTCAGTTTTGTTTCGTTAAGTCTGCAGTATCCTTTTATTTGTCCAGGACCAAGAACATCCATATGATAACGAATACGTTCATTTCTTTTCGCTAAATCACGAAAATCTATCAATAAGTACCTTCCGCGGCAAAACCTTAAATATTTTGTACATTCTAGTGAAGAATCTGTTACAAAATCTGCTTCGCACATTAGTAACAATTCGTCTATTTGATGTTGTATGTAGCCAAAATCAGCTTGGTTATAAAACGTATTTACTTGAGTCTCCTTATTTTTTATCCAGCCCGTATGAGCTTCCGGACAAGAAGGCGTTTGGAAACGATTCAATTTCTCACAGTCTGCTTCATAACCCCAGCATGCCTTTTCATCTGAAGCTAAAATGTTCAAATTAGAACTACGGCAATCGTCATTTTCTTCACACTTTTCCTTAACTTTGTTAAATATGTTTAAATACCGTTTTAAATGGTCTGGAGGTAAATCTGGTAAAATGCATTGTGTGGTTTCACATCCGCAATAATAAACAGTCATCAATGCTAATGGTATGAGTATTAAAGTTTTCTCCATTGTTTATGGCTTTTAGTTCTTTTAATATGTATATTAATTTCATTAAACTAGTTTAAACACTTCATTCCCTTTTGATATAAGTATGTGAAAAAATCAGAACAACATGTTTGCTTCACTTTGATTTGAATCGAAATATTATTTAGGTTTTGGGAAACTTTATAATAGCCTTGAAATTCGTATTGCAAAATATAACACGTTTTTGTACATATACTTCATGTGATGACCTCACACTTGAACTACAATCGTTTAATGTGTTTTTGGAGATAAGTTTCTATTCGGTAATAATATTATTTTACGCTGTTAATTGATATCCAATGATTTGTTTACAACCTCCACAAAACTTAGTTAGACATACCGGCTTTTATTTTATAATTATGTATTCATTGCTTTTCTCCTCTTCATATTAATCAAGTCTTAGAACTATACTTTAAACGTTTGCTGCTTTCTGCCCAACTTTGCCAACTGACTGGCATGGTTTGTTTAAACTTTAGAATTTAGCTTGTAAATCTGGTTTTTCTCTTGTTGGCACGATAAAAGTTGTATGTACATAAGCTTTATCATTTTATTGTCTGCTGCTTGCTCACAAGTAACATTTCACATCTGTTTAGTTTAATTTTAGCGTATGCTACCAATTATTCATCTTGGATACATACCTACATACAAATGCACCTACTTGAGGTTTACACACACGTCCATTTGTTTATAATCATTCACTTGTTTGTTTATAAAAGAGAAGCGGATTTTTAAGCGCTGTTTTTTCGGTTTGATTACATACACAAAACAATGTTTTTATACATATGTATGTGTGTTAGTTGGATGTGCGAGAATCGCGCAGTTTTGAGAGTTTGTTTACTACAACAGCTGGTAATGTTTGTATACAAATGTTCAAAACACATGGCTTCCATAGAAAACGTTTCACTTTTTGAAAACGTAACTGCAAATGCAGGGTAGTTAGAAAATTATTTAATTAACACATTAATTGAAGCAAAAAAAAATGCATTCGTATTCATAAAAAATATTTATATTTATTTAACTCTTATTTGATAAAATTTTCTACAGAAATAACAGTTTAATAAACGTACAATATTTTTTTTATGAATAAAGCTATAGATCATTAATTTTACCAAACAACTTGAAATTTCGTTAACGGAGTTTTTATTCCGTAGGAAGTTTTATATTCGTTTGGCTTGCGTTTTCCAAACCTCTTATGCGTAGAGGTATGTTCCGGTAGATAAACCTATCTTAGCGAATATGCTTTAAATTCTTGCATGTGAAATATGTACAAAACCACTCGTATTAAGGATGCCAACGGGGAAAAAATTTCAGATAATACATGACAAACTAAAATTTTTAACTAATATATTTATATTACCGTGACACTTTCAACTATAAAAGCACAAAGGCACATTTTTCCTCCTGATATTTTGACTTACTTGAGGTGTTTTTCAAAATACATTCATTTCACTTGCTTATTGTTTATTAATCGAGCCCTTAGGCCCTCCCATTATACGAATATTTGCGCAATAAAAATTTTGAGAAATTAGAGATGCAAGAGCTTTTATTTATTTATGAATAATTTTTTTTGCTTGAAACTTTAACATTTTTAAGAGTAAAGTCCGGTAAATTTGGGAGAAAAATAAATACGACATTACAAACAAATGTTTTTGAAATGTCAGGAACACAAAAAGGAATTCAAAAAATTATTTATTGGAAAAGAATAACTTGTAGCAAACTTTTAAATATCTCATGAAAATTAAAGTCGAAGCTCAGAATAGTTAAAATGGTCAGTCGGATTGAGAAAGGTTCTTGATTATATCTGGCTCTCAAGCTGCAACACATAAATAAAAAAGAATTGTTTAAAAATATTTTTTAGTTTTTTTTTTTTTAAATTTGGTTTTAATTATTCTGTTGATAAGCGGCAATGATAAAAACATAAAAAAAGTTATCAGTTGCGCTGTCAATTTCTCTTGATATGAATTCGAGTTCTCTGTACACAAAGTAAGCGAAGAAGTGTAGAGTAGAGTTAGACTTACTTGGTAAGTCGGCAGTAGGCAGTTCCAATACAATCTCGCATACTTTTTAAGTCGGCAGTAGGCAGCTCGAATACAATTTCGCTTACTTTGTAAGTAGGTCAAAGACGTTCTGCGCACTTCAGGCTTTTGGGAATACTCCATTATTTTTTCACTAAAAGTTTTTTCTTTTATTTTTTCACTAAATGTTTTATCTTTCTTTGTACCGCTCTAAGCAATCTTATAAATGCTTTAGCACAGATTTTGTTAATTAAAATTTTTGTAACGTAGTTTAACAAAGACCGCGAATGTTTGATTTACAACTAAAAAATAAAATACGTATAAATGTGATACAAAAGATGAACGTAATTCATTTTTGCCATATACTTTGTAAGTTAGCATACATTGGTCACACAGAGATGCACACATTATTGAAGAGAAGTAATATGATAGGCAGTGTTCGCCGCTGGGGCATTTGCACAACACAAGAAAAAGATCGAATAAAAGATATACAAAAGAAAGTCTACACACAGAAAATATGCGAAAAATTTTGAGTATTAATTTTCTTACAATCACCCTATTAACATCACAGGTTTGTTACGTTGTACGAAAATTTGATAAACCCATTAACATCTGGTTGTCAAATATTTGTCATATTTGACTTTTACAACTGTTGTCCAAGGGTATTTTTATTATTATTTTTTTCTTCCAATACTAATTTATCTAAAAGTATATATATAATATTTTTACCATGAGAGACCCACCCAAAAGGTAAGAAATTGTACTTTAAAAATTAGTACGTTATTTGAATGTTTCTATTACTAGTTTGGGCATAACGATTACAACTCCGGGTAGTACCACAAACTCAGGAGCACCATCTACCTCAGGAAGGCAAAACAGTCTGGAAGATATTAATCTAGATCAATTTTTGAAAACATCAAACTATGAAGATACCGTGAAACAATTGGATATATACTATGGCATTGGTAGGTGTCTGCAAATGATGTTGCTAATGTATTTATATATGTTTGTATATTAACCATTATTTGTTTTATATTAATTTTATTATTACATAACATTGTTTAGTCTGAACAATCACATTCATTTATATTTATATAGTGGCTTAATTCGAGAATGCTTCGTTGTGCAAAAATATATTTAATTGGTTAGGATCTATTTTTAACAACGTGCATACTTTATAAAACGCAAATTCTTTCTCTCACTTTTGCTCTCTTTTTTTTTTATTTGCCTTTCGAAAACAATTTGTTGATGTAAACAAATTAAATTAGACGCTAATCGTTGTTGTTATTTTAGTTTGTTTATAAACAAAACTAAAAGTGTTTTTAATACGATTTCATTAGTAGTTTTATTGCTATCATCAAGAAAAATGAAATTTGAATAGAAAAACCGGTTTATTCACATACTCATATTATACATATAATATGTATGTGTAAATATTTTAAACACACGGGAGTATGCAAAAAAAATTTTAATTAAAAAAAAAATCGAAGTCGAGCCTTACATTAATTTACCACAGTAAATAAAATAACTTTATTAACCGACTACTCATAAAGGTTTTTTGAGATCGTGAGAATTTTCGAAATTAATGTTATTTTATTACAAAAAATTATTATTATTATTTTGCTTTTTGGAAAATGTTATGTTATAGTTTAATATTTATATAATTGTTGTTTATTTGAACTTGAGGTCACTTGTTATAAAAGTATTACAGCCTTATTCAAAAAAAAATTTACTTTTGGTTTCATGTACATATTTGTTACCAAATGAGTGAGTAAAGCTTAACAAACTGTTATTACAAATTTGTATTTAGAAAACACATATTAACTGATATGTGATTTAAGCAATTTTAAATTTTTGAACTGGTAACAGTGGTTTTTAAAATAGACTAGAAATCTAACAAACTATTTAAAGAAAAAAAAAACAATAAAATCAAGTGCAATGAGTTTAAGTGAACCTTCAACAACCAAAGTCAATCACCCCTATTCTGCGTTTCGATTAAGTC
Organism: Thecocarcelia acutangulata; assembly: GCA_914767995.1. NCBI lineage: Eukaryota > Metazoa > Arthropoda > Insecta > Diptera > Tachinidae > Thecocarcelia > Thecocarcelia acutangulata. The sequence goes on along the minus strand of OU612097.1, from coordinate 96,368,087 downwards.
TCCGCATTCAGTTCCGTTGTGATCGAAAATTGGTATTCTGATAAAAAACGGAATCGTAAGAAAAAGAAGAAGACAACAATGTTTATAAAATTAATATCACTGTGGAATGTGGAAATGAAATTGCAAAATAAGCAAGTTTGATGAGGCAGGCATTTTTTGTTGGAGGACCTAATGCATTGATGATTCCAGCAATTTCCTCACAGAACACTACTACTTCTTGTGATATCCACATGCAATGTCTGCATTAGATGACGTTAAATTGGCCAATTTTTCATACTGCTCTGGTATTGTTGTTTTTGACCCAAAATACATAAAAAACTCATCAGATTTGGGTACAAAAGTTAATAATTTAAAACAATCAAAAAATAAATAAATTTAATTAAATAAAATAATTTTAAATGTATTTTTAATCGTTACTGAACATTTTATATCATATTCTACCTATATTTTTTTAAATTTTTTAACTAAAAAACAGATAACGAAAACTTCTCCGTCAACAAAAAACAACTGAAAAAAACGGAGTTCCGATCGTAATGCAGAATACATACAATCGAGCGGAATCGAAACGCAGATTACCCAAGTTGCCAGACGGAGAAAATTTCGATCCGAATCGAAACGCAGAATAGCCCCCAATAAGAAAATGCCTAGATGCAAACCAAATAAAAGATGGACTGACAATGAAGTAAAAACTATTTTGCAGTAAATTATTAAAAACCGGATCATCAGACACAAGTGACGCAAGTTTTTCAAAATCTATTCTGTTCACTCGTTAACATCTGCAGAAATCTACTATCACCCAGTTCTGTTAAGATGTCAGATGCCACGGCGGCATGACAGAGCTCTAAGAATCTTTTCTATTGTTTCGTCCAAAATGTTCCCGATAAACTCATCGTTCAAACCTTTAAAAAGAATTTGCCATTAATGTCATCTTCATATTCCGCCAAGACAATTATTTGCCAAAAAAGTCTATAATCTTTTCTTTTCCGCTCGTTATTGCTTGGCATTATTATTTCTTAAAAAAATTTATTTTATTATGCTTGTGTATAATTATAAAGAAATCCAGATTTTTGACAATTTCTGCTAGTGCTGCCAGAAGGTTTTTGTATCGCCAGAAAAATTTTTAGATATGCTCACGATCAACCATAATATGCACTGCAAATTTACAAGTTGCAAATTTGCACAAGGACCATCATGAAAACCCTTATTAAGTTTGCCATAAGCAATATTTATTATATTATTCGGTAACCGAATTTTCGAATACTTTTTAGTTGTAGAATAATAAAAAAACACTTGCATACAAATAAACATTTCTTTGCTTTTATCTTTTAGTAAAAAATTTTAATGAATAAAGTTAAAAAATGTATTAATAAAACCAAATTAAGCAGATTTTCGAAAACGAATGAGATGGACTTTTTTCATTACGAATAAAATGAACTCGAATAACTTTACTATTAATTTTTTGTTCATCACATTTGTATGTGTTAATTTTTCTCATTCAAAAATATAAATTTATTTTCATATGTATTTGGACACATTTTTTCAATATCAAATAAAATTTTTATTACAAAAAAATTTTTTTTTTCATATGTATACATAAATACATATGAAATACATATCTAAACAGACATGCATGTTCTCACTTTTATATGACCAAATAGGATTTTGTCCTGAATAATTATATTGAGGGCAAAAACTAATAAGACAAAAGTATGTTTAAAGATGAGCAGAAGGTTTATTAATATTTCTGCATTTGACAAAGAGTTAATATCAGTATATTAAACAAATGTTGGTTTTTGAATAATACCTTAGGGATAAGTAAACGTTTAGTAATTTTTTTTTTTTTTTTTTTTTTTTTTTTTTGAATAAGGCCGTTAGCTTTTAATATTTCGATATTTCGACAATCTGTTGTTTAAAAATTTTATAAAATTGGAAACAATTTGATATAACAAAAAACTATTTATAGGTACATAGAGAAAACATTTTTTTTAACATGGTAGTAATATTAACATTATTCATAGTATATATTTTTATTATTTTTTTATAAAAAGAAAGAAATGAAAATTTTTTAAAATAGTCTAAGACAAAAACCTATTTATACGTTTAAACTCCTGGTTTTACACTTATATATTAAATGTCTATAATTTTGGGCCAATCCGTCTATATCCTTTTTAAAATTCATTCTTTTTTCTAACGGTACATTAGTTATTTGTAACATTTCTAACATATATCTATGTTTACAATAATTTTCTCTATTTAAAATAAATGTTCCCCCAAAATCTAGATTGTGATTAAAATCGCGACAATGAGTCGATAACGCAGTTCTCTGTGAAGAATTAAACAGCCAGTTTACCAATCTCGACAGCCTGCTTGCGTTCGCAATCTAAGCGAAACAAAATTGATTTGGGTTTGTCTAACTTTTTTCTATGCGAACGATGTGTCAAAACTCAATCAAAATACATAAGAATATGCGAACGAATAGTAGTGAGATAGGCAAACCCAAATTGATTCGAATGTGAGTGACTGGCTTTCTTTCGCATTTATTTTCTTTCGAAATTGGTAAACTGGCTGAAAGTTTCTGTATTTCTGGTCAGATTTATGTCCTGCTAATCTAGTTTTAAGTTTATAAAGATCTGAAGCTGCAAAAATTAAATTTATTTAACAAACGAAGATCGAATAATATTAAGATAAAATAAACGTAATAATATATAAACGAAACAGTTACTAAGTTTTTAAGCACCATGGTGACTTCTGGGCCAACTTATGGAATAATAGTTAATCTAATTGTCTTGCCAATAATTTTCGAGTCTTTCAAACTAAATCAACGCTATGCTACTTATATAAAAAAACAAAAAATTAGACATATTTAATTTTCGATATTATGCTTATTAATTTCTTAATATATTTTTAGTTAAGCGGCAGTTGTTACGGTTTCAAAGTCCCATAACTGGATTATTCCCAGTTATGAGCACTGATCAAGAAATTGGTTCCGTACGAGATAGTGTGTATTGTGCTGCTGCCGTTTGGAGTTTATATCAAGCCTATCGGCGTATAGATGACGATCGCGGCAAATCTTATGAACTTGGTCAGTCTACTGTCAAATGTATGCGTGGAATTTTAGAATGTTGGATTAAGCAAGCACCACGAGTTGAACTCTTTAAGCAGCGACAATCGAATCAACATGCTTTACATAGCAAATTTCAATTACACACTGGGGAAGAAATATATTCAGATGATTTTTACAACCATTTACAAATTGATGTGGTCTCACTTTATTTAATATTTTTGGTACAGATGATTACTTCTGGCTTGCAAATTATTTATACACAGGTAGGAAATGTTTAAAATAGTTTGTTGCTGCTTTTTAAAATATTTTGTTTGCAATTTAATATAATTTGTTTTTCTCCAAGGATGAAGTTGCGTTCGTGCAAAATTTGGTCTATTATGTTGAGCGTGCCTATCGTACACCAGATTTTGGTATGTGGGAGCGTGGTTCTAAATATAATAATGGAACTCCAGAAATACATGCTTCTTCAATAGGTGATATTGCAATAGTATGATAGGTATTTTGTGAAAATACTATTAACTTTATATTATTTTAAGGCATGGCCAAATCGGCTTTGGAAGCTATTAACGGATGCAATTTGTTTGGTGAAAAGGGCGCTTCCTGGAGTGTTGTTTATGTTGACATCGATGCTCACAATCGAAATCGCAGCATTTTCGAAACTATGCTTCCAAGAGAATCGAGTTCGAAAGTAAGTTATTCACTTTTCTTCTGATGCTTTTTCTCGTTAGCTATAATAGATTGGCAATGAAAGTAGATAGAACAAAATTATACCTATGTAAATAATAAATTTGGTGGACATGTTTTGATCGAAACTTTTGCTATAGAATAAAATTTAAAAAATTCTTGACCAAAATTATTAATTAATTAATGTGCTACAGAAGTGAAATACTATTATTTTTTAATGTTTTTGTAGTCAAAAGCCAAAAATGTAGCGTAAAATCAGATTTCGTTCGCCATGTTAATATAGGTATAGAAAAATTATTAAAAAAAATACAAACAGCTTGTTTTTTGCTTCCTAGTGACATTTCATAGGAGCTAGCCTAGTTATTAGCAGACTTCGAAGCTTTTGAAAGATATTTTCAAATATTTAACTCAAGGCAGCTTTAATAGATAGTGGCAGAATTACAATAAATACAACACCAAAAAAACATAACATGTATTTTGTTAGTAAAAATTTCGAAAAGTTAAAAACTATTCTTTTGTTTGAAAAACAAGGAAGTCTGTGCGTATTTTCAGAAGTATGTGTCTTATATCTTGACAAATTTACGCAAAGAAAACGAAAGACAGCTGTGCTTACATCACTACCCTGATAAAGCTGCCTTGATTTAACTATACATTGATGCTTTCAAACGAAATCGCAGTATTTTCGAAATTATGCTTCGAAGAGAATCGGAAGTAAGTTTTTCACGTATGTATATTAATGATAAATAGTCGAGTTTATTGAATATATCTAACATTTTATGATGGTATTATTCGTCTGGCTCAAGTTCAAACTTGGCTTTCGCCAAGAATTATTTTTATTTTTAATTATAACAATAATTGCCGCGATCAATAACTCTTCATCAAAGAAGACAGTAAAAAATAATTGAATACACTAAGCTGGTATTAAATTATTTTTTTCCTGTCTTCTTTGGTAAAGGTCGAGGCAATTATTGTTATAATTAAATTTTTTTTTTTTTTTTTTTATATTCAAAGGCGACAAAACAAAATTCTTCGAACGATTATTGCAGCTCCATGGTATGTGAAAAATTCACGAATTCATAAAGATAATTAAAAATAAAAATAATTCTTGGCGAAATCCAGGTTTGAACTTCAGCCAGACGAATAATACCATTATATAATAAATATTAGTAAGTTATTCTCTTTCCTTCTGATTGATTTTTCTCGATAGCTGTAATAGATTGGCAATTTCGAAAATAAAGTAAAATGAAAAAAACACAACAAAATTTGATTTCTCTAAATAATAAATTTGGCAGACGTGTTTCGATCGAAACTTTTTCTTCAAAATAAAATTTTAAAAATTCTTGACCAAAGTTGTTAATATATTATTCCGCAATTTATTTACTTTTTCTTTACATTTTATGTGCTGCAGAAGTAAAATATTATTTTCAAGTAGTTTAAAACTTTTTTTTTCGTAGTCGACAGTTAATATGTAGTATAAAATCCAATTTCTTTCACCATGTTAGCACAAGAGTAGAAAAATTGCAAAAACAAAAAAAATATACAAACAGGTTTTTTCTATTTCTAATATTATATGATGATGGGTTGGTATCATTCGTCTAGCTCAAGTTCAATCCTGGCTAAAGCCAAGAAATATTTTTATTTATAATTATAACAATAATTGCCGTGATCAATAACTCTTGATCAAAGAAGACAGGAAAAAATAATTGAATACACTAAAGCTGGGAGACAACTAGCTGTTTCGTAGTCGCTAGACTACTCTCATCAGCACCCACTAGGATTCGAACTCAGTACCATGTAAACATGATGTATTTTTAATACGGCCGCTTAACCAACTCAGCCACTGAACTCGTATTTATCTTTACGTCTATATTTGTCTCATATTGATCACATATGCAATTTGTTATAATCCCAGTTGTTTGTACTGCCGTTTGCTGTCACTATTTCGTAGCTGTTATACATATACATATATCGACATTTCATAGGAGCTGCTGTAGTTAGCATTAGATTTGGACACCTTTGAAAAATATTTTCAAATATTTATCTATATATCTTAATATTTTAAATAAATTATTGAGAATTAAAAAAAATGTTTTAATAATAACTTTCAAAACAAACCATAAGCATTTTCTTTTTTTCATATTCCTACTTTACAAGCTTTTTTTGATTGGTATAAATATTAGCAATTGTTTAAGAAATTGCTAAAATATTTATTCTATCGCTTTATCATGGCAATAAAAACTAAAAACTGTTAAAATATCGACTTTTGAAAATCTGTTTCTTTATTTTAACAGGGAGTCGATGCCTCTCTTCTGCTGACCTTATCTTTTCCTGCGTTTGCTTCTCATGAAGACAGTTTAGTAGATCAAACAAAACAGAATGTTATAAATCGCCTGCGTAGCAAAAAAGGCTTTAAGCGTTTTAGCCGCGATGGATTCCTGAGTAAGATGGAAGATAAAACCAGAAGGTTAGTTGCAAATACGATTATAATAATAACAATAATGCTAAAACAATAAGTATACTTTTAGATATTATCATACGGGTGAATTAAAAGAATTTGAAGGTTATGAATGTGAATGGCCGTTATTTTTCATCGAGATGATCATTGATGGTGTTTTCAAAAACAACAACGATCAAATTGAAGAATATCAAAATGAGCTTAGGAAATGCTTGTATGCTGATGCTTGTGGCGACCCAGTTGTTACAATGTATTATGCACCAGACGGTGAGGGTTCCTATTTGAAAGCACCCACTCAAACTCTCTTTCTATGGGGCCAATCCATGTTCATAATAGCACAACTGCTGACCGCCGGTCTTTTGCATATAAATGAGTTGGATCCCATAAGACGTTACTTACCCAGCTATAATAGACCGCGACGAGCTGGTCGTTATTCTGCTTTTCAGGTATGTTTAAAAGCTAGTAGCTTTAAAAGTTTCTATTTATTTGGCAATTGTAGTCTCTTTTGTTTAGTTTTACCCAAATAGTATGACACATTAAAATTTTGTTTCATAATTGGTGAAATTGTTGATATTTAGAATTTGAATATATTGAATTAAGTTTTGTTCAATATATATGTATCTGCATATTTTATTTACCCTGGTACATATTCTACAATTAAACACAAACTTTTATTTTCTTTTTGTTGTTGTTTTTATCCTCGTAATTATGATTTGAAAACATAATAAAAATATGTATCATTAAAATTGGTATAACAATATTAAACTAAACATAAATCATTAAAATATAACCAGGGGAAGGCTTTTGAAGAAAAACACAATGTAAGTTCAATAATGAAAATTTGTTTGAAAACAATTTAAAAGCAATGTACAAAGTATACACTACACTATACACGTTTGTATGCATATCACGTAAACAACTTTATAACTGTAAAATATATTGTTAATAATACCATTATCCCACCATTAAAATAGTAATTATATTTTGTAGTGCGCATATTTTATGCATTAAATAAATTTAATTAAATAAAAACCAAAGCAAGTGTCTTACTAAAATCATTTATTTTTTATCCTTTTGTAAGTTATAGCCTCTCTACATATGCGTCTTTTATATATTCTTTTTAAATAATTCCTTTAATATATTTTTGTATATTTTTCCATTAGGCTAAACCTGGCACTGTAAGTAATTATTAAACGGTTAATTAATTTTATATCCTTGCTTAGTTTGTTTATGTTGGTTTTTGATTTTTACTAAACTTTGTTTAATAAAAAAAAAAAAATTAGTGGTCTTTTATTGTTTAATTTGTATTTCAAAATATTCTGTGTAATTATTTGCATTGCGTGAAATCAAAACGTTTAAAGTTCTACATATAGTTAAGTAAGAAATTTTTAAGACTTTTTCTATATACATATTTACTATATACATATACTTATGTATATTTATGTATGTATATACATATATGTATATACATACATACGGGGTGCATAGAATCCGTCGTACTTTGTCCGTCTCCTTTTTCAACTGACATCAGCGTATACGAAGTATGAAGCTGGCATAATCAGTACTTTATAAAATCAACTGCATTTTACTTTAATTTGATTAAAATCTTTGAATTTATATTTCAAACACAGCGCAAAAAATATAACACAATTTTGTTTTCAATTTATTTAATTTTTGAACGAACTATTATATCAAAAAAATATACAAAAAATATTACAACACTGAAAGAATTATGCGTCATATATTTAATGAAACTGTTTAATTAAATATTTTTCATTAATCCAATAAATACTTTTCACAATATGTATGAAACTTCATATATATTATGAAATAGTTCCATCAGAATGGTTTCATTAAGTTTCATAGTTTCAATAAAAAAAATCATTGGATTTATGACTACAACAAAATTAAATTTTTTTTTCAAATTCTTTGAATTTTGGTAAGATATATTAATGGGCATTTATTAATCTTAAGCTACAGTTTTAAAAATTTCAAGTTTTTTTTATTAAAATGTAAGTTTTATGAGTTTCATAATTCCAATGAAATAGAATTCATTAGATCAATGACAAATAAATTTCTGGCTACCGGACTTGGGTATGTGTGTACATATGTGTATGTACTCAAATCAGCCTAATAATAGTTTAAAAAATTTAAATACCAGTGTATTGAAGTCATTTGAATTAACAAAATTTGTTTTATTTGGTGAATACTTGTTCAACATTTTCTTTTATCATAATTAGGTACAATTTCACAAAAGCAAGGAATAGTATTGTTTGTGTAATGAAATAAAGTATCAATGAATAAATGAAATAATTCCATTGATCTTATTACGTACATATGTGAACATACTTTATTAATGTGTGTTATGATATTATTTCATTAAACAAATGTAACTATTTCATTGATTTAATATAGATTTTTCAGGTGCTCAATGAATAATAAAATTAGATAAATGAAATAACTTCATTGACCTTATGAAGGAGTTTTTTAATGAATATCTTACATTAGTACAAAGAAGTTATTTCTTTAAATAAATGTTACTTTTTCATTAATTTAATGTACAGTTTTCATGTGCTTTATGAAATTGATTCTTTGATCTAGAGAAATTATTTCACTAATCATATGATTTGTCTTTCATACTTTTAATGAAAATAAGTCATGTTTGTTATTAAAATGTTTCATAACTTTTATGAAGGTTTTCATTAAAATAATCTAATGAAATTTGTTTCATTATTTCTATAAAAAGTTACAATGGTTGAAAAATAATGAAAAAATTCATAAAAGTAATTCAGAGAATTTCTGAACAAAATTTGTTCAGTGCAGTTGTCAAAGTTCTCAACATACGTTAAAAGTTGCTCAACTTTAATACTTTACGTTGACGCAGAAGTATGGAACGTGACAAAGCTCATAAGACTACATGTATTTTAACTTAGTTGTACGTTACGTATAACGTACGACGGATTCTATGTGTCTCGGTCTTTATTCTATTGCAGCATTGACTGAAATTTGAATTTTCTATACTCACGAGCATAGCACACAAAATTCAGCTGCTAGAGAAAACTTCGAGTACTGTATAAAAATACTCGTGATAACCACGAAGGCATACATTCAGTTGATGCTTTTATTTACATTTCAACCAGTGTTGTCATATTTTTTTGTTTCAAAAAATTTTATTTTCTAGAAAAAAAAAAACTTTTGTGTGTGTTTTTGGTTTCATTTTATTAGAAAAATATAAAAAAGTAAAGCCGTCATGATACTTGTTACTTTTTTCTGTCTTTTTAAGATTTTGAATAAGAGTATAGATATATCACTATTGAAATTGAAAGAGTCCAACTTTATGGAAAAAATCTAAAAACGTCAACATATTTCAAAATGTTATCGATAAAAAGTGGGAAGTGTCAGAAAAAAAAATCCAAAAAATTTTGGCTTAGAAGTCACGTTTGAAACTTAAAATCCTACTGTGTGCTGTAGTGCGATTCTATATCTAATTTTAACAATACTTGTTACGAATCAAAAAATTATAAACAGCTTGTTTTCTGTTTCCCAACTGTATATATGTCGACATTTCATAGGAGCTAAAAGTGAAACTGATATAAGTGTTTTAAAAAGTTAAAGAAAAGTATGACACGTCTGAAGCTGCTGCACGAATTTCCAAAAAAAGTTTTTTCATAGGAAACAATTTTAAAAAACCTTTTCGGCATCTTACCTGATTTCAATAACTTTTTAGAAACAATTTAGTTTTTTTTGCTGCTACTATTACAATGGCATAATTATGAATCTATGTGTGAGTGTGGCTATTACTGTTCTCTTGTGAACTTCAAACAGAAATAGAACCTTCCCTATGCAGGAAGCTAAATAACTAAATATAGTGAATACTTTTTCACTTCATGATCGGAAATGTTTAAAATTCTTTCTGTGTTATATAACACTGCTCTACAAATTTTAAATATGGAAAAATACCAAGAACGCCACATACGTAGATAAGTTAATTGGGACCTCCTGAACACGAAAAACGCTGTAGTTTTTTAGATAACGGTACTTTTGTGGTTTTCAGTATATGGTCCTACTCAAACCTGGACCAAAAAGTCCCATCGGAATAAATGGCATACCGTTGGAAAGGTAATTGAATGCCTTTTCTGCCGATATGATGCGAATTTCTATCTGAAAAGAAATGGCTGAGTTATAACACCTCAAAATTTGCATAGTTTTTACGTATATTTCAAAATTTTTCATTTTTTTTTATTTCGTTTTTTACTACGTTGTAGTAAAGATCTGGAATGTTTTATTTTTTGCCAAATAGTTTATTTAATTACCAATATTTTAAACGTAATTTGGTGAAAAATAAAGTTTATCTCGATCACACTTTTTGCTTGGGCTCTACAAGGGTTTATACTGAAAAATACAAAAGTACCGTTATCTAAAAAACTGTACTTAGAAAAAAATTACAGCGTTTTTCGTGTTCAGGAGGTCCCAATTAACTTATCTAGGCATTTGGCGTTCTTGGTAGTTTTTGGCTGTAAACCAGTGTAATGGTAGTAAAAATAAAAACATATTTTTCTGCAAAAAATTGCTTGTATATATTTCCATCAAATTAATTTTTAATCTGTAAGGGCCATTATTACAACCTTACGATAAAGTTCTTGTAAGTTGCCCTTAACAGTAGTTACCGTGAACGATAAAGTCACCACTAATCCCATTTCTACAATATTTTCAGCAGAAAATATAGGAGCTTCAAATGCTTAAAGTTAACTTTGGAATTTACCATGAGGATAAACCTGCTGTTAAGTTATCAGTAACTTTTCATGTTAATGTTAACTTGTAATAATCGTAAAAAAATTATCTGTAAGATTTTCTTCATCCTAATTTTTCGATCTTTTTCTTAAATTAAAAAGTAATGATCGTCAAGCTTGAGGTCTTTTTTATAAAATTTTTTTTTAATAAATTGTTTATTTAATTTAATATTTCGACTTCTTCAGGAAAATTTTTTTGATTTTTGTTTGTAAATTTCAAATAATAAGGGCGAAAGGCAGGTGCTGATGTAAATCTTTTTCACAACCGTACATCGGGTTTTAGTTCAAATTTTTTCTTTCTTACAGCCTGTTCGATGATATTGAATGAAAATGTGCGCGAAAGAAAGCTAGTCACTCACATTCGAATCAATTTGGGTTTGTCTATGTCACTATTGTTCGTTCGCATGAACTTATGTATTTTAATTGAGTTTTGACACATCATTCGAATAGAATAAAGTTAGAAAAAATCGAAATCAATTTTCTTTCGCCTAGAGTGCGAATGAACTTATCATTTCGACATCGGCGAACTGGCTGCTAAGTTATTCTTAGGAAGGATATTTTACAATACAAATCTGCTGTGATAAATAATTTTTGATTGAAGAAAACAAGAAAAATGGGGGACCACTAGCTGTTTCGTAGTCGCTACACTACTCATCAGCACCCATTTTCGATTTTTTTTAGTCTTACTGCTACTTTCACTATTTCGAATAAAAATTTTCATCCGCATAAAAACATTTGAAACAAAAACAAAATTTAAAAATTTGTTTTTGTTTTAAATGTTTTTGTGCGAATGAAAATATTTATTCGAAATAAAGAAAGTGGCACTTACAGACAGTTCGCCGATGTCGAAAGGATAAGTTCATTCGCACTCTAGGCGAATTCAATTAAAATACATAAGTTCATGCGAACGAACAATAGTGACATAGTCAAACCCAAAATTTATTCGAATGTGAGTGACTAGCTTTCTTTCGCATACATTTTCATTCGATATCGTCGAACAGGCCGTTAATCTTAATATACATATGAATTTGTTTAATGGAAAAGCATAATATGTATAAAAATTTAGACCTCAGAAACGCTGGACACGAGTAAACAAATACTCTTCCATAACATACGTGTTCTGATATATTAATATCGTTCTCTTATATTGTTTTACAGCAAACTACAATCAATAGAAAAGTATTCTCTCTTATACCAAGAGTCGTCATTGCAATTACTAAAGTCGACGTGAAAAATTGACGTTTATTTACTCGCTATCTACAACAATTTAATATTATCGACAATCTCTATCTATCGCTAACGAGTAGGTCTAGAAAATATTGAAGGCTTTTAAGAATAGGTAATTGCTGTCGAGGACAAGTACTTATATGCTCCAGAGATTTTTGGTGAAGTCTTGCCGTGCGAACCATGACGGCTCTTGGAATATGGAGAATTAATTCAAATATATATGTACGCATTTAAAAAAGCCATTTGCATTTCTGTGACGATTTATGTATAATAACAAATATAACTTTTGTACATAAGAGTTCATTTTTACGACTGCATAATCATATCAAACATTTTCTGCATGAGTTTTGAATTCAACAAACTTTTTCTCTTTATTTTTTACATGTTCACAATTTTCTTTTTTAACATTTTGTCAAAAAATTAGCAGTTTGATTAGTTTTATAAGTCTTATTACATTTTTATTAATATTATGCCATTATTTTTATTCTTCATTCCTTAAGGGTACCGCTACCGATTTGGTAGTGCAAATTGTTTTGATTGCAGAATCAATGCGTTTGCAAGCAATGATGGCGACTTATGGCATACAAACTCAAACACCGCATGAGGTAAGTTTTTATGGAAGTATAGGGTGTTTTTTAAGCCCGATAGAACTTGAAATTGTAAAAAATAACACAAAAAATTAAATTGTAATCAAAATTTTTTTTTATTCGAAAGATCAATACGTGACATTAACATTTGAAAATGATTTCGGGCATATGGGCACCGCGGCTGTTCTTGACGAAGCGCATTCTGGACGTCCAATTTTGGGCCACTTTTTCGAGCACTGCTGGCCGTATGTCACGAACAACACGAACAATGCTGGCCTCCAAGGCGTCAATTGTTGCTGGTTTATCAGCATAAACCAGTGACTTCACGTAGCCCCACAGGAAATAATCGAGAGGTGTCAAATCGCACGACCTTGGAGGCCAATTGACAACATTTCTCGAAATCAACTTATCGCCAAGTTTTGATTTCAGTAAGTCGATGGTTGCGTTCGCCGTATGGCACGTAGCGCCATCCTGTTGAAACCACATCTCCTCCGGATCAATGTCATCCATATTTTCACACAAAAAATCATTGATCATGGTGCGGTAACGATCTCCATTGACCGTAACACGAGCTCCGGCCTCATTTTTGAAGAAATAAGGTCCGATGATGCCACCAGCATGAAAACCGCACCAAACAGTGCATTTTTCTGGATGTAATGGAGTCTGTAGGGTCTCTTGTGGATTGGTCTCACTCCATATGCGGCAACTTTGCTTATTAACAAACCCGTTAAGCCAAAAATGCGCCTCATCGCTGAACACAATTTTGCGATAAAACAACGGGACTGATTTTCAAAGTAAATTTGGATAATTTCGTAGCGTTGTTCAAGCGTGAGTCTATTCATGATGATTTGTCAGAGTATACTGAAACAAATAAAAAAAATGTTTCATCAAAATTTAATTTTTTGTGTTACTTTTTACAATTTAAAGTTCTATCTAGCTTAAAAAAACACCCTATACAATTAGAAGATAGTGATGAAAATTTATTCCTTTTTTTATTTTGCTTACTTTTAGGTTGAGCCGGTACAAATTTGGTCTTCTACAGAACTAATTAAAGTGTATCAGCATTTGGGTGTTAACAACAAAGTTGGACTGTCTGGTCGCCCTTCAAGACCTGTAGGTTCTTTGGGTACCAGCAAAGTTTATCGTATTTGTGGCATGTCAGTTCTCTGCTATCCTTTAATTTTCGAAGTGTCAGATTTTTATCTATATCGGGATATGGCTTTGTTGATTGATGACATTAAAACGGAATTGCAATTCGTTGGTAAATATTGGCGCTTATCTGGTCGGCCCACTGTGTGCCTTTTAATACGCGAGGAACATATGCGCGACCCGCAATTTAAAGAAATGTTGGATTTGTTAGCCATGCTTAAGAAGGGTTACTGTGACGGCATGAAAGTTCGCATTGGTAGACTACAAAACTTAATAAGTAGTTCTTGTATTGGTGTGTAGAGTGGACTGAAATTTTTGTTGGCTGATAGATTCTTCTTAACGATTTATGTTTTACAGAACATTTGGATTTTATGAATCAAAATGATTTGTCAGATGAAGAAAATGCCTTTGCTCAAATAAATCATGAATATATTGGATATCAATCGCTAACAGATGTGCCCAAGGCTCAAACATATACCGAGGACAAAATATCTGTCGAGGTGGGTAGAATCCTTTCTTTTGAATTGTGACATAGATTGCTTTTTAACTGCCCTTTTTAACATGCTTATAACATATTAGCTTCACTCGTATGCAGTGTTGCCAGGAGACTTTTTTTGTGAAATCCCTACCATAGCGCATAAAAATCCTTATTTTTCCCTACAATCACAAAAATATTTCCCTACATTTTTCCCTACGCAATTTTTCATTTAAATTTTGCTCAAATAATTATTTTAATACGATTTTTATGTTTATTGTAAATTTAAACTTTTTGCTAAAAAGTAAATTAGTGCAAAAAATATAACTCAAACGATTCATATGATTGAAAAATTACGTATATATGTGTATAGCTATATAAATAAATTCTTTTAAGTGACTTGGTCTATATTCTAACTCATGCTGGTATATGCGTTTTGCGATGGAATAAGTAAAAATATTACAACGTTCACGGAAATGCAACTTTGCAGGAGTTGGAAAAAACACAGCAGAAACTAGTTTCATCAATGTGTGACTTTTATTGTATAATTACGTGTAAAAGCCCGATGTTTGTTCCATTAAATCTTTGCGATGATGTGTATTTATGTGAAATTTGTTAAAATTATTAACAACCTAAGTTCGGGAAAAATGCGAGTTAGAGCCTTTCTACTGAAACCAACGATATATTTATATCCTATCATTTCATATGTTTAGTTAGGAAATCTTTGTGACTAAAGTTTTTCAAAAATGCAAATGAGATATCAGAATGCATATGGAATTCGAACTTTCACGATTTAGTTTTTCCCCTTCCCATTACTCTTAATACGAGTACGGGAAATACTTATTGTTAAATCATTTAACGTTGTATATAAATTGGATGAAATGCATCGATATCTAATTTGGGCAACGAGTTTTCCTCATATATTTGGGGGATTCAAACGGTGTCATATCACGCATAATGTCATATTTTATTTTATGCTTCGAACAAAAAGGTCAGAAAGTACTCGTAAGAATACTTTTTAAACAGAGTTAGCCGTAACTAAGCCGTAAACATCTCAGCTGACTCAAATTTAAAATAATATATGTCAGAATGCTCACAGTTTTCATATTTTTTTATACTAGTATTTTAAGACTTTGTGACAACCCTTTGAATACCGTAATTATATATAAAATTATAATAGTAGAATAATATTAACCGTATATTATAATAATAATGTTATCATAGTCGGAAAAATTATAATAGTACAATAATAAATAATCAATCGTAATAATTTAAAAATTCCCTAAAATATGCCTAATCATACAAAATCTGTCCTTTTTCCATAAATGTGGAAACAAACAAATAAATCTGTACAAAAAGGGAAAAATCCCTACGCTTGGCAACACTGCTCCTATGTATGTTTGCGAGTCTCGAAACCCATGCCGTCTGAGTGATACGTACATATAAAACTATATAAGCAGTGTTGCCGCTTTAGTACGCAAATTGAAGTTGTTTCTGGAGAAGTGGGAAGATTTTGGCGATATGCGGAGCCGATTTTCGGAATTCACAAAAAACTCAGAACCGCTTCGCTGGCCTATTCAAAATCGGTTTTTTATATTTCGTGCACTTTCTTGCCGTGGAACGTGTATCTGAACTATTCACAGTCATTCCCTTTAGTGCGAAAATTGAAGTTGGCATACTACTCCTGGGCAAGTGGGAGATTTTGGGTATTCCCGAAGCCGGTTTTGGGAATTTCCAAAAAAACTCGGAACATATGCGGGTGTATTTGAACTACAGGGTGGGCCAGAAGTTTCCATGGAGTTTAAAACTTTAATAACGTTTTCGTTTTTTTCAGATTATATAAATAACACTTGCAGAATAAATAATGGAGAGATACACGACTGAACAAAAAAAAACCCAGAAGTTTATTATATAAATCAGAGATCAATTATTTCAACGCAAAGAGCATATTGTCAACATTTTAACGTCAGAATTTCGCCCTCAGAAGCAATGATTCGTTGCTTAGTTGATCGTCATCACCATGGCGTGGCACGGTAACAGATTTGTCTCGAACCGGTAGACCACGATTAAGTCGCATTGCGAAAAATATTGAACGATTACAGATAAGTGTTAACGAAACACCAGAAACAGACTGCCAGAAGGCGTTCTGCTCAGCTAGGAATGTCTCGTAAGTCACTACGGCGGACTAAAAAAAAATATATTTAATTATTCCGATATAGGGTGCAATTGGTGCAAGAATTAAAACCCGCAGATTATCGGAAGCGTCTAAATTTTGTAGTTAAATTTCAAGAGTTGGCCAGAAATGAAATCAACAAAATGGAAAATTTGATTATGAGTTATGAAGCTCATTTTAATTTGAATGGAATTTATTAATAAGCCGATCTGTAGGGATCTGAAAATATAAGAGCCTTTCATCAACGCCAATAGCACCCCATTAGGTGTACAATATGGTGTGGGATCACATCTGAAAATATCATTGAGCCTTACTTCTTCAAGAATTAAGATGGAAGTGCTGTAACCGTAAATGGAGAGCGGTATCGGTTTATGATAGAACATTTTTTACGTCCTGCTGTTGAAAACAGACCTGGTGTGTGGTTTCAGCAGGATGGATGCCCGAGAAATAATGAGACTTTTAAATCAAATTTTTGGAGAGCGAATAATTTCCAGATATTTGAAAATTATTTGGCCAACGCGATCGACTATTTTCTTTGGGGTTATTTGAAGGAGCGAGTGTTTGTGAACAAGCCAGAGACAATCCTTAAACTCAAGGCAAACATTGTTGCAGAAATTCGTACGCTACAGCCACAAATTTTGAAAGATGTTATGGAAAATGCTCTAAAACGAGTCCATCAGTTTGAAGCTGAAAACGGTGACCATTTAAGAGAGATTTAAGAGACATTTTTTTTCATACTTAGTGTAAACAAATTTCCATTTTTTATATTATATAATACGAGGAAAAAGTAATAAACGATAAAGGTCCTTTTTGTTGAAAAGAATTAATGTTATTTTCAATATTTCGTCTGCGTTCGGAAGACTTCTTCAGGAAAATTTGTTCATTTGTGTTATAAATTCAATAAATATTTGATATTAACACAAACAAATTTTCCTGAAGAAGTTGGAAGCCGAAATATTGAAAATAACATTAAACAAATATTTTTTTTTTCAACAAAAAGGTCGTCCTACTGGCGATCTTAAGGCCTATCTCTCAGAGAAATGGTGCCACTCTATCCATCATTTCGGTGAAAGTAAGGTGGTGGCTTTGGATATTTCCAAAGCGTTTGACAGAGTGTGGCATGGTGCAAAACTCACTGCTTTTGGTCTCGGTGATGACTTCTCGCGGTTTATATCGAGCTTTATCAGAGAACGCACTATACGAGTTGTTATAGATGGGGTCTCATCAAACGAGTTCAAGATTAATTCAGGGGTGCCGCAAGGCTCCGTTCTTTCTCCTACCCTATATCTTATTTTCCTCGACGACCTTCTCTATCAAACTTCCAATCCTATCCACTCTTTCGCGGATGACAGCAACATTTATCACTCGTACTCTTTTAGTTATAAGTCCAGCCTATCAGAGATCGCTGCCAAGAGGCTAAATATGAATGATTCACTGAATAGTGATCTTCTATTAATCTCCGAATGGGGTCGTAAAAACAGGGTCGCCTTTAACGCTCGTAAGACCCAATGTTGCTTATTAACACACAAACAAATGACCGCAAATACTGCTTCATCTGTACTCATGGATGGTATAAATATTGAGGAGCCGGATGCTCTTGGTGTTCTTGGAATGAAGATACAGTGTGACGTTCGCTGGTCTCAACACATTTTTCATGTCTCTAAAGAAGCATTCAAGTGCCTCGGATTTTTGAAACGGTGTAAGATGTACTTCACTCCATCCGACCTCCTTACTATTTATACCACCTCCATCCGACCGAAAATGGAATACAACTCTAATGTTTGCGCCGGTGCCTCAAAGTCTATTTTCGGGTTACTCGACTATGTGCAGCAGAGGGCGAAGAAGCTCATCGGTGACAGTAGGGTATCCAACTCTATTGACTCACTGGAGCATCAACGCAGTGTGGGGTGCGTTACTCTGTTCTATCGTTACTACAATGGATTTTGCACTGACAAGATTAGGGACCTTGTTCCCGTAACTCGCACATTTTTACGTAGCACGCATTTATCGTCCAGAGCTCATCGATTTGTGGTTGATTGCCCAGGGAATCGTACTACGCATTACAGAGAGAATTCGTTTTTCAGCCGTACGCTTCGTCTGTGGAATAAGTTGCCTGCAGACGTGTTACCTGTCTGTTATAACGTTGGAAAGTTCAAGTCAAATGTTCACAAACCTCATAACCTATTTTCCTAGTTCCGGTACAATGCACTGCATATGTAGGGGTCATCCCCTGAGAACTGGTCCAAGATTAAAAAAAAGGACTTTGAGCTGAAGAAATTTATTGCAAATATTGAATCAAATAAAGGTCAAAGCAAATAGGTTCAAGAATTAAAAATAAACGATAAAGTTATTAAAATCTCATGGTAACTTCTGGCTCACCCAGTATTGACGGTCTTTTTTGGCCCGGCTATACGCACAATAAATATAGTTTAAAAACCTAAAAAAAACACGATTCGATATCGAACTAAAAAAATTTATAATTTTAAGAATAAGCTCAAAAAATAGTGAAGGAAAAAAACTAGCATTATTATGAATTAAACGTAGGGCGCGTTGTGTCATATTTTTCGTATATCGAGCGCCCGACGCCTCATTCACAATAATACGAGTACTAGTGTTTTTCATTCACTATTGTTTAAGCTTATTCTTAAAACTATTTGTTACTTTTTTAATCGTTATCGAATCGTGTTTTTAATATTTATTATTAGGTTTAGGTTTAACAGCCTACCAGCTATTGTAAAGCCAGCCGACTTGGGTCCAGTCTGGTCCCGATATTTGATATTTATTATTAGGTATTTTTTAAACTTTTCTAAGATTTAAAATGCGTTTTTCTCCAAACAAGTTTTTTTTTTGAGTTATGACATTGTAGCAATAAAGCAAGCATTTGTTAAATGATTTTAAACTTCTTTGTATTACTTTTTTGCAGTTCTACAACAACAAGCCAACTCATGAAATCATCGATGCACTACGCAGCACCGAATCTCTATACTGCCTCTGTCAACTCTGGGGTATATTATTAAATCGTGAAGGAGCACATTTCGAAGTTAATGGTCTATCCGTTCAGCAGGCGTTAACGCAATTGTATCATCGTGCTGGCTCTCTGCGTTATTGGCGAGCCGTACGTTACTGTTCTTCTCTCTTGCATCACATTGTAGATTCCATTAGTCCCTTCATAACAACAGTGCTGGTAAATGGCAAGGAACTAACTGTCGGCGTTATTGGGCAAAAGGAAACAGTTTTCGATAAACCCATGACGCCGGCGGAAATTCGTGATGTCATGTATAACACAGTTCAACCTTACAATGTAATACAAGCTGTATTGCAACAAGAAGTTGTTTTGTATTGTGGACGTCTTATTGCCACTAATCCTTCCATGTTTAGAGGCATTTTAAAGGTAAATTAAATGTCAAATTAATTTTATGTTTTTCATATTTTATTTAAATGTTAATTGATATACATATAATAGATTCGCATTGGCTGGGTATTGGAGGCAATGCGTATATATTTACAAATTTCCGGCCAAGAGTCAATTGATGTCGACAATTTATCACCTTTCCAAGTCCGCATCTTATTGCAAAAAGTTCTAACGGTTAGTGAGTGGGCTACAGAAGAAAGGTAGGTACTTATCAGCTAATACAGTGCTAGCTAAAAATGCTGGTGCTCCTATCTAATTCGGACACGTAGAATTTAATGATTTTATCTGTTGCTTGAGGTGCAGCTTGGTTGACCGCAAACAAGTTCGCGGCTTACTTACTGCCCTTTCCGCAAGCTACCTGTAATGTAGCTTGGGGGCCCGAACACTGATTCGCGACTTCCTTACTCACATTTCCCTGATGACCGCTAACTGGGGAGCCCGAAACTTGTTCACAATTCCTTTATTGCTGGAGCGTGGTGGAGTTCGATGTACCAAGAACTTGCTCGCAGTCACCTTTTCCACAATAGACACTTGACTAGCTGTTGCGCTAGCCAAGTGTCACTAGCACGAGCAGCTCCCAAACCAAGGGTGTGTGCCGTAAAGGCACGGGTCTGTGCAGCCTTCGTGGTACTCGACTCAAAGTCCATAGACACCTCACTGCCAGTACAGCTATCCGAAGATGCCATCGCATTGGGTTGCCCCGAGACACCTCCTGTTCGGTCCTTGTACCAATAGTCCGTTGTCTTGTTCATAGTCGTCTTCATGTCAATTTGTGTTTTCATTTTGTTTTTAAAAAGTCCATTTTGGTCCCATGAGTATGGGGGAAGGGGATCTTCTCCACGTTATAGCCCCCTGTAACATGGAGGGGCCGTAGTGTAATTGCTGAGGTGGCCAGGTATCCGCAAAGCCCCGTTCGAACAGTCTTAATCTCTGACTGCAAAGAAGACAAATGGGCACGTGTCGCGTAGCACCCTTGTATGAGGGTTTGAATAAACTTTAGTATGTAGGCTGGCTTAAAAACTATCCACTCCACGGGCTCAACCATTAGAGCCTGAAACAGAATTCCCATGATTAAGCCCACGAAAGAGAATAGACGTCCAGCATACACTTAAGCCCCCACATCACTACAACGTAGTTACCCAGGGTTATTTTACTACATACTCTACCACACCGAAAATTTACTAAAGGGTGGTTAAATTTCAAGGCCCGATGTTGATTTTGAATAAAACACAAACTATTTAGGAAATTATTGATATATTGGTATTACTCAATTATGTATGAAACAAAATATCGGCCAAATGGGCGCCGCGACCACGGCGGCACACCTCCATCCGATGGTCCATTTTCGATTTTCGATGACCCTGAGGCATAATGGAGGTTCTATGCCATTAATGTGCCGAATTATCTCATCCTTTAGCTGTTGAATTGTTGCTGGCTTATCGACGTACACCTTTTCTTTCAAATAACCCCAAAGAAAAAAGTCCAACGGTGTCAAATCACATGATCTTGGCGGCCAATTGACATTGCCATTACGTGAGATAACACGGCCATTGAATTTGTTGCGCAAAAGAGCAATTGTTTCGTTAGCTGTGTGGCAAGTGGCACCGTCCTGCTGAAACCACATATCGTCTACATCCATATCTTCCAATTCGGGCCATAAAAAGTTCGTTATCATCTCACGATAGCGAACACCATTCACAGTAACTGCCTGACCGGCCTCATTTTGGAAAAAATACGGCCCGATGATGCCGCCAGCACATAAACCGCACCAAACAGTCACTCTTTGTGGGTGCATTGGTTTTTCGACAGTCACTCTTGGATTCTCATTCGCCCAAATGCGGCAATTCTGTTTATTGACGAAACCACTGAGGTGAAAATGTGCCTCATCACTGAAGATGATTTTCTTCGAAAATTTATCATCATTTTCATAATAAGTCTGCATAACTTTAACACGTTGTTGGATTGTGTATCTCTCCATGGTTCAAATTGAATAAGTCTGAAATAGAGAAATGTCAAATAAAATTCGGAAAAAACTTGGCGTTTAGGTGTGGTTCACATTCAACATCGGCCCTTGAAACTTAACCACCCGATATATAGCGCCCTCATATTTCGTCTGTCCAAATGTATACGACGACTTATCAACACTACTGAATTCTGCACGATCGATGTATTGTTTTCTTTTTGTTTGTGAATATGCGCAACTTATTGTACCATATTTAAGCGTAATGATATTTACGCGCGTGCTGAATAAAATACAAATTTTTAAACATTTTTAATAGGCTTACAACTTTACAAAAACGCCAATTAGAGGGCTGTTTGTGTCGGGTACCGCAAAACTTTTACAACAAAATCTGGGAAATTTTACTTCGTACGCCTCTGGGTATAACCACACAAGGTCATTTGTTGCCAGCTTCGCCCACCTTAATCAATATGAGTAGGGGTGAACTGAACTTTTCACTTTTGGTGGAAGAGACATTAATTTGTATCGAAAAACCGGAAAGAAGACAAATTACTGTGGAGTTATTGTGCATAATAGCGACCATCCTAAGCAGGTAAAGCCAACAACAGGCCCATTGTCTTGAAGAAATTACTATATGTAACATCCTTTTTTTTTATTTCAGAAATCCCGAGCTGCATTTCAAACATGCTTTGGACTTGGATGAAATATTATTGGAAGCCTTTCTCATGTATTGCAAGGTTAATGTTTTTTTTAATCTATCATGAAATTTTGCAAACTAATTTGTTGTTTTATTGTTTATTAAAGGACAACAATATAACAGATCATAACAATGACATGACAGCTTTCTATGCATTAGTTTACAATGAGACGACTGGCTACTTGGCAAGAGCTGCAGTCAATAAAGTTTTGCAAGGCGGAGCCTTTTCAACACAAAGTGAAGATTTCAACGATGAACATTTACATGATGAGACATGCAAAGTATCTTAATTTTTATTGAAAGATATTAACTAGTTTTAGGCTCATATTTTTTCCAAAACCCCAAGAATTTATCATTTTTAAGCCCATCCAAATTTAATTGCATCCATGACAGCCAAGCTCTTCTATATTGAGATTGTTATTGTTTGATTTAAGTAAAATTTCTTTCTCGAAACAAAATTTCATCTCTAGTTCCATACAATCGAACTCGAAAATTGTTATCAAAAGCTTCTCGAAACTTACTCGTAATTTATATTTTTTTAAACATAAATTATATAATGGCATCAAGTTATAAACGCAAATATATATAATACTAGCTGACCAGGCAAACATTGTTTTGCCTTCATATTTTATTTACATGATATGAATGACTTTAATTTTTTAAATTCTCATTGCGAGTGCAAGCCGTATTGACAACTGCAAGCGCTTAAATGGAATGTTATGTATTTCGCAACCATTAGGACTCATGGTATCAAAACATCCTCACTTTTAAACATTCCTTTAAGTACTCTTCATGATACAAAAAACAAGGTGGCCGCTTCGCTATAACAATAAAAAAAACAACGGGTATTTTGTTTGTGTAAAAAGGCGAATTCACACTTAAGCTGTCAAAAGAAGTTGATAAAGAACTACATGTTCTTTATTTTAAAAAAAATTTAAATAGTGCCGAAAAAGGTAAACAAAACCTGACAGAGGAAGTGACGCCATATTAACCGAATTCGCCGATGCATCCACCTAATAATTAATTTGCCTTGGTACCAGAGGTTCAATTCGTCGCATAGTAGTCGGCGGCGGCGGCTGGGCAAAAAGTAGGTCGGCGGCGGCTAAAAGCCGGCTGTAGCCGACATATGTGTTTTTTTTTTTTTTTTTTTTGATATATGTGGTAATATTTTAATTTATTAAGAAATCACATGTCAAAATATTGTTTAAAAAAGTACGCTTTTAGACAAATACCTTCTTCACTATTTTTTATCTAAATTCATAAAAATTTTAAGCTAATTATATAAAAACTTTTGCTGTACAAATTTACTAAATATCGCTGACTTACTCAAACGACGTAATAATTCAATCACCCCTATTCTGCGTTTCGATTAAGTCTCCGCATTCAGTTCCGTTGCGATCGAAAATTGGTATTCTGATAAAAAACGGAATCGAAAGAAAAAGAAGAAGACAACAATGTTTATAAAATTAATAGCATCACTGTGGAATGTGGAAATGAAATTGCCAAATAAGCAAGTTTGTTATCGTTTTCATAAACAAATGTCAAATTTAATACAAAAAGTTGTTTGTATACATAATTAAAAATAAGTTCTTAATAAAGTTTAATAAGAAAAAAGAAATATATACAAAAACAAACTAAAATTAATTGTTCATAAATATATTACAGTGCAAAGAATCTTGTGAAGATAAAGGTATATAATAAAAAAAAAATAATAGTGTTGTGATTAAATATGGAAAGAACAAAATAAAACTTTAATAAAAATTGTAGGGGATTAATTCACTTTTTTTTTTTTAATATCAATAATTAAATTTTTTAATTTCTATAACAGCTGCATTATTGTTGGTCAGAGAGGAGAACAATATGAGATATAATGAGGCTGGCTTTTTTTGTTGGAGGGCCAAGTGCATTGATGATTCCTGCAACTTCCTCCCAGAACACTGCTACTTCTTCCTTTGATCGCTGGTGATATCCACATGCAATGTCTGCATTAGATGACATTAATTGGCCAATTTTTCATACTGCTCTGGTGTTGTTGTTTTTGACCCAAAATACATAAAAAACACATCAGATTCGGGTACAAAAATGAATAATTTAAAACAAAAAAAAAAGAAATAAATTTAATTAAATAAAATAATTTTAAATGTTTTTTTAATCGTTACTGAACATTTTATATCATTTTCTACTTACATTTTTTTAATTTTTTAACTAAAAAACAGATAACGAAAACTTCTCCGTCAACAAAAAAACAACTGAAAAAAACGGAGTTCCGATCGTAATGCAGAATACATACAATCGAAAGAAACTGAGCGGAATCGAAACGCAGAATACCCAAGTTGCCAGACGGAGAAAATTTCGATCCGAATCGAAACGCAGAATAGCCCCCAATATGTACACATAGTTATTTCGAGCCAACATTGCAAATTTGTTAACAATACTATCCTTTGTAGTGTTCCATAAACTCATTCAAACTTTTAGGAGCTATTTTGTAAACATACATATTTTCTAAGACGAGTATGGAAACCGTGTACAAAACTTTTCCTCTCCGATTTGTAACAACCACAATAACACGTACATATGACTTCAATGCACGTGAAACCACTTCTCTTTTTCATTAGAAAAATATTCAAACGTGCATGAATTTCAGAATAGACCGAAATTAAATCGCCCTAATAACATCAATTTGCTACTATTTTTTTTTTTTGCATTGTATTTTTGTCACTATAAATCAATGAGAAATTTGACAATGTTTCGGGTATAAATTGTCTCGAAATTTCTTTTGAAATGAGTGTGGACAAAAAGTATTAGAATGAATGATATAAAATACAGCCAGAGGTAAAAAGCAAGTCGCCAGCCAGAGAGACCGAAAGTCCCTACTAAATAAAAAATGTTATGATTTGCATAAATGTATCGCTTTAACAGCAAGAAAAATGCAGGTGTATAGAAAGTGGAAAATTGAATGGTCAGCGCACAAACAAAACGACGATCGAAACAATACCTGAAGATATTAAGCTGAGCAGGCCGAATGTCGCTGTATTCATAAGACATTACGATACGTCGTTTGGTCACTTTTCACTGTTCTGCAAATCACTTTTTGTGAAAATGATTTGAAATCACATAAACGGTGTGCTGCACACAAAATATTTTTGATTTTTGTGATTTTAAATCGGTTAGCTAACTTGTAATCAATTTGAAATCACATCATAATTTTTGCACGTACTTTATTTTGAATTTTTAATTTATTACAACAATAAATAACTTAATGTGTTTTCTATTGATTATTTAAGTAATATCATTTAGTTTATAACGAGTGATTTTTTTGCTATTATCTTTTTGGCAACACTAGTTTTGACAGCTCACGCACGTTTTGTATCTTGTGTCACTGTCAAACATCTTCAGTTTGGTCTATAATTTAATCATGAATCGTCTTACAAACGAACAACGCTTGCAAATTATTGAATTTTATTACCAAAATGCGTGCTCTGTTAAGAAAGTTCATCGCGCGCTTCTTCCATTTTATGGTCAGTTTAATCGACCTACTGAGGCTTCTATTCGGGCTATTGTAAAAGAATTTCGCACCAAATTTACATTGTTGGACATTAAACCACCAACACGCTTACGTAGAGTGCGAACTGAAGAAAATATCGCAGCCGTATCGGCCAGTGTTGGTGATGACCGTGAATTATCGATACGTGAACAAGCAAAACTGCCGTATTTGAAGTGAAGAGCAGCCAGAAGCATTGCAAGAGCTACCAATGCATCCACAAAAAACAACTGTTTGGTGCGGATTATGGGCTGGCGGCATCATTGGGCCGTATTTCTTCAAAGATGATGCGAATCACAACGTTACTGTGAATGGTAAGCGCTACCGTGCGATGATAACAAATTTTTTTTTGCCCAAAAAGGAAGAGCTTGACTTGCATGACATGTGGTTTCAACAAGACGGTGCCACATGCCACACAGCACGCGAAACAATGGACCAATTGAGAGGCGAGTTCGGTGAACAGTTTATTTCACGCTTGGGACCAGTCAATTGGCCGCCCAGATCGTGCGATTTAACGCCTCTAGAACATTTTTTGTGGGGGGCTATGTTAAGGCTAATGTCTATAGCGACAAGCCCGCTTCGATTGACGCACTGGAAGCCAACATTGCCAACATTATTCGTGAGATACCGGCCGAAATGTTGGAAAGAGTATGCCAAAATTGGACTAAGCGGATGGACCATTTGAGGCGCAGCCGCGGCCAACATTTGCATGAAATAATCTTCAAACATTAAATTATATCGACCCAACTATCGATCCAAATAAATATTTCATGCATTTTTCTGAATTTTATGTGTTTTTTTTTTTTTTTTAATTTCCGATAGTTCTTATAAAATCCCCCATTATGAAATAATTCATTAAATTAAGAAAAAACTAGATACGCTTATTTTGTAGCAAGATTTGTTGTATTATTTTGTGATTTGGTTTATTTTATTTTATCTTTCATATTCATTAGAAGAAATTAACCTTATTTTGCAAAAAATACCGCGATTAAAAAAAATTTAAAGTGAAAATAAAAATATCAGTAAATTGAAGCAAAAAAAAACGGCTGTTTTTTGTACTTCAGAAGAGTATAAATCACATCGAAAATAACACAAAAAAAAATTTGATTTGCAGAACAGGCACAAATCACATTTGCGCTTTTGAAACGGCATGTGCTTTGAAATCACGTGATTTTTAGAACAGGCTTGATAGATGAATATATAATAAAATATTGTATTGTTTTTATTATAAACGATTTTTTATTAATAACAACTAAGCAGATTTGTTTCAAGGCTTTCCAACCGTTTTTAAATTCATGTTTGCTTTTGCGGTGCAATGGAAACCTTAAAGGTGTTAAGTAACAACCTTGAACCCTTTCATAAAACGTTAATGCTTTCCAAAACACAGTATGAACTTGTCTAATGCATCTTTAACCAGTCTAAACAAAACCACAAACATTATTATACATATTAAATAATTTACCTAAAAATCAATAACACTAGAACGAAAAGAAAAACAAAAAATAAAAGACAGCAAAGCAACATTTTGGCTGCAGGGATTAAGTGTTGGCTGGTTGGTTGGTTGGATTGGTTTTATGTAAAACAAAATTGCAAAAATATTGGCTGTAAAACGCAAATTTAAAGACTATAAAACCAGCAGGTAAGGCAAGGCAAAAGTTTAGTATATTGCAAAGTCTCCAAGCAAGCAAAGCTCCGTTGTCGAACATTACTAGTTTTATTATTATTATTATTTTTTTAAGAAGCTATCTATAGATATGGGTACCTCTTCAGTGCAAAAATGGATGTCGCATGAAATTGAACGTTTATCCTCGAAGTGGCAACGTTATAAACCTGCTGGTTCCGGCTACAATCGCATACATTCGGTGCGTCTTTCGAAAAGTGTAACGCATATGCTGAATAATCCTCTGCCACCGGAAGACCGTTTGGGTAAACCTACACAAAGGCGTTTATCGCAAGGCGCAAAAGGTGTGCTGGCCTGTTCGCCTGCCGAATGGGAGGAAGTGTCACCTAATGTACGTTGTCCTGGCATGCAGGAGCAATCCAATACCTCACAGCCTCAACAATTCGCCTACTATCGCAGTTGTGCCACTAGAATTACGTAAAAAAAAAGTGAAATTAGTTTATTGATTTTGTTTGGTGCGAGTATGAATGAAGAATGCCTTTTTGTGGCATTGAAAAAATTATAGTGTAAGATTAGATGTTTACTTGTGTAAAAGTACATGACGTCACAGAAACTGCAAACCGTTTTGTTAAAGAAAATTATTTATTAACTATCTTTAACGGAAAACACTTTTTTTATAAGTTTTTATTAAATAGTTTTTATAAACAAATTTCAAAAAGTAAAAATTTTGTCTCCACAGTTTTGAATTGCATTTTGCATTTACTCGTATTGTGGTAATCTGTAATTTTGTAGTTTTTTTTTTTTTTTAATTTACTTTTTAATTTTAAGCAACAGTCTATTTTGTAATTTTTTGGTCACAAGACTTAATTTAAGTGCAAAAAGGCTTACAAAGGCCTGCAAGCATCTAAGAGAAACGAAGAAAATTTCTCTCAAAGAAATTTGGAAAACTGAAATAAGTTGTGTTCAGGTTTTATTCAACAGCAATAAAGAAAAAATAATAAAAAAAATATAATTTGATTACGAAAATTAAACGAAATAAAAGCTTTTTCACTTTTTCCTTAAAGAAATGCAGTAAGTACTTTTAAAAGCAAAAAAAATAATAATAATTTAATTCAATATTTGCAAAAAATTCGTTCAGCTCAAGGTCCTTTTTGTTTTTTTTTAATGTTTAATGTATTTTGCAATATTTTGTCTTCCTTTGGACGACTTCTTCAGGCAAATTTTCCTGCAGAAGTCTTTCAAAGGAAGACGCAATATTGAAAAATACATTAAACATTTTTTTTAAAAAATAAAAAGGACCTTAAGCTGAACGAATTATTTGCAAATATTGAATTAATAAAGGTCAAAGCAAATAGGATCAAGAATTCAAATAATAATTTAATTAATCAGTAAAAACTTATAAATAGCTTGTTTTCTATGTTTCCCAGCTATCTATATGTCGACATTTCATAGGAACTACCCTAATCATCAGTAGACTTTGGAAATTTTTGAAAGATATTCTCAAACATTCAACTTTATATCCCAACAATCCAAATAAATAAGCAATTCCTATGAAATGTCGACATATAGATAGCTGGAAAACATAGAAAACAAGCTATTTATAATTTTTTACTGGTATAAATGTTAGAAGCTTAAATAGCGAATAAAAAACTTAATTGTTTGAATTTAATTAATCATTAGAAAAAGTTTTGCTATAACTAATTAAATAAACTTTTCACAATTTCGAAAACTGACCTGGCACAAGGTCTTTGACAGAAACAACAATGAAAAAAAATAAATAAATGATAATTTGACTACAAAAATTGAGCGAAATATAAGTTTTTCCTTTTGATTTTTATACCCTTCACAAAAATGTAAAGGATATGTATTTTTACATGGTTTACTCGTACACTGTTGGACAAAATAAAGTGCAAAAAGATATTTGTTTTGTTTTAATAGAGAAAAAAAAGTAAAAATTACTTTTAACTTTAAAAAACTAATTTGATTCATTTATTTATTAACTTAAGAATATAAAAAATAATGAAACATTCATATTAAAAGTAAAACTTTTCTACAAAAAAGCTAAAATTAAAATACTCCTTGTACATGGTTGGACACATGGTGCAGTTAACCAGGTGGCATCACTAGCGCAGGTGATAATTTTTTGTTCGATAAAATTGTGGGTGTCAAAAATTGTGGGTGAAAAAATAAAAATATTTTAAACAGTTTGAAAAAGGGCAAGAACACAATAAAAAAGTTTTCGAAAATATTTTAATTGCTTAAAAAGTGTTGAAAACAATTTATAAAAAAAATTATATTAATTTTCATTGTTCGTTTTTTTTATATAAACGTTTCTTTCTTCATTTTCTTCTGTTTTGTAAACATGTTTTTGACAGCGTCCGGAATTTTTACACAAACAAAATATTATGTATGTAGTACAACAACTCTTATGCTGCCACCTAATAATTGCACCATGGTTGGACAGAATAAAGTGCAAAAGTAAACTACTGAATGATAACAACAGAAATTTTACGAAATAATATAAAAATCAGTACTTAGTAGCTCCTCCCTTATTAGCTATGACCTCTCGAAGTCTTTTAGGCATACTTGAAGTTAAGTTTTTCAAAGTTTGTACAGGAATCTCTCTCCACTCGGCTTGCGTTTTCTTCCAAAATGTTTTGAGTGTTAGTTCGAGATTCCATAGGAATTTTATCGTCTAGTATGGTCGACAAGTGTTCAATGGGGTTCAGAAGTTCCAGTACTTCAATATTATTTTGTTGGAAAAAGTTCTATCTGACCTTGCTCGTATGTTTGGGATCGTTATCCTGTTGAAAGATAAAGTCGCCCAAGCCCATATCCAAAGCACTGCCGTTGAGATTTTCTTGCAAAATGCCAACGTAGTGCTCACCAGTCATTTTTGTATCGATTCTGACTAGTCGAACTAACCCCAAAGAAGAAAAGCACCCCAACACCATGAAACTTCCACCACCATGTTTTACAGTATGTGTGATATGTTTAGACTCAAGTCTTTGTGAAGGCTCACACCATACTCTTTTTTCAGCTCATATTTCGACTCATCTGATCAAATTACTCTATTCCAGAATGATTCTGGCATATTTACGTATTTGTTAGCAAAGAGCAGACGCTTTCTTATAATGGGTGATTTTATAAGAACTATCGGAAATTAAAAAAAAAAAAACACATAAAATTCAGAAAAATGCAGGCCACGCCTCAAATGGTCCATCCGCTTAGTCCAATTTTGGCATACTCTTTCCAACATTTCGGCCGGTATCTCACGAATAATGTTGGCAATGTTGGCTTCCAGTGCGTCAATCGAAGCGGGCTTGTCGCTATAGACATTAGCCTTAACATAGCCCCACAAAAAATAGTCTAGAGACGTTAAATCGCACGATCTGGGCAGCCAATTGACTGGTCCCAAGCGTGAAATAAACTGTTCACCGAACTCGCCTCTCAATTGGTCCATTGTTTCGCGTGCTGTGTGGCATGTGGCACCGTCTTGTTGAAACCACAAGTCATGCAAGTCAAGCTCTTCCATTTTGGGCAAAAAAAAAGTTTGTTATCATCGCACGGTAGCGCTCACCATTCACAGTAACGTTGTGATTCGCATCATCTTTGAAGAAATACGGCCCAATGATGCCGCCAGCCCATAATCCGCACCAAACGGTTGTGTTTTGTGGAAGCATTGGTAGCTCTTGCAATGCTTCTGGCTGCTCTTCACTCCAAATACGGCAGTTTTGCTTGTTCACGTATCCATTCAACCATAAATGAGCCTCGTCGCTGAACACAATTCTTCGATAAAAAAGTGGATCTTCATCTAACTTTTCAAGAGCCCATTCACCAAAAATTTGGCGTTGTGGTAGGTCGTTTGGCTTCAATTCTTGCACCAGCTGTATCTTATAAGGCTTCTCACCCAAATCTTTCCGCAAAATTTTCCACGTAGTGGAGTAACAGAGGCCCGATTGCTGCGAACGGCGCCGAATCGATAATTCACGGTCATCACCAACACTGGCCGATACGGCTGCGATATTTTCTTCAGTTCGCACTCTACGTAAGCATGTTGGTGGTTTAATGTCCAACAATGTAAATTTGGTGCGAAATTTTTTTTCAATAGCCCGAATAGAAGCCTCAGTAGGTCGATTAAACTGACCATAAAATGGAAGAAGCGCGCGATGTACTTTCTTAACAGAGCACGCATTTTGGTAATAAAATTCAATAATTTGCAAGCGTTGTTCGTTTGTAAGACGATTCATGATTAAATTATAGACCAAACTGAAGATGTTTGACAGTGACACAAGATACAAAACGTGCGTGAGCTGTCAAAACTAGTGTTGCCAAAAAGATAATAGCAAAAAAATCACTCGTTATTTGCTGCTCGTAGTAGCGGTTTTTTCTTTGAATAAAAGTTATTTATACCTCTCTGGTTAAGCCTTCTCCGTACAGTACGAGATGAAATACTTAAATTTAATTCTTCCTTAATCTCCCGAGAAGAAGAGAATGGCTTTTTTTTTTTGGCTAGCGTTATTATGTAATTGCCATCTCTGTTTGTTGTTTTGAGCTTTCTCCCAGACATCTTTCTTAAACTTTCATTAGATTTTCTAATCTTGAACAGCTCGTAAATTTTTCTCGCTTCTGATATGGATATTTCATACTTTTCAAACAAATCTTTATATTTCATTCCATTTTCCCTAAGTTTTGTAGTGTTTTGTCTTTCGTTCGGTACACACGTGTTTTTCATAGTCATCCATAATCATATTTAATGCAAATGCTTTGAAAAAATTTAATAATTTAATTAATAACTTAGTAATTTATCATTTCATGCGCCATCATAAGTACGAACTTCACTAACTCTCGACATTTTTTTTTTTTTGTCTTGGACCAGTACTCAGGGGATGACCCCTACATATGCAGTACATTCTACTGGAACTAGGAAAATAGGTTATGAGGAGGGGAAAGAGGAAGTGGTGTTTGTGAGCATTTGACTTGAACTTTCCAACGTTATAACAGATAGGAAACACGTCTGCAGGCAACTTATTCCACAGACGAAGCGTGCAACTGAAAAACGTATTCTCTCTGTAATGCGTAGTACGATTCCCCGGGCAATCGACCACAAATGAATGAGCTCTGGTTGATGAACGTGTGCTACATAAAAATGTGCGAGTTTCGGGAACAAGATCTCTAATCTTGTCAGAGCAAAGTGCATTGTAGTAACGATAGAACAGAGTAACGCACCCCACACTGCGTCGATGCTCCAGTGAGTCAATAGAGTTGGATACCCTACTGTCACCGATAAGCTTCTTCGCCCTCTCCTGCACACGGTCGAGTAACCCCAAAATAGACTTTGGGGCACCGGCCCAAACATGAGAGTTGTATTCCATTTTCGGTCGGATATAGGTGGTATAAATAGTAAGGCGATCGGATGGAGTGAAGTACATCTTACACCGTTTCAAAAAACCGAGGCACTCGAATGCTTCTTCAGAGACATGAAATATGTGATCATTCCAGCGAACATCACACTGTACTTTCATTCCAAGAACATCAAGAGCACCCGATTCCTCAATATTTATACCATCCATGAGTACAGATGAAGCAACATTAGCGGTCGTTTGTTTGTGCACTGGGTCTTACGAACGTTGAAGTCGACCCTGTTTTTGCGACCCCGTTCGGAAATTAATTGAAGATCACTATTCAGTGAATCATTCATATTTAGCCTCTTGGCAGCGATCTCTGATAGGCTGGGCCTATAACTGAAAGAGTATGAATAGCAAATGCTGCTGTCATCTGCAAAAGAGTGGATAGGATTGGTACGAAATGCTGTCAAAATTCTATATAAAAAAAAAACTTGTGTGAAATATCTATTAAGTAATGTTGCTGAAGTAGTACTCTGTTCAATTTGTGAAAAACTTATGAAATGTTTCTGGCAACATTGTGTTGTAATTGTAAAATAGTATGAGTGGTACTTTTTTCGCGCGAAATTTCAAACAACAGCTGAACAATGTGGTATACCTAAAACCAAGAAAACCTTGAAATTTGCCTAAAACGCGAAATAGGCACCATAATTTAAATGTCATATTTTCCGTGTGAAATTATTAATGTTGCTCAACATTTTTTTCACATTTGAACAGAGTAGTTACCTTTACTGGCTAATTTAGGTTTTGCTGCAAGGCTCCAAGGATGGCGCCACAGCATACACTGCATAGAGCACAATGGATTTTAGCGGGACATCTTTTGTAACAAATGTTAAATGGTCTCCACATTCATAGGATTTAGCGGTACTAGACTGTTTCCTTTAGAGTTATATGAAAGAATAGGTCTTTTAAATTTAATACTTCAAACAAGGATTTTTTTTTTAGTAATAAAATAATATTTTTTTTATTTGAAATTGTCTAATATTTAACATTAAAATAGGTACCATTTTTTTT
Source organism: Thecocarcelia acutangulata (assembly GCA_914767995.1). Taxonomy (NCBI): domain Eukaryota; kingdom Metazoa; phylum Arthropoda; class Insecta; order Diptera; family Tachinidae; genus Thecocarcelia; species Thecocarcelia acutangulata. The sequence goes on along the minus strand of OU612097.1, from coordinate 96,333,833 downwards.
ATTTATTTATTATTAAATATTTAATAAAGATAAAAACATTTATTTAATCATTTCTTTAACATTACATTTTCTAAACAAATATTTTTATTATATTTTTTTTTTTTTTTTATTGTATTAAATATCAAAAAATGTTTTATTATATAAAAAATTCCTAAATACTAAACAAAATTATTCGTTTAAGATTATAGTATATGTAAAATTAGTTTGATTATTTGTTTTGTTCGTTTTTCGGCGCTTAATTAGTTATGAAATTCATGTTCGAAAAACTATCAATTCCAATTATAATAATAAAAAAATATAAATAAATAAAAAAATGAGATGAATGTTTAGCTTGAATTTAATCTAGAAGTTAGCTACGTGATGTGCCTAACTAATTCATTGTTCATGATATGACCACAATTTGCATAATTTTATTTTCAAAAAATTTCCGATTTTTTATAATTTTAGACATTTATTAAAAAAAACTGATTTTTCTTTTTAAGCATATCGAGATTATGGTTTTTTAAAATTTTTTTTGATATTTAATTATTTGATCTTGTTTATGTAAATATTTCTTATTTTTGCAGCAAAAGATCGTTTTTTATTTTTTATAAAAAATTCAATTTATTTTCAATATTTCGATAACAATTTGTTATCATCGTCAGGAAAATTATAACATATTAATTTTCCTGACGATGATAACAAATTGTTATCGAAATATTGAAAATAAATACTGTTGAATTTTTTATAAAAAATAAAATCTTTAGCTGCAAAAATAAGAAATATTTAAATTTTTTTTTATTTAAATCAACATTTTTATGAGGAGACGCATAACAAATCATACGTTTGCTGTTTCTAACGCAGCTTTAACAGGCTAGGAGTATAAGCACAGCTGTCTTTCGTTTCCTTTGCGTAAATTTGTCAAGTTTTTGTGTAAAAAAATACTTCTGAAAAAACATATGACTTTGATGATTTTGCAAACAAAAGGACAAAATTTTTTTTCACAACTTTTCGTAAATTAGACCAAAAAAATACATGCGCTGTTTTTTGGTGCTGTATTTATTGTAATTCTGCTACTACCTGTTTAAAGCTGCCTTGCCTGTTTTTAATTTAGTTAGAAATACAGTGTGGCGCAAAACTAGCTTTATGGTTCGCATGTTCAATAACTTTTTTAGTTTATTTTTATTTCAGAGCTTTGTGAAAAAGACTTACTTAGTGTTCACACTTGCGATAATATCTGAGATGAGAACATCAAATTCAATCGCAGAGAGAATTCTGTTACGTGTAGACTTAAAATCACTGTTATCGCAGTCTTATAATAATTTTTATGACAGCGTTCTTATGAGAAATCTTATGGCAACGATCTTATAGCAAGAGCTGTCAAAAAAGCGACTGTGTATGTGTTTGTGTACAAAAAGATGCCATTGCAATTTTACCGATTATTAATTTTGCAAAATATCTTTCAAAAAACCATTTTAAATGAAAAATAATTTGTTTTTATGCATTAAATATATACTATAAGTGATTAATTTTGTACAAAATGTTCGCATACACGAAATTCATATACGATTTTATTCATCGCAAAGATGTGTTTTCTTCTCTTTACCATTTACCCAATTTGCCCAATTTTCAACACAAGAAACACTTTTCGTGTAAATTGGGAGCCCGTGGGTGCCCGCGGTAACGACATCGAACACAACTATTATGATGGCTCTAAGTGTCGTCTATTTCTTATTCATGAAACAAAACGCGCTGCTTAGAAAAAAAATCACGTAAAAGCGTTGTCTTCGAAAATAAATTGCTGAGTTGGCAACAATTGTAAATTTCCAAGCTGGATTTGTCAAAAATGTGAACATTTATACATTTTTTTTCTTGACACTTACGGCCTTATGTATAATGGAAATCCTTATAATCCTTACTAACTAGCTGCTAAGTTTTTTGTATGTAAATTCCCATAAGGGAAAGATAGTAGCAAGTTAATTAGCACAACGTTTTTTATTATACATAGCGCCCAAGGTGCATTAACGTCTACACGGTGGCAGCACTAGAGCAAAATTACAACAATACAACAAAAACAGGCATCTGGTAAGCTATGATTATCAAACATATTTGTAACTTTTTTCACAATTATAAACTGTGAATGTACCTTTTCATAATTATAAATTATTCTTATTTGAATTATTTTTATGTTCACATAATACTTTTCCTATGTTTAATTCAGAATAAAACATCAAATTCACTTTCAAAAATGTAAACAATACATTTGACGTAAATAGCTTACTATATTGCCAGTAGCAAAAAATTGTTACATGTCGTAGTGCTGCCACCGTGTATACGTTAATGCACATTGGTAACGACGTAATCGCTTTAGTTAGTTTTCCACGATGGAATAATTTGTTTCACAAGTTTTCCACGCGAGAACTTCTAGCCAAAGTTACAGAACATAGCCACTGGATTTGTCAATTTTAATGTGAACATTTTTACAATTTTTTTTTTTTTTGACATTTATTCATTTTTTTATCGATACCAAGCATACAATTTTTGTTATTCTAACATTTTGCTCAATATATCTGAACTCTGCGAACTTATTTAATTTTTCTATTACAATGTGTGCTTACTACTTTCCAATACTAGAAAAATTGAAGTGTCATACAACCTTAAACATTTTTCTGCACTTTCTTTTGTTTACATTTGTTTGTTTAACATACATATGTTTTTCATCTTAAGGCCATGTTACACTATCATACACGATCGTGCGATCTACAAAATAAAGCATGTGTGCTAAAAAAGTACTAAAAATGCAACCGTGCAACAGACTTTTTGACAAATCGTGCGATTTGAAAAATTTTATGAAACTCTTTTAAAACATTATGGTTTCTGTGCGATCAGTGTGATATATATTGTGAAAAATATAAGAATATTGTTGGTGCCTCAAGAAAAAAATTTAATTAATGTAAAATTATTATGTTAATAAGAGTTTTTAATTGTTTTATTGTGTATATAAATTATTTCATTTGTGTAATAGTATGGCCTACAATGCCATTTTGAAGCGATTTTTTTAAGTCGGCCAGACTTTTGAAACAGTTTCCTGTGAATGAATCGTACGATCGTGTAGGATAGTGAATCAGGGCCTTTACTTAACTTTACTGCAAGAAATTTTTGCAGTAACAATTTGTAAGTACTCAGTAAAAGAACTGTCACTTTACTCTCTTTTTTGTGTTCTCATTTACTGCAACTTGGGTAAACGAACCGCATTCAGTAAAATGCAGTAAAATACAGTAAAAATTTTTACACGAACAGACATTATAGGTGTGTTTTTTTACTTTCCGGGCAAGCTTCGTGCAAAAGAGAGCATGCATAAGCTTCTCTCAAATACAGATAAAATTTGCCTAAAGTACGGGAACGTAAAAAACCAAATTTCTAGCCCAAAAAGAAACATATGCTGTGTTTTGATGTGGGAAAAAAAAATTGTCATTTAGTTTTACGAAAAAATGCTATGATATTTTACACTTTTTAGCTTTTAAGGTCTTTTGCACATTCATTTTTATTTAATATTTATATAAAAACACTGAAATGATTTGTATACAAGTTGATTCAAAATAACTTTGTTTCTTTATTATTGTTTATTTTTCGAACAGCTGATTGCTTAATTACTTGCCCAAACTAGCCCGAAGAAAAAGTACAGGCTGTTTCGTGCAAGAAGAGGAAGCATACTATTCTCTCAAAAGCGCTCTCATTTGCCCAATTTTAAAGTACGAGAACGCTTTTCGTGAAAATTGGGTTCCCGCGGGATCCCAAAGTAGAGTAAAGAAACACACCTAATATTAATTAAATTAAGCGGTTTCGAAACACCAAAAGCACGTTTTGTTTAGCGTTTCCTCATATTGTTAATTTTTAACTACAACAATTAAGGCATTTTATTTTATATTTTGGCTTTTTTTCGTTTAAAAAAAAGGTACTTAACACTGGTTTAGATACATAAGCACATTATTAAAACTTTTACTAATTAAACAAAAACTTATCAATTCCTGTAGTTGATTTTGAGAATAAGAATATAAACTACACCGTTTTACAAGCTTAGTAAATCATTTCCAGGCAAAAAATCTGAAGGTTTTTTTGGAAAGCAGTAAACTGCCATGTTCTGAGAGACGCGCAATCTGAAAGCGCAAAGCGTTCTGTAAAACGCTTAATCCACTTTTAGGTGTTCTAAGGAACTCGTGTTTTACCGGCTTTTCGCAAATATTACGCTTAAAGTTATGACATTCCAAAATGTTAAACAATAAAGCTTTCTAAGCGGCTGTCAAAACACTGTATGAGACAAGTTATACATCACACAGCATGGGACGCATAGACGTGTACGATGTAAAAAGTAGATTTACTACTTTTGTACGCGTCATAAGCGTAATAAAAACTGTTGATAGCCACAATGTTATCGCCAATATATTTATGCCGTGTATTGTTATTTTATACTTTTGTGTTAAAAAATTGCTTTTATTTAAAACGTATTTCAAACATAAAAAGAAATTATCGCATAAAAAGCGCTGCATGTAGCTTGAGTTTGCAAAAGTGTAGAACGCATTAAAACGTGTAAAAGCAACAACATATATAATGCGTGGTCAGGGCTGGGCAGTATTTGAAATACGTATTTCAAATACAAATACGTATTTTGTATCTGTATTTCAAATACACGACCTGAAAGTATTTTGTATTTCAAATACATGTGGCTCAAAAATACATTTTTACAAAATACATTTATTTATTATAATAAATTGAAAACAAGTTATTTCACAAAAGCTAAAACCGCTTGAAACTACAACCATTAAAATGTTAATCATTTTTAATACTGCAATTTAGCTTTCATTTATACAGAACTAATACATTTTACACTAATCGGGTGATATCAGTAAGAATTTCTATATATTTGCCACCAGCTTTTTCCCAACGCTTTGAATTATATACAGGGAAATAATTTTTATTATGGAAAACTTTAGGCTGCGAGAACCAGATTAGATCCATTGCAATATAATACTTTGATGCATTTAAGTTGTATTTTAACAAAATTAATGGAGAGCTTGGAAAGAAGATTTCATGAGTTTCTCATGCTGACACCTGGAGCAAATAGAGTCATATCGGTGTCATCTTTCCATCCTAGTTTCAAAATTAGCTGATTGCCAGAAATCATCTCATAAAAAGAGAGGCAAAAAATTCAAAATCTTGCAATAGATACCTTGGAGAAATATTACAAAAAACGTGAAACCATGGCTGGATGCAGAAGACAGGAAAACTGCTTGTACTGCGTGATGCTCCAATCCATTAAAAATCATTTTATTTTAAGTAATAAGAATTAAATTAATAACTGATTCTTATTTTTGCAGCTAAAGATCTTTTTTTAGTTTTGTATAAAAGGTTCAACAGTATTTATTTCTAATATTTCACTAACACCTTCTTATATATAAAAATATATAAATAAAATGAAAAAAATGCAAAAATTAGAATCAATTACATAAACAAATAAAATAAATATTAACAGCCAGTTCGCCGATGTCGAAAGGATAAGTTCATTCGCATTCAGGGCGAAAGAAAATTGATTTTGGCTTTTTATAGCTTTGTTCTATGCGAACGATGTGTCAAAATTCAATTAAAATACATAAGTTCATGGAAACAAACAATACAGACATAGACAGACCCAAATTGATTCGAATGTGGGTGACTAGCTATCTTTCGCCTACATTTTCATTCGATATCGTCGAACAAGCTGTAAATTGAATTACTTTTGCAAACGAGAAATTTACTAAAATTATTCGCAAGCAGAATGTTTCAAAAATTTTTTTAACGGCAAACTCAAATGATAATCAATTTTGACGTCTTGTGTCTGCAATAATTGTTAACGCAAATTCATTGACAATTATTGCAGCATAAATAGCAACCTCTATCAATAAGCTGTCTTCACTGGCAATAACACATTGACATTGAATTAATGTTATCATATTTATTGCTAATCTAGACAGATAATTTTTAAATTCGCGTTTTATTTGTATTGACAATTTAGTGATATAAAATTTTGGAACCAAAACTAGTTTTCTTTCGGAATTTGCTCATAGAAAGTATATTTAACGAAAATTATTGTCATTTAAATTTGCTATTTGTGAGATCTTTTTGGCTCGCAACTTGGGCAGCTAGTGTCCCCTGAAATCTTTACTTAAAAGTTACTGCACTATTTGTAAGCCGATTTTTTAAATTTGAAAACGTTTTATTTCCAGTTTTAACTGAAAAACATATTTTTTTTATATCAGACAACAAAAGTGCCCATTTGAAATATTGGATTCATTATAACTTCTGTATGTGCGCACTGATTCTCAAAAATCGTTTCCTTCAAATATATTTATATTTCCTCATATTACAAGAGGCGTCATCGTTCTCACATCAAGATAATCACATCCAAAAACTCTTGATTGTACACTTGTAGATAATTGCTATCGAAGAGCAATTATCTACACTTTGCTAGGCCTTCGATATTTAATAGACCTATAATTTGAAGATAGAGACTGTCGACGACATGCCATCGTTGCAAGCAATGAGTAAATAAAGGCTAAAATTTTAAGTGACCTTCATGTGACTTCGATGATGCCTATTGCAATAAGGGGGATTTAGATATTTATTTTTTATTTCAATTGGAGATTGCTTCCGTATTTCAGGAGTTTAGTTGTCTGTATTGAAGTCCATATCACTCTTTCATTTACCCTCAAAACTACTGGCGTTGACTAATAGCGCTTAGATTAGTTCTCTACATATGGACGCATAAACAAATTTTGAGTCTAAATAAATACACTTACATATTGGTTTAAAATCAATCCACTTCTGAGGTTATGTTAAACAACAAATTACTGGTTGTGTTCTCATTTTTTAAGCCAAGGGCTCTACGTTAGAAAGATTTCTAGTTTAATTCTTGATCCTATTCGCTTTGAACTTTGTTTAATTCAATGTTTGCAATAAATTTCTTCAGCTCAAGGTCCTTTTTTTAATTTTTAATGTACTTTTTTAATATTTTGTCTTCTTCAGGAAAAAAATACAACATTTTCTGAAGAAGTCTGCCGAAGGAAAACGAAATATTGAAAAAATACATTAAAAATTAAAAAAAAAAAACAGAAATGAACTTGAGCTGAAGAAATTTATTGCAAATTTCTAGTTTATAAAATCTAATCAAAATTTTAAACAGACGTCCTTTAAACAGACGTCCTGAGACGTCCTTAAGTGCGATATCGCCAACAAAAGTCATACTTTCTTGAAGCGTTTATCGAAGCCGGAAAGCGGCAGTTCTTGCTTCTAAACCTGCTTCCATCCAAACAGTATTTTTTGCCAGTTTCTTACATACAAATTTAAAAAAAAGTTCTCTAAAAAAAATAAAAAAAACTTAATTAATTCTTTCCTAATTTCCAGTGTTGTGTTTAAATTTAATATTAATCTTCGATACCTAAATTTTAACAATTTTTATACTCAAGCACTTTGATAATATGTATTGCAATTAGTAAAAAAAAATCAATAAAAAGTAATATTTATATATAAAAAATATTTACGAATAACTCTTTCTATTTTTACTTATATATTTAGTATTACTAATTCAATAATATTAAACATATAAATGGTTAATCTAATATTTTTTTAAGATTAATTATATTTATACAAATTCTATTATATTGTTTAATGTTTTGTATCAAAAAAATGCTTAAAATCCCTGAATATGAGTTCACATTTTATTATAATTATTTATTTTACTATATAGTACAAAAAATAGCATAATAAGATTTAAATTTTAAATAACATTTTCTTGCACCTAGACAAAGATTTCTTTAAGTAAAAGAATATATTGACAAGGCAAAACAAAAACATTATTTAAAATAAAATATCTTATAAAATTTATTTTTTAAGCAATTCTAAGAAAAAATAATACAAAAGGAAACAAACTGAAAAACAAAATATTATTAATTTTTTTTTTTTGCTTTAGTCGTAAAATTTTAATTTTTTGCTTAAATCTTTACAGTAAACAATAGAAAATTTTTTGCCAATATTTTGTGAAAAATATTAATATTACGCACATGATAAATTAATTTTTAATAATATCAAATGATACATTATAGTAGAAATTTGTTTGTAATTATTTAATTATTTTTGTAGGCAGTTCTTAAGTTTTGATTGTGTACTTAAAAAAAAAAAATGTAAAGAAATTGATTATTAAAAGAGAAACTTTTTAAAAACTCGTTTCTAAAAAATTCGTTTTTAGATACTGAATCTTTTTAATTCTATTTTAAGATGCAGTCAGTGAAGGTTATTGAACATTGGCTGGCTGGGAATGATCATTACGTCGCCCGCTCATACGACTGCGCACCGAATCACTGTCAGTTTCATCGTCGGCGATTTCCTCACGAGGACGTGTCCATTTTATCATCGTTTCCGGTGAGCGATACAAGAAGATTAATTTCGCAAACAGATCTTCTTCGAGCATATATTCTAAAGCTTCTCTCACCTGTTAAAATAAAAAAGTGTTTATTACAAATATAATTGGATAATATAGTTTTTTTTTTTTTTTTTTTTTTTTTTTGGAAACACTTCTTAATTAAATCAAATTTGAAAATTAAAATGATTAAATTATTAAACATATCGACCACAGCAGACTTCACAACTCCACGACAGCAAATGTTACAACCAAGGTACATTAGCGTATACACGGTGGCAGCACTAGAGCAAAATTACAACAATACAACAAAACAGGCATCAGTGGCTGTGTTCTGTAACTCTCGCCAGAAAAACTTTTCGACTGAAACGTGTGAAATGAAACAAAGTTGAAACAGCAGCTGCTTTTCTCACTAAACTGTAGCTATAACTTTTTTTTGGTGAGTAATAGCTGTCACGTAAGGAAATTACTCGCCATTTTACAGAAAAACTGTGTCTGTAAAACTTTTGCGAAAAAAGTTCCCGCATTCAACTGTCATTATTTCTCGCAAATAAAAAGGCTGTGAGATAGTATTTCAAATAACAATAATCATCATTAAATGAATAATAATGCTGAAAAAATAAGTATTTTGTTGTTATATTAAGTTTGATATATATATATTTACACAGTTTAGAATGATTTTTTTTATTTTAACTTTTAATTAATTTTTATACCCTTCACGCAATAAGTTAATAATACTTTTATAATGTTTTTTTTTTCAGAATTCACATATTGCAATTGTTTTTTAATGTTAAAAAATTTTGTGCATAAGTATGTATGCATGTATTTGCAAATAAAATCTAAACGTTAGAGCCATACCATACATTTTCTAGAACAGCCGGCGGTTATAATATGACGCCGTCGAACAATATTTCTTAACTTTAGTAATTTTTGGTCGGCGGCGGTACTAATTGTGGCTGGCGCTTTCATTTTTAAAATTGCATGTCGGCTTCGTTTTATATTTTCAGACATTTCTAACGTAACGACGTAATAGCTTTTGATAGTTTTCGACATGAGTTACAGACGCAGTTTTCTTTCATCTTTTCGAGAAACGATGAAATAATTTGCTTCACAAGTTTTCGACGCGAGAACTTCTCGCCAAAGTTACAGAACACAGCCACTGGTAAGCTGTGTTTATCAAAAATATTTGTAACTATTTTCACAATCATAAACTATGAATGTACCTTTTCATAATTATAAATTATATGTATTTGAATTATTTTTATGTTCGCAAAATAATTTGTATATGTTTAATTCAGAATAAAACACTAAATTCTCTTTCAAAAATGTAAACAATACATTTGACGTCAATAGCTTCCTATATTGCCAGTAGCAAAAAATTGTCACATGCCGTAGTGCTGCCACCGTGTATACATTAATGCACCTTGGTTACAACCGTCTGTGGAATAAGTTGCCTGCAGACGTTTTTCCGGTCTGTTATAAAGTTGGAAGGTTCAAGTCAAATGTTCACAAACACTACTCCCTCTTTCCCCACCTAAGTTTTGAGGAGGGTAAAACCTATTTTCCTAGTTCTGGTACAATGCATTGCATATGTAGGGGTTATTCTCTGAGTACTGGTCCAATATAAAAAAAACCAACAGATGAAGTCGTGTAGTCCACCACTCAAGGCGAATTCATTATTAGGTGGATGCATCGGCGAATTCAGGCGAATTCGTTTAATATGGCGGCACTTCCTCTGTCAAGCTTTGTTTACCTTTTTCGGCGCCATTTAAATTTTTGTACATGTACTTTGTCAATTACTTTTGACAGCTGAAGTGTGAATTCGCCTTTTACACAAACAAAATACCTGTTGTTTTTTTTTTATTGTTGAATTGTTGTATAGAGTTGGGTAGTTCGCGAACGAACTAATGTCACTGAACTATTCACTTCAGGGAGCTACGTGAGCCGATCATTTCTGCGAGCTCTTTTAGTTCCGTAGTTCATGTTTCTTCCTTTTGTCTTCAAGTTTTCTTTTTCGTTTATGTTTCTTTCTTTCTGGTAGATATGTATACGGAAGTAGTCAATCAGTGCTGCCAGAATTTGACGTAAAAAGTACATATCTATGTTAAATACAACTATTCAGAATATTAGACAACACAATTTTACTTTGGTTTTTTGTATTATAAAAATAAATGATATGATATGTGACCATAATTGAATATGAAAAACATCGAGACCTCATCACAAATATATCGTTTTTTTTTTTCTTTTTAATAAAATTTTTAATCTCACCTTTTATTAATTCTTATAATAATTGTACTTTTCATTTGCTTACAGCATTTTTGTATTGCTTCTCTTTATCATGAAACCTGAACAGAGCCGTTCATTGAAAATATTATTTACGGAGCACTGAACTATTGAACTAAAAGAAAGACATATTTCAGTAAAAAGAGCTGAACTAAAAAGAGCACTCTTTCAAAAGAGCTCAACTCTATTGTTGTAGCGTAACGGCTACCTTGTTTTTTGTATCACCCCACCACTGAATTATTTTGAACTCGGCATCGACATACATACATATGTAAAAAGTATACTTCAGTGTGGCCATCTTAGAGTTTTTAGCTTTACAAAATGTCGTTGCTTTATAGAACAAGTTCTGTTTATATCAATATTTCATGAAAAAAGTTCTTCTATTTAAAAAAAGAAGTCATAAAAAGAACAAGTTAACTTAAAAAAAAAATTTTATTTACTATGCTTAATTCAGGGAGCCTATTCTGTCATTCGTGATCGAAATTACTATCGAGTAGAAAATAATTTCGATATCGTGTAAATTTCTAATGATGTGACTCGTTACGTAACGAGTCGAGTTATCACTTCAGTGTTGCAAAATACTGACAAAATGTGTTTTATAACACTGTCGAAAATTGTATGTATTCGCATACTTTGTATACTTGTTGTACATTAAAAACTAAATAAATACACATACGTTCACAAGAACAATTCATTTAAATCTGTCATGTATGCGTGTTTGTACATTAAAAAGGAAGTGAATAGAAATAACAATTCAATAAATATGTATGTAAAAAACAAATATTTAACTATGTATAAGCATATGTATGTATATATGAATTTCTAAAAAAATAAATTCTTGAATATAATAACATGTGACTTCAAATATAAGTTTTTGTGTTCTTAGCAATACTCATCTATATCATCATATATACATCATCATATGAATTGAAATAATCCTTAAGAACCAAAAATTCTCAATTTAATTTAACTACTATTGCTATTCAAAACAAACTTTTCATTTACATTTCTGTTTAGCTGGTTTTCGATAGTACTTTTGCTTACGAGTAAAAAGTTGCACGGTTGCATTCGAATGGTTACTCGCTATCGAATGCCATCATTAGAAATTTCGAAACCTTTTACTCGATATCGAAAGAGATAATCCCAAAAGTGTAAAAACTCGCACATTCGAGTAAAAACTCGCTCGTAAGCGAATGACAGAATTAGCCCCCAGTTTAGGCGTGCCTTAAAAGTCGAACATATAAATTGAATTGAAACTTTATAATTTATCGAATTTTTCAAAATCTGGACCAAAAATAATTCGACGCGAGACACAAAAATGCATTTATACCCATCTTTTTTAGTATATTACGTCAGAGATATGCAATTAATTGAATAATTATTAATTAAAACATACTAGCTATTTTACAAAATTAGGGTTTCTTGTATTGGCTATGCGCATATTTAACAACAGTACAAATAAATATATAAATTTATGTGTGTATTAATGTTAAATAGTCGAACTTATTTTAATATTTCTAATATTATATGATGGTATCATTCGTCTCGCTCAAGTTCAATTCTGTCTAAAGCCAAGAAATATTTTTATTTTTTAATTATAACAATAATTGCCGCGATCAATAACTCTTCATCAAAGAAGACAGGAAAAAATAATTGAATACTCTAAAGCTAGGGGACAACTAGCTGCTTAGCAGTCGCTACACTGCTCATCAGCACCCACTAGTAATAATCGCTGTCGGCAATGCTTACCAGCAAAGCATGCGAAAGTGCTGTTGCTTGGCTCTTGTGTGTGTACAGTGAAGAACGACAAAAAAAAAAAAAATATATATATATATATATATATATATATATATATATATATATATATATATATATATATATATATATATATATATATATATATATATATATATATATATATATATATATATATATATATATATATATATATATATATATGAAAAAGTTTTTTGTGTATTTTTCATTGCTACTAAAGAACACAGCCCTAAAAACAATTGAGCATCAAGCGCATAGGGTTTGGGCATTCTGGACTAAGATGTTCTTGTTGTAGTTAGACTTAAAATCGGAAAGGAGAGGAGTTAATAGTACTCGTATTCCCTGATTTTTAGTTATTGCCGCCGGGGAGCTAATTGCAATCTCTGACATGCTGTTGTCTTGCGGAAATCATTCGACACTTTCGGTACGCTATAGCGTACTTCAAATTTGGATGTTCTTCACAAGTTTATATCTCAAGTAAAATGTATTTGCGTGTTGTAGCTTGAATCGAAGGAGAGGTATAATCAATTTTAAAATTGTAAGATTGTGTTGATGACCTTAAACCAATGAAATTGTACATCTTATATTTTCAAATCTTATTGTATGTTGATAGTTTATTGTTTATATCCATATGACCTACTTCAGGTAAAAGTAGTATAGTTTTTTTATTTAACTGGCTAGCCCCTTAAATTATTCGGTATACTTTTTACTAAGCTGTTTCATTTCGTTCGATTTTGTTTTACCATTTTTTCAGGTTTTGCTCCATTTATTTTATTCCGACAAATTTGTACTTCACTATCCTTAAGTTAAGTATAGTAACATAGTGCTAAGCAAAACAAAGTAATAGGGAAAACCACTCTTCGTTGCAAATCTGCCATCTTAGCAGACATAGCATGATTTTTTGCTACAAAGCGTGATAGTCTTTTAGAAGTGTTTAGAAAATTAATTATAACAGTTGATTTTAGAGTAACGAAAAAAATATTTTTGGATTGCAAATTGAGAAGGAAGCTTAGAAAAGAAATTGCAAAAATGTCATTATTCAGATTTTGTTTTAAAATTTTATCAAACTAAGTGTAGTGGCTAAGCCAACAGAAAAAGAAGAAAGCCATAAATTTTTTGATTCAAAATGACGTTGATGAAATTGAATTCGTAGAGATTTTAGAGCACAAACTTAAGTATACATATTCCTACACCGGAGAGGGTTTACATGTTTTGATTGATAAGATAATCAGCAAACACAACTGTTTTAGTACTGAGAATATTTGCAAATACGAATCTGCAATGGTTTTTGGTTATGCATATTTGTTCAAGTGTTGCGAAACTTGGCTTCATATATTTTGTTGTTGTAGTATTGCTGACTATAGTACATATGCTATAGTTGCAATATCTGCAAGGTGTACAAGGGTAGTCTGCAACGAAGTGTGATTTCCGCTAATAAGAAATATTTTAAACTCATTTTTGTACTGTTGTACACAGAAGCTTGTAGACAGATACTCATTCGATCGAAAATAAACGCGATTTCATTTTGAATATATTTATAATTTTTTCGGAATTGAAATAACTTTCGATCGAAATTGATTTCCATAGCAGGCAAACGCGCTTGAAAGTTCATCTTAAAATCGAAAACTATTGAAAGAAAATAAAACGTACCAAATAAATATCAAGACACAGTTGTAAAACTCTATCAACATTGGGTAAGTCTTCATGCATAATTCTTCTTGTTTGGCCACCCAAAAAGTTCTTCAAAAATCTGGAAGCCAATAACACAAAAGTGGTGTACAAGCCGATAATGCTAAAAAACAAAGAACAGAAATCAATTCAAGTTATCAGTACGATTAAATAAACAAATATGTTTTCGCTACACACCCTCCGCCTGTTAAGAATGTCCAAGTTGAGGGGAATTTTTTATCATTAAACGTATAAAACACTATGCCCGAGGAGCAATCATAAAAAGGTAATTTCTTCAAAAACGCAGAAACAGGATCATCATCGCGACAGTAATCGGTTATTTCCCACCAAAAAGTTGTATTGCCCGCCGAATTCATGGATATACTCATATTAGTAAAGTCTATACAAAAAATTCAGAAATTTTGTTAATAATTAAGGGATTTTATTGAATAAACACAAAAACTAACCTGAAAATTGTATATTTTCTATTTTACTTAGTGCTGGTATGTAAGTAGGATCTCCAGAGTTTAATACCTTAATAAATAATGGTACAATATTTGGTATTACAGCATCAGTGTCATTTTCATTGCCCGTTCTTATCATATTTTCTAGAGTCTTTCTATCTGGATAGTCACCACTCATTTCCCAAGTAATCTCCGAGCCAACAGTGCCTACTTGATTTTTAACGGGAGGTATCCTTGTTAATTCGTAGGATAAACGCACAACCAGTGTTACATCTACAAAAAAAGAAGGCGAATAATTATTTATTTATTTTTGACATAAAAATTCGTCAAAATTAAGTCAAGTCTGGCAAATGTTGCCATTTGTACGCTGTTTAGTTGCATAAAATATTAAATTTTATTCAGTATGTGGTGCGCTGTCATTTAAGCAGCACGCATCATACTGTTTAAAAAAACAGCCACTAACACATGAAAAATTCGCAAATACATAATACTTAAATATTTTCTCCCATTGAGGAGCCCTGATTTAGTCTATCATATCTTGCTGTGTAGTCATTATCGTATTTTATCGGAGAGATTTACAAAACAAATTTATGCCGATTAATTCGTTGTTTTGGGCGAAATTGGTCGTTCGTCCCAGTTGTGCTCCTAGCATGATGATGATGATGTGAAATTTGGAGTAAAATCAACTATACTTACTGCTTTCTAGTTCAGACAACAATCTTGCCTTATCCGGCGGAGCGATATTCCACATCGATGGTGAATTTCGTTTTAATTTTATGGCTGCTACATCTGTGGCATCATAGTTCAACAAAAACGATAAAGCTTCCTTATTTTTGATGTAAGCGTTTTTCATGGCTGAAAATGTGGCATCATCAAACACGAACGTGCTCTCCCGTGTGCTTGCCTCATAAATTGGATCATATGAACCAATACGAACAGAGAGTTTGATTTCTGTCGGTACATTGGATTGACCAACAGCACCAGAAAGGGCGAATAATGTCAGGGGACCCCACAAAGCGAAAACAATAAGCAATATAGCAGAACCGCCCATTAACAATTTCATAAATGCTGCCTTCTTTTGGGCCCTAGCAGCCGGAAAATCGGTTTCCATCTGACGCAAGCATTTTATAGAATAAATATTGGCGAAAATGTCCTCCATTTTAAGCCAATCGAATAATGTCATAGTGGTATCTGTGCACAGCCAATCCAATATGGTACGCAGCTCGTACAAGAATGGTATAAGCATGTAGCTGAAAACAAATAGATGAGTTAAAAAAAAAAACAAAATAATATTTTTTAAACGTTAAAGGCCCTGATTCACAATGCTACACGATCGTACGATTCATTCACAGGGAAATAATATATTATTCGAGAAGTGTGGCCACAACATAAACAGAGATGAAATAAGACAGAAAACTACATGTATCTCTGTAATTTTTTCTTTCCAGGCTTCGTGTTTTTTCGTAAACAAAGAATTTTTATCTTCTGGAGTAGTGAGTAACAGCCAGTTTACCAATTTCGAAAGAAAATAAATGCGAAAGAAAGCTAGTCACTCACATTCGAATCAATTTGGGTTTGTCTATCTCACTACTATTCGTTCGCATATTCTTATGTATTTTGATTGAGTTTTGACACATCGTTCGCAAAAAAGTTAGACGAACCCAAATCAATTTTCTTTCGCTTAGATTGCGAACGCAAGCACGCTGTCGAGATTGGTAAACTGGCTGTAAGAGAAAGCAATAATACTCTTTTGCTGTCTATATTCTGATCTTTCTCCAAATATTAAAAAATCTGATTTTATTTTATTAACACGTCCCTTTTTCATCCCTGTGTACTTTGTGAGTTTGACCGACTTTACAAAATCGCTTCGAAATGGCGTCATAGGTTACATATTATTATACAAGAATGGTTGTAATTATTTATGTATATAGTAAAATCATTTATAATACTTTAATATTTTTCGGTGTACGCAATTTGTTTCCTTAGGCGCCAACAATTATCTTTTTAATACCAGAACACTATTATACTTCTTCAGTCCACTTGCCATATTTAGCAGATCGCACGATTGTGTAGCGTAGTGAATTACGGCTTTTAGTTATTTCACTTACATTTTAAACATAATCATATTGATCATGGAGAAACTCTTGGTTAAGAAATTACCGAGAATGCGATTTGGATAACCGCATTTGATTTGATAGCTTGAAAGCAGGAAATAGAAGCACTTGATGATGTAGAAAATTATGGGTGGTGCAGAAGCGTAAAAACTTCTTTCAGTTACGGCCGGCACTATGAAGAACATCCAAACATGAATACCTACTACAGAAAAGAAGTGGAACGCTATTTTGCCCACTAAGGCTTTGCGCAGATACAGAGCCCGGTCTACAACAATTATAGCAAACTGGACCAGCAACATAATGAGAAAGGGGCGAGGAACCTTGTTTTCCGCCAAATATGTTTTTACGCCACCATCTGCTTGTTTGGACTAGTTTGAAAAGAATTGATTAATTGATATGTATACGAGTACATATGCACATAGCCGGCAACTATACTTACGCTAAACGCTGTAAAGCCAAAAAGTAAAACAAAGAAGTTTATAAAATCGCACAGGAACATTAGAGCATAAACGTCGGACGGCAGACGAGCTTTATGTATTAGACTATGGAAAAATTTCGTTAAGCCGGACAGATACTTATTGCGCCTGAAAAATGCAAATTTTAAAAGTTTCTATTAAAACAAACAAATCGTTTTAAAAAAATACTTACTGTAAATTTTCCACACGTTTCACTAAATCATGGGATGATACATTTAAACGCTGTTCACTGTTTTGTTCCGAGCCGGCTGAATTACGACGCTCTGAATTGCCATCCTCATCAGGATTTGTATCATTCCTTAATATATAAAAATTTCATTATTTTTATTTTCTATGAAGATATACGAGTACGAAATAAAATATTGGCTAGTTTCTATAGAAAAATAATATCCCTATTTTTGGTGGGCGATTCTAAAAACGTCAACGCCACTTTTGTAAAAGATTAAAGAGAACAAGTTATTTATTATTCTATTAAAATACCTATTGCAGATTTTTTTTTTATATATTTGCCAAACATAATATGACTAGCAGAAGGGGACTTTAAGAGAACCCAAGAACAAGACTAACCCCCACTTCAGCGAACGTTGTTTATTATCCTAAATGCCCTTCTCCCCTCTCTATGGGAGCTGTTATAAAGAAATAGAGTTCTACACCTTTTGCAAACCCTCTCCTGACTAGACCCAGATACGAGTAGTAGTATCTTCAATATGGTACCCATACATTATTTTTAATTATATTTAATAGTTTTAGTTCCTAATCCAAAGCGGGCTTGAAAGACATTTCACCAAAGTTCAAATACTTGGCTTAGTTTGCGGATTTACTTTAAATTCTGACGTTTTCCGTTTTTATTTACTTAAAGCAAACTATTGTTGGAAAAAAAACTAATCACATGAGCCAACGATACTTCAAAGATCTTTACAGATGGATCAAAATCGAACCTGAGAGTTGGCGGGAATATCTCCATCCCCTTGTATATTAAGAAGACTAATTTTAGACCGCAAAATGAGTGTAGCGTGACGTAAGCGGAAAACACGCTTATAATGAGGGAAATTACTTTGTTGAGGTGCTATGGGATACACGGAGAGAATATCCGAATTTACACTGATAGTTAAAGCTGCGTTGAGTGCGCTAGCGAGGATATGTATAACATCCAGATTGTTTCGTGAATGACAGATATCTCTTAATTAGATAGTGAGACATTCAAACTTGGAGTTTTTCTGGGAACAGAAGCATAGCAAAATGATCGGTAATGTACCAGCGAGCGAAGTGGTAAAGTGTGGGGTCCCGTTACAACATGCGAATATAAACGAAATGGTAGAGATCCCACTTAAAAGCTTTGAAAAATAAGTACAGCCTCAAATTTTTGGGACTGCAGAGGACAAATGGTCTAGTGAGGTTACTTGTCGATACTAACATGGCTCTGGTATGATAAAGGGAACTATTATCCTGAAGGGTCTACCCTGACAGATTACGTGTGGAAAGGCAGCGGTTCTGATGGGATATTACTACATGAGGTCACATGACAGGTCATTAAATATTACATGTAATGATTTTTGTAGAGATGAAGAGAAGGAAGGGTGCTCATTTCTTCAGAGGGGAAATAATTGCCGGTACCCAGCAATTTCATATTCTACTGTTATGTGTGTACAACAATTGTAAAAAATAAAAGCTAGAGAAAACTAAAAAAGTCCCAAAAAAATAGTGTGTAAACATAAATCCATCAAAAGAAAATTGTATTAAAGTTAGGCAATAAAAATCGCCCTACATTAAGGCCGGTACTATATGATTTGATAGAAATATCGGTATGCGTTATAAGAAGATTGGACTGTTTTCTCCGATCTTCAGTTTGGTTTGGAGAACTGGACCGGTGGATGAGAGAATAGGGATATGGCATTGCGCCATAGTTATCAGAAAATACTAATTTTCCTCCCTGTGAATTAGCCTTAAACCACAGCAAAAACGTTTTAGCCGAGTTAGTAACCACAACCACGATCAACACCCGGATGGTCTGCAAGTAGAACCTTCCAGGGGCTTCGCCGATTCCCGTTCTGCCAATTAACCCTTGGTAAGGGTTTTGAAAGTCCAACACAACATGAGTTACGTGGCTTGCTAGAGTTTTATTTGCTAAAACAAGCTATACCCCCAGAAAGCAGAGTGCCCTGGTTAGCCGTCCACCAGGGTGAAACCTGCTTCCGGGGTGACTGGTATCATATTCAGGCAAGCCAACGCATTCAAACTGGATTCCAGTGCCCTGACTTTTTCAATAGTTGGCAACCTGTTTAACTAAGGCTATAAGAGGTAAAATTGAAAGCGCATCTGTTTTAGTTTCGATTGTAGGTGTGTTTCTATGCTATCTGGGTAAGTTTCGTGCATAAGTTTCTCTCAAAAAGAGAATAAATTTACCAAAAGTACGAGACCCCAAAAAAGTAAAAGTCTAGACAAAAAGAAACATGAGCTGTGTTTTGATGGTGAAGTAAATGTTGTCATTCAGTTTTGCAAAAAAAAAATAGTATGATTTTTCACACTTTTGGGGTTTTTGAGTCTCTTGCACATACTTTTTTAATTTAATATTAATTTAATCGCATTGAAATAATTTATGTATGAGATAATTTAAATGAATTTTCTTGCTTTGTTATTGGTTATTTTTCAAACAGCTGATTGTTCAACTACTTGCCCAAACTAGCCCAAAGAAACGCTACGGGCTGTTTCGTGCAAGAAGAGGAAGAATACTAATTTGCTCAATTTTAAAGTACGGGAACGTTTTTCATGCAAACTGGGACTCCGCAGGAATCCAAAGTAGAGTAGAGAAACACACCTTGTATGTCAATAATTCTACACAAACAATAGTTAATTATACGGTTTAAAAACATTTTTTTTTATTAGATTAACTTCAATTTCAGTTAAATCATAAAATACCTCACTTCTTCAAAAACTTCATCTTTAGTAGAAACATTTTTAACGTTGGCCATAATCAAGTTATCAAAAAGGGTTTGCATTGAATGAGCACTAGTTTTTGCACCAACATGTGTTAAGGAATTGACGGTAGATACTTTCTTCTTCTTACGTACTATTTGACTTTTTTTGTATAAATCTTGATTGTTTTTTGAGTCCACTATGTCTGAGCTTGAACTTGAATATGGATCCGTGTTAAGGGCTTTATCTTTTTTCTTTCCAAAATACCTAATGTATAACATCTTAAAAATTTACAAAACTTGATTTTACAAAAATCTTATTTCATATAGGCTAAACGTATTACATAATTAATTTCATAATACTGTATGTACTTACAAGGTGGATTTGGAACCGTATTCGTCTTCACTGTATATTACAATAGGTTTGTACATATCAATTTTCCATAAGCCATGCGACTTCAAAATGAATCTAAAGGAGCAGTTTTAAATTTAGTAGTGAACAATAATAGTTACTAGTGATAACAAAAAGAAATCTTACCGATGGAAAAATAGCACCAGCAACAGTAGCAAATCATATGTGGCATAATCGGAGGACATTTCAACACCAAACAACTTCTCAATACCCAAAGGATTGTTTGACAGATTGTAATAGTTGACCCAGATTAATTTAAATTGGAAGATACATTTTATTAATACAATTGCCTGAGTGTACGCAATCAGGGTAACCCAAAATGTTTTTGAAGGTCGTGGCAAGGACAAGGTGCCCCAAAGGAAGACCATTAAGGGTAGGGGTAATGATATTAAACTTGCATTAACCACCTGTCAAAGAAATTTATAAAGATTTTTTTAATATACATAGATACTCGTATGTATGCATAATTTGTTCGTGTAACTTACCTGATTTATAAATACTACTATATAACATATAAGATCGGTATTTGACAATATTGCAAACCAAGCTGATATTAAGACTTCCACAATTATGTTGTGATCTCGAGCTGTGAAATCTTCATCATCAAAGGCTATTTCCGTGCTAGTAAGCGTAAATTAAGAAAACAAAAATAGAAGGAAAATGGCATTACAATGGTGCTCATATATACAAAATTCAGGACTGTTCTGTTTTTATAAATAAACTAGCTGACCCGGTCCACATTGCTGACCCTAAGCAAACAGTTTAAACACGATTTAAACTTACGGCCTTTAAAAAAAAATCTTGTATACTCGTATGTTATTAGCGGTGCAATATGAAAATTGGATTTTGCCACGCCCTTCCGCCCGCAGACTGAAAATTAAAAATCAGACTTCATAGTGTTACCCGCCTGAATATTCTAAAAATTTCATCAAAATCGTCCCAGCCGTTTTGGAGTCCATACGTTACATACATACACACATCTTGTTTTATATATAGATTCGGGGTTTCAGAAGTACTGACTCTGAAAGTGAATTCTGGTTGGTTGATGTCGAAGAAATAAGGTATTGCTATACTTCGAGTTTACAACAGCCAGCGCAACCTAACTTAGCGCGTAAAGGGGGACATAATTTAACGCTGCAGTAACTTAAATAAGAGCGTTAACGTGGTGCTATAAACTGTAATGTTTACAGACATAAATCGTTAGTAGAAATAATAAATAGCGATAAAATCGCTAAATTAGCCAGAAAGCACCAGAAGTGTGACTACTAATTATCACAAAATAAAGAGTGTTAGGTTATGTTCTAATTGTGCAGTGCTCACCACAATGCTTCAACCCAAAGTAAAACACGTCTCCGTCAAGTATTTGACTAGTTGATTAGTTATAATTCATTATTACAGCTTTTGTGTAACTTTGAAAATTATGGATTAATATTTTAACCTTTAAGTTTCAGGTATCTATATTACAATCTGCACACTTTTCTTCTAGTAAAACTTTAGCTACTGAGCAACAAAAAAGGAATGCAAAATGGAGTAATGCAGAATGTAGTATTTTGTGGAGTTGCTTACACGGCTTTCACACACAGAAAGTTTACTTTGCAAAGTCTTGAGTTTGGTGGTGGCAAGAGAAAATAAAGAGTGTAAGAAAGCCACTCCCTTTTCCCTTGCCACCATCAAACTCGAGACTTTGCAAAGTAAACTTTTCGTGTGTGAAAGCGGTGTTAGCTCTAGTTTATAGATAATTTACAATTGTGTAATTTTTAAATACAGGTTTATCTAGTTTGGATATATTCAATCTTGAACAAAGAGCAACAGTTGTTTTGAAACCAACTTTACTGAGAGAGAGTAAAGTTTACTTTACAAATTTGGATTTTTCTATTGGGTTAAACCACTTTTACACACTATGTATTTCACAGTGGCTTTTTCAGTGCCCCGAAAATGGATATGTCGTAGTGGAAGATTTTTCCCCTCATGCCAAAAGCCATTGAAAAATCGATGGCACAATATAGATTGGTGAATCGACCCACCCTGATATATTTGCATATTTATTTGTTGCAACATCTAAAAAATGTATTTAGTCCGCTTTCACATTTGGACAGAAGATGGGCAAACAGACGAAATTTGAGGGTGCTGTAACGAAAATTGTTGGTCGGTACACGACTAGACATTTGTGGAAATTTTTTGTTTCTTTTTTTAACTTTTCGCATTTCATATGTTGTGGCTTCATATCATTATTCTCATATCAACATCAACTTCATATAAGCACACTAGATGTACTTAAGAAAACAACAACAACAAAAAAGAAGGAAAATATAAACGGAAAGCTTTCGTCTGTCTATAAATTTTTTATATGTAAAAGGTTTAGGCAAAACCAAAAGAGATATGAAAACCTGTTTCCCGTCGTCTGTCTAAATGTAAAAGCGGACTTATTGTTGTTTCTTTTATCTTACATGGCAACTCATAAAAGCTGTCATTCTGCTGTGAATGAATATAAATAACAGAACAGTACTGATTTAAAAATATTTATCTAATATTTCTTAAAACAAATTTAAGTTTTTTTTTTTTATCAATCTGACTGAAATAATTACAGTTTTACTTATCAGTCCATAAACAATTTCACTTTAAAGTAAAAACAGACGAATTTGATATTTTTCATACAACTAAAATCAACTACAGTTTACTTATGAAACTGAGTTAACTATATGAAAATGTTAAACCTTTTTTTAAACTAAACTAATTATGTATATTTAATTGAAAATTACACAGATATTAATTACAACCAACATTCAATGATTAAAATAGTTTTTATAATAGTTAGAAAAATATTATTATATAATTTTATTTAATAAATTCATATGTAGATAAATAATAAGTGTATGTTTCACGATCTCGCACGTTAACGTTTGCATGCTTTCTGATGGATAAAAGAAGTGTTCTCGAACGTTAATGGTTGAGATCGTGAAACAGGCCTTAAAAATAAATAATATTATGAAATAAAATATTGTATATTAGCCTTTAATAAAATCTTTTTTCTTAAAAATAAATACTTTGTGTGGAATAAGTACTCGCCCATACATATGTATATGTATATATAATAATATGAACGTGCACCCGGTGCTAAATGAGACAGACATACAAACATACACTTTTTAAAGGTTAAATATATCAAAGACAGATGATGATACGAAAGTAAGTCATGCCCAAAATCCCTTTTAGGATATAAAAATATGTTAAAACTAAAACATTCTTTACGCACAAAACACATACATACATAAATTATTACCTGCAAATCTCAAGCATAAAGCATATGGACGAAAACTGTGTGTTCAAACTAAATCTTTAATTTTTTTTCTTCACGTAAAAGTTTTAATAAGCAGTGTTAACGAAATTATTAAATAATGATAGCATTAATTTGGCAAGAGGACATATTGTACATGGTCTGATAAAAAACTAACCGTTATTTACAAATTTCGTAAGTCACATATGTTCGATGTGCGCATTTTTTTCTGTTATGTTGGTCATATGTTTGTTAAATCTGTATGTTGGCTATATATGAAAGAGGACATATTGTATATTGAATTATATTTAGAAGCAAAATAATTTGGTTTAGATCAACTACACAGCTCTTCAAATTATAGATGAACTGTACCTGAGATGTCCAACCGGTGCCTTTTTAATGATATAAGTACACTTATGTGCTGTTCATAGAACACAGCCGAGCACTCGTCTAAAAAAATTTATATAGAAATCATTCAAAAAATTGAGTAACTTTCATACTGTGTTCAATGAACAGCACGTTAGTCTTAAATCGAGTTGCGGTGTGATTTGCCACTCCATATTGTTTACGCAAGTATGTTTTCTACTCATTAGAACTTGCGTCTGTAAACTGGAGTATATAACATATCCAATCAAGTTTGTATGCGGTGGCCTCTTGTTTTGGTTTCTCAATTATTTTTTCCAAGTCCGGCAATCGTACTCGTACTTTTTTTAACAACTAAAATAATATTTCTACATATGTGAGAAGTTGCAGATATACATTTACCTTACTCATGTGAGTTTGAGTGTTCCACACTCGGTAAACGTATTTGTAATAAGGGTGGCGTTGCCAGAAGTTTAAAAAAGAAATCATATTTTTTTAATTGTGTTTTGAAGTAAATTGTACATATATTTGATTTGAAAATTTTTGGTACAAAATCGGCGAAAACAATTATATAAACCGTCAACAAATTCCTTTTATTTTATGTTCCTTCATTTATAATAATTTTTATTTCTTGGTTTTAATCCATATAACTAATTGTGAAAAGAAATTTGTTTGGATTTTCGTTTAAAAATTTTCAGCAAAAGCAATCTTAAAATCATCAACCAGTATGCTACTTTCAAAATCGCCAAAATGGTTGTAAATCATTAAATCTGGCAGCAGCGTTTTCAGTTAATGATAAGTATATACACAACAACAGATTTTGTCGAGAGTGTTGTTTCCACAAGTTGATTGTGTGAGTCCCAATTTCCACGAGGCAATTTTAGTTGCGCAATTCTTATCAAATTTTCTTTTAAAATTGCTTTTATGTTCAGACACAGCAATTTTACTTGAGCAACTTTCGTTTTCTATTGTTTACACTTTCTTAATCTTGCATGTACTGCATTCTCAAATTTGTCCATTTAATTTTCACTTCGTCTAAATTAATACTGCTGTGTATTTTTTGAAGTTGTCCACAATATTAAAAAAAAAAAATAAAAAATTTTTCAAATGAATTAAAATATTACAATTTCGCGCCAATATTACTTTCATCTCAGACAACATATCAATACATAAAAGAAACACAAATGAAAGAAAATGTAAAATTTCTGACATTACGAATGATAGCACAAAACGACTTTCCGAGTACAAGCAACTCAATTTTGCACTCCCCGCTCTTTCCTCACTTATTTGTCCACAAACTCAAGAATTGCGCAACTAAAGTTGCCTCGTGAAAATTGGGACTGACTACGTCATGTATATACGAGTATGAAAATACTTGGATGTGAATACGATTGAGTAAATAACCGGTGTATATATGGCTGTGGTGCAGATCTCTGAACTTTACGTTCTTACACAGGAATAAAAAGCTCGTAGATAGTTTAAAGATTTTCTACTTGCATTTAGTATGAGTCGTACTCAAAAATTGAAGTACGGATAACACAGAAGAAGCCGAAAATGGGAGTGTTGCAGAAAACCAATTATGCGATGTCTTAAAATGAGCATAAAACTCTCACATCAAGAATTTTTAAACGGAGTAAAAAGCAAAGGCGCAAATATATATAAGAGATAGCAATAAAAGGTGTTCTGAGAAATAAAAAAATTCTGGTTTTTGTGGTTTAGAAATTTGTTAGAACATTTTTCTTTTTGAATTCTCATTAATTTATTTAGAATAATAGAATATATAGTTAAATTCTTGAAAATGGTTTTCAAAGATTTCCAAGTCTACCAATGATTGGGGTAGCTCCTACGAAATGTTGACATATATGTATACATCTATGAAACGCAAAGAACAAACTAAATATAATTTTTTATTGGTATAAATATTAAGAGTTAATGGAGTAAATAATAACAGTTGTTCTTTGAGAATAATATGTCCCCTTGTTCCTTGATCCCTTGGAATTAAATCAACTTTAAAATACTTGAATCAATCACATTTTAAAATTGGTTCGATCTCAGTTTTTCTCAAATATATCTCATTTTAGGCTTATTTCAAGTAAGAATTCGGGATTAAGCACTAAAAAATTAAGTAATTAAAGCTTGAATAATCTGTACTTGAATTAAGTAATTCGTACTTGCTTTAAGAAAATCCGTATTTACCGTACCTTTGATAGAGCTTGAGATTGATTTAAGCACGGATAGATTAAATTTTTTATTTAGTGCAGATAACCGACATGTCGACTTCAAATCAGAATGCAGTTTCTTTGACAGGCTACAAAATAAACTATTATGGTCAAAGCCATAAATAAGATGGTTTTACAACATACATGTACTACAGGGTGGACCAACATTTTAAAAAGTACTTGAATTCCTAATAACTTTTTATGGTACAGGCGTGTTCGGTAAATCACTTTTTCCGCGTGATCGCGTGATTTGAAACCGCCCACTTGAACGATTGCCGATTTTGAATCACTTGCTCATATTTTGTAATTAATTTGCTATGAACTTAATAAAAACTGATTGAATACTACTTTACTTATTATCATTTACACAAAAAAAAAAATTTTCTTTGAAATGTTTTAAGGCCTTTTAATTTTAAATAAAAATGTGTTTTTTTTCGGCAGTCATAGTGATTTACTTTTTGCTCGCATTTTTTGACTGCTGTTTTGGTTTGTCCGAAAATACATCTCTGATTACCAGATTGCCAAAATGTCAAGTGAAATATTATTAATTTATAAGATTAAACAAAAATAAATATTGACAAATTCAATGATATTTGTACAAAAGCATAAAATGTATGCAACATGTGGAAACAACGCTTTTGTTCCGTTTTTTTTCGTTTATTTAACTTTGCATGCCTTACCAATGGTCTATCACACACGAGAATAATTTTTCTGGCATGTAATGCCAGATGAATTAGCCTCGTGTGTGATGGATTAGAACAAAAACTGTTCGACACAAACGAGAATATCTCTTCTGGCATGTTATGCCAGATGTATTAGCCTGGTGTATAATTGATTAGAACAGAAATTGTTCGACTAAAAATTGTTTTCGTGTATTCTACCCGAATGAATTGAAGTAAGGAACTTTCTTGGCACAAGTAGTTATCTAACTATTGAGTCCCATAACCAAGATCGTCTAGATGAAATCAAGACTTCGAGTTATCAGCCAATTTTATAACTACGAGTATAAATAAAGATTTAGAC
Source organism: Thecocarcelia acutangulata (assembly GCA_914767995.1). NCBI lineage: Eukaryota > Metazoa > Arthropoda > Insecta > Diptera > Tachinidae > Thecocarcelia > Thecocarcelia acutangulata. Next base: position 96,306,418 of record OU612097.1, on the reverse strand, counting down.
TGAATTTTAATTTAATAAGAACCTGCTCTGCTTCTGCGTATTAAAACTTTTTCGTGATAGAAGTGATATTTTTAGGTATATAAAAAATATAACAGATTTTTATTCAAATATGATTATAAAAATGCTTTTAAACTATCAACATAGCAATAGAAACTTTTTTTAAAGAAATAATTAAAATAATTAAATAAAACCAGACAATTAAATTGACATATTAAATAAAGTGTGAAAAATATAGTTTTTAATGAATCTTTATTTGATGGTTTTAGAAGAATATGCTAAGCTACCTGGTAACTTTCTCTTGAGACCATTGTTTGCTTATTATAGAACCTGAACATCGGCGGCCACGATCAAACGAGGGAGCCTTGATACGTATTTCTGGTAAAGGCTCCGATTTGCGTCTATTTTGAAAACGTTGTGTTAGGAACACATAAGCCAAAAGCAAACACCAATAATTAAGAATTTTACAATTTTTTAAGTTAAACAAAAAACATAAATATTTTAAAAATACATAAATACAAGGATTATTTTTTTAATTTTTTTTTTTGTTACTGTTGCGTATTTTACAAATGATAAAAATTTAAAGCGTTTTGCAGTATAAACAAAATATATTAACAAGAAAAGTTATTAGAACGATTTCAACGACAAAATTAAACACAGATCAAAAACAAAAGATACCAAATTTGTTCAATTGTATTTGATATTAATTTCCAAAATAAATCGAAAGTGGCTACAGAAAACGGAACTAGATTTATTCTTCAATTTTGAAAGTGCTTCCGGGGAGGTGGGGGATTTTGGGAATTCCCAAAAAATTCGGAACTACTTTGCCAACCGGTTTTTCATATTCGGTGCGCATTTTTGTCGTATTAATCTGAACTTTAGTGCGGAAATTGAGGTTGTCATATTGTTTCAGGTGAAATAGGAGATTTTGCCGATTCCTGAAGCCAATTTTGGGAATTTAAAAAAAACTGAGAACCGCTTCGCTAACCGAATCGTAACTGGTTTTTCATATTAGGTGCGCGTTTTGGCCGTGGAACGTGTATCTAAACTATTAACGGTAATTCGATTTAGTACGAAAATTGAAGTTGCCATATTGTTTCCGGAGAATTGGGGGATTTTGGTCACACTGGAAGCCGATTTTAGCAATTCACAAAAACTCGGAACTCGTTATACAGATAAATATGCACCTGGCTATACGGATAATTTAAGAAAAAGCTTAAACAATAGTGAACGAAAAAATTTTAAATTCGAAACGTGTTTTTAGATTTTTAAACTATATTTATTATATTAAGCCAGGGACTTAGATTTCCAGGAATATAAAACTAAGTTAGAAATCCCGATGCTTACATTTTTTTAGTTACTCGTATATACAAAATTCTGGATGTATAACTTTTAAGCGAGCCATACTTTCGCAGCTTTGTAATTAAAACTATTTTACATAATTAGGAAAAAATTGATGCAGTTGGCTATCAGCCGACTTTGCGCCGCCGATCGTCTTTTTTAACTCGATTAAGCCGCCGCCATCGTAGAAACTGAAATCGGCTTCAGATACATATACTGCCTGGCTCACGATGTCGTTTCGTTTACATTCGCTAATGCTTTATATTACAAATAAGTAACTTATAGTCAACTATTATTTCACTAGCGGATATATCGGAGGTAGACAAGCAAATGATAAGATAAGGAAAAAATAAAGCTTATAAACGGCATCGAAATAGGTTTCTTGACCTTAAAAATTATGACGAACGTTTACAAAACGACATCGTGATTTTGGCAGATAATGTAAGGAACTGGAATAGGAGGAAAGGCGGATGAGTTTAATGAGTAACTGTTTATGTATTCCGGGTCCCCACCTCGTGAAGCTTTGTCTGCCATTGACTGTCTGGGGAATTGATTACAGGAGGGATTAGAAGACCTGTCGTTGCTTTAACAACGAGTTTGTCCATATGGCTGCACATATATATAAAAAAGTTTTCCCCTGTGTAAACCTCGTAGGCCAGATTGGCGCGTTTGGCTAAAACGTTCTGGCTGTGGTTTAAACCTAAAATCGCAGGAGCAGAATTTGTATACCCTAATAAATATGGAGCATGGCGGTTTTCGGGGACTAATACCCACCAAGGTGCCGTTGTCCCGCAACAGATACCTGTAATGTAAGGAACCGTGGAGGTTAGACAGGTGATTTGGTTTGAAGGGTGAGTTGGTTAAGACTGATGCTCTTTATAAGCTTCGGCCCACCAACTCATTAAGCCTTGTCTTCCATTGAGGCCGAGTTGCTGTTGTCTTGTAACAGATACCTGTACTATAGGGAACCAGAGGGGAGGTGGATGAGTGAGTTAGTTAAGGGCTGATACTCTTAATGGGCTTCGGCCTGTCAACTCATAAACCTTGTCTTCTATTGAGTATGTGGGAAATTGCTTAAAGGAGGAATTAGAAAGCCCGAACTCTTCAGCAAGGGGTTTGTCTATATGGCTAAAATCTTAGGGCAAAAGTAACGATCTGCGCGAGTCTTGCAAGGGCGCTGGGGAATCGTGAAGAACTCATCTCTTGAATTTGGTCCTTCATCAGATAAGGCCGTCAAGGCAGGTGTGCTGATGTAAATCAATGACACATTTTGTAGTGCAAGTGGCCCAGGCCTATGCGCTTGATACTCAATTATTTTTGTAAATGCGCTATAGCTATAGGGCTGTGCTCTTTAATACACAAATACTGCGCTCAGCACTAGCAATGATAAATACACAAACAGCTTCGTCTTATATATTTTTTTGTCGTTCTTCACCGCACACACACACAAAAGCAAAGCAACAACACTCTCGTATGTTTTGCTGGTAAACATTGACGACAGCGATTATCTGTGTGAATTTGTTTTTGTAAATATTTTGCTTTTTACAACAAAAAATATTAAATAAAAACAGTTTTTCCTTAAATGTATTGGTGTTTACTCTTCCATATAGAACTTGTGGGCACCACTGTTGTAGTGCATTATATTTTGGAAACTCGAATTTTGTGCTGGATTTCGACTTATTTTGATCTGTGTTTTTTATACCAGTATGTAAATTAAGACAAATATTATTTTAAGTTATTTTAAGCAAAACAAAATATATACGCAATAAGTATATTTATGTATGTACACATGTCAGTATTATTTAAGAAATATTTGTTTGAATGATTTTCAATTTTGTATACATAATATACATAATATGTACGTATGTAAGTTATAGGAGGTATGTATGTGTGTAAGTAAGTATATTTTTGTTTTGAGATATTTAAAAACAAAATACAATTTTCACATTTAAACCAAAATACAAAAAGGATTTGTTAAAAAGAAAAACTTACCCACGCATTACTTTACTATTTCGATCCGCAATACTTTCCTTGCTTCTATAAAAAAAATTGAATATGAAAAAATGCATAAAAAAATTTGGGAAAATTTAGAATTATTTAAGATTTCAAATTTGGTTTTGGAAAGTAGAAAGAAAGTTATAGATGAAATTAAATTTGTTTTATGTTTTTGAGGTTGGTTTTACATTTTGTTAGTGGTAAAATAAGATTTGCAAAATTATCAACTTACAGAAATAAAAAAGTTAATAATAATAGAAAAAAAAATAAAAAGGTTTTCAAATAATTTTTGTTTACCTAGCATCAACGACATCTAATGAATCTATAGCGTCATCGTTATACTCTTGTATATCGGATGATTGTGTGGTGGAGGTGGTAGCTGTGGTAGGTAGTGGAGATTGTGATGTTGGCAGTGGCAGTGGTGGTAGTGGTGGTGGTGGTGGATTTTGTGATTGCATAGGTTCATAAGTATTGTGATTGTGTTGTGGCATTTCTTGTATGTTTATAATATTATTAAGTGCATTATTGGAGTTCCGTTTGGATGATGTCGAAGGAGCGCCAGCAGCTTCACTTTCACTACTACTCTCATATTCATAAAATTTAATCAATCAAATTAATACAAATCATAATCCATACAAACAATTTTCGAACAAAATATAAAACGATATGTAAACAATTTTGCGTAACAAATTTTTAACAAAAGTAAAGAAGAATTTTGATGAAAAAGAAAATTTTAACGATGATTTATTTTAGAGTGTTTTTTTATGGTGTTGAGTTCAGATTTCGGTAATTTATCGGTGATTGGTGAAGGCAGGTAGAGCATATAATACATGGAGCAAGAAATTAAAAATGCAAAAACATAAAAAAAGAAAAAAATAAACAATACATTAATGAAATTATAAAATGATATAATGCTATATATAATTACAAGTCATAAATGTATGTAATTTAAATTATAAATTGCATTCATGTTTTTTATACAAATTCACTATCAAATGCAACATAAAGGCAATTAGAAAGAAATGTTTTTACCAAGGCGAATTCATAACAGGTGAAATTGAAAGCACAGCTGTTAAAGTTTTGGTATTGTTATCATTGCCGGATGTCAGTAGAATAATTAAAAGTTGAAAAAAATATGTTTAACATTTTTTTTATTTATGTATTGCAGTTTGAGAGCCAGGTATGATCAAGAACCTGAAAAAATGAAAAGGGCCCTTTTCCAAACTTAGATACTCTAAAGGGTATCAGAGACATAACCGATATGTCTCAAACAAGTAACCTTATAGATCCGACTAACTCATTTATCAGGAAGTTTAGGAACATATTCTCAACAAGGGAAGAATGGGGAACGAACACAAGATGGCTGCGAGATGGTTCACACAAGTGGAACACGGATGGATCCAAAACGCTCCAAGGAGTTGGGGTGGGAATAGTGGCACCTTGAGCACGCAGGTACATAACTCTTAGTAAAGACACCACAATCTTCCAAGCGGAATTATACGCAATAAGGGAAGTGGTTGAAATACTCTTCGATAGGGCACACAAGAGAGTGCTGATAAAATTACAGCCAATTAGTACTGAAGACCATGAGCAGTTGTGTCCTTACGTCCAGGTTATTATTGGAATGTCACAACAGGCTTAACGAACTGCCAAGCCAAAACAAGGTCACCCTGATCTGGGTGATGCCCCTCAGGACATGAGGGGCATCACTACAATGAAATAGCTGACATCTACGCCAAACAAGAAGCAGAGGGGACTTTTATTGGCCCCACTCCAACATCTGGCTACAATAAGAGTCTCCCTAATGAATAGATAAAGAAATAAACGGAGTCCATCGTTGAGCAACATTAGAACGAGGCAGCTGGTCTTGAACATTCCAAGAAATTTCTAAACTTTGATACATAGAGGGCCGAATGTGCTCTAAAACTGAACAGGAAAAGCCTCAAATACTGACAGGTGCCTTAAGCAGCTATAGAGGATGGGCATTTCCAACACAGACATTTTCATATTCTGCGGTTAGGAAGAGGAGTTGTTGGAGCACCTGATCACCCACAGTGGAGCATTGAGACACAGGAGATATAGGCTGCTACAAGCACATATCGCTCCTTTATTGCAACATAGTCATATCTCAAAAAATTAGCTTTTTGTTAATAATGCAGAATTGTTAACAGTACTACCTTTTATATTGTGGCAAAAATTTATACAAATTACTTTTAAACTGTTTCCTTTAGGAGATATTTTCTAAGGTTTGTATAGAAACTAAAAATGTGTTTTTCTCGAAACAAGCTTTTTTTAGTTATGACTATGTTGCAATAAAGGAGCGATATGTTAAGTGAATGTGACTTAATATCACTCCTAATGAAGGAGCTTGTCCGTTTTCTTGACGTACTTAAACTGTAATAGGGCAAGGGGGCGCACAATAGATCAACACTGGTCGCAGTGCAAGTGGCCGATGAGGGCCACATCCCATCCAATAATAACAATAATAAGCTCAAATCAGCTTCAAGTTTTTCTTTTCCTGTAAATATTTTTTTTATGACATTTTTTGAATTCGTTCTTGTGTTTATAGTTTTCCCCTGACATTTCACAAAGATTTTTTCTGCTGTGCTGTATTTCTTCTGTCGAATCTACTTTCTATGAATTCGCTTTGGTTTTTACTTTATGAACCCTGCAGCGAAAGAAATTTCGATTTTTTTTTTTTTTTTTTTTTTTTGGCACAAGAAACATTTTTTCATTTAATAGCCTCATTCACAATCTAATACATTTGACATTGCAAATTTTGAGTAATTACAAACACTTGCAATTGTATTAATTTTTGTTGTTCAGTATCGCTCTCTGTTGGCCACCTGTTCGTTTGCGACAACTTTTAGTCTTGCATATGTGCAAGAACCTAGCAAGTGTATTTGCAAATACTACGATGCAAGGCCATTTGCACAAGATTGTGAAAAAGGCTAATGTAATTTTTCATAACTAAAGCAAAATATTTCAAAAATTTTAATTTTTAGAACAACTGAATAATATAAATTTTATTTTACAAAAATTCGAAATTTGTCTATTATGAGAATTAAATTTTTGTTTCTGTAGGCCGAATCTTTATAAAATATTAAAATATGATTTCTTTAAGAAATTTGGGTATTATGAAATGATTATGGAACCTTATGAATGCTATCTTAGTTCGTTTGTAAGAAATTTTAGAAAAGGGGATACGGGGCATCTGGTTAAAGTTGCGAGTTGCAAAAATATTAAAAAAAATAATAGTCCTATTCACAATCTTGAGCAAATGACCTTGCATTATTGCATTTGCAAAATATTGGAGTATATTTTTACTTTACAAAAAAAAAAAAATACTTCTAAACACAAATGTGCAAATGGCCTTGCATCGTTGCATTTACAGAAAAGTGGAATATATGTTTACTTAACACTAACAAAATACTTTTAAATATATTTTATTTGCAATTGCACAAACATGCAATCTGAAACGCACAAGATTGTGAGTTGGGCCATTATATTTGCAATTGCAGAATTTTGCAACCTCAGAATGCACAAGATTGTGTGTCGGGCAAATATATGTCAAGCCTTACATTATTGCTTTTGCAAAATAATGGAGTATATTTTTACTTTACATTTAAAAAAGATACTTACAAATACATATATTAGCCCTATTCACAATCTTGTGTAAATGGTCTTGCATCATTGCATTTGCAGAAAAGTGGAATATATTTTTACTTAACACTATCAAAATACATTCAAATATATTAGCCCGATTCACAATCTGGTGCAAATGGCCTTGCATCATTGCATTAGCAAAATTTTGGAGTATATTTTTACTTTCCACTATTTATTCGAATATGAGTGACTAGCTTTCTTTCGCAACATTTTCATTCGATATCGCCGATCAGGCTATAAGTTTTTATCATTGCGAAAGAACATTATTCAAAATTTGATATTTTCTTTTTAAAAAGTTCTTTTTAAAAGGTAGTTCTCAGACAAAATAAGCAAAATTTTTGGATTCATATGGCAAAATCAGGGGCTCATTAGGCTTTTTACGAATTGGTTTTCAAAAGAATACCAAGACTGCACAATAATTTTTTTTGGGATCGAGAAGTTGCGCATTTTAAAACGAAAGTAAACAGGTGTATTTGCGACAGACCGTTGTCGGATATGACAATATTGTCAGAAAAATGTACAAGAAATTTCTAGTAAACGTGTAAACTTATAATTTTGGTGTGACAATGTTGTCAGAAAAAGCATTGTCAGATTATTGTCAGAGTCTTACCTGACAATAAAATTGTTGGACATCTCAAAATTCTGTAAATACTTATATTTTCCATTGTCAGATTATTTTCAGCTTATTTCTTATTGTCGGGTGGGTAAGTTTTGAAAATCGAACCTCGTCGTTAGACAAAAAGATAAGCAAGACGAAGATCGAATAAGGAAGAAAAAAAAAATAACAACAAGTAAGTCAAAATTTTAATTTGTAAAAAAAAGTGAAAACTGTTATCGTAAATAAATGATAATTGGAATAGCAAATAAATACAAGCTAGCGGGAAACTTAATCGAATAATTAATTTCTTAGAGTAAACTAATAATTAGTAATACAATAAGAGTGTACTAATAAGTTTATCATAAAAATAATATTACAGAATTTTTTTCCGCATGCTTTGGTTCTGGCAATTGAGCTGATAATTTTTCTTTTCTGACCACCATGTTAACTGACAATTTTTTTCCATCAACATTGTCACTTAATGTAATTGTCGGATAATAATTTTACAATAAATAGAATTGTCAGATTTTCTGGCAATTGTTTAGCAACAGTGTAAGCTGACAAAGTATATTGTAATGTCAATTTTTCATTGTCATACAATTTTCGGCACATTGCTAAATCAAACGATATTATCAAATCTGACAATCATCTAAACACAGCCTGAGTGATAAAGAGTGAGATAGAGCTGTAGAGCTTAGTGAAGGAAAACATATTAAAAGATTAAAAATTAATGTAATTGTCGGATAATAATCTTGCAATAGAACTGTCAGTTTTTCTGACAATTGTTCAGCAACCGTGTAAACTGACAATATACATTGTAATGTTAATTTTTCATTGTCATACAATTTTCCACACATTGCTAGATCAAACAATATTATCAAATCTGACAATCATCTAAATACAGTCTGAGTGATAAACACCTTTAAAGCTGTTTATCTTAGTGAAGGAAAACATCTTAAAAGATTACAAATCTTCCCAGAAATACAACTTAATTGATTGAGTTTTTCATTAATAACTGCTGTTTTTTAAAAACTAAAATTTAAAATTTGTCACATTTAAAATTAAGCTATAATTTTCCTGTTTAAAAATTTAAAAACTACTCTTAACTATTACATTTGTATTAAGAGTTTTTAATTGAACTGAAAACACAAAATTCGAAAAACAAAGAAAAAAAATATATGAATTGTATTGTTTTTTTGAAATAATAAAAAATTAACTAAAAAAATAAATATTTAATTGGGCATTAATATTCTTCAATACATACAATATAAATCCGACTGCGATGACTTAAAACTATAGTTTCATTTAAACACATATAAATACCTGGCCAAGTTACGTTTCATTATGCTAAATAAGGAAGCGGCGCTTTTAGCATTAAAGCGTCCTTTGAACATATACAAATTATTCGATTCCTTAAGTGCTTTCTTCTCTTCGGCTAAAATTTTATTAACGTAACGATAGTTGCGTGAGAAACGATTTAAACGTATGGTCAATGAAACTAGGAAGGCTTCCATCAAACGTATAATAGGATTTGCCTGCAAATCTTTAAAAGAAAATATTACCATTAGGAGCAATTATAAATGAGAAAATAGACAAAAATACAAACTTACCAGCATCAGAGTCTTCAGCTGTGTCACCACTATCAACTTCAGTTTTTAGTTTTGCATCGCTTGTTTGTGGCCTTAAAGGAATTTCGGTGCCTTTACTTGTCGAAGGACCCATATCAGTCTGGCCATCCTTAACAGTTTTAGTTTTTTGACTCTCCTTTAAAAGAGAAATTTTATTTATTTTATTAAGAATTGGTAAAATCATTAAAGCTTAAATTCTTTTAGTGCCAAGAAAAAGTAATCAAATAAGTATTCACAGTTTAGTTAAATATTTTTTTGGGAGAATTTAATTTAATTCGTTTAGTGACATAATTTAAACGAAAAAACTTTATTAAGCTTATGCTTAAAAAATCTTTGTCTAATGGTATACTAAACTACAAACATATACCCTGGCCTGCTACTTGAACAAGAAAGCACATTTTTAAATTTTTATTAACTATATCTCCTAAACTAAAGTTTAGGAAAAAATAATTTTTTGCACAACCGAATGATGGCTTTCACGAAGCCGAACTTTGGGAGTTCTCAAACAAATTCTGAACCACTTTGCTAACTGGTTTGGAACCCGTTTCTCATATTCGGTGCTCGATTTTGTCGTGGTACATGCATCTGAACTATAAACAGTCATTGGCTTGCAAAGCGGTATTTTGATTGCGAAAATTTAAATTACAATGGGGAGATTTTGATGTTTTCTGAAGCCAATTTTGGGAATTCCCAAAAAACTCAGAACCGTTTCGCTAACCGAATCGGAACTGGTATTGCATATTTGGTGCACTTTTTGGCAGTGGAACGTGTATTTGAACTATTAATGGTCATTCGATTTAGTGAGAAAATTGGAGTTGCCATATTATTTCCGGGGAAGTGGGTAATTTTGGCGATTCCTGAAGCAAATTTTGGGAATTGAAAATTATCTGCTTATATGGATAATTATTTTAGTTTTATATCTAAGCGTGTTTTTTAGTTTTTTAAACTATATTATAAAAAAGGTTTAACAATTTTTGTTTTCCATATTTCGCTAACAGTTTATTAGCATCATCAGGAAAATTAAAATGTTATCAAATTAATATAAACAAGATTAAATAATACGAACATTGTATAAAATAAATTATAATAAAAGTTATAAGGAGATCAAACTCCTTCGGTAATTTTGGGGGACTCCGTACGAGTACATTAAATTTTGATTCACTATTTTCAAAAGGGCTACATTTAAAAAAAACATAATTATTATTAAATATTTCTTATTTTTGCAGCAAAAGATCGTTTTATGTTATATAAAAAATTTAATAGTATTTATTTTCAATATTTCGATAACAATTTGTTATCATCGTCAGGAAAATTAATATGTTATTATGGAATAACATATTAATTTTCCTGACGATGATAACAAATTGTTATCGAAATATTGAAAATAAATACTGTTAAATTTTTTATATAACATAAAACGATCTTTTGCTGCAAAAATAAGAAATATTTACCAAAACAAGATCAAATAATTAAATATTAAACATAATTATTATTTACATATTTCTTTCTTTAAAATCTAAATACAGAAATTATTTACAGTTATGAAAATAAACTTTGAAAAAGAATCGTTTTTAAAAGTAAGAAAAGAAGTGATGAACTTGTTTCATTCGTTTTAAACAAATTTACACCGACTTTTATGGATTTTTTTTATAACAATTTACTTATTTTTTTCGTTAAATCGTTTTTAAAATATAACGGCCTTATTCATAAAAAATATTTTATGTTTATTAAACTCTGTACAAAATTTGTCAAATAAGGATTTAATAAACCTAAAATATTTTTTATGAATATGGCCGTAAGTATTTAAAAACTGTATGCGAAAACGTATCAAAATCTATTGTTCTCATTACACCTTCTAAAAAGAATAGCTTTTAAAACGAACGATTTGGCTTACATGCAGTTTTATTTATAAACATAAAAATTTGTGCCAGTTTACAAATAACGAAGCTGTTCGTTCGTACAATTACAATAACAAAATTTTGAATATTGCTTTTGTTTTAACTGCAATTGTGCGAACGCACGAATAGCACCGTTATCCATGAACTCGCACTTAAGGCCTTTTTCACGATTTCGAACGTTAACGTGTGCGCCTACCTTATTAACGCTTAAAAAGAAAACAGATTTGTGGTGAAGTTATTAGCTTTAGCATGAGAAGTCAAAAGAAAGTAATATTTTGTTAAAAGAAATAGTGATTATCGATAACAAATTAGTTTTTTTATCGATCAGAATGCAGGCAAATATTAGCGTTTGAGATCGTGAAACAGGCCCTTAATCTAGCCAAAAACAAGTACAAATGTACATATATATGTGTGTATAATTAAGGTTCTCCAATTTTGTTTGAAGTTTTATTGAACATACATGAAATCATATGTATGTATATGTATGTACATAAATAACTGGGGGGCAAAAAGAAAATTAAACAAATTTTGGTGTCATTAACAGGTGTAAATATGTAATTTCATGTGTAAACAGTAAATTGTGTTATTATAATGTGTTAATTGAACATCAATCAACATAATATTGAGGAAAAAAATAACAAAAAAGAAAATTTTGAAGTAAAACACAAAAACAAACAAAACTCACAAAATATTCACTTGTCGAACGTGGAGGGTAACATAAAGGTTCGGATAAAGTTGAAACACGTTTACCTACACCCGCATCTATATCGTCGCCGGTTTGATGCTCATCAAACAATAAACCAATATGAGATGGCGGTGCGGAGGCATAAGAACGTTGTCTTAAGTAAATCTGACGACGATATTGAATATTATTAATATCCTTCCAAACCTTTTGTTTTATGATTTTGGTTTTCAAACGCATTTGAAATGTGTTAAGTGGCGGTTTACATACATACATATATATTGTATAGCAAACATTTTATTTAAACAAAAATAATGTATGTATATCCAATGCATGCACAAAATTTTGAAATAATTTTTAATATTAAATTTTATATGAAATTACAATGTTTTTATTCAAATCAAGACAAATTACAATATGTAATAGTATTGAAATAGTTTAGCAAAATTGCTTATTTGCTTGTCATACTCACATCGTATAATGTTTTGCGACGGCTCATTTTTATTTCACTTTCAGTTATATTTTCATTGTCATGATCAAACAGGCCTTCCGAATTGGTGATAACTTCTAACTCAAATTTGTCATCGACATCCTCAAACATGTAGTAGTCTCCAGCACGAACCGCTGTTAAATTAAAATACGTAAAGTGGAAATAAATAAATGTTGATATGAAATTGCATCACACAAAGATACATGTAAATATTTACAAGAAAATAAATAAAAATAAAATAGAAATACTGTTAATTTAAACATGAACAAATGTACAAATTTATGAACAAATGAATGTACAAATTTTCAAAGAAAAGCTTTTTACAAATACCAATAAATAAAAGAAGTGAACAAAAATGCTGTAGAAGTAAAGTTCCTATTGGACTCCCTTTTATTAGGCGAAAATAGATATTTAACTACCTATTCAGGTTGGTGAATTACAAAGACGCCACATTACTTTAGTAATAGATTAAAAGTTACATATACTCTTCAATCTATTACAAAACTTTTGTAATCGTTTTTTAAAATTTGCCAACCACTACTTTCTACCTTCAAAGTGGAAATCTGAAATTTGATTTTAGTAATAGATTAAGGGTTCACTAAACTTGTTCTTTTTAATCTGTTACAAAACTTTCATATACGTTTTTTTAAATTCACCATCCACCATTTTCAATCTTCAAAACTATTAAAGTGGAAAACCTGAAATTTGATTTTAGCAATAGATTAAGGGTTTACAAAACTTCTTTTTAATCTCTTACAAAATTTTCGTATACGTTTTTTTTTAAATTCGCCATCCACCATTTCATTTTGAAGATATGAAGTGGAAAACTTGAAAGTTGAATATATTTATCTGTTGCAGTTACTAACCCGAAATAATCATGAGTAAAAACATAAGTTTTTAAAAACTTTTAGCGATCCTACTTTATTTAAAGATAATTTTGTTATTGCTTTGTTAGCATACGATTTATTTTATAAACTCCGAAAGTAAAACAGCAAACACTAGAAAAACTAAAAATTAAACTACCAGCCATGTTCTGAGAAATGCGCGATTTTAAACCGCAAAGCATTCTGTAAAACGCTTAATTCACTTTTTGGTGTTCTAAGGAACGTGAGATTTACTGGCGTTTCGGAGTATTTTCCGAAAAAATACAACCTGTGTTTTACATACGTATATATGTATGTGGTAGTTATATAAATCGAAAAATATTTGACAACTAATAGAGGAATTTTTTAATTTCGTTTTTTTAATTGAAAATGTGTAAAATTATTTCAACCTTTTATTGAAATAAGTAGAAAACATTTTAAATTTTGATTGTGAATTTCAGTTTTAGCAAATTCAATCAGTTCACTTTAATATACACATGCCAGTTGAAGTCGCCAATTTTAAGCCATATGCGTTTTCCATAACACCTATTTGGCGATTTCAAATCGCAAAACCATACTTCTTGCGTTATGCGTTTGTCGGAACACCTATTTGGCATTTTCAAATCGAAACGCTAAATTTAAGCGATTTGCGTTTCTCAGAACATGCCTGTACGCTCGTTTTGAGTGTAAAGAGAACATAAATTCAATATAACCGATAACTTTCTATCAATAACAAAGTACGAGTATGAAGTCTAATAAATGATATTTTACATGAATTTTTCTATCAGTTTCGTGAGAAAATTGAAACTCTTAACACGAAAATTTTCATATTAGTGTAATAGGTCATAAATAGTTAAAATCCTGTAAGCCCCAATGCCTTGGAGAAAATCGCGTACTAAACGATCATAGAGAAGATAATGCTCACATCAGTTTTGGTAATTATCGGTGCTTCCTGTCCACCGCCTTCGAAAGCGCTGCTTGCAATGCTAAACTGGCTGCCGGCTGATCTCATGGTGAAGGAAATGACCATGAATTCATGTATCAGGCAAATGGCAAGCGGGCTGCGGAAGGAGGCTCCAGATAGCTTTATTTATAGTAAGAATAGCGGTCCTTCCGATTAATATTGGTTAGTGTTTACCAGCTTTACTGTCCGACAAGAAATTTGACATAATTTCGTCTCCGGGACGATTGGTGTAGAGTGTCCTAACAACGTGCTTGATATCTTTGCTGATGAAGTCGGACTGGGAATCTGGTGGGAATATATTTGTGTCCCCTAGTATGAAAGGAGGATTAACTTTAGGCTGCACAAAGAGTGTAGCGAGACACCGGTGGAAATTGCGGCTATAAAAAAGACTAGGGTATACAGGGAGAATATGCCAATTTATATTGAGTGGAATGTACTAGCAGGGCTCTTTACGACCTACCACATTGGTTCGCAAATGTCGGAAACCTCTTATTGAGAAAGCGAGACATTCGAACCTAAAGCTTTTTTGGATACAGGAGGACATTTGGTAAATACCGGGGCCCAGTTGCAAATGAGTATAGACGGAATTTTAAGTATCTCGTTTAAAAGCTGTAAAAACCAACTTTTAGGGTCTGCACAGACCGGATGAACTAGTGAGGTTTTCTTTCGAATATCGAGGCTGATATGGCCCAGGTGTGATAATAGGCGGTTTTTACGGAACACATAGAGACGGGCGCGAAGAGATTAAATCCTCCATTTAATGGTTTCTGTAACAGCTGTATTAATTAGGCAAAAGAGGAGAGTGTTGTGCCTTTTCTCTGTCGGTGTTCGGCTCTTTCTTCTATAACAGCACTATATTTAGGGAGCTACTCTCTATTGCGATGTGAAAGAAAAATGGTTCGTAATCGAAGGAATGGTACCTTGTATTGCGTTTTCGTATTTTCCTTTCGCGTTTAATTTTTCCCTTTCACACATTTTATTTTATCATTCTTCGCTATTGTTTATTGCGTGGAACAAGTGTAGCTTCATTTTCAAACTATTTCGCCAAAAAGTTTGCGTAAACAGCACAGAGCACCATATTATAGTCTTATCGCATTTACCTTTTGCATCGAACTTACTTTCGCATCGCCATAGAGAGTAACCCCACTAGGCAGACCGATACTGCGCGGTTTGGCAGGCATATCGGAATGTGGGGTTAACGGACTGGATTTTTATTATGCGATTCGCAGGTTGGATGGAATTGAAACTTTGGAGGATGTTTGGATCTCACAGTTTGCACATCTACTTCATACAACACTATAGCACCCTGAAAGGGTTTAAGCGGAGTGGTTTTCATAAAACTGGAAGCCTGTACAACGTATATCTAAAATATTTTAGGCTTTTTAATAGAATTTCTGCTGACTTCTAACTTCTCCAAAAAGGCCTGTCGTTATCGAGGTCTTTCTTATATAATGATTTAGCACAAATATTGGTATGTGTTAATGATGGATTAGAACCTTTCAGCCGATCCTTAGGTTGGTTTGGAATTGAACTCTTGGGTGATAGGTAGATCTGTTGAGATACATACATATCGTTCTCAAGTAAATATCTGGCAGCCTGTTCAACTTAACATAAGCCCAACCGGTAGACAAAGAAAATAAAGCTGTTGTCAGCAAGCCGGAATTATTAAAATATATCCATTTATATGTATAAATTTCTTTAATGTTATAATTACTAGCATAAAAAAAACTGTACATCATGCTCTTAAAACCAGAATAAAAATGTGCAAAAAAGAAAATATAAAGACTACATAAAATACTTAACTTAAAACATAAGGTAAAAATAAAGAATAAATTACCCTGTGGATGTAGTTTTATTTCTTTCCTTTTATGAGGTCTTGAGCCATAAACGGGATTTCCGTGTTCTATAAAAAAAAATCAAAATCAAAGCCAAATAATAAATATATTTAAAAGCAAAACAAATTAAAGTTTTGTTATTTTTAAAAAAGCCGAATTAAAATAATATTTGGATTAGTTTCAAGATCCAGTGTTTACAAAGAAAAATATAAGAGAGAATAAAATTTTTTCATAAACGTCGAAGAAAACTAACACTCAGAGAAAAAAGTTAGTTTAAAAATCAATCAATCAATAATTAAAAAGTTGTTTTATACACAAGTTTTCTTAAGATTTATTACCAAAATTTGGTAGGTATTGAAAAACATCCTTCTAAGATATGAGAGAAAAAAGAATTTTATACATTATAAAAAATTCTAAACGTGTTATTTACAATTAATGAGAAATAGTGATTTAGTTGCTGTAAAAACAAATAATTTTATTAAAATTTTATACAAAATTATTTTAAGAAAGTTTAATTAAAATATTTAAATGAGCAATAAAATACATTGTCCATGCAAACGTAGATCATAGCAGGCATTCGAGTATATCAGTGAAGTATCCGGAACAAATGAATCCGTACCAGCTGGACCCCAGCTATGTGGTCTTTTAGAGGTAAGCTTCAAAGCCTCTTCTTGTGCCCAGGATAAGTTACTTAAACGTTTGCGTTCATCCTGACTGATATATTTGGCGTTGTCTACACTTTGATGCCGGCGATGTAATAACTTTTTGCGCATTACAACTTTAACTTCTTCCGATTTTAGCGGAGAGTTTTTAGGCGTTGGACATTTGACTGATACAGTTTCGTTCCACGATACTGCATTTACCGAAGACTGTCTGCGATGACTCGCATTGATAGAAGATACACGATCATTTGTGATATTAGAAAAAACAAAAGAGTTGTTGGTACTTTTTGACACATCAGCTAATAAGTTTTTGGCTGACAATAACAAGGGCGCAGATCGAGGCTGATTATTATTCTATAAAATAATATTTTTAAATTTAAATATTTTGCCTGTGACAATTATTTAATTTACCTTGCAAAACACTTCATTTGATTCATCAGAATATTCTTCTATGGATGGCGCTAAATCTGAAGGTGAACGCCTAGTGGACACGGATAATCTCGGAGCTTCTAAAAATCCCTCCAAGGGCAACGTGAAGACATCCGAAGTTGGAGTCAAAGACTTTTATATATATTTAAGATATATTGCATAAAAATGTGTTATAAAATAATCTCTGCCTGGCCCATGATGTCATAAATACATGCAAACCAAAAACAAAATTTTAAAATTTGTGTTTCTGCCTGACCCATGATGTCATTCGACATCGCTCGCTCTCATAAATACGGTTGAAACAAAAACAAATTTTAAAATGTTGTTTTTGGTTTGCATTTATTTATACGAGCGAGCGATGTCGAGTGACGTCGTGGGTCAGGCAGTTTGTTTCAAACGTATTTATGCGAGCGAGCGATGTCGAGTAACATCGTGGACCAGGCAGAAAGTGTTTTTTAAATACCTGTGAATGTGCTTGAATTTCTATTTGTGGCAAGTTCAAAAAGTATTTTTTATTGTCGTTAAGGTTATCATCATAATCGCTTATTGACTTTATATCCGCATAATTGGTGTTTATAAAGATTTTACTGAAATCCTCTACGGAGCCATGGTTACTGCTGCAAGTTGTTATACTTGTAGAGTTGGAAGAATGCATGTGTTTAATTTGATTTTCTGGCGAATGATTAGGAGATCCTTGGCAGGAAAGAAAACTGCTGCAGCGGGCCAGTGGTGCCAATTTTAAAGCTGAATCTTTGTTGTCTAATATTATTTTGTAACAAATATTATTAAGATTTTTTTTCGAAAACACTCAATTAAAATATTTCTCACTAAAATATGTTGAATCGAAATATTTTAAACGTTTAAACGCGAAGAAAAATGTTTTTAAATAAATTAAAATATTTTGTAAAATATTGTAAAAGGGGCCACATGAAAACAAGATTTTTTTAAGTAAATAATATTAGAAAATATAATTTTTATAGAGCCACTTCTATCTTGGTTATTTTGATCAATCATATAAGCTATTCCTGCTCACAAAAGTGTATACCAAATTACGAGGATTGTTTGATAACTCTGTGACTATTTGAATAAGATTTTTTTTCGATAAACAAATGTTTTACTTTTCAACAAGTTTTCTTTTAAATAAATAAATGTAGTTCCACTTTTTTTCAAATTTTCTATTCCTTTCAAATAGTGGTTTTTCTGGAAGCCCTTAAAAATAATCTCTTCATTCAACCCAAATCACTTTTTCAGGCTTGGAAAAATATAGTCGCAGATGGTTAACTCTAGACAATATGCTGGATGCCGTATCCACTGGATTTCGCAGTCCATTTTATGAATTTTTGCCAGTGCTTCGAAGTCTATTTTAGAGTTACATGACCCTGTGCAAGAGCGTATAAAGAAATTTATCGGTGACAGTAGGGTATTCAACTCTATTGGCTCACTAGAGCATAGTCGCAATATGGGATGCTTTGCACTATTTTATCGCTATTACAATGAATTTTACTGTGACTAAATCAAAGATTTCGTTCCAAAAATTCCAATCTATTTATTTAATACGCGTTCATCTTCTCATATCCTTGTGGTGGAATTCGTTCTACAGTCGTAATATGTGTGTATGCAATACACTGCCTGCAGATTGTTTTCTAAGTTTCCTAGCTGTCTATATGTCGACATTTCATAGGAGCTACCCTAATCATCAATAGAATGAAAAAGTGTGCAAAGAAAAGCTTGTTTTGTGTTTTAAAAGCTATTACTAAAACATTTTTATTCTTAAAATATTGGGATATAAGGTTGAATGTTTCAGAATTTCAAAGATTTCCAAGTCTACTGATGATTAGGGTAGCTCCTATGAAAAGTCGATATAAAAACAAATAGGAATCACAGAAAACAAGCAATAATTTTTTGATTGGTATCAATATTAGAAGCTAATAAAACGAATAGTCTCAATTGATCACAAACCTTGCTCTCCTTTTCCTTCTCACCGTAACCTACTTTCCTAGTCCCGGCCCAATGTATTGTGTAT
This sequence comes from Thecocarcelia acutangulata, assembly GCA_914767995.1. Classification (NCBI taxonomy): domain Eukaryota; kingdom Metazoa; phylum Arthropoda; class Insecta; order Diptera; family Tachinidae; genus Thecocarcelia; species Thecocarcelia acutangulata. The sequence continues at coordinate 96,287,347 of OU612097.1, read as the reverse complement.
ATACAGGTCGTTCCCTGAGTACTGGGGCCGGATTCCGCAGCGATGAATTTTTTACTCAAAGTGAAATTCACCGACAGGTATAGTGCGCACTTTTCATTCCGCAAGAGTCAATGAATTTTATTGCAGTGAATGTTTTAGTTAAGGCGGAATAATGTGCTGAATTGTCAAATCTACTTTATAACACAAGTTGCCTAACAGAAATTTTAATTTATATAACGTTTTTGTTTATTTTTTCAATTTTAAAATATTAAAAAAAAAACCAAAATTTTCGAGTGAAAAAAATTATTTCTTAGTGTTCACTGCAGCTGTCAAAATTATTCAATCTCGCCATTGCGGACACAAAATTCAAAAGTGCACACTGATATTTGTGTCAAAAATCATACTTGTGGATTTTGGCCCCTGGTCGCTAATCAAAAAAAAAGTCAATCACGTCTTATTGTGCTATTATTGCTGCTCAGGATCTTTCCAAACCACTTGACATAATGACTCGCACTGTGCTGACATCTTGGTCATTGTATTTCTCAACGCTTGTCAAACGCTAGAATACAAATAATCTCAAAGATAGCTAATATAAAAATGGAAGCTCTTGGCATGAGTATTATTTAAAATCTATACTTCTTAAAATTTGTGTTGCCCATAGTGCATAGTAAGATAAACGAAAATAAAACATATACATAAACACGTTTTCGAAACAGCAAAGCTGTTTTAACAACAAACAACAAGATCGTCGCCCTCACTATGGGTTGCATATTACAGAACTCAGCAAGAATGGGTGAAACATATTCACATTTTACAATCGATGGAACATCACCCTTGCAATCGCTAGATCTCTATTATAAACTTAAAACAACTTACACTTATATACATATAAAACTGTTTAAGTATTAGCGAATATCTCAATTTTGGGAAATTAAATAAATTCATTTGTTCTATGTTCCTAAAAATAATTGAAAAATTGTTTAGCTTACCATCGAAATGAGTTGGTTTCTCTAATGGCCTTAACATTTTCTGTTGCGTTGCTCTGATTTTTTCCATTTTGCGTTTGATTTTACGCAATACTTCTTCTTCATAATCTTGACGTTTTTCAATTTGCTTTTGCCTTAAACGTTCAATAATTTCTGCTCCCCTAATAATTTAAATTATATGAATTTAATTAATTATACGAAATTAAATGAAATTCTTGTCCTAAACTTACCTTGAGGCCAAAATATTATTAGCTCTCGTATCCGTTATGATATGACAAAAGTAATATGATTTAAATATGCGTAATTGGAAAATAAGAAAAGAAAAACAAATAGCATCCCATAATAACACCGATTGCACTGTTATGGTGGGGCAACCGTTAGCTGTTTCAGTCTCCAAATCAGCCGACAAATCCGTTATCAGTTCTTTGCTGCTACAACTTATACCAAACAAATGTACTGCCCAACAACAGTTGGTATTTAAGACATCCATAAACAGGCAACCTATCATTTGTAAGCTCGTCTTGATAACAATATTCGCCACATTGTAGGCCAATAACCATTTCCAACGTGTTGTAATTGAACGTATGGGTCGTAGATAGAAGTCGGAGCCCTCCCATAGGAATATAAATGCACCAATTAAATAACCAATAGCCAAAAAGTCCGATATGTTTGTGCCAGCTAAAAAGACCACAGCCAAAGTTACCCAATAAAATCCACACAACACGGCATGTTTGAATATATCCAAATAGTTGCGTATGTGTGAAAGAAAATCGTGAGTGGGATTTTCAAATTCAACTTTGCCCAAATTAGCAATATCTTTTATCACAGATTTGTTGCTGCCACCTGGATAGTTAGGAACATTTTCTAGAGTAAATATACGTTTTTGGCGGTTTATCAAGAGTAAGAGTACAAAGTCAAAGATTAATTTTTTTGTATGATCAACATGTAGATCACCGGGTAACATGGCCCAACGCTGTAGAGCTTCAGAGTATTTGGTATTCACCCAAACGTATTCTAAAAAAAAATGTATTTCAAAAATTTGTTTCATTTTAAAAGCACAGGATAGCACTTACCGATGCACATGGAAGGTGGAAACTCTACTAGTACCACGTATTGTACTAAAATAGATGTTAAAATGAACACTTGTAAAATGCCCCATATGTGGGCATTCTTTTCTCTTTTGAACCACAACAACAACATCAGCCAGACTGAATACGCCACTGCTACTATATCTTGTCTGTAGGTGATTGTTGAAACCAGGGCTACCAAACATATTTCATAACCAAACTTATAAAAACCATAATTTAATAAGTATTTAATCATGCCTCCTAATTTCTTTTCGGCATCTTCTCTTCCCACATTGGGAAAAGCCACTTTAGGCACGGGATCATTTTCGGTGCCCTTTAAGCGACGCATTTGGTTTTGCCTCAAGGCTATAACAGCATGTAGAGTGGCAATGACCATGTAAATAATATACCTCTTCAGGAGACCCATTAACCCTGACTCGGGACTGGCTTTATAAAGACCGAACCATTCAGCATTATTGCCCGTCACCTGACCGTTACCGTTGGGACATTTAAATTGATAATTGCCATGATTCAGGTAAGCGATTTGATAGATCATTTTAGACAACACAATTATTGTGACAACCAAAGATATCAGGCGACTAAAGAAGAAGGTCATGCGTACATTTGACACAACACCCAGTACGCAAAGCGCAACAAATGGAACATTAAGAAGAGATACCTGCAAATAAACAAATTGTTATTAAGTTTCCGGCTTTTAATATTAATTTAAAAAATTATTTTATTTCTAAAATACACAAAATATTTAGGTTTTATGTTAAAGCATGAAACACATAGACCACTGCAGACTTCACGTCAGGAAATTCTGCAATCGGAAACAGTCGCGCAGTCTTCAATGTGTTTAGTGCTTAAGTCATTAAAACGTGTTACTCACCTCACTAACAGCACAAACAAATGCAGTAACGTAGACAACTTTTATCCAATGCAATTCCAACAGTCGCCAAATAACACCCTTAAAATGTTTAAAGAATACTTCAGTCTTGTAACGGCAACGTTTCAAAAAGAGGCGTATCAAATTTCCAGCCGATTCCACAAATTCCAAACCTTCGGATTCTGTTACACGGGAAGTAGTACGTGATTTGTGACGCACACGTTCTTCTGAATCACGACCTACAGCTTCAGTGGGTTGATTTATGGCGGCAATGAAACGTTTATGGAAATAATGAACTTGTATAACTGTTAAGATAACAATTATGGTGGGAGAAACCAAGTGCAAAAATAAATCTTTAGTTTTATAGCGCTCCAAACCAATATCAGTTTGTCTAAAAGAAAACAAAAAAAGAAAATAAACATACTTGCATATATTTTCTAAATCCAGAAGACTTACAGTGTGGTAGATATATTAAGATACTTTTCCCAATATTTATCAAATTTATCAAACTGATAAGTGTAGATCAGTATTAGTATAGACATGGCATAAAAGATTAGGAATAACCAAAATCCATACATAAGTTTAACCCAGGCTTTTGATGATGATTGAAATACCAAAAGGAAAAATAGGAACAACGCCATATAACAGATACGAAAACCTGTCATTTTTTCGCCAGTCATGGCGCATAGGAATATCACCAAAACCAATAGCCAAATCCATAATCTGACTAATAGATTTTTAATAACGATACCCATTTTTTTCAGGAACTTGGAAGTCTTTTTGCCACCCACTTGACCCTGGTCGGCGATAGAATGATTGACACTTAGTTGCAGGGGTGCAAAAATATCGGCCAGTGTGCTGTCACGTCTTTTATCAGTCTTTTCTTTGAAGAACTGTCTTAAGGTGACCCAAAACATTAGCAGGAACGATGTCTTAACTATCAATGGTATGCAGGGTTGCATGCCATTCTCTTGTGGACGTTCAAAACCTATTTGTTTCAAATTAATACCAGAAATCTGAAACGGAAATAACATTAATATATATTTTTATATTGCGCTATGTATATAGTTGAAGTTAAGGAGAAACTGATAAAAGTATTTTGGCTACGGCGTTTAAAAATGTTGCCATCTGAGCGATTTCTCTAGAAACGATTTTTTTAATTAATTCAATTCAAATATTTATTTATAATCGGTAAACCAGGGGTGGAATTGATTACATAGTAATTAAACATGGCACAGTAATATATTCTTAAACTATCTATTTAAATAACGTTAATTATTATTATAATTATAATATAAAATTTAATAATATTCAATTCGAAAATTAAGTTTTTGCATGGAGGCCATCCTATTGATTGCAATAGATGGCTGTAGCGGTAAGTGGTTTTCGAAATAAATGGATCGTAGATGTCATAAAATATGCTTAGGTATTTCTAAACATTAAAATAAGCGTAGGTATTTCTAAACATCAGACTGCATCAGAAAGTTATTCTCGATTAAGCGTGTCAGCTTACACTGAACCAAAAATATACCTAAATACTGCAAAATGGGTTGTAAACTTGAAGAAATGTAGGTTATTTAAAACCTACAAAATATTTCATTCAAATTTACTCGGAGTTTCAAGAATTCCGAATGAAGAAATTTCTTAATTTTTACAGGTATTTATTCAATAATACATACCTTTAGGTCAATGGAAAAATACTATTCAGGTTCAATAAAATAAATTAATTGAATAGAGAAAAATTTATTCAAATCTACAGGGTGAGCTTTGTTGACAAAATTTAGTCAAATAAACGAATGTTTTATTCAAACTAACATTCTTTCAGGATATAAATTTGAATATTTATGTGTACTTTTGCTTTACTATTAGTTACTACTGTTTTACTCGTAACTAAATTTTTACTGATTCCACAAAATTTTGCCTTCATTTTTAACAAATCTTTTTTGAAATGTACAAATTTATATTTTTAACAAAACCTCTTGGAGTTCCGATTTGAAAAATAATCTTTTGATTTGAATATTTATTTTTCGAATATTTTTTTTTTGTTAATAATACCGTCGAAATTTGATTCAGTGTACGAACCAAATTTTCGTCATTTGCGGGAGGTTTTAATTTTCTGCCTCAATATGAAGAAATCTATGGCTGAGGCTCATCGAATACTCTCAAATGCCTGTAATCAGGCCACTACTAGTGTAAGAACGTGCAGAGATAGATTTCAACGCTTCAAGAACGGTAATTTTGACGTTGAAGACCAGCAGTGGAAGAGAGATGGTTTTCGAAGCTGCAGATTTGATCAAGACTCGTGTCAAGCGCAACATAAATTGACAGGATCATTGGGAGTGATGCATTAAGCCATTTTAAAGCGCATGAAAGTCACGGGAATGATTCAGAAACTTCAGGAAATTGTGTGCCGTACGAGTAGAAGCCGAGGGATGTTGAACGGCATTTGTTTGCTTGTGAACAGCTACTGGCAAGGCAAACACGGGAGAGATTTCTGCATCGCATTGTGACTGGGGACATAAAGTGGACTCATTAAGATAATACCAAGCACAGAAAATAACCGGGATATTCCAGCCAAGCTTCCATGTCAACGGCCAAACCGTTCTAATATTTGGGACCAGCTCGGCGTAGTGTAATATTAATTACACTGAAACAATTACGGGCAATCGGTACTGATTGTAATTAATGCATTTGAGCCGTGTATTGAAAGACAAACGGCCGCAATACAAAGAGAAGCATGATAAAGTAATTTTACGTCATGAAACTTGAGAAAGTGGCCAAGATATACTTGGAAACGTTGAAATGGGTAGTCCTACCGCCACCGTCGTATTCTGCATTCACCGAACTATCACTTGATTCGATCAATGGTATATGGCCTGGCCGGCACTTCCGATCTTATGAAGAAGTAAAAAAAATTAGATCAATTGGTGGACCGTTTCAAAAGATTATAAGTTTTTTTTAACGCTGGCTTCGTACGCTGTCCGAAAGATGGGAGATGCAAGCGATGGACAATACTTTAAATCATAGATGTATAACTAGTATTTTACAATAGTGCCTCAAATTTTGGGAGAAATAAACGGCGGAAGCCAAGTTGTACACTTACGTACAAAAATGCTCGGTTCACAAAAATTTTGGAAGCCGGTAGTATATTCGTGACTTTTAGGAGCTAGTTAGAGCGGTTGATCTAAAATGTTATAAACTAATATTTTGTATGGGAGCCCCTTTAAGGAGAGCAGTGAGGGGATAGACATATTCACAAGAAATGTAGAAAAAGAAATATTATTGGGGGTCGGTCTGACACTTTGCCCACCGAAGAGCCTCGAATTTCGGGGGGAAAAACGGCGGAAGCAAAGTTGTACACCTGAGTACAAATTTGCTCGGTTCACAAAAACTTGAAAGTCGGTCCTATAAATGGGACCTTTAGGAGCTAGTTAGTGGCTAGTTAGGGCGGTTGACCTAAAATGTAATAAGCTAATATTTTGTATGGAAGCCCTCTTAAGAAGAGCAGTTAGGGTATAGATATGTTCACAAGATATATAAAAGGACATATATTATTGGGGGTAGGTCTTACATTTTAACCCCCTAAGAGCGACTCAGAGACAATTATTAATATTTTGTGGGTTTTCTGCCGTTTTGCCCTATATTTGAACCCGATGCGAAGCCATTTACCCCTATCGTGCCATCCTAGTTTTATGCCTCAGGCATTTTTTTCCCCGCAAACTCCACAAAATAAGAGGTTCTAGCGTATCCAAATCTCGTTTCTAAGGTTTTCCATATAACACTTATTCGCCCTTAATGTGCATAAGTATCTACTTACATCTACTTTGGAGGGCAGTTCGTCATTAGTTAAGTCCATGCCATACATATACTGAGCTATTAAAAGCAACTCAGCGTAGATGACGATAAAAGGACTGGAACGCATCATGGCTTTTCGTTGATTTGGTATCATCCATAAGACATTGGCCCACAATAGTAAAACAAATGTTAGCCAACTATGATACACTATGGACCAGGCCTATTTATTACAAAAAAATAAATGATTAAACGATTTTTTTTTTTCTGATGTTTTCAACTTACCATCATTAAAACATTAGTAAATATATAACTATTTTGATAGATAAATCCTCCTATTCCCGTTATGCCATACCAAATTTGATCGCATATACCCGTTTTGTAATCGACATCGCCGACTGAACGATTACGTTCCATCGAACTTAAATGTATATCATTATTTTGTTGTTGTTGCTGTGATGTGGTACCACTATTATTGTCAGTTGTTGTAGTTGTCGTTTTACGAGGATTTGAACGCATAAGCTATAATTCAGAAATTTTATATGTTTATATGAAATGACATCGGTAAAACAAAACACGCAAATGGTAGACGTAAACAAATTTTATTTGGACTAGACAATTATTTATTTTTTGGACTAAACAATTTTTCTTTTTCTGTAACAATATATTATTACATTTAAAGTGAATTTGAGAAAAGAAATGAAACAAAATCTATAGTTTTTTAATGAAACTAGTAAGAATTAGTGTTAGTGAGCATAACATAAATTAAAAAAAAATATATGTGTTTGTTATAGTTAAAAGTGAACACAAATTAATAAGGAAATAATTAAAAAATATTTTATAACAAACCTACAATAAAGTTATCTTTGAAGCTTTGCTAAGATAAACTAAGTTTGAGTTAGTAAAAGTGATTGTTAAAAGTGATTGGACGCTAATGAAATACAATTGAGGGATTCAAACGGTGTCATATTACACACAATGTCCTAATATTTTGTGACAGCTTAAAAATCTGGTTGCTGTGCTTCAAATAAAAAAGTCATAAAGTAATATGACTTTTCAAACTGTGATTTGTCATAATTAAACTGTAAATAACTCAGCTGACTCAAATTTCAAATAACACGCTAAATTATCACAGCATGCTTTCAGCTGTCACACTTTTTTCCATGGTATTATTTTAAGACTTATGACTTGATAACTACCCTTTGAATACCGTAGGCGACGTATGAGTTCATATTATATAAACTGATAATGTATTCTAAGAATACTTTTTGCATTTAAAATGCATTTAGGTATGCACATACTAAATTATGTACAACCCACCTCTACAGAAGTGATTGCCCCATAAAATTTACTACAAATTTTAACCTCTTTTCTGCTTATGGCTAAAAAACAAACAAATGTGAATACAATACACCTAATATCACACACACTCGCACAAACTCATATTCTCTTTTTGCTCAGTTATTCATATAAATTTATCTTAAGATAAAGAAAGGACATACATACAGTGGTGGACATGTAATCAAAACATTAATATGATCTCTCATTGTTTCGGTATTTCATATAATCTATTCATATTGCAATGGAACTTTTTTACAGAAAGAAAATGGAGCTTTCTTTACATTCATTTTCTGTTCAGCTTTCTTAAAAAGTTAGTCAATATTTAGACAGAGTTTTTCAAGTAGGCACATAATTAACACATTTTCAGTTCTGCTATTTAAGGCCCTGATTCACTATCCTACACGATCATACGATTCATTCACAGGAAACTGTTTTAAAAGTTTTGCCGACTTGAAAAAATCGCCTCAAAATGGCGTTGTAGGCCACACTATTATACAAGTATAATTGCAATAATTTATATACACAATAAAATAATACATGATAATTTTACATCACTTAAATTTTTTTATCGAGGCACCAACAATATTCTCACATTTTTCACACTATTACCTCATTGATCGCACAGAAACCATAATGTTTTGAAAAGTTTTATAAAATTTTTTAAATCGCACGATTTGTCAAAAACTCTGTTGCATGGTTGCATTTTTAGTACTTTTTCAGCACATATGCTTTATTTAGTAGATCGTACGATCATGTATGGTAGTGTAACAAGGCCTTTAAGTAACATTATTTTAATATTTAATTCCGTGTTTTTTATGAAAACTTGTAGGTAAGCATGTTTTAAATGTTATCATCAAAATTATACCCCAATATTAGTAACTAGTCATGGCAAGGAAGGTAATCATTAATCTCAGAGGCTCCGTGAAGACGGTGAATGAATTTCCTCAATTACTTGTTTGCTCTAGAGGAAAAATTTATAATGGAATGAACATTTTTGATAACCTTGGGAGATCAAATAATGTACCCAGAGCCTCCACACCTCGTACAACTAGAGCCAGAGACGACAAAATAGTCGTGAATGTCTCCAAAGCTGACCGTTTTAAAAGTTCTAAACAGTTAAAAGTTGAATTAGAGTCATCATATAATATCCGTTTATTATCTAGAACTATTAGACGGCGGCTATATGAACATGCCTTACGTGACTGCATCGCACAGTAAAATCGTTCGTCTCCAAAAAAACATTTTTAAATGCAGACTGGCTTTTGTCGGAAAAACATTTAGAAACCAAGAAGATTTCGGAAAAATATTTTAAGCAGTTGAGTTTTTTATTCACTATTTTAGCTTCTAACATTGATACAAATAAAAAATTATAAATATCTTGTTTTTGTGTTTTGACAGGTATTATTAGAGCATTTTTCTTTTTAAATTCTCAACAATTTATTTAGATTGTTGGGATATAAAGTTGAATGTTTGAGAATATATTTCAAAAATTTCCAAAGTCTACTGATGATTAGGGTAGTTCCTATGAAATGTCGACATATATATAGCTGGGAAACATAGAAAACAAGCTATTTATAATTTTTTATTTGAAAAATATTTTATTTATTTTGGTGACGAATCCAAGTTTTGCCGATGGGGATCAGATGTAAAACGCTATTGTACGACGTCTAGTTAATCAACAACACAATCTCAGATATACCATCAAAACAGTAAATTAATTTACTATCAAGAATGTTTTAATTATATGGCCACCACTGTACACATATACATACATACATATATATCTACTATTGAAATAATAGAATGGTTATTCAACCAGACATACAAACACAGAAGCACACATTAATATTTTTATCTATACAACGAACACAATGAAATGTTATTAGGAGGTTAATTAGTAACACATTACAAAAGATATGATTAGTAAAAGGATAAAACTATAAACTATTATAGTACGAAGGGCGCACTCATTACACCATTTCCATTTGAATGTTATTAAAATGTTGTATTTATTAGTAGAAACGCAAAATTTTTGAGAAGAGATACGAGTATAGCAAGACTCATAACACAAAAATGTGTTTCTTCTAAGCAAAAACCTATTTTTTCAAATATCGGGTGGTAATTTAACCTAAGGATCAATGTTGAATGTGAACCACTAAAAGTTTTTTTCTGCGTTGCATTTGACGTTCCTCAATTTCAGACTAACTCAATTTGAACCAGGGAAAGATACACAATCGAACAACGCGTTAAAGTTATTCAGGCAATGGCAACAGTGTATGATCAATTTTCGAAGAAAATCATCTTTAGTGATGAGGCACATTTTCATCCCAGTGCAATCGCCAATAAGCTGAATTGCTGCATTTGGGTGAATGATAATCCAAGAGTGATTGTCGAAAAATCAAAGTGATTGTTTGGTGCAGTTTATTGGCTGGTGGCATCATCGGGCCATATTTTTTCCAAAATGAGGACGGTGATGTTCGCTATCGTGAGATTATAACGAACTTTTTGTTCCCCGAATTGAAAGATATGGATGTGAGCGATATGTGGTTTCATCCAGACGATATCACTTGCCACACAGCTAACGAAATTATAAAAAATAGTGCTAAACTAAATTAATGTATAAATGTTGTATTGCTTTGTTATAAATATAATTCAATATATTTGTGTTTAATTTTGTAAAATCACAAAAATACAAACCCCCTGAAGAAGTGAACATAAAATTCACGAAACGTTGGGAAAATATGTAATAAAGATTTTGCATTTTTATTGACATAAAAAAAGTTAGGCAGGCCTCACCAGCTAAGTATATACTAAAAACAAGAAACAATGGCTCTTTCGTGCGACAAATTCAAAGCATTGAAAGACAATTGACCGCAATACAAGGAGAGACATGATAAAGTAATTTTACATCATAACCCGATGTTGCAAAAGTGGTCACGACAATAAATGCTCTGACTTCATCCTACCTATGTTGTTAAACACTGATATATGTATATTAACGGGTATTGCTTGGCTTTGGACCACTCTGCCTTTTGAGGATGACGTAGTCATCCTTGTTATTTTCGAAAACTTCAGCAGTTGTGAAAAAGATTTACATTAGCACCTGCCTTATGGCCTTATCTGATGATGTGAATTATTCACGATTCACCAGCGCCCCCGTGTGGCTAACTAGGCCCACACAGGTAGCAATTATTGTCATATGTTTGTAGCCATATGAGCAACTTCTTGTTGAAAAATTCGTCCCTTCTACTCTCTCCTTTGCACAATTTCCCAGCAATCAATGGAAGACAAGGTTTAATAAGTTGGTAGGCCGAAGCCCACTAGCAGCATCAGACCTTAAACCATTGGTTCCTTACAGTACAGGTGTCTGTTGTTAGTCCTCGAAAAAAGCCACACACCAAACAATTATCAAGGATATTAACAGCCCCTTCCTACGTTTAAGGTTTCAAACACAGTCAGAACGTTTCAGTCAAGGTAGGCACCTTAACCATGGTCAGCCCGGGTTGAACTGCAAGCAGGACCACCTGGGGGCCATGGTGATCCCCGTTCTGCCAATTTAAACCCTTGGTAAGGGTTTCGGAAGCCAACACGACATATTTTTATTCGCTACAACAAACTCCTTGCCCTCTTTACCCGAAAACTAGGGTTAGGAATACGCCTAGCCAAACCCTGTTCCCCGGCGGGCAAAAACTTCTGTAGTCATATTTGCCTTCTCCTTGCTATTATGCACCTGCACGCCATCTATCGTCAAGTAGCTTAACGATTTCTTACTTCCTTTTATCGCCTTTGTCAGCTTCCAAAACTTTTTACTACTTTTTGCCAACCTCTGTATAAAATGATTTCAGCTGTTATTTCTGTCGATGTTAATATTGCTGTTTATTAGCCTAGTCAGCTGCTTCAATAAACATGCGATAAGCTGTCTTTCTGAAGTATCAGAATTTCTTTGAATTCCACATCTGTACCTATTTCTTTGGCCGATTTGCTGTGAGAGTTTTTTCCGTTATAAACCATTTTAAATCAGCAAGGGGCAACGAGCGCATTGAAGAAAAGAGACTAATGTGATGTTTATGGGTTTCGAATGAACAATAAATTTTGTATGAAATTCACTCAAAATATTGAGTATAAATTATAAAAATTTTCTAGACTTATCATTCATTTGTATTCCATAAACACCACATGAATTAAACGACGCACTTACCCGAATTTAAAACAAATTTAAAAGCATACATAAGCCAGTTTGATTTCAACGTCATTTGAATTTTTCTATGTTTATACAACAACGACAATGCGGAATTAAACAATATCAAATCATTTTCCCAACACTCTTGCTCTGGTAAAATCTAGTTAACTACCACAGAGTGCAGAGAGATGTTTGAAATGACTTTTGTAAAAGGTCCAAATAAGATGGTAGAGAATTGTGCTAAAAAGACATGTATATTATAAACTACTTACTAATACCTAAATATAAACAAAACCAAAAATATTTATAACAAACCGAACAACTTCGTACCTCACAGAAACAATTGCCCTTCGATGTTTTGAATGCATTCATTTATATATGTACATTTCGAAAACGATAAAAGTTTGAGTTGTGAAGGACTTTTATATCCCAAAGTTATTTATAAAATTGGAAATGGTGTTTAAAGTGCAACAAACGGAGAAAAAACTTTTCAATTATGACAGTTGTTGTTGTTAGTTTTTTTTTTTTCATTTCATTCAATTTAACAAACACATTAGAAACGATAAGCGTAATATGTTAGTATGCGGTTATTTATTTATTTAATACAAACAAATACGATTATTATTTTCTAAAAGGACTGGACAGTTTTTATGTTAATTTTAATGAACTCTTTAAAAATGTATAATAATTTTAATAATAAAAAACTACTGTAGTGGAAACAAGCGGATTAATATTAAATATTGTTCTAATAGTTTTTATTAGTAGTGATGGACAACCCACAACCGATGAAGAGATTTCAGGATTTGTTAATATAATAGGAAAACAGAAATGGGTGGTCGGGCATAAGTTAATTACGTACTGGCGTCGTTTCAGTCGGTTCAATTATATTTTGAGGACGTTGTTGATCACGGCGCAAAGTAACCTAAAGCGGGAAGTAAAAGAGAGCAACGTACAAAATATATATAAAAAGTTAAAACGTAGAATAAAAATATGCAAATAAAAAATTTTTGTTAATTTAAAAGGGGTAAACACGATTGATACACAGGAAAAAAATTTATTTAATTTTTTTTTTTGTCAGTTTAGTAACAAATTTTACACAAAATTAATCAACTTTCTTCCAGCCCATAAAGGTTTTCGTTATACTGATAAACTATTTTCAAAATCGTTTCAAACTAAAACCGTTTAAGAATTAAGAAGACTACTAAGATATTAGAAATAATTTGAGTGTGAAAAATATTCTGTATATATTAGTTTTAGTATTCCATATTTAAATACTCGTAGTTTCTTGTGTGATGTTTATGGGACACGATTGAATGATACGTCTAGAAAATTTATAGCAAATGGACTCAATATTTTGCGTGCATTTCATACAATACTACATAATTGTGTAGAAGTTTTGGCTCTGCAGCTGCTCAGACTCCCACTTAACATACAGTCCGCGTGTGACATAAAACGAAGGCTGTTTGATAACTCCGTGACTGTTTATGTTTCCCGTGAAGTGCAACACTTCCGCTGTCAACCACCATTTTTTCAACTTTTTGCAAGTTGCCTCATTTTGTTTGTGTTTGCCAACCATTAAAAACAGACAACCTCGTGATTTTTAGCTCGAATGGAAAAAAGTGAGTTTCGTGTGCTGATTAAGTATAATAAAACTATACACCATCAATTACAATAGTTAAGAATTACTGAGCTTCGTTGAAGTCGACCAAAAGAAGTCACCATCGATAAAATTCATGGCATAATAATATAAGACAATCGGAAAATGAAAGTACATGAAATAGAGTAGGCTCAGGACATAAACATCCCAACTGAGCGCAAACATCTCATTGTACATGAATTTTTGGGCATAAAAAACCTATTTGCGAGATCAGTTGTTTGGAATGCATTCAAACACACAATTAAATACAATATTTGATAAGCTTTCTCGTTGCCCTCAAAAAGTAACAAATCCAAAAAAATTTGTATCAGGTGATTTATAGAGCGGTTGGGTTTTCATATCAGACAATCGGTGAATGAAAGTACATGAAGTAGAGTAGGCTCAGGACGTAAACATCCCAACTGAGCGCAAACATCTCATTGTACATGAATTTTTGGGCATAAAAAACCTATTTGCGAGATCAGTTGTATCAGGTGATTTATAGAGCGGTTGGGTTTTCATATCAGACTTCTTTGTTATACCTATTTGTTCAGTACCGTTTGGCAAGGCATCATGGAAGGGCTCACACCACAACAGCTTCACCAAACTGTTCAACTGTATTCAGTATTGTCATATTTTTTTGCAAATAAGCCTATATTTTTGTGAAAAAGAAAACCTTCTTCAACGAATAAACTTTTTTGGGTATTTTTGGTACCATTTTATACAAAAAATATAAAAAGGTAAGCTACAAAACTTGCAAAAATAAAGAAAAAACTCTTTTCAGCCTCTCAAAAAACTAGCAAAGCAAGAGAAATGTGACAACACTGGCTGTTCTACGAAAAACAGTGTTCTCTGAGAAACATTTTTCGTGCTCACTCGAAGAACTTACATTGTGAATAATCGAGGTACTGAAATCACTATTGCCATTACCATTCGCAAATTTGTTCCTCATACTTGGCTCCCAGCGACTAATGGCTGTTCGTAGACCTGAAAAAATGCCCGCCGGTACGAAATTTCACACGAATGAAGAGGTTATCGCTGAAACTGAGTCATATTTTGAAGGCAAAAGATAAATCATTCTACAAAACTGGTATTGACATGTTACCCATGTCATAGACTATACGACCGTCGCTACAACACGTTGGCTTGCCGAGTTATGTGTTTTGCGCACAAACTGTGCCACATTAATTCACAAATTCATTTCTTAAATAAGTAGAGATGAGTAGAGATGACCGCCGACAGTTGTATATATAAAATAATAGCAAATCAAAATAAAGTTGTGCAACATACTCCTAAATTTAACAACCAGGCGATACAACTACCCAAAAAATCAAAACTTTTTAAGCTTTCGTACAACCGAGACACAACTTCATCCGACGACCCCACACACATTATCCCAATGTTCACGAGGAAAGTTTAGTTGTGCAATTCTTATAAAATTTCCTTTTAAACTTGCTTTTACGTTCAGACACAGCAATTTTACTTGAGCAACTTTCGTTTTCTATTGCTTACACTTTCTTAATGTTGTGTGCACTGCATTTTCAAATTTTTCCATTTAATTTTCACTTCTTCCAAAGTCATGCTACTGTCTGTTTTTTGAGGTTGCCAACAATACTACTAAACGCTTCAGCTTTCTTTAGCCGGTCTATTTAAATTTGTTTGTTCAAATGAATTAAAATATCACAACTTCGCGCCAATATTGCTTTCACCACGGACAACAAATCAATTCTTAAAAGAAATAAAAAAAATGTAAAATTTCTGACATTACGAATGACAGCACAAAACGACTTTTCGAGTACAAGCAAGTTTGTACTCATTTTTACACTCCCCACTCTTTCCTCACTTATTTGTCCACAATCTCAAGACTTGCGCAACTAAAGCTGCCTCGTGAAAATTGGGACTTTGCAATCTAACAACCAACATCGTCATGTTATACAACTAGTCTGTGGGTTGCTTTAGAGCGGCGCTGGAATGATTGCGCAGCTCTTGATGGAGATTATGTTAATCATGATCATATCCATAACATAGTTCGCACAAACATTTTGATTAATTTGTGGGACACTTTCCTCAGTTACACTTACTATGTTATGCTCTGTGGTAATGTCACTTAATAATGATCGGGCGTGGGAGAATGCTTTCTCTATCGGGTTTAACATAGGAGAATAAGATGGTAAAAATTTAAGTGTACAATTATTGTGCGAACTATGTTATGGATATGATCACGATAATTCCTAAAGCGGTCAGTGGACAAATTCTTCATTAATTTTAACAAGCATTTTATAAAAATGAATATGTTTAATATGTTTTATTTTTTTCTTTTGTTTTCTATTAAATTCTAAAACTGGTTTAATTTAATTTGAAAAATGTTTAATTGAATTTGAATAAAGTTTAATTTACTCTGAAAAGAGTTTCATTTATTTTGGAAAAGAGTTCGTTTAATTTAAAAAGAGTTTCGTTTAATCTGAAAAAGGTTTCGTTCATTTTGAAAAAGGTTTCATTTATTTTGAAAAAGGTTTAATTTAAACTGAAAATGCTATAGAAATGTATCTATAAGGCCACCACTGCTCTAAGACAATAAACAAAATTCATAGAATTTAAGTATTCACTTTGATTGTTGACTGCAAACAACCGTCAACGACATGACAGAGGAAACTGTCGTTTGTGCAACCATCGATGTCAAGATGAGAGAATTGTCGCTTGTATGGTCTTGCATGAGTTCGCGGCTATTTGTACGAAAACTTCTTCTAAAAGTTTTTTGAACTATCATCAATATGTCTTCAGCGATTTTATATGGTTTTGTATTTGTCGTTTAAGATGTCTTTAGTATATGGCCAACTGGGTAACTGTGCGCTTACAAATGGTTTCTGTGTATAAAAACCTAATGAACGAACGGCATTTTTGCCACAAAACAGCTGTTCTGTAACTAAAGCCTTAGAAGGAATCTTTCATTTTCTTTAATAATCAACCACAATAATAAGAAAGTTTTCTGTTTTTAAATAGTATTTAAGCCTGATTAAAAGCATTATTTTTTTTTTTCATTATACACTTGTTCTAAAATAAACAAAAAAACGGCAATTCAAATGCGCATTGTTTTCAGTTTGCAGAGACCGTCAAATCAAAAGAAATAGAACTGAAAACGGAAGTGAAAAAGAAAACGATTTGAGATAGATCTTACATTCAAACGTTGAGATTTGCTCCTACTACCATCCTTTTTACTACTACGTGTTGTTGTTGTTTGTGTAATCAGCGATATTTGACGTTGTATTTTATGGGTACTACTGTTATCAACTTCATGGCCAAAAGCAGTGGCTGGTTTAGCAATGATCTGTTTGTGATTTTTTTTTTTATATTAGTTTGTCGTTAAATAATTTTGTTTGTTTGTTTGTAAATAAAAAAAATGTTTGTTAATTATTTCGTTTGTTTTTTTTTTTTTAATTTTTCGTTTTGTGTTAAGAAAAAATTAAGGAAGCCAGCGGTTAAAGCAGCATTTAAAAGAAGACAAATAAACAAAAGTAGAAATGTTGGGTTTTAGTGTTTTGTTGACTAAGAGCAAATAGTTTTGTTAGAATATTTGTTATTACATTTTTAATAAAACTAAATTTTTTTTTAAATACCATATTATTTCAAAACATAATTTATTTTAGGGTTTTTGAGGGATTTGTTTTAAAAAGTTCTTCAGGGTCTTAAAATAAATTAGTTTTCTTTTACTTACCCTGGCCTTGATGAGATTCTTGGTGGTTAATGCTAGTGCGTAGTAAGTAAAAAATAACACGATTGGATTCAGAAATGAATCAGCTTTGAATTGTGTATCATAAACAATAATTCGAATATCATTTTTACAAGTGGATGTTATGAGAGGCTCCAAGCCAATTAATCTAAAAAAGGAAATCGAACAATTAAATTTTGCTATTTTCATGTTTTAAATATTGTTAATTATAAATGTCTTCAACATTAACTTAAATGATTTTTACAAAACTATAACCAGCGAAAACTCGTATTGCTAAGTAATGAGTTAAAATGTTAGTAAACATTCTCTTCACTGCTTTTTCTCTGGCATTTTATATAATTATATTGCCATTGGGGCAAGTACCTCGCTAAGGGTCATATTTGTGGCGTTTTATCATAAGTCGAGACAAGATCAAAAAAAGATTTGAAGGGAAATTTTAATGAAGAACTAAATTTAAGAAGAAAACAAGATAAACCATAATTATAACTAAATTTTGTGAATAATACGAAACATTATTTCTGCAAGCAAAAATATCATATTTATTCAAATAATCAAATCAGCAGCAATTTTTGATAATTTTAAAAATCGACTTAAGCTGTTATGATAAAACGCCACAGATATATTAAGAAATATTTTTATTATAACAAACACATTAAACAACCAAAAATGTGTATATGGACTACTCGTATATGGATTTTCATGCTTTTATTTTAAATCTGTTCTGGATTAATTTTTGGGGTTAAATGAACTAATGCTGCAATAGAGTTTGTTTTCGGTTTTCGTGCTGTTAAAGTCAAACACTACTCCCTCGTTTCTCTTCCTCATAACTGATTTACTTAGTACTGGTCCAAGATAAAAAGAAAGAAAATGCAGTCACCTCAACCACCATCAGTGCCAGGATGGCATGTCCTCTCGAGGCGTACTGATTCTCATTTTACCAATTTACCCTTGATGAGAGTTTACGGAAGTCCAGCACTACCTAAGTGTTGCTGGGACTCTCTAAATTTATATGCTATAGCAAATGATTCCTACCCCTCTATCACAGAAAGCAGGCTGCCCTGCTTAGGAATACGCCAAGGGAAAACTTGCTCTCCAGGGTAGCCTTGCTATGCCACAGTTGTAAAAAAGATTTACATCAGCACCTGCCTTGCGGCCTAATCTGATGGTGGACCAATTCCACGGAGTGAATTATTCACGATTCACAAGCGCCCCCATGTGGCTGACTAGGTTCACACAGGTAGCAATTCTTGCCATATGATTGCGGTCATATGAGCAACTTCTTGTTGAGGAGTTTGGGCCTTGTAATCCCACCTGTATGAAATTTCTCAGCAATCAATGGCAGACAAGGCTTAATGAGTTGTTAGGCCGAAGCCCATTAATAGCATCAGACCTTAAACCAAGTCACCCGTCAACCATCACCACTGGTTCCTTACAGTACAGGTATCTGTTGTATAGGCAACAGATCCTCGGGAGATTATTAGTCCCCGAAAAAAGCCACACACCAAACAATCAAGGATACTAACACTCCTTTCCTGCATTTTAGGTTTCAACCACAGCCAAGGTAAGCACCTCAACCATGATCAGCCCGGGCGAACCGCAAGCAGAACTACCCGGGACCCATGCTGATCCCCGTTCTGCCAATTTTTACCCTTGGTAAGGGTTTCGGAAGCCAACACAACATAAGTCATGCGGCTTCCTAGAGTTTTGTTTGCCGCACCAAACGAGGGTGTCCTTCCCCTTTTTTCCACGAAAAACAGAGCGCCCAAGTTAGGAATACGCCAAGGCAAAACCTGTTCCCCGGGGGGATCATGCTGTGCTACAGGCAGAAATATGCCTAATATAAAGATGAATGAGAACAAGGTGCAATATAGTATTTAGTATTTCTGAACACTTAGTTCTTAATGCGCCTGTTACCCCAAGACTAGTCATTTTCTATGACAATTTAATAGCATCAAGAACTAGGCAAATTTGAACAATTTTATATGTACGATATTAACTAACTAGTTGTGAGTTCGAGTCCAACTTCAGTCAAGAAGAAGGATTATTTTTAATTAGTATAATCGAACTTACAACTATTTAGTTAATATCGTACATATTTGGATTCTTCTTTTGTCTCTGGAGTATAGTGGTGGATCCATTTCTCATCAACAGTTATGAAACGATGCTTAAAATCCATTTTATTTCGCTTAAAACGATCCAAACAAGCTTGAGAAGTGTTCACTGTTATGCGTGTTTGGTCGGCTGTTAACAAATGCGACACCCATCTTGCAGAAAACTTTTTCATCTGTAGTTCTTCATGCAAAATTAAATGGACTCGATCATTTAATACCATATCATGCACTTTGGCTACAATTTATGTTGTTATTGCTGTTTTTGGACGTCCACTACGTGGTTCATCTTCAGTGCTTGTACGAGCACGTTTAAATTCAGCAAGCCACACACATTTTTACTGTTGCATATGAAGGAGCACTTTCACCTAACACATTCATCATATCATTATGAAGTTCTTGTCCCGATAAACCTTTTTTATGTAAATATTTAATGACACCACTCATTTCTAATTTCTCCATTGTGAAAAAATCGCGGATGCGTCTTTTGCGCACACCTGTTTCTATACGAAGGAGCTACCAGATCGAAACAAAATTTAACATGTGTTCATAGCAGAGATGGCAATTTCCAAAACACTTAACTTTTTTCTGTTTATACTGCGCTTTTCGTGCTAGGCTAAGAAGTTACCGAACCGCCCTCGTATGTATATAACTAAAAAAGTTCACTTATTAACGATTTACTTAAACAATTTTAGCTCGAAATTGAAATGCTTAGCAAATTTCATTTTTATAGGTACGTAACATAGAAAAGCCGAAAGAAATTTGTCTTTCAACACCACTGTCACAAAAACGAGTAGCATATTCTCTTTTCTTTGTTTTTCTTTCATTTTAAAGGATTTAATACATTTTGCCTCAAATAAATAACAAAATTAATAAAATAAAAAAAAGCAACTCACCTGGCTGTTAAGCTTGTTTTATCTAAATGAACTTGCATCCATGGCGTTTGATAGGCCACTATGCAAACGGTATGGGCCACAATCACCACCATTACCAAACGTAACAGAATGGCAAATTTCCTGCAACAGCGACCAAAAGCAAAAACCAGATGAACAAAAATGTTTAAATTTCCTCAGTCTATTTAAATTGATTTTCGTTTTTTTTTTTTTTCGTTCTTCTCTGCTTTTGCAGCACTACTCGTAAAGAACTTTTGTGTTTATCTTACCTTTGCAACGTTTGGAAAGTTGCCCAATATGATCCTGATAGTAGAAATATTAAAAAATAGAAGCCACCTGGTACACTTGGTCTTAAGACAGCCGAAAAAAACAATGTGGCCAAACAAAATAGTGGTGCTGTAATTTATTATTACACTTTAATTGCATACTTTTCATTTTAGCAGCAAGCAATATTGTTACTTACATATTTTTATCAGGCCGTCAAAATTTGGCTTATAGTCATCATCTTGTTGTTGTTTTCTTGTGACATCATTGTTCACCTTGACTGAGGACAGCTCTCCAGTGGCGGCCGCATCACTAGGCTCTACTATTTCTTCCACATCATTTATTTCAGCGTTGCCGTTTTCAACTAGAACCTCGGCTTTTTGGGTGATTTTCTTAATCACCAAATAGACGACCACCGAGGTTATGAAGACAACAACTTCTGGTGCCAGCCATTCGATAACAGCAAAAGCGCTAAAAGTTAAAAAAAATCAAAGTATTTCAATATAAATTTTGATTTTCAGTAGCACAAACGAACTGCTCATCTAGAAAATTTGTATGGAAAGGAAAGCACTTAAAATATTGCACACTTTTCATACAAATTTTCTAAACGAGTTACTAGTTCATGGTCTATAAACGTTAGCGAGCTGTCCATAGAACACAGACAAGTAACTCTGACTTTTGAGTGATTTCCATGTAAAATTTTTTAGACGTGTGTTCGTCTGTGTTCTATGAACAGCACATACATTATTTCAGGTTGTATATGCTGTTTTCAAAACACACTCAAAATATTGAGTGGTTTTATACAAGTTCTTAGCGCATTATATGCTCTTCATAAAACACAGACGAGCAACTTATATAGAAAATATGTATGAAAATTACTCAATTATTTGAGTGATATCCATACAATTTTTTTAAACGAGTTGCTCGTCTGTGTTCTGTAAACAGTACATTAATTATGTAAAATTTCATAAATATTTGATTAGAAATTGTTCTTTTACTTATTTCGACTTAAAAGCATATCTTATGTTCTAAAAGTAATTTTATAAACTCACTTTAAATTTTTAAAGCCAATGAATCCAACATGTCTTAGCAAACGTTCGATTACGGTGCAGGTGCCAAATTGGTCGCCTATTTTTAAGGCCAGTATGGACACTTGTAAGCCAATATGGCACAGTAATAGTATTGTACTTAATGCTATTAAAATTATTAAATATGGGGTAACAGAACCTTTGAAATTGTGTTTTGTAGCCACTGGTATGAAGGGTGAAATGAAAAACATCAAGAGGTACACAAATGATATACCAACCGGACGATAAAGTGCAGCTTAAAAATTCGTAGAAAAATTTATAAATTAAAAAATTCTCAAAAAAAGAGACTTGTTATGTTTTTCTGTTGAGTTTATAAATCTAACAAATACAACTTACCCAAGACCAAAATAATTGGCAGGACTACACGTTGTAGTGTAAGGCAGGCGTAACTGAATGCCATTGTGTTGGGAGCTTTCGTTTTGTAGAGTGTGCTTTTGTGTAGTTGTATAAAGAAGAAAATGGAAGAGATTTTACTCGTTGTAATTATTTGACGGTATTTACTGCTGCATTTACTGCCTTTTAAGCTGCTTAAGGCTTAGCAGTCATTCTAGCAAAGACCAGCAGCGCAACAGTTTATGAGCGAGTATTCAACATAATTTCTTTAAGTATTTTTATAAATTTCTAAGTCCAAGAAAACTACCTGAAAAGAAAGAAAAAGTGTAAACAAAATTAATTTTAATGTTGTTTATGAAATTTCCATGTTATTAAGTTGAAAATAATTAAAATTAAATTTGAAATCAAGCTTTAAAAGGAATTTATTTTTAGGCAACTCAAACTGTAACTGAACTTTTAATATATGTTTAACTTAAGCACATGCACGGTTATACACAAATCACAGAAATATCTGAAATTTCATATACAGTACTTGTGAGATTTTTTCATATTCATCGCATAGCTAGTTTTTAATCTACCTAATTCGAATAAAAAAAAACATATCGGCATTTCCACAGAAATGTTAGACGAGTGCTTGTCTGTGTTCTATGAACAGCACATTAATCTAAAAGCCATATTCGTCGCATAGCTAGTTTTTAATGTAAATAATTCGTATAAAAAAAAACATATCGGAATTTCCACAGAAATGTTAGACTAGTGCTCGTCTGTGTTCTATAAACAGCACATTAATCTAAAAGTAATATGACAAAAAGTGAATTCATAAGCAAAATCCATCATAAAATAAAAATATATATGATTAAAATATATATTAAAAAATTTCAATTTTTTATACTATAAGCCCACAACTCGGAATTTAAAAATATAGAGATGAAGAGAGAGAATATCAGTACTGATTCGATTCGCACACATGGGCTGTTTACTGAACACTCGCTCAGAAAATTCGTATCGAACACACTCAAAAATTTGAGTACTTTTCATAAAAATTTTCTAGTTGAGTTGCTCGTCTGTGTTTATTGAACACCACAATAATTTTGTTTGTTTTTGGCAGGAATCGAACCTGCGCCCTTGATGCTGTTGGTCCAGCCCTCCACCAACTTGCTCATCTAATCACTCAAGCATCAAGCAGGTAATGTTTAGTCAAGCCGGAGATTTACATGCTGTGCAACTCGTCTAGTAAATTTGTATAAAAGGTACACTAAATTTTTTGAGTGCTTTCCACACACAGAAAAAATGTTTTTTGTGTTCAACGAAATTCGTTGAATCAATTAATAAATTGTTTGAATGCGGACCTGTAAAGGAATTCGTGGATTCAAACAAAAGTTTAGTAAAATAATTATTGATCGAAAACCACAATTTTTTTTTTAAACAACAACAAAATACGATATCCAAAAATATTTTTTTGATATTTACGTATATGCATACAAATAATTTTTTCAGACAAACATTTTGTTGGTTTTATTCTTACTATAATTTTTTCTGTGAATAAAATTTTTTAGACAAGTGCTCGTCTGTGTTCTATGAACAGCACATTAATCTAAAAGTCATATGACATAAAGTGAATTCATAAGCAAAATCCATCTTAAAATAAAAATATATATAATTAAAATATGTATTAAAAAATTTCAATTTTTTATACTATAAGCCCACAATTCGGAGTTTAAAAATATAGAGATGAAGAGAGAGAAAACATCGGTACTGATTGGATTCACACACATGGGCTGTTTACTGAACACTCGCTCAGAAAATTTGTATCGAACACAATAAAAAATTTGAGTACTTTTCATAAAAATTTTCTGGAGGAGTCACTCCTCTGTGTTTATTGAACACTACAATAATTTTGTTTGTTTTTGGCAGGAATGGAACCTGCGCCCTTGATGCTGTTGGTCCAGCACTCTACCAACTCGCTCATCTAAGCACTCAAGCATCAAGCAGGTAATGTTTACTCAAACCGAAAATTTACGTGCTCTTCATAGAACTCGTCTAGAAAATTTGTATGAAAATTACTAAATTTTTTGAGTGATTTACATATAAAATTTTTTAGACGAGTGCTCGTCTGTGTTCTATGAACAGCACATTAGTTATTTACATTCATTGTAGAAAATAAAGATATCTTGTACTTCTTCTTTTTTAAAGCTTGTTTAAGTGTTGAAGGTTATCACAAAACTTAAACATTATATTCCGTTTGTGCAGTTAACGATGGACCAACTATTGTACGACAATTTCCGAAAATATTCTTTGCAACAAAATTCCGAATTCAATTGACCTAGAAGCTGAAAGTGATCAATTGTAGGCATCGACTTGTATTTATTTAATAGTCCTTGCAGTAGATGAAATCTGACAATGATTTCCATTTCGGAATGCCTTCCTATGTCAAATGTTGATTTTGGAACAATACTTCTTGTCAAATGTCGATTTTGGAATAATACTGATCTAGAAGAGTTCCAAGAGCGCACAACGCATTCGAAAAATTCAATATTTGCTGTGAACCGTGAGGTCATACGATTTGATTGCGTTGGATTTTTTATGTTGTTTTGATTTTTTCTTAGACCACGACACTTAACTTTTGCATGCCATCGGTCCAATCAAGCTTTGTTTAAAAGTCATAAACATTTCAATCCGGCGATGCTGTGGTAAGCATATACGCGTGATCATGACCTGTGTAACTGTATTCTGCTGGTATTTTAATATATAATTTTACGAAATAATACACTCTTCTATTTTATAACTTAGGCTAAGACTTTGTTTAGCAGTTAATATTGAATATTTTCAGAAAATAATAATTATGACACAGTTCTCAGTTAAATATACTTCCAAAAATAAATTTACTGCCACTGTATCTGATTAAAACGTTCTTTCTTTTTTTTTCAATGATTTAAATAGCCGAATAATTGAAAACAAACAAAAAGAATTTACGAAGAAGTTCAAGGACGCTTGTTGCCAAATTGCTGAGAAAAAGGCTTTTTTTCCTTTTTAACCCGTTTAATTTCTTTATTCAATTTCTTGAAGAAAGCTACTGAAAAGCACACAATTTACGAGTAAAAGGCACAACGAGAAAGTTAAAAAATCTCCAAAAGAAATCCTAAAGAAAATCACAAGATGTGTGTGTATAAAATGGAATAAAAAATATACAAAGCTCTGGCTGACAATCCCACTTCTTTAATTTAAACACTACGAAAGTACTTAAACACTTATAAAAACCAGTTGTTTCAAAGAATTGATTGACCATTAGTAAATATTAAAATGTTTTGCGGTAATTTTTTTACCAAAAAAAAAAATTTAACTAAAATAAATTAAAAGCAGACAGCAAGAAATTCATACTAAGCACATACATTCAAGCTTGCATTCAAATTGCACAAATTTCTCATAACACAGCTACTAGTTCTTCAATCTTTTTATGCGATTCATTTTTGCTACATTTTTATATACATTGAACACCAATCAGTAAAGAGATAATGAGAGTAATATATTTATTTTACTTTCTCTGAGAAAAATAAACCACCCAGCTAGCATACGCATATATGCCAGATAAATCTGGTTTAAAATCGTCAAATTCGACAATAAAAATCGTCAAAATCGGCAATATGATTCTTGCACATCGTTAGCTAGTTAAGGTAATTATTTTTGAATAAAAAATGTATTTGAACGGCGAAAAGTATAGAAAAACAAGTCATGGTTGTCTTTAATAAAAAGCTAGAGCATTTAAAGCTATAACACCAAATATATACTCCTACAAACATGAACTCAATTTCATAAGTAAACCATTCATTAATATTTTTCTTATATATTTTTAAAATAAGATTTCATTTAAGAAAAGGTGCTATTATTATACTAAATACTTCTGTTAAATCGGGCATATCTACAAAGTTTTAGTATACAATATTTTTCCGAAAATGATCTCTTCAACTAATTTCTCACTTTGGTTTTGTTAAGTTTCACGTATCTAGATGCAAATTCTCACATTTGTAGAGCATGATAAGACTAATATTTTTGCTATAAGCTTAGTCATAGGATACTTTATTGCAAAAATCTAGCATTTTCATATTTATAGCGTAAAAGAAACTGTCCAAGTTCAATAGGCTTAGTTACTTTAACTCCTATTAAATTTCTTGTCTTTCGAATTCCACGATGAAATAAGAATACTCTTTCATTATGTTAGAAAAAAAGTCACTTTCTTCTTTTATGATATTGTAAGGATTTATAGAAGTTAAAGTTTTGAATTCATCATCATATGTAGTCTCCTTAAAATATGAGCACATGCTTTTACATACAAATTTGTACAATTTTGGCTTATAATTTTTTTAAGCGCTATTCACATATATAATATTTTCAATTCATCTCTAACATACAATATAAGTAAGTATACTCTAAAATAATTAAGTTTTTTATTCGCTATTTAAGCTTCTAACATTTATACCAGTAAAAAATTATTATTATTTTTTGTGTTTTGACGGATATTATTAGAGCATTTTTCTTTTTAAATTCTCAGCAATTGATTTAGATTGTTGGGATATAAAGTTGAATGTTTGAGAATATCTTTCAAAAATTTCCAAAGTCTACTGATGATTAGGGTAGTTCCTATGAAATGTCGACATATAGATAGCTGGGAAACATAGAAAACAAGCTATTTATAATTTTTTATACTCTAAAATAGCTATCACATAATATTTACGTGTCATAAATATTATAATAATATAAATTAACTTTAAAAGAGGAAGTATGCATGCAGTTGCTTGAAACATATAACAGTAAAAATGTGATCTACAAAAATTGTCAAAAATAGACCTTAAATCATCCAATCGGCAAAGTGTTATTTTTAGCACCCAAAACCGTAAAAATGACGATAAATCGTCAAATATGGCAAAATATGGCAACTATGAGCATACGTTGTTTGTTAGACGATTTTGTTCAATATACAATCGTCAAAAGAGGATTTTTGATACACTCGTCACACAATCTTGCAATGTTTGTTACACGATTACAAATATTTTTAATTATACTATAGGTAAACAGAAATAGACAGCGTATAACAGTTTTTTCTTTAATGTTTAACAACTCTTTGAATATAAAAAAAGTGCGGGTAGTGATTATGATGGTAAGTGAGTGCAAATTATATATAGTATGCAAATATCGAATGAGCTTTGTGCTGTTTCCTGTATGAATCATACAAGGATTACACGGCAGATTCCTTGAGGAGTTGTAAGATATTATCTACTTGAGTCTCAGACGATTTCCTATATGATTAATATAAGAGTCTCTTGCTGAATTAAAAAATGAACTCGTTGATGATCACAAACATTCTTCATGAGATTCCAAGTAGAGTCTTCGACGATTGAAAATGCTAGCTGGGCATAATCAACATTTTGTTTTACTAACGACGAGTTGAACTTTGCACTCTTGCATGCCTACAAACATAAGAACATTTTAGCCTATTAATAATTCACAAAGAATTGTTTTTAAAACAGTTTTTTCTTAAACAAAAGCAAAGAAAAGTTTTGTTGTATGCAGAAGCACGTAAAATTAAATCAGTTAACAGCCTCAGTGTGGCCACTTTGACGTTTTTGCAGTAAAATTTAACATGTTTTATTCTAAGTTCATATGAATGGTTACATAAGAACTTAACACTTGATTTCTGCATAAATGTATATGGTTAAAAATGCATTAAATGAGAATCCACTCAAATAATAAACAACTTTTGCATTGCAGTTATTGGTTTCGCCAAAGGGTGGTTATATTTTAAGGGCCAATGTTGATTTTGAATAAAACACAAATTATTTAGGAATTATTATCATTTCTTTTTATTACGATAATATTCGTATGATTCAATTATGTATGGAACAAAATATCGACCAAGTGTTTGCCGTAACTTCCACGGCCCACTTCAATCCAATGCTTAAAATTTTCGTTAGCGCTGAGGCACAATTGAGATTCTATGCGGTTAATGTGCCGAATTAGCTCATCTTTTAGCTCTTGAATTTTTACTGGCTTATCCACGTACGATGACACATTTTTTTTTTTTCAAATAACCCCAAAGAAAGAAGTCCAACGGTGTCAAGTCACATGATCTTGGCGGCCAATTGGCAATGCCACCACATGAGATAGCACGGCCATTGAACTTGTCGCGCAAAAGAGTCATTGTTTTGTAAGCTGTGTAGCAAGTGACACCTTCCTGTTGGAACTACATATCGTCTACATCCATATCTTCCCATTAAGGCCATAAAAAGTTCGTTATCATCTCACGATAGCGAACACCATTCACAGTAACTGCAAGGCCGGCCTCATTTTGAAAAAAAATACGGCCCAATGATGCCGCCAGCTTATAAACCACATCAAACAGTCACTCTTTATGGATGCATTAGTTTTTCGACAATCACTCTTGGATTATCATTTGCAGAAATGCGGCAATTCTGCTTGTCGCAGGTGAACATGTGCCACATTACTGAAGATGATTTTCTTCGTAAATTGATCATCCACTGTTGCCATTTTTGCCACCTTTCTAACTGTTAACGAATTTCTTTCTCAATTCTTGACTCAATTGCAGCTTGTAAATGAAATATTTATACATAATGTTCATCAACGACGAGCGTAAGAAGTGCACATGTTGGACACGACAGCAAGTTGAGGTGGACGGCTCTTCAGTCACACTCTCCCGAACAGCAGCAATATTTTCTGCAGTACGAGCGTGCAGTAGTATTTTCACATCTTTTACAGACCCGGTTTGCACAAATTTATGCCCGATTTTTCCGATTGTACGCACATTTCGACGATTAAATTGACCGAAAAAGCCCGAAGTGCACAATATACAGTTTGCTTTGAATGCCCATTTTCCTAATAAGCCTGAATAACTTTGACGCGTAGCTTGATTGTGTATTTTTCCCTGGTTCAAATTGATTTAGTCTGAAATTGAGATATGTGAAATGAAATGCAGAAAAGAGCTTGACGTTTAGATGTGGTTCATATTCAACATCGGCCCTTAAAATTTAACCATTCGATATAATGGCGTTAAACACTCCGAATTTGCTACTTTATACTGAGCTTGACTTGAGAAGGCTGAATACAGGTTGCGAAAATTTTAAAATGACGAACGAAATCGTTAACAATTCGATTAAACCATATACAATATAACAATATTTCAAATGAATCTTCAGAAGCTAAAGAAAAATATTTGTTCGATGTAAATACGTCATTGAATTTGAATTTATTATTAAATATGTACTCGTATGATATAAAAATTTTATTTTTTGGCAATTTAGGATTTCTTTTGGCATTATTTTAAAACCGACTTAGTAGTAAAATATATTGTTATATGGCCACACTGAACAACATATAACAGAAATTTCTTATTTGTACAAAAACAATACGTAATAAGATATTAACGCCTTTAATTCAAACACTACTGTGGAAAAGTGTTGTCAATGTCAGCAACACTATTCAAAGAATCGATTCCTTTTACAGCTCTGTAGTTAAGAAGATAAAATATATACGTGCATTGAAACAACTGTAAACGTTGCGGATAAGGAAGGTGTATTGTGCATTTCATTGTTGCATTAAATATTGCAATTTGTTGCAATGTGTACGGGGGGAGCGGAGAGGCTTTTACGCCATTTTCCCCTATTGTAAACTACACTATTCATCACCAGTCATTCATTAACGCAAAGACAGATGACATTGACGCCTACGCTTTAAAAGAAAATACAAATACGGAGGGCATTACAAAAGTTTTGTTAATAAATGAGACAAATTAATGAATAAAATAATATTTTTTCCTAAAAACAGGTGGAAAATACATGACAATATTTTAAAATACGTTTAACTTAAACCCAACTCAACTGCAAGTTACTTATGTGCATTCAACTGAGCACGAATGTACAATGCGTCTAAAATACTGGAATGAAACGCACTCAAAAAATTTAGATTTTTATAAAAATTTCCAAGACGTGTCACTCATTCGTGTTCTGTAAACTGCACATTAGTTCATGATTTAATAACAAATTTTCTCTTTACTAAAAAGAAAAATTCTTAAAACTCTTTAAAATAAAAGACTATTTTCTTCTTTTCGATATTTTCCGAGCAAATATTTGTAATAGTTATTTTTAAAGAAAATCTAATGCTCTGAAAAGATATCACACTATGAATGAATAAAGAGGTTAAAACGTTAAATGAAAAATGCTGACAACTGAAATTGTTGCTAACAATTTAGCACACCAGATTTATAACAAAAGCAACATAAACTTACGAGTACAGAGAGCTTCCCTTACCAGTCAATAAGTCAGCGCCAGCCAGTGCACAAGCCACCCTACCAAACAACCAACCAACTAACCAAACTGTCAGCCAGCCAGTCAGACAGGCGAGCAGCCACATGGAAATGCATACAAGTTTGCAATTCTTTGTAGCTTTTCACTATACAAGTATTTTGTTTTAAAACGCAGATTTCTTTTATAACGCACAAAATTTTATTTGGCACATTTAAAAATTGAGAAATTGAAAGAGAAGCAATATAAAATAAAATGTTTCTGCATGTTTAAATATAGGATATTGTTGATCTAAATATTTGTTTATTGCAACAAAATTTTTCAACTTTTTTTCTGCTTGCAAATATTTATTCAGATAAATTTTTGTTAATAAATTGCTTATGAATATTTAACGACTAAACATGCGTAGATATCCATATACAGAGTGTCCTCCGGGAAGGTATACTATTCGCAGTAATACCATTATGATCCTGGCTGTATGCCATGTTGATACCACATGTTAATCAAGCCCAAAGCATGCAGTTGTAGCGTTAAAAAGTTTTCAAGCACAGAAACATTTTGGTGATGGCAAACATGCTGCTAGCAACATTTCATAAGTTTTACGCTTTTATTGCCTTCTAGTATGCAACACTGTTTCAGTTATGTAAACAACAAACATTTGGTTATATAAATTTAATGTGCCTGGAGAAAAGTTTGACTTGACAAGCTTTGTTATCAAAAATGTATAAACAAATTTTTTTTGGCTTTTATTTATTGTTTTCATTTAAATTAACGTTTTTCCATTGCTGAGCTCAGTTTTTTTAATACTACATAACGCAATATCAAACAACACCCGATCACCTATTGGAAAATTCTGTGAATTCCTAGTCCGAAAACAATGACAGATTTATTCATCTACTTTACAGTAAAATGAGTAATTTTTCAGTATATTATAAAAATTACTCTCTGAAAACTCTGCAGATCTGACTAGCCAAAAATTAAGTTTGTTGAGCACATTTTAGTTTTCTTTTTAATTATTACGACTAACAATAAATTGCTTATCTTAATAAAAATCAAAACACAATTTAAATAACACAAAATTTAAATAAATTGGTGTATATTCCAATCAGGGAATTGATGGCGGCCTTGCTGTCCGTTACTACCATGATATCCTTTCCGAATATCTTGTGATACGTCAGCCATCTGGCCGCTTTATTTATAGCCGATATTTCAGCCTAAAGAAATGGGATGTTTGGTCATCATTTTTAAATTATTAATTTGTTTCTTTTTTTGTTTTTTCATACAAGATAATATTTATGTACATATTTTATTCTTCATTCCAATGTTTTTCTTTTATTTAACGATTTTTTTGCTATTATCTTTTTGGCAACACTAGTTTTGACAGCTCACGCACGTTTTGTATCTTGTGTCACTGTCAAACATCTTCAGTTTGGTCTATAATTTAATCATGAATCGTCTTACAAACGAACAACGCTTGCAAATTATTGAATTTTATTACCAAAATGCGTGCTCTGTTAAGAAAGTTCATCGCGCGCTTCTTCCATTTTATGGTCAGTTTAATCGACCTACTGAGGCTTCTTTCTATTCGGGCTATTGTAAAAAAATTTCGCACCAAATTTGCATTGTTGGACATTAAACCACCAACACGCTTACGTAGAGTGCGAACTGAAGAAAATATCGCAGCCGTATCGGCCAGTGTTGGTGATGATGCGAATCACAAAGTTACTGTGAATGGTGAGCGCTACCGTGCGATGATAACAAACTTTTTTTTGCCCAAAATGGAAGAGCTTGACTTGCATGACATGTGGTTTCAACAAGACGGTGCCACATGCCATACAGCACGCGAAACAATGGACCAATTGAGAGGCGAGTTCGGTGAACAGTTTATTTCACGCTTGGGACCAGTCAATTGGCCGCCCAGATCGTGCGATTTAACGCCTCTAGACTATTTTTTGTGGGGCTATGTTAAGGCTAATGTCTATAGCGACAAGCCCGCTTCGATTGACGCACTGGAAGCCAACATTGCCAACATTATTCGTGAGATACCGGCCGAAATGTTGGAAAGAGTATGCCAAAATTGGACTAAGCGGATGGACCATTTGAGGCGCAGCCGCGGCCAACATTTGCATGAAATAATCTTCAAACATTAAATTATATCGACCCAACTATCGATCCAAATAAATATTTCATGCATTTTTCTGAATTTTATGTGTTTTTTTTTTTTTTTAATTTCCGATAGTTCTTATAAAATCACTCATTATATTCTACTGTAAAAAACAGCTGAATATTGCCACGGAAAAAGTAATTGTAAAATATTTGCTACAGAAATGAACACCACAGAAGGGCAACAGAAAGTAAAAACTAATGAGGCCTTTACTCCTAAAATACTGAAGCGATCAATATTAAATTAAGCTCGATCACTTTTGTGCAGAAAGAATCTTGTCTAAATCGGTATAGTAGTACGGCTACAAAAGGGATTTTAAAAAACGTGTTTGCCTATTAATAACATACTCGTATAGATTATAAATTATAAGTAAAAAGATACAAATCTGTTTCAGATGTCAATAGCATAATTAAAACAAAATTGGAAAAACAAATTTTAAAACAGTTTTTACATAATGTGTTGTATCTTGAGCGCCGGATATCATCCAGAATCCTCCCCAATCTGGCTGGCCATTTTCACCTTTCCAAGCTTTATGTTCTGAGACTTTAAATTTTACGAAATAATTAACATTTTCACGAAATACGAGGGCGGTTCGAAAACTTCTTAAATTTTCAAAAGTATTTTTATTTTTCAATATAATCTCCTGAAACTTCAATACACTTAATCCAACGCTTTTCTAGCTATTCTATACCTTGATTAAAATAGTTTTCCTCAAGGTCTTCAAAACAGTGGTTTACAACTGCAATTGCATCTTCATTTGAGGTAAAACGCTTGCCAGCAAGGATTTTTTTTCGATTTGGGAACAGGTAAAAGTCACTGGGAGCTAAATCAGGAGAATTAGGTGGGTGGTCAAGCAACTGGTACTTTAATTCGTTGGCTAAAAGCTATTGTTAAAACACTCTTGTGCGCTGGTGCGTAATTAAATTTTGTTTTTTCTTGTAAATTTTTTTTTATTATATATTTTTTGAATTCCTTTTTATGCTTATATTTTCTCTTGACATTTGAAAAAGATTTATTTTTTGTACTGTTGTATTTATTGCTCTTGCATATACTTGGTATGAATTCGCCTTGGCTGATATATTACTGTTTTGTTTCAGAAACTCAAAATTTCTAGTTTAGTTTAAAAAAAAATTTAATTATAAAAACGTTTTTTGAGTGTACATATAAGTATGCAATAAAAATTTGAAACACTCCTGTCCTGTACACTTTCTTATCATCCTTAAAACGGCAATAACTGTTGAATCAAATACACACGAAATCTTGAAATAAAATTATTTTTTTTTAACACAAAAAAATTTTAATAAAACGATATGGTATTTAGTCATGCTTTTTCATTCTAACAACATTTGCGTATTAAAAATGATAATTAAATTTTTGCTTAAATAATAACATTCGTAGGAAGAACGTACCAAGTTTTCTCCTTTTTTTTTGTTTTTGCCATTCTGCCTTCTTTCATTTTTAGCATATTATTTTCTTTGTCATTGTTGAGAATAGTTCTTTTGTAAAATTCCTATTAAATAATTATCTTTTAATGTTATTAAGTTGCTCTTGTTGTGTGTGGCGCTTGTATTGTTTTTGTTGTTGTTAAAACTAATTTGCAGGAAACAAAACATTGACACACTTTTAATTATACTTAAGTCAACAATTGCAAAGACTACATTTCCTTTCAAGCCTGTGCCTTTTTTGTACGAGGCGTTTAACACAAAATGTACAAACACATGCATTTCAGTAAGAATAGGGGAGAGGTCCTTGTCACATGAAACTTGAATATTAATGGCTTAACATATTTTCCAGCAGGGTTGGTTAGTTAGTGCATTCCAAATGGTTGGCAACCATTAAGATATAATTGCTTACATAGAATTTTAATGATATTAAATGTGTGATACAAATTTGCTGAGTTTGAAAATTAATAAATTTTGAAATAAGATAACACATATCTCACAGTTTTTTTTTTTTGTGCACGAAAAACTTAACATTCTCAGCTCCAATAACAAAGTTAATCTATTTTGAGTCTACTAGGAATATCCAATCTTGTGCTAAAGAGTAAGGCTGCGTTGAAAGCACTAGCGGCGGTCATGCAGATGATCGTGAATGTTGGATATCTCTTAATGAGAGAGGATGTATCAGCACCTGCATTTACGACCTCATCTAATGACCAACACCCCCGTGTGCCTTGCAAGGTCGCAACTTTTTGTCATAAGTTTGTAGCCATATAGACAAACCCTTTGTTTAAAAGTTTGGGCCCTCTAATCCCTCCTGTATGTAATTTCCCAGAAGTCAATGGCTTAGTGAGCTCAACTCAACCGTGTAACCATCACTTCTGGGTCTTCACAGTACAGATATCTATCTGTTGGAAGACAACAGCATCTCGAGGGGTTATTAGCCCCCGAAAACCGGCATGCACTATAGTCATCAGAAAAAGTAATTCCGCTTCTTGCAATTTTGGGTTTAAACCACAGCCAGAATGTTTCAGCAGAGGTAGGCGCCTCAACTATGATTAACGCCGAGGGTCTGTAAGCAGAACCTCCCGGGGGCGTTTCTGCTCTCCATTCTGCCAACTGACCCCTGGAAATTTTATGGGTACAGGAGGATAGTAAGGTACCTGCTAATATTGTAGCAGATGAACTTGCAAAGATCGTCATTCAGTTACTACAATGGGACATAGACGGGATGGAAGAGATCCTACTTAAGAGCTGTACACATCAGATACAGCATCAACGTTTAGGTCAGCGGACGAGTATCGTGGCTAACATGTGGCAATTATGATGAAAGAAGGAGTGTGAGTCTATACCAATGGGGGTTGGGTATTGTAGTGGCTGTTCTGACAGGATACTGTAATATGGGAATACTACGCATTATAGAGAGAATCAGTTCTTCAGCCGTATGCTTCGTCTGTGGAATAAGTTGGCTGCAGACGTATTTCCTATCTGTTATAACGTTGGAAAGTTCAAGTCAAATGTTCACAAACACTACTCCTTCTTTCCCCCTCCTCACAACCTATTTTCCTAGTTCTGGTACAATGCACTGCATATCTAGGGGTCATCTCTTGAGTTCTGGTCCAACATAAAAAAAACTAATATTTACGACTTATGACTTTATGGCAACCCTTTGAATATCTTAAATATATAGGGTCTTATTTATAAAATTGTTTTCATTTTTATTAAGCTGTTATTACACAAATTTTGTATAGAAATCAGTGCAATAACAGCTTAATAAAATTGAAAATTTTTTTATAAATAAGGCAGATAATATATAATATATAATATATAATTATATATAATATATAATATATAATATATAATATATAATATATAATATATAATATATAATATATAATATATAATATATAATATATAATATATAATATATAATATATAATATATAATATATTATCATAATTAAAATTATATCGTCAGAAATAATTGTAAAAAAATTAAGCATATCCACTTGGGAGTCCTCAAATTGGTTTGTGACTGTAATAGAAGTAAAATAAAATTCACCATAGGTAACCTATACTTGAGCCGTTTCACTAATAAGTTAAGTTTTTTGTAGCTCAATTTTTAGCCAACAATTGAAATAGTTAGCGCAACTGCTAAATTTCTTCCTCATCAATGTTTATGTGTATGCTCTTAATGAGCGGATGTTATTGATCAACCATCTAATGACGCTAAAACATTTACCAACTCTGACGAAAAGCATTTACACACACTTTATAACATCAGACAACAACCTTCAATTTACCCACAAGGAAACAGAGGATGCAAAAGATTTTTTTTTTAATGTCAAGTCAACACGATTGTTGTACTTACATACATATATTATATGACCTGAAAATTCTAAATACACGACATTTTTTTTGTGAGACCAAAAAGGAAATTTCTTATATTTTTTACTTCATTTAAAACTACAGGCTTGTTTAAAATGCACTTAATTGGGAGTGCGTGCATAATCATGGTAATTGTGATTTTAATGTAAACTGATGATGTCAGAGTAAGTGCTGCTGGCACAGATATACTTTAAACGATGAACGGAATCAGTTTAAATGGGACAGAGAAAAGATTAATGATTTCATTTAAAGCGATATGTTTCTTGAACGCAAGTAGGATATCGCGAATAAAAAACGCATTTGGGAGCAAAACTTTCGAAACTGCTTTAAGAGCGGCATATACTCGTACTATTTATTGGCAAGAATATTAATAAATGTTTTCTGGAAACAATTGTTTCTGATTTAGAAATTTAACAGAAAATTTTATATCAAAAACAAACAACTGTACGAGTGTATGAAAAATTCTGTTAAATGGCCAGATTAACTTATGGCGTTTTCAAGTCATTTCACTTATAGTTCTAGTAAAAACACGCTTACTTGGTAACACACAGTGATGCCAGAAAATTTTAAAAACTATGGCAAGAAATATTTTTAGAACATTTTTCTTTTTGAATTCTCATTAATTTATTAAAAATAATAGAATATATAGTTAATTGTTATTTCAAAGCTTTCCAAGTCTACCGATGAAATATCGGCATATAGACAACTAGAAAACATAAAAATAAAGTTATTTATACTGTTTAATTGGTATAAGTTATAGCAGTTAATAGAGTGTTATTAAATCCCTTGTTTAGCTTATTTCAAGTATGTATTCGGGATTAAAATCAGTCCGTACTTCAATCAATTGCACTGTACTTGATTTAAAAAAACTCGTAGTTATCGTCCTTTTGACACTGCTACACTGAAAAAGAAAATTCAATTCATCCATACTTAAATCAAACCCAAGCAGTGTCAAAAGTACGGTAAACACGGATTTTATTAAATCAAGTAAAGTGCGTTTTATTCAACTAGAGTAGCGATGCCCACCCATGGTATTAAAGTGCTAAACAAAAGCAAACACAATTTTACGCACATTAGTTTAGTCAATACACCTATTCCGCAGCATAATGAAGTTAAATACCTTGGTATTTACCTCGACCGTAGGCTAACGTGGAAGCCTCACATTGATGCGAAAGTCACTCAGTTGAAGTTAAAAGCAGCGCAACTAAATTGGCTTATGGGCAGAAATTCGACATTGAAGTTGGACTGCAAACTTTTGTTATATAACGCAATTTTAAAGCCTATATGGTGCTACGGAGTTCAATTATGGGGAACCGCCTCAACATCTAACATTGAAAAAATTCAAAGACGACAAAACCAAATTCTTCGTACGATTACTGCAGCTCCATGGTACGTAAGAAACTCACGAATTCACAAGGATCTGTGTGTTCCGCTGGTAACTGACGAGTTCTCTAAGTATGCCACAAGGTATATCAGTAAACTGGAACTTCACCCAAATCCTCTTGCACGCAACATACTTAATTTTGGTGGCCACTCTCGTTTGAGAAGAAGGGATACCCTGGCCACCATCAGAACGTTAAATAGGTGATTCTACCGATATTATTCGCGCGAAATGAAACTCTTTTGTCTAGCAGTGGCTGGACTTAAATAACTTTTATATTTAGTATTAAGATTTGAATACTTATTGTTAGTTCATATTTTGAAGATTCAATAAATAAATGAATGACAAAAAAAAAAATTAGTTTAGTCGTCAATGATATAGCGACGAATGAACATGCGTACCGGTATTTGAATTTGTTCCTTGTTTTTTCTCTGTATTTTGCGTATTTTTTACTTTTTTTTATATAAAACTTATTGGGATTACTAAAAACATAAATTAATTATTTACTTTTATTTCAATTTTAAGTAAATTGTAAGTAAAACGATTTTTTGAACTGCGAACTTTTCTCCCAGTGTAAATTTATTTACACTCTGAGCGTAACTATGGATTTCTCTTTGGGCATCACTACACTAAAGATTATTTAAGCACTAAAAACGTTTAGATATATTTATGAAATAAGCCGAAAATGAGATTGGTTTGAGAAAACCTGAGATCGAACCTATTTTAAAATGCAATTGATTAAAGGATTTTAGAGTTGATTGAATCTCGAATTCGCACTAGATACAAGAACAATTTATTCTATTATTATTTATAACAACCAAAAAATTTATACAGCTACGATTTGTGTTTCCTAGCTGTAAATATTTTATAGAAATGGTCTTAATCAACAGTAATTGTGGATAACATTAAAAAATATTTTCAAAAATTTAACTATATATTTCATTATATTAAATAAACTAATGAGAATTCAAAAAGCAAAATGCTCAAATACTATTTCACTACTAAAACAAAATCAGCTTTTTTTCTTAGAGAACCTTTTACTCTTACCTCTCAGCAATTCATTTACATGTATGTATTTGTCTTTGTTATGGTTTTTTTACTCGGTTCAGAATTCTCTTGAACAATTCTATTTTCGGCTTATTTTAAGTACTTAAATTTTTGAGTACGACTCGTACTAAAAGCAAATAAAAAATACTTATTTTCTTTCTGTGTAGGATTAATCTTCCCAGGGAACAGCTTTTGCCTTAGCGTATTCCAAACTAGGGCACTGTTTTTTTCGGGTAAAGAGGAGAAGGAGTCTCTCGTTTGCTTAAGCAAATAAAACTGTAGGCTGCCACAAGACTTATGTTATGTTGGCTTCCGAAACCCTTACCAAAGGTATAAATTGGCAGAACGGGTATCAGCGTCGTCTCCGGGTGGTTCTACTTGCAGTTCAGCCCGGGCCTACCTTGGCTGTAACATTCTGACTGTGATTTCAACCTAAAGTCACAGGAAGGTGGAGTTAGTGTCCCTGATAATTGTTGGCGCGTGGCTTTTTTCAGGGGCTAACAAGCCTCAAGGAGCTGTTTTCTTGTAAGAGATTCCTATACTGCAAGGAACTAGTGGGATGGTCTGACGGGTGAGTTGATCTAAGGGCTTATGCTCTTAGTGGGGCCCGTGCTACCAACTTATTAGGCCTTACCTGCCATTGATTGCTGGGAAATTGCATACAGGAGAGATTAGATGGCCCGAACTCTTGAACCAGGGATTGCTTATATGTCCTCCATTGATTGTTGTGAAAATGCATACAGGAGGAATTAGAAGACCTGAACTTCTGATCAAGGTGTTGCCCATATGGCTACAAACATATGGCAAGAATTATTCACTTTGTGTGCCTGGTAAGCCACACACACAGCAGGGCGATGGTGAATCGTGAATAGTTCACTCCGCGGAATCAGTCCATCATCACATAAGAACGTAAAGGCAGGTACTGATGTAAATCTTTTTTATTTACTGTTTAGGATTGATTTAAGTATGAATGGATTGAATTTTCTTTTGAGTGTAGATATTTTGCCAAATTTCCGGTCAATTATCAAATTGATTTTGTTAAAAATGTTTTTCGAAATCTAGCTTACAACAATATCTTTAATTATATGTTAATGTTTTTTAACAAAAAGAAGAGGAAAGAGAAAAAAGCAAACAAACCACTAGAATGAAACGATATTATGTCACTTTTCATTGAATGCAATTGTGCAACTCAAAAGGGGGAGCTAAACGGGTGAATAACAGCAAAAATGTTGTTGCTTTTTTTACGGCAGCACATTGTTGTGGTTTTTTAAAAATAATGACAGAGAAAAAAAAAAGAAATAAAACTCACTGACTGGTGGTGTGTCTGTGTAAGTTGTTTAAGACAAGCCACAAGTCACTCAAGTCAGTGAGCAAACATGGAAGGAAGGAAACAAGAAAGGATATCATATACAACATATAAGTAAATATACAAAGACTACAACGCATCCAAAACAAATCACAAACTACAGACGATTGTACAAATAAACCAGCAAACCTCACAGAAATACATAAGATATTATTGATTTAATTGACAGCCTGTTGGTACAAAACAGTACCTTAAATGTATTAATTGATTTTGCACTTCAGTGGAAAATCATAATTGAAAAATTGTATTCGCTAAGAATATGTAGGGTGAGCCAAAATTGTTCAAAAGTTTTGAATTTCTTATAGCTTTTTGACTCTTAATTTTCTTTTTAGTTTCTTTTTGTGAAGAATTTTGTGAATTGAATTGTTGAATTTAAAGCGCAGCGCTACGCAGTTGCACAACGTGCACAAATCATTAAATTTCTTTCACATTTAAATGAACTGCATGTAGAAAAAAATATATGGTTAATACGACAATATTCTTAGGGCAACATACTATTGTTGGATTATGTGGTTGTACTTGATAATACTACATTGTTACATTTAAAACACCATTGACAAAATACACTATAGTATTGTAAACAATTATGAGTAACCATACTATATATAATAATAAGTAACCACAGTAGTGATTAAAGTTATCAAATAATTGTCATACTCATGTTTTCTCATATGTAACCATGTTACTTTCATAAAATAAACATACTAATGTCACAAATAGCTTTATTGTAATGAAACCATATATTTGTTACAATTAGCACAAGTAAATACATATGATAATTAATAACAAAAAAAAAGACAGTTTATAATTTATATTTTAATACTATGTATAATATAAATTTAACAAATAATCGCATCATATCGTATCAGTTCACACGGTTGTAAGATTGTTAAATGAAAAAAATTGCAAGACAAGTTGTACGGCATTATATCATCAACCATCTGTTTCGCAGTGTTGCCCATCAAACTTTTTTCTGACAATGATGCCATTGTCAGGTGCATTAATTTTATATATCTGACAATTAAAACTGAGCTTATACTACCAGCCAATTATCTGGCAATGCCGACGAAGAGTGTACTCACGATTATCAGATGCCTGACAACATTGCCGTCTTACAATTGATTGACAATGGTTTTTCGGACAACGTTGTAAGTTAAAAATTGGTAGTTCACACGATTGTAATACATTTTCAGACAATTTTACTGGCAATATTGTAAGATCTGACAACCGTGTGTACGTAGCTTAATTCAAGAGGTTAAGTGTGGGGGAAGCTAGCGGGATGTGGGATGCGTAGAATATAAACTACACAAAGATAGTGCATTACAAAAAGTCGCAGATGCTATTTCTGTAAGTTTCAATGACTGTAAAGTGAAGTAGACCAATCTCCGCACAAATTTTCGTAAAATCCCTCTTGATGGCGACAAGGCAGCCAGTTCTTAACCGAAACACAAAAACATTTCTTTATAATTTCTTCCTAATAATTACTATTTTTAAAATATATGCTGTTAATGTGGTCGCAACATCTTGATTCATATCCTAAATAATATTTTTTCAATTATTCAATATTCTAAACTCGCAAGAACACTTAAATTTTTATGTAAATATTTTGTTTTGATTCTGACAATTGAGCTGACAATTTTTGCTGCATAAAAAATTTGACAACCGTGTGAACTGACGCTATATTTTTCATGCCAACATTGTCATATAATTGTCTTACAAGGGAATTTGCATTTTTCTGACAATTGTCTAGCAACCGTGTAAACTGACAATCTGTATTGTAAGATCAATTGTGCATTGTCATGCAATTGCCAGCACATTGTTAGATCAGACAATATTATCAGATCTGACAACCGTCTAAACAAAGCTTTAGACTTCTTCTTAAGACACACATCTACGTAAAAGATCTGCAAGCCAAAGCAGCTTCAAAACTAACATTACCCATAGCAGCGGCCCATTTATCCTGATTTATGCGTCAGAGTTATGAAAAATTGGACGCCTCGAATGCACCAATCCCAGCGAAGCTATTCGTATATATTCCTTGATAGCTCACAGACACTTTATTTTCAAAAAAACACTTAATGAAGAAATCTTTAATAGCTATTAAAAAAATTGCTTGAAAGGTTTGGCCTGGTTTTCCTTTCGTATGCAAATTTGTGTTGAAAGAAAATTTTGTTGTACTGTGTAACTTTCAATGCTCTTCATTTGCTATTTCTTGATTTTCTAAGTAAAACACTTATAATAGTATTTTGGAAAAGTCATGATATCTATACTGTGAAATAAAATGTTTTTGTTTAATTACTTCAATTCTGAATCATTATTCCCCTTAAACAAATTTAAGCATTTAGTTAAAAATAAATGGGAATAATTATATTAATGGATTAACATTTAAAATTATGATATGCATCATTAATTAATCTTAATCTTAAAAAAATAGACGTTAATGTTTACTGGGAGAAAAGCTCTTTCCAACAAAAACTCAGACCGTCTGTCTGTACGTAAGTAAGTATGTCTATCTTTTTTTACTTTAAAAACATTCATAACACGACCTTACCCTTTCAGCAAAAACTCATACTTATTTTCTTCACTCCCTTGGCCTTTTTTCTGTAACTTTTTATTTGCAATGTAATTTGTAGCACATTTACACACGCACTCAAATTCACAGGGCAGGGTTTGTGGTAATGTTTGCTTTGTGTCCTTTAAAATTTGATTTGTTTACTTTGTAAAGGGGATACTTAAAACTGAAATGTGAAAGTAGTGCAGGAGAAAAATTTCCTCGAAACGGATTTTTACTGCGAAATCTGTAAGCACAAGAATAGAAAAGCAATACCCGAGCAATGGTGAATTCTATACAGAATGACATTTGTCGACAAAAAAAATTAAATTAATGATTATTTATTGTTTAACCATTTTTATTACTTTTATACATTAAATACATTGACCATGGCAGGCTTACTACTTTAATCTGTCAACAATATAATACAACACCTTTGTGCTAGGAACCCAACTGCAACGAACAACGAAATTTTGGTCGCGAATATTCGTCGCCAAAAATAAAACACATTTGCGTCAGCGTTGTCAACTCGGTGCGTTTCGCACCGTTTTTGGCGCTGTTCAAAATTTTTTGTGCGAAAAATTCTTTGGTCGGAGCGCTTGCGCTTTTTTCTAATTTTCGGTGCACTTTTATAATTTCGATGACACCAAGCGATATTCAATTCATTGAAATTATTATTAAAATTTTTACTTTCCATTTTACAAAATTTGCTGTCTTATAAAAATTGCAGTTTTTCTATTAAACGACCAATCCAAGTTTGTCATATATTACAATAAAAACGGACACTGAATAGTGAAGTTCGTAATCACCACTGTTTTAGTAATTAATAAATTACCAAATTAATTATTAAATTCTTACATTTTTACAAAACGTTTACATTAAATTTTGGTTATGATCAACTTCATCTTCTATTTGTTACAATTCATAAATTCTTTTACAGACATCGATTCTAGCCAACGAGTTTTCACTGTTCGCTTGCGAAAACAAACATGTAAT
This sequence comes from Thecocarcelia acutangulata, assembly GCA_914767995.1. Classification (NCBI taxonomy): domain Eukaryota; kingdom Metazoa; phylum Arthropoda; class Insecta; order Diptera; family Tachinidae; genus Thecocarcelia; species Thecocarcelia acutangulata. The sequence goes on along the minus strand of OU612097.1, from coordinate 96,243,424 downwards.
TCGCACTATGTTTGATGGAATTGCTATTACACGAGTTTGATGGCGTGTTGTGCTATTCTGTAACTTTTAGTGATCCGATAATCGTACATTTTTTCGTTAAATTTCATCCCCTGCAGTAGTGTGCTACTGCAAACGACGGTAAGCAGCTGTATTTTTGTGTACCTGATAATAGGCTGTAAAATTAACAGCTATAAAACTAACAGAACATAATTAAATATTGTTGCTGACTACCAAATTTGATTATCGTTATCGCAATATCGAATATTGTTATAGTTATTATAAACATGCCATTGTCCATATGTTAGTATCAGAATCGCACTAGAGGCCAAGTTTGATAAACAAGATTTCTAGCTTATGAGCAAATTTGATGGCATGTCATCAGCCGCTGCTATCGGACTCATTTTAATCGTCTAATGGCTCCTTAAAAGGCTGTTTCATTATCGTGTTTTTAATTTAAAAATATTATAATTTTTATAGTACAAAATAGGGTTTTAAAAACGAAAAAAGAAATCTAAACTTGGTGCATTTTTGCTGAAATAACGCGCTTTTTTCTTCATTTTGGTGCGTTTTGAAATTTCAAAGTTGACAACGCTGATTGTGTGTATGAAAATGCACGCAATCGTGGTGTTGGTCGAAATTCGTCATACTCAGCGAAAGTTAAAATAGATTTATTTCTAGTTGTTTCGTCAGCGAAGGACGAACAAAACAGTATCAGGTGGCCAGGTTTCTTATAATAAAAAAATATTTTTCATTTCATCATTCTTTTTACATTTATATTAATCCATGTAGTAAAAAATTTATGAAGATGTTCTCAAAATATAAAGTACCCCAGATAATTTGTTCAAAAATCCCTTTTTCGGATGGGATTTATATAGGTTTACTTTTAATATTTATATTTTTTTAGTTTTTAGTATTTATATTTTTTTTCTTTGCAAGGAATGTACACAATGTTCGTTGATATTGTACTTCACACGACGACTTTATACAACGAATATTTGCCGGCGAGTTCGTCGCGATGGGCGAAGTTCGTCTTTCGTCGCAGTTGTGTTCCTAGCATTAGACTCAAATAATTACTTTGAAGACGACACCGCTACACAAGTACAAGACCACCGTTGTAGGTGTGGCCAATTTATATTATTGTTGGTGACAAAACATAGGTAGGTAGCAAGGCAGCTTTATACAGGTAGTGGCAGGATTACAATATATACAACAAAAACATGTATTTTGTTGGTATTGTATTTATTTTTGTATAAAGCTACCTTGGTAGGTAGTTTATATAGTTTTTAATACTTTTATATTAGTTTCACCTGTATGTTTGTATTATTACATATCAAGGTATATAAAACTGTATATACAATGTTGCTGTTTTAGTGCAAAAATCGGAGTTGCCCTATTGCTTCGGGGGAAGTGGGGGGATTTTGGGGATTCACGAAACCTACTTTTGAAATTCTCAAAAAAAAATTCGAAACGCTTTGCTAAACGGCTTGGAATCAGTTTTTAATATTCGATCAAGTTGTTGTATTGCTCCTGGTGAAGTGGGGGGATATTTACGTTTTCTGAAGCCGACTTTGGGAATTCCCAAATAACTCGAAACGCGTTATACGGATAATTATCTGGTTATACGAATAATTCGTTTGATATTGAAGCGTGCATTTTAGTTTTTTTTTAACTATATTTTATTTATATAATATATATTCTATATCTGTCTCTTTTCCATTTTGTTTCTCTTCTATTCTACTTGTGCTGCAGCTATCGCTTTCAAAATAATTAATTAAGTAGCTGTCTACAGGACACATGATTTGGCCTCCAAGATCGTGCGATTAAAGCTGCTAGAGCATTTTCTAAGGGAATATGTGTGTTTCTTTACTTTCTGGGTAAGCTTCGTGCAAGTGAGAGCAAGCATAAGTTTATCTCAAAAACAAATACAATTCACCAAAAGTATAGAAAGCCAAATTTCATCCCATAAAGAAACATATGCTGTGTTTTGATGTGGCAATAAAAAATTGTCAGTTAGTTTTATGAGCAAATAGTATGATTTTTCACAGTTTTGTGCACATACTTTTTAACACGCTTATATTAATTTCACTTGTATGTATGTTTGTAACACTCGAAACCCATGTCAAATGATTATTATATATCCAGGTATATAAAACTTTATATACAGTGTTGCTGCTTTAGCGGGAAAATTGGAGCTGCCGTATAGCTTCCAGGGAATTTGGGGATTATCGAAACCTATTTTGCGAATTCTCAAAAAAAAAAATTCAGAACCATTTCGATAACCAGTTTGGATCTGTTTTTTATATTTTTTGCGAGTGTTTGTCGTGAAATATTCATCTGATGTAAAAACGGTCATTCGCTTTAGTGCGAAAATTAAAATTACCACATCGTTTCCGGGCAATTTGGGGATTTTGGCGATTCCTGAAGCTGATTTTGGGAATTTCAAAAGTAAACTCGGAACGTATTATACATTGAGTTTTAGTTTGATACCGAAGCGTGTTGTTTAATTTTTTAAATTATATTTAGCTATTTAATATTAATATTATTTAATTGAAATGAGTATAGAACTCATAAGTTGGTTTAAATAAATTAAGAAAAAATTTTTTTTTTTTTGTTATTGCTTATTTTTCACACAACTGATTGTATAAATACTGCTGCCCAAACTAGCCCAAAGATAAGGTACGGACTGTTTCGTACAAGAAGAAGAAGCATTATGTTCTTTCATAAGCGCTCTCATATGCCTATTTTTAAAAACGGGGATGCTTTTCGTGGAAATTGGCATCCCACAAGATCCCAAAGTAGAATAATAATATCAGCAGTCGCTAGTCTACGCCAATAACCCAGCGTAGTTGCCGATATACAGCCAAAAATGTTGCAAAAATTATGGAAATTTGTACCTCGAGATTAGACTACGTCCGAGTCAGCCGTGGCGGTCATATCTCAGAAGTCATATGTTAATTACTATGCCAGAAGATTATCTTATGAATAAAGTAAATTTCGTGTCAATGCAAAAAATCCATCTTTGTTTTATTTTAAAGTGCTATACCTCTAAAAAAAACACCTTTTACAAGCAAAATTATTTGTTTATATGAGTACAAATGTAGATTGAATTAGAGCGTGGCAAAAATGCCACCACTTTCAGTTGCTGTCGATGTGTGTTTGCAATTGTTGCTGAATACCGAATAATTTGTCATAAAAGCGTTGTTATTTTTAGATCGAATGATGCCAAATATCAAATAGTTTATTTAAGCAACATTTTTTTGCAAAACACGTACAAAAACGGAAATATTTTATTATTGTATATTTTTTGTTTAAAACAAACCAAAAATTTTTTAGAGTTAAATATGTATAAAGCGTCACCATTATTAGGTAATTTACGCTTAAGTTATGTGCGAGTACATTATGCTGAATTAAACCTAGCACTTGTATTTATAATGCCATAAATATTTACTCTGTTTTTGAGAAGCCACACACTTTTCATTTCAACACATTTTTTTTATTCCCGTTTTTTACATGCAAAATAAATGTGTCATATTTTCCATTTTTATAACTTAAATATATCATAAGGCAATATTTTATGTAAGATAAACATATTTCCATAAATATTTATAATTTCAAAAACGCAATTGTTAAAGTACGCTACAAGCATGTTTTTACTATCACATCTCGTACAGCACTTGGCATTTACATGCTTGTTATAATTTAATATTTATTAAAACTCTTGCCAGAATACTAATGAAACCATCATTTTGATAAACAAATGCATTTTTCTATAAGTTCAAACATTGTTATTTTATAGCTTTTCCTTAAGAGTATATGTATTCACAGATAAAATTTGCATGAATAATTTAATACACTCAAAAAGTTGCCATCAAATTTATTTAAATTACGAGTATACACTTGTATTTGCCAAGAGTGCAAACGATAGTGTAATACATGTAATCTGAAACCGATTTAATACTGCTGAAAACGAAGTAACCAATAGACAATTATGCACTCTACAAACAGACGCAAAGAAACTTGGGTTACTCTTATTTTTCGCATTATTACACTAAACACTTAATTTTAGACACACTTAATCCCAAATCCATACTTGATATAAGCCAAAAATGAGATTGATCTGAGAAAAGATGAGATCGAACCAATATTAAAATGTTATTAATTTAAGAATTAATTTAATCGCGAATCCGTACTAATGGAAATAAGCTGAAGAAGGGAGTTAATAACAATATATTATTATTTGCAAAAAACAATTCAGTCTCAGACTATTTGCTCAACAATTTATACTAATCAAAAAATATATACAGCTTTATTTATCCTATACGCACAGAAATGGCAGTTTGAAATATGGTTACAACAACATGCTATAACATTGTGTGTTATGGTTAAAAACATTGTATTTTCAATTTAATTACAGTTTTTTTGCTCTAAAACTATGTTATTGTGTGCATTTCTGAAGTGCTATTATTATATTATACAATAATAGCATTTATGAAAATTTTGTTTAAAACAACAATAGGTTTTATCACAGAAACTCTCTCTTAATGTACATATGTTGACGTAAACAACTGAGATAAAAATTGTACAAAAAACCCCGCTTTAAGTGATAGTGTAAGTTGAAAGGTTAATTTATTAAGATGTAAACATATGTATGCGTCTGGCAACCAACTATACTATGACGTAGTCAATCATACTTCCGGCTAACCATAGTATGGTATACTAGTATAACCAATAGTATAACCATTATTATTATTATAAGTGGATGGGATATGGCCCTCATCGGCCATTTGCACTGCTACCAATATTGGTCTATTGTGCGTCCCCTTGCCCCATTATGGGTTGAGTATGTCAAGAAAACGGACAAGCTCCTTCATAGGGAGTGATATTAAGTCACATTCACTTAACATATAAACTTGTAGTAGCCTATATCTTTTGTGTCTCAGTGCTCCACAGTGGGTGATAAAGTGTTCCATTGACTTCTCTTCATCACCGCAGAATCTGCAAATGTCTGTGTTGGATATTCCCATCCTGTACAGGTGCTTGTAGCAGTTATAATGACCTGTAAGTGCACCTGTCAATATTCTGAGACTTTTTCTGTCCAGTTTTAGACCACGTTCGGCCCTCTTTTTATCAAAGTTCAGAAATTTCTTGGAGTGTTCAAGACCAGCTGTCTCGTTCCACTGTTGTTCAACGATGGACACCGTCCATTTTTTTATCTCCTCATTCAGGAGACCCTTGTTGAAGCCAAAAGTTGGAGTGGGTCCAATAAAAGTCCCCTCTGCTCCTTTCTTGGCATAAATGTTAGCCATTTCATTGCCGTGATGCCCTTCGTGTCCTGGCACCCAAATTAGGGTGACCTGGTTCTGGCTATAACCATACTATTGTCATAGTCATTACAATTTTTATGGTCAACCATACCATTGTTGTGATCAACCATACTTTACATCATATATTACATCTAACCATATTAATATGGTTATGTATTACTCTTAATATCGCAATTTCAACGAAGTGTTTAATAGCTAGTTTTGATTTATTCCAGCTAATAGATAATTCAATATGAAAGAGGGCATTTGTGCTTTCATCTCATGAAGAAACAACCCGGATAAATGTTCTGAATTATTTCTAATTATTTTATATCATAAATATATAAATTTATATTTTAGCTTTTATTTATTATCATATGTATATTAAATTAAGACAAAAATATGGTTCTATTTAAAAAAAAAAAGTTATTTGCAACATTAGTATAGTTCTTTAATGAAAGTAATGTGGTTATGTATGACAAAAATATGATTTCTTAATGTAATAATATGGTTGAGTATGACACTAATATGGTAATATCAATTAATACTATGGTTGCTTATTACTATTATAATAATATTGTGCCAAAATATAGAATAGTTATTTATACAATTTTTCTTTGCAATATTATGGAGAGCCATATCAATGGCGTTTTAAGTTAACAATATAGTTTTATCAGATACAACTATATAATTCAACAATAGTATGTTGCTCTAGAATATTTTCATATCAACCATATATATTTTTTTCTGCGTGTAGCTGTATATAACATATGCTCACATATCATAGGAGCCACCTTAATAATCAGTAGACTTGGAAAACTTTGAAAAATATTTTCAAACATTTTGACTATATATTCTTTTATTTAAGATAAATTAATGCGAATTCAAGAAGAAAAATTTTCTAATAATACATATTTCTCAACCAAGAAAATTTCATGTTTTTCATAGCATTTCGGCTTGGTCGGGGACACCCTGTATGTGTGTATACAGCAAACTATGCATATACTACATAAAAACTTAACTCCGTGCTATTGTGTTAATAAAGTTTTCCTTTAATTGCGTCAATTAGGCAATTAACAGAACATTAGCTTGAAAGCTCGTATACTTTTTTAGCTAACAGGATATTATCATTACCTTTCTAAACGTTTTAAATTTGGAAATTCCAGCTTCTTCTATGATAAGAGCGATAATAGAATTCCACTATATTTCATTTAATTTGTCCCTGATCTTGTAATTGCACATGTTTCAATTAGATTACATTCATTTCTTTTTTTTTATATATTAAGCCCTTAACAAAACGGAAATCTTCATTTCTTGCCAACATCTATTTTTGTATTGAACAATTTAATTTCGTTTTTTCTTTCATTATTTTCATACACTATTTTAGTGTTTTATTGCAATTTTTGTTGTTGTTGGGGGCGCTGTTGTTGGGAACGTATTAAATTAATTCGCATTAAAATAGCAACAAAATGACGTAATTTTTGTTCAAGCGAAAAGTTTGTTTTTTTAACAAAAAGAATAATAAAAAAACTACGGCAGTAAAAGCGATGTACTACACATCGAGAAAACAAATAAAACTGATTAAAAAGAGTACACAAAAAACTCAAAACGGCGCTAAAAGTACAAACAGCAAGAAAAATAAGCTATAAAATATATAAAGAAACATTGAATATAGTTTTGGCTAAAAAGTTGATACAATATGTTTAAAATGTCATGAAAAATGACTCAAAGGATCAATAGAACAACTTCAAAAAGACATGAAAGTTTATTTTACAATAACGTTATGGCGGTAACTGATACCAACAAATGTATAATTAATAGTCAGTTCGCAGATGTCGACCCTGCGCATTATAGTATTTTAAACTAAGACAAAATTTTAAATATGTAATTATGCGGACGAAGGAATAGTTTCGATATCCGAAAACTGAAACTAAAATTTTATCAAATCTTTAGCGTTTTATCAAAACATTCTAATTCGAAATTTAAACAAAAATCTGCATATTCGGCCATGTCACGGAATTCACTTCCGTTCAGAAATGGAATTGAATCGGTTTTTTCATTCTTCGAAAAACGAAAATTGAAAACTTTTTGGGAATGAAACCGATTCTACAAGAAAATACTAGTTTCATTCTTGTAATTAGAAATGATTTCATTCCGAAAAGTTTTTTAGTTTTTCGGTTTTTGCAGAAGTAAAAAAAGAATTCAATTCCGTTTCCGAACGGAATTAAGCTCTGTGTCATGGCTGATTATTTGATGAATTAAATATACACATACAGTTACATTTTTGTCTTTAAAAACGATTTGCGGATTCTTCAATTTCCAATGAAATAATGATACTGATGCTTGTTACACAGCTTTATTTACACTATGTATTAATACACTAAACTTACTTACATTTCCAACCTCACACGTTTGAAATTAAACTCTGCTTTATTTATTACCTTCTACATTGTTCGAGAGGTTTTACTTAGTGATAATTCTAGACTCAAATGTCCAAATATAATTGTTACGCACATACACACACATGCTTGTAAAACAATAAGAACGCAACATAAACAAACAATAAGAACGAAGCAATGCAACAACAACAATAAAATCTTTGGTGATTGATTTACTTGGAAATTTGCATATGTTTGCTTGTTTGCGTATTATCGGCCGTATGCAAAAAAAAACTCTTAACAAAGCTTGGTAAGCAATTGTTAGGCAAAATATTCAAAAACAATTATTTGCTTACCATTCTTTTAAAGTTGAAATAGGCCTCCTTTAACTCTACGTTATGATGACGTTTGATTTGTTGATATTGATTTTTCTTAAAATTACCAATTTTGTGAAAAATGCTAGCAAAAGCAATATATTATGATTCCTAGATATATAAATTAAAACATTATTCTTCGTATGAATTGAAAATATAAATTTTTAAAGGGAAATTTATATAAGAAATATGTTAGTGATGCACTTTCAATCAAACGAATACAACGAAATACAATATTCGAATAATAAAAATGTTTCCAGTATAAGTAATTCTGTTCATTTTTCTACATTTCGTTAGTAAACTGCTTTATATTTATTCATTATTTATAAAAAAGGTAAATCCAGGAAATGTTTGCCAAAAATTTATTATTTTATATAACAAAAATAATTATTATTGATAGATTTTTCGACCTTTATAATTGTTAAATAAAAATGTCTAGAATTTTTTTTTCGAGCTTGAGGTTAAGTTTTTAATGTTTATTTTAAAATTTTCAATATTTCGCTACACCACTGGGTAGCACCATCAGGGATTTAGATAGTTTTTTTTTTTCTTTTTTTTTTCAACAGAGGAAAAAGAAAAAAGGAAAGGAAAAAGGATCTCTATTTTGTGTTCCTAGTGTTCTTTTGAAAAAAGAAAAAAAAAACAATATCTAAATCCCTGATGATGCTACCCAGTGGTGTAGCGAAATATTGGAAATTTTCAAATAAAAGTTAAAAACTTGACCTCAAGCTCGAAAATAATTCCTGACATTTTTATTTAAAAATAATTATTTTTATATTTGGTTTTCGGGTTAAAATAATATTCGTTTTCATGCATCACTATTAAAAAAATTACAACTGAACATAATGGCATTGCCAGAATAAAACGATTAAACTTCTTACTATATTTAAGAGCTAACATACTGTTTTTGCATAAACTTTTTTAACAAATGTATGGTAGTGTTAATGTGTTTGGTAACTAACGTATGAATTAAAGCTCAAGTAAGGTTTTTTTTTGCGTATGGCCCTATGTCTTTAACTTATATTGTTTGTGGGGATGTGCATGTACATTTATAACAAGCACATCAACAGCTCCCACATTGGATTAGATGTGATAAAAATTCGTCTTATTGGCAAAATTTTGTTTTAATTTTTCATTCCTTCATTTTTATTTGTTCTTAAACATAATTCTTCATTGTAATTTTCTCTAAAAACTTGTTTGTGTCTTATCTTGACTTAAACCATTGTGATATTGCCATAGAAATTATCAAAGCTTTCAATAAATCGAACTAGATGGCGCCGCTACATGTATTATTTTCAAACATTTATTTATCTGCATTATACTTTATATTTGTCTATTGTTGAACCGAACGATTTGAAAGAAATTTGAATTCTTTAAATATTCCAATATTAATTACAATGTACTAAAAATTGTTATCTTTAAATACAAAATAAAATTTTTTCAAAGTAATATTTAATAAAAATAGATTTTGTGTATACAAAGTATCCCAATTCGTCAAACAGACGTCGACAACAAAATCAACACTGAAGACTGAACGCCATGCCACCAAACGTAAAATGTTTTAAACGAACTGTTAAAGGGAATTGGCGCCTACATACATAAACATTTAACAGCCAGTTTACCAATCTCGACAGTGTGCTTGCGCTCGCGATCTAAGCGAAAGAAAAGTCTTTTATATGCGAGCGATGTATCAAAAAACGATCAAAATACACAACACTATGCAAATGAATAATAGTGAGATAGAAAACCCAAATTGATTCGAATGTGACTATTTTTCTTTCGCATTCATTTTCTTTCGAAATTGGTAAACTGGCTGTACGGCTCGATTGTGCAATGCAAACTGAAAGTGGTAATGCAGTCAACTAAAATTATAATACAGGTAACGAAGGTAGTTATATGCAGCGTTGCCTTTTATGATACTAAAGTGTCAATTTGACCCTTTTTGATGTCCAGGACACTTTTCATGATCCCATTTTTCAATACCTTTTTGTATCATTTTTAATAATTTCTTGATACTTTTTGCCCCTTTTTTCCAACATGAAATTTTTTAGTTGAGAACGATCTTAACAACGCTGGTGCAAAAGTTTCTTATCATAAGCAGCTCTTATATAGGGTGTTTTTTTAAGCCCGATAGAACTTGAAATTGTAAAAAATAACACAAAAAATTAAATTGTAATCAAAATTTTTTTTTATTCGAAAGATCAATACGTGACATTAACATTTGAAAATGATTTCGGGCATATGGGCACCGCGGCTGTTCTTGACGAAGCGCATTCTGGACGTCCAATTTTGGGCCACTTTTTCGAGCACTGCTGGCCGTATGTCACGAACAACACGAACAATGCTGGCCTCCAAGGCGTCAATTGTTGCTGGTTTATCAGCATAAACCAGTGACTTCACGTAGCCCCACAGGAAATAATCGAGAGGTGTCAAATCGCACGACCTTGGAGGCCAATTGACAGGTCCATTTCTCGAAATCAACTTATCGCCAAATTTTGATTTCAGTAAGTCGATGGTTGCGTTCGCCGTATGGCACGTAGCGCCATCCTGTTGAAACCACATCTCCTCCGGATCAATGTCATCCATATTTTCAAACAAAAAATCATTGATCATGGTGCGGTAACGATCTCCATTGACCGTAACGCGAGCTCCGGCCTCATTTTTGAAGAAATAAGGTCCGATGATGCCACCAGCATGAAAACCGCACCAAACAGTGCATTTTTCTGGATGTAATGGAGTCTGTAGGGTCTCTTGTGGATTGGTCTCACTCCATATGCGGCAATTTTGCTTATTAACAAACCCGTTAAGCCAAAAATGCGCCTCATCGCTGAACACAATTTTGCGATAAAACAACGGGACTGATTTTCAAAGTAAATTTGGATAATTTCGTAGCGTTGTTCAAGCGTGAGTCTATTCATGATGATTTGTCAGAGTATACTGAAACAAATAAAAAAAATGTTTCATCAAAATTTAATTTTTTGTGTTACTTTTTACAATTTAAAGTTCTATCTAGCTTAAAAAAACACCCATGTTTAAGCATGGTTTTATAACAAACTGCTCTCAAATATATCAACACACACATTTTTGAGAATATAATTAACGCTTCAAGGCGAATTTATTTTAATAGAGGCTTTTGACAACGAATTTAAATTTTTAGCAAGCAAAATACATGACAAAACGTATGAAGCTATATTCAAAATTAATATTGCTTAAAAATAAACTATTGAATAGCCTTAAAGTAGAGACTTGTGATTCCAGGCTTCCGTCTCTTAATTTAATGGAAGCCGGACTGGAAGAATGGAAACCAAGTGAAGATTTAATTACCAAATATAGAACTGTCATTTCTAAAAAGTGGTACTATATATATTTTATATAGTATCACTTTTTTAAAAAAATTGGAATAAATATTTATATGTTTGGTTTTAATATTGTTGACCCTTTTTTTCTTAAATACTCTTTTTGTGACACCTTTTTTCTCAAAATACCCTTTTCGTGCCACTTTTTGAAAATTGTCGAAGGCAACGCTGGTTGTGTCAACAAATAATTTTAAGTTGAAATAGAAGAAAACTGAAAAATATATTATAAAAACAACAAAAACATATGTTGCCCATAAAGTCATTAAAGACATGTAGGCTACTGACATGTGTAGGCTTGATTAATTTTTATCATGTGTTCCGCTTGTAAGATGTCTTTAAGGCTTCACCAACTGGGTAATCAAAATCGTAGAATATTTATCCAACTAAGCGTACTCGTATGTGAGTGTTTCTTCCGCTGTTCACATGTTGCTGCTTTGAAATGTTTTTAGGCAGTTAATTCTAAATTTATTGTTAGTTCAGATGCATACTCGTACGTACATAAACAAAACAACCTGGGAAACAAGTTGTTGTCAGGGCTTGTATTTATAAACTTTTGTATAAAAGTATTCACATGAGAATGAGATATTAAAACCAAAACTCAAGAGTAACAAAATAAACAAATTCGTGAAGGCAGGCAAAATATATGTATGTATGCAAGTTTGAGAAAACGTGTTTCTATTAACGAATTTAAAAATATGGAAATGAAAAATAAAAATTTCGTTTTTAAATTCATTTGATAATTGTTTTAATAAAAAATGTAAAAAAATAATAAAATTAAAATGGGTTAACGGAAGCTGCTAATGTATTACGCTATAAAAACCAGAAAAAGAATTTTTCAGCATCATTGATATTTTAAAATCAACTAACAACGTAAGAAAAGTGTTCACCCCAGACACAAATCTACTATACTACAGGAGCTGAAAAGTCCCGGGACTAACATATAGATGGCGTTAGTTTTCTTGCAGTTATCTTTTTTCAGTTAATACTAACCTTCAAAAGACAGCTGTTAAAATTTCATTTCAAATGTTAAATTTGAACCGGCGTTTGTCTCATTAATGCAGAAATAGCAAAAATTGTCCAAATAATTATACTGCCCAAAGTTCTTCTACAGATTTTAAAGTAGATTTCTTGCACAGTGCTTTTATTTCTAAACATGGATTTCCAACATTGGATATTTGTTAGTGTGGGTTAAAGAATGATCTATAATAATGTTTTTCCATAAATTAAAACTTGTAGTGCTAATAGAGCCATTTTTTTGGGCATTTCTGGAAAACTATAATAAATGACGAGATGAGAAGTACATTCTTTTAGAGGCACTTTTACTAACAATTCAAGTTCATCAATATCTAGAAAATGTATTGAAAATTCTATTGTACTTACAGTAGTAGCAAAAAATAGAAACAAACTCTATATGACATATAAATTCACATTTCTTTATAACAAAATATATTGCTATAGATTTACCTTTAAAACGCTTTTGCGGATTTTTCAATCGCAAATGGTAATAATGGCACTGACACTCGTTCGTTACACAGTACTTAAATACTTTACAACTTTATTTACACTTAATAACACTGTGTATTAATACACTAGGCTTGATTAATTTTCTGACTTAGGACTATCTTTCACCACGCTTAAAATTAAACTCTTCCAAACAAACGATTAAAACACGTTGGTTTATCTAATATTTTTCCATAATAAATTAATATTTTTCCATAATAAATGAACTGTCAAGACTAATGTTTACTGAAATGGCGGCAAAACAAAGTAGTATATTTTACCGGCGGACACTCGGCTTAGCATGCTAGTTTTGGGGAAGATAGACCGCAAACGATCTCCATGCTCATCCATACATACTCGTATGAGACATCTGATCGACATTGCGTCAATTGCTTTTTTTAATGAACTTGTTGACTTCAGGCAAATGCCATCGTTTTATTTTCCACACTTCTTGATCGAGGTAACCCAATGAAAAGAGCGAGTCAGCTGGCTTTGAGAGCATGTGCAAAGCTCCGCCCTGACCGGTCTCGTCGTGTGTGCAATTGTTCCATCTTTCTCCTCCAGCATCTTTAAATAACGGCAGAAAGTTATTACAATTTGTTATGTAAACTGATTTTTCAGCCATCCTGTATATGTAACTTTATACATATCTAACCCGATAAAAATTTGGAACCGAGGGGTATAAAAATTTTTCAAATTTTAGCTTAAAAGGCCTAATATTTTTCATAATTAAAACAATGTTTTAATTAGTGTTACACCTGACGTTTCGTCAATTTTTGTCGACCTTTTTCAAGAGTCTTATTTATATTTTAAGCCAGAATAAATTATGAAAATAGTCAAACTCACATTTTTCCTCAAAAATCACACTTTTCCTCAAGTAAAATCTTCAAAACTAAGGTAAAATCTTCATTCTGGCAACGCTGATTCATATGAACAAGTACGCATATTGCTTTATGCATTATTGACCACTGTACTTCAAAATTGAGTAAAAACAACTCTCTCTCTCTCTCTCTCTCTTTTAGATTTAAGGTTATTTCCCAAAATTTGCAAAAATGTTCGAGTTAAACATATTTAAACATGTTTTTAATAATATTTGTAAACAAAATGATATAAACAAATAAATAAATTGGTATGTGTGCACTTTTAGAATAAGCACGGTTGCCATGCTTTGCTTTTGAATATTTATGGAGAAATAAATTTGATTTGATTAAGACAACCAAGAACTTGCTGTTGAAGGAAAAAAATCAATTGGATTTGAAACATTATTAATCACAACTCAATGCTCTCAAGAGTAATCGCGCTTATACACTTACATACTGAGTATTATCTTTGTGAGGACCACTGATTTAAAAGATCTTGCTACATTTGACGATTTATCGTCATTTTGACGATTTTGGATGCTGAAAATAGCACTTCGACGATTTAAGGTCTGTTTTTGACGATTTTTGTAGATCATATTTTTACTGTCATTTCTTTCAAGCAACTACATGCATACTTCCTTTTTTTAAGTTAATTTATCTAGGAAATGAAAGAGTTTTCTTATTTCATCGTAGAATTCGAAAGACGAGAAATTTAATACCTATGTCACAAAAATAATGAATGGTATACTTATGAAATTAAATTCATGTTTGTAGGAGTATATATTAGTTGTTATAGCTTTAAATGCTGTAGTTTCTTATTAAAGGCAACCATGACTTGTTTTTCTATACTTTACGCCGTTAAGTTTACTAGCTGGCGATTTTTTGAAGATTTGTAATAATCATATTAACGATTTTGACGATCTTTTTCGTCGAATTTGACGATTTTAAACCAAATTTATCTGGATCTTGCATGTAAGGATCTCATGTTTTTAAATTGAATTGCCATAGAAAGAGCCACGCTAAACCTTAGTAGCACTTTGATTCAAAGTGTTAACTTAACCCATTATTAATTTTACAAATCACTTTTAAAGAAAAAACTAATAATAATTTTAACATAAACACTTTAAAATTCAATTTCTTTAATTTGTTTTTTGTTTTTATGTTAAAAGTTAACATTTAAGCAAAGACGGCAACCCTTTTATACGTAGTCAAGAGCAGCAGAAAAACCAAGATAATTTATTAATTCTCCAGCAGTTTATAAATTGAGAGCCGGCAACAATATGAAACAAAAAGCAAACTGTTATAATCAGTTCTCGTGTGCGCCCGGTCCCGAATACACGCACAAACTTAGACGCAATGAATAACAATGAATTTTTAATAAACAATGCGACCATAGAAATCCAACCGAAACAAAATTTCCATTATAGATACGTCAGTGAATTGGCTGGTAATACTCACGGAGCAATCAGTGGCCAATACGAAGATTATCCCCGGATTAAATTACTTTTGCCAGAAACTGGCTACCTCGATAATTTCGGTAACAAACGTGATTTCTACGTGCTGTGTTCACTTCATAATTACGAAAACAAAGTACTGTCACCGCATCTTTTAGTGTTGAAAAAGGAAGCGGAACTTAATTATGAATTCATTTTTAAAAAAATGGAAGAGGTTCACGATAATGAAGTCGAACGCGTTTGGAAATTGAGAGAATACGTTATTGTACGGCTTACGGCGGCAAATTACCATACAGCTTTCCAAAATAAACAGAAGCATTATGAGAGCTTAAAGTTGCCTTTACCATTCGAAAATATACTGGGACAGTTGAACCTAAGTGATGGTCGTAGAGTAAAAGATAGTGGAAAATTAAACGTAAGTCAATTTTCAATACAAATAATAATCTTTTTAACGTATACACAGTTAAATCTATACGTTGAGAGTAATGTCATAATATACAATCAAAGAAAAACTCAAATAAAAAACTCGTAAGTAGTAAAATATTACAAAAATACTAAAGGCCAGATCAGACTATTATACAAATATAAATACTTTCATTCGATTTCGTAAGATAAAAGTATAAACACATTTCTTGCGGCTGCTAAAAAGTCTAACGTAAATTAGAATTTGCATTCACACCATCACACTTGAAATAAACCAACAAATTTGAATAGAAAAGAAAACAGCTGTTCGTGTTTTTACAAAACAATAAATTGTGATCCAATGAAATATATTATCGTTTTGGAAAGTTTTAAAAAACAGCAAAGTCTTATGGGATGTCAAATTTTTATCGTATTATTTTTCGTAAGTTTGACAATTTAATTAATTAAATCACTTTCAAAAATGTAAACAATACATTTGACGTTGAGTCCTCATGATATTACCAGCAGCAAAAAACTGTCACATGCCGTAGCGCTGCCAACCTGTAGACGCTGACTGTCAAATTACATAAGTTCTATTCATAGTCTCGTGCAAATGGTATTGCATCATTGCATTTTCAAAAAGTTTTAGCATATTTTTACTCTACACTAACAAAGTACACAACAATGCACTTGCTAGTCTTATATGTTCATTGCAATACTTAAAACCTATAGTTTCTAATTGCTCTACTTATGCACAAGTTAATTGCAAATCGACAGCTGACAACCTGCGATTCAAGCCAATTAGTTCGTAATCGCCGCTTAGTTTCCGTCGCTTAACTTAATCTACAATTCCATTTACCTACCGAAAACCCGATCGATTACACTTGAAGTGTTTTAGACAGATTGGTGGGAGAATATGATGGGAAATCGAAAAACTCTTAAAACTGCTTTAGTTTGTAGAAGATTTTATTGTACCACAAATGTTTTATGCTAAATACTCCCTCAGAATGTCGCTACTATCTGATTAAAGCACTAAGAAGCTATCAACTATTATGATTTCATCTTTGATTAAAATCAATAATTTGCGAATTCTTATATTTACAATATTATTGCATTAATAAGCACAAAACTCATAAAATTAAGTAATCAACCAGTTTTTTATTGGGTTGATAGCAAAATAGCTACACAATATGAGCAAGTGATTTAAAATCTGCAGCCCCCTAGCTGACCGGTTTCAAATCGCAAGATTACTATAAATTTTGTACGCAGAACACGATTTCAGTGATTTCAAATCATTTTCGTGAAAAGTGATTTACAGAACATACCTGATAGTTTTTTTTCGCGTCAATAGTTTTAGGCTTTGAATACTGTAACCCCTTTAGCAAATTGCCTATAGATTTTTTTTGCTTAAATGGTTATGTGTTTAAAAATAGTTATCATATACAAACCTACGTAATTAAAATATACGTATGATACCGTTTTATTCTACAGGTCTGTCTGGGCTTTACAATTTTTGAAAAAGATTTCTACACCGACTCATTTTCGCTGTATAGAGACACCATATTCTCCTGCAATATTTTCCACGGCGATGATTTGAGAATCCATCGGCTTTGTAATACCAAAGGAAGTGTTTTAGGCGGCACTGAAGTAACCGTTTTAATAAGAATTGAATCGAATTTGCCACTTAATGTTACCATTAAGAAAATTGATGAAATCACAAAGGAAACTGTATGGTCCACCATGGTGGAAATTCAAAAAAATAAAATTTTTGGAAATGCTGCTATAACATTTACAATGCCGCCCTACCGAGGACCCGCCACAACTGAAGATGAAATTGAAGTGTTTTTATGCTTAAGAGTTGGCAATACAACTTATAGAAGTAATGATGTGAGATTCTATTATATAAATGAGAGAACTTTTAAGCGAAAGCGAGAAGAGCAACAAATCCATGCTATGGAAAATAGAGAAAAAGTATTAAGAACAGCAAGTAATGAAGAGTACTTGTCGTGCGACAATGTGAGCATGGCAATGCCTTCAGATATAAGTCTAAAGAGATTGCGTCCTGAATTTAAAGGTAACAATTTAAAAACACAAATCGATGAAATTTTTGAAGACTCTCAAAATTGCAATGAGAAAATTTACCACGATTGTTTAGGTATAGAAGACAATTTAAAACCGAACATGATTTCATGGAATTATACATTTTTTACAGATTTTATCTTGTATCAAGCTTTGGAATCCACTGCTGATTTTATACATCTTTATAAAGCAGCAAACAATTCTAGTAAAAAGTATCTGGTAGCAGATTTTCGGAATGAAAATGGAGAAAATCTTATACATTGGGCTTGTAGAATGAACTATTACCAGAGAATAAGACCTTTGATTGGTCTCGGATGCCGTGTTCATGAGCAAGATCATATGGGCAGGACTTCCCTGCACATTGCTCTAGCTGCCGGACACACAAATTGTATTTTAGAAATACAAAAACTTATTGAAAACCATTCACAGTACCCCAAAGATGTTGAAGAAAATTTTATAAAAATGTTTAAAGTTTACAATCACAATGGTCATACAGTGTTGCATGAAGCCATGATGGGCGAATACGCAGTATTATGCGAAATTATGCTTTTATTCTTCATAAAATATAATCTTAATGTTTTGGACTATGAAGTTTTGGGAAGTGGTGATTCCATTGTACATTTAGTGGCCAGTAAGACTGTAAGCAATATGTGGCCCTTAATTGAAAAATATGTTCCAAATCATAAGAATGTTAAAAATTATGCTGGATCAGTGGGCATAGACCTAAATGCTGAAGAAAATATGTCAGAAGTTTCTGATAATGAACAACCGAATGAAGAATGAATGAAGGAATGAATGAAATATTTTAAAAGTTAACTATACAAATTAATTTGTATTTATAAACTTAAGATTTAAAGATAAATAAAATATTACACGCTGTAATTGGCATAGTCGCTATTGTTAAAAGTAACGTAAGTACACAATTACGATTAGTAAACGAATTTTTTTTATCTGCTTAAAGAAAAGAAAAGCGCTTTGTTATGGGAATGAAATAACTTTATTCATCATTCTTTCGTTAATACCATGAAAAGTTTCATTTCAATTCTGAAAGCTTCATTTTAATAGGATGAATATTTTGCGTTGTACCACTTTGTTGTTCTTTACAACTTTATTAGTGTTACGAAAATTGTTTCATTCATATTACGAAATATTTTTCCATGAAAATTTAACAATTTCGTTATATATAATGACGAAAAAATTAATCCCGCAGCTCAGTGGCTGAGTTGGTTCAGCGGTTAATACGGCCGCTGATACATCATATTGATATAATACCGAATTCAAATCGTAGTAATCAGTAATTTTTATGTCTTGTGTAATGCCCCCAGGGGAACAGGTTTTGCCTTAGCGTATTCCTAACTTAGGCGCTCTGTTTTTCGGGGAAAAGAGGGGAGGGGTCCCTCGTTTGGTGCGGCAAACAAAACTCTAGGAAGCCACATGACTTATGTTGTGTTGGCTTCCGAAACCCTTACCAAGGGTATAAATTGGCAGAACGGGGATCTGCATGGCCCCCGGGTAGTTCTGCTTGCGGTTCGACCCGTGCTGATCATGGTTGAGGTGCCTACCTTGGCTGAAACGTTCTGGCTGTGGTTGAAACCTAAAACGCAGGAAGGGAGTGTTAGTATCCTTGATAATTGTTTGGTGTGTGGCTTTTTTCGGGGACTAACAATCTCCCGAGGATCTGTTGCCTATACAACAGATACCTGTATTGTAAGGAACCAGTGGTGATGGTTGACGGTGAGTTGGCCTTGTCCTCCATTGATTGCTGGGAAATTGCATACAGGAGGGATTAGAAGGTCCGAACTCCTCAACAAGAAGGTGCTAGTATGACCTCAATCATATGACAAGAATTGCTACCTGTGTGAGCCTGGTAAGCCACACGAGGGCGTTGGTGAATCGTGAATAATTCACTCCGTGAAATTGGTCCATCATCAGATTAGGCCGCAAGGCACGTGCTGATGTAAATCTTTTCACAACTGTCTTCTGTAATGACGGCAGTTATTCTTATAATAAAGAAATCCTTCTTGGCTGAATATGGAATCGACCTCATAATCGGACAAATAACATTATGCAACTTTTTTCCATAATCGAACGAATTTCGTACTATTTGCGATTTTTATTTCGAAACATTATTCATAACCCCAATGAAGCTTTACGTTAGCTCAAAAACAACGAAAAAATCGTAACATTAATGTAAAATATCAGTATATCGACGAATGTTTTTCATTAGTGTAGAATCCTAATTCCAAAATTAATCAGCTGATGAAACATTATTCATATCCCCAATGAAGCTTTACATTAGCCCAAAAACAACGAAAAAATCGGAAATCGAAAATCAGTATATCGACGATAGTTTTTCATCAGTGTAGAACCCTATTTCTAAAATCCATCAGCTGATGAATGTGTGGATGATAAGTATACGAATGCATGCAAGTTAATAAATTCAACAAAGAAAGGGTATTTCAATAAGAGCGAGTAGATATTGAAATGCAATATATGTGCATATATGCGTTACATATTAACAGAGTCTTACATATTTGTATGTGTTTGTGTAAAGAACATAACATCGTTCCACTGCCCGCCGCACTTTTTACAGTGGCACGAATTCACAGACTTTGGGCGACAGCCACTGTCACATTGCCTTTCAGATCACCACTTTATTTCAGCTTATTCTGTGACCTTAGGAAACTCCATAAGAAAAAGTCTAGTGAGAAAAATCTCATGTTCTTCATATAACCACAAGTAAAGTTCACTCAATGGCTTAATGTTACCTATATATAACATTTTATATACCTTAGGTTAGGTTTGGTAGGCAGGCCGCTGGATTCCTTAGTATCTTCCAGTTGTCAAGGTCACTTGGAAATAGAAAGTTAGGATATAGTGGTGGTGGGCATTACGTGCTACTCTTTATGAATGTATCTAACGTGGTCGTTATATACCCTTAACCGGGATATATAGAACTTTCAAACTTCTATTTCATATTTAAGCCCATACGAACTTAAATCTCTTTAAAAAAAGTTTTTCTAAAGCACGAAAAAGTTCGGTGCTAAAAGAGTTAAACTGGAATTACTAAACAAATAATTAAGATCTACTTCTATCTACTATAAAGTAAAAAGTCATTAAAGAAATGCAATATTTTAGCAACCTTAAACTTGACAATGAATAAGTTAACAGTACTAAAATTTTGTTGCATACAAATAGGCAATTAAACCTATAAACAATTGCATGTAAACAACTTCAGATAATGTAAATATTTTTGAAATAAATTCCCATTAAACTAATTTGTTTAAGTAATGTATATATGTTTACAAAAGTTTTAACTTATTACACAACTGAAAAACAAATATTTTAAACAAACACTACATTCTCCAATAATCTATAGTATAAACAACTCATCCAGTCATTTATTTACCTGATAATATTGTGAATTTAATAATTATACTTATAAACAAAGTTATTAACTTACCGTTTTCAACTACGATTCGATGAAAATCTAAAATGGCAAACAAGAAAATAAGTTTATTGTAGCATACTCTCAAGGGCTTAAAAAGTATTGCATACTTAAAGGGTAAAATGTTAAATAATAAATTTCCAAGTGAATTTGTTTTATCGAAACTTGTAATAAATTTAAAGAAAAAAATATGTAATTTGTTAAATAATAAATTTGCAAGTCAACTTATTTCGATAAAATTTGTAATAAATTTAAAGAAGAAAAGAAAGTTGAAGCACATGTTATAAATCACTTTTTTGTTTAAGAAACTTATTACTCAAATACTCTGGATAAGTAAAGCAGTTTTTCTTATAAGCCACGTTCCACAATTAAGACTTTATTTAAGTCCAGCAGCAACAGACAATCTCAAGTAAACATGTATTTATTATTTTTGACAAATTATAAAACTATTTGGGTTTCAATAGCCATTCTTGTGCCTTGAAGCGCTTTAAATAATTTTCTTTCAGATCAACTTTAATGTCTTGAGATATAAAAAAAAATTGAAGGCAAACACATTGTTTTCTATAGAAAAGTTTTGGCAGCAAACAAAAGCAGTAGAAAACTTAATAAACCAGAAAAAAATATTTTATATAAAAAATATGTCTTCTTTTTTTTCCTTTTGTTTTGCTAATTGGAACAACATGTACAAAAAATAATTGAAATTCTGCTTTCAAACATAATTAAATTAATTTAATATATTAAAAAATATAAAAATAGTAAGAGAAAATTCCTTTAAAAAAGAAGTTAAAACACATTTTCAAATGTCATCCATCATAGAACATGCAAATTAATAAGGAATTTTTGCAATAAATACAACACCCAACAAAATGTCACATATATTTTGTTGGTAGAAAGATACAGAGTAATGTCAAAATTTGCACTCTCTTTTGTTTGTAAAAGCAACAAAGTATATGTGTTTTCTGAGAATAGTTTGTGAGAGTAGCTTGTAAACAATATTTTGACACTTTTTAGTATTAAAATAAAAGACAGCTGTGCTAGTGAGTGGACCTTGTTAACTCTCTCATTTAATTAGGCTGAGATTTCATTAAATAACTTGTATAGTGGGTTTGGTATTAAATACAATTTTATGAATTTTTAATGTATTAAATGAGCGTGTATGTATAATTTGCCGTGTATGTATATATTGCCATTAACATGAAACATATTAAAAAAGGCTTAAAAATAGTTCTAAGTTTACCACACTCATTCATAGCGATTTAATTATTTAATGCACACGAAATAAACTGATTAGATGGATTTTTCGGTCTTAATAAAAATATTTTAGTAACAATATTTTAGCAAAGAAAACGCAATATATAGGAGTTCACAATATGCTTACAATCTAACATTGATCTTCCAATTAAAACAACTCAACGTTTTAACTATCATCTTAATATTTTTATGAATTTGCTCATTTTTGTTCACAATTTAAATTACTCTTATTAACGTAGCACATTTATACAAACATGACGACATATCAGCACAATTGTGGCATCAATTTTATATAAATGGTCATTAGTAATGTAAAAACTCGCATCAATCTCAATGACAAAAGTCATCAAAGAATCCATGTTGCAACTGTGGCGACATCAATTCAATGGTACGTGTACAATTGTAAAAAATCAATCTTGTCATAATTGCATATGTTGGGGGTGCGTGGGGATTTGATATAAAATATTTAAATCGAGCAGAGATAAAAAAGATATAATTAGAATTTTTCTTAGTATTATTTTAAAACGGGGGTTTTAGTAAATAACGTACCTTTTGTGTTCGATATCTTCGCGATAACAACAAATTCAGTTTTATTAAAAATTTGACAATTAATATTATATCCAGTTACAATAGTTAACAAGTGTTGCCAACGTAGACATCCCGCCTACTTGCAAGAGTGCAACTAAGAGAACCGGAAGCCAAGCAAATTGTGAAAAACTACAAAACAAATTATTGTCTTGCTATTACATTTATTGCAGTGGTCGCCCCGGCAGTGGACGATATTGGTACCTCAGGGCGCCTTAGACATCTGAAATAAACAACAACACGAGAGACGAAGTAAAAAAACAAATTAGTTCTGTTTAGGACTAGGAAGAAGTACGAGCTTAGTAACAAGCCTTGTTAAAACGCTATTGGCAGTTCGAACGTCAGCCACTCGTACTTTGCAATCAGAGCCGAGATATACGCGGTTGATACGACCGAGATTCCATTCATTCGAAGGGAGATTGGAGATGAAATCGTCGATTGCAAAATCTCTTTTGGGAACTTTCCACTTATTCCGCTACTAACGCTTATGCGGTTCACTAACTCATTCACGATGTCTCACTAACTTGGTTAGAATTGATAGTATTATATCGTTGGGTATGCCAGTAAAATATCAACTTTTACAATAACAACATTATTCAGGATACAATTTTTGGAACTTTTACCAAATATATGGTTATATGGTATAATTTTGGTTCGTGGCTGTACTATGTTTTGTAAATAAATTTTAGATTGAAACCATATCATATGGTTGTGCTTAACCATACAATTCAACAATAGTATTTTGCTCTTAGAATATTGTCATATCAACCACATTTTTTCTTCTACGTGTATTCAACTAATTGTGTGCCCATTATATACATATATACATCAACTGGCAGGGGTCATGCTTGAAGCTCTCAAAAAAATATTTTATTTAATTAAATAAATGCCTTGATCGGTTGTTTGATGCGAGTATTAAAAAATGTGAATTTAAAAAATCTATTCTTCGAAGTAATTAATATGAAGCAACTATTGACATTATAAAGAGTAGCAAATCATATATTTGAAAAATATATGAAAGATAGACAGATGCTTGGCATTAATGAGATGTTTATGGGACACGAATGAGCGGTACGTCAAGAAAATTTGTATAAAACACTGTCAAAATATTGAGTATATTTCATACAAATTTTCTAGACGTGTCGTCACTCATTCGCGCACCATAAACTCTACATATGTCCATAATATGTGTATTCCTTTCAGTAAAGAAAACCCCTGTTTAGTTAAAGAAAACTCACGTTCATTTTACAAAACCTTTCGCTATTTGTGGTATATTGTATTCGATTTCCATTTCATTTAGTCATTTTTATTTTTAAATATAATTGAAATTAAGCTGGTGTTACAAAAACGAACAATAATAGAACAAGTGAATCATTTTTTTGTTTTTGAGTTTTGTTTTTACACTAAATGCCGGAATGAAGACAAATAAAAAAATAAACACAAAAACAAATAAATAAGTAAATAAAAACTGATAAGAAAGAAAACAAAAGTTTGCCCCTGAAATTCTGAAAAAGTACTGTTCTAAATAAATAAAAGAAGGTTAATCAACTTAAAATTAATTAATAAGTAAATAATTGATATTGAATTGATACATTTTCCTCTTTCTTAAGAAAAAAAAAAGCATTTTCATTTTTTTAATATTAATGCAAACATAAAATTGGAAAGATATAAATTTCAAATTTTTAGTTTCCATACAAGTCTTTAACATGCTCTTCATTTTTTTTTTTATATTGGACCAGTACTCAGGGGATGACCCCTACATATGCAGTGCATTGTACCAGAACTAGGAAAATAGGTTGTGAGGAGGGGGAAAGAGGGAGTAGTGTTTGTGAACATTTGGCTTGAACTTTCCAACGTTATAACAGACAGGAAACACGTCTGCAGGCGAATTATTCCACAGACGAAGCGTTCAGCTGAAAAACGAATTCTCTCTGTAATGCGTAGTGCGATTCCCCGGGCGATCGACCACAAATGGATGAGCTCTGGACGATGAGCGCGTACTACGTAAAAATGTGCGAGTTTCGGGAACAAGATCCCTGGTCTCGTCCGAGCAAAATCCATTGTAGTAACGATAGAACAGAGTAACGCACCCCACACTGCGTCGATGCTCCAGTGAGTCAATAGAGTTGGATACCCTACTGTCACCGATGAGCTTCTTCGCCCTCTCCTGCACACGGTCGAGTAACCCCAAAATAGACTTTGAGGCACCAGCCCAAACATGAGAGTTGTATTCCATTTTCGGTCGGATGTAGGTGGTATAAATAGTAAGGAGGTCGGACGGAGTGAAGTACATCTTACACCGTTTCAAAAAACCAAGACACTTGAATGCTTCTTTGGAGACATAAAAAATATGTTCAGTCCAGCGAACATCACACTGTATCTTCATTCCAAGAACATCAAGAGCTTTCGATTCCTCAATATTTATACCATCCATGAGTACAGATGAAGTAGCATTTGCGGTCGTTTGCTTGTGTGTTAATAAGCAACATTGGGTCTTACGAGCGTTGAAGGCGACTCTGTTTTTACGACCCCATTCGGAGATTAATAGAATGTCACTATTCAGTGAATCATTCATATTTAGCCTCTTGGCAGCGAGGCTAAAAGAGTACGAGTGGCAAATGCTGCTGTGATCTGCGAAAGAGTGGATAGGGTTGGAAGTTTGGTAGAGAAGACTAAAGTTGCTAAAGAAACCCTGTATTTTAGATGAGAGGAGAACATGGCTTGATATACCGATATTAAATTCTTATGTGGTCTTTCGCCGGCAGACGTATATTTTTTTAGTCTCCTTTACCAGAATCAAACGACGGAACTTCGAAATTTTCGAAAAAGTTGAAAATTATTATATAGTGTTATTAATTGATTCAACAAATTCTTTAAGAGTGTTGGGATTGATGAACTAGTATTTTTCTTTACCCTCTTAACGAATGACCAAAAGGTCTTACTGCCCCAGGGAGCTGTAAGGACCTTGGCACGAAGACGCTGTTCGTGAAGAAACTTTTCACGCCTAAGTACCTTGGCACACGAAGATCTTGCCTTTTTGCGTAGCAAATCAGTCTCTGGGTTTTTGTTTAAACGCCAATTACTGAATGCTTCCTCTCTGGATCTGACTGCGTTTTTGCACGTCATAGAACACAGACGAGCAACTCGCCTAGAAAATTGGTATGAAAGTTTTTTAAGCGATTTCTATGAACAGCACGTTAGAAATTTTTGTTTAGAAAATATCTCCTAAAGGAAACAGTTTAAAAGTAATTTGAATACATTTTTGGCACAATATAAAAGGTTGTACTGTTAACAATTCTGCATTGTTAACTCGAAAAGCTCAATTTTTGAGATATGACTGTGTTGCAATAAAGGAGCGATATAATAAATATATACGCCTTGTTTTACCGCATATCACTTATCTTTTATATTTAAACGTTTGCTAGTTTGTTTGATCGTTCACAGGCCACATAAGCTGATTTTTATATCTGTTTACTTTTTTTTAACCACAATGAAAAGTAATATTTTTTTGTTGTTAAAACTACACAGAAAAACATTATCGTTAAGTAAACTCAGTGAATTTTTTGTCTAGAAAAATATTTAGAAATAATAATAAATCCTCGAGCTTAAATTGCTGAACACAAACGAGCAACTCGTCTAAAAAATTTGTATGAAAGTTACTCAATTTTCGGAATGATTTCTATACGAATTTTTTAGACAAGTGTTCTTCTAAATTATGTATTTCCAAATTCAGGAGAAGTAACTTAAATCAATAACAAAATTAATCCTCAATGGACAATCTGGAATTTGATTGGTTTTCGGTATTTGTGTTTCGGATTTTGACATATTTAGTGAAATGTTCCCATTTTTCAGGGTATTTTTTACGATTTGTTAGAATAAAGCAAAAAAAATGCCGTTATGGGTGGGTTAGAGTATCATACACGGGAAAAAGTTTTTTTGTGTTCAATAACGAAATTCGTTGAATTAAATAATATGTTGTTTGAATGCGGACCTGTAAAGGAATTCGTGGATTCAAACAAAAGCTTAGAAAAAATAATTATTGAGTGAAAACAAAAATATTTTAAAACAAAATACGATATCCAAGGTTACTTTTTTGATATAAATGTATATGCATACAAATTATTTTTTCAGACAAAAATTTTGTTGATTTTATTTTTACTATAATTTTTTCTGTGTAGGATCAATGTTCTTATGTTTTTGCTTTTAAAACGCTTTTGCAGTTTTTTCAATTGCAAATGAAATAACGACACTCACACTTGTTTGTTACACAGTACTTAAATAATTCACAACTTTATTTACACTTAACACCACTGTGTATTACCATACTAGACTTGCTTTCTTTTATGACTTATGACTGTCTTGCACAAAGTTCAAAAATAAACACACTCGTAGCCGCCGACCTGCCAGCTATTTATACTTTTTTATCAACTTCTACATTCATCATGAACTTTCTAGTTACTGATAATTATAGACTCAAATGTAATTCTTACGCACATAAGCACTAGCAACAGCAACAAACAATACCAACAACGCAACAACAACAATAAAACCTTTGCTGGTTAATTTTCTTCAAATTTTAGATTCCTTAAATCATTTTTGTTTGTTTATTTGTGTAGTAAGTTTTTAGTTTAAAGTTGTTTCTGTGGAGGTGCATGTAAGTTTATAACACGCACATTGGATGTGACAAAATTTCATAACATTATGTTCTACAAAAAATATTTGCTACAGCATTTGCTTCAAAGTTTTTGTTTTTTGTTATCTTGGATCAGTACTCAGGG
Organism: Thecocarcelia acutangulata; assembly: GCA_914767995.1. NCBI lineage: Eukaryota > Metazoa > Arthropoda > Insecta > Diptera > Tachinidae > Thecocarcelia > Thecocarcelia acutangulata. Next base: position 96,215,656 of record OU612097.1, on the reverse strand, counting down.
GATGACCCCTACATCTGCAGTGCATTATACCCGAACTAGGAAAATAGGTTGCGAAGAGGAGGAATGAGGGAGTAGTATTTGTGAACATTTGACTTGAACCTTCCAACGTTATAAGAGACAGGAAACAAGTCTGCAGACAACTCATTCGACGAGGAAGACGAGGCGTGCGGCTGAAAAATGAATTCTCTCTGTAATGCGTAGCACGATTCACCGAGCAATCGACCACAAATGGATGAGCTATTGACCATGAATGCGTGTTACGTATAAATATACGAGTTTCGGGAACAAATTCGCTGATCTCGTCAGAGCATAATCCATTGTAGTAACGATAGAACAGAGTAACACACCCCACACTGCGTCGATGCTCCAGTGAGTCAATAGAGTAGGATGATCTACTGTCACCGATAAGCTTCTTCGCCCTCTCCTGCACACGGTCGAGTAATCCCAACATGAGAGTTGTATTCCATTTTCGGTCGGATATAGGTGGTATAAATAGTAAGGAGATCGGATGAGGTGAACTCCGCTTTACACCGTTTTAGAAACCCCAGGCACTTGAATGCTACTTTAGAGACATGAGAAATGTGTTCAGATCATCACACTGTATCTTCATTCCAAGAACATCAAGAGCATCCGATTCCTCAATATTTATACCATCCATGAGTACAGATGAAGTAGCAACTGCGGTCGTTTGTTTGTGTGTTAATAAGCAACATTGGGTCTTACGAGCGGTAAAGGCAACCCTGTTTTTCCGACCCAATTCGGAGATTAATAGAAGATCACTGTTCAGTTAGTCATTCATATTTTGCTTCTTAGCAACGATCTCGGATAGGCTGGGCCGATAACTGAAAGAGTATGAATGGCAAATGATGCTATCAATCCGCCAAAGAGTGGATAGGGTGGAAGTTTGATAGAGAAGACTAAAGTTGCTAAAGAAACCCTATATTTTAGATGAGAGGAGAACATGGCTTGATATACCGATATTAAATTCTTATGTGGCGGCAGACGTAGATTTAGTCTCCTTTACTAGAATCAAACGACGGAGCTTCGAAATTTTCGAAAAAGTTGAAAATTATTATATAGTGTTAGTAATTGATTCAACGAATTCCTTTATTGAATATGAAAACAACTATTTTTCGTGTATTTAAATATCAAGGACAGTATGTGTCATTGATTTACATCAGCATCTACCTAGACGGCCTTATTTGATGATGCACCAATACCACGGGGTGAATTATTCACGATTCACAGCACTCCCGTGCCGCATGCAAGGCTTACACAGGTTGCAACTTTTGCCAAAAGTTGGTAACCATATGGAAAAGCAGCTTGCTGAAGAGTTCGGGTCTTCTAATCCCTCCAGTTTGCAATTTCCAAGAAAGTCAATGGAAGACAAGACTTAATGAGTTGGTAGGCCAAAAGTCATTAAAAGCGTCAGCTATTAACCAACTCAACAGCACCTTGAGGGTTTTGGCCCCCGAAAACCAGCATGCACCAAAGTTATCAAGGAAACGAATGCACTTTCCTAAGATTTAGGTTTAAACCAAAGCCATAACGTTTCAGCCAAGGTAGGCACATTACGCACGATCAGCGCCAGTATATGTGCAAGCAGAACTTCTCGGGGGCCTTGCCGTTCCCCATTCCACACTCTTGCTAAGCGTTTCGAAAGTTCAGCACTCCATAAGTCATGGGGCTATAGTCTTATTTCTACAATAATACTTATTGAAACAAGACTTTTTCCTCATATAAAAGACTAAGGAATATATTCACAAAAATATATATATGTACGAGTATGTATTTGAAATCAGTTTTAATAAAATCTGGTACGATATTTTTTAGCTAATAAACTTCATTTCAAATATATTTTAATGTTTATGAATATGCCCATTTATATACAGGAATCAACTTGAACACATTTATGAAACAAATTAGGCTTTTTGAAATTCCATTTAAGAGCCATCATCATTTAAACACATAAGATTTTTAAAGCAAAACTATAAAGCATGAATAAAATTCTAATTTCTGTAGCACTTAAAATAGACATTCAAGTGTTCGGAGCAAAACGAAAATGGAAAAAATATTTTTAAACAAATTAACAGGAACAAATAAAATACAAAAACAAATGCTGTTTGTTTACCTTCAGAGGCATATGTGTTTAGTTTTATAAAATTGTGAAGTGATAGAAATAAATTGGAAATAAAATTACTATAATTTTTTTAAAAGCAATTTTAAGAGCCGGAATAATTACAATAACACAAAGGTGTGAAAATAATTAAACACAAGTGTTGAGTATTTTTGGGGTTGGCAATGCTTGTTTAACAGCTGATAGTTGTTTTTATTTAGTTTGGTTCGACATTTTATTAGGAATAGATTTGCACCCGAGCAACGGTTTCGAAAGGGTTAAACCTCAAATCCATACTGATATTGAAGCTCCTCACAAAATTTAGTTCTCCAATTAAGATCATTTTTGGTTGAAAGCGTACTCAATTAAGCAGAATTGCCACCATTTGGAGTGAGAATAACTCACAAGCTTTCATTAAAATCTTCTTCACAATCAGCAGTAATTGTAAAATCTCTATCAATGACTTGAAAACTGAATATTTTTACCATTTTCATGCCCTTTCTTCACTTTACAATAAACAGCTGAAGGTGTTGTTAAAGGCACCTTTACATGGTTATAAAAGTATTTAGATCTGTCAAAAATGTGTGTAGAATAAAGGAAGTCTTAAAGTGTAAAAACAAAATGTGTTCAGTAGGAGAGAAATTCAAATGCAAAAATTGACAAACGGTCGGTAGATCTTCATTTTCTAAACCATTTTAAAAAACTCTGTGTTCTGATCACATCAGAGGCGTATTCTTAAATTTGAATTGGCAGCACTTTAAGTATTTATTCAAGATGGTACAACATTTACAAACGCAAACAATTGCAGTTCAAGAATGTTGCATGTTGTTTTTGTAAATGTTGTAGAATTGTAACCATCAGTAAATTTATTCGACTTTCATAATAATACAGAGTGGCTGATGAAAGCTGCTACCAAAGAAAACGTAATAAGTTATTTGTGTCATGCTGAGATTTCCTACAGTTTTATATGAGATGCCTTCACCAGGCTTTATTAATTTTGCTCTTCTATTGCAAATACTTCAAAACTTTTTTAGCAAATTTATAAACAACTTATAAAATTAACAAAAAAAATTTTTTTTGTGCGTTTTTTCGAAATGACGCGTTTTTTCTCCCATCTTGGTGCATTTTGAAATTTGAAAGTTGACTACGCTGATAATAATACAAAAATATGTGTTTATATTCTCTCTCTTTCTTATAAACAACTTTTGATAGTTCTCATCATCAAAAAATATCAGCTGGCGCTTCGACAGTTATTATTGAATTGAACCATAAGTTAATCCTCTTATAGATGAGCGATAAGCCTGCAAATTGTTCATGGAAACAAAATATGCAACAAAGAAACAAACAAAATCATGTCAAATAATAAAATTCAATTGACTATTAACAGCCAACAACGTCCTGGTAGAGGAAAATGACGTTTATATAGTCGCCGATGATATGGTAGAGAAATTGTCACATATACTGTCTTCCATGATTTCGGTGCCATTTGTTTGAAAATTTCGTCAACCCCTTGTTTGATGCTACACTCAACATGTCTTTCACGATTGTTTTTTGCAGGGGTGCCCAAAAGTTCTATATGGAAGAGTAAACACCAATACATTTAAGTAAAAACTACTTTTATTTAATATTTTTTGTTGTAAAAAACAAAAAATATTTACAAAAACAAAATCTACACCAATAATCGCTGCGAAAGTGCTGTTGCTTTGCTCTTGTGTGTGTACTGTGAAGAACGACAAAAAATATATATAAGACAAAGTTGTTTGTGTAGTTTTCATTGCTAGTGCTGAGTGCAGTACGAGTATGTGTGTATTAAAAAGCACAACCCTATAGCTAAAGCCGTAATGAAACTTACAGCCTGTTTATAGGACACGAGTTAGCTCACTCGCGATGAGCCAATTCATAGACGACTACGTAAGAAATTGGGTTTATAAAACGCGACTTGATTGTGTCGTGTAACTTACGTAAATTCGCATTTTTCATACCAAAAAAATTTTTTTCAACCTAAAAAACGGCAATCATATTCTAGGCACAGTTGACATACATACATACATACATACGCACATATGTATAAGTAAATGGCGGTGTAATTGGAAACAAACGAATAAACAAACAAAAATTGTATATATTAACTGCATATTTTATATTGCATATGTGTATGTTTTATTATGTATGTGTATACATATGTATACAAAACATTTATATGCAACAAAAAACGATTTCAGTTCATTTGAGAGATTCTTAAACGTTCTGTTGCAATTTCCATTCCTAGTTTTCTTATTATTTATTACCACTTATAAATTATTTTTATCATTTTCTTATTATTTATAACACTTTCTACACATTTTCTATTGACGAGCATGTTTCTTCATTCGCCGATTTTGACATTTTTGTTAACACGACTCGCGTCTAACAAACCAAAATAAAGTGACAGATGTTTCTTTTTTTTAATACTAATCGTCAATAGTCGCGGTTTGTAAACCGAAACCAGAAAAAACTTATAAATTTAGCGCTTTTTATCGACGAGTCGTGTCTTATAAACAGGCTGTTACTTTTCTTCAACTTTTTAAGATTTTGGAGAAGCTTATAGATATATTACCATTGAAATTATTATTAAAAACAAACAGTTCGGCTATATTGAAAAAATCTAAAAATTTCAAAATTTTTTAACATTTTATTGATAAAAAGTGGGAAAAAATCCAAAAAATGTGTGCTTAAAAGTGACGTTTGCAGCTTAAAATGCTACTGTGCTGTTAACATTTTTGTTTAATGCCTGAATCTAGAGATTTTTTCTCCAACTAAAGGATTTTTTCATGCCCATAAGAATGATGCATCACTGAATGTTAAAAAAATAAGCGCAGCAAACGCAAAAACAAAAACAACAAAAAAATATTTTACAAATTAAATAAGTTTGCCAAATTAAAAGTTTATAGACGACACCAATGTTTCATTTCAATAATTAAAAAGAGGCTTTTGCCCTTACACTTTTGGGTTTATTATAATAATTTTTCACTAATTACCCGAACAAGATTGTTTTCCAACAAAATTGCATGTTATTATCGCTTTGTTTACAAATGTCGTATTTATGTGTACATAAGTTATATTGTTGTAACTTATAATCGTCTCCTTCTCTTATTGGCTATTTCACTCTTTCAATCTTATATTAAGAAAAATTTAAAAACAGTAAGTGTCATTACGGCTTAAGCGCTTTTACAAAAACAATTGAGCATCAAGCGCATAGGGCTTGGGTACTTCTGGTTTATTGCCTTGTACTCGTCATTTAACCCATTTCCGCCCGCTATACTATATATAGGACACAAACTTAAAGTGGATGTAGAAATTATACAATACCATTTTTTATTCTGGCAATGCTTTTTACCAGTCAATTAGAGTAGATGCAACATTCACGTAGCGACTGCACATCATAGTTGAAAAATAACAATGAGTTGATACCCGTTTTGGCTAGCGATTTATTGAGTGTGGGATTGTGAGCGATTATTTAGTTTATTTTATATCAGTTAACATTGAAGAACGTTGAATAGCATTTTATTTTCTTGATAACATTAAATTCTAATAAAAGCGATGTAAAGCAGTTTAGTTCGTGTAGAATTTTTTGAGCTATAGCATATTAAGTGCTGCGGTTGTTCTAAGTTTAGTACACTGGGCGTTCAAGATATGATAAAGTACTACAGTATAGACATGTTTATTTCGGCACTATGCTTTAGAATTAAAGTTTTTCTGGTTATCACCAACTCCGATGCTTATTGTTATACATTCGATGTTTATTGTGGAAAAACTTTCGAGGCTACCAATGAGCCTCTTGGCTCTCGTGTCGTAATGTCGTTGCTATCAACAGCGCCAACAAAACGAGAACATATGCTGTTTACTTCCATAATTTTTTACAAATTACGATCTTTTTACAGACTTGAAGAGCCTTGGATACAGAGCTATTGGAACTTTCGCGAAAACAGAACTAAGCGATGTCCATTGATTTTGTCAAAAGATATGCGTAAAAACCTACAGCTGAATATTAACATGGCTTTAATAAAGCAAACAAAATTCTTATGATTAGGTGGAAAGATAATAATGCATTGGAACAAATTTCGATACTTTGGAGCCTATTGGAAAAGTTAAAAGATGGTGTTCAATGAAGGAGCAAAAACGTAAGCATACCTCACGATTTCCAAAGTTCCAATAAAGCTATGGGAGGGGTAGATCAGATGGACCAGTCTATAGGAATGTTGCTGTGAACGGTAAAAAGTGGTGGTGGATCTTGTTAACTTAATTAGTGGGCATGACTGTTTCAAATGCATGTAGGTCAATTATTGTTTCGCAGACATATAGCACGAACGTATCTAAGTGACAAAACGGATAATAAATGTGGGCAAACATCAGCGTTGTCAACTCGGCGCGTTTCGCACCTTTTTTGGTGCTTTTTAAAATTATTTGTGCGAAAAATTTTTAGCCGGTGCGGGGTGCCCTTTTTTTACATTTTCGGTGCGTTTTTTAAATTTCGGTTGCACAAAATCAAATTCAACTCAATTGTTTTAATGTAGGAAAAAAATGTAATCAAGAGTCTAACATTTTCACGTTTCATTTTGCGTGGAAAACGCTCCATGTTATATCCACAAAGTGAGACAATCTATTATATACACTCTCGAGAGAAAACGAAACACTTCGTTTTATAAAATTTGTTGCTTTTAGAGAGTGTTTTACTATTAAACGATTAAGCCAAGTTTGTCAAATATTGTAATAAATTCACTGAATAGTGAAGTTCGTATTTCCGTAAATTCTTTACGGTTTTGGTAATTGAAAAATTACCAAATTAATAAATAAATTATAAAGTTTCTGCAAAACGTTTGCATTAAATATTGATAACGGTAAGCTTCATCTTTTATATGGTATAATTCTTGCAAATTTTCGTATATTTCAATAAATTCTTTTAAATACACCGCTTACGAAAACACAAATGATATGTAGACTGTGATTGAGTGATTGCTATTAGATGAATTTGAAGGCTGTTTCATTATCATGTTTTTAATATAAACAGAAAATGAAAGGAAAAAATTCAAAATTCGGTGCGTTTTTGTTGAAATAACGCGCTTTTTCCCCGTTTTGGCGCGTTTAGAAATTTCAAAGTTGACAACGCTGACAAACATCTTCCACAATTGAAGGAGAAGAAAGAAAAATAATGGCCACAACCCCCAAAAAAATACCAAGTCAACTTCGATGTGTTATACTCTCAAATCGAGTTAAAACATCATGCAATAAGTACCTGAAAACACTTTGCCTGGAAAGAGGATGTTTTGCAAAATACCATACTAAAGCGCCCATTGTACTAAACTTAGTACACCTCAAAAAATACAACTCAAAAAATGTTTTTGGTTTTTTCTTCTTTTAAGCTTATGTAAAAAATGCTGTTTAAATCTAGTAATAAATATTGAATTTTTATAAATTGTTCTCGGTTTTAATTTGGGCGTTAATGGGTTAAGATGTCTTAAATGCATGGCCAACTGGGAAGATGACTCATTCATACAATATAAGTATGTGTGTACACATTTCTTCCGATTGAAAAACATGTGTTAGTTCAGATTTTCCTTTATTTCCCCTTAAATGCATTCAGGCAATTTTGTATTGAAAAATGAAAAAAACTAAAAAAGACTGTGAATAAATATGGAAAAAAACAAAAACAAAGCATGATACGAGTACCTAAAGAATGAGCAATTGCAGGGGTGCTGCCAACATCATAATGAAAAAAAAAAAAAAAAAAGCACTAAGAGCAGTAAAAAGAGACAAAAACAAAAACATGCAAATATGTAGTAAGAATTAAACTTTGATAATGAGCCACTTTTAAATAAAAGCATGAAAAAAAGTCATTGCTTTTCTCAAAATTATGAATGTACAGATGGTAATCATGACGTTTTGATGGTTGAATTATAGACTAAAGTGGCTTTTTGTTTTATGATAATTCCTATTGTTCTTATTCTATCTAGACAAATGTCTGAAAATCTTCTGCCTTTTGATACCCTCTTCTGTTTTTTTATATACATTATGTATGTATATAAAAGATTAAATTGTGTAGGATTTTTTTTTTTATTATTTTAATAAAAAGTTAGCAGCAAAAACGTTAAAGGAAAATAAATATCTCGGTCAAACTGCATTGAAAGAGAAAATATGTAAATTTGAACATCTGCTGTTGTTTTGGATAAAATATTAAAAAGAAAAATGTGCATTTGTTATATTGGTTGTGAAAATATGTACGTACATGTGTTGCATATAAACTGCAAATGTTGGGACTGTGCAATGAAATTTGAAGATTTGGTCAAGATTTGTTGTAGTACATTTTTTTTTTTTTTTTTGCTGCAGAGGCATTTTTGTACAATCGATATTTACTGCAGTAGAATTTTATTTATTTTTATTTTTTATATTACTTTAGTTTTCAAAGGAGTTTTCCTTGTTGTTGTCAAACAAAAATTACCGGGAAAAAGGCTTGTAAGTGATACCTCAAGGCTGCGTTCTTTCTCCTATTCTAGTTTTCTTAATGACCTTCTATACAAAACCTAAAACTCAATCCACTCTTTTGCATATAACAGTAGAATTTTCCATTCGTATTCATTCAATTGTATGCCCAGTCTTTTAGAGATCGTTACTAAGAGGCAGAATACGAATGACTCACTGAGGAATAATCTTATTTTATTCTTCAGTGAATAATCTTATTTTAACTTCCGAATGTTACCGTAATAGCCTATTTACACTTACTCACATCTTTCATCTTTCATCATTTTGGCAAGATGTTAACATCTTCCTATATAAAGTCTATATAAAAAAAAACTCAACATCTCTCAACATGTTTACAAGATGTTGGTTTCTCATTTTGCTAGACTCAACATCTTTCGATTATTTTAGTGTCATCACTAAAAAAGTTTAAACAAATTGTCAAAAATTCATACCATCACCAGAAAATTTTTACAATGATCGGGAGCGAACAATGTAAGTAAATTTTAATTTAATTAAAAATAATATATAATTAAAAATAATACATAAAATACATATGTTTATAGTAAAAAAGAAAAAAAACCGTGTTGTATGGTCTGCTGCTGACGGGACCTTTGCAAGAACAATTGCGGAATTGCGGAGTGAGAGGAAAAATTCGCATATTTTCCAGAAAATGACAGTGAAGTTGCAAGATCCATTCGTAATCTGTCTTTGAAAAACTCTGGACTGGTAGTCTTGGAATATCCTTTTTAAAAAAATTACCATTTCGATTCTAAGTTGTTATTATTTATATATATAAAATCTTAATAAATTATTTCAAATTCTAACAAATGCACGTTGCGCATAAAGCACGATTTTCTAATAATTCTGAAAATTTAAGCAGTAATTGTTTTTGCTCTCTAAGAGCTATAATTAATCCAATAAATGTATAATCTTTTAATTCCATTTTATTTAATGTTTTTTGTTTGCTCAAACACGTAAAGTAATACTTGACAGATGAAATATGTTGAAAATATAATGTAAACAGCCTTTTTCAATTTTCAACATCTTCCACACACATCTCCAAGACGTGAGTAGGTTTAAATACGCTATAAGAACATAGTTGACTTCAATGCTCGTAAGACTCATTGCTGCCTATACTGAAAAGAAAATGCAATCCATCCGTACTTCAATCAATCCTAAGCGGTGTCCAAAGTGCGGTAAGTACTGGTTTTCTTAAATTAAGTACGGATTACTTGATTCAAGTACGGATTATTAAAGCACTAAATACTTACTTTAAGCCATATTTAATAACGAATGCGTACTTAAAAAAAGCTAAAATGAGATTGATTTGAGAAAACCAGAGATCGAATCATTCTTAAATTGGGATTGGTTCAAGAGTTTTTGAGTTGATTCAATCCCGAATCTTGAAATCTTTCATATAAAATAATTGTAAATAATGGCAGCACACTTTAATATGATTCTCTTCTCTCTGCAAACCATTTACTCATTATGTATTGTGCCCGACTGCCCAATGACTAGCACAACACATTACAGAGAGAGTTCGGTTTTCAGACGTGCGGAACGGCTGTAGAACAAGTTGGCTGCTGAAGTATTTTCTGTCAATTATAACGTTGGAAAGTTCAACTCAAATGGCCATAAGCACTACTTTCTTTTACCTCCTTCTCATAGCTTATTTTGCTAGCATATTTTCCTAGTTACGGTACAGTGCACTGCTCATATAGGGATCATCCCCTGAGTACTGGATTCAAAATAACTTGGACTTATCAAGCTGCTTCGGTGTCACAGTATTTTTATTCACAGTGTCCCGATTTCCAGCAATCATATCCGTCTATCTGGAGCAGCATCAGACGATTTTAGCTTGCAATGCCCAACTTCCTAGCAAAAATTTTGGTCTTTCTGAAAACAGATTTGTAAGGGAGGTACGGCGCATTCACATGATTTTTAATCACAATGTCCCATTTTCCAGCAAAAATTACGGTCTGCCTGGAAGCAGGCTTGTAAGCGAAATGTGGCTTGTAAGTGAAATTTGGCGCACTGTCGCTTAACAATCGTATAATTTTTATTAGTAATGTCCCATTTCCCCGCAAAAATACCGGTCTATCTGAAAGCAGGCTACTTCAGCATCACATAATTTTCATTCACATGTGTCTACTTAATAAGTATCTTTGATTCACCAATTATTGCACACGGGGAGTAGGATTTTTGTTTGTCGTATTCTTAAGGCAAAGGCATTCTGCTTTCTGGGCCATAGAGAGGTAGGAATCTTCCGCATGTTCTAGCAACTAAAACTCTAAGAAGTCCCAGTTTAACTTTCGAAACCCTTCTCCACGAATTAATACCAATACAGGGATTCGCATATCGCCAGGCTACCAGTTGAAACGCCCGCAACTTGCCTGAACTTGCGTTCTGGTTGTGGTTTAGACTTAAAATCACAAGGAGGCGTTTTTAGTATTCCCTGATAGTTATGGCGAATGTTCGATTTTCATGGAGGCCTCGAAGTGCTGTTGTCTTGCGAAAGAAGCTTGTAATAAAAGGAACCAAAAATCGTAAAAGGTGGGTTGAGTTGGTTAAGAGCTGATGTTCTTTATGCCTTTAAGCCTATCCCTCCTCTGACTCTCAGGGGATTGGCGTACAGAAGGAATCGAATGGTATGAGCTCTTCAGCCAATTTGTTCATATGGCTATAACTTTCGAAAACTTTCTCCACGTATTAATACATCTTCAGCCAATGATTTGTGCATATGACTACAAAACATATGACAAAAAGTTTACACTTTTGTGTCAGCCTTGCAAGCCACATGGGGATCTCTATTGGCCGTGAACTTGTTCACTCCGCGGGAATGGCGGGCCGCCAAAACAGATGCTCATGCATATCATATCTTGCACTAGTTATTCCCCCTAGAAAGCAGGTTTTGCCTTGAAGTATTATAAACACGAACACTCGGCTTTCTGAGGCGTCGAGGAGTAGGAGCCCCTTATTTGTTGTAGTAGTTAAAACTCTACAAAATCCCAGTGTAACTTAGGTTGAATTGGGACTTTCGAAAACCTCCACTAAAGGTTGGTCGGCAAAATAAGAATCGGCATACTCTCAGGAGGTTCTGCTTTACAGTCCATTCTGGCGCTAGTTGTAGTTGAGATTTATAACTGAAATCCCAGGAAGGGACAATTTGTGTTCCCTGATAAAAGTAACTTTTTGATAGATGGTAACATCGTCATGTCAAATTTTCCGCTCCCTTTGGCTTAGGAAAGGAACAAAGTCTATGTGTTTTCTGAGAAAAATCTAGCTTGTGAGCAACGTTTTGACATTTATCTGGTTTCACCCCAAAAGACAGCTGTACTGGCACCACTACCTTGATATTTACAACACACGTTTGTTGCCTTCTTTTTTTCTCAATTAATCAAATTTTTTTTTAAGAAATTCTGAAATTAAAATTATTGTATGACTATATTTATAAATTCCTTTTTTGTTTTTATTGCTTTGTTAAATTTAAAATCAAATGAAATGTTAGTTACATCATCAGCAATAAAATCAAACATGAACACAGAGGAAGAGCCAGAAGAAAACTATTATTCTATTCAGGGTTTTAGAGTTTTAGAAGCAAATTTGATCAAAACAAAGAAACATACATATTTAGGTAGAAAGTCGAAAATAAATTTGATGTTAGACAACTGGCAACCAGCTGCCGGTTTAAAAACTGACTGTACACATACATTCAAAAAACGAACTGAACGAAAACTGGATTCATTCCTGTTTCTATTTTTACCTGGTTTGGTTATTCGATAGTCATAGATTTGATGCTTAGTTTTATGATTGTTTTGAAATTTGTAGAAAGGTCATGCCCGCTGTTACATGTAGATACATAAACTGAATTCCAACAAAAATGGATTCATTCCACTTTCTTTTTTTTACCTGGTTTGATATTTTTTAATATGCTGTTGTTTTTCAATTCAGAGAAATTCAACTCAATTTCATAGTAATACCTAGATCACATTTTGTTGCTTTATTTATTAAATGCTGTAAAAAAATCAACTTCAACATTTAAATCCTTTTTCAAATCTCATGATGTTTAACAATTAATCTGTAATGAAATATTTAGCAAAGAATTACTTACTATGTATTATAAAGAATGTTAAGCAATACTAGAAATTATTGGTGTGAAAAAGGGCTTTAAGGAGATGTTGGTTGAATGGGTAATTCCATCATTCATGCTGTTTTGCATTTTTACAATTCATTTTTTATGGCAGGGACATCTTTTACATTGAACTTCAAAATTAAAAAATCTACTGCATTATTTGTTGATAAACTTGAATTTTAAAATTAAAAACCTTTTAAACGAGGAATAGCTTACATTACAAAGTTTGTTTTTTGCGGTTTCGGTTTTTTTCTTCAGTCTTTTGTAAAGCATCGAAGAGCAATTATTTGTCTGAAGTACGAAGTAGTTCGGATATTTACAATTACCTATCGTGTTTATACAGGGTGCAGGCCGGGAAGGTATACTACTTTGTTTGTTTCCATTGCAATCCTGGCCGTATGCAATGTGGCATCATCTTGTTGATACCACATGTTAAGCAAGCGCAAATCATGCAGCTGTGGCGTTAAAAATTTTTCAACCATATTACGATATCTATTATCATGCATGTTGCGTTAAAAAGTTTTCAATCATATCACGATATTGGTTTTCATTCACAGTTACCGTTACGCCGTTTTCATTTTCAAAGAAGTAAGGTCCAATCATTCTTCCTGACCAAATTGCACACTAGACTGTCACTTTTAATGGATGCAAACGTGACTGCCCATAATCGACTATTCTGTTTATTTACATATCCGTTCAAATAAAAATATGACTCATTATAATTTTTTCATTAAAATCGTGGTTTTAATGGGCGAACTGTAACATCCTATTGACATATGTACGGCCACGTAAATAGTTTTGTGGAAGAAGCTCTTGTGTCAACTGAATCGGAAATGGAAACAAATACTAATTCTTGTTCAAAATTGAGGCCAAATCTGTTCTTTGAAGACCTAACTTCTAAACACGGCGTCGAATTGAGGTTGATTGATTATTTTGAACACTTTCTTGAGCAGCAGTAATTGTTTCAGCCGATCGCGCTGTATGTTGTGGTCCATGCTTGAGTCTGTTACCTACAGACCCGCTTTCTCATCATTCACTACACGATAAATAGTGCGTTTTGTTGACACGTTATTCCTTCCAATAATTTCACGTAACTTTCTAATCGTCACAGTAATGGATGATTAGGTTTGATAAAGAAGAGATTTATACGGTGATTTAAAGCCATGCCTTTTTTTATAATATTCTTTTCAAGCTCCTACCAAAATCTTTACGATGATTTTTAAGCCTTGTCGTTTTTTTAATTGTTATCGTTAAAAATAATAGTTTTTTTGCATTACATAGGATTACGTTGTAATGACGTGGTCCATATCTGCATTACATAGGACCACATTGTAACTAGTTTGTTTTAGCAAAATTGGATCAAGTAGTCCAATATTATTTGCAGGGAAATCCTAAACTGTCGGCTTTCGAATTATTATTTAGGGCTGTCAACACTACAAATGGCGATACAGTACAAATGGATAGATGAACTATTATGTGAGTGCAGAAAAATACGTATTTAAGTTCGCAAACAAAAACCACCCTGACACCTAATAGATCAGATATCGAAAATAATCTTGGGAAAGGAAAAAATTAACTTTAAAAACGCATTTTTTTAAATTTCTGGTAAGTATTACTTGACTGAATTATTTGGTTAATTTACGTAGTGCTATATGATGAACTCTTTTTTTTTATTTTAAATTACTAAATTTCTTTTCTTCAAAAAAAAATAAATAAAAGTAAATTATAAATTTATCCTGCAATTGCAAGCTTATTTAAATGCGCAAAAGCGTTTGTTTTGATGAGATTCATACATCCCAAGAACGTTTACTCATTACATAACTAACTGAGGATCTCCATTAGCCATGAACTTATTAAGCTACGTACACACGGTTGTCAGATCTTACAATATTGCCAGTAAAATTGTCTGAAAATGTATTACAATCGTGTGAACTGCCAATTTTTAACTTACAACGTTGTCAGAAAAACCATTGTCAATCAATTGTAAGACGATCATGTTGTCAGGCATCTGACAATCGTGAGAACACTCTTCGTCGGATAATTGGCTGTTATTGTAAGCTCAGTTGTAATTGTCAGATGTATAAAATTAATGCACCTGACAATGGCATCATTGTCAGAAAAAAGTTTGATGGGCAACACTGCCAAGCAGATAGTTGTTGATATACATAAGTGGCAATGCCTTACAAAATGTCTGGCCATTTCTTTCATCTAACAATCTGACAACCGTGTGAACTGACAATTTTTGTTGTCAGATGAATTATTTGTCAGGCCATAGTCTGACAATGAAATTGTAATATTTTCTTACGATCGTCTGAACACACAATTTACTTCTGCGGGACAATTTTTCATTGTCACTACATTGTCAGCATGTTGCCAGATCTTACAATATTGTAACATCTAACAACCGTGTGTACATAGCTATATAACATTTAGCCTGCTTATTATATTTATTTATTTTATTGTTTTTTCAGGCTGAAATTTGTTCGCTACTGTACTGATGAGATTAATACATCTCAAGAACGTTTACTCATTACATAACTGGGGATCTCCATTAGCCATGAACCTGGTATGAACATCGCAAATGGCTAATATGGAACACTCATATCCATGTTTCGATTATGCTCTGTCATCGATGCTTGAGCATATGCCTGAGCATCGATGTTTGAAGTTGGCCACCACGAACAAAAATGCACAAAATGGCGCAGAACTGAACACTTAGATAATGTTAATTAGGTGGTTAATCAGAACCTACGTATTCATCACATACAATTATATGAACTTATTTTTACCTTCGCTCTGCCGACGTTATAATCATGTCATGTTCAAGTCGATGGCACGTGAAGACGAGGAGTAAGCTGGAGAGAATATTTTATTTTTTATTCTCTTTTTTTTATTTATTTATTTCTAAAATGCCTATGGAATAAAAAAACCTTACAGGCTAACAAAATCTTAATTAAATAGTAAATCATATAAATCCTTATAATCTAGTAACAATTTAAAATCATCAAATGGAAGTGAAAAATCAATATTTAAAATATTATTAATATTATTTAAAGTGCTCAAAGCACGTAGCATAGGTTCCTGCATAGCGTGATTAGTAACATATGTTGAAAAGTAGAATAAATTTTTAGATCTTAAACATCTAAATGGTACACAAAATTTAATTAACTTTAACAATCACAATCAATAATCCCATTAATCAAATCATAAATTATTATAACAGAATGACTAATACGTCTCACATACAATGGCTTCAAGGCCAAAAGAAAACAACGAACATTATACGAACTTGACATTAGTATTACTTGACAATTACGAAGTGCAAATTTAACAAATTTTGTCTGTATTCTTTCAATTCTATTGGAATGTACATTACAAAAAGAGTTCCAAACGAAAGAACATTACTCTAATTTAGGACGAACAAAAGCAGTATACAAGGTTTTTAATGTTCTAGGATCCGAAAAGTTTTTACAATTTTTTTCTTATAAAAGCACAGGCAGCATAAGCTTTGGGTATAATATAGTCAAGATGCGCATTAAAGTTAAGTTCACAATCTAACACACATCTAACATTTGACTTACAACGTTTAAATTATTATAATTGGATTTTAGTAGTGGTTATCCTCCATATTCTAAATATGTGTAATTGTTCGAGCTTAAGGTCTTTCTTGGAATTTTTAATTTTTTTGGTTTTTAATTATCTGGCAATATTTCGCTTTCCTTTGGATAGCTTCTTCAGGCCAAATAATATTTATTTAATTTCAATTTGTAGAATATTTTTGAAAAATTAAAACAACAAAAACAAATAATTTGAAATAAAAATATTTTCTTTTCCTTTCATATTTTTCTATATATTCGGTAAGAAAATATTTTAATTTCTTACAAATTCATATAGGTACATAGTTAAAAACAACAACAAACACAAATAACAACATTTTACAAACAACCCTTAATTTTAACTAAATACTAATATGTTTGGGCTATATTCTCAATATCTGTCTTAAAATTAATTCTCCTATTCTCCGGTGTGTTAATAATTTGTAACATCTCTAGTGTAAGTCTGCGTTTATAATTATTCTCTCTATTCAAAATTGTTGTGTCTTCAAACTTAGGGAAACGATTTGATCTTGTACAATGTGCAGTCAATGCTGTCTTTTGTGTTGAGTTCCTCATTCTATATTTCTGATCTGATCTATGCCCAGCTAATCTAGTTTTAAGTTTGTTTTTAGATGTTCCTATATAAACCTTATCACAATTTTCTATATCATTTCCACCACACGTGATTTTATAAACTACATTTGATATCTCAAGTTTGTCTGTTTTATCTTTTAATTTACTGAACAATGTACTTAATGTTTTATACGTCTTATGGGCCACCATATACTTTTCCTTATTATATATCTTAGATTTTTCCAACCTTTCTGATATTTGATATTTGTTGTTTTAATTTTTCAAAAATATTCTACAAATTGAAACTAAATAAATATTATTTGGCCTGAAGAAGCTATCCAAAGGAAAGCGAAATATTGCCAGATAATTAAAAACCAAAAAAACTAAAAACAATATTCATATTAAGAAAGGAAAAAACGGTCGAAATAAAGAAATAATAAGCATATCCTCTATATTAATACATATTTAGAATAAAGGAATTGAATTTTCCTGCTCTGACAAGCATGATTGACTGCATGAACCGTTAAAACTGTAGAATAGAATAATAAATAAAACAGTTTTGTTATTGTTTTTTTTTTGTTTTGGTAACATTTAACTAAAATCCCCTCCCAAAAAAAAAAACAAAGAAAAAAACTTGTAACCCCAAAATACTCTGGTTTGTTTAAATTTTATCATAAATTTAGCTGGTTGTTTATTTTTGTGGGACGTTTAACAGTATGACGCGGTTGCATTTTATTTGCGCCAAAAAAAAAATTCTATTATTTTATATTTTCTTTTGTTGCATATGTTTTCTTTATAAACACGACCTAAAAATATATTCTACATTTTAGTAGAATACAAAAGAGATTTTCCTGGTTTTTTGTTTTCTTTTACAACAATTGGCTAATACTCGAGGCATTCATGTACACCTATTTGTTTTTTAAATTCATTCAATATTTTATTAATCGGGTTTGGTGGCAAAAATGTTTGCATAAAGGCAGTGTCAGATAAAACTTTTGCTTCGCTTTGCGTTGCAAATTCGCTTTGACATCTAAGATAAAATATATATACTTATATGAAACATGTCACATAGAGCACTTTTAACGCAACGTGAAGTGAAATGTTCGGCAACTCTCATCTTTTTACGCGTTGAAGTTTTTTCTAATAGCATTATGCATTAAGAAAACAATTAGAAACAACTTCAGTAGTTCGTCTAATAATATTTCTAACTTCTGTTGTCATAAGAAATGATTAAATGTAAAAATAAACAAAAATTTTTGTAGATAAATAAACAAATTGTGAGCGTTGCCAAAGTTTTTATTGTGACATACACCTTTTGCTTTGCGCTTTTCTGTTAAAGTTTTAAACTTCACGCAAAGCGACATAGTTTTATCTGACACGGCCTTAATATTCAATTTTACAATCTAAAGAAAATTTTGGTTTCTCTCGGGAGTTAAAATGAGTGAATAAATAAGGTGTCAGATATGTTAATATGCTGCGTTAGTTTTTTAATTCTCTTGTCAAAGTTTATTAGCAGAAAGAAAACTCTACGTATTGCTTGCTATTCAAACTAGCATATAGAGCTAATTAAATATTTATATACATAAAAATTTAATTTGTACTTTTCTTGAATTATTTTTCTTATTATATTGGATTTTCACTATTTTTATTATCAATATTATTGAAAATTGAAATATTTGAAGAATTACCTTAATCAGCGTTGTCAACCCGGTAAACCTTAAGTAAATGGTTGGTTTTTTTTCAATATAAATAAATATTTTTTGTGTCGGCGTACCCAGGGAGAGGGTTGGAACCCACTGAGTGGTCTCTGCTCAGAGAAAAGTAGCTAGTTGGAAACCTCCCTGGTCTCTGCGGCCGTAACATAAAATTATTTGTGCGAAAAATTCTGTAGTCGGTGCGTGGTGCACATTTTTTACATTTTCGGTGCGTTTTTTAAATTTCGGTGGCACAAAACCCAATTCAACTCAACTTGATATAAGAAAAAAGTTCAATCAAGTATCCAAAATGTTTACGTTTCATTTTGCGCGGAAAACGTACCATGTCATATGCAAAGAGGAAAGACAATCTTGCTATTGTATATTATACATATGGTCGAAAGAAAAATAAACATTTCGTTTTATAAAATTAGCTGCTTTTAGAGAGTGTTTTGCTATTAAACGATCAAGCCATGCTTGTCAAACATTGCTATAAATGCAGTCTCTGAACAGTGAAGTTTGTACTTACGATGGCTCGTGAATTCCTTACAGTTTTGGTAATTAATAAATTAACAAATTATTAAATAAATTATAAAGTTTTTCCCAAACGTTTGCATTTAATATTGATTAAGGTAAACTTCATTCATATGTATATTATAATTCTGGAAAATTTTTGTATATTTCAATAAACCCTTTTAGAGATACCGCTTACGAAAACGCAAATGAAATTTGCACTGTGTATGATAGAATTGTTATTAATTTAATTTGAAGGCTTGTAGTACGGTTCAGTAACTTGTAATCCAATCCAATAATCGTAAATTCTTTCGACAGTAAAGGTTGTACTCGTATGATCCTGTAATATAATTTTGACGACGGTAAGCAGCTGCATTTTTGTGTCCCTGATAATAGGCAGTAAAAGTAGCAGCTGATTTCGGTCGACAGCAAATATAATTAAATGATATTGCTTAATAATAAACTTGATAAAATATCGTTATAATTATTGTAAAGGTAACATTATATTAATAAAACTACCAGAGTCGTACTAGAAGCCAAGTTTGACAAACACGAGTTCTAGCTATTGAACGAATTTGATGGTATGCCACCAGGCGGTGCTATTAGATATTTAGCTCCTAGTGACTTTTTCCTGTTTCCAAAGTTGAAAGGAAAAACATTCATCTCAAATGAAGAAGTAATTACTGAAACTAACGCGT
Source organism: Thecocarcelia acutangulata (assembly GCA_914767995.1). NCBI lineage: Eukaryota > Metazoa > Arthropoda > Insecta > Diptera > Tachinidae > Thecocarcelia > Thecocarcelia acutangulata. The sequence continues at coordinate 96,195,839 of OU612097.1, read as the reverse complement.
AATTTGACAGGTTCCCAAAATCGTATTATTCAGATGGTGTAAAAAAGTTGGAATATAGTCTTATTAAGTGTATTGAGCTAAAAAGACGACTTAGCCAAAAAAGGGACAGCACTAGAGGATAGGGATATAGACACCTTTTGTGGACAGCGTGCCCACTTTTCATGGGCACGCTGGAACGTGCCCATGAAAAGTGGCTCACAGAGCCCACATGCCTTATATCAAGGAACCCGTGGCCGCATATTAATTCTAAGAGAACGTGGCAGCTACTAAAACTGCCCAGATCTCAACTAAGAGTGACTGTAGCAGTCATGTCACTGGACATTGCCCGTTTGGGAACCATGCCGGGAGAATAGGCATACCCTACCCATAACGACGTCAGTAGAAGTTGCCAAGACGAAGAGGACGAGGAGGAGACGATACTTCATCTCCTCGGCACATGCCCGGCATTGGAGCAGCATCGTTTAAGATACTTAGGCGAGCGGGGCTCCATATTCCTATAATTTCTTTTTTTAACTCTACTATCCCACTTTTTAGGCAATCACAAAGGGAACGGCTCCACGACCCAAGTGAGCTGGCCAACCTAGACTATTCCGGCGTATACAGCGGCCTGCCTACCTAACCTAACCTGCTTATTATCGAGAGATAGTATGATTTTGCGACTTCTACAACCATAGTTGTATAGCCGTATGACCGTGTTGTCGCTTTTTCATCGCTTATTTTCATATAAATACATGTATTCCTCTTTTGACAGTTTGTAATCTGTAGTACGCTGCTGTGAATGTGTTTAATGCCTATGAGTTCGACAACTTGCTTATGTTAAAACTTTTCACTTGCAAGGCTTCAACAATTTTTCTTGACTTTTAAAAGATTACTGTAGTAAATTTTTTCAAAAAAGACAATATTTTTTTGCGGCACATACCTTGAATTTTTTATTTTCTAGTTCACAAAAAGAAAGCATTTAAATTCTATCACACCCTATTTCCCAATTTTGTACTTACACACATGTCTACTTTTACGTATGTATGCTGACTTCCGAGTAACTAGCAGCAATACGAGTACATCTGTTGCCATTTTCTTCCATTAAAACCAATTTCATTCTTTTATAACCGTTTATTTTTTGAACGCTGCAGCGGCCTGAATGTGTTTGCAGCTGTTAAGTGTAAAGGTGGTTGTGTGTGTGTGTGTGTTTGTTCTTGTATTTATTGGGTTCTATTCAAAGTATTCGAGTTTTGGTTTTTTGTCAACCTTTTTAAATATTTGTTTTCTATTCATTTGTATTGAGTTTATTGAAATTTTTGCTGACTCTATAGCATTTCAAATAAGTATGTGTGTGAGTGTGAGTGTGTGTGTGTGTACGTGTATATGTTTTCAAACATTTTGGGAAACATTATGTCGCATGTTACTTTACAAACGTATTTACATATTTAAAATACAAAAGAATAATGAATTTGGTTACAAGGACGTAAATGCAGATGCATTTCAACAATTTTCAGCTCAAAATATTTCCCATGAAGATAATGATAGGTTGAAAGTATGTAATTGAAATTGCTGAAATTATTTTACATCTTAGTTTATGTCGCAGAAAAGAATGGGAATGAACTAATTTTGTTTAAGACAAAACTTCAAAACTTGAGTTAATTTGTCGACGGGTATCATGTCTTACAACTTACACAAAAAAATTATCTATCAGCTGTTATATACTCCTACTAATACAGGGTGTCTGGTGGCAAAGTGATATATTTAAATGCGATTATTTCAAAAAGTGATAAACGATGCGGGCGGAGGGCGGCGCCGTTGAAATTATCTATTCTTCGGATTTGTCAGTCCCGATGTCGCAGTGGTCGAGGGAGCATCGCGCGTTCGCTGTGGAGAGTATTTTTAAGAGTAATGAGTACTACGTAATTGCTCGTCGATAATTTTGTTCAAAGTTCGGTATTCGGCAAATACGTGATGAACCGATTGTAAATTTAATTTGTTCGTGGGTGCAGACATGGTGTATTAAAGTCTACACGGTGACAGCACTAGAGCAAAATTACAACTATACAAGAAAAACAAGCATATGGTAAGCTATACTTGTCGAAAATATCTGTAACATTTTTCACAATTATAAACTATGAATGTACTTTTTCATAATTATAAATGATTTTTATTTGAATTATTCTTATATTCACGAAATAATTTTTAAATGTTTAATATTTAATTATTTGATCTTGTTTTGGTAAATATTTCTTATTTTTGCAGCAAAAGATCGTTTTATGTTATATAAAAAATTTTAACAGTATTTATTTTCAATATTTCGATAACAATTTGTTATCGTCACGAAAATTAATATGTTATTAAAAAAATTTTCAATTTCAAATTGAAAATTTTTTTAATAACATACTAATTTTCCTGACGATGATAACAAATTGTTATCGAAATATTGAAAATAAATACTGTTAAAATTTTTTATATAACATAAAACGATCTTTTGCTGCAAAAATAAGAAATATTTAATTTTTAAATGTTTAATTCGGAATAAAACACCTAATTGACTTTCAAAAATGTAAACAATACACTTGACGTAAATGGCTTACTATATAGCCAGTAGCAAAAAATTTTCACACGACGTAGCGCTGCCACCTTGTAGATGTTAATGCACCTTGGATGCAGAGATTCAGTGCAATCTTCAAAGGCTCCCGAAAACATTGAATTGATTGAAAGCAGTTTACGTAAAAATCCGCCACTATTAATACGGAAAACAGCATCCTCACCGAGATTTTTAAGAGCGTTTATTAATGAAATCTTAAAAATTCTTTTAAACTTCAAATCGTTTAAGAACTGCACGGAAGTGACTTCATTATTAATATTATTATATTCAATGAATTAATGTTTACATCTCTGGGTACAGAGAATTATTAAAATACAAAAATATGTATATATGTATGTATGTTAATAACTAAAAAAGAAATACCGCTTGTTCAGAGACGGCAAACGCTGTACAAACAAAGCGGGCAATTAACGATATGCATAATGTGGTTTGTTACGGCAGAAACTCATGATACGTAATGACCCGAGTTAAAATCCGAATGGGTGCTGATAAATAGTGTAGCGACTACGAAACTAGGACTAGTTGGCCCCCAGCTTAAAAATTTGATTATTATATTTCTTGCTTTCTTCAATCAAAAATTATTGATCACAAAGTTGTATTGTAAAAATCCTTCTTAAGAAAAACTTAAGAAAGGAAAACTTGAACTAAATTCCGATGTACAAGTGCACAAAACCCAAATACTAATTTAAAAAATGACTTTGATTTGGGCAAAAATTTGTTGCTTTAATTATAACAAATATGGAGGCTTCAATTTTAGCGAGCACTGCCTTTGTTCTTAAAAATTTCACTATCAAATCTAAAACCACCAACTTGCAAGATTTATTTATTTTTTTATTTTTTATATATTAAATCTTTTTTTTTTTTTTTTTTGTAGCTTTGGAAAAAAAAACTAGCACATTGATCGTTTTAAATTTTCTGCATGATTCATTTTATTTATTTTTCTTTTCTGTCATATCAATATTTAAAATAGTTTTAAGAGAATTTTCTCTATTTAAATGAGTGCTATCATAAAAGCTTTGTTTTCTATAAATCGAATTCGAAGAACTCTTAGCAAATATTACAAGAGTCATAATTAAATAAAAAATTAGATCAACGTTCATTCACACATATTTATTTATAAACTAAAATTCAATAATAATTGCAATTTAAAAAATTCTGTTTACAATGATTTAACTGAACGCATCAAAATGAACTCATGTGTAGAAAAAATGTAAAGAACAAAATAAAAATTACGTCATTTTTGCCGCTTGAGTGTTTTTGCTTTTTACTTATAAAACCGTGTACCATTTATTATACAAAAGAAATAATAAAAATTGTTTTGCATTTCAAAGCAACAATCAAAATTTTTCACACGATTAAAATATTTTCTTAAAAAACTTAATTTTATTCTCAATCAAGCTTGACTTCGTTTCTCATTTTTTTGTTTTTTTTTTTTGTTTTATTCTTGGTCCAGTACTCAGGGGATAACCCCTAAATAAGCAGTGCATTGTACCAGAACTAGGAAAATAGGTTGCGAGGAGGGGGAAAGAGGGCGTAATGTTTTTGAGCATTTGGCTTGAAACTTCCAACATTATAACAGACAGGAAGTAGCGTTGCCAACTTTGAAATTTCAAAACGCACCAGAATGGGGAAAAAGCGCGTTATTTCAACAAAAACGCACCGAACTTTGATTTTTTTCTTCATTTTATAATTTAATATAATATAATATAATATAATATAATATAATATAATATAATATAATATAATATAATATAATATAATATAATATAATATAATATAATATAATATAATATAATATAATATAATATAATATAATATAATATAATATAATATAATATAATATAATATAATATAATATAATATAATATAATATAATATAATATAATATAATATAATATTTTTATATTAAAAAACACGATAACAAAACAGTCTTTTAAGCGACTATTATAATACCAAACTGGGTTAGGTAGCACCGTCTAATGGCATGCCATCAAATTCGTTCAATATCTGGAATTGGTGTTTGTCAACTTGGCGTCTAGTACGATTCTTATGCAAGCCACAGACTATGCGACTAGTTGTGCAACATGACAATGTTAGTTGTTAGATTGTAAAGTGTGTGGGGCTGTCGTATGAAGTTGTGTCTCAGTTGTACGAAATATTAAAATGTTTTGATTTTTTTGGGTAGTTGTATCGACTGGTTGTAAAATTTAGGAGCATGTTGTACAACCATATTTCGATTTGCTCTTATTTTTATATACAATTGTTGCATCTGCAGTGATCTTTACTCAACAGAATTTGTTAAGAAATGACATTGTGAGTTAATGTCGCACAATTTGTGCGCAAAAGACACAACTCGGCAAGCCAACGTGTTGTAGCGACGGTCGCATAGTCTATGGCATGGGTTAAGATAATGGTATCTTTATAATAATTATAATGATATTTTATAAAATTTATTATTCAGCAATATTACTTAATTATATTCGCTGTCGACCGAAATCAGCTGTTGCTTTTACTGCCTGATTAGGTATACAAAACTACAGCTGCTTACGGTTACTGCAGGGGATGAAATATATGGAAAAAATTTACGATTATCGGATCATTAAAAGTTACAGAAACACACTACAAACCATCAAACTGCATTGATAGCAATTCTATCAATCACAGTGTAAACTTTATTTGTGTTTTCGTAAGCGACAGTGAAAATCATTTGGCTAGAATGGTGTCTTTAAATTAATTTATTGAGATATAAGAAAATTTCCCAGAATTATAATAAATAAAAAATGATTTTTACCATAATCAATATTTAATAAGAACGTTTTGGAATTTATCAATTACCAAAACAGTAACGAAAGCACGCGCCATCGTATATACGAACTTCACTATCTGAGTCTGCATTTATTGTTATATTTGACAAACTTGGCTTGATCGTTTAATAGCAAAAGACTCTCTAAAAGCAGCAAATTTTATAAAACGAAATTTTTCTTTTGAGAATATGTAAAATACAGCAAGATTGTCTTAGTTTGTGCATATAAAATTCCGTGTCCTGATTGTGCTCTGCATATGAAACGTAAAAATTTTGCGCACTTGAATAAAATTTTTTTTTTACATTGAAATAAAAAGATGAGTTGAATTTGATTCGGTGCCACAGAAATTTAAAAAACGCACCGAAAATGTAAAAAAAAGCACATCACGCACCCACTAAAGAATTTTTCGCACAAAAATTTTTCAAAAGCACCGAAAACAACCAAGTTGGCAACGCTGACAGGAAGCACGTTTGTAGGCAACTTATTCTATAGCCGAAGCGTACGGCTGAAAAACGAATTTTCTCTGTAAAGCGTTATACAATTGCCCGGACAATCGACTACAAAAGGATGAGCTCTGGACAACGAAAGCGTGTTTCGTATAAATATGCGAGTTTCGGGAACAAGATCCCTAATCTCGTGAAAGCAAAATACATTATAGTAATGATAGAACAGAGTAACTGCATCGATGCTACAGTGAGTCAATAGAGTTGGATACTTGTGTTTAATTTATTTTTTATAAAGAAATTTGATTGAAACAGTTGAGTTTTTTATTCGCTATATTAGCTTCTAACATTGATACCAATAAAAAATTATAAATAGCCTATTTTCTATGTTTCCCAGCTATCTATATGTGGACATTTCATAGGAGCTACCCTCCTCAGTAGACTTTGGATATTGTTGGAGAATATCTTTCAAAAAAATTTTAGTTTTTTAAACAATATTTATACCCGATTTTGGGAATTCCAAAAAAAAAAAACTCAGAGCAATTTAGTGTGAAAATTGAAGTTTCCGTGGACGCAGGGGATTTTGGCAATTCCTAAAGCCGATCTTGGGAATTCAAAAAAAAACTCAGAACGCGTTAAAAGGATAGTTCTTTGGTTATATGGATAATTTAAGAAGAATCTTAAAAACAAATTGAAATTGTCATATTGTTTCCATGGTCGCAGGGGATTCTGGAAATTCCTCAAGCCGATTTTGGGAATAACAAAAAAAAAACGCAACGCGTTATACGGATTATTAGTTGGTTATATGGATAATTTAAGAAAAAGCTTAAAAACAATATTGAACGAAAAATTTGAAATTTGATATCGAAGCGTGTTTTTTAAGCAATATTTGTACCCGATTTTGGGAATAATAAAAAAAAAAATCAGAGAGATTTAGTGTGAAAATTGAAGTTTCCGTGGACGCAGGGAATTTTAGAAATTCCTGAAGGTGATTTTGGGAATTCAAAAAAAAACTCAGAACGCATTATACGTATAATTATTTGGTTATATGGATAATTTAAGAAAAAGCTTAAAAACAATATTGAACGAAAAATTTGAAATTTGATATCGAAGCGTGTTTTTTAGTTTTTTAAGCAATATTTATTTAAAGCGCACTTGATGAGATCTGGATGGTTTTTTATTTGGTGTGAAAGGAAACTTTTTTTTTTAATTTATGTACATAAATTCACATGCTTATTTATTTATATAAGTACTTATAAAAAAAGTAATTACTTACCTAGATATAAATTTTATTGCAATCTACTGTTAAACTGTTAATTTATTTATATTTCAATTACTGACTTTGTAATAATTTAAAAAAAAAAACATTATTTTAAATTACACATTTTTATTTGATTTTTGTTTTATTATTTTTTATTACTTTTTTTAGCCAGACGTCTTTTATGCACGCAGGAGGCGTCAAAATGTTGCAACAAAAGCTACAAATTTGTAAATAGCCCCAAATGCACAAGGATTGGGACTAATAAAAATCAAATTGCACTTTTTTTTTGTCGTTTCCTTGAATTGATTTTGAGTGGGATGAGGTGTTAGACAACATGTGTTGAATTATTGTTTGGTTGCAATATCGTCAAGATATTTATTTATGTATGTTTGTATGTACATATGTACATTTATAATACAAAAAATTGGTAAGTTCTTACATTTGATTTTATTGTTCCGGCAAATTGTTAAAGAAAAATAGAAAACTGAAAGAGTAATGACACCAATAAGTTGGTATTTTTAATTAAGTTAAAAAATTAAATAAGAAAAATTAAATAATTAAAAAATAAAAACCGACTAAAAGAAAACAAGAAATTAAATTGTCTCATAGCACTGAAGACTGAACAAATGCACATCAAAAGAAAAGGAATATTTCATGCTAAAAACATATGGTGTTGTTTGGCATTCGTTTTGTTGCCTCATATAATTTTAATTTTTAATACAAATTTCTTTTATACATATTTGTTGCTTTCAACCCCTTCATTTAAAATTAAACTTGCACTTGTTTCATTTTACATTTGTTGTTACTTTTACTATTTGTTATTGTTGCCCGGTTTCGTGTTTTGTTTGTGCTTTTCGGTATTTACATACATACGTTCATGCATACATATGTATATCGTAGAAGAAGAGTCTCCCCAAAATCAAAAATACATATTAACACATTCTTTTTTATTCAATTTCTTTACTATTTCTTTATTTTTTTGCTTTTTTTTTTTAAATTATTGAATTTTCCACAAGAATAATTATTTAAATTTTTATAATTAACACAAACTTTATATTCTTTAATAAAATTTAACCTACTTTTCTTTAGGAATTATTTTTTTCTATTTAGTATTTTTATAACTTTTATTTTGTATCAAAATTAAAACTTGTATCTTTTTTTTAATAAATTATTTATTTTTAGAACACCCGCGCGCACACCCATACGCTTTGAAGTTTTTCTCGTTTCTGAAAAAATATTCAAAATTCTGAAGTTTACACCTAATTTTCTTCAAGTGTTTGTTTTGCTCCTGTATTCGTTAGGAGAAACAAATCAGAGAAAACAGGGTAACTCAAAAGCAAAAGTGTGGCCATAATGAAATAAAATTATTTGAGAAAAAATGGGTGAATATTGTATACAGTGATGTCAACTGTACGGTAATTTCCATATTATACGGTAATTTTGTCCGTCAAACGGTAGCACGGTAATTGTATAGCCTGCACGGTAATTTTAAATAAAGTTTTTTTTATTGGGTTTCATTTTAAATACTTCTAAAATTATAGTTGCTTTATTAAAAATACAACAATCGTGTGATGCTCGCTGGACTGAGCACATTTTTCATTTCTCTAAAGAAGCATTCAAGTGCCTCTGGTTTTTGAAACGGTGTAATCTGTACTTCACTCCATCCCATCTCTTTACTATTTATACCACCTATATTCGACCGAAAATGGAATACAACTCTCATGTTTATGCCGGTGCCTCATAATTTATTTTGGGGTTACACAACCTTGTGCAGGAGAGAGCGAAGAAGCTCATCGGTGACAATAGGGTATCCAACTCTATTAACTCACTGGAGCCTCAACGCAGTGAGGGGTGCGTCACTCTGTTCTATCGTTACTACAATGGATTTTTCTCTGACGAGATTAGAAATCTTGTTCCCGAAACGCGCACATTTTTATGTAGCACGCGTTCATTGTCCAGAGCTCATCCAATTGTGGTCGATTTCCCGGGAAATCGTACTACGCATTACAGAGAGAATTCGGTTTTCAGCCGTACGCTTCGCTTGTGGTATAAGTGGCCCGCAAACGTGTTTCCTGTCTGTTTTAATGTTGGAAAGTTCAAATGAAATGTTCACAAACACTACTCCCTCTTTTCCCCCTCCTCGCAACCTATTTTCCCAGTTCTGGCACAAAGCACTGCATATGTAGGGGTCATCCCCTGAGTACTGGTGTAATATAACAAAAACCTGAACAAGTTAAAAAAATCGCTTTTAAATAGGTGCTACAGTATTACACAAAAATTATACAAATATATCTATTTTTTCTCCTCCTTGCTATACATATGTAACCATTTAATTAAATTTTTTTTTTTTTTTGTTTCCATTGTTACAAAAAAAAAAAAAAGAAAAACTTAATTATTTGTCATCATTGATGGTGATATGCTGAATTTGCACTCTTCGGATTTTCAAAATACATGACAACAAATAATAGTAGTAATGTATGTACATAACAATGGTTGTAATAGTTCTTGCACATTTCAACATAACTAGAAACTCTGTTCTATCCCTTTCTGTCCCCACTTACACATATTTATAGCTAATCTTAATGTATTTTGCAGAGAAGTTTATGTATGATTGACTTGTTCTTTTACTACTTTAAGTTTCTAAAATTTAATTGTCTTTCCTATTTCACTCAGAAATAAGTTTTTAAGGACATAAACTTTGTAACTTCTTTAGAGTGAACTATCATATACTAAAAGTTTCATTAATATAAGCCAATTTTGAAATTGCTTGGGACTGAAGGGACTATTACATTAATACCCATTTTCTCAATATATTCTCCAGGCGGAAACAATGTTCTCCTATGTTTCACAATAAGTGCTGCTTATCACCCAGCCTCTCCGTATGTGTCTTGCAATACATTTTTTTGCGACCGCCTCTTTTTATAGGGACATCGGGCAAGATTTCACAGCGTCCGTAAGTAAAACGACCGTTTACCGCTGTGTAAATGAAATAGCCGATATATTGCAGCGCAAATTAATGTTGAGGGAAGCTTCCCGCTAAAATTAAGATTTTGACATTAAATTTTTAATTCATCATACTGTATGTATGTACATAAATATTAAGAAATAAAGAAAAATCCAAAACAAATTAATTCAAAAGGTTTTTTTATATATTATAAAACTAAAAAAGATAAACATGTTAAACATAAAAAACAGAATAAAAGAGTTTAACATAAAAATAAATATAAATAAACTAAATTGAATTCATTAAATTTAACACAGACTTTTAAATGATATGTATGTATAGAAATGAAAAATGAACTACATTCACTATCTACCATATTCATAAAAAATAATTTTTACATAATAAAGGTATAATTAACAAATTTTGTAAGAAATATGTATGTCAAGTAAACTTTTACTAATTGCAAATTATTTTTTATGAATGCGGCAATATCTTTATATCCACTTTGTCAATTATATATTTATTAAATTTATAACTTCAACTCTTTTATTTGTGAAAAGTTTTTACAGCTCTAGCAAAAAACATCTCACAAAATTTTAATACGGAAACAAGTTTACTCACAAACTTCCAATGAATTACGTCAAAAAAGCTATTTTGACATACATTTCTCGCTTCTCAAAGATACAGAAACATTTTTATGAGAAACACCATTTTTTTGTTTCAATTCGCATAGTTTTTCTGTCAATTCCTTTGTTTCTTGTGAGAAATTGCTCGATGCGAGTAATACAGAAACGAGGCACTGACCGCATAGAAACTGTAGTATGAAAATGTTCACAAATTTGCAGGTGTGGCTGTGAGCTAAAGAACCATATTAGAACCATACTAATTTAATTTTGTTTCTTGTTCCATTCCACTTCATTCTTAAGCTGTTAATGATAATTTTAACTTTTGTTTATTTTGAATGGTAGTCAGCTGTTGGTTCTCTTTTGTAATTGTGTGATGAAAATTTTTGCGGCTTATTGAAAAACAGAAGAAGGAATTATTGTGAAATTAAATAATAATTTTTATTCAAAATAACCATATTCAACCAAAAACGTATTTCCATACGGAATTTTGTTCCAAAATGCTGAGAATTTTCAAGCCATCAAAAACACTACCTTTGGCTAAAACATCATTGTATAAACAATGTTTAGCACATATAAGTTGTACGACTGTGGCGCAGGATAAGCAAACAAATACTCCATCTTTAGAAGGTAACATAATAATGGAAAATAGGTTTTGTGCAGCCTAAAATATTTTTTGAAATGCAAAATGAGGTTATGTAAAAATTATTTTTCTTTCCTTTTATACAGAAAAGAGGCAGAAACGGGTTAAGTTCAATATCAAATCGGATAAGATTGAAGGCAGACCGCTATATTTAGATGCCCAGGCCACCACGCCACTGGTAGTCATATTTTATCATATAAATCTTAGAAGAATAATAATTTTTTTTCGTTTTAGGATCCCCGCGTTTTGGATATCATGTTGCCTTATTTCACAAATTATTATGGTAATCCTCATTCGCGTACACATGCTTATGGTTGGGAAACGGAACAAGCTGTAGAAAAAGCAAGAGAACAGGTTGCTTCTATAATAGGTGCCGATCCGAAAGAAATCATATTTACTTCAGGTGCTACTGAATCTAATAACGTTGCTGTAAAGGGAGTAGCTAGGTGAGAAAAGTTTGTTTTAATTTAAATTTATATAAAATGCATATCTGTTGCTTCTCTAGATTCTATGGTACTAAGAAAAAACACGTTATAACAACACAAACGGAACACAAATGTGTTTTGGATTCATGTCGTGCGTTAGAAAATGAAGGTTTTCGTGTTACCTATTTGCCGGTTCGTTCAAACGGTATAATTGATATGAAAGATTTCGAAGGCGCCATTACCCCAGAAACTTCCCTAGTTTCTGTAATGACAGTCAATAATGAAATTGGTAAGTTTATTTTCAATGCAGCAATACAATGGCAGCTGCTTTCATAAAAAAAATAGCATTACTGGTAAAATTTAGACCGATCGTACCGTTTCGTATCCATACCTGAAAATACCTATAATGTGGTTGTATTAGTAACGCCATGTTCAAGTACATAGACTTTATTTTAGATTTATAAAGTGGTAACCGCATGTCATTTCAGAGGAAATATTTATTTATTTATTTTAATTTTAGGTGTTAAACAGCCCATTGCAGAAATTGGAGCTCTTTGCCGTTCCAAAAAGATATTTTTCCACACAGATGCCGCGCAAGCGTATGGCAAAATTCCCTTAGATGTTAATGAAATGAACATTGATCTGATGTCAATTTCGGGTCATAAAATTTATGGCCCTAAAGGTGTTGGCGCCCTTTATGTACGCAGGCGCCCACGTGTTCGTTTAGAACCCATTCAAAGTGGTGGAGGCCAAGAGAGAGGCATACGTAGTGGCACAGTACCAGCACCATTAGCTGTGGGCTTAGGAGCCGCTGCTGAATTGTGCAGAACAGAAATGGAGTATGACAAAAAATGGATTGATAAACTTTCACAACGTTTAATAGATAGAATAACTTCAAAACTACCTGAAGTTACGCGTAATGGCGACCCACAGCAAACATATAGTGGATGTGTAAATCTTTCGTTTGCCTATGTTGAAGGTGAATCCTTGTTAATGGCTCTCAAAGATGTAGCTTTATCTTCTGGTTCAGCTTGTACATCTGCCTCATTAGAACCATCATACGTATTAAGAGCCCTTGGTGTCGAGGAAGATTTAGCTCACAGCTCAATAAGGTAAGTTTTTCGTTTTCTTTGAATTGATAAGTATTTCATTATTGTTCCCCTTTAGGTTTGGAATTGGACGATTTACTACCATAGAGGAAATCGATTACACCGCAGATAAATGTATTAAACATGTTGAACGTCTTCGCGAAATGTCTCCTTTGTGGGAAATGGTACAAGAAGGCATTGATTTAAAATCTATACAATGGACTCAACATTAATACGTCTACTCTAGCCATTAAGAACTACTTTATATATCTTTAAACTAAAAAATGCGATCTGTATTCTTTTACTTTGTTTATTTTATTTTATTCTGTTTTATATTCTTCAGTTTTAAGTACTGTATCCATACATATTAACGAGTAACCATTATTTTAAGTAGGATGACAATTTATACTTGTGTATTTTCATAAGGAAGATTTTAATTGCTTCTTTTAAATAAAAACGAACTTTGTGTTCTATTTTGAAGCTTTAGAAAAAAGTTAGCGGCCGAATTAATAATAAAAATATACGCTGCTTATCTCGTGAATTATTCATTAAACTTGTTCTCACTTTGTATATTAATGAAATAAACGCAGAATATCTGGTTATGTTTTCAAACTAATGCCAACAAGATAATTTCTCTTAATTTTTTTTAAATATAAAATATCTATTTTCATTTAGAGCTGTCTTTAAAATTTCTTCTTAAAATTAATTTATATGTGTGTCAAATTTAAACTTCTCAGTTTCACTAAGTCGAAAACGAACATGTTTTTGAAACAAACTACATAACGAGTGTACTTTAAATGTAAGTTCGACTAGTACTTATACATACATATATATCTCACGGTACAGAGCATTAGCATTAAGCATGTTGATAAATAAATAAAAATAATAACTGGTTGGATTAAAACAAGTTGCATATCGTTAGTGTCATGTAGGAAGGTTCTAATTCTTATTTTCCCTGAATCGAACTTTTTTTTAGGGATTCTACTACATTTCACATAAATATACAGCGTCACGAAAATTTAATTAATTTCATAAATATCGCTTTTACAAGCAGTTGAACAAAAAAATTACTTGTTAATGAACCTAGGTATACAGTATCCATTGTGGTTTTACTTCTCCTATAAAATTGTGATTATGTTTGTTAGGGCCCTTCTGCATGAGACCAACAATATGTATTAAATACGCGGCAAACATAGTCAAACAAATAAATTAAAGAACTCGAAGGCTGAGTTGGTTGAGCGACTGTATTAAAATGTATTTACATAATCCCGCGTTCAAATCCTATTGGGTGTCATGACTAATATAGCAACTACGAAACAGCTAGTTGTCACCCAACTTAGTATTCAATTATTTTTTCCTGTCTTCTTTGATCAAGAGTTATTGATCACGTCAATTTTATTTATAAGTTAAAATCCATTCTGGCTGAATGTGGAATTAAACTCGTAAACGGAAAAATAACGCCATGTAATATTAAATGAGTTAATTACGTGAAGGGCCATTATTACAACTGACGAATAGTTAAAATTAGGATTTTATCTTACAGATAATTTTCTTTTTTTTTATTGCGGGTTAACGTTAAACTGAAATGTTACTGATAACTTAACAGCAAGTTTATCATCATGGTAAATTTCAAAATTAACTTTAAGCATTTGAAACTGACATATTTTCTGGGGCTTTATTCTCTATTGCGATGCGAAAGTAAGTTCGACGCGAAAGGTAGATGCAATAAGAGTATAATTTGCTATTCAATGCTATTTGCGCAAACTTTTTCGCGAAATAGTTTAAAATGAAACAACACTGGTATCACAAAATAAACAATAGCGAAGAATGATTAAATAAAATGTGCTAAAGAGATAATTTAATGCGAAAACGCAATACAGGGTACCAATTCTTCGATTTTTCTTTCGCATCGCAATAGAGAGTAACCCCCCTGCTGAAAATACTGTAGCTTTAGTTGTAAAAATATGTAAAATTTAATGGTTTCACGTTAACTAATGTCAATTTTTCATTAGGTTGTAATAATGGCCCTAAATTAAACTCTAAACAAGCATACATAGACAAATTATGTGCTCGACTGAAAGTTGTAAAGTAGACTTCAAAAGTGTGAATTATCTCTAACGTGTGTATATGAATATAATTTTCAATTCGTTTAATAAAAAAAAATCAAACCTGTTTGAATTGTTCTTACAAAAAGTTTATTTACTTAAAAAATAAATATTACATCCAGCAACAATTTCTTATCTTAAATATTAATTTTTTAATATATAAGTATGTCAAGCAAAATTTGTGCGAAATTTAATTGTGATAAAACTAAATGCAAAATAACTTATTTTACTTTAAGGAGGTAAATTCTACAATCAAGCTACATATACGCACATACACTCAAAAGTAATGCTTTCAGCATTTTAAAACCTTTGATTTGGCTTTGCACTTAAAAACAACAAACATCATTGAATATGATTTAAATTATTAATGATGTTTATAAATACAAAGGTCGAAATTAGGCAATAACTTGAAGGTGAAAAAAAATTAATAGAAACATAAGAGTTTTATAACAAGCTTGGAAATGTGACCTTATTTAGTTTTTTTCGTTGTTGTTTTGCTGCTACTAGCTCCACCAAGGATCTTGCGTCGTTGTGCAAACATATGTAAATACATTTGTGGGAAGAGTGGTATATACAGCAACATTACAATCCATAGTAAAACATAATACGAGAATGTGACATTGTAGATATTGGGCAGTTTAATAGACCAAAGACCAGGATTCTTATTAGCGTAGCTTTGAGCCCACCAAAAGCACAATAGCTCTCCGGTTACTCCAATAGGATACAAAGCAATAAATGTAGTGTAACGCAGAAATACCAAAAAATGCGGGACAAAGTTAACAATGTTCATCGCATAATATCCGTAACGTATAATTTCTGTTACAGACCAGGCTAATAAAGCAATAGGTAGTCCAGGCGATATCTTACCAGTTGGTGTAGCCATTACCACACCAATTACAACCATCATACGGCTAAGAACCTGGAAAGTTGTAATTACCGGATTAGATTTAACAAAACCGCAGGCAGCATTAACGATTTCCACAAAAGCTGCATTTTGGAATACAATCACAGCAAAACGCGTGTAGTCCCATAAAGTAATGCTGGCTCGAAACTCGGATCCTTGTATCAAATAGTAATTAACTAATTGATACAGAATATAGGACCAACCTGCTACTTGTATCGCATTATAAAGAAAAAGATATGCTTTAACGGCGAGGAATTGTTCTTTGGCCGATGACTTGGTGGTTTTTGTTGGTGCCATATTTTCTTTAATAGCAAGAAATTGATTAAATGCTAACAATTTGTTTAAAAACACCTTAAGCACTGAAAACACGGACACTTTCTCTAACAATTTTTTTTAGTAGCAGGTCGAAAATGTAAATATTTAAATGCAGTGATGTTAATTTAGCGACTTTCATAAAAAGAAGTAAATAATGCGCTTATATGGTAAATTTAGATTTGAGCGTTTTTACTGCCCGTCTACATTAGACATGAAACGCCGTTAAGACACAGTTAAAACATACCTTTGACGGTCCGATTGTTACATGGTGGATTACCCGTATGTCTTGATTCTTCATTATTTTAACTCCGTCAACAAAAGCGCATCATCACTTTTTAAGTCCTTTTTATAGTTTGTGGAAAAAAATATGTTTTTACTGCAAAATTTGCAATCCAAAATAAGCATTGGAACTTTTTTTTGACAATTTCTTTTAATTTATATCCTATTATAATTAGTATTTAATGGATTACTTAAATATTTTTCCAATATGATCTACTCAATGTGTTTATGCTATGCAATACGCTTTATTGGCCTTGATGGCTATGTATTGCAATATGGAGAAATAAATAAATAAAATAAATTTGAGACCATTTTTACTTTTTTCATATTAAAATGTCATTTTCTGTTAAGACAAAGCTTTTAAAACATACGTCTTAGCAGCCGTGTCAAGACGGCAAGAAAACAGTAACATTTGCAGTTTACACCTGACAGTAACAGTATTTTGCTGTTCCTGTTAGTGTTCTCATGTCAGGTGTGGACAGCACTTTACACAAAATAAACTTGATGGATGTCTAATATAATTTCTCTCCTCGTTTCATGTATTGTTACATAAAAAAACAATTTTGAAAACGTTTATTTTCAAAAATAAAAAAGGTAAAATGAACACATTTTAATCATTTTGAAAATATCTAAAATTATGTATATAACTACTTTTCACCAGAATTTGAAAAATACTTTTGGTTACAACTTTTATTGTATAGGCCGGGGCACATAGAATCGATCGTACGTTATCCGTTTCCTTTTTCAACTAACATTAACGTATATGAAGTATGAAGTTAACACAATCGGTACTTTGTTAAAGTACCGATTGATTAAAACCTTGCTGTATTTTTCAGACAGCACAGAAAATCGAACACAATTTGTTTTTAATTTATTTAATTTTTTAGCAAACAAATAAATCAAAATATACAAAAAATATAAACTGATAATTGTTAAAGTCCTCAACGGAGAAGTACGAAATGTGATAAAGCTCATATATGAATTTCAATTTATTTGCCAGTTGAAAAAGACAACGTGCAAAGTACGACTGATTCTATGTGCCCCGGCCAATATTTTGTATAATAGTAGTTTTTAAAAAGCAATAATTAAGAAAAGGTCTCTAAAACATTTTCCAAAGCAACTGTTTCCTATTACACTTTCTGAAAACGGTGATTTTCAAAGCAAGCGTTTTTCCTCACGTATTTAAATACCTCTCTTTTATATTGTTTGTACATACATACATATCGCTCCTTTATTGGAACGTAGTCATAATTCAAAAAAGCTTGTTTCGAGAAAAACAAAAAAAAAAGTTTTAGAAAAAATTTTTAGAAAATATCTTATAAAGGAAACAGTTTAAAAGTAATTTGAATAAATTTTTGGCACAATATAAAAAGTAGTACTGTTAACAATTAGTTAGTTCGAAAAGTCCATTTTTTGAGATATGACTATGTTGCAATAAAGGAGCGATATGAACACGCTCCCTGCTTTTGACAAAAAAAATTATCATTTATGACTTGTTTGTTTTACTAAATATTAACTTTATATTTAAAAATTCAGAAATTATTTTGATGCACAAAACTTTTGTGTGTAGTTAGGTTACTCTTTTTCGTAAAACTTCCCCTGTGCAACATAAATGCTATATTCATGAACATGTTAAAGAATCAACTCTTGTTGTCCATTGAGCCGTAATGGCAAGTCTGTTAAAGATTATTAGTATTTTTACTAATCAATATATTTGAAAGGTCCTTCTTTAAAAGTTCTTACAAAAATTAACATTTTGTAAAGTGATAGATTTTTGCAAAAGAGAAATTTACTAAAACTATTCGCAAACTGAATGTTTCCAAACTTCTTTAATGTCGAACTCAAATGACAATCAACTTTGACGTTTTGTGCCTGCAATAATTGTTAACGAAACTTCATTGACAATTATTGTCAGTGACAATAATTGTCAGCACAAGCAGAACAAGCCAATACAAATACAAGCCAAGCAATCAAATGTATACAAAAAAAAAAAAAAAAAAACGAATACATACACAATGCTGTGTATACGTATACATATTATGACAGATTAATTAGTCTCGTCTGTTCTTAAAAGAACAAAAAATTGCTCGGACTAAAAATTGTTCTTGTCTGTTATAACTCAATCACAAATTTTTACCCATTCACTTTTCTCGCACACGCAGGTCTACTCGTAGTTAAATTTGCTCGTTTGTTGTCAAACAAACAAACATTGCTGCCATGTAAATAATTTAAGCAAACCAACTGGATCATTACAAAATTAAAACGTAAGCTTTAGCTGATTTATTTGTTAAATTATATATTAATTTATTAAAATAATACCAGAAATGAAAATGTTTAATATTTTATATATTAAACATTGATATAAATAAAATATTGATAATAAAAATTTACGCCTACTATTTCCTAAATATATTCTAGCGTGAAGAACACTATAACACCAATTTGTAAAGAGAACATAAATTTAAAATAGAAACAAATTGTGGGAAGGAAACAAATGGTTTGAAATGTACACGCCGGCAACAAATTTAAAATGAACTTTCGCTCGCATTTGTAAACAGAAGAGGAAATTGCAAGAGATTCGCTAATAATACGTATGAGATTAATTGCATGTCTAAATGCAGTGCTAGCTGCTAAAACGTGTGTGTTTTACTTGCGGTTTACGCGTAAATTTAAGTTAATGCTAGGTATGAACCCTTGATGCTGAATTATGGTTAAAGTTTCAATCCGCTTGTCAAAACATTTAATTTGAAAGCTCTGTTATAGCATAAATTGACGTTTAAGTATAACAAACCGCCTTTTAAAGTTGTTTTTTACCATTTGAATAAAAAATTATAACTTTAACATCACTATATGTGCGACCACTCAAACAAATATGTTCTCAAACAGCAAGCCATGTTATAACTGCTTTTGTATATTGGGGTAGACTGCATGGTATTATCAGCTTACTTTCAACAATAGTGTACAAAGATTAGAATAAACAACTATAAATAATAATGCAGAAAATTGTGACACAAAGTTCAAATATATTAACTTACAAAGCTTACAACAGAGAAAAATTTGTAGTGTACATACGCGTATGCCATTAATTTCACTCTTAAAGGTATTTAAGGATTTACAGCACATCAGTTTTAATATACACGTGCTGTAACGACAAAATAAAAATCGTAGCCACAGAGTACACTTTGTGATCGTAGCGACACAGTCTACCAAGTAAATTCTTTTTAACTATTCAAATAGAACAGATAGCTCGCAAGGGGATACTCTAATTTAGGAAGTGTTTGTAAAGTATGAGTTTATTATTGTTTGTTGTTTAAACTCGCTTGTTAGAACTAAATGGAAAAATTTTAGTTGATTTGTCTCTAAATTAAAATTATTAAACAATGAATAGAGAAGCTGACTTGGAATTTATAAAGCTTGTGCAGAAATATCCTATCATATATGACAGAGAATATAATCGTGGTCAAAAAAATTCTAACATGAAAAATCAAGCTTGGGAGGAAATAGCACAAATTCTCAAAAAATCTGAAATTGCATGTATAACCCGATGGAAGTCCATTCGTGATCGTTTTGGCAAAGAATATCGACGCCAGCAGGAAAATTCGCAAGATACTACAAATTGGGAGTTATTTCCGCATTTGACATTTCTGAAGGACCACTATAAACAAGGGTAAGTTTATAGTTTGGCCAATTTTAAATACAGCTGCGTCTAACTAAATTTTTATTTTGTAAAGAACTGTTCGCAATGATGCCATAGATTCAATAAAGTATGCTCCGCGTGTACGAAAAACTAAACCAAAAAGGGACGATTATGGAAGTGCTGAAACTGAAGAAGAAATAAAGCCAGAAGAATTAGCTTTAAATCACAATATAATCGAATTGGTTAAACAGCATGACGTGTTGTATGATCGTAAAAGAGTGAGAGATTCAAAGAATTTGGCAGCAAAAAATGAAGCCTGGTCCATAATAGCTAACACCTTGGATGTTTCAGGTATTTTAAAAATACTCGTATATATATTTTTACTGTATATGAAATCAAATCGTATCTATTAACAGAGGAGGTATGCTATACAAAATGGAAAAAATTAAGAGAACGGTTCTCAAGGGAATATCGCCAGCAACAATTGAACCCTGAAAGACCTATTACTTGGATCTATTATAACAGCTTAACATTTCTACAAAGTCATTATAGAAAAGGGTTAGTATATGAACTAAAACAGATTGCGGCAATCAACTGTTTTCTTTTTTCAGAATTCCATTACCAGTTGACGAAATAAGAAGCAAATCTAAATCATCTCCTGCTACCAATGACAATCCGTGGGGAGATGATTTAAAAGAATCCTATAGCTATGCTGAAAGTGCTGAGCATGAAAATGAAGATCAGGACAGTAATGAACATTTGATAACAGAGGAGACAGTCATAAATGATTTTGATGAGCTGCTATATATCGCTCCGAAAAAGCAATGTCTGTCAGATAGTCAAGATGATTCTCCAATTCAAGTGGCCTATCATGTTACAAATGATGCTAATACGCATTCAATAGCTCAAACATCTTATACTGCGACAGCGGCAAACACGTCAGCTTATCCAACAGGTTTAAGTGAAAATTTATCTTTTTCAAGCCCCACGGAAGCCGAACAGAAACTTCAAACCGTCATAAATAATATGGAGTGTGTTTTGCGTCAGTCGCAAGATTGTTTAAAGGCAGTTCAACAGCAAAAAGAAACATTCAAACAGGAAATCTTAGAGAAAAGTAATAATATTAATTTACAGACGGATATGTTACAAAAAGTTCACGTTTTACTTGAAGGCCTGAACCCGGAACAACGTAACAAAGCGGAGCGCAAAATTTTACAGTTTTTATGTGAATGCCAAATTAAAATATTAAATAACCAAGAAATTAATGACGTGACGCCTGTAAATATATACTAGTATGTTTTCTTTAAGATTTTATTTTATTAAGATGAAATAAAAAATATTACTTAATTTGTGTTAATACAATTTACGTTTTTTACTGCTAGAAATGCTTTCATTAATGAAAAAGTAAAAAAAAATCATAACTTTTTAGAATTTTCGTACAATATAAAAAGTCACTTCAGCGGGACCTTTCTATGTAGAGGTTTGTGCTCAAAATTATATTTGCAAACAAATATTTAAACACTAGACTGAAAAAGTTAATATATAGACATGTTCTGCGAATTCCTATTTGTGAGATCGAACTCACAAAAAAGGTATTCTGCAAACAAAATATTTCTGATTTTTGTGATTTCAAAACGGTAAGTTAACCTGTAATCAATTTGAAATCACGCTCTAGTTTTTGCAGATATTTTGTTATTTTACTCCAGTTTAATAATTTACAATATTAATAAATAATTTACAATATTAATAAATAATGTGTTTTTTTATTGACATTTAAATAAAATTACATATTTTATACGAAAAAAAAAAACAATACGTTTAGGTATTTTATATATTTTTTTTTCAAAAACTGTTATATTCTTTTGTGGTTTACGTTTATGGTTTTCTCTCACCTTACATATTTATATTAACTCTATTTTACAAATAGCAACGCGACAAAAACTATCCACCTTAAAATATAAATATCAGTAAATCAACACAAAAAGTTGTTGTTTCTTACATTTTGGAGAAGTATGATTTAGAAAATCACAAAAAATTGTGTTATGTAGGTACAAATCACATTTGTGCTTTTGAAATGGTATGTACTTTGAAATCACGTGAGTTTTAGGACACGCCTGATGGGCTATATATTTTTATATGTAAGTATATCTATTTCACAATCGTTTTTGTTTCATAAAATTTTAAAAACAAATATATTGCAAAAATAACATACATATGTACATATGTAAAAAAATATTATTTTTGGTAATTTCAATAGATTATTTCTCTATGATCTATTATAACTTTTGTTTTCTAGTTCCATGACATACCTATATGCAGCTATGTTTTGTTAAGATTTTTCTTAGTAAAAGGTTTTTGACTTATATTAGATATGTATATTGAAAAAAAACTACTTTTTACAATAGCTTTGACTTGCATTTTGCCGAATTTAACTGTCAGTAATTTTAATACATTCCACACAAATATACCCCATCACAAAGATTTAATGGAATAGTATTGTAATGTATTAGTAACTATAAAGTTGCAAATAAATCTGCACAGTATAGGACGCACAGCATGGGCGGAGTAACGTAGACCTTATGCCCACGATGGTATTAACAGTATTTTTCTTGCGGCGCTGTGACTAACTGTACCGACCTATGCCTTCGCATAGGAAATTGCCGTTCGGTTAACAACGAAATACCTCACAAAAACTGTAAACTAATACAGTTAACCAATGAGAGTGAGACGCAAAACTCTCGAAGGCCAAACAACAGCGACAAGCCTGACCGCACTTAAGAAATAATTACGATGACGCGAGAGCTGTTCCCCAGCCCAGAGCTGCTTTACGACTGGGTTAATGGAATAGTTTCCCACCACATTATCAGGATACCAAATAAATAAATAAAGAGTGCTTTCACATTAGGTAACTTACATAGTTGCGCAATTCCATTTTTTGTTTTTGTTTATTTCCTTTTAAACTTCCTTTTGTGTTCACATACAAATATTTAGTTGCGCAACTTTCATTTTGTTTTACTTAAATTTTCTTAATATTTTGGACGGCCCAAAAACTAAACAAAAGGAAATATTAAAAACAAGAATATGCGAACAAAACGAATTGCTGAGTACAAGCAAGTCTGTACTTAAATATCAGCAATTCTTCCCCCTTCAAGCTGCCCTTACCTCTCACATCTACAGCCACAAGACTTGGGCAAGAGAATTGCGCAACTAAGTTGCCGAATGTGAAAGTGCTCAAACGATAATTTGTTCAAAAAAAATACATTGTGATAAATACAATGTTTGTTGTTCTTTCTTCTCTTGTAAAGTTAGATTAGGTTAGTTAGGGACTTTCTACAAGAGACCGACGATATATCACATTGCTTAACGTATATATCAAATTTCTGTTTGCATATATATGTACACAATCTTTCCAACTGGGGGCTTTAAATTTTAAAAATTATTTTAGAGCTTTTTTTTAAATTTCATAGTCGTCAACATTGTATTAACCTGACAGCCAATTTTACTCCATTTTAATACAACGATGTGACGTGAGTCAATTTTTATTCGAAGAAACTACGGGGCCGCACGCAATGCAGTGAAAATATTAAATTATTTATTATAATAAGAAAAATTTAAATTTTAATAAATTTAAATTAGGTAATATTAAATTCGCTAGTCAAATTTTATATTTTCCTGAATGTTATAGGAGCAAAGGCACATATTTATAAAGAAGTATATCAAACGTCGTCTGCCAATAAAAGAGTCAAAAAGACAAAGAAGAAAAAGCAGAGGAGTAGCTGAAGTGCGTATGTTTGTTTAATTGTGTGTGGCAGTGTTTTTTTTTCATATGTGAAATGTGTTCGTTAATGTTGGTGTGCGCAAAAAGTGCTGGAATTTCAATTTAAGTCAAAAAAGCCGACATCAGCAGCAGAGCAGTTTATCGTATAAAAAATTAAAATTGCAATAATCACAAGACGTGAAGAAAGTGTTTAAATACTAAATATTATTAGAAAAACAAACGTATGCATATCTTTTGTGGATCCAAAATATAAAAAGCTTTTGTGAATTTCGGCCAAGTGGAATGACTAAAAGAGGGCGGTGCTGCTACTAACGTTGAAAAAAAGAACAGAAGCGCAGGAAGCAAACAATAATAAAAGCAAAGAACCACATGCAAAATTAGTAAAATCTATGTTGTACTTATAATTGTTTTAAAAATTAGCACAACAACAATTTAGCAATACGCAGCACCATTCCAATAAACGCTCATAATCTACTTCGAACATAATTTTTCATTTCAACATCAACATTTTTGACTGCTTTGAAGGCTACAAACCAAAATTTAATTTACAATGATTTTGTTGGAAATCAATAATCGCATAGTCGAGGAGACTCTACTGGTTAAATTCCGTAACGCTCTAGCCGGGTGAGTAATAACATTGATAAGAAAACTGTCAAAGCAAACACTTATCGCGTTTATCATTATTCTATTAAATTTAATATGTGCTTTTATATTCCTTTTATGTACTTATGAATTCGGGTGTAGCTACATTTATTTGCAGTAGTACATATGTATATGTATCTACGGGCATAAATGCATGTATGTTTATATAAGTGTTTATTTTTTAAGTTTACATTTAATAGCTTTGACAATGCATATGTATATGCCTATACAATACATACAAACGTACATCAAATGAAAACATATGTATATATGTGTGTATACATATGTTTGCATGCAATATGACTGCATGTTTATAAACATTTTAATAAGTAGGTACATACATCCATACATACAATCATACATTACATATATTAGGAATACTTTCAAGAGTGGCATGTACATACGTACATACGTATGTATGTACTTTAAATGACAATGAAGCTGTATCAATAATTTTTCGGATGTTCTTTTTGTCAAAAAATATGATGTTAATTGCCTACCATAGCTGGAAAATCTCATAATGAAATTAACTTAAATAAATATGTATGTGCATTTCACAAACGTTTCTACCAAAAACAAAAAAGTCATACGTTTGTATTGATTTTGTACAAGACCAAAACCAAAACAAATACTATTAAAATTACAAGAAACCAAAAAAAAAAAAAAAAAAAAACGATTTTTATATCTTACCTGTTTGCTAACGTTGCCAAAGTGAAGAATTTACCTAAATTTTGAAGACTGCGAAATTAGATTAGATTAGAGGATATTTATTTTGTTTAACTTTTTGTTTCTCTCAAAATTATGGTATTTGAGAATTAGTATTCTGATAAATATGTGAACTAATTGCAAATGCTTAATGATGTTAAACTTGGTTCATAGAATGATAATTGGTTTCAAACATTTTGCACAGTACCTACAATACATGTGCACACAGTTACATATACGGCCCAGCTAGCATTTTCAATCGTAGAAGACTACTGGGATTCTCAAGAAGAGTTTGTTTTGATCGACGACGAGTTTATACTTTAATCGCAGGCGAACTCTTGCACGGAATCAACTGTTACAAAAACTGATTGTTCTATCACAACTCCTCAAAAGGCTGTAATGTTAGTCATAGAGGGTAAAAAGATTAATAAAAAAATTATTTTTTTCAAAAGAATAAGGAAACAAATATCCATCACCACGGCATTAAACATTTGTAATACAATTATTAAACCTCATTTTTAATTCTGTTCCACAATTGTGTATTCATGCTGCACGTCACAACAAATCGAGCGCTTCAAAATAAAGCAATGCGACCAATTCTTAAATGTAATAGATATACCTCAATTCACTTTATGCTACAATCGCTCAAATGGCTAAATATAAAACAGAGTATTGCTTTTATATTTAGCATTGCATTAAATTTCATCAAAAAACTGAAACGAGGAGAAGCACCGCAATATTTAATAGTACAAATTTCATATGTGGGGGAAGTCCAACCTTATAACCTGAGGACTATGAACAATTTCAGAATCGAAAGAGTTAATTCATCAGCCATGCAAAGAAGTTTATTCTACAAAGGATTACAGCTTTACAATACTCTACCGGGATATGTAAAAAACGAGCAAAATATAAACCAATTTAGAAGTTTTATATCAAATTTTGTTAAATTAAATATACAATAGGCTTTTATTAATTCAAAGATTTATTTGTTTGTAAAAAGTATTTTAATGCTAATAAAGAAACTAAACTAAAAAAAAACTAAACTAAAAAAAACTAAACTACAAAAATCTAATATAAAAAAAAATAGTTTTAATCGTCCAACAATCATTCCAAAATTAAATGCCAAATGTTTCCGAAAATATGTAAAAAATAAATAAAAAAAATATATGTTTTTGTTATTGTTACTCGTTAGATAATCGTCAGAAAATTCTTTTATGGATTGAATATTAAACACAATCGTCTAACAAAGTAAGCTGGACAACCTAGACTATTCCGGGGTATCCAGCGGCCTGGCTACCTAACAAACAACGAATACTAGCTGGGCACTAATTTTGGAACAAAATTCGATTGAAATAAATTTTTATTACAGTGGACGACGTCCAATGATACGTACGCACTTTTATTTTAAATGCATGAATATTCCAGTAGCATTTTGCATTGGCTGTTCTTGAGTACGTATACAAACAACGAAATTTTTTGAAAGAAAATGCTTGATTTACATTTATTTGAAAAACAGAAGGCACAGTTTTTGTTGATCT
Source organism: Thecocarcelia acutangulata (assembly GCA_914767995.1). Classification (NCBI taxonomy): domain Eukaryota; kingdom Metazoa; phylum Arthropoda; class Insecta; order Diptera; family Tachinidae; genus Thecocarcelia; species Thecocarcelia acutangulata. The sequence goes on along the minus strand of OU612097.1, from coordinate 96,169,115 downwards.
AAACCCCCGCTAAAGAATAGCAACTGGAGAATTTACAAATGTGGAAGATCTCTGTACGAGTGGTTTCTAAACTAAAGAAAGTTTCATATTCCAGTAGGAAGTAAGGAGTTAAAATCTAAGGGTTTGGAATTTCATAACAAGTTTTATAAGGCCAACGTTTTTGGCAGTGAGTACTGGCTTACCAAATACATAATATGTTGAATAAACGTTGGCCCAATAGTACGAATCTTGCAGCATTACGAAAAGGCCTGACATATAATTCGTACTTAATAATGAAAAACTGTTTGACAAAAATAAGTCTAAATAATACCTAAAAAGTTGGATAATAATAAAAATGAGAAAATGCTTAAGCAAAATGGGAAAATATCTGATTGCATAAAATAACTTTGATTGGGGTATTTTTTTTTTATATAGTATTTCAAATAGTACCAAAAATGTACTATTGTACCAACTTTACCATCACTGTCTTAGAACAAGCAGCTCCTTCACAGGTGTCGCTTTTGATTAAACTTTGTGATCAAATACCCCCTAATGAGTATATGTACATACATATATACATTCAAAACGTATGTACACATACGTATATATACATATATATTTACCAGTGTCACACTTGCATTTACTTCTTTAGTAAAGCATTGAATGACTCAATAATTGTTTGATGTGAAAAATAACCGAGTTAATAGAAACAAAGTGATTAATATAATAAAATGCATTTAAATACATGCATACATACATATGTATATATACATACATTGGCATAATGAGAACAGTACACAGTAGATTTAATTTTATGATATAATAAAAATATATAACTGTCTACAAAAGTATACCCATAAAAGATAATAAAGCCTTATAACACACATATATATGTACATACATATATCTATAGGTATGTAAGTATGTATCGTATACGTAATAAATGACATATTGCATACGCACATTTTTTTTAAATATAAACCGGAGGTACCCATATGTAGATTAAACTGTACAAACTATAATATGCGTTCCTTATCGCCATATTTACTGTATGCAATACAGTATGTATGTAAATACGTGCATTGTTATTATATGGCTATGCATGTGTGTATGTACATATATTTGTATGCCCTCTTTTACTACGGCTAATATATTGAATGAAACGTAATGACATGTTTTTCTATGCATAGGCGTGCAGTGTACGTATGAATGCATGTTTGTTTATTTACTATACATTTTATCACATTTGTTTTAAATGTAAAGTTCATATAAAATATTTAATATTTATACATTGTATGACACATTCCTATCGGGATGACATTGAATCCGCATTTATTATGACAAATGGCGTTGTTTCACTTTTTTAAATTTCGATCGTTTTGGTTTTTTATTTATTTTTTGCTCAAATTCTGAGTCATTTTAAATTTTTAACAGCTTTGATGTTTAAAAACTTTAAAAATGCATAAATTTTAAAACACGTTTACTAAAAATTCGTAAAACGGATTATTTAAAATTTCTAGTGAGGTCACTTCTCGAGTATCGAGGCTCTGACGTGGCCCAGATATGATAACAGTATGACTATTAGGGGCCTGCCCCGAAGGAGGTTGCATTCTGCTATGGCGATACTGATGGGTCATTGCCTCATAGGGTCACAGGCGCGGAGGTTAAATCTCCGATTTAATTACTTCTGTAAAAGTTGTAAAGATGAGGAGTACAGAGTTTTCAGTACTTTCTTTGTCTATGTCCAGTTCTTTCCTATCTAATGGCTTTGTATCTAGAAAGATGCTGCAGGATTTGACGGAGGTATTGAAATGTGATGTAAATGGAATGGACTCCTTTATCCGATTCTCTGGTTGGTTTTAAACCAGTGATATGTAGATCTGGGGCTAGATTCCGCAATAATTTTTTTTACCAGCGAACACTCAAAATAAAATTCTCCGACAGGCACAGTGTTCACTTTTGATTAAAAAGCGATTCCGTAAGAAACAATTAATTTTATTGAGCTATATGTGTTACTTAAGGCTGAATGATATGCTGATTTGTCAAATTAACTGTCTCATAAGTTGTTTAGTACATAATTTTCATATTCATATATAATCTGCATTGTACAGATATGTACATATGTTTTTTACATATAGTTTTTTAGATTATTGTTATGAATATATCATGTATATTGAACATGTACTTATTTTATCTTAGGCTGAATTTCTAGGTATATATTATATTACTGAATTGATAGAATAAATAAATAATCCTTTTGTTTCACCGAAGATTTTTGAGTGAAAAAATTATTATTCAGTGTACACTTTGTTAAAATTATTCATTCTCACCATTGCGGACACAAAAATCAAAAGTGAACACTGAAATTGGTGAACATTTCAGATTTCATCGATTTGGTCCCTGCTGTAATACATATCACACCCAGGCAACACAACTGGCCCAAATTGGAACCAAGTGGGCTGGCTTTTCAATGGCTACCTGCCTGTTAAACCTAACCTAACCTAAGATTTTAATGCAAATTACCTACATGCAGGGTGGCACAGAACTACCCTTATGGGAAATGGTTAAAACTCTGTTTTCAATTTAGTTTCCAAACGGAGTTGAGCTCTGTGAATGGCTGATAATATCAATTTGCAAGAGCATAAAAAATGTTTATTAAGTATTGACAGGCATTTATAAGAGAAAAGTTGATATTTTTGTTTTTGTTTTGAAAGTTTAAGATAAAGAAATATTTCTCTCTAATGTACGAGTATTTCTTTACATATATGTACAATAATTTTTCAGTTTATCATTTGCTGGCCCGTTTTTACGTTTTCAAATAGCAAACAGAATCTTGGCTCGAGTTTAAAATTGTGCAGTATGAATATACATATGTAGCATATGCATTTCTATCCAGACTATAAGTTTTACAATTCTCACTTTAGCTTTGAAATTTTATAACTTCCCATTTTCTAATAAGAAAAATTTTAAAAAGTAATTCCGGCTCCATAACAGTATTCAATGCAGGTTTCAATGCTTTATGAGCATATACATTTGATATATTTTATTCATAAATATTATCTCTCAATATCTGCGACAATAAATTCATACATCAAGATAAAAGAAAATATGGATGGATATTTATAAAATTCCATGTAGACATTATCTTGAACAAACAAAGTACGACAAAATTATATTATACTATAGTGCGGTGCAACATCATCAGAGTGGCTGCAGTCTACATTGAATTTGTTTCTCCCTTATTCATTTTAGCAAACGTGTTTTTTGTTTATAAAAACGTTGGTAAATAAAATAAAAATAGAAAAATTTTTATTTCTGGAAATCAATAACAACAATAAATTTGCACAAAATTATAAACACATAAAGCAACCACTTGTTTTCAAGGGACGTTTGCCTTAAAACGCTAAGGTTTTTTGTAATTGCGTTTCTCAACAACGAATGTCATAGATTATTCACAATTGTGTTCTTTTTTTGTTCTGGTGTGCAGATTTGTGGGGACACAGATGTCAAATCAGCTCGAATGAGAAACAAACATTCGCCGGGGAATAAATAATACAATTTATTAAATTATCTTCATTCCAAAGAAATATTTATTACAAGTGTTTGTCAAAATAAACATTTTGTCGTCACAATAAATAAATGGAGTGATGTTTAAGTAAGGTTATGCTAGTTTGAATATTTTGCCTGCTGTTTAAAAAGTCAGCGCACAGGAGCCTAATATAGCTCCATTATTTTGCCTCAGAATGATATACAGCTTGACGCGTAAATTAAATTGCTGTTAGAAATTCACAGGAACATCGTGAATTCTATAACATAACAAAACTCAAGTTTTAATAAATAAATTAATATAATATAAAAATGCTACTCTTGCTTATCCTTTTTTCTTTGTTTATATTTTCAGTTTAAAACCAGAATCTATAGATGTAAAAATAGCAGATTTTGATGGTGTTTTGTTTCATATTTCTAACGTAAATGCAGATAAAACAAAAGTCAGAGTAAGTATTCAAATTTCCATAATTTTTCCAATAAGTTTAAAAAATTTCTTATGTTATCAAAACATTTTTCACCTTAAGTGCATTCATAAACCTGTTCACTTCATTATTTCGAAGAAAGAGGGGGGAACACTGCATGGTACTAAACTCAAAACATAATATATTCATAAGCGTTGCAAAAAGTAACTTTGTGTTCGTTAAACACCTGGCTAAAAAAATATATCTGAAATAAGTTACGAACATTTTGCAACACTTCCTCAAAATTTTAATTTTGTAAAAATATTTTCGAGTTTTAATTGCAGTGTGCCATTGTGCATTGATATCAATGTACACTTCTAAATGTAATTTATAAAGCGGAAAGCAACAGCGTTATACATACATACATATTAAATACATTGTTTTTAACCGCTTACATTTTGCACTAGGTGGTCCAAAAGTCATCATAGTGCTACAGTTTTAAAAACTTTTTCGTTCATATATTTTTTAATAATTTTTTTTTATAGTATAATATATATGCAAAAATGGAAAACAATGTCACTTAATCACCCCCCATTTTCAGTCGAAATTGGGAAATTAATGGACTAACGCGGTCGCCAGATTTGTCAGCTTCCGAGTATTCTCTTAGGGGTTATGTACGCAATTCCAAGACAATCCAACAAAATTGTTGCAAAACTTTAGGCGCCACCGTCAAAAATTTTGAGAAATGTTCAGGGAAATATTGTAATTCGGTATCATTATTGCAAAGCTCGCATATTGTGGCATTGTTTTCCATATTTTGTGTAAAAAAAAACATTTTATATTTATAACCCAACAAGAATGTTATATAAGCTCGAGGTCTATTCTGTTTCTTATACCATGTTTCCACTACAAAGAAAAACACGTGTTTTGAGAAAAACATGTCGAAGTGTTTTCATTATGAAATTAAGTGTTTTTATTTTCGAATTTTCCAAATTGATATGAAGTATATTTTTTTTCATTAAAATCTTTTTTATGTTTAAAAAAAAACTATTATAACTTATAATAAAAGTAAACCTGATAGGAGTATTTAAACTTCAAAATTTAGGAATAGACCGACAAAGCTAATTTAAAAGTCACAAGTGGCTATTGTAGGGGTAGTAGATTATCATAAAATGGCGTAAACTGGGAAACAATCTATAGGTGTATTTGCCAGGACAGACGTTAATAAGGGTACAAGTTATTTACAAGCACGCCTCTTAAATTTCCGGATCAAGTGTCGAATTGAAACTGCTAAACTTAAAAAATTTATAATCCAATATGTATTTGAACAAAAAAAAAAAATTTTTTTATTATAAAATATTTTCAAACAAATAAAACTTATAAATGTAAACCTAAAAGATAATTTAGAAATTGTGGTCAGTCTATCGATCTACGTAACACTGTTTGGTATAGTAGTAATCAAGTTTCAACAAATAATTTTTAACAGGCTTCTTTCTCTTGAACTTTCCATTCAATCTTTCGATTTTGTTTCCAGTTGTTGAAAGTTTTCTACTATTCTAGAGAGTATGATTCCATCATAATTATAATTTGGTCTCTCAAGGTCATTAGCAGAGTAAATTGGTAGACAACATTTTCGAAGTGTTTTGCCACAAAACATGTAGCTTGAGGTGTTTTAATCTTTTCAAAAATGTATAGGATTTGTGCATGTTTTGAGCAAAGTATATTGAGAAATAAGCTATTCAAGATTAAATAAATTTAGTTTTTGCAGCATAAGATCTTGCTTGTTTTTCTTTTTTTTTAATTAAATGTATTTTAGCATCATCAGGAAAAAAGTAAAAAATTAGAATCAAGAGAACTTATTTTATATTTTATAATCCAAAAAAATTAATCATATAAAAAAAATGAAATTTTGAAATCCCACCACTTCTTCGATAATTTTTGGCCCACCCCGTATTTATTGGAATAAAAATTAAATTAAATAAATTTTATGTTTCTTAAAACTTTGTTTGTTGTTTTCTGTATTACTTCATTTTAATTTATCACTTTAGATCAGCATTTCCCTAAAATTTTATCAACAATTGCAAGAACATGGTGCCGATGAGTTGCTCAAGCGTGAATATGGTAGTCTCTTAACTGACACGGAAGATGGTTAGTATAAATAAAGAAAAAGAAAACGCTAAATTACTCTCATTTAATAACGTTTTGCGTTTGTTTTTATTCATATTCTTATTTTTGTACAGGCTACAATGTATCCGTACTTATTAATTTAGAAGACATACCCTCTGATTGGGAAGAAGTCGCCAAGAAAATTGGCCTGTTAAAACGTAACTGTTTTGCCTCGGTTTTTGAAAAATATTTCGATTTTCAAGAACAAGGTGAAGAAGGACAAAAACGTGCTGTTATCAATTATAGAAATGATGAGACTTTGTAAGTTAATTTATTTTTATATAATTTCATGATTTTGTTTTTTTAATTTAACTCTACTTTCGTATTTTAAGATATGTGGAAGCCAAAGCGGATCGTGTTACTGTAGTTTTTAGTACCATATTCCGTGATGAGGACGATGTTGTTATAGGTAAAGTGTTTATGCAAGAATTACGAGAAGGTCGGCGTGCATCGCATACTGCACCACAAGTGCTCTTTTCTCATCGTGAACCACCATTGGAATTGGCTAATACGGATGCTAAAGTTGGCGATAACATTGGTTATGTAACATTTGGTAAGTTGGCGACTTTGATAAACAAAAAGCTAAGCAATTTCCATAGTAATAAAGTTTCAAAGGCAAGAAATTATTTGATATGTAACAACGGAAATATAAAAAATTGAATTCTGAGGAAAGAATTTTTGGCTTATAAAATCGGGGGTACATTTTGCTGATATATAGTTTGAACGCATTTTCTATTAAGGGTTTTACAGGTAAAAAATTTAACAATTGATGGATAAACATAAAAATTTTACTAATTATTTATGTAAATACAGATTACGTTTAGTAATACTTGTATGAATATACCAGCCAATAATATTATACAGTTCAATATAAATGTTACAAATTCTTCATAAAGGATCTGCATTGGCATAATTTTGATGATAATACTTTGAGAAACTGAGGTAGAGTATAGAGTTGAGTTCATGAGCTCTTTTGAAAGAGTGCTCGTTTTAGTTCAGCTCTTTTTACTGAAATATGTCTTTCTTTTAGTTCAATAGTTCAGTGCTCCGTAAATAATATTTTCAATGAACGGCTCTGTTCAGGTTTCATGATAAAGAAAAGCAAAACAAAATTGCTGTAAACAAATGAAAAGTACAATTATTATAAGGATTAATAAAAGGTGAGATTAGAAATTTTCAGGTGTGATGAAAAATAATTTTATTAAAAAGAAAAAAAAAACCGATATATTTGTGATGATGTCTCGATGTTTTCATATTCAATTATGGTCGCATATCATATCATTTATTTTTATAATACAAAAAACCAAAGTAAAATTGTGTTGTCTAATATTCTGTATAGTTGTATATAACATAGATATGTACTTTTTACGTCAAATTCTGGCAGCACTGTTTGACTACTTCCGTATACATATCTACCAGAAAGAAACATAAACGAAAAAGAAAACTTGAAGACAAAAGGAAGAAACATGAACTACGGAACTAAAAGAGCTCGCAGAAATGATCGGCTCACTTAGCTCCCTGAAGTGAATAGTTCAGTGACATTAGTTCGTTCGCGAACTACCCAACTCTAGTAGAGTACTTATATTGAATGACAACTCACTGACGAAAAACTTCGAATATATGTCAATTTTATAAGAATAATCAGAAATGTTATATTATAAGACTTTTCTACAACTCTTCATTGTAGGCAGTTTAATTTGTTATAACCTGAACTCATAATAATGGAGATATGAAACACATCTGAGATATAGTAAGTACTGTGTATGTATTTTAGGCCATCAATGTGTGTCGAGGATCCCAGACGATGGAACAGTAGACTAGAATAGGTCTAACTAAGGAAATGTACAGTTTTCATTACAGCTGAGTAGTCCGGGGAACAGGATTTGCTTTGGCGTAGACAAAATTAGGGCACTCTGTTTTCTGGGATATAGAAGGGAAGGAGTCCCTCGTCGCACATTTTTACGTAGCACACGTGCATCGTCCAGAGCTCATCCATTTGTGGTCGATTGCCCGGGGAATCGTACTACGCATTACAGAGAGAATTCGTTTTTCAGCCGTACGCTTCGTCTGTGGAACAAGTTGCCTGCAGACGTGTTTCCAATCTGTTATAGAGTTGGAAAGTTCAAGTGAAAGACAAACACTACTCCCTCTTTTCCCCTCCCCACATTCTATTTTCTTCGTTCTGGTACAATGCACTGCATATGTAGGGGTCATCCGCTGAGTACTGGTCCGAGATAAAAAAAAAACAAATAAAACTCTGAGTAGCCTTATGTTATGTTACGACTTATGTTGTGTTGGACTTCCGAAACCGGTACCAAGGATCAAAATTGGCAGCAAAGCCTGCGGGAGATTCTGCTTTGCGGATCTCTGTGGAATAAATCTAAAATCGCAGAAAAAGGAATTAGTTTCCCTGATAACTATGATAAATGTCAGTTTTCGGTGACTAACAACAGGTATAGTTGTGGTTGGACGGGTGAGTTGGTTTAAGGACTGATGTTCTTAATAGGATCGGCCTATCAACACATCAAACCTTATCTTCTATTGACTGTTGCAAACAGGAGGGATTAGAAGCCCCGAACTTTAATAATTCACCCCGTTTAGTTGGTCCATCATGAGATTATATCTAAAGGCAGGTGCTGATGTAAATCGATTTCACAACTTACAGTTGGGTCGTTAAATTCTTTCGCCCAACGTTTAATAAAATTGAATTTTCTGCACACTTTATTGATACTCGTACATGCATTAATATGGCTACCAAAAAGACGTTTTTGATCAACAATCATGACTGTCAGCAGCGCACACAATAAGCAAACGTCTGACACAAAATAGCCAATAAAATTCAATCATTTTGAATAATGCATATGTTTGCATTAATTAAGATTTAAATCCTACATGTTGACATTACACCAAATAAAAAATAAGTCCAAATCTCCTTGTAAGCACGACTAGGTATAAAGATCGGAAAAATAATTCAACTAATTAGCCATGTCATAAAGTTCAATTTCGTTTGTTAGTGGAATTGAATCCGGTTTTTAGTTCTTCAAAAAGCGGAAAATTAAAAAGTTTTTCGGAATGAAATCAATGCAAAGAGAGAGTATTAATTACTTTCTTGATTTAGAAATGATTCCATTACAAAAAACATTATAATTTAATGTTTTTTTAAGAATCAAAAAACGGACTCAATTCCGTTTCCGAAAGTAATTGAAATCTGAAACATGGCTGCATAATGAATTTTTCGGAAAATTGTATATCATTAATGTACAGCAGAAAAATTATGAGCCCGAGGTGTCCTTCTTGCGTAGCTCCTAGTTTCACATTAAACTTTTTAGAAAGAACATTGGTCATTAATATCGACCCTCAAGGTATAATTTTTATTATACAATTTCGTTGACGAACCAGGCATCCCATCCATAGAAAATAGATCCCATCCATAGAAAATAGATTCCTGGTTCTTAAAGGAATACACGTACCAAAACTATAACAAGCACAAACTCTGTAATAAACAATGACATATCATTCGCCATTTCTGCTACACGATCAAAACATAAAATCTGCAATCGAACCTCAACGTATAATTTTTTTCCAACTTAAAGTTTGGTTAAAGAAACCCATCATTTACAATTTCGTTAACAACAGGCAGTGGTGAATTTTATGGAAAGCCTTGCTAAAATCGGTGTATATAACATCTGTTAACTTTCCATTCGTGAAGCCACGATTTATTATCGCAGTTAAATAAATTAGTTATGAAAGAATGCCATTAACGAGTTTCGTGTTGAGAAGGTTTTAAAAAGGAGGATATTTGGTGACAAAGTGGCTCACAAATGCGTTATTCCAACAGTTTTGGGATAAAGCTTAGTTTTGGCATACCTCTGTAATCGTTTACGCTTGATTTATATCCCGATTAAAACAATAGTATAATAAACCAATCCTTCGTTACTTTTGGAAAATAGTCATGTTTAGGAGAAATATTGAAAAGTAAGAGGTCGAAAAAAACTCAAGATGATATCATGATCATGGACGGTAGATCTGTTGAAATTGTCCAACTCCCACACTTGGTTCAATATTTTTTGTTTTTCAGAATCCCGTTACCTACGGGTTTGGCCAAAAAGCATTTCTACAATCTCTATGAATTTTGCAATGAAGCTAATATATTAAATAGAAATATTTGTCTCATTCTTTTCAGTGCTCTTTCCACGTCACACTAATAAAGAAACTAGAGATAATACCATTAATTTAATACATATGTTCCGAGATTATTTACATTATCACATTAAGGTTTGTAAGATAAAATTATACTCAAGAACTCAAAACTAATCGATTTATCTTAATTTTAACTCCAGTGTTCAAAGGCTTACATACACTCCAGGATGCGTGCAAAAACATCAGATTTCTTAAAAGTTCTTAATCGTGCTAGACCAGAAGCTAAAAATATGGAAAAGAAGACCATAACGTAAGTACAACTTTATTTTTTTTTTCAACTTCCATATATAATTCTGTTTTAATTCTTTTTAAGGGGGAGAACTTTTATACGCAAAGAATGATTGATGGATAAGGTCTAGTTGTTTTTTTATTAAGTGTATTAATTTTGTATTATTAAAAGAAATTAAAATAAACCAACACATGAAAACGAACATTTTTCATAACAAATGCAAAATTAAAAACTAAAAGTCTTAAACAAAATTCATCAGTCAAAATAATCCGGAAACAAAAAAAAAAAATAAATAAAAACGCCAATTTAACACACAAAACAACAACAAAAACAACAAGGAGTTAAAAAAGAAGGTATTCCAAAAGTAATATGTAACTTGTCTTATAAATAAAAACTGCAAAACAAACATACGAAACTAATTATTAAGTAAAAAAAAAAATGAAAAACTAAACAAAGTGGTTTAACCCTCAAGTAAAGAAATTATTATAACAAAATAATTTATAAATTTTTTAGTTTTTTTGTAATTTTTTTATTTGTGAAAATCAAAGAAAACCTAAAAACAAAAAATAGAATATGTATAAGTAAAAACAAATTTGTTAAAATATTAATGAAAAAGAAAATCAATAAAATACAATCCAAAACTTTCCTAACGAAAACAAAAAATAAGACGTAACAATGAAAACTAAATCAGTTAAATATTTTAATTTAAGTTGAATTAAATCGCTTCGATAAATATAATTTACTTGTAAGTATAAAAAGAAAGTTTTAGTTAAAATATTTCAAACAAAATACCTTGTGCTAAAAAGTGAAAACATTTTTTTTTAAGTTTAGTAATAATAAATGAATGATGAAGGATCCGAAAGGAAGGTGAAAGTTTAGTTGTGTGATTGGTTAGTAACGTTCATAAAAAAACTACATGATTCGTTTCGATGTTGTGATCTGTGGTTCGGTTATGGTTGGCAACCGGACTGCAGTAAAGGTGGCAAGTACTAAAAATGATAAAGCAGTTAGGTAAAATGATAATACAGGCAACACAATTAAAATAACAAAAGCAATTATGATTGGTTTCTGGTGAAGTTGATTTCCCTTCAGACAAGCAAACATTTGCTTGGAAACGGAATCTGGATTTCGGTTGGTCTCGATCATAGAGCACTTAGTATCAAATAATTTATATTAAATCTCGGAACATTTTCAATTGAGAGGAATCAATTTTACAAATGCTTTTTAAATATGTAGGTATAAGTTAAGTCTGTTTGATAATACGAGTAGGAAGAAGATTCTAAAGATTTAAGCATAATTAAATATTTAACTTGCCGAGACAAATGGTTGGTTAAAATAGGTGTGTTTCTTTACTCTACTTTGGCATCCCGTGGGTTGCCAATTTGCACGAAAAGCGTTACTGTAAATGTGGAAAATGCCTTCCGGAAACTGGGGGAATAAAAGCAAGTGAGTACACTGAAGCCGAAATGAGAAATTAAAGTATTTGAGAACCACTTTAATCGCTCGGAACGAAACAAACCCCAACCAATAAATGAAAATAGAAAGTACAGTGAATTAGTATTAGAGAACAAAGTTTATTATTACAAATGATCGTGACCTTGTAAAGGGACTGGTTGAACAATAGTAATTATTACAAAACTTATAGAAAAACCGGAAACCATCTTTTACACATTTTTGTAGTTTGTGGTAGGAGTTTTAAGATTTGAGCGTAAAAGAGAAAGGAATATGTAATGAGCAGAAAATGAGACTCTAGCTCATCACAGTGGTTAATACCAAAGTACATACATATTTTGGCATTAACGGTTACTTTAGAATTGGGCAATTGAGAGCGCTTTTGAGAGAATAGTATGCTTCCCCTTCTTGCACGAAACATCCCGTACTTTTTCTTAGGGCTAGTTTGAGCAAGTGGCTAAGCAATCAGCTGTTCGAAAAATAAACAATAACAAAGAAAGAAAGTTCATTAGAATTAACTCTTATACAAATCATTTCCGTATTTTATATAAATATTAAATAAAAAGGAATGTGCAAAAGACTTTAAAAGCCCAAAAGTGTAAAATATCACAGCATTTTTCCGTAAAACTAAATACCAATTTTTGTTGCCACATCAAAACACAGTGTACTAATCCACTATTTTCTGATAACAAATAAAACAATCTTAAATATGTTAAACAATGAGTGTTTTATTTTAAACTATCAAAACCTTTTTCTACAATAATTCCATATCCCACTTTTGTGTGTATGCGCTAACCCCCATTCAGTCATGTCATGGTTGCAGCTTATACAGGTCGCCACACACAGCATATGTTTTTTTTTGGGCTAGAAATTTGGCTTTTTTGGGTTCCCATACTTTAGGTAAATTTTATCTGTATTTGAGAGAAACTTATGCATGCTCTTTTGCACGAAACTTGCCTGGAAAGTAAAGAAACACACCTAATATAAAATACACCACACCAGTGTCAGCGTGCGGCGGCGGTTAAAGTAGAAATTCTCGGCGGCGGCTCAAAGCAGGCTAAAACCGAGAATAAATCAGCTAGCCGAATTTTATACCGCCAAATGATTAGTTGCAAGACAGCTTTAATACGTTAGTGGCATAAGCACAGCTGTTTTTCGTTTACTTTGCGTAAATTTGTCAAAAACACATAGACTTCCTTGCTTTTTCAAACAAAATTTTGCAACTGTTCGTACATTCTACCAACAAAATACATGTTGATGTTTTTTGGTTATGTATTTATTGTAATTATGCCACTATAAAGCTGCCTTGATTAGTTGCAGGAACGCATAAAAAATTTAAAGCAAACTGCCAGAAATTGCTTCCATGTCGTTGTCGAAAATCCAATACAAAAGGACGTATCGTAGCATTACTTGTTTCAATTTTTCAAGAGAAGAAATATTTACGATATGAGAACAAATTATGAAATTTGGAATTAAATCAATCAAAAACTTGATTTTGTTAATACCTATTTTTGGGTTTTCGACCACGACATATGGCACCAATATCTGGGGGCAATTGGATTCATATTATAAGCTTCCATCAGCAATTTCTTGCAAATGCCAAAATTTAGTGCCAATTCCCGGATAACGAAGCTGTTCGTTTGTTCGCACAATAGCGAAATTTTTAATGTTGTTTTTGTATTAAATGTAATTGTGCGAACGGACAAACAGCATCGTTGCTCGGGAATTTGCACTTTTTTTCTGACACATTCGCAAAAAGTTGAATACATACTTACCTTTAGTTGAAATCCAAGGGCTTTAAGAGATAAATTCAAAATAGTTTCCTGATTGAATGTGTTGTAGTTACCCGTGGTACATTTACTTCAGAATATTTTTCTTCCTATATAAAGAGTAATTTCGATTTTATTGACGATTTGCAAAAGGCTATTAAATAGGTATTCATGTAGTGTTTTGCTTCTCTTATGAAAAACTAAAAATTTTTAACATGATCTATTGGACTTTAGTTGAAGATATATAATATTTTTGTATAGTACCCATAACTTTCTTCATATTACCGGCTAAAAATTGTTAATGTAATTTTATCCACCAGCATCACTGACAATTTTTCTTGTACACCAATAATTTCTGGATATTAGAATAGAGCAGAAACACATTCTTCACATTTTCATAAGATTAACAGGGCCGTTCTGCAAATCAATTTTTGTGAAAGTGATTTAAAATCACAAAAAAAGGTGTTCTGCACACGAAATATTTTTGTGCTTTTAGTTGGTAAGTTAACTTGCGAGCAATTTGAAATAACATTCTAATTTTTGCTCGTACTTTATTATGAATTTCATAATTTATTCCACTACTAAATAAGTTAAAGTATTTTCTATTGATTATTCAAGTAAAACTATTTTATACAAAATAATGCACTAAATTAAGAAAAAAACGCTTGATACGTTTATTTTGTTGCATTCTTTTGCGATTTGGTTTAGTTTAGTTTACTTTTTATATTTATGAGAAGAAATTAACCGTATTTTGCAAATAATACCGCGACTAAAGAAAACCAACCTTAAAATAAAAAAAATTAGTACTTAAGCTCCGCCTATCTAAATTACTACAGAGTAAAAATAAAAAAGAAGCCAAATCGTTAAATTACGTTGCGCTTTTCCGTCTAATTTAGGAAGTACTGTTAAACTTTTTTCAATTTTTCTGTATTTACATACATATGTATATACATACATATGTAGTGAACCGTTAGATTCTGTGATTAAAATTAACTTCTAAACCAGTCGGTGGTTTTGTTTTAGCCAAATGTAGCTGTAAACTAATCGGCGGCAGTCATCAGAAATCTTCGGCGGCTCAGCTTCACCCATGGTTTTGGAACAAAATTTTTGTCCTGAAACATGTTTTTTAATATGTAGTTTGACGTTTCTCTTTTTGGGAGAGAGAAAGAAAGAGATTTTTCAAGCAAAATTGAACAGGTCTGCCACATCATATATGTACACATATCGCTCCTTTATTGCAACATAGTCATATTTAAAAAAAATGAGCTTTTCGAGTTAACAATGCAGAATTGTTAACAGTACTACATTTTATATTGTGCCAAAAATTAATTCAAATTACTTTTAAATTGTTTCCTTTAGGAGATATTTTATAAAAAATTTTCCTAAGACTTGTATGCTAACAATTTGAAATGTGTCTTTTTTGGAAAAAGCTTTTTCGAGTTACTATGTTGACTGTGTTGCAATAAAGGAGCGATATTTCTTTATTTATTTAAGGCCCTGATTCACTATCCTACACGATCGTACGATTCATTCACAGGAAACTGTTTTAAAAGTCTGGCCGACTTGAAAATACCGCTTCAAAATGGCGTTGTAGGCCACACAATCATACAAGTACAATTGCAATAATTTATATACACAATAAAACAATTAAAAACTTTTATTAACATAATAATTTCACATTACTTAAATTTTTTTCTCCAGGCACCAACAATATTCTTATATTTTTCACAATATATACCACACTGATCGCACAGAAACCATAATGTTTTGAAAAGTTTCATAAAATTTTTCAAATCGCACGATTTGTCAAAAACTCTGTCGCACGGGTGCATTTTTAGTACTTTTTCAACACACATGCTTTCAGCCAGTTTGTCAATCTCGACAGCCTGATTGCGTTCGCAATCTAAGCGAAAGAAAATTGATTTGGGTTCGTCTAACTTTTTTCTATGCGAACGATCTGTCAAAACTCAATGAAAATACATAAGAATATGCGAACGAATAGTAGTGAGATAGACAAACCCAAATTGATTCGAATGTGAGTGACTGGCTTTCTTTCGCATTCATTTTCTTTCGAAATTGGTAAACTGGCTGTTAATGACAGTTTGTGAAGTTACAGCCGTCGTTTCATATGTGCCTGTTTTCTATGAGAATCGATTTTGCTTGAAGTTCCGGACGTATTCTGTTTCATCATTTATTTGTAAAAATATATATTTTGTTTATTAAGATTTATTTGACGAGTTTTGTATAGAAATTTATCAAGCGTTTACTAAACACAAAACATTTTTTCATAATTAAGGGAGTTAAACGCTTATTTCATGTACATGAAACAAAGTTTTAGTAAACATTTTTATTGATGTTTTCAATATTTTTTTTTTATTTAATTATAAAAATTAAGAGAAATATTCATATACATATATTTTTTAAGTTTTAATATTATCTATTGTTGCAATTTGGTTTTTAGTTTTATAAATATCTTTATTTAAACTCTCCACACTATCGTACTGTTTTGTCAGGTAATTAGTTTGAATATATTCAATAGCTGAAAAAGAAAATAAAATTGCATTTTTTTATTTTAATATCGTATAAAATGTTTTGTACAATATATTATAATTTCTCTTAACATTTGACAACAGCGCAGTTTTAAATACGTGCATACATGTAGTCTATATGTATTATATATTTAAGTGATTATTTACCTTTTTTGTCGAGTTAAATTAAGTCCATTTGAATTAGTTACTTTATGGTTCATCATACTCTTCCAATTTGATGTAAGCAAGTGCTATGAGCAGTAATTTTTTTGTTTTTATATTTTAAGTGATTTATTTGCATATAAAGAGGAGGAATTGGGAAGTTAAATTATGTTTTATTGTATTTTTTCGTTGGTAGTGTAAAATTGAATAATTGTTATAAAATATAAAACTCAAAGGAAAGAAAATTATTTGAAAAAATTTTGCTTGTTGCAACTTTTATTCCAGTAAATGATATTCTAACTGAAAATGTATGTGCAACAGTATTTTGACCTATAAATGAAAAGAAATATGTACGTGTACATACATACATATCGCTCCTTTATTGCAACATAGGCATATCTCAAACCTACCTTTTATATTGTACCAAAATTTTATTTAAATTACCTTTAAACGGTTTCCTTTAGGAGATATTTTCTAAAAACATTTTCTAAGACTTGTATGGAAACTAAAATTTTTAAATGCGTTTTTCTCGAAACAAGCTTTGTTGCGTTATGACTATGTTGCAATAAAGGAGTGATATGTACTCGTATGTGCGTTTATAATGTGCAATTTTATGTACATATGTATGTACTACATTCAAAGTTTTGTAGTATTTACAATAACCATAAAAACCTGTCGAGCTTCTGTTAATCTATATACTAGATATTGACTTCAATCTGGTCTGTAATGTCTCCTTTGATGAAAATCTATTTGAAACCCTTTACAGCATTAGCAATGATGTGAAATTATTCAAGTTTGCAAAGGATATGATCATACAACTGATAATAAATATGTACAACACTTTTGATAAGTGATTATTAAGCCCTTTCATTTATTTGAAGCGTTATAAAAATTATTCTACATCAAACATTTTCGCATGAATTGTTTAAATCAGGAGTGCCCAAGCCCTATGCGCTAGGTGCTCTTTTGTTTTTGTAAAAACACTTAGCTATATGCTAGGCGCTTTAATATACACATGTGTATGTACACACAAAAGAGTAAAGCAACAACACTTTCGCATGCTTTGCTGCAGGTAAACATTGACGACAGCGACTATCAGTGTAGATTTTGTTTATTTATTTATTTACAAACTTATATGTATTAATATTAAATATTCGAACTTATTTTTAATATTACTAATATTATATGATGGGTTGTTATCATTCGTCTAGCTCAAGTTCAATCCTGGCTAAAGCCAAGAAATATTTTCATTTTTAATTATAACAATAATTGACGCGATCAATAACTCTTGATCAATGAAGACCGGAAAAAATAATTGAATACATTAAAGCTGGGGGACAAATAGATTTCTCGCAGTCGCTACACTGCTCATCAGCATCCACTAGGATTCGAACTCAGTAACATGTAAACATGATGTATTTTTAATACGGCTTCTTAACCAACTCAGCTTTTCAAGTTTAGAAACAGGAAAAAGTCACTAGGAGCTAAATCTGGACTATAAGGTGCATGATCACGTAATTTTAGCATCGTATCTAATGCTGAGTGAAACGGTGCGTTGTCTTTTTTTTAGCAAACAAAAACTGCGAAGCTTTTTTGCTTGTCTGCAGCAACACCCAGGATCTAAATCAGTAATCGACTCTGCGACCTAGAGACTTGGTCGAGTAATCTACCAAATCAGCCATCGATGCACCTTTTTTTTTCTTTAAATGTGGTATTGTTTTCTTGATTGCATCAATCAATTGATCCAATAATGCACGATAATGCTTTCCAGTGATTGCGGATACTTTTTTACGATACGATGAGCAATATTCCATTGTTTCTATTGATTTTTGGTTTTAGGAGTGTAGTGGTGGACCCACGTTTCATCAACAGCTATTAATAGACGCCAAAAATCAACAGGATTACGCTTTATTTTGTCCAAACACAGCTGTGAAGTGGTCTGTCCAACTGTTCGACACTGAGCAAACACGGCACGCATCTTGCTGATAGCTTTTTCATACGCAAATGTTCATGCAAAATGTTGAACACACGGTCATATGTTAATTTATTGAATTTTTGTTGAACTTTATAATTTTTTTTAAATTAGATTTTTTGTACAAACATTTGTACATCGGGTTTTAGTTCAAGTTTTTCCTTTCTTAAGAAGGACTTTTTACAATACAAATTTGCTGTGATCAATAATATTTGATTAAAAAAGATAAGAAAAATAATCATACCTTAAGTTGGGGGACAACTAGCTTTCTCTTAGTTGCTACTCTACTCATGCACCCATTTTCGTATTTGAACTCGGCTCACGACGTATCATGAATGGCCACCTTAACCACTCAGTTTTTTCTTAAGAAGGATTTTTTATAATACAAATTTGCTGTGAACAATCATTTTCGATTGAATTTAATTTTCTTGTCTTCTTCAATCAACAGGAACAACATATTCATGGAATGACTAGTTTTCAGAAAGGCGACTATGAAAGCCGACAGAGAATGCTATGGTTATTGTGAAAAAATATAATAATATGGTGAAACCCTTCTTAAGCGGGTTATTTAAAGTTCCTTATCGCACAGGCCGATGAAATTGAATGCAATGTTAGGTTTCTAATGCGTTTTAGAATATGAAAATTATATCAAATTTTAATAGAAATTGCAAGATAAAAAACAAATTTATTAAAATTTTAAAAAATTAAAAAAAAAAAAAAATATATACATATATAAACAGCTTGTTAAAAGGCAGTTTTACTAAGGTAGTGGTATAAGCACAGCTGTCTTTCGTTTCCTTTGCGTAAATTTTTAAAAATTTTGGTTGCAAGATACATAATTCTGAAAGAAACATAGAATTCCTTGCTTTTTCAAATAAAAGAAAAAAAAAGCCTTTTGACAACTTTTCGTAATTTCTAGCAATAAAATACATGTGAAGTATTCTAGTGTTGTATTTATTGTAATTCTGCCGCTACCTGTTAAAGCTGCCTTGGCTTGTTTTCTGCTGTCTATATGTCGACTTAGATTAGGTTAACTCCTATGAAATGTCGACATATAGACAGCTAGGACACATAGAAAACAATCTGTTTGTATTTTATTGACTGGTATCAATATCAGAGGCTATTAAAGCGAATAAACTAAAAAAAATTAATGTATGTACATTCATACGTATTTGAAGTATATATGTCAAGGAGCAACTTCATATGATCGATTGAATTCAACACGTTTTTCTATTTACATTCTTCTGTCGTATTAAGCAACAAAAAAAAAAAAAGGAAG
Source organism: Thecocarcelia acutangulata (assembly GCA_914767995.1). Classification (NCBI taxonomy): domain Eukaryota; kingdom Metazoa; phylum Arthropoda; class Insecta; order Diptera; family Tachinidae; genus Thecocarcelia; species Thecocarcelia acutangulata. Next base: position 96,149,429 of record OU612097.1, on the reverse strand, counting down.
GTAGTGAGTGACCCCAAATACCAGCGTATAAGAATTAATTCATCACTTTAAAAAAGTCAACAGGGGCTTGGTCAATAAACACAGTGTGTACACACTATGTATGTATGTGTATACATATATTCTAAAATCAAAACAAAAATTCATAACTGTACATTGTAGGTAATCAAGCTTTTTTAGGAGAGAATGTAATAAGTTGGGAACAGTATGTCAACATAGTATTCGCACTAAAGAAAGGGAAACTTATTAATAGTCTATATTTTAACTAAAAGTAGTATTGCTAAATGCGAATTACATGTGTAACTTGTTTATGAACGAAAACTTATTTTAAATTGCTAGCTGCTTCAATACCATTTATGCATGTTTTCATTTCCGAAAACAATCCAAACAAAATATATGAAACTTTTGTATAGAAATCGCTCAAAAAATGAAGTGTTTTTTATACAGAATTTCTTGAAAAGTCGCTTGCTTGTGTTGTGGAACCATAGCATAAATGTTTGTACAAACATAAAATTGTGGCAGATTTGGCAAGCAGCCTCTTTGGTCCTTTTAGAAATGAATGCAGGCAATGTACTAGCTAATTCCATAATTGACTTGAACTTGATACAAAACTCTCGTAGCCAGAATGAAGATGTTACCTTAATATTAAAGATTTTATAAGCAAAATAAAATTTGAAGATATTTTTTCTCAAAATTCAGATTTTTGAGATTTAGTATTCTAATCAATGTGTCAACTATTTTCATATATCTAATAAAGTTTAACTTCTTCCGTAAAATAAGACTTGAAATAAGTTGTTTCTTCTTGGTTTCAAATCTTTTGAACACTATATACACACATAGGACGTGTGCGTAAGAGTAGCAAAGCATTATGGTGAAAAATATATATAGGTTTTTACTTTCAAATTAACGATTTTTGTACTCAAATTCAATTTTTTTACAAGTCAAACCCAATGTTTTGGAACACAAATTCAATTTCTTGCACTTCAAATTAAATTCTTTTCATTTCATTCTAAATTTTTTCTATTTCAAATTAAACTATTTTTATTTCATATTAAATTTTTTGTGTTTCAATTTAAATTTGTTTAACTTCGAATTCAAGTTTTTATTTTTTAGCTAAAAATTTACAAAATGAAATAAAAATAAACTTGTTGTTCAAGTCATTACTCGTAATTTTTCCTTAATATAATTTTCTAAACCAAATTTGGACAGTTCCTATTGCAACTGTTCTCCAGCTGCAGCTAATGACAAACTCATGGTCATATCAAGATAATAATTGTTACAATTGAAGGTGCTACCGTTTCGACTGACTGTTTAATTATTGTTACCAAGTCCAAATTATCCGCATCAGCTAATAAATTTCGGGCAGGTAGTTTTGTTTTAGAAAAAAACTTTTTTATTGGATTAAGCTAACCTATGTAGCTATGTAAGGAGGAAGAAAATTTATAATGTGCCCGGATTCTGCAAACTTATCTTTTGTATCTTAGCATTATCAAGGACCAGCCAAGCGCATTCGGTGCTGGTTTCAGCTAATTTACTGAATAGCTAACTCTTCCAGGAAAATTATGAAAATGTTGGAATTTCCAGAGGAATTAGCAATGATCGTCTTGTCTTTCAAAACAGAAATATATTACAGTTGAAATATCGGGAGAACATATTTTTTCAATTTATTTTCAAATTTAAAATAAAGTTTATTTCATAAACTTTTCTCAAAATTTTTTACTTATACAGCCCAATTATGAATACTCTCACGGAATTTATTTCTCTCAGAATTTATTCCTCACGGAATTTATTTCCCACATAAAGTACTTTTTTCAATTAAAATTAAAGAAAAAACAAATTTTTTGTCCGTAAGAATTGAAGAGTTGATCTCCCTTTAATGTTTTTAACGAATAGAGCGAAGAAAAAATAAAAAAACCTCATACTTAATTTTTGTTCATAATTGGAGGAAAGGGAAAAGTGATAAAATTCCTATGGAATTTTTATTTATAATTGGGCTGATAATGTAACGTCTATTGAGTTTTTTTTTTAATAAAGCTGTAAGTTTTTAGCCAAAAAAAAAAAAAATTAATTCGAAGTTAAATAAATTTAATTTGAAACACAAAAAATTTGATTTGAAATAAAAATATTTTAATTTGAAATAGAAAAAATTTAATATGAAATGCAAAGAATTTAATTTGAAGTGCGAGAAATTGAATTTGTGTTGCAAAACATTGTGTTTGACTTGTAAAAAATTGAATTTGAGTACAAAAATCGTTAATTTGAAAGTAAAAATCTATATCTGCGGTAGAAAAATTTCATGTTTTTACTGTGAGAAAAAAAATTTTTTTGACAACATAAAATTTTGATAAAACAAACAACTATTTTAATAAAAACTAATAAACAAACAAAAACAAGTAAATAGTAGTTTTTATAGAGCCATTATTGTATATCGTATTATTTCATTTTTACACTTTTACTTATAAAAATTATAATTTATTTCAGTAAAATTTTTAAATTTCAAATATGTCTATCCTTGTATCAAAATTTATACTAGAGCTCAAGGCAAATTCATAACAGGTGAAATTGACAGCACAGCTGATAACTTTTTTTTTTTAATTTTAATCTGTTTCAGATGTCAATGGAATAATTAAGAGAAATTTGAAAAAAAAACAAAAAGACAGCATAGACGACAGCAGACAGCAAGCAGCAATCTGTCAAAAATAAAATACATGTGTTTAAGTGCACACGATTATTTTAACGACATCACAGCAGCACGACTTCACAACAGCATTTGCTGCTGCTGCCAACTTAGATTAATTTCTATTTTCGTAAGCAGCAAAAAGAAAATGCAGTGCTGCCACAATAAATATAAATTGGCAGCAATAAAAACTAAAATTTGTTTGAAATATTTAATAGAAATAAACTTCACATAAATAAAATAAACAAATAAATTGATTAGTTTTTACAGTTTTACGTGATATGTTTAGGTTTTCAGTCGGTAATTTTAATTTTATTCATGTAAAATATATATGTGGCACCTCTGAAATTTCCATTGTTTAAATACACATTGTGCTGCTGCTGTCTTTAAAATAATTATGTTGCTGATGAGATGGCAGCATTTGAAGCTAACTTCATTTGTAGTCGTGAAGTTGTGAAGTCTGCTGTCGTCTAAGTGTTTAGACCTTTAGGCAACGCTGGCTATAGGTAGCAATTAATTGCTCTACTGATTGCTTGAGCAATTACTGCCAAGCAATCAGCTGTTAGTTGTTGTAATTTGGTATAAAAGTATAAAGCTACGTACACACGGTTGTCAGATCGTATAATATTGCCAGTAAAACTGTCTGAAAATGTATTACAATCGTGTGAACTGCCAATTTTTAACTTACAACGTTGTCAGAAAAACCATTGTCAATCAATTGTAAGACGACAATGTTGTTAGGCATCTGACAATCGTCGGCATTGCCAGATAATTGGCTGGTATTGTAAGCTCAGTTTTAATTGTTAAGCTACGTACACACGGTTGTAAGATCTTACAATATTGCCAGTAAAATTGTCTGAATATGTATTACAATCGTGTGAACTGCCAATTTTTAACTTACAACGTTGTCAGAAAAACCATTGTCAATCAATTGTAAGACAACAAAGTTGTCAGGGATCTGCCAATCGTGAGAACACTCTTCGTCGGCATTGCCAGATAATTGGCTGGTATTGTAAGCTCAGTTTTAATTGTCAGATGTATAAAATTAATACACCTGACAATGGCATCATTGTCAGAAAAAACTTTGATGGGCAACACTGCCAAACAGATGGTTGTTGATATACATAAGTGGCAATGCCTTACAACATGTCTGGCAATTTTTTTTTTTTTCATCTAACAATCTGACAACCATGTGAACTGGCAATTTTTGTTGTCAGATGAATTATTTATCAGACCATAGTCTGACAATGAAATTGTAAGATTTTCTTACGATCGTCTGAACACACAATTTACTTCTGCGGGACAATTTTTCATTGTCACTACATTGTCAGCATGTTGCCAGATCTTACAATATTGTAACATCTGACAACCGTGTGTACATAGCTTTAGATGTATAAAATTAATGCACCTGACAATGGCATCATTGTCAGAAAAAAGTTTGATGGGCAACACTGCCAAACAGATGGTTGATGATATACATAAGTGGCAACGCCTTACATAGCGTCTACAACTGATATTAACTCTGATATAATATTAGAGAGAACATCAGCAGATTAGCGAGAAAAAACAAATTACATATATTTTCTCTCATATCTAGCATGGCGCCAAGTATTTTTGCAAATATCATAATATTTCACAATTTTTAAGCAACCATGCAGTAAATATCGTTGAATGTTGTATTTTTCTTAAACAGATTTATATATTCCAGCAACAAAAAGAACAATAAACGATTTTTTATAAATCTTTTTTAAACTTTTTTCGGGAATTCTTCAAAAATTGAATATTATATCGTTTTGTTTACGTTTCTTGACAGTTCATATCATGATATGGTTTCCTAAATATATATTATCAAAACAGTATTGTGATATCTGATATAATATTGCAATAATACTAATTTTGAACGCTACAAGTGATATAATTCTCTCTGCTATCAAATTTGATGTTTGCTGATAGAAAAATATTTGATATTATATCACGTATAGACTCTATGTTACAAAATGTCTGGCAATTTTTTTCATCTAACAATCTAACAACCGTGTGAACTGACAATTTTTGTTGTCTGATGAATTATTTGTCAGAGCTTAGTCTGACAATAAAATTGTAAGATTTTCTTACGATCGTCTGAACAGACTATTGACAATTTTTCATTGTCACTACATTGTCAGCATATTGCCAGATCTTACAATATTGTAACATCTGACAACCGTGTGTACATAGCTTAACTGGGGGTCTCCATTAGCCATGAACATGATATGAGTAATGTGGACCGCTCATGGCCATGTTTCGTTCATGCTCTGACATCGATGCTCGAGCATATGGCTGAGCATCAATGTTCGCCATGAAGTTGGCCATCACGTACAAAAATACACAAAATGGCGCCGAATTGAACACTTTGATAAGGTAAATCCGAACATACGTATTCGCCACATACAGAACATGAACTTTTTTTTTACATTCACTCTGCCGATGTTATGTTCATGCCATGTCCATGTCGATGGCACTTGAAGACACGGCGTAACAAACACAGTGCTCTTCATACAACAAACACACAACTCATACAACCTCTCACGTTGAATTTTGTTTGCATTTATGATGAAGCAGTATTACGTATACGCCACATAGAGAGAGCAATTAGCAATTGCTGTAGTATTATTCTGCCGACTTTTCTGCTTGAGCTTAGCAATAAAAATTGCCACGTGGAGACGCTACGTTAAAATTATTCTTGCACGAAAATTACGTTCCAAATAGCTGTTTGGCTTATGAAAGAGAAATAGGACGTTGCTGTACAGTTCTTTTAACAAGACTATTTACATTCCTTATATAAGTACATAACTATGTGGCTATTTACATCCGTATTATATATTGTAAAAATTTATGAATATTATAAAATTTGCAATTATTCACAGTGTTGAAACAAAAACAACTGAAATAAATTATTGGAAAATACACATAAGTACATATTTACCTTTTTGCAGATCCATGTCATCCATTTCAGAATTTTTAATTTGTTGTAACCTTTCGCGAAATTTCTTTGTAATTTGTTTGCGTTGGTAATCAGCTTCTATTTCCTGTTTCGTTCGTGGAATGCGAAAACGTACGCAGCAACAGACCATTATGACTTGTGAATAAATAGATATTTTTTAATTTTAAATTTTAATTAAATTGGATTCTTTGACTCACTTATACTTAATAGTATGCCCAGACAAATTGCTATAATATGCCAGACTCTAAAACCGCCAATAGTATGGGTTTCTAACCAGGCGGTTTCTGGATTGGGCTTCAAAAACTCTTTGTCGTCATCGGCGCCCATATTGTGCTAAGTATTTTATAAGTATGTATGTATTTCTTTTGTATCAACAAGTATTATTTTTAATATTTTATTATTATTATTATTATTATTCCAGCCGCTGTTGTCTTGCTAAATGTTTTATTTCCGAGTGTTTGTTTAAGACTAAAATTTAAATAAAGCACGAAATAGAAAAAGACCAATCCTTGTTTTAAGTGACTTTGTTGTTTGGCTCTTGTGGCCATAAATTTCTAACGATTTTATTTAAGATTTATTTAAATTTACAGGGTGGGTAGTAGCAAACGAGATAAGTCAAAAGTGTTTAGCTTTAATTCCGTATAAAACGATGCCCTAGCGCGCAAGTTTGCTAGAAGCCCTGAACAACATAACACATATTTGCAAAGTGCTAATCATTCACTTTCAACATCACACGTCAGGGAAATTTCTTTTCGTGACTTGACTAAAAAGCAAATAAAACAATGAATTACAGCAAATGTATTAGATGAAAACTCTTTATGAACTACCCTCATAAGGATATTACTTGGAATAAAAGCGTTCATAGAATTAAACACGCACTCAAAACATTGCCGTAATCAAACATATGTAGATAGATAGAAAAATGCAGAAGCATAAAAAACATTAAGGAGTGCCGCAGCACGATTTTTCATTCTTATGTATGTACTTACATACATACGTACATATGTAAAGGGTGTTCAAAACTGAGGTATCATTTGCATTTTTATAAAAGAATACTGTTGTCCTGTGGTGCTAGAAACTTCCAAAAAAAAAAAACAGCTCAATAACATACAATCCTAGCAGATAATCTGTTATTAGTAGATTAGAAAGTCAGCACTACAGGACTTTATTTGCTGTAAGTCTCCGTCATTCACGATGAAACTAGATGATATTGTACTCGTATGTTCGGACTCACAAAAGCATGGATGCCTGCTAGACAAAATCAACTTTGATCATATATGATAGTTTGTACAAATACGAATGGTTAAGAAATTCATATATGCCTCCAAAGCAAAATTAATATACTCATGGATAATTTAATATTCTTATGTTGATTGATTATAACTTTCCCCACAGGGTATATGTGTGTATTACTTAAAGAGGTGAAAGCTATATCAAGATCCATGTTATTAAATAATTCAACATTCATGATTTATTGGAATACAAAATCTCAAAAATCATAATTTGGAAAGAAAAATCTTCAAATATTATTTTGCTTGTATAATTTTCAAAATTTAGGTAAAATACTTATTTTAAGGTAAATAAGGTTGATATCTGCTCGATAATGTTGGTTTGAAGCTTATGAATAGTTGTGGTATTATTGCTGTACAATGATTTCGAAAAACCTTAAAAAAAACTAAAGGTGTCAAATCACATGATCTTCGTGGCTAATTGCTCTATGAAAAATAGTAAGACTTTCAAACTTTTATTTCTTTAGAATAGTAGTTAATTTCAATAATAAAATCGCACTGTTCCTTATTGTAAGATTCAATATTGATCAATCGGTATGAATGAAAATAAATTAAAAAAAAAACTATAAGTAGAAAAAATGGTAGCAAAATTAAAAAGAAACCGTAATTTTGGACACCCTTTATATTTTTCAGCAAGAACTTACTTTTCAATATGAAAATACACATTTATAGGTATGAAATATTTTAAACATTTTTAATTTTTGCACCCTACATCAGTAAAGCGATTATGTAAGTTTTATTACGGCAATCGTATCGTTAAAATGCCTATATATGTATACATCAAAAAACTACATTAGATTGAAATACACCTAAGCTTCACGACTACTTTTAAGGACATGTTTGTTTTTTTTCGAGCTGCTACCAAAATCATGTTACATTTTCACCATGATTTTTACGATATGACTTGTTTTTAATCGTTGTTGCAAATAATATCGTTTATCTCTTTTTATCCTTCTGTTTACAAATATAATAACAAAATTACATATGAATTAACAGGAAAAAACACAAAAGTCTTAAAGACGTTTGAAAAAATAAAAATTATATATTCAATAACATTGTGTCAAACGCAAACTAACAGTCAATATCATACTGTCGACCTGAGCTGTCATATTATCATATTGCCTCCTTTATAATAATCAATCGTCAAAATCTCGTTGTTGTTTTTTTTTTTTTTTTTTTTTAATAATATTCATAATTTTGTGTAATTTTAAACTTATGACGTTTTCTTTTCTGAAAAAGTTTTGCATTTATGCTGCACTTTTTTTCTTAAAACTCAAGTTTTAAAATTTAAGTTTTATTGAGATGAAAAGAAAATGTCGCAATAACTATAAATATCTGAAAAAAAAAATTGAGAAAACTGTATACTTCTGTATTTTTTTCGCAAAACAATATTGAAAATGTTACACTTTTTCTAGAAAAGAAAACGCCATTAGTTGTATACAAAAGTCATTTTCGTTCAAATACAAAAGACTGATCCGTTGGTTCATTTCGTTCACTCGGTCATTCCGAACGAAAGACGCGGCACAAAAACTGAAATGTTCCGGCCATTCATTAATCAGCACAACTGACAAAGACACACAAAACAAGATAATAAACTGATATACTTATATATACTTTAAAATCTACTCTTTCTAAAGCTACGTACACATGGTTGTAAGATCTTACAATATTGCCAGTAAAATTGTCTGAAAATGTATCACAATCGTGTGAACTGCCAATTTTTAACTTACAACGTTGTCAGAAAAACCATTGTCAATCAATTGTAAGACGGCAATGTTGTCAGGCATCTGACAATCGTGAGAACACTCTTCGTCGGCATTGCCAGATAATTGGCTGGTATTGTAAGCTGAGTTGTAATTGTCAGATGTATAAAATTAATGCACCTGACAATGGCATCATTGTCAGAAAAAAGTTTGATGGGCAACACTGCCAAGCAGATAGTTGTTGATATACATAAGTGGCAATGCTTTACAAAATTTCTGGCAAGTTTCTTCATTTAACAATCTAACAACCGTGTGAACTGACAATTTTTGTTGTCAGATGAATTATTTGTCAGGCCATAGTCTGACAATGAAATTGTAAGATTTTCTTACGATCGTCTGAACACACAATCTACTTCTGCGGGACAATTTTTCATTGTCACTACATTGTCAGCATGTTGCCTGATCTTACAATATTGTAACATCTGACAACCGTGTGTACATAGCTTTATACATAAAATATCAACTAAAAAAAAGAACATGACATAGAAGGAACAAAAGAAACTTGAACGAAATCTATTCAAATTGAACGATACACTATTGTACGAAAAGTGGTCAGTATAGCGAACGGATCAGTTCATTCACTGAGATGATCTGTTCAATTTAACAAGTTCGTTCATGAAGGATACTGCTCTATATGTTATATATAGATAGATATAGACCATACTATTTATGATACTTTAATTTTAAATTTTAGTTTTTAAAAATCAGCATTTTCTTTATTACTGTAATGTTATTCTGTAACTTTTAACGATCCGATAATCGTATCATACCTACATACGAGTATTTCATTGCGTAATAGGTTTACTCGTTTACCTTACAGTAAAATGAAGTAATTGAGTAATTTTTCAGCAAACTGTAAAAGTTACTCTCTTGTCCAAGAAAGTAGTTATTTTTATTGTACTCGTATTTGATTTGTAACTATACAGCTGCAAATAAATTTGCAAGCTATAGAATGCACAGCTTGGGATGAAACGATACCAGTAAACACAAGTACAACTAAATACTCGATACTTTTCTTTCGATACCAAGTACTTTTGGTATCGATGCTTTACTACCGAGTACCAAGTAGGTATCGGTAAAAAATACTCGTATCGGTCAGAAATACTCTTCTCTTATTGATAGGCAAAAAATTGAGTTGGTCACCATTTTGACCATAATTTTATTTGTTTACACGCAAATGCGACTACTAAAATCGGGTGTATGGTTGCATTTCATAGAAAATACGATTGTGCTCACGATCTTATAATAGGTGTGTTCCACGCGAATAACGAAACAGTCCGAACTAGTCCAAAGTAGTCCAAAAGTAACAATTTTTGTGCAATTTTGAGAGAAAATGAGAGAGCAATTTTTTTCATTTCCTGTACAAATTAGCCCGAACTTTTTCTTTGGGTAAGTTCGGACTATAATTGAATAATTAGCCGTTTTATGTTTACATACATATGAAACTGAAAATGTAATCAGAAAATTTGCAAATTGGAAAAAAGTTTCTGTTTAATAATTAGTTAAAAGCAAAATGGAAGGTTTCCCAAACTAAAAATAACGTTGTGAAGTTGTAAACAGAATATGTAATTGTTATTTGGCTTTTCATTTTATAAATATATTGAAAATTTTACATTGCTTTTATTTTTACAGCTGTTGCCAATAATGCCAATCTTTTGTTTATATGATGTTATGCGTTTTAAGCGTCCAAAGTCACTAAAATATTCTTCAACTAAAAAGTAGGCAGCACTAGTATTGCAAGATGTACAATTGTGGTTTTTTGCGTTCCAGGAGTTTTGGGTAAAATTTGCAAATTTAGAGAGTAATTTGCTTTTTACTCTCATTAGTCCGAACAAGCCCGAGATCTCGTGGAACACACCTAATTCAAAGCAAATAATTTAAACACATCCTCGTGTCTGTTTTAATCAGCTGTTTTTTTATTTTTTAATTGTTAAATTAGAGATAGATGACTCTTCTTTTTTTTTTTTTTTTTTGTAGAGTATATTTAATTCTTCATTCACTGCCCTTAATATTTTTAATATTCTTTAATAACGGCGTAAAAACTATAATCGTTATTAACTGTTTTTAGTTATTGCTCGAACATTCAGTACGAGGGTGGATTGAAAGTGGTTGCCAAAACAGTTTACCGAATTGAGAAATTCTTAAAAACTGTTCAACTTTGGTGTTAACTTATTTTAAGCAATTAAAGTTTTTGTCAATTTAAATATGCAGTAAAATACTAACATAATACTACCTAGAATCACTAAAGCCGTAGAACTATACTCAGCATTATCAACTTTGAAATGTTAAAACGCACCAAAATGGGGGAAAAATTGTATTATTTCAATAAAAATGCGCCGAAGTTTTAATTTTTTCCTATTTTATATTTTAAGAAGCAAGATATTTTTATATTAAAAACACGATAATGAAACAGCTTTTCAAGTGATTACTATACAATCAAACTAGATCTGATAGCACCGCCTGATGGCATGCCAACAAATTCGTACAATAGCTAGAATTCGTGTCTGTCAAACTTGGCCTCTAGTACGACTCGGTTATTTTTATTCAGATAGTGTTACCTTTACAATAATTATAACCATATTTGATCAAATTTATTGTTAAGTAATATCATTTGCTGTCGACCGAAATCACCTGTTACTTTTACTGCCTATTATCAAGGACCCAAAATACCTACTTACCGTCTTCAGATTTATATTTCAGGAGCATACAACCATTACTGTCGAAAGAATTTACGATTATCGGATTATTAAAGATCATAAAGAATTCTTCGTACAAATAATTTTAAAAAGCACCAAAAACTGAATATTAAATATTTGGGCTTTTCAACAATGTTATATACATCACTCAGTGCAATAAATAAAGGTGATTCGATAAAGTTAGAGATGTTTTATACATTTGTAGATTGTTTTTTAATTTTTGCTAAAAATCATATTTTACTCTGAATAAAAATACATGGTAAAGGAATGTCTGCCCACCCCCATATATTTTTTAATAATTAAATTTTAGCAACAACAATGCTTTAACCATCGCTAATAATAGTGTTAACTAAAATATGTAATTGTAAAATAACGAACAGAAGTTAAAATAGCATGAAGTAGAATTTTCTATTTAGAAGACACTCCCTGATGTAGGAATTTAATTTAAGCTCTTTTAGGATTAAAAAAAAAATAGAAAGATATTTTTATTATAATTCCTACAATGTACTCGGGTCTTTTAAAAGTGAAAGCTAAAGATAGTTTTAAGTATTCTTTTAAATTAGCATGTAACTAAATGTGTGTTTCGAAAACTAAATAGCGTGTTTTAAGATTTGTTTATTATATTCGTGTTGTTGTCGTTTTTTTAGAATAAGTATTATAGTTTGTTATAATTTTTTTGATTGCAATTACTCAAGTGTAAACTGACAGTTTGAAATCGTAATTTTTCTTTTTTTTTAATGTTAAATTAGGACATTAAATCAGGAACATTTAAATTTTTAGCGGTCATGGCGCACAAAAGGGAATTTCCTTTGCTTCAAGTTTTAGTAAATGATTAATTGTTATTTGAGAATAAATGCTGATTATTTTGTTTTAAGTTTTTAAAGAACTTAACTATTTTAATTTGTTAAATTTTTGTTGAACTTGATAATTTTTTAAATTAAAAATTTTTTGGTATGTACATATGTATGTATGTACATCGGGTTTTAGTTCAAGTTCTTCCTTTTTTAAGTTTTTTCTTAAGAAGGATTTTTACAATACAAATTTGCTGTGATCAATAATTATTGATTGAAAATGGATCTTTTTCTTATAAAGTAATATAAATTAAAAATACCAGTAAAAAATTATAAATAGCTTGTTTTCTATGTTTCCCAGCTATCTATATGTCGACATTTCATAGGAACTACCCTAATCATCAGTAGACTTTGGAAATTTTCGAAAAATATTCTCAAACATTCAACTTTATATCCCAACAATCCAAATAAATTGCTGAGAATTTAAAAAGAAAAATGCTCTAATAATATCCGTCAAAACACAAAAAACAAGCTTTTCTATTTATAAACGTCTCTAACATTTCTTTACACCTTTCAAACAAATGAACAACCGTTGGTTGCTACGATTTGCTTTTTGAAAGTATCGAAAAGCAGAGAACAAAAATTCAAACAAATAAGTTTTTTATTCGCTATTTAAGCTTCTAACATTTATACCATTAAAAAATTATAAATAGCTTGTTTTCTATGTTTCCCAGCTATCTATATGTCGACATTTCATAGGAACTACCCTAATCATCAGTAGACTTTGGAAATTTTTGAAATTTTTGATTAGGGTAGTTCCTATGAAATGTCGACATATAGATAGCTGGGAAACATAGAAAACAAGCTATTTATAATTTTTTACTGGTATAAATGTTAGAAGCTTAAATAGCGAATAAAAAACTTATTTGTTTAAATTAAAAATATTTATTTTTCACAAATTACAGTTTTACTAAAAAGATTTGATGGCGTAAAAACTGGAGAAAGGAAAAAACTTAAAGTGCCAATTTTCAAATATTCAAGTGCTCTTTGATTACTCCGTGTTTTTTTATTTTCCCGCACAGTAACATCAACTATCCACTCCTTCGCAGATGACAGCAGCATTTGCCATTCGTACTCTTTCAGTTATAGGCCCAGCCTATCCGAGATCGTTGCCAAAAGATAAAATATGAATGACTCACTGAATAGTGATCTTCTATAAATCTCCCACTGATGTCGTAAAAATAGGGTCGACTCGTAAGACCCAGTGTTGTTTATTAACACACTTGATCTGTACTCATGGATGGTATACATATTGAGGAATCGGGTGCTGTTGATATTCTTGGAATAAAAATACAGTGTGATGTTCGCTTTAGTGAACACATTTTTCGTGTCTCTAAAGAAGTATTCAAGTGTCTTGGGGTTTTGAAGCGGTGTAAGATGTACTTCACTCCCTCCGATATCCTTACTATTTATACCACCTATATCCCACCGAAAATGGAATACAAGTCTCATGTTCGAGCTGGTGCCCCAAAGTTTATTTTGGGGTTACTCGAACGTGTGTAGGAGAGGGCGAAGAAGCTTATTGCTGACAGTAGAGCATCTAACTCTATTGACTCACTGTAGCCATCGACTTACTTTGTTCTATCGTTACTACAATGGATTTTGCTCTGACGAGATTAGGGATCTTGTTTCTGAAAACCACACAATGTTATGTAACACGCGGTCATCGTCCAGGGCCCAACCATTTGTAGTTGATTACCCAGGGAATCGTACAACGCATTACAAAGATGGCATTACGCTTCGCCTATGGAATAAGTTACCTACAGGCGTGTTTCCTGTCTGTTATAACGTTGGAAAGTTCAAGTCAAATATACACAAACACTACTCCCTCTTTCCCCATCCTCACAACCTATTTTCCTAGTTCTGGTGCAATGCACTGCATAACTGGGGGTTATCCCATTAGTACTGGTCGAAGTTAAAAAAAAAAAAAAAAAAACTACCACCTTTCAATGCACTTACCATCTTTCAATCAACTACTGTAAAATTTTTAGCAAGCAGCGTCATTTAGTTTGAGTTTGACACCTATAAATTTTAAAGCAGCATGACCACTGTTTTTTCAAACTAAGCTTGTTTTGATTTTGTTTGTGCGAATAAGCCCATACGTATTTGTTTGATGTGAGTTTGAAGAAAATGAAAGTAATTTAGATTTTTACTATGTTGCAGCAGATGATTGAAACTAGTTTGATGTGTGTGCGCGTAATTACTTGAAATTTTATTTTTGTGTGGTGCTGGCAATCAAGGCAACTTTACCAGGTAGTGGCAGAACTACAATAAATACAACACCAAAAAAAATGTCATATCGCTCCTTTATTGCAACATAGTCATATCTCAAAAACTGAGCTTGTCGAGTTAACAATGCAGAATTGTTAACAGTACTACCTTTTATTTATAAATTACTTTTAAACTGTTTCCTTTAGGTTATATTTAAAAAAAAAATTATAACTAGTATGGAAACTAAATTGGAAATGTGTTTTTCTCGAAACAAGCTTTTTTTTAGTTATGACTATGTTGAAATATAGGAGCGATATGTATTTTGTTGGTAGAAATTAAGAAATTTTGTCAAAATTTTGTTTGTCTTTTGTTTTAAAAAGCATCAAAGTCTATGTGTTTTTTCAGAATTATGTATTTTGTGAACAACATTTTGACAATCTTATGGAACGAAAACAAAAAAACAGCTGTGCTTATACCACTAGCTGGTAAAGCTGCCTTGACATCAATGTTTTTCGTGATAAAAATAGCATACAATTTGAAAGAAAATTTTTTTTGGAAATTCTGGAGAAAAGATTTCAATGTAAATAATTTATTTTAATTTTGTGAACTTCATATGAATACTACGTTTATACGCAGCCCATTCACAAATAAAAACTATTTGTAAATAACTAACTCACTGTTTATGCGCCAATTTGTATATGGAAAAGCTTAATTTTTTTAGTATATTTAAATAAAAAATTAAATGTTTTTAAAAATAAATAAATTAAATGTTTTTTGTAATTCATTCAATATCTGTACGTAGTTTTTATTATATTTCATGTTTGCCACATCGACGAATTGTGAAATAAAGTGGCAACTTATTATGTCTTATTTGCAAATAAGTTTTTAATCAGTAACTGTTTTCGCAAATAAAAATTGTATTTACTGTTTATAGGGTAATTTTTGTTATTTACAATATTTTTATTCGCAAATAACCTACACGTATAAACGTAGTAATACACAAGCTAAAAAAACGTGTTTCCACGAAATTTAATAAATGTGTTCTCGCCGAAAAATCACAGCTTCCTTCCTTTTCTTTTATCTGGGACCTGTACTCAGGGGATGGCCCCTACATACGCAGCGCATTGTACTGGAACTAGGAAAGTATTTTGTGATGAGGAGGAAAGAGGGAGTAGTGTTCGTGGAGGTTTAACTTTAACAATAACAAAACGAAAAACTGAAACAAACTATATCGCAGCATATAAAATGTTGGAATTAAATTAGTTAACACATTTCAGAACTACACTACTCACTAGCTTCTTTCCGTTTTAAAACAATTTTAAAATAAAGTTTGAAGGAAAAAACTTGATGTGTCTAAAAGGATATCATTACAATTAAAAAAAAAAATACATATTTTGAAAAAATTAATTACTGCAGTAGCATTATATTCGAATGTAAGTTAGTCTCTCCGTTGTTGTTATACAGCCCTCCTATTTTGATGGTCAATTGACTTTCAGTAAGTGTCAAAAAATTACTGCCATATGAAATCTCATATCAGTTCAGTTGAAAGTTGGCTGTAACTACAGAAATTGTTAGCGTGTTAGTAAAAAAGTAAAAGAATATATTAGTTAAATGAATGACAATATTTTGCGTTTTTATGCATTTGCATGTGTAAACACTGACAAATGCAAAAGGGTTTGCTCTATCAAAAAAACTACATACGCCGTAAAAATATTTCGTCTGTAGTTGTTACAAGCGACCAGGAAAAGAACAGTTAAATTGATGAAAACCATTTTTTTGTATAAACATTAATAAAAGCATTTAATTGTAAATAACTTAATAGCACAGAATACCTGTGCTATTATATCTGTGCTTAATAGTACAGCCAAAAACCTTTGGCACCAGGATGTGAAATGTTTGTTACTTTTCTTCACAATTGTGAATGAGCAAAACTATTCACAATAACGATTCGTTGATTTTATCTATTACCACATGTTATCCTTCAAAATATTGCATTGCTCTTTTCTCTCTCCTTTTTCGGCGAAGGAACTTTATTCTTTAACGAGCACATACCAATTCTACTACTGCACTCGTTACATTTAAGCTCAAGTTACACTCCACCACAGAACGAAGAGGTGGAAACACGTCTATTAAGTTTGCGTTTTTTTGTAATCGTAGAGTGAACGCTAGTTGAAAATTATTATAAAAAAAATAATTCAGAATAAATTAACTAAAAATCGAATAATAAAGTAATAGAACAAATAAATTGTAGAATTATGAATTTATTGATTTGAAAAGATATGCATATGAAACTTTAGAAATAAAAGTAAAAAAAAAATGCAATGAAAACGCGATATTGTATATTATTTTATTGGGATAAAAAGTGGTGATGAAATTTTCATGGAAATGTATTATATTCAATGATTCTATACCAAAATCAGATTTTTTTTCTTAGTTCATTTTTCGTACGTTAAAGTGTATGTGTACTATTTTTTTCTTTTTGGTAATTTAAGGAAAGTGTAACTTTGAGAGTGCACAAATTATATAGAGAAAGAGACGGTAGAAAAGGAGAGTTCAAAATAAGAAGCAGAATTTTACCAAGTAAAAGGATGAAGTAATGCAAAAAACGAGGTGCAGGTGCTGTTAGTTGGTGCAAATACTACTTACTATATATTAACCAAGAAACTAAACATTCAGCGAGTCAGTAAGCCACATACCATAAACATTGTAATTATTTTTATCATCACAATACAAATAACATTACACTCGTCCCATATTCATTAAAGCTAACGGTTTTCTGCCTTTTCAAGTACGTGTGTGTGTGTGTGTGTATAGTGAAAGAGTTCAATAGTGTTTGTGAAACAGTTACGTGTAAGCACACTAACATTTATGAATAAAAAGAGGAAAAATGAAGGAAAACAAGTGAAAATTATAAAACAAGAAGCAGAAAAGTTATCCAAACTAACGAGTTACTCTTCAAATTTGTAACGATTTACCGTTTAGACAGGATATTGAAATAAAAGAGAAAACATTAAATAAAACAAATGTGCTCATTTTCGAGAGTAACGGTTTTAAGAGAGATTCGATATCAAACAAACATGTTTAGATTTGTGTGTGTTTTTTGAAAAATAAAGAAAATTGTGATTGAGTGTGTCACAAATTTTATATTGTGTTTAACATACTCGAATTAAACGGGAACGACCACACTATTACACATCACACTCTCCCAGTTGAAAAATGAATTAAAAGAATGAAAAAAACAAATATAGGATAACAAAGGCAAGAAAACAATAATAGCAAAAATAAAAAGCAGCAGTCTAAAATGTGTTAAAAAGTAAGTTCTTGTAGAAGTGATGCAAAATAGTTGTTAATGAATAAAAGGAAGTAGGATGTACTTTTATGTTAAATAAAAAAATATACTTACATACCTATCAAATAATAACAATAACAAATAAGCAAGTTACAAAGTGTATAATATTTTACGTTTAAATTTTCCTTCAAAATAATCTAACAAGTTTGCAAAAATTTCTAAAATATTTAAGAAGAAATAGTCATTGTTCTGCAAAAAAAAAAAAATAAATAATTTTAAAAGAAGGAAAAAAAAACTCGGCGACCTACTACCATACATCTATATCATACATACACATCTACAATATAGCAAGAATCGTGAGTGTAAGTTTCGTATAATAATTCGATTTATTCTGCTTCGGCACGTTTCCGCCTTTCGCTTATATCGCACGCTCGTCACAGTTGCTCTATTTTTCCTTACAACTCGTTAGCTTTTGTTTAGTTACATATTTCTTTTTCCATAAAAATACACGAAGTTCTCTTTTATAACCAAAGAGTAAAATCTAGTTCAAAAAAGTACATTTTGTTTATTTCTTTTGTTAAATTCATTCACAGTTCTCTTTTGCCATGTCAAGCTTAATTATTCCAACTACCTATTCTTTATTTAAACAATTACAAAATTTGGGATATTGAATTTACATATTAAACTTATAACTATTATTTCATAAGGTACCTATTTGTATTTCTAGTTTTGCCCAAAAGAATTTTTCCCTTGTTTTCTTTTCTCAAATGTCATCGGTTTCGGTTCATGTCAACATAACATTTGTGTTTCAAAATGTTTAGTTGTTGTTATTTTAACAGTTTTTTTCTGTACTTACAAATGACATTAATCGCCATGGCAGTCATATCCGCAAAAACAAAATTTTTTAAGTTTAGTGCAATTGCTTTAAGGAGTTGCTTTTAAGAAATTTTTCTTCGTTGAACTTTGGCAAATAAGAAAATTGAGGCAGCAAATTTAAAATAATATGTTTTCCTATTCCTTTTGACGATTATAATTGATACATGTATACATTCGTACATGCATATGAACATACATAAGTACTTATTGTTAAAATGGAAAAATTATAGTTATTATTGTGAAAAAAGTTTTACTCTTCTTTACTTACCGTGTTTGGAAAAACACTGCAAACAATTTATAGTACTTAATATTGTCTTTATGAAACATAATGTGGACAAAAACACATTAAGGAAAACATTTCTTTTCGAGCAGGGAATAATATGGCAAATATTTAATTTTTCGGAATCTTAGTTTATAGATTTTTATTTACTATTACAATGCAAATCTCGTGACAAACCAGTTTTCTATTTTTTTTTACAGTAATCTTAAACTAGTGTAAAAATGATACATAATATAGGTGACATTTAAGTTACATGTAATATTTTATTTGCCTCTATATGTAATAATTCGGATCCAGTGCTAATTGGATTTCGAAAATATACTTGCCCTATTCATAATCTTGTGCAAATGGCCTGGCATCATTGCATTTGCTAAATAGTAGAGTGTATTTTTACTATACACTAACAAAATACACGTAAAAATGTCACTTTTGCAATTGCAGAAATGTGCCACCACAAATGCACAAGATTGTGAATCGAGCTACTATATTATGGGGTAATGCTTTACTGGCTATTAATTTTTATTTCACATATTTTAAAAAAATTGTTAACATATACATATGTACATACATAAATAAATTTTTAATTTAAATAACTATATCTATCAAACTTGCAAAATCCGTGGAAAAGTTTAGGTATTGAACAGCGTGTGTTTAAAAACCTTTGTGTACAACTTGCCCAATGAAAAAAAGTATTTTATTTTTTGGTTCAGTCTTGCCGCTTTAAACAGGAATTATGTACCTACCTACTTTCGCATTAACAGTTAAGCCAGTTCTTCTACTAAATTCTGGCAAGTTCAATATCCAAACCACAGTTAAATTTTTCGAATGTTTACGTTTTTCTATTTAGTTGTGTGTTTTCTATTGAAAGGATTGAATATTGCTTTTTAACGAAATCCTTTTATCAATATACATACCTATTATATCAGTATCAATCGAAACTGAATACATACTTATATGGTTTAGTTTTTACAAATGAATATCACGGTTTTTTTTAAATTAACAAATTTTATTTTGAACTTAATAAATATAAACAGCAAAGATTGAAAAAAGATTTAAAAATTTTTTTTTGGAAGACCAATATATTATTACTCATACTAATTGCAAGATTTTTCTTCAATCGACATCAAATTAATAATAATTATACAATTATCTCCTCCGCTCCTTGACTTTGTGACTGTGTTGATGTCATAGGTATTATATTTTTAAAATTATCGTAACTATGTGGAGTTATAAGCTGAGATTCCAATGTCCCCAAATCTAGCGATTGTGTGGACATCTCGGAGTCAATTGTTATGGACATTGTATTTCTAGCATAAATATTTTCTATTTCGGGTGCAACATCATTTGTATCTAATATTTCCCGTGATTTTTCTGTTTGTTTCTCTTTTAACATAGCCTCTATCACATCTTCTGAATTATCCGTTACATAGCTTTCATCAAAAGCAGCTTCAATTATATTCAAGCCTATATTTTGGGTAAGTTTTTTTGTTGCAACAAGGGCTTTTGTTGTTATGTTTTCTGCAAAGCTTTCTGATTCAATGTTCACTTCAATTTGTGGTTGTAGATCTACATTAGAACCGTATATGGTTGGCACAATTTCGAATGCAGTTTTTAAAGATTCAGTATCGACATCAAATTGTAGCTCAGGATCAATTTCGTGCGATCTTATCGATGCCAATTTAGGTTTAAGCCGTTGACGTTTCCAAAAATTCAATGATAATATATTTTCTTTCAATTGCAATTTCCATTCTTCTGTCCTAGTTTTTCTTATTTCTACTTCATCATACAATACAGCCGATTTCATCTTGTTTACTGCTTTGGCTAGCATATGTAGGCGAAATCCCTCAGACCATTTTTGATAGCGACCGCTTTCTGTAAATAATATCCGATAATCATTTACTGCATTCCATCTCCAAATATCGACTTTGCATTTGTGCTTTAAACATAATTCCTTGAGCTCCTCTTCGGTAAAAACTCTTTTTAAATCTTCTTCTGTTGGTTTCTAAAAATAGTAGATTTTATTTCTGCTTGACGTTAACTCCAAATTAAAAACAATAACTTACAGACATTTCGATGAAATAATTGTAGTGTCCGACTGTTCGACTCATTTTATTAACTTGTATGCACAATACACATTACATACATATATAATTTATAAAAATTTCGCGGGCTTTTTTCTTTTGGAATTTGTTAATGTTGCCACATAGCTTTAATATTCACTACTAAATTGTCGAAAGGTAGAGAATTCAACACAAAAAAACGGGATTGAAGTTCGAACTTTCGAAAATACAATTTTTCGTGCTAATTTCATAATTCAAATTTTTTTGCTATTATTCAAATATGCATCATAATTTTTCTGCTCTTTTAGAAAAAAATCCTTATTGCTTGTAAATGTACAAGCATGCGGGCTTTAGGAAAAAAACTGAGCCTCAAAAAATACCTGACGAACCGCCGGATGTTTGCTGTTTTGCAGCATGAGAAAACTAATGTTGAGGTTATAACTTTTTTAAGCAATATTTTTAATTATTTTGTGTAATTTTTGAGTTTGCCTTAAATAATACAGGGTGGCCCAGAAAGACCGAAGTGGTGTGAATTGCTTATAACTTTTTATTTAAGAGATATTTTTTTAATTTTTTTTTTTTTAAATACATTAAATTTATGGGGAATATTTTTGGATTAGTTATTAAAAATGATATCCCGCAAGTGGTGGCCATATTCTGCTTCGCACAAATGTGCTCTTTCCAACACATTTTCCATGACCTTTCGCAAAACTTCCGGTGGTATGTTGTTAATTTCTTCTCGAATATTGGTTTTTAACTCCTCAATAGTCCTAGGCTTATTAACATAAACTTTTGCTTTTAAATAGCCCCAAAGAAAACAGTCTGGAGCGGTTAAGTCCGGGGAACGCGGAGGCCAATTAAAATTGCTGTTACGAGAAATTATTCTTTCACCAAAGATGTCGCGTAAAAGAGTCATTGTGGCCCTCGCAGTGTGCGCTGTGGCTCCATCCTGTTGGAACCATATTTGCGGATGGTTTTCCACGGCTGGCCTTACAAAATTTTGCAACATGGCCCGATATCGATCACCATTGACGGAAATGGCGACACCTTGTTCATTTTCAAAAAAAAAATGGGCCAATGATCCTTTCTGAAGAAACACCGCACCAAACGGTACACTTAACTGGGTGCAATTGTCGTTGATGAAGTACTCTCGGGTTTTCCGTAGCCCATATCCTACAGTTTTGCTTGTTAACGAACTCATTTAATTGAAAATGGGCTTCGTCACTCATTATTAAGTTATGAATAAAATTTGGATTCTCTTGTGCTTTTTGCTGGAAATAAATTGCATAGTCAAGTCGTTGCTGGTAATCTGTTGGTTTCAATTCTTGGACAAGTTGAATTTTGTATGGAAACAATCCTATGGTGTGCAAAATTCGCTGCAGCGACGTCCTTGAGAGGCCCAGTTGTGACGAACGTCTCCTGGTTGATGTTTCTGGATCCTCCCGAATACTCTCCTGTACCACTTGAATATTATCAGCCGTGTGGACAGTTCGGTGTCTGCCGGGACCAGGAAGGTTCCTTACTGCTCCTTGTTCTCGAAAATTTGCAACCAGACGGTTTATTGTTGACTGAGAGGGTGCAACTCGCACATTAAATTGACGACGGTATGCACGCTGAGTCAACACAATGGACCGTTGATTTGAAAAGTAAATTTCAACAATTTGGGCACGTTGTTCAATTGTGTATTGCTCCATTATAAATTATCCAAGTCTTCTTTACAAAATACTGAAAAGAAAAGAAAAAAAAAATTATAATAAAAAAGTTATAAGGAATTCACACCACTTCGGTCTTTCCGGGCCACCCAGTATTAACGTTATCATAGCATGACCGCTGCCGAAATGGTATAACAAAATATTTTCCAATATATTCTTAGAATATTTATACGAGCGGAATTTTCGTTATACATCTCATAGAGTTGAAAAATTATTTATACAAAAAATAATTTTTAAGTTTCACTGCCACTCCCTCTATTCCGAATAAATATTTTCATTCGCATAAATACATTTAAAACAAAAACAAATTTTAAAATTTTGTTTTTGTTTCAAATGTATTTATGCGAATGAAAATATTTATTCGAAATAGAGAAAGTGACAGTCAATTTACTAAAAAAAAAAAAAAAAATTGAAAACCTGTATTAAAGTTTTAAATCAAGCAAAATGCAATATCTGGTAGAATTTTTGTGTATAAAGGTCTATTTAAAGTAGTCTATTTAAAGTAGATATGAATTTTTCGTAGGAATATAAAGAAAAATCATGGAAAAATAAAAGTGACTTGTTATAACTTAAAATTTATGCATTGTGAAAGGTTCCCTTTACCATCAATATGAAAACTAGCTATTTATATACTTGATATTGTAGTATTTTGGTTTTATAATTAGATATTATGAGACATAAAAATATTTGGAAATTCTTATTTGCAAACTTTTACCTTTATTACCGTTTGATAATTGTATGTATGTAATTCACACATTACAAGACAAACGAGTTAGCAATAGCAACGAATGGAATATCACAACTGAGAGTAAAGAAAACATGTGAAAGAGAGGTGAAAAAAAAGAATTATTAACTTTAGGTGCAAATAAAATGTTTTTATATTCAAAATTTTAATTTAAATAAATTTATATAAAAATATAATATATTAAAAAAAGACACAATGGTAACACCAAAACACCGGCATATATCGATTGCAGCTATAAATAAAGTACCTGCGCTAATTATTTATTTTTAACATAAACAAAAAACGTTGGCAATCATGATACATTACAGTTTTTGTGTTAAAACAAAATTTTTATTTGATAATAATTAAAAACATTTCAATATTTAAGTGTTTGTCAAAAAATCAGGTAAATGCAAATAAATATGAATACATTATTTGATTTTATGGTACAAGTTTTTTGTTGTTCGCTGTCTCTTTTGTAATCGACTAATTGTGTCTCCACTAATACAATTGTAAAAGTGTGCTGAAAATAAACGAGTATGTAGTGAAATAATTTAATGTTATTTTTCAATTGTACATATTTGCAAGCAGTGTTTTTAAATAAAAGTTCAACAAAAAATTTGTGCTAAACTAAAAACGTGCTAAAAGTTAAAAAAAATACAAAGATACAGTGGTTAATGAACAATATTTTTTATTCCACTTGTTATTACATGTACATTTATATGTGCATACAAATGTGTGTACATAAGTACGTATAATACGTACTTTTGTGCTTAATGGATGTATCCAATTGGAAATGATTTGTCATTGTTTATAACCCGTGTTAATCTAATTCAATAAATACATACATACATGTATACTTATATACCTGCTTTTCTTGTAGTACTAACCTTGTTCACCGGAAAAATCTCTAAAAAGCTCTCCCACAAACTGTGTACATATGTAAATAAATGGAAAAATCTACTAACTGCCCGAAAGGATTTTAACACTTTTATAACCATAAGATTTGATCGCAATTAGCCAAAGGGATTGCATAATAGAGTATATGCAAATAGAAATGCAGGATAATTTAGTTTTGGCAGCAAATAAAAATAGCAAATTAGCTTCCTGTCAGCGATCTCTGATAAGCTGGGCCTATTACTAAAAGAGTACGAGTGACAAATGCTGCTGTCATCCGCGAAAGAGTGGGTAGGGTTGGAAGTTTGATGAGGAAAATAAGAAATAGGGTAGGAGAAAGAACGGAGCCTTGTTGTACCCCTAAACCAAAGTTGATATATGAGTCCAGCAAAGCAAATAAAGGAATGATAAAGAAAAACGAATTAAAAACACAAGACAAATTGGTTTTCATTAAAATTAGTTAAGGTGCATACATAAATTAATTTTTAAATATTTTCAATAGATAATAAATAGTTAATAGTCAAATATTATCAAATATTAAGCTTTCGAAAAATGTTTGGGTATGCTAGATATTGCTTTCAGTACGAACATGACAACCTAAGGCTCTAATGGGTTAAACATAATCAGTGCTATATAAGATCTAATCGAACGAAAAGTTAAACTCAAGTTTCTTAACTACACAAATAACTACAAAACATTAAAAATTTTCAAAAAGAAACACACGTTTTTTCTTAGTTTTTCATGTACTTTTTGAATTTGCTGCAGAATTACAAAAATAAACAAACTGACAAAATTTTTATGGAATACAAATGAAAGTAGACAGACAAAGAAGTGAATCAAGTCCGTAACGAAAAACTGGTAGAAAAATTATTGTGTGTGTTGTGTGTCTGGCTGTTATGGTTGTTGTCTTTTAGGCGAATGTTGCAAGTAAAAGTTCTGTTGTTTTTACCAAATTTTTCTTTGTGGCTTAAAAAACCAAAAATTAAAAGTTAAAAATTATAATGCAAAGGGTAAGGCAAAAATAAAAATGCAAACAACACAAGCAACAGCAACAACTAAAAGGTGAATTAGGAATTCACAATGTTAGGTCAATAGTTAAAAATCCAAACTCATAAGTTTTCAAACTTGTACAATGCAGTATTATTTAAAAAAAAAAGTTTTCTTTTATGAAAATAATTAAAAGATGCATAAAAGTTTCCGTTTGAGGCAATAAATAGTAGGAAATACAAAAACGGAAACATAGAATTATAATTCATGTATAAAGCTATTCGTTTAAGTTTTTGAATAAAAATGTGCAATTTTTTAATTAAATAGGGATTCTTATACTCAACAGGAATACAATAGAGATGATTTCTACAATAAATGATCAATTTTTTGTTGTCTTCTATACACTTTAGCTACAAATCGATCAGGACAAATCGAATGCAGAGATCATCATAAGAACGCAAGTTTGTTTTGAGAAATGCTGAATTTGAAGCGGCTAAAAAATATAGAAAAAAACTAACGATTGTGTCGAACAAAGAGAAACTTTATTAATGGCCATAATCTGGCATATTTGTTAGCTAAAAGCTCAAAAGCGGTGTTCTGTATATGCAAATTTCACGAAACTTAGCTAGCAAGCTTAAGACACCCACAGACGATCGGCCGTATTCATAAAAAATATTGTATGTTTATTAAACACTTATTTGACATATTTTCCATAGAAATTTGTCAAATAACAGTTTAATAAACATACAATAGTTTTTATGAATAAGGCCAGATATGTTTTTACGTCTGTTCTTTAACATGTAATACCTCATGTATTTTTTCATGTCTGTCAAAATTTTTCATTTCTACAGACGGTTTTTAAAATCTGCTCACAAACATACATGTACATTTACGTCTGACATTGTCTATGCTTTTTATTACTATAAAAAATAATTATTTAAAACATATTAAAATATTATTGCAATAAAATTTTCTCAAGCCGACTATTTACACCGCCCAAAAACGGCCGCTGAATTGTTCGCAAGGCGTAGAGTTCTAATATCAGATGTTTAAACATAACAAAATGGAACAAACTCTTTAAAATTTTGTTAGACGACTTTGCTCATGTTTTTTACAGACGCAATGTTTTTGAGGTAACAGACGATATGTAGACATTTTACATTGTGAAATATGATACATATATACATTGTTAAAAACATATCGTGTGTTATCTACTTTAATTGTGAACTAATTTTTCAAATCAACTTTTGATTTTACTAAAACAGAATTTCAAATTAACAAAATAACGTGTTTTCTTGCCGCCAATATATAAATGGATATATAAACTTGTTTTTATTAATCTATTAGAAAATCTTCAGCCTTTTTCATATTTCCCAAGTAACATATGTAGATATTAAAAAAAAAAGAAAAAAAAAAAAGAAATTCTCGAATTTATATGAAAATTAGTTTTTGGTGATGACAAATTAAAAATCAACATTAAATTCACTTATTTTTTACGGTATTTGTTCTTTGTTACAGCCTTGGAAAAAATTTTTAAACTTGATAACATTTCTTTAGTGCTGACTTGAAATTATTTACAAAGAATAATCTATTAGCCTTCTAGCAGTCACGATTTCTTTTATAATTTTGTTCTTTCATCTTACACTATTCTTCATTTACGAACTAGTTGACCTAATTCAACTTTGCTTTTTAACTAGAAATCCTTTAAACCGATTTTTTTTTCAAGTGTTGTATTTTTTTTTTGTCAAACCCACTGTACGCTCGTGTTTATATATGAAAAAAAAGAAATTAAAAAATTACCAACAACAAAACAATATTTATCGTTGTTAGGAAAGAAATAATAATAACAAAAAAATCAATTTTTAAAAGGTAAACGCAAATCGGTACCAACTAAACCAAAGAGAGAAAAAAAAAATAAAAATAAAAAAACAAAAAAATAAAAAAATAAATAAAAAATGTTCCAGTTTCCCTCGGGGAACAGGGTTTGCCTTGGTGTACATCACACCACGACACCGTGCTTTCTGGTGCATAGAGAGGTAAGAGGTCCTCGTTTGTTGTAGCAAATAAAACTCTTCTCTTGGTCCTCTGAACCCATCAGTAAGGGTGGATTTTGCGGAACGGAGATGTCTCTTGGAATATGGGGGAAAATTCACTGTTAATGGTATTTCCTTTCTCAAGGTATTCCATGAATATTACACCACGCATTTTTTAAAATACCGAGGCCATGACGAGGTGGTGGACGAGGTTCACCAGGTGCTGTCCACTCAGATGACGATCGTTTTGATTCCGGAGTGAAGTGATGGAACCATGTTTCATCCATTGTCACATATCGACGCAAAAATTCCGTTTTGTTACCAAACACTGCTCAGAATCACCAACACGTTCTCGTTTTTGGTCAACAGTGAGCAAACGCGGCACCCACTTTGAACAGAGCTTTCTCATAGTCAAATGCTCAAGCATTATAAAGCCAACACCTTCTCTTGATATCTTTATATCTTGATATGTCAGCTAACTCACGCAACTTCACTTTTCGATCATTCAAAACGATTTTGTTGATTTTTTTATGTTTTCTGGTGTTACCGCCCCATTTGGACATCCTCTACGTTCTGCATCATCAGTGACTCTACGACCACATTTGAAGTCAGCAAACCAACGTTTTATTGTTGTTTCTGATACAGCGGAGTCCCCATAACACTTTTCAAGCCATCGCTTTGCTTGAACGGTGTTCTTTTCCGAAGCAGTGTAAAATTAAAACACGAAATGGTTTTCGATCCATTATTTTTAAAATAAGAAAAGTAGCCAGCGTTGTCAACTCGGTACGTTTCGCACCGTTTTTTAATATTATTTGTGCGAAAAATTCTATAGCCGGCGCGGGGTGCGCTTTTTTTTAAATTTTCGGTGCGTTTTTTAAATTTCGATGGCACAAAATTAAATTCGACTCCTCCTTTTTTTGCTACTAAACAGTGAACAGTGAAGTTCATATTTATGATGTCGCGCCAATTCATAACTATTTTGGTAATTGAGAAATTACCAAATTATTAAATAAATTATAAAATTTTTTTCAAAACGTTTACATTAAATATTGATTATGTTTAAGTTCATCTTTTATTTGTTATAATTCTGGCAAATTTTCGCATATTTCAATAAGTTGTTTTCAAGACACCGCTTACGACGACATAAATGAAATAATATACACTGTGCGTGATAGAATTTCTATTAATCGAATTTGAAGGCTTGTAGTGCGATTCTGTAACTTTTAATGACTCGATAATTGTAAGTTCTTTCGACAGCAATGGTTGTATGCTCCTGCAATATAATTTTGACGACAGTAAGCAGCTGTATTTTTGTGTCCCTGATAATAAGCAGTAAAAGTAACAGCTGATTTCAGTCGACAGCAAAAAAAATTAAATGACATTGCTTAATAATAAATTTGATAAAATATCGTTATAATCATTTTAACGATAACATTATCTGGAAAAAAGCTAACAGAATTGTACTAGAGGCCAAATTTGACACACAGGAATTCTAGCTATTGAACATATTTGATGGCATGCCATCAGGCGGTGCTATCAGACCCAGCTTGATTGTTTAATAGTCGCTTCATAATCGTGTTTTTAATATAAAATTCAAAATTCGGTGCGTTTTTGTTTAAATAACGCGCTTTTTCCCCCATTTTGGTGCGTTTTGAAATTTCAAAGTTGACAACGCTGAAAGTAGCGCTACTCTTAGCTCAATAACTCACAAACTAATCAATAGAATATCAATAGAATTCATAAAGATCTGAGTGTACCGCTGGTAAAAGAGGAATTTTCTAAGTACGCGACAAGTTATGTCAGTAAACTGGAACTTCACCCAAATCCTCTTGCGCGCAATATACTTAATTTTGGCCGCCATATTCGGTTGAGAGGAAGGGATACTGTTTCCACCATCAGATTGTTCCATCGCTGATTTTACCGATATATGTAGTTCCCGAATAATAAAACTTTTTGTCTAGCACTGGCCGGACTTAACTCGTTTAGATAATTTGTATGAAAGTTAAGGCCTCGTTATGCGAACGTTGATGTTAGAAAAACTTAACGTACGGCCGTTTGTATGGTTATAGAACTTTAAAAAACGTACCACATGTCAACAAAAAAATAAACAAAACATTGCACAGCATAGTGTTTTTTCTCAAGTGCAATTTAATTTTTCGGTGTTTTTAATTTAAAAAAAGATCATCCATATCCTTTTTTTTTTTTAATTATTAACAAAACAATTTTCATTTATTAAAACAAAATAAAACTATTTATATTTTACAGCCAAATTTACTTTTTTTTGTCTATTGTCGGCTGTCCGAAACCAAGGCGAATTAATTATTAGGTGGATGCATCGGCGAATTCAGGTGAATTCGGTTACTATGGCGGCACTTCCTCTGTCAAGTTTTGTTTTCTACATGTTCTTTATTAACTACTTTTGACAGCTTAAGTGTGAATTCGCCTTTTTACATAAACAAAATAACTGTTGTTTTTTTTTTTATTGTTGTATTGTTGTAGCGAAGCGGCTACCTGGTTCTATTCGTACTTGCTACAGTACCAATTGGCTTCAAGAAATATAAAGTTTGTGTTTAAAGAAATAGTTGCACACATGTATTTGCGTTTTTATTGTCATTATTCAAACTCAATATATTTTATTAAATAGTATTCTTATAACTATTATGATGAAAATGGCAAAAACTGTAATTTATAATATTATTTTTGCATCACTAAAACAGTTCCAAAAAGGGGCTAATGTGTCAGAATACTATCTCCCATATAAGAGTTCCAGCACTGGTCTACGAATGTCCCGTAACAACGGCGTCAAATTCTATTTTAAACAGGTTGAGACGTTGCGGCAATGTGACAGTTAATTTCAATAAGCACTAAAGGCCTAACCATAATGTAATGTGCATAGACTGGCTCAAGCCACTTTAAGCAACTGTGCGAATGCATGTAATCAAATGTGTATAACTATAACGTACTTAACGCTGCATTTACACACGCAACTAGTGGCATGCAAATTTTGTATACGTATTATCAATGAAAAACAATTCGAAATACTCGAATCTCTTGCCACTCGCTCTTCTGTTTACATTTGCCCATGGTGCAATTATTAGGTGGCAGCATAAGAATTGTTGTACTACATACATAATATTTTGATTGTGTAAAAATTCCGGACGCTGTCAAAAACATGTTTACAAAACAGAAGAAAATGATGAAAGAAACGTTTATATAAAAAAAACGAACAAAGAAAATTAATATAATTTTTTTTATAAATTGTTTTCAACACATTTTAAGCAATTAAAATATTTTTGAAAACTTTTTTATTGTGTTTCTTGCCCTTTTTCAAACTGTTTAAAATATTTTTATTTTTTCACCCACAATTTTTGACACCCACAATTTTATGAAACAAAAAATTATCACCTGCGCTAGTGATGCCACCCGGTTAATTGCACCATGCATTTGCCATTGCGATTTCATTTTTAAAATGTCGTCGAAGCGTACAGTTCAAACAATTTGTTTACTTCCCGAATTTAGCCTCCATATTGAATTTGTGTTCTATTTACAAAATAGAGTTACCGAGTTCATCACAAGAACATATATTTGGGGAAACGATGAAAATTTATTTTTATAAATATCATCTTAATAATCTAATACTTTATAATTAACGAAACTGTACTTTTTTTTTGTGTATTTCAAGAAATAAATCTTAATAAAACATATGAGAAGCTAAAATTTGTAATTACATTTTGCTTTAATCCAGTTAATTTGCATTAAGTTCTTGGCAGGGTAACATTGTTTATCATCTTGACATTCAGTGGCATGCAAATGACAAATTTTCACTCGCATGCAAATTTTGCTGCCACTGGAGTTGCCATTGCGAAAAATGTGGTTGTAATTATTAGTGAAAATTTGTGAATGTATTGAGTTTTTCGAACTGGCAGTGACATGTGTAAACTCTAAGTAATGAAACTTTTCGTTAAGTTTCGTCTAATGTCAGTTGCTTAAGCAAAGTACGAAACTGAACGCATTTTCTGTACGGAATCATTTGTTTTCAGAAGTTTGTGTGTGTGTGTGTTTACAAAAATTATTAAAATAAAGAAAAATTTAAACAAACACATTTGTATTTAATTTAATAGAAATATGTTTTAGCTATTTTCAATTTTTATTTTCACAAATTACAACAAAATTGTTTTTACTTTTTTTTTTTGGCAATTATTGCATACAAATGCTTTGTTGTCATTTTTAGTACATTTTGAAATAATCTACTCAGAAAAGACACAAGTATTACGAAGTTGTACAACAATGGGTTTAAAATCATTAAGTTCATATAAGTGCATTACATGCAGTCTACATCTAACTTGAAACGCAGTTAAAACATGAAGTTAAAACTTGCTGTTTAAATATCTATATGTTAAAGTCGGCGTACACGTAGTGATGTTAGAGTTATAACTTTTCATAGTAAAACAATAAAAATGGCAAAAAACAACTACAAATAGCAGGCTTTTGTCAATTTAAGTTATAACAGAGATTCCAAATGAAATGTTGTAACAACCAAGTTATAACTTTAACCAAATTTCAACATGAGAGGTCCACATTTAACTTTAACTTAGCGTTAAAGTTAGTGTTTTCAAGTCAGGTGGAGACCACACTTTATGGCCAACTAAAAGTCGTTTTAGATTCGCATATGCATGTGACAGGCTTTTCGTTTAATTTTGGCAAAAGCTTAAGCCAATCTATGCACATTATAGTTAGGCCTTTACATTGTTAATGTATACTTAAATACTAACGACCGTTCCATAAACGTACACGCAGAAAAAATATATGGTTGATACAACAATATTCCAAGGGCGACATACTATTGTTGAGTTATATGGTTGCGTCTGATAATATTATATTGTTGCACAATATCTACAACTCCATTGAGGCTCACAATAGTATTGTAAAAAATACTATAAGCAACTATACTATATTTTGGTTCAACATTGTTACAATAATAAGTAACCATAATATTAATTAAAGTTATGAACTAATTGTCATACTCAACCATATTATTATACTAAACATTCATACGTTTTCTCATATGTAGCCGTATTATTTTCATGAAGTAATCTTACTAATATTACAGATAGCTTTATTTTATTATAATTCGTACAAATATATACATATAATAATTACACAAAAAGACAGCTTATAATATATTTTAATAATATGTATAATAAAAATTTGACAAAAATAATCGGATTTCATCTCTACGGAATTAATGCACAAATTTCCGATGTAATGTTGATATATCCATCTGCTGAAAGAAAACAAAAATATTTATTGAGAATTTCATCTGCAATTACAATTTTAAAAGTCATACATAACCATAGTAATATGGTTGCATATATTGTTGGATGCATATGTTTATATCTTAATATTCAACACACTTACCTATATATATTCGCGAATACTCAATTTTTATATTTTTTTTTATAGCAATTTCACGTTTTTTATCTTTTTTAAATAAAGCTGAACAAAATTAATGTAAAATTTTAATATTAAAAAATAAACAAAACATCTTTTTATTTCTAATGAAAAAATCAAACTGAAAAAATTTATATGTCAACGAGTAGAAGGAAAATATTATTAACGACGACAATAGTAAATTTATTTTGTAACTTACTTTTGTTGCATATGAATTAAAGTATCAGACATATTAGAAAAACAAATATTTTGGTATTGGGTGTGATAAAAGCTATTGTTGTGTTTAAAAATACTTCACAATTGCTATTGTTGTATGAAACCATATTTTGAAAATTATAAATGGTAAAAATAGAATTACAGAAATGCAAACAGTAACATATTTATAGAGGAACAAACTATAATCAAACTGTTAATATGCTGTGTTCTACAGTAATATACAATGTTACAGAAAAATTAATAATGTTGTCGCAACCATATATCAAACTTCCTTTTCTTTACGTGTACGTGGACGTTCGCATAATTGTACCTTTACTCAATTATTTGAGTGATTACCATATAAAATTTTTTAGACGAGTTCTATGCACATTTATTATATTTAGTATTAAGATTTGAATACTTATTGTTAGTTTATTTTGAAGATTCAATAATTAAAAAACGCTTTAAAAAAATCGTATATGTTAGGCGCAGGATTTTTCAGCCCATGTATTATGTCTGACAATCATTCAATCTTTAATCACGGCATTTGAAAATATAATTATGACGTGAGAGAAGAGAAATTATAACGTCCTAGTATAATCAACTTGCTTGGTAAGAATTAAATTGCCTATCCGACTTTAAATTTCAGCTGGCACTTATAAAGTATTATTTGTAAGCAGCACGTAATTATTGCACGAAATTTTTGTTTTAATTCTTCGTGTCATCAATTTGAAGTTTGGCTTAAGCCAACACAAGTTTTATTTTTAGAAAATAAAAGGAATTCTCTTGTACATCACATAAGCCTTTAGATTGTGCATAAAGCCAATAAAAAATGTATTCAAGTTGCTACCAATTGCAGAATATACCATCATTCGTGGCACA
Organism: Thecocarcelia acutangulata; assembly: GCA_914767995.1. Classification (NCBI taxonomy): domain Eukaryota; kingdom Metazoa; phylum Arthropoda; class Insecta; order Diptera; family Tachinidae; genus Thecocarcelia; species Thecocarcelia acutangulata. Next base: position 96,115,576 of record OU612097.1, on the reverse strand, counting down.
CAAACTTGCATAAACAAATACCTATGTACATACATATGTACGTGTATGCAAGTTTGTACTCGTACATATTTAGTATACGTTGTTACTCTAATAAATTTTCAATTTCAATCTCTTGAGAAATATATGTATCTATCGCTGTTTTATGTGTTTAAACTTAATTTGGAATGATTGCAGTTTTTTTTTTCCTGTTTTCAAAAAAATAAATGAATTTTTTCTTTTCCATTGCTCTATTTGCCTGCATTTCTTCGTGCAGAAGTTTAAAAACGTTCGTACATTTGAAACTAATTTTTTTGCCATTGTTTTTAAGGTTTAGCTAAAAGCGTAACATTTGGTAGTTTTCTAAGAAATTGGAAGAAAGAAAAACTAGAATCCTATTTTTGGCATTTAAGCATTTTTTTACCACAAACTTACCGTTTTAGGTTTTCTTTTTATATTTGCTTTGTTTTATTGTACTTACCTTTACTTTTTTGTTGCTGTTGTTGTTATTATAGTTTTCAAACCAGTCTCGAAAACGGAAACACTACAATTTGTACTCTCTAGCTCCTTTTTAACGGCTACTTGTATGTTTATGTGTATTGGTGTACAGCTACATGGTTTAACTAGCAGTGTTGTAGTCTTAACTAACCCAGCATTCCATCTTATAGTTAATACACGATAAACGACTAAAAAAATGATTTTTTATTTCAACTAACAAACAAGAACTTTCGCACTAACTGGGATCAAATTAAACCCAAGTGAGCTGGCTTTTCAGTGGATGGTAGCCCGTTAAACATATTACTTTCGCTGGTTCCTTTTTTTTTTGAAATAAAAAAAACCGGCTATACATATATCACTAGCCAATACATTGTCAAACAAGTTCGTCAAACTGCCATATCTATATATTCTAAATAAAGGCCGTGTCATATCGAATAAACTATCGTATCAAAGAACATTACGACACGTGCAGATTACGTCAAACGACGCGTATCAGATCGGAAATTAAACCAAATATAATAGATTAGAGACCATATCGCTCCTTTATTGCAACATAGTCATATCTCAAAAAATTAATTCTTCGAGTTAACAATGCAGAATTGTTAACAGTACTACATTTTATATTGTGCCAAGAATTTATTCAAATTAATTTTAAACTGTTTCCTTTAGGAGATATTTTTAAGAAACTAAAAATTTGAAATGTGTTTTTCTCGAAACAAGCTTTTTTGAGTTATGACTATGTTGCAATAAAGGAGTGATATGTTTTCTAGAAATACAAACACAAAAAAAAAAAAAAAAAAAAATGCTTAACGCTGTTGTTATATTATCATTCGATATCGTGCGTCTTGCTGGATATCGAAGGCGATGATTTGGCCCCCAGATAAAACTCTAAGCGTTAAAGTTTTTTCTAATAGCTCTACTGCTCCATGCATTAAGAGCTTACAATCTGATAGTGTTTTATGTGGGTTCCTACCTTGACGGTCCAAACCCACGGTTAGCCTGGCACAGGGTAAAAAGGAAGCCTTTACCAAAATCTTTGAACGACAATCTGCCATTGTAGTAATTATAATTTATATTGTAGTAATTATATTTGTTTTTAGTATATACTTAGCTGGTGAGACATGGACAATCTGCCTTGCCAGATACCATTTTCAATCACATGCTGATTGTCGTATGCTTTACCCTATCGTTTGGAGTGGGGTCCTTCTAACACTCCTAACGTTCTCACGGTTAAGGCATCCAGATGCAGTGTAACTTCACACTGAGCTCGAACTAGTTTTCAACGAATTTATATAGTAAACCGTAACCACCACGTTGTCTCCGATAAACTTCACCTAAGCCAGGCGGGAGTCAAGTTACTGGTGCTCCGATCTCCCGTGGTACCAGAAAATTGTAGTTTTGGTCTGACTATTCTAGCACTAAGAAGAGATACTACAGTTTGAGTTCTAAACGACTCGAGGAACTGCTGGACCCTATACACAACAACAAAACAAGATAACAACTGGTGCCAGTACCGGAACACTAGAAATCAGCAACGCATAAATACAGTGTCACATAAAACCACAAAGCAAGTACAGTCAATATAAAACCCGTGCTAAACGGGCATTAACCAAAATAAAGCAAAAAATAAATCAAATAATTAACAGGCATCTTAATGGGTGATCCAATGGCGACAATGTAGCACAATGCATCAGAGCCTCCCTCAGGGGAAACTTTATGTCATAAACAAAGATGAGCAACAACAGAAAAAAAAAACAAATATGTCAGCAAGAAAAGGCGCAAGAACAATGCAATAACAATAGCGACATCATTAAACCACAGCGGTGATGCAGCGGCAAAAGCAGCATAGTCACTGACGGCCTTATCTGATGATGGACCAACTTTTCGTGGTGAACTATTCATGATTTACCAGCGCCCCCTTGTGGCTTTCAAGGCTCACACAGGTCGTATTTTTTGTCACAAGTTTGTAGCCGGATGAACAAACCCCATGCTGAAGATGTCGAGTCTTGTAATCCCTCCTGTATATAATTTTCCAATGGAGGACAAGACTTTTAAGTTACTAGGCCGAAATCCATTAAGAGCATTTGCTCTTAACGAACTCACCCGTCCAAAACCACTACTGGTTCCTTACATCACAGGTGTCCATTACAAGATAACATCAACTCTGGGGCTATTATCCCCCGAAAACCGGCTTGCACCACTGTTATCAGGGAAACTTATTCTCCTTCTTGCGATTTAGGTTTAAATCACAGCCAAGACCAAAATCAGCGCTGAGATTGTCGGCAGGCAGAACCTTCCGGGGGACTTGCCGATACTCCTTCTGCCAATTAACTCTTGGCAAGAGTTTCTAAGGTCCAATACAACAAAAGTCATGCAGCTTTCTACAGTTTTATTTGCTCCAACAAACCAGGAACTCCTACCTCTCTATGCCCCAGAAAGCAGACTACCCTGGTTAGACGTACACCAAGGCTAGCAATTCACTAACCGCAAATAACACTAGATAAAGACTAAAATGTTTAAGCTTACAAGTGGTTATAATAGAGGTTTGCTTCTGCTATGCACTCCCAAACTTCTATTAAAAACTACATGTGCCAAAGCATCCAACCTTCTAAAAGTTTGATCGTCCTCTCTAATTCCCCCGTTTACATTAGGAGCACAATTAGAATCAATTCTAATAAATTTTTTTAGCTAAACAAATGTTGCATAAGTGTAGTCAAAGTTTTTATTACGACAAGCTTTTTTTTTAGTTATGACTATGTTGCAGTAAAGAAGCGATATGTACTAATTTTTGTTGGAATTACTTATTAAGAAACAAATACGAGTAGTTTGAAAAAGAAATAGTAAATAACGACACGTTGCTCAATTTATTTACTCGAAATTGATTTTAAATTACAATATGTTGCTCAAATTAATTAAGATTTTAGGCAAATTAATTTTTATAGTATTCTGTCACCAGAAAAATACCGGATATTTTCTAATAAAATACCATAAAATCAAATAATTTCCAAGGTAGCACTAAATATATTGTAACTATAAAAAGAAACCGCTTGTGGTATGATCATGCTGTCAAACTCTTACATGAAACTTTATAAGAAAGTGTATAAAATACATAAACAAAAGCTAGATTTCGACAGTGACAAAATCTTGTAGAACTAAGTCGGCTCAAGCTGTCGATTATGTAAATACGGCGGCTGAAAAGAAGACGATTTCAGCCGCCATAACGGCGGTGGCTGTACAAAGTAAAACAAGGCCGGAGGCGGCTCAAAGCCGGCTGTCAGCCACACGAATTGAATCTGTGGTATTACTTCTTTAATAGTTTGCTGTTTTCGAAAAAGATTAAACTTCCTCGTATATTGTTCGCTGGGAAACGTTTTTTTTTTGCTGATGCATGCCTCTTGTGAATGAGAGTTTGTATGTGTATTAAACTTGTGTTAATACCCTGCAGGAAATGTCAATAGTAAAACTATAGTGATTACCTATTGACGATGTCACCAGTACTACTGACAAATTGTACCCTTACTAATGCTAACTACTATTGACATTTAACACAGGCTTGTCCTACGAAATCTACCAGTAGACTGCGTCAATACTGACTAGGTAGTTCTTGTGGGACCATATGGAGAAAATGTCAATAGTAAGGTTGTACTGACTTACTATTGACGATATCACCACACTGTGGGACATGTCCATAGTAAAACTGTATTGATTCCCTATAGACGCAGTCACCACCTGCATGAAATGTTAATAGTAAATCTATAGTGATTACCTATTGACGATGTCATCAGCACTACTGACAAATTGTACCCTTACTAATGCTAACTACTATTGACATCTAACATAGGCTTGTCCTACGAAATCTACCAGTAGACAGCGTCAATACTGACTAGGTAGTTCTTGTGAATGCAGTTACTCAGTAAAATTATTTTAATTTAGTTGAAACAGGTACAAATATTTATTTAAAATTAATGTTTTAACAATTGAAAAGCATATAAAAGTAAAATAAGGTGCAAAATATTGTACAGAGTTTTTTGAGGAAAACTTTTCATATTGTTAAATAACGCAAAAAGAAGTTAATTTCGTTTTAAATTAAAAAGTATATACATACATAAGATACATACTTATATTTATCGTTTTAAATCTACATATTAGTCAGAAGAAGCGTCTTCGTTTAAAATTTGATCCTTATTTTTGATGCTGTTGCGGCTTGATTGCTTAAAAAACTTTTTTTTTTGGCGCTGAATAGCTGATCTTAATGTTTTATCAGGATTTTCACTGAAACTTGATGTAGCATCTAAAAATATAAAAAAAAGAAAATATATACATGTGTACATGAAAATATTTAATTCTTATTCAAGATATTATTTAAAAACTGTTTACCGATCATAGCCTTCAGAACATTGCCGAAGTTCCGTAATCCTTTTTTTCCGAAAGATCCGTCCACATTAAAATCCATGATAATATTTTTCCCAAGAACTAAATGCAAGTTGCGTTCCGCATTACCACCGAGAAGTAACTTGATTTGTCGTATCTGTAAAATAAAAATCAGACATTTTTTATATTGTATGTACCCAAATGGATAGCAATCCAATTCATAATACTTACGTATGGGTCGCCTTGTGTAGATAAAATGGCGTTTAACTGTTTCAATTGCTCCTCACTGTTAACAGGGAAAATCTCCATGATATTTGTGGCAACTACATTTTGAGCTGCAATGCGCTCCAGAAGAATTATATGTTCCGCCAAAATATCAGTTAGGGTGTGGTATTGTTTTTGAGCAGCTTCTTTATATAAGTCAAATTTTGTGGACAATTCTTCACAACATTGACACTTTGGAGTAACTAAAAAACCACAAATGCTTATCAGTGTAAATTAAAAATTCTTATTACAAATCTTACCTTTCTGGGGAAAATACTTTAGTTTGGCTTTGGAAGGTTTTACTTACCTTTTTTTTATATCACGTTTTATTATTATATTTTTATTACAATTAAGTCTTTATCTTCCGTCCAAAAATAAATTTTAAACCAAATTAAATTATTAACAAAAAATATTTTCTATCTATCAAAACCAAAAGACAGAAAAAAAAAATTATTGACTGTGTCACCAACAACACACCACATATGTTGACAAAAATGTTGACATGGACACACTTAACCCCATACTTCCTACAGGGTATTTTGGAATTAGGTTAAAAGTGTTGTAATATGGAAAACAATGAACTTTACGTTAGCTTTCTTTCTTCATTTACAATTTTTTTATTGCTATCTTCCTTTTAGTCCCTTTACCTTAACTTCTTTTTTCTTTAATTTTCGTTGCTTGTTTCAAGTTCTTAGTATGAGTGTATGTGTGTGTGTTTGATTGCAAAAGTGTCTTTTTGTTTTTGTTTCACTACATGTTTCGTAGTTCCTTTTTGTTGCCACGTTGAAGTAGACAATTTGCTGCTTTTTCTTTCTTTTTTTTTGGAACTGAAATATTTCATATTCTGCGGCTATTTATTTATTTATATTTTTCCTGGTGTTTTATTAAATATTTAAAATATCAAACAAAATTTTTATGCTCAATCTCTTGGCCTTTAAATAACATGTAAATTATATTTACATTTTCTGTTTCTTCTTTAATACGAGTACGGAGTAGTTATAAAGGGTGTTTTTTTAAGCCCGATAGAACTTGAAATTGTAAAAAATAACACAAAAAATTAAATTGTAATCAAAATTTTTTTTATTCGAAAGATCAATACGTGACATTAACATTTGAAAATGATTTCGGGCATATGGGCACCGCGGCTGTTCTTGACGAAGCGCATTCTGGACGTCCAATTTTGGGCCACTTTTTCGAGCACTGCTGGCCGTATGTCACGAACAACACGAACAATGCTGGCCTCCAAGGCGTCAATTGTTGCTGGTTTATCAGCATAAACCAGTGACTTCAAATCGCACGACCTTGGAGGCCAATTGACAGGTCCATTTCTCGAAATCAACTTATCGCCAAATTTTGATTTCAGTAAGTCGATGGTTGCGTTCGCCGTATGGCACGTAGCGCCATCCTGTTGAAACCACATCTCCTCCGGATCAATGTCATCCATATTTTCAAACAAAAAATCATTGATCATGGTGCGGTAACGATCTCCATTGACTGTAACGCGAGCTCCGGCCTCATTTTTGAAGAAATAAGGTCCGATGATGCCACCAGCATGAAAACCGCACCAAACAGTGCATTTTTCTGGATGTAATGGAGTCTGTAGGGTCTCTTGTGGATTGGTCTCACTCCATATGCGGCAATTTTGCTTATTAACAAACCCGTTAAGCCAAAAATGCGCCTCACCGCTGAACACAATTTTGCGATAAAACAACGGGTCAGTTGCCAACTGCTCTAGAGCCCAATCGGCGAAAGAACGACGCATACAATGGTCTCGTGGCTTCAATTCCTGCACCAGCTGGATCTTATACGGGTGTAGGCCGAGATCTTTGCGTAAAATTTTCCACGTAGTGGACGGACAGAGCTCCAATTCATGCGACCGACGACGAATCGATAAATTTGGATCTTCTTCCACACTTTCGTTTACAGCGGCGATATTCTCTTCAGTACGCACATTCCTTCGACGTGCTGGTGTTATTGCATCCTCTAGAGAGTATGTGGTACGAAATCTATCCACAGTTCGACGAATGGCTTGTTCAGATGGACGATTATGTACGCCATACAAATGACGAAGTCGTCTATAAGTTGCGCGAATCGACGACTGATTTTCAAAGTAAATTTGGATAATTTCGTAGCGTTGTTCAAGCGTGAGTCTATTCATGATGATTTGTCAGAGTATACTGAAACAAATAAAAAAAATGTTTCATCAAAATTTAATGTTTTGTGTTACTTTTTACAATTTAAAGTTCTATCTAGCTTAAAAAAACACCCTTTATCATGTTTAGGTTGTTTATGTTTTGTGGCTAAAAAAATTTCGATAATATTTAGGAATGTACTCGTATGTATGTATATTACGAAAATAAGAACAACGCCTAATACTGTTATTTATACTTAGGGTTGAAACGATACTAGTAAATACTTTTCTTTCGATACCAAGTACTTTTAGTATCGATGCTTTACTACCGAATACCAAGTAGGTATTGATCAAAAATACTCGTATCGGCCAGAAATACTCTTTTCTTATTGACAAACAAAATAGCTGTGTTGGACACCATTTTTGCCATAATTTCATTTGTTTTCAAAGTTTTTGTATAATATAAATCCGTGCATGCAAATGGGTGTGTAATTGTATGTAGTAAAAAATTCGTTAATATTATGTTCACGATCCTGAGTTACTAAAACAAATAGCCCAGTTACTAAAGCAATTTGAATTTGTCGCTTAAGAATTTTCAGGTCAGAATTATGTGACTATCGAAGATTATACCAATGATAAATTGTCTTGCATAGCATTGAATGTGCCACACAAGTACAAGGCAAACTATTGGGTAAATGCAGCAGAAGAATTGTTATGGTAGAATTTTCGCGTTTTAAAAATCTTCGCTTAACTTCAATTTCAGCTAGTGGATCAGTTGATAACGAAGAAATTTTGATATTTGGCTCTATGTGTTCTTCCCTGCCGCTACAAGTGTGTATCGATACTTTTCCTTCGATACCAGGCAGTTATCCATAATTTGTTATTGATATTGTATCGAGTATAAGTATCGATACCCTAGTGGTATCGTTTCATCTCTATTTATACTTAATAAATATTTTTTAATCCGTTTTTTTGCAAATTACGCTTAAAATGTTATTATATCGACGGAAAATGCGTTCAATTACCTTTCCAACGATATGCTATTTATCTCGATCGGAGTTTTTGTTTATACCATGTTCAGACGGTTTAGTTTCGATATCAAACTAAAAATTAAGAAATATCCATATAACGCGTCCCGAATTTTTTTTTTTTTGGAATTCCCAAAATTGGTTTCAAGAATCGCCAAAATCCCCCACGGAAACAATATGGCAACTTCAATTTCCGCACTAAATCGAATAACCGTTAACCGTCAGATATACGTTCTACGGACAACCGCACAGCGAATATGAAAAACCGGTTCCGATTCGTTTAGTGAGGCGGTTATGAGTGGTTTTCGGAATTCTAAAAGTCGGCTTCTGGAAACTTCAAAATCCTCCACTTCCTCAGAAGCAGTACGGTAACTTAAATTTTCTCACTAAAGCGAATGACCGTTTATATTTTGTAGTTCAGATGCATGTTCCACGGCAAAAAAGCGCACCGAATATAAAAAACCGACACAAACTGGCTAGCGAAATAGTTCCAAATTTTTTTTTTGGGAATTCCCAAAGTCGACTTCTTGAATCCCCAAAATCTCCTCACTTCCCCGGAAGCAATACGGCAACACTGTATGTACAGTTTTATACACCAACATATATAATAATCACTCATATGGCATCTGTTTCGAGTGTAGTAATCATACAAACAAACATACAAGTGAAACTAATATAACCGTGTTAAGAAGAAAGAAAATTAATATGATTTCACCAACGGAAACATAGAGGCATTTAAGCATTTGCATTTACAAGTTTGTTTTTTTATACATTTTTTACACTTTTTTGCACTTACTTTATAATCTGGTAGAATCATTGGTCAGTACTTCTTTAAAAGCGATGCCAGTCAGACTGTTACAGTCTGTTCGAACTAAAGTCGATCAAATAAATTTCCAATCGTAATTGTAAAAATGTCGTTTAGAAAACGGCGAATTGCTGTCGCTACATCGCAGCTAAGGTTGCCGTAACTTTTACAAAAACTTTGTTCCTGACTTTCTGTAAAAGCAACACTCGATAATCATCTTTTTTAATTTAACATATTTTTTTATATAATTAAAGCTTAAATTTTTCATTACACTTATCTCAAATTATTGTAATTAATCTAAACCGATAAATACCAATTATTTCTGTGGAATTAATAAATTGGATTGGGAAAAATTGGAAACCTCTGTCTAATTATTTCTCCTGTGGTCAATTGGTTACCCTAAGTCTGAAGAACAAGAGAAGTAAATACTTTACAGGTATTTACAGGCAATGGTGAGCGCTATAGAACTATGATTGCTGACTTTTTCCTTCATCAATTGAACAATCATGATATGCAGGATATGTAGTTTCAACAAGACAGCTCAACATGTCATACAGTTCGTGCCACAATTAGTTAAATACTGTTATATTTCGGACCCGTGAATTGGCTTCCACGATCTTGAAATTTAATGCCACTAGACTATTTTTTATGAGGATATGAGAAGCCGTTAGTCTGCGAAACGATTGGCAACTTGGAGGAGAACATTTGTCGCGCTATTGGCGATAATCGCTCACATCTGTTGGAAAAAAGTATCAATAATTGCACCTCCAGATTATACTAAGTTTGAGCCAGTCGGTTCGGTCATATGCCAGAAGTCCTATTTTGAGTTTTATTTGTTACTCAGAAAATAAAAGTTATTTTATAAGTTTTATTTATTTCTTAGAAAATAAATGTTATATTTTTATTTTAATTAATTTGCTCTGAAAAATATTATTTTTAAAGTCAAATATAAAAAAAAAATTATTTTAACGAGTAAAAAATTTTGCACGGACACTGCCGATAAATCTTCTTCGATCTTAAATCAGTTAGCCTTAGGCCCAGTTTTTGAGTTCGTATTTAAATGTTATTTAGCTTTAAGTTCCATTTAAATACGAAAATCAGTTTTTCACTACAAATTTGGACTAAACTTAAATGCCCAAACTTCTTCATTTAAGTTTTTCTCATAGTCCATATGGTTTTTGTGTGCTTGCATTTGTATTAGTGCAAAAAAGGTAAACAAAACACACATACGAGCTATTGCCTGCAGAAGATATTCGAAAATTACTTACTAATTTTGTACTAAACAACAGCACAGTATAATAATTTATTAAAAATAACTTAGCGTAAAATAAAATTGTTAAGTTTTTCTATGCCGTTAATAAATTTAATATTTTTCTTTATGCATTTTTTTATTCTTCCACTTACAAACAGCTGTTCTATGGAATACTTTCCATAATATTTGGATTTAAAGTAGAGCTGCCATACTTTCATCGCATTTAAATAAGAACAATAATTTAATAGTGATAAACTGAAGTAGCATTTAAATACAACTTAAATTCAAATGAAAATTAACTAATTTTGTATTTAAATACGCAGTCAAAAACTGGGCCTTAGTAACGTATAAAATTTGGAGCAAAACTTGACAACTAATTGGATGATATATTAAATATAAAACTAATAAGTAAAGAATATTATGCATTTTTAAATTTTTGTACAATAAAATTTGAGCAATTTTTTTAAATAAAGTTAAACAAATTTTTCTAATACATATTTGAAGTATTCAAATATGCAGAAGAGACTTTAGCAGCCTGTTCGACGATATCAAATGAAAATGTATGCGAAAGAAAGCTAGTCACTCACATTCGAATAAGTTTTGGGTTTGTCTATGTCACTATTGTTCGTTATGTATTTTAATTGAATTTTGACACATCGTTCGAATAGAATAAAGTTAGAAAAAACGAATCAATTTTCTTTCGCCTAGAATGCGAATGAACTTATCCTTTCGACATCGACGAACTGGCTGTTAAATTAATATTCAACCTTTTGTTTTAAAACAGATTTACAATTTTAATTTTATGATTATACATTTTCATTTATACTGAATCTTTAAACGCAGAAATTTTAATATTTCCTGGTCGTAACTATAATGTTCCTTGAATGTATGTAAATAAGAAATTCAAATGCAATAAGCAAATACTAATAAATTTTACGTCGTGTTATTTCTTCTAATGAAAGGTGTTTACTTTTTTCTATTCATTTCTTAAAAACATTTTAATTACCTTAAATAGTGTTTCGTTTTCTTATGTTCTTAAGTTATTTTGCATTCAAAAACAGAAAAATGCGCTCAATATAATGCCAAACGCATTCAATTGAAATTATTTAGTAACTTGTGGTATAAAACATCAGTAAACGGCAATTAAAGGTAATCGAAAAAAAAAAACATTAAAAAGCTCAATTAAAATAAGTCTGTTTTTTATTGCTTAAAAGTATAAAGACAAATTTGATGAAAACAGTAGATAAATTTAGTCGTTACAATAACTGAATATTTTGCTGTCGTTTTATATATTAGTGTCTGTTTTAAGTTATTTACGAATATTGGCAAAAAAAAATCGAGTTGTGTATTACAGTGGGGTGCAGAACTACGTTTATGGTCGTCGGAATGAAATGGCATAATTTAAGACGCTGTTCGTAGTACCTATATCGGCTTCAATTCTTGAACAAGCTGAACATTATGTGCGGGAACATGTGCAATGTGGCGAAAATCCTCGGACGATCGCGATAACCCCAGTTGTGCCGAACATCTTGTTGATGTTTGGCAGGTGTCTTACTGTATCATGTTGTCGAAAAATTGCAATCAGGCGGTTTATTGTACGTGCTGAAAGCTACTCGAAAATACATACATATATGCGAAGAGTTGCTATTCTCTATTGCGATCTTCGCATAATACTTTTTTATTCGCATTTAAAATGCGAAAAGGTGGCAATTCGGCATTCTTAATTGCGAAAATAAATTTCAAACTCGCAAAATTTATTCGATAGCAAAACAGCATTAGCAAAGCACGAAAATGTAAGTATTATATTACTGTTTGTTCATTCATCTATTTTATTTGTTAAAATGACAATAAATTATTAAATGAAATAATAATTCGTTGCGGTAGCTCATAGATTAATTGCTTTTAATAATATTTCACTTAGGGAAACTAACAAGGAGACTACTAAGACGCGACAATTCGAAGTAATGGTGGAATTCATGAAAACACATAGTCATTTGGCGAAAGGCCACTTGAAAACACCAAATGCATGGTTACATTAGCTGAAGAACTAAATGCTAGCAATAAGAGATGCTGCAGGATGGTGTTGGCAGCCACCTGGACCCAGAAATTTTAAAGCAGCTGCTAATTTGATAATAGGCGGATCGTACTTGATTTCGCTGCCATGCACTCCAAGCTAATGTAATGCTCCATTCTTGAAAATAACACAATTTTTTTTTAATTAAACTTTTTTTATTTTTTATAAACAATTTTTACTTGTAAAACTTATCGAATAAGAAATAAATTTGACGTTTATTTGTTTACTTTGGAAGAGTATTGTTGCCACATTTTGAAATTAATTGCGAATGCGAAAAACTTACAGAATACCAAATATCTTTCGCATCGCAATTCATTTGCGCATCGCAATGACTTTCGCATCGCAATTCAGAATAAGCCTCCAGTACTCACATTAAAAAAAAAATAAATCTAAATATTTGTTTATCGCTGTTCTGTTGTGTAGTGTTCCATGTTAAATTCCCTAAGTTTTCTTCAAAAAGTTCTGAAATCAAAATAAAAAATATAGATAAATAATAAAGTTATTGTAATTGCAAAGGACTATGCTCGTATCCTCCATTTCTCATATTTTTAAAATCTGGCAATTTTATAAGCATAATTTTCACAGTTTAACAGTAGAGACTACATGAAACATACTTACATACAAGTATAACATAATATCTGAGATGAGAGAGTCGAATGCAATCACAGAGAGAATTCTGTTATGTGTTGACTTTAAATTAGTGTTATAATAATTACTATGAATTCATGTTAGAACAGTTAAATACTGTAATGTACAAGATGTAAGTTATAATGGTATATAAAGTAACTTAGTACTCGTTGTGGAGAACCAGATTGGCAAAATGTGAAAATAATTCACTAGGTGTAATGTGTGTATTTGCAAATAGTTTTTATTCGCAAATAACTTTTACGTATAAACCAGATAATAAACAATTTATTTATCTTAATAGTAAGTCTGAATTTAGACGAGCGAACATTTAGAAGAAAAACATTAGGAATTCTCTTTTGATTTTTCTTTCGTATTCACAAAGTCGAACATGTTGCCGGCAACATTCCATTGTTATTTGTTTTTTTTTACATTTTTTGTTTGTCTGTTTCAGCAAATATTTCGATGTGTAAAAATTACGTCAATATTATCTTCACTAAGATTAATTTTTCCACAATTTTTCTTTCCCATTTATATTCCATATTTATTAAAATTTCTTTTTCTTTAAAGTGCTCTCCACACCTGACACGAGAACACTAACAGGAACAGCAAAATACTGTTACTGTCAGTTGTAGACTGCAAATGTTAATGTTTTCTTGCCGTCTGGACACGGCTGTTAAGACGTCTGTTTTAAAAGCTCTGTCTTAACAGAAAATGACATTTTAATATGGAAAAAGTAAAAATAGTTTCAAATTAAGAGAAATTGCCAAAAAAAAAGTTCAAATTCTTATTTTAGATTATAAATTTTGCAATAAAAACATATTTTTTCCACAAACTATAAAAAAAGGCATAACAAGTGATGATGTGCTTTTGTTGACGGAGTTAAAATATGAGAAATCAAGACATACGGGTACTCCACCATATAACAATCGAGCCGTCAAAGGTATGTTTTAACAGTATGTCTTAACAGTGTTTCATGTCTAATGTAGACGGGTTGTAACAGAATTAACAAAATTTTTAAAACCACACAAAACTCCAAAAAATGTAAATTAAATTAAAATGTCAAAAAGTAAATTTACTTTATTAACATATAGTAAATGTCAACAAAGCGTGTTGCCGAGTACCGAACACAAAATCGATTCTCCCTTCCCCACCGGTAACTTGCTACCAAACTAAATGTTTCCCTTCCAAATGTTTTCGCGTCTAAATGCAGACTAATTAATTTTAAATCAGGAAACAAATTAAAAAAAAAAATGTTTTAACAATAGTAGACAAGGCGAATTCATAACAGGTGAAATTGCCAGCGCAGCTGATAACTTTTTTTTTTAATTTTTATCTATTTCAGATGTCAATGGCATAATTAAAACAAAATTGGGGAACAAATTTAAAACAATTTTTTAAATTATGTATTCTATCTTGAGCGCCAGATATCACCCAGAATCCTCCGCAATCTGGCTGGCTATTTGCACCTTTTCAAGCTCTATGATCTGAGACTTTAAGTTTCCCGAGAAAATTAAAAGTTTCACATTATAACTAAGTTTTTCTTTTATTGTAATTTTTTTTAATGGAAATTAGAAAAAAAAAATTCAGAACAATTTTTTAAATTATGTATTGCATCTTGAGCGCCTGCTATCCTCCAGAATCCTCCCCAATTTTGCTGGCCATTTTCCTCTTTACAAGCTCTATGACCTGAGACTTTAATTTTTACGAAATAATTAAAAGTTTCACCAAATAATTAAATGTTTGTCTTTTATTGTAAATTTTTTTATAATATTTTTTTTTTTCAATTCCTTTTTGTGTTTATATTTTTCTCTTGACATTTGAAAAAGATTTATTTTTTGTAGTGTTGTATTTATTGCTCTTGCATTTACCTGGTATGAATTCGCCTGGATAGTAGACATTCGATTGCATTGATTTTTAAATAAGCCCCAATTAATGTTTCTCATTACTATTTAATTTATGCTTCAAGAAATTCATTAAAACGAAAAAATTGTATGAGTTCTTAAAATGAACAGAAACTCCCTGGAGGCCGGAAATTAAAAAATCAAATCTTCTTTTCTGGACAACGAAAATCACAGAGATACAAATCCCAATTCCTATAAAGCTGGTTTTCGAAAAAAAATTGCTTCCTTGCTTTTACTAGAGAGCAATCCATTGTAGTTACGACATAACAATCCCCGTTGTTTTACATAATGAATTTAAGTTCATTGAAATTTTTTTTTAATTTTTCAAGCACCTTGACTCAATATTAAATAAGAAAAAGTAGTTTTGAATTGAAAAATTCCAATTACTTTTAATTCATAGTTTTACATTCTTCTTAAAACTTTTTAAGATTTTAATCAACGAATATTTTTTAATCTATTGTAATTCTAGATATAAAGGATACTAAAACAGTTTTTTAATATTTATATCCCTCTTTTATTATTGTTATGTTAGTTTGTTGTTATATTTCTGGTCGAACAACATGTGCAGTTCTAACCATTTTGTTATGGTTACTCATATTTTATATTGAACCTTAAAGCATTCACTGGAAAAACTTTTATAATACATATACATACATATATGTATATTTATTTAAAACTGCCCTGCAGTTTTCAGTTATTATTAGACTGTAAATATATTGATGGCAGACTTAATAAAGTTAGTTTCAATAGAGACACAAAATATTAATACATCACACATTTGGTGCATTATTTTCCTTTTTTCAAATTTACGCTTTGTTTTGTGCAAGAAAGCTGGGATAGGCAGATAGAGAGTGTTGATTAAGAGAGTATATTGTTACGAATTTGTATCATTTCTAACCCATTGTGCAGTTGTTGATTTGCTTGTTATGTATTTAAATGCACATCCACACAAACAACATAAAACTAAAAGCATAACATACAAACAAACATACATGATTTAAAGAAGGCAAAATTCCAAACAAATGTTTTTATTGTTTTTGTTGCATTCTTGGTTTCTTATTATCGTTGTTGCGTTCGTATTGATTAGCCAGCATATGTGAAAGTGTGTATATGCGTAAGAATTACATTTGTACATTTGCTTCTGGAATTATCAATAACTAGAAAGTTCATGATGACTTTAGAACGTAATAAAGTAGTATAAATAGCAGGCAGATGTTAGGCAGTTTAATTTTAAACGTTATGTAAGACAGTCATAAGTCAGAAAAGTAAGCAAGTCTAGTGTGTTAATACACAGTGGTATTAAGTGTTAATAATTGTGAATTGTTTAAGAACGGTTTAACGAACAATTGTGTGAGTCATTTATATCATTCGTCTAGAACACATGAAAACAATTTATAGTCGGAACACACGAGACTAATTCATCTGCCGTAACATGTAAACGTATACACAGCATTATGTGTGCAATAGTTTGTTTGTGTACATTTGATTGCTGGGCATGTGCTTGAGATATGCGGATATGACGCTGGTCCGCCAACAAGCTGTCAGAACAATTGTTCTTGCGTGTGATAAAACATATGGAACTCAAGAATCCACAAAAGCGTTTTTAAAGGCAAAAACGTAACAATATTGTTATGTTTTTGCCTCCAAAACCGCTTTTTCGGATTCTTGAATCGTAAATGAAACAGTACTTAAATAATTTACAATTTTATTTACACTTAGCACTATTGTATACTAAAACACTAGATTTGCTTACTTTCTGACTTATGACTGTCGTGCACAAAGTTTAAAAATAAACTGACTGCTTGCTGCCGAACTACCTGCTATTTATACGTCTTTATGAATTTCTACAAACGACATGAATTTTCTAGTACAAATGTATTTCTTTCGCATATACACACACTCATACACATGCTTGCGAACAATAAGCAAGTCGCAATAGCAAACAATAACAAAACGAACACCAAGAATACAAGAAAAACGATAACATCATTGTAGTTGATTTATTTGGAGTTTTACGTACTTTATGTATGTTTGTTTCTTTGTGTATTATGTTTTTAGCTTTATTTTGTTTGGGTAAATGTGAGTGTTGTACATTTTTAACAAGCAGATCAACAGCTGCACACTGGGTTAGATGTGACAAAATACTCTTAACAATATGTTACGTTTCTTTTTTTAATACATACATTTTTTGTTTTTTTAATGCTTATATATTTTTTGAGAATTGGTTCAGATAATAGTGAGTTTTCGCAACAGGATTCAAGATGAATCAGCATGGTTCGCTATTAAAATTTGCTATGTTATTTCCATCAAGTTTGGGGCGCGAATCACAAATAAGAGAGCGAACCTCGATTATAAGCGTTCAAGTCAGCGTTGTCGCACCGTTTTTTGTGCTTTTTAAAATTATAAAATAAAATTATAAATAAAATAAAAAAAAATCCATAGCCGGTGTGCAGTGCGCTTTTTTCTAATTTACCGTGCGTTTTTTTTAATTTTCGGTAGTATTTACCTTATAAATTTCAACATAACTTTTTGTTCTAGTACAAGAAACAACTTTTTGTACTATATATCTGTAATACATTCAATAACATTTTGCACAAGAGTGCAAAATTTGTACATTTCATTTCACAGATCTCAATACGGAAAGATCATTTTGCAAAGTCTCGAGTTGGTGCTGCCAAAGGGAAAGAGAATAACTATCTTTGCAAAGTACACTTTCCGTGTGTGAAAGCGGTGTAAGAATAAGAAGTACAAGCACAGACCAGCGACTCGTCTAGAAAATTTGTTTGAATTTGAAAATATTTCAGTCTTTTTAACAATTTTAAGAAGAACTTATAAAAAAATATAAACAGCTAGTGACAGTGAACAGTGACGGCCAAATGACCGGTCAATTGACCGACATTGTTGACCGAAACATAGGTCACAACTTTCTATCAAGTTGTTAAGGGGAATATGAAGAAAATGACCGAAAGTTTCGCGTACGTGTGATGTTTCTTCTACCACATTCTCAAAAATATTATATACGTATAACATTTTTGTGAATGTGTTGGAAAATAACATTTGAGTGTATTAGTTTCAGTCATCTCCCTGCCGGAAATGTCAATAGCAAAACTATAGTGATTACCTATTGACAATGTCACCAGTACTACTGACAAATTGTACCCTTACTAATGCTAACTACTATTGACATTTAACACAGGCTTGTCCTACGAAATCTACCAGTAGACTGCGTCCACACAGAATAGGTAGTTCTTGTGGGGTCATATGAAGAATATGTCAATAGTAAAATTGTACTGACTTACTATTGGCGATATTACCGCACTGTGGGAAATGTCCATAGTAAAACTGTATTGATCCCCTATAGACGCTATAGACGCTGTCACCACGTGTAGAAAATGTCAATAGTAAAACAAATAGTGATTGCTTACAATTATAAAATATTTAACTAGTTTAGCACTTTTTACCTACCTGTACCTTTTTATATCACTTTCTATTATTATTATTTTTTATTAGAATTAGCTATTTTCTTGCGGCCACAGATAAATTTTAAAAACAAATGAAATTATTAACAAAAAATATTCTCTTATCAAAAAAAAAAAAAAAAAAAAAAGACAAGGATAAAAAATTTATTGACAGTGTCACCAGAAAGACACCATAAATGTTGACATGGATATAATTACTTAACCCCATACTTCCTTGTTGGGTATGTCGACATTTCATAGGAAATATGAAATGTCGTAGACTTTGGAAATTTTTGAAAGATATTCTTAAATATTCAACTTTATATCCCAATAACGCCATCCTACGATATGTTTATAATATTAAGAGATATCAAGGAACATCACAATACTCTAAATCCTTATATGAAGTTGGTATTCTCGAGTTGCTAAAGATAAGATCATTAATTTTACTACACAAAATTATTTATATAAAAGAGCCTATTTACTTATTTGAACGCCTTCAGTTTGCACGTTCTAACAGAGGAAAAAACATTATACAATTCAGGCATCGAACACTAATATCTGAGTGGCAGTTCTTTACAAATTCCATACGGCTGTGGAATTCACTACCCAACACTTTGCAATGTACTGGCAACGCTATACAATTCAAACAACTGTTTTTATATTTTAGTTAAGCTTGAACCTTTATATATTATTCAACAATTTGTCTTATAATACTACTTTTGTTTTGCTTGCTTTTCAAGTAATATACTTTAATATCGCAAATTCCTTGTTGAAGAACCTAATGTAATAAAATTTATATTTTATCTATTATAACTTCTGCGTAAAATAACTTTAAAATATATATTGTGCTATTATAAAATCACATACTGTAATTCAAAAGATTTATATCTTGTTGTATGTGATATACCTTTTTCATAAATAAATAAATAAAATAAATAACCTAAATAAATTATTGAGAATTTAAAAAGAAAAATGCTTTAATAATACACGTCAAAAACAAGCTTTTTCATTTATAACGAGTGATTTTTTTGCTATTATCTTTTTGGCAACACTAGTTTTGACAGCTCACGCACGTTTTGTATCTTGTGTCACTGTCAAACATCTTCAGTTTGGTCTATAATTTAATCATGAATCGTCTTACAAACGAACAACGCTTGCAAATTATTGAATTTTATTACCAAAATGCGTGCTCTGTTAAGAAAGTTCATCGCGCGCTTCTTCCATTTTATGGTCAAACGACCTACCACAACGCCAAATTTTTGGTGAATGGGCTCTTGAAAAGTTAGATGAAGATGCACTTTTTTATCGAAGAATTGTGTTCAGCGACGAGGCTCATTTCTGGTTGAATGGATACGTGAACAAGCAAAACTGCCGTATTTGGAGTGAAGAGCAGCCAGAAGCATTGCAAGAGCTACCAATGCATCCACAAAAAACAACCGTTTGGTGCGGATTATGGGCTGGCGGCATCATTGGGCCGTATTTCTTCAAAGATGATGCGAATCACAACGTTACTGTGAATGGTGAGCGCTACCGTGCGATGATAACAAACTTTTTTTTGCCCAAAATGGAAGAGCTTGACTTGCATGACATGTGGTTTCAACAAGACGGTGCCACATGCCACACAGCACGCGAAACAATGGACCAATTGAGAGGCGAGTTCGGTGAACAGTTTATTTCACGCTTGGGACCAGTCAATTGGCCGCCCAGATCGTGCGATATAACGCCTCTAGACTATTTTTTGTGGGGCTATGTTAAGGCTAATGTCTATAGCGATAAGCCCGCTTCGATTGACGCACTGGAAGCCAACATTGCCAACATTATTCGTGAGATACCGGCCGAAATGTTGGAAAGAGTATGCCAAAATTGGACTAAGCGGATGGACCATTTGAGGCGCAGCCGCGGCCAACATTTGCATAATATAATCTTCAAACATTAAATTATATCGACCCAACTATCGATTCAAATAAATATTTCATGAATTTTTCTGAATTTTATGTGTTTTTTTTTTTAATTTCCGATAGTTCTTATAAAATTACCCATTACATATTTCTCTTTATACCTTTTCGATTGGTATCACTGTTAGAAGCTAATATAGAGAATACAACTTAAGAACTTATAAAATTAATAAACAACATTTTGGTGCGTTTTTTTTGAGATAATGCGTTTTTTCTTCCATTTAGGTGCGCTTTGAAATTTCAAAGTTGGCAACACTGCTGCGTGTGAACATGCTATTAGCAAAAAATCTCATATTTCAGAAAACATTTCATAACAATAATTATTCACAGAATTCGAAATACTTATAATTTTTATAGTTAGACGGTTATAGTGCGTCACAAATATATTACAGTTATCTAGTTTGTTTGTAAATAAGTATGTTTTACTTGAAAATATGAAATTTTTTACGATTAAATGAGACAGTAAATAAGCAACACATATTTCTTTGGGGGGGTTTTTTTAGGGTTTTAATTAAAGAAAAATAAATCAAACTAATTTTCCGTTTCTTAGCTAACGATTATCATTAAATAGCTTGTTTTATTTGTTATTATTCCCTTGGGCTCAGCTAATATTAAATTTATTTTTAATACTATTTATTACAATTTTTTATATAATATTCTTGAGCACAGAAGTTTGATGATTTATTATATTTATTGATAGTGAGTAAAGTAGTAGTTGTAAGTATAGAAAATGTAGTATGAATACAGCCTTAGCAGAAATACAAATCAATATTCAAATGTTTACTGATTTACATACATTATGTACTAATAAATCTTAAGCCCTTCGGAATATTCCATTTTTTGAATTTATTAGGCGTATAATGAATACGTACTAATATGTACTGTATTTTTTACACTGGACAACAAAAATCCATTGTTCGTTCAAGGTAAACGTCTTGTTTATATCTCTGGCATTATATCATAACATCTTAAGTCGCGATAAGACTAAAAAAAATTTTAGGAGAAAATTCGATGAAAAACTATCATTAAGAACAAATGAAAATAAACCAAAATTGCAGCAAAATTTTGGCAATAATACGAAAAAATATTTTGATAAACAAAAATTTTATATATAATAAATGAATCATATAATATTTTGAATTTTTAAAATTTGACTTAAGTTGTTATGATAAAAAACCACAGATATGCGGGTATGTTCTAGATTCTACTTTGAAGTGAAAATAGTTTGAAATCACTTCAATTTGAAGCTTTGGTGTTCTACATTCTACTCTATACTTTTCATTTGTGTTTTGTTTTCGAACATTAATTTGTAGTGAATTGTCTGGTTCTTGAAACTACTATTACACAAAAAGTAGTAGTTTGAAACCACTTTTTAATTTTATTGTGAAAATGAAATATTTTACAGAAAACTTAGTATAATTACAATCCCATTGAAATAAGAGGGTTAGATGACGGAATATTTATTTGAGATACAATTGTACATATATTTATAGGGAAAATAAGGAAAATATTATATAAAAAACTAATATTTGTTATTTTATTAACTAAAGTCGATTGGCGATATCATCTCTTATTACAGCGTTTACGGGGTCACTAACTCGTCCAAATCATCGTCACCACTTATAAGTCTTTCGTTTACCGCCACCCGCTATATCAAACTTTTGCATAAAATGGCATTTAAAAAATTACGATCATCGTTGCAAACGGAGAATTTGATAAACCTAACTAAAGGCCTTATCAGATAAAGCTTTTGCTTCGCTTTGCGTTGCAAATTCGCTTTGACATCTAAGATAAAAGTTACATACTTATATGAAACATGTCACATAAAGTACTTTTAACGCAACGTGAAACGAAAAGTTCAGCAACTCTGATGTTTTCTAATAGCTCCAAAGCTTTATGCACTAAGAAAACAATTAGAACCAATTTCAGAAGTTCGTCCAATAATATTTCTAACTTCTATTATCGTAAGAAGTAATTAAATATAAAAATTAACCAGTTTTTTAGATAAATAAACAAACCGTGAGCGTTGCCAAAGTTTTCATTGTGACATACCACCTTTTGCTTTGCGCTTTTCTGCTAAAGCTTTAAACATCACATAAAGCGGCAAAGTGTTATCTGACATGACCTTAAATTTTGTTCTTAAATAAAATAACAAGCATTAAATAAAAAATTTTCCATGTCGTTTTTTGGCCAAAAAAATAAAAAGAATCTGAAAATATGGTTCATTTCAATGCTGGTTTGTATAAAAAAAACAAATAAAATTGAAAACATGGTTCGTGTCAGTACTAGTTACTGCACAATTTATCCAAGTTTTATTTTCGAAGTTCAGTTCGAACGAAAGAATGAAACACTAATTTTTCAGAACAACAAAAATGAAAAGTTAACTTTTCAAATCATTTTTTTATTTTCATTCCACTACTTTTCTGGAACATGCCGGATGGTTTCATATTCAGTGAAAAAATATTTTCGTTTTTCTTGATTGCATCAATCAATCTAACAATGCACGATAATACTTTCCTGTGATTGTGGATCCATTTTCAAGATGATCGATAATATTTTCGGCTATTTGGAGCGGATTCTGACCCTGAGATTTCAAAATCTCAAAAAATAGAAACTATCAAATTAAAAATTCTCTAGCCGTTTATATTGAAAGAGATTCAATGATTAATACAAAATTCCTGATTAATGCTAAAATAATTCCTTATTCAAGTGGTACTCGAAAAAGTAACACAGAAATAAATGTCTGTAAATAAATGCGTAATTTTAGTATGACAAAATATGTATATTTTTTATTTCTTCAGGAAACTAAAGCCAACACCTGGGGGCTAATTTTGTCATTCGCTTATGAGCGAGTTTTTACACTTTTGGGATTATCTCATTCGATATCGAGTAAAAGGTTTCGAAATTTCTAATGATGGCATTCGATAGCGAGTAGCCTTCGAATGCAACCGTGCAACTTTTTACTCGTAAGCAAAAGTACTATCGAAAACCAGCCAAACAGAAAAACACAAAAGAAATGTAAATTAAAAATTTGTTTTGAACAGCAATAGTAGTTAAATTAAATTGAGAATTTTTGGTTCTTAAGGCTTTTTTCAATTCATATGATGTATATGACGTATATGTATGTATATAAAGATGAGTATTGTTAAGAACACAAAAACTTATATTTGAAGTCACATGTTATTATATTCAAGAATTTATTTTTGTTTTTTTTTTAGAAATTCATATATACATACATATGCTTATACATAGTTAAATGGCTGTTCTTTTACATACATATTTATTGAATTCTTATTTCTATTTACTTACTTTTTAATGTACAAACACGCATACATGACTGATTTGTGAACGTATGTGTGTTTATTTAGTTTTTAATGTGCAACAAGTATACAAAGTATGCGAATACATACAATTTTCGGCAGTGTTATAAAACACATTTTGTCAGTATTTTGCAACACTGAAGTGATAACTCGACTCGTTACGTAACGAGTTACATCATTAGAAATTTACACGATATCAAAATTATTTTCTACTCGATAGTAATTTCGATCACGAATGACAGAATTAGTAGACCCTGGACATTTGGTTCTGCAAAAAATTTTTTTCTGGACTTTAGGAGATATAATTAATTAAATTAAAAAAAATTGATTCCTTATTCAAATAGCAGGCAGTGTATCTGAGGGGGAATACGTTAAAGGGTACGAAATAGAAATTTATAAACAAACTATAATTCAAATTTTATTTAGATGACATGAATGACTATGAATTTTCAAATTGTCATTGCCTGTGCAAGCCGTATTGACAACTGCTAATGCTTAAAATGGAATGTTATGTCTTTCACCTTTCAACTCTCCTTTAAGTACTCTTTTTTTTTTAAACTTTGATCACCAAATTTTTCAACGGAAGCCAAATGACATTACGAAGACATAGTTGGTTTATGCTTCATAATATTATGTTTACTGGCCTGACTTTAACTAATTTTAGCGAGTTGAAAAACTGTGTTATAGAGTTGACGACGTTATCTTGGGAAATAAAGAGATCCACCTCCTTCTACATCATCTATTCGCAAGCAGTTTAACTTTGTATCCGAATATTCAAATCGACGAAATCACATTCGGTTAACTAAACATACTTTTTGTAAAATGTTAGAGAGTACATTGCTAATGAGCTCAGATTTTGATTTGGTAAAATAACAGAAAGGGACTGATAATCGAATATTGCCAGAGTATTGGTGGAATAGACGGTGATATTTCAAGATGTGATTGTCCTTATTTTCATAAACTATCAGTCCGATATGAACATAGAACGCCGCGTATATGAAATGAATGATATCCATTGTTCGTAGTGTACATTATGGACTCATCTTCACAGAAAATAAATTTTACGTGATACTTCAATTTTTCTTTCCAAAAAAAAATTCGCAAGTATCCACCAGACAAACGTGATACACAGGAACACGACTTATGGCCCATAAAAGTTACATAAAAATATTTGTCGGCTTATATATATCTCTCATCATTGTTATCACACCGAAGGAAGTCATTTGAAACGTCAAATTGTATTGTTGAATATGAACCAAAAATGTTTAGAACTTGGTGATGTTCCACAAACCAATGAATGGAGTGGATCGGATTGAGGTTTAAATTGTATCAATTTCACTTTACGTTAGCACAACGCAGGCCAGTGGTTCCATCTGGAAATGTGGACATCTCAAATACATCCATGTAGACTGCAATCAATTTTGCACTCATAATTAAAAGCAGCATATTCCATGTCTTGTACAACAGGACGTGGAAGTCGTGTTAATCGCCACGATAATCGATTTCTTGGATTTCTATCCGCAGATGTAGTTTGACATCGTGCATCGCATTGCAAATGGTTTTTAGATATATCGTTCAGCTTGCGATCTCCTTTAATTTTTGATCGAGCAGCTCATAGCGTTACCTTTGATACAATAATCGTATATAGCAAGTGAAAAATCGCATGGCCAGCGTGGAAGTAGAATGATGTTCAAAACAACGCCTGAAAACATTCAGCTCAGGAGTCCGAATGTCGTTGTATAGATAAGACATTACGATACATGGCTTGGCATTTTTTCAAGTGACAATAAAAAATCATAAAATGGAAAATGGAGAGCATTTTGCTGATATTTGTATGGGAATATATACGAAAATCTAAATGTCATATCTCCGGAACTACTAAGCCGATTTTGTGGAAACTTCACATAAACCATTTACAGTTCATCGCCAACTTTTGGTCGCAATCGGTTGACCTGTTTGGCCCGTTAGTGGTGACATCGTAGTGTACACTTTTTTTATATATATATGTATATAAATATTTTTTGAGAAATCAAAAGGATGAAAAAAGGTCTTTTACATGCTCAAAAATATTTAAAAAAATGGAAAATAAAAATCAACGAAAATAAAACGCTGGCAATAATATTTCCTTTCAATAAATCTCGGAAAAGGATACCTTCAATACCACTATCTGTAGAAGGAGCTGAAATTCCTCTCCTGGATACCATTAAATATCTTGGAATTGAGTTGGACAAAAAACTGACTTTCAGACATCATGTTCTAAAAACCTGTGAAAAGGCAATTAAATGTGGAAGAGCCCTTTTCCCATTATTAAATCGAAAATCAACATTGAATCATAAAAATAAAATCTTATTGTACAAAATGTGCATACGGCCTATTGTGGCATATGGATGTCAAATTTGGTCAAATAGATGTACCAAAACCCATCTAAAGAAGCTGCAAATAATCCAGAATAAAAATTTAAAAATCATTTTTAATTTACCTAGAAGATACTCAACAAGTAGATTGTATCAAAATTTGCAAGATGATTTGTTTAAATCAGTTATCTAATTTAACACAAAGATTTGAAGTTCGAAATAGAGCTTCAAATTATGATATAATAAGGAATTTGTAATTTTAATTTCTTCTTCAACTTCAGTGATGAAGCTGGTAGAAGGATTAATTTAGAATTTCTTTAAATCTTCACTAGGTTTTCCCCTATCCTTTTTTTTCCTAACATTGCATTAATGTAAATTCTAAACAATAGATATTTTTAAACAATAAATCTAGGCTATATTTGTTGCAATACTTATTTAAGTAAGATCCCGAAAAATGTATTTATTATAAATATTTTAATATTTTGTTTGTAATGATGATAGTTAATAAAAAAAAGTTTTTTTTTTGAGAAAAATGAGAATGTATATGTAAAATTCTTGTAAATATAAAACTATTTTTAAGCTGGATAAGAAAACTCTTCAATCCTTGTGCATATGTATATTTAAACGAAAATTTAAAATTTTTGTGCTGTTTACAGAACACAGACGAGCGAGCCGTTTAGAACAATTTTATGAGAAATGCTCAATATTGTGAGTGCTTTCCATATAAATATTTTAGACGAGTCGATAAAGAACATATACGAGTAAAGGGTGTTTTTTTAAGCTAGATAGAACTTTAAATTGTAAAAAGTAACACAAAAAACTAAATTTTGATGAAACATTTTTTTTTATTTGTTTCAGTATACTCTGACAAATCATCATGAATAGACTCACGCTTGAACAACGCTACGAAATTATCCAAATTTACTTTGAAAATCAGTCCCGTTGTTTTATCGCAAAATTGTGTTCAGCGATGAGGCGCATTTTTGGCTTAACGGGTTTGTTAATAAGCAAAATTGCCGCATATGGAGTGAGACCAATCCACAAGAGACCCTACAGACTCCATTACATCCAGAAAAATGCACTGTTTGGTGCGGTTTTCATGCTGGTGGCATCATCGGACCTTATTTCTTCAAAAATGAGGCCGGAGCTCGCGTTACGGTCAATGGAGATCGTTACCGCACCATGATCAATGATTTTTTGTTTGAAAATATGGATGACATTGATCCGGAGGAGATGTGGTTTCAACAGGATGGCGCTACGTGCTATACGGCAAACGCAACCATCGACTTACTGAAATCAAAATTTGGCGATAAGTTGATTTCGAGAAATGGACCTGTCAATTGGCCTCCAAGGTCGTGCGATTTGACACCTCTCGATTATTTCCTGTGGGGCTACGTGAAGTCACTGGTTTATGCTGATAAACCAGCAACAATTGACGCCTTGGAGGCCAGCATTGTTCGTGTTGTTCGTGACATACGGCCAGCAGTGCTCGAAAAAGTGGCCCAAAATTGGACGTCCAGAATGCGCTTCGTCAAGAACAGCCGCGGTGTCCATATGCCCGAAATCATTTTCAAAAGTTAATGTCACGTATTGATCTTTCGAATAAAAAAAATTTTTGATTACAATTTAATTTTTTGTGTTATTTTTTACAATTTCAAGTTCTATCGGGCTTAAAAAAACACCCTATATATGAGATTAAATTAAAATAAATATTTTTTGAGCAAAATGAATTTATCTTTTCCAGCAGAAAACTTAGATCATATGATAGAATAAATTTCCTAAATTTCGACCAAATTCATAGAGTTTGTTAATAAATTTTATTATTTTATCTGATAATGTTAATATTTCGAAGACAAAACTTGTAAACTATTAATTGTTTTAACGAGTCAAGTTATGTATGTATTTATTTCTGTTCTTTCTCAGCTGAAATATTTTGTACCTGTAAGTAAATAAACAAATCTTTTCTATTGAAAAGTATACGAGTATGTATATTGATCATTTATTGCAAAAATGACATAACTTAAAAATACCTTATTTGAGTTAACAGTGCAAGATATTTAAAAATACTATACCTTAGATATATTATGCCGAAAATTCATTAAAATGGATTTTAAACTGATCCTTTTAAAGCTTTAGGGGTGTTTTAAAGATATACAGACATGTTATGACAAACGCAGGTCGTTTAAAATTGGCGTTTCCGATTTGAAATAGTCGAATTTGGCGTCTTCAACTCGCATGTATTTAGTGAACTGATTGAATTTGCTCAAATTTAACTTAAATGAACCTAACTTCCCAAATAAAATTATTCACAACTAAAATTTAATATGTTTTCCTTTTATTCCATTAAAAACTTAAAATAATAAAAAAACTAAAAATTCCAAGAAAGACCGTAAGCTCGAAGAATTACACATATTAAGAAACTTAAAATAATTTTACAAATTTTCAATTAAAAGTACAAAATTAAAAAATTGCTCTACTTACGGCCATTATTACAACCTAAACATAAAGTTCTTGACAGTTAACTTTAACTTATTAGTTAACCTGAACGATAAAAACGCCATTAAATTTTCCCCATTTTTACAACATAAGTTACAATATTTTCAGCAGATAATATGGCAGCTTCAAATGCTTAAAGTTGAATTTGAAATTTATCATGAGGATAAACCGGCTGTTAAGTTATCAGTAATTTTTCAGGTTAATGTTAACTCGTAATAACAAAAACAAAAAAAAATTATCTGTAAGATAAAATCCTAACGTTATTCGTCAGTTGTAATAATGGCCCTTATTGTCAATTTGTTTTCGTTTTATATAACATATGATATATTTTTTCGCACAACTCCGAACTGCCACTAAAACGTGCGTTCCTTAGAACGCCTAAATATTAAGTTAGCATTTCTCAGACCTTAAAGGCCGTGTCAGATAAAACTTTGTCGCTTTGCGTGAAGCTTAAAACTTTAGCAGAAAAGCGCAAAGCAAAATGTGTATGTCACAATAAAAACTTTGGCAACGCTCACGATTTGTTTATTTGTCTAAAAAAAAATTGTTGTTAATTTTTACATTTAATAATTTCTTATGATAACAGAAGTTAGAAATATTATTAGACGAGCTACTGAAATTGGTGCATAAAGCTATTAGAAAAACTTCAACGGGTAAAAAGATGAGAGTTGCCGAACTTTACGCTTCGCGTTGCGTTAAAAGTGCTCTATGTGACATGTTTCATATAAGTATATATATTTTATCTTAGATGTCAAAACGAATTTGCAACGCAAAGCGCAGCAAAAGTTTTATCTGACACGGCCTTAACTGATTGAGTTATAATGCAATGAAAGAGCAATGTGGACTCCTTTTCTACGAAATTTTTTTCACAAAACTTTATTATTTTGAAAAAAAAAATTATTTTTTTTGTTTAGTGTTTTTTACAAAGGCTGGTTTTACTTGGAATCAAAACGAGTATTAGCCGTTGGAGCTTTAAAACCAAATCTTTCAAAAAAGACACAAATCAATTCTTAACGATTCAGTTAAAGTTTTTCAACACATTTGTTAAAAAGTATTCTTTGTTGTACGTTTAAAATTGTTTTTATAAATTTTCATCTATTTTTATTTTTCAGGTATTTAGTTGAATTCTCCAAAAGACTTGCAAAACAAAGAAGCGAAAAAGCCGGAACAACAGTAAATAAAATACACGAAAAAAGGTAATATATGAGTGAAAACGAATACGAAGAAAGAAGTGTGAAATAGCGCACAAAGAAAGAAAGAAAGGAAGGAAGGAAGAAAGCGAAAAATAAATATTCTAAAAATATGCTAATGCATTGAAAACGTAATAGGAAAATTTAGAAAAAAGTACTAAAAGTTACTTCAAAATCTATCCATTATTACATCATTAAAAGGGAAAATATTGCGCTCATAAAAATACACCATTTCGCCTGAAAACCATTTAAAATAAAAGAAAAGTATCCCGAAGCAAGGCAACATTAAGAATATTGCCATAAATAAACAGAAGGGGAGAGTAAATTGAACTAAAACGACTCGTGACACGACGTCAACGCAACAAACCATACAACAAGCTACTGTTGCTGCCGCTGTTAGTGGATTATCTACAACTGCAACATCTTCAACACATCTACTGCAACAACACCAAACGTCACAACAAACACAAATAGCTTTAACTGCTGCTCACAATTATTCACAGCTTCAGCAACACCAACAAAAACAACTACATTTACAACTAAATCCTACAACAGCGGCAGCAACAGCAGCAGCGTTACCAGTAGCAGCATCAACATCAGAAGCAGCAGCAACAACATCAGCAGCAGTAGCTACAGCATCAGCAGCGGCGGCCGCATCCTCCTCCATAACAGCTAAACTTTCAAAACAACAAGCAACAAGTGCAGCGACTACCAGTCGTAGTCGCCATAACCGACGTAGTAGCAGTACCGGCATCACCACGAATACTCACGGAAAAATCGGCGGTAGTACAACGGCGTCAAATATTAAACAAAGCGCCAGTCGCAACAGCAATATACGCAGTTCTTCGTCCAATAGCACAATGGCCTCTTCCAATCATCGGGGCGGGGGTGGCGGCGGCGGCGGTGGGGGAGGAGGTGGTGGTGGCATCGGTGGTCCATCCAATTCAGGCTTACAAATTGGCTCAGCGTGGTTTCAACGCAAAATCAACTTACGACCACAACATCGAGGTGTTCATTTAGTAACCGAAGAGATTCTAAGACAAATGCCTGAATTGGGGCAATTTTCGGTGGGGTTATGTCATGTGCAAAGTAAGTACTTTTTTATTGTTGTTGTTTTGTTGTCTTAATCTAAAGCAGGGGCCAAATCACCGCATTCGATATCGAGCAAAATTATCGAAATTTTTCGTTTTGGTATCATGGCATACGATATCGAATAAATTGTATTGCAAAAATTATAAAAAGTTAAAGGATTTATTTTTTGTATTCGTACTTTTACGAAACGTATGGTCTTCAATCTATTACATTTTGTTTAAATTACGATCCGATATGCATCGTTTGCCATGTTCTAGATGTATCGTTATGTTATTCGATACGATAGTTAATTCGATATCGTATGCGGTGATTAGACTCCAGTTCTTTTAATTGTTATTATAAAATGTTACCTTTTAAAAATAGCAGGTTTAAGTTTTAAGTTATGTTTATAACTCTATAATATTTACGGGGTTTTCGCTATAAAGTGTAAAGACTTTGAAAATTAAACTTGCCTTGTGTGAAAGCCGTGATACTTGTGCAAACAATATGCGGTGGATAATCACACCGCAGCTCGATTTAAGTCGAATGTACTTCGATTCGATAAAAAAGGACGCCGGTTGTAAATCTTTGATTTATACTTTACACCAGAAGGCCCTATGCGCTTGGTGCTCAATTGTTTTTGGAAAATTACTTAGCTATAGGCTGTGCGCTTTAATATACACATGTGTGTGTACACACACAAGTGAGAAGCAACAACACTTTCGTATCTTATCTTAGCTTATTACATAAAATTAGTTTTTCCTTAAATGTATTTGGTGTTTGCTTTTCCATATATAACTTTTGGGCACCCCTGCTTTACACTAATAATATTCATAGAAATATTATATATATTTGCAATTGAAAACGCACAACGTATTTGAAAAATAATTATAAGGTACTCCAGAACTCAACGTGAAGCCGGAACAGGGTTACAATATTGACAGAAACCATCATGAGAAAAATCAGAAAAGAAATAAAAAAAGGGCTCAAATGTTTTTTATTTGCTTGTATTCTTTTTTTATATTTTCTCAGGATGGTACAGTCAATCCTGTTACCATCCTGTTACGGCTTGACGTTGAGTTCTAGGACACCCTGTACAAAGTATTAAATTATGTATTGTTCATAATATACAAGCGAGCAACTCGTCTAGAAAATTTATATGAAAGTTATTCAATTTTTTTAGTGATTTCTATACAAATTTTTTAGACAAGTGGCTCGTCTGTGTTCTATGAACAGCATTTTTTGTTGTGTTTATTCGTCTATCAATCTATATAATTAATAGGTAAACACGTTTTTTAAAATCACTTTTGCAAAATCAGTGTGGCTAAGTATGAGTAAATAATATATTTGTATGTACTATATAAATATGTGAGTATTCACGGTTTTATGGGCTTCAACCTTATATTTTATATATGAATGCATTATAAGAGCGGTAGAAAAAGAATGTGGTCGATTGCGTTGACCGGTAATTCCCACTAGTATATTATAAATACAAAATATGAACAAATGATTTAAAACCTGCAGCCGTTTAGTAGATCGGTTTTAAATCATTTCAGTGAATTCAAATCACTTCCGTGAAAAGTTATTTATAGAACATGTCTGTTGTCACATGTTTGTCGAGATACCGGTTAAATGTTTTCATGAATTTCGACATCTGTAACATTCCAGCGGAAACACAAAGTGGCCAAATACGACCCAATTGACCTGGTTTTTCAATGGCTGGCAGCCTGTTAAACCTAACATTCCAGCTAATGAAATCTTATTCAAATAAAAATATTCTTCGCCAACTATTTTAATTTCAATACCAAGCTTTCCAATATCTCTTTTATTTGCCATTTGCCAAAATAAACATTAGCAAACTACACTCGAAAAATTTGGTAAAGTTTGTTAATGGCAAAAAAAAAAAATATAAATTTTATAGGTTTTACGGTAATTTGAGAAATAAAAACTTTAAGACAAATTCAGCGGTTTTCACTCTTTGTATTAAATTTAAAATGCTTTTAAATATACTATTGTAACCTTCTAAGTGTGAGCGACTTTTTCTTTGGTATTGTAAAACAACCGAAAAAGCAAATACACAAAAAAATATTTCAGTTGGAGTTACGCGAAAAGAGATAAAACTTTAAAAAATACCTAATCTCATCTTTTATTTGAACTTTTTTCACGTTTTCTTTTATTTCTGTTTGATGTTTTCCATTTTAAGCAAAGTTTATATACAGTTATTTTATTAACAGCAATAAAATAAATATGGCGTCAAATCTGCCAGCTGTTTCATACTTGCAAATAATTGAACTTAGTAGGTACGTATACTAAAGGTGTGTTCATTTACTTTACTAGTAAAAATTAGCAACGAGAGAGTAAAAAGAAATTTTTCAAAATTACTCTCAAAAATGTGAAAAAGTAAATAAACACATTACTAGCTAAAATTTTTCGAGTACGGCTTGTAATAGAATAAAGAAACGTTTTACAATTTTATTTAATCTAGTACTAGACGTAGTCGAAATACGCTAAATACAGGGGTGATTAGCTACTTTTGAATAAAACATATTTTTTAATTAGGTTTGATTAACCGATACACGTTTCAACTCAATTGGTTAGGTAGGCAGGCCGCTGGATTCTCAAAAAATACCTTGATTCTCCAGTACACTTGGGTTCTGAAAGATCGTTCCCTTTGCGATAAACTCAATTGGCTACTGAGTCTGTTGTTGTGCAAATCAAGACGTGTAAATTGATTCGTTTAAGAGTTGTCGAGTTGGTTGAAGAAAAATCAAATCATTTTGATTTTTTTTTTAAATTGGCTAGTAAGTCTCTCAATTCGATTCTGCTTTGTATGTTCGAGTCTCCTGATCAGTTGTCCAAAAAACTTAAGAAAGGAAAAAACCTGAACTATAACCCGTTGTACAAATGTACAAACCAAAAATTTTATTTAAATATTATAAAGTTCAACAAAAATTCAATAAATTAATGTCCAAACTTATATTTGTAATTTTTTGCAAAGAAAATGTTAAATATTTTTTAAAATAGTCGTTAATTTCATTGAATCTGATAGTTGGATGAAAATCTTTCAATTCAGTTTATGAAGTGTGTTGCCAAGAACCAATTCAATTGAAAGACTCAATTCACAATTTGATTGAAACGTGTATGAGCCGCTTTATACGTTATAACTGCCTGTCTACACATAGCCTTTTTGTTTTTTCAAATTAATTTCAAAGTGTAAAGTACCGAGTAGCTAGGTACTCATAATATTTACAATACTAAAAATAACATCTGGTTTGTAAAAAATAAAAAACCAAAAAAACAGAAATATTTTATAGTTTAAAATTGGAAAAATGTTAATATAATTGTAAATGGAAGGATCTAAGTGTGAATTTAGTTGCTCCCCTAACAGCTTTAAACACAAGCAAGTATATTTGCCAGAACATCCTTTGCTACTGAAGTGCCAGATACTGTGTTGCTTAGTTCATTTCCCCTATACTTCTTATTTTACTTCTGTTGCTAATAAGTTACACAAAAATAAATTCGAATCTTTTTAATACTTTTAATCGGTTTAAAAGTTTACATACAATTACAATTTCTTAAATTTTTCAAAATGTTTTTATTTTGAACTTAATTTAGAAATACCGTTTTGTAAACACAAAACAGCTGTTTGAATAATTATTGCAAGTAAAAATTCACTTGTAAAAACTTGCAAGAATTTTTATGGCTTTGAATTTTTTAAGCTCTTTTGACGTTCTCTCGTTGCAAATTTTTTGGGTTAATGAACGCTTTCTAGTAACAATTATTACAAATTTTGCAAATTTTTTGGGTTAATGAACACAACTTAAATCTACTACTGTTAGTAAATTTAGTAAATTAAAAATCTATGAATTTTGTTGTTGTCAAGTTTTAAATTTACCAAGCTTTACTAAACCTACAATATGCATTTTAATACAATAGTAAGTTAATACGAAGCTTGAGAACCACTTTTATTTTCAGTAAATTATTTATATTGCCCCATGACGTTAATTTTATTAAATTTCTGTTCACGTTTTTTGAGTGTAGCTAGAGCTAAATTTTGCATTTCTTGTCCTGTGTTAGACATTTTTATATTCAAAACAAAGTTGACCTTGTTTTACATTGTATCTTTTAAATTAAGATTTTTTTTAATAAGCAAAGCAGAACAAACAACAAAAGAATTTTCAAACAAAAGTTTAATAAATATTATCATATGACGAACAAATAACAGTTGTGTGAAATAAACAATAAAAAACCATTAAGTCAGCAAAAGCAAGAAACAGATGCAAAAAAATTAATATTCTTTGAAGAAACAGAAAAAAATGAAACGAAATGAAAAAGACAATCAATCTCAAATTATATGAAACTTGAAAAAATAGGCGCTAGAAGATTTTCTGTGTCAATACTTTGGCGACCTACATTTCATTCATACTCGTACATTTCCATATCTTTAGTATGTACACATATAAACCTTTTAACATATGTTTGCATTTATGAACATGTGTGCATACATATGTCTGGTAGACATTCAGTCAGTTAAGTATACTCAAGGCTCGTCATATTTGCCATTTGAATATTTGTCTTCGATTTATTATAAAAACTTAAAGAATAACAATCAGCAAATCTAGTTGGTTGTATTAACCTTACTTTCAATTCAGATATCGTCAGTCTTATGTAGAAAGACCCTAATTAACAAATTTTAAACTTTACAGCAGTAAGGTGAAATACAATATAATAGAAACCTTATTTATCAACATGTAACTTTTTTTGTATAATTGGCCGTAAAGCCGCTGCTTATGAAACTACTCTATTAAATCTTTGTGCCGAAGTGCTTTAGAATCACTAAAATCCCAAATTCGGGAAGAATGAGAGTTAGGACTTTGCGCAACAATACTAGACACAATCAGTGATGTTAACTTTTATTTTCAAAATAATTACTATACGACCTTAAAAAAATGCCGTTTTTTGGGCAAAACTATCATACGGGTATCTTAATTAGAAAATCTAATATACAACAATTTAGTAGTGTAACAAAAACTAAAACTATTTTTTGCACTTTGTTTAAATTTTACTATGTAAATGTAAAATGTATTCAGTGGGAAAGAAATTCGAATCTAAAATTTGAGAAGTGTTCGGTACATCTAAATTTTCTAAAGTATTTCAGAAAAGTGTTAAGTCTCAGCACACCATAGCATTATTATTAAATTTACAACACATTGCCAGTGTTTTGAGTATCCGCTGAACATGTTTATAATAAATCCAGATTTTACTTATCTGACAAGTGAAAACATGAAAAGCGTTTACAACACACTTTTGTACTCTATTTTAAGTTCCGAAAGAATTGGATTTTCCTTCTACAAAATCCTTATACATATATTGTATTATCATATAGCTTGAATGACATAAACGACATATTTTTATACATGACTTGCTTAAAATACGTTATATGTTTCATAAAGCCTTAATTTGCCTTTTAATTGTATGAAGCTATACGAATAAAAAATTCTTTTATATAAATGAAAGAGTTCTAAGAGGAAACCAGAATTAACAATCGATTAAATATTTATTTAAACCAGAAGTGCCCAAACCCTATGCGCTTGGTGCTCATTTGTTTTTGTAAAAGCACTTAGGTGTAGGCTGTGCGCCCTAATATATATACGTGTGTGTACAAACACAAGTGCAAAGCAACAACACTTTCGTATACTTTACTTATTAAATAAAATTAGTTTTAAATGTTGTTTGCTCTACTATATAGAACTTTTACAGAATTCTGTAAAAAATCATTATTCTGTAAAAAATCATTATTATTCTTTACTCTTAGAAGAGTGACCATATGTCAATAATTTTGGCGTTTTTTGCAAAGTTGTAGTAAATTCGTTGTGGTTTTAATAACGCAACTATGATTTCAGAAGTATTAAAAATGAAAGCAAATAAAAAACATTTTTGAAAAGTACTGTACAAATAATAAAATTACCGTACTACCGTCTGAAGGGTCAAATTACTGTAAAATACGGTAATTACCGTACAGTTAACACTAATGGACATAAAGAATTTCAATACTATTTGTGATTTAATCCTTGGCTATGGTATCACTGGATCAAAAGGAAATAACGGCGTTTCTGGAAGAGAAGGGAATAAACTATATTTGCTTTTGCACTGTCAAAACTGAATACGTGTTTTTCTTCTTTTTTAGGCTGTGTTTTTTTTTTATATCTTCATTATAAATTTTAGCGCAATTCACAACCTGCAGTATGTGAGAAGTTGAACTAATCAAAAAATTATAAATTGCTTGTTTTCTATGTTTCCCAGCTGTCTATATGTCGTCATTTCATAGGAGCTACCCTAATCATCAACAGACTTTGGAAATTTTTGTAAGATATTCTCAAACATTCAACTTTATATCCCGGCAATATAACTAAAATGTTGAGAATTTATAAAGAAAAAAAAAAAAAATGCTCTAATAATAGCTGTCAAAAAAAAAAAAACAAAAAAAAAAAAACAAGCTTTTTCATTTATGCTAGGAACACAACTGCGACGAACTTCGCCCATCGCCGCGAATTCGCCGGCAAATATTCGTTGTATAAATTCGTCGTGAGAAGCACAATATCAACGAACATTGTTTACATTCCGTGCAAAGAAAAAAAATTTATATAAATACTAAGGTGACCATATTAAAAGTAAATCTTATAAATCCCATCCGAAAGAGGGGTTTTTGAAAAAATTATCTTAGGTACTTTTATATTTTGAGAACATCTTCATAAATTTTTTACTACATGGATTAATATAAAAAGTATGATTTCGTGAAAAATATTTTTTTTATATAAGAAACCTGGCCATCTGATACTGTTTTGTTCGTCGTTCGCTGACGAAACAATAAGAAATAAATCTATTTCAATTTTCGCTGAGTATGGCGAATTTCGACCAACGCCACGATTGTGTGCATTTTCATATACACAAATGTGTTTTATTTTTGGCGACGAATATTCGCAACCAAATATTCGTCGTTCGTCGCAGTCGTGTGCCTAGCATTATACATGTCTCTAATATCTCTTTAAACATTTTTGATTGGTATCAATGTTAGAAGCTAATATAGTGAATAAAACTCAATTGTTAAAAAAACAAAATTCAAAAATTCCAAGTAAGTCAACCACTAATCATTGTTGTTATTGCGTTCTTATTGTTCCGCAAACATGTGTGTGTATATGTGCATTTCTAATTATATTTGCCAATTTGAGTCTGAAATTATCAATAACTAGAAAGTCCATGGTAATTGTAGTGTGGACACTGATCAGTTTTAACTAATTTAACTGCCAGATTGTAAATGCGGTGATAAAGTTTGTTTTGGTTTTTCGGTGTTGTTATTATTAGGTTCAAGACAAACGTCTACAGACGCTACTCCCTCCTTCCCAATCCTCATAGCCTAGCCTCCTGCATATATAGTTGCCATTCTCGAAGATAAAAAAAGCTAGACCCAAGTGCGCTGGCTTTTGCAATATCTATTAGCCTGTTCAACCTAACCTAAACTACTTTTCTAACTTTTT
The DNA here is from genome assembly GCA_914767995.1 of Thecocarcelia acutangulata. NCBI lineage: Eukaryota > Metazoa > Arthropoda > Insecta > Diptera > Tachinidae > Thecocarcelia > Thecocarcelia acutangulata. The sequence continues at coordinate 96,077,267 of OU612097.1, read as the reverse complement.
AATTCGAAGTTGTATAAAAAATGCATTTTATTTATAGTTTTGAAAGTTGAAGTATTAAAAGTTTTCGGTTTTGCTCTCTATAAATACACTAAAGTTTTCAATTTTGTTCCGTTTTTTTTTTTTTTGCCCATATAAAAATCCCTTCGTTTTACTTTCTATTGTTATTTTAGTTTGTCATGATTTCAAAATGTTTTATACAAAGAATCCGTTTTTTTTTATTTCATTTCACTTACAGTTTATTATTGTTATTTCATATTTTAGTTGTGTACTTATATTTTTTGTCAGTAAATCGATATTTAACGTATGAAATAAATAGAAATGTATGTATTTGTTATATATCACAAACGAATTTACAAAACTATGATTTGTGTTTGTCAGGTGATATGATTTGTAACTGTTCTAAAAGTGACATTTATTTCGAAACTATTCTGTTTCGATTAGGAAAGGAAATTTTTAATATTTATTTATTTTATTTACAAAAAGAAATAAATCACATAATTATTATGTTTGTATGTATATACGAGTAGCTATTTACACCTATTCCAGCTGAATTTAAGAATAGTACATACATTAAGAAACTCAGATAACTTTTTGTAAATTTTATGTAATTTATTTTTTAGAAATTCATTTGCAAAATAATACGTTTTTATTAAAGTAATTCGTGAAGTTTTCAAAATAATTGAATTCAAGTGGCCTCCACCCTCGGCGATACTTGTCTGACATCTTATCCAAAATTTATACATTACTGCCTGGAGTGTTGCAGCGGGAACTGTATCTATTACCGTTCGAAGGGATTGCTTTAAATCATACAAATTTGTTGGATTTTTTCTTGTAAACTTCTTAGGCCAACGGTAGAGTTCTGTCATAACAGGCGTGGCTACGTGAGAAGTTGCCCCATCTTGCTGAAATCAAATAGTGTTGAAAGGGATTCTCTTTCGGCGCAATTCTGGAAAAAAATCCGTTTCAACATATTTAAGTAACGGTATCCATTGACCGTAGCAGTAAGACCTTCGAAAGACCTCGACGAAAAAGTAAGGCCCTACAATGAACCTTGAAGAAACTGCACACCACACTGCGATGCGAAGTGGATGTAATTGCATCGACAATTTTGTTAGTTAACATTGCAGTTTAAATTAAAATGTGCCTCGTCAGACATAAAAATACAGTTCAAGTCGTTTTCATCTTCTGACACCATTTGAATGATCTCACACGATTCCAAGCGAATCGGGAAGCCTCTAGGGTTCAATTTGTTTGTTAATTGAATCTTATATGGAAAAAAGTTTAAATCTTTGTGCAAAATTGTCTGCATTTGAGCAGATAAGCTCCTTGTCGAAACTCTAGGATTGGATTGTATAGCAGCAGCTACAGCAGCGATAGTTTCCTGCGTCCGAACTGAGAGATCTCGATGATAAGGCCTTCTTGCGCTTGTGCCACGCTCGGCAAAATTCTTTACGAGGCACATTATACTCCACCTGCTAGCAGAAGTGCCGTCAAACGTGCACCTATATTTTTTCTGGGTGGAAACATCGCGTGAAAGCGTTGCACTGTCCAAATTCTTGTTTCATTGTTCCAATTCTCCATTTTAGTTAAATCTATAAGATAAAATAAAAATGGAACAGGTCAGTTACACAGAAAATAAGTTAAGTTTTTTTTTTTTTTGGTAGCAGCTTTCATCAGCCACCCTGTATTTAAAAGCAGTATGCAGCTTATATTTACAGTGCTGGGACGTAAACGAATTTATTTTAGTAACGTACTATTGTTGCACAAAATGCCATGAACTTCTTTATTATTAAAAATATATATAAAAATATATATAAATTGAGTTTATTTACTCTGTTAGCTCCTAATGTTTTTTTTTGTCATTCATTTATTTATTGAATCTTAATACTAAATATAAAATTTATTTAAGTCCAGCCACTGCTAGACAAAAAAGTTTAATTTTGCGCGAATAATATCGGTAGTTTAAAGTGTAAAGCGAATAATATCGGTAGTTTAAAAGGAATAAGTTGCCTACAAGCGTGTTTCCTATCTGTTATAACGTTGGAAAGTTCAAGTCAAATGTTCACAAACACTACTCCCTCTTTCTCCCTCCTCACAACCTATTTTCTTAGTTCTAGTACAATGCACTGCATATGCCGGTCCAAGTTAGTAAAAAAATCAAAATTTCGCAAACGAACGACAGGTATAAATAGCACCGCATCAATTTTTAAGAGTATTTAAAATACTCGGATGTGAAAATGATTGGGTAAACAACCAGTGTACTTATGGCTGTGGCGCACCAGTGCAGATCTCTGGTAAACATTACTCCCTCTCAGTAAAGTTGGCTTCAAAACAAATGTAACTCACACTTTAGTTGCTTTCATACTAATTTAGCGTCATTATCACTATTTATTTATTATTATAACCTTCACAAAAATGTTAATGGTATACATAAGTTTGTGCTTCCGTTTGTACTTTCTACAATTTTCATATGAGACCCTATAAAGTATATATGTATATTCTGAATCAGAATGAATGGAAAAATCGATTAAGCGATGTCCGTCTGTCCGCCGTTGAAAGACCATTAGGTTTAGACAATTTTTTCTTTCACCATTATTTTACCCCATCGATTCATGGATTTGCTATTGACACATATAGCTGAGATATATTCGAAAAAAGCCACTTTTTTGCAATTTTGTATAAAAATGTTTGAGAAAAAGTTGTTTGTTTTGCTTCAAACTTCACAGAACTATTAAGCATGGTGACTAACAGGCACACAAATTTTCAGATATCGGTCCATATATACCCGAGATATAGCCCAAATCGGGTTTTTCATAAAAATGTCGCGTAAGCGAACTTTAACAACTTTTTTTTGATTAAAAACAGTTCTGGTAATAAGATTAGGTTATATAAATATGGAAGATAAAAATTTCCGATATCGGTCTATATATACCCGACATATAGCCTAAACCAGTTGTTTCATGAAAATGTAGCGTAAGCCAACTTAAACAACGTTTTTTTTTTGTTCAAAAGCAGTTCTGTAACAAAAGAAGATTATATAAATATGGAAAATTAAAATGTCCGATATCAATCAGCCCATATAACCCGAAATATAGCCTGAACCGATTTTTCCATTAATTTTTTTCTTTGCTGAAAAGCAATTCGCGTTATTAAAGAAGATTACTAAAATACAGAAAATATAAAATTCCGATGTCGGTTCATATATAATCGAGATATAGCTTAAACAAACTTTTCCATGAAAATGACCATGAACGATTTCTTTTTTGGAAGGCAAAAATATTTTTTCCTCGATATCGGTCCATATACATATATCCGAGCATATTCAGTTAAATTTTTTTGTAATATATACTATACATATCGCTCCTTTATTGCAACATAGTCATAACGTAAAAAAGCTTGTTTCGAGAAAAACACAATTCAAATTTTTAGTTTCCATACAAGTCTTAGAAAAATTGTTTAGAAAATATCTCCTAAAAGAAACTGTTTAAAAGTAATTGTTGGTATAATATAAAAGGTAGTACTGTTAACAATTCTGTGTTGTTAACTCAAAAAGTCTATTTTTTGAGATATGACTATGTTGCAATAAAGGAGCGATATACGTGACTATTGGGAAGGGTATTTTAGATTCGGCCCAGTCGAATATACCACACTCTTACTTGTTTTTATTTAGTAATCTTTTTTTAAACAAGGTTAGTCAGCAATACTGTTCATGGCACAACGTTAACGCTCTTATTGAAGTTACTTAATACAGCGTAAAATGCAAGCGCTAAATTATGTTGCGCTTTATGGCCTAATATATATTGCGCCGTAATTCAAATGTATGCTACCATAAAGTACAAAACTAAAATATGTACCAAAAAGTTAAAAAAAAAAAAATAATGTTTGTCTGCATTTCCAACTTTATTTTGTGTTCAGCAAAAATCGCTAAAGATTCATAAAAAGATTTCTTTTAGTAGAATCTAACATTAAACACGTTTTGTCCTAACTATAAGTTACAAAATATTCATTAATTATTCAAATATAAACCCTTCTATAACTTAGAATGTAGCTTGAAATTTACAAATAAAATTTGTATGTATGTATAGTAAGTAGTTTGTGATGCTAGTGTAGATAAAAAAATAAAAAAAAAAAATGAAAAGCGGATGTTGATGTTGAAACATGCTGGGAATTGTGAGTTGCATGTTGAGCCACTGCTGTTGTTTTAATTTAAATTCGTATTCTATTTACAATACAGATGCCTGCCTGCATTTGCTATTAATATATAAACTTTACTTAAAGTTCGTTATGAAGTTAAATAAATAAGAATTAAAAAAATATATACTTTTTGGCCTATAAGAATCTTTAAAATTGTTGTCATATTCTGTTTTATATTTTCCTGCAAAAAGAAATAAAATAAAATAAAAAAAATCGAAGAAAAAGAGAAAAAAATAAAAATGAAGAGAAAAAAAAACTTTGTTAAAAATGTGTTTGATAGATAGTTCTTCTAGTTGAGTGAATTTTATTACAAGTGCAACTTTAAGTAGTTTATTTTAATAATGTTTTGTACTTGTTTATTTAACTTTTTCTTCGTCAATATTTTTGAACATTGACAAAGGGTGATTTTTTTAGCACGCATATATTAACTCGCCTCACTCAAGGCAGCTTTAATAGCTAATGGCAGAATTACAATAACTATAACACCAAAAAACATCACGTGTATTTTGTTGGTAGAAATTACGAAAAGTTGTCAAAATTTTGTTTTACATTTGTTTGTCAAGCAAGGATATCTATGTACTTTTGACAAATTTACGCAGAAGAAACGAAAGACAGCTGTGCTTATACCACTGCCCTGATAAAGCTGCCTAGGCTTCACTTGTATATTTGTCAGTGTGTGCTTTTGAGGGATTTGATATTCCGCTACGCATTACAGAGAGAATTCGTTTTTCAGCCGTACACTTTGCCTTTTTTCCCCTCCTAGTTCTCCTAGTTCTGGTACAATGCACTGCATATGTAGGGGTCATCCCCTGAGTACTGGTCCAATATAAAAAAAGACTGTGTTGCCGCAAACATTGAAGTCGCCGCATTGCTTGCGTGATTGTTCGGCGGAAGTAAGGGCATTTTGGTGATTATTGAAGTCAATTTTTGTAATCCCCAAAAACTAGATACCGGTTCGCTAACTGGTTCGGAAACAGATTTTTATATAGGGTGCGTTTTTTTTTTACCGTGGGGCGTGTATGTGAATTTTTAACCGGCATATTGGACCCGGTTATGCGGATAATGACCAGAGGTTTTGTTTTTGCGTTTTTTGAGTCTTTAAAGTCTTTTTTTTAAGATTTTTCAGGTTTTTGGCACTTTTTGTCAGTTTTTTGGACATTTTGCCGAGCACTTTTTGAGCAAATCAGTAGCGCTATTCAAAGGTTTCCGCCTGGTTTTATTGACTAAATAACTAATATCTACGTATGTTTATATGTTTGTAACTCTCAGAACTTCTGTCGCATGAGTAATTATTTATAGAGAGAGACAATAACATTGCTACTCATACGTATACGTGCTTTCATAGCACATCAAACTAATAAATATAGGTTAAAAAAAACTAAACAAAAACGATATGTTTATTGTCTTCTTCGATTAAAATTATTGATCACAGCAAATTTGTATTGTAAAAAAATACTTCTTAAGAAAAACTGAAGAAAGAAAAACTTGAACTAAAACCCAATGTACAAATGTACAAAAAAAAAAAGCTAGAAATCTAATTTAAAAATAATAAAGTTCAATAAAAATTCAATAAATTAATATTAAATTTCAAATGTTTCATTGTTTATTGTTTAAGCTTCTTTTTAAATTATCCATTTAACCAGATAATTACTCGTATAACGCGTTCCGAGTTTTTTGATTCCCAAAATCTCTCACTTCCTGGGAAGCATTATGGCACCTTCAATTTTCGCACTAAAGCATGTTCCAAGACAAAAACGCGTACCGAATATGATAAAGCGGTTCCAAACAGGTTAGCGAAATGGTTCCGAATTCTCTTTGGGAATTCCCAAAATCGGCTTCATGCATCTCCCTTACTTCCTCGGAATCAATACGTTAACTTCGATTTTCGCACTAAAGCAGCAACACTGTTTATACATAGGTTTGTAACTCTCGAAACCACTGTGGCATGAGTAATTATTTATGGAGAGTTATAATAATATTGCTATTCTCATACGCATACTTATACATGCTTTTATAGCACATCAAACTAATAAATATAGTTTAAAAAACTAAAAAACGCGGTACTAAATTTTAAAATTTTCATTCACTATTGTTTAAGCTTCTTATTATTATCCATATTACTAGATAATTATTTTATAACGCGTTCCGATTTTTTTTGGAACTCCCAAAATCCCGCACTACCCCGCAAACAATATGGCAACTTAAATTTTCACGAATAACCGTTTACAGTTCAGATGCACGTTCAAAGACAAAAATGCGCACCTAATATGAAAAACCAGTTCCAAACTGGTTGGCGAAGTGGATCCGAATTTTTTTGGGAATTCAAAAAATTGGCTTCATGAATCCCCAATATCCCCTACTTCCTCGGAATCAATACGACAACGGAGATTTTCGCACTAAGGCAGCAACACTGTATATCAGTGTTGCCAGTGAAATTTCGAGAAATTTTAGTTTCCAAAAAGAAGTCAACTTTTTTTTTTTTTTTTTTTAATTCGGGTCAGAATTGTTTTATTTTATAAAACTATTACCCAAAAAGGGTCTGAAATGATTAATTTTAATTTAAATCTAAAATTTAATCTGAACACACTTTCAAAAGATGACAGAAGAACTAAAGGCCCTAACACACTATTCTACATGTTAGTACGACTCATTTGCAGGATGTTTTAAAAATCTGGCCGGCTTTATTAAAAACTATTATTACAATAATAATTTTACAATAATTTAATTTATTTCCCGAAGCGCCAAAAATATTCTCATATTTTTCACAATATATACCGCACTGATCGAACAGAAACCAGCTTTTTACAAAAATTTTCATAATATTTTTCAAATCGCACGATTTGTCAAAAACTCTGTCAGCACATTTTGTTTGCTAGATCGCACGATCGTGTAGGATAGTGTAACAGGGCCTTAAGAAAACTTAACAACAAACTACATGTTATCAAAGCAGCTTTACCAGGGTATTGATATAAGCCCATCTGTCTTTTGTTTCCTTTGCGTAAATTTGGAAAAAAACACATTGGTTCTTCATACAAAAGTAAAACAAAATTTGTATAAATTTTTGCAATTTCTACCATTTTGTTGGTACACACATGTGATGTTTTTTGGTCTTGTATTTATTGTAGTTCTGCCACTACCTATTAAAGCTGCTTTGCATGTTATTCTTGTATTTAGTTGCCACTGTTATTTTGTTTAGTATTCATAACGAAATGATAACTTAAAAAACCTTGCCAGAGATGGAAAGCTTAATATTTCATTTCCGCACATTTTGCGTACGGATTCAAAAGATACCAAAGATGTATCTTTCGTATCCTAATGGCATCACTGCTGTATATACAGTTTTAAATACCCGTATATTTATTAATCACTCATACGGCACGGGTTTCGAGGGTTGCAAACATACAAACAAACACACAAGCGAAGCTAATATAAGCGTGTTAAAAAGTAAACATAATGGGTGATTTTATAAGAACTATCAGAAATTTAAAAAAAAACACATAAAATTCAGAAAAATTCATGCAATATTTATTTGGGTCGATAGTTGGGTCGATATAATTTAATGTTTGAAGATTATTTCATGCAAATGTTGGCCGCGGCTGCGCCTCAAATGGCCTCAATTTTGGCATACTCTTTCCAACATTTCGGCCGGTATTTCACGAATAATGTTGGCAATGTTGGCTTCCAGTGCGTCAATCGAAGCGGGCTTGTCGCTATTGACATTAGCCTTAACATAGCCCCACAAAAAATAGTCTAGAGGCGTTAAATCGCACGATCTGGGCGGCCAATTGACTGGTCCCAAGCGTGAAATAAACTGTTCACCGAACTCGCCTCTCAATTGGTCCATTGTTTCGCGTGCTGTGTGGCATGTAGCACCGTCTTGTTGAAACCACATTGCATGACATGTCAAGCTCTTCCATTTTGGGCAAAATAAAGTTTGTTATCATCGCACGGTAGCGCTCACCATTCACAGTAACGTTGTGATTCGCATCATCTTTGAAGAAATACGGCCCAATGATGCCGCCAGCCCATAATCCGCACCAAACGGTTGTTTTTTGTGGATGCATTGGTAGCTCTTGCAATGCTTCTGGCTGCTCTTCACTCCAAATACGGCAGTTTTGCTTGTTCACGTATCCATTCAACCAGATATGAGCCTCGTCGCTGAACACAATTCTTCGATAAAAAAGTGGATCTTCATCTAACTTTTCAAGAGCCTATTCACCAAAAATTTGGCGTTGTGGTAGGTCGTTTGGCTTCAATTCTTGCACCAGCTGTATCTTATAAGGTTTCACACCCAAATCCTTCCGCAAAATTTTCCACGTAGTGAAGTAACAGAGGCCCAATTGCTGCGAACGGCGCCGAATCGATAATTCACGGTCATCACCAACACTGGCCGATACGGCTGCGATATTTTCTTCAGTTCGCACTCTACGTAAGCGTGTTGGTGGTTTAATGTCCAACAATGTAAATTTGGTGCGAAATTTTTTTACAATAGCCCGAATAGAAGCCTCAGTAGGTCGATTAAACTGACCATAAAATGGAAGAAGCGCGCGATGAACTTTCTTAACAGAGCACGCATTTTGGTAATAAAATTCAATAATTTGCAAGCGTTGTTCGTTTGCAAGACGATTCATGATTAAATTATAGACCAAACTGAAGATGTTTGACAGTGACACAAGATACAAAACGTGCGTGAGCTGTCAAAACTAGTGTTGCCAAAAAGATAATAGCAAAAAAATCACTCGTTACATATATATGTACATTTAGCATAAAAAACACGCTTCTATATCGAGCTAAACAATAAGAAATTATTTTAAAAATAAGCTTAAACCAATAGCAAACGAAAAATACTAGTATTATTGTGAAAACAGCGTTCCTTGCTTTACGCCAATTTTTCAACATGGTCTTCTTTGAGTTCTATACACTTAGTCAGTCCAACGGTTCTCCAATAATATATGATTTGTCGTGGTCATCAAAATAGGTACTTATTTTTGTGATAATTGCGTCGTTGGAGTCAAATTTCTTTCCGTCAAGTTATTTCTTCGGGTATGTGAACAAGAAACAGTCATTCGGCGTTAAATCTACAGAATAGTGTCGATGAGGGAGCAATTAATGGCCCAAATAATGGATTTATGTCATGGCATCTGCACATGTGCGTACGCTTGGATTGTCTTGGTGGCAGAGAACTTTTTTCTTGGCCAAACGCGATCGTTTTTTTTTTTCAATTCTTCATTGAATTGACCCAATAATTTAGTATAAATAAAACTTAAAAATAACTATTACTATCTCAGGAATAAAATATGCGTTGGTAGAGAAATATGAATTTAAAAAGTATTTTTAATAAAAAATATGTCTGCAAATATATTTTTGATATGAAATATATTAGATTGTGCTTCATATACTATGATTGTGATTGTTCTAATATTAAATACTTGTATGTAGACGAAAGAAAGATTTTCTGTAGTTCAGAATAAAGAAAAGAAATATTAAAACACTAATTTTTAATCCCTGGTGTATTCAGCGCTCCTAGTTAGTATAAATTAAAAAAAAAAAAAAAACAAAAGCGAGTTGTTACCAATTATGCCTTACAAATAAAAAACAAAAATTGACAAAAAAAAAATTTGTTTATACAAACACATTTTTATTCTACTGTGTAACACTTAAATTACTTCCTCTGTTTAAGCAGTTATTTGTTTTTCTACTTCTGAACTACACACACATACCCCAGTTTTATTTATTTTTTTGTTTAATTAACTTAAGGTTAAAATATTAAAAAAAAGTATGTCATTGCGCTCACACAAAACTGAACAAACAAACGCATAAATTCTATACTCAAGCCCAACCGCATTCACGTCGCTTCTTCTACTCCATTCTCTGCTCAACTTTAACCCAACTCTGTCTAGAATTATCTGTGAGTGTGTATGTGTGAAATTTTACTGCAAGATTCCATGGCCTAAAAACACTTATGCATAAATATTTCACAACAATAAAAGAAAAGCGAAAAAAGTAGTACGTAACTATTTTAATAAAATAAAATTAGTTTCGATGAAAACGAAGAATAATTTAAGTTTCATGTTGTATGTAATACGAATGTACTCACATAAAGGTAATTTTATTCAATCTTAACTAAATAGTTTAAATGTGCGATAGTGACAACATATCACTGTAGTTGATTAAGTTATTTGTTACTTTTTGATCTAATTAAATAGAAAACGGAATTTCAATTTGTTAATTACTTATTTTAAAATTGAGATGATGTTTTGGCTCTATATGTTTGCTATACAGGGTGTCCCTGAACTCATAGTTAAGCCGAAAAAGGATGACAAGATTGATTCTAACCATCATGAGAAAAATTAAAAAAAAAAAATACAAGGGCTTGTGCGAATAAAAAAACTTTTGAACTGAGTAAAATGTTTTTAGAATGTTTTTTTTACTTTTTTCTGATTTTTCTTATGATGCTTACAGCCAATCATCAGCGTTGTCAACTTTGAAATTTCAAAACGCACCAAAATGGGAGAAAAAACGCGTTATTTCGAAAAAAAAAACGCACACATAATAAATATTTTTATATTAAAAACACGATAAAAACAATTATGTTTTTGTTTTATGACCAACTTTTTATTGTTCAGATAACTTGAAGTTGACAATACAAGTTCTGTGATATTTTCTTTTGACTATTTTTTTAAATTATAAAATAAATGCTTCATGATGTCCATTTTCATTTATTATATAATGCTGAGTGATGTAAAAAAAACTAAAATGTGAAAAACAGCTATGTTTGTACTGTAAAAAATAAAGGGTGGTTAAATTTCAAGGGCCGATGTTGATTTTGAATAAAACACAAACTATTTAGGAAATTATTGTAATTTTATTTTATTATGATATATTGGTATTACTCAATTATGTATGGAACAAAATATCGGCCAAATGGGCGCCGCGACCACGGCGGCACACCTCCATCCGATGGTCCAAATTTTCGATGACCCTGAGGCATAATGGAGGTTCTATGCCGTTAATGTGCCGAATTATCTCATCCTTTAGCTGTTGACTAAAGAAAAAAGTCCAACGGTGTCAAATCACATGATCTTGGCGGCCAATTGACATCGCCATTACGTGAGATAACACGGCCATTGAATTTGTTGCGCAAAAGAGTAATTGTTTCGTTAGCTGTGTGGCAAGTGGCACCGTCCTGCTGAAACCACATATCGTCTACATCCATATCTTCCAATTCGGGCCATAAAAAGTTCGTTATCATCTCACGATAGCGAACACCATTCACAGTAACTGCCTGACCGGCCTCATTTTGGAAAAAATACGGCCCGATGATGCCGCCAGCACATAAACCGCATCAAACAGTCACTCTTTGTGGGTGCATTGGTTTTTCGACAGTCACTCTTGGATTCTCATTCGCCCAAATGCTGCAATTCTGTTTATTGACGAATCCACTGAGGTGAAAATGTGCCTCATCACTGAAGATGGTTTTCTTCGAAAATTGATCATCATTTTCATAATAAGTCTGGATAAATTTAACACGTTGTTGGATTGTGTATCTCTCCATGGTTCAAATTGAGTAAGTCTGAAATAGAGAAATGTCAAATAAAATTCGGAAAAAAGCTTGGCGTTTAGGTGTGGTTCACATTCAACATCGGCCCTTGAAATTTAACCACCCGATAAAAGGGGCAGCAAATTTTTAAAATTAATTATTCGGTTTTCTTTAGATAATATACATAACCTACACAGCAAGACTGTTTTACTTTGTGTATATGATTTGATGCATTTGATACATCATTACTCCGTGTACTCGTAAGAGTTCTGCTAAAATATACAAATAAATTTTGCACACTATTGATTAGATTACTGATATATAGTACAAAAAATAGTTTCTTATACTGGAACAAACAGTTGTGTTGAATTCGGTTCGGTGCCACCGAAAATTAAAAAAACGCACCGAAATTTGGGAAAAAGCGCACCGAGCACCAGCAAAGGAATTTTTCGCACAACAAATTTTAAAAAGCACCAAAAACGGTGCGAAACGCACCGAGTTGATAACGCTGCCAATCATGTCACCCTGACGTTGAGCTTATACACCTTGTATGTGGTGACAAACATGAATCTCATAACTCGGCTTAAGAAAAGAAATAATTATTATTATTATTCCCCATTTCTCTAAGTTAATTACTTTGTAAGATATAGAAAAAACATTTTGACTCAAGTCGTACTAAACTCTATTTAAATTTGCAAAGTGCGCCAAACTACACTTAATTATATATTTTCGTAATTTTTTACTTTTTGTAAGACATTGTGTAGAGCAGGCATGCCCAAAAGTTCTATATGGAAGACCAAACACCAATACATTTAAGGAAAAACTACTATGCTAAATAAAATTTTATATTAAATAAAATTCTATATTAAATAAAATTCTACATTAAATAAAATTTTTTGTTGTAAAAAGCAAACAATTTACAAAAACTAAATTTATACAGATAATCGCTGTCGTCAATGTTTACCAGCAAAGCATGCGAAAGTGGTGTTGCTTTGCTCTTGTATGTGTGCTGAAGAACGACAAAAAAATATGTAAGACAAGGTTTTTCGTATATTTTTCATTGTTAGTGCTGAGCGCAGTATGTGTGTATTAAAGAGCACAGCCCTATAGCTAAGCGCATTTACAAAAACAATTTAGCATCAAGCACATAGGCCTGGGCACCTCTGCTATAGAGTCTATACTACAGACCAGTGATCACCACGCAATAACCTCAAGGGTCATCGTACATGTACAGTGACATACTAAGTGTTCTATATTTGGAGACTATATATCGTTGGTCTCATGCAGATAGGCCCTAACAAACATAATCGCAATTTTACAGGAGAAGGAAACCCATAATGGAACATTAACAAGTTTTTTTTTTGTTCAATTGCTTGAAAAAGCGATATTTATGAAATTATTTAATTAAATTTTTGTGACGCTGTATGTTTATGTGAAACATAGTAGAATCCATAAAAAAGTTCGATTCAGGGAAAATGCGGGTTAGGGCCTTTCTACATGAGACTAACGATATAGAGTCTAGATTTGGCTACTGCCGCAATTTAGGAACTGCTTCTCCTTAAAGCCCCAGAAATTATAGTTCTTCAGGTATAATACGCAACAATCTAAGTCTGTCGTTTATCGAATTTTTCCAGTCTTACAGAATGTTCGTCGATATCGAATGAAAATGTGTGCGAAAGGAAGCTAGTCACTCACATTCGAATCAATTTCGGTTTGTCTATGTCACTATTAATCGTTTTATGTATTTTAATTGACAGCCAGTTCGCCGATGTCGAAAGGATAAGTTCATTCGCACTCTAGGCGAAAGAAAACTCATTTGGGTTTTTTCTAACATTATTCTATGTGAACGATGTGTCAAAATCCGATTAAAACACATAAGTTCATACGAACGAACAATAGTGACGTAGACAAACCCAAATTGATTCGAAGGTAAGTGACTAGCTTTCTTTCGCATACATTCTCATTCGATATCGTCGAACAGGCTGTGAGTTTTGACACATCGTTCGCAGATAATAAAATTAGACAAACCCACATCAATTTTCTTTCGCCTAGAATGCGACTGAGCTTATTGGCAGCTAAAATCAATATACCGGGTAGTTAAATTTTAAGGGCCAATGTTGAAGTGTGAATCCCACCTAAATGTCAAGTTTTTTACATGTGTTTGATACATAATTGAACCAAAACAAAAATTCCTAAATAATTTGTATTTTATTCAAAATCAAGATCAGCCCTTAAAATTTAACTACCTTTTACATACTAAAGACATGCAATGGTATAACAGAAATAATTGCAAAAACCTCTTTAATAGGTTTCTACAAATTCTTTTATACAAATGAGAAAGTTGCGTTATATGCTGGTAATTGGCTTTACTCTGAATGAGACACTCAACTACTCAAAGTGTTGTCAACACAATTCTTTGTGAATTGTTAATGATACAATATGTTCTTATGTTTGTACGTACGCAAGCATAAATACATGCATACACACATGTACACATAGTTCTCAAATGCGCGTCTATTTTATTTTTTTTATTTTTTGCCAAATTACAACACTTGACATGAGTGGTAAAAGTTATTCAATTGTGTTGTTTTTTTCTGAGCGAAAGTAAAATGAATGTTTTACTCTCATTATCTCTTTTATTTCTTGACATTCAATATATGTATATAAAAACTAGCAATAATAAAACGTAAGACAACCTCTGAAAAACTCACAAGTAGCTGCGATTTCAAAAATTTGTGTGATGTCAGTGTAACCATGCATGTGCATACTGTAAAAATATTTTTTAATTTTTTAAATTATATTGTTGGGAGACTTAAACGGTGTCATATTACGCATAATGTCATAATATTGTACAATATGACAGCATAACAATCTTTTTGTGGTACCTCGAACTATAGATTCATAAAGTAACAAGGCTTTAAATTTAAACCGTAAACATCTTAGCTGAGTCAAATTTAAAAAGCACACTAAATTCTGACAGCATGGCCATAGCTGTCATCTTTTTTTTCATGTTAATATATTATATTATGACTAACCTTTGAATTCCCTTAATGTATTTTTTTAACATATGCACATATTTTTTAACTTGGAACCTAAAGAACAGTTTTTATATACGGATAAAATACTTGGTTTGCATGAAAATATTTTTACTGTCCAATCCTATTATATTTCATTGCAATTTTTAATTAAAAATAAAGCAAACATTGATGACAATATCTTTCAGCATACAGTCCTTTCGAACGTATGAAATATCTTCAAAGTATAATAGATTTTAAACCGTCTTATTTAAAATTGCAAACAATTACTGCTTCTGTACGAGTATATAAAGTGCAACACTAATTCTATAAATATAAACGCATCCCAGTTAGCCATGCTTTTGAGCCACCTAAACCGACGGGTAAAAGTCAAGCGAAAGTCGTGCACAACATATTAACGACAGCTGAAACAAATTTTCGACGAAATTTTAAATTTTAAACAAGTGGCCACCCACCATGATACAAAAAACAAGGTAGCCGCTTCGCTACAACAATAAAAAAAAACAACAGGTATTTTGTTTGTGTAAAAGGGCGAATTCACACTTAAGCTGTCAAAAATAGTTGATAAAGAACATGTACAAAAATTTAAATGGCGCCGAAAAAGGTCAACAAAACTTGACAGAGAAAGTGCCGCCATATTAACCGAATTCGCCTGAATTCGCCGATGCATCCACCTAATAATTAATTCGCCTTGGTGGCCACGCAATCATGCAAAAGCACACACGCGACAATTTCACTCACTGCATCGTCCTTAATTATATAAACGGCAGTTTCATCTACCATGACGTCGACGGCTGTTAATAGTCAACTGAATAAAAATGTATACTCATATTTTATAGACAGGGTGTCCCAGAACTCAACCCTGTTTTTCTTAAATGTCCATAATTTCCAAACTGCATGCGATAGATTTTTTTCTGATTTTTCTCACGTTGATTACAATCAATACCGCCACCCCGTTTCGTCTTGGCGTTGAGTTCTGGGACACCCTATATACACTCATATGTATCTGTTTGTTTTCTTAAAGTCCTGTAATTTTTTTCAAAAATTCTTGAATAAACCATTTGAAGAAATTGTCGCCCATCTTGTCGAAAACTTAAAGAAAAGAAGACAAATCATGTGTACTCGTATATCGCCAAAGACTATGTCGTCTAGGACAGTTTTACAAACTGCGATGTTGGTATGAATTTAAGTCACTAAACGCATACATATACATTGCTGGTTAACAAACAATATCTTTTTCTGACATATAAAACAGCTATCAACACTAAACCCATATAAAACTAAAAACAGTTTAATTAAGCCAACTTAGATGATGACGACGAACTTTTCATATTTCAAAAGTAAAAGAAGAGAAACAAAAAAAAAACAGAAAATTGTAATGCATTCGAAAATTGTTTATAGAAAGAGAAAATAGAAGAAAAAAAAAACAACTTGTGAGAATTTTATCAAACACTGCAATACAAATTTGAAGTACACAATTGATTGACTTACTAACGAGATTACTGGGCTAAAGGACTTACTGTGGAAAGTGATAAACAATTGACTATAAATTCTGGCATCTGGCATGACTGATTAAATACTGGGTACAAAACACTCTGACTCATACCCATCACTGTTACCAAGTATAAATGTATGTGTGTTGTGTGTACCAGTGCAGTTGCTTTGAAATCGAGTCAGCTAGTGTTTAGCATGTTGTTTTTAGTTGAAGAAAGAGAAGATTTATGTATGCTAAAAATATTACGATGATGATGAGAGTTCATAGCAGTAATAACAACAATAACAAATCCACTTTAATTATTAACAACATCAGCAGCAAGAGAACAGACAACAGCAGTAGCAGCAACTGCAGCAACAACAATAATGACGACAATAACAACATAATCAATTGAGGTCGAGACATCCATATTGATTTTTTGTTTTGCTGTTGTAATCTATTCTGAACGTAATATTGTGCTTTTAGTTGTTGTTGCGCTGTTTGGTTTAGATTTCTAATTTTGCATACTCTTTAATTAAAGAATAATCTCGAAGAAAATTACCATTTATTTTATAGCAAACTAGCATCTGATGCCCTGTATTCTGCCTAGTTACCGGGTTTCAAATTTTGTACATAAAAATCAAGTAGCTTTTAGTGCATAATACTTTATTGCCTTTCCCGTTTTTTCCCCCTCTATTAATATACAATAATGTGTTTAACCTGTAAAATGTACGTGAAAATAGTTAACCCAGTTTTAATTATCAAATCCGGAACTTTTAAATAAGTAGCAAAAATCATTTGAAACTTAGTCGAGAAAAGTACGAGTACAATGCTTGTTGAAGTGCAGTTCTCAACTTTATATTCAATTATATTGAATTAGCTATTTTATTTTTATTTAAGCTTAAGTTGCATTTAAAGCAACGATGGGCAGATGCGCTTTGAATTAATGAGACTAAATATGTTGCTACACTTAGCCAAACAAAAAACAACTTGCCAGTGAACAACAATAAGAATGCAGAATTAAAGAAAATAAAAAAGTTCCGTAACACTTGCTCTGTTAAAATCCATGAAGCAAATAACTAAGATGGCGCCGGAAAGATGACAAAATAAATTTCACGTCATACGGGATTACAATTTGTTGTTTCTTCATTTTCTTTTGCTATTGCAATAGTATACAAAAATTGCTGTCTACGTCACATTCTACAGCTCACTGATGTAAACAACATAACTGACCTGCTCAAAGCGTAACAGTGCAACCTAAAGCGTAAAGAAATTTAACGGTTTGTTTTTACGCTGTAGTAAGTAACTTAAATAAGAGCGTTAGCGTTGTACTATAATCAATATTGCCCACCAAACTTGTTTAATAAAATTCACTAAATAGAAATCAATAAAAAACGATAAAGTCGCTAAATTAGTCTGAAAGCACCTAAAGTGTGATTACTAATGGCCGCAAAAAATAAGTAACTCACAATTTCCACTGTAAAAAGAAAAATTCTAATTATTAATTTTGAGCTCTTATTAAAATTTTTTAATATTTTTTACCAACGTTCTGAAGAAATTATAAAATTAATAAAAAAAAAAAAAAACAAATTGTTGATTTCTTTTCTCACATTTTGGCGTGTTTTGAATTTTCAAGGTTGAAAACCAAAATGATAATTTTTTCCACAGAACAGCTGTTTGTTGTTGGAAGAACTGAAGTACTTCAACAACAACTTATCTAAGTGAAGATGTTTATTTTTACTTTTGTTAGAGAATGGCTCATCATGCTATCATTGAGAATAACGCTCATATGTGTATAAGATTTATTCACTTTTTTTCACAAACACAATGAAAAAAAAAACATTCATAGCTATATGGCCAATTGGATAAACTAAAATAGAATTTAAATGCTCAATTTTCAATAATTCAATATAGAAACTCGAACTCAAATCCAACTTAAAGGTAATATATCATTTAAAACTAGTAGTTAGAAAGTAGACCTAAACTTCTCTATGTAAATTACTTAATGTAATTTAATTTATTTTAAAATAAATTAGAACCTCTCTTTACTCTTAGCAATACATTAGGCTGTATTCATAGCCGCTTGCAAAATTTGAGTCTTGCTAAAGTAAATCTTTAAGTAAAAAGCTGTTGCTATATATTTTTTGTATTCATAAGGTAGCACACGATATATCCATGATAGACAACAAAAAGAGTACTATACGAGAAGCTATGATTTCGTTAGGATACGATGCTAACATTGGGAAGCTGAAGGCAGTCCTCGATAGTTTTTTGCTTCGATAACATTCAACAAGCAACTATTTGTAATTTTATAAAACCTGTAGCAAGAAAGTCTCATCGTTTAGATCAAAGGTTTAAACTTATGTTTTTGTATATTTTAGGCTTCCTCTTATCACATTCCTCATCTAAATCTTTTATAATTGCAAAATCTCTTGCTCTGTCTTGACACAATGAACAGCTGATGATGTTGTTGAATGAGTCAAACACAGGTTCAGCTGGTTTTTAATTTAGTGTTGCAAACCTATACTTTAAGTTGTCTATGAATGTGTTAAAGTCGACTCTTAAAAAAATTTTACTTTAGTTGTCTTAAAGTATACTTTATTTATGACTATGAATATAGCCCATTATTTCTGTAGTGTCTGATAAATTCTTTTTCGTGTGCAGTCTTTATTTTATCGTTTTGTGTGTTCTTATATGCTCGTTATAAGGTGCAATTTATGATGTAGATAAGTATGGTATTTTGTTAAAGAAAGGCATACATTTCTATTTGATGGCACATTTTTCCAATGACTTAAGGAATCTGTATAAAATAGACAAAAAAAAACAAACCCCCTTTTTGTATAGAAAAATTTCAAAAGTTTGTATGATGGCGAATAGTTTTTTCTTGACTTTATAATAAAGATAAGAAAAATAATACAATTGATTTTAATTTTCGTTCGTTTCAATCAAAATATTAAATAACAGAAATTTAAGCTCATAAGGAAAAATTGTCAACTTTGCTTTAACATACATACATATGCACATATCTACATCACTCAAGTGCCAAAATAAAACAAGTAAATTAAATTATTTTGTTTGATTGCTTGAGTTTGGGAATTATTATTGATAAATTTATTTTATTGTTAAAGGCCACCAGTACGCAGTTCTTACGGAAATTCAGGTTCCCATAAGAATTGTGTGTAAAAAAAGTTACGGAGTTTTAGGTTGGTAAATTCCATATGTAAATTTCCGGATACCGGTACGGAGTTATTAAAGAAAAGTAAACTGAATATTTGATATTTTTTTTTGTTTAGAAATAAATGGTTTTTGAAAAAAAAAATGTTTTTTCCTATTAAGGTAGCTTCAATATCAATCCGCCCTCGTAAACATGGTGTGTTTTTTAATACGGCCGCTCTTTAATTTACTTTTTCATCTTAGTTTTTACATGTATAGCAGCTATAATGACATGCAAGCATTTTTCGTAACACGAATGAAACAAATTACGTAACATTAATGAAGTTGTAATAATGATAAAGTGGTGCAACCCAAAACTTTCATTCCATTAATAAAGCTTTCATAACCGAAATGAATCTTTTCATGGTATTAACGAAGGGTTGGTGAATGCAGAGATTTTTTCCCCGTAACAAAACGGTTTTCTTTTAGTGCAGTTTTGTGGTCAATCCCATGATATCGAACGTTAACGAACGTCAACATTTTGAGCAGCAAAAATATGTTTAAAAGGACACTAAGTGCGATAGGTGAACTTGCCTCTAAAAATCACTTTTCTGATCCACAAATACTGCCGAACAATAATGTTCGATATCGTGGGACAGACAATTAGTTTATACAAATAAAGTAAACACAACGTGGACACATTTTTAAACTCACGGCGTGCCAAGCTGATATCTTTATTGTGTCTCGCTGTGTTTTGAAACCGCCAGTTTTGAATAATACTCGTATATTTGGATTCGTCATTAACAAGTCAGTTCAGTGGTATCTTTTTACTACAAATTTTATTTCAATTACTAAAACGCACATGTTCGCAAATGTTAAATCCTTAAGAGTAAAAGGGAAGTATGATAAAAAAAAATACTTTGTGCAAATTTATCTTGAAGGAGAGTACTTGTTTGAAGTGTTCTTTGTAACACATTAAAATTCGTTTTAGCATCATAAGTAATTTTAAATATATTTGCTTTCATTATGGAAATTATGTTTGCATTAAAAATAAAAACATGTTAAAGCACATTCGATTTATGAGTATGCTAATGTAAATTTTTAAGTGCAATTTGGTTTGTTGCAGCGCAAATAGCATACAGAAAATATGTTAATGTAATATTAGAAAGAAAAACTTAGAAAAAAATCGTGCGGGGACAGTTAAAACATTTTGAGTTGAAACAATTAATTAAATTCTTATAAATATTGAACTAATTGTAAACATTTTGATTTATGTGTTAAGGCCTCATTAGTTTTTACTTTCAGTTGCCGTTCTGTGACGTTCTTTTCTGTAACAAATATTTTAAAATTACTTTTTCTGTGAAAGAGTTCAGCTGATTTTTACAATAAAGCACAATTAAAAGAAAAATATTGCAATTAAGAATAAAGAATTTTAGTAAAAAGTATTTATTTTGAAAAAAAAAAAAAAAAAAAAAAAAACAAAAACTCCAATTTATTTACATAGAAATTGTGGCAAAACAGCCAACTTTTCTCTCACGATCTGCAGAATTTACGACATTTTTTATACTAAATATAATGTTTTTTCACTAAAATTATATTATTTTGATAATCCATAGTTACTTAATTGATAAGTATATATTAAAAGTTAAAATTCTTTAATTAAAACACATTATTATCTGCCCAATTACAAATGAAAATTCCGTAGGAGTTTTTGCATTTTTCTCCAATTATGAACAAAAATCGAATATGAGTTTTTTTTATTTTTTCGTTCTCTCCGTTAACTCAAAACACTAAAAGGAGATTAACTGTTCCATTTCTAGGGTCAAGTTAACAAAAATTGTGATTTTCTCTTTAATTTGAATTGAGAGAAATACTTTAATTAAGAAATAATTTCCGAGAGTAAAAAATACCATGAGAAATAAATTTCGTGAGAATATTCATAACTGGGCTGTATAGCTTTCAACAAAAAAAAAATTGTATTCATAGGAATAAAAAAATTAATTTTTCCATACCAGAAAAAATTAACACATACACATGCTCGTATCTGGCTGTCACTTAATGTTGAGTTCTACTTTCAACAGATTAGTCATCAACAGAACAGAAATAAAGAGTGAAAACAAACGATGCACATATCGCTCCTTTATTCGTATTGCAAATAAGCTTTTCGAGTTAACAATGCGGAATGGTTAACAGTACTACCTTTTCTATTGTGCCAAAAGTTTACTCAAATTACTTTCAAATTGTTTCCTTTAGGACATATTTTGTAAAAAAAATTACTAAGACTTGTATGGAAACTAAAAATTTGAAATCTGTTTTTCTCGAAACAAGCTTTTTTTAGTTATGACTATGTTGCAATAAAGGAGCGATATAAGGTGTGTTCCACGTGAATAACAAAACAGTCCGAACTAATCCAAAGTAGTCCAAAAGCGTTCCAACAAGCGTAACAATTTTTGTGCAATTTTGAGAGAAAATGGGAGAGTAATTTTTTCATTTCTTGTAAAAATTAGCCCGAACTTTTTCTTTGGGTAAGCTCGGACTAGAATTGAGTAATCAGCTGTTTTATGTTTACATATGTACATATGAAACTGAAAATTTGCAAATTGGAAAAAACTTTTTGTTTAAAAATTAGTAAAAAGCAAAATGGAAGGTTGCCCAAACTAAAAATGATGATGTGGAATTGTAAACACAACATGCAATTCTTATTTGGCTTTTCATTTTATAAATGTATACTACAAAAATCTATTGAAAATTTTACATTGCTTTTGATTTTAAAGCTGTTGACAAAAATGTAAATCTTTTGTTTATATGATGGTATGCGTTTTAAGCGTCTAAAATCACTAAAATATACTTTAATCTAAAAAGTAAGCAGCACTACTATTGCAAGATGTACAATTGTGGTTTTTTGCGTTCCAGCAGTTTTGGGTAAACTTTTCAAATTTAAAGACTAATTTGCTCATTAGTCCGAGATCTCGTGGAACACACCTGTAGTTTATATTGAACTGAGACAAAACAGCTGATTCAGAACGTAAAAAACATACACGACCACAAAACACAGACGACCAACTCCGCTAGAAGAATTGTTTGAAAAGCATATAAATGATTAAATGATTTGTTTTTAATATCAAAACTTTGCTTGGCCACCCTTTTCGCCAATTACTGCTTTCAACCTGTTACGCATCGATTCCATAGTTTCGGAGTGATTTGAGGGGTTAGTTTTGCCCATCATCTTTCATGGCCATTCCTGTTTGTCTGAAGGTTGGGTCGAAAATTGACCATAGACTTTCAATAGCTTTCTGATTAGACGATTTTGCAGGCGGTTGCAAGTGGAAATAGTTCCAAATAAGTCATGGTGTTGTTGTTTATTAGAAATTTTTGCACTACACCTTTTCAAAAGATGCTGAGTGCAACAAGCTGTGCAAGTTTATATACGAGTATTCCTCTTTTTCAATAGCATTTTCCTAATTAGCAATTTATGAACTTGTTATTTCTTCTTGCAGCAAAGCTTTTTCTTAAGTCGTTCTTAGACCCGTTTTCTAGAAGATATAGAATATTTTCTACTTGTTTTTTTTTTTCTTCCTAAAACTAAAATCGAAGACATATTTAACAAAAACTAAAAAATCGTAAATAAAATTAAGAAATCGTGTTTCCGTGAAATAAATGCTCGTTTCAATACTTTAGTCACAACAATAGCAACATTTGGGCAACATTTTTAAACAACTAAAAGATTTTGCTTGTAAAATATTTTCCTTAACTTACACACATACATACATACATATTTATGTTTCTTGTCTTTCATTTCTTTTAATTAAGAAAAGAAATGCTTTAATATACATATACTTTGAAGACATCATTAAAACGTTCTTAACAAAAATTGCATATCCAAAAATTTTGGCACACAAAATTTGCTGTTAAAAAACACTCGTGCTTACTAATGGTACAAATAAATACATATTCATATGTTTAAGTGCATACAGTCGAATGTTGAAATGTTTCTTTTAAAATGCATTTTTACAGGTTTATTTTTATTTAGTTTTTGTGAGATTTTTGTTTTTTATTTCAACATGGTGCATTAAGTTGTTGAAGCAAGGAAAATACTGAAAAAAGGCAAAAGGTTTTTCTTTTTTTTGTAAAAAAAACAACAGATTTATAATGTCAATACTAATGGAACTCTTTATTAAAATAAAATTGAACTAAGTACAAATTTTGAGAGAACAACAGTGCCATACAAAAGTATTCAGACAACTATAATCCTAATGCCAATAAAGTATTTCGTTATGACAACATTATAAAATATAACAGTCGTGTTCTGAGAAAAATGCCATCTGAAACCGCAAGGTGTTTGGAAAAACGCTAAATTCATTTTTATTTGTTCTAAGGAACGCGCATTTTACTGCCATTTCGGAGTTGTTACGAAAAACTACAACATGTGCTGTACATATGTATATGGTAGTTATATAAAACAATGACAAATTGGCAATAAATAAAACAATTTTTTAATTTTGTAAAATCGCCAAATTCATTTAACTTTGTATTGAAATAACAAGAAAACATTAAATTTTAATTGCCACTAAATTTATTTTCTTTTGAACATTTAGTATAAACAAAATCAATTAACTCATCATTTCAGTCAGTGTTGCCAAGCGTAAAGATTTTCCCTTTTTGTACAGATTTATTTATTTATTTCCACATGTAGGGAAAAAAGGATAGATTTTGTATGAAGGTTAAAAAAATACCTAAAGTATTTTGGGATCTGGTAACACTTTTGGCATAAATTCCTTTTTCTCATATTTTCTATTGGAATTTAGTAAATGCTTCGAAATTTTATAGTGATACGAATATTAAACACAAAAAACAAAAAATGAAAACAAATAGAAATTTATAACTGGAAAAATGTCGGTTATTTTTGTTTGTATGGAAAGCGAGGGCCCACTGGGGAATAGGTTTTGCTTTGGCGTATTCCAAACCAGGACACTCCGTTTTTCGGGTAAAGAGGGGAAAGAGTCCCTCGTTTGTTGTAGCAAATAAAACTCTAGGAGGCCGCATAACTTATGTTGTCTGGGCTTCCGAAACCCTTACCAAGAATATAAATTGGCTGAAAGGGGATCAGCATGCCCCCGGGTAGTTCTGCCTGCTGTTAAACCCGGGCTGATCATGGTTGAGGTGACTGACTACCTTAGCTGGAACGTTCTAGCTGCAGTTTAAACCCAAAGACGCAGGAAGGGGGAGTTAGTATCCCCGATAATTGTTGATGCATGCCATTTTTCGGGGTCTAACAACCCCCCGAGTTGCTGTTGTCTTGCAACAGGTAGACAGATACCTGTACTGTAAAGAATCAATGGTGATGGTTGGACGGGTGAGTTGGTTTAAGAGCTGATGCTCTTAGGGGGCTTCGGCCTACCAACCAAGGAGGAATTAGAAAGACCGAACTCCTAAACAAGGGGTTGCCTATTTGGCTGTAAACATGGCAAGAATTGCGACCTGTGTGTGCATGGTAAGTCACGCCGGGGCGCTGTTGCATCGTGAATAATTCACTCCGTGGAATTGGTTAATCATCAAATAAAGCCGTAAAGGCAGGTGCTGATGTAAATATTTTTCACTCTCTGTATGGAAGGCAAACCACTCTAGTGAGTACTCGTGCTATGTCTTGATGCACTATTCTTTCGCCAAATATGGTGGTTATTGCTTTAAATCAATATTGAACTATTTTGAAAATTTTCGAATAATAATTACCGGCGGGCGTTCTATCCTTCTTTAGGTAACTTTTTTGAATGACACTCTGTGGTTATCAAAAAAATGACATGGCCACAGTATTGTTAGTTGACACACCCATCTTGACTTTCTTTGCTGCACCGAATGAAACCTACTCTATTGATTGTTCCTTGGTCTCCATATTGTAATGGATCAATGTTTTGTTTCGGCGTAAAAACTCGTTCAGACTGCCATTGGACATCGCTAAACACTATTTTGAAGTTTTCACACGGTTACGCTTAAGGTTGAGTGTAGCTTCGCAGATAGCTTTTTCATGACCTGTAAAAATTTTCACTACATTTCATGTAAAATGTGATGTATTAATTTATTGCAGATGCCTAAATCATCATCCACATCACGTACTGCCATTGTCCGATGGCCGAATATTATTCTGTGCATTTTGTCGACAATTTTTGAGCAACTTGAACGTATGCCTTCACTTGTGCTGTATGATCACAATGAAACTCAGTAAACCTCTTCTCAAGTTTTGAAATTGCTGATGCAGATTCCCTATTGTATTTATCGAGTCTTTCCTTGATTTCGATGGCGTTTTTTTTATAAATTTATTTTTATTTATTTCTTTTCCGATTTATCTAAATTCACACTTTTTATACATTTTTATTGTAAATTTTTTAGAAAAACCTTGATAAAGTAACCCCGAATTAAGTGCTGCTCATTTTGTTTGGCAATTGACTCAAATGTTTACAGCAACATTTTGCTGTTGATAACACATGTTGCCGTATACATTTCGGGGTTTTTCAACTTTATTCTAAATTTATTTCGTATAAGTTTTTTACGTGGACTTTTTTCGACTTCACTATAATTGTTAAATACAGTTTTAGGCTTGGCAAGTGGAAAAAAATTGTTACATTAAAACATTTCTTCACAATTCCACATACTCTGTATAAAGTGTTTTTGCTATATTTACAAAAAAGTTTGCTTCTTTGTGTTGAATATTTTATTTAACTTTATGTAAAAAATAAATTTTTAATGAAAACTTTTTTCAATCATGAAAACAAAAACACAGCAATAATTTGCATACCGGAAATAAAACAGAAAAAACAACAAGATACATTAAAAACCAACACATTCGTGCACAAACGTTCTGTTCTGTCCACTTACACAATCATACACGTACATACATATGTATATAGTCTATTTGGCTATATAGAGGGTAAACAATTGATAAGTTTACCCAAATTTATCAAACCAGTTTTTGGTTTAATTCAATTAATTAATGGCTAAAAAGCGATTTGTAGCTACATATGTGCTGAAATTCATTTTTCGCAAAAAAATGTAGTGGTAAATTGGTTTGCTGGAAAACGCAATCTCAAAAAGCAGAGAGTAAGGTGGCCATTAGGTGAACTTGTATACAAACCAAAATGATGGTCAGGAATAATATTAAGTCTATATGAAAAATATAGAGTTGAACATAATTTTAAGCCTGATTTCGTATTTTCCTATAACAATTTTGTGCTAATTTGAAAACATATTTCCCCATCATTTAGCCATAATAATTCCATGTACATAACATGTGTTTGTACATTTGTGTTGGCCTGTTAAGTTACAATACTTTAAATTGTACCTATTAAAACAGCAGCAGCAACAACAACAACCACAACAACGAATAAACAGACGAAGAATTTTCCACAACAAACAGACAAAAATAGCTGCAAGATATACTATTTTTGTATACGTGCAGGAAAATTATAAAGGAAGTAAGAGAAAGGAAAGATTATGAATACGAGTAAAAAAGACATAACGTGCATAAAAAGAAGACAAGTGCATTTGTACCCGGAATAAAAATGTTAGTCGGTTTAAAGTACTATTTGTTTGGATTAAAAAAAGAAAAAGTATGTGTATGCATGTTTACAGTTATAAACTTAATTTAAAAGTTAAATTTTTTATTAAAAAACCATTTCGATTCACATAAGAACAATTTTTGCTAAAACCTAAAAACTTGCTTTTTTTGGAAATTTATGTCTAAAAGAAACCACATATACGAATTAAAACCTTTACTTCTAAGTTCTATGCAAAATTTTTGTTATATAACTCATATCTTGCCAAATATATAAATGTCATGCCGAAAAGTATGCAACATATGTTATACTTTTAAAAAAGTGTTATCAAAACGTTTAAAAAGTTTAATTATATCGGCCTTACTTATAAAATTTTTTTCATGTTTATTAAGCTCTTATTACACACATTTTCTATAGAAATCAGTGCAATAACAGCTTAATAAACATGAAAAAACTTTTATAAATAAGGCCGTTGGTCTTTTTCGTT
Source organism: Thecocarcelia acutangulata (assembly GCA_914767995.1). Classification (NCBI taxonomy): domain Eukaryota; kingdom Metazoa; phylum Arthropoda; class Insecta; order Diptera; family Tachinidae; genus Thecocarcelia; species Thecocarcelia acutangulata. The sequence goes on along the minus strand of OU612097.1, from coordinate 96,049,837 downwards.
AAAAATACTGTATGTTTACTAAACTCTTATATGACAAATTTGTATACAAATAAAAAAATATAAATATAGTTGCACACTTATAAATATAGTTGCACACTCCTAAAATTATTTTCCAATTTATCCTTTTGTAACAACGTCATAACCCATAAAATAAGAGTTTCGTGTTAACAATGCAGAATTTTTACGTTTTTACCTTTGAAAACGCTTTGCAGATTCTTCAATTGCAAATGGAATAATGTTACAGACTTTTGTTTACTTTTTATTTACGCTTAATATCACTTGACACACTAGACTTGCTTACTTTTCTGACATATTACTGTCTTGCACAACGTTTAAAGTTAAACTCTGCCTTTGCCGAACATCTGCCTGCTATTTATACATCTTTATTACGAATAGTTTATACATTGTTCATGAAAAATCTAGTTAATGATCACTCCAGATTCAAATCTACATACATAATTGCTACACACACACTCACACAGCTTGTGAAACAATAGGAACGCAACAACAACAATAATTTTTTTACTTGGAATTTTGCGTTTTTTAAATCATGCACATTGTATCTTTGTGTATTATTTTTCTCCTCCCAGGGAACAGGTTTTCCTTTGGCGTATTCGTTTTCGGGAATAGAGCGGATGGGGTCCCTCGTTTGTTGTAGCAAATAAAACTCTAGGAAGCCGCATGACTTGTGTTGTGTTGGCTTTCGAAACCCTTACCAAGAGTATAAATTAGCAGAATGGGAATCAGCATGGCCCCCAGGTGGTTCTGCTTGCAGTTCAACCCGGGCTGATCATGGTTGAGGCTTACCTTGGCTGAAACGTTCTGGCTGTGGTTGAAACCTAAAACGCAAGAAGGGGGTGTAGGTATCATTGATAATTGATTGGCGTGGCTTTTTTCGGGGATTAACAAACTACAGAGGGTCTGTTGCATTTACAACAGATACCTGTACTGTAAATAACCAGTGATAATGGTTGACGGGTGAGTTGGTTTAAGGGCTGATGCTGCTAGTGGGCTTCGGCCTACCAACTCATTAAGCCTTGTCTTCCATTGATTGCTGGGAAATTGCATACAGCAGGGATTAGAAGGCCCGAACTCCTTAACAAGAAGTTGCTCATATGGCTACAAACATATAGTATGAGCCTAGCAAGCCACATGGGGGCGGTGGTGAATCGTGAATAATTCACTCCGTGGAACTGGTCTATCATCAGATAAGGCCGCAAGGCAGGTGCTGATGTAAATCTTTTTCACAACTTAGAGTTGTGTTGTATATGTGTGCACATTTATAACAAGGCGATCAACGGCTCGCACAGTGGGTTAAAAATGATGCAAATTCTAAACGATATGGTAATATGTATATGAAAACTAAAAATCTTAAATGTGATTTTCTTAAAAATATGTTTTTTGAGCTATGAAGTCAGAATAAGATGCTGGTCATTGAACACAGACGAGCAACGCGTCAAGAAAAGTTTTTGAGTGATTTCCATACAAATTTTTTAGACAATAAATGGTGGTATATAACAGTATTAACTTAAGGCTTTGGGCGGGCTGTTAGTAGCACTTTCAAAAATAATGAGTGAGAAATGCACAAAATGTATTCACATACGTTATGTAACATAATAAAATATTGCGAATTTAAAACCTGTCGATTACATATATTAAAAACTATTTTCTGAAATTAAGCTTTTAGTTCATAGTTTTTCATCTCTGCTGCCTTTATATGAATAAATATAAAGGAAGCCAACCAAAAGGATACTTAAAAAAGTGGAGAAAAGAAAATAAAATAATGGCAAACAGTAAAAAGTATTTGCAGACACTAACACATTTATACTTTTATCTGCAAGAATTATACTTTCAGCGGTAAAATTAAGTTTTATAAGGCCTGTTTCAGCCAACCAAATTACTTCTTCAATCATTTATATATTAACACATTATGTTCTGGTGATTTTAGCATGTGCCATTTTTCCTAAGGTCTATTTCGAAACTTTCCTTTGAAAGATTTACTTATTGAAATATACACTTTGCAAAGCAGTTTTGAGGAGCGTTTTCTATAAACACAAGCTTACTATAGAATTAACACTTCCACGTCTTTAAAACGTCTGTACTAAAGAAAAATAATGAAGTAATTCATTAAAAAATTAGAATATTATGTTTTATGCTGTTGATTAACTAAACTCTTATTCTCAATACTCATTAATAAAAGAAAACAATTTATTTGTGCTTTTGTATACAGGACTTTTATATAACAGGACTTTCGTTATTTTTTGTAAGCAAAACGGTTGTCCACAGCATTCTTTATGAATTACACACACGCTCACTTAATTCTCCAATGTACGTAGCGTTTTTTCTTTTCTGCAGAGTACAACTCATCATAAGAGAAAGTAAAACAAACATGTTACTCTCACTATCTCCTTATTTGTTGGTGTTCAATGTATTTAAAAAACTATCAATAACAATCCGTATGAGAAACATCGAAAACGCATAATTAACTGTTTTATTTTATAATATATTTTAGTGCATGAAAAATGTTAATTAATAGTTTTTAAATTTATTTAAAAAAAAAAAAAATTCTTTTGTGTATACTTACGGACTGCTCTATTAAGTTAAAACTCATTTCTTCAACGTGCTTTTGTGAGTTATTTGCTTTGTATAAAAAACAATCAAACAGCCGTAATTAGTTTTGTTGCCGTTTGCTAACAGTTTTTAAGAAGTAAGAGTGATCAATGACGTCAAAAAACAAAACAACAGCATTGAAAATGTGAGTGGGCAGCGAAAGTGAATCAACTCATGTATTTCTCTGGTATGTATTCTAAAATTTCCCTAACAAGGCAATTTTAAGGAAGGCCTGCCAAATTTAACTGCTGAGTAGTTGTGGGTATTTGTTTTTCAGTGTGAGTAGAATTGTAAAATGAAATTAAAAGAATTTATAATGACAATGGCGTCAAACGACAATACTAACAACAACAAAAATATAGTTAAAAAACTACAATTGTTTTTGTTGTGTCTTACCTTATTGTTTGTATAATTTTATTGTTGTTGGAAAAGAATTTGTTGTTTGAAGTTGTTTTCTCTGTGTGTGTGTGTGTTTGTATTTTTTCCACAAAACATTTGCATAATAGTTAAAATAAAGTTAATTTTCTTTTTTAACTTTTCCCCCATTTAAATTAATGTAACTAATTATTTATGCAATTTTTCAATTAAATAATTGTTAGATGCAGTTAACATGTTAAATAAATTTCAGAAATTATTCATGTGTTAAATAAAGTCAATATTTTCTAGTTGTAAGATAAGAAAATTATTTTTATTTGTATACTTATAAACAAATTATGACTCATTTAGAGAGGGCAGCTTGGCATTCTGTGAAATTTCCATTTTGTATATTTCATCAGCTGAAAAACACATAATAAACGAAGAAGTTATTAATTGTTTAAGCCACATGTTGACTGTTGGGTCACCCTGTACAAAATATTTTTTATGAATAACCTGCTTAACAGAGCACAAAATAAATAAGCATGGAACAAACACAATTGTTCAGTTTATAAGAGCTTCTAAAAATGTTGCTGAAAATTCATACATAAACATGTTTCTAAACAAATCTGTGTATGAGAATTATGAACAACAGCAGCAGCTTGCGGAAATTCTAAATGTTTGAAACATTGACTAATGCAACTTTTAAGTCCAAACAAAACCCCAATCACAAATTAAGTTTTCTATACTTTTACGGCTTAACAAGATTTATTTGAGATTACTTTCAATTAATTATTGGTATTTTTTAAATCAATTTTTAGTATTTTTAAACTTATTTTTAATATGTATATTTTTTTAATAACTTCTCTTTTAATCATATTTGGCTCTCTCAAAAATTGCCTTCCTCAGCATGTTAAAATCTCCTCTAAGATAGTAAACCAGATATTGATGATTAAGAGCTGAATAAAAATTTGATGGTAACCAATTTTCTTCGTTTGAAGAATTATCGTGTACTGAGAGCTCCAAAAATTCAGATTGCGCCATAATTTTAGTAATATTTAGTAAAATTATAAACTTTAATACAACTGTTTTAATAGAAAACATTTTATGTATCAATTATTTGGCTTAAGTTTATAATGACATATTCGCTTTTGCTTTGATTTGTGTTTTAAATTCTCAACAAAGTAGATACAAACCAAAAAATAAGGAAATACAAAATATTTAAGCGGTTTTGCTGAATTAACATTTTTATGAAAAAAAAAGTAATAAAAAAAAAATCCATTGAAATATGAGAAACCTTTAGCAGAGGCGTAAATTGATTTATTTAAACAGGTACTTGATTGCAATAAACTGTGATCAAGACATTAACACCTTAATATCTTAAAAACCTTGTTCTTGGTCGTTTGATTTACATTGTAGCTGACTACTCGCAAACAAACCATCAAGGTCGAACGGACCCTGTTTTGACAGAACTACACCACTCGTTGAATGTATCATCACCCACACATTCAAAGTACTAGATCCAATACTTAAAATATCACTATAGGTCATTGAGCCTAGTAGTTCACTAAGGTTGAAATTTATATCGTGTCCCGGGAAGAAGTTCGTCTTGACAGCTAAAGTTGGGCATTCACAGAGATCTTCTCTGAAGACTGCGACAAAATTCATTACAGGAAAGGAACAAGCCGACTTGAATGTTTTCCTAGTATCCAATGTCCAGTTATTACTGCCAGTAACTTTGATATGTTTCGCCTGCTATGGCTCATAAGTTGCCTAGTTCGCTTTTCGTCGAAAGTTGGCTGCTCTATATGTGACAAGACTGATAGCTTTGCGCAGAAAGAGTTTAAAGATATATATATTAATAAACTATATCAGTATTTTGATCTATGCCGCAGAGGATATATGCAAAGTATATTCCATTTTGACTAGATCATCCGCCCGTTCATTGCCGTAAAAGTCCCTATTCGCGGCGATCCAATCCAAAGTGATGTTAAGTAGAAGGCTCAGACTTGACCTCTCATCTTATCTACATTGCCTGACAAGTAGAGATGTTGTGGTGTAGAAATTAAGTACAAGAAGAAACCTTTTTCTTACTAATAGGGTAATATATATTCCTTGAACTTATTCTCCAAATAAAATTGACAGCTAAATAGTCAGCACCATTATAACCAAAAAAGATGCGATTTTAATTTCTCCTTTACTACGGCGCTGAATTTTATTTAACTTTTTTGTTATTATACTTCAATAGTTTACTCGCCTCATATTATAGGTCACTTCTTATTAATTGCTTGTTGTTATTAACATATTGTAAATAATTTATAAAATATACTATATTTGTCTATTATAGCACTTTTTTAAAAGCACTGTCCCACATTTGAAAGTGTCTTTAGTCAAGTATAAAATGAAGAGTTTTTATTTTTTAAATTCAGTTGTTATCGGATTATTTTGCTCATTTCGTTTCGCATAAGAGAATATATTAAACATGAAAATTTATAGTTTGTTTGCCGCAGTGTGTTTGGTGGTGTCTGTAGCAGGAACCACTATACAGCTGGAACCTTCAGAAGGCATACTTATACCGGCACCAGTTGCAGAATCGTTGCGTTTGGCTCGTTCAGGGTATGCTGGATATCCTGCTTCAGCAGCAACTTTTTTGGCCCCTGTAACATCAGCTTTTTCGGCGCCTGTTGTCGCATCATCTGCATCATCTTTGCCTTACAATGCACCGGCGGTCAAACCCACAGCTGCAGCTTCACCTTCTTCCCGCTCGGCTCCTGAAGCTTCATCATACTCTTCTTCAGCGTCATCCACTGCTTCGTCTTCATCTTCATCCTCATCTCCCTCGGCTTCTTCCTACTCAGCACCAGCAGAACCTAAAGAGGTCTCATCTCCTCGTTCATCATCCTCTAAAGATACATCTAACTCGAAATCAGAAAGTTCCTCTTCTACCGCTGAAAGTAATATTCCGTATTCAGCACCCGCAGTGTCAGCAGCCCGTTCTTTCTCAGGCGATCTTCCTTATTCAGGGGTTTCTTCTTCTGGTTTCTTTTCATCATCAGCCGGTTCATTTCCTTTCAAATCAGCCACTCCATCACATTTTGCTCCACCTATGATGCCTCCGTCTTATTTAAAATCTTATGCTCCTGTTTATTCCCGACCTACGGCTCCAGCTCCGTTATTTTCAAATGGTCATATGCGTAACTTCAATGCCGCACCTCAAAGCTATTTAATCAGTTGCCAACCGACACTGTCACCTGTAGGTTGTATGTCCTCTGCACCTGCGTCTGCACCGCCTTCTTTGGCGGGAGCTTTCTCTCATATCGTGCCACAGTATGCTGTACCACTTGTAAGAGAATTGTATTAGTCATGTTTACATTTGGCTTTTATCGGTTAAACTTAATAAAATTAAGAATAATAAAATGCATTTTTAAAACAGATAAAACTTGCTCTTCTAATGGGGGACATTTAAAATGCTTGTAACAGCGAAATCATCAAAGCTCGACAAATACACTGAAATATTGTGATAAATATTTTATATATACATATATAAGAAAATGATGTAAAAATTGCACCCAATTTGTGTATGAAATGAAAAAGTAAAGAAACAATGTTATTTCGCAATTGCCTTTGTAAAAACTTTGAAATTTTACTGCAATGTAATGTCAAAAACAAGTTCTCTTTACTTTTACGAGTAATATCAGTGTTAAATCTACAGACTTTAATTCTTCCATCGTAATCACAAACTATTAAATTTAAAGGTAAGTACGATGTGTGAAGCTTCATTCTTCAGTCAATTTCGTTAAGCCTTCTTTGTCTCTTAACGTATAATGTAAACTTAAAATTCGCAAAAACGCTCTGAAAATCCTCAAAGCATAAATATGATCCTCAATGAACTCTCCAAACCCCAAACCGTTTCGAAAATAATCTTCAAGTTGGGGATAAATCCCCTAATCTGGTTTTAAAAGACTTATGCTTTAAAATTTCATTGTAGAGGCTAATAATATTCGAGCACAAAAAATCTCTTTCCACTATTAATAACAAAAGTTTTTATTTACTTTTTGGCTAATTATTTGTTTTAATCCTTTGCGTTAACTTTTGTGTTCCTAAAAAAAAAAAAAATAAATAATTCTTTAAACGAAAAATGTTAAATACAATGGCATTGACCCAGATATTTCCTTTCATGTATGTATGTATATGCATACAAAAATGTATGCATATGCTCATAGATATGTATGCATGTACATGTGCGTGAATGTTTGTTTGTGTAAAAATTTTGTGTTTTGCAGAAAGACACAGGATATATGATTTTGTACCATGTACATTTTTAACAAGGTCTTTAACAGTCATACACCTTTTCAATATTAAATATGTACTACAAAATTGAGCGTGTTTGTTTTTGCTTTTCCCAAGGTATTTAAAACAAAAATTAATTTACTCTTCCTAATTAAATGAACACCCGCATTTATCCAAAACTGGTTGACCATATCATTTTGGAAAGAAATGCATTAGTAAATTTTCTTCCTTATTGTCTCTGTTTCTATTTATCTCTCTCGTCTTTTTTTATCTTACACGCACTCTTCTACACTCCATATGCTCAATTTCTGACAATTAATACTTGATGATGTTAATATTACTGTTATTACCAGTTGTGCTGTTACCAGCACTGTGACACAACAACAACAGCTGCTGCTCCAACTACAACCCATTTGCATGGATAAACTCAACTCTTCAGAGATTAATTAACTTTACGTTATTTTCTTCATTTTTTGTTCTGGAAAACAAAGATAAAGAGCGGTTACAAAGAAAATTGTTTAATGGTTGCTTAAAAATTTGCTTTTGAAAATAAAAAAAAGGTAGAAAATTTTAAATAGGGGGACTAAATGAAATTGGTCAAATTATTGGCTTGAAAAATGCAAAATGTTGTATTAATTATTTTTTAAAGATACCGATTTGTGGAGAAAGCTTGAAGGGATTTGAAATATGCTATGGGTAAAGATTTTAATATTTTATAATTGTGAATGTTGCTCAGTGTGTTCTGTTACAGACCAGGACATAGGTAGATAAATGGAAAATAACGCTACGATTTATTGACGTATTCAAACATTTAATTACGAGAAACGCGAAATAAAAGGGAAAAATATTTTAAAAATACTAAATAAGCAAATCACTTCGCGCATGCATTTATTGTGCAATACTTTATAGTATCAATTCAATTTATTTCACCCACAAATAAACATTTTTCGGGTTTTTTACATTGATGACGACTTTTTTTTAACTTGTTGACAACTAACACGTGATTTATACCAGGGTTTAAAGTCATATCTTTTGTTACACTAACAAATTGTGGCAACAATAAATAAATTCAGGTTTTTGGCTTTTCATGTTTGTTTTTTTTTTCAGTTTCCTTGTTACACTTATTTGAAATTTTGCAAAAATGGTTTATTTTCGTTCGTTCGGCAAAGTGATTATACATCGGTCCTAGCAAAACACAAAGGTTTTTAATGGCAAAAGCTAAAATGATGTCTTCAACATCAGCACAGTAAAATCCGATTAATTTATTTTCCAAAAAACTCTAGTTTTAAAGCAATTAAGTGAGAAATCATTTACCAGATTCCCTGTTAATTGATTCGCTGATGTAATTAAAAGAAAACTCCCATAATTAGGCATCATGAGTAACAAAACGTAACAAACTACAACAGAATGTAATGACGTATATAGTAATGACGTGTATAATGTATAAAGTATAGTGTCCAATAGCAGAGATTTCACTGTACATACATATGCGTATGTTTGTAAGTGATGGTCCAACCAAAACACACGATGTTAAGTGTAAATAAAACAAAAAGAGAATTATCTTAATATTTTTTATTATGCCAGAAGGATCTAAGATAATTATGCGTAAAACAAAATATCGGCCATGACTTTGAGACAATGGCGTTAATGTGGTAAATTATCTCATCCTTTTGCTCTTGATTTATTCTTGGCTTATTGGCGTAGACTTTTTCATTTAAATATCTCCCTAGAAGCTAGTGTTCTAGCGTTCATTTGTAACTTTTTAATAATTAATTATAACTAAGTTGTTCAATAAATAAATAAATCAATAATCTCCAAGAAGTCCAATGGTGTCAAATCACATGATCATGGCGGCCAATTAACATTGTCACGACGTGAGATAACACAGCGTTTGAATTTATCGCCCAAAAGAGCCATTGTTTCGTTAGCTGTGTGGCAAGTGGCAACGTTCTGTTGAAACCACATATCGTCCACATCCATGTCTTTCAATTTTGACCATAAAAAGTTCATTATCATCTCTCACTATAGCGAACACCATTCACAGTAAATGCCTGACCGGCATCATTTTGGAAAAAATAAGGCCCGATAACGCTGCCAGTTTATAAACTGCGCCAAACGGTCTTTGCAGGTTAATCGGCTTTTCAGCAATCACTGGCGACTTCTCATTTGTCTAAATGCGATAATTCTGCTTCTTGCTGAATCCACTAAAGTGAAATTGTGCCTCCAAAAAAATAACGAAGTGCACGAAATGCATTTTGCAACAATTTCATAAAAGGCTTCAATAATCTTAACGCGTTGTTGAATTATGTACCACTTCATTCTTGAATTTGTCAAACACTGAAACAAAGAAATGTCAAATTAAATTGGGCAAAACGCTTGACGTCAAGGTGTGAATCACAATTAATATCGTGCGTTACGGTTGCACCATCCTTTATATGTTTATATATGTATATACATATCGATCCTTCAGTGCAACATAATCATAAGTAAAAAAGCTTGTTTCGAGAAAAACACATTTCAAATTTTTAGTTTCCATACAAGTTTTAGACATTTTTTTAAGAAAATATCTCATAAAGGAAACATTTCATATCTCATAAAGGAAATATCTCATAAAGGGGGTTTACTCTCTATTGCGATGCGAAAGTGAGTTCGATGCGAAAGGTAAATGCGATAAGAGTATAATTTGGTATTCTGTTCCCTTTGCGCAAACTTTTTCGCGAAATAGTTTGAAAATGAAGCAACACTGGTACCACAAAATAAACAATAGTGAAGAATGATAAAATAAAATGTGCGAAAGGGAAAAATTAAATGCGAAAGGAAAATACGAAAACGCAATACAGAGTACCAATTCTTCGATTTTGCTTTCGCATCGCAATAGAGAGTAACCCCCCAGTTTTAAAGTAATTTGAATAAATTATTGCACAATATAAAAGGTAGTGCTGTCAACAATTCTGCATTGTTAACTCGAAAATTATTGCGATATTAAAAATAATAAAGCTAAAATATCTTGAGTTACTATAAAAAGGCATCATTTTATTTAGACGTGCTAATTGTGTATCATTTATAAAAGTTTCTAAACGATTAATTGGAATTTTTGCATGTGCTTTGTGAATATCGTTTGTATTTTTCGAGAAAATTAAACGAAAAAATAAAACGAGAATTGCTTCATAAGCTTTACGTTGACAATTTTCCGTATACTTTTTAGCGGGTACATCAATTAAGCGGAAAAAATTAAGCGAAAACTACTGTAATGAAAGTAAAATGATTTTGGCAGCAATTTTAAAATAAAATATAAAAATATGGCTTTAAATCACTGTTTAAATGCAGCTTAAGCATTCTGGGAATTGTCTCTCATTACACTCATAGAAAAAAGCATCTTCATCTTGATGACGGCAGGTCATCAGAATTGTTACATCAATAGTATGTAAATAGTCATCAATAATATGAAAACTGACATCAATCTCAACAACAAAAGTCATCAGACAATTTTGTCATATATTGAGTATCATCAATGCTACAACTGTGGTGACATCAATTCAATGATACATTTTATTAATACGTATAATACATCTAATTTGTCAAAATTGATTATAAAAAAAGCCCATATAGTGTTATAATATTATATATTTATTTTTGAAAAGGAATTAGGTTGTTAAAATTATTATTTTTAAATTTAAATTAATTTTTAAGAAGTAGAAAAAAATGCATCATATTAACGACATTTAGTCATCATATGCGACGTTAGTTACATAAATATAATGACAGCGTAGAGAGTAAAATAAAAAGAAAAACTACGAAGCAAAGAAAGCGAATATTGCCTCATACACAGCATACACGCACTTCAAACATGATAATACGCCACACAGGCATTGTATTGATGGCAGGAAGTCATCAAAAGTATTATCAGAAGATTTTTAATTCTCATTGATTTCTTTAAGGTGGAGAATATAAAGTTATGTGTTTGAACATATTTTCGAAATCAGAAAATATAACCGGAGGTTAATCACGAAATTTACTTCCAAATCATATTTACTTCCAAGCCATACTACTGATGATGTTTTGTCATTACATTGACATCATTTAGTAATTTCCTGGGAATTGGAGTTTCCTTGCATTGATTACATGCTCCCATCAAACGGATTTTAATAAAGCATCCCCATGATGTCAGCGTGACATTTCATTGATGAAATACTTATCATAAATGCCGCTGTTGATAATTAGAGCAACTGATGTAATGGTTGATATTACAGCGATGACAAGTGTCATGGGGTCAAAAATGATGACATTTGGCATTGCATTGATGTTAAAATACATCATAGTTATGACAGGTTTTTTATGAGTGTAGAAGAGAGGGTTATACAATTTCTATAGTCTAAGCATGGGTTCTATATAAAAAATAATAATAATAATAATAAATTAGCCTAAAAAATGTTAAGGAAGATGTTATCGGTTACGCTTGTAAAAGAAATGTGATTTTGAAGAAAAACGTATTTTTACAGTTCTTCATAGCAGGCTGGTCCCGATTCTTATAATAAAAATATTGAGTCATTCGTTTTTCAGCACGGCATTCATTCATTAATATATAATTTGAACATTTATCACTTAAAGTCTTTTTGACTTGATATCGCCCATTCATTGCAACATAGTCATATCTCAAAAAATGAGCTTTTCGAGTTAACAATGCAGAATTTTTAACAGTACTACCTTTTATATTGTGGCAAAAATTTATTCAAATTACTTTTAAACTGTTTCCTTTAGGAGGTATTTTCTAAAAAAAATCTTCTAAGACTTGTAGGGAAACCAAAAATTTGAAATGCGTTTTTCTCGAAACGAGCTTTTTTTAGTTATGACTATGTTACAATAAAGGAGCGATATGTACGACTATGTATGTATATGAAATTGATTTCATACACATAGTGCACAAAATGGGGGCACTTTTTCGCCGTTGTTTTTTTAGTTTAGCAGAATGCGTCTGTTATTATTTCTTTCTCGCGCTCAGTAACATCCTGTTAAACTGTGGCCGACTGTTACAGTGTGTTTGCCTTCGTTTACAGGTTAAAGTTGAGTACGAAATTTGGAAAATATATGTATATGTATGTACATATGTATATAGAGCACAAGTATAATATTTATTTAAAGAATTTTTTTTACACACCCCAAGTTGTTGTTAATTACTTTATGACAAGGTGTTATTGCACTATGAAAAACAGAATGAAGAAATTGCAAACAAAAAGCAATAAAAACCTGGGAGTACAAATGGTTGTTGGCTAAATGGTTGACTGGCTTTTTTATTATTGTTTTCCTTTTTTTTTTAATATGAGTTTATAGTCCCAAATATTGCCATGCACCTGAGGTTACAATATGTAAAATGTTATTAAATGCAAAAAAAGTAAGGTAATAAAAAAAGTTACACTTGAAATTCAGGCAATTTTAAGAAAACTTTTTCTGTTGTATTGAAAAATATTTATTGCTGTGGTTTTATAAAGATCACACAAAAATATCTATATATGTACATACATATCTATTTATAGTATTGGGTGTTTTTTAGAAGCTCACAACTTTTAGTTGACAACACTGGTTTATTTGACAACCTATTTAATAGTTGATTGTTATGTTACGTCATGTTGAACAGGTGCCTGGTATTAAAAAGAAAGTCAACCCACTAGTGTTGGTTGCAGCATAAATTTGGTTTAAATTATGTTTTTTTTTAATTGTTAATATTGTTAAGTATTTTTCTCTGAGCTAGCATTTTTTGTAAGCCAAAAATTATTTGACAACTTTTTGTAAAACGTTATTAAATGCAAAAAAAGTAAGGTAATAAAAAAAGTTACACTCGAAATTCAGGCAATTTTAAGAAAACTTTCTGCTGTATTGATAAATATTTATTGCTGTGGTTTTGTAAAGATGACGGAAAAATATGTATAAAAATACATATCTATTGTATATGGTATTGGGTGTTTTTTAGAAGCTCACAACTTGTAGTTGACAACACTGGTTTATTTGACAACCTATTTAAGAGTTAATTGTTATGTCATGTTGATCAGGTTGCCTGGTATTAAAAAGAAAATCAACCCACTTGTGTTGGTTGCAGCATAAATTTGGTTTAAATTATGTTTTTTTTAATTGTTAATATTGTTAAGTATTTTTCTTTGAGCTAGCATTTTTTGTAAGACAACTGTTTGTAAAACGTTATTAAATGCAAAAAAAGTAAGGTAATTTTAAGAAAACTTTTTCTGCTGTATTGAAAAATATTTATTGCTGTGCTTTTGTAAAGATATATGTATAAAAATACACATCTATTTATAGTATTGGGTGTGTTTTAGAGGCTCACAACTGAGTTGGCAATACTGGTTTATTTGACAACCTATTTAAGAGTTGTTATGTCATGTTGAACAGGTGACCTGGTATTAAAAAGAAAGTCAACTCACTTGTGTTGGTTGCAAATTTGGTTTAAACTATGATTTTAATTTAATATTGTTTAATTGTTAATATTGTTAAGTATTTTTCTTCGAACTAGCATTTATTGTCAGCCAAAAATTATTTGACAACTTTTTGTGTTCTAAAAAATTATTATAACAATTTTAATTTTTCCTGAAGATGCTAAAAAAATTTTGACGAAATATTGAAAAATAAAAGTTAAAAATTGTTAAATTTTTTATAAAAAGCTGCAAAAATTATATCGGCCTTATTCATAAAAAATATTGTATGTTTATTAAACATTTATTTGACAACTTTCATATAGAAATTTGTCAAATAACAATTTAATAAAAATACAATATTTTTTATGAATAAGGCCATATATATTTAATAAACAAAGATAAAAAATATTAACATAAAAAAAGAAACGAAAGTTAAAAAATTGTTAACTTCTTATTAAAAAAAAAAAAAAAAAAAAACAGAAAACAAGCTGTAAAAATTGTAGATATTTAACAGACGAAGATCAAAGCATATTAAAATAAAATTTTCTATCTCCTAAAGGCCATTTCATTTGATATTAAAAATATACATATTTCTTTCTTTTATTATGATTTAAACTTGTGCAACTCTATATAAAACACCTCATACAACATTTTAAAATAAAATTGTTTACAGCCAGTTTACCAATTTCGAAAGAAAGCTAGTCACCCACATTCGAATCAATTTGGGTTTGTCTATCTCACTATTATTCGTTCGCATATTCTTATGTATTTTCATTGAGTTTTGACAGATCGTTCGCATAAAAAAAGTTAGACAAACCCAAATCAATTTTCTTTCGCTTAGATTGCGAACGCAAGCACTCTGTCGAGATTGGTAAACTTTCTGTTAATCTCACTATATAACATTATCAATAATGCAACCATGCTGCTGAACTTTTAGCAACATGTTGCTGTAAACATTTTACTTGTTCATTGGTCTTATTAACATATCTTTTCAAATGAAAATGTTTCAGAAATATATTTTTGCAATTAAATATTTAAGTTTAATTAATGTCTCTATTATTTCTCGTTTTCTTTGCAGTTTTACATACGTCAGCGAGTTTAGCGTTAAACGAAAGTTGGGATCCAGACGTCAGGTAACATATTATTTTAAAACGTGTTAAACTTTAAGAGCGTTATTTTTAATTTAAGTATTTACATAATTCAAATTGCTAATCCCTCACCACGAGTTTGTTATTGGTTGATGAAAGAAAAATTTATTTTTAAGCAGAAATTTTAAGTGCCTAGAAATCTTTTTAAAGTTCATTTAAAGTTTACCATTAATACTTTCCACTTTTAACAAAATTTCATCGACTTATTAAAAAGTTGATCAGATATTTTTTTTTTTTTTTTTTTTTTTTATATTGGACCAGTACTCAGGGGATGACCCCTACATATGCAGTGCATTGTACCAGAACTAGGAAAATAGGTTGTGAGGAGGGGATTTTTGAAGATAGAAAGAATTGTTGTGTCTGCTTGTTAAGTTTTGCCGCATATGCATCTACATATTATATTCAATCAAACTTTTAGAACTTAAGACTGATACTGAATTTAAAATTTCGGACGAAATTCTGTCAAATTGCTGACAGATATGTTTCGTACGAAATATTTGCGAAATGAGTTTAGAAAAGAAGTACTAAAGCCTGGTATTGAAAATGAAGGTGCAAAAATTTTTAGCAACATTTCATTTCGTACGAAAAAATTTTAGAAAAGTTCGAAAAAAGTTTGATAAAGTAGTACAGAGTTCTTTAAGCGAAAATCGTGTGAAATGTATCTGCAACATGTTTTAATTAAAGCAAAATGAATTAGACAGAAAATTTTCAACATTGAATACACGTAAATGTTTTCGTACAAAATAGGTAATGTTGCTCCAATCTCAATATTAGGCTTTAAGCCTAGTATTGAGATTGAATGCGCGGAAAATTTTCAGCAACATTACTTATTTCGTACGGAAAAATTGAGACGTACTCAGTATTGTCTATTTTTTCTCTTATTCATTTTTTTTTAATTTTAAGTATATATGTTTGTACTTCGTGCGGCAAAAGCTTTGTTTTTGTTATTTCGCAGCTGAAAAAACAGATATTCCCAGAAACGATTTTAAATGAAAACATGTTGCAGATACATATTGTGTGTTTTTCGCTTTAAAACTCAGTACTACATTTCTAACTTATTTCGGAGATATTTCATACTAAACACTTTTGTATGCAATTTGAAAGAATTTCGCACGAAATAATGAACTCAATATTAGCCTTTAAGCGAGAAAACGTAAAATGTATCTGCAACATGTTTTAAATTTTAATTGTTTCTGGCATCATTTGCTATTTCAGCCGCGAAATGACAGCAAAATTTTTTCTCACGAAATACATACATACATAAATTTAAAAAAGAAAAATGAATAAAAGTGCAAATAGGCAATATTGCACTTGCCAGTTTTTTCGTATGAAATAAGTAATGTTGCTTAAACATTTATGCAGAACTAGGCTTTAAAATGAAATATAAGAAAAATCCTGTCAACTGACCAGTTTGAAGTCACAAAAACCAATAGTCTGCTTTTTATGATTTGAAAGCACTTTTACAAAATTTGAAATGAAAGTACATACATACAAGGCAGCTTTAAACAGGTAGTGGCAGAATTACAATAAATACAACACCAAAAAACATCAACATGTATTTTGTTGGTAGAATTTACGAAATGTTGTCAGAATTTTGTTCTTCTTTTGTGTGAAGAAGCAAGGATTTGACAAATTTACGCAAAGGAAACGAAAAACAGCTGTGCTTATACCACTAACCTATTAAAGCTGCCTTGCCTAAAAAATTTTATGAAATGTTAAAAATTTTATAAAATTTTTAAAACATTTTTAAAAATAGCAAACACTGGTGTAGGGCTATTTATGTTTATATTCAATCTTAGTAAATTATATTTTTTATAAAAACATTTTCTTAAAACAGAGACGACATGGAAATGATGTTGAATAAAATAGTTCCCGAAGGTTTACCCTATAGGCATTCGTGTGAAGGACCCGATGATATGGTGACATATTTAATTACATATTTAATTTTGTTTAATTTATTGCATTATTAAAAATATTATATTTAAACCTGTATTTTATTATAGCCTGCACATGTAAAAGCCTGCTTTCTTGGTAGTTCATTGACAATCCCCATAACGGATGGAAAATTATCGTTGGGCACCTGGCAAGGTGTTTGGTTATGTGAACATCGTGATCAAGCTGGTTCCCGCAAACTAGTTATAACTTTAAGTGGGTGTCCGCGGGAAACAGCACGTAGTCCACTGTCACCAGTGTCACCAATTGCTTCAACATCCAGTTAGGGAAGGCCTCGCTCCACCCGTGATAGTCGGTAATCGCGGGGGAGCGACAATAATGAGCCCATTTCGTCGAGAAAATTAATTTTGACTAGAAATTTAGCTAATACCAATTTAAATAAAAAAATGAATAGAAGGCAAGTGACAGCCAGTACACTGGGTGCCATTTTGTCCACAACAGCCGATATAACAACAACAACTACTACTACTACAACTAATACAGCAACAACTCCAACAACTAGCGCATTATTGAATGAAAGTAGACAATTATTATTAAAACAACAATTAAAATTAAAATTAAATATAAATGTTAGTGAAATGATGGATAATATAAGACGAAACGTTGATGAAAAACCACAATCTTTAAATATTAAATCTGGTAATTATGGACACAATGGTGAACACGATCTTCGTCGTGATCGTGATAGTGGGGGAGAGGAAGAGAAAGTTAATTTGGAAGACCATAAAATATTTGGTTTAAGAAGGGGTTTAAATAAATTAGATACCGTCACAACAGTGCCTCAATTACAACAAAAATTTAATAAATTTAATATAATAGATGAAGCAGCAATTACAACTTATACTACAACAATAACAACAACAACAACAGAAGCATTAACAAAAACATGTGTAGCAGCAGCAAAATCATCAGCAACAACAACGTCGTCGTCTTCATCCTTTTTAGTAAATAAATCATTGACACAACAACAACTACAACAACAAAATACGGCATTAGCTAAATTTAATCGAATTATTGACAATACAGTGCCGGTTATAAATACATACAACTATCAGCAACATGTTGCTGAAACATTAGCCCAAAGTTCACAACAGCATCCACATTATCAACATGAACAACAACAATTTGTAGAGATGCCCATTTTAAGTGATAGTTTAAAACGTAGATTGGCCAATAACCAAAATCAATATTATAGTACCGACCTAATTGTAAATAATTCTAAAATTAATTTCTCATCAAAAACAACAACAGCTGCAACAATATCTAAACAAGCAGCAGCGGCAGCAGCTTCAGCCTCAACATCGAAGGCTGCCGCTACTGCTGCTTTAGCAATGTTGGCAGCGGCTTCATCTTCGTCACAACAAGAACAAGAACCTGGGACAAAAATAAAAATGTCTTTGGATGAAGATGAACAGTCAGAACGAAATGATGTTCATTATTTGTTGAAACAATTAAATAGTTTTAGTGATATTGAAGAAATAGAAATTGTTGATATGAAGCAAAAACAGCGTCAGCTTCAAGAGCAACAGCAAAAACAACTATATAACAAAGAGAAAAATTATATAATGGCATACAACCAACAGCAACATCATGTTGCTGAAACAAGTGAACAGCAACATGAAGAAAGAGAAACATGTTTAAACTTCACAGAATATCAGCATGTTGAACGTATTAAACAGCAATATGTTGATTATGTTGTGGATACAACAAAGCCATTGCCACAGCATGCTTCCACAGATCAATTGTGTGTTTTAGAAACACAAATGCAGGCGTCTGATCAAACGCCAAATGTAACAAAGTCCTCTGAATATCATGTTGACGATTCACAGCAACAAGTTGTTGTTGGTATGCAAACGTATACTACGGAAAGCAAGCAACATTATCAAACGACTGCAACAACATCACCAACAGCAACATCACTTGTGATATACTCACCCTCGTCACAATCGCACAAAGGTATACGTCGCTATGCCTCACAAGAAGAGCACGCCGCCGCCGCCGTCGCCTCATACCATCCTTATCATCATCAGCACTATCATCATCATCAACCACATCATCATTTTGTTCATTTGCCTCATGAGCATTGTTCCGAGGGATCTATGTTGAATTCGGCTGCCGCTCAAGCAGCGGCCGCCAATCCTTTAATTTTACAACAGTTTGTAGATGATTACATTTTCCAATCCTGCCATTACTTGGAAACAAACAATTTTGTTGCCAACTATCGCACTGCCATGGTCGAGTCGTCATCTCATGAGTTTCGACCATCAACCACCACGACAACACGCACATCTAATGAGGAATTCTACGAAGAAGAAGAGGCTGACTATATCGAAGATCATTCGTCGGCACATTCCTTTGAATTGCATGAAACAGAACCACCCACAGTGATATGTAAGGCTCCGGCGCCTTTAAACGGTTCAAAGCGTTCCATTTCTTCAGCACATTATCAACATCAGCAGCAACAACAAAAACAGCAACCCCTCTACACCATGGAAACACGTTTATGTAGTAGCGGTGTACAGACTGATTTGACGGCTTCATCTTTAGCACAAAGTTTAAGCCTGAGTTCATCTTTATCATCATCAGAGAAACGAAAACGTAAGCAACCGATATTTAAATGTTGCTATACTCCTCTTGATAGATGGCGTGAAAAGCGATCTCTACAACAACGCACAAAATCTGCTACTACAGCTGCTGCAGTTGCTGACATAACTATAGAAAAATCAAACACAGCACAGCAATTGCAGCTGCGGCAGATCACTACGAAAAACACTAGTGTTGCTGTTGTTGGTGGTCCTTCAAATACTGGCTGCAGTATTACTATTCAAAATAGTACTATTGCAACGACAACAACAACAACTGCTTCATCAACATTGGTTGTACAACCTCAATCTCATCAACAGCACTATCATCATCATCAGCAACATCCAAATCAATCTCTAACGAAAAATAATAATAATAAAAATAATGCACCTTATGCAGTTTGACAAATGCCTTTAAAGCAACAGTTTTTTTATGTAAAAATGTTGCTTGCTTTCTGCCATTTATACCTTAAACAAAACAACACTATAGTTTTCCTTTTTGTATAAAAAAAAACACAAAAACCAAAAAAAAACATATGATAATGGAAATTTTTGCCGCCCACTTTAATACAACAAAAACAAACAAACAAAAAGAAACAAATACACAACAAACAAAAAATGAACGCCGCCGCTGTCTTATTTTTGTAAATCTCTTTTTCCAAAAACAAAACCAAAAAACTAAAAAAAAAAAATGCAAAAACTAATCTCTTTATAATTTTTTGCGATGTCAACAATTTTTTGCTATTTCCTTGTCTTGTAAGAACAACACGAATAATTCATAACATTTAATTACGAAAAAAAAACAAACTAATTTTTTATAACCTCTTTAATAGACTAAAAAAATGTAAAATCAATTGAAAAATTAAAACCTAAAATACACCAACAAACACTATTTGCAGTTTTGGGGAAATATTTGCTTTTAAATGTAGCAAGAAATACAACAAGTATTGCTGGCAATACTTTTTAACACTATAAAAAAAAAAAAAAAATACATACGAGGTGTGTTCCACGTGAATAACGAAACAGTCCGAACTAGTCCAATGTAGTCCAAAAGCGTTCCACGTAACAATTGTTGTGCAATTTTGAGAGAAAATGAGAGAGTAATTTTTTTCATTTCCTGTACAAATTAGCCCGAACTTTTTCGTTGGGTAACTTCGGACTAGAATTCAATAATCAGCTGTTTTATGTTTACATACATATGAAACTGAAAATGTAATCAGAAAATTTACAAATTATATTTGATTTTGTTTAAAAATTAGTTAAAAACAAAATGAAATGTTGCCCAAACTAAAAATAACCGTATGAAGTTGTAAGGAGAACATGCAATAGTTATGTGGCTTTTCATTTAATTAATATGTACTATAAAAATCCACTTAAAATTTTATATTGCTTTTAATTTTAGAGCTGTTACCAATAATGCAAATCTTTTATTATGCGCTTTAAGCATCTAAAATCACTAAAATATACTTAATCTAAAAAGTAAGCAGCACTAGTATTGCAAGATGTATAATTGTGGTTTTTTTGCGTTCCAGCAGTTTTGGGTAAAGTTTCCAAATTTAGAGAGTAATTTGCTATTTACTTTCATTAGTCCGAACTAGTCCGAGATCTCGTGGAACACACCTACTGTGAGCTTCAAATGAAAGTAAACACTGCATATTGTTTGAACAAAATTTATACATATGTATGCGTATTGTGTTTAAATAAACAATGATTGATGTACGAAAATCAATATGATATAATTTTTAATAATAAGTAACAGTAAAACAAAATATATTAAACTAAGGATTTGAAACATACGAAATAAACTAATTTCAATTATATTCGGCGATGTCACAGAAGTCACTTCCGTTCGGAAACGGAATTCTTCAAAAAACGAAAATTTAAAACTTTTTCGGAATGAAATCAATTTCATAAGATAATACTAGTTTCATTCTTGCAATTAGAAATGATTTCATTCCGAAGAGTTGTTTAGTTTTTCATTTTTTGAAGAAGTAAAAAAATAATTCAATTCCGTTTCCGAACGGAATTAAGCTCTGTGACATGGCTGATTATACTATTTTAACACGTCAAATCCAAGTAAACACAAGTCCACAATAATTATATTATTCCTATGGGCATTATTACAACCTAACGATAAAGTTCCTGATATTTAATCTGAACATTAGTTAATGTGAACGATAAAGTGGCCGTTAAAGTTACCATATTCTCAGCAGAAAATATGGCAGCTTCAAATGCTTAGTTCGTTCGTTTGCACAATTATATTTAAAACAATAAACAAATTTGAATGTTGTATTTATTTTAATTGTAATTGTACGAACGAACAAACAGTTTCACTATCCGAGAATTGGTACTTAAAGTTCACTTTGAAATTTACATTGTGGACAAACCTGCTGTTAAGTTATCAGTAACTTTTCAGGTCAATGTTAACTTGTAATAACAAAACCCACAAAATTTCTTACTTCCAATTTTTCTACCCTTTTTATTTAAATTATTAATCGTTGGTTGAGCGGTCTAGTGGTCCACTTGTCTCAATATTTCGACACTGCGTCGTATGTCTTTTTAGATACATTTCTTTTTTCCTAAAGAAGACGCACAACGGATGGTCGAGATATTGAAGCAAAAAAAAAAAAAAATGACAATTTTTACAAGTAAAAATTATCGCTTAACTAACGAATAATAATTTTAAAAAAATTATCTGTGATGAGATGACATTCTAAATCAGTGGTGGACAAATTTGTTTTGCACTTGTTCTAGTGAGCAATTTGAGAGTAATTTAAAGTACTATGCAAAACTAACACAACGATTTTCGTATGAAGAATTAAATCGTATACTTTAATGCTGTTATAACAGTTTCGCAAGAGCAATATCTGTTTCGAAAACGTAGGACTAATTTTATTACGTTGTTTAGTACAAATGAAGTTTAAGTCCGAAAAAATTTTTCACAAAAGTATGTCATTATATTTATTCATTTTGGAATGGAAGGAATCATAATGCCCCTTATTAACATTTTCTCTATACATTTTAAATGTTTGATGATATAAAAAACATTTGACATACACAATCGCATTGCTTATCATAAAATAATTTTGCATTGCTACTTTTAATTTGAAAAAAAGCTCTTAAAGTGCCCTGGAGATGATCAAAAAACACATCAACATTCTAAGTGTGTGCGGTGCAGTAGTGCTTTTTCGGGTACACCTCGGTTGTCGGCTGTGATTGATGAAAATCAAAAACTTTTGATAATTATTTTGATAGTCTCCAGTTGTGATTGACGATAGAAACTGATAGTTTTGTTATCGAAGGGAACAACAATAAGTAAAATAAAAAACTACATCTATATTTATTATCATTATTGAAGTTTATTTTGTTTATATGTGCACATATATACATATATTATTACTGCTTTTCATATATTATATTACTACTTTTCATACATAGTTGTTTTCTTCTTTCCATGTTTTTTTTTTTTTCTTAACGAAATTGCGTAGGATAACAATAATTCATCATCCGATGATGACATGTTTAGAAACGAACGCAGCGAAGTCAAATTTCAAATGGTGATTGACGATTTTATTTGTACGTCTCCTTTTAAACGACAAAAATACGACACTCACACATATGTACTGATTGACGTGTTTTTTTATCGTCTCCCAGGGCACTTAAGCTTCTAACCAACATGTGCCAATATGTGTCTGTTGAACGACGAAGCTAAAGAGCATAAGAAACAACAATTGTTTGACTATATGTCCACCGCTGTTCTAAATTTAACTATTTGTTGGTCGTAATAATGGCCCTTAAAGTATTTTGTTTGTAGTCCTTCTGATTTTATGACAGCTTCTGGAATCGCCACAGTAAGTTTACTGCTAAAATTAAATGGAATTTTATTCCATTCGTCTTGCAACAGAAATAGTCCTTTCTCCGAAGTTTTAGTCAACATATTCCCACAGAAAATGCTTGATTAAGATCTGGGGACTGTGGTCCCCATTCCTTCAAAATGTTGGAGGAGTATTTTAAAGTCTTAATGTTAAAATGCCCACTTGTGTGCTCAGTGGTGTAATTTTTCCACACTAGGGGCAACATTCGGGCCTGCTCTAATACTCGCATTTTACATAGTATATGTTCTGTAAATAGCAATCGCCTTTTTTTAGCGAGTTCAAATAACAAAAGTATACACTAACGCAAAAGTATTGCACTTTTAAGCAAAACAAATTTAAAAATTCACCTTTTTCTAAAGAAAAAATTATTTTGGTTGGATTTTTACTCTTTAGTAGTCAGCTGTTTTGTTTTAAACGAAAATACATCTGTGGTTACCAGTTTCAAGGAGTTTGCTCGTAATTTCAGCTGAAGAAAAGTACTTTGAAAGAACTAAAATTTCACAATTTTCGGGACACCAACAAATCACCTCCCTCATTTTTAAATCGTTAGTGATTTGAAATTCCCGTGAGTTTAGAACAGGCCTGTAAATTCTAATTTTATAACTTATGCAATTTTTATATTGGTAATTGTTTATGTATAAATAATCGACCAAATTTTAAAGTATTATGCAGTATTTACTTTCATTTGAGAGGCCCATAGTGCATTTTTGATTTATATAAGCAATACTGATTTTTGAAATTCAAGCAATAAATTTTTCATACGAGTATGCTACAAAATGTTTCTAAACGTCCAAGCAGCTTTGCCAGGGTAGTGGTATAAGCACAGCTGTCTTTCGTTTTCTTTGCGTAAATTTGCCAAAAGCACATAGACTTCCTTGCGTTCTTAAACGAAAGTAAAACAAAATTTTGACAACTTTTCTTAATTTCTACCAACAAAATAACATGTGATGTTGTTTTTTGGTGTTGTATTTTGGCCACTACCTTTTAAAGCTGCCTTGTAAGCTTCATATTCTAGCTAAGCCATATCTATTTAATATACATATGTATTTTAATACAGTATTGTCTTTTTTCATATGGAGTTTATCAGTGCATCACTCGATATTTTAAGCACTATATAACGCTTTTCATTTGATGTAATGGAAGAGTTTTAATTAAGAATGCTATTCGGGCAAAAATATTCTACAAAATTGCTTACTCGCTTTTAGAGAACGGGGTGAGGTATTTTAGCTCATGAAGTACATTACTTCACCCCGTTCTCTAAAAGTTAATCAGCTCAGCTAATAAGACTTGCATAGTGGAAATTGCGAGTTATTTAGTACGACAGGGCATGTGTCAATCTTTGATAAGTATTAAAACTAAATTCATATGACTAGTTGTATTTCATTTAAGAAGCAATATTAAAAACTATTCTGAAAATGTTTGCAGTTGTGAGTAGAGAACTATATCCATAAAAATTAAAATGTATTCAAATGAGTTTTCGTTCAAAAATTTCCTATAAAATTTTATTGAAGTTTATTTCAAATACATTTAGGGTCATTATTACAACTTAACAATAAAGATCGGTCTCCACCTGACATGAAAGCACTAACTTTAACGCTAACTTCAAGTTAAAGTTAAATGTGGACCGCTCATGTTGAAGTTTGGTTAAAGTTAGCTAATACGCACAATAGATCAACGCTGGTCGCAGTGCAAATGGCCGATGAGGAGGTCATTATTACAACTTCACAATAAAGATCGGTCTCCACCTGACATGAAAACACTAACTTTAACGCTAACTTCAAGTTAAAGTTAAATGTGGACCGCTCATGTTGAAGTTTGGTTAAAGTTAGCTAATACGCACAATATATCAACACTGGTCGCAGTGCAAATGGCCAATGACGGCCATATCCATAAATAATTGGTTAAAGTTATAACTTGATTGTTAAAACATTTCATTTGGAAACTTTGTTATAACTTAAATTGACAACAATGAGAAGTTATAACTCTAACATCACTACGTGTACGCCGCCTTTAACAGACACAAATTTCAACAGCAAGTTTTAACTTCATAATGGCAGCTCCAGTGGCAGCAAATTGTGCATGCAAGTGAAAATTTGGCATTCCACTGAGAAAATGTTAAACAATGTTACGCTGCGAAGAATTTAATGCAAATTAACTGGATTATAGCAAAATGTAACTACAAATTTTAGCTTTTCACATGTACTTATTATTCCTTGAAATACGCCTGAAAAGAACAGTTTAAATGTTAACCGTTTCCCCAGAAATGTGCTCATGTGATAAGCTCGGTAACTCTATTTTGTAAAGAGAAGAAAATTTTAAAACTGAGTTTAATTTGAAGTAGACGCTTCGGCAACATATTAAAATTGAAATTGCAATGGCATGTGTAAACAGGGGGGTTACTCTCTAATGCGATGCGTAAGAAAAATCTAAGAATTGGTACTCTCTATTGCGTTTTCATATTTTCCTTTCGCATTTAATTTTTCCCTTTCGCACATTTTATTTTATCATTGTTCGCTATTGTTTATTTTGTGTTACCAGCATTGGTTCATTTTCAAACTATTTCGCGAAAAAGTTTGCGCAAAGGGAACAGAATACCAAATTATACTCTTATCGCGTTTACCTCTTGCATCGCAATAGAGAGTAATCCCCCAGAGCGAATGGCAAGCTATTCGACTATTCCGAAGTAATTTTTATTGATAAACAAACACAAAATTTGTATGCCACTACTTGCGTGTGTAAATGCAGCGTTAGGTGTAGACTGCATGTAAAGTACTTGATAGTTAACCTTAATATTAGTTAACGTGAACGATAAAGTCACCATTAAGATTTGCCCATTTCTACAACTAAAATTACAGGGCATTTACACCTAAGCCAAATCTAGTACTTACGGGATGTCGAGTCAAATCTATTTACTATTGAACCTAGAGAATCTAGTTTGCAAACAAATAAAATAGTTTCGTATTCTTTATTTTATTTATTGGCATTGGATAGACAAATATAAATACTTTATTCCATAATTTTTTTTCTATAAGAAGAAATAAAATAGATTTCATACAATAAAAAAAAACGGAAAATAACATTTACAGCCTATTCGACGATATCGAATGAAAATGCATGCGAAAGAAAGCTAGTCACACACATTCGAATAAATTTGGGGGTGTCTATGTCACTATTGTTCGTTCGCATGAACATATGTATTTTAATTGAACTCTGATACATCGTTCGCATAGAAAAAATTAGAAAAAACCCAAATCAATTTTCTTTCGCCTAGAGTGCGAATGAACTTATCCTTTCGACATCGGCGAACTGGCTGTTAGTTTTTATTGAATTCAACTTCATAAACAAGTAAATCAGCCATTTTGGTTCCTAATTAAATGACGCTTTTTCGACCTGTAACTCACCAATAATGGATGTCCTAATTTTGTATCTTTAAGAATAATAGTAGCACAGACAAATTTCGACTTAATTTGAAACAAATTAAGTCATTTGAGATAATTTGATCATATGAGAAATGTTTTTGAAAATCAGATCGCAAATTACCTAATTTGGGCAAATGAAATGATTTGGCCCAAATTACCTATATCGAAACGTACTACAACAGGATGAATTCATTGTGATATAGTTATAGCTGTCAAACTCTTTGCAAAAATAAATTTTATGAAAATGAAATCTTGCAAGATGTCAAAAGACAGAAGTTTAAACGCTGAGGATTTTGTTCAAGATTTTCATTCAAATCTACTAGATTTGGGGTAGATGTAAATGCCGTATTACAATATTTTCAGCAGAAAATATGGCAGCTTCAAATGCTTAAAGTTAACTTTGAAATCTACCATGAAGATAAACCTGCTTTTAAGTTATCACTAATAGTACGTTTCCATTATAAGCAAATTAAGTTGATTTCAGGAAATTATTTCGAAGTGTTTCCATTATGTTTTAAATAATTTTCTTTTCGAATTTCCGAAACCAGTTTGACGTTTGTATCGTTTATATTATATTTTATCATAGAAAAAGCAAAACTGTTGTTCAATAAAAATTGTGCAAAAAGATGTGGTATTCGGAAATAAAACGGGGTTAAACACCAATGAGAAACTTAATGATGCTCTGGATTAGTTATGATGAGGCGGGATATTGAAAATTATGCCAGAGCGAGTTTCAGCGGAGGTTGCCCTACTTTCTTTTGATACCGAGACAAGGGTAAAGAAGCCTGATTTCTTTGTACAAAAACCTGGAGATAAGAAATGAACGCATTCTTGTTCAATTGGCTTTAACATGGGATGGCATCCAAACCTCAAAGATTCTGGAATCCAAACATAATGTAAAATGTAACTTGAATTTATTGTTTTCGTTTACACAAACCGTCGCTTGCGCTGAAGCAAATGATTTGTTCCATTTGCGGGCCGCATTCTGTTTACTCTGCTGCAAATACTGATAAAAAGAAATACGAATTTCAAGAAGATTAAAAAAAAAAATTTACGAAATTTAGATATCAGACTGGTTATATCCTATAGAAATATTAGGGAAATTAAAGCACTAGCCAGCCGTGGTTTGCTTAAAATTAGACTTTCCCTACTTAAAAAAAAAAATCGAAAATTATGCCGTTGAGATTACGCCCTAATTATTAAAATTGGAAAAAATTACCCACGATGAAAACGTTTGGATGGATGCTTAATAAAGACGCTATGGCTACCGCAAAGCTTTCGGAAGGACTTCGTAAATTTGCTGTAGATGCCAATGCTTTGAAGAATCTAATTTGCAAGCAATTAAAATAGTTTCGTCTTCTTTATTGGTACAGGATTAAGCTTTATACCATATTTTTTTTGTATAAGAGAAAATAAAATGGTTTTCATACAAAAAAACATTTAATATAACAAAATAACAAAAATACCTATTACAATAGCAAACAACATTGAGCTTGTGTTGAATTATATTCAACACAAAAATCTGTAAAATCAGCCATTTTGATTCGTATTTAAATGTCACTTTTTCGGATTGTAACTCACCAATAATGGCTGTCCCAAGGTTGCATTTATAATAATAACAGCTGCGCAGTGTTGCAAAGACAAAATTCGATTTAATTTGAAACAAATTAAGTCATTTGAGATAATTTGGCTCTGAAAAATTTATGAGAAATCATGTCGCATATTACTTAATTTGGGCAAATGAAATTATTTGGCCCAAATCACGCATATGGAAACGTACTATATCTTGTCCAATGTTAACTTGTAATAACCAAATAACCAAAAAAATAAAAATAAAATTATCTGTAAGATAAAATCCTAATGTTAACTATTCGTCAGTTGTAATAATGACCCTCACGGTCACATTCATACAAATATTTTATGTTTATTAAAGACTTGCTTAACATATATCTGAAGAAAGTTTGTCAAATAAACATCCAATAAGTATATAGTGCTGTTTAAGCAATAAAATGGAATTTTCTGTTTTCCTGATAGTTTAACATTTCACACGTAAGTGTTCAATAATGAAGTTAAATAAAATTTAAACTTTAAGCTCAGCTAATTAATTACTCGTAGTTATTAGCTTGTCACAAGAGCTTGGAGCCTTTATATTCTATGCTTTAAATAAATTTAGTTTTTGCAGCTTCAGATTTTTGTTTTTTATAAAAAATTAACAATTCAAAATCTTTTATTTCTCGATATTTCGATAACAATTGTTATCATCGTCAGAAAAATTAAAATGTTATGGACGATGATAACAAATTGTTATCGTAATAACGAGAAATAAAAGATTTTGGATTGTTAATTTTTTATAAAAAACAAAAAACAAAGATCTGAAGCTGCAAAAATTAAATTTACTTAACAAACGAAAATCGAATAATATTAATATAAAATATTCTATGCTTTAGTTAGTTTTACAATAACAAAAATGCAAATAGTGTTAAACACAACAAACAACATACAAAGAAACAAACAACAACAACAAAACTATTTAAATGAAATCAATTTTATTGAATTTCTTTTTATTTATTATTAAAAGAAATTTAATAAATTTCTTTGCATATACTTTTTTGAAAAGTTTTTATATGTACCTCTATCGCGCCCCTAAAAATCTTTCCAAAAACACTAGTTTTCTCACCATCTCTTCTTCTTGTTGTTAAAACATATTTTATAATAATAATAATAATAATATAAATAAAGAAAAAAAGCAAAAACAAAATTACTATAAACAACTTAAAGCAAAAATAAAATTTTATCATGAAAGGAATCTAATAATCACCTTCTTTTTTTTTAATCATTAAGATCGTTAATGTTTAAAACTGAAACGAAAAAGACCATTAAATATGTATAGTAAACAAATTAATAACATACGCATTTAAATAAATAATATTTGATTGAGTTTTGTGAATGAAAATATATATTATTTAATTTGTTAAAATGAAGTTCAATTTTTGTTTCTTTTCATTATTAATTTAACATAATATTTAAACTTTTTTGTTCGGGCTTAACTTTGGGTTTAAAATTTGGTTTTTTATATAAATAATTAGTTCTAATATTTTGCACTTGCAATACTTATATAATTAATTTGTTAAGTTTGGGTTTGAATAATAAATTTCTTTTGTTCGATATAAATTTGTTTGATTTTTCTATTCTTGCAGATGTTTAGTAATTTAATGATACCTTAAAATAAACGACTTGAGCAAAATTGTAAATATTTTTTTTTTTTTTAAATGAAAAAGCTTCGGAAGTTGAGTGTAAGAAAGCAGGACTTAAGGTTTACTTTTGAACATTTTTAAAATTGTCAATTGCGCGCTTTTTAAAACTTTTGCTTGCAGTAGTTGTTTTCTTAGCTTAGAAAGTAGACTTTTATACCTAGACTTTAGGTTAGGTTTAACAGGCTGCCAGATATTGAAAAGCCAGCCCTCTTGGGCCGTTTAGCCCCGTTGTGTTGGCTAAGTGTGATTATGTATCTAAGCAGATCTACATATTGCTAGTCTTTCAAAGCATTATTCCAAGATTTAGTTTAGGTTTAACAGGTTGCCGGCTGTTGAGAACCAGCTCACTTGGGTCCAATTCAGTCCCATGTATTGCCTGAGTGTGGTATTTACTCAGCAGATCTACATATCACCGGTCAAGTCAAAAACCATACCGAGGATCGGATGATCCTGCACATCACATTCCGATATTTTTGCGAAATCGTGCAGCACCGATCTACCTAGATACCGAGCCCTTACATACGAAAGAACTCAACACCGACAAAGAAAGGCTGACTTCATAAATGCAGTTTGCACTGTAACATTACAAAGAAACATATTTACAAGGTAAAGTAATATTGAATGGCAACACTGCTATGTAAAATAATGCGGTAAAATTTTAGTACTAAAAAATTGACAAAAGTTTTGTTTCACTATATACAGTTGTGAAAAGATTTACATCAACACCTGCCTTGCGGCCTAATCTGATGATGGACCAATTCCACGGAGTGAACTATTCACGATTCACCAGCGCCCCCGTGTGGCTTACCAGCAATTCTTGCCATATGATTGCGGTCATGTCAGCAACTTCTTGTTGAGGAGTTCGGGCCTTCTAATCCCTCCTGTATGCAATTTCCCAGCAATCAATGGAGAACAAGGCTTAATGAGTTGGTAGGCCGAAGCCCACTAAGAGCATCAGCCCTTAAACCAACTCACCCGTCAACCATCACCACCGGTTCTTTACAGTACAGGTATCTGTTGTATAGGCAACAGATCCTCGGGAGATTGTTAGTCCCCGAAAAAAGCCACACCAAACAATTATCAAGGATACTAACACTCCCTTCCTGCGTTTTAGGTTTCAACCACAGCCAGTACGTTTCAGCCAAGGTAGGCACCTCAACCATGATCAGCCCGGGTCGAACCGCAAGCAGAACTGCCAGGGGGCCATGCTGATCCCCGTTCTGCCAGTTTATACCCTTGGTAAGGATTTCGGAAGCCAACACAACATAAGTCATGTAGCTTCCTAGAGTTTTGTTTGCCGCACCAAACGAGGGACCCCTTCCCCTCTTTTCACCGAAAAACAGAGCGCCCAAGTTAGGAATACGCAAAGGCAAAACCTGTTCCCCGGGGGGTTTTCACTATATACAAAAAATTTCATGTTAAATCACATATTTATATTGAATTAGATTTTATTTACCACAAATCTGCCATTTCTACCACAAATTTTTTGCCGCCATTAAAGATGTGTACTTAAATAAAAACCATGCAGGAAATTGACTAACAATACGCATTGAAAAGTGCTGCCATGCAATATTGAACATGATGCATTGCCAAAACTAGTTTTACTACCATGAACACCATGCATTGTCAAGTTACATTGCAAACTGCATTTATGAAGTCAACCAAAATGCTCAACGCTCTCTGCTTCTTCCTCCCTACAATTTCTGCAGAAATTATTAAACGGAAGATTTAAACTTCTCTGAAGAGACACTGCCACAGTAAAACCGAACCTCCGGCGTGACGGGCCCTTAAGGATAATAGTCCTATTATCATACCTAGGCCATGTCAGCCTTGATATTCGACAAATAGCGTCACTAGACCATCTGTCCTGTGCGGTCTCTAAAAGTGTACGCTATACTTGTTTCTTAAAATTCTTGTGCAGGATCCTAACCATCCTATCTATATCTCCTTGTTGTAACCGGATCACGGCTTTTTCCAGTCCGTCTGTTACGTCTGGTTTTTTTTACAAATTCTTTCAGCATGTTAAGGTAATAGTTCGCATCCAATCCTAGCCACCGCCATACACTCCTATATCATCAGGGAACTACCACAGTGTTTAACTGTTTTCTTAAAGGCTAATCGTAAAATTAATGTTAGGTGTTAGCCAAGCGAATCTTTTCCATTCAAAGAATTTGGCAACAACTTTGTTTACTTTGAATTTAATATGGCAACAATGAAGAAATTTGCTTTTACTTTCTAATAAGACAACTCAATCCAGCGCATCGATATTTACCGTATGATAATTACCGCTTTTTACTGTAATTTTTACCTACAAATGGTAGGACGTAGTCAAGGCGAATTAATACCAGGTAAATTCAAGAGCAGTAAATACAACACTACAAAGAAAAAATCTTTTTCAAATGTCAAGGGAGAAATAAAAACACAAGAAGGAATAAAAAAAATATGTAATAAAAAAGTATGTATTTTCAAGAAAGGAAAAACTTTGAATAATTTCGTGGAAATTAAAGTCTCAGATCATAGAGCTTGGAAAGGTGAAAATGGGTAGCCGGATTGGGGAAGAGTTTGGATCATATCAGGCGCACAAGATACAATACAAAATTTAAAAAATTGATAAATTTTTTTTTTCAAATTTCTATTAAAAAAAATTGCAATAAAAGAAAGATTTAATTATTTCATAAAACCTTTAATTATTTCGTGAAACCATCACATCACCATATAATATTAGAAGTATTTGAAAATGTCCAGCCGTATTGGGGAGGATTCTGGACGATATCTGGTGCTCAAGATACAATACAAAATTTAAAAATTGTTTTAGAATCTTTTTCCCAACTTTGTTTTCATTACGCCATTGACATCTAAAACAAATTAAAATAAAAAAAAAAGTTACCAGCTGCACTGTCAATTTCACCTGTTATGAATTCGCCTTGCTTTGTTTACACGAACTGAAGTGATAAAATAAAAAAATTTTAAACAGTTTGTAAAAGTACAGAATAATCACAACAAAGAAGTTTTCAAAAATATTTTAATTGTTTAAAATCCATTGAAAACTTATATATTTATTTTCTTCTGTTTTGTAAACATGTTTTTGACGGCATCCAAAATTTTTACACAAACAAAATATTCTACCATATTCCATAAGGCGTCATCGTCGTCACATGAAGTCGAGACAAACCTTTTTTTATTTATTTACTCGTTGCCGAAAACAATTGAATGTTGTCGATAGCTTCTATCTATCGCTTAGGTCTTATTTGTAAATAAAGTTTGATATGTTGCCACCTCCTTTAAAAGTATTAGTCTTGTTCTAAACATCAGGCTTTATTGTAAATCTCAATAATAAGTTTGCTTTTACATTTGGACACACGATGGGCAGGCAGACAAGATTTGAAGGTGCTGTAACGAAAATCGTCGGTGGGGGAGAGTATGTAGTACACGACTCTCTGTACCAAGGCGAATTCATTGTTAGGTGGATCCGTCAACGAATTCGGTTAATATGCCGACACTTTGACAAGTTTTGTTTACCTTTTTCGACGCCATTTAAATTTTTGTACATGTTGTTTATCAACTACTTTTGACAGCTGAGGTGTGAATTCGCCTTTTTACACAAACAAAATACCTTTTGTTTTTCTTATTGTTGTAGCGAAGCGGCTATCTTGTTTTTGTATCATGCTCTGTTCTAGACATTTGTGGACATTCTTTGTTGCTTTTTCTAAATTTTCGCATATTTTATGTTGTTTCTTCATAAAATTATTCTCATATCAACATTAACTTCATATAAGCACACTAGCTGTGCTTGAAAAAAGAACAACAGCAAAAGAGAAACGAAAAGTTTCTGCCTGTCTATTAATTTTTTAAATGTAAAAGGTTTAGGCAAGACCAAAAGAGAAATGGGAAAATGACACCCCATTGTCTGTCCAAATGTAAAAGCACACTAACAAGGCGAATTCATACCAGGGGCCAGATTCCGCAACGATGAATTTTTTTTTACGAATGAACACTCAAAGTAAAATTCACTTTTCAATAAAAAGCGATGCCGTAAGAATCAATGAATTTGATTGTGATGAATGTGTTTGTAAAGACTGGATGATAAGTTGAATACTCAAATCTGCTGTCATACAAGTTGTCTAATGGAAATTTTAATTTCCATAATACTTTTGTTTATTTTTTTAACATCAAAATATTTTACAAAAACCAAAACTCATCGCAGAGTTTTGAGTGAAAAGTTATTCCTAAGTGTTCACTGTAAATGTCAAAATTATTCATTCTCACCATTCCGGACATAAAAATTAAAAGTGAACACTGAAATTGGTGAACATTTAAAAATTCATCGTTACGGAATTTAGCCCCAGGTATATTCAAGAGTAATAAATACAACACTACAAAAAATAAATCTTTTTCAAATGTCAAAGGAAAAATATGAACACAAAAAGGAATTCAAAAAAATATAATAAAAAAAATTTTGAAGAAAAAACAATCTTTTAATTATTTCGTGAAATTTTTAATTATTTCGTGTAAATTAAAGTCGCAGATCAGAGAGCTTGGAAAGGTGAAAATGTCCAGTCTGATTGGGAAAGTAATCTAAATGATAGCTGGCGTTCAAGATACAAATGCATATTTTAAAAAATATTTTTTGTTCAATTTTCTTTAAAAAAAAAAAATGAACAATAAAAGAAAACCTTAATTATTTCGTGAAACTTTTAATAATTGGATCTTGAAAAGGTGAAAATAGCCAGCCAGATTGGGGAGGATCCTGAATGATATCTGGTGCTCAAGATACAATACAATATTTGAAAAATTGTTTTAAATTTTATTGTCCAACTTTGTTTTAATTATGCCATGGACATCTGAATCAGATTAAAATTAAAAAAAAAAAACTTATCAGCTGCGCTGTCAGTTTCACCTGTTATGAATTCGCCTCGAATAATAATAATAAAAATAAATTTGTGAAACGTTCATTTTATTGTGTGCAAAAAAACTATTGGAATACTTATTGTTATTTCAGAATTCGTAAATTTTCCAAATTTTAACTATTTAAATTATATTTTCATAAGTTTTTGAGCGCGCGGTGTTACCATATAAACATGTTTTACCATTTCGCTTTGAACCTTCTTCGGCTGTATAAACTGTGAATTGGTCCCCTTTCACAGTTGAGAAACTGATGGACAGACAGACGAAGTTTGTAGGCGGTGTATTAAAGAGGAAGTGTGTGCGGTAAACCTCTACTGAACTGGACATTTTAAGACATTTTTCGTTTGAAGTTGCCTCTCTGCGCCTTTTTTCATGTTGTTGCTTCATATTATTATTCTCATATCAACATCATCTTCATATAAACAAACTAGCTGTGCTTAAAAAACAACAACAAAACCAACAACAAAAGAGAAAGAAAAGAGTAACGAAAAATTTCTGTCTGTCTATTAATTTCGCAACTCTAAAAGTTTTCGGCAAGTCCAAAGCAGTATGAGAAAAATGTCTGTCTTTCAACTTCCAAACCCTAAAAGCGAACTTAGCTATTTGCAAATAGTCTTTATTCACAAATAACTTTAACGTATAAACGAGACATTTGCCATTCTTTTGTAACAATTAGCAAACATTATCTTTGCGTTTACACATAAAAAACATATTACATATATTGAAAACATATTTTCACCAAAATTAAGATTTTATATTTGAAAAATGGAGATTTTTCGACAAAAATTTCTGGCACCCCTGCATCCACCTAATAATGAATTCGCCTTGAACTAACCCAAAGAAAGAACTTCGTGCAAATTTGCAATGGAAATGAAAACAATTACTCAGCTCATTTTCGACTGAAATTGCCCCAAAATTTTGATGTGTAACTGTTTGGGTAACTATGTGCAAATTTGGATTGATTCGTTATCCAGGGGCTAAATTCCGTAACGATGAATTTTGAAATGTTCACCAGTTTCAGTGTTCACTTTTGATTTTTGAGCCCGCAATGGTGAGAATGAATAATTTTGACATTTAAAGTGTACACTTAATAATAATTTTTTCACTCAAAAATCTTCGGTGAATTTTAGTTTTTTGTAAAATAATTTGAACTTATCTTTAAATTTAAAATTATCTATTCAATAACTTGTGTGACACAGCTAATTTGACAAATCAGCATATTATTTATCCTGAAGAAACACATTCAGCGCAATAAAATTGATTGTTTTTCACCGAATCGCTTTTTAATGAAAAGTGAACACTGTGGCTGTCAGGTAACTTTTTTGTTCAGCTGCCTGTCAAAGTCATTTTCAAGCGTGCATTTTGGTATTAACCAACACTGAATTCGTAGATAGTGTATCCACCTAGTAAAATTTTCAGATGTGCCTGTGAAAAGAAATTCGTATTTTTATTAAGTTTACTTTAATTCACAGCCATTTAAATGAAGTCTGATTAAATTCTAATTGGGACTTTAACCATTAGTTAGGCAAAAAAGTATTTCACGATCTATAATTAAATCTTAACCGTCAGTATTTAACGGAGAAGTTGTTAAATTTAACCGATAAAAATTTTCCGATTAAAATGTTAATTAGAACCCAAAGGCAGGAAAATACGAGTAAACGAAAAGAAAAAAAAACGAAAAAGTTTAGTAAAATGGACGAAAAAATAGAACAAAATTTTTATGCTCTTATTATTTTTAATTATAGTATTGAAGAACTATTCCAAATAGTCGAAATGATTTTCGGGGAATTTCTATACCTGAATCACTCTGTAGCGACTGGCAAAAACTATCTCCTTCCAAGGAGTCTAAAATACAATAGCCCTATTCACAATCTTGTGCAAATGACCTTGCATCATTGCATTTACAAAATAGTGGAGTAAATTTTTACTTTACACTAACAAAATACACCCAAAAATGTAAATTTTGCAATTGCAGAAATATGCAACCTCAAATGCACAAGATTGTGAATCGAGCTAATATGTATATAAAGGGTGGTTAAATTTCAAGGGCCGATGTTGATTTGGAATAAAACACAAACTATTTAGGAAATTATTGTAATTTTATTTTATTATGATATATTGGTATTACTCAATTATGTATGGAACAAAATATCGGTCAAATGGGCGCCGCGACCACGGCGGCACACCTCCATCCGATGGTCCAAGTTTTCAATGACCCTGAGGCATAATGGAGGTTCTATGCCGTTAATGTGCCCAATTATCTCATTCTTTAGCTGTTGAATTGTTACTGGCTTATCAACGTACACCTTTTCTTTCAAATAACCCCAAAGAAAAAAGTCCAACGGTGTCAAATCACATGATCTTGGCGGCCAATTGACATCGCCATTACGTGAGATAACACGGCCATTGAATTTGTTGCGCAAAAGAGCAATTGTTTCGTTAGCTGTGTGGCAAGTGGCACCGTCCTGCTGAAACCACATATCGTCTACATCCATATCTTCCAATTCGGGCCATAAAAAGTTCGTTATCATCTCACGATAGCGAACACCATTCACAGTAGCTGCCTGACCGGCCTGATTTTGGAAAAAATACGGCCCGATGATGCCGCCAGCACATAAACCGCGCCAAACAGTTACTCTTTGTGGGTGCATTGGTTTTTCGACAGTCACTCTTGGATTCTCATTCGCCCAAATGCGGCAATTCTGTTTATTGACGAATCCACTGAGGTGAAAATGTGCCTCATCACTGAAGATGATTTTCTTCGAAAATTGATCATCCACTGTCGCCCATTTTCATAATAAGTCTGGATAACTTTAACACGTTGTTGGATTGTGTATCTCTCCATGGTTCAAATTGAGTAAGTCTGAAATAGAGAAATGTTAAATAAAATTCGGAAAAAAACTTGGCCCTTGAAATTTAACCACCCGATATATACTACGTATAAACAAATTTGTATCTATGTACAATAACTACTTACATCTCTATTAATTATTGTAAACTGAAAACTTATTTATTATTTTGTTTTGATTTTTGTTTGATAATTTATTTCTGATTGTTTTTGTTTGTTTTTACATTATTTTCGTAAACAAATGCAAGTAGCATTGCCACACTTTACAACTTCTTTTACTGTTAAGTAACCGAAAGATGGTGAAATGCAAATCAGTAACCGTTAGTTAAATAGTGTCAGTTAAGCAAACTGGCAGTTAAGTAATAATTTTTCAATGGTGACTTAATTTTAGATTGTGAAAATGGCCTTAAGTTGAATTATTTTGATTTAATCAGTAGTTTACGGCCCCCAGTATTGAATTCGCCCATGCTTCCACCCTATACTTATAAATTCGCCTTTGCTTATAGTCTGCCCGGGGGGTCCCCTGAAATACAAAATAGGTATATTCGGTGATTGTTATGCACAAGCACACAATAAATCGAGGAGTATCAGAAGCGAATATTATAAATAAAATAAATGTATTTTTCACATTTCTATAAAGAAAACTTAAAACACAGCGAAAATAAAGTTCATTATTAAATTAATTAATTATAAAAAAAAGCTACATAAATCAATCACACACATGCATTAAAACATAATTTAATAATTAAAATAAACTCTAAGAGCCTATCATTAACATACATACATACGAGTAATTAAAACCACAACTAATGTCATATGAAAAAAAACAAAATTTATAGGAAATAAAAAAACGAAATTGATAAAACTTAATTAAATTTTTATTATAAAAAAAAAAAATTATTAAATAAATAATTTTCTAGAAATTAGCAATAAAAAAAAATTATAAAAAACCAAAAAATTGATGCAATTAAAAATATTTGTTAAAGCATGATTATATTTAAAAAAAAGCTAAAACTTATTTTTTAAGAGAAACATTTAAATTTTAAATCATGGTCATTGAAGAAATACGCATAAATAATAAGACAAAGAAAACATAAAAAAATAACTTTATTAGAGAGCTTGTATAGTAAGATATAATGAAAATAATAATAATAATAATTATAGAAACAACGCGAGGAAAAAAAATTTAAGCTAAACCAACAAATAACTATGCATTAATTATATATATATAAAAAAAACCCTTAAGAAATACTAGTGTAATAAATGATAATAAAATAATGCTAAATAAATTTCATTTAAAATTATTCAAAAGAAAAAAAAAAACTAAAGGAAGGCAAAAACCCATTAAAATAATTCTAATAAATATCAATGAAATAAAAAGTAACAGAAATAAATTTATTCATTTAAATAAAAGCATCAACAAAAACAACAACCTATTATTAATAAATTAATGAAAAAAATTAAATACATTAATTGCAATTGTTACATATTATCCCGCAAAAAGAAACCAAAACACACATTAATTAATATTTAATAAATTTAATAAGAAATGAATGCATAAATCCAATTGTTTTTATAAACAAACCAAAGCATTAAAAATCATAATTATAGTCTTTAATAAATATTAAAAAAAAAACATTGTTAAGTTTGTACCACAAAAAAAAAAAAAAACAAAGAAAAAACCAAAAAAATTAAAAACGCAAAAATAATTATTTAAATTAAATAAATTTAGAATGTTGAAATTTATTTCATTTTATTAAATTATGAAAAATATTTTTTCAAGAATTCAAATTATACATAAATACTTATTATATACAGAGGTGGCCATATAATTAAAACATGCATGCAATTTAGTTTCAAAATTATAAATAATAGTACGTTTCCATTATAAGCAAATTAAGTTGATTTGGGGAAATCACTTCGAAGTATTTCCACTGTGTTGTAAGTAATTTTCTTTTAGAATTTTCGAAATCAGTTTGACGTTTGTATTAGGTGTGTTTCTTAACTCTACTTTGGGATCCCAATTGCACGAAAAGCGTTCCCGTACTTTAAAATTGGGCAAATGATAGCACTTTTGCGAGAACAACATGCCCTCTTCTTGCACGAAACAGCCCGTAATATTTCTTCGGGCTAGTTTGGCCAAGTAGTTAAACAATCAGCTGTTTGAAAAATAAACAATAACAAAAGGTGTGTTCATCTACTTTACTAGTAAAAACTAGTAACGAGAGAGTAACAAGAAATTTTGCAAAATTACTCTCAAAAATGTGAAAAAGTAAAAAAAACACTTTTCTAGCTAAAATTTGCAAGTTAGAGTAGTGTTGTTATGTATAGGTATATATGAGAACTTAATAACTACTCTTATATTTTTTGGACAAATTATAGATATGTATATTGTTATAAAAAGAGCGTGGTTGTGGTCATTTATATTCAGCATTGTAGTGGCTGGCGTTTTTTGAGTACGGCTTGTAACAGAATAAATTAAAGTTTTACAATTTAATTTAATCTAGTACTAGACGTAGTCGAAATACGCTAAATACAGGGGTGATTAGATACTTTTGAATAAAATATCTATTTTTAATTAGGGGCGCTTACCCCATACACGTTTCAACTCAATTCGTTAGGTAGGCAGGCCGCTGGATTCTCAAAAAAGTACCTGGACTCTCCAGCTCACTTGGGTTCTGAAAGATCGTTACCTTTGCGATAAACTCAATTGGCTACTGAGTCGGTTGTTGTATCAAGACGTTTAAATTGATTCGTTTGGAAGTTGTCGAGTTGGTTGAAGAAAAATCAAACCATTTTGATTTTTTTTCAAGTTGGCTAGTAAGTCTCTCAATTCGATTGTGCTTTGTATGGTCTCCTGATCAGGTGTCCAAAAAACTTAAGAAAGGAAA
This sequence comes from Thecocarcelia acutangulata, assembly GCA_914767995.1. Classification (NCBI taxonomy): domain Eukaryota; kingdom Metazoa; phylum Arthropoda; class Insecta; order Diptera; family Tachinidae; genus Thecocarcelia; species Thecocarcelia acutangulata. Next base: position 96,009,289 of record OU612097.1, on the reverse strand, counting down.
ATGCTTGAAAATGTACAAACCAAAAATTTAATTTAAAAATTATAAAGTTCAAAAAAAAAAAATCAATAAATTATTGTCCAAATTTATGTTTGTAATTTTGTGTAAAGAAAATGTTAAATAATTTTAAAATTGTCTTTAATTTCATTGAATCTGATAGTTGGGTGAAAATCTTTCAATTCAGTTTATGAAGTGTGTTGCCAAGAACCAATTCAATTGAAAGACTCAATTCACAATTGAATTGAAACGTGTATTTATACGTTATAACTGCCTGCCTAGCATAGCATAATTTCAAAGTGTAAAGTACCGAGTAGCTATCATAATATTTACAATACTAAAAATAACATCTGGTTTGTAAAAAATAAAGAAACAAAAAACAGAAATATTGTAGAGGTTAAAATTAGATAAATGTTAATATAATTATAAATGGAAGGATCCGAGTGTGAATTTAATTGCTTCCCTAGAAGCTTTAAACACATTCAAGCAAGCACTGCCACTGATGTGCCAGATACTGTGTTGCTTAGTTTATTTCCCTCAGACTTCTTATTTTATTAAAAAGACTACAAAAATACATTTGTAATCTTTTTAATACTTTTAATCGGATTAAAAGTTTACATACAATTATAATTTCTTAAATTTTCCAAAATGTTTTAATTTTTAACTTAATTTAGAAATGCTGTTTTGTAAACACAAAAGCAAAACAGCTGTTTGAATAATTATTGCAAGTAAAAATTTTACTTGTAAAAACTTGCAAGAATTTTTATGGCTCTCAATTTTTTACGCTCTATTGACGCTCTCTCGTTGCAAATTTTTTGGATTGATGAACGCTTTCTAGTAACAATTATTACAAATTTGTAAAAGTTTTTAGTAAATGAACACAACTAAAGAAAGAAACTTAATTTGAATCAGTTCATATACAAATGATTTCAATATTACTATATTAATATTAAATAAAAAAATATGTCCAAAAGACCTTAAATATATCAAAAGTGTAAAAAATCATTCAATTTTTTCGCAAAGCTGAATAACAATTTTTGTTGCCGCATTACAATACAACATATGCTTCTTTTTGGGCTAGAAATTTTGGCTTTCTGCGTTCCCGTAATTTTGGATAATTTTATCTCTTTTTGAGAAAAACTTATGTTTGCTCTCATTTGCACAAAACTTGCCCAGAAAGTAAAGAAACACACCTATTGTTTGATTACATCAAGGCAGCTTTATACAGGTAGTGGCAGAATTACAATAAATACAACACCAACAAACATCAACATGTATTTTGTTGGTAGAATTTTCAAAATGTTATCAAAATTTTGGCGACCAAAGCGAATTTATACAGGTGAATGCAAGCGGGAAGGCGAATTCAGTACTATGTATTTTGTCAAAATCTAAATTCGCCTAAGATTGTTCAGCTGGGAAAGAAATTTTATATAAGCGTTAAATATAAACTTTTAAAATTGTTTGTAATTAAAATCGCAGATTATATTAGTTTTTCAGTTTTAAATTCACACAAATTTCTTGAAATTGCACTAAATCATACAAAAATAGTTAGATTAAAGTGGCGCGAAAATGTTTGTAAACAAACGAAAAAAACTTTGACAGTCTCATTGGAAAAAACGCGAGAAGCAAAAAATAATCACCTGTGCTGTCAAATTCACCTAGTAATGAATTCGCTTTGTTACGAACTATGCCAAATTTCATAATAAATTATCGCTATTTAATTTGAACTAGCTTTAAAAAAAACGAATATTTTATGTGTGTAAAATCAAAAAATAAATAATATATATTGAACATTGAAAAATTGGTCATTTACATAAATATTTAAATAAAAATTGAAAAAAAGAAGTTGACAAAGGTTTACACTAAATATGTAAACATCAGTGTGAAACAAGAACAACCGTATGAACACCTAGTTTCGCAATCGTGGTTCAGAGAGTGAACCAAGTGGTTCATATTACCGTCTGAACATGGTATTAACAACGGTGATATTGTCATTGAGATATAACAGATAATTAGTCTCGTCTGTTCTTAAAAGACCAAAAAATTGTTCGGACTAAAAATTATTCTCGTCTGTTATAGCTCATTGACGTACACAAAAAAGTGTATATACACCAACAGCACATCCCTAAAAAAAAAAAAAATCGACAAAAATACATCTAAAAATCACGGTATTTATTTCGATTTCTAATTTTTGCAATAAAAGACGTCTTTCTGCCATTTTAATATAATAGGGCATCAACATCTACCCAAAATCTAGTAGATTTGAATGAAAATCTTCAACAAAATCTTAACTGTTTACACTTCCGTTTTTTGACATCTAACAAGATTTCATTTTCGTAAAATCTTTTTGTTTTTGCAAAAGGTTTGATAGCAATAACTATATCACAATGAATTCATCATGTAAAAGTATAGTTTTTTTTTATTGCAGCGTAGTATTTTAAAGTATTATTGTGAACAAAATCACAGTTGTGTAATAGAGTACCTACAAAAATCTACTTGATTTCGTCAAAATCTAGTCGCAATTTGTATGTGAAATCTCGTCAAAACCAACTAGAGTTCATTCGAAATCCCGAATGTATTAGATTTGACTTAGGTGTAAATGGCCTATAAAGGTGTTTTTTGTATGATTTAGTGCAATTTCAAGAATTTGTGTGAATTTAATAAAAGTGACAAACTAATATAATCTGCGACTTTAATTACAAACAATCATAAAAGTTTATATTTAACGTTTATATAAAATTTTTTCCCAGCTGATTGATTTTGACATTCACGATATGTTTTACAATAACAAAATACACAGTACTTTATTCGCCTTCCCGCTTGCATTCACCTGTATAAATTCGCCTTGGTTCGTAACAAGATTCAACATGAACAAAGTTGGTTCCAAGGCGAATTAATTATTAGGTGGATGCATCGGCGAATTCGGTTAATATGGCGGCACTTTCTCTGTCAAGTTTTGTTTACCTTTTTCAGCGCAATTTAAATTTTTTTACATGTTCTTTATCAACTACTTTTGACAGCTTAAGTGTGAATTCGCCTTTTTACACAAACAAAATACCTGTTGTTTTTCTTATTGTTGTAGCGAAGCAGCTACCTTGTTTTTTGTATCATGGTTGGTTCGCTCTTAAAATTTTGTATGGCGAATCATGTTGGTTCAATCAAGATTGAGTCGTGAATCACGAATGGGAAAGCAAATCTCGAATATAAGCGTTCGTGTGAACATGCTATTAAGCGCCCCATGCACATTTCAACTCAATTGGCAACTAAGTCGGTTGTTGTTCAAATCAAGGTGTATGGTTCTGTCAATTGATTTGTTTGGCAGTTGCCGGGTTGCTTGAAGAAAAATCAAAAGATTTAGATGTTTTAAAGTTGGCTAGTAATTCTTTCAATTCGATTGTGCTGTGTGTATTCGAGTCTCTTGATCAGCTGTCAAAATTTATATTTGGGGTTTTTTTTTTGTAAAGAAACGTTAAATATTTTTAAAATTGTCTTTCTTTTTATTGAATTTACTAATTGAATAAAAATATTTCAATTCAGTTTATGAAGTGTTATGAAGTTTATGAAGTGTGTGGCCAAAAATCAATTCAATTGAAAAACTCAATTGACAATTCAATTGAAACGTGTATGGGCCGTTTTACGTAGAATTAAACAAAATTAGATATCAATGGACATATTCATAAAAATTTAAATGGATTTAAAATGTGTTTTAATTCAAAAATTTCATACAAAATTTTATAGAAGCTCCTTTTAATTTTCATTTTAATTTTTTATGAAAATAAAAAACTGAAAATGTTTTAATTATATGTTCAATTAAAAATAAACTAAATTGAAAAGGAAAATGAAAAAAGGAATCAAAAGAGATTAACCTTATATTTCCAGGCGAAAAGTTTGATTAAAGTATAAAATGATCATATAAAAAACTGAACAAATATATGTCTTAATTATTTGTCCGCCACTGTATGTTTTTTGTATGTATGTACGTACGCTATTATTAATAATTTTTTATGATTTAAAATTAGACAATTGAAAGGAGATTTTAGTTAAACCGATCAAACGTAATAGGGCCAAATAAACTTGAAAAAAAAAAAAATTCAAATTTATGATTATTATTTTTCTTTGAAAAATTTCTTTAACTTATTTTACACCTAAAATACTTACTGCTGCTCTCACTATCATTTTAACACACTCGCGCCTACATACATTTTTGACATGCGATCACTGACAAAAACACACGCTCAGCTCCGCTCACTTCACCTCACGAAATTACTTAACCTTCACATACACTCACTCACACATACATAATATACTCAACCTTTGTCATTTTTTCTACACTCTTGTCAATTTTGTTATAAACAAATTTATTATTATAAATTTATCTTTTTATCAAAAGAAGAAATAAAAATTATAAATGAAATGATAACCTAAAAGATATAAACAAAAAAGTCACAATTTCTTATAAACCAATAAAACAACTATAAAAAAAACACCACAAAACAAAAAGGAAAAAAGTTATCAACAAAAAGAAAAAAATATAAAAAAATAAAATGATAATGATATTTCATATGGAAAATAAATAAAACAAAAAGCAAAAAAAAAAAAAAAAAAAAGAAAACAAAAAAAAAAACAATAAAAATTTAAAAATATTATAAAAATATACAAACAGAAGTTTCATTTTTATTGACAGTATTTAAAAAAACTTTTTCAACTTAATTTAGTTTCAAAATAATCATCCTTATTCTATTTGGCGCCGTCAATATCGTTTTCGATTTTAAGACTATCTAAATAAATTTAGCAGATGGTGCCTAAGCTATTATAACGAGTGATTTTTTTGCTATTATCTTCTTGGCAACACTAGTTTTGACAGCTCATGCACGTTTTGTATCTTGTGTCACTGTCAAACATCGTCAGTTTGGTCTATAATTAAATCATGAATCGTCTTACAAACGAAGAACGCTTGCAAATTATTGAATTTTATTACCAAAATGCGTGCTCTGTTAAGAAAGTTCATCGCGCGCTTCTTCCATTTTATGGTCAGTTTAATCGACCTACTGAAGCTTCTATTCGGGCTATTGTAAAAAAATTTCGAACCAAATTTACATTGTTGGACATTAAACCACCAACACGCTTACGTAGAGTGCGAACTGAAGAAAATATCGCAGCCGTATCGGCCAGTGTTTGTGATGACCGTGAATTATCGATTCGCCGCCGTTCGCAGCAATTGGGCCTCTGTTACTCCACTACGTGGAAAATTTTGCGGAAGGTTTTGGGTGTGAAGTCTTATAAGATACAGCTGGTGCAAGAATTGAAGCCAAACGACCTACCACAACGGCAAATTTTTGGTGAATGGGCTCTTGAAAAGTTAGATGAAGATCCACTTTTTTATCGAAGAATTGTGTTCAGCGACGAGGCTCATTTCTGGTTGAATGGATACGTGAACAAGCAAAACTGCCGTATTTGGAGTGAAGAGCAGCCAGAAGCATTGCAAGAGCTACCAATGCATCCACAAAAACAACCGTTTGGTGCGGATTATGGGCTGTCGGCATCATTTCTTCAAAGATGATGCGAATCACAACGTTACTGTGAATTTTTGCCCAAAATGGAAGAGCTTGACTTGCATGACATGTGGTTTCAACAAGACGGTGCCACATGCCACACAGCACGCGAAACAATGGACCAATTGAGAGGCGAGTTCGGTGAACAGTTTATTTCACGCTTGGGACCAGTCAATTGGCCGCCCAGATCGTGCGATTTAACGCCTCTAGACTATTTTTTGGGGGGCTATGTTAAGGCTAATGTCTATAGCGACAAGCCCGCTTCGATTGACGCACTGGAAGCCAACATTGCCAACATTATTCGTGAGATACCGAAATGTTGGAAAGAGTATACCAAAATTGGACTAAGCGGATGGACCATTTGAGGCGCAGCCGCGGCCAACATTTGCATGAAAAAATCTTCAAACATTAAATTATATCGAAAATAATGAAAACTCATAATGAAATAACAAAAACAAAACATTTACAATGAAGAAACATATTTTACATTATTATAACATTAAACATATTACATAATACTTTTTTAAAAAGAAATGAAAAAGTTTTTAAACAATTTTAGGCAAAGGACCTATCTACTCCTGTTTTTGTTTGTTTGTTGGTTTGGTGTCAATAAATTATAAATACTGTTAGATCAATTGAGTTTTTTATTCGCTATAATTAGCTTCCAACATTTATACCAATATTATTATTAGAGCATTTTTCTTTTTAAATTCTCAACAATTTATTTAGATTGTTGGGATATAAAGTTGAATGTTTGAGAATATCTTTCAAAAATTTCCAAATTCTACTGATTAGGGTAGTTCCTATGAAATGTCGACATATAGATACCTGGGAAACATAGAAAACAAGCTATTTATAATTTTTTATTATGTGATTAATTTTATTAATACAAGCTTAAAAGTATGTCAACAATTTTAGATAAAAACCGCATATATCTCAACAATTTATAAAGAGTGCAAGAAATAATACTTTAGGATATTTATATAATGAAAATGTTAGAAAGTCTACTCCATATAATAAGTCCGATGAAGCTGCCGTATCTTTAATAAAATCATTTATTGAAAAATTACCGGTTGTTCCCTTCCATTACTGTCAGCGCCAAAGTAATAAGTTATACCCTCAATTTGGGAATATAAAGGAAGTGTATAAAACTTATACTGAACATTTTAAAAGTATAAGCAAAGAATTTTGCCAATTGTCACTGACAGTATTTCGTAGCTTTTTTTTTAAAAAACAATTTCCTTATTTTTCCTTAACCAACTCGTCAACTGCCAAACTAATCAATTAACAAAGTCTAACACGTCTTAATTGATTGAATTGAATTGTGTATGGGTTGTTTTATATTAAAAATAAAGTTTTGAGGAAATTGTATTTCATTTTTATATTTTCTTAAGTTTTATTCAGTACAAAAAATTATTATAATCTGTTTACATTGTTTACTGTATTGTACGATTAACTGCATCAAATGCATCTTGTTTATGATCACTCACATTTGGGCGAGCTTCGTATGTACAAATTGTTACACCATGGTGATGGGCTTCACTAAATTCGCCTCGCAGACCTGAAATTATGATATAATTTTCTGTTAGAGAAGGATTGTAATAACATATTATGGTAAAAAATTTTAACTGTTGTTAAATTTTAAAGAATAAACGACAAATATTCTCCCATATTCCAAAAGGCGTCACTCAAAAAAAAATTTTAAAGTTATATTTATTTATATTTTAACTAAATATTATTTGATCTAGCTTAAGTAATTAGTTCTTATTTTTGCAGCTAAAGATCTGCTTTATATAAAAAAATCAACTGTATTTATTTTCGATATTTCGATAACAATTTGTTATCATCGTCAGGAAAATTAATCCTCTGAAAACGAAGGCTATGCTATTTTTTTCTTCATGGTTATTTTGTCAAGACTTAAATATTTATATTTCTGGGCGCCCTATTGAATTTGTCAGTCATCATAGATGTTTAGGTGTTCTTATTGATGACCAACTTAAATTTGAGCCCCACATTAATATGGTGCATCAGAAAGTGTCCTTGGCACTGCGGAGGATTTACTCCTTGAGTATTTATTTACCATTCTCGGTTAGGTGGCATGTAGCTAGAGGCTTGATGATGCCTTTTATCTTATACGGACTAGAAGTGGTATCGGGTACTATTTCTAATAATCTGGTAAAGCTGTGTAGGGTCGTGAATTCTATTTTTAGATATGTTTTTTCTGTTCGGAGACGAGAACATGTGTCTGATTACGTGGTTAAATTTCTTGATTTTTCATTTTTGGATTTTATTAGGTATCGCAATGTTGCTTTTTTCTACAAAACGTTTAGAGAGGCGAATGTCGTACATCTTTGTAATCGCTTTCATTTTTCTCCATCGACTCGGAACAAACAAATCTTAATCCCTCGAATTAATTGTTCTACCTTTAGCAGAGCCTTTATTGTGAGAATTGCTCGCTGGTGGAATGTGTTGCCGCATGAGCTAAGAATCTTTTCACATTCTAATAATGTATTTCGACTTAAGCTTCGACAACATCTGACCCTGACTCATCTGCCGTGATTATCTTTTTGTTTGTGTGTGGAGTTGCGCTATTATTACTGGTTGCCATACTTATATTTGTATATGTTCTAGGGCTGGGGAGTCTCGAAAGGAAAGGAAATGAAATTGATGTAATCCTCTTGATATTTGCTGTTTTTTCTCTATCTTATTTTAGTATGTTGTTACTTTTTAAGTTGACTGATATAATTGAATTGTATTGTAGACTGAATTAAGAAGAATGAATTTAATTTTTATGATGTCGGTTTCATTAATCATATTAAATTACATTGTTAATTGAATTGCATTATATAAGGATTTGAATTGTATTATTATTTGAGTTACTCAGGTATATGCACTTATTAAACTAGCTGTGCAGTACTACTTTATTTTGGCCTTGATGGCTTTTGTATATGTCATATATAAATAAATAATACAAATTTTAATTTATTTTTTTATATGAAGCCAAAACGATCTTTAGCTGCAAAAATAAGAACTAATTAATTTAGAAGTTATTTACTCGTTGCCTACAACGATTGAATGTTGTCGACAATCTTGCTTCATCTATAGCTTGTCTATGAGATATCGAAGGCCTATCAAAGAATAGATAATTACTATCGAAGCCGAATGTGCAATCAAAAGTTTTTGATAATGTTTTAATGTGTTGACGGAATATTGGGGATTAATAAATGTGAGAATTTGCTAAGTTTGCATTCTGTGAACATATTTCATTAAACAGTTTTGACTAGCCGTACATTTTTTTTTTTTTTTCAAAAACTTACCAATATAAAAGATTTTGCTGTTATCTTCACCAAAATTGGAGGGAAAATGTATGGATAGATGATGTACCGATGAAAATGTTACTACTCTGTAAAAAAAATTACATTTGACTATGGGAGTTTTTCTTGAATACTCTTAACATACTTTGGTGAATATTCAATTTGACCTTGACAATCTCTAGACAACTCAAATTCCTGATCTGCTTTGGCCCGCACATCATCAAATGTCATAGCAGGGCGATTTTTGAACCTTTAAAATGTTAACAAAATTACACTAATTCGAAACAGATAGAAAGTAAATCGTTACAATCGCATCTTGTTGGGATGTGTATCATCGTTGGCTCCAATCACAATAATTCCTTTAAGTTTAACATTCCCTGTAAATGGTATATTAAAAAGTAGTTCCTCGTCCGCATCACTTTTAACAAACTAAAGCAAGTAGAACGATGTGGTTTTACTATTTTTTTAACTCCTGATAATTCTTTTTCCAATTACCTCTGTTAAATCCAACCGTTTTTCGTATGGCTTAAAGACTTTTCGACCACTATCTTCTGACTCTTCATTCAGGCATTTTAAATTCTCCATATCAATCTTTTGGTACAGGCTATATTCGATACCCATTTCTAGGGCATGATCTACATCCGTGGCTTCATGACCACAACCATTTCCATGGTCGTGGGAGTGACCATGTGGCATTTTGATGAGAAATTGTAAAATCACTTCTTAAAAAATTATATAGTTGTTGGTTGTTTTTTTTGCCAATTCACTTTAAAATTCAATCAAAACAAACCATTCAGCTGTTTTGACAACAGCATGTTGTTGATAACATATTATTGTGGTATTGCCAGATATAATTTTTTTTAATAAAGCAGCAGTCGGAAGTTAAATTTTAAGCACAGGGTGAATCAAATAAAAACTGTTGGAGTTTAATAAAGGCATTTCCGTTTTGAAAGGAAATCAAACTACTTTAGTTCTGCCCCAGGGATGAAAGTACTAGTACGATGTAAATTTTTCAGCGTTGTCAACTTTGAAATTTCAAAACGCACCAACATGGAGAAGAAAGCACATTATTTCAACAAAAACGCACAAAATTTTGATTTTTTTTAAATTTAAAAAAATCTTATTTGTATTATAAAAAATATAATATTTTTATATTAAAAACACATTAATGAAACAGTCTATTATACAATCAAACTGGGTCCGCCTGATGGTTTTTCATCACATTCATTCAATAGCTGGAATTGAGGTTTGTCAAACTTGACCTCTAGTATGACTCTGTTACTTTTATTAAGATAATGGTATCTGAACAATAATTATGACGAAATTTCATCAAATTTATTATTCAGCAATATTATTTAATTTTATTCGCTGTCCACCAAAATCAGCTGTTTTTGGCTATTACCAGGTACACTTAACTACAGCTGCAATTCCATCAAAAAAGGTGTAAAGGGGAAATCAGTTAGCTAGAGTGGGCGTCTTTATTATAGTGGGTAAATTTATTGAAATTTACGAAAATTTACTAGACTTATAAGAAATAAAATATTAAATTAACCATAATCAATATTTAAAGCAAACGTGTTGCAAAATTTTTATAATTTAATTAATAATTTGCTAATTTATCAATTACCAAAACAGTAATGAATTCTCGTGTCACCAATAATACGAACTTCACTATTCAGTATCTGCATTTGGTTTGATCGTTTAATTAAAAAACACGCTCTGAAAGCAGCGAATTTTATAAAACGTTAGGTTTTTTTTCGGATATATAAATAATATATAACAGCAAGATTGTCTTACTTTGTGCACATAATATGGTGCGTTATCCACACAGTGGTTTTCTTTCTTTTTAACAAAGCTGCCACATTTTTTCAAATTTGTTTTAACATACAACCAGTAGTGCGATTCTGTAACTTATATAACGATAATCGAATCATTAAAATAATAATAATGATATTTTATCGTATTTGTTATTCTGTAACATTTTCTTAACGATATTCGTAGTCGATCAAAATCAGCTGTTAATTTTACTGCCGATTGTCGATTTCTTAAAGACAAAAATTTTCTTGCTGTTTATTCAATCGTTAAAGTGTATTTTTTTAAATTGTGCATCCATGAAATAAAGTGCTTACAATCAGATTTTTAAGACATAAAAATATTTATTATATATTAAATACATAAAATATTTATTAAATACATTTTCAAAAACCAAAATTTCAGTATAATTTTTTAACCGGTAAAGAGTATTTTGTGTTGAAATAGCTATTGAACGTTGGTCATTTGGACTTGCAATCGATGAAAGAAATTTGAACGCTTCAAGGGATAATCATTGTGTTTATCGGGAGTTGGACAATTCCTTTGAGTTGACAATTAATAAATTTAAAAAGTTATATTGATTATCACCAGTCTTAGTTGTGGTCATTCTGAACATATAGAAATTAGTACATATAAACAAATAAATGAAACATATGGACACATATTTTATTTTACTTACCTTATTACAAAATAAATAATATTTATTGTCACTTAAAAACTAAAATCACAACAAATAAAAATCAATATGTATACATATTATTATGGGAAGTTATTGTTTTTTCTTTTCTTCTTTGTGGTTTTCGCTTTTTTTGGTAGAGATGCCACTTAATGTTTATATGAATGACCAGAAAAATACAGCTGTTTACCATCGTTAGAATTAAGTTACAGAACCACTCAATCGTTAGTGCAAGCGATGAAATTTGATGACAAAAGTTGCGATTATCGAATCGTTAAAAGTTAGAGAATCGCACTACAGAGGTGTTAAAAATAAGTGAGTGGATCACATAAGCGTTAGGGCAAACCAAAGCGAATTTATACAGGTGAATGCAAGCGGAAAGGCGAATTCAGTACTGTATATTTTGTTATTGTAAAACATATTGTGAATGTTAAAATCTGTATTCGCCTAAGATTGTACAGCTGGGAAAAAATTTTATGTAAACGTTATATATAAACTTTTATAATTGCTTGTAATTAAATCACAGATTATATTAATTATTCACTTTTAAATTCACACAAATTCCTTGAAACTGCACTAAATCATACAAAAAAATTTTCAGATTAAAATGGCGCGAAAAAGTTGGTAAACAAAAGAAAAATATTTTGACAGTCTCATTGGGAAAAACGCGAGAAGCAAAATATAATCACCTGTGCTGTTAAGTTCACCTAGTAATGAATTCGCCTTGGTGCAAACCACAATAGCTCGCCTTAAGTTATGCTCTTTTAAAATCGTTAAAAGTTAGTGATTTGCACTACTGGGCTGAAGAACAGCGCTCGCGTCATCGTAATTATTTCTTAAACCGAAGGTCCATACCACGCGCTATACGCGTTCTAAGCGACTGTCAAAAAAGAAAAATCAGTGCAAGTTACACATAACAAAGCATTAAACGCATAGACGCGTACGACGCAAAAAGTAGGTTTACTTTCTATTTTTGCGCGGGTCATAACTGTTATAAAAACTGTCAGTTGTTTTTTTCACAATTCATTTTATTTTTTCAAAGTTTTCGTCGAGAATATTTGTGTCGTGGATTGTTATAATATGTTTTTGTGCCAAAAAAAATGTTTTTATTTAAAAAATACTTCAAACACAATAAAAAAAACTTATTGCATGAAACGCGTTGTATGTAATTTGAGTTTAGAAAAGTGTAGAAGGCGTAGAAAGTTGAAACGTGCATCGCATGTAACGCGTGGTATGGACTTTTAGCTTTAAGTGCGGTCAGGACTTGTTGTTTTTGTTGTTCGATCTTCGAGACTTTCGCGTCTCACTCGCACTGGTTAACGGTTTGCCTAAACTAACTGTATTGGTTTACAGCTTTTTTTTAGAGGTTATTCATTGTTAACCACGTGGAAACTTCTTATGTGAAGGCATAGGTCGTTATAGTTAACCACACGCAAAGAAAAAGCATTTAGGAATATTGTTGTAGCAACATTACTATTTACTCTGGCATAATGTGTATTGTTGCCTCTAGCGGCATATTATGGTTTTGAATATAGTTTAATCCTCTATAAACATACCAGTGTTGAGATTTCCACATTTCTATTCTTATTCTTTTATAATTTTAAAACAATATGCAATAATATAGTTTAAAAATAATTTGAACGCAACAATAGCTTTTATTATGTACAATAATACACTATTTTTTTATGCAATGTATGTAACTATAACAACATATTCGTTAAACTAACTAATGTTGTTAAACATATACATACACATTTTTAATTAATTTTTTCAATTTTGAAGCAATCAGTTTATTTGTGTGTGTGAGTGTGCGTTTATTCATTGTTTTTAATATTATAATATTATTATAATAATATATAAAAATTTCCAAAGTCTACTGATGATTAGGGTAGTTCCTATGAAATGTCGACATATAGATAGCTGGGAAACATAGAAGACAGGCTATTTATAATTTTTATTAATAATATTAAAAATAATGAAGATTATATAAATATTTATTAATTGAATAAAATAGTCATAAAATTTGAGAAAGTTTGTATGTGAATTATGTACATCAATCTTCCAGGCGCACCAAATTTGGACAAATTTGCAATCCATTTTTCAAAATATGAATTGGACTAAATATACTAAATAAATTACAACTTAATTAAAGATGTCATGTGTGTTTTTATATTTATGGCTATTTGTTATATAAGCTTTGTTCGAGGAAATTCCGGGTAAAGTACGGTAAAATGAGAGCAAAAAATACGTTCAGAAGACAACAAACTTACCAAAAATTGCTGGAACACAAAAAACGACATTTCAAGCCCGAAATTAAATATCAGCTGTTGTTTATTTTTATAATTTTAAAATTCAGTATTCTCAACTTCTAAATTATACAACGCACTGAAATCCAATAAAAATGCATACTTTTACAAAAATATACGCAAATAAATTAACAAAAAAAAAAAATTATTTTGTAATATTCGCCTGCATAAAAAAAATTTTATTTGGTAAATATGTACGGCCGTATTCATAAAAAAACACTAATCAACATTTTAGCAACTTTTTAGTTAAAAGAAAATTTTAACCAAAAAAGCTGATTTTATAAAAACGTATTCATAAACAACATTTTAACTAGAAACCATTTTATTGAATTTTTCAATTTGTGACTGGCAACAACATCACTTACAATTGCCATCTGAATAATAGTGTTGTATTAAAAACGCTTATTAGCTCAAATAATAATCAATGGAATGCAAAGTTAAAATTTTGAGATTATTTTTCAAAATTTTCCAAACCTATTGATGATTAGGGTAGCTCCTATGATATGTCGACTAGCTAGGAAACATGGAAAACAAACTATTTGTTATTATTTTTATGTTTTAAACAAAATGTATTTCTATTTTTAAATATAGCAGTTTGTATTTATTACATTTGAATAGCACTAATGTGTTGCATTTGTTTCACACAGGCAACATATAACTACACATCACAAAAATCACCAGTAGTCTCGCAATAAAACAGTTCGCGGGTTAAAACTTTTTCTTGGCGTTTTCTATATTTATACTTTATGGGCTGATGTACGCAATCAGAGGATAATCACCTTGAGATGTTGCTGCACTTTTTTATGGTTTCAAAATTCTTTTCCTCCAAAGCAAATAGCATTTTAACTAAATAAAAATTACCCAAAATGTCCTGGAAATAAAGAAAAATATTTGTGTTTAAAATGTTAAACACGGAATGAATTTTTCGCTTACTTGGTATCCGTGTTATCATTGTTTATATGTATATGTCAAGAGCCCCGCACCCCAAGCGCAAATAACAGTGAATGTAATTTGGATGCTTCTTTAAAATATCTTTCTATTCAATACAAAGTTAAATTGAGAATCGGCCCGTTGGCCCTGCCAACAAATTATTCTGCTCGTACATAATTATTTTGTCAGCTGTAGTATAAAAATTAGTTGCTCGTTCTCCTTGGATTTCTCTGGATTAGCTTTTTGCACGTAATGGGCGGCAACGCACTTTATCTTTTCCATAATCACGATAATGCTCGTACCTATATACATATCTTTGGTGTCTCCAGTAAACAAATAAAATCATCGTGCTAAAATAATTACGCAGAAAAAACAATTAAATATGTACTCCAAATATGACTGCGAAATTTAATACTTACCGCAACATTAAACCACATAAGTAGTTAACTGGAAACGTTCTTGCCTTAAAATGCTAGACTTCTTGGCATTCTTGCAATTGATCCGGATGAACTTCAAAAGCAGCGAATCCATGATTAATAAATACATTTTTATATTGAAATAAACTTTTTCATAACTTATATAATGTAAACAAACAATAACCAAAAACTCAAACGTCACCTTAAAATTGCCTTAAAAATGGGTGCAATCAGTTTTAAAAATGGTTGATTTAAAAAACTGCTAAAAAGAACATTTTTACGTAAAATTCGTTTATGAATACAGTTTTATCGAATTTTCCCTAAAAACGATTTGAATAGGTGTTTAACTTTTTTATGAATACGGCCGGTATAGTTTAGTTCATGGTGCAATTAACCAGGTGGCATCACTAGCGCAGGTGATAATTTTTTGTTTCATAAAATTGTGGGTGTCAAAAATTGTGGGTGAAAAAATAAAAATATTTTAAACAGTTTGAAAAAGGGCAAGAACACAATAAAAACGTTTTCAAAAATATTTTAATTGCATTTTGGTTTTTATTCGACCTCTATTTCTTAATTAAGTAGTATTTCGTTAATTTTAAGGTCCTTTTTGCTTATTTATTTTAATATGTATGCCAATATTTCGCTTTCCTTTTATTTTTAAACAATAACAAATATTATTGCCCTGAAGAAGCTATCCGAAGGAAAGCGAAATATTGGCATACATATTAAAATAAATAAGCAAAAAGGACCTTAAAATTAACGAAATACTACTTAATATTTTAATTGCTTAAAATGTTTTAAAAACAATTTATAAAAAAAAAAAACTATATTAGTTTTCTTTGTTCGTTTTTTTATATAAACGTTTCTTTCTTCATTTTCTTCTGTTTTGTAAACATGTTTTTGACAGCGTCCGGAATCTTTACACAAACAAAATATTATGTATGTAGTACAACAACTCTTATGCTGCCTGCCACCTAATAATTGCACCATGGTTTAGTTATTTTTCGAATTTTGTTTGATTTAAAAAGTAAATTAATTTTCAATTATTACGCCTACTAGGATACGATTGTCGAAAACTTGACCTCGTAAGTAAATGTATAAACAAAGTTTTTTATTCAATAAATTGTTGCATATTTAGTTTGTGGTTTTAACAAATTTCATATAACTTCAATTTTTTATAATTAGATTTATTTTAGCAAAATATTGATTGTCAAATAAAATTTGTAAAATTTTGGTACAAGAAATCGAGATCAATTTATTAAATAAGCCAAACCAAAAATGCAAAAAATATATATAAATCATTTTTTTTAAATATGTTGCTGTCAGTACAGATTGTTTGAATCCTATTAAAAGAAAATGCACTAAAAATTAAATAAAATCATTTTTGTGCGATTTTTAAAAACCACTAATATCGGTGTGAAAAGCGCTGAGGTGACAGCGCTATTGCAATTCAAACAAACATTTATGCCAATTTATTTAAACATTTTGAGCTAAATTTTTTTTTTTTTTTTTGTCATTCATTTATTTATTGAATCTTCAAAATATGAACTAACAATAAGTATTCAAATCTTAATACTAAATATAAAAGTTATTTAAGTCCAGCCACTGCTAGACAAAAGAGTTTCATTTCGCGCGAATAATATCGGTAGAATCACCTATTTAACGTTCTGATGGTGGCCAGGGTATCCCTTCTTCTCAACCGAGAGTGGCCGCCAAAATTAAGTATGTTGCGTGCAAGAGGATTTGGGTGAAGTTCCAGTTTACTGATATACCTTGTGGCATACTTAGAGAACACGTCAGTTACCAGCGGAACACACAGATCCTTGTGAATTCGTGAGTTTCTTACGTACCATGGAGCTGCAGTAATCGTACGAAGAATTTGGTTTTGTCGTCTTTGAATTTTTTCAATGTTAGATTGAGCTAAATAAAAACGGAAAATAACTTGTTTAAGTATAACTTATTTAAATATAACGTATTGTTATATTTTCAATTATGTTTATTTTATGATTTGCACTTTGGTGTTTTATTTTCATAAATAACAAACAGCTGATAAAATGGTTTAACAATTTTACCATTTTGCACGGAAAAAAGCACGGGTAAAGTCTGGTAAAATGAGAAACACAAATTACTCTCTCAAAAGCTTTCTCATTTACCCAATATGCTCAATTTTCAACGCAAAAAACACTTTTCGTGCAAATTGGAAGCCCACGGGTTCCCGTGGTAACGACGTCGAACACAACTATAATCATATTATATAGTGACGTTCAACACTAGTATGTGACAATAGAATTTACAATTTTTCATAAATATTGACAGGAGTGATAATATTATATGGTGGGATATGACAGCTAAATTTTTATTTGAACAATAAGAGTATTAGACAGGATATAAAAATTGTAGCTTTTACCAAATATATGGTTATATGGTGTAATTTTGGTTTTTGGCTGTACTTAATTTTGTATACACATTTCGGGTTGAAACCATATAATGTTCTTGTGTTCAACCATATAATTCAACCATATAGTATTTTGCCCTTAAAATATTGTCACATCAACGATATTTTTTTTTCTTCTACGTGCACGCAGAAAAAAATATATGGTTGATATGACAATATTTTAAGGGCAAAATACTATTGTTGAATTGTATAGTCGAAGACAACCACATAATATGGTTTGAATCTAAAATTTATTTACAAAACGTAGTACAGCCACGAACCAAAATTCAGCTACGTAACCATATATTTGGGAACCATATATTTGTCCAACCATATAATATTAGCAATCCTACCCATATTATGAAAAAATTGTGAATTATATTGTAACGTTCAATCGTAATAGTTATGAAGTTCACAAAATTATATGATAAAATAAATACACATTTTTGTAATTTATTCAATATATTTTTTAAACAATATTTCGATATTCAATATATTTTTTAAACAACTAAAAGAATTTGCAAGATCTTGCTGTTTTGGAAACATGGCTGCATTTTTGCTCTGGCCTATAAGTCTGCAAAATATATAAATATATGTATTCAAAAACAAAAACTCATGTATACAACATGTATTTTTTGATATCAATTATTATACAAACCTTTTTGATTTCAAATGTTTATTTTTATGTTTCGGTTTATTTATATTTATTTTCACCGGATAATATACATTTTTATATCTTTTTTTTAAAATAATTTTATATCTTATTTTTAAAATAAAAGAAACATGCACACAAAAAACTGATTCGTTTATTATTATAAATGCATTTGTCAAACATTTTCATAAAAACAACAATAGTTAGTATATTTTGTAAACGCACTTGTGTTGCCTATACAAACAATAACCATACGCACGTTTAAAATTAATAGTCTATTATTGTACACTATAAAAGCTATTGTTGTATTCAAACTAGTTTTTAAAACATTATTATTGTATTCAACCATATTTTAAAACGATAGAAATATAACAATAGAAATGTGGAATTGTCAATATTACTATGTTTAGAGTGGATTAAAGTCTATTAAAAACGATAACATATTGCTACCAGCAATAATACACATTATGACAGAGTAAATACTAAGGTTGCCATAACAATATACGAAGTTGCATTTTCTCTGCGTGTGCACGCTGCAACTTCCTGTGTGAAGGCATAAATCGGTATAGTTAGTCACAGCGACGCTACAAACGTACTGTTAATACCATCTTGGGCACATGGTCTCCATCACCCCGCCCATGCTGTGCATGCTATACTTTGCTGTATAGTTAAATAGAAATAGAAACAGAAAAATTTAACTACATATCATTAATAAAATAACACATAAGTGTAATTATGGAAATCTGGTTTTAGAACTAAATGAAATAATTATTAGTTGTCATTTACACATAATTTCTTTGATAATTTGTATATCCCTCAAGTGTAATTTGTACTTCCTTCAATAACGATTCAGCGCAATGTCAGAAAAGATTTCAAAATTGAGTTTCTAATAAAAATGATTTATAAATGTACAAAACTGAAATGATCTTAAATGCGTTTTTAATTTCATTTTTCTCACTTAAATTTTAATAACATAATTTGTAACAATTTATTTTTGCAGTTTCTGTATTTTCGCTTCTTCCAAACACATCCTTTTAATCTTGTCTCTGTCAAATTGTTCAGATACTTCTTACTGCTCATACGAGTCTAAATATATATTTTTTAATTCCGTGCAAAATTCGATTGTGTGCGTACGAGTGAGTGTTGTTATTTCGTTTTAGAGGCAACCAAATGTTTTACTTTGTACTTTGTTGCTTAAGCCCTACTGCCATTTTTCTCATTTTACGCAATTAAATAACAAACGCAACACCATTTAGTATGACTTGATGCAAGATACTCGTGCAACAGTCGACGAACAAACAAACAAACTTTCTTACACTTTTATTCGATTTCCACCTCTAACAGTGTTATTGGAATGAAAACATTTCCACTTACACACAATTTGAAATCAAGCGGTCTTTATATTTAAAAAACTTATTTTAACCCTGGGCCATTTTGTTATGTAAAATCTTGCGGCTACTAAAGACAAAACAGACAACAAACACTTTCTGCTGATTTCCGTGTACCATCGCCATCGTCATCGGCGTTGGCATCATCATCGTCATAATCATCATCAGCCCCAGCCAGCCAAATTGTGTGAATACAATTCAGTCAAATTGTGAAATCTCCATTTGTTTCCATAACAATGCAAAACTGACGATAAAGTCATCATGGTGAACTAATTTCGCGCAAGGTGCCAAATTAATGACAGCAAATAAATTTAAATTTTTAACACATTTCAAAAAAATATATACTTATTCGTACCTGCAGATACAAACCTACAGATATTCGCTTTTACATTTCAAAATATCTTCATTTTAGCAAGAAATATTTAAGAAAATTTCGGATTATAATTGAATAGATCGGGCGAAAACGAATTTGGTATACGCTTCTTTGCGTTTAAGGTAAAATTTAAGGCCAGTGGTTGCTTGGAAGTAAGGCCAGATTTTAGTCTTACAGCCAGTCTACCAGTCTCGATAGCGTGCCTGCGTTCGCAATCTTAGCGATTTATGCGGACGATCTGTCAAAACTCAATGAAAATACATAAGAATATGCGAACGCATAATAGTGAGATAGACAAACCCAAATTGATTCGAATGTGAGTGACTAGCTTTCTTTCGCTGCCTGTTAATTCTATTCCATTCCTTTGGCCTGCCTACTTGGTGGCGTGATAAGTATGAAATGACAGTGCCCACTCTATATTCTCGACTAATTAAAAACCAGACCGGACGCGAAAACTGAACTTTCGCGAATTTATAAAATTCGAAATGTTTTTATTAATACACAAGTAGTTACATTTTAAATATTATTAAGGAAACTGGAAATTTTGAGATGTTAACATCTTCCCATAAGAAATACATTGTTCTAAAAATTCTCATTTTATTCCAATCAACATCTTTCGATTATTTCAGTGTCATCACTAGAAAAGTGGCAATAATGTCGATTATTCTTGTGGCATCACTGAAAAAACGTCATTTGTTTGAAAAAAATTTAAAACAATCATAACTTATTTACCATATGATAATTGTTTGCATGCGTGTTTTCTTCCTTAATTTTTTTCTGTAATACTTTTTTCTGTTTTTGCAAAATGTTTTTTATTTTGCTTTACATTTTGTTTATTTATTGTATAATCTTCTTTCGTTTTTCAAATCAATTTTTTCGAACAAATTTAATTGATAGTAGATGTTAGATGTAAGCAATGTAAATAGTGTTTCACATTT
Source organism: Thecocarcelia acutangulata (assembly GCA_914767995.1). Lineage (NCBI taxonomy): Eukaryota > Metazoa > Arthropoda > Insecta > Diptera > Tachinidae > Thecocarcelia > Thecocarcelia acutangulata. The sequence goes on along the minus strand of OU612097.1, from coordinate 95,988,504 downwards.
TCAACGTCTTCCATGCGTTTCAAGAAGATGTTGCTTAGTGAAAAAAGCCTATTATTCTAAAACTCAATATTTTTACAAGAAGTTTCTACCTCATTTTATTCCATTCAACATTTTTCGATTATTTCAGTGTCATCACTGGAAACTTGGCAATAATATCGATTATTCTTGTGACATCACTAACAAAACAACAACCGTTTTTAAAGAAACTAAAAAATCATAATTTATTTATCATGTGTAATCTGTTTGCATGTGTGTTTTCTTCCTTAACCTAGTGTCTACAACTGCGATTAACTCTGACATAATATCTGAGAAAACGTCGGCAGAATGAGAGAGAGAAATTCTCTATGTCTATCTTCATATCTACCAAGGAGTAAACGTACTGTAGTTAATCTTATAAGAATTCATAAATGAAAGTCGAGAAGAAAACACATCTTTGCGATTAATAAAATCGTATATGAATTTCGTATATGCGAACATTTTGTACAAAATTAATCACTTATAGTATATATTTAATGCATTAAAACAAATTATTTTTCATTTAAAATGGTTTTTTAAAAGATATTTTGCAAAATTAATAATCGGTAAAATTGCAATGGCGTCTTTTTGTAAACAAACACATACACAATCGCTTTTTTGACAGCTCTTGTTATAAGATCGTTGCCATAAGATTTCTCATAAGGACGCTCTCATAAAAATTATTATAAGACTGCGATAACAGTGATTTTAAGTCTACACGTAACAGAATTCTCTCTGCGATTGAATTTGACGTTCTCATCTCAGATATTATCGCAGGTGTGGACACTAAGTAAAGGCACCCACAGACCATGATACAAAAAACAAGGTAGCCACTTCGTTACAACAATACAACAATAAAAAAAATAACAGGTGTTGTGTATGTGTAAAATGGCGAATTCACACTTCAGCTGCAAAAGTAGTTGATAAAGAACATAAGGAAAAAGTTAAATGGCGCTGAAAAAGGTAAACAAAATTTGACAGGTGAATGTATCGGGGAATTCGCCGATGCATCCATAAATTCGCCTTGCCACAGACGATAATTTTTTGCTAATATTTTTTTGACATGTAGATGTTTTCTCATGTAATCTTCCATGTCTATTAAAATTTTAATTTTTACCGAAGGTTTATAAGATCTGTTCACAAACGTACATGTATCCAGACATACGTCTGACCAAAGCGAATTCATTACTAGGTGAACTTGACAGCGCAAGTGATAATTTTTTGCTTTCCTCCTTTTTCTTTTTGTGTCTGTCAAATTTTTTTCTTTTGTTTACAAATATTTTCGCGCCATTTTAATTTAAAGTTTTTTTTTTGTATGATTTAGTGAAGTTTCAAGAAAATTTTGTGAATTTAAAAGTGAAACATAGTAATAATCTGCGATTTTAATTACAAACTATTATCAAAATTTGTATTTTACATTTGTATAAAATTTTTCCGCAGCTGAACAATCTTAGGTGAATTTAGATTTTGACATTCTAAGGAAGTTTTATAATAACAAAATACATAGTATTGAATTCGCCTTTCCGCTTGCATTCACCCAAGGTCAAGGCGAATTCATTACTAGGTAAACTTAACAGCGCAGGTGATTATTTTTTGCTTCTCGCGTTTTTTCTAATGAGACTGTCAAATTTTTTTTCTTTCGTTTACAAACTTTTTCGCGCCATTTTAATCTGAAGATTTTTTTGTATGATTTAGTGCAATTGCAAGAAATTTGTGTGAATTTAAAAGTGAAAAACTAATATAATCTGTGATTTTAATTACAAACTATTGTAAAAGTTTATATATAACGTTTATATAAAATTTTTTTCCAGCTGAACAATCTTGGGCGAATTTAGATTTTGACATTCGCGATATGTTTACAATAACAAAATACATAGTACCGAATTCGCCTTTCCGCTTGCATTCACCTTTATAAATTCGCCTTGGTCATAACAAAAGCTTAACGAACAAAAAATGTAGTAAATAGAAGAACGAAACTATTTTTTTTTTACATTTTCGGTGTTAACATTATTAACAAATTGAATATTCTGTTCTCAAAAGTCTCCACCGCCATAGTTTTTGTTGTAGGGCATTCAGTCAAAAGAAAAATCTTATAAAATACTTTTCATATTAAGGGATAGACCGTTAAATGAAATAAAAAATATTAAGTCGTTATTGTTCACGTCTTTAAGAAATGAAATCGAGCATTCAACTCAACTCGATTCTGTTTGCTGGCTTTTATCATTTAACTTTTTATTCGCATTTTACTAAAACTGCTGAAGTTTAAGCGCTGATTTCTCAACTTAATGACCAAAACAAGGAACAAAACTAAATAACTGCAACAATTATTTTCAAGTTAAATTTTTTGTTCTTTTTTGTTGTTTCTTAAGCTTTAAAAACCTCAAGAGAAAATAAAGCAATAAGAGTGAGAGAGAGAGAGAGAGAGAGGGGGAAAAATAACACAACACCACTCATCTTATTCAAAATTTTTTTAGCTGTATTTTTCGGGAAACCACGAAATATGAATTTAATATATGACCACACATTAATCATAAGCATGTTAATACCCTCAAAAGTTTTATAAAAGACTATAGCTCTGCTTTTATTTTATTTTTATTTTTTTTGATAATTTTAACAATTCTTTTCCATCTTCATTAGCGGGAGACATATGACTTACATGCTACAGAATGTCGAATGCAACAAGCCACAATGTGCAGGCTTTTTATGTGTACCAACCATCCATCCATCCATCCATCGTGCAGGGTTCTTGTGGTTGCATAAACGTTTGAAGGTTTATTTCTGAAAATGACGAGTGTTTTTTTTCTCTCTGCTCCTTCAATTCATTAAGGATTTGCAAGTTCATATTGTTACTCTTCAGCCACTTGAGATGTCCATTAAGTCTATATCTGAGCTTTTTAACTTAAATGTGTGAAAGAGTTCGTTGAAATTCAGCAGATAAATTGTCGACTTATAAGTTCATCTTATTTGCAATCGTTTGTCTCGTTATTTACGTTTTTATTTGGAAATTTCCTGCTTCAAATTAAATTTATATACATAAGTACAATATGTAAAAAAGGTTGTGGTGTGAACAGTGTTTTTTTCCTGTTAGCACTTAAAAAATTAGCACGAAAAAGAGTTTAAGGCATTCTGTTCTAGAAATAATTCCAAGCAGCATGGAGATCTAGCTTGTGTTTATTACAGTTATATTAATACTTAAGTGAAACTTGGATTAAAGTCTGGTATTGTGATTGGTGTTACACGCGGAATGCTATCAAAATGCATACATAAAATATATGGTAGGAAATTTCATAGATAAATGTTGAAACAAGTTTTACTAAGCTTTTTTTTTAGTGTAAAAACACATGAAATCTATCTGGCGAAATTTCAAAAAAAAAAAATGTGAATTGAAGCGTAGAATTTTCAAAGAACAGCTGATATACTTAAAAGCATTGTATACGTTTGTGCCTTATTTTCCGTCTGAAGAAATTAATGTTGCTCATCATTTTACTTAGTTTTAAACAGTGTACTTACTTTTTACGATCACCGTCCATCAGAAGCATGACATCTTTACTAGAGGTAGTGCTGCAAGTACAGCTGTCTTTTGTCAAAATTTTGCTAACAAGCTACATAATTGTGAGAAAACACCATTATGTAGCTTTGCAAAAAAAAGGCACAAATTTTTACAATATTATACTTTTTATCAACAAAATAAGTCTGACGTATTTTAGTGTTGTATTTATTGTAATAGTAAAGGGCACTTCAGACTATCACACTTTGTATTAAGACTTGTCAAAAAATCAAATAATACGTGCAAGTGTGATAGTGTGAATGTAAAGCGTTATGAAAATGAGAAATAATACGGTAAAAGATTTGACATACCATAACACTTCACCATTTTTAGAAATTTTTTTAAACGATAAGATTTTTCATTGGATCAGGGTTGCATTTTTTGCCAAAGCAAATAATAAAAATATTAAAACCAGACGTTAAGTAAATTGGCTGTTTATTTTCAAGTCATATTCCTTCTTTTACCTTAGGTGTGATAGTGTGAAAACAAAATGTAATGGTACGTTAGATTTTTTGACAGTCGCAACAAATATCTTTAGATTTTTGTCCCACAAAATCCAATCAAAATCTTAAGACTTGTATGATAGTCTGAAACGCCCTTAAGTAAGACTAGCTGGTTAAGCTGCCTTAGTCAAAAGTATTGTTTACTGGCGAATTAATAAGGAATTCGCTTGAATTCGCTAAACAGAATCATTATTTTGGTAAAAGACGTTAACAAATTCCAAGCGTTGCTCTACTGTAAGTCTATTTACATTCCCCCGGGGAACAGGTTTTGCTTTGGCGTATTCCTAACTAGGGCATTCTGTTTTTCGGGTATAGAGGGGAAGGGGTCCCTCGTTTGTTGTAGAAAATAAACTCTATGAAGCCGCATGAATTATGTTGTGTTGGCTTCCAAAACCCTTACCAAGGGTATAAATTGGCAGAACGGGGATCAACATGGCCCCCAGGTGGTTTTGCTTGCTGTTCAACCCGGGATGATCATGGTTGAAACGTTCTGGCTGTGGTTGAAACCTAAAACGCAGGAAGGGGGTATTGGTATCCTTGATTATTGCTTGGCGTGGCTTTTTTCGGGGCCTAACAAACTCCCGAGGGTCTGTTGCCTATACAACAGATACCTGTACTGTGAGGAACCAGTGGTGATGGTTGACGAGTGAGTTGGTTTAAGGGCTGATGCTGTTAGTGGGCTTCGGCCTACCAACTCATTAAGCCTTGTCTTCGATTGACTGCTGGGAAATTGCATACAGGAGGGATTAGAAGGCCCGAACTCCTCAACAAGAAGTTGCTCATATGGCTACAAACATATGGCATAAATTGCTACCTGTGTGAGCCCAGCAAACTACACGGGGGCGCTGGTGAATCGTGAATAATTCACTCCGTGGAACTGGAATTTTTACAGGTGAATGCAAGCGGGAAGGCGAATTCAATACTATGTATTTTGTTACTGTAAAACCAAGGCGAATTTATACAGATGAATGCAAGCGGGAAGGCGAATTCAGTATTATGTATTTTGTTATTGTAAAACATATCGTGAATGTCAAAATCTAAATTCGCCTAAGATTGTTCAGCTGGGAAAAAATGTTATATAAACGCTAAATATACAGCCAGTTTACCAATCTCGACAGCCTGCTTGCGTTCGCAATCTAAGCGAAAGAAAACTGATTTGGGTTCGTCTAACTTTTTTCTATGCGAACGATGTATCAAAACTCAATGAAAATACATAAGAATATGCGAACGAATAGTAGTGAGATAGACAAACCCAAATTGATTCGAATGTGAGTGACTGGCATTCTTTCGCATTCATTTATTTTCGAAATTGGTAAACTGGCTGATAAACTTTTATAATTGTTTATAATTAAAATCACATATTGTATTAGTTTTTCACTTTTAAATTCACATAAATTTCTTGAAATTGCACTAAATCATACAAAAAAGTCTTCAGATTAAAATGGAGCGAAAAAGTTTTTAAACAAAAGAAAAAAACTTTGGACATTCTCATTGGAAACAACGCGAGAAGCCAAAAATAATCACCTGTGCTGTTAAGTTCACCTAGTAATGAATTCGCCTTGATCAAAAACATACTGAATTCGCCTTAAACTCTACTGAACAAATCAGTATTACCGGAAACGTAAATAAATTTTTCACAGTCAAGACTTCGCAATTACAGAAAATTCGAAAAATTAAAAATTTTTTTAAAAACCATTTTGTGAGCTTAAAAATAATGCAAATAAAGATAATTTGTAATTGTGGAAAGGTATTTTCATAGTTTATAATTCTGAAAAAAGTTATACATATTTCTGACAAGCATAGCTTACCACATGCCAAGGCGAATTCATTATTAGGTGGATGCATCGGCGAATTCAGGCGAGTTCGGTTAATATGGCGGTACTTCCACTGTCAAGATTTGTTTACTTTTTTCGGCGCCATTTAAATTTTTGTACATGTTCTTTATCAACTACTTTTGACAGCTGAAGTGTGAATTCGCCTTTTAACACAAACAAAATACCTGTTGTTTTTTTATTGTTGTAGCGAAGCGGCTACCTTGTTTTTTGTATCATGATCACATGCCTGTTTTTGTTGTATTATTGTAATTTGGCTCTAGCGCTGCCACCGTGTAGACGTTAATGTACCTTAAGTCTTTTAATTGCCGAACTTTTTAGCAATTTTCTTTTGGAATTGCTTTCTTGTCCACACACAAAAACTTTTTTCGGCAATTCTTGAGCAATTCTCTACCTTTTGTTACATGCAATTTACATTGTATATGCACATACACATGAGAGAAAAGTAAGGAATTGCTGAGAATTGCCGAGTGTTGGCAATTCTTTTTCCCTTCTTATTCCCCTCACCGAAAGCTTCTATAAAGTTAAGAATTGCCCAACTAAAGTTGCTGTTGTGACCATACACTAAGTGCAGCCAACTCGGAGTTGTCAAGTTCTAAAAAATAATAAAAATGATTAATTATTACTGATGTTTTGATTAGAAGTATTGACATTTTCCTGCAATACTACGTTTTACATTCAACTTATGAAAATATTTGCCTAATTATTCAAGAAAATATAGAAAAATTCTGATAAATATAAAAGTCACAATAGTGTGGCGGTTTTGCATCACTCACATTATTCTTTTCTGCATGTGTATGTGTGAATTTAATTTGAATGTGAGTAAGCTTTTAAACAAAAACAACAAAAAAGATAACAGCAAGTACTTGAACCTGACTAAAACATTAAATATCAATATGGCGTCTTGACATGCAACACGCCAGTCAGCTGAGATGCAACAACAAATATACTTATGCACATACATATGTGTATCAACAATTTGATGAGTACTTTAAAGCAACAACATTTTGGTCACTATATTAAGTTGAGTTAAATTCAAAAATGGTCAGCCAGGCAAAAAACAAAAGGAATATGATGAGGACAAGGAATAATTTGTAGGCAACAACAATATTATCAGAACAACAACAACAAAGCACAACAATGCGTTTAATAAATATGCATAAACATGTATTGTGGTATGTGTGAATTCCCATCAGTTCTTTATATGAAAGTAAGCTCTTTGTCATGCTACAGGTTGTTACGAATTATGACGGTTGCAAATTACTCACACATACGCGTATGTGTGCAAGTACACTCCCCTTTAATTAGAGTTTTTTTCCCACAAAAAAAAAAAAAAAAAAAAAAAAAAAATATACAATATACATACATAAGTATATTTCGCTTTATGAATACGCAAAGAAAACAAGAACAAAATTTTATGAATATACGAATAGTCTTTGAAATAATGTGGCAGCCATTTTTAAAATTTATATTATACCCTACACTTGTAGCAAAAATTTAAATAGTTTAAGCTATATGCCACCTAAGAGATTAGGTCAAAAAGTAATTGAAAGTTGTTGAAATGGAGAAATGCGATTTCCATAAATTTTCTGTAAAGAACAAAAATAAGATTTGACACATTTGCGCGCACAAAATCATATCTTTCTTAGAGTAGCAGATTCTAGTAGGGAGGGCGAAAAATAATAAACGTGTAATGGAATTTTGAAATTTATTTCAGGTGTATGATATAATCGGTATAGCACGATACGGCAGAAATTTTAAAATGCGATTTAAGCGGTTTTAATTTTCTCATTTGATTGGTTCAGCCCTAAACTGGGCTGATTTGCTAGCCGCATATAATGTGTAGATTTGCATGCTGCATATAATTCTCAGGGAATACAACTGTACTAAAATTGGAACCAAATGTGTTAGTTGAATTTGCCTTTTTATTATATTTTCATCAATTCAGAGTTGTATAGTTTATTTTACATCGTCAGCATTTTCAGTATTTATGCATCATTTACAAGCCCAACAAATTGCAACCCAACAATATTGCATGTTGTTTGTGTAGCACTGTTATTCTCAGTAATTTTATAACGCCTTTATATTATATTCTGAATTTTACTTTTCCCGCATGTGTAAACATGAAAAACTTCAACACACTTTTGGTTTCTTTATTTTTAGTACCAAGGCAGCTTTAATACGGTAGTGGTGTAAGCAGCTGTCTTTTGTTACCTTTGCGTAAATTTGTCAGAAACACATAGAATTCATTGCTTTTTTAAACGAAAGTAAAACAAATAATGACAACTGTTCATAAATTCGACCAACAAAATACATGTCATGTTTTTTGGTGTTGTATTATTGTAATTCTGCCACTACCTACAAAAGTTGGCTTGTTTGCGATAGAATTTGACGTTCTCATCTGAGATACTGTCGCAGGTGTGGACACTAAGTTAAGTGCTCACTATATAACAGTAACAAAAAACATTGTCACATGCCGTAACGCTGCCATCTTGTAGACGTTAATACGTCGTAAGTTGTTTGAAAGCCAACTTTATTAAGAGAGAGAAAGTAAAGTTACTCCCTTACGCACTGTCAAAAGTGCATTTTCCAGTTGCAAAGCGTTGACGTTGGTTTAGTCTCATACACTATACATGTACATGAGAGTTTTTGACATATAAGCTAAGCCTTACAGCGCAACTTAAATTAGCGCGTCAAGCGTAATTTATCTGTCAAAAACCCTCATGTAGATACAAAATGTATGAGGACAAGCCAAATAGCGCGGCATCATAGCTATGCAGTTGGAGAATCCAATTTTGACAACGCACAAGAGAGAAAGCTTTACTGTCTCTCAGTAAAGATAGCTTCAAATCAAATGTTCCTAGATTTTTGCGGCCATTTATAATCACGCTTTAAGTGCTTTCAGACTATTGTAGCGGCTTTTATCACTTTTTACTTCTATCGCGTGGTTAAATTTTAAGGGCCGATGTTGATTGTGAACCACACCTAAACGTCAAATGTGTTTGCTGCATTTTATTTGACATTTCTCAGACTCACACAGAAAATACACAATCGAGCAAGACGTAAAAACTTATTCTGGATTATTATGAGTGAGCGTTCAAATCAAAATGCACATCGTGCACTTCGCGTTTTTCCGACAATTTAATCGTCCAAATGTGCGTGCTATCGGGAAAATTTGAGCAAACCGGATCTGCAGAAGGTGTGGAAACACCAGTGCATGCTTGTACAGCTCGTTCTGTAGGAAAATTTACTGCTGCTCGCGATAGTATGGCTAAAGAACCGGCCACCTCAAATTGTCGTCGTGCCCAACAATTGCACACAAAAATAGGTATTCGTAAGCGAGAATGGTATGTACTTGCCTCCAATGATATCGCCATGTTAAAATAATGACTTAACATTTTAAAACATTATTTTACAACAAAAGTTTTCGCTAAGGTATCAGTCCAAAACTCTCAGACTTATACTAGGAGCTCCATGGTATATAAGAAATTCAATAATTCATAATGATCTCGATGTTCCTTGCATTAAGGATGAAATCAAAAAGTATAGCACCAATTACCTTAAAAGACATAGCGACCACCAAAACTTACTTGCGATAGCTCTTTCAGATGATAGTGATGAAGTAAGACGTTTAAAAAGACGGCATATTTTAGATTTGTCCTTTATTTTTTAAGTTGCCCATCTTTTAATATATGTACATGTGTAAATATATAAGCATTATTTAATTGTATGAACTTTACTTTGCTAAATTCAATGGAATTTAGCACTTTTGTTAAATAACTCGTAGTGTACTTACTAAATTTGCTTATTATTTTATTGAAAATAGATTGCAAAAAAAAAAATAAAAAGTTTTTGCTGGGTAGGTATAGTCCAAGGCGAATTCATTACCAGGTGAACTTAACAGCACAGGTGGTTATTATTTGCTTCTCGCATTTTTTTTGTTTCTTTTGTTTGCAAACTTTTTCGCGCCATTTTAATCTGACGGTTTTTTTTTGCATGATTTAGTGCAATTTCAAGAAATTTGTGTGAATTTAAAGGTGAAAAACTAATATAATCTGTGATTTTAATTACAAACAATTATAAAAGCTTATATTTAAAGTTTATATAAAATTTTCCCTCTGCTGAGCAATCTTAGGCGAATTTAGATTATGACATTCACGATATGTTTTACAATAACCAAGGCGAATTCATTACCAGGTGAACTTAACAGCACAGGTGATTATTTTTTGCTTCTCGCGTTTTTTCCAATGAGACTGTCAAATTTTTTTTCTTTTGTTTACAAAATTTTTCGCGCCATTTTAATCTGAAGGTTTTTTTGCATGATTTAGTGCAATTTCAAGAAATTTGTGTGGATTTAAAAGTGAAAAACTAATATAATCTGTGATTTTAATTACAAGCAATTATAAAAGCTTATATTTAACGTTTATATAAAATTTTTTCTCTGCTGAGCAATCTTAGGCGAATTTAGATTATGACATTCACGATATGTTTTACAATAACAAAATACATAGTACTGAATTCGCCTTTCCGCTTGCACTCACCTGTATAAAGTCGCCTTGACAATAACAAAATACATAGTACTGAATTCGCCTTTCCGCTTGCATTCACCTGTATAAAGTCGCCTTGGTATAGTCCCTGCAATTCGACTACAATCAACTTAAATCTTTTATATCATTTGTTTTTGTCATAAATAATTATTAGACTCTTCTTGCCAGTTGTTCTTTTTATTTTGTGATACATCAAGAATGTGCATGATTGTCTTCGCCCATACAAACTTCTAAAGGTGTTTATTTGCATTTCGCACACAATTGTATGTGAGTGTGTGTGTGTGTGTGTATGAGAGTGCATTTAGTATTCATCATCGTCATTAAAAATTAATAGTTATGATGGCTGTGTTGTTGTTTTTTTTCTTGCTTTGCCATTACATCAACAGCAACAACAACAAGTAGTTAAGATGACAGTCAACAATTCGAAAATGTTTGTGTGTGTTCTGGCATTAGTTGCACTTGCCAGCAGAGAAGTGTGTGTCTTGTGCACTTGCTGGCTGTTAAATTAAACATGATTTCTTTTTATTACACGTTCTTTCTTTCTGCCATTGAATAACTTTTTTTTGTTTTGCTTTCTTTGGCTTATGTTTATGAAGTTGCAGTAAAAGGAGGCGGAGTTCTTGAACAGACAAATAACGAATCAGGAAAAGAGAGGGGTGCGAAGAAATTAAACAAAATCATTTAACTGCCACCAAGTTTTAAATAAAATGAAAATAACAAAAAAGGCCTCCATGGTGATCGTTATGAAATTGTTACTTTCTCTTCGGTTAAAACAAAGTGCCTTTGGCAAGTTATCCATGCTAATAGTCGCTGGCAATGACACCCTTTGTCTGTCCGTTTGTCTGCCTATCAGTTGTACTACTCCTATTTTGGGCAATTTTTTTATTGTGTCATAGAAAAATATTGCTCATGCTAAACATTTACAGTTGCAATTAAATGAAAGCTTTCATTAAGCTTTGAAATCTTATACCAACCTCTTAATCGCCAACTTCTTTGGCAATGCCAATGCAATGTTTACATCTTTTTTTTTAAATATTGTGACTCAGAGATGGCCAAAGTTGTTTAAATTAAATTAGTTTCTTTTCTTGGAAAACTGCATTCGTTGGGAAAATGTGGACACCGTGTGACTCAGTTTAGTTGGCATTGACACTTGGGAAAGATTTTTAAGCGAACAATTTTTGTGATAATTCGTCGCGAACGAAATTATAGCATAAAGCTCAACGTAATTTAGAGCTTTGATTTTACACGGTGGTATGAAATACAGCAATTCTTTTTATTGATTGAATCCACAGATTATTTTTTTCGAAATTAATCATCTACTTACTGTTGCGATTTCTTGCATCCATTCTGACCCTTGACAACGCTTGGAATGGTCAAGAGGCTTTAGTTCTTTAGTCAGTTTTACTTTGTAAGCATGTAAATATAAGTCTTTATGCATAATGCTCATCAACGACGAGCGTTAGAGGTGCAATCAAGGTGCATTAACGTCTTAAATGTGGCAGCATTAGAACAAAAGTACACCAATATAACAAAAACAGGCATGTGGTAAGCTATGTTTGTCAAAAATATTTGCAACTTTTTTCACCATTGTAAATTATGCAAGTAAGTACCTATTAACAATTATTAATTATTTTTATTTAAACTATTTTTATGTTAAAGGCCTCATTAGTTTTTATTTTCAGTTGCCGTTCTGTGACGTTCTTTTTTGTAGTAAATATTTTACAATTACTTTTTCTGTGAAAAAGTTCAGCTGATTTTTACAGTAAAGCAAAATTAAAAGCAAAATATTGGAATTAAGATTTTTCGTAAAAATTGTTTTATTTGAAAAAACAAAAAAAAAGAAACAATTTAATTACTTAGAAATGGTGACAAAACAGCCAACTTTTCTCTCACGATCTGCAGAACTTACGACATTTCTTATACAAAATATAATGTTTATTCGCTAAAATTATATTCTTTTGATCATTCATAGTGGCTTAATTGATTAATATTTATAAAATTTGAAAAAATTTTAATTAAAACAAATTATTTTAGCTTTCGATAAAAAAAATTTGTATTCATATGATTAAAAAAATTAATTTTTCCATGCCAGAAAAAAGTAAAACATACACGTAGAAAAAATTATATAGTTGAGATAACAATATTCTAAGGGCAACATACTATTGTTGAATTATATGGTTGAAGGCAACCAAATAAAATGATTTCAGTCTGTAATGTTCTTTGCTAAACTAAGTAGATTCAAGAACCATATTATGTGATGTAACCATATGTTTGGTAAAAGATTTTATAATTTTAGCACGGCAACCACATTATATTACCGCTCTCATCTATATTATTGTGAAAGTCTAAACTACTATTGTCACGTCGAGTTATACTACTTTTAATGGTCACATCGTTAAATATATTTTGTAGTAAAATATAGTTTATTTAAAAAATATTGTAAAAGGGTTATTGATTCTGATTTATATTTAAAAAATTAATAAGATTTGGGTGTCATCTTGGTAACTTTGGTAAATTATTGAGCCGCAGATCTGTAAAATAAGCATACAACTAATTTGTTATCAACAAACGTTTGTAAATATGAAAATGCTGATACAAGCCTCTTTGTTTTCATACATGATTGTTCATTTATGACGATATATTTACAACATTCTCGTTGATCTTATTTATTTATTTTACTAAAAACTTATATTATTAAAACTTTTCCTTTTATTTTTTATATTTGTTAATAAGTATACACATGAAAAATTTACTGCTTGGCAAAATAAAATAAAACTGAAATAAAATTATATGTCAAGATCTTAAACAAAACCAGTGGCTGTGTTCTGTAACTCTCGCCACGAGAAACTTTTCGACTGAAACGTGCGAAATGAAACAAAGTTGAAACAAACAGCTGCTTTTCTCACTGAACTGTAGCTATAATATTTTTGGTGAGTAATAGCTGTCACGTAAGGAAATTACTCGCCATTTTACATAAAAACTGTGTCTGTAAAACTTTTGCGTAAAAATTTCCCGCTTTCAACTGTCATTATTTCTCGCAAATAAAAAGGCTGTGAGATAGTATTTCAAATAACAATAATCATCATTAAATGAATAATAAAACTGAAAAAATAACTATTTTGCTGTTAATTTAAGTATCAAATACATATTTACACAGTTTAGAATGATTGTTTTTTTATTTTAACTTTTTAATTAATTTTTATACCCTTCACACAACAAGATTTAAGGGAATACTTAAGTTTGTAATTTCAACAATTTTAATATCCGACCCGACAAAGTATATTGTAATAATTTAATAATGTTTTTTCAGAATTCACAAATTGAAATTGTTTTTTAATTTTACAAAATTTTGTGCATAAATATGTATGTATGTATTTGTAAATAAAATGTAAACGTTAGAGCATACATTTTCTAGAATAGCCGGCGGTTATAATATGACGCCGTCGAACAAAATTTCTTAAGTTTAGTAATTTTTGGTCGGCGGCGGTACTAATTGTGGCTGGCGCTTTCATGTTTAAAATTGCATGTCGGCATCGTTTTATGTCACTTAACGTTGAATTCTATTTTCAACAGATTAGTCCACAACAGGACAGAACATAAAAGTAAAAACAAACCATATAAAGGGTGTTTTTTAAGCCCGATAGAACTTGAAATTGTAAAAAATAACACAAAAAATTAAATTGTAATCAAAATTTTTTTTTATTCGAAAGATCAATACGTGACATTAACATTTGAAAATGATTTCGGGCATATGGGCACCGCGGCTGTTCTTGACGAAGCGCATTCTGGACGTCCAATTTTGGGCCACTTTTTCGAGCACTGCTGCCCGTATGTCACGAACAACACGAACAATGCTGGCCTCCAAGGCGTCAATTGTTGCTGGTTTATCAGCATAAACCAGTGACTTCACGTAGCCCCACAGGAAATAATCGAGAGGTGTCAAATCGCACGACCTTGGAGGCCAATTGACAGGTCCATTTCTCGAAATCAACTTATCGCCAAATTTTGATTTCAGTAAGTCGATGGTTGCGTTCGCCGTATGGCACGTAGCGCCATCCTGTTGAAACCACATCTCCTTCGGATCAATGTCATCCATATTTTCAAACAAAAAATCATTGATCATGGTGCGGTAACGATCTCCATTGACCGTAACGCGAGCTCCGGCCTCATTTTTGAAGAAATAAGGTCCGATGATGCCACCAACATGAAAACCGCACCAAACAGTGCATTTTTCTGGATGTAATGGAGTCTGTAGGGTCTCTTGTGGATTGGTCTCACTCCATATGCGGCAATTTTGCTTATTAACAAACCCGTTAAGCCAAAAATGCGCCTCATCGCTGAACACAATTTTTCGTCTATAAGTTGCGCGAATCGACGACTGATTTTCAAAGTAAATTTGGATAATTTCGTAGCGTTGTTCAAGCGTGAGTCTATTCATGATGATTTGTCAGAGTATACTGAAACAAATAAAAAAAATGTTTCATCAAAATTTAATTTTTTGTGTTACTTTTTACAATTTAAAGCTCTATCTAGCTTAAAAAAACACCCTATACATATAGTTTACATTGAACAGAAACAAGCCAGCTGCTTCAGAACGGAAAAGAACGTACAAACTAATTCTGCCTTAATTTTGAAATGTTTAATTCAGAATAGACCACTGAATTTATTTTCAAAAATGTGAACAATAAATACATTTGGCGTAAATGGATTACTATATTGCCAGTAGCAAAAAACTGGAATATGCCGTAGTGCTGCCACCTTGTAGACCAAGTGTGCCCAGGGCTATACGCTTGATGCTCAATTATTTTTGTAAAAGCGCTTAGCTATAGGTCTGTGGTCTTTAATACACAAATGCTGCGCTCAGCACTAGCAATGAAAAAATCCTCTCAAAATCTACTAGATTTGGCTTGAAATCTCGAATTAGCAGATTTCGCTTTGGTGTAAAGAGACTATTAAGAAACTTAAGAAAGGAAAAACTGCAAAATGGGCAAAAACCAAAAATCATATTCAAAAGTTATAAAAACTTCGACCAAAATATTATTAAATTAATATGTATATAAAAATAATTTATAATTGTAAATAATTACTTTTATAATTTATATTGGGAACAAAGCCTTAAATGTTTTTGACATGAAACGCCGGTTTTTTTTTGTATTGTTGTTATTTCGCCTCTCAGACCTTAATAGCCTATTTACACCAAAGCAAAATCTGCTCGAGATTTCAAGCCAAATCTAGTAGGTTTTTAAAAGATTTCGCATACAAAATGAAATCTACTTTATGAGTAGATTTCGACGAAATCTATTCAGTACTAAGCGATGCGATGACTGTCATTTCTTGCAAAAAGTACTTAAAAATACTACGCTGCAACAAAAATTGCACTATAATGTGGTGTATGCAGTCTCTGGGCACAAAAAATATACACTTTAATGCTGGTGTATTCAGTCTCTGATAAAATTGTTTTGTCAAATCCGCATGCATAAACTATTTTTGTGAAAATGAAATCTTGCTAGATGTCAAAAAATGGTAGTGTAAACGGTATAGATTTCATTGTAGATTTCAATTCAAATCTACTAGATTTTGAGTTGGTGTAAATGCGCTATAAGGTAACTTGGATTTGTCATCTCTGCAATTTAATTTTTCCACCTTTTCTGTCTAATTTATAACTTAATTTTTCCGTTAACGTTTTTTTTTTTTTTTTTTTTTTTTTTTTATAATAGTATATTTCCTTGAACACATATTTTTATATAATTTTTTCTCAATTTTTATTTGCAGGTGTTTTTTTTTTAAATGATTTATTAAGCTGTTAACACAACTACGGCAAGTTTTTGTCAAAGAAAAAGAAAGGTCAATTGTATTTTGTGCACTTTAAAAGAAAATATATCACAGCCATTGTCATCTTTTTGCTGCTTTTTGTTGCCTATTTTGATCAACATTTTAGTTTTCTTTTTAAAGTCTTGGCAATAGTAAAAGTACTTTCGTGACCCAAAACTATTAAAAGCAAATTTCCTTCTTTGCTAATTTGAGTATCTGAAGACGTTGACTTGAGTTTGTTTTTTGTTTTTCTAAATATAAATGATAAAAAAAAATTTGTTTGTTTGGTTGCCTTCTAAGCAAAATATTTAGGCCAATTGGTTGGAAAAATTTCAAAAAAAAAGGAAACAAATAAGGAAGCGTTGCTAATATAAAATTAAAATGTTTATTACAGCCTCAATAATTTGACAATTTTAAATTAAAACTTCAACAAAATTAGGTTAGGAAAGCAAATTAAGTGATTTAATTTTCATTGAGGAATTTCATTTCGAAAATAATGGAGTTTTGCTTTAACTGTATTCTCTATTACTTGTCTAGTCAAACGGATATTAGTAGTAATTATAACGAGTGATTTTTTTGCTATTATCTTTTTGGCAACACTAATTTTGACAGCTCACGCACGTTTTGTATCTTGTGTCACTGTCAAACATCTTCAGTTTGGTCTATAATTTAATCATGAATCGTCTTACAAACGAACAACGCTTGCAAATTATTGAATTTTATTACCAAAATGCGTGCTCTGTTAAGAAAGTTCATCGCGCGCTTCTTCCATTTTATGGTCAGTTTAATCGACCTACTGAGGCTTCTATTCGGGCTATTGTAAAAAAATTTCGCACCAAATTTACATTGTTGGACATTAAACCACCAACACGCTTACGTAGAGTGCGGACTGAAGAAAATATCGCAGCCGTATCGGCCAGTGTTGGTGATGACCGTATCGGCCAGTGTTGGTGATGACCGTGAATTATCGATTCGGCGCCGTTCGCAGCAATTGGGCCTCTGTTACTCCACTACGTGGAAAATTTTGCGGAACGATTTGGGTGTGAAGCCTTATAAGATACAGCTGGTGCAAGAATTGAAGCCAAACGACCTACCACAACGCCAAATTTTTGGTGTTAGATGAAGATCCACTTTTTTATCGAAGAATTGTGTTCAGCGACGAGGCTCATTTCTGGTTGAATGGATACATGAACAAGCAAAACTGCCGTATTTGGAGTGAAGAGCAGCCAGAAGCATTGCAAGAGCTACCAATGCATCCACAAAAAACAACCGTTTGGTGCGGATTATGGGCTGGCGGCACCATTGGGCCGTATTTCTTCAAAGATGATGCGAATCACAACGTTACTGTGAATGGTGAGCGCTACCGTGCGATGATAACAAACTTTTTTTTTGCCCAAAATGGTAGAGCTTGACTTGCATGACATGTGGTTTCAACAAGACGGTGCCACATGCCACACAGCACGCGAAACAATAGACCAATTGAGAGGCGAGTTCGGTGAACAGTTTATTTCACGCTTGGGACCAGTCAATTGGCCGCCCAGATCGTGCGATTTAACGCCTCTAGACTATTTTTTGTGGGGCTATGTTAAGGCTAATGTCTATAGCGACAAGCCCGCTTCGATTGACGCACTGGAAGCCAACATTGCCAACATTATTCGTGAGATACCGGCCGAAATGTTGGAAGGAGTATGCCAAAATTGGACTAAGCGGATGGACCATTTGAGGCGCAGCCGCGGCCAACAGTTGCATGAAATAATCTTCAAACATTAAATTATATCGACCCAACTATCGATCCAAATAAATATTTCATGCATTTTTCTGAATTTTATGTGTTTTTTTTAAGTTTCCGATAGCTCTTATAAAATCACCCATTAGAACTCACATTTATTAGGCTTTATTAACTTATTAACTTTACATATCAAAAGCTTCATCGCAACAACTTTATCGATAATTTATCTCATTTTTCTTATATTCATATTTAAAAATAAACTATGACTTGGAATCATATAAATGGAAACACTCAATAAACGCCTTCAGTACACCACAGGCGGATTTATTGAATACAATATAACAACAATTGTCACTGTCTATTAATGTTGCAGCAACTTTACTTACCAAGCAACATTAACAAAAGCACATTATTAAATAACAAAAAAAAAAAAAGAAAAAATCAATATGAAAAGTAGAACAGTTAACCTCCCACTGTTAATAGAAAGACCAAGAAAAAAAAAACAACAGCAACGTAGAGCATCAAACATGAGACATACAATAAATAAATACTCTAATACAGTAGAACGTCTGCTTATGGGCACCTCCAATAGCCGGTTAAATTTTGTAGCACTGAGACTTTCCTGAATTTTTTCCCCACAAAGCATATTCTTATAGCGAGGCAGCTATAACAGCCAGTTTATCCTTCTCGAATCACTGCGTGCGTCCGTACTTTAACACACATACATATATTTCATAGCAACTTTTGAATTTTCGATTCATCCAGTGGTGTCAGAAATTTTTGTGGAAAAATCTTCAATTTTCAAAAAAGTGTTAATTTGAGATAAAAAAAATTATAATATATTTTGCTTCTGACTTTTTTTTGACATCAAATAATAACAAGTAAGATTGTAGAATATTCTGGGCTGGTCCGAATCTAAAATACCCTGCACAACAGTATAAAAATGTACCAATTTTATAGTCAAATATATTTTAGACGTAGTGAAGTTTCAAAAGATTATTTTACAAGTGCGACAGTTTCATTTGGAAGTTTTAAAAGATTGCTTTTCAAGCGCGACATTATCATTTGCGCTATATATGGACCGATATTAGAAATGCTAATTTTTTTGTATTTTCTTCTATTACCAGAATTGATTTAAGCGAAATTTTCATGGAAACTCCGTTTTAGGCTGTATCTTGGTTATATCTATTTGGACCAATACCGGAAATTTTCATTTTATGTATCTTAGTAACCACCTTTTATTATCAGAACTCGACATAAATAAGGCCCTTGGACTGGATGGCATACCAACACTGGTTTTGAAGCAGTGTTCTTCCAGGCTTGTGCGTCCATCTTTAGCACGTCTCTTCAGCATACTTTACCATGATGGTGAGTGCCCATCATGCTGGAAGGTTGCTAATGTAACACCAATTCCCAAAAAGGGTGACGCAAATAACCCCGAAAATTATTTAGTAAATTCCCAAAAAGTGGGACGCAAATAACCCCGAAAATTACCGCCCAAGTGAAATTTACTCTGCGCTTTTCAAAGTAATGGGCAGTATAGTTAACTATAAACTTATGAGGTATCTAGAGTCGCATAAATTACTTCATCGTCCATATGGATGTCGAAATTGTCGTTCTACTAGCGATATTATGGAATAACTCTCATGGCACCACTCAACCTGTCATTTCGGCGAAAGTAAAAAGGTGGCTTTGGATACCTTCAAATCGTTTGACAGAGTATGGCATGCTGCGTTAAGGCTAATATTGAGTTCATTATTTCGTGCGAAATTCTCTCAAATTGCATACAAAAGTGTTTAGTATGAAATATCTGCAAAATAATTTTAGAAATGTAGTACTGAGTTTTTAAAGCGAAAAACACACAATATGTATCTGCAACATGTTTTCATTTAAAATTTTTTCTGGGACTATTTGTTTTTTCAGCTGCGAAATAACATAAGCAAAGCTTTTTTCGCACGAAATACATACATGTATACTTAAAATTAAAAATGAAACATGAATAAAAGAAAAAATAGACAACACTGAGTGCATCTCAATTTTTTCGTACGAAATATGTAAGTAATGTTGCTGAACAATTTTCGCACATTCAATCTCAATACTAGGCTTTACTGGCAAAACTTAATGCTTTTAGTGTCGGTGAAGTCTTCTCCCGGTTTATATTGAGCTTTCTCAGAGACGGCACCATACGAGTTGTTATAGATTGATTCTCGTCAAAGGGGTTCAAGATTAATTCAAGGGTACCGCAAGGCTACGTTCTTTCTCCTATCCTCTTCCTTACCAGAACTGCTTTTGACAAAAAAAAAAAAAAAAAACAAAAAAGATTGCTTAATGGAAAAATTGGCTTAGAATATATCTCGGGTATATATGGACCGATATCGGAAATTTTCGTTTTCTATATTGAAGTAACCTCCTTTTATTACCAGAAAAATAAACTACATTCTTCTAGGATTTACCCATGATATCTCAACTCATGTAGTACATGAATCTGCCATGGCTGTCACTGATGATCAACGAATGGGCCACATTTTTTCTAAACTCGAGAGCCGTCAAAAATATAGCAAACTTGGATCATTTCAAAACGTGGTTGTTTAAAATTCATTTTACCTAGTGACACTGACAAAACACATATATCAAGTGTCAAAGGAATTATCGAAAAACTTCCTTAAGGCTAATATTGAGTTCATTATTTCGTGCGAAATTCTCTCAAATTGCATACAAAAGTGTTTAGTATGAAATATCTGCAAAATAATTTTAGAAATGTAGTACTGAGTTTTTAAAGCGAAAAACACACAATATGTATCTGCAACATGTTTTCATTTAAAATTTTTTCTGGGACTATTTGTTTTTTCAGCTGCGAAATAACATAAGCAAAGCTTTTTTCGCACGAAATACATACATGTATACTTAAAATTAAAAATGAAACATGAATAAAAGAAAAAATAGACAACACTGAGTGCATCTCAATTTTTTCGTACGAAATATGTAAGTAATGTTGCTGAACAATTTTCGCACATTCAATCTCAATACTAGGCTTAAGTGTCGGTGAAGTCTTCTCCCGGTTTATATTGAGCTTTCTCAGAGACGGCACCATACGAGTTGTTATAGATTGATTCTCATCAAAGGGGTTCAAGATTAATTCAAGGGTACCGCAAGGCTCCGTTCTTTCTCCTACCCTATTCCTTACCAGAACTGCTTTTGACAAAAAAAAAAAAAAAAAAAAAGATTGGTTAATCAAAAAAATCACGTTTAGAATATATCTCGGGTATATATGGACCGATATCGGAAATTTTCGTTTTCTATATTGAAGTAACCTCCTTTTATTACCTGAAAAATAAACTACATTCCTCTAGGATTTACCCATGATATCTCAACTCATGTAGTACATGAATCTGCCATGGCTGTCACTGATGAGCAACGCATGGGCTACATTTTTTCTAAACTCGAGAGCCGTCAAAAATATAGCAAACTTGGATAATTTCAAAACGTGGTTGTTTAAAATTCATTTTACCTAGTGACACTGACAAAACACATATGTATATCAAATGTCAATGGAATTAACGAAAAACTTCGTTAGTAAAAGTTTAACGATTTTTTAAGAGCTTTAATTTTCTGATATTAAGGCGGTACATTAGAGTGGTAAGAACTGAGGTTTGAGGGATAAATACTAGAGCCGGATGTATGAGACCAATGACTGACTTTTAAAGAAAAATATTGGCCCCTTCGAGATAAAAACATGGATACACCACACTTTAAGATCCGACTGTAAATGCCGCAGATATAACGAAAACTGTATTTTGGTGACCCCTATGTGCGGCGGAAAGAAAACCTTTTTCGAAACTGTCTTGCAGCAATACTTTATATTCGGTGGTGAACGGCAAATTTATTTTTTTTCGAGACTCCCTAATGTACATATAGTGCATTTGTAACAATGACATTACTTCCTTTGGTTAGTCAGCAGTCATATAGAGAAGTTCCGCAAAAATTTTTGCAATTTTATGGGTTTTATTTCCATTTGCTGGTTCTAAAAGAAAAAAAAAACGGCATAAAAAGCATGAAAAAATTGTAACAAAGTACCTCTAAGCACGCTTACAATTAGCAACTAATATCATGTATTTCATTTGTATACTAAAGTGTGAAGAGAGCTGAGAAAAATACTCGCAGTGAAGTGCACAAAAGTGAATAGCTCAATAAACTCAATTTACATTGGCTTAACTCTTTTCCAATATAAATGCCGCAGGCAAATTAAGTAAATGTGTGTAACTCGGTGTCACGTACTCGTATGTTTGTATGCACATATGTATCTGCATACGTAAATTTGTGTATTTATTTTAATGTGTTGTCATTTTAAATGCATGTTGACTGCGTATCCAAAATATTTCATTTTAATTAGCTGTAAGCCATCGACAGCAAATCCATACAGGCAGCAGGCATCACTAAAGTCAATACAATATATTTGCTCAAAATACGCTAAGCAACGCAACGCAATACATACATACGGCCAATTTTAAATAAAGCGCCACCTATACAGTAAAGTTAACTAAAAGAGCAGAAGTTTATGTTTAAACAAAATACGCCTACAATCGATTTCTCACTAATGAATGTCACGCTGACGTTTGCTAAATTGTAATCGGCGCTTTTCGAATTACTGGCCGTTAATTGGTAAAGCATTAAACACATTCGTGACAGCAGGCTACCGACTACAAATGCTCAAAATTAAAATACCCGTGTTCTTATGAGATAAAACATTATTTCCGTATATTGGTTTATAAATTATGGAGCTATATTTAAATTACTTTAGTCTTTAAATAGTTCATTGCGCTTTCTTGGTTTTTTCTTACTCTTCACAACCTAAAAAATTATAAGTGGCACCATTGAAATGCAAAAATGCAGCTGTTTATATTTCAGAAGTTTTAATTCTAATTGTGGATTTTGATTGCGATGTGCAAATATTTAATTTTTTAATATTTATATATATTATTACATCGAATACTAAGTAGCTCGCACTATTTTAGCAATAGCTACTATAGAATTTTTTAAATTTCCCCCAGCCATTTTATACGTACAAAAAGCTTTTTAATATTAGTAAGGAGATAAAGAACACAATATCAGCTGTTTATTATGTAGCTGCCGTCTTCAATATAATTATGTAGCTGGCTACAGGCTACATTAGTAGCCAGCGGCATTTGTCGTCGTGCGTTTGTGTAGCATGCTGTCTCGAGTGTGTTTAATGCTTAACTTATTGAATTCATTATATTACGAAACTGTTAACAAGTCTAACAAATGACTCGTGGCTAAAAGATAATTATGACGGTCCCATAAGCGAAATGTTATAGAATGGAATACCCTCTTACCGATACCAGAGGTTTAATGACAGGTTTTGAAAAGTATTTTCTGTCAGGCACTATCCTATGAAGTACTTAGAGCTCAAAATTGGTAGTAGTATCTTTTGGTCTGCGAAGACTGAGCAGTGGCTTTAGTACTGGCAGCACGGGGAGCGTTGATTTAAGCTCGCTGTGGACTTACATTGCAAGCCATGACCTATAGATCGAAGGGTGTTTTACGAATGGCTCCGTTCTTAAACAAGGAGATATCACATTTCAAATAGTATGTGATACAGTTGGTACTCATGTATGGGGATTTTCAACTGGAATTGACACCATCGAGGGGTAAGGCCGTCCTGAAAGATAGCTACGATATTCGTAATTATATCTGTCCATCCGGCTAGCAAGCTTTACCGTAATCCAAGCTAGAGCACTATTTTTTCTGGGGCATAGAGGAACAGATTGTACTTACCAATCCATACTCTAGAAAGGGATTGTATGACTCGTTGAGCAGATTGACCTTTACCAAAGGTTAATTGTCAGCACAAGGATAATCGTGGGTGTAGATCCACGTCTGTCTATTAAACCATTTTGGCGCTAATCATAAGTTGAGGTGTCTTTCTCTGTTGCAACATTTTGGTTGCAGTTTAAACCTAAAATTGCAGAAACAGGCCAAAAATGCCAAAGGTTGTTTTCGGAAACACAAGCATACTTATGTCCAGACACCTATGGAGATACATATGTAATTGATTTGCGTCAGTAACTGCCATGATGGCTTAATCTGATGGTGATCTAATATCACCCTCGGGCGCTCTACTCTTTCCTGCACATGATTCTCTAGGGAGTCAGAGGAAGACAAGGTTTAGCAAGTTGGTGGCCGTAAGTATATAAAGAATATTAGCTCTTAACCACATTCAATTCTTTACAAAACAGATATATGCCGGAAGACAACAACATCTAGAGGAGTACAATTAGTTTCCTAAAAATCCGCCAAGTTCCATAATTATCAGCAAATACAAATAGCCGCTCCCTGTGATTTTGGATCTGCAATACTACCAGAACGTTTCAGCCAATGTGCAGACATGTCTGCCATGATCAGCACCAGGAAGGTCTGTAAGATAGAATCTCCTGGAGACATGCTGTACCCCATTCTACCTGCTATCCCCTGAAGAGAATTTTCGGTAGTCTCCACACAATCTAAATCATATTGGGTCTTCCAAGAGAGAACGCTATAACTTTGTATCCTAGAAAGCAGAGTGGCTGAGAATACCTGCTACTCGGGAGGCAGAGATCTGTACAGAATGTGCCATTGATTTACATTAATACTTGCCTTGAAGGCCTTATTTGATGATGAGCCAACTCCAAGGGGTGAATTATTCACGGTAAATCAGCGTCCCCGTGTTGTTTGCAAGGCTCACACAGGTCGCAACTTTTTGCCAGAAGTTTGCAGCCATATGGACAAACTCTTTGTTGAAAAGTTCGTGCCGTGTAATCCATCCTGTATGCAGTTTCCCAGAAGTTAACCGAAGACTTGATGAGTAGGTAGGCCGAAGTCCATTAAGAGCCCTTAACCAACTCACCCGTCTAACCATCACTTCTGGTTCCTTACATTACGGGCACCTGTTGCAAGACAACAGCACCTAGGGGGGTTATTAGCCCCGAAAACAAACTCCTTGTTGTAAAGTCCGTTCCTTGTAATCCCTTCTGTATGCAACTCCCCAGAAGTCAATGGAAGACAAGGCTTAATGAGTTGGTAGGCCGAAGTCCATTAGGAGCCCTTAAGCAACTCACCCATCTAACCATCACTTCTGGTTCTTTACATTCCGGGCATCTGTTGCAGGGCAACAGCACCTCGGGGGGTTATTAGCCCCAATAACCGCCATTGGACTATAGTTATCAGGAAAACAAATTTCCCTATCTGCGAGTTTAGGTTTAAACCACCGCCAGAGCGTTGCAGGCAAGGTAAGCACCTCAACTATTATCAGCACCGAGATAGTCTATAAGTATACCTTTCTGGGGCAATGCTAATCCTCTTTCTGCCAATTAAGGGGTTCGACTTAGTAAGTACTTCGGAAGTCCAATACAACACAAGTCATGCGACTTCCTAGAGTTTTATGTGCTACATAAATCGAGGCATTTTTACTCCTTTATGCCCCAGAAAGAGAAGAGTCCTGGTTTGGTGCGCACCAAGGCAAAACCTGCTCCCCGGGAGGCTGAGGTCTGCGCAGCGAAAAATGAATGAAGTACCAGTCGAGTATGGCTTAAGCTGTGGTGTTCTTAATGGATTTCCGGCTATCAACTCTAGTCCATTGACTTCTTCGGTTGTCGAGGGAATTGCTTAGAGGAGAGATTAGAATGCTATCTGCTGTTAAACAGTTTGTCAAATAAGCCAACTTAAAACTCTAAACCTCTAAAAACACCCTTTATTACAGTGAAAACTTATTTAATGTGGTACAGCTGAAATGTTAATTTACAGTTTTAGCTTAATGTTATTAAAATATTTAAACTAATATTTCTTCCTCTTCTATTTTTTCTAGTCTATTTCTTACTCTTAAATTTGCGCACCGCACTACAGAAATACTTGCGCTACTCGCACTCTTTTTGTGTTTCGTTTATCTAGTATTTACACACATTCGTTTATAATATTTCAGTTGTGTGTGTGTGTGTGTGTGTGTGTGGTGACTGAAGTGAATGAATGAATGAATTAGTGAATTTGATTTTGGTTTCAGTTTGAGTTTCGGAGCTTAAGTCTATTAAGAAGCTGACTGTGTGGTTCCTTGTTGCAATAAGAAATTGTGCTTTTTAAGCAAGTGATTTAATGAAAAGTGAATGACATAAATTAGCACCTATTCTAACGCTTATATTGGTCACGATTTAAACTGGTGGTGCTTGTAAAAATGTTTTAGCTTGTACTTTTTTTTTTGTTTGTTTTTATTTTATTTTACTGATTTCTGTCTCTATTTGTTGTTTTCAAGTTGTTTAAAATTTGTTTATTTTAATTTATGGCTGAAGCAGTCATTCCTAATACAATCCATGCATCACCATAAAGTAATTCTTTGCTTTTTTTCATGGCAATTTTATTAGCAGCAGTGCTGGATGTTTAAAAACTACTTAAAGTAAGAAATAGTTTCATCCCGACGCAAAGCAAGGTAGCAGAAGTTGAAGGGATATAAAGTAATGTCATAAGAAAACTCTCAAAGAACAACTTTATTTTACTTATTATGTTTAGGTTTTCATAAACAATAAACAACATATTTTTAAGATATGATTATTGGCATTTCAAAACTTCCTAACAAATATATACGGACTTCAGTAGACCACTGATTCTCTTAAGGCCGTGATTCACTATCCTACACGATCGTACGATTCATTCACAGGAAACTGTTTCAAAAGTCTGGCCGACTTGAAAAAATCGTTTCAAAATGGCGTTGTAGGCCACACTATTATATAAGTATGATTGAAATAATTTAACCATAATGTTTTGAAAAGTTTCATAAAATTTTTCAAATCGCACGATTTGTCAAAAACTCTGTCGCATGGTTGAATTTTTAGTACTTTTTTAGCACACATGCTTAATTTAGTAGATCGCACGATCATATATGATAGTGTAGCAAGGCCTTTAGCTGCTTTGGACGTGAAAAATGCATTTAATAGTCTCAGATGGGCGGACGTACTTCAAGCCCTAGAGAGAAGATTCCGAATACCGGCCTACTGGTTAAGAATCATAAGCAACTCTTATCTCCTATCTTATATATAACACTACGGAAGGTCGGAAAAGAAGGAAATCAACATCAGACGCTGCGCAAGGTTCCATCTTGGGACTAGACCTATGGAACCTTAGCTATGATGAAATATTTCAAGTGGAAATGCCGCAGGATAGCTTCCTGGCGGAATATGTGGATGACATTGCAGCAGTCATCAGCGCCAGAGATGTTGAGGAGGCAAAAAGAAAACTGAGGCAATTGATGATAAGCACAAAAGGATGGCTACATATACATAGCATGCAACTGGCTGAGCAGAAGACTGAACTCTTAATCCTTAGCAGACGTCATATTCCAATGAAAATTAGTATACAGTTTGATGACTTGATCCTGATAACGAGGAAATTCGTGAATTATTATTAACGTTTTCAGAACAGGTTAAGTACGAGCATGCTGTTAACAAGTCCACGAGGATTTCAGAAGGCGGGCCGGCATGGCCGACACCAACATCAGTCGTGTGTTTGGGTGACGAGGCGGCGAGTTAGCAAGGTGAGAAGCTTCTTTGTCGGTAGAGTTATGTTTTTACCTTTTTCAGCATTCACTTTGGGGCCCACAATTAGTTTGATTTGACTCAATTGTTAAAAAGGCTGTTATATATATTTTTTGTTGTTGTTGTGGGTGCCTGCAGCTAGTTTTGCCGGCAAGAACTAGACCCACTCGACGAGCCATAACCGCTATCATGCCGGCACAGCCGGCTATCTGGCAACGTACTTAGCACGTACAGATAATTCCAGCAATATCACGAAAAAAAGCTCTGGAATAATCAAATAATGCAAGTGGTTGCAAATGAATGAATTTGCCCAACACTATATTAGTTCCATCTCCGACGGATCATGTTAATAATATTTAATACCAACAGCCAGTTCGCCGATGTCGAAAGGATAAGTTCATTCGCACTCTAGGCGAAACAAAGTTTATTTGGGGTTTTTCTAACTTTATTCTATGCGAACGATGTGTCAAAATTCAATTGAAATACATAAGTTCGTACGAACGAACAATAGTGACATAGACAAACCCAAATTGATTCGAAGGTAAGTGACTAGCTTTCTTTCGCATACATTTTCATTCGATATCGTCGAAAAGGCTCCAAATTATTACGTAATTTGAAACTATTTTCATTTTGCCTTTAGAACTTCATATAAAACAATTTTATCGTTGGTATCATGTAGAAAGGCACTAACAAAAATAATTGAAATTTTACAGGAGAAGGAAAAATCGCAATGGAAACTGTATAATGAGGTACGTCTAAAAGTAACTTTTTTTGCTCAATTGCTTGCAAGAGCGATATGTATGAAATTATATAATTAAATCTTTGTGACACTGTATACTTGTGTGAAACGAAGTAGAATCCCTAAAAGAGCTCAATTCAGGGAAAATACGAGTTAGGGCCTTTCTACGTGAGACTAAGGTTATACTCTTATAGCAAAAGTAAAATAAATTTTTCCACAGACTTAACGTTAAGTAACTATAAAACGTTTTGTCTAGCATTGGCTGGACTTAGTTAACTTTTTGTATTTAGTATTAAGATTTGAATACTTATTGTTAGTTAACATTGTGAAGATTCAATAAATAAATAAAAGATAAAATATAAAATGTAAATAAAAACGGTCTCACTGAATTGCTTGAAAATATGTAAGTGTGTTTAAAATGACTTATCTCTGTTTTAAAATAATACACAACTGTAACTGAAAAACTTAATTATCATTTGGAAACCATGTCATCATCACATTCATACAAAAACCATATGTACTATTAGCAGCTTTCAGCATACGATCGTTATCTTAAATCTAGTTCTGTTTCTCTTTTAATAACCATAAACATCAATAAATTTATCGCAACCTCTCGTCTCTCACATGCATATCATTATCACCTTTTTTAGCTAAAAAGCTGGTTTCAAAATCCTCAACACTCAACTGTTAAGATCACTCGTTCGTTACTCGTATTTTGTATTTATTTATTTATCTCATTTCGGTGTACATTTATCGAATTCTTTCAAATTAGTGCATGAACAATGAAAAAATTCACTTTCAATTACAACAATTAAAATCAGAGACGATAATAACTTATTTAGAAAAAATGTCCAAGTCCGGTCAGGCCGAGAACGAACGCTATTGATAAAAGCATATACACACAAATCTACACTCAAACACACACACACACACACACACACATGATCCCTTATGCCATTGGAAACTTATATGAAAAGCGACCAGACAAAACAAGACGGCGACAACGACAATGACTACGACGACAACGAGAAATTCGAGACGCTAAAGGATGACGAAACCGACAGACGCCGGTCTATATGGAATAAATAAGTAAATAAAATTAACGAAAAAAATAATATAACACAAAAAAAAAAAAAACTGGAACAACTACGAATACGAACACACAAACAAACTTTAAGGATGATGTTGACGACAACAAGAACAATTTCACTAAAAATAATAACAAGCTTCTACAATGGAGAACTAGTTCAACTTAATAACGAACAAAACCAACAAGCACACGCACTGTTGCACTCCGCTGCCAACCAAAAAGGAACCTAAAAAAATAAATAACAAAGAAAACAACAACCCCAACAACTATGAAGCTTATACAACAAATATAGCAACAAGAGAAATCGGAAAAAGAAATACATACATGTACATACATATGTAACTATTTAGTTTCTATAAGTCTTTTAATATACCCTGCAGTTTTATCTAGCGAATTGCAGAAATAATAGTGGATGTATTTCGGAAGCTACTTTGGGGTTAATTAAAATGAAATCGAGTTTTTTTCTCGCTGAGAAATTCTTGAAATAAGTTACTATTGTCCTGTTTATACAGAGTGGCACAAAAATAACCTTCCGATGTTTTTTGGCTGCAATTAAAAAAAAAAATTAATAACTATGATTCTTCTTGTGGATTATTCTTATTTGGTCTTTTAATTTTTTTACATCAAGTCGAGAATATGATGTCATGTAACTGGCCGCCGCCATAGTTGATTGTCATTTGAACCCTTTTTATATTTAGCATTTTCTATCACATTGGCCAAAACTTCCGGCGATAAGTCCTTACATTCTTGACGGATATTGTCTTTAAGAGCTGCAAGAGTCTGAGGCTTGTTGACATAAACCAGCGACTTCAAAAAGCCCCATAAAAAGAAGTCTGCAGCGGTCAGATCAGGCGATCTTGCTGGCCAGTACAAATCGCCAAAACGGCAGATTAGGCGTCCGGGAAATGCATCCTTCAGCATATCGGCTGTGGCACGTGCAGTGCCATAGCACCATCCTGTTGGAGCCACATGTTTTGCAATCCCAATTCATCAAGTTGCGGCAAAAAGAACTCGTTGATCATTGCTCACGATGAAACAATTTCAACGTGGTTTGAATTCAAAGAGTTAAAGTTAACGAATATGGTGACCTTTTGCAATTAAGTGGAACAATTACCTAGCGTTTAGACAGGAAAGTAATTTCATGAAAGTTGTAATACACTCACACTTTTTCACTAACACATTCACATTTTGTTTACTTTCCACTCAGCTTACAGTAAAAATTTCATGCAATAAAGTTTTTGACGTTTTCTGAAAGTAAAATGACAAATTCTAAGCACTGTTGCCACATACAAAGAACTATACAAAGTTGCAGACTTGTAGTAAAATAATAATTATAAAATTAACTTCTTTTGCAAGTCTATGAAAATAATTAGGTATGATAATTTTTCCTTGCATTGTATATTAAACACATAAAGAAAATAATTAAAGTATTTTTATAAAAATAATATGATAGAAAAATTTATAATGATAAGTTTTTTCAACTATTGCCTATAAGTTCGGCAACTCTGATTAGTAAGTAAACAAATTTTGCAACTCTTTGCCTCGACAACATTAGACGAACAATAAATTTTCATGAAAGTCATCTATTTCATTGAAATTTTTATTTATAATATGTACACAGAAATTTTATGAAAGTACTTTCCTGCGCAAAGGCAGCGTTACCTAGCGTTTAGACAAGAAAGTAATTTCATGAAAGTTGCAACACACTCACACTTTTTCACTGACACATTCACATTCTGTTTACTTTCCACTCAGCTTTCATCAAAAATTTCATGACACAAATTTTTTTAAGTTTTCTGTAAGTAAAATGACAAATTGTTAAACATTGTTGCCACATGCAAATAATTATACAAAGTTGCAGTATTGTAGTAAAATAATAATTATAAAATTAACTTCTTTTGCATGTTATGAAAAGAATTATAATATATTTTTTTCCTTTTAATGCATATAAAGAAAACAATTAAAGCCTTTTTATAAAAATAATCTCATAAAAAGCTTTATAATGATAAGTTTTTTCAACTATTGCCCCTTAAATCTATATATGTAATAAGTTTGGCAACTCTGATTAGTAAGCAAATAGAGGTAAATTTTGCGACTCTTTGCTTCGACGACATTTTTAAAATGAACTTTCACGTTCCTGTTCCTAGACGAACAAGAAATTTTAATGAAAGTCTCGTCTATTTCGTTGAATTTTTTATTTATAATACGTATACAGAAATTTCATGAAAGTACTTTCCTGCGTAAAGGCAGCATTGCGGCAACCGAAGTGTTTACGATTTTGCGGTGTTACCACATAGACGTGTTTTACCTTATCAAAGTGTTCACTTCGACGGCATTTATTATTATTTATTATTCTGTATAGTCCTTTTGTATGAATATATTCTGACCTTTTAAATTACCCCTAGCAGCAATAATGTCGCCAACTTGCAAACTGGATCCTAGGCTAAACAAAAACGATTTTCCATATGATAACATACGAGTTGACACCACATCAACGTTGACTTTTAATGTATCACTACATAGTTTCATAAATTTATCTCTGCCAATTTGTACATTTTAACAGTTTAGCCCAGCAACAATAATATTTGGAGCACGAGAATTACGGTCAATATATTCAAGCCGTGAAGTAAGCTTTTTTAAATCGGTTTTTAGCTTTTTATTTTCCTCTTTAAGTTCTTGCATCTCTGCTTGGATCGCTAAAATATCCGTTTTTCTAGCTACATCTTTTAATTTATCATCAAGTAGGTCGCTAAATCTAGACCATGAAAACACGTCCTGGGTAGCAGTTTGGTTGTACTTATCCATTTCTTGGCAAATTAAAAGTTTTTTACTACTATTGCTTACAGTGTAATCAGGCGATGTAACTTCTAGACTACGTTTATTATTCATCTGTTGGTTTTGATTTCTTAAATTACACAAATTTGCATTCCCCGCTCTTATGATAAAAAAAGAACTGATATAAAGGGTAACACTTGTATTTAATTAAACAGCTGTCTGATAGCGGAGCGCCAAATTCAACCAAAACAAAACCACCAACAATTTGTGAGTGCACATATGTATGTATTTAAAAATTCAAGCAAATATTTCTTACTGCGGTACGCCAAAATATGTTATTAAAAAGCACCAGAAATGAAGGCTATTTTTAGCAGATTTTGTAGCAAGCAAAATGATGGTAAATCCGGAAGAATTTTGTGAAATAGTAAAAAGAAAATATGTATATAATTAAAACCCGATGAATGCAGCAAGGCGGCCATCAGTTAAAACGAACAGAATTATGATGCACAGCATAGTTCTCCACTAGATTGTGACTTTACACATTGGTTTATAAGTTTCAACAAGAGTTAAATGTTGTAATAAAGTATTTTCTTTAATTACTTGTTAAAAATAATAAAATTTTGCAGAGCAAATAAAATAAAACTTCTTGACACTTTAAAAACAGAGTTGCCAATCCAACTTCGACGGCATTTTGTGTATTTTTGGTCGTGACGGCCAACTTCATGGCGAACATCGATGTTCAACCATATGCTTGAGCATCGATGCCAGCGCATGAACGAAACATGGGCATGATCGGTCCACATTAGCCATTTGCGATGTTCGACATGATGCTCAAGCCAAGCTCATGGCTAATGGAGACCCCCAGTGAAGATGAGGGGTTAGGGATAGCGTTTCAGCGTTAAAGCTCAGCGGAAAACAACCGCTTACCGCTCTTGTATAGGAAAGGCAGTTAATTTGTTTCTTAATAATTATAAAATAGTGCTCTACATATTCGTTGCAAACTTTTATCTTTCGTATTCGCTTTTCAATAACTTCGCAATAAGCTTTGCTAAAATATTCCCAGACTGCAGTTGAAAAAAGGCACATGCTGTAAAAAAAGATTAATACATACTTACTGGTATGTATTTACACACAAACAAATAAACTCAAAACATTATCTAAAGAAGGTAAAGGCCAGGGCTACCGGCTAATAATAATAATGAGAAGAATAAAAAACAACAACAAATAAAATTAAATCTAAAACAAAAAAAAAAAAATAAAACAAATATTAAATCAATGAAGGGAAACTGGCGGGGGGATCTCTGCAATAATATACAAACAGTAATGTCAATATTGATGTTGATTTAAACGTAATCCAGCTGCGTTTGTGCTCCATTTAGATGTAAGCAACAACAACAAATTAAACTTGAACACGAACAAAAATAAATACAAAAAAAAAAAAAAAAAGGATTGTTGTACTTTTCTCAACTCTGTGTACTGCAGTGACATAAAACTACCCGTCATTGTAGAGACTAAAACGTCATCGGTCTTAAAGGTTTTTGTTTATTTTTTGAGTTTTTTTTTTACCTGATGATCAGCATCAGCATCATTTTTCCTTATATTGTATTTCGTTAAAACTGAATGTTTGTATGTTGTATTGTATATTATTGTACAAAATCATTTCATCTCTGGCAATGAAGTTTTTGTTTTAGTTGGATGTAGATCTTTTTTTTGTTTTTGTTGTTATTTTTGCAGCTAAAACAAAGCTTATACGCCGCCTTGCTTGTTGTTTTCGTAATTTGACAACGCTTCAGTATATATCTTATTATATCTGTACCTGTACTCGTATACCTCTCGTCTGTCACTTTTCCTTAAGAGTATTTATGCGATACATTTTTTATACATTTTATATTAAAGTTGCTCAAGCTTTAGCTTTTATTTAAAGAGGCGAAAAATGGTGTATTAAATATATGCCGAAAATTTTGAGCATGCGTACACGCTTCATTGGCTTTCTTTGTTCTTGTTGTTGGGTCAACAAAATTGGATTTTCTTTTGGTATGTGAATACAACACTTTGTTTGCAATTGCAGTTAATTGTTTGTTAAAACTTTGCGAAATTCGAGCGTTAAACAAAAACGGCAGGAAACGAATTATTTTGTAATTAAATAGATTTTTTTTCATGGATGCATTAAAAGTTTAAGGAAATATTTTAATCCTGAGAATCAATCGGCTTTTCTTTGAGGAGAAGTCTCAAGTTTCAACAATTTGTTAATTAAATAAGAACAAAAAACAAAGATTTAATTTTTATCTTTGTTTTTTGAAAAAACAACCAAAAACTCAAAGAAATACTGTCAAAATATTTAACAAAAGAAGAAATGCAAACAATTTAGTCTTGTTCAATTTATTAGCTTCTAACATTGATACCAATCAAAAAATTATAAATAGATTGTTTTCTATGTTTCCCAGCTATCTATATGTAGACATTTCATAGGAGCTACCCAAAAATTTCCAAAGTCTACTGATGATTAGGGTAGCTCCTATCAAATGTTGACATATAGATAATTTTTTGATTGGTATAATACAAGAAATGTTTAGTTATTAGAGAATAAAAACAAATGCCCGACCGGCCAACAAGACTTTCTCTTTAATTGGGGGAAATAAACCCACTAGGAAAAAATTAGTAGCAAATATCTTTACTCAGGAAAACTATTTGCGGGTTCCGTGAAAAATGTTCATTTATTGCAAACATTTTAAATTCTTTCAACAAACGAATTTATTGATATAGCGAAATTCCTTCCAGGTTCATATTCAGGCGTGTCACACATAGGTCTGCCTCAATTGTTTTAAAAAGTAAACCTCTCGGAAGTCCCAGCATAATTTAGATTGTGTTGAAGAATCCCAAGTAAGAACGGACGTACTCTATACGGGTACGATGAGCGCGTCAGCTTTCGAGTAACGTGATTCTTAGTCCCTTCAGAGCAGTATCCATTTTAGTAGCGATAAAACACTGTATTACGCTTCACACTGCGACGTTTCTCTAGTGCAGAAATGCCCAAGCCCTATGCGCTTAACGATCAATTGTTTTTGTGAAAGCGCTTAGCTTAGCCTAGCAATGAAAAATACACAAACAACTTTGTTTTATATCTTTTTTTGTCATTCTTCTCTGCACACACACACACACACACACACACACGAGTGCAAAGCAACGACACTTTCGCATGCTTTGCTGCTGAACGTTGACACTAGCGATTATTAGTGTAGATTTGGTTTTTGTTTAACGTATGATACCATTTTGCTTTAATAAAATTAGATTTTCCTTAAATGTATTGGTGTTTGCTCTTCCATATAGCAGGGCACCCCTGCTCTAGTGTATCAATAGAGTTGGTTTTCGTCTCCTGCGCATGGTCGAGTAATTCCAACTGCTGCCTGCAATGTAGGGTACCAGAATAGACGAAAGATAGGTGAGTTGGCTAAGAGCTGAGGTTTTTTATGTTCTACTTCGGGTCACCAAAACGCGAAGCCCAGTTTTGCTCTGACTGTCTGAGCATTTTTGTACTAGAAGTACAAAAAGGCCCGCGCTCTTCATCAAGGGATTTGTTCATATGACTACAAACATACGACAGAAAGTTGCCACCTGTTTGAGTGTTACAAACCATATTGTAGCGTTGATGAACTGCGTACTAATTCACGCCGTGGCATTGGTCTACCGCCAGATTAAGCCATCAAGGCAGGTGCCAACGCAAATCTATTACACAACATCAATTGTCTCTGGTGTATAGACGTAGACCATTAATTTTACATAATATGAAAAAATATAACCTAATGATATTAACTGGTAAGATCTTATTGGACCAAATAATTGAACCATGACGCGAAATTATTCGTTTGTCAAAATTTTCTTTAAGTAAATCAATTGTTGAGCACGCTATGTGGCATATGCCAACAAGTTAAGTGCCAACTGAAATTTTAGTCATGCCCCTGACCGTTCAGCAATGACAATATGCTAGGCGCATTAAAAATTATTTTTCTGTGTAACAGGATAAAACTGAGATTATAATAAGTACAGCAAACCAGAAAATACTGTTTTACTGTTGCTTGACCGATATTACAGACTCATAAAACCGTTATTACAAGCGATGAAACATGTAGGAAGGATACAATTATCGATTCGTTGAAAGTTACAGAATCGCTACTAACATCATTTTCTATTAATTTAAGTCTATCCATATTAATATGTTAAATCAAAGTAAATAAAACGCTACTATCAGCTGTTAAATGGACTATTAAATAGATCAGTGTTGCCAGCACATAATTTGGTAGAATGCGAACGGTCTTATTTTCCCGATATCGGCAAACTGGCTGCATTTCTCTTAGTTGTAACTTTAAAGATGAATTAATGAATTAAGCATTTGTGGGCTAGTTTATGCCAGACAAACGAAAAATTTCAAACTAACTTAATTTGAACCGTGGTGATACTCAATCAAACAACGCGTTAAAGTTGTTCAATCTTATTATGATCAAAATGCATATCGTGCACTTCGTGATATTTTTTTTTTGGTCAATTTAACCGTCCAAATGTTCGTACTATCGGAAAAATCGCGCAAACATTTGAACAAACCGGGTCTGTAGGAGCTGTGAAAACACCAGCACGAGCATGCGTACAGCTCATTCTGCAGAAAATATTGTTGATTTTCGCGATAGTGTGGCTGAAGAGCCGTCCACCTCAACTCGTCGTCGTGCCCAACAATTGCGCCTCTCACGCTCTTCGTTGATGAACATTATGCATAAAGACTTTTTTTTACATTTACACGCTTACATTTACACGCTTACAAGGTGCAATTGATTCCCGAACTAAAGCTTCTTGACCATGCCAAACATCGTGAATGGTCAGAGTGGTGGTAACAAACGGCACCAGTAGATGATAAATTTTCGAAAAAAATCATTTTCAGTGACGAGGCACATTTTCACCCCAGTGGATTCCTTAATAAGCAGAATTGCCGCATTTTTTGCGAATGATCACCGGGCCGTATTTTATAAAAAATGAGGCCAGTCAGGCAGTTGCGGTGAATGATGTTCGGTATCGTGAGATGATAACGAACTTTTCATATCCCGAGTTGGAAGATATGAAGATGGACAATATGTGGTTTCAACACATGCATCAGCAAACTGGAACGTCACCCAAACCCTCTTGTACGAAACATACTTAATTTTAGTGGCCACACTCGGTTGAGAAGAAGGGATACCATTGCCACCATCAGAGCGTTAAGTAGGTGATTTTACCGATATAATATGCGCATAATAAAATTTTTTGTCTAGCATTGGCTGGACTTAGTTAATTTATTGTATTTAGTATTAGGATTTGAATACTTATTGTTAGTTCACATTGTGAAGATTCGATTAATAAATAAAAGCTAAAAAAAAAATAGGATGGTGCCACGTGCCACACATCTGACAAAACAATGGCTCTTCTGCGCCGTATTATCTCACATGGTGGCGATGTCAATTGGCCGCCAAGATCATGTGATTTCACACCGTTGTACTTCTTTCTTTGAAGTTATTTGAAAGAAAAGGTGCACGTCGCTAAGCCAGTAACAATTCAAGAGCTAAAATATGAAATAATTCGACACATTAGCGGCATAGAACCTCAATGATGGATGCCTCAGCGCCATCGAAAATTTGTGCTATCGGATGGAGGAATGCCGTTGACCTCGCGACGGCCAATTGGCTGATATTTGGTTCCATACATAATTGAACCATACCAATATTATCATAATAAAAAGAATTGGCAATAATTCTTAAATAATTTGTGTTTTATTCAAAATCAACAACGGCTCTTAAAATTATTTCACTCACGGAAAGTTTATTTTACAAAGTCTTGAATTCGATGATGGTAAGGAAAACCAAAGGAAAAGAGAACCACTCTCTTTTCTCTTATCACCACCAAACTCAAGATTTTGCACAGTAAACTTTCCGTGTGTGAAATCGGTGATAAATATGATTTGTAAGCAATGATCTCTTACTAAAAGATCGCAATAAAAAACTAAAAATATCAATCCCACAAAAATCTTGTGAATTGTAACAAAAATCTTAACTTTAAATTGACACATCATTTTAAATTCAAAACACCAAATATGGTATAATACAAAAATGTACAAGTTTGCTATAAAAAATATATTAAAAGTGGTAGACGTCTAACCGCCAAATCGATAAAAACCTGTCTACACACAAGCAGCGGGGGTCAAGAAAAAAAATCTAAAAAAAGAAAGAAAAAAAGCATTTCGGTCAAATGCTATTGCTGGATTAAAATATTTACTGGTAGAAAATTCAATTTTGAAACAACTTTATTTTTACGAATGTACGACTATTTATGCATATTTAACGAAAACTTTCTAACGTGAAATGTTTTTCAACATTAGCAGCATTTAATCGCCTTAATTTGCTGTCTAAAGAACTGCGAAAGAAAAATCCGTGAAAATTCCCTTTAAAAATGTATAAAAATTGTTTATGATCCTCATAAATGAGGTACACAAATCTGCCATCGTAAACTGATTGATCTGCACAAAACTAGTGAGGAAACCAAAAACAACAGGGTGTCTGCGGCTGCTGAAAAAAAGAATTTTACTTTCTTAAGAATCCAGGCAGGCAGTTTGTCAGTCAGTTAAGAACGAAAATATCAAACCCACAAAAAGTTGCAGTTTTATAGCATTTTTGTTGTGGTATAATGAGGTGGGTTAAAAAGTTGCTACAGAGCAAAAATTTTTTTCTGCCCAGTGTCTCTATAAATTCAAGATATTATAAAGTGTATTGTCAACTTTCTCAGTGACTTTGCAAAGTAAACTTTCTGTGTGTGAAAGTTAAGATACAAAAACACAATATAGTGTAAACCAAGTGTGCCCAGACCTATGCGCTTGATGCTCAATTGTTTTTGTAAATGCGCATAGGTATAGAGCTGTGCTCTTTAGTACACTAATACTGCGCTCAGCACTAGCAATGAAAAATACACAAACAACTTTGTCTTATATATTTTTTTGTCGTTCTTCACTGCACACACACAAAAGCAAAGCAACACACTTTCTCATGTTTTGCTGGTAAACATTGATGACACCGATTATCAGTGTGAATTTTGTTTTTGTAAATGTTTTGCTTTTTACAACAAAAAAATATTAAATAAAAATAGTTTTTCCTTAAATGTATTGGTGTTTACTCTTCCATACAGAACTTGTGGGCACCACTGGTGTAGACGTATACATGTTATGGCAGATAAATTAGTCTGGTATGTGATGGATTAGAACATAAATTGTTGGACTAGAAATTGTTTTCATGTGTTCAACAGAAATGAAACAAAAACAGATATCAGTTTAATTTGACTGCGGCAAATAAATCAGCAAGGACAACAACCTGTAGTCGTTTTGTTTTGCGGTTGTCTATTACATATTATATTAAACATATTGAAGTCGGTGCTCTGTTGGCTTTCATACACGTAAAGAAAAATCAATTTAGAATATTGTTGTGGTAACATTAGTATTTGCTCTGTCATAATTTAATTTGTTGGCGCTAACCAGTGTATTATCATTTTTAATATAGTTTTGTCTACTATACACATAGTATTATTGACATTTTCACATTTTCATTGTTAAATTTCTATAATTTTAAAACATAGTTGAATACAATAATACTGTGTTAAAATATACTTTGAATATAACAATATATTTTGTTATGCTCAATAATAGACTATTTATCTTAAGATTAATGCAACACATGTGCGTATACAATACAAACTAACTATTGTTGATTTTGTGGAAATCATTGACATGTTCATTTGAAGTAATTTTAAATGAATAAATTTTTTGTCTGTGAAATTTTTAAGTTTGGTAATATTAAAAATATTCTGGCGAAAATAATTTCATCATAAAAATAAAGATTGGAAAAAAAGGTTTGCGTAAGAACTCATACTGACAAATATATTTATGTGTGTGCTTTAATAGATTTGAATTCCTGCTTATTTTTTACAGAGTTGCTGGCTAGAAGAAAAATTCATCAATATTTTCAATATACCAAACTATTTTCAAATTCATTTTATTCTTATATTATTTGTTGACATATTGATTGAAAAAGTAAATTGAATAAATTAGAAAAACCCCCCGTTTTTCCTTTTTAATTATAAATAGAAGTTACTCATATGTGTATGTGTACTTATGTTATCATAGAATATTGTGTCATCAACACTAGTATTGTACGATTGATCGTAACAATAGAATTTCCAGTGTTTCAATGATATGGTTGGCAGTGATTCTATATATGGTTGGGCATGACGTTAAAACTTTAATTTTTACAATAACAGTGTTAGGTATAATATAATTATTATAGCTTTCCCTAAATATATTGTTATATATTTTAATTTTGGTTCTTGGCTGTACTTAATTTTGTACATAAATTTCAGATTGAAACCATATTATGTGGTTGTGTTTAACCATATAATGCAACAATAGTATTTTGCCCTTAGAATATTATCATATCAATCATATTTTTTTTCTACGTGTATGTTTAATGCTTAAATGCAAAAATTCAACCTGTTCTCTGTGTTACATTTTGCGAAAATACTTTTTAACTTCGCCAAGAAAATTTTATAACACACTGTTCCATATATTTATGTTTTACAAAATACCACGTAGACTGCAACACAAAAAATAAAAAAAAATAGTTATTTATGAGCCACTGAAGGATGAACATACACATAAAATGGTTATAATATTTTTCTAGCCATTTCTAGAATCAATCGGGAGTGTGTAATAGTGTTTAACAAAAGTTTTATTACCATCATATAACCTGACAATCTTTACAATGCCATTATGCAAGCGAACATAAAGTATAAAAAAGGGAAAAGGAACATGATTTAACTATCTTGTAAGCGGTAGCGAGAGCGCGGCATTAAACACAAAAAAGAGTCTTAAAAAAAAATCTTAGTTGTGGCATTAACCACAGTGCAACAGTAATGAAATTGAAAATTTGTGGTTACAACAGCAGCAATAACGAAATTTTTTAACATGGAAAGTCTCTTTTTTTTTTTGTTTTCTGTTTGTGGCATTTTAAGAATAAGATTTTTTTTTTCGTTCTCTACGTTTTGAGACCTTGGCCTCTAAAAGGGCAGGCAGGAGAAGTAAGTAATTTTGTGGTTGCTGGTAAACAGCAAATATCGTACATTTATTCGATTGAAATTCAAGGACGTTTACGACTGGAAGTCATTGATACAGATGTAATAGATATTGTTTTGTTTTGCAATTTAAGGCAGCTTTATTCAGCTGGGGAATTCGCTTCGAATGGAAGGAATCTCATGAAATAATTTTGTTCATTTGTTTTTCTTGATTGTAAGTAATTAAGAATTTTTGATATATTTGAGTTATTCGTTTGGCGATGACAATTCTGAGAGAGCAGCTCGTGGAAGAAATACATCATCACTTGGTTTTGAAATAATTCTGAAATACGAGGGCGGATTTATACTAAAGCTAACTAGGTAGGAAATATTTTTTTTCAAAAGCCATTTATTTTTTAACATAGTCTTATTTTAGCTCAATACAATTACACGTAAAAAAATATATGGTTGCTTCAACAATATTCTAAGGGCAATATACTATTGTTGAATTATATGGTTGTAACTAATAATACTATATTGTTATATTTAAAACGCCATTCAGATGATACACCATAGTATTGTAAAAAACTCATTTTATAGGTAACATACTATATTTGGGTTTAAAATTGGTTTAATAATAAGAAACCATAGCATTTTTTAAACGAAACATTCATACTTTTCTCATATATTCGTGTAACCATATTAACCATATTAATGTCATAAATATAGAACCATATATATATATATATATATATATATATATATATATATATATATATATATATATATATATATATATATATATATATATATATATATATATATATATATATATATATATATATATATATATATATATATATATATATATATATATATATATATATATATATATATACATAATTTTATAATACTTATTATAAAAAATAAACACAAATAATTAGAAAAAATAATCGGGTGGCATCTTAACGGAACTAATGTACAAGTTTCTTCTTGGAAGTTGAAGTATCCATTAGCTGTAATGAAAGAAAAATAGTTATTAATTATTTTGTGCGCGATTGCAATTTTAACAGACATCTTTAACCATATTAATATGATTGCATGTATTGTTGGATTCACCATACATATTTATATTTACATCTTAATATCAAACTTACCTATTTATTATTCCGAATACTCCATATATATTTCTTCGACCAGTTATCGTTTTTTCTTCTTTTTTTTTCAATATAGCTGACAAATACATATGTAACAAATTTTGTTTTAAATTGAAAACACATAAAACACTTTCTTGTTTCCAAAGGTAAAAGCAAACTGAAAAAATATTGTATACATGCAAAAAAGGCAGTTTAAAATATGGTTACAGCAACATTAGTAAATGCACCACAACAATGAATCTTATTGTTAAAAACAGTCTATTATCGTTTTAATCATAGTTTGCCTCCCCATAAATGTGTTTTGGTTTCCATTTCCGTAACTCTATTGTTACCGTCTATCAATTCCAGAATATGGTTGCAAGCAATGTTAGTATTGTGCGTAATTTTTTTTTTAAATTACAAAAGCTTTTATTGCACCTAATACTAAAATATTATTTTTTATCATGTCTATGAAACACTTACTCACATATAACATATTCAAGTTCACAGAATAAACTTACTATTGTCAACATTAGTTTTGTGGTTAGTTTTCTGATTTTGTTATAAAATGGATATGTGTTTTGTTTTAAATTAAAAAAATTTTGTGCTGATCTAAAAACTAAAGCAAAGAAAGCGGAAAATTGAAACTGTGCAAAAATACATATAAAGCGTATGAAGAAATCAAAAGGTACGTTAAAATGTTATTATTTGTATGTATGTTGTAATCAACAATGCTATGATGAAGTCAACCATATTGTCGGACAACCATATTATGGTTGTGCCCAACAATACTATTGTTACAACCAAAATAATTTTAATGACTAACCATACTATTGTTGGTAACAACCATACTATGTAACATCCAATCATATTACTATGGTTATATAAGATTTTTAAATATACAATTGTTGTCAAAATACTTAACAAATGTATTCTTATTTTAGCTAGTAGATGCTAAAACCAGTTGAAGTTAAAATCATTTGCAATTGTGAAACCTGATTATATTTTGCGAATTAGTCTTAATTATTTAAAAACTAAAAAATATATTATAATCATTTATAGTTTTATTTTATATTATTATATATATGTATATTGTAGCACATAGTTATTTGTAAATAAACAAAATAGTATGGTTTATCGAGGAATGCCGTTTATTTAATTAATATGGTGAAAGAGGACAAAAATATTATTCTATATCAATAACGCTATTAAGACATTGAATGGTTGTTTAATAAAATTAATATGGTAATATAATGGTTAGCATAATAACAGGGTTGGTATGACATTATTATGGTAACTTTTACTAGGGCTGTGGTTATTCACAATTATAACAATGTTAAACCAGAATATATTGTGGTTTTTTATAAATTTTTTTATTTATTTTTTAACTATAATGAAGCATGTCAATGGTGTTTCGTATATAGCAATATAAAATTATCAGTACCAAGCATATAATTCAACAATAAAATGTTGCCCTTTGAATATTGTCAAGTCAACCATATATTTTTTTCTCCGTGTATCAACGACTAGAATGAAAATATCGTTCATGTCGGCAATAGTAAGTTTATGTTGTAAATTCACTTTTGTAAACAATTATTTTAGTATTGGGTGTGACAAAAGCTATCGTTGTTTTTAACAAATTTTCACAATTGTTATTATTGTACTCGTATATAACCATACCTTAAAATATATAGATGTTAACAATAGAATTACGGAAATGCACACAATAAAATATTTACAGAGAAACAAACTATAATTATGTTGATTATCCAATATTGCATAATGTTATAGAATAGATACTAAGGTTGTTGCAATCATATTTCGAATTGTCTTTTCTCTGCGTGTAGTAAGATAATATTCCAACTGGTTTTGGGAACCTGTCAAAATACGTGTTACTTTCGGCAATCACTTCTTCGTTTGAGATGAAACTTTTTCCTGCGAGCAATTTTTTTAAGTTTGCTAACAGGAAGAAGTCACTAGGAGCTAAATCTGGACTATAGGATGGATGATCAACCCATTCGAAGTGTATTTCACGTAATTTTAGCATCGTATCTAATGCTGTGTGAGCTGATGCGTTGTCTTGAAGAGAGAGCATTGGTCGTTTTTTCTTGATTGCGTCAATCCATTGATCAAATAATGCACGATAATACATTCCAGTGATTGCGTATACTTTTTCAGATAATCGACAAGCAATATTCCGTAAGCATCCAAAATAGAGTGGCCAGCCGATTTCACTGTTTTCGCCTTCTTCGGAGCACTTCCAGCAGCTTCCACCCATTGTTTCGATTGATTATATGTTTGGGGTATGTAGTGGTGAGCCCACGTTTCATCACCAGTTATTAGTCGATGCCAAAAATCAACAGAATTACGCTTTATCATGTCCAAACACCTTTATAAAGTGGTCTGTCCAACTGGTTTTTGTTCGACACTGGGCAAACGCGGCACTCATCTTGCCGATAGCTTTTTCATATGCAGCACACACTGCGAATTTGCTCCAGTCAGTCAA
Organism: Thecocarcelia acutangulata; assembly: GCA_914767995.1. Classification (NCBI taxonomy): domain Eukaryota; kingdom Metazoa; phylum Arthropoda; class Insecta; order Diptera; family Tachinidae; genus Thecocarcelia; species Thecocarcelia acutangulata. Next base: position 95,943,594 of record OU612097.1, on the reverse strand, counting down.
TAGAGTAATTTCTTCATCCCGCGGGAAATTACAATGACCTCAGCTTGGAGATTCCCCTTCATATTCAACCATTTTGTCATCAACATGAAAATGTTGCGAACGAAGTGATCCATTGTCGTGATCAGTTTGAAGGCATCTGAATTGGCATCACCTTATTCAGAGTGAAAAATATAAATATCATTGATTAAATCCCTCTAAAAGCTAAGTTTCTAACAACGCAGCTGCTGCTGGTTTCTTATGTATTGTTATGAAACTATTGAAAAAAAAAATTATTAACTGTTTTACTAGTTTGATGTCTTTCTTTTATTAAATTTGTTTGCTTTGATGGAGCTTTCTTCATGTCTTTTTAAGCAATCCATTAGCAATTTCATTGAATTTGAAGTACTTAAATATTTTAAAACATTGCAAGAGTATTTTACTAGATATTTGTTTTCATTAAAATCATGAAAAAATCTTTCACAATACAATATAATTCCTAGAAATTTCTATGCGATTTAATACTACTTAAAAAACTATCCCTTTGGAATTAATGTTGCTGCCTAGTATTCAAATTATTCGTTACATTAAACACTTAATTACTTAAGAACAGCATATGAAAATATTTTACATAATTTGATAACTTAATTTACTTTAAAGAAAATAATAATAATAAAAAAAAAAAAACAAAGTTCTTTACAAAAGTAACTTGAAGATGCAACAATAACTAAAATTCTCAGCGACCAGATTGGCTCCATTTCAAAGCTTTGAAAAGAATGTACCGCTCATGTAATCAGCTTTTTAAAAAGGAATTAAAATAGCAACACAACTTTTGGACAAGTAATTGTTCAAAATAAGTTTATAAAAAAGATTAACAATAAAACAAAAAAAATTAAAAAATTGCATATTGCTGGTAAAGCGCTTACATTTATTAAGGCTGGCCAAAAACCATTTAAATGACCTTCGAAAATTAAAATACTAGAGAACAGCATGTACAATAAAAAATTTTGATTTTTGCCCATACCAATATTTTTGTCTGCTGTACATTGTTGGCAACAACAACAAACAAAAACAAGCAACAAAACAAACAACTTGAAGGTTTTGTTTTTACTTTTGCAAATTAACAACAAAAATGAAAAATGTTAACAACAACTTTATATACATACATGTAAGTATGTATGTAAGTAACTGGCTGAGAATAAAAGTGAGTATGTGATTGCTTTGTTGTTGTTGCTGTTGTGTTTGAAAATATTTAAAACAAAAGACTTAAGAGAGCAACTTGATGTTTGTAGTGCCAGCTTCTTGTTGTATTTTAAACAGCTGATGACAATAACAACAATGCAAACAATAACGTTTAAAATAATTACGCCGCTCATGATGTGGAAGATGATGACGATGATGATATAGATAATGATTGTATTATAAACAATTATTTATTGCTTTTTATTTGACTGTTTAAATATCTGTTCTGTTGCACATACATATACTTATATACATACATACATACATACATATATCTGCATGTATTGATCGCTTTGTAGTGTTTTGTGAATATGAGATTATTTGATGATTACCTTAATGTCAAGTTTTGCTGCTACCACGGCTTATGTTATGTATGTGGCACCATCAAGGTGTCCATCATTTATTTAAATTTGCATTCTGTTAAATGCCTTTCAACATCAGCCTGCATAAAAAAAGAAATATATGTGAAAAAAAATTTCCTAAAACAATAGCTTGTTGCAGGTTTTAGTTTTGTTGTTGTTAAAGTTTATTTTCTTCATACCATCAAATCGATCTGTGTGACATTTTTACAGAAAAAAAACGAGAGAAAAAAAACAAAGAAAGAAAAGAGGAAAAATACGGTTGTCTGAATATAAAATAGTTTTGTCAACAAAATCATTTATTGGTTGAGTGAAAGAGATCTTTCGTGGTCTATATGCTTAGCCTATAAAATATAATATTTGTTTTATATATGGTATTATCTCTCTCTACGAAAACTTATCTATAAGCAAAACGACTTGATAGAAATTATAAATGGAGTTATTTGTTATAATTAAGAATTTTTAAGGCCGTTTTATAGCTTGCTGTAAAGCTAGACGGAATTTTAGCTAATGCCAATCTTACCACCAAGCCGATATATGGACTCTAATTTACTTCTTAATATAAGGCAGCTACTAGATATATTTTGATTTTGCTCTTTTAAATTCGCCAATTTTTTGTTTTAATTTTCAGCAAAAAGGTGCATACGAGTATTTTTGAAATTTTTAGAACCATTTTTTATAATTCTTCAGAAGATCTAACAAAAAATTAAAAAAATCGTCATGAAAAAATAAGAAAAGTATTTTTTTTTAAAATAAAGTAGTATATAGTAAAAAAACCACATATAGTTTCTTTTGCATAATAAATTCAAAACCGCTTTACGGTAGAATATTTATTGGGAGAAACATGGAAGATATTTGGCAATTAGGTTATTAAAATAATCATTCAATCAGTCGGTCAACGAATAAATGATTAATTAATACTCAATCAATCAATCAATCAATCTTTAAGTCAATCAATTAAGAAATCAATCAAGCATACAATCAATCAAGCAATCAATCAAGTAAAAATTCAAGTGTTCAATCAGTGAATCAATCAATCAATGAATCAACCAATCAATCAATGAATGAAACAATCAATCACTCAATTAGTCAGCCAATCAATCAAAAAATTAATCAGTTAACCAATCCATCATTCAATCAGCTACGCAACCACTCAATCAGTCAATAAATCAGCTAATCAATCAATCAATAAATTAACCAATCAATCAAACTATCAATCAATCAACCAACCAATCAATCTATACATAAATATATTATTTAAACAATGAATCAGTAAATCAGTCAACTAAGCAATCAACTATTCAATCAGAATATTAAACAATCCATCAGGAAATCAATCAATCAATCAGGTTATCATTCAGCTTTGTTTTCAACCAATCAACAATCATTCAATCGCCAACTAGTCAATCAATCAATCAACAAACCCAAGCCAAGTTCAAAACAACGTTGTTTTGAAAAATGTTATGGAAAAGGTTTTACAACGAGTCCAGCGCTGCAAAGATAACAGGTGTTTTTTTAATAGAGCGTCATTCAATTTCGGTATTTTTATTAGATGATCAAAAATGTTATTGTTTTTATTCACTTTTTCTTATCATGGATCAGTACTTAAGGTTTGACCCCTATATATAGATTCTACCGAAACTAGAAAAAGAGAAAGGTGAAAATGTGAGTAGTATTTATGGACATTTGACTAGAACTTTCCAATGTTACAATTGACAGGCAACACTTCTGCAGTGAGAAGGCGCCCCGTGTAGCTGCACAACAGATTCTGTCTGTAATGTGTTGCTTGCAAATGGATGACCACAAATGAATGATCCTTGGGCGATGATCGCGTGTTACGTAAAAATATGTGCGTTTCGCGAACAAGGTCCCTAATCAGAGCAAAATCCATTGTGGTGGCGGAAAAACAGAGAAACGCACTCCATTTGGCGGTGATTCTGAAATGAGTCAATACAGTTGGATACCCTGCTGTCACCTATAAGCTTCTTCGCCTTGTTCTACACACAAAATAGATTTTGAGGCACCAGCCCAAACATAAGAGTTGTATTTCATTTTCTGTCGGCTATAGGTGGTATGAAAAATAAGGAGATCGGATGGAGTGGAGTACTTCTTACCCCGTTTCAGAAAACCCACACCTGAGTGCTTGTTTAGGGGCATAAAAAAGTGTTCAGTTCAGTGAACATTACACTGATTTTTCATTCCAAGAATATCAAGAGAATCTGATCCCTCAATCCATGCGATTAGATGAGGCAGCATTTACGGTCATGAGTTTGTGTGTTAATAGACAGCACTGGGGGTTAAAATTGAACCTGTTATTACGTCCTCATTCGGAGACTCGACGTTTCTTGACATCGATCTCTAATAGATTGGTTCTTAACTGAATAAGTTCAAATAACAAGTACTGCTGCCATCTGCAAATAGGGTTGGAAGTTTGATATAGAAGGTCATGAAGAACAAACAAGAAGTAGAGTAGGAAAACTGTGTACTCCTGAATTAACTTTGAACTTTTTGATGAAAGCCTAGCTATAATAACCCGCATAGTTCGATCCCTGAGAAAGTTTAAAATAAACCGATCATCACTGGCACCAAAAGCAATAAGTTTGGACAGTAATGCACCATGCTACACTGTATCTAGTGCTTTGGAAATATCCAGAAACACAACTTTACTTACATCGAAATGATGGATCGAGTAGAGCGAATATGTTGTATAATTTTTTGAATGTTAAATATAAATAAAATAAAAAATATACATTATTACATATATATCATTTAAAAACGATGCTTAATCGTGTCTAACATTTTTTTTTTCGAATAAGTGGAATTATTTTGCGTATTTTCTGTAAACAAGTTTACATTTTATATATTTCCCAATCTGAATATACATTAATAAAAGAGTTGTTAGGTTTTTAAGTTCCACTTGGGTAGTTTCCAAATTTATTGCAAAACGGCTGAACAAAAGCTGTACACCTAATAATATTTTTCTTTTGATTATAATGATTCTTAAACCGTTTATCTCTCTAGAGCGAAAATAACGAAATTTTGGTACCAAAAAAAATTTAAAAAAAAAGTTTTTTGGGTTTATCTCCCTAAATAAGCCTCCTAGAGCAAAAATAACAAAATTTTGGTACCAAAAAATAAATTTTTTTTTTTTTTTTCAAAACAGAGTTTTTTGCGTTTATCTCCCTAAATAAGCCTTCTAGAGCAAAAATAACGAAATTTTGGTAGCAAAAAAATTTTTTTTTCAAAAAAGAGTTTTTTGCGTTTATCTCCCTAAATAAGCCTCCTAGAGCAAAAATAACGAAATTTTGGTACCACAAAAATTTTTTTTCAAAAAAAGTTTTTTGCGTTTATCTCCCTAAATAAGCGTCCTAGAGCGATAATAACGAAATTTTGGCACCAAAAAAAATTTTTAAACAAGAATAACTTTTAAAATTGGCACAAAAATCCCATAAATATTCTATGACTTTTAATATTAATGATAGATTTTTCGACCTTTATAATTGTTAAATAAAAATGTCGGGAATTTTTCGACCTCAAGCTCGAAAAATTCATTTTTATTCTATTTTTATTTTTATTCTATGATTTTCTAATACAGTTCGATGAATTGACCCTATAGTTCTATTATGGATTAAATGTGTTTACACCGGCACTTCTTAAAGTAGCACTTGAATGAAACAACAAAACAAAAAAATCTTTCAATAAATTTTGTAATATTAGAGAACTTTTCCCCCGCCCCACTAATACAACTGACAAGAAAAACTGTTAGAATACTGAATAATATTACAAGCAGCATCTATGAAAACACAAGATGATGACTGCTGAATGCTAAAAGCAGCACAAAAGAATAAAACATGCAACATCAAATTTAAACATATCGAAATGTTCTTCTGAATCGATTAAAACAAAACATTTAAAATAGTTTTTCTATTTGCTGGCTTTTAACAACTTCCTTTTGGTCTCCAGAATTATGCAGCAAATTCCCAACTTGCTTGTCGTTATTTTTTCAAACCAAAAACAAAAGGAAGAACAAAAACTTTCAGATTCATAAGTTTCCATTTTCTGTTTTATTTTTCTTTCCCCGTTTGTAGTATTTAGCACAGCACTACTGGACAACAACAAAAATGAATGAAAATAAATATGTGACAGAAAAGAAGCTGTCACAATTTTATTACAAAAAAAAAAAAAAAAAAAAAAAAAAAATTATAATAATAAAAAAAAGAATCATAACTTTTGAAAACTGAAACATAAAAATTGAATATGACTAAAACTTGTGTTTGGTAAATCCATGAAGCTTTTAGCTCAATCAAAGTTACACTCATGGAAAACCCGTCATAACTGTGATGTATTTAAACATCAATACAAAGCCAAATTTTTCACCCCATAACACTTTTGATCGCTGTGATGTCAACAATTATATCAGTTGCTATAATTACCAGTAGCGATATAACAATTATTTCATCAATAAAATATCATACTGACATCATGGGTTGCTTTATCGAAATACAGCTGATGGTACCGTTTTTGTTGCCTTTTAACATTTTTCGTGTGAAAAATTCTTTAGTGCGTGCGCGGTGCACTTTTTTTAAATTTCGTTGGCATCAAATCATATTCAACACAACTTTTCGTTTTAATGTAAGAAAAAAGTTTATACAAGTATCCAAAATTTTTGTATATCATTTTATAGAAATATTTCGTTTTATAAAATTTGTTACTTTTAGAGTATATTTTGCCATTAAACGATCAAGACAAGTTTGTCAAATATTACAATGAAATCAGATACTGAATAGTGCAATTCGTATTTATGAAGACGCGTGAATTCGTTTGCTTTAGTAATTGATAAATTACCAAAATATTAATTAAATTAAAAAAGTTTTCAAAAGTTCTGGCAAATTTTCGTATATTTCAATAAATTCTTTAAAAGACACCCTCTTAACTATTTTTCACTGTTCGCGTACGAAAACAGAAATGAAGTTTTTACGGTGTTTGATATACTTGCTATTACACGAGTTTGATGGCTTGTAGGGCAATTCTGTATCTTTTGATGATCCGATAATTGTAAATTTCTTCGACATATTTTATCCCTTGCAGTAACGATTGTATGCTCCAGCAATATAATTTTGACGACGTATAGGCAAAAAACTAATAGCTGATTTCGGTCCACAGTGAATATAATTAAATAATGTTGCTGAATAAAAAAGTTGATAAAATATCGTTATAATTATTGCAAAGATGCCATTGTCTTAATAAAAATGTCAGAGTCGTACTAGAGGCTAAGTTTGACAAACTCAAGTTCTAGCTATTGAACGAATTTGATGGCATGCCCTCAATCGGTGTTAAGCACACCTCGCACCAACTAACGAATTTTTCACAGAAATAATTTTAAAAGCACCAAAAACGGTGCCAAACGCGCCGAATTGACAACGCTGCTTGTAGCTAAATTTTTAATGCCCAGCTTTGCCAGGATGAGGATTTTATCGTAATTTTTAAGATTTTACAAGCAAAATAAGATTTTAAGATATTTTTGTCATAAACAAGATTTTTGAGATTGTGTGAATCCGTCAACTATTTCCGAATATCTAATAAAGTTTAACTTCTTCCATTAAATAAGACTTGAAATAAATTAATACTTTTTAATATTATTTATGCAAAGAAATTTAATTGAGTTGACTATTTGCTTTAAATTTTTGTTTCCTCTCTTTATTATGTTAGAATAACTAACCATTTTAATCGCAATTTTTTTCTAAAATTGGGATTTTCTTTTTGAAAAATTAAGATTTGTCAACCAAAATTTCTGGCAACACTGCCGCATATAATGACTAAATAGGTATATTTCTTTTCTTTCTGGCTAAGTTTTGTGCAAACAAGAAGAGCAAGCATAAGTTTTTTTTTATTAAAAAGAGATGAAAATTTACCAAAAGTACGGGAAGCAGAAAGCCAAAATTTCTAGCCCCAAAAAGGAGCATATGCTGTGTTTTGATGCGGCAACTAAAATTTACATTCCGTTTTGCAAAAAAATAGAATGAGTTTTACTCATGCTTAAGGCCTTTCGCACATAATTTTATTTAATAATAATATAATAATATTGAAATCATTTGTATATAAGCTGATTCAAATTAAATTTCTTTCTTTGTTGTTGTTTATTTTTCAAACAGCTGATTGTTTAACTACTTGGCCAAACTAGCCCGAAGAATAAGTACGAACTGTTTCGTGCAAGAAGAAGAAGCATGTTGTTCTCGCAAAAGTGCTCTCATTAGCCCAATTTTAAAGTACGGGAACGCTTTGCGTGTGAAATTGGGATCCCGCGTGATCCGAAAGTAGTGTAATACTACATTTACACCAACTCAAAATCTAGTAGATTTGAATTAAAATCTACAACGAAATCGCTATCGTTTACACCACCAGTTTTTGGCATCTAACAAGATTTCATTTTCACAAAAATAATTTATGCATGCGGGTTTGACAATACAATATTATCAGAGACTGAATACACCAGCACTAAAGTGTATATTCTTGGTGCCCAGAGACTGCATACACCACATTATAGTGCAATTTTTGTTGCAGCGTAGTATTTTTAGGTACTTTTTGCAAGAAATCACAGTTGCATCGCTTAGTACTGAGTAGATTTCAGGAGATTTCGTCATAAAGTAGACTTCATTTTGTATGGGAAAGTTTTTAAAAATCTAGGTTTGGCTTTGATGTAAATAGACTATAAAGAGACACACCTAATGTCATCAATATAATGTGTACTATTATCGTTCATTTATATATAACTACAAATTGACATCAATATGATGTATATTTTGCTACCTTGATAAAAATTAATTTAAATTTTAAAATTAATAATAATTTTAATAATAAAATTCCCTTTCAACAATAAATATTATTACACTTACTTACAATTTTTTAAAATAACTCTTGACAAATTAGATGTATTGTAATTATTAATAAAATGTATCGGGTGGTTAAATTTCAAGGGCCGATGTTGAATGTGAACCACACCTAAACGCCAAGTCTTTTTTCCGAATTTTATTTGACATTTCTCTATTTCAGACTTATTCAATTTGGCACATGGAGAGATACACAATCCAACAACGTGTTAAAGTTATCCAGACTTATTATGAAAATGGGCGTTCAAATCAAAATGCATATCGTGCACTTCGTGATTTTTTTGGTCAATTTGATCGTCCAAATGTGCGTACAATCGCAAAAATCGTGAAAAAATTCGAGCAAACCGGGTCTGTAGAAGATGTGAGAACACCAGTGCATGCTCGTACAGCTCGTACTGCAGAAAATATTGCTGCTGTTCGCGATAGTGTGGCTGAAGAGCCGTCCACCTCAACTCGTCGGCGTGCCCAACAATTGCATCTCTCACGCTCGTCGTTGATGAACATTATGCATAAAGACTTGCATTTATACGCTTACAAGGTGCAATTGGCTCAAGAACTAAAGCCTCTTGACCATTCCAGACGTCGTGAATGGGCAGAATGGTGGCAAGAAATGGCAACAGTGGATGATCAATTTTCGAAGAAAATCATCTTCAGTGATGAGGCACATTTTCACCTCAGTGGATTCGTCAATAAACAGAATTGCCGCATTTGGGCGAATGAGAATCCAAGAGTGACTGTCGAAAAACCAATGCACCCACAAAGAGTGACTGTTTGGTGCGGTTTATGTGCTGGCGGCATCATCGGGCCGTATTTTTTCCAAAATGAGGCCGGTCAGGCAGTTACTGTGAATGGTGTTCGCTATCGTGAGATGGAAGATATGGCTGTAGACGATATGTGGTTTCAGCAGGACGGTGCCACTTGTAACACAGCTAACGAAACAATTGCTCTTTTGCGCAACAAATTCAATGGCCGTGCTATCTCACGTAATGGCGATGTCAATTGGCCGCCAAGATCATGTGATTTGACACCGTTGGACTTTTTTCTTTGGGGTTATTTGAAAGAAAAGGTGTACGTCGATAAGCCAGCAACAATTCAACAGCTAACGGATGAGATAATTCGGCACATTAACGGCATAGAACCTCCATTATGCCTCAGGGTCATCGAAAATTTGGACCATCGGATGGAGGTGTGCCGCCGTGGTCGCGGCGCTTATTTGGCCAGTATTTTGTTTCATGCATAATTGAGTAATACCAATATGCCATAATAAAATAAAATTACAATAATTTCTTAAATAGTTTGTGTTTTATTAAAAATCAACATCGGCCCTTGAAATTTAACCACCCATTATTATGGAATTGATGGCACACCATTCTAGCATTGATGATACTCAGTATATAACAAAATTTTCTGATGACTTTTGTAATTGAGATTGATGTCAGTTTTCATATTACTGATGATTATTATAATATTGATAATATATAATATTGAGCTCACACCTGTGACAACTTGGCGTCATCAATATGAAGATGCTTTTTTCTATGAGTGTAAACTTTTCTTCAGCTCTATTATTTTATACATACATACGTATGTACATATGTGCAAGTGAATGTTTGTGAAGAAAGCCATACCGCGCGTATTCATCACTTTTTTGCACTTAATTGAAATACCAATGCGTTGCATGGATCTAATGGTGCAACAACATGGCCATCTCTTCTTTTGTCCTGTATTTTTTTTTTCTTTTATTTCGTGTATTTTTGTATGTTGTACATGATTTTCAGTAATGCAACTTATATGTAGTTTTTAGTTGCATATACATGTATGTACCTCAAAGTGTTATTTAGCATTTTTTTATATTTTTTTATTTTATATGTTGCCTTGCTGTTGGGCAAAAAACAAAAGCAAAAAAAAAAAAAATTCATTTTTGCTAGAAATCTAGTAAAAATTGTTCATGCCACCACGTCTGTATATACAGCATAAGTGCATGTGTGTGTTAGTGCGTTTGTGTAAATTTGTTCATGTCCATATTGTACGTGTAGAATATGTTAAAAATAAATATGTATGACTAACATTATTTACTTTTTCTTTATTTCTGTTACTTTTGTTTTTGAGAGATTTTTTTTTATTCGTTTTTGATCGTCCACTGCTTCACTTAAAAGCTCAAGTGTGTGGTATGTTCTCAAGTGTGAATTTTATGTAGCTGCTAGTTTTTGATGACTTCTTGTGTGGCAGCAATAATGTTTGCAGATATGAAAGGCCACAATATGCCACATGCAACAATCTACATTGAGTAACAACTGTCATAATGGCTGAGTGAATGATAGAAGTTATGTTAATTTGTTTTATTAAAAAAAAAAAAACAACAACTCTAAAAACATACTCACTCAGTTTCAGATAAAATGGAAGAGTATCAGCTTTCAGCTTTTTAAGGGTTTCAAATATTGTAATTATTTGCAAATGATTTGTCCTGAGTGCTGCCCAGCTCTTAGTGTTAAAGCTGTCTCTGGAGTATAGTGGTGGATCCATGTCTCATCAACAGTTATGAAACGACGCTTAAAATCCCTTTTATTTCGTTTGAAACAATATAAACAAGCTTGAGAAATGTTCATTCTGATACGTTTTTGGTCGACTGTTAACAAATACGGCACCCATCTTGCAGAAAGCTTTTCCATCTAAAGTTCTTCATGCAAAATTAAATGGACTCGATTATTTGAGATGCCCATGATATTAGCTATTTCACGCACTTTTATTCGTCGATCATTTATTACCATTTCAGGCATTTTGGCTACAATTTCTGTTGTTGGGGCTGTTTTTGGACGTCCACTATGTGGTTCATCTTCAATGCTTGTACGACCACGTTTAAATTCAGCAACCCAATTTTTTACTGTTGCATAGGAAGGAGCACTTTCACCTAACACATTCACCATATCATTATGAATTTCTTGTCCCGATAAACCTTTTTTATGTAAATATTTAATGACACCACGCATTTCTAATTTTCCCATTGTAAAAAAATCGCTGGTGTGTCTTTTGTGAACACCTGTTTCTATATGAAGGAGTTACCAGATCGAAACAAAATTTAACATATGTTCATAGCAGAGATGGAAGTTACCAAAACACTTGACTTTTTTCTGTTTATACCGCGTTTTTTGTGCTAGGCTAAAAAGTTTTTTCGTACCATGCTCATACAACTCGTTTTGCAGAAAATATTGCTGCTGTACGAGATAGTATGGCTAGAGAACCCCCTCTACCCGTGTCTAACAATTTGTTTGTTTATTTTATTTATATATTTACTTATTAAAATTCACCTCTAACGCTCGTTGTTGATGAACATTATGCATAAAGACTTAAAAGATGCCATTGGCTCAAGAATTAAAGACTCTGGCAAAATGAATACGGCGATTTTTTAAAGTTTTCACAATCGCAAAATTCAAACTTGCAATTTAAGTACATAGCGTTGGTCTTAGATAGAAAGTTTCTAACTGGCATTTTCACCGAATTTGAGTTTTTAGTGATTTGATTACCTTTTACACAAATACACTTTGTCACAAAGATTTAAAGGAATAGTTGCATGAAGTAACGAGCTTAGATGCAATTATATAAAGGTTACTACACTGAAAGAATTATGCGTCATATATTTAATGAAAGTGTTTCATTAAATATTTTTCATTAATTCAATGAAAATTTTTCACAATATGCATGAAACTTCATATATGTTATGAAATAGTTCCATCAGAATGGTTTCATTAAGTTTCAAAGTTTCATTAAAGAAAATCATTGGATTTATGACTACAACAAAATTTATTTATTTTTTTTTTAATTCTTTGAATTTTGGTAAGATATGGGCATTTAATAATCTTGAGCTACAGTTTAAAAAATGTCAAGTTTTTTTTTATTAAAATGTAAGTTTTATGAGTTTCATAATTCCAATGAAATAGAATTCATTAGATCAATGACAAATAAATTTCTAGCTACCGAACTTGGGTATGTATGTACATATGTGCATGTACTCAAATCAGCACAATAATAGTTTAAAAACTTTAAATACCAGTGTATTGAAGTCATTTGAATTAATAAAATCGGTTTTATTTGGTGAATACTTGTTCAACATTTTCTTTTATCATAATTAGGTACAATTTCACAAAAGCAAGGAATAGTATTGTTTGTGTAATGAAATAAAGTATCAATGAATAAATGAAATAGTTCCATTGATCTTATTACGTACATTTGTGAACATATTTTATTAATGTGTGTTATGGTATTATTTCATTAAACAAATGTAACTATTTCATTGATTTAATGTAAATTTTTCAGTTGCTCAATGAATAATAAAATTAAATAAATGAAATAATTTCATTGACCTTATGAAGGAGTTTCATGTTTTTAATGAATATATTACATTAGTACAAAGAAGTTATTTCATTAAATAAATGTTACGTTTTCATTAATTTAATGTACAGTTTTCATGTGCTTTATGAAATTGAGTCTTTGATCTAGAGAAATTATTTCACTAATCATATGATTTGTCTTTCATATTTTTAATGAAAATAAGTCATGTTTCTTATTAAAATGTTTCATTACTTTTATGAAGGTTTTCATTAAAATAATCTAATGAAATTTGTTTCATTATTTCTATGAAAAGTTACAATGGTTGAAAAATAATGAAAAAATTCATAAAAGTAATGTCAAAATTCAGAGAATTTCTGAACAAAATTTTTTCAGTGTAGATGATATGTACAGTTTCTATTATGGTTTTTCCTTATCTTGTAAAATTGGAATAATGTATGTTACAGCCTTTCTACATGCCTTTCCAGCGATACAAGGAAGTAAAATTGCTTGCTTACAACCGAAATAAAATGGCCCCCGCTTTACCAAATTCTCAAATTGTGTTCGAATATAATAATTACGATTTGCTTGATAATTAATAACTTCATTTGAAAACAAAATTGTGAAACAAAAACACCAAAAAGTACTCGTTTAACAGTAATAAGCAATTAAAGAGCTCTTAAAAATTGTTGAAATTTTGACTTAAATTCAAAGCTCAAGTCCTTTTAACTGCTGGAGATATTTTAGTTGCTTTTGCTTTAACAGGAAATTAAAATACTTTTTACAATGTTGCAACAACCTTTAACTACAACAGAAGTTGTTGTTTTTGTGTTGTTAGTGTATCATTTGTACGTGACAATTGTTTGCAACTTGTTATTAATGCCATCATTTGGCTGGAAGTTATATTGATACTCTTTCCACAAGTTTTGTAGCAAGTGGTAACTTACAGTGTCGGTAGGTAAGCAAGATGTGTGTATGTGTGTTTCTATATGTGTGCAAGTATTTATGTGGCATTAGCAGCCGCCAGGCCCTTAAAATAAAGTTGCTGTTTGTGTCAATGTTGCTGTAGCAGTTAATTTTTCCCATTATCGCAACTTAGACTTACAAACATATATACAGACATATGTACTCGTAAGTATAAATATTTTTAGCTGCTGAACGTTGCCTACAAGTCCACAAAGCAAAAGACTTACCGACAGACAAACGTACTTAATACTATATTTCATATTTAATAAATTTTGCTCTATTCTCATTGTATTGCAAACCATACTAGTATATATGTATATATGTTTATGTGCATATGTGTTTGAGGCCTCATTTATATCATTTAATAGTTGCTGTCGTACCTTCTCTTCTTTTTCTCCTTCTTCTTCATCTTCTTCTGAACCAAGCTAGTTGTTGCATGTTAACTGGTATGTTGTATGGTATGCCCAAGTTACGCACGTGCTTTTGAGAGGAGTTTGTCATATACAAAAAAAAAAAAAAAAGTTCACAATACTCGTATACTCACAAATCGTAAAGGAACGTTGGCCACTAAACGATCCAGACTTTTTGAAGAAGACACGAATTGTTTTGTAATTGAGCCCTGCGTTAATTACTCAATGTGTGTTCGTATTGAATGGAATATGAACCAGAGGACAGACTGACCAGCTTGTTGGTTTGCAGCGTTTTCTAAATGATTTCTGATAAAACAAGACAAAAGTGAAAACGTTAAGAAGAATTATGTTCTATAAACTGGGTTGAATTGTCATTCAAATGTCAAATTAATAATGAAGAGAAAAACAATATGAAAGTGTTACACATAAATTCTCGCTATAAAAGCGCTGCACAATTCGCCTTAAAAAGAAAAGTGCATAAAAAAAAATATTAAAAAGATATTTTGCTAGAAAAACAAATGAATGAACGTTAGTATAAAAGAGTATTTGAGGAAAGTTTCTGCTGCGTTTATGATGCACTTGTTGCACAAATGGGTGTACAGGTGTAAAAACATTAAAGGAAACATAATAACAAATGCCATAATTTTGGAATATTACTAGACCTATATTATGCAAAATTATAAATAAATGAATTGAAAATGGGGAGTTTCCTGAATTTTTTTTTATCTGGTACCAGTACTCAGGGGATGAACTCTACATATGCAGCGCATTGTATTGGAACTAGGAAAATAGGTTATGATGAGGTGGAAAGAGGGAGTAGTGTTCGTGGAGTATTAACAATAGCAACACGAAAGATTAAAACAAATTAGTTAAAACAGATCAGTGCCCAGTGTATATACATACCTTCGACTCTGCTCAGATTAGCAAAATTTAGTCCAACACCTTCCACACTACAAGGTAAGGATATTCATTCAAAAGAAATTAATAGTAAATATATAAAGAAAACACGGACAACGGTTTAGTTTAGTAACGAGTGATTTTTTTGCTATTATCTTTTTGGCAACACTAGTTTTGACAGCTCACGCACGTTTTGTATCTTGTGTCACTGTCAAACATCTTCAGTTTGGTCTATAATTTAATCATGAATCGTCTTACAAACGAACAACGCTTGCAAATTATTGAATTTTATTACCAAAATGCGTGCTCTGTTAAGAAAGTTCATCGCGCGCTTCTTCCATTTTATGGTCAGTTTAATCGACCTACTGAGGCTTCTATTCGGGCTATTGTAAAAAAATTTCGCACCAAATTTACATTGTTGGACATTAAACCACCAACACGCTTACGTAGAGTGCGAACTGAAGAAAATATCGCAGCCGTATCGGCCGGTGTTGGTGATGACCGTGAATTATCGATTCGGCGCCGTTCGCAGCAATTGGGCCTCTGTTACTCCACTACGTGGAAAATTTTGCGGAAGGATTTGGGTGTGAAGCCTTATAAGATACAGCTGGTGCAAGAATTGAAGCCAAACGACCAAATTTTTGGTGAATGGGCTCTTGAAAAGTTAGATGAAGATCCACTTTTTTATCGAAGAATTGTGTTCAGCGACGAGGCTCATTTCTGGTTGAATGGATACGTGAACAAGCAAAACTGCCGTATTTGGAGTGAAGAGCAGCCAGAAGCATTGCAAGAGCTACCAATGCATCCACAAAAAACAACCGTTTGGTGCGGATTATGGGCTGGCGGCATCATTGGGCCGTATTTCTTCAAAGATGATGCGAATCACAACGTTACTGTGAATGGTGAGCGCTACCGTGCGATGATAACAAACTTTTTTTTTGCCCAAAATGGAAGAGCTTGACTTGCATGACATGTGGTTTCAACAAGACGGTGCCACATGCCACACAGCACGCGAAACAATGGACCAATTGAGAGGCGAGTTCGGTGAACAGTTTATTTCACGCTTGGGACCAGTCAATTGGCCGCCCAGATCGTGCGATTTAACGCCTCTAGACTATTTTTTGTGGGGCTATGTTAAGGCTAATGTCTATAGCAACAAGCCCGCTTCGATTGACGCACTGCAAGCCAACATTGCCAACATTATTCGTGAGATACCAGCCGAAATGTTGGAACGAGTATTCCAAAATTGGACTAAGCGGATGGACCATTTGAGGCGCAGCCGCGGTCAACATTTGCATGAAATAATCTTCAAACATTAAATTATATCGACCCAACTATCGATCCAAATAAATATTTCATGCATTTTTCTGAATTTTATGCGTTTTTTTTTTAAATTTCCGATAGTTCTTATAAATTCACCCATTATATTTATTTAGTTGTTATAACTATTTAAATACAATATATTATTATAAATTTTCTTTAACATATTCAAAAGTTAATTTTTTAAAGCAATTAAAATTCTTCTCGGTTTTTATCAAGGTTGGTAATTCATTAAATATAGCAAACCCTTTATAAATTAAACTATTTTGTGCTGATGCACTTCTAAATGACACAAGTCTAAAATTTTCATTATTTCTTAAATTGTACGGTTGAATCTCCCTTATTATTCTTACATATCTAGTTAGGTTTGGTGGCAACATGTTGTTTTTTATTTTAAATACGTATATTAGCACATTAAAATATATTCTTTGCCACACACTCAACCACATTAACAAGTTCAGCATAACTCGGATAGGTGTTAATATATTACATTTTAAAATAATTCTCATAGATTTATTTTGTAATTTTTGTAGGGTCTCTAAGACAGTCTGACTAGATAAAAATAAAATTGTGGAACAATATTCAAAATGTGGCTTTATCATTACGTTATATATTTTAACAGCAGTGTTATAGCTTATAAACTTTGTTATTCCTTTAAAAAATCCTACTTTTTTGATACTTTTTCTTACAATATATTGAATATGCGTGTCAAAACGTAATCTATTACCTATTATTACCCCCAAATATTTTATTTCACATACATTTTCTATTTCTTCATTATCAATTCTTAAATCACAATTTGTATTGCTACTTATTAGCATACATTTTGTTTTTTTTTACATTTAATTTTAATTTATTAGTTCTTAACCAGATATTAATACTTTCTAGTTCTAACTGCATTATTTGTCTATATTTCTCTGCCGAGTCTGCTTCAACGAACACCAATACATCATCCGCAAATAGAGCCAGCTTTACTTTATTGACAACTCTGCACATATCATTAACATATATTGCAAACAGTAAAGGTCCCAAAATAGATCCTTGCGGAACACCAAGTTCTACTAACTGCAGTGATGAATAAACATCATGAGAACTTGTTTTTTGAGTTCTTCCCGATAAATAGCTCCTAAACCGCTGTAAGGCATTTAACCTAATTCCAGATTTTTCCAGCTTCAGCAACAAAATACCTCTATCAATTGTTTCGAATGGTCGTTTTAGATCTAAGAAGACACACAATACAACTTTTTTCCCCGCCACTGATTCTTTCCACGATGTAATCACCATATTAAGCGCTGACTCGCACGAATGTGCGAGTCTCACACTGAAAAATATTTGCTTCATATTTCCAATGAACCCCATTCATTAGATAATTTTCATTAACCGAATGAAAAATTACGTTCCATGAATGAAGGTTCATACCATTAATGAAAATATTCATTAAAATTGATTCATTACTTTTCATAATTTCATTAAAAAGTTTCATTGGATTTGTTATAAACAATTTTTGAAGGCTGGGTGCAAAATTTTAGAGATTTATTCAAAGTCAGATAATAAATATATTATAACTACTAACTAAATGACAAAGGAAATTACTTTATACATTACTTACTGTGTAAAAATTTTTTTAATAAAAATTTCAATAGAATTTTAGTTCTTATGAAAATGTTCATTATATTAACTAAACTTTTCATTAGAATTCATAAACTACCCTCATTTTAAATACCTACATCGTTGAAATCAAAATCAAAGAGAAGGACTCTTCTCTCGTTTTTTGCTTAAAAGAATATTTATTCTGTTACAAATGCAACAACAAAGTCACACTTAATTTTTTCCTTAGCCTTCGTTGTGAACAATTATGTATTTATAAAGGGTGTTTTTTTAAGCTAGATACAACTTTAAATTGTAAAAAGTAACACAAAAAATTAAATTTTGATGAAACATTTTTTTTATTTGTTTCAGTATACTCTGACAAATCATCATTAATAGACTCACGCTTGAACAACGCTACGAAATTATCCATGAATTATTATAAATTATGACCCGTTGTTTTATCGCAAAATTGTGTTCAGCGATGAGGCGCATTTTTGGCTTAACGGGTTTGTTAATAAGCAAAATTGCCGCATATGGAGTGAGACCAATCCACAAGAGACCCTACAGACTCCATTACATCCAGAAAAATGCACTGTTTGGTGTGGTTTTCATGCTGGTGGCATCATCGGACCTTATTTCTTCAAAAATGAGGCCGGAGCTCGCGTTACGGTCAATGGAGATCGTTACCGCACCATGATCAATGATTTTTTGTTTGAAAATATGGATGACATTGATCCGGAGGAGATGTGGTTTCAACAGGATGGCGCTACGTGCCATACGGCGAACGCAACCATCGACTTACTGAAATCAAAATTTGGCGATAAGTTGATTTCGAGAAATGGACCTGTCAATTGGCCTCCATGGTCGTGCGATTTGACACCTCTCGATTATTTCCTGTGGGGCTACGTGAAGTCACTGGTTTATGCTGATAAACCAGCAACAATTGACGCCTTGGAGGCCAGCATTGTTCGTGTTGTTCGTGACATACGGCCAGCAGTGCTCGAAAAAGTGGCCCAAAATTGGACGTCCAGAATGCGCTTCGTCAAGAACAGCCGCGGTGCCCATATGCCCGAAGTCATTTTCAAATGTTAATGTCACGTATTGATCTTTCGAATAAAAAAAAAATTTGATTACAATTTAATTTTTTGTGTTATTTTTTACAATTTCAAGTTCTATCGGGCTTAAAAAAACACCCTATACTATAGATTCTACAGCCAAAGCAAACGTTTTGTTTTTGCACGCAACGGGACTTTTTTTGTTCTTCAAAAAGCAAAACATCACAAGTTTCCAAAAGCAGAAGCAAACGTTTAAAAAATAAATGAGTTTGCTGAAGTTCATTGTTTAAGATGATTTTGAAGTCAATAGACAAAGTTTATGAAGTGTATGAAGAATAAAATATACTTAATTATCCAAAATGTCTACATATGTAACATTACATATTTTTTTTTCAGTTATTGTGTGTTGAATTAAAATGTTTTGATTTTGATTAATATTATTAATTTTATATTATTTTGCATTATAATTAAAACAATAAAAAATTATTTTATGCTTAATATAAAAACAAAATTGTTTAGTTTCTTTTCAGTAGCACAATTCTAATGAAAAAAGGTCATTAGAATAATGAAACTCTTCCTTAAACTAATGATTTTATTTTATTAGAATGAAGAAAATTTTTCACCAAATTGGTGAAGATTGTATTCATTACAATTGTGAAAATATTTCATAAAAATAATGTAACACATTCATTAGCCTAATGAACAAATAACGTTTGAATGATGAAGAAGATTCATTAAAGGAATGAAAGTTTTACTTAATGTTAATGTACCAAATTCATAAAACTAATGAAATTCATGAGGTTAACGTCATTGTTTTAATGAAAAGTATTCATAAATATTATGATTTATGCTTCATTAACTTAATGAAGTTTTCATTAATCCAACGAATGTATTCATTAAATAATTTTTAATGAAAGAAGATTCATTAGTCCAATGAAGGCCATCATTGGCCGAAAAATAATGAAAATTTTCATTAGATTGATGTCAAAATTCATTATATTAATGAAAGAATTCTTTTCAGTGCAGGGTTTAGCCTGGTTGGTTTTCGAATAAAATAGTATTAACTTCAAAAAATTCTTCCAACTGATCATGCGCTATTTTTTCTAATAATTTTTCATACACCGGCTAGGAGTTAATCAGTCGAAAATCTTCACATTTTTGTATGTTTTACTTTTAAAATTGGTGTAACAATAGAACATTTCCAAGTTTCTGGAACTACCCTGCTTGTAATGAGTTTCTGATTATCGCCAATAAACTGCTACCAATAACACCGAAACACTCGGTGAAAAAAGACAAAAAAACACGTATACACATACTGCTACCTATTCCGGTGCAATTTGGTTTCATACGAATTTAATTAATGAACATACACATATGGAAAATACGGACAGCAATAACAAAAAACGTGTGAACATGATGAGAGACAAAACATTACTCCATACAAATATTTTATTACAAAAATTTAATTGTTACAACAGGTACAAGGTAATGAGACAACTTTTATTCAAATTTGCACTTTGCTCATTTAAAAGGGAACTGATATAGTTTTCGAAAAAAATTAATTCCTCAAAAAAATATTCATAATTGCTGTTTTGATTGAGTTTGAGGTCACCTGTTTTTGCAAAAAAAAGTAATTTTTAATCTTCAATACTTCGACATCCGTTTAGTGTCTTTTTTAGGAAGAAATAAGAAGATTAAACATTACTTGTTTACAAAAACAAGTAACTTCAAGCTTAATTAAAACAACAATTATCAATTGGAAACAATCTAATATTATATGATGGTATCATTCATCTAGCTCAAGTTCAAACCTGGCTTTAGCAAATATATATTTTTATTTCTAATTATACAATTGAGTTTTCATTCGCTATTCTAGCTTCTAACATTTATACCAATAAAAAATTATAAATAGCTTGTTTTCTGTGTTTGCCAGCTATCTATATGTCGACATTGGAACTACCCTAATCATCAGTAGACTCAACTTTATTTTCCAACAATCTAAATAAATTGTTGAGAATTTAAAAAGAAAAATGCTTTAATAACACCTGTCAAAACACAAAAAACAATTCTTCATGATTTTTCATTTCATCTTTTAATTTTTCGTATGGAAACGTAAATACTAAATTTTGTTGAAACTTTCCTTTGAAGTTTAGTTGAGGTTTTAAAGGGGTCCGCAACTGAAGCTCTATTAATAATGGTGTTTACAAGTGTTTTTTCTAAGCTTGGCACATTGTGGAACTTTTTTGTGTGTACCACTGTCTTGAACATGACTCAGTTCCCAGCTAATATGCATTTTTAATCATCGAAGACTCTACTGTGATTCTCATGAAGAGCATTTTTGATCGTCGACGAGCTCATTTTTTAATCACAGTAATCTTTTTTTAACGCACGGGAGTAACTGTTACTAAAGCTGATTCTTCTATGAGATTCTTATACAACTCAGCGAGAGAATCTTATGTTAATTGTATAGGGAATCGTTTTAATTATAACAATAATTGCTGCGATCCATAACTCTTGATCAAAGAAGACAGGAAAAAATAATTGAATACACTAAAGCTGGGGGACAACTAGCTGTTGTAGCAGCCGCTACACTGCTCATCAGCACCCACTAGGATTCGAACTCAGTACCATGTAAACATGATGTATTTTTTAATACGGCCGCTTAACCCCGAGTTCTTATTTATTTTTTTCGTCTATATTTGTCTATTTCGTCTATATATTGATCTTTTATGCAATTTGTTATAATCCCAGTTGCTTGCACTGCAGTTTCCTGTCACTGAACAACCAAAGTAGCCAAAGTGCATGATATGGTATTAAATGATCGGCGAATACAAGTGCGTGAAATAGCTAATATCATGGGCATCTCAAATGATCGAGTCCACTTTTTTTTTATATTGGACCAGTACTCAGGGGATGACCCCTACATATGCAGTGCATTGTACCAGAACTAGAAAAATAGGTTATGAGGAGGGGGAAAGAGGGAGTAGTGTTTGTGAACACTTGACTTGAACCCTCCAACGTTTTAATAGACAGGAAACACGTCTGCAGGCAACTTATTCCACAGACGAAGCGTACGGCTGAAAAACGAATTCTCTCTGTAATGCGTAGTACGAGTCCTTGGGCAATCGACCACAAATGGGTGAGCTCTGGACGATGAACACGTGCTACGTAAAAATGTACGCGTTTCGGGAACAAGATCCCTAATCTCGTCAGAGCAAAATCCATTGTAGTAACGATAGAACAGAGTAACGCACCCCACACTGCGTTGATGCTCCAGTGAGTCAATAAAGTTGGATACCCTACTGTCACCGATGAGCTTCTTCGCCCTCTCCTGCACACGGTCGAATAACCCCAAAATAGACTTTGAGGCACCGGCCCAAACATGAGAGTTGTATTCCATTTTCGGTCGGATGTAGATGGTATGAATAGTAAGGAGATCGGATGGAGTGAAGTACATCTTACACCGTTTCAAAAAACCGAGGCACTTTAATGCTACTTTAGAGACACGAAAAATGTGATCAGTCCAGTGAACATCACACTGTATCTTCATTCCAAGAGCATCAAGAGATTCTTCAATATTTATACCATCCATGAGTACAGATGAAGCAGCATTTGTGGTCGTTTGTTTGTGCGTCAATTTAAATTTGCAAGATGGGTGCCGCATTTGTTAACAGTCGACCAAAAACGCATAAGAATGAACATTTCTCAAGCTTGTTTGGATCGTTTTAAGCGAAATAAAATGGATTTTAAGCGTCGTTTTATAACTGTTGATGAGACATGGATCCAACAGATCCATGTCTTTTGTCCAGAGACAAAAGGACAATCCAAACAATGGACTGAAGCTGGAGGAAGTGCTCCAAAGAAGGCAAAAACAATTCAATTGTCTGGTAAGGTTATGGCAAAGGTTTTGGGACTTCAAAGGTATTTTATTGATTGACTGTCTGCAAAAGGGTAAAACAATAAATTGAGAGTACTATTGCAACCTTGTAAGCCAGGACGTTTTTCTCGAATCACAAAAAAATAATTTTTCATCAAGACAATGCACCAGCGCACAAGCGTGTTTTAATAATTGCTAAAATCAACGAATTAAAGTATGAGTTGCTTGGCCACCCACCTTACGAGTGTTCTCCTGATTTAGCTCCCAGTGACATATATATACCTGTTCCCAAATCTAAAAAAATTCCTTGCTGTCAAGCGTTTTACCTCAAATGAAGATGCCATTACAGTTGTAAACCACTATTTTGAAGACCTTGAGGAAAACTATTTTAATCAAGGGATAGAATTGCTAGAAAAGCGTTGAAATAAGTGTATTGAAGTTTCAGGAGATTATATTGAAAAATAAAAATATTTTTGAAAAACTAACTAGTCTCTTTCATTGATAGGCTAAGAAGTTTCCGCACCGCCACACGATAAAAAAAAATCTATAAGCTAAGACTGCTTTGTTCGCACTCCTTATTTGCTGTTGTTGCACTGTCATACGAGATAACTTTCGTGCTAAAATACTTGTGCTTTTTCTAAAACTATATCACGTATGGTTTCTCTATTAAATAATATGCCAAGTCTCAATCAAAATACTTCAGATGTCAATTATAGATTGCAATGGTTTCAATACTCATAAGATTGTCAAAGCGATAAAAAACAACAACAACAACAACAATAGCAATAGCAACGATATCACCACTTAACTGGCAAACATCATAAAGTTATAAGAGTAAAACCAACAACAACAACAACAGTCATTTGTAATGTGTGTTGCCACATACATGCATACATACACACCTAGCAAAATACTCGTATCTATAAGATATGACACATGATGAGAACTGGAAAACGTTAACAAGCAGTTGGAGCAATTGAAAATAACAAAATCCATACATGAGAAAACCAAGAGACAAAAAAAAAAAAAAGAAAAGCTGAAAAAAAGGATGGTTAAAAACAAAATCATTAAGTAAATCAAAGAACGTAATAGGAATTAAGCACAAATAAAACCCGAGGAAACAAAGCAACTGGGGAAGGAAGTCGTGGTATTTGATGTTAAGAAAAATCTTAGATATTTTTCTTTGTTATGAAAAGAATGTTTGGAAAATTGCCTCCATACGTATACACGAGTACAAGGCTGGCTGAACTGTTATGTACGCGTACATACATGTATTTCATAAAAGATTATTTAAGGATGGGTTAGAGGATTAATTTTCTCTCTATGCGAGTATTATGTCAAACATTTGCTGTTATAAAATACATGTGTGCATTCTTCAGTTTGCAGCAATTAAAATACGTTTAAATTGTTAAATGATGGCTTAAGTTTTTTAAGTGCAGTCAAGCTTCCTTGAGCGGGGACGCCACTTATTCTCGAAAGTAGAAGCGTTTTAATTAAGGAATAGTCTTAACAAAGAAAAAGTGTTTATATATTAAGTAAACAAATTTTTATACAACCTCTGCGATGGCTTAATATTTTTAGGGAAAAATTAAGGTTAAATTGGGGCTCCGTTTCTCCTTGAAAGCTCTTTTTTTGAAGGTCGCAAAAACTGAACTTTGTATTAGAAAACGGTTAAAATGATACAAACAACGGTGAAAAATTAGTTGTTTAATATTAGCAACTAATTATTTATTTATTAAACTATATAGTTGCAAGTAAATTTGCAAAGTATAGGATGCATAGCATGTGCGTAGCTTTAACACTTTATCACTAATAATACTAATAACGCTTTATGTATTTCAATAGCAATCAGTAAAAGCAGTTTTCTTTTTTCCATTAATTTTACATAATATTTACTAATAATTGAGAATATTTAAAATACTAAAATACGCCAGGAAAATGAAGCAAAATACAAACAAGTAATACATACCACCTTGTAAAACTGATTTTGTTTACATATGGCAGCTTTGATTTTCCGGAATATTATTTAGCAATGAGTGAATCGTGTTGCAGAAAGCTCTCAGTAAAAAATTTTTGTCTGGATAAACATTTTTTTATTCGGAGACAATGGGTGAATCCAGCTTTAGTTGAGGTAAACAGAGAGCGAGAAGCAAAATTCTCGAAGGCCAAACAACAAAAACAACAAGCCTGACCGCACTTAAGACCGTGTCAGATAAAACCTTTGTTTCGCTTTGACATCTAAAATAAAATATACATACTTATATGAAACATGTCACATAAAGCACAGTTAACGCAACGTGAAGCGAAAACTTCGGCAACTCTCATCTTTTTACGCGTTGAAGTTTTTTACTAATAGCTCCAAACTAAGCACTAAGAAAACAATTAGAACCAATTTCATTACTTCGTTCAATAATATTTTTAACTTCTATTATCATAAGAAATGATTAAATATAAAAATTAACAACCATTTTTTTTTAGATAAATAAACAAATCGTTAAAGCTTTAAACTTTACGCAAAGCAATAAAGTTTCATCTGACACGGCCTTTAAGAAATAATTACGATGACGCGAGAGCTGTTCTTCAGGAGAGAGATGCTTTACGACTATAGCAACTAATTAAAAATCTAAATTATAGATCAAAAGCAAAAAGGTATGTATTTTTTTGTGCTCTAGCTTCTTCTCAATTTCTTGGCAGTACTCAATATTATTATAATAATTTACAGGGTGTCTGGTGGCAAATTTATGTTTGTATATATCATTATTTACAAAGGTAATACACGATGCGGGTGGGAGATTGCTCGAATTTGTAAGTCACGGTGTCACAGTGGTCGAGTGAGCATCGCACGTTCACTGTGGAGACATTTTTTAACAGTAATTATTCCTACGTAATTGCTCGTCGACAATTTTGTTCAAAGTTCGGTAATCGGATAAATACGTGATAAACCGAGTATAAATTTAATTTGCTCGTGGGTACATAGATTCCGTGCAACAGCTTCGGCTACGAATATCCCACGGCCAGGGCCCAGTTGATCTTCAAGGAATCTCGAAAATATTGAACTGCTCAATAGGAAAAAGAGCAACCTCACTGGGACTTCTAAAACTCAAACCGTTCAAGAACTGAAAGAAAGTGACTTTGAGTTGCGCAAAAATTTTTGTGGAACGGTGTTGAAGCTTTTTTACAATGCAAATCCCATTTTTTGGAGCGACGAGGCTCATTTTCACTTAAACGGCCTCGTCGCCAAGCAAAACCAGCGTTAGTGGAACCCGAAACCCTGGACTGAAACATCAAGGTCTGCCTTATCCACGCATGAGCTAATTGGACCATTTGTTTTACGAAATATCTCGAAGGCGATGAATGTCAACACTGAAAATTGTCGACGCTTGATTACGAATTATTTTTGCTAAACCTGCGAGGTCATCCATCGTACTCTTCACACACGTGGTTTCCATAGAATGGTTCGACTGCGCACACACAGCCAGAGCTTCGATGAATTTGATTCGGAAAAATTTCTCGTAACAACTCAATCGCTTTGTGGACACCCCATGGTTACCGAGGTCGCCCGATCTATTTCTCCTAATAATGTGTTGTGTATTTTTTATTAAACAGAAAAAAATACAAACTCTTAGTTAGACACAATCAGAAGATGTTTAACGTGGGTACCTGCCCAATCCCACGATGATTCTGTCACAAGGTGAAAAAAATGTTCACCCGGACGTCCCCATGAATGACAAATTGTCATGCATGACAAATCGTCATGCCGTAATGGGGCAAGGGGATGCACAATAGATCAACACTGGTCACAGTGCAAGTGGCCACATCCCATCCAGTAATAATAATAATAAATAATATCTGCATGCAGTGTGAAACATTTAATACAGCCACCAATCATGATTTGATAAACTTAATTATTTTATTATCATGCTTAATCACATAATTGCCATAATGAACCATATTATTATCATGGCAAGCCATTTGATGGTTGTTTCTAACCAACGTTTTGTTGTGGGTGTCTTACACAAATGTCGAGGCATGCTTCCCAATACGGAGTTGCTTTTATATAAGTTTTTTCCAGCTTATGACAACATTGCTCCTCTAACCATTTCCAACATTAAGTTAAAAGGAAATAATAGAAGTTGAAATACAAGGCGAGAAAGAAAGAAAAAAAAGTAGAAAGAAATATGCGCACAGACACAAACAACCACTGACAGAAATAACATTCTAACCAAAGATGACAAAACAGCGTTAGAACAATTACTTATAACAACTAGAAAAATGTTGCACACACTTTCGTACCTCTCAATAAACAAGAACTACAACAGACTTATTTAAACTTAAATAATGATGAGATGATGAACTGCATCTCGAATGTGTGGTGGCTGGCTTATTAAGGCTTTTTCTTTCTACTCATTTTTCCCAATAAATACGCCTTGTCTTTGACAGATAAAAAGGAAACCAATAATAACACCAGTTATAATAAAGATGACGAAAGCTACAAATAAAAAATGATGATAATGATGATGATTTCAAATGACAATGTTGAAAGAATCAAAGTAAGTTGAGATTGATTTTAAAGGCTTCAACATATTTTTATGCTATTTCACAGAAAAATAATTACCTGCAACTAATCAGTCAATGCTTTTTGCCCGCTCCCAAGAAAAACCTTAAAAATGAACGCAAATATTTCAAAGTCCTTAAAAAGATTTTAATGATTTTCCAATCACTTGGCCAGCGGTCAGCCGAGTAATAAGTTTACAGTTTGAAAGAAACGGCAGTTGTGCTTTGAAACTTCTCGACATTTGTACGAGTGAGTATAAGGCAAAATAGCTGGCCAAAAATCTTTACAGTCTTTAATATTTAAATCATTAAGGTGGCGTTTTATTTGAAGAGATTTAGTTGTCATTCAGTTATATTTTCTCTTCTTTAGTTGTTTGTCGCAGTTGACACACATCATTAAGCTCGTTTTGAGCTCAATTGCGGTTTGGGCTGAATGTTAATTTTCATACATGTCCATCACTGCATATGTTGTCTTCATTTTCCTTAGTTCTTACTTATATTGTGTCATGATTAAGCGTGTGGCATTAATTTTAATCCTTTAACAAAAAGGATAATAAGCTTTAGACGTCGTCAGCATCAGCAGCATCATCATCGCCATCATCGTCATCATCACCATCATCGGCAGCATCAGCGACAGTAGTTTCATTTTGATATTCTCTTTTAAATCAAAAAGATTTCATATTCACTCACCGTCTACAAAAATCATAAAATGCATCATATTCATAAGCACTGCACTACAACAGCTTTAAGTCTGCAACCAGCCGTGGCTACTATTCAGCCAACCAGCTTACTGGCCAACCAATACCCAGTCATAACTTTAAAATTTTTACGAGAGATGATAAACTCATTTTGCCATTCTTTTCTTAAGAATAGTATTACAAAAGATGACTAACAGACAGACAGACTGAAAGACTACTTGGCGTGAGCAGAAAAAGAGCCCAGCAAAATATTTGTTTGGCAATGGTGAGATTTTTTGACTCACTTACACTTGCAAATCAGCTGTGATGGCTTTTAAAATCCTACGCAAGTTATAAAAGTTAGCCATTATAGACAGGCTTTGCATAAAGTTATTTCTAGAGCGGTATTCCAGTGTTGCCAGATATATGCGAAATATAAGCTTGTATTCGAAATACAGGATGGCTAATAAAAGCTGCTAACAAAAAAAAAAAAAAAAAAAAAAAAAAAAAAAAAAAAAAAATAAAAAAAAAAAACAAAAACAAAAACAAAAACAAAAAACGTAATAACTTATTTTCTATGTACCTAACCTCTAGGAGATCGCCAAGAGGACGTACTTGAAGTACTTGAAATTTTCACAGATGGATCCAAGTCGGACATGGGAGTTGGTGGCGGCATCTTTATGCCCCAGTATCAGAGGAGGATCAGTTTTAAGCTATATGATGAAGGTAGCGTAATGCAGGCTGAAATTACAGCTATTTTGAGAGCAGCTAACTGGTTTAGGTACTATAGGGTATACGGGGTAAATATCCGAATCTGTACTGATAGTAAGGCTGCGTTAAATGCGCTTGTGGGTGTCTATACGACGTCCAGGTTGGTTCAAGAATGCTGGATATTTCTTAATGAGATAGCGAGACATTCAAGCCTGGATCTTTTCTGGGTACCGGGGCACAGTGGAGTGTTTGGAAATATTATGGCGGATGAGCTGGCGAAAGCCGGGGCTCGTCTACAGCGAGGGGATATTGATACGATGGTAGGAGTCCCGCTTAACAGCTGTAAGAACCAAGTGCAGCGTCAACTTGTGGGGACTGCACAGGACAGATGGTCTGGTGAGGTTACCTGCCGAGTAGCAAGGCTAACATGGCCTGCGTATGATCATAGAAGAACTGTGGTCCTAAAAGGGTTATCCTGTCAAAGACAGTTCTGACAGGACACTGTCTCATAGGAACGCATGCTAGGAGGTTAAATCTTCCATTTAATGATTTCTGTAGAAGTTGCGGGGATGAGGACGAAGAGGAAAGTGTTGAGCACTTCCTCTGTCGGTGCCCAGTTCTCTGTTCTATGAGAGCGCTGTGTCTAGGCGGACCGATGCTGCACGGGTTGGCAGATATATCAGAATGCCAATTGAACGGTCAGGATTCCTTTATCCGGCTTTCGGGTTGGTTTGGATCTGAACCGTCGGGGGAAGTGTAAGTCTCATGGGCTGCACTCCCTCAGGCAACACAACGGGGCCAAAAGGACCCAAGTGGGCTGGTTTCATAAAACTGGCGGCCTGTACAACCTAACCAACCGTGGTTAAAAGGAAGTTAGAGAATCACATGGTGGTTAGTGCGAACACTAAAATGTGTTGCTAAAGTTAACACTTACTAAAGTGTTAGAAGTTAGTGGATCGCACTACAGATTTATCTGGCATCTATGCTGCCAACAGGCGTATGGGCCAGCAGACTTACATACGTTTTAAACAGATGCTTTAAAATTGTTGCTGGGTTTAATATGCAATGAAATTATTACTTAAAATCTTCAACTTCGTCTGTCCATTTGTTTATTTGCAGCTACCACATTGTCGTTATTGTTGCTGTTTTGCTTTCGCATTTTCGCTCTCCCGTTTCGTTCATTTAAGCTTGATGATGTTGCTTGCAACTGACGAGTTAATTTAAGCGCATCACATTCCTTTCAGTTTAAATAGCCATATTCATACCTTCCTTCCATCCTACCCATCTGCCTGCCTACCCACTTTACTAAATGATTACCAGCCTCCAGTGACCCCTCTCAATGTCCCCCTTTCTAGCATTCATTTGCTAATGCTGTGATGTTTTTTCTTTTATTATTTTCTACTGTAATTTGTTTCCTTTTTTTTTTTTTTTGTTTTCTCAACTTCTTCAATGATTTTGTGCGAAATTACAAAAAAAAAGAAAAAAATTATATTTTAGTTGTTGCTTATTTGATGGTTGGGGTTTGGTTTATTTGTCCATTTGGTTGTGGCATTATTTCGTTCCGTCTGTTACGCTGCTCTGAGTTGTTTTTTAATTGGAAAGTTGTTCATTATTAACATCATAATTAGTATTAAGATTTCATCAAGAGGCATTAAGAAATAAAGAAATCTTGGCCACAAAAGATGAGACAGAGTATAAAAAAAATAAATACGCAAAAGAGCGCATCAAAATCAATTGAACTTTTAAAATGGCATTAAGTTCAGTTTTTAATGGTATTGATTTTAAATTATGCATAAATTTAACAATATATGATGCAGTTAAAAAATAGATTTGTTTGCCGGTTGTTATTACAAGATTTTAATTTTGTTAAGTGCACAATGCTGGACTGTGATTGGTACTACGTTTTGAAATTAAGATTGTTAGGGCGTGATACATTTAGAGGTCTTACTTTGAGAAATTTTACCTGTGTGGTGCCATGCTGTCATCGTAAGTTTAATGAGTATTGTTAAGGTTTGCAAGAAAAACAATAATTAGGTTTTCGGTTTCAGGAGCAACTTAACACTACTGGAAGGTAGTTGTTACGCGATCACAACTGATGTTCAGCCTGGAATAGGAGTTAAATAAAACATAATGAGTACATGGGGTTTTACATACCAAGTTTATTTACACTCATAAATGATCTGCCATATCTGTGATACATTTTGACGTCAATACCTTGTAATGCCATGTTTGACCCCACGATACTTTTTATTGCTATAATCTCAAATATTACATCAGCTGCTCTAGTTCATTGCATTTTTGTCAAACTTTTTTATAATTTTATAAAATAGATTTTTGGTTTTTGTACATCGGGTTTTTAGTTCAAATTCTTCCTTTCTTAATTTTTCTTCAGAAGGATTTTTTTACAGTACAAATTTGGTGTGATTGCATTTTTGTCAAACTTTTTTATAATTTTATAAATTAGATTTTTGATTTTTGTACATCGGGTTTTTAGTTCAAATTCTACCTTTCTTAATTTTTCTTCAGAATGATTTTTTTGCAATACAAATTTGATGTGATCAATAATTTTTTATTGAAAAAGACAAGAAAAATAATAATCAAATCTTTAGCTGCGGGCAACTAGCGGTTTCGTAGTCGCTACACTACTCATCAGCACCCATTTGGATTTAAGAAAAGCTATAAAAAGTCTCTAGAATGCCAAACAACCACTAGGTAAGTCCTAAGACCAAGGATGCCATACTGGTTATATAATCAAATGGTAAAGCCCACTGTTCTATATGCAACTCTAGTATGCTGGGGGAAAACCAGACAGGTAACTTTCATCTCAAAACTGAAAAAAGGAGACAAACGGCCTCGAACATTCCAGGGTTTGATGTAAAAAGCGAAATGGAGATTCTTACTTTAAGGATAAACCTTAATGAGGTTGCTCCCAAGGTAGAGGTAAAATATCTAGGTATAATCCAGGATATAAAACTCACAAGTGAACCGCACCTTGAATCGCTTATAAGAAAGACCACAGAAAGCCTCTGGACTATCAAACAACCACTGGCTAAGTCCTATGGCATCCTAATACTGGTTATATACTCAAATAGCTTACCACACTATACTATATGGAGCTGTAGTATGGTAGAGAAAACCCAAACAGGTAACTGTCATGTCAAGACTTCGCAGGGTACAGAGACTTGCATGCCTATGAATCACAAAGGTGATGAGATCCACGCCAAAGACAGATATGCAAACTCTTTTGAACCTAACACCGCTTAACGTAGTTGGAACGAAACAAACGGTCATAAATATTCCAATAAATTTCTGAGCTTGATGTACAGAGGGCCGAACGTGTTCTAAAACTGGATTGGAAAAGCCTCAGAATACTGACAGGTGCACTTACAGGTCATTATATTTGCCTAAGGCATCCGCACAGGATGGGCATTTACAATATAGATATTTGCGGAATTTTTGTGGTATGGAAGAGGATTCAATGGAGCACTTTATTACGCACTCTAGGGCATTGGGACACAGGACACACATATAATTTAAGATACACGTCGCGCAGAATATTTAGCTTTTATCGAATTTTTTTCTATTTGGATAAATTTTTTCATATTAAAATTTTTTGCCTGAGCACTGCTGAGTTGTAAAAACTAGGACAGTTGTGAAAAAGATTTATATCAGCACCTGCCTTGCGGCCTTATCTGATGATGTTCCACGGAGTGAATTATTCACGATTCACCAGCGCCCCCGTGTGGCTTACCAGGCTCACACAGGTAGCAATTTTTGCCATATGAGCAACTTCTTGTTCAGGAGTTCGGGCCTTCTAATCCCTCCTGTATGCAATTTCCCAGCAATCAATGGAAGACAATGCTTAATGAGTTGGTAGGCCGAATCCCACTAAGAGCATCAGCCCTTAAACCAACTCACCCGTCAACCATCACCATTGGTTCCTCACAGTACAGGTATCTGTTGTAAAGGAAACAGACCCTCGGGAGGTTGTTAGCCCCCAAACAATTATCAAGGATACTAACACCCGTTTCCTGCGTTTTAGGTTTCAACCACAGCTAGAACGTTTCAGCCAAGGTAGGCACCTCAACCATGATCAGCCCGAATTGAACTGCAAGCAGAACCACCCGGGGGCCATGCTGATCCCCTTTCTGCCAATTTAAACCCTTGGTAAGGGCTTCGGAAGCCTACACAACATAAGTCATGCGGCTTCCTAGAGTTTTATTTGCTACAACAAACAAGGTACTCTTTCCCCTCTTTACCCGAAAAACCGAATGCCCTGGTTAGGAATACGCCAAGGCAAAACCTGTTCCCCGGGGGGGAAAAACTTAGACAGTTGCAAGGAACCCAATGTGAGCGAGTCTGATTTGAAAGTGAAGCCGTGGGGTAAATAATTCAAAATGCACAACATATTTCATACGCAGTATATTCTTGCGCACATAATTTACCTAATAAGTGGTGTTCATTGGCTATATTCAGGGGCAATAGCGAAAAATATGTGTAAATATTTTAAGTTTTATAGTTAAATAAAAATTAATAGCGGGCGGGCAACGCCACTGGTACTGTTAGTAATATAGAAAAACAATTATTTTGCTTTAAAAATCTAATTAACAAAAAATGTATATATGTATGTATGTATATATACATATGTACATATATCTCATTAAGAAAGAATTTTAAGTTTTCTTTTAATAAATTTTCATCTGCATTTTGTTAAAGATTTCCCAATAAATAACGATTTATATAAATCATAACTTCATTGTGCTTAAATTTTATGCGAAAATTATCACAATAATAAACACAATCTTAATTAAAAATGTCATTATTTTCCTCTTTTCCATTTCTCTCTACAGCAAATCACAATCATTTAATGATCTCTTGAATGGGTTTCAGAGCGATAACCTTGCCGCATTCTATTTTATGTTTCCTTAAACAAATCAATCTTGTACCGTACAATAAACAACACACACACACACACACACAAACATAAGTACAAAATTGAGCCGACGGACGGATTTGCTCATATACAGTCCAATAGCAAAATCATAAAGTGCCCAAACAAATACATACATACATATGTATATGTTGTTGTTGTTGTTTTATTGAAAGCAACCAACAGCGTCAAAAATCTCACAACAACAAAATCAAAGAGCTTAAGAAAAAAAAATTATAAATAAAAAATCAATAATAATGATAACATGATCAATGATCATTACCTTAAAGCAATGTACAGTATGAATCTATTACAACATACAAAGTGCCAATGAAATTTATCATATTCGCAAGTCTTTGTGTCATACCACCAGTGCCAAAACGAAAGAGAGAGAGAGAGAGAGCTAACGACAAGCAGTCAGTCAAGCAAAGCGAGAAATCTTAACTCCAATAAACCTTTTTTTTTGAATAGTAACATGCAGCATACCTGCCGTCCAACATGCAAAAATCATTATTGTGATCGTGCTGATCATGATGATGACGACAATCATCATTATCATTATAAATGGCAGACGACGACGCATCATCATAGAAACTTTGTATTCCTTCGCACACATGAACGGCAAACTGCGAACGGCAAACTGCGAACTGCAATTGTTATCTCAAGGTATTTATGACGCATTTCTCATTTTATTTTTCCACTCACATATTACAAAACATACACAACTTATAACATGCCCAAGGAAAACAGAAAAACACGAAAAACAATGAACGACATATTCGAGCAGCGAACAACATGTTGTAGACGACAACAAACGACTGAGCGCGCACGTCTTTGGTGCAATTGATGAAGTGCAGTTAAGTGTATCGAAATGCCAAAGGCTGTTGTTGCTATTTTGGGTTCCTATTTTTCTATCTTTTTTTTCGTCTTTTTGTTGCTGGATTTTTTTTTTTCTTCTTCTTTTTTTTTTGTAGCAAATTTACACTGGTCATTGTGAAAATTGTGGCGCAATCTAGAATGTTAACACTCGTCTAATACTTCATTTTTCTGTTGAGTGATACACAGAGAGGAAAAACTGGCCGCCAATCAAATTATTTTGAGGTAGATAAATTATAATAATAAAAAGTTTTTTTGTAGATGAATAACAGCAGTATTCATAGAAAGAGAACATTAATCAGCATTTCAACAAGGTTTTAATTAAAATAAATTCCTAATATTATATGATGGGAAGGTCTCCTGGCTCAAGTTCAATCCTGGCTAAAGCCAAGAAATATTTTTATTTTTAATTATAACAATAATTGCGGCGATCAATAAATCTTTTTTATCTTGGACCAGTACTCAGGGGATGACCCCTACATATGCAGCGCATTGTATCAGAACTAGGAAAATAGCTTATGAGGAGGGGCAAAGAGGGAGTAGTGTTTGTAAACATTTAACTTGAACTTTCCGACGCCATAACCGACAGGAAATACGTCTGTGGGCAACTTATTCCATAGGCGAAGCGTACGGCTGAAAAACGAACCCTGTCTGTAATGCGTTGTACGATTCCCCGGGCAATCGACCACAAATGGATGAGCTCTGGACGATGAACGTGTGTTATGTAGAAATGTGTGAGTTTCAGGAACAAGATCCCTAATCTCGTCAGAGCAAAATCCATTGTAGTAACAATAGAACAGAGTAACGCACCCTACACTGCGTCGATGCTCCAGTGAGTCAATAGATTTCGATACCCTACTGTCACCGATAAGCTTCTTCGCCCTCTCCTGCACACGGTCGAGCAACCCCAAAATAGACTTTGTGGCACCGGTCCAAACGTGAGAGTTGTATTCCATTTTTGGTCGGATATAGGTAGTATGAACAGTAAGGAGATTGGATGGAGTGGAGTACAAAGAAGACAGGATCAAAGAAGACAGGAAAAACTAATTGAATACACTAAAACGGGGGGACAAACAGCTGTTTCGCTACACTGCTCATCAGCACCCACTATAACCAAAAACACAAACGTCACCTTAGAATTGCCTTAAAAATGGATGCAATCAGTTTTAAAAATGGCTGACTTAAAAAACTGCTAAAAACAACATTTTAACGTAAAATTCGTTTATGAATACAGTTTTATCGAATTTCTCCTAAAAATGATTTATGTAGCTGTTTAACTTTTTTTTATGAAAACGGCCGTAAAACTTTAAGTTGATAACACTTTTTTAACTGACGATCATATTGTCAGCTGTTAATGATGAAACAGAATGTTTTGCATACAATTTGACATAAAATTACGCCAGAGAATACGGTCGTACAATAGAATGTGAGCAGCATTAACATCTGCAAGGTGGCAACACTATGGCATGAGTACGAATAGTAAGTGCTGCTGTCATCTGTAAAAGACTGGATAGAGTTGGAAGTTAAAGAAAGAAGGTCCTTAAGAAAAATATGAAATGGATTAAGAGATGGAACCAGTGGCGTAACCAGCTAAGAGCTAGGCTGGACAAGGCTCCGGGGCCCTCGAGCTCAGTGGGCCCTCGATTCCTTACCAGAAACCTTGATCGGACTGAGCTTTTGAAAATTTCTCCTATTTTCAAAATAAATATGACAGGTTGCACCCCCTTTTTAGTC
Organism: Thecocarcelia acutangulata; assembly: GCA_914767995.1. Classification (NCBI taxonomy): domain Eukaryota; kingdom Metazoa; phylum Arthropoda; class Insecta; order Diptera; family Tachinidae; genus Thecocarcelia; species Thecocarcelia acutangulata. The sequence continues at coordinate 95,907,210 of OU612097.1, read as the reverse complement.
ATGAGAACTCAGTTGATATTCAAAAGTTATGCCTAGGGAATTCCCCTTAATTCTTTTTGTAGGTTGGCAGTGTTGTCAACTTGACGGATAGAGATATGTGCGTTTCATTGTGAATTCGAGCTAGGATTTTTTTTCGAGAACGATTGAAAAATTAATGCTGTATCAAAAGTAAGTACGCTAATGTTAATAAACTTTTTTGTTCTGGCCAATATAGTGGTTAAATTTTATATGGTTTTACCAGTCATACTGATGTCGGTTAAGTCAATTAATCGCATCAAATCCATAATTTCGCGTACAGTTCATTATATAATGCGAAGTATAGTGAAAAAATGCTAGCCACCTTCAGTAGGTACATTAATTCAGGTCCGCGGACCGAAGATGTTTCATGTTTTTTTGTGTTTCTCTTTCCTTTTATTTTACTTCTAACGCTGTCAGTAAACAGTGAGTACCTAGTTAATGGAGCTTAGTCTAAGATTGAATTGTTTTAAAAAGAGCTTAAGTTCCTTAGCATTTTTAAAGTATTTGTATATATCATACTTTTATTTGATAAAACCTAATCAGTTTACATAGCAATGGGGCCGCTTTTTTTAATTTACCCAGGGCCCTTGGTTACCTAGCTACGCCATTGGGTGGAACTGAGCCTTACGGTAGCCCTGAATTAATCTTGTACGCGTTTGATAAGATCCAATCTAAAACAACTCGTATAGAGCGATCTCTGAGAAAGGTCGATATAAACCTTGAAATCTTATCACCGAAACCAAAAACACCAATATTATACCACTTAAGTAAATAATGTTTTTTTATATATTATACATTTTCTTAAAATGATTTACTTACTGGCGTTTAGAAATTTGGTAAAATGTATGTATAATTTTCTTTTTTAAATTTCTTACTTTAAAATAAGAAACAATTCAGGGTCTCCGACTGGGAAAATCAGCTACTGAATTTTATTTTTAAGCTTAACAAATATCTGCAATTTAACTTTTATTTAATTCATTTATTATCTTATAAATATTACAATTTTAGTTTGGTGCCTGAGCGCCAATAAGACATTAGAGAGGCTAGTTGGCAAATTAATTAATTAATAATTTTTCAATAATTAAATACACATTTAAATATTAAAAGCGTTATTGTTTATAAAAGTTCTGGTAAATTACTTTTCAAAAAATCTTTAAGTAATATTTAAAATCTTGGAAGTGTAGGACATAACTTTATATTGAGAACTAAGTTGTTAAACTCTTTACTCCCTGAGTGTTCTATTGGTTGTTTTGTTGTCTCCGTACGGCAAAATGCTCTTCGTAATTGTCCATTGTTGCGAGTGTTAAAAGAGTTTTGATTTTGTATAAAGAGTATAGTATGATGACCTATATCATGTAGACATTTAACAGATTTGTAATTTGTATGTATCATAAATTGGTAAAATTGAAGAAAAACGATTGGAATATAAAGAATTTGTTGGATATGTTATTGGCAGGTTTCCCACTATTTTCAGGACTTAGTTTTGAAGTCTTTGCAGAGCTTTTAACTCTGTAGTTTTTTTACTAGCATAAATCAATGCTAAGTAATTGATATGACTTTGTATTAGACTTTCATATATAAGCATTTTTGTGTTGACATCAAATTTAAATTTAAATTTGTATAAAAGCCCAATAGCTGGCTAGATGTTTGACTTGAGAGAATTTATGTGCTGATCCCATGACAAATTTAACTGCAGGTGAAGGCCCAAATATTTAGCTGAACATAACTCTTGAATCTCTTGCCCATCAATATGTAAACTGAATCTCGGTTCTGAACGATAATTGAAACCAAATCTAATAAGTTTGGTTTTTTTTTCGAGTTGATAAACAACTTGTTCAACCGCATATATTCAGATATTACTGCTGAATCATATTCTATATACGGTTTTATAGCTGCTTCATACTTATAGTGATAAAAAATTGATGTCATCAGCGTAAATAAAAATTTTCCCCGACAATGTTAAGTTTTGAAAATCATTTAGGTATATACTGAATAACAATGGTCCTAATACACTACTTTGTGGCACTCCATATATCACTTGGCGACAGCTGCTCTTTCTTTTGTGAATTTGGAGAAAGTGTTGCCTATTTTGTAAGTAAGAGCGAAAAAATTGAGTTTCACTGCCGCGAACACCATAATACTCGTATTGAAGCTTATGAAGTAAAATTTCATGATAAATCATTTCAAATGCTTTCGAAAGATCGAAATACGGGCACGCAACTCTGCTGCTACCCTCATCTAACATTTTGCAAATGTAATTTTGAACATTTATTGCTGCTTCTTCAGTGCCTCAACTTCTTCGAATTTTTTTTTTTTTTTTTTTTTTTAAAGAAACACAAAAACTGCGAAGCTTTTTTTGCTTGTCTGCAGCAACACCCAGGGTCTGAGGCAGGAATCGAACCTGCGACCTCGAGACTGTTGGTCGAGTTCTCTACCAAATCAGCCATCGAGGCACCCATCCATATTGTTTAGGATTTAGTAAATTGTTTCCTTCCAAAAATGGCTTAAAAATTTAAAATTTCATTTGATATTTAATTATTTGATCTTCTTTAAGTAAATATTTCTTATTTTTGCAGCTAAAGATCGTTTTTTATTTTTTATAAAAAAATTCAATTCAAATTGAACATTTTTTTAATAACATATTAATTTTCCTGACGATGATAACAAATTGTTATCGAAATATTGAAAATAAATATTGTTGAATTTTTTATAAAAAATAAAAAACGATCTTTAGCTGCAAAAATAAGAAATATTTAATTAAATATTTCTTTCAGTGCTGTTACCAGGTTCTTTTTTTCTTTTTGCTTTTTGCGAAAAAGATGAGTGAGTGACTGTGTGACTGTTTTAATGTGAGTATTAACTTTGAAGTCGAATCAGTAAAATGGCAGAAAAAGTAGTTGCCTGAGCTTTTCTAGTAAAGAATACACTCTAGTAGTATACTATGTGCTGTCCCCGGGGATATTAAGGATACTTTTAAAGCTTAACTTTATTTTTCTTAAGTTATTTTGAAGACATGTCTTTGTATTTCGTTTGTATTTAATTTTGTTGTTTAATGATTTTTTATTTTGTATTTTTTTTTTTTGCTTTATTTAATGTGAACATTGATTGTAAGTTCGCAAAGTTTTTTTTTTGCAGTTGTTGTTTTTTCGGAAAGATTTCATGTAGAGTTTTGTGTGCATACGCATCATGTAGCTGTCGTTTTAATGATGACGCACATGCTATCTGGTTGTTTTAGAATGGGGGGAAAAAAAAAACATTTTCTTACACACTCCAGAGAAAAGCTAGAACATAAGCTACAATTCGAACATGTATGATGTCTCCTTGATGATGAGGATGCTGGTGATGAATCCGCTTTAAATTTATTCCATATTGCGCCAAAGATCTAGCTGATTTATAATTTTTAAGACAGAGACGGAGCCAGGCACCAGCATGGGCAACGCTTCAATATCGATTGACTCAGTCCTGATACAATAAAAATGAACCTAAAATATTTTCGATAACAGCAGATGCCTCTGCTGGGGCTATGCTTCAAAAGCTTAATCTATGTATATATATGTATGTTCATACGTTCATATAATTATAAGCTCTTTTTAACGTTTTCTGCTTTTATTTTCCCCATTTAAACACGCTTTTGCTTCCATCTTTTAAATGAGTAAATCATTTTCATGAATTTTTCACTACTGAAAATGATTGATTTTCCTTTAGTTAACTTTTTGTAGATTTTTTTATCGTTCCGTTTTATAGCACTAAAATATACGAGGATTGATTTGCAGTACGAGTAATGGTACTGTAAAGTTCTATTCGTTATTTGTTTAACTTTTATATACGAGTATAGTAAATATAAGAAAAACATATTCGGTTAGCATGGCAATATTTGGTTGGTGCTGATAGTATTATATATGTAGTTGTATTTGAAATGTCATTGATATCACAATAGTTTTGTACTGCATTAGTTTTGTACAAACATGTTGTTAATATCTATGTATACTATACAATTGTAATCAATAAAAGTTACTATTTTAATATTACACCATGTTATTATGCCCACTAACCATATTTATGTCATAATGTTGTATATAACTATGCTATATCTGGTTCAATATTGCTATAATTGTAAGGAAACACAGTTATATTCAAGTCATAATGTAATAAAAAACTATACTATATTCTAGTTCAAAATTGTTATAATGCAAGCAAACATAGTCTTAATGAAAGTTACCATATTAATCTCATCCCCAACCATAATGTTATAAGTAACTATACTATATTCTGGTTCAAAATTATTAAAACTGTAAACAAACACAGTACTAATGATAGTTAGGTTGTACAGGCCGCCAGTTTCATGAAACCAGCCCACTTGGGTCCCTTTGGTCCCGTTTTGTTGTACTACTGATAGTTACAATATTAATTTCATACCCCACCATATTATTATGGCAAGCAACCATATTTATGTCATAATATTACAAATTGCTATACTATATTCTGTTTTGAACTTGTTGCAGTTATAAGCAACCGCAGTATTTCTAAAAGTTTCCATATTAATGTCATAACCAACCATGTTATTATGCCAACCAAACATATTTATGTCATAATGTTATAAAAAACTATACAATATTCTAGTTCAAAATTGTTAGAATAGAAGCAAACATAGTATTAATGGAAGTTACCATATTAATCTCATCTCCAACCATAATGTTATTAAAAACTATACTATATTCTGGTTTAAAACTGTTATAACTATAAGCACCCACAGTACTAATGAAAGATATAATATTAATTTCATACGCAACCATGTTAATGTGGCAACCAACCAATATTTATGTCATAATATAGGGTGTTTTTTTTAAGCCCGATAGAACTTTAAATTGTAAAAAATAACACAAAAAATTAAATTGTAATCAAAATTTTTTTTTATTCGAAAGATCAATACGTGACATTAACATTTGAAAATGATTTCGGGCATATGGGCACCGCGGCTGTTCTTGACGAAGCGCATTCTGGACGTCCAATTTTGGGCCACTTTTTCGAGCACTGCTGGCCGTATGTCACGAACAACACGAACAATGCTGGCCTCCAAGGCGTCAATTGTTGCTGGTTTATCAGCATAAACCAGTGACTTCACGTAGCCCCACAGGAAATAATCGAGAGGTGTCAAATCGCACGACCTTGGAGGCCAATTGACAGGTCCATTTCTCGAAATCAACTTATCGCCAAATTTTGATTTCAGTAAGTCGATGGTTGCGTTCGCCGTATGGTACGTAGCGCCATCCTGTCGAAACCACATCTCCTCCGGATCAATGTCATCCATATTTTCAAACAAAAAATCATTGATCATGGTGCGGTAACGATCTCCATTGACCGTAACGCGAGCTCCGGCCTCATTTTTGAAGATGATGCCACCAGCATGAAAACCGCACCAAACAGTGCATTTTTCTGGATGTAATGGAGTCTGTAGGGTCTCTTGTGGATTGGTCTCACTCCATATGCGGCAATTTTGCTTATTAACAAACCCGTTAAGCCAAAAATGCGCCTCATCGCTGAACACAATTTTGCGATAAAACAACGGGTCTGATTTTCAAAGTAAATTTGGATAATTTCGTAGCGTTGTTCAAGCGTGAGTCTATTCATGATGATTTGTCAGAGTATACTGAAACAAATAAAAAAAATGTTTCATCAAAATTTAATTTTTTGTGTTACTTTTTACAATTTAAAGTTCTATCTAGCTTAAAAAAACACCCTATATTATATATAACTATACTATATTCTGGTTTAAACTTGTTGCAATTATAAGCAAACGCAGTATTAATAAAAGTTACCATATTAATGTCATAACCAACCATGTTGTTATGCCAACCAACCATGTTTATGTCATATTATTATAAATAACTATGCTATATTCTGATTTAAACTTGTTACATTTGTAAGCAACCACAGTACTTATAAAAGTTACCATATTAATGTCATAACCAACCATATTATGCCTACCAACCATATGTATGTCGTAAAGTTATAAATAACTATACTATATTCTATTTTAAACCGTGTTACAATTGTAAGCAAACCACAGTAATTATAAAAATTATCATATGATTATTATAACCAACCACATTATTATGCCAACCAACCATATTAATGTCATAAAGTTATAAATAACTATACTTATAAAGTTATAAATAACTATACTTATGGTTTAAAATTTATATAATTGTAAGCAACCACAGTATTAATAAAACATACCATATTAATGCTATATCCAACCATGTTATTATCACAAATAAACATACTTATGTCATTCCATATTCCACTTTAAAATTTATATAATTGTAAGCAGCCACAGTATTAGTAAAATTTACCATATTAATGAAATACCTAACCCTGTTATTATGACAACTAAACATGTTTATGTCATAAATGACCATATTAATTTCAATAAACAATCATACTTATGTCATAAACTACTTTATTTGTATTATTATGCCACCATTGTTGATCCATTGTGCTTCACCTAACCCGCTCATGGTTTATGTACTTCAAGAAACCGGATTAACTCCTAGTTATTGGAGTAAGTTGGAGTGTAGCCATAAAAACTCTCCTCTGTTTTTATTTTGGCACAGTTGACTGCCATCTCATTGCCATAAAGCCCCTCATGTGCTGGTACACAGACCAGAGTACTCTGGTTCTGGCTAGCCAGTTTATTTAGCTCGTTATAACATTCCATTACTAACCTGGACGTAAAAACTGCTTAGGGTTTTGAAGACTGATTGATTCTCAAAGAGTATTTTTATTATCACACCCTTGTTTCCCCTATCGGAAAGTATACTCCTGGCGTATAGTTCCGCTTAGAAGATTCTGTTGTCCTTAGCTATTTTCTTGTATGCTATGGGCTCTAGTATTCCCACTCCCACTCCTTGGAGCGTTTGAATCCATCCATTTACCATTTTTGTGTACCATCCCGCAGCCACCTTGGGCGCCATTTCTCGCTTGTTGTGAAGATGCTCCTGGTCTTTCTGGTGAAGAAATGAGTTGGATATATCAATTTGGGTGCCTCAATGGCTGATTTGGTAGAGTACTCGAACAACAGTCTCGAGGTCGCAAGTTCGACTCCTGCATTAGAAAAAAAACCTTCGGAATTTTTGTGTTAAAAAAAAAATTACTTCTCTGATACCTTTTAGGAATGCATGATGATTAAGAACGTTATATGACCTTAGTGTTTCCATTTTGTAAATTGAAATCGCCTGAACGGCTCCCTCCTTTTGAACAGCCACGTTAAGTGGCGTTAGGTTCACAAGAGCTTCCATACCTGTCATTGGGGTGAATCCCACCGCCCATATGCTAAATAGATTTGCAAGTCTCTGCACCCTGTGAAGTTTTGGTATGATAGTCAGCTGTTTGGGAGCTCCGTATAGTATTGTAGGTTTTACCATTTGAGTATATAGCCAGTATATCGTCATAGAGCCTATGCTCTATGGTTTACCTAGTAGTTGTTTGGCAACCCAGAAATTGGTAGCCTTTCTTATAACAAAATCAAGATGCGACAAACTTTATTGGTATAGAACCATATTTTTTACATAATGCACCATGCAAACCATAAATACAGGACAGATTGCGCAAATCGATTGATATACCTTAGGAAACGGTCTTATCTCATTTATCATAATTCTATGATGTACGTGACTCAGGCACCACGATTTGTGATTCCAATTATTTTTCTAACTCGCTTAAGCCACCCTCGCTTAATATTATTGCAAGTTTTTAACTTCACATACATTTTGATAGATGTTTGTTTGCTCTTTGATGTCTTTGACGACGTGTAAGCAAACATTGCTTAAACTTTGTTTGCTGTTGCCACCTTTTATGGCATGAGGGTGTTAAAAAGTCTTTATTTTTTCAGTTGCTTAACTATCTTTTGACTTGCCACCAATTTAGAGATTAAAGTGTGATGTTTTCTTTCCAGCATGTTCTTGTTTTTCTACCGAAGTGTTAATAACACTTTGTTGCTCTGCTTATATCATCTTCATAAAATTCTCGGTTGAGTACTGCAAAGTGCAGAATGTTGTACATACGCATGAATAATTGAAAACAAATGTTTTTGTGGCAAAAATGTTGTTTTATTTCGTTTCATTGTAGTGCAAAGAAAAGTTATGAAACTAATTGTAAGATTGGGAAACAGGATTAAAAGACTGGTTGCCGTGCTCAAGTTATCTTGATGTACATACAACACAAACTCAAAGTAAATCCGATGATATCATTGCCAAGAATTAGTTTTAAATACCTATTCATTTGCAGTTATTTATCTGTGGCTTTTGAGATATAGTGAAGTCATTGGACTATTTGCCCATTTTTTATAAAATTTGGCTAAAATTCAATTTTACAAAAAGAAAACTATGGAGCAACGTTAAGATATCTTCGGTACGATTTAGTGTGTCAACTGATTTCTATAAAATTTTCTAATCAATATTACTAATGTCCCCTTCTCTTAGTTATTTTTAACACGCTTATTTTAATTTCTCTTGTATGTTTGTTTGTATCTTTGCAACACTCGAAACCCATGACATAGGAGTGATTATTACATATGTATTCATTATTATTACGTATGTATTCATAGGAGTGATTATTACATATGTATTCATAACAGGTGATTTTGACAGCGCATAATTTAATTGATAATTTTTTTTTAATTTTAATCTGTTCAGATGTCTGTCACTGAAATGATTAAAAGAATTTAAAACAATATTTTTAATTATGTATTGTAACTTGAGTGCCAGGTACGATCCAGAATCCTCTCTAAACCGGCTGGCAATTTTCACCCTTTCAAGCTGTACGATCTGAGACTTTAATTTTTACAAAATAATTAAAAATTTTACGAAATAATCAAAAGTTTTTCTTTTCTTGCAAATATTTTTTTATTGTAATATTTTTAAATTCCTTTTTGTGTTTATATATGTATATATCCCTTAACATTTGAAAAATATTTTTTTGTAGTGTTGTATTTATTGCTCTTGCATTTACCTGGTATGAATTCGCCTTGTATGCAGGTATATAAAACTATGTATACATTGTTGCTGCTTTAGTGCGAAAATCAAAGCTGCCGTATTGCTTCTGGCGAAGTATGGGATTTTGGGGGATTCATGTAGACGATTTTGGGAATTCCCAAAAATTCGGATCCACTTCACTAACTGATTTGGTACAGCGTTTTCATATTCCTATGGCATGGGACATGCATCCGTTGAACATTTTTTTAAGGATTTTTTGTATTTATTGAATATTCAAAATGAACTAAAAATAAGTATTTAAATCTTAATATTAAATTTAAAATTTAAAAAAAAGTGCTTTATACTTAAGTCCGGCCAATACTAGGCAAAAAGTTTTATTACGCGGGAGCTATTTCGGTAAAATCACCTATTGAGCAATCTGATGGTGGCAACGATATCCCTTCTTCTCAACCGAGTGTGGCCGCCAAAATTAAGTATATTGCGCGCAAGAATAATTGGATGAAGTTCCAGTTTACTGACATACCTTTTCGCGTACTTAAAAAATTCCTCTTTTACCAGCGGAACACTCAGATCTTCATGAATTTTTTACGTACCATCGAGCTGCCTTTGAATTTTTTTAATATTTGACGCTGAGGCGCTGCCCCATAATTGAATTCCGTAGCACCATATAGGTTTTAGAATTGCATTGTGCAGCAGAAGTTTGCAATCCAACTTCAATGTCGAGTTTCTGCCCATAAGCCAATTACGTTGCGCTGCTTTTAGTTTCAACTGAGTGACTTTTGCTCAATGTGAGACTTCCACATTAGCCTACAAAACCCTGTAAAACTTGGAAACGCTTCCCTAACCGAATCGAAACCATCGTTTCATATTCGGTACGCATTTTGGCCGAGGAACGTTTATCTGAATTATTAACAACCATTCGATTTAGTGCGAAAATTGAAGTTGCCATATTGTTTCTGGGGAAGTGGGGGACTTTGCCGATTCCTGAAGCCGATTGTGGGAATTGCGTTATACGGATATTTTTTAATTTTTAGTTTGATATCGAAGCATGTTTGTTTGTTTTTTAAACTATATTTATTTATCTGGGACCAACACTCAGGGGATGACTACTACATAAGCATTAAATTGTACTAAAACTATGAAAATACATTATGATGAGGAGTAAAGAGAGAGAAGTATTTATGGAAATATGTTATATGTGACAGGAAATAAGTCTCCATCCAACTTTATCTACAGACGAACCATACAGCTGAAAAACGAATTCTCTCTGTAATGTGTTGTGAGATTCGCTTCGCATTCGACCACGATGCCTTGGACGATGAATGTGTGTGGCGTAAAAATATATAGGGTTTGCGAACAAGATCCCTAACCTCATCCGAGTAAAAGCCCTTGTAGTAGCGATAAAATACATAAATGCACCTATCTCGATATCGCGATACTTCTGTGAATCAGTCAATGGTCTTGAATGGTCGAGTAACCCCAAAATAGAGTTTGAGGCACCGGCCCACACATGACAGTTGTGTTCTATTTTTGGTCGGATATAGGTTTTTTTGTAGTGTTGTATTTATTGCTCTTGCATTTACCTGGCATGAATTTGCTTGTATGCAGATATATAAACCTATATATACAGTGTTGCTACTTTAGCGCGAAAATTAGTGCTGCGTTATTGCTTCCGGGGAAGTATGGGATTTTGGGGATTCAAGAAGACGATTTTGGGATTTCCCAAAAAAATTCGGATTTACTTCACTAACCGGTTTGCATCCGGTTTTTCATATTCGGTGCGTGTTTATACCGTGGAACATGCATCGGTTGAACATGCTTGTTCCACGGATGCATGTTGAAAAATTGAAATTCTGAGGAAGTAGGGGGATTTTGACGTTTCCTGAAGTTGACTTTGAAAATTTCCAAAAAACTCGGAACCGTTTCGCTAACCGAATCGGAATTGGTGTTTCATATTCAATACGCATTTTGACCGAGGAACGTGTATCTGTAGAAATAGTAAGGAGAGCGGATGAAGAGAACTACATCTCATAACTTTTCTAAAAACGTAGACAATTAACGCTTGTTTGGAGACCTGAAAAATGTATTCAGTCCAGTCTACGTCCCACTGTATTTGCATTCCAAAAACATCAATCCGATTCCTTTACAGTCATGAGTTTGTGTGTTAATAAATAACACTAGATCTTATGGGCCATACCATTCGGAAATTAAAAGAAGATCACCACTCAGCGAGTCGTTCATATTTTGATCTTTGGTACGGATTTAGGATAGGCTGAATACGAATGGAAAATATTGCTGTTTGTTATAGAAGGTCATGATGGAAAATAAGAATTAGATAAAAAGCGAGCCTTACGGTACCCCTGAATTAATCTTGAACTTGTTTTCTGAAATCTCATTCAAAACAAATGGTAATAGCGCATTTACACCAACTCAAAATCTAGTAGATTTGAATTGAAATCTAAAACGAAATCTATATCGTTTACACCACCGTTTTTTGACATCTAGCAAGATTTCATTTACTCAAAAATAATTTATGCATGCGGGTTTGACAATACAATATTATCAGCGACTGAATACACCAGCATTAAAGTGTATATTTTTTGTGCCCAGAGACTGCATACACCACATTATAGTGCAATTTTTATTGCAGCGTAGTATTTTTAAGTACGTTTTGCAAGAAATCACAGTTGCATCGCTTAGCACTGAGTAGATTTCAGGAGATTTCGTCGAAATCTAGTCATAAAGTAGATTTCATTTTGTATGGGAAATCTTCTCAGAATCTACTAGATTTGGCTTGAAATCTCGAATGAGCAGATTTCGCTTTGGTGTAAATAGGCTATAAAGCGCAGTTTCTGAAAAAGCTTGATAGAAACTTGTACTGAAGGGATGGATCGAGTGGTTTGTGTCCATACAAAATTCTAAATTATTTCAATTTTAAGCTGCTTTCATATCATTGTTTAGTATTACCATTATATTTCGATTTATCGAGAAACAGCTATTAAAAAATTAAATTTTTCTTTTTAATTACGAATTTTTTGACATCTAAAAATTCATAACAAAGTGTAAGGCTGCAAATTTGATTATTCATTCATGTAATGGAAACAAAATGAGCTTTATTTTGTGAAAATCGGTGGGTAAACAGTTATTTTACTCAAGATAAAGCAAAGTTACTTACAATGGGTGATTTTATAAGAACTATCGGAAATTAAAAACAAAAAACACATAAAATTCAGCAAAATGCATGAAATATTTATTTGGATCGATAGTTGGGTCGATATAATTTAATGCTTGAAGATTATTTCATGCAAATGTTGGCCGCGGCTGCGCCTCAAATGATCCATCCGCTTAGTCTAATTTTGGCATACTCTTTCCAACATTTCGGCCGGTATCTCACGAATAATGTTGGCAATGTTGGCTTCCAGTGCGTCAATCGAAGCGGGCTTGTAGCTATAGACATTGGCCTTAACATAGCCCCACAAAAAATAGTCTAGAGGCGTTAAATCGCACGATCTGGGCGGCCAATTGACTGGTCCCAAGCGTGAAATAAACTGTTCACCGAACTTGCCTCTCAATTGGTCCATTGTTTCGCGTGCTGTGTGGCATGTGGCACCGTCTTGTTGAAACCACATGTCATGCAAGTCAAGCTCTTCCATTTTGGGCAAAAAAAAGTTTGTTATCATCGCACGGTAGCGCTCACCATTCACAGTAACGTTGTGATTCGCATCATCTTTGAAGAAATACGGCCCAATGACACCGCCAGCCCATAATCCGCACTAAACTGTTGTTTTTTGTGGATGCATTGGTAGCTTTTGCAATGCTTCTGGCTGCTCTTCACTCCAAATACGGCAGTTTTGCTTGTTCACGTATCCATTCAACCAGAAATGAGCCTCGTCGCTGAACACAATTCTTCGATAAAAAAGTGGATCTTCATCTAACTTTTCAAGAGCCCATTTACCAAAAATTTGGCGTTGTGGTAGGTCGTTTGGCTTCAATTCTTGCACCAGCTGTATCTTATAAGGCTTCACACCCAAATCCTTCCGCAAAATTTTCCACGTAGTAGAGTAACCGAGGCCCAATTGCTGCGAACGGCGCCGAATCGATAATTCACGGTCATCACCAACACTGGCCGATACGGCTGCGATATTTTCTTCAGTTCGCACTCTACGTAAGCGTGGTGGTTTAATGTCCAACAATGTAAATTTGGTGCGAAATTTTTTTACAATAGCCCGAATAGAAGCCTCAGTAGGTTGATTAAACTAACCATAAAATTGAAGAAGCGCGCGATGAACTTTCTTAACAGAGCATGCATTTTGGTAATAAAATTCAATAATTTGCAAGCGTTGTTCGTTTGTAAGACGATTCATGATTAAATTATAGACCAAACTGAAGATGTTTGACAGTGACACAAGATACAAAACGTGCGTGAGCTGTCAAAACTAGTGTTGCCAAAAAGATAATAGCAAAAAAATCACTCGTTATTTAGCTCAGAACGTTTTTTTCTGTAACTGCCGAAAATTGCCACAGCAGTTCATCTGAAAAAGATTCTCAAGTATTCAATATACAATCCTGCACATAAGCTGAAATATACTTATACAACAAACAGCTCATGCGTAAGAGCAATCTCTTGTATTTTATTCTTAAGCTCACATGAGTATGTATATACAATTGGTGCTCGATTCGTGAGTGGCGCTTGAAATGAGTAACACGCATAATTATGCTAACGGGTATTAAATTGATGAGCAACTGCTTTTATTAAATCGTTCATTGAATTTCTTCAGAGGTCCAGATTTCGATTCGGTGAAATATTGAATAGAAATTCGTTGTGTATATAATATTAATGGAATTTGGATTCATAAAGAATTTCGTATACTCAAATAAAACTTTTATTGCGTTCTTCAAAAAATTACATATTTAATGTTTATCAAAACTTTTTATTTAAATCTCTATTAAAATCAACAGTCAAAATCAAACAAAACAAAAAAAAAAATATTGCATAACAATTTCGCTTCCTCTTGTTTACTTTTAAGGCTGTTTGCAGTTTCAATAGTGAACCTCAAAAACATTTTGAGTGAATGATAAGTGACAGGTTTGCAACAAGGCAAAACAGCGTAAAATGTCAATATATGCAATTGACAATTGCATGCAACATAGAAACATGTGAGGACACAGGCTACTGGAAGAACTACGAGCAGCAAAAAATGAAAATAAAGAAATAACGACAATAACATTGAAATTGAACATGAAATTTTCTGAAAACAGTAGCGCATCTTTTGCTTTAAAAATAGTTTGTTTGTGATTTTTTTTTTCCATTTTGTTTTTCTTTTGAGCAGCAGCAAAAGGCACCGAACACAGCAGACAATCATCTAGCAGCAAGCAAGTCTACGACGATTCAATGTTAAATTTTCAGCAAAAAGGGGGGAAAAAAACGACAAAAACCAATTTTTAATACAAAACGTTTTATTAACAAATTCCCTTTTGACAGTTTTACTTTTCGCACAGACACATTCACATACGTTTAGAAAAATGGAAATAGAAAAAAAAAAAAATATTAAAATAAATAAATAAAAAATAATTCAAGTACAAGATTTTAATAGAAGGACTTTTCTTTTTATTTGCTCCATAGCATACTTGTTTAGCGCTTTTTCTTTCTGTTTTCTATTTCATGTTGCATTATTTGACGTTGCAATTTTCTTCTTTTTTTTCTTTTCTTCTAGCATTTTGAAAGTTACAACATGTTTCTTTAGGGCATTGATTTCTGTATATTTTTGTGCTACTGCTACTGTTTGGTATTCAAGACTACTACTGCTGTGTGTCTGTGACTTAGCAATCATTTTTTTTCGGTGTGAGAGTATTTTTCGGAAGGAAATTTTTTTATTTTGTTATTAAACTTGCTAATAACTTTAGGGTTTTAATGAAATTTTCCAATTACAAACAGCAGTAATTGATTTTAATTCCGTGTTTAGTGGTTTCCCTAGAAGTAAATTCTTAAATTCATGTCTTATTAATTGTCCCTTGTATGCTACGGGTCAAACATGTGTTATAAGGTGTTTATGCAACACGATTGAGTGCTAGGTTTAGAAAATTTGTATGAAATATACTCAATATTTAGAGTGTATTTCATAAACATTTTCTAGGCGTACCACTCATTTCTGTCCCATAAACATCACGTTAATGTATATATCTGGTGGCTAAATTTTAAGAGCCGATATTGAATGCGATTCACACCTAAACGCCAAGTTTTCTCCGCACTTCATTTGACATATCTCAATTTCAGACTAACTCAATTTAAATCGCGGAAAAATACACAACCGAGCCATGCGTTAAAGTTATTCAGGCTTACTATGAAAATGGGCGTTCCAATCAAAATGCATATCATGCAGTTCGGTGTTTTTTCGGTCAATTTAATCGTCCAAATTTGCGTACAAGATCTACATAAGCACCTGCCACCGACTTGCCTGATGATGGAACAATTCTACGGAGTGAGCTATTCACGATTCACCAGCGCCCCCATGTGGCTTTCTAGGCTCACACAGGTAGCAATATTCGCCATATGTTTGTAGCCATATGAGTAACTTTTTGTTGGAGAATTCAGGCCTTCTAATGCCTCCTGTATTGAATTTTCTGGCAATCAATGAAAGACAAGACTCACTAAGTTGGTAGGCCAAAGTCCAATAAAAGCATCAGTCCTTAGACCACCTCAGCCGTCAACCATCACCACTGGTTCTTTATAGCACAGGTATCTGTTGTAAAGGTAAGAGACCCTCGGAAGGTTTTTAGTCCCCGAAAAAAGACACGCACCAAACAATTGTAAGGGATACAAACTCCCCGTTCCTGCGTTTTATGTTCAAACCACAACCAGAACAAATCAGTCAAGGTAGGGTGATTTGTTCCATAATCAACCTGGGCTGAACTTCAAGCAAAACCACCCGGTGGCATGATGACCCCGTTCTGCCAATTTAAACCCTTGGTAAGGGCTTCGGAAGCCAACACAACATAAGTCATGCAACTTCCTAGAGTTTTATTTACTGCAACAAGCGAGGGACCCCTTCCACTCTTTACCCGAAAAACAGAATGCCCTGGTTAGGAAGACGCCAAGGCAAAACCTGTTCCCCAGAGGGAAATGTGTGCGTACACACGGAAAAAACGTGATGATAGAAAATGTGAAAACACCTGTACATGCTTGTACGCATCCTTCTGCAGAAAATATTGTTGCTGTTCGCGATAGTGTCGCTGAACTTCAAGTCGTCGCCATGCCCAACAATTTCACCTCTCACGCTGGTAGTGGATAAGCATCATGCGTAAAGACTTGCATTTACACGCTTACAAGGTGCATTTGACTCAATAAGTAAGGCCTGTTGACCACTCTAAGCGTCGTCAATGGTCAGAATGGTGGCAAGAAATGACAACAGTGGACGATCAATTTTCGAAGAAAATCATCTTCAGTGATGAGGGTGATTTTCATTTCAGTGGATTCAGTAATAAGCAGAATTGTCGCATTTGGGTGAATAACCCAAGAAGAATTGTCGAAAAATCAATGCACCCACAAAGAGTGAGTGTTTGGCGCACTTTATGTGCTGACGGCATCATTGGGCCGATATTTTTTTTTTTTCTAAAATAAGGCCAGTCAGGCAGTTACAATGAATGGTGTCCGCTATCGTGAGTTGACAACGAACTTTTTATGACCTGAAATGGAAGATATGGATGTGGCGATGTGTGGTTTCAACAGACCGGTGCTACTTGCCACACAGTTAACGAAGCAATAGCACTTTTGCGTGACAGATTCAATGGCTGTGTTATCTCACGTGGTGGCGATGTCAATTGGCCGCCAAGATCATGTGATTTGACATCGTTAGGCATGTGTCTTTGGGGATATTTGAAAGAAAAGTTGTACGTCGACAAGCCAACAACAATTCAAGAGGTAAAGGATGAGTTATTTCGGCACAGAGTCTTATTCTTCAGCGTCATCAAAAATTTGGACCATCAGATGAAGGCTCGCCGCCGAGGTTGCGACGGCCATTGGACCAATGTTCTGTTCCATACATAATAAAAAGAAATGGCAATAACTCATAAATAATTTGTGTTTTATTCAAAATCAAAAAATTTACGCTGCGAACCGACCATTCTTCTAGTAGATGGCTGTTGCAGTTGAGGAATCCAGAGTGGCAGCTGGCGCAATGGTTTGAAAATCTGTAGCATCGATCATATTTCTCAAGATGGCCATGCAACCTAGAGTGCGGACATTGTGTAAAGGCTGAGCAGAAGGGGTGTGTCATTGATGTCCGACTTACGCAGATCGATGCCTGTGAAGACTGGCCAGCAGCGCAAAAGAGTGACACTGTGCTTGGGAAATTTATAGCTGCTAAAGAAAATGGTGTGAGATCTGTTCGAAATGAAATATCGGCTGAGAGTCAACTTGCTAAGGCTTATTGGACGCAATGGAGTAGCCTGCAATTGATAGATGGCAGCTTGTACCGTGTATACAGAAGAACAGACGACACGACAAAGTTCAACTTAACAGTGCTACCAATGTCTAAGATACCGAAAGTTTTCTATATACAAAAGTACACTGAAAAAATTTTGTTCAGAAATTCTCTGAATTATGACATTACTTTTATGAATTTTTTCATCATTTTTCAACCATTGTAACTTTTCATAGAAATAATGAAACAAATTTCATCAGATTATTTTAACGAAAACCTTCATAAAAGTCATGAAAAATTTTAATAAGAAACATGACAAATCATATTAGTGAAATAATTTCTCTAGATCAAAGAATCAATTTCATAAAGCATATGAAAACATATACATTAAATTAATGGAAACGTAACATTTATTTAATGAAATAACTTCTTTGTACTAATGTAATATATTCATTAAAAATATGAAACTCCTTCATAAGGTCAATGAAGTTATTTCATTTATCTAATTTTATTACTCGTGGAGCACCTGAAAAATCTATATTAAATCAATGAAATAGTTACATTTGTTTAATGAAATAATATCATAACACA
This sequence comes from Thecocarcelia acutangulata, assembly GCA_914767995.1. Classification (NCBI taxonomy): domain Eukaryota; kingdom Metazoa; phylum Arthropoda; class Insecta; order Diptera; family Tachinidae; genus Thecocarcelia; species Thecocarcelia acutangulata. The sequence continues at coordinate 95,889,188 of OU612097.1, read as the reverse complement.
CATTAATAAAATATAGTCACAAATGTACGTAATAAGATCAATGGAACTATTTCATTTATTCATTGATACTTTATTTCATTACACAAACAATACTATTCCTTGCTTTTGTGAAATTGTACCTAATTATGATAAAAGAAAATGTTGAACAAGTATTCACCAAATAAAACCGATTTTATTAATTCAAATGACTTCAATACACTGGTATTTAAAGTTTTTAAACTATTATTGTGCTGATTTGAGTACATGCACATATGTACATACATACCCAAGTTCGGTAGCTAGAAATTTATTTGTCATTGATCTAATGAATTCTATTTGATTGGAATTATGAAACTCATAAAACTTACATTTTAATAAAAAAAACTTGACATTTTTTAAACTAAAGCTTAAGATTAATAAATGCCCATAAATAAATCTTACCAAAATTCAAAGAATTTAAAAAAAAAATTAAATTTTGTTGTAGTCATAAATCCAATGATTTTTTTAATGAAACTATGAAACTTAATGAAACCATTCTGATGGAACTATTTCATAATATATATGAAGTTTCATGCATCTTGTGAAAAGTTTTCATTGGATTAATGAAAATTATTTAATGAAACAGTTTCATTAAATATATGACGCATAATTCTTTTAGTGTACAGACGGCACGATTAACTTAACAGTACTACCAATGTCTAAGATACCAGAAGTTTTAATGGAATTCCCTAATAGTGCTAGCGGTGGTAATCTTGCAATGAACAAAACGGTGGAAAAGCTAAAGCAGCGACAATCAGTAGCCGAATGGATAGCAAATTTTTCACAGTACATCGCAGAAAAAGGTGCAGCCCGAAAAATTAGAGCACGGATGCAGCAATACATTAGTATTGCATTGATTAAAAACAAAAATGTAGCACTTATGATCATATGATTGGACTGTAAATGGCGACACTGTGAACAAAATACTAAAAGGACGGTATTTGTAGGCGTGGAGAAAAAATAGAAAAAAACTAATTTTCGAATTGTTTTTACATCATTTAAAAAAATTGTTCTTTTGTATGCAAGGCAAACCACTCTAGTGTCTTGTATAGTATAGAAACATCAACAAAAAGACGTTCGGCCTAACTGGGACTAACGCGGAGGTCTGTTTAGAGTATTTTGACCACATTACACATCTTCCCATATAAGATTCAGTCTGTTCAAGAATTGATGCCGATAGACTACGAACAGCGTCTTAATTATACCATTTCTATCCGACTATAAACGTAGTTCTGCGCCACCCTGTACTAGAAAGTTAATTGCGTAGTAGTATCTGGCACATACTAGTTTCTTCTGCTTTGTTTTTCTGCTTTTGGTGAATTTAAAAAATGGTTTCTGCTATTTTTTTCATATACGAATTGCTATTGGTAAGATTTTATGTGTTAGATTGGATAAAACTTGCCACAGAAATTAGAAACTTAATATGAACAAAAAAACCACTTTGTTTCATGTAACGTTCACTTTGACACCTCCTAGCATTGACCGCTCTAACGCTTCTATCTCCTCTTCGCTTCTTTTTTTATATTAAATAACTGAGTATTTGTTGTGTTTGAAATATTTTTATTACGTTTGTTTGTTTCTTAACTTAAAAATTTTCCAACCTGCCATAAATTTCCAAAACGATTATTAATCATAAATATATGTAGAGATGTAGTAGAACTGGTTGAAGAATTTACAACTTTCCAAAATGTTAAAAATGAAATATTCCATTTTTCACATCTCTTGAAAATAGCATTTAAATGAGTTTATTTGTTAAACTTAAGTATCTTTTAATCTAATCTACAATATCTTTTTAACTCCACAATGCTTTTCATTATCATATCATTATGCCAAGTTCAAAAGCATTTTCTCTACAAAAAAAAAATTTTAAAAAACCGAAAGAAAAATGAAAAACAAATAAAAAAAAGTTTAAAACATTCTTTCATCTTTTCAACACACAAAAATGTTTGATTAACTGGTTTCATTACGGCAACACTGAACCATAAAATAGTTTTGGCAACTGCTGCATAAAAAACTAAAACGTTTTAACTGCCACACATACACACACACACACATACACACTGCCTCTAAAATAACACAGACTCACTGCTCATTGATGTTATTTGTACAATATTTTTGCAAATGAAATAAGAAAAAAAAAAAAATGGCAGAAAAAACAATCCCCTACAACATTCATTTCACTTTGTGCAACATAATGAAAGAAACGAAGCATTTTACGAGTAAATCCAAACATTTTTACAGATACTCATACAATACATTTCATTTTAACGGTTCTAACATTTAAACATTTTTACGCTGTTTGTTTAGATTTATAACAATTTAGCTTGATTACACCATTCTATGAGCAGCAACAACAATACAAAAGCTTAAGCATTTTCCTCTTCTTCTTCTTCGTTTTATTATTATTTTTGTTTCCTACTTGTTGTTTTTGTTCTCTTCATTTACGAAAACCATAACATGACCCACAATTGTTACCAACGTAACAATGTTGTTGTTGTTGTTGTTGCTGCTCAAACTCAGCTCAACAGGATGAATTAAAGAATCAACTACTTACTACCACTACCACTACCAGACCAGTACCCACTGTGTGCTTCGTCGTACCACCAGCCGCAATATCAGATACAAGAATAAAATCAACAACAGAAAACAAAAACAACAGCAACAAATAAATATATGCCACATGTTACTGTAATAATGTTTAAGTATATTATGGACTTGAACCAGTCAGCCAAATATTTTCGAATTATATGTGCCACATACTGGTGTAGTTTGAAAAAAAAGTTGGGTTATGTAGGTGGTCGTAAGTTACACTCAAAAAAATTTTACTTTTTCCGAAACTCAAAAATTTTTTTTAACAAAAAGTATCACCGTAGTGATTTAATGTATTACAGGCGAGAGTAAATTCGCTACAATATTCCCGGGCACTTCGCTGTGCCCCGTTACCCAGAAATGCTTCAGATTTCAGGTGTAGCTAATTTTAGGTCTCCTAGCTATGGCCAATAGTAATGAAGTTCTGTACATGGATTCAGTCAGGCAAGACATTTATTTTCCGAGAGCATTTGAGTTCTCCTACTCTTTAATAATAATAATAAAAGAGTTCAAGATCAATTCAGGGGTACTGCAAGGCTCAGTTCTCTCTCCTACCCTATTTCTTATTTTCCTCAACGACCTTCTCTATCAAACTTCCAACCCTATCCACTCTTTCGCGGATGACAGCAGCTAATTTTAGGTCTCCTAGCTATGGCCAATGGTAATGAAGTTCTGTACATGGATTCAGTCAGGCAAGACATTTATTTTCCAAGAGCATTTGAATTCTCCTACTCTTTAATAATAAAAGAGTTTAAGATTAATTCAGGGGTACCGCAAGGCTCAGTTCTTTCTCCTACCCTATTTCTTATTTTCCTCAACGACCTTCTCTATCAAACTTCCAACCCTATCAACTCTTTCGCGGATGACAGCAGCATTTGTCACTCGCACTCTTTTAGTTATAGCCCCAGCCTATCAGAGATCGCTGCTAAGAGGCAAAATATGAAACACTGAACAGTGATCTTCTATTAATTTTCGAATGGGGTCATAAAAACAGGGTCGCCTTTAACGCTCGTAAGACCCAAAGTTGCTTATTAGCATACAAACAAACGACCGCAAGTGCTGCTTCATCTGTACTCATGGATGGTATAAATATTGAGGAATCGGGTGATCTTGATGTTCTTGGAATGAAGATACAGTGTGACGTTTGCTGGACTGAATACATTTTTCATGTCTCTAAAAAAGAATTCAAGTACCACGGGTTTCTGAAACTGTGTAAGATGTACTTCACTGCATCCCATCTCCTTACTATTTATACCACCTATACCCGACCGTGTGCAGGAGAGGGCGAAGAAGCTTATCGGTGACAGTAGGGTATCCAATCCTATTGACTCACTGGAGCATCGACGCAGTGTGGGGTGCGTTACTCTGTTCTATCGTTACTACAAGGGATTTTGCTCTGACGAGATCAGTGGTGTTGTTCCCGAAACTCGCACATTTTTACGTAGCACGCGTTCATCGTCCAGAGCTCATCCATTTGTGGTTGATTGCCTGGGGAATCGTACTACGCATTACAGAGAGAATTCGTTTTTCGTCTGTGGAACAAGTTGCCTGCAGTCGTGTTTCCTGTCTGTTATAACGTTGAAAAGTTCAAATGTCAAATGTTCACAAACACTACTCCCTCTTTCCCCCTCCTCACAACCTGTTTTCCTAGTTCTGGTATAATGCACTGCATATGTAGGGGTCATCCCCTGAGTACTGGTTCAATATAAAAAAAATATATTATTTGCAATATCAAACTGCAAATAAAATTAATATTTTCTTACAAAAAATTCCTTATTTTACAATAGACAACACGGACATCAAAAACCAATGTAGATTAAAACAAAAAAAATCTTGTCTGTGTTGATAGGAATGAACGAATTCATACACAATGATTTTTTGCTTTTTGTACTTCAATGCCTATAAAAATTTTGAGAGTTAAAATGAACAACAAAAGAGAGTGTGTGGGCAAGTTTGATCATTTGCAAAAAAAAGACAAGTGTTTTGTGCCGATTTTTCAATCAACAAGTGAATAGCCATACATCTATGATTCGTCACCAGTTATGACCTTTTTGAGGAAATTGGATCGTCGTTGCCGATGTTTTTGCTCAAAATTTCCTGTGTGTTATAGCGTTCGAAAAATCATGTCAAATGTTCACAAACACTACTCCTTCTTTCCCCCTCCTCATAACCTATTTTCCTATCTTTGTTACAGGTCCAAGATATTTTTTTTTTTTTTTGCAATTTTGAAACCATCTTCGCTGCCGCACGTTTCATGCCTAAAATATCCATAAAAATCGCGATATGTCAAAATTATCAGCAACCCCTCTCTGATAGTGATACGACACTTATCCAAAATCATTTTCTTCATAATAGTGAAAGGCCAATGTAAGCGGCAGGCGGCAGCAATGTGACCCATTTACAAAAAATTAGTTTTCTATAAAAATATTCATATAAAACTTTCAACATATTGAATTTAATTTAATTTGGCAATGCCGTTAAAGGCGGCCGAGCGGCAATGTTGAATTCAATTTGCCGCTTCAATTTGTTAAACCAAAAAGTAAAGGAACAAAACTTCGAGAAAATAGAAGTAAAAAATAACTTTTCTTTATTTTCGGGTTTAAAATTTTTAACAATTAAATTTATTTATTTATTTTTGCGTGAAAAAAGTCATAATGTTCTTTTGTTTAAATTCCGGTACATAAATTTTTAGTTCAATTAGCCGCGTTCATTTGCCTATATCAAATAAATTCAAGCGGCAAATAGAACAGTTAGTTGCCGCCCGTTGCCGCATGCCGCTTACATTGGCCTTTTACTATAATTGACATCTTCTCGGCCTTCCTTATAACGGTTATACCACAATTGAACTTGTGTTCTGCTCAAATTAGACTCGCCAAACGCCACAGTCAACATTTCAAATGTCCTTGCGTATTTAATTTAATACAGTTAGGTTAGTTAGGTTAGGTTGTACGGGCCGCCAGTTTCATGAAACCAGCCCACTTGGGTCCTTTTGGTCCCATTGTGTTGCCTGAGGGAGAAGTGCAGCCCACGAGACTTACACTTCCCCCGACGGTTCAGATTCAAACCAACCCGAAAGCCGGATAAAGGAATCCAGTCCGTTCACTCGGCATTCCGATATATCTGCCAACCCGTGCAGCATCGGTCCGCCTAGATACAGCGCTCTCATAGAACTGAGAGCCGGGCATCGACAGAGGAAATGCTCAACACTCTCCTCCTCGTCCTCATCCCCGAAACCTCTGCAGAAATCATTAAATGGAAGATTTAACCTCCTAGCATGCGTCCCTATGAGACAATGTCCTGTCAGAACTTTTATTAGAATTTAATTTAGTTTTGCTTAAATTAGAATTTAATACAGTTTCTTTGATCCATTTTTTTGAATAGTAAAAAATCGAAAGCACACCAAAACACGACTAACCTTTTTATCTGGCAAAAACAGACTTAAATGTCATATATGAAGATATCAGCCAAAAAATATATTATATATTTTTATTAATTTTAACGTTTCTCTAAGTAAAATCTGGGCTTATCAAAAACCGCCAATAAAATCGCCAAAAATCGACATGTCGCCAAATCGAAAATAAAGTCACCAAACAAGTTTAAAAATGCCACGAAGAATTGCCAGATCTGAAAACTCTACCTATGAGTTTAGTCAATAATTTTCGAGTGTATGTCTAAATTTTTTTCTCAGTCAGTCTGTTGTATTTGCGAAGCACGTTTTTTTTCTCTCTTTAATTCACTAAATTGTTTCATTGAGAGGTTGATTGCTGTTCAAGCAAAGGTTATAAAACTTAAATAAAGTGTCCGTGAAATAGGTTTAAGTTTAATTAATTGTATGATTCTGTTTTAAGCTCAGAAAGCAAGAAAAACTTTACAAGACGAACTCCAGCAACAATGTAATTCTTAGTGTTTTTTCCCCCCCGCCAAATGGCCTGTTCGTTTCGACACGTAACAGGTCAATGGAAAAAGTTTAAAATTTTTTGTTTAGAAAAAAGTATAAAAAAAAAAACTTATATCAAAAATCATATCTTGACCTTTATATGATTATAAAAATATTTACAACTTTATTTTCATAAAAAAAGAGAAAATATGTATTAGCCTTATAAATGAAATTGCTTATTACTTAAATACATTTTGTTTAGATTTTGTTTTAACGAAAAGTTCATAATAATAATTGATTATATTTTATGGTAAAATAACAGTTTAGTAAAAAATTGTTTATCACGTTTTGTGAATTATTTTGTGTAATTTAAGTACACAAATGTTGTTTTTTTTTTCTTCAATACAAAACATTAACGAATAAGAAGTAGGCGTATTTTTTATTTCGATACTTAAAACAAACAACAAATAAATAAATAAATGTTAATACATAGAAATAAAAAAAAAAACAAGTAAGAGTGTGGTATATTCGCCTGGGTCGAATCTAAAATACCCTTCACCATAGTCACGTTTATGTATAGTATATATAACATATTGGAACCAAATATGCTCGGATATATATGGACCGTTATCGGGGAAAAAATATTTTTGCCTTGTAATCGCCATGCCAAAAAGGTAATCTTTCATTGAAATTTTCATGAAAAACCCGGCTTAGGCTATATCTCGGGTATATATGGACCAATATCAGTAATTTTCATTTTCTCTATTTGATAACCTCCTAATATTGACAGAATGCTTTTTAGCAAAAACATTTTTTTAAGTTCGCTTACGCGACATTTTCATGAAAAAATCTGTTTACACTATATGTCGGGTATATATGGACCGATATCGGTAATGTTCACTTTCTGTATTTTAGTAACCTCCTTTTATAACCAGAACTGTTTTTAAGCAAAAAAGTTCGCTTACGCCACATTTTCATGAAAAAATCGGTTTATGCTATTACTAGGGTATATATGGACCGATATAGGTAATGTTCATTTTCTGTATTTTAGTAACCTCCTTTTATAATCAAAATTTTAAGCAAAAAAAAAAAAAAATTCTCATGGAAAAATCGGTTTAGCTTATATCTCGGTTATATATGGACCGATATCGGAAATTTTCTCTATTTTGTAACCTTCTTATATTACCAGAACTGCTTTTAAGCAAAAAAAGTTGTTTAAGTTTCATAAAAAATCAGTGGAGGTGCTTTTTTCATGAACGCTTAAGAATGCTGTGTCGTCTGCAAAAGTTGTAGTGTGGATTCCGGATGTCGTTGGCATGTTAGAGGCGTAAATTATATATAAAGTAGGCCCCGGTATGCTACCTTGCAGAACTCCTGCTTCGATCGGCTGTGAGGGGCTTATAAAATCGCCTTCTCTGATAACAAATTTCCGCCTTCCAGAAGACTGTATGTGTTTGCTATTCATATATTGGAATAGCTTTACCCCCAGAAAACCTTAGGCCACTAGCACTTTTTATGAAGGAAGTGTTTTAATTAATTTGAAATAAAGAACAACTTTAAAGCACATGATTTATAAATAATTATTTAGTTTCAATCCGCTACCCGAAGACTTCGACCAAGAAAAATAAAATTTTTTTTCTTCACATGTAAATACTTTTAGAATCGATTTTTAGTACAATAAAGACTAAATTAAAAAAAAAGGTTAAATTTATTCTACAATACAATAGAAAACGTGAAAGTCCCTTTTTCTGCAAAATGTTTTTATTTGTCAAATTCTATTTTGACCCCTTTAAAATATTCTCCTTTAGATGAAATATAAAAGAGCCAGCGTTTTTTCCCATATCGCGGAATCAGTTATGCTATGCACTTATTATGATGTGGCCGAGAGCTCTCAGCTATTCGATTTTTATCTCCTCAGTCATCGCAAACCCCCTCTTTTCATGGCTTCTTTGATTTTCAGAACAGGAGAAAGTCGCACAGGGTGCACACGGGGACTGAGGCATGATTACGCTATTCTTTTCGACCAAAAAATTACAAATCAGTAATAGCGGTTGACGGGGAATGTTTTTCTACTTTTTCCAAAACAGAAATTCGCCGAGCAATCACAACACAAAATTAAGTTTTCTCATCAATATTCTAAAGCATTACTTCTTATTCAATCAAAAATTATCGATCACAGCAAATTTGTATTGTAGACAAGGAAGAGTGTATTATATTTGGCTGCGCTGAAACTATATATTACAAATTTGAACTAAATATATTTGGATATATATGGATCGATATCGAGGAAAATTTTTTTAATGCCTTATAATCGTCATGCCAAAGAGGTAATCAATCTATCATTGAAATTTTCATGGAAAAATCGGTTTAGGCTATATCTAGGGCATAAATATATGGACCGATGTTAGAAATTTTTATTTTCTGTATTTTAGTTATCTTCTTGTACTAACTCAACTGCTTTTAAGCAAGAAAAAAATTGTTTAATGAAAAAATCGGATTAGATTATATCTCGGGTATTTGGGCCGATATCGGAAATACTCATTTTCTAAATTTGGTAACTTCCTTACATTACAAGAACTGCTTTTAAGTAAAAAACGTTGTTTCAGTATATATGGACCGACATAGAAAAGTTTCATATTCTGTATATAAGTAACCGTCTTTTACAACCAGAACTGCTTTTAACAAAAACTATTTTTTTTCACGAAAAAATCGGTTTAGACTATATCTCGGGTATATATGGTTCCATATAGGGAATTTTTATTGTCTGTATTTTTTAACCAGAACTGCTCTTAAGTAAAAAAAAGTTGTTTAAATTCGCTTACGCGATATTTTCATGAAAAAAAAAAAATCGGTTTAGGCTATATCTCGGGTATATAGGGACCGATATCGGAAATTTTCATGTTCTATATTTTAGTAGCCTCCTTTCATAACCGAACTGCATTTAAGAAAAAAAAATTAAGTTGGCTTACGAGATATTTTTATGAAATTTTCAGTTTAGGCTGTATTTCGCGTATATATGGACCGATATCGGAAATTTTTATTTTCTATATTTTACTAACCTCCTTTCATAACCGAACTGCATTTAAGCAAAAAAATAAAACAATTTTTTTTTGCAAAAAAAAAAAAAAAAAAAAAAAAAAAAAAACATGAAAAAATCGGTTTAGGCTGTACGAGTATCTCGGGTATATATGGGCCGATATCGGAAATTTTCGTGTTCTATATTTTAGTAACTTAGTTTTATTACCAGAACTACTTTTAAGCAAAAATTGGTTTAAGTTCGCTTATGCGACATTTGCATTAAAAAACGGTTAGGACTATATCTCAGGTATATATGGACCGATGTCGAAAATTTACATTTTCTATATGTGGTAACCTCTTTATGCTACCAGAACTGTTCTTAAGCAAACAAAGTTGTTTAAGTTCGCTTATGCGACATTTTCATTAAAAAATCAGTTTAGGCTATATCTCCGATATCGGGATTTTTTTTTGTATTTTAATTGCCATTTTTAATAATTGTATGAAGTTTGAAGCAAAAGAAACTATTTTTTTTCGAAAAATTTTCATACAAAATTGCAAAACATAATGACTTTTTTCAGAACTTTGAATATATCTCAGCTATATGTGAACCGATTTTACTGAATTGCAATGGTAAACCGATGAATCGATGGGATAATAGAATGGGGAAAGAAAAAAGTTTCTAAGTTTAATGGTTTTCTTAGAAATTATTTTTAACGGTTGACAGACGGATGGATGGACATCGCTTAATCGAATTTTCTATCAATTTTGATTCTGAATATATATACTTTATAGGGCCGCAAATAAAAACTGTAGAAATTACAAACGGAATCACAAACTTATATATGTATCCTCTTTGCATTTTTGTGAAGGGTATAATAACTTAAATCATAGTTAAAATCAGTGTGTAGAGTTTTTGCGCTGACACATATTTTGCTTCAAAAGTTATTGAGAAGAAGAACGAGATAATCGTGCTGTGCCGAGCTGTAGTACTGCTTTGTTAAAATCATCATTATCAGACTCTGGCAGATCACCAGTACAAGCAGCACCACCAACACCGCCACCGCCACCAACATCATCATTATTATTATTATTATTGTCATTATCATTATTATTATTGTTGTTGTTGTCTTTGGCAGCGAATGACTTTGCTTTAACTATGTTATTGCTATTGTTTTGGCAACGCATTTTGCTGTTAAGGATCTAACAACATCCAACCACGATTGCAACCATCGTCTTCCACTCAGAGGTAACGTAGAGATTGTCTCAGCTCAAAAAAAATGTGTTAAAAGTGATTTTTGTGTCATTAGAATCACTAGAGTAAAAAAGCATTTTTTTTTTAAAAGAGAAATATTAAAACTATTTTCTACTTATGAGTTGTATAAGAACCAAACGTGTCTGGGGCATTAGACGAAAAACTATGTGGGAAAAACATTTGTGGTTAATAATGACAAAAGTGGATCAATAATTTTTTTTAAGGTTTAAAAAACTTCCAAGAAAGTTGTGCTACTTATGAGAAATTTTAATGCTTTTTAAGGAAATTGGCATTAAAGTGAAGGGATGTTATGATCGATAAATTGAAACTTTAGTATTACACGCAAATAAAATGCAGTTTGAAATATGGTTACAACAACATTAGTATATACGCCATAATATTGTGTATTATTGTTAAAAACAGCCTATTATCGATATCATTATAATTTTTTTTCCCATAAATATGTGTTCGTTTGCTTTTCTCTAATTCTATTGTTACAGTCTATCAATTTCAGAATATGGTTGCATACAATGTTAAGATTGTATATCATTTTTTTTTTAACAACAACAGTTTGTATTATACTCAATACTAAAATACCTGTTTTTATCATATGTATGATATTGTGAACATTATTGTTTTATTTTAGCCGTTGACAAAATTTTCATTTATTTATTTAATTATTTTTTTTTTTTTTTGTGTGAAAAAATGTGTTTTGTTTTAAATTAAAAAAAAATTTTTTGTTAATAAAAAAAAAGGAAAAAATTTAAAACTAAAACTGTAGAAATTGGAAGTTATGTTAATATATTCAGATTTTGATATTTGTGCGGATGTTGTAATCAACAATACTATAAAAAAGTCAAACATATTGTCAGCCAACCATATTATGGCTGTGTACAACCATACAATCGTTACTACCATAAGAATTTTAAAGACGCACCATGCCATTGTTGAGAACAACCATACTATATTACATTAAACCATATTAATATGGTTACGAGTATATATAATTTTTCATTAGGCCATTATTATTATTTCAGCTAATAGATGCTAGAATCCGTTGAAATCGACATAATTTGCATTTGTGCAACCCGAATTTTTTTTTTTTTAATTATATAAAATTATCGAAAAATATTTTAAAAATGTTTTTATACTTATTTGATATTATAAATATGTATATTATGTAACATAGATAACGTAGTATAAATAAATAAAATAGTATTGTTTATCGAAAGATGTCCTCTTTTTAAATAATATGGTGAGCTATGATAGAAAAATTGTTCTCAGCCAAAATATAGTATGATTATTTATAAAAAAAATGTTCATAAAACTATAGTTACAGGTATATTAATGACATTTCAAATATGACAATACAATATTATTAGCACCAACTATACCGTTCAACAATAGTATGTTGCTCTTAGAATATTGTCATGTCAACCATATATTTTTTTCTACGTGTACATGGAAATAAATAAAATTTATAAATGCATTTAAAACAAATAAATCTGGTTTTTAAATTAAAAAAAAAAAATTCAACCTTGATTTTGCTCTGCAAAAATTAATTCACTTTATCCAGACAGCACTGTATCGCCCGTGTAAATATGACTTTAGAATTAAATAAAACGTTGAAGATAATTAATGTTTTAAGTTTAAACAAAAGTCCTGGGTGCCAAACTTTATCAAATGCTGAACAATACTTTTTCGTTTCAAAAGCATCTGTTATTACCTTATACCCTGTTCACACGGTAATATTTTTTTTTTCTTCATTCATTTATTTATTGAATCTTTAAAATATGAACTAACAATAAGTATTCAAATCTTAATACTAAATATAAAAGTTATTTAAGTTCAGCCACTGCTAGACGAAAGAGTTTCATTTCGCGCGAATAATATCGGTAGAATCACCTATTTAACGTTCTGATGGTGGCCAGGGTATCCCTTCTTCTCAACCGAGAGTGGCTGCCAAAATTAAGTATGTTGCGTGCAAGAGGATTTGGGTGAAATTCCAGTTTACTGATATACCTTGTGGCATACTTAGAGAACTCGTCAGTTACCAGCGGAACACACAGATCCTTGTGAATTCGTGACTTTCTTACGCACCCTGGAGCTGCAGTAATCGTACGAAGAATTTGGTTTTGTCGTCTTTGAATCTTTTCAATGTTAGATGTTGAGGCGGTTCCCCATAATTGAACTCCGTAGCACCATATAGGCTTTAAAATTGCGTTATATAACAAAAGTTTGCAGTCCAACTTCAATGTCGAATTTCTGCCCATAAGCCAATTTAGTTGCGCTGCTTTTAATTTCAACTGAGTGACTTTCGCATCAATGTGAGGCTTCCACGTTAGCCTACGGCCGAGGTAAATACCAAGGTATTTAACTTCATTATGCTGCGGAATAGGTGTATTGTTAATTTGGAGAGCCGAACATGTTTGCTTACGCAGTGTGAATGTAACGCGAGTACATTTTTGTTCATTAACTTTAATTTTCCAAAGTTTTAACCACATCTCTAATATTGAAATATACTCCTGCAACTTTCGCGAAGCTACTTGATGGTTTTCATGAACGCTGCAAAAAGCTGTGTCATCTGCAAAAGTTTAAGTGTGGATTCCGGATCTCGTTGGCATGTCAGATGCGTAAATCAAATATAGAGTGGGTATTAGAATGCTACCTTGGGGAACTCCTGCTCCGATTGACTGTGAGAGACCTGTAAAGTCACCTTCTTTGATAACAAATTTTCGGTCGTATAAGTAGCGGTAATATGAAACACTTGGTTCGTTCTCTGAACCAATATTGTGAAACTAGGTGTTCAGACGCTTGTTTTTTGGTTCACACTGATGGTTACATATTTCGTCAAACGTTTCACTAATTCTTTTTTCTATTTTTATTTAAATCTTTATGTAAGTGCCAAATTGTATATGTTCCATATGTTTCTTTTGATTTTACACACATTAATTTTCTGTTGTTTTTTTGTTTACGTTTTTTTTGAAAGCTAGTCCAGATAAACTAGCGATAATTTATTACTAAATTTAGAGATGATAGTAGTTTTTGCGTGGTTCGCAACATGATTCAAAATGAACCAAGTAAGTTCGCTCATAAAATTTTGTATGTCGACTCATGTTGGTTTAATAAAGATGGGGCCGCGAACCACGTATGAGAGAGCGAAACTCGAATATGAACCTTCGTGTGAACATGCTATTAACAATTCTACGGCAATGCTCTGGTGTACCACGTTTACTGCGAAATCCAAATTGATAATTAAGAATAATATTATTTTGTTTTAAAATAGGTTTAGGCCTATTTAAAAACAATCTTTCAAAAATTTTTTCAAAAGTCGGCAACAAACTTATAATGAAAGATTGTCCGGTCGACCGTGATTCTCGCTAGTTTACATGATAATCTTTCGATTAAAGTAGATTTGAGGGCTATTAAAAAATTATTGTTGGTTTTATACCATTTCAAAGCTGTATACCTCTATAAGAAACCCCCTTTATGTACATAAAAAATGTAATTCGTTTTTATGGTTTTGATTTTAACGGTGCAGTTCCCTAGATTGCGGTACTCTTATAATCGTTTGCAGCAAATTGAAAATAAAATCCTTAAGTATATACGAGTACGAGTATAGTCTACATCTCAAATAACAATTCTGAAAAAACGAACGAATGAATGCTGCTGGTGGTAGACAGCGTAAAATTCATAAACAACTTTTCATTCATTCATTCATTCATATTCTGCCTCCTGGTGGATGAAAGTTTAAAATTCGTTTGCCCAGATACTCGAGCTTATAATTCAATGTGTATGTGTATGTGAATGTGTGTGTGTATATGTGTGTTACAGTTTGGCTTGATAGTGATTGTTAACTGCTTTTCATGCTTAAGATTATTTGTTGTGATGCTGTCGTTTGTTGGTTTTATTGTTTCTAGTTTTTTGCAATTGCAGGCATGAAAATAAACAGTAGTTGCTTTGACGTTGGCTAAAAGACACAATTCCAGCATTCTTATGAGCTGTAACGTTTTCTTTATGCTTTTTTTCTGTTTTTTGTTTGTTGTTTTTTTGAGCTGGAAAATATTTATTAAAGGTTTTTATTTATTTTTCTTTTAACATTCGCACAGATTGCATGTGATTGTTTGCATAACCTCGACCTTAATGAAATCATGTCGTTGTTGTTCTTGTTGTTGCTGTTGTTGTTGCTGCTGCTGTTGGTGCGACTCTTGAAAAGTTTGCATTCGGCAACAGTTGTTAGCAAATGTCTTCTTCGGCCTCAAACTTTAGTTTAACATTGGCTGTGACTACAGTTAATGCCAGTGTTCAGCAGGCAAACACAATTCAAAAAGCTTTTGACAAATGGAGAATATTGATTTGTTGTCTATATGTCAAATCGATTTTTCCCCAACTTCAAATTGAAGTTTTGATATCCTGGCAATATC
Organism: Thecocarcelia acutangulata; assembly: GCA_914767995.1. Classification (NCBI taxonomy): domain Eukaryota; kingdom Metazoa; phylum Arthropoda; class Insecta; order Diptera; family Tachinidae; genus Thecocarcelia; species Thecocarcelia acutangulata. The sequence goes on along the minus strand of OU612097.1, from coordinate 95,874,010 downwards.
TTATCACTTTATAGCCTAACTTGATGGTCGCCTTGACTTTCTGCTTTGCTCGCATAATTCTTTTTTTTTTGGCTTTTCTTTTGAGCTGTTTGTATTGCAGTTGCTGGTAACTGTTGTAGTTGTGTTTTTTGTTGTTGCAACATCGTGATTTTACAATTTATTTAATGTTTTTTTTTCTTTTTTTTTTGGTTTCATTTATTCTTCCTATTCAAAGGAAAATGTTACAAGAGATAAATAATTCTTTTGGGTTTTGTTTGTCGTTGCTGTTGTTCATTTATTCTTTTTTTGCTGAATAAAATAGTTGAACTGATACCGGAAAACTCTCTTTTTTAAGTGCAGCTGTAGCAGCGCTTTTTTCATTTTTTTTTCTATAAAAAAATAGAATTTGAAATTTGAGCTTGATAAGATTAATATGGATACAAATATTAAGAAATTTTAAAACTACTCAGTGCTTTTTTTTCTTCCCATTTGAATCTATTGTCTAGAACTCACATCAATAACAGATGTTCATAATGTTTAAAGTTGGTAGTGAGTAAAAACAAAAAATGGATGCTGTTTTAGCCAACACCTTAAACACAGCAGAAATGTTAAGCGCAAATGTTTTCGCAAGACCTTTAAACCTGATACTAATAGATTTTATTTAGAATTTAAAGATTGCTAGTGAAAATTTATCAAATGAGAATTTATCATAAACAAAACTTATCAAAAATAAACCAAAAAGTTTTCATTAAGAAAATCTGCAGAAAAAATCTTTTACAAAAAACTTGTTGTTTCTCGAATATTTCTACAGAATGTGTCATTGAATCATATCAGCACCTACACTCATAGAAAACCCGTCATAAGTGTGATGTATTTTAACATCAATGCAATGCCAAATGTCATCATTTTTAACCCCATGATACTTTTCATCGCTGTGATATCAAGCATTACATTAGTTGCTCTAATTATCATTAGCAGTAATTAACCCAATTATTTCATCAATGCCATGTTAAAATGACATCATGGTGATGCTTTATTGCTTTATTGAATGCAGTGGCACTCTAATATCGAAGAAATGACTAAATGAAGCCAATATAAAGAAAAAATATTATCAATAGAGTATCACACTAACATCAGACCAACCACTGTCCGATTAGGCCGCCAAGACAGGTGCTGGCATAAATCAATTACACACATCTCTTCTATAGTCATTTTACAAAAGAGCTGTTTGTCTTAAAAAAAATGATCAAATTGGAAAGAACTTTGTATTTGGATAAGTTCAGTGTGGTAGTCAGAGTAAAGCAAAACAGCAGCATATAATAAAATATTCTTGTTTATGCAAAAAGTAATGCGTAGTATCATAGTTAACCTTTTTTCACAATACTTGCTATTACACTAAGGCACTACAAATAACTGTTGCAATATAGCATATAAGAAAAATATAATTAAAAAAATTCAGTAACGCGTTGGCTAAGTGGCCGTGCCGAGTTCGAGACCTAGTGGGTGCAGTTAAGTAAGTGTAGTGGCTATGAAACAGCTAGTTGTTCTCCAGCTAAAGTGTATAATTATTTGTTTTATCTTCTTTAACCAAAACACATTGATCACAGCAATTAAATTATAAAAAAAAATCTTGTTAACAGAACAAAGTATAAAACTAACTTATAACCCAATTAGACAATCAAAATTTAACGAAACTTATTTCACAACTAAAATTGCTCTCCAGCAATCCATCAAATTAAACTTAAACAATTATTCTTCCTTGTTAGAGAACTATTTCAAATTGTTAAGTATAAACTTAATTTAATTTCTTTGAGCCAGAGGTCAATGTTGCGATAATAAAATGTAAAGGCCAAATTAAACACTTAATATCTTTAGCTTTTTTGCAGTTGTTGTTCAATCAATAAACTTAAATTAAGCAATTGTTCAGTGTTTTTTTATTCTCTGCTCCATGACGAAATCAGATAATTTCTTTTAAATAAAAATTTGATTAAATTCATGAACACAAAATAAACAGCCGAAAATATGAAAAATAACACGCAAACATGCATTCGGCAACCAGCAAGCAACACGCAGTTCTCCAAACTGTTTGAGTTCAATGGAAATCAATATCGCTGCTGAAGGGCCGGTGGAAAATTTTGGTGTTAAGCGGGAAATATTTTGTCAAATGAAAACATTTTATTGGTGATAATAAAAAAAAATTTATCAGAAATGTTAGTTTAAACATTACATATATGTACTAATGTGGGACGATTATGAATTTATCTAAAGAGAATTGTTGGGTACAAGTTGCGGATAAAGTAACCATATGATGTCAAATAATTTTAACTTTTTTGTTTGTAAATATTTCATATATTTTTCTATTTCAGAAATTGAATTTGGAAAGTATATAAAAATTGATCGCTATACAATTGCGCAAATAACTAATATTGTTTTTCTATTCTTTGAAAATGATCATTTGATATTTAATACTGAACTGAGCATACAGGAGATTTTATAGTATAAGAGCTGATCCAAAGAGAGCGTTGGTAAATATTTTTGCAGAATTTGTGGTTACTGCAGATTTAAGAAAAACGGGCAGATCTCAAACTTGCAGATCAACTGAAAGTATTAATATTGTCAGACGAAGCGATTGAGAAAATCTGATAGCACCAACAGCAAAACGATCTGCCCGGTTGCAGCTCTCTGACCGCACTCTTAGGCGAATTTTGAAACCCAATTTGCACGTCCCAAAAACTGAATTTTACTGAGACAAAAGTTTCCAAAACATATTATTTCTATTCGATATTTAATACTGAACTGAGCATACAGGAGATTTTATAGTATAAGAGCTGATCCAAAGAGAGCGTTGGTAAATATTTTTGCAGAATTTGTGGTTGCTGCAGATTTAAGAAAAACGGGCAGATCTCAAACTTGCAGATGGAGTGGAAGTATTAATACTGTGAGACAAAGCGAATGAGAAAATCTGATAACACCAACAGGAAAACGATCTGCCCGGTTGCAGCTCTCTGACCGCACTCTTCGGCGAGTTTTGAAACCCAATTTGCACGTCCCAAAAACTGAATTTTACTGAGACAACAGTTTCCTGAACATATTATTTCTTTTCGATATTTAATACTCAACTGAGCATACAGGAGATTTTATAGTATAAGAGCTGATTCAAAGGGAGCGTTGGTAAGTATTTTTGCAGAATTTGTGATTGCTGCAGATTTAAGTAATACGGGCAGATCTCAAACTTGCAGATCGACTGAAAGTATTAATATTGTCAGACAAAGCGAATGAGAAAATCCGATGACACCAAAAGGAAGACGATCTGCCCGGTTGCAGCTCTCTGGCCGCACTCTTTGTCGAATTTTGAAACCCAATTTGCACGTCCTGAAAACTCAATTTTACTAAGACAACAATTTCCAAAACATATGATTTCTAAAGGGGCGATTTTAGGTAGCCACATAGATTGCTTGATTTGATCGCACAAGATTTTGCTTGTGGCGTTATCGGAAATCCAAAACGTTTAGGTCGTGCTGCTTTCTAGAGTTTTATTTGCTGCAACAAATGAGTAACTTTTACGCCTCTATGCTTCAGAAAAGAGAGTGTCCTGGTTACGCATACAGCACTGCAAAACCGGCTCCGCAGGAGAAAAGATAATAGACAGATGGAGTAAGTTTCGCATTAATAAAAAAGGGTGTTTTTTATAAAGGCAAAAAATTTAAATATGGCAATATTTTTTAAGACTAGCGCTCTTTTTTGTCAGCTGTTAAGTGATTTATGCTTAGTTTTGTTTGGCATTTCTACATAAAAGACGGGCGCTTAAATAGCGCTTCCAAATTATGCAAATAGGATTTACATTTTTAAAAGCGAATTTTATTTAGCGATAGAACTCGCTTTTGTTTGAATGGATATGTCAACAAACCAAACTGCCATATATAGAGGGATGATAATCCTCAAGTGTGTGTTGAGACACTGTTACATCCAGAACCATAGACTCCTTTTGGATTACTTTATGGGCTGATGGACTCAGTGTTCCGTACTTCTTTAAAAACGATGCTGGTCGGAACAGTCAATGACGACCGCTATAGAAACATGATTGCTGACATTTTCATTCATCAATTAAACAGGCGTGAAGTGCAGGTGCTCTGGTTTCAATAGGACAGCGCAACATGTCACACATCTCGCACCACAATTGCTTTATTGAAGGAACCGTTTTGGACCTGTATGTTGGCCTCTAAGATTGTAGGCTGTAACGGCACTGGACTGTTTTTGGAGGAGAGATGTGAGGTCATTGGTCTATATCGATTAGACTGAAATGACTACCTGCTTGACGCTCAACATTCGCTACGTTGCAGATATACGACAACAAGATTTGACAGGCTGCCAGCCATGAAAAATCTAGCCCGTTGTAGCAAATGTTGGAAAAGGTAATTGAAAATCTGATGTCAAGTTTAGACTTCGTCAGGGCCAGCCTTGCCGGCGATTTGCCAGGAGTAATATATATACAATTTATTGCGCCGAATAAAGCAAATTTCCTGTATAAAAATCATCTGTGTTCATAGTTCTATACCTCAATAAAAAACATTTTATCTAGTAAGGATAAGTTCTACTAAAACAAAAGTTTTGAGCTCGTAGATTTTTGCAAAATTTTGTTTAAAATTGCCGACTTTCGAGTGCTGCACTCACATGTTCTGAAAAAAACGCAGTCCGAAGTCGCAGAGCATGTAAATATGTATAGTCTAAAAGACTAAAAAATACGCTTAGATATCAAACTAATTATCCATATAATCCGATAATTATACGTATAACGCGTTCTGGTTTTTTTTCGGAATTCCTAAAATTGACTTAATGAATCGCCAAAACTCCCAACTTCCTCTGAAACAAAATGCCAACTTCAATTTTCGCACTAACTCGAATGACCCCTCGGCCAAAACGCGCATCGAATATGCAAAACCGGTTCCGATTAAGTTAGTGAAGTGGTTTTAAGTTTTTTTTTTTTTTTGGGAATTTACAAAGTTGGCTTTAGGAAATGCCAAAATCCCCCACTTCCTCAGAAGCAATACGGAAACTTGAATTTTCCTACTAAAGCAGTTACAATTTTTTTTTTTTTGAATTCCCAAAATCGTTTTCACAATTTCTTTGCCGGAAAAAATATGCTACTTCAATTTCCGTATTAAATCGAATGAACGTTAATAGTTCAGATACACATTCTACGATGAAACCGCGCACCAAATATGAAAAACCGGTTAGCGAAGTGGTTACGGGTTTTTTTTGATATTCCTAAAATCAGCTTCATGAATCCCCTAAATTCCCCACTTTCCCGGGTTCAATACGGCAACTCCAGTTTTCGCACTAAAGGAGGAACACTCTACATACAGTTTTATACATAAACATATGCAATAATCACTCATACGAGTATGGCATGGGTTTCGAGTATTGCAAACATACAAACATACAAGTTAAACGAATGTAAAGCGAAATTTACTTTTGGGTGTTCTAAGGAAGTGTGTTTTCCTGACGTTTCGGAGTTGTTACTCGTACGAAAAAATACAAAATGTGTTTTAAATATGTACATATACATATATGTGGAAGTTATATTAAACGAAAACAAATTGACAATATACATATATGCTGAATTCACAAACTCAAACGTACCATGTAGAAAAATTTTTTTATTTGATATTTTCAATTGAAAATGTGTAAAATTCTTTTAATTTGTTATTGAAATAGCAAGAAAACATATTTAAAAAAAACTATGAAAAAAGTTTAGCTGTTTGCTTTGATTATTTTAATAATATTGCTTTTTCATTCTTCATGCCCTTGCCAGATCTTAATAAAAAATTACATCCTTGACTAGACTGGAAAATACCAGAGAAATTTTGGATGGAAAAATAACACGATAAGTTTATTATTGTTTTACTATAAAAAATTCCTTGAAAGCCCATATTAAAAACAACAGGGAAATTGAGTTTAAGAAGGCCGTTAAAAAACAAAATACCATATTAAATTTTAATTGTGAAATAATTTTATTTTCTTTCGAAACTTTAGTTTAAGCAAATTCAATAAACAGATGCGAACTAAAGTCGCCAATTTTATTTGTTTACCAGAACACTTTTTTGGTGATTTGAAAAAGCAAAACCCAACTTCTTCAATAAACACGCAACTTAAAGTCGTCAATTTTAAGCGATATTCGTTTACCAGAACACCTTTTTGGTGATTTTAAAACGCAAAACCCAACTTCTTATGTCATACGTTTCCCAGAACACCTATTTGGCGTTTTCAAATCGAACAATATTAATTTTAAGCGATTTGCGTTTGTCACAACATGACTGGTAATAACATTTCGTTTTCCTCTTGGGCTTAAAAATAATTCTAACATTGAATTTCAGACAATACATGTTAAAAGTTACTTGTTAAAACTACAACTGTATGGATGAAATATATTTTGGGCAAAAAAAAAAAAAAATAAAACACCAGTCAATCTTGAAGATTAATCTGACCTAGAAGCATGAACAAACATGATCAATTTGAGCCACAGCAACATTATTAATCTTAAATAGAAAACGAAAAAAAACAAAAATATCAACACAAGCCGATAGTACGACTCAAACCCAGACCGTCAGTAGAGACAATTGCAAATAATTTAAAAGACTTTAAATTATGTGGCTCGAATAAAATTTTCAACAGCCGCCACAACAACTTCAACATTTCAAATTCAAAACGATATAATAAAATAATATAAACGCAATAAGCAATAAGTAATTGTAGCATTCTCTGCGCAAACTATGATTAGATGTTGCCACAAACCGCAAAATTCGTTTAAATATTTAAGAGAATATTTAAAAAGAAAAAAAAAAATAAAAACAAATCCCTTATCAAGCATTTGAAATCTTAAATTAAGCATGACAAGTTATTTGAATAAGCATTTACTAGATTCGTTGTTGCTTTATAACAGCTACTACCACAACATTGCTACCACTAAAGTTAAAAGTCAATACATTAGATGCCACTAAGAATCAAATTTGTTGCATGCTTTAAAACACCATACCGCACTGCTGCTGATTTGTTTGTTTTTTTTTTTTTTTATAAAAGAAAAAACACTAAACAGCAGCAGTTGTTTTCAAATTGCAGACATTTATAAAGCACTCACTCGCTCGTACACCCAGAAATTGACAATCGTTTCACACTTACTTGTGGCACACTGCATTCAATAGGCAACTTGTTGCATAAAAAAGCCATAAAATACTTAAATTAACTATCGATTGCCAAACTTCTTAGCAGTTGCATTGAGCAAACATCATCGATATCACTTTCAACAACTTTTGCCGGATTATAACACGTTTGCGTTTTTCCCCGCCCGTTTGGTTTTTCTTCCAAGAATCGAATTTATGCTTTTCTCTTTTAAGATTTCTAACACCAACTGCTTTCATTTAGAAAGAGGCTGATTACTGCTTTTTAAGTATCAATAACTTGAGATATTAAATTTTGTGTCGAAAGAAGAAAAGCAAAAAAAAGCTCAAGGTTAAACATCAGTTTAAAAAAATGCCACTTGGTTAACTGCCAAGTGCAGTCTATTATAAAAAATATAAAAAAAAATACGAAAAAAATAAACAAATGCAAAAATAAATGATTAAAAAAAAGCAAAAAACATTGCACGCTGAAAAATTTGAAGCAAATTGTTTAAAAATAATTTCAATTATATCATTAAAAAGGCTTAAGCGCCGTGGCTACACAGCAAACTATTTGATCAAATTTGTTTATGTATTAGTAAAATTTGGTTTGACTTATAGGACATCCACACATCAAATTCTTTTCATCAAAATTCACTTTAAAATTGTTTTGGTATGATGTGAAAACGATTTCCGTGAGTACTTGCCAGTGTTGCCCACAGGGATCTTATAACCGGGTGAAAGAAAGGCTGGTTAAATTTTAAGGGCCGGTGTTAATTTTGAATAAAACGCAAAAAATTATTGTCATATAATTGAACCATAGCAATATTATCATAATAAAATGATTATTATGATAATATTGCTATGGTTTAATTATATATGGAGTAAAATAGCGGCCAAATAGCCGCTGTGACCTCGATAGCCTAGCTCCAACCTATGATCAACATTTTCGATGATGCTGAGACATAATTGAAGTTCTATACCATTAACGTACCGAATTGTGTCTGATTTATCTACATGTGCCTTTTCTTTCAAATAATCTCAAAGAAGGACGTCTAACGGTATCAACTCACATGATCTTGGCGGCCAATTGACATCGCCACCACATGAGATAACACGGCCACTGAATTTGTCGCGCAAAAGAGTCATTGTTTCGTTAGCTACGTGGCAAGTGGCATCGTCCTGTTCTGCAACCACATAACATCCACATCCCTATTTTCCAACTCGGGCTATAAAAAAACGATAGTGAACACCACAGTAACTGCCTGACCGGCCTCATTTTGGAAAAAATACGGCCTGATGATGCCATCATAAACCATAAACCGCACCAAATAGTCACTCTTTATAGGTGGATTGGTTTTTGGACAATCACTCTTGGGTTATCATTCGACCAAATACGGCAATTCTGTTTATTGACGAATCCAGTGAGGTGAAAATGTGCCTCATCATTGAAGATGATTTTCTTCGAAAATTTACCATCAACTGTTGTCATTTCTTGCCACCATTCTGACCATCGACGATGCTTGGAATTGCCAAGAAGTTTTAGTTTTTGAGTCAATTGCACCTTGTAATGCGGCAATATTTTCTGCAGAACGAGCTGCAAGAGCATACACTGGTATTTTCATATCTTCTGTAGACCCGGTTTGCGGAACTTTTTGCAAGATTTTTCCGATTGTACGCACATTTGGACGATTAAATTTATCGAGAAAATCACGAAATGCATGATACAGAATTTGATTTGAACGCCCGTTTTTATAATAAGCCTGAATAAATTTAACGTGTTGCTCGATCTTTCCATGGTTCAAATTGAATTAGCCTGAAATTGAGAAAGGTCAAATTAAATTAAATGCTTAATTTTTAGTTGTGGTTTATACTCAACATCGGCACATAAACTTTAACCACTTTAATTCCATCCACCAACGCATCTAGACGTCACAAACTGCCATGCATGAGTACTAATTTCATCTTATGTTGTTTAGACATGATCTCCTCTTGGTTTGGGATGGAGCCTTTCTTATACTTCTACAGTTTTTTGGGTCACGACAGCCGGTTGCAATGCAACTGCACACCAAGTTCAATTGAACTCTCCCCGCGATTTAGGTCTAAGCCATAACCACCACGATACTCCCTGAAGGGCAGCACCATAACCGGGCAGAAACTAGTTCCTGAGGCTGCCTATGCTTGTAGATTTAAATTTCCGATCAGAGTTTGTATTCCAAGGACAGCTACCAATAGAGCTCGAAACGGCTCAAGAACTAGTGACGCCTTTTGTTGTGAAAAGAACACGAAATTGATTTACATCAGTACTTTCCTGTTCGGCCTTATTTGATGATGGACCAACTCCACGGGATGAATTATTCACGATTTACCAGCGCCCCCTGAAGCTTGCAAGGTTCACACAAGTCGCAACTTTTGCTATACTTTTGTAACCATTTGACAAACCCCCTTGCTAAAGAGCTCGAGCCTTCTTATTCCTTCGGTATGTAATTTCCCTGGCAGTAAATGAAAGAAGAGGCTTAATGTGTTGGTGGGCCGAAGTTTATTAGCTGACTCTTCCATCTAGCCATCGCCATCACTTTTTACAGGTAGATGTTGCAAGATAACAGCACGTCGGGAAGCTGTTAGCTCCCAAAAACCAGCATGTGCTATTTTTATCAAAACTATTTCCCCTTTAAAATAATTCCCCTTTCCGCAATATTAGATTTAAGCCATATTTATGTTCAACAACGAGATGGTCTGCAAGGCGGAATCTCGCGGGGGCTTTGTTGCTCCCCTTTCTGCCAATTAACCCTTGAAGAGGGTTTCGTTAGTCGCACGCAATATAAGACTTCATAGAGAATTATTTGATACAACAAACAAGGAACACTTACGCCTCTAAGCTCCACAAAGCAGAGTGCCCTGGTTTGGTGGTGGTAGTATGAGGAGGGAGGGGGGTCGGCTATATTATATTGACAGCACTAACCTGCTTTTTTCGCCAGCAAAATTAAAAATTGGTTTAATTTAATTAAGCTACATAGCCATTCATATAAACACTTGCACTTTTAATTTTGACAAATTGTAGTCGGCGGCATGCAGTCTAATATGTGTTTAGTGCATGAATCAAAAATAATAGACTACGCTTTGCGCAGGTCCGTTATGTTATATACATTAGTGAGCATTAGAATGTGACGTAGACAGTGATTCTTTTATATTATTGCAATCAGGACTGGACAGTATTTGAAATACTTGTATTTGAAATACGTATTTGAAATAAAAATACGTCTTTTGTATATGTATTTCAAATACATGATCTGAAAGTATTTAGTATTTTGTATTTGAAATATATAGTTTAAAAGTATTTTGTATTTCAAATACATGCAATTGAAGATAAGTTGTTTCACACAAAAGCTAGAAACTGCAACCGTTAAAATATTTACCATTTTGCAATACCTCAGTTCAGCTTTCAATTGTTGTGTCTAGAGCAAATACAATTTAGATGTGATATCACTAAGAATTTGCACATATTCGCCACCAATTCCACATAATCCCAACGCTTTGGATTTCATACAGGGAAATAATTTTTATTATGGAAAACATTTGCTTACCTTAATGTCTGTGAGAACCAGATTAGATCGACTACAGATATAATAATTTGAGGCATTTCAGTTGTATTTTAATAAAATTAATGGAGGTTTTCAATATTTTGCCAGTTTCGTCCTTTTAAGTTTTAGGTGACAATATACAACTTAGTTTACGTGTATATGTAAAACAAAATGTGTCTCTAAAATCAGAAAGGTATATTCTTATGAAATCGAAATATAAAAAAAGTATTTGTATTTTTTAGTTGTGTTTTGTATTTGAAATACGCAGCTGGGAAGTATTTTGTTTATTGAATTTGAAATACATAAGGTAAGTATTTCGCCCAGCCCTGATTGCAATACCAGAAAAGAATGAAGAAACAACAAATTGTAATCTCGTGTGACGTAATGCGCAGTAGAAAATTATTTTGTTAACTTTTCAGCGTCATTTTAGTTATTTGCTTCTTGCACTTGGTCCAAAGAAACTATCGCCGTCAATGGTAGTAAAAGAGAATATAGTAGAGGAGAAAGAGAAAGAGAGAGAGAGAGAGAGAGAGAGAGAGAGAGAGACAGGGAGTGACAAAAAGATAAAAACAGAGATATAGAATTTAAGATCTTTTTCATACTAGTCAGTTCTCTTGGTACAAAATAAATTTTTTTACTAAAAGTATTGATAAAATCTGGATTTCATGAAGCAAATTCATTTGTATATATAACAATAATTTGCTAAAAAATAGCCCAGTGCCTCGTTTCTGTATTACTCGCATCGAGAAATTTCTCACAAGAAACAAAGGAATTGACTGAGAAACTATGCGAATTGAAAAAAAAAATGGAGTTTCTCACACAAATGTTTCTGTAATTTTGAGAAGCCAGAAATATCTGTCAAAATAACTTTTTTGACGTAATTCATTGGAAGCTTGTGAGTAAATCTGTTTCTGTATTAAAATTTTGTGAGAAGTTTCTCGCTAGAACTGTCAAAACTTTTCACAAATAAAAGAGTTGCGGAAGTTATAAATTTAAAAAATATATAATTGACATAATGAATGCAAAACGTGTATAAAAGGTAAAGTTTTTAAATATTTATACACATATTGTCGTATTCATAAAAAATAATTTGCAATTAGTAAAAGTTTACTTGACATACATATTTTTACACAAAATTTGTCAATTAAACCTTTGTTATGTGTAAATTATTTATTATGAATACGGCAGATATTGAATGTAGTTCATTATTCATTTCTTCTTTTTATTTTAGAAAATTGAAAGATATAGTAGAATAAATATATACAAATTATGAACTTTTTTGGTTTTTTCTTTATTTCTTAATATTTATGTGCATACATACTCGTACAGTATGATAAATTAAAAATTTAATGGCAAAATCTTAATTTTAGCCTGTCTCGAATGCGAAAAGCTTCCCTCATCGGTTCAGGAACTAAAAAAGGGTCAGTTGCAGCCCTTAATCTCTGGCTGTAAATGCGCAACATGTTTCGCCGGTCATATTGGTCAGCAACCATCACCACAAAACTATGCCTTATTGAAAGTTTTTTGTGAAATTTACTTATGATTTGAATGTGTTTTTATTTATGTACACGTGTTGTTGATTGACACAATTTTATTTTATTTATAACACTAAATTCAATTGTTTTATTCACTTCTAAACTTAAATTTTCTTTTTGTTTGATAAATTTTTCCTATATTCGTCTTCTTATTTGTTTACTTTTTGCATTTTGACAGCTGCTTAATGGAAATATTCCAATAAAGACGTAACTAGTATTGCCTCTTTTCGATTTAATATAGTCGATAGTCGAGAAACGATGGAATTTTATGTTCCATAGTTTTCGATGCGAGAAACTTTTCACCAATCTTACAGAAACGAGGCACAGAGTAGAAATATTGTTCGAATTAAATTTTTCTTTTACTTTGCAATATATACTTATTCGTCCTATTGTTGAATTTTAAGTATTGCTATTGGGATTTTTAAGTTTTTTAGGAGTTTAATTTCAAAGAATTATTCTTTTTAGTTCGCGAATTTTATCCATAAAATTCGTGAGCGATTTTAAAAAGCAAAGAAGCGAATTTAAAAATAAAATTCGGGAGAGAATTGTTTAATGCGTGAGAGAATTAAATAATTAAATTCACGAATTATTTTTTTATTTAAGAAACTTCATCGCAATAAATTGTTTGCTTTTCAACAAAATATTAATTCTTGATAAACAAAATATTAGTTCATATAAATTATAAAACATCAATTGAGAAAAAATTATCAAATCACATTTTGGTTCAAAAATCATCAAAAATGTTTTAAAATTATCATTTTGGCAACCTTCAAAACAAAAACAACTCTCATCATGCTCCGTTAAATGTTTTAAAGAGTTTTTCTTTCTCTGTTCTTTGTTTGTAAAGTTGTGCTGACGAATTTTATTTTTAAATTCGCACAATTTTATTTAAAATTCGGGACTTTTTTCATTCTGCTCGCAAACGAATTTAGTCAGTTTTTATTTTTTTTTTTCGTTCGCGAAAACATCGAAAAAATTTGCGAATTTAAAATTTTTTTCGCGAATTTTATTTTTAAATTCAGGAATACAAATTTAAAAACGAGCGAATTAAATAAAATTTAATTCGCGAGCACAAATGTTTCCTACCCTGAAATAACGAATTTTTTTGTGCTCTAATGTTCCAGCAGTCACAACGAAATGTTGAATTTTTTTCCGTGTATTGTCTCTGTCTGTCTTCAATCTTACACTTTTCGTTACTTCTGATATTTTGAATATTTCCTTCGCTTTTCATTATGCGAATTTAAACATTTATTGTAAATTTTTAAATGCTGGCGTTTCGTATATCATTTTACATTTGAATTTGCATAAAACAAATTTGGTATTAAATATGCTGGTTTCGATAAAAATCTATTTTGCTGTTAAAGTTTTCTTATAATTTCATTTTTTTTTTCTTCACAAAAAATTTGTCTTCATTTTTGCGGTTGTGTCGTTCGTGCGTTTCCCTTCACTCTCCTTCTTTTGCCAACCAGGCAACATATTTTATTCATTTACACCGTTTGGCGGCTGCACAAAATTTCGTCTCTATTTTGTCGTTTTGAATTAAGCGTAATATTGAATATTGTAGTTTTCAGTTTATTTTTGCACTAAAGTGTTCAATTAATTTGGGTTAAATTTTATTTAGTTTTTTGTTCGTGTTTTTTCTTTTTTTTTGTATCAAAGCAAAAAAATGTTAATTGAATTTTTGTTGGCCATTAGTTTGTTCAAATTTCTAAAGTTTTTGAAAAATTGATTAATTGCAATATTTTATAGACATTTATTTATTATAAAATTATAAAATAAATTTATGTGGGATTATATAGAAATTAACGCCTTGTAAATAAACAATTGCTAAATTTTTAATTCGATAAAAAAAATTGCCATAAAACGAAGTTTTTAATAATAAAAAAACGACAAATTTTCGTTTTGCAACCTAAATTAGCGCGTCAAGCGTAAGGCTCCGTGAGTGCACAAATCAACTAAGAAATTTGCTTGGAAACCAAAAAAAGGCTTCTCTACAAACGTATTTAGAAAGTCTGGATGATACTCCTCAGTCCGACTATTCTTTACGACGGGCGACTAAGGGTTTAAAGAGGCCAGTTAGAGGTAAGCCGCCCTTGCGAGAACCGTCTGGTGACTGGGCTAGAGATGACTCGGAAAAGGGTAATTTATTTGTTAACCATTTGAAAAACGTTTTTACCACAAATAGGTCTGATAATGCAAATGAGTTGCCACCTATTGTTAGTAGACCTCCTGTGTCTTTAAGATTCAATTTTCAAGAAGTTGAAAATGCTATTGGTAATCTAAACCTTAAAAAAGCTCCAGGTATGGATAAAATCAGCAACAAAATGCTCGTAGAGCTGCCTCGTGTAGCTAAAAGAATTGTTCTTTTTATTTTTAATGCTATTTCACGACTCGAGTATTACCCTGCAGAGTGGAAGGTGTCCATGATAACAATGGTTCCTAAGCCAGGGGAGAATCACACGAAAGTAGAATCATACCGTCCAATAAGTCTGCTGACAACAATTTCAAAACTTTTCGAAAAATTGTTAAAGGCGAAGTTGGATCCAATGCTTAATAAGGTGGAATGTATTCCTAATCACCAATTTGGTTTTAGAGCGAAACATGGCACCATTGAGCAAACACACAGGTTAGTTAACCTCATAAGAAAGGCATTTGAAGATAAAAAAATATTGCTCTGCCTTATTCATCGACGTCTCACTAGCTTTTGATAAAGTGTGGCACGATGGCTTAATTCATAAAATAAAGTTTAACTTACCTGCAAACGTACATAACCTTCTGGAAAGCTATTTATATTGTCGCCAATTTATAGTAAAAGAAGGCGATTTCATAAGCCCCGCTCAGTCTATTGAAGCAGGATCAATCAATAAATTTACAGGAACATATCGACAAACTAGAGAAATGACTCAAGCTTTGGAAAATCAAGGTTAATGAACAAAAGTGTGCCCATGTTACATTCGCACTGCGTCTAGGAACATGCTCACCCATTACTATTAACAATAAAGTAATACCTCAACACAGTGAAGTCAAATACCTCGGTATTCATCTTGACCGTAGACTAACATGGAAGTCACACATCGAGGCAAAACTAACGCAGATGAAATTGTAAGCAGTGCAAATTAACTGGCTAATAGACAGAAATTCGACCTTGGAGCTTGGTTGTAAACTTTTGCTGTACAACTCGATTCTAAAGCCAATATGGTGCTATGGGGTTCAAAGAATTACAGACGCTCCATGGTACGTTAAAAACTCACGAATCTACGCAGATCTGAACGCACCTTTTGTGAAATCTGAATTTGTGAAGTACGCGACAAGATATATTAACAAACTTGGATTCCATCCAAATCCTCTTGCAGTTAATATTCTTAACTTTGGTGGTCATACCCGTCTGACAAGGAGGGATACTTTGGCTACCATTACAGCTCTAAACAGATGACTGAACTCTGAAATAATATTCGAATAAAAATAAATTTTTTTCCAACACTGGCAGGACTTTAATCACAATTTTTTTGTTAAATCAACAAAATTTGTGAAGCTAAAAACTCTTAGGTGGCCACACTAAAACATAATTTTTTCAATATGAAGCTCTAAACACTTAGACGACAGCAGACTTCGTAACTTCACGGCTACAAATGAAGTTAGCTTCACATGCTGCCGTCTCGTCAGCAACATAATTATTTTCAAGACAGCAGCAGCACTATGTGTATATAAACAATGCAAATTTCAGAGGAGCCACATATATATTTTACATGAATAAAATTAAAATTACTGACTGAAAACGTAATAATATCACGTAAAGTTGTAAAAGCTCATCAATTTATTTGTTTATCTTATTTATTTGATGTTTAGTTCTATTAAATATTTCAAACAAATTTTAGTTCTTATCGCTGTCAATTTATATTTATAGTGGCTGCACTGCATTTACTTTTTGCTGTTTACGAAAATAGAAATTAGTCTAAGTTGGCAGCAGCAGCAAATGCTGTTGTGAAGTCGTGCTGATGTGATGTCGTTAAAATAATTGTGTGCATCTAAGCACATGTATTTTATTTTTGATAGAATGCTGCTTGCTGTCTGCTGTCGTTTATGTGTTTAAAGCTTGAATTTATGTTGCTGCCGTATTCCAAATAACTCAGTAGTGTCCTACACGACTGCAATTGCCGGTTGCAGCATTTGCTGTTGTGAAGTCGTGTAGTCTGCTGTGGTCTATGTGTTTAATGCTTTACTCAGTTTTTGTGGCCATTAGTACACTGAAAGAATTATGCGTCATATATTTAATGAAACTGTTTCACTAAATATTTTTCATTAATCCAATGAAAACTTTTCACAATATGCATGAAACTTCATATATATTATGAAATAGTTCCATCAAAATGATTTCATTAAGTTTCATAGTTTCATTAAAAAAAATCATTGGATTCATGACTACAACAAAATTAATTTTTTTTTTAAATTCTTTGAATTTTGGTAAGATATATTAATAAGCATTTATTAATGTTAAGCTTTAGTTTAAAAAATGTCAAGTTTTTTTTATTAAAATGTAAGTTTTATGAGTTTCATAATTCCAATGAAATAGAATTCATTAGATCAATGACAAATAAATTTCTGGCTACCGAACTTGGGTATATATGTACATATGTGTATGTACTCAAATCAGCATAATAATAGTTTAAAAAATTTAAATACCAGTGTATTGAAGTCATTTGAATTAATAAAATCTGTTTTATTTGGTGAATACTTGTTCAACACTTTCATTTATCATAATTAGGTACAATTTCACAAAAGCAAGGAATAGTATAGTTTGTGTAATGAAATAAAGTATCAATGAATAAATGAAATAATTCCATTCATCTTATTACCTACATTTGTGACCATATTTTACTAATGTGTGTTATGATATTATTTCATTAAACAAATGTAACTATTTCATTGGTTTAATGTAAATTTTTCAGATGCTCAATGAATAATAAAATTAGATAAATGAAATAACTTCATTGACCTTATGAAGGAGTTTCATATTTTAAATGAATATATTACATTAGTACAAAGAAGTTATTTCATTAAATAAATGTTAATTTTTCATTAATTTAATGTACAGTTTTCATGTGCTTTATGAAATTGATTCTTTGATTGAGAGAAATTATTTCACTAATCATATGATTTGTCTTTCATTTCTTTAAAGAAAATAAGTCATGTTTCTTATTAAAATGTTTCATTACTTTTTGGAAGGTTTTCATTAAAATAATCGAATGAAATTTGTTTCATTATTTCTATTAAAAGTTAAAATGGTTGAAAAATAATGAAAAAATTTTAAAAGTAATGTCAAAATTCAGAGAATTTCTGAAAAAAAATTTTTCAGTGTAATCGCACATTTTTGGGAACTCCATATATCGGGTGGTTAAATTTCAAGGGCCGATGTTGAATGTGAACCACACCTAAACGCCAAGTTTTTTTCCGAATTTTATTTGACACTTCTCTATTTCAGACTTATTCAATTTGAAAAATGGAGAGATACACAATCCAACAACGTGTTAAAGTTATCCAGACTTATTATGAAAATGATGATCAATTTTCGAAGAAAATCATCTTCAGTGATGAGGCACATTTTCACCTCAGTGGATTCGTCAATAAACAGAATTGCCGCATTTGGGCGAATGAGAATCCAAGAGTGACTGTCGAAAAACCAATGCACCCACAAAGAGTGACTGTTTGGTGCGGTTTATGTGCTGGCGGCATCATCGGGCCGTATTTTTTCCAAAATGAGGCCGGTCAGGCAGTTACTGTGAATGGTGTTCGCTATCGTGATATGACAACGAACTTTTTATGGCCCGAATTGGAAGATATGGATGTAGACGATATGTGGTTTCAGCAGGACGGTGCCACTTGCCACACAGTTAACGAAACAATTGCTCCTTTGCGCAACAAATTCAATGGCCGTGTTATCTCACGTAATGGCGATGTCAATTAGCCGCCAAGATCATGTGATTTGACACCGTTGGACTTTTTGCTTTGGGGTAATTTGAAAGAAAAGGTGTACGTCGATAAGCCAGCAACAATTCAACAGCTAAAGGATGAGATAATTCGGCACATTAACGGCATAGAACCTCCATTATGCCTCAGGGTCATCGAAAATTGGGACCATCGGATGGAGGTGGGTCGCGGCGGCCAGTTGGCCGATATTTTATTCCATACATAATTGAGTAATACCAATATATCATAATAAAATCAAATTACAATAATTTCGTAAATAGTTTGTGTTTTATTCAAAATCAACATCGGCCCTTGAAATTTAACCACCCTTTACAACTGTCATACACTTTGTAAGTTACCACTCATTGATTGCAAAGTTGTGCACACATCATTGAAGAGAAGTAATGACAGTGTTCGCCGCTGGGTAATTTTTACTAGCAAAGTAAATGAACACACCTATTGTAATTTAGGTTGCGCTGTATATACATACATTTTTTTATGGGCTATGCGTCTATTGCCAAACTATATTTTGAATCATTGAAAAAAAACTACCGTTAAATTTCTTTAAACTTAAATTATATTTAAAATTAAATGAGGAAAAACTTTTAACTTTCCGCTTTGAAATAATCAAACTCTTTAAGCAGCAACTAAGACGTTAGCAAATGTTTTCCAAGATAAAGATTCTCTAACAACAAGTTGGCAAATGCAAATCCTTAAACCTTTTCTTTCCTGCAACCATTTAACCAACTACAAAGACTTTCTCTAATGAAAATTTATCTGCATTCAGGGGGTGCTAAAAACATGTTTCTAAACTTGTTAAATTAACAAACGATAACGGATATTTTGCCAACTAACAAAATGAAATCTTTAAATACTATCGCTAACAAATTCGTTGTTATTTTATTTCGTTTTTCTCCTTTCGTTGTTTTATTTTTCATTTTTTAACTAGCGTAGTTACTGGCTGCTTAGTTTAAATATATATGTATATTTTGTTAAGGTTTGAGGATGCATGAAAAAGAGCGATTTTGTTAAATTTCAATATCGTGCATATAAAAAACAACTAATTACCAAATAAAATGTTTTATCTTGGAAATCTAAAGTTTAAGCTGAAAACAGCACCAGCACTTTGAACTCTTGGAAGAGCAACTGCTACAATATAAAATCGTATTAGTAAAAGTTTAAAAGTTTGTAATTTCATACGAGCCAATTGAGGTGTAAAGAAAAGCTTGAGGAAATTTTCCTAACAGACAAGTTGTTGTAACAAAAAAATAAAAATACGAAAAAAAGAAGGAGTAAAAAAAAAATGAAGGAATGTTACTGACTGACTCAATGTACAGTATTTAACACTAAAGTCAAATTGTAAAAAAGCAACGAAAAGAAAGAAAAAAAAAAAAAATTAAAAACTATTTTGTAAACGCCAACATCGTCAACTCACCTCAGCTCAACTGTGACAAAATGCAAAAACCGAAAATTAAATAGATGGAGCTCTTTTATAAGAAAGACAGAAAAAAAAAATCGTCGCAAAAAGGAAAGAAAACAAAATCGCTGAAACTGTTAAACAATATTGTCCCAAATAACTGCCACAAAGAATCACATTTGCAAAATCTTTGTTTAATTTTTTCCTTTGTTTTTTTTTTTTTTTTTTGGTTTACTTTTTTCTATTTGTTGCTGTTATTTTTAACGGATTTCTATCTTTTGTTATTTTAAAACAAAAACCAACAGCGAGAACAAAAAAATTTACGGGCCAGTTGGAAAATAAAAAAAGGAAAGAAATTTTAATAGAAACATGTAGAAATTTTAGTGAGTGGTTGGATGCGACCATGAGGAACTGTTACACACATGGACGAGACAATGGAACGGCTGAGTAACCAATAACCAAGGTGCATTAACGTTTACACGGTGGCAGCACTAGAGCAAAATTACAACAATACAACAAAAACAGGCATGTGGTAAGCTATGCTTCACATAGAAAGAAAATATATGGTTGATACAACAATATTTTGAGGGCAACATACTATTGTTGAATCATATGGTTGCACTTGATATTACTAATGGGTGGTTAAATTTCAAGGGCCGATGTTGATTTTGAATAAAACACAAACTATTTAGGAAATTATTGTAATTTTATTTTATTATGATATATTGGTATTACACAATTATGTATGGAATAAAATATCGGCCAAATGGGCGCCGCGACCACGGCGGCACACCTTCATCCGATGGTCCAAATGATCGATGACCCTGAGGCATAATGGAGGTTCTATGCCGTTAATGTGCCGAGTTATCTGATCCTTTAGCTGTTGAATTGTTGCTGGCTTATCGACGTACACCTTTTCTTTCAAATAATCCCAAAGAAAAAAGTCCAACGGTGTCAAATCACATGATCTTGGCGGCCAATTGACATCGCCATTACGTGAGATAACACGGCCATTGAATTTGTTGTGCAAAAGAGCAATTGTTTCGTTAGCTGTGTGGCAAGTGGCACCGTCCTGCTGAAACCACATATCGTCTACATCCATATCTTCCAATTTGGGCCATAAAAAGTTCCTTATCATCTCACGATAGCGAACACCATTCACAGTAACTGCCTGACCGGCCTCATTTTGGAAAAAATACGGCCCGATGATGCCGCCAGCACATAAACCGCACCAAACAGTCACTCTTTGTGGGTGCATTGGTTTTTCGACAGTCACTTTTGGATTCTCAATCGCCCAAAATGCGGCAATTCTGTTTATTGACGAATCCACTGAGGTGAAAATGTGCCTCATCACTGAAGATGATTTTCTTCGAAAATTGATCATCCACTGTTGCCATTTCTTGCCACCATTCTGCCCATTTACGACGTTTGGAATGGTCAAGAGGCTTTAGTTCTTGAGCGAATTGCTCCTTGTAAGCGTGTAAATGTAAGTCTTTATGCATAATGTTCATCAACGACGAGCGTGAGAGATGCAATTGTTGGGCACGACGACGAGTTGAGGTGGACGGCTCTTCAGCCACACTATCGCGAACAGCTGCAATATTTTCTGCAGTACGAGCTGTACGAGCATGCACTGGTGTTCTAACATCTTCTACAGACTCGGTTTGCTCGAATTTTTTCACGATTTTTGCGATTGTATGCACACTTGGACGATCAAATTGACCAAAAAAATCACGAAGTGCACGATATGCATTTTGATTTGAACGCCCATTTTCATAATAAGTCTGGATAACTTTAACACGTTGTTGGATTGTGTATCTCTCCATGTTTCAAATTGAATAAGTCTGAAATAGAGAAATGTCAAATAAAATTTGAAAAAAAAAATTGGCGTGTAGGTGTGGTTTACATTCAACATCGGCCCTTGAAATTTAACCACCCGATATAAGATAAATTTTAATTACAATTTAAGTAAGTTTCGTACCTTTTGTATATCGTTGGTCTCACGTAGAAAGACCCTAACTCGGATTTCCCCTGAATTGACCTCTTTTAGGGATTCTATTACGTTTCACACAAGTACACAGCGTCACAAAGATTTAATTATATAATTTCATACATATCGCTCTTACAAGCAATTGAGTTACTTTTAGATTTACAGTTTCCATTGCGATTTTTCCTTCTCCTGTAAAATTGTAATTATGTTTGTTGGGGCCTTTCTACATGAGACCAACGATATGTACTGAATGCTGTGAACTCTCATCACTGCTATGAACATATTATTTTATTAAAGATATGGATTATTTGATATAAAGATATGGACGATGAAAAATAAATTATTTTCCTCAACATACAATAATATAAAAATTAAAAACAGTGGCTGAAGTGGTTAAAGCGGCCGTATTAAAAATACATCATGTTCACATGATCCCGAGTTCGAATCCCAGTGGGTGCTGATGAGTAGTGTAGCGACTACGAAACAGCTAGTTGTCCCCCAGCTAATGGTATTCAATTATTTTTTCTGTTCTTCTTTGGTCTTATGGTTTCACAGCAATTATTGTTATAATTAAAAATAATCCTTCTTCTTGACTGAAGTTGGACTCGAACTCACAACTAGTTAATATCGTACATATGTAAAAACAGATCAGTTTTTCTTCACATGCCCTTTTGTTTTTTGTTTATGTCAAAAATTCTTGATATGGGTTTAAGTGTTCTACTAGATTTACATTTACGTTACAGTTACAATTTCTACGGACGGCTAAATGGGCCTTAAGTCGTTATACACTAAGAGAAAAGTTATTCATTCTGGCTATGAAACTGGTTCATTGATAATTTTTCATTGTATAAATGATTTTCTTCATTAATGGAATGAAAAATTTCATTCTCTGAATGAATTCGCTCTCTTCAAAATTTATTTCATTTTGATGTGTTCATTTTATGGATGAAGAACTTTACATTTATTTTATTAAAATTCATTTTTCGCGTATATTTTGATACAGGAGATTTAACAATATCAGATGTCATTATATATTGCATTTAAATATATAACTACGTTAATTAGTATTAGTTAAATCATAAAAAACAATTATTTATACAATTTTTGTATATAATGAAAAATCCTATGACATGGCATAATGAATAACATGAACATTCTTCATTCATTTCTTACTCGTTGCCATGGCAAATTCATTCTTTTTTTTAATTTTAAATCAGTGAGCTTAAGTTTAAGCAATAAACGCATTATTATATCCATACACCTACACATGTACTTACATAATTTGTGCGAGTGCTACTTCTCACTCTCTTTAATATATATATATATATATATATATATATATATATATATATATATATATATATATATATATATATATATATATATATATATATATATATATATATATATATATATATATATATATATATATATATATATATATATATATATATATATATATATATATATATATATATATATATATATATATATATATGTGTATATAGATATTTTTTTTCTTTTTTTTAAATAATATTGTATTTATAATAATGTATTTTTATATTAATTTTTGTTTTATGAATTGAATTTGAATTAATAATTTAAATATTAAAGAATTTATTTTACTTTCAACATTTTGCATTTTGATTTTTTTTTTGGTTAAATAGAATGAAACATTATCATTCATATTATGCTATTATTTCATTAACTGAATGATAATTGTTTCGTTGCTTCAACGATGGATTGTCATTTAATACATGAAATGAGGCATTAAATCAGTGATTTTGTTTCATAGATATATGAAAAGTGTTCATAATAATAATGAAGTTTTGTCATAGAATTAGTGAACAAAAACATTAAACCAACGATTTATTTTCATATCTCTAATGAAAATGTTTCATTATTGCAATGAATATGTGTCAGGCTATTAATGATATATTTTCATTGCATTAAGAATAAACTTCATAAATTTAATGAAATATGTTCAATGCTTAATATTTCATAATTCATAATACAGTGAAACTGTTTTCATTAATGGCATGAATTGCTTCATTAGCTCGTTATTAATGATAAAAATCATTAATTTAATAACGAAATTCATACATGGAATGAAGTTTTTTCTCTTAGTGTAGTTAGTCACAGCGACTCTACAAACGTACTGTTAATACCATCTTGGACATATGGTCTACGTCACCCCGCCCATGCTGTGCATCCTATACTTATACTAACTAGGTAAATAGAAATAATTTCTTATACTAGGGTTTAATTTTAAGCAAATTATATTGAGCTTTTCGTGTGGCGATGCTGCTTAAAGACTGGTAATAGTAACAGTAATCGCCGTAATAGTAACAGTAATCGCCAGCAATTCTGGTTTTGAAAAATAGCTGGTGCATTTCGATAATCCCAACAAAAGCTCTGCTGCACAAATTCATCTTCTGCAATAGCGACAAATGTATAAAGTCACCAGATGCCTCGTTGTAGTGGATTGCTATTTTAGTTAAATGATTTTATTTTGTATTGTTCAAACTTAGTTTGAATATTAGATCTTTATTTTGTGAAAATTTTTTATAACGATTATATATTTAACTAATTGTGAAGCTACCTCATCATGCAATAGAAGCGTTTGTCTCTTTCAGGATTATAAACTTAATAGATTTCCTCTCAATTTAAAGTTAAAAGCTTTAAGAAATTTTGCCGAAAATACCATAAACAGCCCAAATTGTTAAATCGATAAAAGTATTTTTTTGTTTTTTTTTTGTTGTAAGACTTAAAAATTTTAGTTGTGTGTTTTGCATAGTTGCGGTTTATATTTAAAGAGGGGTTTTCTTATTTGTTTTTGCCAATTTTTGCCTAAACTATTAGTTTAAGCCAAAATGGCAAAAGCAAAACAAACAAAATAAAAAGCCTAGATAACGTTTTTTTCGTTAGTTAAATTTTAAACGCCGCTTTAAATAGCATCATTTGCACGCGGTTGTTGTTGTTTTTTTTTTCATTATTGTTAATGTTGTTGGCAGCAAAAACAAATAAATGAGCAAAAACGCATAAAAATAACAATTTTGAGAAAAAATGTGCAATGTGCACTGCGAGAAAGTTAAGTGAGAGCTTTTGAGAAATTTTCGGTGAAAAAATTTTCTCTCTAGAAACTTCGTATAATTAAGTCTCAGTTTATTAGGTCATGGTGCAATTATTAGGTGGCAGCGTAAGAGTTGTTGTACTACATACATAATATTTTGTTTGTGTAAAATTTCCGGACGCTGTCAAAAACATGTTTACAAAACAGAAGAAAATGAAGAAAGAAACGTGTACATTAAAAAAACGAACAAAGAAAATTAATATAATTTTTTTTATAAATTGTTTTCAACACATTTTAAGCAATTAAAATATTTTTGAAAACTTTTTTATTGTGTTCTTGCCCTTTTTCAAACTGTTTAAAATATTTTTATTTTTTCACTCACAATTTTTGACACCCACAATTTTATGAAACAAAAAATTATCACTTGCGCTAGTGATGCCACCTGGTTAATTGCACCATGCATTAGGTTTTCTTGATCAATTCTTTTGAGCTTGCATTTATGTTCACATAGAAAAGCTTTATATCATCAAGTTTAAGTATTTTTGCCTTCAAGTTTTCATATTTTTTTGCATTTCATTTTATACTTGACGGTACCGTCAAGTCTGCACCCTTTTCCGTTCTCTTTTCCCCGTTCACTCAGCCGACTGGCTGTCGGCTGATCTTATTCTCAAGGAAATAGCTATGAATTCGGCGATCAGGCTTTGGTTAAGTGGAATGCAGAAAGAGGCTACATATGGTCAGGCCTCAATTATGTGAAGAATACTGGATCTTCTGGAGGGTGTTTGTCACTGCTCACCAGTTCTACTGATGTACTTTTGTCAGGCACGGTCTCGCAGGTGGTCTGTATAGATCGTCAAGAGGACGTGTTTGAAATCTTTATGGATGGATTCAAGTCGGACTCAGGAGTTGTTCTTTATCCCCTTATATGACAAGAAGATTAGTTTTATGCTGCAAAACGAGTCTAGTGTAACGCAGGCGATAATCGTGGCTATAATGAAGGCAGCTAACAGGTAGAGGTACTACAGGATATACAAATATGTACTGATAAAAAGCCTGCCTTGAATACACTAGTGGATGTCTATACGGCTTCCAGGTTAGTTTGTGAATGCTAGAGATCACTAAACGAGATAACAGGCCATTTGAACCTGACGTTTTAATGAGTACGGTGGCACAATGAAGTGCCCTCAAATATTGCAGGAGACAAACTGATAAAGGCCAGGGTATGATTACAATTAGGGAACATAGACGGAATGGTTGAGATTCCGCTTAAGAGCAGTTAGAAACAAGTGCAGCGTCAACTTTTAGGAACCGCATAGGTTAGATTGTGAAATTGATTTATATTAGCACCTGACTTGTCGGCATAAGATCATCTCCACAGGGTGAATTATTCAAGATTCACCATCGCCCCCGTATGGCTTGCAAGGCTTACACAATTTGTAACTTTTTTCCACAAGTTTATAGCCACATAGACAAACCCCTTCGGGCCTTCCAATCTCTCCACTACGCGTTCATGGAAGACAAGGCTTAATGAGTTGGTAGGCTGAAGTCCATTGAGAGCATCAGCCCTTAAATAACTCACCCATCGAACCTTCACCCCTAGTTCCTTATAGTAAAGATACAGATAGTATCTGTCAAAAACTGGCGTGTACCATAGTTATCAGCACTTCAGGGGGCTATTAGCCCTCGGCATGCACCAAAGTTATCAGGGAAACTAATTCCCCTTTCTGCGATTTTAGATTTAAACCACAGCCAGAACATTTAAGCCAAAATAAGCACCTTAACCATGATCGGCCCCGAGCTGGTCTACAAGACATAACAGAGTATGTTAGTAATTGTAAACAAACTCGGTAATCGAACTATTTTTCTCCCCTCTATTATTAAAATAGATAAATTAGCCGATGGCCCTAGACGCTAGTGCTCGTTCTTTTGTAACTTTTTAATAATTAATTATAACTAAGTTGTTCAATAAATAAATAAATAAATTTTAGAAAATATTTGTTGCCAAAAACTATTTTTTTTAAATATCATATATTAATACATTTTTGAATATTAAAATATCCTTAAAAATATATTTTTTCTCGATTACCGGGTTAATCGAACAGTAACATAGACCATCACTATTATCAAAATGAGAACTAAATAAGAACAGAGTTGCCGGACGTAATCATAAAATCATTAAACAGCTTTAATAGCTACAGTGCTGTTATCGTTGATTTATGAATACAATTTTTTATAAAACGTTTATTCAAGACAAATTGTATTAAAGCAATTGTACTCTTGAAGTACACAATAAGCATTTTTTATGAATATGGCTTTTAGTAGTTTATAAGTCCAATTTTTTTGTTGACGATTTTTCAAAACTAATATGACGATGTTTTCAAAAATGATCGGAATTTTTTTCTGGTAGCCCAGAAAAATATACATACATATATTTTGGCAACACTAGTTTTGACAGCTCACGCACGTTTTGTATCTTGTGTCACTGTCAAACATCTTCAGTTTGGTCTATAATTTAATCATGAACCGTCTTACAAACGAACATTTGAATTATTGAATTTTATTACCAAAATGCGTGCTCTGTTAAGAAAGTTCATCGCGCGCTTCTTCCATTTTATGGTCAGTTTAATCGACCTACTGAGGCTTCTATTCGGGCTATTGTAAAAAAATTTCGCACCAAATTTACATTGTTGAACATTAAACCACCAACACGTTTACGTTGAGTGCGAACTGAAGAAAATATCGCAGCCGTATCGGCCAGTGTTGGTGATGACCGTGAATTATCGATTCGGCGCCGTTCGCAGCAATTGGGCCTCTGTTACTCCACTACGTGGAAAATTTTGCGGAAGGATTTGGGTGTGAAGCCTTATAAGATACAGCTGGTGCAAGAATTGAAGCCAAACGACCTACCACAACGCCAAATTTTTGGTGAATGGGCTCTTGAAAAGTTAGATGAAGATCCACTTTTTTATCGAAGAATTGTGTTCAGCGACGAGGCTCATTTCTGGTTGAATGGATACGTGAACAAGCAAAACTGCCGTATTTGGAGTGAAGAGCAGCCAGAAGCATTGCAAGAGCTACCAATGCATCCACAAAAAACAACCGTTTGGTACGGATTATGGGCTGGCGGCCCATAATATATTTCTTCAAAGATGATGCGAATCACAACGTTACTGTGAATGGTGAGCGCTTCCGTGCGATGATAACAAACTTTTTTTTTTGCCCAAAATGGAAGAGCTTGACTTGCATGACATGTGGTTTCAACAAGACGGTGCCACATGCCACACAGCACGCGAAACAATGGACCAATTGAGAGGCGAGTTCGGTGAACAGTTTATTTCACGCTTGGGACCAGTCAATTGGCCGCCCAGATCGTGCGATTTAACGCCTCTAGACTATTTTTTGTGAGGCTATGTTAAGGCTTACATCTATAGCGACAAGCCCGCTTCGATTGACGCACTGGAAGCCAACATTGCCAACATTATTCGTGAGATACCGGCCGAAATGTTGGAAAGAGTATGCCAAAATTGGACTAAGCGGATGGACCATTTGAGGCGCAGCCGCGGCCAACATTTGCATGAAATAATCTTCAAACATTAAATTATATCGACCGAACTATCGATCCAAATAAATATTTCATGCATTTTTCTGAATTTTATGTGTTTTTTTTTTTTAATTTCCGATAGTTCTTATAAAATCATCCATTATTTCTCTCTGTGTAATTGCTAAGCATGTAATATTTGAATGTAAAGTTGAATCGGTTTTTGTTCTTCAAAACTGTTGTTGTTGCTGTTGTTGGTGCTTTCGGTCTTTTGTGTTTGTGTTGTTGTTGTTGTTATAGCTGGCTAGAGATTTTTTACTTGTTTTTGGGAAAAAAGGAAGTGTTAACCTTTAGCTTGTTATGTGGTTGAAGCCACCTTTTTAGCTTTATGTAAAAATTCAACATACTCGTATAGAAAAACTCCGCCAAGAAAATATTACAAGAAGTCCATGAAGATGGTGTAGAGAAAAGTAAATAAAACAAACAACCTTAATTCTGAATAGTGTTAGATGGAAGACATTTTCAAATACTTAAAAGTTAATGCTGAGACTACATATTTTTCCGTTCTTTAATATTTAAATACTCGTTGTTGTTTCTAACGTTTCATTTTGTTGATAAAAATGTTAGAAACGTGATTCAAAGACAACAATACACCAATTCTTTTCTGTTTCAGTTTTGTTTCCTGAATGATGTTAATTTTTTCGTTTGTTTTGTTTTTGTTTTTTGTTGTTGTTGCTTCTGCAATTTAAACATGCGGAAAAAAGCAAAACTATTTTGTTGCAAATAAGAATGTTCTCGCTAAAGAATAATAAACAAACAAATAAATGAATGAATTTGTAATAGAATTTTAAAAGAAAGAATTTGTTAGTTTGTTATTTGTGTGTTAATTTAGCAGCGATGTCACAACAAAAAGCTGGCAAAATAATAAACGAGCTTAAAGAAGTCTAACAAGAGATCTGCAAAATTAGTTATTTTTTCAAAAATCGATTGCATTTGATGTGAGTATAATTCAAATTTTTTTTTAGCTTGTAATCGTACGAGTATTCAGAAGATGGCCCTTAGTATGCAGTACATTGTACCATAACTAGAAAATTAGGTTATGAGGAAAAGGAAAGCGGAGTAGTGTTTGCGGACGTGTGACTATTTACTGAACTAGGAATCTAAAGTGCATGAGGTCTGAATGTTGAATGTGTATTACGTAAAAATATGTGGATATCGGGAACAAAACTCTTAAGCTTGTCAGAACAAAGCGCATGATAGTAACGATAAAACAAGGGGGTTACTCTCTATTGCGATGCGGAAAAGGAAAATTGACGAATTGGTACCCTGTGTAGCGTTTTCGTATTTCCTTTTTGCATTTAATTTTCCCTTTCGCACATTTTATTTTATCATTCTTCACTATTGTTTATTTTGTGATACCAATCTTACTTAATTTTTAAACTATTTCGCGAAAAAGTTTGCGCAAGCAGCACAAAATCCCAAATTATACTCTTATCGCATCTACCTTTCGCATCGAACTTACTTCCGCATCGCAATAAAGAGTAAAGCCCCAGAGTAAAGTAGCCCACACTCCGGTGATGATACAATTAGTCATTAGAGCTGGAGTGCTGATAGTTGGGGATGAAACGATACCAATAGGCTATCGATACTTATACTCAATACGGTATCGTTCGCAAAGTATCGATACCTACTTGTTATTGAATAAAAAGCTTCGATACATATTTGTATCGGTCGATTTTTTCTTACGGTTAGTGGCAGGGAAATCAAAAATTTTCGTTATGGGCTTGATCTTCTGATCCACTGGCTGAAATTGAGTTATCTTAATTAGGATCCCGAAAGTGAAGATTTTTAGAATGCCGGATTTCTATAAGAATAATTTTTCTTCACACAATGCTTTGTCTTGTAACTGTCTGACACATTCAATGGTGGAAGAACAACTTTATAGCTTGGATGTAAGACAATTTATCATTAGTATAATTTTCAACAAAGTCATATATCAAGGCTGAAATGGCTCAGATATGATAACAGGAGGACTAACATTCTTAGGGGCTTGCCCCGATGAAGTTTTTGTTCTGCTGTGGCGGTCCTGATGGGTCATTAGCACATAGAGATGCAGGCGAGGAGGTTAAACCTTCCATTTAATGACTTCTGTAAAAGTTGCAGAGACGAGGGGGAAGTAGAGAGCGTTGATCACTTACTCTGTCGGTGGCCAGCTCTTTCTTATAAAGGGTGGTTAAATTTCAAGGGCCGATGTTGATTTTGAATAAAAAACAAACTGTTTAGGAAATTATTGTAATTTTATTTTATTATAATATATTGGTATTACTCAATTATGTGTGGAACAAAATATCGGCCAAATGGGTGCCGCGACCACGGCGGCACACCTCCATCCGATGGTCCAAATTTTCGATGACCCTGAGGCATAATGGAGGTTCTATGCCGTTAATGTGCCGAATTATCTCATCCTTTAGCTGTTGAATTGTTGCTGGCTTATCGACGTACACCTTTTCTTTCAAATAATCCCAAAGAAAAAAGTCCAACGGGGTTAAATCACATGATCTTGGCGGCCAATTGACATCGCCATTACGTGAGATAACACGGCCATTGAATTTGTTGCGCAAAAGAGCAATTGTCTCGTTAGCTGTGTGGCAAGTGGCACCGTCCTGCTGAAACCACATATCGTCTACATCCATATCTTCCAATTCGGGCCATAAAAAGTTCGTTATCATCTCACGATAGCGAACACCATTCACAGTAACTGCCTGACCGGCCTCATTTTGGAAAAAATACGGCCCGATGATGCCGCCAGCACATAAACCGCACCAAACAGTCACTCTTTGTG
Source organism: Thecocarcelia acutangulata (assembly GCA_914767995.1). Taxonomy (NCBI): domain Eukaryota; kingdom Metazoa; phylum Arthropoda; class Insecta; order Diptera; family Tachinidae; genus Thecocarcelia; species Thecocarcelia acutangulata. The sequence goes on along the minus strand of OU612097.1, from coordinate 95,842,937 downwards.
GGTGCATTGGTTTTTCGACAGTCACTCTTGGATTCTCATTCGCCCAAATGCGGCAATTCTGTTTATTGACGAATCCACTGAGGTGAAAATGTGCCTCATCACTGAAGATGATTTTCTTCGAAAATTGATCATCATTTTCATAATAAGTCTGGATAACTTTAACACGTTGTTGGATTGTGTATCTCTCCATGGTTCAAATTGATTAAGTCTGAAATAGAGAAATGTCAAATAAAATTTGGAAAAAAAACTTGGCGTTTAGGTGTGGTTCACATTCAACATCGGCCCTTGAAATTGAACCACCCGATATAAAATTTCCATAAGAAGGATCTTAAATTAAAAAGCCGCCTACTTTTTCTCTTAGTTAAAAAAAAACTTCTCTCGTTAAAAAAAGTTTTCATTAAGAAAATTTTCAATTTCTTAATGCAACTAAAAGACGAAAGATGTCCAAATTATTCAGCAAATATTACGACACATTTTGGCTAATTTCCACCCAAATTCTAAAAACAATAAATAAAAATCAACAAGAAAAAAGTTCACAAAGTCACTATTTATAGTAATTAAATTACTGGCTGTTAACTTTTAAACACAAACAAATTCTTTTTCCTCAAAATCCGCAAAAAAAAGATGACGATGCAGACGACGACAACGATAAACAACAACGTACGAGAGGCAACGCTACTACTGATGATGATCGAGAAACGTTTTTTTCCGCCAACAGCCAAGTAGTTTTTCTTTTCCATAGAAAAATACTTGGCGAAAAAAACAAAAAAATAGAAATATCCGCCAACAAATAATGACTGTGTATTAATCATGACATGTACACAAGTATAAACATGTGTATGTATAAATGTTGGCTAAGACTGGTTGGCAGACAGACTGACTGAATGTTTTTGGGGGATAATTAGTGACTTCTAGTATCTATTTGCCTTGTTAAATGCTACAAATAATTGTTCGACCAGCAAACAAACAGCCACCATAATACAATTCATAAGGTCCCCACCAAAAGAACACTTGTAGTTTAAGACTCAAAGATTTATTGAGAACATACAACCTGCAAAATGAAATGGAAAAAACTTCATACAATTCTTTAGAAAAAGGCTCAGAAATTTAACAAAACTAAACGTGTATTTAAAACGTAACTAAAAAAAAGAAGAAGTAAAAAAAAAAACAAATGGCAGCCAGGGTCTTGAAAACAAACTGCTGGCCAAGAAAAATATCTAAACAAATAAAAGTACAGTGTATGAAATAAAAACTTCAGAAAAATACAACAGCTTTAAATTTGACAGCAGAAATAGCAAAAAGAGAAAAAAATTTAGTTAAAAAATCGAATACCAACTGATCTTTTTCAATGTCTGAACTTGAAAAAAGTTTTACTTAAAGAGTAAAACTGAGTATAGGAAAATTAATTTGCCAGCTGGAATATTCAAAAACTAGAAAATTTTTTGAAACAAAATCATCAACGAAACCGGGTAAAACCACCAAGTTTGAGCGAGAGAGAATTGTGAGCAGAGCAGCTTTGAATGATCAAGAAAGTTCAATGGCTCACAAATAGTATTGAAATTTTTACCTTCAAATAACAAAACAAAAATTAGAAAAACAAGCAGAAAATTCGCTGTTAAGGATAGAAAAATATAAACAATTGAGTTTTATTCACTATCAGCCATGGTCCGAGAAACGCGCGTTTTGAAACCGCAAAGCGTTCTGAAATACGCTTAATTTTTCGGAAAAAATACAAAATTTGTTTTACATACGTATGTCGTTGTTCAAGACGAATTCTTTTCATTAAGCAGATCATGATACATCATGAACCGAGTTCAAGTCCCAGTGGGTGCTGATGAGTAGTGTAGCGACTACGAAACAGCTAGTTGTCGCTCAGCTAAAGATTTGATTATTATTTTTCTTGTCTTCTTCAATCAATAATTATTGATCACAGCAAATTTGTATTGTAAAAAATTCTTCTTACGAAAAAAACTTAAGAAAGGGAAAACTTGAAATAAAACCCGATGTACATATGTACAAACCAAAAAATTTTTATTTTAAAAAACTATAAAAAAGTTCAACAAAAATTTGACAAATTAAAATTCTTTTCGATATTAACTGATCAGTTGTTAGTTCGAGTCCAACTTCAGCCAAGAAGAAGGATTATTTTTAATTATAGCAATAATTGCTGTGAAACAATAAGACCAAAGAAGAACAGAAAAATAATTGAATACCATTAGCTGGGGGACAACTAGCTGTTTCGTAGCCGCTACACTACTCATCAGCAACCACTGGGATCATGTGGACATGATGTATTTTTAATAAGGCCGCTTAGTCAACTCAGCCACCGAGCCACAAGGAATAATCAGATTGAGGAGTACCATCAAGGCTTTGCAAATATATTTCAAGCGAAGCCATTCTGTGGACTTAGAGCAGATTTCTTTACTGAGTTATGCATTCCCGTAGCCTAGTTTTAAGCTGGGGAGACCTGCGAAGTTGCCACTCTCTTCTGACTCTTCTTTTTTTTGACAGAAGTTGCTCAATTTCAGACGAATAAGTTCTATTGTTCTCATTTCTGGATCTTAAATGACTAATGGTAGCATGCTGTACGGCCAGTTTGAGTTTTTCAGAAAATTCGTTAATTGACACAGCAATATCCTCAGGCGTTCTGAAGGCGATATTTTCATTACAATGTGTACTGAAATTTTTTTTTGTATTTTAGCCAATTAACTCTATTGACGGTCAACGGCGAGCCAATCTCTTGGGGGAACGAAACAGAGATTATAGTGGGAGAGTGATCTGATGACAAATCTAATGAAGGCTCCACGTGCATCCACTCTAAAGGAAAATTTTTCGCAACTCCAAAGTCTATAAGGTCTGGGATCTTTCGTCGGTCTGACGGCCAATAAGTGGGGTGTCCGCTTGAAACCACATCTAAGCCCATTTTGGAAACGGTGTCAAAAAGCACACAACCTTTCGAGGTAATTAAACGTGATCCCCAAAAAGAGAAAAAGAATCGAGGATCAAGTGATTTGAAAAAAATGTGAATACTGATTTTCTGTTAATGAAAATCGTGGTGGTGAGTAAATCGAGGATATAACGATTTTATCATGAAAATGTTCAATACATATGTTTGTTGCTTGGAGATACTCCTCACATGTCTCGTTTAGCAAATAGTGCTTAATTCTGGATTTTATTAGAATTGCCGATCTTCCGCAAGATCTTCCACGGGGATCTTTAGTATCATATAATGTGTAGCCATTAATTTTGAAATAACTGTTGGTTGTAAAATGGGTTGCAGCAATCAACATTATATCGACTTGCTTTTCCATAAGGAAGTGCTCAAGTTCAATTTTTTGTGGCAGATTTTTAACCAACTCATTTGCTTAAAATATAATGAGCCCAATTATGAATAAAAATTCCGTAGGAATTTGTTCACTTTTCACTTTCCTCCAATCATGAACAAAAGTTAATTATGAGGTTTTTTATTTTTTTCTTCATGCAATTCGTTGAAAACACAAGAAAGAGATCAACTCTTACGGCCAAGTTCACAAAAATTGTGTTTTTCTCTTTAATATGCATTGAAAAAAGTATGTTATATGAGAAATAAATTTCATGAGGAATAAATTCCGAGAGAAATTAATTCCGTGAGAATATTCATAATTGGGCTGAATATTATATAAAATATATGTAAAATATAAATACATTTTGGATGTGCTACACGTGTGGAAAATAATTTTTTGCTTAAATTTTTTTGCAAAGAAATGCAGATTCTTTTTACTTGAATAAAATTGAATCATATACATTTTTTCACTATAAAAAATTTTTAATTTACATGTGCACATATTTATGTCTAATAACAAAATTTTTCAAGTCTTCAGAACAATTTGTGTCAGATTAAGAAAATGAGTTTCGAAAACGTAAATGTTATTAAGAACAATGAAGAATTTTCAATTGATAAATATATTTCCTTAACAATTTTGAATCAAAATACGAAACAAAATATGACGATGCTGTAATATACAAAGAAATTATAAAAATATTATAAGATATTTTTTAGTTTGTTCCAATTTTTGATAATTACGAGTTCATGCCAAGCGGCAACGCTGAAATAAAATGTATTCAAATTGTGTATCTATTTTCAAAAACACGATTAACCCATTACTGTCGAAATAAAACTGGAAGTAATCGTTAAGAAAAAAGTTTATTTTTTTTTATTCATTGTATACAAAATGTACATATGTATATAAAAGCATTAAAGAGATAATAACTGGGTGGAGCAGGGTGGTGGGAGTTAAGTGAAAATTTCAAAAACAAATGTTTTTAATACATATTGGTTTTAAAAATTGTTTGCATTGGCAGCGAATTATTTTATTTCATTTTTCACTTCATTTATTTACATTTTTTTAATCGAGCTTCATAGGGCCATAATTGCTTAAACAGCTAGTTGGTGAAAATAATAATATACAATTTTTATACACTAACTCTATATCTATATACTTATATTATCTATGCCGCCAATATTTTACAATGACTATATCTATACAAATATCGATTAAGAACACCCATCAAGATTTCATATTACAAATGTCAATTTTGAATAATAAATTGGAATAATAAATTGGACAGTTTTAGCAAATTCAATGAGTTCACTTCAATATACACACGCGAGTTGAAGTCACCAATTTTAGCGATATGCGTCTTCCAGATCACCTATTTGGCGACTTCAAATCGCAAAACCATACTTCTTGCGTTATACGTTTCTCACTTATTTGGCGTTTTCAAGTCGAAAACGCTAAATTTAAGTGATTTGCGTTTCTCAGAACATGCCTGTATACTAGCTTCTAACACTGATACCAGTCAAAAAATTATGAACAGCTTGTTTTCTATGCTCCCAGCTGTCTATCTATCTACCTATCATCAGTAGAATTAGGATATTTTTGAAAGTTATTCTCAAACATTCAAGTTTATATCCCAACCAAGGCGAATTCATTACTAGATGAACTTGACAACTCAGGTGATTATTTTTGCTTGCCACGTTTTTTCCAATAAGACTGTCAATTTTTTTTTTGTTTACAAACATTTTCGTGCCATTTTAATTTAAGTTTTTTTTGTATGATTTAGTAAATTTTCAATTTTTGTGAATTTAAAAGTGAAAAACCATCTGTTATTGATTTTAATTACAAACAATTATAAAAAATTGTATTTAACATTTATGTAACATTTTTTCTTAGCTGAACAATCTTAGGCGATTTAAAATTTTTGGCATTCTCAGTAAGTTTTACACAAGGCGAATTTATACAGGCGAATACAAGCGGAAAGGCGAATTCAGTACTATGTATTTTGTTATTGTAAAATTTATCGTGAATGTCAAAATCTAAATTCGCCTAAGATTGTTCAGCTGGGAAAAATTTTTATATAAACGTTAAATATAAACTTTTATAATTGTTTGTAATTAAAATTACAGATTATATTAGTTTTTCACTTTTAAATTCACACAAATTTCTTGAAATTGCACTAAATCACACAAAAAATCTTTACATTAAAATGGCGGGAAAAAGTTTGTAAACAAGAGAAAGACAATTTTACAGTCTCATTGGAAAAAACGCGAGAAGCAAAAAATAATCACCTGTGCTGTTAAGTTCACCTTGTAATGAATTCGCCTTGGTTTTACAATAGCAAAATACATAGTATTGAATTCGCCTTACCGCTTGCATTTACCTGTATAAATTCGCCTTGTTTAAAAATGAGAGGATAAGAAAAAGCGCTCTAAAAATCAGGCGTGCATTAATTAGGAGAATTTGACAGCATAGGTGATCATTTTTTGCTTCCCTCCTTTTTCTTCCTGAGCCAGTAAATTTTTTGAATAAATAAAACTGGAAAACTGTTTGCCGAATACTTTGAATGCCTTCTCCGCAGAAAGAAGATTAATCTGGACAATATGATTAAGCTACAAGCTCCCTAATAACAGGAACACCAGCGGAGCATAGACTTATGCACCTCATGACTTGATGGTTGAGTAATCAAATACAAAGAATCAGTAGTGCAATTCAGTAATTCTTAACGATTTTAAAAGAGCATAACTTAACGCGAGCTATTGTGGTTTGCACTAACGCTTATGTGATTCACTAACTCATTTCTAACACCTCTGGTTGTATGTTAAAACAATTTGAAATAATGTGGCAGCTTTGTTAAAAATAAAGAGAACCACAAAGATAAAAGAAAAAAAAAAACAAACAAATTTGCAAATAATTTCATGTTTTGGGTAAGTAAAACTAATTATAAATTTATTATATAAAAAATATTTTCTGATAAATAAGTTCTCCTCATGGAGAACACGCCGACAGCCTGCTGGAGGCTGATCTTCCGACAACTCGCATGCCAAATACTCTGAAGTTATTCTAGTAGAAATTTTAACGACATTGTTGTTAAAATGAACACCACAAAAATAATTGGCGAATAGTTAGCGCTAATCAGTCAGCTATAAAAACAGCTGACTGTTAGGCAAATAGTGTTGAAAACTGTTATAGACTCGAAAAAACTCTAATGCTAGTGTTAATTTCTCTAAACGAATTTTATTAGCGTTAAAACAGCTTAGTGTATTGCACTACAGGGGTAGTTTTTTTAGTTACAAACACAAAGAAAAATATGAAATAAAAAAACATTGTTGGGCTGGAATATAGTTTAGTAATCTAAAACTGTGGTAAGTCTTGTCTATAGTATTTTAAATTTAACAATAAAATGATTGTTTCAAATGCTCCAAGAACCTGTACTATATTGTTATCATCTCAATCATATACTTTTTTCTACGTATAGAGATATTTTGGATACAAAAGGTGCAAGTGCCACTTATATATTATTTTAATACGGAAATGAGGCGCATTTCTTTTTTATAATAATATAATAATATAATAATATAATAATATAATAATATAATAATAAAGGGTGGTTAAATTTCAAGGGCCGATGTTGATTTTGAATAAAACACAAACTATTTAGGAAATTATTGTAATTTTATTTTATTACGATATATTGGTATTACTCAATTATGTATGAAACAAAATATCGGCCAAATGGGCACCGCCACCATGGCGGCACACCTCCATCCGAAGGTCCAAATTTTTGATGACCCTGAGGCATAATGGAGGTTCTATGCCATTAATGTGCCAAATTATTTCATCCTTTAGCTGTTGAATTGTTGCTGGCTTATCGACGTACACCTTTTCTTTCAAATAACCCCAAAGAAAAAAGTCCAACGGTGTCAAATCACATGATCTTGGCGGCCAATTGACATCGCCATTACGTGAGATAACACGGCCATTGAATTTGTTGCGCAAAAGAGCAATTGTTTCGTTAGCTGTGTGGCAAGTGGTACCGTCCTGCTGAAACCACATATCGTCTACATCCATATCACGAACACCATTCACAGTAACTGCCTGACCGGCCTCATTTTGGAAAAAATACGGCCCGATAATGCCGCCAGCACATAAACCGCATCAAACAGTCACTCTTTGTGGGTGCATTGGTTTTTCGACAGTCACTCTTGGATTCTCATTCGCCCAAATGCGGCAATTCTGTTTATTGACGAATCCACTGAGGTGAAAATGTGCCTCATTACTGAAGATGATTTTCTTCGAAAATTGATCATCCACTGTTGCCATTTCTTGCCACCATTCTGCCCATTCACGACGTTTGGAATGGTCAAGAGGCTTTAGTTCTTGAGCCAATTGCTCCTTGTAAGCGTGTAAATGCCAGTCTTTATGCATAATGTGCACCAACGACGAGCCTGAGAGATGCTATTGTTGGGCACGAAGACGAGTTGAGGTGGACGGCTCTTCAGCCACACTATCGGGAACAGCAGCAATATTTTCTGCAGTACGAGCTGTACGAGCATGCACTGGAGTTCTCACATCTTCTACAGACCCGGTTTGCTCGAAATTTTCCACGATTTTTGCGATTGTACACACATTTGGACGATCAAATTGACCAAAAAAATCACGAAGTGCACGATATGCATTTTGATTTGAACGCCCATTTTCATAATAAGTCTGGATAACTTTAACACGTTGTTGGATTGTGTATTTCTCCACGTTTCAAATTGAATAAGTCTGAAATAGAGAAATGTCAAATAAAATTTGGAAAAAAACTTGGCATTTAGGTGTGGTTCACATTCAACATCGGCCCTTGAAATTTAACCACCCGATATCTACTATAGATTACGCAAAAACTTACGTTCTTATGTATAATAAAAATCCTTATGCTAACTAACTAACTTTTAAGTTTTTTGTGTGTAAATATCCATAAGGGAAAGATAGCAGCTAGTTAGTTAGCACAAGGCTTTTTATTATAAATACATAAGATCGTTAATATTTGCCAAAATGCTACTTTTTACATATATTTTGTTCAGTGTATTTTGATTTTCAAATACTTTGCTGCTATGAACTGAATTTATGTATGCAAAATATCATTTTATACGCTTCACATTTCTCAGGTTCTTTTTTTTAATTTATTTTTTCTACGGCTTCTAAAACTGCTACTAAAGGAACAACCAAGTGACAGGACAAAAGAGATATTTTTCAAAAAGCACAAAGAAAAAAACAAAAAAAGAAGCAAGAAACGAACCTTCAGTGGCAGCATTAACAACAAGACAATGAATGCTTTGCTAAATGCTGGCAGTGGTAAACGAAAACAACTATTGCAGCGGCTTGCGGCATTCAGTGGCAGCAATAGCAGTGAAGCTGTTAAACATAAAGAGAATTAAGAAAAAAAAAAAACATTTCTTTAAATAAATTTAATCAAATTATGTTGCTACAACAACTGCTACTTAGCTATTACAACAAACTCTAGAACCATTTAAGGGTCAGAGGATCGGTTTCAGCCACAACAATATTTTAATAGTTTTACTTAAATTACAGCAGCTAAATGCTAAATGACAATTTTTAAAAACAACTTGTTTGCCTCTCTCTTTCTCTTTTTCTCTTTCCCATCACAGTTACAAAAGCAGCTAGGTGCCTTTAAGTTTTTTCTTTTGTTAAGATGTTTCTGTTTTTTATAATTAAAACATATTTTAATGCTAAAAATAATAGTTTTTATATATTAAGTTTAAAGGTTATTTGCAGGTGCCAGAAAACAGAAATCTGTTTACTCTTCTTCTTAACAGTTAAAATATAAATAACGTTTGTAGAAAACAGGTGACTGACACAAAGTGTGTTACATAGTTTTTGTCATTAGGAACTGATTGTCATTGAAGCCAGAAATTAATACATTTTGCTAAGATTGTGATTTTGTTCTAAGAGGTTATGGCGTAAATATGTGTAGATAGTGTCGTTTTTCTCTTCGAACAAATGCTCTCTCTGTAAAGTGCTTACTCTATTCACAATTTTGTGTATTTGTGATTGTTTTTCAAAACATGTAAAATAAGCCATTGTCTTCAAACTATCAGCCTTGAGACTTAAGCGGGATTCACCTATTGTTTCGGTACAAAATTTTTGTTCTGAATCAATTTTAGCTTTTCGAGAGTTTGTTCTGCAACGATTCGCCCGCTTGGAATATTTGTACTGGGCAAACAAAACTAGCATATGAAATAACTATGTAAAGGAGGCATCTTACTATTGCAAGGTGGCAGCTTTGCATTTCTAAAATAAGCTTCGGTGCAACCAATGCGTTAAAATTCATGATTCCGGGGAAGTGGAAGGATTTTGGAGATTTATGAAGCCGATTGTGGGAATTCCCACTTCGCTTACCGGTTTTACATATTAGGTGCACGTTTTGGCCGTAGAACATGTATCTTGGAGCTGCCATATTATTTCCGGAGAACAGAAACAGAATTCGACCGCAACTTCAAGCCAAAAATCACGTCCATAATTGAAACGACGGCTGCAACTTCACAAACTGGCATATAAAGTCCTTACTTTATTAGTTAAGGAATCCTTTTATTATCCCTTCACAAAAATGTAAAGGGTATATATAAGTTTGTGATTCCGTTTCTACAATTTTCACTTGCGACTCTATAAAGTATATTCTGAACCAGAATGAATGGAAAAGTCGATTAAGCGATGTCCGTCTGTCCACTGTTGAAATACCGTTTCTGAGAAAACCATTACACTTAGAAACTTTTTTCTTTCACCATTCCTTTACCCCATCGATTCATGCGTTTGCTATTGAAATTCAGTATTATCGGTTCACATATAGCTGAGATATATTCAAAATTCCGAAACAAAAATTTTTTTTTGCAATTTTGTATAAAATTTTTGAAAAAAGGTGACTAAAAGGCAAAAAAATTTTTTTTCCAGATATCGGTCCATTTATACCCGAGATATATCCGGGGTTAGCATGAAACTTAAACCACGTTTTTTACTTAAAACTGTTCTGGCAATAAAATGGGTTTATATAAATATTATTAACAAGGTGGCAGCTTTTGCATTTCTAAAACAAGCTTCAGTGCAACTAATGCGTTGAAATTAATGGAGATTTATGAAGCCGATTTTGGGAATTCCCAGAAAATTCGTAACCACTTAGTTATCCGGTTTTTCATATTAGGTATACGTTTTGGCCCTAGAACGTGTATCTGAACTATAAACGGTTATCCGTTTTTGTGCGAAAATTGAAGTTGCCATATTATTTCCGGGGAAGAGAAACAGAATACGACCGCAACTTCAAGCTAAAAATCACGTTCATAATTGAAACGGCGGCTGCAACTTCACAAACTGACATACAATGTCCTTACCTAGGCGAATTCATTACTAGGTGAACTTGACAGCTCAGGCGACTATTTTTTGCTTGCCGCGTTTTTTTCCAATGAGACTGTCAAATTTTTTTTCTTTTGTTTACAAACATTTTTGTGCTATTTTAATCTAAAGTTTTTTTTTTGTAACATTAAGTGAAGTTTCAAGAAATTGTTGTGAATTTAAAAATGAAAAACCATTATAATATGTGATTTTAATTACAAACAATTATACAAATTTGTATATAACGTTAATGTAACATTTTTTCTTAGCTGAACAGTCTTAGGTGAATTTAGATTTTGACATTCTCAGTAAGTTTGACAATAACAAAATATATAGTATTGAATTCACCTTCCCGCTTGCGTTCACCTGTATAAACTCACCTTGGTCCTTACTTGATTAGTTAAAAAAGCCTTTTATTTTGCCATTTTTCTTCGCGCTAAAATTTTTGAAGCTTTGGTTTTGTGCGCAAAATGTATGAAATTTACTGAAAGTGTGGTAATATTTTTAAAAGCTTTTCTGCATATGAAAAGTGAGAGCATATGAAAATCGCTGTCAAAATAAAATAGATTCTATTTTATGACTGTATTCTCTGGTATAATTTTATGTAAAATTGTATGGAAAACATTGTCAAGCCCTAATGTTTTCCTTACAATTTGATATAAAATTACGCTAGATAATGCAGTCGTTAAAAAGGATCTAATCGATTATGACAGCGATTTTTTTATGCTCTTACTTTTAAGCAGAAGAGCTTTCAACAATATTACCATACTTTTAGTAAATTTCATAGATTTTGTAAAAAAAACTAAAGCTTTAGCATGAAGAAAAATAAGTCTAAGGTCAGAGAGAACGATTTTAATTGCCGAACTTTTCAGCAATTTTCTTTTGGAATTGCTTTCTAGTCCACACACAAAAACTTTTTTCGGCAATTCTTGAGCTTTCTCTACCTTTTACTTCATACAATTTACATTGCACATAAACGTACACATATTAGAGAAAAGTAAAAATTTGCTGAGAATTGCCGAGTACCGGCAATTCTATTTCCCTTCTTATTCTCCTCACCGAAAGCTTCTATAAAGTCAAGAATTGCTCAACTGGCTGTGTCTGACCTGGCACTAAGAATAAACGATAAAGCTTTTCTGAGCTAATAAAATAAGAACATTACACAGAAATTTTTTTTCATGTTCAATAACGAAATTCGTTGAATCAATTAACAAACTGTTTGAATGCAGACCTGTAAAGGAATTCGTGGATGCAAACAAAAGTTTAGTAAAAATAATTATTGATCGAAAACTACTATTTTTTTAAACAACAACAAAATACGATATCCAATGTAATTTTTTCAGGCAAAAATTTTGTTGAGTTTATTTTTACTATAAATTTTTCTGTGTATATGACAGTTTGTGGAGTTGTAGCCGACGTTTGAATTATGTACATGTCTTCTGAGAGTCGTTTTTGAAGTTGCGATCGTATTCAATTTCATCATTAATGGTAAATCACCATTAAAGAGAGGAAATAAGCTGAGTAAAGAGTATATTAACATAAAGAGTACAAAATACTTTTTTTTTTTGCAAAATGAATTACAGATTACAGTGTAAAATGAAGTATAGATTTAATTTTGTTGAATTTCAAAAAATTATAAATAGTTTGTGAACCAAATAGCGATTTTTGGACTAAAAAAGCAAATTTGTGCTAACCAAGTCTGTCTTATATAAAACAGAATTGGGATTATAAGTAACTCAAATGAGTCAATTATAATGGAGTTTTGGGGAAAAGAAATAAAAAGCGGGTTAATAAAATATAAAGTAGTTTATTACTTATTCACCTGAGTGTAAATAATAACCAATGAGCCCAAAACTAAGGCTGATGGCACTTTTTAGTCTAACACTGAAACTGGTATGTAAACCAATTAATTTATCTACCGGAAACGATGTAAATGACCCTTGTAAAGTTCCACTTAACTTGACGTGCCAGTGCGAAGAACTTTACAAAGTGGTGATTATAGATAAGTAAGTAATTCAAATAAATGTATAAATGTAAGTAAAATTCATTAAATTCATAATTAATAATTCTTACAATAAAATATATACTAATATATTTATGACTAAAACAAAATATTTTTGTCCAAAGTTGTTTGGACAGCTTGTTTTCTATGTCTCCCAGCTATCTATATGTCGACATTTCATAGTTAGCTGGGAAACATAGAAAACAAGCTATTTATAATATTTTGATTGGTATTGTTAGAAGCTAATATAGTGAATAAAACTCAATTATTTGCTGAACTTCTTTTTTTATATTAAATATTTTAAGAGTTTTTTTTTCGAATCGATATCTTAAATACATGTAAATTAATCAAATACATACATACATATATACAAGGCTGGGCAAAATACTCACTTTAAGTATTTCAAATACAAGATACAAAATACTTTCAAGTTGTGTATTTTAAATACAAAATACTTTCCAGCTTTAAATACAAAATACAACTAAAAACTACAAATACTTTTTTATCTTTCGATCTCATAAGAATATACCACTCTGGTTTTAGATAAATATTTTATTTTTTATATGCACTTAAGGTACAATTATGCGAACGTCCACGTACGTTTATGGAACGGTCGTTAGTATTTAAGTATACATTAATAATGTAAGTGCTTACTGAAACTGTCTCGTTGCCGGAACGTCTCAACCTGTTTAAAATAGAATTTGACGCCATTGTTACGTGACATTCGTAGACCAGTGCTGGAACTCTTATATGAGAGATGGTATTCTGGCACATTAACCCCTTTTTGGAACTTTTTCAGTGATGCAAAAATAATATAATTTACAGTTTTTGCCATTTTTATCATAAGAGTTATAAGAATACTATTTAATAAAATATATTGAGTTTGAATAATGACAATAGAAACGTAACTATATGTGTACAACTACTTCTTTAAACATAAACGTATGTATTAATGTTAATGTTAATTATTTTTCCTGTCTTCTTTGATCAAGAGTTATTGATCGCGGCAATTATTGTTATAATTATAAATAAAAATATTTCTTGGCTTTAGTCAGGATTGAAGTCCAGCTAGACGAATGATACCAACCCATCATCATATAATATTAGAAATTTTAAACATAAACTTTATATTTCTTGAAGCCAATTGGTACTTATTTGACTATAGCAAGTACGAAAACTAACTTAAAAATGCCCATCACTATGTTGAAAAGCTCAACACTGTTTCGAACAGCCGACAATAATTGACAAAAAAAATTCAATTTGGCTGCAAAATATAAATAGTTTTATTTTGTTTTAATAAGTGAAAATTGTTTTGTTAATAATAAAAAAATTAAAAAAAAAGATATGGATGCTCTTTTTTTTTTTAATTAGAAACACCGAAAAATTAAACAAAACATTGCACACTGTGCTGTGTAATGTTTTGTTGACATGTGGTACGTTTTTTAAAGTTCTATAACTATACAAACGGCCGTACGTTAAGGTACGTTAAGTTTTTCTAACATCAACGTTCGCATAACGAGGCCTTTAAACTAAGCTTGTCACATACATCTTAAAAGGGCATAACTGGCAAAGTAGGCTTTCAACTATTAAAAATTGTGGATGGTTGTATTATTGATAATAACTAGACTAGACTAGAATTTTTTTGTCAGTTATGCTCTTTTTCTTTTTAGGCGACACTATACATATATTTTCATACTTACAACTGCATATATACTTATTATGTATTCAAATACTAGAAATAAAGCTGTGTAGTATTATATAAAATGTGTTATATTTTTTTATTACATATATTTAACATTCTATGCATTTTACATATATACACGTGTGACATACGTGTGTATGATTGTTCGCCAACTGGGAAATTAATAATATTTAGGATTTAATAGATAGCAAATAAAAGATTCATTTGGCAAAACAAGTATTTCCTTTAATAAAACAAGATAATTTAATAAGTCATCCGGCAAACAACCTCTTGTTGGGGAGTGAAAAAAATATTTCTACAGGTTCTGCGGAACCTGCTGCCAAATTCTATAAATGCATAAAAACAATAAAATTCTCATCTTCTTTACTGCAACTACTACTTCTTCTATTGCATCCATGTTTGGTTTCACTTATTTTGTAATCTTTCTCTAAGGTATCTATTGCAAGGTTTTGAATTCGTTGCCTCTCTTTATGAGATGATTTCTGGTGACCAGTGTATTTTGAAACTAGGGCGGACGCCAATATGGCTCTATTTGTATCAGGTGTCGTTATATGTCCTTTCTAAGCTCTCCATTAGTTTTGTTAAAATACAACTGAAATACCTCAAATTATTATATTTGCAATCGATATAATCTGGTTCTCACAGACATTAAGGTAGGCAAAAGTTTTCATAATAAAAATTATTTCCCTGTATATAATACAAAGCGTTGGGAAAAGGCTGGTGGCGAATATGTGAAAATTCCTATTGATATCACCTAATTACTATAAAATGTATTTGCTCTGGACAAGACAATTGAAAGCTGAATTGCGGTATTGCAAAATAATAAACATTATAGTGGTGGCAGTTTCTAGCAATTTTAGCTTTTGTGTGAAAAACCTTATTTTGAACTTATAATACATAAATGTATTTTGTAAAAATGTATTTTTAAGCCATATGTATTTGTAATACACGATACAAAATACTTTTGAGTTATGTATTTGAAATACAAAATACTAAATACTTTCAGGTTGGGTATTTGAAATACAGATACAAAATACGTATTTGTATTTCAAATACGTATTTCAAATACATGTATTTCAAATACTGCCCAGCCCTGCATATACAAACATTTTTTGCGCAATAAACAATGTTTTGAATTTCTTCCTTCAGAATGAACACTATCCTATGTTGGTTTTCGGTCTTGAAAATATCTTTCAAACAAATTTCATTCAAATTAGCTTAGCAGTTTAGGCGTGAGAAGCTCAAAATATGTTCATACTACGTACTAAAAAATACATTTTTCGGACGGACATTTCTTCAGTCCGAAGTTTAAACATATTTTTGATTTTTTGGCCGGTGAGACATTCTTTGCAAGAAGAACGATTATTGAAATTCAGTTCATAAATCGCAGAGTTTCTAAAAGAAGTTATTTTTCGGGAGGACAGTTTTTCTGTCCGATGTCCAAAAAATATTTTGTTGACAGATTCTTTAGAAACCCTTTCGAAAGAAAAGATCGGTTCATAAATTGCAGAAATATTAAAAAAAATGTTTATTATAACTAAACGGTATTCGTTTTCCATATGCAAACACATTATTGACAGACTGTATAAGGTTATACATTAAATTAATTAATTTATTGCTTATCACAATATGCTCAAATAGTGAAATCGATTTTAAAATAAATTTTTTTTACCTTTAAATTCAATTGTCAAAATATTGTTCAAATCTTTCTTTTTTTCGTTCAACTAAAGTTTTTTTTATTTCTTTTCAACTTTCTATATCTTTTCACAACAATCTGAATAATTTTAGGTTTTCTTTCATTTAAAAAAATTTCATTTCCTTGAAAATTAAAGGAGTACAATAACAACAATAACAACAACTGCGGCAGCAAATTTATTTTTATCTTTTGATTCATTATAATCACTTTGTGACAATTCAAACAGAATTTAAAATGCCACACATTAAGCCAGCATTGTATGATCTTTGACACAACTAAAGTTTTCTAGTCTCTTAATGTTCAATGAAAGACAAAAAAGAAAAAAAGAAAAAAAAAAAACGAAACAAAAATCGAAAAAACAAAAAAACACGAAACAACTCCAAACTATCACACAGATTTCAAAGTCTTAACTTTAAAATGCAATGACAATTTAAGTTGTTAACAGATATAGATCTTGAATTGCTTTAGCAAAATATATATGTATGTTTTCCTTTTGTTTGTAATGAATTTAATTAAATTTTGTTAAATGAAAAAACTGAAAAGCAGGAACCAATAATAAAACTTTCACAAAAATCTTTCGGCAGATAAAATTGAAAAATCAAAAGACTTATGAAACAAACTTACAAAATGTTGCCCTTTTTGGGACCAGAAAAGCGAAATTGTTTTAGGCTTTCTTCAGAAGATCTCGATTGATATTATACCAATGGCTTAATATAAAAAAAGACAGTTGTCAACCAGACTAAACAAAAAATGCTATTTGGAAAAAAAAAATTATTGCGACCTTTTTATATTAAGCCATCGATATGCAACTGCGAAATTTATGTATGTTCGAAATTAGTCAAGTTTCCTTGAGACAGTTGTGAAATCGATTTACATCAGCACTTTCCCTTACGACTTAATCTGATGATAGACCAAATTCACGTCGTGAATTATTCTTGATTCAGCAGCGCCTCCCTGTGGCTTACCAGGCTCATACAGATCGCAACTTTTCGCTATAAGTTTGTAGCCTTATAGACGAATCTCTTGCTTAAGAGTTCTGACCTTTTAATTCCTCCAGTATGCAATTTCTTCAATGAGTTGGTATGCCCAAGACCATTAAGAGTATCAGCTCTTAACCAACCCACCCGTCTAACAATAACTCCAGGTCCTTAACTTACAGATAGCTGTTGCCAGACCACATCTCGGGGTTTTGTTAGCCCCCGAAAATCGACCTGCACTATAGTTATCGGGGAAACTGCCATTTCCTGCGATTTTAAGTTTAAACCACAGCCAGAAAGTTTCAGCCATAATCAGCGGCGAGATATCTGCAAGGCAGAATCTCTCGGGGCGTCAACCATCACTACCGGTTAAGGCAACATATTTTTGGCAGGTTTTTAGTCACCGAAAAAAACCACACACCAAACAATTATCATGGATACTGACACCCTCTTCCTGCGTTTTAGATTTCAACCACAGCCAGAACCTTTCAGCCATGGTAAGCATCTCAACCATGATCAGCCCGGGTTAAACCGCAAGCAGATTCACCCGGGTGTCATGCTGATCCTCGTTCTGCCAATGTTAAACCTTGTTAATGGTTTCGAAAGTCCAACACAACATAAGTCATGTGGCTTCCCAGAGTTTTATGTGCCACAATAAATGAGGAACTCCTTCCCCTCTTTACCTGGTTAGGAATACGCCAAGGCTATACCTGTTCCCCGGGTGGGGGAAGACATCCCCGCAAAAAGAAACCCGGAGATGTCAAATTAGGCGACTGTTAAGGCCAATCAATGTCCTAGTTTTTTTAGATAATTTGTTGTGGAAAGAGGCCTCGCTGTAATTTCATTGTAGTCCTGGTCGTATGCACCGTCTTGTTGATGTTAATCAAGCAAATATCCAAAACATGTAGTTGTGGCGTTAGAAAATTTCCAATCATATTACGATATCGTGCCCCATTTACAGCTAAAGTTGTATAATTTTCAAAGAAGTAAGGTCCAATGATTCCTTCTGACCAAATTACACCCTAGACTGTTACTTTTAATGGAGGCAAAAATGACTGATAAATAATAATTAGGGGAGTTTCCATTGCCCAGAACCGACCTTACTGTTTATTCACATATCTATTCAAATAAAAATGTGCATTGTTACTCATTATGTTTTTTGCATGAAAATCGGGACTGTCTTGGCCGAGCTGTGACATCCTATTGGCATATCGCTCCTTTATTGCAACATAGTCATATCTCAAAAAATGAGCTTTTCGAGTTAACAATGCAGAATTGTTAACAGTACTACCATTTATATTGTGCCAAAAATTTATTCAAATTGCTTTTAAACTGTTTCCTTTAGGAGATATTTTCTCAAAATATTTGCTAAGACTTGTATGGAAACTAAAAACTTTAAATGCGTTTTTCTCGAAACGAGCTTTTTTGAGATATGACTATGTTGCAATAAAGGAGCGATATGTACGGCGGCGTAAATGGTCTTGTGGAAGAAGCTCTTGTGTCAACTGAATCTTAAATGGAAACCTTTCCAAATCATTGTGCAAAGTTGTGGCCAAAGTTATTCTTAGAAAACCAAGCTCCTGTGCACGGCGTCAAATAGTGGTTGATGGATTGTATTGAACACTTTTTCGAGCAGCAGTAATGTTTTCAGGCGATCTTGTAGTACATTGTGGTACATGCTTGGACCTATCTTCTCTTCGAAATCATTCGCTACACGATAAGTAGCGCATTTTGTTGGCACGTTGTTTCTACCAACCTTCTCATCGTCACAGTAATCGATGAAAGATTTTGGGATTTTTTTAAAGCATTTTCTATTTATTGACTCCAATCTTATTCCAATCTTAATACTAAATATAAAAAAAGATGTGCTTTTTAATTAAATCCGCCCAATGCTAGACAAAAAATTTTATTATGCGGGAGGTATATCGGTAGAATCACCTATTTAACGTTCTGATGGTGGCAAGGGTGTCTCTTGTTCTCAACTGAGAGTGGCCGCCACAATTATATATGTTGCATGCAAGAAGATTTGGGTGACGTTTCAGTACCTTGTCGCGTACTTAGAAAATTCCTCTTTTACCCGTGCAAGACACAGATCCTTATGAGTTTGAGAGTTTTTTACGTACCATAGAGCTACAGTAATCGTTCGAAGAATTTGGTTTTGAGGTGAATGGGAATTAAAATTTTTTTTACGATTAAAACACTTTGTATTTGATATTTAATTATTTGATCTTGTTTAAGTAAATATTTTTTATTTTTGCAGCTAAAGATGGTTTTATTTTATATAAAAAATTCAACAGTATTTATTTTCAATATTGCCATAACAATTTGTTATCATCGTCAGGAAAAATTAATTAATTAAATTAATTAAATTAAAATTAATTAAAAAATTAATTTTTTTTTAATACTTACTTAAACAAGATCACATATTTAAATATCAAATATAATTCAATGAGCACGAATCAAGAGGCAATAGTAATCAATTATCAAGTTTTCAAGAAGAGAAATCAAGATGCTAGGAGTCTAATTAATCAACTGAGATCAATAAGGAGTAAAATTATTAATACGAAATCAAGCATAACCTTTTTATTCAGATGCAGAAATGCAGGGATTATTTCGAAGTTTATTGCTAACTCAACGAAGACTATATCAAGAATTTTCAATAAGGTTTGTTTACAAGGGTTTCAAGAAACAATTTTTGATTATCGGCAACATGTTTATAGCAAAATTTTAAAATTAGTAATTAAAGAAAAATACGAGTGGCTGAAACATTTTCAAAGGGAGAGGGTAAAGCATTTACAGTTATTAGAGAGATTTTTATCTATAAGAGAAATAAAAGAATTTTTAATTTTTGAAGAACGCTTATCGGCAATATACAATGAAAAAATAAAAAGATAACATAAAAAGAAATTTGAAACACCCAGGAGACAGCAGATCAAAGACTTAGGTATTAGATTTAATGATAAGTGGTTTGTTAATAAGACAAATCTAGATTTTCCAAAGGATATAGAATGGGCTCTTTCACTTGGATGGAAATTTGCTTTAAATAACATATTAATTTTTCCTGACGATGATAACAAATTGTTATCGAATTATTGAAAATAAATACTGTTGAATTTTTTGTATTAAATAAAACGATCTTTAGCTGTAAAAATAAGACATATTTATTTAAAACACTTGGGTTTATCGAATATTTCTCCACACTAAATTTGCCACAATTCTATTTCAGACTGCCAAATATGAACTGTCAGGACTAATGTTTATCAAAATAGCGGCAAAACAAAATAGTAGTGATAATAATAATGAAGAGTGCGGTAAAGTATATGTTGGGAGGACTAAGAGAATTTTAGGAGTAATGATTAATGAACATAAATCTGATTTGGAAAAAAAGCAATAGCAAAACATTGTAGAGAACACAAACATAACGTTATACGTTGGAGTGCTTCAGAATCAAACAATGAGCGGGTAATGCAGTAAATTACAAAGAAGCCATTGACAATCTGAGCGCAAACTACAACGCAGTTCTAATTTAATTGACGACTTAGAGAGAATTGTTGCCTGTGATATTTTTATTTTTTTCGTAACAACAATTATTTTTTAAAAAATTATTTATTTTCCTGTTTGTTATTGTCCAGTTTACAGCTTAAAACTGTGATATATTTATATATATTAAATAATGTAAAACCAGTAATTTTAAAGAAAGTAAGTAAAACTTTGACTTAATATCTATTACCATTATATTGCAAAATCATATTGTTTTAGTTGAATATTGTATTTTATTTTTACATTGCATTGCCAGATTATACAAAATGAAAATCAACCCCTGAATCAGTTGAAAATAACCCAACAAAACGTCGGGAATAAATTAAAATAAATAAATGTAGTTTTTCTTTTATATAGAAATATCAACAAATTGACCTTGAAAGCCCGATTTGGTTTGAAACCAAAAAAAAAAAAAAAAAAATAATAAAAATTAATTAATTGAATTAAAAAGGTCGAAAACAACATATTTAACAAAATAGTAGTGTTTTGTCTTCCATCCTGTGTGCACGTGTTTTGTTACTGTGTGTCCGTATTTTTTATATAAGTTCATTATTAAATTCGTATGAAACCAAATTGCACCGCAATAGGTAGCAGGCTGTGAACACGTGTTTCTTGTTTTCACTGTTTCCGTGTTTTCTTTATATGCTCATTATTAATTTTTTTTAATGTACTTCATTAACCTTGCAGTGTGAAAGGTGTTCGACTAAATTTTGTTAGTATGATCAGTGTCGACACAGATCAGTTTTAGCTAATTTAACTCCAACATTTTAAATGCTGTAATAGAGTTTGTTTTGATCTTTCGTATTGTTATTGTTGAAGTTAAACGTCCACAAACACTACTCCCTCTTTCTTCCTCCTCATAACCTCTTTTCCTAGTTCCAGTACAATGCACTGCATATGTAGGGTTAATCCCCTGAATACTGGTACAAGATTAAATAAAAAAGAGTAATCCCTCCCGGCGAATACCCAATATTTAGGGCTTTCTAATAATTTAATAAAATAAAAGTTGTGCACATTCACACATGAACTTGAAAATACGAAGTTTTGTTGCTTAAAATCTATAAAATTCTTGAAGAGTCAAGACATGCATCATTTTGTGTCACTGAAAGTATTTTCTTTGTATTTTTCCATTTTATAGATGAGCGAATTGTTTGCATACAACTTCAATTTCGACAATGTCAGCGCAATAAATTAATCAAAAGAATTCATGTATTTCGCTTTTATTTTCCAACGTTTTCGCTTTTTTTTTTTGTTTTGTTGTGAAAAAAACTTCTTTAGAAATGACACTTAAAACAACAACTATCAGTTTGCTCTCTTTGCTTGTGTGTTTTATGTTCAGTTTTTTGTTTTTATAAGCCAAGGTGGAATATTAACGACATTTTCGACATTTGCATAGTACAAAACCGTTTATACCCGTTCAGGCGCAAGTACATGAAACACAATAAAACACAGGACAGCAAACAATTTTTACTTATACATACGTAACTACATATATACATACATATGTACAAATGCGAGTATTTTAAAAGAGCAGCGGCTGGCAGTAGCACTTATCACATTTTATACAAGTATGATTTCACTGTTCAAACAATGACTTATTCATCGTCTTTTCCTTTTCATTTTCATTTTATCCCGAATTTTGCAGGATGCTGATGCAACTAAAGCTGATACGCCGTTGTCTGCCGCTGCCGTTGCCGTTGCCGGGCTGTCTTAGCTACTTCTAAATGTCCATCTTCTTTGACAAGCGGCATCTCTCAAATAAAATGCTTTAATCCTTTTTTTTTTCGCCAACCGAAAGACAAAAACTTCCCACAAGTACATACATACCTACATGCATACATATGTACATCCCAGTCATTTTTTATTTTTGAAGTAATACTTTTGCTTTTGTTTCGCAAAGTTATTTTTCGTAGATGTTTTTAAGCCAGCTGTAGCCGCCGATTGTACCTACATACATATACTTATGTATATACCTACATATATCAAGAGTTTTTTTTTTTTTTTTTTTGGTTCTAAAGCAGTGGCAGAAGTGGTATTTGGAAAAGCACTGCAAGTGGCAGTCAACCTTTAGCTGGAGTTGAACAAAAAAGATTTGCATCTTTTAAGCATTGAAGATAATTTATATTTTTTCTTTGCCGCAAATGATGTTCTAGTACAATACTTTAGTAGAACACTTTTTATTTTACAAATTCTAAAATATATATAGTGGGGGATTTCGTTTTGTTCAAAGATTTGTATTTGTGTCTTATATGTCTTCTTCCGGTAGAGCATTACTCGCTCCTCGAAGAAGTAATTTTTGATAATACTTGGTCCCAATTTTCACGAGGTAACTGTAGTTGCTCAAGTCTTGAGTTTGTGGACAAATAAGTGAGTTAAGAGTGGGGAGTGTAAAAATGAGTACAGACTTGCTAGTCCCAATTTTCACGAGGTAACTTTACTTGCTCAAGTCTTGAGTTTGTGGACAAATAAGTGAGTTAAGAGTGGGGAGTGTAAAAATGAGTACAGACTTGCTTGTACTCGAAAAGTCGTTTTGTGCTGGCATTCGTAATGTCAGAAATTTTACATTTTCTTTCATTTGTATTTCTTTTATGTATTGATATGTTGTCCGTGGTGAAAGCAATACTGGCGCGAAATTGTGATATTTTAATATATTTGGAAAAAAAAAATTTTTTTAATAGACCGGCTAAAGAAGGCTAAAGCGTTTAAAAATATTGTAGACAACCTCAAAAAAACAGACAGTAGCATTACTTTGGAAGAAGTGAAAATTAAATGGAAACATTTGAGAATGCAGTACATGCAAGATTAAGAAAGTGTTAGCAATAGAAAATGAAAGTTGCTCAAGTAAAGTTGCTATGTCTGAACATAAAAGCAAGTTTAAAAGAAAATTTGATAAGACTTGCGCAACTAAAATTGTCTCGTGAAAATTGGGACTTAGAATAATATTTATAAGAACTATCGGAAATTAAAAAAAAGAAAACACATAAAATTCAGAAAAATGCATGAAATATTTATTTGGATCGATAGTTGGGTCGATATAATTTAATGTTTGAAGATTATTTCATGCAAATGTTGGCCGCGGCTGCGCCTCAAATGGTCCATATGCTTAGTCCAATTTTGGCATACTCTTTCCAACATTTCGGCCGGTATCTCACGAATAATATTGGCAATGTTGGCTTCCAGTGCGTCAATCGAAGCGGGCTTGTCGCTATAGACATTAGCCTTAACATAGCCCCACAAAAAATAGTCTAGAGGCGTTAAATCACACGATCTGGGCGGCCAATTGACTGGCCCCAAGCGTGAAATAAACTGTTCACCGAACTCGCCTCTCAATTGGTTCATTGTTTCGCGTGCTGTGTGGCATGTGGCACCGTCTTGTTGAAACCACATGTCATGCAAGTCAAGCTCTTCCATTTTGGGCAAAAAAAAGTTTGTTATCATCGCACGGTAGCGCTCACCATTCACAGTAACGTTGTGATTCGCATCATCTTTGAAGAAATACGGCCCAATGATGCCGCCAGCCCATAATCCGCACCAAACGGTTGTTTTTTGTGGATGCATTGGTAGCTCTTGCAATGCTTCTGGCTGCTCTTCACTCCAAATACGGCAGTTTTGCTTGTTCACGTATCCATTCAACCAGAAATGAGCCTCATGGCTGAAGGAGTACGAGCCTATTCACAAAAAATTTGGCGTTGTGGTAGGTCGTTTGGCTTCAATTCTTGCACCAGCTGTATCTTATAAGGCTTCACACCCAAATCCTTCCGCAAAATTTTCCACGTAGTGGATTAACAGAGGCCCAATTGCTGCGAATGGCGCCGAATCGATAATTCACGGTCATCACCAACACTGGCCGATACGGCTGCGATATTTTCTTCAGTTCGCACTCTACGTAAGCGTGTTGGTGGTTGAATGTCCAACAATGTAAATTTGGTGCGAAATTTTTTTACAATAGCCCGAATAGAAGCCTCAGTAGGTCGATTAAACTGACCATAAAATGGAAGAAGCGCGCGATGAACTTTCTTAACAGAGCACGCATTTTGGTAATAAAATTCAATAATTTGCAAGCGTTGTTCGTTTGTAAGACGATTCATGATTAAATTATAGACCAAACTGAAGATGTTTGACAGTGACACAAGATACAAAACGTGCGTGAGCTGTCAAAACTAGTGTTGCCAAAGAAAAATATAATAGCAAAAAAATCACTCGTTATAAGGTGGCGCAAAATTAATCATCCAATTCTTCTTTTTTACTAAATAAAAATTTTTTTTTTTGAGTATTAAATGAAATTGGACTCAAACTCACAACTAGTTAGTTAATATCGTACATATGTATGTATAATAGCTCACTGATTAATGATTTACATAAAAAAATTTTGTTTTGAGTTTTGAAAATATTTTTCTGCGGTTCTGTAACTATAGCGTCTTTATTTTTGTATCTTGGACCAGTACTCAGGGCATAACTCCTACATATGCAGTGCATTGTGCCAGGACTAGGAAAATAGGTTATGAGGAGGGGGAAAGAGACAGTAGTGTTTGTGAACATTTGACTTGAACCTTCCAACGGTATAACAGACGGGAAACATTTTTGCACAGACGAAGCAGGCGGCTGAAAAACGAATTCTCTCTGTAATGCGATATACAATTTCCCAGGCAATCGACCACAAATGGATGAGCCCTGGACGATGTACGCGTGTTACGTTGAAATGTGCGTGTTTCGGGAACTAGATTCCTAAGCTCGTCAGAGCAAAATCCATTGTAGTAACTAATATAAGTTAAATTAATTTATGGCAATTACCTATATTATATTAACTGTTAAGGTCTAACTACAAACATTGAATAGTGGTTACCTATTTTATATATTAACATCTCTAATTATAATTTGTATTTAGTATTTTATTATATACTTATACGAATATTATTAGAGTCAGTCGTGGAATTACTCTTTACAATTAGTTCCCAATCGATGTCGTTATCTAACTTAAAATCGCTTTTTCTATTAAAAAGTCCATTAAATGCTCCTTAAAGCTTTTTTCGGCATATATATTTCTGACTAAAATTTTAGTGAATTATTTTATACTCTAATTATCAATCAGTAGTGCAAACTAAACCAACAGAGGTAATTCACAATTGATAGCAATTTGCAATTAGCTAAATTTGCATTCACAAATGCACAAGATTGTGAATAGAGCTATTGTGTCGTACAAAAGCAGCGAAAACTGTCTTTATGCCATTTTCTACTTGAGTTCCAATTTTCTGTTGAAAATACTTCTCCATTTGCATTTCAAAATGCCAAATGCAGATTCCACAGTTTTATTATCTTGCTAAGAGCTATGTTGAATTGAGATTGAATAGCGGTCAAAGGATCTTCGAATGGGGGTGATAAGCAACTAGAGAAGTTGGGAACGATCTATTTTTAAAACGAAATTCAATTATCAAAAGCAAATATTCTTCAATTCATTAATTTCAAAAGTTTTGTTTATTGCTTCTAGTTTGTCGACCCTTTTTTATTTAAATTATTATTTGTTGTTGAGCTAGTAGTCTTCTAGTATTGGTAAAAGTTATGGTTTTTATTTTCAATATTTCGATACTCTGTTGTGGGTCTTCTTCAGGATTCTTTTTTTGAAAAATTATGTATACAAAATAATATAAATTTGGAAACTCATATTGAAATAACAAAAACAAAATATTCAACTAGATTAACATTTACAATGAAGAAACATATTTTACATTATTATAACATTAAACATATTACATAATACTTTTTTAAAAAGAAATGAAAAAGTTTTTAAACAATTTTAGGCAAAGACCTATCTACTCCTGTTTTTGTTTTTATGTATTAAATGCTTAGATTAGTTTTAGTTTTTATGTATTGCGCTAATCCTTCTACATCCTTTTTAAAATTTATCCTCTTATCTACAGGCACGTTAGTTATCTGTAGCATTTCTAGCATATATCTACGTTTATAATAATTTTCTCTATTTAAAATAGATGTTCCTTCAAAATCTGGATAGTCATTAAAATCACGGCAATGGATAGATAATGCAGCTTTCTGCGAAGAGTTATAGTTCCTATACTTCTGGTCAGATTTATAACCCGCTAACCTAAGTTTATTTCCTGTTGTCCCTATATATACTTTGTCACAATTTTTATTCTTGTTACCACTACATGGTATTTTATACACTAAACTAGACATATCCGACGTTTCCAACCTATCTTTTGTTTTACTAAAAATTCTACCTGCTTTATTATGAACTCTATGTATAATTCTATATTTCGTATTATCGTATATATCAGAACTCTCTAATTTTTCTGACATTCCAGTTACATAAGTTAACGATTTATATATTATTGGATCAGAAACATTATTATCCGCTATTCACCTTATATAGTATTGCCTTATCAACCTGCAGATGAGTTCATCAGGACAACTATTATCACTTAATATATTACTAATTTTGCTCTTATTCTTCTTATCAAATCTGTGATCACTGATTGTTAATATTCTATCTATTAAGTTTTTAGCTGTATTAATAATAACTCTTTTTGGATGCTTAGAAAAATAGTTTATAATTCTACTAGAAGAATTTGACTTTTGGTACCAATCTATTATTATTTTATATAATTTTTTTTTTTTTTTTTTTTTTTGGTTGAATTGGCGATTAAGGTTATTCAGGATAAATGGGAGAGAATCTCAGAATTTACAGATATCAATAAAGACTTATTTTTGCGAAGTTCTCTATTACTGCTAGTAGATATTTTCAGTATGATAAGAAAATATACTCACAAAAGAAAGGACTTCCTATGGATTCTCCACCCTCTCCAATTGTTGCGGATATTGCTATGGAGAAGCCATTACATACATATATACATGTTTGGAAAAATTGGTTATAAAGCCAAAGATTCTCACAAAATATGTTGACGATTTATTTTGTATAATGGATAAGAAGGAGTTAATGTATTGTTATCAAAATTTAATTCATTTGATCAGAATATTAAATTTACTATTGAGAAAGAATCTAACTCTTCACTTCCATATTTGGACACAAAAACTATAATGTAAAATATGTTTCTTCATTGTAAATATTAATGTATAGGGTGTTTTTTTAAGCTAGATAGAACTTTAAATTGTAAAAAGTAACACAAAAAATTAAATTTTGATGAAACATTTTTTTTATTTGTTTCAGTATACTCTGACAAATCATCATGAATAGACTCACGCTTGAACAACGCTACGAAATTATCCAAATTTAGCAGTTGGCAACTGACCCGTTGTTTTATCGCAAAATTGTGTTCAGCGATGAGGCGCATTTTTGGCTTAACGGGTTTGTTAATAAGCAAAATTGCCGCATATGGAGTGAGACCAATCCACAAGAGACCTTACAGACTCCATTACATCCAGAAAAATGCACTGTTTGGTGCGGTTTTCATGCTGGTGGCATCATCGGACCTTATTTCTTCAAAAATGAGGCCGGAGCTCGCGTTACGGTCAATGGAGATCGTTACCGCACCATGATCAATGATTTTTTGTTTGAAAATATGGATGACATTGATCCGAAGGAGATGTGGTTTCAACAGGATGGCGCTACGTGCCATACGGCGAACGCAACCATCGACTTACTGAAATCAAAATTTGGCGATAAGTTGATTTCGAGAAATGGACCTGTCAATTGGCCTCCAAGGTCGTGCGATTTGACACCTCTCGATTATTTCCTGTGGGGCTACGTGAAGTCACTGGCTTATGCTGATAAACCAGCAACAATTGACGCCTTGGAGGCCAGCATTGTTCGTGTTGTTCGTGACATACGGCCAGCAGTGCTCGAAAAAGTGGCCCAAAATTGGACGTCCAGAATGCGCTTCGTCAAGAACAGCCGCGGTGCCCATATGCCCGAAATCATTTTCAAATGTTAATGTCACGTATTGATCTTTCGAATAAAAAAAAATTTTGATTACAATTTAATTTTTTGTGTTATTTTTTACAATTTCAAGTTCTATCGGGCTTAAAAAAACACCCTTTAGTTGAATATTTTACTTTTGTTATTTCAATATGAGTTTTCAAATTTATATTATTTTGTATACACAATTAAAAAAAAAAATCCTGAAGAAGACACACAACGGAGTGTCGAAATAGCTCAACAACAAAAAATAATTTATTACTTTTTGACAAAATTTTATGTTATCAGAAAAGCTGTATTTCTCATAGCTTAAACATGAAATTTTTTTACCGCAGACAAATTTTTTTCACCATAGTACATTAATACCGTTTCGCACACATTCATTGTTAAAATTTTTAGACAAATAACCCCAAAATTGTTGTAGAGTTGCAGATATTTCAGTTAAAGAAAAATTCTCATTTAGTAACAATTGCTCATAATTGTAAGTTGAAAAGTAAATTATTTGTTTAACATGGCTCAAAATTGAAGTTCTCTTCAGTTTCTTACTTTAAAGTTTATGTTTTTATCTAAAAGTATGAAAAAGAAAATTTCCTGTTCTCTGCTTTTTACTCCTTAATTTAAAATTCGTGAGATTGGTTTTTTTTTCAAAACGGTATATTGAGCATATATTTTTGTTTTTTTTTCTCATTTCTTTAATATCTTCTTTTATTTCCTTCAACATCTTACCACATTAAAGCACAACGAATATAAATTATGGCATACGCAGCTAAGAAATAAAATGAGAAAAAAAAAAAAATGGAAAAATAAAGACTACAAATGATTAAATGTGTTGTTTCACCAGCATTTTTAAACGACATGACAAGTCGTTGATATGAACGTTAATAATAAAGAGAGAGAGAAAAAAATATAATGAAATAAACTAAAACCGAACGTAAGAAGTTTATTTTTTTTATTTTTTGCAATATTGACTCGTGGTGGTGGTATGAGGCGTTCGATAGCAGTTGTTGCACATTGTCTGTACGTACTCCTTTATTGCAACACACTGCAGCTACAGAGGAGAGATGTGTGCGAGATTTATGTGCGAATGCCAGAGTTTGTTAAATGTCTAACTGATTGTCTGTCTGTCTGTCTGTCTGTTTGTCTGTCTGATCTTAAATTCAGTGTGTCTCTGCTTTAGAGTTCGCATATGGGTGAGTTGGTGTTTATGATTTAGTTGCCACATGGATAAAATGACATGTTAATTAGTAATAAATATTTTGAGAATTTTCATAGCAGTACAAATTCATACACACATGTCGCTAATGTTCAGGTGATCTTAAAAAATAAAATGACTTAGTTGACGGTAATCTGAAATATTTGCGGTTTATTCATACCGGGTTATACTGCAGAGTGCAGGAAATTTTTTACAGATTGGCAACAAAACTTTAACATTTGCTAAACAAATTACGTAGCTTGAAAGGATTGTAAATAATATTAAATATGACTAGATGCGAAAAACTTTTCAGCATATTATAGAAATAACAGTATTTTGTATATGTATTGGCTGAGCCTGCGGTATTGACCGCCCGGTGTTCATTTTTGTTTGACTATAAGAGTAACAGTAGAAACCAGTACTCACATTTTTTTTAGAAGGATTATAAATGAATTTCTTTTTATTATTAGCCCAAGAAGAAATTAAAATTTACCTACATTTACCAGTACTCACATTTCTTTTAGAAGGATTACAAATGAATTTCTTTTTATTATTAGCCCAAGAAGAAATTAAAATTTACCTACATGGTTATAATTGTTCGTATGTATATCTATCTACGTTTAAAACTGCATCAAAGTGGGTTGGACAGCTCAGCAACTGAATAAACTTATTATTCTCAAGTTGTCTTTGTCCTAGCTTTAAAGACATAGAAAATCTCTGTGTGTTTTAGATGTTGTAATACTCGTATTTGCGTTTTGAATTTCATAAAAATATATACGAGTAGACACTTTTGCATACAAAATTATCATTCCTGACCCCACTTTGTCAAAGCAAAGCAACAGTTGTGAACTTGATTGACATCCGTACCTGCTTTGTCTTACCCCTTGCTTAAAAATTTGGGCCTTCTAATCGCTCTTGTATGCAGAGTCCCAATAGTCAATATCAGACAAAGCTTAATTAGTTGGTAGGCCACAGCTCATTAAGAGCATCAGCCCTTAACCTAGTCACCCGTCCAACCATTACTCCTAGTTCCTTACTATACAGGCATATGCTGCAAGACAACGGCTCTTCTAAAGGTTGTTAGACCCCGAAAACCTGCGTACACTATAGTTATCAGGGAAACTAAAGCCTCTTCCTGTGAGTTTAGGTTTAAATCACAGCCAGAACGTTTCAGCCAAAGTATGCAACTCAACCGTGTTCAACGCCAGGATGGTCTGCAATCAAAACTTCTCGAGGTCTTTGCTGTTCTTCGTTCTGCCAATTAGTACTTGGTGAGGGTTTCTGAACACAATATAAATCGTGTGGCTCTTTCCCCTTTTCGGCCAACCGCATTATGGTTGAGTCTAACTATTATGCTTTTGTCACAACCATAAACGTTTCAAATTTTAATGACTATTGTTGTGAACAACTTTACTATGTTACAAATAACCATATTAACAGGATTATGTGTGATTTTTTAATTTGCAATTATTGGCTAGAACTCATTGAGATCTTCATCATTTACAATTAATTTTAGATTACTTTTGCTTATATTACTTATATTATATATGATGGTATCATTCGTCTGGCTCAAATTCAATCCTGGCTATAGCCAAGAAATGTTTTTATTTTTGGTTATAACAATAATTGCCGCGATCAATAAGTCTTGATCAAAGAAGGAAGGAGAAAATAATTGAATATACTAAAGCTGGGGGACAACTAAGCTGTTTCGCAGTCGCTACACTGCTCATCAGCATCCACTAGAATTCGAACTCAGTATAATGTAAACATGATATGTTTTTAATACGAGCTAGACGAATGATGATATAATAATGATATAATGATATATAATATTAAAAATATAAAAAATAAGTTCGACTATTTATTTATATTATTTTATCAAAATATATCCTATTCAATATGTTTACAAGCTTAATATATTAAATAAAAAAAATTATTGGATACCTAATACTAGTTTTAATTAGTATGGTGAATGATAACAAAAATATAGTTCTATGCAAATAAAGTTGCTTATGACATTAGTATGGTTGTTTAATGATAGTAATATGGTTATTTATCACATAAGTATGTGTGGTTGGCATAAGTATGTTGGGCATGACATTATTATGGTAAGTTCTATTAACACTGTAGTTGCTAACAATTGTAACAATGTTGAACCAGTTATTAACAACAATTTGTTAATAAAATAAACAACAACTATATTATATAATATAAGTGTACAATTTTACTTTCACCGTTTTGCGGCAGTCGAAATAAATATGTTGTAAATGTCATAAAATAAGTTTAGCTATTTAGCTATAATGCCATTGAAATTTTAGACGATTTGTTTCCGCATCATAAATTTATTCTCGATTAAGCATGTCAGCTTAAAAGCCAAATTCTCGGCATTTTCGGGAGGTTTTAATTTTCTGTTTTATTGTGAAGAAATCTGTGGCCGAAGTTCATCGAATGCTCTTCAATATCTATAGAGAGGCCGTTAACGGTGAAAAAACGTGCCGAGAGTGGTTTAAACGCTTCAAGAACTCTAATTTTAAAGTCGAACTCCAGCATGGTGGTGGAAGAAGATGTACAGTTGATAGCATCACTAGATCAAGATTGACATGAGTCTTGATCAACTACGCAATTATATATGTAAGGAGTGCGCATGAAAAAGATGGACCTACATTTATGCTTATAACTTTTATCATGATTGAAAAAAGCACCAAAAGCCACGCGCTAAATGTCATCGCAATTACAAAACTAGTTTTTTTTTTTGAAAATGGGAACCAACAAGAATGTCACAAGAAAATAATTGAAATTTTCAATGAAAAACCATACCGCTTACAAAAAACGATTGCTAGGCTCGCAGCTGTTAACCAAAACACAGTTTCCAAGTTAATAAAACATTATAAAGAGTCTTTGAGCATTGAAAGAAAGCGTGAAAGTGGAAGAAAAAAAGGATTTTCCGACCAAACAAAGCAAATAAAATAATGCGTACGTTTCTAAAACACCCTAACATGTCAGAAAAGAAAATGGCGCAAAAAGTTGGATGCTCTGAGAGCTTGGTCAGAAAAGTAAAAAAACAAGTTGGGCTTAAGACATTTAAGGCTCAGAAAGTGCCTGACAGGAATACAAAAAAAATTGGTGGCTAAAAAAAGAGCAAAAATTCTGCAGAAAGACTTTTGTAATAATCTTGATTGCTGTGTAATAGATGGTGAAACATATGTCTTGGCAGATTTTTCTCAGCTTCTTGGTCAAAAATTTTATGTTGCCGATTTTAGAGGAAACGTTGACGAAAAATTTCGTGTGCAAAAAAAAAAAAACAAAGTTCCCAAAGAAATTTTTGGTATGGCAAGCAATTTGCACATGTGGTGAAAGAAGCACTTCATTCACTACTAACGGCTCTATAAACACTGATATATAAATTAGCGAGTATCTCCAGAAACGATTGTTTCCATTTTTAAATAGCAATGGAGTATCCCCATTTTTTTCGACTGATCTTGCAACTTGTCACTATGGCAAAAAAGCCATTGAGTGGTACCATACACATAATGTTGATTATGTACCAAAACAAGCCAATGCACTAAATTGCCCAGAACTCCATCCTATTGAAAGATATTGGGCACTAGTAAAACGACATTTGAAGAACGCGAAAGGCTTAGCAAAAAATGAAAAAGACTTTAGCAGAAAGTGGAAAAGTGCTAGCAAAATGGTAACGAACAACACAATAAAAGCCTTAATGGATAGGATTAAAGATAAACGCAAACATTTGTTAAAAAACATTAAAATATATTAATTTTGCACGGAAAAGAATTTGAATATTTTTTGCTTTAATTAAAATACAAATTCACTACTTAGTTTCATTTCTATAACAAAAACTGTAAGTCCAGATTTTTTTGTGTGCACTCCATATAACCAATTTTTCACAATAAAGCTTCGAATTTCACGAAAACATCAGCGGAAGCAAAGTTTTAGATCTACTCGTAAGTATTATCAGCTCTAATGATATATTGTAATTCAACAATAGTATGTTGTCATGTCAACCATATATTTATTTCTACGTGCAATATCTAGTCTTTTCACTTTTTCTTCGTGCCTGTCATTGACACTTAAATGCCCATAAAAGATTAATTACATTTTTTCTTATTGCAGCAGGAATTGTATTGATTTTGATTAAAATTTTTTTCCGTTTACGATTTCTAAACAAAAACTCTGCGAAAAACGTTTGCATAAAATAAATGATTTGCCACTTTGTGACAGCGTTCAGACACTCCTCCTGGTTACATGTATTAGATGTTTGTATGAAGAAAATATTTATTTTTTCTCTGCAAACCGCCTTGTTTTTTACTACGAGTACGACGTATTCGTATGTTAAAAACTGTGTGTGTTTTTTTTTTCGCTTTGTATTTAGTTAAAAGAACATTCAGTAAAATATTTTGCTAATATCGAGCTTTTTTATGTTTTAGTATTTGTACGAATGCACTAAATGCTCATTTGACTAGAATGGCAAATAAAGTTTGAAATAAAAAAGAAACAATATTTGTGGAAAAAAACTCCCTGTTAGAAGAACGGGAAACGAAAAAAAAAAATAAACAAAGAAAAAATCATCTACAAATGTCTCAACTTAAAAATCGTGATCTCATAGAAACGATTTTTTTGTTTGTTTTACAAACAATCACAGGATTACAAGCTTCTTAGATGAAAAAGAAAAGAAATCTACAAAAAGGCTAAACATTTCACAAGCAGACAGAGACTTTTAGACATCATACAGTGTGTTAATGAAATGTTTGAAGGAAATTACTTAATTGGCAAGAAATCTGAGCAAGTTCAAGAAGTAAAGCGTATTGAAAATTGCTTTAAAAACATGTATAATTCAAAAATGCAAAAGAACATGTTTCGATATCGAATTAAAAAGTACGAAATAATTTTCAGTGGATGAAGAACACGTGTAATATTGAGGAAAAAAAATCGTCGGGCGCTCGATATACGTAAACTATGGCCCAAAGCGTCTCACGCTTTTGTATTTTAAGTTCACCATTGAATTTTTTAATTACTTGAAACATTATTTCTTACTGTTTGGCTCGCTTTCGAAGCGTGTACTTTAGTTTTTGAACTATAATAATTTTTATAGTTGTAGTGTATGAGTATGCGTATGAAAACAAATGTTCTTATCTCTCCTTATAAATACTTGTAAATAATCAATCATACGTCAGGGGGTTGCGAGAGTTACAATAAACATTTAAAGAGAAGCTAGTATGAACCAACTATAACCGGCAGGCAGTGTTGTCAACTCGTTGCGTTTCGCACCGTTTTTGGTGCTTTTTAAAACTTTTTGTACGAAAAATTCTTAAGTCGATGCGGGTGCGGTTTTTTACATTCTCGGCGCGTTTTTTAAATTTCGGTGGCACAAATACAAGTCAACTTTTTGTTTTAATGTAAGAAAAAAGTGTAATCAAGTGTCCAAAATTTTTACGTTTCATTTTGCGTGAAATGTTATATGCACAAAGTGAGTTACCCGTAATATTGCTGTTGTATATTATAAACTCTCTCGAAAGAAAACGAAACATTTCGTTTTAAAAAATTTGCTGGTTTTAGAGAGTGTTTTGCTATTAAACGATCAAGCCAAGTTTATCAAATATTGCAATAAATGCAGTCTCTGAAAAGTGAAGTTCGTATTTATGATGGATCTTGAATTCGTTGCGGCTTTGATAATTGAAAAATTACAAAATTAATAATTAAATAATAAAATTTTTTTTGTATTAAATAATGATTTGGGTAGACTTCATCATTTATTTGTTATAACTCTAGTCAATTTTCGTATATTTCAATAAATTTTTTTAACGATATCCGCACAAAACCAAATGAGGCGTACACTGTGTTTGATAGAATTGCTGTGAATCGAATTTGAAGGCTTGTAGTGTGATTTTAATGATCCGATGATCGTAAATTATTTCGACAGTAAAGCAGCTGAATTTTTGTGTCCCTGATAATAGGCAGTAAAAGTAACAGCTGATTTCGGTTGGCAGCAAATATAATTAAATGATATTGCTTAATAATAAATTTGATAAAATATCATTGTAGTTATTGTAAAGGCAACATTATCTTAATAAAACTAACAGAGTCGTACAAGAGGCCAAGTATGACGCTCACAAATTCTAGCTATTGAACGAATGTGTTGGCATGCCATCACGTATTGCTATCAGAGCCCATTTGATTGTGTAATAGTTGCTTAAAAGGCTGTTTCATTATCGTGGTTTTAAAATAAAAATATTGTACAACCTTAAATACAAATTTGGTTTTTAAAAATTAAAGAAAAATTTAAAAATCGGTGCGTTTTTGTTGAAATAACGCGTTTTTTTTTCTTCATTTTGGTGCGTTTTGAAATTTCAAAGTTGACAACGCTGCCGGCAGGGAATGTGAAAAAGTATTACTACAATGCACAAAAAGCGCAAAAACTTGGCAAGCTGTACAAAAAACCGACAAAAAGTGTAAAAAATTGATCAAAATCGACACAGCCCCGTTAAAAATCAATACAAAACCGGCAAAAACCGGATAATCAACCGTATAACCTTGTTTAAAATAATCGCTAAAAGTTCAGACACATATTCTACGGCAAAGAGCGCACCAAATATGAAAAACAGATTCCGATCTGCTTTGTGAACCGGCTACGGGGTTTCTTTTTGGGAATTCCCAAAGTCAGTTTCAGGAATCGCCGAGAGCCCCTCAGTACTCCAAAAGCAATACGGCAAAATAAAAAAAAACCGATTTGGAACTGGTTTGTGAACGGTCACCGAGTTTTCTGGGAATTCCCAAAATCGGCTACAGATATATAAGCGGCGAAATAAGCGCACCAAATATGAAAACCCAATTTGACTCTGGTTTGTGAACGGGTTCCGAGTTTTTTGGGAATTCCCATAATCGGCTTTAGAAATCGCTAAAATATCCTCACTTGCCCAGAACAATTCTGGAGGCAATACATCAGCTTCAATTTACGCACTAAAGCGGTGACACTCTCTTCTATAGCGAAATATCAAATTCCTCAAAGTACGCACTGTATGTAATCAGGGTTGGAAGAGTTATAAGCAGAAAAACTTACAAAAATATAAACATATAAGTGAATACAAACATATACAGCCATGTCACAGAGCTTAATTCCGTTCGGAAACGGAATTGAATTCTTTTTCACTTCTTCAAAAAGCGAAAAACAGAGATTCTTTTCGGAATGTAAACATTTCTAATTGCAAGAATGAAACTAGTATTATCTTATAGAATTGATATCACTCCGAAAAAGTTTTAAATTTTTGTTTTTTGAAGAATTAAAAACCCGATTCAATTCTATTTCCGAACGGAAGTGAATTCTGTGATATGGCCGTTATTGTAGATCAGTTACAAAAATATGGCAGAGAATGTTGAAAACTACTATCGCGTTGTGCACAATTTTGGTAAAATAAAAAAAAATAAAAAAATAAAAAAGGGGCAAAAACAAAAACTGGTAATGAACCAGATAATCGGATCGAAAATAATCGTTTAAAATTCAGATACGCGTTCTATCATAAAGATACCACCCAATGTGAAAAACTGGTTCCGAACAGGTTTGTAAACCTGTTTCAAGTTTTAAGGGAATTCCCAAATTTTGCTTCAGGAATCGCCAAAATCCCCTCACTTACCCGGATTAGCCCCAAAAGCCATACAGCAAATACAATTTTCGCACTAAACCAACTAAAGCTGGTATAAAAGTGTCAAATTGAGCAAAACAAAAACAAAAATAGGCAGCGAGCGTTGAAAAGTAATACTTCGTTGCGTAAAAAGCGCACAAATTCTGTAAAAAATGTCAAAGCCGGCAAAAATCGATAAAAACCGCATAACTACCCTTATAACCGTTCCAAAATAGTTGTTAAAATTTTAAATACACGTTCTACGGCAAAAAGCACACATGTAAAATCAAACTGGTTCTGAACTGTTTTGCAAACGGTTTCCGAGTTATTTGGGAATTCCCTAAATCGGCTTTAGGAATCGATAAAGGTCTCTTACTTCCCCGAAAGCAATACGGCAACTTCTAAACAAACAAACATATAAGTAAAGATAATCTAGAAGTCATAATAACTCTCTTAATTAATAACTTTAATGGTTAAAAAACAAAATAATTTTTTTGTCATATATATATTTTATTATTACTGACAGTAGGGAAATTTCTAACAGTTAGCTCTGTTTATCTGACTTTGAACAAAAAATAGTACTTTAACAAAAAATCTGTTAAAAAGTTTTGCTAATAACAACAACAACAATATTGATAGTAAAAACAGCCCAATAACAGCTACCTTACAAAAATAACAAAAAACATTTTATCCAAAAGCAAAAAACCAAAAAAAAAAGGGGGGAAAATCCAACGAACAAACATTAAACAGTAGCTGAAAACAAGACAAAAGACAAACTTATCGTTTGAATTATCGACATTCATTTGCATTTTTATGCCAAAGATAAATTTTATATTAAACAAAAACAAAACACAATAATAAAAAAAAAACACCAAATCCTAACGTAAAACCTATAAAGAATTAAAGTTTCTGTTTGGCTTTAACGCAAATTGAAAATATCGAACAGCCCGAAAAAAACCCCAAAAAAAAAACATCCTGTGACAAAAAATAAGAAAAAAAGGAACGAATCTGAAAAATAGATTTTTTAAGCAATTTTTTTGTGTGTTGGCTCACCGAGTGAAAACAACAAAAGGCAGACAAATAAAATCAATACAAAATGTTTCTGAAAAATAAATAAAAATAAGAAAGAAATAAAACAAAACAATACATTTGGCACTGCATGACCAATCACTGGAAAAATCATACATTTTGTTTTTGTTTTTCGTTCTTTTCTATTTAATAAAATATTTAAGTTTTGTGACAAGCAGGCGAGCAAAATATCAACACTTGAATGACAGGGCCTCTGGGCTTTGTAGTCCAGAATAAGCAGCGTTTAATAACAATTAATGGACAAGGACGGAGGGAGAAAAGCAAACATTTGCTAAACATAAGGGATTTATTTCAATAATGTAATAGATAAAGCTTTTTTTTATAGCAAGTTATTTTGACATTGATTTATATCAGCATTTGCTTTGACGGTCTTTTCTGATAATGGACCAACATGATGGGACGAACTATTCACGACTCGCCAGTGCCCCCCTGTGGCTTTCAAGCCTCACGCAGGTGTTCAAGGTGTCATATATTTATAGCCAGACTAAAAAAAACCGCTTGCTGAAGAACCCGAGCGTTCTAAGTCCTCATGTATACAATTTCTCGGCAGTCAATAGACGTTCACTACGAGTATCAGCTCTTAACCACTCAGATACATGTAATGTTACTTTCGTAACATTACATGTATCTGCTGCAAGATCCGGGTGCCAGGACATGAAGGGCATCACGGCAATGAAATGGCTAACATTTATGCTAAGAAAGAAGCAGAGGGGACTTTTATTGGACCCACTCCAACTTTTGGCTTCAATAAGGGTCTCATGAATGAGAAGATAAAAAAATGGACGGTGTCCAGCGTTGAACAACAGTGTAATGAGACAGCTGGTCTTGAACACTCCAAGAAATATCTAAACTTTGATAAAAAGAAGGCCGAACGTGCTCTAAAACTGGACAGGAAAAGTCTCAGAACATTGACAGGTGCACTTACAGGTCATTATAACTGCTACAAGCACCTGCACAGGATGGGAATTTCCAACACAGATATTTGCATATTCTGCGGTGATGAAGAGAAGTCAATGGAGCACTTAACCACCCACTGTGGAGCACTGGGACACAGAAGATATAGGCTACTACAAGCTTATATGTTAAGTGAATGTGACTTAATATCACTCCCTATGAAGGAGCTTGTCCATTTTCTTGACATACTCAACCCATAATGGGGCAAAGTGATGCACAATAGATCAATATTGGTCGCAGTGCAAATGGCCGATGAGGGCCATATCCCATCCAATAATAATAATAATCTGTTGCAAGATAACAGCTCCTGGGCCGAAGACCGGCAAGTATACCTATGGTAGTTATCATGAAAACTAACTCTCCTCCCTGCGATTTAAGTTTAAACCATAGCCAGAATATTTCTACCAAAATGCAGGCACCTCAACCGTGAGCGACAGCGCTACTCTATTCTACCGTTACTACAATGGATTTTACTCCAACGAGATTAGGGATCTTGTTCCCGAAACTCGTAAATTTATACATAGCATACATGCATCGTCCAGAGCTCATCCATTTGTGATCGATTGCCCAGGGAATCGTACTACGCATTACAGAGAGAATTCGCTTTTCAGCCGTACACTTCGCCTGTGGAATAAGTTGCCTGCAAACGTGTTTAATGTCTGTTATAATGTTGGAAAGTTCAAGTCAAATGTTCACAAACACTACTCCCTCTTTTCCCCTCCTCATAATCTATTTTCCTAGTTCCGGTACAATGCACTGCATACGTAGGGGTCATCCCCTGAGTAAAACCTCCTGGAGGCTTTGCTGATCCGCGGTCTGCCAATCAACCACTATTAAGTGTTTCGGAAGCTTAACACCACAAAAGTCTCGAGGCTTCTTAGAGTTTTACTGGCTGCATCAAACGAGGAGCTCCTATCCCTCTATGCCCTAGAAAGCAGAGTGCCCAGGTTAGGCATACACTAGGGCACACATATACAGTCATGCACACATATACACTCAGGGCACACATATACAGTCAGGCCACATATATACAGTCATGCCAATAATAACAGCTGTTTTTTACACTCTAAGTTGACAACACTTATTAGCTGGTAGCCATGTTGTCAGCTGTTATGTGATTTCTGTTTGCACTTGAACAACGCTTCCAGTTTTAGGTTTGCTGTCAGATTTGCTGCGAAGCACACTTTTGTTTGAATTGATATGTCAATAAATAAAACTGCCGTATTTGAAGTGATGATAATCCTCAAGCGTATGTTGAGACAGCGTAAGTTTCATGGAAACCAGCCCACTCGGATCTGTACTTGGTGGCATACTGTGTTGCCTGAAGGAGATGTGCAACATATGAGACCTACATATCCTCTAATAGCTCTAATCCAAACCAACCGGAAAACCATATAAGAGATTCCTGTGCACTATTGGTCCGGCCAGTTAGAAGATAGAGTCGAAAACTGATAGAGGAAGTCTTCAACACTATTTTCCTCGTCGTCATCGCTCACAACTTTCACAGAAATCATTAAATGACAACTGTGAAAATGATTTACATCAGTACCTGCCTTGACGGCCTAACCTGATGGTGGATCAATTCCACGAAGTGAATTTTTCACGATTCACCACCGCCCCCATGTGGCTTGCTAGGCTCACACAGGTAGCAATTCTTGTCATATGATTGCGGTCATATGCACAACTTCTTGTTGAGGAGTTCGGGCTTTCTAATCCCTCATGTATGCAATTTCCCAGCAATCAATGGAGGACAAGGCTTAATGAGTTGGTAGGCCGAAGCCCATTAAGAGCATCAGCCTTTAAACCAACTCACCCGTCAATCATCACCACTGGTTCCTTACAGTACACGTATCTGCTGTATAGGCAACAGCTCCTCGGGAGATCGTTAGTCCTCGAAAAAAGCCATCACCAAACAATTATCAAGGATACTAACACTCCCTTCCTGCGTTTTAGGTTTCAACCACAGCCAGAACGTTTCAACCAAGGTAGGCACCTCAACCATGATCAGCCCGGGTCGAACCGCAAGCAGAACTTCCCGGGGGCCATGCTGATCCCCCGGGAAGTTCCCGGGGATTTATACCTTTGGTAAGGGTTTCGGAAGCCAACACAACATAAGTCATGTGGCTTCCTAGAGTTTTGCTTGCCGCACCAAACGAGGGACCCCTTCCCCTCTTTTCCCCGAAAAATAGAGCGCCTAAGTTAGGAATACGCCAAGGCAAAACCTGTTCCCCGGAGGGATCATTAAATGACAGAGAGATAAATGTATTTAGAAGATTAATTTAAGTTATCCCGCCGTTTACTGAAACAAAGTCCCGAAAAAAAAAATAAAAGAAAACACCGCTATAATATATAAAGGCCCTATCGTACCAACTCCCCGCTCTGCTGTAAACCGTTACAGTCTGTTTTTTCCTCTTCGCCGTTAAGGTTCGATTGAAATATTTCTAATGCATTTTTTTATTCCAACTCAACGGCTGTTTTTATTTCATTTTTCCAATGTATGTTAAATTGTATCTAACTTTGCTTTATTGTAGGCTTCTGTTTCTATAGTTTTTGTGTTTTTGCTGGCAAAAGGAAAACCCAAATCTATCCTACTGTTAACTTAAAAAAAAAAAACGAGTGAGGAGAAAAAAAATCAACTTCAAGAAAAACGTGATCGTTTTAACATTTTCTTAAATGATTTTAGACGTTTTTTCGTAGATATTTTAATGTTGATGTTTTAACTAAGAATTCGATTTGTTTTTTTTTTTTGCTAACTGAAATTTAAAATGTTTCTCATACCGTTTTTTGAATTGTTTTTTATTTTATTTTTATTATTTTTTGTTTTTCTTTTGTGAAAATGAATTCCTTTAATGGGAAACAATTGCCAAAGAAAAATCGATTATTTATATGATTTTAATTTTATTTTTTCACAATATTTGGCCTGACTAATTAATTGTAAACCTTTATTTAGTCGTTTTAGGGCAAATCAATGATATATATTTTTGTTAAAAAAGGCATAAGAAATTTTGCATAATTAATTTGTTTAAGGTTTCTAAAGTAATTATGTCCATTTGCCTGCTTTTTCGATAGCTTTTGCCATGAGGAAAAAAACTTCCACTATGACATATCAAAAAATCAATTTCAAGGCGCTCTTTCAAATTGGCACATACATATTCATAAAAATAATATATTATTTCCACAATATAACAAAAGAACTATTGTCTTTTTGTTCATCGTAGTGGAGTGTTTTTAAAACAAACCATTTTCTTTCTATTACGTAGATATGAATAAATCCATTCTATTGACACACTGGAACATCGACGCAGTGTAGGGTGCATTACTCTGATCTTTCGTTACTACAATGGACTCTGACGAGATTAGGGATCTTGTTACCAAAACTCGCACATTTTTACGTAACACACGTTCATCGTCCAGAACTCATCCATTTGTTGTCGATTGCTCGGAGAATCGTACCACGCATTACAGAGAGAATTCGTTTTTTAGCCTTACGCTTCGCCTGTGAAATAAGTTGCTGCAGACGTGTTTCCTTTCTGTTATAACGTTGGAAAGTTCAAGTCAAATGTTCACAAACAATACTCCCTCTTCTCCTCCCCCCTCCCCCCTCCTCCCCCCCCCTCTTCCCCCTCCCCTTACACAACTTATTTTTCTAGCTCTGGTACAATGCACTGCACATGTAGAAGTCATCTCCTGAGTACTGGTCCAAGATAAAAAAGATCGGTAAAACCAAGTAAATGTAGTTTTATAAAAATTCGACAGGTATTTGACTCCAGCATGCTTATTGGACAGATTAGAGTTTGCTGTGTTACAATAAAAGTTAAAGCAGCATAATTTTCAGCGGCCAAGCTTACCCTTCATTAGTGTTCATATACATGCGATGCTTATCCTTCATTAGTGTTTTTATACATGCAATGTTTATTTCCAGAAATTAATGTTAAAAACCGGAAAGTTCTAAATGAAATTGCGATTTTCAACTTTAAATTGAGAGAACTTTAAATGGTAAAGGCAATTTTAATACTAAGTTGAGAACATTTTTAATTTTCTATACTTAAAGTTCACCAT
The DNA here is from genome assembly GCA_914767995.1 of Thecocarcelia acutangulata. NCBI lineage: Eukaryota > Metazoa > Arthropoda > Insecta > Diptera > Tachinidae > Thecocarcelia > Thecocarcelia acutangulata. The sequence goes on along the minus strand of OU612097.1, from coordinate 95,799,498 downwards.
TTCATGCAGAGTTTTCTAATTATATCCTTCACAAAAATGTTAAAGGAATATGTAAATTCTAAAATATTCATTTGCGACCCTATAAAGAATTGTTAAGAATTTTTGTCACACCTAACCCAGTGTGCAGCTGTTGATCTGCTTGTTATAAATGTACAACACATTCTTGCCAACAAGATAAAACTAAAAACATAATACACAAACAAACAAACAAACATACACGATTTAAAGTCCGTAAAATTCCAAGCAAATCAGCTAAAAATTAGGTCGTTGTTATTTTTGCATTTTTTGTGTTGTTTGTTATTGTCAGTTGCTTATTCCCAGTTGGCCATATCTTAAAGACATCTTAAACGATGACACCTCAAACAAATCGTTGACGAAATCTTCGAACAAATGGCCACGAAATAACGTAAGACAACACAAGCCGCAATTTTCCTCACCACGTCGTCGACGATTATATACACTATATTTTCCTCTACCATGTCGTCGACGAGTACATATGAGTAAGCGACAATATCCACACTACCTCGTAAATGATTGTGTATGCAACGAATTCCACGCATAGGCGACACATTCGTTGACGATTGTTCCGACTATATCTTCACTTAACTGTCGTGAATGGCAGTGATTTAATTTAATTAATTAATTAATTTTGATGTCTTTTTAATTTTTTATTTTTTCAAATTATTAATAGTGTCATGGCACAAATTGTAGAGAATGCTAACAAACTGTCAGCGAAAATGTATTTAAAAATACACAAAAATCGTCTGTATTTAAGTGTCATAAAAAAGTGTAAAAATTATTTAGAAAAGAATAATCTATATATTTGATATGTATTTTTTTTTTAATTAAAATGTATGAATTTATAATTAATTGAAAAAGTGTATGTTAAATTTATTGAGAAATTCATTTTTGTTTTAATATTTTCTTCAATATACATACATAGTGTATATTTCATTAAAAAACTATACAGAAAAAACTGACGATATGTATCGTTATAACTGCTGTTAATATAAAACTGAGTAAAAATCTATACAAAAATTTTATATATTTTTGCTGTTTTTTTTAGAGTCCCGTTAATTTTTTTTTTTGCAGAAATATTTTACTTGAACGATTTGAAGATTAGATTGAAGACATTGTCGCCCATCGTGAAGAAAGCTGAATGGTATGTTTCAGAAAGACTTATGCAATGACAGCTTGGCTAATAATGCCGACTATATTGGTTACGGTTTTCTCGCAATACAAATCTAACTTACTTATCATTGTGAATGCGAATACTAAAGGTAACAATAAAATCATTTTTTTCATATTTGAAAATACTAATTCATTTGGTTTTATTTCATTTTCATGAATATATTGAATTTCCTTCTGGGTACGAGCAAACAAAATACGGATCGATCTAAACTCACGATCATTTTGTTTACTTGCTTGGTTTAGAGACTTCCATCCATTTTCCAGCTAGTTTTTTTTCCTGAGCTCTTAATTCAATTCAACATTTGGTCCTTCGAACCGGGTTTGGAAAAGAAGTTAGTCTCTGAGATGTCCTCATCGACTTGTTGCTGCTGTACAAGTTCCAACTAAACCAACGTTAACACAGATACGTTTTAGTGTATTACTTTAGTCATAAAAGTGCATTCCACGCAGGATTAAGTTTTTTTTGTTTGCTATGGTGCTATAAAATTAAACGTTTATTAAAGGAATTAAAACTAAATAAAACATAAAATGGTTAACAATAGTTAAAAATAAGAAATGTGTAGAGAAAATCAAAAATTCTAAAAAAGCGGGAAAACTTTTGAAGTAATAAAAGAGAAATCCTAACGGGAAAGAAACAAAAACAAATAGACGAGTAAAAATATACGAAAAAAATATACGAAAAAAAAGTTTAGGAAAAGTTCTGTGGGGAGCTTAGATAGTCCCTGACAAAAATTTTAGCGGTATATATTCGTGGTTCTTTCTTTTATATATTTGTGTGTTGGCTATTTCTTTTTTTTTCAACAACTCAACAAGATCGCGTTTTTTTCCAGCTTCTATGATATGCATATGTATGGATGTGTGGTAAGTTTATTTCCCCTTTGTTCCAGCAAATTTTGGAATAAAATATAAAGATTTATTAGTTTTTTTCATCATATTCTATTTAATTTATATCCCCTAAATCAAGTGCGTGGTTAAACCAAAGTTGCAATGAACTCTTAAGGCTTATTATTCTCTCTTTATTTTATATATTTAGATCAGTCATTGTCTAAGAGCTTTTTCTTTCATTATTTTCATAAAGAACAAAGACTTATGCGTAAATGATTATTAGAAAGAAGATTATAATTAGACATAAAATTTTTTTTCGCATTTTTAATTGGTATTTTGAATTTGTGTATGAGCAAACAAAATACGGATCGATCTAAACTCACGATCATTTTGTTTACTTGCTTGGTTCAGAGGCTAAAATCCATTTTCCAGCCAGTTTTTTCTGGAGATCTTATTTGAATTCAACAGTAGTATTGGGTGAAGTTTGTCTAAAGCATGATATAATTACATCAAATCTTTGGTAAAAAAACAGTAATCAGTATTCATCAGAAGTCCACTATTCTTTCCATAATTGAGGCATAACCATGTGTCGTCTTTTTCCACGTCCCGCTTGCCTTTAACCTGATCACTATCCAGCGATCCTATTCAAGCTGTTGCAAATAATGGGTGATTTTATAAGAACTATCGGAAATTTAAAAAAAAAAAAAACACATAAAATTCAGAAAAATTCATGAAATATTTATTTGGATCGATAGTTGGGTCGATATAATTTAATATTTGAAGATTATTTCATGCAAATGTTGGTCGCGGCTGCGCCTCAAATGGTCCATCCGCTTAGTCCAATTTTGGCATACTCTTTCCAACATTTCGGCCGGTATCTCACGAATAATGTTGGCAATGTTGGCTTCCAGTGCGTCAATCGAAGCGGGCTTGTCGCTATAGACATTAGTCTTAACATAGCCCCACAAAAAATAGTCTAGAGGCGTTAAATCGCACGATCTGGGCGGCCAATTGACTGGTCCCAAGCGTGAAATAAACTGTTCACCGAACTCGCCTCTCAATTGGTCCATTGTTTCACGTGCTGTGTGGCATGTGGCACCGTCTTGTTGAAACCACATGTCATGCAAGTCAAGCTCTTCCATTTTGGGCAAAAAAAAGTTTGTTATCATCGCAAGGTAGCGCTCACCATTCACAGTAACGTTGTGATTCGCATCATCTTTGAAGAAATACGGCCCAATGATGCCGCCAGCCCATAATCCGCACCAAACGGTTGTTTTTTGTGGATGCATTGGTAGCTCTTGCAATGCTTCTGGTTGCTCTTCACTCCAAATACGGCAGTTTTGCTTGTTCACGTATCCATTCAACCAGAAATGAGCCTCGTCGCTGAACACAATTCTTCGATAAAAAAGTGGATCTTCATCTAACTTTTCCAGAGCCCATTCACCAAAAATTTGGCGTTGTGGTAGGTCGTTTGGCTTCAATTCTTGCACCAGCTGTATCTTATAAGGCTTCACACCCAAATCCTTCCGCAAAATTTTCCACGTAGTGGAGTAACAGAGGCCCAATTGCTGCGAACGGCGCCGAATCGATAATTCACGGTCATCACCAACACTGGCCGATACGGCTGCGATATTTTCCTCAGTTCGCACTCTACGTAAGCGTGTTGGTGGTTTAATGTCCAACAATGTAAATTTGGTGCGAAATTTTTTTACAATAGCCCGAATAGAAGCCTCAGTAGGTCGATTATACTGACCATAAAATGGAAGAAGCGCGCGATGAACTTTCTTAACAGAGCACGCATTTTGGTAATAAAATTCAATAATTTGCAAGCGTTGTTCGTTTGTAAGACGATTCATGATTAAATTATAGACCAAACTGAAGATGTTTGACAGTGACACAAGATACAAAACGTGCGGGAGCTATCAAAACTAGTGTTGCCAAAAAGATAATAGCAAAAAAATCATATATATATTTTTTTATATATATTTTTTTTTGTAAAAACATTCTTTTTTAAATAATTGCTCTACATAAGGATTTTCAATCTGCTAAATATCGAAAAGTTTTCTTCGAAATATTTTAAAAATAAATTACATGTTTTTACTTATAAAAATTTAATTCATGTATTCTTGTTCTCATTTAGATTAATTTCTTAAATTCAAATCTTTTTCTATGATCTCGTTCTCACAAACCAGAAAATAAGAACAACAACAGAAAAAACACAAATTAGCATAAAATTAATTGAAAAACCCCTGTAGAAATTGTCACGATCGTTTTAACTTCGTTTTGCTTTTCTTCTCCTTCAAGTATTTTTAACAAATGTTTAAAGATCGTACCACATACCCACCTTCTACTACAAAAACAAAAACAAACAAAAAAGTAAAAGAAACAAACGTCATCATCATTATCATTGCATACTCACGAATACTTAAAAAAAAAAAGCAACAAGCAACAGAAGATGCTTGATTTAAACAAGGCAACAACTACAACAAATGAAAAACAAAATCTGTTAAGAACGAACGAAAAAAAAAGAACACATTTAGCACAAGCTCGTTCTTAGCTCAAAAGCTATAAGCTCAAACATACATACAAACATACATACATATGTACATAGATTTTTCACTACAAGTTGTTTAAAGTTAGTGGTTGGTAAGTATTCTTAAATCATAATGCCACATAATGAATGCAAAAAATGGAGAAATTTGCGTCATACATAAATCAAAGTCAAATGAATCGTTTGCTCATACAAAAACACATCTACACACACACACACAGAAACACAACCGTCATACAATTATATTCGCAGTCGCAGTCATCGGGAGTTGTTATCATACAAACAACCAAACAAACAACAATACGGCAAAGAATACTTTGAAATCATTAACAAAACTGAAAAGAATAGAATAGAAAAATCATAGAATTTTTGTTAAAAACCGTTTGCGATTGCTGTTGTTGTTATTGTTCTGGCAATTGTTGTCGTTGTTAACGTCTAAGTATGTGCTGAATGAGCCAGTAACAAGAAAACCTACAGCAACAACTTCTATGACGACTACTATGATTATTAACTGCCACAAAAGCAACAAAACAAAAAAAAGAAAAACCAACAACAAGACGATGAGATATGTAAGTATGTGCAATACGTATGTTGCAAATGCATTTAAAGTGAGTAGAACGAATGCTAACATGGCGCTTAATGATTGTTATGAGCCTATAAAGCCACCCCCATGAAAATGTTAATAAAATTAAAAGTTGTGTGGCAAAACGAACACAAAATTTCTTTTCTTTTCTCTGCGCAACAGCACAGTGGTATGGATGGCCGGAAATGTGGTTTAAGGCCCAATCAGACTATTATACAAGTATAAATACTTTCATTGGATTTTGTGAGATAAAAGTCTAAACACATTTCCTGTGACTGTCAAAAAGTCTAACGTAAATTAGATTTTGCATTCACACCATCACACTTGATTTAAACCAACATAGATGTGCCATCATAAAACTTTTTACGGCGGCAGGTGAGCGAGATAGACGTGCCAGCGTGTGGAACTCTTCAACAGTTAAAATAATAATTATGTATAACACATCCAAATTCAATAGCACAAACATATTTTATGTTCTAAATATAGCATGAGCAAAATACATTTATAAATGACAGCTAAATTCCAAATTTCGAGCTTTTTTATAACGACAAAACATACTATCAGTGACGGCACCCCATCGGCTACAAAATAGCCGACTATTCAATTTTTAATTAGCTGGTTTGCTAAAAAACACAACCCTGATCCAATGTAAAGTATTATCGTTTTGAAAAGTTTCAAAAAACAACAAAGTCTTATGGGATGTCAAATTTTTATCGTATTATTTTGCGTATGTATGACGGATTACATTCAGACTATCAGACTTGCACGTATTATTTGAATTTTTGACAAGTATCAACACAAAGTATATATAATAGTCTGAACTGGGCTTTATATCTAAAACGGTATAGTTGTCAACTTAGTGTACGTGTGCTTGATACTTTACAATTTCATGCTTGATAGACCATCAAGCATACATTTTGAGTATCGCTCGGTTCATTTAATAGGCAATGACCGGCAAATTTCAACAAATTTCATATGTACAAAACCAAAAATTTTTGTATTTTTATTTTATGAGAATGTTTTTCATGTTTAAAAATAATAAAGATAGTTTTTATTGCTTATTTTTATTGCCTTTTCCTGCCCAACATTCACATTGAAAACAAAATAATAATAAAAATTAGTTCGTGTTTGATGGCTTTCGCTAGACACAACCAAGCATGTAACAGCAAGCATGCCAGCAAATCAATAGTTTTCGGTGTCACACAAACTAACAAATTTTCACACATACTATTACCAGAAAAAAATTTAAGTAAAAATAAAATCAACAAAACTTTTGTCTGTAAAAATAATTTGTATGCATATACATAAATATCAAAGAAATAACCTCGGATATCGTATTTTGTTGTTGTTTAAAAAAATTTTTGTTTTCGATCAATAAATATTTTTACTAAACATTTGTCTGAATCCACGAATTCCTCTACAGGTCCGTATGCAAACAATTTATTAATTGATTCAACGAATTTCGTTATTGAACATGAGAAAAAATTTTGTTTCTGTGCATATTATTTATTGTTTTGAAAATCACTATTTGTTGTTAAAGGCGAAAAGTTTACCAGTCTAGACTTGTACACCAAAAGCTTCTCTGTAGTGTTATCGATAACTTTTCTTTAGAAAATTAAAATTATTATTGTTAATGGCTTCAGGGCGTTTCAGACTATCATACAAGTCTTAAGATTTTGATTGGATTTTGTGGGACAAAAATCTAAAGATATTTGTTGCGACTGTCAAAAAATCTAACGTACCATTATATTTTGTTTTCACACTATCACACCTAAAGTAAAGTGACTTGAAAATAAACAGCCAATTTACTTAACGTCTGGTTTTAATATTTTTATTATTTGCTTTTGCAAAAAATGCAACCCTGATCCAATGAAAAATCTTATCGTTTAAACAAATTTCTAAAAATGGTGAAGTGTTATGGGATGTCAAATCATTTACTGTATTATTTCTCATTTTCATAACGCTTTACATTCACACTATCATACTTGCACGTATTATTTGATTTTTTGACAAGTCTTAATACAAAGTGTGATAGTCTGAAGTGCCCTTTAATGGAGAATTAAAATTTTTTATAGTCTTTCTATGGTAGAGTAAAATTATTATTAACGACTTATTTTCGAAAATAAAATTTATGATAATTTTTGTTAAGAAGTATATAGTTATCGATAACTTTTCTTTAGAAGAGTAGTAGTAAACTTTTTTACGACTTTTCTAAAGGGTGGTTAAATTTCAAGGGCCGATGTTGATTTTGAATAAAACACAAACTATTTAGGAAATTATTGTAATTTTATTTTATTATGATATATTGGTATTATTCAATTATGTATCGGCCAAATGGGCGCCGCGACCACGGCGGCACACATCCATCCGATGATCCAAATTTTCGGTGACCCTGAGGCATAATGGAGGTTCTATGCCGTTACTGTGCCGAATTTTCTCATCCTTTAGCTGTTGAATTGTTGCTGGCTTATCGACGTACACCTTTTCTTTCAAATAACTCCAAAGAAAAAAGTCCAACGGTGTCAAATCACATGATCTTGGCGGCCAATTGACATCGCCATTACGTGAGATAACACGGCCATTGAATTTCTTGCGCAAAAGAGCAATTGTTTCGTTAGCTGTGTGGCAAGTGGCACCGTCCTGCTGAAACCACATATCGTCTACATCCATATCTTCCAATTCGGGCCATAAAAAGTTCGTTATCATCTCACGATAGCGAACACCATTCACAGCAACTGCCTGACCGACCTCATTTTGGAAAAAATACGGCCCGATGATGCCGCCAGCACATAAACCGCACCAAACAGTTACTCTTTGTGGGTGCATTGGTTTTTCGACAGTCACTCTTGGATTCTTATTCGCGCAAATGCGGCAATTCTGTTTATTGACGAATCCACTGAGGTGAAAATGTGCCTCATCACTAAAGATGATTTTCTTCGAAAATTGATCATCATTTTCATAATAAGTCTGGATAACTTTAACACGTTGTTGGATTGTATATTTCTCCGTGGTTCAAATTGAATAAGTCTGACATAGAGAAATGTCAAATAAAATTCGGAAAAAACTTGGCGTTTAGGTGTGGTTCACATTCAACATCGGCCCTTGAAATTTAACCACCCGATATTAGCAAACTTGAATTCCATCCAAATCCTCTTGCAGTTAATATTCTTAACTTTGGTGGTAATACCCGTCTGAGAAGGAGGGATACTTTGGCTACCATTAGAGCTCTAAACAGATGACTGAATTCTGAAATAATATTCGCATAAAAATAAATTTATGTCTAGCACTGGCAGGGCTTTAATCACATTTTTTTTTTAGTATTAAAACTTGAATACTTATTGTCATTACATTTCTTATGTAGATTCAATAAATAAAATAATAAGGTTAAAAAAAAAAATGAAAAAAAAATTTCAATTTTATAACACATTTTTACGTTAGCAAATATTTGATATTTTTTATACAAATTTATAATAAATAATGTCCAATGAAATGGGACAAGTGGAAAATTTGTTTTTGGAAGCTGCAAAAAAAAAAAAAAAAAAAAATTATATATAAAAATTTTCCCACAAAAGTTTGCTAACAAAATGCAGAATTCAAGCCCACTGTGCTTAGCTCTATTTCAACTAATGATAAAACCAACAAAAAAGCTTAAACCATAACAATAAAACAGTAACCATCAAACACATACGCTTGCGTATGTATGTATGTGTGTGTGTGTGTGTGTGTGTACATATATTTAACTGTCGTTTGCAAATGCGCACAAATCTATATGGAGTTGGAAAAAAATGACATTAAGAATGAACGCATGTTGCATGTTGTTCGGTCTCTTTTCCATATTTTTCACAACGTACGACCATTTCAAATGAAGTAGTTACAGTTTTCATAAGATTTTCATTTTTCATGAAAAAAAAACAAGACGAACAATACTTTCAGTTTGGCAATTTAATGTCTTCAAATTGTAGTTGCAATTCATTGCCAGCAATGACTCTGAAATATTTTGTGTGTTTGCAACTAACATTTATGTAGGTTGTTGCATGCTTATGCGTTTTCGTTAAATTTTTTTTTCTTTTTTTTGCTTTGAATTTCTTTTTTCTTTCGCTTTTTTTTTTGTCGTCGTCGTGTTTGGAAAGATTTTTAATTGTTTTGCAACTGTTGCATTCGCTGAATGCAGAAGAATCTTCTGCTCTGGCGGCGAGAGGCTTGGATTAGAAAAAGGGGGGGGCGCAAGGGAATAAAAGCATGTAAAATTATAACTGGCAGCATTTGACATAAATTTACGCCGACATTAAATTGTGGGTGTGGGTGGATTATGACAGTTAGTACTCTCTTTATGAGCCATTTTTCGTGGTTCTCCTAAGTTTAATTTAAGACTTCACAAGACAAAAAGAAACAAACAGTAACAAGTTTATGATTGTTTGTAATTGTTGATGTTGCCGTTGTTGTCGTTGCTTTAGAAATTGTGCAATTTATTTGTGACGACTTTTGTGTATGCATAAATAGAACAAGGGTCGGCAAAACGACATAACATCACAGCAACAGAACCATTATCATAGCAACAACAGCAACAGCAACATCTTACATCTAACATTGCTATGATTGTTGCCTGGCTTTGGGCCTCTTTTACATTTTGTATGTTTTCATCGCTCATAATGTAAATGTTGGTCTTGTTTGCCAAGAAAAATCTGTTATTGTTGCAGTTGTTCATGTGTTTTGTAAAACAAAGTTGGTTTTTAGTATTGCTGCCTTGCTGTTGTAACTGTTTTCCTTTTTTGGCTTTCTTTTTTAACCACCTTCAGAAATCAGTTCGCCAAAGGTCTGACTGTTTCTTTAACTATTGTTGAGGGGTTTGTTTCAATGTTAATACTTAATTAATTACAAAGAGTTATTTTTTTTTTAATTAGGATCAGTACTCAGAGGGTGACTCAGGGGATGCAATGTATTTATTTTTATCTTGGACCAGTACTCAGGGGATGACCCCTACATATGCAGCGCGTTGTACTGGAACTGAGAAAATAGGTTATGATGAGGAGGAAAGAGGGAGTAGTGTTCGTCGAGGTTTAACATTAACAATAACAAAACGAAAGACTAAAACAAACTCGATAGCAGGAAGTAAAATGTTGGAATTAAATTAGTTAAAACTGATCAGTGCCCAGTGTATATGGAGGCAAATCTAGAAAAAGTCCACCGGAGCCAAAAAATTAAAAGTTATTAAAAATAAATTTTTTACAACAGTGTAATACAGAAATTTTGAAATGTTATTAATTAAATCAATTTAGCCAATAGAAAGTATAACGGACCTCCCGGAGTATATTGATTACTGTGCACCAGCTCTAATGCCCGACAAGAGATTTGACGTGATCTTATCAAGGACGGCCTCGGCAGCGAACCAAATGGGTCGCCAAGAGGACGTGCTTGAAATTTTCACAGATGGATCCAAGTCGGACATGGGAGTTGGTGGTGGTATCTTTATGCCCCAGTATCAGAAGAGGATCAGTTTTAAGCTATACGATGAGTGTAGCGTAATGCAGGCTGAAATTACAGCTATTTTGAGAGCAGCTAACTGGTTGAGGTACTATAGGGTATACGGGGTGAATATCCGAATCTGTACTGATAGTAAGGCTGCGTTAAATGCGCTTGTGGGTGTCTATACGACGTCCAGGTTGGTTCAGGAATGCCGGATATCTCTTAATGAGATAGCGAGACATTCGAGCCTGGAGCTTTTCTGGGTACCGGGGCACAGTGGAGTGCCCGGAAATATTGTGGCGGATGAGCTGGCGAAAGCCGGAGCTCGTCTACAGAGAGGGGACATTGATACGATGGTTGGAGTCCCGCTTAACAGCTGTAAAAACCAAGTGCAGCGTCAACTTGTAGGGACTGCACAGGACAGATGGTCTGGTGAGGTCACCTGCCGAGTAGCAAGGCTGACATGGCCTGCGTATGATCGTAGTAGAACTGCGGTCTTAAAGGGTTTTCCCCGTCAAAGGTTGCGTACCTTGGTGGCAGTTCTGACAGGACATTGTCTCATAGGGACGCATGCTAGGAGGTTAAATCTTCCATTTAATGATTTCTGCAGAAGTTGCGGGGATGAGGACGAGGAGGAAAGTGTTGAGCATTTCCTCTGTCGATGCCCGGCTCTCAGTTCTATGAGAGCGCTGTACTTAGGCGGACCGATGCTGCACGGGTTAGCAGATATATCGGAATGCCGAGTGAACGGACTGGATTCCTTTATCCGGCTTTCGGGTTGGTTTGAATCTGAACCGTCGGGGGAAGTGTAAGTCTCGCGGGCTGCACTTCTCCCTCAGGCAACACAACGGGACCAAAAGGACCCAAGTGGGCTGGTTTCATGAAACTGGCGGCCTGTACAACCTAACCTAACCTAATCAATTTAGCCATAATTTTCTCAAATGAGATGAATAACCAGAAGGCTGAACTGCAGATATGCAATTTCCCATTTCTGACTATAATTTTTTACAAATTTTTTTTTTTTATATTATAAAAATTCAAGGCATCAAAAAGCTGCAATCGTTTTCGCCTGACGGCAATGAAATAAAAGCTGCAAGAACCGCATATTCACAAAAGTAAATATTATACTTTAAATATGTAAATAATATCTATGTTTTAAGAATAAATTTGGTGAAAATATAGTCATATCTATATGTTAGAATTATTGTGGAAAAAATGTCACGTTCGACATGTCACGTATCGAACGAAAATATAGGTAAACAAAGCAAACAAACTCGAGCCTTTTTAGTCAAACCATAATATTTTTAAATAACATTATTGTTAGGTAAAATTCTGAAATTAATTGCAACACGAAATTGTATAAGGTTTCGCTGAAATACTCCTTTCTAAGTGCGAACGCGAAAACTGTTTTTTTTATATTGGACCAGTACTCAGCGGATGACCCCTACATATGCAGCACATTGAACATTTGACTTGAACCTTCCAACGTTATAACAGACAGGAAACACGTCTGCAGGCAATTTATTCCACAGACGAAGCATACGGCTGAAAAACGAGTTCTCTCTGTAATGCGTAGTGCGATTCCCTGGGCGATCGACCACAAATGGATGAGCTCTGGACGGTGAGCGCGTGCTACGTAAAAATGTGCGAGTTTCGGGAACAAGATCCCTAATCTCGTCCAAGCAAAATCCATTGTAGTAACGATAGAGCAGAGTAACGCATCCCACACTGCGTCGATGCTCCAGTGAGTCAATAGAGTTGGATACCCTACTGTCACCGATGAGCTTCTTCGTCCTCTCCTGCACACGGTCAAGTAACCCCAAAATGGACTTTGAGGCACCGGCCCAAACATGAGAGTTGTATTCCATTTTCGGTCAAATGTACACTGAAAAAAATTCCTTAATTATTACAATGAATGTTGACATTAATCTAATGAAAATTTTCATTATTTTTCGGCCAATGATGGCCTTCATTGAACTAATGAATCTTGTTTCATTAAAAATTATGTAATGAATATATTCGTTAGATTAATGATAACTTCATTAAGTTAATGGAGCATGAATCATAATATTTATGAATAGTTTACATTAAAACAATGAAAATATTCATTAAGTTAATGACTCAATTTCATTAGTTTTATGAAAAAAGTAAAACTTTAATTCTTTTACTGAATCTTCTTCATCATTCAAACATAATTTTTTCATTAGGCCAATGAATGCGTTACATTGTTTTTATGAAATATTTTCACTAATGTAATGAACACATTTGTTGAACCAATGAAAATGTTCACTAATTTGGTGAAAATTTTTCTTCATTCTAACGAAATAAAATCATTAGTTTAAGGAAGAGTTGCATTATTCTAATAATCTTTTTTCATTAGAATTGTGCTACTGAAGAGAAACTAAACATTTTTTTTTTATATTAAGCATAAAATAATTTTTTATTGTTTTAATACACTATTGAAATTTTTATTAAACAATTTTTTACACGGTAATTAATGTATAAAATAATTTACTTTATCATTTAGTTAGTAGTTGTAATATATTTATCATCTTACTTTTACGAAATCTCTACAATCTTGCACCCAGACTTTTTTATTACAAATCCAATGAAATTTTCTAATGAAATTATGAAACCTAATGAATCAATTTGAATGAATATTTTCATTAAAGCTATGAATCTTTATTAATGGAACGTAATTTTTCATTCTATTAATGAAAATTATCTAATGAATTGGGTTCATTAGAAATATGAAGCAAATATTTTTCAGTGTAGGTGGTATAAATAGTAAGGAAATCGGATGGAGTGAAGTACATCTTACACCGTTTCAAAAAACCGAGGCACTTGAATGCTTCTTTAGAGATATGAAAAATGTGTTCGGTCCAGCAAACATCACACTGTATCTTCATTCCAAGAACATTAAGAGCATCCGATTCCTCACTTAGGCTATTCCGGGGTATCCAGCGGCCTGCCTACCTAACCTATCCGATTCCTCAATATTTATACCATCCATGACTACAGATGAAGCAGCATTTGTGGTCGTTTGTTTGTGTGTTAATAAACAGCATTGGGTCTTACGAGCGTTGAAGGCGACCCTGTTTTTACGACCCCATTCAGAGATTAGTAGAAGATCACTATTCTGTGAATCATCCATATTTAGCCTCTTGGCAGCGATTTCTGATAGACTGGGCCTATAACTAAAAGAGTACGAGTGACAAATGCTGCGAAAGAGTGGATAGGGTTGGAAGTTTGTAGAGAAGGTCGTTAAGGAAAATTAAAAATAGTTCAGGAGAAAGAAACTTCCACTTTTGTTACGTTCGATTTAACTACTTATTTGAAATTTTTTTGTTTTATTCGCGATTCCAATTGCTATTAACTTTAATATACATAAATTACAGTGTTCGCTATTAGCTACAATATAAGATTAAGGCGAACCTGCAACTACTTTTAGTTTTTTTGATTTTCATGTTTCTGTTGTTTTATTACGAATTATAAGTGGTGGTTAGCAAACAATTACGATTTATAAGCGGTAAAGAAGATTTTATTTGGAAAAACAATTACTAATTATCGAGGGAACCAAAATGAATGGAAATTTTACGAATTATTGAGATTTTTTCTAGGGACCGACAGTTTATATTACGAATTATCGGGAATTACGATTTATAGGGGTACGAATTACCGGGATTTGACTGTATTAAGATTTGAATACTTATTGTTAGTTCATTTTGAAGATTCAATAAATAAAAAACGCTAAAAAAATGTATATTATAGAAGTTATTAAAGAGAAGGTATAACGGTGTTCAAGGACACCGAGCCAAGATTCCTTCTTCTGCAACCCAACTTAAACTATTAACTTTTGTTTTTTATAATCAGCGTTGCTTTAAGCTTAACATGGCTTATTTCCAGCTCTAAACAAATCGCTCCTTTATTGCAACATAGTCATAACTAAAAAAAAGCTTGTTTCGAGAAAAATAACCAAATTTTGTCGTACATGAATAGAAACAAATTGCTCAATGAATTCCAATATGGTTTCAAAAAAGGATGCGGAACTGAGGAAGCAGTACTCAATGTTATAAATTTCATTTGCAAAGGTTTGGATGAAAAACAGAGTGGCGTAGCTGGAATTTTTTATGATTTTAGTAAAGCCTTTGACCTCATAGATCATGGTCTGCTGCTGCAAAAGCTAAAATTCTATGGTATATGTGGAAATGAATTGTCCTTACTAAAAAGTTATCTAACTGAGCGAAAACAATTTGTACAGATTGGTGGTGCCAAAAGCTCTTTACGTGCGGTTATTTTATCCATATAAACAGCAGAGTTTGCTCGAGTAAACAAACTTCTTTTAAATGCAAATAAAACGCAATTACTGCGATTTAAGCCTAGCTCCCACAGCAATGACTTTTCGGTATTTGTTGATGGTGCGGAAATTTTTGAGGACAGCTCTATAAAGTACTTGGTCATAATTTTCCAAAACAATCTCGCTTGGAATGAACATATACGATCCCTAAAAGGCAAAGTTGCACAATCTAACGGAATTTTATATAAATTTAAAAATAAATTTGATAAGGATACTAAGCTCTCAATTTATAATGCTTTAATACAAAGCCTTAAAAATTTGAAAAATGAAAGTAGAATTTCAGTATTTAAAAGACTTTTAAAACAACACATTCTGCAGCATATAAATGAACTTTTATAATGGTTTCAAAATCGAATTTTTTACGGTCACATCATACAATATTTTATTGTCACCTTTTTTATTTATTTATTTTTTTTTTCTTTCTAATTATTATTACATTGTAAAAATTTAAAGGAAACTAAAATCTTGCCAACTCGCCTTAACAATGCCTTTTAGGCGCTGAGGCAACCTATTGTAAATAAATTGTACTGTGAAATAAAATTTATATAAAAAAAAAAAAAACAAAAAAAAAAAAACAAAAAAAAAAAAAAACATTTGTCACAGCCTCTAACTTTACCTACCAAAATATGCATCTCTATAACGTAATTGATATTTTCTAATTTTGTATTTTACATATATTCGTAGTATACATACTTGTATTCTCCATTTTATAAAAAGTTCAAAACTTGAACCTTACGTGCTTTGTTAATAATTTTAAGAACCGCTAATTTTAATAGTAGTTGCGCATTTAACGTGCTAACATTGGATTCAAAAGCTGGTGGTGTAGCATGATTTCAGAAATTGTATTCTCAGTGTTTATTAAGTTTCTAGCGTTTCCTTTTAGTTTTGTTTAAATTAGTGAAATGGCGTTAGCTTCATGGCTATCCTTGATTGATTCAACTAAGTACAATGAGTCTATAAACGATTGAAGGTTATCTGATTTACCATCAAAGTCAATAATCAGCTTTGAAGCTGTATTCAGAAATTCTACAACGTTCTGGCTCATTGTGTTTTCGGTAGAAGGCATGATTATGTGATAAGGTTCACTTTCGTGTAATGAATTGGGTAATTCTACTTCTATTGCTTTTTTAATGGCTATTTTTAAAATTCGATTTTTCCAATCAATGAAAAAAGCATTCGCCGCAGTCTGGTGGGCTAATGTAAGTCTATTGTAATGTACATTAAATAGAACTCTTATTTCTTCTAATGAGTTAAAAAGATTTTGAAAATGTGTTTTAATGCTATCGTTTTTGATTGTTCTGTCAATGTTTAGACATTTATATGAGCGGTAAAATTTTTCCTTTATTTCTCTTGCTTTAAGAAGGATATTTTGCCATTCCAGTCAATTGGCCGCCCAGATCGTGCGATTTAACGCCTCTAGACTATTTTTTGTGGGGCTATGTTAAGGCTAATGTCTATAGCGACAAGCCCGCTTCGATTGACGCACTGGAAACCTGTTGGAAAGAGTATGCCAAAATTGGACTAAGCGGATGGACCATTTGAGGCGCAGCCGCGGCCAACATTTGCATGAAAAAATCTTCAAACATTAAATTATATCGACCCAACTATCGATCCAAATAAATATTTAATGCATTTTTCTGAATTTTATGTGTTTTTTTTTTTTTAATTTCCGATAGTTCTTATAAAATCACCCATTATTTATACCACCTACATCCGACCGAAAATGGAATACAACTCTCATGTTTGGGCCGGTGCCTCAAAGTCTATTTTGCGGTTACTCGATCGTGTGCAGGAGAGGGCGAAGAAGCTCATCGGTGACAGTAGGGTATCCAACTCTATTGACTCACTGGAGCATCGACGCAGTGTGAGGTGCGTTACTCTCTTCTATCGTTACTACAATGGATTTTGCTCTGACGAGTTAATGGATCTTGTTCCCGAAACGCGCACATTTTTACGTAACACGCGCTCATCGTCCAGAGCTCACCCATTTGTGGTTGATTGTCCGAGGAATCGTCCTACGCATTACAGAGAGAATACGTTTTTCAGCCGAACGCTTCGTCTGTGGAATAATTTGCCTGCAGACGTGTTTCCTCTGTCTGTTATAACGTTGGAAGATTCAAGTCAAATGTTCACAAACACTACTCCCTGTTTCCCCCTCCTCACAACCTATTTTCCTAGTTCTGGTACAATGCACTGCATATGTAGGGGTCATCCCCTGAGTACTGGTCCAAGATAAAAAAAAGAGGTGTCAAGTGACGTGGGTTATGAATTGTTTAAAATGTAACCTAATATTCTTTTAGTTATTTCTTATGCATGCCTTTAATAGGATGGATTTATGTTATGACTAAAAGAGTGAATTTATGTCATGATCATGCTACAGTGGTTTGAAACTAAAATTATAATTATCTATTTTAATTATCTGTTTAATTGAACTAACATTTAATTTAAGGAATTAAAAACATAAGGCTGTGTCAACTCAACAATAAAAAATCACACTCGGTTGAGAAGAAGGGATACAGTTGCCACCATCAGAGCGTTAAGTAGGTGATTTTACCGATATAGTATGCGCATAATAAAACTTTTTGTCTAGCATTGGCTGGACTTAGTTTTATTTTATTGTATTTAGTAATAAGATTCGAATACTTATTGTTAGTTCACATTGTTAAGATTCAATAAATAAATAAAAGTTAATAAAAAATAAAAAAACTCAACAATAAAGGAAATATTTGAATTTCCTAAAACCTAAACTGTGTTGTTCATCTACGTATTTAGACCACCACGAACTGCTATTGCCAACAACATGTTTCAAATTTTTTAGTTTCCATATAGTTTTTAGAAAATATCTGCTAAAGGAAACAGTTCAAAAGTAGTTTGAATCAATTTTTGGCACAATATTTTCTACTTTCTTACTGTTAACAAGTTTGCATTGTTAACTCGAAAATCTAACTTTTTGAGATATGACTATGTTGCAATAAAGGAGCGAAGTGTTCTCAATTATAAAGCAAAAACAACTTAAACAAAAAACAAAAGACTTAAAACACAAACCTTTCAATTACATTGTTCTACATAAAAATGTTGTTCAAATTCCAATTTCAACATTAATTGTCGACAAAAAATTCTTAACCTTTTAGATATGTGCAAACATATATAACACTATTTAAACAAGCGAAACATGAGTTAAACCAAAAACCATAAAATAATAATTAAAATTAAAAGTTAAATAAATTCAATTTAATTGCAAAATGGCTACTTGGTTTTTTTTCTCTTGGTTGGAGGTTTTCCAAACCAAAAAAAAAAAAGAAAAATAAAAAAATAAAACTTAAAAAATCAAACACTGAAATTACACTTTACTTTAAAATGTTTGTATGTTAAGAGACTATTAAAATAAACTTATTTAATGATATTTATTTTGTTAATATTTCTTGGCAACCAACTTATAATTGAGATTATAGTTTGGACATTTATGGTGGATGCAAAAGAAGCAAAAAAGTAATTTTGACTTGATCGTTTTAAAGCGATTTATTGATTTTATGGCTTATGGAGCACACAAAATTGATTTTTATTATTGTATTTAATAAGATATTAGACACAAATATATCATACATGTATCTTAAATAGTTTGAGCATTTATTCTTTTGAGTGTCTTCGAACAGCAGCTTGTAAGCCAGTTCGATGACGTTGTGTTATTGCTGCTGTTGTTTAATAGTCAATATAGCAACTTGGAGCTGTTTGGAGAGAAGTGGTAGTCTATTGAAACATAATTACAAGACAGAAGACGTGAGAAAAAAACACCTGCATTGAACACCGTTTAATGGTTGTAATCGTAAAAATATTATTATTCAAGCAGCAAGTTTCGAAAACAAAGCAACAAAAAAAAAAAAACACAACTGAATGAGTTGCTTAGCGAGTAATTCATTCTAGCGTTTGTAAATGTGGCTGGGTGACCAATATGAGTTTATTCACCATAAATACTTGTCTCAGTTTTATAGACAATTTTGCAAAAAAAAAATTATAAAATAAAATAAAAAAATAATAATTGTTTAAATAAATGTATTTGTTTAGTTTTTTCTTTTTTTTTAATTTTTGTTATTTTTTAATAGGAAGATTTTTATCACTGCTCATATTTCTTTTGCCAAAAAAAGTTTTCCAGCAAAATAAAGCTTCTACAGCAAATAGTCGCCAAGAAAAAAAAAATTGCAATTTTATTTAAAATTTTAATCGCTTTTGGTGATTTTTCTTCTAGTGTTATTTTCGTTGTTAGTTTATATCATTTATATATTTATTTGGTTTTTTTTTTTTTGGTTCTGTTTACAATATAAATTATTCTAGTGTTATTTTGAAGGTCTATTGTTTTATGATAAATTTGTGCATTTAAAGATTTTGCTTTTTCCAATTTTAATTGGCATTTAATTTTAATTGTATTCAATTTAAAAGACGTTTTTTAAAAACGTGATTTTTTTTTGTTATTATTGTAAACACAAAAAATAATTGGCAAATAATGATATAAATGCTTTGAAACAAATTTGGTTCATGTTTTATGTACAGAACATCAGAAATATTGACACAAATTGCCGTGAAGTTAGGAAGAAGTAAGTAAACTTTGAGTTGAAACGATTCACATCTGCATACCATACTGTATCGGCGAGAGCGGTTACAGTAATAGCAGGTATGATCCCAATAGACCTACAGATCCTAGCACGAAGGAAGGCATGGATATCAAGGCAGACAAGCCATGCAGACCTTGGAAATACGCAGCAAATACGGGAGGAAATGTTACATAGTTGGCAGTCTAGATGGAATACACAGAAAAAAATAGATGCCATATTGATAAAAAAAATTGCTCTATTTTTATAAAATTTCCTGTGAAAAAGATTTTTTGCCGGATTGATAATTCAAATTATAAAGTAGAAATAGCTTTTTCACTTAAAAGCAAAAATTATTGAGTTGAAAAAAATTGTTGTTAATATGTAAAATATACTTAAGAAAAAAAATTGTTAAAGAAACAACAACTCTTCACTGTTATATGACAACCTTTTAAATTTATTTATTGAATAACAGTCAATAATTCGGAAAACTTTTTATTAATTGCATTTTATTAAGAGTTATTTCCAAAAATTCATTATTAATAATAGTTTAATTAACTCAATGCACATTTTATTAAATTGATGGTTTTTTATTAATAACATAACTTGATTGAAAAAAAATCTCATCTATTTTTTTCTGTGTACTGATACCAGGGTCAGAATGACGGAGCGTCTTATTTCCAATATCGAGAAATGGTTGACGGCATGGGAATGTGACTCAAATGCTGTCAGGTCATGGCTACTACCGGAGATACTTATGCAAAATAGGCAAATGTAACTCACCGTTTTTTTTATACGAAGAAGAAGAAGAAGTCCTGGACGATCTCCAACACACTTTCTTTAAGTGTATTCGATGGGCGGAAGCTCGTAGAGACCAGGCGATGGATAGAGTAAAGAGAAGGGCTGATTAAGCCATTGGGTATCCACACCGAAGCAATGCTAAGGCGGGCCCGGGTTGGACATTTTTTATTCCAGGAAGAAGAGGGGGTTTTTTAGTCGGTAAGTTCACTTTGGCGATCAGTCCGATACAAAGCGAAGGGTACAAACCCTCTGGTCAGTGTGTAACGCATTTTTCCTCCTCGCCGGAATGTGACTCAAATGCTGTCAGGTCATGGTTAGTACCGGAGGTACTTATGCAAAATGGGCAAATGTAACTCACCCTTTTTCTTATACGAAGAAGAAGAAGAAGTCCTAGATGATGTCGAACACACTTTCTTTAAGTGTATTCGATGGGCGGAAACTCGTAGAGACCAGACGAAGGATAGTGTAAAGAGAAGGGCTGAAGCAATGCTAAGGCGGGTCCGGGGTGGAAATTTTTATCCCAAGAAGAAGCGGGCGTTTTTTGTCGGTATGTTCACTTTGGTGATCAGTCCGACACAAAGCGAAGGATACGGAGCCATAAAATTCTTTAGTCAGTGCGTAACGCATTTCTCCCCCTCGCCAGAAAAAAATGTCAAATCACAACAATAGTATGGTTGACTACAAACATTTTTAGTAGTTGAGACAATAGTGTGGTTGGTCGAAAATATACGTATTACAACAGCTTATGCTAGCCATGTCTGTAAAATTATATAAATCCATAAAATTCTTTAGAATGTAAACAAAATCGTTCGAAATCATTCCGTATAGTTTCTAAGACAAGCCTGTTTGCCATTTCAATTGAAATTTTCGCAAAATTCCAGCTTTACTAAAGTGTGAAAATTTACCTAATTTATATCTAAATTGTTCTTAAAATAATTTATGGTATATTTATAAAAAACCTTAAATTTTGTTAATCTGTAATGAAATGCAAAGACAGACACACACACACATTCACAAATCATGAATATCCCAAAAAGGGGAAACATTTATTACACCTCCATAAGAAGGCGGCATAATGTTTTAGTTGCCACAAACAAATAAACCAACATTAAAAACCTTCATTTAGAAATCACATTGAATGCTAATTTCCTCAACTTTTTTTTCTCTAACCCCGTTATAAGTTTCTTTAGGAAAAAAAAAGATCTAATAGAAAACGCTCAGCACGAATTATAATTCCAGAAAAAAAAGAATAAAAACTCATATATAAAATAACATTAGAGCGCTATTAATAAACTTGAGTTACAAAGTATTTATTTTCTATTTCTTTTCGACACAGCAACTGATTGAAGAAGGAGTGTTGTTTTTTTTTGTCTATTCAACTCTTTAGTTTGCTTTGATTTTCAGACTTCATCTACTTGTTTGATTTTTAAGTTGTTGTTTTTGTTGTTTTTCTTCTCATTTCGTTTTTCACTTTGTTTGACTACAAATTGCGCCTGCGCTAGCTGATCGCATTGTGTTTTCGTTCGTATTCATGCGCATGCGCATGTGCATGTGAATAGAAGGAGAACCCTTTTATTAGGAAATAATAAATAATAAAATGTTGACACGACAACGTCATAACCTTTGAACGTGAAAATAACATTAACAAATATGGCAACGAAAAACTAATGCTGCTATTACAACGGCAATAACAAATCGTAATCAAGAATAAAGATGGAGGAGAACGAAATCTGGACGTAAATATTTGGAGTGGAAACATTTATTCCTTACACGGCTATCATGCACAGAAAGTTTACTTTGCAAGGTCTTGAGTAGAGCTTAGAGCACTTAGAAAAATAATATTGAATAAGGAAGCCACAGTCTTCCAAGCAAACCTGCATACAATAAAGAAAGCCGTGGAAGTTATACCTGATAGGGGACTCCAGGGTGTGAGGATAAATATATTCTCCGAGCGTCAACCGGTCCTAAAAGTCCTAAGGGTCCCACAAGGGAAGAACGGGGCATGAGATGATTTTGGGATCATTTATAACGGCGGTACACGAATGAATCCAAAATACTTCAGGTAGTGGGAGAGGGGCCTAGAGTAGGCAGTCTTGAGTAGGGCTTAGAGCACTTAGAAAAATAATATTGAGTAACGAAACCACAGTCTTCCAAGCAAACCTGCATACAATAAAGAAATCCGTGGAAGTTATACCTGATAGAAGACTCAAGGGTGTGAGGATAAATATATTCTCCGAGCGTCAACCGGTCCTAAAAGCCCTAAGGGTCTCGCAAGGGAAGAACGAGGCATAATATGATTTTGGGATCATTTATAACGGCGGTACACGAATGAATCCAAAATGATTCAGGTAGTGGGAGTGGGAATAGTGGGGCTTAGAGTAAGCAGGAAAATAACTCACATTAAGGAGACAGCAATCATTCAAGTGGAACAATTTGCAATAAGAGAAGCGGCGGCAAGACTTTCCGGTAGGGAACACCAGGATGTGGTGATGAAAATACTCTCTCGTTCACAAAAGCCATAAGCATTAGTGTTTTACGTCCAAGCTGGTGCCCCCCGGGTAACAGGTTTTGCCTTGGCGTATTCCTAACTTAGGCGCTCTGTTTTTCAGGGAAAAGAGGGGAAGGGGTCCCTCGTTTGGTGCGGCAAACAAAACTCTAGGAAGCCACATGACTTATGTTGTGTTGGCTTCCGAAACCCTTACCAACGGTATAAATTGGCAGAACGGGGATCAGCATGACCCCCGGGAAGTTCTGCTTGCGGTTCGACCCGGGCTGATCATGGTTGAGGTGCCTACCTTGGCTGAAACGTTCTGGCTGTGGTTGAAACCTAAAACGCAGGAAGGGAGTGTTAGTATCCTTGATAATTGTTTGGTGATGGCTTTTTTCGAGGGCTAACAATCTCCTGAGGATCTGTTGCCTATACAACAGATACGTGTACTGTAAGGAACCGGTGGTGATGATTGACGGGTGAGTTGGTTTAAGGGCTGATGCTCTTAATGGGCTTCGGCCTACCAACTCATTAAGCCTTGTCCTCCATTGATTGCTGGGAAATTGCATACATGAGGGTTTAGAAAGCCCGAACTCCTCAACAAGAAGTTGTTATATGACCGCAATCATATGACAAGAATTGCTACCTGTGTGAGCCTAGCAAGACACACGGGGGCGGTGGTGAATCGTGAAAAATTCACTTCGTGGAACTGATCCACCATCAGGTTAGGCCGTCAAGGCAGGTACTGATGTAAATCATTTTCACTGTTGTCCAAGCTGGTGCTGGAGCGTCACAATGAACTGGCGAGCCAGAATCAGCTTATTCTTATCTAAGAGCCAAGACATGAGAGCCATTTTGTTAAGACGATGGCAGATACCTGAGCCAAAAATGGAGCCAAAAGGACTTTCTTTGGATTTATTCCACTCTTTGATTGCAACAACGTTCTCGCCATTGTGGTAAATAGATGGCAGATACCTGAACCAAAAGCGGAGCTGAGGAAACTTTCTTTCTATTTATTTCACCCTTTGGTTTCAACAAGGGTCTCCTTAAGAGACAGAGAGAGAGAGAGAGAGAGAGAGAGACAGACAGATAGGAATAGAGGTGAAGAAATGGTCAGTCATTTCGTCGTGGAGAAACATTGAAACTAGACATAGGATCTTGAGCATTGCAAGAAACATCCTGGCTTTAATGCCAACAGGACTGAACCAGCTCTAAGATTATAGAGGAAAAGAGGAATCCCATTGACAATTGTACTCATAGGTCATTACATCTGCCTTAGGCATCTGCACAGAATAGTCATTTCCCATAAAGACATCTGCAGATTTTACGTTGAAGAAAAGCGAGTCAATGGAGCACTTTAATTAAAAGTATTTCGTTGGAAATTAAAACTAATTCTAATTTTTTTAAAATAATTATGAACTTCGTCCTGATTTTGTTGGCCTCTATCTGTATGCACAAAAATTGCGTTGGCCATGAATAATGAATTCAATTAGTTGGTATTTTGCATTTAGTTTGAAGTTTTTTATTGGATATTTTTTGCGCACTTATTTGCTATTGTTTAATGTCTTTTAATGGCCGCTATTGAGAGAATTATTAAACATTTATTATTAAAGCAATTTTCAAATCAATAGGATTTTAGTGGTTTTACTTTTCTACACAATAAAGAATAAGAAAAAAGTGATGAAATACGACCGTTTGTTCATAACATATGTATGTGCATTGAAAAGTCTGTGAATTACATGGAAGTTTAAAGTTTTTAATTGAGAAAAAATAAATAGAATAGAAAGCAAAGCTGGATATACATATCATTTTCTAATACAATTTTTTATTGGTAATAAAATTATGGTTCTTCGTGGTATATTCAGCTACCAAAGCCTTTTGTTGAATGTTAATCTATAAAGAGGTTTCATGGATCCAAAGAATTTCTCATTCTATAATCGTCCTTGTTATTCCAAGAAGCGTCATAGTTGTCACATGAAGACGACGTCAAAAATTTGGCATTTGATAATTCGTCCATAACAGCTGAATGGTGCCCACAGTGTCTATCTATCGTTAAGTTCTAGGAAATGTCAAATAATAGAAAACTGCTATCGAAGACGAATGTACAACTAAGAGTTTCGGTATGTAGTGTTGATGTGGTGACGATGAGGTCTCGTGGAATATGGGCCAGTATTTTTATTCAAAATAAACACATCAGAATCAAGTTTTATATAAATACGCATTAATAAATATATAAGTGGAGAAAAAATTATATAGTTGACAGGACAATATTTTAAGGGCAAAATACTATTTTTGCTTTATGTGTTTGGACACAACTACATAATATGGTTTCAGTCTGAAATGTTCTTTTCTAAGCTAAGTACAGCCAAGAACCCTTGTCTATCAGTTAAGCATGTGTTTGGTAAAACTTTTAATAATATTGGCGTGACAATCAGACTAAGGTAAGTACATCCAAAAATCATTGTCTATCAGTTAAACATATCAGTAAAGCACTTTTTTTTTGAAATTGCGATCTCTCAAACGTCAGCTATTAAAATTTCACCCAAACTCATCGATTAGTTTATTTTTTTTTTATTCGTCGAGGCAAGTTATATGAGATTGTTGAAATGGCAAGCATATCATATGAACGTGTGTATTTTGCATGATTACTTGCATATGAAAAAGCTATGGGCAAGATGAGGGCTGCGGTTGCTCAGTGTCGAACAAAAATGAGTTCGGCAGACCACTTCACAGCGGTGTGAGGACATGATAAAGTTTATTTCTGTGGATTTTTGCCGCCCATTAATAGCTGTTGATGAAACGTGGGTCCACCACTACACACACGAAACCAAAAATCTATCGAAACAATGGATGGAAGCTGGTTGAAGTGCTCCGCAGAAGGCGAGGACAGTGAAACCGATTGGCAAGATAATGGCCACTGTATTTTGGGATACACATGGAGTATTGCTCATCGATTATCCTGAGAAAGGATCCGCAATGACAGAAAAGTATTATCGTGCTTTAATGGATCAATTAATTGATGCAACCAAAAAACAAAACGACCACATTTAGAGCAGAAAAAAGTGCTCTTTTTTCAACACAACGCACCGGTTCACCCAGATTAAGATACGGTGCTAAAATTACCGGATATAAACTTCGAATTGGTTGATCATCCAGCTTGTAATCCAGATTTAGCACCTAGTGACTTTTTCCTGTTTCCAAAGTTGAAAAAATGGCTCGCAGGGAAAAGATTCAACTCAAGAAGTGATTACTGAAACTAACGCGTATTTTGAGGGGGTCCCAAAATCATATTATTCAGATGATATAAAAAAGTTGCAACATCGTCTTACTACTCTTAGGTGTATTAAGCTAAAAGGAGACCATCTTGAGAAATAATTGATTTTTGAAAAAACAAACCTTTTCCAAGGTGGTTAGCTTCAACATCAATCCGCCCTCATATTATACTAGTTTGTACCCGCAACTTTCTTTGTGGGAAATAGATTTTCCCAGTAACTTATTTCGGCGTGCATTCAATTATAAAAGAAAAAGGTTTTATTGCATAATTAACTGCATAATTAATTTTTCGAGTGTATATATTATTCCAAGGTGAATTCATTATTAGGTGGATGCATCGGCGAATTCAGGTGAATTCGATTAATATGGCGGCACTTCCTCTGTCAAGTTTTGTTTACCTTTTTCGGCGCCATTTAAATATTTGTACATGTTCTTTATCAACTACTTTTGACAGCTCAAGTGTGAATTCGTTCTTTTTACACAAACAATATACCTGTTATTTTTTTTATTGTTGTAGCGAAGCGGCTACCTTGTTTTTTGTATCATGATATTATTCAAACAAAATTTTATGGGACCAAACAATAAAAAAAAATTTGAAAATGTGTTCATAAATGGTAGAGCTACTCAACAATTTATTTTTCGTTTAGACATTTCGTCTAAAAATCGAATCATTTGAGAAGAAAAATAGTTTAAAAATTTGGTTTATAAATGGCAGATTGATATAAGAAACTTTTCTTTGGATAGACATTTTACCAGCTTTTCTCAACATATCTTTAAAATATCTGCATAGCCAAAGTCATACAAATCGTTTCAGCAGTTTGGGTGTGAAAAGTTAACAGACAAGCAAAGTTAGGTTAGGTACAATTTGATCCCATATCTCAGCAGCTCTATATATTACTGGTCCAGTTCTGACCAAATTCAAGGATCTGATGAAAAAGTCCAATTCTGTGCTGTCTACATCAAATTCCGAAATTTTGTGTCATTGCCACTGTTGTGAGTGGTAACACACTTCCTCTAAACTAATACAGTAATAACAACCAGCAATCAACTACCAGCAATCAACTACTGCCAATGACGGCATTTATGTTATAACGAGTGATTTTTATGCTATTATCTTTTTGGCAACACTAGTTTTGACAGCTCACGCACGTTTTGTATCTTGTGTCACTGTCAAACATCTTCAGTTTGGTCTATAATTTAATCATGAATCGTCTTACAAACGAACAACGCTTGCAAATTATTGAATTTTATTACCAAAATGCGTGCTCTGTTAAGAAAGTTCATCGCGCGCTTCTTCCATTTTATGGTCAGTTTAATCGACCTACTGAGGCTTCTATTCGGGCTATTGTAAAAAAATTTCGCACCAAATTTACATTGTTGGACATTAAACCACCAACACGGTTACGTAGAGTGCGAACTGAAGAAAATATCGCAGCCGTCTCGGCCAGTGTTGGTGATGACCGTGAATTATCGATTCGGCGCCGTTCGCAGCAATTGGGCCTCTGTTACTCCACTACGTGGAAAATTTTGCGGAAGGATTTGGGTGTGAAGCCTTATAAGATACAGCTGGTGCAAGAATTGAAGCCAAATGACCTACCACAACGCCAAATTTTTGGTGAATGGGCTCTTGAAAAGTTAGATGAAGATCCACTTTTTTATCGAAGAATTGTGTTCAGCGACGAGGCTCATTTCTGGTTGAATGGATACGTGAACAAGCAAAACTGCCGTATTTGGAGTGAAGAGCAGCCAGAAGCATTGCAAGAGCTACCAATGCATCCACAAAAAACAACCGTTTGGTGCGGATTATGGGCTGGCGGCATCATTGGGCCGTATTTCTTCAAAGATGATGCGAATCACAACGTTACTGTGAATGGTGAGCGCTACCGTGCGATGATAACAAGCTTTTTTTTTGCCCAAAATGGAAGAGCTTGACTTGCATGACATGTGGTTTCAACAAGACGGTGTCACATGCCACACAGCACGCGAAACAATGGACCAATTGAGAGGCGAGTTCGGTGAACAGTTTATTTCACGCTTGGGACCAGTCAATTGGCCGCCCAGATCGTGCGATTTAACGCCTCTAGACTATTTTTTGTGGGGCTATATTAAGGCTAATGTCTATAGTGACAAGCCCGCTTCGATTGACGCACTGGAAGCCAACATTGCCAACATTATTCGTGAGATACCGGCCGAAATGTTGGAAAGAGTATGCCAAAATTGGACTAAGCGGATGGACCATTTGAGGCGCAGCCGCGGCCAACATTTGCATGAAATAATCTTCAAACATTGAATTATATCGACCCAACTATCGATCCAAATAAATATTTCATGCATTTTTCTGAATTTTATGTGTTTTTTTTTTAATTTCCGATAGTTCTTATAAAATCACCCATTATAAGCCCTCACTAGTGCATTCAACTCAGCCTTACCTATCAGTACAAATTCCAGTATTCTACTATCGCAATAATGATTCTGCCACCGCAGCTAAACGCAAATTTTGTTATCATTTTAATATTTGCAATAGGAATCATTCTTTAACGACTCAAACCATTAAGCATTGGGTCCAGAAGTTCGAGATCGCAACAGCTATTCTGCAAGCGAAGCTAAATGCAAATTTCGCAAAAAAGGGCAACATGGTGAACGTCAACTGAGTCGATAGCAATAGTTTGTAAAATTTTTAGCCAGAAAATCATAATAAGTAACATTAACTGGCATCGAGTAGCCCCAACTTGTCTTCAATGGACTTTTTCTTTTGGGGATGTCTAAAAAGCAAACTAAAGGAATATGTAAGCTTTGAAATGCAAAACATTTCTAATGATATTTGTAAAGTGGTCATGGAAAAGTTCCTGTCTAGATTGCATCAGTGCCAGAGTAAACCATGATCGCA
Organism: Thecocarcelia acutangulata; assembly: GCA_914767995.1. NCBI lineage: Eukaryota > Metazoa > Arthropoda > Insecta > Diptera > Tachinidae > Thecocarcelia > Thecocarcelia acutangulata. The sequence continues at coordinate 95,770,496 of OU612097.1, read as the reverse complement.
TTTAAGCGATGTAATTTTTAAGAAATAAAACCTTTTTTTTTTTTTTTTTTTTTTGTTAAGCGTTTTTATTTATTGAATCTTCAAAATGAACTAACAATAAGTATTCAAATCTTAATACTAAATATAAAAATAAAAGAATTGATAAAAAAAAAAAAAAAATAAAATGTGCTTTTTACTTACGTCCAGTCAATGCTAGACAAAAAGTTTTATTATGCGGGAGCTATTTCGGTAAAATCACTTATTGAGCAATCTGATGGTGGCAGCGGTATCCCTTCTTTTAAGCCGAGTGTGGCCGCCAAAATTAAGTATATTGCGCGCAAGAGGGTTTGGATGAAGTTTCAGTTTACTGACATACCTTGTCGCGTACTTAGAAAATTCCTCTTTTACCAGCGGAACACTCAGATCTTTATGAATTCGTGAATTAGTTAGCCTACGGTCCAGGTGAATACCAAGGTACTTGACTTCATTTTGCAGCGGAATAGGTGTATTGTTAATTTGTATAGCCGAACATGTTTGCTTACACAGTGTGAATGTAACGTGAGTACATTTTTGTTCATCAACCCTGATTTTCCAAAGCTTCAGCTATTTTTCCAATATTAAAATAAATTCCTGTAAATTTCGTGAAGCCAATTGGTGGTTTTCATGAACGCTCAAAAACGCTGTGTCGTCTGCAAAAGTTGAAGTGTGGATTCCAGATGTCGTTGGCATGTCAGAGGCGTAAATCAAATATAAAGTAGGCTCAAGTATGCTACCTTGGGGAACTCCTGCCTTGATTGGCTGAGTTGGGCTAATAAAGTCGCCTTCTCTGATAACAAACTTCCGCCCGTATAAGTAGCTTTCCAGAAGCTTGTGTGTATTTGCAGGCAAATTTAGTTTTTTTTGTGCATCAAGCCGTCGTGCCACACTTTATCAAACGCTTGAGAAATGCCAATAAATAGAAATAAAACCTTATTTAATTTTTTTTTTTTTTGTAATAAATAAAAAGTTTTATAAACATATGGCTATTTGTTTTTTTACTGATCATTTCAAATGTTACAAGATTTATGGTGCACCCTGTGATTTCATCGAGCCATCCCCAATAAGCAAAATTCAGCTGTATAATCTTTATCTCTAATTTTAGAAGCTTTTGATTTTGTACTTCAACTCTTTACAAGAAAATCAATCATTGCAAGGTTTTAATTACTACAATATGATTGCAGTAACCATATTATGCTTAACATGGATACGTTTATTAAATATGTTTTCTTGATGTGGCAACAAACGATCATAGTGCATGTAACATTAATGATGTCTAAACATCTTTGAACACATTTATCGCCTGAAAAACGAAAAACATGAAAATGTTTATTTTCCAAACTTGGCTGTCAAACAAAACTTCTATTATTTACCAAACAACTTAATGCACTTCCTAAGCATGTGTTTTCTAAATAGAAAAAAGAAAAATGAAAAAAAAGAAAAAAAAACGAAAACTAAAACTTGCAAGTCAATACGATTTTCGACTTGATGTCTATGCTAATTTGTGCCACAAAATCTTGCACCTTACAAATACTTGTTTCTTCAAGCCTGTGAACATCCTACAGCTATAACAACGGCAACAGCGACAGCAACAGCAACAACAACAGCAATATGCACAAGAAAAGATAATTCATATTAAACCATATTCAGGCAGTAAGCAGACTTGCAACATGTTCTCGTTGCAAGTTTTGGCTGCACATAATGTGTGTTTAATCAGACAAACACACACATGTAGGTGTGTATATAATTAGTTTTGTTTTTTCGTTGCGTTTTTAGTATTTTCCGTTTTCTTCTGTTTTTTTTTTTTTTTTTTGGTTTTTTTTTGTTTGTGTTGCCACCATGTGTGTGGGCTCATTTTCGTAGTTATAAACTGTAATACAATAAACGGCAACATTCTAGCCACAAGCATTTTAAATGCTTTAAAAATAATCGTTCAGTTTTCCTTTTTTTTTGGTTTTTTTGTTTGTCTATAGTTTTTGTTAAAATTTTTCAGATAAACCAAAAATGAGGCAAAAAATGAAAAATAAAAAGATATCGAAACTAAAACAAAAATATCATAAAATAATGGAGAACAAAGAATCGATTCCAGACAATATTTGCAAATGGTGGCATTTAACAAATTCATTTTTATCCATATATGGAGCGGGGGGATTTCGTGTGCGACAGAATTTCTGTGTGTGTGTGTGTGTGTGTGTGTATGTGTGTAAGCTAAGATTCTAAAAAAGTTAGCATATGTGTAAAAATAATAAAATCAAAACAACGAATTGCATAAATAAAACTTTTAAACTTTAACAAACAAAAGTGGCAAACATTTTCAGCAAAACGTCGGTCTGCCTTGCCAGTCACTAGAATTAAAAGAATTTGAAGATTGTGGACTTATAACTAAACGAAATAAACTTTTGTATGAATCCAACATTATATGATGGTATTATTCGTCTGGCTCAAGTTCAAACCTGGTTTTCGCCAAGAAATATTATTATTATTTTTGTCCAAACTACTTTGGACAAAACTATTTTGGATTTGATATTATATAGCTATATTAGTATATTATGGTTGAATTTGTATATATATCCCTATAGTTTAATGATTAATTATGAATTATTATAATTATGAAGTGTTAATGAATTTAATTATCTAATACTTACCATTATATTAACTTATTTAATACTTAATAATTATTTATTTGAATTGCCTTATGTGTATACTCACCACTATGTAAAGTTGTTCGCAGTGGCAAGTCTAATCAATTGGAAACTTTCCAAGTGTCAATTTGGATCATTTCCGGTTTTTTTGAATAAAAAAACTTACTTAACATCGAGATAACCTGAAGACTGCTAGTGCGATCAACAAATTTTTTTTTCCCTACTACAACCCTATTGTTAACATACACTGAAAATAATTCCTTCATTAATATAATGAATTTTGACATTAATCTAATGAAAATTTTCATTATTTTTCGGCCAATGATGGCCTTCATTGGACTAATGAATCTTCTTTCATTAAAAATTATTTAATGAATACATTCGTTGGATTAATGAAAACTTCATTAAGTTAATGAAGCATAAATCATAATGTTTATGAATACTTTTCATTAAAACAATGAAAAAAATCATTAGGTTAACGTTATTTGTTCATTAGGCTAATGAATGTGTTACATTATTTTTATGAAATATTTTCACTATTTTAATGAATAAATTCGTTGAACCAATAAAAATCTTCACCAATTTGGTGAAAAATTTTCTTCATTCTAATGAAATAAAATCATTAGTTTAAGGAGGAGTTTCATTATTCTAATGACCTTTTTTCATTAGAATTGTGCTACTGAAAAGAAACTAAACAATTTTTTTTATATTAAGCATAAAATAATTTTTTATTGTTTTAATTATAATGCAAAATAAAATTAATAATATTAATACATTAAAAAGGGAATCAAAACATTTTAATTCAAAATCAAAACATTTTAATTCAACACAAAATAACTGAAAAAATAATATGTAATGTTACATATGTAGACATTTTGGATAATTAAGTATATTTTATTTTTCATACACTTCATAAACTTTGTCTATTGACTTCAAAATCATTTTAAACAATGAACTGGAGCAAACTCATTTATTTTTTTAAAGGTTTGCTTCTGTTTTTGGAAACTTGTGATGTTTTGCTTTTTGAAGAACAAAAAAAAAAAAAGTCCCGTTGCGTGCAAAAACAAAACGTTTGCTTTGGCTATAGAATCTATAGTATAAATACACAATTGTTCACAACGAAGGCTAAGGAAAAAATTAAGTGTGACTTTGTTGTTGCATTTGTAACAGAATAAATATTCCTTTAAGCAAAAAACCAGAGAAGAGCCCATCTCTTTGCTTTTGATTTCAACTATGTAGGTACTTAAAATGAGGGTAGTTTATGAATTCTAATGAAAAGTTTAGTTAATATAATGAACATTTTCATAACAACTAAAAAACTATTGATAAAATAATTTTTTGCACAGTAAATAATGTATAAAATAGTTTCCTTTGTCATTTAGTTAATAGTTATAATATATTTATTATCTCACTTTTAATAAATCTCTAAAATTTTGTACCCAGCCTTCAAAAATTGTTTATAACAAATCCAATGAAATTTTCTAATGAAATTATGAAAACTAATGAATCAATTTTAATGAATATTTTCATTAATGCTGTGAATCTTCATTCATGGAACGTAATTTTTCATTCGGTTAATGAAAATTATCTAATGAATGGGGTTCATTGGAAATATGAAGCAAATATTTTTCAGTGTACGAGCACTACCCTGCAACTCAGGTGAATAATAAATATAACCTATTAGATTTATTGAAAAGAAATAATAAATCCTCTTTTATTTTATTTCTTTTCCCCACATCATTATCATTAACTCAACCCGAGTTAATCATATTTCCAATTCTGCTTTGCATAAAGCAGAGTTGGTTAACACAAAAGTTTGCTTTTAGCACTCAAAAAGCAGCATTTTTGTTTAATTTTTATTTTTTTCTTCTAAATTTTCGTTTTAACGGTATTTTATTTTCGATATTTCGACAACAACTTGTTATCATCCTCAGGAAAATTAAAATGTTATAAAAAAATATTTATTAATTTTTTATAAGATTTGAATTTTCCGTTAAACCCTTTTTATAAAAAGCAAAAATCAATCAAGATCTTTAGCTGGAAATTTTTTTGTTTTGTTTTTTTTTTTAACTTTATTATTTTATTTATTGAATCTACATAAAAAATGTAATGACAATAAGTATTCAAATCTTAATACTAAAAAAAAAAGTCCTGCCAGTGCTGGACAAAAATTTATTTTTATGCGAATATTATTTCAGAATTCAGTCATCTGTTTAGAGCTCTAATGGTAGCCAAAAAATCCCTCCTTCTCAGACGGGTATGACCACCAAAGTTAAGAATATTAACTGCAAGAGGATTTGGATGGAATTCAAGTTTGTTAATATATCTTGTCGCGTACTTGACAAATTCAGATTTCACAAAAGGTACGTTCAGATCTGCGTGAATTCGTGAGTTTTTAACGTACCATGGAGCATTTGTAATTCTACGTAGAATTCTATTTTGACTTCTTTGAATGTTTTCAATGTTGGATGCCGAGGCTGTGCCCCATAATTTGAATAGCACCATATTGGCTTTAGAATCGAGTTGTAAAGCAAAAGTTGACAATCAATCTTCAAGGTCGAATTTCTGTCTATTAGCCAGTTAATTTGCACTGCTTTCAATTTCATTTGCGTTACTTTTGCCTCGATGTGCGTCTTCCATGTTAGTCTACGGCCAAAATGAATACCGAGGTATTTGACTTCACTGTGTTGAGGTATTACTTTATTGTTAATAGTAATGGGTGAGCATGTTCCTAGACGCAGTGTGAATGTAACATGGGCACACTTTTGTTCATTAACCTTGATTTTCCAAAGCTTGAGCCATTTCTCTAGTTTGTCGATATGTTCCTGTAAGTTTATTGATGCTTGCTGGTGGTTACTATGTATGCTAAGGAATGCTGTGTCATCTGCAAATGTTGAAGTGTGAATGTTGGTGCTTGTCGGCATGTCAGATGCGTAGATCAAATATAAGATAGGCCCTAATATGCTGCCTTGAGGAGCTCCAGCTTCAATAGTCTGGGCGGGGCTTATGAAATCGCCTTCTTTTATTATAAATTGGCAACAATATAAATAGCTTTCCAGGTAAGTTAAGTTTGCACGTAAGTTAAACTTTATTTCATGCATTAAGCCATCGTGCCATACTTTATCAAAAGCTTGTGAAACGTCGATGAATAAGGCAGAGCAATATTTTTTATCTTCAAATGCCTTTCTTATGACGTTAACTAACCTGTGTGTTTGCTCAATGGTGCCATGTTTCGCTCTAAAACCAAAATTTAGAAGTGTAAAAATTTAGAAAATTTAGAAGTGTAAAATATAAACAAGATCAAATAAAAATAGTATTTAATTATTATTTTTATTTATTTTTTTAAAATACAACACTAATTGCCGCGATCAATAACTCTTGATCAAATAAGACAGGAAAAAAGCTGTTTCGCAGCAATATGAATTTTATATTAAGAGGATTAGCCAGGCCAAAAACTTGTTATACTGTTTCTATCCTCATTTCCTATGCTTTACAGTCATAAAAACACCGTCATAACTGTGAGGTATTTTAACATCAATGTAATGCCAAATGTCCTTATTTTTTACCCCATGACAGTTTTCATCGCTGTGATATCATCTATTACATCAGTTGCTGTTATAATTATTAGCGACAATTATGACAATTATTTCATCAATGAAATGTCATACTGGCATCATGGGAATGCGTTATCGGAATACGTTTGATGTGAGCATATGATCAAAGGCCTTTAATACCAAAGACAATTGATTTACATCAGCAACTGCCTTGTCGGCCTAATCTGATGATGGACCAACTGCACGGGGTGTATTATTCACGATTCAGCAGCGCCACTGTGTGGCTTGCAAGGCTCACACAGCTCGAAACTTTTTGCCATCAGTTTGTAGCCATATAGATAAACCCATGGCTTATAGTTTGCGCCTTTTAATTCTTCCTGCAGGCAACTTCCCAGCAGTCAATAAAAGACAAGGCTTAATGAGTTGGTAGGCCAAAGTCCATTCAGAACATTAGCCCTAACAAACTCACTTATCTAACTTTTTTCCCTGCTACCTTACAGTATAGGTATCTATTGCCAGACAACAGTACCTCGGAGGGTTGTTAGTCCCCAATAACTAGCATGCACTAAAGTTATCAGGGAAACTAATTCCCCTTCCTGCGATTTTAGCTTTAAACCACAGCCAGAACTTTTCAGCCGAGGCAAGCACCTCAACCATGCTTGATGGTGCTTATCATGGGGCAGATTTTATTCCCTTTTAAGGGTTTCCGAAGTCCAACACAACATAAGTCGGGCGGCATCCTAGAGATTTATTTGTTACAAAACAAACGAGGGACTCCTCCCCAGAAAGCAGAGTGCCCTTGATTGGTGTACTCTAAGGTGGAACCTACTCCCCTGAGGGAGGGGGGTTTTTATCTTACAGCTAAACTACTTGTTGCTAAATTTATGGTACGTCTTTACAAATGAATGAACCAAACCGATTTTACGCTTTCTTCGTATATAATCGCCGTTTGACAGCTACTGGTCTGCCCAGATTGGAACGGAGCCACCACCAGCGGCCAGCGCATGCTGATTTGGAAGTATATGAATGTGTGTTGTGCAATAGGTGGAATGCCTTGCGATTTGGCCGTAAATTCTTGAGAATGTCAACAAAGAGCAGAGAAGATCTAGTTGAAAAACGCCGATATTTTGTTAACTGACACTGACTGATTTTATTAAGATAGACAAGCACAGGAAAACAGTTCTCAATCGTCTGCAGTGTCAACAGTTCGAAGTGCTAAAGCCATCGTTGAAGCAATCCGCTCACTTGCCCAATCCGCACTTGCAGCACCTATCGCCTACTTTACCTTATTCACATTTTTCATTAAAGATAGTACATATCCTAGCACAGAGATCATATGAGAGTATTTTGTTATCAAAATTGCGAAATATTAAAAAAAAAAAAAAAAAAAATAGATGCCATATTGATAAAAATAAGCAATATTTTTATAAAATTTTCTGCGAAAAGGATTTTTGGCGGATTGATAATTCAAATTGCAAAGCAGAATAATTTTTACATTTAAGGGAAAAACCCTTAAATGCAAAAATTATTGAGTTGAAAAAAATTGTTGTTAATATGTAAAATTTGCAAAACATACTTAACAAAAAAAAAAATTGTTAAAGAAACAACAACTCTTCACTGTTATGTGATAACCTTTCAAATTTATTTATTGAATAACAATAAAAAATTATAAGTAGCTTGTTTTTCATGTTTCCCAGCTATCTATATGTCGACATTTCATAGGAGCTACCCATGGAAAACAAGCAATTTATAATTTTTTATTGGTATCAATGTTAGAAGCTTAGAGTATAAAAACCCAATTTATTGAATAACAATCAAAAATTCGGAAAACTTTTTATTAATTGCATTTTATTAAGAGATATTTCCAAAAATTCAATATTAATAATAATTTAATTAAGTCAATACAAATTTGATTAAATTGAAGGTTTTTTTTATTAATAGCATAACTTGATTGAAAAAAAATCTCATCTGTTTTTTTCTGTGTAGGGAAATGTCTTGAAAACATTGTCGATCACAAATGTCATTGATACTAACTTGGACAACTGGGTAAGTTTTAAGGCAGAATTAAGGCCTCATTAGTTTTTACTTTCAGTTGCCGTTCTGTGACGTTCATTTCTGTAGTAAATATTTTACAATTAATTTTTCTATGAAAACGTTCAGCTGTTTTCTACAGTAAAGCAAAAAAGAAAAATATTGGAATTAAGATTTTTCGTAAAAATTGTTTTATTTAAAAAAACAAAAAAAAAAAAAAAAAAACAATTTAAGTACTTAGAAATGGTGACAAAACAGCCAACTTTTCTCTAACGATCTGCAGAATTTACGACATTTCTTATACAAAATATAATGTTTATTTGCTAAAATTATATTATTTTGATCATTCATAGTGGCTTAATTGATTAATATACATTAAATATAAAAAATTTTTAATTAAAACAAATTATTTTAGCTTTCGATAAAAAAAATTTGTATTCATATGACTAAAAAAATTAATTTTTCCATGCCAGAAAAAAGTAAAACATACACATATCTGGCTGTCACTTAACGTTGAATTCTATTTTCAACAAATTAGTCCGCAACAGAACGTAAAAGTAAAAACAAACCATGTACATATAGTTTATATTGAACAGAAACACAACAGCTGTTTCGGAACGGAAAAGAACGTACAAACTAATTCTGCCTTTAGTTTGTAAGTTCTTTTCCGTTCTGAATCAGCTGTTTTGTTTCTGTTATATATAAACTATATGTACATGGTTTGTTTTCACTTTTACGTTCCGTTCTGTTACGGACTAATCTGTTGAAAATAGAATTTAACGTTAAGTGACGGTCAGATATGTGTATGTTTTACTATTTTCAGGTGTGGAAACATTAATTTTTTTTTAAATGTATATAATTTTTTTTTGTCAAAAGCTAAAAATATTTGTTTCAATGAAAGATTTGTAAAAGTTAATCACCCTTATCGTAAATAATTATTCACTCTAAATTGTTTCACTTTTCACTTAATGATAATCATGAATAATTCCCATAAAATATTATTTAATGGTAACTCAGTTGCACTAAGAGAAAAAACTTCATTCCATGTATGAATTTCGTTATTAAATTAATGATTTTTTTCATTAATAACGAGCTAATGAAGCAATTCATGTCATTAATGAAAAAAGTTTCACTGTATTATGAATTATGAAATATTAAGCAGAATGAACATATTTCATTAAATTTATGAAGTTTATTCTTAATGCAATGAAAATATATCATTAATAGCCTGACACATATTCATTGCAATAATGAAACCTTTTCATTAGAGATATGAAAATAAATGTTTAATGTGTTTAATGTGTTTTGTTCACTAATTCTATGGCAAAACTTCATTATTATTATGAACACTTTTCATATGTATATCTATGAAACAAAATCACTGATTTTGTTTCATAGATATTTCAAGAGAGTGAGAAGTAGCACGCGCACAAATTATGTAAGTACATGTGTACTTGTATGGACATAACAATGCGTTTACTGCTTAAACTTAAGCTCACTGCTTTAAAATCAAAAAAAGAATGAATTTGCCATGGCAACGAGTAAGAAATGAAAGAAGAATGTTCATGCTATTCATTATGCCATGTCATAGGATTTTTCATTATATACAAAAATTGTATAAATAATTGTTATGATATAAATATGATTTAACAAATATTACTTAACGTGGTTATATATTTAAATGCAATATATAATGACATCTGATATTGTTAAATCTCGTGTATCAAAATATATGCGAAAAATGAAATTTCATAAAATAAATGAAAAGTTCATCCATAAAATGAACACATCAAAATGAAATAAATGTTGAAGAGAGCGAATTCATTCAGGGAATGAAATTTTTCATGCCATTAATGAAAAAAATCATTTATACAATGAAAAACGATCAATGAAAGAGTTTCATAGCCAGAACGAATAACTTTTCTCTTAGTGTGTGAATAATATTCTAAATAATGTTCATGTAAAAAATCCCTTTATCGTCAATATATTTTGCCGTCAAATATTTTCACATTTCCTTATTATTTCTTCATTTTATTTTTACTGGCGAATTGTATTCAACATGTAAGTATTAATTTCTTTTAACTAAAATACACTATCTAATAATAAATTGTCTCAGGACAAGATATGCTAATAGAGCCCAAAGAGATATACTACTCAACTAAATGCAAAATAACAAGTCAATTGCATGAGGTTTTGTAAAATTATGAAAAGGTGTAGTTTCAGAATTGTGAAAATGCCTTACAGATGAAATTAATAGTGCTGGCCTCCAATTAAAAATGTCCGATGGATGAGTTATCCATTGCTCACATGCATAGATGTTGCTCAAAAGTATCTAGTACTTGTGAGAGAACCTTACAGAACGTTGACTGAGCCATTCCAACATCATATTCTCCTGCTACTCCTTTTTGTTATCCGCCTTAAGCAAAGTATCGCAAGCAAGCACTCAGCTTAACTATTGGCGGAATACCAAATGCTTTTTTTGAGGACGGCAAAGAATTTTTAAATACATCTAAAATGTACAAAAAGGCTGCTTTATTTATCATGTAATATTGGCTTAATCTAAGAAGAGCTAAATTATTACGCAAAGTTATTAATACTTACATATGTAAGTTACTTACTGTGTATTTGATAGCTTCATCGCGCAAACCTTGGCGAATAATTTGATGTTGCTTCAATTCTTTGTCTTCCAAATTTTAATTTTTAATATTAGTTTTCAAAAATCCCACAAAACTTATTCTTATTTGAATATATTCAATATAGACTGGTAGCTAATTTTATTTTGAAAACTTTTTTAAGGAATTTCATAGGAGATTCACGATAGCATTTTTCACTTCGAGTGAAATTAAAATTTTTTGTGAACAAAAATTTCACTTACTATTCATGATAGGGGTGAATATAATATTTTCAGGTATGGAAACATTAATTTTTTTTTTAAATGTATATATTTTTTTTTTTGTCAAAAGCTAAAAATATTAGTTTCAATTAAAGATTTTTAAAAGTTAATACATATTTTATCAAATAAGTAACTGTGAATTATCAAAACAATATTATTTTAGCAAGGAAAAAATTTTATTTTGTATAAGAAGTGTCATAAACTCTGCATATTGTGAGAAAGAAATGGACTGTTTGGTCACCATTTCTAAATTATTAATGTGTTAATTTTTTTTTTGTTTGTTCACACAAGATAATATTTATGTACATATATAATTTTTTTTATTTATGCTCTACTGTAAAAAACAGCTCAATATTTTCACGGAAAAAGTAATTGTAAAATATTTGCTATAGAAATGAACGTCACAGAATGGCAACAGGAAGTAAAAACTAATAAGGCCTTTTTAATCAGCAATTACGAAAAAAAATGGAGTTTTATTGTCAAGAAGTTCAATTGACAGTTGGTTTTACTGAAAAGGATTGTGGAATCACTTGCAGGTAAGAAAAAACTTTTGGTTTCCATTCACATAGATTTTCTTGTAATTCCTTTTTTAGGGATATAACTTTTTACTGCGTGAATACAGAAACGAAGGAAAGTTGTATAATTGTGTTCATCAGTCTATGATGAACTTAATATTTTGCTTTCAATACCTGAGCAATTGTTCCACTCTCGAGTTTAGTTTTTATAGACTCAAATCAACAAAATATCAACACTAAGTACACTCGTTTTTGCGAATATATTTTCGACGACATAATAATGCCTACTGTAAGCGATTTTTTTTTTTTTTTTTACTTAAAGGTTTGTCGTTTTTTTGTTTGCTCTGCGCAACTTTATTTACACTTTTGTTTTTCATGAAATGTAAAATCATGATCATACAGCAAGAATTCAATACGAAAAGAAACCTCATTTTTTTTTGTTGTAGTTATTTTGTGGCAGCCACCAGAAGGCTGTTGATTTGAGGTTTTTTTCTAATTTTTTTTTTATCACAATTTCAAAGCAGGCATTATTGTCTTTTTTAGTTAATAAAGTCTAAATAAACAATGCAACTTGTTCAAAAAAAATATATTTATCCAAAATGTTATTGTTGTTGCAGTTTCATTCTACGTATTTGTTTACTACTCGTACCAATAATAAACTTTTGTTATGCAAATCAACAAATTTTTAGCGCTGTCGTTTTGCATTTGTTTTTTCTCTCTCAATGCAACAATTTTTTCACGTATTTTTTATTTTTTTATTTATATTTTTTGCATTCAACACATTTAATATGCAAATATTGTTATTTTCAAAGTTTGGAATAGAAAAAAAAATAAATTAAGGGGGAAACACAACAAAAACATTTTTAAACTACGTAAGTTTCTTCTTAATATTTTTTTTTGTTTGTTTTTTTTTTTAATTTTTATTTGTGTTAAATAACCCAAAATTACATGTCATAATATTATTATGCAAATTTTTGCTTAAAAGTTTAAAAATATTTTTTCTATAATTTATATGTATTATTTTTATGGCGGAATTTGCTTTTTTGTAAATAAATTTATGGTGCAGACACCTCAGACATTTATCATTACAGCTGGCAAAAAAAAGGCAAAATATTAAGAAAAACTGCATTAAATTAAGCAACATTTTAGTGCGTGTCTTAATAATGGCTTTTATTTTTTATACTTTTTAATTTGTCTCAAATTTTATTTTCCCAACTCATAAATGCTTCACATTTTTTGCAAGTTCTTTTTTCTTTAAGCCAACGAAATTTGTTGTTACTTTTGGCGATTAAAATTTGCAATATTTTATTTATCACATGGCACAGCATGCTATTCAAGTGTAAAAATTATGAAAAATTGCATTTTCCTTAAAGTATTAGAATTCATAATAGAATTAAAAAAAGGTGGTTTTAATTCGTCATTAAGGAAAAACAATTTGTAAGCACCCTACATGGGGTAGTATAGGCTAGCAAGCTTAAAGTTTTCTGTTAAACATAAGATGCTATTCTCAAACTCGTGAGAAAGCCAAAAATCGATGCCTCTATTCTTACAGCCTGCCTACCAGAGATCTGCAACTGGTGCCTTTGGTAATGATCTAAGTACACCCGTCTTAAATCGGCTTATAGTTAGCTTAAAATTTTCTGTTAAACATAAGATGCTATTCTCAAATTCGTGAGAAAGCCAAAAATCTATGCCTCTATTCTTACAGCCTGCCTACCAGAGATGTGCAATCGGTGCCTTTGGTAATGATCTAAGTACACCCGTCTTAAATCGAGTTATAGTAAGCTTAAAGTTTTCTGTTAAACATAAGATGCTATTCTCAAACTCGAGAAAAAGCTAAAAATCCTTGCCTTTAGTCTTACAGCCTGCCTACCAGAGATCTGCAAACGGTGCCTTTGATAATGATCTAAGTACACCCGTCTTAAATCGAGTTATAGTAAGCTTAAAGTTTTCTGTTAAACATTCTCAAACTCGTGAGAAAGCCAAAAATCTATGCATCTATTCTTACAGCCTGCCTACCAGAGATGTGCAATCGGTGCCTTTGATAATGATCTAAGTACACCCGTCTTAAATCGAGTTATAGTAAGCTTAAAGTTTTCTGTTAAACATTCTCAAACTCGTGAGAAAGCCAAAAATCTATGCATCTATTCTTACAGCCTGCCTACCAGAGATCTGCAATCGGTGCCTTTGATAATGATCTAAGTACACCCGTCTTAAATTGAGTTACGGTGTGATAGACCACTAGAGTTATGTTGTTCGTGAATGAACGGTTTAAATTGAATGCATCATCTCATTTAACGAAGTGAGCCGGGCGTTGAACTGACCACTTTTTATCCAATAGTGAGCGGTTCAATTTGGATAGCTTTCGTTCAAATATCTTTCGTGCTTTTTATGTTATGATCTTTTGTTTTTGTTTTTTTTTGCGGCTGCTTTTTTGTATAATTTTAAATTATCTAAAATAAAACAAAATAAAAAAAATAATCAAAATTAGTCCTACCTAGATGGTTTTTATATGAAATTATTTTTTCTTTTTGAAAAATGATCGGAAAATTGTAGTGTTGGCAGCGTGCCGTTCGTAAAAATGACCGATTGAACGAAATGAGCCTTTTTTTGATTGAACGAATGTGGCCAGTCGCTAAAAGGAACGACCCAACACAGCTCAATTGGCCACCGCATATTACTTGACAAGTTATGTTTTTCTCTCGTTAGAGCTTATGTCTGTAAACTAGACTATAAAGACTTAAACATTTACAGTCGTATTCATAAAAAAACACTTATCAGCATTTTAACAACTTTTTAGTTTTCAGCAAAAAAAAAAAAAACACATTTTACAAAAACGTATTCATAAACAGCATTTTATTGAAATTTTCTATTTGATACTGGCAACGCCATCATATGCAATTCTCATCTGAATCATAAGCTACGTATACACGGTTGTCAGATCTTACAATATTGCCAGTAAAATTGTCTGAAAATGTATTACAATCGTGTGATCTGCCAATTTTTAACTTACAACGTTGTCAGAAAAACCATTGTCAATCAATTGTAAGACGACAATGTTGACAGGCATCTGACAACCGTGAGAACACTCTTTGTCGGCATTGCCAGATAATTGGCTGGTATTGTAAGCTTAGTTTTAATTGTCAGATGTATAAAATTAATGCACCTGACAATAGCATCATTGTCAGAAAAAAGTTTGATGGGCAACACTGCCAAACAGATCGTTGTTGATATACATAAGTGGCAATGCCTTACAACATGTCTGGCAATTTTTTTCATCTAACAATCTGACAACCGTATGAACTGACAATTTTTGTTGTCAGATGAATTATTTGTCAGACCATAGTCTGACAATGAAATTGTAAGATTTTCTTACGATCGTCTGAACACACAATTTACTTCTGCGGGACAATTTTTCATTGTCACCGCATTGTCAGCATGTTGCCAGATCTTACAATATTGTAACATCTGACAACTGTGTGTACATAGCTATAGTGCCGCGATAAAAACGGTTATTGATTCACATAGTAGTCATGTAAAGAAATGTCTTGTATTGTTTTTTTATGAAAATCAACTTTAAAACAAATAAATAAATGTTAACTCCATTTTGCCTTTCAATTGAATAGCAAAAAATACTGAGTCGGAAAAGTTTTACTTTGATTGATTCCTTTTGCTTACGCGTAGGAAAAAATATGAATAAAAAGCATTTTTAATATATCGTTTTTTTTTACACATCACTGTTGTACATGGCATTTTATTAACGTATATTATTGTAAAGAAACAAAATGTTAGTAATAAATAAAATAAAAAGATTGAACAAAATATAAAGCGTAATTGCTTATCTGGAATCCAAATTAAAATAGATAACTTCTTTCCCTGAAAGTTTTCTGTTGCCAGCTATACAAAACTTGGAGCATATTTTCTATTAAAAAACACACAATTATTGTTATCAAAGGCAGCGGATTTCTGATTAATAAATTTTTAGCCTGCAGTAAAAATTTTATCAACATATAAACAAACAATAACTAAAAAACACAAACATCGCCTTAAAATTGCCTTAATAATGGGTACAATCAGTTTAAAAATGGTTGACTTAAAAAACTACTAAAAAGAACATTTTAACGTAAAATACGTTTATGAATATAGTTTTATCGAATTTTCCTTAAAAATGTTTTGAACGGCTGTTTAACTTTTTTATGAAGACGGCCGTTAGACGACAGCAGATGGGATGTTACAACAGTGCTCGTAACATTTTATGCTACATCATTGCTTGTTGTTAGTATATATGTATAATAATTACCCAGTGAAGTTTTTGTCACATACATCTTCGATCTAAGGCCATTGAGAATGTAAGCGTGACCTACCCGAAGTCTGTATACAATTCCTACTTTCATTTACACAGCGATGGCCTAGGCCGTAAGATGCACCCCACACTGTATACATTGTAAGCGAAGATTGGATAAGTCCAAAATACTGTATATAGTATTTGTTTTCTTCTTTGCTTCTTATGTACGTTTAATTTAACAATATAGAAGAATATATAGAGTAGAAAAAAATAGTGATCTGAATCCGATGCTAGTTGTTTGTTGTGCTCAATATGTTTATTTCCATTTTTTTTTTGTTGACACAATCGCTTGTAATAACTCGTGGACTGCTGGGTTGCATCTTACGGCCTAGGCCATCGCTGTGTAAATGTAAGTAGGAATTGTATACAGACTTCGGATGGGTCGCGCTTACATTCACAATGGTCTTAGGTCGAAGATGTATGTGACAAAAATTTCACTGGGATGTTACAACGGTGTTCGTAACACTTTATGCTACATCATTGCTTGTTGTTAGTATATACACGTAGAAGAAAAAATATGACTGATATCACAATATTTTAAGGGCAAAATACTGTTGTTGAATTATATAGTTGAATACAACCACATAATATTGTTTCAAACTGAAATTTTTTTTCAAAATTAAGTACAGTCATGAACCAAAAATTATACGTTTTAACCATATATTTGGTAAAACTCGTAATATTTGTTTCACGACGAATACTGTTATAGTAAAAATTAATATTTAACTGTCATATCCAACCATATAATATTATCATCCTCACCCATATTATTGAAAAATTTTAAATTCTATTTTCAGTATCAATCGTACTAGTGTTGAATGTGACAATAATATATGATTACATAATAAATGCACATACACATGAACACACTCATAATATCTATAAAAAAAAAATTTGTGTTTAATCTATTTTTTCTATTAATATTTTGAAAACTATATTACAAATTATCGAATTATTAAAATTTTTTGTGCAAAAAAATTTTTGATTTATTTCACTCTGGTTTATACACGAGTACATATCTGTAAAAATAAAATTCAAATACATATATAAATGCATTTGCTCTTACACTAACCTTTTTATTCCCAAATCGTTATTTTTATAACAATTTTTAGCAATTAATTTACATTTATATAGACTTATTTCAAAATTAAAAATATTATTATTATTCAAAATTAAAAATAAAATAAAAATATGTATACATACATAAAAATATGTATGTTTTGATGATAAATCTAAGATTGTGTTGTTGGTTAACTAGACGCCGTTCAGAGGAAAAACTGGGATCGGTCACTCCATAAATATTTTTCCAAACACTCATTGGTTTCCAATGTGCATTTAAAATTTTTTTTGGAGACGAAAGTTTTTTCTCTACGATGCATCCACGTAAGCCATTTTCATTAAGTCGCCGTCGAAGAGTTCTAGATTATATATGGATACCATATGATGACTCGAATTCAACATTTAGCTGTTTAAAGCTTTTAAATCGGTAAGTTTTAGAGGCCTTTATTATTATTTGATCGCCTCTGGCTGCGGTTTTGCGGTATTCAGAGGCCCTGGTCACATTATTTGAGTTCCCAAATTTATCAAAATGGTTTATTGCTGTATAAGTTTTTACTCTAGAGCAAATAAGTAATGGAGAAAATGCATTCACCGTCTTCCTGGAGCCCCATTAATCTAATGACTACCTTTCTTTCTTCTTTGGAGCAACTTGATCTCTTTCCCATACCTAGTGGCTTATATTGGTATACATTTTTGCTTGTATATACAATTTTTCTGATTAAAACATTACCTGTCAACAAATTTTCACAAAAAACTAAATTATTTATTTAAACAGCAGAACTGAAAATGTTTTAATTATGTGTCCACTTAAAAAATACCTTTTCTCTAAATAATGACTAAATTTTTTAAGAAAATTGAACAAAAAATAAATATAAAGATAGAATCAAGTGCAAACGAGATCAAACTTATCTTTGTAGTGGAAAAGTTCCATTGCAATAAGAATAGATCATATAAAATACCCAAAGGATGAAAAACCACATTTATGTTTTAACAAAGCTAACCTGTTGGCTGAAATTTTTGCAAGCAACTCCTGCTTGCCGGAAAGCAGTCAACCACTTCCCGAGCTCGGAAGAGTATCTGTAACTATGCCAAAGATGTTTTTCCGGGCACGATCAGTTAAAAGGGTTTTGGCAGACCTCGACATAAATAAAACTCCTGGACCGGATGGCATTCCAGCACTGGTCTTGAAGCAGTGTTCTTCTACGCTTGCGCGTCCATTAGCACGCCTCTTCAGTTTACTTTACCATTTTGGTGAGTTTCCATCAAGCTGGAAGGTTGCTAATGTAACACCAATACCCAAAAAGGGTGAGGCAAATAACCCTGAAAATTACCGCCCAATTGCAATTTGCTCTACACTGTCCAAAGTAATGGAAAGCATGATCAACCATCACCTTATGAGGTATCTAGAGTCGCATAAACTACTTTGTGATCGTCAATATGGATTTCGTAAGGGTCGTTCTACTGGCGATCTTATGGCATATCTTTCAGAGAAATGGTGTCACTCAATCCATCATTTCGGTGAAAGTAGGGTGGTGGCTCTGGATATTTCAAAAGCGTTTGACAGAGTGTGGCATGGTGCACTACTGGCAAAACTTACTGCTTTTGGTGTCGGTGATGACTTCTCTCGGTTTATATCGAGTTTTCTCAGAGACCGCACTATACGAGTTGTTATAGATGGGGTCTCATCAAACGAGTTCAAGATTAATTCAGGGGTTCCGCAAGGCTCCGTTCTTTCTCCTACCCTATTCCTTATTTTTTTAAATGATCTTCTCTACCAAACTTCCAACCCTATCCACTCTTTCGCAGATGACAGCAGCATTTGCCTCTCATACTCTTTTAGCTATAGGCCCAGCCTATCAGAGATCGCTGCCAAGAGGCTAAATATGAATGACCTTCTATTAATCTCCGAATGGGGTCGTAAAAACAGAGTCGCCTTCAACGCTCGTCAGACCCAATGTTGCTTATAAACACACAAGCAAACGACCACAAATGCTGCTTCATCTGTACTCATGGATGGTATAAATATTGAGGAATCGGATGCTCTTGATGTTCTTGGAATGAAGATACAGTGTGATGTTCGCTGGACAGAACACATTTTTCATGTCTCTAAAGAAGCATTCAAGTGCCTCGGTTTTTTGAAACGGTGTAAGATGTACTTCACTCCATCCGGCCTCCTTACTATTTATACCACCTACATCCGACCGAAAATGGAATACAACTCTCATGTTTGGGCCGGTGCCTCAAAGTCTATTTTGGGGTTACTCGACCGTGTGCAGGAGAGGGCGAAGAAGCTTATCGGTAACAGTAGGGTATCCAACTCTATTGACTTACTGGAGCATCGACGCAGTGTGGGGTGCGTTACTCTGTTCTATCGTTACTACAATGGATTTTGCTCTGACGAGATTAGGGATCTTGTTCCCGAAACTCGCACATTTTTACGTAGCACGCGCTCATCGTCTAGAGCTCATCCATTTGTGGTCGATTGCCCGGGGAATCGCACTACGCATTACAGAGAGAATTCGTTTTTCAGCCGTACGCTTCGTCTATGGAATAAGTTGCCTGCAGACGTGTTTCCTGTCTGTTATAACGTAGGAAGGTTCAAGTCAAATGTTCACAAACACTCCCTCTTTCCCCCTCCTCATAACCTATCTTCCTAGTTCTGGTACAATGCACTGCATATGTAGGGGTCATCCCCTGAGTACTGGTCCAAGCTAAAAAAAAAAAAAAAAAAAATTACATGTCCACCACTGTATGGACAACAACAATAGTAAGTTCAAAGCACACGTGTTGCTGATACATACATTAAATATGCGTACTTTTAAAAAACATTCTATTACTACACATTACAAAAGCTATTGTTGTGTTTGAATTATTTTTTGAAACATTATTATTGCATTCAACTATATTTGAAATTGATAGAAATGTAAAACTAGAAACGTGGAAACTTCAATACTGGTATATTCATGGAGGATTAAACTATAGTAAAAACGATAATATACTGCTAGTGGCAGCCATACAAATTATGACGGAGCAAATATTAATGTTGCGACAACAATTTTCCAAACTGTTTTTTCTTTGCGTGTATGTATAATAATTATATACATACGTAAATAAACTCTCTTTAACATTTTAGGGTAATTGGAGAATTTCTTATACCGTTTAATTATTTTTCATTTACTAGACTTTTTTAATATTTGTTTAAAGTTTACGGTTAAATTATGTTTTCCATAAAAATATTTGGCGTGTGTATGTTTTTTTTTTTTGCCCATTAGATTATTTTATTTCTTTTTTTGTCTGTTTACAAATTGACAAATCGCACGTTTTATGCTCTTAGCGACAGCTGACTGTAAACATGTCCTAAACCAACTACCAACATTCCCACTGCAACTATCAATTTTTCTACATGAAGTCGTTATTTAATAGTTTTTTTTTTTTTTTTGCTTAACGTTCATTATTATTTTGTTTTTATAATATTTATTAATTTTTTTTTTATAAGTAATTTTGTCAAGAAGCTGACAATTCTATAGAAATATTATAAAATATATGTATGTGATTATAATACATTTGCAGCAGTATTTGTTCAATGGAAAATATGAAATTTGTTTGAGTTGGAGAACACACAGACAGCATGAAAAGTCAGCCAGACAGTAATTTTATAAATTTATGTCATATTTATATACGAGCGCTTATGTTTAGGTTTAAAAAAAAATTCTTTGAGAATTCTCCCTTCAAAAAAAAAAAAAATATATATAATTATTTTTTCAAGAAATGCAAATGGAATATTGACATTTTTTCCAACTCTGGTTTTTGCCACCAGCATACGAGTATTTAGAACTTGCAACAATATTATAACATACTTGTTTTATGTTTGGCTCCATGTTGCCATTGGCTTATTAAAATATCTGTCAAAAGAATCTAGATTTTGTTAGAACTTTATGCTGTTGTTGTTCTGTGTTTTTTTTTCTTTTCTTTGCAACATGTAGCTATGTATTGTATATAGATATGTTTGTTAGTAAGTATGTATACATGTAGCTTTTATATTGTTGCGGTTTCTGTGCCCATAATCTTAACACAAATATCTTAAAAGTAACTCACCATTTAAATGCAGGTGCTTAGCAAAAAACAACAAAAAAAAGTGTTCAAACCTTGCCACACCAAAAGTTAAAAAAAAGAAAAATTAAAATTTTTAACAAAGTGTTAAAGCGTAAAAATGACACGTTATGAATGTTTTACCAAATTACCTTTTCAACTTGTATAAGATTTAAAATACCCTACGGCTTATGAATGAGATAAAATATATTCAAAATTTTGATTTAAAAAAAAAAATTATATGTAAAAAAAACTTGTTTTATAAAATAAATGAGAATTAACAACTTGTAGTTTCGAGATCTGGATTGTGGCCTTTGTTCTTGGTTTCAAATGTTACTTTTCTGCTGTAATTGAAACTGATTTACGCGTAAAGCCTAGTGTTGAGATTGAATGTGCGAACAATTTTCAGCAACATTACTTATTTCGTACGGAATTTTTTTTTTTTATATTGGACCAGTACTCAGGGGATGACCCCTACATATGCAGTGCATTGTACCAGAACTAGGAAAATAGGTTGTGAGGAGGGGGAATGAGGGAGTAGTGTTTGTGAACATTTTACTTGAACTTTCCAACAGACAGGAAATACGTCTGCAGGCAACTTATTCCAAAAAAGAAGTGTACGGCTGAAAAACGAATTCTCTCTGTAATGCGTAGTACGACTCCCCGGGCTATCGACCACAAATGGGTGAGGTCTGGACGATGAACGCGTGCTACGCAAAACTGTGCGAGTTTCAGGAACAAGGTCCCTAATCTCGTCAGAGCAAAATCCATTGTAGTAACGATAGAACAGAGTAACGCACCCCATACTGCGTCGATGCACTAGTGTATCAATAGAGTTGGATACCCTACTGTCACCGATGAGCTTCTTCGCCCTCTCCTGCACACGATCGAGTAACCCCAAAATAGACTTTGAGGCACCGGCCCAAACATGAGAGTTGTATTCCATTTTCGGTCGGATGTAGGCGGTATAAATAATAAGGAGATCGGATGGCGAGAAGTACATCTTACACCGTTTCAAAAAACCTAGGCACTTGAATGCTTCTTTAGAGATATGAAAAATGTGTATCCGATTCCTCAATATTTATACCATCCATGTGTACGGATGAAGCAGCATCTGCGGTCGTTTGTTTGTGTGTTAATAAGCAACATTGGGTCTTACGAGCGTTAAAAGCGACACTATTTTTACGACCCCACTCGGAGATAAATAGAAGATCACTATTCAGTGAATCATTCATATTTAGCCTCCTAGCAGCAACCTCTGATAGGCTGGGTCTATAACTAAAAGAGTACGAGTGGAAAATGCTGCTGTCATCCGCGAAAGAGTGGATGAAAATGCGTCACCTAGAATTTTCTACTATAAAAACAGCTACACGCAAAAAAAAAGTTTTTGGAAAACCATTTGCTGCATCACTTTTATGCTGCATAGACTGTACTGAAGTTGCGGCAAAGCACATCATTTTCTTTAAAGTACATTTACATGGTAATCCAAGTGCTTAGATTTTTCAAAAATTAGTCAAGAATGAAGGTCTTGCTGTATAAAAACAATGTAAATTCAGTATGAGAAATACGGATGCGAAATTTGACAGACGGTAAATCTTTATTTTATAAACAGTTTTGGCTTTTTAATGATCTTAATTATTTTTTCCACATTCGTAATTCTTTTTAACAGCGAAAGTAATATCTGTTTGTAAGAATTTGCAGTCATACATATACCTTACCCATGACAGTATGTGTGTTCAGTTTTATGTACCCTGACGGCAACTCAGTTAGTTTAAAATTAACTTTAAACTAATTTTTTTGCAGCTGATGGTGGGTGACACTTAGATTATTTGCAATGGAGATGTCTGTCTATTTTAACATGGCGATGTCCTAGGAAGTAGTCAATTGTCCGCTTCTGCATTACTTTTCAACTAACTTAAGGTTAGTTTTCTAAAAGTCAACTTTTAATGGACTTATTTATAGCTACTCAGAAGTTAACTGTTCATCAGTGGATTTTAGGTTGTTTTTTTTTAGTTAGTTAAATAACTAACTATCTCTTATTTAACTTCTTACTTGTTAGCTTTAAAAGGATTTCCTAGTTTTTCCTCTATAACGAATGCTTTCGTTCAAAAAAACATACATGCATCTTATAAAAATATCATTTAAAAACTAATACCAAAAGATTTTGACCTGCATATACAAGTATGATAGGTAAAATAAAAATTATTTCTATGTTTTAATTTTTGTAATATGCATGATAATTCCACTCATTATCATTTTACTCTATTATAGAGGCACAATAAAATTTTTAAAAATAAATCCTATCTTTACTAAGAAAATCAGGAGAAGTTGAAATTTCTACTACCGGCTTGAAGCCGTCGTGTATTTAAACACATCGTCTATTAACTTCAAAAAAATTAAATAACTGCGTAGAATAATAAATACACTTTCATTTGGGAAAATCCGCATTACATTGCAGCTAGTTTGTAATTAGGCCAAAAAGTGAATTATTAGTTGATTTTAATTGCATCCGAATACCAACTTACTGGCAAGGTATTTCCTCACTCACACTCAGTAAACGTATTCGTACTAACCGCGGCGTTGCCAGAAGGTTTTTAAAACATCATGTTTTGGCGGTCATGTTTTGAATAAAATATATATACACACATATTTGATTTGCGCGTATATAGTAAAAAATCCGTAAAAATAATAACTTTTATTTATAGATTTTTTTATGAAGCTCATTTTCATCAAATTTCTTTTAAGTTCCTTCATTTAATGTTACGAACACAGATACCAGTAGGACCTCCAGCTAGCTCAAGAAGATCTCAGTGGATTCCAACCCTTTCCCACTGGGTGCTTCTTACATTAAAAAAAATAATAATAATTTCACACAATACAATTTACAAATAAAAACCAATAGATTCAATCCACTTACAATATTTTTTTCCGTGAAACTTCTAAACACATACCCTTTTACACAGGACTAGATCCACAAATCAAGTTAATTGCAACCCCTTGTATTTTATTTCTTGGTTTTAATCCATAACCACAATAAATGCATAGTTACACATACATATCGCTCCTTTATTGCAACATAGTTATATCTAAAAAAATTAGTTTTTCGAGTTAACAATGCCAAAAAGTTGACCAAATTACTTTTAAATGGTTTCTTTTAGAAGATATTTTCTAAAAAATATTTCTAAGACTTGTATGGAAACTAAAAATTTGAAATGTGTTTTTCTCGAAAGAAGCTTTTTTGAGTTATGACTATGTTGCATTAAAGTAGCGATATAACCAATTGTGGGAAAGATTTTGTTTGAATTGAGTTTACTTTTAAATTTTTTCAGCAAAAACAATCTTAAAATCATGGTTGTATATTATTAAATCTGGCAACGGTGATTTCAGTTAATGTTAAATAAAAGGTGGCGCATAATGATGAAACAGAACTAGAACATGACGATTTTCCCCATACATTTTGACATAATATAATGCTAGAGAATGCGGTCGTAAAATAGAATCTAATATATTTTGGCAGTGAATTTTCTTATGCTCTCACTTTGAAGCAGAAAAGCTTTCAACAATATTACCACAGTTTTAATAAATTTCAAAATTTTGTGAGCAAACCAAAGCTTCAAAAGCTTTCACGCAAAGAAAGATACAAAAATAAAAGCTAGACGAATGATACCAACCCATCATCATATAATATTAGAAATATAAAAGAAAAATATTTTTTTACCTAACAAAAAACAATAAATGACGGTTTGTAAAGTTGCGGCCATCGTTTTAATTATGTGCCTGTTTTCTTTGAGAATTGTTTTTGCTTGAAGTTGCGGACGTATTCTGTTTCATCACATATACACAACAAAAGAATTTTATTTGATTTTATGACAACGACATGTATGTATTATTAAGAAAACGATTGGAAGGAAAATAGAAAATACTCAAAATGTTTCCTTTACTAAGCGCTTTTTTGTGGCCATTTCTTTTACTCTTAAAAAAATACACAACATACGAAAGTGATTGAATACATTTTTGATGTATCAAGATTTTGTAAACGAACGACAAGTATAAATACTACCGCATCAATTTTTAAGAGTGTTGAAAATACAGGGATATGAAAATTATTGGGTAAAGAACTGATGGACTTAAGGTTGCGGTGCACCGGTGCAAATCTCTGATATTCCTATCACACTAAAGTTGTATTTTTTGATTCAAGAATAATATTATTTTCATATAAACCTATCAGTTTTTGTGCAGTTTCGTATTATTTGTATAAAATTTTCTTTTGAATCCACGAGCTTTTTACAATTTCATATTCAAACAATTTATTAACTGCTTCATTAAATTTTTTTATTAATAATGAAAAAATATATTTTTCGCATAGCTAAGGATTTAAAGGGTATGAGAAATTCGGCCATTATTTAGCGAAAAAATTTTGCTTGAATAGTCTATCTATAAATATGTACTTTTCTATTCCGCTAAATCTATGACTCGACCGCATACAACTTTTAACTATTATGTTTACATATGACTTCTTGCTGGCAAAATTTTTTTTCGCTCGTTTTGAAAACAATACTTTATTTCATAATAAAACTTAATAAGTAAACATATGCAGAGTTCATTTGTAGAAAAAAAATTGTTTTCCTTTTTTTCTATTTTGCAATAAAAACAACAAACAGTAAATGTTATAAAAAGGCGAGTCTGTGACAATGATAAGATCAAATGCTGGTTGGTTTATTAACAGCATAAAAAATATTTTTTAACATTTGACAAATTTATTAAAATTAACAACTGTATGGCAGAAAAAAATTAAAAAAAAAATTTATAAAAAAAATAATAATAAATACAAAATAATAATATACAAAATAAGAAAATACAAAATAGTAATTAAAAATTGACTAAGGTATTTTTTTTTTTATTAGGTATAAAAATAATTTTGTTTAAATTTAAAAAATTTATAAAGAAAAAAGTTTATAAATAAATATAAAAAAATTACTGAATGTATCCAATATGTATTACTGGTTCAAGTTAAAGTAATTAATTAATTAAAAATAAACTCAATAGTAATTACAGTTAGCAATAAAGTTTATATATATATATATATATATATATATATATATATATATATATATATATATATATATATATATATATATATATATATATATATATATATATATATATATATATATATATATATATATATATATGTACGAGCAAATGCTTGCCAACAAAAAAATCTAAACGGTTTTAAATTTTAATCACATCTATAAAGTTCCCACCATCTCACCATTTGTCTCGAAATACTATTTCTTAGTTATTATATCACTTCCTTTCTACTTAATATTTTTAATTTAAAAAATATCAAGGTCAAATCTGAGTTAGAAAACTTTTATAGCTAGAAAATTAAATTAACTTATCTCACATTCTAATTTCATTTCATTTCCTCTTATTCGCACTCCTGATGCGGGTCACTGGGTTAATTTTATCTTCTCATAATAAATAATACGTATTAAATTTGAAAAGTTGCTTAAAGTTAACTTGCAATTCATAAAAAATATAAATTACTTTATTGTCGGTTAAATGGAAACTCCACCCCACCGCTCTAATTCAAACTGCAAACGGCTACAAAAGCTGCAAAGTCTTTCAATGGTGTTGATTGTAATATTTATCCATAATATTAAATCTTTCTTTTTCATTTATTACACTAAATCATAATTGAGATCAAATGCTTAATGTTGGTGAGTTAGGAAATTTCCCAGCAAAAGTTTATATGAAACGGAAAAAGATGAGAATATAAAAAAATTTGTTAAATCCAAAAATACATACAGTCACTCACATTTAAAGTCGGGCAAACGCATGTAAAAAATTTTAGTCCCAATATTTATAGGCTGACGGAAGAAAAAGTCGTTTTAATTTTGTTTATTTTTTCACGAAAGTTCTTTTATTTAAAAACAACAAAAACAATTTATTCCAAGTTCTTTTATTAAATGTATACGAAGGCTTAACTTAAATAAGGTCACATTTCAGTCTCACATTTAAAGTCGGGCAATTAATAAAAAATTAGCATTATGTGAACATAACGCAAAATTAATATTTTGTAGATCCACCTTTTTGGGTTTCAACAGCTTGTAAGCGGTTAGGAAAAGATTCCACTAATTTTTTGCAAACCTCAGGACTTATATTATTCCACTCTTCCTGTAAGACATTCTTTAGTTGTGGAATTGACGTACACTGCCTGTCCTGCATCTGGCGGCCTAATTCGTCCCACAAATGTTCAATAACATTGAGGTCCGGACTTTGTGCAGGGGTTTTAATAACCTTCGGGCAGTTATAGAGCAGCCAATTCTTTACATCATATGCTGAATGTTTAGGATCATTGTTCTTGTAAAATTGGAAATTAGTTTCAATGCCGAGTTTTTTTACGATTTCTTTTCAATTTTTTCCCAAAATATTTAAATAAACACTCTTATTCATAACACCGTCAATGAAATGCAAATTTCCAACTCCTGAAGCTGCCATGCATCCCCAAACCATAACCGATCCACCACCGTGCTTTACTGTTTTTCTTAAATTCTTGCCTTCCATCTCTTTGTTTGGTTTACGCCATACTTTGCCTCTTCCATCACACCCAAATAAGTTACATTTACTTTCATCAGTAAACAATACCTAAATATTAATAATAAGCCTAATTAAATTTTTATGTTTGTTCCAACTTTCGGTACTCCACAAATCAAAATCTTTGGTCATATATTGACGAGCAAAAAACAAGCTGTTCGCTTTGGTTTTTCTTACTTATAAGAGGTTTTTTCCGTGCCACTCGGCCATGAAAGTCATTCTTGCAAAGAAGTCTTCTTATTGTTTTTGGGTTTACCTCCGTCCCAGAAGCTTCCTTGACCATTGCTGTCAGCTTTGGAGCAGCAATACAAGGATTTTTCTTCACCTGTTTTAAAATCATGCTCTCATCTCTGGGTGAAAGCTTTCTTGCTCGGGCTCCGCGTTTTTTATTTGCTACCAAACCACTTTTTTTTATATCTAGAAATGATATCATGCACTGTAGATTTGCTTTTTTTTATCAAATTAGATATTTCCCTTTCAGATTTTCCATCTAAGTGCAACTCAATTATTATTTTCCGTTCTTTCAAGATGGATTGTTTAATTTTGTGTGGCATTTTTCAAAAAACTTTTATAATCTTCACTGATCGAATGATTGTGTAAGAAGAAATAATTGTTTTGGAGACAAAAGAAAAAAAAAGTGGAAATAACGGTATATTTCACTTTTTCATTGTACAAAACATTAAGTGCCCGACTTTCAATGTGAGACATAGAATTTATTTTTTCTCATTTTGTTATTCTTACATATTTTATAACAGGTTTTTCTGTTAATAAGAGTTTTTATGATAAAACAAAAAAACTTAAACGCATCATCTTTCATCAAAATATAAATATTAAGATCATAAATTTTCGACAATGTTTGCCCGACTTTAAATGTGAGTGACTGTATTTGATTACAAATTGGAAGTTCGCTGAATTAATTTTTGTTTGAGTTCGTGAACTCTTTCTTATATTTATATTACAATTGTTTTCTTTTGCAACTTACTTCACTGCGAAACGTATTATCAAAATTGGATTTTCCAATTGCAAAGCATTGCCGTTGCGTTGCTGCCGCAAATGTTATAGGCTCTACTTTTTGAAATTCTCTTGCTATAATATTTGCTTTATATATTTCACAAGGAAGGCAGTATTTTGTATAGTTCTATAAAATCTAAAGGCTAATATTGAGTTCATTATTTCGTGCGAAATTCTTTCAAATTGCATAGAAAAGTGTTTAGTACGAAATATCTGCGAAATAAGTTTAGAAATGTAGTACTGAGTTTTTAAAGCGAAAAACACACAATATGTATCCGCAACATGTTTTCAATTAAAATTGTTTCTGAGAATATTTGTTTTACAGCTGCGAAATAACATAAGCAAAGCTTTTTTCTCACGAAGTACAAACATATATACTGAAAAATATGTTGCTGAAAATTTTTCGCACATTCAATCTCAATACTAGGCTTAAAGGCTAATTTTGAATTCATTACTTCGTGCGAAATTCTTTCAAATTGCATACAAAAGTGTTTAGTATGAAAAATCTGCGAAATAAGTTTAGAAATGTAGTACTGAGTTTTTAAAGCGAAAAACCCACAATATGTATCCGCAACATGTTTACAATTAAATTTGTTTCTGGGAATATTTGGTTTTTCAGCTGCGAAATAACATAAGCAAAGCTTTTTTCGCACGAATTACAAATATGTATACTTAAAATTAAAAAAGAAACATGAATAAGAGAAAAAATAGACAACACTGAGTACATCTCAATTTTTCCGTACGAAATAAGTAATGTTGCTGATCATTTTTCGCACATTCAATCTCAATACTAACTAGGTTTAACAAATAAAATAAAAAATAAAAATAATAATAATAATAATAATTCTTTTCTGCTCCATTTTGTCCGCTTTCTTTACTTCACGCTGCACACATTTTACTGAAATTACAAAATTTAGCGCTAATCAACACAATTAATTTGACGAACATCAACATGTTTTTTTGAAAATTAAAAGTGTTTGGTTTTCGTGCAACACTGTACATAATATGTACATATATAGTATATAGTGTATTTTATACAAATCTTTTTAGACATATCCACATTCGTGTCTCATAAACATCACATAAACCTTGAACTCGTTTCTCAAATGTATTCTAAATATCTAACTTTCTGAAAATTATCTCTAGTAAACAGATTTACTCCTAAGTCTGAGCATAATGTGCATGTGGCCAGTATATACTCGTAAAATAATCTAACTTCAGTTATAATTGTGCGGCCCCTTTTATTTTAAAATCTCTTCAAATAGTTTGCTGGTCTTTTTAAATTTAACAATTACTATTTTACAATTTCTTGTTCATCTCTTTCACTGCCTATTCCCAAAGTGTTTAAGATTAAATATTCTGCATAATCTTGTTTCTAAATTATTTGAGTCTTGCCGCTTTTTTTTCAATTTTTCGTATTTTGTACGAAAATGTTTATAAAAAAAAGAAACCTAACAAATACACCAATTGGCTTATAAATAATTTTTACTCACCCTCCTTTATAATCAATAAACAAACCAGTAGTTATTGTATAATAAATATTTTATGCTGGACTAACTACGAATACAACCTGCCTAAATTGCAAAAAAAACTAACAACAAAATTATAAAAAAAAATTTTCAAAATATACTAGAGCCTGAAAAACTGGCGTTGATATTGCTGGTGACGCAGTCAACGCCACTGCCACTACTGCAGTTGTTCTCGTTGTTCTTGTTATTGTTTATTATGTAGAGTAATGCCAAATAATCCCCAAGGCACTTGTTTCGCACCTTAACGCAGCATTAACGGTGGCAATCGTAAGAATTAAATATTAAAAACCATAATTGAGATTCCATGATATTATTTTTGCTCTGCTCTGCTCTGGCAACATGTTGCTAAATTTTGCTTGAAACAAAGGAATCAGTTTTGTTGCTATCAAGAGAGGGAGAGAGAAAGAAATGTGAAGAAAACTTAAATAGATGTTATGAATTGGAAAGTGTATTAAATTCTTAAATAATTTATATGGTCATTTGAAAAACACATAAAGAAATATTGTAATAAAGTATATTAGATTATTTATGGGAGCAACGAGAGCAATTTTAAGACCTTCAAGAACATGAAAATATTAAAAGAACCATAAGTTTTTTGTTGGTTTTTGTAGTTTTGTTTATTTATTATTTTTGGTATTTCTAGAGTTTTATACATATATTTTTTAAATTTTCTGGAGGAAGCACTATTGGGATGCGGAACTAGATCGGGATTTCATTTTTTTAAAGTAGTTTGTTATGTGGCTTTCAATGGCATCGATGATAGCTAGTATAATGCTGTTAAACTCTTATCTAATATACGAGGATACTCTTTTTTTACTCAAGCTTTATAAACGAATGTTCCTTAAGAATACGTACCAATGACGATATATTAAATTAATACTTGCATTAAATATTTGGTATTAGGATGAGCAGTTTAAGCAGACGTACAAAGACAGAATTTTTTTTAACACGCTTATATTAGCTTCACTTGTATGTTTACAACACTTGAAACCTATGCAATATAAGTGATTATTACATATGAAAGTATATAAATCGGTATATACAGTATTGTCACTTTAGTGCGAAAGTTGCAGTTGCCATATTGCTTCCAGAGAAATAAGGGATTTTGGAAATTCACGAAGCCGATTTTGGAAACTAAAAAAAAAAAAAAACAGCTTGGAACATGCGTCTAAATTATGAACGGTCATTCGCTTTAGTGCGAAAATTGAAGTTGCCATACTGTGTCGGGGGAGCGGAGGGTTGTTTTGAAGTGGAAAATATTTGCTTTGCTCACCGAATCGGAACCGGGTATTCATATTCGGTACGCATTTTGGCGGTGAAATCTGTATCTGAACTATTAACGGTCATTCGATTCAGGGCGAAAATTGAAGTTGCCATATTGTTTCGGGGAAAGTGCAGATTTTTTTGCGATTTCTTAAGCCAATTTTGGGAATTCAAAAAAAAAAAAAAAAAAAAACAAACTCGAAACGCGTTATACAAATAATTATCTAGTTATATGGATATTTAGTTTAATAACGAAGCGTATGTTGTAGTTTTTTAAACTATATTAACTTTTATAATGATCCTAAGTTTGACACCTACTGAGTAGTTTAACAGCTCCAAGCTAGTTGTTCCCCAGCTAAAGTCTATAATAATTTTTTTTGTCTTCTTCAATCCAAATTTGTGGTGATCACTGCAATTAGTTATTATAAAAATTATTCATAATTTAAGAAAGGAAATATTTCATTACATACTGTTAAGAATTTATATAATTTATAAGCCATAGTGCAATCTGTTGATCTCATTGTTATAAATGTGCATACACATTCTCATTTACACATATGACACAAACAAACTTGCATTATCTAAAGAATGCAAAGTTCCTACTAAATCAAATATAAATAATTTTATTGTTGTTGTTGCATTCTTATTGTTTCGCAAGCATCTGTGTATGTGCATTGCAGTTGTATTTGTATATTTCAGTCTAGAATTATCATGAGTGATATAGAAGTTAATAAAGAAGTATAAATAGCAGCGCTTTATGGCACTAAGTATACTTAATAACTCACAAATATTTTAATTTGACTTATCAAAATAAAACTTTAAAATTCAAAACAAACTTTTTGGAGGAATACTAAATAAATTCTAATGCTATATGTGTATATGGTTACGTTTTTACCTTTCAAAACGCTTTGTCGATTCTTCACTTGGAAGTGGAATAGTGACACTGACACTTGTTCATTACACAGTACTTAAATACTTCCCACTTTTATTTAGTCTTAATACCACTATGTATTAACACACTAGACTTGCCCAGTTTTCTGACTTAAGATTGTCTTATACAAGCTATAAAATTCAGCGCTTCTTATGTCGAATATCTGGGTATATAGTTATTAAGCGGACAATCATCGTAAAACAAAATATTGAAACGGAGTGATTTGTTGACGATAGAAAGGGAAACTAAATAATAAATAACAGATGTGGTACTAATTTGCATGGGTATATCCTTTAAACGTGCGGAGGACGTACTTCATGGTATAAAGTTATCTGCAGCCAACAACTACTTGATATTCATTAAAGTCTAAAGAGCAACTAATTTGATGATCGTTATGGAAAAGTTAAGAAAGCATTAACCACTTGTATGACTTCGTGGTTATAACCCAGACTTTTATACAGTACAAAAAGTGTTTTCTAGTGTGGGTGTGAGGGCTTTGTACCAGCTGAATTTTGTGTGCTTTACTCGCGGGCATAGAAAATGCAATTTTCGGCCGACACTGTAGTAGAAACATACTGATATTGATTCTAGCTTTTCGTCTTATCAAGTCAATAATTTCTGACAATATTCGATATATTTTCCTTAAAAATAGTTTCTGTTAAAATAGCTTGTCTTATTAAGCCAATAATTTCTGACAGTGTTGCTACTTATTCCTTAAATTTTTTTTTTTTTGTTAAAATGGCAACAACAATTTGAACATTGGCAGCAATCAATATCTAACGGTTTTGTTGAGCGCTAAATGTTTTTTTTTTTTGTTTGCCAAAGCAAACAATTTTTCAAAGCATCGCTTGACTTTAAGTCATATTGATCGCGTGTAATTGGAAATACATCGCTGATTTTTTTTTTACACTACATGTCTATCATTTCGTTTTTTTTTTTTTTTTGTATTAGTTCACACTTCACATTCCTACGTATGAGGTGTTAAATGGAAGGGAGTTGTTAGTTTTTAAGTAACAGCAGCAGCAGCAGCTGCTGATCGAGTTGTGACATTATTGTGTGAAAAATCATAAACATTATTGATTGTCATCAAGGCGCTTCATTGTGTTTTTTAAACGGGCCTTTAAAGGCATGACATGAAAAAAAAACAGAAAGACACAACACATCAGCCAGCACACAGCGAAGCCAAAGGCGAAATGAACTGATTAGATGCGATAATGATAATGTTTATTATTAAAAAAATAAAAGATATTTTGTAGCAGCTTAAGATTTAACACAACTTCTTATTTGGTGTTTAGGCCAAACCAAGAAAATATAAAAAAAAAGCTGGGGAAATTACTTAGTAACCCATAACTAAAAGTAGGAGTGACTTTAAATAAAAAGTTAAACAACACCGTCAAGCAATCAATGGAGGACTTTAGCAGCATTACCAATGGCCACAATTAAGTTGATGTTTCCTCTTTTAAGCAAAATTTTTTTTATTAAACTTTCCAATCTTTAAGAAAATTAAACAATATTATGCAGATTAAGATTTAATTGATAAGGTATACTTTTTCCAACGTGTTACAAGATAAATTCAAAACACAAATATTTTAATGAATTTCGATGAGTCTGGTTGTCCTTCGCGGTTGCTTGTGCGTTTACTTATGGCTGTGTGCGTGTGTGTGCGGGTTTTTTTCCAACTCACATTTTAAAGGTGTGAAGTATAAAGGTTCTTTTTGTTAAACAAAAATGTTCTCATAATCAACTTCAATTAGCCCAGCAGTTGACACCTTGTTTTATCTCGTTAAGATTTTTGCACCAACTTCACATTTGTTACTTTAATTTTTCTCGTAATTTATTTTTCTGAAATTTTTTCTTTATCTTCTTTTCTTTCGATTTTTTTTTTAAACTCGTATACCAAACTGTCACTTGTTGCCAAAAACATGGTGGTTGATTTCGTTGCACCATCAACAGAACCATTAAACATGCAAAGAAAAAACTGAAATAAATATAATTCATAATACAAAATGTTACCCTACAGCATGCCCATAATTTTGCTTAGTTTTCTGAAGAGTTGGTCACTAAAAATCAAATTTTATATCTATAATTTTTACAGCGAAAGCTTTCATTTTTTATACTGGGGTCTAATCACCGCATACGATATCGAATTAACATTACGATACATCTAGATTATGGCCAACGATGCATATTGGAGCGCAATTTAAACAAAATCTAATAGATTGAAGACCATGGGCTGGCTATAACTATAGTCAAACACTGAAATCAGTTATTTTTAAAAACAACTTAAATTTTAACATCCGCGGCTAACTTTTTTCAACTATAGTCAAAATTAAAGTTGGTTATAAACAGAGTTGTCAACTTTGAAATTTCAAAACGCACCCAAATGAGGAAAAAAGCGCATTACTTGTATTTCAACAAAAACGCACCAAATTTAGACTTTTTCTTTTCATTTTTAAAAATCCACTTTGTATTATAAAAGGATAATATTTTTATATTAAAAATATGTTACAGAAAAAAACTTTTAAGCGACTATTAGACATTCAACTGGGTTTGATAGCACCGGCTTATATATTTTTTGTTAAATTTTTTTTTCCTTTGGAAAACGAAATGCTAAAAAATAAAATAAAAATTATTTACAAAAAAACGTTATCAGCTACTTATACAAAATTATATTGCAGGAGCTTACAAATGTTACTGCAAGGGATAAAATAATGGTTGATTTTATAACAACTATCGGAAATTAAAAAAAAAAAACACATAAAATTCAGAAAAATGCATGAAATATTTATTTGGATCGATAGTTGGGTCGATATAATTTAATGTTTGAAGATTATTTCATGCAAATGTTGGCCGCGGCTGCGCCTCAAATGGTCCATCCGCTTAGTCCAAATTTGGCATACTGTTGGCAATGTTGGCTTCCAGTGCGTCAAACGAAGCGGGCTTGTCGCTATAGACATTAGCCTTAACATAGCCCCACAAAAAATAGTCTAGAGGCGTTAAATCGCACGATCTGGGCGGCCAATTGACTGGTCCCAAGCGTGAAATAAACTGGTCACCGAACTCGTCTCTCAATTGGTCCATTGTTTCGCGTGCTGTGTGACATGTGGCACCGTCTTGTTGAAACCACATGTCATGCAAGTCAAGCTCTTCCATTTTGGGCAAAAAAAAGTTTGTTATCATCGCACGGTAGCGCTCACCATTCACAGTAACGTTGTGATTCGCATCATCTTTGAAGAAATACGTCCCAATGATACCGCCAGCCCATAATCCGCACCAAACGGTTGTTTTTTGTGGATGCATTGGTAGCTCTTGCAATGCTTCTGGCTGCTCTTTACTCCAAATACGGCAGTTTTGCTTGTTTACGCATCCATTCAACCAGAAATGAGCCTCGTCGCTGAACACAATTCTTCGATAAAAAAGTGGATCTTCATCTAACTTTTCAAGAGCCCATTCACCAAAAATTTGGCGTTGTGGTAGGTCGTTTGGCTTCAATTCTTGCACCAGCTGTATCTTATAAGGCTTCACACCCAAATCCTTCCGCAAAATTTTCCACGTAGTGGAGTAACAGAGGCCCAATTGCTGCGAATGGCGCCGAATCGATAATTCACGGTCATCACCAACACTGGCCGATACGGCTGCGATATTTTCTTCAGTTCGCACTCTACGTAAGCGTGTTGGTGGTTTAATGTCCAACAATGTAAATTTGGTGCGAAAGTTTTTTACAATAGCCCGAATAGAAGCCTCAGTAGGTCAATTAAACTGACCATAAAATGGAAGAAGCGCGCGATGAACTTTCTTAACAGAGCACGCATTTTGGTAATAAAATTCAATAATTTGCAAGCGTTGTTCGTTTGTAAGACGATTCATGATTAAATTATAGACCAAACTGAAGATGTTTGACAGTGACACAAGATACAAAACGTGCGTGAGCTGTCAAAACTAGTGTTCCAAAAATATAATAGCAAAAAAATCACTCGTTATGTTGAAAAAATCCACGATTATCGAATTATTAATCTCGATTTACTGCCTGGCCCATGATCACATTCGACATCGTTATGGCAACGGTTTTTTTTGGGTATTTTATTGGTTGACTATCTGCAAAAGGGTAAAACAATAAATTCAGACTACTATTGCAACCTATTGAATCAATTAAATGTACAAATTCGAGAAAAACGTCCTGGCTTACAACACAAAAAAATAATTTTTCATCAAGACAACGCACCAGCGCACAAGAGTGTTTTAACAATGGCCACAATCCACGAATAAATCAACCTTATTCTCCTGGTTTAGCTGCCAGTGTCTTACTTACCTGTTCCCAAATCTAAAAAAATTCCTTGCTGGCAAGCATTTTACCTCAAATGAAGTTGCAATTACAGTTGTAAACCACTATTTTGAAGACCTTGAGGAAAACTTTTTTAATCAAGGGATAGGAATTGCCAGAGAAGCGTTGGACTAAGTGTATTGAAGTTTCAGTAGATTGTATTGAAAAATAAAAATATTTTTGAAAAACTAACTAATCTCTTTCATTGATAGGCTAAGAGGTTTCCGAACTGTCCTCGTACTAGATTTTAATAGAGCTTAATTCCATGTTAACTGTGAAAATTATTTACATCAGTACCTGCCTTGACGGCCTAACCTGATGGTGGACCACTTCCCCTCAGTGAATTTTACACGATTCACTACCGCCCCCCTGTGGCTGACTAGGCTCACACAGGTAGCAATTCTTGTCATATGATTGCGGTCGTATGAACAACTTCTTGTTGAGGAGTTCGGGCTTTCTAATCCCTCATGTATGCAATTTCCCAGCAATCAACGGAAGACAAGGCTTAATGAGTTGGTAGGCCGAAGCCCACTAAGAGCATCAGCCCTTAAACGAACTCACCCGTCAAACTGTCACCACTGGTTACTTACAGTACACGTATCTGTTGTATAGGCAACAGCTCCTCAGGAGATTGTTAGTCCTCGAAAAAAGCCATCACCAAACAATTATCAAGGATACTAACACTCCCAGAACGTTACAGCTAAGGTAGGCACCTCAACCATGATCAGCCCGGGTCGAACCATAAGCAGAACTTCCCGGGGGCCATGCTGATCCCCGTTCTGCCAATTTATACCCTTGGTAAGGGTTTCGGAAGCCAACACAACATAAGTCATGTGGCTTCCTAGAGTTTTGTTTGGCGCACCAAACGAGGGACCCCTTCCCCTCTTTTCACCGAAAAACAGAGCGCCTAAGTTAGGAATACGCCAAGGCAAAACCTGTTCCCCGGGGGGCTTAATTCCATGTTATTGTTATGCAATGGCAACGGAACGGAACTTCATTAGCTTTTTAGTTCTCCAAAGAACGAAAGAAAATATTCCAAAATGATTTCACGCCGAATAATTGAATTGGTTTCTAAAGAAGCAAACAACCGATTGAGTTCCGATTTCGAATGAAATTGAACTCTGTAACTGGGGCTGATAAAATGATATTGAATTGTATAAAGGAATAGCGTTGAAAAAAAAGAAACCCAGGGACGTGATGAGATAAGAAAACAGAATACGAAGAAATGTATAGAATATATAAAATTAGGGAATAGTATAAAAGATAAAAGTGGTTTAACCATTAATATTTTTTTTTTTAAGATTTTTCATCTTAAAAGAATGTTTTTTGCTTTGTCCACTTTGTCCGTTCTTCTTTATACTTCATAATATCAAATCAATAGTTGCAATTGGCTTTTCTTTCCAAAACATTTTTTTTCTCCGCTCCGTATCGCTTGATTTTAACGTATTGATTTCTTGTCAACCAAAAACTTTTCACATTTTTCTTAACATTTCACCTCATTAATCAAGCAAAAAACGCCCTCCAAGAACAAAAAACGAAATAAATTTTATTATGTGTCTGTTTGTGTGTGCAATATAAAAATTGCATTCGTTACCTTTTGTTTGAACTGGCCACAACTGTCAAGCGTTTTTGCTGATACACGCTGCAACTAAAGACGGAAAAAGACAATTGTGTTCTTTCACTCTGCGAGTACTTTTGTTTCAAAGTTGGGGAGAAAACGAAAAAAAAGAAAGACCTGAGCGCAACGACAAAAAAGTTTTAGGTTGTCAGCATATGAAATGCTTTTGTTGTTACTTTTTTGTTTGTTTTTGTTTTGTTTGAAGCAAAAAGGAGCGGTTGATGACTTTTTAATTGATTAAAATGAGAAATCGTTACGATCTTGAAAGTAAGATTACCAGGATCTGATTTCAAATAAATTTAGCTGTACGTACATACGTATGTACTCGTATATGTATATTGTTTTTATGATTTTCTTTGTTTTTTTTTGCTTATTTTGTTGCTGTTGATGTTTGTTCTTCAAAATCTTATGAAATGAAAGAACAATAATATTGTTTTTCGTATTTAGGTCTAAAGCAAACTAACTCACTGCCAAACAAAATATTTAATAACATTTATTTTTTAAGGACAGTGGTCATCCTGAGGATGATAAAAAAGTTTTATTGAAATAATATACTGTTAAAGCTTTTTTATAAAAAACAAAGACAATTCAAGATCTTTAGCTGAAAAATTTAAAAGAAAAAAATATAAACAAGATCGAATAATACGAAAAATTTATTCGACAATTGAAGAGAAGCCAGAGATATCTGTAGAAGTTGCGGAGATGAGGACGAGGATGATCCGGGCTCTCTGTTCTATGAGAGCGCTGTATCTAGGCGGACCGCTGCTGCACGGGTTGGCAGATATATCGGAATGCCGAGTGAACGGACTGCATTCCTTTATCCGGCTATCGGGTTGATTTGGATCTGAACCGTCGGGGGAAGTGTAAGTAATTCTCATAGGCTGCACTTCTCCCTCAGGCAACACAACGGGACCAAAAGCACCCAAGTGGGCTGGTTTCGTGAAACTGGTGGCCTGTACAACCTAACCCAACCTAAATAATACGAATATTGAATTTAAGTACATTATCTATATATCAACGCCAACGGCATAAACACTGGACCAAAAATGGAAAAATGAAAATCTCATATTGCCTGGAGTGCAAACTTTCATCCCTTTTAAGCAAATTTCGAACTGGAGAAGTAATATATAGATCTGCTGAGATAAAGATTGCACTCAGGCAACACAATGGGACCAAATTAGACCCAAGTGTGCTTACAATGGCTAGCAGCTTGTTAAACCTAACCTTGAATTATGTGAACTGTTTAGGGTCACATAAAATGCTGAATGATTGCTAGTATTGATTCTGCTCTACAGCTGATCTTCTTGCATTTCTATCTGAAAAATAATGCTCGCAACTTATTATTTTGCTGAAGGTCAAGTTGAGGCTCTAGGAAATCTCTAAGGCATCTGACAGGATTTGACATTCAGCTACCTTCAAAAATTATTACTTCAGTTGTCGGTAATGATGATTCCTGATTTATATCAGTATTTCTCAGAGATGTGCGGTCTGGCAACTTGTAATAGATAGAGTCTCATCTTAAGTGTTCGGGAGAAAATTAGGCATACTGCCTTGAGTGGAAGAAATTATTCCGTAATTTCTTCCACTCAATTTCTTATGTTTCTTAATACGAGTAATCTTCTATGTGAAACTTCCAACCATTCTTTTCCAAATGTAAGCACAGTGTGATGTTCGCTCGGCTTAGCACTTTTTGCATGTTGTATTATTTGGTGTTCTGTAATGGTGCAAAAATTATTCACTATAAGCGATCTACTTAATTTTTATACCACCTATATCCCATCGGAAATGAAACACATCTCGCGTAGTTAGGCTGGGACCAAAACTTATTCCATGTTCCCAAGGTAGCATATGAATGTGTGGGTATTCTGAAATAGTGTAAGATATTCCTTACTCCATTCGATCTTCTTACTTTTAATAACAGCCGATCGAACATACAAATTGGAACACAACTCGAATATTTAGGCCAGTGATTAAATGCTATTTTGGGATTGTTCAACCCTGAGCAGGAGAGGGAGAAGACGGTCATCGTTGACAGTAGAATATCGAACTCTATTGACTAAGTGGGGCGTAAATACAGTGTTGCGTTGTTTTGTTGCTACTATAATGGACATTGCTGTGACAAGATCAGTGATCTCCGATATCCGAGACTTTTTACAAAATACGCATTATCATTCAGAGCTCATACGTCCGTAGTTAATTGGCTAGTACCGTAATACGCATTGCATGGACTATGATCCGTCTATGGAATAAATCTCTCGCTGGCATATTTTCTATCACTTATATAACGGCCATTGTTCTGACAAGGTCAGTAATCTAGATCCCGAAACCCGAGTTGTTTTACGAAATACATGTCCACCGTCCAATGCTTAGCTGTTCGTAGTAAATTCGCCTATCAATATGCTGTCGTATGGTCTGCCTGCGGAATAAACTGGCCGCTGAAGTATTTTTGATCACTTGCAATGTAAGAAGATATAATCAAAGTTTTACAAACACTACATCTTTTTTAGTGCCATTACATATTTTCTTAGCAATGCATCGCATATATCTTCATCACTAGTAAAATATACTTATTTTGCTAACATAAGAATAAGTAAAGTTTTATGAGTTTGGAGTTATATTGCCTGTACTTTTACTTTTAATGTAAATTAAATAAAATCCAGACTGTGAAGCCGAGGCCAAATTAATGTTCCTGCAGGGACCAAATAACAGGAATTGATTAGATTGCAATTATCTGCAAACAATTTTTTCTAAGCCTTACTTAAACGCAAAAATTCATAGGTTGGATTTGCTCAATACTCTTCATCGTTTTATTTCCAACAGCACTGACGTATAAGCTTGCTGACATACTGCTATTTTGAATTTCGATAACAAGTGTGGATTTGCTTAATACCTCTGATAGAAGCTACATTCTACGATGTGACCAATATTTCCAGCAGCACTATCAGGTATATAATACATTCATGTAAGAACTGCTTTATCGAATTGCGAAAACAAGTTCAAGAGTGAGCTAAATCACGTGCACAATGTATGTATTTGTTTTATACTTTTAACAGAAGCTTCATTCTACGACTTGACAGGTATTTCCAGCAGCACTATTAGATGTACATATGTACATGTAATAATGGCTTTATCAAATTGCGATAACAAGTTGAAGGAAAAATTAAATCACACGTACAGTATGAGGATTTGCTTTGCAGCTCTAGTAGAAGCTTCACTCTACGATATGAGCAATATTTCCAGCAACACTATCAGGTATATAATACATATATGATAGAACTGCTTTATCGAATTGCGATAACAAGTTGAATAGAAAACCTAAATCACGCGCACAATGTGTGGATTTGTTTCAAGCTTTTGGTAGAAGCTTCATTTTATGACATGACCGGTACTTCCAGCAGCACTGTTAGATATATATACATGCAAGAATGATTTGATCAGATTGCAATAACAAGTTGAAGGAAAAAGTAAATCAAACTTACAATATAAGGATTTGCTTTACGTATCTAATAGAAGCTCCATTTTACGACATGGCCGATATTTCTAGCAGCACTGTTAGAAATGCGTACAAGTATGTAGAGCTTTAATGAAACTTGATAACAAAACTTGGGAAATTTCTTTCGTTTACTAACCATTGGTATGGTTATACGTTTTTTTATTATTTATTTTTATATTATAATACTGATAGTAGAATTTATTTGTCGCCCCACTGTTAAAATTATGCTTTTCCAAAAACAGCTAACGTTTCTGCACGTTTGAGTATTTTTTCACTGTTTTATTTGAGCTCGTCTTTTATTTTTTATTAAGCTTTCAAAACCTTTAAGTTCTGTTGTTCTTTTCCCTTATGTGCATCTTGATATTTCTGCGTAAATTTGTCATTATTAAAAATCATAATCATGGATATCGCTTTGATACAACTTATAACGCAAACGAAGAACAAAAAGCTCCCAAAATATTGCGTCCACGACACGACTAAAAGATCCAACCAACCAACCAACCAACCAACAATCAGCAGAAAAATATTATTTAACAAACAGGAAATGTAATATGACACTTTTTGCCAATAAGTCCGACGACAAACTGGTGCTTGGCCTCCCTCTTCTCGAATAATAATAATAATAATAAAGACCAACTGCAAATTATATTTAAAAAAATAACGAAAGAAAGGTATAAATAAAGGTTGTGTGAAATCATAAACGTTTGTCTTTATTTGCCAAACATTAATAATTTGTTGAATTTTCCTCTTCTTGTACAGAAGAGAACATGAATTGGCGCATAATTAATTTTACGAATGGCCTGAATTGCAAGATTTATAGTCGGATTAAAATTGAAAATAATTATTTTTCTTAAGCATTTTCATTTGCAATAATTCCTTAAAAATTTTTGAAATATTTCAAAAAAATTAAAAGGAGCACAATTTTATAAAACAAACAAAAAGAAATTCAATTCTTTATTCTGAAGTATTTTAGAATAAAAAAAAATATCTCCAAAAAACTGTTAAACTGTTTTTATCCCTTTAAATTGATATTCCATTGTTTAAAAGTGTAAAGTGGCTTAAGAGCGAACGAGGGGCGGAAAAGCTTCATAATAATATATCTATTTCATATAAAAAGCACAGAACTATATTTCTATAGCAAGTTTTGCTTATACAAATAAATTTTATAAAAAAATTATTCGATTAGAAAAATCTGACTAAAAATTCATCAATTATAAAAACTTGCTTCGAGAATTTATCAATAATTTGTCTGAATAATTTATCGATAACAAAATTTTAAATGTCACAAATTCTTCGTTTCTGTAGACAAATTTTGGCTAGAAAAATTTTTTTATAGAAGAAATTTTTTAAGCAAAATTTGTGTGAAGAAATTTTTTTGTTGCTGACAGAATTTTTTAGGGAAAGTTAATCGATGAGAAAATTTTTCTATAATTATATTAGTGGCAAAGTTTTTCTAAACTAAACTACAATATTTCTGTAGAAAATTATTCCATAAAACGTTGGCACAGACATAACATAACATAACATAACATAACATAACATAACATAACATAACATAATATAACATAACATAACATAACATAACATAACATAACATAACATAACATAACATAACATAACATAACATAACATAACATAACATAACATAACATAACATAACATAACATAACATAACATAACATAACATAACATAAAAGATGTACACGTATTGTATAAACTATAATATTACAACAGGCATCATATTGATGATGATGCACTAAGGGCTGATTTATACGGTGATTTAAAGCCATGTCTTTTTTTTAAATACTCTTTTAAAGCTTCTACCAAAATCACGTTACATTTTTGCTATGATTTTTAAGTCATGTCGTTTTTTTAATTGTTGTCGTTAAAAAATCAGTTGTCTCTTTTCACCCTTTTGGTAGTATCGATTACATACATGACAGGTTACCACCTTGGCAGTCGAATAAAAATAAAACTATTTAAAAAATAACAAACGAGTCAAAAAGAAATTGGAGTGAAAAACTTGAAAAACAGAAAACATGGCTTTTTTTAATTTTCAAAAAATTTCAGTACAAAAGAATAAATATGCCTTTTAGACATGGCCTTAAATCATCGTGTAAATTGGCTCTAAGTCATCAAATGGGAACTTTTTGTCATAT
This sequence comes from Thecocarcelia acutangulata, assembly GCA_914767995.1. Lineage (NCBI taxonomy): Eukaryota > Metazoa > Arthropoda > Insecta > Diptera > Tachinidae > Thecocarcelia > Thecocarcelia acutangulata. Next base: position 95,726,428 of record OU612097.1, on the reverse strand, counting down.
AAAAAATTTTACGATTACAAAAAAATGTGTATCAAAAAGGTGTTTGCTAACAACGTTTTTCTATAGAAAATTAATAAATAAATAAAATTTTCTTTTGAAAATTTAGCAAAGAAAAATTTTTTCTAAAGAAAAGGTTTTGATGTAGCAATTTCGTTTATAAAAAAAACATTAGTTGCTGAAAATAAGTTTTCTTTCAGAATATTTATGTAAACAACAAAATTTCTTTATAAAATTTATATTTTTAGAAAAGTTTTGCCTGAAAACTTTTATTAAAAGAAAGTTTGTTATTTTTAGAGAGACGGACGCTCATGAAATTAGACCAACCCTCGTGTAACTTAAAAGGAGATTGGATTTTTAGCTGTACTAATGACTTTTTGATTATTGCCAAGAATCCTTTTGTAAAAGTTCAAAGCTTAAAAAATTAAGAATCATCAGGCTCTTCTATAGAAAAAAGAAACGAAACCAAATTGCAAACCACAGCGAATAAAAAAGAAATTGACATTAAACATTTTCCGTAAATGTTATTTTTTTCTTTCTTTTACGTTTTTTTTCATGTTTAATTCTGTAGCTGTTGTTGTATGTGTTGTATTTCGGGGGCTTTAAAGTCTAAAATTCTGTTGGAAGTTTTTATTTGTTTTCGTTTTTGTTTTTTTTTTTTTTCATGAACTGTTGTTAATTCTTGACTTTATTTGACAAAAAATTACATTCTGACCTTTTTTCTGTATAGAGTTTTGATTCTTAAGAAGTCACATGAAATAATAAAAAGGAAAAGAAATCCTTTATTATTATTCTTACTTATTATTCGTCTTGAATATTCTAGAAGTTTTAACTCTCTCATTGTCATTTTCGTTATTTGTTGTTATTGCTGTTGTTATTGGCTGTTTGTTGTTATTAGTGGTGTTGCTGTTGTTGACTGTTTTATATTGTTGTACTGTACATTTGTCATTTGGGTTTGTAGATGTTTCATTGTTGTTGTTGTTGTGGCTGTTATTATTTTAAGAAGAGCAAATGTCAAATTCCTTGTTTTTATAGTCGTTGGCTGTCATTGTCATTTGGCGATGTTGTGTTGTTGCAGTTGTTGTGTTTTTTCTTCTTGTTTTTTTTTTTTTTTTGCTGCCATTGACTTAAAATGCAACGTGTAAGTTGCCTTTTTAAATTTGTTGCATGCTTCATCATTATTTTAGCGCTTTAGTCGCATATTGTTTGGCGATAAGCTGTGAATTGCCAAAACGCAAAAAAAACAGAGAATTTAATGAAATATAAAACAAAAACTTAAAAAAAAAGAAAAAAATATTCTCTCTTCTTGGGAAAAATGTACAAATATTTGTAACAAACGGCGTTTTACAAAAAAAACTTGAAATATATTCTAAGTTGGGATGCAAGATGTCTCTGCTCATTACTCATATTCAGGATGGTAAGATTATTGTATGATGCATCGTTAAAAAAAATGTTGGGGATAGCGCCATGGCAAAGCTGGTGGGATTAATGTTTAATTATTACAAGGGATAATGTAAATATAGTGTGAATAGGTTTCAGACTAACTCAATTTGAACCATGGAAAGATATAAAATCGAGCAAAGCGTTATTAAGGCTTATTATGAAAATGAGCGTTCAAATCAAAATGCACTTCGTAATATTTTCGGTCAAATTAATCGCCCAAATGTGCGTACAATCGAAAAAATCGTGCAAAAGTTTGAGCAAACCGGGTCTGCAGAAGATATAAAAATAGTTGTGAAAAAGATTTACATCAAGCTCCACGGAGTGAATTATTCTCGATTCACCAGCGGCCCCGTGTGGCTGACTAGGCTCACGCAGGTAGCAATTTTTGCCATATCTTTATGGCCATATGAGCAACTTCTTGTTGATGAGTTCGGGCCTTCTAATACCTCCTGTATGCGATTTCCCAGCAATCAATAGACGACAAGACGTAATGAGTTGGTAGGCCGCAGCCCGCTAGCAGCATCAGCCCTTAAACCAACTCACCCGTCAACCATCACCACCGGTTCCTCACAGTACAGGTATCTGTTGTAAAGGCAAAAGACCCTCGGAAGGTTGTTAGTCTGCGAAAAAAGCCACGCCAAGCAATTATCAAGCATACTCACACCCGCTTCCTGCGTTTTAGGTTTCAACCACAGTCAGAAAGTTTCAGCCAAGTTAGGCACCTCAACCATGTACAGCTCGGGTTGAATTGCAAACAGAACCACCCGCAGACCATGCTGATCCCCGATGCACCAACTTAAACCCTTGGTAAGGGTTTCGGAAGCCAATACAATATAAGTCATGAGGTTTCCTAGAGTTTTATTTGCTACAACAAACGAGGGACCACTTCCCCTCTTTACCTGAAAAACAGAGTGCACTAGTTAGGAATATGTCAAGGCAAAACCTGTTCCCCGGGGGGAGAGATGTGAGAACACCAGTATATGCTCGTACAGCATACTCTGCATAAAATATTGACGCCGTTGGCGATAGTGCGCTGAAGAGCCGTCCACTTCAACTTGCCGTCCTGCCCAACAATTGCACATCTCATGCTCATCGTTGATGAACATTATGCATAAAGACTTGCACTTACATATTAAAAAGAACTTAAGCCTATTGATCATTCCAAGCATCGTCAATGGTCAGAATGGTGGCAAGAAATGGCAACAGTGGATGATAAATTTTTGCTATAGCGATATGTAAACTCATTAGAAACTATTGACCACTTGGAGGACGACATTTACGCTGCGTTATTGCCAATATACGACCACAAATGTTGAAAAAAGTCATGGAAAATTGAACCTCCAGATTAGTTTACATCTGAGCCAAGAGTGGTGGTATTACGCTAGAAGTAATATTTATCTTATAATACCAGAAGATTGTCTTTCAAATAAAGTATATTTCATATTCACCCCTATCATGAATAATTTTTCCCCTAAAATGTGTTCCCATTTTCTCATATGTAATTCAGCGATGGACGACATGCACAAAAAAATGTTCCCATTAAAAATTTTCGCCTTATCGTGAATGGATTTTTCAAAGACATTTTTCCCATTTTTTGTGTAAATTTTTTCATTTTATTTCCTTTGGAGAACTAGAAAAAAATGTAAGTAGTTGTTATATTTTATTGGATATAAAAATTAACTAAAAACTGTTTTTAGGTCTAAATCAATAAATAATGTGCAACGTGACATACTTCTCAATAGGATACAAAATAACCTGCAATGGGTCGGTTATTGTTTATTATTATATGTAGTTTTGTGAAAGTATCTAAAGATGTGGTGCCCGGAATTTGGAATTCGAATTAAGAAAGTTCATAAATGGAAAAAGGTATTTTTAAACATGCCTACTACATACATACGAGTATGTACATACAACTTGCAATAGGTGTGGATAGACCAAAAAAAGGAATGTGCGGTGAAAAGCAGCCGCTAATATAAAAAATCAACGAGAAACGGGAGGTGGACCACACCGAACCAAAAGCTTGTCAACCAGTGAGCAGTGTATTATAAATTGATAGGAATAAAAGAGTCGGTAGAGGGCTTAGAAAACTATTACAGCTTTGGTCTACCAAAAGACGTTTATGCATACGAAAAAATTAAACAACATCTTTACGTGCTCTTGATGATGAAATAAGCTCTGAAATACCCATCTGTTCAAAACTTTTAACACCATTGCCATTAGCCACTACAATAGGAAGAAAGTCCAGTAATAAAAAACACTTCCTCCATTAAAAGAAGAAGAATTGAGCGACAGGAAATATTAACAACTCCCGAACTTATTGAAAAAGAGTTGAATACCGAGGAAAACTTATGCTCTCAACAATCGTTGAAATGTTCGACTCACATTGGAACCACAATAAAGAAGTGGAAGTTATGATAAAAAGGGTATATCGCTTCTTAGAAAAGAGCAATGATTTAAAATCGAAAAATATAAAAGAGTTGGAGCCTCACAGCTAAGTCAGTTATTGAAAAACTTCGCGAAAATGAAGTTGCAGATAAAAAACAAATTTGTGGATATTCATTATAAAACGTATATTAAATTTCTTTGTACATCAGTTAACCACAAATTTTCAATAATTTTTACTTTGTATTTATATTTTATTCTTCCCTATTGTCTACTCACTACATATTGATAGCAAAACAAACGTTCCCATGATATTCATGGTAGCAAATATCCCTACTTGGGAAATTAAAATTTTATGGGAATAAAAATTTCACATTTTATTCACGATAGGGGTGATTAATTTAAAAAATTTATTTTTGGTTTATGTCATTTCAAATTTCATATCAGCTTCGAATTGAAATCACACCATAGTGTTTGTTGGGATAATAGCACACATACATATGTGTATGTAGTTTTGTATGCAGTTTTTAAACGAAAAGCTTAAGAAAAGAGATTTTAACAATACTCGTGTAAAGAATTTTATTAAAAACCCACTTCAAAATATATTTGGCCAAATTAAAAAAAAGGAAATATATTAAAAAAAAATTAAAAAGTACTTTTTTTTGTGCAAAGAAAAGAAATAAATATTTTTTGCAGACATCTTGTTGTAGAAAGTTTTACATGGATTGGGTATGAGAAAAAGTAGTTTTATAAAATATAAGCGACAATATTTTTTTTTTTATAAATGATCAATTATTAACGTAGACTAGCGACTTTACCTATAGAAAAATCAGAAAAAAATTAAGAAGAAAAAATATTTTACTCAGTTCAAATGTTTTTTATTCGCACAATTTCTACGGCCGTATGCAAAAAAACTTAACAAAGCTTGGTAAGCATTTGTTAAGAAAATTTACCTAATGTTCTATCCAAAAACAATTATTAGCTTACCATATGTTTAAAGTTGAATAAGCCACTACGTTAAAATGACAATTGATTTTTTGACCTTGATTTTTCTTTAAATTCAAAATTATAATGAAAATATTAACAAAATCAATGGATTATGCTCGGCAGATAAGTAAATTAGAACTTTACATTTTATACGAATTGAAAATAATAATTTTGAAAAGGAAATATAAATAAGAATTATGTTAGTGATGCACTTTCCATCAAATGAATACGACGAAAAACGGTATTCGATTAATACAAATGTTTAAGGTATAATTAATCCTGTTAATTTTTCTCAATTTTATTGATATACCAAATATTGTACATTCGTCATTTATTAAAAAGCTAAATCGATTAAACGTTTGTCAAGAGTGTGTGATTTAAGGTAATAATAATAATTCTTTTTTTAAATTTATATTAATCGATTTTCGAATATTAGTTTTCATGCATCACTATTCAAGAAATTACAACTGAACATAACATAAAACAACTAAATTCCTCACTATATAGAAGAGTTAACGTACTGTTTTTGCATAAACTTTTTTAACAAATGTATGGTAGTGTTAATGTGTTTGGTAACTAACGTATACGTTAAAACTCAAGTAAGATTTTTTTTGGATATGGCCCCTAGTATTCTTTTATTGTTTTTCTGATTTTTCTCAGGATGGTTACAATCAATCTAGTCGCCCTATTTCGTCTTGACGTTGAGTTCTAGGATACCCTATATACCAGTTGACCACACTAACGAGTGGTTTTACGAAAAGTTTAATAAAGACTGTTATAACATTTTCTTAAAGTGTCGAATTCAGTCAGTATTCATAAACAACAAAGCGTCTAGCCCATTGCTTTTATCCAGAGATGTATCACAAGGTTCAATCTAGGGACCAATACTATTTTCAATTTATGCTAACGACTTGCCGCAGCCTTTATCACACTGCAGTGTTCACATGTACGCAGGTGATGTACTGTTGCGCTTAAGTAGTCCAGTATCCTCAATTAAGGAGAACGATGAAAAGCTCAATTCTGACCTCAACAGTATAAATCGATGGACATCTCAAAACGGACTTTGCTTAAATCCCCGAAAATTTAAATGTCTTCTAATTCACAAAAAAAAAACAGTTACTCCTTTAATAGAAGATGATATTGCAATAGACAACAAGAAAATTGATATTGTACACACGGCAAAAAACCTAGGATTAGTGTTTAATAGCATCTTAACATGGACAAACCACATTAATACACTGGTAGGACAAATTTACATTAAACTAAGAACCTTGCGGTCCGTACAATATTTTCCGCCATTGAATGTAAGAATCTTAATTGCAAAAGCATATTTAATCCCAGTAATACGGATGTGAATTATTTTCTAATTGTGACTGCGTAAGTGAGAAGAAATTTGAAGTCTTACATAACAACATCATAAGATAGGAGTATATTTATGGACTCAAAAAGCATGAGCAGGTCTCTGCACACTCAAAGAATCTCTATGGAGTTAACTTTAAAAACCTCCTTAAGATAAGAGTGCTTTTGTTTTTATACAAGCTGATTAATACTGGAGAACCGAAATATCTATTTGAGACATTCACTAAATCAGCAATGGGTAGAAAGATTATTGTGCCCAAATTTCGATGCCTTGTTTCTGAATGTCAGTTTTTTATTAACGCTATTCGTCTTTGGAATGCTCTTCTAAATAATCCAAAGACAAACAACAACGCAATATCTTTTTTTGAGTAATTAATTCATTTAATAAACTTTTTAAGCAAATTTGTTTTTTATTAATTCAATCAAATTATTTAGTTTCTATAGAACTAATCTTATTTTAATTACCTAATTTCCATTGCATCTTAATACTACTTGTACACATACAAAATCCTGTACTGTAACTATAAAACTTAGTCTTTTTGTAAAGGAAATATAAATAAATAAAGTTTTAATTCTTTAATATTGTTATTATTATAGATCAGTAGTAAAAGAAAGGACGGCCTAAGGGGATAGGCATATTGATCTCTTCTGCAGGCAACGCTTATCAGCGTACTGGAAAATAATAAAGCTCCATACGGTGGAATTACCCAAGACTAATGGTTCACAGGTTCCACATACCTTATGACAAGAAACCTGTAGCGGCATATTACCTTTAAGAGATGAAATGAGCTCTTAAATCTGCCCAAATCTAAATTGCGAGTCGAAGTTGTAGTCATCAATGGGCATAACAACAACTTCTGCAGAAGTTGCCAAGATGTGGACGAGGAGGAGACGATCCTTGACCTCCTCGAAACATGCACGGCATTGGAGCATCACCACCTAAGGTATCTAGGTGAGCAGAGCTTCATGTGTCTGGCTCGGCTAACCTGACAGCGCTATCCTCATTCATAAGGAATAACGAGTTGCTAGTACAATAGCATAGCATGTAACGCCACACAGAATAGTTTCCCACCGATTTCCCTCGTAACTATATACCAGTACTAATATAACCAACTTTTATATAGGCAAACACGAAAAGGAACCAAATTTAGGACCCAAGTGAGCTGAAGAACTACAGGATATACTGGGGATCCAGCTATATGCCGATCTAAACTATTATAGATCAGTAGATATATCTGCTTTTCATTGATGAAAGCCCGCCTAAATTGCATTTTCCAAAATGTCTTTCAAAATTTGTGGCTGCACCGTTCGACTTTCTGCAACAAGGTTAGGTTAGGTAAGCAGGCCGCTGGATATCCCGAAATAGCGTAGGCTTTTCAGCTCACTTGTCCTGAAATCGTTCCCTTTGTGATTGAGGGAAAGTTAAGAATAGAAGTTAGAGGAATATAGTGGGAGTGGAGGAGAAAAATAGAAATGTGGAAACCACTTGGTGTGGCGTTACATGCTGTTGTACTAGACATTCGCTGCTCCTTATGAAAGAGGCTAGCGCGGTCAGATTGACCGAGGCCAGACATGATAGGCTATTGAAGCTCCGTTCGCTGTAATATCTCAGACGGTAATGCCCCAATGCCGGGCATATTCAGAGAAGATGGAGGCTCGTCTTTTTATTTTCCTCGTTTTGGCAACTTCTGCAGAAGTCTTTGTAGGGTAATCCTGATCGCCTGGCATGGTTCCCAAACAGGCAATGGCCAGTCATGACTGCTGCAGTGACACTCAAGTGAGATTTGGGCAGTTTTAATAGCTCCCACGTTCTCTTATAGTCAATATGCGGCCACAGGTTCTTCTGCAACAATGTTTGCCTTGAGTTCAAGGATTGTCTCTGGCTTACATACACTCGCTCCCTTAAATAATCTTATTAAATTCTGAAAAAATGAATTAGAGGGTCTTTCGGCATGAGACCATCATCGAAATTTTTGGTATTCTAAGTAACGTTTTAATTCCCAGAAACGTGTTTTTTATTGTATTCCGGCAGTTAAATAAATATTTATTTTTGGGAAACAACTGCTTCCTCTAACCAATCTCTGTTATTAAAAAGACGTGGACAAAAAGGCGCTGAACGTAAAAGGGCAACAATTTCATTTTGTTGTTGTTGCGTTTCGCAAATTTTGGTATGAGGTCTAAAGAAATATCACACGAATATAATTGAGTTTGACACAATAAATTGCTCATCATGTTTATGTTGTGTTGTTGTCGTTGCAGTCCCCGTCATCAGCCCCGTCATCTGCAGCGTCAGCAGTCCTGTTGTTAGCGGCCGTCGTCATCGACATCGTTGTCGTCGTCGTCTTCGTCGTTGAGTTCAGTATCGATGCTGTTGTTTCAATCGGTTTTCGTTGGGATTATTGTTTGGTTTGGTTTGGTGGTAGAGTTCAAACATTTGGGTCTCCTACAAAGAAATTTACGAAATATTTTCTATACTTATGTATAATTTTTTTCGAAATGCACATTTTCAAAATTTTGTGCTGCCACGGTTTGTTGTAAATCCTGGCCAGCAGAGAACAAAAACAAAACAGGCAAAAAGTTTATGGTGTTGATATTGTTGACCTTAGAGCGTTTGTTTGCTGGCTGTTTTCTTTTTGTTTTTGTTCTTCAATTTTGTTTTAATTCGTTTTGTTTTATTGCCGATGTTAATGCTGTTGTTGTTGTTATTGTTGTTGTTGCTGATGCTGTTGAGCTGATTTATAAATTGATTTGGATAAGTTTGGCACAGCAGGCGGAAATGTTACTGATGTCTTATGATGCTTCTGTTAAAATGCATGTTTCTGTTTTTTGTTGTTTTTGTTTTATCGGGCTTAAGCTGTTGCTTTTCTGTATTTGTGTGGCTTTAGAACACAAGGAGTTGGGCTGCCAAAGCATAATTTTGGGTTTGGTGCCTTAACGTTTAGTTTTGTTTTTTTTTTTTTGCTTTTTTGCTTAATAAATTTTTGTGCTGGTTAAATTGGGTGCATTGCGGGGTAATTTTGTGCAAACACAAAAACATATTGTAAAATTTTGTTGTGAACATATAAACAGGACAACATGTTTTATTGTTTTGTTTGTCTTTTTTTGGTCTTTTTTGGGGTTTCAAAATACCTTCTACAACAATCTATGATTTAAAGTGCAAAAATTTAAAATATTTGATGTAAGGATTAAGAAATACCGATAAGAAGCTGTAGAAAAACATTTTGCCAGGAAACTCAGAATTCGCATGCGAGATACAAACATATGACTGGGCAGGTTTTTTAGGCTTCCTTTATATTATACAGAAGTGTAAGTTTCAATGGTGCAGAAAATTAATCACGAAATAATTATGAGAAGCCGCTTATGGCTGACCTGAATTGAAAACGACCGGCCGCGACCTTTAAATGAATCCGATAAACAATTGACCGTTTATTTATTGAGCTATTTGTTCTTGTAGTTCTTCGTTAAATGGCTCATTGGCATACCTTTTTGAGTTTTCTGCAATGGTGCCAAAAGCTGCTGAAGCAAATGCTGCTTAAGAAATAGAAAAGAAAAAATAATAAAATAAATAAACAAATGCAAAAGTCTGTTACACGATCTCGAAACTAAACTTTCGCATACTTTTTTTTTTTTTTTTATTTATTTCAATGTGTACAAAATATTAATGATAACAATTTAATGCTTCAGCGCCTTATAGGCATTTTTGAAGCAAGTTGGCAAAAAATAAAATAAAATAAAAAATAAAAAAAAAGCAATTAGGTAAACTAAAGAAATTTAGACAATTTATTTAAATATATGTATTGAAATATTGGAGTGGATTCTACTATGTAAGAAAATTTACGCTTTGTTGCAATAAATAATTCTTCAAGTGTTCCTTAAATCTTGAAATTCTTGTTATATTTGTCAAACATGTGGGCAACTTATTGTATTCATGGCTACCCATAAATTCTATCCGTTGTTTGGTAGTTTCGAGTCTGCATCGGGGCACTGCTAGATTGTTTATGTTCCTTGTATTGACTGCTTGTCGATTTCTCGAAAAACATATTGTGTGATGTCCCATATTATTTATACACTTGAACACGTATATTAAAAGATACATTTTATAAATGCCATGAATTGGTAAAACGTTTTTAAATACATCTTTATAAAGAGATATTGTTGGATATTCAACTGGAAGGTTAGCCACTATTTTCAATGCTTTATTTTGCATTCTTTGTAATGATTTTAATTCCATAGTATTTTTATAGCCGTATGTAATGGCCAGGTAATTGAAATGGCTTTGAATTAAAGAATTATAAATTAGACGTTTAGTGCGTTGATCAAATTTATTTGTAAATTTGTAAAGTAAACCCGTTGCTTGCGCAACTTTACGCTTTATACATTGGATGTGTTGATTCCATACAAGGTTGCTCTGTAGATGTAAACCTAAATACTTTACTGAACTGCTTTCAAAAATTTCTTTGCCGTCCACACACACGCTGAAGTTGCTGTCAGGTTGATAATTGGGTTTAAATATTAATAGACTGGTCTTATTCGCATTTAGATAAAGTTTGTTAATCCTTATAAATTCCGATACAAGATCTGCATCACGTTCTAAGTACGCCTTAGCAACTGTTTTGTGTTTATATGGATACAATAAACAAATATCATCGGCATAAATAAAAATCTTTCCAGTAACTTCAAGATTTTTGATATCATTGATGTATATTGAAAACAATAGTTTTAATTAATACTAATAAATATAATTTGAAAAACTAAAAAAAGACACTTCAATATGGAACTAAGGAGTGAGGAATAATTTTAAGAATGAGCTTTAACAACAGCGAATTAAATGTAATATTAGTATTGTGAACTAATTTTTCTCAGAAGCAAAATTAAAATTTTTGCACTTAAGTTGATATACGTTCCATGGCAAAAACTCGCACCGAGTATAAAAAACCAATTTGAAACCGGTTAGCGAAAGTGTTTTGGGTTTTTTGGAAATTCTCAAAATTATTTTCGGGAATCCCCAAAATTCCCAATTTCCCCAGAGGCAGCCTTAATTTTCCTACTAAAAATTTTCCACTACAAAAACGCGCACCGGATATGAAATACTATTTTCGAGCCAATTAGTGAAGCGGTTCCGAGTTTTTTCAGAACTCCCCAAAAGCGGCTTCGGGAATATCTAAAATCCCCTACTTCTCCAAAATCCATACGGCAACTTCAATTGTCGCACTTAAGCGGCAACACTGCATATACAATTTTATATGTAATAATCATTTATACGGCATGGGTTTCTACAGTTGCCAACATACAAATGAACATGCATACAAGTAAGGCTAACATAAGCGTGTTAAAATGCAAGATTTTTGTGCAAGTTTTTCACTCTAAAGTAGCAAATCGGAAGATAACAAAGATAATGAAGCAATATATTGGCAAAGGAGTTCCAGAACATATTCGGCTAACGAGAAGAAATATATATTATTATCGATATTGAATTTCCATTCAAAATTTTGTTCACCCATGATGACCATTTTTGGTTGAATGGATCCACAAATAAGCAGAGCGGCTGTATTTGGGGTAAGGATGATTCAAACGTTTCCATACATCCACAGAATATGACTGTTTGGTGCACCAAATGGGCTGACGGAGTCTTTGGGTCACATTTCTACAAAAGCGATGATGATCAGAATGTTACTCAATATTAGGGCAATAGGATATGATTAGAAATATATCGGCGGTTCGTTGCCGAGCAGACGAAAAGATCTTATAGCGGCAACCAACTCCATTCGTTTTTACAGCTGGGAATCTAGGTAGATAGAGCGAGAATAAAAAAGAGAAAGAGAGACGAGGGAGAGAGAGAGAGAGCAAATGCTTTGCTAGCGGTCCAGAATACAGCTGCATTGCGAGTAACCGTTACCACCATTCAGTTGCCCTACCCGTTGGGCATTCTAACTGGTTTGAGTATATTAGCTTCGAGTTCAGTCTTACCCCTAAATAGCTCACCACTCTCTTAGTGAGTAGAGTAAAGCCGTCGATTATAAATATATAAATATATGTGGCGCTTGATTAAGAGCACTAGTTGGATTCTATGGTTCCCAAGTCGCAGTCCATGCACTGAAAAATATTTGCTTCATATTTCTAATGAACCCAATTCATTAGATAATTTTCATTAACGGAATGAAAAACTACGTTCCATCAATGAAAATTCATAGCATTAATGAAAATATTCATTGAAATTGATTCATTAGGTTTCATAATTTCATCAGAAACTTTCATTGGATTTGTAATAAAAATTTTTTGAAGGCTGGGTGCATAATTTTTGAGACAGTAAAAGTGAGATGATAACTAAATGATAAAGTAAAAAATTATTTTATACATTAATTACTGTGTAAAAAATTGTTTAATACAAATTTTAATAGTGTACTAAAACAATAAAAAATTGTTTTATGCTTAATATAAAAAAAAAATTGTTTATTTTCCGTTTAGTAGCACAATTCTAATGAAAACAGATCATTAGAATAATGCAACTCTTCCTTAAACTAATGATTTTATTTCGTTAGAATGAAGAACATTTTTCACCAAATTAGTGAACATTTTCATTGGTTCAACAAATGTGAAAATATTTTATAAAAATAATGTAACACATTCATTGGCCTAATGAAAAAATTACGTTTGAATGATGAAGAAGATTCATTAAAGGAATGAAAGTTTTACTTAATGTTAATGTACTAAATTCATAAAACTAATGAAATTGAGTCGTTAACTTAATGAATATTTTCATTGTTTTAATTTATACTATTCATTCATGCTTCATTAACTTAATGAAGTTATCATTAATCTAACGAATATATTCATTACATAATTTTTAATGAAACAAGATTCATTAGTCCAATGAAAGCCATCATTGGCCGAAAAATAATGAACATTTTTATTAGATTAATGTCAATAGTCATTATATTAATGAAGGAATTCTTTTCAGTGTACACCTTCTACCATATTCGCGCCCTTATCATAACCTGTCTGAGTTTGCGCTCAATTTCCCCTGCACTGACTGCAGCGCAATTTTGGTCATTTCGGGAATGATGCCTCTTGATTTGAGTATATGAAAGAGAAGAAAAATATGGGTTCTCAGACAGTCAAATTGGACTATAAGCGTGGAAACAGAAGTCCTTAGACACGAGACTATACAATTGCGGGTAAGAGGAAAGTGGGTACAAGTGAAAGATGATCGGCAAGACTTATAATGAAAAAAGAATTGACAGAAGATGGGGGGAGGTGAATTACTACCTCTTTAAAGTATTATCCGGTTACGCGTATTTTCGCAAATTCCTTCACAGAATAGGAAAGTGTGGTACTCCTTTTTGTTTATGTAGGGAATATAGCTTGATAGATGACGCTGACTATACCTTCTTTAAACATTCTCGATGGGATATAGATCGATAGCAGCTTAAGCGAGAAATGAGTATATTGACTGTAGCGAATATCATAGACACCATTATTTAGGGTGAAACCAAATGGAACGCAATAGTAAAATGCTGCTAAAAAAAGTTATACGCAGCAGAATGTATAAGTTAGAAAATAAGCGGGCATGGGCGCTTTACTTTGCTAAAAGTTCCTTAGCAAAATATTAAACTCATAACAATAAGATAGAGCAACAGTTACAGAGCATAAACTATTTTTCGCAACATGTAATTTAATAGCCACTGTAATATCTTTTACAAATAATATTGTAATATGAATTTACATCAAAAAAATCTCTTGTAGCGTTTAGAGCATTTAGCATCGCTATTCAACATTTTGTAATTATTTTGTATTTTTTAGGAATTATTTTATTTTGTATTTGTTATGCAAATGTGTTGTTGCATCAGAAAAATTATCGCAAAAAATGTTGGCATTTTAGGCACAACTTTTTCGTGCAATTATTTTTTACTTTGTATCGTAATTTGATACTGTTGTTCTGCTTTGAAAATGCCGATTAAAATTTTTTTCATATGATTAAACTCACCGTTGACTGTCAATAGAGTTAATTGGTTAAAGTACAAAAAATTTTTGAGCACACATTGTACTGAAAATATCGCCTTGAGAACGCCTGAGGATATTGATTTGTCAATTAACAATTTTTCTGAAAACCTCAAACTGGCCGTACAGCATGCTACCACTAGTCATTTAAGACCTAGGAATGAGAGCAATAGAACTTATTCATCTGAAATTGAGCAACTTCTGTCCGAAAAAAGAAGAGTCAGAAGAGAGTGGCAACTTCGCAGGTCTCCCCAGCTTAAAACTAGGCTACGGGAATGCATAACTCAGCTAAGAAATCTGCTTGAAGTCCATAGAATGGCTTCCCTTAAAACATATTTGGAAAGCCTTGATGGTACCCCTCAATCTGATTATTCCTTGTGGAAAGCGACAAAAGGTTTAAAAAGACCCGTAATAGGTAAGCCACCTTTGCGAAATTCAACTGGCGACTGGGCAAGAAGTGATTCTGAAAAGGGAATGTTGTATGTCGATCATTTGCAAAACGTTTTTATCACAAATGATTCAGAGAATAATACAGCGGAATTACCACCATATGTTGTTAGACCTCCTGTGTCTTTGAGATTTAATTTTCAAGATGTCGAAAACGTTATCGGTAATACAAACCCCAGGAAAGCTCCAGGCATTGATCAAATTACTGGTAAAATGCTTGAACAGTTACCTCGTGTAGCTAGAAGGGTTCTACTTTTTATTTTTAACGCCATTTTACGCCTTGAGTATTATCCTGCAGAGTGGAAGGTCTCAATGATTACTATGATACCCAAGCCAGGGAAGGATCTAACTAAGGTAGAATCATATAGACCAATAAGTCTTTTACCAACAATTTCAAAACTATTCGAAAAATTGTTAATGGCGAAGTTGAGTCCAACATTGAACAATGTGGGATGCATCCCTGATCATCAATTTGGCTTTCGGGCTAAGCATAGCACCATAGAACAAACGCACAGACTAGTCAATGTCATAAGACAAACCTTTGAGGAGAAGAAGTATTGCTCAGCTCTTTTCATTGATATTTCTCAAGCTTTTGATAAAGTGTGGCATGACGGCTTGATGCACAAAATAAAGCTAAACTTGCCTGCAAATACACACAAGCTTCTGGAAAGCTACTTATACGGGCGGAAGTTTGTTATCAGAGAAGGCGACTTTATAAGCCCAACTCAGCCAATCAAGGCAGGAGTTCCCCAAGGCAGCATACTGGGGCCTACTTTATATTTGATTTACGCGTCTGACATGCCAACGACATCCGGAATCCACACTTCTACCTTTGCAGATGACACAGCGTTTTTGAGTGTTCATGAAAACCACCAATTAGCATCACGAAATTTACAGGAATATACTTCAATATTAGAGAAATGGCTAAAACTTTGGAAAATCAAAGTTAATGAACAGAAATGTACTCATGTTACATTCACACTGTGTAGGCAAACATGTCCGCCTATCCAAATTAACAACTCACCTATTCCGCAGCACAACGAAGTCAAGTACCTTGGTATTCACCTGGACCGTAGGCTAACATGGAAGTCTCACATTGAAGCAAAGGTCACTCAGTTAAAACTAAAAGCAGCGCAGCTAAATTGGCTTATGGGCAGAAATTCGACACTGAAATTAGATTGCAAACTTTTGTTATACAACTCAATACTAAAGCCTATATGGTGCTACGGAATTCAGTTATGGGGCACCGCCTCAGCGTCAAACATTGAAAAAATCCAAAGGCGACAAAACAAAATTCTACGAACGATTACTGCAGCTCCATGGTACGTAAAAAATTCACGAATTCATAACGATCTGAGTGTTCCGCTGGTAAAAGAGGAATTTTCTAAGTACGCGACAAGGTATATCAGTAAACTGGAGCTTCATCCAAACCCTCTTGCTCGCAATATACTTAATTTTGGCGGCCACACTCGGCTTAAAAGAAGGGATACCGCTGCCACCATCAGATTGCTCAATAGGTGATTTTACCGAAATAGCTCCCGCATAATAAAACTTTTTGTCTAGCATTGGCCGGACTTTAGAATCACATTTTTTTTAATTTTAAATTTAGTATTAAGATTTGAATACTTATTGTTAGTTCATTTTGAAGATTCAATAAATAAAAAACGCTCAAAAAAAAAAAAAAAAAAAATATGATTAAACTCAAGTGTCTTGCTTTTATGTTTTTTTTTTTTTTTTTTATATTGCATGTTTTTAGAAACTAAATTGATTTATAAAAAAAAAAATTGATGAAGAAAATATTAATGAAGAAAATAGCGTTTAGATAGTTAAAAGTCATATTCAAATATATTTTGGAATCTAATATATAGTAGTACAAACATTCAACTTTATAGAGAATATCTCCAAAAATTTCCAAAGTCTACTGATGATTAGGGTAGTTCCTATGAAATGTCGACATATAGATAGCTGGGAAACATGGAAAACAAGCTATTTATAATTTTTTATTGGTATAAATGTTAGAAGCTTAAATAGCGAATAAAAACTTAATTGTTTGAATTTTTGTTCTCTGCTTTTCGATACTTTCAAAAAGCAAATCGTAGCAACCAACGGTTGTTCATTTGTTTGAAAGGTGTAAAGAAATGTTAGAGACGTTTATAAATAGAAAAGCTTGTTTTTTTGTGTTTTGACGGATATTATTAGAGCATTTTTCTTTTTAAATTTTCAGCAATTTATCTGGATTGTTGGGATATAAAGTTGAATGTTTGAGAATATCTTTCAAAAATTTCCAAAGTCGACTGATGATTAGGGTAGCTCCTATGAAATGTCGACATATAGATAACTGGGAAAGATAGAAAAAACGCTATTTATAGCTTCTTAAAGCTTTAATAAAACTCTCAGATATGCAAAAACCTTATTGCATCCATTGATAAAGAGGCATTTCGTTTTTTACTTTTCATACTGACATTTTCATTCATTTAATTAATTTCTTTAAAAAGTTTGAATAATTCGTTGATTAAAGGGTTTCAATAAAGCCAAAACGGGCGAGTGAGGTTCGTTTTCCAGACTTCGTAAGTATGACTAACTTTTTAAAAGAAACTTATTTTTATATCAAGAATTCAGAAACTATCACTAATATATTACCTACATTTATTTGCCGCGTTATTTATCCCGTATCAAATACTGGAAAAATTCATGGAGAATTTGGCCTCCAAATTAGACCACGCCCAATCCATCCATGACAGACATTAGCCAGAAGTTTTATTTAATTTATGATACAAGAAAATTATCTTTCGAATAAAGTATTAAATACATAGATCACAGCAGACTTCACAACTTCACGGCAGCGAATGCTGGAACCGGCATTTATACTTAAGTAGTCGACTACTGAAATATTTTGAACATGTTGCTGGCGTGTAAATTCATTTACGTAGAAGTATACTTCAGTGTGGCCCCCTTAGAGCTTTTAGCTTTACGAAATTCCCCTACTTTACAAAACGAGTTCTGTTTTTATCATGAAAAATTTCTTCTCTTTAACAAAAGGTCTTAAAAGCTAAAAAGAGCAGCTTAATTTAAACTTAGTTTAAAGATAAATTTATTGAATTTTTTGATGAACTTTTATAATTTTTAAATTAAATTTTTGGTTTGTACATTTGTACAACGGGTTATAGTTCAGGTTTTTTCTTTCTTAAGTTTTTTTCTTAAGAAAGATTTTTTACACTACAAATCTGCTGTGATCAATAATTTTGATTGCAGAAGACAAGAAAAATAATAATCAAATCTTTAGCTGGGGGACAACTAGCTGTTTCGTAGTCGCTACACTACTCATCAGCACCCAATGGGATTTGAACTCGGGTCATGGCGTATCATGATCTACTGCTTTGACCACTAAGCCACCGAGCATTTAATTATTTCTATAACCCGTTGTACAAATGTACAAACCAAAAATTTAATATAAAAAATTATAAAAAGTTCATCAAAAATTCAATAAATTTATAAAAACAAAAACTACTTGGTGGATTATCTTAGTATTTTTTATTATTTATTTATTTAGTTGTCTATGGAAATATTCCTTACAGACATTAATAATATGTTAATACGTACATCTGTAAAAAAATATTAAAATCTGTAAAAAACAAAATAATTAACATATACAAACATGTTCAGCCATCCAAGTTAACAATTCACCTATTCCGCAGCAAAATGAAGTCAAGTACCTTGGTATTCATCTTGACCGTAGGTTAACGTGGAAGTCTCACATTGACACGAAAGTCACTCAGTTGAAATTAAAAGCAGCGCAATTAAATTGGCTTATGGGCAGAAATTCTACATTGAAATTAGATTGCAAACTTTTGTTATACAACGCAATACTAAAGCCTATATGGCGCTACGGAATTCAATTATGGAGCACCGCCTCAGCGTCAAACATTGAAAAAATTCAAAGGCGATAAAACAAAATTCTTCGAACAATTACTGCAGCACCATGGTACGTAAAAAAACTCCCGAATTCACAAGGATCTGTGTGTTCCACTGGTAAAAGATGAGTTTTCAAAGTATGCGACAAGGTATATCAGCAAATTGGAACTTCACCCAAACCCTCTTGCACGAAACATACTTAATTTTAGTGGTCACACTCGGTTGAGAAGAAGGGATACCGTTGCCACCATCAGAGCGTTAAGTAGGTGATTCTACCGATATAATTGGCGCAAAATAAAACTTTTTGTCTAGCATTTGCTAGACTTAGTTAATTTATTGTATTTAGTATTAAGATTTGAATACTTATTGTTAGTTCACATTGTGAAGATTCAATAAATAAATAAAACCAAAAAAAAAAAAAAAAAAAAAAAATATACAAACAACAAAGAGAAAAATTATGAATTTAACTAGACAATAATTGAATTCTTTACAACATTTAGATTTAATAAAAATCAACTAGCCCAAACAGTTGGTTGAACAGCATACACACTCTCCTGAGAGGGTCAGCAGCAACATAATTAACTCTGGAAAATTCCACAAATAACGGAAAGAAGTATCGGGATGAGCGTTGAGGAATGTTAAATGAAATTTCATTAACCAAAAATCCAGAGCAAATATCACTATTAATAAGTTTCAAAGCAAAAGAAACGTTGAGCATAGTTGTACGGCTTTTCAAAGTAGGCAGCTTGATGAGCCTTGATACGAAGGCAAATTTTGAGGGTTGAAGCGTAAGCCTCGAACAGCAACTGCTTTTGCACTGACTCAATTGCCATTGAATGAATCTGATAGATAGGGTCCCAAATAATCGATTCATATTCTAATATAGGGCGAACCAGTGCATTATATAACGCTTTTGCAGTGTACGGATCTGCGAGCTCTTTGGACCAACGTTTTATAAAACGTTATGTTTGAAGGATCTACAACCATTAAATGTGAAATAAAATGTCGGCTTGCCACGGCTTAGATCACATTTTTTTTTTTTTAGCTTTTTTTTATTTATTGAATCTTCACAATGTGAACTAACAATAAGTATTCAAATCTTATTACTACATACAATAAATTAACTAAGTCCAGCCAATGCTAGACAAAAAGTTTTATTATGCGCATATTATATCGGTAAAATCACCTACTTAACGCTCTGATGGTGGCAACGGTATCCCTTCTTCTCAACCGAGTGTGACCACTAAAATTAAGTATGTTTCGTGCAAGAGGGTTTGGGTGAAGTTCCAATTTGCTGATATACCTTGTCGCATGCTTTGAAAACTCATCTTTTACCAGTGGAACACACAGATCCTTGTGAATTTGGGAGTTTTTTACGCACCATGGAGCTGCAGTAATTGTTCGAAGAATTTTGTTTTGTCGCCTTTGAATTTTTTCAATGTTTAACGCTGAGGCGGTGCCCCATAATTGAATTCCGTAGCGCCATATAGGCTTTAGTATTGCGTTGTATAACAAAAGTTTGCAATCTAATTTCAATGTAGAATTTCTGCCCATAAGCCAATTTAATTGCGCTGCTTTTAATTTTATCACATCACTCTAACTTACGGTCCTTCTGCTGTTGAATTGTTTTCTTATGACGATTACAATCAATCTTGTCACCCTATTTTGGCTTGCCTTTGAGTTCTGTATACCTATACGAAGACCAGTGCGCTTAGTACCCTTGTCTGTTGGTTCTAATACTGATCGTGTTTATGTATATGGGCTGTGTATTGTTAACCTGCTCAAATTGAGTTTTTAATTAGAACTGTTTTAATTATATTAACTGCTTCCGCAATAACAATCCATGTATAATCATATAATTTGCCTACAAAACCTCAACATAAATGCAATAAAATTTAATACGGTGGCAGTTAAATTCTTGCATAAATAATAGAACAAAAGTTTGCAGCAAGAATTATTGTAGACAAAAACCAGAAAAAAAAAACAAAAACAAAAAAGTGGACATGGCGAACACTCGCCAAAATAATCAAATACTGCAGATTCTTTGCTTTGTTTAAATAAAATTTGTTGTTGGCAAAAAGACTAGAAGATATAGAACCGAAAAGCAACAACAATAGCAACAGCCAACATAAAAGCTTATAAAAGAACATGAACTACATTAGCATCAGCGGCAGTTTGGAACATTTGAAATACAAAAGAAAATAAAACACAAAACTAAAAAGCTACTACATCTTTTCATTTCATCATGACAAAAGCCACACGAATCATCATCATCAGCAGCAGCAGCAGCAGCAGCAGAAGCCGTAACATACAAACACCGTGCAGCACAAACCGCGAAATATAAAAGAAAAAGAACATGGCAAGGCTGGCTAACAACAACTAACAACTTCAAAGCAAGAAAAAAAAATGGAAACAAAACATCAGGCCAACAAACAAAGTTTGAAATGACGACAAACAACCGCAGAATCCAAATAAAAAAACAACAACACTTAACAATAATTTTTGAACCGATCTATGTAGAATTTCATTTCTTTTTTTTTCTCCTTACAGACCCTAAAAATCATTTTCAAGCCAACAAATACAACAAAAAAATATATTCTGCAAGGAAATAGAGTAAACCAGCAACTGGAACAACAACAACACTACTTTTCCACTTCGTGTTAAGGTTGTTCAATGCTGACGATGATGATCGCCATCAGATTATGGTGATGGAATCTCATCATAAACCCAGACGCAACAATAAACTTCATGCCATTTTTCGGCTGCACAACAAAATGCAATTTTGCTTAAACAAAATCACACAATAAAGTACGGCCACCGCACAAACAACAACGACGGCGGCAGAAAAAAAAAGCAAACCAGCAACAAAAACAAAAATAAATCTTGCCAACAAAAACGAATTATCATCTAAAAATCTTTATACGAACAGCTGTCTGTCCTTTATAGGCTCTACGACCTTTTGTTTCTTGGGGTTTTAATCCGTTTTATAGGCCTAATATTAAACAATAAATAGTTGTATTTGTGCGGAAAAACTAACACACTTGCAAAAACGATAACCCTTCTGAAAACACATGCTCAAACTTGGTCATATAACCCAGTTGGCCATGCATTTAAGATATCTTTACTATTTGGCACAAGGCCATAGAAAATCGTGGACGAGATATTAGAAACAAATCAAACAAATCGTTAACGATATACTCCAATAGCTGGCCAAGGATGTTTATAAGACCACACAAGTGACAATTGTCCTTTGATTGATGTTTATAACCACGCTTACAAAATACAATTCCCTCTACCATGCCGTCGATGGACTGTTAACAGTCAATGGATAATAACGTATGCTTAAACTATATACTCAATTGTTGAATTGTAGATACATAAAGGGTGGTCCAACTGTAGTGCACAATGCTAATTGTGCGCCACATTTTAACAGCGTGTTTTGCCCAACTTAATTTGTCATTTCCTTGATCCAGTGTTTGACAAATTCACCCTGGAGAGGTGACAATTTCTTCTACCATGCCGTCGATGGACTGTTAGCAGTCAATGGATAAAAATGTATGCTCAACTGTTGAATTGTAAGTACATAAAAGGTGGCCCAACTATAATGCGCAATGCTAATTATGGGTCATATTTTAACAGCGGGTTTTGCCCAACTTAATTTGTCATTTCCTTGATCCAGTGCTCGACAATTTCACCCTGGAGAGCTGACAATTTCCTCTACCATGCCGTCGATGGACTTTTAACAGTCAATGGATAAAAATGTATGCTTAAACCATATACTCAACTGTTGATTGTACTTACACATAAAGGGTGGTCCAACTTTAATGCGCAATGTTAATTAACGGTTACATTTTGACAGCACGTTTTGCCCAATTTAATTTGGCATTCCCTCGATTCAGTGTTCGACAAATTCACCCTGAAAATGTGCACAATGGAGCAGCACATAAACAATGTTGAAGCCTTTCACAAAAATGGGTGTGTCAACCAAAAGTAACTTCGTACACTTCGTGATTTATTGGTCAGCATAAGCGACCGAATGGTTTGTTGTGTCATCGGGCAGTACTTTTTCAACAAATAAAATTCGGCCAGGCAGTTAACGTGAAATATATCGCGAAATATTAACGCTATGGCCGGATATTGAGAATATGGAGATTGGGAACATTTGGTTTCAACCGGAAGCTCACGACACAATCAACGAATGGAAGTGGCTCTTTGGCTCGAGAAATTCAATGGCCGTTTTATCTCACGTTGTGACGGTGTTGATTGGACATCACGATCATGTGATTTAATACCAATAAACTTCTTTCTTCGGGTGATATTTAAATGAAGAGGTGCACGTCAAGGAGCTAAGAATAATTTAAGTTCTAGATGAGACAATTCGGCTCATACACGATATTAAACATAAGGTATATCTCAGAGTCACTGAGAATATGAACCATCGGATAAAGTTACGCCACTTAAGCCGTGGCAAGGCATTTGACTTATATTTTACTTCACACTTGATTGTCATAGATCCTTCTATCACAATAAAATATTCAGACATTCTTTTAGACTTTTTATTTCATTTATTTTCTTATTTATTTAGTAACTATACAGTTGCAAAGTAAATTTGTAAGGTATAGGATGCACAGCCTGGGCGGAGTGACAAAGACCATAATGCCCAAGATGGTGTTAACAGTACTTTTGTACCGTTGCTGTGACTAACTATAACGACCTATGCCTTCACATAGGAAGTTTCCACGTGGTTAACAATGAATAACCTCTAAAGACTCTGTAAACCAATACAATTAGTTGAGGCAAACCGTTAACCAGTGCGTGTGAGACGCAAAACTCTCGAAACCCGAACAACAAAAACAACAAGCCTAACCGCACCTAAGAAATAATTACGATGACGCGAGAGCTGTTCTTCCGCCCAGAGCTGCTTTACGACTGATTACTACTTTATATTGTCGAAATATCACATAAATGCCTCTATTCTAAAAACTAATTCGTGTTTACCTATTTTTATTATTTTTCCGTATATATAGGCAAGAGAGTTTTTTGAAAAATTTTATTTGATCACAAACTCAGTGCCAGTTTACACACATCAAGTTTGACTCGTCAACTCTTGAGTTTGTGAGAGAACGGGGAAAAGAGAATGGAAAAGGGTGCAGACTTGACGGTACCATCAAGTTTAAAATGAAATGCAATAAAATATGAAAACTTGAAAGCAAAAATGCTTAAACTTGATGATACAAAGCTTTTGTGTGTGAACATAAATGTAAGTTCAAAAGCAAATTGAAGCAGACTCAAGTTTTGTGTGATTACTATAAGAATGTCAGATCTGTAATTACCCTTATGTGCATATGGGCATATGGGTGCAGTTTTATTACCTGTTTGATAAAGTTTACGAATTTTCACTACTGTACTCTGTTCGACTACTTTTTTGGACAATAGAGTTTTCAGATAGTAATTTTTACAATTAGCTGAACAATTTCTCATTTGCTGCATTTTTAGTGATGCCCAAAAAGAA
Source organism: Thecocarcelia acutangulata (assembly GCA_914767995.1). Lineage (NCBI taxonomy): Eukaryota > Metazoa > Arthropoda > Insecta > Diptera > Tachinidae > Thecocarcelia > Thecocarcelia acutangulata. Next base: position 95,702,391 of record OU612097.1, on the reverse strand, counting down.
ATCGATAGTTATGCTCTGGGTGTAAATAAATCTGCACTGAAAGAAAAAGTACGCAATTCAAGCCCGACCGCACTTAAGAAATAATTACGATGACGCGAGAGCTGTTCTTCAGCCCAGAGCGTGCATTTGTATTGGGCCACCCTTTATTTTTGTTTGTTGTTTTTAGAATCTGAATAGTTATTTTTTCCGAAATATTTTAATTGAGCGATTGTAAGATTAGAATTAATCGGAAATTATGTTGTTAGGAACGATATTGTTAACTGGGACATGAAAGTAATACATATCAGGGATGACAAATTGCAGCTTTTGCATTCTATTGTAGTGAACAGTATTAAACAACTTTATTTTTTTTTAAAAAAACACTTGATAAGAAATTAGCAACTATAGATAATATGAACTACAATACAACAGTTTCTTCAATGACTCTCCCCAAATTGGAATCATATAACTCTTCTTTCTCTTCATCGCCTTCTTCTTCAACAGAATTATTCCAGTTGAAGACAATTATTTATTTTATTTCTAATTCTGTGAGAACTTTTGGAAGCATTTCTAAAAAATAATACACAACGATTTATTGCTACTATGGACAAATGTTGCTTATACTCGTAAGCAACATTGTGTTCATGAAATTCCTATACTATATGGTGCTATGGAATTCATCTATGGGGCACCGCCTTCGCTTCAACCGTTGAAAAAATTCAAAGGCGACAAAACAAAATTCTTCGAACAATTACTGCAGCTCCATGGTACGTAAAAAACTCACGAATTCATAAAAAAAATGATATTCTTGGCATAGAACAAAATCTTATTTTCTGTTTTGAAATCTTTGATTCTTATTTATAATTAAATTCACTTTTCATAGGAAAATGTCTATTGTTTTTAGTTTTTCTTTGGATTATTTAAGCAATTTTTCCCCCTTTTTTTGCAAGTCAACTAGCTCGCAAGTGCCATTTCTGCACCTTTTTGTAATATAGGGTGTTTTTTTAAGCCCGATAGAACTTGAAATTGTAAAAAATAACACAAAAAATTAAATTGTAATCAAAATTTTTTTTTATTCGAAAGATCAATACGTGACATTAACATTTGAAAATGATTTCGGGCATATGGGCACCGCGGCTGTTCTTGACGAAGTGCATTCTGGACGTCCAATTTTGGGCCACTTTTTCGAGCACTGCTGGCCTTATGTCACGAACAACACGAACAATGCTGGCCTCCAAGGCGTCAATTGTTGCTGGTTTATCAGCATAAACCAGTGACTTCACGTAGCCCCACAGGAAATAATCGAGAGGTGTCAAATCGCACGACCTTGGAGGCCAATTGACAGGTCCATTTCTCGAAATCAACTTATCGCCAAATTTTGATTTCAGTAAGTCGATGGTTGCGTTCGCCGTATGGCACGTAGCGCCATCCTGTTGAAACCACATCTCCTCCGGATCAATGTCATCCATATTTTCAAACAAAAAATCATTGATCATGGTGCGGTAACGATCTCCATTGACCGTAACGCGAGCTCCGGCCTCATTTTTGAAGAAATAAGGTCCGATGATGCCACCAGCATGAAAACCGCACCAAACAGTGCATTTTTCTGGATGTAATGGAGTCTGTAGGGTCTCTTGTGGATTGGTCTCACTCCATATGCGGCAATTTTGCTTATTAACAAACCCGTTAAGCCAAAAATGCGCCTCATCGCTGAACACAATTTTGCGATAAAACAACGGGTCTGATTTTCAAAGTAAATTTGGATAATTTCGTAGCGTTGTTCAAGCGTGAGTCTATTCATGATGATTTATCAGAGTATACTGAAACAAATAAAAAAAATGTTTCATCAAAATTTAATTTTTTGTGTTACTTTTTACAATTTAAAGTTCTATCTAGCTTAAAAAAACACCCTATATAAACAAATACTCACACATACATACAAACTTCAGCTGCAAACTATCGTTTGCAAAAATAATAAAAACTATAGAAACAACATCTACAAAACTACAATGTTGCTTACCTAGCGTTTAGACAGGAAAGTAATTTCATGAAAGTTGCAATACACTCACACTTTTTTACTAACACACTCGCATTTTGCTTACTTTCCACTCAACTTTCATAAAAAATTTCATGAAACAAATTTTTTGACGTTTTTTGAAAGTAAAATGACAAATTCTAAGCACTGTTGCCACATACAAAGAATTATACAAAGTTGCAGTATTGTAGTAAAATAATAATTATAAAATTAACTTCTTTTGCAAGTCTACGAAAATAATTATAATAATTTTTCCTTGCATTGTATATTTAACACATAAAGAAAACAATTAAAGTCTTTTTAAAAAAGTAATATCGTAGAAAAATTTATAATGATAAGTTTTTTCAACTATTGCCCCTTATATTTGTATATGTAATAATTTTGGCAACTCTGATTTGTAAGTAAACAAATTTTGCAGCTCTTTGCTTTGGCGACATTTTTAAAATGAACTTTCACTTTCCTGTGTAAACGAACAAGAAATTTTTCTTGAAAGTTGTCCATTTTATTGAAATTTTTATTTGTAATACGTTTAGACAGGAAAGTAATTTCATAAAAGTACTTTCCTGTGTAATGGCAGCGATATAAGCAACAATTGGCATAACAGGGTTAACAAAAAAATAGTTAAACAGTTCAGCATTGTGAATATATCTGTGTCGTTTTAGCATAACAGCTTAAGTCGACTTTTGAAAATTGTAAAACTTGCTGCTGATTTGATTATTTGAATAAATATGGCATTCTTATTTGCAGAAATAATTTTTCGTATTATTCACAATATATATTTAGTTATAATTACGGTTATGGTTAGTTATAATTATGGTTTATCTTCTTTTCTTCTTAAATTTTGTTCTTCATTCAAATTTCCCTTCAAAACTTTTTTTGATCTTATCTCGATTTAAGCTGTTTTGATAAAATGCCACAGATATACATATAACTGCGGAGGTTAATTATATTGAGTTGGGAGAAAGAAAATAAACTTTGGGGCTTAGTTTCTGTTCAAATAAACATATCGCTCCTTTATTGCAACATAGTCATATCTCAAAAAAGCTCGTTTCGAGAAAAACGCATTTAAAGTTTTTAGTTTCCATAAAAGTCTTAGCAAAATTTTTTAGAAAATATGTCTTAAAAGAAACAGTTTAAAAGCAATTTGAATAAAATTTTGGCACAATATAAATGATAGTATTGTTAATAATTCTGCATTGTTAACTCGAAAAGCTCATTTTTTGAGATATGAATATGTTGCAATAAAGGAGCGAAATGTTGATTTTACAAATTTAATCGAATATCTTTCTTATGAATTTGGGAAACTAAGCACAAAGCAGAGTAATTTTTCCCACGACTGATGAACTGTAAGAGCCATTTTGTCTTTGCCAGTGTGACCGGCTTTACAATTTTGATTTTTAGATAATAGTCAGCAACTTCTCCAACATATCAATAATTAAAAAATTTCTAACCAAAACCTTATACGGTTTACCATTGACCATAATATTTTGACTATCATTTGCTGTATGCACAAACTCAGTCGTATCGTGTATCGAAGTATTTGGAGAGACAATTTCAAACACAAACATTAAACTCATAAAAAATATATATTTGAAAATTGTTTTTGCTTTGAAGTTTTGTGTTTGAAATTGTCTCCCCACATACATCGACACAAGATACCACTGAATTTGTGAATTCAGCAATTGTTTGAGAAGACATATGGAGCAATGATCACGTCAGCCTACAAAACGTACCGAACAGTAATTTTCTGTAATGGTGTTTCGGCTAAAGCTTGTGAACTGTGCTCACTCCAAACGTGACAATTCTACTTGCACACATAACCATTCAACCAAAAATAGACTTCATGGGATCGATATTGAGTTTAAGGAAACTTCAATATCGATCGACGGAATCACCATTTTGATAACAAATTTCAACTATTTCCAAGTGTTGCTCTGGTATAAATCAGCTGTTTAATGAGTTATCAAAGAAGGCAGTGCTGCCAACTCAGATTTATATGAAAAAAGTATTGCTCTGGTGTAAATCAGCTGTTCAATGAGTTATCAAAAAAGGCAGTGCTGCCAACTCACAGGTAAATGAAAACAAGTATCACCCAATATTTATGTTATTAGAGTACAAAAAATAGAAACATCAATTGTAGTGACATTATCATACCTGATTCACTTCATGGACTTCCCCGGCTTACACATCCAACCATACGCAACTCTTTCACGTGTTGTAAAGTTTTTTCTACAAGTGACCACATCTTATCATCTTTTATTTCTTAAGATTATTTCAATGTTTCAAATAGAAAAGAGCAGAAAAATCAACAACAACATTGTATCAAAATAAAAGCAAACAAAAATGCAGAGAAGTATACCTCTGATATAGATTCCAAACTATATACAGAAATTCTCGAAAACAATATATTTACCTAAAAGAATATATCTTTGTATAATTGATAGGTAAACAGATTTTCAAAATCCCTTTTGTTGCCGTAGCATCAATTTAGACAAATTATATATCGTTTTGAAGTGAACGCAATTAATTACATTTTGACATTTTCAATATTTTAGGAGTAATACGGCTTTTAATTTCTTACTAACACTACCAAATAAAATGTATGTATGTATTTGATTTAAACACATTAAAACAAAAACAGTGTGGCCAAATATGAATAAAGAACATATTTATGGGTTCTCATAGTGTTATTGGTTTCAGCACAAAATGTTGTATGGAACTGCAATATTTAAGAGCGATAGAGCAAAGAATGTGGTCGATTGCGTCGACCAGTGATTTACACTAGTAGTAATTAAAGGCCTTTAGGGAAAAAGTTGAGAATTAAGAATCTAATTGGCAAAATGGAGAAATATACTCCGCGCTGAGTAACAGACATTTAATTGAAGCAATGACCACGTTGACAGCCATTTAATTAAATGTTACCGCCTCCAATGAATATTAATAATTTAATATAGATGTTAGCTAGGCGCAAGTCAAAAACTTGTTCGTATATATAAAACAGCTGGTTTTCTATAGCTAGCAGCTTGTTAAACCTAACATAAGCTAAAGCATCTGGTACAGAGTTATTAAATGTAAAGCAGCACAACAAAGAAAAAGCAGACAAAAAACCATTTAAGAAAAAAGAAAACCTAGATTGCAGGTCGGGGAAATCTATAACTGAAATCTTTTGAAGTTTTGCCAAAGTGATCATAGGGGAACAACAAAACAAACCACTTATAATACTTGTAGGATTTCTAGATATGAAAGCGAGTTCAATTTATTGGATGAACATGCTAGCTTAATAGAGAAACTTGATAATTTAAGCATATGCATGTAACTACATATATCGTCATGTTAAATGCCAACGGACGTAACTACACTTTTCATTTTTTTTACAGGAGAAGCAAAAAAGCTTCTAAAATCAACAAATATTATGCTTTTTTGCCATTTTTGTAAATTGTACTTAGATTGTTAGGGTTTATTTATTGGTGAAGATATTTTTAATTTCTTTTTCGAGCACTGAAAGAACTACACTGAAAGAATTATGCGCCATATATTTAATGAAACTGTTTCATTAAATATTTTTCATTAATAAAAAAATTATAAATAGCTTGTTTTCTATGTTTCCCAGCTATCTATATGTCGACATTTCATAGGAGCTACCCTACTCATCAGTAGACTTTGGAAATTTTTGAAAGATATTCTCAAACATTCAACTTTATATCCCAACAATCCAAATAAATTGCTGAGAATTTAAAAAGAAAAATGCTCTAATAATATCCGTCAAAATACAAAAAAAAACAAGCTTTTCTATTTATAAACGTCTCTAACATTTCTTTACACCTTTCAAACAAATGAACAACCGTTGGTTACTACGATTTGCTTTTTGAAAGTATCGAAAAGCAAAGAACAAAAATTCAAACAATTAAGTTTTTATTCGCTATTTAATCTTCTAACATTTATACCAGTAAAAAAATTGTAAATAGCTTGTTTTCTATGTTTCCCAGCTATCTATATATGTATATCCATTTGACCACATTCCTTGGTTTCGTTTTCTACACTTCTTGCTTCTTGCTTTACATAACTCAATAAAAAAGCTCTAGTCCAATCAGATCAGCTGACCTTAAGAGCCTGTCGAAACTGCTACGCCATAACCGGTCTTACTATGTGTGCATGCAGTTGCTAGATCTTGCTTATGCATGTCTTATAAATGTAAGCCATAAAAATCTTAATTTTGAGAAAAATATCTTCAAATCATATTTTACTTATTAAATCTTCAAAATTAAGGTCTGGCAACGCTGATAAAAGGTTTCCTTAGAATTAGAGATTTTATGTAACACTATTAGATATTGAAACTATCTATGTCAAGCACAACTAGGACAAGTTCAAACCTTGACAACGGCTGGTCAGCGGTGATAAAACAAGGCCCTATTTTTTTCTTTCTTCTTGCTTTACATAACTCAATAAACAAGCTCTAGTCCAATCAGATCAGCTGACCTTAAGAGCCTGTCGAAACTGCTACTCCATAACCGGTCTGACTATGTGTGCAGTCAGTTGCTACATCTTGTTCACGCATGTCTTATAATGCTAAGCCATAAAAATTTTAATTTTGAGAAAAATATCTTTAAATCTTATTTTACTTATTAAATCTTCAAAATTAAGGTCTGGCAACGCTGATAAAAAGTTTCCTTAAAATTAGATATTTTATGTAACACTATTAAATATTGAAACTACCTATGTCAAGGATAATTAGAACAAGTTCAAACCTTGACGACGGCTGGTCAGCGGTGACAAAACAAAGCTCTATTTTTCCTTCATTGCAAAGTTGATTGGTGCGGTTTAGTTCCCCTTCAGCATTTCTTTACAGTCATGAATACATTCAAGGCGACTAAATCTCTGGGTCGTACCCATACTTAACAATGTTGCCGCTAAAAAGCTTTTCTTTTTTTATATTTTGTTGCTTTTGCTGTTGTTATATTGATAGAATATTTTTTTTTTGTTGCTATTGTTGGTGGAGAATGATGATGAGTTTCTAAAAGTTTTTGAGTTGTTTGATTGTTTTGAAGTCTTCTTTTTCTGTTTGCAAAATAAATGGCGACAAGCAAAAAAAAAAAAAAAAAAATGTTGATGAAGATTAGTTTAAGTAGAGTTTTCAACTGATGATGCTAATGTATTCTGGCAACAACATCGACAACTTGTTGCTGAATATTTCTTAATATTGTTAGTGGGCTTTTATTTTGAAAACCGCCATCATGGAATTCTTTTGTATGGCCTTAATTGAACTATGAGAAATTTCAAAAAAAAAAAAGAATCAATTTTCAGAGCTTTATCTAATGAGTTTATTTATGTTTGCGAAAGTTGTTTTTTTAAATACCTAAAAATTTAATGCTAAAAGACTTAAGAAAAAAAGAGAGAGTTTAACATATTTGTACGTTTTTACCTTTAAAAACACTTTTGCGGTTTCTTCAATTGCAAATGAAATAAGGATTCACACAGTACTTAAGTAATTCAGAACTTTATTTACACTTTTTTTTTTATCTTGGACCAGTACTCAGGGGGTAGCCCCTACATATGCAGTGCATTGTACTGGAACTAAGAAAATAGATTATGATACCACTGTGTATTCAAATACTAGACTTGCTTACTTTCTGACTTATGACTGTCTTGCACAAAGTTTAAAAATAAACTGACGCGTTGCTGCCGATGTTAGATGTGATAAAAATTCTTAACAATATGAAAATTGTTTTATTAGAACATAAGTATGTAAGGCCCATGAATGGTGAATACAGATTATGTCTTGCTCATGATTACCCGTTAGATGACGTAGTTTAACCTTAGCAAGGATTGTCTATTCAGAATATTAAAGTTTTGTGTTCGGGACTGCCTAATCTATAATTCTATTATTCTTGTGTAACATGTAGGTCCATAGGTACCTATGAGTGGAAAAGAGTTCTTCTGTGTTAGACGATTTTAATTGCGACGGTTCTTTGAATGGTTTACCTGAAATCTGTGATGCCGTAATGAAAATTTTACCTTAATTTTAAAGATTTTTCATGGCAAATAGTCCTTTCCAAAATTATAATTATGAGATGAATTTTGTATTTCTTGACTCTTGAACACAGTATGTACATACGAGTATATATGTACTGGTATATGTATTGTATATTGCTACATAAGCTTTCCTGCTGGCTGAAATTTTTGCAATCAATTCCTACTCGTCGGAATGTAGTCAAACACTTCGCTACCACGAAAGAGTATCTGTATCAAAGTTATTTTTCCGAGTTCGAGCAGTTAAAAGGGTTTTGACCGACCTCGAGATAAATAAGATTCCTGGACCGAAAAAAAATCACATAGAGTTAAACCGCATGATCTTGGTAGCCAGTTGGAGTTAGAATTTTTTGTTTTATGTGCCGTGTGGCAAGTAGCGCCGTGTAGCAAAAACTACATATCGGTCACATTTATGCCATCTAGGTAATGCCACAAGAACTCCTATAAAGAATGTTTTATGTGCGGTGTGGCAAGTAGCGCCATCTAGCAAAAACTACATATCGGCCACATTTATGCCATCTAGCTAATGCCACAAGAACTCCTATAAAGAATGCCATTCATAGTCTTTACAATTTCGTCCCCATTTTCGAAAAAGTCACGCTGGCTAATCAAAATTGGCATTAGATAATTGCTCGTTGAGAGCGCATTAGCTTTTCATGGATTGCATGATTGTGTTCTGAGCAACAAATTCGATAATTTTGTGTATCCACGAATTTATTCGGATGAAAATTGGCTTTATCAGAGAAGATGACTTGTTTTTTAGCGTAATTTTCAAACTTTTGTAATAAATTTTCACAATTATAACACCTTAAGAAAGAACCTTAAAGCCCTCCAATTTTAACAATCGCTTTTTCGAAAAGGGGAGAAAAAAATAAAAATACACGTGTATCAGCGATTTTCATGTACACCTCTGGACTTTTTTTTTGTGTAAAATATAAATCAAGCCACAGACTGACTATGCGACTAGTTGTACAACATGACGATATTGGTTATTAGATTGTAAAGTTTGTGGGGTCGTCGTATGAAGTTGTGTCTTGGTTGTACGAAAGATTAAAAAGTTTTGATTTTTTGGGTGGTTGTATCGACTGGTTGTAAAATTTAGGAGCAACAACATGTACAACCTTATTTCGATTTGCTCTTATTTTTATATACAATTGTTGCATCAGCGGTGATCTTTACTCAACAGAATTTTTTAAGAAATGAAATTGTGAGTTAATGTCACACAATTTGTGCGCAAAACACACAACTCGGCAAGCCAACGTGTTGTAGCAATGGTCGCATAGTCTATGGCATGAGTAAAGCTCGGACACTACGAGCTTTCTGCCTGTGTGAAATACTTTTGATAAGTTTTAAACCTTTTTTCCATGATCCAATCAAACTGAATTTTTGCAGGCAGGCTCGTGGAAATGTCGATGGAAGAAATGTTGATAGCATTGTCTGAACTGCTGTTGATTTTCCATCACTTATTTCGAGAACATCATTAAAAATCTTCACTGAAGCCGCTATAACATAGCTACCATATGAAATAATTATGTAAATGAGACATCATACTGTTTCGAGATGTCAGCTTTGTCATATCTGAAATAGGCTTCAGTGTAATCGATGTGTTAAAATTAATCGCAATATGTTTTAAAGTTATTTGTTTCTATTTTTGTAATAAACAATATAAAACCTTTACACCATGTTCAGACGGTAATATGAAACACTTGGTTCGCTCTCTGAACCACTATTGCGAAACTAGGTGTTCAGACGGTTGTTGTTTTGCTTGACAGTGATGTTTATATATTTTGAGCAAACTTTTCACTACTTCTTTTTTCAATTTTTATTAAAATCTTTATGTGAATAACCAATTTTTATATATTCAATGTGTTTCTTTTGATTTTACACACATTAATTCTCTGTTTTATATTTTCTTCGAGAGCTAGTTCAGAGAAACTAGCGATAATTTATTATAAAATTTAGAGATGATAGCAGTTTTTGCATGGTTCGCAACGACATTCAAAATGAACCCAGTTGGTTCGCTCTCAAAATTTTTTATGGCGAATCATGTTGGTTCAATCAAGATTGGGCCGCGAACCACTAATGAGAGAGCGAACCTCGAATATAAGCCTTCGTGTGAACATGCTATTATATACACTCTGTACTTTGTTAAAAACATGGCAGCTCAGTTCAAATTTGCTTCGAAAATTAACATATCTGGCAGCACAGCTCAATTGGTTTGGAACAGAATATAATATTAAGGCCATTCAAGAAATTGTTCCGAACAAATTTATCTCTCTTTCGCTCTCACTCTCAAAATGAGAAACCCCAAACTACATATTAAAGCAACATGTTTCAGAACAAATATTTTGTTTCGAAACTATGGGTGGGTGAATCCAGCTATAAGGACGAAACCAAACAGGACCGCAACTTCATGCAAAAACGAATCTCAGAGTAAACAGGAAGATAATTGGAACAACGGTTGTATCTTCACAAAATGTAATAAAATGTTTTTATATTTATTGAGTAAAAAATCTATTAAACTACATACATACTTTTTTACATCTTTGATACATTTGTTATAATATCAGATACATTTTTTTTACGTTTACAATATTACACCTAATTGTATTGTTAAATGCTTCTTTTGATTTTCTCTTGTTCTTATATTAGGTCGCGCCAAAGCGCGAAATAGAAACCTTTCGGTTTGTTTACAAAATGTATGAAATTTAGTGAGAGTATAGTATAGGGTGTTTTTTTAAGCTAGATAGAACTTTAAATTGTAAAAGGTAACACAAAAAATTAAATTTTGATGAAACATTTTTTTTATTTGTTTCAGTATACTCTGACAAATCATCATGAATAGACTCACGCTTGAACAACGCTACGAAATTATCCAAATTTACTTTGAAAATCAGTCGTCGATTCGCGCAACTTATAGACGAAAAATTGTGTTCAGCGATGAGGCACATTTTTGGCTTAACGGGTTTGTTAATAAGCAAAATTGCCGCATATGGAGTGAGACCAATCCACAAGAGACCCTACAGACTCCATTACATCCAGAAAAATGCACTGTTTGGTGCGGTTTTCATGCTGGTGGCATCATCGGACCTTATTTCTTCAAAAATGAGGCCGGAGCTCGCGTTACGGTCAATGGAGATCGTTACCGCACCATGATCAATGATTTTTTGTTTGAAAATATGGATGACATTGATCCGGAGGAGATGTGGTTTCAACAGGATGGCGCTACGTGCCATACGGCGAACGCAACCATCGACTTACTGAAATCAAAATTTGGCGATAAGTTGATTTCGAGAAATGGACCTGTCGATTGGCCTCCAAGGTCGTGCGATTTGACACCTCTCGATTATTTCCTGTGGGGCTACGTGAAGTCACTGGTTTATGCTGATAAACCAGCAACAATTGACGCCTTGGAGGCCAGCATTGTTCGTGTTGTTCGTGACATACGGCCAGCAGTGCTCGAAAAAGTGGCCCAAAATTGGACGTCCAGAATGCGCTTCGTCAAGAACAGCCGCGGTGCCCATATGCCCGAAATCATTTTCAAATGTTAATGTGACGTATTGATCTTTCGAATAAAAAAAAATTTTGATTACAATTTAATTTTTTGTGTTATTTTTTACAATTTCAAGTTCTATCAGGCTTAAAAAAACACTCTATATATTGGTGAGAGCTGTTGTATTGATTGCAAAATGGGAGCATAAGGAAAATCACTGTCAGAATAAAATAAATTCTATTTTACAACCTCATTCTCCGGCATAATTTTATATCAAATTAAATAGAAGACATCGTCATTATTTAGATGATTTTTGTTGCAATGGATCTTTAAATTGTTTACATGGAATCTTTAAAAGATTTTAAGTAGATTTCCTTTTGTAGATTTATTTTCAGTTTTAGCATTCACAGAAAAACATTACATATGTATGCATTTTTTAAATTTCAATTGTCATTACCTTGATTTGTATCTGCATTTGCATTAATTAATATATTTTTAATACGACATAATTTTCAATTTCATTTCCTTTTTAATTAAAATGATTTACGGCCCGCACCCAAAAACAAGATTGCTTAGTTTTTTTTTCTCTACTTGTGGTCTCTATCTTTTTGTAGTTTTAATTTTTATCGATTTCTGTTCGAATCATTATTTATGATCATTTTTTTTTTATTTCATTTTTCCATTTCTGTGTGCAATTCGCTGCATGTGCATTAAGCAGCAATTTAAATGCCGCCAAGTATGCAAATACTTTTGCTTTATATTTTATATATTTTATGATTATTAAATTACAACAACTATGAAACAGTTCACAGCAATTGACGTATTGACAGCTGTCATTAATATACTTGTTACCGGCTGTTGCAAAAACCTCCCGCTCTCGCTCTCTCTCTCTATCTCAGCCAGTATTTATTTCTCACGTATTCGTTGTTTTTGTAACTAATAAAAGTAGCAAATTTATTAGAAAAAAAAAATTGAGATAAAACAGCAAAATTATTGAAAAAATGATTGAATTCAATTGTGAACTTTATTAAAACTATAAATTAACAATTAAGATAAAAAAGTAAACAACAACAATTCTCCATAGAGATACAACATTTTTATGTAAGCAAAATTATTTAAAAGTGTTCATAAGAAATGCGTAACTCTCAACGCTTTTAAACGAGAACCGCTTTGGAAAAATTTCGGTTACAAATGTATAACCAACATTTTTTAATGCTTTTCTCACTTAAAAGCATTAAAAGCGCAATTATCTAAAAGTGTTCAAAATTATATAAAATTGTTCATAAGAAATGCGTAACTGTCAACGTTTTTGAACGACAAACGCTTTAGAAAACTTTCGGTTACAAATGTATAACCAACATTTTTTAATGCTTTTCTCACTTAAAAGCATTAAAAGCGCAATTATCTAAAAGTGTTTAAAATTATCTAAAAGTGTTCATAACAAATGCGTAACTCTCAACGCTTTTAAACGAGAAACGCTTTAGAAAAATTTCGGTTACAAATGTATAAAGAAAATTTTTTAATGCTTTTCTCACTTAAAAGCATTAAAAGCGTAATTATCTAAAAGTATTCAAAATTATCTGAAAGTGTTCATAAGAAATGCGTAATTCTCAATGCTTTTTAACGAGAAATACTTAAATAAAATCGGTTACATATAACCAACATTTTTTAATGGTTTTCTCACTTAAAAGCATTAAAAACGCGTTTAAACAGAATTTCAGTTTAAACAAAATTTGGTACTTTTATAAAAGATGTTTTTATAGAGGTATACAGATCTTTAAAATGGATTAAAATAAAATTGAATTTTAAAAATTGAGATGAAATTTAATTTATTCCAAAGATATCTCATCTTCCGGCCCGATAAATTAAATATAGCTTCTAACATATGACCGCCACGGCTGGCTCAGAGGTAGTCTGATCCTCAGGTCCGATTTTGAAGGAATTTTTGCAACATTTATGACTGTACTCGTATAACGGCAATAACGTGACGAATGTCGTCCTCCAAGTGGCCAAACGATTCCGGCTTATCAGCATAGACTAGACCCACAGGAAATAGTCTAGCCGAATTAAAACACAACTTTTTGGTATTGGGTGCGAAACGTAGATCTATACTGCTACCAAACGATTCTTTTAATAAATCAATTGTGGCATGTGCGGTGCAGCTGTGTTGCACATTATGGTTCTTCAGCTGATGAAATGTCAGTAATCATGGCTCTATAGCGATCACCGTAGCCGTTCTGATCAGCATCGTTTTTAAAGAAGTACGGACCAGTGATTCCACCATCCCATAAAACGTACCAAAAGGTCAGTTTTTCTGGATGTAGTAGTGGCTCAACATACACCGGAGGCTTATTATCACTGTTCATTGACCTATCCATTCAAACTTAAAAGTTCCAGCGCTAAACAAAATTTGTTTATGAATGTAAGGATCAACGGCAATCTTGTTTTGGGCCAATTTGTATAATTTGTAAACGTTGTTTAAGTGACAGTCTATTTGTGTTCAAATGCGGAACCAAACCGAAAACAGCAATTCTATTTATGTTGAAATGTCAAACCAAACTAAGTATGCGTCACTTAACAGCTGACAAAATGGCGCCAGTAAAAAAAGTGCTGCCAACTTAAAAATGTGCACTTCTATAAAAATTTCCCTTTTCTTAAGCCAAGATATCAGACACAAAGTAGAGACAAAGGAGTTCTTCGTTTGTTGTAGCAAGTAAAACTCTAAGGAGCACTTCTTATGTTGTGTTGGACTTTCGAAATTCTCGCCAAGCGTGTATTGATAGAACGGGAACCGGTAAAGCCCCGAGAGGTTCTGCATGTAGACCATCTCTGATCATGGTTGAGGTGAATACATCTTGGCTAAACAGCTATTTAAACCTTAAATCGCTAGAAGGGGAATTACTTTCCCTGATAACTTTGGTGCATTATCGGTTTTCGAGGGCTGTTATCTTGATATATGATATATGCCTGTAATGTAAGAAACCAGAAGTGATGGTTAGATGGGTGAATTGGTTAAGCGCTGTTGCTATTAATGGATTTTGGGCTACCTACGATTACTCGCTAAGCCTTCTTTTCCATTGACTGTATGGGAAATTGCACACAGGAGCGATCAGAAGGGTCAAGCGAGTACTCGCTAAGCCTTGTCTTCCAGTGACTGTATCGGAAATTGCACACAGGAGCGATCAGAAGGGCCAAGCGAGTACTCGCTAAGCCTTGTCTTCCAGTGACTGTATGGGAAATTGCACACAGGATCGATCAGAAGGGCCAAGCTGGTCAGCAAAAAGTTTGATTATTTGGCAACAAACTTATGGCACTGGTGAATAGTAAATAATTCACCCCGTGGAGTTGGTTCATCATCAGATAAAGTAGATAGGTGCTAATATAAACTAATTTTACAATCTTCCCGGATAACTATGGTGCATGTCGGTTTTCGGAAGCTAGTAACTCCCTAGATAACTGGAATGTAAGACTCTAGAAGTTGACGAAAGACAGATAAGTAGGTTAAGGGCTGATGTTCTTTATGGGCTTTGGGTTACCAACTCATTACGCCTTGTTTTTCATTGATTTCTGGAAAAGAGATTAGAAGGTCCGAACTCTTAAGCAAGTGGTTTGTCTTTGTGGCAAGAAATTGCACCCTTTATGGGTCTTGCAAGCCACATGGGGGAGCTGGTGAACTGTGAATAAATTCACTACGTTAAGTTGGTCCATCATCAGACTAGTTCGGCAAGGCAGGGGTTGATGTAAATGGATTTCACAATCTGCAGACACAAAGTAAACAGAAATGAAAAAAGACAGAATAAATTGTATCCCTCTCTCTCTCACTCTCTCTCTTTTTGCGCTTTGATTTGTAAACAGATAATTTTGTGACCTCAAAAGTATACGTAAGAAATAAGCTATAAACACATAGACGACAGCAGACAGCAAGCAGCAATCTGTCAAAAATAAAATAAATGTGTTTAAATGCAGACGATTATTTTAACGACATCACAGCAGCACGACTTCACAACAGCATTTGCTGCTGCTGCCAACTTAGATTAGTTTCTATTTTCGTAAGCAGCAAAAAAAAAAAAATGCAGAGCTGCCACTATAAATATAAATTGGCAGCAATAAACACTAAAATTTGTTTGAAATATTTAATAGAAATAAACTTCACATAAATAAAATAAACAAATAAATTGATTAGTTTTTACAGTTTTACGTGATATCTTTACGTTTTCAGTTGGCAATTTTAATTTTATTCATGTAAAATATATATGTGGCACCTCTGAAATTTGCATTGTTTAAATACACATAGTGCTGCTGCTGTCTTTAAAATAATTCTGTTGCTGATGAGATGGCAGCATTTGAAGCTAACTTCATTTGTAGTCTTGCAGTTGTGAAGTCTACTGTCGTCTAAGTGTTTAGAGGTAAAGTAAACAATAGCAGTCTATCAGCTATCTTTGTTATGACAACTCTTCGAAAACGAAAATACCTGATTTTGTTTAATTCAATTTTCACTTTTTTCACATCTGTGGTGTACTTCGTGCTATTAGACACTAGATGGAATCTCGCCATCAATACCTCCCATGTATATATAAAAACTCTCAGGAACCAATGAGAATTATTAAATAGATAAGCATAATAAAAATAAGTATAAGTAAATTTCAAAAGTTAAAGACTTTCCAGGAAAATAACTCCAAAATATTTGCACAATTGAAACACCTGTTCCTTAATGTTTATTGAATTAGATTTTAATCAATTTCAATTATTTCAGATTTGTGATTTCTGTAGAAATTTCTTTGCTGATTTTAAAGCACAACGCCCCTCTGGCGACACTTCAACCGTAAAACTGCAAAACTGGCAACCAGTTGATATAGAACCGGCAGTTATGTGTTCTTTATTCTAACTTGAATTAAATATATTTAATAAATTAAAACTTGTATTGCGATTAAAAAAAATAAGAACCATTTTTCATACAATAAAAACATTTGTGGTCATTAGAAATATATTAATTTTTTTGTTTGTTTAAATGCAGGTAACAACAATTTAATCTTATTTTTTTTAGCGTTTATAATATAGTAAAACGTGTAAATTGCAAAACTGAAAAATAAAAATTGTCTGATGATTTTTATTGGTTTAAATGCAAATTGACATTTAAACTTGAGTTTCTCTTTACAATGATTTCATGTTTATTTTTCAAAACTATTCAATTTCTTATCGATTAAAGTTACATGAAAATCGAGTTTATTTTTTATTTTTTGCTCTTTTTTAGCTTTAATGCTGCGTAATGTTACATTTCACACCTTAAGATTTATGTAAATGTCTGTTTCATTCGCAGTGTTGGTTTGTCGAACAGAACGTGTTGAAATTTTAATTCAATTTAGAAAATATGAGCAATTACATTTATCATAATTTTATACAGTCATGAAACGAAACATGTTTAACAAATTTAACAAATAGTAAAATAAATTTATTACTTATAAGGATTGGCATTAGGCGGTCAGCTGTAAGCACTATATTTCTATAAAATACCGAAAAAATTTAGGGGAATTTAAAATTTTGTTCCTCTTGTTGGTGTCATATATCGGGTGGTTAAATTTCAAAGGCCGATGTTGAGTGTGAACCACACCTAAACGCCAAGTTTTTTTCCGAATTTTATTTGACACTTCTCTATTTCAGACTTATTCAATTTGAACCATGGAGAGATACACAATCCAACAACGTGTTAAAGTTATCCAGACTTATTATGAAAATGATGATCAATTTTCGAAGAAAATCATCTTCAGTGATGAGGCACATTTTCACCTCAGTGGATTCGTCAATAAACAGAATTGCCGCATTTGGGCGAATGAGAATCCAAGAGTGACTGTCGAAAAACCAATGCACCCACAAAGAGTGACTGTTTGGTGCGGTTTATGTGCTGGCGGCATCATCGGGCCGTATTTTTTCCAAAATGAGGCCGGTCAGGCAGTTACTGTGAATGGTGTTCGCTATCGTGAGATGATAACGAACTTTTTATGGCCCGAATCGGAAGATATGGATGTAGACGATATGTGGTTTCAGCAGGACGGTGCCACTTGCCACACAGCTAACGAAACAATTGCTCTTTTGCGCAACAAATTCAATGGCCGTGTTATCTCAAGTAATGGCGATGTCAATTGGCCGCCAAGTTCATGTGATTTGACACCGTTGGACTTTTTTCTTTGGGGTTATTTGAAAGAAAAGGTGTACGTCGATAAGCCAGCAACAGTTCAACAGCTAAAGGATGAGATAATTCGGCATATTAACGGCATAGAACCTCCATTTGGCCTTTGGACCATCGGATGGAGGTGTGTCGCCGTGGTCGCGGCGCCCATTTGGCCGATATTTTGTTCCATACATAATTGAGCAATACCAATATATCATAATAAAATAAAATTACAATAATTTCCTAAATAGTTTGTGTTTTATTCAAAATCAACATCGGCCCTTGAAGTTTAACCACCCTTTAGTTTAAATGCTGGGAGTTTAACAGGCAGTTTACTAATTTCGAAAGAAAATAAATGCGAAAGAAAGCTAATCACTTACATTCGACTCAATTTGGGTTTGGCTATCTCACTATTATTCATCAGCATATTCTTATGTATTTTCAATGAGTTTTGACAGATCGTTCACATAAAAAAAAGTCAGACGAAGCCAGTGATATGTAATAGGTGTGTTCATTTACTAAAAATTTTCACAAATTTGTAACAATTGTTACTAGAAAGAGTTCATTAAAGCAAAAAATTTGCAACGAGAGAACGTCAAAAGAGCGTAAAAAATTGAGAGGCAGAAAAATGCTTGCAAGTTTTTACAAGTAAATTTTTTAATTACAATATTTACAAAACAATTGCTGAATTCACAAGCTCAGTCGTATCGTGTATCGATGTATTTGGAGAGAAAATTTCAAACACAAAACTTTAAAGCAAAAACAATTTTCAAATATATTTTTTTGGAGTTTAATGTTTGTGTTTGAAAGTGTCTCTCCAAATACATCGAAACACGATACGACTGAGCTTGTGAACTCAACAAATATTTCTAAATTAAGTTAAGAACACAAATATTTTGGAAAATTTCAGTCGCAAAGCAGCTCTGGGCTGAAGGACAGCTCTCGTGTTATCGTAATTATTTTTAGAGGTTATTCATTGTTAACCAGGTGGAAACTTCCTATGTGAAGGCATAGGTTGTTACAGTTAGTCACAGCCACGCTACAAAAGTACTGTTCATACCATCTCGGGCATTATGGTCTCTGTCACCCCGCCCATGTTGTGCATCCTATACTTTGCAAATCTACTTTGCAACTGTATAGCTACTAAATAAATAAGTAAATAATAAATTTTGGAGAGTTCTGGTTCTACTTGATAACACTACATTGTTACATATAAAACACCATTGACAGGACACACTATAGTATTGTAAAAAAATATTACGAGTAACCATACTATATTTTGGTTTAACATTATTATAATAATAAGTAACCACAGTAACGGTTAAAGTTATTAAATAATTGTCATACTCAACCTAACCACTATAAACTTTTATCATATGTAACCATGTTACTTTCATAAAATAACCACATACTAATGTCACAATTAGCTTTATTGCAATGGAACCATATATTTATTATAACTAGCACAAATACATACATACGTATGATAATTACTTACAAAAAAATACAGCTTATAATATATTTTAATACTATCATGTTTTGAGAAACGCATAACGCAAGAAATATGGTTTTGCGATTTGAAATCGCCAAATAGGTGTTCTGGAAAACGCGTATCGCTTAAAATTGGCGACTTCAACTCGCATGTATATATTGCAGTGAACTGATTGAATTTGCTAAAACTGAACTTGCAAAAGGCAATAAAATTATTCACTATTAAAATTTAATATGTTTTCTTTTTATTTCAATAAAAAGTTTAAAAAAGTTTACATATTTTCATTAAGAAAACTAAATTGAAAAATTTTTCTATTTGTTGTCAAATTTTTTTTTTTTCGTTTTATATTACTACCACATGCATATAAACGTATGTAAAACACATGTTGTATTTTTTCGGAAAAAACTGCGAAACGCCAGTAAAACGCGTGTTCCTCAGAACACCTAAAAATCAATTAAGCGTTTTTCAAAACGCATTGCGGTTTCAGAACGCGCGTTCCCGGAACATGGTTGTATATTTAATATAAATGCATCTCCTCTTTGATGTTGAATTATCCATCATACTGCAATAAAACAAAACTAGTTATTAAAAATTTCGCCTGCGATTGCAATTTTTAAAGTAATATTTTTTTAATATTAATATGGTTGCACGTAGTCATATTGTTGCACATGTTTATGACTTAATATTACAGACTTACCTTTATATTTTCGCGAATGCTGAAATGTATTTTTCGCCAATTTCGTGTTCTTTTTACTCCTTTCTGTATAAAGCTGAACAAATATTTTTCAAATTAATAGTACAGAAACCATATTTTTATTTCCAAAAAAGAAAAAAAATATATATATGTGTCAGCGACTGGAAGAAAATAGTATTAATGACAACAATAGCAAATTTAATTTTTAAACTCTTTTTTTGAATATGATTAGCATATCATACATATTATTAACACAAACATTTTTATATTGGATGTGATAAAAGCTATTATTGTTTTTAAAAAAATTTCAACAATTGCTATTATTGTATGCAACCATATCTGTAAGTTTATAGACAGTAACAATAGAATTACAGAACTGCAAACAGTAACATATTTATAGAGGAACAAACTATAATTAAACCGATAATACACGCAAAGAAACCGCAGTTTGGAATATTGTTGTGGCAACATTTGTATTTACTCTGTGATATACCATATTGTTGAAACTAGCAGTATATTATAATTTTTAATATAGTGTAAACCGCTATAAACATATCAGTGTTGAATGTTCAATGTTTTTATTGTTACATTTCTATCAGTTTAGAAAATGGTTAAATGCAATAATATTGTTTAAAAATATAGTTTAAATAAAACAATAGCTTTTGTTATATACAATAATATAATATTTTTTTTGTAATATATATATCTACAATACATTTCCATTAAACTAATTTTTGTTGTTGAACTTATTTATATAAATAAATAATATAAATGTTTATTTAATTTTTTCAATTTTGAAACCATCAGTCAATATTAATAATATTAAAAATAATAGAGATTATATATAAGATTTATTAATTGGAGAAAATGATAATAACAGTATTAGTCATGATGCAAAAATTATAACTTTTACTAAATATATGGTTATATTGTATAATTTGGTTTTTGGCTGCGCTAGTTTTTGCAAATAAATTTCATATGGAAAACATATTATGTGGTTGTGTTCAACCATATTATTTAACAATAGTATTTTGCTCTTAAAATATTGTCATATCAACCATATATTTTGTTCTACGTGTACACTGTGTTTAACAGTAATACACAATGTTATAGAATATATACTGCCTTTTCTTTGAGTGCAGGAGAAGGAAAAAAATTGTTCTTTGTGTTTGGAATGTGTTATTAGACATTTTTGCTTATTTAGTTCTCATTGTGTAATAATAATGGGATATAGAATGTTTGAAAATATTTTTGCAACCTTTCGTTGCCAAGTCTACTAATGAGTATGCTAGCTCCTATGAAACGTTGACATAGAGACAGCTAGGTAACATAAAAAAACAAGCTGCGTATACTTTGTTTACTATAATTTTACAGAAAGTTCCCAAACCTTTGCTTTATTTTTTAATTAAAAACACGCATAATGTAACCAAAAACCAATTGAGTATTGAAATACCGTCCAAACTGTTCATCGCCTCGAATAAAATATAAAGTAAGAAAATTAAATATGTTTGCTGTTATATATAAATTAAAAATTATTTTTATCAACTTCTCCATCTGATACACCTTGAATTGTTGTAAGTTTTTTTTTTTTTAAATTAAATCTACAAATAAATGTTGTTCACAAAAAAAAACATGTGTATTCAATTTAAAACTAGACCCTGAACTTGTCATACAATTAACCCATTGATGTAAATTTATTAGCTGTTTAATTTATGTTATTTTTAAGTGAGAACTATTCAACTGGAAATGTATTTTTATTAATAATTGAACAGAGGCATTACATTTATATTAATACTCGTATAAAATATGACATATTTGAAAGTTTTGTTTTTATTAAAATATTTGATTTTACTAATGACAATGCAAATGTCAAGGCATATAACTGTCATATGTTTACACATGCTGGCGCTTAACTATTTGCAAAGTGAATTCATAGCAGGTGAAACTGATAGTCTAGCTGATAATTTTTGTTTCAGATATTGTTGCATGTTAAAACTTGTATAGGTTTTTTTTTTACGTTTAATAGTGATTTAAAAAAATACACTCATGACCAGTGTGACCATATCCAAATATATTTCGGCTTAAAAATAATGCTAAAAAAAACTAAAAATAGTCTTAAACTGCCAAAAGAATAATGATAACATTTTATTTATTTATTTATTTATTTACTATTTCATCTACAGAATTATATTTTTACAGATTACTGAACACTTTAATTAAAATATTTAAATAACATAAATTTAAACGAACTAAAACTAACTTTAAAATTTAACAAAGGAAACAAGTTGTTACATAAATGTAAGCATCTTAAAATAGGTTCATTATTCCCATAATTAGTTCTCAGACAGCTCTCCTCAAACATACGATTATTTCTTAAATCCCTGGGAGGACAATATAAAGTAAAATAATTTTTTAATTCTAGGCAATCAATATTGTTAGATAAAATATTATAGGTCAGCAATAGCAAGGAACAAGTTCTGCGATCATTTAATGATTGCAAGCCTAATAACTTTCTTCTGATGTCATAAGAAGGCAGTTCATAAGGCCATATTAACTTTAAAGCGGTCTTAGTAAAAATTTTCTGAATACCTTCAATACGATTAGATGTACCTACAAGATAGGGATTCCAGATAATAATGGGTGATTTTAAAAGAACTATCGGAAATTAAAAAAAAAAAAACACATAAAATTCAGAAAAATGCATGAAATATTTATTTGGATCGATAGTTGGGTCGATATAATTTAATGTTTGAAGATTATTTCATGTAAATGTTGGCCGCGGCTGCGCCTCAAATGGTCCATCCGCTTAGTCCAATTTTGGCATACTCTTTCCAACATTTCGGCCGGTATCTCACGAATAATGTTGGCAATGTTGGCTTCCAGTGCGTCAATCGAAGCGGGCTTGTCGCTATAGACATTAGCCTTAACATAGCCCCACAAAAAATAGTCTAGAGGCGTTAAATCGCACGATCTGGGCGGCCAATTGACTGGTCCCAAGCGTGAAATAAACTGTTCACCGAACTCGCCTCTCAATTGGTCCATTGTTTCACGTGCTGTGTGGCATGTGGCACCGTCTTGTTGAAACCACATGTCATGCAAGTCAAGCTCTTCCATTTTGGGCAAAAAAAAATTTGTTATCATCGCACGGTAGCGCTCACCATTCACAGTAACGTTGTGATTCGCATCATCTTTGAAGAAATACGGCCCAATGATGCCGCCAGCCCATAATCCGCACCAAACGGTTGTTTTTTGTGGATGCATTGGTAGCTCTTGCAATGCTTCTGGCTGCTCATCACTCCAAATACGGCAGTTTTGCTTGTTCACGTATCCATTCAACCAGAAATGAGCCTCGTCGCTGAACACAATTCTTCGATAAAAAAGTGGATCTTTTCAAGAGCCCATTCACCAAAAATTTGGCGTTGTGGTAGGTCGTTTGGCTTCAATTCTTGCACCAGAATTTAGAAAAAAAAATTTCGTATATATCATATTTTTTTTTATTGGCCAAATTAGCTGTTTTCAATCAACAACTGGTTTTACAAAATAATTGTTTGAATTCACGAATTCCTTAACAGGTCCGCATTCAAACAATTTATTTACTGATTCAGCGAATTCCGCTATTGAACATGAAAAAAATTTTTTCTGTGTAAACAAAAAAAATTTTTTAGGTAACATATTTATTTTTCATAATTTTTTCTTATGAACACTTATTAGTTATCACTTCAATAATACCAATTGATTTATAAATAATAAAATATTTATTGGAGATAGTCTGAGAACTACAAAACAACTATATTTCAGTCAGAAGGAGTGCTTGATTTACAAATAATAAAATATTTATTGGAGATAGTCTGAAAACTATAAAACAAATATATTTCAGTCAGAATTTGTGCAATTAAAAATATTTTTTTTAATTAAAAGGTTTGATATGGCGACTACCCGAATGTTTGAAGATAGAAGCTACAAAAATGCTGGGTTGTCAAAAGTTGGTCGTACATTGAGTATCTTTAGGAGGGCTAGTTAGGCCGTTTGGCTTTAAAATATCAGAAACTAATATTTTGTGTGGATGCCTTCCTAAGCAGGTCAAAATCTCCCACTTCCCCGGAAACAATACAACTTCAATTTTCACACTAAATCGAATGACCATTAATAATTCAGATTCGCGTTCCAGGGCTAAAAAGCGCACCGGGTATAAAAACCCAGTTCTGATTTGGTTAGTAAAGTGGAATTCTCAAAGTCGTCTTCAGTAAACGTCAAAACTGCCCCCACCCCTTGCACAGAAAAAGGCGAACCGAATATGCAAAACTGGTTCCAAACCGGTCAGCGAAGTTGTTCAAAATTTTTTTTTTTTTTTGGGATTTCCCAAAATCGACTTAGTGAATCCCCAAAATCCTCCCACTTCCCTGGGAGCAATGCGGCAACTCCAATTTTCGCACTAAAGCAGCAACACTCATATGGCATGGGTTTAAAGTGGTGCAAACATACAAACAAAGAAACAAGTGAAACTAATGTTAGTGTATTAAAAATAATTTTAAAATACCGGGTGGCTGATGAAAGCTGCTACCAAAAAAAAAAACGTAATAACTTATTTTCTGTGTAACTAACCTGTTTAATTTTTGCTGTGACTTATAGATTGATCTCTAAATTTAACTAAAATGGAGAATTGGGAGAATGAAACAAGAATTTGGACAGTGCAACGCTTTCACGCTTAGAGTCCGTTGTTTCCATCCAAAGAAAATATAGGCGAACGTTTGGCACCACTCCTCCTAGCAGATGGTGAGGCTCGTAAGGAATTTTGCCGAGTCGGACTCAGGAAACTATCGCTGCATTAGCTGCAGCCATACAATCCAATCCTGGAGTTTTGGCAAGGAGCTTATCTGCTCAAATGGGTGTCAGCAGACAGTCACTGCAGACAATTTTGCACCTTATTAACTTATTTTCATATAAGATTATTAACTTATTTCCATATAAGGTTTAATTAGCAAACAATCTGAACTCTAGGGACTTCCCATATCGCTTGGAATTTTGTGAGTAGCTTATTTAAACGATGTCAGAAGATGAAAACGTCTTGAACTTATTTTTGCGTCTGACGAGGCACATTTGGATTATGAATATGATGATGAATATGGAGTAATTCTAACCCACAGATACTCCATCAGATGTAATAACATCATCCACTTCGCAGCACAGTGTGGTGTGCAGTTTAACAGAATTGAGGCAAAAATTTCCCAATAAACCAATTTCAAGAAACTCCACATTCCGTTGGCCTCCCAGGTCTCCTGACCTCACTGCACCTGATTTTTTTTTTTTTTTTTTTTGGTTGGGTTATTGCAAGCAAGAAGTTTAAAAAAAACCCAACAAATTTGGATGATTTAAAGCAAGCCATTCGAACGGAAATTGAGACAGTTCCCTCTGCAACACTCCAGGCAGTAATGAATAACTTTTTGATAAGATGTCGTACATGTGTCAACGAGGGTGCAAACCATTTAAATTTTATTGTTTTCCAACATCGACAAAATTCAAAGAAGTCAAAATAGAATTTTTCGTGGAATTACAGATGCTCCATGGTACTTTAAAAACTCACGAATCCACGCAGATCTGAACGTACCTTTTGTGAAATCTGAATTCGTGAAGTACGCGACAACATATGTATATTAACAAACTTGAATGCCATCCAAATCCTCTTGCAGTTAATATTCTTAACTTTGGTGGTCATACCCGTCTGAGAAGGAGGGATACTTTGGCTACCATTAGAGCTCTAAACAGATGACTGAATTCTGAAATAATATTCGCATAAAAATAAATTTTTGTCTAGCACTGGCAGGGCTTTAATCACATTTTTTTTTTAGTATTAAAACTTGAATACTTATTGTCATTACATTTCTTATGTAGATTCAATAAATAAAATAATAAAGTTAAAAAAAGAAAAAAAAATTGTTTTCAAAACTTACTGAATTTATTTAATAAAAATTTATTATTTTCAAATCAGTTTCTAAAAAATAAATTACATAAACTTTACAAAGAGTTATCTGTGTTTCTTCATGTAGCAAAATTGATCAGCCACCCTGTACAATAAAATATTACAGCTGTAAAATGTTTCCTTCTGCCGACTAGTGATACCGTTCAAGATCAAGAGTCGCTGAGTTTTTCTCAAGGACAGATTTCTAACGGCAGATGCTTAAACATAACAAAATAGAACGTGCTCTATATGAAATTTTGTCATGACATTGCTTGTGTTTTTTACAGGAGCAATATTTTTAGGTAACAAACGACAAGCAGGCATGTGACAGTAGGAAAAATGGCATCTAGATTGCTAAAAATATGTCAGCTCTATTCACAGTTTCATGCAAATAGTATTGAATCATTGCATTTGCAAAAAGGTTTAGCAAATTTTTGTACTCTACGCTAACAAATTTCACAGCAATGAACCAATGAACTTGCTAGTCTTATGTGTTCATTGCAATACTTAAAACCTTTAGTTTTTATTTGCACAAGTTAATTGCAAATCGACAGCTGACAATCAGCGATCCAATCCAATTAGTTCGCAAATGCCGCTTATTTGCTGTCGCACATCCCGCATTCAAATGACACCAATCGATGTCTTTATCTAATTAAAATCGCTTTTTCTATTAAAAAGTCAATTTTTGCGGCATATTTATTTTAGATTAAAATTTCAGCAAATTATTTTCTACTCTAATTATCAATCAGCTGTGAATTTCGTGCTTTGCAAAAAGTAGTACAAACTAAACCAACAGAGGTGGTTCACAATTGATAGCATATATTTGCAATTGCATAAATTTGCAATCACAAATGCACAAGATTGTGAATAGAGCTATCGTGTATTAACTACTTTAGCTGAAAAGCTTTAACGTGATATGTATAAAAAGTATCTTATATAGTAAAGGCTTATATGACAAACTTTATAGAGATATACATATGTTAAATAAGACTTTAATACACATAAAATATTTTTTATGAATGAGGCTATTGCATGCACATAAATACCGGTGTTTGCCTTTCGACATTGATGAGCCCGATGTTGCCCGTACAATTTACGGGGTGGCCAGACTGTTGGCGGCGCTGGCATGCTGGCGTAATGCTCCGGCTAGAAGCTCGCCGTCTTGAGGGTGGTGTCCTTGCCAGCAGTCCTACCGTTGGCTCGGTATGTTCATGAATAAAAAGTTCATGCCAGCTTAGGGTGTATTGAGCCACTCTTGCTAACCAAATCAAAAAAAAAAAAAAAAAAAAAAAAAAAAGAAGAAGGGGCCCGAAGAAAAACGATTTAGCTCTAATTGGTGTCATAAGAAAACAAAAAACGGGTTTTTAAACGACTTGTTGCAGCCAATATCTTGCGACAATTCTCCAACATTTGGGCTGATGTTGTGCCCTATGTCGCTGCCCACCCTCATGGAGTTTATCTACACTCAAACTCCGCCATGATGACTTGTGGCGACTATTTTATTTTAAAGTCATCCCTAAAAATGACTTTTCACCCTTCGCCCATCTACCGCCTTCCTATAATCTTACCTGTGTTTGCTCTTACTCAAACATGTTCATTTCGATTTACCAACAACAATTGATTCAGTAACAACATTATAAAATTTATTGTAAAATAAAAACAAATGAATTTATACTTTAATATTGCAAAAACTCAAATGAAACAATTTAATATTTAACAAATTTTTCCTACAAATTTTAAACAATTCAAAAATAAATTTTGTACGACTTTCTAATAACAATTTCTTTTAATCAACTGTTACTTTCCAAACAGGAATTTTGCCGTAATTCACGCAAGGTGCGTTGTCTTAGTGGCTTTAAAACTGAGCTCATATATGCTTATGAATTTTTATTTAAAATCTTGTGTGTCTGTCCGTCGGTCTATTTATAGGTCCTTATGGCAAAATACCTGGTTGTTGGCAAAACAAACTACACAACGAATTCCTCGATTCAAACCAAACGTGATGATGCGGCTGCTGAGTCTTCTTGCGGGCAACTTGGTGAAACAAAAGATGTGATGACCCCGGCGGCTGCGGCTTAATGCTGGCAACTTGCTCAGCCCGGTCTCTGCGATGGCTTGGACGAAAACAACACAAAACTTGCGGCTGCTTACTGCTTTAGCTGTACCACTTATCGGTGTATAACCAAAGGCAGGAGATTTCTTCTTTGAACTAACTTTGGGCTCATTACTTTGGTTGTTCAACTTAGTCAACTTTAGCTTTTAAGCTTTTCTTGTGTTTTTATTAACTATGTAAATTTTGTTTTGTTATTTTAAAATACTAATGTATTTGTTTAAATGTTACTTAAAACTCGTTGTCAAAATGTTCTTGTTATTCTTCTGTCGAATAAAAGTTTAAAAATTATAAGTTTTGATTTTCTTTTTATTTCTTTGTTAAAATCAAATTTGCACAAAAGCTTTTTCGAATACACAAAATTCTGGCCTCCGTCCACATGATTGCTCCTTCCAAAACAAACTTAAATCTCCATCTTCAATTTCTCCTTGGCGCTTCAAAAATTTCTTCATTTTTCGCCATTTTTCCTGGCTCTTCCAGGATTTTCAGCCATATCCCCATAAAAAAAGCAGCCATCTGTAATTTTTTCCATATTTATTTTGTTTTTGCTTAGCCCATACTAATATGCTATTACGGGCTCAGCTGTTGCCATTTGTGCTGCCACCCCAACACACCGACCGGCATACTGCCTTATCTGCACCGCGTTTACACATGACAAGGTCGTAAATTTGTATAATTTCATATAATAAAATATACAGACAGAGATCCCAAATATTGTATCGTTTTTCCTTTTAGAAGCACCAAAACGATAATCAAACAACCGTTTTCGAATGAAATTGAACCCGAACATGGCGAGGAGGTGCGGTCAATTCATACAAAACCTACTTATGCATTTCAAACTCTATGTATAGAGTTAATTCAGTTATTATCATGATATTTCCTTGGACGGCTTATTTTAGGCGGAAGAGTAGAAAAACAGAAATATACAAAGACATAAAACACTAATTTGATTTTCTAAAAATATCTGAAAGTAACACTTCAAACTTGCAAATGCCCGTCTTCAAAAACATCAATCCATTGTAAGGCCTTAATAACAA
Organism: Thecocarcelia acutangulata; assembly: GCA_914767995.1. Classification (NCBI taxonomy): domain Eukaryota; kingdom Metazoa; phylum Arthropoda; class Insecta; order Diptera; family Tachinidae; genus Thecocarcelia; species Thecocarcelia acutangulata. The sequence goes on along the minus strand of OU612097.1, from coordinate 95,673,402 downwards.
TTTCATTAACGTTAATGTCTTCATTATGGCCAGTGTCAGTTTTGTTTCATTTTATTTGATTCCTTTTATTTTATGCGCTTTTATTTTATTTCATTCGCTTTTTGTTGTTATTGTTAATACGTTTGTGTACAAAGAGGAAGGACTTACAACCCCATTATTCAAGCAAAATGTCTACAACTCAACTTTTGAAAGAGTAAATGAGCAAATACACTACGCTACACTCGCTGCAATAAAACTAAAGCAGGTGGCAGAATTTGCGGTCCATCATTTATTTTACTTATCCCATCCATCCATCCATCCAATTGTCTGTCCCTCCGTCCGTCCGTCCGTCCGTCCTTCCATTCATTCGTTTGTCAGTCATTAAGCCAGTCATTCATTCTTGCTTTTATTCAGTTAAGAACTAAATATGTTGTTCATAATACAATAAGCTCAAAGTGAAACCACATTATTGCAATAACACACGAGACTTAATCTGTGCCAACAGAAACTTCGCATGTCAGTTTCACACTTTGGAAACATTTTAATCCCTCAACCAAAAAAGTTGCTAACAAAAAAATGTACAAGTGCAATATATAAATAAACTTATACACACACACACACACACACACATATGTATGCTGAAAACCGATTGGTAGAGGATATACTTCATATTAACTTATTTCTCATTTCGGGCATTTACTAGTTTGTTTTTTTTTTTAGCTTAAATTTTTTTTTATAATTTTATTTATTTCTGTTTTGTTTTACTTGATTACCCCCTTTAAGTAGATGACTATGAATGTGAGGCCTGAACAATTTAATTTTTGTTTTCCTTTTTTTTTTTAATTCTTCGAAACTAGTGTGGAATATTAGCATCAGTTATTGAAAGGAATTAAATCATTATTACGTTCAACTGATTGTCTGTGTGTGTATGTGTGTGTGTGATATTTTCGCTTGTGCAACAGAATCTGTTCATTCGTTGTGTTTTATAAAGTTGTTGCTTACTAATAAGCTTTTCAAGAATTAATGTTTAAAGTCTTTTCTTTTTCAGTTTTTATATTCTTTTTCCTTTTCTTTTACTTTTTAACTTGCAGCCAAATGCGAAAATAATTGTTGCAACAAATGCGTTTTTATATTTTGCATCCTTTAGAAGAGGATTATTTCTTGCAACTTTTGTATTAGTTTTTTTTTCTCTTTTGGTTTTGTTGTTAATCATATAAATTTTATGAGGCAACAATAATAAATACATACACTTTAATATACTATTACTCATATACAAATTCATTGCAACAGCCTTGAAGCTTTACCGTTACCCAACAAACATTTACAGGCAGAGAGTGAGTATTATATTTGAACGGAGATAAGACATTTTTTAAGTTAATTAAAAGAAGCTGTCAGTGATTTTCATCAGCACCCGTATTGACATTGAAAACATTCAAAGACAACAAAACTAAATTTTTAGAACGCAGCACCACGAATTCACAGGGATCTCTGTATTTCGCTAGTAAAAGACGAATTCTCTAAGTACGCGACAAGGTACTTCAGTAAACTGGAACTACGCCCAAATCCTCTAGAACGTAACATACTTAATTTTGAAGGCCACTCTCTGTTCAAGTCTAAATTGTGGATATTTCTGAGCCCTGGCTACTGTACTGACATCTAAGGGGCGCTGCTGAAATTCCTGTTTTAAAAAAGTCTGGTTGAATTGTGTGCTAAAAGAAGTTCTCTACTAACATCCAGAGAAATCACTAGTATTATTCGTTTTTTACCTCTACGTTTGTATAGATATATATTCTGTAATAAATTGTACAAGGAATGTGTGTTTTGTGCACTGTCTTGATCGTGTTTTGAAACTTATTGTGTTTTATTTTCTTTTTCTTTTTGCTCATCATATTTGGTGCTTTGTGTTCCATTGTGGCTGCCTGGCTGTTTCGAAGCTTAAGTGCAGACATTTTTACTCTCGGTTGAGAAGAAGGAATACCCTTGCCACCATCAGAGCGTTAAATAGATGATTCTACCGATATTATTCGCGCAAAATAAAACTTTTTTATCTAACATTGGCTGGACTTAGATAACTTTTTGTATTTAGTATTAAGATTTAAATATTTATTGTTAGTTCATATTGTAAAGATTCAATAAATAATAGCATGAAAAAATAAGCAAAAAAAAAACTTGCCCTGAGGGCCTTGTCTGATGACGAACTTACTACCGCGATGAATTATTTACGATTTACCAGCGCAACCGTGGGGCTTACCAGGCTGACAAAAGTTGCAACTTTTTGCCATTTTTTTTTAACCAAATTTATTGAAGAGCTCGGGTCTTCTAATCCTTCCTGTAAGCAATTCAGGAGGGATTAGAAGGCCCGTACTCCTCAACAAAAAGTTGCTCATATGGCTACAAACATATGGCATGAATTGCTACCTGTGTGAGCCTAGCAAGCCACAAGGGGACGCTGGTGAATCGTGAATAATTCACTCCGTGGAAGTGGTCCTTATCTGATGATGGCCGCAAGGCAGGTGTTGATGTAAATCTTTTGCACAACTGTATGCAGTTTTCTAGAAGTCAATGGAAGACAAGGCTTAATAAGTTGGTCCACTAAGAGCATCAGCCCTTAAAAATCTCACCCGCCTAACCATTACTACTGGTTCCTTACATTATAAGGAACCAGTACCTTGGGTGTATTAGCCTCTAAAAACCACCATGCGCCATAGTTATCAGGGAACACTAATTGCCCTCCATGCGAGTTTAGGTTTAAGCCATAGCCAGAATGTTTCAGCCAAGATAGGCATCTTAACCATGATCAGCACTGGTGTTATCAACAAGCAAAAACTCTCGGTGTCGTTGTCAGTGCCCTTTTTTTGAGAAACTTCCGAAGCCCTTAGAAAAGGTTACTTCGTAAGGGTTTCAGAAGCTCCAGACAACCCAAGTCATGTTTCATTTGCCACAACAATCCAAAAACTCTTACCCCTCTATGCCCCAGAAAGCAGCATACGTTGCTTAAGCATACACTAAAGCTAAACATGCACTACGGGAGTACGTGGTCGGAAAGCTGGGAAAAGACTGTGAAGTCATTAATTTGTAATTGTGGTCTTATGTGCCAATAAAAAATATTTTATATTAAATAAATGCCACCCGGGAAGTTTCTACTTTTATGTCGAAGTAACTGGGAATTTGTGAGATCTGGGCAAATCGTGTAGGCAAGGAAGTTTGCAGTATGGTGGCAACACCATAAATATCAGCTGAGTTTAGTGGGAAAAAATAAGTAGTGGAAAATTGTAGGTAGACAGGATAGTGAGTTGCTGAAAACCCAGTAGAAATAAAGTTGGCGGAAATAATATGCAATGGCAAGAAAAAAATTAGTGGAAAGTAAAACGAAATGAAGGATAGCAAGACAGGGAGATGGAAAATACCATATGCTCCCTATTGTGTATGTGTTTCGGTTGTAATGTAAGTAATTTTTGTTGTATTTATGTACTTATAGATCTACAAATGTATGTTTTTTTTTTGTTCTATCACGAAATTTATCTGTCATGAAATAGACTGGCCACGAAAAAACAAATTTGATATCAAAATATCATATATGGGATAGATAAATTGTAAAGGCTGATGTTGAATGAAAAATGTAAACCCTGGATAGATATAAAGGGTGTTTTTTTAAGCTAGATAGAACTTTAAATTGTAAAAAGTAACACAAAAAATTAAATTTTGATGAAACATTTTTTTTATTTGTTTCAATATACTCTGACAAATCATCATGAATAGACTCACGCTTGGACAACGCTACTAAATTATCCAAATTTACTTTGAAAATCAGTCGTCGATTCGCGCAACTTTTTATCGCAAAATTGTGTTCAGCGATGAGGCGCATTTTTGGCTTAACGGGTTTGTTAATAAGCAAAATTGCCGCATATGGAATGAGACCAATCCACAAGAGACCCTACAGACTCCATTACATCCACAAAAATGCACTGTTTGGTGCGGTTTTCATGCTGGTGGCATCATCGGACCTTATTTCTTCAAAAATGAGGCCGGAGCTCGCGTTACGGTCAATGGAGATCGTTACCGCACCATGATCAATGATTTTTTGTTTGAAAATATGGATGACATTGATCCGAAGGAGATGTGGTTTCAACAGGATGGCGCTACGTGCCATACGGCGAACGCAACCATCGACTTACTGAAATCAAAATTTGGCGATAAGTTGATTTCGAGAAATGGACCTGTCAATTGGCCTCCAAGGTCGTGCGATTTGACACCTCTCGATTATTTCCTGTGGGGCTACGTGAAGTCACTGGTTTATGCTGATAAACCAGCAACAATTGACGCCTTGGAGGCCAGCATTGTTCGTGTTGTTCGTGACATACGGCCAGCAGTGCTCGAAAAAGTGGCCCAAAATTGGACGTCCAGAATGCGCTTCGTCAAGAACAGCCGCGGTGCCCATATGCCCGAAATCATTTTCAAATGTTAATGTCACGTATTGATCTTTCGAATAAAAAAAAATTTTGATTACAATTTAATTTTTTGTGTTATTTTTTACAATTTCAAGTTCTATCGGGCTTAAAAAAACACCCTATATAATCGAGCAACGCGTTAAAGTAATTCAGGCTTAGTATGAAAATGGAAGTTCAAATCAAAACGCATATCACGCACTTTGTGATTTTTTCTGTCAATTTAATCGTCCAAGTGTGGGTACATCGTGAACAAATTTTAGTGTTTGAGCAGTGCAAGCTTGTACAGCCCGTTCTGCAGAAAATATTACTGCTAATGGCGATGGTGTAGGTGAATAGCCGTACACCTCAACTTGTCATCGTGCTCAACAGTTGCTCCACTCACGCTCGTCGTTGATGAAGAGTATGCATAAAGACTTGTATTTACATGCTTACAATTATTACAATAATTACATGTGCAATTTACTCAAGAGCTAAAGCCTTTTGAGCATTTCAAGCGTCGTCAATTGTCGCAAGATGTGGCAACAGTGGATGATCAATTTTCGAAGAAAACCATTTTCACTGATGAGGCACATTTTCACCTCATTGGATTCATGTATAAGCAGAATAGCTATATTTGAATAATAATCCAGGGGCCGTTGTCGAAAAACCAAGGCACCCCATAAAGAGTGACTGGCGCGGTTTATGGGCTGGTGGCATCATCGGGCCGTTTTCCAAAAAGAGGCTGTTTAGGTGTGAAAGATGTTCGCTATCGTGACATTTTTTATTGAATCTTCACAATGTGAACTAACAATAAGTATTCAAATCTTAATACTAATTACATAAAATTCACTAAGTCCAGCCAATGCTAGACAAAAATGTTTTATTTTGCACGGTCAATATCGGTAAAATCACCTATTGAACGTTCCGATGGTGGCAAGGGTATCCCTCCTTCTCAACCGAGAGTGGCCTTCAAATTTAAGTATATTGCGTTCAAGAGGATTTAGGTGAAGCTCCAATTTACTGATATACCTTGTTGCGTACTTTGAAAATTTGTCTTTTACAAGAGGAACACAGAGATCCTTGTAAATTCGCGAGTTTCTTACTTACCATGGAGCTGCAGTAATCGTTCAAAGAATTTGATTTTGTCGCCTTTGAATTTTTTCAATGTTAGAAGTGGAGGCGATGCCCCATAATTGAATTCCATAGCACCATATAGGCTTTAGAATTGCGTTGTATAATAAAAGTTTGCAACCCTGCTTCAATGTCGAATTTCTGCCTATAAGCCAATTTAGTTGCGCTGCTTTTAGCTTAAACTGAGTAACTTTCGCATCGATGTAAGATTTCCACGTTAACCTACGGTCGAGATGAATACCAAGGTACTTGACTTCAGTTTGCTGCGGAATAGGTGAATTGTTAATTTGGATAGCTGAACATGTTTGTTTACGCAGTGTGAATGTAACGTGAGTACACTTTTGTTCATTAACTTTAATTTTCCAAAGTTTTAATCACATCTCTAATATTGAAATATACTCCTGCAAATTTCGCAAAGCTACTTGATGGTGTTCATGTACGCTGCAGAATGCTGTGTCATCTGCAAAAGTTGAAGTGTGGATTCCGGCTCTCGTTGGCATGTCTGAGGCGTAAATCAAATATAAAGTAGGTCCTAGAATGCTACCTTGGGGAACTCCTGCCTCGATTGGCTGTAAGGGGCTTATAAAATCGCCTTCTCTGATAACAAACTTCCAGCTATCGTGAGATGATAACGAAATTTTTATGGCCCGATATGGATTTGGATGATATGTGGTTTCAACAGGATGTTGCCACTTGCCAGACAGCTAACGAAACAATAGCTCTATTGCGCGATAAATTCAATGGCCGTGTTATCTCACGTGGTGGCGATGTAGCCGCCAAGATCATGTGATTTGACGCCGTTGGACTTTTTTCTTTGGGTTTATATGAAAGAAAGGGTATACAACGATAAGCCAGCAAGAGTCCAAGAGCTAAAGGATGTGATACTTCAACACAATAACGGCATAGCATCTCAATTTTGCTCCAAAATCATCGAACATTTGGACCATCGAATGGAGGTGTGCCGTTCTGGATATTTTGTTCCGTACTCAATTGAACCATACCAGCATTAGCATAATAAAAAGATTCCTACAATGCCTAAATAATTTGTGTTTTATTCAAAATCACTCATTGGCCCTTAAAATCTAACCACCCGATATTTTGTGTTAAGCGATGTAGTTTAATATCGAACTCCAGTGTTTGCTGGGCATTCGGTTTTAGTAATATGTGTACTTTTCCGAAGCGAATGCATGTGTGTGTACGTAAATACACTAGTGTGTAGTGGTGATTTTATAAGTAAACTTATATGTTCATGTAAAAAATGCATGTTGATTGGTCATTTTGATGTCTTCTTTTTCCTCCTGTTCTTTTTTATTTCGTAAATGATGGCGGTTTTCTAAAAGTTCTTCTTTTTTTTAATTTAAAAACACATACACATACATACTTACATATTTATCTATATATTCTTTTTGTTATTTTTATGTTTTTTAGCTTTTTATTTATTTTATTTTATTTCTTAAGAAATGTTGTTATTCATAATAAAGAAATTTTATACGAATTATTGTTATTAGTATTTTATTATGGTCATGTAAAATATAATTATTATTGTTTTTATTATGTTTTTAATGTTGTGAATAAAAGTAATACTATCAGTTGCATTTGTTGTTGTTTTTGTTTTTTTTTACTATTCATCATTAAAATTGGCATAATGTGCCGACAACTACACAGCAGCATTTATGGCAGCCAATCTGTATGTTTTGCTTATTTATACTCGTATGTGCATTCTAAGGAAATCCGAATATTATTTTTGATGAGGAGCAAAAAAATGTGCAGTTTGCACGAGTATTAGAGAGAGCATTAAGGTAATTAGTTTTGTCTAATTGGATAGTTGATGCAGCTGATACGATGAAATTCGTGTGCCAAGTTTTTTGTTTTATTTGTATAAATTTAAGAAGTTTCTAAAAGCAATTTTAAGCATAATTATATAAAATGAATAAATTTTCATAAATGAAGAGAAAAACTTGGTCTATGTTGACCAGATGGTCTTTTAAAAATATTTATAGTAACTGATTTTACTGTGAAAAGCAGTCTAGTTTTGAAAGGAAAATAATTAAAGAAAATTATAGAATTTTCTATATGCAAAGGCAATATGTAATTTATACTATTTTACTTCGAGATAGCCTGCCAACGTCTATATAATTAATAGGCAATGCAATTATGTTTAAAAATAAGTTAAATAAATTAATTATTTGGATGAATTATTTACTAACGTCAGTTCTTTTACACAACATCTTATTTCATGCTTAATTGGCGGATTTTTTATGTCCTTAATAATTTTTTGATATATTATTGATTTTACTTGTTTTAGTACTACACAACATAAGCCATAAGGCTTTCTAGAGTTTTATTTTTTATAACAAACGAGGGACTCCTCCTAGCCCTCTCTCTATTCCACGGGAAGCATAGTGCCCCAGTTTGGTATACACTAAAATAAAACCTGCTGTCTGGGCATAGAGGCAGTGACAGTAGTGAAAAAATTTCCGTCAGCACCTGTATTTATGGCCTTATCTGGTGATGGACCAATTCCACGAAGTGAATTATTCCCGATCCACCAGCGCCCCCGTGTGACTTACCAAGCACACACAGGTAGCAATTTCTGCCACATGTTTGTAGCCATAAGAGCAACTTCTTGTTGAGGAGTTGGGGCCTTCTAATCCCTTCTGTATGCAATTTCCTAACAATCAATGGAAAACAAGGCTTAATTAGTTGGTAGGCCGAAGCCCACTAGCAGCATCAGCCCTTAAACCAACTCACCTGTCAACCATCACCACTGGTTCTGTACAGTATAGGTATTCGTTTTAAAGCCCCTGGGGAGGATGTTAGTCCCCGAAAAAAGCCCTACATCAAACAATTATCAGGGATACTAACCCACCCTTCCTACGTTTTACATGTCAACCGCAGCCAGAACGTTCCAGCCAAGTTAGACAACTCAACCATGATCAGCCCGGGTTGAACTGCAAGCAGAACCACCTGGGGGCCATGCTGATGCCTGTTCTGCCAATTTAAATCCTTGGTAAGGGTTTCGAAAGCCAACACAGCATAAGTCATGCGGCTTCCTAGAATTTTATTTGCTACAATAAACGAGGGACCCCTTCCCCTCTTCATCAGAAAAATAGAATGACCTGGTTTGGAATACGCCAAGGCAAAACCTGTTCCTTGGGGGGAGAGGCGAGGACAGTCAAACGTTATCAAATAGTATCAAAGATACTATCAGATCAGTATACGGACGAGCAATTTTAAAATATAATTTAAGGTCTTCCATACCAATAAAAAATTAATTTAAACAACTAAGAAACACGCTTCCATATCAAATTTCAAATTTTTCATTCACTATTGTTTAACATGCTTCTTAAATTATCCACATAATCAGCCAAGGTAGGCACCTCAACCTTGATCAGCCCGGGTTAAACTGCAAGCAGAACCATCCAGGAAATATGCTGATCCCTGTTTTGTCAATTTAAACCCCTGGAATGGGTTTCGGAAGCCAACACACCATAAGACATGCGGCTTCCTAAATTTTTATTCGCTATAACAAACTAGGGATTCCTTTCCCTCTTTTCCTCGAAAAACGGAGCGCCCAAGTTAGGAATACGCCAAGGCAAAACCTGTTCCCTGGGGGGAAACTTAGCTTTGACAACAGTATTCGGTGATGAACTGTATCAAATGCCTTTGAGTGATCAAGTAGAACCGAAAAGTTTATTTTAGCATCATCAAACTCTTGCCTGTGATACCGATCAGAGCGGTTTTGAAACTATGTGACTGCCTATCCGACAGTGAATGATTAGTATAAATGGTGTTGAAAAGATGGGTAATATATTGTAAAAGGACTGGTGACGTTTATGCATTTAGGATGATGGATATTCTACAGCATTGGATTTTATTTGATTAAAACTATTAAAAGTATGATATTTTCCACAAATATACTGTTGTTATTGATGTAAGAGAAGTCATTAACAAGTGCTCCATTATCCAACCCGCAAGCCATACACTCGTCTCACAGGTAATCCGCGACACTGATGTCCCGGTAATTTTCTGTAAAACTACGCGAGGGCTGGTTCGTTTTATTATAAAATAATTTTCTCACTTTCAGTTTACTCAAATAAATTAATTATAATCAAATAAATTGGAACAACAAAATATTTTAACATGTTTTTCTGCGCCTGGCTAAACCCGGCGAGCTACTCCAGCATTTATCCCTTATAAGACAATGGCATGACCACCTACCCGAACTAATGTTGGCTCTAAATTAAAGTAAACACAGTTCAATAAATTATAGTCCAGCCTATCTGGTCCCGAAATATTGTTGAGACTGTCAGTATCAATAGATGGGCTTGTTTTATATATACAGACTCCAATTCCAATGTTCTTTCTAGTTTTCCAAGTCCTCTTAGATTCAAGTACAAAGCCAAATTGCCTAGAGTAATAATCAGACTTTACTATTTTTATTTGACTATTAGCTTCATTTCACTTGATTTTGATAAATTGTTTTAACGGTTACCACAAATGACTCAGCGGATGCTGCTTAACTTTCAAGGTGTCGATAACGTTATCGGTAACACAAACCCCGGGAAAGCTCCAGTCATAGATCAAATTACTAGTAAAATGCTTGAATAGTTAACTCATATAGCTAGAAGAGTTCTACTTTTTATTTTTAACGCTATTTTACGTCTAGAGTATTATCCTGCACAATGGACCTTCCATTGTTTACAAAGATAACCAATGATGTTTATGATTACAATGATAACCAACCCAGGGAAGGATCCCACTAAAGTAGAATCATATAGACCAATAAGTCTACTGCCAACAATTTCAAAACTGTTAAAAAAAATTTTAATTTTTAATCATCAATTTGGCTTTCGGGCCAAACATGGCTTCATAGAACAAACACACAGACTAGTAAATGTCATAAGACAGACTTTTGAAGACAAAAATTATTGTTCAGCTCTATTCATTGATATTTCCCAAGCTTTTGATAAAGTGTGGCACGACGGATTGATGCACAAAATAAAGTTAAATTTGCCTGTAAACACTCACAAGTTTCTGGAAAGCTACTGCGGCCGGAAATTTGTTATCAGAGAAGGCGACTTTATAAGCTTCCCACAGCCAATCGGAGCAGGAGTTCTGCAAGGTAGCATTCTAGAACCAACTTTAAATCTGATTTACGCCTTTTACATGCCAACGAGATCCGGAAGCCACACTTCAACTTTTGCAGACGACACAGCAGTCTGCAACGTCAATTAAAGCCATCAATTAGCTTCGCGAAGTTTGCAGGAGTATATTTCATTATTAGAGAAATGGTTAAAACTTTGGAAAATCAAAGTTAATGAACAAAAATGTACTCACGTTACATTCACACTGTGTAAGCAAACATGTGCGCCTATCCAAATTAACAGCTCACCTATTCCGCAGCATAATAAAGTCAAGTACCTTGGTAGTCACCTCGACCGTAGGCTAACGTGGAAGTCTCACATTGATGCGAAAGTTACTCAGTTGAAAGTAAAAGCAGCGCAACTAAACTGGCTTATGGGCAGAAACTCGACATTGAAGTTGGATTGCACACTTTTATTATATCGGGTGGTTAAATTTCAAGGGCCGATGTTAAATGTGAACCACACCTAATAAAACGATAAATTTTCGAAGAAAATCATCTTCAGTGATGAGGCACATTTTCACCTCAGTGGATTCAATTCATTACCTTGTAGTGTGGAAGGTGTTGGACTATATTTGGATAATCTGAGCAGTGTCGAAAGTATATACACTGGGCAATGATCAGTTTTAACTAATTTAATTCCAACATTTCAAATGCTGCATTGGCTGGACTTAAATAACTTTTTTTATGATTAGTATTAAGATTTGAATACTTATTGTTGGTTCATATTTTGAAGATTCAATAAATAAATGAATGAGAAAAAAAAACGATTAAAACACGTTGATTTATCGAATATTTTTCCATAATAAATTTGCCACTGGCTTTCTTTACGACTGTCAAAGATGAACTGTCAAGAAAATGGCGTCAAAACAAAGTAGTATAACTTCCCGACGGATAGCCGGTACAAGTTAATGAAACAAAACTTTTGTTGAATTAGCAAAAATATTGATTGGCAAAAGTACATATTTTTTTCAAACAATATTAATATTGCCTTGAATTTTTCTATAATTTTTCCTGTGAATATATTTTTATAATCAAAATTAATTGATATTTTTTCTTATACGAAAGTAATTGAAGTACTTGTAAATGCAAAGTGTGATATGTTGGATTCTATCATGAGAGATCACATTGAAACAAACTATTCATGTACACACATATGTATGTATGTAAGGCAAAAATTATAAAAAAAAAAACCTTTGCAATTGCCTGTCTATAGCAACATTTATCTTCTAAAATAAAAAAAAATAAAAAATAGAATTGGGGTGTGCACAAGGGCGAGAGTAAGTGACTTGACTTGAGTTGAACTGAACTGAACTAAACTGAATGGAGCAGCAGCAATATCCGCAGTTTTGAAGTGAATATGCTAAAGAAAAATGCTTTAAAAAGTGAAAAGGTTTAATTTGTAAAACAATGCATAAAAATAGACAGCCCTCACATTAAAAGAAGAAGAAAAAGAAGACGAATAAAACCAAAACAAATATTTCCTTCTCTTAAAGCAAAGGAGTCCCCCCGTTTACGAGTTAACATCTTAGATATAAAGATTGGAAATCCTTTTAACTATTTTCGCAAAACATCCTCTTGCAATTCGTTTAATTTTGCTTTATTTTTAAACATTTTATTTATACCATATGTTTAGTTTTCATTGTACGTGTGGCAGGCAGTTTTACTCTTCCATTCGATTTAGTTTTAAAATCATATTTTATTTCAATGTCAAATAGTTTCGACAGTTCTTAGCCATACCATGACATCTTTTAGCCAGGCCCTCTTTTTTCCCCAACATTTGCTTTAAACACTGGTTGTTGCCTTTTTATATTTTTCAATTCTTTTTCTTTTTTTTTTACTTATGAAAACGAACGTTCGACACAGAGAACCTTTTGGCATTTATTCTTATTCTTATTTGTATTATTATTTTTTTTTTTCCATTTCATCCTTTTTCTTCTCCTTCCAGTGCTGCATGCAGCCAAGTGTTGTGTTGTGAATGGTTTGAAGATTTGCAAACTGCATTAAACCAAAATAAAGAGAATTGTGCCTCTTTTGCGTTAATTTATGTTTGTCTTCTGTTTAAATGAAATAAGGCAAAAAAAAAAGGAAAAAATATGGACAAACCAAAATAAATACTTCACTAAAAAATATTCGTTTGAATGTGATCAGGATATTTCTTCATTGGCCAACTTTTGCTGCAACAAAAGATTGTAAAGATTACAACACAATGTTGAGTAAATCCCCTTATATATGAGCTTGTTATTAAATTCTTTTCAAGATCTTTAATTAAATAAAATGAAATAAATATTGTTTTGATGCCTTATTCCGGAAGAAAAATTCAACATTTCGTGTGAAAAATCATAATTCTGAATTTCACTAAAAAAAAGCAATAAAAATTATTTTGGGGAACAAATTTGTTTCTCTTTTGCTTAAAAACTTATTGAAAAATAAAATAAAAAAAGCCTAAGAAATCATATTGCTTAAAGTATTTCGCGCTAACTATTATTTTAATTCTATTACCGGAACAAGTGATTTTTTTATTGTAATTTTTCAAATTGTTAAAATTGAGTTTTATAAACTTGTAATTATTATTTGTTCATATTAAGAAAGTTAAGTTAATCTTTTTTGAATTTAATAATCCCAATATTAATAACTTTAGTGTTTTTCTTGGCTAGCTAACGATTTTGTGCTGAAAGACCGAATATTTTCTGAACTTAAAACTGTAGGTTTTGTACTTTTTCGGTTCAAGTTCCCAAGAGGTATTTACGTAACCATTTAATTTATATTTTAAAAATTAAGTAATATGTAAGCACCCAAAATTACAAATACAAGCATGTTAATAAATTTACAGGAACATATCGACAAACTAGAGAAATGGCTCAAGCTTTGGAAAATCAAGGTTAATGAACAAAAGTGTGCCCACGTTACATTCGCACTGCGTCTATGAACATTAACAATAAAGTAATACCTCAACACAGTGAAGTCAAATACCTTGGAACTCATCTTGACCGTAAACTAACATGGAAGACGCACATCGAGGCAAAAGTAACGCAGATGAAATTGAAAGCAGTGCAAATTAACTGGCTAATAGACAGAAATTCGACCTTGAAGCTTGATTGTAAACTTTTGCTTTACAACTCGATTCTAAAGCCAATATGAAGCTATGAGATTCAATTATGGGGCACAGCCTCGGCATCCAACATTGAAAAAATTCAAAGAAGTCAAAATAAAATTTTCCGTAGAATTACAGATGCTCAATGGTACGTTAAAAACTCACGAATCCACGCAGATCTGAACGTACCTTTTGCGAAATCTGAATTTGTCAAGTACGCGACAAGATATATTAACATACTTGAATTCCATCCAAATCCTCTTGCAGTTAGTGGTCATACGCGTCTGACAAGGAGGGATACTTTGGCTACCATTAGAGCTCTAAACAGATGACTGAATTCTGAAATAATATTCGCATAAAAATAAATTTTTATCCAGCACTGGCAGGACTTTAATTACAATTTTTTTTAGTATTAAGATTTGAATACTTATTGTCATTACATTTCTTATGTAGATTCAATAAATAAAATAATAATGTTAAAAAAAAAAAAAATTAATGTGAAGTTGAAGTCCTCTAGTGTTCACTCAATTGGTACCTACGTCCCCTTAGGTTGTTCCTAACTTTTAGTTCCTCGCCTGAATTATTCCCAAACCGATAATTTGTTAATTGAATCTATCGATTCATCAGGTAATTAAACACATATAAAATGCTGATACTAGAGATCTGCATATGTAGTTATGCTTTGTAAAATGATCTGCAATATTTAGATTTATGTGAATAATACATTGAAAGTCATTAATATTATTAGTAGTTCAGATGGCAAACTCATATTAATTTATCAAAAATCTTTCGGCTGATCTTGTTTAGGGCCTATATATCTAAATATTTCGAAAGTTAAGAAAACTAACAATGCAGCAATATAGCACACATACATACACACACACACACACAGAAATGAGTCATGCATTTGTTAGATTGAATTTAAGTGTTGTCAACTCGGTGAGTTTCGTACCGTTTTTGATGCTATTTAACATTTTATGTGTGAAAAAGTCTTTAGCCGGTGCGCAGTGCGCATTTTTTATTTTTGGTGCGTTTTTCCAAATTTCGAATATAAGAAAAAAGTGTTTGTACAGCGGTTTGAATACCTTTATTCAAGTAACAAACTTTTTTACTTTTTATTTTACAAAGCGTGGTAGCTTGAGAGCACGGTATACTTAAACGTGTACTTCATACTAAAAAAAAAAAAAATGGGGATTAGAAATACAAATTCTGTACTTGGTGCGTTTTTCTTAAAATAACGCATTTTTTCTCCCAATTTGGTGCGTTTTGAACTTTCAAAGCTGACAACAGTGTTGAATTTCCTCAAAGCATATTTAGGGTTTACTCGACCGTGTGCAGGAGAGGGCGAAGAAGCTCATCGGTGACAGTAGGGTATCCAACTCTATTGACTCACTGCAGCATCGACGTAGTGTGGGGTGCGTTAGTCTGTTCTATCGCTACTACAATAGATTTTGCTCTGACGAGATAAGGAATCGTGTTCCCGAAACGCGCACATTTTTACATAGCATGCGTTCATTGTCCAGAGCTCATCCATTTGTGGTTGATTGCCCGGGGAATCGTACTACGCATTACAGAGAGAATTCGTTTTTCAGCCGCACGCTTCGTCTGTGGAACAAGTTGCTTTTAGAAGTGTTTCCTGTCTGTTATAACGTTGAAAAATTCAAGTCAAATGTTCACAAACACTACTCCCGCTTTCCGCCTCTTCACAACCTATTTTCCTAGTTCTGGTACAATGCACTGCATATGTAGGGGTCATCCCCTGAGTACTGGTCCAATATAAAAAAAAGTCAGATTTTTAGAAAACCGGGAACTTGGAAGCAGCTATGTAATAACTACTCTCTCTCTCTCTCTTCAATAAATTTTTTTCTTTTCGTAGCAACGATCTTAAACTACCGTCTTCTAGAAGTTTTTGTATCATTAATAGTTAAATGTTCTTTTTTCTTTTTATATAATTTTGTTTTTCATTTCGTATTATAAATTACATGTCTGATTTTATTCTGTTTTAGCTGCTCTGCTAAAAACGCTTTCGGTTTCTTTCTTTTTCGTTTTAGTATTTCGTTGTTAAATGAAAATCGGCAAAATGTTTTTACACTTCTCAATAAATGTTGCAACAAACCCTCATTTTGCCTCCATTCGTTCTTTCATTTTTCATTCAAACATACAATTACAATTGTATTGCAGTTGCAGTTGCAGTCGTAGACATTGTTAGCATTTCAGTATTTGTTGTGGCTGATCGTTTTAATTTTTTTTTCTTCCCTTTTTTTTTTGTTTTTTTTTTGTTTCTGGTTGCTACAATAATAACCAGGCGTTTAATTTTATGGCTTTCAGTTATTTTAATACACGATCACAAATTAATCAAGTTGCAACTTAAAGAGCTGAGACGCTGTGGCAGCCAGAAGAGGGCAAAAGAGGGACATAAAACGCATGATTAAATGTTTGGTAAATGTTTAAAAAGATGTTGTTTCTTTTTTGTTTTTTTTTTTTTGTTTTTGGTTGCAACCGATTGTTCATTTAAAATTAACATGGATTTTTCCGAAAACAATGTTTATGTAGCGCTAATTTAAAAGAAAAGTTCGTGGAACTTATTTAATGGCAGTTAAGTATCATTTAGTTGAGGTATTCGGCCAA
Source organism: Thecocarcelia acutangulata (assembly GCA_914767995.1). Lineage (NCBI taxonomy): Eukaryota > Metazoa > Arthropoda > Insecta > Diptera > Tachinidae > Thecocarcelia > Thecocarcelia acutangulata. The sequence goes on along the minus strand of OU612097.1, from coordinate 95,656,997 downwards.
ACAAAATAATAAAAATATAAAAATAAATGGGATCAAGGCAGGCAACAGGTAAATATGAAAATAGTTTCGAAATCCCTTCAACCATATTGAAGTTCAAAATGTTTTAGCTTTGAAATTGACACTTTGGCAGTGACATTAAATTCTTTAGCACTAAACATTACTTATATTTGTTTAATATTTCTCAGTTAAGTTTTGACTAATGCCACAAATCCTACAAGAAGGGGGGGTAAGAAATGAAATTATTTCCACCCAAGTACGAGTATTGCTTTGTTTGTCAGATTTGTACCTTTTGATATCAGCATCAAGAGGCACGTTCTTATTGTTGTTACTTATTTAAAAATGTTTTGAAAAATTACAATTACTGCTGGCTGCTGCTGCTGCTGCGGCTGCGGCTGCTGCTGCCACTACTGATGTCTGTTGTATGGCCATACAACGATTTCATGATACTAGGCGGCCTTTAAATACATAGACGGCAACAATAACAACAACAATAGAAACAACGTCATTTCAACCTACCAAAATAATGAAACATTAGTAAAAGAACAAAGAAAAACAGAAGAAGATTTTGCAAAAAGTAACTTGAAATAGAACATAATAGATTTTCAATTTGGCTACAACGACTGTTCAATGAGCTACACAAATGAATCACTTCTTTTCATCATGTTCACATGATTCCGATTTCCAGTCCCAGTTGGTGCTGATGAGCAGTGTAGCGACTACGAAACAGATAGTTGTCCCCCCCCCCCTCAAAGCATTTTTAGAATTTCTAAAACCGGCTTCAGGAATCGCCAAAATCCCCCACTACCCCGCAAACAATATGGCAACTTCAATTTGTTAAATTTTTGTTGAACTTTTTTTATAATATTTTAAACTAAAAATTGTTTGGTTTGTACATATGTACATCAGGTTTTCCTTTCTTAAGAAGGATTTTTTACAATACAAATTTGCTGTGATCAAAAATTATTGATTGAAGAAGACAAGAATGATAATAATCAAATCTTTAGCTGGGGGACAACTAGCTGTTTCGTAGTCGCTACTAGCTGTTTCGTAGTCGCTACACTACTCATCAGCACCCACTGGGATTTGAACTCGGGTCATGACGTATCATGATCTACAGCTTTAACCACTAAGCCACCGAGCATTTTTACACTAAATCGAATGACCGCTAATAGTTCTGATACATGTTCCATGGCCGAAACGCGCACCGAATATGCAAAGCCGATTTCCATTCGGTTAGCGAAGTGGTGCCAAGTTTTTGTGGAATGCCCAAAGTCGGCATCAGGAAAAGTCAAAATCCCCCGACTTCTCAAGCAATAGGGCAACTTCAATTTTCGCACTAAAGTGAATGACCGTTTATAGTTCAGATGCATGTTCCACGGCAAAAATGCGCACCGAATATAAAAAACCGGTTAGCAAAGTGGTTCCGAATTTTTTATGATTATTCGTATAATGCGTGCCACGTTTTTTTTGAATTCCCAAAATCAGTTTCAGGAATCGCCAAAATCTTCCACTTCCCCGGAAAGAATATGCCAAGCACTAGATCCGCACTAGATCGAATGGCCGGCTGTTAATAGTTCAGATACACGTTCCATGGCCAAAAACCGCAGCGATTATAAAAAGACGTTGGAGTTTGTTACTTTTTGAGGGCAATGAGAAAGCTTATCAAATATTGCATCATTTAGTTGTGTGTTTAAGTGCATTCCCTGAAGTCTAGACTGCAATATTTGGTTTCAATAAGGGTCTTCTTAAAGAAGATATGAAGAAATGGTCAAAGTCCAGGGTTGAACAACATTGGAACCAGACAGTTGGTCTTGAACATGCCAAGAAATTTCTAAACTTTGATACAAAGAGGGCCGAATGTGCTCTAAAACTGGACGTAAGTGTACCGCTCAGTGTTTTGACATTATACCTGCCTTAAGTATCTGTACAGGATGGGCATTTCCAACACAGACATTTGAAGATTCTGCGCTGAGGAAGTGGAGTCAATGGAGCACTTGATCACCCACTGTGGAGCATTAGGACTCAGGAGATACGATTATATGCTGCTACAAGCACATATGTTAAGTGAATGTGACTTAATATCACCCCCAATGAAAGAGCTTGTCCGTTTTTTTTTTTTTAATATACTTAACACGCTGGAGCAACGGGAAGCACAATATATCAACACTTGTCACAGTGTAAGTGGCCGGTGAAGGCCACATCCCATACAATTATAATAATAATAATGAAAAGCGAAAAAAGCGAAACGTTTCCAAGTTTTTTCGGAGTTCCCAAAGTCGGCTTTAAAAAATGTCAAAATTCCCCCATTTCTTGAAGCAACACGGCAACTTCTATTTTTGCACTAAATACAGCGAATGACCATTTATAGTTCAGATGCATGTTCCACGGCAAAAACAGTTTAGTATATGGTTCCGAATTTTTTATCATTACTCGTATAACGCGTGCCAAGTTTTTTTTGGAATTCCCAAAATCTGTTTCAGGAATCTCCAAAATCCCTAGTTTTCCCGGAAACAATATAGCAACTTCAATCGAATGGCCGCTAATACACGTTCCCCGGGCCAAAACATGCACCGAATATTAGAACAACGAGAAAGCTTATCAAATATCGTATCATTTAGTTGTGTGTTTGAATGCATTCCATGAGAATCAAGATTTTTTATCGAAAATTATGGTATTTCTTTGTGATCTTAGATATATAATTCAACAATAGTATATTGACTTGTTGGTTTTGCGTTTTTGACTGGCAAATCTGCGTATTGCCAATATTGCTTAGCAACTAGCAAACTAAATAGACTAATCTCCTTGTGAAGGGTGCTGGTTTGGTTAAATACACACACCAGAGTTAGAGATGAATGATGGCAAACAAATTCTTAAAAAAAAAAACAATATCGTACGACTACAAAGAATACAAAAAAAAAAAGGAATAGTAACAAGTTAAAAGCAATTGCTGGTTGGATTTTCTTACATTTAAAGATGACTTTCTTTTGTTCACTTGCATGGATGATGTATGTTTGGTATCACAGTAAATACACTGGACGTTCTTAGACTGCAGTAACTTATAATATAAAAAAAAAACAGAAGAGAAAAACGTTGAAAAACTAAAAACAATTTAAACAGCCAAACAACCGGCCAGTAGATTAAACAAAATGCTTTTATGTTGTTGGAAAAGAAGAATTGGTGTTGTCATTATCATCTGTTGTTTGAAAAGCCAGGGAAATAATCCCACCAACAGCAACAAAAACAACGTTTAATATACCATGTTGTTTAAAATGACTTTTGCAGCAATTTTCCTCTGATTCTGCTTAAAGAAAAATAAAAAAAAAAAGTGGCGTACCTTAGATGGAATCTGTGCTGTGTTTTTTTCATTTTTTTGTTTTTCTTCTTGCTGCAAAGGGAAACTAATAGTTAAAGTGGTGAAATATTGACGTTCTGGGTCAGCTTTAGTTCTCAGCTTCTCAACTCTATTGAACAGTTGAATATATTTCTAAAAACTCTTACTCAGCTCGTGTGTTGATTACGTATCTAAGCGTGAGTGAGTCCTCAATAAACGGGTGTGTTTTTATGTGAATTCGTAAGTGGAGCTTGCAACAATGTTGCCTTAAATATTTGTTAGTAATTGTTACATTTTCATAATGTGTGGTGTTTGCTCCAATCTTAGAATTTATGTTGGAAACTCTGTAAATTTGTTAAGCAAGATGTTTTCAATCAAACAAAAACAAACAAATAAATCAACAATATGAGTCAAGCATAAATTGTCTTTTTGTAGCCAGAGGGGTTCGTTTGTTGCTGCAAAAATTTTAACATTTTTGGGTGTGAGTGTTCGTCTGATAGTGAGCAGAGGAGGAAATGTTATTATACATATTTTACTTAAAACATATTGGCTGGATGATTTTTTCTCTTTTTTTAATAAGTAAAATTGTTTTTAAAACATTCACAGCTGTATTCATAAGAAATAATTTACATTTATTAAAGTATTAAACACATAGACCACAGCAGACTTCAGAACTTCAAGACAGCAAATGCTGCAACCGGCAATTGTAGTTGAGTAGACGACCACTGAAATATTTTGAACACGTCAGCAACCTAAATTCATTGGAATGAAAGTATACTTCAGTGTGGCTACACTAGAATTTTTAGTTTTACGAAATTACATTGTTTTACAGAACGAGTTCTGTTTATTATATCAATCCTTCATGAAAAAAGTTCTCTCTATAAAAAGGCCTTAACATCTAAAAAGAGCAACTTAATTGAAAAAGTTTTTAATTGCTACACTTAATTCAGGTTAGACGGGTCTTAAAAGTTCAAAATATAATCGGAGATATCTTCTGATAAAATGAGAAAAATATTAAAGAATTGAAAATTTATATAAAATTTTTCAAAATGTCAATAATTCGACTCGAGAAAGAAAAATTTATATAAATTTTACAATTTTTCGTCAATTAGAACTACTCAAGTGAAGTAACTGGTATATATATATCTAAAGGGACAAATAAATTATGCAAGCCTTTCAGCAAACACGCGCTTTCCGTTTGCACATAAACGATACAAATACAAACATAAATTAATATATATATATTTTTTTTGTTTTTAATGACAGTCCACAAACTTTTTCATGATTCATTTTTTGTTTGCTTCTTCTTCCACCACTTCATTCTGCAAAAAATTCTTTAAAACGAAAAAATGTTGCGTTAGCAAATTCAAATATTCAAGATGTTTGCACAAAAACCGTGCAAACATGCTTCAAATATCGGGTGGTTAGATTTCAAGGGCCGATGTTGAGTGTGAACCACACCTAAACGCCAAGTTTTTTTTCCGAATTTTATCTGACATTTCTCTATTTCAGACTTATTCAATTTGAACCATGGAGTATCTCTCACAGTCCAACAACGTGTTAAAGTTATCCAGACTTATTATGAAAATGATGATCAATTTTCGAAGAAAATCATCTTCAGTGATGAGGCACATTTTCACCTCCGTGGATTCGTCAATAAACAGAATTGCCGCATTTGGGCGAATGAGAATCCAAGAGTGACTGTCGAAAAACCAATGCACCCACAAAGAGTGACTGCTTGGTGCGGTTTATGTGCTGGCGGCATCATCGGGCCGTATTTTTTCCAAAATGAGGCCGCCTGGCCGGTGTTACTGTGAATGGTGTTCGCTATCGTAAGATGATAACGAACTTTTCATGGCCCGAATTGGAAGATATGGATGTAGACAATATGTGGTTTCAGCACTTGCCACACAGCTAACGAAACAATTGCTCTTTTGCGCAACAAATTCAATGGCCGTGTTATCTCACGTAATGGCGATGTCAATTGGCCGCCAAGATCATGTGATTTGACACCGTTGGACTTTTTTTCTTTGGGGTTATTTGAAAGAAAAGGTGTACGTCGATAAGCCAGCAACAATTCAACAGCTAAAGGATGAGATAATTCGGCACATTAACGGCATAGAACCTCCATTATGCCTCAGCGTCATCGAAAATTTGGACCATCGGATGGAGGTGTGTCGTCATGGTCGCGGCACCCATTTGGCCGATATTTTGTTCCATACATAATTGAATAATACCAATATATCATAATAAAATAAAATTACAATAATTTCCTAAATAGTTTGTGTTTTATTCAAAATCAACATCGGCCCTTGAAATTTAACCACCCTTTATTTGTACAAACAAGCATACATCTTACAAGCATAGCTTAACAACGCTAAATGTTAGTACATACGCTTTGCATGTTTGTGTAGTTTATTTGCCACTTAACTAGTTCTTTTATAAAATTAGGAATACTTATTTTTAGTTTAAGTATGTATGCACATATTTAACTGTAGAACAATTAAACTTGTTAATTTATTTAAAACGGTATTTAAATTTTGTTCTTTTATTATGTTATATTAGAAAATAAAATATTTATTTTTATTAAATACACTGGTCACACTGTTTTTATTTTGTAGTCAACAAAAATGGAAATTAGTTTAATTCGACTCTGGCAAAAAAATTAGTATGGACAACAACCTGCAGTCTTGCTGTTGTCTAAATAAATGTTCGCATTTAAATGCATGTATTTTATATTTGACATGTCGAAGTCGGTTGTCTGCTGGCTTCAATGTGTTTAATGCTTTACTTGACAAACTTTGTATAAATATTTGTCAAATAAACCTGTAAAAAAATATAAAATTTGTTCATGAAAGCGGATGTTAATTTTTAATATAATGAAAAGTTAACATTTATGTTAACAGCACTGAAAATTACGTAAGTCGGCAGTCGCATTTCTTAGTAAACTCATAGAAAACCCGTAATAACTGTGATGTATTTTAACATCAATGCAATGCCAAATGTCTTCGATTTTATCGCCATGAAACTCTTCATTGCTGCGATGTCAACCATTACATAAGTTGCTCTAATTATGTTTAGCAACAATCATGACAATTATTTCTTGAATGGCAAATATAATTTATATATTAATAGTACTGTAGCACGCTACCATCAACCTTAGGTATGGTTCCATTACATTTCATGATTTCAAAAATATGTAATTTTATATTTTACAATTTTCAAGAAATCAATGAGAATTAAAAATGTTCTAATGCTTTTGATGACTTACTGATACAGTGAATTAGTTAAAAGGCAAATCAACTTTGAGTTCTTTTGGTTCTGATGAATAAAAAGAAGACATATATTGGGAATTGTAAAATTTGTAGGAACAAAATAACAATGACGAATTATTGTCACTCTAACATATGCCAGACAGTAACGAGGCTGATGTTTGCCAACAACTCAGACTGAAATAAATAAAGTTTACAGAATACAACCTATATTATACATATTTTAAGGGTATGTAAATTCCCATCCCTGTGTAACAAGTCATTTAATAATACTTAATGTTTGAAGCATATAATAAACGGCAGTGATAGTCCAAAATAAAGTACAAGTATTTTGCGTTCACTAAGCGCATAACCTCGACAAAAAATTCAAAAAAAAAAAAAAACGGCAAAAAAGCCCTAAAACTGATAAAAAATCGACAAAAATCCGGACAATTATCTGTAAACCGTATACAAAATAACCGTTAAAAGTTCAATTACATATTCCTTGGCAAAAAGAAATACCGAATATAAAAACCTGGTTACGAACTGGTTAGCAAACCGGTTCCGAGTGAGAATTCAAAAAGTCGGCTTCAAGAGCCGCCGTCAAAATGACCCTTAAAAGTTCAGACACACGTTCCACAGCAAAACCGGCTACCGAATGTAAAAACCGGTTGGGTTTACCAAGAATTTTCAAAATTGGCTTCACAACCATGAAAATGATCGTTAATAGCTCAGACAAAGGTTCCACAACAAAAACACGTGCGAATATAAACAACCGGTCTTAAACCGATTAGCGAACCGGGTTTGAGTTTTTTGAGAATTCCTAAAGTCGGCGTAACAAGCACCAAAATGACCGTTAAAAGCTCAGATACACGTTCCATGGCAAAAACAGGCACCGAAAAAAACGAGTTCCGTACCGATTTTGAGAATTCCGAAAATCGGCTTCAGGAACCGCCAAAATAACCGTTAAAAGTTCAAGTACACATTCCGCGTCAAAAAAGGCACACGAATATCAAAAAAAACGGGTCAGAGTTTTTTTGAGAACTCCTAAAATTGGTTTCACAACCGTCAATATGATGTATGTACATTCCATGGCAAAAGCAGGCACCGAATTTAAAAAGCTGGTTAGTGAACCAGTTTTAAGTTTTTAGAGAATTCCAAAAATTGGCTTCAGAAACCACCAAAATTACCGTTAAAAATTCAGATACACGTAGCACGCAAAAAATGGGCACCAAATAAAAAAACCGGTATTGAACCGCGTCTGAATTTTTTTTTTTTTGAGAACTCCTAAATTTGGCTTCACAACCATGAAAATGACTCCTAAAAGTTCAGATACACGTTTCATGGTATAAACAGACCTGGAGTATAAAAAACCGGTTACGAAGCGGTTAGTGAACCAGTTTCAAATTTTTATAAAATTCCCGAAATTGGCTGCGGGAGCAACTAAAATGACCGCTAAAAATTCAGATACACGTTGCACGCAAAAAACGGGTACCGAATATAAAAAAACGGTTTGCAAACCGCGTCGGAAGTTTTCGGTAATAACAAAAAAAGGACTTCAGTAATTTTAAAAATCCTGTCATTTCCCCGGAACAAGCCGGAAAGTAAATGAAAATGACTGCTAAAAGTTCAAACATACGTTTCATGACATAAACAGGCTCGGAATATAAAAAACCGGTTACGAAGCGATTAGTAAACCAGTTCCAAATATTTACAGAATTCCCAAAATGGGATTCAGAAACCACCAAAATTACAGTTAAAAATTCATATACACGTTGCACATAAAAAACGGGTACAGAATATAAAAATCCGGTTTGTGAAGCGCGTCTGAGCTTTTCGAAAATAGCCAAAAACAGCGTCAGTAATTTCTAAAATCCTCCCACTTCCCCAGAACAAACCCGAAAGCAAATGAAAATGACTGCTAAAAGTTCAAATACACGTTTCATGACATAAACAGGCTCGGAATATAAAAAACCGGTGACGAAGAGGTTAGTTCAAAATATTTACAGAATTCCCGAAATTGGAATCAGGAACCAGCAAAATTACCGCTAAAAATTCAGATACACGTTGCACGCAAAAAACGGGTACCGAATATAAAAAACCAGTGCTGAACCGGTTTGCGAACCGGGTGTGAGCTTTTCGAGAATAGCCAAAGACGGTTTTAGTAATTTTTAAAATCCTTTCACTTCCCCGGAATAAATCCGAAAGCAAAATTCAATTTTTGCAGTAAAGCGGTAACACTTTTTTCTAAAGCGGAATATAAAATTCTTCTAGCTAATATATGCGTGTTAAAAAACCCGAGAGCAATTTTGCTGTGTTCAAAAGCAGAACCAATTTGTTTGCGTTAGTTAGTTGCGTATGTTAGAGGGAGTAACGTTAAACAAGAGCATTTAACATAATTATCTCATTTGAACAAAAAATAACGCATATTATCATGTTAAAACATATCTTGCAAGACTTGATGTTATACCATGTCAAGGCTTCAATGTGAGGTTCTCATTTTGAAGGGCTTAAACGTTAGTGACAAATTATTGTCTAACAAACAAATAGTCACCCTATTAGATCTTTTATAATATTTGTTTTTAGTTATACGAACACAATGGAAGCAGATTGTGCACACAAAAAACGGGTGCAGAATATAAAAATCCGATTCTAAACCAGTTTGTGAACCGCGTCTGAGCTTTTTGAAAATAGCCAAAAACGGCTTCAGTAATTTTTAAAATTCTCTCACTTCACCCAAGTGGGCTGGCTTTTCAATAGCTGGCAGCCTGATAAACCTCTGCGAGTATACTTACCTTTGCTTCCAACAAAAAAGTAAATTAAAACAAAATTTTTTTTTTATATTTTAATGCTTTTCTATCGTTAAAAAAACAATTTGTTTTCTTTATTTTGCAATAATTTTTTCTTAGAATTAAATTTAACTTAAAACAAAACATTTACAAAATTTGTATCTTTTATTAACTCTTACAGAATAACTAAATTACAATTAATTTACAACAAATCTTAAAACACTTTTACAAAAAGTGCAACTAACTCTGGCTTCTGGTTACACTATACACTGTCAAAAATTATGTGAAACTATTAACAATAGTGAATTATTTTTTACATTTTTGCAAAATTTAATTACACAATATGTCCAGAAATGAATTTTATTTAAAAAATAAACTAAAATAATATTAATTTCAAAATTCAATTAAATTTTTTTTTTATACAAATTTTAAAACAATTTGTTCACATTGTTGTTGCTTTGTTTAAATTAAAAAAAAAATTTCCTTCTTAAAAATTTGTACAAGAGTTTGTTTAATAATAATGAGCAGCTTAAAATGATATATAAATGGATTATTTGTTTGTAAAATTAGTTTTTAAAGCTTACACTTAGAAAAATAAAAATAAAAACAAATAAATATTTTTTAATAATAACTTATCAATTAAATATGTTTTTTTTTTCATAAAATTTAATAATTTTTAAATGCTTAGTATGTATGGCTTGAGTTTTTTTCTGTTTTTTAATTATAATCTATTCTGTATTTATAAATAAAATTTTTGTGAGTGTAAGAATTATTAACGTAACATGAAAAGAGTCTATATTGGCTTGCTTTTAGTCTTGTCTTGTTTTTAACACAAATAATTATTATTTACATATTTTTTTTATTTTTATTAAATACTTATCGAATAAATCTTAAACAAAATAAAATTGGCAAGTTTTTGTTGTTTATTCAGGGGAATCCCTTTAATTTCTTGTCGCAAATTATGTGATGAGTATTTGAAAGGCGAACTTTTATGTTTTCACAAAATTTTTTAAAATAATGGCATAATGATTTTAATTTGATTTTTTTAATTTAAAAACTACAACTGTACAGTGTTCTAAGGAGACAGACAGGTTTGGGAAATTAATGTTTATACATAAATGATTAAAAGCACAGCCGAGAGTGTTTTTAATATTAAAAAAAAAAAACCACAACAAATTGTCTCTGCACTCTCTAAACTTATTTTGAAATGGAAGCTTTTGTTTGTTTGTTTTTTTTTTTTAATTAAAATACTTAAACTAAATCACTTGTTGTTGCTGTTTTAAATGAATTTTTTTTTATTTACATTCTAACTTGTTCCATGACCATGGTCTTGGCTCTTTGTGAAGGTTGCGGTTGATGTCTGGGCATATTCACCATGTGATGTCCAGTAGATACTCCCCCTAGAGGTGATATTGAGGGAGAGCGTGTAGCCAGAGGTGACAGGGAGGGGGAAAATGATGGCGACATAGCAGAGGAGGTTGAGAAACCACCCGCCGCATCATGGCTTATGGGGGAACGTGGCAGCATGTACTGGTTGCCGGCACCCAAGTGTGTAGTAGCGGTGCCATGATGTGCGGAGCTGTTGGGTAGTCTCATGTTGACACCGGAACCTGACAACACGGGCAGATTTATAGCTCTAGGGGCCACATTGGTGAGCAGAGGTGGGGGTATATGAGGTTTGACCACGCTGGCTATAGAATGAGCCAGACTTTGTTTGCTTTTGTTGCTAGAAGAAGCTGCACTATTGCCACTATTCACCGATATATTATCATCTTTCAGTCTGGCTATTTCGGAGAAAACATGGGCCAAAGGCTGATATTGTGGCCCCCAGTCCAGCAGATAGTCCCAATTATAACTGCCAGTTAACTCTTCTTCACTGTGTACTATAGAACTTAAAGAGCCCGTCATGGAGGGCCCCACATTGGCGGCACTGACAACTGGATGATTACTATAGCCCATCACATGGTCCACAGCGGTGCCAATACTACCGGCTGTTGTGGCAGCCTCATCGGCACTGCTGGCCCTGTCGGAAGCAGCGCCATTAACATCGTTTAATTTGGCATAAATCAGATTTGTTATATCTGTTTCGTTGGCAGGATCTTCACTAAACATATGCAGGGAGTCCACCATGGGCAAGGGATGATGCATATGCGCTTCTTTATTCGAACCGGCCATGCTTGTGCTAGAGGCAGCCCCAGTGGGGTTATTATCACGATCTACTATGCCCAAACGGGCCAAATATTCTTGTGTATTTTGTACCGATATTTCCGATAAACGGCCATCTTCTGGCACCGTGCCTGCCCTTAAAGGGCCCTCATTAATCATTCGTATCTCTTCGTCTTCACCGTCATCTTCTGCTGAGCCCCGGCCGCTGGAACCAGACTGTTCGGAGCCCGAAAGTTCTGAAGTGGTAGCTGCTCCCGAATTAGAACTCCCTGCATGATTTCCATACGGTGGTATTTCATCATATTTGGGTGGGGCAAACTGTGCCGTGGCCATGGCTCCCGAAGTACCCGGGTTATTATTACTGCTGGCCATGGCCGAGGCTCTAATAGGTATGGTATCAAAGGCACTGGGGTCCACATAGCTATTTGAGTTACCCACCGTTTCTTGATTCAAATGAGGCTTCACCACATTGCGCGGCTTGCTGCGGCGCATGCGTATAAATAGAAATATTCCTGCAGCCGCACACAGTAGTAGCATTATCGCTATTATCAGGCCCAAAATCCAATCTGCTAAGCCTCCGCCAGTAGAGCCATTTGCACCAATACCACCACTGCTGGCCAGATTAGTGCCCGCATCAGCTAGAGGATCTAAAGAAATTTCCACCACTGTCATATTCGTTAGGGAACCCTGTCTGCCCGAACTGGCTGATATAACCAAACTGATATCACGTCCATCATCGAAATTATCATCAAGTTTCTTCTTCAGCACCACTGTGCCTGTAGTGCGATTAACCTTAAAGTAGGCATGTTGAGAACTCAACTGGTATACTACTCTACCATCGGGCCCTTTGTCACGATCCGAGGCCGATACCTGGCCTACCACATAGCCCAGTGGCAGATAGCCACTTGAGGCAGAAGGCATAACAAAGCGGTAAGTGCGTTCAGTGAACTGAGGCGCATATTCATCTCTGGAATCGATTTGTATGCGTATTTTTACCTTCGAAGATTTACCACCAGTATCCATGGCTCGCAAAATAAAGTCATAACGACTTCGCTGTTCAAAATCAAACACCGAATTAGTAGTAACTATGCCCGTTTGCGCATCCACCCTAAACAGTTTCCAGGCTATATCATCCATGCCAGATGTTTCATGCTCAATGGTATAGTTAAGCAGACCATAAACGCCGCGATCGAAATCTGTGGCTCTGGCGCGAAACACGCTGGTGCCTACCGGCTCATTTTCGGCCACAAATTCAATATATTCTGTTACCGGAAATGTGGGCACATTGTCATTTTCATCACGCAAAGTCAAACGAAATGGCTTTAAAGAACACAAAGGCAAGGGAGCGCTATCGCAGGCTCTTATTATCAGCTCATAGCACATAGACCCCGTGTCATAGTCCAACTTGTTATTGACAAATAAAACGCCTCTCACCAAATCTATGGTGAACATGCCCTCATCGTTGCCCGACATTATTTCGTAAATTACCTCCGAATTTGGGGTGTTATCGCCATCCAAATCTTTGGCCACAATTTCTGCTATAGAATATCTTAAAGGAGCTAATTCGCTTACCTCGGCCTCATATTTAATATCGGTTGAGAACTGCGGAGCATTGTCATTAAAGTCTTCCACGGAAACGAATACATTTAGGGCAGAAGTAGAATTCTCGGCTGCCTGCGATATAAGCTGTTGGGTGGAGGCTGAAGGATCACTGATTACCAAACGCAGCTTAAACAAATCCATTTGCTCACGATCCAAAGGTTTTACCAATATTATGGCTTTCGACTGATATACCTCAAACTTGCCCTCTTCGTTACCCGAAACTATGCTAAACATAAGATTTGCATCATTAAAATCCGTATTAGCATCTAATATTTCTTGGCTTAGCTTCAAAACTACGGTGCCCAAAGCGGCATTTTCTGGTATGTGGGCGCGATAGTGAGATTGTAAAAATTGCGCCCTAACAGAGTTATGGCCTTGCACTTGCACCCTTAAGGTAGCAGTAGCCTTCAAAGGTGGCGTTCCCTTATCACTAGCCACAATAGTTACAAACAAATCCTCCGACAATCCCTCACCATCCGGTCCGGCCAAGCGACTAACATTTACAAACACTGCTCCTGTCTGCTCATTAACTGTGAAACCTTTTACCAGGGGATTAATGCTAAATACAATCTTGGAATTGTTGTTATCTTCGGCATCTAAATCAGTGGCATTAACGCGTAACAATTCTATGTCCGTAGTCAGAGATGACGTTGATGTCAGTTGCATATCCGGCAGCATGGCAAAATAAGTAGGCTGCTCAAACTCTGGCGTGTTATCGTTTTCATCTCCTACACGTACTGTTAGAGTGCAACGTGCCTCATGAGCTGCATCTGAAGCAATGATTTCCAATAGATATTCCTGCTGTTGTTCATAATCCAAATGACGTTTGAGTACAACTTTTCCGCTGTAGCGATCGATGGCAAATATGGATTTTATATCTAGTTCTGCCAACTCCATAACACTATTACTGCTGCTGCTGCTGCTGCTGCTGCTGCTGCTGCGTCTGCCTCTGCCTGCTGCTTGCTGGTCTGGCAAGTCAGAGCCAAAACGATAAGTTAAAGCTGGATAAGTGTCAACGTCATTGGCTGAGATGGTGGTAATAACCGAACCCAATTCAGTGCCTGCAGGAAAAAAGTCACAAAAAATAAATAAAGAAAGAAAGAAAGAAAAAAAATGGAAAAATCAAATAATTTTAAATGGCCTTATGTTTAGTAAATCTCTGTGGATTAATTAAAATAGAAATAAAATCTAGAATATGTGTGTTTTAATTTCTAAATCTAGTTATAAAAGAATTTAATAACTTGTCAAAGAATGAAAATGATTTGATGATAACTTTGCAAAATCTCCCCAGAGCTTTGAATAGAACAAATCAAAATTCTTTATAAACAAATGCTTATTGTTTTAAGGTTTAACCCTTTAGCGGCGTGGAAGGTGAAGTTGAGTATCTGTATATACTCTGGTAGACAAAGCTAACCTGCAGGCTAAAATTTTTGCAAGCAAGTTCCCAAATGCCAGAAAGTAGTCATTTACTTGCCGTATCCAAAATAGTATACGAGTATATGACTATTGCGAAGAAAATTTTTCCGAGTTCAAGTATTTAAAAGGGTTTTGGTTGACCGCGACATAAATAAGTCTTGCGGACCACATGGCATTCCTTTATGGGTATTGAAGCAGTATTCTTCCACGCTTGCAAGTCCATCAGCACGCCTTTTTTATATATTGTAACATATTGATGAGAGTTGCTCTTGTGTTGGAAGTTTGCTACTGTAATGCCAAACCCGAAAAGGTCAGGCAAATAACCCTGTAGATTACCACCAATTGCAATTTGTTCAGCGCTTTTAATAGTACTGGAGACTACGGATACCTGCTGTAATATGTGCTATCTAGAGTCACACAATTTACTTTGTAACCATTAATGTAGAGCTGATCTACTAATGATCTTTAGTCGCATTTCTCAGAAGAATTGTGCTACTCAATGCACCATTTAGGTGAAAGTTGTGTGGTAGTTCTAAATATTTCTAAGGCATTTGGTAAAGCTTGGCGTAGTGAACTATTGGCAAAACTCACAGCTTTTGGTGTATATGAACATTATTCTCGATTAATATCAAGATTTCTTACAGAACGTTCTATACAAGTTGTTATACAGGGGGGCTGATGAAAGCTACCACAAAAAAAAGCGTAATAACTTATTTTCTGTGAATCTAACCTGTTCCATATTTATTGTATTTTATAGATTGATCTTTAAGTTTAACTAAAATAGAGAATTGTGAAAATGAAACAAGAATTTGGATAGTGCAACGGTTTTACGCTTTAGAGTCCGTTGTTTCCGAACAAAGAGGTTAAAGGCGCACGTGTGGCGGCACTCCTCCTAGCAGATGTACTAAAATGAGGCTCGTGAAGAATTTTGCCGAGCATGGCACATTCGCAAGAAGGCCTTATCATCGAGATCCCTCAGTTTGGACGCAGGAGACTATCGCTGCTGTAGCTGCTGCCATACAATCCAATCCTAAAGCTTCGACAAGGAGCCTATCTGTTCAAATGGACAGACAAGTTTTCACCAAGAACGAGATTAGGGATCTCGTTCCTGAAACTCGCACATTTCTACGTAACACGCGTTCACCGTCCAGAGCTCATCAATTTTCGGTCGATTGTCCGGGGAATCGTACTACGCATGGCAGAGAGAATTCGTTTTTCAGCCGTACGCTTCGTCTGTGGAATAAGTTGCCTGCAGACGTGTTTTCTATCTGTTATAACGTTGGAAAGTTGAAGTCAAATGTTCACAAACACTACTCCCTCTTTCCCCCTCCTCATAACCTATTTTCCTAGTTGCGATACAATGCACTGCATATGTAGGGGTCATCCCCTGAGTACTGGTCCAAGACAAAAAAAAAAATTATCAAAAAAACCGAACTCTAGGGACTTCCCAATTCGCTTGGAATTTTGTGAGAAGATCATTTAAATGGTGTCAAAGGATGAAAACGTCTTGAACTGCATTTTTATGTCTGACGAGGCACATTTTGATTTAAACGGCAAAGTTGACAAACAAAATTTTCGAATATGGAGTAATTCTAAACCACAGATACTCCATCAGATACAATTTCATCATCCACTTCGCATCACAGTGGGGTGTGCAGTTTTTTCAAGGTTCATTGTCGGGGTGTACTTTTTCGTAGAAAGCGGTCTTACTGTTACGATCAATGGAGACCGTTACTTAAAAGTGTTGAAAGAGTTTTTCTTTCAAGAATTTCGCCGAAAGAGAATCCCTTTCAAATCTGTTTGGTTTCAACAAGATGGAGCAGCTTGTCACATAAACACGGCTGTTATGACCGAATTGAGACAAAAATGTCTGATTTCAAGAATCTTCACATTCCCTTGGCCCCCCAGGTCTCCTGACCGCAATCCACCTGATTTTTGGTTGTCGGGTTATTACAAACAAGAAGTTTACAAAAGAAACCCTACAAATTTGGATGATTTAAAACAGTCTAATCGAACAGTAAGTGAGACAATTCCCGCTGCATCTTTCCAATAATAACAACAACTTTTTGATAAGATGTCGCACATGTGTCACCGAGAGTGGAGACCATTTGAATTCAATTATTTTCAAAACTTCATGAATTAGTTTAATAAAAATATAATATTTTTCAAATGAATTTCTAAAAAATAAATTACATAAACTTTACAAAAAGTTATTTGAGTTCCTTAATGTAGCAAAATTGATCAGCCACCCTGTAGATGGGACCTCATCAAACACGAGGCTCAATTCTCTCTGCTCATCTATTTTTTTTTATGACTTTGTGAGCTGGCATGAGTTTTCCTTAATGGTAGCGAATCAGAAGCAGGTGTGCGGCAAATACCACCCAAAGACAGCGAGCCCTAGCCGGGGGCATACGCCAGCATGTCAGCGCCGCCACGCATCTGGCAACAAGCTTGTGATGATTTTTACACCTATTTGCTGCTATCCATTATAGAAATCTATTCTCCTCAACTATTTTGCAGGATTTGTCATTCTGTTATAGACGCAGCTTAGCCGAGATCTGTGCCAGAAGTCAATATATTACTGACTTACTGATTAATCTACTTTTAATCTCCAAATAAAACAATGTTGACTTTCAAGCTGGGTATTACCCAGTGTGGTTTTTATTAACACAGACAAACACATGACCGCGAATGCTGCTGTCTATACTCATCCCTCCGGGGAACAGGTTTTGCCTTGGCGTATTCCTAACTAGGGCATTCTGTTTTTCGGGTATAGAGGGGAAGGGGTCCCTCGTTTGGTGCGGCAAACAAAACTCTAGGAAGCCACATGACTTATGTTGTGTTGGCTTCCGAAACCCTTACTAAGGGTATTAATTGGCAGAACGGGGATCAGCATGGCCCCCGGGAAGTTCTGCTTGCGGTTCGACCCGGGCTGATCATGGTTGCGGTGCTTAACTTGGCTGAAACGTTCTGGCTCTGGTTGAAACCTAAAACGCAGGAAGCGGGTGTTAGTATCCTTGATAATTGCTTGGCGTGGTTTTTTCGCAGACTAACAACCTTCCGAGGGTATGTCGACTTTACAAAAGATATCTGTACTGTGAGAAACCGGTGGTGATGGTTGACGGGTGAGTTGGTTTAAGGGCTGATGCTCTTAGTGGGCTTCGGCCTACCAACTCAACCTTGTCCTCCATTGATTGCTGGGAAATTGCATACATGAGGGATTAGAAAGCCCAAACTCCTCAACAAGAAGTTGTTCATGTGACCGCAATCATATGACAAGAATTGCTACCTGTGTGAGCCTAGCAAGCCACACGGGGCGGTGGTGAATCGTGAAAAATTCACTCCGTGGAATTGGTCCACCATCAGGTTAGGTCGTCAAGGCAGGTACTGATGTAAATCATTTTCACAATTGTCTATACTCATGTGATGTTCGGTAAACTGAAGACATTTTTCGTGTGTCTAAGGAAGCATTTAAATGTACCGATTTTTTGACGCGATGTCAGAAGTACTTTCCTCCAACCGATCTCTTTACTATATATACTATATATACCATCCGTCAAAAAATGTAATAAAACTCTCATATTTGGTCCGGTATCCCAAAATCAATTTTAGGATTACTCGGTCGTGTACAAGAGAGAGCTAATGCTCATGGTAGGATATCCAACTCTATTGCCTCGCGGGAGTATCGCCGCAATGTTGGGTGTATTGCTATGACGAGGTCAGGCATGGCATTCCTGAAACCAAAGTTTTTTAGGTAATACGCTTTCATTGCTTACGCTTCATCTATTTATGATCAATTACTCAAAGAATTGCGCAATGCATTGCAAGGTGTATTCGTTTTTCAGCAGTGAGTTTTATCTGTGGAACAATTTGCCTGCACACCTGTTTCCTGTCACATAAGACGTTGCACAATTTCAAGTCTCGCATCCCCAAACATTGCTTTCTCTTTTCTCCTTCTCATAACCCATCTTCCTAGTTCTAGATCAATGCATTGGATATATAGGAGTCATATCACGAGTACTGGTCCAAGCGAGCAAAAAAATTTTCTACTCTACTACGGAATTCTACTCTATTCTTCTCTTATTTTTATTTTCTTCACTTCGTCTTCATTTTTGCGTTTTCTTGCAGCGTTACTTCTCTTTTCATCATTTCTATTATCTATGCTTGAAAAATTATATAACTTTAACCTAAAATGCGCTATTCCCTGAACTAAATTTTATAAACTCTATTGCACTTAGATATAAAAACTATTTCATTAAGGCATCTAGAGGGTTAATGGCCAAATGCGGCAAACATGCTTTGTTAAACAGCATTGAAGTTGATTGTCTTAGGCAAAACAACAGTGCAAAAAACAAAAGTATATAGAAAAACTTACCTTCGCTAACGTTGATCACACTATGCGGTGGAAATGTGGGTTGATTATCATTAACATCTACAATATGGACACGTATTGTAGCTGTGCCTGTCATCTGTGGCACCCCCTCATCAGTGGCGATCACTTTTAGCTTGTACATGTCGCGTATTTCACGATCCAACACAATGTTCGTTTTAACAATGCCGCTAAAGGCCGGCTCAATGACAAATGCATTATCATGATTACCATCAACAATGTGATAGAGTATGCGTGAATTTGCAGCAGCATCCAAATCGAAAGCACTAACCTGCACCACAAAAGTGCCTTTGTTGTTGCCCTCCCACACAGTGGCCGCATACTGGGACTGTGTAAACTGTGGACTATTATCGTTAACATCTTCAAGTTCAACAATAAGTTCAGCGTAGCCATAAAGAGGCGCTGTGCCAGCGTGCGACTCACTTTGGGCTACCAGCATTAAACGCAATTCGTGTGGTTGTATGGCAGAGGCCAATAAAACGGGCAAGTCATCCATTTCGCGTCTTCTTAGCGCCCTATTATTTCTGGCCGGATTTTGCTCTTCCAGATCAGTGTTATTCGAATTTTCTTCCTCTTCAATAACATCGTACATCATAGCGCGCCCTCTGTAGTTGAAATGTTTGGTGAGCATTTGCTGTTGCTCTAAAACACCGGCATATTTTTCATAATCTAAGGCCTCTGAGTTGGCAACTTTTATCTCCCCTGTTGAGGCATCCATAATAAAGGCGCCATTATCGTTGCCTGTGCCAAAGGAATAAGTCAACTTGGTTCTTCTGCCATCCGAACGTATGGCGTTCACTTGCATTAATCTTAAACCTTCGGGGGAGTTTTCTTCTATTTTAATGCGATAGGAATCATTTTGAAAACGCAATGATGCCGCTCCTAGAGGAAGTTCACCTATCAGCAGCTCTATGAGACCATCCGTATACATAGGCGGATGCCCCTTGTCTCGCGCCACCACTTCCAAATGCAGCAACCGCCCAGACTCGCTGGCCAAACTTTGACTAGCACTTACTACACCAGTATTGGGATTTATGCGAAATTTCCCTCTAGTCGAGGGATCATCTTGTTCTTTGAGTGTATACAATATTTCGCCATTCAAACCCAAATCTTTATCGGAGGCAGAGACCTGTACCAGTATTTGCCCGGGCTGTATGAGAGCCGGCACTTGAGCCCGAAATGGATAACGTTCGAAAAGCGGCTTATTATCGTTAACATCATCGATCATGATTTGCACAGGAACGCGAGCGGAACGTGAGTCATAACGGCCGCCATCGGTAGCCACCACCATAAAGTTAAAAACATGTTGATGTTCGCGATCAAGAGGGCTGGAAAAAATTAAAAGTTCATATAAGTATTAGCTCTCAAGCTATAAGTTATAATTCTTAATTTGTTGGAGTGAATAAAAATACAGTGGGACAAAAAATGAAAATTCATTAATGCTAAATAATTGTTTTGTGAATTACAAGTCAAGCGGTGTGTCAATCAAACGTGGCTTTTTGTGCTTTTAATGCTCAAAAAGAGGTTGCCATGTCGTAAATTATAGCTTTAGGTATTTGAATTGAGTCGAGCCTCAAAGCTTTAAGCAGTGTCTGTGTTGTGTATTTCATGTCCAAGCAGAAGCTGGAATGTTACAACAGACTAAACAAACAGGCGGACTAGAATAAGATTAGTCTGGTCTAGGTGGCAAGCATCTTACACAAAATGAAAATATATATATAAATATAAAATAAAAGTTAAGAAAAAAATTGAAATTTGGTAGCCTCGAATATAATTTTTTTGATACATCGTAGTGGAACTTCCTTTTTGTCTTGCCAAACGCTATCGAAGAATAGGTGGCATAATATCGATGACTTAATCTACCCACCCTATAGCATATATACTGGGGCTACTACAAACATAGACTTGATTAAAAGTATCCTCAAGACGGAGGTGTAAAAGTGTACTGTGTCCATTGTGCCAAAATATTGGAACGAGACAAATGATCTTGACCATTCCATGGCTAAAAACATTCCCGTGCACTGCAAACATTGTTGATCTATTGTGCTTTCCTTTATATCCTCAAGGTCTTAGTATATCAAGAAAACGGACTAACTCCTTTAAAGGGAGTATTAACTAGTCCTGAACATCTAATCTAAAGGCTTGTAGCAGCCTTTTTTGTACTCCCATGCCCCACAGTAAGTGATCAAGAATTCCATTGAATTCCTTCTTCCCTGCCGAAAATCAGAGAATGAGCTTATCCAATCCGCATAAGCTCATTCTCTATAAATGGTTAGAGTAACCTCTAAGTGACATTTTCAGTATTCTAATCCTTTTCATTGTAGTTTTAGAACAAGTTAGAACTTAAAGCTTGGACATTAATTGGAATGTTCAAGAGTCTAGGTTCATACATGGGATGGCGTGCACCACTCTTTTTTTATACATATTTGAAATCATTGCTTCTGTACCCGAAATTGAACAGAATTATTTAGTGGAAATTGTAATAAGGATATTCTGATTAAGTTAATAAAGCAATTTAATTTGAGTTTCATTTATTTGGCAGAGATTGGCAACGCTATACCATAACCATATGGCAACCTAGCTGCCAATTCGCTGAATAAAGCATAACAATTGAAAAGCAAAAAGAAAAAGAAAAGGAAAAGGAAATAAAATAAAATAAAATAAAATAAAATAAAATAAAATAAAATAAAATAAAATAAAATAAAATAAAATAAAATAAAATAAAATAAAATAAAATAAAATAAAATAAAATAAAATAAAATAAAATAAAATAAAATAAAATAAAATAAAATAAAATAAAATAAAATAAAATAAAATGAAATGAAAGGAAAGCAAATAAAAAAAAGAAAAGAAAAGAAAAGAAAAGGAAAGGAAAGGAGAGGAGAGGAAAGGAAAAGAAAGGAAAGGAAAGAAAAGGAAAGGAAAGGAAAGGAAAGGAAAGGAAAGGAAAGGAAAGGAAAGGAAAGGAAAGGAAAGGAAAGGAAAGGAAAGGAAAGGAAAGGAAAGGAAAGGAAAGGAAAGGAAAGGAAAGGAAAGGAAAGGAAAGGAAAGGAAAGGAAAGGAAAGGAAAGGAAAGGAAAGGAAATGAAATGAAAGGAAAGGAAAGGAAACGAAAGGAAAGGAAAGGAAAGGAAAGGAAAGGAAATGAATTGAAATCAAAAGATGAGAAAAAAAGAAATGATAAGAAAAAAAGAAAAAAAGAGAATAGTGGTGAAGAGAAGTGAAGATGGGGGAAGACAATATGAAAGGAGAACAGGGAAGAGAACAGCAGAGAAGCTAAGAAAATACAAGAGAAAAGAAAGTAAGAGAAAAGAAGGGCCAAAAGATCAGAATGGAAGAGGTCTTGGCACAAACTCACACTCAACATATTAGCTACCGAGTCGTTGGACTTAAAACATAGTTCTTCAAAAGGTTTGTTTCCGTCTACAGTAGTTCAAGTTCAACTGTAAATAAAATAGTTAATTTGGAATTTTTGCAGTTGGTGTTGCTGTTGTTACTCGTATTTAAAATTTTTCCAGAAAAACAGTTTGTGTCTATTTTTTGGACAATGATTAAATCACTTAAATACATACCATTGAAATGCAACTGACGAATAACAAACAATTCGTGATGTTGTATGTCGAAAACAACAAGATCACTACACAACTAAACAACAGCGAGAGAATAACAACATCAACGTAACAGCAACTTAAACAACAACTAAAATAGTAAAGAACAAAAACCAAAAAAAAAAAAAAAAAAGCAACAAGCAACAACTTAAATACAGCAGCAATAACACAACTTGCAACAGAAATAATAAGAAAATAAAAAACAATATCTTCAAAAGAATAAGAAACTTAAAGTTCTACCTCAAATGATACACAATTGTTGTATTCCAACACTCGAAACATATTTCAGCCTTGACATTTAAATGGTGCGGGGGAAATCCATTATAAAAGGTTTATTTTGTTTTCTGGCCAATGTTTAGTTTTTTTTTTCTTTTTCTTCTTATTTTTTCTTTTTTTTTTTTTTGGTTTTTCGCCAGGATTCTAGTGTCTACGATGATGATCGTTTATATAATGATCAGTTGGTAAGAAAAAATCTGAACTACATACATAGATCTTGTATTTATTTTCAAGTTGTTTTATTTTGTTTGTTTCGTGTTCTTCATGTTAAAAATGATGAGGTACATAAAGAAAATTTAACATTTATTTCGAAAAATGTTGTGAATAAAATTTGTTTTCCTGATTGCTGTTTTTTTCTTCTAACAAAGAGGGAGAGACTGTATATTGCGCGGTGGTCTTAGAATTATTCTTGAACTAAGTTTGTAATATTGGTTTTGTTTATTTAACCCATTTACCGCCCAGAGTATTCGTATGAGCACAGTTCGCCCGTTTTCAAATAAATATCCATTTGATAAAAAATTAATTTTAAAATAAAATACAGTGGACGCTTGCAAATTAGAACACTTTTATACCTACCATGCTGCCAATTCTAGTGTACCTAGCATGTGTACTAATATCAACAGGGTATTTTGTGATTGTCAGCCACGTTGCAGAATTCGATTCCATGCGGAAATGGAATTGAATCCGTTTTTTTGTTAACAAAACGAAAACCTAAAAAAATTTTCGGATTTAAATTAGTTATTACGCCTAGGCAAAACCTGCTCCCCAGGGGGAGTTATCAGAGAAGATTAACACCCCTTATTGTGATTTTAGGTTTAAATCATAGCCAGAGTGTTTTAAACAAAATGTGAGCACCTCAACCATGATCAACGCCAGGATGGTCTGCAAGCAGAAGATACTGGCGGTTTCACCGATCCCTGCTTTAATTTTTGATGAGGGTAACGGAAGTCCAACACAACAACATAGAAAAACGGCTACCTATTTATTGGACTTCCGTTACCCTCATCAAAAATTAAAGAAGGGTCGGTAAAACCGCCAGTAGGTTCTGCTTGCAGACCATCCTGGCGTTGATCATGGTTGAGGTGCCTACATTTTGGTTGAAACACTCTAGCTATGGTTTAAACCTAAAATCACAGTAAGAGGTATTAATATTTGTCGAAAAAACGAGGAATTTTTCAATACCTCTATACCACAAAAGGCAAGGTACCCTTGTTGTTAAAACTGCTCCCCGAACGGACTTTTTATGGTTACAGCAAAAAGTTATTTTCTAAAATTTCCAAATAGGATAAGAAACTTTTTAGAAGTGCAGAACTTTTTACATACATAGGTGTACAACTTTGCTTTCGCTAGTTTCTTTTGAAATTGGTGGCTTTATTGTAAAAACTGGTTATAAATTTATGTTTCAAACTATAATCCATCTTTGGTCACTACTTTCTTCTATCTTTCGGGCAGCGTGTGAATGCCGCATTGAAAAACTAGTCATATTTTTAAGCGATGCATGAATCGATCTAGTTTTTTGCTTTTTCATGTGCCAGCGCAGTCAGGCCGTGTGCCATTGTTTAAAACAAATCCGTGATACTCCGACGGAGCAACGTATGCAGAATACAGCGAGTGGGGTAGCATGCATTTATTGCGTTTGATACGATCGCATGTTTTAGCAGCTCATAATACTCGTACACCTCAAGACCAAGCTGGTGCCACCAAATATTGAGTATGATCTTGGAACCCTGAATATTCGGTTGAGCCTTCGACCTAGAAGCGTGGCCGTGACATCACCATGATTTTTTGCTCTTGGAATTATCGTAACAAATCCATTTTTATGCCAAGTTACAATGCGATTCACAAATCCCTGCCATCTTTGCCTAGCAAGCAGTTGTTCCGAATGGAAAAAACGCAGTTTAAGATCTCTTGGCTTCAAGTCATACGGCATCCAATTTCCTTGTTTCTTAATTGACTTTCAGCCATTTTGAAATGACTTGTTGCGTCACTCCCTATAATCCCGTCAATTCGTGTTTCATTGCATACGAGCCTTGATCGAGTAATGCCTTCAATTCTGCATCTTCGAGAACTTCTCAGCTCTAACGCCATGCTGGTTTTCGACGTCAAAATCACCATGCTTGAAACGTTGAAACCACTTTCGGTATGTTTATATTATTTTTACTTGTATGTTTGTTTTTGGTATTATGTTTGTATGTTTCCAACACTCGAAACACATGCAAAAATTGGAATTTCCGTATTGCTTCCGGGGAAGAGGGGGAATTTTGGGCCTCACGAAGCCGATTTTGGGAATTCCCAAAATAATCTGAACCACTTCGCTTTAGTGCAAAAATTTTATTGCTTCTAAAGAAGGGAGGGGGTGGAGTTTACGTTTCCTGAAACTGACTTCGGGAATTCTCAAAAAAAAAAAAAAACTCAGAGCCGCTTCGCTAACCGAACTGAAACCGGGTTTTCATATTCGGTGCGTGTTTTGGACGTGGAATATGCATTTGAACTATTAATGATCATTCAATTTAGTACGAAAATTGAAGTTATCATATTATTTGCGGGGAAGTGGGAGATTTTGGTGATTCCTGAAACTGATTTGGGAATTAAAAAAAAAAACTCGGGACACGTTATTTGGATAATTATCTGGCTATATGGATAATTATACATTAGCCTCAATATAGATACTTCGATGAACTCCAGCCGCAGATTTCTTCATATTAAAGCTGAAAATTAAAACCTCCCACAAATACGAGAATTTGGCTCGTAAGTTGACATGTGTAATCGAAAATAACTCTGCGATGCAGCAGACACGAATCGACTAATATTTCGATAGCGTTATGTTTACAAATACTTAAGTTTATTAACTAACTAGTTGTGAGTTCAAGTCCAACTTCAGTCAAGAAGGATTATTTTTAATTATAACAATAATTGCTGTGAAACAATAAGACCAAAGAAGAACAGAAAAATTATTGAATACCATATAGGTGGGGGACAACTAAGCTGTTTAGTAGTCGCTACACTACTCATCAGCACCCACTGGGATTCGAACTCGGGATCATGTGAACATGATGTATTTTTAATACGGCCGCTTAACCAACTCAGCCACCAACCTCCTTCTTCTTGACTAAAGTTGAACTTGAACTCACAACCAGTTAGTTAATATCGCACATATTATATAATAACTAAAAAAGTTCACTTATTTATAATTTATACTTAAGTTTATTTTAAGACTTCTACGATTTATTTATTTTGACTACCTTGTACCACTACAGCCATCTATTGCCACTCTTTCGCGGATGACAATAGCATTTGCCATTCGTACTCTTTCAGTTATAGGCCAAGCCCATCCGAAGTTGCTGCCAAGAGGCAGAATATGAATGACTCACCGAATAGTGACCTTCTATTAATCTCCGAATTAACGCTCTTAAGACCCAGTAATGTTTATTAACACACAAACAAACGACCGCAAGTGCTGCTTTATCTGTACTCATAGATGGTGTAAATATAGGGGAATCGCTTGCTCTTGATGTTCTTGAAATGAAAATACAGTGTAATGTTCGCTGGACTAAACACATTTTTCATGTCTCTAAAGAAGCATTCAAGTGCCTGGGGTTTTTGAAGCGGTGTAAGATATACTTCACCCCATCTGATCTCCTTACTAATTACACCACCTATATCCGACCGAAAATGGAATAGAACTCCCATGTTTGGGCCGATGCCTCAAAGTCCATTTTGGGGTTACTCGACCGTGTGCAGGAGAGGGCTAAGAAGCTCATCGGTGACAGTAGGGTATCCAATTCTATTGACTCACTGGAGCATCGACGCAGTGTAGGGTGCTCTATCGTTACTACAATGGATTTTGCTCTGACGAGATTAAGGATCTTGTTCCCGAAACTTGCACATTTTTACGTAACACGCGTTCATCGTCGAGAGCTCATCCAATTGTGGTCGATTGCCCGGGGAATCGTACTACGCATTACAGAGAGAATTCGTTTTTCAGCTGTACACTTCGTTTGTGGAATAAGTTGCCCACAGACGTGTTTCCGGTTTGTTATAATGTTGGAAAGTTCAAGTCATATGTTCACAAACACTACTCCGTCATTCTCTCTCCCCACAACCTATTTTCCTAGTTCTGATACAATGCACTGCATATATAGTAGTTATCCCCTGAGTACTGGCCCGAGCAAAAAAAAAAAAGCGGCAGAAACAAAATTGTACTCTGCAAGCGGCTTGGAATGGCAAGCGGCTTTAGCTATTTTTATTGCAATAATTATTTATGGGCTGTTTACAGCACCCAGACGCGTCACACATCTACAAAATTTGCATGGAAGTCACTTAAAAAACTGAGTGAATTTCATAAAAATTTTCTACACGAGTCGGTCGTTTGTGTTCTGTAAACAAGACATTAAAATAAGCCAGCAGCAATATTAGCAAACAATTTTTCCGCATTAATTTGAAGCTTATCATCTTTAGATATGCAGCAGTCCCTTGATTTCCAATCCTTGGCAGCCCTTCAATTGATTTTGCAAACAAAATCTCAAAGAAAATAAAACTCTTTCCGCACTCTTCTTAAATTTTAATAGCCAAACATATATTTTTGTCATTTGTACTGGAGACATGACACAGACACAATACAGAAATTCCTTTTTAAGGATTGTTTAAGAGAAAAACAAACAACAACAGCAACAAAAAATAAATAAATATCTCTGGCATTCGGAGGGAGGCAGGAGGAGACGAGCGATAATAAAAACACTGACTTGAATGTTTTACATCATTAAAGGTGAAGTTGTTGCCTTCGGCTTTGTTTATCAGATAAACTCCTTTAAAAATAAATATAAATGTAAAAAATCTTTCAACAAATTTTCTTTATATATAGTTTTGTTTGTTGTTGTTGTTGTTTGTTTTTCTTGGCTGGTTGTTATGAAAAGTACAACGAAAAACGTATAATTTTATTAATACACAACCTACGCAATTTTTGTTTTTTTTTTTTATAGATTTCGTTGTATTTTATTTCATTTTTTATTTAAGTTTTTTTTTTAGTTTTTATTTATTTATTTTATTTAGCAATTGAGGCACATGTTTTGTTGAATGGTTGGTCCGCTTGTCGATCGGTCGGCCGGTCGGTCGGTTGAGCGGTTGGTTCTTGTTTTCTTTTTTTTCTTTTAGGATAAGGAAAAACCTTCAACGTTACCTACAACAAATTGTTTTATCTTTATATGAAATAAAATATAATAAAAAATAAAAAAAAAGTTATAAAACAGACAAAAAAAAAACAACAAACTGAAATTATTTCTTACAAGAAACAACAATAACGTTGTCAAGTTTTTTTTCCTTAATGCAGTTGTTGTTTGTGGCAAGTTTATATTGTACATAACTTAAAGGTCGTTTTTGGTTAAAAACCAAAACAAAAAAGGATCGAGCAAAAAAAAAACAACAAATTAAATCGATACTGTAGTTTTTTTTTGTTTCATTTTGACTGCTATTGAGAGGTTGTTGTTGTTGTTGCAGCTTTATTTTGCTTTTTTTTTTGTCTAAAAATAAACTTGAAAACGCTTTTAATAACAACATTTTGCGAATTGAAAAGTAAGCACTAGCGACTGCAACAACCATCAACATCAACAATCAACAGCAGCAACAAAATTGTATAAATTGTAGATTTCTGTTGTAGACCCCCTCTGGTGCAAATTTATTCATATGGACAATCAATGATGACAACAATTGCAAAAATAAATTGTTCTTCATCAACAATTTTTTTTTCTTCGCCTTCTTTTACTTTTTTTTTGCGTTTTGTGTTCATAAAACTTTTTCTCATCTTTAAAATTTAATCATAAAAATAAAAAATTAATAGCAAATATGTTTCTGGATATATTGAGCGTATGTTCGAATTGTAGTTTAGTAAGCAATTATTTTTTAAGATTTTCTTATTTCTTTTACTTGCTGAAATTGACTGCTTGAGTTTTTTTCACATTTTAAAAGGGGTTAATCATCGAAATGCTTAAAAATTGGACTGTATGGAGACGCAGAATTGACTCCTCTATCAAAACGATGAAAAACTCTACATAAATTTATTAAAATTGTTCGAGTATTCAAGAGAAAAAAGAGCAGATATGATTTCCTCAAGTAAAGGGTGTATTTTTTGAGAAGTAGCAGATTACAATTTATTATTCTAACAAATAATCAGCCATGTTCCAAGAACGCGCGTTCTGAAACCGCAATGCGTTTTGAAAAACGCTTAATTGATTTTTACATGTTCTGAAGAACGCGCGTTTTACTGGCGCTTAGGAGTTTTTTCCAAAAAAATACAACATGTGTTTTACATACGTATATATGTACGTGGTAGTAATATCCCTGAAGGAAGTATGGGGTTAAGTGTATCAGTGACAACATTTTTTCAACATTTATGGTGTCTTTCTAGTGACACTGTCAATAAATTTTTTCCTTGTCTTTTGTTTTTGATAGATAGAGAATATTTTTTTGTTAATAATTCCATTTGTTTTTAAAATTTATCTGTGGCCGCAAGAAAATAGCTAATTCTAATAAAAAATAATAATACCAGTAAAAAATTATAAATAGCTTGTTTTCTATGTTTCCCAGCTATCTATATGTAGACATTTAATAGGAACTACCCTAATCGTCAGTAGACTTTGGAAATTTTTGAAAGATATTCTCAAACATTCAACTTTATATCCCAACAATCCAAATAAATTGCTGAGAATTTAAAAAGAAAAATGCTCTAATAATATCCGTCAAAACAATTCTCTACAAACTACAAAAACTACACCCCTCTCAACCTAAGATCGAGCGAGTTTCAAGCACCACCTAATAGTTTCTCTCGCGCAGAACGTATAGATGCATGGAAAAATAAATCCCTGCATGGAGTGCATCCATTCCAAATGGAGCAAGATTACATTGACAAGCCCATTTCAAACCTATGGCTCAAGCAAGGGAAGTTGTTCATGGAAACGGAGGGATTTATGATCGCTATTCAAGATAAAGTCATAGCTACTAAAAATTATCGAAAATATATATTGAAGGAAAACCTAGAAAATGATTTATGTAGGCGATGCCAGACCAACGCAGAAACCATTGACCACATTATAGGTGGATGCCCTTGCTTAGCATCGCAGGACTATACTGCAAGGCATAACCAGGTGGCGAAAATCATACACCAGAGCCTAGCATTTAACAAAAAATTTGTAGCGGAAAAACAACCGTACTATAAGTATGACCCTCCTCCAGTTGTTGAAAATAGAAATGTGAAGATATATTGGGACAGGACTATAATTACAGACCGCACCATACAAACCAACAAACCAGACATTGTTTTGTTTGACAAAGTTGAGAAAAATATAACTCTGTTTGATATAGCTGTGCCCCTTAACAACAATATTCAATCAACTTACAGCGTGAAAATTGACAAATATAAGTTACTGGCCGAGGAACTTAAGGCGATGTACCATGTTGAGCGAGTAGATATATCGCCAATAATCATATCTGCAACAGGGTTAATTCCTAAAAGCCTTATAGCCCAGCTGACAAAACATAACTTGAACGACAACATAGAGGTGATTCAGAAATCTGTAATCCTAAACACATGCAACATCGTGAGAAACTTCTTACATACGTGATGAAAACAATAACCACAGCAGGAAAACAAGTCATCAGAGCCTAATCCCTTGGCATAGCCCGGGATAGGTATTTTCCAATCTCACAGAGATTGAGAAATTTAAAAACTCGATAATAATAATAATAATAGTAAGTCAGGACCCCACACGAACTACCTAGTCAGTACTGACACAGTCTACTGGTAGATTTCGTAGGACAAGCCTGTGTTAAATGTCAATAGTAGTTAGCATTAGTAAGGGTACAATTTGTCAGTGACATTGTCAATAGGTAATCACTATAGTTTTACTATTGACATTTCCTGCAGGGATAAAACAAAAAAGTTTTTGACAATAAATAGAAAAATTTTTCAATTTAGTTTTCTTAATGAAAATGTGTAAAATTCTTTAAACTTTTTATTGAAATAAAAAGAAAACATATTAAATTTTAATAGTGTAAGTTCAGTTTTAGCAAATTCTATCAGTTCACTTCAATATATACATGCGTTTTCCAGAACACCTAATTGGCGATTTCAAATCGCAAAACCATATTTCTTGCGTTATACGTCCTCAGACCACCTATTTGGCGTTTTCAAATCAAAAACGCTAGATTTAAGCGATTTGCGTTTCTCAGAACATGCATGAATATATAAATTTTAATCCTATTTGGCGTTTTCAAATCGAAAACGCTAAATTTAAGCGATTTGCGTTTCTCAGAACATGCATGAATATTTACATTTTAATCTTAAAATTATATTTAAATAGTTCAAGCTTTTGCACTTTTTTTTCTTCTTAGTATTTATAGTAATTTAAAAAATTTACATATATGAAGGCGGTTCGGAAACTTATTAGCCTAGCAATGAAAGGGAATAGTTAGTGTTTCAAAAATATTTTTATTTTTCAATATAATCTCCTGAAACTTCTATACTTCCAACGCTTTTCTAGCAATTCTATCCCTTGATTAAAATAGTTTTCCTCAAGGTCTTCAAAATAGTGGTTTACAACTGTAATTGCAACTTCATTTGAGGTAAAATGCTTGCCAGCAAGGAAATTTATAGAAATTTGTCTAATAAAAGCTTAATTTAGTCTTCAGATACGATTGCTTGTTGAACAGTGCTTGAGGTTTTGCATTTTTATTGTAGCTGCCTTAAAATGTTCACCCTTTTCCCACTGACTGCAACTTCAATCATCCAAATTAAACACAACACACTTGTCGCTGAGTATAAGAAAAAAAAAATCTGCTAAAAAAATATCATCCTTATACTCGTATAGTAAATGAAAAAGTATTTCACAACCCTTTTGTCAGTGGCTGCTGGTCCTTTCATACATGCGAGTACGAGACATACATATATATGTACAAATATATCTCTACCACTGGCATCAGCATGTGCCCCAGCCTCAAAACAAAAGCCGTTTGTAATTTCACTTTTTTTTATATATCTTCAACTCGCTCTGCGTTTTTTTAGTTTTGCGTCAGCGGCATTTTTTTTTTATCAAGAAGTGCTTAATTTGTGGCAAAATGTTTTGGACTAACATGTGACAGATGCTGATTAAAAAATGATGATTTATTATAAACTACTCGTACTAAGTTGCAACTTGTTGAAGTCTGCGATTTGTTTTTTTATTTTTCATTTTTTTTCTTCTTGTTTTACTTTCAACGAAATACTTTTATGAAAGCGAATATTTTTTAATGTTTTAATATGGAATTGTAGCACAACATATTCGCAGATGAAAACAGATCAAGATTTGTTGGGAATAAGATTGTTTGTGCGAAAAAAAACCTTTTGTTTTAATGTTGGATTTTTTGTTTGGTTTTAAATTTACAGAAAACTTACAGATCCTGAACCTAAGTCTGTGTTAAGTATGTATTGCTTTCAACAAAAATATTTTTTTTTATAAGGATTTAAGCAAAAAAGCAAGTTGTTATTTGTCACAAATGGTTTGGACATTTACACAATTTTCAAATATTTGCCAAAGTTATTCGAATGATTAACGGTCGAATTTAGAAAAACAATTTCGAATTGATTTATTAACGGATCCAAAAATGAAATTTCATTTGGAAATTTAATTAATAAAAACTAAATATTTTTGTTTTATCAAACAGGCCGAATACATAAGAAATTTAATCCTTTATTAATTAATAAAATATGATATGAATGTGTATATAACACACTGAAAGCTGAAATAATACACTGAAAGAAAAACGCTTTATTGGGGAAAGCAAACTCATTCGTTCACCATTATTTTGTTAATACAATGAACAGTTTCAGTTTGGTTATGAAAACTTCATTAATGTAACGAAAGTTTTGCTTTGTACCACTTTATTATTTTTAACAACTTCATTAATGTTACGAAAACTGTTTCGTTCTTGTTACGAAAAATTTTTGCATGAAAATATAAAAATATCGTTATAGCTAATAAACAGTATATATTGAAAATATTTACAGCCAGTTCACCGATAACGAAAGGATAAGTTCATTCGCATTCTAAGCGAAAGAAAATTGATTTGGGTTTTTTTCTAATTTTATTGTATGCGAACGATGTGTCAAAATTCAATTAAAATACATAAGTACATGCGAACGAACCATAGTGACATAGACGAACGCAAATTTATTCGAATATTTATTCTTTCGCATACATTTTCATTCGATATTGTCGAACAGTCTGTTAATTATATTAATGTAAAACTTTCGTATCAACAACTAAAAGCAAGGTGTTTATATATATATTTTTTTTTATTGGACCAGTACTCAGGGGATGACCTCTACATATGCAGTGTATTGTACTAGAACTATGAAAATAGGTTGTGAGGAGGGGGAAAGAGAGAGTAGTGTTTGTGAACATTTGACTTGAACTGGCGAAGCGTACGGTGAAAAAACGAATTCTCTCTGTAATGCGTAGTACGATTCCTCAGGCAATCAGCCACAAATGGATGAGCTCTGGACGATAAACGCGTATCTAATCTCGTCAGAGCAAAATCCATTGTAGTAACGATAGAACGGAACAACGCACCCCACACTGCGTCGATGCTCCAGTGAGTCAATAGAATTGGATACCCTACTGTCACCGATGAGCTTCTTCGCCCTCTCCTGCACACGGTCGAGTAACCTCAAAATAGACTTTGGGGCACCAGCCTAAACATGAGAGTTGTATTCCATTTGCGGTCAAATGTAGGTGGTATGAATAGTAAGGAGGTCGGATGCAGTGAAGTACATCTTACACCGTTTCAAAAAACCGAGGCACTTGAATGCTTCTTTAGAGGTATGAAAAATGCGAACATCACACTGCATTTTTATTCCAAGAACATCAAGAGCATCCGATTCTTCAATATTTAGACCATCCATGAGTAGAAATGTAAGAATTTCATTATATGTATACTCTAAAGCTGATTTGATAGAGCGAGCAAGCAATAAAGTCTAGGTCTCAGGTTTGACCTGCCACAAATGCTGGGTATTACTGCAGACCAGCAAAATATAGAAGCTAACTAAGAATAAAACCAGTTATTTCTCTCGTGTTAATAAAACGATATTCCAACTTTTTTATTCCAAGAAATAGACCTTATGCGCTATACCTACAATATTGATACCAATCAAAATATTATAAACAGCTTGTTTTTTATGTTGCCTAGCTATCTATAAGTCAACATTTCATAGGAGCTATCCTAATTATCAGTAACCTTAAAGCCCTTGGAAAGGTATTATTATAAATTATTGAGAATTTAAAAAGAAAAAGTTTTAGTAATACCTGTCAAAACACAAAAAAAAACACAGTTTTTCTTTTGCACACGTCTCTACTTTTCTTAGCACCTTTCAAACAAATGAACAACCGTTGGGAGCTACGATTTGTTGTTTTGAAAGTATCAAAAAGTGGAGAACAAACATTCAACCAATCAAGTTTATTCGCTTTACTAGGCTAAAATATTTTTACCAATCAAAAAATCGCAAACAGCTTGTTTTTTATGTTTCCTAGCAGTCTATTTGTCGACATTTCATAGGAGCTATTCCAATCATCAGTACACCCTTTGAAAGGTACTCTCAAACAGTCAACTTTATATGCCAATATTGTAACTAAATTATTGAGAATATAATTTGAATATAATTTTTATATACAACGTTTTTTGCAAACAAGTAACATTGTTTATAATACGATTTTGGGAACCAGCCGAATTCACTGTCTTCGTCTTTTGCGAAACACTTCCACCAGCATCCTTCCACCCATTGTTTCGATTGATTTTTAGTTTCAGGTGTGTAGTAGTGGACCCACGTTTCATCAACAGCTATTAATCGACGGCAAAAATCAACAGAAATAGACTTTATCATGTCCTCACACCGCTGTGAAGTGGTCAGTTGAACTCATTTTTGTTCGACACTGACCAACCGGAGCAACTAAATTTCCGATAGCTATTTTATATGCAAATGTGCATGCATATCATACGATATCGTTACCATTTCAACAAACGTACGTAACTTGTCTCGGCAAACTATCATCTAACGCTAGTTAGCTTTAATATCAATCTGCCCTCGTAGCTTCAACTTTTGTATTTATTAAAACAAACTCTATTTTTGTGTTTGCGATGAAAACTTTTTTTCATAAACGAAGAAGTTTCATCCTATTTACGTTTTTATCCAATGAAAGAAGGTGGTGGGTACGGCCATTAAATATCAACAGAAACGATCTTGAATTCCAAAGAATCGGATTTGAAAAAATTATGTTCAAGCATAGGAACCATTTTTTAGTGCAACCAGGAAGATTTCTTTTTCATTAGCAAATTGCAATTTATTATTTTCAAGCCACAATTTATTACATTCAAGCCATAAACAGCTGATAGGGTAACCATATGAAAATATATTGATGAGGTGACCATATAAATATTAAGTGGACAATATTAGAAGCAAATCTATACCCTATCCCATTCGAAAGATGGATTTTTGAACAAAATATCTGAAGTAGCTTATAGTTTTAGAACTTCTTGAATAATTTTTTACTACATGGATTAGTATAAATATAAATAGTATTATTTTGTGAAAAATACTTTTTTTTAGATAAGCAACCTGGTCACCTGATACTGTCTTGTTCGCCGTTCGCTGACGAAACCATTAGAAATAAATCCAGTTCAACTTTCGCTGAGTATGACGAATCTCCACCAACACCATGGTTGTATGCATTTTCATATACATCAATGTTTTTTATTTTTGGCGACAAAAATTCATCGTTCGTCGCAGCTGCGTTCCCAGAAACTGTTTGTAGCTCTCACAACCCCTGTTATATACAGTGTGTTCTTTTGAGGCATTGATAGGAAAGAGTGTAGGCGCTTTTGTGCGCAAACGGAAGTAATTTTATTACTTCCAGGTCTATTTCGGGTAGTGAGGAGATTTTAGCCATTCCTGAAGCCAATTTTGGGAATTCTTAAAAAAACTTTGAACCGGTTCGCTAACTAGTCCAGAACCAGGTTTCCATTTTCGGTGCGCTTTTCTGCCGTGGAATACTTTTTATTGCGATGCGAAAGAAAAATGGTTCGTACCCGAAGAACTGGTACTCTGTATTGCGTTTTCGTATTTTCTTTTCACATTTAATTTTTCCCTTTCGCACATTTTATTTTATCATTCTTCGCTGTTGTTTATTTTGTGGTACCAGTGTTGCTTCACTTTCAAACCATTACGCGAGAGAATTTGCGCAAACGGCACAAAATACCAAATTATACTCTTTTCGCATTTACCTTTCGCATCGAGCTTACTTTCACATCGCAATACTTTTAACAGTGATTTTATTTTTTACTAGTTTTAACGGTTTTGGGTTGATTTTTACCGGGTGTTTTTAATTATATTTATTAAGAAACTGATATTAATCAGCAAATTAATGGCGTCTTAAAATTAATGTCATAAAAACTCAAAATTGTGCCATGAAGTTGTTTAATTGACAACACCGCTGTTATATGCTATTATATTACAGAAAATAATTTGCACTTTTAACACAAAAAAATTAAAATGTTTACTTACCCCACAGTGCTTATAACACCACTCTTATTATCGATGGCAAAGACCCACTGTGTTTCATTGGCCAAAGTATACAACAGCCTGGCATTTATGCCCAAATCATCATCGACAGCTTTAATGCGCATTACACTGGTGCCAACGGGTACATTTTCCGCCACACTGGCCACATATTTGGCCTGCTCAAAGTGAGGATCATTATCGTTTTGATCTTCCACAATAACAGTAATGTTACAATGGCCTTGATAGCTAACTGGTGAGCCACGATCGGTGGCCTGAACCTGCAATATATAGCGTGACTGTTGCTCTCGATCCAAAGGACGAGCAGTCAGCTCACCAGTGTGTATGTCCAAGCTAAATTTATTGCCTGTATTGCCACCTTTACAATGAAAGTAAAAGACAAAACAAAAAAATTAATTCATTGATCATGTTTATCTGCTTTTTTTGCTGTTACTTTTCATTACACTTAACAATTACTGTTATGACTTACCTATGAGTGTATACATTATTTCACCATTGGCACCTTCATCTAAATCAGTTGCCACAACTGTATGAATTACCGCTAAATCACTATTTTCCGGTACTGAAAGTGCATAACATGAGCCGGGTCTAAATTCTGGTGCATGATCATTAATGTCAGTTATTGTTATATGCAAAATGGCAACATCAAATTGGCCGTTTTGTGCTGCAGCCGCTTCATTAACCGAAGATCGTTGCCGGCGTGCCATCAAGGCATTGCTGTTCATGCTGCTGCCGCTGCTACTTGTTGTTGAACGTTTAGCATCGTATACATAAATTGGCACCGTATATGAAGCTTTTGTTTCGCGATCAAATTGGCCGCGTGTGGTGACAATGCCACGTTGGGTGTCAACATGAAAATGATTATCGGCGACACCTGTTGGTATCTCATAGGTGAGATTGGCTGTAATAAGGAATTAGATGGAAAGAACATATCAATGTTTGTTTGTGTTAAAGCATAAACATAAAGACAACAGCAGAAGAGAAGAGCAGCTGGCTAAACCGTTAATTGATTTTTGTTTATTCTGCATATTGTGGTTTCATGTTTATGGCTGCTGTGAAATAAGTGAAATGAGTGAATGGTGAGTAAGTGAATATAATATCTGACTGTGAAAATGAGTGAGCGACTGCTGGCCTGAGTATGAAGATTGATGAAAGTTGTGTGATTTGGACAGATTGATGGACGCCTCGTGATTTGCTATTTTCTTTATTTGTTTTTCTAAAAATTTTGCACAAATATTTTAACAACGTGGTAGTGACATGTTGGATAACCTGATATGGATGAAGACAACCTTGTGAGCAAGGAAAGAAATGTGACTTCTGTGAGCAAAAGAAATATTTTCAAATATTTAAGGCAAATATTTAAAGCTTAGTTTATGGATTTCATTTAGAAAAGCTACAACAATAATTAGTTCGTTCCCACATTTACACTTGAAACAAAAATAGTATTAAAAATTTGTTAATTGTTTTTAATGTAATAGTGCGAGCGAACGAACGAACATCGTCGTTATCCGTGAATGGCACTTAATTTTTTTGTGCTCATCAAAAAATATCTAATGAAAATTGAGGTAGCTCAGTTAAAACTTTTTTGTTATCACAAAAATATACTAAAACTCACGCGAGAAGATTTTTTCTTGATTAGCACATTTAGCGTGGCTGTACTCAATTGATTTTAGTGGCCAATGGGTTAAATCAATAATAAAGAAGGACTTTAGATTACAGCAAGTTTTTCTTTGGTTTAGTCCTAACCAGGATCTACTGCTTTCTGGGTCTAGTAAATAAAATTTCTAGTAAATAAAATTCTAGATAGCTGTTTGACTTAAAAATTAATTGGCAGAAACTCTCGGAAGGTTCTGCTTTTAGGCCATCCCGGCTCTGATTATGGTTGAGGTACCTACATTTAGGCTGAATATTCTGGCTTAAACCTAAAATCGCAAGGAAATTAATCAGTTTTCCCTGGTAACCCCACCACGCGGGCAGGTTTTGGCAGAACATTGATCGGTAAAACTCTCGGAAGGTTCTGCTTTTAGGCCATACCGGCTCTGATCATGGTTGAGGTACCTACATTTTGGCTGAAATATGCTAGCTTATACCTAAAATCGCAAGGAGATGAATTAGTCTTCCCTGGTAACTCCACCACGCGGGCAGGCTTTGGCAGAACATTGATCGGTAAAACTCTCGGGAAGTCCTGCTTTTAGGCCATCGCGGCTCTGATTGTAATTGAGGTACCTACATTTACGCTGAAATATTCTTTCTGTGGCTTAAACCTAAAATCGCAAGGAGATGAATTAGTCTTCCCTGGTGGCATGTTTTGCCTTGGCGTACAGCAAACCGAGGTATTCTGCTTTCTAGGGTATAGAGAGGTGGGAGTTCCTCGTTTGTTGCAGCATATAAAACTCTATCAAGCCGCATTACTTATGTAGTGTTGGTCTTCGGAACCCCTAACTAAGGGTTAATGGACATAACGAGGTTCAGCAAGGCCTCCAGGAGGTTCTTCTTTAGAGACCATCCCAGTGAGACCATCAGGTTTGACATTTCTACCTTGACTGAAATGCCCTTTCTATAGTTTATGAGCCCCCGGGAACAGTAATGGAAACCTTATCCCAACTCTACTTCCCGCGATTGGGATAGGATTTCCATTACAGTTTCCGGGGGCTCAGAAATCCCGAGGTGCTGTTGCCTTGAAACATATACATGCACTGTAAATGACCAGAGGTGATGGTTAGATGGGTGAGTTGGTTAAGAGCTGAAGCTCTTAAAGCCTTTGGTCTACCAACTCATTGGGCCTTGTCTACCATTGACCGTTGGAAAATTGCATGCAAGAGAGATTAAAACGCATATAAGGCTACAAAGTTATAGAAAACATTTATGACTAGTATGAGCCTTGCAAGTCACACGAGGGCGCTGGAGAATTGTATATAACTCCACCCGTCGTGTTGGTCCATCTTCAGTTTAGGACGTCAACGCACATGCTGATGTAAATCAATTTCACAATCATACCTGATAACTATGGTGCATACCGTTGCATGTCGCCATGCAACGAGTGCCTGTAATGTGAGTCACCCGTAATGGTTAGGCAAGTGAGTTGGTTAAAGGCTGATGCTCTACCCACTCATAAGCCTTGTCTTACATTGGCTGTCTCAGAAATTGCATACAGGAGGGATTACAAGGTCCGAGTAAGGGGCTTGTCTATATGGCTACAAACTTATGGCAAAAAGTTGCGATCTGTGTGTGTGAGCCTTTTAAGCTACACGGGGGCCCAGATAAATAATTCACCGCGAGGAATTATTCCCTCATCGTATTTGCTCATCAAGGCAGGTACTGATATAAATCGGTGACACATGCTGTCCAATTCTAAGTTATATGAAAAAATTTTATTACTCACCATTCTCGCCTCCATTAAATGATTTCGCCTCCACTTGTATTACAAAACTGCCGGTAGAAGCACTTTCCGTTATATTGGCATAATAAGTCGATTGTTTGAAACGTGGCGGATTACTTTTAGTGCCTCTCACAAGAATCAGTAATTTTAGCAGAGAGCTTAGTTTTTTCCTTAAGCCATGATCTTGAGCTTTAATCATAAGTTCAAACTTATTGCGACCGAAAGCACTTGGACCTGCTACACTATTAGCTGCATTGTTGGCTACAGGTGGCAAAGGTTTTGACAGTTCCAGAAAACCGGTTTCCGTATTGAGATCAAAATATCCCAATTCATTGCCACCCACCAAAGAGTAAGAGATCCGGCCATTATCACCCGTATCAGCATCGATTGCAACTATGTGCATCAAAACATCACCCGTGCGTTTGTTGTCCGATATGAACACCGAGGCAGTTGGCATTTCACTATTTGCCATCAAGCCATATCTATTTTTTGGTTCACGATTTGGGGGCGGTATCACAAACACCGGTTTGTTGTCATTCTCATCCAAAATCTTAATAACAGCGGTAACTGAAGTATATAATCTTTCGCTTTTATTTTCAGCCAAATCAAAAGCTTGCACTATTAAAATATATTCTTGTATAGACTCATAGTCCAAGGCAGCCATGACCGTTAAGCCACCAGTTAAAATATCCACATTAAATAGATTTAGTTCTTCTTTCACCGGCTTGTCTAAAGGCCAATTTTGAGGGCTGTATTTTATCAACTTGTACTGTAATTGACCATTAAGGCCGGTATCACCATCCGAAGCAGAGAAATTATATATAACCGAACCTTCAGCAACCAATTCATTGACTTGTATGATAATGGGATCATCTTGCCAAGTGGGCGCATTATCGTTTACATCCAAAATTTCAATTTTCACTGCTATGGCACTGCTTTGAGGATTATTGCTGGCACTGGTATCTAAGGCTCGTATCTCCAAACGAAATTCTGATTGCAACTCACGATCCAGTTGACGAGCCACTACCAGAGCACCGGTATGACGATCTATATCAAAAGCGCCTTCTATCAGATCTTTCGACAGTGGTGTTAACGAATAGGTTACAAACAAATTGTCCTCACTGAATATCATATTTTGTTTGGTGCGTTCGGAGGCATCAACAGAACCCACTACATGGCCAATAGCAATATTCTCGGGCACCTGAAACAACAGAAATTTTATATATTAATTATTGTTATATATTATATATCTTATCAACAAAGCAATTTGCTTATTTTAAAGTAAAAATAAATCTTTCTTGAATTTTTCAAGTATCTTATGGACGAGGAAGAGAGTATTGAGCACTTTCGCTGTTCGTATCCGGCGTTCTCTAAGAGAACGCTGCCGCTGGGAGTATCAATACGGCACAGTTTTGCAGATTTATTGGTATGTGGGGTGAACGGACTGGAGTATTTTAGCCGGTCTTCGGGTTGGTTTCGATCTAAACCGTCGCGGTATTTGTAAGTCTCATAGAGTATCTCCCTCGGGCAACACAACGGGACCATAAAAGGACCCAATTGGGCTGGTTTCATGGAACTGGCAGCCAGTATAATCTAACCTAACCTATATGGAGGCTATTACATAGTCATTTGGCTTCACAGTACGGCCCGATGGCAAGCCATCATACCTATCTCAAGGCCTTTCATACACAGAGAGAAAAAACTTGTACTAAATTTAAGTATTTTCTACTTTCTTTTAATATGATTCATACTCACTTAAGTACGAATTATATACAAGTGTACTTAAAATAAGACGAAAACGGGATTGTTCAAGAAAACCAATCCTGCGATATCTTAAAAGGAGTATCAAATTCTAGAAACAAGTACAGAATTTCTAAACCGAGAAAAAAAAAACCAAAGTGAGGACACAAATAAGTACATATGAAAGAATTACTGAGAGATAGAAATAAAAGGCTCTCTGAGAAAAATATGCTGTTTTGTGCTTGAGAAATATTATTAATACATTTTTCTTTTCGAATTCTCATTAATTTGTAAAAAAAAAAATAAGATATGCTGTTAAATCTTTGAAAATATTTTTCGAAGTTTTCCAAATCTACTGATTACTTAAGAAAATCCGTAAACACCATACTTTGAAATCGCTGGGGTTTGATTTAAGTTCGGATGGATTGAATTTTCTTTTCAGTTTACTATAATAGAAGTTTTATTTTTTGAAACTAATTTTGAAAACAGGCATTTACTGAGGCTGTCGAAAAATTTCACGTACCCGTACACTTTGTTTTCACACCATCACAGCTGATGAAAAATACGAGCAGAAAAAAAACAGTCTAGTTCCTCAACTTGGTTAATAGCCGATTTTAATATTTTTTTTATTTGCTCTTGCAAAAAATTCAACTCTGATTCAATCAGAAATCTTGTTATTGAAAAAAAAATTCTAAAAGCTATGAAGTCTTAAGTAGGGTACACACGGTCAAAATGCCTGCCATCAGCTTCGTGTACGTGTATTGGACTCTTTGGAATATCGTGCTAGATGAGTGCTAGGAAAATCACTATCCGATGATTCGTGATGACGTTTGATTAACTTATATAAAGTAAAATAAAACACATACAGTTGAATTTGTCAACTTCGCGTACATTTGCATTTATGATTTGCAATTTCATGCTTGATGGTCCATCAAGCATTCGTTTATTGGTTGATTTTGCGGTGTTCGTTTGTCAGGCATAGAATGGGAAATTCAATAAATCCCAAAATATGTTAATTGTCAAAATATCTTAATCAAACTCATTTTTGGTTGCTTAAGATATTTTTCATAATTCTTGATTCTTGATAATATTTCGTCTTCCTTCGAAAGACTTCTTTACAAACAAATTTTCCTTAAGAAGACGTCCAAAGGAAGACGAAATAGTGAAAAATACACTAAAAATTAAAAAAGAAACAAAAAGGACCTTGAGCTGAAGAAACTTATTGCAGATATTTTTCATATTTAAATACAGTACGAGCAGAATAATGAAAAGTGGTTCCAGCTTCAAATGCAGAAGATTAGTTTTTATAACTCTCCATATAACGAGTGATTTTTTTGCTATTATCTTTTTGGCAACACTAGTTTTGACAGCTCACGCACGTTTTGTATCTTGTGTCACTGTCAAACATCTTCAGTTTGGTCTATAATTTAATCATGAATCGTCTTACAAACGAACAACGCTTGCAAATTATTGAATTTTATTACCAAAATGCGTGCTCTGTTAAGAAAGTTCATCGCGCGCTTCTTCCATTTTATGGTCAGTTTAATCGACCTACTGAGGCTTCTATTCGGGCTATTGTAAAAAAATTTCGCACCAAATTTACATTGTTGGACATTAAACCACCAAAACGCTTACGTAGAGTGCGAACTGAAGAAAATATCGCAGCCGTATCGGCCAGTGTTGGTGATGACCGTGAATTATCGATTCGGCGCCGTTCGCAGCAATTGGGCCTCTGTTACTCCACTACGTGGAAAATTTTGCGGAAGGATTTGGGTGTGAAGCCTTATAAGATACAGCTGGTGCAAGAATTGAAGCCAAACGACCTACCACAACGTCAAATTTTTGGTGAATGGGCTCTTGAAAAGTTAGATGAAGAATTGTGTTCAGCGACGAGGCTCATTTCTGGTTGAATGGATACGTGAACAAGCAAAACTGCCGTATTTGGAGTGAAGAGCAGCCAGAAGCATTGCAAGAGCTACCAATGCATCCACAAAAAACAACCGTTTGGTGCGGATTATGGGCTGGCGGCATCATTGGGCCGTATTTCTTCAAAGATGATGCGAATCACAACGTTACT
Organism: Thecocarcelia acutangulata; assembly: GCA_914767995.1. Lineage (NCBI taxonomy): Eukaryota > Metazoa > Arthropoda > Insecta > Diptera > Tachinidae > Thecocarcelia > Thecocarcelia acutangulata. Next base: position 95,613,375 of record OU612097.1, on the reverse strand, counting down.
GTGAATGGTGAGCGCTACCGTGCGATGATAACAAACTTTTTTTTGCCCAAAATGGAAGAGCTTGACTTGCATGACATGTGGTTTCAACAAGACGGTGCCACATGCCACACAGCACGCGAAACAATGGACCAATTGAGAGGCGAGTTCGGTGAACAGTTTATTTCACGCTTGGGACCAGTCAATTGGCTGCCCAGATCGTGCGATTTAACGCCTCTAGACTATTTTTTGTGGGGCTATGTTAATGTCTATAGCGACAAGCCCGCTTCGATTGACGCACTGGAAGCCAACATTGCCAACATTATTCGTGAGATACCGGCCGAAATGTTGGAAAGAGTATGCCAAAATTGGACTAAGCGGATGGACCATTTGAGGCGCAGCCGCGGCCAACATTTGCATGAAATAATCTTCAAACATTAAATTATATCGACCCAACTATCGATCCAAATAAATATTTCATGCATTTTTCTGAATTTTATGTGTTTTTTTTTTAATTTCTGATAGTTCTTATAAAATCACCCATTATTTGTCGCTTGAATTTATTTGATATAATCAAATGAACGCGGCTAAATAAAGTAAATATTTATGTATCGAAATTTTAACATAAGAACATTTTGATTTTTTTTAACTCAAAAATAAATAAATAAATTTAATTGTTAACGGCCTTATTTATAAAACTTTTTTCATGTTTATTAAGCTCTTGTTGTACAAATTTTGTATAGAAATCAGTGCAATAACAGCTTAATAAACTTGAAAAATATTTTATTTTAATTAGGCAGTTACTGCCTAATTTATAAACCCATTTAAACCCGAAAATAAAGAAAATTAATTTTTTCCTTCTATTTTTTGTTTTGTTTTGTGCCTTTACTTCTTGGTTTGGCAAACTGAAGCGCCAAAGCAAAAAGTTAAATTGAATTCAATACTGCCGTTCGGTCGCCTTTAACAGCATTGCCAAATTAAATTAAATTCAACATGTGGAACGTTTTTTATGAATATTTTTATAAAAAAAACCTAATTTTTTATAAATGGGTCACATTTTTGACGCCTGCTGCCGCATGCCACTTACAGTGGCCTTTAACTATTATACTCGTTTAATAAGTAAATAATTTTGCTTGTTAGTTTGCCCTGGTGGATTTAATTTAATTTATTATTATTATTATTTTTTCTTTTTTTCTATATTTTATGTATTTGCTATCAAGCTAACACACTTCTTAAATGGCAATTCTGTCAAATACAAAGTAAACTTCATTTGTATGTCCGTTAGTTTATAGTAAAAATTTCGCACCCAAAACGCGCGTTTTTAAAATGCTTGAATTGTTTAACTCAAGCAAAAGAAAGTTTGTCGGGACTATGGCAAAGTGTCTTGCCCTTGTATGCTGATGTTTGTCAAACTTGGCATGATAGTGTATTAGCAAAACACCCGCTCTACTTCTTTCTCATCAGACCGCGCTGTCATACCAAGCTGGGTCGTCTAATTGCCACTTAGTTTTGCTACAATGTAGTGAATTTCTTTTTTATAAAATGCTTAAAAAAAACTTAAGCTTTACAAGAAAAGAAAAATTGTTGATGTTAGTTACTTTTATCAAGATGGGTTCTTATTTTTGGCATTTCATAAAAACAAGTTAACTTAATTTACTCATTGTCGTATTAACTCACAAAAATATTAATCCTTATAAATTGCATTTCCATGGATTGTGTTCTTAAATATTTTCTTTTCAAAAGTTTCTTTTATACTTCTGTTCTTATTTTATTGCCTGTGTAAATTTTAACACATTAATATTCAAATAAATCTCATTAAAATCAAACATAAATCTTAAAATTTTTGGCAGTTTAACATACATAAAGTTGATTTTCACCACGAAAATATTCCAACAACTTCATTCAAACAGCAGAACAGGAAATTTGCTCATAAACTGAATTCCAATGAAAGCCAGATCAAGTGAAGAAAACAAGGAGAAACAAAATACAAATGTAATAATTTGTGCAGACGTAGAACAAAACGATTTTTTATATATTTTTATGCACAAATTTTTTTTTTAATTTAATGCTGCCGTTTATTCAAACAACAGTACCCTACATGCCAGTTAAATAGAATAGTAGCAGCATATGCTCGATATTGGTTTCCTGAAACAAGCTTTAAATATATAGTCAATTTTTGAAAAATGTTTTGTTTGATAATAATTATCTCAATGTTTGGTTTTCTTATCACATAAAAATGTAAATAACTCCCTTTTATATATTGGCATAATATTTAACTACTACTTGACAATGAACAGAAACCCGACAAAATCTCATAAAAACTGGTACAAATCTACAAAAAAACCAGTAAAGATCAACAAAAAGGTGGTAATACCTGCCAAAAAAAAAAAAAGGATAAATACTCATATAACACAACGACGGTTAACGTTCCACGCCAAATACGTACACAGAACATAATAACCAGTACCGAAGCGGTTTATAGTTTGTTGGTAATTCCCCAAATTTGGCTTCGGAAATTCGTTAGTTCCCCGGAAGTGTACGGCAACTTCAATTCTTGCACTAAAGCGGCAACACTGTATACAAAAAAAATTTTTTTAAACCGACAAAAGATGGCAAAAACAGGTAATAATCGACAAAAACATGGTAATAGCCGACAAGAAACTTGTAAAAACCGACAAAAACCGGATAACTATCCATATAACCGAGTCAAAGATTACTGTTAAAACTTCGGATACACGTACCACGCCAAATACCTGAATCGATTATGAAAACCCGGTTCTGAACCAATTAGTCAAACGTTTCTGACTTTATTGAGCATTAGAAAAATCAGCTTCAAAAATCGCCAAAATTCCCTCTATTTCCCGGAACAATACCAGAAGTATTACACTTTTATATAAGGCAAGTGTGCCCAGGCCTATGCGCTTGATGTTCAATTGTTTTTGTAAATGCGCTTAGCTATAGGGCTGTGCACTTTAATATACAAATACTGCGCTCAGCACTAGCAATGAAAAATACACAAACAACTTCGTCTTATATATATTTTTTTGGCGTTTTTCACTGCACACACACAAGAGCAAAGCAACAACAGTTTCACATGATTTGCTGGTAAACATTGACAACAGCGATTATCAGTGTGAATTTTGTTTTTGTACATGTTTTCTTTTTACAACAAAAAATATTAAATAAAATAGTTTTTCCTTAAATTTATTGGTGTTTATTCTTCCATATAGAACTTTTGGGCACCACTGATATAGGGAATATCAAATTCCTCGAAGGTACATACTTATACCACAGGGGTTGTGAAAGTTACAAACATGCTAACTTATAAACATATAAACATATTATAAGCGAAGCTAATATAAACGTGTTATTAATCACTCGTGTTGATCTCAGCTACTAAAACCCGGCAGAAAATATTGAAAACTGCTACTGCGTTCCACAAGAAGCGCCCAAGCTCGGCAAAATGTCTAAAAAACGTAAAAATGTGCCAAAACCGGTAAAAATAAAAAACCCAGTAAAAGTCAGAATATGGCCGGTAAAACCCGTTTTAGTCGGATGCAAAATGAGCGATAGAATTTCAGATACACGTTCCATGGCAGAATATGTGTACCAAATATTAAAAACCCACTCCGGACCTTTTAACGAACCTGTTCGTCATTTTTAGGAGTTCCCAAAATAGGCTTTAAGAATCGCTAAAATTCCCTCACTTTCCCATAAGCAATACGACAACTTCAATTATCCCACTAAAGCGACAAAACTTTTTTCTACAGCGCAGTATCACAAGACTGATTCCTAAAAAAGTACACACTGTATATAATCTGGGTTGCGAGGGGTACAAACACACACTATCAAACATACAAGTGGAAGCGTGTTAAAATAATGTTTTCAATTTCTAGTTGGAACATATTTTATTATTATTTTTAAATGTGAAAAACATCTCACGAAATCAAAAATACAAATAATGAACGATGACAATTAAGACATTTAATAATTTAATGAAGTTTCCCGGTCTTAAACTGGCAAACGAATACCATAAAGTCAAAATTAAAATCAATCAAATATTATAAGATGGTCTTTTTCTGGCGCAAGGTAAGATCCGGCTTTCGCCAAGAATTATACCAATAATAACAATAATTGCCACGATCAATAACTCTTGATCAAAGAAGAGAGGAAAAAATAGTTGAATACACTAAGCTTGGGGACAACTAGATTTTTTGTACATCAGCACCCACTGCGATTCGAACTCGGTATCATGTAAACATGATACATGTTAAGAAATACATAACATGCCTCTTCAAACAAGTCAGCCACTGAGGTCTTATTTATTTTTTCGTCTATATTTGTCACAAATTGATAACATATATAATTTTTTACTGTCCCAGTTGTTTGTACTGGATTTTGCTGTCGCTGAAAGTGAATGCTTGATGAACCATCATGCATGAAATTGCAAATCATCAATGCACATGTACACGCAGCTGACAAATTCAACTTTATGTGTTTTATTTTACATTAAATTAGTAAATCAAACCTCAGCAGGAATTACCCGATCGGGATTTTCCAGCACTCAATATTAATTTGAGCATTAAAATGCAATCAAAAAGATCGAGGCTGCTTTGCCAGGTGGTGTTACAATTATGATAAATGCTACACCTAGAAACATCCCACGTATTACAACAATCTGTGCTCTCTCTCTCTCTGTCTGGCTTTCAAAAGAAACGAAATCTTCGTATGTGCCCAGCAGTCCACAACTTATTACAATTTGCAAAGCATCCGATTGTAAGCGATTGTGTCAACAGAAAAAATCAAAATAAACATGTTAAGGACAACAAAAAACTAGCACTCGATTCAGATTATTCTCTTTCTACTCATTATGTTAAATTAAATGTACAGAAGAAACAAAGTAGAAAAGAAATGCTAATAATATAGTTTTGAACTCATCCAATCTTCGCTTACAATGTATACAGTGTTGGATGCATCTCACGGCCTAGGCCATCGCTGTGTAAATGTAAGTAGGAATTGTATACAGACTTCGGATGGGTCACGCTTACATTGTCAATGATCTTAGATCGAAGATGTATGTGACAAAAAGTTCACTGGGTGGCTATAAATTAACTTTAAGAGAACAAGAGAGCTCTTAAACCTGCCACAGATCTTAATTGAGAGTCACTGTAGCAAATCATTACCCGTTTGAAAACCATGCCAGGAGACTGACTTACCCTATAACGACTTCTGCAGAAGTTGGCAAGACGAAGATTAGAAGGAGATAATCCTTCACCTCCTTAGAATTTGCCTGGCATTGGAGCACCAACGCCTAAGATATCTAGGTTAGCGGATCATCAATAGCTTATCATGTCTGGCATCGGTCAATCTGACCTCGCTAATCTCAGTCATAAGAAGTAGCAAATGACTAATACAATAGCATGTAACGCCACACTAAACGGTTTCCCACCTTTCCACTCCCAATAACCACTATATCCCTCTATATTCTCTTTAACTTTTACCTTCTATCTTCACCTCTCTATTTTCAGGCAAACACAAAGGCACAAACGCGGATCCAAGTAAGCTGGAGAGCTTATGATATAACAAGGGATCCAGCGGCCTGCCTACCTAACCTAATCTAGTATTTTCTCAGAGTTATATAGCTTTTAAGCTAAATTTTGACAATATTCTGGCAAAAGAACAAAACACAGCTGTGCTTCTAGCATTACCTGATAACACTGTCTTAGAAAAATTTGAAATTGAAAGCTAGTATTAATGAATTACTAGTTAGATACTAGTTTCATCTCCTGCAGAATAATTCAATCTATAAACGTAGATGCAACCTAGCGACCAAAGTTTCGCTTACAGAAGCGATGATCCGAAGCACACTTGTAAGTCAGTAATACAGACCATTTCATATACGAACCTGGTATACATGTTCATACACATTGCCGCTTTTGTAGCCTACCACCTGCACACAAAGTAAGCGAGGTAGTGAGGTATTCACTCAACAAAAGCTCATTACTTCTTAACATACATTCTAAGCTATCAGAAGGCACTTCGAATACCATCTTGCATACTTTGTAAGCCGGCAGTAAGTAGGTTGCAGACTTATTGCTCACCTAAAAAAAGGGTTCCCGGGAATATTCTATTAAATTATTTTGTTATATTTTCTGTTTATTGCGATTATTTCTATTTTTCACTAAGAATTTTACATTTCTTTCACTAAGTCCTTTTCTATCATCTGTTCTAGGTATTCTTATCTTTAGCACTGACTTTGTTAATTAAAATTTTTGCAACGTAATTTGACAAAGATGGCAAACGTTTTACAACTAAACAGTCAAATACATACAGAGAAGTGTGATGCGAAAGATGAACGTAATTCAGTTTTGTGAACTCCATGTACTTCTGCCATATATTTTGTAAGTTAGCATTCATCGATTACAAAGTGCTTCACACATCATTGAAGAGAAGTAATGTGGTAGTCAGTGTTCGCCGCTGGGAATAAGTATAAAAAAAGTTTTGAGATAACTGCAACATTATCTGATTAATTTGTGAGAGAAAGGTAAAGTACTCACATGTAAGAGTAAGTAGTTTTTCTCTTATTTAAGGTGCTAATTTCAAATTCTGCGTCGTGTTAAGTCATATACGATTCTAAAGACCATATACGTTCAAGATTTCCTATAATTTCTGCGGTATTTATATCGGCCATCTATTTTAAGAAAGTATATATTCGAATATATTCAAGGTTTAAAAGATGTATTTTCGTAGAATGAATTTTTTTGCTACATTTGCAAATGTCATCGTTTTCCGCTTAGTATAAAGCCTTTGCTAAGTGATGTACTTGCGAAGTGGTAAGTAAGAGTAAGCCAAAGTTATTTGGTTACTGGGACGAACAAGCGCGTGCACACAGAGAAATATTACTCCCAATGGAGAAGGGTCTAAGGAAAAGCTTATCTTTGTTATATGGCATAAAAATATATACTCGTATTTTGCCATTTAATTTTATGTAGCATTATTATATGTTTCAACAAAGCAGTAGTCTTATTGCCGGTATTTAAAAATCGTTGAATTTTTTATATTCCTTGAAAAAGACTGTAAATTTTAACGCTTTCTTCTTAAATGCTGTTATTTTTATTTCAATATTATTTTTCGTGTTGTTTGTTGTTTATCTTTCTGTATGAATTATGGCTTTGAGATTGGATTTTCAACACTGTGTGTCTGTCTCTGTGTCTCTACTCGTACAACCAAACTTTGTCTCTTTTCGTGTCTTTCAAGTTCGAGATGATCACTTGATTTGTAGACAAGAAGTTGTACAAAACTACATTGAAGGGGCCCTTAAAAGGTTAAAGCCATTATTTTTTAATATTCATAAAACGTTTTAGTATTTTAATAAGTAAATTTGAGTGTTTTCTTAAACAAATTTAAACATAAAAAATGATGAGTAAGTAAATGCTAAGAAAAAATATTAAATTTCATAAACCAGCTAGGAATAAGTTCATGTTTTTAGCAAAGAGAAAAAGTTATGTAGGAAAGGGGATTTAATACAATTAATTTGAATATGATATATTTTATAGTTCCTAGAGTTGTCTTGAACGGGCTCTAAATGGATTTTGATAAATTAAGGCCAGAAAAAGGTTTGAACTGTTATAACTGAAATGGTGTGAAAGCAATGATATTGGAGGGCATTGCAATAAAAATGCACTAACATTGCTTATCTTTGTTTAAAAAAAACTTGATAGTATTTAATAAAATTTTGCTAAAATTTTATACGAAAAATTATAAAAAATATTCGCTATAACGAGATTAAGATTTCGAATACAAAAAAGAAAAAAAATCCGCCTTGTTAAAAGGTAAAAACAAAAAAATTTTCTTGTAAATTGTAAAAATGCAATTTGCAATTTGTTGTTTGTCTGCAATAAAACACAAATGAAGAAAAATTTTATTTTTTAAAATGGTGACAGTTCTAGTTCAAAAAAAAGGTTGCAGAAAAGTTTTAAATAAAATGACACATTTTTGCAGAAACGAAAACACCATAAGAGGCCTTTCACTTCAAGCATTTTGTGCTCCAGGCACTTTGCATATTTTCTATGAGAATAGCAGCTGCTAGGAATGGTTAACACCTTATTCACATTCAGGGTTGCCAGATTTTTCCGCCTCCAGCGTCAAACTGGCCATCAAAATTCGCCAACATATTTTTTTTACGATCTTTGAAAGACAAGAAATACTTAGAAATCTTATTTACATTCATATAATTTATTATTTTTTTTTAATACATCAAGAAGTTTATTTTGCACTTTATTTTGCGAACGTGTTTTGGTATAATTTATTATGGAAAATACTCTTTCTACGCAAGCGTTGCAACTTATTGAATACAGCCAAAGATAGTTCTTTAAGATGAAACATACCCGCTGTATCTTTGTAGTTATAAACGTTACGCCAAAAATTAAATAAATTGGTTGGTATTTTTTCATAGAACTAATCTCTTCAATTAATATAGCAATACTTGGCCCATTGAATCTCATATTCACCTACTGAAACCTTTGTGTTCATAAAGGGTTTTAACGAATTATGAATCACGAAAAACTTTGCTTGGATTAGCTAATTACTGCATTTTGTTATAGAAAATTCCTTTAGAACTTTAAATAGCTCCATGTTTTCAGGTAAGAGGCATACAATTTTCTTGAAAAATTATTCCTGTATTCCTTATTTTAATAAATTTACTAATTTTTAGACCGCCAAAAAAATCGCCAGTCGCCAAACCAAAAATTTAGAAATCGTTATATCTGACAACTCTGTTCACATCATTAAATTAGCTTTCAGACCATGAAGGAAATAACTGAGATGACGCCGATAAGTTGACAAAACAATTTTCTACTGCGCATCATGTTACTCGGGATTATTGTTTCTTCATTATCTGTTGCTATAATTTGTTGTTTCTTCATTCTCTTTTGCTATTGCCATAGTCAGCGTTGCCTTCGAAATTTTCAAAAAGTGGCACAAAGTGGGTATTTTGAAAAAAAGGTACGTTTTGTGAATTTGTTTTTAAAGCGCTAATTTATTTGACTTTGCTTAATACATTGACATCACCAAAAAAAGCTTTTGTAGCCAACAAAAATAGAAATAAATCTAATTTAGCGACAGCTACACCGGTGGTCGTGTAGTCGTGTAGCTATGCTCTCGTCAATATATTTGTTCTCATAAGAGCGCGTGTATTTTAATTCTGAGCTTTTGTAGTCGGTAGCCTGCTGTCTCGAATGTGTTTAATGCTATATTATTAGCAAATTTTGCTGAGACATGCATGTGTGAAAGAAAAATAAGTTATGTGGTCTAAATGACAATATTCGAAAACATTGTTGCTGTTAAGTTTTAGTATTACAAAAAAATATGGTTGTAGTTTGACAATCATACTAGTGGTTATGGTCAACAATACTATTATGAAGCCATAATATATCATTTATTTATACCAATAGAATATAATATGATTATAGGCGAAAAATATATTAATTACTATTTAATACATTAAACAAGTCCTAATTATCTTATTAGCCAGTTTACCAATTTCGACAGCGTGCTTTCGTTCGCAATCTAAGCGAAAGAAAAATGCTTTGGGTTCGTCGTTCGTTCTTTTCTATGCGAACGATGTGTCAAAACTCAATCAAAATACATAAGAATGTGCGAGCGACCAGTAGGGAGATAGACAACCCCAAATTAATTTGAATGTGAGTGACTGGCTTTCTTTCGCATTCATTTTCTTACGAAATTAGTAAACGAATAAAAAATTATAAACAGCCTGTTTTCTATGTTTCCCAGCTATCTATATGTCGACATTTCATAGGAACTACCCTAATCAGCAGTAGACTTTGGAAAATCTATATGTCGACATTTCATAGGAACTACCCTAATCATCAGTACACTTTCCAAAGTCTACTGATGATTAGGGTCGTTCCTATGAAATGTCGACATATATGTAGATTGCTGGGAAACATAGAAAACAGGCTATTTATAATTTTTTATTGGTATAAATGTTAGAAGCTAGAATAGCGAATAATAAACTCAATTGTTTGAAATTATGTAGTAAATTGTAAGAGCAATTTAAAATCATTAGCAGGTAGGGAAAAGTCTATTCCAACAATATTATTAATGACCTTAAGGTATTCAACGCTGGTAACATAGCATAATTGGACCCCTGTGTTCATACATAATACTGATTACTGGACCTAAGGGGTTTAAAAGATACACTAAATTTATCCAGCTTCAATAAATATTCACAATCAATATCTAGACTATTAAGACCGAATGGACAGTTGTGAAAACGATTTACGTGGGTACCTGCCATTGTGGCCTTACCCCACGGTGATCTTAACACCGGGTGAATACAATGCGTCTACCAGCGCCCCCATACATGACAAACTGCCATGCATGAGTACCAATTCGATCTCATGTTGTTTGGACATGATCTCCCCCTTGGTTAGGAGCGGAGCCTTTCTAAAACTCCTTCCGATCTTTGGGTCACGGCACCCGGTCACAATGCAACTCCACATCGAGCTCAAATGAACTCTCCCCGCGATTTGGGTTTAAACCACAACCACCACGATACTCCCCGAAGGGCCGCACCATAACCGGGCAGGAACAAGTTCCTGGGGCTCCCGGTTCCCGTGGTACCAGATTTAAGTCTCCGGTCAGACTTCGTAGCCCAAGGACTACTACCAGTAGAGCCCCAAACGGCTCGGGGACTGGTGACCCCCTGCAACCATACTTACAGTAAACAGCACACAGGAACACAGCAATAACAGCAAACAGCAACATAAAACAGGAACAACAGGAACGTCAGCGACAACAGCAAAACAGCAGCCACTCAACGTACAAACTGCATCACCTGCAACACAAAACACACACGGGCACAAGGCACAATAAACAAAAACAACAAAAACATTCAACATTCATCCTCACGGATGAGTACATTGGCCACCCCCCTGTGGCCCAGCCCTTTACAACACGAACAAAACAAAAAAAAAACAACAATTAGACATGACCCCCCTCACGGAAGGACTTACAAACAAAAACAACGTTGCCAGCAACCCTGCGACACCAAAACAAAACAAAACAGCAGACAGCAACCAGCAACACAGCAAACAGCAACCAGCAAACAACACACAGCAAAGTACATGACACCAGGAACAGCACAGGGCACAGGAACTGTGCTCTATGCTCCTCATGGTTGCCTACACTAAGACTTCAACCACAACTGCAACCAACTCCGCCGACGAGAGACGTACACAGTCACGCGCGAACCTGCGGTTCAACAAACGACGGTTCCGGAAATGGCAACAACAGGGAGGCTACCCTCCCTACCTTGGTCTCCGCCTAAAGACCTCACGGGCATACGCGCCCAACGCGTCAAAAGACGCGCCGACCGCCAAAACCCTACTGAAATCCCAATGGTCGCCCGCCCCTACTACGCCCATTCCCTCTAGATCCCTAATGTCATCATAAAGATGACATTCGACCAGAACGTGTCTCCAGTCCTCAGGGCTCTCACCACATCTGCACAGCGCAGTCTCGGACAGGCCCCTCTTATGCAAAAATGCATTGAGGGAACCATGCCCCGTAAGCAAGAAGCCCGTACTGAGACTGAAGCCAAATTCCGGCCGTCCCACAACAAAATCAGCCTCGCGAATGAATTCGTGCGTTGCTCGCCCCTTTGTACTATTCGGCCATCGCGCCCGCCAGGCAGACACAAGACGTTCCCAAGGGAGCGCCTTGATCTGACTGGGTTCCCTATTAACCACAAGATCAAGAGCAGAAAGCCAATCATGTGGACAAAGCGGTAGCCCCTTCCTAACCTTGAAGGCGATCGCACGGCGAATCACCTCCAGATCAAGGGGAGCCACCCCCAGTAAGACCTGTAGAGCATCTGTTGACACCGTCCTACAAACTGGCATGCAAGCAAGCATCGCAGTTCTCTGGGCGGACTCTATCTTATTGCGGCCAACAACAGTCATGACTGTCTCGTACCACACAGGTGCACCATAAGCTGCGCATGCAACAAACAGTCCACCATATATGGCACGAGTAACCCGCCTGCTGAGGCCCGACCGAATGGACAGTTTGTCTAACACAAAGTGGTTTTAAGCCTAAAATAAAACAACGAGTATGTAGTTACGATTAATGATGTTTGAATATTACGAGGCGCCTATTTCGCAAATTTCTTTCCATTCTAGTGGAATAGACATTATAATGAAGAACCAAACAATGTTCTAAATTAGATTGAACAAAAGCAGTCGGCAAAATGCTTAATGTAACAAGATATGACACGAGATCCTGAGAGTTTCCTCTCACTCGTATAAAAGCAGGGTAAGTGAAACTAATAAACAAATTTATAAAAATCAATGAAAATATTCGTTGAAACCTGTGCAAGCGTTCATTGAAATCAATGAAAAAGTTCATTGAAGCAAATCAGCATGTTCTCATGAAGAGAGTACTCACTTTCTCTTGTGCTTTAATACACATTTGGACTTAATGCTTGCAAAGGTAAAATGAGGCAGGGTGTTAAAGCTTCTTTTGCAATCCACCTCTACTAATCTCGCTTACAGAAAGTGTCTTCAGAAAAATGTTCGCAACAACTTAAATTAAACCTTAATAAATGCTTTAAAATGAACAACGACGCTTGAGAAATGACACAAACTAAAATGTTACGCACTTCAAAGGGAATAAGCCGCCACACCACAAAAAGAAGAGTTTCTGTTTATTTTTTTTTTTTTTTTTTTTCTGTTGCAGTTTCTGTTTTGCGCGGGTAATTTAAAAACAAAGTTGTTTTGTTTTGTTTGGGCAACATTTTCGTAATGACTTTAAATCCTTTAAATGAAACTGCAGCGGCAAAAACAATAACAAGTCAACAACAATCAAACAAAGCACCAACTAAACTGTGACAATAAAATGTAACAGTTTTTTAATTGGAATTGTTTTTTACCTTCACAACTTTTGTGGTGATCACATAAAATGTTAAGAATTCTACAAAATATTTCCCTTAATTCGCCAACAAACACCTTAACAAAATTAAAGCTGGAGTTTTCAGTTTAAGGCCCCTTAAAATGTATAAAGAGAACTTTTGTTGCGTCTAGCCAAATAGTTTAATGATTCGATGTATTCAATTACTTTAGAAATTTTCGCTTCACTCAAGTGCTAAAATTAAATTTTCTTCTTCGATTTTGTGTAGGGTATTTGAAATTCAATGCTGCCGTTTGAATTTGTTTGCAAGTTTTATTACTTTTTGCAACAATATCCAGTTAATTGCATCCACAACGGAATATGTTTTGAAACCTTTTCAGAGCTAAAAGTCAAATAAAGAAAAAAATGCAAAACATGTGCGAAATATGAACGTGAGTTAAATTATTAATTAATATTAAATTAAAGAACGAACTCATATAATGATTTGATCATAATCTAAACACTCGTCATTATAAAAGCAAAATCTTAAACAAGTTCTTTTAAACAAGACACCATTAGTGCCACATCAGCTTCCATAGTATATAATAAAAGTAGGCAATATTCAAAATTGTTGATTTACGCACTTTGACTCCGTCAGCAGCTCTAATATTACTTAAAGTAATCGATGAACTTAAAGCTTCGTGGAGAATTTTACATCTATCTCGGAGTTAAACCTTTATACAAGGATAGACATTTCATTTACTATACTCTGATGGACCCTTACCATAATTGGTTATTAGTTTTGGGCTTCGACCAAGTTTTCTAGCTACAAAGTGGTCAAAAATCCTCTATCGCTTATCCTCCTCGGTACGCTTCAATTATTGCAACTTCTGTGGAACTAGACTTTTACCCGCACATTTATTATAGCAAAAGGCTCGTTTCGCAATTAATCGTAAATTGATTCAAGTTGATGTAAAAATTTTTATTTCGGGGATAGTGACGGATATTTTCAGGCTAAATCACTATCATGGTCCGAAATCAGTAGTCGATGCTGTGCGAGGAACTGCCAGGGGTTATAATACCACCTCGAAGGCAAACATTGCTATTTGCCTGCTCAAGGGTTTCAACGTGCTCGGCCCCTCTATTTTTGTTTTCGATTTGGTTTTAATCACTGGTACGTAAAATATATGTCCCAGTCTATTGATTGCGTGCAACGAACACCCGCCCAGGCCCGACCAGCCATAGCCGCGCAATAATTGTCAGTTACCTGTGAGATATCAGAGCCGATAGGCTCTCAAAAACGTGGCAACTATATATTTTTGGTATAGTTGAAAATTATATACGGGGCTAATCTAAGTAAACAGCTATGTACTCAAACCTTTGCCACGGCTTACAAAACAATTATGAATGCCCCGTTAACTTTTACTGATCCATTTGGAATTTTTGTACCATTTCTTGTCATTAAGTGTATTACCAAAATTGTTACTTTTAAGTTTTTAATGAGGCTTCCGATATTTTGCCATGTTATGTTATGTTATGTTATGTTATGTTATGTTATGTTATGTTATGTTATGTTATGTTATGTTATGTTATGTTATGTTATGTTATGTTATGTTATGTTATGTTATGTTATGTTATGTTATGTTGTGTTTCCTTGCCGTGTTAAGGCTATGCCTACGTTTTCGTTTGATATCGTGAAACAGTCTGTGCTCATCATAATAATTATTTTCCCTAAAAAATAATTTTTTGAAATATCTGAAAAGACGTTTTGCTGTTATATAAAATTTTATAAAAAAAACAACTATAATCCCACGTTTAATTCTTGCCGTTTATTTATTATTATTTCAGTCAGTTATTTTTCGTTTAGTTTTAAAAACAAATGAGCTTCCTTTTTTATACTTTTCGAAATCCTAAAACAAATAAGCGGCAACTTCTTTTGTTTTTCTTTGAAGGATTTTTGCTTCTTTTAAGATTCTTGGTAAGAAAAACTTTGCCATTTTATTTCTGTTCTGTTGTTTTTTTTTTTCATTCGTTCTGTTTTCGTGTATTTAACATTTGTCACGTGATGCTACAAATCATTGTCACACATGTATGTATTGTTGTGGCAAGTACAAGTAGTCCGCTTGGAACTTTTTCCAGTTGCTTTGTTTGGTGTAGTCAGTAGTCAAGTATTACGAATATGTGAGAAATAAAGCAGAGCAGCTATTTAATCATATATTGTCTGTTTATTTCGCTGTCGTTTGCTGTTCAAGTAAATATAAATAAGTGAAGAATATATAAAAAAAATAAAGATTTAAATAAAGAACTTCTGCTTGAAAGGGAAGTTAACGAAATATTGCAATTGTGAATATTGTTTTGTTGAAGCAAATAAAACTCTCACAATGATTTAAGTTCTGAGGGTGCTTTCGAAATGCTCATCAGGAGCATTGTCAGAATGGAGATCAGTAGAGCATCCACACACCATCCCGGTGCTGATTGAGATAGATACCTATAATATAAGGAAGTAGAATTGGTAGAAAGATGGGTGAGTTGGCTAAAGGTTAAAGATTTTTTTTTGTTACATCGAGATCAGCAAATAAGACTTGCTTAGTGGGAATTGCGAGTAACTGCTGCAAAAAATGAGCATTATTTATTTTGAAGCTGACTTCACTAAGAAAAATTGATGGCGGAAACTGATATACATATACCAGCACCTGCCTTGAGAACCTTAGTTGATGATGAACTAACTTCACGGAGTGAATTACTTACTATTCACCAACAGCCACATGCAGCTTGCAAGGTTCACATAGGTCACAACTTTTTGCCATAAGTTTGTAGCCATGTTGACAAACCGCTTGTTTAAGAGTTCGGGCCTTTTAATCCCTCCTGTATGCAATTTCAATGAAAGACAAGGCTTAATGAGTTGGCAAGCTAAAACCCAATAAAAGCATTAGCCGTTAACCAACTCACCCGTCTAATCATCACCCCTGGTTCCTTACATTACAGATATCTGTCGCAAGATAACAGCAGCTCGGGGATTATAAGCCCCCGAAAACCGGCATGCACCATAGTTATCAGGGGAATTAATTCCCCTTCCTGCGACTTTAGGTTTAAACCATAGTTAGAGAATTGTAGCCAACGTCTGCAAGTAACTTCTCCCGGGGGCTTTGCTGATCCTCGTTCTACCAAGTTAGGATTGTTGGGGGTTGCGGAACATAAGCAATGCAGCTTTTTAGAGTTCTATTTGCTAACACAAATGAGGAGCATATGCCGTAGAGTGCAGAGTGCCCTGGTTTGGTGTCCAAGGTAAAATCTGCTCTCTGGGTGAATTTTCTTAGAGAAAGATACAGAGAGAGAAAGAGCGCGAGAGAGGTAGAGAGATTTAGGTTTGCTCTTCTACGCTTTGTCAAAATTTAATTTTCCACTTACAAAGCTTTGACGCCGCGCAATATAGGTTGATCTCATACATTTTTTTATCTATATGATGATTCCTGACAACTAAACTACGCTTGACGTGCTAGTTTGGGTTGCACTGTTAACGTTGTTTGTTAACAGAAGCCGCGGAATTGAAATGAACAAAATTAAACAAATATATTAAACCAATCTTGTTCAATGTTGATGGCCGGCTTTCCTTCCCTTATTTTTAAATATTCAAATATAAGTTTATATGTAAGTGTAAATTTTTCTTAAAATTGAGAAGAGGAAAAAAAAACAGTCAACATACATTAAAAAGTCAAAGATCACGAATTTTTTTCTCGACTTTGCTCTTTCTCTTACAGCAACCATTCAAGTCTTAACACTTATGGTTACTTTAAAATGTTGCAATTTGGTTTTTTGTTATTCGTTCTGTTGCTTAAAAAAGAAAAAAAAGTCAAATAAAATAAAAAGCAAAAAAAGAAATGAAAATGAATGGCAGAATATAAAACACTAAGTGGAAGTTATAAGCGTAAAAGACTCGAGCGCAAAATTCTTAGAATTTGAATATTGTGTGAAATAACAACTGCAACTAAAGAATATTAAGAAAAAAAAAAAAAACAAAAACAAAAAAGAACACTTTGGCATGACTTCCTAAAAAAGACAGTATTCTATAAGGAAAAACAAGCAGATGAAAACGAGCCAAGAAAAGTTATTCTATGTACTCGTACAACAACTATGTAACTACTGACAAGATTGCTAGTTTAAATAAAACTACACACAAAACATACATAAATACATAGAAAAACATAATATTTTTTCGTTTCCAAAGACCTGACTGTTTAAAGATGGAAATATGCACTCAGGCGTGGGCTATAAGTTTTTTTTTTCTTTTCTCTTCGCTATTTTAAAAGACAAACTTTCCCCCCGAAAAGGCAAACAAGTTGGCAGCTTCAAGAGTTTGCCAGCAAATCTAAAGGGATACAATACGTTGAGTAAAGGGTCACACTTCCATCTTCTTAACTACAGCTTAGACATTTCGGTACTTAATATTTGCAAAATAGTAGTATGGAAGAAAGGAGAGGGGTGAAGAAACACTTACCCGAAATACTAAACTTGAGCTGGTAAACGTTGGTCGATTGTCATTCAAATTTAACACCTCAACACGCAGCAAACGTATTGATTGTTTTGGTGGATTGCCACCGTCTGTTGCTGCCACAGCCAAGCGATAAATGCTGCGTTCCTCATGATCCAGCACGACCAGTGTACGTATGACACCCGTGTTGGCGTCTATGCTAAACAGACCAAAGCCATCCGAATCACGACCTTTTAGTATCGAATAAGTGATCGATGCATTTTGCCCATTATCACGATCGACAGCACGTATGCGCACAACTTCAGTGCCTGGTGGCTGTTCTTCACGTACACTGACCACATCCTCTTGCGGATCAACAATCTTCGGTTGATTGTCATTGACATCGGTTACATGGACTTTGACAGCAACGCGTGAACTACGATACGGTATGCCTTGATCGCGCACCTCTGCTACTAAATCATAAACAGAACGCTGTTCACGATCCAAAGGTTCGCGTGTCGTTATTTCACCTGAAAGGAAACAAAAAACAAAAATTAACAACAACAACAACAAAACAAAATAGAGAGTGAATGAGTGATCTGTGTGACGGAGGTGGGTGAAAATTTAAATAATAATTGTCTCCTTTTATTTTCTTTATGTGTGAAACGATTTGTATTTTAATTTAATAAGAGTAATTTTTTTTTTAACATAATTTTTTTCATTTTCATATTTAAATGGTTTTTATTAAATTTCATTTTAATGATCAATAGTTTCATGGATTAATTTATTTAATCAGTCATATTGCAGAATTTGATTCCGTTTCCGTACGGAATCGAATTCGAATAGTTCGAATATATTCCAATAGTTTAACGATTAACTCATTTAATCAGCCATTTCAAGTTTTTTCATTTCATGATACTAGAAATGATTTAATTCCGCAAAGTTTTCTAGATTTTCGTTTTTTGAAGATAAAACAAAAAAAATTGAATTTGCTTACAAACAAAATTTAGCTGTGTGACATGACTGATTCTTTAATTGCTTTAATTCGCCTGCCAACACAAAGTTTATAGGGCCCATAACCACACAGACGTACACACATACTTATACTATCTATCGTCGGCAAAAATCCAAATGGACTTAACTTGCACCTAGAGCTTTTCTAGGTACGAGAGCACAGTGAAATGCCCGAAAGTATTGTAGTGGACGGGCTGGTAAAGGCCGGTGTTCAGCTACAGCAAAGGGATATAGATGGTATCGTTAGAATCCCGCTTAGGAGGTGTTAGAAACAAGACCAGCATCAAATTTCTGAGACCGCACAAGAGAGATGGTCTAGTGGGTCACCTGTCGAGTATCAAGGCTGACATGGCCCAGATATGATAACAGGAGGACTAGTATCCTTCGGGGCCTGTCCCGAAGAAGGTTGCGCACTGCTGTGGTGGTCCTGACGGGTCATAGGGTCACAGATGAGGAGGTTAAATATTCCATTTAATGACTTCTGTAAAAGTTGCAGAGACGATGAGGAAGTAGAAAGTGTTGAGCACTTCCTTTGTCGATGTCCAGCTCTTTCTCTACGTAAGGGCTTTGTATCTAGGCAGACCGATGCTACACGACTTGGCGGAGGTATCGGAATATGATGTAAATGGATTGGACTCCCTCATCTGATCCCCGGGTTGGTTCTAAACCAGCGATATGTATATCTGCTGAGATACATATCACACCCAGGCAACACAACGAGACCAAATTGAACCTAAGTGGGCTGGCTTTACAAAAGCTGGCAGCCTGTTAACCTTACCTAACAGCACTTGTTCTTAATTATTAATAATCTTTAAGCCACCAAAACGGCGAAATGGATTATATTATTGCACTTATAATTACATCAAACTTTAAGCTTCCTATTTTCTTTACATATACATTTACATGTAAGCTCTGAAAGAGCATAAGTAACTTTTACTAAAAGCAACACATGAAAAAAATATAAAGAAAAGAAAAAACAATAATCCCTGTTTAATACCGTATGATGAGTTATATCTATAAAACTCCGCAACGTAAAGCTTTTTTCTTTTCTCAATGAAATGCGTAAGTGATACAAAATCGTTTCACTATACATATATTTTCTTCTGTGATCATACTAAAATATTATTTTAATGGACTAAAAGTAAAAACATGTCATTTTATGGTGGTAAAATATATTCGAATAAATCTTTAATGTTTACTAGAAAACTTCCAGATTGATTATGATTATCCTATTGTTTAATTGAATAAATATTAATCGAATAAAAGTTAATCGAATAAAACTTAATCGAATAAAATTTAATCGAATAAAAGTATCGTTTATAGAAATTTGTCTTGAAAATAAGACCTTCAGAATAAGTGACACGAATTGCTTTATAATTGATTTAACAAATATATTATTAATTAAAAATATTCTAATAAAGTCAAAGAGAAAGTAATCGAAAACATTTTTTATAAAAGAATTTATGTTCTAAACTTAAGCTTTAGATTTTTTTAAACGATTTGAAATATTGCTAAACTGTCGAAGAAAAAAAAATCATTGGAATAAAAATTTTTGTTTTATTATTCGAATAAAACCAAAAAGTAATATAAAAAAATTTTTTTTTGTTTATAGAAATTTGTTTTCAAAACCTAAGCTATGTTTGGTTAAAAAAATTGAGGTTGAATTGGCTTAACAAATGTTTTATTCGATAAAAAATTGTATTAAATATATATAAAATATATAAAGTAAAGAAATTGCCCGAAATTTTGATTTATAAAAATTTATATTGAACAGTTAAGTTTCATTTAATTGAACAAATTGAATTGTAATTGATATTATTCGAATAATAAACTTTATTAAAAACATTTGTATAAAAACGAATAAAAATTAATCTAGAAAAATATATTTCCTCATATATGCGTGTCATATCACATAATTGAATTCCAATGGAATTTAGGATTATTAAATCAAATATTTTATTCGAATAAAATCCTTTTTTGAGAAAATTGTTATAAAACGGAATAGAAAGTAATTTTTTTTAATTTGTGCTTTAAGCTTAAGCTTCAGTTTTGGTTGAATACATTTAATTAGAATTCGTTTGATATTTATATTATTCGGATAAAAGTTGAGTAAACATTAAACGCAAAATTTTTATTTTACAATATTAGTTCTAAAGCTTCTAATCTAAAGGTCTAGCTTTAGTCAACTAAATCGAAGTAGAACTGTTTTAACATATATGCAGCTTATTCGCATGGAAAATGTATTTATAATATTCGAATAAATTTTAACACAAAAAAAAATTTAATTAAACAAATTGTATAAGAACTAAGTTCGGAATCGGTAAACCAAATATTTTATTCGAATAAAAACTTTATTTACTATTTTTACTTAAACTAAATTTTTTAAATCGAATAGAAAATAGTAAAAAAAATTCTGTTACAAGTTTGTGCTTTAAGTTTAAGCTTCAGATTTAGTTGAATAAATTTAATTAGAGTTCGTTTGACAGCTATTTTATTAGAACAAAAATTTAATAAACAATAATCGCAAAAAATTTTTTTACAATTTTTTTTCTAATCTTTAGATTTGTTTTAATAAATATGTAGTTTATTCGAATAAAAAAAGTTTTTACAAAAATGGTTTTCTTTAGGTTTCGTCAAGCAAATTGAATTACAATTGTTTTAATAGGAATAAATAATCATATAAATAAAAACATTGTCTACTAAATTTTTTTCTAACCTAAAGCTTTAGATTTAGAGTGTAGTTTATTCGAATAAAAAATTTAGTAAAATTATTCGAATAAAACTTTAAATCAAAAAAGTTTAATTGAAGAAGTATCAAATGAAAAAAACTAGTTTGAAAAACACTTTGTGTTAAGAGTTAAGGCTTCGTATATAAATGATATAGTTGAACGAGAGTTCACAAAGCGAATATTTTATTCATCAACAATAGTTTTGTCAAGTTTGATTAAGGTAACCATGTTCCAAGAAACGTGCGATTGAAACCGCAAAGCGTTCTCAAAAACGATTAATTGATTTTTGGTGTTCTAAGAAAAGCTCGTTTTACTGCAGTTCCGGAATATAATATGTATATACTGGGTGGCCCAGAAAGACCGAAGTGGTGTGAATTCCTTATAACTTTTTTATTATAATTTTTTTTTTCTTTTCTTTTCAGTATTTTGTAAAGAAGACTTGGATAATTTATAATGGAGCAATACACAATTGAACAACGTGCCCAAATTGTTGAAATTTACTTTTCAAATCAACGGTCCATTGTGTTGACTCAGCGTGCATACCGTCGTCAATTTAATGTGCGGGTTGCACCCTCTCAGTCAACAATAAACCGTCTGGTTGCAAATTTTCGAGAACAAGGAGCAGTAAGGAACCTTCCTGGTCCCGGCAGACACCGAACTGTCCACACGGCTGACAATATTCAAGTGGTACAGGAGAGTATTCGGGAGGATCCAGAAACATCAACCAGGAGACGTTCGTCACAACTGGGCCTCTCAAGGACGTCGCTGCAGCGAATTTTGCACACCATAGGATTGTTTCCATACAAAATTCAACTTGTCCAAGAATTGAAACCAACAGATTACCAGCAACGACTTGACTATGCAATTTATTTCCAGCAAAAAGCACAAGAGAATCCAAATTTTATTCATAACTTAATAATGAGTGACGAAGCCCATTTTCAATTAAATGGGTTCGTTAACAAGCAAAACTGTAGGATATGGGCTACGGAAAACCCGAGAGTACTTCATCAACGACAATTGCACCCAGTTAAGTGTACCGGTTGGTGCGGTGTTTCTTCAGAAAGGATCATTGGCCCATTTTTTTTTGAAAATGAACAAGGTGTCGCCATTTCCGTCAATGGTGATCGATATCGGGCCATGTTGCAAAATTTTGTAAGGCCAGTCGTGGAAAACCATCCGCAAATATGGTTCCAACAGGATGGAGCCACAGCGCACACTGCGAGGGCCACAATGACTCTTTTACGCGACATCTTTGGTGAAAGAATAATTTCTCGTAACAGCAATTTTAATTGGCCTCCGCGTTCCCCGGATTTAACCGCTCCAGACTGTTTTCTTTGGGGCTATTTAAAAGGAAAAGTTTATGTTAATAAGCCTAGGACTATTGAGGAGTTAAAAACCAATATTCGAGAAGAAATTAACAACATACCACCGGAAGTTTTGCAAAAGGTCATGGAAAATGTGTTGGAAAGAGCACATTTGTGCGAAGCAGAATATGGCCACCACTTGCGGGATATCATTTTTAATAACTAATCCAAAAATATTCCCCATAAATTTAATGTATTTAAAAAAAAAAAAAATTAAAAAAATATCTCTTAAATAAAAAGTTATAAGCAATTCACACCACTTCGGTCTTTCTGGGCCACCCTGTATTTGTTATATAAAACGAAAAGAATTTGCCAACAAATATTGAAATTTTTTAGTTTGGTTTTTTTATTGAAGTGTGTAAAATTCTTTCAACTTTTTATTGAAATAAAAAGAAAACATATTAAGTTTTAATTGTGAATATTTTTATTGCCTTTTGCAAGTTCAGTTTTAGCAAATTCAATCAGTTCACTTCAATATACACAAGCGAGTTGAAGTCGTCAGGCGATGTACGTTTTCCAAAACACCTATTTGGAGACAGCAAAGTGCATAACCATACTTTTAGCATTATACGTTTTATTTAAGCGATTTGCGTGCCCTTGAACATACTTTCAGGCAGCATATCAAATGATGTTAATATATTATGAATTAAATAATTGGGCAAAAATTCATAAAACGAATATTTTATTCGACTAAATAAAATCAATAATAGTTTTGTCAACTTTGATTAAGATAAAGTATTTCGGGTGATGTTAATATATTATAATATATTATGATATTTTAATTAAGGAGTACCGCTTGAGTAAAAACCGAAAAACCGGGTTCACATTTAATGTTAAGAAAACGCCAGTTAACAAAGAGTTGCCAGCTTAATGTTTTATGCCCTTATGACTCTTTTTGACTTTTAAAAAAGTCGTTGCGCTGCTCTACTTCTATAAACGTTTTATTTTTTCAAAAATATTCTGCAATTATATGTTTTAGTGTATTAAATATTTCTTGCCACTTGAAAGTATAAATCACTCCAGTAGTTGATACTAAAAACACAACAACTATTCCCCCTTCCCATCATTTATTCTTTAGCCTTTCATCCTGTTTATCCGTAAACAAAAATCTTGTAAAATGAAAAAAAAAAGATTGTAAATAGCTAGAAGAAAAACAGATTTTAATCATTTTAAATCAATCTTTTCATTTGTGTTAGAATTGATTTTTTGAGCATCGATGTGATTAACATAAATTTTACATTTAAATAACAACCTCTGTGCAACATATTAAGGCAGACAGCTGGTTAAATGTGGCAAGCAGCAAATATTGTTCTAGAATATGCAATAATGAAAGCCAAGCAATTGATTTTAAATATTTTGTTGTTGTTCACTGCTACAAAAGAACACTCACTCCAGTTTTAGACGAGTTATCAATTCCACAGAGTTTTACAGTGGCCCCTAAATGTCAATCGTCTGAGACATACAATTGACGGATGAGTTGACAGCGCTAAAAATGTTGTTATAGCGACTGTTAAAGCAATTTCTCTTAGCTGCTTAGTTTCGAATTCAAACTGTGTATTGCGCAATTATCATGCTTACAAATTTTTTTTTTTTTTTGTATATTTTTTAAAAGTGTTCATTTTTTCTTTGTGTTTTGTTTTGTTAACGGCCAGAAGGCTTTTGGAAAAATATTTGTATGAAAATTTTTTAGTGAAAGAAAAATAAAAGAAATTTTATGGCAAATGAAAAACTTTAATAGCACACAGCTTTTGTAAGTAAGAAATGAACAGCTTCTGTTAAAATAAATCTTCTTTTAATAGATTGTATCGATTTTTATGATCATCATTATCATCATCTTTATCTGCTTTATCCAGTTCTCATAGCATCTTTTAATATTTCTCTTACATTTTGTGGTTTTTGTTCAGTGCATAATGAATAACAGGTTCTTTTTTTTTTTTGTTTTTTTTTTTTTTTTTTTTTGAATACTCTCAATGGCACATTTGCTCTGCAAAAGACACACACACATACACACACTTGACTCTAGCATTGGTTTTTCCTAAAAGGCTTTAAGGAATTATTGTTTTGTGTATTTTATGTTAGATGCATATGAAAGAGTAATTTCGATTTTCAATTATTCAATGTTAAGTATTTTATTTTTTGCTGAAAATATCTTTTAGCAAAAATTTTATCCTAATATTATTTGATCTTCTTTTATGTTAAATTATTAAAATTTTTGCAGCTTAAGATCTTTTGTTGTTTTTTTTTATAAAAATGTAACGTATTTTTTATAAAAAAAAAAACAACAAAAGATCTTAAGCTGCAAAAATTTTAATAATTTTGCAAAAATTGTTGTTCTTAAAATTTATTCTTTTTTTTTAGAAAGAATTTACAACAAGAAAGGTTTTTATGTTGGCTTAAACCTAACGCGCACGATCTTTCGCGATCAAAGCATAGCAACGTGGCTTTACCGTCGGCAGAGATAGCAAACAAAGGTTCGGGATCTACTCATGAATCCGCGTAGCTCAACTAATTACCAAAATAAAATTTTTCCTCTCTGACGCTTAAATTTAACAGGCTGCCAGCCATTGAACAGGCAGCCCATTCTGGGCCCATTGTGTTGCTCGTTGACGCTTACAATACTTAAATTTTTATTTATCCAAAATGTATGTGCTGTTTACAGAAGGCAAACGAGCAACTCGTTTCGAAAATTTTTATAAAATTTGCTCAATTCGCGTTCTCCACTTAATTTTTCTAGATGAGCTGATTGTCTATGTACTTTAAACAGCACATTAACTCAATAACAATCAGACGTTTTATAAAAGGGCTACGGCTCACGAAGACCATTTTCTTTTAATATGTTCAGTATGATGATTGCTCATAGGGCTGGTCAGATATACAGGCTTGTACTGACAAACTTATGTGCTGTTCATAGAACACAGACGAGCACT
Source organism: Thecocarcelia acutangulata (assembly GCA_914767995.1). Classification (NCBI taxonomy): domain Eukaryota; kingdom Metazoa; phylum Arthropoda; class Insecta; order Diptera; family Tachinidae; genus Thecocarcelia; species Thecocarcelia acutangulata. Next base: position 95,587,988 of record OU612097.1, on the reverse strand, counting down.
CGTCTAATAAATTTTATATGGAAATCATTCAAAAAATTGAGTAACATTCATATAAATTTTCTAGACGAGTTGCTCGTCTGTGTTCTGTGAACAGCACGTTAGTGATTGTCTATGATATTGCATACAGGAGGGACAATAAGGGCCAACCTCTACAGCGAGGAGTTTTTTCATAAGGCTACAAACGTATGGCAAAAACTTGCAACCTGTGTGAACCCGACAAGTCACATGGGGGCATGGGATTATTTACTCCATGGAATTGGACTCTCTGATAACCTCCCGCAGAGCAGTTTTTGCTTTGCCATATTCTTAGCCCGGGCACACGGCGTTCTGGAGTACAGAAAGGCTGCAGTTTCTTATTTGTTGTAGCAAACAAAATTCTAGGCAGTTCCAGCATGGCTTAGATAGTGTTGAAACTTCCAAGAACTCACAAAATGGATTAATTGTCGTAATGGAAATAAGCACGCCTCAGAAGGTTTTATGCTACCTACCATCCTGACGTTAATCGTGGTGGTTATGCCTGCATCTTGACTGTTATTTAGACCTCCCCTCGGAGAAGAGGTTTTGCTTTGGCGTAGACCAAACCTGGGCACTCTGTTTGCTGGGACATAGTGGGGTAGGAGCCCAGCGCTTGCTAGCAAACAAAACTCCAAGAAGCCGTATTACTAATTCAGAGTTAGACTTCCCAAATCCTTACCATGTGCTAAAATTTGCAGAACGGGGATCAGCAAAGCTCTCGGAGGGTTCTGACTTGCAGATCTCTCGATGCTAATCATGGTTGAGGTGCCTGCCTTGCCTGAAATGGTCTGGCTGCAGTTGAAACCTAAAATCGCTGGAAGTAGAATTAGTTTCCCTGATAACTTTGAAACATGCCGGTTTTCGGGGAGTAATAATCCCCCGAGAAGCTGCTGTCTTGCAACAAATATTGTACTGTAGAGAGCCAAGGGTGATTGTTTGACGGGTGAGTTGGTTAGGGCTGATTTTCTTATTGGACTTCGGCCTACCAACTCATTAAGCCTTGTCTTCATCTTACATTGGGAAATTGCATACAGGCGGTATAAGAAGGTTCAAATTCGTAAAAAGGGGGTTTGTCTATATGGCTACTAACTTAGGGCAAAAAGTAGCGAGCCTAGAAAGCAACATGGAGGCGCTGATGAATCTTGATTAATTCACCCCGTAGAGTGAGGAGTTATAAGTCTTTTAGTCTTCACTAATAATTATGGTGCGCTGGCCCTTTTTCGAGGAGTTAATTAAAGACCCCAAGGTCCTGTTGTTTTGCGACAGATATCTATAATATAAAGACAGATATCTGTAATATAAAGACAGATATCTATAATAAAAAGGAAAAAGTTAGTTAAGGGCAGACGTTCTTTATGAACTTCGTATCACCAGCTCGTGAAGCCTAGACTTCCTTTGTGTGACTGAGGAATTGTATTGTATTGAGAAGTGATTAGAAGATGGGAGCCCTTCAGATTTCAGATTGATTTCAGATCAGAGATTTGTTCTTAGGGCAGGATAAGTAATTAATTTATACCAGCACCTGTTTTGACGGTTTTATTTGACGATGGGCGAAATCAATTCACGTTTGACCTGTGCACTTGGCTTGCAAGGCTCATACAGTTCGCAACTTTTGTCATATCTTTATATCCATATGAACCAACCCCCTACTGAAGATTTCGGGTCTTCCCATCGCTTTTGAATGCAATTCCCTAGGCAGTTAATGGAAAATAAAACTAGAATAGTGGGTACACCGAATTCAATAAAAAACAACTCACCTGCCTCATTATAGCTTTTCTATATTTCAGGTACCTGAAAAATATCTAACAGCACCTCGGGAAGTATAAGTAGCAGGAAAAAAACTTGGCATTTTGATCCCAAATTACTTTTTAGAAATCTGTTGACAAAAGTCTCAGCTTAAATTTTAAGCGAAGTGCCCAGTAAAAAATGTTTTCTAGTAAAAATGTTTGTAAAGGAAAGCCGTCTTAAATCCAGCGTTTATAGTTCAAGAACAGCTGGACCGATTTTTCAGCTTTTTGGTTTTTTTGAATTGTCTTTGTCCGGAATAGGGTAATAAGTATTAAAATGTGATACTCATAAATAAAAAAAACTTAGCACTATAAACATCAGTCTAGTCGTTCATTGCAGACACTTACACCGATTTTCCTGAAAATTTCGCAACATTTAACTGGGACTGTAGAATGAATGTGTTTTGCTTTCGGGATTGTACCGGGGAAGTGAGGTGATTTTTAGGATTTATGAAGTTGATTTCGACAATAGCAAAAAAAAAACAACTCGGAAGTGCTTCACCAACCGGTTTGTCATATTCCGTGCGCTTTTTTGCCGTGATCGTGCATTCGAGGTTTTAGCGGTCATTTAGTACCCGATTGTACCGGTTTTTTTGTGGATGTTTACGGGTTTTGTTACTTTTCGCCAATATTTTGTACATTTTGACGACTTTATTTACTTCATCTGCAACCCAGTAATAGTTTTCAACGTTTCCTGTCAGTTTTTAGTGGCTCAATAGCTGGTATATACGCAGCAGCAGCAGTTATTAACAATTGGATGTTTGTATTGTAACGCTCAAAGTCGGAGGCCTTGTTTTGGAGCAACACACGTGAAGTCGTGTTCCCGTTTTTTTTCATATATTTGTATTCATTCAGTTATTCATTTGGTTATTTCATTTATTATTATTAACGCAAGAAGCATTGTTTTAATAACTAATTTAGTATAATAAATTACATGTAATGTAGGTTAAAGTATTTTTAATTTTGAAAATTGTATTTAAAATTAACGGTCAGCGTAGATGGCACTACCATACAATGCATAAATATCAACCATGAGACAGTGTTTGCTACACACGGCTGCCAGCGTTGTCAAATTTCAAATTTCAAAACGCACCAAAATGTAGAAAAATGCGCGTTATTTCAACAAAAACGCACCGAATATTCAATTTTTCTTTTTTTTTAAAACAGATTTTTATATTGTAAAAACTATAATTTTTTTATACTTAAGACTGGGTCTGGTACCACCGCCTGATGGCATGCCATCAAATTCGTTCAATAGCTAGAACTCGTGTTAGTCAAACCTGGCCACTAGTTCGATTCTATAACTTTCATTGTATCTATACAATAGTAATAACGAAATTTTATTATTCATCAATATTATTTAATTGTATTCGCTGTTGACCGAATAAGCTGTTACTTTTAGCTTTTACAAAGCTACAGCTGCTTACTGTCGTTAAAATCGAAGAAATTTACGATTATCTGATCATTAAAAGTTACAGCATCGCACTACAAGCCATCAAACTCTATTAATAGTTATTCTGTCAAATACAGTGTAAATTTCATTTGCGTTCGATTCTAGAACTTTTCGCATCCATTCTGTCAAATACAGTGCGAATTTCATTTGCGTTTTCTTAAGCGAACGGCGGAATTCAGTATTGTGTCTTTAAAAGAATTTGCCAGAATTATAACAAATAAAAGATGAAGTTTACCAGAATCAATATTTAATGCAAACGTTTTGGAAAAACTTTATAATTTAATTAATTATATTATCCATCATAAATACGAACTTCAGTTCAGGGACTGCATTGTAATATTTGACAAACTTGGGTTGATCGCATAATAGCAAAACACGCTCTAACATCAAAAAATTTTATAAAACGAAATGCTTATTTCTCTTTCGAGACTATTTATAATTTAGCAAGATTATCTTACTTTGCGCATATAACATGGTGCGTGTCCTGAATGTACTCTGCAAAATGCCACCTAAAAATATTGTTATATTAAAACAAAAAGTTCAGTTGAATTTGATTGAGTGCCACCGAAATTTAAAAAGCGCACCGAAAATTTAAAAAAAGCGCACCACACACCGACTAAAGAACTTTTCGCACAAATAATTGTAAAAGGCACTAAAAAGGGTGCGAAACGCACCGAGTTGACAACGCTGGCAGCTGCCCATATGGTTGCGCGTAGTTGTTAGTACGTGTATGTGTGTTCAGCGTAGATTATAAAAACACGAGCATCAGCATATTCATGAGAGTTTGGCAAGTGGCCGGCCTGCAGGTAAGAAGTGCCTTGAAAGTAGAGTTTTTAATCCTAATTCAAAGCATTTAGTTTTTTTTTTTTTTGAGTGAACATAGTTGTGGCAAACTACCAATAAGGGGTAGTGTAGAGTTCTTAATTCCTCACATTTTACTCTTGAGTGGTTCATCTTTGCCTGGTCTGCCTCATCGTCAGGTTGGTATTCGAGGGAGAGTTTTGAATTCTCCTGAGAACAGTTTGCCAACGTTGGAGGGCGACGGAGAGTGAAGGTGTTAATAATACCTTCACCATCCGCCAGAGGAGTTTTTAATTCCACTCCAGCGCGACACCAGAGGTAGTGGGTCGGTGAGAAAGCGAGTGCGTCCATGCAGGAGTTTTCAGTTCCTCCATAGCAGCCCGCAGTCACGCTGCAACGTCAGCCGTAGGTGGTGTCACAGCCGCACGTGACCAAACACATAAGGAAGATTTTGTATTAGTTTATTTAAATAAAGAAACCACACTGAAGATTAATTCTTTGGTTTTCTTTGTTTCCTTTATTGAAACGACCCTGGACCAGGCTGTGGGATAGCATAAAGCGTAAGTGTCGTTACAGTATTTTTGAAAGTATACTAGTTTCTTGGTAAAAAAGCCTAAAACGCGATGTGCCATATTGAGCGCCCGATGGTATTTGTCAGGCTGTGAGTTCGATGCCACCTATAGCCAAGAAGGATTATTTCATTATAACAATAATTGTCGTGGTCAAAACCCTCGATAAAACAAGATAGGAAAAAATAATTGTATACTAGGGGAGAAATAGCGCTTTCGTAGCCGCTACTCTACTTATAAGCAGCCACTATTTGGTTCGAGTTCGAACATCATTTATGAACAAACAATTTTTTTTCTGGGTATTTGCTGCATTTGCGTATATAATACAATATATTTACATACAATACAATATATTTACAATACAATATATTTACAATATATATTACAATATATTATTTTATTAAACTCATATTTGTGGGGAGGTCGGAAACATTTCTCTCAAAACTTATTTTTAAGTTTATATTCTTTCAAATCGCATAAGAAAAGCCTTTCCACATTGTTTGATACTTGAAAAGTAGAACATTTCAGTGTTAGAATTGACTCAGCTTGGAGTAAAAACACATACATATGTATTCACAGCCAGGCACGATGCTTGACCCATGAAATGCTCCTGTTACCTTTCTCTCCAACATGTCTCCTCCGTCCTCACTATGCCAACTTGTGAACTTGTTTCTAGTCCAACACTGGACAATAAACGGATCATATGATGCAAGTATTTCTAGTAAAATGAGAGTGAGTTCCATTAAATCTTTGAAATTTTTCTACATTTTATTTTATTTGTTTGTGTCCAAAAGGAGATTGATTTTATTTATTTTTTTTTTGTATTTTTTTGCAAAGCAACTGTAGTTAAAAGGCAACAAGTATAGCTGATGAACGTGTATGTGTATGTGTGTGTGTGTGTGTGCGCGCGTGTTTGTTTAAGTGCACGTTCCTCTATACTTTCATAGATTGTGGTTAAGTGAGTTGTTAAAAATGTCAATGATTTTGTGGGTTTGATGTAACGTATGGTTAGACAAAAGTGACATTAATTTATGTTAAAAGGAAATTCTTAACTCTTTTCTTTTTTTATTTTTTCTATTGATTTTTTTTTTCACATTTTTGCAATTTTGTATTGAACATGTAACCTGTGGTGTCTTGTTCGCAAAACGTGCCACATAAAATGTATTTCTCATCGATAATACGTAATGATGATGAATGTTTGAATTTTTGGAATTACAAAAATAGTTTTGGCTGAATATTGAAAAATACATTTTAATTATGATTGAAAATAACAGAGTAAGAAATTGTTTTTTTGCGCCTACCAATAAAGATTTGTTAATTAATGGAGTTGTGGCAAAGCAGGTAGCGGATTGTGGGCTGAGTTTATGGAACTATGTGAGGATTTGGGAAGCAAATGCGTAAGCATATATCTGGCTGCTAATTTGGTTAACAAAAAATATATATTTTTTTAATATTACCAGGTAGCACTAAAATTGTAGATAATTTTTTTTGTGACGGTTGCTGTAGCATTCCCACACTAGTAAACAAAATTGTCTTCATTTTAGTGGTTATAATTATTAGTCTAACAAATTTAACTTGTTGGCTCAAGTTTTTGAAGCAAGCTGCACACTGGGCTTAGTAACAAAAAATTTTACAAAAAAAAAAAAAATTGTCTTTTGTCTTGTTGAATTTTTTGTTTTATAGCATAAAGTAGAATGGCGTAAAAGTTTTCACTCTATGAGAAGATAGTATAATACCAGTTTTCCTTAGACATATTATTTATTTATTTATGCAATGTCTATAGGCTATAAATAGCTGTGTTCCTTGAGATCTCGGACTAGTTCATACTAATGAGAGTAAAAAGCAAATTACTCTCTAAATTTGGAAAGTTTACCCAAAACTGCTGGAAAGCAAAAAACCACGATTGTACATCTTGCAATAGTAGTGCTGCTTACTTTTTAGTTGATAGTATATTTTAGTGATTTTAGAAGCTTAAAACGCATAACATCATATAAACGGGAGATCTGCATTATTGTTGCCAATAAAAATTAAAAGCAATGTAAAATTTTCAATAGATATTTGTAGTACTGATTTATAAAATCAAAAGCGAAATAACAATTGCATGTTCTATTTAAAACTTCACAAGGTTATTTTTAGTTTGGGCTTTTTGCTTTTTACTAATTTTTACACGAAAACTTTTTTCCAATTTGCAAATTTTCTGATTACATCTTCAGTTTCATAAGCACACAGAAAAAACCCGATGAGATTTTTTTTCAATCAAGTTATGTTATTAATAAAAAACCACCAATTTAATAAAATTTGCATTGAATTAATTAAATTATTATTAATAATGAATTTTTGGAAATATCTCTTAATAAAATGCAATTAATAAAAAGTTTTCCGAATTATTGATTGTTCTTCAATAAATAAATTTAAAAGGTTGTCATATAACAGTGAAGAGTTCTTGTTTCTTTAACAATTTTTTTGTTAAGTATATTTTACATATTAAGAAAAATTTTTTTCAACTCAATAATTTTTGCTTTTAAGTGAAAAAGCTTTTTCTACTTTATAATTTGAATTATCAATCCGGCAAAAAATCTTTTTCACAGGAAATTTGATAAAAATTGTGCAATTTTTTTTTATCAATATGGCATCTGTGTATGAAAACATAAAACAGCTGGATATTCATTTCTAGTCCGAACTTACCCAAAGAAAAAGTTCGGGCTAATTTGTACAGGAAATGAAAAAATGTTCTCTCTCATTTTCTCTCAAAATTGCACAAAAATTGTTACGTGGAACGCTTTTGGACTAGTTGTCTCGATATTCACGTGGAACACACCTAATATTAACAAACTAAGTGACATGTTCAAAACATGGTTTACATATTGTTTTAAGTTAAGGTACAATTCAAAGAACAATTGAAACAAATAAAGATTTTAGTATAAAGTAGTGTGTCTTTTTAAAGCATCAGTACTAGTATTATTATTACTTAAGTAGGGTGTGGCCCAAAACGGGCACTGCGATCATTGCTGATCTTATATGCTTCCCCTTACCCTCCCATGTCTTAAGTACGTCAGTCTAACTCCTTCAATGGGAGTGATAGTAAGTCCTGCTGGTAGCTCCTTTTTTATTTTGGGCCAGTACTCAGGGGATAGATGACCCCTACATGTGCAGGGTATTGTATTGAAACTAGGAAAATAGGTTATGATGAGAGGAAAGAGGGGGTGTTCGTGCAGGTTTAACTTTAACAATAACAACACGAAAGACAAAAAAAACTTTATTACAGCATTTAAAATATTGGAATTCCTGTGAGAATCTGAAAATGCCTATTCTGTACAGACGCTTGAGGCAAGTATAACGTCACATAAGTGTACCTGTCAGTGCACTTAGGCGTTACCTGTCCAGTATTAGAGCACGTTCGTTCCTCTTTGCATCAAAGCTTAGAAATTACTTGCAGTGTTTCATACTGCTTGTTTCATTACAGTGTTTCTCCAAGAAAGACTAATTTTTTCCCCCTCCTTTTTAAAAAGGCTCGTGTTGAAGCCAAATTTTGCAATTAGTCCAATAAAAGTTTCCTCTGATCTATTTTTGGCACACATGTCTGTCATGCTATTTCCATATTGCTGCTCATATTCTCGCATCCGGACCAGAATAATCTGGCCTGGTTCGCCAGTTTATTTAGCCTGTTTTCGAGAACTGATTGACTATCAGAGAGCATTTTTAATATCGCACCCTTGTATCCCTTATCGCAAAATAATGGGTGATTTTATAAGAACTATCGGAAATTTAAAAAAAAAAAACACATAAAATGCAGAAAAATGCATGAAATATTTATTTGGATTGATAGTTAGGTCGATATAATTTAATGTTTGAAGATTATTTCATGCAAATGTTGGCCGCGGCTGCGCCTCAAATGGTCCATCCGCTTAGTCCAATTTTGGCATACTCTTTCCAATATTTCGGTCGGTATCTCACGAATAATGTTGGTAATGTTGGCTTCCAGTGCGTCAATCGAAGCGGGCTTGTCGCTATAGACATTAGCCTTAACATAGCCCCACAAAAAATAGTCTAGAGGCGTTAAATTGCACGATCTGGGCAGCCAATTGACTGGTCCCAAGCGTGAAATAAACTGTTCACCGAACTCGCCTCTCAATTGATCCATTGTTTCGCGTGCTGTGTGGCATGTGGCACCGTCTTGTAGAAACCACATGTCATGCAAGTCAAGCTCTTCCATTTTGGGCAAAAAAAAGTTTGTTATCATCGCACGGTAGCGCTCACCATTCACAGTAACGTTGTGATTCGCATCATCTTTGAAGAAATACGGCCCAATGATGCCGCCAGCCCATAATCCGCACCATTTTGGATGCACTGGTAGCTCTTGCAATGCTTCTGGCTGCTCTTCACTCCAAATACGGCAGTTTTGCTTGTTCACGTATCCATTCAACCAGAAATGAGCCTCGTCACTGAACACAATTCTTGGATAAAAAAGTGGATCTTCATCTAACTTTTCAAGAGCCCATTCACCAAAAATTTGGCGTTGTGGTAGGTCGTTTGGCTTCAATTCTTGCACCAGCTGTATCTTATAAGGCTTCACACCCAAATCCTTCCGCAAAATTTTCCACGTAGTGGAGTAACAGAGGCCCAATTGCTGCGAACGGCGCCGAATCGATAATTCATGGTCATCACCAACACTGGCCGATACGGCTGCGATATTTTCTTCAGTTCGCACTCTACGTAAGCGTGTTGGTGGTTTAATGTCCAACCATGTAAATTTGGTGGGAAATTTTTTTACAATAGCCCGAATAGAAGCCTCAGTAGGTCGATTAAACTGACCATAAAATGGAAGAAGCGCGCGTTGAACTTTCTTAACAGAGCACGCATTTTGGTAATAAAATTCAAAAATTTGCAAGCGTTGTTCGTTTGTAAGACGATTCATGATTAAATTATAGACCAAACTGAAGATGTTTGACAGTGACATAAGATACAAAACGTGCGTGAGCTGTCAAAACTAGTGTTGCCAAAAAGATAGTAGCAAAAAAATCACTCGTTATAAGTTATAAGCTAGCAAAAGCTTTTTAGCTGGCGGCCATTTTTTCAGCTGTTTCGTGATTAATCTTCAGTTTGGCATGAACATACTCCCGACTTTCCAAATCATGAAAATTTATGTTGAAAATAATAATTCTATTCGAAATATGTATCGTGCTTTACGTCCATTAGCGTTCAAAATCACTTTTGTTTGAATAGTAATGAACTAAGCGAATGAACTAAGAGAATTTTTTATACTAAAGCCAAAAGGAGACCTCAAGCTTGAACAGTATTCCATTTAAAACGCTTACTTTTTTAAGTTTCTTTTATGTGTTATATCAAAAGTTATTTTATTTACTTCATAAGCCAGCCCACTGTGCGAAGCCTTAGCTGGTGTTTACCATTATATTGGTTTTTTTTTAGCATTTAGTGAAGACATTAATCATTCATTGAGGAGTGGCCGTTTAGTTGTCTCATTTACAAATAAAAATCTGTCCAATAATATGTTCGAAATGTTCAAACTAAAATATATATTTTTCCAAATTTGTTTTTGAAGAAGCCACCAACTTTTATGAGCCTGATACTGATGAGATTTTTTTATCGTTACAAGAAAATATGTTAACGGTTAATTTGTAATTTTAAGCTAAATTTCCGTTTGTACTAAATTTGTATTCATTAGCTGGCAACAAAAATAAATAATAAATTAATTAACTTTTAAATTAATTTGTTTGCTCCGCAGCAAAATGTTAATCTGTTGCTGCAGACAACAAACAAAGAATGTTGTTTTAGCAACAATGTTGCAAAGAGATTGTGATAAATATTTTGGCGGTATTTATGGAACGGATTCTTAAAATGTTTATAATGACCTAGATGGTGTTAATTTTATTAGTATCCATTAATTTTTGTTATATACAGTTTTTAAATAAGATTTCACTTATTAAAAGGCACTATTAATATACTAAACACTTCTATAAAATCGGGCATTTCGAAGTCAAAACAATCACAATTGGAAAGTTTTAAGTAGTCTTTAGAATAACGTTTCCTCTGATATAAGTTTCTTTAAATAATTTCTCACTATGATTTTGGTAAGTTTCTTATAACTGGATGCAAACTCTGACATTGGCAAAATAAAGCAAAAAGATTAATACGAGCATGTTTGCTATAAACTGTAAGGATTTATAAAAGTTAAAGTTTTGAATCTATCTTCAAATTTAAGTCTCCTTAAAACGTGAAAAAAGTTGTAGCTTATAATTTTTTAAAGTACTATTCATATATTATCTTTTAAATACTCAATACTCAAGCAAGTAGAAGATACTAAAATTTAGTACCAGCTTTTTCTTTCTGTGCAGTATTATTAATAACGAGTGATTTTTTTTATCTTTTTGGCAACACTAGTTTTGACAGCTCACGCACGTTTTGTATCTTGTGTCACTGTCAAACATCTTCAGTTTGGTCTATAATTTAATCATGAACCGTCTTACAAACGAACAACGCTTGGAAATTATTGAATTTTATTACCAAAATGCGTGCTCTGCTAAGAAAGTTTATCGCGCGCTTCTTCCATTTTATGGTCAGTTTAATCGACCTACTGAGGCTTCTATTCGGGCTATTGTAAAAAAATTTCGCACCAAATTTACATTGTTAGGTAGAGTGCGAACTAAAGAAAATATCGCAGCCGTATCGGCCAGTGTTGGTGATGACCGTGAAATATCGATTCGGCGCCGTTCGCAGCAATTGGGCCTCTGTTACTCCACTACGTGGAAAATTTTGCGGAAGGATTTGGGTGTGAAGCCTTATAAGATACAGCTGGGGCAAGAATTGAAGCCAAACGACCTACCACAACGCCAAATTTTTGGTGAATGGGCTCTTGAAAAGTTAGATGAAGATCCACTTTTTTATCGAAGAATTGTGTTCAGCGACGAGGCTCATTTCTGGTTGAATGGATACGTGAACAAGCAAAACTGCCGTATTTGGAGTGAAGAGCAGCCCGAAGCATTGCAAGAGCTACCAATGCATCCACAAAAAACAACCGTTTGGTGCGGATTATGGGCTGGCGGCATCATTGGGCCGCATTTCTTCAGAGATGATGCGAATCACAACGTTACTGTGAATGGTGAGCGCTACCGTGCGATGATAACAAACTTTTTTTTGCCCAAAATGGAAGAGCTTGACTTGCATGATATGTGGTTTCAACAAAACGGTGCCACATGCCACACAGCACGCGAAACAATGGACCAATTGAGAGGCGAGTTCGGTGAACAGTTTATTTCACGCTTTGGACCAGTCAATTGGCCGCCCAGATCGTGCGATTTAACGCCTCTAGACTATTTTTTGTGGGGCTATGTTAAGGCTAATGTCTATAGCGACAAGCCCGCTTCGATTGACGCACTGGAAGCCAACATTGCCAACATTATTCGTGAGATACCGGCCGAAATGTTGGAAAGAGTATGCCAAAATTGGACTAAGCGAATGGACCATTTGAGACGCAGCCGCGGCCAACATTTGCATGAAATAATCTTCAAACATTAAATTATATCGACCCAACTATCGATCCAAATAAATATTTCATGCATTTTTCTGAATTTTATGTGTTTTCTTTTTTTAAATTTCCGATAGTTCTTATAAAATCACCCATTATAATTTAATTTTTGCAGTTCAATTAAAGCCAAAAAAAGAATGTTTAAAGCAGCTTACAAGTTCATTTATTAAAAAATAATCTTATTTACATTTGTTTGTTCTCCAGAACATTTTCATTTTTTATCTATGTAAAGTCGTTTTTTTTTCAAGTTGCCTTGTAAATTCATTTACCGGTAAAAATATTTGCTTTATTCTTGTGGCATGCATTTGAAATTAACCTACATACTTTTTGTTGTTTTTCTTTATATTTTCTTTTAATATTTTTATTTTTGTGGCATGACATTGTTTAATGTTGGCCAAGGTACCAGCGAGTACGAGTATAAGGAAAATGTTACTTACCCGTAAGTGGATTAACTTGAAACGAACTATTTGCCGGCAATAAACTATATCTGATGGCCGCATTTTCACCCAAATCCAAATCAGTAGCACCAATAATGCCAACCAGTGAACCACGACTCATATTCTCTTCAATGGAAAATTCATAGAAGGAACGTAAAAAACGTGGATCATTATCGTTGGCATCCAAAACGCGTACTAGGACACGTGTGCTGGTTTGGGCTGGCGGATTGCCATTATCACTGGCCACCACCGTCAAATCATAATGATCATGTGTTTCGCGGTCTAAAGGTGAACGTAAATAAATCCAACCACTATTGGGATAAATTCCAAAAATTTGTGAAATTTCTCCAGCAGCATTAGATGCAGAGGAAGCTGGCGACGAAGTGTTGGAGTTTTTCTTGTTGTTGTTGTTGTTGTTGTTGCTATTGTTGCTGCTGCTGCTGTTATTCCTGTTGTTTTTATTAGTCTTTGAGTTTTTATTGTTGTTTATGAGGGTTTGATTTCCCTGCTGGTTGTTACCATTACTGTGGTTGTTGTTGTTGCCGTTGATTATGCGATAAGTGATGCGAGCATTGTTGCCGGTATCCAAATCTACAGCTGTCACTTGTACAATCTAAAATTAGACATTGGGGAGAAAAAAAAACAAGCAGAAGATTGTTAGTTCTTTCGTTTTTATATATATATGTGTGTGTGTGTGTGTGTAAAATATATAATTTATTTTCATTTGAACATTTAAATTTCGTTTATTATTTTCATTAAATGAGTTTTGTTAATGAAAACTTTCACAATTTCTTGTTTTTTTTTTTTCATTGTTGTTTCTAACGAATTTGTTAAGTTTTATGGCAACTTGTGGCTTGTAGTTTGTTGCTGAACAATTAAATATTAAAATAAAACTATCTATTGTATTATACTAAGATTCTGGTGTCCTATTTTCGTTGTTAGATTTGCTTAAGTTTATCTTTGGTTTACAAGATTTCAAGTTATTTTAACGTGAACACATGTTGAAAGTGAAAATTTGGTTAAGAATAACTTATGATCTATTATATTAGTTTAATAATTAAGCCAACATATGTTGCCTCAAATTCACAAAATTTTTTGCCGCTTGTTAAAAATGTACAATACAACACATTTACCCAAACAAGATATAACTAAAAACATAATACACAAAGCAACAAACATAAATGATTTAAATTACGTCAAATTTCAAGTAAATCAACTACAAATTATGTTGTTGTATTTCCAGTATTCTTGGTATTCGTTTTATTATTGTTTGTTGTTGTTGCTTGCTTACTGCTCGCAAGCATGTGTATGAATATGTATGTGCGAAAGATATACATTTGTAGATTATGAACGATTAGAAAATTCATGTTGTTTGTATCGGGTGGTTAAATTTTAAGGGCCGATGTTGAATGTGAACCACACCTAAACGCCAAGTTTTTTTCCGAATTTTATTTGACATTTCTCTATTTCAGACTTACTCAATTTGAACTATGGAGAGACACACTATCCAACAACGTGTTAAAGTTATCCAGACTTATTATGAAAATGATGATCAATTTTCGAAGAAAATCATCTTCAGTGAAGAGGCACATTTTCACCTCAGTGGATTCGTCAATAAACAGAATTGCCGCATTTGGGCGAATGAGAATCCAAGAGTGACTGTCGAAAAACCAATGCACCCACAAAGAGTGACTGTTTGGTGCGGTTTATGTGCTGGCGGCATCATCGGGCCGTATTTTTTCCAAAATGAGGCCGGTCAGGCAGTTACTGTGAATGGTGTTCGCTATCGTGAGATGATAACGAACTTTTTATGGCCCAAATTGGAAGATATGGATGTAGACGATATGTGGTTTCAGCAGGACGGTGCCACTTGCCACACAGCTAACGAAACAATTGCTCTTTTGCGCAACAAATTCAATGGCCGTGTTATCTCACGTAATGGCGATGTCAATTGGCCGCCAAGATCATGTGATTTGACACCGTTGGACTTTTTTCTTTGGGGTTATTTGAAAGAAAAGGTGTACGTCGATAAGCTAGCAACAATTCAACAGCTAAAGGATGAGATAATTCGGCACATTAACGGTATAGAACCTCCATTATGCCTCAGGGTCATCGAAAATTTGGACCATCGGATAGAGGTGTACCGCCGTGGTCGCGGCGCCCATTTGGTCGATATTTTGTTCCATACATAATTGAGTAATACCAATATATCATAATAAAATAAAATTACAATAATTTCCTAAATAGTTTGTGTTTTATTCAAAATCAACATCGGCCCTTGAAATTTAACCACCCTTTAGAAACTGCTAAAGACGTAAAAATAGCAGGCAAGTTGGCAGCAAGCAGTCAGTTTATTTTTAAACTTTATACATGCCAGTCATTAGGCAGAAAGTAAGCAAATCTAGTGTTTTAGCACACAGTAGTACCAAATGTAAATAAAGATGTGAATTATTTAAGTATTTTAATATGAACAAGTGTGTGAGTCATTATTGAAGAATCCGTAAAAGTTTTTTTAGAGGCAAAAACGTAACAATATAATTCACAACTTTATTTACACTTGATATCATTGTGCATTAACACACTAGACTTACTTACAATTCCGACTTATGACTATCTTGCACAAAGTTTAAAATTTAACTGTCTCTCTGCCGAATCTCTATCTGCTATTTAAACTACTTTATAACCTTCTACATTTTTCAAGAGCCCGCTAGCTATTGATAAATGCAGAATCAAATATATAAATATATTTTTTAGGCGTAAACACACTCCCACACATGCTTGCCAAACAATACGAATGCAGCAACAACAAACACTAAAAACGCAATACCAAGAATGCAACAACAACTATAAAACCATTGTTGTTTACTTACTTTGCATTCTTTAAATCATATATATTTATTTGTTTGTTGTTTGTGTGTGTGTAGTTTTATGTTATTTATGTGGATGTTTGTGTAAATTTATAACCAGCACTTCAACTTCTGCACATTGGGTTGGTTATGATAAAAATTCGTAACAATATTGATATCTGAACCATATATTTAAATAACTTCGAGAAATAGAAAGAAGTATCAGCATATTAGCTTGTAACGCCTTCAAAACTACAAAAGCAGATTATAAGAGGCAAAAGAAATTCTCTTCTTACATATATTTGAATATAGCGTATTTTAACATGTTGGCTTCTTTTACTTCACTGAGTTCTACTATACATTCAGTTCAAGCTGTTATTGAAATTTGTAGTAGTTAGCGATTTTTTTTTTCAAGTTTTACTTAAAGCTTTAGATTAAATTTTTATTTGTATTTTTTTTTTTTTTTTGCTTTTACTTATTTTCTACAATTAACCTATTTTGACCGTTGGCGTATGTTTTGTATTTTCTGCATACTAACAGCAATACGAGCATAAAATAGTTGGTATTCTTACAACATAAAAGCGATTAAAATCGTGTCTGGAAATGCGAAGAAAAAGGATTTGTCGTGTAGTTGATTTTTTGACTTAAACTGCTATTTCTATGAAACTGCTGCTGCAACAATTCAATATGAAGCCAATAATGATAATGATGATGTGAATTTGGTTTGTTCAATTTTTCGTTCTACTTGAAAGTTTTAAATAAATGCTTTGAAGTTAATGGTAAAAACATACAAATAGGAAATTTTTTTACATTTACGATAAATGGGGAAAAAAAGAAAAACAAAAATTAGCCAAAGGAAAGTTAGGGCTGCTGAGGATAGTTTGTTTTTTTTTTCTTTGCTTTTCGCTTTTTTGTGATCATTATTATTTGCGGGCTTTTTTTTGTGTTATTTTATTTAACCAAATTGGGGTTAAGTGACTTTCAAATTTTCACTTTAAATACACAGAATACAAAGAAGTGTTTTTCTTTTCTTTTTTCTTTTGCCAGTTAACAGAAACTTAAACGAGTTAAAGGAATTGTTAAGTTGTTTTTCGTTTTTGTAATTTTGGCCTTGTTGTATAACTTTATTATGAAAATATTTGTTATTATAAGATTAAGGCCACAGCAGCCAGTCTGAGGGCATCAGCAGCATAAGCAGACTGAAAATACAGGAATCTATATTTTTATGTCATTATTTTTATCATGCCAAGTGCTGTTTTCAAAATTGAAAATGAACAAGTTAATTACTTAGAATTTTGTTGGCTAATATTTAAGCAAAGCCAAGGAAGCAATAGAAATAAAATATTTTCTTTATTTATGTATTTGCAATCTATTAAGTTTTTTATTCGTTATTTTAGCTTCTACCATTTATACCAATAAAAAATTATAAATAGCTTGTTTTCTATGTTTCCCAGCTATCTATATGTCGACATTTCATAGGAATTACCGTAATCATCAGTAGACTTTGGAAATTTTTGAAAGATATTCTTGAATTATGAAAAACTTAAGTCAATGCAAATTTTATTAAATTGATGGTTTTTTATTAATAACATAACTTGATTAAAAAAAAATCTCATCTATTTTTTTCTGTGTACATATATTGAGTTTCAATTAAACTCAAATAAAGAAAAAAAAGTAGGTGCAAAAATTTTTAGTTTTTTTTTGAGTTGATACAATAACATTCGATTTTTTTATTTACTTTTTGCAGGGTAGGTCACAATCATGTAGTCTTTGGATTTCGTCGCTATCATCTAATAGATTTATTGCTAATATATTGGAATGCTTACTTAGTCTATTTAGGTATCTTTGACTGAATTTAATAATTTCATCTTTGACCATTGGAATTCGTAGATCCTTGTGAATATTTTTGTTGCTGACAAACCATGGATCATTTGTTAATAGTCTGAGGGTTTTTGATTGGTGTCTCTGTAATATCTCGATGTTAGAATTACTTGTGGTTCCCCAAAGTTGAATATCATATGTCCATATAGGTTTAAGTGTTGTCTTGTATAAACTTGGTTTGGAACTTAAAAATATGCATATGCAAATTTAATGAATAAAAATATTTAAACTGTGCATATGCACAATTGAGAACAATTTTTAGATTTAAAATTAACAATGGATTTTATACATTTTATATTATTTATTTATATTAATACATTTAAATTGTAACGTATATTTTTTGTATGAGTTTGGTACCACAGAAATTTTTAGTGCCGTCAGATTTAAATTGTCAATTTTTGTTTATTCTGCAAAGCAGCAGAAAATGTAGCTTTTAAAGTTTCTTTAAAGTAAACACAATGAGCTTTTGTCACTTGCATTCTAACTCTTTACTCAATCATTTCATTTTTATTGTACTGTAGTGGGCAACCTCTGGACCACATACTCTTATTGAAATTAATAACCATATTGAAATTGAATTGAAATAAACCAATAGTTTAAGGAAGATTTGTAAGTTGAGTTCTTTCTTACGAAATTGCTGAATTCGGTGAGTTCTACGTGCGTGCTATTTATGTTCCCCATTTTACTTCTAATCAAATTAATTATAATTGCTTCCAACTGAGTAATTATAATTAATTCCTCTCGTCTAGATTGGCCCCTAGTCCACTCAGATTTTGTTAACCCGCCAGCCAATCAGAAGAGAGCAATTTATAATAAAGTTACCCAGCTTTATTCACAGAACTTTATTTTCTTAGCTTAAGCTTGATCTTAGACCCAAAAGCCAAAACGTTTTTCTTGTTTTTATATTGAGCTGTTCTTTTTTCATTTTAACATGTTGCTTCCAGGTAAGTCTCCGATCAAGATGAATGCCAAATTGTTTTGTGCAGTAGAATGAAGGCACAGAAACTTTATTGGGACAGCAATATCATCATTTCGTATTGTAAATAGGATTCTTTAGTTATATTTAGGACTATTCATAATTTTACTACTGCTTTCAGATTTACTATTGCTTTAGCGTATGTTTGTTGCAGCACCAATTACGCAGTGCAACAAACAAAATGGGAATGGAATGAAGCTAATTGCAACTGAAAGTTGACATTATCGATGACAAAACCTTTAAGGGGTTTATTAGTTCGATGGGAAATTTTTTGTACGCATTTGCAGTTGGTGATTTGGCAACGCAGGAAATATCATTGAAAATTTAATAAAATAGTTCTTATGCTCCTTACACAAGATTTTAAGTCTTGTGTAAGGGGCATCGAAAATAAATAAAAATAAATATTTTTATTATTTTGAAAATTTGTGGTATCTGTGTTTTTGGGCTAGAGGAATTCATTTTTGATATTTATTTTTACCAGAAACTGATGCTAGACGTCGCTGTCATATAAATGAATATTGTACATATTCACTTAAAAAACGCTACAATTACTGCTTTATAGCTTCAGTCATAACATTTGGTAATATCAGTTCGTTAATTATTATTGATATCAGATTTCTATTCAAAATCTTGTTCTCTGTTGAAGCATATTTTCAGCTGAATGGGTACAAAAGTAAGCAATATAGTTGTAATTTGAAGTAAGCATAATACAAAAACTTGTATTGAAATAGAATTACACTCAGAAAAGATGACTGCTTGGTGCGCTTTATAAGTTGGCGTATCCATTGCTTTCAAAAACGATTTTTATCAGAATGCAACTTTTTTTTTTGTCATTCATTTATTGATTGAATCTTCACAAAGTGAGCTAATAGTAAGTATTCGAATCTTAATTTTAAATACACAAAATCAATAAAGTCCAGCCAATGCTAGACAAAAATGTTTTATTTTGCATGGTCAGTATCGGTAAAATCACCTATTTAACATTCCAATTGAGGCAAGGGTATGCCTCCTTCTCAACCGCGAGTGGCCTTCTCAAAATTAAGTATATTGCGTGCAAGAGGATTTGGGTAAAGTTCCAGTTTGCTGATATACCTTGTTGCGTACTTTGAAAATTCGCCTTTTACCAGCGGAACACACAGATCCTTGGGAATTCGTGAGTTTCTTACGTACCATGGAGCTGCAGTAATCGTTCGAAGAATTTGGTTTTGTTGCCTTTGAGTTTTTTCAATGTTTGACGCTGAGGCGGAGCCCCATAATTGAACTCCGGAAACTTCTTAGCCTAGCACAACAAGCGCACTATAAACAGAAAAAGTTAAGTGTTTTCCATCTCTGCTATGAACACATGTTAAATTTTGTTTCCATCTGGTAACTCCTTCATATAGAAACCGGTGTTCACAGAAGACGCATCCGCGATTTTTTTTACAATGGAAAAATGAGAAATGCGTGGTGTCATTAAATATTTACGTAAAAAAAAGTTTATCGGGACAAGAAATTCACAATAATATGGTGAAAGTGTTAGGTGAAAATGCTCCTTCATACGCAACAGTAAAAAATTGGGTTGGTTACGTGGTCGTACAAGCATTGAAGATGAACCACGTAGTGGACGTCCAAAAAGATTAACAATAACAGAAATTGTAGTCAAAGTGCGTGTTATGGTATTAAATAGTCAACGAATAAAAAAGTACGTGAAACAGCTAATATCATGGCCATCTCAAATGATCGAGTCCATTTAATTTTGCACGAAGAACTACAGATGAAAAACCTTTCTGCAAGATGGGTGCCGCATTTGTTAACAGTCGACCAAAAACGCATAAGAATGAATATTTCTCAAGCTCGAAATGAATTTTAAGCGTCGTTTCATAACTGTTGATGAGACATGGATCCACCACTATACTCCAGAGATAAAAGAACAATCCAAACAGTGGATTGAAGCTGGAGGAAGTGCCCTAAAGAAGGCAAAAACACTTTAATCGGCTGGTAAGGTTATGGCAACGGTTTTTTGGGACTTCAAAGGTATTTTATTGATTGACTATCTGCAAAAGGGCAAAACAATAAATTCGGAGTACTATTGCAACCTTTTGGATCAATTAAATGTACAAATTCGAGAAAAACGCTCTGGCTTACAACACAAAAAAATAATTTTTCATCAAGACAACGCACTAGTGCTAAAGAGTGTTGGCTAAAATCAACGAATTAAAGTACGAGTTGCTTGACCACCCATCTCATTCCTCTGATTTAGCTCCCATTGACTTTTACCTGTTCCCAAATCTAAAAAAATTCCTTGCTGGCAAGCATTTTACCTCAAATGAAGATGCAATTACAGTTGTAAACTACTATTTTGAAGACCCTGAGCAAACCTGTTTTAATCAAGAGATAGAATTGCTAGAAAAGCGTTGGACTAAGTGTATTGAAGTCTCAGGAGATTATATTAAAAAATAAAAATATTTTTGAAAACCTAACTATTCTCTTTCATTGACAGGCAAAGAAGTTTTCGAACCACCCTCCTATGTTTCTTGTTAATTTCCATTATTTTATTGGAAATAGTGGAATAAAGAATTATTTGTTTGAAAATATTTTTGATATTTTTATCTTTTTCTTAGAGCCACAGACAAATCACAGTGTTTGACATATAAGCAGCTAGATTTAATTAAAAGTTAAATTGGTTTTATTTAATATGTAAAATATTTCTTTAACATTTAATTTATTGTATCTAAATTGCTTGAAAGTTTTAGTTCCTTTGTTTTAAAGTGAACTAAATCAGCTTAAAGAAATCGATCTTTTTTGAGACAAGTTTAAGTATTTATTTTATTTTCAGATTTGAAATCCTTAAGGAATATTAAATATATTTCATTTAATTGACTGGTGACTGTTGACTGCCAATATTTCAAATACCAGGAATTAATTTAATAAATTTGAAATCCGCACAAGAAACTCAAGCAAATCATTAGCGCTTAATTATTGTCATAAGAATTTCTTAATTAGATATAAAGCAACCAGCGGAATGATGAATTTATATGCAGCCAGACATGTTAAGCCATTTAACCGCTGTACGTTTCATAAAATTGTAACAATTTGTTATGATATTTTTCTAATGATTACTAATACATAACTAGAAAATACGTCTAATGTGTAATATTGTTGTAACATTAAGCCATAATTAAATGACATTGGTTTTTAATAAACAACAAGCGGCAGCAGCAGCAGATATTGTCGCACAACAACAGCAGCCACAACAAGCCTACTGGTTTTTAATTGCGAAAAAAATAATGTTTATACTCCAAAGACATCACTATCAAATCAACTGAAACCAATACCCCGGCATTTGAATAAATTTTTTGTTCAATTTGTTTTTTATACTTACATACATTTGTATGTATGTCTATAAAATAAAGGAGAAAAATATATATATTTAAACGTTTGTTTGGTTTTATTATCGAAAAAGAATGTTGAAGAGATTGAAACAAAAAAAAAACTGTCTAACATAAATCACTCAAATTGTTGGGCTTTTAGCATTGTTTGGTGATTGACTTGGAATATGCGACATGTTGTCATGTCTGCTTCGCACAAAACTACACAAATAAAACAACAAAACAAATTTAAAATAATAAAATAAAATTGAAAACTGAAAATGAAGGAGAGAAATAAAACAAGAGGCGGCTAAAATTACAAACAATTTGAATGAAATTGTTTGTGCTTAAATTTGCTAATAAACATTTTAATATTTAAAACACAATTTTCTTCGATAACTATTTGCTTGATCAATAAATAACAAATTGCATTTGAATAATGTTTAATAAATAAATCCATAAGGATTTAATAAATATTGAGCAGCTCACTATTGAAAACTTCAGCCAAAAGAAAAAGAATT
This sequence comes from Thecocarcelia acutangulata, assembly GCA_914767995.1. Taxonomy (NCBI): domain Eukaryota; kingdom Metazoa; phylum Arthropoda; class Insecta; order Diptera; family Tachinidae; genus Thecocarcelia; species Thecocarcelia acutangulata. The sequence continues at coordinate 95,565,812 of OU612097.1, read as the reverse complement.
AAAAAAAGTCCAAAAAGTCTGCTGAGCTTGTGTCTTAAGTCTTTTGTTTTGCATACAAAAACAACTGCCGTTTTTTTAAATACATTTGCTTAGTTATTATCATCTCATTTAAGAATCATTTATTGTTTTCTTTTTTTTTTTGTTCTTTTGGTGCTGCTGCCTTCTTGCCTTTTTGTAAAAAGCCAAACCTCTTTTTTGTATTTTTACGGTTTTCATTTCATTTCTATTTTCTTTCGTTTCGTTTCGTTTTTGAGCTGCTAACTTACCTGTGAATTAACTGGCATTGATTCCAACACTTTTACATGGTACTCATTACGTTCAAATACTGGCGGATTATCATTGACATCCTGTACTTCCACGACAATAGTTAAATTGCTTGATAAACGTGGCTGCCCAGCGTCCATGGCAGTGACAATTAACGTATGTCTTTGTGAAGTTTCGTAATCTAAGTGTCGTGACAATGTTAGGTGGCCTGAACGTGCATCGATAGCAAACAGATTTTTTAACATAGAATCCATAACACTGCCAATGCCACCACTGCCAACAACACCACCACCTCCAACAGCATTTTTGCCACCGTATGCAGATGTCTGCTGCTGCTGCTGCTGCTGTTGTTGTTGTTGCAAGTTTATAGTTGTTGTGCTTGTTGCTGCCATTGATATTGAAGTAGCTGTTGTGGTAGCAGAGGCTGGATTATTTAAAAGTTTTTGTTTTAGCTGCATTGCGGGTGAAGAGTTTAGATTTGTTGTTATTTGTTGTTTCAGGGAAGATGTTCCTCCTAAAGCAGCTACTGACGAGCCAACAATTGATGTTCCAGTTACACCACCAGACATCGTGACATTGTCCAAAGTGACTGTTGTCAACATTGCCAGCACATATGACACTTCTGCATTTTTACCAGAATCAGCATCGAAAGCATGAACTACATACAAGGATTTACCGAGCTCAAAGTTTTCCGGTATCGATATGCGTACGGTGGAGGTTTCAAACGCGGGTGCATTGTCATTGACATCTTCAATCGTTATAATGACCTATAAAAAAGGAAAGTGATTTATTAATTAGTTAGTTTTCCAATTTATTATTATTAACTGCAAATCAAAAAATACATACTGCTGTTTTTCGTGTTATCTGGTTGTCTAGATGTCGAAATTTCATAGCTGCTGAGCTAATCAGCAGTAGCACCTATGAAATGTCAACATATGGACAGCTAGGAAACATAAAAACAGATGTGTAAACATAAATACATATATAGATTTGCATATATATTAGTGCATAGCAAACACAATGCGACAAAACTGGACATAAGTGGGCTGGCGGCCTGTTAAATCTCATTAATCCACCGAATGTTTTCTGAAAAAGTGCTCAGAATAATTTCTTTATAGAACTGCATGCCAATTGAAGTTTTACTGCTATAGAGACATTTCTTGGAAATATTTTCGTAAGAAATTTTCGTTCAGGAATAATAAGGGGTGTTCAAATCCCTTAATAACATTTTTAGTTTTCTGAACACTTTTAGCTGAATATATTGAAACTTTTTTTTTTTTAAATAAAAAAATGCAGTAAACGATTTATTGGCTGCATTGAAATTCAAATTCTGTATAAATGTTTTATTAGAAACCAATGACTCTTAATACTTTTAAAAATTGGTGCCTCAAAGACGGAAGAATTATTAACTTCCTTTGAGAAAACTGCTAGCATTTTAAACGATTTGGAATGTCAGACTATTGGGAGATGTCGTATAGGCTTTTTAGTTTCCTTTAAATATTGTTAACTTTATTGGCCTTTTTGAAATCCACAAAGAAATCAGCGGCGTAATTATTATGTCTCAGGCGAGTGACTACATGCTTCCAGTCCTTTATCAGAAGGCTCAGGGTCATCTTTCCGACAAGGGAAGAATGGTGCGCGAACCCAGGGGGGTTGTGGGATGGATCACAAAACTGGTATACGAATGGAGCCAAAACACTTCTAGGAACGGGATCGTGAAGAGCCTAGAGCACACAGAAAAATAACTCTTAGAAAGGACACAACATTCTTCCAACTGAAATTATATACAATAAAGGAAGCGTTGGTAATATTTTGCCGTAGGTGACACAAGGGTGTAATGGTAAAAATACTCTCTGACTGTTAAGCAATCCTTAAAGCTCTCTGCTTTCATTTAAGCTAATACTGGAATATTCCAACAGGCTAAATGAACCGGCAACCCAGAACAAGTTTACTCTAGTGTGGTTGCCACGATATGAGGAGCATTGTACAATGAGATGACAGACAACTAAAAATGAAACAGAGGAAACTAAAAATGGAATACAGCGAACTTTTATGGGATCCATCCTAACATTTAGCTTCAACCAGGGCCTCACTAAGAGATCCTGAGTCTATTGTGAGGAAATATTGGATAAACGGTACTGAACATTCCAAGAAATTTCTTTGCTTTGATGCTGTAAGACTGAATAGGAATAGCCAAAGAAACTTGGCAGGTGCATTTACAGGTATATTGACACGTCTTTAACATTTCATTAAAGGTGTTATTTTGGCTTCTTGATGTAATTGCCCCTTGAGGGGATAAGAGGCAGGAGAAAAGGTTGACAATGGTCGCACTAAAAGGGGCTTCACCTCATTCAAATAATAATAATAATACTAATAAAAATAATTATTAATTCAACAATGACTATTGAAGGCAAACTGAATGTCACAACAAAGGTCCACCCAGGGATCTGGTTCTGTGGTGTTGTGCCCCCAACTAGAGGAGTCTGCTTTCTGTTGTAGCAAATAAAACTTTAGAACGCCGCAGGACTTGTGTTCGATTTCCGAAACCCTTATTAAGAGTTAAGTGACAGAAGAGGACTTACGCGGTGGACCAATTCGGTTTACTGCTCTTTTTTACAAATTTTCTGTCATACTCATCATCACACAATCTTTGAATGTTTGTTAGACGATCAACATTTTATTGATTTTATTTACTTATACTTTAATTGACTTTAATAATATAGAAAAACCGAAACGTACCAATTTTTCTTTCTTTATTGGTTAATAACCTTCTGAATATACATATACAGTACAGAGGATGATAAACGTCGAAGCGAATTATATGTAGTATGATAATACCAAATGAGCTATGCGCTGTGTCTTGTATGAATCATACAAGGATTACACGGATGATGCCTTGAGGAGTTGTAAGATACTATCTACACAAGTCTCAGACGATTTCCTATACGATTAACATAAGAGTCTTTTGTAACACTTACTTCCACTCTAGGGATCCTCTGTGATTAAAACATGAGCTCTAGACGATCAGAAACATTTTTCATGAGATTCCCAGCAGAGTCTTCTACAATTGCAAATGCTAACTGGGCTGTATGTGCTTTTGTGCATGTTTATATTTTTAATGTTCATATCACAATATAATTTACTAAATATTGTTACGAATTTGCTTTAAATCTCACCAACTGTGCGAGCCAATGTTCCGCTTGTTATAAACACACAACATAATACACAAACAGACAATATACATGATCAAAAGTACGCAATATTCCAAGTAAATCAACCACCAATTATTTTACTGCTGTTGTTGCGTTCTTATTGTTTCGCAAGCATGTGTATGTATGCATAGGCGTAGTCATTATATTTGTATATATGAGTCTGAAATGAGCACTAGTGAATCACTAGATATTTTATGATTATGAAAGAAAGCAATGAGGAAGAGCAAATAGCAAGTAGCAAGTTCGGCAGAGGCTGAGTTTAATTTTAAACCTGGTGCAAGACAAAAAAGTAAGCAAGTCTAGTGTACTAATATACAGTGGTATTGAGTATAAATAAAGTTGTGAAATATTTAATTATTGTGTAATAAACAAATGTCTATGTAATTATTTCATTTGCAATTGACGAGTCTGCAAAGGCGCTTTTAGAAGTAATAACGTAACAATATATTTTGTATTACCACAATAATATTATGATATCTAATATAATATTAAAATAATACTAATATAGAAGGCTATACGTAATATAATACGCTGTGCTATTAAATTTGATTCTTAATGTTAAAAAATATAAAATATAAATAATTACATTGATATTATACGACGTATAGACTCCATGTTAAGTTTAGAAGTTTTCGCAAATATTTTGTAACATTACCTGTGTATATCCCTGGTTATTATTATGACCCATGGCCGCTTTAATGTTGAGAATAACTTGGGCTTTGGTTTCATGATCCAGACTATTGGCAACCCGTATGTTGCCGGAATTTTCATCAATTGAAAAATAACCTTGTGGATCACCTGAGTAGATGGTATAATGCACGGCATTGCGGTTGGCTAAAAAGAATAAAATACATAAAATTAATTCAATAAGTAATGACTTGAATATAAAATAATAATTTCACTCCCAATAAGTAAAAAATATTTAGATCTCTTTATATTACTTAAGGCCATTATTACAACCTAGCGATAAAGTTCGTGATAATTGACCTTAACATAAGTTAGCATTAATGATAAAGTCACCATTAAATTTTCCCTACTTTTACACCTTAAGTTACAATATTTTAAGCAGATAATATGGCAGCTTAAAATACTTAAAGTTAACTTTGAAATTTACGATGACGATGAACCTGTTTTTAATTTATCAGTAACTTTTAAGGTTAATGTGAACTTGTAGTAACCAAAAAAAAAAAAAAAAAGTTATCTGCAAGATAACATTCTAATGTTAACTATTCATCAGTTGTAATAATTTCCTTTATGGCAATAAAGTTTCGGATAGTTAAACTGATCATTAATTAACGTAAATCATAAAATAACAATTAAATTTCTGATAGTTAAACTGAGCATTAATTAACGTAAATGATAAAATAACAATTAAATTTCTCCCATTATTACAACTGAAGTTACAATATTTTTAGCAGAAGATATCTCAGCAAATGCTTAAAGACCTCTATGAAATTTACCATGAGGATAAACATGCTATTAAGTTATCAGTAACTTTTCAGGTTAATGTTATTAAAAACAAAAACACACTTATCTGTAAGATTTTTTTTTTTTTTTTTTTTTTTATTAAGCGTTTTTATTTATTGAATCTTCAAAATGAACTAACAATAAGTATTCAAATCTTAATACTAAATATTAAAAAAAAAAAATAAAATAAAAATAAAATCTGTAAAATAACATCGTAAAGTTAACTATTTGTAAGTAGTAATAATGCACCTTAGGTGTAGTTTATGGAACACGAATAAGTGAGTTGTTTAAAAATATGTATGAAATTAATTACAAAAGTTAAGAACCTCTAAATTCGTATATTGATTCTAATTCTTTGACCTTTTTAAAGAATAAGTGTTGTTTAAATGAGCTTGAGGTCACTTGTTATAGAAAAAAGTAATAGTTAGTTTAATATTCAATATTTCGACTACCCTTTGTGTGTCTAATATCTAAAAATTTCCCTAAAGAAGACACACTAAAGGTATGTCAAAATATTACATATTAAACTACTACTTTTTGCTATAACAAGTGACCTCAATCCCATTTATACTATAATTAAAAGCTTTTCGTGTAAAATGCCCCCAGACGTGGCCAAAATTCTTTAAACTGCACATTACATACACACGATTCTAATTATTGGCATGTTCTAAGAATATCCTAAAGAATTTTTGTAATAATACTAGTTACAATATACAAACAGCTTGTTTTTACATTGTCCAGCTGTGTATATGTCGGCATTTCATAGGAACTATCCTTACCATCAGTAGACTTGAAAGTTGTAAACAAAAGTTGGAAAGTGTGTAAAAGAAAATACTTATTTTTTATGTTTTGAAAAGTATTATTAGAACATTTTTGTTGTTTAAAATTCCGGACCACAGGTTTATTTTAAAGCGGCAAAACACGCACCCAAAATGAAAAACCGATTTCGATTGGATTAGCGAGGCGATTTAGAGCTTTTTTTTCAATTCTTAATTTTTTTTTACCGTTTTTTTATTTATTGTATTTCCCAAAGTCGGCTTTAGCAAACGTCACACTTCCCTATTTCGTCAAAAGCAATACGGTAACTTCAATTTTCGCACTAAAACCAATGAAAGTTTATAGTTCAGGTGCATGCTCCACGGCAAAAACGCGCACCAAATACCGGTTCCAAACTGGTTAGCGATGTGGTTCCAATTTTTTTTGGAATTCCCAAAATCGTCCTCGTGAATCCCCTAAATCCCCTCAGTCACCGGAAACAATATGGCAACTTCAATTTTCGTACTAAATCGAATGAACATTATTAGTTCAGATACACGGTCCACGGCCAAAACGCGCAACGAATATGAAAACTAGGTTTCTGTTTGGTTAGCGAAATTGTTCCAAAAAATTGTTTTTGTGAATTTCCAAAGTCCGCTTCAGAAAACGTCAAAATCTTCAATTTTCGCATCAAAGCGAATAACCTTTTGTAGTTCAGATGCATGTTCCTCCACGTCAAAAACACGCACCAAATATGAAAAAGCAGTTCCAAACCGGTTAGCAAAGTGGCAATTTTTTTTTTTTTTTTTTGGAATTCCTAAAATCGTTTTCGTGAATTCCCGAAATCGCGTCAGACTTCGGAAACGATATGGCGACTTCAATTTTCGCACTAAATCGAATTAGCGTTAATAGATCAGATACACGTTCCACGGCCAAAACGCGCAACGAATATAAAAACTCGGTTTCTGTTCGGTTAGCGAAATTTTTCCAAAGTTTTTTTTTTTTTTTGAGAATTCCCCACTTCCTCAGAAGCAATACGGCGACTTAAATTCTCGCACTAAAGCGAATAACCGTTTGTAGTTCAGATGCAAGTTCCACGTCAAAAACACGCACCAAATATGAAAAACCAATTCCAAACCGTTTAGCAAAGTGGTTCCAACTTTTTTTTTTGGAATTCCCAAAATCGTTTTCGTGAATCCCCGAAATACTCGGTTTCTGTTCGGTTAGCGAAATTGCTCCAATTTTTTTTTTTTGGGAACTTGCAAAGTCGGCTTCAGGAAACGTCAAAATATTTCCACTTCCTCAGAAGCACTATGGCGACTTTAATTTTCGCACTAAAGCGAATGACCGTTTCTAGTTCAAATGAATGTTTCACGGCAAAAACACACACCAAATATGAAAGATCGATTTCAAACCGGTTAGCGACCAGGATACGAACCTTTTTGGAAGTTACCAAAATTGCCATCGGGAATCCCCAAAATCCCCCCACTTCCCCGGAAGCAGCACGGTAACTTCAATTATCGCATAAAAGCAGCAACACTGTATACGCAGTTTTATGTATATTATGGTATTAGAATAATCACTCATAGGGCATGGGTTTACAGTGTTGCAAACAAACAAACAAATAAGCATACAAGTGCAACTAATATAAGCGTGTTAAAAATATCGAAAAATGTTTTGGCCAAATTTCTGGGTTTATCTCAAACTCCCATAGCTTTCAAAAGGCATGGGATAGATTTGTTTCAGATTTTTCTCTGATAGTTACAATCAAGCCTGTAACTTCGTTGTGGCTTGATGTTGAGTTCTGGGTTACCCTGCATAGTTAAATGTTTGAATATATATTTCTAAGGTTTCCTATTCTACTGATAATTAGGGAAGCTCCTATGAAATGCTGAAACATAAAAAACAAGCTGCTTGTATTTTTTTGATTGGTAATAATATTAAAAGCTAATTAAGTAAATAATTTTAATTGTTTGTATTCTTATAACTTTATGTAATTAAACGTAAAACTAGTTTTCGCTTTGCTTGCAAACTTTGTTTATAAAATGAATTGACATTTTTTCTCTCAATAAAAAAGAATAAGTGAGCTTGATTAAAAATAAACTATACTTATATATTTGCCATGGAAATTGACGCTTATAAGAACCTTCTGACTCCAGCACAATGAAGTTTTTGTATTCCATAAATACAAAAAGTTCGATATTTGTTTTGTAGAGATCAATAAGCACAAGAAGATCTGCAAAACGACCCAGCTGTCATTTAGCCAAAACACTTGATAATTTAAAAGCAATTCAAGCCAGAATAAATGGATCATTAAAATTGATTTACGTTAAAAATCAAATGGTATTATAAAACTCTCATTATAACAATAGAAAGAATATTTTCTTTTACCAATAACAATAACAAAAAAAAAAAAAAAAAAAAAAAAAAAAAGTAAACTAAGTCTTTAAAATTTAAGTAAGGAAGTAAATTGCATTTCAACACTAACAAAATGAACTCCACTCTTGCAGCTCAAAAAACTTATGTATAAAAAAAATCAATTTAAAATATAAAAAAAACGAAAAAACAACTTAAGTGACTTAAAAAAAAATCGGAAAAAACTCTTTTTGCATACAAGAACGTTTCTATATATATATATATATGTATATACAAAATCATGATGACTATCATGAAAACGTTTTGGAACAATGCAACAAAATTGTTTAAACGAAACTGCAGAGCAACTCTGCTTTTTTTTATTTTGATTTTTATTTCTTTTCATTTTGTCTGCTGCCTTATTTTACTCCTAAATTTAAGTATTTGATTTTGATGCCTTGAAGTATAATATAAAATTTCTGTTGAAATTTAGCTTTCAAATGGTTTTACCGCAAAAGAGGGGCAACGCAACTCAGCGCAACAGAAAAATAATATAAAAGAGTCTGCTGTACCAAACTGACTGCCAAATTTAATATTTAACAAAAATGAGTAACAAGAAAAAAAGGGCAAAAACAAAAATCTTGCAGCATCACAAGAAAGAAAAAAAAATAACATTTTTAAAATGTATAACAAGCTAAATGAAACAAAAACCAAACTTATAAATCGTTAAGATCTTAAACAATCTACTACTCAAGAAAACAAAACAGCCAGCTTTACAAAAAAAATATATATATATAAAAAAAAATATGTTAAAAACCCAAAATAAAAATCTTAAGAAATTTGTTTGAAGAAGCTTGTGCTGCAAAAAGAAATTGTCTGTGCTGTCAATCAAATGTTCAGATATTTCTTTCCAAATCATTGAATTAATGAATGCTCTTTTGCTTCAATGAGCGCACAAAAAAAAATAAAAACAATAAAAAAAGAAATGCTTGTTTAACAAAAAAATTAAAAAAAATAATTTTCTTAATAAAATAGCTTTGTTTGTGTTTATATAAAATACTCAATTAAGTTTGCAGCTCTAGCTATTACAACAGCTTAATTTAATTTCTTTCCTTTTCATTATAATAAAGACAATCACAATTCTGAACATTTCTTTAAACATACTGCCTGGCTCACGATGTCGTTCCATAAACCTTCATCATAACTTTTAAGGTCAACAAACCTATTCCAATACCGTTTATAAGATTTATTTTTCCCATATATCAAATGCCTTGTCTATCTCGTTAACGAAACGACATCGTGAGCCAGGCAGTTAATATCATTCTATGATCCTTAAAGTCCTAGAACAGAATTCCGTTTAATATTAATAAAAATACAGATAGAAAAAACTAAAAACCACAATTCAATAGCAAAAACAAGCTTGAAACAAAAGAGAGCAAATAATACTAACAGTATTGCTAAAGTCTACAATGAAGAGATACCAGTTACCCAGCCGCTAAAAACTGGCGGGACCCGCTGAAGAGTGCTGCAGTGTTACATAGAAAGCACAAAAGCTTAACGACATATCCAAAAAACAAGTAAGAAAGGCAAAAACCGGTAGAAATCGAAAAAAAACTCACTAGGTTAGGTTAGGTTTGACAGGCTGCCAGCTATTGTAAAGCCAGCCCACTTGGGTCCAGTCAGGTCCCGTTGTGTTGCCTGGATATGATATGTATCTCCGTAGATCTACATATTACTGGTTTAGAACCAACCCAAGGATCGGATAAAGGGGTCCAATCCACTTACATCGGATTCCGATACCTCCGACAAATTATGCAGCATCGGTCTGCCTAGGTACAATACCCTTATATAAGAAAGAGCTGGACACTGACAGAGGAAGTGTTCAACGCTCTCTTCTTCCTCCTCGTCTCTGCAACTTCTACAGAAGTCATTAAATGCAAGATTTAACCCCCTTGTCTCCTATGTGCAATGTCCCGTCAGGACCGCCACAGCAGAATGCAACCTCCGTCGGGGCAAGCCCCTAAGGATGATAGTCCTCCTGTTATCATATCCGGGCCATGTTATCTTTGATATTCGACAGGTATCCTCATTAGACCATCTATCTTGATGTCGTTTAGAGATATCCTGTATTAACAAACCAACCTGGATGTCATATTGACTTCAGCTAGTGCATACAACGGAGCCTTACTATTAGTACAAATGATATCATTCCCGTATATCCTGTAGTACCTTAACTAGTTAGCTGCCCTTATAATGGCCGCATTTTATGCTTGCGCTACGCTACACTCATTTTGCAGCCTGAAACTCATCCTTCTCTCATACAAGGGGATAAAGATACCCCCACCGACTACCGAATCTGACTTGGATCCATCTGTAAAAATTTCAAGCACGTCCTCTTGACGATCTGTGTTTCTTCTTTTACTTTAGGTGTGATGGTGTGAAAACAAAATGTAATGGCATGTTAGATTTTTTGACAGCCGCAACAAATGTCAGTAGATTTTTGTCTCGCAAAATCCAATTAAAATCTTAAGACTTGTATGACAGTCTTTCATACTACACACTATATAACAGGGGTTGCGAGAGTTATAAACATACAAGTGAAGCTAATAACCGCTCCTGTGGTATATACATATATATCCACTACTCTGCCAATACACATCGGCAGGAAACGTCGAAAGGTACTACAGCGTTCCACAAAGTGCACACAAACTTGGCAAGGTGTCCAAAAAACTAGTAAAATCGCCAAATCTCGGTACAAGTAAACCAAAAAGCCAGATAACTACCCGTATAACCGGGTCCCAAATTGCAGTTAAATATTGAGAAATAAAAAATACACTACCGAAGGGGTTAGCGAATCGGTTCTTAATTTTTTTTGGGAATTCCCAAAATCAGCTTCAGGAGTCCCCAGAATTCCCTCACTTCACGGGAACAATCACGGAAGCAATACGACTACTTCAGTGCCAGATATAAGTGCCAAAAACTAGTAAAAATCCAAAAAAAAAAACGAGCAAAAAATACCAAAAACCCGAAAAAATCTACAAAAACTCGGTACAAATCAAGAAAGAAGCTGTAAAATCGAATGAAGCAATCATAAAATAATAAGAATAAAATTCAAAAATTACTATTAAATATTCAGACAAAAAACGGATTTCGAAGTGGTTAGCAAACCGGTTCAGAGTCTTTTTTTTGGGAATTCCCAAATTCGGCTTCAAGCATCGCCAAAAATCCCCTCACTTTACAGAATAATCACGGAGGCAATACCGTAACCCAAATTTTCGTAAAAAACCAGAAAAAAGTGGCAGAAATCAGTAAATAGTACCAAAAACCCAGTAAAAATCTACAAAAATTCGGTAAAAATCAAAAAAGAGCCCGTAAAAAGCGTAAAAACACGGATGAATAATCTTATAACCAAATTAATAATGACTGCTAAATATTCATACAAGAAACCGGTATCAAACTAGTTAACGAACCGGTTCGGAGCTTTTCTTGGGAACTCCCAAATTCGGCTTTAGGCATCGTAAAAAATCCCTGCACTTCCCAGAATAATCACGGAGGCAATACGGCAACCAAAATTTTCGTAAAAGCCAGCAAAACGTGTCAGAAACCAGTAAAAATAAAAAAATCTGTGAAAAATACGAAAACGGTACAAATCAACAAAGAACCTGTAAAAACCGTAAAAAACCGGATAAGTTATCATATAGCCAAGTCAGAAAAAATTGCTGAATATTCAGATAAAACACTGATACCGAAGTGGTTAGTGAACCGGTTCTGAGTTTTTTTTTTGAGAATTCTTAAAATCAGCTTCAGGAATCACCAAAATCCCTTCACTCTACCGGGACAATCACGGAAGCACTACGGAAACTCAGTTTTCGCAAAATGCCAGACAAAAGTGCCAAAAACCAGTAAAAATCCAAAAAACGAGCGAAAATCCCGTAGAAATCTACAAAAACTCGCTAAAAATCAACAAGGAACCTGTAAAAAGCAAATAAATATTCATAAAGTAATAAGAAAAGTCAAAAATAACTGTTAAATATTCAGATAACAAAGCGATTCCGAAGTGGTTGGAAAACCGATTCTGAGTTTTTTTTTTGGAATTTCCAAAATAGGCCTCAGGAGTCACAAAAATGCCCTTTCTCCCCTGGAACAAACCTAGAAGCAATACGGCAATTTCAGTGGTTGCATTAAAACGGCAACAGTCTATCCTCAAAAGTACATGCCAGCCAGAAGAGAGTTACAAACATACAAAAAAACAAATACATAAACAAACAACCGTACAAATGAAGCTAATAAAGCGGACGTCATATATCTTTCTACATAAGAAACCCCCACTTTGATTTTAACATTAACACTTCTTTCTTTATGCCAAGAACACATTCACTCACCTGCATCCGTACTGGTCGCCTGTATGGTGCCCACAACGCTGCCACGCACAACATCCTCTTTCACATAGAAATTATAACGCAATTTTTCAAATATTGGCGGCCGTTGTGTGGCATCAATGATGTTCACAAAAACAAAAGCATCTTGTTGCGTACGCAAACCACCGCCATCGCTGGCCGATACATTGAGTACATGCAGCGATTGTGTGCGTGCCGATAGCATATTTGGACGATTTAAAAATATTTCGCCTGTTGTGCGTTCAATGCGAAATAAACTGGCATCATTGCCACCAACAATACGATATGTGATGGTACCAAAACGTCCGGAATCGGGATCGGTGGCCGCCACTGTTACGATGGGTGTATTTTGGTCCGTTGCTGAGGCTGACTCCCGCAAAGAGACATTGTACTGATGGGGATAGAATATGGGTCGATTGTCGTTGATGTCGAGCAGCTGAATTTTGATCATAGCTGTTGTACTGAGGCCTCCTAAAAAAAATAGAAAAATAATTTTTTATTACTATTTTCAGACAAAATTAATATAAATTAATAAAAAAATTTTTGAAGTTTGAATTTAGTGTCATTTCAGACGAGGAAATGTTAGATGGCCTATTCTTGACTTTATAGAAGCTTTAGGAGGGAAAATAAATTACCGGTACTCGGTAATTTCATACTCTTCTCTCATGTATGTGCAGATATAGAAATAGAACCTACAGAAAACACATGAATTGCGGAAAAAAGTTTTTGCGTCTGAATAGAAAAACAAGTTTGGAAGAAAATTAGGAAAAAAATTGAGCCCTGTGTAATCTCACACCTATGAAAATTATTACAAATTAAAGTGCTGTCCACACCTGACATGAGAACACTAACTGAAACAGCATAATACTATTACTGTCAGGTGTAGACTGCAAATGTTATACTATGTTTTCACTACAAACGAAAACACTTGTTTTGAAGAAAACATACCGAAGTGTTTCCATTGATATATGAAGTTTTTTTAATTTCGAATTTTCGAAGTTAACTTGACGTTAGGTTATTTATAAAATTTAAAAAGCTAGTTTTTTAAAACTTGTTTCTGTTTCACTACAATGTACCACACAGACGAGGAAACATTAACGGAAACATGACGATATTTCTTTAATATTCCCTCGTCTGAAGCGATGTTTCTTGTTTTCGATTTCCAAAATATCAAAATTGTTGATATTTTGCATGTTTCCAAAATAATGTTCCGTGGTCCGTATTGATGTTTACTGTTTTTACTTCTTTGGTTCATTAAAGTAGACATGATGTGCATGGTTTTTAAGTAGCCTAGCAAAGAGAATAAAAAGCAAAGAAATAAAGTTTTTGGTTTTTACTCGTAATAGCTTTTATCCGTATAAGTTTTCAGGAAGGATTTTGTCAAATTGGGGCAGTTTCGTTTCAAATTAGGAGAGTTTCGTATAAGTAGGATAGTAAATAATGGATTTATGAATTAAAGGGTCATGTTAAAAAAATCGGATTCTGTTCTTAGACTGAATTTTTCTGCTCTTTTAAAGAATTTTCCTTAAAGATATATTCGTATATTATTTTAAAAATGAAAACAAAATTTCTTGGATTGTAGCTGAGCATTTTGCTTCTGCCGAATATATTTACTGGTGTATTGTAGTATGGAATAATTATATTAAAATTGGATTGTAAAGAAACATAGGTCAAGACTTCATTGTAATATGAATAACAAGGCAATACATCTGGTCCTAAAATTAAAAAAAAATAAAAAGACTATTGCGAGTCAAAACATATGCTGTTGCTTTTCTCAATTTATTTTGATTTTATACATTATTTTGTGGTGGAGAGCACTTAGGCCTTTAAGCGATGGTACCTTGAACTAGATCTACGGTATTATCATTGCCAACAAGAGCGCCAGAAAAACTGCTAAATAGTCTGTGTACGAGTGTACAATCGTATTTGCTGCTGAATAATATGAAACTTCTATAAGATGGTGGTTACCAAACTCCAGTCCATAAAAACTTTTATCCGCAATATACTTACGTAAATCTTAAAATGTTTTATTCTTATTTCTTTTCTGTTCTTTCGTGTATTATAAACATGTGCATGTAGAAACAAATCTTTGCTAAATGAATTAAAAATACATAAATAAAAAATGAAATAAAAATGTTTTTACTTTTACTTTCTGTTCTGTTACAGACTAATCTGTTAAAAACAGAATTCAATGTTAAGTCCCCGTCCATAGTATGAAACATTTGCTGCAAAACAATTCTAAATTCTCTTTTGAAACTGCATTCGTGTCCACACTGAAATTTTTCTTTGCAGTTTGCATGGCTTGAAGTACCGCCCTTCCTTATTCTTCTATTTAGTTTTTGACAGTTCTGGGCAAATGGAAAATATTTTTTTGTTTAAAATTAAAAGCATTCATTACATTTTTTCACATTAATTTGTTTATTATTTTGTGTAACGATTTGATTTTTAATATTAACAAAATTAGAAAAGTGTTTGCATATGGAATTTGTATTTGTAAATGATGCAAATAAAGAAATCAAATAATTTTTATTTTTTTTATTTTTATCTTGGACCAGTACTCAGGGAAAATAGATTATGAGAAGGACGTAAGGAGGAGTAATGTTTGTGAACTTAATACAGTATTTAAAATGTTGAAATTAAATTAGTTAAAACTGATCAGTGCCCAGTGTATATACCTTCGACACTGCTCAGACTAACAAAAATTAGTTCAACACTGCGCACACCGTGAGGTAATACTCGTAAAATATATAGGAGAAATATAAAAAAAAATTAATAATAACAATTATAAATAGCTTGTTTTCTATGTTTCCCAGCTATCTATATGTCGACATTTCATAGGAACTACCCTAATCATCAGTAGACTTTGGAAATTTTTGAAAGATATTCTCAAACATTCAACTTTATATCCCAGCAATTGGTATAAATGGTAGAAGCTAAAAATAGCGAATAAAAAACTTAATTGTTTGAATTAATAATAACAAATAGAAAAAACCAGACGGCAGTAAAAAATACAATAATAAAAAAAAACAAATGCACACATGATGCAAAGCAAAATTCTACCTATTCCGGCATACTTTCGTTTTTAACATTTTAATATTAAGTATACATAGGTATAGAAAACACGGACGACAATAAAAAACTCGTGTGTACAGAACAAAAACAAAACACTACTCCCTTTTTTCCTAAATAAAAAGAAATGTCAAATATAAATAGTTGTAGCTAAATGTAATTCGGAAAGTGTGAATGAGAAACTCAACATGTTTCCCTTCCCTTTTACTGTAACATCAACGAACTCTAAAGTTTTGCAGCAAATGTTTCATAGTATGGACGGGGACTAAGTGACGGCTAGATATGTGTATGTTTTATTTTTTTCAGATATGAAAACATTAGTTTTTTATTCAAATATATATAATTTTATTTTTCCAAAAGCTACAAAATTTGTTTCAATTAAAGGTTTTTAAAAGTTAATACATTTTTATCAATTAAACAACTGTGGATGATAAAAAGAATATTATTTTAGCGGGGGAAAAATTATATTTTGTACAAGAAGTGTCATAAACTCTGCAGATTGTGAGAAAGAAGTGGACTGGTTGATCACCATTTCTAATTAATAATGTGTTTCTTTTTTTGTTGGTTCACAAAAGATAATATTTATGTACATATTTTATTTTTCATTCCAATGTTTTCCTATTATTTATGCCCTACTGTAAAAAACAGCTGAATATTTTCAGGCAAAAAGTAATTGTAAAATATTTGCTACAGAAATGAACGTCACAGAACGGCAACAGAAAGTAAAAACTAATGAGGCCTTAATTCTGATTGTTTATTTATTTTTTTAATAACAAATGAAAATGCAATTTTTTCGAGTTTTTCAATCACATTGGATGAATAGCACAACGTTGTATTTCATATTATTGAATAAGAGCAGTGTTGTTTAGAATGTTTTCGAAGTGTTTTGCTCCAAAACACGTATATTGAGGTGTTTTGCTCTTTTCAAACATATATATGGGAAAACATGTTTCTACATGTTTTACGTAAAACACGTGTTTTCGAGTAAAACACCTATGTGGAAACACACTAATACTTGTATCTACCAATACTTCTTTTCAAAACTCTATTTTTTGTAAGGTTTTTTTTTTTAATTTAATGTAAAAACTCCTCTGTAAAGTTGTTGAGTAAAAACTTTTTTTTTACTCAATAATGGATGCCAAAAGGCTTTTCTCACTACTCTATACATATACTTGCACAAATTTCTACTCACCTCTGTCGGTTGCTATAACTGGAAACTCATACACCTGTTTCTTTTCGAAATCCAAATCGCTGGCAATACAAAGTTCTCCTGTGGCTGAGCGCACTTCAAACTCATTAAACATCTTTAGGCCCAACGTGCCCATGGTGTAATTAACCATGGCATTAACACCGCAATCTGGGTCATTGGCTGATACCTAAAAAACACAGAGAAAATACATAAATAAACAAAAAACATTACATTAGAAATTTGATAATAAAAAAATAGTTAATGGGCTTCTAGAGGGCCTGCAACTAAACATTTAAATAATCATAATTAACATTTGACTTTAAAAACTGTGTTTAAGATAATTGAATGTTTGTTAAAACTTTATATTTATATTTTTTATGCTTTTTGGTTGAAAATATTTAATTTGCTTAAATGTCAGTAAAAATACACAAAAAAAAAGAAAAAAATAAAAAATCGCCAACAAACAAACAAACAACTCCAACAATGTGTGTGATTTTGGTTTGAGATTAAAGTTTGTGCGCTAAAGTTTTGTAACATTTTGGCTGACCACGTATTAGCAATTTTAGTTTATTATTATATTTTTCAATTAAAATTCTTTATTTAACAAAAAAATTATGTAAAAAAAAAATAAAAATGAAAACAAAAAATCATGTTGGCCTACAAATTTTCAGTTGATAAAAGAAAAATATTTGCTTAGCGTTCCTTTTTCATTAGATTAGAATCGTAGAAAAAAACTTGCATCAGCTTAAGATAATTGGGGTTTTAATAAAGTTATTTACAAATTATTTAAAAATAAATATATATTATGAAACAACATAAGTTTATACTTTAGCTAAAATTTATTTATGGTTTATTAGATGATGAATTTAAATTGTACAAATTTTCTAATTAATTCTGTCAGTTTTTTTTTTCCAATTTTTAGCATCTGTTGTTTGTGTTTAAAAGGGTATTAATTTTAGAGTTACATAAGTTCAAATCAATATAAGTCAAAGGAATGGGTTTCTAGTATCACCAAACCAACTTAATGCTTTTTTTTCATAGAAAATGTTGTGACAGTTAAACAATAATTTAAAATGCTTTCAGCTAGGTGGCAGCCAAAGCTGCCGCATACACAGCGCAAGCTACAACATTAATCCTCATAAACTTTTTGAATCATTTGTGGTCGTATATCTCGCTTTTATTCTTTTTTAAGATAATAAAATTTGGTTTGCCTGCCGAGACTATTTGCTTTCTCAAACTCATCTAGAACAGCAGCGTTAATATCGCCAAGAATAGATACAATGGTTATGTATAGATCACATGTGGTAAAAATATGTAGATTGTGGAACGCTTCAATTCCATATAGTGGAAGAAATTTTGCAGCGAGTTTATCTAAATTTAAAAAGATGGTATTAGAGAATGTTTGAGGGAAAATTAGCATAGAATAACCCTTTTTGATAATATACCACTTAACGGGCCAAATAAACAAAAAAAGAAATGTGTATAACATTTCTTGGCAAACATGCGAAAATTTTAAGTTTGTACAAACATTTTGCGTTGTCTAAGGCGGTGTTTTCTTGTTTGCACAAATATTTGAATTAAAATTGAACGAAAATAAAAAAATGTTTGGTTTTTGCACAAATTTCGTGTCACACCGCTTTTATTATTTAGCGCAAAATTTAGTAATTTCAGTGAAAATTTTGTAGACTCAAGTCATAGAAGAAGAAGAAGCACACAAAGGTTTTCTTCTTAAAAAATTCAAAAGCGAAGGCAACCGAATTACAAGAAATAGGGACTTTTATACAAATTTAAAAAAAAAATTTTAAAGAGAAACGTTTCGATATCAAAAGACTATAGCAAACGAATTTTAATTAATAGAGGCTATAACATTATTGCAGAAAATTTAAAGGAGAAATGTTTTGAGACCAACAAACAAATGTTAATATAAACAATTTAAATTTTGCGGCCTTCATATGGCGAGCAAGAAGTGCTTAATTTGCGTTTGCACAACACGATTTATGTTTGCGTGGCTTGTGTGCAAACATTAAGCGTGTTTTTGTCAAACGGTTTGCGTAGTTTATTTGGCCCTTTAGAAGTATCAAAGTTTGTGCTTGTTGGGTGGTGCAGTTTTGTTCTACTAAGAGCCAATTTTCACGATGATTTAAAGCCATGTCTAAAAGGTATGTTTTTTCTTTTGTACTGAAAATTTTTTAAAATTAAAAAAGCCATGTTTTCTGTTTTTCAAGTTTTTTTCTCTAATTTCTTTTTGACTCGTTTGTTATTTTTTTAATTGTTTTATTTTCATTCGACTGCCAAGGTAACCACATCCATACTACCAAAAGGGTAAAAAGAGACAAACGATTTTTTTAACGACAACAATTGAAAAAACGACATGACTTAAAAATCATAGTAAAAATGTAACGTGATTTTGGTAGAAGCTTTAAAAGAGTATTATAAAAAAAGGCATGGCTTTAAATCACCGTATAAATCAGCCCTAAGATACCTATTTTGCAACACATGATATTTGTTATGATATTTTTCTTATTATAGTTATAATGTAATTAACATATAAAAGAGGAATTTTCTAAGTACGTAACAAGGTATGTCAGTAAACTGGAACTTCATCCAAACCCTCTTGCGCGTAATATACTTCATTTTGGCGGCCACACTCGGCTTAGAA
Source organism: Thecocarcelia acutangulata (assembly GCA_914767995.1). NCBI lineage: Eukaryota > Metazoa > Arthropoda > Insecta > Diptera > Tachinidae > Thecocarcelia > Thecocarcelia acutangulata. The sequence continues at coordinate 95,546,444 of OU612097.1, read as the reverse complement.
TAAGGGATACCACTGCCGCCATCAGATTGTTCAATAGGTGATTTTACCGAAATAGCTCTCGCATAATAAAACTTTTGGTCTGGCATTGGCCGGACTTAAGAAAAATCACATTTTTTAATTTTAAATCACATTTTTTAATATTAAATTTAGTATTAAGATTTAAATACTTATTGTTAGTTCATTTTGAAGATTCAAAAAAAAAAAAAAAATGCTTAAAAAAAAATTATGGTTATAATTACCAAATTTCTTACATATTGGAAGAAAAAAAATCTCAAATTTCTGTAAATGAAACCCCAGTTAGTGTAACCGCTTGCTATGCAAAAAATATTTGCCTAGTCTGAACACAGCTTAAGATATTCTTAATTTCGTTCTTATATCACCTTCCCTTCTTTTTTTTTTGTCTTGCAGCTGCTGCCCGTGTTATACTTGAACAATGATTGCCACTTTTCAAATATCAAATGTTTGAAAATGTAATTATTAAATTGTATAGTTGTTAACTTGTGTTTAACTGCCTTCTTATTTCTTTTTTTTTTCTGCTATTTTTGCTTCATAAAAATGTTTTTCTTTATGCGCGGTTTGCTGTTAAACATTTGCAAACTTACATTTTCATTTAAAATTCCAAACACACACAATGAAGGGGTTGGGATTTATTTTGAATAAATACGAAACAAATGGCAGCTTAATTTAGTATTTTTAAAGTTTTATTTCTTTTTTTATTTTATATGTTTTTCTGATTACAAATGAAGTTGTCAAAATATTTAACAGGCAAAATAATTGTGCGCACACCAACAGCAATAGACAGCAATTTCGAATGCAACAAAAGTTTGCCTTTTATAGTTTTTGTTGTTGCTGTTCTTGTTGTTGCTGGCTAAAATGATTAACAAATCGGAAAAAAATATTGTGTAATTTATTTTAATTACTAGGAATAAATAATAATAAATGAAGTACAATATTAAAAATTTGTTGCAAATTGATTTAACAATTTGTCTGGTTTGGACATTAGCATAAGCGAAAATTTATAAAGAACTGAATTGGGATGATAGTGGTGGGTATTGATAGAATCATATCAAATGGAAATAATAGTTAATATAGCTAAACAAAACTAAAAAAACACGCTGCAATTTGGAAGTAAAAAGGTAGAAATAATTGATACCAATAAACAATTTTAAACAGCTCGTTTTCCATGTTTCCCAGCTATCTATATATCGACATTTCATAAGAGATAACCTAGTCATCAGTTAGAATTTTTTTTTAAATTGTTAAAAATGTTAGAAGCTAATGTAGCGAATATAAATTAAATTGGTTGAATATTAATTTGTTAAATTTTTGTTGAACTTGATAATTTTTTAAATTAAAAATTTTTTGTATGTAAATCATTAATGAGTGAACTTTTTTAGTTACATACATATGTACGAGATTAACTAGTTGTGAGTTCGAGTCCAACTACAGTCAAGAAGAAGGATTATTTTTAATTATAACAATAATTGCTGTGAAACAATAAGACCAAAGTAGTCGCTACACTACTCATCAGCACCCACTGGGATTTGAACTCGGGACATGACGTATCATGATCTACTGCTTTAACCACTAAGCCACCGAGCATTTAATTATTTTCTATCTATATTCATCTCATATTGAATCACATACGCATTTTTGTTAATTGACCGCATTGTTTCAGAACTAGCCGTATTTATTTTTTATTCATTAACATACATATTTTTGTATTTTACTATTCTCCATACCCAGAGATGTAAATATTAATTTGTTAAATTTTTGTTGAACTTGATAATCTTTTTAAATTAAAAATTTTTTGGTTTGTACATATGTACATCAGGTTTTAGTTCAAGTTTTTCCTTTCTTAAGTTTCTTTCTTAAGAAGGATTTTTTACAATACAAATTTGCTGTGATCAATAAATTGGTTGAATTTTTGTTCTCTGCTTTTCAATACTTTCAAAAAACAAATCGTAGCAACCAACGGTTGTTCATTTGTTTGAAAGGTGTAAAGAAATGTTAGAGCCGTTTATAAATGAAAAAGCTTGTTTTTTGTGTTTTGACAGATATTATTAGAGCATTTTTCTTTTTAAACTCTCAACAATTTATTTAGATTGTTGTGGATATAAAGTTGAATGTTTGAGAATATCTTTCAAAAATTTCCAAAATCTGTTAGTTAGGGTAGCTGATGGTTAGGGTAGCTCCTATGAAATGTCGAAATATAGATAGTTGGGCATCAAGGAAAACCAGCTATTTATAATTTTTTATTGGATTCAATGTTAGAAGCTAATATAGCGAATAAAAAACTTAATTGTTAGGTAGAAATAATTTTAAAAATAAGTTTTTTAAGTTGAATAGTGAACGAAAAATTCTAGTATTATTGTGAAAAAAAGTATTGAGCGCTTGATATATGAATAATATGGCACAAAGCGCACCATACTTTTTTCACACGTACACTATTGAGCTTCAAAAGCTTATTTTTAATATTATTCTTTATGTTTTAGGTCAATATTAAAGTAAGTTTTTTCGACCTGTTATTATTTTTTTACTGTTTAGTTTGAAGTGCTATGAAAACATGTATTAGTATGTATATGAGTAATAATGTTCCTGTCTTCCTATAAATAATTACTTATACGATATGGGTTGCGACAGTTACAAACACACAAATGAAGCTAAGATAAACGTGTTAATATTGGAAGAATACAAACAATTCGTCTTAAAAATAAGTATTTATATGTTTCATCTAGCGTTGCACAAGTCAGTCATCTTGGACCGCTTCCATTTTCGTTGCTTCTAAATAAATTTGCCAACGTCATACGTGTTGATGTACGTCGATGATGTGAAAGTTGTTTAATCTTTAAATAATTTCGCTAATCACTATCAACTTCAACGTGATCTCAATAACTTCTTTGTATGGTGTAAGGACAATATGATGGAATTGAATCTAAAAAAATGTAAGCGCATGTGAGTTTCTACAAGGTAGGCCAAAAGAAATTAGCCGATGTTGTTTGGCTCTAATTTTTTTTCCAAATAAAAAACGATTGCGTTTTTTCACTATGGTTACTTGAATCTTTAGAAGTTTATTGGTCAATTCGAGAAGATGATATTGGCCAAATAGGCACTGCCAGTTATTCAGCTACTAAAAACTGGAAGAAAAAAATTTAAGAGCGGACAAACTCGACAAAGTGTCCCAAATTCCGCAAAAACATACCAAATTGGTTAAAATCAAGAGAAAATTTGTAAAAATAAAATAAAAACCCCTGGTAAAAACGGCAAAACTGGATAATAACGCGTATAGCCAGGTGCAAAATGACCAACAAAAATTCAAATACTCATTTCAGGGTAAAAACGCATAATGTATATAAAAACCAGCTCTGGAGCAGTCCGTGAGCAAATTCCCCGTTTTTTGATAATTCCCAAAATTACGTTTAAAAATCTCCAAAATCCCCTTACTTCCCCGAAATACAGCCAGAATTTAATTCCAAGATTTTAAATGTTGCAATAGAGTTTATTTTCGTGTTGTTATTGTTAAAGTTAAACCTCCACGAACACCACTCCCTTTTTCCTCCTCATCATAACCTATTTTCTTAGTTCCAGTACAATGCGCTTAATATAGGAGTCAGGGGTCATCTCCTGAGTACTTGTCCAAGATATAAATAAAAAATAAATAAAACAGAATCAATATAGCTACTTCAATATCAACACTAGAGCGGCAACATTCTTTTTCTATAGCGGAATATCAAATTCCTCAAAAATATACACAGTATATAACAGAGCTTGCGAAAGTTACAAATTTACAAACTAACAAATATATAAGCGAAGCTAATATAAGAGTGTATATTTAGCCACTTAACCCAGCAGAAATCGTTGAAAAGTACTACTGCGATGCACAAAAAATGCACAAGCTCGGCAAAATATAAAAACCCTGAAAAACAATAGTGAAACCCGGTGAAAACCCGTTATAAAACGACAAAAATGAGAATGAATCATAAAAAGCTGGATAATTACTCGTACATCCAGATCCAAAATGAGCATAGAAAAATGAGCATAGAATAGATGCACGTTGTACGGCAATAATGTGCACCTATATGCCGATTCCGAGTTTTTTGGGAGTTCCCAAATTGATTTCTAAAGAATCCCGGAAGTTACACGGCAACTTAAATTTTCCCACTATAGCGGCAACACTGTTTTTTTATAGTGAAATATGAAATTACTCAAAACTACACACTATAAATAGTGCGAGAGCTACAAATATACAAACAAACAAACAAACAAGCATACTAGTGAAGTTAATACCCAGTTGTCCAAGTTAGTGTCGACGACATTTATTCTCGATGATGTCCTCAAGAATTCTCTTGATTTGTCTGCCACCTATATAAACAAAATTAACACAAGCATAATGACGAAATATTCTAGTCTGTTGTATTCACTTTAACGAGGAATAAAACAAAACATAGTAAACGAGAAGTGCATGCAAATTGTCGTGCTTAAAATGTATTAACGACAACATGCGAAACATTATCTGCTACTTTGTCGTGTTTGGAGTGTAACTTACAAAAAGATGGACTGCGAAAGGGATTTGCCGTCCTTTTTTATGAATTCCAACAAAATGTTTGTCTATATCTTTTTTTATTTTAAGAGCAGAGGAAAAAATGAAGAAATTATATATGTCAAAGAACTAATTTACCGCCTGTATTAAATTGCAAAAATACATTAAAAAACTGTAATCTAAAAATAACTTTAATCTAAGTTGATTTTCTAATAATTAAAAAACCAAAAGGTAAGTTTGAATTAGTTTGCTCTTGTTAGAAAACTTGAACCGATTAATTTTAAGTAAGATTGGTTTAGATAGTTTTGTCGTTATAATTGTCATTAAAGACAACTTTGATAAAACTGTCGTTAAACTGGTCGTTGATGTCAATTTCGTTGATATAGTCATTGTAATTTTGGTCAACGACTATATAGATAAAAATGTTTTTCTTATTTTCGTGCACGAACAAAGTGCTCTTTGTTCGAAAAACTCGTCAGAAAATTGCCTGGGATGTCGTCTAATATATACGACAGGTCTGGCTCTCGCTTTCGACGACGCATGCACGACATGGCTACCTGGGTATAAGTGTGCTAATATATAATACAAATTTGGGGGATTCAAACGGTGTCATATCAAGCATAATGTCATAATATTTTATTGTATGCTTCGAACAAAAAAGTCAGAAATTACTCATAATCGGACTTTTTAGCGCGAGGTGGCCGTAACTAAACGTCAAACATCTCAGCTGACTCAAATTTTAAATAATTTATGTCAGAATGTTCACAGTATTCATATTTTTTCATACTAATATTTTAAGACTTCTGACTTTATGACAACGCTTTGAATACCGTAATTATGTATACCAGCTTTTGCCCGGAACTTAAGATGTATTGTTATTAAATAGGTATAGTTTTAGCTTTATGACAAAATTGACAAAGTTTCATACAAACTTTCATCTCCTATTTTAATTAATAAATATCTTTCCTTAGCGAATGCCTACGTCATAACATCTATCTGCATGTTTTGGTTTGGACTGTACGTTAATAGATCACTTTATCAGTCAGTCAGTCACCTTTGAGTTATATATATTTTGACAGATAGATATTCGCAAAAAATTTTAAATAAATGCCAAATAAAATTAAATGAGAATTTCTAACGGATATAACAAAAAAATTAACGCATGTTCGCAATATAGACGTTAATTTTTTATAAAATTGTTTCTTAGATGTAATACACGGTCTACAGAAACTCATTGTTATTTTTTATACACAATACGAGTAAAGTAAACGAGTTCAACTGTTAGAAATTTTTATTAAACCAGCCAATGCAAGTATTCTCAATACATAATAAATAATCTCTTTAACATTAAATATTTTTTGTATAGATTCTCTTCAAGCGTTAATATTTTTAATTATTTAATTTTTCTTTTTTACAGGTAAGACAAATTGGAATTTTCTTATCCCCTGCCGTTTCTTCACTCACGACATGAATGGATTAACCATCAATCAAACAGCTCATACACAAACTCTTTGTCCATACCATACATACATATATACATACTCGTATTCACAGTGATTGACATGTAACATTTTACATAAAAGATACACAGCAACACAAGAATTCAAACAACCATCATGTGTCAAAAGATGTATCATAATGTTGCAACATAATACTCCATCATCGAGAAAATATGTTTGTTGGTGGTATTCGTAAAAGAAATCAGTTGAACGAAAGTTGCCTTATGAAGAAAAAAAGAAATTGCTTTCTTAAGAGAGAAATCAAAAATTTATAAAGTGTTGATTTTGGTTTAGTTTTTACATACACACATGTAAATAAAAATTGAAAGAGTTAAGAACATTTGAGGAGCAATAATTATGCAAAATATCTAAAGTTTTGCACAAGGTTTAAAAGGTGTTGTTATTTGAAAATTAATGGAAAAGGGAAAATTCGTGTTAATGAGTAAAAAGTAAATGCCCAAATCTGGCTGGTAGATTTGTCCACTTGGAGAATAATAACGAGTGATTTTTTGCTATTATCTTTTTGGCAACACTAGTTTTGACAGCTCACGCACGTTTTGTATCTTGTGTCACTGTCAAACATCTTCAGTTTGGTCTATAATTTAATCATGAATCGTCTTACAAACGAACAACGCTTGCAAATTATTGAATTTTATTACCAAAATGCGTGCTCTGTTAAGAAAGTTCATCGCGCGCTTCTTCCATTTTATGGTCAGTTTAATCGACCTACTGAGGCTTCTATTCGGGCTATTGTAAAAAAATGTCGCACCAAATTTACATTGTTGGACATTAAACCACCAACACGCTTACGTAGAGTGCGAAATGAAGAAAATATCGCAGCCGTATCGGCCAGTGTTGGTGATGACCGTGAATTATCGATTCGGCGCCGTTCGCAGCAATTGGGCCTCTGTTACTCCACTACGTGGAAAATTTTGCGGAAGGATTTGGGTGTGAAGCCTTATAAGATACAGCTGGTGCAAGAATTGAAGCCAAACGACCTACCACAACGCCAAATTTTTGGTGAATGGGCTCTTGAAAAGTTAGATGAAGATCCACTTTTTTATCGAAGAATTGTGTTCATTTCTGGTTGAATGGATACGTGAACAAGCAAAACTGCCATATTTGGAGTGAAGAGCAGCCAGAAGCATTGCAAGAGCTATCAATGCATCCACAAAAAACAACCGTTTGGTGCGGATTATGGGCTGGCGGCATCATTGGGCCGTATTTCTTCAAAGATGATGCGAATCACAACGTTACTGTGAATGGTGAGCGCTACCGTGCGATGATAACAAACTTTTTTTTTTGCCCAAAATGGAAGAGCTTGACTTGCATGACATGTGGTTTCAACAAGACGGTGCCACATGCCACACAGCACGCGAAACAATGGACCAATTGAGAGGCGAGTTCGGTGAACAGTTTATTTCACGCTTGGGACCAGTCAATTGGCCGCCAAGATCGTGCGATTTAAAGCCTCTAGACTATTTTTTGTGAGGCTATGTTAAGGCTAATGTCTATAGCGACAAGCCTGCTTTGATTGACGCACTGGAAGCCAACATTGCCAACATTATTCGTGAGATACCGGCCGAAATATTGGAAAGAGTATGCCAAAATTGGACTAAGCGGATGGACCATTTGAGGCGCAGCCGCGGCCAACATTTGCATGAAATAATCTTGAAACATTAAATTATATCGACCCAACCAACTATCGATCCAAATAAATATTTCATGCATTTTTCTGAATTTTATGTGTTTTTTTTTAAATTTCCGATAGTTCTTATAAAATCACCCATTATTTAAATATACAGCCATGTCACAGAGCTTAATTTCGTTCGGAAACAGAATTGTATTCTTTTTTACTTCTTAAAAAACGAAGAACTAAAAGACTTTTCGGAATGAAATCATTTCTAATTGCAAGAATGAAACTAGTATTATCTTGTAGAATTCATTTCATTCCGAAAAAATTATAGATTTTACTTTTTTGAAGAATTAAAAAACCGACTCAATTCCACTTCCGAACGGAAGTGAATTCTGTGACATGGCCGATAACAAGTTTTTCTAATCATATATTTGTTGCTTCCTCGCGTACACTAAATTTGAATATATATATATATATATATATATATATATATATATATATATATATATATATATATATATATATATATATATATATATATATATATATATATATATATATATATATATATATATATATATATATATATATATATATATATATATATATATATATATATATATATTTTGTTGACTTTATTTTGACGAGTTTAAAATTTTTTAGCACTGAAGAATGGTTATAAGCAGAACATTTCAAACATATTTATTTTCATTGTTTTCACACAATGAGGAAAACCGAATCAAATACTTTTAAAAGTACAAAGAGCTCAAACGAAACAATTGACTTTTTGTTTGCTCATCAATGACGTAGATCTGAGAACAAAACAAAACGAGAAATGAAAAAAGCCTAGAAAACAGTAGTCCCCGGTAAAAAACCATTATAAATCGACAAAAATGGCCATGACCCATAAAAAACCGTACATCCATTTCCAAAATGACCATAGTATAGATGCACCTTGTATGGCAATAATGCGCACCTATATGGCGATTTCGAGTTTTTTGAGAGTTCCCAAAATCGATTTCTAAAAAATCCCAGAAGTTATACGGCAGCTTAAATTTTCCCACTAGAGCGGCAACACTGTTTTTATAGCGAAATATTACTATTTTAATTGAAAATGTGTAAAATTCTTTTAACTTTTTATTGAAATAAAAAGAAAACATATTAAATTTTAATTGTGAATAATTTTATTGCCTTTTGCGAGTTCAGTTTTAGCGAATTCAATCAGTTCACTTCAATATATACATGCGAGTTGAAGTCGCCAATTTTAAGCGATATGCGTTTTCCAGAACACCTATTTGGCGATTTCAAATCGCAAAACCATATTTCTTGCGTTATACGTTTCTCAGAACACCTATTTGGCGTTTTCAAATCAAAAACGCTAAAGTTAAGCGATTTGCGCTCTCAGAACAGGCCTGGCAGATAAATGTATATATTAATATTTCTAATTATATATTATTTTTAAATAAATTATAATTTATTTAAATTGCTGTTAATTGTAAAAATTGTTCACACTTGTAGGTATATTTTCTAGTGATGGTAGGAATTTAAAAAAAAAATTTTAACTTTCTTAGTGACGATCGAAAGATGTTAAGTCCAGCAAAATGAGAAACGAACATCTTGTAAAGATGTTGAGTTTTTTTCATATAGACTTTATATAGGCAGATGTTAACATCTAGTCAAAATGATGAAGATGTAAGTGTAGATACACTATAAAAAACTTTTGAGGAATAAAAATTAGAAAAATTTGACATTTAAAGCCAGTTTACCAATTTCGAAAGAAAATGATTGCGAAAGAAAGCTAGTCACTCACATTCGAATCCATTTGGGGTTTTCTATCTCACTAAAATTCTTTCGCATATTCTTTTGTATTTTCATTGAGTTTTGACAGATCGTTTGCATAAAAAAAAGTAAGACGAACCCAAATCAATTTTCTTTCGCTTAGATTGCGAACGCAAGCACGCTGTCGAGATTGATAAACTGGCTGTTTACTGTCAATTTTAAAGAAAACTTTGAAAGGGAAATCTTCTATAAACTTCTTTGAAAATCAGCCTTTCAAAACAGAGTCCTGATAAAAAATTTAAATTTCGCTTAAAAAGTACTTTTCTAACAAGAAAATCTCAAAACTCTAATTTTGTATGAATATTTTTTTATTGCTTCTTAAGACAAAATAGAAATCTTGCTGTCGTTCAGCAAAATGTTACCAATTTCTTTAAGACCTTGTAATACGTTAATTGTTTATTTAGCTAAACAAACAAGCCATCTGCTTAAGTGTCACTATAACGGTTTTATAAAACGTTTGTTTAGAAAGTAAGCCACTATTAAATTAGCTACTCCCTTTTTTCTCTTATTAACTAGCAATTTAGTCGGTCAAAGTCAAATTTGTACTAATGTTACAACCTTTCTGCAAGTATCAAAATCATTATGCCAAGTTAGTAGAATAAAACATTTTCAGGCTGTCAAGATATTTCAAATTAAAATACATATCTGTTCCAAATCCCTGCAACCAAAAGATATATTCATATATAAAAATATACACATATGTATGTATATTGCATATATCTGTAACAAATGTCCTCCTCACATCTTATTTTTAGTTTTTTTCTTTTAAGTTTTATTTGAACTCATTTTGCCAACTGAAGCAAAAAAAAAAAAAAAATTTGTAAAATCAACTGAATGCCACAACAAATGAAATAGTGGGCGTCCGTTCAAATTTTAAAAAACATTATTTTCAACAAAAAAAAATTTTTTTTTTTAAATTCAACTTCTTTTATTTAAAATTGTAAAAAAGGAGAAAAAAACAGCAGATTTTAAATTTTGAACAAACAAACATAAAATCAACATAAAAAACAGACAGCAATTTAAATGCTGTTGACAGATAATGTGGCCAACTGAGACAATATGTGTAAGATCATATGTGTATGTGTGTGTGTGTGTGTTTAGGTTTGTATGTATGAAAGATTGTTGGTGCTGGCTGGTGACGAAGATAAAATTTTTGCACATTTTCAAATTTACCAAAACAAAACCATCAGCAACAACAACAACAAGAACAACAACATTACTAACAAATTTAAATTAAAATAAGAAGTTAACACAACAGCTTAAAAATGTTGAAGACGAAGTAGAAAAATAAAACTTTATGTGTGTTAAAGGTTTAAAACGTTTAAGTTTAATGAAAGTCTTTAAACTCCTGCTGTTTCCTTGCTTCTTCTTCTTCTTTCTTTTTATTTTGTTTTTGTTGGGTTATTGTTGTATTTGCTTCATTTTTTTATTTGTTAGTATGCTGCTTAGTTGCCCGAGTGCTGGAAAGGCTTAAGTGTTTATTTCTGCTGTTGTGGTTGGTTGCATCATGATCTTAGGTTACCACAAAAGGGTAATTAGCCCAAAATCATTTCATTTGATTTGAGTGGGGTTTAGCATAAACCAGCAACAACTACTACAATCGTTTTAAGGAAAAAAAAAAAGGAGAGAAAAATTAACAATGAAAGATTTGACAATTAAACAATTGCTGGTGGTTGATTTTCGTTTACTATTTATATTTGCTTAAACTGCCCCGGGGAAGATGCCAAAACGAAAATTTAAAAGGATTCTTTAGCAAAATATTAAAAAAAAGTATATGATAGAAAGCTGTTAACAACTGGAAAAAAGCCTTTCAAATAGTTATTTGTAAAAAATTGGATTTTAGAAAAAGTGCTAAGATGCAAAAAATATTTTTGTATTTATTACAGAAAAATAATTTCTTAAGTAAATTATTTCATAAAGTTCCTCTTAAGAAATTTGGTTAAAAAGAAATGGTCACATGCATAAAAATTAAAATGAATTTGAAATGAGTTTTAGTTCAAAGATTCCATACAAAATTTTGTTAACGAGCAACTCGTCTAGAAAATTTGTATGAATGTTACTCAATTTTTTGAGTGATTTCCATATAAAAATTTTTAGACGAGTGCTCATCTTTGTTCTATGAACAGCACATAAAACTCATTTAAAATACAGTTTTTTATGAGTATGGGAGTAAATGTTTACAAAAAGAGTTAAAAAATAACTTTTGAAATATGTCAAACAAACCCACCAAAAAATCAATTTTAACCAGAACTTACCCTTTCAAACAAATATGTTTAAAAGAATTATATTCAAAATGAGTACCTCCCAAAAATTCCTTCTTTAAAAAACGCACGTTTTAAAAAAGTACTGTTTAAAACAAATCTTTTAAAATAGTATTATTTAAAAATGTACTATTTAAAAAAGTACCTTTTAAAAAGTACCTTTTAAAAAATTATCTCTAAAAATTTATCTTTTAAAAAAGTACCTTTTAATATAAATACCTTTTAAAAAAGTACATTTAAGAAAATATTTTTTAAAAAAGTATCTTCGAAAACAGTACCTTCGAAAAAAGTACCTTTTATAATAGCACCTTTTAAAAAGTTCTTTTGAAGACAGTACCTATTGAAAAAGTACCTCTTAAAAAAGTAGCTTTTGAAATAGTAGATACCTTTTAAAAAGGTAGCTTTCAAAAACTAACCTTTTATAAATGAACCTTTTAAAAAAGTACCTTTTTAAACATTAAGCACTTTTAAATTAAGTACCTTTTAGAAAAATACGTTTTATAGAAGGGCCTTTAAAAAAATTCCTCATAGAAAAGTGCCTTATAAAACAGTATCTATTAAATGACCACCTTCTAAAAAATTACATATTAAAAAAGTATCTCTTAAAAAGCATTTGTTAAAATGTACCTTTAAAAAAGTACCTTTTAAAGAAGTGCCCTTTCAAAAAATACCTCTTCAAATAATACCTTTTAAAAACTGCCATTTTAAAAAGTACCTCTTCAAATAGTACCTTTTAAGAAAGTACCTTTTAAGAAAGAACCTTTTAAGAAAATATCGTTTAAGAAAATAACTTTTAAGAAACTACCTTTTAAGAAAGAACCTTTTAAGAAAGTATCGTTTAAGAAAATAACTTTTAAGAAACTACCTTTTAAAAAAGTACCTCTTAAGAAAGTACCTTTTAAGAAAGTACCTTTTAAGAAAATACCTTTTAAGAAAGTACCTTTTAAAAAAGTACCTTTTAAGAAAGCACCTTTTAAGAAACTACCTTTTAAGAACGTACCGTGTAAGAAAATACCTTTTAAGAAAATACTTTTTAAGAAAGTACCTTTTTAAAAAAGTACCTTTTAAGTAAGTACCTTTTAAGAAAGTACCTTTTAAGAAAGTACCTTTTAAGAAAGTACCTTTTAAGAAAGTACCTTTTAAGAAAGTACCTTTTAAGAAAGTACCTTTTAAGAAAGTACCTTTTAAGAAAGTACTTTTTAAGAAAGTACCTTTTAAGAAAGTACCTTTTAAGAAAGTACCTTTTAAGAAAGTACCTTTTAAGAAAGTACCTTTTGAATAAGGTACCTTTAAAAAAAGCTTTTAAAAAGTACCTATAAAAAAGTACCTATTAAAACAGTACCTTTTAAAGAAGCAACTTGCAAAAACTGCATTTTAAAAGGTACCTATTAAAAAAGTAGCTTTTAAACATTTTAAGAGGGTAGCTTTTAAAAAGGTACCTATTAAAAAAGTAGCTGTTAAACTTATACCTTTTAAGACAGTAGCTTTTAAAAAAGTACATTTTAAATAAGTATCTTTTCAAAAAGCACCTTTTAAAAAAGAAAGTAAGCTTTATAAAAGTATCTATTAAAAAAGAATTTTTAAAAATGTTCCTTTTAATAAAATTCCTTTTAAAAGATACCTTTCAAAAAAGTATCGTTTCAAAAGGTACCTTTCAAAAAGACCTGTTCAAAAAATATCTTTTAAAAAAGCACCTTTTAAAAAAGTACCTTTTAAAAAAGTACCTTGTGAAAAAGTACCTTTTAAAAAATTATTTTTTAAAATAGTAGACATTTTAAAAAAGCAGCTTTCAAATGTACCTTTTAAAAAAGTACCTTTTAAAGAATCACCTTTAAGGCGAACCTATTAAAAAAAATATCTTTAAAAAATTGCATTTAAAGAAGGGCCTTTAAAAAAGTTAAGCATAGGAAAATGAAAATGACATATTAAAAAGGTCTTTGAAAAAAATGTTAAAAACAGAGCTTTTAAATATGTAACTTTTATAAAGTACCTTTTAAAAACGTTTCTTTCAAAAGAGTATCTTTTAAAAAAGTACCTTTTAAAAAATTACCTTTTAAAAAATTATCTTTTAAAAACTTACGTTTAAAAAATGTACCTGTTAAAAAAGCACCTTTTGAAGAACTACTTCTTAAAAATGTACCTCTAAAAAACTCCTTTTTAAATAGTGCCTTTTAAAAAGTACCTTTTAAAAATGTAGCTTTTAAAAATTACTTTTACCTGCTAAAAAACTACCTTTTAAAAAATTACATTTTAAAATACATATAACGTTTGAAAAGAGTATTTTAAAAACCTACTTACTAAAAAAGGAGCTTTTGTAAAAACATTTCATATAAACTAATGTTTGGAAAAACGTACTTTTAAAAAAAGCGCCCTTGAAAAAATATGTTTATAAAAAAGTGTTTTGTTTTTGTTAAAAAAAAAAACATCTTCTCTGAAAACTGTTTAAAAAAAGTAATTTATTTAAGAGGTAATTTCTCAAAATAGCACTTTTTCAACAAAGAGTACTTGCTAAGTAAAATATCTGTTGCCATAGTGCTTTTAAAAAACACATTTCTTTTTAGAAATAATATTTGAAAAAAGTATATTTAAAAAAAAATACCTTCACCTGCATTTATCATTTCTTAAAAAAAAAATTAAATTAAAATAAAATTGGGTAAAACTCCACTCTTGAAGAGCTATAACTTTTCACTTTAATGCTGTTCACTTATTTATATGTGAACGTCTATTGGCTAACCTTCCCTTGTTAAAATTGTACTAAAAAACTGAATAGTTTTAATTGATTGAATTTTAAATGTTTTTGATGTTATACAATAGTTTTAAATTAAAATGATTAGATTTGGCAACAGAAAGTTTAAATGAAAAGCAACAAAAACATTAGAAATGGAAAAATAGATAATGTTGGCGAAATTTGTGAGCTTAAAGACTTTTCCGCTCATGGTGTTACAAAATATTCAAATGAAAGCCAGTGGCAGGAAAATAGACTGACTTCCTTATCGCACAAGAGTTTTCAAGAACACTAACACTTGTCTATAAATACTCTTAAATAATAACAGCCGAATGCTGCTGCCGTGCCAGACCGACATCATTAATTATTAAGAAAAGTTTATTTTTTTATGCATCTAAAGCACATTTTATTAATGATTAACACCTTTAAAATATTTTATGAAAAAAAAAAACGAAAGATGTTTCTACGTGGGCTGTGAACTGTTGCTTATTTGCTGGTGCTCTTATTAAAGAAATGCCAGACACAACTGAAAATTATCTCTGCAAACTGCTGCTTAAAGTCTCTTACTGTTTTGCATTGTTACTCGAATTATTGCACTTTACTTTTTTTTTCTTTTTGCTTTTTTGAAGGCAGCATTAAAATGCGGCAAATGTTTAACATTTAAATGTGTCTGCAGTGCTGCGCGTTTGGCAAATGAATCGTCTTT
Source organism: Thecocarcelia acutangulata (assembly GCA_914767995.1). Lineage (NCBI taxonomy): Eukaryota > Metazoa > Arthropoda > Insecta > Diptera > Tachinidae > Thecocarcelia > Thecocarcelia acutangulata. The sequence continues at coordinate 95,531,238 of OU612097.1, read as the reverse complement.
AAATTTGCCGTTTCTTTTGGCGTTCTCTTATCAAACAAACCGTTTGTGATAAAGTTTGACGTGTTGGCTGTTTAATAATGAAAAATGTAACTGCACAGACTCTTCCTGTCATAAGAAATGAAAAATTCATGGGACATACAAACATATTCTATAAAGACAAGTATACATATGTACAGGTATTAATGAACACTATTAATAATGAGGTCTGGTTTGCTTGTGCTAAGGATTTAAGAAATTAAAATTGAAGTTTATTTTGAAGAAGTTTAATAGAAAAGTATTTAGTAAAATAGTGTATAATATATTATTAATTAATAATTAAAATTTTTTACTTATGTTAGTTTCCGGCGGATATTTTAAATATCTAATTAAGAATGAGAATTATGCAAAATTTATTGTTGGCACTGGTTTTAACCCATTTGAGGCCGCTGTATTCAATTGAGTACCGGCAAACATTAAGCGACGAATCTAAAATTGTTGAAGTTTTTCTGATGTTTTTTAAATGTTGAATTTAATCTTTATTAATTATAATAAAAAAATCTTACGACATAACCACAAAAAAAAAAAAATAAATAATTTTTAAGAGGTATCAAATCACGTGTTAAAGAATTGTTTTAAAGAGACATCTATCAGCCATGTCACAAAGCTCAATTTCGTTCGGAAACGGAATTGAATTATATTTTTAATTCTTCAAAAACCGAAAATCTAAAAAACTTTTCGGAATGAAATCATTTCTAATTGCAAGAATGAAACTAGTATTATCTTATAGAATTGATTTCATTCCGAAAAAGTTTTAAATTTTATTTTTTTTGAAGAATTAAAAAACCGATTCGATTCCATTCTCCGAACACATAAGTAGATTACAGAGGATTTCTAGATAGCAAGCAAATGCTGCAACCTCATTTGTATTGAGCATGGCCGCAACATAAATGCATTTCCGTATGAGTTTATTTCTTTCTGTGTTGCCAATTTAAAGTTTTTCATTTCATTAAATTTCGTGCAACGAGTCCTATTTATGTCAACCTTTCAGGAAAAAAGTTCTATTCCATGAAAATACTTTAAAAGCTAAAAAAAAATATTTAAATAAGTTAAAATTATAATAATTGAGTTTTTTATTCACTATACTAGCTTCTAACATTGATACCAATAAAAAATTATAAATAGCTTGTTTTCTATGTTTCTATCTATATGTCGACATTTCATAGGAGCTACCCTAACCATCAGTAGACTTTGGAAGCTTATGAAAGATATTCTCAAACATTCAATTTTATATCCCAACAATCTAAATAAATTGCTGAGAATATTATTGAATTTGTTTTGACGGATATAATAAGAGCATTTTGCTTTTTCAATTCTCAGCAAATGCTCGTTTATCTGTTTTCGTATAGATGCTCTAGGCTTTGCGGTTCCCTCAATGTTTAAGGACGCGCCGATCGCTGTATTGCACATTGATAGTTGTATGGAACTTCTGGGTTCATTACATTATAATTTACATTGTTTGAGAATGATTCCTATCGCGAATAGACAATAAAATTTGCGTTTGGCTTTGATCGCAAAATCGGTGTTGCGATGGTATTCGCGTACGTAAAATGCGAATTTTTCTCCGCTAAAGGCAGACATGGCACTAAATCCTTAAAGGCCGGTCCCAACTGCGCTGATGCTACCTACAATTTATTCAAATTTTAAGAGACTTATAGTCCACCTGTACAAGTTATGATAACATTAAAAATAACAAAATGCTGAAAGAAAAAATTACATGTCGTTCCTAAAATTGTTTCGGTCTTATCTCATCTCTTTGTGACTTTTGTTCAGTTATATTCCTTATGAAAAATTTATATATAAACTTATTTAATTTCACAGAGCGCACCCCTCATCAATGTTCTTGTGTATGTAGCGAAGTTCTCCTGTTATTAGTAAATATTCATAAAGATCTGAGTGTTCCGCTGGTAAAAGAGGAATTTTCTAAGTACCCGACGAGGAATGCCAGGAAACAGGAACTTCATACAAACCATTTTGGGCGCAATATACTTAATTTTGGCGGCCACACTCGGCTTAGATGAAGGATACCGTTGCCACCATCAGATTGCTCAATTTTACCGAAATAGTCCCCGCATAATAAAGCCTTTTGTCTGGCATTGGTCAGACTTAAGTAAAAAGCACATTTTTTAATTTTGAATTTAGTATTAAGATTTGAACACTTTTTGTTAGTCCATTTTGAAAATTCAGTAAATAAAAAATTCTTAAAAAAAAAGTTTAAGAAAATTTATTATTAAGTCTTCCAGATGTCTTCTAAAAAGATAACAACAAATATGCGCAATTTCAAAACATACATAAGAGAAAAATCGCAGTCAGCCGTGAGAATTTTAACGATCTTTAATTATATCAACAGGATTGGCGGTTTGTTTTAACAGTTAAGTGCTTCGTAAACACAGTCAACATTAAAAATTAAAATTAATTGATATTTTTATTATATAAAGTTTCAAAACAAATCTGAAATAAATAACTATCGCAGCAGCAAATACATCACTGTGCCGATCAAATAAACAGCAATAAAACTACTGTCATCAAGTCACCATCAACAGCTGTGACCAAATATGCAACTGTTTGGCAATTTTAGAAATAAAATTAATTAATTTTTATGATTTTAGTATCAATATTAGTGAAACGAATAACAGACCCAATTTAAACAAAACTGTAGTAATGTTGGCGTTGCGCAGTCCAAATTATAATAAAAATTCGGTTTTTCATCGTACGTACTCGTATATATGAAGATCAAAACCCTGTATTTTGATTAAATTAATACAAACAATAAAATTTTTACGATTCAAAACGGTGATTACAGTCAATACTGTTTTGTGTTTTGGTTTACTTCACAGTGACAAATTTTAAATTGACATTTTTGTTGACAGACAAAATTAATATTTTTCAAATTTTTTTATATTGTTGGAGGAAATCCAATAGCAGGTAATGTAACTTGGACTATTTTATAGCAGAAGCAAGAAACATTAGATAATAAAAATACTTCAGATATAGAAGAAATTGATTTAACAGTTTATCTTTTTTTGGACATTGGTTTAAACGAAAGCCAAATAATTTTTTTTTTCTCTTGTAGGGGATCATCCCCACGTATGCAGTGTATTGTATCTGAACTAGGAAAATAGGTTATGAGCAGGGGGACAGAGGGCGTAGTGTTTGTGAACATTTGACTTCAACAGGCGAAGCTTACGGTGAAAAAACGAATTCTCTCTGTAATGCGTGGTACGATTCCTAGGGCAATCGACCACAAATGGATGAGCTCTGGACAATAAACGCGTGCCATGTAAAAATGTGCAAGTTTCGGGAACGAAATCCCTAATCTCGTTAGAGCAAATTCCAATGTAATAACGATAGAATAGAGTAACGCTTTCTACACTGCGCCGATGCTCCAATGAGTCAATAGAATTGGATACCCTACTGTCACCAAAAAGCCTTTTCGCCCTCTCCTGCACACAGTTGAGTAACCACAAAATAGACTTTGAGGCACCGGCCCTAACATGAGAGTTGTATTCTATTTTCGGTCGGATGTAGGTGGTATAAATGAAAGGAGCCCTCATGCGGTGAAGTAAATTTTACATCCGTTTCAGGTACTTGAATGCTTCTGGTAAGGAGGCCGCATGGAGTGAAGTACATTTTACACCGTTTCAGGTACTTGAATGCTTCTTTAGAGACATGAAAAATGTGTTCAGTCCAGCGAATATCACAGTGTATTTTCATTCCCGGAACACCAAGAGCATCTGCTTCTTCAATATTTATACCATCCATGAGTAAAGATGAAGCAGCACTTACGGTCGTTTGTTTGTGTGTTAATTAACAATATTGGGTCTTACGGGCGTTAAAAGACACCCTGTTTTTACGACCTCATTCGGAGATTAATAAAAGATCACTGTTCAGTGATTCATATTTAACCTCTTGGCAGCGATCTTTGATAGACTATAACTAAAAAAGTACGAGTGGCAAATGAGGCTGTCATGCGCGAAAGGGTGTATAGGGTTGGAAGTTTGATAGAGAAGTTTGTTGAGGAAAATAAGAAACATGGTAGGACGTGGTACCCCTGAATTACTCTTGAACTCGTTTGACGAGGCTCCATTTATAACTACTCGTATAGTGCGGTCTCTGAAAAAGCTCGATATAAACCGAGTGAGGTCATTACCGGCACCAAAAGTTGTAAGTTTTGCCAATAGTGTAGCATGCCATACTCTCTCAAACGTGTTGGAAACTTACTTTTTTTATGTTGGAACCGTACTCAGGGTATAACCCCTACATATGCAGTGCATTGTACTGGAACTAGGAAAATAGGTTATGATGAGAAGGAAAGAGGGAGTAGTGTTTGCGGAGTATTAACAATAACAACACGAAAGACTAAAACAAACTCTATTGCAGCATTTAAAATGTTGGAATCAAATTAGTTAAAACTGATCGGTGCGCAGTGTATATACCTTCGACACTGCTCAGACAAGGTACTGAAATGCATTTAAATGAAATTAATAAGGAACGTATAAAGCAAACACGGACAACGGGGAAAAAAGAAACACTTGCTTTCACCGAAATGATGGATTGAGTGACACCATTCTCTGAGAGATATGCCATAAGATCGTCAGTAAAACGACCCTTTCAAAATCCATATTGACGATCGCAAAGTAATTTATACGACTCTAGATTGTTGTTGATAGTTAACCGTACTTCCCATTACTTTAGAAAGCGCAGAGCAAATTGCAATTGGGCGGTAATGTTCGGGGTTATTTGCCTCACTCTTTTGGGAATTGGTACTAATTAGCAACGCTCCAGCATGATGGGAACTCAGCAACGTGATAAAGTATACTGAAGAGGCGTGCTAATGGAAGCGCAAGCGTAGAAGACCAGTGCGTATAGGGGCGGTATTAATGGGAACCATATCGGAATAAAAAAGCTGTGGACATTATCGTAATAGAAGCAAAATAATTACGTAATTATACATATAGTATACATATCATTAGTCTCATGTAGAAAAGCCCTAACTCGCATTTTCCCTGAATGGAACTTTTTTAGGGATTCTCTTACTTTTCACATAAATATACAGCGTCACAAAAAATTAATTATATAATTTCATAAATATCGCTTTTACAAGCAATTGAACAAAAAAATAAATTACTTGTAAATGAATCTAGGTATACAGTTTCCATTATGGCTTTTCCTTCTCCTGTAAAACTGCGATTATGTTTGTTAGGGCCTTTTTGCGTGAGATCAACGATATATTCTTATATAACTTTAAACAAGTGGCAAACAAATCTAAATGAGAATTATGAAAAGAAATAAGTTTAAACAGCACACAAACATCAGAAACTGACTGATTCTACTTTTTTGACAGACACGTAGAACGTATTAACGCATATAATGGACCTTTAGCTTTAATTGCCAAGCGAAATAATCAGCCATGTTCCGAGAACGCGCCTTCTGAAACCGCAATGCGTTTTGAAAAACGCTTAATTGTTTTTTAGGTGTTCTGAGAAATGCGCGTTTTATTGGCGTTTAGGAGTTTTTTCCGAAAAAATACAACATGTGTTTTACATACGTATATTTGTATGTGGTAGTCATGCATGTTCTGAGAAACGCAAATCGCTTAAATTTAGCGTTTTCGATTTCAAAACGCCAAATAGGTGTTCTGAGAAACGTATAACGCAAGAAATATGGATTTCCGATTTGAAATCGCCAAATATTTAGGTGTTCTGGTAAACGCATATCGCCTAAAATTGGCGACTTCAACTCGCATGTATATATTGAAGTGAACTGATTGAATTTGCCAAAACTGAACTTACAAAAGGCAATAAAATTATTCACAATTAAAATTTAATATGTTTTCTTTTTATGTCAATAAAAAGTTTAAAGAATTTTACATATTTTCATTAAGAAAACTAAATTGAAAAATTTGTTTATTTTTTGTCAAATTTTTTTCGTTTTATATTACTACCACATATATGTAAAACACATGTTGTATTTTTCCGGAAAAAACTCCTAAACGCCAGTAGAACGTGCGTTCCTCAGAACACCAAAAATCAATTAGGCGTTTTTCCAAACGCAATGCGGTTTCAGAACGCGCATTCTCGGAACATGGCTGAATATTTTTGTTTTCATTGATATTCAACGGGATTTTTTAATGAGAAAAACGTTTTATTGGTTTATGAGTGAAACGTGCAAAGTTTTTATGGTTATTAGTTATCTCGTATCCATCGCAATTTATCTCGGTTTTAGTTTATGACTACCCTTTTTTTTTCAAAGTAATAAAGAAAGAAAGAAAAGGCATAATAGAGGCTTGTTAGTTATTATAAAGAATCAAAATTAAAAACTCGATTTTGATTTGTTAATGAAGCATTGTTTTGGTTTTTCGACGACGCATTGTATAGCTGTAAGTATTTCAAATTAATAGAATTCCTTTCTTAGTCTTCTTAAAGAAAATCTTTCATGGAGAACCTTTAAATATAATTAATAACAGCCTTTGATCAATTGCATACAAAATGAGAGTAAGAAAACAAAACATCTGCTCCTTTTCTATTAAAATAATTTATAAAACAAAATCACCAACAACCATCCATCCATCCATCCATTCATTAGCTTTCAAGCTACAGCTAAAGGTTTTGTTGTTAATCGCAGTTATGTAGCATATAATCGTGTATCTAGTCATGTTTTCTTGTTTGTTAGATTAGTTTTTCTTTTCAATTTTTTGTGGTTGCTTTGAGGGAAAGAGGAAGGAAAATGCCTACATACAAAAATGTATGTGTATACAACAAACTAAAAGCTTTCAATCCTTAAACAAATTTAGTTTCTTTCAATTCAAGTAAAGAAAACGAAATGATGGAAAAAATGCATTTTAACATAAAAACATGTTAAACGCATTATTACCTTTTAAGAAAAACAAAAAACGGACTGTTAGTTACACACCAACAATGAAAACCAACTGTACCCTAAGACGACCCTAATGTTATTTCTGTAGTAACGTTTTTTTTTTCTCAACAACATTTTGTTTGTTTCCTGCAACCATTTTCTAAGTGACCAACAGAAAAGAAAAACAACAACCAACAACATCATACTGATATGATGATTACAACACTCCCCACTTTCAATTGCAAACAGCTTTTAAATAGAAAACAAAGAAAAGAGAAAAAAATTAGTCTTTCGTTGGCAGTTGCCTAGGAAAACAACAACAGCAACAGTAAAGCTTTTTAAGATAAACAATTTTGTACAAGGAATATAAAATGTAAAGTGTTTGAACACGAATTTCTACGTTCATCCATCATCACAACTAACAACGAAAACAACAGCAACAGCAACAACTACAACAATAGCATTAATAATAACAAATCGACATTACAACATACATTTATAGATATATACACATACTTATATATACCATACAAAAGCAACAACAGCAATAACTTAAATTATAGATTGTACTGTTTATTACAACATTTGAACAGGAATCATATACTATAATAACAACAACAACAGCAACAACTTAAATGAAAAACGCATTCATAATCCAACGCATATATTATTTGTTGCTGTTATTGTTGTTGTTGTTGTCGTTCTCCTAACTACCAGTCGACTGTCAAAAATACTGTTTGCATTTGCTGAGAGCAAGAAGAAGTCATACAAACAAATAAATTGTGTTCACAAGTGGCCAGTCTGAAAGTTCTTCATACAGAGATGGGGAATTGAATTTTAAAGAGATTTGGTTTTTGAAGTTTGAGAACTTGTTTTATATAAAAAGTTAATATTTAATTATTTGATCTTGTTTTGGTAAATATTTCTTATTTTTGCAGCAAAAGATCGTTTTATGTTATATAAAAAATTTAACAGTATTTATAATAAATACTGTTAAATTTTTTATATAACATAAAACGATCTTTTGCTGCAAAAATAAGAAATATTTATAAAAAGTTAATCATTTTTAAACTTTAATTTTTCAATACTCCGCCAACAACTTGTTGGCGGACTATATAAGAAACACCGCAGTCTATATAAGAAACACCTTAATTCACAAAAAAGTAATTTAATTCTAGTTTTAACCCCCAATCATTGTAATATTACTGGAAATTAGTATACTGGCTTAGTTGCACGAAACTCCTTAAGATCACTACTCTCTTGTATAGATAACCACAAAATAAAAGAGCAATCTCTATATCAAGCAAGCTACTAGGACGGATTGATATTGCAGCTACCTAAGTAGCAAAAAACTCGTTTTTTTAACCGTTTATTTCTGAACATAGTCTCACAAGACGATATTCCAATTTTTTTATACTAGCTGAACAATATGATTTCAGGAACTTCCCAAAATACTGGTTTGTTTCGGTAATCACTTCTTCGTTTGAGATGAGTCTTTTTACTACGAGCCATTTTTTCCAGTTTGGAAACAGGAAAAAGTCACTAGGAGCTAAATCTGAACTATAAAGGGGATGATGAACCAATTCGAAGTGTATTTCACGTTACTTTAGCATCGTATCTAAAGCTTTGTAAACCGCTGCGTTGTATTAAAGAAACAGCAAATTTTTCTTCTTTAAATGTAATCGTTTTTTCTTGATTGCATCAATCAATTGATCCAATATGCACGATAATACTTTTCTGTGATTGTGGGTTCTTTTTTATGATAAACGATGAGCAATATTCCATGCGCCTTCCAAAATACGGTAGCCATTGGCTGAGCAAAAGTGGCACCCATCTTGCCGATAGCTTTTTCATATGCAAATGTTCATGCTAAATGTTGAACTCATGTTCATTTTTATATGTTTAACATTTCAACAATCTCACGTAATTTGACTCGGCGATCATTCATAACCATATCGAGGATTTTTTTAATATTTTCTTCAGTACCCACCAGTAACCACAATTGCAGTGCTTATTTGTTCGCATTTAAATTCATTAATCCAAGATATTTTACCGTGTAATCTGACGGAGCAGACTCACCGTAATGTTTATCGAGTTTCTCTTTTGTCTCATTTGCCGTTTCGTCTTTCAAATAAGAGTGTGTAATCATGGCACAAAATTCACTTTTCTCATTTTTCAGGAAACACAAAAGGTGCTTACTTCAAACGGCTATAACAAATAAACTAATCAATAATTGAGTAGTGTTTTGTCTTTCGTTCTGTACACAAGTGTTTTTCATTGTCGTCCGTGTTTTCTATACCTACACTTATATTTATTATTAATTTGTAAAAAACGAAATTATACCGGAATATGTAGAGTTCTGTTTTGCATCATGTGTGCACGTGTTTTTTATTCATTACTTTATTTTTTACTGCCGTTTGTTTTTTCTCTATTTTTATTGTTTTTTTATCTATTTATATTATTATTAATTTCTTTTTTATGTTCCTCCTATGTATTTTATTACCTTACGGTGTACGCAGTGTGGAACTAATTTTTATTAGTCTGAGCAGTGTCGAACTGGGCACTGATTAGTTTTATCTAATTAATTTCAAAATTTTAAATGCAGTAATAATGTTTTTTTTGGTCGTTCCGTGTGTTAAGTTCACAAACATTACTCCCCCTTTCCTCCTTCTCATAACCTATTTTCCTAGTTCCAGTACAATGCACTGCATATGTAGGGGCTATCCCCTGAGTACTGGTCCAAGATAAAAAAAAAAAAACTAATCAATAAAAGTGGCTGAAATTTTAACAGCTGACGTTTGACAGATCACAATTTGAAAAAAAAAAATTATTAAAAATAATTCATGCTGACATCGAGCGCTAGGTAGCTTTAGTCCTCCTTTTATAAAAATTTATATGTAATAAAGAGATTTAATTAAAAGTATATATAAGAAGTCGTGGAATAGAAAAAACTGTATTAAAAGTTTATTTTATTTAAATAATAAGTTTCCATCTCTGGTTCTTGTTTCCAATGTTTGGAGGCTCAAGAAAATATCACTTAAAAAACAATACCCATAATATAAGAGAGAAGAGCAATTCTACGATACTGTTTGTTTGAGATGAAAAAAGAAAAATTAGAGGCAAATTCAATATATGTTGGCTGCTTTTACTTGTCGTAACTTGCTGTTATAACTACAACAACAACAATGAAAATAATAATAGCGAAAACTAAAAGGAAAGATTTGTTTTTATTTTACTGTTGTTGTTGGTAACATGTTTTTGGAAGTTCATCGAACGCATGGCTTCACTTTTCGTTACTAGACGTGTAAACACAAAAAAAAAAAGAGAGCTGAGATTCCGGGAGAAATGAAACAAAAGAGAGTGTATAATAAAAATATGAAAAATGCAAAGTATTTGATGACTTTTTATTTAAATTTATATCTGGTCGTGGACTGACTAACTGTTTATTGTGTTTATGGTAAAGAAGGAAACAGGAGAGAAGAAATGCATCTTGTTTAGCTTGCTATTGTTAATAGTATTTTGACTACTTAAGAAGGAAATTCGGGCTTATGCTTTATTTGGACAATTTTTATGTTATAATATCATCAGTTAAATATGCTTAAGCATTTGCTGAAAAAAGAAAAACAATACAAAAATTATGGATATTGCAAAGTGTGTGGAAATTTTGTACTGCAAGCTTTGGGGTTTCCGTTTTTTTTCAGTTTGTAGCTCTATATAAATGTGCGTAAAAGCAAAATATTTTGAATAGTGGCTTTAAAATAATTAATTGAGGTTTTATCATTATTAAAAAAATATTTTGTTAAGTATGGGAAAATTATTATACATTTAATCCCCTCTATACTCGTAATTTTATAAAATCTGGTTTGCTAATACTAAATCGTTTTTACTGCAACAGTTTTTTTTTGAGGATTTGTGTATGTGAAGAGACATGGAGTCTATATGAAAAGTCCCAAGGCAGCTTTAAATATAATAAATACAACACCAAAAAATATTACATCAATTTTGAGTAACATAATATAGCCAAAATCTGGCTGTCTTTTGAATGCAAAAGCAACACAGGCTGTTTTTTTTTTTTTTGCAGTTAGCTAGCTCGTAAAGAAAATTGTGACATTATTCTTGTATGCAAACAAAAGAGAGATGTGCTTGTACCAGTAACAATTTAATATAAAAATTATAAAGTTCCTTGCTTCTAATTTTTCGACCCTTTTTTAATTTAAATTGTTATTTGTTGTTGAGCTAGTGGTCTTCTTTTTTTTTTGGTAAAAGGTATGGTTTTTATTTTTCAATATTTCGACACTCCGTTGTGTGTCTTCTTCAGGAAAATTTTTTGAAGTTCAACAAAAAATTAATAAACTAATATTCACATCAAGGTGCATTAACGTCTACACGGTGGCAGCACTAAAGCAAAATTACAACAATACAACAAAAACAAGCATGTGGTAAGCTATGTTTATCAAAAATATTTGTAACTATTTTCACAATTGTAAACTATGAATGTACCTTTTCATAGTTATAAATTATATTTATTTGAATTATTTATATGTTCACAAAATAATTTTTATATGTTTAATTCAGAATAAAACACTAAATTCACTTTCAAAAATGTAAACAATACATTTGACGTAAATAGCTTATTATATTGCCAGTAGCAAAAAATTGTCACATGCCGTAGTGCTGCGTAGTGCGTAAAAAGAAAACTTTTTTCTCCAAAAAAAAAAAAAAAAAAAATTAAACCCGGAATGAATTTTGCCAAAAAAAAAAAAAAAAAAAAGCATTGTGAAACCAATGAGTTTTAGGAAAAATATTTTATAAAGTGACGAATCCAAGCTTTTCCGGTGGGTATCAGATGGAAAACGCTATCAATGGCATCAACCAACAACACAATCTCAAATATACCATCAAAACAAAAAATTAATTTACTATCAAAAATGTTTTAATTATGGCCACCACTGTATATGTTGTTATAACTTGAAATGCTGTTTGTTTTTTATTAAAGGCAACCATGAATTATTTTACTATATTTTACCCCATTAAAATGTATAATTTATTAAAAACTTTTAATTTTACTAGCTGACAATTTTCGATAGTATCTAATATTGACGACTTTTTCCGCTGAATTTGACGATTTTATGCAAGTTCCTGAAATTTGTGATTTGAGTACAACCGTGCATGCATATATTGTAAAACAAAAAACTGGTTGAATTCAAGAAATTCCTTTTTCAGATCTGTGTTCAACATACAACTTAAATGAAGCCTCTCACATATTTTTTCTACTCAAGTCAGGTTGTTGTAACAAAATTTGCATTCAATTTGCTTTTTGCTATAAAAACCATTCTTTGAGAGCTCTTCATTTTGTTTTCCAAACTCAACCAAATAGTTTATAGCTTTAAAATATATGCCTACTTTTGACCGCAGGCTTTTTATAAATGTGCAATATGCAAAAATTGTAAATGTTGATTTATCAATAAATTTTTCCATTTTCTATTTATGATTATTTTTCCTCTTGGTTTTGCAATTTTTTTCTTTTGCCGTCTGTTTTTTAAGTTTTTTTTTTTGTTTTTTTTTTTCACCAAAAATATTTGTTAGTCTTGTTAAAATCAATGATATTTCATGTTTTGGCTTCATAATATTTTATTTTTTGTTTGTTTCGTTTTTATTCAAATAATGTTTTTTGTCCATGTTAAATGTCTATTGTGTATGTTGCATTAAGTCCGAGTATGAGTACTCGTACAGATAGAGAGATACACAATATGAAAATGTTATGTTTAAACATTTTTTCTGTTTTCCGCTGTTTAACGTTTTTTGCTACAAGCTGATTTTCACATGTAAGGACTTATGGATGGAGTTATAATCGTTACTTGAAGGTGTAAAGAAATACACATGTATTGCTGGTTGCTGGTTGCTAAAAACTTGTTGCTGATTTGGTCATAAAAAGAAAATGCTTACAACACACGGCGATTGTCTTGTTGCAAAGAAAATGAAAACTGTTTTTAAGAGAAAGTGAAAAATAAAAATTGAAGACAAAGAAAAAAAAAAGAAACCAAGAAAAAAGTAAAGGTTGACGATGTTAAAGAAATAGGCAATAAAAAAAAAGAAAATATTAAAGGTGTTTTATATGTGTATTTTTGTTAAATATAGTTCGTTCGTTTCGCTTAAACTATCAATGATTTTAAATGAAATAGTACGTGTTGCGAAACTAATTGAGAGATCTTAGTAAAAGCGTTTTCTGCTTGTGGTTACAAATTAAATTAAGATACAATTTTCTGCTATATAAAACATTATTTTGCTTTCTTTTACTACCACTGAAGCAAAATTAATTGAAGTTTTCAACTATTTCAAATGAGTTCCTTTTTCTGAGCTTTAAGGAAGAATAGCGTTATACGGTAACCCTTAGGAATGAAATTTAGATACGCTAGAACCTTTTAATTTGTTAAGTTTGGCAAACAAACCTTATGAAGCACTACACTAGGCTGGCATCAGGAATTGAAGGTAAAGCAAAATGGCAGAAAATCCAAAAACAACTTCATGTACTAAACCAAATTTTAACGGTATTATTAACTAAAAAATTTACTAAACTCTGCACGGAAAATAAATATTCAAATCAAAAGATTATTTTTCAGATCAGAACAAAATTTATTCAAATAAATAAATATTATTCGCTTCAACTCTTTGTTGAATATAAATTTGTATATTTCAAAAAAGATTTGTTAAATCTGTGGGTGCAAATTTGCTGAATCTGTAAAAATTTAGTTAAAACTAATAGTAAAAAAACACATAAATATTAAAATCTACATCCTGAAAGAATGTTAGTTTGAATAAAAAATTCGTTTATTTGACTAAATTTTGTTAACACAACTGATTTTTCAGGTGATTGATTCGGAACTCAAATCTGATAATTGTATCCCCAAAAAGAACTTCTGCATCATTCGTTTGGTCGTGGTACATAAAATAATAATTTTGAAATTAATTAGTAAATCATTAAACACATTGAAGCCCCAGCAGACAACCGACTTCAATATGTCAAATATAAAATACAAGCATTTAAATGTGAACGTTTATTTTGAAAACAGCAAAACGACACGAATACAGTGGCTGTGTTCTGTAAGTTTGGCGAGAAGTTCTCGCGTCGAAAACTTGTGAAACCAATTATTTCATTGTTTTTTGAAAAGTGAAAAAAACTGCGTCTGTAACTCATGTCGAAAAGTATCCCTAGCGATTACGTCGTTACGTTAGAAATGTCTGAAAATATAAAACGATGCCGACATGCAATTTTAAAAATGAAAGCGCCAGCCACAATTAGTACCGCCGCCGACCAAAAATTACTAAAGCTAAGAAATTTTGTTCAACGACGTCATATTATAACCGCCGGCTGTTCTAGAAAATGTATAGTATGGCTCTAACGTTTACATTTTATTTACAAATACATACATACATACTTATGCACAAAATTTTGTAAAATTAAAAAACAATTGCAATTTGTGAATCCTGAAGAAAACATTATAAAAGTGTTACAATATACTTTGTTGGGTCAGAAATTAAAATTGTAGAAATTACAAACTTATATAAGTATTCCCGTAAAACTTGTTGTGTGAAGGGTATAAAAATTAAATAAAAAGTTAAGATAAAAAACAATCATTCTAAACTGTGTACATATATATGTATGTGAAACTTAATTTAACAAATACTTATTTTTCAGCATTATTATTTATTTAATGATGATTATTGTTATTTGAAATACTATCTCACAGCCTTTTTATTTGCGAGAAATACTGACAGTTGAAAGCGGGAAATTTTTTCGCAAAAGTTTTACAGACACAGTTTTTCTGTAAAATGACGAGTAATTTCCTAACGTGACAGCTATTACCCGCCAGAAAAAGTTATAGCTAGAGTTTAGTGAGAAAAACAGCTGTTTGTTTCAACTTTGTTTCATTTCACACGTTTCAGTCGAAAAGTTTCCTGTGGTGAGAGTTACAGAACACAGCCACAGGTTGTTGTCCATGCTGATTTTTTGCTGCTATCGAATTAAACTAATTTTTGTTTTTCTTCACTACAAAGTAAAAACAGTGTGACCAACGTATAAATAAAACATGTAGTAAAAACATTTTGCTCTTGGAAATATATTATTTTCTAATAAAATAACAGAATTTAAAGGAGATTTTTAATAGATACATACTTATTCTCAAAATAAAAATGTATAATTTTATAAAATAACTAGTTAAAGAACAAATAGCAAAAACTGCTTGGCAAACAATGCAAAATTTTACATTTGTACAAATTGCTAAGATAAAACAGTGATTAATTTGTGTTTGTATTTGTACCGTTTATGTGTAAACGGAAAGCGCTTGTTTGCCAAATGGTTTGCATAGTTTATTTACTTCGTTTATGAGTAGTTTTAATTGCATTTTTGACGCAAAATTTTAACAGACGGGTATACATTTTTGTTCCTTGAGTAGAACTATTTTTGGTCCACATTTTCAAAATTTTGATATGCAGTTGTAAAGTTTCAATTCCTTAAGATTGTTCTCATCATAGAGCAGAAGATATATCAGATTATATTTTCGACTTTGAAGGACGGCCGAATTTGTATTAAGCGTAGTAAACAAAAACTCTTTTTAAGCTAAGCTGCTTTTAAGCCTTTAAGACCTTTTATTAGAGAGAAGAACTTTTTTCACAAAAGTTTGATACAAAAAGAACTCGTTTAATAAAGTAATGGAATTTCGTAAAGCTAAAAACTAGAAGGTGGTCACACTGAAGTATACTTTTATATAAATGAACTTATGTTGCAGTCGTGTTCAAAATAATTCAGTAGTCAACTACACGACTACAATTGCCGGTTGCATAGCATTTGCTGCCGTGAAGTTGTGAAGTCTGCTGCGGTCTATGTGTTTAATACTTAAGTGTTTATCCTAATTTGTTGTCCTTTATTTTAAGTAATTTTCTTCTTTTAATAATTTGCAATATTCGAGGTCGTTTTTTATAAAAAATGTTTAATAAATTTATAAAAAAATGACCCCGAAATTTGCAAATTATTAATTAGTAAGTATCGCAATTATAAATAAACATATAAAGAAAAAAAACTATTTTTTGACTAAAAACACTGAAATTTTTTATTTTTATTGCAATTCACCCTGTAGATTGAATAAATTTTTGCTATGTTCAATTAATTTATTTTATTGAACCTAAATAATATTTTTCGAACGAAAGATATGTATTATTGAATAAATGCGTGTAGAAATGGAGAAATTTCTTCATTGTATTTTAGTTATTGCAATAGTTGAACTTCCGAGTAAATTTTAATAAAATATTTTGTAGATTGTAAACAACGTACATTTTCTCAAGTTTACACCCCATTTTGCAGTATTTAGGTAAATTTTTGGTTCAGTGTAGCTGTCGCCGCGCTCCTCTTAGGGTAATACATAAGGCCAACTTCACTAATATTTATCCCTGTACATTTCTTGTAAATATATCTATGCCCTCCTTAAGGGGGTTTCTATACAAACTATTAGTTTTTAACATTTTAGAATCATCCGCCATAACTAGCCCCACAGGGCTCCTAAAGGTGCCGAATGTAATATCGACTTCCCATTATTTCCTGTATTTAAAATTTTTGTAGAACATAACTAGATTCTATATTCAAACATTAGGGTTACAGGAAGCATAGCTGATGTCGCCAGGTGGTATCAAATGATAATTTTTGCTTCTTATTTATGAATTGATGACATTGCGATTGTTGTCATCTTTACAAACTAGGCTATGATTTGTATTGAGAGTCGTTACTAGTATAGTATATTTCAACGGGGTGTCCGCCGAAAAGGTATACTACTCTGTTTTGTCGCCATATTGGTATAAATTAGGCTTGATACTTCATATTTGGCAGTCGTGGAGTAGAAACATGGAAAATTTATTATGGAAAAAAATATTCGTTACACCAACGTGTTTTAATCGTTAAAATTTTTTATTTTATCAAAATCAATCATCGAAATGTGAATGAACAAAATAGTCGATTCTGGACTATGGAAACCCCTCAAATTATTCATTGGACACTCTTTGCATCCATGAAAAGTGAAAGTCAAGTTATAATTCGGTCAAGAAAAATCATTACCTTACTTGGTAACTGTGAATGGGAAGTGATGTAATGATATGATTATAAGCTGTTTAATGATGCTACAACTGCATGCTTGGGGCCTGATTAACACGTGGTATCAGCAAGATAGATACAATCGCATTAATGCGAGTAGCATACATTCTCGGCGGACACTTGTTATATTTTCTTCTACTCCGCTATTCATTGAAATTGAGAAAATTTCAAAAGAAATTGAGTACACTAATTTCAAACTGGAAAAGTTCGAAGTAAAATTGGAAATGTAATATAAAAATGAGTAAAATTTGAAACTAAATATAATTTTAAATTGAGAAAATTCCAAAAAAATTGTGTTTGTGAAAATTCCAAATGTTATCGAGAATTTCATTATTAAATTGCAATAACTCCAAATGAAGCTGAGAACTTTAATTTAAAATTGAAAAAATTCCAATTGTGATTAAGAATTTCATCATTAAATTTAGATAACTCTAAATGAAGCCGAGAATTTTAATTTGAAGTTGGAAAGATTGCAAATGTAATTGAGAATTTCATTATTAAATTGAGGAAATTTGAAATAAAATCGAGAATTTGAATTTGAGATCGAAAATATTCCAAATGTGATTCATTTCATTACCTAATTGCGATTACTATAATCGAAGTCGAGAATTTCAATTTGAAATTGAGAAAACTCCAAATGTGATTGAAAATTTCATTATAAATTGAGCAAACTCCAAATGAACTCGAGAGCTTCATTACTAAAAAGAGAAATTTCGTGATGAAATCGAGAATTTTAATTTAAAATTGAGAACAACCAAAAAAAAAATCGAGAAATTGATTTTTAAATTGAGAGAAAGAAGTCCAAATAAATTCACAAATTTAAATTTGAGATTGAAAAAGTCCCCAGTATGATGTGGAATTTTATTGCTAAGCTGCGATAACTATAAATGAATTTGGGAATTTCAATTTGAAATTGAGATGAAGTTCCAAATCTGATAGAGAATTTTATTATTAAAATGGAATAACTCTAGAACACAGACGAGCAACTCGTCTAGAAAAATTGTATGAAAGTTACAAAATTTTTTTAGTGATTTCCATATAAAATTGTTTAAACGTGGGCCCGTCTGCGTTCTATGAACAGCACATAAATTGTTTAGACGCCTTTGTTATCATTGTTCAACAAGAAATCTATATTCTACACACCATTGATTGGAGTCACCTAAGTTAGGTTAGCACCCAAGTAAGCTGGAGCCTTCAGGTACTTTTTCGGAGAATCCAGCGGCGTGTCTACCTACTGAGATAAATCAACTTTTAGTAAAAGTTTATTTTTTCAAAAATTCTTCCACATCGAAATAGTTTTGGTACATTTTTTCAAAAAATTTTTTACCTTTAACTAAAAGAAAAAAAAAATTGTCGAACTTAAATAAAAACCTTGTAAATCCTCAGAAAACATTCCTTCAATCTGCAATTTGAAAAGCAAGTAAGAAAAAATAATAAAACAGTCACACCAGATTTCAATTCATTACAAAGGCACAAAATAAAATTACAACAGTTGTAGGTGGACATTAGCACTCTCTGGGCAAAAAATATTTTCTGTAATAAATTCATTTTGCAAAAATGGTAAATATAAGCAGACCGTAAAGCCCTAAGTATACTTAAACTTAAACACATAAAATAATCATAATCAGTTTTGACAAACAGACATTCAGACAGCAATAGCCTGCCACAGCAGTAGCTGTTGTGGCATTATTCCTTAAGGAATAAACTGCCAACAAAAACATGTCTCAAGAAAAAAATAATAAAAAGTAAAAAACACGGAAAATTAAATAAAATTTATTACTTAAACTTTAACTAACATGTGTTTTTCTTTTACTTACTTTTAGCTTTACAAGTATTTATTTTATATTTTTTATAAACTTGAATATACTTTTTTTATGATTTTTTTTTAAATATATTAACGCGGATTTTTACGGATTTTGCGGTAGAAAGAGGAAAAAATAAAAAATAAACTGAAATAAACTTGATTGCTTTTGTCTCCATTTAATCAGACATGTTGTTAAAATGTTCTTTAAGTGTTGTAAGTTGTTTGTTAGTTGAATTTATTACATTATGCTGCCGGTATGAAGCAGTCGTTAACACATTATGGATTTTTTTTTCGTCGCTGGCGTCATCTGTGGTTGAGTGATTTTAATTAATATTAATTGAAAATATGTGTTTTAAAATGTTTTTTTGTTTTCTTTTTTTTTTTTTGATGCAATCAATTCTCTAAGAGCTTTCAAAACAGATAGTTTCTATTTTCAATAATCACTTCGTAAGACAAGAAAGTGTAATGAGTTATTAAGTCAAAGGAGACATAGAGCATATTAAAATTGTTCGTTAATAAAGGCTGTTAGAAGGAGAAACTTAAGTGACTAAATTGGCTGTTAATTTACTAAGGCTAAAAACGAAATATTGTATAATATATACAGGGTGACTCACAACTCAATGTCAAGCTGCAACGGGGTGACAGGCTTGGTTGTAGCCATCATGAGAAAAATCAGAAAATAAATCTTTTTCATGCAGTTTGAATATTATGGGCATTTAAGAAAAAACCCAGAAACTTGGTTGAGCTGCAACTATTTTTTGCCTATTATGGTTTGTTTTTATTGCGCGTGGCGCAAAAATAATCTTGCGCTGTTTTTTGGCTGTAATTAAAAAAAAAAAATGAAAAACTTTGATTTTTCTTGTGGATTATCTTTATTTGGTCTTTTAATTTTTTTACATTAAGTCGAGATGCGCGCGACGTCTTCGAAGAAAAAAGGTCCGATGACTGCTCCAGCGAAAACAGCACCCCATGCAGTGCGGTTTGAGCGGTTGTAATGGCTCTTCGTGGGTTACTCGCGGATTTTTAGTGCCCCAGAAGCGTAAATGCTTATTTACGTACCCGCTAAGATGGAAATGGGCCTCATCACTCATGATTATATTTGATGAAAAATCATCTTCCTCTTGGGGTCAAATAAATAGTCAGCAATATTCCGCGTTCTGGAGCAGTGTAGCATAACACTCTTTATTAACGTGTATTTCACTTACTACACAAATGTCAAAACAGAACTGACATTACGGACCAAAATTTATAGCATTTCTGATAGGAGGATTACTCTTGCGCCAGCTTGTATTAGTTTGACTTGTATGTTTGTTTGTTTGTATGTTTACAACACTCGAAATCCATGCCATATCAGCGACTATAACATATGCAGGTATATAAAGCTGTATATGGTGTTGCTACTTTATTGCGAAAATTGGAGTTGCCGTATTACTTCCGGGGAAGTAGAGGGATTATGGGGAATCATGAAGCAGATTTTGGGAATTCCCAAGAAAAGACTCGCAATCGCTTTGCTTACCGAATTGGAGCCGGGTTTTCATATTCCTGCGCGTTTTGGCCGTGAAATGCCTATCTGAACTACTGACAATCATTCGATTTCATGCAAAAACTGAAGTTGCCTTATTGTTTCCGGGGAAGTGCAAAATTTAGAGATTCTTGAAGAAAATTTTAGGAATTCCAAATTTAAAAGAAAACTCGCTACGTACGGATAATTCTTCTAGTTTGATACTGAAGCGTGTTTAATAATTTTTAAACTATATATACGAGTTCTGATCAAAAATTACCCGTTATTTTAAAATTTCACGAGTTACGTTATTTCGATTTTCGCATTTTTTTCTGTTTTGTTGGTACACATATCTGTTATATATGTTGGCAATATCAACCATTTTGGATCATAATTTTTTTTTTTTTTTTGACAGATAAAAAAGTTAATCGTGTTTTGGTGTGCTCTTCGATTTTTTACTATTCGAAAAAATGTATCAAAGAAACTGTATTATGTTCTGTGTAAAAAATTAAATTAAATGCGCAAGGATATTTGAAATGTTGACTGTACTGTTTGGCCAGTCTACTATGAGCAGAACATACATTCAATTGTGATATAACCGGCTTAAGAAAGACCGAGAAGATGTCGCCAACGAGGTCGCCTAATCACGTCAACAACTGATGAAAATATTGAAGCAGTGAAGAAAATATTTTCGGATAATCGTCGACTCACTCACTGTCAGAGAGGCTGCTGAAGATGTTGTTTACATTCCGTGCAAAGGAAAAATAAAAAATTAATATAAATACTAAGGTGGCCATATTAAACTTAGACCATCTGAAAACCCTCTGAAAGAGGGATTTTTTTTTAACAAATTCTCTGAGGTACTTTATAAGTTGAGACCATCTTCATAATCATTACATTTTTACTACATGGATTAATATAAATATAAAAAGTATTAATTCGTGACAAATACTTGTTTTATATAAGAAACCTGACCACCTGATGCTGTTTTGTTCGTCCTTCGAAACAATTATAAACAAACAATTATAAATAACACTTTTAAACAATTATAAATAAATCTCTTTTAGCTTTCACTGGGTATGACGAATTTCGAACAAAACTGCGATTGTTTGCGTTTTCATATATTAATAAATAAATAAATGTGTTCCATTTTTGGGGACGCATATTCGCGCCCAAAAACTCGTCGTTCGTCGCAGTTGTGTTCCTAGCATTTCTTTGGAATAAGACTATTTGTTAAACTATCAACTTCAAATTTTAAAAATTTGTCGGTTTCGAAAGGCCCTTTTTTAAAAAAAAATGTACCAAGGCACTTAAGGCAAGTGCCGTTAAAAGTTCGCGCATTTAATCCGAATTGTAAAATGGTACAAAAAAATAAACGTGTAGAAAATGAAAACCTCAAGTAAACCAATTTTTGCTAAATCATTTAACTCAATTCAAATGTTTTTTATTCCCACAAGGTCTTGGTGGTTTCTTAGGTTGTACAGGCCGCCAGTATTATGAAACCAGCCTATGAAACTGGCGGCCTGTACAACCTAACAACCCACCAAGAACTTGTGAGACTTTTTTTTTTTTTTTTTTATTGAATCTTCAAAATTTGAACTAACAATAAGTATTCAAATCTTAATACTAAATGTAATAGTTATTTAAGTCCAGCCACTGCTAGACAAAAAAGTTTTATTTTGCACGAATAATATCGGTAGAATCACCTAGTTATCGTTCTGATGGTGGCAAGGGTATTACTTCTTCTCAACCGAGAGTGGCCGTTAAAATTAAGTATGTTACGTGCTGGAGAATTTGGGTGAAGTTCCAGTTTACTGATACACCTTGTCGCATACTTAGAAAACTCGTCTTTTACCAGCAGAACTTGTGGGAATAACAAACATTTGAACTGAGTAACTGAGTACTGGTTTTGCAAAAATCGGTGGGTTCCTCATTTTTTTTACGGCAAAATGATGAGGGAGATCGCTAGTGGACATATTTGCCATGAGTGAGCGAGACAGATAGCAACGCCATACAATGACATGGAGAAGCGTCGTTCAAACGCGTGCAAATGAAACAGATACAGTAGCCATACCAAGCAATTGGCTATGCAGCCAGTCTGACTCCAGTTAGTACGTACAGGCACTATCTAGTGGCCAGCACCTTCCCCAGATTTTAAATACTCTGTATTTATTTTTTGAGAGCATAGCCGAGCTACTTGAAATAATTTCTCAAGCTGCTGAGGATAACAACTCTTGAGGATATACCAGGCTAATAAGAATATGTTTTATAAGAAGATGTAGGGCGCGTATTGAGACTGATGGTAAACAATTTATTTTAAATTATTCTCTATCTAACTAAATTCGTGTCTCAAGTTTTTAACATATAACAAATGCTATTCGCTATCAATTCCAGACTGGATGAATTTCACAACTGTGGCTTCTCCCTTAAGGGAGTTTTTAGACCTCTTGTAACTTTCCCGGAATAAAAGTTGGATTATAGGGTTTTGAGTTTTTCGAGTTCTCGTTTCGGAACCTTCTTAGCCTAGCACAAAAAGCGCGGTATAAAAGTAAAAAAGTTAAAGGTTTTGGAAACTTCCATCTCTGTTAGAACACATGTTAAATTTTGTTTCGATCTGGTAACTCCTTCATATAGAAACAGATGTTCACAAAAGACGCATCCGCGATTTTTTTACAATGGAAAAATTAGAAATGCATGGCGTCATTAAATATTTATATAAAAAAGGTTTATCGGGACAAGAAAATCATAATGATATGGTGAATGTGTTAGGTGAAAGTGCTCCTTCATTTGCAACAGTAAAAAATTGGGTTGCTGAATTTAAACGTGGTCTTACAAGCATTGAAGATGAGCCACGTAGTGGACGTCCAAAAACAGCAACAACACTAGAAATTGTAGCCAAAGTGCATAATATGGTATTAAATCATCTCAAATGATCAATTCCATTTTGTTTTGCATGAAGAACTACAGATGAAAAAGCTTTCTGGAAGATGAGTAACGCATTTGTAAGGTTATGGCTACGGTTTTTTGGGACTTCAAAGGTAGTTTATTGATTGACTATCTGCAAAAGGGTAAAACAATAAATTCAGAGTACTATTTTAAACTTTTGGATCAATTAAATATACAAATTCCAGAAAAACGTCCTGACTTACAACAAAAAAAAATAAATTTTCTTCAAGACAACGCACCAGCGCACAAGAGTGTTTTAGCAATGGCTAAAAGGAACGGATTAAAGTACAAGTTGCTTGACCACCCATCTTATTCTCCTGATTTAGCTCCCAGTGACTTTTATCTGTTCCCAAATCTAAAAAGAACTCTTGCTGGCAAGCATTTTACCTCAAATGAAGATGCAATTGCAGTTGTAAACCACTATTTTGGAGACCTTGAGGAAAACTATTTTAATCAAGGGATAGATTTGCGAAAAAAAAGCGTTGTACTAAATGTATTGAAGGAGAATTTATTAAAAAATAAAAATATTTTTGAAAAACTAACTATCCTCTTTCATTGATAGGCTAAGAAATTTCCGAACCACTTTTATTATAAAATCTTGTTAGTAATTTTATCAGGACCTGAAGTTTTTCTATGATCAAGTTATTTTTTAAGCCTTCAGCATCTCAAAAATAATGTTTTAAGGAAACGAGTTGTAAGCAAAAATGTTTCTTCTATGAAAAAGTGGAGGTATAGCCAAAAAACCTTAAATATTTTCTATTGTTTTTCTACTATTTATTTTTAGTTTCCAACATATAAACATTACATAATTTTCAAATTTACATGAATCAAAATATAAAAAAACCAATATCCTACTCTTTTCAAATGCACACTGTGAAAAGAAAACGAAACAAAACTTAAATCAAACCTGAAATATCTAAATGCCCTTAAGTGTTGCGGCGTTAAAAAAAAAACACACACAATGGATTTTCATTTTCACATGTTTGTAATAGATTTTCAAACAAAAACTAACTAGACACGCTTAAATTTTGCATACAGCCTCTGACACCAACACAAATACGCACACACACACACATACATGCATACTTGCACAGGCACACATACGTAATACTTTTGCTGGTTTTTTCCTTGAGCTTTTAATACAATAATATTTGTTTGATGTGTAGAAAAACCAGCTTAACAAATTTCAACATCTAGCTAAAATAAGCGAAAGCGTTACTTTAAAGTCTATGGTTAATCAATAAATAATAGCGAATAATATTTTAACATTGTTAAAAGATTTTCCTGCTCATATTAAAAGAAATGGAAAATCGAAAACGCAATCAGCACTTAGCAAATACTTAAGCAAATAAATTTCAATGCAAATCAGCCTACAGTGGTGACCAGTTTTCAGATAATGTTATTACATGTTATTTATTTATTGAATTCAGAAAAAAAAAGAAAAAAAAACACATCACAAGATCGAGCTTTATAAAAGAGAGAGAGAGAGAGAGAGGGAGAAAAAACTTTCCCTTTGATACACTTTATGAGTAAAAATAACAAGGCTGTTTAGTTCTTTGAGTTTTAAGTAGCGCTCATCAAAATTTGCATAACAATACCGACAAACGTTAATGGCTGAAGAAAAAAAAAATGCCTGCTTTAAATTTAAACAGCTGTAGGAAAGTCTTCCTTTTATCCATTAATACTCTGGCCATAAAAACACTCACGTACACCCTGTCCAGGTCTCATTTAAGAGCCAAATAAACGCAAAAACTTGTTCTTCTTGATTGTTTCATAAATAATACCTTTATGTTGCACTTAAAATAAAAATGTATTAAAGAAAACAACGACTCACCGAAACGGTAACAACAAAACCACTAACACACATACAACTGCCAGCTGAATTTGCAAGACACAAGAAAGCCATCAAACTCAGCTACTGGTGTTTATAAATTACCCATAAATTATTAACTATGAAATGTGGGGAAGTGACTGAATATGAATGTGAATGTGAATGAGTGAATTCAATTTTGTCAAATAACACTACTTTAGCTGACGCGCCACAACAACATAAGAGACACAGCAACAACAGCAACAGCAAAAGTAAACTATCAAAAACCAGATTTAAGTGTCTTTTTAATTTTAAATTAAATGTAACAAAGAATGCCAACGAGAGTAACAAAAAATAATTTCCATATGTTATTAGCTTAATAACATGATACGATTTTGAAAACTATACAGCAGCAGTTAAATATTAAGTGTTAAAAAAGTTAAAGGCTAAAATTAATTAAAAATTATTAAACATTCAACGTCTAAGCAAACAAATAAAAACTTATAATTTTATTTAAGCCTTTGTTTTGCAACATTACTAATAAATCAATTATTGTTTGCAGTTTTGCAAAATGTATAGAACAGAAAAACAAAAGACTGCAAACACAAACTTGCCAAATAGATGAACGAACAGCAGAGACAATAAAATTTGCATATGAACAGACGAAACAGACAAGTTGCTGCAATTAAAGTCACCAGCTGAATGGGAAATGATGAAATATTAAAATTATTAATTACAAATTTAATATTTGTCCCTGACTTACATTTATTGAAATTGAAAACATATGTGGCAGCATAAATAGCGGAATGCGCTGTGCGGCACTTTACTGATTTCGGCCATAAAACCACATCAAAACCACTAATGATGACATACAAATAATAAAAATCCACATGTTTGAAAGATTATTTTATGATCAGCAGATTTTTATGTTTAGCCTAAAAAACTATTTCCTCTAAATGGTATTTAGATATTCAATAATATTATTAGAAACACGACGAAATACTTAGAACGTCAACAAAACTCAGCTAAAGAGATATACAGATATGAAGAAAACCATATTAAAATATTTTCAACTTTTTTTTAATAAAAACTATCAGCAATATAATAAAAAAAATAAATTTTTTTTTTTTTTAACTTTATTATTTTATTTATTGAATTTACATAAAAAATGTAATCATAATAAGTTTCAAATCTTAATACTAAAAAAACAATTGTGATTAAAGTCCTGCCAGTGCTGGACAAAAATTTATTTTTATGCGAATATTATTTCAGAATTCAGTCATCTGAAAATACTAAAATATTTACAATAAATGCTTTTTTCTAGATCTTGTCTTCTTCAATCAAAAATTATTAATCACAGCAAATTTGTATTGTAAAAAATCCTTATCAAGAAAAAATTTAATAAAGGAAAAAACTTGAACTATAACCCGTTGTACAAATGTACAAACCAAAAATTTAATTGAAAAATTATAAAGTTCAACAAAAATTTAATACGTTAATTGTTTAGATGCACTTTCTACGGCAAAAACGCACACCCAGTATGAAAAACCGTTTCCAAACTGGTTAGCGAAGTGGTTCTGAGTTTTTTTTGGGAATTCCCAAAATCGGCTACGTGAATCCCCAAAATCCCCCACTTCCCCGGAAGCAATACGGCATTTCCAATTTTCGCACTAGAACAGCAACACTGTACATACAGTTTAATATACCTGTATATGTAATAATCACTCATATGGCATGGATTTCGAGTTTTGCAGGCATAAAGACAAACAAGCATACAAGTGAAACTAAAATAAATATAAGAATCCCTTTTACTAATTTTCTTTAAAGGACATTTTCAAAATTCTTAAACATTAACACACTGGGCCACTGCTCACATTGTTGTATTTAAATGCTAAATCCTCGTTTTCAGGCATCCTTAGAAGTCATTGCTGAACTCAAACTTTTACGAGTTACGTTCATTAAAAAAAGTAGAATTTGTTACATTGTACGAACTTTTCCTAAGCAGACATGTTTTCCCCATTTGAAGTATTCCTTTGGCTCCGTTATAATAAAGATTAAAGTTAGAAGAAACATAGAAAGAAAAAATTAAAACATTCATCCCTAATATCTGCACATAAATCTTTTAGCAGGCGTTCACTTAAAGATGCTAAAACAAACACACATGTACATATGTATGTATGTGTGTATGTATTGCATAAATATGAGTGTATGTAAATGGGCTGGTAAAGAGCAGGCATTCAGACAAAAAGAAACTTGTTATACAATGTTATGATTCTGCTGATTTTATTTCTTGGCTGCTTTTTTTCTACCTTTTTTGTGGTTTTTTTTTTTTTTTTTTTTGGTTTTTTGACAGTGTCTTCTATTTGCCAGAGAAATCGTGTTCAAAACTTCAAAACTGAAAAAATTTTATTCAATCTCTAACCAAACAATTTATGGCCATAAGTTATGGTTCGTTCAATAACACATTAACTCCGCAATGATTCTTTTAAGGTGTTAAATTCCTGAACTTTGAAAAAAAAAAATAGCAAAAGAAAACGGAAAACCAACCGAAGCAGAAAAGCGAAAATGTGTGTTTTTTCTTTTATCTTGTTACATTAGATGGGTAGAGAATGAATTTATTTTGATTTATGTTTGATGTGTAGGTATGCATGTTCTTTCTTTTACCTCTCATTGCTCATCACACACTGGCAACACTTCAACTACAGCTTCTAATAGCTGCAACATGTTGTTAGCTAAGTGGCAAGAAAGTTTTGTAAGAATTATAAGCTTTTTACAAATAACAACAACTGATGATATGAAATGGCAAATGTAGAGGAAAATGTAGAAAACTAAAATAAAATATTAATGGGAAGTTGGATTTTATTAAATTTATTTAAAGCATTAGAATGAAAGAGTTTGGAATTAACTAGCTGCTGACTGTAATAACTTATACCAAGAGTTTTATTTCTGGTCTCAGCGCTTTTTGAAGGAAATGAAATTCTTAATAAAAATGTCATCATAAAAATTATTGTTTCTAAGGTTTTCTATTTCAGCTTCAATACAGTCTGTCTGTCGTCTGCTTTAGGTCTAATAAATCTGTCTAGTAGTTTTTTCTCTCGCCAAGAAACCAGTATTAAATTTCCCTGCTATAGTCTGATCAGTTTTAAACATCTTTTTTTCCTTTTCCATTATTATTATTATTAGTTTTTTTCTTTTTTTTTTGCAGTAATAACTAAGGTTTTAATTTAAGTTTAATACATATTTTGGTTACGCTTGTAACAAGAGTTGATTTGTATTATCATTTTTTTTTTTATAACACCGTCTGTGTATTAAGGTCAAAATGATTAGCAAAGCCTCTAAGAAAGATAATGTAATGGATATTTAAAAGATTTAGTTACAGTCTGTCGATTCAAATTTACATGTTTTTCAAAGTATTGTGTGAAAACTAGACGATACGGCGCTTAAAAACATGAGTAATTGGAGTAGCTAAGCTGGAAAAATACAGTTGTTGAAATTGTTTTTGATAGGTTTGGATAGTTGTAAACAATATTAGGTTTTACAAAATAACACCTGTTTTAGACCAAAAAGTTACATAGAAGCTTGCGACACTTTCGTTATCTTTGCATAATTGTCTAAGTAAATTGAATGGTTGATACTCTTTAAACTACTTTACTTTAATACAGCGGTGGTCAAACTCTCAATTTCCTCTTCTCGCAAGAATAGGATACAAAATTTAGCTGCTGGAGAGCTCTGATATAATCATATTTATGCGAGCCCGAAAATTTGTTGCTTTGTTTATAATGGGTGATTTTATAAGAACTATCGGAAATTAAAAAAAAAAAACATAAAAAATTCAGAAAAATGCATGAAATCTTTATTTGGATCGATAGTTGGGTCGATATAATTTAATGTTTGAAGATTATTTCATGCAAATGTTGGCCGCGGCTGCGCCTCAAATGGTCCATCCGCTTAGTCCAATTTTGGCATACTCTTTCCAACATTTCGGCCGGCATCTCACGAATAATGTTGGCAATGTTGGCTTCCAGTGCGTCAATCGAAGCGGGCTTGTCGCTATAGACATTAGCCTTAACATAGCCCCACAAAAAATAGTCTAGAGGCGTTAAATCGCACGATCTGGGCGGCCAATTGACTGGTCCCAAGCGTGAAATAAACTGTTCACCGAACTCGCCTCTCAATTGGTCCATTGTTTTGCGTGCTGTGTGGCATGTGGCACCGTCTTGTTGAAACCACATATCATGCAAGTCAAGGCCTTCCATTTTGGACAAAAAAAAGTTTGTTATCATCGCACGGTAGCGCTCACCATTCACAGTAACGTTGTGATTCGCATCATCTTTGAAGAAATACGGCCCAATGATGCCGCCAGCCCATAATCCGCACCAAACGGTTGTTTTTTGTGGATGCATTGGTAGCTCTTGCAATGCTTCTGGCTGCTCTTCACTCCAAATACGGCAGTTTTGCTTGGTCACGTATCCACTCAACCAGAAATGAGCCTCGTCGCTGAACACAATTCTTCGATAAAAAAGTGGATCTTCATCTAACTTTTCAAGAGCCCATTCACCAAAAATTTGGCATTGTGGTAGGTCGTTTGGCTTCAATTCTTGCACCAGCTGTATCTTATAAGGCTTCACACCCAAATCCTTCCGCAAAATTTTCCACGTAGTGGAGTAACAGAGGCCCAATTGCTGCGAACGGCGCCAAATCGATAATTCAATTCGGTCATCACCAACACTGGCCGATACGGCTGCGATATTTTCTTCAGTTCGCACTCTACGTAAGCGTGTTGGTGATTTAATGTCCAACAATGTAAATTGGGTGCGAAATTTTTTTACAATAGCCCGAATAGAAGCCTCGCCTCAGTAGGTCGATTAAACTGACCATAAAATGGAAGAAGCGCGTGATGAACTTTCTTAACAGAGCACGCATTTTGGTAATAAAATTCAATAATTTGCAAGCGTTGTTCGTTTGTAAGACGATTCATGATTAAATTATAGACTAAACTGAAGATGTTTGACAGTGACACAAGATACAAAACGTGCGTGAGCTGTCAAAACTAGTGTTGCCAAAAAGATAATAGCAAAAAAATCACTCGTTATACCAACAAAGAACTTCAAGTTAGTTGCTGTTTAGATTTTACTGAAGTAAGATCTCACTGCGTTAGAGGTCGATCATGATCGATTTTGTTTTCGCCTTTATTTCCAGTTTATGCAGCTAGATTTTACACAGCTTTTGCTGTATTGGGCATTATGTACAAAGGTTTCCATGAACAGAGACAATGTACATTGTTCATTATTGCGGGGTATTTTATTTGTTATTTACTTTTTTTAGGGATATTTTATGTGTTCGGTGCCTAAAACTTTTTGTTTATTTTCAGGTCGTTGACAATTTCTTAATAAAAGAGAGAATATTGAAAATTCGTTTAGAAATACCGAAGTACTATATCGAACATTTATTTTTCGATTTCGTCAGTCCGATACCAAAAACTTTTTTCAGCGCATTGGCAAACTCCAGCAGATGAAGAAAAAATATTGAAAATTGGTTTATAAAGCTGAGTTAAACAGAAATTGATATCTCAGACGGACATTCTGTCTGTATTCGAGGTCCAAAAACATTTTTTTTTTCGAATGGAGTCAAACATTTTTTTTTTTGGGCCGTTGACACAACTTCTGGAGAGAAGAAAGACAACTGTGAAAATGATTTACATCAGTACCTGCCTTGACGGCCTAACCTGATGGTGGATCAATTCCACGAAGTGAATTTTTCACGATTCACCACCGCCCCCGTGTGGCTTGCTAGGCTCACACAGGTAGCAATTCTTGTCATATGATTGCGGTCATATGAACAACTTCTTGTTGAGGAGTTCGGGCTTTCTAATCCCTCATGTATGCAATTTCCCAGCAATCAATGGAGGACAAGGCTTAATGAGCTGGTAGGCCGAAGCCCACTAAGAGCATCAGCCCTTAAACCAACTCACCCGTCAATCATCACCACTGGTTCCTTACAGTACACGTATCTGTTGTATAGGCAACAGATCCTCGGGAGATTGTTAGCCCTCGAAAAAAACCATCACCAAACAATTATCAAGGATACTAACACTCCCTTCCTGCGTTTTAGGTTTCAACCACAGCCAGAACGTTTCAGCCAAGGTAGGCACCTCAACCATGATCAGCCCGGGTCGAACCGCAAGCAGAACTTCCCGGGGGCCATGCTGATCCCCGTTCTGCCAAATTATACCCTTGGTAAGGGTTTTGGAAGCCAACACAACATAAGTCATGTGGCTTCCAAGAGTTTTGTTTGCCGCACCAAACGAGGGACCCCTTCCCCTCTTTTCCCCGAAAAACAGAGCGCCTAAGTTAGGAATACGCCAAGGCAAAACCTGTTCCCCGGGGGGGATTTTTCAGACATAAAGAAAACGATCAACACTGAATATTATTATTAAATGTAAACGCTTGGGACAAAACAAGTGACTGGTATAAGTCCATTAACCCAGCCAAGAGAAGAAAGACATTTGGATGTCAGTTCTTTAATGGCGGAATTTCTCAAAAATTAATTTTGCGAGAAAAATCTGCCTGATGTCCAAAAAATTTTTTATTGCCAGATGCCTTAGAGAGCCTCTCAAAAGAAATTTGCTTTACCAAACGTAAAGAAGGTTGAGCTCAAGCTGTCAGAATGTGCGAAGTATCTGATTATCTACCTGCATTCCAAACCACCCTGGCAGCAGAATGTCCAGTAAAGGGCAGAAAAGGTGACTATCACCTTATTCTTGTGCAAGAGGATCACTGGAAAAAGCTGGGAAATAAACCCCAGGAACTACTGCTGGCTATTCGATATGGTTGTTAAGCCTATTTTAATGTATGGTGAGCTCGCGCGGTGGAAGTTGTTGGAGAAAACCGCCTATTGCAAAATTGTAAAAGAGATAATGCGTACTTCTGCTTTGATGGTGACTAATCCCAGTCAACTGCAGTACGCCATTAAAAGCACTTTTCATTATTCTGAACTGGCTGCTGGTTGTTATCATGGTGATAGAAATAGCCCTGAATTTGGCAATTAGGCTATGGTCAAGCGAGGCGTGGAAGGAGGGGATGTATGCTCATCCTTCAATAATAGGAAGAATAGTGAAACTTGCTTACTGTTCAGGCACGTCCTCCGAGGTGATCGGCACACATCGTCGAGAGGACGTGCTTCAAATCTTTAGGGATGGATTCAAGTCAGACTTGGGAGGTGGTGTGGATATCTTTATTCCCTTGTATGAGAGAAGGTTGGCCACAGGGGGGTGGCCAATGTGCTCATCCGTGAGGATAAATGTTGAATGTTTGTGTTGTTCATTGTTTATTGTGCTGTGTACCCGTGTGTGTTTCTTGTTACGGGTAATGCAGATTATTTGTTGTGTGGCTGCTGTTCTGCTTTTGCCACCGACGTTCCTCTTGTTCTTGTTTAATGTTGCTGTTGCTGTCAATGCTGTGTTCCTGTTGAGCTGTATGGTGTGTAAGTATTGTTGCAGGGGGTCACCAGTCCCCGAGCCTTAAATCTGGTACCACGGGAACCGGGAGCCCCAGGAACTTGTTCCTGCCCGGTTATGGTGCGGCCCTTCGGGGAGTATCGTGGTGGTTGTGGTTTAAACCCAAATCTCGGGGAGAGTTCAATTGAGCTCGGTGTGGAGTTGCATTGCAACCGGGTGCCCGTGACCCATAGATCGAAAGGAGTATTAAAAAAGCTCCGCTCCTAACCAAGGGGGAGATCATGACCAAACAACATGTGATCGAATTGGTACTCATGCATGACAGTTTATCATGTATGGGGGCGCTGGTAGACGCATTGTATTCACCCGGTGATTGGATCACCGTGGGGTAAGGCCATATTGACAGGTACCCACAATAATCGTTTTCGCAACTATATGAGAGAAGGAGTAGTTTCAGGCTGCAAGATGAGTGTAGCGTACCGCAGCCATATTTAGCTGATAAAAACACTACAACATATATATCTTCCCCATATATCTTGTAGTATCTGAATTTGTACTGATAGTAAGGCTGCGCTGTATGCACTAGCTGAGGTATAAATGATGTACAGGTTGGGTAGCGAATGCCGGATACATCTAAACGAGATAGCGAGGCATTTAAAGTTGGAGCTCTTCTGTGTACAAGGGCACAGTGAAATAACCGGATATGTTGCAGTGGATGTACTTGCAATGTCTGGTGCCCACCTACAATAAAAAGATATAGATGTGATCCTGGGAATCCTGCTTAGGAGCTGTAAGAAGCAAGTATATCGTTAACTTTTTGCGACCGCTCAAGACAGTTGTGAAAAAGATTTACATCAGCACCTGCCTTTGCGACCTTATCTGATGATGGACCAGTTCCACGGAATGAATTATTCATGACACACCAGCGCCCCAGTGTAGCTTTCTATGCTCACACAAGTAGCAATTTTTGCTATATGTTTTGCAGCCATATGAGCAACTTTTTGTTGAGGAGTTCGGGCCTTCTAATCCCTCCTGCATGCAATTTCCCAGCAATCAATGGAAGACAAGGCTTAATGAGTTGGTAGACCGAATGATCAGACCAGGTTGAACTGCCAGCAGAACCACCCGGGGGCCATGCTGATACCCGTTCTGCCAATTTAAACAACATAAGTCATGCGGCTTCCTAGAGTTTTATTTGCTACAACAAATAAAACTCTACCCAAAAAATAGAGTGCCCTGGTTAGGAATCTTCAGATTATTTGATCAATAAAACCAAAATATATACATATTGAATTTCAACAGAGGACCAGACGACGATCATGCTGATCGTTAGCTTCCTTTTAGTCTCTAAGATATCATATTTTGTATGTAAATACTTTTAACCAAACTTTGCACCCTCCTACAACTTCGCCAGTATTTCCCATTTTATCAATCACCTGCCAATGTTGTTGTAATATTACTTAAGTACCATAAAATTATTTTAAAAAAATTTAATAATTTTTCACGCATAAAATCTCATAAAACATTTTCGCCTCCAATTGGAAATATTAGTTATGAAATTCCTTTAAGTGTTGAAAGTTTATTTGAAATGTGGCATGTGTGCTGCTGTCAAAATACCCCCCAAAAAAGTTTTTTTTTATTGATTTTCGCACAATTTAATTTTTGGCATTTATTGGCCACAAAATAATGAAACTGTTTTTATTATTTCTTTAAAGGTGTCAATTTTTGCTACTCACAGAAATGGCAAAATGTTTGAAATACTCCAGTGGTTTGAAAACAAAATGCTGTTGCCAAAAACTAAAAATAATCAATTTCAAATGGCCAAATTGGAGACACTAACCTGCAATGAAAATGAAAGAGATAAAAAGATAAATGTTATTAAAGTGTTTTATGGAGATAAATTCAAATAACGAGGGTGAGATAAAAAGTGATTTTAAAAGCAATTACAATTTATGTAATAAAAATGTTTTTGACATTTGCTAATATATTGGAATTTTTGAATTGATAAAAGTGAAGTTACTTTTAAACAGAGTAATAATTCATTAAGAAGAAGGAAAGTCTGTATAACAGAGTAATAGAAGAATAGTTGCATTATGGCAGGTCTTCAGTTAACGAAAGGTTTTCCAAAGAACCTTCGTTCTTCACTGAAATTATTAATTATTTTAGAGAATCGTTATTTTCACACTCTTTTGCATGACTTTTTGAATGGAGTTTTAAACAAAATTTTGTCAGTATACAATTATTTATTTGTATAAAAATTTGTTTATGCAAGCTGTGCTGGAAAAACCACATTACTCTAGTTTAAAGACGGATTCAGTGCTTACTGATTAAGTCAATACGACTTAGTTTTGATATTTTGCAGATCAGTGCTCAATTTTTCCTGATGGTAACTAACACCGTGACCATTACTATTCAAGAGTATAAAATAAAAAGAAATAAGCTTTATTTGGATATAGGATTCAAATGACATTACGACTCTCACGTTCATACTAGTGGTTCAAGCAACTTTACTTTTGTTTCCACATATTTATAACTCATATCTGTCGAAGAAATGGTACCACTCGGTCCATCTTTTCGATGATTAAAAAGTGGTGGCTATGGATAGTTTAGAGGCGTTTGACAGAAAGGAGAATGATGCATTACATCAAAACTTATCGGTTTTGGTGTGGCTGCAGATTTTTTTTTCGGTTTATATCGATTTATATCCGCTCTATTCAATATATGGGATCTTATTCAAGATTAATTCAGGCAAGGTTCTTTCTCCTATACTATTTTTTTGTTTTCTTTCTACATCAAAATTCTAACCCTATCCACTATTTGCAGATGACAGCAGTATTTACCACTCGTACTCATTTGATTACAGGCCCAGCCAATCCAAGATCAGTGCCAGGAGGCCTAATATGAATGATTCATTGAATAATAGTTCCTTAGTCATCATATGGGGTCGTAAAACCAGGGTTGACTTCAATGCTTGAAAGGCCCAGTGTTGAAGGATAAGAACAACCCAGCGAAAACCAAAATCGTACTTCTCATTTCGTACCACCAAAAATTAATGGCAGCAACCCTTATCCTATCGGATAAGGCAAAATACTTAGGCGTCATGCTAGACAGCAAACTATCACGGAAAGAGAATATACAGGCCAGAGTAAAAAGCGATAATAGCAATAGGCTAATCATGGGGCACACAATCAAAAGGAGCTTTGTGGCGTTATGAAATGGTCATAAAACCGATAATCATCTATGGAATATCAGTATGGTGGAAATCACTGGACTCCGTAACCAACAGATCGCAGATTGAGAGTGATAGTCGAACAATGCTGATCACAGGGGTCATGAAAGCAGCACCAACTAGAGGAATACTGGCACTTATGAGCTAATTGCCATGTGACTTGGAAGCCAGGAGATAGCTCTAAAAACCGCGATCAGGTTGAACGCAACAGGGCCACGGACCCACAGACCGTGGAGATGCGCCAATATACGTATATATAAGATTGAAAAGGACCCTATCCCCGTTCTAATGGACTATTGTATCCCGAAACTATTCCTGTCGAGCAGCTTTGGCTACCTAAGGAATTTGCGATAGAATCTGGATCCTTCAAGTGGAGTGGGAGGAGGCGCTTACATAGAGGAATTCAACACTATTATATCCTTCAGCTGAAATATTAGCTATAAATGAAGCGGTTAGATGGTTGATGTTTGGCAAGATATTTGGTAGAGATATCAAGATAATAACGAACAACAAGGTCGCCATCAATTTTCTGAATGGAATATACCCCAGTTCTAGTCTAGTCTACATATAATACTGGAGAGCTTTGAACAAGATGGTGAGACATTCTAAACTAACTCTGAAATTGGTATGTGAACATGGTTCCAATAACAGCAACAATATCGCTGCCGATTTTGCCAACCATGGTACAACCCTAGAGGATAAGGATATAGATCTCTTTTGTGAACAACGCTTATCAGAGTGTTGAACAAGAACAAGGCTCCACACGCTGGTACGTGCCTAAAAAATTGGCTCACGGAGCCCACATACCTATCAAGATACCTATGGCCGCATATTAGCTTTAAGAGAACAAGAGAGCTCCTTAAACTGTCCAGATCTCAATTGAGAGTCACAGTAGCAGTCATCACTGGGTATTGCCCATTAGGCAACCTTGCCAGGAGACCGGGCTTACCCTTTAATAATTTCAGCAGAAGCTGCCAAGACAAAGAAGAGGAGAAGACGATTCTTCACTTTTTGGGAACATGCCCGGCATTGGAGCATCACCGCCTAAAATATCTAGGCAAGCGGAGCTTCAATAGCCTATCATGTCTGGCTTTGGAGCAGCAGATGACTAGTACAAAATCATGTAACGCTGACTTTACCCCCTCCAAACGACCAATATAACCCTCTAATTGCTATTTTTCACTTTTGCCGTCTACTTTTTCACACTTCAGGCAAACACAAAGGGAACAATTCAGGAGTGAGCTGGAGAGCCTAGGGTATATCAAGGAATCCAGCGGCCTGCCTACCTAACCTAACCTAAAACCCAGTGTTGTTTATTAACGCGAGACAGTGACTGCTTTACCTGTACTCACGAATGATGTTACTACAACGAAAATCCAGTGTGATGTTCGCTGAACTGAATACACTTTTCATCTCTCTAAAGAGATACACTTCACCCTCTCCAATCTCCTTACTATTTTTACCATCTACATCCAAACCAAAATAAAAGACACTACTCATGTTTAGGCTGGTGACTCAAAGTCTATTTTGGGATTACTCGACGGAGTGCAAGAGAGAGCGAAGAACCATACTGTTGATAATAGAATATCCAACTCACTGGATCATCGCCGCAGTGTAGAGTGCTTTTCTCTGTTTTATCGATACTACCATGAAATTTGCTCTGATGAACCCACTTTTTTACATAATACACATATGCCCTCTAGAGCTCATCCCTTTGTGATATATTATCCAGTGAATTACACGACGCATTACAAAGAAAGAGATCGTTTTTCAGCCTTACGGTTCGGCTGCGGAGCAATTTGGCTGCAGAATTGGTATCTGTCAATTATAGAGTTGAAAAGTTGAAACCAAATGTCCATAAACACTATTTCATTTTTCCTGCTTCCCATACTCTATTTTCCTAACTCTAGTTAAATATAATGCATATATTGAGGTCATTGAGACCTGAGTACTGGTCCAAGTCAGGAAAAACCAAATACTTAACTCTCTCATATCTTTAATTTTGCTGACGATATTCACACGTCAAATTAAATACATAAAACTTTTTCACAAAAGTCCTCTCTGAACTTATTCAGCCTTCGTTAAATGGCTCCCCTCACTGCTGTTTTCCCCTGTGATTCTTGCTTTTTTTATAATTTTATTTATAATTTCCTTCTTCATTTCCCCAAAACATAATTTTACATTTATTTTAATTGTCACCTTGTTTGTTCAATCTATTCATTTTCCAGAAATATTTCTGCCAACAACATTTGCCAAGCAAATATCCATTTACTTTTTACCTTTTTGGCTACTTAAGCATTTATTTTGGCTTGTTAAAAGCTGCGTGTTCGCAAACAAGCTTTTCTATATCGCAAATAAGCCTTCACTTAGGATTTTGTGCAAGAGGTTTGTGTGCATGTGTGTGTGTATTTTTTTTTTGTAATCTTTTCACTTAAGTCATAAGTTAAAGCAGACATTAGTTTGTTGTTATTGCTATTGGTCATTATATAAATGTTGTTCATGTTGTTTGAAATTACTTTTTAAACTTTTAATGTTGTTGCTAGAGAAAATTTAATACTTCTTGTTTCTTTTTTTTTCATAAACACAAAATTTTTCTTTCATTATATTGCGTTTTTTCAAGGGGTGGCAGAAAGGTGGCAGAGGGGGGGGGAGGGAGAGAGAGACTTAACACCAGACACATGTTGGCTATTGATTAAAAAAATATAAATAATTTTGCGATTGCAAAACAACAAAACTGAAATTTGGTAATAATTTACAAATGAGTTTTAAATATGAAAATTGCTGGAAAAACGAAAGACTTAAGCAGCAAACTTATTGGCTTTTTTTGTTTTTCTGTTTTTTTTTCTCTACAGTATAATAACATCTCTTAAATTATTTACTAAATAAGTGCTAACATATTAACCACGACTAATGCAAAAACATGTCGATTAAAAGAAACAAAATTTTGTAATTGGAGAAATAAAAATTTGCTTAATGCAAACAATTAAAAAATTCATAAAAATCAAAACAAAGTCTTAAAACCTCTAAATTTATTCACGATTGTGGCGAAAACTTACTACAATTTGTTTCAGCTAAAGTCGTAAAACATAACAGTAACTCAACCGCTATTACATTCTAATATACTAAGAGCTATTTATGAAAGCCTATTGAAACTTTGTTAATTAGGAATGATATTGAAACAAAATAAAATGTATAAAAATGTCTAACGTTTGTTTTGTAAACTCAAAACTCTAGTTCTCTACGCTAAAAAAGAAAAACTACCACAAATCATGTTGAATTTACATTTTTTTTGCACAATTTGTTTTATAACTAAATGAATTTGATATGACTGGTGTTAAGATAAAGTTATTGGTAAAAACATATAT
Source organism: Thecocarcelia acutangulata (assembly GCA_914767995.1). Classification (NCBI taxonomy): domain Eukaryota; kingdom Metazoa; phylum Arthropoda; class Insecta; order Diptera; family Tachinidae; genus Thecocarcelia; species Thecocarcelia acutangulata. The sequence goes on along the minus strand of OU612097.1, from coordinate 95,492,098 downwards.
GACTTGAAATATAGTTAAATTAACATGAAAAACTCGCAGTTAGGATGTTGTTTTGCATGTTAAGCTATGAATTCTAGTATTCCATTAAATTTTTATTGAAATAAAAAGAAAACATATCAAATTTTAATTGTGAATAATTTTATTTCTTTTTGCCAATTCAGTTTTAGCAAATTCAGTCAATTCACTTCAATATACATATGCGAGTTGAACTCGCCAATTTTAAGCGATATGTGTTTTGCAGAACACCTCAAATCGTAAAACCATACTTCTAGCGTTATACAATTCTCAGAACACCTATTTGGCTTTTTCAAATGGGAAACGCTAAATTTAAGCGATTTGCGTTTCTCAGAATATGTCTGTTTATGCCTAACCGTACAAAGTGTTTCGTTTCCATATAACTATAACAAGCACAAATCGCAATCAATATTACCACAATTTGCAGTGTAAAATTCTTGTTGCATTATTTCTGTTAACACATTTCAGTACAGCCTTTAGCTTTGAAACAACATTTTGCCAATTTAATGAAAACTATACAAAAAAATTACAAAAAAAAAATGTAGAAAAAAATTGTACAACACAACATATGTCTACAATTAATTATTTACTAATTAAAAGTTTATAAGAATTGCTAATACAGTTAATATAAATTATTATTCTATTTGCTGTACGAGTTAAATATTTATTTTATTTTTCATTTTCATATCATTAAAGTTTTTCTTATTTGTTGTACTGACAATAACGATTGAGAGCCAACATACAACGTTAACAACACTTTATTAAAAGGTTTATTAAGAAAAAAAAAATTATATAATAAAAACCAGAAAAAAAGAGCTACAACAACAGCAATAACAAACATTAAAACAACATAAAAAAGGCTTAAAATTCTTAAATTATTGTTGTTTTAGTAATTTTATTGTATTGAATGGCTGCACCCATATAAATATATTTATTGCAACTTTAACGAAAGAATATTTAAAGTCGACATTCAAGTGATAAGGTGAACGCTATTTGGGGAAAAGAAATGGGATATATATATATATATATATATATATATATATATATATATATATATATATATATATATATATATATATATATATATATATATATATATATATATATATATATATATATATATATATATATATATATATATATATATATATATATATATATATATATATATATATATATATATATATATATATATATATATATATATATATATATATAAATGGATTTATTTTGAAATTTTGTTGCTGTTGTTACATCCGTAACTCGGCATCATAACGTGATTAAATGTATCAAAGACATCTTTAGTCAGGCCAATACTGGAATATGGCTCAATTATATGGGAACCTTTTTGTAATGTACATAGCGATCGCATTGAGTCTATCCAAAAACAATTCCTTCTTTTCATTCTACGCAATATCTACCCGAACACTGTAGCCAGCTTACCATCCTATATGTTCAGACGGCAACAAATAAAGCTGCACAGAAAAAATTATAGTAAAAATAAATTCAAAAAAATTATTGTCTGAAAAATAATTTGTATGCATATATATAGATATCGTATTTTGTTGTTGTTTAAAAAAATTTTTGTTTTCGATCAATAATTATTTTTACTAAACTTTTGTTTGAATCCACGAATTCCTTTACAGGTCCGCACTCAAACAATTTATTAATTGATTCAATGAATTTTGTTATTGAACACGAAAAATTTTTTTTCTGTGTGCCTTCTTTGATAAGTCGCTGAAAAATATTAAATGCCATTTTTGTCTTCAAATGGGTTAACGGCAATATCTGCTCTCTAATTGTTATAACCCCGAAGTACAATAACTACAATTGCATATATGTGATCAATATGTGGCAAACATTAACGTAATAATAATTAAAGAGCTCGGTGAAGTGGTTAAAGCCGCCGTATTAAAAATACATCATGTTCACATGATCCCGAGTTCGAATCCCAGTGGGTGCTGATGAGTAGTGTAGCGACTACGAAACAGCTAGTTGTCCCCCAGCTAATGGTATTCAATTATTTTTTCTGTTCTTCTTTGGTCTTATTGTTTCACAGCTATTATTTTTATAATTCTTGACTGAAGTTGGACTCGAACCCACAACTAGCTAATATCGTACATAAGATTTAATTTAATTTAGGAGCTCAATATCAAATTTCGGTGGCATGTCATAACGTCCAGTGACATAAAGTCCACAGACGTTATGACACATTTGAAAATGTCATAAGGTCCATGGACGTTAAGACACTTTTGAAAGTGACATAATGCCTACCAGGGAGGTGTCGTAAAGTCCGTGGACACTATGACACTTGGCGGAGTGTCATAACGTCCATAACTTAAGTAATAATACAAAATTTTTAGAATTTGAAAATTTTGATTTTAATACCTTTATAATAACTATAAACTATATACGAGTATATGAACTTATAGGTACACAAAGACAAAAAAGACGTTTTATAATTTTTGTCAGCGAATGATAATGCATATCTTGTTAAATTGTGGACACATCGTTCGGAAACTGTGAACATACCGCCGTCAAATTGCGATTAGATGGCACAAAAATACCGGTATTAAATTGAAGATGTCGTGTTGTCAAGATGAAATCGCTTTGTTTAATTAAGAACGAATGTTGTCAAAACGACAACACCTTTTGTCAGCTGATATGATTTGTTTATAATTTTGCCATTACGTTTTCTGTGTTTTCTTAGTGCTGTTATTTAAAAAAATATTTATATATGTACATATATAATAATATAAAGGGCAAGCAATGTGATTTATCTGATAAGCAATCAAATGCAAGAAAACTGTTTAATGTATTGAGAATAATTTTAAAACCCTCAGATGCTGATATATATATGTATATCCAATGTAAAATTGCTGATCAAGATTTTGGTTTAGATAATCTTTATTACTTTTCATTGCTTGATCACTCATAAAGGAGGTATGAAGGAAAAATCGGCGCCGATTGTGCAAAAGTGTCATACGGTCCATGGACCTTATGACACATTTATGTGTGTTACATAAAAGGCTGCAAGAATACATTCATTTGTTTGTAAGCGCACTGAAAATACAGTATTCATTCAAATGCCGAGAGAGAGAGAAAGTAAAAGTAAAACAAGAAAAAACAGAAAGTAAAACAAGAAAAAACAGAAAAGAGAATGAATTGCGTTTTATAGTTGCTCGTAATAAATAGATTCTGTCGTATACTCTTTCTAGTTCAAATATATATTTACTCTTATTTGTAAGAGCAAAAGCACGCAAATACAATATAACTGTTTGATAGAGTTCAGGAACTATCAAATGAATGAATGAATAAAACGATTATAATTCGAATGCACATTACATTCGTGATACTACAAAGAAAAATATTTTGCTAAGACGTAATTTGCTTTTAAGAAATGTGAGCAATAAGGTTTGAAAATTTTGAATTGGAGTTGGTAAAAGAACTTTGATGGCGTGTTATTGTACACACATACATACATATATATGTATGTATAAATACAATCGAATGCTAGTTCGATTCATTCGAATGATAAAAAAAATTTTCTTGTTGTTTTCGTTTTATTTGAATGTGGTTGTATTTGTTTCTCCACGAGTCGAGTTATTATCATTAATCGTTCGGTTTGTGTATTCATTTATTTGTTTTTACTAAAATAGAATTTGAGTCACTTCGTAGTCAGCTGTGTGTGATACGAAGCTTTATTCATTCAAAAAGCAAAGGAATATGTTCAAATGCCGTTTAAGCGTAAGAATGCAGACATTTAGTGTCACAGCGTCCATGGACATTATGACATGTCACCCAAAATTTCAATATTTGTTGTTTAACTATTTATAAAATTTTTGCAGCTTAAGATCTTGTTTTTTATATAAAAAATTTAACAATTTTCTATTATGTATTTTTCAATATTTATGTATTTTTCAATTTGTTACCATCTTGAGGAAAAATTTAAATTGTTCTAATAATTAAAAAAAAAAATCATAGTATGTTTCTCTTAATATATTGTAATCTCAATTAAACTTTTTATTTCTGTTTGTATGTATAGGGTGTTTTTTTAAGCTAGATAGAACTTTAAATTGTAAAAAGTAACACAAAAAATTAAATTTTGATGAAACATTTTTTTTATTTGTTTCAGTATACTCTGACAAATCATCATGAATAGACTCACGCTTGAACAACGCTACGAAATTATCCAAATTTACTTTGAAAATCAGACCCGTTGTTTTATCGCAAAATTGTGTTCAGCGATGAGGCGCATTTTTGGCTTAACGGGTTTGTTAATAAGCAAAATTGCCGCATATGGAGTGAGACCAATCCACAAGAGACCCTACAGACTCCATTACATCCAGAAAAATGCACTGTTTGGTGCGGTTTTCATGCTGGTGGCATCATCGGACCTTATTTCTTCAAAAATGAGGCCGGAGCTCGCGTTACGGTCAATGGAGATCGTTACCGCACCATGATCAATGATTTTTTGTTTGAAAATATGGATGACATTGATCCGGAGGAGATGTGGTTTCAACAGGATGGCGCTACGTGCCATACGGCGAACGCAACCATCGACCTACTGAAATCAAAATTTGGCGATAAGTTGATTTCGAGAAATGGACCTGTCAATTGGCCTCCAAGGTCGTGCGATTTGACACCTCTCGATTATTTCCTGTGGGGCTACGTGAAGTCACTGGTTTATGCTGATAAACCAGCAACAATTGACGCCTTGGAGGCCAGCATTGTTCGTGTTGTTCGTGACATACGGCCAGCAGTGCTCGAAAAAGTGGCCCAAAATTGGACGTCCAGAATGCGCTTCGTCAAGAACAGCCGCGGTGCCCATATGCCCGAAATCATTTTCAAATGTTAATGTCACGTATTGATCTTTCGAATAAAAAAAAATTTTGGTTACAATTTAATTTTTTGTGTTATTTTTTACAATTTCAAGTTCTATCGGGCTTAAAAAAACACCCTATATATTAAAAAATTTCTTCTTACATTTATTTATTTTTACTTTTCTTACAAATAAGTTACTCTATCACTATAGCGCGCACTTAGTTGTACTGCTTTCATTGTCGTCTGTTAAGGACTGTAGCTGTCGCTTGGAATGTTAATTTTTTTTATATTAAATTTTGTTACCTATATGTAAAAAATTACATTTGTTGTTGCTGTTTTCTTTTATGCTTTACATTTAACCAATTATTTGCATTTTCGGCGTGGGTTATTGCAGAATTTTTGGCATAAAAGGCCCCGGCCTGCTTTTAAAAGAATTGAACTATGAAATTAAAAATTCACAATCAATCGGTAAAAAGTAATACAGTTTAGAAAACACTTTAAGATTTAAGCAAATTATAACATAAAAAAGTAATATTTTTTATATATTTTTTATACATATGTACATACTCATATAATTTTAAGAAAAAATATAAAGCTATAAAGAGGGCGCGCAATGGCATTCAAATCACATATAAAACACTTAGGTCTGGCTTGAGGGAAATTTTCATTATAATCTGTACTATTACTATATATTCCACAACTAAATCAAAGCCAGAATTATTGTTATTAGAACTTAATCTTTAATAAATATATTTACTGCTCCAGTCGCCTTCGCTTTAACCCCCCTTCTACATCTGACAGCTACTCCTCGATAATGTGTGGTCGTAAAAACTATGCATATTTATTAATGAAATACTTATATTTGCCATTAATATGTTAATTTAATTAATTGCAAATTTTAAGTGTTAGACAGTTATTAAGAATATTCTAAGTTATTGCTTTTGAAAAATATCTTGCTCCATAAATTGGACGGCCAGCTGAACGTATTTAAAAGTCATAAAACCAGAAATTTGATTGATTAAATCAGTAGTCGAGCTTTAACTTAATGACATGAAACATAAGAGCTAATTATGGTAACAAATTCAATATATTATTTTTATTTTCTAGTATTCATTTCAAAATGACGTAAGTGTTGGTTTTATTGTGCAATAAAACTTGCTGAAAATCAGAGGCTCTTGCTAATTAAAACTTTTAATGGGCTCTTAAGTGTGTGGGCGAAATGGATGATGATAATAAATCGCTAAATAATTTTAGAAGTGCTATAATATTGTATATAAATATTGATTTTTGCTAAATAAATAGTTTTTGGCAACACAATGGCGCCAAAAATAGGACCCTAGAGGGCTGTTTTCAAGCAGCAGCGGACCCTAGAGGACTGGTTTCATGAAACTGGCAGCCGGTACAACCTATGCCGGTCATATACTATACATAAACGAAGCTTGAGACTCTTACTATACAAGTAAACTGCACAAATTTTCATTTTAAAATATCTTTAGAAATCAAGAGTAAATACGGCACTATCATATTGCCAACTGCAGCGATAAAGACAAAGAAAATAAAATGTGAAAAAATACGCTTTTTCTCATTTTTTGTTCTTGGACCAGTTCTCAGGGAATAACCTCTACATATGCAGTGCGTTGTAACAGAACTAGGCAAATAGGTTGCGAGGAAGAGGAAAGAGGTAGTAGTGTTTATAAACATTTGACTTGAACTTTCTAACGTTATAACAGACAGGAAACCCGTCTGTAGGCAACGTATTCCATAAGCGAAGCGTACTACTGAAAAACGAATTCTCTCTGTAATGCGTTGTATGATTCCGCGGGCAATCGACCACAGATAGATGAGCTCTGGACGATGAACGCTTGTTACGTAAAAATGTGTGGGTTTCGGGAACAAGATCCCTAATCTCGTCAGAACAAAATCCATTATAGTAACAGAGTAACGTACCCTACACTGCGTCGATGTTCCAGTGAGTCAATAGAGTCACCGATAAGCTTTTTCGCCCTTTTCTGCACACGGTCGAGTAACCCCAAAATAGACTTTGGGGCACCAGCCCAAACATGAGAGTTGTATATTTGCGGTCGAATGTAGATGGTATAAAAAGTAAGGAGGTCGGACGGGGTGAAGTACATCTTACACCGTTTCAAAAAACCGAGGCACTTGAATGCAAACATTACACTGTATTTTCATTCCAAGAACATCAACATCCGATTCCTCTATACCATCCACGGTACAGATGAAGCAGCATTTTGTTAGTCTTATGTAGAAAGGCCCTAACAAAAATAATTGCATTTTTACAGAAGAAGGAATAATCGTAATGAAAACTGTTTAAATAGGTACATCTAAAGGTAACTTATTTTGCTCAATTGCTTGTAAGAGCGATATGTATGAATTTATATAATTAAATCTTTGCAACACTGTGTACTTGTGTGAAACGTAGTAAAATCCCTAAAAGAGCTCAATTCGGGGAAAATCCGAGTTAGGACCTTTCTACGTGAGACTAACGATTTGCTCTTCTTTGGTCAAAAGTTATTGTCCGCGGCAATTACTGTTATAGTTAAAAATAAAAATATTTCTTGGCTAAAAACAGGCTTGAGGCGATATAATATTAGAAATATTAAAATAATTTTTCATTAATACATACATAGAAATCAAAATATTTTATATACTTTTAAAAGGTATAAATAGCTTGTTTTCTATGTTTCCCAGCTATCTATATTTCGACATTTCATAGGAACTACCCCTATGATCAGTAGACTTTGGAAATTATTGAAAGATATTCTCAAACATTCAACTTTATATGTCAACAATCTAAATAAATGGTTGAGAATTTAAAAAGAGAAATCTTCTAATAATATCTGCCAACCACAAAAAACAAGCTTGTTTTATTTATACACGTCTCTAACATTTCTTTACACCTTTCAAAGTCTACTGATGATCAGGGTAACTCCTATGAAATGTCGACATATAGACAGTTGGGAACATAGAAAACAAGCTATTTATCATTTTTTATTGTTATCAATATTAGAAGCTAATATAGCTAATATAATTAAGATAATATATAATAAATTATTAAAATAAAAATATAGTCCTTAACAAAAAGTTAAAATAAAATATTATCGATAACGATTTTCTTTAAAAAAAAAGATTTATCACAAAAAATTATTTAAAGAAAGTTTTCTAAAAAAAACTTTTTTGTCATTAATAAAGAAAATTTTGTTATCGACAACAAAACCGTTTCTAAAAAAAGAAATTGTTATTTTGGTAACAAAACTTTTCTAAAGAAAAATTTAAGATTGATAACAAAATGCATGTTTTGTGAAAAAAAAATTTCTAGTGAGAGCAAAATGTCCTTTACGGAAAAATTTGTTATCGATAACAAAACTTTTTCTAAACAAATAAGTTGCTATTGTTAATAAAATTTTTCTAAAGAAAATTGTATGATTGCTAACCAAATGAATGTTTTGTAAAGAAAAATTTCTACTGAGAGCAAATGTCCTCTACAGAAAAATTTGTTATCGATAACAAAACGTTTTCTAAGGAAATAAATTTTTATTTTTAATAAAATTTTTCTAAAGAGAATTTTATGATTGCTAGCAAAATGTATGTTTTGCAAAGAACAATTTCTACTGAGAGCAAAATGTCTTCTATAGAAAAGTTTGTTATCGATAATAAAACGTTTTCTAAGGAAATAAATTGCTATTAATATAAAATTTTTCTAAAGAGAATTTTATGATTGCTAGCAAAATGTATGTTTTGTAAAGAAAAATTGCTATTGAGAGAAAAATTTGTTATCGATAACGGGAATGCTTTTCGATTAAAAATTTTCTAACGAGCCAAAAGCATTTAGGAAATTTAAATTCGCTATCGATAACAAAAGTTTTTCTAGAGAAAAACTACTTGTCGATATCAAATGGCTTTGTAAGGGCATATTTACTATCGACAACAGAACTTTTTTAAAGAAAGACAAATTTACTATCGAGAAAAGAACATTTTGGAATAATGAAAAATTTACTATTGATAACAAAAGTTTTTTTTAAGAAAAACTAGTTGCCGATATCAAATGGTTTTGTAACGGCACATTTACTATCGAGAACAGAACTTTTTTAAAGAAAGATAAATTTGTTATCGATAACAAAAGTTTTTCTAGAGGAAAACTAGTTGTCGTTATCAAATGGTTTTGTAAAGACAAAATTACTATCGAGAATAGAACTTTTTTAACGAAAGACAAATTTACTATCGAAAATAGAACATTTTGTAAGAAAGACAAATTTACTATCGATAACAAAAGTTTTTCTAGAGAAAAACTGGTTGTCGTTATCAAATGATTTTGTAAACACAAATTTACTATCGGAAACAGAACTTTCCTAAAGAAAATTTTTTTATTTACAATAAAACATTTTCTAACGAAAAATTTGCTAGCGATAACAAAGGTTTTTTGAAAAAGATCTTGCTTTCGATAACAAAATGTTTTCTAAAGATAATTTTTTGGCGACAACAAAACATTTTTAAAAATCATTGCTTTCTATCGGCAACAAAGTTATCGATAAAAGTTTTTTAAAAAATTTTTATTGACAAAAAAAAAAAAAAAAAAACTCAAGATAAAAACAAATTGCTCATACTATCTAAAAAGGTTCTTAAGAAAAAAGAAAATTTATTCTAATAAATAATTTATGAAAAACATTTGTTTTAATAGCTAGTAAATTATTTGAGAACAATTTTTTTTCTCAGTGTTATTGTATTATGGCGCATAAAAGCGAACTTTGAGCCATTCTGTGCACCAGCCACACTCAGCCAGCCAAACAGCAAATAAAATATGCTTTTAAAATTCGGCCACAAACTAGATCATTATGCTGTTTGTTTAAGAAAATGTTACAAAAAAAAATTATGAATATTTGTTGCTGTTTAATCTTGTTGCATACGAGTACAGGCTTAAAGTCATTATTATTAATTTTCTGAACGTTTGAAAACAGTGTAGTTCACAAGTCCCGTATAAGAGCTAATATTTTTGCCATAGTCTTAAGTTCTTTTTTGGTTTTTGCTATCCTTATCTCTGGTATTGACCATGTCGGTTAAATCAATATTTAAAATCACATAAATTTTAAACTAGCCAACGCAAACGAAAGAATAAGTGGTTTAAATGGTGCTGCATTTTTTTGTGCAAAAATATTAAAATAAATAAATAAACTAAAAAAAATATATAAAATAAACAAAACGAAAAAACATTAAAAGGAAGTTTTGCTTGTACATTTAAATTTGTTTTATTTAAATCGTTTGAAAAATGCACAAAAGTAATATCTGACTCACTTGCCACAAGAACACTGAGAGAAATTTTTATATATATAACTGATAATATCAAATATTAACGACTTTGAAGATTAGGCTAAAATTTCTGGATTACAAATTTTATTGTGAAAGCCGACTTTAGCATATTTAATAGTTTTTAGAAGAGTTTCCTGCAATAATAAAATTTCTTTATATTGCACACTTTTATACATGTTTAAAATTTTCTTTTCTCCAAGATGAAATGTCAAAAGATTTAATGTCATTATTTATTTTTTTCAATGTGCTGATTGGCCATTTTACTAACCTTTTTGCCTTCTAAATATTTAATGATTTGTCTATTTAGTTTATTAAAAAATTATTTATTTTATTAGCCAACCAAAAGGATAAAATGCAAGGACAAAGTAAAGGTCCTGAACAATTCTCTAAAAATCTGTGCTTATAATATTAAATGGTAATACAAATATTTAGTTTTTTTAAAAAATTTGTATAGAATACAGGAAATCTTACCGTATAAAATTAATATGTAATACAAAAATTGACAAGCGGTCGGTAAATCTGCATTTTTTAAACCATTTTAGAAAACTCTGTAACACATGATGTTTATGCCATACGAGGAGTTTATTGCACTCATGACTTCTCCTCAAGAAAATTGCCACGAGTAAATGGGGTATCTGGCATCACCGTGCTGAATTCGCCGTAGCACCTGTTGTGCAGCTTAGGCTTGCTCGCTTGCCATTCTTATTTTTTCACTCCTTGTATGAATTTCAAAAAGATAAGACAAACGAGCCGGCCTTTGTATATTCATCATTATAAGTATATAAAATAAGTATATAAAATAAAGGAAAATTTATACAACTACAAAGGAAATTGTATATTGGATCGACACCAAGGGAAAGCATCAAGTCAAGGCAAACCCCTGTGAGTTATTCTGCCCAGCACGTGAGTATACAAAATTGGTGGCTCTTGGACCCGGAAACCTATCTCAACCGGAGTACCCCCCCCAAACACATGAGCTGAAAAAACCCCGGGCCTGACAAAGAGAATACAGTTTTTTTGCTTCAAAATTATCTTTATTCATCAACGTGATCTCCATCAAGAGCAACGCATTCATTCCAGCGCCACTCTAACATTTTAATACGACTTTTGTAGAACAATTTATCTTTCATTCGTGCGAATTTTTTTTACCAGCGAGCAGTTTTTTCAGGCCTGTGAACAGCCAGTAGTCGCTTGTAGCCAAATTAGGTGAATACGGTGGATATGGACGCAATTTTAAGTGCAATTCATGTAGTTTGGTTTTTGTTTAGATTGACTTGTAACACGCTGCGTTGTCTTGATGAAACAATAGCCCGGTTCACAATCTTGTGCATTTGAGATTGTATGTATCTGAAATTGCAAAGGTGAAATTTTTGTGTGTTTTTTTGTTAGTGTAAAGCAAGAATATACTCCATTATTTTGCAAATGCAATGATGCAAGGCCATTTGCACAAGATTGTGAATAGGGCAAATATTTTTTCTTTTAGTTCGTTTCTTTGCAATTTTGGCCTTCAAACGTTCCAACAGCACTATATAATATTCATTAATAGTGGTGTTTTCTTAAGCTATGTATACACGGTTGTCAGATGTTACAATATTGTAAGATCTGGCAACATGCTGACAATGTAGTGACAATGAAAAATTGTCCCGCAGAAGTAAATGTGTGTTCAGACGATCGTAAGAAAATTTTACAATTTCATTGTCAGACTATGGTCTGACAAATAATTCATCTGACAACTAAAATTGTCAGTTCACATGGTTGTCAGATTGTTAGATAAAAAAAAATTGCCAGACATGTTATAAAGCATTGCGACTTATGTATATCAACAACCATCTGTTTGGCAGTGTTGCCCATCAAACTTTTTTCTGACAATGATGCCATTGTCAGGTGCATTACTTTTATACATCTGAAAATTAAAAAGAAAGCTTACAATATCAGCCAATTATTTGGCGACAAGTGTGTTATCACGATTGTCGGATGCCTGACAACATTGTCGTCTTACAATTGGCTGACAATGGTTTTTTTGACAACGTTGTAAGTTAAAAATTGCCAGTTCACACGATTGTACTACATTTTCAGACAATTTTACTGGCAATATTGTAAGATCTGACAACCGTGTGTACGTAGCTTTACTCTAGATAGTCGATGAATATTATACCACACCCATCCCACAACAACGAGGCCATAATCTTTCCAGCCGATTGTTCTGCTTTCGGGTGCTTTGGACGAGGTTTACCAATTACTCAGATGACGATCGTCATCTGAGTGGACAGCAACACAGAAAACAAGCTGTTTATAGTTTAATAAATTATAATTGTGAAAAATTAACACACTTATTGTATTGTTGTAGTATTGCTCTAGAGCTGCCACTTTGTAGATGTTAATAAAGCTTAAGTGCTGCCAACTTAAAATTCTATGTCCGCCTAAAAAATACTATTTATTTATATACTAAATTAATAAAAAAGTAATTGATACACTAAATTAAACCCAAAACTGATGAGGCGGCTTAGACGTTACGTTTTTTTACTTTAATGTTCAGGTTTTTTTACAATTATTTGATTTACGATTTAAAAAGAAAACAGGAATTAAATGTGCTTATGTATGTATTGCGCAAACTAACAGCTATACACCCAGCTGGCAAAATCGTACTAGACTTCAATCTAGTCTTCAAATCGTTCAAGTAAAGTATGTACGGAACTCTAAAGCAACAACAAATTTATATATATAATTATATAATTTATAAAATTTTAGTGTACATTTTTACTCAGTTGAATATTAACAGCAGTACGAGACATATCTTCTGTACACTTTTTAAGTGAAATAAAAATATGTACTTTAGCTATGTACTTATGTATGTATATATCGTTAGTCTCACGTAGAAAGGCCCTAACTCGCATTTTCCCTGAATTGAGCTCTTTTAGGGATACTACTACGTTTCACACAAGTATACAGGGTCACAAAGATTTAAATATATAATTTCATACATATCTCTCTTACAAGCAATTGAGCAAAGAAAGTTACTTTTAGATGTACCTATTTATACAGTTTCTATTACGATTTTTCTTTCTCCTGTAAAATTACAATTATTTTAGTTAGGGCCTTTCTACATGAGAGCAACGATATATTAAAAAAATTATAAAAACAAAAATTAATTTCTCAATAAATTTAACATAATTTTATTTTTCAATAATCGATATGAAATATATTGTTTATTCATTTCTAAATAATTTTTTCCCAATTTTTGTATTACGAGCCCAATTATGAATAAAAATTCCGTAGGAATTTGTTTTTTATTTTTTTCTTCATGCGATTCGTTGAAAACACTAGAGAGAGTTTTTCTCTTTAATTTGCATTGAAAAAAGTATAGGTGTGTTCATTTACTTTACTAGTAAAAATTAGCACTGAGAGAGTAACAAGAAAATTTTCAAAATTACTCTCAAAAATGTGAAAAAGTAAATGAACACTTTACTAGCTAAAATTTGCAAGTTAGAGTAGTGGTGTTATGTATAGGTATATATGAGTATTTAATAACTACTCTTATATTTTTTGGACAAATTATACATATGTATATTATTTTAAAAATAGCGTGGTTGTGGTCATTAATATAATTATAAAGCATTGTCGTGACTGGCATTTTTCGAGTACGGCTTGTAATAGAATAAAGAAACGTTTTACAATTTTATTTAATCTAGTACTAGATGTAGTCAAAATACGCTAAATACAGGGGTGTAGCTAATCACCCCTGTATTTAGGTGATTAGCTACTTTTGAATAATACATATTTTTTTTAATTAGGGGTGCTTAACCGATACACGTTTCAACTCAATTGGTTAGGTAGGCAGGAAGCTGGATTCTCAAAAAAGTATCTGGTTGCGATACTCTCAATTGGCTACTGAGTAGGTTGTTGTGCAATTCAAGATATGTAAATTGATTCGTTAAGGAATTGTCGAGTTGGTTGAAGAAAAATCAAATCATTTTAATTTTTTTAAAGTTGTCTAGTAAGTCTCTCAATTCGATTGTGCTTTGTTTGTTCGAGTCTCCTGATCAGTTGTCCAAAAAACTTAAGAAAGGAAAAAACTTGAGCTATAACCTGTTGTACAAAACAAAAATTTAATTTAAAAAAATTATAAAGTTCAACAAAAATTCAATAAATTAATGTCCAAACTTATATTTGTAATTTTTTGCAAAGAAAATATTAAATATTTTTAAAATAGTCTTTAATTTCATTGAATCTGATAGTTTAATGGAAATCTTTCAATTCAGTTTATGAAATGTGTTGCCAAGAACCAATTCAATTGAAAGACTCAATTCACAATTGAATTGAAACGTGTATGAGCCGCTTTATACGTTATAACTGCCTACCTACACATAGCATTATTATTTTTTCAAATTAATTTCAAAATGTAAACTACCGAGTAGCTAAGTACTCATAATATTTACAATACTAAAAATAACATCTGGGTTGTAAAAAATAAAAAAAAAACAGAAATATTTTAGAGCTTAAAATTAGAAAAATGTTCGTATAATTATAAATGGAAGGACCTATGTGTGAATTTAGTTGCTTCCCTAAAAGTAAAAGTAAATTTGACGGAACACCCTTTGCTACTGGTGTGCCAGATACTGTGTTGCTTAGTTCATTTCCATTAGACGTCTTATTTTACCTCAGTTGTTCCTAAGTTACACAAAAATAAATCTGTTACCTTTTTAACGTTTTAAAAGTTTACATACACTTATAATTTCGTATATTTTCCGAAATATTTTTATTTTTAACTCAATTTAGAAATATTTTTTTGTAAACATAAACGCAAACAGCTGTTTTAATAATTATTGCAAGTAAAAATTTTACTGGTAAAAACTTGCAAGAATTTTTCAGTCTCTCAATTTTTTACGCTCTTTTGACGCTCTCTCGTTGCAATTTTTTTGGGTTAATGAACGCTTTCTAGTAACAATTATTACAAATTTGTAAAAGTTTTTAGTAAATGAACACAACTTATGTTATGTGAGAAATAAATTTCGTGAGGAATAAATTCCGAGAGAAATAAATTCCGTGAGAATATTCATAATTGGGCTGTATATAAAAAAAGTAGAAGATTTTTGTTATTTTAAATATTTCGCTGACAATTTGTTAGCATTTTCTACAAAATGTATTATGACGCCGTTAATAATTTTATAAAAATTTTCTGATGATTTAAAATAGAGTAAATATTTTAAAAGCCATCGGAAGCTAAAAAAAACTAATTAATAATTTTCATTACATCACTTATTGTTGTCAACATGCAATCGTTGACGATACTGTGATGAAAATCGTCGCCTACACAATCGTTGACGAGGTAGTGTGGATATTGTCACTTATGTTTTCGTCGACGACATGGTAGAGGAAAATGTAGTGTATATAATCGTCGACAATGCGGTGGCCATATGTTCGAAAACGATTTGTTTGAGGTGTCGTCAACATGTCTTTCTCGATTTTCTATTGCCTTTTACCCATCGCTTAAGATGTCTTTAAGACACACTCATAGAAAAAAGCATCTTCATATTGATGACGGCGGGTCATCAGAATTGTGACATCAATAGAATGTAAATAGTCACCAGTAATATGAAAGCTGACATCAATCTCAACAACAAAAGTCATCAGACAATTTTGTCATATATTGAGTATCATCAATGCTACAACTGTGGTGACATCAATTCAATGATACATTTTATTAATAGGTATAATACATCTAGTTTGGCAAAATTGATTATACAAAAAGCCTACATAGTGTTATAATATTTTATATTTATTGTTGAAAAGGAATTAGGTTGCTAAAATTATTATTTTTAAATTTAAATTAATTTTTAAGAAATAGAAAAAATATGATAATACGCCACACAGATATTGTATTGATGGCAGGAAGCCATCAAAAGTATTATCAGAAGATTTTTAATTCTCATTGATTTCTTTAAGATGGAATATAAAATTATGTGTTTGAACATATTTTTGAAATCAGCAAATATAACCGGAGGTTAATGTTGATGATGCCGTCATGAAATTTACTTCCAAATCAATCCAATTTATAGTTGGTCTGATGTTAGTGCACCATTCTACTGATGATGTTTTGTCATTACAATGACATCATTTAGTAATTTCCTGTGTTTTGGAGTTACCTTGCATTGATTACATGCTCTCATCAAACGTATCCCGATAAAGCATCCCCATGATGTCAGTGTGACATTTCATTGATGAAATATTTGTCATAATTGCCGCTGTTGATAATTAGAGCAACTGATGCAATGGTTGGCATCACAGCGTTGACAAGTGTCATGGGGTCAAAAATGATGATATTTGGCATTGCATTGATATTGAAATACATGATAGTTATGACAGGTTTTCTATGAGTGCATGGCCAACTGGGCAATATTACTCACATACAAAGAGCCTCATGGACAGCCAAATTAACAGAGAATTGTTTGCCGACCAAAACTCCAACCAACTAAACAAACTTAACATTTTGGCAAATAAAATTTCCAAAAATATATATTTTGTTGCTATTCAGCACACCTTTCAAACAAACACTCAAACTCTTAAATAAAAAGAAGTAAATAAATTAAAAAACAAAAAATAGAAATAGAGATTAAAAGTTTTCAAATTTAAGTGTGCGAAAACATTTATTTCAATATACTATATCCAACACATGACATGAAAAACAGCAACAGCCTCAAAAAACTCGCATTCTATTCGGCACTCGTATGTTTTTACTTTAGGAGTACAAAATATATTTATTTATTTATTTTGTTGTATATATTTTTATTTTATTTTTTTAGTTCAACTTTAGACAAAAGTCGTCTGTCTGGGGTTTTTCTTATTTTTTATTTATTTACTTGTTGGCTGTAAAGCAATTTAAGTTGTGTTCATTTTATATTTTTGGAGTGTATTTTAATGTAAATGTAGTTCCATTTGATTATGTTTAGAATTTTAATTTATATTTTGTTGGTAGTCGCCGAGACATGTTTGTCTTGCATTAGTTAAGTTTCTATTTCGGTTTTGTGTGGTTTATGTAACAACTAAATTTTGTTTATTTAAAAGGAATTTTAATTTAATTAATGGTAAAGGATTCTTGTTGCTTTGCGAAAACAAAAAGAAAAAACTCGAGTTGCTTAAGTGTAAGTTTGGCAAATTGTTGAGCGACATGAAGCAGGAATATGTAAATGGGTAAATAAATATGCTTACACAGAAAAAAAATTTTTTCGTGTTCAATAACGAAATTCGTTGCATCAATTAATAACTTGTTTGAATGCGGACCTGTAAAGGAATTCGTAGATTCAAACAAAAGTTTAGTGAAAAAATTTATTAATCGTAAACAACTATTTGTTTAAACCACAACAAAATACGATATCCAAGGTTATTTTTTTGTTATTTATGTATATGCATACAAATTATTTTTACAGACAAAAATTTTGTTGATTTTATTTTTAACTATAATTTTTTCTGTGTAAACTGTTCTGGTGGTTGAAAGGTAAGTTTAAAATTATTGTAAGAAATATTCAAAGGCAGGCTCTACATGCTTCAAAATTATATATTTAAAAAATATATATATTTTTGATATAATTATATGGAGAGGACCATACAGAGCATGAGCTAACATTTTTTAGGCTGTCCTTTGATATGTTTTAAAACATTATTTGATATGTTTTAAAAATTGTGTTTGGTTACCAAATATTGTACATTATTTAGTAATAATCCCAACTTGATATGATAACATGTTGCCATACTTTGGACCATGTTCTCAGATTAGTATAGAAGTGAAATGCAATGGAAGTGGAGTAACTAATCATTATAAATACTCTAAGCTATTTACTCATTCTTTCTCCTCGTGTTTGGTTTTTTACTTCGTCAGAATAATATTATAAGCAACGAGTCAAGTAATATTAGCGTCCATATTAGAGTGCATCGATTTGAAAGGACCAAAATTGGACTAGAGATTATTCGTCAGCTGGCGCATACAAAGCTCAATCTGGAAAACCAATTTACGCATAGTTTGCGCAGCAAAAACTCTTCAAATGTTGATTTCCGGCTGTTCAATTATCGCTTCCCGGGTGGGGGCTAGTAGTTCCTCAAACCGTTTGCGGTTTAAAACTGTAGCAGCCTTTTTTAGCGCTGCGATAATCTGACCAGAGGCTATTATTTTCTGGTACCACCAGAAAATAATTCAGGGAGCTGGGAGCCCCGGGAAAATTGTTCTCGCCCGGCTATGGTGTGGTTGTTCGGTGGCAACTTTGGTTGTGGTTTAATAACCAAATGTGGGGAGAGTTTTCGGCTCCGCTGTGGAGTTGCACTGCAACCGGGTGCCATGACCCTGAAATCGGAGGTAGTTTTAGGAAGGCTCCACCCTACACCACGTCATGCAGGCAAATCGTCATGCGAGTTACGAAAATTTATTGTAACTTATTTATTTTATTCTTCTTATTATTTAGTCTTCTTTTCCTTAATTCTAACTCTTTATTTCATTATTTTACTCTCTTCTTCACTATACCTATAGCTTCACACTCCTCTCAATTTAAGTTTGTTCCTTAGTCTTGTATTATCGATTCATCAATAAATAAGTGTTGATTGTTTCATCAGTATTGATTTTCATTATATATTTATAGGTTGCGTGATAATTTGTGATGCTTGGGGACTTCCGGGTGAACTTTTTTTCACCTTGTGAGAGAATCATCATGAGGAACCCACGTTAACCATCTTCTGATTCTCTCTCTTCCTGGGGAACAGGTTTGGCCTTGGCGTAGTGTATACTCGAGAAATCTGCATTGGTCTTCCTAATTTTTTGTAGCCAATAAAACTCTGGAAAGTCCTAGCACGACGTAGAATGTGTAGGGATTTTCGAAATCTCACACAAAGGGTTAAATGGCAGAACGGATATCAACTTCAGGAGGTTGCCTTTTGCAGACCCTCTTAGTGCTGTTCGTTTTGATGAAACGTCTACATGTTGGCTGAAACGTTCTGGTTGTAGATTAGACTGAAGATCGCACAGATGTTTTATCAATAATCCCTCACAATTGCGGTGCATATACGATGTTGGGGATCTATTTAGAGTCCTCGATGTGTCATAGTTTCTTTTTTATTTTTTATCAGCACTCGAAAGATGATTCTTAGATATACAGTGCATCGCATTGGAACTGCTTCCATCGTTTTTTCCAAATTTCGAGACTTTATTGTAAAAAGCTGGTTATACATATATGATTTAACATATAACTACCTGGAAATATTAAAAGGGCAAAATCTACCATACCCGCCGTAGTGTCCAGGTGTTGCTCTCTCAGACTAACACCTGCTTTAATTAATGGTACATATCCTGGCTAACCAGCCCTTCCGTTCTTATGAAGAAGTAAAAAACCGATTCGTGGCCACAAAAGATGACTGGTTGTTTCAACACGGGTCTCGTATGCTGCCCGAAAGATGGGAGAGAGTAGTGGCCAGCGATGGACAATACCCTCTTTGAATTAGAAAGGTGTAACTATTTTACAATGCCCGGCATTGATGATGCTTAGGTGAGCGGACCTGCAGTAGCCTATCATGTCTGGCCTCTGTCAAACCGACTGCGTTAGCTTCTTTCATAAGAAGCAGCGGATGGCTAGTAAATCAGCAAGTAATGCCACACTAAGCAGTTTTCCACCTCACCTTTCCCTCTTCC
This sequence comes from Thecocarcelia acutangulata, assembly GCA_914767995.1. Lineage (NCBI taxonomy): Eukaryota > Metazoa > Arthropoda > Insecta > Diptera > Tachinidae > Thecocarcelia > Thecocarcelia acutangulata. Next base: position 95,472,270 of record OU612097.1, on the reverse strand, counting down.
TCACTCCTTCTATACCTCTATAACCTTTCATTTTCTTTTTCCTCTATCGTAATCTAACTTTTTCAGGCAATCACAAAGGCACCTACAGGACCCAAGTGGGCTATAGTATCCGGGTACTTTCTGGAGAATCCAGCGGCCTGCCTACCTAACCAAACTATTTTACAACAGGCCGATATTTCGAAAAAAAAAAAACATCGACAGAAACAAAGCTATACACCTCTGCATATTTCGAAAAATGTTTGTTTTCGATATATTTTTATTTTATTTTTTCTATAGAGGTGATCTAAAAACAAAGAAAGATAATATTTTTTAGCTTCTTTCTAAAGAACATTTCCTTTTATTGCTAATAAAATGATTTCTTTAAATAATTTTTAGAGAACAAAATTTAGTTTAGAAACTTTATTGTCTTCAATAACAAATATTTACTAACAACATTTCCCTCCTTTATTGCAACATAGTCCTAACTAAAAAAACGTGTTTCGGGAAAAAACACATTTCAAATTTTTAGTTTCCATACAAGTCTTAGAAAATTTTTTTTTAAATATCTCTTAAAGACAACAGTTTAAAAGTAATTCGAAAAATTTTTTTGCACAATATAAAAGGTGGTACGGTTAACAATTCCACATTGTTATCTCCAAAAGCTCATTTTTTAAGATATGACTACGTTGCAATAAAGGAGCGATTTGTTGTTATCGATACCACAATTTCGCATATAATGTTTCGCCAAGGAAAAGATACTAATACAAATCTATAGCAAATAAGTTTTGTTGTAAGTTGCTTTCTTAATAAGTTTCTGTTATCGATAACAAACTTTTCAAAGAAATATTTTGTTAGAGATAACTTAACTAAAAAATAAAAATGATGAAACTATAGCAAAAAGTTCTTTAACTTTTTTGGAAAAGAAATTTTGTTTAGAATATTTATCGTTATCGAAAAGGAAATTTTTTTCAGGAATGAAACACTTTTTTTTACTAAATGTTTTCTGATATTTTTTAAATATAATTTGTGGTTTTAAATAGTAACATTAGTTCTTCAAAAACTTTTTATTCGTAAAGAATTTTTTCTTAGAAATTTCTCTTGCTATCGATAACATAGTTTTATAAAAGAGATGTTTTGTCAAGAATAAAACACTTTTCTTTGCAAAATATTTTCTGATATTTTTTAAATATAATTAGTGGTTGTCAAAAGTGACAATAGTTTTTAGAAAACGTTTTATTGGTAAAGAACTGTTTTTTAGAAAATCTTTTGCTATCGATAACATAGTCTTATAAAGAACTTTTTTCTCAAGAGTAATAAACTTTTTATTTAAATTTTGTTTTCTAAAATAGATAAGTAGCAATATCAATATATGTTGTTATCAATATTAATTTTTTTTGTAGTTTTAATTGAAATGTTTTTTTATCACCGATAACGAGTTTTTCCTTAGAGTGTTTTGTCTTTTTACAATAAATATTGCTTTACAGTCCTTTTTGTTTACAAATATTTAAAAAAAAGTCATTATAATTTATCCTTGAGCTAGCAGCATTTTTGTTATCGATATTAAATTTTTATTTTCTTATTGCAGATGATTTTCATTAAATGACAAAAACGTGTCATCAAACACAATTTTCAAATGCAGTTCAGCTTGTTGTATTATTTTATGTCCCGCCTGCCTGCAAATTCTTAGAAAAATATTTTTTTCTTAACTTAAGTGCGTTGATAATCCGATCTTCAAAGTATTCTTCTTCTGTTGCTTTTTTCGTACAACATATTCGCTGTTATGGGTATCATCTCCATTTTTTTAAAGTTCTAAAATTATTATTCGTAATATAAAAAAAGCCCATTAATTTCAATATCCAATAATCAAACACAGACCACAAATTGCCAATTTACTATCGGTTAATAAGATCACCTTCAACGACAACATCATCATCCTCAATGCTGCAACAGCAACAGCACCGTCGTCATCATCATCATCATCATTACTATTATTGTTATTACGTTCATACTACTTGAAGAAACTAAAACTGCTAATAAAACGAATAAAATAAACTGTTCGTAAAAGCCAAATCACAAGTCCGTGTAGGACACACGTGTTTGTGTGTTATGACATAAAGAAAGAGATCTGTTGTTTGAGCTATAAAAAGCCAATCGAATTTTTGCACCTTATTACCAACTGGATGAGATTTGCCTTTTGCTTTGCACAGACTACAGCGGTCAGACCGTCACAACCTTATGCTTAGTCGATGTTTGGCTTAGATGAATTTTTTTTTGTTTTCGCAATTGAAAGAGCAAGAAACAAAAACCAAAACCTTAAAAGAAAACAAAAGCAAAACGATCTCAAAACGAAACAGCAGCTTTAACAAGTTCACACCACAATTTCCTGACACGTACTTAACGAGAAATAATAAAGTCGGCAAATATTATTATTTGCTTACGAACTGATTTCTATAATAAAAAAAATAATATTAAATAAATATCGAACAAGAAAATCATAAAGAAAAGCGAACATAAAACAGAATTGTGGAGGAAATAAACTAATATTGAAAATGGATTAAAATTTTTATTTACAAAATAATTTTTTGTTGATAATTCACCTAAAATACCGAGTATGTGATTGGACTTTAGAGATATAATTATTAACAGCATTTCGGCCTTTTTCTGGCTTATGATATAATTCGATAAAAATATAATAAAATCTTATCACTGCAAGCAAAACTTTTGAAACACATACCATTATAAGATGGCAGCAGCGGGCTGTAAAAACTAAGAGCCTGTTTCACTAAGTCGAACGTTAACGTTCGCAAACATTTGAAATGGCAATGAAGCAAATTTGTTTGCATATAATAAGCTGGCAGCAGCGGGCAGTAAAAGTTAAGAGCCTGTTTCACTAAGTCGAATGTTAACGTTCGCAAACATTTGAAATGGCAATGAAACAAATTTGTTGCCCAACAATTACTTTGTTTATCATTAGTTTTTTTTTTACTTTGCTACGTTTTCTTATATTATTTTGGGCTTGGGTTTAACAATGGATCACAAATATCGAATTTCGTGTCTTAAAATACTTGCGGTTACGTTTGAGAACGTGAAATTTTATTTTTTCATCTATGTATTATTATTATTATTATTGGATGGGATATGGCCCTCATCGGCCATTTGCAGTGCGACCAATATTGATCTATTGTGCGTCCCCTTGCCCCTTTATGGGTTAAGTATGTCAAGAAAACGGACAAGCTCCTTCATAGGGAGTGATATTAAGTCATATTCACTTAACTTATAAGCTTGTAGTAGCGTATATCTTCTGTGTCCCAGTGCTCCACAGTGGGTGATTAAGTACTCCATTGACTCCTCTTCATCACCGCAGAATCTGCAAATGTCTGTGTTGGAAATGCCCATCCTGTGCAGGTGCTTGTAGCAACTATAATGATCTGTAAGTGCACCTGCCAATGTTCTGAGACTTTTCCTGTCCTGTTTTAGAGCACGTTTGCCCCTCTTTTTATCAAATTTTAGACATTTCTTGGAGCGTTCAAGACCAGCTGTCTGGTTCCAATGTTGTTCAACGATGGACTCCGTCCATTTCCTTATCTCCTCATTCAGGAGACCCTTATTGAAGCGAAAAGTCCCCTCTATTATGCCAATAAAAGTTCCCTCTGCTACTTTCTTGGCATAAATGTCAGCCATTTCATTGCCGTGATGCTCTTCATGTCCTGGCACCTAGATCAGGGTGACCTTGTTCTGGCTTGCCAGTTCGTTTAGTCTGTTGTGGCATTCCAGTACTAACTTGGACGTAAAGATAGAACTTCTCAGGGCCTTCAGCACTAATTGGCTATCAGAAAGTATTTTTATCCGTACTCCCTTGTGTTCCCTATTGGAGAGTATTTCAACCGCTTCCCTTATTGCGCATAGTTGCGCTTGGAAGATTGTGGTGTCTTTGCTAAAGCTTAAAGTCCATACCACGCGTTATATGCGCTGCGCGTTTTATGCATTTCAAATTTTCTACGCGTTCTACACCTTTTCTAAACTCAAGTTACATGCAACGCTTTTCATGCGTTAAGTTTTTTCTTGTGTTTGTATTATTTTTTCAATAAGAACATTTTTTTAACACAAAAACATAAAGTAACAATCCACAGCACAAATATTTTTGGCGATAACTTTGAAAAAATCAAATGAATTGTGATCTGCGGCCATCAAAAACAACTGACAGTTTTTATAACGCTTGTGAGGCGTGCAAAAGTAGAAAGTAAACCTACTTTTGGCGTCGTACGCGTTTAATGCGTCATACGCTTTGTGCTGTGTATCCTCTCACATAAAATTACATTGTTTCGCTTAGAACGCATTGCCGCGTAAAACGCGTGATATGGACTTTCAGCTTAAGAGTATATAGCTTTCAAATTAAATTTACCTAATACTAATAAAAAAAAAGTTATAAATAGCTTGTTTTCTATGTTTCCCAGCTATCTATATGTCGACATTTCATAGGAACTACCCTAATCATCAGTAGACTTTGGAATTTTTTTTTTTAATTTCCAAAGTCTACTGATGATCAGGGTAGTTCCTATGAAATGTCGACATATAGATAGCTGGGAAACATAGAAAACAAACTATTTATAATTTTTTATTGGTATAAACGTTAGAGGCTAGAGAAGCGAATAAAAACTTAATTGTTTACCCAATACTGTTAAATAAAAAAAAAGTAAATAAATAAATAAACAAAATAGGTTGCAAAAACTGGCGTAGGTATCCGTGGGTAACTGCGAGTGTGGTCCTATTCCGCGGTAACGTAATCACCGGCTGACTGCAATGCATCTATCAATGCCTCAACATATGTGTAGGATGCGTTACTCTGTTCTATGATTACTACAATGGATTTTGCTCTGACGAGATTAGTGATCTTGTTCCCGAAACGTGCACTTTTTTACGTAGTACGCGTGCATCGTCCAGAGATCATCCATTTGTGGTTGATTGCGCGGAGAATCGTACTACGCATTACAGAGAGAATACGTTTTTCAACCGTACGGTTCGTCTGTGGAACAAAATGCAGGAAGACGTGTTTCCTGTCTGTTATAACGTTGGAAAGTTCAAGTCAAATATTCACAACAAACTACGCTCTCTTCACAACCTATTTTCCTAGTTCTGGTATAATTCACTGCATATGTAGGCGTTATCCCCTGAGTATTGGTCCAAGTTAAAAGAGAAGCTAATAGAGTGAATAAACTCAAATGTCCTTTATAGCTTATTTATTTTAATATTTCTGCCAATATTTCGCTTTCCTTCGGATAGCTTCTTCAGGGCAATTGTTTGTAATTGTGTAAAGAAAACTTTTCATTAAAAAGCAGAATCTTTTAGGGAGGACCAATTTTTTTGAGAACTTAATTTCCTTAACATTATTGTTGTTAGCTATAGAGTTTTTATTGAAGTTTTATAAATCACTTTTAAATCAAAAAATTTTAATTTATTATTAATCCTTTGAAAAAATAAACGACTTGAGCTAAAAACTGTAATTTATTTTAATAGATCACATCTCAGCATTTTATTTGTTAGTATCTAGTTAACTTTAATAATTACACCACATGTTTAGAGACCAACAGATTTAAAACAAGCTTTAAAAAGTTAAAGTTATTAAAAAAATTTAATATATACTAAATGCAACATATTCACACACTCCAAAAAGAGCCATTAAGACGGCCAAGCATTTAAATATGCGAATTGCAGTCAACTTGGCATAACACGTTGAGTCAATGAACGGAGCTTTACAATATGTAAAAAATAATTTTTCATTTAATTCACTTTAAAATAGACTTTTTTGCAATGCAAAATAATATAATGTGCAACTGAAGCGTTTGCGGCAAGCAGTGGCAGGCTGGTTGGCCCAGTGTTGGTGTGCATGTGTTGGCCATTAACAATTAAATTTAGCATCGTTAAACTACCGCTTGTTTTATATTAACAATCATTTGTTAAAGCAATAATACAACTAATTCACAAAGCAAACAAGCGATGGCTGAGTCAAAGCACTGGCCATTGGACTGGGGTCTAGAGTAGAGGGGGCTGCATTGTAAATTGTTTATTTAATAGTTGTTACTTTACAATTTAAATATAAATATTTGTTGATTTTAGAACAACATTTTTTTACCACATTTTATGCTAAACATTAACTTAAGAATTTTGTTTTGAGCGACAAAGAAAAAAAGAAACAGTGCGCTAGAATAAGTCCATCTTGAGGCCACCTTTTTATGGAGCTACTTATATACTTATCTATTTATTTGAAAATGTGACAATTACAATTTGTCATAATTACAATGTCATGTGTAAAAATTTCAAAATTCATTAAATTCTTAAAGTTGCAGCTGTTTGCAAAAATCTCAAGCAATTTCTATGACTTAAGTGCGGCATTAGCAGTGAAACAACATGAAGTTCTGTAATATTAATCGCATTTGTGCTTTATAAAAGCAGCCAAATCTCAAACGCTTTGTATTCTTTCTGGTCGTAAAAAGAAGAGAAAATCCGTTTTAATTATTGCTGGTATTAAAAGATGCGAAAGGAAAGTAAGCAAATGATGTGCTATGCAGCAAAGTATATGCATAAACTACAGCACAGCTGTATTAGCACACTATTGTTGTGCTTAAGGCCTGATCAGACTATTATACAAGTATAAATACAGTCGAGCTTCCACAATTCGAACTTCCATAATTTGAATTTTCTCTAACTCGAATAAATTTAATTGGCAGTAGCATTGAAAGAACAAGTTGCATACAATTTGCCTTCTGTAACTCGAACTTCCATAAGTCGAAGTTCTCCATAACTCGTACAAAAAACATACACAATCCTATCTGTTATAGCGTTGGAAAGTTCAAGTCAAATATTCACAACAAACTACTCTCTCTTCACAACCTATTTTCCTAGTTCTGAGATAATTCACTGCATATGTAGGCGTTATCCCCTGAGTACTGGTCCAAAATAAAAATGAAACTAATAGAGTGAATAAACTCAATTGTTTGTAGTTATGTAAAGAAAACTTTTCAGTTTTCAGATTGGTACAGTGTGGCGCAAAAATAAACATGTTTTTTGGTTGTAGTTAAAAAAAAAGAAAAACTTTGATTCTTTTTGTGAATTACTTTTATTTGGTCTTTTAATTATTTTACATCAAGTCGAGAATATGATGTCATGTAATTGGCCGCTACAGTTGATTGTCATCGGAGCCCGTTTTATAGCATTTTCCATCACATCGGCCAACACTTCCGGCGATAGGTCCTCATATTCTTGACGCATATTGTCTTTAAGAGCTGCAAGAGTCTGAGACTTGTTGACATAAACCCGCGACTTCAAAAAGCCCCACAAAAAGAAGTCTGCAGCAGTCAGATCAGGCAATCTTGCTGGCCAGTGCAAATCGCCAAAACGGGAGATTAGGCGCCCTGGAAATGCATCTTTCAGCACATCGGTTGTGGCACGTGCAGTTTGTGCCGTAGCACCGTCCTGTTGGAAATACATGTTCTCCAATCCCAGTTCATCAAATTGCGGCAAAAAGAACTCGTTGATCATTGCTCTGTAGCGCTCACCATTCACAGTAACCATTTGGCCCGCGACATCTTCGAAGAATAAAGGTCCGATGACTTCTCCGCACACCACACAGTGACTTTGAGCCGCTGTTATGGCTCTACGTGGGTTACAGGTTGGCGCAAAATGGTGGGTGGGTTAATTTTTGATGTGTACTGACATCAGCAAATAGATGTGCCAACATAAAACTTTACACGACGACAGGTGCGCTATTCGCCGTAGGCGATAGACATGCCGGCGCTTGAAAATCTTCAGCAGTTAAAATAATATTAATTTATTGAACTTTTGTTGAACTTTTATAATTTTTTAAATTAAATTTTTGGTTTGTACATTTGTACAACGGGTTAAGTTTTTTTCTTAAGTTTTTTTTCTTAAGAAGGATTTTTTACAATAAAAATCTGCTGTGATCAATAATTTTGATTGAAGAAGACAAGAAAAATAATAATCAAATCTTTAGCTGGGGGACAACTAGCTGTTTCGTAGTCGCTACACTACTCATCAGCATCCACTGGAATTTGAACTCGGTTTATGACGTATCATCATCTGCTGCTTTAACCACTCAGCCACAGAGCATTTAATTATTTTCTATCTATATTAATCTCATATTGAATCACATATGCACTTTGTTAATTGCCCACATTGTTTGTACAGCGTTTGCTGTCTCAGCACTAGTGGTTAAAAAGAAAGTTATGTGAAACAGATCCAAATTCAATATCACAAAAATATTTTATCTTCTACATATATCAACAGCAAAATGAATTTACGACAGCTAAATTACAAATTTCGAGCTTTTTTATAACGACAAAAAATACTATCAGTGACGGCACCCCATCGATTACGAAATCGTCCTCTACTCAATTTTTAAAAAGCTGGTTTGCTAAAAAACACAACCCTGATCCAATGATAAGTATTATCGTTTTGTAATATAGTGTTTACAACTGATATTAACTCTGATATAATGTGAGAGAGCAGATTAACAAGAAAAAACAAATTATATTTTCTCTCATATCTAGCATGGCGCCAAGTATTTTTGCAAATATCATAATATTTCACAATTTTTGAGCAACCATGCAGTAAATATCGTTGAATGGTGTGTTTTTCTTAAACAAATTTGTATATTCCTAAAACAAAAAGATTAGTTAACGATTTTTATAAATATTTTAATGATTTTATGAGTTTTTTATTAAACTTTTTCGGGAATTCTTCAAAAATTAAATATTATGTCGTTTTGTTTACATTTTTTGACAGTTTATATGGTTTTCTAAATATATATTATCGAAACAATATTGTGATATCTGATATAATATTGCAATAATATTAATTTTAAAGTCTACACGTGATATAATTCTCTCTGCTGTCAAATTTGACGTTTGCTGATGGAAAAATATTTGATATTATATCTCCACGTATAGACTAGGTAAAGTTTCAAAAAACAACAAAGTCGTATGGGTTGTCAAATTTTTATCGTATTATTTTTCGTAAGTGCAATCTGAATGCAATCCGTCAGCATTCAGACTATCAGTCTTGCACGTATTATTTCAATTTTTGACAAGTATTAATGCACAGTATAATAGTCTGAACTGGACTTTAGTAAAGAATACGGTAGCCCACCTTATTTTTTTACGATTAACCATAAATACACACATACATACATACCTACTTACCCATACAAGTATGCCTGTGATTTTATAACCAAATAGTTTGTTCTTTAATTTTATTGTTAAACGCAACTTTGTAGTCTTTTATTAGTTTGGGCATGAGTTTAAAGGAAACTAATTACAAATCCACACAAATGTTGCTTAAGCTTTTTTTTTGTATAGATGGATATCTATGTTATTGCTTTGACAGTTAAGTCGGTTTGATTCCGCATAATTCAAAGTTAGTTTTCTCTTTTTTTGTAAATCACTTGGATGTTAAGTGTAGATGCTTATGCAGCAATTAAAAAACATAATTTTCTTTAAATAATCAAACGGGAGGTGAAATGCCAGGAAGCCGGGTTGTAAAAAATATACAAAATGATAAGAACTTAATTATTTTAAGCGATTATCGCGAAAATGCATTGACATCATTTATTTTGTAGTTGCATAGGAAACATAAAGGGTGGTCCAACCATAATGCATGATATTAATTGCGAGTCACACCCAATTTATTTTGGCATTTATTCATTCGAGTGTTTGACAAATTCAACAATGGAGAGGCACAGAATTGAGCCAACGCGTTATGATTGTGGAAGCCGCTTGCGAAAATGGGTGGGTATTCAAGTCAAAATGCATTTCGTGTAGAAATTTTTTTGGTCTGTAAAAATTTAACCATGGAGAAAAAGAGAATGGTGACTTGACAAAGAAAATCCTTTTCAGCAACAAGTCACTGAGTCACCTCAGTGGATTGGTTAATAAGAAGAATAGCCACATCCACACAGTGAATAGCCGAAGCATCCACACAGTGACTGTTTATGAGCTGGCGACGTTACCATGTCGTACTTCTTCAAGAATGACTTCTAATAACGGATAGTAACGCAAAAATAACATTCCGATGTTTTTTGGCTGTAATTAAAAAAAAAAAAAAAAAGTGATAAACTTTGATTCTTCTTGTGGATTACTTTTATTTGGGCTTTTAATTTTTTTACATCAAGTCGAGAATATGATGTCATGTAAATGGCCGTCGCCACAGTTGATTGTCATTCGAGCCCTTTTTATAGCATTTTCCATCACATTGGCCAACACTTCCGGCGATAGGTCCTCATATTCTTGACGGATATTGTCTTTAAGAGCTGCAAGAGTCTGAGGCTTGTTGACATAAACCCGCAACTTCAAAAAGCGCCACAAAAAGAAGTCTGCAAATGTCAAATCAGGCGATCTTGCTGGCCAGTGCAAATCGCCAAAACGGGAGATTAGGCGACCGGGAAATGCATCCTTCAGCACAACGGTTGTGGCACGTGCTGTGTCTGCCATAACACAGTCCTGTTGGAGCCATATGTTTTCCAATCCTAATTCATCAAGTTGCGGCAAAAACGAACTCGTTGATCATTGCTTTGTAGCGCTCACCATTCAGGAAAACATCACACCATACAGTGACTTTGAGCGGGTGTAATGGCTCTTCGTGGGTTACACGCGGATTTTCAGTGCCTCAGAAGCGTAAATTTTGCTTATTTACGTACCCGCTAAGATGGAAATGGACCTCATCACTCAATTCACGTTGTGCCAAAGTCACCGACCGATTATTGGTCAAATAAATAGTCGCCAATATTCCGCGTTCTGGAGCAGTGTAGCATAACATTGTTTATTAACGTGTATTTCGCATGTGTTTACTATACAAATGTCAAAACAGAACTGTCATTACAGGCCCATCGCAAAATTTATAGCATTTTCTGTTAGGAGGATTACTTTTGCGTCACCTTTTAGTAGCCAGAAATTGAGGATATGGACTTGGACGTTGTATGGTTCTTACAGAATGGCACCAACTGTCATAGCTCTTTTGCGCGAGATATTCAATGGTTGCGTTATCTCGCATTATGGCAATTTTAATTGGCCACAACGAGCAAATGAATTGACACCGTTGGACTTCTTTCTATGACATTCAAATCAAAATTCATTTCAAAAACACATCTTCAGCCACGAGTTGCAATTTGACCTCAGTAAATTCACATTAACAAGCAGAATTTCTGCATTTGTACAAATCATAATGCACGTGTGACTGTTGAAAAGCCTAGGCATCTACAGAGAGTGACTGTTTGGTGAGGTTTGTAAGCTAGCATTGTGTAAGCTGCCATTGTGCCGTAGTTCTTCGATAAATAAGTCGGCATTGTAGTTACCGGGAATGACGTTCGCCATTGCGAGATGGTAACGGACTTCTTGTACCCGGAAATTGACGATATGGGCTTAGAGATGGTAACGGACTTCTTGTACCCGGAAATTGACGATATGGACTAAGAAGAATGGAGCCAATTGCCACACATCGAATGAAACAATGGCCTTTTTGTGTTTTCTCACCTAGTGGCGATGTTGGCTGGCTATCACGATCATGCGATCTATACTTGTTGGATTTCAAAGAAACTCATCTTCAGTGACGAGACAAACTTTCTTATCAGTGGATTCTTTAACAAGCAGAATTGCCGCGTTTGGGCAAATCATAACCTACGAGCGAATAGTGAAGAGCCGAGGCATTCCCACACAAAATGACTGTTTGGTGAGGTTTATGAGCTGATGGCGTCATTGTGCCGAACTTCTTTGAAAATGAAGTCAGCGTTGCAATTACCGGGAATGGCGTTCGCCATCGCGAAATGGTAACGGACTTCTTGTACCCAGAAATTGACGACTAAGACTTAGATGATATATAGTTCTCACAGAATGGAGCCAATTGCCACACATCCAATGAAACATCGGTTTTTTTGTGTTATCTAACATGGCGGCGATGTTGGCTGGCCGTCACTATCATGCGATCTATAGTTGTCGGACTTCAAAATGGATTTCAAAGAAACTCATCTTCAGCAACGAGACAAATTTTTTTGTCAGTGGATTCGTTAACAAGTAGAGTTGCCGAGGCATTCACACACAGAGTGACTGTTTGGTGAGGTTTCTGAGCTGGTGGCGCCATCGTGCCGTTCTTCTTTGAAAATGAAGTCGGCGTCAAGGGCATTTGATATCCCAAGGTGATAACCCATGCCATGTGGCCAGAAACTGAGGATATGGACCTGGACGATATGTGGTATCAACAGCATGGGGTTACTTGCCACACATCTACTGCAACTGTGGCACTTTTTGCGAGAAATTGAATGGCCGTATTAGCCCACATTGTGGCGATGTTAATTGACCGCCACGATCATGTGATTTGTCACTCTTCGACTTCAAAATGGATGGCAAAGAAACGCAGCTTCAGAGATAAGGCATACTTCATACCTCAGTGGGTTCATTGGTAAGCAGAACTGCCAAATCATAGTCCACAAGTGATTAGTGAAAACGCAATGCATCCACAAAGATGCGGTTTATGTACTGGTTACATCATTGGGCCATATTACTTCGAAAATGAGAACGGTCAAGCAGTTACCATAAATGGAAATAGGACCTTGCAAGGTATTTACAGAATGGAGCCACTTACCTTACAGGCAGTGGCTCTTTTGTGCGAAAAATTCAATGATTATGTTATGTCACAACGTGGCGATATTAATTGCCCAACAAAATCGTGTGATTTGACGCCATTAGAGATTAAAATTTAGCTTTCAGCAGATATCTGTAAAGTGTGACACTAGAAGTGGTGGTAGGGGTAGTGAGTATAATATGGACTGATGACTTTTAACCACGCCTAATATTTTTCTCACTATCTGGGTAATTGCATACAGGGAGGAGTAGAAAGCCCGAGTTTTTCAGCAAGATGAAAATCCATATGGCTTTAAGGCCTGATGAATCGTAAGTAATTCACCCCGAGGCATTAGTCCATCATCAGTTATAGCCCTCAAGGCAGATCATCTAAATCAGATCATCGGCGTCTAAATCAATGGCACATTCTGTCACATGTAAAGCTACGTACACACGGTTGTCAGATCTTACAATATTGCCAGTAAAATTGTCTGAAAATATATTACAATCGTGTGAACTGGCAATTTTTAACTTACAATGTTGTCAGAAAAACCATTCTCAAGCAATTGTAAGACGACAATGTTGTCAGGCATCTGACAATCGTGAGAACACTCTTCGTCGCCATTGCCAAATAATTGGCTGGTGTTGTAAGCTCAGTTTTAAGTGTCAGATATATAAAAGTAATGCACCTGACAATAGCATCATTGTCCGAAAAAAGTTTGATGGGCAACACTGCCAAACAGATGGTGGTTGATATACATAAATGGCAATGCCTTACAATATATCTGACAATTTTTTGTATCTAACAGTCTGACAACCGTGTGAACTGACAATTTTTGTTGTCAGATGAATTATTTGTCAGACCATAGTCTGACAATGAAATTGTAAGATTTTCTTACGATCGTCTAAACAAACAATTTACTTCTGCGGGACAATTTTTCATTGTTACTACATTGTCAGCAAGTTGCCAGATCTTACAATATTGTAACATCTGACAACCATGTGTACATACCTCAATGCTGGAAAGTTAAACACAAACCTCGAAAAACACGGCTTCCTCTTTCTTATCCTCGTAACGTATGTTGCTAGTTCCATTACCACGTACTGAGTACTGATCCGAGAATAAAAACAAAACTGTTTAATAGCTTTCATATACAATTTTCTGCAAAAAGCTTTTATATCTTAACCCCTACGTTACCGCCAAAAAAACATACACAAATTAATAAATTAGCTTCCCTATAATTTTATTCAGGCAAATTGTGTGTTTGCTTAAATTCATTTAAAGTTTAATTTTTCGTTTCAAGTAATTTCCCATCATCATTAAATAGCAAACGACAGACACATGCGTGTGAGTGTGAGTGTGTGTGTGAGACCAACATGTTGCAAATGCTACAAAAACAAAATTTATTTGAACAAAAAAAAAAAGTGTTGACGACATGCCAGCAGTATCACAAGATGAAAATAAAAGTCTCCAGCCAGCTAAAAAAAAAAAGAAACTTAAAAAATTTTACTGCAAATAATAACAACTTGTAACAGTGTAACCAATACTTTTGCTATTTCGCACAAAATAAAACTCACTCGCACTCGAACAGACTTATGGCATTTTCGAACAATTACAGATATTTTGCTGTTAGAGTAAATTATGTTTGAACCAGCAAATGTAACTTAAAACAATTATTATCTGATCGAAAAGACAATAACAACAACAACAACAACAACATCAACAACAATTGCATCAACCTCAACAAACATTTTATGAAAATATTTTTACTTTTTCGATTCTCATACGAAGGAAGGCAAATAAACATTTTGTGTGTTTTTTTTTGTGGCGTTTTAATTTCACTACAAGTAAAATAATGTTTGGTGTTGGAGGTTTTCATTTACAGCTGCTGCTGCTGCTGCGTTCAAAATATTTTTATTTTTTGGATTTCAAACCAATAAGTTTTATTTGTTCAATTTAATTCAAAGTGTTGCCAAACAAAAAGCACCTGTCATTATATTGCAATGTGGCAAATTTGTTTTAAATTTGAATTGGGTTTCTTCATGCGGTTTGGTCTTTTTTTTTGTTTTTCTTTGTTGCATAATTGAACTTAAAAATATGAAACAGTGGTACATATTTTTTGCATTGCTCCTTTCTATGTTTGTGCATTTATATATAAAGCCTTGGCTGTAAAATTGTATTAGACAAAAGCTGCGGGTTTTCAGTTAATTTTGGACAATAAATATTGTAATAGGGGATATCTATTAAAATGATTCTTTTTTTTAAATTGGATTTGTTTTAACTTCACTGTATGCTCACGCGAATTGCGGGAGCACACAGATCTACCTTTGAAGAATTCACAACTATTCTTGCTCGAATTGAAGATACGCTCAATTCTCGTCCACTCTCAGTGTTATCAGAAGACCCAACAGATCTGACAGCGCTTACTTCAGTAGTGCGATTCTGCAACTTTTTATAACGATAATAAGATCGTTAAAATAGTTATAACGATATTATATCGACATGTTAACATGTTTTTAACGATATTAGCCGTCAATCAAAATCAGCTGTTAATTTTACTGCCGATTGTCGTTATCTTAAAGACAAAAATTTTCTTGTTGCTTATTCAATCGTTAAAATGTATTTTTTTTATTAAATAATAATCTGATTTTTAATACATAGAAATATTTATTAAATACTTCAAAAACAAAAAATTCCGTATAATTTTTTCAACCGTTAAAGTGTGTTTTGTGTTGAAATGCCTTTTTTATTTTATTTATTCATTCAATTACAATTTTTTTTTTATATAAAAAAAAAATTTTCGAAACGTCCAAAAATACGTCCCCCCCCACCTCTTTCCAATGAGAACAATATAGCAAGTTATTGTTGAAAGTGTGGCTCACAGATAACAGCAAAATAAATTCAGAGTCTCGACATAATTACCTTTTTAAAATTCAAAACGTATTTGGAAAACTGTCTTTCTTTATAAGGAATTATATGATTCCACAGACGCTTAACCTTAACTACAAAGGATTTATTCATGACCAAAGATGAAAATAGTGGAATTTTCAGAGCATGAATACGTGCTGAAGAACCAAAACTAAATCTTTGGAGAATATAAGCGGGAGATCCAAATTTAAAAATTTTGTACAATTGAATAAGCAATCTCAACTTAGCTTGTACAGGCCTCCAGTTTCATGAAACCACCCCACTTGGGTCCCTTTGGGCCCGTTGCGTAAATCTCAACTTAACATAGTCATCAAAATTACATTCCAACAACTTTATGTGCCCAAAATCTCTATACTTAAGACCGAAAATATAACGAGCAACTTTATTAGAAAACCGTTTTAGCTGCAATAAATTTTATTGTGACGCTTCAGAAAAAATTTCAAAGCCATACGTAAAAATAGGTAAACATAGCGCAAGAGCAACTTGCTTCTTCTCTGGCTCCGGCAGATATACTGCCATATTGTATAACCGTCGAAACACAAAATTAACTTTAGACGTTACACGGCTTAAATGTTTATCAAAACTAAGCTTGTTGTCTGCAAAAATTCCCAGAGCTTTATAATAGGCAACAAACTCAATACACTCATTATTCAACCTAAGACATGGAGTAAAATTATGCTGTGATAACCACATTGCTCTAGTTTTAGATGGATTAAG
The DNA here is from genome assembly GCA_914767995.1 of Thecocarcelia acutangulata. Taxonomy (NCBI): domain Eukaryota; kingdom Metazoa; phylum Arthropoda; class Insecta; order Diptera; family Tachinidae; genus Thecocarcelia; species Thecocarcelia acutangulata. The sequence goes on along the minus strand of OU612097.1, from coordinate 95,456,022 downwards.
TTGCAGCTGATTATGAGCCGACCAATTCATAACGCTTCGCAGATCAGCATTGAATCTCTCGCAGATCAGCATATTAAAAACCTCAGATACTCGGTAACCTCAGAAAATCGGCGCCGATTTTTCCTTCATACTTCCTTTATGAGTGATCAACCAATGCAAAGTAATAAAGATTATTAAATCCAAAAACTTGATCAGCAATTGGACATTAGACATACATACTTTTTTTTAGTATCTGAGGTTTTTGGTATTATTATCAATACATAAAACAATTTTCTTTCATTTGATTGCTTATCAGATAAATCAAATTAGTCGTAATCAATCAATACAAAGACATAGAGACTATTAAATAATAAAAAAAAGATATTGGAGAAGAAAGCGATTCAGAAACAAAAGATATCGCAGAAAATGCTATCAACATCAATAGTCAGGTGACAGAAATCTTAAAATGCGTTACATGCTTGACAGAGCTAAGAAATGCAGGTATTTTACAATTTGTTCTCCTGGTTTTGAAAATTTGGACACTAAATCTAAGAAACTTTGCCTTTACTATAGAAAAATTTTTGAACGTGATATACTCCTAAATATTTCTCAATAAGCGATTATTTATTTTGATAATAAAGTACTTCTTACTTCTGTGAAAGCTCATTTCTGTAAAACAAACTCAAATTTTGGTTTAATTTTTCAAGGGAATATTAATTCGTAGATTTAAAGAGAATATAAAAAAGTTCTGTATTGAAATAATTACTTCTTTAATCAAAAAGAGTGTAAGTGTTAATTTCGTTTAGCAAGCAATATAAGCAAGAGTTATGTGTCAAAGTTTTGCCAACGAAAGTGTGGGCCAATTTGATAATGGGAACGGCTTTTATTGGTTTACATTATCACTGAAATATACGGCTATCTTCATATATAAACTCTTTTCTAATTATGGACCCTAAGACATTTTTAAAAATGACATAATGTCCATTTGCAAAGTGTCACTATGCCCATGGACACTATGACATGTTCGAAAATGTCTTAACGTCCATGGACCTTATGACACTTTTAAGTGTGTCATAACGTCCATGGACATTATGACACTGGACCTTATGACATGCCACCAAATTAGTGCCATTCAATATATTATTTTAGTCTGAGCAAAAACTACACGCAGTGGCAAAATGATTAAAAATTTAATTTCGATTTTCATCAAGCAGTTATAATTAAAAGCAAAATGAAACGAGCATCATTAAATCGCACAAGCAGCCACAATTGTATTGTTAAATAGTGAAGTGAACATTTTTTGTGAACATTAAAAATGGCATCTTTACATGGAAAATGAAAAAGTAAAACTCTTTGCGTTAGTTACTAACTATGAAGGCATTTAAGTATAGATTAAAAAAAACACACGAAAACAAAAAAGCTTTCAAGTTGAAACAAAAATAAGAGTTAAAGACCAACCAACTACTCGTAGTTAGTTATACATTCGTACAACTCATGTCCCTGTTGTATTTGCCTAAACATAGCAATCGTTAGTATTTAAAGTTGTTGTTAAAAATTGTACCAAATGTTGAAATCACTACCAATTTTGGGCTGTTGCTGTTGCAGTTTCTGTTGTCTGGTAGGTTTAAAATTGCAGGTTTATTCGTTATATTTAACGTTTACAAGTCTGCTGCCCGCCAGCCAGCCAGCCAGCCACGGTTCTGTGAACCAGTCCAAAGTCTCTAATTTGTTGGCTGGCTGGCAGAGAATCGCAACGCAACGAATCGCAACTTGTCGAATGCCATTACGAGTATGCGTGGTTTGGCTGCCAAGTCAGAAGATGTTCATTCAGCTAAACTATTTTCTGCCTAGCAGTGAATATAATGAATGTTCTAGGCCTTGTGTTTGCATTCAAAATAAAATATTTTCAATGAGAAAAGAATTCGTTTTTGTGGCCAACAGGTAATTAAATGTTACTTTAGTGTTGTTTATGGTATTTAAGATGCAAATAAGGCAACTTTGTTTGCAAGAGTGAATTTTTTTTCAAAGTTGTCTTTATACATATTTTTATTTTTTTCTTTTTATAATCGTATCAATTAAATGGTCACAGAGTTTTGTTTCAAATTCCAAATATGCTACTTAAAAGAGCAAAACAATTCTTATGAAATGTAACATTTAAAATAACATTTTACAAAACGAAATTTACTGAAAAAATTTTTTAAAACTTATAGAAGAAGACACACAACACACGCAAAGAATACGCGGATTGATATATGGTTACGGCAACAATAATATATATTGTTCAGTACAGTCTGTTATGAATTTAACTATAGTTAACTCCGCCATAAATATGTTACTGTTTGTATTTCTCTAATTCTATTGCTGCCGTCTATTAATTTCAAAATATGGTTGTATATAAATGTAATATTTACGAGTTTTCATTTAAAAACAACAATAGATTTTGTCACACCTAATAAAAAAATATTTGATTTTAACATATGTATGGTAAATTAATTCACATCAACAAATGTTTACAAAATAAAATTGCTATTGTAACCATTTATGATAGTATCATTCTGAATGTTGACATACTCCTACATACATATTATACATGAATTTTTGGTTTTTACTTGGATGTAAAAAAATATATTGCTTATTTGTTGATCAAAGACAAATGATTAAGTATATAATTATATAACAATATACAATTAACGAGTGATTTTTTTGCTATTACCTTTTTGGCAACACTAGTTTTGACAGCTCACGCACGTTTTGTATCTTGTGTCACTGTCAAACATCTTCAGTTTGGTCTATAATTTAATCATGAATCGTCTTACAAACGAACAACGCTTGCAAATTATTGAATTTTATTACCAAAATGCGTGCTCTGTTAAGAAAGTTCATCGCGCGCTTCTTCCATTTTATGGTCAGTTTAATCGACCTACTGAGGCTTCTATTCGGGCTATTGTAAAAAAATTTCGCACCAAATTTACATTGTTGGACATTAAACCACCAACACGCTTACGTAGAGTGCGAACTGAAGAAAATATCGCAGCCGTATCGGCCAGTGTTGGTGATGACCGTGAATTATCGATTCGGCGGCGTTCGCAGCAATTGGGCCTCTGTTACTCCACTAGGTGGAAAATTTTGCGGAAGGATTTGGGTGTGAAGCCTTATAAGATACAGCTGGTGCAAGAATTGAAGCCAAACGACCTACCACAACGCCAAATTTTTGGTGAATGAGCTCTTGAAAAGTTAGATGAAGATCCACTTTTTTTATCGAAGAATTGTGTTCAGCGACGAGGCTCATTTCTGGTTGAATGGATACGTGAACAAGCAAAACTGCCGTATTTGGAGTGAAGAGCAGCCAGAAGCATTGCAAGAGCTACCAATGCATTCACAAAAAACAACCGTTTGGTGCGGATTATGGGCTGGCGGCATCATTGGGCCGTATTTCTTCAAAGATGATGCGAATCACAACGTTACTGTGAATGGTGAGCGCTACCGTGCGATGATAACAAACTTTTTTTTGCCCAAAATGGAAGAGCTTGACTTGCATGACATGTGGTTTCAACAAGACGGTGCCACATGCCACACAGCACGCGAAACAATGGACCAATTGAGAGGCGAGTTCGGTGAACAGTTTATTTCACGCTTGGGACCAGTCAATTGGCCGCCCAGATCGTGCGATTTAACGCCTCTAGACTATTTTTTGTGGGGCTATGTTAAGGCTAATGTCTATAGCGACAAGCCCGCTTCGATTGACGCACTGGAAGCCAACATTGCCAACATTATTCGTGAGACACCGGCCGAAATGTTGGAAAGAGTATGCCAAAATTGGACTAAGCGGATGGACCATTTGAGGCGCAGCCGCGGCCAACATTTGCATGAAATAATCTTCAAACATTGAACTATATCGACCCAAATATCGATCCAAATAAATATTTCATGCATTTTTCTGAATTTTGTGTTTTTTTTTTTAAATTTTCGATAGTTCTTATAAAATCACCCATTACAAAATTAGAAAATATCAATTACGTTATAGACATGCATATTTTGGTAGGTAAAGTTAGAGGCTGTCACACATGTTTTGCTCGAAACAAGCTTTTTAGTTATGACTATGTTGCAATAAAACAGCGATTTGTTTAGAGCTGGAAATTAGCCATGTTAAGCTTAAAGCAACGCTGATTATTAAAAACAAAAGTTAATAGTTTAAGTTGGTTTGCAGAAGAAGGAATCTTGGCTCGGTGTCCTTGAACACCGTTATACCTTGCCTTTAATAACTTTTATAATATACATTTTTTTAAGCGTTTTTTATTTATTGAATCTTCAAAATGAACTAACAATAAGTATTCAAATCTTAATACAGTCAAATCCTGATAATTCGTACCTTTATAAATCGTAATTCCCGATAATTCGTAATATAAACTGTCGGTCCCTAGAAAAAATCTCGATAATTCGTAAAATTTCCATTCATTTTGGTTCCCTCAATAATTCGTAATTTTGTTTTAAAATAAAATCTTCTTTGCCGCTTATAAATCGTAACTGTTTGCTAACTACCACTTATAATTCGTAATAAAACAACAGAAACATGGAAAGCAAAAAAACTAAAAGTAGTTGCAGGTTCGCCTTAATCTTATATTGTAGCTAATAGCGAACACTGTAATTTATATTAAAGTTAATAGCAATTGGATTCGCGAATAAAACAAAAAAATTTCAAATAAGTAGTTAAATCGAACATAACAAAAGTGGAAGTTTCTTTCTCCTGAACTATTTTTAATTTTCCTTAACGACCTGCTCTATCAAACTTCCAACCCTCTCCACTCTTACTCATTTAGCTATAGGCCCAGCCTATTAGAGATTGCTGCCAAGAGGCTAAATATGAATTATTCACGGAATAGTGGTCGTAAAAACAGGGTCGCCTTCAACGCTCGTAAGACCCAATGCTGTTTATTAACACACAAACAAACGACCGCAGATGCTGCTTCATCTGTACTCATGGATGGTATAAATATTGAGGAATCGGATGCTGTTGATGTTCTTGGAATGAAGATACAGTGTGATGTCCGCTGGACTGAACACATTTTTTATGTCTCCAAAGAAGCGTTCAAGTGTCTTGGTTTTTTGAAACGGTGTAAGATGTACTTCACTCCATCCGACCTCCTTACTTTTTATGCATCTACATTCGACCGCAAATGGAATACAACTCTCATGTTTGGGCCGGTGCCTCAAAGTCTATTTTGGGGTTACTCGACCGTATGCAGGAGAGGGCGAAGAAGCTTATCGGTGACAGTAGGGTATCCAACTCTATTGACTCACTGTAGCATCGACGCAGTGTAGGGTGCGTTACTCTGTTCTATCGTTACTACAATGGATTTTGCTCTGCCGAGATTAAGGATCTTGTTCCCGAAACACGCACATTTTGACGTAGCACGCGTTCATCGTCTAGAGCTCACCCATTTGTGGTCGATTGCCCGGGGAATCGTACTACGCATTACAGAGAGTATTCGTTTTTCAGCCGTACGCTTCGTCTGTGGAACAAGTTGCCTGCAGAAGTGTTTCCTGTCTGTTATAACGTCGGAAAATTCTAGTCAAATGTTCACAAACACTACTCCCTCTTTCCCCCTCCTCACAACCTATTTTCCTAGTTCTGGTACAATGCACTGCATATGTAGGGGTCATCCCCTGAGTACTGGTATAATATAAAAAAAAAAATAAAAAAAATGAAAAAATTTCCGATTTCGCTCCATATATACCCGAGATATAGCCTAAACTGCGATTTTCATGAAAATGTCACGTAAGAAGAATCCAAAAACTTCTGAATGCTTAGAAAGTATTGGTAAAAGTCTATTGAATTGCAAATGCATAAGCAACGGCAAATGCATTTAGACATGCTTGACGTATAACTTTCAATATCGTTTTATAAGAAATTAGTTTAATTTTTTTCAATGATAAAAATGGAATTACTTTTAATTAATGTAATGAAGATATATAATGATCAAAATGGAGTTACTTTTAATTAATATTATTCAATATTGAAATAATCATTCCATAACGTTAATGTTTCTTATTACCATATTATGGAAATTATTAGTTCCTATCAAAGATTTTAATGAACTATCATTATTATAATCAAATTTATCAAATTTTTAGTAGGTACTATACGTGACTATTGTGAAGGGTATTTTAGATTCGGCCCAGCCGAATTTACCACACTCTTACTTGTTTTTATATGAGAACGGTGTGTCAAATTTCAATTCAAACTTAAAAGTTTAATTTTTGAATAGTTTTGAAATGTTTGGCTTAGTGTCATCCTTCCCTGGCTTGCGTATCATTCTTCCAGCTGTATAATCTCTTACGATTTACTGTTATTTGTACTTACATAATAAAATCGCTTATTAATTATCATAAAAAAAGTGTTCTTGGGAGGCCTTTGCTTTGGCTTAGAAAAAAGGTTATTAAATCAAACTTTAACAATTTATGTGGTATTTCTTGCTAATACTTTTCTAAGTGATTAGTTAACTGTTAGTTTTCAACATCCCAGTAATAAATTATAATTAAAAAAAAAGGCAACAACAGCAAACAAAAAGAAAATAACAAAGCTATAGAAAAGCTTTAAATAAAACAAAATTCCTATTAAAAGTAAACACCTCGGATCCTGTGAACAAATTAACTCGCTCAAAAAGCCAAAAACAAAACAAAACGAAGCGAATGGGCTGAAGAAACGAACCAACGAACTAAAATGTTAATCGTTAATTTTGTTGACCATGACATAATAATCTCATAAGCTGTCAACTTTTAGCCTGACTACAGTTTATTTTATAAAAGTAAATACATGCGTGAGCATTTTATTCCTCAGCAACTTTTTTCTTCTACTATTACAGCGGTTTTAGTTCCTGGTGTGCTTTTTACTACTATAAGCTTTTTTTTTTTTTTTGAAGTTTCAAAACTGGGTGTTCGTTTTCCGCACTGTGTTTTCTTTTTTTGCTACTTTTTGCTCATTTAAGATTTTCTACTTTAATTTGTTTTTGTTTCTAGTTGTTCTTCTTGGTCAGGTTTCGTAGTTATCAGCAGCAGCAAAAGCTGCAGCAGGAGAAGGAGTAGTCTCATTTGGCCTGGCCTGTGTTGTATGCGTGTCGTATAGTTAAAAACTAACATCTGTCTGTATGCGTTAACGTTTTAAGGTTTTTTTTTCGCTTTTTTCTGTTTTGTAGTTGAAACCTTTTTTTTGTCCAGGGTTTCAATTTTTTTTTCTTTTCTGTTGTTGTTGTAGTTTGGAGTGGTTTTGTGTGAGCAACAGCTGATAATAACTTAAGTATAAATGAAAATTTATGTTTAAACTGAATTTATTTTTCTTGCTCGCAAAAACCGATAAGAAAATATAATTTGTGGGAATATTCAGGTTTAGTGTTGCGTCTGATTTGCGAATACTTTATAACGGTAAAAAGTCTAAGAACAGGAAGTTGTTGCAGCCAATTTGAAGTAATAATAACTTTTAATGATAACCTAATCAATTAAGGCAATATTAGGAATTTTGTTAAACATATTAGCCCTATTCATCATTTTGAGCATTTTCTATTGCATATTTCTGCAATTTCAAATATAATAGCCCTATTCACAATCTTGTACAAATGGCCTTGCATCATTGCATTTGCAAAATAGTGGAGTATATTTTTACTTTACATTAACAAATTACACGCAAAAATGCCACTTTTGCAATTGTATAAATACACCACCGCAAATGTATAAGATTGTGAATCGAGCTAATATATTTGTGTGTAGTTTATTAGTGTTCAAAGTTCTTTTAACAAAATTAACGTTTGCGGTTAATCATTCAGAAAGGCGCTACAGTTTTCACCCCTGAATTATGTTCGAATCTGTAGTTTGCCATATTTTTCTTTATATTTGCTGTACTAAAATATGATCGGTTCGGTATTTCCTTTTTGTTTACGAGACACTTGGTTTTTTGGCGTGCTCTCGGTTGGTCTCTGGACACTTTTTTTTCATCCTGCGGCTCTTTAAGCATTTTGTATCCCTATATTCTACGCAACTTAATTTTTAATTCATAATTTTACTTAAATAAATTATGTAAGTGAATTTATATAATTAACGATTTATTGATTATAAATAGAACTCAATTTCCTATGGTGAGTAGATCATAGGAATCCCTCCTATATTAATATTATTGAAACTTCATCACTCAACTATTTAATATATTTATGCAAAATTAAACAGAGTAAAGTAAAAATATGCTCCTTTATTGGGCAAACGCAATGCCATTTGCACAAGGTTGTGAATAGGGCTATTGTTACGTTTTTGCCTTTAAAAACGTTTTTGTGGATTCTTCGATTGCAAATGAAATAATGGCACAGACACTTGTTTGTTACACAATACTTAAATACCTCACAGCTTTATTTACTCTTAATACCACTGTGACTTAACACATTCGACTTGCTTACTTTTCTAAACCTAAACTCTGCTTCCGCCGAACCTCTGCCTGCTATTTATACGTTTTTATTACATTCTTCAATGATCATTAACTTTTAAGTAATTTGCTAATAATAATTTCTGACTCAAATGTAGAAATATAATTGCTATGTATATACATAAACATGTTTGCGTAACAATAAGAACGCAACAGCAACAAACAATAGGAACACAAAAATAAAAACGCATTAACAACAATAAAATAATTGGTGGTTGATTTAGTTAGAATTTAGCATTCTTTAGAACATGTTTCTTTATTCTTTTATATATTATGTTTGTATCTTTATGTTGTTTGTGGGGATATGCGCGTACATTTACAACAAGCAGATCAACGGCTCGCACAGTGGGTTAGAAGCGACACTAATTAGTAACAATATGTTAATCTATAATATTTTTTTTTTAACATTATTATTTTATTTATTGAATCTACATAAAAAATGTAATGACAATAAGTATTCAAATCTTAATACTAAAGAAAAATTGTGATTAAAGTCCTGCCAGTGCTGGACAAAAATTTACTTTTATGCGAATATTATTTCAGAATTCAGTTATCTGTTTAGAGCTCTAATGGTAGCCAAAGTATCCTTCCTTCTCAGACGTATTCTATAATATAATTCAAGAATGCTAGATTTCATTAGAAGAATTGCAAATGTAAGTTACGATTTTGAACAAAAGAGAAAATATTTAATAACACGATTTTCAAAAAATAGAATCGTCAATCATTGTACAGGGTGGGGCAAAATTAATTATTCTTTCGTAAGATGTAACAGCTTTTCAGAATGGCGTTTTGTTCTAATCATGTGAACTAGACGAATAGCAGAATATAAATAGGCAACAGTGGAGCGCTATATTCCTCATGTAAAGGTATCCTCAATCTCAAACAACGATTTTGGTTGAAAATCATTATGAGCGACAAAGCGTATTTTCATTTGAACTGTTACGGGGTGCTGAAAATTGGCGTGTGTTGCATGAAAAACCGTTACATCTAACATTTTTTTTTTGTTTTTTAAATTTTACAGACCAGCTGTTATTTTTTTTAGTATTATAAATATTATGAGTACCTAGCTACATGGTGCTTTACACTTTGAAATTAATTTGATATAAAACTGCTATGTGCATGTAGATTGTTATAAAGGCCCATACACGTTTCAATTCAATTGTTGAGTCTTTCAATTGAATTGATTCTTGGACGCACACTTCATAAATGGAATTGAAAGATTTTCATTCAACTATCAGATGCAATGAAATTAAAGGCAATTTCAAAAATATATAACGTTGTCTTTGCAAAAACACTATAAATATAAATTTTGACAGCTGATAAGGAGACTTGAACACACTTTGTACAATGGAACTGAGGGACTTACTAATCGATTTGAAAAAAATCAAAATCTTTTGATTTTGCTTCAACCTACTCGACAACTGCCTTCATTTGTACAACAATCGGCTCAGTTACGAATTGAATTGAAACTTGTATGGGATGTTAATTAAAAATAGATATTTTATTCAAAAGTAGCTAATCACCTTTATAGTGCTTAGCGTATTTCGATTAAATAAAATAGTAAAACTTTTCATTATTCTATTACAAGACGTACTAGAAAAATACCAGTCAAGACAATGCTGAGTATAAATGACCATAATCACATTGTTTTTATATGTAGTTATAATTTGTTCAAAAGATATAAGGGTAGTTATACACAACAACACTACTCTAACTTGGAAATTTTTGCTAGTAATGCTAGGAACACAACTGCGACGAAGGACGAATATTTGGTCGCGAATATTCGTCGCCAAATATAAAACACATTGGTGTATATCAAAATGAACACAATCATGGCATTGGTCGAAATTCGTCATACTCAGCGAAAGTTGAAATAGATTCATTTCTAAATGTTTCGTCAGCGAACGACAAACAAAGCAGTATCTGGTGACCAGGCATCTTACATTAAAAAAGTATTTTTCATGACATAATACTTTTTATAATTTATGTTAATCCATGTAGTAAAATATGTATGAAGATGTTTTCAAAATATAACGTACCTGGGCTAAATTATTCAAAAATCCTTTTTTCGGATGGATTTATATAGGTTTACTTTTATTATGGCCACCTTAGTATTTATATTAATTTTTTTTTTCTTTGCACGGAATGTAAACAATGTTCGTTGATATTATGCTTCACATGACGAATTTATACAACGAATATATGCCGGCGAATTCGTTGCGATGGGCGAAGTTCGTTGTTCGTCGCAGTTGTGTTTCTAGCAAAAGTGTTCATTTACTTTTTCACATTTTTGAGAGTAATTTTGAAAATTTTCTTGTTACTCTCTCGTTGCTAATTTTTACTAGTAAAGTAAATGAACACACCTGTTTCAACGCCAAACGGTCTACAAAACTGTAAGACTTGAACATGTGGTTTGGATAGCTCTTAAAACAGAGCAGTTTTAATGGGTGATTTTATAAGAACTATCGGAAATTAAAAAAAAAAAAACACATAAAATTTAGAAAAATGCATGAAATATTTATTTGGATCGATAGTTGGGTCGATATAATTTAATGTTTGAAGATTTATTTCATGCAAATGGTGGCCGTGGCTGCGCCTCAAATGGTCCATCCGCTTAGTCCAATTTTGGCATACTCTTTCCAACATTTCGGCCGGTATCTCACGAATAATGTTGGCAATGTTGGCTTCCAGTGCGTCAATCGAAGCGGGCTTGTCGCTATAGACATTAGCCTTAACATAGCCCCACAAAAAATAGTAGGCGTTAAATCGCACGATCTGGGCGGCCAATTGACTGGTCCCAAGCGTCACCGAACTCGCCTCTCAATTGGTCCATTGTTTCGCGTGCTGTGTGGCATGTGGCACCGTCTTGTTGAAACCACATGTCATGAAAGTCAAGCTCTTCCATTTTGGGCAAAAAAAAGTTTGTTATCATCGCACGGTAGCGCTCACCATTCACAGTAACGTTGTGATTCGCATCATCTTTGAAGAAATACGGCCCAATGATGCCGCCAGCCCATAATCCGCACCAAACGGTTGTTTTTTGTGGCTGCATTGGTAGCTCTTGCAATGCTTCTGGCTGCTCTTCACTCCAAATACGGCAGTTTTGCTTTTTCACGTATCCATTCAACCAGAAATGAGCCTCGTCGCTGAACACAATTCTTCGATAAAAAAGTGGATCCTCATCTAACACCAAAAATTTGGCGTTGTGGTAGGTCGTTTGGCTTCAATTCTTGCACCAGCTGTATCTTATAAGGCTTCACACCCAAATCGTTCCGCAAAATTTTCCACGTAGTGGAGTAACAGAGGCCCAATTGCAGCGAACGGCGCCGAATCGATAATTCACGGTCATCACCAACACTGGCCGATACGGCTGCGATATTTTCTTTAGTTCGCACTCTACGTAAGCGTGTTGGTGGTTTAGTGTCCAACAATGTAAATTTGGTGCGAAATGTTTTTACAATAGCCCGAATAGAAGCCTCAGTAGGTCGATTAAACTGACCATAAAATGGAAGAAGCGCGCGATGAACTTTCTTAACAGAGCACGCAGTTTGGTAATAAAATTCAATAATTTGCAAGCGTTGTTCGTTTCGTTTGTGAGACGATTCATGATTAAATTATAGACCAAACTGAATATGTTTGACAGTGACACAAGATACAAAACGTGCGTGAGCTGTCAAAACTAGTGTTGCCAAAAAGATAATAGCAAACAAATCACTCGTTAAATAAAATTTGTTTCCCTTTCATAGTATTGAGGTCAAGGTGCATTAACATCTACATGGTGGCAGCGCTACAGCATGTGACATTTTTTTGCTACTGGCAATATAGTAAGCCATTTACGTCAATTGTATTGTTTACATTTTTGTAAGTGAATTTAGTGTTTTATTCTGAATTAAACATATAAAAATTATTTTGTGAACATAAGAATAATTCAAATAAAAATAATTTATGATTATGAAAACATACATTCATAGTTTATAACTGTAAAAAAAGTTACAAAAATTTTTGACAAACATAGCTTACCACATGCCCGTTTTTGTTATATTGCTGTAATTTTGCTCTAGGGCTGCCACCGTGTAGACGTTAATACACCTTGATTGAGGTCTTCTATTTTTGTTCTCTACTTTATACAATTTTTGTTACATATTTTATTTTCCTTTTTTGGAATAAATTTTGATTAATAATTTCATTTAATTTTGATTAATTAATTCATTTAATAATTTCTTTTAAGCATTTTTTTTTATTAATTCAATCAAATTGTTTAGTTTCTAAATTAATTATTTTAATTACCTAATTTCGATTACATCTGAATACCACTTGTACACATACTTTTGTATGTACTGTACAGCAACTATAAGACTTACATAGTCTTGTTGTAAAGGAAATATAAATAAATAAATTTTACTTACAATAAATAGATCACCATTTCTTTACATTATTTACCTGAAAAGAAAAAAATATCATTAAATTATTAGAAAAACTTATGTGAAACAGTAAATCTGAAAAGCATTAAATAAAAATATAAAATCAGTGCCTTTTACTATAATATATTTAACTTTAATTGCCAAACATAAACCACTAATACTCATTACAGCTCCTTTCTTTTGCTGGATGATTTGTCTGTTGTAACTTTAAGCAAATGCACCTGTTCGTAAAATTAATAAAAATTCCCTTTTAAACTGATTTAATTTAAATTTATTTTAATTAACAATAAATAACTTTAAAAGTATAAAAAAAAAAAAAAAAAAAATACCAGCGATAAGAAACAAATTAACAATAACAACAGCAGCAAAGAAAAAAAAAAAAAGAAAAAAAAGAACACTAAATGCACTTACGAGCACAACAGATAACAGTTTTTAATATCAGCAAATTAACGAATTTCGAATTACGAAAATCATTTTACAATAACAATACAAAACAGTAAAGCCAAGAAATTTCAAGTCCTTTCAAAATTAAAAACGCAACAGAAAATATAAAAATTGCCAAGCAATCAAATAAAAATAAAATTCAGCAAAAATTAAACTAAAAAAAAAGAAGAAGAACTTGTTATACAGGTACATTTTCAAAATTATGGAAAATATAAAAAAAAAATAAAGCGAACAAAACCCAAAAAAACGTAAACTAAAGGAATTAAAATGTAAGAAAGAAGCACGCAGGAAGAACAACAACAACAACAGCAATTCAAACTAATCATATAGTAAAAGGCTTTAAGGCGTTGTTCTTTATAACCTAGCAACAACAACAACAGCAACAACTACGGCAACAAGAACAATAAAAACTTCAATAATTTATTAAAAAAGAAAACATATTGTTCATAACCATTTTGCAAAACCAAAAAAAAAAAAAAAGAGCTGTGGCTTTAACAGGGTGATTTTTTCTGCTAATGGATTTCGCAAAATTTATAAGTAACAATGCAACCTAAATTCGGGCGTAAAATGCAACGTAATTTAACGACTTGATTTTACGTCAGTAATTTAAATAAGAGCGTTAACGTTGTGCCATGAACAGTGTTGCTCAGTAAACTTGTTTAATAAAAATCATTAAATAGAAATAATTTTTAATAATTGTTTTGTTTGTACATATGTACAACAGGTTTTTAGTTCAAGTTTTTCCTTTCTTAATTTTTTTCTTAAGAAGGATTTTTTACAATACAAATTTGCTGTGATCAATAATTTTGATTGAAGAAGACAAGAAAAATAATAATCAAATCTTTAGCTGGGGGACAACTAGCTGTTTCGTAGTCGCTACACTACTCATCAGCACCCACTGGGATTTGAACTCGGGCAAATTAAGAAAGGAAAAACTTGAACTAAAAACCTGTTGTACATATGTACAAACAAAACAATTTTTAATTTAAAAAAATTATAAAAGTTCAACAAAAATTTAACAAATTAATATTTACATCTCTGGGTCCGGAGAATATTAAAATACAAAAAATATGTATGTTAATAAATAAAATAAATACCGCTAGTTCTGAGACAGCAAACGCTGTACAAACAATGTGGGCAATTAACAAAATGCATATGTGATTCAATATGAGATGAATATAGATAGAAAATAATTAAATGCTCGGTGGCTTAGTGGTTAAAGCAGTAGATCATTATACGTCATGTCCCGAGTTCAAATCCCAGTGGGTGCTGATGAGTAGTGTAGCGACTACGAAACAGCTAGTTGTCCCCCAGCTAAAGATTTGATTATTATTTTTCTTGTCTTCTTCAATATGGGCGAGAGCCCATATAGGTACGAGAAATAAATTCATCATCGTCGTCAGACTTCCTCCCTGTAGTCAGAGGGGTACCGCAAGGCTCAATTCTCGGACCTCTTCTTTTTTCCATTTATGCGAATGACTTGCCAGACCAACTTAAATAATGTGGTATTAAAACGTACGCGGATGACGTCCAACTGTAATCCCCCCAGGGAAGCCACATGACTATGTTGTGTTGGCTTCCGAAACCCTTACCAAGGGTATAAATTGACAGAACGGGGATCAGCATGGCCCCCGGGAAGTTCTGCTTGTGGTTCGACCCGGGCTGATCATGGTTGAGGTGCCTGCCTACCTTAGCTGTAACGTTCTGGCTGTGGTTTAAACCTAAATCGCAGGAAGGGAGTGTTAGTATCCTTGATAATTGTTTGGTGATGGCTTTTTTCGAGGACTAACAATCTCCCGAGGAGCTGTTGCCTATACAACAGATACGTGTACTGTAAGGAACCAGTGGTGACGGTTTGACGGGTGAGGTGGTTTAAGGGCTGATGCTCTTAGTGGGCTTCGGCCTACCAACTCATTAAGCCTTGTGTTCCGTTGATTGCTGGGAAATTGCTTACATGTGGGATTAGAAAGCCCGAACTCCTCAAAAAGAAGTTGTTCATATGACCGCAATCATATGACAAGAATTGCTACCTGTGTGAGCCTAGTCAGCCACACGGGGGCGGTGGTGAATCGTGAAAAATTCACTCCGTGGAAGTGGTCCACCATCAGGTTAGGCCGTCAAGGCAGGTACTGATGTAAATCATTTTCACAGTTGTACATTAGTAATCGGTCTGGAAATGCCGAGGACAAACTTAATGAAAATTTAAGAAGACTTTCTAACTGGGCCTCTGTTAAGGCCTTAGTATTAACCCAAAAAAATCTAAATGTATATTCCTCCATAGAAGATCAAATAGGGAAACTGATGATAGAAATGGTGAAAAAAGCACAAAACTTAGCAGTTACTTTTACCGACACCCTGACTTGGTCGGACCATATAGTAAATACTTCTGATAGGACATTTTCAATGTTACGCACGCCATGTCCTTCACAAAACTGTACTCCATACAAAATAAGACAACTTCTGGCTAAAACGTGTCTAATACCAAATTTGACATATGCATGTGAGCTTTTATCAAATTGCGACGCAAAGAGTAGGTTGAGGCTAAACGTGACATTTAATAATATAGCAAGGTATGTCTTCGGATTGAAATCACACGGTTTTTATAGACATATCAGCCCTTATGCGAAAAAAATATATGGCGTTGATTTTAATAATCTTATGAAAATAAGAACTTTGGTGCTACTGCACAAGATAATTAACGCACAGCAACCCAATCTATCTTTTCAGCCGCCTTAGTTTCTGTCGTTCCGTAAGAACAAAAACTATTTTACAGATAAGATATAACACATTAATATCGAATTGTTAATTTTTTGTAACGGCAATTCGTCTTTGGCATTTTTTACCCTCTGCTATAAAGGAAACCTGCAACGCATTGCTTTTTAAAAGAAAATTATTGCAATATTATTCAAATTAAACAAAAAACACCATATACATATATTATTTTTTTTATTTATTCTATTCTTTCTTATATATATTTTTTGTTTTTATTTTATTTATTTTTTAATTAAACTACCTTATTATTGACAAATTATACTTTTTTTTACAAAATGTTTCAATACTTATTTATTTATTCATTTTTACCACCGAAATTTAATCATCATTATCTTTATTACATTCTTTTTAACTTTATTAATATTGTTAATTTTAATTATATATACTATTTTGTTGTTCATATCTTTGTACTTCTATTATTTTAAAAGTTTTTTATGTTTTGTTATAGAAGTTGCCACTAATAAAACTAAATACAAAAATACAAATACAAAGCTCGTCTTACCTAGATATCTTAGACGGTAATGCTCTAATGACGGGCATGTTCCGATAAGATGAAGGATTGTCTTCTACCCTTCTTCGCCTTTGCAACTTCTGCAGAAGAAAGTCGGCTTAAGGATACGTGAAAAACCCCCCACTTATGTAAAAGCAATACATCAACTTCAATTTTCGCACTAAAGCTAATGACTGTTTATAGTTCAGATGCATGTTTCACGGCGAAAAAACGCACGGAATATGAAAAACGGGTTTTAAACGGGTTGACGAAGAGGCTCCGAGTGTTGTTAGGAATTCCTAAAATCGGCTTCGTGAATCCCCAAAATCCCCCCACTTCCCCGAAAGCAATACGGCAGCTCCAATTTTTTGCACTAAAGCAGCAGTACTATATATAGAGTTTTATGCACTTACATATATAATAATGACTCATATGGATTTTGAGTGTTGCGAACATACCAACAACAAAGAAGTGAAACTAACACTGTTAACATGGGTTAATGTAAAGGGTGTTTCCATATATTAAATTTTTTTATAAAAATGTGCTATAGTTTTTGAACGATTTCAGTTTTTAAAAACTTCTTAAGTTGTTTCATAAAAATTTAAAAATTATCTCGGAAAATTCACCCTTTTGTAAATAAAAAAATAATATTTTCACAATATATGATCGAAACAACAGATTCGGTTGGACAAAAAAAAAAGAAGAAAAAATCAAATCAAGTTACTTGTAAAGGCAACTCAAACGAGACACCAAAATATTGAACACATATTGTACGTGTTTTCCTGCAACACACAACAGCAACAAATCGTGTTTTAGGCCAACTGGTGTTGAAAGCAATTTCAAAAATGATGAGTATGATCGAATGTTTTTATTTTTTCTTTTTGTGATACTAAAAAAAAAAAAAAATACAATTTAAGTAAACGTCCCCATAAATGAAAAGAAAAGAACAAGAAAAAAGAAATACTTTAAGGGCAACAAACAACGTCTTAACTTCTTGAGCATTTGTTGTTATTGTATTCCATTGAAGAGCAACACAAACAAAAAAACTCAAGTCTTTTAGCCAATAACTTTTATCGTTTATTAAAAATCTTTTTTAATAATAATAAAAAAATATTTATTATATTGATTTTAAACTGTTTTAAGGAAACACAAAAACAAACTGCAAGTAAAACAAAGATTTTCGTTGGGCATTCTTTACTGTTTAGTAATAGAGTTGTTTCACCTGGAAACAGAGATATCTAAGAGGGTTGCCCAGTAAATGTGGCAGGAGTTGAATTAGAAATAGATCTCGAAACGAAAATGCTGTATATACTCTAGAAGAGGAGGGCAAACATTTTTGGAGAAACATTCTTTCAACACAATAATCTTCTACTCAAAACAGAGAAAATTTACATAGTCTGAGGCCAAAATGTCCTGCAAAAAATGCTCTTAAACCAACTAACCCGTCAGCCATCACCACTAGCTCCTTACACTACAAGTATCTGTTGTTGAAGTAACAGATCCTTGGCACCCGAAAATAGCCACCCACCAAACCAAACCACTATCAAGGATACTAAGACCCCTTTTATTATTATTTTTTTTTTTTTTGAGCTTGGACCAGTACTTAGAGGATAACCCCTACATATGCAGTGCATTGTACTGGAACTAGGAAAATAGATTATGAGAAGGCGGAAAGGGGGAGTAGCGTTTGTGAACTAAACACACGGAACGACCAAAACAATCAATATGACAGCATTTCCAGAGCCAGAACGTTACAGCCAAGGTAGGGCACCTCAACCATGACCAGCCCGGGTTGAACTGCCAGCAGAACCACCTTTAGGCCACCCCTGCTCTGCCAATTTAAACCCTTGGTAAGGGTTTGGGAAGCCAACATAAGTCATGCGGCTTCCTAGAGTTTTATTTACTACGAGGGCGGTTCGGAAACTTCTTAGCCTATCAATGAAGGAGAATAGTTAGTTTTTCAAAAATATTTTTATTTTTCAATATAATCTCCTGAAAATTCAATACACTTAGTCCAATGCTTTTCGAGCAATTCTATCCCTTGATTAAAATAGTTTTGCTCAAGGTATTCAAAATAGTGGTTTACAACTGTAATTACAACTTCATTTGAGGTAAAACGCTTGCCAGCAAGGAATTTTTTTAGCTTTGGGAACAGGTAAAAGTCACTGGGAGCTAAATCAGAGGAATAAGATGGGTGGTCAAGCAACTCGTACTTTAATTCGTTGTTAAAACACTCTTGTGCGCTGGTGCGTTATCTTGATGATAAATTATATTTTTGTGTTGTAAGCCAAGACGTTTTTCTCGAATTTGTACATTTAATTGATCCAAAAGGTTGCAATAGTACCCTGAATTTATTGTTTTACCCTTTTGCAGATAGTCAATCAATAAAATACCTTTGAAGTCCCAAAACATCGTTGCCATAACCTTACCAGCCGATTCAATTATGTTTGCCTTCTTTGGGGCACTTCCGCCAGCTTCAGTCCATTGTTTGGATTGTTCTTTTGTCTCTGGAGTATAGTGGTGTATCCATGTCTCATCAACAGTTATAAAACGACGCTTAAAATCCATTTTATTCCGCTTAAAACGATTCAAACAAGCTTGAGAAATGCTCATTCTTATGCGTTTTTGGTCGACTGTTAACAAATTCGGCACCCATATTGCAGAGAGCTTTTTCATCTGTAGTTCTTCGTGCAAGATTAACTGGACTCGATCATTTGAGCTTCCCATTCACGCACTTTTATTCGTCGATCATTTAATACCATATCATCATGCACTTTGGCTACAATTTCTGTTGTTATTTCTGTTTTTGGACGTCCACTACGTGGTTCATCTTC
Source organism: Thecocarcelia acutangulata (assembly GCA_914767995.1). Classification (NCBI taxonomy): domain Eukaryota; kingdom Metazoa; phylum Arthropoda; class Insecta; order Diptera; family Tachinidae; genus Thecocarcelia; species Thecocarcelia acutangulata. Next base: position 95,436,618 of record OU612097.1, on the reverse strand, counting down.
AATGCTTGTACGACCACGTTTAAATTCAGCAACCCAATTTTTTACTGTTGCATATGAAGGAGCATTTTCACCTAACACAGTCACCATATCGTTATGAATTTTTTGTCCCTTTAAACCTTTTTTATGTAAATATTTAATGACACCTTGTATTTCTAATTTTTTCATTGTAAAAAAATCGCGTATGCGTCTTTTGCGAACACCTGTTTCTATATGAAGGAGTTACCAGATCGAAACAAAATTTAACATGTGTTCATAGCAGAGGTGGAAGTTTCCAAAACCTTTAACTTTTTTACTTTTATACCGCGCTTTTTGTGATAGGCTAAGAAGTTTCCGAACCAACCTCGTACAGCAAACGAGGAACTTCTTCCTTTCTTTACACGAAAAACTGAATGCCCTGGTTAGGAATACGCCAAGGCAAAATCTGTTCCCCAGGGGATGTTGCCGGTAGCAAGAACAACTTTTTTTCTTTTCAAAAGCGACAGACAAGTAAAGGTTCTTTCTGATTTCGATTTTCCTAGTAGTCATTGTCCCCGTTTTGACAATCATGGCTTCCATCAGATATATTGATATGATTTGGCAGGGAAAGAGTTTTAAACAAAACTTCCGTTGAATGCTTTTGGCGTTTCAAAGTTTATAATTAATTTCAAAATTCAATATCGTGAAGCTTGGAATTTTATTGAGTTGTTAAACTTAAGTTTTATATTATTATAATTTTTTTTTTTTTTTTTGTTAATTATGATTGGTTTATTTATCCACAACCAATTTTTTATTCTCTCGCCCTGGGATTTTTATTATGAGACTGCCAAATATAACATTTTTATATTTGTTTTCTACTTTTCTTATTTCTTTTTAGCTGATATGTGGTTTTTAATAAAGATGATGTTGTTTTTTTGCTTTCAAGCTTGTCCCTACTGACAATGACGAGCTGTCAGTCACTCTCATACAAAAAGTCATTTTGCTTTTATGAACAAAAATATATATTTATTGTAAATATAAAAAAAAAATGGCGTCTGTGTCGGCTTTTCATGTGCAATATATTTTTTTTGTAGCTTCCATTATCTCTTACATACTTTACAACTACAACTACTTATTGGCTACTAACACTTGTAGCAAATTCCATCAATATAATAACGATCGTGTTATTATTCTCTTTTTTTTTTTTTGTTTGCTTCAATTTACTGGCTGTATTGTTTAGGTCGGCCTAAAATATTTTGTGATTTTGTTTTTGCTGTTTGAACTGCCACTTTATATGGGGCTTCCATGCAGCTTTCTTATTTTTTCTCTTTTTTTTCGTTTTTGGTTTAAAGTTACTTCAATTTTGTTGGCCATTTTGAGTTTTTATAAATTTATAAATTATAATTTAAGTACCTAAAACACACCCTTTTCATAAATATTTGTTTTTTATACTCCGCATCAAACAAAAGGGGATTTAAACTTAAAAAAATTTTTAATGGAATGTCGCTAAAATATTGAACAGGGATACTGAACCAATAGATTAAAATAAAATTTGTTGATTATTAAATAGATTCTAAGATCTAAGTAAATACAAGGTTTTTTTCTATGATAATCTACAAGAATTAGCACTATTTGTGTGACAGTTTCAGGTAAATATTATTATTAAATATGAGTTTCTCGACTCCAAAAAGAGTATCTTACTCTTTTTACTTTCTACGACAATAAAAATAAATAAGCAGTTAAATATGTATATGAGTATATAACTCAAAGGTAACTAACTGACATTTTTTTTTTATTTTTATCTTGGACCAGTACTCAGGGGATGACCCTTACATATGCAGTGCTATGTAGTGTAACTAGGAAAATAGGTTATAATACGATGAAATAGACATACACTCAGAGAAAAAGGCATCTTCATATTGATGACGCCGGGTCATCAGAATTGTAGCTTCAATATTATGTAAATTGTCATCATTAAAGTGAAAACTGACATGAATCGCAATAATAAAAGTCAGCAGAGAATTTTGTCATAAATTGAGTATCATCAATGCTACAACTGTGGTGATATCAATTCAATGACACATTTCATTAATAATTATTATATATATAAGTAGACAACATTGATTTGGAAAAAAGAAAATAATATTAGAATACTTTCTCTGTATTCTTGTAAAAGAATTTTGTTGTTAAAATCATTATTTTTAAACCTGAATTAATTTCGAAGAAGTTTAAGAAAAACTGCATCATATTGATATAAATTTGTATTGCCTAAGCGAAGGCAAATAAGTACAGGGTGGCACAAAAATAACCTTTCTATGTTTTTTAGCTGTAATTAAAAAAAAAATAATGACAAAGTTTGATTCTTCTTGTGGATTATTTTTATTTGGTCATTTAATTTTTTACATCAAGTCGAGAATATGATGTCATGTAAATGGCCGCCGCCACAGTTGATTGTCATTTGAGCTCCTTTTTTATATCATTTTCCATCACATTGGCCAAAACTTCCGGCGATAGGTCCTCACATTCTTGACGGATATTGTCTTTAAGAGCTGCAAGAGTCTGAGGCTTGTTGACATAAACCCGCAACTTCAAAAAGCGCCACAAAAAGAAGTCTGCAGCAGTCAAATCAGGCAATCTTGCTGGCCAGTGCAAATCGCCAAAACGGGAGATCAGGCGCCCGGGAAATGAATCCTCCAGCATATCGGTTGTGGTACGTGCAGTGTGTGCCGTAGCACCGTCCTGTTGGAACCACATGTTTTTCTATCCCAATTCATCAAGTTGCGGTAAAAACGAACTCGTTGATCATTGCTCTGTAGCGCTCATCATTCACAGTAACCGTTTGGCGCGTGACGTCTTCGAAGAAAAAATGTCCGATGACTCCTCCAGCGAAAACAGCACACCATACAGTGACTGTGAGCGGATGTAATGGCTCTTCGTGGGTTACACGCGAATGTTCAGTGCCCCAGAAGCGTAAATCTTGCTTATTTATGTACCCGCTAAGATGGAAAGGGGCCTCATCACTCATGATTATTTTTGATGAAAAATTATCTTCCTCTTGGGGTCAAATAAATAGTCACCAATATTACGCGTTCTGGAGCAGTGTAGCGTAATATTATTTATTAACTTGTATTTCGCATGTGTTTACTACATAAATGTTAAAACAGAACTGGCATTAGGGGTTAATCGCACAATTTATAGCATTTTCTGATAGGAGGGTTACTTTTGCGCCACCTTGTACAATAATGCAACACGCAGACATTATATTGATGAAATTATGTCGTCAAAAGTATTAGAACATTTTTAATTCTCATTGATTTCTTCAAAATAGCAAAATATAAAGCTGCATGATTGAATATATTTTTGAAATCATTAAATTTAACCAGAGCTTAAGTTTAGTTGATGGCACTTTGTTATAAAATTTCCCATTAATGAGATTTTTACATCAAATTATAGTTGGTCTGATGTTAGTGTGCTATTCTATTGCTAATATTTTGTCATCATATTGACTTTATTCAATCATTTCTTCGATATTAGAGTGCCACTGCATTGATCACATGCTCACATCAAACATATTCCATTCATTGCCATTGATGAAATAATTGTTAAAAATACTGCTAATGATAATTAGAGCAGATGTTGTAATGGTTTACATCACAGTGATGAAAAGTGTCATGGGGTCAAAAATGTTGACATTTGGCATTACATTGATGTTGAAATACATCACAGTTATGACAGGTTTTCTATGAGTGTAGCGATCTATCAATGAACAGCCCAAACCACTAAACAGATCGGGCTGAAAATTAGCATGTTATGGCGAAGGCATAAGCCAAGTAGGGGTTTTGACTAATTCCACCATCAAGGGGGTAAAATAGGGGATGAAAGTTTGTTTGAAAATTTGTGGACAAGCGAAGCCGCAGGCAAAATCTAGTTATTTTATAACATTTTCAATGATCTTTCCTTGTTAGAGAGCGTTCTAAAATCACCTATTTCAAATACATATAAAAACCCTCTTACTGAACTAAAAATTACCCTTAAAGGTTTTGTTATGGATAATGTCAACTTTTATTTGAAATTTAATTCCATTCGGAAATGGAACTGAATCTGTCGTTTTTTTACGAATGAACGTACAACGAAAATCTAAAAATTTTTAAAGAGTGCAATCACTTCTATGATACAGGAGTGGAGGACTGAAAGTGATTTTATTCCGAAAAGTTTTTTTTTAGGTTTTCGTTTTTGAAGAACCAAAAAAAGTATTCAATTCGAATCGAGCTCTGCAATATATAATTTTAAATAAATTAATGCTGTTGTAATATTTTGATTACTTCAACACTTTTCACAGGTCTGATGTGCTCGCCCTGTTTCCCAGTGCTTTGTCATTGACTTGTGTTATAAAACCCTGTGTGTTATATAAAACCACAAAATAATTACTTTTTGTGAAATTCGTTTTGAAATTTTTGATATTATTATTTTATAATTTAAATATAATCAGTTGCGTTTTGTGTTCAAAAGATGTTTTAACTGGAAGGCGCTTGCAATTACACACGGCAATGCGTGCATCAAATGTTTGCTTTGTCTGCAGCGTTCATATGAAAAATACTTTTATGAAAATTGATTGAAAACGTAACATTTTTCGAAAGAACTAATTTGTTTTTGATTTCGATGAGTAGAAAATAATGAGGCAAAAGCAGCCAGTTATAAAACAATTATGTTGGAATCATGTGCAAAATTAAGAAGAAAAAAAAAAACTAAAAAATTGTTGAAAACCCAACACGCAACATTTTATGATCGTTATTTTTGTTAAAATTGAGGAAGAGGAATATTTGCTTGGAGTTAATTTTAATATCTGAAAAATTTCACTAAAGCATAATGCTGACTTTTGTTTTAAAAGTTTATTGATCTTGTGATAATGTGGCTAAATAAAGGATTTATGTACTTTTTTTTTCTTTGTTTATCATTTAATCTTATTAATGTAGTTTTCGCTTTTTTCTCTCAAACAGGCATAAAAAATTATTCCACCATAAAATTGCAAATTTGTTTTTAATTAAAAACGTTTACTATGAGCAAATCAATTAAAAAACGCTATAAGAAGCATAAAGATTGCTATCGAAAATAGAAGCCAGGTGTCCGTCCGTCGTCTTTGCGTTTTCAAGCAAAGAGCAAATTATAAAATGTGCTCGCGCGATTAACGCTTGTGATATTAAACATTTCAATAATAATAAAATTCAAAAGGAAAAGCATAAGGAAGAAGACAACACAATTAAAGAATTTTTTCAACAATTTATTTCGCATTTATAATACAAAGTTTAAATAAACACATGACGTAAAATTCATTGTAAAATCAATTAAAGTCATGTTCATTTCATTCAATCTATTCGAACTTATATAATGAAGATAGTCAACAAAGTGCATGAATCATCTGAAACGAGCGAAGAAAGAAAGTTCAACAAAGTTGACTGAGATTGTAGGTATTTTTCAAGCATGAATATATTCGTAAGCATTTCCATTGGGAGCTGTGTCTTGTAAGACAACATCACCGCTTTTAAACTCAAGGTAATCTTATTATACGAAGGCGTATTACTATTGAAGCCAGCTGGTTTCTTAACCATTTATTTCTCAACATAGTCCCCTTTTAGTTCAAAACACTTAGTAAGACCATATTCCAACTTTTTTATACCATCTGAATAATACGATTTCGGAAACCCCTCGAAATACGCGATAGTTTCGGTGATCATTCTTCGCTTAAAAGGAATCTTTTTCCTGCGAGCCATTTTTTCAAGTTTAGAAACAGGAAAAAGTCACTAGGAGCTAAATCTGGACTATAAGGTGGATCATCAACCAATTCAAAGTGTATTTCACGTAATTTCAGCATCGTATCTATGCTATGGGAACCGTTATCTTGAAAAAATATTACTTTTTTCTTCTTTTTGGCAGTCGTGAAGTACACATGAGACAAATTTATAATGGAAAAATATTCTATAAACCAACTGACTGCCACAAGTTCTGATACACTTTCCAGGTGAAAAACGCGCACCGAATATGGAAAACCGGTTAGCAATATAAGGGAGTAAAAAATGTACGTTGCTAATGGGAAGTTAGAAAGTTTTTATTGTATGTTTAACTTAGTTTCCAAAACTCTCTGCCTCCTCCTGATTAATATAACATCTAAAATAATCCTTAAATGGAAGCGTCCCGTCCCTATGATCCAATGTTCTTCGGCCTAAACCCTGACCCTGACCCTCGCTAGGGAATACAACGCACCTTATTATCAGTACAAATTCGTATATTCTCGCCGTATACACTGAAGTACTTTTCAGCTTTGATAAATATTCTTACGTTTTGTCTTTAGCAAATCTTCTGTGGATTTTTCAATTTCAAATGAAATGATGACACAGAACTTAACCACTTTCTTTACACTTAATACCGCTGTGTAAAGATGGAATGTAGTGGACTGTATGGAATGGGTGAATAGGCTGGCAGATCTGGAAACTCGTAACTTCTCAGTGAAGTAGAAAACCAGGATTGGGATGATAAAATGTGATGAAAAGAAAGACGAATAGGGGTTTCTTATAAATAAATCTTTATTTCAATACAATTCATTACCATGTGCTTGGAAGGTATTGAACAGAAAAAACCATGAACTTAGCGGAAATGAATATTTGTGACAATATCGTAAAACGTTATTATAAGATATAACGACAAGAAAACAGTGTTGGGAATCGTTGCGTACTATTCAGCTTTTATTTATATGAACGTTACAATAATATTCTTTAATTGATTGAAGTATTTAACAAATTGTTTTATTTTTATTTATCTGTTATTTAATTTAATTGATGAGCAACGCGAAGTTGCTCGAACCAATTGTGTGTCTTCAATTCTTACTTAAACTAAAAGTGTATGAACACATTAGACTTGCTTACTTTTCTGACCTATGACTATCTTGCACCACGTTTAAAACTAAAATTTGCGTCTACCAAACATTTGCATGGTATTTATACTTCTTTGTTACTTTATAGATTTTTCATGAAGCTTCTAGTTCAAGATAATTGCTACGCACGAATACATACACACATGCTTGCGAAACAATAAAAACGTAACTATAACAAAAAAATCATTGGCGATTGATTTTTGAGGACTATAGGCTGGTTTTTGCATTATGTTTTTAGCCTTATGTTGTTTGTGTAGATGGGTATGCGCATTTATAACAAGCAGATCAACGGCAGCACACTGGGTTGGAAATAATTTTTTTTTTTTTTTTTAATCATTCAATCTTCAAAATATGAACTAACAATAAGTATTCAAATCTAAATACAAAAGTTATTTAAGTCCAGCCACTGCTAGACAAAAGAGTTTCATTTCGCGCGAATAATATCGGTAGAATCACCTATTTAACGTTCTGATGGTGGCCAGGGTATCCCTTCTTCTCAACCGAAAGTGGCCGCCAAAATTAAGTATGTTGCGTGCAAGAGGATTTGGGTGAAGTTCCAGTTTACTGATATACCTTGTGGCATACTTAGAGAACTCGTCAGTTACCAGCGGAACACACAGATCCTTGTGAATTCGTGAGTTTCTTACGTACCATGGAGCTGCAGTAATCGTACGAAGAATTTGGTTTTGTCGTCTTTGAATTTTTTCAATGTTAGATGTTGAGGCGGTTCCCCATAATTGAACTCCATAGCACCATATAGGCTTTAAAATTGCGCTATATAACAAAAGTTTGCAGTCCAACTTCAATGTCGAATTTCTGCCCATAAGCCAATTTAGTTGCGCTGCTTTTAATTTCAACTGAGTGACTTTTGCATCAATGTGAGGCTTCCACGTTAGCCTACGGTCGAGGTAAATACCAAGGTATTTAACTTCATTATGCTGCGGAATAGGTGTATTGTTAATTTGGAGAGCCGAACATGTTTGCTTACGCAGTGTGAATGTAACGTGAGTACATTTTTGTTCATTAACTTTTATTTTCCAAAGTTTCAACCATTTCTCTAATATTGAAATATACTGCTGCAAATTTCGTGAAGCTTCTTGATGGTTTACATGAACGCTAAAAAAAGCGGTGTCATCTGCAAAAGTTGAAGTATGGATTTCGGATCTCGTTGGCATGTCAGATGAGCAAATCAAATACAGAGTGGGTCCTAGGATGCTACTTTCCAGAAGCTTGTGAGTATTTGCCGGCAAGTTCAACTTTATTTTGTGCATCAGTCCGGTCGAGCCACACTTTATCAAAAGCTTGGGAAATGTCGATGAATAGAGCTGAACAGTACTTTTTGTCTTCAAAAGTCTGTCTTATGACATTGACTAGCCTATGTGTTTGTTCTATGGTGTTATGTTCAGCCCGAAAGCCAAATTGATGATCAGGGATACATCCCACATCATTAAGTATTGGAGACAACTTCGCCATTAACAATTTTTCGAACAGTTTTGAAATTGTTGGTAGTAGACTTATTGGTCTATATGACTCTACTTTAGTCGGATCCTTCCCTGGCTTGGGTATCATAGTAATCATAGAGACCTTCCACTCGGCAGGATAATACTCAAGGCGTAAAATAGCGTTAAAAATAAAAAGTAGAACTCTTCTAGCTACACGAGGTAACTTTTCAAGCATTTTACCAGTAATTTGATCTATACCTGGAGCTTTCCTGGGGTTTATGTTATTGATAACGTTTTCGACATCTTGAAAGTTAAGTCTCAAAGACACAGGCTGTCTAACAGCATACGGCGGAAATTCTGCTGCAGCATCCGCTGAATCATTTGTCGTAAAAACATTTCTTAAATGATCAACGCACACCATCCCCTTTTCGGAATCGCTTCGTGCCCAGTCGCCAGTTGAAGTTCGCAAAGGTGGCTTACCTATTACGGGTCTTTTCAGACCTTTTGTCGCTTTCCACAGAGAATAGTCAGATTGCGGAGTACCATCCAAGCTTTCCAAATATGTTTTAAGGGAAGATATTCTCTGGATTTCAAGCAGATTTCTTAGTCGAGTTACGCATTCCCGTAGCCTAGTTTTAAGCTGGGGAGACCTGCGAGTTTGCCACTCTCTTCTAACTCTTCTTTTTTCTGACAGAAGTTGCTCAATTTCAGCCGAATAAGTTCTATTGTTCTCATTTCTGTGTCTTATATGACTAGTGGTAGCATGCTGTACGGCCAGTTTGAGGTTTTCAGAAAAATCGTTAATTGACGCATCAATATCCTCAGGTGTTCTCAAGGCGATATTTTCACTACAATGTGTACTCAAAAATTTTTTGTATTTTAGCCAATTAACTCTATTGACTGTCAACGGGGAGCCAATCTCTTGGGGGAACGAAACAGAGATTATAGTGGGTGAGTGATCTGATGACAAATCCAATGAAGGCTCCACTTGCATCCACTCTAAAGGAAAATTTTTCGCAACTCCAAAATCTATAACATCAGGGATCTTTCGTCGGTCTGACGGCCAATAAGTGGGGTGTCCGCTTGAAACCACATCTAAGCCCATTTTGGAAAGCCCGGTTGGAAATAATGCAAACTCGTAACAATTCAAACAATTAACTAACTATACATATTATAAATAAAGCAATAAAAATTTAATAAGCAAAATGTTCTAAGAACAAACATTTCCTTTTACATACCATTTTAATTTTCTTATAAAAATTATATTAAAATTATAAACTTTTATATAATATTATTTAAAAAAAAAAATTATAATTGTAATTTGGAAAAGCATTTTATCATGGAAATATTTTAGACAAATTTGTTTTTTTGAAACTTAACATATTTGCTTAAAGCTCTTACAATTGTTTTTTTTTTTTGCCTACAACTTACCGAAATATTTTGCTTGAAAGTCATCGCATTATCACAAAACATTACACATTTGCTCACTTTCGAGGACAACAGATAAAGCAAAAAGAAAATTATATTAAACGCTACTTCATGTGAACCAATGATGATTGACTAAAAAAAAAAAGGCCAGAAGCTTAATACTGTTTACAACCATTTACCCACAATTTTATTTTGTGCACCCTCTAACCAAACACAAAGTCTTAACAAATAAAATTACAAATCCTGATATTTAAACGTTTAACATTTTATGGCAAAAATAATAAAAATTGTGCAAAAAAATATCATTTACCAAAAATTGCCAAATTATCAAAAACAGCACGTACTCGTATACAAAATATTGATTTGGGGTTCAAAAACTTTGCCAGACTCATATGAAGCCAGTAGCAGCAATTTTTGGTGGCACGCTACACTAAACTGCAAGGAGTTTATTATATGTGAAGATAAATCAAATAAAAACGGCCATTTTAATATTAAAATGTTGTTTAAGACAACAGAAAGAATAGCAATTACACAATTTTTAAGCCCAGTGAAATTTTTATCACTGACATTTTGGAATTCAGACCAGTAATCAGTGTCAATTCAAGCGCGGCTCATCTAAAGTTTGTATACAATCCCTGCTTACATTTGCATAACAATGGCCCAAAGCGTAACATTTGGCCAACACTGTATGCATTGTAGGAAAAATAAGTCCAAAACTACCCACATTGTAAGCGAAAGTTAGATGGGCCCAATTGTTTTCGTAATTCGAGGGATATTGAGATGAATTTAAAAAAAAAAAACAACAACTGCAGAAAATAAACAAAATTTGTAATACACAGACTACTTTTTGTGAAAGACAACATATTTCCAATTTATGTGATTTCAATCGGCGAATTTTTTTTTATTTATTTTTTTTTTAAGTGTTTTAATCACAAAAAGCTGTTTTGCAGACAAAATATTTTTAATAAAGGTGATTTCAAACCGGAAAATCATTTTTTTTTAAAAGTGATTTTATATCACAAAAAACAGCGTTATGCAGTCAAAATATTTCTAATATACGTCATTTCAAACCGAGAAATCTTTTTTTTTTGAAAGCGGTTTAAAATCACAAAAAACAGTACCCTCATTGTAAGCGAAAGTTAGATGGGCCCAATTGTTTTGGTAATTCGAGGGATATTGAGATGAATTAAAAAGAAAGAACAACAACTGCAGAAAATAAACAAACTTCGTAATACACAGACTACTTTTCTAATACTTTACTAATTTCAAACCGGCGAATTTTTTTTTTTATTTTTTATTTTTTTTAAGTGATTTGAAATCACGAAAAACTGTTTTGCAGACAAAGTATTTTTAATAAAGGTGATTTCAAACCGGAAAATCATTTTTTATAAAAGTGATTTTATATCACAAAAAACAGCGTTTTGCAGGCAAAATATTTATATACGTCATTTCCAACTGACAAATCTTTTTTTTTTTTTTTTAAGCGGTTTAAAATCATAGCAACCGGTATTATGGAGACAAAATATTTTTAATTTATGTGATATTAAAGTGGAAAACACTTATTTAAAGTTATTTAAATCCACAAAAGAAGCCATTCTGCAGGCAAAATATATCTAATTTATGTGATTTCGAACAGGTAAATCTTTTTTTGTGAAGTAGTCTTATATTATAAAAAAAAGGTGTTCTGGAGACAATATATTTTTAATTTATGTGATTTCAAATCGTCAAATCCTTTTTTGTGAAAGCGATTTTACTTCACAAAAAATGGTGTTCTGCAGACGAAATATATCTAATTTATGTGATTTCAAACCAGCAAAGTGAACGTAATTTTAAATCACAATAAACGGTGTTGTGGAGATAAAATATTTTTAATTTATGTGATATCAAACCTGCAATGTAATCTACAATAAATTTTAAATCATATTCATAGGAGCTACCCTTATCATAAAGTTGAATGTTTGAGAATATCTTTCAAAAAGTTCCAAAGTCTACTGATGATTAGGGTAGCTCCTATGAAATGACGACATATAGATAGCTGGGAAACATATAAAACAAGCTATTTACAATTTTCTATTGGTATCAATATTAGAAGCTAATATAGCGAATAAAATTCACTTTAAGCTGTTCTGATATAATGCCTCAGCAATGCTTATAAAGCTCGATCCAAAATTTGGGAATTATATCATTTGATGCTCTTTTCAATTTCGGCTTGATCCTTGTGTTATGAAATTTATTGATGTTATGTTGAATTTTTCGCCAGCAAGTGTGCACAAGCGCGTTTGTGCATGAGCATGACCTGTAATTTAAATTGATTGGAAAATATGCAAATACTGGTTTTTATTTTCGGGCTAATAATGCACTTGCTTTGTGTCTCTCTGTGCAAAAGTTAAATAATAACAAAACAAAAAAAAAAATGCTTTAATTTTTTTTTTGCTAGTTTTTGGTAAATTATATTTTTCTATTGCTGGCAAGAAATAAAATTTTAATGGCTACCAGCTTTGTAGTCGCAGTCACAGCAAAAACGCTGCATTGCTTTCAACTCAGAAGACAACAACAACAACAACAACAACAAATGAATAATAAAAAACTATTTTGCATGACCCAAATATAGTTGATATTAGTCATGCAATTGATTATTAAAAGAAATCGGCTAAGTAAAATATAAAAAAAAATAATAATAATAAAATACAAATGGAAACATGAATGGCTGTTAAAAGGAGTCTGAACCTTTAAACAATTTTATGAATTGTGAATATGAAATGTAATTGAAAAAGTTTAAATTAAAAGCTTGCGGTAATGTGAGCAAGTGAAGTGAAGTTTCATTCCAATCTACTGAGCGTAATGAAAATTTCAGTTTAATTGTTTTAAACTAATTTTAGATTTCTTACTAGTGTTGCCAGCATGAAGAGTTTGCCTTAAATTAAGATTTAAAGATATTTCTCTCTCAATTTGGAATTTTCCGATTTAGGGCCAGTTTCACGATAACGAAGCTGTTCGTTCGTTCGCACAATTACATTTGAAACAAAAACAACATTCAAAATTTTGTTATTATTTTAAATGTAATTGTGCGAACGAACGAACAGCTTCGCTATCCTGAAATTGGCACTTAGTATTCTAGCACACTACATATTGCGCATTCAATTAAAAAAACATTATAACTCAAAAAAGCTTGTTTCGAGAAAAACACATTTTAAATGTTTAGTGGCCATACACACCTATGAAAAAGAAGTCTAGAAAGCAACTCCTATAAAAGCCATGTAAATGCACTTTTAGCACAATAGTACGGTAAACACCAGCGTTGTCAACTCGGTGCGTTTTGCATTGTTTTTGGTGCGAAAAATTCTTTAGTGGCTGCGGGGTGCGTTTTTTAATTTTTGGTGCGCTTTTTATATTTCGCTGGCAACAAATCAAATTAAATTCAACTTCTTGTTTTAAATTTTTACGTTTCATTTTGCACAGCACAATCAGGGCACTGAGTAACGAGTAAAATGTGAAAAATGCGCCATATTATATGAACAAAGTAAGACAATCTTACAATAACAAAGGGAACGATTTCAGGACACAAGTGAGCTGGAAAACCTAAGTTATTTCGGGGTATCTAGGAGACTGCTTACCTAACGTATCCAATCAGTTTAAGTTTGCCAAATGTTACAATAAATTCAGCATGGCCAAGTTCATATTATATAATGGTGCATGTCACTCTAGTTCACTGTTCGCTTACCTAGTGTTTAGACAAGAAGCCAGCAGACAACCGACTTCAATCACAGAAAAAATTATAGTAAAAATTATATCAACTAAATTTTTGTCTCAAAAAATAATTCGTATGTAATGGGTGATTTTATAAGAACTATCGGAAATTAAAAAAAAAAAAAACACATAAAATTCAGAAAAATGCATGAAATATTTATTTGGATCGATAGTTGGGTCGATATAATTTAATGTTTGAAGATTATTTCATGCAAATGTTGGCCGCGGCTGCGCCTCAAATGGTCCATCCGCTTAGTCCAATTTTGGCATACTCTTTCCAACATTTCGGCCGGTATCTCACGAATAATGTTGGCAATGTTGGCTTCCAGTGCGTCAATCGAAGCGGGCTTGTCGCTATAGACATTAGCCTTAACATAGCCCCACAAAAAATAGTCTAGAGGCGTTAAATCGCACGATCTGGGCGGCCAATTGACTGGTCCCAAGCGTGAAATAAACTGTTCACCGAACTCGCCTCTCAATTGGTCCATTGTTTCGCGTGCTGTGTGGCATGTGGCACCGTCTTGTTGAAATCACATGTCATGCAAGTCAAGCTCTTCCATTTTGGGCAAAAAAAAGTTTGTTATCATCGCACGGCAGCGCTCACCATTCACAGTAACGTTGTGATTCGCATCATCTTTCAAGAAATACGGCCCAATGATGCCGCCAGCCCATAATCCGCACCAAACGGTTGTTTTTTGTAATGCTTCTGGCTGCTCTTCACTCCAAATACGGCAGTTTTGCTTGTTCACGTATCCATTCAACCAGAAATGACACAAGATACAAAACGTGCGTGAGCTGTCAAAACTAGTGTTGCCAAAAAGATAATAGCAAAAAAATCACTCTTGAGCTGAAAGAGTTAATTGCAATTATTAAATTAAATAAATGTCAAAGCAACTAGGATCAAGATTAAATTACAATACGCTCCTTTATTGCAACATAGTCATAAATAATAAAAGCTTGATTCGAGAAAATGCGTTTCAAGTTTTTAGTTTCCATACAAGTCATGGAAAATTTTTTTAGAAAATATATCTCAAAGTAAACAGTTTAAAAGGAATTTGAATAAATTTTTGCCACAATATAAAAGCTAGTAATGTTAACAATTCTGCATTGTTAACTGGAAAAGCTCTGTTTTTGATAGAGCTTTTCGATAGATAGATAGATAGATAGATAGATAGATAGATAGATAGATAGATAGATAGATAGATAGATAGATAGATAGATAGATAGATAGATAGATAGATAGATAGATAGATAGATAGATAGATAGATAGATAGATAGATAGATAGATAGATAGATAGATAGATAGATAGATAGATAGATAGATAGATATGACTATGTTGCAATAAAGCAGCGAATATATCAGAAAAAAAGCTTCTCAGGCATTAAAATTACAAATTGTCTTTTGCCAAAGAAGACTTTTTAAACAAAAACTTCTGGCACCACTGTTTCTTATATTAAACTCACACTTTGTATTTTTTTCTAAATATCCTTGTTTTTTACATTTTACAATATTTCACTTTGTAATAAATATATTTAGCCAACAAGTCGTCTATTTCCTTATAATAGTTTTCTTTCTTTGTAATTAGCACAAGAAAATTTTTAAACTTAAAAGGCATAAAAATCGAAAAAAAAGTTTGAATACAACGGCCTAGAATTTATAACAACCCATCTGTTTAACTGCTGGTATTTGCATGTTAATTGTTTCAATTAGCTTTAATTTTGTTCTATTGTTAACAAATGCTTGCTAGAAAAATGTACTTAAACTTTCTTCTTTTATAAGCAAAGGAAAAGATAAAAATTTAGTAAATGAAATTTTCATTTTGTAGCCATTGTTTAATAAATTAGTAATTGCAAGATCATATGTGATAACATTTAGCTAAATATTTTGAGAGTCTAAACGTTTAGTTTAGATTCTCAAACGACTGAAAGCTTAAATAATAACATACAAAATGCTATATAGTTTAAATATACAATTTCGCTTTTTAAATTAGAATCAATACTAGTTCAAATACATACATTTTGTTTATACATTTTGGTTCAAATACCTTATCAAAATTTCTAAAAAAAAAGTTATCGATAGTAGGTTAACTTTCCTAGGAAAATCTAGCGGTAACTTCACTTTTCTAAAGTTCTAAAGTTATAGTGGTCTAAAAGTTATCAGTACCTGTATTTAGAAACTCTATAGAAAAGTTATCGATAACTTGATTTTTCTAAAGAATATTTATCGGCAACTTAGCTTTTCCATATAAAAGTTAACGAAAACTTCACTATTTTAAAAAAAATTATTAACGTATGTATTATCATATAATCATACGTCATACATCATATAATATTAGTAAGAGAAAATTATTAACTTTACTTTTTTATCGGTTAAATTAAAAATTAACAAAAAAAAATTTTAAAGAAAAGTTGACGATAACTTTACCCTTTTTGGAAAAGTTATCTTTTCCTCAGGAATATGATTGATTACTTTATTTTTCTAACAAAATATTTCTTTAAAAAAAGTTATCAATATCTGTATTAAAAAAACTCTATAGAAAAGTTATCGATAATTTGATTTTTCTAAAGAAAAGTTATCAGTAACTTTATTTAAAATAAAATTGAAATATAGTATATATTTTTTAAATAGTTTTCGGCAAGCTCACTTTTCTAAATAATAATTATCGGTAACTTAGCTTTTCTAAAAAAAAGTTATCGAAAACTTCATTATTTTAAAGAAAAATATTAGCTTTACTTTTGTATCGGTTAAATTATAACTCAAAGTTTAAATTAATTACGAAAAAAATTGTTAAGAAAGTTGTCGATAGCTTTACCGTTTTATGAAAAAGTTATCAGCAGCTATTTTCTTAAAGAAAATGATTCCATAACTTTATTTTGCTAACGAAAAATTTCTTTAAAAAATTTTGTCAGTATCTGTATTTAAAAATTTAAATAGCAAAGTTATCGATAACTTGATTTTTCTAAGCTATCGCCAACTTTATTTTACTAAAGAAAGTTATCAGTAGCTTTATTTAAAATAATATCAAAATATAGTAATTTTTTAAGAGGCTGCCGGTCATCTCACTTTTCTAAATAACAATTATGGGCAACTTAGCTTTTCTAAATAAAAGTTATCGAAAACTTCACAATTTAAAAAAAATAATAACTTTATTTTTTTCAAGGTTAAATTACAAATTAATGAAAACAATTTTAAAGAAAAGTTGTTGATAACTTTACCGTTTTTGGAAAAGTTATCGGCAGCTTTTTTCCTAAGGAAAATGATTGATTACTTAATTTTTCTAACGAAATATTTTTTTTTACAAAAAGTTATCAGTATCTGTATTTAAAAAACTCTATAAAAAGGTTATCGATAACTTGATTTTTCTAAAGAAAAGTTATCAGTAACTTTGTTTAAAATAAAACTGAAATATCATATATATTTTTTTAAACGGTTTTCGGCAAGCTCACTTTTCTAAACAATAATAATCGGTAGCTTAGCTTTTCTCAATAAAAGCTATCGAAAACTTGGTTTTTTTACAGAAAATTATTAACTCTACTTTTCTAGCGGTAGTTTTAAATTATAAATTAATAAAAAGAAAAATTTAAATTGAATTGAAAAGTCGTCGATAACTTTTTGGAAAAGTTATCGGCAGCTCTTTTCCTAAAGAATAAGATTGATAACCTTATTTTTCGATTACATATTGTTATATTTATATATTAACGAAATATTGCTTTAAAAAATTTATCGATAACTTTTCTTTTTGCAAGTTAAAGTTATCAGCAATTTAACTTTTCTAAAACTTTTACTAAAAAAGCTTTCAGTAACTTAATTTTTATTTATTTATTTATTTACTTATTTATTTATTTATTTATTTATTTATTTATTTATTTATTTATTTATTTATTTATTTATTTATTTATTTATTTATGAAAAAATACAATACAAGAAAAAGTTATCACTAATTTATTTTTCTAAAAAACTTATCAGTTACTTTACTTATCTTAATTTATCAATAACTTTATTTTTCTAAGCATAACTTTAACTTTATTCTTTATGAACTTTCTTGTAAAACTTGATTTTTATTATTATTGATATTTACACGAAAGACTGAAGCAGACTCTATTACAGCATATAAAATGTTAGATTTAAATTAGGTAAAACTGATCAGTGCCCAGTATATATACATACCTACGACACTGCTCAGATTAGCAAAATTTAGTGCAACACCTTTCACACTACAAGGTAATGATATGCATTTAAAACAAAACCGAAGCTTTTAAAGAAGGTGGCAACATATCAAACTTTATTTGCAAATAAAAGCGTTATTCAAGGCAAATTTTTTTGAATTAAGAACTCAAAAAAAAACTATACTACAATATTTCGAACGTATAAAAGGATGTTAGAAGTAATAAGGCCTTTAGAGAAAATTTTTGAATTTTATTCCCCAAAAACTTACGGCTTTGTTAAGGTTTTTAATTATCTAGAGAAAAGCTTTTGAAAACTAAACTTTTTTTTTTTAACAATTCATCGCCACTAGAAGTGGCTGCCGAAAAAGTTTTTCAGTTTCAACTAACAATTATAGCATGAATTAACTTTTTCTTGAAACTTGGTTTTTGTTTTACTTTTTTAAAACGAAACTCATAAACTTCCCCAGAACTCAGATATAAATCTACAAGTTTCATTCTACTGTCATCGTCTTCTTCGGCTGGGACTGTTAAAACTTTTTAATATTAAATGACCCTAATCCTGCACAGCAAACAAACCAATCTTGCTTCATACATGTTTAAATGCAAAGAAGTCAACCTACTGTTTCCCTGTGTAACACACACACACACACACACACACACACACACACATGAATAATCAAGCACACCATTGAGAGCGAAAACATTTGCAACATGGCCAACAATTGCTTTGTAATGTCATTATATTGAGCGATGGAAACTGATGATGATGATGACAACGACAAACGACAAACTTCAATGTTTAATTTCATTAAAAACAAAACCAAAAAAAAAAACATACAAAACTAATGTAAGAAACTTAAATTTAAAAAAAGGGAAAGGGGATAGATATTAAATTAAAAAAAAAGGAAACTTACTAGAGATAAAATTACCATGATATCCCTTTAAAGATAGACTTAAATTTAAGTCAGCTAGTGCAGTCAAATTGTGTTTGCTCCGCTTAAATATAAATGCAAAATAAAGCTAATTCATTTAACCACTTATTGCCCAACAACTTGCAGAAAACAAAAAACCGAACGGCAGCAGTTTTCCAGCAAAATAACTAGAAACTAAAGAAAAAAGATATATACTTATGTACGTTTTTATTCTTAAGAATTAAACAAAAATAAAGAAATTTGAAAATCGTTTTAGAACATTGCACAGAAATAAAGTAAGTAGGTAAGTAAATGCTTAAATGCGGTTAACAGAACGTAACCAGACGGCCAAAAAGCCAAACTGCCAAACAGCCTGCCTGCCTGCCTGCCTGCCTGCCAATGATCCAGCCAAGCAACCAACCAACCAAATAGGCTAAAAACTTAAAGGCACACTTTAAATCCCCAAATGAAATTGCTGAAATAATACGGCTGTTGTATGGCTTATACGGTTACTGCTGCTGCTGGCTGGCTGGCTGGTTGTGCATATAAGAAGCTTTAAAGACTTACAGAAACAGAAGAAAAAAAGCAAGCTAAAATATATTCAACGACTACAATAACAAATATATTGTATGCCAAAGAATGGCGGCATTTAAGCTTAAGCCATTGCAATGAATTCATCGTTGACATATCTCGTTAATTTAATTTCGTATACTATGAACTGAAACACATAGCAGCAGCAGCAACAACAGCAACAGCCACAAACAGCGTCATCATCATCAGCAGCCGCTACAACAATATCAATGATGTGGACATCAGCAAAAAATGCCACTAAAACAAAAAAAAAAAAAAGAAACAAAATTCAAAGACAATCAGCAGCTAACAAACACAATTCTACATATTTTTCATATAAAATTGTACGATATAACCCCATGCCGCCGCCGACATACGCGATGCAATCCCGAGTATTAAATAAAAATGTTCGCCAGCACTCACACACGGCTCAGAACACAAATACAGCCATATATACAGAAACCACCAGGCTCAAACTATAGTTTCGGCTGAAATTTTTACCAGCTCAAAAATGTTGCCCAGCGCAAGTTTATTTCGTTACACTGCAAAATTGTGGCCAATTCAAAATCAACTAAATTTGACCGAAATTCTTCTGCTCTCTTATAAGGCAACACAAACTACTCTTCTTCTCTCTTAAAAGGCAATACAGATTTCTCACACATATAGAAATTCTTCTCCTCTCTTAAAAGGGAACAAAAAATTTCCAGCGTTGTCCACTTTGAAATTTCAAAAAGCACCAAAATGGGAGAAAAAACGCGTTATATCGGGTGGTTAAATTTTAAGGGCCGATTTATAATGTGAACCACATCTAAGCGGGAAGCCGTTTCTGTATATCGTATGACATTTTTTCAATTTCGGACTAAGTCAATTTGTACCCTGGAAAGATACGCAATCGAGCAACGCGCTAAAGTTATTCAGGCTTATTATGAAAATAGGCGGTCAAATAAAGACAAAATATCGAGCGCTTAATCATTTTTTCGATTAATTTAGTCGCACAAATGTGCGTATAATTGAAAAAATCGTGCAAAACGTAGAGCAAATGAGGTCTGTAGCAGATATAATACTTGTAAATATAGTTTATCAAACTAAAAAATTTGCCATATAACCAAATAAATATCCGTATAACACACGTTTCGAGTTCTTTTTATTTGAAATTCCCAAAATCGGCTTCACAAATTGCCAAAATCTCCCATTTACCCAGAAAAAATATGGTAACTTAAATTTTTGCTTTAAATTGAATGAATAGATCAGATACACGTTCCACAACAAAAACGCGCATAAATATGTAACCGGATTCCGATACGGTTACCGAAGGCGTTTCGAGTTTTTCGTCGGCTTAAGGAAACGTCAAAATTCCCATGCCCCTTCTCCTCCTCCGAAGAAGCAAAACGGCAACTTCAATTTTGGCCCTAAAGCGAATGACCATTTATAGTTCAAATACATGTTTCTCGGCAAAAACGTATACCGAATATGAAAAACTGGTTTCAGACCAGATAGCGAAGTGGGTCCAACAAGTTTTGCGAATTCCTAAAATCATCTTCATGAATCCCCAAAATCCCCCCAGTTCCCCGGAAACAATGTGGCAACTCCAATTTTCTCACTAAAGCAGTTTTGTAAATACAGTTTTATACAACACTGTAAATACAGTTTCATATATTTGCAAAATATTGCTGCTGTTCGCGATAGAGTGGCTGAAGGGCCGTACACCTTAACTCGTCGTCGTGACCAACAATTGCTCCTCTCACACTCGTTTATTAGAATTATGCATAAAGACTTGCATTTACCTAAGCGGGTAAATGCAAGGTGCAATTGTCTTAAGAACTAAATCCTCTTGGCCATTCCAAGTGCCGTCAATGATCAATTTTCGAAGAAATTTGCAGTGATGAGGCAAATTTTTACTTCGTCAGTAAGCAGAATGGCCGCATTTGGGCGAGTGATATCGGCTAACCAATGCAGTAACAAAGTGGAACTGTTTTATGCGATTTATGGGCTGGCGACATCATCGTGCCACATTTTTTCCAAAATGAGGCCAGTCAGGCAGTTACTGTGAATGGTGTACGCTTTCGTGGGATAAAAACGAACTTTTTATGACCCGAGTTGAAAGACATGGGTATGGTATCGTCCACGTGGTTTCAACAGGATGGTGCCACTTGCCACACACAGCTAACGAAACAATGGCTGTTTTGCACGACAAATTCAAAGGACGCGTTATCTCAAGTAGTGGCAATGTCAATTGACCACCAAGATCATATGATTTTACACCGTTGGACTACTTTCTTTGGGGTTATTTGAAAGAAGAGGTGTACAATTCCAGAGCTAAAGAAGGAGATAAGTCGGCACATTAATGGCATAGAACTTCAATGTGAATGTCACCAAGGTAGTGGCGCCCCTTTGGCTTATATTTTGTTTCATACGCAATTGAACTATACCAATATTATCTTAATAAAAAAAAATAACAACGATACCTGAATAAGTCGTATTTTATGCAAAATAAACATTGACCCTTTATCACGAAAAACGCATCATATGCGTTTCTTTTATTGAAATTGTAATTTAATAAGTTCTTCACAAAATTGTTAAAAAGAATCAAAAATGATATTTTTAACAGGGGCTTAAATTTATTAAACGCTTGGAATTCTTCCTTTTATTTATTGGGATGTCTACAGAACACAGACGATCGATACGTCTAGATAATTGTTCGCAAAGCTTCAGAAAAACTAAATGCTTTTCATAGAAACTTTTTAGGTGAGTTGCTTGCATGCGCTCTGTGGATAGCAAGCTAATATTTTTATAAAAAGTGTAATATTTTTATATTACAAATATAAATATTTCATAATGAAAATAATTACTAGTTTGTACTATGAAAGCTAAAAGGACCAACAACAAACATTCCATTTTCTTAAGACAGTAAAAATAATCTGCGACAGCAATAAAAATAATCTACAACACTACTCGTATTCTACTTTACTTTGGTGCTTTTTAAGCATCCCATACACACTTCAATTCAATTGACAACATAGTCAATTGTCATACAAATCGAGGCGTGTATGGGTCTGTCAATTGATCATTTTGGCAATTGTCAAGTTGGCTAAAGAAAAATTTTAAGAGTTTAGCTAATAAGTATTCCAATTCGATTGTGTTGTATGTTTTCGAGTCTCTTGATCAGCTGTTAAAAGTGTTGGCTGTAGCTTTCTTGCAAAAAATTTTTTCTGACAACATTGTCAGAATAAATTGTAAGTTCACACGATTGTTAGAAAGCAATTCAAATTTAAAAATAGTAATTTTAACAACAAAATTCTATTTTCCACAACAAGTAAAAACTATTATAACAGAATTTATCATATATAGGGTGTTTTTTTAAGCCCGATAGAACTTGAAATTGTAAAAAATAACACAAAAAATTAAATTGTAATCAAAATTTTTTTTTATTCGAAAGATCAATACGTGACATTAACATTTGAAAATGATTTCGGGCATATGGGCACCGCGGCTGTTCTTGACGAAGCGCATTCTGGACGTCCAATTTTGGGCCACTTTTTCGAGCACTGCTGGCCGTATGTCACGAACAACACGAACAATGCTGGCCTCCAAGGCGTCAATTGTTGCTGGTTTATCAGCATAAACCAGTGACTTCACGTAGCCCCACAGGAAATAATCGAGAGGTGTCAAATCGCACGACCTTGGAGGCCAATTGACAGGTCCATTTCTCGAAATCAACTTATCGCCAAATTTTGATTTCAGTAAGTCGATGGTTGCGTTCGCCGTATGGCACGTAGCGCCATCCTGTTGAAACCACATCTCCTCCGGATCAATGTCATCCATATTTTCAAACAAAAAATCATTGATCATGGTGCGGTAACGATCTCCATTGACCGTAACGCGAGCTCCGGCCTCATTTTTGAAGAAATAAGGTCCGATGATGCCACCAGCATGAAAACCGCACCAAACAGTGCATTTTTCTGGATGTAATGGAGTCTGTAGGGTCTCTTGTGGATTGGTCTCACTCCATATGCGGCAATTTTGCTTATTAACAAACCCGTTAAGCCAAAAATGCGCCTCATCGCTGAACACAATTTTGCGATAAAACAACGCGCGAATCGACGACTGATTTTCAAAGTAAATTTGGATAATTTCGTAGCGTTGTTCAAGCGTGAGTCTATTCATGATGATTTGTCAGAGTATACTGAAACAAATAAAAAAAATGTTTCATCAAAATTTAATTTTTTGTGTTACTTTTTACAATTTAAAGTTCTATCTAGCTTAAAAAAACACCCTATATAAGAAATCAATTTGGACAAATTTGATATATTATAACTATTAATAAAATGTATCATTGAATTGATATCACACAGTTGTAGCATTGATGTTCAATATACAACAAAATTCTCTGATTTTGTCACTGAGATTGATGGCAATTTTCTCAGTGATAGAAATGATGATTACAAAGAGTGTTTTGTTGGATTTGTTACTTTTTGAGGGCAATGAAGAAAGCTTATCAAATATTGTATTTAATTGTGTGTTTGAATACATTCCATGAAGTCTATAAAGAGTGTTTTGTGTGAAAATGATGACTATTTACATAATATTGATGTCACAAGTCTGATGACCCGCCATCATCAATATGAAGATGCTTTTTTCTATGAGTACACCGACTATATATTTTGCTATTTAACGCTCTTTAATTTTAATTATTTCGTAATCATTGATCTTCCTTTTTACTCAGCTTTCCTCAATTTACTAGAAATCTTTCCAACTAAGCAAAAAAATATAAACATCACGTTTTGTAAGACCGAAGACAAAATTTGGTGTATTGCAGTATAAATATATTGTTATTCTTAAATTTATTTAAAAAAAAAGTCTTTAATAAAATCGTTTTTGCCAATGAAATCCTATTATTTCTTTCAGTGCTGATCATTTCAATACATACATATGTACATATGTACAAAAAAGACGAAAAAGAATTGGCTGATCTTAAATACTCATCGTTGTTGTGTCTTGGAAAATGGGGAAAAAAAGGTTTTATTTTAAACTGTCCATTCTTTTATTTGTGCTGAAAATTTATAGTTGTTGTTTTTGTTGCAGTTCATATTGCTGCTGATGTTGTTTATTCTTCCTCTTTAATTTTTCTGAACACTGTTGTTGTTGTTGCTGTTGTACGTTTTTGTTTACATTTTTTTGTTTTTTTTTTTTTATATTTCTTTGCGAATGGTATGCAAAATAGCTGAAAGGATGTTTTCAGTTTAGTCGTATTGTAGTTGTTGTTGGTCTCATTGTTGCAATGGTGTTTTACCTTCTTCAGAAAAAACCCCAATTCTTCTTTTGTATATAGAATTGGCAGGAATTCTCTGCTGCTTTTGTTGTTGTTGCTGTGTTTTTTTGTTTTCAATTTTTCTCTATATTTGCTACAATAAATTTTGTCAAACGAATTGTTTTGTTTCTGTTGCTGCTGTTGCTGTTGCTGTTGCCTGGATGTTGGTATTTTATTGTATTTGTATATTGTGCAATTTTTGTTGGCTGTTTTTTTCCTTTTTTTTATTGTTGTTGTTGCAAAGGTTTTCTTTATTATTGTTGCTATAGTTTGTTGTATATTCTGTATAAAACATCCTTTTATTTATTTGCTGTCATCATGTTGATCATGTTATATTGGCTGATGTTTCCTGTAGTCGTATGTGTTTGTGGCAAAAATGTATGTTTGCCTTATTTTTTTATTTTTTTCATTTCAGCTTTTATGTTGTTAATGTGAAGAGTTCTGAAAAGTTTTGTTGAAAATAATTTTGATTTCGGTTTGTTTGCGTACTTCTTTGAATTGGTTTTTTTCTTCTTTTGAGTTGCAAATGTCAATCAGATGATCTGCGTTTTGGTTTTTTTCTCGTTTTCTTTGGTCCCTTGAAAACGAAAACGTTTCATGAATCAATTCCATGATTATCGTTAAATCGTTTTTAAAACCAGCTTATATTTTGAATTAATTTCAGAATATTCAAAGGAGTATACTTCGTCGGCCTCGGGCAAAAATGTCCTAACTAAAGTAATTAAAACCTTAAAGGATTGGAAAACAATATGATAGAAACTTTTATAATCAAAATGTAACTATTTTGTACAATTATTTACAATTGTAAGTCTTTGTGACCTGTGGTATTGTTGTAAAATGTATTAGAACAAATAATAATCTCAAATTTGGGGAAAAATGCGAGGTAATCGTTTTCTATAGTTGATCAAAGATATACCTAACGGCTAAATCAAATATGTACAGTATGTCAAGAAAATTTTTCATCAAACTACGGGCAATTTCACACATTATATTATGACTACATTTAGTCACTACTTCGATGTGTATTCTATTCGTAATACGTTATCATTACATTGGCATTATTTAGTCACTTTTACAATGTCCGTTCTATTCATAATATTTTAACATTACGTTGACTTTATTTTGTCACTTCTTCTCTGTCATTGACTTTATTTAGTCACTTCCTAGATATCTATTCTATTCATAATGTTTTGCAATTACACTGACTTCTTTAAGTCACTTCTTCGTGGTCCTAGTTTTATTACAGTAATGACATGCTTACATAAAACGTCTATCAATAAAGTGTCTCTATGATGACATTATGACATGCCATTGATAAATAATTTTCACAATTGTCGCTAATGAAAATTAGAGCAACTGATATAATGGTTGACATCACCGCAATGAAGAATGTCACAGGGACATTGATTTCATTGATTCACTTATTCGGTGTCCATTCTATTCATGATATCTTGTCATTATATTGACATCTTCGATGTCGATTCTATATCGTATTATTTTATCAAAGCATTGGCGTTATTTAATCACTTCTTCGGTGCCCATTCTATCCGTTTTCCCACTTCTGCGATGTCAACACTATTCATAATATTTGTTCATTATATTGAATTTATTTGGTAACTTCTTGAATGTCCATTCTATTTATAATATTTTGTCATAACGTTGACTTCATGGAGCCACTCCTGCGATGTTCATTCTATTCATAATATTTTGTCCCTACATTGACTTCATTTAGCCACTCCTGCAATGTCCACTCTATTCGTAATATTTTGCCATTATATTGACTTCATTTAGTCACTTCTACGATGTCCATTCTATTCATAATATTTAATCATTACACTGACTTTATTTCGTCAATTCTTTGATGTCCACTCTTTCTTAATATTTTGTCATTACATTGCTTTCATCAAGTCATATCGTCGATATTCTTCCTATTCATAATATTTTGTCATTACATTGACTTTATTGAGTTACTACTTCAATGCCCATTCTATTTATAATATTTTGTGACTTTACTTCGTTATATTGACTTTTTTTCTGAGACGTCTATTCTATTTATAATATTTTGTCATTACCTTAACTTTAGTTAGTCACTTCTTCTATGTTCATTCTATTCATATTATTTTGTCATTACATTGACTTCATTTAGTCACTTCTGCGATGGCCATTCTATTCATAATATTATGTTACATAATGTTATGTTACAAGTCACATCTTTAATACCCTTTTTATTTATAATATTATGTCATTAGATTGACATATGACATCATATAGTAACTTCTGCAATATACATTATATTCATATTATTTTGTCATTACATTGACTTCATTTGGTCACTACTTTGATGTCCATTCTATTCATAATACTTTGTCATTACATTAACTTTAGTAAGTCACTTCTTTTTTGTCCATTGTATCCATAATATTTTGTCATTACATTGACTTCATTTGGTCACAAGATCATTATATTAATAATATTTTGTCATTATGCAGATTTCATTTAGTCACTTTTTTGATGTCCATTCTTTCGTAATATTTTGACATTACATTGACTGCATCAAGTCACATCTTTAATTTCCTTCCAATTTCTAATATTTGGTCATAAAATTTATATAATATTTTGTAATAACATAATATTTTGTCATAACATTAATTATATTGCCATTGTATTGACTGCATTTAGCCACTTCTTTGATGTCCATTCTAGTCATAATATTTTTTCATTATTCTGCTTTCATTTAGTCGCTTCTTTGATGTCGATTCTTTCATAATATTTTGTCATTACATTGACTGCATCAAGTCACATCTTTAATTTCCTTCCAATTTATAATATTTTGTCACAATATTTGTATAGTATTTTGTCATAACATAATATTTTGTCATAATTTTAATTATATTGTCATTATATTGACTGGATTTAGTCACTTCTTTGATGTCCATTCTATTCATAATGTTTTGTCATTATTCTGGTTTCGTTTAGTCGCTTCTTTGATAATCATTCTTTTATAATATTTTGTCATTACATTGACTTCATCAAGTCACATCTTTGATATCCTTCCAATTTATAATATTTTGTCATAACATTTTTATAATATTCTATCATAACATAATATATTGCCATAACATTAATTATATTGCCATTGTGTTGTCTGCATTTAGTCACTTCTTTGATGTCCATTCTATTCATAATATTTTGTCATTATTCTGGTTTCACTTAGTCGCTTCTTTGATGTCGATTCTTTTCATAATATTTTGTCACTACATTGACTTCATCAAGTCACATCTTTGATATCCTTCCAATTTCTAATATTTGGTCATAAAATTTGTATAATATTTTGTCATAGCACAATATTTTGCCATAACATTAATTATAGTGCCATTATATTGACTGCATTTATTCACTTCTTTGATGTCCATTCTATTCACAATATCTTTTATTTATTGTGATTTCATTTAGTCACTGCCTCAAGGTCCATCCTATTCATAATATTTTATCATTACTTTTATTTCATTTAGTCACTTCTGCGATGTCCATTCTATTTATAATATTTTGTCATTACATTGACTTCATTTAGCTGGTTCTTCGATATTCTAGCCTAATTGCATTAATAGGGAATGCTGGCATCAAACATAAGGTGCCCTTATAAAATAAGTGTCAAAATTGTCAAATAAGTGTCATAATTTCCGCCAATGTTAATTGGTGCGACTGATGTAACAGCGGTAAAATGTGAGGTGTTTGTCAGAAATCAAGACTCTTGTCTTGCTGTTAGAGTACATCAAAACTATTATATTATGAAAAATACATATTTGTCTTAAATGCATCATATATATATATATTAATTCCTATAATCTTTCCCAGTATTTCAGAATTTATGTAAGACTCAGAAAAAAATCAACAAAAATGGGTCACGTGGGGTTTCCAAGTTGTTGTTCGTGCACCACAAGTTTTTCTTATTTCTCTTTATTTTGAAATTTTTATTGAATGAAAAAACTAAAAAAAACTTACCCAACATTTTCATTACCTATAACTTATATTTATTTTTAAATCTATCAATATATTACAAAATACTATGAAACCATAAGAGTAATAACACAAGAAAAAAAAATAATACTGTCTAAAGCTCATAAATTTAAGTCGTGTTTGAAATACAACAAAGTTTTAGATTTTACTTTTGAAAAATTTTATAATATTTTTTTTTCTTATTTGTGTCTAAAGTGTGTTATTTTCATGACATTTATGAAGTTCATTAGTATCATGTTAATAAAACCAAGTGAAATCTAAAGTTAAAATTGAAAGACAAAACATTTTGTACAGCATTAAAGCCGGCTGAGATTTAGTAACATGAAGTAAAAATATATATTATGAAAAAAATATAAATCAGTTATTTTTTGTGGCAGAAGGTGAAATAATGATGTCAACCTTTTGTCGAGAGGTTATTTTTTGCAAAAGGAAACAAGCCAATGTAGTTTTTTCTTCTTGCTAACTTTTTGCCTTTCATACAAACAAAATAAAATAAATAAAACTTTATATTAAAATTAAAAGCCTTTAGTATAATTCTACCAACAGCTGGCTTTCATTAGCTGGCATTGCTAAAAATATTCTAAAAATTTCATCAATTAAAACAAAATAAATCATATCTTTCTCTTGTTATGTTGTTGTCTTTGAAAACAAAATCGTTTCCGCTTTAAAATACAATGAAAATACCAGCTAATGGCAGCCAGCAATTATTAACTCATTTGATGTCATTATTTTGCCAACAGACAACAAGAACTGTTACATGTGGTTTTAAACTCTGGCAAAAGGAAAGCAACATTCGTTTATACTTTGTTGTGAAATTAACATTACACGCTTTCTGGTTTGTGCAAACAAACAATTTTTCTTGCCAGCAACCTCCACTTATTTGTATTGAAACACTTTAATGAAACTAAATACAAACTGACACTTTTCTTGTTCTGTTGTCCTGTCTCATACACGCAACATGTTGATACGATAAATAGTCGGTCTGCAGATGACAATTTAACCGTAAATTTCTGAATTGTTGTCTGCTCTTATCCTGAAGTATGAAAGCGAAGAAAAAGGTCAGCATCACTTAAATAAAATTTTAAATTTTGACGC
The DNA here is from genome assembly GCA_914767995.1 of Thecocarcelia acutangulata. Classification (NCBI taxonomy): domain Eukaryota; kingdom Metazoa; phylum Arthropoda; class Insecta; order Diptera; family Tachinidae; genus Thecocarcelia; species Thecocarcelia acutangulata. The sequence continues at coordinate 95,407,052 of OU612097.1, read as the reverse complement.
CAGTTTATATTTATGTATGGATGTATGTATGTACTCGTACACTAAGAGAAAAAACTTCATTCCATGCATGAATTTCGTTATTAAATTAATGATTTTTTATTATTAATAACGAGCTAATGAAGTAATTCATGTCATTAATGAAAAAAGTTTCACTGTATTATGAACTATAAAATATTAAGCAGCATGAAAATATTTCATTAAATTTATGAAGTTAATTCTTAATGCAATGAAAATATATCATTAATAGCCTGACACATATTCATTGCAATAATGAAACATTTTCATTAGGAATATGAAAATAAATCGTTGGTTTAATGTGTTTTGCTCACTAATTCTATGGCAAACTTCATTATTATTATAAACACTTTTCATATATGTATCTATGAAACAAAATCACTGATTTAATGCCTCATTTCATGTATTAAATAACAATCCATTGTTGAAGCAACGAAACAATTATCATTCAGCTAATGAAATAATTTCATAATCACCTCTATCATGAAAAAAATTTGAAACTTTTATTCCCATAAAATGTTCATTTCCCAAGTAGGGGAATTTGCTATCATGAATATCATGGCAACGTTTGTATTGCTATCAATATGTAGTGAAAACATAAATACAAGGTAAAAAAAATTATTGAAAATTTACATTAAACTTTTACCATTTTACAATAAAATGAAAAACAACTGGTAGCCTATAAAACTCTCTGCTTAATAATCTCTGTCTTCTTCAACCCTATTTCCCAGCGGCCAAAGTTTCGCTTACAGAAGCGATGATCCGATGCACACTTGTAAGTCAGTAATGCATACCATCTCATATACGAACCTAGTATACTTCTTCATACACATTGCCGCATTTGTAGAGAGAACGCCTACCACCTGCACACAAAGTAAGCGAGGTAGTGAGGTGTTCATCCAACAAACGCGCATTACTTCCTAACATACATTGTAAGTTGGCAGTAGGCAGCTCGTATACAACCTCGCATACTTTGTAAGTCGACAGTAGGCAGCACGAATACAATCTCTCTTACTTTGTAAGTAGGTCGTAGACATACTGCGCACTTCGGTTTTTTGGGATTATTCCGTTAAATAAATTTGTTCTGTTTTATGTTCACTGCATTTTTTTATTTTTTCACTAAATGCTTTATTTTATTTGTACCTTTTTTTATAATGTTTTCAAGGCACTCTTACCTAATGATTGAACTAAAATTTTTGCAACGTAGTCTGACAAAGACGACGAGCGTTTGATTTACAACTAAAAAAAAAAACATATAAAGAGTGATTTTTTTGCTATTATCTTTTTGGCAACACTAGTTTTGCAAGCTCACGCACGTTTTGTATCTTGTGTCACTGTCAAACATCTTCATTTTAGTCTATAATTTAATCATTAAATTAAAGCGACGAGGCTCATTTCTGGTTGAATGGATACGTGAACAAGCAAAACTGCCGTATTTGGAGTGAAGAGCAGCCAGAAGCATTGCAAGAGCTACCAATGCATCCACAAAAAACAACCGTTTGGTGCGGATTATGGGCTGGCGGCATCATTGGGCCGTATTTCTTCAAAGATGATGCGAATCCCAACGTTACTGTGAATGGTGAGCGCTACCGTGCGATGATAACAAACTTTTTTTGCCCAAAATGGAAGAGCTTGACTTGCATGACATGTGGTTTCAACAAGACGGTGCCACATGCCACACAGCACGCGAAACAATGGACCAATTGAGAGGCGAGTTCGGTGAACAGTTTATTTCACGCTTGGGACCAGTCAATTGGCCGCCCAGATCGTGCGATTTAACGCCTCTAGACTATTTTTTGTGGGGCTATGTTAAGGCTAATGTCTATAGCGACAAGCCCGCTTCGATTGACGCACTTTAAGCCAACATTATTCGTGAGATACCGGCCGAAATGTTGGAAAGAGTATGCCAAAATTGGACTAAGCGGATGGACCATTTGAGGCGCAGCCGCGGCCAACATTTGCATGGAATAATCTTCAAACATTAAATTATATCGACCCAACTATCGATCCAAATAAATATAAAATCACCCATTATATAAATGTGATACAAAAGATGAACGTAGTTAATTTTAGGAACTCCATATACTACTTTCATACACTTTTGTAAGTAAGCATTCATTGATTACAAAGTGTTGCACACATCATCGAAGAAAAGTAATGTGGTAGGCAGTGTTCGCCGCTGGGAATTTAAAGAGAGTGAGAAGTAGCACTCGCACAAATTATGTAAGTACATGTGTAGGTGTATGGATATAACAATGCGTTTATTGCTTAAACTTAAGCTCACTGCTTTAAAATTAAAAAAAAGAATGAATTCGCCATGGCAACGAGTAAGAAAAGAATGAAGAATGTTCATGTTATTCATTATGCCATGTCATAGGATTTTTCATTATTTACAAAAATTGTATAAATAATTGTTTTTTATGATTTAACTAATATTACTTAACGTGGTTATATATTTAAATGCAATATATAATGACATCCGATATTGTTAAATCTCATGTATCAAAATATATGCGAAAAATGAAATTTCATAAAATAAATGTAAAGTTCTTCATCCATAAAATGAACACATCAAAATGAAATAAGTTTTGAAGAGAGCGAATTCATTCAGGGAATGAAATTTTTCATTCCAATAATGAAAAAAGTCATTTATACAATGAAAAATTATCAATGAACCAGTTTCATAGCCAGAACGAATAACTTTTCTTTTAGTGTATGATGTCATGATTGATGACTGTTTTGCATGTTGACATATTGTTGTTGTGTTCTAAAAGAAGATTTACATATTATTACTATTAAAGCTTTTTAATGTTATTTTAAATAGGGTCATTCTACAGCCAACTTGTTTTAGTTATTGTAACAAAAGACTTAAGCTGGTAGCAGTTTTATCGCCATTTTCAAAACACGCATGAGATGCCAACAACCAAACAGTTGGTTAGGCAAGCTTAATTCGTGTTGTTTACGCTTTCAGCTAAGCCTTTAACAGTGCCACATATACAGCAATTTCTTTTCCAAAGTACTTTTTTTAAGGAAAATTTTTCCAAAAAATTACCATTTTTGTCTTGTCTTGTTATTATTGTTGCTACTGAAAAAAGCTTCCACCAAATGTTTTGCTTTTGGCTAAACCCCGTTTCGGGTAAAACTTTTTGGAAAAGACCCGGCTTTAAATCTTAAAATCCTTTTCAAACTGCTCTCGAAACGTGATCATGAAAATTTGGTTTTAAAAGAAGAACCACATTGCTGTTTCAAACCAGTTGAAAAAACTTCTTCTAAAAAGCTTCTTCCAAAAAGAGCACGTGTTAAAAAATGATATATCAAAAAATCAACTCAAACAAGGAAATTTATACAAAATTCTTTTAAAAAAGTAGCTTCCAAAAATCAAGTACACATTTAATAAAAATCGGGTTTTAAGCAGTTCTTTAAACCTTTGAAAAAGTTAATGGGTACTTATTTGAAATATCGTTTAAAAATCCTTATTTAAAACTGCTGTTCCAAAAGCTATTTAACAAAATTCTAGCTTTGAAAAAGTACCTTTTTAAAACCAAGACTTCGAACAATTTAAATTTTGAAAGCAAAACCCTCGAAGGAAATAACTTTTCAAAAGAAAACCATTTGAAAAAGCATCTTCTCAAACAGTTATTACCGAAAATTTTTATTAACAAGCAGCTTTCTAAAAAAGCTCCATTTGAAAAAAATTTCATTTAAAAAATCACCTTTTAAAAATAGTAACTTCAAAAAATTACTTTTAAAAAAAATAACTTTTAAAAATAATATCTTTTAAAAAATTTACCTTTTTTAAAAAATTGCCTTAAAAAAAAATTACCTTTTAAAAGAAGTACATATCAAAAAGCAGTATTTAAATAAGTACTTTTCAATAAAACTATCTTCTGATACAAGGCTCATATAAAGAAAGTACCTTTTAAAGTAGTCACCTTTTAAAGAAAGTATCTTAGAGATAAAGTACCTTTTAAAAAAAGTACCTTTTAAAAAAAGCATCTTTTAAAAAATGCATCTTTTAAAGAAAGTACTTTGTAAAGAAAGTATCTTTTAAAGAAAGTACTTTGTAAAGAAAGTATCTTTTAAAGAAAGTACCTTTTAAAGAAAGTATATTTTAAAGAAAGTACTTTATAAAAAAAAGTAATTTTTAAACAAAATACCTTTTAAAGATAGTTCCTTTTACAAAAATTGTGTTTTAAAACAGTTCTGTTTAAAAAATAACTTTTAAAAGAAGTACTTTTTTCAAACTACCTTTTCATAAAAGTACCTTTAAATATTTGAAAAAGATACGTCGTAAAAGATTATCTTTTGGTAAAGTTACTTTTAAAAAAGTATATTTAAAAAGATGTACCTAGTCAAAAAATAAACCTCTTAAAATTACCTTTCTAAACAAATACTTTATAAAACGAAGTAGTACCTTTTTAAAAATTACCTTTAAAAAGAGTTCATTTTAAAGAGCTCCCTTTAAAAAAGTACCTTCTAAAAAAGTACTTTTAAAAAAAAATATACTAAAAAGTAATTTTTAAAAAAGAAGTTTTTGAAAAGTACCTTTTAAAAATATATTTTATAAAAAAGTACCTTTTAATAAAGTTCCTTTTAAAAAAGTACCTAGTAAAAAAGTACATCTTAAAAAAATACCTTTTAAAAAAAGTACATTTTAAAAAAGTACCCTTTAAAAAAAGTACATCTTAAAAAAGTACCTTTTAAAAAAGTACATCTTAAAAAAGTACCTTTTAAAAAAGAACATCTTAAAAAAGTACCTTTTAAAAAAAGTACATCTTAAAAAAGTACCTTTTAAAAAAGTACATCTTAAAAATGTAACTTTTAAAAAAAGTACATCTTAAAAAAGTACCTTTTAAAAAAAGTACATCTTAAAAAAGTACCTTTTAAAAAAAGTACATCTTAAAAAAGTACATCTTAAAAAAGTACATTTTAAAAAAAGTACATTTAAAAAAACTGCCTTTAAAAAAGTACATTTTAAAAATGTACCTTTTAAAGAAGTTCTGATTAAAAAAGTATCTTTCAAAAAAACAACTTTTTAGAAACTGGCTTTTTTCAAAGAGCTTTTAAAAAAAGTACCATACAAAAAAAGTACCCTTTTGAAGAAGGACCTTTTGCAATAGTACATTTTAAAAAAGGGCATTTTAAATAAAATACCATTAAGGATAAAAAGTTTTTGAAAATGGAACCATTTGAAAAAAATGTATCTTTTGACTACTGTACCTTTGAAAAAATTACTTTGTGCAATACTGCTTATGAAAAACAAAATTTTGCGAAAAGCATGTTTTGAAACGGGCCTTTTTCTTAGAAAAAAGTACGCTAAAACAAGTACTTAACTAAAACGATATCTTTTAAAAAATTATGTGGAAGTAACATCATGTAAATAGAAATAATGTTCAGAACAACCAGCTTTCTTAAAAACTCCATTTGAAACAAATATCATTTAAAAAAACAGCTTTTAAAAAAATAGTAATTTCAAATAATTACTTTTAAAAGAAATAACTTTTAAAAATAATATCTTTCAAAAAAATTACCTTTTTAAAAAAATTGCCTTTAAAAAAATTACCTTTTAAAAGAAGTACATATCAAAAAGCAGCATTTTAAATAAGTACTTTTCAATACAACTATCTTTCTCCTACCCTATTTCTTATTTTCCTCAACGACCTTTTCTACCAAACTTCCAACCCTATCCACTCTTTCGCAGATGACAGCAGCATTTGTCACTCGTACTCTTTTGGCCATAGGCCCAGCCTATCAGAGATCGCTGCCAAGAGACTAAATATGAATGATTCACTGAATAGTGATCTTCTATTAGTCTCTGAATGGGGTCGTAAAAACAGGGTCGCCTTTAATGCTCGTAAGACCCAGTGTTGCTCATGGATGGTATAAATATTGAAGAATCGGATGCTCTTGATGTTCTTGGAATGAAGATACAGTGTGATGTTCGCTGGACTGATCATATTTTTCATGTCTCTAAAGAAGCATTCAAGTGCCTCGGTTTTTTAAAACGATGTAAGATGTACTTCACTCCATCCGACCTCCTTACTATTTATACCACCTACATCCGACCGAAAATGGAATACAACTCTCATGTTTGGGCCGGTGCCTCAAAGTCTATTTTGGGGTTACTCGACCGTGTGCAGGAGAGGGCGAAGAAGCTCATCGGTAACAGTAGGGTATCCAACTCTATTGACTCACTGGAGCATCGAAGCAGTGTGGGATGCGTTGCTCTGTTCTATCGATACTACAATGGATTTTGCTCTGACGAGATTAGGGATCTTGTTCCCGAAACGCGCACATTTTTACGTAGCACGCGTTCATCATCTAGAGCTCACCCATTTGTGGTCGATCGCCCGGGGAATCGTACTACGCATTACAGAGAGAATTCGTTTTTCAGCCGTACTCTTCGTCTGTGGAATAAGTTGCCTGCAGACGTGTTTCCTGTCTGTTATAACGTTGGAAAGTTAAAGTCAAATGTTCACAAACACTACTCCCTCTTTCCCCCTCCTCACAGCCTATTTTCCTAGTTCTGGTACAATGCACTGCATATGTAGGGGTCATCCCCTGAGTACTGGTCCAATAAAAAAAAAAAAAAAAGAACAAGGATTTCAAAAAAGTATTTTTTCAAAAGGCACTTTTACACAAAGATGTCTCGCTCGCTCACTCATGCAAGTATGTCCACTATACATCTCTGTCCCTCTCTCTCTCATCAATTTGCTGTAAAATCAAGAATCTACCCAAGAGCTTGTGCGAATAAATAACTTTTGAACTGAGTAAAATCGAGTTATAGGTTTTTAATTTTTTACTCGTTTTGTTTGCATTAAAGTTTAGCTTTTTCATAGCTTTTTTTACATTATTTTTCATTAGGCAAACATTTTAAATAAATAGTCACATATGTATATAAAACCTTCCTACAAAAATGGTGATAATAGAATTTTTTTATAACTTAAAATATTTAACATTTAATTTATGTCCATTTCCCTAACTTTACTTCCTGAATAACAGCTAGCAACTATCACACACATATGTAAAATATTTATCTCTTGCCTAATATTCAGGAAACATGTTTTAACATTTTTCATTTGCCAAAATTCTAATTTAGCCGAAAAAACATATTTAAAATTTTTAATATTCCTTTCGGTGGCAAACGAAAAAAGAAAAACTAAATAATGCACCGCATACATATGTACATCTAAATGTACATATGTTTGCCTTTTAAAGTATTATGAAAATTATTTTGCTTCTGTAAAGCAACATATTAGCACTCACTCACTCACACTAACACATGTGCAGCTAGAAAATTCCCGTATTAAAACGGTAAAATGTAAAAAGAAAAACAACCTCTTGTATCAAATAACCTTGTGCAAGTTTAAACATGTATTTTTCATTTAATACTCTGGCATTTGAATGCAAAAACAACACAAAAAAGAAAATTTGAAAAAAAGAAAAAAATTATAGAAATGGAGAAGCTACAAAAAACCAACATTAACAGCCAAAGAAACATATTTAATTTACAGCATTTCTTATAAAAATTTCTTTTTTTGTTTAGTTTTTATTTTCTTGTTCTGTAAGCTGCGTTTTTTCTTCTATCATATTCACTTGAAACACCAACTCCTTATCCATATGGTCAGTGGCGGCCAAAGATGTTGCAAGTGGAATACAAAAAAAAAAAAAGAAGAAGCTTAAAACCAACCAACTAAATGCTCAGCTAAATACGGTATTTAAGTCGGAAAATTGAACACTCTTTGTTAAAATAAAAAAAGGAAAAAAATTAAAGAAAAGAAAAGAAATGAAACACTCACATGAGCGTTTACCATACAATGCATTGGGTGCAATTGCTTACCCAGCTTAGTTTATATGCTGCATGAGAGACTAATGTTTCATATGCACCATTAGGCGCAAAACAGCAGCAAAGAAAGTCACAAGACAAAAACAGCAACAGCAACAGCATCAGCATTAGCATCTGCATCGGGCGCAACCCTCTTCTCTTCGTTTAATCGAATTCACAACTACTGTTTGTTTGTTTGTTGGTTTGTTTGTCTGTTGCAGCATTATCATTGTCATCATTATGATCAACATTTTAGCATATGTGGAAATGTGTGCATGTTAAGATTTTTCAGCGCATTGCTGTTGTATGTATGTATGTTGCAAGTACATGAATACAACATATTGTAACATTAGAAAACATCTGCATCAAAAGCAGCAGTCAGCAGTTACTTTGTATTTTTCGTTTTTTTTTCTACATAATACATAGATGTTCTTCTTGTTCTTCTTCTTGGCCTTAAAATTTTCTTACGCGTTTAAGTCAGCAATTTAAAAGAATAAGTTGAAAGCATATTTATTTTGAAAGAAAAAAACAGAACAACTGCGCAGCTGTTTTGCTTGTCTGCAGTAACATCCAGGGTCTGAAACAGGAATCGAACCTGCCACCTCGAGACTGTTGGTCAAGTGCTCTAGCAAATCAGGCATCGAGGCATATAAATCGAGTGCTTTTAATTTCATTTTAGACTAAATGATGAAACAGAATATGTCCGCAACTTCAAACAAAAACGACATTCAGAGAAAACAGGCTATGTGCATGAAACGACCGCTGCAACTTCAAAAACTGTCATTTAAAGTACGTTTTTGTTAGGTAAAAAAAGCTTTTTCTTTTATTTTTACTTTTCGTCGCGCTAACGCTTTTGAAGCTTTGGTTTTGTTTACAAAATGTATGAAATTTACTAAAAGTGTGGTAATATTGTTGAAAGCTTTTCTGCTTCAAAGTGATGCTTTAAACACATTGGAGACAGCAGGCTACAAGCTACAAAAGCTCAAAATTAAAATACATGTGCTCTTATGAGAATAATTATTTTGAAAACAGCAAGCAGCACGGCTGCAGGTTGTTGTCCATGCTGATTTTGTCGTTGTAGTCCAATTAAACTAATTTCTATTTTTGTTGGCTACAAAAGCTTTGTTAGTGATGTCAATGTGTCAACCGAATACAAATAAATTAGTGCTTTGAAAAGAAATTTAGAAATTGTATTCATAAAAAATTTAAACAGCTTTATTAATATTTGTAAGGAGATAAAGAAAACAATATCAGCTGTTTATTATGTAGCTGCCGCTTTCAATATAATTATGTAGCTGGCTACAGGCTACATTTGTAGCCAGCGGCACTTGTAGTCGTGTGTTCGTGTAGCCTGCTGTCTCGAATGTGTTTAATGCTTGAGAGCATAAGAAAAATCGCTGCCAAAATAAAATAGATTCTATTGTACGACCGCATTCTCTGGCGTTATTTTATGCCAAATTGTATGGAGAAAATCGTCATGCCCTAGTTCTGTTTTATCATTAATTTAAGTAGAAAGATTTGCTACATCTTAGTTAGTTAGCTAGTTGGTAGAATGGGCATCAATAAAAGTGTTCGTCCACTTCTGATATAACCCTACGTCAATAACCGGGTACCCGGGGGTAACTTTTTCAAGTTAAAAGCCTTCGTATTTCCTTAATAATGAAAATAAGGCAATGAAACTTCAAATCGTCCCTACTAACGTCTTAGAAAACAATAAAAAAAGAAAAATATTATATATGTTATTAGTCAAAAGATTGTTTAAAATGGATTTACATTCGACACCTACCGTGTACTTTACTGAACTTGCAAAACCCTGCACAAGAGTTAATTGGCAGAACGGGGATCAACATTGCTCAGCTGCTCACCTTGGCTGAAACGTTCTGGCTGTGTCTTAAATCTAAAATCGCAGAAAGGGGAATTAATTTCTCTGATAACATTAATGCAGATTTCGGGGCTAACTACCCCCCGAGGAATGATTGTCTTGCAACAGGTGCCTGTACTGTAAAGAATTAGGAAAGATGGTTAGACGGGTGAGTAGATTAAGGGTTGATATTCTTAATGAAATTCGGCCTACCAACTCATTAAGCCTTGTCTTCTATTGACTGTTTGCAAATTGCATACAGGAGGGATTACAAGGCCCTAACTCTTAAGAAAGGGGTTTGTCAGGAGCGCTACAAGAATATTGCAAAATGTTGCGACCTGCATGAGCCTCACAAGTCACATGGGGGCGCTGGTGAATTGTAAATAATTCGCCCCTATCAATTGGTGCATTGGATTGATTTATATGGTGATTTAAAGCCTTGTCTTTTTTTATAATACTTTTTTAAAGCTCCTACCAAAATCATGTTACATATTTACCATGATTTTTAAGTCATGTCCTTTTTTAATTGTTGTCGTTAAAAATAATCGTTTGTCTCTTTTTACCCTTTTGGTAATATCGATGTGGTTACCTTGCCAGCCGGATGCAAATAAAACAATTTAAAAAATAACAAACGAGTCAAAAAGAAATTAGAGAAAAAACTTGAAAAACAGAATGTGGCAAACATTAACGTAAGAATAATTAAAGAGCTCGGTGGCTGAAGTGGTTAAAGCGGCCGTATTAAAAATACATCATGTTCACATGATCCCGAGTTCGAATCCCAGTGGGTGCTGATGAGTAGTGTAGCGACTACGAAACAGCTAGTTGTCCCCCTAAGCTAATGGTATTCAATTATTTTTTCTGTTCTTCTTTGGCCTTATTGTCTCACAGCAATTATTGTTATAATTAAAAATAATCCTTCTTCTTGACTGAAGTTGGACTCGAACTCACAACTAGTTAATCTTGTACATTACTTTTTTTAATTTTAAAAAATTTTCAGTACAAAAGAAAAGACATGCCTTTTAGACATGACTTTAAATCATCGTGAAAATTTGCTCATTATTAGAGTAGGCCGTCAAGGCACGTGCTGATGTAAATCTATGATACATACTATCTCGTTTAGAGATATTCGTGATTCACTAACCCCTCCACCCCCCCCCCCCCCCCCTCTCTAGAGCTTCCAATCAAATTCTTGTACTCTCCGTGTTATTGGCAGAAACCCAATTATTTAGCCGTCCTTAGTATAGCCATGATTTGCGACTTCGTTACGCTGCAATAACTTTGCAGCCTTAAATTGATCTTTCTATCAAACAGGGAGATAAAGATATTACCACCGACTCCTTAGTCGAACTTGGAATCATCTTTAAAGAGCTCAAGCACATTCCCTTGACGGTCTGTACCAACCATCACCTAGACCGTACTTGACAAAATTATATTAAATCTCTTGTCGAGCAGTAAAGCCGGTTGGCAGTAATCAAAACTCTCCAGCAGAGGAACTATTCTTCCCATAACCGGGGTATGACTATATGTCGTTAGTTATTTTATTTTATTTTATTTTATTTTATTTTATTTTATTTTATTTTATTTTATTTTATTTTATTTTATTTTATTTTATTTTATTTTATTTTATTTTATTTTATTTTATTTTATTTTATTTTATTTTATTTTATTTTATTTTATTTTATTTTATTTTATTTTATTTTATTTTATTTTATTTTATTTTATTTTATTTTATTTTATTTTATTTTATTTTATTTTATTTTATTTTATTTTATTTTATTTTATTTTATTTTATTTTATTTTATTTTATTTTATTTTATTTTATTTTATTTTATTTTTTTATTTTTTGCTTTTACAATTTACTGTCTTCAATCCACTGTCCCACCGCTATCTTTGGATTCCTTTAAAACTCTGCAAAAACTTTTATATTCATTTCAGTTCAAATGTACTAGTGTATGTATGTAGGCATGTGTGTTGTTATTTAACTTTTATCATCTAACGTTTTCCTGCTTAAATATTTTATGTTTCTAATGCTGCACTTTAAACATAAAAGCTCACGAATTTGCATTCATTGCAACTGAATTGAAGAAGACGAAAAAAAACGGAAAATGAAACAAGCGGAAGGCAATAATGAGCATGACGATGATTAAACTGATCATTAGCATCACTTTAGTGATTTGTTTTATTTGCAGATCATCATGCTGATGATGGCGATAATAATGATGATGAGGATGAGGATCGTGAAGTGGCGGATAATATTTGAAAATGTTTTGCTTGCCTATTGTAGTTAGTTGTTTGTTATTTTCTATTAACATCTATTCACCTTTACGCTACTCTTTATTTTATTTATTTTTTTTTTGTTGAAATTTTTTGTTTTCTTGGCCAAATCAAACATTGGTTAAATTGTTGTACTCGTAGTGTTGCCATTGTTATGGTCACTATTTAGTTTTCTAATAAGATTTATCGATTTGCAAAAATTTTTTGAACGCCTTGCGGATTTATTTTTTTTTTTACTCTTTTTGTTGTTGAGTCTTTAAAGTATTTAATTTTAAGCCTGAGGTTGCTTTTTGTTGTAGCGGTAAAGCTTCAGAGGCGTTTTCTTTGTCGTGGCTGTTGTTTGTTCCTGTTTTTTTTTTGTTTTTAGGAGACAAAATCAAAGCAAAAAAAAAAAAAAAAGAAAAACAAAGGATATTTACTAATTGAATCAACACCAAAATGGTTAATCTAACAATATGCAAACTCTTATTTATTTTATACTTAACTTAGACAATAGAGCTTTAAATAAAAAATCGACGGCCTTTTCTTGTTTTCGTGTTAATTGCAGAAGAAAAGCTTTAGGATATAAGAATTATAAAATTCTTTTATTGTAAACAATTGAGTTTTTTATTCGCTGTATTAGCTTCTAACATTGATACCAATAAAAGAATTATAAAAAGCTTGTTTTCTATGTTTCCCGGCTATCTATATGTCGACATTTCATAAAGAAATGTTAGAGACGTGTATAAATGAAAAAGCTTGTTTTTTGTGTTTTGACAGATATTATTAGAGCATTCTTTCTTCTAAATTCTCAACAATTTATTTAGATTATTGGGATATAAAGTTGAATAGTTGAGAACATAAAGTTAAATTAAAAGTTGAGAATAATTTGAATTTGTAGGCACCTTTTTAAGGGTTCTTTACAAAAAGCTAGTTTTGTCAATGAAACCTTTTAAAAAAAGTTACAGAGCTGATAGCCCCAGCAGATTTACTCTTCCAAACTAAATTATATTCTTAAAATTTACTCAGTAGATGATATAAGATTAATAAGATCAATAATTTATTTAGATTTTTGGGATGTAAAGTTGAATTTTTGAGAATATCTTTCAAAAATTTCCAAAGTCTACTAATGATTAGGGTAGCTCCTATGAAATTTCGACTTATAGATAGCTGGGAAACATAGAAAACAAGCTATTTATAATTCCTTTATTGTACTTAAATCTAAAGTTCAAATTAAAAGAATTATTTACAAGATTAACTAGTTGTGAGTTCAAGTCCAACTTCAGTCAAGAAGAAGGATTATTTTTAATTATAACAATAATTGCTGTGAAACAATAAGACTAATGGTATTCAATTATTTTTTCTGTTCTTCTTTGGTCTTATTGTTTCACAGCAATTATTGTTATAATTAAAAATAATCCTTCTTCTTGACTGAAGTTGGACTCGAACTCAGAACTAGTTAATCTCGTACATATGTATATAACTAAAAAAGTTCACTCATTAATCATTTAAAAGAATTATTACTTTCAATACAATTTAAGAAAAATTTTTTTTGAAATATAACAATCACTTACTCGGGTTATCCTAAAATCGGACCCAATTAATGCCTTTGAGACATAAAATGAGTCAAAAATGCTGTAGAGCAGCAAAGCACCAACTAAGAGTTTAAATAAGAAAATAGTCAAGACTTTTTGGGTTGTTAAACAAGATGCAAATGTATATCAAAAAATCAATAAAAAACAGAAAAGCTAAATTATATATAACTTTAAATCCCAGTGGGTGCTGATGAGTAGTGTAGCGACTACGAAACAGCTAGTTGTCCCCCAGCTAAAGATTTGAATGTTATTTTTCTTGTCTGCTTCAATCAAAAATTATTGATCACGGCAGATTTGTATTGTAAAAAATCCTTCTTAAGAAAAAACTAAAGAAAGAGAAAAACTTGAACTATAACCCGTTGTACAAAACGCTCCTTTATTGCAACATAGTCTTAACTCAAAAAAGCTTGTTTCGAGAAAAACACATTTCAAATTTTTAGTTTCCGTACAAGACTTAGAAAATTTTTTTAGAAAATATCTCCTAAAAAAATTTTTTTTGGCACAATATAAAAAGTAGCACTGTTAACAATTCTGCATTGCTAACTCGAAAAGCTCATTTTTTGAGATATGACTATGTTACAATAAAGGAGTGATATGTAATGGGTGATTTTATAAGAACTATCGGAAATTTAAAAAAAAACACATAAAATTCAGAAAAATGCATGAAATATTTATGTGGATCGATAGTTGGGTCAATATAATTTAATGTTTGAAGATTATTTCATGCAAATGTTGGCCGCGGCTGCGCCTCAAATGGTCCATCCGCTTAGTCCAATTTTGGCATACTCTTTCCAACATTTCGGCCGGTATTTCACGAATAATGTTGGCAATGTTGGCTTCCAGTACGTCAATCGAAGCGGGCTTGTTGCTATAGACATTAGCCTTAACATAGCCCCACAAAAAATAGTCTAGAGGCGTTAAATCGCACGATCTGGGCGGCCAATTGACTGGTCCCAAGCGTGAAATAAACTGTTCACCGAACTCGCCTCTCAATTGGTCCATTGTTTCGCGTGCTGTGTGGCATGTGGCACCGTCTTGTTGAAACCACATGTCATGCAAGTCAAGCTCTTCCATTTTGGGCAAAAAAAAGTTTGTTATCATCGCACGGTAGCGCTCACCATTCACAGTAACGTTGTGATTCGCATCATCTTTGAAGAAATACGGCCCAATGATGCCGCCAGCCCATAATCCGCACCAAACGGTTGTTTTTTGTGGATGCCTTGGTAGCTCTTGCAATGCTTCTGGCTGCTCTTCACTCCAAATACGAATACGGCAGTTTTGCTTGTTCACGTATCCATTCAACCAGAAATGAGCCTCGTCGTCTTCGATAAAAAAGTGGATCTTCATCTAACTTTTCAAGAGCCCATTTACCAAAAATTTGGCGTTGTGGTAGGTCGTTTGGCTTCAATTCTTGCACCAGCTGTATCTTATAAGGCTTCACACTCAAATCCTTCCGCCCAATTGCTGCGAACGGCGCCGAATCGATAATTCACGGTCATCACCAACACTGGCCGATACGGCAGCGATATTTTCTTCAGTTCTTACTCTACGTAAGCGTGTTGGTGGTTTAATGGCCAACAATGTAAATTTGGTGCGAAATTTTTTTACAATAGCCCGAATAGAAGCCTCAGTAGGTCGATTAAACTGACCATAAAATGGAAGAAGCGTGCGTGAACTTTCTTAACAGAGCACGCATTTTGGTAATAAAATTCAATAATTTGCAAGCGTTGTTCGTTTCGTTTGTAAGACGATTCATGATTAAATTATAGACCAAACTGAAGATGTTTGACAGTGACACATGATACAAAACGTGTGTGAGCTGTCAAAACTAGTGTTGCCAAAAAGATAATAACAAAAAAATCACTCGTTATTATTAAACAGAACATTAAATTTATTATTCTTGATTGCATCAATCACTTGATCCAGTAATGCACGATAATACTTTCCTGTGATAGTGCAGCCTTTTTCAAGATAATCGATGAGCAATATTCCGTGTGCATCGCAATATACAGTGGCTATAACCTTGCCAGCCGATTTCATTGTCTTTGCCTTCTTCGGAGCACTTCCACCCGTTGTTGCGATTAATTTATGTTTCAGATGTGTAGTAGTGGACCCACGTTTTATCAACAATTATTAATCGATGTCAAATATTAACAGAATTACGCTTTATCATGTGCAAACACTGTTGTGAAGTGGTCTGTCTAACTCGCTTTTGTTCGATACTGAGCAAACGCGGCACCGATCTTGCCGATAACTTTTTCATATGCAACTGTTCATGCAAAATGTTAAACACATGTACATATGATATG
This sequence comes from Thecocarcelia acutangulata, assembly GCA_914767995.1. Classification (NCBI taxonomy): domain Eukaryota; kingdom Metazoa; phylum Arthropoda; class Insecta; order Diptera; family Tachinidae; genus Thecocarcelia; species Thecocarcelia acutangulata. The sequence continues at coordinate 95,391,194 of OU612097.1, read as the reverse complement.
TTTATCATTTCAACAATCTCACATAACTTGATACGGCGATCAATCGTAACGATATCGAGGACTTTATTGATATTTCCCTCAGTAAACACCTTTCGGCCCTCCTGTTGATGATATTGTTGCAGTGCTTGTTCGGCCGCGATTGACTAACCGATGAATTTGGTTAAAATTTCAACAGCTGTCATTTGAAAGATCGGAATTTAAAAAAATGTGTTTGTGCTGCCATCTAGCGCTAGTTAGCTTCAATATCAACCCGCCCTCTTACGTACATAAGTATATATGTACATATGTGGTGAGATAATTAGTTTTTGATGTTATAAGATATCATTTTAATGGTCATGGGTCAGTTGTTTGAAAATACGTACAATGATATTTTAAGGAAGGTTCATGCAGAGAATTCGCTGATTTGTTATCGCTGTGCACCTGCGTTTATTAATGCTTTTAACACAAGCGAAAAGTGTACATACTTACATATGTATGCCTGTCCATAAATGCTTGTGTTTGGCCACCTATGGTTTAAATTAAACAAAAACTACAATCTCGCTATTATATTTTATGCCTTTTTCTAAGCAATTCACCTCCAATTCCTTCATAATTAACCACAAAATCAAAAAATTCATGTAAATTCATTTGCCAAATGATATTTCAGTTTGGCTTGTGCAAATCAAAATGGCCACCGTAATGGTGGCTCAATGATTATTATAATGTTAATTATGTTTTAGTGCTGAATTTTGATGACCATTATAAAAATAGGCGTTTCTTGTTTCTCATTTTCTCACTCATTCATTTGTTACTTTCAGCAGGGCTGCTATACAAGTATTGTTGTTTTTGCATTTTTTAAATAACAAAAAAAAAAATATCATATAATTAGCATTTATTTTTTGTTAAAATTGTTAACTATAACAAGAAAAGAAAAAAAGCAAAAACAAATCAACACAATAATACACAATATAAAGCACAAAATTTATGAGGCCTTACAACATAAAATGGCTTCCTACTTAATAAAAAAATACGAAAAAAAAAATGCTGCTCTACCAACAAATCATGCTCTTACTCATATAAAGTTTCTACCAACACTACACTGCCGCATACACACTATTATCATCCATTATGTGGTGATAAGGAAAAATATAAGAGAACTACTTGTTGCTAAAAACAGAAACGAGTATGAATGAATACCAAATGAGTTTGCGAGTAAGAACATTTGTATGAGAGTGTGTAGTGTGTAAATATGTGTAACACATTTTTACACACACGGCTTATATGTGCTTATAACTTTTTCATTACTAATTTTGCTAAACGGCAGTTGGTTGCTTTTTTTAGCTTGATTTGTTGTTGCTGTTGTTGTATATATTTCTTTTTTTTTCCTTCTTAAGCTTCAAGTTGTTGTTCTCTTTATGATTTCTGAGTTGTTCTAAACGCTAAAGTGTTGGTATGTAAGAATTACAGTTGTTTACGTAATTATTGTTTTTTGTTGTTGTTTGCATTTCGCTTAACTGTAGTTGATTCATTAAATATGTACAACGTTGCTTTGAGACGAGTTTAAAACAAACAGAATACTGATTTTAAAGGACTAACTATAACTCTCTTATTCACACATACATATGTACATACTTGTTTATATACATATGCTAACAAACATATCGTCATACAAATTTATAAAAAAAAACTCTTAATGTAAAAAATTAACTAAAATCTTGCAAATTTTTTATTATTTTTAATTGTAATAAACGCTGAAAATACATATATACATATACAGTAAAAAAATCAATAAAATTTTTGTCTGAAAAAGTTATTTGTATATACCTATATATACAAAAAAAAATAATAATAATAATAAAAAAATAAATATATAGATAATAACAATAACAAAAACCTTTCATTACACAACTATTTTTATTAAATAATTGCTGCAATCCACAAACTCCTTGACAGGTCCACATTTAAATAATAGACATGAAAAAAATTTTCAGGTCAATTTCAAATGTTCTCCTAAAATTAGAAGTTTCTATTATGTATGAAATAAAATTCCGCGAAACTTTGCCATGGCTTCTATGGTATGCCATGCACCATATTTTCAGTGACCCAGAGACATAGTTGAGATTCAACTTATGTACGTTGTATCGAATTATTGCAACCTTTAGCTGAGGTACTCTATATCTTTTAAACATTCCCAAAGCAAGAAGTCCAGCGGTATGAAATCATATGATCGTAGCGGCCAATTAGCATTGCCACGACTTGAGATAACGAGGTCATTGAATTTCTGGCACAATAGAGTAATTGCTTTGTTGGCAGTATGGCAAGAGGTTGCATTGTATTAAAACCACATATCGTCCAGGTCCACATATTGTCCAGGTCTTTGTTTTCTAGTCACAATAAGTACGTTATCATCTCACGATATCTGTTTGGGCAATAACTGCTTACAATAAACCTCGAATTTTGAAAAAAGAACGCCGGAATATGTATATAACGAGGGCGGATTGATGTTGAAGTCACATGATAAGGAAAAAAACATTTTAATACGATTTTGGTACACCCTAAAAATACGCGTTAGAGAGACTGAGATTCATCTCAAACGATCAAGTGATGTTCGTTTGAGATAATCTTTGTCTTGCGAACCATTTTTTCCAGCTGTAAAACAGGAAAACGTCACTAGTAATTAAATCTGGACTATAAGATGGATGATTAACCAATTAAAAGAGTATTTCACGTAATTTTAGCAACGTATCATGTGTAAACCGGTGAGCTATCTTGCAAAAGAGCACATTTTTCTTCTGTATATGTGTTAGTTTTTTCTTGATTGCATCAATCAATTGATCTAATAATCCACGATAAAGTATTATTTGTGGTGATTGTGGATCCTTCTTAAAGATCATGGATGAGCAATATTCCGTGTGAGTCCCAAAATATAGTGACCAAAACCTTACCCAGCCGATTTTACTGTCATCGCCTTTTTCGAAGCACTTCCACCAGCTTCCACCTATTGTTTCGAATGACTTTTGGTTTCGGTGTGGATTTCATCAGCAGTTATTAATCGACGCCAAAAATCAGCAGAATTACATTACGATACTTCAAGACACACAGTACGGACTATATTTTATTGTCGACAATAACGATCGTCACGGTACTGTGAATAGCTATCGTTATAGCGCCATCACTACTGATTATTTTTGGCACGAATTGAAAAACATGGACTTGGACGACATTTGGTTCCAAGAGCACGATGCTACAAGCCACACAGCATACGTCTGGACTATATTTTATTGTCGACAATAAAGATCGTCAAGGTACTATGAATAGCGATTGTTATAGCGCCTTGGTTACCGATTATTTTTGGCTCGAGTTGGAAAACATGGACATAAACTACATCGTTATCACTATGGTTACCGATTTTTTTTGGCACAAATTGCAAACCATGGACTTGGACGACATTTGGTTTCAACAGAACGGTGCTACAAGCCACACAGCACACGTCCTGACTATATTTTATTGTCGACAATAGCGATCGCCACGGTACTGTGCGACCGTTATCGCGCCATGATTACCGATTATTTTTGGCGCAAATTGGAAAACATGGATTTGGACGACATTTGGTTCCAAGAGCACGATGCTACAAGCCACACAGCATACGTCCGAACTATATTTTATTGTCGACAATAGCGATCGCCACGGTACTGTGAATGGCGACCGTTATCGTGCCATCGTTACCGATTATTTTTGGCTCGAGCTGGAACACATGGACATAAACTTCATTTGGGTTCAACAGGACGGTGCTACAAGCCACACAGCACACGTCCTGACTATATTTTATTGTCGACAATAATGATCGTCAAGGTACTGTGAATAGCGATTGTTACCACGCCTTGGTTACCGATTATTTTTCGCACGAAGTGGAAAACATGGACTTGGACGACATTTGGTTCCAAGAGCACGATGCTATAAGCCACACAGCACACGTTCTGACTATATTTTATTGTCGACAATAGCGATCGCCATGGTACTGTGCAACCGTTATCGCGCCATGGCTACCCATTATTTTTGGCGCAAATTGGAAAACATGGATTTGGACGAAAATTGTCAAGCCCTTGTTGGAAAACCCTTTATATTGATCTCAAACTCTATCTGCAGTTGAATTGCCTTCTAACTTTAAATAGCTTTAAACAGGCTGTGTGTCGCTGAGAAACATAAAACAAAACCATTACAAAAATGTTTAATAATTTGTAAATTCCTTGAGATTCTAAACTTGACGAAATTAGTGATTCTTATCGATTTTAATGGTTTTATTTTTCCACAATTAACAATCAACTAAGTAAATTCATTTTGTTGCTCGTTAAACGAAAACTTAAATCTCTAGTTTATGATCAAATATTTAATCATTTGCGTTTGTGTGTGTGTGTGTGTATGAGTGTGTTTTAAATGTATAGAAAAGATGTCTGAAACATCATTTAACCAGCAAACAACCAGACCAGCAGAAGAAGGTACACAAAATATCAACTCCATTTTAAACATTCTTCTTAATTTACACATGCAGCTGGACGGACAACTGCATCCACACAGACATATTTTCTGCTCTTCTTATAATTTTTCCATTATAGTAATTTAAGAGCGAGAAAAAAAGGAATTGAAAAGTGAAAAAAGCAAAAAAAAAAAATAAACAAAGTTAAAAGCTTGTGATGAGTTTCATTTAGTGAACGAAAATAAATATGTTTGTGCATGTTTATGCATGAGTAAAGTGCAACATATTGCATATTTCGTTAAGTTGTTGTGGCTGTTGTATGTTAATGCCTGGACAAAGCTGATGCTTCTTTTCTTAAGAGGCGTTACATTTTTGATATGCGCCAGATTATTATAAATGTGTTGCTTGTCCTTTTCATTAGTTTGGCCACTGTGCACGTAAATACAAAGCTTTTATTTTATTTTGTTGCGGAAAAACAAAATACGTAACAAAAACGCAAAAATTTTAAGCAACCCCTCATAAGCAAAACCAAAAAAAAGAAAAAAAAACTGTGTATAGACATATATTCAAACTAAAACAAGATCAGCAGCGCCTTTTGCCATGCAAAAAAAAAAAAAAAAAAACACCGAAGGAGCCGTTCTACTAAAAGTGTTTGCTTGGTGGTGCTGATGACGATGATGAAAACGTTGAATGCTTTTAAGTGCAATGTTATCGATGTAAAAATTTCATTAATAATTTAAATTTTTTTTATGTTACGTTTGTTACTTAAAAAAGAAAAAGCGTAAAAAAAGTACAGCAAATTGTAAATGTTGCAGCAGAACGGAAGCCATACTGCAGGCGCATATTCTTCAACACTTCAAGACTGACGATGATGGTTGTTTTATAAGCAGACAGTGCTACTCGCCAGAATACTAAATTGATCATATTGTTTGCAACAAAAATTTTGCCTTTGAAATATAGAGTTTTACCCAACTTTGGAGCTTTAAGACCTATTTTAATATAAGAAGGGAATTTTTAAGAAACAAACACTAACTACTAAGTGCAATTTTGTCATAATTTAACTCTCATTACGGAATGAATTTTATGACTTTTGTAAAAATATTCCTTTTAAAAAAATCATCTAAAAACACGTTTTAAAAATCGTCTAATAACGAGTGATTTTTTTGCTATTATCTTTTTGGCAACACTAGTTTTGACAGCTCACGCACGTTTTGTATCTTGTGTCACTGTCAAACATCTTCAGTTTGGTCTATAATTTAATCATGAATCGTCTTACAAACGAACAACGCTTGCAAATTATTGAATTTTATTACCAAAATGCGTGCTCTGTTAAGAAAGTTCATCGCGCGCTTCTTCCATTTTATGGTCAGTTTAATCGACCTACTGAGGCTTCTATTCGGGCTATTGTAAAAAACTTTCGCACCAAATTTACATTGTTGGACATTAAACCACCAACACTCTTACGCAGAGTGCGAACTGAAGAAAATATCGCAGCCGTATCGGCCAGTGTTGGTGATGACCGTGAATTATCGATTCGGCGCCGTTCGCAGCAATTGGGCCTCTGTTACTCCACTACGTGGAAAATTTTGCGGAAGGATTTGGGTGTGAAGCCTTATAAGATACAGCTGGTGCAAGAATTGAAGCCAAACGACCTACCACAACGCGAAATTTTTTGTGAATGGGCTCTTGAAAAGTTAGATGAAAATCCACTTTTTTATCGAAGAATTGTGTTCAGCGACGAGTCTCATTTCTGGTTGAATGGATACGTGAACAAGCAAAACTGCCGTATTTGGAGTGAAGAACAGCCAGAAGCACTGCAAGAGCTACCAATGCATCCACAAAAAACAACCGTTTGGTGCGGATTATGGGCTGGCGGCATCATTGGGCCGTATTTCTTCAAAGATGATGCGAATCACAACGTTACTGTGAATGGTGAGCGCTACCGTGCGATGATAACAAACTTTTTTTGCCCAAAATGGAAGAGCTTAGCTTGCATGACATGTGGTTTCAACAAGACGGTGCCACATGCCACACAGCACGCGAAACAATGGACCAATTGAGAGGCGAGTTTGGTGAACAGTTTATTTCACGCTTGGGACCAGTCAATTGGCCGCCCAGATCGTGCGATTTAACGCCTCTAGACTATTTTTTGTGAGGCTATGTTAAGGCTAATGTCTATAGCGGCAAGCCCGCTTCGATTGACGCACTGGAAGCCAACATTGCCAACATTATTCGTGAGATACCGGCCGAAATGTTGGAAAGAGTATGCCAAAATTGGACTAAGCGGATGGACCATTTGAGGCGCAGCCGCGGCCAACATTTGCATGAAATGATCTTCAAACATTAAATTATATCGACCCAACTATCGATCCAAATAAATATTTCATGTATTTTTCTGAATTTTATGTGTTTTTTTTTTAAATTTCCGATAGTTCTTATAAAATTACCCAATATAAATATGTTTATAGGATAGGAACTTTTGAATGTAGCCATTGAAAACTGAAGCTATAAAAAAATACTTTCATTTTTAAATTAGTGCTTTAATTTACATAGTTAAGTTAGTGCAATTTGAAATTAGTCCTCGTACATTATATTTTTGAAAAAATGTTGAAAAATATGACTTTATTATAAATATCTTCGTTCTATTCACTATATTACTTGCTTATATTGATACCAACGAAAAATTATATACAGTTTGTTTTTTATGTTTCCCGCTGTCTATATGTCGACGTATCATAGGAGCTACCCTAATCATTAGTAGACTTTGGACATTTTTGAAAGATATTCTCAAACAAATGAGTTTTTAAAGTGAGTTTTTAAAAGTGTATCTTTTAAAAAGACTACCTATTAAAAAAGTGCCTTTTTAAAACAGTACCTTTTAAAAACCTAGCTTATGAAAAAATACCTTTTCCTTTTTCAAAAACACTTCTTTAAAAATTGCTTTAAAAAAGTACCTTTAAAAAAATTTCTATTAAAAAAGTACCTTTCAAAACAAAAAATGGGTGCCTCGATGACTGAATTGGTAGAGCACTCGACAGGTACGATTCCTGCCTCAGATTCTGGGTGTTACTGCAAACAGGCAAAAAAGCTTCGCTGTTTTTGTGTTTGTTTTTTTTTACACAAAATAAAAAATAAAAATAAAAAAGTACTTAAAAAAAAAACAAGGTGTTAAAAAAGTATATATTAAAGTAAATAACTTTTAAAAATAGTACCTTATAAAAAAGTACATTTTAAAAAAGTGCTTTTTAAAAAGTTACTTTAAAAAAAGTACATTTAAAAAAAAATCGTTTTAAAAAAAGTTGTTAAAAAAGTACCTTTTAAAAAAAGTACTTTTTAAAAAAACTACCTTTTAAAAAAATTGACTTTTAAAGAAGGTACCTTTTAACACATAGTGCCTTTTAAAATAAAATGTCTTTTCAAGAACTGTGCCTAAAAAAAATACCATTCAAAATAGTACCTTTTAAAATAAATACCTTTTAAAAAGGATGCCTTTAAAAAGTACCTATTATAAGGGTTGCCTTTAAAAAGTAAAGTTGGTAAAGTAACGCAGCTTGCGCACATGAAAGGTTTGCCACCAGCAAACTCGATACTATTTTTTTTTTTATCTTGGACCAGTACTCAGGGGATGACCCCTACATATGCAGAACTATGAAAATAGGTTATGAGGAGGGGGAAAGAGGGAGTAGTGTTTGTGAACATTTGACTTGAACCTTCCAACGCTATAACAGCCAGGAAACACGTCAGCAGGCAACTTGTTCCACAGACGAAGCGTACGGCTGAAAAACGAATTTTCTCTGTAATGCGTAGTACGATTCCCTAAGCAATCGACCACAAAAGGATGAGCTCTAGACGATGAACGCGTGCTACGTAAAAATGTGCGAGTTTCGGGAACAAGACCCCTGATCTCGTCAGAGCAAAATCCATTGTAATAACGATAGAACAGAGTAACGCACCCTACACTGCGTCGATGCTCCAGTGAGTCAATAGAGTTGGATACCCTACTGTCACCGATAAGCTTCTTCGCCCTCTCCTGCACACGGTCGAGCAACCCCAAAATAGACTTTGGGGCACCGGCCCAAACATGAGAGTTGTATTCCATTTTCGGTCGGATATAGGTGGTATAAATAGTAAGGAGGTCGGATGGAGTGAAGTACATCTTACACCGTTTCAAAAAACCGAGGCACTTGAATGCTTCTTTGGAGACATGAAAAATGTGATCATTCCAACGAATATCACGCTGTATTTTCATTCCAAGAACATCGAGAGCATCCGATTCCTCAATATTCATACCATCCATGTGTACAGATGAAGCAGCACCTGCCGTCGTATGTTTGTGTGTTAATAAACAACACTGGGTCTTACGAGCGTTAAAAGCGACTCTGTGTTTACGACCCCATTCGGAGATTAATAGAAGATCACTATTCAGTGAGTCATTCCTATTTTGCCTCTTGGCAGCGATCTGGGATAGGCTGGGCCTATTACTGAACGAGTACGAATGGCAAATGCTGCTGTCATCTGCGAAAGAGTGTATAGGGTTGAAAGTTTGAAATAGAAGGTCATTGATGAAAATAAGAAATAGGGTAGGAGAAAGAACGGAGCCTTGCGGTACCCCTGAATTAATCTTGAACTCGTTTGATGAGACCCCATGTATAACAACTCGTATAGTGCGGTATCTGAGAAAACCCGATATAAACCGTGAAAAGTCATCACCGACACCAAAAGCAGTAAGTTTTGCCAGTAGTGCGGCATGCCACATTCTGTCAAATGCTTTGGAGATATCTAGAGCCACCACTCTCTTTTCCCTCGCCTTCACTAAACTCTTTGCAAAGTGAACATTTTGTGTGTAAAATCGCTGTATCTTTTGAAAAAATTACCTTTTAATAAACTGCCATTTAAAAAAGTATATTTGAAGTAAAGTATCTTTGAAAAAGTTAAGAGTAACACCTTTTAGCAAAAGTACCTTTTATGAAAAATAGTTTTTGGCTAAAAACTTTTAGAAAAGTTCCCCCGAAAAGCTGCATCTTCTATACTTTTAATATTTGCAAATAATTCGTTCAGCTCAAGGTGCTTTTTGTTTTTTTAAAATATGTTTAATGTTTTTTAAAAAAACAAAAAGGACCTTGAGCTGAACGAATTATTTACAAATATTAAATTAAATAAAGGTCAAAGCAAATAGGATCAAGAATTCAAGTTCTTCTACACTTTTTTTTTTTAATTTTCTTCTTTTAATATTAGAGCTTTAAAACTAGTTAAGCTAAAGTTTCTTTAATAAAATTGTTATGATCGTATAATAAAATACATATGTATATTGTACAAAAAATTATATATAAAAAAATGCTTATTTTGGGAAAATACCTACAATGAAAAACATATTATTCTTACTTTTCACAATACCGTTTCTCGTTATTCATATATCAAATACATTTGTAGGTACATTTCATCTTTTGCTAATATCTTTGAGGCAACCTAAAAGAAGTTTTCTCTTTGGAGTATTACTTGTATATCTGAAAAAGGAATTTCTTTGTAGGAGTTTCGAAAAAGCGCATTAAACTTAACAGCATCAAGGAGTACTCTTGCACAAATAAACAAAGCAGTTAATATTGAAAGTGTGTAGTTATTTTTGTTTATGTAACGTACGTACATACGTACATACACGATATACATATTTACTCACACACATATGTAATCATTAGCTGTTTAGTTAAAAAGTTAAATAAAACATTTTTATCGTTCTTTGTTGTTAAATACAAAAGTGTTCCTTTTATCGGCTGAAAACAATTATTACTTTTTCCCTAAAAATCTCAACACTTTATTCTCTCAGTAAAAGCCCTAATGAGTTGGTAACTTATTCCACTTACAAAACAAAAAAATATTATTAATCGTTGTTTTCAATCAATTATCTTTACCATCTTTAATTAATTTTGTATAAATTTTGCCATACGTTGGGGTTTCTTCGATGCCCCTTTTCACAGGTTATTTTGCTCGTTATTTGCAGTTAAACAAAATCTTTTTACAAAGTTTTCCGCACTCTCCAACTAAATATGATGAGCAGAGATCTGCAACCGGTGCCTTTTTTAATGATCTAAATACACCCGTCTTAAATCGAGTTACGGTGTGATTGGCCACCGCATATTGTTTGCTCAAGTATGTTTTCTACTCGTTAGAGCTTGCGTCTGTTAACTAGAGTATATAACATACCCAATCAAGTTTCTATGCGGTGGCTGCAGATTCGGCAATCGAACTCGTACTGCTTTTTAACATTGAATATAATAATATTTGTATGTAAGAATTTGCAGTCACACATTTAACTTAACCTTGAGAGTGTGTGTGTTTAGTTTTATGTATTTACTTACTCACACTCGGTAAACGTATTCGTACTAAGCGCGGTGTTGCCATGTTTTGGCGATCGTGTTTCGAAGAAAATATATACGCACATACATATATTTCATTTGAACATTTTTAGCACACTTTTACTCTAAAAATTTATTTTAAGAAGCAAATTTCATAATTTTTCATTTTTTTATTTATGTTCTTTCATTTATATATATTAATTTTTATTTCTTGGTTTTAACCCATAACCACAATAAATACACAGTTGCACATACGTATAACCAATTGTAGAAAAAGTTTTGTTTGAATTGAATTTTTGTTCAAAAATTTGCAGCAAAAACAATCTTAAAGTCATCATTCAGTATGCTACTTTCAAAATCGTCAACATGGTTGTAAATTATTAAATCTGGCGGCCGCGATTTCAGTTAATGTTAAATGAAAGCTGACGCATATACACAACAAAAGAACTGGTTTGCTAACCGCTTTGTTAGCGGTTTTTCATATAATATGCACGTTTTTGGCGTGGAACGTGTATCTGAACTTTTAACGGTCATTTTGAACCCGGTTATACAGATAATTATTATTTTTGGATGAGTAACGCACTTTGAAAACTAAGTAAATGTTTATAATAAAAAAACTTTTAATAAATATATGAACTGTTTTTTTTTCCAAAATGGTATAAGTCCACTTTTAAAAACAAACTTAGTTAACGGTGGTTTTAATGAGGTACAGACACCTTCTCTCTATAGTAATAATCACAGATTCAATACGGTTCTTTTTTGAAATAAAATGAACAAAAACAGTTTTGCAGTACAATGGTACCGTAAACAGATTTCTTTTGAAAGTGGAATAAGTCCATTTCTAATAAATAAGTATATAATTAAATAACTTTCTTATTGCAATTATTATTGATTATTGCACGTTAATTGCTTATTTAGTGCTAATGTATTAAAAACAACATTGTTAACAAAATAAAGGTATTATTGTTCTGATGAAATGATGAGAAGTTTTGTATAGTTATCCTACGGACCTTGGTTCTTATGCAAATAGTATTATTTAAATATAATTGCTGTTAAACTATAAAACTAAACGTTTAAATAAGTAATATTAGTTGTTACAATAAATTCATATACTTGTGAAGAATAGGACAATCTGTCAATTTGGTCTGAAAGTGATGTTGGTAAGTAAGCGCCAGAAAAATCTTAATGATTTTTATAATAATTGAAAAAAACTCCTACTAAACTTGGTTGTTCCTATATTTATATGTCCTCATTTTAATTATTGCTTTTTACATAAAAGTCCAATTCAGTAAAGCATTTACGTCTGCAAATACAGTATTGGGCAAAACCTAAGAAACGCTGCTTGATTTTAGCTTGTAGTCAAAATTATATTTAAATGAACATATTTCAATTCAATGCTTTAATGCAGTTTTATTAGTAAATGTGTCATACAAAATTACCAAAAAAAATTTTTGTAATTATCTCTCACCTAACGGTTCTTTTAGTACAACAACAAAAAATACTCAAAAAATCATTAGGCAAAACCTAAGAAACTTTTAATATTTGGTATAATAACCCTTATTTTTTATTACTGAGGCGCACCGACGCAGCATAGGTTTGATTAAATTATCAATTATTTGTGGATCTATGCGTATCCATTCATTCTCCAGACACGAAAATAAATCGTCTCTCTAGGAAAATCGTTTCGATCCAACATTCCTCTTCAATATGGAAAATAAATTTTCGATTGGGTTCAAATCGGCCGATTGAGCTGGCCAATCAAGCACTTGAATCCCTTTCGATTGTATCCAGTCCTTCACCAACTTCGATGAGTGTTTCGGATCGTTATCATGTTGAAACACCCATCGAAGTGGCATATTCCACTCGGCATATGGCAACGTCTTATTTTCTAAAGTGTCCCTATACACAAATCTGTCCATTTCGGTAGAAATTCTGTGGAACGGCCCTAGACCATGATCTGAAAAACACTTCCACACCATCACACTGCCATCCCAATATTAAAAGTTTCTTAGGTTTTGCCCAATGATTTTTTGAGTATTTTTTGTTGTTGTACTAAAAGAACCGTTAGGTGAGAGATAATTACAAAAATTTTTTTTGGTAATTTTGTATGACACATTTACTAATAAAACTGCATTAAAACATTGAATTGAAATATGTTCATTTAAATATAATTTTGACTACAAGCTAAAATCAAGCAGCGTTTCTTAGGTTTTGCCCAATACTGTATATGGGCTTATTACGCTGCTATTTTTATGTCTTTCAATATGTTGTTTTTGAAATTGGCATAAGTCCATGTGGAGTTAAGAAAATCGTTTAGTTGCTCAAAAAATTTTAGTCATTATTATTTCACAATAAAATTTAAAGGCTTATAGGGCAAATGTTATTTACACTCGAACTGATTAAAGTTGGCCAATATTTTTAAATTGATTCAAACGCAAACCCTTAAGTATCTCAATATATGAAAAAATTGACTTATACCACTTTCAAAAAAAAAAAAAAGAAAAAAAAAGCAGTTCATATATAAAATTTTTCTAGCTTGAGATCTTGTTTTTTATATATATTTAATAAACAAAAACCAAAAAATATTAAGACAAAAAAACTTTTAATGAAAAAATTTATGCCCTATAAAAATACCATTAAAGCTTAATGTGTAGCTTACAAAAAGTGTAGAAAGTTTGTATGAAAAAAATACTTTATTGAGAGAGTGCTTCTCATATACGAGTAACTGTTCTCAACGAGTCGCTTGCTATTGTTCAGTAAACTGCTAATTGATATAGATTTTTAAGTTGAAGAACTTGATTTCTTAAATATTCATTTCATCAAAATATTTACGCTTCCTGTAGTTAAATCAATTTTAAAAATTTTCAACACTGAGTGTTTTTATCTTCTGCTTAAAAGTATTTGATACATAATTACATCAACTTGCTTTAAACTTTATTTTTATGTTTTTTGTTTACAATTTTTTTTAACAAATCTAGTTTTGCCATAAAATCGTTGCTGCATCTTTACGATTCTATTGTTCAAAGAAGCCAAAAACAAAAGTTAAACTTTGTAGTCTATAGTTTACCTACATACTTACTCGTATATAATGCTGAAATTTCTGAAAGCACAGGAGATGATCTTATCATAGTTATGGGAAATTACTTTTTTCTTATCGCATGCGGCTGCCTGCCTGCTTGTTTTCTGGTTGGCAGAAAAAATTTTTGTTCTTGTTTATTTGCAGCTACAACAAGTTGCACCATAAAGTCTTTAATTGAATGGGGAAAAATGCTATTTGTAATCTTCTTAACATTTTAACGAGCTTTAATTTAAAACATGAAGATTTTGATTAATTGTTAACGAAATGATATCAAGCAAAATGTGCAGAAATGGATAAAAATTTTAATTAATTTTTTTTTCGTGCTCACTAACACGCTTCTGCAATGTTAGAATTTTATGGGGAAAAGGAATTGTTTTTTTTTTTTTAATGCAGTGAATTTGTTAAATTTTGCTGAACTTTACGACATAATAAAAGTTATAACTTAAGAGGTTTTGTGTTACTTGCATACCGCAAGTTTGTTTTTAAAAATTATATAACTTTTAAAATAGAAATTTCATTTAAAGCAACAATGTTGCTTTAACAAAACTAACTACAATAATAACAGCCACAACAACTACATGTGCTTATAATACATACATATGTATGTATGTGTGTGTATGTATTTATACTCGTATTTTTCTAAAATGCAATTAAAACCGAAATGGTGCTTTAATGAAAAACCCACATTCGCTACAACCACCGACGTGAGTTACGCTTTTTATCTTAAACAAATACACAGCAGATGCAGTCAACTCGCAGCCGAAGAAATCACCACCACCAGCAACAAAAATAAAATAACATTTAAAGATCTCATTAGCAGTCCATTTATAATAATTTATCCTCGTAAAAATAAAGAAAACTGCTTTGGACATTAAATGAACAGGCAAATACTTAAAGCCTGAAACAGAATTAACCAACACCAGCCACATCTGTGCAAAAAATCTCGGTCCGCTTTTTTTCTCTCTCGCTCTCTGGCTTGCAAATGATGCTACATTGTTGTTATTTTTATTGCAAAAATATTAAAAACTGCCGAGAAAACACATAAATGCAAAAACTCTTTCACTAAACATAAATATGTAGTTACAAGCATGCGCATGCCAAGGCAAAGTTTTGCATGAATATTAAATGACGGCGCATGCGTCCACAGAGCAGGGTAAAGTTTCCAAATTGTTGGACTACAGGTGCGTATATACATACATATGAGTGTGTATGTGTAGTATGTTAAGGAAATAGTGAATAAAATAGTAATTCCTAAAAGAAAAGACAACTGGAGTGATTTTAGAGGAATAGAAAACATATTAAGTAGTGCGATCTGATCAAAAATGTATTCGTTAGTTGTGAAAGTGAAATGCAATCATAGGAGTCCCGCTTAAAGGCTGTAAGAACCAAGGGCAGCGTCAATTTGTAGGGACTGCTCAGGACAAATGGTCTGATGAGGTTAAATGCCAAGTAGCGGGGCCAACGGATCAGTTTTAACTAATTTAATTTCAAAACTCTCTGCGTGCACTGATGAATTTTAACTATTTTAATTTTAACACTTTAAATGCTGTGATAACGTTTGTTTTGATCGTTCTGTGTGTTAAGTTCACAAACATTACTCCCGCTTTCCTCCTTCTCATAATCTATTTTCCTAGTATCAGTACAATCCACTGCATATGTCGGGGCTATCCCCTGAGTACTGGAGCAAGATCAAAAAAAGAAAAGAAAAAAAACATGGCCTGCCTATATGATCGTAGGAGGTCTACTGTCCTGAGGATTCTTCCCCGTTAAAGGTTACGTACTTTGCTGGCAGTTCTGACAGGACATTGTCACATAGGGACACATACTAGGAGGTTAAATCTTACATTTAATGCTTTCTGTAGAAGTTGTAGGGATGAGAACGAGGAAGAGAGTGTTGAGCACTTCCTCTCTCGGTGCCCAGCTCTCTGTTTTATGAGAGCGCTGTATCTAGGCGGACTGATTCTGCACGAGTTAGCAGGTATATCGGAATGCGCAGTAAACGGACTGGTTTTCTTTATCCGGCTTTCGGGTTGGTTTGAATCTGAACCGTTAGGGGAAGTGTAAGTCTCATAGGCAGCACTCTTCCCTCAATCAGCAGAATGGGATCAAGAAAGAACCCAAGTGGGCTGGTTTCATGAAACTGACGGCCTGTGCAACCTAAGCTAAATGAAATGCTACAAGTACGTGGGTGCAACACTTCACTAACTTTTTGGATATTTCTTTATTCATTTTGAAACATTAGATGTTTCATAATAAACCACTTGATCAGTAGGAAAAACATTGTAAGCACATGAACATTCAGGCAAAGTAAGACTACCAGGCATCCAAAACAGTGCTGTCTGTTAAAAATTTCAATATTTTGCATATATATGTATATATATATATATATATATATATATATATATATATATATATATATATATATATATATATATATATATATATATATATATATATATATATATATATATATACATATATATATATATATATATATATATATATATATATATATATATATATATATATATATATATATATATATATATATATATATATATATATATATATATATATATATATATATATATATATATATATATATATATATATATATATATATATATATATATATATATATATATATATATATATATATATATATATATATATTCAAATTCAAATTTGACTCATTGGAGGATCGGCGCAGTGTAGGGTGCTTTACTCTATTCTTATGTTACGATGGAATGGATTTTGCTGTGACGAGATTAGGAATCTCGTTTCCCAAAACTCGCACTTTCATACGTAACACACATGCATCGTCTAGAGGTCATACATATGTGGTCGATGGCCCGGTAAATCGCACTACGCATTACAGAGAGAATTCGTTTTTTCGCCGCTTTAAGTCAAATGTTCACAAACAGTACTCTCTCCTTCCCCCTTCTCACAACCTATTTTCTGAGATCTGGCACAATGAACTGCATATATAGGTGTTATCCCCTGAGCACTGGTCCAAGAAAAATTTTTAAATAATTCCTTCAAACAATTTTCTTTTAAAAAATAAAGTAAACATTCGAAATCCATATTATAGTATATGCACCAAACAAAAACACAAAAATTTTATTTCGTTTTGGAAAATCTCCTTCAAAAACATTATTCTCCGTTTTTAAAAAACTTCCTTTTAAATAACTTTAAGTTAATTTGTATGTCAACAGTAATGCCCAAAGTTACAAGGAAAAAAAGAAATTATGCACGCTTATTAGAATATATTTACGGCCAAACGATCTTGTACTACAATAATGTTGCCAAATTAACAGCATTCATTACATTTATAACTTAATTAAATGCCAAAGTAGTGCAAACCATTTTCATTCATCTTGGCCAAATAATTCGAAACGCCTCATATGGTTTCCTCAGTATACAGCAACATTTTCCTCATTTTTCATTGCAATTCATTTAAGTTTACAAGTCATTTATTTATGATTTACGGCAAAAATTCGCGAGAAAAAAAAATTATATAAAAATTTTGCGTTGAAAAATTTATTTTGATAAATTATGGAGCTGAGATCAAAAAAAAAAAAAAACAAAAAGTCGACACATATGTGCCATAAAACTTTTAAATTCATATTACGCAACATGACAGTTTATTTTTTATTTTATTTTTTATTTTTTTCTCTTTTTTGAGTTTGTTAATGCGTTAAGGTGTATAAATAAATGTTAAAATTTAGTGTTTTTTAGAGTAATTGCGCATTTGAGACGGAGTAGAGGCGAATCAAACAAAAGAGTCAAGACACAAACTTGTTTCATTACAATTACCATAAAACTTTTCAATAAATATAGTATATTGATTTTTAATTCGTTTAATTTAAGAAAAGAAATAGCTAAAATAATTAAAAATTCAAATTAATTTATAGTGACTCATGTGAAATGAAATAGCGCAGAAATTATAAAAGCCATTAAAACGTAAATGCTCTAGAAATTATTAACCACAAATGCAAATTGCACCCCATGTGTGTTGTCTGGTGTTGCTGGGGCAATGCGAACGAGTCGTTTCACAGCAGCATGATTGCCAAAGATTTATATTTGCCAACAACAATCAGCCAAGACCTTCAGACGCCACACTCTATTGTTTAGATTTATATTTTGCTTACATTTTTGTAGATTTTTCCACTTAAGCCGTTTTTTTTCTCTCTCTCTCTCTCTGCCACGAAATATTTATTTCAAACAACAGCTGCTTTTAATTTATTTTATTCATAATTTAATTGCTAAAGCAGCATTAAATATAACTTTTTTGCAAAATCTTGCTACCGCCTGTTTTCATTTTACGCTGCATTTTTTTCCAGTTAACAAATCAAGTTGCAAAAACCCACCAGTAAGTGACACTTGTTCATGTTAAAAAGGCTTTTTCTTTCATGTTTTCATTGCTTTTATTAAATTAAATCCTCTTTCTGTCTTACTGAGCAGAATATTATTCTATTGGCATTAAATTTTTGTTTAATAATTACTCGTTTAGTTGTAATTACTCCTACATGGCTGACAGTGTCGCTGGCTTTTGAAAGATTTTTTATATATTTTTTTTTATTATTTATTTAACAAGTTTGTGTTTTCAAGTTCGTTCTTGGCATGATTTAAAGTCTTTTGTTTTTATGGCGATTTTTATTTGTGGCCATTAATCACATTTCTAAGAGACTGAATGTCTAGCAAATTGTGCACAAAAGTTGTTATTAAAATAATTTATATATATATTGTATGTATATACATATATTTCTTTTGACAAAGTCCACAAAACAATGGAATTTTACAGAAAATCGCAAAAACTGTTTAGCCAGCTTCTCAATAAAAGTTCTCTTGGCTATTATGAAAGCAATAAAGTTATAGATTGTTTCATCACGATTTATACAGTGAAAGAGTGTCAAGATAAAAGATATTCAAAGTGTAGATAACATCGAAATTGTTGGAATATTTCTGGGCAAATTATTTATATAGAAAACTGCTAAAACTGTATTGACATTCAAGTCTTTGGCTTTTGAAACTGTTCTTTTAGAAATAGTTTTTTTTTTTTAATTGTATTTTATGTAACAAAAATAATGTAAAGCTTTTGGTAGAGAACTACTTTTCATAAGTTACACTTCAAGATTACAACCATGGGACCACATTGCATCCATGTGGGCTGGCTTTTCAATAGCTGGCAACTTGTTAGACCTAACTTGCGCTTCAGGAATACCAAATTCCAAATATAAAAAAAAAGAAACATGAGATTGATTTTTCATTGCAATTCTCTATTTAAATATACATAAGAAACATAACTAGAAAGAGTAAAAGGCATTATGTTTATTATATTACAAAAATATCTATTAAAGGGATCTCTGATATGATATTTTAGTTAGGGCCATTATTACAGCTGACGATTAGTTATTATTATTATTAGTGGATGGGATATGGCCCTCATCGGCCATTTGCACTGCGACCAATGTTGATCTATTGTGCGTCGACGAATAGTTAACATTAGGATATTATCTAACAGATAGTTTTTTTTTTGTTGCTTATTACAAGTTAACATTAACCTGAATAATTACTGATAACCTAACAGCAGGTTTATCCTCATGGTAAATTTCAAAGCTAACTTTTAGCATTTGAAACTGCCATTTTTTTTTTGAAACGTTTATTTAACGAGTAATTTATAATAATTAAGACTGTAACTAAACAAATAGTAAATAAACATAAACAAAATATAAAGTACGTTGTCCCGTATTCGAGCACTCTAGTAAAGGGTGGTTAAATTTCAAGGGCCGATGTTGATTTTGAATAAAACACAAACTATTTAGGGAATTATTGTAACTTTATTTTATTATGATATATTGGTATTATTCAATTATGTATGAAACAAAATATCGGCCAAATGGGCGCCGCGACCACGGCGGCACACCTCCATCCGATGGTCCAAATTTTCGATGACCCTGAGGCATAATGGAGGTTCTATGCCGTTAATGTGCCGAACTATCTCATCCTTAAGCTGTTGAATTGTTGCTGGCTTATCGACGTACACCTTTTCTTTCAAATAACCCCAAAGAAAAAAGTCCAACGGTGTCAAAGCACATGATCTTGGCGGCCAATTGACATCGCCATTACGTGAGATAACACGGCCATTGAATTTGTTGCGCAAAAGAGCAATTGTTTCGTTAGCTGTGTGGCAAGTGGCACCGTCCTGCTGAAACCACATATCGTCTACATCCATATCTTCCAATTCGGGCCATAGAAAGTTCGTTATCATCTCACGATAGCGAACACCATTCACAGTAGCTGCCTGATCGGCCTCATTTTGGAAAAAATACGGCCCGAGGATGCCGCCAGCACATACATATACCGCACCAAACAGTCACTCTATGTGGATGCATTTTCGACAGTCACTCTTGGATTCTCATTCGCGCAAATGCGGCAATTCTGTTTATTGACGAATCCACTGAGGTGAAAATGTGCCTCATCACTGAAGATGATTTTCTTCGAAAATTGATCATCATTTTCATAATAAGTCTGGATAACTTTAACACGTTGTTGGATTGTGTAGCTCTCCATGGTTCAAATTGAATAAGTCTGAAATAGAGAAATGTCAAAAAAAAAAAAAATTCGGAAAAAAACTTGGCGTTTAAGTGTGCTTCACATTCAACATCGGCCCTTGAAGTTTAACCACCCGATATATTAAAATTTTTTAGAAATTTTACTTCTTTTTAAGAAACTTTTTTCTAATATAATTTATATGTACATACTGCACTGAAAAAATTTTGTTCAGAAATTCTCTGAATTTTGACATTACTTTTATGAATTTTTTCATTATTTTTCAACCATAGTAACTTTTCATTGAAATAATGAAACAAATTTCATTAGATTATTTTAATGAAAACCTTCATAAAAGTAATGAAATATTTTAATAAGAAACATGACTTATTTTCATTAAAAGTACGAAAGACAAATTATATGATTAGTGAAATAATTTCTCTAGATGAAAGAATCAATTTCATAAAGCACATGAAAACTGTACATTAAATTAATGGAAAAGTAAAATTTATTTAAGGAAACAAATTCTTTGCACTAATGTAATATATTCATTCAAAAAAATGAAACTTATATATGTATTAAAGTTTACTATAATGTATTTATGAAAGTTTATTATCAGGGTTCGGAAACTACGTCAATAAAATTAAATGAGATATTAATATAATTTGTTCTGCTACAATATATAATATATGTATTTCTATTTTAAGAAAATATATGCCCTCATTCATAAAAAATATCTTATGTTTGTTAAACTGTTATTTGACAAATTTCTATAAAATGTTTGTCAAATAAGTCTTTAATAAATATACAATATTTTTTATGAATACGGTCGATTGTACTTATAATTCTATAAAGAAAATTTATGGACTTGAAACTCTTTTGGAAGAAGTGTGTTGTTTTTGCCACTATTTTCCTTGTTCAGACAATTTGTTCATCAGTTAAAATATTTCAGTTTGAAATATTATCTTAAAGTAAAATTTATGTTTTATTGTGTTATTGTTATTTTAACAATAAATTTAATTTGCGGCCGCTTAAATTTGTCAGCCACCATTCACAAACAAAATTTTCTTCAAAACCCTTTGTTATCATCATTTTTTATATTAAAGCGCTTAAGTAAAGACAGTGTTTCATATTTCCTAAAGTATATCATTAATAACTATTTGTAGGCTTAAAAACACTAATAACTCCGCATAGAAAACCATATCGAATAAAACGTGTTTTACATATGTGCGAACAAGCTGTTGTATAGTTTTGAGGCGTTGGAATATGTAAAGTGTTCCAGTGATTTGTGCTGAGATGTTAAATAAGCGGTTCTTTTAGTGGACAGTGTTGCAAGCAGTTAATAAAAAGACTTTCAAAAGGTAAACTAGAGAAAACTGGAATTAATTAATTTTAATACATTTAATTTTAATTAATTAAAATCTAATTTCTGGATATTGCAATATGCCAATTCAAAATTATTTTGAAAATTTAAACAGTTGCCTAAAAATGTTATCTTTAAAAATTCAATAAACTCCACAAAACTTTTTTTCCCCCAAAGCGTAAACTTTTATTTTTAACTTGTTTTTTTTCTTTTTGAGTCTTTATTTGTGTTGAACATATTTTACTGATTAAATATTATAAAGCCATTAAACATTATTTCAGCACCCACCTCAAAACGTTATTAGCACAAACAGCTGCTTCATCAGCCTTAAAATTAGATATTGCCACGAAATGAAAGAACTACAAAAGCACGTTACTAAACTTTTTTTTTTAACATAAGCTTTTAAATGCAAGCACTGTTTGTAAATATACAGCAAAAGAAAAAAAAATAATATTAATAATAAAGAGCGTCGTCTGCTGCCATCACATACTAAATATAGTAGTTTTGTTATAGAACTGAACAAATGAAAAAAAAAAAGTTTATAAAATAAGAAAAAAAAATCTTTATTGGTGGGTGTTGACAGGCTTTTGTTATTTAATCATAAACGTAAAGGAATTTTTAATTTGAGCCATCGATTTTGTAAGTTGCTGGTAATCACTCCTTCAGTCCACCCTCCTTCTGTATTAATCAACGCAAACTAGCGGTTTATATTGTTTTTCAAATAACAAAGAAAAAAAAAATCAATATATTTTTTTTACTTTATTATTAACTTTTCAATTAAAAAAAATGTTTTTTTCTTTGTTACATTATTTGAAACATTTTGTAGCGAAATTGTTTATGAAAGGCCGGGAATACTCCTACAATTGCGAAAGCAGCAAAATATGAGAAACAACACACAGAAAATGTTACACAGATTTTGTTGTTGAACAATTATTAGAAGTTGCTTAATAAAAACAGCTTTGACGTGAAATAAAGTGTTTTGTTATTTTTAATAACGGTTTAAATTATATGGTGTTTCTTTATACTGTATCCGCTTTACACTGCTGCTATTTTACTAAGGAAATCTTAAGGAAAAGATATAAGTTCAATAGTTTTGAGACGAAAGAAAAATATACAAAAAAAAAAAAAAAAAAATAATAAACAAATAACTATGAACTGAAAAGTATATAATTTAAAAATCTTAGACTTGTGGCATTATTATTTGTGCGGTTGTTTGTTAAATGGTCATGTTAATTGAGGTACTGAAAACAAAAGACTTAAGACACATGTTAATTAAAAGGCCAGCAAATTAAGTTATACAATTTATCTATCGGGTGGTTAAATTTCAAGGGCCGATGATGAATGTGAACCACACCTAAACGCCAAGTTTTCTTTCCGAATTTTATTTGACATTTCTCTATTTCAGACTTACTCAATTTGAACCATGGAGAGATGCACAATCCAACAACGTGTTAAAGTTATCCAAACTTATTATGAAAATGATGATCAATTTTCGAAGAAAATCATATTCAGTGATGAGGCACATTTTCACCTCAGTGGATTCGTCAATAAACAGAACTGCCACATGTGGGCGAATGAGAATCCAAGAGTGACTGTCGGAAAACCAATGCACCCACAAAGAGTCACTGTTTGGTGCGGTTTATGTGCTGGCGGCATCATCGGGCCGTATTTTTTCCAAAATGAGGCCGGTCAGGCAGTTACTGTGAATGGTGTTCGCTATCGTGAGATGATAACGAACTTGTTATGGCCCGAATTGGAAGATATGGATGTAGACGATATGTGGTTTCAGCAGGACGGTGCCACTTGCCACACAGCTAACGAAACAATTGCTCTCTTGCGCAACAAATGCAATGGCCGTGTTATATCACGTAATGGCGATGTCAATTGGCCGCCAAGATCATGTGATTTGATACCGTTGGACTTTTTGCTTTGGGGTTATTTGAAAGAAACGGTGTACGTCGATAAGCAAGCAACAATTCAACAGCTAAAGGATGAGATAATTCGGCACATTAACGGTATAGAACCTCCATTATGCCTCAGGGTCATCGAAAATTTGGACCATCGGATGGAGGTGTGCCGCCGTGGTCGCGGCGCCTATTTGGCGATATTTTCTTTCAAACATAATTGAGTAATACAAATATATCATAATATAATAAAATTACAATAATTTCCTAATTAGTTTGTGTTTTATTCAAAATCAACATCGGCCCTTGAAATTTAACCACCCTTTAGAACAGCAAATAGCTGCGAAACAGTGTGACAAAATTTGAAAGAAAATTTTATAAAACAAATTATTTTAAACTTATAATGGAAAGAATATTATAGCTAAACAAATCATTCATTATTTGGTTTGCAACAATTTACTTTCTGATCGACAATCGGGCTTTAGAAAAGCTAGAAGTTGTAATACAGCTCTAGTTAATGTGATTGAGGATCTTAGATCTAATTTGGATAGGAATCCAGTGGCTATATTGGTGCTCTTGGCTCACAGTAAAGCATTTGCTACAGTTATTCGTGATATTAACTACGCCTTCACTTCTAATGATATTAACTACGCCTCCACATCTAACATTGAAAAAATTCAAAGGCGACAAAATCAAATTCTTTGGACGATTACTGCAGCTCCATGGTACGTAAAAAAACTCACGAATTCATAAGGATCTCTGTGTTCCTCTTGTAAAAGACAAATTTTCAAAGTACGCAACGGGGTATATCAGCAAATTGGAACTTCATCCAAATCATCTTACACGCCATACACTTAATTTTGAAGGCCACTCTCGGTTGAGAAGGCCACCATCAGAACGTTAAATAGGTGATTTTACCGATATTGATCGTGCAAAATAAAACATTTTTGTCTAGCATTGGCTGGACTTAATTAATTCTATGTATTTAGTATTAAGATTTGAATACTTATTGTTAGTTCACTTTGTGAAGATTCAATAAATAAATGAATAGAAAAAAAAATATTATTAACTAAACTCCAGAAACTGTTTAATTTTTCAAGTACTGTGTGTAACCTTATTTTTTCCTATCTTTTGAATAGATCTCAACGTGTTCATGGGAGTAACAATATTTCTGATGCACTAAGGGTGGATAGGGGAGTTCTCCAAGAGTCTATCTTGGGACTTATTCTATTCTGCCTATACATTAATGATTTGCTAGACTTATTTTCGAATTGTGGGGCTCATTTGTATGCAGATGATACACAACTTTATTCAAGTTGTCCGTGTTGTCTTTATATGTTCAATATTAACATTATTTTCAATACATTTCCTTACCTTGTAGTGTGGAAGGTGGTGGACTAAATTTTGCTAATCTGAGCTGTGTCGAAGGTATATACACTGGGCATTGATCAGTTTTAACTAATTTAATTCCAACATTTTAAATGCTGCGATAGAGTTAGTTTTAGTCTTTCGTGTTGTTATTGTTAACACTCCGCGAACACTACTCAGTCTTTCCTCCCCATCATAAACTGTTTTCCTAATTCCAGTGCAATGCGCTGCATACGTAGAGGTCATCCCCTGCGTACTGGTCCCAAACAAAAAAAAAAAAAAAAAGTAGCCGTTGGGACGGATTTAGGGAATTGTGTAAATGCCATTAACACCGACTTAAATAGACTTCATAACTGGGCTTCTGTCAATGGTCTTTGCATTAACCCAACAAAATCTAAATGTATTTTAATATCAAAATCGAACAGAGGATTTGATGCACCTGAAGTGAAAACTAACAAAAGCTGTATAGAGTTCGTGAAGTCAGCATCTCACTTAGGGGTTGTTTTTAACACTAGACTATCTTGGTCAGATCACATAAGAGTGTCAGTGGGAAGAACCTGCCATATGCTACGTAATTTGAGGCCGGTTGTAGATTCAACACCATTTGTTATACGTATGCAACTTGCGAAGGCAAACCTTGTAACGACACTTATGCTTTATGCTGGGATAGCTCAGCGTAGTCCAGGGTTGTTTCAATAAAGAATAAAGAAACAAAGAAACAGAAGTAGTCTTCAATGCTGGCTCTTTATTTAAATAAAATAATAAAAGAAAATCTTTCTTCTCTTTTTATGTGTTTGGTCACGTGGGGGATTACTTTTGCGCCACCTTGTATTAGCTATTGGTATATCAATTATCTGCAGCATCTTCAACATATAACGTTTTGTATAACTATTTTCTGTATTTAAATAATAATATAATAAAAAAAAATAAAATCTAGATATTTCTGATCAGACTTCTTTGTTGTTCCTACATAAACCTTATCACATCGTTTCCTATCATTACCGACACAGGGTATTTGGTATACACGTACTAAGGGCCGTTGAATTCAATAATTTTCAAACTTCATGAGTTACTTTAATAAAAATGTGTTGTTTTTCAAATGAATTACGAAAAAATAAATTACATAAAGTTTAAAAAAGTTATTTCTCTTTCTTAATGTATCAAAATTGATCAGCCACACTGTACAAGAATTTGCAATAAAAGAAAAAAGTCCTGATTTTAAAAGCCCAAATAGAGAATATCTACAAAACTTTATTATTGTTTCGTTAATTTTTTTTATTCTTAATATCAACGTAAGTTATGAATTCCTCGTAACCAAAATTTAATATTTCATAAGTAAATTTATTTTAATTAATATTAAACAAATAAACATGTTGTACAAACGTGCGTGGCCTTTCAGTATAAGCGAAAAGCAAATAATGAATTCCATGCTTTAAATATTTAATTATTATTATTTTTTTATTTTATTTTTTGTAACCTACTAAATTTTTTTTTTTTGTTTTCTGTTGTAAAACTCATAAATTATAAAAATAAACAACATTTCGAATGAAAGTATATTAATGTCTTGTTTTTACTGCGTTTTTCTCCTACCTGTTGATTGTTGCTCTCGAACACTTAATGTTTCTTTAATGTCGTTTAAAAGACTCTTTAAGTTGGTTTTCACCAGTTTTAGTTTATTTTTATGGTGTGGGGGGGAGAAACGACTACAGACATTAAAAATCATAAAA
Organism: Thecocarcelia acutangulata; assembly: GCA_914767995.1. NCBI lineage: Eukaryota > Metazoa > Arthropoda > Insecta > Diptera > Tachinidae > Thecocarcelia > Thecocarcelia acutangulata. The sequence continues at coordinate 95,364,398 of OU612097.1, read as the reverse complement.
ATGATGACTTTAAAAGAAAGATAAAAATATTACTTGACAACTATTTGACAGTTTGATGGGCTAAACACGTACACTTTTGACACAAAGTCATAATTTATAATAAGAATCAAATTGTTGCAGCCACATAGTTAAACAACAAAATTGTTACAACCCAAAAGTTAAGTCATAAAATTTATGAATCGTTAATGACTTTTTTTTCAAAAAATTATGCATTTAGGTTAGAAGTTTTCTAGTTCAAACAAAAATGTTAAGGAACAAAAGAATAAGAATTTTCCTTTCCAGCTATCAAATGCCAAGTGAATACATAAATCGAATATTCTTGCAGAGTGAAGTGCATGCCTGATTACGTTATAACGTAATTTAGATACTTCAAATTACAAATAAAATATTAAATTTAAAAAGTGTAAGGAGCAAAAGAATTTTTTCAATAAATCAAATTTTGTTGCAGTGAAACATATATTTCCGATTACGTTATAACGCAACATAAATATTCCAACTTACAAAAAAAAAAAAATAATACAAATACAAATAAAAGATTACATTTAATAAGTTTGAGCAGCAAAACAATTCTGTCAATAAATCGAATGTTGCTGCCGTGAATCATACATGTCTGAATACGTTATAACGTAACTTATATATTACAAGTTATAAATAAAAAATTGCAAATAAAAGATTAAATATAATAAGGGTGAGGCCACAAGACCATTTTGTCAATCAATAGAATATTGTTGCAGTGAAACGTACGTGTCTGGTTACGTTATAGCGTAACTTAAATTCTCCAAGTTACAAATAAAAGATTACAAGAAAAATATTAAATTTAATAAGTGTGAACAGCAAAACAATTTTGTCAATGAAGCGAATATTGTTGCTGTGAAACATACATATCTGATTACGTTATAACGTAACTTAAATACTCCAAGTTACAAAAAAAAGATTACAAACAAAATATTAGATTAAAAAGTGTGAGCAGCAAAAGAATTTTGTCAATAAATCGAATATTGCTGCAGTAAAACATACATGTCTGCTTACGTTATAACGTAACTTAAATACTCCAAGTTACAAAAAAAGATTACAAATAAAAAATTTAATATAATAAGTGTGAGCAGCAAAACAATTTTTTCAATAAATGGCATATTGTTGCATTGAAACATACATGTCTGATTACGATATAACGTAACTTAAATACTCCAAGTTACAAAAAAAGATTACAAATAAAAAATTAAATTTAATAAGTGTGAGCAGCAAAAGAATTTTGTCAATAAATCGAATATTGTTGCTGTGAAACATACATGTCTGATTACGTTATAACGTAACCTAAATATTCCAAGCTAAAAAAAAAATATTACAAATAAAAAATTAAATTTAATAAGTGTGAGCAGCAAAAGAATTTTTTCAATAAATCGAATATTGCTGCAGTGAAATATACATATCAGATTACGTTATAACGTAACATAAATATTCCAAGTTACAAATAAAATATTAAATTAAATAAATGTGAGCAGCAAAGAAATTTTTTCAATAAAGCGAATATTTTTGCAGTGAAACATACATTTGTGATTACGTTATAACGTAACTTAAATACTCCAAGTTACAAAAAAAAAGATTAAGAACGGCCTACTTGCTACTAAAGCGAAATTAAATTGCATGCAAATATGCTTTCCGGGTGTCTGCAACCATTTAAACACATTTAAATACAGACTTAAAAATAGTAATAAATTAACTTATTGCGGTTATAAATATTTTAAAATTTCGTTTAACAAATTTTGTTGAAACTGCAAGTCCGTTCGTTTTTACGAAATAAATTCCTAAACATGAATCAATCTAATGCATGCGTTCGTATATTTCGTATTAGTGTCAATATGTATCAAGAGTTAATTGAAGTATGTACACATATGTGCATATATACATATATAGATGTGTATAAGAGCCGTCATATATGTGTATCTGAGTGTGTGTGTGTTTGTGTTTATTCATTTACTACGTGTACGAGTACAAAGATTGCTTAAAAGCTATAAGGAATGGGGTTGTCGTACATGTTTGGTTACAACTTGTAAAAACTAATCAGAAAATTAAATCGCTGTAATTATAGAATGCGCAACAACAACAACACCAACAACAGCAACTGCATAAGAACAACAATAACAACAGCAATCATCAGAAACTAAACTTCAGCCAAACCAGAAATTACACATGTTGATGATGATGATGATGAGGATATACATACATATGTTTATCCACCAAAACTACTGCAAAATAATATAAAGCGGACAGAGTAGAGAAATATGAACAAAAATAAACTGTGATGATGTATTGATGGAAATGGCTGTGGCGTAGAAGGAGGTGGTAACCTTAACAAAAAAAAATATGAAAAATTAAAATCAGGCAGTTGTACCCGTATGCATATGTTGAGTAAATGCGCACTTTTGTATGTATATCTGTTTGTTTTTAAGCCAAGAAAAATATTACTTCTGCTTTAAGTTTTTCCCTTTAGATAATATCCAAAAACATAGAGGAGATAGGAAAAATTTTTTCAATTAACTTTTGAAAAATTGAAATTTAAGCTCGAGATTTTTTCTTATATATTTTAAGCCAAAAATATTAATATTAAAATAAATTGGAATATAAATTGCCACTGTTTGGGATACAGAAAAGAAAAAAAATCAACATTGCACAAAGTTGATTTTACACAAAGTGGATATAGTTTAGACTCCAGATATAGTTTTTTTAACAGGATGTGTCATTAGTTTACTACACGGGGTGAATTATTGATCAGCACCCTCGTGTGGCTTGCGAAGTTAACACAAGTAGCAATTTTTGTCATATATTTGTAATCATAGACACAAACCTTTTGCTGAAGATCTCGGGCCTTGTAATCCCTCCTGTATGTAATTTGCCATTCAGTGAATGATATGCAAAGCTGAGTGGCCAAAGCTCATTTAAGAGCATCACCCCAAAAACTACTCACCCGCCTAACCATTACTTCTGCTTCCTTACATTACAGGTATCTGTATTTACGTCATTATATAACCGTAAACTATATATGGATTGATTTACCTCAGCACCTGCCATGACGACCTAATCTGTTGATGGACCACCTTCATGGGGTGAAATGTTCATAATGCACTAGCGCCCCGTGTGGCTTGCACAGGTCGCAACTTTTTGCCCTAAGTTTGTAGTCCTAAAAACAAACTTTTAGCCTAACCGTTCGAGCCTTCTAGTGTCTCCTGTAAGCAACACCCCAACAGTCAATGGAAAACAATCAGTGTGTAGGACGTAGCCCATTAAGAGCATTCACCTTTAAGCAACTCAGGTATCCACACATTACCCCTGCTACCATGCAGTACAGGTATCTGTTGGAAGATAACAGCACCCCGGGGATTGTTAGACTCCGAAAGCCAGCATGCACCATAGTTATCAGGGAAACTAATTCCCCTTCCTGTGATTTTAAGTTTAAACCACAGCCAGAATGTTTCAGCCATGGCTCGTCAACCAAGATCAGCACTAAGAGATCTGCAAAGCAGAACCTCCAAAGGGTTTTGCTAATCCCTGTTTGGCCAATTTTAAGCCTTGGTAAGGGGTTCGGAAGTCCAACACAACATATGTCATGTGGCTTCCTAGAGTTTTGTTTGTTACAACAAACGAGAGACTCTTTCCACACCCCAGAAAATAGTATGCCCTGGTTAAGTCTACGCCAAAACTGTTCTCCGAGGGGAGAGGCTACTCACAGTAAAACTGCAATTTTCGGAATCCGCTTGGGAACGGTCACTGGCATATCGCCTTGCCTGATCGTTTGGGGTAGCAAACTTGGCTAGTTTAGTGGAGGCTCTACTCCCATTATCACAAACATGGGACGTTATATTCAAGGAATGCGCTAACTTACGTACAATGTTTGCGAAATCGTGCTCTAATACCGCTGGGTATAAACACACTACACTTGCTTACTTTTCTGACTTATGACAGTCTTTTACCTCGTTTAAAATTAAACTCTGCCTCTGCCAAACAGCTGCCTGCTATTTATATATTTTTATTACCTTCTAAAATAATCATGAAATTTCTAGTGGTTCGCTAATGAGCATTCCAGACCAGTGGTGCACAGATTTATTTTGCACTTGTGTTAGTGAGATAACTTAAGAGAATTTGTAAGTACTGTGACAAGCAAAACTAAACACAAAGATTTTCATATGAAGAATTAAATCAAACGAAATCATCTACGGTAATGCTGTTATGACGGTTTTCGTATTTAAAAAATGTGGACCTAGTTGCATTGCGTTCTTTAGCACAAATAATTTTGTAATACAAATTTTTTAATATACCAAAAAGCTCTTTATTCTCCTCTTTATTATATTTATTCATTTTAGAATAGAGAGAATCATAAAGTTTCTTAATAATATTTTCTGTATACAAGTTAAATGATTGATGACATAAATGAAAGTTAAATGATTGATGACATAAATGAAAGTGAATGAAGATAACAATGGCATTGCCATTGTTATCTTCTGTAATTGTAAAAAAAGCTTTAAGTATTAAGCTGAAATGTGTATGAAGCAAAGTCTGCTGAACAACTAAACCAGGGGTGCCCAAAAGTTCTATATGGCAGAGCAAACACTAATATATTTAAGAGAAAACTGCTTTTGTTTAATATTTTTTGTCGTAAAAAGGAACACAATTTACAAAAACAAAATTTACACTGATAATCTCTGTCGCCAATGTTTACCAGCAAAGCATGCGAAAGTGGTTCTGCTTTGCTCTTGTGTGTGTGCAGCGAAGACGAAGTTGCTTGTGTATTTTGCATTGCTAGTGCTGAGTGTAGAATATGTGTATTATAGAGCACAGCACAATAGCTAAGCGCTTTTACAAAAACAATTGAGCATCAAGCGCATAGGTCTGCGCACATCTGGACTAAACTAAAGATCAAAAGAAGGTGTTGCTTTTGAAGAATTATTTGACTCAATGTCCACCGGTATTCCAGACTCAAATCTAATCACGGTTGCTAAATTAGCGTCTTTCGCGTTAGTTTTAGATCTTTTTGCTACCCTAAAAGCCACATTTTTTCGCGCTTTTTATACACTTACTTTCCGCATATCTCTAAAAGTCTGTAGGTTAGGTTAGGTTAGGTTAGGTTTGACAGGCTGCCAGCTTTTGTAAAGCCAGCGCACTTGCGTCCAGTCTGGTCCCGTTGTGTTGCCTGGATGTAATACGTGCTTGAGTAGATTTACGTTTGAATGTTTTAGAACCGACCCGAGGATCGGATCCACTTACATCGCATTCCAAAAAGCCTGTAGAGAATTTTAATAATTTATAAGGTGATATTGACTCTGTAGTGAATGAATATTTTTATTTGGTATTATTTATGTAAAATTCTGCCGATAAATCAATATTAAAATTTCTGAAAAAAACATGATCAAGAAGTTTATTGATTTTGAAAACGATATTAAAAAAAATTACAATGGTTTTTATGTTTACTGGTGTATATAATATAATTAATTTATATAAAACAAGGGCGTAGAACGTAATAAATATTATAAAAAAATATCATAACATTCCATTTGACGTAAGTCAAATAAGGAATTCGAATTTGTTATATCTAAACAGTTTTATGGCTAGACGATAAACATGATTTGAAAACTAGCAATTTTAGATTGATCATGTTTTAATACTTCATATTCTAAAATATGCTTAAGTGTTGCTAGTTTGTATTGTCTAGACTCTTTTATGTGGATCAACTTCAGAAATGAAAAACGAAAATTAAACTTTTTAGATTGTTTGTAAACTTTTATTTGAATGTTAAAATTTTTGTATCTGTTATTTTGCCCAAAATTTATTTTGGTTATTTTTTGTGAATATGTTTAGTTTGGCGTTTTTTAGCGCTTTTTGAGTAGGTTCACGATGCCTTTTAGTTATAAATTGTTAAAAACTCTCAATATAACTGTTACGCATACACATGTGATTGCAAAACAATGAGAACGCAACAACAACAATAAAATCATTGGTGGTTGATTTACTTGGAATTTTGTGCTATTTAAGTCATGTACGATGTTTGTTTGTGTATTAATATTTTTAGCTTTTAGTTGTATCTTTGGATGTGCGTGTACATTTATAACAAGCAAATTAACGATTTCGCTTAATGGTTAGAAGAGATACAAATTCCTTAAATTATTTAACAAACAGCTAATCAATTTGATATCCAAGAAAACTTAAGAAGAAAATAATGCTGCTGCCTTTAACAACGTCTACAAATAAAAGTCAGCTAAAATTATATATATTTTTAATATATCTGCAGTCTTAAATTTAACGAAAAGCTTAAAAGAAGTAACAAACAAAATGATAAACCTTATTAGCTGCATTTTATTTAAAAGGTACAACAACATTATTTTGATCTTGATCTACAGTTTGGAAAAAAAAGCTAATGTTTAATAAATAAAAAACACTTTTCAAATGACACGATAAATGACAATTATTTTGTAGTTTTTAAATAATAAACTAACGGTTCATGTTGGAAATATATTTATGCTCCTCTAAAAAAATAAAAAATCTTTTTTCTATATCAGTTATTTTGTAAGTGGGTGCAAAACTTAAGCTACCGAACGAGCGGCTTAAATACTCACTCACTCACTCATTCACTCACACGTTTGGAAACTTTCAAAAACTGAAAAAGAGTAAAAATTAGAAACATATTTTTCGCTTTATGTGTTACTGGGTCTGGTCGATATTTTTTTTTTCTTGTTACTCGTATTAAAAAGATTTTGTTAAGATTTAATGGAGTGGAGTTGTGTGCGATATTTGTTTTTATTTTTTTCATATTCAGCCAAATTTAAGGCTGTCTATTTATTGCTGGAGTAACACAACACCATCGCATACATCTTTCCAACAATTGCACACCGTGAGTGAGTGGGTTGGTTAAACCATATTTTTATTAAAGTTGTTTTTATATTTATTTCTGCTTTTTTTTTTATTTGCTGCCTTAAGATTGCTTGTGTGAAATTAAATTAAAAAATTTTTTGTATTCTGTATATAAAGCAAAAATATAAAAAAGGAGCTAAAAGCAAAAGATAAAAATCAAATAAAATATCTTGAATGAAAAAAAATATTATTGTCATATTTTGTTGATATCTAAAATATTTTAAGGAAAAAAAGCGTTTAGAGTAAATGAGGTTAAAGATGTTTTTGAAGGTTCATTAAGGAAAGTTTAGAAGCGCCACAGCCTAAAATTCTGCTTACTGATAATGCAGATACTCTCACATCAACTTAACACACATTTTTTTGTTATGTCCCCGAAGATTTAAGGGTGATGAGCCCATGAAGCGATAAACATTCGCCTAGATAACACATTCCTTTGTGCAATATTCTTTAGTACTATACATGGTGTATGTTGGGATTTTAATGTATGACAGACGAGAGTATCGAAACCCAAATATGCAAAAGCATATTTAGTCCCAATAATACGGATGTGAATTATTTTCTAATTGTGACTGCGTAAGTGAGAAGAAACTTGAAGTCTTATATAACAACATCATAAGATATATCTATGGACTCAAAAAGCGTGAGCAGGTCTCTGCATACTCAAAGAATCTCTATACAGTTAACTTTAAAAACCTTCTTAAGATAAGAGCGCTTTTGTTTTTATATAAGCGATTTGAGAAAATAGTATTCGCTAAATCGGCAAGGGGTAGAAAGATTATTGTCCCCAAATTTCGATGCCTTGTTTCTGAATGGCAATTTTTCATTAACGCTGTTCGTCTTTGGAATGATCTTCCAAATAATCAACAGACAAACAACAACGCAATATCTTTTAAGAAATTCCTTTTTAATTTCTTTGAGTAATTAATTCATTTTTTAAGCAAGTTTTTTTATTAATTCAATCAAATTGTTTAGTTTCTAAATTATTCTTATTTTAATTACCTAATATGCGTTACATCTGAATACTACTTGCTTGTACATATACAAAATCCTGTACTGTAACTATAAGACTTAGTCTTGTTGTGCAGGAAATATAAATAAATAAATAAATAAAATAAAAGTTAAGATAACCCATGCCATTGATAAATTTCAGCTTGATATATATTCCACCGTCATTGCTTATAAGATAGTTTGTTAATTCAATATATTTATATATATTATTTTCACTCATTTGTTTACTTATACAAAATAGGGTCAGGCAGTTACTGTGAATGGTGTTCGCTATCGTAATGTGACATCGAACTTTTTATGGCCTAAATTGTAAGGTATGGATGTGGATGACATGTGGTTCTAGCAGGACAGTGCCACTTGCCACACAGACCAGGAAACAATGGCTCTTTTGCGGGACAAACTCAATGGCCGTGTTATCTCACGTACTGACGCTGTCAATTGACCGATAACATCTTGTGATTTGACATCATTGGACTTTTTTCTTTGGGGTTATTTGAAAGAAGAGGTGTACGTCGATAAGCCAGCCATACTTCAAGAGGTAAAGGATGAGATAATACATAATTGCCATACTTTGCAAAAGAGAAATTTAATTTCACACGCAAATTGTTATGATGAAAATTGATTAACGGTCAGTTTATGGCTTACTTCTGCTAAAGGAGGCCTTAACTAACGGCAAAAATTCAAATGGGCGTATTGCTTCCGGGGAAGTGAGGAGATTTTAGAGATTCCTGAAGCGGATTTAAGAACTCTTGAAACACTTCTTTCGCTCATTGGTTTGGAACCGGGTTTTCATATTCAATGCATGATTTTGCGTGGAACATGTATCTGAACTATTTATGGCCATTCGCTCAAGTGCAAAAAATTTGCAGTTGCCGTATTGCTTCCGGGAAAGTGGGAGGATTTTGGTGATTCCCGAAGCTGATTTTAAGAATTACAAAAAACTCAGAGCCGCTTCGCCAATTTGTTCGAAACCGGCTTCTCATAAAAAATTTAAAATAACAAAATTTAAGTTGATTAAGCAGACTAAACTACTGTGAGATTAACATCAAAAACGTTTGTGTCTCGAAATACACTATAAAACATTCCTGAAGAAGTTGGGATTATCCAACGAAATGTAGAATGCCAACTAAATAATACAAAGCAGTAGTTTTATTTAAAAAGGAAAAATGACCTAAAAAGCCCACTAAACAATAGCACAACTTCAAATGCAACAATAAGTCGAATAAATATATATTGCAAAGTAATTTACTTTATTTTGCAGATAATACCGCGATTAAAAAAATTCCACCTGAAAATAAAAATATCAGTAAATCAAAGCAAAAAATCACCTGCTTTTTGTGCTTCCAAAGAGTATAAATCACATTGAAAATCATAAAATATTGTAATTTACAGAACAGGTACAAATCACATTTGTGGGTTTGAAACGGAATGTGCTTTGAAATCATGTGGTTTTTAGAACAGGCCTGTATGTTTGGTCAACTTTTCGAATCTGTCTCCTAGGTGGCGCTATAATCGTAATATTTTTTATACTTACTACTTTATACATGTATAAATTTTTGTTGTTGTAATATAAGAGCAAAATCCGACATTTTGTGTGGCCGCGTTTTTTTCATACATATTTTTTATTAAAAAGAAACCGTTCGTAATCAACATTTGAAATCAATAAAATTATATTGTGATACTACAATCCATACGGGTTTCTTTTTTTTCGATTTCTCTTTGGTTGGGTGGGCAATGGGGAAACAAAAACACCAGTTTCTCCCCTATAAGAGATCAGGGAAGTGGCAAGCAAAGCGGCTTGAGTAAATGTTTGGTTTTTCAGTATAAATAAATATTTTTTATGTCGGCGTACCCAGGGAGAGGGTTGGAACCCACTGAGTGGTCTGTGCTCAGAGAAAAGTAGCTAGTTGGAAACCTCCCTGGTCTCTGCGGCCGTAACATAAAATGGCCTTTCCGAGCCTGAGTTCAACCGCCTGAGTAGCATTTGGTTTTTTCAAAGCAGTTCTTAGTTTTTTGGGAATTTTAAAACTAAGCTTGGGGAATCACCAACACTTGCATACTTCCCCGGCACCAATATAGAAACTTCAATTTTCCTACTAAAGAGATTGTCCGTTAATAGTCCAGACACACGTTCCAAGGCAAGAACATGCACTGAATGTGTAAACCCAGTTGTGAGTTTTTAGACAGTTCCTAAAATCGACTTCAAAAATTCCCAAAATCTTGGGGAATCACCAAAACTTCCCCTTTTCCCCGGCAGCAATATAGAAACTTAAATTTTTGCACTGAAGTATGGCCGTTAATAGTACAGACGCACGTTCCAAAGCAAGAACATGCACCGAATGTGAAAACTGTTCCTAAAATCAACTTTAAAAATCTCCAAAATTTCCCCACTACTTTTTAATGTGCTATTGAAGCGTTTTCCTTTTAAATTTCTTAAATCATATTTATTTGTGCGCACTTTTCTTTTATGATTTCAAATATTCAGCTTTTAAAGACAATAGTTCTTAAAACTAAATGGTAATTTATAGCAAATTATTTATCGTTTAATTTAGTTCCCTAGTTGATAATAAATATAATTTTTATTTCTTCAGACTTATTATACCAGCTTAGTCAAATTAGGCGAATACTCCAGAAAACAAATTACTTGCAACACAAAAAATATTCATAAAATTCCAAATTATCTTGGCTTGCTAATTTATTTGTATGTGAAACGTTTACGAATGAAATTTAATATCATTTAAGCCAAATAGAGGGAGAAAGAGAAGGAACCGAAAAAAAAGTTTTAAGCCGATTGACATTAAAGCTTAACACTTAATATTTGATACGTTATTAAGCCAACTTGGGCCATATTAGACAAACAAAACCAGCAGTCATAAAAACTATTTATGACTTTTTTTTCGTTGTTGTTATTCGCTTAGGAAAACAATTCAATATATTTATGTTTACACACATACACAGGCACAGTTAATGGTATTTAAGCCTTTAACAAGCTGGCAACAGTTGTTGGCACAAAAATACAACTTTTTTAAAGCCCTAAATAAATGAACATGTGTTTGAATTGTTATTGTTGTCGTTGTTGTTGCTGTTGTTGTTGCTGCTTTTTATGAGCGCGTATTTTTTGTTGTATGCCAGAGAGCAAGTGTAAAGTGCATTATAAGTGTGTTGTTACAAGCTCTCGTTGTAGTGGCTTAAAGATTTATTTGTGTCACTTAAAAGCAATAATAACAAAAACAACAACAGCAACAACCAGCCAGAATATTTAAGCTAATAAAATTTATGAATGGCTTTAAAGCATCAAGTTTCCTTTAATATGTGTCACAACAAAATGACACATTGTGGCATATAGTTATGTATGTATGTACGCACCAACATGTACGCACACTCTAATGGCAAACAAATCTGACTTTAAGGCAAATAAAAATGAAAAAAAAAAGAAAAGGCTAGAGAAAAATAATATACTCGCACGTAGACTTACGCCCAAATAAAGTCACATGTAAAAGGAAAATGTTGCCAAACATGAAAATATAATAAATTTGAAAATTGAAAACGTTTGCGCATGTGCTCAACCTTGCAAGAGAGGGCCAATTTTTAAGTCTGTGTTGTAAGTTTTTGTTTTGTCTCCAGTGATCGAATCAGGCCATAAAACACAAATTGATTTTAAGCTTGATTAAAACTGATCAAAAAGCTTTTTTTTTAACGAGTTTCGTGCGCTTTTCCACGTAGAAGCTAAAGCCGTTGGTAATTTAAAAGTTTTATGACAAATTAAAATTGATGTTGATTTGTGGTTTTTGGATTTTGGATTTTGCTGAAAAATGTTTTTATATAGAATTTAATTAAATATACCTTGTTTTACACACACCAGTTTCAATTAATTCGTTTTAGCTGCAATAACGTTGCGAGTTTTTTTTTTTTTCTTTTTATAAGTACTCGTATCAATCAAAAGTAACAAATTTGCAGCGTAATTTGAAACTCAAGAAAAATAATGTATGTGTACTTGAACAATCCCATAATTAGAGACTGCACTGAAGAGTAAATCGTCTTTTTGAGTTGTTGTTGGTTTGATGTGCGCATTACAGCGATAAGTACACTGAACCAAATTGTGGAGAATACCAAATTTTACCTGAAACATTAATAAAGCAATTTTACTGTAAGAAACTAATACTTTTGCCAATAAAGATTCAAAACAAAAGATCGCTTTATGGCAGTACCATTCGAGGTGGTGATGCTAGATGATCGTAGGATTCATCCACAGGAAAACGTTTTAGAAGTCTGACTGGAAAATCACTTCAAAAACAATGATGTAGTACCACTCACAGAAAAAATTATAGTAAAAATAAAATCAACAAAATTTTTGACTGAAAAATAATTTGTATGTATGTAAATATCAAAAAAAAAAAAAAAAAAAAAAAAACTAAAAAATATGTATATAAAATAATAAACCGCCCTCCCTGGGTGCTGGAACCCAGTACGTTCCTAAGAAATTTACAGAGTATGGACAAAAATTCAACTCCACCAGTAGTCTTCAGACTCTTATTTTCAGAGTTATCAATAAAATTTAAAAATTAAAACTGGGCTTTCCTATACACAGACGGATCTAAAACAGCAAGCTCTGTTGGATTTGCTGTTGTCGACGACAACGAATCAATTCGCAGAATAGGTACCTTGCCTCTGGAAGCAACGGTTTTCGAAGCCGAAGCTATGGCCATCCTAGAAGCTGTAAAACTCGTTAAAGAATCAAATAGCAAACACATTATTTGTACAGACAGCCGTTCCGTTTTTGATGCTTTGTCTAGTCAAAAGAACAGAAACTTCATTATAATCGAGATTCAACAGCGTTTAATAGAAATTATGAATAAAGTGAAACTTCTGTGGATTCCAAGTCATATCGGCATTAAAGGTAACGAAGTTGCTGATCACAAAGCGAAGTTAGCTCATTTACATCCCAGCCCACAATTTTCACCAGCATCCAAAAACTTTATGACCAGAAAATCCATGAGCAACCTAAACCTTGCCATTCTAAACCAATGGAGGAGTTACAATCATGTATACCAATGTATTAACCCTAACAAAACCCCAGTTCAACTTCCAATTTCAACTGGCTGGCTTAAGAATAGATGTTTCACCAGATTGCGACTAACACATACAAGGTTAACCCACCAATTTCTTATATCAAAAGCTCCCCGTCCCGTCTGCTATTTCTGCAACAGTTCAATTTTAACAATACCTCACCTGCTATCAAGGTGTCACTCTATCAAAAACCTACGTTTAAGTATCTGCAAAACAAATAATATAATTGAACTCTTATCTGATCCATCTGCTGCGAATGTAAATAGCGTATATAAATTCTTACAAGCTATTAAACTTAACAATGCCATTTAACAATTAACTTAATAACTAACCAAATATTTTTATAAATGCAAGCCGATAGCCCCAGTTGCTAGTGCTTTATTCTCCATAGTTTATTGTAATTTAAATTGTAATAAATTTGTAAATAAATAAATAAATAAATAAATATTTTGTTGTTGTTTGAGAAAATATTTGTTTTTGATCAATAATTATTTTTATTAAACTTTTGTTTGAATTCACGAATTCATTTACAGGTTCGCATTCAAACAATTTATTAATTGATACAAAGAATTTCGTTATTGAACACGAAAAAAACTTTTTCCTGTGACTCTATTATATGGGGTGGCTGATGAAAGCTGCTACAAAAAACAAACGTAATAACTTATATTTTGTGTAACTAACCTGTTCCATTTTTGTTGTGTTTAATAGATTGATATTTGAATTTAACTAAAATGGAGAATTGGGACAATGAAACAAGAATTTGGATAGTGCAACGCTTTCGAGTCCGTTGTTTCCGTCCAAAGAGAATGTAGGCGTACGTTTGGCGGCATTCCTCCTAGCAGCTGGAATGAGGCCCGTGAAGTATTTTGTCGAGCGTAGCACAATTGCAAGAAGGCCTTATCATCGAGATCCCTTAATTCGGACGCAGAAAAGTATCGCTGCTGTAGCTGCTGCCATACAATCGAATCCTAGAGTTTCGACAAGGAGCTTAACTGCTCGAATGGGTGTCGCTGCAGGCAATTTTGCACCAAGATTTAAACTTATTCCCATATAAGATTCAATTAGCATACAAACTGAAGATTTCCCGATTCGCTTGGAATTTCTTAAGAAGATCATTCAAATGGTGTCAGAGGATGAAAACGTCTTGAACTGCATTTTTTTTTTTTTGTTTGACGAGACACATTTTGATTTAAACGGCAATGTTAACAAAGAAAATTGCCGAATATGGAGTAATTCTAACCCACAGATACTCAATCACATGCAATTACATTCTCTTTTAGGGTCAATGGAGACCGTTGCTTAAAGATGTTTAAATAGTGTTTTTTCCAGAATTGCGCCGAAAGGAAATCTCTTTCAACAAGATGGGGAAACTTGTCATATAGCCACGCCTGTTATGACAGAATTGAGGCAAAAATTTCCCAATAAACTAATTTCAAGAAATTCTACATTCAGTTGGCCTGCCAGATCAAGAAGTTTACAAAAAAAAAGAACCCAACAAATTTGGATGATTTAAAGCAATCGGTAATTGAGACGATTCCCGCTGCAACATTCCAGGCAGTAATGAATAACTTTTTGACTTTTTAACTTTGAGATGTCGTACATAGGTCAACGAGGGTGCAGGCCATTTGAATTCAATTATTCCCAAAACTTAATGAATTACTTTAATAAAAATATATTATTTTTCAAATGAATTTTGGCAAAATAAATTCCATCAACTTTACAAAATTTATTTGAGTTTCTTAAGGTAGCAAAATGGATTAGCCACCCTGTACAAGAATGAAGTGCAATAATTTATATAATGAAGTAACAAAAAACCATTATTATACTTTACTGATGTTCGGTTTATCCATTTCTTTTTTGCCTATTTTGTCTACTAGCCAATAAAATGGTGGTCTATATCACGATATATGCCACACTGATTAAAGAGAAACCGTCAATAAAAAAACTTGTAAAAATTTTCAAAAAATTGTGAAAAATATGTAATATGCAGCTGCTCTTTTAGTACACACTGTCAAAACTTTACACCATACATGCCAAAAATGGCAGATCGCACGATTGCGTACACAGAAAGAAAAAGCTTCATCTGTATTCATGCATGGCAGCAGAAACACAATTTTTTGCTTTTTAAAAATTGCAATCTATCAAACGTCAGCTGTTAAAATTTACCAAAATTCACCGATTAGTTCGTTGGTTGTAGTCGTTTCAAGTAAGCAACTTTTGTGTTTCTTTAAAAATGGGAAAAAGTGAGTTTCGTGCAGTGATTAAACACTATTATCTGAAAGGGAAAACGGCAAAAGAGATAAAAGAAAATCTCGAGAAACATTACGGTGAGTCTGCTCCATCAGATTGCATGATAAAATATTAGATTGCTGAATGTAAACGTGGCCGAACAAGCGCTGCAGCAATACCATCCACAGAAAGTCCTAAAGTTGGTTACTGAAGAAAATATCGTTACGACTGATTGCCGAGTCAAGTTACATAAGATTGTTGAAATATTAGATATATCATATGAACGTGTGTTCAATATTTTGCATGAACATTTGCATATGAAAAAGCTCCGGCAAGATGGGTGCCGCGTTTGCTCAGTATCGAACAAAAACGAGCTCGACAGACCACCTCACAGCAGTTTTTGGACATGATAAAGTGTAATCCTAATGATTTCTGGCATTGATTAATAACTATTAATGAAACGTGAGTCTACCACTACATGCCTCAAAACAAAAATCAATCGCAACAATGGGTGGAAGCTGGTGAAAGTGCTGCGAGAAAGGCGAAGACAGTGTAAACGGCTGGCCACTATGATTTGGGATGCACACCGAATATTGCTTATCGATTACCTTGGAAAGGGAGCCACAACCACAGCAAAGTATTGTCGAGCACTATTGGATCAATAGATTGATGCAATGTTGTTTGTTAAAGCAATGAGAACTTAAAACATAAAATGTTCTAATAATACATTTCAACGACAAAAACGAAGCATTTCCCGTTTGATACAATTTTATATTTCTTAACAAAACGTATGTAAAGGAATAAGCTTGTTTAATAGGTATTATTAGAACATTGTACTTTTTAAATTCTCATTATTTTACTTAAAATAATTGGATATCAGCCTGTCCTAGAACATGACATCAAGCCGAAACAGGCTGGCAGGATTGTAACTATGATGAGAAAAACCAGAAACGAAATCTATACTAGACAATAACAGAGGCCTAAGCCCAGAAACAATACTCATTTGAATTGTAACAAGTTAAAGATTAATTCAGGGGTAACGCAAGTCTCCGTTTTTTCTCCTACCCTATTTATTATTTTCGTCAACGACCTTGTCTATCAAACTGCCAACCCTATCCACACTCTTTCGCGGATGACAGCAGCATTTGCCCCACGTACTATTTTAGTTATAGGCCCAGTCTATTAGAGATCGCTGTCAAGAGGCTAAATATGAATGATTCACTGAATAGTGATCTTCTGTTAATCTCCGAATGGGGTCCTAAAAACAGGGTCGCTTTCAACGCTCGTAAGACCCAATGTTGCTTATTAGCACACAAACAAAGGACCGCAAGTGCTGCTTCACATGTACTCTTGGATGGTATAAATATTGAGGAATCGGATGCTCTTGATGTTCTCGGAATGAAGATGCAGTGTGACATTCGCTGGACTGATCCCATTTTTCATGTCTCTAAAGAAGCATTCAAGTGCCTCGGTTTTTTGAAACGGCATAAGATGTACTTCACCCCATCCGATCTCCTTACTAATTATACCACCTATATCCGATCGAAAATGCAATACAACTCTTATGTTTGGGCCGGTGCCTCAAAGTCTATTTTGGCTTTACTCGACCATGTGCAGGAGAGAACGAAGAAACTTATCGATAATAGTAGGGTTTTCAACTTTATGGACTATCGACGCAGTGTGGGGTGCGCTACTCGGTTCAATCGTCACTACAATGGATTTTGCTCTGACGAGATTAGGGATCTTGTTCCCAAAGTTCACACATTTTTACGTAGCACGCGTTCATCGTCCAGAGCTTATCCATTTGTGGTCGATTGCCCGGAGAATCGTACTACGCATTACAGAGAGAATTCGTTTTTCAGCCGTACACTTCGCCTGTGCAATAAGTTGCCTGCTGACTTGTTTCCTGTCTGTTATAATGTTGGAAAGTTAAAGTCCAATGTTCACAATTACTACTCCCTTGTCCATCCTCCTCTTAACCTATTTTCCTAGTTCTGGTACAATGCACTGCATACGTAGGGGTCCCCTGAGTACTGGTGCAAGATAAAAAAAAAAACATGATTTGAAATTGCTCAAATCGGGCTCCTAGAGCGCGTATCTTATCGATTAAATTTGGCCTGCTGCAAATATCTCCAGTCTCTCACACTTCTCCCAGTCATTCGTTGTGTTTCAGGTATTTTTATTTGGTTGAGGTGCTATGCGCGCAGAAATCACAATTTAATGAAAACTTTCAGTTCAATGTGATTTGTAATAAAGTGCTACTTGGACTTGTATGAAATTTTTTGAACTGTGTGGTAAAGTGACAATACAAGGAACTACTCGTATGGTTAGAAATCAGCTTTGAGAATTCATCTTTCTCTATGTTTGCAAACCAATCTGCCGATTAGCCGGCACAAATCCCTTTTATGCAAAATGTCACCGACATATCAAAATTATTTGCTTTAACATTTTACTATTAATCTCAAATCAATCTTAAGCTTCACTTCTACTGCAAGTTAATACTTATCTAATTGTCGCGTATGTTTTATGTATTTTTTCATCTCGTATAATATTTCAATGGTTTTGGGTTTATATTGCCTCAAACTGTCAGTTTTGTACATCATGTCATTTTGACACTTTTCAAAATACAAAAATGTTTATATGGTTTCGTTTTGTTTTTCAACTATGAGAAGACGAAGTTTGTTTTATTTAGTGTTGAACAAACTTGTTGTGTTAAGCCAGCAGAGCGTTCAGTTTGCCGTCCGTCTGCTGTTTAGACTCAAAATGTCAAAACTTTGTTGCAAGCCAGTGTGAGCAAAGTCCATTCTTCTTTTTGTTTATTAAATAAAAAGGCAGTTGCTATTAAATATAAAATTTTATTTCTATTTAAAGCAGCACAAAAAGTTTTTATTTTTCCTATAAAGAAACATCTTTTGACCTCAAAGTGGTTTCTTGTCTTAACAGAGATTGAGACACTTGTTTATATAGAACATTTTTATATAAAAGAAAATTAAATGAAAGTATTGAAAAGTCGAACACTACTAGTGAGTTATGGAAATTCCAACTTTGCTTTATAAAGAAGTTGGAAAACCACACTCGTCTATAAAAGTCCAACCAACTCAATTTGTACTGTCTTTTAAAAATGCACGAACGTGTTCATAAAAATGTAAAAAGTTATGTGGTAATAAACTGGAGATAAAACTATTAAAACCGTAACATAAACTGAATTAATGTCATTCAGACATGTAAAGCAATAATGGCGTGTTAGCAGGCGGCATTTGATTTGAACATTCTCCCGAATACGCGCGTACAAACAAAACACATCTAGTCGACTTTAGTATCGAATGATGTGCACGAAACCATGAAAATTAAAACCCTTTAACAAATCAAATATGTGATATTAAATTTGACATGGTGGTGACAATAATACAAATGCATTCAAAAATGTTTATTTTCTATTCAAATTAATGTGTCTTGGAATACTTACAAAATACCCGGAAATCCCACGCATAGAGTCATGGGGGGCTAAACGCATGCAAGTAGAAATAAAGACAGACGTACCTGAAATGAAAAAAGAGAAAATATAAAATTTTATACAAATTGTAATTAAGAATTTAAAATATTAAATTAACAGATCTTTCTCTTGTTAAAACTTCACGAAAAAGCAATTTCGAATTTTATTTTTGGCATGAGGAGAAAATAGTTCCAAAATGACATATCTATCGGGTGGTTAAATTTCAAGGGCCGATGTTGAATGTGAACCACACCTAAACGCCAAGTTTGTTTCCAAATTTTATTTGACATTTCTCTATTTCAGACTTATTCAATTTGAACCATGGAGAGATACACAATCCAGCAACGTGTTAAAGTTATCCAGACTTATTATGAAAATGATGATCAATTTTCGAAGAAAATCATCTTCAGTGATGAGGCACACTTTCACCTCAGTGGATTCGTCAATAAACAGAATTGCCGCATTTGGGCGAATGAAAATCCAAGAGTGACTGTCGTAAAACCAATGCACCCCCAAAGAGTGACTGTTTGGTGCGATTTATGTGCTGGCGGCATCATCGGGCCGTATTTTTTCCAAAATGAGGCCGGTCAGGCAGTTACTGTGAATGGTGTTCGCTATCGTGAGATGATAACGAACTTTTTATGGCCCGAATTGGAAGATATGGATGTAGACGATATGTGGTTTCAGCAGGACGGTGCCACTTGCCACACAGCTAACGAAACAATTGCTCTTTTGCGCAACAAATTCAATGGCCGTGTTATCTCACGTAATGGCGATGTCAATTGGCCGCCAAGATCATGTGATTTGACACCGTTGGACTTTTTTCTTTGGGTTTATTTGAAAGAAAAGGTGTACGTCGATAAGCCAGCAAAAATTCAACAGCTAAAGGATGAGATAATTCGGCACATTAACGGCATAGAGCCTCCATTATGCCTCAGGGTCATCGAAAATTTGGACCATCGGATGAAGGTGTGCCGCCGTGGTCGCGGCGCCCATTTAGTCGGTATTTTGTTTCATACATAATTGAATAATACCAATATATCATAATAAAATAAAATTACAATAATTTCCTAAATAGTTTGTGTTTTATTCAAAATCAACATCGGCCCTTGAAATTTAACCAGCCTTTAAAGAAGCATTTACGAGGTGCCGAAATTTCAATTGACTTTTCGTACTCTCCACAAAATTGTAAAGGGTATATCGTTGGTCTCATGTAGAAAGGCCTTAATAAACATAATTGCAATTCTACAGGAGAAGGAAAAATCGTAGTGAAAACTGTATGACTAGGTACATCAACAAGTAACTTTTTTTGTTTAATTGCTTGTAGGCTAGGTTAGGTTTGACAGGCTGCCAGCTATTGTAAAGCCAGTCCACTTGGGTCCAGTCAGGTCCCGTTGTGTTGCCTGGATGTGATATGTATATCCGTAGATCTACATATCACTGGCTTAGAACCAAGCCGAGGATCGGATAAAGGAGTCCAATCCACTTACATTGCATTCCGATACCTCCGTCAAATCATGCAGCATCGGTCTGCCTAGATACAATGCCCTTATATAAGAAAGAGCTGGACTCTGACAGAGGAAGTGCTCAACGCTCTCTTCTTCCTCCTCGTCTCTGCAACTTCTACAGAAGTATAAGCTGGTTCGCTTTCGTTGCCCTCAAAAGCAGTGACACTTCATGCAGACTTTAGGGAATGCTTGCCGAACACATAAGCTAGTTCGCTTATGTTGCCCTCAAAAGCAGTGACACTTCATGCAGACTTTAGGGAATGCATGCCGAACACATAAGCTAGTTCGCTTATGTTGCCCTCAAAAGCAGTGACACTTCAAGTGCTTGTAAAAGCAATATGTCTGAAATTGTTTAATTAAATCTTTGTGACACTGTGTATTTGTGTGAAACGTAGGAGAATCCCTAAAAGAGCACAACTGAGGGAAAATTCGAGTTTGGGCCTTTCCACAAGAGACCAAGGATATATAAGTTTGTGATTCTGTTTGTAATTTTTACAATTTTCATTTGTGACCCTATAAAGTATATATATTCTGAATCAGAATTAATAGAAAAGTCGATTAAGCGATGTACGTCTGTCCGTCTGTCGGTCGTTGAAATATTGTTTCTAAGAAACCCATTAGACATAGAAACTTTTTTTCAGCATTCTATTACCCCATCGATTCGTGGCTGTGCTACTGAAATTCAGTAAAATCGGTTTACATATAGCTGAGATATATCCAAAATTCTGAAAAAAGCCATTATTTTTTGCAATTTTGTATGAAAATATTAAAAAAAAAAGTGTTTGTTTTGCTTCACACTTGACACACTTATTAAGCATGGCAAATACAAGGCAAAAAAATTTTTTTCCCGATATCGGTCCATACCGAGATATAGCCTACACCGGGTTTTCCCTGAAAATGTCGCATAAGCGAACTTAAGAATTTTTTTTTTTTGTTGCTTAAAATCATTTCTGGTAATAAAAGGAGGTTACTAAAATACAGAACATGAAAGTTTCCAATATCGGTCCATATACTCGTATACTCGAGATATAGCCGAAACCTATTTTTGTTTATGAAAATATCGCGTAACCGAGTCCAAACAACTTTTTTTTTTTTGCTTAAAAGCAGTTCTGGTAATAAAATAAGGTTATATAAATATGGAAAATGAAAATTTCCGATATCGGTCCATATACTCGTATACTCGAGATGTAGCCTAAACCGATTTTTTCATGAAAATGTTGCGTATGTGAAGTTAAAAATTTTGCTTGCTTAAAATCAGTTCTGGTAATAAAAATAGGTTACTAAAATAGAAAAAATTGAAATTTTCGACATCGGTCCATGTATGTATACCCGAGATATAGCCTAAACCGATTTTTCCATGAAAAGGTCGCGTAAGCGAACTTAAGAATTGTTGCTTTTTTTTTTTTTTGCTTAAAAACAGTTCTGGTAATAACAGAAGAAACCAATAATGATGTCTATAGTAATTAACTTAATAATAATTAATAATAACTGATGATGTTAAAGAATTGGATAAGAAATAGAAATGTATGAATAAATATTATCGCTCAGACTTTTTTGGGGAAATATTGCAAGTTTTAGCAATATTAAAGGTATGGTTAAAAAAAAAAATAAACTAGATGGGTAAGACGCTGGATTCTCCAAAAAGTACCTGGATTCTCCAGCTCACATATGGGTTCTGAAAAATAAGCTAATGGATAATAAATAAAACTTGTACTAAATAATACTAAAAACTTGTTTAGTTTTACTTCTTAAAGTGAATTTGATTGAAAATAGTTAAAATTAGAAACAGGAAAAGTCTCCTCGAATTAACTCCTACTTTTGGTATCAGCAAGCCCACTGTGCAGGCGTGCCAAGCAATGCAGATAAACTGCCTGCACCTGCGTTATCACTTTTTTTTTTGTCTAGTAGCAGCGAATTTTCCTTTCAAATTTGATTTCGTATATCTATTAAACGCAGCTTTTAGTGTTATTTTTATCAAAAAGCTTCCGTAAATATTAATTAATTAACAAACCATGTTAAACAGTTAAGCTTTCAAGCCAAGACTTTATCTGGTTGTCTAATCACTTTCAAATATTCATGCTTCCAATAGCCTGAATGATACAACTAAATGTATATAACCATTCAGACAGCTCTAGTTTAATGACTTCTTTATAAAATTTTATTAGTTTTTGCAAATTAGTTTGAAATGTTTTATTTTAAATAATTTGCATTAATTTACTATTGTTCTTTTTTAAGTGGTAACAAAAAGGCAAAACCTGAGAAGTTAGTATTTAGTTTGGCCATAAAATCAAAAAAGAAAAGAAAACGAAACAAAACATAATATAGTTTTAATCTCTGTTTGAACTTCCATCCAGCCATTAATCTAGTTTTAGAGCTTTGATTATAATTTTTATAATTTTATTAGCATTTCAAATAAATAAATTTCTTGTTCAACACAAGTATTTATATTAATAAATCTTAAGACTTTATGGTGTTTAGCGACTTCAAGCGGAAAAGCAGCAACCAAAAGATGACATGTTACACAGTAGTCGCCGGGGATATGGCCATATTTTTTAAGTATTTATTATTAGGTTTGGAAAGCATTGTACAACAAGTCAATGGCTGGATAAACTAGAGAGGAGTATGTGCCCTTGCTGAAATTCAAAATACAGCTTAACTAATTAAGCTATCAAGATCCATAGACGGCAATAAACTGAAAGAAATACATTAACTACTACAACTACTGCTTATGAGTCAGTAGCTTCAGCTGCTGCTTTCTGCTGGAAACCCTTTACCTGTGCAACGCACAAGCGGTTTGTTGAACAAACGGAAATGGCAGCTACTCAAACGCACTCAAAGCCAACCAACAAATATACCGCAACCGAAAGTCTACACTATATATATGCCTGCATTTATATTATAATAATCATTTCAAGTCTTAACTTTAGTTATTGTATTTATTTTCGTATTTCGAAAAAGAAAAACCGAAAAAAGACATCATCAAAAACGAAAAGAATTGTGTGTTGATTGGCATAAATTATCACTGTTGGTGGGCCGTTGCTGTTGTTGCTGTGCATATTGACTGCTGTGGTCTTTAACTTTATTCCCAGGTCACAAGTAATCTTCATTAAAAAGCAAACAGCTTAAAAACACACAGCTTCGCGATCATCATGAAAACTTGGCAAGATCAAATAAATACATATTGTTTTTAATGGCTTGATATTTATCAACATTTTTATTAATGTAATATAGTTTTGAAAAATTGCAATATAATGGTTGTAGAGATCATTATGTAACATTTACATTAACATTTCAAAATTGTGCAGGAAGTTTCGCCATATATGTTTATATCAAACATAATTGAAAATTATTAATTCAGCTAGAGCTTTTGGCCAGAAACTTCTAGTGATTGTTTTTGATAGGAGTATGGCAACATTAACAGCGGTGGCTGAAGTGGCATTAGACACACAGAATTCAAATGAGGCAAAAAGGCAGCCCGTTAATACTCGTATGACATTTCTGTCCTGCGTTTTCTCTATTAACTACCCAGCAAATAAATATACAGCCATGTTTTGAGTACGCGCGATCCAAAACCGCAAAGTATTCTGAAAAACGCTTAATTCAATTTTGGGTGTTCTAAAAAACGCGCGTTTTACTGGTGTTTGGGAGTTTTTTTTATGCAAAAATACAACATGTATTTTTATGTACATATCGCTACTTTATTGAAACATAGTGATATCTCAAAAAAAGAGCTTTTCGAATTAACATGGCAGAATTGTTAAAAGTACCATCTTTTATATTTTGCCTAAAAAATTACTCAAACTACTTTTAAATTGTTTCATTTAGGAGATATTTCCTAAAAAAAAGTTTTTTAAGTCTCGTATGGAAGCTAATTAATTGAAATGTGTTTTTCTCGAAACAAGCTGTTTTGAGTTATGACTAGGATGCAATAAAGGAGCGATATGTATATAACGAGTGATTTTTTTGCTATTATCTTTTTGGCAACACTAGTTTTGACAGCTCACGCACGTTTTGTATCTTGTGTCACTGTCAAACATCTTCAGTTTGGTCTATAATTTAATCATGAATGGTCTTACAAACGGACAACGCTTGCAAATTATTGAATTTTATTACCAAAATGCGTGCTCTGTTAAGAAAGTTCATCGCGCGCTTCTTCCATTTTGTGGTCAGTTTAATCGACCTACTGAGGTTTCTATTCGGGCTATTGTAAAAAAATTTCGCACCAAATTTACATTGTTGGACATTAAACCACCAACACGCTTACGCAGAGTGCGAACTGAAGAAAATATCGCAGCCGTACCGGCCAATATTGGTGATGACCGTGAATTATCGATTCGGCGCCGTTCGCAGCAATTGGGCCTCTGTTACTCCACTACGTGGAAAATTTTGCGGAAGGATTTGGGTGTGAAGCCTTATAAGATACAGCTGGTGCAAGAATTGAAGCCAAACGACCTACCACAACGCCAAATTTTTGGTGAATGGGCTCTTGAAAAGTTAGATGAAGATCCACTTTTTCATCGAAGAATTGTGTTCAGCGACGAGGCTCATTTCTGGTTGAATGGATACGTGAACAAGCAAAACTGCCGTATTTGGAGTGAAGAGCAGCCAGAAGCATTGCAAGAGCTACCAATGCATCCACAAAAAACAACCGTTTGGTTCGGATTATGGGCTGGCGGCATCATTGGGCCGTATTTCTTCAAAGATGATGCGAATCACAACGTTACTGTGAATGGTGAGCGCTGCCGTGCGATGATAACAAACTTTTTTTTGCCCAAAATGGAAGAGCTTGACTTGCATGACATGTGGTTTCAACAGGACGGTGCCACATGCCACACAGCACGCGAAACAATGAACCAATTGCGAGGCGAGTTCGGTGAACAGTTTATTTCACGCTTGGGACCAGTCAATTGGCCGCCCAGATCGTGCGATTTAACGCCTCTAGACTATTTTTTGTGGGGCTATGTTAAGGCTAAAGGCTATAGCGACAAGCCCGCTTCGATTGACGCACTGGAAGCCAACATTGCCAACATTATTCGTGAGATACCGGCCGAAAAGTTGGAAAGAGTATGCCAAAATTGGACTAAGCGGATGGACAATTTGAGGCGCAGCCGCGGCCAACATTTGCATGAAATAATCTTCAAACATTAAATTATATCGACCCAACTATCGATCTAAATAAATATTTCATGCATTTTTCTGAATTTTATGTGTTTTTTTTTTTTAAATTTCCGATAGTTCTTATAAAATCACCCATTATATGTTGTCACATAAAATACTTTGTTGCAGATATATTATGTCATAAGTATAGTTTTTTTTTTTTTTGGCGAATTCAACATATATTCCACTTTTTTTTATGCCCAACAAAACTACTTTTTTTTACATAAAGAACACTTTATTTTTTATAAATTTTTCTCTCAAACAAAGTTTCCTTTTGCAAACCTTCAAACACCTTTAGGCCAAACGAAAACTTACTTATGGATTCGTTTTAGCTTCCATCCCTTTACACTGTAATTTAACTGTCGATTTTAAAATATTTATCTGTTACCTCCACCTTGATTTGTTGGTTTTGTTTTCAGTTGAACTAACAACCCGCAAAAAACTTCCTGATTCTTGAAATTTACTGGGAAATTTGTTGCATGCAGTTCTCTTTTTTGTTTCATTCATTCATTTTATTTTTTTTTAATATATTTTCTTTTTTTTTCTCTTGCATTTTGTTTAAATTAACAAGAGCTTTCAAATATTTTAGTTACACCTTTATTTGTTCATGCCTTAAATTTTTTTTTATTGTTCTGTAGTTAGTGTCACACTTACACCAATAAAATAACAATGCAACGAGTGCAACAGCAACAACAATAACAATAACACTAACAACCAGTTTTGCCAAAATAAAAATTTTTGTCCGATTTTTTTCTTCTTGTTATTTATTTAACTGTTGTAACATACAATTGGTGTCAATAACCAATACAGGCGGCAGCAGCGCACTTAATTCATTTTGTGGAGAGAATCAAAATATTAGGGAATTCCAAATTTTCAAAAAGAATATCTGCCTGGCCCACTATGTCGCTCGACATCGATCGCTCTCATAAATAATAAGTGATTTTATAAGAACTATCGGAAATTAAAAAAAAACACATAAAACTCAGAAAAATGCATGAAATATTTATTTGGATCGATAGTTGGGTCGATATAATTTAGTGTTTGAAGATTATTTCATGCAAATGTTGGCCGCGGCTGCGCCTCCAATGGTCCATCCGCTTAGTCCAATTTTGGCATACTCTTTCCAACTTTTCGGCCGGTATCTCACGAATAATGTTGGCAATGTTGGCTTCCAGTGCGTCAATCGAAGCGGGCTTGTCGCTATAGCCATTAGCCTTAACATAGCCCCACAAAAAATAGTCTAGAGGCGTTAAATCGCACGATCTGGGCGGCCAATTGACTGGTCCCAAGCGTGAAATAAACTGTTCACCGAACTCGCCTCGCAATTGGTTCATTGTTTCGCGTGCTGTGTGGCATGTGGCACCGTCCTGTTGAAACCACATGTCATGCAAGTCAAGCTCTTCCATTTTGGGCAAAACACAGTTTGTTATCATCGCACGGTAGCGCACACCATTCACAGTAACGTTGTGATTCGCATCATCTTTGAAGAAATACGGCCCAATGATGCCGCCAGCCCATAATCCGCACCAAACGGTTGTTTTTTGTGGATGCATTGGTAGCTCTTGCAATGCTTCTGGCTGCTCTTCACTCCAAATACGGCAGTTTTGCTTGTTCACGTATCCATTCAACCAGAAATGAGCCTCGTCGCTGAACACAATTCTTCGATAAAAAAGTGGATCTTCATCTAACTTTTCAAGAGCCCATTCACCAAAAATTTGGCGTTGTGGTAGGTCGTTTGGCTTCAATTGTTGCACCAGCTATATCTTATTATAAGGCTTCACACCCAAATCCTTCCGAAAAATTTTCCACGTAGTGGAGTAACAGAGGCCCAATTGCTGCGAACGGCGCCGAATCGATAATTCACGGTCATCACCAACACTGGCCGATACGGCTGCGATATTTTCTTCAGTTCGTAAGTTCAGTACGTAAGCGTGTTGGTGGTTTAATGTCCAACAATGTAAATTTGGTGCGAAATTTTTTTATAATAGCCCGAATAGAAGCCTCAGTAGGTCGATTAAACTGACCATAAAATGGAAGAAGCGCGCGATGAACTTTCTTAACAGAGCACGCATTTTGGTAATAAAATTCAATAATTTGCAAGCGTTGTTCGTTTGTAAGACGATTCATGATTAAATTATAGACCAAACTGAAGATGTTTGACAGTGACACAAGATACAAAACGTGCGTGAGCTGTCAAAACTAGTGTTGCCAAAAAGATAATAGCAAAAAAATCACTCGTTACATGCATACCAAAAACAACATTTTAAAATTTGTTTTTGCTTCAAATGTATTTAAGCGAGCGACCGATCTGGAGCGACACAGTGGGCCAGGCAGTATATAAAATTAAAATTTCTTCAACTACAAAATAATTTTTAAGCGAAAGAACCTACTGTTTGGGCGATAGTGGGCCAACAAGTTATTTGGTTGTTGTTAGTTTTTATTTTCAGTATAATAAACCGAACAACGATCGATGCATTTGGCAAACCCTTTCTTCCATCATATGAGCCATTACTGAAATTATAGTTCAGCAGACTTTTCTTATTAGTACGAGTGCTGTTGTGGGCTTATGATCGCTGGCAACTTATTGCTAAAGACGTTCTCATACATACATTCATACATACATTCATACATACAGCATATATGTGCAAAAGTATATTCGTTTTGTATTTACAATGATATCAGTTCACAAATTAACACACCAAAGGAGTATCTTTTTTTTTTTTTGGTACAAAACTGCAAGTCAATTTTTTATGAATGCTTGTTCTTGTTTTTTTAACTTGCCTCAATATTTTGTGTTGTTTTTGGCACCAACAACAAACAATCAAAGACTGCAAGATATACAAAAAAATAAGATTGTTGCCAAAAATCCACAAAAGTAGTTGAAATGAAACAGCTCCATAACAATTTCAAAGTGTTTAATTTAATACTGCTGCCATAGTTCAGTTCAGCTCAGCCGCAACGACCGACATTCAATATAAATTGTTTCTGCTTTTACGTTTGCCGTGTTAAATATTTTATTTCGGCTGAAAAATTGGTTTCTTTTTTTTTTCTTCGTTTGTATAAATTTCGTTTCTTAGGTTTTTCGGTTTTCAGTTGATAAATGTAAAAATTTTAATTTAATTAAATTTTTAAATTTGAGTAATTTTTTATTGTAAATCTAAATTGCTTTAGGTAAAATAGCAAGTGGCAAAAAAATTGATGGTTTTATGCAGGAAAGAGCTTTTTTTTGGGCTATTGTTAAATATATGTTCTCGTATGTGTCAACTGAGGGGAGCAGGGCAAAAAATGTAAATAACTTTCACAAAACGTCATGATAAATACCACCGATAACATGTGATTTTAAAAGCATTTTCTATTCTTTCAAATATTAAGCTGGCATTTACAAATTGGTTGTCCTCCAAAGAGATTAAGTTCGATTTAAGGTGACGTAACTAAGAGAGGTTTTTTTTTATATATCTGAAACTTCAAAATGCCAATACTACCAGAGTAGTATCTCATTTTGACAGCATTTACTCATATATAACACGCTTATATTAGTTTCACTTGTGTGTTTGTTTGTATGTCTGCAACACTCGAAACCAACTGCATATCGCTCTTTTATTGCAACATAGTCATATCGCAAAAAAGCTCGTTTCGAGAAAACCGCATTTAAAATGTTGCAAGTCTTAGCAAATTTTTTGAGGCAATATCTCCGAAAGAAACAGTTTAAAAGTTATCTGAATAAATTTTTGGCACAGTATAAATGATAATAATAATAATAATAATAATAATAATAATAATAATAATAATAATAATAATAATAATAATAATAATAATAATAATAATAATAATAATAATAATAATAATAATAATAATAATAATAATAATAATAATAATAATAATAATAATAATAATAATAATAATAATAATAATAATAATAATAATAATAATAATAATAATAATAATAATAATAATAATAATAATAATAATAATAATAATAATAATAATAATAATAATAATAATAATAATAATAATAATAATAATAATAGTAATAATAATAATAATAAATTAAATATTCGTATTATTTGATCTTGTTTATATTGATTTCTTCTAAATTTTCCAGCTAAAGATCTTGATTGATTTTTGTTTTTATAAAAAAAAAGGTTTAACGGTATTTTATTTTCAATATTTCGATAACAGTTTGTATCAACATCAGGAAACATTTTAATTTTCCTGATGATGATAACAAATTGTTATCGAAATATTGAAAATAAAATACCGTTAAACCTTTTTTTATAAAAACAAAAATCAATCAAGATCTTTAGCTGGAAAATTTAGAAGAAATCAATAATAATAATAATAATAATAATAATAATAATAATAATAATAATAATAATAATAATAATAATAATAATAATAATAATAATAATAATAATAATAATAATAATAATAATAATAATAATAATAATAATAATAACAATAATAATAATAATAATAATAATAATAATAATAATAATAATAATAATAATAATAATAATAATAATAATAATAATAATAATAATAACAATAATAATTATAATAATAATAATAATAATAATAATAATAATAATAATAATAATAATAATAATAATAATTCTGCACTGTTAACTCGAAAAGCTCAGTTTTTGAGATATGACTATGTTGCAATAAAGCAGCGATATGTAGGTATATAAAAATGTATATAAAGTGTTGGCGCTTTAGTGCGAAATTTGGAGTTGCCATATTGCTTCCGGGGACGTGGAGGGGATTTTGGGGATCCTGAAACAGATTTTGGGAATTCGCAAAAAAGTTCGGAACCACTTGGGTAACCAGTTTGGCAGAATGACGGCGACTTATAGCAAACAAAGTTCTGTGGTGCTCACTTTATAATCTACTCATCACATATTACCTATTTCATTTGTACGTTACATGCAGTCTACACCTAACTTCAAACGCAGTTAAAACATGAACTTAAAACTTGCTGTTTAAATATCTATCTGTTTAAGTCGGCGTACACGTAGTGATGTTAGAGTTATAACTTCTCATAGTAAAAAAATAAAAATGGTAAAAAACAACTACAATCAGCAGGCTGTTGTCAATTTAAGTTATAACAGAGTTTCCAAATGAAATGTTTTAACAACCAAGTTATAACTTTAACCAAACTTCAACATGAGCGGTCCACATTTAACTTTAACTTGAAGTTAGCGTTAAAGTTAGTGTTTTCATGTCAGGTGGGGACCGCACTTTATGGCACTAAGTTTATCGTTTTAAGGGAAGAATGAAGAATACGTTTGTCGTGCATAATTCTCTCCTTTTAAGTCACTGCTTTAACACACATTAATGAAATTTTAATTTTGATATTTCCGCTTAAATTTCACTTTATTACTGCTTTTTGCGATTATTTTTCCAGAAAAATGTGATAACGACAATGTCGCTCAAAGTACACACATGTACTTCTAATTTTGGAAAGAAATTTGATTGAATTAAAATTTTGTTATCTTCCTGTATTGTTAGAATAGTCTAAAAATTCTAAAGCACATTTTAAAATTCTTAATCCCAACTTAACTGCTTTTTTTGAAAATATACACCAAAGTTGCTGGCATCACTGTACACAGCATGCACACAATATGATAATACGATACACGGACATAAGACGTACATAAGACGATACACAGATAAGAAAGTATGTCATCAAAAGTATTAGAGCATTTTTAATTCTCATTGATTTCTTGAAAATGGTAAAATATAAACTTACACGTTACATTACATATTTTTGAAATCATAAAATTTAAGCAGATCTTAAATTTACTTGATGATAGCTTACTATGGTACTGATGATATTTTGTCATAAAATTTATTTCTCTTGGTAATTTTTCTAATGCTAATGAGCCTTCACATCAATGAGGTAAGGTTTGGTTAAGTTGTACAGGCCGCCAGTTTCATGCAACCAGCCCACTTGGGTTCTTTTGGTCCCGTTGTCTTGCCTGAGGGAGAAGTGCAAACTATGAGGCTTACACTTCCTCCGACGGTTCAGATCCAAACCAACCCGGAAGCCGGATAAAGGAATCTAGGTCATTCACTTGGCATTCCGATATATCTGCCAACCCGTGAAGCTTTGGTCCGCCTAGATAAAGCGCTCTCATAGAAAAAAGAGCCGGGCACCGACAGTGGAAGTTCTGAACCATTTTCTCCTCGTCCTCATTCCCGCAACTTCTACAGAAATCATTAAATGGAAGATTTAACGTCCTAGCACGTGTCCCTATCAGACAATGTCCCGTCAGAAGTGCTACCAAGGTATGCAACCTTTGACGGGGAAAACCCTTTAGGACCATAGTTCTTTTACAGTCATACGCAGGCCATGTTAGCCTTGCTACTCGGCAGGTGACCTCACCACACCATCTGTCCTGTGCAGTACCTACAAGTTGACGCTGTACTTGGCTCTTACAGCTGTTAAGCGGGATTCCTACCATCGTATCAATGTCTCATCGCTGTAGACGAGCCCCGGCTTTCGCCAGCTCATCCGTCACAATATTTCCGGTGCCTTTGTGTGCCGGTACCCAGAAAAGCTCCAGGCTTGAATGTCTCGCTATCTCATTAAGAGATATCCGGCATTCCTGAGCCAACCTGGACGTCGTATAGACA
Source organism: Thecocarcelia acutangulata (assembly GCA_914767995.1). Classification (NCBI taxonomy): domain Eukaryota; kingdom Metazoa; phylum Arthropoda; class Insecta; order Diptera; family Tachinidae; genus Thecocarcelia; species Thecocarcelia acutangulata. The sequence goes on along the minus strand of OU612097.1, from coordinate 95,332,397 downwards.
CCCACAAGCGCATTTAACGCAGCCTTACTATCAGTACAGATTCGGATATTCACCACATATACCCTATAGTACCTCAACCAGTTGGCTGCTCTCAAAATAGCTGTAATTTCAGCCTGCATTACGCTACACTCATCATATAGCTTAAAACTGATCCTCCGCTGATACTGGGGCATAAAGATACCACCACCAACTCCCATGTCCGACTTGGATCCATCTGTGAGTCTCTTTCTCTTACTAAATATATAATCTTTTTTCTCCCCTGCCCTATTCTTTTCATCCTGAGTGTTTATCAATAAAATATTATATTCATTTTGTGTTAAGTATCGTGTACTGCAAAAAATATGAAAAAAAAAAAATAATTCAATTTTAAAGGTGTTCGCTCAAAAGAGGTGTTGCTCGCATATTGACAGAGAATAATGTTTGTGATTTGTAATTTATTTTTGTTTTCTTTTCTTTGTAATCAATAAACATAAAGAAAAACAAAACCTTGAGTGCATGTTTGGGGGAAAGATAAAAGAAGCTATTAAAAAACTATTATTAATTTTGAAAACAATTAAGGGGATTTATAAAAATATTTTATAGGTTTTGTATAGTTGTATAAAGATAAAATTTTAATTACAAAAAGGAAAATGCTTTAAAAGGGGGTTTCCATTATAATAATAATAATAATATTAATACTCGTAGTAAAGTACAGGGTGAATCAAAATTACTCAAATAGTGTAAATTTGTTATAAAATTTTTACTAAAATGGTTTTTCGTTCTTTATTTCTCAATATTTTTATTTTATAATTTTTTTAACGATATAATTGTCCTAATAACACTTGTAGAATTGCATTGCAATTATTTTTGGGGAGCTCAAACGGCATCATATCAAAAATAATGTCCTTATGATAGCATACAAATCTTGTAGTGCTTCGAACAAAATAGTCAGTTCAAAGTATTTAGTAATTTATTTTTAATTTTAGTTTGGAATTAATCTAGTTTCTTCTTGACTGAAGTTGGACTCGAACTCACAACTAGGTTATCTCGTACAATCTAGTTTAATATTAATAAAAGGCAATGGCATCGTAGGCTTTCAGCTCAAAATAAGTATTTTATAAACGTAGTTTGGTAAAAAGTCTTAATACAATAATATTAGGTGTGCAACTTTGCTTCCACCGTTTTGCCTTTGATGTTTGTAGCGGTAAGTGATAGTCGAAATAAATATATTGTAGATGTCATACCTAAAGCGTAAGGGCCAAATAAATTACGCAAACATAGGCTTTCCGCTTGCATCTAAACCAGAAAGCCCAAGCCCTATGCGCTTGGTGCTCAATTGTAAAAGCGCTTAGCTATAGAGCTTTAAAAGGAAAGGTTTTTTAAGGAACTTAATTATATGTGTAATATTTTCATTTGTGAGTTTGCAAACAAGTTGCAAAGGATTTTTGTTGTGCAGTATTGTTGGTCCTGAGGTATGAATTTTGGGGCATTCCGTTAAAAAGTGGTAAAAGTTGGTTGGGTAGTATATATTACAAATAGAGAAATGTGTTGTATGAGCATAGCCTTGTGGTCTAATCAGTTTAGCGGCTGTTGGTCTGATGTAAAAAAAATCGATAGGTTGTAACGAATTATTTATCACTCTGTACTAAACAAAACTTTAAGAACAGCTTACTTACAAATGTCATACCACCCGGGGAATAGATTTTGCCTTGGCGTATTCCTAACTTAGGCGCTCTGTTTTCCGGGGAAAAGAGGGGAAGGGGTCCCTCGTTTGGTGCGGGAAACAAAACTCTAGGAAGCCACATGACTTATGTTGTGTTGGCTTCCGACACCCTTACCAAGGGTATAAATTGGCAGAACGGGGATCGGCATGGCCCCCGGGAAGTTCTGCTTGCGGTTCGACCCGGGCTGATCATGGTTGAGGTGCCTACCTTGGCTGAAACGTTCTGGCTGTCGTTGAAACCTAAAACGCAGGAAGGGAGTCTTAGTATCCTTGATAATTGTTTGGAGATGGCTTTTTTCGAGGGTTAACAATCTCCCGACGATCTGTTGCCTATACAACAGATACGTGTACTGTAAGGAACCAGTGGTAATGATTGACGGGTGAGTTGGTTTAAGGGCTGATGCTCTTATGGGCTTCGGCCTACCAAGTCATTAAGACTTGTCCTATATTGATTGCTGGGAAATTGCATACATGAGGGATTAGAAGGCCCGAACTCCTCAACAAGAAGTTGTTCATATGACCGCAATCATATGACAAGAATTGCTACCTGTGTGAGCCTAGCAAGCCACGGTGGTGAATCGTGAAAAATTCACTTCGTGGAATTGGTCCACCATCAGGTTAGGCCGTCCAGGCAGGTACTGATGTAAATCATTTTCACATTTACAAATGTCATATTTTTTCATGCTTTTATATTAAGACTTATGACTATATGACAACCTAAATTATGCCAGCTAACAATAATTATATTTTTTTATGCTATTATTTTAAGATATAAATTTATGAGCATTCTTTGAAGACCGTAATAACATATTTGGGGGATTTAATTGACATCCTAATATTTTATGACAGCATTAACATCTTGTTGGGCTTTGAACAAAAAAGTCATAAACTCTGTTTTTTGATTTGTGATAACTAAATCGTAAACATCTTAGCGGTTTCATATATAAAATAGTGCTTTAAATTATGACAGCATGCTTTAAGTATGATGTTATTTTAAGACTTATGACTTTATGACCAGCCTTTGACTACCGTAATTGTGTATTGTATTAAAAAAAATCTAAAGTTATATCTTATAAACTACTCAAACCTCTTCGCTAAGTTTGGTAGATTACTTATATAAAAATATGCTACTGAGCAAGAACAGAGTATAAGGTTCGTTCCAGGCCAGGTGAGGCAATTGAAGTTTAAAGACTATTTGGTAAGCCAGACTGACTAATTAAAATAACAATTTTAATGTAGATTAAAAAACGTGTAAGCTATATGATATAAAGAAATCGAACCTCTTCGTTAATGTTGGGAGACCCCGTATAGCAGAGTATTAGGTTCGTTCGCGACCAGATGAGTAAATTTAAGTTTAAAGAATATTTATTTTGCCAGACTGTTTCGGTTTCGTATTAAATAAAATAATTATAGTTATTTTAATGAAGAAAATTATTATATGGCAATTTTCTTGTCTGTACTTTTTGTCTGTAAGTTAAGCAAATTATGTTGATTACATTTTTATTTTACAGCAGACACTTTGAATTTCATTCAAATAATTATACATGTACGATTATATGCACTTACGTGTATCTTGTTTACACATAAAATATTTTCATGAATAAATATGAATTCACACAATTTTCTCATCATGACTCCACATACTATTGTAACAAATCACTTTTCTAAACTTTGCAGGTGTTTTAATTACCTGTTGGCATTTATAAACCCTTAGGAATTTTTCAATTATGTTTGTTCTCTTTTTCATAATCTTCTTGTATGCAAATATTTATTTTCGCTCCCCCTGGTCAAATCCCCTGCAATAGTTTTAATTTTCTGAGGTTTATTACTTGTGTACTTCTTTCACAGGGAATTGGAAATAATCGTTGATATTTTGTGCAGCAACTAGAAAATTTGATTTGATTTTTTTTTTCTCTTTAAAAAAAAAAAAACTTAAAAATGATATAACTGAGAATTATCAGAAAAGTGAATTTATTTTATATGGAATTTATTTTCAATTCACTTCTATTTGCCGGGCATGTTTGGCTCTTACAACTCTAGCTAGCAGTTATAAAAGTCATTGTGGCTTAAACCGCTGATGAGGTTGATATTGATGACGATGAAAGGAATTTATTAGTTTCTTATACTATTAACACTTGAATGATTTTGAAGGTCAATTAATTCTCTTGTGGTTCTTTTTGTTAGCAGTCAGCAACTAAAGAGTTTAACATTTACAATTGTACGAACAACATGAATTAAAAAACACAACCATCTCAGCACTTGTTACAACATCTAGACTAGATAATGTTCTTGCTTTTCTTTTCTTTTTTTGTATTTGCTCATATAAATTGGACAAAGCAGCGACAATGGCTGAAGTCAAATTTACAATTGCTGATAAAATGGAGTACAGAGAAACACAGGGAACAGGAATAGCACACATCGATTTTGGAGAAGTTACACAAACATGAGTCATTTCTCTTTAAATTTTGTGTATTTGAGTATTAAACCCTTAATCAAATGAGGCTGACAGAATGTGTTATGGACTTACACAAACAACTGCCATGACGGGGTTATATGATGATGGACCAACCCCATGGGGTGAATTATGCACTCCTGTCTGCCTGGCTCCCGCTCACACAGGTCACAACTTTTGTCATAAGCATGAAACCAAATGGACAAATCTCTTGCTGAACAGCTTGGGCATTCTAGTTCCTTCTGTATATAATTTCTCAGATGATCAATGGAAGACAAGGCTTAACGAGTTGGTAAGCCAAATCCCATTGTGAGTTTCAGCCCTTAACCAACTCACCCGCACAGAATGTGTCATGGACTTACACAAGTATCTGCCATGACGGACTTATCTGACGATGGACCAACTCCTCGGGCCGATTTATGCACTCCCGTGTGGCTGGCTCACGCTCACAAAGGTAACAACTTTTGCCATAAGCATGTAATCAAGAGAGTAAATCTCTTGCTGAAGAGCTTGGGTATTATAATGCGTCCGGTATTTAATTTCCCACATAGTCAATGGAAGACGAGGCTTAACGAGTTGGTAAGCCGAAGCCCATTAAGAGCTTAACCAACCTTAACCAACTCACCCGCTTAACCACCAATTCTAGTCTCTTACATTACAGCCACGACAGTCGTGAAATTTATTTACATCAGCCCCTACTATTATGGCCTAATCTGATGATGGACTAACTACACGGGGTGAATTATGCACGATTTAGCTGCGGCCCTGTGCACAAGTGTCAACTTTTTGCTATAAGTTTGCAGCCATATTACTTAAGAGTTCTAGCCTTCTAATCACTCCTGTCTGCAATTTACTATTAGTCAATGGAAGACAAGGTTCAATGAGTTGGTAGGCCGAGGTCCATTTAGAGCATCAGCCCATAGCCAACTCACCCGTCTAACCATCCCTCCTGGTTTTTTCTGTACAGCTATCTGATGTAATACAACAGCACTTCAGAGGGTTGTTAGCCACCGTAAACCGGCATTTCACCATTATTATTAGGGAAACTAATTCCCTTTTCTGCGATTTTAAGTTCAAACCCCAGCCAGAACGTTTCAGCCAAGCCAGGCACCTCAATCATGATCAGCACCGAGAGATCTGCAAGGCAGAATCTCCCGGGGGCTTTACTGATCCCCGTTCTGCCAATTTTAATCCTTGGCACGGGTTTCGGAAGTCCAACGCAGCATAAGTCAAGCAGCTTCCTAGAGTTTTGTTTGCTACAACAAACGAGGGACTCCTTCACCTTTATGCCCCCGAAAACAGAGTGCCCTGGTTTAATATACGCCAAGGTAAAATCTGTTTTCCAGGGGCAGGTATTACAGCCTCGGGCGAAAACTGGCATTAACCATAGTTATCAGGTGATTTTAGGTTTAAACCACAGCCGGATCGTTTCAGTCAAGATAAATACCTCAACAACGATTAGCACCGAGATGATATGCAAACAGAACCTCCCCAGGGCCTTGCCGATCCTCGTTCTTCCAATTTTAACTGCTGAGGGTTTTGGATATCCAATACAACAGAAAGCCATGCGGATTCGTAGAGTTTTAGTTGGTACAGCAAACAAAAACTCAAACTCCTCTATGCCCTAGAAAGTAGAGTATCATGGTTAGGCATACACCTATGCAAAATCTGCTGTCCTGGAAGGTTGTTGAAATTTTTTTTCATATGGCTATAAACATATGAGAGAAAGTTGCCTTGCCAACAACATTCGATTGCTCATAAGCAGTGAACTAGTTCATACCGCGAAATTGGTGCAGCGTCAGCCATAATGGCCATGGTTGGCTCATGAATCGAGAACTAGTTCATACCGTGGCATTGGTGGAGCGTCAGCCATGGTTGGCTCATGAACTGTGAACTAGTTAATACCGTGAAATTGGTGCAGCGTTAGCCATGATGGTCATAGTTGGCCATGATGGCAGATGCTGAAGCCAACGAATTACACATATCTGCCTGGGTCAGTGTATAGCGCAAGCAGATATGATGTTTTATAGAAAAATAGATCCTCATCCACAAATGGCGAAATATGTCTTCTAAACTTAATTTGTTCTAGTTCATTTTTCCAAACTCGATTATCATCCTGCAGTTTTGCTCTCCACTGTTACTATTTCCTTACAATTGTTACGTTTTTATAAAGAAAACATCTAAAAGTTTTTTTTTAAGGACATCTAAGAAGAATAAAATTAAAGCTGAAAGTGAAAACCCCGCGAGAATTCAAAATAAAAGGTGGCTAAGTTGGCTACAAAGAATATAAAAACCTAAAAAAAATAAGGAATTAAATAAACAAGAACAAGAAGTTGTAGTTGATGATGTTGCAACGATGCCGATGTTACTTCTGCCGATGATGCTGATGACGAGGTTTAAGAATAGACAATACGCTTGTTGTTTTATTCATTAAGCCAAAGAAGAGGCCGCATTTAAAATTGCTGGTGCGTTTCATTTTTAAGGATGTTCAGTAAAAACAAAAAAACAAAAAAAAAATAAAAGAAATCAAAACAAGAACACTATGGGTAGGATTTTATATGTATCTGCTTTTTTATCTGTTTTTGGTGCTCAGTTCGTTGTTCATTGTCGTATCTAGCTTTAAATGTGTTCATATATATCAGTATCTGTACAATTATATGAACATGTATGTACTCGTATAATTATATACATATGTATATTTTTGTATTTGATGTTATTGTTGGTGCTGCGGTTACATTATTTTTTATTTAACTTTTATAATGCACATGAGTTGACATATGCTATATTGGATTTGTATTGACATGTACGCGTACTCATACTGAGCATGCCTAACTCACGCACATTCCACTTATACTCGCACATACTTCGTACTTATTTATGTGAAGAACAACAACGCAGCGAATACTAGATATTTGTAAATTTACTTGTTAAAATCATACACATGAATATGATTTGAAACGAGGGCAATTGAAAAAGTTTCCTTAAAGCAAAATAATTTTATATATTCCTACCTGGCTCAGATATCGTCCAGCCCAAGTTATTTACATGTATACTATAATATCGGGTGGTTAAATTTCAAGGGCCGATGTTGAATGTGAACCACACCTAAACGCCAAGTATTTTTCCGAATTTTATTTCACATTTCTCTATTTCCACCCATGACTATTAACAATAAAGTAATACCTCAACACAGTGAAGTCAAATACCGCGGTATTCATCTTGACCGTAGACTAACATGGAAGTCGCACATGGAGGCAAAAGTAACGCAGATGAAATTGAAAGCAGTGCAAACTAACTGGCTACTAGGCAGAAATTTGACCTTGAAGCTTGATTGTAAACTTTTGCTGCACAACTCGATTCTAAAGCCAATATGGTGCTATGGGAATCAATTATGGGGCACAGCCTTGGCATCCTACATTAAACAAATTCAAAGAAGTCAAAATAGAATTCTCCGTAGAATTACAAATGCTCCATTGTACGTTAAAAACTCACGAATCCACGCAAATCTGAGCGTAACTTTTGTGAAATCTGAATTTGTGAAGTACGCGACAAGATATATTAACAAACTTGAATTCCATCCAAATCCTCTTGCAGTTAATATTCTTAACTTTGGTGGTCATACCCGTCTGAGAAGGAGGGATACTTTGGCTACCATTAGAGCTCTAAACAGATGACTGAATTCTGAAATAATATTCGCATAAAAATAAATTTTTGTCCAGCACTGGCAGGACTTTAATCACAATTTTTTTTTTTAGTATTAAGAATTGAATACTTATTGTCATTACATTTCTTATGTAGATTCAATAAATAAAATAATAAAGTTAAATAAAAAAAAAAAAAAATTCTCTATTTCAGACTTACTCAATTTGAACCATGGAAAGATACACAATCCCACACCGTGTTAAAGTTATCCAGACTTATTATGAAAATGATGATTAATTTTCGAAGAAAATCATCTTCAGTGATGAGGCACATTTTCACCTCAGTGGATTCGTCAATAAACAGAATTGCCGCATTTGGACGAATGAGAATCCAAGAGTGACTATCGAAAGACCAATGCACCCACAAAGAGTGACTGTTTGGTGCGGTTTATGTGCTGGCGGCATCATCGGGCTGTATTTTTTCCAAAATGAGGCCGGTCAGGCAGTTACTGTGAATGGTGTTCGCTATCGTGAGATGATAACGAACTTTTTATGGCCCGAATTGGAAGATATGGATGTAGACGATATGTGGTTTCAGCAGGACGATGCCACTTGCCACACAGCTAACGAAACAATTGCTCTTTTGCGCAACAAATTCAATGGCCGTGTTATCTCACGTAATGGCGATGTCAATTGGCCGCCAAGATCATGTGATTTGACACCGTTGGACTTTTTTCTTTGGGGTTATTTGAAAGAATAGGTGTACGTCGATAAGCCAGCAACAATTCAACAGCTAAAGGATGAGATAATTCGGCACATTAACGGCATAGAACCTCCATTATGCCTCAGGGTCATCGAAAATTTGGACCATCGGATGGAGGTGTGCCGCCGTGGTCGCGGCGCCCATTTGGCCAATATTTTGTTCCATACGTAATTCAATAATTTCCTAAATATGTAAATCATTAATGAGTGAACTTTTTTAGTTATATATATATGTACGAGATTAACTAGTTGTGAGTTCGAGTCCAACTTCAGTCAAGAAGAAGGATTATTTTTAATTATAACAATAATTGCCGTGAAACACTAGGACCAAAGAAGAACAGAAAAATAATTGAATACCATTAGCTGGGGGACAACTAGCTGTTTCGTAGTCACTACACTACTCATCAGCACCTACTGGGATTCGAACTTGGGATCATGTGAACATGATGTATTTTTAATACGGCCGCTTTAACCACTTCAGCCACCGAGCTCTTTATGTATGATGAGTAGTGTAGCGACTACGAAACAGCTAGTTGTCCCCCAGCTAATGGTATTCAATTATTTTTCTGTTCTTCTTTGGTCTTATTGTTTTAAGCAATTATTGTTATAATTAAAAATAATCCTTCTTCTTGAGTGAAGTTGGACTCGTACTCACAACTAGTTAATCTCGTACATTTCCTAAATAGTTTGTGTTTTATTCAAAATCAACATCGGCCCTTGAAATTTAACCACCCTTTAGTATGGTTACTTAAACAATTTTTTTTTACAAAACTATAGTGAAGTATATTAATTATATATTAGAACCAACCATACAAATCAACAATAATATGTTGCCTTTAGAATACTGTCATGCCAGCTATATATTTTTTTTCTGCGTATATTGCAGTTTAATAATTTTTGTAATTTTTATCTGTTAGCAAATATTAGTATATAAAATTATTAGGAGGGCTTCACTTGAATAAAGGAAATAATTTGCTGCTTATAATTTTGTGTTCGGTAACGCCACCTCTGACAAAATATCTGTCAAGAAAACGGTATCAAGGAGACCTCAATAATTATGATTTGTTGCAAAACTCAATAAAAATTTTATTCAATCTCCTTTGCACTAACAACATTTTCAGACCTCCATCGTCTGCCTTTCAGAGTATTAACTATTGTGTAGCAGCAATGCTTATTGCCATAAACATCTTCTTGAGAGTTACACGTACAACATTACACAAGACAAGCAGGAATAAAAAAACAAAACAAAAAAACAAAAAAGAGAAGAGAAGACTTAAACTTGAAACATGTGTATGGTATGAGTATGACTGTGGTAGATATTGCATGCATTTTCACATTTAATTAAGCTGATTTTTTGTTTTTGCTCTTATTCTTATATTATTTTGCAACTTCTTAATATTGTTGCTATTTATTATTGCTTTTGTTTAGTAGTATTTATGTTGCTTTTAGATATCTGAGCGTTCACATTCTTCGTTGCGTTTCTTCTGTATGTTGTTGTCCATAAATGGTGACTTGTAGGCGCTTTTTAAATCGGGTTTTGAGATAATTTTTTTTTCCTTCTTGGTTCTTTTTTTTGTTTTGTTTTCTTGTATCATCAAGTGATTTAATTTTTGCTTGTAGTTTTCGAGTAATTGTTGAATCAACGATAAAATATGTTGAAATCACATATTTAAAATATATTATGTTTAAAATCAAAACATTTATAAAATTTTTATTTTTTCCCTGTCATTTGCAAATTATGATGTTGGGAAATTAAGTTTTTTAAGAAACAGCAATTGTTTGAAATGAAAGGAATAATTTATTAATGAATTGATATTTCATATAATTTTTTTTAAGCATATTTTATTTATTGAATCTTCTAAATGAACTACCAATTTCTACCAATTCCTGTTGCCTTGATCAAGTAATGCCACCCATTCTGCATCTTTGAAAATCTTTTCTCTTTGTTATAGTGGTCATAGTGGTTTTTGGCATAAAAAACACCTTTCATGAAGCGCTGAAATCACTTCTGGCACACTCTTTCCTAAAAGTGACCTTTTTATAGGTATTTGAGAGCACTCGCTGAGCCTCGGCCGCAGATTTCTTCACATTTAAACAGAAAATTAAAACCTCTCTCAAATGACAGGAATTCGGCTCGTAAGCTGACATGCTTAACCGAGAATAACTGAATGATGCACACACATATTGAATAATGCTTCAATGGCATTATATATAGGTTACGTTAGGCAGGAAGGCCGCTGGATTCCCTGATGTAACTTGGGCTCTCCAGTTCACTTGTGTCCTGAAATCGTTCCCTTTGAGATTACCTGAAATGTGGATGTGTAGGGGATATAGTGGGAGTGGCGAAAATGTGGGAAACCACTTAGTGTGACCTTACATGCTGTTGTACTAGCCACTCGCTGCTCCTTGTGAAAATGGCTAGCGCGGTCGGATTGACCGAGGCCAGACATGGTAGGTTGTTGAAGCTCTGCTCCTCTTCCTCGTCTTGGCAACTTCTGCAGACGTTGTTGTAGGATAAGCCTAGTCTCCTGCCATTGTTCGTTATGTTAACAAATACCTAAGCTTTTTATATGACATCTACATCCCCTGGGGAACAGGTTGTGCTTTGGCTTATTCCTAACTTGGGCACTCTGTTTTTCGGGTAAAGATGAGAAGGGGTACCTCGTTTGGTGCGGTAAACAAAATTCTAGGAAGCCGCATGACTTATGTTGTGTTGGCTTCCGAAATCCTTACCAAGGGTATAAATTGGTAGAATGGGGATCAGCATTGCCGCCGGGTAGTTTTTTTTTTTTTTTTTTTTTTTTTTTTTTATATTGGACCAGTACTCAGGGGATGAACCCTACATATGGAGTGCATTGTACCAGAACTAGAAAATAGGTTGTGAAGAGGGGGAAAGAGGGAGTAGTGTTTGTGAACATTTGACTTGAACCTTCCAACGTTATAACAGACAGGAAACACGTCTGCAGTCAAATTATTCCACAGACGAAGCGTTCGGCTGAAAAACGAATTCTCTCTGTAATGCGTAGTGCGATTCTCCGGGCGATCGACCACAAATGGATGAGCTCTGGACGATGAGCGCGTGCTACGCAAAAATGTGCGAGTTTCGGGAACAAGATCCCTAATCTCGTCCGAGCAAAATCCATTGTAGTAACGATAGAACAGAGTAACGCACCCCACACTGCATCGATGCTCCAGTGAGTCAATAGAGTTGGATACCCTACTGTCACCGATGAGCTTCTTCGCCCTCTCCTGCACACGGTCGAGTAACCCTAAAATAGACTTTGAGGCACCGGCCTAAACATGAGAGTTGTATTCCATTTTCGGTCGGATGTAGGTGGTATAAATAATAAGGAGATCGGATGGAGTGAAGTACATCTTACACCGTTTCAAAAAACCAAGACACTTGAATGCTTCTTTGCGGTTCGACTCGGGCTGATCATGGTTGAGGTGCCTACTTGCAACGTTCTGGCTGTGGTTGAAACCTTAAACGCAGGAAGGGAGTGTTAGTATTCTTGCTGAGTGTGTGGTGTGTGGCTTTTTTCGAGGACTAACAATCTCCCGAGGATCTATGGCCTATACAACAGATGCCTGTACTGTATGGAACCAGTGGTGATGGTTGACGGGTGAGTTGGTTTAAGGGCTGATGCTCTTAGTGGGCTTCGGCCAACCAACTCATTAAGCCTTGTCTTGCATTGATTGCTGGGAAATTGCCTACAGGAGGAATTAGAAGGCCCGAACTCCCCAACAAGAAAATGCTCATATGGCTACAAACATATGGCATAAATTGCTACCTGTGTGAGCCTAATCAGCCACACGGGGGCGCTGGTGAATCGTGAATAATTCACTCCGTGCAGCTAGTCCATCATCAGATAAGGCCGCAAGGCAGGAGCTAATGTAAATCTTCTTCACAACTGTATGACATCTACAATATATTTATTTCGATTAGCTACTGCCATCTATTGTGAAACGTCAGCAGCACAGTTTTACACCTAATAATTTTATACAAAAATTGATTAGATCACCATTAACTTTCATTAACGCTTTCTAATAAACAAATACCCACACACAAGCTTAATTATATATTTTATCGTTTAAACAAAACAACTGCGTATTCCCCTAATGAATTTTATTTAATCATGAAGTAATTTTCGTTTTATTTTTTTTAATTATTTTTTTTTATTATTTTTTATTTTTTTGTTGTTTGCCTTTATTTAAACACTCAATAAAATGCAAGAATTTAACACTCTTATTATTTCCAGGAAGACACACATACGGCTGCAGCAATTGTTTTAATAAAACCATCATAATAAAAAGGATTTAATTTCTTTTATTACTTATTTATTTTATGTTTGACTGTGGTAAGCTGCCACATCAAAAACAAAAGCTAAAACTAAAATAAAACATCATGTTGTTTCTTTTCCATTATTTTGTATTGTAGTCTTATTGTTCTTTTATATTTATACTTTACTTTATAAATATTCATTTGACTGTCATTTAAACAAATAAAGAATCCACAAATGTCAGCTACTTTTCAACTTCTACACATGTCATTAACTAACTGCCAGTAAAATATACTATGAAAAACCAAAAACAGCAACAAAAAAAAAAAGATATTCCAATGGCAACAGCCACAGCAATACCGAGTGGCATGAAGTGGAGGCAGCCAGTCGTCATGTAGCCAACTTGGCTGCATGTAAAGTACGAGTATGAAAAAGAAACAACATTCAAAAAATAAAAATAATACAAACCAAACACACACACACACAGCCACACACACACACACACACACACACACACACACGTACATACGTTGGCCTTAAAAATAATGACAAGTAAAATGCTTAAAAGAAGTTGCAAGAAATATATTTTTTATTTATTTATTTGTTTGTTTGCTTGTTTGTTGTGCAACAACAATAATGAAAACAAAAATTTACTTTTGCCAAAGTGTAATAAGCCAAGTAACAAAACCACCAAAACAAAAATAACTTTTCTTGCTGTTGTTGCAAGTATACATTACTTGTTGGTGGTCTGCTCCATAGACGAATGAACTTGAATATTATTTTTCTTTTTGCGTTTAACCACAAACAAACAAACAAACAAATGAAATACACCAGATAGACAGACAGTCAAACAAACAAAGCAAATGAAATCTACAATTCAGACGTTGAGACGAACGTAACGAACGACAGGCCAACAGACGGACAGACAGACAGACAGACTGGCGGACGACTCGTAAATGTTGTTTAGTGATAAAAAAGATAAACAGATTTAAAATAAATTAAAAGGCAAAAAAAAAAAAACAAAACACCAGAAAAAAAAGTTGCATTTAAAAGAAAATATGGAAAATATAGAATCCTTTTAAATGTGTGATTTTTCCAGTGAAAGGGCCAATGTCGTCAAAACACGCAGCGTTTACTAGTAACATATGCGTCAGACTTCAATGCTTAACTGATAAACAAATAGCAGCTTATTATTTAGTTTTCTCAGGCAAATTTTCTGCCAGTCTATAGCATTTAATTTATTACTTGGCTAATTGAAAAGAGACGCATTTAATGTACATATCGTTAGGCTAATGTAAAAAAGCCTTAACTAACTTTGGGCTGCATTTCTTTCAGATTAAATGCGGCCATGATGTTACCATGAGAGGATAATTAACTTTTTATGGCCCGAATTGGAAGATGTAAATGTCGCCAATATGTGGTGTAAACAGAATGGTACCACTTGCCACACAGCTAACGAAACAATGGCGCTTTTGCGCGACAAATTCAATGGCCGTGTTATGTCATATGGTAGCGATGTCAATTGGCCGCCAAGATCATGTGATTTGACACCGTTGGTATTCTTTCTTTAAGATCATTTGAAAGAAAAAGTGTACGTTGATAGATCGGCAGCAATTCAAGAGCTAAAGGATGAGGTAATACGGCTACCTCAATTATGCCTCAGCATCATTGAAAATTTGGACCATCAGATAAAGGTGTGCCGCCGAGGTCGTGCCGGCCAATTGGCCAATATTTTATTTCATACATAATTGCATCCTACCAATATTATCACAATGAAAAGAAATGACAATAATTCCTGAATAGTTTGTGTTGTATTCCAAATCGACATCGGCCCTTAAAATTTAACCCCCCTTTACATGCACAAATACAACATAATGCAACAGAGGACATAATATTGACGGCAGAATGGCATCAAAAGTATTATTAGAATATTTTTATTTTTAATTCTCATTGTTTTCTTTAAAATAGCAGAGAATAAAGTTAAATGTTTGGATATATATGTAAAGTCTTTAAATTCGATCGAAATTTTATTTCAACCCATTGACACTACTTAGTAGCTTGCAGTTAGCCATCATGTACGTAAAATTTTTTGAATCCCGATTATAGTTGGATTATTGGGAGTGGCGAAGTTTACTCCAATATTGAATGATGTAGGATAAATCCCTAATCATCTATTAGGCTTTCGGGCTAAACACAGCACAATAGAACAAATGCACAGAGTAATTAATGCCAGAAGAAAGACTTTTGAGGGCGAAAAGTATTGTTCAGCTTTAAAGTTGAACTTGTCTGGACAGCTATTTTTGTGGCCGTAAATTTGTTATCAGAGCAGGTGATTTTTTTCAACCCCTCACAGGCGGTTGAAGTAGTTGTTTCCTAAGGTAGCATTCTAGGACCTATTTTATATTTGATTTACGCTGCTGACATGCCTACCATGCAGATGACACAGCATTCTGCAGCGTACATGAAAACCATCAAGTAGCTTTCCGGAATTTGCAATAATATGTTTCAATATTAGAGAAATATTTGCAAATAATTCGTTCAGCTCAAGGTCCTTTTTGTTTTTTTTTTTTTTTTTAATCTTTAATGTATTTTTCAATATTTCGTCTTCCTATGGAAGACTTCTTCAGGAAAATTTGTTTTTTTTTGTGCAAATTCAATAGAAAATTTGAATTAAATTTACACACAAAAAAATAAATTTTTTCTGAAGAAGTCTTCCAAAGAAAGATGAAATATTGAAAAATACATTAAAGATTTTTTGAAAAAACAAAAAGGACCTTGAGCTGAACGAATTATTTGCAAATGTTGAATTAAATAAAGGTCAAAGCAAATAGGATCAAGAATTCAAATTTTTCAATATTAAATATTCAATAATGATTAAAGCTTTGGAAAGTCAAAGTTAATGAACAAAAATGTACTCATGTTACATTCACACACCGAAAAAAAAATATGTTCTATCCAAATCAACAACCCACCTATTCCGCAGCAAAAGGAAGTCAAGTACCTTCGTATACAACTCGACTGTAGGCTTACGTGGAAGTCTAACATTGAAAGTCTCTCAGTTGAAATTAAAAGCAGCGCATTTAAATTGGCTTATGGGCGAAAATTCTCCATTGAATTATATTGTATTTGTAACTATGCAGTTGCAAATAAATTTGCAAAGTATAGGATGCACAGCATGGGCGGAGTAACGCAGACCTTATGCCCACGATGGTATTAACAGTGTTTTTTTTTTTTTGCGTCGCTGTGACTAACTGTACCGACCTATGCCTTCGCATAGTAAGTTACCGCGTGCACACAAAGACAAAGCAGTGTGATATATGGTTGCCACAACGTTACTATATATTCTATAACATTGGGTATTACTGTTGAAAACAGCATATTATCAGTTTAATTATAGTTTGTTCTTCTATAAATATGTTACTGTTTGCATTTTTATAATTCTATTTTTACCATCTATAAATTTTAAGATATGGTTGCATACAACAATAGCAATTGTGAAACAATTTTGAAAAGAATAGCTTTTATCATACCCAATACTAAACTATTTGTTTTTCTGATGTGTATGATATGATAATTCATATTAGGCAACCAAAGTAAGTTTACAAAGCGAATTTACTATTGTCATCGTTAGCAATATTTTCCGTCAACTCACTGACATATAATTTTCTTTCAGTTCGATTTTTTCTTTGGAAATAAAAAGAGTTTGTTTTTTATTTTTGATTTTAAAAATATTTAAATAAATTTGTCCAGCATTATTTACACCAGAGCAAAAACGGGAAATTCCGGAAAATAAAAGTCTTGTGTATTCGCGAATATATAGAGGTAAGTGTGTTTAATATTAAGATGTAAACATATGTACGGTAATATGCAACCATATTACTATGGTTATGTATCATTTTTGAAATTGTAACTGCAGACGCAATTCAATAAAGATTTCTGTTTTCTTTCAGCAGATGGATATTTTAACATCAAATCAGAAATTTGTTCATTAACTCCATGCAAACCGACTATTTGTTTTTTCTAATTTATATTATACATATTATTAAAATACATATGTTATAAGCTGCCTTTTTGTGTAATTAATTATTATATGTACATATGTATATATTTGTGCTAATTATAATAAAAATATTGTTCTATTACAATAAAGCTATCTCTGATATTAGTATGATTATTTTATGAATGTAGTACTCGTAATGTTACATATGATAAAAACCATGAATGGTCAGAATAGTAATATGGTTGAGTGTAACAATTATTTAAAAACTTTAATTAATACTATGGTTACTTATTATTATAACAATGTTGAACTAAAATATAGTATAGTTACTTATATTATTTTTTGCAACACTATGGTGAACTTCAATGGCGTTTTAGATATTGTAGAACAATATAATATTATCAGATACAACCATATTATTAACAATAGTATGTTGCCCTTAGAATATTGTTGTATCAACCATATATTTTTTTCTACGTGTGGTTAACAACGAAATACCTCAAAAACTTTAAACTAATACCGCTGCTTGAGGTAGACAGTTAACCAATGAGAGTGAGACGTAAAACTCTCGAAGGCCAAACAACAAGCCTGACCGCTCTTAGGAAATAATTACGATGACGCGAGAGCTGATCCCCAGCCCAGAGCTGTTTTACGACTGTTCTACATTGAAGTTAGATTGCAAACTTTTGTTATACTATGCAATTCTAATGCCTATATTGTGCTATGGAATTCAATTATGGGGAACTGCCTCAACATCTAACATTGAAAAAATTCAAAGGCAACAAAATCAAATTCTTCGTACGATTGCTGCAGCTCCATGGTACGTAGAAAGCTCTTGAATTCATAAGGATCTGTGTGTTCCACGAGTAAAATTTGAATTTTCAGATTATGTGGGAAGGTATATCAGCAATTTGGAACTTCACTCACACCCTCTTGCACGAAACATACTTAATTTTAGCGGTCACACTCGACTGAGAAGAAGGGATACCCTTGCCACCACCAGAGCGTTAAATAGGTGATTTCACCGATATAATTGGCGCAAAATAAAAATAGCATTGGCTGGACTTAGTTAATTTTTTTGTATTTAGTATTAAAATTTGAATACTTAGTATTAGTTTAAATTGTGAAGATTCAATAAATAAATAAAAGCTAAAAAAAAATCATAGAAGTTATGGTGTGTTTGTATGTATGTATATTTATTATATGTTTTCAATAATAAGGGTGGAAGTGTTAATGTTATATGGCTTTTAATTTTAACAACAACGGTTTTAGTGTTGATAGAGATATTATGACTTTTACCATATATATGGTTATATGGTACATTTTAGTTATTGGCAGACTTAGTTTTATAAATTTCACATTGCAACCATATTATATGGTTGTGTTCAATCATATAATTCAACAATACTATTTGCCCTTAAAATAATACCATATCTACTTTAAATTTTCTTCTACGTGCAGATAATGTTGTCGAAGAGCTCACCTCAACATTAGTTCTAGCTGTAGATCATTCAAAGCGCATTTAAATATAAGCTTATGTCATGTAAATATATTTTTATTTCAGAAATAAAAAAGCCGTCATTGAAAAGAAGAAATGCAAAAGAGAATAGGAACTATATTCAGAACCTTTCAAACACCAAACATACAAATTTCTCTGTCTGGAAAGAAGAAAAAAAGACAAAGACGCCTGTCGAAGCGCAAAGTTCTCTAAAGAAAGTGGATAGTAACTAGATACGTAGTTCCGAAGAAAAGTCTTAATTATTTGTTGGGCACTTGAGCACTGTGCACTCAAGAAATAACAAATTGCTTGCAACAATACAATAATGCCATAGCAAATAGCTCGGAAATGTTTTCTACAAGCATAGACGATGTTCAGTCAACACCAGTAACACCACTGATTATAAAAAAAAACTTCGAATTACTAGTGTTGACTATGATTTTCAATGCAATATTAAAATAGGGCATTTTTCCAAAAAGCTGGAAATTTTCTTAAATCATTATCATCCCTAAAGGCCTCATTAGTTTTCACTTTCTGTTGCCGCTCTGTGACGTTCATTTCTGTAGCAAATATTTTACAATTACATTTTCCGTGAAAATATTCAGCTGTTTTCTACAGTAGAGCATAAATGAAAGAAACACATTGGAATGCAGAATAAAATATGTACATAAATATTATCTTGTGTGAAAAAAGGAACAAATTAATAATTGAAAAATGGTGATCAAACAGTCCAATTCTATCTCACAACCTCCAGACTTTATGACACTTCCTATACAAAATATAATTTTTTCCTTGCTAAAATAATATTCTTTTGATCATTCATAGTTGCTTAGTTGATAAAAATGTTTTAACTTTTAAAAATCTTTAATTGAAACAAATTTTTTTAGTTTTTTACAAAAAAGCGTATATACATTTGAATAAAAATTTAATGTTTCCATACCTGAAAAAGGTAAAACATACACATGTCTGGCCGTCACTTAACGTTTAATTCTATTTTCAACAGATTAGTACGCAACAGAACAGAACGAAAAAGTAAAAACAAACCATTTACATATAGTTTATATTGAACAGAAACAAAACAGCTGATTCAGAGCGGAAGAGAACATAGAAACTAATTCTGCCATAAACGAAAACTTTGTACGATATAATTTTCTGGTATCCTTTTGTTTCCGGCAGGGTGACAGATACATATGAGTGTTGCAATTCATTGATACACTATACAATTATTTTTAAACTTCGTTTTGTTAGAGATATTCTCCCCGAAATAAAATAAAGATCACCCCGTGAAGTACCAGCCAGAACCAGTTTACTGCTGACCATATATAAAAATTTCAACAAAACGATAGATCATTGATAAAAATGAAACTATTTAGAGAATCATCTTTATAAAATTCATACATGTGAATTAAAGTTTTATGTTCATGAGCTTTTATTGAGAGCATGAAACGTTAATGAGTGATTTACTTACTTTCAGTCTGTTCGCCGATATCGCATGAAAATGTATGAGAAAGCAAGCTAGTCACTCACATTCGCATCAATTTTGTGCTTCTCTATTTCACTATTATTCGCTCGCATGTACCTATGTACTTTAATTGAATTTTGACACATCGTTCATATACTCGTAGAATAAAGTTAGACAAACCCAAATCAATTTTCTTTCGCGAATGAACTTATCCTTTCGATATCGGCGAACTGACTGTTTGTTTTTTATTTAGAAATTTGTTTTTAATTATTGTTTTAAAAAACCGATTATCCGGGGTTTACTTCAATTGTTAACCAAAATCAGGTGTTTATCAAATTGCCACTGTTTGAACTATTCGAAAATCGGTTGTAGAAAGAAGTCGCTTAATCCCATGGACCTTTGAGAACACTTATAGTTATAAACGCTTAGCTCATAATCACTAAACAAAATTGCCTAAGAAATTTTTTCTTGCCTAACTTTCCAATATTAAAAGACAATTTCTTTGCTGTTAAATTAAAAAAAAAATGTGCATTTCATTTTACAGAAAGAATAAAATAAAAATTAAAGAATAATAAATATTTCTTTTATATTTTATGCGCCATAAAAAACTCCAAATTAAAATGTTCTTTCAACTACGAACTTTCGGCAATGAATTTTATATGTTGTATACAGTCGTAGACAGACATAATTTTTAAACAACCATCGATAACAACTGCAACAACAGCAGCAACAAGAACAAAAAAAGAGCAAGAAAATACAAGAAAAATAAGAGGACAACAGCACAGATAAAACGACATAAACAATTGATTTAAACCATGGCTAAAGCAGCAGCCAAACAGCAACAACAACAGCATCAGCCTCAACATCAATATCAACAACAACAACAACAGCAACATGAGTAACAGCAGTTTTTTTTTGGCTTTTTTTAAACACCAACAGTGTTTGCTGAAATCACTAAAAGACAATCTTTAAAATCTTTTATTTCTGCTGGTTTTTAATGTTCTCTAAGAAATACTTAAAAATAACATGCCACAATATGTTTCTGTTTCTGATTCTGTTTCTGTGGCCTGTTGCATGGCCAGCAAGATTTTTTGTTTGTTTTTTGCTTTTAAAGAATTCCCTCTAGTAGCGTTTTAATTTTTCTTTTTTTTCACAAAGAGAAAATACTTTGTAAAGTTTGTTGCTATTGTCGTTTCAATATTTTGTTGTTTGCTTTCGTTTGTTGCTGTTGTTTGAGGCTGAAAAGACATTTGTCATGTCATTTGTAGCAACACATTTTTAAACACACAAAATGCCACAATGTTTAACAATAAGCAACATAATGTTTTTGCTTTTTATTTTCTCCTCTACTACTTCTTCGCAACTTCGTCGTCTCGTTTTCTGCTGGCAATGCGTGCAAAATGCGTTAAAATCTTTCTTTTCGCTTAGAAATTTTACTATAAAAATGAAAAATGTAGTTTTGTTTATGATGCACTAGTTGAACTCAGAGATTGATCCGGGCCAAAATGTTGGGAAAATAATCATTTTTGTCTTGAGAATAATCGATTTTATTACAGGTATTAGAATCACACACATAATTTCATGGCAAACTAACCTGCAAAAACATCAAAACTTTAATTGAAGAAGTTAAGAGGTGAAGAAGAACAGTTAAGCACTTGACATTTTAATTTAAATCTTTTTAGAACAACATTTGATTTAAAAAAAAAATAAAAAAAAAAATCTTGTGAAAAGTCGAATCAAGAAACTTAAAAGAAATTTTGCAAAAAAAATTGTTTTGTTTTAAAATAATGGGTGATTTTATAAGAAATATCGGAAATTAAAAAAAAAAAAACACATAAAATTCAGAAAAATGCATGAAATATTTATTTGGATCGATAGTTGGGTCGATATAATTTAATGTTTGAAGATTATTTCTTGCAAATATTGGCCGCGGCTGCGCCTCAAATGGTCCATCCGCTTAGTCCAATTTTAGCATACTCTTTCCAACATTTCGGCCGGTATCTCACGAATAATGTCGGCAATGTTGGCTTCCAGTGCGTCAATCGAAGCGGGCTTGTCGCTATAGACATTAGCCTTAACATAGCCCCACAAAAAATAGTCTAGAGGCGTTAAATCGCACGATCTGGGCGGCCAATTGACTGGTCCCAAGCGTGAAATAAACTGTTCACCGAACTCGCCTCGCAATTGGTCCATTGTTTCGCGTGCTGTGTGGCATTTGGCACCGTCTTGTTGAAACCACATGTCATGCAAGTCAAGCTCTTCCATTTTGGGCAAAAAAAAGTTTGTTATCATCGCACGGTAGCGCTCACCATTCACAGTAACGTTGTGATTCGCACCATCTTTGAAGAAATACGGCCCAATGATGCCGCCAGCCCATAATCCGCACCAAACGGTTGTTTTTTGTGGATGCATTGGTAGCTCTTGCAATGCTTCTGGCTGCTCTTCACTCCAAATACGGCAGTTTTGCTTGTTCATGTATCCATTCAACCAGAAATGAGCCTCGTCGCTGAACACCATTCTTCGATAAAAAAGTGGATCTTCATCTAACTTTTCAAGAGCCCTTTCACCAAAAATTTGGCGTTGTGGTAGGTCGTTTGGCTTTAATTCTTGCACCAGCTGTATCTTATAAGGCTTCACACCCAAATCCTTCCGCAAAATTTTCCACGTAGTGGAGTAACAGAGGCCCAATTGCTGCGAACGGCGCCGAATCGATTATTAATACAAAAAAAAAATTTTTTTTTTTAAATTATGTTTTCTATGCAAACAGACTAGTTTTTATCAGCACTGTTACATCGTTACTACATAGAAAATGTGTAAACTCGACTAACTGATTAGCCGACATTCTGCCCGTTTTAATTTATACTCCCTGTTATATTGGCTGGTTTTTTTTTTTTTATATTTTATATTGAGTACTATACTCAGTGGATGACCGCTACATATGCAGTGCATTGTACCAGAACTAGGAAAATATATTGTGAGGAGGGAAAAAGAGGGAGTAGTGTTTGTGAACATTTGACTTGAACCTTCAAACGTTATAACAGACAGGAAACACGTCTGCAGGCAAATTATTCCACAGACGAAGCGTTCGGCTGAAAAACGAATTCTCTCTGTAATGCGTAGTGCGATTCCACAACTGGATGAGCTCTGGACGATGAGCGCGTGCTACGTAAAAATGTGCGAGTTTTGGGAACAAGATCCCTAATCTCGTCAGAGCAAAATCCATTTTAGTACCGATAGAACAGAGTAACGCAACCCACACTGCGTCGATGCTCCAGTGAGTCAATAGAGTTGAATACCCTACTGTAACCGATGAGCTTCTTCGCCCTCTCCTGCACACGGTCGAGTAACCCGAAAATAGACTTTGAGGCACCGGCCCAAACATTCGAGTTTTATTCCATTTTCGGTCGGATGTAGGTAGTATAAATAGTAAGGAGATCGGATGGAATGAAGTACATCTTACACCGTTTCAAAAAACCAAGACACTTGAATGCTTCTTTGGAGACATGAAAAATGTGTTCAGTCCAGCGAACATCACACTGTATCTTCATTCCAAGAGCATCAAAAGCATCCGATTCCTCAATACTTATACCATCCATGAATACAGATGAAGCAGCATTTGCTGCTTAAATTTTAAAGGCCTATATCGAATGTGAACCACTTTTAAACGTCAAGTTTTTTTTCTGCATTTTATCCGACATTTTTTAATATCAGACTAATTCAATTTGAATCATGGAAACATACATAAACCAGCAACGCGTTAAAGCTATTCAGTGTTGTTATAAAAATAGTAGATGTATAAATACCGTTGCAGGCTCGTACAGCAGAAAATATTACTGCTGTGCAAGATACTCGTAGTGTGGCTAGAGAGCCGTCCACTTCCACACATCGTCATGCCCAATAATTGTGCTCTTCGTTGATCAACATTATTAATAAATACGGGCATAGACGTTTATATGCTGCAATTGACTCAAGAAGCCTCTTGACTATTACAAGCGCCGTCAATGGTCAGAATGGTGGCAAGGAGTGGCCAATGTGGACGATACATTTTCGAATAAACCTATCTTCAGGGATGAGGTACCGTATCACCTAAGTTGATTCGTCAATTAGCTGAATTGGCGCGAATTTGCGAGTGATAATCCGATAGGGATTGTCGGAAAACCAATGCTTCCACAAAGATTGACTACTTGGTGCGACTTTTGAGCTGATGGCATCATTGGGTCGTATTTTTCCAAAATGAGCCCGTCAGTCAGATATTGTGAATGGTGTTTGCTATCGTGAGATGATAATGAACTTTTTATGACCCAACGTGGAAGATACGGTTGTGGACAATATATGGTTTTAACAGGACAGTGCCACTTGCAATACAGCTAACAAAACAATAACTCTTTTGCGCATCATATGGCCGTGTCATATCACGTGGTGGCGACGTCAATTGGCTGCCAAGACCATGTGTTTAGACATAGTTGGACTTCTTTCTTTGCGGTTACTTGAAAGAAAAGGTATACGTCAAGAGGTAAAGGCTGAGATAATTCAACACATGAACAAAATATAACCTCAATTATGCCTCAGTGTCATCGAAAATTTGAACCATCGGAGGGAGGTGCGCTGGCCAGTTTGCCCTTATTTTATGCTATACATAATTGAATTACACTAGTTTTATCATAACAAAAAGAAATGACAATAATTCCTTAAAGATTTGTGTTTTATTCAAAACCAGCAGCGGCCTTCTTGCCTTTTGTGTCAGTCACCCCCATTGGATTAATGTAATTCCAACACTATAAATCCTGTGATAACGTTTGTTTTAGTCTTTACGTGCTGTTATTGATTGGTTCAAGTTAAATGTCCATAACTACTACTTCCTTTTTCCTCTTCCTTATACCTATTTTCCTATTTCCAGTACAATACACTGCATATTTAGGGGTCATCCCCAGAATGCCGGTTCAAGGTAAAAAAAAGGTAGCATACAAACATGCAAACATAAAAACATTCAAATATACAAACGTACAAACATACATACATGCAAACTTTTAGGGTATGACCCCTAAACATGCTGTACATTGTACCAGAACTAGGAAAATAGAAAGAGGGAGTAGTGTTTGTGAACATTTGACTTGAACTTTCCAACGTTATAACATACAGGAAGCCCATCTGCAAGCAACTTATTCCACAGGCGAAGCGTACGGCTGAAAAAGGAATTCTCTCTGTAAAGCGGCCCATACACGTTTCAATTCAATTGTCAATTCAGTCTTTCAACTGAATTGATTATTGCCATAAATCCAATTGAAAGATTTTCATTCAACTATTAAATTCAATGAAATAACAGACAATTTTAAAAATACAAAACGTTCTCTTTGCAAAAACATTACAAACATAAATTTTGAGACCTGATCAAGAGACTCAAACACACACAACACAATCGAATTGAAAGACTTGCTAGTCAACTTGAAAAAATCAAAACATTTTAATTTTTGTTTAGCCAACTCGACAACTGCCAAACTAATCAACTGACAAAGCCATACACGGTTTGATTTGTACAACAACCGACTCAGTTGCCAACTGAGTTGAAACGTGTATGGGGTGCTTAATGTGTAGTACGATTCCCCGCGCAATCGACCACAAATGTATGATCTCTGGACGATGAATTTATGATACGTAAAAATTTGCGAGTTTCAGGAACAAGACCCCTAATCTCGTCAGAGCAAAATTGATCGAGTAACGCACCTACAAACATGCAAACATAGAAGCATTTGAATATGTAAATATACAAACATACAAATATACAAACATTCAAATATAAAAACATACAAATACACAAATATACAAACAAACTAACATACAAACCTTCAAATATACAACAAACATACAAATATACAAACATACAAATACACAAATATACAAACATGCAAACATGCAAATATACAAATACACAAATATACAAACAAACTAAAATACAAACCTTCAAATATACAACAAACATACAAATATACAAACATACAAATACACAAATATACAAAAAAACTAACATACAAACATTCAAATATACAAACATACAAATATACAAACATACAAATACACAAATATACAAGCATACAAATATACAAACATGCAAATATATAAACATACAAATATACAAACATACAAATACGCAAATATACAAATACACAAACACGCAAACATACAAACACATAAACATGCTAACATACAGATATACAAACAAACTAACCTACAAATGTACAGCCACGCAAACATACAAATGTACAAACACGCAAACATACAAACATGCACTCATACAAATATACAAACAAACTAACATCTAATATAAGCGTGTTATAAAAATGCATATTAATCTTGCTTCTGTTTCTGCACATTTGGCAACTTTTTGACAAATTTCGGTTATAATAAATTTTTTTAGTTGTGGCTGCCTTGATCACGGGCAAAATATATCTCAAAGCTTCCATGAGCGCATTTCTGTCTGGCACTGATTTAAAACAAACAAATTTAACAAACACTGCCTTAAAAGATTTTATTGATAATTTTAAGAGCGTTAAAGTAAAAGCTTATTATTATATATTATTCTTATCAATCCAAAAGCCCAGCTGCATTTAAGTAAGTTGGCCTAAACTTTTAACTGTATCCTTTCTTTAACTTTCATGCGACTTCCTTGCTGGCACAACTTCACAGCATTTTGCAGATTTGGGAAAAGAAATGCTTTTACACCTCAACCAATTGTACGCACAACCGTGCGACTTAAAAGGGGACGTTCTTAAAGCCGATTACCAGATAACTGTATGCAACGCAAAAGGCCAAAAGAACAAAACCTCAATTCACAATAATACAAACACTTTCAACAAGAGCAATATTTTACTCTGAAATATGTCGTATTTTTGTATCTGCTTTGGCTGATTGTTGTTGCCAAAAAGAAAATCATAAAATTTTATGATCATATTAAATTTATGATATTATTTTATAAATTTTTCGGTTGTTAATATAATCTTGGCATTAAATATACCAACCCGTTCAGTTAAATAAAGCTTTTTTTCTCTGCGTTTTTCTCCTTCCACACTTACATACATTAAAACAAAAATATAATTTCATTATTTCATTTGTATAAAAAAAAAATGTTTTTTATTTTTACAAACAACTTGCTTTTATAGCATTTCTTTAATTCCCTTTGAAAACGTCATCTGATCTTATTTTCAGACAACAAATTTTTAAGGGCTTTAAAGTTTCTTTTTTTTTGGAAGATTTTTCCATTTTATTTTTGCAATTTTTGTTATAAAATTTATGTTTAAGTAGACAGTAGGTGGTTTTAAATTACAACACCATATAAATAATAAAATCTTACGTTCTTCTTTTCTTTTCTGGTTCCTCTTTTTGGTGCTCAAACATTATTTGCCATTGAGTTAAAAGCAAAATTAAAAAAAATAATTTATATTTCATTTAAAAGCGGAATAATGAATGGGTAAAAGTTTTGCGCATATACACGTATTGTATATTTACAAGCTTTGATCATAAATTGTATTTTAATTAAAATTGTGACTAATAAAATTATAAAATGAAATGAGAAAATATTTTGTTAAATTGGTAGGAGGAAGAAATCAATAAAAGGTCAAACGTAACTTGTTAAGGCCCGATCAGACTATTATACAAGTATAAATACTTTCATTCGATTTTGTGAGATAAAAGTCTAAACACATTTCTTGCGACTGTCTAAAAGTCTAACGTAAATTAGATTTTGCATTCACACCATCACACTTGTTAAAACCAAAAAATTTGAGTAGCAAAGAAAACAGCTGTTCATATTTTTTTATTTATTCAGCAGAGAGATGTGCTAACATAAAACTTTACACGGCGGCAGGTGAGCTCTTCGTCGTAGGCGGTAGACGTGTCGGCGTTTGAAAATCTTTAGCAGCTAATATAATAATTATGTAAAACAGATCCAAATTTAAAAGCACCAAAATATTTTATGTTCTACATATAGCATGAAGCTACGTACACACGGTTGTCAGATTTTACAATATTGCCAGTAAAATTGTCTAAAAATGTATTACAATCGTGTGAATTACCAATTTTTAACTTACAACGTTGCCAGAAAAACCATTGTCAATCAATTGTAAGACGACAATGTTGTCAGGCATCTGACAATCGTGAGAACACTCTTCGTCGGCATTGCCAGATAATTGGCTGGTATTGTAAGCTCAGTTTTAATTGTCAGATGTATAAAATTAATGCACCTGACAATGGCATCATTGTCCGAAAAAAGTTTTGATGGGCAACACTGCCAAACAGATGGTTGTTGATATACATAAGTGGCAATGCCTTACAATATGTCTGGCAATGTTTTTCATCCAACTATCTGACAACCGTGTGAACTGACAATTTTTGTTGTCAGATGAATTATTTGCCAGACCATACATAGTCTGACATTGAAATTGTAAGATTTTCTTACGATCGTCTGAACACACAATTTACTTCTGCGGCACAATTTTTCACTGTCACTACATTGTCAGCATGTTGCCAGATCTTACAATATTGTAACATTTGACAACCGTGTGTACATAGCTTGAGCAAAATACATTTATATACGACAGCTAAATCCCAAATTTCGAGCTTTCTTATAACGACAAAATATACTATTGGTGACGGCACGCCATCGGCTAATAAATAGTCGGCTAGTAAATCTTTATACAGTTGGTTTCCTAAAAGCACAACCCTGATCCAATGAAAAGTATTATCTTGTTAAATTTTTGTTGAACTTTTATAATGTTTTAAATTAAAAATTGCTTGGTTTGTACATATGTACATCAGGTTTTTAGTTGAAGTTTTTCCTTTCATAAGTTTGTTCTTAAGAAGGATTTTTTTACAATACAAATTTGCTGTGATCAATAATCATTGATTGAAGAAGACAAGAAAAATAATAATCAAATCTTTAGCTGGGGGACAACTAGCTGTTTCGTAGTCGCTACTCTAGTCATCAGCACCCACTGGGACTTGAACTCGGGTCATGACGTATCATGATCTACTGCTTTAACCACTAAGCCACCGAGCATTTAATTATTTTCTATCTATATTCATCTCATATTGAAATCACATATGCATTTTTGTTAATTGCCCGCATTGTTTGTACAGTGTATGCTGTCTCTGAACTAGCGGTATTTATTTTTATTTATTAACATACATATTTTTGTATTTTAATATTCTCCGTACCCAGAGATGTAAATATTAATTTGTTAAATTTTTTTTGATTTTTTTAAATTTTTTAAATTAAAAATTGTTTGGTTTGTAAAAAAATCCTCTTTAAGAAAAAATTTAAGAAAGGAAAAACTTGAACTGAAAAGTATTATCGTTTTGAAAAGTTTCAAGAAACAAACAAGTCGTATGGAATGTCAAATTTTTATCGTATTATTTTTCGTATGTATGACGGTTTACATTCAGACTATCAGACTTGCACGTATTATTTGAATATTTGACAAGTATTAATACACAGTATAATAGTCTGAACTAGACTTTAGCAAACTTGCATTTATGTATTGTATTCAAAAAATTAAAGAAATAAGGCTATCAGAGAGGTTAAGACTGAATACTATGGTCAACGTTTTCGTTCAGAACTGTAAACTAAGCGCACCTGGAAAGCTGTAAAAGTTATTGGAATTGGTCTAGGCTTAAATCGTTCTATTGCTGCTGATCAGCTCAACAACATATTTGCTAATACTAGGCTGGTAACTAATGTTGATAGGCAATATGACTTTTGTTCTATATATAATATTGACACCGGTAATTTGAACTATTTGAGTTCTCTTGTGTTATTATTATTAGATGGGATATGGCCTCTATCGCTGACTTGCACTGCGACCAGTGTTGATCTATTGTGCGTCCCCTTGCCCCATAACGGGTTAAGTATGTCAACAAAATGGGCAATATCCTTCATTAGGAGTGATATTAAGTCACATTCACTTAACATATGAGATTGTAGTAGCCTACACCTACTGTACCCCAGTGCTCCCCAGTGGATGATTAAGTGCTCCTCTTCATCACCGCAGAGTCTGCAAATGTCTGTGTTGGAAATGCCCATCCTGTGCAGGTGGTTCAGGGAGATATAATGATCTGTAAGTGCACCTGTTAGTGTTCTAAGGCTTTTCCTGTCCAGTGTTAGAGCACGTTCGGCCCTTTTTGTATTAAAGTTTAGACATTTCTTGGAATGTTCAAGACCAGCTGTCTCGTTCCCATGTTGCTCAACGATGGACTCCATCCACTTTTTTATCTCCTCATTAAAGAGACCGATACTGAAGCTAAAAGTTGGAGTGGGTCCCCTCTGCTCCTTTTTTAGCGTAGATGTCAGCTATTTCATTGCCATAGTGCCCCTCACTCAAATAAAAGTAACCTGGTTCTGGCTTGCCAGTTCATTTAGACTGTTGCGACATTCTAGTACCAACCTGGACATAAAGAAAGTATTTTTATCAGCACTCCCTTGTGTCCCCTATCGGAGAGTATTTCAACCACTTTCCTTGTTGCGTATAATTCCGCTTGGAAAATTGCGGTGTCTTTTCTAATAGTTATATACCTGCATCCTCTAGGCCCCATGATTCCCGCTCCAACTCCTTGCAGCGTTTTGTAACCATCCGTGTACCACTTTTGTGAATCATCTTGGGTGCATGCTTCCATGTTGCGAAGATGATCCCATACATCCTGGCAAAGGAGTTAGTCGGATCGGGTGATTTTATAAGAACTATCGGAAATTTAAAAAAAAAAACATAAAATTCAGAAAAATGCATGAAATATTTATTTGGATCGATAGTTGGGTCGATATAATTTAATGTTTGAAGATTATTTCATGCAAATGTTGGCCGCGGCTGCGCCTCAAATGGTCCATCCGCTTAGTCCAATTTTGGCATACTCTTTCCAACATTTCGGCCGGTATCTCACGAATAATGTTGGCAATGTTGGCTTCCAGTGCGTCAATCGAAGCGGGCTTGTCGCTATAGACATTAGCCTTAACATAGCCCCACAAAAAATAGTCTAGAGGCGTTAAATCGCACGATCTGGGCGGCCAATTGACTGGTCCCAAGCGTGAAATAAACTGTTCACCGAACTCGCCTCTCAATTGGTCCATTGTTTCGCGTGCTGTGTGGCATGTGGCACCGTCTTGTTAAAACCACATGTCATGCAAGTCAAGCTCTTCCATTTTGGGCAAAAAAAAGTTTGTTATCATCGCACGGTAGCGCTCAACATTCACAATAACGTTGTGATTCGCATCATCTTTGAAGAAATACGGCCCAATGATGCCGCCAGCCCATAATCCGCACAAAACGCTGAACACAATTCTTCGATAAAAAAGTGGATCTTCATCTAACTTTTCAAGAGCCCATTCACCAAAAATTTGGCATTGTGGTAGGTCGTTTGGCTTCAATTCTTGCAACAGCTGTATCTTAAAAGGCCTCACACCCAAATCCTTCCGCAAAATTTTCCACGTAGTGGAGTAACAGAGGCCCAATTGCTGCGAACGGCGCCGAATCGATAATTCACGGTCATCACCAACACTGGCCGAGACGGCTGCGATATTTTCTTCAGTTCGCACTCTACGTAAACGTGTTGGTGGTTTAATGTCCAACAATGTAAATTTGGTGCGAAATTTTTTTACAATAGCCCGAATAGAAGCCTCAGTAGGTCGATTAAACTGACCATAAAATGGAAGAAGCGCGTGTTGAACTTTCTTAACAGAGCACGCATTTTGGTAATAAAATTCAATAATTTGCAAGCGTTGTTCGTTTGTAAGACGATTCGTGATTAAATTATAGACCAAACTGAAGATGTTTGACAGTGACACAAGAACAAAACGTGCGTGAGCTGTCAAAACTAGTATTGCCAAAAAGATAACAGCAAAAAAAGTTATAAGGTCACTTCTCTTGTGTAAGTCAACTAGATGGTTTTCTTTCTTCCACACAAATAAAAACATTGCCAATGTTCGTTGGTGTCTAGGGGACCACAATTTCCCTAAAGTTTGATTCGTTACTTGAGCCTATA
This sequence comes from Thecocarcelia acutangulata, assembly GCA_914767995.1. Lineage (NCBI taxonomy): Eukaryota > Metazoa > Arthropoda > Insecta > Diptera > Tachinidae > Thecocarcelia > Thecocarcelia acutangulata. The sequence goes on along the minus strand of OU612097.1, from coordinate 95,300,579 downwards.
TGCACATCCACCAGTATAGGCGTTGCTTATGGTGTTATGTACCTTGCAGGTTTCCATTTAAACATTTCCAATCATATTTGCAAATCCAAATCTTCTTTACTCGACTCTTCTATATTCACACTATCCCTCCAAAGTAATATAAACCACTCTAAACAACCCTTTTAATTTCTGTTTGTTTTTTCGTTGTCGCGCCCATCTACTATTGTAATGTTTCCATCTTTTGACCTTGATATGTGATACCAGCTTTACAATTCATGATACTCCCATTGAATTTATTGTTAAGTGCATGTGCACTTTTATAAATACGAAAACAAATTAACACATTACAGTGTGACAAGATAATGATGTTTAGTTTTTTTTTTTGTTTTATTCACATAATTGTGTTGCACTATAATTTTTGCAATAAGTGGCAGTTTGTTGTCATTATGACTTTTGTTTTGTCTATTCTTGTATTCTCTTTTTGATACCTTAAAAAATCTGCATAATACTCTTGACTTACTTTGAGAAGCATGTAGTCAAATAGTTTTCTGTAGTTCTACATGCTTTTAGGTACAGAGAGTCTGGTAGCAGACTTGTATTTTCAAACTTAAATAATAAAGGTGATAATTGACATAAAGTCTTATTAAGAGCATTGAATGGAAATGCGGATTTTATATTTTAAAGATCATGCTATTTAGATGGCTCCCGTCGAGTTAAACACTCTTGTTTTAAAACGGAGTTTTGTGTTCTGCGCCACACTCTGTACTAAGCTTGGTTGAATTGCACTGATTTCTCGATAAATATCTTCCAAGAGATCTGAATTTGTCCTTATAAACCCTCTCTTTGAGGTAGCCCTATGAAAAAAAAAAATCCACTGGAATTACATCGCGTAAACTCAATGGCCAAGGGATGTCCCCAAAGCGACAGATCAGTTTTTGGGGTCAATTTTACCGAAGCAAATTCATCAAGGCTCTGGCTGCGTGTGCAGTCGCACCTTTCTGTTCAACGTACGTGTGTGAAGAGTACAACAGATGAGTTCACAGGTTTGGTAAAAATTGTTCCGTAATCGTGCGTCGATAATTTTGATCATTGACATTCGTTGCTTGGCGTCGAGAATTTTCAAAAGAATATGGTCTCATGCGAGGATAAGGCGCAATGCAATAGTTTTTGATATTTCAATCGAAACTTCTGGATTCTTGGAGATCACTAAGGGCAGTTTGGCCCTTTGAGATCAGTAAGCGCAGAATTGCAGTGCGAAAATGCTCCAACATAGTTTCGCAAACAAATTTCATTTCAGTACTTAAATGATTTGAATTTTTAAAGGGTGGAACTTCAGATCCTTTCTTACAATTTTGTAAATATTCCCTTTTAGAAATCCCACTTAGACTTTTTTGTATTGAAAGTCACTTTGTTGTATTGAATGTCTGCTTTCAACCAATTCAATGTTTTCGGGAGTCTTTAAAGGTCGACTAGCTCCAGGCCGTGGGGATATTCATAGCCGCGAAATCTCTGCACCCACGAACGAACGCATTTGCTGAATACCGAACTCTAAACAAAATTGTAGCCGAGCCCATATGTAAGAATCGTTACTCTTAAAAAATATCTCCACAGTGAACGCAAGATGCTCACTCAAACACTGCGACGTCGGGACTGACAAACAGTGCGCCCATTTTAGCGCTTTCGGCGCTAAATTGAACACTTCTTTTGTTGATTTAGCAGTAAAACTTTCGATTTAGCACTTGACACTTTTTTAACACTTTCCAATTGTTGTTACAAATTATTTTCAAAGGACACCATTTTGATCTCTTAAATTCATGCTCAGAAGATTTCTTACTAACGATCATAAAATCACCAAATTTATGCGGTTTTAAAAGAAAAGGTTTACCCAGTATAAACACAAGGTTTTATAAAGCAATAAAAGCATTCTATGATTTCCACTTGCAGTGACTTAAAGCGCTGATGTGTGGTAATAGGGGTGTCACTATCTGTCTACCTCACTCATGGCAAACATGTCCACTATCTATTTCTCTCTTCATTTGGCCGTAAAACTAAGAAAAAAAGTTGAACTGGGTAAAATGGGTTAGACAAAATCGGGTTACTTGCGGTTCTTAGTTTTTTACCCGTTTTTTTAGTATGAAATTAATAAGTATTATACTATTTTACTACTGCAGCCGTCACTGGCGCCAGGGATGTTGAGGAGGCAAAAAGAAAGCTGAGGCAAGTGACGATAAGAACAAAAGGATGGCTAGATGCACACGGCTTGCAATTGGCTGAGCAAAAGACTGAGGTCTTAATCCTTCACGTCATATTTCAATGGAGATTGATATACAGTTTCATGACTTGATCCTGACAACCAGGAAATTCGCGAAGTACCTCGGGATAAGGCTTGAGTCAAGGCTAACGTTCTCGGAACTGGTTTAGTGTGCTATTAACAAGGCTACTGGTATAACAGGGCGATTAAGCCGGCTGATGGCGAACATAGAAGGCCCGCTACCAAAAGAAAGCAAACTTTTAATGGAGGCATGTAAAAGCATCCTTCTCTATGGGAGTGAAATCTGGGGAGAGAAAATTAGGGTGCAAATTAGAACAAAGCGTAGCTGCTTTACGGGTCACATCTGCATACCGAACGATATCGGCGGGTGCGGTTCCAGTAACAGCAGGTATGATCCCAATAGATGTACTGATTCTAGCACGAAGGAAGGCAGGGATATCAAGACGGACTGGCCATGTAGACACTGGAAGAATGCAGTAAATACGACAGGAAATGTTGCACAGTTGGCAGTCTAGATGGAGTACTGACATTAGCGGCAGATGGACGGAGCGTCTCATTCCAAATATCGAGAAATGGTTGAACAGACGGTACGGGAATGTGAACTATTACCTGACATAAATGCTGTCAGGTCACGGCTATTACTTATACAAAATGGGCAAATGTAATACTGTCTTTTGTTTATACGAAGAAGAAGAAGTCCTGAACGACGCTGAACACACTTTTTTTAGGTGTATTCGATGGGTGGAAACTCATAGAGAATTGGAGATGGTAGCTGGCTTAATAACGGTAGAGAATGTCGTGGACATCATGATAGTGAGCACGGCCAACTTTTTAGCGGTATCGCGATTCTGTGAATAACTCCTGCGGACGAAAAAGCCAGATCTTGACGCCGCAGAACAAGATCATTTGCAGGATCCCAGACGAAGGAAGAGAAGGGCTGATTAAGCCATTGGAAATTCACGCCGAAGCATTGATAAGGCGGTCGCGGGGAGGAAATTTTTTATTATAGGAAGAAGAAGGAGATTTAGTCGATAAGTTCATTGTTGTGATCAGTCCGGCACAAAGAGGAGGGTACGTTTCCTATGGTCAGTGCGTAACGCATTTTTCCCCCTCGCCGGAAAACCCCCATTTCACTATCCTGATTAAACGCGCCAATTAATAATGGCATTTGCTCAGTCACATTAGCATTTTGTTTTTTTAAAGGAAGGTCTTTCAAAGTCGACAAATTTGGAAAATTTTAATTTCATAGTTTAACAAATAGTTTTAATTCCAGAAAACTTGCGGCAATTGTGTCATTATTTTTGGCAATGACTCGAGAAATGTTATGTAGGGTTACGGCTTCAAAATTTAAATGAACAAAAATAACAAAAATTAACCAATAACCGAAAAATGGTTACAGTTTGACCAAATTTCTTAAATACCCATAATGTTCCAACTGCATGAGAGAGAGATTTTTCTCATGGTGGTTGCAATCCATCCTGTCACTCCTTTTCGGCTTGACATGGAGTTCTAAGCCTCCCTGTATATTGCTATTCCAGCAAAGTTTAAGAAACATAAATAATTTGAAAAGGTAAAACTATCTTTAAAAAAAAGGAAACCCATTTTAAACCAAAAAGTAGGGCCCTTTTACAGTCAAGTTTGTTGGAAAATTTTACATTTGCTGGTAAATTTTTTCTACTTTTGTTTTAAGCTTTATTGTTGTTTAAATTACATTTCTGTGTTGTTTGTAACATTATTGTTATTGGCAAAGGAACTTAACTTGTTGTGTACTCGTAAATGTTGTTTCTCGTATTTTCATGTACGGGAATGTGTCATTATTTTGTTGCACGTTCTTCATGTTGTTGCTGGCAGTGAGTGGTATTGGTAGTTGTAATTTGTGTTTCGATTTTTCGTTTTTTGCTTAATTCTTTTTAAACTTTCAATTTTGTAAATTGAGCTTTTAAAAGCAACAACGACAACTGCGACTCAAGTGAATTTCATGTCTGTATTTTATATAGTCTTTTTTTCCCCCTTCGTTTTGTGGGGGTTTCTTTACTTTACGAGTATTTTATTTTGTGTGTGGTTAAATTGACCTATTAACATGACTTTTTGTACTATTCAGTTTTCAGCATTTCAGTTATGAGAATTTCTCTAACAAAGTTTTTTTTTTTTTTTTTTGCTTTTCTTTAGTAATTGTGAGAATATTATTTTTCTTTGAAAAAAAAAAGAAATAACAATCTCCCTTTAATATTCTTAGCAAAGAAGCATTATGGAGTTTAACGTTAGTAATAATGGCAGCAATTATATGGATTTCTTTTTTTCTTCTTTGCTTTATAGAAGAAGAAAGTTCTTGGCAGAAATTCCTGTGAATGGCCTATTTTCTATAACCTTTCATTACTTCGGTTGCAGCAGAACAAAAAAATATTGACAGGAAAGCTGGAAAAAACGAAACAATAAAACAAACTTTCAAATTCTGTTGATGAAGCTGAATCGTTTCTTAAAAGCAACAATGTTATTGCTGCTGCTGCTGCGGCTGCTGCTGGCATAGAAGTTATATTTTAAGCCACACAAAACTAGTTTATAATTAAGAAGAACATTTTACTTGAGATCAGTAAAAAGGATTACAGGGGGTTTTCAGTTCACAATGGCTTCTTTAAAATATTATCGTCTTGAGTTTGAATTATTTCAAATGCGTTGATAACATATTACAAAAGGCTTTATATATTTTTTCAAAATTAAACCAGATTTTATTAGTATACGAGGTGTGATCAAAATATAACTGTTATTTTTAAATTTCGTGAGTTACGTATTTTCGATTTTTTTATTATGTTATGTTGGCTAAATCAGCCATTTCGGATTGTCAGTTTGCTTTTGAGAGATGAAAAGGTTAGTCGTGTTTTGGTGTGCTCTTTGATTTTTTACTAATCGAAAAAATGGTTCAACGAAATAATAATCAAATCCGAATGGGTGTTGATGAGTAGTGTAGTGACTACGAAACAGCTACATGTCCCTCAGCTAAAGATTTGATTATTATTTTTCTTATCTTTTTCAATAAAATTTTATTAATCACAGCAAATTTCTGTTGTAAAAAATCCTTCTAAAGAAAAAACTTAAGAAAAGAAAAACTTGAACTAAAAGCCGATGTACAAATGTACAAACAAAAAATTTAATTCAGAAACTATATTAAGTTCTGTGTAAAAAATTAAATTAAATGCGCAAAGACATCTAAAATGCTGACTGTGGCGTTTGGCGAGTCTACTATGAGCACATCAAAAGATCAATTGGGGTACAACCGGTTTAGAAAAGGACGAGAAGGTGTCAATGCTCGTCCTGGTCGGCTCGAGCCCGTCAACAACCGATGAAAACATTGAAGAAGTGAAGAAAATGATTTTGGATAATCGTCGAATCACTATCAGAGAGGTTTCTGATGATGTTGGCATATTGTTCGGCTCATGCCAAGTAATTTTTACGCATGTTTTAGGCATGAAACGTGTGGCAGCGAAGATTGTTTCAAAATTGCAGCAGCTGAATTTAGTATCCTGTTCTTGCGAATAGAGGAAATTGAGAGTTTGACCGCCACTGTTTTAAAATGTGTGATTTAAACAGCAAACATTCAATTTATCTAACCAATTTGTTTGTTTTTATCTTGTGTGGCACGACGGCTTGATGCACAAAATAAAGTTAAACTTGCCTGCAAATACACACAAGCTTCTGGAAAGCTACTTATGTGGGCGAAAGTTTGTTATGAGAGAAGGCGACTTTATAAGCCCAACTCAGCCAAGGCAGCATAATGGGGCCTACTTTATATTTGATTTACGCCTCTGACATGCCAACGACATCAGGAATCCACACTTCTACCTTTGCAGATGACACAGCGGTTTTGAGTGTTCATGAAAACCACCAATTAGCTTCACGAAATTTACAGGAATACATTTCAATATTAAGGAAATGGCTAAAACTTTGGAAAAGTTAATGAACAAAAATGTACTCATGTCACATTCACTCTGTGTAAGCAAACATGCGCGCCTATCCTAATAAACAACTCACCTATTCCGCAGCACAATGAAGTCAAGTACCTTGGTATACACCTCGACCGTAGGCTAACGTGGAAGTCTCACATTGAAGCAAAAGTCACTCAGTTAAAACTAAAAGGAGCGCAGCTAAATTGGCTTATGGGCAGAAATTCTACATTGAAACTAGATTGCAAACTTTTGTTATACAACGCAATACTAAAGCCTATATGGCGCTACGGAATTCAGTTATGGGGCACCGCCTCAGCGTCAAACATTGAAAAAATTCAAAGGCGACAAAACAAAATTCTTCGAACGATTACTGCAGCTCCATGGTACGTCAAAAATTCACGAATTCATAACGATCTGAGTGTTCCGCTGGTAAAAGAGAAATTTTCTAAGTACGCGACACGGTATGTCAGTAAACTGGAACTTCATCCAAACCCTCTTGCACGCAATATACATACTTAATTTTGGCGGCCACACTCGGCTTAAAAGAATGGATACCGCTGCCACCATCAGATTGCTCAATAGGTGATTTTACCGAAATAGCTGCCGCATAATAAAACTTTTTGTCTAGCATTGGCCGGGCTTAAGAATCACATTTTTTAATTTTAAATTTAGTTTTAAGATTTGAATACTTATTCTTAGTTCATTTTGAAGATTCAATAAATAAAAAAATGCTTAAAAAAAATCTTGGGCCCAGTACTCAGGGGATAACCACTACAGAGGCAGTGCAATGTACCAGAGTTAGAAAAATAAGTTATCAGAAGGAGGAAAGAGGGAGTAGTGTTTGTAAACATATGACTTGATTTTTCCGACGTTATAACACACAGGAAATTTTGAACAAAAACAACGTTGCATGGACATCGCTCAGGAGCTGTTGAACACTGTCAATGACGATCCAGATTTCCTCAAAAAGGTCATAACTGGTAACGAAACATTGATGTATGGCTATGACATTGAAACCACAGACCAATCCTCCCAATGGAAGTGTCCAGGAGAGCAGAGATCAAAAAAAGCACGTCAAGTTGGGTCAAATGTGAAGATTTTGCTTATTGTTTTCTTCGACTTCAATGGCATTGTGTGTCATGAATTCTTACCACAAGGTAGCACGATCAATTAAGAACACCACCTTGAAGTTATGAGCTGTTTGTGCGAAGCAATTCGTCAGCAACGCATAGAAGCAATGGAAAGAACAATTATGGATTTTCCATCATGATGCGCAAGCATCGGAGTTTTTGGTCAAAAACAAAACCTTTATTATGTCTCAATCCTCGTATTTACCGGACTTGGGCCCCACTGACTTTTTCCTCTTCCCAAAACTGAAGACACCGATGAAAGGAAAGCGCTTTGCTGCGATTGAGGAGATAAAAGAGAAATCGAACTAGGAGCTGGTGGCGATACCAAAAAAGCGCGTTTCAGAAATGTTTCGAGAAGTAAAAAAAAAAAACGCTGGCATAATTGTATTATATCTAAGGGGGATTACTTTGAAGGGGACAAGATAGTTATTAATGAATAAATAAATATTTTTTGAAAAAATTTAAAATAACTCTTATCTTTTGATTATATGCCACAAAATTGAATTTCATTTAGAAATGGAATTCAGTCCGTTGTTTTGGCTCTTCAGAAACCGAATAACTAAAAAGCTTTTCGGAATGAAATCACTTTTTATTTCATAAATGAAATGAATATTTTCAATATTACATGATGTTACTGATTCTGAATAAAGTTCACATCTGGCTTCAGTGAAGAAGGATTATTTATTTTTAATTATAACAACACGAGTAATTGCCATGATCAATAGCTTTTGATCAAAAAAGTCAGGAAAAACTAATTGAATATGCACTAAGCTTGAGGACAACTAGCTGTTTCATAGCCGCTACACTACTCAACTGCACTCACTAGGAAATTTTTCGTATTCCAAAGAGTCCTAAAACAACTTGAATGCGACTTCCGAAACAAATGGAATTCTGTGATAGGAGGGCTACTGATAATTTTCACACATTTATATCTAAAAAATAAATATGTAATATTACATTTTGATGAATTTCTTTTGTAGTTTCTATAATTAAATTTATATTTTCCCTGCCTACCTGCGAATGTCACTAGAGTCTTCAGTTAGTTATCTGCTGAAATGGGCTTAAAAAGTATTATCACTATTTTCTCTAAAACAGTTAAAAGCATTAATGCAACAATTCAAACTCCACTTAAAAGCCTTAGGTCTCATTCATTTGGTTATTCATGTGCTGCGAGTACATTGTTTCACTATTATTTTTATGCATCTAAAATTAATTTCCTGTTCAGAAAAATGTATTTTTCTGAACTGAAGACGAAAAAAATTAAAAAATAAAAAAATAAACTACCAATTTTAATGTAAACCTTTTAATCATTTACTGTAAGATTTGCCTCTGTTTGATGTTAAAGATAATTTCGTTATTACTTTGAAGACTGTGTAATCAAAAGTAATAAAATTTTTCTTTGAGATTCCTTTTTCCCGTTTGTCTGAAAAAGTAATTTTTTATTTTACATTTAACTGGTTTCTTTTTTTCCCCCCGCTGCAGTTTTAGTGATTATTATTTTTTATTGCTGTTCATTTTTTAACTTTAATATACTTTTGGTAGCTGAAATTATACCGCCAAGACAACGACGAATGTTTTCGAAATAAAGTTTTCTTTTAATGCATTTCTTTTTGCGATTTTTTTTTTTTAATATTCTTTTTGATTCGTCAAGAATTATTGGTTTTCTGCAACTCTTCAATATTTTTGCTGTTATGATTTTAATTTTTATGACACTTTTCAGCGGTTTTTTTTTTTTTTTTTTTTTTTGCTTTGTGCTCATTTTAATGTGAATTTGGTTTATCTTGAATGGATTCAATTTTGAGTGCGTTGAGTGAGAGAGGAAGAGAGCGTGAGATAGAGGGGAAGTAGGAGGTTTTATTGTTGGTAATTAACAGTTGTGTGTTATTCAGTTAAATATTCAAATTAATATTTAGTAGTAAAACTGAAGGGATGAATGCATATTTGTGGTTTGCGATATATTTCAGGATTTCCATAAAAAAGGGACTTAAATAAGAATGTTTCTGACTTAAGAAGAATGTTTGCTAAAACTGATCAAGTGTAATTCGATTTTAATTTGAGAGATGAAAAAAATTTCTTAACTTTTCTGCATTAAATTCTGAAACTTTGAGATCTATTGCTTTTAAAAGAATTTCCATTTAAGTATAATTTTAGAAATGCTAACTGGAGTAGTTTTACAAGGTTTATATATAAAAGACTGGCTGGCTCTGCCAAATATTAGTCCCAATTTTCAGGAGGCAATTTTAGTTGCGCAATTCTTATCAAATTTTCGTTTCAACTTGCTTTTATGTTCAGACACAGCAATTTTACTTGAGCAATTTTCGTTTTCTATTGCTTACACTTTCTTAATCTTGCATGTACTGCATTCTCAAATTTTTCCATTTAATTTTCACTTCTTCTAAATTAATACTGCTATGTATTTTTTTAAATTGTCCACATATTTAAAAAAAAAAAATTTTTTTCAAATGAATTAAAATATCGCAATTTCGCGCCAATATTACTTTCATCACGGACAACATATCAATACATAAAAGAAACACAAATGAAAGATAATGTAAAATTTCTGATAATACGAATGATAGCACAAAACGACTTTCCGAGTACAAGCAAGTCTGTACTCATTTTTACACTCCCCACTCTTTCCTCTCTTATTTGTCCACAAACTCAAGAATTGCGCAACTAAAATTGCCTCGTGAAAATTAGGACTTAGAAACATTTTGACAAACGAAAATATTGGTACAGTATGTCGTCAAAGTTGAAGCATTTCCTAAATGAAACTGTAGACAAGAGCGTACCAAAAAGTACATTACCCTCAAGAACGATACAATACATGATTACGACAACTCTCAGAGAAACTGAAATCTTCCACGCATGCTGGTCAAATGACGTCATGAAACAATGCAAACACGGCCCTAGATGATTTTTAAGTACATACTCTTGCATAGATTAAACTACGTCATCTAAGGAGAAATCATATCTAGTTTCATCATTCTTGCATTACCCTGATTATACATTTGCATACATATACATTTTTCAAAGAAGAAACAGTATCAGGCATGATTAGCAACGATATGGATATACAAATGACTTGCATATAATCAACGTTTTGAATAAAAAAAATAGAGAAGAAATTATTATATACAAAAATTAATGGTGCAAATTTTCATAAAATCAATGAGAATTAAAAATCTTTTCATAGTTTTTACGACTTACTGTCACCACTATAATGTCTGTGTGTCACATTATCATATTTTAATTGTGTGCATGCTGTATACGAGAAACTACTCTCTTTCTTTGCCTCTTGGTTTCTTTTTTTATTTTACTCTCTGCGCACTCATTATATATGTTATTTATCTAATGCCGCATATGATGACTATGTGTCATTAATATGATATGTAATATTACCGTTAATTTATAGTTATATTTGCTTTATTGTTCTACTTATGTGCCTTTGCTTTAGTAGTACTTAAGAATAAAAAAATTAGGAAAAAAATTATTGTACAAAAATAAATGATGCAAATTTTCATGAAAGCAATGAGAATTAAAAATCTTCTAATAGTTTTAATGACTTACAGTTACCAATATAATGTGTGTATGTCGCATTAATATATTTTAATTGTGTGTATGCTATGTACTACGAGAAACTACTCTCTTTCTTGAGGTCGTAGTTCCTTTTTCTTTGCGCTCTCATTATATATGTTACTTCCCGCATATGCTGACCAAGAGTCATTAATATGATGTATAATATTATCGCTCATTTATATATTGGCTTTACTGTTATATTTGTTTGCCTTTGCTTAAACAATACTTGCCGTAATTACAAGTTTACATCAATTTTCGTATGACGCATGTTGCTCTACTTCTTGGAAATTAATTCAAAACTTTAAATTTTAATAACAAAATTACCTTTCCACAATAAATAGAAAATATTATAACATTGTTTATGTTTTTTCTAAAATAAATTTTGACAAATTAGATGTATTATTTAAATGATGTCACACCGTTGTAACATTTATGTTATATGACAAAATACTGTGATGACATTTGTCATTGAGCTTGATGTCAGTTTTCCCATTACTGATGATTATTTACATAATATTGATGTTATAATTCTGATGTCCCGCCATCATCAATATGAAGATGCCTTTTTTCTATGAGTACATGACTAGCGTCGAGATGGTGTGAAAGCTGATACCCTCGGGGCTTTTCTGACCCCCGTTCTGCCAAGGAAAAATATTTTCAAGGGGGTGAGGTTGTCGAAGGTCTAACACAATATAAATCATGCGGCTTTCTAGAATTTTATCTGCTGTAAGAATCGAAAAACTTTTTTCCCTCTATGTCTCAGAAATCAGAGTGCCCTAGTTAGCTTTACTAACCCCCATTCTGCCAATTATTACTTAGTAAGGTTTTCGTAACAAACAATTAACTCCTAACCCTCTAGGGCCCAGAGAGCAGAATGTCCTGGTTAGGTGTACACTAAAGCAAAACCTGCTTCCCAGGGGGAGTAACTTCAGCAAAATTTTCTTTTATCTCTACACTTCTTTTCAAAAAAAAACGAGGTCTGATCAAAAAATTATCGTTATTTTAAATTTTTTCAAAAAGTATTTATTTATTCGTCAACAACTATCATGTCTCCCCCTCAGATATTATACACTTATTACAGCGTTTTTCCTAGTCCTCGAAACTCTTCTGAAATGCGCTTTTTAGCATTGCCATCAGCTCCTGTTTCGTCTTTTCTTTTATCTCCTCAATCGTAGCAAAACAATCTCCTTTCATTGGTGTTTTCAGTTTGGGAAGAGGAAAAAGTTAACGGGGGCCAAGTCAGGTGAATACGGTCGTAGAGGCATTATAACGTTTTTTTTTTTGGGCAAAAACTCACGCTCAAGCATAGATGTGTGAGCTAGTGCGTTATTATGGTGCCAAATCCATGATTGTTTTTTCAACAATTCTGCGCGTTTCTAACGATTTGTTTCGCGCAAACGGCGCATAACTACAAGGTAGTATTCTTTATTGACCGTACGATTTTGTGGCCAGAACTCGTGATGCACCACGCCATTGTAGTCGAAGAAAATAGTGAGCAAAACCTTCACATTTAACTCTACATGACGACATGCTTTTTTCGGTCTAGGCTCTTCTGGCCGCTTCCATTGGAATGATTGGGCTTTGGGTTCAAGGTCATAGTGCTCCAGAATAAGCTGCGGCCTATTTGACTCGTGTGGCTTTAGCAATCTGGCTCTCCATGTTTAAAACTTATGTGCTGTTCATAGAACACAGATGAGCATTCGTCAAAAAAAATTTATATGGAAATCACTCAAAAACTTGAGTAACTTTCATAAAAATTTTCTAGACGAGTTCCTCGTCTGTGTTCTATGAATAGCACGTTAATATTGAAAAACCCTGTGTAATGGATTTCTTAACAGAAAATTTGTTTTTCGTGGTCAATAACGAAATTTGTTGAATCAATTAATAAATTGTTTGAATGCGGACCTTTAACGGAATTCGTGGATTCAAACAAAAGTTTGGTAAAAATAATTATTGATCGAAAACAACTATTTTTTTAAGCAACAACAAAGTACGATATCCAAGGTTATTTTTTGGATATTTATGTATATGCATACAAATTCTTTTTTCAGACAAAAATTTTGATGATTTTATTTTTACTATAATTTTTTCTGTGTTAGCTTAAGACTTTTAGGAAATGGTTACAAAAAGTCTCTAATGAATAAACGTCCAGTAATTACCTAATAACCAAATTCCTACAACTACTGCCAACATACAAACGTTATTATAAACATGTTTTTTCTCCGCGATAAAAAGTATCAACAAAAACTACGAAAATCCATTAACACTTTAACTTCAATTAAACAATTTAAAAATTAGAGTCGGTAGAAATCAATCAAACATTTTTGTTCAAAAAAAAAAATCAAAATTTATAAATACTCAAACAAGTTTATTTAAGACGTTAAATAAGCAAAAAACGAAAAACATTAAAGCCACAAAAGTCATTACTATTTCCTTAAAACCTCAAAAATATACTCGTATATTGAAAATATTTTTCCTCCCCAGACGGCTCATGCAAAATTATTTTTTTCTTATTATAAATCACTTGAGAGCAATAAAAGACACAAAATTTTGTTCGAAAAAGAAGAAAATGACTGAAAGTGTAATGATTGATGATTTTGTTGACGACTTTTAATAATAAAGTAAGAGAGAAAGAGAGAGAGAGTGAGAGAAAACAGAACTTAAAGAAATATATTGGAAACAAAACATGTTTTCAGTTGAAAACGTTTGTAAATAAAAAGCGCCATACAGTGGACATTCAATAGTACGAACTATATAATGTCAAGTAATTTCGCAATGCTGGAAAATTAATAGGCAAACACATTTTTTAACTCTCTTTTGTACTTCAGCGATTTAGAAAAATTATATATCGTTTCAAAAATCTTTCTGCACAGAAGTGAACGAGTTTAATTTAGGTTCAGTATTTTAGGAGTTATACGGCTATTAATTTGTTACTAACAGAAACAAACAAAACATGTGTATGTTTGACTTAAATACAAGTAAAGGCCGGTGCACATAGAATCCGTAACGTAAAGTATTAAAGTTGAGCAACTTTTAACGTACGTTGAGAGCTTTGACAACTATTTGGTAATATTTTTCGTATATTTTGATTTAATTTTCGATCAAAAATAAAAAAAAAATTAAAAAGGAATTGTGTTAGATTTTTTGTGCTGTATCTATAATAATAAATAAAAAGATTTTAATAAAATTAAAATAATAAATAGTGAAATTTACAACCGTTAACAAAGTACTGATTGTGCCAACTTCATACTTCGTATACTTGATGCCAGTTTAAAAAGAACAAAGTACAGCGGATTCTATGTACCCCGGCCTTAAAACAAAACCGGTGTTACCAAGTATGAGTAACGAACATACATATTTATGTGTTTTCGCAGTTTTATTGGTTTCAACATTGGATTTTACATGAGAAAGCATTATATAAGAGAGGCAAAAGAAAAGAATGCCGTCGATTGTGTCAACCGGTGATTCCCACCAGTTTAACATAAAGCCCCAGCGGAATGTTAAAATCTTGATTTTTATTTCAAATGAATAATCTCAAACTTAACGTTCGCTAAAATTTTGAGAGAGAAAACTCCCACTTTTGTGCTCTTCGAAGCAACATAATGTTATAAATCGTATCAGAAGATATATAAGGTTCCACAGGCTGCTAGCTATTAAAAAGCCAGCCCACTTGGGTCCCATTTGGTCCCGTTGTGTTAAAAGATATATCAACTCAGCACAAAATATTTTATTTGCCCATTACCTAATGCGCAAGCACACTCTCAAGTAGCCGTGTTTTGTTTTCATATCGTTTCATACAATGTTGCCAGAAATTTATTTTTGCAAAACATGAAAAATTTCTTAAGTCAAAACTTCTGGTATATAAAAATTTCGCCAGTAAATAAATTCATGAAAATAATAGTTTTATAAATTATGTAATTTTTTTTTTTTGCTTCAGATCTTCAGAACACTTTTTTATATAATAAAAGTTTAGAAGTTAATTTATTATAATTTTGTGCTAATACAAAGTACAAACAACTGGGATTATAACAAATTGCATATGTGATCAATATGAGACAAATATAGATCAAAAAATAAATAAGAGCGCAGTGGCCGCATTAAAAATACATCATGTTTACATGGTACTGAGTTCGAATCCAATCCTAGTGGGTGCTGATGAGCAGTGTTGCGACTGCAAAACAGCTAGTTGTCCCCCAGCTTTAGTGTATTCAATTATGTTTTCCTGTCTTCTTTGCTTAAGAGTTATTGAACGCGGAAATTATTAATATAATTAAAAATAAAAATTTTCTTTTCTTTAGCCAGGATAGAACTTGAGCCAAACGAGTCATACCATTCCATCATATAATATTAGAAAAAAAGTTATAAAAATTATTTGGAAAAATGTTTTCAAAAATGAAGTCTTGGTCCAATTTGCTTTGACCTTTATTTAATTAAATATTTGCAATAAATTCCTGCATCTCAAGGTTCTTTTTGGTTCTTTTTTTAATTCTTAGTGTATTTTTCAATATTTCCTACAAGAAACTAATACACTCAGTTTTTAATTTACAACACATTCACAGAAATGTTATACGTATATAATATTTTTGAGGATGTGGAAGAAGAAATATCACACGTACACAAAACTTTTCTTCATATTGCCCGTAATAACTTGGTAGAAAGTTGTGGCCTATGTTTCGGTCACCAATGTCGGTCAAATTGCCGGTCATGTGACCGTCATTGTTCTTGTAGGGTTTCTTGTTCCTTCGGAAGACTTCTTCAGGAAAACTTATTTGTGTGTTATAAAGTCTCCCGAAGGAAGATGAAATATTGAAATACAGTAAAAATTAAAAAAAAACCAAAAAGAATCTTAAGCTGAAGGAATTTATTGCAAATATATTGTCAAAAATTGTTACATACATAAATTTTCTTAAAAAAAAAAAAAAAAATCTTTTGAGATCCGCATTTAAATATTAAGCTGTATGTGTATGTGCATGTATGTCATAAGCGATAACGCCGTTGGCAGCTACATTTTTTACTTAACCATACCATGGCCGCACCTACTATGAAACGGTTGCAGCAACTATAATATGGTTGCAACCAAACATTTAAAATCCTTATAGTCATCAATTAGGGATGCTTGATATTTAGTTTTTCTGAAAAGTAATTTTATATCATTTAGCTCAATTAAAATAACAATTATACGAATCAAAAAATTCTAAACAGCTTGTGTTCTATGTTTCCGAGCTGTCTATATGTCAACATTTCATAGGAGCTACCCTAATCATCAGTATACTTTGGAAATTTTTGAACGATATTCTCAAACATTCAACTTTATATTCCAACAGTCTAAATAAATTGTTGAGAATTTAAAAAGAAAAATGCTCTAATACTACCTGTCAATAAACGTCTCTAACACCTTTCAAAAAAATGAACAACCGTTGGTTGCTACGATTTGTGTTTTGAAAGTATCGAAAAGCAGAGAACAAAAATTCAAACGATTGAGTTTTTATTCGCTATTTTAGCTTCTAACATTGATACCAATAAAAAATTATAAATAGCTTGCTTTCTATGTTTCCCAGCTATCTATATGTCGACATTTTATAGGAGCTACCCTATCAATGTTAAGAGTTAAAATAGCGAATAAAACTTAATTGTGTAAATACTTTTCTTATTTCAATAATAACACAAACTTTTTCAATAATTTTGGGTTCAATAATCGGTAAATTTCAGATTTCGCAACTGGTCTGCTTTTTTTTTAGTCGCGATAAACTAGTGAGTACTGTTTATGATAAATATTTTTACTTCAATATTTGATATAAAGTAAAACTTTAAAATAAAATGTTAGATCTTAAGGTTAATGTTTCTCTCTTATTTCTATATACAAGAGTAAATCTTTATTTAAAACCATCATACATATTTCCTTTAAATAACACATAAACTTTTAACTGACTTTATAATAGACATAAACTATTATGCTTTTGGCTCCATTAAAAAAAATTCACCTTTAACTGCCTTTCTCTGACTTTCCTTAACACTACACCTTGAAGCGGTGGCAAGAATTTCTTCAGGCGTTTTGCTTAATTTTTATGGAAGTTTAAGTTATAAAAATACTTCATTACTGCCACATTTTCTGTTTTTTTTTTTCTCTTCTCTTTTTGCCAAAACTATAACTTGGCAATTCATTAATATAATAAAGGAATTTCTTATAAATCAGTAAAAATTTATTTATGGCTGAGATTATTTAAAGTTTTTTATTTATGCAAATTTCCTGGCACCAAACTTAATTTATTTTTATTGCTCAGCAGAACTGATGATGTTTAAAAGTTAAAGCTGTAATAAAACATTCATGTGCTTGAAAATATGAAATTTAAGAAGTAGATTGAAATATCACGCCCATTATCATCATATTTTATTGATAATAATGGTGCATAACCCAGAACAGAGTCAAAACAGAAACCACACATATTTACATACACATGCTTACACACCCTGAGTCAAACACTTGACTAATAGTTCATTAAATTATTATTTATTATAATATTTAAAAACACATTTTCTCTAGCAACATAATTATTTTATATTTTTAGCGCTGTTGTAAAAAAAAGTGAAATATAAACACGAAAGAAGGTATTTTTAAATTAGTTGAGATCTAAAAAAAACAAAAAAGTTATGTATACTTGTAGGGATGTAGGGTGTCCTGAATTGAATATTAATATTAATTTCAGGTTTATATTAAAAATATATTTATTTCAGTTTATTACATCTAACTTTCGGTTAAAAATAAAACATGAGTTCAAGTGACCTCCCTCCTCTCTAGAGCTGCAAAATAATCGATAGTACTATCGATAGTTTTCTTTTTAGCTAAATATCGATTATTTTCGTTTGATAGTAATACTACCGACAATTTTTGGACGTGTATACGAAGACGGTTACATGAAGCCATTTACTCAGGCAGGTTCTTAGCCGCCTTTACATTTTTATAGTTATAGCGTAATTTACAAATGAAAATATATTATATAAATCATATTATATATAATTAAAAGTAAAGTGAATTATATTATTTATTACTTTTATCTCAAATAAAAAAAGAGCTTTTTTATATGAAAAATGTTAGGTAAACATGGCAACTTATATCTAACGGCTGCGGCTAAATGTCGACTGCAACTTAAAAAACTTTCATATTTTCCCTTTTCATACAGTGGACGCTGTAGCTCAAAGTGTTTGGCAAAAATAAAAAGAAAAGTTTGTAAAAGTTATATTTTTTATCATAGAATAAAAACACGTAAAGACTTTGTATATACCTATATAAATATTTATATATCTATGTTTACTAACTTCCACAGATTCATAGCCAAAAGTAGCGCTTAACGATAGTATCGATAGTTTTTCTTGAAACTATCGAAAATATCGATGGGGACGACTATCGATAATTTTGCCGCTCTACCCCTCTTCCGTATGCGAATGCACAAGGTTCAAGTGATCCTTCAGTAAGATTAGACGCAGAAAAGAATGGCGTTTACTCGTATACGATGAATTGTAGTCATGCTTTAAACGCACGTCTTTTGTTTTTGTACTGAAATATTGTGACCGCCGAAAACTAGGCTTGTTTTCTGATCTTCATGTTTTTTTCTTTCTCTTTTTTCCCTTACATGCATTTATTAATTTAATTTTTCCAACTAGGAACATCTTCAGTCGAATTATCTCATCCATTTGCTATTGAATTAATCTTGGATTATTGACGTTCACTTTTTCTTTTCAAATCAAATGTTCACAAACACTACTCCCTCTTTCCCCCTCCTCACAACCTATTTTCCTAGTTCTGGTACAATGCACTGCATATGTAGGGGTCATCCCCGAGTACT
This sequence comes from Thecocarcelia acutangulata, assembly GCA_914767995.1. Classification (NCBI taxonomy): domain Eukaryota; kingdom Metazoa; phylum Arthropoda; class Insecta; order Diptera; family Tachinidae; genus Thecocarcelia; species Thecocarcelia acutangulata. The sequence continues at coordinate 95,281,837 of OU612097.1, read as the reverse complement.
GGTCCAATATAAAAAATAAAAAAAAAATATCCCTAAAGAAAGCCTATAAAATCACGTTGCCGTGGCATCCAATTATTAACGTCACGATGTGAGATAACATGGCCTTGAGATTCTCATGCAAAAAATCCATGATTTCGTTGGCTGTGTGGCATGTGGGATCATCCATTTGGAACTACTTATCGTTGAAGTCCATATTCAAAATTTTTGGACACAAGAAGTCGTTTTTATTTTGCTATGGTAGCACTGTTCACGTTAAGTGTATAGCTGACCTCATTTCGGAAGAGCCCACAAACCACATCAAATAATCACTCTCTAGGGATGCATTGGCATTTCTGCCTTCACTCGTAGATTCCCATTTGGCCAAATGTAACATTTCTACCTGTTAACGAATCCACATATGCCGTAATAGCGATCAAGAAAATCATAGTCACTCCCTATGAATGCCTTAGCTTTTCTACAACCACTCGTAGATTTTCGTTTGAACAAATGTAAAATGCTTGTTAACGAGTCCAACAATCTTAACGAGCTGTTCAATTGTGTTACCTCTTGATGTTTGAATTTTTCAGAGACTGAAACAAAGAAATGTCAAATTCAGTTAGGCAAAAAGCTTGACGTTAAGGTGTGACTTGCAACTAACATCGTGCACTATGGTTGGACAAAAGAAATTTGTTCAACGACAGTTGTAAAAACTGTGTCAGCTTTTTCCAAAAAAAAAAAAAAAAAAAAAAAACACTATTTGGTAGCAAACTCGAATTTAAATAAATAATTTTAAAAATAAGTTTAAATAGTGAATAATACTCGGCAAAAACTGTTAAAAGTAGGTCGAAAAACACTAAAAATCTACCAAAACCGGTAAAAATCAACAAAAACTGACCAAATAACCGGATAATTACCCGTATAACCAAGTCTAAAATGACCTCTCAAATTTTAGATACACGTTCCATAGCCAAAAAACGCGAACCGAATATGAAAAACCGGTTCCGAACTGCTTAGCGAATCAGTTGCGAATTTTTTGGGATTTTTTAAAATCAGCTTTGCGAATCTTTAAATTCTCCTTACTTCCCCGGAAGCAACACAACAATTTAAATTTTCGCACGAACGCCACATCACCCTTTATATATAGCAAACATGTTTCGAATTTTTCCAAAATTCCTAAAATTTTATTCAGGAATCCCCTCTCTTCCCCGGAACAATTGCGAAGCAATACAACAACTGGAGTTTTTGCACTCAAGCGACAATGTTCTTTTCTATAGCAAACCGGTTTTGAGTTTTTCGGGAATTTCCAAAATCGAATTCTGTAATTGCTAAAATCCACTCACCTTCCACAGTGCACTCGCGAACCAATACATCAACTGAAATTATCGTCCTAAAGCGACAACACTTTTTTCTATAGCGAAGAGGTTTCAAATTTTTCAAGAGTTCTTAAAGTCGAATTCAGGAATTGCCAAAATCTCCTCACTTCCACTGAACAATCGTGGAGGCATACAGCAACTGGAATTTTTGCACTAAAGCGACAACACTCTTTTCTATAGCGAATTGGTTTCAACTTTTTAAAGAACTCCCAAAACCGGGTTCAAGAATCGCCAAAATCTCCTCACTTCTCCTCGCAATCGCGATGCAATACAGTAACGAGGACTTACGCACTAAAGAGGCAACAATATTTTCTCCAGCAAACAGGTTTCAACTTTTACAACTTTTCCCAAAACTGGATTCAGGAACCGTTAAAGTTCACTCACTTCCCCGGAAAAATCGCGAAGCAATAATGTAACGGGATTTTTTGTACTAAAGAGGCAGCACTCTTTTCACTAGCGAACCGGTTTAAACTTTTTCGAGAACTCCCAAAACTGGCTTCAAAAATCGCCAAAGCCCCCCTTACTTCCTCGCAAAAATCGTGAAGCAATAAAGTAACGGGAATTTTCGCACTTAAGTGGCAGCATTCTTTTCTAAAGCGAACTAGTTTTGAGTTGTCCTAGAATTCTTAAAATCGGGTTCAGGAATCGCTAAAATGCCCTCACTTCCCCGGAACAATTCTAAAGCAAAACAGCAAACTCAATTTTCACACTAAAGCGACCACAAATAGTGTTGTCTTTTAGTGAAAGAAAATAGTGTTGTTGTTTGTTGTTGTATAGCGAAATATCAAATTCCTCGAAAGTACGCACTGTATATAATAGGGGCTTTGAGAGCTACAAACATACAAGTGAAGCTTAATATAAAAATAAGTTAAATGTTCTTGCAGTACCTCCTTGAAAGACGCTATTTCTGTGGCTACCCGCAGTTGTATGTATTGGAGCCAAATTATCGCAGATTAAATAAAATCATTATTAATTGATAACTATAAAAAGAAATTTTCTTTAGTAATACTTAGTGCCAAAGTTTTCTAAACGAACTCATTTTATGAGTCCACTAAAAACTGTTTTCATGAGACAGTTTTTTCTTTTTATGTGTTACGCATTTTATAGTTCATATGATTTTTTAACAAATCTCCACACTAAAAATAATATTAATATCTAGTGAAGTCAATGACATGCCATAAAATTTATTGACATTTTAATTTCAGGGTAATCAAAAAGACACACACGCACACACACAAGCACTATTGATAGAATATTCATAGCAAATAGAAATACCAAAGAGAGTGAATTTGTGTTAAATTCTTGTGGCAACGTTTAAAGGTATTTGACGTTCAAATCATGATATAATATTAAAATACAAATATTCAGTTATTAATGTTTGTTTTTTATATAAAATAGAATGACAAAAAATGTAGGAAGATTGTTATGTGTTTTTGTTATTTTGTAAAAAACTGATGACTCTAAAAAGGCGCTGACAGCTTTATAAGAAAATGTACTTGTATATAAAAATTATGTTTCCAAAATATTGTTTTTCAAAATAGCTCTCTTTGTATTAATTAAGACAGTTTTTAGCATGATATAAAAAATGCAAGGTAGTTTTCCCCCAGCTAAAGATTTGATTAGTATTTTTCTTGTCTTCTTTAATCAAAAATTATTGATCACAGCAAATTTGTATTGTAAAAAAATACTTCTTAGGAAAAATATTAAGAAAGGAAAAAAATTGAACTATAGCTAATAAATCTAAAATATTGCGCATAAGAATTGACATATTTAAACATTTACGGGAAAAATTACAAGAAATGGATTATTACATCACAATTTGAATTAATTTTGTTTGTTGCTTTCCAGACTCAAATAATGAGCTGAATATTTCAAAATTGCAAAAGCACGAATTACTTGCACAAAAGCACATTGGTTAAAAGCTTGCAATCAGACTTTTCACAGAACTCAATTTCGTTCGGAAACGAATTTCAATCGGTTTTTTGGTTTATTAGATTTCTGTGACATGGCCGATTGTTTCGGCCATGTCACAGAAATCACTTCCGTTCGGATATGGAATTGAATCAGTGTTTTAATACTTCAAAAAACGAAAATTTAAAACTTTTTCGAAATGAAATCAGTTCTATAATACTAGATAATACTATTTTCATTCTTGCAGTTAGCAAGAAACATTCATTCCGAAAAGTTTTTTAGTTTTCGTTTTTTGAAGAAATAAAAAAAGAATTCAGTTCCGTTTCTGAATGGAATTAAGCTCTGTGACATGGCTGAATAAAAGGTTTTTTGAAATGAAAGCATCTTTAACAGAAAATACTATATTCATTCTTGAAACAAAACTTATAAAATTTTATTCGGAAATATTTTTTGATGTTTCGTTTTCCGAATAAACAAAAACCACAAAAGCAGATTCGAATTCTGTGACGATAATATCGAAAATTGAGTTACCAGAAGAGACGAAAATATATATTAATAACAAACAAACAAGACTACACAGAAATGTAATACCAGTCAGCACTAGGTATAGTATGACGGCAATAGTAGTCAGACAAATGATAGCGTTAGTGCAGTACTTATATTTATTTGTATTCTGTTCTATTGATGAAAAATTTGTTTTATTACACAATTCAAACCTAAACATGGTGTTGACGATCTTTAGTTGTCTATTTCATTTTATTACCAAAGTATTTTTCAATACTTTAATAGTACACATGCTTAATATTTTAATATAGCTAACAAAATGACGACCACAGGTATCTATTTATAGCAGTTTATTGTTTTTTTTTAGTGTGTACCATGCAATTACAAATCTCGGAAAAAATCATTTCTAGGAGTACATTTTCTTATATCATAGTGTGGCAACACCTCTTTATATTTCTCTCTAATAATACTCTTCAAAAATCCTTCTTAAAAATAATAATAAGAGAATGCAACTACCTTGTATTTTTTATGGGTGGCATGTCATAACGTCCAGTGACATAAAGTCCATGGACGTTATGACACACTTAAAAGTGTCATAAGCTCCATGGACGTTAAGACACCTTTGAAAGTGACATATTGTCCATCACGGAGATGTTGTAACGTCCGTGGACAGTATGGCACTTTGCGGAGTGTCATAACGTCCATAACTTAAGTAATAAAAAAAATTTCTATAAAATGAAAATTTTGATTTTAATACCTTTATCATAACTATATACGAGTATATGAACGTATAGGTACACAAAGAGAAAAACGACGTTCTTTAATTTATTCTTTAATTTGTCAGCGAATGATAATGCATTTCTCACTAAATTGTGGACACATCGTTGTCAAACTGTGAACATACCGCCGTCAAATTGCGAATAGATGGCACAAAAATACCGGTATTAAATTGAGAATGTCTTGTTGTCAAGATGAGATCGATTTGTTTAATTAAGAACGAATGTTGTCAAAACGACAACACCTTTTGTCACCTGATATGATTTGTTTATAATTTTGCCATTACGTTTTCTGTGTTTTCTAAGTGCTGTTGTGTAAAACGAAATATATATGTGCATATAATGGGTGATTTTATAAAAACTATCGGAAATTTAAAAAAATAATATAAAATTTAGAAAAATGCATGAAATATTTATTTGGATCGATAGTTGGGTCGATATAATTTAATGTTTGAAGATTATTTCATGCAAATGTTGGCCGCGGCTGCGCCTCAAATGGTCCATCCGCTTAGTCCAATTTTGGTATACTCTTTCCAACATTGTCACTGAACACAATTCTTCGATAAAAAAGTGGATCTTCATCTAACTTTTCAAGAGCCCATTCACCAAAAATTTGGCGTTGTGATAGGTCGTTTGGCTTCAATTCTTGCACCAGCTGTATCTTATAAGGCTTCACACCCAAATCCTTCCGCAAAATTTTCCACGTAGTGGAGTAACAGAGGCCCAATTGCTGCGAACGGCGCCGAATCGATAATTCACGGTCATCACCAACACTGGCCGATACGCCTGCGATATTTTCTTCAGTTCGCACTCTACGTAAGTGTGTTGGTGGTTTAATGTCCAACAATGTAAATTTGGTGCGAAATTTTTTTACAATAACCCGAATAGAAGCCTCAGTAGGTCGATTAAACTGACCATAAAATGGAAGAAGCGCGCGATGAACTTTCTTAACAGAGCACGCATTTTGGTAATAAAATTCAATAATTTGCAAGCGTTGTTCGTTTGTAAGACGATTCATGATTAAATTATAGACCAAACTGAAGATGTTTGACAGTGACACAAGATACAAAACGTGCGTGAGCTGTCAAAACTAGTGTTGCCAAAAAGATAATAGCAAACAAATCACTCGTTATAACAATATAAAGGACAAGCAATTTGATTTGTCTGAGTGATCAGCCCATGCACAGTAAAAAAGGTTATCAAAACCAAAAACTTGATCAGTAATTGGGCATTGCACATACATATATCAGTATCTGAGGTTTTTAATATTACTATCAATACATAAAACAATTTTCTTTCATTTGATTACTTACCAGATAAATCAAATTGGTAGTCCTTTATATTATTATCATTCCCTTTATATTCATAGTTCCTTTATAAGTAGTCAATCAATGTAAAGTAATAAGGACTATTAAATAAAAAATAAAGATATTGGAGAAGAAAGCGATTGAGAAACAAAAGATATCGAAGAAAATGCTGTCAACATCAATAGTCAGGTGACAGAAATCTTAAAATGCGTTACATGCTTGACAGAGCTAAGAAATGCAGGTATTTTACAATTTGTTCTCCTGGTTTTTTTTTGAACGTGATATACTCCTAAATATATCTCAATAAGCGATTATTTATTTCGATAACAAAGTACTTTTTACTTCTGTGAAAACTCATTTATGTAAAAAAAACTCAAATTTTGGTTTAATTTTTCAAGAGAATATTAATTCGTAGATTTAAAGAGAATATAAACAAATTCTATATTGAAATAATTACTTCTTTAATCAAAAAGAGTGAAAGTGTTAATTTCTTTTAGGCAATATAAGCAAGTGTTATGCATCAAAATTTTGCAATGAAAATGTAGGCCAATTTGATAATGGGAACGACGTTTATTGGTTCACATTATCACTGAAATATACGGTTATCTTCATATACAAGTTCTTTTCTAATTATGGACCTTATGACATTTTTAAAAATGACATAATGTCCATTTGCAAAGTGTCACTATGCCCATGGATTTTATGACATTTTCAAAAGTGTCTTAACGACCATGGACCTTATGACACTTTTAAGTGTGTCATAACGTCCATGGACATAATGACACTAGACTTTATGACATGCCACCTTTTTATGTCATGGTTTTTAGTAAATTAAATGGAACCTGAAAACTTTTTCGAAAAATTATGTTAAGTAAGTGCAAAATTTTTTCATTTCGCTTCACTTCTGTTACAGAAAACTGTTAATCTGTATCTGGTGGGATCAGCAGGATGTTTCATGTTGACATTGCATGTTTCAAGCAAAAAATCGGCTTTATTAACTTGTATCTTTAATTTTTCTCTAACAATTGAGATGGGTATTTCTTCGAATTAGTTAATTTTACCACATAGATTTGTGGATTATAATAGTTTATGTCGCCATTACTTCAAAACAGAATTGAATGTAACAGATCAAAAATTATAAAGTCTACACACTTTTATTTAAAAATTAGTATTTTATTAGAGCAGTGATATTTTTGATAGAAAATTTGCTTCACAAATACATCCGATTATGTGTTAATATAAAATATAAAAAAATTTTAGAAAACTGTTTAAACAAAACCATGTTTTCTAGAACCAAGTTTTATTAAAATCATGTTTATTTTTTGAAAGTTATTTTTTTATAAACAGTTTAATAATATTACATTCTGAATTAAAAACGAAATGTACAAAAAATATGAAAAATCTTGTTTCACTTTAAATCAGTGTTTCTTTTTTGCAGCCACAAATTTCTTAAGAAACTGCCCTATTGTGCGCTTGGTGTCCATAATGTTCGTCATCAATGTAATCATCATCGTCATCATCATCATTATCTTTATCAAGCAACAATAACCCCAGGCAATGGCTACTGCATTTGCATACCATGTTCTTTTTTTTTTTTTCTTCCTTTCTTCGCTTTTTCTTCCTCACAATACTTAATAAATCCACTACTTTAAGGAAGTTTTCAATATTCCTAAAGATGCTTTTCAATTGCTTTGCAAAATGCAAAATAAAAAAAATAATAAATATTCAGTAAACTAAAAAAGAAAATATATGCAAACATCTACACGCATGTGTTATTTTCTACTACTGTGCAAATTTTTTCGTACTCTTCTTACAAATAACTACCAACACATATACACCAGACACGCACAGAAAATAAACAACAACTTTAAAAAATTTCTTCAAGTCTATCATTATAGCCATGAAAATGTTTTTCATAAATATTTTATCTGCAGGGATGGAAAATCTGTTATATTTGTGAAGGAAGAATTTATATTCCTTTTTGTAATTATTTATACAATTGAGTTTTTATTCGCTATTTTAGCTTCTAACATTTATCCCATAAATGTTAGAGACGTGTATAAATGAAAAAGCTTGTTTTTTGTGTTTTGACAGGTATTATTAGAGCATTTTTCTTTTTAAATTCTCAGCAATTTATTTAGTTTGTTGGGATATAAAGTTGAATGTTTGAGAATATCTTTCAAAAATTTCCAAAGTCTACTGATGATTAGGGTAGTTCCTATGAAATGTCGACATATAGATAGCTGGGAAACATAGAAGACAAGCTATTTATAATTTTTTATTGGTGTAGTTATTTATTTTCAAAAACAATATTTAAAATATATATAGTTTTGCCTCAGCGCCGAGTAGACTTTATAGAGGTTAGATGGCAACAATGTTACACAGCTTTCACACACGAAAAGTTTACTTTGCAAAGTCTTGAGTGTGGTGGTGATCAGGGAAGAGAGAGAGAGAGAGAGCGGCTCTCTTTTCACTTCTTTTTCCCTTGCTACCACAAACAGCTTTGTCAGCTTTGAAATTTCAAAACGCACCAAACTGGCAGAAAAACGCGTAATTACAAGAAAAACGTACCGAATTTAGAATTTTTTCTTTTCATTTTTAAAAATCCCTGTTGTTTATTTTAAGAAGTGCATTATTTTTATATTAAAAACAACCAAAACAGAACTTAAGCTCAAAAAATATATAATATTATCAACATTAAACTTTATAGGCTCTTCACGTCTGCAACTCCCTGGCCTAAATCTTATGAATTTTGATTTATTTGCATTAAGCATAAGTCTATTGAGCCCCAAAAACTCGGACAAAATTGCAGCGTCTTATTCGATAAGTGTTTTCAAAACGTTATCATATTAATATTTATAAAAAGGAATTATTATGTTGTTTAAAGAACACAGACAAGGCACACATCTAAAAATAAAATTTATGGGACTCACCCGGAAAAATTGTTTGGTTTTCATACAAATTTTCTAGATATATCGCTCGCCAGTGTTCTGTAAACAGCAATTCTCTGAAGCTAGTCATTAGAAATCTTAATTTTTTCCTCCTCTTCTTCTAACTTTATTACTCAAAACTTTTTTAAATAAATACTTTTTTTTTTGGTTGAAATTTGAAACAAAATAATCTTTGGACTAGAAACAAAATGATTTTTCGAATAAAAATACTATTTAAATAAGTAAAAGCAATAGTTTAAATTAAATTTTCTTTCTTTGGCAAAAATGCTGAATATTTCTTACTGCGGGTAGCTTTTCGACTTAAGGAAAGTTATTAATCAATCATCTTTTTTGTAAAAGAAATATTCTTTTCAAATACGAATATTATTTTACAAAAAAATAAACCATCAGTTTGAACTTAAGTACTTTTTCTCTGAAACTTCTTTTTAAATAAAAATTGAATTTTCAATTCAATTCAATTCAATTCAATTCAATTCAATTCAATTCAATTCAATTCAATTCAATTCAATTCAATTCAATTCAATTCAATTCAATTCAATTCAATTCAATTCAATTCAATTCAATTCAATTCAATTCAATTCAATTCAATTCAATTCAATTCAATTCAATTCAATTCAATTCAATTCAATTCAATTCAATTCAATTCAATTCAATTCAATTCAATTCAATTCAATTCAATTCAATTCAATTCAATTCAATTCAATTCAATTCAATTCAATTCAATTCAATTCAATTCAATTCAATTCAATTCAATTCAATTCAATTCAATTCAATTCAATTCAATTCAATTCAATTCAATTCAATTCAATTCAATTCAATTCAATTCAATTCAATTCAATTCAATTCAATTCAATTCAATTCAATTCAATTCAATTCAATTCAATTCAATTCAATTCAATTCAATTCAATTCAATTCAATTCAATTCAATTCAATTCAATTCAATTCAATTCAATTCAATTCAATTCAATTCAATTCAATTCAATTCAATTCAATTCAATTCAATTCAATTCAATTCAATTCAATTCAATTCAATTCAATTCAATTCAATTCAATTCAATTCAATTCAATTCAATTCAATTCAATTCAATTCAATTCAATTCAATTCAAATCATTATTTATAATTTCTAAGCCAGTGGTATGGCCAAATTGATTACATAGTAATTAAACATGACACAATAGTATATTCTTAAACTATTAATTTAAATAATGCTAAAAATTTTAATATACAATTTTGTTGTAATCTTTGTGAAACATCATTCTTAATACATTCTTAAGTACTTAAATATTTAAATATGTCTTGGATCTGGATAACTTTATAAAAAACAAGGAATGAAATATTGAAGTTTAACCACCATCACTAAATGATAGTATGCAGTAATAGTTTATAGATTTGACAACAAAATATTTTTAAACTCTAAAAGCGAATGCGCAAAGTGTCTTTCATTATAGGGCACAAATTAATTCCAAATTCGACATATTCTTACCACAAAAGAACGCTGCATTGTTTGAGAATTGAAGAAAGGACACGACCACGAAGAATGTCCAAATTCAAATCTGGATAGAAAGTATTTAGGAGAACCATTTTTAAAAACTTTATAAAACAATAACATTATTTTGACTCTCAAGAAGACATCAGGGGAGCTACTCAAGAAGTCTTTGACATAAATAGACACATGCTCCCGAACCTTTAGTTTGTAAACATACCTAATGATTTTACTAAAAAATACTTTTAGACGGGCAGTATTAGACTCTGTGGTTCCGGAATAAACTTCTAAGCCATACAGTATAATAGACATTCGAGTTACAATAGCTACAATTTTCCTACTTATTACTATTGCTTTTTATAAACAAATTCTTTTGAATAAAACATTATTGTGGTGTTCACGGAATATAGACGAGCAACTTGTCTACAAAATTTGTATGAAAATTACTCAATTTTTTAAATGATTTCCATAAAAATTTATTTGATACGTCGTTCGTCTTGGTTCTATGAACAGCACATATATTTGTAGGAAAAACGTTCTTTAATTGAAACAGTATTCTTTCCTACTTTCCATCTCTGCATCTTTTATACATACATATGCACTTATGTGTATATTAAAGTGATCTGCTTCTTCACTTTTTTCTTTTTTTTTAAATAAATTTTAGTTATGTAAAAGTGTTTTTATAAATGCGAATTCTTTGACCGCCTCTTAGGCAATATGTTACCAATACCCATCGCCTCAGAGTATTTGCAGTTATTTCAGCTCGTTTTTACTCTTTACTTTTCATGCCCATTTTAATATTTGAAGTAAATTAATTTATCTTGTTCTATATATTATACATACATATGTATGTAAATACATACATATTTGTAAAATATGCCATAAAGATCCCAGTTGACCAAGTAGTACACAACGTACAATTGCAGCTGATATCAGTTCTTTTGGTTTATCGTGTTATTAAGAAGAGAGTTAGGCTTAAAATGAAGTGGTCTATACTTAAGCTTGGAGCTTGCTTCTTAAGTAAACACACCATCTGTTTAATGGCAATCGATTTGGGTTTGTGATTTGTGTAGTTTCAATGGAAAATGCAGTTTTTAATGATAGCAGCAGCCATATGGCTTTTTGTTTGTTAAGCAGCCCATACACGGTTCAATTCAAATGTCAATCGATACTTTTAATTGGTTTGATTCTTGGCCATACACTTCAAAAATTGAATTTAAAGATTTTCATTCAACTATGAAATTCAATGAAGTTTTAAATGATTTCTTAGTAAAAAAAAAACTACAAATACAAATTTTGTTAGCTGATTGAAAGACTTACCAGCCAGCTTGATAAATCTATACCTTATGACTTTTCTGCAACCAACTCAACAGCTGTCAAACTAATCAATATACAAAACCATATGCGTCTTGATTGGAACTACATTCAACTTAGTTGTCAATTGAGTTGAAACGTGTATGGGGTGCTTTAGGTATTTTGTGCTAAATACTTTTTGATGTACATATATACTACTCTTTTGAAGCGCTGTTATTGTTGTATGAGTATCATCAACAATTGGGATATGGCTTTAGATAGAGAAGTTGAGTCACAAGCGTGTAAGTGTTAGACTTCTAAAAATGCCGTTTTATGCAGTTAAAAAATACTTTGTATTGCACTATTCATATTAAGTAAAAATATTACCAGTTGAAAAAAGAAAAATAATTAAGATAAAACGTATTACGCGTGCCGAAATTTCACTACTTTTAAAATACATGTATATATACAATATGTTTGCATAAATCTTAAAATTATTATTAATATTATTTGAATAGAATGTGGCCCCAGACGGCTCCTTGCACTGCGTCTATTGTTTAGTTATTGTTCTTTCCCTAATGTGCTAAATTCGTCAAGAAATCATCATTACGATGATCCTTCTCCTCAACACAAAATCTGCAATTGTATCTGATGGAAATGCCTATTCTGTGATGTGCTTGAGACAGTTATAATGACCTGTAATTTCACCGATCAGAGTTCTTAAGCTTTTCTTTACACCAAAGCTTAGAAATTTCTTGGTATGTTCATGACCGTTAGTCTCGTTCCAATGATTCTGCATGATGAACTAAGTCCATTACTTTATCCCCCTCTTTGTAAGGAGACTCTTGTTGAAGCCAAATATAATTCATTCTGCTTCATTCTATTCGATCGAAATACATTTTTGAATTAAAGAATAATTTTGAATCAAAATAGCTTTGAGAATAAAAAGCAAACATTGTAATTTTTTAACATATGTTTCTAAATAAATGAAATATGAGTAAATAAAATGAAATAATTTCTAAATAAATGAAAACATCATGCTGGCTAATATATAATAAGCTTGTTTTTATAAATACTTTGTTTTATAAAAGTAATATTAAAATTTTTCTTAGAAAAGCCCGTTTTGTATTCTTTAAAAACTTCATTTTCAGACTTAGGTTGGTTCAACAGGCTGCTAGCCATTGAAAGCCAGGTCACTCGGGTCCAATTTAGTCCCATTTTGTGGCCTTAGTTTGATATATATCTCAGCAGAACCACATAACATTGTTCCAGTTTAGAACCAACCCGAGGATTGGATGAAAGAGTTTAATCAACCAACATCACATTCGGACATTTTTATTAAATCTGGCAGCTCCGGTCTGCCCAGATACAAAGTCCTTATATAAGCTAGAAACGCTTTCTTTTTCCTCCTCAACTCTAACACTTCTAGAGAAATCACTAACCGGAAGATTCAATCTCTCGGCATGCATCCCTATGTGACAATGTCCCATCATAATCACCACCGCAAAACCAGCCTCCGTCAGGGCAAACCCCCAAAGTTAAAAAGTCTTCCTACCCTGAACCATATGAGCCTTGATATTTGACAGGTAAACTCATAAGATAATTTGCCTTGTGCACTCCCTAAAGTTTGACGTTGTACTTGGTTCTTACTGCTCTTGAGCGGGATCCCAGCTAACCGATTATATCCTCTTATTGTGGCCTGACCCCGGCATTTGCTTGATCATCTGCTACAACACTGCCGTGCACTTCACTGTGCCTTCGTAATCATAAAAGCTCCAGGTTTGAATGTTTCTCTAGCGTTCGTATAGAGATATCTGCCATTTACGAACCAACTTAGCCTTCGTATAGACTTCCGTTTGTGCATTCAGTGCAGTCTTATGTGGTGTTTATGGGACACGAATGAGTTATACGTCTTTACTTTATATGAAATATACTCAATATTATGAGTGCATTTCATATAAATTTTCGTGCGTTACTCTATTCTATCGTTACTACAATGGATTTTGCTCTGACAAGATTAGGTATCTTCTTCCCGATATGAGCACATTTTTACGCGTTCATCGTCCAGAGCTCACCCATTTGTGGTCGATTGCCCGGGGAATCGTACAATGCATTACAGAGAGAATTCGTTTTTCAGCCGCACGCTTCGTCTGTGGAACAAGTTGCCTGCAGACGTGTTTCCTGTCTTTTATAACGTTGGAAAGTTCAAGTCAAATGTTCACAAATACTAATCCCTGTTTCCCCCTCTTCACAATCTATTTTGCTAGTTCCGATACAATGCACTGCATGTGTAGGGGTCATCCCCTGAGTACTGGTCCAATGCAAAAAAAAGACGTTTCACTCATACGTGTCCCATAAACACCACATTACTATCACTACATATTCGGCTATTATTTCCCTATACTCTGTAGTACCTCAACCAGTTAGATGCCCTAATTTTTGGCAATGATTTCTGCCTGCATGACGCTACACTGATTTTGCTGCCTAAAGCTAATCCTCCAGTCATGCAGGGGTATAAAGATACCTACACCAACTTTTGAGCCCGATTGGGATTACTCTGTAAAAATATCAATCACATCCTTCCAATAATCTATACCAAGCACCTCCGAGACCGTGCCTGATAAAATTGCACCAAATCTCTTCCGGGTAGCAGAGCCGTTGAGCAGTAATTAATATTCTCCAGAAGGTCTTCCTATTTTATTGCTATTCTTCCCATAATTGAGGCATTCATAGATACTTCCTTTATCATGAGACCTTCCCACTGTTAAGACTTACATTTTTAATGCATTTTTTAAATGTATAATTTTAAAAGCACTTGTAAACAAACACAATTTTTCTTTTAAAGGTTCCTTAGCTGCGCTCCTTGCAGGGCTATTTTTAGGGAGTTACTTTTTTCTTAAAGTGTTTGCTTAAAAAGTATTTTTTAAAAGTATTTTATTTAAAATGTGTTAGAATAAAACTTTTTTGTTAAGTGAAATTTTGCGAAGCATTACTTTTTTCAATTTTCATTTCCGACCATATAAAGTATACATATTCAGAATCAGCATTGATAAAAAATTCGATTAAGTTATGTCCGTCTGTCCGACGTTGAAATACCGTTTCTGAGAAAATCATTAGACTTAGAACTTTTTTCTTTTACCATTCTTTTACACCATCGATTCATTGGTTTGCTATTCAAATCCAGTAATATCGGTTCACATTTAGATGGGATGTATCCTCAATTCCGAAAAAATCCATTATTTTTTGCAATTTTGTATGAGAATTTTTGAAAAAAAGTGTTTGTTTTGCTTCAAACTTCACACAATTATTAAGGGGGAAAAAAATTTCCAGATTTCGGCCTATATATACCCGAGATATAGCCTAAAACGGGTTTTTCATGAAAATGTCGCGTCAGCTAACTTAAACAATTTTTTTTGTTAATAGCATAAAAGAAGGTTATGTATATAAATATGGAAAATTAAAATGTACGATATCGGTCCATATATAGCCGCGATATAGCCTACACCGATTTTTCAATTGACATTTTTTTTTTGTTGAAAAGCAACTCTCGTTATAAAAGAAGGTTACTAAAATACAGAAAATAGAAAATTCCGATATCGGTTCATATATAACCGAGATATAGTTTAAACAAAGTTTTCCATGAAAATGTCCATGAAAGATTTCTTTTTTGGAATGGTGATTACAAGGCAAAAATATTTTTTCTCCGCTATCGGTCCATATTATTAAGTTCAAATTTGTAATATATGTATACTATACATACACGTGACTATCATGAGGGGTATTTCAGATTCGGCCCAGCAGAATATACCACACTCTTTCTTGTTAATGCCGGATTGCTTTGAAAAAGATTTCTAAAAAGAATTTAGTAACTTTTTTAAAGAAAAATAATTGTTTTTGAACAAATTTTCTCTAGCTTGATCGTCTAGAAATATATGTTCTATATCATACAGCCTTACAGTTCGAACCTTCGGAAAAAATTATTTCGATAGCTGGGGAATTTCTGGTATTGTGGAGACAGTTCATTGTGATAAAATTTTCTAATAATTTTTCGCTAATTTTTTGTCTGCTTCTGCTTGCCGTTGTACACTAAAACTGTTTTGTTTGTTCAAGAATTCCTTTCGAATCCTTAATTAAAGTCTGGTTTATTGATTTTGAAATAATGTTGTTGAATGTGCTTTTGCAATGGTTTTAAGTGTAAGCACATATTAAAATTCGTATAAGTATCTACGAGTATGAATATTTTATGTTTTTTGTTGTTGTTGAAAAATCATCAGCGCTATCTAATCCCCAACATTTCATTTATTCATTGCTTTTGTTAAGAAATTCAAAACCTTTTAGCTATACAAACAGTTTCTTCTGCAGTTTATTTTATTTACTTATTTTCTGCTCACTGTTGATTTTGTTCAATTTATATTTTGTATTGTCTTGTCTTGTGTGTTTTTAAGAGCTTATGAAAACCGGCTTATTAGCTTTTTTGCTCTGTTGTAAACATCTTTGAACTCAACTAACAGGCTGGTGCTCTTTCTCCCAAAACCATATAAAGCAGGAGCATAAAGAGAATTGTATTTGTTGGTCTTTTGAAAATATGTAATGAAATTTCAAGTTTTCATACCTACAAACATACATACGTTACGAGTACATACATACGTTTGTTTACAAATATTCATTTGGTCAATAGGAGCCAAAATATATTCCCGAGCTAAAATGAGGAATGAAGAGTGGTGGCATTAGGCTCCTTTTTGAAATACCAACATCACCAGCAATTGTTAATGCAATGAATACGTGAATGCTTTAAATTGTATGTTGTTTATACTAACGTATTTGATAATAAAAGAAAAAAATATATATAAAAAATCTGTTAAATATCTTGAACATAACAACGTGCTTTGGCTTATAACTCTCTGGAGTATTATTTCGTTTAATTTTCTTTTATGGCTTTTGTATTTTCTGCTGTAAGAGATCTGAGAGTTTGAGCATTTGAGAGCAAAATGCAGAGCAAGTTTATATTGTATTCAGTATTCACAACAAGTGTGGTGAATTCGTGAACATGTTTTTCATTCTCTATTGCATATGTGTTTTAGGAATACTCGTACAAAAATTTATTTAGATATTTTTTTCAACTTTTTGTAATTTAAGTAGTTTTAGAAGGTAAGATTATGTATGTTATTCTATTCATATAACATATTTGAGTCATAAATAAAAAATAATGGAACATAGACAAAGTAAAACAAAACTATTTTTTTTAATATTTGGATTGCAGTTCTGTCTATTTAGAAACCTGAGGTCGCATAGAACAAATGAATTGTATTCATGCGTATTTACATATGTCTAATACGAATGAATACACATACACTTAAAAAAACCGTAATACAAAATGTAACAAAATTCATACTTTGAGTTATTCCGTTATATAAGTTATTATATAAAACATAAAATTGACTGAAACAAATAGTTGACCATTTAAAATGATAAAAGTTAAAGAAGGGAAAATACAGTAGTTACATGCTGATGTAGAACAAAGTAGTTTGAATAACGCCGCTTTCACGGCTTCCAACACGGAAAGTTTACTTTCCAAATTCTTGACTTCGGTGATGGCAAGAGAAAAACAATATATAAGAGAACCCTTGCCACCACCAAACTCAAGACTACTCAAAGTAAACCTTTCGTGTGCATTATGTATGTGTTTCAATCAACTTGGAGCTGATTGAGTCTTAATTAGTTCGCGGAAAATTTTAATACAGTTCATTGAATTCTTGGGGCAAACGATTCAATTGGAACTGTTTTCAGACGGTGGTCTATTTGTTGTAAGAAACTCATTTCTAACTCTTTTTAAAAAAACTGAATGTTCTACAGGAGCACTTTCAACTCAATTATGCAAAATGCACTTAAAAAAGGATATTTTAATATAAAGGAAGCTTTTTAGACAGAACTTTTTCTTCCTAAAGGGTACTTTTTTTAAAAAGTACTTTTTAAAAAGTACAAGTAGGTACTTTTTTAATAGGTATTCCTTTAAAAGGTACTTTTTTAAGAGGTACTTTTTTAAAAGGTACCGTTTTAAAGGTACTTTTTTAAAGGTACTTTTTTAAAAGGTACTCTTTTAAAAGGTTTTTTTTAAAAGGTACTTTTTTAAAGGTACTTTTGTAAAAGGTACTGTTTTTACAGATACTTTTTTAAAGGTACTTTTGTAAAAGGTACTGTTTTTACAGATACTTTTTTAAAGGTACTCTTTTAAAAGGTACTTTTTTAAAAAGTTTTTTTTAAAAGGTACTTCTTTAAAAGGTACTCTTTTAACAGGTACTTTTTTAAAAGGTATTTTTATGAAAGGTACATTTTTAAAACATGAGTCTTAAAAACTACTTTTTGTAAGATACTCTGTTTGAAAGGGACTCTTGTAAAATAGTTTTTTAATTGAGCTTTATTTACTATATTCGCCTCTGACATTGTGATACCAATCAAAATATTATAAGCAGCTTGTTTATAGCTGTATTTTGCTTTTAAATTTCCCATAGTTTATTTATATTGTTGGATATAAAGTTGAGTGTTTAAGGATGTTTTTGAAATATCATATATATTAAAATGTATATATTTTAGAAAGTACTTAAAAAAAGGCAGTGTTTCGGAATATTTCTTTTATTAAAATGTGCTTTTTAAGATAAATTATTTAAAAGTACTATTTTAAAAGCTACTTTTTCAAACTTTTATGTTTGAAAAAGTAGTTTTCTAATAGGTAGCTGTTTTAAATAAGTTTTTTGCCGGTTCGTTTATGCAGATACTTTTCTTAAAGGTACTTGTTATAAAGGTTCTCTTTCAGCAGATACTTGTTTGAAAGGCAATTCTCTTAATTATTTTTTAAAGATTCTTTTTTTAACAGTATTTTTTCTAAAAAAAAGGTAATTTTTCTAAAATTTACTTTTTAAAAGTGTCTAGCTAAAGTCCTTTCTTTAAAGGGTAGTTCTTTGAATTTATTTTCTTTGCTAAGGTACTTTTTAACTTAGAAGTTAAATTTTTTTCTAAAAGCAGTTTCAAAATATTTTTAAAATGTAAGAGTTTTTTAGGACCATTATTACAACTGACGAATAGTTAACATTAGGATTTTATCTTACAGATAATTTTGTTGTTGTTGTTATAAGTTAACATTAACCTGAAAAGTTACTGATAACTTAACAGCAGGTTTATCCTCATGGTATTTTCAAAGTTAACTTTAAACATTTGAAACTGTCATATAATATGCATAAAATATTGTAACTTAAGTTGTAAAAATAGGGAAAATTTAATGGCGACTTTATCGTTCACGTTAACTAATGTTAACGTTAATGTTATCTTTAGGTTGTAATAATGGCCCTTAGAAGGTACTTGTTTGTAGAGTAATTTGTAAAAAGTATTTTTTACGATATTTTTTTCAATATGCACTTATTTTGAAAGGGTTTTTTATTTTAAGATATTGTTTTAAAGGAATTTGTTTTAAAGTGTACTTTTTTTAAACTATACTGTTTTTATATCGTAACTTTTTTAAATTTTCTTTTTTTTTAACATTTCGTAAAGATATTTTAAAGGTACTTTTTTAAAGTTATATTTTTAACAGAAGAGTAGCGCTTGTGAGGGCTCGAGTTAACTTTGCAGAGTTGGATCAATACTTTTTTTGTAGTTATCGTTTTTATTATTCAACTAGTTTAAAACTTAAACTGTCTATCTTTGAAAGCATTTTCTAAGCGGTTTTTCAAAGACGTAAATTAAGGGCAAAAATTTTGAATTCGTTTGTCTCAAAATTAGCATTATCGAGCTATGACATTGTTGCAATAAATGAAATCAGATTTTTTCACATAAAAAATTAAAATCAGATTACTTTGCCCCTTCGTTTATCTGCAGCAGAAGAGCCCAAACCCTATACGCTGGATGGCCAATTGTTTTTGTAAAAGCGCTTAGCTATAGGGTTGTGCTCACATATTGCGCTCAGCACACTATTAATGAAAAGTACACAAAATACACAAACAACTTTGTCTTGTATATTTTTTTGCCGTTCTTCACTGTAAACACGCAAGAGCAAAGCAACAACACTTTCGCATACTTTGCTGGTAAACATTGTCGACAGCGATTATTAGTGTAGATTTTGTTTTTGTAAATATGTTTTGTTTTTTACAACAAAGAATATTAAATAAAAGTAGTTTTTACTTAAATGTATTGGTGTGTGCTTTATGAACCCCTTTGATAGAAGACTATTCTCATTTGCTTCAAAGATTTTCAACAAAGCTCTTCTTCTCTCTCAGAGTTCCAGACTGAGAACTGTTGTTACCTAAAATGTTTATGTAAAAGTAAAATGTGTAACCCACAATTATTTATCCCAACAAATTTATTTTTAATTTCTTTGCCAACAAAACTAGAAGTTTTTTCATAAAAATTTTCCCACATACTTAAAGCAGAGAACTGAAGATAACGAAAACCTATTTATTCGCACTTTAAACAAATAAAACTTTCCTTCTGACATATAATTATTTAAATTACACTATAGAAAAAGTATTTCTTGAGCAAAGACAAACACGCCAATCTGTCAGTCAGTCTGATAGTTTGTCAGTTAAATTTAGAGTCGCCCGTCGCTTCATGTAAAACCAACCACTATCATTCATTTTATATACAAATTTATTTAGAGAAGCCCTGCTTTGTATTTGGTGCAAGAAGTCTCGCACAAACCGAATACAAAATAACATTGTTGTTGTTAGCTGCTCTTTTTTTCAAAGAAGTACCTTATTTGAATTTCATTTGCACTACAAACGAAATGTTCGCAAGACCATTTGCAGCACTTTCTTAACTGGGCGGTTGTTTCTTTCTCTATCACCATTACACATTATTCTGTACTATTTGTATGTAACTTTTCATTGTTGCTATTTTCATTTAGTTTATTTTTATTTTTCTAACCCATCAGAGAGCAAATTATGTTGTCTTTTAAATGAGCTGATGGCAAATAAATATGTATGTGTATCTTATCAAGTATAATTTGCATAATGACTTTTTAATTTTACAGACCGTTCGCTTTACCGCAAAAAAAAAACCCTCTTAAATTTTGTGTGTATGGGAGCATCATAGAAACCTACTTCTAGTGAAGTCAATTTTAAATAAATTAATTAAAAAATTAAGTCTTAAAAGAAAGCACAATTACAAATACAATATTTTAAATCAGTTCTAAATATAAATATACTGCAAAAAAAAAAAAAAAATTATCTGAAGATAAACGGGAACTAACAATTCGATCAAAATATGTTTTTAAAAGAAAATTAAAGTATTAAAAAATAAAACAGTTCATCAACAAATTGATATAAACTTCACAGATTGATCTAGACTAAACGGAGTCTTTAAGCAAATATTTATTTTAGAAAAGCTGTTTCAATAAATTTGTTGGGGAATCTTGTTTAAAAAAGTACTTTTGAAAAGTACCTTTTGAGAGCAGAGTATAAAGAGTATCATTTAAAAAGTTCACTTAAAGATAATATCTTATATTAAAATAACTGAAAAATATAAATGTTTTTAAAGTACTTTTATCAAAAAGTACCTTTTTGAAAAGGTAATGTTATCGCAAAGTACTTTCATCAAGAAGTACTTTCATCAAAAAGTACTCTCGTCAAAAAGTACTTATTTCAAAACGTAATTTTTCACAAGTAATTTTCTTTTAAAGTACTTTTTTTAAATTACATTTGTCCAAAAGAATTTTTTCAAAAAGTATTTAAATACTTATATAAAAGAACTTATATAAAAATATCTTTAGAACTACGAAAAATATGGCTTAAATGGCCCCATTCTTAATTCGCAATAGTTCTAATATCTTTCATTTACTATTGCTTAAGCTTATTCTTATGCCGATTTCTTTTCTGAAAAAGTTTTGAATTTATGCTGCACTTTTTTTTTTAAATATAAGTTTTAAAATTAAAGTTTTATTGAGATGAAAAGAAAAGGTCGCAATAACTATAAATATTTGAAAAAAAGTTGAGAAAACTGTATACTTTTGTATTTTTTTGCCAAATCAATACTGAAAATGCTACACTTTTTCTAGAAAAGAAAACGCCATTAGAATTATTTCTTTTTTCAAAAATTTTCTTTTTCAAAAGTACTATTTTCAAAAAATTACTTTTATCGAAAAAATACCTTTTTCCAAAAGTACTTTTGTCAAAAAGTACTTTCATCAGGAACTACTTTAATCAAAAAGTACTTTCATCAAGAAGTGCTTTCATCTAAAAGTAGTTTCATCAAAAAGTACTTGATTCAAAACGTACTTTTTTCAAACGTAACTTTTTTTTAAAAAGTATTTTGTTTAAAAATCACTTTTATCCGAAAGTACTTATTACAAAAAGTATGTTTTAACGTTCGATATTCAATAGCGTGTTTTCTTTCATTTTTATACTATATTTATTTTTTACATTTTAGTTCAGTATCCTTTAAAAGCTTGTTTTTTAGTTGTTTTTAACTATATTTGCCGTATAACCGGGTCCAAAAACATCTTTAATAGTTTAGATACACGTTCTATAAAAGCGCACCGATAATGACAAACCGGTTAGTAAATGTGTTCCGAGTTTTTTGAGATCTCTGAAAATCGGCTTTGGGAATCCCGAAAATCCCGCCACTTTCCAGGCAGCAACAGCCTGTCGGTTTTTGCACTAAAGCGAATGAATGTTAACAGTTCGGATTCTCGTTCCACGGCAAACGTGCCCCGAATATGAAAAAGCAATTCCTAACCATTTAGCGAAGCGGTTCCGAGTTTTCTGCGAATTCCCAAAATCGGCTTATGGAATCGTTAAAATTCCCACACTTCCTCAGAAGCAATACGGCAATTTAAATTTTCTCACCAAATCGAATTATCGTTTACAATTCAGTTGCATATTCCACCGGAAGCACACGCACCGAATATGAAAATCCAATTCGATAACGGTTAGTGAAGTGGTTCCGATTTTTTTTTTTGGCATTCCCAAAATCGGCTTCGTGAGTCCCCAAAATCACCCCCACTTCCCCGGAATTAATACGGCAACTCCAATTTTTTATAGTCCAGATAAATGTTCCTTAGCAAAAACCCACACCGAATATGAAAAACCGGTTAGTGAAGTGGATCCGAATTTTTTTGAAAATTCCCAAAATGGGCTTCGTGAATGTATGTTTATGTTAATAACAGAGCTGATGTAAACAATCTTTTGTTTAGCAAATAATATAACAGCGTATGCTACTACATATACATACACTCCGTTATTTCAACATAGTCATATCTCAAAAAATTTGCTTTTCGAGTTAAAAATGCAGAATTGTTAACAGTGTTACCTTTTATGTTGTGCCAAAACTTTATTCATATTACTTTTAAACTGTTTCCTTTAGGAGATATTTTCTAAAAAATTTTCTAAGACTTGTATGAAAACTAAAAATTTGAAAGGAGGTTTTCTCGAAACAAGCTTTGTTTAGTTATGACTTTGTTGCAATAAAGGAGCGATATATAAAACCGCTAGTTAAGCCAGAAGATTTTATTTTTATTTTTTCGTCTGCTGCTTCTTTACGCTTTTTCCTAACACTGATATTTAATTTATTACTTAAAAATTAGTTAACCAATTAAATTCGTAATATTGCACACTACAGTTTTTGTGGTTTCCAGGCAAAAACTTATTCCCATAATTTCTTTAATGATAACCTACTTTAGAAATTCAAAAAGAAAAAAAAGATCATATTATATGTTATAAAATTTTTGTTCATAAATGAATAAAATTAAAAATCCATATAGACAGCGGAAGCCTCATCACCATGAGACCAATTATATATTTATTTCAAATTTGTTGAAATCAAACTCAAGTGAAGAAAAACAAATCCACCAGCAGAGACATACAGAATATAAAAAATAACAAATAATATAAAAATGAACATAATTTAAACTTATATTATTAACATTAGTGCAAGTTTATGGCAGCACAAGTGAAAGAAAACAAAAAAAAACACAACAAAATACTACCAAGAAACCCATAATAAAACAATTTTTATAGGAACGTTTTCAGGAGGCATCTCCAAATACCAAATCAAGGCAAACGAACAACAATAATAATGATAATAATAATAACAGCAAAAATATAAATGTATGAGTTGATATGAAAAGAATTGAGAGAAAAAAATTAAAAAAAAAACGAAACCACATTTCCAACAAAACAAGAAAAATTAAACCTTAAAGAAACCTTCGGAGAACTTAAATGTAGGTAGAATCAAATATGAGTACAGACAGGCGGACAGACAAACAAACAGACAGTAATACGTATACAATCATATAAAACCAAACAATAAGAATTGAGTTTTTAATATTAACCACCATGCCAATGCAATTATCCCCATTTCAAATGCCATTCGCAGCCGCCCCAAAGGGTAATTTGCTCCCCCATTTCAAAAACTTTAAACTCCAGTTAATATGCTTGTGAGCAAATGTATGTCAGTATTGGTAAGACATCACATTAGCCACAACAATAAGCGCAATTACCCAAATGGCCAAGTATTTACGACAAGTCAAACGTCAGGTATAAAAAGATATAGAAACGTTGAAGATTTTTCCCACCATTAACAATTTGTTCCACAGTATTGTCAAGGATTATAAATAGTGCTCCAAATAACGCAAAATTTGAAGTAAAATAAAATTAGGACTTCTAGGCCTTTTATTGCCACTATGACATTGAATCATTAAATACATTAAGATAGGAATAATATATCCACCAAATATCATCCACGGCTTTGCATACAAATACCTACTCTTTGGATGAAATATTCAATGACATTGAATCCTCTCATATAAGGCAAGGTTGGTAGTGGAATTGTTGACATAGGCTTGAGATTAGAAATATCGCTTTACAAATAGATTCTGGCCGTCCGGCGGGAAAGTATACTACTTTGTTTTGCCGCCATATTAGTAAACATTATCCTTCCCAGTTCATATTTGGCAGTTGGCACATGGCAAATTTACTATAGCAAAATTTGCGATTAACCAGCGTGTTTTAATCGTTAAACCATTTTATCAAAACCAATCATCGATTTCTGTTACGATGAGAAACTTACGTGAAATTTTTTAGAGAGAAACAACGTGGCAATGCGCTATTTATAGAGTAGTGAATTATTTTGAAGAATCAGGGTCTGTAGGAGATAGGCCCAAGCATGAACCACAACGTATGGCAAGATCGGCTGAGAATATTACTGCTGTTTAAGAAAGTAGTCAAAACAATCCATTAACCTCAATTCGCTGCCGTGCTCAAGAGCTTGGTCTTCAAAGAGCAACTTTGGCTTCAAATATTTCCACTTATTTCTTATTAAGATTTAGTTGAAGCAAGAGATTCTTCCACAAAACCATTTAAGACACCGTACAACTCACCCGTGACAACCCAGATATTCATGAAAAGCATGTGGTGCCACATCGCATACAGCCAGGATTCCAATGGAATTGCTGCAAGTAGTATACCTTCCCAACGGACATCCTGTATAATAGTGTTACATCATATGATCTTGGAGGCCAATTCTGACCACCGAAAGGTGATACAATACAACAATTGAATTGCTTCTCGGGCTGTATGATATATGGCCACGTCTTGTTGAAACCACATATTGGTCATAGAATTTTGGCTGAGTGGTATCTATATCGAGCGTCAGTAACAGTCACAACTTTGCCAGTCTTGTTTGGAAAAAGGTATGGTTCAATTATGCCTGCAGCGCAAAATCCACACCAAACAGCGACAGTGCTGTGGATACATTTACTCCTCGTCAATCACATGTGGGCTTTCATAACCACAAAGGTAGAAATTTTGCAGATTAATATAGCCATTGAAGTAATAATGTGCCGCTTTTCTCATTCTACAGTGGCCCCACGATAAACTTCGTCCCCATTAAACATCATTTCCCCATTAAGGCGCCTCTTTTCAAAGCCAAATGTAGGAGTAGGGCCAATAAAAGTCCCCTCTGCTCCTTTATAGGCGTAGATGTCTAAACACTCCCCTACTAGGACCAGGTTTTGCCTTGGCGTACCAAAAATCAGGACGCTCTGTTTTCTAGGGCGGAGAGGGGGTCTACCGTTTGTTGCAGCAAATAAAACTTTAGGAAGCCGCATGACTTGTGTTCCGAAACCCGTACCGTGGATTTAAATTGGCAAAAGAAGGATCAACAAAGCCTCCGGGATGTTTTGCCTAGCACACCTTTCGGTGCTGATCATGGTTGAGGTGCCTGGCAGAAAGTGGAATTAGTTTTCATGATAACTTTGCTGCACGCCGGTTCTCGGGGGCTTCTAAACCTCCGAAGTGCTGTTGTCGTGCAACAGATATCTGCACTGTAAATGTGAGCTGGTTAAGCGCTGATGTTCTTAATGGACTTTGGCCTACCAACTCATTACGCCCTTTCTTGCATTGGCTTTTGGGAATTGCATACAGGAGGAATTAGAAGCTCTAAACTCTGCCACAATGTGTTTGCTCATTTAGCTGCAAACTTATGACAAAAGTTGTAACCTGTGTGAGACTTGTAATCCAAGTGGGGGGGGGCCATATTCATCGGATAAGGCCGTCAAGTTCCGTACTGATGTAAATCAATTTCAATATAATATATATATATATATATATATATATATATATATATATATATATATATATATATATATATATATATATATATATATATATATATATATATATATATATATATATATATATATATATATATATATATATATATATATATATATATATATATATATATATATATATATATATATATATATATATATATATATATATATATATATATATATATATATATGTATATAGTCACTGATGTTGACTCACTTTTGATGCTCATAGTATATCGGTTAAAGCAATGTTGTTAACTGGGTAAGCTTATACATACATACGGCTGTAGTACGCTTTGAATTTTTGTTGTTTTTTTTTTTTTTGACATTAAAACAGTAAAATATGTTTTTTTATAATAACAAAAAAAAAAAGATTACTGGTTTCTTGGCTGCAACAACATGATAAATTTTTGACGATTTCCACTCAAACTTTTTAACAGCCAACAATTCATACAAAACGTCCATGTACCACCACCATCCATCCATCCATTCAGCCACCAATCCATCCAAATGCTGTTTGAATGCTTTTGCCCCATCATCCATCCATCCATCCATCTCTAACAATTCAAGTTGTATATTTTATGTATTTTTCTTATTTCATTTTAAAAGTTTGTTTGTTTTACTTTTGCGATTTTTTTTTGTTTCGTTTTTGATTTTCTTGAAACAACATTTATTTAACTGAAAAAAGAAAACTCCACTCTTTTAAAAAAGATGTTTTTGTTTTTTTCAGCGTCATCATCGATTCAGGAAGAAATTAAACAAACCACCAAAAAAAAAAAAATTTAAGAACAATGCCAAAAAGTCGAAACATGTCTTTTGTTCTCACTCGCTTCAGCATTTTTAACATTGTTTTGTTGCAGCTTCGTCAAAAATACTACACAAGCCACGTTCTTTTGAGGCAACAACGTTAAAAGAAATTATGGATTGATTTTTTTAGTTTTTTGCACAAAAAACAAAAAACAGAAAAAAAAGAATATTATAAGAGGTTAAAGAAATTTATATATAATTCTTTAATTTTTAAGACCTCATAATTTCTTTGGAAACAATCAAAACTGACCTCCGTTATTGACTTTTGATGAATTTTGCTGATGAAAGCAAACAAATGAGAAAAACAGAGGAACCAAATAAACTCGAATTGTATAATTTAAGCTAAAACGAACAGGAATATTGTTTTGTTGGTAAAAGAGGATGAAAAGCCAAATTTTTAATTGTATGAAAACCTAAATAACAGACAACTGGAATAAAGAACAATGATTTATTTTTTTCAAAGGAAATTATTAATTCTCTGGTTTTAGGTGAGAACTAACTGCAGTTACATATATGTATATTTTTCGAAGGTCAAAAATGTTTTGGAAAATTCTGACTTCAAGCAGAAACTTATTTTTATACGGTCGTAAAGCAGCTCTGGGCTAAAGAACAGCTCTCGCGTCATTAAAATTACTTCTTAAGTGCGGTTAGGCTTGTGTTTGGTTTTCGGTCTTCGAGATTTTTGCGTCTCACTTGCACTGGTTAACGGTTTGCCTCAACTAATTGTATTGCATTACAGTTATTAGAAGCATTTCGTTGTTAACCACACTGAAACTTCCCATGTGAAGGCATAGGTTGTTATAATGGGTGATTTTATAAGAACTATCGGAAATTTAAAAAAAAACACATAAAATTCAGAAAAATGCATGAAATATTTATTTGGATCGATAGTTGGGTCGATATAATTTAATGTTTGAAGATTATTTCATGCAAATGTTGGCCGCGGCTGCGCCTCAAATGGTCCATCCGCTTAGTCCAATTTTGGCATACTCTTTCCAACATTTCGGCCGGTATCTCACGAATAATGTTGGCAATGTTGGGTTCCAGTGCGTCAATCGAAGCGGGCTTGTCGCTATAGACATTAGCCTTAACATAGCCCCACAAAAAATAGTCTAGAGGCGATAAATCGCACGATCTGGGCGGCCAATTGACTGGTCCCAAGCGTGAAATAAACTGTTCACGGAACTCGCCTCTCAATTGGTCCATTGTTTCGCGTGCTGTGTGGCATTTGGCACCGTCTTGTTGAAACCACATGTCATGCAGGTCAAGCTCTTCCATTTTGGGGAAAAAAAGTTTGTTATCATCGCACGGTAGCGCTCACTATTCACAGTAACGTTGTGATTCGCATCATCTTTGAAGAAATACGGCCCAATGATACCGCCAGCCCATAATCCGCACCAAACGGTTGTTTTTTGTGGATGCATTGGTAGCTCTTGCAATGCTTCTGGGTGCTCTTCACTCCAAATACGGCAGTTTTGCTTGTTCACGTATCCATTCAACCAGAAATGAGCCTCGTCGCTGAACACAATTCTTCGATAAAAAAGTGGATCTTCATCTAACTTTTCAAGAGCCCATTCACCAAAAATTTTGCGTTGTGGTAGGTCGTTTGGCTTCAACTCTGGCACCAGCTCTATCTTATAAAGCTTCACACCCAAATCCTTCCGCAAAATTTTCCACGTAGTGGAATAACAGAGGCCCAATTGCTGCGAATGGCGCCGAATCGATAATTCACATTCATCACCAACACTGGCCGATACAGCTGCGATATTTTCTTCAGTTCGCACTTTACGTAAGCGTGTTGGTGGTTTAATGTCCAACAATGTAAATTTGGTGCGAAATTTGTTTACAATAGCCCGAATAGAAGCCTCAGTAGGTCGATTAAACTGACCATAAAATGGAAGAAGCGCGCGATGAACTTTCTTAACAGAGCACGCATTTTGGTAATAAAATTCAATAATTTGCAAGCGTTGTTCGTTTGTAAGACGATTCATGATTAAATTATAGACCAAACTGAAGATGTTTGACAGTGACACAAGATAAAAAACGTGCGTGAGCTGTCAAAACTGGTGTTGCCAAAAAGATAATAGCAAAAAAATCCCTCGGTTAAAAAAAATAGTTGTTTTCGATCAATAACTATTTTTACTAAACTTTCGTTTAAGTCCACGAATTTCTTTTCAGGTCCGCATTCAAACAATTTATTATTTGATTCAACGAATTTCGTTATTGAACACGAAAAAAAACAACTTATCCTTTCTTATGCAGAATATTCGAAAATAAAGTATTGGCCATAATATTGATTCACGACAAAAAAAGTCTTATTTACGAGTATGTCAAACATTAATATACGAAATCTTTCAAACGATTTTAAAAAACTAAATGTTGAACGTTGTCGTAAGCAAAAGAAAACTTCGTGTGAGAAGATTTATGTTTAACAAAAATTGGCTATTAATGTAGCAAATAAATTTCTAGGAAGTGGCTTGACTTTTGTAGAGTAGGACTTCCAAAGTCCTTACAGAGGGCTAACTGGCAGAACGGAGATCGGCAAATCCTCCAGGAGTTTGTACCTGCAGACCATGCCGGAGCCTATATCTTAGCCAAAATATTCTGGCTGTGGTTTAAACCTAAATCGCCCAAAGAGGAATTAATTCTCCTGATAACTTTCGTGCGTACCGGTTTTTGGCGTGTAATAACCCGGTAGTTAGGGTTAGACGGGTGACTTGGTTATGGACTGATATTCTTTACAAATTTCATGCCAAACAGCTCGTGAAGCCATGTCCTCCTTTGCCTATCAGTGAAACTACATAGTCTGCTTTTAGACACGAAGGCATTTGGAAGGGAAACATTTAGTTTTGAAGCAAATTACCGGTGGGGAAGGGAGAATCGATTTTGTGTTCGGTACTCGGCAACACGCTTTGTTGACATTTACTCTATTGACATATAATTTACTTTTTGACATTTTAATTTAATTTACATTTTCTGGAAATTTTAATAAATATGGAATATATGTAAATATTTGTACAGGAAATAGATTATCGGTACAGTGTGCGATCCAAAGAATATATGGACCGAATAAAAAAGCACAGACATTTAAGGAAATAAACAATATTTTGGAGAAGGAAATGTTTGGTGTGACTGTAGCAGACATTAAAAATAAATTTATTTATGAAAAACCTCAATTTGATTATTTTTATATAATTTAAATTAGTCATATGTCAAAAAATTAACAGACAACGTAATGAAAAATGTAAAAAACCAATAATAATGGAATGTTGCCGGCAACATGTTCGACTGTGTGAATACGAAAGAAAAATCAAAAAAAGAATTCCAAATGTTTTTCTTCCAAATGTTCGCTGGTCTAAATTCAGACATACAGGCGAGATTAGTCGGCTCGAGCTCTTCATCATGGAGTTTTGGCAAAAGTTGCTACCTGCGTAAGCCTTGAAAGCCACATAGGGATGTTGGTGAATCGTAAATAATTCATTGCGCGGAGTTGGTCCACCATCAGGGCAGGCCATCAAGGCATGTGCTAATGTAAGTCAATTCCGTATTATGTTCCTAAAGAAATAAATGTCTTGGTTTTCTAAAAAGGTGCCCGATATATGTACCTCACTCGAATCGGTGTCCCTACTATTCAGACCAGCTACATTCGACCGTAAGTGGTGTACAACTATTATGTTTGAGCTGCTGATTAAAAGTCCGTTCTGGGTTTACTCGACTGAGTGAGCGAGAGGGTGGAGAAGGTCATCGGGAAGAATAGGCTTATAGGTCACCCAACTATATAGGCCATCCAACTATATAGGCTATCCAACTATACAGGCCATCCACCTATATAGGCCATCCAACTATATAGGCCATCCACGTATATAGGCCATCCAACTACATACTCATTGGAGTATCGCCAGTGTGTGCGGTGTATTACACAGTCTTATCTTCAATACAATGGATTTTACTCTAATGAGATCCGAGATCTTATTCACGTAACTCTTGTCTTTTACTCTGATGAGATCCGAGATCTTATTGCCGAAATTCCTGTCTTTTACTCTGATAAGATCCGAGATCTTATTCCCGAAATTCCTGTCTTTTACTCTGATGAGATCCGGGATCTTATTCCCGAAATCCCTGTCTTTTAACGTAATGAACACGCACCGTCCATGAGTCATCCAAATGTAAATGCTTGCCCAGTAAATCCCACAATGCATAACAAAGAGAATTCGTCTTTCAGCTGCACGTTTCGTCTGTGGAATAAGATTCCCGCAGATGTATTTTCTGTAATTTACTATGGAGGAAGGAACCAAATCAAACATTAAAAAGCAATACCCCCTCTTTTCACCTCCCCATAACCTATTTCGCTTGTTTCAGACAATACATTGCTGATATAAAAGTCGTTCGATGAGTAAAAGTCGTATTAAAAAAAGAGTTTTAATTTAAAAAAAGAAGGGATTTCTCTAATAATACCTTTTACTCAAATATTATGATGATTTGGGAATAGCAGGCCATTAAAGAAATTATTAAAATAGAGATAAGAAGCAACTAAGCATAGTTCTGAGTGAAATGAGGCAATTTGTTCCACAGACGAAGCGTACGGCTGAAAAACGAATTCTCTCTGTAATGCGTGGTACGATTCCCTGGGCGATCGACAACAAATGGATGAGCTCTGGACGATGACCGCGTGCTACGTAAAAATGTGCGAGTTTCAGGAACGAGACCCCAGATCTCGTCAGAGCAAAATCCATTGTAGTAACGGTAGAGCAGAGTAACGAACCCTACACTGCGTCGATGCTCCAGTGAGTCAATAGAGTTGGATAGCCTACTGTCACCGATGAGCTTCTTCGTCCTCTCCTGCACACGGTCGAACTATGCTTAGTTGCCTGCAGACGTGTTTTCTGTCTGTTATAGCGCTGGAAAGTTCAAGTCGAATGTTCACAAACACTACTCCCTCTTTCCCCCCCCTCCCAACCTATTTTCCTAGTTCTGGTACAATGCACTGCATATGTAGGGGTCATCCCCTGAATACTGGTCCAAGAAAAAAAAAGGTTTAAAACAACTGCAGCATCGAGGGCTGACTGGAAACTCAGGCTCGGTCTGCTTGATCCCAGTTAATTCCCAGTCTACAAAATATATTTATGATCTAGCTGCTGATCCACATTTGGTGTAGTTGGATGTTATTGGCTAGTCCTAAATATATTGCTTTGGGATATATCTTCCGTAATATGGAGCCGGTCCGGCCATCACAGTTAGTAGTAAAACTGGCAATTCAAAGTCCTATAAGCGAACTTGTTATATTGCGGCAATGAATTACATAAATTATGAATTACATAAAAATGTATTAAGCCTGTTTCACGATCTCGAATGGTAACAGTCGCAAGAGTTTTGAGAGACTAATTTATATATTTTGTTTTGTAAAATATTGTTTTTTTTCTGTTATTTTTATATGTACTTTTTGCTTATATCCAAAAATATTCTTTATATAACACTTACCTTTAAAATACACCTTCCTTTCACCTCATTTTCCGCTACTGTTACATTATAATAACTTTGTTCGAAAATCGGTTCGTTATCGTTGACATCGTGTATGGTCACCAAAACTGTTGCCGTCGACGATAACGGCGGATGGCCATTATCGTGCGCAACAACTATAAGCTGTGGCACTGGTTCCGTTTCACAGTCAATATGAGTCTTCGTGGTTATCAAGCCGGTGTATTCGTCTATCGCAAACCACTGTGAATGCGAATCGGGTGTATCCAAGAGACTAAAAGTCACAGCCGAATTATTGCCTTCATCCCTATCATAGGCAAAAACCTGTATAACTGAAGTGCCAGGGTCAGATATTTCCATGACATTTGCCTGATAGATTTGGCGCTCAAACTCGGGCGCATTATCGTTGATATCGGTGACTCGTAAATGTATGGTCTTGGAGGCATGCAAAGGAGGTGAGCCATTATCGGTGGCCACCACGGAAAGTGTATAGTTGGGCGTGTGTTCTCTGTCCAAAGTCATGTTAACAATTACCAGATATATAATATTATCTCTGGTGGTCAAACCGAAATGGCCATCTCCTCCATTAAGCGAGACATTTACATTGGCATATTCGGTTTTGGAATCGGGATCATGTACCGATATTCTGGCCACAAATTCACCGGGCTCAGCAGATTCCGATATCTTGGGTGTGGCATCATCGCTAAGAAATATAACATTTATGGTGGGTTGATTGTCATTGACATCGGTTACTTTGATAGACACAAAAGCGGTGGTCTCCAAAGGCGTTTCACCATGATCTTTAGCCACCACCACCAGTTCGTGCAGTTCTTTTGTTTCAAAATCTAAAGGCTTGTTAACCGAAATCCAGCCAGTTTTGGCATCTATGCGAAACATTTGTTCTCTGTCACTTTGTCGGCGATTAATCGAATATTCCACTAAACCATTTTCGTCGGCATCACTGTCGATTGCATAAACCTGCAATACCAGCGTGCCCACCGTGGCATTTTCCGCCACCGTGGCAAAGTAGCGGCTCTGATTGAATATCGGCTGATTGTCATTGACATCTTGTATGGTAATGTTAACAGTCATTTGACCCTTCAAGGGAGGACTGCCGCCATCCAAAGCTTCTATCACCAAACTGTAAAACGGTGTGGTCTCGCGATCTAAGAAACCATTGATTTGTAAATCCAGATATAAAACACCATCACGTTCGCGATGCGATGACAGGCGAAATGCATTGTTCGTATTACCCGACACGATATTATAGCGTTGTGTATTAAAACGGCCCAAATCGAGATCACGCGCCGGATGTAACGTCCTTTTAACATCTCTGGGAGTATTTTCGGGAAATTCAATATTCATTACCGCCGCCGGAAACGTAGGAGCATTATCGTTTTCGTCATGAACTCGTATTAAAACGCGCACATTTTCGCCACTTAACGGTATGGCCACCAGACTATAGGAGGCTCTTGTTTCCCGATCTAAACGCACTTTTGTTCTTATTTCACCCGTGGTATGATCAATGGCTAAGTCTGTGTCTACACCGCTACCCGGTACCGGCACAATTAAATACGGTGGACCACTGTTCACACCCGGCAACTGTTCGCCTATATAACCGATTTGATGGCCCACCGGCACGCCTTCCGACACATCCAGTTCTCGCACCAGTTCGGCTGCTGTTAAACTAAGATTTTGTATAAAAATTCCTAGAATTACTAATAATGGCCAGGAGCAATGACTGTGGGTGGATTTCTTATTCATGGAATTTTCTTTTTGGCCAACTCTTCGCCGATACCGATGATTCATGCTGTATTCTGTTGGCTTTTTCAGTTTGATAAACGTATTTGTATTTGTTTTGGCCTTAAAATGTAATTTGTTTTCAGTCGTTTTTGATGGCTGCTCAATTTTTGCCATTTTTGGATTTCTGGTGGCTGTTAGATTTTGTTGTTTGTAGTTTTTAATTACGAAATATAAATTGTGGGATTGTGAGTTTTGTCTTTTTTTCATTTAAGTAGCTTTTGCTCTATTCCACAGAGCTACGCAAAGCTACTCAATTGTTGTTGCGGAAATTCCAATAGGTTTGACAACGTTAAACCTTTTTGAGAGGAAAGAATTCGTTTTTATGGTTCATGTTGAGGCCGTCTTTAACTGCGATAAATGATAATGACAAGCCAGAAGTTGGGAGAAAAATCTGAAAAAAAAAGATTAAGTTAAAACGTTTGAGTATATGAATGCTCTTAATGCTTGATTATTTTACTATTAAGTGAGAGAGAAAATTTTCTAAGTAATAAACAGAGTTCGAGAAATTATTGCCAGATTTGAATTTTATATTTAAAAAGGGCCTTGAATTATGGTTTTTTGTTGTTTATTGGAGAATCAACGATATTTTTGAGTCTTATAGAAACAGTTAAAAACTTAATATCACCAACAATTTGTTTACTTCATTAACAAATATTTCCCGGAATAGTAAAAATTTGTCTCAGATATGAAAATTCGCTCTATGAAAATTTCTTGTCCAAAGCTTAAATTAATTATTTTTAAAATTTTTCCTATAATTTTTTTTTTTAATGGTATAGTTTTTTATTTGTTTTACATATTCCTCAATAATAAGTTATTCCTTGAGTTTTATTTATCCGTCTGAAAAAAAAAATTGTTTCGGATTTACCTTTCAGAATATAAAAGATGTGCATTTCTTGATATTTATTTGTCACTAAGAAAATAGTATTTTTTGATTTTTATTTTTTCTTCAGAAAGTAAAAGCTACATCTTGAGTTTTTTGGTTTATTTATAAAGGGTGTTTTTTTAAGCTAGATAGAACTTTAAATTGTAAAAAGTAACACAAAAAATTAAATTTTGATGAAACATTTTTTTTATTTGTTTCAGTATACTCTGACAAATCATCATGAATAGACTCACGCTTGAACAACGCTACGAAATTATCCAAATAGAGCAGTTGGTAACTGACCCGTTGTTTTATCGCAAAATTGTGTTCAGCGATGAGGTGCATTTTTGGCTTAACGGGTTTGTTAATAAGCAAAATTGCCGCATATGGAGTGAGACCAATCCACAAGAGACCCTACAGACTCCATTACATCCAGAAAAATGCACTGTTTGGTGCGGTTTTCATGCTGGTGGCATCATCGGACCTTATTTCTTCAAAAATGAGGCCGGAGCTCGCGTTACGGTCAATGGAGATCGTTACCGCACCATGATCAATGATTTTTTGTTTGAAAATATGGATGACATTGATCCGGAGGAGATGTGGTTTCAACAGGATGGCGCTACGTGCCATACGGCGAACGCAACCATCGACTTACTGAAATCAATATTTGGCGATAAGTTGATTTCGAGAAATGGACCTGTCAATTGGCCTCCAAGGTCGTGCGATTTGACACCTCTCGATTATTTCTTGTGGGGCTACGTGAAGTCACTGGTTTATGCTGATAAACCAGCAACAATTGACGCCTTGGAGGCCAGCATTGTTCGTGTTGTTCGTGACATACGGCCAGCAGTGCTCGAAAAAGTGGCCCAAAATTGGACGTCCAGAATGCGCTTCGTCAAGAACAGCCGCGGTGCCCATATGCCCGAAATCATTTTCAAATGTTAATGTCACGTATTGATCTTTCGAATAAAAAAAAATTTTGATTACAATTTCATTTTTTGTGTTATTTTTTACAATTTCAAGTTCTATCGGGCTTAAAAAAACACCCTATACATCAGAAAATAAAAGGTGTTTTATAAGTTTTATAGGTTATGTCTTGAGTTTTATAGTTCCTCAGAAAGTATATGTTGTATCGCTCCTTTATTGCAACGTAGTCATAACTAAAAAAAGATCGTTTCAAGAAAAACACATTTCAAATTTTTAGTTTCCATACAAGTCTTAGACATTTTTGTTTAGAAAATATCTACTAAAGGAAGCAGTTTAAAAGTACTTTAAATAAATGTTTGGCACAACACTATTGTTAACAATTCTGCATTGTTAACTCGAAAAACTCATTTTTTGAGATATGACTATGTTGCAATAAAGAAGCGATATGTTAAATAAAAGGTTTTTTAAAAGTTTCATTTTCATTTCATTTTGTTATTTTATAGTTTTATTTTTCCTCAGAAAAGATAAGCTAGATCTTAGTTTTTGTTTCTCCCTCAGAAACTAAAAGTTATACCCGGATTTATATTTGTTCTTCAGAAAAAAAGTTGTTTCTTGAGTTTTGTTTAGTCCTCAGAAAATAAAAGTTGTTTCTTGAGTTTTATTTATTTCTCAAAAAATAAAAGTTATATCTTGATAAAGTATAAACAGCTTGTTTTCTATGTTTCCCAGCTATCTATATGTCAACATTTCATAGGAGCTATCCTAATCGTCAATAATAGTTTTTTATTGGTGTCAACGTTAGAAGCTAAAATAGCGAATAGAAAACTAATTTGTTTGTTATATCTTGAGTTTTATTTATTCAGAAAACATAAATTAGTTTTTAAATTTTATTTATTCTTCAGAAAATAAGTCACATTTTGAGTTTTATTTTTTCCTCCGCCAAAAAAAGGTTTTTTCTTGAGATTTATTTATTTCTGAGAACACAAAAGTTATTTCATGTGTTTTACTTATGTCTTAGAATATAAATTTATTTCGTGCTTTTTATTTGTACCTAAGAAAATAATATTTGTTGTATGAGTTTTATTTATGCCTTATAATATAAATGTTATTTCTTGGGTTTTACTATCCTTCCCATAGAAAGTAAGAGTTGTTCTTGAGTTTTATTTTTTCTTTAGAAAAAAAGTTACATCTTGATTTTTATTTCTCCCTCAGAAACCAAAAGTTATATCCTGACATATATTTCTCTCTTAGAAAATAAAAGTTGTTTCTTCAGTTTCATATGTTTTTCAGAAAATGAAAGTTATTTCTTTAGTTTTATTTATGCTTCAAATAATAAAAGTTATTTCTTGATTATTATTATTTTTTCAGAAAATAAAAATTATTCTTTGAGTTTCACTAATCCATCAAAAATAAATGTTGTTTGTGAGTTCTATTTACTTCAGAAAATGAAAAATATTTCTCTGAATTTTGTTTATTCTTCAGAAACTAAAATTTCTTTCTTGAGTTTTATTGATTTTTAATTCTTAATTATTTTTGATTTTTTATTTTTGTCGTATGAGTTTTACTTCTTCCACAAAAAATAAAAGTTTTTTCTTGATTTTTATTTATCTTGAAGAAAATAAAAGATATTTCTTGAGTTTTATTTGTTCCTAAGAATAAAATGTTTTTTTTACTTTTTGTCTGTACTGTCCCACAGAATAAAGAGATTTCTTGAGTTTTATTCATATTTAATTATTTTTGATTTTTTATTTTTGTCGTATGAATTTTACTTTTTCGCGCAAAAAATAAAAGTTATTGCTTGATTTTTATTTATCTTTAAGAAAATATAAGATATTTATTGAGTTTTGTTTATTCCTAAGAATAAAATGTTTGTTTTTTTTTTTTTTAATTTTTATATGTCCCTCAGAATAAAGAGATTTCTTGAGTTTTATTTATTCCTCGGAATACGAGTACGAAAGTTATTTTTGATTTCTAGTTGTACCTAAAAAAAGTTATTTCTTGAATTTTATTTATTCTTCAGAAATTAAAAGTTATTTCTAGAGTTATATTTATTCCTTAGAAAATAAAAGTTGTAGTATGAGTTTATTTTTTCCTCGGAAAATAAAACTTACATCTTGAGTTTTATGTATTACTAAGAATATAAAAGTTGTTTCATGAGATTTATTAATTCTTCAGAATATAAAACTTATTCCTTCTGTCTTATTTGTACTTTTGAAAATAAAATTTGTTGGATGAATTTTATTTACGCCTCAGAATATAAATATTATTCCTTGGTATTATTATTCCTCAGAAAGTAAAAGTGGTTTTAAGTTTTATTTTTTATTTTATTTTTTTTTTTTTTTTGTTTTAGAATATATAAGTTACATCTTGATTTTTATTTGTCCCTCAGAAAATAAAAGTCGTTTCTTGAGTTTTATTCCTTTTAAGAACAGAAAAGTTATTTCTTGACTTTTATTTATCCCTCAGAAGTTAAAAATTATTTCTAGAAAATTTTTATATCTTCAGAAAATCAAAGTTATTGCTTAAATTTTACTTGTTCATCAAAAAATGAGGGTTATTTTTGAGTTCTATTTTTCCTGAGAAAGTAAAAGTTTTTTCTTGAGATATATTTATTCCTCAGAGAATAAAAATTTTCCCATGAGTTTCATAGTTTTCTCGGAAAATTAATGCTGTTTCTGGATTTTTATTTATCCCTAAGAATGGCCGTTAGTGGACGAGATACACGGACAATACGCGTACCGCATATGAAAAGTTGGTTCCGCTTCTGTAAGCAAACCGGTTTTTTGGGAATTACCAAAGTTGGCTTTAGAAAACCCTCCTCCTCCCACTTCCTCAGCAGCAACACGGCAACTTCAATTTGACCGTTTATAGTGCAGATGCATGTTTCTCGGCAAAACCGCGCACTGAATTTTAAAAAAACCAGTTCCAAACTGGTTGGCTAAGTGGTTCCGAATTTTTTTTGGGAATTCCCAAAATCAACTTCGTGAATCCTTAAAATCCCCATACTTCCCCGGAAGTAATACGGCAACACCAATTTTCGCACTTCAGCAGTAACACTTAATATACAGTTTTATATACTAACATATGTAATAATCACTCATATGGCATGGGTGTTGCAAACATACAAATAAACGTACAAGTGAAACTAATAAGCGAGTTGAAAAAACTGGATGTTTGTAAAATTTTCCAATTGTTGTATACTGTTCGAAAAATTTCTTTGTTCCCTAGTGTTTAATATTTTCATATCATATTCTTTGAACTCTACTTGCAATTCCTTTTCAGTAGTCTGTTGAGAGCAGTTACATCGTTCAGTCAACAATCAATAGCCATCTTAGCATAAGTTAAAATAAACCAGTAATAAAATTTTGAATCTGTCTTTTTAATTTGAAGATTTATTTTGGACCGATTTTTTAAGAACTTTTAAAACCATATAAAAAAATATAATTTTGAATATAATCTTTGTTCGTGGTTTAAATATATAGTTTATTACGTTCAACAACTACTTTTGCTAAGCTTTTGTTGGGAATCACTATTTCCATCAATTTAATTAACTTATTGTTTGCCATATTCAAACAATATTTTAATTGATGCAGCAAATTCCTTTATTAAGCATTAAGAAAACAAAATTTTTTCTGTGCCTTTCCGATCCATTAAACAAATTTTTGTTATAAACATATACAGTACTGTTCGAAACTTAAGCAAATTTTTCTAAAGAAGTAATCAAAGTCTCATATTTTTGTTTTTATTGTATTTATTGGAAACAATGATTGTAATTATTATTGCATTATGTGCTTACATTCTAATAATACTAATAATAATAATAAAATAAATTAAATTCTTCTTCTTTAAAAAAATTGAAAAAAGCAAAAGTAAATGCGAATACAGCTGTTCGAAACGTAAGCAACTTTTTTATTTTTTTTACTCCTGTCTTTTGTTTTTTCAAAAATTAATACAAATTTTGCAACAGTTATTTAAGTCATGTTAATTATAATAAAGAAAAAATATATTTTGGTTGATTTAGTTAACTTTGAATTAGTTCTTCAGAAGCATAACAATGGCATGAACACGATACGATAAAGCTTTCAAATCAAATATCGTAGAGCATTTTACTAATGGTGAATCTCATATTTCTATTACAAAAAGGTTTGGGATTAATAAATCAATAGTTTCACGTTGAATTGAAAAGTATAAATCAACTGGAACAATAGAAGTTATAAATAAAGGCGGGCGAAAAAGAAAAACTTCGACGCACACTGACAGAAAAATCGTTCGTTTGTTTAAAAATGATCTCTTTATTACTTCCCGAAATATTGTAAAAAATCTTGCTCTTAAAATTAGTGCTAGACACTGTAAGGAAACGGGCTTTGGGAAATGATTTGAGAAGCTTCATGCCGTCTAAAAAACCCGTTCTAAGAAAAAAAAAACATATAAAAAAATGTTTGTATAAATTTTTAAAACTTAGTCCTAAGTTTTTATATATGTGATGAAATTTTAGGCTGGAATTTGCAAAATCACACTCTAATTGGACTGCGGAGAAATGAAAAACAGTTTTATTTAGCGATGAGCATCAATTTAACTTATTAAATTCGGATGTGTATGGTACGTTTGAAGAACAAAGGGAAAGCGCCGAGATCCACACTGTACCAAAGGTTCTATCAAGCAAGGGGGCGGAAGTATGATGGGGTGGACCTGTTCTTATGCCAATGGAGTTGGCTCTTTTGTTGAAATATGTACAAAAATGGATCGCTTCACTTACAGAGACATTTTAGCCATGTGGTTGGCTAGAATATCCAGAACGGGAAATGCCCCTTCGATGAGTGTTTCAACATGATAACGACCCCCGAAACACACGTCGAAGTTGGTTAACGGGTTTTTATATGAAAACATTGGATCGGCCGGCACAATCCCCTGATTTGAACCCTGTTTGGGATCTTAAAGCGAAGAGTAGGAACTCGCCTTTTAGGTAACAAACAGGAGCTTTTCAATTGTCTTAAACTAGATTGAGAATTGATACCCACATCAGTTTTAACAAGCCTTATAGAATCTATGCCAAAAAGATGTGCTGAGGTGATCAAAAATCAAGGATACCATACAAAGTATTGAAAGTTGCTTACGTTTCGAACAGCTAACTATAATCGCATTTACTTTTGCTTATGTTTTTTTTTATTGTTAAAGAAGAAGAATTTAAATTATTTTATTATTATTAGAATGGAAGCACATAATGCAATAATCATTACAATTAAATACAATAAATACAAAAATGTGAGACTTTAATTACTTCGAAAGAGAAAGTTGCTTATGTTTCGAACAGTACTGTATGTACATACTTTTAAATTGAATCATTTTTAAGCAAAAAAAGAATAAAAACATTTATTAAAATAACATATTTCATATTTTTTAGTCTGCTAATTCCCGGCATATATAAGCTCTTAAGCGAAGTTAATGTTCCAGGCACGGAAATGTCATTATACATACATTTAAGAAAAAAAAAAAAAGAAAAAATACAACTGTTTTATGAAAGAAAAGAACTGCAGCAAATATTATGGTTATTGACTTGTAACTGAGTTAAAGTGTGAGTGGAATAAATAATTACTGAATGTGCTGGAAAACAAACAAAACGCAGTTAATTTTTATAAAACTCGTATGCACGAGATAAAACGATAAACAAAATGCAAACAATAAATATCTGTACAATAAATTTAATTTAAAAAAAAAAATATGCATATCTAAACAAAACACATAAATAAGATAAGAAATGAAAATAAATATTTCAAAAATTCTACTTTCAACATTTGACAAACGTCTCATGAAATAAAGCATAAAAAAAAATGAAAAACAAACATAAATATTAACGCCAACTATTAACTACATATTTATATAAAATATATAGAATATTTTTATATAAATAGAATATTTTTTGCTAAAAATTTCAAGAATTATTTAAATTGTCTCAATAACAGACACTTTACTTAGCAAACATGCGGTAATTTTGTCATTTCATTCATCTTGTTTTGGATTTTAGAAATTGCCATTTAATTGCTTATCATTAGTTATTGTAATAGACCAGACTTCCTCGTCCGCCATAACGTTTATCAGACGCAAAACTAATGTAAAACTAACACTTTTGTTAAACATATTTGAGCGCATGTTTTTTTTATTTTTCTATCACAATTTTTAAGATCATTAAATTTGCAATTATTTTATGCATGTAGATTTATAAAAAAAACAAAGTTTTAAATTGAAAGCTATTAATTTTCCTAACCTGTCTTTAACAATTTCAATGATGTTGGTGGCTATTTGTTTATGAATATTAATTGAACTTAGAAATTTCATTATTACACAAAGACAGTGTGTGCATTAAAACAAATTCTAAAAAATAAATAAAAAATCAAAAAATCAAATAAAGAAATATAAAAAAAAGTAGTATTAAGATTTGAATACTTATTGTTAGTTCTTTTGAAGAATCAGTAAAGAAATAAATGCAAAACAAGAAAAGAAAAAATGATCAATAAATCGAAATGATCAAAAATGAAATGATCAAAATAGCTGGCTAAATTTTAAGGGCCGTTATTGAATGTAAGCCACACCTAAACGTAAAGCGTATTTCCAAATATCGTTTGCTATTTAAAAATTTCAGATCCACTCAATTTGCATTATAGAAAGAAATATAATTATGCCTCAGCATCATCGAACACTTGGACCATTGGATGGAGGTGTGCCGCCCAATTCGCGGTGGCCATTTAGCCGATATTTTGTTCCATTTATAATAGAGCCATACAAATATTATCATAATACATGAAAAGGACAATAATTTCGAAATAATATCGCTCCTTTATTGCAACATAGTCATATCGCAAAAAAGCTCGTTTCGAGAAAAAAGCATTTAAAATTTTTAGCATCCATACAAGTCTTAGCAAATTTTTTGAGGAAATATCTTCTAAAGGAAACAGTATAAATGGCACAATATAAATGGTAGTACTGTTAACAATTCTGCATTGTTAACTCGAAAAGCTCATTTTTTGAGATATGACTATGTTGCAATAAAGGAGCGATATGTGTTTTATTCAAAATCGACTTCAGCCCTTAAAATTTAACCACCCTTTGCATGATATATAAAATCGTGCAAATGTTTGCGGCTGCTTAAGGTAGCACAGATCAGTTTTCTTCGATTTTCAATGACTCTACCGTCAGAGCCCGGTGAATTTGAGCATAATCTTGGCTATAGACTTAAAGGATATTAGTCAATTGGGAGCTATGAAAATATATCTAAGACAGTTTCCTGACGTCCAGAAAGAAAAAAATCTATTAATGCTAAATCGCATGATTTTCGGACTACAAATAACTCCTCCCCCCACAA
Organism: Thecocarcelia acutangulata; assembly: GCA_914767995.1. Lineage (NCBI taxonomy): Eukaryota > Metazoa > Arthropoda > Insecta > Diptera > Tachinidae > Thecocarcelia > Thecocarcelia acutangulata. Next base: position 95,238,431 of record OU612097.1, on the reverse strand, counting down.
GCAAAAATCATCCTTGGAGCATGATGATCCCAATTTTGCCAATTAAATCGTGGTAAGATTTTCAGAACTGACTATATGCCATTAGTTCTATTGGGGCTTACCAGTGTTTAAGTTGCTGCAGCATATCGTTAGTCTCACGTAGAAAGGCCCTAACTCGTAATTTCCTGAATTGAGCTCTTTTCGGGATTTTACTACGTTTCACACAAGTACACAGTGTCACAAAGATTTGATTATATAATTTCATACATATCGCTCTTACGAGCAATTGAGCAAAGAAAGTTACTTTTAGATGTATATAGTTTTCATTACGATTTTTCCTTCTCCTGTAAAATTGCCATTATTTTAGTTAGGACCTTTCTACATGAGATCAACGATATAAGGAATTTCTTGCTAGCTATGCCCCCATAAAGCAGAGTATGCTAGTTTAGCAATACGCCAAGGCAAATTTAGCTTCCCTAAAAGATGAATATACTATAGCTACAAATGTATAAAACTTAAATGAAAGTAGAAAAAATACCTCCTGCTTTTAACAGAGCCGTAATTGCTGCGAAGTTCAGCGCAAGTTATTTAGTGTGAATAAATGAAATTCATTAAATATTTTAAACTTTTAATATTTCTAATATCGGGTGGTTGAATTTCAAGGGCACAATTGCCCTTTTGCGCAACAAATTCAACGGCCGTGTTATCTCACGTAATTTCGATGTCAATTGGCCGCCAAGATCATGGGATTTGACACCGTTGGACTTTTTTCTTTGGTGTTATTTGAAAGAAAAGATGTAAAGCTAAAGGATGAGATAATTCGGCACATTAACGGCATAGAACATCCATTATGCCTCAGGGTCATCGAAAATTTGGACCATCGGATGGAGGTGTGCCGCCGTGGTCGCGACGCCGATTTGGCCGATATTTTGTTCTATACATAATTGAATAATACCAATATATCATAATAAAATAAAATTTTAATAATTTCGTGAATAGTTTGTGTTTTATTCAAAATCAACATCGGCCCTTGAAATTTAACCACCCTGTATTATAGGATGGTATCATACGTCTGACTCAAGTTCAATACTGACTAAAGCCAGGAGAAATATTTATATTTTTATTTATAATAATAATTGCCACAATCAATAACTATTAATCAAAGAAGACAGGAAAAAATAATTGAATACACTAAAGCTGGGGGACAGCTAGTTGTTTCGCAGTCGCTGCACTGCTCATTAGCATCCACTAGGATTCAAACTCAGTATCAGGTAAACATTATGTATTTTTCAATGCGGCCGCTTAGCTAACTCTTATTTATTTTTTCGTCTATATTTGTCTCACATTGATCACATATGCAATTCGTTATAATCCCAGTTGTTTGTACTGCAGTTTGCTGTCACTGAACAATTATTTATGTTGTTGTTATTTATCAACATACGTATGTATGTACGTTGATAGGCTCTTTGCCGTGAGATGTATATATGCATTAATGATAAATAGTTGATTTTTCTAATATTATATGATGGTATCATTCGTCTGGCTCAATCCTTTTAGCTAAAACTCTAGTAAAAATGTATGTCTAATTTAGTTTCAACTCTCTAAGTGCTGTGATAACGTTTGTCTTTTTCTCGCCGTGTTTTTATTGGTACATTTAAGTCGAACGTCCACAAACACTACTCCCTCTATCCTCTTTCTCACATTTTTTCCGACATCCAGTACAATTCACTGCTTATTTAAGGCCCTGATTCACTATCCTACACATTCGTACGATTCATTCACAGGAAACTGTTTCAAAAGTCCGGCCGACTTGAAAAAATCTCTACAAAATGGTGTTGTAGGCCACACTATCATACAAGTATAATTGCAATAATTTATATACGCAATAAAATAATTAAAAACTTTTATTAACATTATAATTATAGATTACTTAAATGTTTTTCTCGAGTCACCAACAATATTCTCATATTTGTCACCATATATACCACACTGATGGCACAGAAACCATAATGTTTTGAAAAGTTTCATAAAATTTTTCAAATCGCACGATTTGTCAAAAACTCTGTCGCACGGTTGAATTTTTAGTACTTTTTCAGCACACATGCTTTATTTAGTAGATCATAAAATAAAGGTAAAGGATTTCTTTTCCTTTTTCTTTCTAAATCCACATGAATATTAAATAATTTTTTTTTATCTTGGACCAGTATTCAGGGGATGACCCCTGCATATGCAGAGCATTGTACCAGAACTAGGAAAATAGGTTGTGAGAAAGGAGGAAAATAATTTTATTTAATATTTAAGTAGAAAAAGATAAAACTTCTTGAACTCTTAAATAAAGCTATTGTAATATAAATAAAGAACGTGGGTGCTGATGAGCAGTGTAGCGACTGTGAAACAGCTAGTTGTCCCCCAGCTTCAGTGTATTCAATTATTTTTTCCTGTCTTCTTTGATCAAAAGTTATTGATCGCGGCAATTATTGTTATAATTATAAATAAAAATATTTCTTGGCTTTAGCCAAGATTGAACTCGAGCTAGACGAATGATACCAGCTCATCATCATATAATATTAGAAATATAAATAAAGAACTAATTTGGGTTTACTACTCTAATAAATAATCCTATCACTTAAAAGACTTAACAGGTTTTTAGTCTTTCTTTAATAACCACTGTGCAGTTAGCACATATTCTATCTACTCGCAGAATTATTGATAATTAAGATTAAAACTATTTTTGCAATAATTTATAGTCCGCTTAAAACAAAATGATATCTTAGAGATTTGTTATATATATATTTTTTTTCATATCAATTAAAGAGAAACAAAAAAGCAGCAACAACTATACACGTATACGACTACAAAAACAAAAAGCAGGGGTGTTACTAACAATAAAAACCAGTTTGCTACTTAAGTCTTTTGTTTTCAGTATAGAAACTCTTTTAGAAAAACACAACTCATTGCTAGACACACAACAACACCCGTTACAGGCCAAAACCACAATTCATAAGATTAATTATAGTTTAATTAAAAAAATTTGTTTTTTAAACAGAAAAAATCAATATGTTAATAAAAAAAAATTATTTAAATAATTAATTAACATGTATTTCTTTCATTTTTTTTTTAATGCTTGTGTAATATTTTAATAATTTCACTTGTTTTATTCTATCAATCTTGAATATTAAGTAATTTGCCAAAAGATCAAACTTTTGTTTATTTTTTCTTATTTAATCAATTTAAAAGCCTTTTGTTTGTGTAGCGTAATTAGCCAAAGAAACTGCTGTTAATTAATGTTTGTTTAACAACTTATGCGTTTTTACATGCAAGCCTGCACAAATTCACTGTTTTCAAAAAGAAAAAATGCTGAAAGTTATAAGAAATTCAACATGCAATATTTTTTTTCAGTTAATTTTACTTCCATGTTGATTAAATGGTTTATGGTTTTATTAAATATTTTTTATTAATTAAGAGATACTAAATAAGAAATTAAAATAAAATTGTTGCTTTGTTGTTAGCAATTATACATTTAAAAAAAAAATTTCTCACGTTGTAGAAATAATAATTAAGAAGATAAGATATTAATAACATTAATGTTAAAAATAACAAAATAATAAAACTAAGTGATTTCGTTTCAATTATAATATAATTTAGCGCAATGCTAAGAGCGTTGTTAGCTAAGGTATTTATTTGCTAAAAATATAAGATAATTCAGTGAAGCCTTTTGGACTTTAATAATTACACAGTTTTTTTCAAATTCAGTAATGAAATTCACAAATTCGCTATATAAATATTTATATTTTTAAATATTGATTTTTGTTGATCTTTATAATTGATGGGTTGCTATCATTCGTCTAGCTCAAGTTCAATCCTGGCTAAAGCCAAGATATATTTTTAAATATAACAATAATTGCCGCGATCAATAATATCTTTATAATTTTTAAATTAGTTTCTTGGTTTTTGTATATTTGAACTTTGGATTTTAGTTTAAGTTTTTCCTTAAGTTTCCCAAAAAACTCCAAAGGAGGATTGATATTGAAGTTACCTAAGTACGAAAAAAATATATATTTGTTCAAAAACCAATTATTTCTCAACATAGTCTCCTTTTAGCTCAATAGACTTATGTGCTGTTCATAGAACACAGACGAGAACTCGTGTAGAAAATTTGTGTGACAGTTACGAAATTTTGGAGTAATCTCCATACAAATTTTTTTTAGACTAGTGTTTGTTTGTGTTCGATGAAAAGCACATTAGTAAGATGATATTCCAGTTTTTTTATAATGGGTGATTTTATAAGAACTATCGGAAATTTAAAAAAAACACATAAAATTCAGAAAAATGCATGAAATATTTATTTGGATCGATAGTTGGGTCGATATAATTTAATGTTTGAAGATTATTTCATGCAAATGTTGGCCGCGGCTGCGCCCCAAATGGTCCATCCGCTTAGTCCAAATTTTTTCTCTTTCCAACATTTCGGCCGGTATCTCACGAATAATGTTGGCAATGTTGGCAATGTTGGCTTCCAGTGCGTCAATCGAAGCGGGCTTGTCGCTATAGACACTAGCCTTAACATAGCCCCACAAAAAATAGTCTAGAGGCGTTAAATCGCACGATCTGGGCGGCCAATTGACTGGTCCCAAGCGTGAAATAAACTGTTCACCGAACTCGCCTCTCAATTGGTCCATTGTTTTGCGTGCTGTGTGGCATGTGGCACCGTCTTGTTGAAACCACATATCATGCAAGTCAAGGCCTTCCATTTTGGACAAAAAAAAGTTTGTTATCATCGCACGGTAGCGCTCACCATTCACAGTAACGTTGTGATTCGCATCATCTTTGAAGAAATACGGCCCAATGATGCCGCCAGCCCATAATCCGCACCAAACGGTTGTTTTTGTGGATGCATTGGTAGCTCTTGCAATGCTTCTGGATGCTCTTCACTCCAAATACGGCAGTTTTGCTTGTTCACGTATCCATTCAACCAGAAATGAGCCTCGTCGCTGAACACAATTCTTCGATAAAAAAAGTGGATCTTCATCTAACTTTTCAAGAGCCCATTTACCAAAAATTTGGCGTTGTGGTAGGTCGTTTGGCTTCAATTCTTGCACCAGCTGTATCTTATAAGGCTTCACACCCAAATCTTTCCGCAAAATTTTCCACGTAGTGGAGTAACAGAGGCCCAATCGCTGCGAACGGCGCCGAATCGATAACTCACGGTCATCACCAACACTGTCCGATACGGCTGCGATATTTTCTTCAGTTCGCACTCTACGTAAGCGTGTTGGTGGTTTAATGTCCAACAATATAAATTTGGTGCCAAATTTTTTTACAACAGCCCGAATAGAAGCCTCAGTAGGTCGATTAAACTGACCAAAAAATGGAAGAAGCGCGCAATGAACTTTCTTAACAGAGCACGCATTTTGGTAATAAAATTCAATAATTTGCAAGCGTTGTTCGTTTGTAAGACGATTCACGATTAAATTATAGACCAAACTGAAGATGTTTGACAGTGACACAAGATACAAAACGTGCGTGAGCTGTCAAAACTAGTATTGCCAAAAAGATAATAGCAAAAAAAAAAATATTGTTGTATCAACCATATATTTTTTTCTACGTGCAGCAATATTTTCTGCAGAACGAGCTGTACGAGCATGTACTGTTATTTACACATCTCCTATAGAACTCGTTTGCTCAAATTTTTGCACGATTATTCCGGTTAAATGCACATTTTGACGATTAAATTAATCGAAAAGAAAATAATGACGTTTTTTTGATTTGAACGCCCATTTTCATAATGAGTCTGTATATATTTAGCGTGCTGCTCGATGTGTTTCGTTACACGGTTCAAATTGAATTGGTGTGAAATTGAGAAACATTAAATGAAATGCAGAAAAAACTTGAGGTTTGCGTGTGATTTGCACTTAACATCGACCTTTAAAATTTAACCACCTGATATACTCGTATATGTTTTTATTTACAAAGTTGCAAGTTTAAAACTTTTAGAAAATTAGAAAATGTAACTTACAGCTTTTAAAGTGAAAAGTTATACACAATTTATTTTAAATGTTTTCTTTTTTCATGGTCATTGAAAATTTTGTCATAAATAATGATAAAACAAATAGTTTTAATTTAATGTAGAACAAACCTCCTGCAGTCGGTATAAAAACATAGTTTGGCTGAGTAAATCATAGATTATTTTTCAATAAATTATTAATTTTGTGTTGTTGTTGTGGCATGTTTTAGTAACATTATTTAATTCCAATCAATTTCTAATCTTTAGAAATATTCAGTTGTTCATTAATTAACGAACATATTTTAGTATCAACTTTAAGTTAATTTGTGCTTTTGTATGTGTTTTTATTATAAGTGTGTGTGCGTGTGAAAATAAATTTGTAATTAAAAAACATGTTTTCGGGTAAAAATTTTTGTTTTGTGAAATTGAAAACTGCCTGTACTCCCCCCAATATGCAGTTGGCAGGCTGATGATAACAGCAACATGCAGCCTTTTTCATTAGAATAATATTTGTTTAATAAGTTTTTCTTTTTCTCAATAGATTTATTCCTAGTTTAGAACACATCCCTTGCATATAAAAAAAATAGTTTGCTCTTAGAAATCATATGAGTGAGCTCAGTGTTCTTTTATGCACAAGAATGACTAAGATTTTCATTTTGATATTTGTTGTCTTTTCTCGCTCTCTCGCTCGCTCGCTTGCTTACTCGCTTTATTTATCTTTTCATTATGTACTCAAGTTTGTTAAAGAACGAATAAATCGATGTTTATAAAAGAAGTCTTTTTTGATCTTTTCGGCATGATAAGACTATAACGAAAACAACAGCTTGAAAAAAAGTAGACAAAGTTAAGAACAACAATAAAGAATACAAAAAAAAGGCAGCTAAAGTATTATTAAAACAAAAAAAAAAAAAAAAAAAAAAAAGCATTTGATGAGATTTTTTCTGCTTCATAATTGTATTGTTGGTATTTTTTTTTCAATATAAATTTTAAACTAAATTACAGTTTTCAGAATCGAACATGTAAAAGAAAAATGTTAAAACTTCTTTTTTTTTTGTTACTGCTTTAGTCAGACTCGAATATTTTGATAAATGAGTTTTTCCTTTATTTCATTTATCACACTTTCATGTTGAAAAGGTTGTTATCTTTTAGGAATATTGAAGAAATTTAAATATATAAAAATATATTATATATAAGTTTTCGATAATAAATGTGATAGCTTAAGCATATAATTTTGGAATCATATTTGTGTGGATAAAATGATTTTAAAATGGTTTGCTTTATACAAGATTTATTTTAAGTATCTTCTAGCGCAAATGTGCCCAAGCCCTATGCGCCTGGTGCTTATTTGTTTTTATAAAAGCACTAAGGCTGTGGGCTTCAATATACACATGTGTGTGTACACAAATGCAACGCAGAAACACTTTCGTATGCTTTGCTTATGAAATAAAATTTTTCCTTAAATGTATTGGTGTTTGCTCTTCCATATAGAACTTCTGGGCAACTCTGTTATAGGGCTTTTAAGCCTAAGCCAAATCGACTGCTTAAATGATTCAAATTTAGTTGATTTTGTTGAGATTTCCCATTGAAATGAAATAAAAGAAATGTACGAGTACATTGCGACTAGATTTTGATAAAATCTGGTAGATTTTTCTAAGTACTCTATAACACTACTGTGATTTTGTGCACAGCAGTTTTTAAAAATATTACGGTGCAGTAAAAAAACCATTACTTTTAAATGATTTAAATATGATAATGTTATTACTGCCAAACCCTTTGCAAAATTAAGTTTTATGGAAATGAAAGTGCTTATAATTTTGTTCTAGATTTTCTTTCAAGTCTAGCAGATTTTGGGTATATGTATATGCCCTATTACACTAATATTTGAGTAGCCGCTAGAAGTAAACCGAAGCCCATAGAGAGGTCTTAATGGTGAATATGATTTTATGATTGAAGTCAGAGCTAGTTTTTAAGTGTGGGCAGTGGACAAACTCTATGGAGTAACTTTTGTCTTGGTTATTCCGAACTATAGTTGGTAATAACAGTAAATAGGTTGTGTGGAGGGAGAAAGACGGAGTAGTGTTTGTGAACATTTGACTTGAACCTTCCAACGTTTTAACAGACAGGAAACACGTCTGCAGGCAACTTGTTCTACAGACGAAGCGTACAGCTGAAAAACATATTCTCTCTATAATGCATAGTACGTCTCTGTAATGCGTAGTACGTGAAAAACGAATTCTCTCTGTAATGCGTAGTACGATTCCCCGGGCAATCGTCCACAAATTTATAAGCTGTGGACGATGAACGTGTGCTACGTAAAAATGTGCGAGTTTCAGGAACAGGATCCCTAGTCTCGTCAGAGCAAAATCCATTGTAGTAACGATAGAGAGTTTTATTCCATTTTCGGTTGGATAGGTGGCATGAATCGTAAGGAGGTCGGATGGAGTGAAGTACATCTTACACTGTTTCAAAAAACCGAGACACTTGAATGCTTCTTTAGAGACATGAAAAATGTAATCAGTCCAGCGAATGTCACACTGTATCTTCATTCCAAGAAAGTCAACAGCATCCAATTCTTCAATATTTATATCATCCATCAGCAAAGATGAAGCAGCATTTGCGGTCGTTTGTTTGTGTGTTAATAAACAACACTGGGTTTTACGACCCAGCGACCCTATTTGGAGATTAATAGACGGTCACTATTCAGTGAATCATTTATATTTAGCCTCTTGGCAGCGATCTTTGATAGGCTGGGCCTATAACTAAAAGAATACGAGTGACAAATGCTGCTGTCATCCGCAAAAGAGTGGATAGGGTTCGAAGTTGGATAGATTGTTAATAAATTTGTGTTTTATTTTGTTTGAAAAAATAAACAAAAAATAACAAAGTCAACTGTGAAAATGATTTACATCGGTACCTGCCTTGACGGCCTAACCTGATGGTGGACCAATTCCACGGAGTGAATTTTTCACGATTCACCACCGCCCCCGTGTGGCTTGCTAGGCTCACACAGGTAGCAATTCTTGTCATATGATTGCGGTCATATGAACAACTTCTTGTTGAGGAGTTCGGGCTTTCTAATCCCTCATGTATGCAATTTCCCAGCAACCAATGGGGGACAAGGCTTAATGAGTTGGTAGGCCGAAGCCCACTAAGAGCATCAGCCCTTAAACCAACTCACCCGTCAATCATCACCACTGGTTTCTTACAGTACACGTATCTGTTGTATAGGCAACAGATCCTCGGGAGATTGTTAGCCCTCGAAAAAAGCCATCACCAAACAATTATCAAGGATACTAACACTCCCTTCCTGCGTTTTAGGTTTCAACCACAGCCAGAACGTTTCAGCCAAGGTAGGCACCTCAACCATGAACAGCCCGGGTCGAACTGCAAGCAGAACTTCCTGGGGGCCATGCTGATTCCCGTTCTGCCAATTTATACCCTTGGTAAGGGTTTCGGAAGCCAACACAACATAAGTCATGTGGCTTCCTAGAGTTTTGTTTGCCGCACCAAACAAGGGGTCCCTTTTCCCCAAAAAACAGAGCGCCTAAGTTAGGAATACGCCAAGGCAAAACCTGTTTCCGGGGGGAATAACAAAGTCAGTAATTTTTATTTCTACGAGTAACTTTTGTTTATAAGAATGCAAATAACTCAGTATTGTGTTCTTAAACCCTTTTGTTTGCAGTCGCCAATTACTTTCAATGATTTTAAATGATTTTCAATACATCTTAATTAAATGCCCGCTTTCGGTATTGCTTTTGCTCCTACAACACATTATCTAATTAATTGTTAAACATTCGAAAGGAATTAAATTTAATTGTCTTCTTTCATTTGCTTTTTCTCTTTTATACAATTCTTGTCTATATACTTGGCTTTGGTTTTGTTGCCGGTTTGTAGCTTAACCAAGTTAAATAATTCATTTTCATTTGTCTTAAATCTTAATCCTGAACAAACGTATTCGTGTGTTTTTGTTTTTTTTTTTAATGTGAATTTGCTTCTAGCTGAATTCCTTGATTTCATTTTCAATTCCTGGTGCTTTAACTTATCTTGACTCATATTAAATTGTAATTTTATTAGCATAACATAAAAGCTCTTGGCATGTTATTAATATCCCTTTTGCATATCACAGTATTTAACTTTCAACTGCTTATATGCCTTTATAATGCCAGCCAGCACAATACAAAACACACACACACACACACATCCACATGGATATACACATACACTTAATGTATAGGAGGAGAAAAACAACAAACTCAAAAAGCTAATAAAACAAAACTAAAGGTAAAGGTAAACTTAAATACTTACACAACTCTATAAAATTCTTTACAAAAAGCAAAGAAAAAAAGTTCGAAAACCAAAACAAATGCAAAATTCAAAATTGCAAATAAAAAATTGTAATTCTTAATCTTAACCTTGTATTGTAAGCATTTAACTACGACGAGTATGCGATTTTCTTTGTTGAGAATGCAAAAAAAAAGAAAACAGAACCTTTGAAACGTGCACATATACACATACGAGCAAATAGCTTGGCATATATATTTACATACCTACATGTAGAGGAAACCTTATAATGCTAAAATAGTATTATTTTTATTTTTTGTGGTGTCCTCTAGATTTTCCTGCTCTTTTGCATTTTATTGATGTTACACATATTACACAAAACTGTGTATGCATGTGTGTGTGTGTGAAGCGTGGGTTGTTAAGCATTTGTTGGCTTACATTTATAATCAAGAGAGAAAATGAAGGAATGAAAATATATATGTATGTATGTTAGTTTTATGTCTATGCCTTTTCTTCATACAAATGTTTGGTACCTTATTCTTTAATAAAGGTCCATTAACTATATTATTACTTTTTTTTTTAATTTTTTTTATTTTTCCTCCACTTTACGCACAGTGGGTACAAACTATTTATCAGGCGGTTTAATGTTTGTGTTTTAAGTTCATTTTCCTTTTTTCTTTTTTTTTTGTGTTTCTTCTCTTTGGAGAAGATTAATCAACTTTTTGTAACTAAGAATAAATATTTGTTTTATAGATAACGAATTATGGTCTTTATTTTAATTTATGTCAGACATTTAAGCTTCTAGTGTTAAATGATTGCAATGAAAGATTTTGAAGGCAATTAATACAAGTTAAAAGCTCCACTGATTTATTGAGTGGAATATTGAGAGCGGAGAGTCTGAGAAACTAAACAATTTTTATAAAATTTAATAAAATTTTAAAATGCAAAATATACGAGGACTGATAAAAACCCCGTTATATTAAATTTTTTCAAAAAGCATTTATTTATTCATCAATAACTATCTTGTCCCCTTCAAAGTAATCCCCTCGGATATAATACCCTTATGCCAGCGGTTTTTCTAATCCACGAAACGTTTTTGAAACGCGCTTTTTGGTATTGCCAACAGCTCCTTTATCGTAGCAAAACGCTTTCCTTTCATCGATGTCTTCAGTTTGGGAAGAGGAAAAAGTCTGCGAGTGCCAAGTCCGGTGAATACGGCCTGTTTATTTACCTGCTAAAACGCAATAAAATTATCGGTTTGGGGATAAACCGGGCGTGGGATTGAAAGCTGGGTATAACCTGATCAATTGAGTGAACGCCAGAGTGGTCACTCAATTTCTATTTCAAAATAAACTACTTATACTATTCAATATTGGGTACTTACTTAAATACCAAAAACGAGTAAAAGCTACATAAACTGGGTTTAACTGAACAAAAAAAAAAACCTGTAAAAACCGGTTAAACAATCGTATAAGCTAGTAAAAAATTATTGGTAAAAATTCAGTTAAAAAAACGGTTCTGAATTGGTTAGTGAACCGGTACTGAGCTTTTTTTTCGGAATTCCCAAAATCGGCTTAAGAAATCACCAATATCCCCTCACTTTCGCGGAATAATCACGGAAGCCATACCTAACCTAAATTTACGCAAAAATGCCAAAACTCCGTAAAAGTTTACAAAAACTCGTATCATAACATAAAAATATAAAAATAAAATAATTTCAATATGATTAAATGGCCACATCAGGGCTTTTTATGACCCTTTGACAGGCATTGCTATCGAATTCCCTTCCTCGACCATTAAATTAATTTACAATGTTGGCGATGCCGAGTTAATTGTTGTTGATTTGTATAGTATTGAAGGTATATACCACTGAATACTATACAATTGACCCAGCAACAAGTAATTTCGGCCTCGCTTATACAGCAAAGATAACATTTGATTTGATTGTTGGTCTTTCAGCGTGATGTCAGGTAACTTTAAAATTGATTATTGTAACATTCTCTGTTTATGCTCACACTTGTCTCCATCGGCCGGATTTTTTCGCCCTGTGTGAGACCCAGGTATCTGAGAATGCTGATCCACAGGATTTTCATATACCTGGGTATCAACTCCTATCCATATTTAATTTCCATCGGGGCCTTGTAATTTACGTTCGCAATGAAGTTGTGTTCCAATGCCAGCAACCATTAGGCATGCATGGTGCCGAATTTACCTGTCTTTGGGTTAAATTCAAAATCAGGTCACACTTTTTGCATTTCGGGTTTCTATATAGAAGTCCAAATACGGGGCGGGATACTACCATTTCTGGTTTCGATACCCTCTCTGACTCCATATCGAAAATCCTAGAGGATTGTCCGAGCAGTGAAATTGTTGTTGCTGGCGATTTCAACGTTCACAACTCATCTTGGCTTCGTCATTCGAGTCATACAACTCCAGAAGGCCAATATGTTGAGTTATTCGCTGCGCACAACCACCTAGCGCAATTAGTGAATGAGCCAACGCATATTCCATGTGTTGAAGGGCACCATTCAAACACACTTGACCTATTCCTGACTTCACACCCTGAAAAGTATGAAATCAAAGTTAGTGCACCTCTCGGCAATTCGGATCATTGCACCATTTCTGGCTCCTTTTCGATCTCTGAACTTAGTAACGTTTCGAAATCAGCTACGAAACGTTCAATATTTATTTACGAAAAGGCGCGTTGGGCTGAGCTCAATCAATTTTATAAGCATTTTAATTGGAAACTTTGCTTTCTAGATAACGACATAAATGCTTCAGCAAAAATGATCGAGAATATTATATTGCTAGGGATGAAATCATTCATCCCATCCAAGCAGATTTCGGTTAAACCAAGAGTGAAATCCTGGCTTAATCAGACGTGCAAAAACGCAGTCAGATCCAGAGAGGAAGCATTCAGTAATTGGCGTTTAAACAAAAACCCAGAGACTGATTTGCTACGCAAAAAGGCAAGATCTTCGTGTGCCAAGGTACTTAGGCGTGAAAAGTTTCTTCACGAACAGCGTCTTCGTGCCAAGGTCCTTACAGCTCCCCGGGACAGTAAGACCTTTTGGTCATTCGTTAAGAGGGTAAAGAACAATACTAGTTCATCAATCCCAACTCTCTTAAAGAATGACCAAGCATTCACCGACCCGGTTGACAAAGCTAACCTGTTGGCTGAAATTTTTGCAAGCAACTCCTGCATGCCGGAAAGCAGTCAACCACTTCCCGAGCTCGAAAGAGTATCTGTAACTATGCCAAAGATATTTTTCCGGGCGCGAGCAGTTAAAAGGGTTTTGGCAGACCTCGACATAAACTCCTGGACCGGATGGCATTCCAGCACTGGTCTTGAAGCAGTGTTCTTCTACGCTTGCGCGTCCATTAGCACGCCTTTTCAGCTTACTTTACAATTTTGGTGAGTTTCCATCAAGCTGGAAGGTTGCTAATGTAACACCAATACCCAAAAAGGGAGAGACAAATAACCCTGAAAATTACCGCCCAATTGCAATTTGCTCTGCGCTTTTCAAAGTAATGGAAAGTATGGTTAATTACCATCTTATGGGATATCTAGAGTCGCACAAATTACTTGGTGATCGCCAATGTGGATTTCGTAAGGGTCGCTCTACTGGCGATCTTATGGCATATCTTTCGGAGAAATGGTGCCACTCAATCCATCATTTCGGTGAAAGTAAGGTGGTGGCTCTAGATATTTCCAAAGCGTTTGACAGAGTGTAGCATGCTGCACTACTGGCAAAACTTACTGCTTTTGGGGTCAGTGATGACTTTTATCGGTTTATATCGAGCTTTCTCAGGGACCGCACTATACGAGTTGTTATAGATGGGGTCTCATCAAACGAGTTCAAGATTAATTCAGGGGTACCGCAAGGTTCCGTTCTTTCTCCTACTCTATTTCTTATTTTTCTCAACGATTTTCTTTATCAAACTTCCAACCCTATCCACTCTTTTGCAGATGACAGCAGCATTTGCCATTCGTACTTTTTTAGTTATAGGCCCACTCCAACAGAGATCGCTAAATATAAACGATTCACTGAAGAGTGATCTTCTATTAATCTCCGAATGGGGTCGTAAAAACAGGGTTGCCTTCAACGCTCGTAAGACCCAGTGTTGTTTATTAACACACAAACAAACGACTGCAAGTGCTGCTGCATCTGTACTCATGGATGGTATAAATATTGAGGAATCGGATGCTCTTGGAGTTCTTGAAATGAAGATACAGTGTGACGTTCGCTGGACAGAACACATTTTTCATATCTCTAAAGAAGCATTCAAGTGCCTCGTTTTTTTGAAACGGTTTAAGATGTACTTCACTTCATCCGACCTCCTTACTATTTATACCACCTACATCCGACCGAAAATGGAATACAACTCTCATGTTTGGGCCGGTGCCCCAAAGTCTATTTTGGAGTTACTCGACCGTGTGCAGGAGAGGGCGAAGAAGCTTATCGGTGACAGTAGGGTATCCAACTCTCTTGACTCACTGGAGCATCGACGCAGTGTGGGGTGCGTTACTCTGTTCTATCGTTACTACAATGGATTTTGCTCGGACGAGATTAGGGATCTCGTTCCCGAAACTCGCACATTTTTACGTAGCACGCGCTCAGCGTCTAGAGTTCATCCATTTGTAGTCGATTGCCCGGGGAATCGCAGTACGCATTACAGAGAGAATTCGTTTTTCAGCCGTACACTCCGCCTGTGGAATAAGTTGCCAGCAGACGTGTTTCCTGCCTGTTATAACGTTGGAAAGTTCAAGTCAAATGTTCACAAACACTACTCCCTCTTTCCCCCTCCTCATAACTTATTTTCCTAGTTCTGGTACAATGCACTGCATGTGTAGGGGCCATCCCCTGAGTCCATTACTCAGGGTACTAACCTAAAAAAAAAAAAAATTGAGTGGAATATTGAGAGCGGAGAATCTGAGACACAGGAAAAAATTTAAAAAAATTTAGCCTTAGGAAAACTGTTTTTATTAATGAATTTAAAAATGCAAAATATACGAGGGCGGATTAAAAAAACCCCGTTATATTCAATGTTTTCAAAGTAATCCCTCTCGGATATAATACACTTATGCCAGCGGTTATTACAATCCGCGAAACGCTTCTGAAACGGGCTTTTTGGTATTGCCAACAGCTCCTGTTTCGATTTTTCTTTTATCTCCTTAATCGCAGCGAAACGCTTTCCTTTCATCAGTGTTTCAGTTTAGTTTTGGAAAGAAGAAAAAGTCAGCGGGGTTCAAGTTCGGTGAATAGGGTGGTTGAGGGATGATAATAGGTTTGTTTTTGGCCACAAACTCATGCACAAGCATCGAATTCTGAGCTGGAATGATAGATAACGCATTGTGCAAAATTATCATTGTGCGAAATGGTCACAACAATATTTGTAAATAATTGTTTTTGTTGCTTCACATCGTTTCATAACTGCTAAAACTTTTCGCTTTCATCATTGTCCCGCATTTGGCCCACCGTGTTAAATTTGCTATTCCTTAAAATACGGTATTTAATTTTTTGTTTAAGCCGCCAAACTTTTTTCTTGCTATACTATTCGCAACCGACTTGGCGTCATTGTTGTCTTTATATGGTTTTTCTACAATTTAATGTTATTAAAACCTTGTGCATTTATCAAAACCTCTCATTCATGATTTCCTTATTTAGTTTCAATTATTATTGGAAATAAGAAAAAAAACCACAAAAATGCTTAAAAAATTATTCTTTTTTTTCAGCTATATCTAAATGAACTTAAGAAATAAAACCATAAATAGAATTTTAATAATTTCAATAAAAAAATGCTGATAAAGCAGCATCAAATATAAATTTAGAACAAACTTGTCTGAATAAAACTGAAAAGTCATAAAAGTTAAAAGTTTCCCAGAAAACAAAAGAACGAAACCAGTGGCTTGAATAAAATATTTCCGCTAATAAAAACTAAATCAGTTTACGGATTGTTTTACCTACAAACTTTATTTGAAAATTGAAAAAAAGGCTTAATTTTAAAACAAAACATTTTCTGGGTCTCTACTAATTTTGTATAGAAATATTTAAAACAAAAGCCAACTCACTCGACATCTCTCTGTTAAAGTTGTTGCGACGACTTCTTTAATTTAAATGTTTGTTTAAAAAAAGTTATTTAAATAATTTTCAAATGTTAAGCGAACCCCTGAAAACTTTTATCATTTCTTTTAATGGGTATGTATGCTGATAAGTTTTCATGCCACTTAAAATATTTACAATGGTTTTCATGTTTTATTTATTGGTCATAAATATTTTTGATTTTCGGATTTTCTCTTTTAAAATGTGTTTTCTTTTCTTTGTATTTGTGTCTAAAAATGTATAAAATTTTTGCTATTTCATGTTTAAAAATATTTCTTTTATATGTTTTAGTTTCAAATGCGTTACAGTTTGTATTTTATTTGTGTTCATAAATAAAACTAAAAGTTAAATCATGTTGTGGCATGCTGGGGCTTTTGTATGCCCATCAGCAGCCGCCAGTCGAACAAAACTTTTCAAATTTCTCCCGATGCTGCCTGTGCTTTGGGAAGTCTTAAAAATGTCTGTCTGTTTTGGTGTAGATGATTGAAATTGTCAAGGTTTTTTGTAAAGAGAAGTTTAATTTGTTCAACATCGTTAATAAACATCGTGGAAAACAAAAGACTTAGAAACCAAACTTATTGCTATAAAAATCATAATCTAAGAAAAGTTTTTTTTTTTTTATTTTTAGGGCAAGTGTTAACAATTATGAAATAAAAAGAAAATTATTATATTCCAAGCCAAGTTGGAATTAAGTTACTTTCAGTTTTAAAAATGTTCATAACACGTGTTTTGGTTTTCCAAAAACTAGAAGTTTTGTGTGTTAATATTAACTAGTAAAGCCAATTACATTCATATTGTATTAACTTGATGACTTCCTTATGGAAAAGCAAATCGATATAATGAGGATTGCTGAAACTCACTTGACAGCCAACAGTTATTTTATAATTAATGCCTACGCACTATATGACACTAAAGATCGCCGCGGAAGATCTTGTGGAGGCTTGGCAATTCTAATAAAAAACAGAATTAAGCACTATGTACTGAACAAGATACGTGAGGAGTATCTGCAAGCAACGAATATTTGCATTGCACATTTCCACGGAAAAATGTTTATTTTCTCGATTTACTCACCGCCTCGATTTTCTGTGACAAAAAACCAATATTCACATGTTTACAAACCACTTGGGCCTCGATTTTTAGCGGCTAGCGAATATAACGCTAACGAGACATGTGAGGAGTATCTCCAAGCAACAAACATATGTATTGAACATTTTCATGATAAAATCGTTATATCCTCGATTTACTCACCGCCTCGATTTTCTGTGACAAAAAACCAATATTCACATGTTTACAAACCACTTGGGTCTCGAGTTTTAGTAGCTGGCGACTATAACGCTAACGAGACAACAAACATATGTATTGAACATTTTCATGATAAAATCGTTATATCCTCGATTTACTCACCGCCTCGATTTTCTGTAACAGAAAACCAATATTCACATGTTTACAAACCACTTGGGCCTCGATTTTTAGCGGCTAGCGAATATAACGCTAACGAGACATGTGAGGAGTATCTCCAAGCAACAAACATATGTATTGAACATTTTCATGATAAAATCGTTATATCCTCGATTTACTCACCACCACGGTTTTCAGTAACAGAAAATCAGTATTCACATTTTTTCAAATCACTTGGTCCTCGATTTCTAGCGGCTGGCGACTATAACGCTAAACACAATTTTTGGGGATCACGTTTAATTACCTCGAAAGGCCGTGTGCTTTTTGACACAGTTTCCAAACTGTGCTTAGATGTGGCTTCAAGCGGACACCCCACTTATTGGCCGACAGACCGACGAAAGATCCCAGACGTTATAGATTTTAGAGTTGCGAACAATTTTCCTTTAGAGTGGATGAAAGTGGAGCCTTCATTAGATTTGTCATTAGAGCACTCACCCACTATAATCTCTGTTTCGTTTCCCCAAGAGATTGGCTCCCCGTTGACCGTCAATAGGGTTAATTGGTTAAAATACAAACAATTTTTGAGTACACATTGTACTGAAAATATCGCCTTGAGCACGCCTGAGGATATTGATGTGTCAATTAACAATTTTTCTGAAAACCTCAAACTGGCCGTACAGCACGCTACCACTAGTCATATAAGATCCAGAAATGAGAACATTGGAACCTATTCGGCTGAAATTGAGCAACTTCTGTCAGAAAAAAAAGGAGAGTTAAAAGAAAGTGGTAACTTTGCAGGTCTCCCCAGCTTAAAACTAGGCTACGCGAATGCATAATTCAGTTAAGAAATCTGCTTGAAAGCCAGAGAATGCCTTCTATTAGAACATATTTGGAAAACCTGGATGATACTCCACAATCTGACTATTCTCTGTAGAAAGCGTCCAAAGGTTTGAAAAGACCCGTAATTGGTAAGCCACCTTGGGGAACTTCAACTGGCGACTGGGCAAGAAGCGCATCTAAAAAGGGGAGGTTGTATGTTAACCATTTGAGAAATGTTTTTATTACAAATAACATAGCAAATGATGCAGCTGAATTATCATTCGATTCATATTTCAAGAAGTAGAACAAGGTATCACTAATATAAACCCCAGGAAAGCCCTAGATATTGATCAAATTGCTGGCAAAATGCTTGAACAGTTACCTGGTGTAGCTAGAAGAATTCTTCTTTTTATTTTCTAATGAAAGCTCCACTTGCATCCACTTTAAGCGAAAATTTTTCGCAACTCCAAAAGCAAATCAATATAATGATGATTGCTGAAACTCACCTGACAGCCAATAGTTATTTTATATTTAATGGCTACGCACTATATGACACTAAAGATCGCCGTGAAAGATCTTGTGGAGGCTTGGCAATTCTAATAAAAAGCATCTGGGATCTTTTGTCGGTCTGACGGCCAATAAGTAGGGTGTACGCTTGTAACCACATCTAAACTCGTTTTGGAAATAGTGTAAAAAGCACACGAAAAATTATTATTTTTAGCCAATCTTTGTTTTTATGAGATAAGAGAGTTTTTTTTTTAATGAAATATATTAAAAATTTTAATTTTATGATGAATCCCTAATTTAATGAAGTGCTGACTTCTGGTCGTTACATAACAGATATTAAATACATTTAAGGGATCATGATCGGTAATAATGGCTAGAGATCATGATCGGTTTACGCCTGGAGTAGTAGCCAGCAGAGTGGAAGGTCTCTATGATTGCTATGATACCCCACTAAGGTAGAATCATATAGACCAATAAGTCTACTACCAACAATTTTAAAACTATTCGAAAATTTGTTAATGGCGAAATTGAGTTCAATATTGATTGATGTAGGATGTATCTCTAATCATCAGATTGGTATTCGGGCTAAACACAGCAACATAGAGCAAACGCACGGGCTAGTAAATGTCATAAGAAAGACTTTTGAGGACAAAAAATATTGTTCAGTTCTATTCATTGATATTTCTCAAGTTTTCGATAAAGTGCGGCATAACGCCATAATGCACAAAATAAAGTTAAACTTGCCTGCAAATACTCACAAGCTTCTGGAAAGCTACTATGGGCGGAAATTTGTTATCAGAGAGGGCGATTTTATCAGTCCCCCACAGCCAGCTTGAAGCAGGACTTCCCCAAGGCAGCATACTGGCGCCCACTTTGTATTTGAAAATAAGTCATGTTTCTTATTAAAATGTTTCATTACTTTTATGAAGGTTTTCATTAAAATAATCTAATGAAATTTGTTTCATTATTTCTATGAAAAGTTACAATGGAAAAAATTCATAAAAGTAATGTCAAAATTCAAAGAATTTCTGAACAAAATTTTTTCAGTGTACATCTAAATTTTAATAGAATAAATTTCCTAAACTTCGACCCAACTCTTAGAATTTGTTTAGATATTAATATATTGTATTATCTTATAGAGTTATCTGATCATAATAATATTTTGAAGGCAAAACTTGTAAACTATTTAAATTCGTATGATTATATGTATAATTGTTTATAATTGTTTTAACGAGTATTTATTTTTGTTCTTTCTCAGCTGAAATGTTTTATTAACTTGCAATTGAGCGACAAGTTTCAAAGTGATTTACTGCAAATATTTTAGAGATCTGCGTTATATAAGTAACCTGCCAACACAATGGTAACTCGCCAAGTTTATGTTTTTCTGGCTGTTAGCAAAAGACTGTTAGAAGTAGTTTTTACAAAAAAATTTTTTTTCTATCCTGTCAAATTTAGTATTTTCCTGGTCCTCCAACCACAAATTCCGTTGATTCATTTAGGAAGAAAATATTTCCAACACCTTAGAAATTCGCTGGGAGCATTTCATCCGAAACAGTCAACATTTTTTCCTTCAATCACATCAAATTATAACGAAATGTCTTTACCGTTATAAGCGAAACGATTTTATTATCCGCAATCTACGCATTAATTGTGAACCATTAAAGTTTTCCTCATTTTTTCTCTCTCCCTCTCTCTCTCTCTCTCTCACTGTGTTTCCTTCTTTCTGCGAACTTATAATTGCAATAATTACAAACAAAAAAAATTATTTTTTTTCAACTTGAATATTGTATAAAGAGAAATAAAGTGAAACAAAAACTATTTCATAAAACGAATATTTGTAATAAAAGAAATGTTTATGGTTTAACTTGTGACACCACAAATCAAGGCAACATTTTTGACACTTCTCAATGACATGGCCAGTTGGCTGGTTGGTTGTTCGTTTAGTTGATTGTTTATTAAGTTGGCTAAATGTTGAAAAAGAATGCGATGACTGATGGCTCTAAGTTAATAGAGAAAGAAAAGAAAAAAATAATAATAATAACACTTAATAAAGAAATAGAAAAATGAAAAGAAATGCTGGATTAACCACTTTTTTCCCAGAGCCGCTGCATTCTTTTCACAAATAAATCTGCACAACAACAACAGCAACAACAAAAAGAAAACCTGTCATATCATTTCTTAACTTTTATAAAGTGTTTATGGCAAAAGAAGTTATAAAAATTGTTTAAGAAATTAATAAAGCAACACAAAACCAACAAAAGGTTAAAATAATTATTTCATTTATTTTTCTCTAGTCGGAATTGAGTTTTTCCTCCTTTTTTTTTTTTATTTATTATATTTTTTGCAATTTAAATTAAATTTCTAAATATTTAATCATTCTGTCAATTTAAGTTTTCAGCTTGATGCTGCCTGCTTTAGTTTTAATTCTTGTATTCCGAACTCTTATTTTTTTATTATTCTTCTTTTTTTGCTGGTTTTGTTGGCCGCTGTTGGCTCAAGTCCATTTTGGCCTTATTGTTGTTATTTATTCCGGTGGATTCATTTGAGTAGTCGTTCCACAAAAATAGCCAGTCAACATTAACATTAAGAACATCATTTTCTTGCCGTTTGAGCTGATCTTTATAGCTGTGTTATTTTTTTTTTTTTTTTGTGTTTTGTTGTAGTTTTTCTTGGCGATTTTTGCAGCATGCGGTGCATGTGTGTCTGCTTGACTTACTGCCTGCATGCATTTCTGTTCAAATTTTTATCATCACATTTTTACATTTCTGTGTGTCGTTTTATTTTTAATTTTCTTTTTTTTTTAATTTTTTTTTAATTCGTTTTTTTTCCTTTTTTTAATATTGGCGCTGAGGAAAGTGACATTCTTTGCTTGATTATGTAATAATGGAAATTGGATTTAAATATTTTATCGCCACAAATGTCTCTTATTTGTGCATAAGAACATAAAGTATTGCCGTATGCTGGTGAGTTCCCATCATGCTGGAAAGTTGCTAATGTAACACCAAATCCCAAAAAGGGTGAAGCAAATAACCCTGAAAACTATCGCCCAATTGCAATTTGCTCTGCGCTTTCCAAAGTAATGGAATATCTAGAGTCAACTGTGAAAATGATTTACATCAGTACCTGCCTTGACGGCCTAACCTGATGGTGGATCAATTCCACGAAGTGAATTTTTCACGATTCACCACCGCCCCCGTGTGGCTTGCTAGGCTCACACAGGTAGCAATTCTTGTCATATGATTGCGGTCATATGAACAACTTCTTGTTGAGGAGTTCGGGCTTTCTAATCCCTCATGTATGCAATTTCCCAGCAATCAATGGAGGACAAGGCTTAATGAGTTGGTAGGCCGAAGCCCATTAACAGCATCAGCCCTTAAACCAACTCACCCGTCAATCATCACCACTGGTTTCTTACAGTACACGTATCTGTTGTATAGGCAACAGATCCTCGGGAGATTGTTAGCCCTCGAAAAAAGCCATCACCAAACAATTATCAAGGATACTAACACTCCCTTCCTGCGTTTTAGGTTTCAACCACAGCCAGAACATTACAGCCAAGGTAGGCACCTCAACCATGATCAGCCCGGGTCGAACCGCAAGCAGAACATCCCGGGGGCCATGCTGATTCCCGTTCTGCCAATTTATACCCTTGGTAAGGGTTTCGGAAGCCAACACAACATAAGTCATGTGGCTTCCTAGAGTTTTGTTTGCCGTACCAAACGAGGGACCCCTTCCCCTCTTTTCCCCGAAAAACAGAGCGCCTAAATTAGGAATACGCCAAGGCAAAACCTGTTCCTCGGGGGACTATCTAGAGTCACATAAATTACTTTGTGACTTTCAATATGGATTTCGTAAGGGGCGCTCTACTGGCGCTCATGGATCTTATGGCATATCTCTTGGAAAAATGGTGCCACTCAAATTCATCATGGCTCTGGATATTCTCAAAGCGTTTGAATGAGTGTGGCATGCTACTCTTCTGGATTAGCCTTGCCAATCGGGAATGCTGGGTCATGCTTTAAAAGAGTTGGAATTGATAGAATAGCACTGATCTTTATTCTCTTAACGAAAGACCAAAAGGTCTTAATGCCCCGAGGAGCAGCAAGGACCTTGGCACGAAAACGCTGTTCATGAAGAAACTTTTCACGCCTAAGTACCCTGACACACAAAGACCTTGCAGTATCCCTGAATTAATCTTGAACTCCTTTGATGAGACCTCATCTATAACAACTCTTATAGTGCGGTCTTAGAGAAAGCTCCATATAAACCGAGAAAAAACCTCACCGTCACCAAAAATAGTAAAATTTTCCAGTTAGCTAATGCTAACGCTTTGAAAATTCTTTCACCGAAATGATGGATTGAATGGCACCATTTCTCCGCGAGATATGCCAAAAGATCTCCAGTAGAGCGACCTTTAGAAAATCCATATTGACTTGGCTAAACTTTTTAAATTTTTAAAAAAGAATATAAATTTGGTTGTTTCAACTTGACTTTCGAAGTGTGTGGCCAAGAATCAATTTAATTGACAGGTTGATTGAAAGGTGTATGGGATCCTTTACTGTAAATTCTACTTCTAGCTCCTGCTAAAAGTGTAACTTCTAACCCTATCCACTCTTTCGCGGATGAATGACAGCAGCATTTGTCACTCGTATTCTTTTAGTTATAGGCCCGGCCTATCAGATATCGCTGCCAAGAGGCTAAATATGAATGATTCACTGAATAGTGTTCTATTAATCTCCGAGTGGCGTCGTAAAAACATGATCGCCTTTAACGCTCGTAAGATCCAGTGTTGTTTATTAACACACAAACAAACAGCCGCAAATGCTGCTTCATCTGTGCTCATGGATGGTATAAATATTGAGGAATCGGACGCTCTGAATGTTCTTGGAATGAAGATACAGTGTTATGTTCGCTGGACGGACACATTTTTCGTGTATCTAAAGAAGCATTCAAGTGGCTCGGTTTTTTGAAACGGTGTAAGATGTACTTCACTCCATCCGATCTCCTACTATTTATACCACCTATAAACGACCGAAAATGGAATACAACTCTCATGTTTGGGCTGGTGCCTCAAAGTCTATTTTGGAGTTACTCGACCGTGTGCAGGAGAGGGCGAACAAGCTCATCGGTGACTGTATGGTATTCAACTCTATTGACGCACTGGAGCATCGACGCAGTGTGGGGTGCGTTACTCGGTTCTATCGTTACTATAATGGATTTTGCTCTGACGAGATTAGGGATCTTGTTCATTTCTTACGTTCATTTCTTGCGTTCATTGTCCAGAGCTCATCCATTTGTGGACGATTGCCCGGGCAATCGTACTACGCATTACAGAGAAAATTCGTTTTTCACGTACTACGCATTACAGAGACGTACTACGCATTACAGAGAGAATTTGTTTTTCAGCTGTAAGCTTCGTCTGTGGAACAAGTTGCCAACAGATATGTTTCCTGTCTGTTATAACGTTAGAAGGTTCAAGTCAAATGTTCACAAATACTACTCCCTCTTTCCCCCTCCTCACAAACTATTTTCCTAGTTCTAGTACAATGCACTGCAGATGTAGGGGTCATCCCCTGAGTACTGGTCCAAGGAAAAAAAAAATCTTTACGAAATCCATATTGACTTGACTTAAATTGCAAGAGGACTATTAATTTTTAAATTTTAAAAAAGCAAATAAATTTGTCAGTATATAATACACAGAAAAAATTATATTAAAAATAAAATCAACAAAATTTTTGTCTGAAAAAATAATAATTTGTATGCATATACATAATGCCAGAAACACAACTGCGACGAACGACGAATTTTTAGTCGTGAATATTCGTCGCCAAAAATAAAACACATTGCTGTGTATGAAAATGCACACAATCATGGTGTTGTTCGAAATTCGTCATACTCAGTGAAAGTTGGAATAGATTTATTTCTGATTGTTTCGTCAGCGAACAACGAACAAAACAGTATCAGTTGGCCAGGTTTCTTATATAAAAAAAAATTTTTTCACAAAATCATAATTTTTTATTTATGTATATTAATCCATGTAGTAAAAAATTTATGAAGATGTTCTCAAAATATAAATTACCTCACATAATTTGTTCAATAACCCTCTTTCGGATGGGATTTACATATGTATATAGGCTGACTCAATATGGCCCCCTTAATTATTTATAAAAATATATATAAACATTGTTATCTACGCAAAAGTTCGTTGGTATTGTGCTTAACACGACGAATTTATACAACGAATATTTGACGGCGAATTCGTCGCAATGGGCGAAGTTCGTTGTTCGTCGCAGTTGTGTTCCTAGCATAAATATCAAAAAAAAAAAAAAATAACTTTTGTTATCGTATTTTGTTGTTGTTTAAAAAAATAGTTGATTTTGATCAATAATTATTTTTACTAAACTTTTGTTTGAATCGACAAATTCCTTTACAGGTCCGCATTCAAACAATTTATTAATTGATTCAGCGAATTTCGTTATTGAGCACGAATAAAAATTTTTTCTGTGTAGCATATGTGATCAATATGAGACAAAAATAGATGAAAAAATAGATAAGAGCTCGGTGTCTGAGTTGTTTAAGCGGCCGTTTTGAAAAATACATCATGTTTACATGGTACTGGGTTCGAATCCTAGCTGATGATGATGAGCAGTGTAGCGACTGCGAAACACCTAGTTGTTCCCCAGCTTAGTGTATTCAATTAGTTTTTCCTGTCTTCTTTGATCAAGAGTTATTGATCGCGGCCGTTATTGTTATAATTATAAATAAAAATACTTCTTGGCTTTAGCCAGGATTAAACTCGAGCTAGACAAATGATACCAACCCATCATCATATAATATTAGAAATATTAAAATAAAGCTCGACTATTTAACATTAATACATACATTTAAAAAGTTTTTATATTAAACCAATATTTTTTGTAAAATTGACCTTTTTAATATTTTGGTTTCTAGTATTTATTAAAATTAAATATGATATGATGGTATCATTCGTCTGGCTCAAGGTCAAATCTGGCTTTAATTTGACCTTGAGCCAAACGAATGATACCATCATATCATATTACAAAAATTTGACCGTTGAATGAAAATCTTTCAACTCAATTTACAAAGTGTGTGACCAAGAATCAATACAATTGAAAGACACAATTGACAAGTTGATTGAAACGTGTATGGGCTGCTTTTCTGTGAATTCTACTCACTAAAGAACCAACTAAAAGTAAGTAGACATACCTGAGCACCAAAGAACTTTTTCTCCCATCCAAAACACAAAAAGTCGAAAAGAAATTTCCACTTAGTTTTTCATTTAAACATTGCTGTGATATTTTTCCAGCTGTACGAGTATAGCAGTGGCCTTCCAAATGTAAAACTTTTTCATTTAAATTACATACAAAAAGAAAAAAAGCAACCAATCTAATGTGAGTGTTTTTCATATTTTTGATTTAACACCTCATGTTTTTTAGCCATAATTTCCAGGCTACGTCCTTCTCATCTCTAGCGCTGCTAACTCATACTTAAGTAACATCATATAAGAAACTGAAAAACAAAATACGACGAGTATGTGCTCGAAAAAAAAAAATGATTAAAACTATAAAATATATTTGTATGTTTGTTTGGTTGGGGTTGTTGCTTTTTTTGTCCATGGCCATGTTTGAATGCATGTAGGCTCTGTTTTCTAGTTGTACGTTTGCTACAGATGACGTTACATTTGTGTGTTGTCCGTCCAATTGTCTGTCTGTCTGTCTGTCTGCTTTACAGTATTTTTATATTTATTTATTTATTTGCAATACTGGTTTTGTGTAGTTGCTTGTTTTGTGTATTTTTCCCCAACTTTTGAAAGATAGAAATTGTTTACAAAACTAAAATATATATATGTATATAGTTTTTTTTTGCCATGCTTCATTGCTGGCAAGTGCATATGGTTTCCGTTTGTTGGGCTCAATGCAGATAGATAGATTTGAGGCGACTGAAACAGAATAATGTTGCCCGTACTCTCAACAATTCAGGCAATTTCGTACTACATTTTTCTGTGCAGTTGAGTTTGTTTCGAGTTCTATAATTTCATTATTATAAAATGTAATTTTTTTTCACTGTTTAAGAATTTGTTGTTGTTGCTGGTGTTGCTGGCATACCGCAAGATTCTGTTTATTGGGTTTATTTAAATGTTCGTCTGTCTATCTGTCGGTGTGTGTTTTTCATTTCTTTGTTTGTTGTGTTTGCTGTTCGTTTGTTTTTTCCCCCCTCTTTTTTTACTTTTTGTTCTTTCATATTGATAAGATATGAAATTTAAGTTTGTTGATCTATCTTTTTTAATGCCTTGGATTGCATGTCCAAGTGGCAAATTCAGGTGGGCTCTGCGCTCTCATTTCTACGGCAGTAATGTTAATTTTAATGATACTCGCATATGTTAGATACGGCAATTATGATGCGTTAATCTTTTAGCAATAAAATAAACAAAGTTGAAGAATAAAAGCCCCAGCCTTACAAACTTGTGTAATTAATGATAATTTTTATTTAAAATTTATAAAAAAAAAAAAAAAAAATAAATAAACAATCAAAATATAATAGTCTATTATTATGAAGCACAAAAAATTGAAAATTTCAAAACTTTTGTTCTGCAGCTGTATTGTGTGATGAGACGTTTAAGGCTTTAATCGTTCTTTATAAATACTCGTAATATATTTTGTTGTTATATTTATATGACTGAAATTGTTTTCAGTTTACTTAAAATTACTTTCCTGGAAACATTTAACAATCATGAAGAAACACTTTACGCAAAAGTAATTATTTTTTCTTTTTCTTATATAAATAAATTGACAACTTGATGGGTTTCCGTCTTTTATTAAGACTCATTACTTATTAAATGCTTCATAATTAAGATATTAAAGCATTTTATTCTTATGCCCTCTTCTTAATAAAAAAAGAAAAATAAAGAAAAATATTATACAATTGTTTATACTAATCAAAAAATACATACAGCATGTTTTTTTCATGTTTTCTAGCTGCCTAGTCGACATTTCATTGAAGCTACCCTAATCATTAATAGATCTTTGGAAAATAATAGGTGGTTAAATTAGAATAGCCCATGTGGAATGTCAGGCATAACCAAATGCAAAGTTTATGATATTTCTCCAATTCTATTGCACTAATTCTCTAATTCAATTTGAACTATGGCAAGATACACAATCATGCGCAGCAAAGCTGTTCAATAACGAAATTCGTTGAATCAATTAACAAATTGTTTGAATGCGGACCAGTAAAAGAATTCGTGGATTCAAACAAAAGTTTAGTAAAGATAATTGTTAATCGAAAACAACCATTTTTAAACAACAACAAAATACGATATTCAAGGAGTTGTTTTTTTTATATTTATGTATATCCATACAAATTATTTTTTCAGACAAAAATTTTGTAGATTTTAAATTTACCATAATTTTTTCTGTGTGCAACGCCTTAATATTACAAGTTTTTTCTGCATTTCATTTGACATTTTTCTAATTCTATTGAACTAATTCTCTAATTCACTTTGAACTATGGCAAGATACACAATCATGCACTGAAAGAATTATGAGTCATATCTTTAATGAAACTGTTTCATTAAATATATTTCATTAATTCAATGAAAAC
The DNA here is from genome assembly GCA_914767995.1 of Thecocarcelia acutangulata. Classification (NCBI taxonomy): domain Eukaryota; kingdom Metazoa; phylum Arthropoda; class Insecta; order Diptera; family Tachinidae; genus Thecocarcelia; species Thecocarcelia acutangulata. Next base: position 95,209,721 of record OU612097.1, on the reverse strand, counting down.
TTTTTACAATATGCATGAAACTTCATATATATTATGAAATAGTTCCATCAGAATGGTTTCATTGAGTTTCATAGTTTCATTAAAAAAAATCATTGGATTTATGACTACAACAAAATTAAATTTTTTTTTTTAAATTCTTTGAATTTTGGTAAGATTTATTAATGGGTATTTATTAATCTTAAGCTTTAGTTTAAAAAATGTCAAGTTTTTTTTTATTAAAATAAAAGTTTTATGAGTTTCATAATTCCAATGAAATAGATCTCATTAGATCAATGACAAATAAATTTCTGGCTACCGAACTTGCGTATGTATGTACTCAAAAAAACATAATAATAGTTTAAAAAACACAGCACGGAATCGATGTCTACTATCAATTAAAATATCGGAAAGAAACGGCATATTGGACCGGGGAACTTCTGAACTCATTTGGGCGTGCCTCAAGTGTAAAAGGAAATACGTAAGGCCAGATGAACACATATTGCAATATCGGAAGAAAGAAACAAAAATGGAAAGAAGAAACAAAAATTTAAAGAGCTAAGATCGGACCTCAACAATGGCACTTGGATTTTATTTATATATATTTATACACCTATAAAATATTTTAGCTGTGAAAAAACAAAAAAAAAAAAAATACATACATAATTATAATCGTTAAAGTAATAATTTGAATTTACACTAGTATTGCGGACATAAACAAATTTTGCAATATCGCAAGCTGAAGATTATAAAAGAGCTAAGAAAGACTTAAAATGCGCCATATTAAAGAGCAAGGAACAAAACAAAGGAAGAGCTAAGATCAGAACGCAACAATGATCCTTTGGGCCTCAGATATAAGCTAGTTTTGTGGAAATTTGGAGCTCGCATGTCTACCAAGAACTTGGCATAGGCGCCATAGAAAATATCGTTACCAGTCTCTAGCACCCTCTAGCGGGGAACTACCACTGCTTTTTAGTTAAAAACTGCAGCGAAGGAGTTGAGAAATAAAAAGTCTCCAGCTCCAGATGACGTCATATCAAAAATCCTTGAAATCAAAACCGAAGAAAAGCCACAATTATTACTGGGAATGCGTAATCGCTGCCCTCGGGAGGTTGTCTTTCCAGAAGTCTTGTAAGGAAATAAGTAAAGCGAAGAGGGATTCAGAATCTCCGACGGCAGACATGTATGCTGACAGATATGTATGCTGAATATTTTAGGAACACTTGTAATGAACGCTTCATATATAATATTAATGATTTATAATGAACATCAACTAATTGTCATGATTTATATGCATAAGGGTCATACATAGACGGGGAAAATACAACAACACTCACAGCAGATATTGCTGGGAAATTCTTTAAAGTTAACCTTAGTTGATTATAATTCTCATTTAGTTCATGCGCTGAGGTGTATAAAATAGCAAAGAACAAACTAAAAATTTCAGGGGGTGATCATCGAAATACAGATATTAAGATATAACTGGACCGCAAATAAGTGCATTCCTATTCCTCCAATAGGGTTAGGCAGTTACGGCTGACTGCTCTTCATAGCGATCTTCGGACTTGACAGTTTGCCCAAAAGTTTCGGCTCATCGAATACCCAGCAGCTTTGGCTGCTGAGTATTATATTTCGCAGGTATTCCGATTTTGGCTTGAGTACAACTGTTACGCAGAAGACAAACCATCTACCATTGCTGTACCGCATCAGAATTCATGGAATATAAGTATCTGTTCCATACCGAGTACGACTGCTATTTACTGCTACCAAGGACTCTCTATACGAGTAGAAACACCCGACTTCCCATAATTTTCAACCATTGCTATACCGAATCTGAGCAAATTCCCGCAGCATCCGATTCCAGCATGTGCCGGGTATGAATACAAAACGAACCCGAAGTGTGTCAGTACTAAGATAAACATCCAAACTGAGAACATATGAGAGCAAAGACAGAATGGAACATCGTGGGTCTAACCCGATCATTATTATTATTTTCAATACTAAAGAAGAATAGAGTTTTTGATTATTGTAAGCAGAAAATCCTTTTTTGTTATTTACTTAAGGTTCAGTATACACAAACCATGGATATCATTTGCTAGCTCAACCGACAACAAAACCACGTTACAAACTCTTCGAAATGCTGTTCAAAACTCGGTTACATCTTGATTTGAAAAGCGTTGAAGGACTACCATCAAGACGATACGGCTTAAGGTAGAGAAGGTCAAAGCTAGGTGCTATCGAAGACGTGATAGAAGGAGTGCGTAAGGCACAAGCAGCAAATAATTTTTTGAGGTGCATTGTCCTACTGGCGCATCTAGATGCTAAGAACGCCTTTAAGAGTGTAATGTGAAATGACATAATAGATGCTCCAGAGATGTTTCAATGTTCTCAACTAATGGATATGTTATACGACGTAACTTTAAGTTTTTACTACCTGGCTCACCACAATGAATGTTATCGTTCGCAGGGTATCCGCCGGGAAAAATACTACTTTGTTTTGCCGCCATTTTGGTAAACATTCGCCTTGACACTTCATATTTGGTCATGAAGTAGACACGTGACTAATTTATTATGGAAAAATATTCCATAAAACAACGCGTTGTAATCGTTAAAACATTTTATCAACATCAATCATCGATTACCGTGATGATGAAAAAGTTACGTGATTTCTTTGGGAGAAACAACGGGGTAACAAAATGCACTATTTATCGTGTAGTGAGTGATTTATAAGAAAGAGAGGCTTTAGGTGACAGGACAAAGCCACAACGTACTGCAAAATAGGCTTAAAGCCTCACTGCTGCTCAAGAAAGTGTCAATCCATCAATTTCAATTCAACGCTGTGCTCAGAATCATGGTCTTCAAAAAACATTTCTGATGCCGATTTAGCACAGGGATTTGCTTTATTTTACATTTAAGATACAGTTGACACAAGAGCTTCTTCCACAGGATAATTTACGCCGCCATACATATGACAATAAGTGATATTGTAATGAATGAAAACTTTTGAATGCTAAAGCTGCATGGTTTGGGTTTGATTACAATGTGGTGTCAACAATACGATGCCACATCGTATGCAGCCATGGTTACAACTGAACTACTGCGAGTAGTATATCCTACTGGTGGATACCCTGTGTTTAGTTTTAAAAAATCTCATCTCGGCACGAATTATAAGCCTAATTTTGCACAAATCTTGTATTATTTGCTTATAGTCCGAAATAATTGCTAGTCATAGCATAGTAGTGGAAGCTAAGGCATATATTTTTTATTAGTGGGCCAGTCTACAATGTTTTAAAATACAGAAAAGTAAAAATAAGTTCAACTTACAAGCTGCAGTTTATTCGTTTTCTCTCAAAATCGTTTTTGACTTTTGCTTTCAAAGAATATTTTGCTATTACTTATACATATTGGCTTGGTGTTATTTGAAACTATTTGTAAATTAAAACATTCGTTTTACCACTTTCCACAACCACAAACAAGCAACAAACAAAAGACTTAAGACACCTACTTTCTACGGCAGCGTCAGCATCCCGCAACCAAAAACTCAAACCGTCTATTCTGCCCACAATTGTACAAACACGGTGCAAAAACACATTTATTAACACATTTCTTTGCAATAATTTATACCACAAAGAAAAGACATTTAAAACTTTTATACGATTTTATGTCTCTGAGATTTTTCTATTAACGACAACGACACAACACGCAAATCTACACTTAAATGTTATAACGACATATATTTAATATACATTACATTGGCTAAACCTTGGAAAAACAAGGCAAATGCATTTATGCTAGTATAAGATCCGCACTAAAGAAATAAAAAAAAAAAAAAAACAGAAACAGAAACAAATCTAGCAGGCCACACATCAAGAAATTGGATTAAATTGCTCATAAAAATTTAACGCACAGTTAAAATAAAAAGAGAGCAATAAAATATTAAACAAACATATTAATTGTGTGTGCAATTAATATTTATACAAAAATGAGTAGCAATTATATACATTTAATAATGCTGGCAACTGCGTATGTCAGCAACCACAAAATCAAGAAAAAAGAAAGAAAAAATTTAACTCAATTTGCTTATTTATTTATTTTTTACCGCATACACAAGTAATCAGCATGCAATTGAAATGTCAACACATTTTATGGGGTTCAATTATAAATGAATAAACTTTACGGTCGACGTATAATTTCAGGTAATTTTAGTAATTTTATATACACATGGTAAGAGAAATAAAATGTTATTAAAGCTTGTTCTAGAAATATGTTTTTGAATTTCCAACGAGATGAGTGAATATGAAAGAATAGAGATTTCCATTTTTATCAAATCAAAGACAATATTTTGGGGCTAAATTTGCTTAATTGACTTAAATCACATAAAGTATGATCAAAGTGTTTGGAAACTTAGTCTACCTGGAGATGCTTTTGACAAAACTCATTTTGATAAAACTCATTGACCCAAAGAACTTCAAATCCTGCAAATAACTCTGCTAAATAATATTCACAAAAGCTGTAACGAATTTGAAAATAATCTTAAATCAGTTTCCACATTACAAACAAGTGACTTGTCTGAAGAATTTATATAGAAATCGTTACAAAAATTAGTTGTGTTTCATAAAAAATCTCTTGGCAAGTGGTTTACTTATTGCCCATCTACATGAGACATGACAGGTTTTTACGATAACCTGTTAAAAAACGTCTTTGAAGGCCCTATTTTGAAATGGTGGAGTACATGCATGTCTGAATTTTTCATTATTTTTCCTCTGCCAATAGGTAAGCAGCGACACTTTTAATGCCCTTTTCCATGTTTATGTAAAGAACAAAATTTTTATTGCAAAAACTACAAAGTAGAGTGTCAGCCAGGAAGGTATACTATTTTATACCCCATTTTTATTTATTTTATTTATTTATTTGTCCATGGAAATATTCCTTACAGGCATTAATAATATGTTAATATGTACATGTGTTATAAATAATAAAATATGCTTATTATTTCTTTATTTCGATCGGTTTTTTCCTTTCTTAATATGTGTAATTGTTCGAGCTTAAGGTATTTTTTGGAATTTTTAGTTTTTTTTTTTTTGGTTTTTAGTTATCTGGCAATATTTTGCTTTCCTTTGGATAGCTTCTTCAGGCCAAATAATATTTATTTAATTTCAATTTAGAATTTTTTGAAAAATTGAAACAAAAAACAACAAAAACAAATACAGCCCAATTATGAATATTCTCACGGAATTTATTTCTCTCGGAATTTCTTCCTCACGGAATTTATTTCTCACATAATATACTTTTTTCAATCCAAATTAAAGAGAAACACACAATTTTTGTTAACTTGACTGTAAGAGTTGATCTCTCTATAGTGTTTTCAACGAATCGCGTGAAGAGAAAAATAAAAAACCTCATATTTAACTTTTGTTCATAATTGGAGGAAAGTGAAAAGTGAACAAATTCCTACGGAATTTTTATTCATAATTGGCCTAATAATTTGAAATAAAAATATTTTCTTTTCCTTTCATATTTTTCTATATATTCGGAAAGAAAATATTTTAATTTCTTACAAATTAATATAGGTACATAGGTAAAAACAACAACAAACACATATAACAGCATTTTACAAACAACCCTTAATTTTAACTAAATACTTATATATTTGGGCTATATTCTCAATATCTGTCCTATCCTCTGATGTGTTAATAATCTGTAACATCTCTAGCGTAAGTCTACGTTTATAATTATTCTCTCTATTCAAAATTGTTGTATCTTCAAACTTAGGGAACTGATTTGATCTTGTACAATGTGCAGTCAATGCTGTCTTTTGTGTTGAGTTCCTCATTCTATATTTCTGATCTGATCTATGCCCAGCTAATCTAGTTTTAAGTTTTTTTTTTAGATGTTCCTATATAAATCTTATCACAATTTTCTATTTCATTTCCAACCACACGGGATTTTATAAACTACATTTGATATCTCAAGTTTGTCTGTTTTATCTTTTAATTTACTGAACAATGTTCTTAATATTCTTTACGTCTTATGGGCCATCATATACTTTTCTTTATTATATATTTTAGATTTTTCCAACCTTTCTGATATTTACGGGATATATGTAAATGACTTGTATGTTTTTGGTTCTATTGTGGTTACATTATTGTGTCTCCCTTGAATTCTATATTGTTTTATTAATTTAGTTGTAAGTTCTATTGGAAAGCTATTTTGCATCAAAATATATTTAATTATCTCCTTGTTCTTTCCATTAAATTGTCTATCACTTATTGTTAAAATTCTATTTATAATATTTTTTTTAGCTGTGTTCAAAATTATTCTTTTAGGGTGTTTTGAAAAATAGTTTATAATCCTTCCTGATGATATAGGTTTCTGATACCAATCCAATAATAAATTAATGCCCTTTCTTATTATCAATGTATCTAAGTAAGCAAGTCTAGAGTCTGATTCCTTTAACTCTCAGTACTCCCAACTAGTCCTAGATCTCGTGGAACACACCTATAGAATGTCATGACTAATGTTTATCAAAAGAAACAAGCAGATGTAATTTAAACTGATTTCAGCAAAGCGTTTGATAAAGTGAATCATTCGCTTCATGTAAAGAAGTGAAAGCAAATTATTTTATTAATTTGCAAATTTTATCCAGAACTGCAGGAACGCAAAAAAACACATTTGCACTTCTTGCAATACTAGTATTGCTTACTTTTTAGATTAAAGTATATTTTAGTGATTTTCGACGCTTATAATGCATAACATCATATCAACAAAACATTAGTATTATTGGCAACAGCTGCAAAATTAAAAGCAGTGTAAAATTTTTTATAGATTTTTATAATACATATATATAAGATGAAAAGCCAAATAAGAATTTCATGTTCTGCTTACAACTTTACAATATTATTTTTAGTTTGGGCATAAAACATACGAGTAAACTTTTTTTTATAAAGTTCAACAAAAATTCAATAAATTAATATTTACATCACTGGGTACGGAGAATTATTTAAATACATGTATGTTAATAACTAATAAGAAATACCGCTAGTTCTGAGACAGCAAATGCTGTACAAACAATGTGGGCAATTAACAAAAATGCATATGAGATTTAATATGAGATGAATATAGATAGAAAATAATTAAATGCTCAGTGGCTGAGTGGTTAAGGCAGTAGATCATGATACGTCATGTCCCGAGTTCAAATCCCAGTGGGTGCTGATGAGTAGTGTAGCGACTACGAAACAGCTAGTTGTCCCCCAGCTAAATATTTGATTATTATTTTTCTTGTCTTCTTTAATCAAAAATTATTGACCACAGCAGATTTAATTAAGAAGAATACTTAAGAAAGGAAAAAAAGCTTGAACTATAACGCGTTGTATAAATGTACAAACCAAAAATTTAATTAGAAAAACTTTTTCCAATTTGCGAAATGCTAGAAATTTTGAAGTTTTAACTGGGCGCTGATGAGCAGTACAGCGACTGTGAAACAGCTAGTTGTCTCCCAGCTTTAGTGTACTCAATTATTTTTCCTGTCTTCTTTGATCAAGAGTTATTGGTCGCGGCAATTATTGTTATAATTATAAATAAAAATATTTCTTGGCTTTAGCCAGGATTGAACTCGAGCTAGACGAATGATACCAACCCGTCATCATTTAATATTAGAAATACTAAAATAACGTTCGACTATTTAACGTTATTACATACATTTAAAAAGTTTTTATATTATACAAATATTTTTTATACAATTGAGCTTTTTTATTTTTTTGTTTCTAGTATTTATTGAAAGCACTCGTACATTGTTACTAAAATTCTATCAAAAGTTTTTCATATTGAAAAACTGACTGATTTTGTGTCATAACAAAAGCAATGGACTCAAAATTGTGTTACTGTAAGTTACTAAACAAAACTATATAATTTGTGATATGTTCACTTTTCTATATTATACAAGTTTTGAAATAAAGCATAGTAGTGGAATGCCAGTCAAGTTAACTTTACCAGGTAGTATTGCTATTACAATAAATACTCGTACATTATCCAAAAAACACAGACTTTATATTTTAAAAATAAATAAAATTCTAAAAATAAATTTTTTAAGCGAATCTAGAAAACGGACATCTCAACTGAGCGGATATAATATTTGCCGACGGAAAATGCCCGCTTAAGAAAAGCATTCAATATATTCGGCTTATGTAAAAATCACAACATTTTTATTTCGTTTAAATTACCAAAAATTATTAATATATCAAAAGATTGATAGCTCCTATGAAATAACGACATATAGATAGCTGGCAAACATAGAAAACAAATTTAAAAAGAAAAAATGCTCTAATAATATCCGTCAAAACACAAAAAACAAGCTTTTCTATTTATAAACGTCTCTAACATTTCTTTACACCTTTCAAACAAATGAACAACCGTTGGTTGCTATGATTTGCTTTTGAAAGTATCGAAAAGCAGAGAACAAAAATTCAAACAATTAAGTTTTTTATTCGCTATTTAAGCTTCTAACATTTATACCAGTAAAAAATTATAAACAGCTTGCTTTCTATGTTTCCCAGCTATCTATATGTCGACATTTTATAGGAACTACCCTATAAATAGAAAAGCTTGGTTTTTGTGTTTTGACGGATATTATTAGAGCATTTTTCTTTTTAAATTCTCAGCAATTTATTTGGATTGTTGGGATATAAAGTTGAATGTTTGAGAATATCTTTCAAAAATTTCCAAAGTCTACTGATGATTAGGGTAGTTCCTATGAAATGTCGACATATAGATAGCTGGGAAACATAGAAAGCAAGCCGTTTATAATTTTTTACTAGCACAATATATATTTTAAAGTTATTTTACATAAAGTTATAATAGATAAAGTATACATTTTGATACATTAGGTTCTTCAACAAGGAATTTGCGATAATTAAGTATATTACTTGAAAAGCAAGCAAAACAAAAGTATTATTATAAGACAAATTGTTGAATAACTTAACTAAAATATAGAAACAGTTGTTGTTTGAATTGCATAGCGTTGCCAGTACATTGCAAAGTGTTGGGTAGTGAATTCCACAGCCGTATGGTATTTGTAAAGAACTACCACTCAGATATTAGTGTTCGATGTTTGAATTGTAAAATGTTTTTTTCTCTGTTAGAACGTGCAAACTGAAGGCGTTCAAATAAGTAAATAGGCTCTTTTATATAAATAATTTTGTGCAGTAAAATTAATGATCTTATCTTTAGCAACTCGAGAATACCAACTCCATATAAGGATTTAGAGTATTGTGATGTTCCTTGATATCTCTTAATATTATAAACATATCGTAGGATGGCGTTATAAACTACCACTAATCTGCTCTTACTATATGAGTCACTATAGGCAAAAATTTCACAGCCATATAACAGCTTTGGTACTAAATAGGACTTTGCAAGAAGCACTCCGATATTTAGATGTGTAACATGCTGCGAGATATTAAGTGTGCGCAGCATCGAAAAAATTGTTCCACAAACAGAGTTAATGTGGGTATCTCATTGAAGTGATTTGTTGAAAATGATTCCAGGGTTCTTTGCTGATTCAGCAATTACTACATTTTCATCACCTAATAAGATCGGAACATCTACGAAAATGTTTTGATTTCTCTGGGCAACCACCAGACATTTAGATTTTGTAGGATTCAGTTTCAGTCTGTTAGAAGCCGCCCATAAAGATATTCTATTTAAGTCCACGTTTAATTTAGCAATGCACTCGTGTATCAAATTTTTCTTGCAACTAATGTATATTTGCACATCATCAGCATACATGTGTATTTTGCTGTACAGAAGCTGATTAGGTAAGTCATTTATATATAGTGTAAACAGCAGTGACCCAAGAATACTACTTTAAATACAGGTAGGGCGGTAGATATGCGGTCACCAACGTATACTGATTGGCGGTCAGTGAAATAGCTTGCTATTAGTGATGTGGCTGTTGAAGAGAAATTAAATTTGTTAAACATCTTACTGCATAGAATTTGGTGACTAACGGAATCAAATGCTTTAGAATGATCCAAGAGCACTAGATATGTAATATAACCATGATCAAGACTGCACCTTATATCTTCCGACACGTCGATAAGCGAGGTTATACAGCCGTGCCTCTCTCTAAATCCAGATTGGCTTCTTGTTAGGAGCTGGTTGCGTGAGAAATACTCACATGTAACAAACGTTCAAAAACTTTCGACAAATATGATAATATTGAAATAGGACGGTACTGATTTGCACTTTTTGGTACAGGGATGACCTTAGCATGCTTCCAGCAGCTAGGAAATTGACTGGTGGTAATTATAGTGTTGAAAACGTGTGTAATATAACTTAAGATTCTCGGCAGGAGCAGCTTCAAAAATTTTGCATGGACCTGATCAATCCCAACTTCATTGGATGTCACTGATAGACAACATGACGCGACCTCAGCTTGAAGTACATTTGTAAAATTAAAATGTGGTAATGAAGACTCTGCTGAAAGTTGTTGCGATAGAGTAAATACATTCAAAATCTGTTTTATTTGGTGATTACTTGTTCAACATTTTCTTTTATAAGAATTAGGTACAATTTCACAAAAGCAAAAAATAAAATTGTTTGTGTAATGAAATAAAGTATCAATGAATAAATGAAATAATTCCATTGATCTTATTACGTACATTTGTGAACATAGTTTATTAATGTGTGTTATGATATTATTTGATTAAACAAATGTAAATATTTCATTGATTTAATGTAAATTTTTCAGGTGCTCAATATATAATAAAATTAGATAAATGAAATAACTTCATTGACCTTATGAAGGAGTTTCATATTTTTAATGAATATATTACATTAGTACAAAGAAGTTATTTCATTAAATAAATGTTACGTTTTCATTAACTTAATGTACAGTTTTCATGTGCTTTATGAAATTGATTCTTTTATCTAGAGAAATTATTTCAATAATCATACGATTTGTTTTTAGTGAATATAAGTCATGTTTCTTATTAAAATGTTTCATTACTTTTATGAAGGTTTTCATTAAAATAATCTAATGAAATTTGTTTCATTATTTCTATGAAAAGTTACAATGGTTGAAAAATAATGAAAAAATTCTTCTTCTGAACAACATTTTTTCAGTGTACAACTACGCTATATAATTCACCTTTTTATTAAGTATTTCTTAATTTTATTCCTCCAAATGCTGTAAAGTTTTTATAAAGCGTTCAGCTGCTCAAAACTAAATAGTCAATATATCATCGGTTGTTGTAAATAGTAGGAATAAAATGCCATAAAAATTTAACAGCTTTACCCAATTGCTTATGTCCAAATATACAAGAAATTGGAATAAAATTTAATTTTATTGGGAAAAAAATAAAAATCCCAGCAAATATTCAAAACAAATTGAATTTTCAAAAAGGTTGGCCCTAAATAAAAATTAAAGCTTGTTTAGGAAATTTACAAAATTTCATCAACTTTGCCCGCAACTAATAGCTCTTCATATCGATTTTATATTTGTAATATGATATTTTCAAAGAAATAAAAAAAGGGATTATTTTTATGGGTTTTTCGACAACCACTAGTAGATAATAGCGAAAAGGTAATAAAATATTTATCATTAGAACAGTATTCTGTTTAACAACCACGAAAAACTAATATTATAAATTAATGTTTTTACAAATTTCTTTTTAAGCTATAAAAAAGGTTTTCTTTTATTAAAGAGAGAACCTTTTTCTCTTAAACACATAACACTAAATGAAATTTATTTGCTGTTTCCCTGCAGAAATCGAGACTACTTCTTACATGCGTGTAAAGAGTACTCCACAAAGGACCACGACTAGTCTAAAAGTAGTCCAAATAACGAGTGATTTTTTAGCTATTATCTTTTTGGCAACACTAGTTTTGACAGCTCACGCACGTTTTGTATCTTGTGTCACTGTCAAACATCTTCAGTTTGGTCTATAATTTAATCATGAATCGTCTTACAAACGAACAACGCTAGCAAATTATTGAATATTATTACCAAAATGCGTGCTCTGTTAAGAAAGTTCATCGCGCGCTTCTTTCATTTTATGGTCAGTTTAATCGACCTACTGAGGCTTCTATTCGGGCTATTGTAAAAAAATTTCGCACCAAATTTACATTGTTGGACATTAAACCACCAACACGCTTACGTAGAGTGCGAACTGAAAAAAATATCGCAGCCGTATCGGCCAGTGTTGGTGATGACCGTGAATTATCGATTCGGCGCCGTTCGCAGCAATTGGGCCTCTGTTACTCCACTACGTGGAAAATTTTGGGTGTGAAGCCTTATAAGATACAGCTGCTGCAAGAATTGAAACCAAACGACCTACCACAACGCCAAATTTTTGGTGAATGGGCTCTTGAAAAGTTAGATGAAGATCCACTTTTTTATCGAAGAATTGTGTTCAGCGACGAGGCTCATTTCTGGTTGAATGGATACGTGAACAAGCAAAACTGCCGTATTTGGAGTGAAGAGCAGCCAGAAGCATTGCAAGAGCTACCAATGCATCCACAAAAAACAACCGTTTGGTGCGGATTATGGGCTGGCGGCATCATTGGGCCGTATTTCTTCAAAGATGATGCGAATCACAACGTTACTGTGAATGGTGAGCGCTACCGTGCGATGATAACAAACTTTTTTTTGCCCAAAATGGAAGAGCGTGACTTGCATGACATGTGGTTTCAACAAGACTGTGCCACATGCCACACAGCACGTGAAACAATGGACCAATTGAGAGGCGAGTTCGGTGAACAGTTTATTTCACGCTTGGGACCAGTCAACTGGCCGCCCAGATCGTGCGATTTAACGCCTTGTAGGGCTATGTTAAGGCTAATGTCTATAGCGACAAGCCCGCTTCGATTGACGCACTGGAAGCCAACATTGCCAACATTGCCAACATTATTCGTGAGACACCGGCCGAAATGTTGGAAAGAGTATGCCAAAATTGGACTAAGCGGATGGACCATTTGAGGCGCAGCCGCGGCCAACATTTGCATGAAATAATCTTCAAGCATTAAATTATATCGACCCAACTAACGATCCAAATAAATATTTCATGCATTTTCCTGAATTTTATGTGTTTTTTTTTTAAATTTCCGATAGTTCTTATAAAATCACCCATTATATGGGGAAAACATGTTCCATTTTGCATTACAATGTCCTAGGAGAGGACCATGTAATTCAAAAAAACATTACGTCAGAGTAGTCCAAAAACTAGACCAAGTAACTACTCCGCAAATTATGTCACTACTCCATGGATTACCACAGAAAACTAGTTTGGAAACCACTTTTAAATTACTGTTATGTGAATACTCCAAGGAACACCACAAGATACTAGTTTGAAAACTATCCTTTTGTAAATTTTTTTGGAGCACCTTTGGGGTGTTTTTTGGCAAAAAAAAAAAAATTAAAAGAAATATACAGCCATGTCACAGAGCTTAATTCGGAAACGGAATTGAATTCTTTTTCCACAAGGAAGCCTTTAGGGCCAGCACGCTTTTTACCTGCGATATGCCAACAACAAATGATATAACAATGCAACATTTGCTGACGACACTGCTATTATTGTTTAGCACGATTCTTTCTCGGATGCTTCTAACATACTACAAATCGGTTTAAACCAAATAGAAGAATAGTTATAGTGAAATGGGGTATTAAGGTCAATACTGAAAAGCCAATCCAAGCAACTTCCACACAGAAGATGTACCTGGAAGGAGCATATAAGGTGAAAACGGCAACAGCTCAAAATAAATAAAATAAAAATGTATTGGCTTTCAGGATCTAAATCAGCTTTAAGCCTGGAAAATAAAATATTATTATAAAAACTATAAACAAACCAGTCTGGACTTACGGAATTCAACTTTGGGGAATTGCTAGTAGCTCAAACCTTGAAATTCTTCAAAGATTCCAGTAAAAAAATATTAAGAATAATAACTTGAGCTACGTGGTTTGTGAATAATTAAAATATTCATCGTGACCTTTTACCATACCCATGGTTAAAGATGAAACTAGCAAGTCCTGTGATAGATATTTACAAAGACTGAGCAACCACTCAAACCTACTCGCCATTAATCTTTTGAATGATGATGACGAAATAAGAAGACTGAAAAGATATCACGTACTCGATGTTCCCTTTATAAAATAAAGAAAAATTAATTTAAAAAATCATTTGGCTTGTCGGAAAACAATAATACGAGTAATAATATGTAGCGAGTATTGCCAAATATTTTTTTTTCTGATTCATCATGGTCCATGTTTGCATTACATCGGACTATATTGTAACTGCTCCTTTTTATTTAAAACGGATCATCTACTCCAATAATTTCTGCCGGGTTCTACAACAGAATTAAGTGACTTGAGCCAAATATTTTTATAGCAGTCGTTCCTAAAATTAAAAGCTTTTAACCAATTAAGTTTTTTATTCGCTATTTAAGCTTCTAATATTTATACCAGTAAAACGTCTCTAACATTTCTTTACACCTTTCAAACAAATGAACAACCGTTGGTTGAAATAGAAAAGCTTGTTTTTTGTGTTTTGACGGATATTATTAGAGCATTTTTCTGTTTAAATTCTCAGCAATTTATTTGGATTGTTGGGATATAAAGTTGAATGATTGAGAATATCTTTCAAAAATTTCCAAAGTCTACTGATGATTAGGGTAGTTCCTATGAAATGTCGACATATAAACATAGAAAACAAGCTGTTTATAATTTTTTACTGATTAAAAGCTTTTCATATAAAATTTCTTGACGAGTTTCTTTGCTTGTGTTGTGGAAACAAAACATTTTTTTTTAATAAAATCTTTCCCCCAAATTATAAATAATAAAAAAGTTATCTGAATTAGTCTCACAGATATAAATCAATTTTTGAAATGCTTAAAAATCGCCTATCGTAAGATGTAATAGCTTTTTCTAATGGCATTCTGGGTCAGTCATATTTGTTTGTTTTGAACTAGACAGTTTGCAGAAAACAAAGAAACAAATAATGGAGTGCCATATTCCGTAAGACGATGGAACAGTGATTGGATCGTATTTTTATGAGGATCTCATTGGAAGTACAGTTGCAGTTATTAGCAAATGCTATAGAGCCATGATAAGCGATTTCTTCTAGGCGTAACTGAATACATGGGACTTGATGAACATGTGGTTTCAGCAAGACGGCTCAATAGCTTAATCGATATTATGAAGAAAACATTTCCTGGTTGGGTATACTCCCATTTTGATCAGCAAGATCGTCCAATCTAACCATTCCAGACTTTTTCTCTGGTGCTTCTTTGCGGGCTTCTGCTAACAAGCCCCAGACAATCTAAGCACTTAAGGAGAGTATCCGACAGGGCTGCGAACAGTTATCACCAGAAAGATTGAAAGATTGATAATGGAAAATGGAACAGTGTTTGGATCGTATTTTTATGAGGATCTCATTGCAAATACAGTTGCTGTTATTAGCAAATGCTATAGGGCCATGATAAGCGATTTCTTCTAGGCGTAATTGAATACATAGGACTTGATGAACATGTGGTTTCAACAAGACGGCTTTAGTTTACAAATATTTTCCCAGTTTTTCTACACATATTTTTATAACTTATAAAATCGTTTTTTAAATAATATAGTTTTTTACGTTGCTTTCATCATATCAATAGACTGAATAGTTTTTTTTTTTTTAATAAAATGTTAAAAAACGTATTTTTACGATTTTATTTCATGTCGATTTAATTTAATGTTAAGTCGGAACGAATATTCTACACTATAATAGTTTTACATCAACTGGATTGAAATATTTGACTAAATTTATTGAATAAAATTTGTTACATGCATAGTTAAACTGTTCTGCATAATGATTTTCAACGTATATTCATGTAAAAAAAAAAACAATCTAAAACCTGAACACCCTAAGAAAGAATTAGTTCACGTTTTCGCGAGTCGACTGTATATATCTCTGCATAAGAGTAGCTGGCACAAGTGAAGAGCCTGGCGAACCTATATCAAATCCTTTCTTCTGTGAATATTGAAAACATCTCCTGTTAATAATATAACACATCATGACAAGCGAAATTAAGCGTCGCATTTTTTTTTTATTATTGTTTGTGAATTTGTAGATGGAATATGTTAACACAGTTAAGCGGCTGCTTTTATATTTACCACCTATTTCAAATAGTTCACACGTTCACGTATAAAAATGCTGTTAGAACGCAACTCACTTTTATTAATTTTTAAACTACAGATAAGAACAAATTTGTTTTTTATTCTAAGTTTCTTTGTAGCTGGTTTGAAAGCGAAAAACTGTTAGCAAGATCTAGCTCCCCACAAATTTCAAGGTTTCTAGCTTAAGTCTTTTGTTTATCATTGATAAAATATCCAAACAGCTTGCCACATATATTTTATTATAATTAATCTACTTTCAGTTAAAATTATTAAATATTCCTCATGTTGCGAACACACAGAAAGTATCTTCTTCTGTGATAAGTATCATATTGAAAATATCTACTATCAATAATATAAAACTTACGTTCACACGTATAAAAATACTGTTAGAATGCACATAACATTTATTATTTTTTAAGCTACAGATAAGACCAAATTTAGTTTTTTATTCTAAAATTTTTGTAGCTTGTTTGAAAGCGGAAAACTGTTAACAAGATCTAGCTCCCCACAAATATCAAGGTTACTTGCTTAAGTCTTTCGTTTTTCACAGATAAAATATTCAAAAAACTTGCAACTTGCCAAATATTTTTTAATATAATTGATTTATTTTCATTTTAAATTATAAAATAATCCTCTTGGAATGAATCCATAGCAACTCCCTTCTTCTGTGAATATACTGAAGTATCGTACTGAAAATATCTACTATCAATAATAAAAAACTTTATGTTAAACAAAATTATGCGTCGCTTTTTACTTTTGTTATATTTTTGCTAATTTCTAGCTAGAATATGTTGACACTTTCAAACGGCTGCTTATACATTTATCACTTATTCCAGGTGTTTCACATGTTTACCTATAAAACCGCTGTTAGAATGCACACAATATTTATTATTTTTAAAGCTACAGATAAGACCAAATTTAGTTTTTTATTCTAAGATTCTTTGTAGCTTGTTTGAAAGCGGAAAACTGTTAACAAGATCCTAGCTCCCCACAAATTTCAAGGTTTCTTGCTTAAGTCTTTTGTTTTTCACACATAAAATATTCAAAAAACTTACAACTTGCCAAATATTTTTAATATAATGGATTTACTTTCATTTTAAATTATAAAATAATCCTCTTGGAATGGATTCATAGCAAGTGCCTTCTTCTGTGAATATACTGAAGTATCACATTGAAAATATCTACTATCAATAATATAAAACTTTATGTTAAACAAAATTATGCGTCGCATATTTTTTGCCAATTTCTAGCTAAAATATGTAGGCAGTGTCAAGCGGTTGCCTTTTACATTTATCACATATTCCAGATGTTTCACATGTTCACCTATAAAACCGCTGTTATAATGCACATAACATTTATTTTTTTTAAAGCTACAGATAAGACCAAATTTAGTTTTTTATTCTAAGATTTTTGTAGCTTGTTTGAAAGCGGAAAACTGTTAACAAGATCCTAGCTCCCCACAAATTTCAAGGCTTCTTGCTTAAGTCTTTTGTTTTTCACACATAAAATATTCAAAAAACTTACAACTTGCCAAATATTTTTTTAACATAATTGATTTACTTTCATTTTAAATTATAAAATAATCCTCTTGGAATGGATTCATAGCAAGTTCCTTCTTCTGTGAATATACTGAAGTATCGTATTGAAAATATCTACTATCAATAATATACTACTTTATGTTAAACAAAATTATGCGTCGCTTTTTACTTTTGTAATATTTTTGCCAATTTCTAGCTAGAATATGTTGACACTGTCAAACGGCTGCTTTAACATTTATCACAAATTCCAGGTGTTTCACATGTTCACCTATAAAACCGCTGTTAGAATGCACTTAACATTTATTTTTTTGAATATACAGCTAAGACCAAATTTAGTTTTTGAGCTAGATGTCTTTGTAACTTGTTGAAAAGCGAAAATTTGTAAAAAGTTCAGTTTGCCCACAAATTTCAAGGTTTCTAGCTTAAGTCTTTCGTTTTCACAGATAAAATATTGAAAAGAAACTTACAACTTGCCAAATATATATTAATATAATTGATTTACTTTTATTTAAAATTATAAAATAATCCTCATTTTGTTTTGTTTTTTAAGTATTTATTTATATTTATATTGAAATAAATTTTGTTGCTGAAATTTTCTCTCTCACTTTTCATGTGGTCACAGGAAAAATATTTGTTTTTTGTTTGTTATATGGTTGCTTTCAAATTTACCTTTTTCTTACATATTTAATACTTTATTTTGTATTAATTTTTTTTTCTACATATATATAAATATATTTTCCTTGTATTATTATTTTTTTCTTTTTAGATTTGTGGTGTATATACTTTTCCAATTTCCAACCAGAAGGCAGCACAAAAAAAAAAAAAACACAATATAACTCTAAACACCAAACCGAACTGGCAACTAGAGTTTTAGTTGTTTTTGTTGTATTTTATTTCTTTTATATATTTTGTTATTTTTGTATTTTTGTTATATTTCACTGTGTGTAAGAGCGTTAAGAACCCGTTTGACTTAATTTTTTATTTTTTATATTTTTTTTTTCTTTTTTTGTTATATCTTAGGCAGAGTTGGTGTTATGGTAGATAGAGGCTGGTGTACTATAGCTGGATGGTCTGGATATTTACTTTTCAAAATTTTGTATATTTTAAGGATTTTCGTAAGAGCCCATACTGTTAAAAACTTTTTTAATTTTGCCTTATTTCTTTAACTAGAAACTTTGTAACAAATATTTTTGTTATATTTTCATTTCATAATATTATTATTCTCAAAAATATATTTTTGCCTTACACTGCTTTATATTCCCATAAGCTTTTGTAAATTTTTGTGATTTTAATTTCATTCAGGCCATTCTTGTTAAATTTTTTTTATGTAATTACTTTATTATTATTATTTTTTTATTAAACCCTTGCCACTTAAAATCACTGGTTTGTTTGAATTATGTGGTATTTTGCTTTTTTTTTTTTCAAAAGAATTTATTTTCTGATCACTATATCTATTGCTTAATTTTGCTATTTGCATAAATTCACTTTAACTTTGTTGCAAAGAAGAAAAAAAAAACAAATTGCAAGTAAATAGATAGAAAAACGCGCTTTTCCTTTGACGTTCATACGTTCGTTTTGTATTTTATTCTCTTTAAAAGCCGTAACTTTATGATCTTGTAACGCAAGCACACGAAGAACTAAAGTTTATTATTTCTACCTGAACATGCCATACCTGGTAAAAATGCTGCAAGCAAGTGTGGTGACATTCAGTGCTACAAACAACAACAATAGCAACAACAAGACTACCATCAACTCACACTGCACAAACCAAAACATCAACATAAAAACTTAATAAAACTAAAAGAAATAAAATATTCATACAACATAAAAACCACTATGGACAACAATTTCTTATAAGGGAGATACGAGTAGATAGTTAAGCCAGGTCGAGTTGTAAAATCGCAATTCACCACGAAAACTCTCATGGGTTATAGAGCAAAAGGCCAGTGTTTATGTCCGCATTGAGTTGAAACTGACAGCGAAAAACTCTCAGCTAACAGAAAACTGTGACTATTGTAGTTGTTTGAGAAGAGATACCAAATGGGAGTCTGGAGTTTTCTTTACAAAACTAAACTGCGAGAAAGAGTGCAAATTAAAGATGGAGAGCTAAAGATCATTTTCAAAACATGCAGCCTATTAGTAATATGAGAAGATAACAACAGCAACAACTATAGGAATAAAAACACAATAAAAACTAAAACAAAAGGAAAAAAAACAACACAAAGAGAGAATTAAGATAAAATTTACTATAAGAATCATTTGAGGAAAATTAAAAGAGATGCACTGAAAGAATTTACTCTTACAAAGAACGAATTTACTATTATTTAGTATTATCTTGATCCTACCTTTTGGACCTTATATTTTATTTGTTAATTAAATTGAAATGTTGATTTAAGCTTGAGGTTAGTTTTGTTTTCTATACAAAAAATTTTTTAAATAATTTATTCTGCGATATTCTTCTTTTGTCTCGGGAGTATAGTGGTGGATCCATGTCTCATCAACAGTTATGAAACGACGCTTAAAATCCATTTTATTTCGCTTAAAACAATCCAAACAAGCTTGAGAAATGTTGATTCTTAAGCGTTTTTGGTCGACTGTTAACAAATGCGGCACTTTTTTTTGCAGAAAGCCTTTCGTCTATAGATCTTCATGCAAAATTAAATGGTCCCATGATATTAGCTAATTCACGCACTTTTATTCGTCGATCATTTAATACCATATCATGCACTTTGGCTACAATTTCTGTTGTTGTTGCTGCTTTCATCCACTACGTGGTTCATCTTCAATGCTTGTACGACCACGTTTAAATTCAACAACCCAATTTTTTACTGTTGCATATGAAGGAGCACTTCCTAACACATTCACCTTATCGTTATGAATTTCTTGTCCCGATAAACCTTTTTTGTGTAAATATTTAATGACACCACGCATTTCTAATTTTTCCATTGTAAAAAAATCGCGGATGCGTCTTTTGTGAACACCTGTTTCTATATGAAGGAGTTACCAGATCGAAACAAAATTTAACATGTGTTCATAGCAGAGATGGAAGTTTCCAAAACACTTAACTTTTTCTGTTTATACTGCGCCTTTTGTGCTAGGCTAAGAAGTTGCCAAACCGCCCTTGTATGTAGAAAAAGTTGATTTTTATAAAACACATGTTAGTTTGATTATTGCTTTGAGTCTTTTTGCTTTTATCAAGTGGACGAAAGAAGAATTATATTAAAAGTTACATTATGTTTGCTAGCATATATACAAAAATATATAGTCTGCGAAGAAGCGATGAGGATGACTAAAAAGTAAATCAGAGTCAATATTTTATATGCATATTTTTACAAATTTATATCATATCTAACCCACTGTGCGAGCGTAAATATATAAATAATTATTAGAATATAATGCACAGACAAACAGATATACATGATCTAAAAATCCCAATGTTTCAAGTAAAGAACGAAACATTTTATTGTTGTTGTTGCATTCGTATTGCTTCGCTTGCATGTGTGTGCTAGTGTATGTGCGTAGCAATTATGTTTGTAAATTTGATTCTAAAATGTTGAGCACGAAAAGCTTCATGATCACTGGAGAAGTAATAAAAAAGTAAAAATAGCAGGCAAATATTCGGCAGCATTTAATTGCAAGACAGTCATAAGTCAGAAAATTAGGCAAGTTTAGTGTGTTAGTAAAATTGTGAAGTAGGGTCTATGTCATTATTTAATTTGCAATTGAAGAACATAAAAAAGCATTTTTAAAGGTAAAAACGTTATAATATGTATATGTCAAAAGCAGAATAAATTAATGTTATCCGATTTTTAGTTTGATTTTTTGTTTGCATGGGAATAAGAAGGATTTTACAGCAAGTGTCTTTCATGAAATTTTTAAAATTTTTTTTTATAAAAACTCTCGGTATGAATATACTCGCAACAGTTACAATTTGCGTGTTCCAAGATGTAGATTGGAGAAATCAAAACAACGCATTGACTACATGGGTGCAGTTTTGTATAATGAACTACCGAATGAATTAAAATCTTGTAACAGAATGTCAATATTTAAAACATTTTATGTTCATCATTTGAAGCACTTTTGATGTAATTTTTGTATATTTTATTTATATAAAAAAATGCATTTCATACAATCTGCCAATTATTTTATAATTTAAATTTAATTATCATGTATTTTGTACAAAATAGTTTAACTTTTTGCCAACGTTTTGTCAATAATGCCTAATAGGCGCTGAGGTCAAATTTATAGAATTAATTGAATTTTTGTACAAATAAATATTTGAAAAAAAAAAAATTTGTATGATCCGATCGAGTCATTCACTAGTGTCATGTTGACAGAAAAAAAGTACTAAAAAACACAACTCTGTGTCTGTTTGACTGAATATACTGAAAAATATAGATAGGTTAGGCTAGGGAGGCAGGCCGCTGGATACCGGAATAATCTAGGTTGTCCAGCTCACTTGGGTTCTGTAGTCGTTCCCTTTGTGATTGCCTGAAAAAATAAAATAGTGGAGTGAAGAGAAGAAGTTATAGGAAAATGATAGTGAGTGGAAAGGATGAGCGGGTATGGAAAGGAGATGCGGGAACCTTTTAGTGTAGCGTTACATGCTGCTATACTAGCCATCCGCTGCTTCTTATGAAAGAGGCTAGCGCGGTCGGTTTGATCGAGGGCAGACAAGATAGGCTATTGAAGCTCCGCTCGCCTAAGTGTCTTAGACGATGATGCTGCAATGCCGGGCATGTGCCGAGGAGGTGAAGGATCGTCTCCTCCTCCTCCTCGTCTTGGCAGCTTCTACAGAAGTCCCTATGGGGTAGTCCTAGTCTCCTGGCATGTGATGACTGCTACAGTCACTCTTAGTTGAAATCTGGGCAGTTTTAATAGCTCCCACGTTCTCTTAGAGTTAATATGCGGCCACAGGTTCCTTGATATAAGGCATGTGCGCTCTGTGAGTTACTTTTCTTGTGCACCTTCCAGTGCGTGGAGTTTTATTCTTTTCCAGCACGCTGTTAATGGTTGTCCGCAAAAGGGGTCTATATCCCTATCCTTTAGGGCTGTCCTTTTTTTGGCTAAGTCGTCGGCGATGTTGTTGCCATTGTTGGACCCATGTCCACGTACCGATTTTAGGGTTATGTTATAATGTCTCGCCATCTTGTTTAAAGATATCCGACATTCCTGGACTAGACTAGAATTAGTGTATATTCCAATCAGGGAGTTGATGGCGGCTTTGCTGTCCGTTACTATCACGATATCCCTACCGAATATCTTGTAAAACGTCAGCCATCTGGCCGCTTTATTTATAGCCGATATTTCAGCCTGAAGAACACTGCATCCATCTGATAATCTGAAGCTAAGCTAAGCTCTTCTATGTAAACGCCACCCCCAACCCTTTCCCCCCCTTCTGGACCCATCCGTGTAAACATAGAAGTATCCGGATTCTAGGGGGGATTCCTCAATTTGGTAGCTAGAGCTCCTTGAGAGGAATGGTTTTGGGATGAATGGTTTTGGGATGGACCCACGGTCTGTGGGTCCATGCTCCTGTCGCGAAAAATATAGATACAAAACTATGATTAGGAGCTTTTTTGTGTTGGGCGGTCATCTTGAGTGTATCGTAGAGAAATTAATGCCATTTTTAGAGTTCAATAAAACTTTTTTCTATTTATTCTTTTGAGCCACCCTTTTGACACGAAGTTTACTCCTAGCGCCACATATTTGATTCAGTTTTATTATTTTATATGCTCTACGACTTGCATATAATCATTTAAGTGACCATATCGGCATTTAATGTTTACAGATACTATTTGAAAACCCACCAATCACCAAGCAAATAAAGTCGCTAAGGATTACTTGTTAATTCCAATCGAATTAAAGTTTTGTGTATTTTTTCTGAGTGTATTAATATTATTCGCAACATTCCCTTAGACTCAGCATGATTTAACCATTCTTAGCCGCTGTTTTGTAGCCACTACTGATATTCAATAAGAATACCATATTCTTTTTGTTTGCATTTTTTGCTCAACATTCATTCGGACAAACTGCTGTTCTTTGTATTTGTATTCTTCAAAAGTACCCATTCTGTTTGGCTGATTTAACTTTTTGCTGCGACTGTGGCTGCTGCTGTTGTTGTTCTTGTTATTGCTATTGTTGTTGTTGTTGCTATTGCTATTGATGTTGCTGCTGCTTCTGCTGTTTATGCTCATACCATTGTCAGATTGCATTCATCTAGCAGAAATTTATGTTTTTAAACGAAGACAAATACACAAGAAAAATTGCTTGAAATGAGTTTCG
This sequence comes from Thecocarcelia acutangulata, assembly GCA_914767995.1. Taxonomy (NCBI): domain Eukaryota; kingdom Metazoa; phylum Arthropoda; class Insecta; order Diptera; family Tachinidae; genus Thecocarcelia; species Thecocarcelia acutangulata. Next base: position 95,185,775 of record OU612097.1, on the reverse strand, counting down.
AGGAAGAGAAAAAAAAGTCTAACTTCAACCAAAAACCAAAAAAAAAGTTAAAATTCAAAACGAAATAAACACAAAAAATGGTTTTAATATAGTGAGGCACAAAAAAACTGAAACTGACGACAGGTCCACAATTAGCCACACAGCCATATTATAATAAAAGTGGAAAAAAAAGAAAACAACAACATAAAGGTATAAAAACAACAACGGTCTGAGCAGCAGCAGCAGCAACAACGAAATAAAATCTTGACTAAAGAAATTATCATGCAGAGACACATACGCATCACTACAAACTAAAAAGGAGACTTAAGATGATATTTTAAGTTTTTTTTTTTTAGTTTTGAAAAGCAGAAGAAAAAATTGGGCCTTTTTGTTAGAACAAAAGTATTTGCAAAATAAAAATAAAATTGTTTAAATGAAACTGAAAAATATATACGAGTACATAGTTCATTTTGTATAAAATTTTGTTTTCCTAATTTTGGAGCTTTAAAACTTTTTATTATAAAACATTTTTGCATAAATTAACTTATTCTCTTCTTATAGCGAAAAAAAAGTTTAAAACAAATATGAATGATAAACTTATAAGGTGCTAGAATGTCAAGTTGTTATGTGAGGATATTTCAAACCAGAGACGTATACAATTTTTTCTGCACACAAGCAACAAGGGGGCCGCTAAGAAAAAAAGGATTTTCCAGTCATAAAACTTTTTTACTACTGCCTGTTATTTTGTAGTCAATACTGCGCTGTTGTTAATTATTCAATCAGTCCCTTCAGATTATTCTATTTTCTTCACTGTGAAAATGGAATATTCTAGTAAGCTAGATTTTTCGCATTTTTTTATACGTATAGTCTTTATATAATAAATATTGTATTGTAAATCCAGTAACCTATATAAGTTATTATTCTGCAGATTTGAAGAATTAAAAAAAAAGAAACTTTTTATTAAGTCTTTACGGCCATCTTTATTTTAGTCCAATTAAAAACTAAAAACTAAAAACTAAATTTACAAATTTCTTATTTTATATTATTATGTTGACACGATTAAAATGTGGCGTGTGTTAATAAATTTTAAGTTAGCATTTATTGCTACCATTAGAGCTCTAAACAGATGACTGAATTCTGAAATAGTATTTGCATAAAAATAAATTTTTGTCTAGCACTGGCAGGACTTTAATCACAATTTTTTTTTAGTATTAAGATTTGAATACTTATTGTCATTACATTTTTTATGTAGATTCAATAAATAAAATAATAAAGTTAAAAAAAAAATATTGCAAACGTTTATCTTGCAATTATTGTTTTAGGTCGATACATATCAATTAAAGTGAAATTTCAATACAGTTAATTTTCAATGTAAGCAGAAATTAAGAAAAATGAATTTACAATTTTGTTTGTGTTAACTTATAAACCACTATGTTTTATAATAACTTTCAAAATCTTAGGATTTTATCAACTCTGCCTCATCAAGAATTTTCATAATTTATTTCCCTAACGTCTCTGCTCTTTTGATGCATGTGGTAGTAACCCTTATATTAGCTCTCAATTGTTTTTATAGTTTACAAAAAACTATATGAGAGCCAAAAATTCTAATTAATAAAAAATTGTTCAAAAGCAAAGAAAAAAAAAACACAAACAGCAGCCTAAACTATTCACCATACCTGTTTTACAACATAAGCCTACATGGGATGCTGTAACTTGTCTCTTAACCACTCTGTAACAACTAACTATTACTCTCCATTATGAAAAAGCTCTCTATTAACTCTATGCACTCTCTGCATATCTTATGAGCTATTAATGAAGATACCACAATGCAAAAAACAAGCAAAATACACAAACAAAATGCAGGCAACAGACAAATATAAACAATCTGCCAGCCATGAAAGAGCGAATGACAATTTGAAAAAAAAAACAAATGTTTTGCCAAAACAACAAATATTAATGAAGACAAAAAAAAACGAATAAAAGAAACAAAACTCCACATGATGATGTTGGTGCTGATGAAGCCAGTCGAATGAAGGAGCTGTATAAAGCCAGCAAACGAGCGAATATCAACAAGCAACAGCTAGCAAGCAGCATGTCTTGGAGCATGAGACCATGTACGACTACAAGACAATACAAAATACACATCCAGACCAAAAATTCATTTCAAGCCTGGTTTCTACTATACGAGTACGAGTACTCGTACAATACGAGTTCCATTGGACTAAAGAAATACTCATTCGTACATAAAGTTGTAAACACTCATATACGAGTACAAGCGTAGTGTTTTACTAATACCAGCAAATTCTTATTAATATTTTACATTATTGTTGTTATTGTTGCTGTAATATACGCAATATTTTCATATGTTAACATTAAAAAAACTGGTTTCTCTTTTTGTTGCTGTTTATTTCTTGTTTTTTTTTTTTTTTAATTTTGTCCAAGAAGACAAACATCTCTTACTAATACTCCTGCAAAAGAACACATACACTAATGCGATACTGTGTGCTATGCAGCACAGTGGTTTAGATTTCATTTATAGCTTGACAGTAATTGAGTCTTCATTATAAAAGTAGTAAGAAAGCAAACATAGAGGGGAAAATTACATATTAGAGTTTTGAAAATATCGAAGACATATACTCCATGTGATTGCATGTACTCTATTAGCGCGACATAATGTTCGTACATCTTGTTTGTACAACCATAAACTTTTTCTTCAATAAAACTTTTTAAAATATTTTTTAAAGATTTAAAACTTTAAGTTAATAACACTGCTTTATTAGATAATTCTTTTAACCAGGGATGGCAGAAACTTTTGTTGAAAACCTTTAGCTTCCAAACATTAATTTCCAAATTTTAGGAAAACAATCTTGAAAGTTTCTTTTATTGATTTCTTTCTTGTGAAATACAAAAATTATGTTCTTCATAAAATACATGACGGATGATTTTTCTTACAAAGCAAAGAAGAAAATTCAATTTAGTCAAATTTATTTCCAAAATTACCGATATGCGTAACTCTGTATCTATAAAGTTTCGAAAACTAAAATTATTTCAAGTCATACTTTAAGAAAATTTACAAACTGGCTAGAAAGGGCACTCCACAGGGAAGCATTTTGTCTTCTCTTCTAAGGAATTTAGTACTGAATTCGATACTGATGGAATTAGATTCCATGTTGTTTAGAAAAATGGCATTTGTCGATGAGATTGCAGTTGCTGTGTCGGGCAAATACCGGGATATACTATCACAGCAACTGAGCTTGCCATTTTTGTAATTTTAACCAAAATGGGTAATATGTTTCTTCAATTTAATTTTTTCTTTCACAGGGAAACCTGTAATATAATTAGGCAGTCATGTGCGTGGATGTTTTGTACGATTATGAGAGGTATCCGCTTATAAGAAGAACAGATTTATTATTCCAAATATTTTTTATATAACAAATCTATAAAGATTAGGCTGCTTTAATATAGACCGGTTCAAGTTGAGCTGTTGAGTTTCAAAATGGCTTTCAGTGTTCTTTATGTGCTGGAATGTGACAACGTTCTTTCAAGGAAAATATGTTTTAATCCATCGATATCATAATTTATAAGATCTTTTTACATTTACCTCATCTTAAGAGTTTTCAGACAGACTAACCTGCATAACAGCTCTTGAATTTGATGTTTTGATGTAGTCATCTTCAATATGGATGGTTGCCATTTGATTCATCGAATTAAAAAGTAAATAAAGTACTATAGAAAGTATTGCAAAAACAGTCTAAGTAAGTTACTACGCAATACTTTTTACTGAAATAAGAACATAATATTGTATGTTGCTGTTTTGCTTTATTCTTACTACAGCACTCAACTTATCCAGACGAAAAAGAATATATTTATGGTTTCTGGTTATTTTTGTTTAAGACAAACAAAACTTGGTAAAAATATATTGTACAAATTATCTGATGCTTTGTAGACATGTATGTGTAGACACATGCATATACACACGCCCATGTAAAGCTGTACACAGGGTTGTCAGATGTTTTGATCTTGTAAGATCTGGCAACATGCTGACAATGTAGTGACAATGAAAAATTGTCCCGCAGAAGTAAATTCAGACGATCGTAAAAAAACCTTACAATTTCATTGTCAAACTATGGTCTGACAAATAATTCATCTGACAACAAAAATTGTCAGTTCACATGGTTGTCAGATTTTTAGATGAAAAAAATTGCCAGACATGTTGTAAGGCATTGCCACTTATCTACATCAACAACCATCTGTTTGGCAGTGTTGCCCATCAAACTTTTTTCGGACAATGATGCCATTGTCAGGTGCGTTAATTTTATACATCTGACAACTAAAACTCAGCTTGCAAAACCAGCCAATTATCTGGCAATGCCGACGAAGAATGTTCTCACGATTTTCAGATGCCTGACAACATTGTCATCTTACAACAATTGACAATGGTTTTTCTGACAACGTTGTAAGTTAAAAATTACCAGTTCACACGATTGTAATACATTTTCAGACAATTTTACTGGCCATATTGTAAGATCTGACAACCGTGTGTACGTAGCTTGATTCGCCAATGCAAGTAACATTTTGTTCGCAATTTTTTCTTTTGTTTAAGTCGTGACATGAAGTATGTTCCGGTACTTTTTTGTTTATTTCATTCTCATACGAATTAAACCAACTCTGTTAGAGTCATAAGAACTTCCATTTGTAGACATTCATTTTATATAAAAAAGTACAATAACCATCCGTATAAGAAACATTGAAAAGCTCACAAACGAGTGGAAGTAGATGAAATTTCAAAAAAAGTTATGCTTAGACTGTATCCGTGGTTATATTTCTGTGGCATTATATCATAACATCTTAAGTCGAGAGAAGACTAAAAAAAAATTTACGAGAAATTTTAATGAAAAACTATGTTTAAGAACAAATTCCAACAAAATTTTTTCAATAATGCGAAAAAATATTTTTACAAATAAAAATTTTACATTTAATAAATTATTCATATTAGACGCAGTTTTTCGATTTTTAAAATTCGTACTCCAACTGGGGTCTGGGCCAGAAGTGACTCCGAAAAGGGAATGCTGTACGCTAACAACTTGAGAAACGTCTTTGCCATTGACGGACTGAATGATGAAGCTGATATGCCGTCATATGCAGTTAGACCTCCCGTATCTTTTAGACTTCGTTTTCAAGATGTCGATAATGCTATTAGTAACTTAAACCCGAGAAAAGTTCCAGGTATTGATAAAATTACCAAATTACCCGAGTAGCTAGAACGCTCGTCCTTTTTATTTTTAATGCTATTTTACGTCTCCTACTGAGTGGAAGGTGTCTGTCATTACTATGATACCCAAACCAGGAAAAGATCCTACAAAAGTTGAGTCATATAGGCCGATAAGTCTATTGCCAACAGTTTCAAAAATGTTCGAGAAATTGCTAATGACGAGGTTGGCACCAATCTTGAATGAAGTAGGATGTATTCCTAACCATCAATTCGGTTTTAGGGCTAAGCATAGCACCATAGAACAGACACACAGGCTGGTGAATGTTCGAAGATAAAAAATATTGCTCAGCGCTATTTATTGACGTTTCCAAAGAATTTTTATTTTTAAGATTTGCATACGTATTGTTAGTTCTTTTAGAAGATACAATAAATAATTGAATTATAAAAAAAAAAAAGAAATCGACTTGAGTTGTTATGATAAAACACCACAGAGTTAATACGTATGTCAAAGGTCATTAACTGTTTGAAAATTTATTTAAACACTAAATTTCAAAGATCTGAATTTTGAAAGAGAAATCTTCAAATCGTATTTTGCTTGTATAATGTTCACAAGGACTCGTAAGATAAAGTCCTCATTCTGACAACGCTGGCGCTTATAATAATAATACGTATCCGCCTGCCGCTACGAACCAATAAAGTGAATATTGCTAAGTGTTAGCCCATCCCTGAGAGGAAAGTCCTTAAAAACCACTGTGCGTCTATACAAAATAGTGGAGTTGGTCGGTTGTATTCTTCATCGTTGTGAAAACATGCCAAGATATAAGAAAAGAAAAGAAAAAACAAAACAGCCAAGTTGCTGTTGTTAATTTTGAGGCCGCATGTTGCTGTTGATGATTGGTATGCGGTGGCAAACTGGATGGATGGTTGAATTGTTTTTCTTTATTTTTTTCATGCAATTTTTCCCCATTTTTGTTGTTGTTTTTGGTTAGAAGCTGCAAGGATCATGGAACGTGTGCAATAAGCTTATTTTTATTTTTTTTTTGCAACAAACAGATTCAGTTATATACAAACACACACACACACATGCACACACTGTGGCTCAGAGAAATGTTTACGTTTATGTATGTGTAAGTGAGTATGTGCGTGTGTTTGTGTATGTGGTGATTTTGTATTTGGACTAAATGCGGCACGGAGAGTATTGAGGATAAGTTCATTTTGGGTTTAGTTTTACATTTTTTTCTTATTATGATTTTATTCCATTATTATTATTTTTTTTTTTGTTTCGAGCTAAAAGTATGTTGAAAATCATCTATTCTTTTGGAGCAGCAGGTTGCGTTGTGTTGATTTTGTTTCCCGTATGTTATTTGTGTTGTTGTATTTGTTTTTACTTCTTGTCTTGTATTTAATGTTTTGTGCTTTAATTTTCTTATTTGCCAGATTTTTTTTTCTTTTTTTTTCTTCTTCTTGCATTTTGGTATCAGTTTTATGAGAGTAGTTTTTTCTTTAAACTTGATGTGTGTTTGCTAATATTTTTTGGTGGTGAGTTTCCCTTTTTTATAATTTAAGTTTGTTGTATGCGTGTGTTTGTGTTACGTTGATTATAAAGTGTATGTTTGTATGCGAATTTTGCACATTGCAAATTTTACCTTTTTGTCTTTGTTTTTTTTTTTCGTTCGGTATTCGGATATTGTTTGGTATTTTGGTGTGTGGTTGAGGTGTGTTATCAAGCGTATAAGAATGCCTGACCAAAAATTACCTTCCCCGTAACCCTATTCCGCTCTGTCCACTAATGGGCCTCTCTGACTATGTGGGGATTTGTTGTTGTGCTTTTTTCAATGCCTTTTTCTCCTGGTTAAATGCAAAGGAATTGCTGCCGCTGCTGCTGTTGTTGTTGGTGTTTTATTGTTTTCATTTCTTCTTCATTTCTTTAGTATTTTTTTTTCGTGGCTACTTGTTGAGTTGCAAAGAATAAAAAAAAATGCTTAAATAAGAACATCTTCTAAAATAAAATTGGTATTATTTTTTGACACTTTGGCTCATGACAATTGAAGAAAAATGTCATTGCTCTTCTGTGTCGATTCATTTTAATTGTGAGATATTTATTTTTTGTTAAATTTTTTTTTTGCAGAGTTTTAAAGTTCTGGCAAATTGGCTTAAGTGCCTTTATCGTTAAAAGAAAAGTGGTGGAACTCAACACAAGAGTGAAGCCGTTTTTTAAGAAACAAAAAATGGAGTTATCACCGAAATATCGCAAAAAAATAAAAAAAAAAAAATAAAAAAACAAACAAATGATTTTATCGGCTAAAATTTGTGATTGCAAAATTTATCCATATCTATTAAAGAATTCTAGCAGGCGTGGATACAAAAGACGTTGCTCCTGCGGAAGGATAAGGGCTTGGATTTTTTATGGGACATAAATTGGTCATTGAATAAAATAAATTGGCAAAATAACAGCAGTTTTATTTTATTTTATTTTATTTTATTTTATTTTATTTTATTTTATTTTATTTTATTTTATTTTATTTTATTTTATTTTATTTTATTTTATTTTATTTTATTTTATTTTATTTTATTTTATTTTATTTTATTTTATTTTATTTTATTTTATTTTATTTTATTTTATTTTATTTTATTTTATTTTATTTTATTTTATTTTATTTTATTTTATTTTATTTTATTTTATTTTATTTTATTTTATTTTATTTTATTTTATTTTATTTTATTTTATTTTATTTTATTTTATTTTATTTTATTTTATTTTATTTTATTTTATTTTATTTTATTTTATTTTATTTTATTTTATTTTATTTTATTTTATTTTATTTTATTTTTTAGCAAAACATTTTATTCCCTTTTTTCCTTAATCGCCCCCCCATTTGTTCGCTAGACTAATCAAGGCATTTTTCACAAATAATTTTGCTTACAGCAATACTACTTAAGGTGTTTAAAAATATTTGTTTTCTATATGGTGCTGCCATGTTATTATTAGTGAAGACTCTTCCCCCGGGGTACAGGATTTGTCTTGGCTTCGACCTCACTAGAGCACTCTGTTTTCTGGGGCATAGTACTGTACGGAATCAGAAGTGATACTTGGGCGGCAAGTTGGTTAAGGGCTGATGCTCTTAATTTGCTTCGGCATACCAACTCATTTCGCCTTGTATTCCACTGATTGGTAAGAAATTTCACACATGGAGCAAGCCCGTGCTCCAATATGGCTACAAACATATGGCAAGAATTTATAGCTGAATAATTCACTCCGTGGAATTGGTCTATCGGCAGACAAGGCACGTGCTTTAAACCAGTCCTGATCTCAATTGAGAGTCACTATAGCAGTCACCACTGGACACTGCCCGTTTGGCAACCATGTCAGGAGACTGTGCTTATCCTATAACGACTTGTGCAGAAGTTGACAAGTTTAAGACGAGGAGGAGACGATTTTTAACCTCCTCGGCTAAGATATCTAGGCGTTCGGAGCTCCAATAACCTAACATGTTTTGCCTCGACCAATCTGACCGCGCTAGCCTCATTCATAAAGAGTAGCAGATGGCTAGTACAATAGCATGTAATGGCCGATCTCCTTATTTTTTATACCACCTATATCTAACCGAGAATGGACTACAAATCATATATTACGGCCGGAGCCTCAAAGTCTTTTCTGAGATTAATCTATGCTTAGTTGAAAGTGAAATAAAAGATTAGTTGAAGATGATTTTGGAAATATTTATTTTTGCAACAACTCTGATTACACAGGGATGTAGTCCAATCGTTGCACATTGTATGTAGTATATCATTGATCATGGTCTGTGAGAAGTAGTTCATCTCATATCAAGTTCTGACCGTCATCTTTAGTTAAGGTTAGGTACGCAGGTTGCTGGATGCCTTAGTAAATCCTAAATTCACTAGCTCATTTGAGCTCTTATTTCTTTCTTTTGTGTTTGCTTGAAAATAGAGAGATGAAGTCAGGTGGTAGTGAAATAGCAAATAGAGAAATATAGTGACCATTGGCTGGGGTGAGACACGAAACCGCCGTAGGTAGGAAATTGAGTTCTCTTTATAATAAAAAAAAGTGTTAATTATATATGTTTACTTATATAATTTATTTAGGTAAAATTATGAATTAAAAATTGATTTGGGTTGGATATATGATTACAAATACTTAAAGAGCGGCAGGATGAAAATATATTTTAATATCTGGACACTATAGTGTCCAGAGACCAACTAAGAACACGCCAAAAAGAAATACCGAACCGACCCTATTTTAGTATGGCGAATATAAAGAAAATATGGCAAAATACAGATCCGAACATAATTCTGGGATGAAAACTGTAGCGCCTTTACGAATGATTAACCGCGAACATTATTTTTGTTAAAAGATCTTTGAACAGTTTTGATGGTATATCTGAGATTGCGTTGTTGCGTTACATCTGATCCCCGTGGGCAAAACTTGGATTCGTCACACGATAAAATATTTTTTCAAAACCTAATTGGTTTCTTGGTTTTTTCTACCAAAAACCAATCAGGATTAAGAAATGTTTTTTGGAGACGAAAGTTTTTACTGTACGATGCAGTCACGTAAAGCACCTTCATTAGGCCTAGATTATATACGAATATCAGATAATGAATCTAATTCAACTTTTTACAGCTTAGAACTTTTAAATCGATCAGCTTTGGAGGCTCTCACGACTAGAATAGTCTGGCTGTGGTTGTACGAGGTTTGGAAGCTCCCAAGATTATCAAAATTGTTCATTGCATTATAAATCTAGAGCAAACGAGTAATTGAGAAAATCCATTCACCGTATTCAAGGAGCCTCTGAGATAAATGGTTACCTTCCCTTCTTCTTCGGAGCAAGTTTGCCATGACTGGTTACTAATATTGGTATACAGTTCTGCTGCTATCATTTAAAACATACTTACCTATAAGTTTTTAGCAAAAAAATAATAATAATAATAATAATAATAATAAATAAATAAAAGAATTATATTAAATATTAAAATAATGTTATTTGAATAGCAGAACTGAAAATAGTTAGGGTTGAAAAACTACCCTTTCTCTAAATAATAACTTACTTTTTAAGAAAGCTTAACGGAAAATGAATGTAAAGAAAGAACCAAGTACAAGAGAAATGAAACTTATATTTTCAGTGCAAAAGTTCCATTGCAATAAGAATAGATCATATAAAATACCGAAAGAGTGAGAGAGCACATTTATGTTTTAGTTACATGCCCACCACTGTAAGTATATCCGCCAAGAAAAAAAAATTAATGGGGATCAAAAGACAGTTTTTTTAATTTTCTGTTTAGGATAAGAGGTATGTAAGGCGCTGGATTCTCCAGCAAGTACCCGGAAACTCCAGTTCACTTGGGTCCTGTAGGTCGTTCTCTTTGTGATTCTGAAGGATAATAGTGTAAGTTTAAAATAAATTACTTTGTTATGACATATTCCTGCAACAGTTGGAAAATAAATTCTTAAATGAAATCTTCAAGACATTAAAATACAAAAACACCACAAAAAAATTGGTTGGCGGCAAATATATTTTCAAGTTAAAACAACAAGTCATTAAACCACCCGAATTAAAAAAAAAAGACAAACAAATTCTCAAAATTTTTTCATCTATTTAGTGAAAATATTTGCTTAATCTCATAATCGGTTCATTGAATTCTTAAAAAAAAAATATATTTGGTTTTTTTTTCTCTGCTTTCTTCAAAACCTTGTTATTAAACAAAATACAATTTTCTTTAAAAAAGTACTTTGGGGAATGTTTTTTTTATTATTGCGTTTCCTTTAATATCTAACTATGTATCTGGCTGGTTGGTGTGTCGGTCTGTCTGTCAGTTCATCAGTCCTTCAATCCCTTTGTCAGACGTGGCTGATTTTTTTATTTTTTTGTACTTTTTTGTCGTTTTGTACATCATTTCCATTGATGATCTTTTGTACACAAACAGTCATCAACAAAATATCAGGCAAACAGTCAACCAAAAATAACAAAAGGAAAAAAAAACATATTGTTGAAAAAAAAGAGTAGCCTTTTTCATGATGCAACAAAAAACCTTTGAAGACAACAACAAATTCTATGGCCAGGAAAAAATGTAATTTCAGTTTTGCTAAATGGCTTTGGCTGCCGCCATTGCATCTCCACACACACACACACACACACACACACCACACCACGCCACACCAAAAGCACAAAAACCTTTGCCACAAACTGCTCCACTCTGCAACACAACAAAACACAAAAATTCGAACTGGACCAAACAAAACACAAGTCTTCAGTTTAATATTGAAGAAAACGAAAAAAAAAAAAACGGCAACAAAACAAACTTAACATTAAATAAGATTGTGCTACAATTCTTTGGTGGAATGGATTGACTGAAGATTCTGATGATGGTGTGTGTGTGTGAGTGTGTTTGCATACATATGTACGTGTGTGTGTGTGTGTGTGTCTGTTCGTGTTTGTATAAATTTAGCAGTAGTATTAAACTTTTATTTTTATATTTTCGTTTTGTCTTTTTGGGGTTCAATAGAGCCTATGATGATGACATGCCCATTTGGTCAAAATATGTACATAAAGGTAATTTCGTATAGCAGGCAACACAAAAAATAACACAACATCAACAACAACCAACAACAACAACAACACAGCCACAGTCACAGTCAAATAAAAACTGAAACGAAATCAAGACGAAATGTTGCTCTACAAAAGAAAAAAAAAAACAAAACAGTTTTCGTAACAAACACCATCTAAAGCTGTTTTTGGTAAAATAAAGTCAAAAAGGGTTCTACTTTTATTCCGAATTGCTTTTGATTTTTGCTTAATAACAGCAAGTTTTTCGCTACTTTTCAGACTTCATTGCTGGCCAACAACAATCGCAAGTTTATTTGTTGTTACACAAACATACATGCATACATACATGCGAGCGTATGTACAACAAAGTAAAAACGTATTTGTTGATATTTCAGTGTCTCGATATCATTGGACAAAATAGCTTCCTTTTTGGTCAATTTGAAGTGCACTATGGGCATAATATTAAAAAACTATAAACAAAAAGGGATTTATAAATCTTTTAAACCAAATAAGAGCAAATAAGATCGATGGAATAAAAATTTTTTGAATCATTTACGTAATTTCGATGTAATTTGTGGATGTTAACGAATTTTGAAATATATGATAAATATTAGCAATCTATGCAAGCCGGGATATGACGCTGAAGAACACAAGCTCTGGCACCCTGATCTAAGTAACCTGGTTCAGGCTTGTCAGTTCATTTAGCCTGTTGTGACATTCAAGTTGTAGCCTGGACGTGAAGACACAACTGCTCGCGTTCTTTAGTATTATTGAAGAATATTTTGTTAAGCACTCCCTTGTGTCCCCTATCGTTACGTATTTTCACCTTTTTCCCTTATTGCGTATAGTTTCGCTTGGAAGATTGTGGTGTCTCTACTAAGAGTTAAATACCTGCGTGCTCTAGGTCCCACTATTCTTGCTCTAACTCCTTGGAGCGTTTTGGATCCATCTGTGTACCGTGGGTTCGTTTCCTATTCTTCCCTTATTGGGAAGATGATCCCATACTTCTTACACAGAAAAAATGTTTTTTCGTGTTCAATAACGAAATTCGTTGAATCAATTAATAAATTGTTTGAATGCGGACCTGTAAAGGAATTCGTGGATTCAAACAATAGTTTAGTAAAAATAATTATTGACCGAAAACAACTATTTTGTTAAACAACAACAAAATACGATATCCAAGGTTATATTTTTGATATTTATGTATAAGCCATAAATTATTTTTTCAGACAAAAATTTTGCTGATTTTATTTTTACTATAATTTTTTCTGTGTTGAAAAGGAGTTAGTAGCATCTATAAGGACACTTATTTGAGACATATCGATTACGCCCCTGATAGGATTGCAACATAAGGCTTCTTCTGTCTTTAATTTTTCCTTTTTGTAGATTGATTGATGTTCAAAAAGAGGCCTAAATAGCCGCCTCTTTTTGAACAACCACGTTAAGTGGTGTTAGGTGCAATACAGCTTCCATGCCTGTCGTTGGGGTGGTTTTCATCACCCTTGTGATACAAAGGCATGCACGTCTCTGAACCTTGCGAAGTCTTGATATGACTAATACTTGTTTGTTTTTTCCCACATACTAGAGCCCAGTATATTAGAGTTGATCTTACTATTTCAGTGTATAACCAATATGTTATCTTACAGGTTAAAGCCCAAGACCAATCCAGTAATTTTTTTAGTGGTCCAGAGGAATATTGTTGCCTCAAATAACAAAAATTATTTCATATACATATATACCTATATATAAAAAATAATTACACTTCAAAAATCCGCACATCAAAGCGTTGCTTTTTCATTTTATTTTAAAGAAAACGTATCTTTTTTGTTTAATTTTAACAAAACGTGCTATTTGCAAACTTAAAGCCCTTTAATTTCGTACAATGTTAACATATATTGAGACGCCTTATTGCCATCCGATGCATTTTCAAATGAGCAATGAACTTGTTTGATGTTCAGAACTCAAGTTATAAAATAATGCGGTACAAAAAATAACCTTGGCTTTTCCAACATTTTCAAATAATGAAAAATGCACGTTTTGTTCCGCGACTCCTCAAATATAGAAGAGGTTTTATAGACTATTTAATTTAGAAAACATATAAGTACTCATGTATAGGAAATAGGAAAAATATTTTTGGATCTATAAATTTGTATTTCTACCTTTGAAGAAAGTACTTTTAGAACAGAGTACCTCCTGAAAAAAACCTTTCAAGAAAGTACTTTTAGAACAGAGTACCTTCCGAGAAAACTCATTTTATAGAACCTATGTCAAAATTACCCTTCTAAAAAGTACATTTTTAAAAAGAACCTTTTATATAAAGTACCTTTTACAAAGTTTATTTGTTATAAAAGTACCTTTTGAAAAAAATCTGTTAAAAAAGTATCTTTTAAAAAAAGTCTTATTAAAAAAGTGCCTTATAAAAAAGTTACTCTTAAAGAAAGCACCTGTTAAAGAAAGTACCTTTTAAAAGGAGAAACTTTTAAAAAAAGTACCTCTTTTAAAATAAGTACCTTTTGAAAAAGTACCTTTTTTGTATCTGGGACCAGTACTCAGGGGATGACCCCTACATATGCAGCGCATTGTACTGGAATATAGGAAAATAGGTTATGATGAAAAATAAAATGTTCGAATTAAATTAGTTAAAACCGATCAGTGCCCAGTGTATATACCTTCGACACTGTTTAGATTAGTAAAATTTAGTCCAACATCTTTCACACTACAAGGTAATGAAAATAAAAAAGTATCTTTCAAAATAAAAAGTACCTTTTAGATGAAGCACCTTTAAAAAAAATAAGTACCTTTTAGAGGAAGTACCTTTTAAAAAAGGAACCTTTTAAAAATAGAACGTTTTGAAAAAGGAACCTTTTAAAAAAGGTACCTTTTAAACAAGTACCTTTTAAAATAATTACCTTTTAAAACAATTACGTTTTAAAAAGAGCCTATTTTAAAAAATACCTTTAAAAACACATTCTAAAAGAAGTACCTTTTAAAAAGGTAACTTTTAAAGGTAGTAAGTTATCACAGTCGTAGCACGCAAGCACGTAGTGCATATAGCTGATGTTGAGAACAAATAAACACAACTTATTGTGTAGGGCTGTATGTGTTGCCAAATGCATGACGTCGCTGGCATGCTGGCGTTTATCCCGGCTAGGGCTCGCCGTCTTGGGGTGGTTCTTTGTCATGCATCTGTTATTTGCTACGATACAAAAGAAAAACAAACCATGCCAGCTGAAATAGATGTAAAACCTATTTCTGATTCATAAAAAAAAATAAGGAGGCCCGAAAGTGGATATACGAAAAACGAAAACCAGAAAAAAACTGCAAGATGTAAGAACGTACTATTGTTTCCACATACTCACCAACACCACCACTTACCATCTTTAGTCTCTCCCACAGCAAACCCCTTCTGGCTGGTGTTCTGCCAGGATCGGCAACCCTCCCCTGTTGAAGTTCTGTGGAACTCCACCTTGATGGTTTGTAGCCGAATGAAAATAATTTCCAAACCATCCCTAAACCTATACTTTACCTCTTCCTCATCACCGTCCCATATCTCCCGCACAAATTATTCCATTTCAAATTGAACACTTGTCATTTTGGAAAACGTTATAATCATTTTATTAATCCTAAATATTAATCTTAAAATTCACAGTACATATTCCGCAACTATCAAACCTGCGCTATAAGGAAACACCTATCAAATACTGGCCAAGTTCCGGCCAAACCAAACTAAACTATCCCTACCAGCTAGTGAGCGCTCCCTTTACTGATTGGAAAACGTTTTTAAGTTTTAGCAAAATTAATTTTGATGGTGTTCGCCCTACACGCTTACAATCCAACAAAATTCTAACTTACACAAAACGCAAAATAAAAAAAAATGAAAATTCAGCTAATTAAAAACATATATATATATATATATATATACATACAAAATTAACAAAATACCTTATAATTACAGTCCTGGTCAGTTCGTCTTTATGTCCTGGTCCAGTTGATGTGGATACCTGGTGACCTCCAATGTGCTGATGAATCCACTACCCTGGATTGGCTTGCTGCAAATTCTCCGCTCCCCAAACGATGCTGGTTTCAACCCCTGGTGCTGGTTCTTCTTCACCTCAGTTGGCTATTTCCTTTTTCTTCTAGAGATGTGCGTTGGGGACGGTAAGTTGGTTCAAATTTCTTTTTATATGGTGTATTTGACTTTCTTGTTTTTTCCTTGCTTAGTTTCTTTATTAGTTCAACTATATGTGGTTTTTTTTTTTTATTTCACTTAGTTTATTTTTGAATTTTGTTTTAGCCTTCTCGTTGAATTTAACTTGAGTTTATCTCATTTTAAGTTTTAACCTTTTTCTCTATAGTTCATTCAATTTTAAGTTTTAAATGTTTTTAGTTTTTTTTTTTTGATCATTTTATTTTACGATTATAAGATCTTTATATTGTTTTATTTCTTTTTGGTTCTCACTATTCCTTCCTTTTTTGTTTCAATATGAAAAAATAAAGAAAACCACCTTTTTTTACTTTTCCTGTTCAGTTTTTTTTTTCCGAAATTCAAAAGGTAAGTATTTCCCACTTAAAATTTTTCAATCCTTTCACAAAATTCTTATCGCCGCTCACCAACTTTACCGTCCCAATTACCTCCACCGAAAGCCAAAAACTCTCCGACCACTCGCCATTTTAACCCCTTTCTACTTGTCAAAAACGTTCCCGCCAAAACCAAAAAATCCCCCCAACCATCTTTTTTTTCATTTCCATTTGTCAAAACCCCCATTTTAGTTTGTTGCTCTTCTTCTTTATTTTTTTCATCCACTACCTAAAGTTATTTAAATATGACACAACGGCATTACCTGCTTCACCTTTGTTTAACACAGGGTGCACATGACAAACCCTGCCATTCTATAGTCCATCTATGGGCTCAGAATGGAGGGGAAAAAGTGCTCCTAGTTACATGCCCTACAATTAATGTTTGGGGTTTTATCACTCAATTTTGCCCGTTTTGGGAACTTATGTAATTGAAATTGGTTGTCCGTTTGCCACGCCATCCGCCGTACCATATTTGCGCGATCTGGTAACCCTCCGTCCGACGAGCGGATATAAACAAGAAGAAGCTTTTTAAGATGACGATCACTGGCAGCTACTACAACCGGTAAGTATTTGATATTAAATTAAAAAATATTAGTTGACTAATAACTCTTTATCACAGCCTGTTGACTAATTCTACCACTGTCGCTTTCAGGTGCCTGTAAAATCTACGGCAAAAAAAAAAATCTTGGCTAAAAAAACATATATACATATGTAAGAAAAGGTGTGCTTTTTTTCCCAACATACCCATGCAGCAAAAAAAAAACGACGGCGGTTATGTTTTTCACTGGCGGCGGCACCCTTGGTAAGAAATCGCTATAACTTTGCCTGGCTTAATATAACATTTTTCTGAGTTTTATCTACAGGTTCAACAAAAAACAGTCACCCGCTAAACCAGCCAAAAGCTACAAAAAGGTAAGTGTCTTTCCAAGCACCACAAAAGGTTCCCGATATATGGTATTAACCAACAATTGCGAACTGTGCAAAAACAACGACAGCAAGCATAAACATAACCGTGATCTACAAAAATTTTCGGCCAACCAACCTCAACTAAAAGTAACTTGCGCAAATTAATAAGGGAGAATGAACTTGGCCAGAAATTATGAATCGAAAAAGAAGTGCTTTATGAAATTTGAAAAATGTTTTAGCTCCGTTCGTTCTCAATTCCATAAACATGCTAAAGGTGTTCAATCAAACTTTATGGAAATTAAAGCATCGCAATTAGTATAGTCAAACTAGAATTTTAGCCTTAACTTAATCTAACTTATTAAGGCAAACAGAACTTTTGGTTCTTTCCTAAAATTTGGAAAAATGAATAATATAAAATTTTATTGTCTATCCCTTTAGGTTGCTTCATCACCAGGGCCGGGTTCCGCCTTGAGGAATTTGATTGCGGTGACTGTGTTAGTTCAGGCTGAATGATTAGCTGATTTGTCAAATAAAGTAGCAGGTACGTAAAAAATTTAATTATTTACTTCTTCTCTCATGCCTGCTAACATAATTTTCGTGGCTTTTTACCAATTTTTGTCGAGTGATGGCACCGGCCACCGACCTCATCAACCAACGTTTTGTATTTCTACAAAACCTGAGCAACAAGGCCCACTTCCACCAAATTGTAGGCCTACAATGAAAACACAGGGACTAAGACCACTAAAGCTTTCAGCGGATTTATAAGTATCTACCCCTATATACCTATATACTTTAATATCAAACTTTAGAAAAATTTACTAAAACTTTTTCCTCTATTTCAGGTATGACATTGTAGCCTCACAAAATACTCCAACTGATTGACTAAAAATAACCAGAGACAACGAATCTTCCTGGTGAGTTGGTAAAATTTTTGTTATATTACCTGCTTTTTACTTTCGTCGCCTACCTACTAACCCCCTTCTGTTCATCAAATCTCGCTTTCCTTTCACGACGTAGTATTTTTTTGTAAATTTATTCGCGACATCCGGTTGGACAAAAATTATGTGTTTCAGAGTATTTGCTCAGAATTTTCCATTACATAATAAAGTTGAACTGCACCCCCCACAGGTGACTAGCCGCTGACACGAGCCTTGATAGTTTATTTGCGAACTTTCAATGCTAAATTAGTTTTACTTAGACTCAGCTCGCTGTAAGATCGGGCTAAGATTTGTGTTATAACCCTAGATGTCTAACAACTCCAGCTTCTTAATGGCATAGTTCCCCTAGAGCATATGGAGTTGCATTCGGGGCTGTAACCGGCTACACAGGTAGTCAGCTAGAAACGTAAGCTAAAGTTGAGTCTAACATTTAATTAATCGTGGAAGCATCCAACGTCTCAACGGTAAGCAGTCCAACTTTTCTGGGCAACTAAACTTTCCCTTCACATAATTTTATCGAACTCGCAACCGCGATACTAATGCGAAACTTATTGTACATCAGAAATACATTGTAGGCATATAATTAATAGCAAAAACACAAAATTCGTTATAAATAAAAAAATAAAACAATGGTTTCAGCGTTTGTACGACCGAAACCGTTGGGACTACAACCACCAAGGAATCTATAGCTACTGCTTTAGATCCTTGGCGTGAAATACCCCCAACGATTTCCCCTTCACGTCTTCAACTTCATACAGGCAACTCCCGACTGGTTTTACAATTCGACATTTCACGAACTTCCGCGCTAGTTTCGCGTTAAAACCACTTTTAAAATCACTTTGTTGGAAGTTTCGCCGAAACACTTCCTGTCCAGGTACGAACTTTACTTCACGACAACGCATATTATACGTCTTTTCGCTTCGCAAATAAGCTTTATGCAATGAATCACGTATTTTGTGGCGCAGCAAAGACAATTTTTCTGCTTTGGTGATTATATCCACCTCCGGGTCGTCCAGACTTTTAAGCTTGCGTGCTAACCTATAAGCACTACCGTGGCCTATCATATTGATGCCAAATAAAGCAAAAATGGCGTGACTCCGATTGACGACTGATATGACGACCGTAGTGAAAATTCGATTTCTGACAAATGTTTGTCCCATTCCGATTGAGCATCTTGCAACTGTGCCCGTACTGCCGCCAAAATCGATTGATTTACGCGTTCTGAAGCGTTGGCCTGCGGCGCATGAATCGCCGTGCGCACGTGTCTGACCCCAAAATTGTTCACCAAATCAGCAAACTCTTTGCTAACAAACTGTTTTCCATTGTCCGAGACAATGATCTCTGGTGTGCCGAATTTGAGAAAAACTTCGGAAATTAAAAACTTAATTACGTTCTTGACACTGGCCTTTGGCAACGCTTTCAGCAAAACGAACTTCGTTAGATGGTCTAGAACAATAAAAATGTAAGTATTGCCGTCTTTCGATCGCGGATATGGGCCAAGAAAATCAATAAAAATGCGTTGGAATGGACGCTCCGTAACCCTTTCCGCTCCCATAGGAGGTCGCAATGTGATATTCGGCGGTTTTGATTCTTTACAAACTTGACAATTACGGACGTACTCGCGGACTTGAATGTTAATATTCGGCCAGTAAAAATACTCTTTTATTCGGCGCAATGTTTTGCCTATCCCTCCGTGCGAAGCTTGATGTGTATTGTGTGACTTTTCTATGATGGACTTGGTCAGTTCCTGAGGAATCCATAGTTTCCAGGTGAAATCCTCATTAACAACCACCCCATCATAAGGTCGTACTCGCTTGTATGCTAACCCATCAAGTACTTTTAAATCAGGCAACCGCTCAGAATTTGTATCGATAGTCGAAACAAGTTCTAAGTAGTCGCCGGACTTAAACGCACTTGAATCGAGATCGACCAGTCCCTCTACATTTACACAGACTTCATCCATTTCATACCGCGATAGGGTATCGGGTACTACATTTTGTTTCCCCTGCCTATGCTCTATGGTGAAATCATATGATTGTAAATGCAGACTCCACCGAGCTAGCCGGCCACTGAGGTCTTTATGTGACATAAGCCACTTCAGACTACTGTGGTCGGTTATCACAGAGAATGGCATAAGTTCTACATAGGGCCTAAATTTCTTAATCGCCAGGACAACCGCCAAACATTCCCTCTCAGTAACTGAGTAATTCCTTTGTGCCGATGTCAGTTTATGCGAAAAGTAGGCAATTGGGTGTTCATTTTCAGAATTATCTTTCTGAAAAAGCACAGCTCCAATTCCTACATCTGAAGCATCACACTGGATATAGAAATGTTTGGTGAAGTCCGGGTGATTAAGAACTGGACTCGTTATCAGAACGTTCTTGAGGCGATCAAACGCGACTCTAGCTTCCTCCGTAAACTTGAATTGTTTACCCTTCTTCAGCGTATCAAAGATCGG
Organism: Thecocarcelia acutangulata; assembly: GCA_914767995.1. Taxonomy (NCBI): domain Eukaryota; kingdom Metazoa; phylum Arthropoda; class Insecta; order Diptera; family Tachinidae; genus Thecocarcelia; species Thecocarcelia acutangulata. The sequence goes on along the minus strand of OU612097.1, from coordinate 95,165,141 downwards.
AGCAGCTATGGTGGCATAGTCTGGTATAAATTTTCTATACCAGCCTGTTGCCCCCATAAAGCTCCTCACTTGCTTCGCTGTCTTAGGATAAACAAAACGAGTTATAGACTCCACTTTCGCCGGATGAGGTTTCATTTTGCCACCTCCAATTATGTACCCAAGATATCTTAACTCCTTGAAACAAAAGTTAGATTTTTCCACATTAATGGTCAGCCCTGCTTTTTCCAAACTAATAGATACTTGCTCCAACAACTCCAGATGTGTCTCGAAATCTGGAGATACTATCAAAAGATCGTCTAAGTAGACGAAGACTCTATCACGAAGTGCTCCAGGAATCACTTTATCCATTAAACGGCATAACCTTTGGGCTGCGTTACACAGTCCAAAGGGCATGACCGTAAAATGGTAAAGTGGACGTCCTGGCACCGTGAATGCAGTCTTCTCTCTACTAGACGGTTCTAGTGGTATCTGCCAGAAAGCGTCCTTTAAATCGACACTAGATATGAAAATCGTGTCTCCTAGCCGACTGAGCAAACCCTCAATATGCGGTAACGGATAGGCATCCTTAACCGTCAGCGCATTGAGCCTACGAGCGTCCAGGCACAGCCGGTTTTTCTCGCCCTTTCGGACCAGCGTAACCGGATGATTCCATGGGCTCTCGCTAAGCTCAATAACACCGAGGCTAAGCATCCTGTCCAACTCCGCGAACATAAGCTTTTGCACAGCCGGGGAGACCGGATAATGCTTATCTTTGACTGGAGTTGCGTCACGAGTATCTATAGAATGGCTCTCTAAATGTGTTTTTCCTAATCCTTTCTTTGTATAGCAGGGGAACATTAATATGACCCTATCCAACTTTTGGCGCTGTTCAGCTGTCAAGGTATGAGTCACGACATCAGGGGTACTATTTGCTTCTTCGCAGAGACCTACACTGTTTGTCGTTAGACTATCTACATTTGCAAAAAGTTTGAAACCCTTCGTGAAATCGACTCCCAAGAACAACTCTCGACTCAGAGTAGGCACTAGGTAGAACATTATGCTTTGTGTTGTTTTACCGAAAGTAACGTTCGCGCGCACTCGGCCTGCTATAGCATGCCCGGTTCCGTCAGCTGTCCTGATATTGGCCGAAAAGCTATGAATTTTTAATCCAGCCTTCTCAACAAAATCAAGACAGTTGCGTCCCAAACAAGTTACAGTGGCCCCACTGTCAATCAGCCCTTCGATTTCGTGGCCATTAATATTTACTTTTGTGTATAATCTTGCATCTAGCCCTTCATATAGTTGGGCCGACGAAATCTCGAGCCTGACTTGTTTACGCCTTTTATATCTTTCGCGCGTCTTTCTAATCCGCTCCGAAACTTGACCGAAAATTCTGCGTTTTGCTTCATTATACTGTTTAATACGAATGTGCAACGGTTTTAATGCCCTAAGCTTTGGTTGATGAACTTCTTTCTCCCACCTATCTTTATTTTCTAAAATTGTTGAACTCCCTACCTTCGCTTGCAAATGTTGGTCGCCTACTGGGTCTGGACTTCCGTGGACCGCGTCTTCCCAGTTTGAGACGGGCCTCGGGACCTGTTTCCCTGACAAGTTGGGCATTTAGGTGCTACAACATTGTCACGCCCACACCTGAAACAAAAAATTCTGACTATCGGCGTAGGACAGTCAACGAAACTGTGACCAGGTTGTCGACAGTTCCAGCAAGTTAAATTATTTCGTAACGCTATCTCATCCACGTCTATATCCACGCTTGATGGTTCTTCATAAAAAACTTCGTGCACTCTGGGTTGGGCATACCCGCGCTGTTGGTACTGCGACTTTTGGCTTAAAATAAGGCTTTCAGCCTTCTTGGCCTGCTGGCAAAAATCGTTGAGGCTTTCTATTCGGACAGAAAACAATAAATGAGACAGAGAAGGTTTCAAATTACTCCTCATTATCTCTACTAGTTCCATTTCTGAATAAGGAGACCTTTGCTGATTTCTCAAACTCAGCACAGCGTTGAAAAATTCCTCAAACGATTCTTGAGCCCCCTGACGACGGTCCATTATTTTCTTTTGCACTTGGAACTCACTTTCATATCGTCTAAATTGAGCCAAAAATGCTGCTACCAACTCATCCCAAGTCAACACTGGATTTAGTTTTCGATAGTTCCAAAACCAATCCAGAGCCTGGCCTTCGAGCAAAGTGTGAAAATTTCGCCTGAGTTCACTAAACGATAGGTTGTGATCCGCCCTTAACACTTCAACGCGAAATATGAATTCCTCTGCACTTAAAGATTTTGCAGAACCATCAAACTTTATACCCCATTTCGATAAGTTAACTTTATTCTGGGGCAAGGCATATAAATCTGCTGGCGGAGTTACGCTATAGTGCCCCTGTGGCTGACGACTAACGGAAGGACCAAACTGTGATTGCGGTGGATTTTGCGGAAATCTAAAAGATGAGTAACCTGCTGCTGGGTCGGAAGTGAAATTGGATCTCTGCACGTTGCTGTCTGTATTTTGAAAATCGGCTGTAAAACTATTTTGCCCTAATCTAGACGGTTGTGGTCGGTTTCCCCCTTGCGTATTTGGTGCAGCATTGGCAGCTCGAGTGTTCGCGTTCGCCTGGCTTTCGGTCAGAAAACCTATAGCCTGAGTTATTTGTTCTTGTAACGCTGCTTGTATACCCCGAATTTGTTTAGTCAGCTCCCTTTGTATTAACCCTGATATATCTTCTCCTAAGCTAACGCCTTGTTGTTGGTCGTTTCGCGCCGTAAGGTTGCTGTACTCCGGTGAAGGAATGGAATCAGCTGAATTACGATCATCACCTGACTGATTTGTTCCATCTTGGACTAATGGCACCGTTTGTTGACCTACATTTGAGTTACTTGTGACGATTCCCGCCTCTAAATTAGATACAGAAGCCCCCGGGGCTGCTATTGCACCGGAAGTTGCTTCGGAAGCATTTGAAACATTTTCCATGTTACTACCTTTGGCTAATAACTGGTTTTTCCCCGAACGAGTTAAAACCATTCCAATTCAAATTAACAATCTAAAACCGTACTACCTTTTGTAGCTCTTAGCGCACAACTCAAAATCTGAAAATATGTAACGAACCCAAATCTCGACAAATTTTAATTCGCGTACTAAAAAAATGAACTATATAAAAAAATAATATTTTTTTTGTATTATAAATAACCAAAAAGAAATAAATTATAGCAAATTGATCAAATAAACCAACAAACAAACAAACAAGAAAACAAAACACGGGTGTATTCCCTTTGCTGCTTTTTTTTCCAATTGAAAAGAACTTAATTCGCGTAGTAAACTGAATTACCAAAACAAATTTAAAAATTCAGAAATATAAATAAAATGTAGCAAACTAATTATATAATATAATAAATAAACCCAAAAAGAAATCAATATATAATAAAAAAATAAAAAAGTTTAGAAAGGAGATTAAATAAATAAAAACCCAAATAAATATGAGAAATCTTAGATAAGGAATAATATAAAATCGTATAAATAATAAACAAAAATCAAATGAATAAAAAAAATAAACAGGTGAATAAAAATAATGATAATAATCAAATGACTATGAACACAAATAACCAAACTTTATCACAAAATAACAAGCGCTATGGGATTTTCAGGTGACAAGAAAGAGGCAAATGTATTTGAATCTGCTGTGAGAGAAACTTATTCAAATTTTCACTAGTTCTAGGTTCCGTAGCGGGTGGTGCCGGTGATGTAATTATGGTTCAGCTTCCGGCAACTTTTACCTGGATTGAATTATGGTGCAACTAAATATTGTTCATACTAACTTTCAAAAAATATCAGGACAACCCACAATCAGTCTATCTAACAAAACAAAAAGGTAACTTTAGTTGTACGGAAACTGAATTATGCTATTACATTAAACAAAAAAATTAATTGAAGAGAGTGTTTGCACTCCCGGGCTCAGAGCCAACCACAGCGAAAACTGTAACTTTTCTTTCAATAAACAGCCTGACTTAGCTGGTGTCTGAACTCAAAGCGTGCACTCACCTCTAAATTCAACTACGGCCTCCAACTCCAACAATCCGTCGCAACTAGGGGAAATTCGTTTAAAGACAGAATTATAACACCTCGGGACTTACGGACTGTTGAGCGTCAGAAACGGCAGCTAAACAGGCAAAAATGAAAAATAAAAAACATTACAAAACTAACACGGTTCTGACTCTTGACGAAAAGCTACTCTGGCCGACTAGTGTCGCAACGCGTCGAAGACTTTCGAGTGACTCAACGGGACTTACAAAAGTTGTTACCAAAGAACTTCTTTCAAAAGCTCAGAAAACCCACTTTCGGGCCCCACGTTGGGCGCCATTTTCTATGTTGTATCACAGTCGTAGCACGCAAGCACGTAGTGCATATAGCTGATGTTGAGAACAAATAAACACAACTTATTGTGTAGGGCTGTATGTGTTGCCAAATGCATGACGTCGCTGGCATGCTGGCGTTTATCCCGGCTAGGGCTCGCCGTCTTGGGGTGGTTCTTTGTCATGCATCTGTTATTTGCTACGATACAAAAGAAAAACAAACCATGCCAGCTGAAATAGATGTAAAACCTATTTCTGATTCATAAAAAAAAAATAAGGAGGCCCGAAAGTGGATATACGAAAAACGAAAACCAGAAAAAAACTGCAAGATGTAAGAACGTACTATTGTTTCCACATACTCACCAACACCACCACTTACCATCTTTAGTCTCTCCCACAGCAAACCCCTTCTGGCTGGTGTTCTGCCAGGATCGGCAACCCTCCCCTGTTGAAGTTCTGTGGAACTCCACCTTGATGGTTTGTAGCCGAATGAAAATAATTTCCAAACCATCCCTAAACCTATACTTTACCTCTTCCTCATCACCGTCCCATATCTCCCGCACAAATTATTCCATTTCAAATTGAACACTTGTCATTTTGGAAAACGTTATAATCATTTTATTAATCCTAAATATTAATCTTAAAATTCACAGTACATATTCCGCAACTATCAAACCTGCGCTATAAGGAAACACCTATCAAATACTGGCCAAGTTCCGGCCAAACCAAACTAAACTATCCCTACCAGCTAGTGAGCGCTCCCTTTACTGATTGGAAAACGTTTTTAAGTTTTAGCAAAATTAATTTTGATGGTGTTCGCCCTACACGCTTACAATCCAACAAAATTCTAACTTACACAAAACGCAAAATAAAAAAAAATGAAAATTCAGCTAATTAAAAACATATATATATATATATATACATACAAAATTAACAAAATACCTTATAATTACAGTCCTGGTCAGTTCGTCTTTATGTCCTGGTCCAGTTGATGTGGATACCTGGTGACCTCCAATGTGCTGATGAATCCACTACCCTGGATTGGCTTGCTGCAAATTCTCCGCTCCCCAAACGATGCTGGTTTCAACCCCTGGTGCTGGTTCTTCTTCACCTCAGTTGGCTATTTCCTTTTTCTTCTAGAGATGTGCGTTGGGGACGGTAAGTTGGCTCAAATTTCTTTTTATATGGTGTATTTGACTTTCTTGTTTTTTCCTTGCTTAGTTTCTTTATTAGTTCAACTATATGTGTTTTTTTTTTTTTATTTCACTTAGTTTATTTTTAAATTTTGTTTTAGCCTTCTCGTTGAATTTAACTTGAGTTTATCTCATTTTAAGTTTTAACCTTTTTCTCTATAGTTCATTCAATTTTAAGTTTTAAATGTTTTTAGTTTTTTTTTTTTTGATCATTTTATTTTACAATTATAAGATCTTTATATTGTTTTATTTCTTTTTGGTTCTCACTATTCCTTCCTTTTTTGTTTCAATATGAAAAAATAAAGAAAACCACCTTTTTTTACTTTTCCTGTTCAGTTTTTTTTTCCGAAATTCAAAAGGTAAGTATTTCCCACTTAAAATTTTTCAATCCTTTCACAAAATTCTTATCGCCGCTCACCAACTTTACCGTCCCAATTACCTCCACCGAAAGCCAAAAACTCTCCGACCACTCGCCATTTTAACCCCTTTCTACTTGTCAAAAACGTTCCCGCCAAAACCAAAAAATCCCCCCAACCATCTTTTTTTTCATTTCCATTTGTCAAAACCCCCATTTTAGTTTGTTGCTCTTCTTCTTTATTTTTTTCATCCACTACCTAAAGTTATTTAAATATGACACAACGGCATTACCTGCTTCACCTTTGTTTAACACAGGGTGCACATGACAAAGTTTTAAAAACAATTTTTAAAAAATTAGCTCCTAAAATTTTAAGTATATTTTAAAAACGTACCTTTTAAGAAATTACCTTTTAAAATAAGTACCTTTAAAAAAAATTATCTTTTTTAAATAAGTACCTTGTAAAAAGAGTTCTTTTTGAAAAAAGTACGTTTTAAAATTAAATACTTTTTAAAAAAGTAGCTTTTAAAAAAAGTTCCTTTTAAAAAAAGTTCCGTTTAAAACAAGTTCCTTTTAAAAAAGTATCTCTAAAAAAACACCTTTTACAAAAATTATCTGCTATAAAAGTACCTTTTAAAAAAATCTTTAAAAAAATCCTATAAAACGTTTGCTCTTAAAAGAAGCACATTTTTGCAAAACTACCTTTTAGAAAAGTACCTTTTATAAAAAAGTTTAAAGAAACTCATTTAAAAAAAATCTTTTTAAAAATTAGGTCTTGTAAAAGTAGACTTTAAAAATGTACCCTTTGTAAAAGTCCCTTTTAACAAAAGTACCTTTTAAAAGAAGTACCTTTTAAATAAAGTACCTTTAAAATAAAATACCTTTCAAATAAAACGCCTTTTAAATAAAGTTTTTAAATAAACTACTTTTTAAATAAAGTACCTTTTAAGAAAAATACCTTAAAAACAATACCATTAAAAAAGTACATTTTAATAAAAGTACCTTTTAAAAAAGTTACCTTTTAAAGAAGTACCTTTAAAAAAACACTTTTTAAAAAAGTACCCAAATAGATAACTCTTAAAGAAAGTACCTCTTAAGAAAAATATCTTTAAAAAAAGTACCTCTTAAGAAAAATATCTTTAAAAAAAGTACCTTTTGAAAAACGTTCTTTTTAAAAAAAGTACATTTATAAAAACCGTTTAAAAAGTGCTTTAAAAAAAGTATTTTTTCAAGCGGTACATTTAAAAAACTGACTAGTTAAAAAAAGTACCTTAAAAAAGTACCTTAAAAAGTTACTTAAAAAAGAACCTTTTAAACAAATATCTTTTAATAATTACCTGTTATAAAACCGTTAAATAAATAAGCTTTTAAAAAAGTACTTAAAAAATAACCTTTTAAAAAAATTTATATTGCTTTTTTTAAATGTGTAATATTTAGGAGCTTTGGCGCAGGCTCAAGATGTGCATTTTTAACTTTTTTCAAGCTGGTTTTTGTTTGTTTTCACGTAAGAAGAGTTAAAGCTAAAAAGTCGTTGCTTTTAAAATATGATTCGAGAACTTTTATTTTTTCTCATACTTATATTGTAAGTAACACTTCGTGACGCTTTTTGTCTTTTTTAGGCCAATAACCGTGAAATGGTAATTTTGATAATTTTTAGCATAGAAATGGTCAAAATTATGATTTATAATAAATTCTGGCCGCTATGCCCATAGTGCAAGTTTTTTGTAAAATATTAAGAGTGCAGCTTCTTCAAACAACATGTTGTATTTTAAACGTAAAACATTTCTTTTTCAATAAGTTTTTTTTAACATTTATTATTTTTATTTTTCTTTTTTTAAGCAAGACCAACTTGCCACCAAAAAAACAAAAAAAAGTAAAGAAAGCACGAAAAAAAGAAATAACACAAATCAAGTCTTAAGAATCAAAAGTTGCAAACGAAAAAATAACAAAAAAAAAAAAAAAGAAGAACAATTGTGTGTGAAATTCAAATTCCTTTGCACACATGCACTTAGTGGCAATTCTTAAGCAATTTTGTCTGTTCGTCTGTTATTTCAGTGTTTTTTTTTTTTTTCTTTCTTTCTGTGTGTTTCCTAAAGATGCTGCGACCGTTGGTGCATTTTGTTGATGATGATGTTGTTGTTGTTGTTGCTTGCTTGCTGCTGCTGCTGACAAAAGTATCCAAAAATTACAAAATTAAGTTAATACCTTTCTGATAAGAAAAGCACAGTAAACATACCAGGAATAAAATCAGCCCAACAACAACAAAAAAAAAAGAAACAAAAAGAATAATTCAATTTTCCTTATAGGAATTTCAAAACAAAATTGTAAATAATTTTTAGGAGGCCAATAAAGCCAGTTTTTTTTTAATTTAATTTTTATTAAAAATAATTTGAAAGAAAACTTTTTTTTTTAATAAAGTAAGTGGAGTCCTTTTGACGTTATAAATTTTCTAAAAAAAAAATTGTTTCTTTTGAATAAAGTTTTTTTTTTTATTAATTGTGTTTTATAACATAATTTTTTTTAAGTTCACTCATTAATTTTTTTATTTTATTTTTTTTGTTATTTTAAGCAGTTGTTGTACAGTTTGTAATGTTGCTTAATATATATTAAGAAGGTACTGTTAAATAATGTTACTTGTCCAGCCAATTTATTATGTATTACCAGCCAGCCAGCAGTGTGTGTGCGTGTGTGTGTATAGCAGTCGCTTTTAAGGAGTTCAAACAGCCAACCTTCTCAAGTGTGTCCCTTTTACATATATCTACAAACACACACATACATACACATACATACATTGTTGCCTACAAACCGTGTTACATTTACCGTACTGCAATGAAGGCAACACAAAATTTTTCTCAGACACTTGCTTAAGGCAACAAACAAACTTTTAAACTTACCACTAAAGCAAAAATAATAAAAAATAAATAAAAAAAGCGAAAAAAAAGGGAAACAAAATGTTTGAGTGTGTAGTGAGTGCTGTTTTGTCGATGACGGCTTCAATGTTGTTGAAAGTGATTGATACGCTGATATTTGCAAGTTGATGAAGATGATGATGGAAATTGTTTTCAAAAAAACAAAAAACAAAAAAAAGGAAAAAAAAACACAAGAAACAAAGAGGAACAACATCGCCATCAACCTTAATAACATATAATAATAAGGAAATAAATGACGTAAAATAAGAAATATTTATTTTAAATAACATTTTACTTGTAGTTAATGCTGGTAGTTGGGCATTTTGATTTTTGCTTCATTTAAACTTATGAAGTAGTGAGTGCTTAGAGGTTTCTTAATTATATTGAATAAATGTAATGACAGCGAACAGCTGAGGGGAGTTGGGCTTATTTTTGTTGAAACATATATAATAAGAAATTTTTTTGCTATTACAGGGTGGCGCAAAATTACTGTCTGGCTTACGATGTCTTTTCGTAAAAGTTCGTCATAATTTTTAAAGCCTAGTATTGAGATTGAATGCGCGAAAAATTTTCAGCAACATTACTTATTTCGTACGTTTTGTACTCAGTGTTGTCTATTTTTTCTCTTATTAATGTTTATTTTTTAATTTTGAGTATATATGTTTGTACTTCGTGCGAAAAAAGCTTTGTTTATGTTATTTCGCAGCTGAAAAAACAAATATTCCCAGAAACAATTTTAAATAAAAACATGTTGTAGATACATATTCACCCCTATTCTGCGTTTCGATTAAGTCTCCGCATTCAGTTCCGTTGCGATCGAAAATTGGTATTCTGATAAAAAACGGAATCGAAAGAAAAAGAAGAAGACAACAATGTTTATAAAATTAATAGCATTACTGTGGAATGTGGAAATGAAATTGCAAAATAAGCAAGTTTGTTATCGTTTTCATAAACAAATGTCAAATTTAATACAAAAAGTTTGTTGTATACATAATTAAAAATAAGTTCTTAATAAAGTTTAATAAGAAAAAAGAAATATATACAAAAACAAACTAAAATTAATTGTTCATAAATATATTACAGTGCAAAGAATCTTGTGAAGATAAAGGTACATAATAAAAAAAAAAATTAACAGTGTTGTGATTAAATATGGAAATACCAAAATAAAACTTTAATAAAAATTGTAGGGGATTAATTCACTGTGTTGCACTTTTTTTTTATCAATAATTTAATTAATTTAATTTCTATAACAGCTGCATTATTGTTGGTCAGAGAGGAGAACAATATGAGGTATAATGAGGCTGGCATTTTTTTATTGGAGGCCCAAGTGCATTGATGATTCCTGTAACTTCCTCCCAGAACACTGCTACTTCTTCCTTTGATCGCTGGTGATATCCACATGCAATGTCTGCATTAGATGACATTAAATTCGCCAATTTTTCATACTGCTCTGGTCTTGTTGTTTTTGACCCAAAATACATAAAAACACATCAGATTTGGGTACAAAAATTTATAATTTAAAACAAAAAAATAAATAAATAAAACTAAAAAAATAATTTTAAATGTTGTTTTTTTAATCGTTACTAAACATTTTATATCATTTTCTACTTACATTTTTTTAATTTTTTAACTAAAAAACATATAACGAAAACTTCTCCGTCAACAAAAAAACAACTGAAAAAAACGGAGTTCCGTTCGTAATGCAGAATACATACAATCGAAAGAAACTGAGCGGAAACGAAACGCAGAATACTCAAGTTGCCAGACGGAGAAAATTTCGATCCGAATCGAAACGCAGAATAGCCCCCATTGTATGTTTTCCGCTTTAAAAACTCAGTAACACATTTCTAAACTCATTTCATACTAAACAATTTTGTATGCAATTTGAAACAATTTCGCACGAAATAATGAACTCAATATTAGCCTTAAAGCTAAAAACCTATTTCGCTACCTTTTTTATACCCTTCACACTAATGTTAAGGGTATATTAAATATTCATATTAAGGGTATATAACGAGTGATTTTTTTGCTATTATCTTTTTGGCAACACTAGTTTTGACAGCTCACGCACGTTTTGTATCTTGTGTCACTGTCAAACATCTTCAGTTTGGTCTATAATTTAATCATGAATCGTCTTACAAATGAACAACGCTTGCAAGTTATTGAATTTTATTACCAAAATGCGTGCTCTGTTAAGAAAGTTCATCGCGCGCTTCTTCCATTTTATGGTCAGTTTAATCGACCTACTGAGGCTTCTATTCGGGCTATTGTAAAAAAATTTCGCACCAAATTTATATTGTTGGACATTAAACCACCAACACGCTTACGTAGAGTGCGAACTGAAGAAAATATCGCAGCCGTATCGGCGCCGTTCGCAGCAATTGGGCCTCTGTTACTCCACTACGTGGAAAATTTTGCAGAAGGATTTGGGTGTGAAGCCTTATAAGATACAGCTGGTGCAAGATTTGAAGCCAAACGACCTACCACAACGCCAAATTTTTGGTGAATGGGCTCTTGAAAAGTTAGATGAAGATCCACTTTTTTATCGAAGAATTGTGTTCAGCGACGAGGCTCATTTCTGGTTGAATGGATACGTGAACAAGCAAAACTGCCGTGTTTGGAGTGAAGAGCAGCCAGAAGTATTGCAAGAGCTACCAATGCATCCACAAAAAACAACCGTTTGGTGCGGATTATGGGCTGGCGGCATCATTGGGCCGTATTTCTTCAAAGATGATGCGAATCACAACGTTACTGTGAATGGTGAGCGCTACCGTGCGATGATAACGAACTTTTTTTTGCCCAAAATGGAAGAGCTTGACTTGCATGACATGTGGTTTCAACAAGACGGTGCCACATGCCACACAGCACGCGAAACAATGGACCAATTGAGAGGCGAGTTCGGTGAACAGTTTATTTCACGCTTGGGACCAGTCACTTGGCCGCCCAGATCGTGCGATTTAACGCCTCTAGACTATTTTTTGTGGGGCTATGTTAAGGCTAATGTCTGTAGCGACAAGCGCGCTTCGATTGACGCACTGGAAGCCAACATTGCCAACATTATTCGTGAGATACCGGCCGAAATGTTGGAAAGAGTATGCCAAAATTGGACTAAGCGGATGGACCATTTGAGGCGCAGCCGCGGCCAACATTTGCATAAAATAATCTTCAAACATTAAATTATACCAACCCAACTATCGATCCAAATAAATATTTCATGCATTTTTCTGAATTTTATGTGTTTTTTTTTTAAATTTCCGATAGTTCTTATAACTTGACAAAAAAAAATAATAATAATGTAGCTATTTCTTTACTAGTGTCAACTAGTGTTGACAAAAAGATAATAGCAAAAAAATCACTCGTTAATTACCGTGATCTGAACAGAGGGAACAAAATTTAATACTAAAACAGGGGCACAGGGACAACTAGTTGTTTCGTAGCCGTTCCTCTATTCATCAACATCATCTTAAACAAATACATTTGCGAAATGATTCCATATACATACCTTCACCAATAACTAATAAAGGTTTGTGTCTTTGCTTTTATTTCAATTACAGTCACTAAACGAATTCATTAATTAGAAACGAATACCGAGGTCCTTGCAACTAATATTATTTTTACGGTCAAAAATTCGGTTGTTATAATGAATTTGTTCTTTCCGTGCATATCCACCTAAACACTGCCCCACATGCATAATGCAACTTACTTATGTATGTATTGTATATACTTATATGATGTGTTCTTGTGATTTCCATAAAACAAACAACATGCATAAATTAACCAAAACCTACAATAATTTACGGTCATGGTCGTTTATTGGTGGCAATTACCACATATTTAACAAAATTCATTGTGACCAAGAAAATCCATCAAATTGTTTCGTTTCTTTTTTCTTGTGCACTTAGAATTTATGTCAGAAATAAGAAAAACCGATTTGTAGATTTTGAACGAAAACAAAAACAAAAGACTTTATAACGAGCCAAATATTCAAATGATTACAGTCGTCATTTAAATTTACTTACATACCTACTCGTATATATGTATCTGTATGTGTGTTTTTTCAAATGTCTGTCCATCCGCCTGTTGGCTGAACTGTTTTGATACGAGTGCAGTGCATTCGTTTCAGAGGAGATCAAAAATTATTATGAACCAAAGTCATGATGTATTTTTGACAAGTCGTTTTCAAAAGTGTGGGTGTCATTTTGGAGCAGAGAAAAAACGAAAACGATTTTGGCTTGAGGAGCTGGCGGGTGGAGGCCAGTGATGGTGCTGACAATGACATGTATGTATGTTCTGGCATGGTGGTGCCTAATTTGCTGGCATCAGCAAAATGTTTAAAGTTTTCTTGAAACTCAAGTAGATTCCTTGAAACATTTATGTGCATGAGAAATTTATGGACGCTAGAGAATATTTATGTGAGGTTAGTCGCAAATGTTTTTTATTTTTTCAAATTAACATATTATGGAATTGCATAAGCAGTACTGTGAAGCAGACCAAGTGCTATTGTTTTCCAGCAGCTCACAGTTTATTTTTACTAAAATAATGTTTTTGGGAAATTTTAATTTTCTTAAAGTATAAGTAAAGTGTAAGAATAACTGGGAATTAAAAAACGTCTCAAGCGGACTACTTATAGAAATAATTTTGCATTAAGCTTTATGACTCTATTACAGATAGCAACCAAATTGCAATTGGGTTGACAACATTATATTATGTATGGCAACTATTTTCAGTTGCTGAAAAGTTATCGATAGTGATTGTTAACGACAGTAATTCGTGATGGTTTCAGGGGATTAAGAACACACGTTAGGTTTATTGAAATACAGTTATTTCTTTATAGTCAGCTTGTGACGCAACAATATGTTTTAATTCCTTAAGTTTTAGAAGATGATTTTAGATTTCAATAATAAATTCAGCTTACAATTGACTTACTTTTGGGTTAAAACCATAAAGTATTTAATATAAATTTTAATTTGAAATTAATTTCTTTTTTTAACTTTACAAAGGAAAAATACGGTAAATTTTAGTACATAGAATTTAATTGTGTGAGAAAGGCTTGGGGGTGGCGTTTACATAGAGGAATTTAACACTAAAATATCCTTCAGACTATCAGACGGATGTAGTGTACTTCAGGCTGAAATATCGGCTATAAATAAAGCAGCCAAATGGCTGATGTATCACAAGATATTCGGAAAGGATATCATGATAGTAATGGACAGCAAGGCCGGCATCAATTCCCTGATTGGAATATACACCGATTCCAGTTTAGTCTAGGAATGCTGGACATCTTTAAACAAGATGGCGAGACATTCTAACATAACCCTAAAATGGGTACTTGGACATGGGTCCAACAATGGCAACAACATCGCTGACGAATTAGCCAAAATAGGGACAGCCCTAGAGGATAGGGATATAGACCCCTTTTGCGGACAACTATTAACAGCGTGTTGGAAAAGAACAAAACTCCACACACTGGAAAGTGCACAAGAAAAGTGGCTTACAGAGCCCACATACCTTATATCAAGGAACCTGTGGCCGCACATTAACTCTAAGAGAACTGGGGAGCTATTAAAACTTCCCAGATCTCTCCTAAGAATGACGGTAGCAGTCATCACTGGACATTGCCAAACTGGCTGCCAAGACGAGGAGGAGGAGGAGACGATCCTTCATCTCTTCGGTACATGCCCGGCTTTGGAGCACCACCGTATAAGATACTTAGGCGAGAGGAGCTTTAATAGCCTATCATGTCTGGCCTTGGTCAAACTGACTGCTATAGCTTCTTTCATAAGAAGTAGCGGATGGCTAGTAAATCAGCAAGTAATGCCACATTAAGCAGTTTCCCACCTTTTCTTTCCCTCTTCCGCACTCGTTCTATATCCTTACAATTTTTATTTTTTCTTCTATCATACTCTAACTTTTCAGGCAATCACAAAGGGAACGATCTTCAGGACCCAAGTGAGCTGGAGTATCCGGGTACTCTTTGAAGAACCCAGCGGCCTGCCTACCTAACCTTATCTAGTACATAAAATTATATAAATGTGTTTTATATGTATACAAGACTCTTAGAGAGCTGGCAGAGTTGCAATTTTTCGAATGAAAATACAGTGGTGGTTACAGTGATATTTTGCCAAATTAGCAATCATAACACCACGTTACAAAAACGAACTTTTTTTCTGTCCCATGAACTAAATATACTTTTTCGGAAATATAAAGCTCGTAGTGCCCATCTACCTGCCGGTGTGAAAGAATTTGGATAACTTTTTAACCCTTTTTCCGTGATCCAATCGAGCTGAATTTTTGTAGGCAGACTCGTGGAAATATTTGTATTACGTCAAATTAAAATTTTTATCAGTTCTTGGATTTTCCTGAATTTTTTTGGAAAATTGGTTGAAGTGCCTGTCTTGGCTGAAAAGTTCTGGCTGCGGTGTAAAGCTGAAAACGCCGGAAGGGGAATTAGTTTCCCTTATAATTGCCGAGGTGCTCTTGTCTTCCAACAGATATCTGTACTGTAAGGAGCCAGGGGTGATGGATAGACGATAGCGTTGCTTTAGGACTGATGTTCTTAATGTACTTCAGCTTACCAATTGCTTCAGCCCTCTCTATCATTGGTTGTCTGGGAAATTGTGTACAGGAAGGATTGAAAGGCCTGAACTCTTCAGCTGAAACTAATGCCAGAAGTTGCGACCTTTTTTCCTCCACTGGCGATTGCTGGTGACTCTTGAATACTACACCCCATAGAGTTGATCCGTCATAAGATTAGGTCGAAAAGACTGCTGCTGATGTAAATCAATTGCACAACTGCCAGGTTTTGCTTTAGCGTACACCAAGCCAGGGTTGTCTGCTTTCTGGGGCATAGAGGGGTTTGAATGTAATAGTATACATATTTATATGATTATTCAAAAGCCTCCAAGTTTACTGATGAAATAAAAACATATTTTTTGCTTGATTTAAGTATTTTTGCTCTAATATTAATATTTAGTAATAGCTAAGCGCTTTTACAAAAACAATTGAGCATCAAGCGCATAGGGCACATCTGGTTTGAAGTATATATAATTAAATTATTGAAAATATTTTACAAAGGCTTCCCAGTTTACTGATGAAATGATAATATATAGACTGCTAGGAAACATAAAAAGCATATTTTTTGCTTGATTTAAATATTTTTGCTCTAATATTAATATTTAGTAATAGCTAAACGCTTTTAAAAAAACAATTGAGCATCAAGCGCATAGGGCTTAGGCACATCTGGTTTAAAGTAATGGTATATATAATTAAATGTTTGAAAATTTTTCGTAGGCTTCCAATTTTACTGATGAAATGGTGACAAATAGACTGCTAGGAAACATAAAAAGCACATTTTTTGCTTGATTTAAATATTTTTTATTTAATATTCCAAATTCAATGACAGCATCACAGTGAAGTGACTGCTCGAACTGATCCCATCGCTTACTTCTGAGCACTACAGTATGTTATTTGTGTGCATAAACACAACAAATATTATGAATTTAGCAAATGCGTGTTATATTGTCTTTTTGGATTTGTTTTTTGTCTGTTCAGTTGTTGACGCAGTACACTGCAGCGGTGTGTATGTGTGTATGTGTGTATGTACGATGTGTTATCTTGTCTACAGTGTTTGTGCCAGTGGCAATGTTTCTCTTTTTTCTGTTTCTATTTCTTGTGGTTAATCATGTTGGTGTTTAGACATTTGTTAACTATAATTGTTTAAGCCATTGGCTCACAAAACAACAAAACAGCAACACCAAATAAAGTGCAGAAAAAAACAACAACAACAACAATATGCAAATGTCAAAAATTCTTCAGCTTGTTTTTTTTTTCTTTACTTTGAAATGAACGTGAAAGGGAATTTTGTTTTATGAAAATTTTAGATTTTTAAAATTTTTTATATTTAGAACTAATTGTTTGATGGCTGCAAATGTAAGTTTTTATGTTTTGCTGTATACTCACTCGTACATACATATTTAATCTATCTTTGATAATCTTGTTTTGTTAATCTTTTTCTTTTTTTTTTTGCAAAAATTCTTCTTTTTCATAAAATTTTTGCTGAAATGCCAGTTTGTTTGTTTGTTTTTTTTTCTGTAGTGTAAAGCAACATGAGTTTCGTTAGCTTCTGTTGTGGTTTTTTAGTTTGTTTTGTTTTTTTTATCCCATGTGCATTTTTAATTAGTTAGTGACCCTAGTTCCTGTATTTAACACAACATTTGCCTACATTCATTCGCACAATATCACTCTCAGGGACGGAATAACTTTAACGAATACGAGTTAGATGCTCATTAATGCCAGGGAACGTAACAGTTATGAAAATATCTTCAGCGACATAATATTAAAATAATTTTTCTTATCATTCAGATTTGCGGTACATGCCTGAAGATCTCCTTTTTTTTGAGCTTATCCATAACTGAACACAATTTTCGGTATCTTCGTTTGATGTAAACTGCTGCTTTAATGGAGCATGTGACATTGACTGGAACGGAAGAAAGTATAACAGTGCAATGTCTGGTGAATACAATAGCTGGGGTGGTACTTTCCATTCAAGTACTTTCAAATAGTTTTTCAAGGAATCCTCTAAATATACTATATATAAGCTTCGGTGTATGTATCCAAGAATTTGGTAAGAAATGGAGGACCTTTTGCAGTGGTGTGGAAGGCGCCTCAGATGAATAGTAGGCTCTGCAAAATCCTTTCTAGCACCCAGACTATATCACGTTTTGTTAAGAAACAGTACGACAGCTGGTTAATTAGCGCATATGAGACCCTTGAGGTGTTCGGGGACAGGTATTTTCCTGAATGCACGTCCTATATGGGAGATTGCATGACCGGTATACGCAATAGCCAAAGGGCGACCTGTTTAACTTTTGATTGAAGCAAAATCCTTTGGATGTTGGATAGTTTTAACCCATATGAATCACTAGGTCCAGATGGTATTATACCAGCTGATTTCTAGAATAATGCGAAACTTATAATGCCATGTGGTTGATATGAAATTTTGCGGCCTTAGTGGTCCTACATACTGCAAACAGGGCGAAGGTGTGCCGTAGTCTTTATTCCGAAAGGGGGTAGGCTTCACACACCAGTCCTAAGGATTTCAGGTCCATAAGCTTGTCATCCTACTTGCTTAAAACTTGGGAACGGATAATTTAATTACATTTTAGGATATTAATAGGTCCGGGTCATTTATTAACATATCAACTTGTCTTTACCAAAAGCAAATCTGTTGCGACTGCATGGCAATCGCCCGTAGGGCAGGTAGAGAAAGCTCTAGAGCATGGGGTGGGCATTAGTTGCCTTTGTTGGTACAGAAAAGCATTTAATAATGTGTTGCCAAAGGTCCTAATATCACTCTCAGGGATGGAATAACTTTAACGAATACAAGTTAGATGCTCATTAATGCCAGGAACATAACATTTATAAAAATAACATTTATAATTTTTCTCATATTTCAGATTTGGATTCCATGTCTTGTTTTTGAGGCTATCCACGACAATTGTGAGCTTCATTGGGAATTTACTGACAATAGGGTTATAGCTTCCAATTTGGGATGAGCCATAATTTACAGAGTGGCTAGTAGAGGCACTCTTCAGAGTGTCCCATTCTATGAATTTAGCTTTGAATTCGTTATTGATGGAATTAGATTCCATGTTATTTAGGACTTATGCCAATGGTATTGCGGTTGCTATGTCGGGTAAGTACACAGATATACTATCACAACAACTAAGCTCTACACTGTGACCAATAAAAGTATAATGGTTTAAGTGTGAATCCCAAATCAAAGTGAAGATTATACTCTTCACTCGAAAATACATTGGCTCTACCAACCGTAAGGGGGGTTGAGCTCAAGCTGTCAGATAGTCCAAATATCTGGGTATCTACCTCGATTCTAAACTATCCTGGCAGCGTAATGTCTAATCAAGGGCTGAAGAGTCGGCTATCTCCTGATTCGTGTACAGAAAGGCCACTGGAAAGACCTGGGGAATAAGTCCTTGGAATTTTTGCTGACTATTTGACATGGTTGTTAGCCCGATTTTAATGCTTGGGATGCTCGTGTGGTGGAAGCCGTTGGAGAAAACCAGCTACTGCAAAATTGTAGAGAAGACAATACTTACTTCTGTTTTGATGGTGGCTGCTGCTTTCAGCACTACGCTATTGAAAGCTCTTTTCATTATAGCTCTTTAATACTGGCTAATCTCATGGTGAAAGAAATAGCCATAAATTTGGCTATCTGGCTATGATCAAGCAGGTCGTGGATGAAGGCGACGATCATGACTCAATAATAGGAAGACCAGTGAACATAGCGGAGAGTATTGATTACTGCTCACCGGCGTATTCCTAACTAGGACACTCTGTTTTTTGGGTATAGAGGAAAAGGGGTCACTCGTTTGTTGTAGCAAATAAAACTCTAGGAAGCCGCATGACTTATGATGTGTTGGCTTCCGAAACCCTAACCAAGGGTTTAAATTAGCAGAACGGGGATCAGCATGGCCGCTGGGTGGTTCTGCTTGCAGTTCAACCCGGGCTAATCATGGTTGAGGTGCCTACCTTAGCTGAAATATTCTGGCTGTGGTTGAAATCTAAAGCGCAGGAAGGGGATGTTAGTATCTTTGATAATTGCTTGGCGTGGCTTTTTGCGGGGACTAACAGACTCCCGAGGGCCTGTTGCTTTTGCAACAGATACCTGTACTGTGAAGAACCAGTGGTGATGGTTGACGGGTGAGTTGGTTTAAGGGCTGATGCTGCTAGTGTGCTTCAGCCTACCAATTCATTAAGCCTTGTCTTCCATTGATTGCTGGCAAATTGCATACAGGAGGGATTAGAAGGCACGAACTCCTTAACGTGAAGCTGCTCATATGGCTACAAACATATGGCATAAATTACTACTTGTGTGAGCCTAGTCAGCCATACGGGGACGCTGGTGAATGGTGAATAATTCACTCCGTGGAACTGGTCCATCATCAGATAAGGCCGCAAGGTGATGTAAATCTTTTTCACAACTGCTCATCGGTGCTACTGCACGACGAGAGATTTAGCGTACTCTTGTCCAGCACGGTCTTGGAATTCATCGGCACAGATCGTTCATCGGACGTGCTTGACATTTTTTCAGATGTTCGGACTCGGGAGTTGGTAGGGGTATCATTATATTTCTGTATGAGAGAAGGATTAGCTTCAGGCTGAAAAATGAGTGCATCGTAACGCAGGCCGAAATCGCGAGCATACTGAAGAATATACGAGGATCATATTTAAATTTGTACTGATTATAAGGCTACGCTGTATGCACTAGCTAAGGTCTATACAACGTCCAGGTTGGCTCATGAATGCCGGATATCTTTAAGCGAGATAACTGTGAAAATGATTCACATCAGTACCTGCCTTGGCGGCCTAAACTGATGGTGACCAATTCCATGAAGTGAATTTTTTACGATTCACCACCGCCCCCGTGTGGCTTTCTAGGCTCACACAGGTAGCAATTCTTGTCATATTATTGCGGTCATATGAACAACTTCTTGTTGAGGAGTTCGGGCTTACTAATCCCACATGTATGCAATTTCCCAGCAATCAATGGAGGGCAAGGCTTAATGAGTTGGTAGGCCGAAGCCCATTAAGAGCATCAGCACTTAAACTAACTCAACCGTCAATCATCACTACTGGTTTCTTACAGTACACGTATCTGTTGTATAGGCAACATCCTCGGGAGATTGTTAGCCCTCGAAAAAAGCCATCACCAAACAATTATCAAGGATACTAACACTCCCTTCCTGCGTTTTAGGTTTCAACCACAGCCAGAACGTTTCAGCCAAGGTAGGCACCTCAACCATGATCAGCCCAGGTCAAACCGCAAGCAGAACTTCCCGGAGGCCATGCTGATCCCCAATCTGCCAATTTATACCCTTGGTAAGGGTTTCGGAAGCCAACACAACATAAGTCATGTGGCTTCCTAGAGTTTTGTTTGCCGCAACAAACGAGGGGCCCTTTCCCCTCTTTTCCCCGAAAAACAGAGCGCCTAAGTTAGGAATACGCCAAGGCAAAACCTGTTCCCCGGGGGGATCTAAGCGAGATAGTGAGAAATTCGAACCTGGAGCTTTTCTCGATACAAGGCCATAGTGAAGTGCCTAGATATGCTGTAGCGGACGAACTGGTACATGCTGGTGTCCAGCTGTAACAAAGAGAAGTGATGGGATCGTTGGAATCCCGCTTAGGAGCTATAAGAAACAAGTAAAGCGTCACTTTTTTAGACCACTAGTGAGGCGACCTCTCGAGTATCAAGGCAAAAATGGCCCAGATATGATAACAGGAGGACTATCATCCTTTAGAGGCCTGTCCTGACGGAGGTTGCGTTCCGCTGTGGTGGTTATGGCTGGACATTGTCATATAGGGATGCAGACAAGGAAATTAAATCTTCCATTTATTGACTTCTATAGAAATTGCTGAGACGAGAAGGAAGTAGAGAGTGTTGAACACTTCCTCAATCACTGTCCTGTTCTTTCTTATATCAGAGTTTTGTATCTAGGCAGATCGCTGTTGAATGATTTGGTGGAGGTTTTGAAACGTTATATGAGTAAACCGCACTATTTTATCCTATCCTCGGATAAGTTGTGAACCAGTGATGTGTAGATTTGCTGAAATACATGTCACGCACAGGCAGCACAACGGGACCAAATTAGGCACAAGTGGGCTGACATTCTGTTACTCTGACACACACAGGTACCACAATGGGACCAAATTAGAAACAAGTGGGCTGACATCCTGTTAAACTGAACATAATCTGATCCTCTAAATGCCGATAAGCTTTTGCATATAGGAGAATAATTTTGTCGTGTTTGAAGGCATGCGTTCTCGCAAATTTTTGGCCTGGGACTGCGATTTTTGTCTTCTAGATATATATCGCCGTTTTTGAACTTTTTAAACCACTTACAACACATTCTCTTGGACAAGGCAGTCTCGATATATGATTTTATGATTAATCTATGATCTTTAGCTGCAATTTTTTTTTTAATTAAAGAAGTTAAGAGTTCCCACAAGTAACGCTAATTTGGCTCAAATTCCGACATTTTTGTATAAAAAAAGTGTATGATGCTATTGCTCGCTATTTGGATTGGTCTCATACTTTTTGTATGCGCCTGTAACTTTTCGACATATAAATTACGCTTTTCGCGCTAATTAAAGTTGCTCCAGTCATCAGCGATAAATCATTCCAGAGTCATTTTAGTGTCTTTAAAAAGTCTCTTGTGAGAGATATTCGGATAGTCTACTTCGAATTGAATCTAATGCTAGGAACACAACTGCAACGACCGACGAATATTTGGTCGCGAATATTCGTCGCCAAAAATAAAATACATTGGTGTATATCAAAATGCACACAATTCTGGTGTTGGGTGAAATTCGTCATACTCAGCGAAAATTGAAATAGATTCATTTCTAATTGTTTCGCGAGCGAATGACGAACCAAGCAGTATCAGGTGACCAGGTTTCTTAGATATAAAAAGTATTTTTCATGACATAATACTTTTTATGATTTATATTAATCCATGTAGTGACATAGTTATGAAGATGTTTTTATAATATAAAGTACTTGAGATAATTTGTGCAAAAATCCATCTTTCGGATGGGATTCATATAGGTTTACTTTTAATATGGCCACCTTAGTATTTATATTCTATTTTTTTCTTTGAATGGAATGTAAACAATATTCGTTGATATTGTGCTTCACACGACGAATTTATACAACGAATATTTGCCCGCGAATTCGTCGCGATGGACGAAGTTCGTCGTTCGTCGCAGTTGTGTTCGTAGCATAATGCCGTGCTTTCTCTTTAACTCAGTTGCCGAGTTTTGTTCATAAAACAAAGGAGTGCTGTGGCGTACCCTGATAAATATTATTTTGTATGTGTGAGTGTGTGTGTGTTTTTTTTTTTTCTTTTTTAATATTCAATTGAATATAAGATCATTTTTATGTTTGTGTATTTAGTTTTGCTGTTATGAATATATTTATGCCGTAGTCTTTTTGTTGATTCAGACAATTTTTTAAAAGCTGTTTATCTAGTTGAACAGTCTCACACTGTGCCTGGCTGGCGTTAACAATTATTTTTACATGTTCTACTAATTACATATTAATTTCTAAAAGATGCAGTATTGAAAGTCAGCATTTATTTTTATTTATGTGCATGTTACCTACATATGCTGTTATAGATATTTGGGAATATTTTTGGAAAATAAAACGGCTAAATAATATAAGTAATTTTCGTTTTAAATTGTTAAGTTAAAAATCCCATTGTTCAATGTTGCCGCTCTCTTTTGCATATGTTTATGGTCCATTTATATCTAAAAATCAGTGGTGGCCATATACATATAATTAAAGCTATGCTATTCTATTACTAGCAACAAAAAATGAAGGTGTAGTTCTGAAAAACTATGCAGTGAAGTCGTACTTCAATAAGATATAAAGAGCAACTAATTTGGTGACCTTGATTGGGAAACATTAACCAAATATGAGCATTCGTGATTAAAGAGCAACTAATTTGATGATCTTGGTTCGTGATTCTCACTAAGATGTTTCTAGTGCACACGAAAGTTTTTGTAGTGTTGAGTGCATTTTGTGTACTATACTCGAAAATGTACGATCTTTAGAGATTTTGGCCAACTTGCTATAAATTACTTTTTCTTTACTTTTAGATATTCTTTAAGAATAACTAGCAAAGATTCTTTCATTGCTGTATATTAATATTAAGTAAACAATTATGTTTATTAATGATAGATTTTTCTTTCTTTATAATTGGTAAATAAAAATGTCAGGCATTTTTTGAGCTTGTGGTTAAATTTTTAATTTTTATTTAAGAATTTCCAATATTTCGCTACACCACTGGGTAATATCATCAGGGATTTAGATATGGTTTTTTTCTAAAAGAACTCTACACGCAGAGAAAAATTAGTTTGAAATATGGTTACAACTAAGATGTAATGATCGTCCAGCTTGAGGTATTTTTTATAAACATTTTTTAAAAAATTGTTTATTTAATTCAATATTTTGTCTTCAGACTTCTTCAGGAATTTTTTTTTTTATTTTTGTTTATAAATTATTTGAAAGGAAATGAAAATAATATTAACATACATACATAAATACATTCTACATAAAGTGTCACAAATAATTAAAATACACAAAAAACATTTTTAACATAATGTTATTAACATAATAATACATTTCTTGATATGCTAATTTATTATTTTATTTTTATAAATTAGATGCCCATAATTCTGAGCTAAACTTTCCGTATCTTTTCTAAAATTAATTTTATTGCTAATGGTACATTAATTATCTGCAGCATCTCAAACATATAACGTTTCCTATAATTATTTTGTGTATTCAATATGGAAACACTATTAAAATCTGGGTTATGATTTAAATCCCGACAATGAATAGACAAAGCAGTCTTCTGAGACGAAGTAATATTTCTATAGTTCTGATCTGTCTTATGTGCCGCTAACCTAGGCTTCAATTTATTCTTCGTTGTTCCTATATATACCTTGTCACATTGTTCACTATCATTACCGCTACAAGGTATTTTGTACACTAAATTCGACTTATCTAGCTTACTAATTCTATCTTTTGTTTTACTAAATAATCTTCCAACTGTTTTATAAATCTTGTGTGCCATTTTATATCTTCTTTTATCAAATATACTAGAATTCTGTAAACTTTCAGACATTCCAGGTACATAAGCTAACGATTTATAAATTTTTGTTTCTATACTAACATCTGATCTATTTCTGCTATCATATGCTTACAACAATATCACAACTCGTATATGCGCCATAATATTGTGTATTATTGTTAATAACAGCCTATTATCGTTAAAATTATAGTTTATTTTGCCATAAATATGTGTTCGTTTGCGTTTCTGTACTTCTATTGCTACCGTCTATCAATTTCAGAATATAGTTGCATACAATGTTAATATTGTATGAAATTTTTTTAAAAACGACAATAGTTTTTATTACACTCAATACCAAAATATATGTTTTTATCATATTTGTGATACGCTTATTCACCTGTAACAAATATAAATTTATAGAATAAATTTACTATGGTAAGCTTTATCAATTCTTTTATTTTAGCCGTTGACATATAATTTTCGTTTAGTTTTTTGTTATGGAAAAATATATATTTTGTTTTATATTAGAAAAACAAAGTTTGCTAATCAAAAAAACAAAAAAATGAAAAAAAACTTAAAATTTCGCAATTGGAGAGAGTTTGCAGAAATTGAAAGGTATGTTATTATATTAAGGTTTTGATATTTGTACGGCTAGTGCAATCTTGTTGGCCAACCATATTATGGCTATGCACAACCCTACAATTGTTACAGCCACAAGAGTTTTAATGACGAACAACTATACTATGTTACTTTAAACCATATTAATATGCTAACGAGTATATACAAATTTTAATTATTCCATTATTTTTATTTCAGCTAATAGATGCTAGAATCCATTGAAATGGGCATCATTTGCTTTTGTGCAACTCGACTATATTTTGCAAATTATTTTTAATTATTTAAATTTATCATGAAATATTTTAATAAATGTTTTATATTAATTTAGTATTATCAATACGTATATTATGTGACATAGATAATTGTAAATTGTATAGTATAAATAAATAAAATAGTATTGTTTGTACAAAGATATTCTCTTCTTCATTAATATGGTGAGCTATGATAAAAATATGGTTCTCTGCCAAAATATAGTATGGTTATTAACAAAATTGTTTTATAAAACTATAGTGAGGTATACTAATGGCATTTCAAATATGACTATATAATATTATCAGCACCAACCATACAATTCAACAATAGTATGTTGCCCTTACAAACGTGTACAAACACAAAATAGGGATCTGTAGATCCCTATTTTGTGTGTGTAGAGTTCTACCTTTTAATTTCCGCAAACACTTCGAATGTATTTCCGCACAATTTTAATTTGCATTCTTTTCCTTTTTGCTTTTTTTTTAGATAAACAAAAAAAATTTTATAACAAACCACATCTTTCTTCATAAAAAAAAACAAAACTAAAAGAAAATTATGAGTCAAAAAATAAAATAAAAAATGCTGACAATATTAAGTTTATTCTGGAAACGTATATTTGTTACATGTGAACAAACTTTGCTTACGAGTACATATGACAAATAACAAATATGTAACATAAGCTATTGTTGTTTAAAAAAAAATTACATACAATACTAAAGCTACGTACACACGGTTGTCAGGTCTTACAATATTGCTAGTAAAGTTTGTGTACATTAATCCCTCGTGACACACTTTATCAAAAGCTTGGGAAACATCAATGAATAGAGCTGAGCAATACCTCAAAAGTATTTCTTATAACATTAACTAGTCTATGCGTTTATTCAATGGTGCTGTGTTTAGCCCGAAAGCCGAATTGATGATTAGGGATACATCCTACATCATTTAGTATTGGAGTCAACTTCGACATTAACAATTTTACGAATAGTTTTGAAATTGTTGGCAGTAGACTTATTGGTCTATATGCCTCTACTTTAGTGGGATCCTTCACTGGCTTGGGTATCTTAGTAACCATAGACACTTTCCACTCTGCAGGATAATATTCTAGGCGCAAAATAGCGTTAAAAATAAAAAGAAGAATTATTCTAGCCACACGAGGTAACTGCACAGGCATTTTGCCAGTAATTTTATTAGAAACCTGGAGCTTTTCAACCATATTTTTGTCTACGTGTAGGCATTTATATCCGAATTTTTTGAAAATTTTGTTTTCCATGGATTTTTGTACGTTTTGTTTACGAATATTTTCCTTCAAATTCTCAAGAATTCATCAAAATTAATCTTGCTATAAAGTTCTAAAAATCAAAAGCCCAAACATTTCTGCACACATACATATGTACACACACACACATACACTCGTACATACATAATGCAATATGCTAAATTTGTAATTCTAGTATTATAAGCTGCTTTGATCTTTATCTGAAAAATTACAACCAAAAGATGAAAAATTTCAATGCAGACAAAAAAGCAAAAGTCCATGAAATATTTTATAGAATTTTAAGACTTTCAACAAAGTTTTTTCTTTTCTTGGCAATATCTTGTTGTTGCTGTTGTTGTTGTGGTCGTATTTGATACAATATTGCGTAGATTTCTTAAATATGACAAGAGAACATTTATAATTTTGTTTGTTTTTTTTTTTTTTTTTTGTTTAATTTGGATTTTAGTGTAGATTTTTGCATATGTCAAAATATCTTAAAACAAAAACTAGAAATTTAAAGAAAAGAGAGAAGAAAAAAAAATAGGAAAGAAAAATTTGAATATAGTTACCTTCAAACAACAAATACAATTCATCAATCAGTTGTTGTAGTTGTTTGTTGGCTGGTTGCCTTGCCGGAGATAGATGGCTGACGGACGAACTCTTTGGCTGCCCTGTTGGTTGGTTGGTTGGTTGGTTGCCTGCTTACATGTTTGACTGTTTGTTAATAATGTAATGTAACCAATATTAGCCATATTTAAAGACATATTGGTTACGAAAAATACAAATAAACTTACCAAAAGAACGTTAAATATGATATCGTTCTACACAATCCCATCATCATCATCATCATCGTTGTCGCCGTCATCGTCATCGTCGTCGTCGACGTCGTTGTTGTCATCATCATCATCATCAAACATTAACGAAGACCAAAAAAGAAAAAAAAATGTACACAAACAACATCAAACATTATTTGCATTTGTAAAACCAATTCTGTTTGAAAAAGTCTGGCTGTCTGAGTGTTCAGTTTCACTATCTTGCCACAAAACTAAGCTAAAGCTCTCTATTTGCAACACATACAAATAGAAGATTTTCTTCGACAAACAAAAAATCTCAATATTCTTACAAAGCAAGCTGGCAAACAGGCAGGCAGGCAGGCAGGCAGGCTCATGAATGTTAAGAATTATACAAACATCGACAACATCATAAATTGTTTTTCCACAATTGTTGTTGTATTGTTGTTGCTGTTGTTACCACATGTTGTTAAGTCGTTGATTTGCTAAAACTGATAGATTGTCTATATTCTTTGGAAATAACAACAAAATCATCATCTACACAAATTGCGTGGTTGGGCGTTGTTGCTACAATAACAACAACAGCAACAGCAACAACAACCACACCGCCAATAAACTTTAAATAAAAGCTTTTGTTTGATGCTTCTCAAAATGCAGCAACAATTTCAAAATTGTTAAATTTCATACTAAACTATAATTTTTTTTCTTCCATTTTTTGTTTTTTTTTTGTTCCATCGTTTGTTTTCTCCGTGTAGCGGATGCTGTTTTAAGCTGACTTGCACTGTTTTATATAAAATATTTTCTCTTTTTTTTTGGTTTCGTTTGATGTTGTTATTGTTACTTTGTACTTCAAATGTATTTTGTAATTCACAAATCATTTTTTCGTCACAGACAATCTGTACGTTTTGTTTTTGTCTGTTTTATGTCTTTAAAATGGTTGTAATGATTTTGTTCAATGTTGTTTTTGTTTTCAACAACCATAAAACATCAACAACAGCCCCAACCCAACAAGAACAATAACAGCGAATTTCAAAGAGCAATAGCAACATATCGGAACTTGTTTAATTTTTAAATCATTTGAATTTATCGATTCGCAATTAGATTATGGCCCACACATTTTATAAGCCAAGTGCTGGAAATGTTATTAATTCAGGCATTAAAGAATCAACACACTATTATTGGTCACCCTACAGCAAAGTGTAGGTATGTACTTTATAACATTGCATATCTTATAGCACATTTGGAGCTAAGCAAAATCTATTCAAATAAATATGAATTAAAACCATTCGAGTTCCGAATGAGATTTTTGTATTTGTTCTTTGTGCTTTATACCGGGTGGTTAAATTTCAAGGGCCGATGTTGGATGTGAACCACACCAAAACGCCAAGTTTTTTTTCCAAATTTTATTTGACATTTCTCTATTTCAGACTTTATCAATTTGAACCATGGAGAGATACACAATCCAACAACGTGTTAAAGTTATCCAGACTTATTATGAAAATGATGATCAATTTTCGAAGAAAATCATCTTCAGTGATGAGGCACATTTTCACCTCAGTGGATTCGTCAATAAACAG
Organism: Thecocarcelia acutangulata; assembly: GCA_914767995.1. NCBI lineage: Eukaryota > Metazoa > Arthropoda > Insecta > Diptera > Tachinidae > Thecocarcelia > Thecocarcelia acutangulata. The sequence goes on along the minus strand of OU612097.1, from coordinate 95,136,199 downwards.
AACTGCCGCATTTGGGCGAATGAGAATCCAAGAGTGACTGTCGAAAAACCAATTCACCCACAAAGAGTGACTGTTTGGTGCGGTTTATGGGCTGGTGGCATCATCGGGCCGTATTTTTTCCATAATGAGGCCGGTCAGGCAGTTACTGTGAATGGTGTTCGCTATCGTGAGATGATAACGAACTTTTTATGGCCTTACTTGGAAGATATGGATGTAGACGATATGTGGTTTCAGCAGGACGGTGCCACTTGCCACACAGCTAACGAAACAATTGCTCTTTTGCACAACAAATTCAATGGCCGTGTTATCTCACGTAATGGCGATGTCAATTGGCCGCCAAGATCATGTGATTTGACACCGTTGGACTTTTTTCCTTGGGGTTATTTGAAAGAAAAGGTGTACGTTGATAAGCCAGCAATAATTGAACAGCTAAAGGATGAGATAATTCGGCACATTAACGGCATAGAACCTTCATTATGCCTCAGCGTCATCGAAAATTTTGACCATCGGATGGAGGTGTGCCGCGGTGGTCGCGGCGCCCATTTGGCCAATATTTTGTTCCATACATAATTGAGTGATACCAATATATCATAATAAAATAAAATTACAATAATTTCCTAAATAGTTTGTGTTTTATTCAAAATCAACATCGGCCCTTGAAATTTAACCACCCTTTAGTAAACCCAGCTGCTTGTTCTTTTAGCTTCGTTGAAGAGCCTACGACATTTCTTTTTTGTCTCTGACAGTTCTGCTGACCACCATTTGGGTCTGCTATTTTCCCTTTTTACATATAGTCTACAAGATCGTCTTGTGACGTTCTTGAAAGCGTCATTGAGTTTTCTCACTGATCTTTTTATGTCCATGACATTGGTTGTGGTCGGGTATTGAGCCAGAAATTCTCCCTGTTTTCCCCAGTCCGTTCTCCGCATATTGTGATAGAATGTGATTCTATGTTTTTTGCTAATTTTGAATTCTAAATCGGAAAAGGAGTAGTTCTCTGACACTCTACATTCCTGTATTTGATATGCGATATTCCAACTGGCAAGCGGGTTGGACACGATCAAAATGCTGAACAAGTATTAGAAAAGAAGCAGAGAGTTTTATTTGTAGTGCAAATAAATTTATAAACATAAAGTTAACATGTGAAGAAAGTAGGGTTAATGGATGTGATATTGCTCATGTTCTTAAAACCAACTTTTAACCAACAATTGCCTTTAACCTCCCAATATTCTTAATAAGCTGAGCTTGATTTGTAAAACAAAACACAAATTGTAAATCTTTGTAAAGTTCTTTATAGCTGTCAATCTGTTATTACTCGCCTTTTCCTAATAAATTGACAGCTAAGAATATGATTAAATGTTTCTTTTGTCGGATTTGTTTATATTCTTTCCTTCTAAACTGCTTCTTATTTCAAGAAACGAAAACAAAAAGTTTCTTTTGATGCTAGAAAATTTGTCAAGATATGACAATCTTATGTTTTGTTTATTATTTTTATTGTTAAGTGATTGTAAAATTAAATGAAAATTATTATTTATTCTAATTACAATATATTATGTTACAGACGGAATATACTCGTACATATGGACAGGGTGTCACGTTTATTGTTTTAATATTAAAAAAAATTTTTTAGTTAATATATGTGTATATCTTATTTTTATTTCAAAACTTTGTGAAGAAGTCTCAGGCAATTTAGCATGGAACACTGAACAACAGAACAGATCAGATCAGATCAGAAATTGTTGAATAAACATAGTTGAAAAAAAAAACTAAAAAACACGCTTCGATATCAAGCTAATTATCTATATAATCAGATAATTATCCATATAACGCGTTCCGAGTTTTTTTTTAATTCCCAAAAACGCCAAAATCTTTCACTTCCCCGGAAACAATGTGGCAACTTCAATTTTTGTACTAATTCGAATGACTGTTAATAGGTCAGTTAATATGAAAACCCGTTTCCGATTCGGATAGCGAAGCAGTCCCGAGTTTTTTTGGGAATTCCCGATGTCGGCTTCAGCTTCTTCAGAATCAATAAGGCAACTTTAATTTTCTACGGCAAAAACGCGCACCAAATATGAAAAATCGGTTCCAAATCAGTTGGATAAGTGGCTATGAATTCTTTTGGCTGTTCCCAAAATCGGCTTCGTGAATCCCCAATATCCCCAAATCAGTTGGATAATTTTTTTTTTTATTATTTTATTTATTGAATCTGTATAAGAAATATAATGACAATAAGTATTCAATTCTTAATACTAAAAAAAAAATTCTGATTAAAGTCCTGCCAGTGCTGGACAAAAATTATTTTTATGCGAATAATATTATGCGAATATAGTTGGATAAGTGGCTACGAATTCTTTTGGCTGTTCCCAAAATCGGTTTCGTGAATCCCCAATATCTCCAAATCAGTTAGATAAGTGGCTGCGAATTCTTTTGGCTGTTCCCAAAATCGGTTTCGTGAATCCCCAATATCCCCCCACCCACTTCCCCGGCAGCAATACGGCAACTACGGTTTTCGCACTAAAGCTGAAACACTGTATATACAGTTTTACATACCTACATATGTATTAATCACTCATATGGCATGGATTTCGGGTGTTGCAAACATACAAACAAACGACGACGAAGCAAGAGAAACTAATATAAACGTGTTAAAAAGGTTAATTGTTCTGATGCAACGTGCTTATCGTCATTTTTTAATGTGAGTACTGGACCTTCAGCACTTACAAAAAATCGCCTGGCTGCAAATTTTCAACAGCAAGGTACAAGACACCTTCTATGTACCCGAAGTCCACATACGGTTCACACGGAAGAAAATATTCAACGTGTGGCGGATAGTGACAGGATAGTCTAGAAACATCAATAAGAAAATGTGCGGCACAACTGGGGCTATTGTGGAGGCCCGTTAAGAGGATTTTGGCCACATTCTGCATGTTCCCGTTTAGGGTTCAGCTTGTTCAAGAATTGAAATCGATAGACTATGAACAGCGTCTTTATTATGCGACCATAAATGTACTTCTGGGCCACCCTGTACTTTCAAACAGACATGGAAACATGTAAAAGCTGTTAAGTAAATTGAAAGGTGCCATGAAAAGTGTTTAATGGCTGACCGTCTGTTATACTTTACGTAATCTAAACCACTTTTCGGCCAGTGTTACCAATTTAAAACACCTATAAAAAGCACCCTTTACCTGCTAATGAAGCATGTGAAAAAAAATGTTGCAAAGAATTAAACAGAAGCAAACGTTTTTACCCAAAAAATTTCAGTTTTGTTTTTTATTAATATACTTTTGTAATAGACTTTTGTTTTAAGGCGAACAAACTGTTTTTTCTTTAGCATGCACTTCCGTCCATGAAAAGCAAAAGATGGCCCTTCCAGGATGCAAATGATCGCATTGCTGCTGCAGCATACGCTGACGCCATTGTCATTAGATACTACAACAAAGTATGTGCATACATTATTAAGTATTAAACTAAAATCATTTAAACAATTTAAGTTCATTGTGAACATATGTAGTATGTAGTCAAAGCATTATACGAGTATGTTGTCGTTTTTTTTTTTTTTTCTTTTCAACTGAATATTCAAATATGAACTGCTGCTGCTGCTGGCTGCTTGCTGCTCTAAAGCGAATAATAAGCAACAAACCACTTACGATCACCACTGGTATTTAGACCAGATAAACTCATTTATAAAGACACACCACCAAATTGAGCCGAAACAAAACTTAAGGAACAACTTTTTTCAAAAAGAAAAAAAAAGCTTAATATGAATTTACTAAATGAAAATTATGCATGGGCTAAAACAGGTTCTATTCTCCATTAAAAAAAAAAAACACAGAAAACTTAAAAAGAAAAAAAATTGTTCGGCATGAAAAAAAAATGGTTTGGCTTAAATATTTTCTTGAAATTGTGGCTGAAGTAGCTGTTGATTTTTTCTTAATTTAAGCTGATGTTCAGTAGCAATGACATGTGATAGTGTATTGTGTTTTTTGAAAAGCAACAAGAATGGACAAACAGGCGGACGGACGGCAGGACGGGCACAGGGACAAGCTTGCCTTTACTGGGCAGAGCCAATGAGTTTAAGCAAAGCAGTAAATGAGCGATCATGGAAAACGAAATTACATTGTGGCTGACGTTGACATAAACAAAGCAACGTTTTATTTTCTAGCAGTTGCAACACAGAACAAAACTTAAATGAGCGCAAGAAACAGCAACTTAAATAACGCGAAGCGGTAACATAAAATAAGAATATTTATTAAACATTTTCTATAAAATTGACAAGAATTTGTTTTTGTAAATATTAATTTTCTTTTTCATGATGCAAAACAGCAACAAAAAAAAGCATCATTTTTACTTGCAACACAAAATGGTTGAATGAATGTTTTCATATCTGCCTGTTGTAGGCAAATGACTCTGCAGTCAGTTAAATGTTAAAACACAAAAATACTTTAAAAACCATAAGAAGTTCATAAAATTTTGTGTTAATTTCATTTCGAAATATCTTTCTTTGTGAACTGGCCACTCAACGCAGCAACGAAAGAGGGATTTTCGAATTAAAATATGATTTTTTTTTTTTTTATTAATTTCTGGTCATTGTCTTTATTTTAATCTATTTTAATGTGAGCAATTATTTTTAATCTTAGCGTAAACGAAATAAACTGCATATTTAAAATGATGCTCCCAGCGAGTTTTTATTTTCTTACAAATTTTATTTAACAATTTGTTGTTGGCAACAGAAGTGGATTCTTTATTCTATACAGGATGGCAATGACAAAAAAAATTTGACTTTGAAGTATATACATAACAAAAGATACTCCTAAGATTCCACAGTTCACACCTCTAAAAATAGATGGCACCACACTTATCCCATCAGATAAGGCAAAATATTTAGACGTCATTCTAGACAGCAAACTATCATGGAAAGAAATTATACAGGCTAGAGTAACCAACACTGCTACAGCCATCTATCTATGTAATAGGCTCTATGCAATAGGCTCATCATGGGGCATACAATCAAAAGGAGTTGTGCGGCTTTATGAAATGGTTAAAAAGCCAATAACTTTCTATGGAGTATCAGTAATTTCTTTTTCTTTTTATCTTAAACCAGTACTCAGAGGATGACCCGCACCCATCCAGCGCATTGTACTGGAACTAGGACAATAGGTTATGATGAGGAAGAAAGGGGATTAGTGTTTGTGGAGGTTTAACTTTGACAATAACAACACGAAATACTAAAAGACTCTGTTGCAGCGTTTAAAATGTTGGAAATAAATTAGTTAAAACTGATCAGTGCCCAGTGTACTCGTATGTACCTTCGACACTGCTCAGATTGGCAAAATTTGGTCCAACACTTTCCACACTACAAGGTAATAAAAGGCATCGAAAAGAAGTTAGTATTGAACATATCAAAAAAACACGGACAAAGAAACAAAGAAACATCTTGCTACCTATTCCGGTGCACTTTGGTTTCATACAAAATTAATAATTAAGTATGGTGGAAATCACTGGACTCCGCAACCAGCGTTTTGGCGGACCTCGACATAAACAAGACTCCTGGACCAGATATCATTCCAGCACTGGTCTTGAAGCAGTGTTCTTCTACGCTTGCGCGTCCATTAGCAGGCCTCTTCAGCACACTTTACCATCTTGGTGAGTTTCCATCGTGCTGGAAGCTTGCTAATGTAACACCAATACCCAAAAAGGGTGAGGCAAATAACCCTGAAAATTACCGCCCAATTGCAATTTGCTCTGCGCTTTCCAAAGTAATGGAAAGTATGGTTAATTACCATCTTATGGGACATCTAGAGTCGCACAAATTACTTTTTAATCGGCAATATGGATTTCGTAAGGGTCGCTCTACTGGTGACCTTATGGCATACCTTTCGAAGAACTGGTGCCACTCAATCCATCATTTCGGTGAAAGCAAGGTGGTGGCTCTAGATATTTCCAAAGCGTTTGATAGTGTGGCATGCTGCACTACTGGCAAAAAACTTACTGCTTTTATTGTCGGTAACGATTTCTCTCGGTTTATATCGAGCTTTCTCAGAGACCGCACTATACGAGTTGTTATAGATGGGGTCTCATCAAACGAGTTCAAGATTAATTCAGGGGTACCGCAAGGCTCTTTTCTTTCTTGTACTCTATTTCTTATTTTTCTCAACGACCTTCTCTATCAAACTTCCAACTCTATCCACACTCTTTCGCAGATGAGAGCAGCATTTGTCACTCGTACTCTTTTGGTCATAGGCCCAGCCTATCAGAGATCACTGCCAAGAGCCTAAATATGAACGATTCATTGAATAGTGATCTTCTGTTAATCTCCGAATGGGGTCGCAAAAACAGGGTTGCCTTTAACGCTCGTAAGACCCAGTGTTGTTTATTAACACACAAACAAACGACCGCAAGTGCTGCTTCATCTGTACTCATGGATGGTATTAATATTGAATGAAGATACAGTGTGACGTCCGCTGGACAGAACACATTTTTCATGTCTCTAAAGAAGCATTCAAGTGCCTTGGTTTTTTGAAACGGTGTAAGATGTACTTCACTCCATCCGAACTCCTTACTATTTATACCATGTTTGGGCCGGTGCCTCAAAGTCTATTTTGGGGTTACTCGACCGTGTGCAGGAGAGAGCAAAGAAGCTTATCAGTGACAGTAGGGTATCCAACTCTATTGAATCACTGGAGCATCGACGCAGTGTGGGGTGCGTTACTCTGTTCCATCGTTGCTGCAATGGATTTTGCTCTGACGAGATAAGGGATCTTGTTCCCGAAATTTGCACATTTTAACGTAGCACGCGCTCATCATCTGGAGCTCATCCATTTGTGGTCGATTGCTCGGGGAATCGCACTACGCATTACAGAGAGAATTCGTTTTTCAGCCGTACACTTCGCTTATGGAATAAGTTACCCACAGACGTGTTTCCTGTCTGTTTTAATGTTGGAAAGTTCAAATCAAATGTTCACAAACACTACTCCCTCTTTCCCCCTCCTCACAACCTATTTTCCTAGTTCTGGCGCAATGCACTGCATATGTAGGAGTCATCCCCTGAGTACTGGTCCAAGCTAAAAAAGTAAAAAGAGCAACGGACTGCAAATAAAGAAAATCAGTCGAAACATGGCAATACTGACCACAGGAGCGAACACCAACTACAGCACTTGCTGCACTTATGAGTTGAACGCCATGTGACTTGGAAGGCAGGCAGATAGCACTAAAAACCACGATCACGAATATACTTGGGATTGAAAAATCCCTAGTCGCCAATCTAATTGATTACTGCATCCCAAAACCTTTCCTCTCAAGGAGCTTTGGCAACCAAATCGAGGAATTTCCCTCGGAATCTGGATCCATTTATGTTTGCAGAAATAGATTCAAAAAAGGAAAAGGGTTAAGAGAGACGTGTATATAGAAGAATTCAATACTAAAATATGGTTGTAGTGTTCCCCAAGCTACAGTATCGGCTATAAATAAACCAGCCGGATGGTTGACGTTTATCAAGATATTCGATAGAAAGAACACAAAGGCCGCCGTCAACATGCTGATCGGATTATACACCAATACTATACTAGTCCAGGAATGCAAGATATCTTTAAATAGATGGCAAGATATTCTAAGCTAACCCTAAAATAGGTACGTGGACAGGGGTCCAACAACGGCAACAACACCGCTGGCGACTTAGTCAAGGAATTAAAACCCTTTTTGTGGGTTGAGAGAGATGTGTATAAGGATCTAATACTAAAATATCCTACAAACTACTGAATGGCTGTAGTGAACAGCGGCAAGATGGTTGACGTTTAGCGAGATATTCCGTAGCGATATCATGCTATTATCCAACAGAAAGGCCGCCATCAACATCCTGTTCGAAATACACACCAATTCCAGTCTAGTCCAGGAATTCAAGATATATTTAAATAAGTTGGCGAGACATTTAAGGTAACGGCAACAACACCGCTGACGACTTAGCCAAAAAAAAAGGGGCAGTCCTAGGCAATTAGAACCCTTTTGCGGACAACCTTTATCATTGCCCAAGAAAACTGTTCGGCTATAGAACAGCGGCAAGATGGTTAACGTTTAGCGAGATATTCGGTAGAGATATCATGCTAATATCGAACAGAAAGGCCAGGAATTCAAGATATATTTAAATAAGTTGGCGAGACATTTAAAGTAACGGCAACAACACCGCTTACTGTTTGAGAATATCTTTCAAAAATTTCCAAGGTCTACTAATGATTAGGGTAGTTCCTATGAAATGTCGACATATAGATAGCTGGGAAACATAGAAAACAAGCTATTTATAATTTTTTACTGGTATAAATGTTAGAAGCTTAAATAGCGAATAAAAAACTTAATTGTTAAAAAATTATGAAATTAGAAAAATAAGAGTTTGCATAATATATATAATTTATTATTGAATATGATAATATATAAATTTTTTTCTTTTTGAAATTGAGTTAGTCGGCTTATGCTTGTGACCACAGATATACCTTCATTCAGAGTTGAGAACGGTTGAAAAATCTATGACGATGGCAGGCATAATTTTTCAACCGTTTGACCATTAAGTAAATTTAATGTCAAATTCATAAACTAAACGTTTGAATCATATCTAACTAAAGAAAAATATATAAGAATTGAATCAGATTTACGTGCTGTTCATAGAACACAGACGAGCAAGTCGTCTAGAAAATTTTTATGAAAGTTACTCAATTTTATGAGTCATTTTCATATAAATTTTTTTACACGAGTGCTCGTCTGTGTTCTATTAACTGCACATTAATAACGAAATTGCTACTGTCTATGTGGGAAATACCCAAAATAGTTACATATCTGTTAGTTTGTCGTTAAATTATTAAGCCACAGACATACAAACGACTTAACATCAAAACATCATGGGTGGCGAAGTCATTTGGCTTTTTATTGTCTGCTAAATAGTTTTTAATATTAAAAACAATACAGAAATGTGTTTCGTTAATTTTGGTGTTTTAAATAAATGAATATTAAATAAAATTAGTTCTACATATATTCATTAAAAATCTAGAAACCAATGACTATGAATAGTTGTGCTTCATTTTGCATTAAGAAATGCTTAATAATCATACATTTATATTTTTATAAACTAATTTTGTTTTAATTAAGTTGAAATATGAAAGGTATTTTGCTCAGAAATTTACGTTTGTTGCTGCTCTTTTTCTCCTTTCTTGATAAACTTTGGCGTGGATTTTTGGTTTAAAACTTTTTTTTATTAAACATAAAAGCAATGAGAATTATGTGTTTGTTTCGAAAAGAATTATACCCAAAATAATAAAACAAACAAAGCACAAACATTTTTCGATACTCTAGTTAACTTTCTCAGCTTTCTATTTTAATAAAACAATCACAGTTAAATTGTTAAAAAAAATTAATTGGAATTGTACACATATACACAGGGCTGGGCAGTATTTGAAATACATGTTTTTGAAATACGTATTTGAACTACAAATATCGGGTGGTTAAATTTCAAGAGCCGATGTTGAATGTGAACCACACCTAAACGTCAAGTTTTTTTGCCGAATTTTATTTGACATTTCTCTATTTCAGACTTATTCAATTTGAACCATGGAGAGATACACAATCCAACAACGTGTTAAAAGTTATCCAGACTTATTATGAAAACGATGATCAATTTTCGCAGAAAATCATCTTCAGTGATGAGGCACATTTTCATCTCAGTGGATTCGTCAATAAACAGAATTGCCGCATTTGGGCGAATGAGAATCCAAGAGTGACTGTCGAAAAACTAATGCACCCACAAAGAGTCACTGTTTGGTGCAGTTTATGTGCTGGCAGCATCATCGGGCCGTATTTTTTCCAAAATGAGGCCGGTCAGGCAGTTAATGTGAATGGTGTTCGCTATCGTGAGATGATAACGAACTTTTTATGGCCCGAATTGGAAGATATGGATGTAGACGATAAGTGGTTTCAGCAGGACGGTGCCACTTGCCACACTTTGGACCATCGGATGGAGGTGTGCCGCCGTGGTCGCGGCGCCCATTTGGCCGATATTTTGTTCCATACATAATTGAGTAATATCAATATATCATAATAAAATAAAATTACAATAATTTCCTAAATAGTTTGTGTTTTATTCAAAATCGACATCGGCCCTTTAACCACCCTTTACGTATTTTGTATCTGTATTTCAAATACCCAACCTGAAAGTTTTAGTATTTTGTATTTCAAATACATAACTCAAAAGTATTTTGTATCTTGTATTTCAAATACATATGGCTTAAAAATACATTTTTACAAAATACATTTATTTATTATAAGTTCAAAATAAGTTTTTTCACACAAAAGCTGAAATTGCTAGAAACTGCGACCAGTAAAATGTTTATTATTTTGCAATACTGCAATGCAGCTTTCAATTGTCTTGTCCAGAGCAAATACATTTTACACTAATCAGGTGATATCAATAGGAATTTTCACATATTTGCCACCAGCCTTTTCCCAATGCTTTGCATTATATACAGGGAAATAATTTTTATTATGAAAACTTTTGCCTACCTTAATGTCTGTGAGAACCAGATTATATCGATTGCAAATATAATAATTTGAGGTATTTCAGTTGTATTTTAACAAAACTAATGGAGAGCTTAGAAAGGACATATAACGATACCTGAAGCAAATAGAGCCATATTGGCGTCCACCCTAGTTTCAAAATACACTGGTCACCAGAAATCATCTCATTAAAAGAGAAGCAACAAATTCAAAACCTTGCAATAGATACCTTAGAGAGATTACAAAATACGTGAAACCGAACATGGATGCAATAGAAGAAGTAGTAGTTGCAGTAAAGATGATGAGAATTTTATTGATTTTTTGCATTTATAGAATTTGGCAGCAGGATCCGCAGAACCTGTAGAAATATTTTTGTCACTCCCCAACAAGAGGTTGTTTGTCGGATGACTTATTAAATTATCTTGTTTTATTAAAGGAAATACTTGTTTTGCCGAATGAATCTTTTATTTGCTATCTATTAAATCCTAAATATTATTAATTTCCCAGTTAGAACAATCATATGAATGTACACACGTATGTCACACGTGTATATATGTAAAATGCATAGAATGTTATATATAATAATAATGTTATATATAAAAAAATATAAAACATTTTATATAATATTAAACAGCTTTATTTCTATTATTATTTACATTGTTATTATTTACATTGTTTCTATTATTTATTTACATTGTTGGACATTAAACCACCAACACGCTTACGTAGAGTGCGAACTGAAGAAAATACCGCAGCCGTATCGGCCAGTGTTGGTGATGACCGTGAATTATCGATTCGGCGCCGTTCGCAGCAATTGGGCCTCTGTTACTCCACTACGTGGAAAATTTTGCGGAAGGATTTGGGTGTGAAGCCTTATAAGATACAGCTGGTGCAAGAATTGAAGCCAAACGACCTACCACAACGCCAAATTTTTGGTGAATGGGCTCTTGAAAAGTTAGATGAAGATCCACTTTTTATCGAAGAATTGTGTTCAGCGACGAGGCTCATTTCTGGTTGAATGGATACGTGAACAAGCAAAACTGCCGTATTTGGAGTGAAGAGCAGCCAGAAGCATTGCAAGAGCTACCAATGCATCCACAAAAAACAACCGTTTGGTGCGGATTATGGGCTGGCGGCATCATTGGGCCGTATTTCTTCAAAGATGATGCGAATCACAACGTTACTGTAAATGGTGAGCGCTACCGTGCGATGATAACAAACTTTTTTTTGCCCAAAATGGAAGAGCTTGACTTGCATGACATGTGGTTTCAACAAGACGGTGCCTTATGCCACACAGCACGCGAAACAATGGACCAATTGAGAGGCGAGTTCGGTGAACAGTTTATTTCACGCTTGGGACCAGTGAATTGGCCGCCCAGATCGTGCGATTTAACGCCTCTAGACTATTTTTTATGGGGCTATGTTAAGGCTAATGTCTATAGCGACAATCCCGCTTCGATTGACGCACTGGAAGCCAACATTGCCAACATTATTCGTGAGATACCGGCCGAAATGTTGGAAAGAGTATGCCAAAATTGGACTAAGCGGATGGACTATTTGAGGCGCAGCCGCGGCCAACATTTGCATGAAATAATCTTCAAACATTAAATTATATCGACCCAACTATCGATCCAAATAAATATTTCATGCATTTTTCTGAATTTTATGTGTTTTTTTTTTTAAATTTCCGATAGTTCTTATAAAATCACCCATTATTTGAATACATAATAAGTATATATGTATGTAGTTGTAAGTATGAACATATATGTATATTGTCGCCTAAAAAGAAAAAAAGCATAACTGACAAAAAATATTCTAGTCTAGTCTAGTTATTATCAATAATACAACTATCCACAATTTTTAACGGGCTTTCAATACTTTGACAGTTACGCACTTTTAAGTTGTATATGACAATATACAACTTAGTTTAAGTGCATATATAAAATATAATATTTATCTAAAACTAGAGTGGTATATTCTTATGAGATCGAAAGACAAAAAAGTATTTGTAGTTTTTAGTTGTATTTTGTATTTAAAATACACAACTTGAAAGTATTTTGTATCTTGTATTTGAAATACACAACTTGAAAGTATTTTGTATCATGTATTTGAAATACTTAAAGTGAGTATTTTGCCCAGCCCTGCATATACATACATATGTGTATGTGTATGTGCCCTTTTCGATTTTTATAAATATATACATATGAGTACATAAATAAAGACGATTTTTAAATCTGTATGATTCAATGTTATACATTATTTAAGCTTTACATTTGTAATCTATTTACGGTCATTTTTAATACCGTATTAAGGGGTTAGAGCAAAAGCGGTTTCTAATATGAATTAAAAGTGAATATGCATAAAAATTATTTATTTCTATACATTGTGCTTTTAAATTTAAGTTTAGGTATTAGTTTGCTTTAAAACAGCGATGGGCTCGTGGAGTGTATTGCAGAAAAGAGTAAATAATATGATATACACTTAAACAAATTTTAGTTAATTTAGTCATAATACTGAAAAGATATGTAAGTATATCGCAGTTTTATTTATTAAATCAATTCAATCGTAAATGGGAAATGCTCAAACATATTCTTTAATTTTTCTTCTTCTTCATGTTTAGATATACAAGTTAAAGCTGAAAGTCCATAACACGCGTTTTACGCGTCAACGCGTTCTAAGCGTCTATCAAAAAAGTAGAAACAATGTAATTTTATGTGAGAGGCTACACAGCTCAAAGCGTATGACGTGTTAAACGCGTACGACGCCAAAAGTAGGTTTACTTTCTACTTTTGCACTTGTCACGAGCATTATAAAAACTGTCAGTTGTTTTTGATAGCCGCAGATTACAATTCATTTTATTTTTCCAAAGTTATCGCCAAAAATATTTGTGCCGTGGATTGTTACTTTATGTTTTTGTGTTAAAAAAATGTTTTTATTGAAAAAAGTTGCATGTAACTTGAAAAGAGTTGCATATAACTTGAGTTTAGAAAAAGTGTAGAACGCGTAGAAAGTTTGAATTGCGTAAAATGCGCAGCACATATAACGCGTGGTATGGACTTTCAGCTTTATAATATCGATTTTTCTTTACTTCAAAAATGCGTTTATTAGAATAATAAAATGAGTTGACACACACTAAGAGAAAAAACTTCATTCCATGTATGAATTTCGTTATTAAATGAATGATTTTTATCATTAATAACGAGCTAATGAAGCAATTCATGTTATTAATGAAAAAAGTTTCACTATATTATGAGTTATGAAATATAAAACAGAATGAAAATATTTCATTATATTTATGAAGTTAATTCTTAATGCAATGAAAATATATCATTAATAGCCTGACGTATATTCATTGTAATAATGAAAAATTTTCATTAGAGATATGAAAACAAATCGTTGGTTTATGTTTTTTGTTCACTAATTCTATGGAAAAGCTTCATTATTATTATGATCACTTTTCATATATCTATGAAACAAAATCACTAATGTAATGCCTCATTTCATATATTAAATGACAATCTATCGTTAAAGCAACGAAACAATTATCATTCAGTTGATGATGTAATAGCATAATGTTAACGGTAATGTTTCATTCTGTTTAATGTAATGTAATTTAAATTAATGTTCATGGCAACGAGTAAGAAATTAATGAAGAATGTTCATGTTATTGATTAAACCATGTCATAAGATTTTTCATTATATACAAAAATTGTATAAATATTTGTTTTTTATGATTTAACTAATATTACTTAAGGTGTTTATATATTTATATACAATATATAATAGCATCGGATATTGTGTATCAAAATATTTGTGAAAAATGAAATTTCATAAAATAAATGCAAAGTTCTTCATCCGTAGAATGAACACATCAAAATGAAATAAATTTTGAAGAGAGCGAATTCATTCAGGGAATGAAATTTTTCATTCCATTAATGAAAAAATCATTTATACAATGAAAAATTATCAATGAACCAGTTTCATAGCCAGAACGAATAACTTTTCTCTTAGTGCATTATTCAAAGTTTTGTCTATCGTCAGCCACTATTTTTTCCCATCTTTCCGATAACGGAAATTTTGATGTTCTCTATTTGGTAATCTCCTTATATTACTAGAACTGCTTTTAAACAAAAAAAAGTTTTTTAAATTCGCTTATGCGACATCTCGGGTATATATGACCGATATCGAAAAGTTTTACTTTCTGTAGTTTAGTAACCTCTTTTAACTACCAAAACCGATTTTAAGCAAAAAAAAAAAAATTTAGTTTCTTAATACAACATTTTCTTGGAAAATCGGTTTAGACTATATCTCAGGTATATATGGACCAATAACGGAAATTTTCATTTTCTCTATTTGGTAATTTCCTTATATTAACAGAACTGCTTTTAAGGAGAAAAAAGTTGTTTCATGAAAAAATCGGTTTAGGCTATAACTCGGGTATATATGGACCGATATGGGAAATTTTCACTTTCTGCATTTCAGTAACCTCCTTTTATTACCAGAACTGATTTTAAGCAAACAAAAAAAATATTTAAAGTCGCTTACGCGGCATTTGCATTAAAAAATCGTTTAGGTTATATCTTGGATATATTTATATGGACCGATATCGGGAATTCTTTTTTGCATTAAAAAATCGGTTAGGTTATATCTTAGATATATTTATAGGACCGATATCGGGAATTCTTTTTTTCCTTGTAATCGCCATGAAGTCTAAAGCAAAACAAAAAAAATTAAAAATTTTATACAAAGTTTCAAATTTTTTCATAATTTTGCATATGTCTCAACTATATCGCTCCTTTATTGCAACATAGTCATATCTCAAAAAATTAACTTTTTGAATAAAGAATGCAGAATTGTTAACAGTACTACCTTTTATATTGTGCCACAATTTTATTTAAATTACTTTTAAACTGTTTCCTTTAGGAGATATTTGTTTAAAAAATTTTGTAAGACTTCTATGAAACTAAAATTTTGAAAAGTGTTTTTCTCGAAACAAGCTTTTTTGCGTTATGACTATGTTGCAATAAAGCAGCGATATCTGAACCGATTTTACTGAGTTCAAAAAGCAAACTCATGAATCGATGATGTAATACAATGGCGAAGAAGAAAAGTCGAATGGTTTTCTCAAAAACGATTTTTCAACGGCGGACAGCCAGACGGAGGGACATCGCTTAATCGAATTTTCTATCAATGCTGATTCAGAATATGTGCATATACCTTATAGGGTTGCAAATGAAAATCGTAGTAATTACGAACGAAATCAGAAACTTATATATACACTCATAGAAAACCTGTAATAACTATGATGTATTTTAACATCAATGCAATGCCAAATGTCATCATTTTTGACCCCATGACACTATTCATCGCTCTGATGTCAACCATTACATCAGTTGCTCTAATTATCAACAGCGGCAATTATGACAAATATTTCATCAATGAAATGTAACACTGACCTCATGGGGATACTTTATCGGGATACGTTTGATGAGAGCATGTAATCAATGCAAGGAAACTCCAATACCCAGGAAATTACTAAATGATGTCAATGTAATGACAAAATATCATCAGTAGAATGGCGCACTAACATTAGACCAACTATAAATTGGATTGATTTGGAAGTAAATTTCATGAATACATCATCAACATTAACCTCCGGTTATATTTTCTGATTTCAAAAATATGTTCAAACACAGAACTTTATATTCTACCATCTTAAAGAAATCAATGAGAATTAATCTTCTGATAATACTTTTGATGGCTTCCTGCCATCAATACCATATCTGTGTAGCGTATTATCATATTTTAATTGCGTGTATGCGGCAATATTCGCTTTCTTTGCTTCGTAGTTTTTCTTTTTATATTACTCTCTACGCTGTCATTATATTCATGTAACTAATGTCGCATATGATGACTAAATGTCATTAATATGATGCATTTTTTTCTACTTCTTAAAAATTAATTTAAATTTAAAACTAATAATTTTAACAACCTCATTCCTATTCAACAATAAATATAAAATATTATAACACTATGTAGGCTTTTTTTATAATCAATTTTGCCAAACTTGATGTGTTATACCTATTAATAAAATGTATCATTGAATTGAAGTCACCACAGTTGATGTCACAGTTGATACTCAATATATGACAAAATTGTCTGATGACTTTTGTTGTTGAGATTGATGTCAGTTTTTATATTACTGATGACTATTTACATACTATTGATGTCACAATTCTGATGACCCGCCGTCATCAATATGAAAATGCTTTTTTCTATGAGTGTACCCTTTACGTTTTTGTGAAGGGCATAAAAACCATACCTGCATTTTGGTGCTGGAAATTTTTCAGCGCTTTGACAGATTTTTTGTTTTAATAAATTTTATGTAGAACTTTTTATTTATCTTATTTTCTTTCGACATCGCTGCTTTATATATCCTATTTCTAGACCATTTTTTCTGTTTTTCAATTTACTGTACTTTTTATAAACTTATTTTCTTCGTAACTCAAGCAAACCAATGCCCTTCGCTGCCTTTTAAGTACTGCCTCTGCATTTTCCCTTTACTAACATTTAAACGTTTCCCTTGTTTTGTTCTTTTATCAGAAGACGTAAATATTGCGTGATCGTGTTCAAATCACCTCTGATTGTAATCCATAGATGAGTACTTGGTTGTATGTGTATGTCTTTTTTTTTTTTTTTTGTTGCTTTTTTATCATCACAATTTGCTGTATTAACACTTTTGGTATCTGAATACCTGAAATCTTGTTTTATTTCCTACTTCAGTGTGCAAGAAATATTATTTAGGCTTAATTCCAGAATTTGTTTCGTTGACCCAAAGGTACGCCGAGGTATAGTATTGTATTGTGTGTTTGATGGTATATACGAGTACATGCCTACATTTGTTTATTGGCCAAGTTAAATCGAATAGTTGTAGTGAAAATATAATAATAATAACAACAACAGCAAATAAGCGTAAATAACATAAAGTTTATTTATGCCATTGTTATGGCCATGATCGTTAGTCATGCGCATAAAGAAGAACTTAAGATTTTGTTTATTATGTGGTTTATTTAAGATTTTGCCTTTTTTCTCGTGTGTGTTTTTTTTTCTTTCTACTGCCAACAAAATCATCCAAAAAAAAAATAAATAAATGATTAAGTTTTTAAAATTGCCATGGATAATTGATAGGCATTATGAAGTTGAAATATAGAAAATTAAGTTATATTGTATTGACTTGTTACTTCAAGAAGCATTTCTGTTTTATTTTAAGGTTAATGCGTGACTGCTGAAAAAAAGAAACGATTAATGTATAAGAACGTAAAATAAGATCATTTATCAGCTTGATTATGTGAAATTTTTATTTCTCTATGTTCAAAATACATACTTAAGCTACGTATACACGGTTGTCAGATCTTACAATATTGCCAGTAAGATTGTCTGAAAATGTATGACAATCGTGTGAACTGCCAATTTTTAACTTACAACGTTGTCAGAAAAAACATTTTCAATCAATTACAAGACGACAATGTTGTCAGGCATCTGACAATCGTGAGAACACTCTTCGGTTGCATTGCCAGACAATTGGCTGGTATTGTAAGCTCAATTTTAATTGTCAGATGTATAACAATAATGGCATCATTGTCAGAAAAAACACACTGCCAAACAGATGGTTGTTGATATACATAAGTGGCAATGCCTTACAACATGTCTGGCAATTTTTTTCATCTAACAATCTGACAACAGTGTGAGCTGACAATTTTTGTTGTCAGATGAATTATTTGTCAGACCATAGTCTGACAATAAAATTGTAAGATATTCTTAAGCTACGTACACACGTTTGTCAGATCTTACAATATTGCCAGTAAAATTGTCTGAAAATGTATTACAATTGTGTGAACTGCCAATTTTTAACTTACAACATTGTCAGAAAAACCATTTTCAATCAATTGTAAGACGACAATGTTGTCAGGCATCTGACACTCGTGAGAACACTCTTCGTCGGCATTGCCAGATAATTGGCTAGTATTGTAAGCTCAGTTTTAATTGTCATTGTATAAAATTAATGCACCTGACAATGGCATCATTGCCAGAAAAACGTTTTGATGGGCAACACTGTCAAACAGATGATTGTTGATATACATAAGTGGCAATGCCTTACAATATGTCTGGCAATTTTTTTCATCTGACAACCGTGTGAACTGACAATTTTTGTTGTCAGATGAATTATTTGTCAGACCATAGTCTGACAATGAAATTGTAAGATTTTCTTACGATCGTCTGAACACACAATTTACTTCTGCGGGACAATTTTTCATTGTCAGCATGTTGCCAGATCGTACAATATTGTAACATCCGACAACCGTGTGTACATAGCTTTACATATGATTGTAGTTTTTGAGAAATTTATTTTAAGTTGAAATCTAAATTTCACGCTTTTTTTATGAGTTGATCGAAACTTTCAGTTTTGATAATATTAATTGGCTGGATTATGTAAGAAATAATTTTATATAAATATGTATGTGCGAGTATATTAAATTAAATGAAAGCATACCTGGAAATTATTGTTAAAGAAAAGAATGAGTCAGGCGCGGCATTTTACGATGGTGTCATCAATGTTGCTAGAATTTTTGGAGATAAAATCTCAATGAAAAACCTGCATTTGAATTTCTAAATTCTGAAAACATAAAAACACAAAAACAAAATGTACGAATTTATAAGGGTTGATTGTTTTGACAAAAAATCATAGGGGGAAAGTTACTCTACGACGAATTCTCAGCAACTTCAGCAAAGAAATCTCGAAAGCCATTGTAGAGCCATGATTTTTATAAATTTCGGTATTTGGGTTTCATTTAAATATCAAGATTTTGTCATCCAAGTTATAAGTTCGAATTACACAAATATTGCTTTTTGTAGTAGGCTGGAGTCGAAATTTTGCATTTTCTTGCAAAAGTTAGAAGCCATAGTGTCGTGATATTGCTAGAATTATCCGTACCTGCTAAGTATGTTGCCAGATTGCCGGCTGCGCAGGCATGATCGCGTTTGCTCTGGCTGTGGCTCGCCAAGTGGGCGTAGTTCTTGCCGGCCAATCTGGTTGCAGGCAACCACAACAACAGAAAAAAAAATAAACATACTAGACTTTTTTAGTACTTGAGCCAAATCAAACTAATTTGTGAGGCCCGAAAGTGGGGGCTGGGAAGAAGTAAGAAAAAACACAAGTCTACGGCCGTATGATGTTATTGTCCGCCACAGATTTTATATCTATTTAGTAACTATACAATTGCAAAGTAAATTTGCAAAGTATAGGATGCACAGCATGGGCTGGGTGACAAAGACCATAATGCCCAAGATGGTATTAACAGTACTTTTGTAGCGTCGTTGTGACTAACTATAACGACCTATGCCTTCACATAGGAAGTTTCCATGTGGTTAACAATGAATAACCTCTAAAAAAAAAACTGTAACCCAATACCGTTAGTTGAGGCAAACCGTTAACCAGTGCGAGTGAGACGCAAAACTCTCGAAGGCCGAACAACAAACACAAGCCTGACCGCACTTAAGAAATAATTACGATGACGTGAGAGCTGTTCTTCAGCCCAGAGCTGCTTTATGACTGCACAGATTTTAATTTCGTAGGAAACTATATGGCACCGGAATAGCTAGAAAGCTGCCCAGCAGTCCACAAGTTATTACAATTTGCAAAGCATCCGATTGTATGCGGTTGTGTCAACAGAAAAATTCAAAATAAACATGTTAAGCACAACAAACAGCTCTAGCATCCGATTAAGATTAGTCTTTTTCTACTCATATTGTTAAATTAAATGTACATAAGAAGCAAAGAAGAAAACAAATGCTAATAATATAGTTTTGAACTTATCCAATCTTCGCTTACATTGTATACAGTGTGGGATGCATCTTACGGCCTAGGCCATCGCTGTCTAAATGTAAAATAGGAATTGTATACATTGCGAATTCGGTACCATGTATTTTGTTATTGTAAAACATATCGTGAATGTCAAAATCTAAATTCGCCTAAGATTGTTCAGCTGGGAAAAATTTTTATATAAACGTTAAATATGAACTTTTATAATTGTTTGTAATTAAAATCACAAATTATACTAGTTTTTCACTTTTAAATTCACACAAATTTCTTGAAATTGCACTAAATCAAAAAAAAAAATCTTCAGGTTAAAATGGCGCGAAAATGTTTGTAAACAAAAGAAAAAAATTTGACAGTCTCATTGAAAAACCCCCGAGAAGCAAAAAATAATCACCTGAGCTGTCGAGTTCACCTAGTAATGAATTCGCCTTGGTATCTACACATGCTTTCTCTCTCTCTCTCTCTCTCTCTCTCTCTCTCTCTCTCTCTCTCTATTTTTCACCGTTGTCCGTGTTTTCTTTATTTATATTCATTCATAATTTTGTTGTATTTCAAGGCTAATTCATTATTAGGTGGATGCATCAGCGAATTCGGTTAATATGGCGACACTTCCTCTGTCAAACTTTGTTTACCTTTTTTGGCGCCATTTAAATTCTTTACATGTTCTTTATCAACTACTTTTGATAGCTTGTTACACACACAAAATACCTGTTGTTTTTTTTATTGTTCTATTATTGTAGCCCCCCCGGCGAACAGGTTTTGCTTTGGCGTATTCCTAACTTAGGCGCTCTGTTTTTCGGGGAAAAGAGGGGAAGGGGTCCCTCGTTTGGTGCGGCAAACAAAACTCTAGGAAGCCACATGACTTATGTTGTGTTGGCTTCCGAAACCCTTACCAAGGGTATAAATTGGCAGAACGGAGATCAGCATGGTCCCCGGGAAGTTCTGCTTGCGGTTCGACCCGGGCTGATCATGGTTGAGGTGCCTACCTTCGCTGAAACGTTCTGGCTGTGCTTGAAACCTAAAACGCAGGAAGGGAGTGTTAGTATCCTTGATAATTGTTTGGTGATGGCTTTTTTCGAGGGCTAACAATCTCCCGAGGAGCTGTTGCCTATATAACAGATACGTGTATTGTAAGGAACCAGTGGTGATGATTGACGGGTGAGTTGGTTTAAGGGCTGATGCTCTTAATGGGCTTCGGCCTACCAACTCATTAAGCCTTGTCCTACATTGATTGCTGGGAAATAGCATACATGTGGGATTACAAAGCCCGAACTCCTCAACAAGAAGTTGTTCATATGGCCGCAATCATATGACAAGAATTGCTACCTGTGTGAGCCTAGCAAGCCACACGGGGGCGGTGCTGAATCGTGAAAAATTCACTCCGTGGAATTGGTCCACCATCAGGTTAGGCCGTCAAGGCAGGTACTGATGTAAATCATTTTCACAGTTGTATTGCTGTAGCAAATCGGCTACCTTGTTTTTTGTATCATGGTTGTATTTTGAATGTAAGGCGTTGGACTAAATCATGTTAGTCTGAACCATGTCGAAGGTATATACACTGGGCATTGACCAGTTTTAACTAATTTACTTCCAACATTTTAAATGCTGTAATAGAGTTTGTTTTAGTCTTTCGTTTTGTTATTGTTCAAGTCAAACCTCCACAAACACTATTCCGTCCTCCTCCTCATAACTAATTTTCCTAGTTCCAGTACCGTGCACTGCATACGTAGGGGTCATCTCCTGAGTACTGGTCCAAGTTAAAAAAAATATATATAGATCATGTTTTTAAGCTTTTTGTTGTGTATGTAAATGTGAGGGCTCATTCTTAACAAGCGAATCAATAGCTGCACAGTGGATTAGAATTGATGCAAATTCGTAACAGTATGTTGCCCTTGGAGTATTGACTTGTCAACCACATATTTTTTATGCCTGTATATTGTTCGATAAATGCAGCATATTATAAAGTTTTCACTGGTGTTGTTTTAGCAATATCTTTGTTTCGTTTGTGAAAGTTTTCGATGCTGTTACATGATTTTATGTTTTTTTTTTATACGTTCAATAATCTTTCCATATTTATTGGTAAACATTATATTTTTTTAAAAGAGCTTCAATTCAATTTTCAACCAAAAATATTGTACACAGCAATTACAGAAATTATGAGAAATAAAAATTACTTACCCTACATACGAGTACAATGTAGTTGTAATTTATAATTTTCTTGCCAATGAAAGGCATAATTTTTAGGCTCTCGGTAACAGCCGCTATTAACAAACACACTTAAAAACATGCGTTTACATCCATATAATTTGAAAACAATTTAAAATTTAATTTTTTTCTTAACACATGAACGATAATCGAAACAAAAAAAAAAAAAAAACGGAGAAAAACGGTACCAAAATCTCGTCATCGTCATGACTGTTTACAATTATCCCTGATTGTTCACGTAATTTGATTTGCCATGTAGTTCTTTTTATAATGTTTTAAATCAAGCAAAACATGAGACTGTTTTTAATTAAATAATTTTTAAAATGTGTGTTATTTCAAATAATATGCTTAAATATTTTCTCACAATAGACTTTTTTTTTTTTTGCCTTAAGTGCCTGCCTTTCCTTTTGTTTGGCTTAATATTCCATAAAAGAATACAATCTGCTTTTTTGAAACTAGTCATATAGAAGTTTGTATGTTATAGGGAAAAACATGTAGCTAAATGATAAAAAAAATATTTAGATTTTTTTCTGTTTTGCATTATTTTTAATTCTAGAAAAATTGACATTCTCATTCTTTTTAACATTTTGAAATGCAGCAACAAAAAAAGTCGTTGCGAAAGGGGAAGGAGTCCTTTTGATTTAAAATGAACAAATCAAAGACAGATAACTGTCTGTACTGAGTGCATTTTACTAAAAACTTTGATAACCTGGAAATGCATTGCAACAAATATTTAGCAAATTCTGTATACCGCTATAATACCTCAGTTTTTTTCCATGTAAAGAGCTTTTCTCTAAATTCCACACGTAATCCTAATGGGTGCCTTCCTGTAAAGCTCTATCCTTCGGTAACATAACTACCAGATGAATACAATGCACAAGTTTCTACAAGTTTCTTGCATATGATCTCCTCTGTTGTTACTACGGGGGCCTTTCTAAAACTCCTGCTGATCCTGGTGTTGCTACACATGATTGCAATGAAACTCCGTGATAAGCTCAACTAAACTCTCTCCGCTATATGGTTTAAACCAAAAACACCACGACACTCTTCGAACGGCTGCAACCATAAAGGAACGAAGTTTTTTTTTTTTTTTTAATAGGACCAGTACTCAGGGGATGACCCCTACATATGCAGTGCATTGTACCAGAACTAGGAAAATAGGTTGTGAGGAGGGGGAAAGAGGGAGTAGTGCTTGTGCACATTTGTCTTGAACTTTCCAACGTTATAACAGGCAGGAAACACGTCTGCAGGCAACTTGTTCCACAAACGAAGCGTACGGCTGAAAAACGAATTCTCTCTGTAATGCGTAGTACGATTCCCCGGGCAATCAACCACAAATGGATGAGCTCTGGACGATGAACGCGTGGTACGTAAAAATGTGCGCGTTTCGGGAACAAGATCCCTAATCTCGTCAGAGCAAAAGCCATTGTAGTAACGATAGAACAGAGTAACGCACCCCACACTGCGTCGATGCTCCAGTGAGTCAATAGAGTTGGATACCCTACTGTCACCGATAAGCTTCTTCGCCCTCTCCTGCACACGGTCGAGTAACCTCAAAATAGACTTTGAGGCACCGGCCCAAACATGAGAGTTGTATTCCATTTTCGGTCGGATGTAGGTGGTATAAATAGTAAGGAGATCGGATGGCGAGAAGTACATCTTACACCGTTTCAAAAAACCTAGGCACTTGAATGCTTCTTTAGAGATATGAAAAATGTGTTCAGTCCAGCGAATATCACACTGTATCTTCATACCAAGAACATCAAGAGCATCCGATTCCTCAATATTTATACCATCCATGAGTACAGATGAAGCAGCACTTGCGATCGTTTGTTTGTGTGTTAATAGGCAACATTGGGTCTTACGAGCGTTAAAGGTGACCCTGTTTTTACGACCCCATTCGGAGATTAATAGAAGATCACTATTCAGTGAATCGTCCATATTTTGCCTCTTGGCAGCGATCTCTGATAGGCTGGGCCTATAACTAAAAGAGTACGAGTGACAAATGCTGCTGTCATCCGCGAAAGAATGGATAGGGTTGGAAGTTTGATAGAGAAGGTCGTTGAGGAAAATAAGAAATAGAGTAGGAGAAAGAACGGAGCCTTGCAGGGGTTGCCAAGTTTCCATGGTAACAGAATTAAGTCACCGGCTAAATATCGTAGCCCAAAGACTATTATCAGAGCTACAAATAGCTTAGGCACCGGTGACTCCCCGCAACAGAAATATCAACAATCCACAGCAACCTTGCAAAAAACAGCAGTAACAACAAACAAGCAAGGAACAACAACATCCCCTAGTAATTAACACACACGACATCAATACACAAAATAAGGGGTAAGCAACACAAATCTCAATTTTCTCCCTCACGGCAGATTCGCTGATCTCCTCGTGACACCAGAAAAATCCATCACGAACAAAAACAAAACAGGACAATGAACAAGTTGCCAAGGGACGGGTTTTATAGCAAAACTAAACGGCGGCAGCAAATCTGTGCCACAAACACAACAACAAGAAGCGACTGCAACACCATGGACAGAGCACATGTACTGCATACTATGCATCTCAAGGCTGCCGGCACTAGGACGTCAACCTCGACAGCAACGAACTCCACCAACAGATACGCAAATGGCCTTGCACGACTATCGAGGGTTCCAGGAAAGACAAAAATAGAGAAGTTACCTTCCCTACCTTGACCTCATCCCAAACACTTTGCGAACATACGAGCCCAACACATCAAATGTCGCACCATCTGCCAAAAAATCATATAAATTCCAATTCTCGCCCATCCTCACAATGCTAATGGCTTCCAAGCCGTTAATGTCATCACATAGAGGACATTTGACCGGAAAAGCTTTCATTTTTCAGGGAGTGCCAAAGCTAAAATGCATTGAGAGGACCATGTCTCATAAACAGTTAGCCCATACTAAGGTGGAAGTCAAACAATGAGACATTGTTGTGAACATAGCTGTTAATACTATGGTTACTTATTATTATAACAATGTTGAACAAAAATATATATAAAATATATAAATAATAATAGTATAGTTACTTATAGTATTTTTTTTACAATACTATAGTGAATCCCAATGACGTTTTAGATATTGTATAGCAATGTAATATTATCAGATACAATTACATAATTCAACAATAGTCTTCAGAATACTGTTGTATCAACAATATATTCAGGCCGATTACAAATATTCTCGCGGAATTTATTTCTCATGTAAAGTATTTTTTTTAATTCAAATCAAACAGAAAAACAAAATTTTTTGTGGAATTGTTCGTAGAAATTGAAGATTTGATATCTCTTTAGTGTCTTCAATTAATGGAAAGAAGGAAAACATAAACTGCATGATACTTCATCTGTGTTTATAATTGGAGGAAGGGGAAAAATCAAAAAAAAATCTCCCACAAAATTTTCATTTGTAATTGGGCTGATTTTTTCTACGTGTACATGATTAAAAACTAAAGGGCCAAATAAACCACACAAACTGTTTGCCAAACATGTCAAAATTTTAGGTTCGTGCAAACATTTTTAATCGTTTGAGGAGGAGTTTGCTAGTTTGTACAAATATTTGAAGCATGTTTACATGAAAATCAAACATTTTTGCAGAGTGAGCTGGTGAAAGAAGAAGCATACAGAGTAAATCAAGAAAATGTATTTTGGCGTAAAAACTTACTTTTATTGCAAAAATTGAAAAAACAAAGATTAAAAACCGGAATACCAGGAAATAGAGGGTAAAACAATTTGTAGCTTGCGATATGTAGCTTGTGAGCAAATTGCCGCAACATATTGGCCGACTACTCTCATTGAAAACAAAGAATAAGTGATTGATTTGTATTTGTATGTGGGATTAAATTACATTTGCATGTGTTGTATTTGAATGGTTTGGATGCAAGCGGAAAGTGTGTGTTTGCCAAGCAGTTTGCGTAGTTTATTTGGCAGTTAAGCTCGTCGGAGATCAAAAACACTCTACATGAGATTCCCAGTGGAGTTTTCTGCTATTGAAAATGCTAGCTGGGATATGAATTATCAAGTCTCGGAAGGCTAATATGTTATAACATATTAATTTTCCTGACGATGATAACAAATTGTTATCGAAATATTAAAACTAAATATTGTTGAATTTTTTATACAAAATAAAACGATCTTTAGCTGCAAAAATAAGAAATATTTACTTAAACAAGATCATATAATTAAATATCAAATTCTTTCTAATACTATATGAGAGTATCATTCGTCTGGCTCAAGTTCAAACCTGGCTTTCACTAAGAAATATTTTTTATTTTTAATTATAGCAATAATTGCCATTATCAATAAATGGTTAAAGCGGCCGTATTAAAAATACATAATGTTTACATGTTACGGAGTTCGAATCCTAGTGGTTGCTGATGAGCAGTGTAGTGACTGTGAAGCAGCTAGTTGTCCCCCAGTTTAGTTATGAGTAGAAAGTATTATTTCTAATATTATATGATATGAAGAGTGTCGTGATGATAAATAGCTGTCCCCCAGCTTTAGTGTATTCAATTATTTTTTCGTGTCTTTTTTGATCAAATAACTCTTGATCGCGGTAATTATTGTTATAATTAAATATAAAAATAATTCTTGGCGAAAGCCAGGTTTGAACTTGAGCCAGACGAATGATACCATCATATAATATTAGAAAGATTGAATAAGTTTGACTATTTATCACTAATATACATACATATAAATAATTTTGCTACTTTCTTAATTTAACAAAGGAAAAAACTAAGAACTAAAACCCGAATATTATTGCTAACATTAACCACGTGCCATTATTACCCACGACCAGCTGAAGAACTATAGTCGTGGCAGCAAAAAACCAGTTTAAAATAAAATCCTGCCACACTGATTCATTTCTATCAGCTACTATCAAAAAGCCAGCCTAGTACTGGCTGAGTTTACCCACAACATGTCCATTTTATGGCAAATTTATCGTTTGAAAATGACTAATTTAACATATAAAATCTAGCAGATCTTTCATTGCATGTCTTTTTGCCGGCATACTTCTCCGGTTACAAAAACAAAGATCTCAATATTTCGTTGTAATATGCATATGTCCAATTGTAAGACCATCAATCTATCTTGAACAAGCAACATTTAAAGATTTCCTTTTCATTCTTCCTCTGAAATATCAAAAGCAACAAAAAAAGAGAAAAAGAAAAGAAAATATCGCCAACTTACATACGAGTACATACACAAAGCAACAGGAATAAACTAGTGATATAAACATTTCAACTTATGCGTTTGCAACTTAAGAAAGGAACAACATGTGGCTGTTAATATTGTTGTTA
This sequence comes from Thecocarcelia acutangulata, assembly GCA_914767995.1. Taxonomy (NCBI): domain Eukaryota; kingdom Metazoa; phylum Arthropoda; class Insecta; order Diptera; family Tachinidae; genus Thecocarcelia; species Thecocarcelia acutangulata. The sequence goes on along the minus strand of OU612097.1, from coordinate 95,108,268 downwards.
TTGTTATTGTCCCCATCTACAATATTCAATGTTAATTCCATACAATACCCTATCCATCCATCCAACTAGTCAACCAAACGTCCATCTCGTAAGCAACAAACAAACGAGGCAAGCAGCCAACAGCAACAACCACAACAACAACAACAACAACATCACCAATTCACATTGATACAACTTAACAAACATTTAACTCTTCGCTCATTCACTGAATCCCAGCATCAGCATATTGCGGCAATAAACAGGCAGCATATGTATGTAAGTTTATGTGTATTAATGTTCTGGCAACAATAGCTGCAGCGACAACAGCACCAACAACAATAGCAACAACGGCAGCAACAATATTAAAAATCTGTATCTGTTGTTTGAAATCTTTTGCTCCTGCTGGGCCAGCAAAAATTTCTGTTGAAGTAGTTTTCTTCATGTGTGTCTCTTTTGTTTGTTGTGTGTTGATTTCCCATATTTACTGTCAACAAGACAAATACTTGACATAATTCATGCGCCGATTTATTTGCTTAGAATGATTCCTTGTCTTACTTTGCGCCTTCTTCACCTTCAGCAAATAAATATATTCTCTCTCTCTCCCCCCACTCTTTAAACGCCCGGCCCGGCCCGGTTACACTTTTGCATCTTCACCTACATCCGAAAAGACCCTGCATTGTATTAAACTTTCAAGATTATTTTAAATAGATTGCTGACCAACCATCAGAGCAGGCAGACAGAGCAGGAGCAGGGAGTCCATGCCACATAAAAATACATACATATATATGTACATATGTTTATATATATATTTTCACTGCATGTGTTTTCAGTTTTATATTGAGACGAGCTGTTTAGTATTTATATGTAATTGTGTGTGGAAATGTCTCTCCGTCTATGAGAATGAGTGTTTTTTAAATATCGCTTAAACATAAAGAAATTATTTGCATAATATTAGCCGGCAACTAAACAAAAGATGCTGTAAACCTTCAACCCACCACCAACAGCAGCAGCAGCAGCAACAGCAGCGGCAGCGGCAACGTTATCTTTAGAGAACTGAGTACTACAAGTAAAATAATGCGTAGGTTTCTTCCCTACAATGTTGCATGAGGATGATGTGTTAAGAATTATTAATAATTTAAAGATGTTGAAATTAAAATAATAAAAAAACTAACTAATACAATGTTGTATATACAATAGACGTGTCATTAGAACAACTTTGCATTTCAAATGATTTGTGTTGTTTAGTGAAAAAAAAAAACACGTAAAACTAACAAATGTTTTGTTTAAGTCGCTGACACAAAAATATGCCATCCAAATATTGAGAAATGTACAATCCACAAAAAAGGTCCACCATTCTCAAATAGGCCACAAACATTTTGAATAAATGTTCTTTGAAACCAACTGCTTTTTTCCAGACAAAAAGAGCAGATGACTTCAGAAGCCTACCACTTCAGCAGATAAGCATTAGGAAGTCGATGTACTTTTTATAAGAAAACTAAATATACAGGGTGTCTAGGACTTAACGTCAAGCCGAAACGGAGTGTCAATACAGGCCGTGTCAGATAAAACTTTTGCTTCGCTTTGCGTTTCAAATTCGCTTTGACATCTTACATAAAAGTTCCTGGGGCACCGAGCGTTACTCGGAGCTTTCAAATGGTATACATGCTGAAATATATTTACCAATAAAAAATTATAAATAGCTTGTTTTCTATGTTTCCCAGCTATCTATATGTCGACATTTCATAGGAACTACCCTAATCATCAGTAGACTTTGGAAATTTTTGAAAGATATTCTCAAACATTCAACTTTATATCCCAACAATCTAAATCAATTGTTGAGAATGCTCTAATAATATCTGTCAAAACACAAATAACAAGCTTTTCTATTTATAAAAGTCTCTAATATTACTTTACACCTTTCAAACAAATGAACCACCGTTGGTTGCTACGATTTGCTTTTTGAAAGTATCGAAAAGCAGAGAACAAAAATTCAGTCATTATTCGCTATATTAGCTCCTAACATTGATACCAAGAATTTTTTATTGGTGTGGACTTCCAAAACCCTAAGCAAAGATCTAACTTGCAGAACGGGGATCAGCAAAGCCTAGGGGAGATTCTTCTGGCAGACCATGTCGGTGCTGATCATGGTTGAGGTGCCTACCTTAGCTGTAACGTTCTGACTGTGTTTTAGACCTAAAACCGAAGGAAGGGGGAATTGGTTCCCTGCTATCTATTGTGCTGCAGCCTGTTTCTTTGTTTTAATAAAAAGGCTCTGGGATTATAACAAATTGCATATGTGATCAATATGAGACAAATATAGACGAAAAATAAATAAGAGTTCAATGGCTGAGTTGGTTAGGCGGCCGTATAAAAAATACATAATGTTTACATGTTACGGAGTTCGAATCCTAGTGGTTGCTGATGAGCAGTGTAGCGACTATGAAACAGTTAGTTGTCCCCCAGCTTTCGTGTATTCAATTATTTTTTCCTGTCTTCTTTGATCAAGAGTTATTGATCGCGGCAATTATTGTTATAATTATAAATAAAAATATTTTTTGGTTTTAGCCAGGATTGAACTCGAACTAGACGAATGATACCAACCCATCATCATATAATATTAGAAATAAAAAAAGGCTCTTCTTAAAAATTAATATAAAATAATGATTTATTTTTAAAATGTTTGATATAATAGTTTTTAGAAAAATGAACTTGGCTATTCAAGTGAAAGAACTCGATTGAAAAAATGTGTATCCCTCAATATATTTGCATGTGTGTAGTTTTAGTGTTTGACATCACCGAAACCGAAGGAAGAGGACTTGGTTTCCCTGCTATCTATGGTGCAAAGCCGGTTTTTATAGGCTGATAACATCCCTAGGAGTTGTTGTCTTGCAAAGGATACCTGTAATGGAAAGAACCAGAACTGATAATTTGATGGGTGAGTTAGTGAAGGGCTATGCTCTTAGTGACTGTCTGGCAAATTGTATACAGGACAGATAAGAGGCCCACACTCTTCAGCAAGGGGTTTGTCTATATGGCTATCAAATTAGGGCAAAAAGTTTCGAGCTTTGTGAGACTAGCAAGCCACACGGAGACGTTCATGAATCGCATATAATTAACCCCGTGGAGTTGATCCATCATCAGATTAGGCCATCAAGGCAGGTGCTGATGTAAATCAATTTTCATAATATGTCAGACATTGATATGCAAGTCTCTTTACTTTGCGAATTCTTGATATGGTAGTTACCTGTTTGGGGTTTTCCCACCATACTAGGAATGTGTATAGTATGTAGGTCTTACCATTTGATAATATAGCCAGTTTGTAATCCTAGGGCTTTGGCCGCAAGACTTACCCGGTAGTTTTTTGACAGTCCAGAGGCTTTTTGCAGCCTTTGTTATAGCCAATTTAAGATGTGGTTACCATATGAATTTCCTATCGTGGACTATGACCAGATATTTTAACTGTACCTTGGGTTCAAGTCAAAAGTCTATATCCTCCTCCTCCTTGTAACCTATTTTCCTAGTTCCAGTACTATATGCTGCTCTGGCAAGCCAGAACCAGGTTACCCTGATCTGGATGCCAGGCCATGAAGGGCATCACGGCAATGAAATGGCTGACATTTATGCCAAGAAAGGAGCAGAGGGGACTTTTATTGGACCCACTCCAACTTTTGGCTTCAATAAGGGTCTCCTGAATAAGGAGATAAAAAAAATCGGTGTCCATCGTCGAACAACATTGGAACGAGACAGCTGGTCTTGAACACTGCAAGAAATTTCTAAACTTTGATAAAAAGAGGGCCGAACGTGCTCTAAAACTGGACAGGAAAAGTCTCAGAACATTGAAAGGTGCACTTACAGGTCATTATAACTGGTACAAGCACCTGCACAGGATGGGAATTTCCAACACAGATATTTGCCGATTTTTCGGTGATGAAGAGGAGTCAATGGAGCACTTAATCACCCACTGTGGAGCACTGGGACACAAGATATAGGCTACTACAAGCTTATATGTTAAGTGAATGTGACTTAATATCACTCCCTATGAAGGAGCTTGTCCGTTTTCTTGACATACTCAACCCATAATGGGGCAAGGGGATGCACAATAGATCAATATTGGTCGCAATGCAAATGGCCGATGAGCCATATCCCATCCACTAATAATAATAATAATATGCTGCTATGCAGTAGCATATGTGAGGGTCATTCCCTTAGTACTGATACAAGATAAAGAAAATGCCTTAAAAAGTCATTGTCAAAATATAAATATATGGTTTTGGTAGCGATTCCAAAAGAAAATACAATTACGCTCAACTGGTAATAATTTGAAGTGGTTTTTATTAATTTTTGATAACAAAAATACTCAAGCAGGAGCTTTAAAGCAATGTAATTTACATATCTATTGGCGCTTGTCTAAATGTGGATATTTTTAAATGTTCATCTTTTATTTGAGCTATTTTCGATAATAGATAAAGAGCAATAAAATTCCGAAGTATTCAAGCTCATTATGTACTTTTAAGCGCAGGTCTGGTTGGATCATAAATAATAATTGAAAATAAAGAGTGATATTTCCATTAGTACAAAAATTCCCATTAACAGTTTTATTCGTTAAGAAAAAAAAAAATGAAAAAAAAAGAAGAAAAACCAAAAGAGAAAAGAATAATTCGTTTTTCTTTTCATCAGAGTTAAACGTCAGATAAGGTATCAAACTTTAAAATTTCAAGGGTATTTTATGGTCAATCAATGCTCTTAACGAATATTAAAAATTATTTACAACAAATGTCTAGCAATTGTTTTAGGCTCATTAACAAACTTTTAAGAAAATTTCCTGTTTTTGTGGTGTTCGCCACGGCATTGCTGGCGTACAGTTGTAGAAAAGGAAATAAAAAAGAGTGGCAGGCAGCAGGGCAAAGCAAAGAGTGAAGACAACAATTTTAGAAATGCAAAATCGAAATACATATATGTTTTGCTTAATTAACGATGTTTGCTGGAAAAAGGAGCGTCAGCTAAAACACTGACTGTTGTAAGTATTTATGAACGTTTACGTCGTGTTCGTAGATGCGAATGTTTTGCCGTAGAGTGTTAAAGGGGCATTCTTTATTGGTGTTGGTGAAAGTGTACTTGTTGCGCTGTTACCTGGTTGTTTTTACAGTGGTTTTCCGAATACTCACAGTTGAGATAAAGGTGTTCAAGTTTTGTTAACATCTTCTAAATAATTATTATCTATTTTATAAAATGGTTGTGGAATTTCTCTTTTCGGACGACCGGTTCGAAGGACCATAAATGTAAATGTTAGAAATGTATTCTAGAAACTAAGGACATAATGAGTGATTTTATAAGAACTATCGGAAATTTAAAAAAAAAACACATAAAATTCAGAAAAATGCATGAAATATTTATTTGGATCGATAGTTGGGTCGATATAATTTAATGTTTGAAGATTATTTCATGCAAATGTTGGCCGCGACTGCGCCTCAAATGGTCCATCCGCTTAGTCCAATTTTGGCATATTCTTTCCAACATTTCGGTCGGTATCTCACGAATAATGTTGGTAATGTTGGCTTCCAGTGCGTCCATCGAAGCGGGCTTGTCGCTATAGACATTAGCCTTAACATAGCTCCACAAAAAATAGTCTAGATCTGGGCGGCCAATTGACTGGTCCCAAGCGTGAAATAAACTGTTCACCGAACTCGCCTCTCAATTGGTCCATTGTTTTGCGTGCTGTGTGGCATGTGGCACAGTCTTGTTGAAACCACATGTCATGCAAGTCACGCTCTTCCATTTTGGGCAAAAAAAAGTTTGTTATCATCGCACGGTAGCGCTCACCATTCACAGTAACGTTGTGATTCGCATCATCTTTGAAGAAATACGGCCCAATGATGCCGCCAGCCCATAATCCGCACCAAACGGTTGTTTTTTGTGGCTGCATTGGTAGCTCTTGCAATGCTTTTGGCTGCTCTTCACTCCAAATACGGCAGTTTTGCTTGTTCACGTATCCATTCAACCAGAAATGAGCCTCGTCGCTGAACACAATTCTTCGATAAAAAAGTGGATCTTCATCTAACTTTTCAAGAGCCCATTCACCAAAAATTTGGCGTTGTGGTAGATCGTTTGGCTTCAATTCTTGCACCAGCTGTATCTTATAAGGCTTCACACCCAAATCCTTCCGCAAAATTTTCCACGTAGTGGAGTAACAGAGACCCAATTGCTGCGAACGGCGCCGAATCGATAATTCACGGTCATCACCAACACTGGCCGATACGGCTGCGATATTTTCTTCAGTTCGCACTCTACGTAAACGTGTTGGTGGTTTAATGTCCAACAATGTAAATTTGGTGCGAAATTTTTTTACAATAGCCCGAATAGAAGCCTCAGTAGGTCGATTAAACTGACCATAAAATGGAACAAGCGCGCGATGAACTTTCTTAACAGAGCACGCATTTTGGTAATAAAATTCAATAATTTGCAAGCGTTGTTCGTTTGTAAGACGATTCATGATTAAATTATAGACCAAACTGAAGATGTTTGACAGTGACACAAGATACAAAACGTGCGTGAGCTGTCAAAACTAGTGTTGCCAAAAAGATAATAGCAAAATAATCACTCGTTAGAATGGCTTTAGGCGCTAAGTAGAGCAGATAGAAGATTTAATCGCTCAGATGTAGCTTGATCGCTTGCATTTAAAGCCTAGTATTGAGATTGAATGTACGAAAAATTTTCAGCAACATTACTTATTTCGTACGAAAAAATTGAGATCCACTCAGTGTTGTCTATTTTTTCTCTTATTCATGTTTCTTTTTAATTTTAAGTATACAGTATGTATTTCATGCGAAAAAAGCTTTGCTTATGTTATTTCGCAGCTGAAAAAACAAAAAGTCGCAGAAACAATTTTAAATTAAAACATTTTTTTTTTAACTTTATTATTTTATTTATTGAATCTACATAAGAAATGTAATGACAATAAGTATTCAATTCCTAATACTAAAAAAAAAAAATTGTGATTAAAGTCCTGCCAGTGCTGGACAAAAATTTATTTTTATGCGAATTTTATTTCAGAATTCAGTCATCTGTTTAGAGCTCTAATGGTAGCCAAAGTATCCCTCCTTCTCAGACGGGTATGACCACCAAAGTTAAGAATATTAACTGCAAGAGGATTTGGATGGAATTCAAGTTTGTTAATATATCTTGTCAAACTTGAATAAATTAAAACATGTCGCAGATACATTTTGTGTGTTTTTCCCTTTAAAAACTTAGTACTACATTTTTAAACTTATTTCGCAAATATTTCATTTTATATTCATATTTGATACTTTATATTTCATTTCAGTTTTGTATGCAATTTGAAAGAATTTCGCAACAATAAATATAATAATGTGCTTCATTCATGGTTTGTGCTTTTTGTCATAAGTTTTATTGTATGTTTCCACTATAAGCAAATTAAATTGATTTGAGAAAATAACTTCAAAGTTTTTTCATTATGCTTGTTTAAATGTGCCGTATTTACTACTCATGTTTTACTAGCTCAATAATACAACAGGAGGAATATCTATGAAACTAATTTATTGTATTTTATAATTCAATGGGAAACACTTCAAAAATACCATTAAACAAATTTATTAGTACGGAAGGATGTTCTTTGCTTCAAATAAATATCAGTACTGCTTTTAAAACAGAAAAAGAAAATTATACAAAATCCAGGCGAATTCATTACTAGGTGAACTCGACAGCTCAGGTGATTATTTTTTGCTTCTCGCGTTTTTTCCAATGAGACTGTCAAATTCTTTTTCTTTGGTTTACAAACTTTTTCGCGCCATTTTAATCTGAAGATTTTTTTGGGTAGGATTTAGTGCAATTTCAAGAAATTTGTGTGAATTTAAAAGTGAAAAACTAATATAATCAGCAATTTCAATTACAAACAATTATAAAAATTTATATTTAACGTTTATATAAAACTTATAAACCAACAGCCTCGCTTTTCAGACTATTACAAAGGGAACGATTTTAGGACCGAATCCAGCTGGAGAACCTAAGAAGAATCCAGCGGTCTGTCTACCTAACCTAACAATAAGTGCAGTATTGCACAGAAAAATCTCAACTTAAGTTGACAAAAATTAAGTCATTCGCGATAATTTGGTCATATGAAAGATTTATGTGAAATCATGTCGCAAATTATTTAATTTAGGAAAATGAAATGATTGGCGTAAAGTACGGCTTTTCTAACATTCAGCTTTTATGGGTTGAGGTACCAGACTTGGCCGAGTAGCAGTTTAAACCTAAAATCGCAAGTTTAGGTGTAAACTAGTTTCCCTGATAAGTTTGGCGTATGTCGGTTTTTGGGGGCTAATAACCCCACAGGTGTTCTAGTGCTGCAAAATATAACTATACTGTAAAGAACAAGTAGTGATGGTTAAACGGATATGTTGGTCAAGGACTGATGCTCTTAATGGACTTCAGCAGTCTTGGAGGGATTATAAGACACAAACTCTTAGAGATGAACAGCTAGTCCTATATAGAATTTTGAAATAAACAGGAGATTAGGTTCAAGGATGTTTTGGAAAACTCCGTAACAGATTAGGGAAGTATAGTACTTGTTTTTATTTATATGATTAATATGACGCCGAGCATACCTTTTCAATTGATTCCGGTATGATGTAAATCGGCAGGAGTTTAAGCGAGAAACAAGTATATTGATCGTGGCGAATGGTCGTAGGCAGCATTATTTCTAATTAAACCAAAAAATGGGACGCAGTAGCGAAATACAGCAAGAAGGTTTTATGATTAAAGAATCATGACATGGACATGAATGTGGTATGAAAGAAATGATATGTGATATGAAGTTAGCTGCAAGCAGGGATATACACATTGCTCAGAGGCACGTCAAGTGCTGCATTTAAGTAATACACATGCAGTTCCCGAGTAGATGTTTTGCCTTGGTGTGAAAAATAGAATGTTTTTAGTCATTATAGGCTATAAGTGGAGTCCAACACGTCACCACCACAATAGGATGCATATGTAACATATTTTTGTTTCCTGAACTGAAGAAGTACCATAAAGTTAAAATTCTTTCATTTCAACCAGTTACAAAAATCTCGTTGACGTGCCTTACAAATAATACTGCCAACAGCAGTTGAATTATAAATTAAGCACATCAAAGTTTGCTTCTTTTCTTTTTGGCAAAACGTACATCTTTTTGACAGTAATTTTCACTAAATCGTAATAATTTCAATTAAATTCCCACTGTGCCCAAATCTGTCGGTTTGTGGGTTTTGTGCTGGCACAACAAGACGAAAACCGACTCCCTTGTTACACAACCAACCAACCAACCAACCAACTAACCAACCACCACCAACACTATGAAATATTTTAATTTTATTTTTGTTCGCTTTCTGTTGCATGTAAAAGAAATCCTTCGCAGCAAATACAATTCTCTCTATATGACAATAAACATTTTTAAACACATGTATCTCTTTTATGCAGATATATTTTATGTTTTATTTGTCTGTCTGTATGTATTATCGTCCAGCCATTCATCTGAACGGTTGTCCGTCCGGGTGAGTGTCTGTCGGAGTGAGTTTTGTATGTTTTGCTGGATCTGTGCAACTTTGTGTCTGGCCTGCCAACAATCGAAATTTTCGCACATCAGTCATTTACAAGCACAAACAAATATAAACGCGTTGTTTAAATTATTTTGTGAAAATGAATAGTTAAATTGGTTTTTAGATTAGAGACACAGCTAAATTTTCTAATGTAAGCTTAATAAATCGGCACTAAGAGCATAAAAAGGATTTTTCTATTCAATAGCCTTAAAATTGTTTTCCAAATACAGTTTTCTTGTATAGATATAGTCAAGGCGAATTCATAACAGGTGAAATTGACAGCGCAGCTGATAACTTTTTTTTTAATTTAATCTATGAAATTTTTGCAGAGTCAGGTAGTGGAAGAAGAACCACACAAAGTGAATTAACAATGTTTTGAATTGTATAAAAGTTTAAATTCGTTTTAGAAATTAAAAAAATAGTGATTAAAAAAAACAGAATATCAAGGAATAAAGGAACTTCATATGGCGAGCAAATTGCCGCAGCACTATGGTCATCCACTCTTATTGAAAGCAAACAATAGTTATTAACCCTCTAGTCCACAAGACCGCCTCTAGACGGGGTAAATTTATTGTTGGCTTATTTGGCGCCTAAATTCCCTTTGAATTTTTTTTTTACTTCATCTAATTTGGGGAAGTTCAAAAATTTATTTTATTGCATTTAGAACGCAAGTTGATGCTTTTTATAGCTATCACTATCATTTGAAGTTGGAAAGTTGTGCAATACGGACGAAATAATTATTTTGCAAAAAGTGTGGATTTAAAAAATTTTTTAAAAATACTAAGTTTACAAGGTTAAAAAAAAATTATTGCTGTGTTGCTGGTTGTGTAAGGAAAGCAAAAAGAGAAGAAAAAAGGGGGAAAAAGGCTTTGCAAGGTTTTTACTGATCTTGGAAGGTAGCCCGTCTGAAGGCGGTCTTAGGAAAACTCGGAAAAAATTGAAAATATTGACGGTGATTTGGATGTGGATACTTGCGATATAGAGTATCATACCAACATTAGGTTTGATGAGGCGATAAATAAAGCGGTGAATATGTCAGATTCAATGCTGGAATCGGAGATTTGTGTTACCTCAAAAGGAAGTCCAGCATCACTGGCAAAATTGTTATCTCCTACTACTTCGATTGCTTCAAATATTACACCATCACGGATACGCGTTAAGCCTGCTCAACACAATATCATTCAGCCTTATAATAGTATTATAAATGAAACAGGAGAGTTTATTGGATCCATTTCTTAAATAGATCCCAAATCTCACAAATCTCACAGGCCGCCCACGCCAAGAAGTTAAAAAAAAGTGTACAGGACAAACATTTTTTTTACCGCCTGCAGATATCCGTTACGATGGAGTCGGCCATTTTCCGCATTTTTTATCACGCGCTGGTAAAAAACCTATGTCTTTCTAACCTCAAGGACTGTTTTTACGACTTTCACCACAAATAACTTGAACAAACGCTGTTTTTCTCATGTATATGTTTTTCAAAACTTTTTAATCAACTTAAAAAAAATTAAATCTAAAACTATTGTTGTAAATTGTTCCTTTTTTTTGAACAAAATATTTTTTCGCAATGTAAAAAAGAGAAATTGCTTTGAAAATTGTTGGCTTCATACCCCAAGACCGCATAGAGGCGGTCAAGGTTTCCGGCGCTATAGCTCCTGATCTAACCAAAAAAAAATTTTTTTTTTTTATATTTTGTACCTTTAGAAAAAGCTAAAACGCAATATAATTTTTTATATAAAAAAAAAATTGGGCACTAGAGGGTTAATATGTGCTTGTATATGTAATTCATTGCGTTTGAATGTGTTTGTATTCGTATGGTTGAGGCGCAAGCGGAAAGTGTGTGTTTGACATACGGTTTACGTAGTTTATTTCGCCGTTTATACGTGCATGGTATTTGTGAATAACACTATTGTAAACACTACTGTACTCGTAAATAACAAAAATTGCCGAATAAATCGAATAAAATTCGAAAAATAACTAACATAACATACAGGCATGTTCGGAAAAACGCGCGATCTGAAACCGCAAAGCGTTCTGAAAAACGCTTAACGCAATTTTAGGCGTTCTAAGGATCACTCGTTTTACTTGCGTTTCGGAGTTTTTTCCGACAACATTTTTTCAAACAAAAATTTTTATAACATTTTAATTTTCCTGACGATGCTAACAAACTGTTAGCGAAATATCGAAACAGATATAACAAATACGTTACTTTTTTATGAAAAAAAAACAAAAGATCTTAAGTTGAATAAAATTGAATACAATATGTGTTTTATATGTGTGTAGTAGTCATTTATAACGAAAAAAAATTTTGACAACAAATAGAGACGTTTTTTAATTTGTTTTGTTTTTTAATTGAAAATGTGTGAAATTATTTCAGTTTTTTATTTAAATAAAGAGAAAGCATATTAAATTTTAATTGTGAATAATTTTATTGCCTTTTACAAGTTCAGTTTTAGCAAGTTCAATCAGTTTACTTCATGCGCAGTTTACAACATGCGAGTTGAAGTAGCCAATTTTAAGCGATATGCGTTTTCCAGAACACCTATTTAGCGATTTTAAATCTCAAAGTCATATTTCTTGCGTGATATGTTTCTTAGAACACCTATTGGGCGTTTTCAAATCGAAAACGTTAAATTTAAGCGATTTCCGTTTCTCAGAACATGCCTGATAGTTATTTTTCTCATAAATGTAAAAAGTTTTTCCAGCTAGCTTCCAATCTAAAGCCTTCTTTAGCGGGTAAATCAAGGTTTTTTCTTGTTTCTAAGAAGTGAACTTTTAATAAAAGTGCCTTAAAATTTCTTAAATACTAAACTATTGTTTAAGGAATTTAGTTCTCTTCCATGCTCTTTAATGAAGTAACGTCTTGACAAAAAGGAGATTTGAAAAGAAAATTCCTAGAAAAATATTATTTCACACTGTTTCTAGCAAACATAATGGAAGAAGATACCTACGTGACATAAAATATACAGGCCTGTTCTGAAAACAGCGTTCTTTCAAATCACTAACCGTTTTGAAAGCACGCAGACAATTTGAACCTGTTCTGCATATCACATGATTTTACGGTTTTCGATGTGCTTTTAATTTTTCGAAAGCACGAGGAAACAGCTGTTTAATTACCTTTTTGCTTTATTTATTTATTGTTTTATATTCTTAACTACAATAAAAAGTGAATTTTAACTAAAAAAATAATAATAAATCAGCTGACTAAACAGAAAATGTAAATCACGACCATTGGTAAACAAAGCGAAAAAATTTCTCACAAAACAAGCAGTGTCTATAATTTTATTAATATTTATCAGCCCTGTTCTGAAAACGGCGTGTTTTCAAATCACGAACCATTTTGAAAGCACGAAGACAATTTGAAGCTGTTCTGCAAATCACGTGATGAAGGTTTTCGACGTGCTTTTAATTTTTCGAAAGCACGAGAAAACTGCTGTTTATTTACATTTTTGCTTCGTTTGTTTATAGTTTTATATTCTTAACTATAATAAGAAGTGAAAATTAAGTAAAAAAGTAAACCAGCTGACTGCTAAAGAGAAAATGTAAATCACGACAATTTCTCACAAAACAAGCAGTGTCGGTAATTTTATTAATATTTATGTTTCTGTGTGAATAAAACTAAATTTTATTACAAAAATGAACAAACAACACAGCATTTTAAAAACATAAATATAGTTTCATTAAAAATGTAATGAAAACACAGAGAAAATAGCCAAGTGATATCAAAAAGCCAGCCATTTGGCTGATCGGTTTAAAAACACGTGATTTCAATATTTTCTGTGTTGAGAATATCTTTTGCGTGATTTGAAATCGCTTTGACAAAAAGTGATTTGCAGAACAGCCCTGATAGACTCTCATTTTACAGGGTGACTCAAAACTATCTTTATGGTTTGAATGTTCAATAACTTTTTTAGTTTATCTATGTTTTCTATTGTTATTTCATTATTCTGCGAAGAAGATTTAGAGAATTTAACATGAAACACTACACAACAGAACAGCGATCAAAACTTATGATCTTGCTTTGCCTTAACTCATGTAGGGTGTTCGCAATTCGTTGGCTACTAAAACAAAACGCGTTTGGGCATCAGTCATGCTGCTCTTTCTTTCTTGAGGTTTGTTATTGTTGCTGCGGTTGTTATTTTCTGGTGTTATTTTATGTGTCGTAAATACTTTTGTTGTTGTTGCTTCTGCTGTTGTGTTTCCCTTAATTAATAACTTTTTGCAACAAACAAAAAAAAAACTGCTAAAAATCGCAAAACGATCGATCGATCGTCGATACATTCAGATGAGGATAAAAGAAGAAAAAAAAATTGCAGAAACAAAATACTAATGCGTTGTTCACAAAATGAATTTTTTTTTGTTGTTGCAAAACGCTGTTATGTTTCCTCTTTTTTTTAATTTTTTACAATTTTATATTTAAAATTTTTTTACCTTCCTTAAACCACCTGAGTTTTGCTTTTAATTTTATTTTTTACGTTTTTTACAACAAAACTTTCGAGATGATAAAACTCTTGGGCTGCAGTTAAAAACTTGACAGAAAAAACATTTTTTTTCTTTGTGCAACATAAATAAAGCTTAATGTTTTATTAACTGTTCCCTTTGTTGCTTTCATCACATGGATCTGTCATCTGAAAGTGTAAAGGGCTGGCGGAAAAAAATATAAAATGTATGTATTTGCAGATGGGAAAGATTCATTTAAATTTGAAACTTTGATTCTAGCAACGAAAAAAAGAGAGATTTTTACTATTTTGTTTTACTCACGGCGGTACGTGTGAAACTTTGTGCACTTGATGAACATTTGGTTTTTGCGAACGAGGAAGGAAAATTGCGTAACCGCACCACTAGTGTTAAAGATTGTCAGGTTTGGCGATTCCTCGCCAAAGATTTGGCGACATGGCGATTTGTAAAGTAGTTGGCGATTTTGTTGGCCATTTTTGATAAGCCATAATTTTGTTTTGAGAACCGTTAAAATAAATATGAATATATAAATTTTTTTATGATGATCAAAATTATTCTTTTAGGAATTGTAATTACATTTTTAACAATTTAAATAATAGACAAATACGTTATTGTCAGGAACTGAAAAAAAATTTTTTGGCGATTTTTGACAGCATTGGATTTCTTTCTTTCGGGACAATGAAAAGAAAAAGTGTACGTCAATAAGTCAGGAACAATTCAATATCTAAAGGATGAGATAATTAGGTACATTAACGACATTGAACTTCAGCTAAGTCTCAGAGTCATTGAAATTATGAAGTATTGAATAGAGGAATGCCACTGAAGCCGTGGGAGGCAAGCGTTTGCCCCAATATTTTGCTTCACACAGAATTGCTTTCATCATAATAAAAAATAAAATAAAAAGTATATATAAACAGCTTGTTCTCTATGTTTCTCAGCTGTCGGCATTTCATAGCAGCTACCGTAATCATCAGTTGAAAATTTTTGAAAATATTATCAAACACTCAACTTTATATCCCAACAGTCCAAATAAATGATTGAGAATTCATTAAGAAAAATGTTTTAGTAATACCTGTCAAAATAGAAAAAATAAAGAATCCTCAAATGCCCCCATTTCCCCGGAAACAATATGGCAACTTCAGTTGCCACACTAACAGCCAATTCGCCGATGTCGACAAGATAAGTTCATTCGCACTCTAGGCGAAAGAAAATTGATTTGGGGTTTTTCAAACTTTATTCTATGCGAACGATGTGTCAAAATTTAATTAAAATATATAAGTTCATGCGAACAAACAATAGTGACATAGACGAATCAAAATTTTTTCGAATGTAAGTGATAAGCTTTCTTTCGCATACATTTTCATTCGATATCGTCTAACATGCTGTAAATCGAATCGACGCGCACCGAATATGAAAAACCGGTTCCGATGCGTTTAGCGAAGCGGGTACAACTTTTTTTTTTTTTTGGAAATTCCCAAAGTTGTCTTCAGCAAACGTTGAAATTCTCCGACACTTGACAATACACTTGACTAGGTCAGGTTAGGTTAGGTTGTACAGGCCGCCAGTTTCATGAAACCAGCCCACTTGGGTCCTTTTGGTCCCGTTGTGTTGCCTGAGGGAGAAGTGCAGTCCACGAGACTTACACTTCCCCCGACGGTTCAGATTCAAACCAACCCGAAAGCCGGATAAAGGATCCAGTCCGTTCACTTGGCATTCCGATATATCTGCTAACCCGTGCAGCATCGGTCCGCCTAAATACAGCGCTCTCATAGAACTGAGAGCCGGGCATCGACAGAGGAAATGCTCAACACTTTCCTCCTCGTCCTCATCCCCGCAACTTCTGCAGAAGTCATTAAATGGAAGATTTAACCTCCTAGCATGCGTCCCTATGAGACAATGTCCTGTCAGAACTGCCACCAAGGTACGCAACCTTTGACGGGGAAAACCCTTTAAGACCGCAGTTCTACTACGATCATACGCAGGCTATGTCAGCCTTGCTACTCGGCAGGTGACCTCACCAGACCATCTGTCCTGCTCAGTCCCTACAAGTTGACGCTGCACTTGGTTTTTACAGCTGTTAAGCTCCGGCTTTCGCCAGCTCATCCGCCACATTACGTCCTCTTGGCGACCCATTTGGTTCGCCGTCGAGGCCGTCCTTGATGAGATCACGTCAAATCTCTTGTCGGGCATTAGAGCTGGTGCACAGTAATCAATATACTCCGGGAGGTCCGTTATTCTTTCTATTATCGAAGCGTGACTTTCTGTCGCTTCTTTCCACATCTCACTGGCTTTTAGCCTAATTGCCGAGCACATGGCCACTTCCTTCGCCATGAGATCAGCTGGCAGCCAATGCATCATCGTAATTAGTGCTTTAGTTGGCGTAGTACAAGAAGCACCAGTTACCATCAAAGCAGATGATGAATCTGCAATAGGTGGTTTTCTCTAAAGCCGTCCACCAAACAACCGCCCCATACATTAATATGGGCTTTATTACAATGTTAAATAGCCAGCAAGAATTCCAAGGATTTATACCCCAGGTCTTCCCAATGGCCTTACGACACAGGTACAAGGCAACAGCCGCCTTGTCCGCTCTAAATTGGGCATTCTTCTTCCAAGACACTTTTGAATCAAGATAGATTCCCAGGTATTTGGCGCTATCTGCCAAACTAAGCTCAACGCCCTTTAGGGTTGGTAGATCAAAAGGAGGAGTCTTGTATTTTCGGGTGAAAAGTACAAGCTCCGTTTTTTGTGGATTCACACTGAGACCACTATGGGTGCTCCACCCATCTATGATCCTCAGTGCGGAATTCAAACACTCTGAGAGGGTGTCCGGATATTTATCCGACACCGCCACAGCAATATCATCGGCATATGCCACAGTCTTGAAACGCATGGAGTCTAACTCCACCAGTAATGAGTTTAGGGCAAGATTCCATAGGAAGGGAGATAAAACTCCCCCCTGCGGAGTACCCCTGTTTACCACACTAAACAGTGTATTGAAGTTTCAGGAGATTATATTGAAAAATAAAAATATTTTTGAAAAACTAACTATTCTCTTTCATTGATAGGCTAAGAAGTTTTCGAACCACCCTCGTATTGACGTCGCCGACTTCCGTTGCATTATTTTCAGTTTTTGTCTCTCCCGTAACGGGAAATCGTACCGCACTGCAAACATTTACAGTATTCAAAGGGTTGTCATAAAGTCATAAGTCTTAAAATATTAGAATGGAAAAATATGACTAATGTGAGCATTCTGACCTAAATTATTTTAAATTTGAGTCAGCTGAGATGTTTACGGTTTAGCTACGGTAAACTCCGTTTAAGAAGTTTTATTACGAGTACTTTCTGACTTTTTTGTTCGAAGCATAATATAAAATATTATGGCATTAAGCATGATATCATAAGGTTTAAATTCCCTCATTGTGTTCAGACCCTGTGGACTCTACTGTGGCTGCCACTTTTGCTGGCAAATGTTTGAAACGTCTGATTGTTTTTTTTTTTTTTCTTTTTTTTTGTATTTTGTCGTTTCGTTTGTAATTTTTGTTCTTTTAGAAGAGGATCATAAAAATAAATGGTATTGAGGCGAATTTTACTCATTTGTTGCAACATTGTTGGCATAATTGTGTTTTTGCTAGTTAAGTTGCTGTTTGTGCTGCAACATCATCTATATGGTAAAACGCAACAGCAGCAGTCGCCGCAACAGCACCAAAAATGAAAAACAAACAAAAAAAAAAAACAAAAATATGTATATGAAAATAAAACAAAAAACAAAAAATCACTTAACTTTCAGTTTATTTTATTATGATTATTTGCTGTTGTTTCTGTTCATTTTTCAATAATATGCAATTTTATGTTTGTCTTAGTTAGTTTGTTGCATAATGAAATGAAACGTTTGTGTGCAGGAATTTAGTATAACAGAATGAGCCGGTATTTGTGTTTAAATAACATTTAGTATCCTTTAACACATGCCTACCTGCCTGCCTGCCTGCCTGCCAGCAGGCGTGTGTGAGTGTATATGCAAGTGTATTTGTGTGAGCCCCATGTTTTCACATTATTAAATAGTCCATTTGCTGGTCATTATGACAATGTAGTAGTCAATAACTTTGCCATAAAAATTAATTATGAAATAAGAAGAAATCCACACACTGAAAGCGACATCCATTCTTTAAATTGTTTTAAGCTGATTGTGGACTTTACAACAATCAGCAAAACAAACATTCGAGTATAATTTGTTCCCTCTGCTGCGGCTTAAAATGCTTTTACTTTAGCCACAAATGCCAGAGAGAGAGAGAGAGAGAGGGAGAGAGTCGACAAATGCATTAAGTTGAGTTGTTAAACATTAGTTCACGGATGAGATGATAATAATATTGGGCTTTTTATTTGGCCCGCAAGACTTCTTATTAGAAATATTGACAAAGATATTTCCAGTGAATGTAATGAAACCTGAGTGGAAAATGTTGATGAGCTGCAGGTTTTTCATTTGCTAAATTATTTGATAAGACGGCACAGACCAACCACAGTGGTTACGCTTCTTTTTTTTCTCTTCTTTTATGTTGCTGGTTTTTCATATTTGTTTCATTTTTTTTTTTTCTTTTTCAAGTAGCAGTTAAGAGTATTAAAAAGGTTTTTAGCTTTTGAAAGGCTTGAATTTTAAGCCACATTGTGGGTAAAAAACCTACAATGCGAAACCATCATAGATATATAGGGTGTTTTTTTAAGCCCGATAGAACTTGAAATTGTAAAAAATAACACAAAAAATTAAATTGTAATCAAAATTTTTTTTTATTCGAAAGATCAATACGTGACATTAACATTTGAAAATGATTTCGGGCATATGGGCACCGCGGCTGTTCTTGACGAAGCGCATTCTGGACGTCCAATTTTGGGCCACTTTTTCGAGCACTGCTGGCCGTATGTCACGAACAACACGAACAATGCTAGCCTCCAAGGCGTCAATTGTTGCTGGTTTATCAGCATAAACCAGTGACTTCACGTAGCCCCACAGGAAATAATCGAGAGGTGTCAAATCGCACGACTTTGGAGGCCAATTGACAGGTCCATTTATCGAAATCAACTTATCGCCAAATTTTGATTTCAGTAAGTCGATGGTTGCGTTCGCCGTATGGCACGTAGCGCCATCCTGTTGAAACCACATCTCCTCCGGATCAATGTCATCCATATTTTCAAACAAAAAATCATTGATCATGGTGCGGTAACGATCTCCATTAACCGTAACGCGAGCTCCGGCCTCATTTTTGAAGAAATAAGGTCCGATGATGCCACCAGCATGAAAACCGCACCAAACAGTGCATTTTTCTGGATGTAATGGAGTCTGTAGGGTCTCTTGTGGATTGGTCTCACTCCATATGCGGCAATTTTGCTTATTAACAAACCCGTTAAGCCAAAAATGCACCTCATCGCTGAACACAATTTTGCGATAAAACAACGGGTCAGTTGCCAACTGCTAAATTTGGATAATTTCGTAGCGTTGTTCAAGCGTGAGTCTATTCATGATGATTTGTCAGAGTATACTGAAACAAATAAAAAAAATGTTTCATCAAAATTTAATTTTTTGTGTTACTTTTTATAATTTAAAGTTCTATCTAGCTTAAAAAAACACCCTATATATTGTTTGCAAATGGTACAAATGTAACTAATTGACTACAAAAAAAATGAATTCCAGCAATAAAATATCAATCAAATATATACAAGGTGTCCCAAAACGCAACATCAAGCGGAAACAGGGTGGCAACATTGATTGTAACTGATGTATATTTGGAATATTTTATATTTGGTATTAAGTTTCACTACGTATACAATAATTTACAACTCTTATAATAAGTATATACATATAATCATGAATCAAAAATAATAGATTACGCTTTGCGCAGGTCCGTTATGTTGTTTACATCAGTCAGCCGTTGAGTGTGACGTAGAGCGTGAAAACACACAAATATTATTGTGGAGTGAAGAAGCAACAAAATGATTAAAAATTAAATAACTTTGCGAATCAAAATGAGATGCGATATAAAAAATTGCCAGAATAATAAAAAAAAGACAAATTAAGTTATTTTACTTTTCAACAGATTATTTACGAATTTGATGCAGCATCTGCTTTGCTTAATGGTAATATAGTAAAAATTGTAAAATATACAGAATTCAACATTAATTTTTTAATTAGTTTTGAAGAAAGTGAAACTTAAGTGCATTCTAAAGAAAGTGAAGATCTCATTGCAAAGTCGAGTTATGAACAGGACAAAGAAAACATTCCAAACTGTGGTAATAACAATGAAATCTATGACTTAAGAAATTAAATGTACGTATATGTACATGTGAGATTAAGCTAAATAAAATTATAAATTGATACAATTTAGTTTTTATTCGCTATTCTAGCCTCTAACGTTTGTACCAATAAAAAATTATAAATAGCTTGCTTTCTATGTTTTCCAGCTATCTATATGTCGACATTTCATAGGAACTACCCTGATAATCAGTAGACTTTGGAAATTTTTGAAAGATATTCTCAAACATTCAACTTTATATCCCAACAATCTAAATAAATTGCTGAGAATTTAAAAAGAAAAATGCTCTAATAATACCTGTCAAAACACAAAAAACAAGCTTTCTCATTTATACACGTCTCTAACATTTCTTTACACCTTTCAAACAAATGAACAACCGTTGGTTGCTACGATTTGTTTTTTGAAAGTATCGAAAAGCAGAGAATAAAAATTCAAACAATTTAGTTTTTTCTTTATTGGTATTATAAATTGATTATTATTGCTTTATTTCGACCCTTTGTTTCTTAATATTATATAATTTCTTGAGCTTAAGATCTCTTAATAAATATTAGTAAATATTATTTGGCCTAAAGGAGCTGTCCGAAGGAGAGCGAAATATTGCCAGATAATAAAATAATAAAAACAAGAAATTGTATAATATTACAAAATTGTATAATATTATAAACATTTATTTTATTAGCAAGCAATATCATACACATATGTATATATACGGTAAGTCTCTTATATATAACACGTTTACCCTTAATAGAAATCAAACTTGTATATTTATGTGTCACTATCTGCCAACACAATAAGTATTAACAATTAATTTAACAAAAGAAAGTAAATTTATGAATTTGCCTTCTATTTATTTGAAAATAGTATTAGTTACTTGAGTCCCTTAATACAAATCGCAAGCAATTGGCTGATGTAAACAAATAACAATAGACCCCCGTGACGTCATGCGCAGTATAAAATTATTTTGTCAAGTTTTCGGCGTCATCTTAGTTATTTGTTTCACTACTTATATTGCCATTATGTAGGTAAATGATTAAAAAGAAAATATAGAATAAAATGGCAGTCTTGCGTTAAACCTATTTAGCGTACGTATTTCTTTTACACAAAACACTTCAGTAACCATCATCAGAAAAAAATCTAAAAAAACACAAAAACATTTGAACTAAGTAAATTGTTTTTTTACAGATTTTTTAAATGATTTTTCTCAGGAAGGTTACAGTCAATCTTGTCACCCTGTTTCGGCTTGACGTTGAGTTCTAAGACACCCTGCATACAGCTTGTTTTTTATGTTTCCTAGTTGTCTAAATGCCTACTTTTCACAGAAGCCAGCCTAATGATCAGTATATTTGGACAGTTTTGAAAATTATTTTCCACCTGATATTTAATTATTTGATCTTGTGTAAGTAATTATTTCTTATTTTTGCAGCTAAAGATCGTTTTGGATTTTATATAAAAATTCAAGAAAAAAATAAATAAATACTGTTGAATTTTTTATATAAAATCAAAATGATCTTTAGCTGCAAAAATAAGAAATAATTACTATTTTCCAACATTCAACTATATATTCCATTACCTTAAACAAAACAATGAGAATTTAAACAAGTAAGAGTGTGGTATATTCGGCTGGGCCGAATCTAAAATACCCTTCACGATAGTCTTGTATATGTATAGTAAATATAAAAATTTGAACTAAGTATGCTCAGTTATATATCAACCGATATCGGAATTTTCTATTTTCTTCTATAATTGCTTTTCAGCAAAAAAGAAACATAAAAATGTTAATGGAAAAATCGGTTCAGGCTATATCTCGGGTAGATATGGACCGATATCGGAAGTTTTCATTTTCCACATTTATATAACCTTATTTCATTACCAAAACTGATTTTGAGCAAAAAAAAGTTGTTTAAGTTCACTTACGCGAGATTTTCATGAAAAACCCGTTCTAAGCTATATCTGGGGAATATATGGACCGATATCGGAAATTTTCATTTTCCATATTTATAGAACCTTATTTCATTACCAGAACTGCTTCTAAGCAAAAAAAAGTTGTTTAAGTTCGCTTACGCGGCATTTTCATGAAAAACCCGGTTCAGGGTATATCTGGGGTATATATGGACCGATGTCGGAAATTTTCATTTTCCATATTTTTATAACCTAATTTTATTACCAGAACTACTTTTAAGCAAAAAAAGTTGTTTAGCTTCGCCTATGCGACATTTTCATTAAAAATCCGATTTGGGCTATATCTCGGGTATATATGGACCGATATCTGAAAAAAGTCACCATGCTTAATAAGTGTGTAAAGTTTGAAGCAAAACAAACAACTTTTGTTTCCAAAAATTTTCATACAAAATTGCAAAAAAATGCCTTTTTTAGGAATTTTGAATATATCTCAGCTATACGTGGTAGTTCCACGTATAGCTGAATTTCAATAGCAAACCCATGAATCGATGGGGTAAAAGAATGGTGAAAGAAAAAAGTTTCTAACTCTAATGGTTTTCTCAGAAACGGTATTTCAACAGCGGACAGACGGACAGACGGACATCGCTTAATCGACTTTTCCATTAATTCTGATTCAGAATATATATACTTTACAAGGTCGCAAATTAAAACTGTAGAAATTACAAACGGAATCACAAACTTATATATACCCTTTACATTTTTGTGAAGGGTATAAAAAGCAAAATGTTCTGAAAACATCTTTCAAGCACAAAAAACGAATATATATACTATATATGTTTCTTTTTCTTTAATAAAATCATACGCCTGAAGAAGTCTACAACCCACATCGACGAAACGTTAAGTAAATATATTAAATAATTGTTTTTTATTCAGTCGTAAAGCAGCTCTGGGCTGGGGAACAGCTCTCGCGTCATCGTAATTATTTCTTAAGTGCGGTCAGGCTTGTTGTTGTTGTTTGGCCTTCGAGAGTTTTGCGTCTCACTCTCATTGGTTAACTGTCTACCTCAACTAACTGTATTAGTTTACAGTTTTTGTGAGGTAATTCGTTGTTAACCACGCGGCAACTTCCTATGCGAAGGCATAAGTCGGTACAGTTAGTCACAGCGCCGCAAAAAAAAAAAATACTGTTAATACCATCGTGGGCATAAGGTCTACGTTACTCCGCCCATGCTGTGCATCCTATACTTTGCAAATTTATTTGCAATTGTATAGTTTTTATTTACGTAAACTCTGATCATATTAGCCCGTCAACAGTATCAAATAAATTTACACAAAACACAAATTTTATTTTTCTTTACAATTTTGAAATAAAACAAACAACCGTTGCTTGCTATTATAAAAATTTTCTTTTCGGTTGGAGAGTGGAAATGCCTAACGCATCGTCAGGTACGTTGTCGGCTTACACCCACTAAAACCCTTCCCTTTTGTTTGAGCCTTGTTTCCAACCCGGTACTGCTTTCGCATTGCTTCAGGATGGGGCTCCTTCTTTGTTCCTACCGGATTGCACGTGCCATGATCCCAAGAGACAAGAAACAAGACGAGGGATGTCTTGTTTCTTGTCTCGTAGGATGTTTTCAATATATGCCGCTATTTGACTCCATTTGCTCTCACTTTCCATCATAACTTCTACCACGTTTTCCGTTATTTCACCAATATTCTCTTCTAAGTCATATTTTTTCTGCCTCCACCTATCACATCTGAAGAAGGTGTGTACCGCATCGTCCACGCAGTCATCCCCATAAAGGCACATCGTTGTATCTGTCTTCCCCATTCTATGGAGGTATTCCAGAAAATACCCATGTCCAGAAAGCATTTGTGTTATATAGTAATCTATCTCACCATGCTTTCTGTTTCTCCACTTGTCTATCTCGACGATCAATCTCGCTGTCCATCGGCCACGTGATTCGTTGTTCCCTCTTTCTTGCCACTTCCGTGCAGAAGTTGAAAGAGAAGCCAAGAGTATTAAAAGACTCTCATTTATTTAGAAATAATCAAAAGCAAACACTAAAAAGGCGAAACTGAATTCCCGGCTGTTCGACGAGTTTCGCTTTCGTTATACAAGAAAACGTTTAAGTGAAAAAATTCTTAGACGCTCAATTGATTTGTTTCTTTGTTTATTTTTTAATTTCCACAAATGTACAAATTTATTTGTTTTTATAAAATAAAATATTGGCAGATGATTACTATTGATATGGTAGACAAAATTTATTTATTACACAACTTATCCAAAACAACAGGCTTTAATTTGGTTTTTCTTACTTTAAGTTTTTTTTTTTCTCCTTTTTTTTTAACAAATTCCCACATGAAATCAATTTCTTATTATCGCTTTTAAAAGTGTTTATGTTATAAGCATGAATGGGTTTTCGTATCATGCATGCATGTTCATTTTCGTTTCGTTTCGTTTATTTTATTTTTTTTGCTCTAATGTTTTCAGCGTTTTAGTCAGTTAAAGACCAGCATTATAATTGATGTTTTTTCTGTATCTTTTCTATGTCTTTAGAAAAACGTTTTCATGCAAAAGCAAACAAAAAAAAAGAAACACGCGGAAAATATCAACAATTTTATTGGTTTCATAATAGCAATTAAAAGATTTTCGAATACAAATTTATAAATTTTCGTTGCCCCCCTCAGAAAACCAGTTATTTGGCTAAAGGAAAATATATTTTAGACATCAAAAGGCGTCTACACTAATAAGTCTTATTTATTAGTTATTGGATTAATGATATATTTTGAAATATCTGCTGTGTTTATCATAATTGAAAAATGTTGCACAAATATCACAAATTAACAGAAATGTAGTGAGAAGAAAAATATACTTTAAATGCTTTTCGTTAATTGCAGCTAATTTTGAGGCAGACTTTTTTTTTTGTTTGACAAAATGAATTTGATACGAGATGACTGAATGAATGATTTTAAATCTAGAAAAAAGGAAATTAAAAATGGTTGCGGCCAAACAGTGTCAGGTGCAATGAATTGTTAGACCTGAAGCGAGAACTTCTATGAGACAGCAAATCTAAAATCATCTCATACTTCGAGAAAATGTAGTAAGAAGCTAAAAATATACGGCGCTATTCATAAAAAATATTGTATGTTTATTAAACACTTATTAGACAAATCTTCCATGGACATTTGTCAAATAACAGTTTAATAAACTTACAATATTTTTTATGAATAAGGGCAATAGAATCGTAAAAAAACTACTGATATTTTTATTCAGACAAGAGAATTGTATAATAAAGTGTGGTCCAAACATAACACATGATGTTAATTAACGTTTTTTGCCCAACTTCATTCGACTTCCTTTGTTCCAAGGGTTTGACAAATTCAATCATGGAAGTTAGAGTTAGAAGAGAGTGGCAACTCCGCAGATCTCCCCAGGTTAAAAATAAGCTACGGGAATAACAACTCAATTAAGGAATATGCTTGAAATCTAGAGAATGAGTTTTCCAAATGTCATCAAGCATCCCCCCGGGGAATAGGTTTTGCTTTGCCGTATTCCTAACTTGGGCATTCTGTTTGGCGGGTATAGAGGGGAAGGGGTCCCTCGTTTGTTATAGCAAATAAAACTCTAGGAAGCCGCATGACTTATGTTGTTTTGCTGTCCGGAACCCTTACCAAGGGTATAAATTGGCAGAACGGGGATCAGCATGGCCCCCGGGTAGTTCGGCTTGCGGTTCGACCCGGGCTGATCATGGCTACCTTAGCTGTAACGTTCTGGCTGTGGTTGAAACCTAAAACGCAGGAAGGGAGTGTTAGTATCCCTGATAATTGTTTGGTGTGTGGCTTTTTTCGGGGACTAACAATCTCCCGAGGATCTGTTGTCTATACAACAGATACCTGTACTGTAAGGAACCAGTGGTGATGGTTGACGGGTGAGTTGGTTTAAGGGCAGATGCCGATAGTGAGCTTCGGCTTACCAACTCATTAAGCTTTGTCTTCCATTGATTACTGGGAAATTGCATACAGTTGGGATTAGAAGGCCCGAACTCCTCAACAAGAAGTTGCTCATATGGTTATATGGCATAAATTGACACCTGTGTGAGTCTAGTCAGCCACACGGAGGCGCTGGTGAATCGTGAATAATTCACTCCGTGGAACTTGCCCATCATCAGATAAGGCCGCAAAGCAGGTGCTGATGTAAATCTTTTTCACAATTGCTCATCTGCTCTACTGCACGACGTAATGTTGTCCAGCACGGTCTTGGAGGTCATCGGCATAGATCGTTCATCAGACGTGCTTTATATTCTTGCAGATGTTCGGACTCAGGAGCTGGTAGGGGTATCATTATCCACTATCAGATTAGACCGTAAAGGCAGGTGCTGATGTAAGTCATTTTCACAGTTGTCATCAAGCATCACATTGGGGGCTAGCAGTTCCTCGAACCGTTTGGGGTGTCAAACTGCAGCAGCTCTTTTTAGGGTAGCTGCAATAGTCTGAGAGTCTAGTATTTTCTGGTACCACGGGAGCCCTGGGAATATTGTTCTCGCCCGGCTATGGTGAGGTCCTTCGAGAGCAACGTGATGGTTGTGGTTTAATACTCAAATGCAGAGAGAGTTTTCGCAGTCGGTGTGGAGTTGCACTGTTAAAGGATGCCGGTAGGGATGACTTTAAAATAAAAATCGTCGCCACAAGTCATCATGGCGGTGTTTAAATAACGGTAAACTCCATGAGGGTGGGCAGCGATATAGGGCACAACATCAGCCCAAATGTTGGAGAAATGTCGCGAGCGATTGGCTGCAGCAAGTGGTTTAAAACCCCCGTTTTTTGTATGACACCAATTGGAACTAGATCGTTTTTCTTCGGGCCCCTTCTTTTTTGATTTTGTGAAGCAGGAGTGGTTCAAGACACCCTAAGCTGGCATGAACTTTTTATTCAATGACATACCGAGCCAATGGTAGGACTGCTGGCAAGGATAAAAAATGGCGAGCATGCGCCATTCAGCAAGAGATCGAAAATGGTACTCACGCATAATGATTTGTCATGCGAGACATGGGGACGTCCGTGCGAACGTTTTGCCACCTTGTTAGCGAATCAACGTGGAGTTGGGCCATCAAGGCAGGAATCCACGTTAAACATCTGCTGATTCTGTGATCAAGCGTTGTCATGATGGAAAATTATGGCCGCGTGTCTAGTCGAATATTCTGCTCATTTTTCGTTGATTCACTTTATGTGACTGCTTTGGGCTGCTTTTTGCAATATCTGAAAAAGCAAGATCTATGCAAAGAAACTAGAAGTGCTGGAGCAACTAAACAAAATAATCGTAATATCGTAAATCGTAAAATTAATAAAATAGCGCGTGTAATGTAATGAAAAATATCTCAATATAAGATCCATCCAATTTTTATCAAAATTTATACAAAAACAAAGTACTATACCTTCTTGGCGGACACTCTGTGTTTTAAGTAAAATAATTTCTGGGAAAGTAGTACCAGCCGTAGGAATTATTTACTGCAGATTTTCAAAGAAATTGGCAACCACTTTTTTTTTTTGCAAAAAAAAAATTCCAGTTTTCATTTCACATATCTAAACAAACATTTTTATTGAAATTTTGCAAAATACTCAGCTAGTTTAAAAAATTATTAGCGATAATTTTTTATATGGTAATAATTTTTTTGCGATAACAATTTCCGTAGCAGCAGAAGCAAGATTTTTGAGCCCGTATATCAAATAAAGCTGGTAAAGCGATATTTTATATTGCTTTCAGGGGTTTTTTTTTAATTTCCCCCACTAGAAATCTAGAATCTATTGCTTAAAGCAATTTTTATTCCTGCACAAAGTGCATTTAGTTTATCAAATGGCTGCGCTTTAAGCTGGACAACTGCAGCTTTATTTTTGCATTCTTTGTTCACAAGACGATATTAAAAAGTCAATGTTTTCTTGATTTTTAATTTTATGATAATCTCTGAAACTCTATGCAAGAACTTTTTAATAAAAATTTTATTAGCAGATAGATACTTTTGTTTCCTAAACTATTTGATACTTTACTTTCTCACATACAAAACAGAAAGAAAACATTTACAGTGCTGTTGTTGCATACCTAATGATGGGTTTTAAAGTTAATTTTTTTCCTTAAATTAAAAATAAATGTATGTTTAAGCCCCTTTAAATATCTAACAAAGTCACTAAGCCCTTACATCCTTGATGTCATAAAATGGCAGCCAACAAACAGCTATTAAAATTTTATCCATAAGAAATTTGTACCAGAAGCAGTATAAATAAAACCTTTAACTCAAATTCATTAGTTTGTTACATTAAGCTGGCAAAAAAGAAAAAGACAAAGAAAAAGGAAAAACTACATCAACATTTTTATTTGTTTCACTTTAGTTAAACAGCCCTGTAATTAGTTTTCATTTTTATGTAAAGTAGCAAATATATTTTATTGATATTTTAGCATAAATACAATAAAATTATGCAACAACTAGTAAAACTTTAACTGCTTGCAGGAATGGCATCATGAGTGGCAAACACTTGATATATGTACATTTGCTCCCTGTGATCGAACGAGAAAAATGTTCATGAAGTGCTAATTACCCCCTGTTGGTAGCTTTAAAGCAGAAATAAGAAATTAAGTTTCATTTTGAAAAAACAGAAAAACGATTTTGTTTATAATATTTTTCTGTTTTTTAATTGAATAAAGGAAAACTGTGCACTATTTGTTGAAAACATGTTATCCAGGTTTAAAAAATGCAAAATAAAAGGACCCTTATATATGACCGGAAATTTTAAAAATTGTCTCTTGCAATTGCAAAAATACTCAAACAGCTGATAGAAACAGTACTGTTGGTTACTGCAACCAAATTGTTTCAGAAAGTGCCACATGTGAATAATAATCATTTCTATACTTGAAAAAAAAAAAAACACGTGGTTACTACAACCAAATTGTTTCAGAAAGTTGCCACATATTTTTTTTTTTTTAACTTCATTATTTTATTTATTGAATCTACATAAAAAATGTAATGACTATAAGTATTCAAATCTTAATACTAAAAAAAAATGTGATTAAAGTCCTGCCAGTGCTCGACAAAAAATTTTTTATATGCGAATATTATTTCAGAATTCAGTCATCTGTTTAGGGCTCTAATGGTAGCCAAAGTATCCCTCCTTCTCAGACGGGTATGACCACCAAAGTTAAGAATATTAACTGCAAGAGGAATTTGGATGGAATTCAAGTTTGTTAATATATTTTGTCGCGTACTTCACAAATTCAGATTTCACAAAAGGTACGTTCAGATCTGCGTGGATTCGTGAGTTTTTAACGTACCATGGAGCATCTGTAATTCTACGGACTATTTTATTTTGACTTCTTTGAATTTTTTCATTGTTAGATGCCGAGGCTGTGCTCCATAATTGAATCCCATAGCACCATATTGGCTTTAGAATCGAGTTGTACAGCAAATGTTTAAAATCAAGCTTCAAGGTTGAATTTCTGTCTATTAGCCAGTTAATTTGCACTGCTTTCAATTTCATTTGCGTTACTTTTGCCTCGATATGCGACTTCCATGTTAGTCAAGATGAATACTTTACTGTGACTTCACTGTGTTGAGGTATTACTTTATTATTAGTAGTAATGGGTGAGCATGTTCCTAGACGCAGTGCGAATGTAACATGGGTACACTTTTGTTTATAAACCTTGATTTTCCAAAGCTTGAGCCGTTTCTCTAGTTTGTCGATATGTTTCTGTACGTTTATTGATGCTTGCTGGTGGTTACTATGTATGCTAAGGAATGCTGTATCATCTGCAAATGTTGAAATGTGAATGTTGGTGCTTGTCGGCATGTCAGATGCATATATATATTTTTGGCCAACTGATTTTTTACGATATTTTATTATGAACCTTAGTTCTTTCTTAAGCTAATTGGACCTAAATTTTCCAATGTAAATTAAGAAAAATTTATTTTTATTTTTTCCCTATAGGAATTAACATGAGAAAAAGCTCTCTCTATTTACTAAATGGAAAAAAGTAGAAACGTCAGGCACTCATGAAAATATTTTGAAACTAATGCTATAATATTTAAGGTTAAGTGTCGGTGAAGCTTGTGGTATGCTTAGAATATAAACTACACAAAGATAGTGCATGGCTAAAAGTCGCAGGTGCTATTTTTGTGAAGCTACGTACACACGGTTGTCATATCTTACAATATTGCCAGTAAAATTGTCTGAAAATGTATTACAATCGTGTGCACTGCCAATTAACTTATAAAGTTGTCAGAAAAACCATTGTCAACCAATTGTAAGATGACAAGGTTGTCTGGCATCTGACAATAATTGGCTGGTATTGTAAGCTCAGTTTTAATTGTCAGATGTATAAAATTAATGCACCTGACAATGGCAGCATTGCGAGAAAAAAGTTTCATGGGCAACATACTAAAGAGATGGTGGTTATTATACATAAGTGACAATGGCTTACAACATGTCTGGCAATTTTTTTCATCTAACAATCTGACCACCGTGTGAACTAAAAGTTTTTGTTGTCAGATGAATTATTTGTCAGATCAATTATTTGTCAGAGAATTGTAAGGTTTTCTTACGATCGTCTGAACACATAATTTACTTCTGTGGTACAATTTTTCATTGTCACTACATTGTCAGATCTTACAATATTGTAACATTTGGCCACCGTGTGTACATAGCTTAAGTTTCATAAAAATATCATAAATATATTTTATTTGGCATAATAATATTATATAAAAAATATATCCACTTCATAGTTAGACATTAGTTTAACTACAAAACATGAAAACAATAATTAATTGAAATTTTTTTTAAAATTGGCGGTAAATGATTAGAATTTAGTATTCAAAATATTTGTTAAGAGTATGTATACCTATGCAACAAAGAAGCAAAACGTATACTTTTAAACCTGAATTGCCCATAATCTCCTTAAATTCATATCATTTAATATTATTTATATCAAACTATGATAATATAATATATAACTGCAAAAAAGTCTACTGATTAATCAAACGGTTTGTTGCCATTTCCGGTTTAAAGAAATGTACAATATTTTGTGTGATCCCACACTGCAATAATTTTTAATTTCTAATATAGTATAGTAATATGGAGATTTTTTGACTGCTTTCATATGTACAGATATGATAAGGATTATCGTGGGTTCCTGTGCAACAATGCAAACTATGCAAACACTGCGTTCATCAACGCCCCCTTACCAATTCAATCACTTGTTATTTGGAACTTGATCTTCCCGTAGGTGAAGAATACAGCCTTTCTAATACTCCTTGCAATCTCTGGGTCTCATTGACCCTTTGCAATGCAGCTCCGCAACGTTTTCAATGATTTCTCCTGCGATTTGAGTCCAAACCACAACCAGCACGTTACTCCCCACTGTTATAACCGGGCAGGGCCAGGTTCTTGGTGCCGCCGGTACCCGTGGTACCAAGCTGTTTTCTTCGAGCAGACTTCGCAACATAAGAGCTACTGCCAGTTTCAAGACGCAAATACTCCAGGAACTGGTACCAGGGTATTAATATGATACAATTTCTAAATAGTTTGTGCTTTATTCAAAATCAACATCGGCCTTTAAAATTTAATCACCCTTTACTTAAATGTAAATTTTTTTACCTCTGTGTACTTTGTGTTTCTAAGTAGGTTAAAAAAGGAAACCAACTAGCTAATTAAACTTTTCGTTGCAAGTGAATACCCCTGTTGTTGGCAACAAAACTACTAACTAATACACTAAAAACTATAAGTAAGTCTTAAGCTTATTTTATTAATGTTTATTCTTGCTCGACAGCAATAAAAAACAAGAATCGAGCAACTTGCAAGAATAGATCATCTACGTTCGTCATCAGCATGATCAGTTGTAGCAGCAGCAGCGGCAATACCAGCCAGCAGCAGCAATCAAATGAATGCAGCAGTTGAACACAATGCAAACGACAAGTGTGGAATATTTTCCACACTACCCGTAATAGCATGCAGCTGACTAGCACACACTTGACTAAACCATAAACACATGTACAAACACGTGCATTGCAGGTACGAGTATATGGGTATGTAAGCATGTGCAGCGAAATAAATGTATTACATACCTGGTAAACGCGCAAGTTGACGAACTTACAGCCAACTCCATTAAAATTGGCATGATGAGCGCGCAAAAAATCCATAAAATTATTTTATTATCACAGTCTATGAAGCGGTGTTTATTTATTATGTTGTTTTCATAGCTTCTTCTCGGTTTCTCGGTTGCTGGTGTTGTTGTTGGTGAAGTTATTATTACTGGCATTGTTGTTGCCTTTTAGAATTATACTTTTTTGTTGCAAAAGGTAAAGAAGGTTTGTAATGGCGTTTGCAACGTTCGTGTAGGGTCAAGTGAAAATATGAAATTCTTTTATGTCTGGTAATTTATAATATTTGATACTGATACCATCTTTTATTGAGCTATTAAAGTCAAACCGTTTCTTTTGATTTTAAGCCGGAAATCTTCTGATTGATAAGTTGATTAGAGCAGGTTGTGTAGAGTTTAAGATAATTAACTACTGTAACTATTCTATTCAAAGCGAATATTTGGCGTGATGGAATAGACATAGAATGTGTCATTAATTTATATATTTTTTTTATATTGAACCAGTACTCAGGGTATGACCTCGACATATTTTATGAGGTTATGAGGAGGGGGAAAGATGGAGTAGTGTTTGTGAACATTTGACTTGAACTTTCCAACATTAAAACAGCCAGGAAATACGTTTGCCGGCAACTTATTCCAGAGGCGAAGCGTACGGCTGAAAAACGAATTCTCTCTGTAATGCGTAGTACGATTCCCTGGGCAAGCAACCACAAATGGATGAGCTCTGGACGATACACGTGTGCTAAGTATAAATGAGGGAGTTTCGGGAACAAGATTCCTAATATTCCGAATATCTAATTTAATAGCAAAAGTATTGAAAGCAAATCTCTTACAAATCTGTGCTTAGTTCTTATGACCTAGCGGTGAAAGTTTCGATTACAAAAGCAATAATCCGATGAACGCTTTTAAGTCGGTAATGCACACCATTTCTTATACAAATATATGAAACACTCTGCCGCTTTTGTAGAGAGAACCCTTCAGTTGTAAATTAGCAGTAGGCAACTCGAATACAATCTCGCATACTTTGTAAGTAGGTCTAATGCGGTTTATAGATGATACTAATTTTCGTACTTAACGAAGTGTGGGTGCTACTACGGTTTTCAGATATTTTGGGATGTATACGAAATATAGACCACCGATTATCTTGGAAAAGAATTCACAATCACAGGAAAATATTAACGCGCATTATGGGATCAGTTTATTGATGCAATCAAGAAAAATCAACCACATTTAAAGAAGAAAAAAGTGCTATTTCCGCAAGACAACGTCACGCTTAACACAACATTAGATGCGATGCTAAAACCAACTGAACTACACTTCAAATTGTTTGATCATCCAGATTTAGCTTTCAGTGATTTTTTCCTATATCCAAACTAGAAAAAATGCCTAGCAGGAAAAATATTCATTTCAAACGAAGAAGTGATTACCGAACCTAACACGTTTTTCGAAGGGTTCCCAAAATCGTATTATACAGATGACAAAAAAATGGAAATATCGTCAAACTAAGTGTATTGACCATGTTGGGAAATAAATGGTTTAAAAAAAAAAATTTTTTTCCTACTTAACTGGCTTCAATATTAATCTGCCCTCGTATGTTTGTTTGGTTGTTTATAAGTTTGTATGTATTTTCGAAACTCATGCGATATGAGTGTTCATTAGAGGGCTGCATAGAATGATCTAAAGCAGTGGTGCCCAAAAGCTCTATATGGAAGAGTAAACAAACACCAATACATAGAAGGAAAACTACTTTTATTTAATATTTTTTATTGTAAAAAGCAAAACAATTTACAAAACCAAAATTCACACTGATAATCGCTGTCGTCAATATTTACCAGCAAAACATGCGAAAGTGTTGTTGCTTTGCTCTTGTGTGAGTGCAGTGGAGAACGACAAAAAAATATATATAACACGAAGTTGTTTGTGTATTTTTCATTGCTAGTGCTGAGCGCAATGTGTATTACAGAGCACAGCCCTATAGCTAAGCGCTTTTACAAAAACAATTGAGTATCAAGCGCATAGCCCTAGGCATACTTGATCTAATGAATACATTTCACTACTATACAGTAGTGCCAGGCACTGTATTTTAGAACAATTTTTAAAACGAAACAAACGAGCAATAGAACATTTTAAAATCGAACAAACACTTAATAGTTTTGAAACACATATACGACAGTGCTTGACTGTACTTGAACTCTGTTTCATAACAAAAACCAAAACAAAACATCAGAATGAAAACAATAAAAGATGACTCATAACAAAACATAGCGAGTGCACTAAACCATTGTCATTAGAACATTTGCACATTAGTTTGCTTTATATACAGCAATTGTGCACTAATACAAAGACAAAAACCATGAACAACAACAACAAATTTGCAATGCTTGAAGTTCTACTTCAATTTTGTTATATTTCAGTTGGTTCTGCTTGTGTTTAGTGTTGTTTGTTATAAATGCTTATAAGACAGTATTCGTTTATGTGTTTAGAATATTTCGGCACTGAAGTGTT
This sequence comes from Thecocarcelia acutangulata, assembly GCA_914767995.1. NCBI lineage: Eukaryota > Metazoa > Arthropoda > Insecta > Diptera > Tachinidae > Thecocarcelia > Thecocarcelia acutangulata. Next base: position 95,073,394 of record OU612097.1, on the reverse strand, counting down.
TGTTTTGAAATGTGAAAGAAGAGGCTGGATAGAACTCGAAAATATTACAATGTCTTGTAAGACATTTTTCTTGCGCTTGAGCAGCCCTCTAGTGTTTATTACATATAACATTGTATACAGTGTTGCCGCTTTAGTGCAAAAATTAAAGTTGCCGTATTGCTTCTGAAGAAGTCGGTGACTAGAAGTTTCCTGACGCCAACTTTTGAAAGTCCTCACAAACTCGAAACCGCTTGTCTTAACGAATCTTAATTTTTAGTTTCATATCGAAGCATGTTTTTTAGGTTTTTAAATATTTTATACATTCTGAACTAAATTGAAATGTTTTTTAAGCTTGAGTTCAGTTTTGTTTTTTATATAAAAATGTTTTAATTATATTCGATATTTCGTCTTCCTTCGGAAGACTTCTTCAGGAAAAATTTTTTTCAGGAAAGAAAAAACTAAAAAAATTTTTCCTGAAGAAGTCTTCCGAAGGAAGACGAAATATCGAATATAATTAAAACATTTTTATATAAAAAACAAAACTGACCTCAAGCTTAAAAAACATTTCAATTTAATTTATAAAAAAAAGGTCGAATAATTAGGATCAAGATAATATACATTCTGAACTAATTTTGTTACTCAAAATTTTTACAGCGCCATTTGACAAAAGCCGGTAAATAATTGAATTATGATAGATGAACCAAAATAATTTTTGAGTTCTCAAACCTTTGTAAGTCAGCATTCATTGAGCACAAAGATCATGGTTAAAGGAAACATTTGCCGCTGGGACGTCCATATTTTATCAGTCATTATGACATTAATTTACTATCCCTAAAATTAGCTGTCAAAATATTCGTAGTATATAAAACTATGTAATCAAAATTTTTACAATGCCAAATTTACTTCATCAACTATTTTTAAATTAAGAAAATTTCTTAAAGTTTCTACTTTAAGCGCCACAGAGCTTGAGCAGTTTTATTTCTTATTTCTTTTTCGTACGAAACCTTTTAAAGAACTAAAATTCCTCTTGTTTAATTTTTTCATTTTTTGATTTTATTTTCAAATCAAAAGTTACAGAAATATTTTTGGTTTGACTAAAACTCTTTTTCTGTGTCAACAAAAAGTTTGTTATAACGAAAATGAAAAATAAAAAAACAAAATCTTTCTGGCAAAAATTAAACAAAAAATGAAGTACTATTAACCCACATCTTTAACACGATCATGAATTATTGCACATATTCATTTTATTTAACCGATATAAAAGCAACAATGAAAATAACAAGAACATCAGGAAAAACAAAGAAAAAAAAGTGAAGAAAAACAAGCATAGGGAAAATTTTAGACATCTAGAAAAATATTGACTTTTTGCAGACTGCAAGTTGTGCTGCATAAGCATATTAACAATATTATTGTTTAATTCATACAATATTAACAGTGAAGGAAAAAAGTTGTATACACTCACAAAAAATAAGTATGTAAGTAATCTGCAAAATGGAATTTAACATTATTATCAATTATTCTTCACTTTAAATCAGCGAAGGGCAGAGAGAGCGTGCTAAATAAAAGAGAGTAAAAAAAAATGTTGCTCTTAAGTAGATAACACGCGACATGTTTCCAACTTAACTTAATGAAACAACTTAATAAAACAACTTAATAAAACAACATACTAAAATTCCAAGATCCAAACTCTTAGATGTCCTCAAATTCTGACTTTATGCAAATAACTATTTTATATATGACAACAACATTTATAACCAAACATTCGGCATGCCTATGGAAAACCCGCTGTCACCCACTATTGCTGACATTGCTTTGGATAATTTATTTGACGTAGCCTTAGCTGATTTATGCATTTAAATACATGACAAAATACGTATATGACATTTTAGCTGTAATAAACATTGACAAAGAAAATGACATTTTAAATACTCTCAATGCATACCATACCAAAATAAAATCTACTATTGAAATAGAAAATAAAGGAAAAATTTCCTATTTAGACACCACACTATATAGACAAGATGTCATATTCCTTAATGTAAAATGCATACATGTCGTCTATTACCTCGAAAACATTGTTTCTGTACGAGGGCGGTTCGGAAACTTCTTAGTCTAGCACAAAAAGCCCAGTATAAAAAAAAAAATTTAATGTTTTAGAAACTTCCATGTCTGCTATGAACACTTGTTAAATTTTGTTTCGATCTGGTAACTCCTTCATATAGATACAGGTGTTCACAAAAGGCGCATCCGCGATTTTTTTACAATGGGAAAATTAGAAATACGTGGTGTCATTAAATATTTATATCAAAAAGGTTTATCGAGAGAAGAAATTCATAATGATATGGTGAATGTGTTAGGTGAAAGTACTCCTTCATATACAACAGTAAAAAATTGGGTTGCTGAATTTAAACGTGGTCGTACAAGCATTGAAGATGAACCACGTAGTGGATGTCCAAAAACAGCAACAACAACAGAAATTGTAGCCAAAGTGCAGGATATGGTGCTAAATGATCGACAAATAAATGTGCGGGAAATAGCAAATATCATGGGCATCTCAAATGATCGAGTACATTTAATTTTGCATGAAGAGCTACAGATGAAAAAGCTTTCTGCAAGATGGGTGCCACATTTGTTAACAGTCGACCAAAAACGCATAAGAATGAACATTTCTCAAGCTTGTTTGAATCGTTTTAAGCGAAAAAAAAATGAATTTTAAGCGTCGTTTCATAGCTGTTGACAAGACATGGATCTACCATTATACTCCAGAGACAAAAGAACAATCCAAACAATGGACTGAAGCTGGCGGAAGTGCCCCAAAGAAGGCAAAAACAATTTAATCGGCTGGTAAGGGTAAGGCAACGATTTTTTGGGACTTCAAAGGTATTTTATTGATTGAATATCTGCAAAAGGGTAAAACTATAAATTCAAAGTACTATTGCAACCTTTTTTATTTTTTTTATTTTATTTGTTTATTTTCTGTACAACAAGATTTAATCTTATATTTATAGTACAGAAACGGTATATGCGAAATCGCAATTATTGAATTAAATTAAGTTAAAATACAACAAAATTTTAAATTTAAAAGAAAAGAAAAATTATAAAAAAATATATAAACATAATGAAAAAAAAAATATTATAAAAATACCCATAAAAACAGTTTATATGATTATATAAGAAAATTTAATAAAAAATTTTTGAAACTATTAGCATTTCTGTTCAACTGTTGACATAGTGAACATACAGATGAAAAAGCTTTCTGAAAGATGGGTGCCACATTTGTTAACAGTCGACCAAAAACGCATAAGAATGAACATTTCTCAAGCTTGTTTGAATCGTTTTAAGCGAAAAAAAATGAATTTTAAGCGTCGTTTCATAGCTGTTGACAAGACATGGATCTACCATTATACTCCAGAGACAAAAGAACAATCCAAACAATGGACTGAAGCTGGCGGAAGTGCCCCAAAGAAGGCAAAAACAATTTAATCGGCTGGTAAGGGTAAGGCAACGATTTTTTGGGACTTCAAAGGTATTTTATTGATTGAATATCTGCAAAAGGGTAAAACTATAAATTCAAAGTACTATTGCAACCTTTTTTATTTTTTTTATTTTATTTGTTTATTTTCTGTACAACAAGATTTAATCTTATATTTATAGTACAGAAACGGTATATGCGAAATCGCAATTATTGAATTAAATTAAGTTAAAATACAACAAAATTTTAAATTTAAAAGAAAAGAAAAATTATAAAAAAATATATAAACATAATGAAAAAAAAAATATTATAAAAATACCCATAAAAACAGTTTATATGATTATATAAGAAAATTTAATAAAAAATTTTTGAAACTATTAGCATTTCTGTTCAACTGTTGACATAGTGAACATACAGATGAAAAAGCTTTCTGAAAGATGGGTGCCACATTTGTTAACAGTCGACCAAAAACGCATAAGAATGAACATTTCTCAAGCTTGTTTGAATCGTTTTAAGCGAAAAAAAATGAATTTTAAGCGTCGTTTCATAGCTGTTGACAAGACATGGATCTACCATTATACTCCAGAGACAAAAGAACAATCCAAACAATGGACTGAAGCTGGCGGAAGTGCCCCAAAGAAGGCAAAAACAATTTAATCGGCTGGTAAGGGTAAGGCAACGATTTTTTGGGACTTCAAAGGTATTTTATTGATTGAATATCTGCAAAAGGGTAAAACTATAAATTCAAAGTACTATTGCAACCTTTTTTATTTTTTTTATTTTATTTGTTTATTTTCTGTACAACAAGATTTAATCTTATATTTATAGTACAGAAACGGTATATGCGAAATCGCAATTATTGAATTAAATTAAGTTAAAATACAACAAAATTTTAAATTTAAAAGAAAAGAAAAATTATAAAAAAATATATAAACATAATGAAAAAAAAAATATTATAAAAATACCCATAAAAACAGTTTATATGATTATATAAGAAAATTTAATAAAAAATTTTTGAAACTATTAGCATTTCTGTTCAACTGTTGACATAGTGGTAGATTGTTCCAAAGTCGGGTAGCATGTATGTAAAATTGCCATTCGGACACTGGATATTGGTATCGAGGTATTATAATGTTTCGGTTTCGCGGCGATTGAAAAAATCGAAATTTTTCATATAAGTAATTAGGGATACGAGTGTGAACTATTTTATGCAAAAAAAAACCAGGGTACGGATTTTTAATAAGTTATCAAAACTAACCCCATATAGGCTTTCAGAGACAGATGAAACGTGATCAAATCTTCTCAATCCGTACACATACCTTATAATATTGTTAAACAAAACGTTTAGTTTTCTTTGACTAACCGAGTCGCACTTTGAAAATAATTCACACCCGTACAAAAGGGAAGGAGCTAGGTAAGTCTTAGCAAGCAAAATTCTTTCTTTGAGGTGTAAAATATTGTGTGAACCAGAGAGCTCGTAATTTGCAATACGTTTGGCCAACCATTGAGTTCACATTATCTGTCCAGGTTAAATTGTTGTTAAAAATAATACCAAGATTCTTCGCCCTATTAACAATTTCAATTTTTTGGTCAATATCCACACTATCAGATACAGCTACACTTTTTTTGGTGATTATTATACATTTTGACTTTTTCGGGTTCAGACAGAGTCCGTTTGCACTAGCCCAATCATAAATTTTCCTTAATTCATAATTTAAATGTGATATACCGGTATCAAGGTTTTCAGGTGCGATACTTAAAGTAAGTTGAATGTCGTCAGCGTACAGGTGAATATTGCATTTTGAAAGAATTTTTGGCAAGTCATTTGCATATATTGAAAATAAAAGCGGCCCTAAGATGGAATCTTGAGGCACACCCTTAAAAAGCGACAATTTATCGGATCAAACATTGTTTAAAAAAACCGACTGCGTTCGATTTGAAATATACGAAGAAATGAGTTTAGCGGAAATCTGAAAAAGTACTTTAATTTCATGATTAACATGGCGTGGTCTACTGTGTCGAATGCTTTGGAGTGGTCAAGTAGTACTAAGAAATTTATATTTCCGGCCTCCAGTCCCTGTCGTATGTTTTCACTCACTTCGACAAGAGCCGTAACACAGCATGTTGTTAGTATTAATGTACGTAACTACTTGCTTATACATGATTTTTTCCAGAACTTTTGAAAGGAAACACAAGATGGCTATTGGCCTAAACTCACCATTTGCTTTGGGTAAAGGAATAATTTTAGCATGCTTCCAGTTTGACGGAAATGTCGAAGACATGATGATATTATTTAGCAGATAAGTAACATATGGAAGAATCAGAGGCATAAGTATTCTAACAAATTTCGGATGTAAATCATCAGTCCCTACTGCATTAGATTTTATTAAAGCACAAGTAGCCATAACATCGTCTTCTGATACACGGAAATAATCACCAATTACACCTTTATCCGAATTCAACTTAAAAACTTTTGGATCAATTAAATGTACAAATTCGAGAAAAATGTCCTGGCTTACAACACAAGAAAAAAAAATAATTTTTCATCAAGACAACGCATCAGCGCACAAGAGTATTTTAAGAATGGCCAGTACCAGTTGCTTGACCACCCACCTTATTCTCCTGATTTAGCTCCCAGTGACTTTTACCTGTTCCCAAATCTAAAAAAAAATCCTTGCTGGCAAGCATTTTACCTCAAATGAAGATGCAATTAAAGTTGTAGACCACTATTTTGAAGACCTTGAAGAAAACTATTTTAATCAAGGGATAGAATTGCTAGAAAAGCGTTGGACATACACTTAGTCCAGGAGATTATATTGAAATATAAAAATATTTTTGAAAAACTAACTATTCTCTTTCATTGATAGGCTAAGAGGTCTCCGAACCGCCCTCGTAGTTTATATGATCGATAAGCTATCACACAACTGTACTACAACTGAAATTATTTCATATATTTGAAATTTCATAATATTTGAAATTTCATTTCAAACATTTTCAGAAAGTATAGCAGCTTCAAATGCTTAAAATTCATTTAGAAAATAAATCTGCTGTAACTTTTCAGATTACTGTTCACTGGTAATAACAAAAAGGAATATTATCTGGAAGATAGTATCTTATTTAACTCTTTTTGAGTTGTAAAACTTCTCCTTTATATGAAAAAAGTGTTTGCGTTTAAGTATTTTTTTATACTTCATGCAATTTTTTTCCTTTGTTTTTGCTCTAAAGAGTCTTTCAACTTGATTGTTGTCCCAAATAAGATATTTCCAACCCACTTATGCTTTGTTTTTCTATTTAATCTACTTTTCATAAACTCATTTTCCATAAACCTTAAACTAATTAGTGCATTGTAGGCAGTAAAGTGTTTGTGCTGCTAATTGTTTTTGTTTTAATTTAATACCTTTCATCTTTTTGCAACTGCTACAAATTTTCCTACTCCAATTAACCACTTTGACACGTTTAATCCAATATTATTTTTCTTTTTGTGTTTGTTGTTGTTGTTTTTTTTTTTCATGGCAAAACGATTTCTTCAGCCACAAAGTTCTTTCAGCACCAAAATGCGTGTCCATAAATTATCATTGTCGTTTATGTGGCATCATAGAAGTCACTTATTTACTCACCTAGTCACTCATACTCTCACTAGGTGATATGTCGTCTCATTGCCATGATATTTAGCTGCATAATAAAACTATTTTTCATTTTTTCATTCTTTTATTTTTTTTTTTTTTCTTACATTTTCACATTTGTATGCGTTTAATTTTATCATCATTTGCAGTTTGTGTAACCTGCAGGCATGCTGCTTCAATATTTCGTTCAATACGAACTTTCCCAGTCAGGCAAGAGAACAAGTTGTTGGTAGGAACGAACCAAAAGCAGTGATCAATGAAAAAAAGTTTTGTAAAGCAAAAAGAAGCAAAAAAAAGGAAAATAGGGAAACAAAATTGCACGCTTTATGTTGCACGCATGCAAATTTAAACGCTTTGGAATTTTCTCCCGCATTGCATGATATTGAAAGTAAAAAAAAAGAAAATAAAAAATCTTGGAAAAAATAGAAAACGTTTTCTTAACTCCATCACTCTGGCCTCACACTAAGTGCAAAACATGACTAAACTTTTGTTGATTTCGCTTCGGCTATTGGAGGGTTAGACAGTCAGTCTGGTGGGCTGGTGGGTCGGTCGATTGTTTGCTTTTCTTTTACTGTATTGAGGCTTAACATGGGAGCACACTGGGTGCATGTGTGCAAATTGCTAAACTGTGTTTTTCCTCTTTTACGTTTCCCCTCTCCGCTCTTTTGTTTTGTTTTGACTTTTTTTTTGTGGTGAAGTGGCTTTAACGCAACGGAATTTGTTTTGGAAAATCTACAAGTTTGTGAATATAGTATTTTCTTTGAATTTTATTGAATTGAGAAAGGTTAAAATAATTTGCATGCGAGAGCAATCTGAAAGTGGAAAAATCTTATAAAGATAAAGATAACAGTAACAATAGGGCTAAAAGAAGAAATGCTTTTGTTTCCAAGAAACTCAATGGCTGACTTAGGCCATCATAGGTGCTGTATATTTGTAGCATTAATGTGATTGCAAATCACTTACTAAAACATATAAATAATATACCAATAAAAAATTATAAACAGCTTATTTTTTATGTTTCCCAGCTATCTATATGTCGACATTTCATAGGAGCTACCTTAATATATTTCAAAAACTTCCAAAATCTACTGAGGATTAGGGTAGCTCCTATGAAATGTCGTCAAAGAGATAGCTGGGAAACATAGAAAACAAGCTATTTATAATTTTTCATTGGAATCAATGTTAGAAGCTAAAATAGTGAATAAAAAACTTAATTGCACAAATAATTTATAAAATTTAATACAATGAGAAGTTGCAAACAATATGTTAACTAATTAGTTGTGAGTTCGAGTCCAAGTTTAGTCAATAAGAAGGATTATTTTTAATTATAACGATAATAGCTGTGAAACAATACAACCAAAGAAGAACAGAAAAATAATTGAACACCAATTAGCGGGGGGACAACTAGCTGTTTCGTAGTCGCTACACTACTCATTAGCACCCATTGGGATTCGAACTCGGGATCATGTGAACATGATTTATTTTTTTAATACGGCCGCTTAACCAACTCAGTCACCGAGGTCTTTAATTATTCTTACGTTAATGTTTGCCACATATTGATCACGTATATGCAATTGTTATAACCCCAGTTGTTTGTACAGGATTTTCTGTCACTGAACAACCAGTTTTTAATTTATTATTTTACTAATAATTCTCCTAACTATGAGACGTATTTGTATGTAAATTATTAATCAGTAAACTTTCTAGTTATATGTTTCGAAGCCATCTTTATGTAGACATTTTATAGGAGCTACCCTAATCATCAATAGACTTGGAAACCTTTGAGAAATATTTCAAAAATTCAACTATCTATACCATTATTTTAAATAAATGAACGAGAATTTAAAAGCAAAATGCGCTAGTAATATATTTCTGTTACTCAGATCATGTGTATAACATAACTAACCAACAATAGTAACATATTTAAACATCTTTCGCAATATTAAATGTAAAAACTTGCTTCCACCGTTTTGCCGATGGCTGTAGCGGTAAGTGGTAGTCTAAATGAGTAGATCGTAGATATAATAAAATAAGCTTAAGGTATTTTTAAACATAATGCCATCATAATATAAGTAGGTTTGTATGTGCATCATAAAGTTATTCTCGATTAAACATGTCAGCTAATGAGCCATACTTTGCGATCTTTTTCGCTTTCAGAAAACCTAAGACTTATCGAATGCTCTCAAATGCCTATGTTGAGGCCGCTCTTAATGAAATAACCAAGCCAAAAGTATTTCCAAGGCTTCAAGAAGGTGAGTTTTCTATCCAGCACTACACGTTGACATGTCATAATCTCCATGGGCACTGTGACACACATAAACGTGTCATAAGGTCCATGGACAGTATGACACTTTTGAAAATGTCGTAGTGTCCATGGGCATAGTGACAGTTTGCAAATGACGTTATGCCAAATGTCATAAGGTTCATAATTAAAAAGGAAGTTAAGTATGAAGATAACCATATATTTGAGTTTATATATATATATATATATATATATATATATATATATATATATATATATATATATATATATATATATATATATATATATATATATATATATATATATATATATATATATATATATATATATATATATATATATATATATATATATATATATATATATATATATATATATATATATATATATATATATATATATATATATATATATATATAAATATTCTAAAACTGTTTTAGAGAGTAGTCAAATAGCCGATCACCTTATATAATATATTTAAAAACCTACTTGACTGGAAGCAGCATGTCAGCTGAGAGCTTAAATTTTCGCCCGAACACCAAACTAACAGTTAACTACACCTTTGTGTTAATTTTTAACCGAAGTCCAGTTGTTTTCAACTATAAGTATGCGAGCTATTCGCAAATTGGTTGTAGAAAAGAGTCAAATAACCGATCACCCTATATAATATTATAAAGTCCTACTTTGCTGGAAGCTGAGAACTTAAATTTCCAGAACACCACACTACAAGTTAACCGCCTTTTTGTACTAATTTTTAACCGATATCCGCTTTTCGTTAATCACAATTATTCGGCCTTTAGCCATAATTATTCGGGATCTTAGTCATACAATCGATCACCATATATAATATACATAATAGGCTGCTTTACTGGAAGCAGCATTTCAGCTGAGAGATTAAATTTTCGCCCGAACACCAAACTGGCAGTTAACCACATCTTTATGTTAATTTTTAACCGAAGTCCGGTTATTTTAAACTATAAGTATGCGGACTATTCGAAAACTGGTTTAAAAAAAAATAATCAAATAACCGATCACCCTATATAATATATATAGTCCTATTTTGCTGGAAGCTGAGAACTTAAATTTCCGCCCGAACACCACGCTACAAGTTAACCCCTCTTTTGTGTTCCTTTTTCACCGAAATCCGGTTTTCTTTAACCACAATTATTCAGCATTTAACCATAATTATTTTGGATCTTAGTCATACAATCAATCACCCTATATAATATATTTAAGCGCCTATTTTGCTGGGAAGGGCATTTACGGTGAGAGCTTAAGTTTTCGCCCGAACACCACACTACCAGTTAACCGTTTTTTGGTGTTACTTTTTAACCGAAATCCGGGTTTATTGAATCACAATTATTCAGGCTCTTCCAAATCCAGTTTTAGAAAAGAATCAACAATCGATCACCCTATATATAATAGGCTACTTTACTGGAAGCAGCATTTCAGCTGAGAGCCTAAATTTCCGCCGGAACCCCACACTACTAGTTAACCGCTTTTGTGTGTTAATTTTCAACCGAAATCCGGGTTTCTTTAACCACAATTATTCAGGTTTTTCAAGACCTGGTTTTAGAAAAGAGTCAAACAATCGATCACCCTATATAATATACATATGTAATAGGCTACTTTACTGGAAGCAGCATTTCAGCTGAGCGCTTAAATTTCTGCTCTAAGACTACATTTTCCAATTTATTGCTTTAAAGCTGTTACCATTCATGTCATCACTTACTGATTTTAATTTAATACAAATAAATCTATTTGTCTTTCATAATCATTAATTTAGCTTTCAAAATAATTGCACCTTTTTAACCCCCAACGAAATGTTTCCCCATGTCATTTTTAAGTTTCATATTTTTTACCGGCTGCTTATTTTTTTTTTTCTTTTTAATATAAATTCATAGCAAACGGCGAAAATATTTAATTTCATTGCAGTTAAAACTCTATATATTTGCATAGATTTTAATCGCGCACTTTAAGACAATGAATACTTTTGTTTTTAAAGTTGTTTTATTTTTCATTAAGCCAAGTTGTTGTTACTGGTTTTCGATTGTGGCAAATAGCAAGAAACACTCTCACCTACTGTTTCTTTTTTTTTCTTCTACTTATTTTCTGGTTGCTTTAGAGGATTTTATGGATTCAAATGGAAAAAATTTAATCTCATGCTACAAATGCAAATATGTCTTGCAACATGACTTCACTTTGTTGTTTGTTCTTTTGTTGGCTTTTTTTTTCAAGTTTCTCCATCTTTTTTTTCTAGTTTCGTTTTCATTAAAAAACTTCATTCAAGTCGTTGTAGATTTTGCATAAATTAACACTAAATGTCAAAATATACTTTAGGCAAATATTTGCTAATAGTTTCTATTTTACATTTTGAAAAACATATAATTTAATATATTTGGTTTGTGTGTGTGTGTGTGTGTGTGTTGATGTACGTGCATTTGCGCTACCGCTGCAAATATTTCCATACCACTGCGCTCTCATTATCATTATCATCATCGCCGTCATTATTATCGTTTCTGTAGATGATTTATAAACCACCAAAGAGTTTTAACGTTTTCAAGTACTACTTGTATTATAGGATATAGTATGCACACACACACATACATACACACATATTTCTGAAGCAAACAAAAAACAAGCGTTTATCTCGTTTTTAGTCAGGGTTTATTATCGGAGAATAAATTAAACAAAACTCATTGCAAAAAGTGAAGAAATATTAAGGGCGTGTTCTCAAAGTGCTTTAAACAAACAAGGTAATGATACTAATTATAATAGAGAAACGAAAAATGTTAAACGCTGATGTTGAAAACAGTTTCTGGGCTAAAATCTTTAATTAACACAACCTTCAAGACGTGACATTCACAAACATTTACAATCGGTATTAAAAGGCTTGGAAACTTTAGCTACAAACAGCTTTTAATAAATTTATCAAACAATATGTAATCTTCGGTGGCATGTCATAATGTTCAGTATCATAATGTCCATGGGCACTGTGACACACACAAACATGTCATAAGTTTCATGGACACTGTGACACACATAAATATATCATAAGATCCATGGTCAGTACGACACTTTTGAAAATGTCATAGTGTCTATGGGCATAGTGACACTTTGGAAATGGACATTATGTTATTTTTAAAAATATCAGTCGTAAAGCAACTCTGGGCTGAAGAACAGCTCTCGCGTCATCGTAATTATTTCTTAAGTGCGGTCAGGCTTGTGTTTATTGTTCGGTCTTCGAGAGTTTTGAGTCTCACTTGCACTGGTTAACGGTTTGCCTCAACTAACTGTATTGGTTTACAGTTTTTTTAGAGGTTATTCATTGTTAACCACGCGGAAACTTCCTATGTGAAGGCATAGGTCGTTATAGTTAGTCACAGGGACGCTACAAAAGTACTGTTAATACCATCTTGGGCATTATGGTCTTTGTCACCCCGCCCATGCTGTGCATCCTATACTTTGCAACTGTATAGTTACTAAATAAATAAATAAAAATGTCATAAGGTCCGTAATTACAAAAGAAGTTAAATATGAAAATAACCATATATTTGAGTAATAATGTGAACCAATAAAAGCCATTCCCATTATCAAATTGGTTCACACTTTCGGTGGCAAAATTTTGACGCATAACTCTTACTTATAGTACCTACAAGAAATGAACACTTGCACTGTTTTTAATTAAACAATTGATTATTTCAATACAGAATTTTTTACCATTTTGAATTTAAAAAATTATAAAAGTTCAACAAAAATTTAACAAATTAATATTTACATCTCTGGGTACGGAGAATATTAAAATACAAAAATATGTATGTTAATAAATAAAATAAATACCGCTAGTTCTGAGACAGCAAACGCTGTACAAACAATGTGGGCAATTAACAAAATGCATATGTGATTCAATATGAGATGAATTTAGATAGAAAATAATTAAATGCTCGGTGGCTTAGTGGTTAAAGCAGTAGATCATGATACGTCATGACCCGAGTTCAAATCCCAGTGGGTGCTGATGAGTAGTGTAGCGACTACGAAACAGTTAGTTGTCCCCCAGCTAAAGATTTGATTATTATTTTTCTTGTCTTCTTCAATCAATAATTATTGATCACAGCAAATTTGTATTGTAAAAAATCCTTCTTAAGAGAAAAACTTAAGAAAGGAAAAACTTTACTACTTTTTGTTGACGGAGAAGTGGGGAATGTGACAATGCTCATAAGATTACATATATTTCAACGTAGATGTCAGTTGAAGAAGGCAACGTATAACGTACGACGGATTCTATGTGCGCCGGCCTTAAGACTTGTATGGAAACTAAAAATTTAAATTGTGTTTTTCTCGAAACAAGTTTTTTTTTTAGTTATGGCTATGTTGCAATATGTTATCCCATCTCTGATGAAAAGGTTTGATAATCAAATATCTGCGGATTGTGCTATAAGCGCATCAGTCGACAGAACCTTTAATTTGTTTTCGTATTTAATTGTGTAATATCAGAATTTTTTTTTTGTTCAAGTTCTGCTCGAAAACATAAAAATGAGGAGAAATCGTGCATATAAAACCTCAAAGTCAATTTCGTCTAGGATAATTTTGCCAAGTGGGATACACGCCGCCAAAACCAGCATACTGATATAGGTGTACAAGGTGGCGCAAAAGTAATCCTCCTATCAGAAAATGCTATAAATTTTGCAATTGGCCTCTAATGTCAGTTTTGTTTTGAAATTGGTGTAGTAAACACATGCGAAATACACGTTAATAAACAACGCTGCGCTACACTGCTCCAGAATGCGGCATATTGGTGACTATTTATTTGACCCCAAGGGGATGATGATTTTTCATCAAAAATAATCATAAGTGATGAGGCCCGTTTCCATCTTAGCGGGTACGTAAATAAGCAAAATTTACACTTCGGGGGCACTGAAAATCCACGTGTAACCCACGAAGAGCTATTACACCAGCTCAAAGTCATTGTATGGTGTGCTGTTTCCGCTGGAGGAGTCATCGGACCTTTTTTCTTCAAAGACATCGCGGGAAAAACAGTTACTGTGAATGATGAGCGCTACAGAGCAATGATCAACGAGTTCTTTTTGCCGCAAATTGATGAACTGGGGTTAGAAAATATGTGGTTCCAACAGGACGGTGCTACGGCACACACTGCACATGCCACAATCGATATGCTGAAGGATACATTTCCCGGGCGTCTAATCTCCCGTTTTGGCGATTTGCACTGGCCAGCAAGATCGCCTGATTTGACCGCTGCAGACTTCTTTTTGTTAGGCTTTTTGAAGTCGCGGGTTTATGTCCACAAGCCTCAGACTCTTGCAGCTCTTAAAGACAATATCCGTCAAGAAGGTGAGGAACTATCGCCGGAAGTTTTGGCCAATGTGATGGACAATGCTATAAAAAGGGCTCAAATGACAACCAACTGTGGCGGCGGCCATTTACATGATATCATATTCTCGACTTGATGTAAAAAATAAAAATAATCCACAAGAAATTAAGTTTTTTATTCGCTATTTAAGCTTCTAACATTTATACCAGTAAAAAATTATAAATAGCTTGTTTTCTATGTTTCCCAGCTATCTATATGTCGACATTTCATAGGAGCTGGGAAACATAGAAAACAAGCTATTTATAATTTTTTACTGGTATAAATGTTAGAAGCTTAAATAGCGAATAAAAAACTTAATTGTTTGAATTTTTGTTCTCTGCTTTTCGATACTTTCAAAAAGCAAATCGTAGCAACCAACGGTTGTTCATTTGTTTGAAAGGTGTAAAGAAATGTTAGAGACGTTTATAAATAGAAAAGCTTGTTTTTTGTGTTTTGACGGATATTATTAGAGCATTTTTCTTTTAAATTCTCAACAGTTTATTTATGTTGTTGGGATATAAAGTTGAATGTTTGAGAATATCTTTCAAAAATTTCCAAAGTCTACTGATGATTAGGGTAGTTCCTATGAAATGTCGACATATAGATAGCTGGGAAACATAGAAAACAAGCTATTTATAATTTTTTACTGGTATAATCCACAAGAAGAATCTAAAGTTTTCATATTTTTTTTTTTTTAATTACAGCCAAAAAACATCGGAAGGTTATTTTTGCACCACCCTGTACATTAAAATGTTAACTGGCGAATTAGATTTTCAAATGCTTTATGGATATTTCAATATGCATGTATGTAAGCTCAGTTGCTTTTTGCCGTTTTTTTTTTCTTTTGCCCGCTTTCTTTTTGCGAAAAATTACAATTTTTGTATCTCAAGTTTCTAGATCATGTTAATATATTTCTGGGACTGCTTTTTAAAGCAACTTGTTCTCTTCTGGAGTCTTATGTATGAGAACAAATATTTCGGAATAAATTTAGTTCTAATGGTGGTAAGTTAATAAATAAATTAAAAATTGTTTAATAGTTTGAGTTGCACATAAATAAAAACAACTCGTAATCAAACTCACAGTCGTCATACCGCTATTTTTGACAGCAACATGCTGCAAGATGCAAACCAAAAAAAAAAAAAATAGAAACCAAGTGAACTGCAATCCAAAACGCTCATATAATCTAGATACACTTTGACTGTATTTTACTCATTTTATTTATTTTCTGTTGGTCAAAGTATGACTAGAATTTAAATAGCAACAAATAAAGAAGGAAAAAAACCAGCAAAGAACTTTAACGATCTGTTTGTGGCTTTAGCTCAAGAAGACTAGAACTACTACTTGTAGCAAAAATATGCTTTTAAGTGTTGGCAGAAAAAGAAGCAGGAGAAGAAGAAAATACGTTAACACGTACTGGAAGAGTGAGATGCAAAGCAAAAGTTAAAAGAAAAACATTGTTAATATTTTAAAACATAAATACGAGTATAGTACTTTATGTTTGTAAGTTGGTATGTGTATGTTTTCATGCAAACATTTCTAACGAATATTTTTTGGTTTTAATGATGCTAATGTTGTTGGCTGGAGGATTTTAGTTTAATTTTTTTTTTCTGTGTGTTTTTTTTTCATTTTTATTTCTATTTGATGTTTTATTTTGTGCTTGTCAAAGCTTAATCACGCCTGATGTCTAACCTGAGTTGTGTTTGGAGCATGCAACACATGACTTTAAACCGCAAAATAATTTCGCTGGAGAAGTACAGAGACGCGGCCCCTTTTTTCGGTAGGTTGGCAAGTCAACTACCCAAATGGTGTTACCAAACAACAACAACAACTACAACAACAAGAAAAGTAAAGTAAGAGCAAACAAAGTCTAGCTAAAGTTTTTGTTTGTTACTATCAAACAGTATCTGAAAAGTTCAGCAATGTAAAATTTTTTTCAAGTTTCTTTAAACAAAATAATTAAATCTTTGCCAAAACATACAAAAGAAAAGTAAAAAATAAGTAAATAAAAAAAAAATCGCTAAGCAAAAGTAGATCACACAAGGTGGTCTAGTGTACATTAAACTTGTTAAAAAGCATTAGCAGCATTAATTTCATGAAAAATTATTTACATCTTTATTAGAAACACTTTCAAATTTCACTGCCAGCGATCCCTGATAATGACCTGAAAACAGTGATATTAACGGCATGATAATTATCGTATTGTACCGGTAGCTTAGACCTTCGAATGGTAGTACAGTCGCTTCATCAACTAGATGGCTGAGGTAGCAAAGCGGCGAATCGTAAGTAAATAACAAGACAGAATATTTTCTCTTAGAGACTTAAGCTACGTACACACGGTTATCAGGTCTTACAATATTGCCAGTAAAATCGTCTGAAAATGTATTACAATCGTGTGAACTGCCAATTTCTAACTTACAACGTTGTCAGAAAAACCATTAACAATCAATTGTAAGACAACAATGTTGTCAGGCATCTGACAATCGTGAGAACACTCTTCGTCGGCATTGCCAGATAATTGGCTGGTATTTTAAGCTCAGTTTTAATTGTCAGATGTATAAAATTAATGCACCTGACAATGACATCATTGTCGAAAAAAAGTTTGATGAGCAGCCAACACTGCCAAACAGATCGTAGTTGATATACATAAGTGGCAATGCCTTACAACATGTCGGGCAATTTTTTTCATCTAACAAACTGACAACCGTGTGAACAGACAATTTTTGTTGTCAGATGAATTATTTGTCAGACCTTAGTCTGGCAATGAAATTGTAAGATTTTCTTGCGATCGTCTGAACACACATTTACTTCTGCGGCACATTTT
Organism: Thecocarcelia acutangulata; assembly: GCA_914767995.1. Classification (NCBI taxonomy): domain Eukaryota; kingdom Metazoa; phylum Arthropoda; class Insecta; order Diptera; family Tachinidae; genus Thecocarcelia; species Thecocarcelia acutangulata. The sequence continues at coordinate 95,055,868 of OU612097.1, read as the reverse complement.
TTCATTGTCACTAAATTGTCAGCATGTTGCCAGATCTTGCAATATTGTAACATCTGACAACCGTGTATACATAGTTTTTTACTGATCCAAAATTCTATTTATTCAGTATTTAAAATTATAACAATGATAGGTTTAGACTCACTAAGCTTGCAGTCTGGCTTGCGTTTCGCACAGTTCTCATTGGCAGAGTGATGATTTTTTACGGCAATGTCGGATGTATATCGTCGTATTGGCACACTTCGGGCTCGGTTTGTATATGTACTCGCTATACACTGGAATCGAATGTTACGGCAATTCCCTCAGTTTCGTTATAACAACTGTTGCTGGTGAGAATTTCTCTTAGGAAGGGTCGGATGTATATTCGTATAAACAGGCTTCAGGATCGGTATAACAGTCCTACTCGGCATACACTGAAATCAGGTATGGTAGTAACTCCCTCGGGTTCGATATAGCGGCTGCAGATAAAATTTTTGCTTATGACAGATGGTATCACACATGAAAAAACGATTCCAACTTTTCCTAGAATTCCTTATGCAGAAATTACTTTCGCCACAATCAGGATATCTGCAAAATAGGGAACAGTCATTCCGAAGACCGCTGGGTGAACGAACAGTAAGTGCAAAAACTATTGGATGAATAGTCAGCCGTAGCTGCTGGGGGAACAGTCAGTCCGATGACCGCTAGGTGAATATTCAGTCCGAAGATGCTGCATGAATAACGAGCCGAAGCTGCTGGGGGAACAGTCACTCGGAGAACCGCTGGGTATACCGTCAGCCAAAACTGTTAGGGGAACATTCATTCCGAAGACCGTTGGGTGAACAGTCAGTGCGAAGACTGCTGGATGAATAGTCAACTGAAGCTGCTGGGAGACACAGTCAGTCCAAGGACCATTCGGTGAACAGTCAGCCTAGGCTGATACGGGAACTGTCAGTCCGTAGACTGCTGGGTGAACAGTCAGTGCGAAGACCGCTGGATGAATAGTCAGCCGAAACTGCTGGGGGAACAGACAGTCTGAGGACCGCTGGGTGAATAATCAGCCTAGGCTGATACGGGAACTGTCAGTCCGAAGACTGCTTGGTGAACAAGGAGTGGGAAGACCGTTGGATGAATAGTCAGCCGAAGCTGCTGGGGGAACAGGCAGTCCGAAGACCGCTAGGTAAATAATCAGGCCGAAAACCGCTGGGGAAACAGTTAGAAGAACGGGCAGTTGAGGCTGCTGGGGAAACAGTCGGTCTGAGGACCGCTGGGCGAACATCCAGCCGAAGCTGCTGAGGGAACAGTCAGTTCCAAGACGACAAAAACGCGCACCATATATGAAAAACTGGTTACGAACCGGTTAGCGAAGCGGTTCCGATTTTTATTGGGAATTCCAAAGTTCTACTCCGGAAAGCCCCAAAAACCCTCTATTTCCCCGGTAGTAATACGTCAAAACTGTTTATACCGACATATGTGATAATCACTCAAACGGGGTGGGGCTCGAGAGTTGCAAACATATAAACATGCAAACAAACATACAAGCGAAGCTAATATAATCGCATCTGGAATAGAGGAAAATTAGATTGTTCTGCTTAAAGAAACCAAAAAAAAAAAAATTATAAAGACCAGTCTAGAGTAAACGGAATACAGGGTCTTTTTAAGCTACATAAAATTGTCATAAAAGCTTTAAAATTTTTAAATGTTACTTATTGTTTAACTTTACTCCAGTGAGTACAGCAAATGTTTTTATTTGCAATTACTTCTAAAATCGTTTAAAGTCTGCTGCTATTCAAAATTTGATAAACCCAAAATAAAAGTTAAATAGTAAAAAGTCGACTTATTACTATTTAACTTGAAGTCTGCCCTGTGTACTTGTATTTATGTTAAACTTTTGGAGTGTTGGTCTAAAAGTGTATTTGTGTAAAAAATATTTGTTGTGGAAGTGTTGTAAGGTCTGTATGAATAGAGTATTGTTTTTATTTTGTTTTTTATTAGCAAACGTATTCCGACTTTATTGGGAACTCCGAAAATCGGCTTTGGGAATCACCAATATCATTCCACTTCCTGGCAAGCAATAAAGCAGCTGCAATTTTCGCACTAAAGTGAATGATAATCATAATTCAGGTACACGTTTCAAGGCAAAAACGCGCACCGAGCATGAAAACCCGATTTCGAGTTTTTTGAGAATTCCTGAAAACGGTTTCGGGAATCCCCAAAGTCCCTCCACTTCCTCGCCAGCAATACGGCAACTTCAATTTTCACACTAAAGTGGTAATTTTGGATCCAGCTAATAGTTCAAATACACATTTTTCGGCAAAAACGGGCACCAGTTCCAAACCGGTTAGCGAACGCGTTCTAACTTCTTTGAGAATTCACGAAAGCGGTTTTGGTAAGAACTATAGGAAAATTGGATTGTTGTGTTAAAAGAGACCAAAGATAAAATAAAAACGGTATACGTCGTTTCCCGTTTCACGGCTAAAACGCGCACCGAACACGAAAAACCAATTGCGAACCGGTTAGCGAACGTGCTCCGATTTTTTGGGAAGAGCATAAAAATAAAAACGGTGTTCGGCGCTGCGACGAATGTATACCAATATAGGGTAAACGGAATACAAGGTATTTTTAAGCTAAAAGAAAACATTATTTATTTTTTTTTTATTTATTTATTTATTCAATCAAAACAATAAGCCCATTGGGCCAAATTTGCTTAAGAAATAATTTAGCTATAATCCATAATATAAAAAATAACATGAAGTTAATTACCAAAACATAGGTGTAAAATATATTTAAATATACAAACAAAAAATGCTTTTACAATTTATTGCATAATTTATGTTATATTAAAAAAAAAATTCTAAGTATCCAAAAATACTTCCCCCCCATCTGCACTATTAATGAGAACAATATAGCAAGTTATTATTGAAAGTGTGGCTCACAGAAAACAGCAAAATACATTCAAAGTCTCGACCTAATTACTTTTTTAAAATTCGAAATGGATTTAGAAAACTTCCTTTCTTCATAAGGAATTATCTGATTCCACAAACGCGTAACCCTAACTACAAAGGATCTATTCATTACCATAGATGAAAAGAGTGGAATGTTCAGAGCATGAATACGTGTTGAAGAACCACAACTAAATCTTTGAAGAAGATAGGCGGGAGAACCAAATTTAAAAATTTTATACAATTGAATAAGCAATCTCAACTTTATATAGTCATCAAAATCACATCCCAACAACTTTATTACGAAAGGCGTTATGTGCCTAAAATCTCTATACTTAAGCCCGAAAATATAACGAGCAACTCTATTAAAACACTGTTTTAGCTTCATTAAATTGTATTGCGACATACCAGAAAAAATTTCCAGACCATATGTAAAAATAGGTAAACATAGCGCTAGAGCAACTTGCTTCTTCACTAGCTCCGGCAGATATACTGCCGTATTGTATAACCGTCGAATCACAAAGTTAACTTTAGACGTCACATAGTTTAAATGGTTATCAAAACTAAGCTTGTTGTCTATAAAAATTCCCAGAGCTTTATAATAGGCAACAAACTCTATGAACTCATTGTTCAACCTAAGACATGGAGTAACATTAAGCTGTGAAAACCACATTGCTCTAGTTTTAGATGGATTAAGTTGCAGCTGATTATGAACCGACCAATTCATAACACTTCGTAGATCAGCATTGAATTTATCCTGAAGATAACTAGTCCCACAGCCATTATCATCACAAAGCAATTGCACATCATCAGCATAACAATACATCTTACAAAACTTTACCTCCTTAAACAAATCGTTCATGTAAATCATAAATAGTAACGGACTCAAAATAGATCCCTGTGGAACACCGCGATAAGTATTTTGTATGGAGGACGTTTTGTTGCTGAAATGTGTATATTGAGCTCTTTTGTCAAGAAAAGAAAAAACAAGCTTAACCGCCGCTGAGCCAAGCTTAAACTGATCTTTCAGTTTACGACACAGCATAACATGGTTCAACGAATCAAAGGCTTTACTAAAATCTAAAAAAACCAAAGCAGTACTCAATTTCCTATCCAAGTTGCTCCTTATCTGCTCCACGTAGTCTAAAACAACTCCAGTTGTATTATAGTTTTTTCTAAACCCAGACTGGTAGACGTGTAAAAACCTACTTGCATGTTTCAGTAACTGGTCCCTTAAAATCACTTCGAGTATTTTAGATGTAGCATTCAAAACACTGATTGGCCTAAAATCCGATATTAAACGGGGTGATTTTACTTTTGGCACTGGTATAACCCTAGCAATTTTCCACAAGCTCGGAAAGGTAGAAGTTGTAATAATCCTATTCAGTAAAAAGCTCAATGGTCTAGAAATACCTACAAATACAAGTTTCAAAAACTTAATAGGAATGCCGTCCAAGCCGATGGCATTGCTTTTGATGGATTTTAAAGCGTCAAACACTTCAAATTCATCTACATTACGAAATGTAAACCCATCATTATTAAATCTATCGTTCGAAGGGATAGTAATACCTTGACCTACCGGCGGAAGAATAGAGCTACTATTAAATCTTATCTAAAGAAAATTTAAAATATCGCTTCTTGATTACTCGTAACATCGTTTAAAGTCTGCTACTATTTTTTTTTTTCATCAAACACATAAACTGCAAAGCTTTTTTGCTTGTCTGAGGCGGGAATCGAACCTGCGACCTCGAGACTGTTGGTCGAGTAGTCTACCGAATCAGCCATCGAGGCACCTTTCAGGATGTGATGGAGCCAAAATAAAAAGCCTTCAAATCGACTTATTACTATTTAACTTGAAGGCTTTCCTGTGCGCTTGTATTTGTGTTGAACTTTTTGAGTGTTTGTCGAAAAGTGTAGTTATGTAAAAATTATTTGTTGTGCCATCATTTGGATGTGTTGTAGTGACTGTATGAGTAGAGTATCGTTTATTTTTTGTTCTTTATTAGCAAACGTATTCCGACTTTATTGGGAACTCTGGAAATCGGCTTTGGGAATCCCCAAAATCACCCCACTTCTTTGGAAGCAATACGGCAGGTACAATTTTCGCACAAAAGCAAATGACCGTTCATAGCTCAGATACGCGTTTTACGGCAAAAACGCACACTGTACCTAAAAAACCGATTCCGACTTTTTGAGAATTCCTAGAAACGGCTTCGTGAATCCCCAAAATCTCCTCACTTCCTTGCAAGCAAGTGGTATTTTTGAATCCGGTTAACAATTCAAAAATACATTCCACGGCAAAAACGCGCACCGAATATGAAAATTTGTTTCCGAACCGGTCAGCGAAGCGGTTTCGACTTTTTTGGAAAACTCCCAAAATCTGCTTCGAGAAGAGTTGCAGGGAAATTGTATTATTCTGTTAAAAGAGAGCAAAGAGAATATAAAAATATAAACGGTGTTCGGCGTTGCGACGAATGTATACCAGTACAGGGTAAACCAAATACAAGGTCTTTTTAAGCTAAAGAAAAGAAAATATAATCACAAGAATTTTAAAAATTTTCTAATATCGCCTACTTCAGTGAGTATAGCAAATGGGTCCATTTTTAATTACTCATACTTTTCAGGATGTGATGGAGCCAAAATAAAAAACCTTCAAGTCGACTTATTACTATTTAACTTGAAGGTTTCCCCGTGCACTTGTACTCGTATTTGTATTGAACTTTTTGAGTGTTTGTCTAAAAGTGTAGTTATATAAAAATTATTTGTTGGGCCATCATTTGGATGTGTTGCAATGACTGTATGAGTAGAGTATGGTTTTTATTTTGTGTTTTTATTTTCGTCTATTTTGTTTTTTTTTTTTGCTTTGAAAGTGTTAGTGTGACTTGGTTTGCCAAAGTTGTTAAGTTCTTAAGATAGTGAATTTACACATTTGCCGTTGATTAGTCATTGGTTTGATTTATTTTGACGCCTTATCAATTTCATTCAAAATTTATTGCAAATTTTACATTGTTTCTTTTCCTGCGTTTACAACTTCAATAAAGTTCTGTGTTGTTGTTGCTGAAGTTTCATTGCTTGCGCAATTCGTCTTTTTGCTGCTATTGCTGTTGCTCTTTCAGCTGAAATAGTATTTGCTTCATCTGCACAAAAACTAGCAACCATCATCGTCATCATTCAAATATTACCCAGGCCCAGGCCTGGTTGGTTGGTTGGTTGGTTATATTATTCTTTGCAACCTGGCCAAGGTTTGTGCGAGTTATAGCGCACTGCTATGCTGGTTTTTTTTTGCAATTTGTTGCTGACCGGTTGTTGCTGCTTGTTGTTGTTGCCAATAAGCCTGCTAGAGATGGATGGCATGAGTTGGAATTGTATTTACTTTTGGGGTTTTTTTTCAGTTTCTTTTTTGTTGTTGTTGCTTTACGAGTATGTTTGATGATGCAATAAGCGTGCTTTGCATTGCGGCACTTTAAGTTTTATTCTCTATTGCCTTCTGTAGTTCTTTTGGGTTTTCCAATACATATTTTCACTACCAACATATGTGTCGTATTGTACGTGTGCTTGTGTGAGTGTGTGTGTGTGTATGTATTTCTAAAAAGAAAATAAAGCGAAACAAAAAGAATAGGAGAGAGTTAAGATCAAACAACTGGGTAAGAAAAAAGTCTGTTACTATTTTTTGAACTTGTACAAACATAAATCTAAATTGTGTTTGGCGCAAAGTGGTTTCCAACCAAAGGCCTATGCAATATTATTTAAGGCTGAAACAAGCATTTTCGCTTTCGTGTTGTTTACACCAACAAAAAAAAAAACAAAAAACGAAAAAGAAAACTTTAAAAATAAATGTAGCAAGAATGCAGCCGAACAAGAGGCAACTTAAATAATTAATTTGAAACAACGCTAATTAACAAGTAATTAATTGAAATAAAATGAGCATATGGTTGAAGTTTAGGCGCTTTCCTGCGAGACAAAATATAATGCTGCCGGTATTTTTTATTTAGCCCGAAAACAACTTATGCAAAACAATTGTTCAAAGTCTCACACTGAAAAATATCGGGTGTTTAAATTTCAAGGGCCGATGTTGAATGTGAACCTTGCCAAAACGCCAAGTTTTTTTTCGGAATTTTATTTGACATTTCTCTACTTCAGACTTACTCAATTTGAACCATGGAGAGATACACAATCGAACAACGTGTTAAAGTTATCCAGACTTATTATGAAAATGATGTTCAATTTTCGAAGAAAATCATCTTCAGTGATGAGGCACATTTTCACCTCAGTGGATTCGTTAATAAACAGAATTGCCGCATTTGGGCGAATGAGAATCCAAGAGTGACTGTTGAAAAACCAATGCACCCACAAAGAGTGACTGTTTGGTGCAGTTTATGTGCTGGCGGCATCATCGGGCCGTATTTTTTCCAAAATGAGGCCGGTCAGGCAGTTACTGTGAATGGTGTTCGCTATCGTGAGATGATAACGAACTTTTTATGGCCCGAATTGGAAGATATGGATGTAGACGATATGTGGTTTCAGCAGGACGGTGCCACTTGCCACACAGCTAACGAAACAATTGCTCTTTTGCGCAACAAATTCAATGGCCGTGTTATCTCACGTAATGGCGATGTCAATTGGCCGCCAAGATCATGTGATTTGACACCGTTGGACTTTTTTCTTTGGGGTTATTTGAAAGAAAATGTGTACGTCGATAAGCCAGCAACAATTCAACAGCTAAAGGATGAGATAATTCGGCACATTAACGGCATAGAACCTCCATTATGCCTCAGGGTCATCGAAAATTTGGACCATCGGCTGGAGGTGTGCCGCCGTGGTCGAGGCGCCCATTTGGCCGATATTTTGTTTCATACATAATTGAATAATACCAATATACCATAATAAAACAAAATCACAATAATTTCCTAAATAGTTTGTGTTTTATTCAAAATCAACATCGGCCCTTGAAATTTAACCACCCATTATTTGCTTCATATTTCTAATGAACCCAATTCATTAGATAATTTTTACTAACAGAATGAAAAATTATGTTTCATACATAAAGATTTATAGCATTAATGAAAATATTCATTGAAATTGATTCATTAGGTTTCATAATTTCATTAAAAAATTTCATTGGATTTGTAATAAAAAATTGTTGAAGGCTGGGTGTAAAATTTTACAGATTTAGTAAAAGTTTTTTTTATATTTTTTTTTTAACAATTCAATTATTTGTTGTATCTTCTAAAAGAACTAACAATTAGTATGCAAATCTTAAAAATAAAAATTCATTTAAAAATATATAAAAAAAAAAATTAATTAATATTGAAAAATTTTATTTACTTAGGTCCAGCCAATGCTAGACGAAAAGTTGTTTCTTGCGTGTATTTTTTTGGTAAACTACCTTTCCAATGCTCTGATGGTTGCAAGGGTGTCCATCCTTCTCAGTCGAGTGTGGCCACCAAAGTTAAGGATGCTACGTGCGAGAGGATTCGGGTGAGACTCCAGTCTGTTAATGTACCTTATCGCGTGTTTTGAAAATTCATCTTTCACTAAGGGTACATCTAGATCTTTGTGAATTCGGGAGTTTTTAACATACCATGGAGCTGCAGTAATTATACGGAGAATTTTATTCTGGCGCTTTTGAATTTTCTCAATGTTAGATGCAGAGGCGGTACGCCACAATTGAATTCCATAACTACATATTGGCTTTAGGATTGCGTTATACAACAAAAGTTTGCAATCTAACTTCAAGATAGAATTTCTGCCAATGAGCCAATTTAGTTGCACCACTTTTAATTTCATCTGGGTGACTTTAGCGTCAATGTGAGACCTCCACGTGAGCCTACCTTTGCAGATGATACAGCAATCATCAGTGTCCATGAAGATTATAAATTAGCATCACAAAATTTGCAAGAAATGGAGAAATGGCTGAATCTTTGGAAAATCAAAGTAAATGAACAAAAATGTACCCATGTTACCTTCACACTACGTAGAAAAACTTGTTCGGCTACTAAAATAACAACTACATTGTTCCGCAGCACAGTGAAGTCAAATACCTCGGTATTCATCTCGACCGTAGACTAACATGGAAGTCGCACATCGAGGCAAAAGTAACGCAGATGAAATTGAAAGCAGTGAAAATTAACTGGCTACTAGGCAGAAATTCGACCTTAAAGCTTGATTGTAAACTTTTGCTGTACAACTCGATTCTAAAGCCAATATGGTGCTATGGGATTCAATTATGGGACACAGCCTCGGCATCTAACATTGAAAAAATTCAAAGAAGTCAAAATAGAATACTCCGTAGTATTACAAACGCTCCATTGCACGTTAAAAACTCACGAATCCACGCAGATCTGAACGTATCTTTTGTGAAATCTAAATTTGTGAAGTACGCGACAAGATATATTAACAAACTTGAATTCCATCCAAATCCTCTTGCAGTTAATATTCTTAACTTTGGTGGTCATACCCCTGTGAGAAGGAGGGATACTTTGGCTACCATTAGAGCTCTAAACAGATGACTGAATTCTGAAATAATATTCGCATAAAAATAAATTTTTGGCCAGCACTGGCAGGACTTTAATCACAATTTTTTTTTTAGTATTAAGAATGGAATACTTATTGTCATTTCATTTCTTATTTAGATTCAATAAATAAAATAATAAAGTTAAAAAAAAAAAACCTTCCTTAACGACGAATTTCCGGTCACATAAGTAGTTTTCTAACAGCTTGTGCGTGTTTGCAGGCAAGTTTAGTTTTATTTTATGAGTTAAGCCTTTGTGCCACACTTTGGCAAAAACTTTGGAAACGTCAATAAATAGAGCTGAGCAATATTTTTTATCTTCGAACGTATTGCTGATAACATTCACCAGCCTGTGTGTCTGTTCTATGGTGCTATGCTTAGCCCTAAACCCGAATCGATGGTTAGGAATACATCCTACTTCATTCAAGATTGGGGTCAACCTCGTTATTAGCAAATTCTCGAAAAGTTTTGAAATTGTTGGCAATAGACTTATCGGCCTATATAACTCGACTTTTGTAGGATCCTTTCCTGGTTTGGGTATCATAGTAATGACAGACACCTTCCACTCAGTAGGAAAAATTTAGTAAAAGTGCGATGATAAATATATTACAACTGCTAACTAAATGGCAAAGTAAATTATTTTATATATTAATTACTGTGTAAAAAGGTGTTTAATAAAACTTTCAATAGTGCATTAAAACTATAAAAAATTATTTTATGCTTAATATAAACAAAATTGTTCCGTTTCTTTTCAGTAGCACAATTCTAATGAAAAAAGATCAACGGAATAGTGCAACTCTTCCTCAAACTAATGATTTTATTTCATTAGAATGAAGAAAATTTTTCACCATATTAGTGAACATTTTCATTGGTTCAACGAATGTATTCATTTTACTTGTGAAAATATTTCATAAAAATAATGTAACACATTCATTGGCCTATTGAAAAAATTACGTTTGAATGATGAAGAAGATTCATTAGAGGCATAAACGTTTTACTTAATGTTAATGTACCAAATTCATAAAACCAATGAAATTGAGTCGTTAACTTAGTCAATATTTTAATTGTTTTAATGAAAACTATTTATAAATATTATGATTCATGCTTCATTAATTTAATGAAAATTTTATTAATCTAACGAATATATTCATTGCATAATATTTAATGAAACAAGATTCATTATTCCAATGAAGACCATCATTGTCCGAAAAAATAATGAATATTTTCGTTAGATTAATGCCAATATTCATTATATTAATGAAGGAATTCTTTTCAGTGTATATTAATCTAGAAACCCCCTTCTTATTGGTTGCTTAATTTGCCTCTACAAGTAAATGTTAATGTTTTATTTTTCCTTGCCATTGATGAACTTGTGCAGCAACAAATTTGTATGGCTGTTATAAAACCGATCACCTTTTGCGTCTGCTGGCTCTTCAAAGTTATGCTTTGCTTTAGATATTACTGAATGCTAACAAATCAAATTTATGATTCGCAATTTCTTTTGGGACAGACTAATATCCCCAACTAAGCAGAATTACAATTTGATGAAAAGTTCATCAGAAACGGGTATTTGTATTTCAGCTAGAATTTTCTTTTAATCATTTCTAGATTTGTTACCAGATGTTGCAGTCCAGTTGAAAGGAATTTTATATAAAATGAAAAAAAACGATATGAAAATTAAAGAGCTGTTAAATGAAGAAATGAGGTAATACATTTACTGCAACAATGTAAGAACATGAAAGCTCAAAATTAAACAAGTGGATTTGAGGAAAATGCATCAAACACAACAAGAAATAAGCAAAACATTGTACGAGTAAGAAATAAAAGATGGAATTGAAATTACTCGTATCTAAGACTATGTATTTCTAGAGTAGGCGATTTATGAAGAGCTTTTTTAACATATTTGCTTTTTTAAATAATTATATCGGGTGGTTAAATTACATGTAAAAGCAAAAATATGTTTGATATGACAATATTTTAAGGACAAAACACTATTGTTGAATAATATGGTTGAACACAACCACATAATATGGTTTCAATCTGAAATTTGTTAACACCATCAAGTACAGCCAAGAACCGACATTTTATGTTTTAACCATTTATTTGGTAAAAATTTTATTAATGACTAACAATGTTATTGTAAAAATTAATATTTAACTAGCATGTCCAACCATATAATATTATCACTCCTACTCGTATTATTGGAAAATTCTAAATTCTATTTTCACATTCAACGGTACAAGAGTTAAAGGTCACACTGTTATATGATTATATAATAAAAACACATACATACATTCTGATGATGTGCAAGTATACATTAATTGCAAGAAAAATTTGATACACGAGTGCATTGCTAAATTAGACGTGGACTTAAATAGAATATCTTTATGGGCGGCTTCTAACAGACTGCAACTGATTTAAAAATACACCTCTGATGTGATGAGAACACAGAATTTTCTGAAATGGTTTAGAAAATGAAGATTTACCGGCCGCTTGTCAATTTTTGTATTTGGATTTCTCTCCTATTGAATACATTTTGTTTTTACACGATAATATTTCCTTTATTCTACACAGATTTTTAACAGATCTAAATATTTGTATTACCATGTAAAGGTACTTTTAATGACACCGTGCATTTCTAATTTTTCCAGCAAAAAAATCGCGGATGCGTCTTTTGTGAACACGTGTTTCTATATGCAGGAGTTACCAGATCGAAACAAAATTTAACATGTGTTCATAGCAGAGATGGAAGTTTCCAAACCACTTAACTTTTTTCTGTTTGTAACGCACTTTTTGTGCTAGGATAAGAAGTTTCCGAACCGCCCTCGTACTCTGTCACAATTTGTACTGTTGCCGCTCGTAGTATTTTACAATTTTTAACATAGTTTAATCCGCTATAATTATATGAATGTTCACATATTCATATTTCTTTATTGGATTTTTGATGAACTTTTTATAATTTTTTAAATTAAATTTTTGGTTTGTACATTTGTACAACGGGTTATAGTTCAGGTTTTTTCTTTCTTAAGTTTTTTTCTTAAGAAAGATTTTTTACAATACAAATCTGCTGTGATCAATAATTTTGATTGAAGAAGACAAGAAAAATAATAATTAAATCTTTAGCTGGGGGACAACTAGCTGTTTCGTAGTCGCTACACTACTCATCAGCACCCACTGGGATTCGAACTCGGGACATGACGTATCATGATCTACTGCTTTAACCACTAAGCCACCGAGCATTTAATTATTTTCTATCTATATTCATCTCATATTGAATCACATATGCATTTTGTTAATTGCCCACTGTACAAACAATGTGGGCAATTAACAAAATGCATATGTGATTCAATATGAGATGAATATAGATAGAAAATAATTAAATGCTCGGTGGCTTAGTGGTTAAAGCAGTAGATCATGATACGTCATGTCCCGAGTTCGAATCCCAGTGGGTGCTGATGAGTAGTGTAGCGACTACGAAACAGCTAGTTGTCCCCCCAGCTAAAGATTTGATTATTATTTTTCTTGTCTTCTTCAATCAAAATTATTGATCACAGCAGATTTGTATTGTAAAAAATCTTTCTTAAGAAAAAAAACTTAAGAAAGATAAAACCTGAACTATAACCCGTTGTACAAATGTACAAACCAAAAATATTCATATTTCTATTGTTACATATCTATTATTTTAAAAAATGGTTGAATGCAATAATAATGTTTAAAAATGAAGTTTGAATATAACAAAACCTTTTGTTATGTATAATAATAGACTATTAATTTAAAACATACGTATGGTTAAAGCATTTATATACAACACATGTTTGTTTGCAGTATAAAATAAATATTGTTGGTTTTACACACGTTCACATTTGCTTATTATATTCATACACAGTTTTTGTTTTTACAATTTTAATGGTAGTAAAAACATAAAAAAATAAAAATAAATATTTTTTAACGTTTCTATAAGATGGAAGTTTCCCAAACACAACTTTTTTGTGCTAGGTTAAGAAGTTTCCGAACCGCCCTCATAAGTAAAAAATGGTAATACAAAAAGTAGTTTCAAATATATAATCAGCTAAAAGCTACAACAAACTTTACTTGTAGCACAAGAATTTCAATGTTGATAACATATTTTTACGCTAGCAAAATAATTCACATTTTAAGGACTTTTTAAATGATTTTTTTAAATACAAAGTAAATACAAAATTTATAATAATTAATGTCACTTCTGTTAAAAGGGTCACTTCTGTTAAAAGGGTTGGCAATTAAATCAATGTTGCCAACTTTAAGTTTTGAACCTGTAGAAATTTAATAAATATTATATTCTCTATCTGACATTTGGCACAATTTTAAATTCCCAGTAACTAAAGGCCCTGATTCACTATCCTACACGATCGTACGATTCATTCAAAAGTCTGGCCGACTTGAAAAAATCGCTTCAAAATGGCGTTGTAGGCCACACTATTATACAAGTATAATTAAAATAAATTATTTACACAATAAAACAACTAAAAACTTTTATTAACACAATAATTTTACATTACTTAAATTTTTTTCTTGAGGCACTAATAATATTCTCATATTTTTCACAATATATACCACACTGATCGCACAGAAACCATAATGTTTTGAAAAGTTTCATAAAATTTTTAAATCGCACGATTTGTCAAAAACTCTGTTGCACGGTTGCATTTTTAGTACTTTTTCAGCACACATGCTTTATTTAGTAGATCGCACGATCGTGTATGATAGTATAACAAGGCCTTAAATAAATACTAACGAGGTCTTAAGACTACTTTGATTCATTAAGAAAATGTTTTAATTTTATTTATGTAATTTTCAAGTTTCAGACTACTTTGTCTGGAAATTTTGCTGTCATTAAAAGTCTCCTTACTTATATATAAAATTATGCAGATATTTTATTTTATTTGATTTTATTTATTTTTTTTCATGTTAGAAATAAATGTATTTGCCATTAAACATCAATTAATCACTTGAATGTTTTTGAATGTGATTTCCTTAAAATTTATTTATATTATAGTATTGAATTTTGTCTCCTTTTTTGGTTAATTTAAAAATTTTATACTACATATTTCAATGTGTCGTTTCTTTAATTATTTTTTTTTTTTCTTTTTGTTTGAATTTTTATTTTATTTTAGTTTATAAATGCAACATGTTGTTTATGCCAGTTTTAAGCAAACAAACAAACAAACAGAAAATCCATAAGAGTACATTAAAAATCATTTCTTAGTTGTTTGGCGTTTAGTTTTGTTTTGTTTTTTTCTATCTTTCTTCTGAACAAATATACGAGTGAGTACATTGGCAAAATCACTTTTTGGCAAGTTTTTTTTTCATGTTTCGTCTTAATTTAAGTTGAATAAGATTTTCCCCCTTTTTTCCAAATGCCGGCAAGGGGGCAGGGAGAGGCAACCGCGAGACAGCTAGGCAGGCAGTTATTGAGGAGGTTTTTGAGAAACCGAAAGTGTTATGTTTAATGTGTTAAATGTCTGTTACAAGAGGTTATGTAAAATATTGCTTGTAACAGTAATAAATAATAACAATTTAAATTATATTTAACATTTACAACCAAACAGTTTGTTATTTTTCTTTAAATGGTAAAGGAAATGTGTATCAGATATAACGACACATGAGTATTATATGGACGTGTTCAGATTAAATTGTGTTTGGTTTGAAAGTTGCAATTTTGATGGAGAAGTTCCAAAAATCGATTTGAAAAATTGCAGTTTTTGTTTAGATTTTACTTTATCGAAAAAAAACTGAATACTAATTTTATTTATAAAATATAATTTTTGGTTCAATTAATTTCGTTTTAAATTAAATTTTTGGTTTGTACATTTGTACAACGGGTTATAGTTCAAGTTTTTTCCTTTCTTAAGTTTTTTCTTAAGAAGGATTTTTTACAATACAAATTTGCTGTGATCAATCATTTTTGATTGAAGAAGACAAGAAAACAAATGCTGTAACAAAATGTATATGTGGTTCAATATGAGATGAATATAGATAGAAAATAATTGAATGCTCGGTGGCTAAGTGGTTAACGCAGCAGGTCATGGTACGTCATGACCCGAGTTCAAATCCCAATGGGTGCTGATGAGTACTCGTAGACTAGGAAACCGCTAAAGGTTTGAGTATTATATTTCTTGTCTTCTTCAATCAAAAATTATTGATCACAGCAAATTCTGTATTGTAAAAGGTCCTTCTTAAGAAAAAACTTAAGAAAGGAAAAACTTGAACTAAAACCCGATGTTCATATGCACAAACCAAAAATCTATATTAAAAATTATAAAAAACTTCAACAAAAATTCAATAAATCAATTCCACAACAGTTTTCTCAGAAACTTCTGTCTCGTCAACTTTCTCCTGTCGAGTGTATGCTTTCAAATTCCGCGTATTTTCATATCCGTCACCGACACACAGTTTGAATAACTTTATGCCATACTTGTGCCTGTTATTAGGTATGTATTGTCGAAAGAGAAGTTGTCCTCTAAAGGGTACATTTCATTCTGGTATGTAGGTGTCTATCTATTCTTTGAAGAAGAGTGCAGCTGGAATACACGATCAGACATCGGAAACTGTTCTTCAAACTGTTGCAAAGATGGAATATAAATAACATACAACTGTTGACACTACTTTAGATCTGGGAGTCTACTTTGACAAAAAACTTAATTTTAACTCTCATGTCACTTTTGCTGTCAACAAAGCAAATAATATTTTATATTTTATTAAACGCTGGGCGAAGGAATTTAAAGATCCTTACATCGCCAAAAATCTATTCAATCTACATCATACTGGTGCGGCCTATTCTTGAATACTGCTCAGTAATTTGGGATCCGCAGTATAGCTTTTATATAAAAAAGGTGGAATCAGTCCAAAAACAATTCCTGTCTTAATCATCTCCACTGGAACCCAGCAGTAAATTTACCATCATACCGCAGCCGACTAGCTCTTATTAACCTCCCTACATTGAAAAGCCAAAGAATTACATCAAATATATTATTCTTTTTTAAAGTTATTACAAGGGGATACTTCATCTTCGCGATAGAATAAACATCAATATACCTAACAGACAGCTAAGGTCGTACGTTCCTCTGTATCTTCAATTTCATCGATCAAACTTCTTAAATTTTGATCCTTTTCGTAGAATTTGTAGCGAAGTAAACAGATTTTATAATCTCATCGACTTATCTGACAATATTCATGTTACTAAGAGAAGACTTCTTTTGTATTTAAACTCTAGTGATTATATTTATAACAGTTTGTAGTTTTCTAATGAAATTTTCGTTATATTAATTCTATCTATTTCCTTGTTATACTGATTTCTCAGCTGTTATTAAGCAATTAGCTGAAATAAATAAAACACTCAAATACGTCTGAAGTACCATTCTTATAAATAGGATCAGTCGACCAATAACCTCATAGATGCCGCGATGGTACAGGACCCATCCAGAATAAAATTACAATGAATTTTCTCATATCAACAGCCTTCGTTTCAATCCACTTTTTGACTCTAGCGTTAGGGAGGGAGGTTTCTGATAAAGTTTGCGCCGCAAATCTGTTGGTTTCAATGAGCAATCCATTGTCCAATAAATTATTGAAACATTCAATGGGCCCTTTCTGATGTAATTTTGTGTAGTAAAAACTGATGTTTTCTGGTTTAATTAACAATTTATATATATTTCAATATATAGTTTCGATGAGCAGCGCGAGGTTGCTTGAGTCAGTGGATGTGTATTAATTGTCCTTAAAACTAAAATTACGTCTACTATATACTACTTATGAGAAGTTCTAGACGATTCTTTTTTATATTATTAAAATTAATGTTTGGGAAACCAATTTGGTTCCCATGGTTTAGGGGTAAGCTGATCAGACGTTACATATGCACATACGCATATGTGGTTCAAGGCCATAAATTATTGCTTTAACATGTACATGTGCGGCGCGATTCAAGTGTTTTGGATTTAATTATAGCAGTGCAGCACACATGCATGCATACTTTCATAAACCCATATCATTGGTAACTCAACAAAAAATTTGTAAAATTTTTTATCGTATAAATTGTCAATTAGTTAGTGGTGTTTATGGAACACGCTTGAGCGATACGCCTAGAAAATTTGTATGAAATATACTTAATACTCACGTATCAGACGTATCACTCATTCGAATACCATAAACACCACATAAGATCTACTTAGTTGAACTATATCACTATAAAGAAGATTAACTGATAAATATACCAAACAAAATTCATAGAGATCAGCTAGCAAATACTGTAAAAACGACAAAGTATCTTACTGTTTGTTAAAACTAAAGGTTATTTAAATTTTAAGGGCTAATGTTGATTTTGCATAAAACAAAAAATAACCGTTATTTTCATTTTTTGTTTTCTTTTATATTAGTATACATATCTGTTATATATGTTGGCAATATCAGCCATTTCGGACTGTCAGTTTGTTTTTGACAGATAAAAAGGTTAGTAGTGTTTTGGTGTCGTCTTCCATTTTTTACTATTAGAAAAAATGGATCAAAGAAACTGTGTTAAGTTCTGTGTTTAAAAATTAAATTAAGTGCGCAAGGACATTAGAAATGTTGACTGTGGTGTTTGGCGAGTCTACTATGAGCAAGAAAACACGTTTAATTGCGGTATAACCGGTTTAAGGAAGGCCGAGAAGATGTCAAGGACAATGCTCGTCCTGGTCACCCGAGCATGTCAACAACCAATGAAAACATTGAAACAGTGAAGAAAATGATTTTCGAATCACTATCTGATGATGTTGGCATATCCTTCGGCTCACGCCAAGCAATTTTTACGGACGTTTTAAACATGAAATGTGCGGCAGTAAAGATTATTCCAAAATTGTTAAATTTTTAGCATAAACAATGTCGCTTGGACATTGCTCAAGAGCTGTTGAACCTCAATTCCTCAAAAAGGTTATAACTGGTGACGAATCATCGGCGTATGGCTATGACATTCAAACCAAAGCCCAATCATCTCAATGGAGGCGTCCAGAAGAGCCAAGACAGAAAAAAATACGTCAAGTTCGTTCAAATACGAAGGTTTTGCTTACTGTTTTCTTGGACTGCAATGGTATGGTGTATCATGAATTCTTGTCACAAGGTTGTACGGTCAATAAGGAGTACTACCTTGCAGCTATGCGCCGTTTGCGCAAAGCAATTCGTTAGAAACGCACAGAATTGTGGAAAAAATAATCATGGATTTTGCACCACGATAATGCACTAGCTGACACATCGATGTTTGTGCGTGAGTTTTTGTCCATAAACAAAGTGTATTTTACCTAAAAGGGATTACTTTGAAGGGGACAAGATATTTACTGATGAACAAATAAATACTTTTTAAAAAGATCTAAAATAACGGTAATTTTTATTAGACCTCGTGTTTAGGAATTATTGTAATTCTTTTAATATAATAATATTTCTATGATTCGGCGGAACAAATAATCGGCCAAATGGCCATCACGGCCTTGGCGGAACACCTCCATCCGATGGTCTATGACATAACGATGACTATGACGCTGAGACATAACTGAGGTTCTATGCCGTTAACGGTCCGTAGTAGCTCATCTTTTAGCTTTGGAATTGTTGCTGGCCTATTGACGTACACCTTTTCTTTTAAAGAATCCCAAAGAAAAAAGTCCAACGGTGTCAAATCACATGATCTTGGCGCCCAATTGACATCGCCACCACTTGAGATCACACAGCCTTTGAATTTGTCGCGCAAAAGAACCATTGTTTCGAAAGTGACACCGTCGTGTTGAAACCACATACCGTCCTCATATATATCTTCTAATTTAGGATATAAAAAGGTCGTTGTCATGTCATGATAGCATACACCATTCACATTAACTGCCTAACAGGCCTCATAGTGGAAAAATACGGCCCAATGATGAAACTTTACTCGATCCGTAACCAATTCCAAGATTATTACAAGTGTGCTACGCCCACTGTTGCTGTTCTGCCTCTTTTATTCACACTTTTATGCATTATCACACTTTTATGCATTATCAGGAGTTTGCTAGCTTTCAGGTTTCTATTTACATAAGTTTACCAGACATGAAAAGGCCAACAGAATTCATCTCTAGTGATGTCACGCTTATTTAAGTTATAAACTCGATATACTCGTACGTATCATCAAAAAAGTAAAAACCATATTTTAGATTGAATTTATTGAATTTTTGATGAACTTTTTATAATTTTTTAAATTAAATTAAATGCTCGGTGGCTTAGTGGTTAAAGCAGTAGATCATGATACGTCATGTCCCGAGTTCGAATCCCAGTGGGTGCTGATGAGTAGTGTAGCGACTACGAAAAACCTAGTTGTCCCCCAGCTAAAGATTTGATTATTATTTTTCTTGTCTTCTTCAATCAAAATTATTGATCACAGCAGATTTGTATTGTAAAAAATCTTTCTTAAGAAAAAAACTTAAGAAAGAAAAAACCTGAACTATAACCCGTTGTACAAATGTACAAACCAAAAACATATTTTAGATTGATTATGATTTGCCAGTTAACTTTACAAGACCTAAACCGTTTTTTTTTTTTTCTTTTTCTGAAGTAAATGTATTCTGCTTCTGCTTGCACAATTGGAACAAGTGCTATTAAGGGAAGAAGGCCCAAGCACCTAGTTTTCACGAGATTATAAACATCAAGCAAAAACCATAGAAGTCGTGTTTAAATGCAGGTCTTTCTAATGTTTAAATTCTTTTTTAGTATGAAAATATGGCAAACAATGACGAATCATCTTTTCTTAAATCTGTCGCTAATATGTGCAGCTTTTTGGTCTGTAGAAAATTCCGATAATTAGTTATCACACCTAATTGGTGCTTAAGAAAAGTTATTGAGACAATAATTGGAACTCAATCTAAAACTGAATACATAAATACGAAGCGTTTATGCCAGAGATCTGCACCGGTGTACCGCAACCATAAGTACACCGGTTATTTACACAATCATTTTCATATCCGAGTATTTTAAACACTCTTAAAAACTGATGCGCTGGTATTTATACCTGTTATTCGTTTATGAAATCTTGATACATCAAATAAGTATCCAATCACTTTCGTATCTTGTGTATTTTTTAAGAGTAAAAGAAACGACCACAAAAAGAATGTTGTTTTACTAGCACTTAGTATGAGAAACATTTTGAGTATTTGCTATTTTCGTTTCTAATCGTTTTCTTAATAATACATACATGAAGTCGTCACAAAACCAACTTGTAAAAACAACACCCTTGACAAATTCTTTTGCTGTGCACATGCGTCACCTTTTATTTAACATTAACTGAAATCGCGGCTGCCAGATTTCATAATTTACAACCATGTTGCCGATTTTGAAAGTAGCAAACTGAATGATGGTTTTTGCTGACACATTTTAAACGAAAATTCAATTTAAAAAAAGTTTGTTCCAAAATTGGTTAAATGTATATATAACTGTGCATTTAGTGTGGTTATAGATTAAAACCCAGAAAAAAATTATTATAAATGAAGGAACATAAAATAAAAGAAATTTGATGAAAATGTGCTTCATAAAAACATCTATTTTTTTTAGAGTAAAATTTGTACTGGAATGTCACAACAGTCTAAATGAACTGGCAAGCCAGAACCAGGTTACCCTGATCTGGGTGCCAGGACATGATCTGGGTATCACGGCAATGAAATGGCTGACATTTATGCCAAGAAAGGAGCGGAGGGGACTTTTATTGGACCCACTCCAACTTTTGGCTTCAATAAGGGTCTCCTGAATGAGAAGATAAAAAAAATGGACGGTGTCCATCGTTGAACAACATTGGAACGAGACAGCTGGTCTTGAACACTCCAAGAAATTTCTAAACATTGATAAAAAGAGGGCGGAACGTGCTCTAAAACTGGACAGGAAAAGTCTCAGAACATTGACAGGTGCACTTACATGTCATTATAACTGCTACATGCACCTGCACAGGATGGGAATTTCCAACACTGATGTTTTCAGATTCTGCGGTAATGAAGGGGGGTCAAAGAACACTTAATCGCCCACTGTGGAGCACTGGGACACAGAAGATATAGGCTACTACAAGCTTATATGTTACGTAAATGTGACTTAATATCACTCCCTATGAAGGAGCTTGTCCGTTTTCTTGACATACTCAACCCATAATGGGGCAAGGGGATGCACAATAGATCAATATTGGTCGCAGTGCAAATGGCCGATGAGGCCATATCCCATCTACTAATAATAATAAATAAATAGAGTAAAAGTTATTATTTTTCTGGTCTTGTACTAAATATGTTCAAATAAAATATATGTATGTAAAAACACAATCGCCAACACATGATGTTTTGAAAACCTTCTGGCAGCACCGCGCTTAGTACGAATATGTTTACCGAGTGTGAGTGAGTAAATACATAAAACTGAACGCACACACTCTCATGGATAAGGTAAATGTGTGACTGCATATTCTTACATACAAATATTGTTTTCGTTGTTAAAAAGATGTACGAGTACATTTGCCGAATGTGGGAAAAACGATTGAGAAACCAAATCAAGCAGCCACCGCAGATATATTATATACTCTAGTTAATAGACGCAAGCTATAACGAGTAGAAAACATACGTGTGCAAACCTGCAAACCAATCACACCACAACTCGATTAAAGACGGGTGTACTTAGATCATTAAAAAGGTTCCGGTTGCAGATCTCTGGTTTACACTATAAATATTTAATCGACAGTAGCGATACCAAGAGCTCTTAAGTACTTTTGGATTTTCGATGACGATATATGATATACGTACTGCTATGTTACTTTTTTTAAATTTATATATTTTTCCTTATTCTTAGTTTTTATTTGATTTAAAGTGTTTCTTCTTTTGTTTTTTTTTTGCTTATCTTTCTTTTTGGTTTTTTTTTTTTTTTGCTAATTCCTGCATGACATTGTTATTATTACCTTTCAATGTTTGTTGTCTGTATAAATTTAGCAATTTTTATCGCCGCAAACCATAATTTTGTTTTCATGCTACTTGATTTTTTTTATATCTACCAACCGTTTACAGTGCAAACTATTTGCCACAAAAAGTTCGTGTGTGCCTGTGTGTTGCAAGTTCATACACATTTGCTTCATAAATTGACGTGCGTTTTTTGTGTTGCATTCAACTTGCAAGTAGTATTTGCTTGTTTTAGACTCCTTTTTTAACTTTTTTGTTCTTTTGAACACATTATTATTTTTATAAATAAATTTAAGCAAATTTTAACTGTTTTCAAGTTTAATTTACTTAAATTATTATTGACAGCCTATTTAACATAAGTCAGCAAGCAGTTAAATTTAAAATTTGAATAATTTTATTTTTAGGAAATCAGAGCCAACAGCCTGCAGATTTGATTTTGTTATAGAAAAAGCAACAAAATTTCATACAAGTTTTAACAAACATTATCAAATAAAGGGTATGTAAATAAAATGTTTTGACAGGTGTAACAGGTGGCACAAAATTAATCATCGAATTTGGTTTTATTATTCATTTGTGACTATATAAAAAAAAAATTATTTTGGGTGTTGGAAAGAGTTATTACTTGGACCTGTAAACTTTTTGCTGTTAATTGATAATTGAATATCTGCCGCCAGTATGTCAGAACTTTCAGAAATGAAGATTTTTTTTACATAACCGGTTAAATGAAAATGCGCCTGGTCCCTCATTTTATTTATTTGTTTATTTAAGTCTATAGACTATAAGTCCTTACAGACTAAAGAAAAAATATAAAGGAGTACAATTACGTATTTAAATACAAACTTATTTTCCGTTTTAAAACATCATTAGATTCAGAGATATCTATAATATGATAAAATTTGTTAAATATTTCGCATATGCGACGAAAGGGATCATTGTTAGCATAGACGATCCTGTGATAATCTAGACTTAGTAGTTGCTAGTTACGGGTTGCTCTTGTTGGTACACAGAAATTTATTTAGAAATTCACCGCGAATCAATCCAAGGAGGAAAGAGATACTAAACATGGTTCGACGACTTTTCAAAGTTGGTAATTTAATAAGTCCAAGCCAACTTTCATATGATGGCAGCACATACGAGTTCCATCCAAGACCCCGTGGACGGAAAATAAGAAATTGTTTTTGGATAGATTCAATACTATTTATGTGAATGCTGAAGTAAGGATCCCATATAATTGATCCATATTCAAGAATAGGACGAACCAAGGAAATATTTTTTTTTGTTCATTCATTTATTTATTGAATCTTCACAAAGTGAACTAGCAATAAGTATTAAAATCTTAATATTAATATAAAAGTTATTTAATTCTAGCCACTGCTAGACAAAAAAGTTTTATTTTGAGCGAATAATATCGGTAGAATCACCTAGTTAACGATCTGATGGTGGCAAGGGTATCCCTCCTTCTCAACCGAGAGTGGCCGCCAAAATTAAGTATGTTACGTGCAAGTGGATTTGGGTGAAGTTCCAGTTTACTGATATACCTTGTCGCATACTTAGAAAATTCGTCTTTTACCAGCAGAACACACAGATTCTTGTGAATTCGTGAGTTTCTTACGTACCATCGAGCTGCAGTAATCGTACGAAGAATTTGGTTTTGTCGTCTTTGAATTTTTTCAATGTTAGATGTTGAGGCGGTTCCCCATAATTGAACTCCGTAGCACCATATAGGCTTTAAAATTGCGTTATATAAAAAAAGTATGCAATCCAACTTCAAGGTCGCATTTCTGCCCATTAGCCAATTTAGTTGCGCTGCTTTCAATTTCAACTGAGTGACTTTCGCATCAATGTGAGGCTTCCACGTTAACCTACGGTCGAGGTAAATACCAAGGTATTTAACTTCATTATGCTGCGGAATAGGTGTATTGTTAATTTGTATAGCCGAACATGTTTGCTTACGCGGTGTGAATGTAACGTGAGTACATTTTTTTCATTTACTTTTATTTTCCAAAGTTTCAACCATTTCTCTAATAACGAAATATATCTTCTTGATGGGTTTCATGAACGTTGCAAAAAGCTGTGTCATCTGCAAAAGTTGAAGTATGGATTCCGGATCTCGTTGGCATGTCATATGCGTAAATGAAATATAGAGTGGGTCCTATATTGCTACCTTGGGGAACTCCTGCTCCGATTGACTGTGACAGACTTATAAAGTCACCTTCTTTGATAACAAATTTGTGGTCGCATAAGTAGCTTTCTAGAAGCTTGTGAGTGTTTGCAGGCAACTTTATTTTGTGCATCAGTCCGTCGTACCACACTTTATCAAGAGCTTGGGAAATGTCGATGAATAGAGCTGAACAATACTTTTTGTCTTCAAACGTCTGTCTTATGACATTGACTAGACTATGTGTTTGTTCTATGGTGTTAAGTTTAGCCCGAAAGCTAAATTGATGATCAGGGATACATCCCACATCATTAAGTATTGGAGACAACTTCGCCATTAACAATTTTTCGAACAGTTTAGAAATTGTTGGTCCAATAAGTCTACTGGTCTATATGATTCTACTTTAGTGGGATCCTTCCCTGGCTTGGCTATCATAGTAATCATAGAGACCTGATTACTATGATACCTAATACCAAGGAAATATAAAGTTGCTTTGTAATATAAGGGTCTGAAAATTCTTTAGACCATGGTTTCATAAATCCAAGAACTCCACAAGCCTTATTAACAGTTAGCGCAATATGATCTCGAAAATCAAGTATATGATCAAGGATGAATCCCAAGTCGGTAATAGTGTTAACTTTTTCAAGCATTATTCCATTAATGTGATAATAATAATTTGAATAGTTGTTTCGATAAAATGACATTTGTTTACATTTTTTATGTTAAGGTACATAAGATTAACTTTGCACCATTCCTCAAGTTTATTGATATCGGCTTGAAGTACACAACAGAGCGATAAAAAGTGTAAATAACAACGGGCCAAGATGGCTTCCTTGGAAAACACCAGAAGGAACATCCAAATTTATCGATAAAACATTTCTAAACTTTACTTGTTGGGTTCTGTTGGACAGATATGAACGAATCCATTTAAGGGTTGTAATGCTAAATCCCATTAAAGAAAGCTTGTGTAACAACAGGTCGTGGTTTACTTTGTCAAATGCTTTACCAAAATCCGTGGAAATTACATCCGTTTGCTCGCTATTTAAAAATCCATCGTTTACGATAGTAGTAAACTCCAAAATGCTAGTAGTGGTGGAACGTGACTTACAAAAGCCATGTTGATGCGTTGATAACAGTGAAGATATTTGGTGAGATAGTCAACTAGTCAAAATTTTTTCCAGAAATTTTGGAATAGCATTTAGCTTAGCAATTCCGCGTGATGATCCTCAATCCAGTTTTTCCACCATCTTGCGGAGTACAACTCTCGAATGTTAGCCTCTATTCTGCAGATGTCTAGTCCACATATGTCAAATACGATTGATATGTTTATAGTAACTTTGATTTTACTGACGCCACCAGTACGAGTACATGAAAACAAATGCAATACAGTTTTGTTCTCGTTGATAAGTACGAAGAGCGTTTTGTATAATTTTGCTTCCTCAAAATCCAAACATTTCATATTACCGTGTAAACACATCTTAAAATTCCCAAATGGAAGTATACAATTCCAATCAATTTTTTACTGCGTTTAATAGATATTGGCACTTGTGTTGTACAGGGTGACGCAAAATTAATCATCCTATCGTAAGATATATAATCCTTTGCTAATGGTGTGCTATGTCAAGCATTTTTGTAAAATATGTTTACATACATATATTATACAACATAGCATAAAAAAAATTTATTGAACCCAAAAAAATTTTTTTTTTCATTTATACACTAAATTGCTACAAAAATATTAATCTATAAAAATAAAAAAATGTCTGACGTTAGTATGGTTCAGTATGTTAGTAATATGGTTCTATTTCAAACAAAATTAAAGGTGCTTAGTGTAGTAACATGTTTGGATATGACATTAATATTGTAATTTTAATAATACTATGGTTACTTAGAATTACAATAACGTTGGACAAGAATATATTATAGCTATTTATAGCATTTTTTTATAATACTAGTGTATAAATTACAACAATAGTATGCTATCAGCAACAATCATATAATTTAACAATAATATGTTGTTCTGAGAATATAGTTGTTTCCACTATATATTTGTTTCTGCGTATGGCAATATGAAATATTGGTCTTACTTTTCCGGGAAGAATTAAAGAATATGAGAAATGGATAGTAAGGTAATTAGTTGTCCAATTTAAATTAAAGGCATGTTTCCTGACAACGAACCATAATGTTCGTATTCATTTATTAAAGCTAAAAAACGTGATTGGTAACTTTCCTGATATTGAACATAATGTTCGTATTCATTTACTAAAGTGATTTGTAACGAACTTATTAGACATAACATAACGAATCTGTACAAAGCAAAGATAGCAAAGCATTTATAAAAAGTGATCGCAATGCCTGCGAACGATATTGTTCGGAATCGTGAACCAAGCCCAAAAAGAACTTATTTCGAATTAACTTAGGTTAGGTTAGGCTGTACAGGCCGCCAGTTTCATGAAACCAGCCCACTTGGGTCCTTTTGGTCCCATTGTGTTGCCTGAGGGAGAAGTGCAGCTCACGAGACTTACACTTCCCCCGACTTAACTTATTTCAAAATACGTAAATAAGCGGTCATGCTAGATAATCTTATTTCTTATTTTAAAAGCATAAAATTATACAAACTGTATTATTAACATTCTTACCAAAATTTGTTGACTGTAGTTATTTTAAGATTTTGTTTTAATTAAAAAGTAAAGTAAAACCCTTTTATTTTGTAGAAAAAAGTTCCTAAGAAAAATATCCGTATACATTTCACCAAATCTTTTTTAAAGTGAGCAAAAAATATTTTTTGCTAAATTAGAGATTAAGAAGTGATTAAATTACCTCGAAATATCGTGACAAGCAAAAATGAGCTGTCCTAAAAAAATATTTATTACGAGAAAAATAAAAAATTGGCGGTAAATGCAGATATATCAAAATTATCATATAAAAGACCTGGCGGCAAATTATAATTAATATCAACAATCTCGGTTGATATTAATTATAATGTCTGTCCCACGATATCGAACGTTAACATGGGCCAGTATTGTGTGGATCAGATAACTGATTTAGAGACAATTTATGAATTTTTTATTAACAAGGTCATCTATCGGTTAAATTAATGAATTCCTACATGTTGCCATTAGATCCTAAGTTTGTTGCTAATGAGTTTTTTGCCGTTCAAAATGTAAGCAAACTTCAATGCACGATATCATTATTTTTGATTTTCCGGTGTTCGTTTGGTAGAAGAGTATGTCAATAAATAAAGAAAGTTTTATTGCAAATTTGTTATTTCCTCTTAATTTCCTTCTAAAATTTGTTCACAGCAAATTTATTTTCTAATTTAGATCCTGCTTTCCTTTGGGTGTTGCTTTAGAAATGTTTTTAAAAGACTTCAATATTTTTGGTTTCTACATTTGTACAACGGGCTATAGTTCAAGTTTTTTCCTTTCTTGAGTTTTTCTTAAGAAGGATTTTTTACAATACAAATTTGCTGTGATCAATAATTTTTGATTGAAGAAGACAAGAAAAATAATAATAAAATTTTTAGCTGGGGGACAACTAGCTGTATCGTAGTCACTACACTACTCATCAGTAGCCACTGGGATTTGAACTCGGGTCATGACGTATCATGATCTGCTGCTTTAACCACTCAGCCACCGAGCATTTAATTATTTTCTATCTATATTCATCTCATATTGAATCACATATGCATTTTGTTAATTGCCCACATTGTTTGTACAGCGTTTGCTGTCTCAGAACTAGCACTATTTCTTTTTTATTTATTTTTGTATTTTAATAATTCTCCGTACCCAGAGATGTAAATATTAATTTATAGAATTTTTGTTGAACTTTTTATAAGTTTTAAATTAGATTTTTTGCCGGTTTACTCGTAACTTCAGTAAGTATCTTGACTATTATTCATTTCTTTTCATCAAATATTCTTCATAATTTAGAACACTAATACAATTTTATCTCCACTTGAAATTCTAAATAGTTTATTTTGCCACTTTTTCATTCAAATTTTTATTTCTGTTTTTATTTTTTTTATTTTTTTGTTTTGATAATCATTCACCACAAAAATAAAATAATAATAAAAATGTAATCGTGCTTGATAGCTTCCTCTAGACACAATCAAGCATGTGTCAGCAAGCATGCCAGAAAATCAAAAATATTTGATTTTCACTCAAGCATTATCGGTGTCACACATACTAACAAATTTTCACGCATATTATTACGATGCTTGTTTAGCATTTTGACTGTGTCTATCCCCCTTAAAAAACCATTGTCAACAAATTTAATTTAAGAAAAAAAAAGAAGCATTTTTTGAAATCTGGAACGCACACGCATTCACGTCACTCAACAAAGAGACTATGCATGAGTCACGCTAATTATGTGACTGGCGCCCATCTCTTGTTACTTGAATTGTACAAGAATAACTACAATAAATTACTGAAAATGTAAATATGTTTGTATGTGGGTTAAAATGTCGTTAAAAAATAAAAGCGATCAATAAAAGGAGCATAAGTGCTTAGTATACTGCTGTGCCTAAGCTCACAAACTTTAATAAATTGTGTATCCACTTCATTTAATCCAACAAAAAAAGTATCAAATTTTCACAAAAGCAAAAAAGAGCGATCAACGAAATACATCAATAAACTTTAAAGGAAAACAAAACAACAACAACAGTAACAGTAAGAAAAAATCACATGAGAAACCACCACTTAAAAATCCCTAATGCAAGTTCACAACAACGGTCTTAAAATCAAAGCTAAAAACAGGGCAAAAAAAAAAATTAAAAATAAATAAATTAATAAGGAAGATCTTCTTGCAAAAATCCTGCCAAAGTAGAATAAAGCGAAGCAAACAAATTTATTGCAATGTTTTGGTTGGAGAAATTTTACACATGATGTGATCGTCAAGAACATGAATTTAAAATGACATTTTGGATAAGCCAAAATATAAAACTGGCACACAAACTTCGTTTACTTGTTCTTCTTCGTTTCTTTTTTTTTTTTTTTTTCTTCTACATAAAAACTTTGACTGACTGTTTTTAATTTGACAGAGACGGGATATAAATACACAAACAAACATAGCAATACCCAGTTGGCCAAATCGTTCTAGATGTTATATTGTTTGACGATATATGTTTGACGATACTTGAACGATGTGGCTCTCTTGTTGTTTAGATGTTTTAAAGAAATTGTAGCGGGAGTTAGGCTATAAGCTGACCGACAATGTGTTCTATCTAGTCTTCCAAACGTTCATGTAAAATATATTTGCACAAACACATCGCGACTCTAATAAAACAAATATGTTGTTACGTTTTTGCTTTTAAAAACAATATGCGGTTTCTTCAATTGCAAATGTAAGAATGACACTAATACTTCTTCCTTCCACACTACTTCAATAATACACAACTTTATTTTAACACCCCTGTACGAGGGTGGTTCTGAAACTTCTTAGCCTAGCAAAAAAAAGCGGGGTATAAACAGAAAAAAGTTAAGTTTTTTGGAAACTTCCATCTGCTATAAACACATGTTAAATTTTGTTTCGATCTGGTAACTCCTTCCTATAGAAACAGCTGTTCACAAAGACGCATTCGCGATTTTTTTACAATGGAAAGATTAGAAATACGTGGTGTCATTAAATATTTACATAAAAAAGGTTTATCGGGACAAGAAATTCATAATGATATGGTGAATGTATTAGGAAGTGAAAGTGCTCCTTCATATGTAACAGTAAAAAATTGGGTTGCTAAATTTAAACGTGGTCGTACAAGCGTTGAAGATGAATCACGTAGTGGACGTCCAAAAACAGCAACAACAACAGAAATTGTAACCAAAGTGCTTGATATGGTATTAAATGATCGACGAATAAAAGTGCGTGAAATAGCTAATATCATGGGCATCTCAAATGCTCGAGTCCATATAATTTTGCATGAAGAACGACAGATTAAAAAGCTTTCTGTAAGATGGGTGCCGCATTTGTTAACAGTCGACCAAAAACGCATAAGAATGAACATTTCTCAAGCTTGTTTGGATCGTTTTAAGCGAAAAAAAAAATGGATTTTAAGTGTCGTTTCATAACTGTTGATGAGACATGGATCCACCACTATACTCCAGAGACAAAAAAACAGTCCAAACAATGAACTGAAGCTGGAGGAAGTGCCCCAAAGAAGGCAAAAACAATTCAATCGGCTGGTAAGGTTATGACAACGGTTTTTGGGACTTCAAACGTATTTTATTGATTGGCTATCTGCAAAAGAGTAAAACAATAAATTTGGAGTACTATTACAACCTTTTGGATCAAATAAATGAACAAATTCGAGAAAAACGTCCTGGCTTACAACACACAAAAAATTATTTTTCATCAAGACAACGCACCAGCGGACAAGAGTATTTTAACAACTTAATCTTATTCTCCTGATTTAACTTCCAGTGACTTTTACCTATTTGCCTTTCGGGCAAGCGTTTTACTTCAAATGAAGATGCAATTACAGTTGTAAACCACTATTTTGAAGACCTTGAGGAAACCTATTTTAATCAAGGGATAGAATTTGCTAGAAAAGCGTTGGACTAAGTGTATTGAAGTTTCAGGAGATTATATTGAAAAATAAAAATATTTTTTAAAAATTAAATATTCTCTTTCAGTGATAGGCTAAGAAGTTTCCGAACCACGCTCGTATATGAACACTTCGACTTGCTTACATTTTTGCCGTATGACTGTCTTGCACAACGTTTAAAAAAAGAACTCGGACTCTGCCAAACATCTGCCTGTTATTCATAGTTTTTAATTATCTCCTACATTGTTCATGAGACTACCAGTTAACGAGAATTCCAGACTCAAACGTACAAATATAATTGCTACGCATATACAAACACACATGCTTGCGAAACAATAAGAACGCAATAACAACAATAACATCATGGGTCGTTGATTTACTTAGAATTTGGCATTTTGTAGATCATGTTTGTTTGTTTTCAGCTCAGTGGTGGACAAATTTGTTTTGTACTTGTATTGGTGAGATAAGAGTAATTTAAAGTACTATGACAAGCATGTATGAAGAATTAAATCGTCTAGGTTAATGTTGTTCTAACAGTTTCGTAAGAGCAATATATGTTTCAAAGACGTACAACTAAATTACGTTTGTTTGTAAAAATGAATTTTAAATCCCAAAAAATACAACACCAAAAGAACCTCCCATATATTTTGTTGGTAGATATAATGAAATGATGTCAAATTGTGTCTGTCAAAAAGCAACAAAGTTTATGTAGCTTTTCAGAATTATGTAGTTTGTGCACAAAATTGTGCAATCGTACGAAACAAAAACAAAAGACAGCTGTAGTTAGACGTGATGTTGAAAATGAATAAGGCGTGTAATCTGCCTTTAGAATTTTATTTTGACAAACTTGAAGTCGTTTAAGGTGGCAATTTGATGTGCTACTCTATACCGGAGATCCGTAAAAAAGAATGGCTTGGAAAATTACTTTAAATATAATCAGTTTATTATCAATGCTTAATTTAGATTTTCTGTTTAGGAAAGGATATAAAGACTTTTAAAGTTATATTTAAGGTATTCAAAGGGTTGTCATAAAGTCATAGGTCTTAAAATATTAGTATGCAAATATATGAATCCTGTGAGCATTCTAACATAAATGATTTTAAATTTGAGTCAGCTGAGATGTTTACGGTTTAGTTACGGAAAACTCCGTTTAAAAATCTTATTACGAGTACTGTCTAACTTTTTTGTTCGAAGCATAAAATAAAATATTATGACATTATGCGTGATATGACAGCGTTTGAATCCCCTCATTGATTTTATTAATTGTATAACTAATATGCTCGTTGAATAACATTTTTTTGTCGAGAAGCATTTCTAAATATTTCACTTTAGCTTCCCACGAAACGTCAGTATTATTAATTCTAATACATGAGGTAGGTAGAATACAATTTTTTCTTTTTCTTGAAAAATAAATAGCTTGAGCTTTAGACGGATTTACCAGTATTTTCCATTTATTGAAGTAGCAAATAACATCATCTGCCGATTTTTGTAAGTTCAATAAAATATGCGCAGAGTAAATATTTGAACATAGGATTGCTGTATCATCAGCGAAAATGGATGATTCGCAACAGCTAAGATTTGGAAAATCGTGAGTAAAAATGTTGTATAATACAGGAGATAGGCAAGAGCCTTGTGGGCAACCCGCTGGAATATTAAATATTCCCGATTTTTTATTATTAATGTGAATCCTGAACGTTCGATTTGCTAAATAGCTCTTAATTATTCTAATTGTAAAGGGTGGTTCAATTTCAAGGGCCGCTGTTGATTTTGAATAAAACACAAACTATTTAGGAAATTAATATAATTTTATTTTATTATGATATATTGGTATTATTCAATTAGGTATGGAATAAAATATCGGCGGCACACCTCCATCCGATGGTCCACATTTTCGATGACCCTGAGGCATAATAGTTCTATGCCGTTAAGTGCCGAATTATCTCATCCTTTAACTGTTGAATTGTTGCTGGCTCATCGACGTACACCTTTTCTTTCAAATAACCACAAAGAAAAAAGTCCAACGGTGTCAAATCACATGTCCTTGGCGGCCAATTGACATCGCCATTACGTGAGATAACACGGCCATTGAATTTGTTGCGCAAAAGAGCAATTGTTTCGTTAGCTGTGTGGCAAGTGGCATCGTCCTGCTGAAACCACATATCGTCTATATCCATATCTTCAAAGTCGGACCATAAAAAGTTCGTTATCATCTCACGATAGCGAACACCATTCACAGTAACTGCCTGACCGGCCTCATTTTGGAAAAAAATACGGCCCGATGATGCCGCCAGCACATAAACCGCACCAAACAGTCACTCTTTGTAGGTGCATTGGTTTTTCGACAGTCACTCTTGGATTCTCATTCGCCCAAATGCGGCAATTCTGTTTATTGACGAATCCACTGAGGTGAAAATGTGCCTCATCACTGAAGATGATTTTCTTCGAAAATTGATCATCATTTTCATAATAAGTCTGGATAACTTTAACACGTTGTTGGATTATGTATCTCTCCATGGTTCAAATTGAGTAAGTCTGAAATAGATAAATGTCAAATAAAATTCGGAAAAAAACTAGGCGTTTAGGTGTGGTTCACATTCAACATCGGCCCTTGAAATTTAACCACCCGATAGAAGTGTCTAAGCCTGTCATAACTAATTTATGAATTAATGCATCATGCCAAACAGAATCAAAGGCTGCTTTAATGTCTAACAAAACCATTTCTGTGGAATTCCCATTCGAAAATTTGGTTTTTACTATATTTTTTATTCGGCTTAAAGGTTGTATGTAATTATGTTCTGCGCGAAAACCAAACTGTTGGTTGGGTAATATACTTCTTTCATCTATAAACTTTACAACTTTGCCTTTAATGATCTTTTCCAATATTTTACATTAAATATGTATTTTCTATTTAATTCAAGCATTGTTTTAATTTTAAGACACCCTTTATATATAAATTGAGTATTCGTTTGTATTCACTATTTGCCGCCAATGTATCCCTCCACCATGTACTATTATATTGCATCCGTCGCTTAAGATGTCTTGACAACATAGCCAACTGGTTATACGAGCATATGTGTGCTTGAGTATGTGTGTGTGTTTATATATAGGCATTAACGAAATATTACCACGCTCATCCATTTCATTTTAAAAGACTTATTTATCTAATGACAATGGCATTTAAGTTCATTCCACGCACTCATCTCTGCAGTCTACTGTGCAGTGTAGAGAACATTCATCATCAGGCGGTTGCAAGTATGTTGATAACAGCAACAACAACACTAACAACATTAAGAGAGAGAAAAAAATCAACAACAACAAAACATCAGCAAAATAACTTAATTAACTGAAAATGTTCAAGAAGAACTACAATTGAGACGACAAACTACGAAAGAGTTAATAGTAAATGCATGTGGGTTTTATAAGCAGAAGCTGCAGTTCAATCATCACAAAACAACTTCATTTCTTTTTCTTTACATTTGTTTGAATGAGATTAAAAGATGTTTAAAGTATATACATATCGTTCCTTTATTACAACATAGTCATAACTCAAAATAGCTCGTTTCGTGAAAAACGCTTTTCAAATTTTTAGTTTCCATACAAGTCTTTGAAAATTTTTTTAGAAAATATCTCCCAAAGGAAACAGATTAAAGGTAATTTGATTAAATTTTTGCCACAATATAAAAGGTAGTACATTTAACAATTCTGCATTGTTAACTCGAAAAGCCCATTTTGTGAGATATGACTATGTTGCTATAAAGGAGCGATATGTTTATATACATTTGTATGTACTCGTATGTGTCCTAGATTTGCACAAAATAATATTTAAAAAAATCGAAAATGAAATTGAATTATATCTTGCTTATAAGAAGGAATATTTGATGGGGCTTAAAAAACTATAAAGAAGAAATGTCAAGGGGAAATAGAATCATGTAAAATTAGCTTGTATTTTTTGACAGAAGCTAGAAAATATCTTCGACAATGCAGTGTCTTTTAGAGATTTAAAATATATGTATTTTTTATTTTTTTTTTTAGAATTTAATTTTCAAATATTTTATTTTGAAATTATCACAGCTGTTTAAATTAAAGTTTTGCTTGCAGGTAGAATAACGTTTGCCGAGTTTAGTTACACTAATTTCACACACGGAAAGTTTCCTTTACAAAGTCTTGAGTTTGCCGGTGGCAAGGGAAAACAAGGAGTTAGAAAGAGCCGCTCTCTTTTCCCCTGCCACCATCAATCCCAAGATTCTGCAAAGTAAACTTTCCGTGTATGAAATCAGAGTATCTAAACTCGGCAAATGTTAGTCTACCTGCAAACAACATTTTGAGAATTCTATTCAACAACACTGTGCACTGCATATGTAGGAATAGCGCCATGAGTACTGGCTCAAGATTAAACAAATAATTTTTTAAATAAAAAAGCAATAATAATTTTATTCAAAGTCACTATACTAAACTCATAATTTACCATACTATTTTCACCATACAGTTGTGTCTATAATAATTATGTTAGTGTCATGAAGAACCATATTATTGCAATATACAGCGATATTTTTCAGAAAATAAAAACTTTTGCGTATCTTAATCAGATAGCTCTCAAAAGAGTTATCGTTACACATTATTTTGACTATTTGCACACGTTTATATATATATATATCGCCATAAATGAACAAGAATGTATGAAAACAAAGAGGTTTATATTAGCATTTTTATATAGGGTGTTTTTTTAAGCCCGATAGAACTTGAAATTGTAAAAAATAACACAAAAAATTAAATTGTAATCAAAATTTTTTTTTATTCGAAAGATCAATACGTGACATTAACATTTGAAAATGATTTCGGGCATATGGGCACCGCGGCTGTTCTTGACGAAGCGCATTCTGGACGTCCAATTTTGGGCCACTTTTTCGAGCACTGCTGGCCGTATGTCACGAACAACACGAACAATGCTGGCCTCCAAGGCATCAATTGTTGCTGGTTTATCAGCATAAACCAGTGACTTCACGTAGCCCCACAGGAAATAATCGAGAGGTGTCAAATCGCACGACCTTGGAGGCCAATTGACAGGTCCATTTCTCGAAATCAACTTATCGCCAAATTTTGATTTCAGTAAGTCGATGGTTGCGTTCGCCGTATGGCACGTAGCACCAACCTGTTGAAACCACATCTCCTCCGGATCAATGTCATCCATATTTTCAAACAAAAAATCATTGATCATGGTGCGGTAACGATCTCCATTGACCGTAACGCGAGCTCCGGCCTCATTTTTGAAGAAATAAGGTCCGATGATGCCACCAGCATGAAAACCGCACCAAACAGTGCATTTTTCTGGATGTAATGGAGTCTGTAGGGTCTCTTGTGGATTGGTCTCACTCCATATGCGGCAATTTTGCTTATTAACAAACCCGTTAAGCCAAAAATGTGCCTCATCGCTGAACACAATTTTGCGATAAAACAACAGGCGAATCGACGACTGATTTTCAAAGTAAATTTGGATAATTTCGTAGCGTTGTTCAAGCGTGAGTCTATTCATGATGATTTGTCAGAGTATACTGAAACAAATAAAAAAAATGTTTCATCAAAATTTAATTTTTTGTGTTACTTTTTACAATTTAAATTTTATCTAGCTTAAAAAAACACCCTATATTTATTTATTTATTTATTTTACAAAAAATTTTAAACTTTTTCTTTTATTTTTTATATTTCTTAATAATTTAACACACGAAAAAATTGACTGCTTGGCATGACAAAATATAATAAAACTGAAATAAAATTGTATGTCAATGCATTGAACAAAACTAACAATGCCACGTTTATTCTGTAAACATACTTGTGTTGCCAGTGAATAAGTCTAACATACATATGTTTAAAATAAAAGGCTTTTAAATACATATAACAACAGCTATTGTCGTATTCGAGCTATATTTTTTAAATACTATTATTCCATCTAACCATATTTGATAATAAGAGAATTATAATAATATATACGGTAACATTTTTACACTAATATATTTATTAAGACTTATACTATGTTAAAAACAATAATACGTCACAATACAAAATATTACAGAGTACATATTAATGTTACCATGACAATATGAAGAAATGCATTTTCTCTGCATGCACATATATGTATATAGAAAATACGGACAACGGTAGAAAAAGAGAGAAAAATAAAAATAAACACGTATACACAGCTTGCTACGTATTCCGGTGCGATTTAGTTTTATACGAATTTAATTAATGAACGAAAGACGTATGCACATGATGAGAGACAAAACACTACGCCTTTGTCGTTAATAGCCATAATACTGTAAGGAACAATAGTATTCAATTCATATGCATAGTCAGGTTCTACCATAATATGGTTGATATTATTTCAAGCAACGACTTTTGTCTATAATAATCATATTAGCGTCAAGAAAATCTATTAAAATACTGACCAGCCACAATATTCAATATATAATCAATCACACTACTATTACAATATTATTATTATTGAAAACCATATTATTTTACGAAAACAATCATTTTAAAGTCATATAATTAGTTAGGTTTCACTATCATCAACCATATTATTATGACCACCAGCTTTGACAATAGCGATGTTAGAGCCACGAATAACCATATTATTGCCATTTTCAACCACGCTTTTAAGATTAACCATGCTTTGCTCAAGTTATATAAAAACAACTGTTAAAATACTAAGCAGCCATAATTTAGTTCAAAGTAGCCATATTACGTGCATCATATTATTATCATAGCCGAATATTATTGTTAATAACTATAATACTGTAAAGAACTACCATACTGAAGACATGTATATGGTATCCACAAATTATTATTACCACCAACTATTGTCAATCATATTAATGTCCTGAATAACTATACTATTGCCACATTTAACTAGAATTTTCAGACGTACTATAACTTGCTCAAGCTATATAAAAAAAGTATTATATTAAAAGTATTATACTATGACATAATTTAATTCAAAGTCGCTGTATTAAATTTATAATATTTATATCATATTATAAATTTAAAATTTATAATATATCATATTATTAATAACCATAATAGTATAAGGAATAATCATATTATTTATAGTCCTGTGTATAGTCAGGTTCATCCATATTATTGTCATGACATTTGTCGCAATTTCTCAATATGTTTAGCTTTAAGGCATACCGTGCACTACAACTATAATATAATTGGAGATGGCAAACATTTGTTTAGCTAATACAATTCAATAGCTGACTGAGAATTGGCCTGAAAATTATACGGAACTTTATTTCTACTTTCACAAAAAAAAAAAAAGATCATAATGTAAGCAAATAATGTTAATGAACACTCCAACGTTTTACGTTTTGTTAAGTTATAGAATCAGAAGATATTCTATGTGGGATTCTGCCTTGATGGCCTACCCCCGTGGTGATGCTCCCACCAGGTGAAAAGTAAACGTTTACCCAAACGTCTTCACGCACGACAAATTGTCACGCAAGGATAACATTTTCGCTACACGTACGACAAATTGTTATGCGTAGGTGTGGCATTTTCGCTGAATGGCGAATGCGGATTTCAGGGTCACGCCACTCGGTTGCATTGCAACTCCACACTGAGTAGTTCTGGTACAATGCACTGCATATGTAGGGGTCATCCCCTGAGTACTGGTCCAATATAAAAAAAAAAAGCTCGGCAACTCTCCCCGCATTTAGGTATTACACCACAACCACTACGTTGCTCAATATAGCCGGCCGACAACAATGTTCCCGGGGCTCACGGCTTTCTTGGTATCAGACAATAATAGCCCCTGCTCAGATTATCGCAGCTGTAAAAAGAGCTGCTGCAGCTTTAAACCCCAAACAAGGCAGGACAAGACAGGAAATCTGCAGTCAAGTTGTTGCACATACGAACCGTAAAGTTGAAAACGAATTCTTTCTGTAATGTGTTGTGCACTTCTCTAGGCAATCGACCTCAAATGAATCTACCCTGAACAATGAACACATATTGTGCAAGATTATATGGATTTCAGGAATAAAATTTCTAATCTAGCTAGAGCAAAATCCATCATAGTAGCGATAAAACAGAATAACGCACCCCACACTCCGGCAATGTTCCAATGAGACAATAGATTTGGATTCCCTACTGTCACCGATAAATATCTACGCTCTTTCTTGCATATGGTCGAGTAAACGAAAAATACAGTTTGAGGCACCACCGCAAACATGAAAGTTGCAGGCCATTTTCGATCGCATATAAGTGGTATAAGAAGTAAAGAGATCTGATGGAGTCATGTACATCTTATACCATTTCAAAAAACCGAGACACTTGAATGCTTCTTTAGAGACATTAATAATGTATTCATTCATTCAGCGAATATCGATCGCATGAAGATACATCATTCCAAGAACATCAAAAGCAAGCAGTTCCTAAATATTATACCATCCCTTACCACAACACTGAAAAGTTGTGTTAAATGAAATCTTTCCTAGGAGAAAATATTAATTTCATTCTGGAAATAAGAAATGATTTCATTCTGAAAGACTGTTTAGTTTTTTGATAAAACAAAATACGGATTCAACTACGTTTCCAAAAGGAATTGATCTTGGCGATATCCGCAGCCAGTGCTTTATAAGCAATTTACTTTGGAGAAAATATATAGTAAATATCACAATTACGTTTCCCATAATGTAACCGAACGGAAACGAATTATTGGTTAACAAAATCGATACAATTATTCCACGCACTTGCGATGTAAAGCTCAGCACTGTGTGTCTAATTACATTCTGCAGCTAATTGACGTAAAAGCCATTTGCAAAAGCTATTACATTGTGCGATATGGTGATTAAAACGTCCTTTTATTAGTTAGTTTTAATAGGCGCCACCAACCAGCAAAAAATCAAACTCTTTGTAAAACATTAAACTGACAATCGTTTAACACTTAATAAAATTTTCAATAATAAACTTTTTTAATTATAGTATTTTTAAAACTCATTTTATTAAACATATCTTTTAAAAAATGATAATTTGTTAAAAAAAAAAGAAAACTAAAAAAAATAAGAAACTAAATTTTCATGCTTACGAGTATAAGATTTAAGATAATATATCCAAACTGATTGTTATGACAATGATCATTTATATTACACACACTTACATACACACATACATTCATACATACACATAGACACTCTGTAAATGTTGTTGCTGGCATTGATGATGATGTTAAATTTATTTTGCTTGTATGTTAATTAAAATGTTATGTAAATCAATAAATTTGCAATTTAGATAAAAACATAAGCGATGATGATGTTGATGATGATGATGATGATGATGATGATGATGATGGTGGCAACGATTTCGTCAGCGAAGCCCCCATCCATGTTAATCTCTACAATATTTTCATAAACCAAATTTGTGAAATTCGAAATAAAACGATTGCACATTTTACGACATGAACATTTGATGAACATTTATTTCTTTGCTGCAAGCATTATTGATGTTTTAACACTTTGTTTGGGCTAAAGTAAGGAATGTTTTGGCATTGAACGAGGGTTGTCTGCAAAGTTGATGAAAGTGGTGTGTTATATAAAATAAGCTCAAATTTCATGACCATGATTGTCTGCACCGCAATAACATAAGCGGGCTCAACTATACAAATGATCAGTGCACAACAACAATCGAAATAGTGAATACTTACAAATACAGGGTGGCGCAAAAATAACCTTCCGATGTTTTTTGGCTGTAATTTAAAAAAAATGAAAAACTTTGATTCTTCTTGTGGATTATTTTTATTTGGTCTTTTAATTTTTTTACATTAAGTCGAGAATATGATGTCATGTAAATGGCCGCCGCCACAGTTAATTGTCATTTGAGCCCTTTTTATAGCATTTTCCATCACATTGGCCAAAACTTCCGGCGATAGGTCCTTACCTTCTTGACGGATATTGTCTTTAAGAACTGCAAGAGTCTGAGGCTTGTGGACATAAACCTGCGACTTCAAAAAGCCCCACAAAATGAAGTCTGTAGCGGTCAAATCAGGCGATTTTGCTGGCCAGTGCAAATCGCCAAAACGGGAGATTAGGCGCCCGGGAAATGCATCCTTCAGCATATCGATTGTGGCACGTGCAGTGTGTGCTGTAGCACCGTCCTGTTGGAACCACATATTTTCTAACCCCAGTTCATCAATTTGCAGCAAAAAGAACTCGTTGATCATTGCTCTGTAGCGCTCACCATTCACAGTAACCGTTTGGCCTGCGATGTCTTCGAAGAAAAAAGGTCCGATGACTTCTCCACAGAAAACAGCATACAGTGACTTTGAGCGGGTGTAATGGCTCTTCGTGGGTTACACGTGGATTTTCAGTGCCCCAGAAGCTTCAATGCCTATTTACGTACCCGCTAAGATGAAAATGATCCTCATGATTATTTTTGATGAAAAATCATCTTCCTCTTGGGGTCAAATAAATAGTCACCAATATTCCGCGTTCTGGAGCAGTGTAGCGTAATATTATTTATTAACTTGTATTTCGCATGTGTTTACTACACCAATTTCAAAACAAAACTGACATTAGGGGCCAATCGCAAAATTTTCTGATAGGAGGATTACTTTTGCGCCACCTTGTATATTATGAATATGTCCTTTCGAAAAAAAAATAAATTATTTCTAATCAAAATGCAATAATTAAAAAACAAGGTTAAAATTTTGCACAAAAAATTTTTAAATTTATTAAAGACTTATTGGATATATTTATGCACAAATTTTGTAAAATAAAACTTTACTTTACTAAACACATAATTGGGGTTATCATGAAATCCAAGTCGGATTTAATAATTATCGCTTTTGAAATCGGATACTGGATTCATTTGGTGTCATGAGAACTAAAATCTGTCATATAAAGCACTTTCAACGCAACGTGCAGCGAAAAGTTTGGCAACTCTCATCTTTTTACGTGTTGAAGTTTTTTCTAATAGCTCCAAAGCTTTATGTGCTAAGAAAACAATTAGAACCAATTTCAGTAGTTCGTCCAATAATATTTCTAACCTCTTTTATCATAAAAAATTATTAAACATAAAAATTAACAAGCATTTTTTTAGACAAATAAACAATTCATGAGCGTTGCCAAACTTTTATTGTGGTATACACCTTTTGCTTTGCGCTTTTCTGTCACGCAAAGCAACAAAGTTTTATCTGACACGGCCTTTAGGCTCTTATCCTTTAAACAAAGAGGCATGTGGAGAACTACTTAATACTATAGAAGGGCACTTGCAACGTTAGCAGCCACGTTACGTTTTTTAGCTGAAGGATCTTATCAGAGGTCTGTTGGCAAGGACTCCAGTATAAGTTTTATTACAAGCACTGTATCAATAGTGCTGCACAATGTGCTTGTGGCTATCGAGCGTTACGTTTGCCCGCGAGGATTAAAAACTGAAATGGACTCAAATGAGAAATGCAGGTCAAGAAACTATATTTATAGCAAATACAAGATTCCATCAACAATTGGCTGCAGCGATGGTACCCATGTCAAAATTGTTAAGCCCAGTATTGACGAGCATTTGTAATACAATCGAAAAGGATATTTCAGTATGAATGCAATGATTGTAAAGCTACGTACACACGGTTGTCAGATCTTACAATATTGCCAGTAAAATTGTCTGAAAATGTATTACAATCGTGTGAACTGCCAATTTTTAACTTACAACGTTGTCAGAAAAATCATTGTCAATCAATTGTAAGACGACAATGTTGTCAGGCATCTGACAATCGTGAGAACACTTTTCGTCGCCATTGCCAGATAATTGGCTGGTATTGTAAGCTCAGCTGTAATTGTCAGATATATAAACTTAATGCACCTGACAATGGCATCATTGTCAGAAAAAAGTTTGAAAAGTTTGAACACTGCCAAACAGATGGTTGTTGATATACATAAGTGGCAATGCCTTACAACATGTCTGGCAATTTTTTCATCTAACAATCTGACAACCGTGTGAACTGACAATTTTTGTTGTCAGATGAATTATTTGTCAGACAATGAAATTGTAAGATATTCTTACGATCGTCTGAACATATAATTTACTTCTGCGGAACAATTTTTCATTGTCACAACATTGTCAGCATGTTGCCAGATCTTACAACATTGTAACATCTGACAACCGTGTGTACATAGCTTAACTAAATCATAATTTTAAATTTGTCATATCGCATTTACATTTTTATTTACATAATATATTATTATGAGTTCGAGTCCTAGTGGTTGTTGATGAGCAGTGTAGCGACTCTAAAGCAGCTAGTTGTCCCCCGGCTTCTATGTATTCAATTATTTTTTCCTGTCTTCTTTGATCAAGAGTTATTGATCGCGGCAATTATTGTTATAATTAATAAAATAAAAATATTTCTTGGCTTTAGCCAGGGTTGAACTTAAGCTAGACGAATGATAACAATCCATCATAAATTAAAAAATATAATATATTATTTTTTTATTTAGATTTGATTTGCGATGGTGAGACGAAAATTCGGGCTATAGATGCACGATTCCCCAGCTTCAGCCATGACTCTGTATGAAAATTTTTCATAAATTCCAGGAGAATGCCATTTTGTGATTTCCCTTATTTTGTTATTAAATATGTATATCATAATTTTGTTCCAATTTAATAAAAATTAATAAAGTAAAATTAACACTCGAGTGTTACTTATTAAACTTAAAAAAATATAACTTAACTTCTTGTTTTATTTCCAATAAAAAAAACCGACAATATTGGATTCTATGAC
Source organism: Thecocarcelia acutangulata (assembly GCA_914767995.1). NCBI lineage: Eukaryota > Metazoa > Arthropoda > Insecta > Diptera > Tachinidae > Thecocarcelia > Thecocarcelia acutangulata. Next base: position 95,012,033 of record OU612097.1, on the reverse strand, counting down.
ACCTAAAACCGATAAAAGTTCACACAAAACGCAAAACCGACAACTTGGGTTTCATGACCACAACGCGATTTTTTGGTAGGTTTCAAAACCAATTCCAATAAAATTTGATTCCATGACAACCCCGAATATGTTTTTATAAATATGATTTATCTTTTTAGAATCTTGTTTTGGAGAACAGAGAAGGCGCTGCATGCTGATCACTGCTTTAAAGCACTGGTATCTATTTAAATAACAATCAATAAACTTTAAACTTTTTAACAGCCCTCGCTGGTGAGATTACACTGTAAATTCATGAAAGCAAAAAAGCGGAATAAAATGAAGAAATTTATTTGTCCTGGCGCGATTAACTGCTTTTGTTTTGTGGCTGAAGGTGTTGATGGACACAGTTACGCGTTAAAATACATAAATTAACAAAATGGAAAAAAAGTGTTCATTTAGAAACAAGAACAGCAACAGGCCACAAGAACACCCATAATACATAATAATGATTATTAACAACAGCCAGAACAACAATTACACCAACATGTACAATACGAGTACATACATACATACATAGATCACAGATTGACGCACAAAAAGGACACGAACTCAGATTCTGTAAATAACAACAACTTCGTCTCCCTTATATTTTTTTTCATATTTTTTGGGTTTAAAAATTTACATACGCACAATCGCAAAGCGCTAAAAAATGATTTTACTTAAGTGTGTGTGTGTGTGTGTGTAAGCATGTGCTCACCACCACCACCACTGTGTCCAATCCATCAGTTAAGCTTATTGATGTTTTTGATTGGGATCGCATCCTGGGGTTGTGTGTTTTATCGGCCACTTTATACTAAACGTAGCAATAAAAAGCAAAGTAACATCGCGAAGCAACAACAAAAATGATGTGAATTTAAAATTATATTCGTTGTGAATTATTAAAATTAATGTGGAAAAATGTGCCAAATTAATATATTAATAAAAAATATATTTATAAAACATATAGATACATATAAAAAATGAAAATACCCTGCAAGAAATGTCAATAGTAAAACTATAGTGATTACCTATTGACGGTGTCACCAGTACTACTGGCAAATTGTACCCTTACTAATGCTAACTACTATTGACATTTAACACAGGCTTGTCCTACGAAATCTACCAGTAGACTGCGTCAATACTGACTAGGTAGTTCTTGTGGGGTCATATTAAGAAAATGTCAATAGTAAGATTGTACTGACTTACTATTGACGACATTACTGCACTGTGGGCAATGTCCATAGTAAAACTGTATTGATTCCCTATAGACGCTGTCACCACGTACGTAGAAAATGTCAATAGTAAAACAAATAGTGACTGCCTATAATTATTAAATATTTAACTAGTTTAGCACTTTTGACTTACCTTTTTATATTACTTTTTATTATTATTATTTTTTATTAGAATTACCTATTTTCTTGCGGCCACAGACAACTTTTAAAAACAAATTCAATTATTAACAAAAAATATTCTCTTATTGACAGTGTCACCAGAAAGACACCATAAATGTTGACAAAAATGTTGACATGGATACACTTAATCCCATACTTTCTTCAAAAAAACATGTACATACTCGTACATATGTTTGTATAATTATTTGTCACGTATAAATATTTGTCACGTAGATTGTATAAATATTTGTCACGTAGATTACAATTGACAAGTCATATACCTATCAAATATAGAAATAGGAACACGTATCCAAAAATGTATGTTTGTATTTGTATCCGTTATTTTTGATACGATGGTAGGAGTCCCGCTTAACAGCTGTAAAAACCAAGTACAGCGTCAACTTGTAGGGACTGCACAGGACAGATGGTCTGGTGAGGTCACCTGCCGAGTAGCAAGGCTGACATGGCCTGCGTATGATCGTAGTAGAACTGCGGTCCTAAAGGGTTTTCCCCGTCAAAGGTTGCGTACCTTGGTGGCAGTTCTGACAGGACATTGTCTCATAGGGACGCGTGCTAGGAGGTTAAATCTTCCATTTAATGATTTCTGCAGAGGTTGCGGGGATGAGGACGAGGAGGAGAGTATTGAGCATTTCCTCTGTCGATGCCCGGCTCTCAGTTCCATGAGAGCGCTGTATCTAGGCGGACCGATGCTGCACGGGTTGACAGATATATCGGAATGCCGAGTGAACGGACTGGATTCCTTTATCCGGCTTTCGGGTTGGTTTGAATCTGAACCGTCGGGGAAGTGTAAGTCTAGTGGGCTGCACTTCTCCCTCAGGCAACACAACAGGACCAAAAGGACCCAAGTGGGCTGGTTTCATGAAACTGGCGGCCTGTACAACCTAACAACCTAACCTAACCTATTTATATCAGCACTTATGAACATTCAAACCGTAAGAGTAGTTCTGCGCCAAGTATCCAACTTCGTTTTTTAATAAACCTCTTACTAATTAAAACAAAATTATATTGAGTTTTGGAAACGTTCCGCAATATTTCTGGTGATAACTCTAAGCCTCCATACCCCAGGGAAAAAGATTTTACTTTAGTGAAGCATGCTCACATTCCTGTCGAATATTCGCCTTAAGGGCTGCAATTTTCTGGCGTTTATTAGCATGAACCCGTAAGTTTAAGTAGCCCCGCAAGTAAGGTGTCTGGTATGATTAAATCGCGCTATCCTGCTTGCTATGCCAAATTGTCCAACCGGGAGGTTACGCGACCAGGAAGTGCTTCCTTCCCAATATCCATGTAGCTCCTGCTGTGAGAGCGGTTACACCATCTTGTTGAAACCATATCTTTACCAAACCTCTCTAAATGAATTCCAATAAAAAAAGTGTCAGTGATTTATAATACATCAGCACTTGCCTTGAAAGTCCGATCTGATGATGGATCAACTCCACGGGGTAAATTATTCACGATCCACCAGCCATGTCACAACGGCTGGTAAATCTTAAGACTCATAAAAATTGCAACTTTTGTCATGGCTACAAAGCCATTTGGACAAACCTCTCGCTGAAGAGCTCGGGTCTACTACTATCTCCTTTATACAATTTACCAGACAATCAATGGAAGGCAAGGCTTATTAGTTATTTCATCCCTTAACCAGCTCATCCGTCCGGTTCTTTACATTACATGTGTCTGATGTAAGACAATTGCACCTTGGAGGGTTACTAGCCCACGAAAACTGACATGTACCAGAGTTATCAGGGAAACTAATTCCCCTTTCTACAGTTTTAGGTTTAAACTACAGCTAGAACTTCTCAGCTGGCTTTACCGAACAGCGTTCTGCTAATTAATTTTTGGTAAGGATTTCGGAAGCCCAACACCACGCAAGTCATGCGACTTCTTAGAGTTTTATATACCACAAATTTAGGTTTAAGCCACTGCTAGAACGTCTCAGCTGAGATAGGCACCTCAACCACTGAACCTCGCAATGGCTTTGCCGATCACCAAATGGTGCCAATTAATTTTAGGTAAGGATTTCTACCTCTCTCTGTCCCGGAAACCAGAGTGCCCTGACTTGATATACACCAAGACAAAACCTGGTCCTCGGGGGGAATTCAACTCCTTCAGTTGTGAATCTGATTTACATCAGCACCTATCATTACGGCCTAATCTAATGTTGTACCAACTGCACAATTATTCACGATTCACTAGGGTCCTTATGGAACTTGCTAAGATCACATAGGTCGCAACTTTTTGCACTAAGTTTGTAACCCTATTGGTGAACTCCTTGCTTAAGAGTTCGGGCCTCTAATCCCTCCTGCATGCAAGTTTCCATAAGTCAATGGAAGACTGCTCTTAATGAGTTGGTAGGCCGAGGACCATTAGCAACATCAGCCCTTAATCAACTTACCAAGCCATCACTGCTGGTTCTTTACATTAAAAGTATCTGCTGCAAGACAACTGTACCTCGGGGGTTATTAGCCCCCGAAATCCGGCATGCCCCAAAGTTATCTGAGAAACTAATTCCCCTTTCTACAAATTTAGTTTTAAACCACAGCCAGAACGTTTCAGCCAAGGTGGGCACCTCAATCATGATCAGCCCGGAATGAAATGCAAGAATTAACCACTCGGAGCCATGCTGATCCCCGTTCCGGCAAGTTACAGGGTGTAACTTGCCGGTAAGGGTTTCGGATATCCTTAGCATAGCATAAGTCATGCGGCTTTTTAGAGTATCGTTTGGTACAACAAACGAGGAACTCCTTCATCTCTATACCCCAGAAAACAAAATTCCCTGGTTTGGTCTACACCAAAGCAAAATCTGTTCTCTGGAGTGAATTCAGTTCCAGCAGTAAGTCACTTATCATGGCCCTGTAGTATTTGCTAATAGCAGCAAATGTACTAACGAAAAATACGGTCCAATCGCTTCTCCCATGTAAATCGCTTTTTATGCACCACATTTTTTGTAAGCGTTTTTTTTTTATTTATTGAATCTTTAAAATAAACTAACAATAAGTATTCAAATCGTAATACTAAATATAAAAAAATATGTTTTTACTTAAGTCCGGCCAATGCTACACAAAAAGTTTTATTATGCGGAAGCAATATCACTTATTGAACAATCTGATGGTGGCAAGGGTATCCCTTCTTCACTGCCGAGTGCGGCCGCCAAAATTAAGTATATTGCGCGCAAGAGGGTTTGGCTGAAGTTCCAGTTTACCGACATACTTTCTCATGCACTTAGAAAACTCCTCTTTTGCCAGCGGAACACTCAGATCTGTATGAATTCGTTATGCACCACATGCGGTTTTGCAGTGCCCAGGAAATGAAGATTTTGTTTATTGAAGTAGTCGTTTAAATGATAATGCTCCTCACACCTGATGATTTTCAACTAAAAATCATTGTATTCGTTGTTGAAGTTGAGGATGACTCTACATGCGGAGTAAACCGCTCCTTTGTTTGTCTGTTTGTACTCTGCAGATTTCTAGTTCCCAAGTGTCACTTATGATTGACGCAAAATGCTTTTTGGTTAATTTTGCAGTACCCTGTATAACACAAGTGTCAATAAAGATTAAATTCTGTTAATAGTCGGTTGGAATTTTATGCTGCATTTTCGAAATTTAAGATGTGTTTACACGGTAATACAAAGTATTTAGATTTTGAAATAGCAAAATACTACGAAATTCTCTCAGTACTTAACGAAGAGTGTTTAAGATGAGTACTCTTGTAAATTTCCAATTGTGAAAAAGATTTCACTCCTTACTATGCAGTTGAAATAAAACAAGAGTTTTGTACAATTTTTTTTTATAAATAATGTTATATTAATGCAGCGCTGCAGTTATAACTTATTTCACGATCAATTCAATAGTGATAATATAAATTGTTCTTATGCTTCAAAAAAGTATTGAAGTCATAAAATTAGTATTAAAGCAAAAACCAAGAGAATTTACAGAAAGCAATAAAATGTAACGTTATAAATTCGGAATTTGTAATATTTAAAGTTAATTCCTAATTAGCTTATTATTTGTACTTTTTACCTGGTGGTTGTTGTAATTTTATTACAATGTTTTAATGAGAGTCAAATGCACTGCGGCTTAATACGAAAATAGTTAAGATAAATAGTATTAAGGATACTCTATAATCGTGCGTATCCTTAATACTCTTTATCTTAAAATTAAAAAGAAATACAATTGAAATAATTAATGTAGCAGTTGTTCACCAACATTCTCCCCCACTAAGCACGATAGTGTTTAATTGAAGAAGTTTTACCAGCGGCTTCAGGCGAAGCATCATCTTCGGGAAAGTGGTCCATAGTTGGCAAAAAGGCTATCTTGGAAATTGGTGTCTTAAAAGTTTATCCACACAGCTCGGATGCATGCATTGAATACGGGCTAAAGGCCACTGCCCTGGTGGACAACGGTCATCGAGAACTACTACCAGATCACCAATTTCAGCATTTCTTGTAGTTTTCAACCATTTAGGTTTTGATTGTAGGCGACAAACCCATTCAGTATGCCAGCGGCTCCAAAAATGTTGCTTTAAATTTTCCACAGCTTTCCACCTTGACAAGCGATCGATGATAGACTGAAGCAAATCCTCTTCAGGTAAACAAACAGATGATTCCCCAATTAAAGAATGTGCCAGCGTTAAAGCACAACAATCTGATGGATCTGACTTCCAGGGGCAAAGTGGTCTAGAATTAAGACAACTTTCAATTTGAGTTAAGAGGGTTGTTAACTCCTCAAACGTAAGCACACGGTTTTGCATAACTCTTCGCAAATGGTGTTTGGTGGACTTAACTCTAGGCTCCCACAGGCCACCAAAGTTGGATGAAGCTGGTGCCACAAAATGCCACGTTACTCCATCAGTTGCTAGTACTTCGGCGAGTTCATTGAGAAGGTTAGACTTGCCTTGATCATGTAGAATTTTTAGATCCTTTTCCGCCCTTACAAAATTAGTGCCACAGTCTAAGTAATGGGTGATTTTATAAGAACCATCGGAAATTAAAAAAAAAAAAAACACATAAAATTCAGAAAAATGTATGAAATATTTGTTTGGATCGATAGTTGGGTCGATATAATTTAATGTTTGAAGATTATTTCATGCAAATGTTGGCCGCGGCTGCGCCTCAAATGGTCCATCCGCTTAGTCCAATTTTGGCATACTCTTTCCAATATTTCGGCCGGTATCTCACGAATAATGTTGGCAATATTGGCTTCCAGTGCGTCAATCGAAGCGGGCTTGTCGCTATAGACATTAGCCTTAACATAGCCCCACACAAAATAGTCTAGTGGCGTTAAATCGCACGATCTGGGCGGCCAATTGACTGGTCCCAAGCGTGAAATAAACTGTTCACCGAACTCGCCTCTCAATTGGTCCATTGTTTCGCGTGCTATGTGGCATGTGGCACCGTCTTGTTGAAACTACATGTCATGCAAGTCAAGCTCTTCCATTTTGGGCAAAAAAAAGTTTGTTATCATCGCACGGTAGCGCTCACCATTCACAGTAACGTTGTGATTCGCATCATCTTTGAAGAAATACGGCCCAATGATGCCGCCAGCCCATAGTCCGCACCAAACGGTTGTTTTTTGTGGATGCATTGGTAGCTCTTGCAATGCTTCTGGCTGCTCTTCACTCCAAATACGGCAGTTTTGCTTGTTCACGTATCCATTCAACCAGAAATGAGCCTCGTCGCTGAACACAATTCTTCGATAAAAAAGTGGATCTTCATCTAACTTTTCAAGAGCCCATTCACCAAAAATTTGGCGTTGTGGTAGGTCGTTTGGCTTCAATTCTTGATACAAAACGTGCGTGAGCTGTCAAAACTAGTGTTGCCAAAAAGATAATAGCAAAAAAATTACTCGTTATACATCGAAACAGCTACCACGACGGGCTACGAAACGCCGGAATACCGCCAAAAACGCATCTGTAGTTAAATTTGTCACCGATTCCAAATGTAAAGCCTTAGTTACCATGCATATAAAAACACAAATGTATCCTTTAGTAGTAACAGTGTTTCTTGCAGTAAATTGTTTGATTATTATAGGACCAGCGTAGTTCACACCACTGTGCTTAAAAGATCGAGCTGGCTTAAGACAAACCTTGGGTAGTGACCCCCAGGATTTGTTGTGCTGCTTTTGTGTTGTGCTTGAAGCAAAGCATACATTTCCGTAAGACTCGTTTTGCAATGTTTCTGCGCTGATAGAATTCAATATTCCTAGCAACAAAATCTATCATATCTAATGGATGTGAAACATCATTGATTCATTTTACGCCAACCTATACAAATGTACTGAATAATATGGGTGTGTACATATGTAGTATATAAACGCCTACATATGTGAGCATATGTAAAGTTATGACTACAAAAAAAAATCCATACATATGTATGTATTTACTTATGTATGTATATACTTATATTTTGATACCACTTACTACTGCAGAAATTTTTTAGGGAATTTATTTGTATTCAACATAAACTTCAATATTTTAAACTCTTTTTGATTGAAAAAGTTATTTCGGTGCTTAAACGGTCCAATACCGGTTGCCGTTTGCCATGACTTTTTTTTGCATTTTTAATTTTAATTTTGCAAAAGTTAAGTGTTGTAAAATGATAAGAGAGCCAGTATTTGTGGAGCCATCAACATCATCATCGTCGTCATTATGAGCGTTCTCAAAGACGTCATCATCGTTTTGCTTTATTTTTTTACATTTAATATTTTTTTATGAATTTTTATGCTTCATCTTCGCCTTTATTGCTTTCAGTTAAAACATTTCTGTCGTTTTTTTTTTCTGTTTTTTTGTCTATATATGCAATTATTTTATTGGATGTTTTACTTTTTTGTTTCCTTAAATATTGGTTTCACTTCTTGGGATTCAGTTGATTCTATTAGTCAGCCTTTTTCCGCAGCCGCTGGTTGGCTGGTTTGTTGTATCTCATCATTTTATAGTACTAATTAACTTCAACTTGTCATAATTGTCAAAATATTATCGGTTGACTCAATCGCTTCAGTTGGTGCTCTTATCAGCAAAATATTTTGTTGTGAGTTTTTTACTTTTTTCTCCTCATTCTTACTTGAGTTATACATATATATTCGTACGCCAGGGGTATTAAAGGAATCATTGCAGAGCTGACAATATTTACAACTGCTTAGTGGTAACTAAAAAATTTAAACGTTATGATTAAATGAAAAAAAAAGCAATAATAATAATTATTATTATTAAATCTGATGGGATCTAAAGAGTTTCCTTGTCAAATAATAAAAGCTAGTTTTAGATGAATGGAATAATAGAAAGTTCCAAATGAAACTTCCTCTGCTGTATATTCCTTAATACAAACATAAATGTATTCAAACCAGTGGCGGCCCCACAATACATTCGTAGTTATACGCCTGTATTAATAGCAGCAAATAAATATAGTTGAAACAAGTAAGAGTGTGGTATATTCGGCTGGGCCGAATCTAAAATACCCTTCACAGTAGTCACGTATATGTATAGTATATACACAGACGGTTCGGAAACTTCTTAGCCTATCAATGAAAGAGAATACTTAGTTTTTCAAAAATATTTTTATTTTTCAATATAAACTGAAACTAAAATACACTTAGTCCAACGCTTTTCTAGCAAATTCTATCCCTTGATTAAAATAGTTTTGCTCAAGGTCTGCAAAATAGTGGTTTACAACAGTAATTGCATCTTCATTTGATGTAAAACGCTTGTCAGCAAGGAATTTTTTTAGATTTGGGAACAGGTAAAAGTCACTGGGAGCTAAATCAGGAGAATAAGGTGGGTGGTCAAGCAACTCGTACTTTAATTCAGTGATTTTAGCCATTGTTAAAACACTCTTGTGCGCTGGTGTGTTGGCTTGATGAAAAATTATTTTTATTGTGTTGTAAGCCAGGACGTTTTTCTCGAATTTGTACATTCAATTGATTCAAAAGGTTGCAATAGTACTCTGAATATATTTCTTTTACCCTTTTGCAGATAATCAATCAATAAAATACCTTTTGAAGTCCCGAAAAACCGTTGCCATAATCTTACCAGTCGATTGAATTGTTTTGCCTTTTTTGGAACACTTCCTCCAGCTTCAGTCCATTGTTTGGATTGTTCTTTTGTCTCTGGAGTATAGTCGTGGATTCATGTCTCATCAGCAGTTATGAAACGACGTTTAAAATCCATTTTATTTCGCTTAAAACGATCCAAACAAGCTTGAGAAATGTTCATTCATATGCGTTTTTGGTCGACTGTTACCGAATGCGGCACCCATCTTGCAGAAAGCTTTTTCATCTGTAGTTCTTCATGCAAAATTAAATGGACTCGATCATTTGAGATGCCCATGATATTAGCTATTTCACGCACTTTTATTCGTCGATCATTTAATACCATATTATGCACTTTGGCTACAATTTCTGTTGTTGTTGCTGTTTTTGGACGTCCACTACGTGGTTCATCTTCAATGCTTGTACGACCACGTTTAAATTCAGTAACCCAATTTTTTACTGTTGCATATGAAGGAGCACTTTCACCTAACACATTCACCATATCGTTATGAATTTCTTGTCCCGATAAACCTTTTTTATGTAAATATTTAATGACACCTGTAATACTCTCTTTTCAAAACTGTCTTTATTTTTATTTATTTCATACATTACAATTTTTTACCAACATTCTATGATCAACATTTAATTTTATATAACAAGTAGTTTTTTCAATATCATACATTACACACCATGCATTTCTAATTTTTCCATTGTAAAAAAATGGCGGTTGCGTCTTGTGAGAACACCTGTTTCTATATGAAGGAGTTACCAGATCGAAACAAAATTTAACATGTGTTAATAGCAGAGGTGAAGGAGAGAGGTGTTTCCAAAACACTTAACTTTTTTCTATTTATACCGCGTTTTTTGTGCTAAGCTAAGAAGTTTCCGAACCGCCCTCGTATTACAAATTTGAACTAAATACGCTTGGATATATAGGGTGTTTTTTTAAGCTAGATAGAACTTTAAATTGTAAAAAGTAACACAAAAAATTAAATTTTGATGAAACATTTTTTTTATTTGTTTCAGTATACTCTGACAAATCATCATGAATAGACTCACGCTTGAACAACGCTACGAAATTATCCAAATTTACTTTGAAAATCAGTCGTCGATTCGCCTGTTGTTTTATCGCAAAATTGTGTGCAGCGATGAGGCGCATTTTTGGCTTAACGGGTTTGTTAATAAGCAAAATTGCCGCATATGGAGTGAGACCAATCCACAAGAGACCCTACAGACTCCATTACATCCAGAAAAATGCACTGTTTGGTGCGGTTTTCATGCTGGTGGCATCATCGGACCTTATTTCTTCAAAAATGAGGCCGGAGCTCGCGTTACGGTCAATGGAGATCGTTACCGCACCATGATCAATGATTTTTTGTTTGAAAATATGGATGACATTGATCCGGAGGAGATGTGGTTTCAACAGGATGGCGCTACGTGCCATACGGCGAACGCAACCATCGACTTACTGAAATCAAAATTTGGCGATAAGTTGATTTCGAGAAATGGACCTGTCAATTCGCCTCCAAGGTCGTGCGATTTGACACCTCTCGATTATTTCCTGTGGGGCTACGTGAAGTCACTGGTTTATGCTGATAAACCAGCAACAATTGACGCCTTGGAGGCCAGCATTGTTCGTGTTGTTCGTGACATACGGCCAGCAGTGCTCGAAAAAGTGGCCCAAAATTGGACGTCCAGAATGCGCTTCGTCAAGAACAGCCGCGGTGCCCATATGCCCGAAATCATTTTCAAATGTTAATGTCACGTATTGATCTTTCGAATAAAAAAAAATTTTGATTACAATTTAATTTTTTGTGTTATTTTTTACAATTTCAAGTTCTATCGGGCTTAAAAAAACACCCTTTAAATGGACCAATATCGGGGAAAAAATATGTTTGCCTTGTAATCACAATTCCAAAAAAAACTCTTTCATGGACATTTTTTTTTTGTCTTGGACCAGTACTCAGGGGATAAACCCTGCATATACAGTGCATTGTACTAGAACTAGGCAAATAGGTTATAGTGAGAAGAAAAGGGAGTAGTGTTCATTAATAATAACAACACGAAAGACCAAAATAAACTTTATTACAGCATTTAAAATGTGGGAATTAAATAAGTTAAGCTATATCTCAGGTATATATGGACTCATATCGGAAATTTTCATTTTTCATATTTATATCACCTCATTTTATTACCAGAACTGCTTTTAAGCAAAAAAAAATTTTTTCCATGAAAACCTCGGTTTAGGCTATATATCAGGTATACATGGATCGATGCACAATAAGTTGCAGGAACGATGGCACTATAGAAGACTGTACTGACAAATTGAATTATGATTTAAATAGGGTCTTCAATTGGGCAACAGTAAATGGTCTCAGCCTAAATCCAAAGAAATCGAAGTGCATCGTAATACGAAAAAGAAGAAGTAAAATAATCACAAATCCTAGCATACATATAAATAATCAACATATTGACATAGTTGAAAGCGCAAAAAAATTGGGCGTTGTGATCACCTGGAGTGATCACATAATTTATAACTGTGGTAAGACATACTAAATGCTAAGAACTCTCTGGCTCATGTGTTGTACCAAGTGATGCAACCGTGATTTTGTTCAAAGAGTACTTAAAAATGCTACGCTGCAACAAAAATTACACTCTAATGTGGTGTATGCAGTCTCCAAAATGTGGTGTATGCAGCAAAAATATATACTTTAATGTCAGTGTATCCAGTCACTAATGAAATTGTTTTGTCAAACCCGCATGCATAAATTATTTTTGTGAAAATGAAATCTTGTTAGATGTCAAAAAATAGTGGTGTAAACGATATAGATTTCGTTGTGTATTTGAATTCAAATCTACTAGATTTTGAGTTGGTGTAAACGTAGTATTAGAGCAAATTTTCATGATGATTTAAGGGCATGTCTAAAAGGCATGTCTTTTCTTTTGTACTGAAACTTTTTAAAATTAAAAACGCCATGTTTTCTGTTTTTCAAGTTTTTTCTCTTATTTCTTTTTGACTCGTTTGTTATTTTTTAAATTGTTTTATTTTCATTCGGCTGGCAAGGTAACGACATCGATACTACTAAAATAATAAATAGAGACAAAGAATTATTTTTAAGGACAATAATTAAAAAAACGACATGACTTAAAAATCATCGTAACATGATTTTGCTAGGAGCTTTAAAAAATATTCTAAAAAAAAGGCATGACTTTAAATCACCGTATAAATCAGCCTTTATTTCTGAATATTTTTCATAAATACTTTCGTTGTTGTGTTTTTCCACTTTTTCTTCTTTAATGTTATATTGTTTTTAACTGTTTTTGGAAGTATAATGTTTAGTCTAAGCTTGTTAAATCGTATATTATGATTATAATGTTTAATACTTACGGGCTTATGTATAATCAAAATCCTTATGCTAACTAACTAGCTGCTAAGTTTTTTTGTGTGTAAATTCCCTTAAGGGAAAGGCAGTTAGTTAGCACAAGATTTTGTAATAGTATTTCCTGGAGGGTCCCATAGGATTCATAGGAAATACTTGTTACTATTATTATTAATAAGTATTATTTTATCCTGGAGGGTCCCTTGGGAATCGCAGGATTTACTATTATATTATATTCCTATTCAAATTTAAATAAAACCCTTTTTTTATTATTACTCAATTTAATTTATTGACATATTATAATTAGTTAATAGCTTAACTGGCTACTTCTGACTTCTACTGCCCATGGCTACTGCTCATGACTACTGCTCATTCTGCTTAATTCTACCTCTTCTTTTATATATGCTGCTGCCATCATCGCTGCTGCCGCAAACCTGGAGCTATAGCTGAGTGTGCCCGAATTCATGACCCACATCAATATTCCATCGTGTCAGCAATTGCTATAGTTTATACCATTTCCGGGTTGTAGCAGTTTTTGCTGTTTTTTCTTTCTGGGTACTGCTGTTCTTTCTTTTGCTTAAAACATATTTGCTGCCTTGCAATATTGGGCCTGACTCCAATATTCTTTCTATTTGTTATTCAGGCAGCAGTTGATGGTTGCTGGTTTTAAATATTATTAGGTGGGGGAAGAAGTGAGTTCTGACTCACAACAATTTTTTATTATACATAAGGCTGTTAGTTTGTACATTATGCCACCCTGTGTTTATTTTAAGACATCCATCTTGTTACACAGGACAACAAACAAATACACAAATAAATAAATAAAGTCAGATGAAAATCTAAATTTTTGATTCTGGCAACGCCGTGCCCAGGCCTATGCGCTTGATGCTCAATTGTTTTTTAAAAGCGCTTAGCTACAGGGCTGTGCTCTGTAATACACATATACTGCACTGGGATCCATCAGTTCAGACTCAAATATCACAATATATGTATATTGAACGTGTAGCAGTGCCCTATGGCTTCGTGGTTATCACGATGATTTTATTCTGTACATGAGGTTTTTTTCTAATGTTCATGTCCGACGCTCACAGCAGCTGAATTTTGCATTCAATACTCGCAAGCATAGGAAATTGAGATTTCGGCCGACACTTTTTTAAACGAATGAATGCACTTACTAGAACTTTCCGGTAATTAAATTACCTTTGGGAATATTGTGATAGTAAAAGAATTATGCGCAAAAGACTTGAGAACAATGACCCCACAAACAGCAGAAGCGAAATTATGCTAGAAAATAATGATTAAACGCTAAAAACTTGAGATTCTATAGGTTTTGCCTCATTTGCATACAAGTACATACAAATAAGAAAACTCCTAAAAACGGGCTTAGTGCGCACGGTTTCTGAAATCGCATTACATTATTTTTACGTGAGCTGTGTGGCATGTCGCATTATTCAGTTGAAAACTTCTCAGTGGCCATACCGATTAATATAGCTGAAAATAAGTTTTTTTTTTATGATAGGGATCATGCAGTGCTTTGTACTGGAACTAGGAAATATATTATAAGCAGCAGGATTGGGGGAGCAGATTTTGTGGATGTTTGACTTGAACTAGCAGCACGAAAAGAGGAAAACAAATGTTATGACAGTATTTAAAGTGTTGGAGTTAATAGTTTAGCTGAGACAAATCAGTGCCCAATGTATATACCTTTGACTGTACTAGGATTAACATAAAATTAGCCCAACACTGCAAAGTAATGAAATACTCGTACATTCAATTCGCCATTCATATCCTCATATCACCCTTGTTTAGTTGTACAATATTTTCGCAGTATTTCGCTACTGTCTTCCGTTGGACTCTATCCGAAATAATGGTTAGGTTTTATCGGTTTTTTGTTTACCAGGGACGCTGTACATCAAGTACAGCGTGTCTGGTGGTAAATTTATATTTTTAGATACGACTACTTCAACAAACGGTGCGTGTGAATAGAGTGTGGCGCCGCATAGTGGGGCCAAACCAAAAAATTTTAATAAATCTGTGTCTTTGAAACGTGCAATCTCATAATAAAATAATGTATGAAGGAACCGTAGCGGAGGAAATAGGCTTTAAGAATAATGCAATTTATACCACCTTGTTATATAACATGGTGACCTACAGGATGTCAAAGTTGACAAGAAATTTTTCAAGTATGAAATTTTATTCAAACAATTGAGTTTTATTCACTATATTATTATATTAAATAAAATAAAATTTATAAACAGCTTGTTTTTTGTGTTTCCCAGCTGTCTATACGTCGGCATTTCATATGAGCTACCCCAATCACCAGTAGACTTTGTAAATTTTTTAAAGATATTCTCAAACATTCAACTTTATATTTATATATTTAGTCGATCTATAACATACAATGAAAATGGAAAAGGTTAGTTACACAGAAAATAATTTATAATTTTTTTTTTGTTTTCTTCTCAATTTTTTAGCTAAAGATCTTGCTTGATTTTTGTTTTTATAAAAAAGGTTTAACGATATTTTATTTTCAATATTTCGATAACAATTTGTTATCATCATCAGGATAAAGAACTGTTTTATTTTTTTTTCCTGATGATGATAGCAAATTGTTATCGAAATATTGAAAACAAAATGCCGTTAAACCTTTTTTATAAAAACAAAAATCAATCAAGATCTTTAGCTGGAAAATTTAGAAGAAAACAATATAAACAAGATCAAATAATACGAATATTTAATTTATTTTTTCGGTAGCAGCTTTCATTAGCCATCCTGTATTAAAAACCATTACGTTGTCCCAGGGTAACTGTTTGGTGTGCCTTATCTACGCGTGAGATAATTAGACGATTTTTCGAAAATTCTCGACGAATATCAACGGTGGAACCTACACGTAGAAAAAATTATATAGTTGAGAGAACAATATTCTAAGGGCAACATACTATTGTTGAATTATATGGTTGAAGGCAACCAAATAAAATGATTTCAATCTGAAATGTTCCTTGCTAAACTAAGTAGATTCAAGAACCTTATTATGTGACGTAACCATATCTTTGGTAAAGTTTTAGTAATGTTCGCACGACAACCACATTATATTATCGCTCTTGTCTATATTATTGTGAACGTCTAAACTACTATTGTCACATCCAGTTATACTACTGTTGATGGCCACATCGTTAAATAAATTTATAATTTTTTGCAGTAAAATATAATTTATTTAAAAAATATTGTCTAAGGATTACTAATTCTAATTTATATTCAAAAAATCAATAGCATTTGGGCGTCTTCCTGGTATCTTTGGTAAATTATTGGGCCGCAAATCTGTCAAATAGCCATACAATTAATTTGTTATCGTTTGAAAATATGAAAATGCTAATACAAACCTCTTTGCTTTCATACATTATTGTTCATTTATGACGATATATTTACAACATTCTTGACCGGCTTATTTATTTATTTAGTTTACTAAAATTTCTATTATATAAAACTTTTTCTTTTATTTTTTATATTTGTTAATAATTAAACACACGAAAAACTTGACTGCTTGACATGGCAAAATAAAATAAAACTGAAATAAAATTATATGTCAAAGTCTTGAACAAAACCAGCAATGAATATTCTGTAAACATACAAGTGTAAATAGGTCTAACATACATATGTTTAAAATAAAGAACTTTTAAATACATATAACAACAGCTATTGTCGTATTCGAACTATATTTTTTAAATACTATTATTCTATCCAACCATATTTGAAAATAAAAGAGTCATAATAATAAATACGGTGACATTTTTACACTAGTATATTTATTAAGACTTATACTATGTTAAAAACAATTATACGCCACAATACAAAATATTACGGAGTACATACTAATGTTGCCATAACAATATGAAGAAATGCATTTTCTCTGCGTGTAGTGACGCATGACTACGGAATTCTTTTTGCCAAACTAGCGAGCTCATCCGTCATACTCTTCACACACGTGGTTTCAATAGGATGGGAGGACACACAGACAAAGCTTCGATGAATTTGCTTCGGGAAAATGTCTCCCAAAAACTGATCAGTCGCTTTGAGGACATCCCATGGCGACCGAGGGCTGGCGATCTAACCCCTATTGATTTATTTTAGAGCTACCTTAAAGAGGTAGGTTTATAATGGCAATCCTCAATTTCATGTGGCTTTTAAGGAAAGTATTTATTCATCGAGAAATCAGCTGAATTGTATCAAGCTTACTGCAGCGTGTGGTGCAGAACATAAGTTTTCGTTATGAACAGTGTGAAGAGCGGAAGGCATCTGGACGACATTGTCTTTAGAAACTAATATCCACATTTCTATGCTCTTAATAAAACTTTGTGTCAACTATTACGTTTTTCAAGTTTTTCCTTTCTTAAGTTTTTTCTTAAGAAGGATTTTATACAATAAAAATTTGCTGTATATATATCAATCAGTAATTAAATAAAAATAAAGTCATTGAACTTCTAAAACAAAAAGTCAAACAGTTGTCGAATGAATCATTGATATAATTTAATTTTCTTTGGTGGGTTCAATTGTTTACGATTGTTTGCTGTAACGTAAACATAAAATTAAATTTTTGATGGATCAAATAAATCCAAACACGTAGAAGAAAAAATATGGTTGATATGACAATATTTTAAATGCAAAATACTATTGTTGAGTTATATAGTTGAATACAACTATAGGGTGTTTTTTTAAGCTAGATAGAACTTTAAATTGTAAAAAGTAACACAAAAAATTAAATTTTGATGAAACATTTTTTTTATTTGTTTCAGTATACTCTGACAAATCATCATGAATAGACTCACGCTTGAACAACGCTACGAAATTATCCAAATTTACTTTGAAAATCAGTCGTCGATTCGCCTGTTGTTTTATCGCAAAATTGTGTTCAGCGATGAGGCACATTTTTGGCTTAACGGGTTTGTTAATAAGCAAAATTGCCGCATATGGAGTGAGACCAATCCACAAGAGACCCTACAGACTCCATTACATCCAGAAAAATGCACTGTTTGGTGCGGTTTTCATGCTGGTGGCATCATCGGACCTTATTTCTTCAAAAATGAGGCCGGAGCTCGCGTTACGGTCAATGGAGATCGTTACCGCACCATGATCAATGATTTTTTGTTTGAAAATATGGATGACATTGATCCGGAGGAGATGTGGTTTCAACAGGATGGCGCTACGTGCCATACGGCGAACGCAACCATCGACTTACTGAAATCAAAATTTGGCGATAAGTTGATTTCGAGAAATGGACCTGTCAATTGGCCTCCAAGGTCGTGCGATTTGACACCTCTCGATTATTTCCTGTGGGGCCACGTGAAGTCACTGGTTTATGCTGATAAACCAGCAACAATTGACGCCTTGGAGGCCAGCATTGTTCGTGTTGTTCGTGACATACGGCCAGCAGTGCTCGAAAAAGTGGCCCAAAATTGGACGTCCAGAATGCGCTTCGTCAAGAACAGCCGCGGTGCCCATATGCCCGAAATCATTTTCAAATGTTAATGTCACGTATTGATCTTTCGAATAAAAAAAATTTTGATTACAATTTAATTTTTTGTGTTATTTTTTACAATTTCAAGTTCTATCGGGCTTAAAAAAACACCCTATACATAATATGGTTTCAACCTGAAATTTTTACAAAATTAAGTACAGCCAAGAACCAAAACTATACCATTTAACCATATATTTGGTAAAGCTCGTAATATTTGTTTCATGACGCATACTGTTATGGTAAAAATTAATATTTAACTATCATATCCAACCATAAAATATTACCCATATTATTGGCAAATTTTAATTTCTATTGTCACAAGCAATCGTACTAGTGCTGAACGTAACAATATTATATTATTACATAATAAATACACATGAACACACTAATAACTTCTATAAATAAAAGAATTGTGTTTAAATTATTAAATATATATTTTTTCGTATTAACTTTTTTAAAACTATATTACAAACTGTTGAATTTTTCATAATCTTGGTGCTCAAGAATGGTTGATTACTTTCGCTCTGGTCCATATATAAATCTGTAAAAATACACATAAAATTCAAGTACATATATAAATGCATTTGTCTTACACTAACCTCCCAAATCTTTATGTTTCTAACAATTTTTAGGAACTGATGAGTAGTGTAGCGACTACGAAACAGCTAGTTGTCCCCTAGCTAAAGATTTGATTATTATTTTTCTTGTCTTCTTCAATCAATAATTATTGATCACTGCAAATTTGTATTGTAAAAAATCCTTCTTAAGAAAAAACTTAAGAAAGGAAAAACTTGAACTAAAACCTGATGTACATATGTACAAACCAAACAATTTTTAATTTAAAAAAATTATAAAAAAGTTCAACAAAAATTTAACAAATTAATATTACGTTTTTCATTTACGTTTGAAAATATAAATCTGTTACCAGACACCCTGTATTGCCAATAAAACACTGACAACCAGTTCACCGATGTCGAAAGGATTAGGTTTATGCGCATTCTAGGCGAACAAAAATTGCTTTGGATTTGTCTAACTTTATTCTATGCGAACGATGTATCAAAATTCAATTAAAATACATATCGCTCTTTTATTGCAACATAGTCATAACTAAAAAAAAGATTGTTTCGAGAAAAACACACTGGCCCACTATGTCACTCGACATCGATCGCTCACATAAATACATGCATACCAAAACCAACATTTTAAAATTTGTTTTTGTTTCAAATGTATCGGGTGGTTAAATTTCAAGGGCCGATATTGATGTGAACCACACCTAAACGCCAAGTTTTTTTTCCGAATTTTATTTCACACTTCTCTATTTCAGACTTTATCAATTTGAACCATGGAGAGATACACAATCCAACAACGTGTTAAAGTTATCCAGACTTATTATGAAAATGATGATCAATTTTCGAAGAAAATCATCTTCAGTGATGAGGCACATTTTCACCTCAGTGAATTCGTTAATAAACAGAATTGCCGCATTTGAGCGAATGAGAATCCAAGAGTGACTGTCGAAAAACCAATGCACCCACAAAGAGTTTATGTGCTGGCGGCATCATCGGGCTGTATTTTTTCCAAAATGAGGCCGGTCAGGCAGTTACTGTGAATGGTGTTCGCTATCGTGATTTGATAACGAACTTTTTATGGCCCGAATTGGAAGATATGGCTGTAGATGATATGTGGTTTCAGCAGGACGGTGCCACTTGCCACACAGCTAACGAAACAATTGCTCTTTTGCGCAACAAATTCAATGGCCGTGTTATCTCACGTAATGGCGATGTCAATTGGCCGCCAAGATCAAGTGATTTGACACCGTTGGACTTTTTTCTTTGGGGTTATTTAAAAGAAAAGGTGTACGTCGATAAGCCAGCAACAATTCAACAGCTAAAGGATGAGATAATTCGGCACATTAACGGCATAGAACCTCCATTATGCCTCAGGGTCATCGAAAATTTGGACCATCGGATGGAGGTGTGCCGCCGTGGTCGCGGCGCCCATTTGGCCAATATTTTGTTCCATACATAATTGAGTAATACCAATATATCATAATAAAATAAAATTACAATAATTTCCTAAATAGTTTGTGTTTTATTCAAAATCAACATCGGCCCTTGAAATTTAACCACCCTTTACATATGCGGGCGGGCGATGTCTAGTAACATAGTGGGCCAGGCAGTTAGAATTTTTTTTTTTTAGAAAATATCTCCTCTAAAGAAAACAGTTTGAAAGTAATTTGTATAAGTTTTTGGCACAATATAAAAGGTAGAACTGTTAACAATTCTACATTGTTAATTCGAAAAGCTCATTTTTGGAGATATGACTATGTTGCAATAAAGGAGCGATATGTAAGTAGATACGAGCGAATAATAGTGACGTAGACAAACCCAAATCGATTCGAATGTGAGTGATTAGCTTTCTTTCGCATACATTTTCATTCGATATTGGCGAACAGGCTGTAAGTTTGTTTTTCTTTATGAATTTGATTTTTTTTTTTTTTTTATTTTGAATACATTTATATTTTTTCATGATAAATTTTTATTTCATATTATTATTATTTTTTTTTTTCATACAAATAATTTTATTGTTAAATACTAATTTGCTATCAGTCTACTTTTAAAAAAATATGGTTATTATTGTATTTTATAAGTATGTATGTATGTTTGTTTGTTTGCGTTTGAATGAATGCACGTTTATGTAATAATTATATAATTGATTAAAATATTTTCTCTTGATAACATAGAAACTTTATTAATTTTGTTTTAATGGCATTTTGTTAAAACAGTTCTGAACGCAACTTAATTCTGTTAATGAATAAAAATTTTAAATAAATGGAAAAGAACAAATTTATATAAATTAATAAAAGAAAAATTTTGGGTTTTGCCCTAAACAAATTACAAGAAGTAGTTTATATGAAAGAAAAGTTTAAATATTGCAATTTTTATATTATAAAACAAAACAAATTATTTTTGCATTTTTTATAATTATATGAAAGAATGCTGTGGAGAAAGAGAGACAGAGATAGTTTGGTATAGCAGTGTTAACTTGTTTTTAATATAATATGTTTATATACGATTGTTAAAAGAATTTTTCTAATTTGTTTTTCTAATAAAGTAATTGTTAAAGTTTCGCTCTATTAATAAATTTGTTTTGTATATTTGAATTTTCTTTTTGCTATTATTTCATTTAAATTAAATACAAATTGTCTTGGTGGGTTATTAAATAATTGAAAATTTTCAGTTTGTTTTTATTTGGAATATTGTTTAAAACTTTTAATTTTTTTATATTTTTTGATTAAAACAGTCTGGCCTTAAGTTGTTGTTAAGTATATGGGATTAAAAATGTGTAATAAGTCTTTTTCAAGGAGCCAATCTATGTATCTTGTTTTTCTTGGAAAATGGCTTTAGTTTCCATAGTTTTATGTGTTAATGTGAGCGGTTTTCCTTACAGAAATTGACAAATTCAAAATTGCATTTTATGTTTTATATTTTCTTTTAATATTGCAAAGCACTACCTTCATTACTAAAAGTTGGTTATAACATTCATATAGATTTATTTATAATATATTATTACTCTTTTCTAAAAAAAAATGAGATTTGTTTCATTTGAATAAAATGTATGATTGAATGATATTTTACTGTTTTTTTTAAATATTCTTTTGGTGTTTCTAGTTAAAAAATTTATATTTTATTATTTGCATGGCCATTGTGATGGTGTTGCTGTTGTTGTACTTTGTTAATAACCACATTCATATCAACGATAACAGCATCCGGCATTGTACAGTTGCTATCCAATTCAGTTTGTCCTTCTAAACTGACATGACCATTCGGAGTGCTAATTGGTATTTCCTGTGCGCGCGCAAAAAATAAATTGTCAAATGCAAGTGAAATACATTATTAGTAAAATAATATATTTTTTTTTATTTAAAATAAAATAAAAATACTGTTGTTTCTACGGCGCCTCTAGCTTTAATCGTTTATCTGTAAGCGGTATACGTTTTTAGTGAATTACAGAAACATTTATTTTCCGTTCAATGAGAATATTTTTTTATTTTTTAATACATCACCTTCGTTTTCGTTCAACAATTCTGTTAAATTCAACTACACTTCATTTATTTATTACCTGATAAAGAACAGCAGCATCAAGGGCCATTAATTCTTTGCGTGAAAGCTCCTCAACCACTGCAGCTGTATAGCAATCGCCCAGCATGTTATTTGTAGTACGAATACGATCGCTGTGAAAGGAAATGCAGTTTAGTAACAAGGAAATAAGCAAAGGGTTAAAAGGACTTCAAAAAAAAGGAAGTTGCAAATATTTTGTTGCAATTTAAAAATTTTGTAAAAATATACTTTTAATAAAAAATACAAACAATTGAATTTCATTCACTATATTAGCTTTTAATATTGGTACCAAACAAAAAATGTATAAGCAGCTTATTTTTTATGTTTCCCAGCTGTCTATCGGCCATGTCACAGAATTCACTTCCGTTCGGAAATGGAATTGAATCGATTTTTTAATTTTCCAAAAAACGAATATTTAAAACTTATTCGGAATGAAATCAATTCTATAAGATATTAATAGTTTCATTCTTGCAATTAGAAATGAAATCATTCCGAAAAGTTTTTTAGTCTTTGGTTTTTTGAAGAAGTAAAAAAATAATTCAATTCCATTTCCGAACAGAATTAAGCTCTGTGACATGGCTGTATATGTCAATATTTCATAGAAGCTACCCTAATCATCAGTAGACTTTGGAAAATTTTGAAAGATATTCTCAAACATTTAACTTTATATCCCAGCAATCTTAATAAATTATTGAGAGTTCAATAATTTATTAAAATAATAATTAATTGTCTCCAAAATAACTTTGAAAATAATACCCTTTAAAAAGTAACTTTGGAAAAATGTCTTTTATAAAAGTACCTTTTAAAAAAAATACCTTTTAATGTAAGTATCTTTCAATCAAGTTCTTTTAACAAAATTACCTTTTGAAAAAAGTAAGTGTTTTAAATAACTTTCCATTAAGTGTGTTCATAAATATGCAATACCTCTTTTTGTAGTACTCGTATTTTTGATAAAAGTATATTTTAATAAAAAGGTACCTAGCAAATAAGTACTTATGGCACAAAATTATTATTTAAGAAAATTAGCTTGTAAAAAATTAAAATTTTTTAAAGTGCGTCTTCAAAAAACTTATCTTAAAAGAACTTGCTTCATATGAAAAAAAGTATTTTTATAAAGTACCTTAAAAAATGTATCTTTAGAAAAGCATCTTTAAAACAGTAGCTTTAAAAAAGTACCTGTAAAAAAGTACCTTAAAAAAGTACCTTTAAAATGAACCTTTAAAAAAGTACCTTTAAAAAGTGCATTTAAAAGTACCTTTAAGAAAGTACCTTTTAAAAGTACTTTCAAAAAAGTATCTTTAAAAAAAACACCTTTACAAAAGTACCCTTAAAAAAGGTACCTTTAAAAAAGTACCTTTAAAACAGTACCTTAAAAAAGTGCTTTTAAAAAGGTTCCTTTAAAAATTACATTTAAAAGTACTTTTTAAAAAGTACCTTTAAAATATTACCTTTAAAAAAGCGATTTTAAAAAAGTATCTTTAAAAAAGTATCTTTAAAAAAGTACCATTAAAACAGTACCTTAAAAAAAGTACCATTAAAAAAGTACCTTTTAAAAATTACCTTCAAAATATTACCTTTAAAAAAGTGCCTTTAAAAAGGTATATTCAAAAGCGTGCCTTTAAAAAAGTAACTTTAAAAACGTATCTTTAAAAAAGTACCTTTAAAAAAGTACTTTAAAAAAAGTATCTTAAAAAAACACCTTTAAAAAAGTACCTTTAAAAATGTTTCTTTAAAAAAGTACCTTTGAAAGTAGCTTTAAAACAGTACTTTTAAAACAGTACCTTAAAAAAAGTACCTTTTAAATAGTACCTTCAAAATATTAGCTTTCAAAAAGCGCATTTAAAAAAGTATCTTTAAAAGCGTACCTTTAAAAAAGTGCCTTTAGAATAGGAACTTTAAAAAAGTACATGTCAAATATTTTTTTTTTTACTTTTGCCCTTTAAGAAAAGTACCTTTCATGATAATAACTTTGTAAAATGTACCATTGTAACAAAAACAACATTTAAAAAATTATCTTGTTAAAAAAATAATAATAGCTTTAAAGTACCTATTAAAATAAGTGCTTTATTAAAAAAGTATATTTTTAAGAAGTTGCTTGTCATAAAAAATTATAATTTAAAATTATACTTTCTATTTACTATTTAAAAAAGTATAGAAAAATATTTTTTTCAAATAGAAAAATATTTTTTTTTTCAAATAGAAAAATTTTTTTTTTCAAATAAGTCTGCTTGAGAAAAGTATCTCTTAATATAATAACTTTTTTTAAAAATGTACTCTTAACTTATAACCATTTTAAAAAATCCCTTTAAAAAAATGCACTAAAACAATTACGGCCTTATTTATAAAAATTTTTTCATGTTTATTGAGATGTATTTTCTATAGAAATCAATAAGAGCTTAATAAACATGAAAAAAAAATTACAAATAAGGCCGCAATTTTTATAAATAAGGCAGTTAGCATTTAAAAACTACGCTTGGAACAAAATTATGCTTACGATTTAAAAAGTACCTTGTAAAAATTCATATTTCAAAAAAAATTTCTTGGAAAATGAATTTAAATATTAATAAATATAATGAAATAAATATATAAAATGAATTTAAATATTAATAAATATTCTTTTAAAAATTTACGACCTTATTCAGAAAAATTATTTTATGTTTATTAAACTCTTATTTGAAAAATTTCTGTAAAAAGTTTTCCAATAAGGACTTAATAAATCTTAAATATTTTTTATGAATAAGGCTGCTAAATTTTAAAAAAATTATCCTTTTAACCAAAGTACCATTTATGACAAGTATTTTGTGAAGAAGTACTTTTGTAACAAAGGCACGATTTAAAAACATAAATTGAAAAAACGTATTTTTTAGAAAAAAAAACTTCTCATGTTTCTAAATAGCTTTTTAAAAAAAGGACCTCTATTAAATAAGTACCTTTTTAAAAAGTTCCTTTAAAAAGTTTAGACTGAAAAAATTACACTTTGAATAAAAGTACCAGTACTATTTAAAAAAGTACCTTTCAAAAAGAGTGTCTTCAGAAAAAATATCTCTTAATATTGATTAAAATGATTCAATATAAATTTATTTATTACTTTATTATTTACATTTACTTTATTTATTAACATGATTCTTTTATAAAAGGTAGACATTTTGCGTATGCCTAAACAAAATTTATTTCAATTTATTCAAAAGCTTAGCATGCTCCTTCAAAGATCTTTACTAGTTCCCCTAATAATTTATATTGTTCTGATATTCCTAAACTCAATGGAAGTAAAATAGCAGCGTACGCTGGTGCCACATGACTATTTGTCACATAAATACGGAAAGATGTCGTTGATACGCTACCAGCTGTCTTATATATAAGTCAACGAACTACAATAAAAAAAAGAAAATTTAACTTAGCAAAAAACGTATTATAACCACTAATTGAATGCAAATCATTTTAAGCCGTGTTTTCGCACTTATGCTTCTATGTGCTTTACACGCCACAAATATGCAGAAATCAGTACTACACAAAGGATTACAACTTTTCAATATGCTCCCTTTCAAATCAAAAATGATATCAATAGCTCTATATTTATTTAAAAGAAAAATTGTATACTTCATTTGAAGAAATGTTATTTGAGATTTTGAAACTTTCCACGTATTGTTAAATTAAAAGTATTTCAAATACTAAAAAAAAATAATAATTACAATAAATAATAATAATTATGTTTGGGGAGGGTGTCTGCGCTAAAAAACATTAAGTAACTTTATGTTTACCAAAACAAATGACTAGAAATTATGCTTAGTTTACCTTCTTGGAAAGCATATTTTAAAAATGTCCACTTAAAAAATTACCATACAACCAAGTCCCCTTTTAGCAAAAGTAAGAGTACTATTTAAAAAAACTATTTTTCAAAAAAAGTATCTGCAAAAAAGTACCATTTGATATAAATGCTTTTTAGAAAAGTACCTTTCAGAAAAACTGTTTTCAAAAAAACTTGATTTTAATATAAAGACCTGTTTCAAAATGAACTATTTTAAAAAGCTATTTTCTAAAAATGTATCTACTAAAAAGTAGCTTTTTAAAAATATCCCTTCTAAAAAAAGTATTGTACTTATTAATAAAGTGTCTTTAAAAAGTATAATTTCCTATGAAAAAAACATTTTTCGACAAAAGAAGTGCATTCTTGAAAACTTTTTAAAGTAAAATCTGTGAAAAAGAAAACTTCTGAAACATACCTTTAACAAAGACACAATTTAATAGTACCTTTAGCGAAAGCTTTTTTAAACCTTTCTAAATATTTTTCGCTTTAAAACATAAAAAAAAGTATTGTACTTATTAAAAAAAAACCTTTAAAAAAGTACTTTTTCATATAGTTTCTTTTTAAAAATGCATTTTTCGTCATAAATTACATTTTTGAAAATTTTTTGGAGTAAAACCTGTGAAATAGAATACTTCTAAAATATATCTTTAATAAAAAAACCCTTAAAAAAAGTAGCGAAGCTTTAGCGAAAAATATTTTGCAAAAGTTTCTTAATATATATCTCTTTAAAATATGTATTTCTAAATATTTCTTATTTTTGCAGCTAAAGATCGTTTTATTTTTTATAAAATATACAACAGTATTTATTTTCAATATTTCGATAACAATTTGTTATCATCGTCGGGAAAATATATAATATTATTAATCTGTTATTAATTTTTTAATAACATATTAATTTTTTTGACGCTGATAACAAATTGTTATCCAAATTTTGAGAATAAATACTGTTGAATTTTTTATAAAAAATAAAACGATCTTTAGCTGCAAAAATAAGAAATATTTACTTAAACAAGATAAAATAAATAAATATCTGAAATAAGTATTTCTTATAAAATGCTTTTATTTTCAAAAGTACTTTTCTAAAAAGTAACGTTTTATCTTTAAAACTTTTCCTTTAAAATTTAATCTATAAAACATATCCTAGAAAATCTCAAAACTTTCAAAAGTACTTTCCTTAGAAATTACGTTTTATCTTGAAAACTTTGCTTTTAAATCAAACTTTTGTAATAGGTCACTTTAAAACACTTTTTTTATATTATTTAAATACCTTCCTAGCAAAAAAGAAACAAAAAAAAAAAACTCTCATGACAACAATCTCTTCATTTGCGAAAGATTTACAATAACAAAATACTTACACAAACCAATCAACGGCAAAGAGAAGAGTTACATCCTGCACCGGTGCATCAATCGCTGTCAAAACAACCAAAAGTAGAACTAAAGCAGCACTTGGAACGCTGGCCGAACTCATAGAAGCTGCTGTTGATGTCAAGAGCACCGTGACAAGTTCGCCAAAACCCAAAGTCATGCCACTCATTTGCGCAATGAATATCGAAGCAACTGAGATGAATAGAGCAGTGCCATCCATATTGATATTACAGCCAATGGGTAAAACGAAACGTGTTATACGTTGATCCACACGTAACTTATCATTCATGCAACGGAATGTTACAGGAAGTGCGGCAGCGCTGCTCATTCACATGTACGAGTAACGATTGGGTGGATTTGTAGTCAAGGTTTTGTGATGTTGTTGTTGAGCATGATGATGATGTTGTTGTTGTTTTAAGTCGATCATTTAATAAATTGTATTATCACCCGTTATTGAAGTATCACAGATTGTTGTTGCAGTTGTTGTATATTAAGATGTCAATCAGTCATTTTGAATCACAGTCAAGTCATTAGTTTTTGTTAAGTTTAAATATTATAGTTTGTTTTTGTTGTTACAATAAGTTGATTGAAAGTGTTTTAGTGGTTTTTTTTAGGTTGGGAAAATCATTGATTAATTTTCGCATGTTTGATTGGGCAGTTTGTTTGTTTGTTTATTTTTTTTAGGTTAGGTTTTGTTTTGAAAAAGTTTTCGAATTAAAACGGAATCAAATCAAAATGTTGCATAAATTCATACAAGTAAAAAACCAAAAAGAAGGAAAAAAATATTTGTAGCAAATGAACAGTGTTGTTTGTTATTTTCTTTTTTTAAGTTCTTAACTAAATGATAAATTATCTTTTCAATATGAATTGAACGAATTTTTAGGAGGCATCGCTAAGATTGGTCTTAGCGATGCAGCCAGACAACTTTTATCGTTTTTTCTTTCAATATTTTCATTTTTTTTTTGTTTAGTTTAAAGATAGTTTTAAAGAGATAGAGATAAAATAATATGGCTTACGTTGAAGCTGTCGCAAATGCAGTTAGCATGGCTTGTATTAATCCTGCATAGAATTTGAAGGGATTGCGACGCACGAATACATAATAGATGGCTTGCATGATTACCAACTGATACAAAAGAACACCAATTGTCACTGTTAATATGAACCACATCAATTGGGCCATCACTAAATGTAGATCGCTAACACTTAATATTTTGCCTGCTATCACGGAACTTATGCCCACCGGTGTCAGCCACATGACACAGGTCACCATTTTCATAACAACTTCAAAGACGGCTGTAAAAAAATCGACCACTACTTGTCCCTTTTGACCCATAGTGCCAAGGAATGTGCCAAAAACTAAACAAAAGAATACAATGCCCAGGGTATTGGTGCCATTCCGATACTGGATAACGCGTATCAGTTTTGGTGCCTCTCGCTCCACATCATCTGACAAATCGACAGAGCCATCACCACTGCCATTCTCCACGGCACTGTTGCCAATTTGAGCAGTATCGTTGACCGTTTCATTAAATGTATTGGTTATAGAAGGTGTAGGCAGATAAACAGTGTGCGCTTGTTGAAAGGAGGCTTGGAATAAATTATCCGGAAAGACATTTCTGCAAAGATGGAAAAATAAGCATTTAAGTAAAAATTACTTCAAAATTCAAACAATTGTGTTTATTTATTTCATAAGTTTCTAATTAATATTGGTAGCAATCAAAAAATACAAACAGCTGGTTTTTTATTCCTCCTAGCTTTTTAAATTCTCAATAAATTAATTAAAATATTGGGGCATGCTTGAAAAAAATCTTTTAAGGTTCCTAAGACTGTTGATGATTAGGGTGGTTCCTATGAAATGTCGACATATAGAAGACAGCTAGGAAACATAAAAAGAACCTGTTTGTATTTTTTGATGGGTGTTATTTAAAAATTCTGAGGCTTTCACAAGGTTGAGCCTTTTTAGTGCTTTTAAGCACTGTTACATTCCCTACAACGAATTTCATTACCTTGTAGTGTGGAAGGTGTTGGACTAAATTTTGCTAATCTGAACAGTGTCGAAGGTATATACACTGGGCACTGATCAGTTTTAACTAATTTAATTCCAACATTTTAAATGCTGCAATAGAGTTTGGTTCAGTCTTTCGTGTTGTTATCGTTAACATTTCGCGAACACTACTCCCTCTTTTTCCTCATCATCATACCCTATTTTACCAGTTCCAGTACAATGCGCTGCATATGTAGGGGTCATCCCCTGAGTACTGGTCCCAGATAAAAAAAATAAAAAAAAGAAATAGGTGACCGACACTAATTAACTTAAATGTTATTTTCCAACACATTCACAAAAATGTTATACGTATATAATATTTTTGAGACTGTGGTAGAAGAAACATAACACTTATACGAAACTTTCGGTGATTTTCTTCATATTGCCCTTGATAACTTTATTGAAAGTTGTAAACAAAGTGTGAGTGTGTGAACAATGCCGGTCCGTCACTGTTCTTGTAGGGTGTTACATTTTTCTTTGGTCTTCAAACAGAAAACCCTTAGAAAACTTTGTGAACAAAAACCCTTTATAACCGCAAAATATTCAATTTTGCAATTTACTGGTGTGTGCGTCCACTAAGCAGTAACGTGTAGGAAAACAGCCTGCTTCCAATATATTTCTTTTTATTAGTAAAGCCAACATCCTTTACTCTTACTAGCACATATTCCAACCATAAGTTACAAATAAAATATATATTTATGACTCACCTTCCCAAATCCAATAAACTATCCAATAAATTCACAGCCCTTTTATCCGTGGAACGATCTGTAGTATTATGTAAATCCGGGTCACCAGGATGTATAAGCAGGACCAGAGCAATACCCAATGCTGCATTTAATAAAGAAGTGGTAGCGAAATACACTAAAGTTCTCAAAGCGATTTTGCCATTCATACGAGCATTCAAACTGGCCGAGCCGGCTATAAGACTGGATATGACCAGTGGTAAAATCATTAGTTTCAAGATGCGCATAAACAATTCGCCCGGATAAGAAATCAACATAATCGAGTCTTCATGAAGATGTAGTGGGCGAAGAGAGAAGCCTGCAGAAGAGAGCATAGAATTTATATTAAAAACTTTCATATTACAATTACATATTAGTTTTTATTATTACATTAATTTAACGAAATTGTTTTTTCCTAAATCAAGAAAGGGAAAGCGGGCTTGAGATTGATTGTAATTGAAAATTGATAAAAAAAAATAATCATTATCTCAGTTATATTATGTAATAAGTTACACTGATAATTTTTTAAATTACTTTTCAAAATTGTTTTAATAATTTGTTTTTCTTGGATAATTAAAAATATATTTTTTTAGATATATGATACCGTTAAATACAGGGAGCGGGAAGGCTACGAAACTGGAGACCGGCCTTTAGAGAAAGCAAATTTTTTAATTTTTGCGAAAAGAATCATTTTCCAACTATTACGCCATGAGTGCAGAAGTTCGAGATGAATGGATCAACGTTATCAAAATATCCAGGCGTCCCGAAACATCGCGGAAACCGGAAAACGTAGAGTGAGTACGAGAAACCGTTCTAGAACAACCCAACCTCTTTACATGAATGCGGTCTGTGGTTTTAAATATGCCTCGATGATCCCTAAACTTCAGTTGGCAACAAGATCGGGCATCCATCGTGAAAAAAAACATTTTTTGAACGAGGCAAACGCTCCAAGAAATTTCTATGCTTTGATACTATGAGGGCCGAAATTGCTCTAAGATTGGATAGGAAGAACTTAAGAACACTGACGGATGCACTCAGATTATACAGAATACGCATTTTATTTTCGCATTCTAATTTTCTTAGATTAAATTCCATTGGGGTTGTTAAAAATATAAATTTTTAAATTTCAGAAAACATTTGTTAAAATTGTAAGCAGAATTACGCTGAATTATCAAAATTTTTCTTAAAATATTTGTGTAACGAATTTCATATTATAATATTATAACAGTTTATTACAATAAATTTCTATATTTTATAATAGTTTATTAATATTATTCTATTTTAAAGCCGACTAAAGTGTTAAATTTGTAAATTTTCTTAAAAAACAACAATATGGTGCTAAATGTCCCAAATGTTATTGTTTACATTTGCTTGCATCTGAGTATTTTTTGCATTTTTCTCTCTGCTCACGGTTTTTTAGTGCATGTAAAGAAAAATAAGGCAAATATATACATTTTTTTATTGGCTGAAAATAAACCAAAGTAGTTTTGCTCTCATTAACATCGTGAGTATAGTTTGCACTACCTCTTGCGAAAACCGTTATTTATTGAAAGAATGCTTAGTGTATGTCGTTGTACAAATTTTTCAGCTCTGCACAACAACACTATTTATTATTCAGAAAAAAATGTTATTTGCATTTTTTTCATCTCATGAGCGCTTTGTAAACAGCTTCAAGATACTTAAGTATGTGTGTAGAAATGAAAACATCGACCCAAAAGGAAAAACGAATAAGAATGAATATTCGTATAAACATTGTGTCTCTCGCTAAGTGATAAGTGTGCTCATGTCTTTCTTAAAAGTGTCAAAGAAATTGATTAGTTTTTTCGTTTTAAAATTTATATAATTTTAAGTGTTGACCTATTTTTTTTCTCTAGAAGCGCATTTGAATAAAAATTTTTCAGCCCTATGTTGGAAAAGAAGAATGGGGCTAAAAAATATTGTTAATATTAATGCACCACTGCTCAAACCATACGTTAAATTGTACATATGTGTGTCAGTACCTCTGTATGTATATGCTTTGAACTTGAATATTCTTTCAAGTTGCATTGCAATTTATTTACATTTTCAAGTGCCATTTGATGCGAATGTGTTCGATGTGGGAAGCGTGAGAGCTGGCCATGTGGAATATTCAACTTTTATCACACTCGTGGCAAATAAGTTAAACGTACTTGTCACTAAATATAGATTTAAACTAAATTGTTTCTTTAGCAAACTTCGTGAAAGTGCCAATAAATTATGATTTAGTTATTGATTTAACTCCGGTGGTTTTTGTTTACCTTTTGAGTGGCAATGTAATAATTTAAGTATTAGAACTGTTTGCACAAAAAGCCATAACAGTCTACAGATGATAATTATTTTTACCTGCATAATTTTACATTGAGTTTTTTTTAATGATTTATTTATTAAAGTATTAAAACCTTCGTCCAGTTTTATATACAACATTTATATAATTGATTGAATTTTAAGGTTATGTTTGACGTTATTCTTAAACAAACTTATAAATAAAAATATTTGATTTTAAATCAAAATGTTTTTTAAATTAGATTTTTAGTCTTTGTCAAAACTCTTGTATGGAAATGAAATTTAACTTAAACGTTATTTGCCAATCAAAAAGATAGATGCCTTAAAATACAAGAAGACGGCAACTGAACTTGTGAATGATAGAACTTTAATTGGTTCATGAAAATATGTATATAAACGTTTTAGATAAAACAATAATAGTTAACTTGAATTAGCGCATTAAGTGTTGTCCGGTAGAAATCCACAGAGCGCTAGAAAGTTGCGTTGGCTGCGGAAACTTGTGACATTCGGTTGCAATTTTTGAAAATGGCAGAACAACCTTTGTTCCCCACAAGAACAATGACGGTCATTTAACTTGTCATATGACCGCTAGTGCTAATGGAAATACACATCAGAAGTTTCTATAATTTTCCTAAGAGCAATATGAAAAAATTACCTAAACTTTTGTGTGCGTGTGACAATTTTTCTAATATATTCTCAAATAGATAGACGCATAGTCTAACATTTTTATGAATGCGTTGGAAAATAACATTGAGTGTATTAGTTTCGATTATCTATTTCTTGTAGGATTGTTATTAAGAGGAATATCATTTTAGCTGTTTTTATTTTATAACTAGCGTTTTTGTATTTTTATTTAGAAGACTTTGTTAAAAAATATTGTTTTTTACAATACTCTTTTTTACAAAGTGTTGGTGCTTTTATTTACTCCATCAAGACTCGTTTGAATTCTTTTTCATACTGCTTGTCAAAATTTACAGAACTTGAAAGGTGTAACAAAGACTGCATTAAATTTTAAAGCAATTTATTAGCAAGATGTCATCAAGAAAACAACTTCAGCACAATATAAATGAATAAACAGCATTTAAGGCCGGGACGCATAAAATCCGTCGAACTTTGTCCTTCTCCTTTTTCAACTGGTATTCTTCACGTATACGAAATATGAATCGGTACTTTGTTAAAGGATATAAATTCAACTGTTTTTTACTTTAATTTGATTAAAACTTTTTGATTAATTTTTTGGACACAGTACAGAATATCAAACACAAATTGTTTTTACAGCCTGTTCGGCGATATCGAATGAAAATGTATGTGAAAGAACGCTAGTCACTCACATGCGAATCAATTTGGGTTTGACTATGTCACTATTGTTCGTTCGCATGTACTTATGTATTTAAATACTGCTTTATTTATAAAATTTGTTTGAAGTTTATTAAGGTGGGATTTCTATACAAAATTTGTGTAATAAGAGCTTAATAAACATCAAAAAGTTTTTGTAAATAAGACTCATAGATTTTTGACCCCAAATCAATTTTCTTTCGCCTAGAATGCGAATGAACTTATCCTTTCGATATCGACGAACTGGCTATTAATTTAGTTTATTTTTGAACGAAAAAATAAATCAAAATATACAAAAAATATAAACTGATAGTTGTCAAAGTACTCGACGTACGTTAAAAGTTGCTCAGCTTTAATACTCTGCGTTAACGGAGAAGTACGGAATGTTACTCATAAGACTACAGGTATTTCAACTTAGTTGTCAGTTGAAAAAGACAACGTACGTACGTACGGGGAATTCTATATGTCCCGGCCTTTAGCTATTTCCCTGAACGTAATTCAAACACTTGTCTTGGAAAAAAAATTGAAAGAAAAGTTGATCGTGTAAAGCCTAAGTTAGGTATACTACCTAAAAATTAATGCAAAGCGACAGCCATCATAGCGTTAAACGTACCAAATTTGATATGCCTGTAAGGCATCAGAGTAATTTGCACCATAGTACTAAAAGACATATATATCAATAACGTTTTATTTGTAATAGTGTCAAAAAGCTTGCAACTATTGGATCGCTGTTGATATATTTTAAAAATCAAACTGTGACAATTTTTACCGAGCACGCTTTTACATCATTATTAGGCATGAAAATGGTTATTAGCGTTTTTTCCGCAAACTAGTACCTTTGAGTTGTGTCACGTTTGAATTGGGTGTG
Organism: Thecocarcelia acutangulata; assembly: GCA_914767995.1. NCBI lineage: Eukaryota > Metazoa > Arthropoda > Insecta > Diptera > Tachinidae > Thecocarcelia > Thecocarcelia acutangulata. Next base: position 94,977,132 of record OU612097.1, on the reverse strand, counting down.
CAACACTTCAAAAGCTTTTAATTAGCTGATACATGTTTACTTTCCTACAGTATGAAATTATTTTATTTTAATTCATATCAATCCAGCTGTCTCTTCTCCCTTCATTCATAAATATTACAGTTATTGACATTTGCAATTGTTAACTAATTTACAGGGGAGGAAACACAAACAGCACGATAGTTCATTGAATGTGATTTACATTGACAAAACTATTTATATTAAAAGCTTTTATTCATAATAACGTGCAAACGTCATCCATTTCTAAAGACTTTGAATACATACTTTAATACCGTGTGTACATTTACATATGTATATATCTGAAATAAAACGTAGTTGAAACCGTTAGTATAGCACAACTTAGCTACAACGAAACCAAGGCAGGTGAATTAAAATTCCTAAGAAAAATTTTATGTTTTCGAAATACAAATGAACAAAATTACTTTCCTTTCATGGTACTTTAATAAAAAAGAGTTTTAGGATTATGTTTAATAATAAATATTTAATGAATTTTATTTATTTCTAAAGAGCATCGGAAAATAGATAATTTTAATGGCATAACACATAACGTGGCTTTAGACCAGGCGCGCCCAGGCCCTTTGCGCTTGATGCGCTTTTGTTTTTGTAAAACCACTTAGCTATAGACTGTGCATTTTAATATACGTACACATGTGTGTGTACACACACAAGTGCAAAGCAACAACACTTTCGCATGCTTTGCTTATTAAATCAAATTAGTTTTTCATTATATGTATTGGTGTTTGCTCTTCTGTATAGAACGTTTGGGCTTTTTACTATAAAGTATTTATTTATTGAGATTCGATATAAATAAAAAACTAGCTATAACAATGCCTATGAGAAACTTTGAAAATCTCATAATTATAATCAACATAATCAACATTTAACTATAATGTAGCATACAGAAGAAGGAATATCACACGAAATTTGGGTATGTTCTTGTAGCGATGTTTCTTGTTGAAAATCATGTTTCCTTTTTCTTCAACATTTTTTGATACTTTGCATGTTTCCAAAACAATGTTCTCTCGTCTCTAGTTTACTGTTTATGGTTCTTTCGTTCATTGAGAGCAGACGTGCTGTTAACAATTTTTATTTCCCAATAATTATTTGTACACAACTGATATTTCTCTTTTGATTGCATCTTGTGTATTCAAAAAGGAAACATACGTTTCCAAAAATGTTCCCTCGTGCGTAAGATGCAAAATTAATATGATTGCCAGCTCTTAGCCAATTGGTATACATGCGTTTTAGAGGTACCACCTCAAAAAATGTTAAACCATATGTTTTGATTAATTTCTCATATTTTTTCTCCACAAATTTTGCTTACAATTATGGTTGTTTTAACCATGCTTAAAAAATTTTATAGAAGCTTTTGAATGAATAATAGAAGTTTGGTAAGTGAAAGTACCTTTGGTATGAGTATTCTTTTCAAGAAGCATTTTCGCAATAAGAAAGAGAGGGTGACTCAGTATATTATTCATTGTATTGAGATTCTTGTTACAACTAAGTTCGTTATATTGAAGTTTTACTGTATTATTTAAATTTCATTGATTTTAATATGTTACAATTTATGATAATATTTTGTTATTATCCTAGTCATTGGAGCGGAAATTTTTTAATTTTCTTTTACCTGTTAGTAATAATAAATACAAGTTGACATGTTGAGGATGGTCCAACCATAATGTATGTTATGATGTTAATTGTGAGTCATGACTTAACGCCAATTATTTTGCCCAACGTATGCCGGCCACTCACTACATTCTACCTCTGCATTAATGGATTTGTTGTTCATTATTGTTGTTATTACTCCGCAAGTTCAGAGTATGTACTCTTTCTCGAAAAAAATATGTTCATATTTTTAGAACAACAAAATTATCAAGTATTTATTGTTACTTGGCTTTGTGTTTACTAGTTAAGTACAGGTTTGTTTTACGCTCGCACTCTCAACATACACGAAGAGAACGTATCGAGTATCAAGCGACAACCAAACTTCACGAAGTACTTGCAGTACTAGGATATATTAAAATTGTTATTTAGGTATTAAATTTATAGGAAATTATTCTTAAATCTGACTTTTTAATTTTTGCCTTATTGTACTATTTTTTTTTTATTTGCATTTTTAACGGGGTTTATCTATAAATACATATGTACACATATATATATACTCGTATACATAAATATATGCATACATTTTTTACAAGAAGAAACCAAATACTTGCAGTACCATATGAAGAGTACATTATTTTTGAGTACTTTTTTCTTTTTTGTTCACATTTGATATGTTCTTTTTTTTCGGTAGTAAATTAACTTCGATTACTTGCTTGTTGGTATTTACTAAACAAACATTCTCTTCACTTCCCTATTTGTGATCTAAGTAAATATTTACTAAATTCGATAGCGAATTTCACACATGAAGAAAAAAACTTACTCGCTCTAGACGTTTACTTCTTACGTAACAAGTAAGTTCAGTACTCAAGACTAGCACTGTACGAAGCGCTTGTGCGTAGTGTATGGGACTGTTTGTGCTGTTTACGCGGCGAACTGAGCTTAATATGGTTTTGTTATTTGCTCAAGTTTGAGAAACTAAGCAGTGAACTTGTGTGGGGTGTGTGTTGAAGATGTCCCTTTGTGTGGCGTGTTTTAAAGTGAAAACACTAATAAATTAGTGTACACTCATGTTGATAGTATCTGTGTCGTGAGATTTATATGTATGTATATGAATGATCTAGAGTCATTGAACGCGGCAATTATTGTTATAATTAAAAATAATTCTTGTCTAAAGCCAGGTTTGGAGTTTTTCTTTGGTTTTTCATTTTCGTTTTTATTGCTACAGCAAGCTAGTATAATAGCACAGTATATATACACATGTTGTCCTCCTTAGCTTGTCTTCTTAAATATAAATTTGTGCAGTTTATTTGTATGGTGTAAGTAGCAAACTTCATTTACACAGTCCTAGACTTGAAAACTGAACTTGTGTAGTGTATGGCTGGTAATAATTGGACATTTCTTTGCTTTAGTGTTTGAAAACAGTACCAATAGAGAGGTTATAATTGAGCAGCGCGTTAAGATTATTAAAGCCTACTACGAAAATGAGCGTCAAAATCAAAGTGCATTTGTTTGGTCTGCACGATCGACCATATGTGCACAATCGAGAGATTATACAAATTACAGCGAAAACTTGTTAACATACTTTTAAATATCATAGTATTTACCGCCTGCATTACTTCAAATAACGGATTTCTTGTGGCGTATCTCTACCAGGGACATTAAAAATATGGACTATCTGATGGACACAAGCCATCCCCGGCAAGCGTTTGGGCGATATTTTGTTTCACGTGTAATATAAAGTAAAAATATTGAGATAATTCTCTAAAAACTTGTTGTTTTATGTACAACTAATATAGAGCGTTTGGTTTGGACCACCCTCCACATGTGACATACATGTTACCCTGATAATCAAAGAACGAAAATTCAATTAAAAATCGCCACAATCAATAAAACGTTCGTTTTGCTTTTTATGATAGAAACCAACATTAAAAGGATATAAAAAAAAATCAATAAAACATTTTTCTATTTTAATCAACAAAACAAAACACAATTTTTGTCTCTCTTAGAAGCTGCTTGAAAAGACTTAAATATAGACATCAAATGAAAAATATAATTACACATTTGAATACTTACACAAACATCAAAACGAGTGGAAAACTTACCTAAAGTAACACCCAACGTGACACCAGACAACGTGACCAGCAGCATAAGGTTTTCACTCAACCACTTGCGGACCCCCTTCAGCTCACGTGGCGCCTCACAGCGCTCGGTGGTTTTGGGTGGCAGTTCTGAACCGTTAACTGTCGTAGTGTGAGGTGGACCCATTTTTGCAAAAAGATAATCTGAAAATTGTTCAGATTTTTCCATTTCAAGAATTAACGAAATGTAAAAAATAAATGCGGCAAAACACAAATTACTAAGTTCGTGTGTGGCACAATTAAGCACGCAGTAAATAAAAGGAGCGTTTTACTTTCTCAAAAAAAATTAAAAACAAAAAAAAAAAAAATTAAAATAAAAGTGGAGTGATAGAAAACAGGGAGATTAAATGAAATCTCAGCAGTTCCGTATCCGTGTTTAGGGGTTGCAGGTGGTTGCTGGTGGTCAGTAACACCTGAAGAGTAGAAAAGGCTGGCGATGTGTTAAAGATAATGATGAGGATAGTGTTATTGTTGTTGTTGTTTCTGCTGTGGTTGCAGACAGTGAGAGAGGGTGTTTTAGCAATTGTTCTTTTTATTTAATGCAAAGAATTTTGCCTGCCTCGTGCTGTGGTTGTTACTTATCTTTTGTTTTTAAAGCAAAAGAATTCTGTTCAGTACTTTTGATTTTTTTTTTTATTAAATATTTTGGCTTTTGTTTGAAACAATTTCTATTTATCCATTTTAAAATGATTTTACTTTTATTTTGCTTTTTTTTTTTTGTTGTGGTTTTATTGAGAGGATTAAAAACTTTTTTTTGTAAATTGCTTTATTTTAGATATTTTATTTTTATTACAGTTTTTTTGTGGTATTATTGATTCTTCAAATATTTAATGTTAAATTTTAAAATATTTATTAAGTACTCCATTGATGTGGGCTGTTTTTTGTCAAGCATGGATGAGTGGTCTCAATTTAAAAACACAAATTAATTTTTTCCTTTTTTGCTTGCAAAGATTTTGATATCGAAATTTTGTATATTTCGTGACTCCTTTGTCTGCTACCGATGAGGCGTGGTCTTCTTTTTATTTCCTAAAATGCTGTCATGAATGCGAGGATTATTTTTGTCCTTTAGAAACTTGTAAAGAATTAAAGGCTCCGTTGTTGGGATTTTAGTTAAAACTTTTTCCGTTGACTGAATTGTTTGTTTAAATATAAACGATTTTCGCAAAATAAAAGTTTTCAAAAGTCCACTTAAAGTATTTGGTTTATAAAAAAAAACTTAAATTCGTTTACACAGTCTTTTCACTTATTTAATGTTTAAATAAAAATTTTATTTTATTGCAAACATTTAGTTAAGTTTGTTATAAAGAATATTTGTTTTGCGTTTTTGTTCTTTTTTTTGCAATTTGTGTATAATTATTTTTTTTGTTTGTCTGTGGCTGCAGTTAGAAATCTGTGTCAAGTCCTTGCAGCTAAATATGTGGTTGACTTATGGTCTATTTATGTGTATAGGGGTGCACTTTGGTCTTTTGAGATTTTTTTTTTTTTTGTATATTTTTTCCAGCAATTGCTTGGAAAAAAAAGAGGGCGTTGTTCCCTTGTTGCTAGTCTAGAACACAAACTTTGTATATTATTTTATTGAATTTTTATATTAAATAATTAAATTTTTTCCAAAATCTTTTAGCAAGTTTTCCATTAACTTCCATTTAATCCTTTTAAGAAAATCAAACTCTTTCACTTTTCCAAAAAAAAACTTGTCTGTTAATCGTTTTTCCGCTTGTCTACTCGCCGCAAATTCACTTTACTTTATGGCTTTGCATGTCTCTTGTCTCTCGTATTTATACAAATGTTTGAAATAGCAGGACTTTATGCTCTTTCATAAAAGAGTAACTATATGCTACTCTTTCATCAATAAACAACCGTATTATGGCATGACCTATAATTTATGAACTTTTGCTATATTTTCTGTTGATTTATAGTAAAATATAATCATGTTAACAGGGTCGTAGTGAGTAACAAGAAAAAGAGAATATATATTATCAATTTACCTTTAAACGATATTTGTATCTATTTAAATTTATCATATTAAACTATTAAAAAATGTATATATTTTTAAAAATTTTAAATAAAGAATCGTTTAATAATATTTACTATTTTTCCCAGCTATCTATATGTCGACATTTCATAGGAACTACCCTAATCATCAGTAGATTTTGGAAATTTTGAAAGATATTCTCAAACATTCAACTTTATATCCCAACAATCTAAATAATTTGTTGAGAATTTAAAAATGCTCTAATAATACCTGTCAGAACACAAAAAACAAGCTTTTTTATTTATTCACGTCTCTTATATTTCTTTACTACTTTTATATAAAACTTCACACACCAATTAAGTTACCAAGTGTTGCGGAAACATTAAATATTTTGTTTTGTACTTTGCTCGTGAGTAAAACAAAAACAAATAGAAATAAAAAACAATCAGAGCGATTGTGTCACTTTAATTTGTTTTTTAAAATTTTTTGAGCCAAAACTATATACAAAATTAAACATACACAAATAGAAGAGAAAACAGTGAGAACAAAATTAAAACTTTTTGAATATACATATTCCGGAAACGTTTGCTGTTTGAATTGTTCACTTCAGCTGAAAATGTTTAAAACACTAAAAAGGTGGCTTAAACAATTTTGTCTATTTACTGGAGCTTATCTTAATTACGCAGAAAGTAGTAATTTTTTCATTTTCAAAGTAATTAAAGGCAATTGCAATTCAGTAATATCGGTTCACTTATAGCTGAGATATATTCAAAAGTCAATGTATTTTTGTTGTTGTTTGGTTACTATTTGTATTGTACGGTTGTTGTATCAACAGACGACTAAAAGCTCAATTATTTTCATTGCACTGTTATTAATTTCAATAGTTTTAGTTTTGCTCATGTGCAAAAACAATACAATCTTTAAAAAGTTGTTAACTTTTTCGATGATAGAAATATTTCTAAAAATATTTTTATGGACTTGTTTTCTTCGTAATAGCTTCAATATTATCTGATATGATTTTAGAGTTGAAACAAAAAAAAAAAAAAAAAATAGGAGGCCATTTATAAACTTTTGAAATACAAAACTTTCAAGAGTTATATAAGAAACTAACTCAATATAAATTTAAGATCAAATCAGAAAAATTATATGAATACTACGAGGGCAGTTCGGAAACAAAATTTAACATGTGTTCATAGCAGAGATGCAAGATTCCAAAACACTTAACTTTTTTCTGTTTATACCGCGCTTTTTGTGCTAGGCTAAGGAGTTTCCGAACAGCGCTCGTACTTTGATCTATGGTGAAACTTTGATACAATGAATTAAATGAAATGAATTAAAGAAGAATGACCTAAATTCCATAATAGCTATCGACTTTTTGTAGTTACTTATACAGCCGTATTATATAGCCCAATTCCATTCGGAAACTGAATTTAATTCTTTTTTTATATCCTTGATCTTATTTGCTTTGACTTTTATTTGATTTAATATTTGCAATAAATTTCTTTCGTTCAAGGTCCTTTTTGTTTTTCCTTTGGAAGACTACTTCAGGAAAGTTTGTTTCTCAAACAAACTTTTTTTATACCCTTCACAAAAAAATGTACAAGTTTGTGATTTCGTTTGTAATTTCTACAATTTTCATTTGCGACCCTATAAAGTATATATATTTTGAATCAGTATTAATGGAAAAGTCGATTAAGCGATGTCCGTCTGTTCGCCGTTGAAATACTGTTTCTTAGAAAACCATTAGATTTAGAATTTTTTTTCACCATTCTTTTACCCCCTCGATTTATGGGCTGCTATTGAAATTCAGTAATATCGGTTCACGTATAGCTGAGATATATTCAAAATTCCGAACAATTCCATTCTTTTTCGCATTTTTGTATGAAAATTTTTGAAAAAAGGTTGTTTGTTTTGCTTTAAACTTCAGATAATTATTAAACATGGTGAAGGCAAACAAATTGTTTTCCAGGTTTCGGTCCATATATACTCGAGATAAAGCCTAAAACGGTTTTGTCATGAAAATATCGCGTTAGCGAACTTAAACAATAGAAAATTCCAATACCGGTTCATATATAACCGAGATATAGCTTAAACAAACTTTTCCATGAAAATGTCCATGAAAGATTTTTTTTTTGGAATGGTGAATACAAGGCAAAAATATTTTTTGCCCGATATCGGTCCGTATTTATCCGAGCATATTTAGTTCAAATTTGTAATATATACTATATACATATACGTGACTATCGTGAAGAGTATTTTAGATTCGGCCCATCTAAATATACCACACTCTTATGTTTTTTCATTTGGTTCTTTAAAACACGAAAAACTAAAAGACTTTTCGGAATAAAATCATTTCTATTTTCAAAGTGATACTAATAGTGTCTCATAGAAATGATTTCATTCCTTTTGCTTTTCGTCAAGTATATTTAAAATTATCGCTGGTTTTTCTGCAAACTTCACCGACTGTTAAAATTGTCAACAAGCCAAATTGCTGCACTTCATGTTCCAACGATTGCCGATTAGTGTACATATTTAATATGTAATTTCAAAAAGCACATCTAAATGTATGGTAATGATAAGTCAAGAGACACACATTCGATGCTTTTAAGCTTTAAATATCACTCTTATATGGCTTTTTAGAAAGCTATGCCTCATAGCACACATCGATCACTGAAAAAAACTTTTTCCCGTTGAATAGTTTTGTGGAATTGAACAACATTGGTTGCAGCACAATGTGATTTAATTTCATCGAATTAATTTTTTTCGGAAGATTTTACTAAACCACAGCCTATTCGAAAGTAAATCACGTTAAATATTTCATTTTAACTCTTATTTCATAATGTGATGTTATCAATTGCCAAATATTTTTAGTAACCACTAAACAGTAAAATTATAGGCAGATACTGTAACTATTCATTCACAAGTGGAAATCAATTCACAAGTGGAAATCAATTTAATTAACTAACTATACAAAGTCAAAACTAACACGAAGTAATTGCTGCCCTTTATGAAAAAAAACACAACAGAAAGAATGGCAATTTTGTAACAAAAGAACGTGAAGCAAAGAATAAAAATAAAAATAAAAAAATTGTGCAACTGATTGACACAGTAATTAGTATTATACGAGTATTGTATCAGTTTCATACAATAATCGATAAACACATGAAAACTATATGCATATATGTATATATTTGCAATGAAATGATAAAGCAAATTAGTATTTTGAACTTTATTTTTAGAATAGAAAACGTTTATGTGACGCACTTCGTTCAAGTGCGTCACATTTTTAATAAAAACTAACAAATAATTATAGTTGTGTTGATAATGTTTGTAAAAATAGTATGAAGAAAATTATGATATTATAAATTTAGCAGGTGATCTTAAAACCACATCAATTGAAAACATGTGATTTGGAAAACGCAAATTTTACTGAAAAGCTAAAATTTGTTTGTTAGAAAGTAATAAATAATTATAGTTATGTTAATAATATCTATAAAAATAGTATCTAGTAAATTATGCTCATTTAATAAAATTACAGGGTGTTCTTAACACCACATCTCATGAAAATATGCGATTTAGAAAACGCATATTTCATTGAACAGCTAAATATGGCTTACTCTTTTTCTACAGTGTAAGGCCAAGGTGTTCCAAATGCTGTATAATTCCTTCCTTTTGCTTCAAGAAAAAAAAAAAAAATTGTGATATGAAAATATGTGATTTTCTGTACAGAGATCTGATAACTAGTTATGTGCTAGAAATCAATTTCGAAAACGTTAAATTTTAAACAAGTAAAAGACAGATAAAGATATTTTAATCGTTTTGAATATATTTAAAAATTAGTAAATAGTATTTTTTCCTTGTGTGTATTAGTTAATACTTTATTAATTAAGTAGTATTTCGTTGAGTTTAAGGTCCTTTTTGCTTATATATTTTAATATTTCTGCCAACATTTCGCTTTCCTTCGGATAGCTTCTTCAGGGCAATAATATTTGTTATTGTTTATTTGTAATAGAACTTCGTATAATAGTATTGTGTTCAACAAGCAACCATTAAAAAAGTGATCGCTAAAACATTTTCAAAAACGATCGTTTTCTATTACACCTATTGAAAACAATATTTTTCAAAACGGCCGGTTTCCGTCACATGCCTAAAATTTGATATTCCCTTATTGCTAAAACTAAGTGTTTACTTGCTATTCACCAGAAAAAGGGAAATAGAGAACACTACTTTAAGGATAAATGGCTTTAGAGTCCTACCCAAAGTAGAGGGGACATATTTATACATAGTTGCTGATAAGAAACGCACACGGGAACCGCACCTTGAATCGGTTATAAAAATGAGCCTCTGGACTGCCAAACAACTACTGGGTAAGTCCTAAGGACTAAGCCCTAGGATGGCATACTGGTTACATACTCATTTCATTATCTTGTAGTGTGGAAGGTGTTGGACCAAGTTTTGCTAATATGAGCAGTGTCGAAGATATATACACTGGGCACTGATCAGTTTTACCTAATTTAATTCCAACATTTTAAATGCTACAATAAAGTTTGTTTTAGTCTTTCGTGTTTTTTATTGTGAATGTTAATCCTCCATGAACACTACTCCCTCTTTCCTCCTCATCATAACCTATTTTCCTAGTTCCAGTACCATGTGCTGCATATGTAGGGTTCATCCCCTGAGTACTGGTCCAAACCAGAAAAAAAATTGTAAGACTCGATATTCTAAATGGAACTCTGGTATGCTGGGAACAAATCAAACAAGTAACTGTCATATTAAGACTAAGCAAGGTACAAAGACTCGCATGCCTGTATATCACAGAGGCAATGAGAACCACAACAACGATAGGTAAGAAATCTCTTTTGAACCTAATACCGCTTTATGAGGCTGTTTGAAAGTGGGCAGCCATTTAGGCGATCTCAATTTACAAAAGGGAAAATCTAAAGACAGGTAACCTTATTGGCCATCTTGTCTCAAACAAGTGACCTCATAGATTCAACTCATTCTTTTACCAGAAAATTCGGGACCATCTTCCCAAGTAGGGAAGAATAGACTGCGAACCCTTGGGAAGAATTGGGTACGAACACAAGTGAAGAATGGAGTACGAACACAAGGGAAGAATGGGGTACGAACCCAAAGAGAAATGGTTCATAAAAGTGATACAAGAACGAATCCAAAAAGCTCCAACGAGTTGAAAGGGGAATAGTGGGGCCTAGAGCACGCAGGAATATAACGCTCAGTAAGAACACCACTATCTACCAAGCGTAACTATACGCAATAACGGTGGCGGTGGATATACTTTCCGATAGAGAACACAAGGTAGTGCAGGGCTGGGCAAGTATTTGAAATAGTTGTATTTGAAATACATCTTTATGAGACCGAAATACAAAAAAGTATTTGTGTTTGTAGTTGTATTTTGTATTTAAAATACACAACTTGAAAGTATTTTGCAGTTTGTATTTGAAATACGCAAATTGAAAGTGTCTTGTATTTTGTATTTGAAATACATAATGTGAGTATCTTGCCCAGCCCTGAGGTATTATTGTTTAAAATATTCTCTGCTAGTCAATTAGTCCTAATAGTTTTGAGTAGTTGTGTCTTCACTTCCAGGTTAGTAACTGGAATGCTAGGTTACTATGCCAGGACATGAGGGTCATTATGGCAATGACATGGTGGACATCTATAAAAAAAGCAACAGAAGGAACTTTCATAGGGGCCATTTTAGCATTTGGCTTCCTTAATACGGATATACAGAAATACACAGAATCCATCGAGGAGCAACATTGGAACAAAACAGTCAGTCTTATATCATGTCGGTTTAATATCACAGCATGTAAAATCGAGTAAAAAAGTTAAAACAAACGTTTGACCATTATTAGCCCGTAGGAAACCCCTATTGATATAAAAAATAATAATAATTGTTTTTAAAACTTTTCAAAAGGTTTCTAGTCTACTGACTGCTCTTACCATGATATAGAAAATACAATAAAAATAATAAAATTCTCTTCTTATTATTTGTATTAAGGATTTTTGAAGTTTATTTTTAGAGAGAAATATAAAAAGGCGTTGCCACACAGTTGAATTAGGGAATTCACTCCTAGAACGGATTATTTCTGAAATGTGTAGTGCATTGTTCATATTAGAAAAAGCTAAAAATAATAAGCTGATGTAAGTAGGTATCTGTGATCGTTTTGAAACCCATGTTAGGTTAGGTTTAACAGGCTGCCAGCTATTGTAAATCCACTTAAGTCCAATTTGGTCCCAAAAACTAAAAGCACGGACTTCTGCTTATCAGTAAACTTTACGATAGCATTACGATAGATTAAGACTGATTAGATGACCGAAAAGCCAATGTCTTCATTCAGGTTATACTAAAGGCACATTGACACGTGGTGTCGTTAGCGTTTTAGTCTGGGGATGTTTTTCAGTCTATTTTTATATATTTTAGATTTATGTATATATTTTATTTTAAAATTTTTATATATTTTTGTTCGAAGCCACAATTTTATTATTATTTTTAGACACAACTTCAAACAAAACTGAAAACAAGGGAATATATAAACTAAGACGGTAGCAAAGTTTTATGGAAAATGTCACAATCCTTATACTTGTCAGATGGTGATTGTTAAGGAAAAATGAAAGAATAAAACTACCTTGTATTTTTTATATCATGGCTCTTACAAAACAATAGTCTATACACAACAAGAACCAACTATTTTTGTAATATACAGCCATGTCACAGAACTTAATTCCGTGCGGAAACGGAATTGAATTCTTTTTTGACTTCTTCAAACAACGAAAAACTAAAACACTTTTCGGAATTAAATCATTTCTGATTGCAAGAATGAAACTAGACTGATTTCATTCCGCAAAAGTTTTAAATTTTTGTTTTTTGAACAATTAAAAACCTATTCAATTCCATTTCCGAACGGAAGTGAATTCTGTGACATGGCCGATAGTTATCAAACTTCCGCTAATATTACTCCCTTTTTTCCTGCTCATAACTTATTTTCTTAGTTGCAGTACATAAGTAGGGGTCATTACCTGATAAAGAAAGAAAGAAAGAAAACCGTATCATTAAAACTTTTCTCACAATTTTACGGCTTTTGCTTTAATTATAAAATAATCAACTAACTGCAAAGACCTGACTAGCAGTAACACATTTTTTGCACGCACAACAACTCCCAGGAACCACTACAATCAAACTCTGTGTTTTTTTTTATCAAAACGACCTTGCCATTCATTTCTCATCCTTTATTAATCACTTCAAATGACATGAAAATAGAAAATAAACAACAACAAGAAGGAAACACAAAAAATAAATACCAATTTCAAAAGGAAAACTTTCATGAAAGTTTTTGAACTTATAAGAGTGACAGGGAGAGAGAGATAGTTCAGGAGAGTTATTAGGTCATTATTATTATTAGACAAAAGTCTTCACGGGGACTTTTATTGATTTAATAAACAATGTCTAAGGAACTAGAAAAAATTATAATACTTCAAAGGTTCCTTAAACAAATGATGTGACATAAACAAATAACTGAGTATTAATCAATAAAGAAGTAATTTAAGCAAAAGTTTTAATATTCATTAATGGTATATTTTAAAATATATTATGGATTTTAAGCAGTGGTGAATAATATTTTGTAGCTGTTGTAAGAAAACATTAAATTATAATTCTTATTCTTTTCAATTTTCTTTATTTGTTCGTCGCTTCTTTTTTTTTCGTATTGACTTTACAATGGATTTTTTCCCAATGGCACAACTTATACATAAAATACTTAACCATATTGTTCTTGGCATTCTCAGACTTAAATTAAGCACACTATCACATATCTAGAGTTACCTACGCCTACACTGTGTTGATGGCAGAGTTTTCGAGTACAATGACAGGGAAAATTAAGTGCAAAACTTTTCCTTAAACTTTAAACTAGTTCTGAGACAGCGTACGCTGTAAAAACAATGCAGGCAATTAACAAAAATGAATATGCGATTCATGAGATGAATATAGACAAAGAATAATTAAATGATCGGTGGCTTAGTGGTTAAAGCAGTAGATCATGGTACGTCATGTCCCGAGTTCAAATCCCAGTGGGTGCTGATGAGTAGTGTAGCGACTACGAAACAGCTAGTTGTCCCCCAGCTAAAGATTTGATTATTATTTTTCTTGTCTTCTTCAATCAAAAATTATTGATCACAGCAAATTTATATTGTAAAAAATCCTTCTTAAGGAAAACAACTTAAGAAAGGAAAAACTTGGACTATAACCCGATTTACAAACAATTTTTAATTTGGAAACATTTTTGGTTTTAAAAACTGTTTCCTGTGATTAAGTTTCAACGAAAGGTTTTGCACTTACTTGTTACATTTCATACTGAATTTGTTTTCTTGTTCCAATACATTGATCCAAAATTTAAATATATTACAAAATAAATTTAAATTAAATTTTTAAATTTTAATTAATGTATAGGACAATCCAAGTCAAATCGGACAGTTCGGAGAAAAATTTTTTTTTGATTTTCTTTATTTTTTACTGCATTGTTGTTCTAAACAGCAAATTTGCAGATTTTTTTGGCTTATGGTATCAGAGATATCGGATAGAAAACTATGTTCGAATAAATTCTAATAACTTTTTCAATATTAGTCCAAACAGAATATTTTCTTTTGCATTGGTTTTCTTTTTATGTCTACTATCTAATGAAAAAAAGTAAACAATTAAGTACAGTGGGCTTAGATGCGGTTTTCGGGATTTAATATTTTAAATCTATTTTTTCAATATGCGAACTCTATGATTTTTTTTTTCTTTTCTTTCTATATTTAACTTTGATTTTTTCCAGATCTTTTAAAATCTACCGTTTGGTAGTGGAATTCAAATAACTACTATTTATCCTAATTTTTTTTTTAATTTTCTAAAAATAATTTCGTGGGATGTATTTTAAATACTAATCCACATATTTTGTTTTATTTGCACTTTTTTATTTGTATATTAAATACATATCGCTTAAATACATATTCGCTATTTATTTGTATATTAAATACATATCGCTCCTTTATTGCAACATAGTCACATCTCCAAAAATGAGCTTTTAAAGTTAACAATGCAGAATTGTTAACAGTACTACTTTTTATATTGTGCCAAAATTTTATTCAAATTACTTTTAAACTATTTCCTTTAGGAGATATTTTCTAAAAAATTTTTCTAAGACTTGTATGGAAACTAAAAATTTGAAATGTGTTTTTCTCGAAACAAGCTTTTTTGCGTTACGACTATGTTGCAATAAAGGATCGATATGTACATATATAAAAATATAAACAAGTTTTATTCAAAAATTTTCTTTGAATATGTCTACAAAATCATAAATTAGCTTAAAATTAGTTCATATATATAATTTTTGTAGCTTGAGATCTTGTTTTTTATAAAAAATTTAACAATTTTTAAACTTTTATTTTTCAATATTTCGCCAAAAATTTGTTAGCATCTGCACAAAACATTTAAACTGTTATAATAATTGGTTTCGAAAATAAAAAATTTACAAATAATTTTTGTTTTACAACAAATGCTAACTCAAAAATACTTAAAAATATTAACAATTAAAAATAACATAATGTAAACCAAAAATTTATTCTGCAACCAACATGTGTCCAGCTTACAATTGCAACATGTTGTTTTCTAACATAAACAAATTAACATAGCTAATATTACTTACAGAGTAACATGGAAAAATTTAACATAATTCAATAATATCCTAACAACTATACTTATATACATATGTACAACATATTCATTTTTTGTTAATTAAGTGTATATAATTCTGTGCCAAATTATCAATTTCCATCTTCAAATTAGTTATCTGATCTGATATGAATAATCTCTAACATCCGCAACGTTTATTACTTTTTGAAATAATCGCATATAAAAATACAAATTGCCACCAGGCACTCTGTTCCAGAAACCATTTCCCCTTGCATGGTGATATCCTTTAATGTTTTCCACGACTTTTCTGATATACGAGGGCCAATTGATATTGATATTGTGCTATTGTTTAGTGGGCTTTTTAGGTCGTTTTTCCTTTTTAAAAAAACTACTGCTTTGTTTTATTTAGTTTGCATTGGATAATCCCAACTTCTTCAGGAATGTTTTATCGTGTATAGATTTCGAGACACACATGTTTTTGAAGTTAATAAAACAGTAGACTAAACTCTATACATAATAAACATTACTTAAGAAGTACAACGAAACGTAGAATGCAAAACTAAATAAAACAAAGCAGTAGTTTTATTTAAAAAGGAAAAACGACCTAAAAAGCCCACTAAAGAATAGCACAACTTAAAATTTAACAAAGGTCGAATAAATATATATTGCAAAGTAAATGATATTGATATATTTTTTTTCAAAAACCTTTTATTTCTCAACGTAGTCGCCTTTAAGCTCAATACACTTAGTAAAACAATATTCCAACTTTTTTTTTAATCTGGGACCAGTACTCAGGGAATGACCCCTACATATGCAGCGCATTGTACTGGAACTAAACAAATAGGTTATGATGAGGAGGAAAGAGGGAGTAGTGTTCGCGGAGTGTTAACAATAACAACACGAAAGACTAAAACAAACTCTATTGCAGCATTTAAAATGTTGGAATTAAATTAGTTAAAACTGATCAGCGCCCAGTGTATGTACCTTCGACACTGCTCAGATTAGCAAAATTTAGTCCAACTGCTTCCACACTACAAGGAAATGAAATGCATTGAAAATAATATTAATATTGAACATATAAAGAAAACACGGACAACGGTGAAAAATAGACAAAAAAAAAAAAAATACGTGTACACATACTGCTATGTGCAGTATGTGTATTTTGGACTTTGCACAAGTAGAACTTTTTTTACCATCTGAATAATACGACTTTGGGAACCTTTCAAAATACGCGTTAGTTACGGTAATCATTCCTTCGGTTGAGAGGAATCTTTTTCCTCTGAGCCATTTTTTCAAGTTTGGAAACAGAATAAAGTCACTTGGAGCTAAATCTGGACTATAAGGTGGACGGTCAACCAATTCGAAGTGTATTTCACGTAATATTAACATCGTATTTAATACTGTGCGATCTGGTGCATTGTCTTGTAGAAAGATCACTTTTTTCTTCTTTAAATGTGGTCGATTTTTCATGATTGCATCAATAAATTGATCCAATAATATACGATAATGCATTGCTTTGATTGTGGATTCTTCTTCAAGATAGTCGATGAGCAATATTCCGTGTGAATCCCAAAATATAGTGCTCATAACCTTGCCAGCCGTTTTAACTGTATTCGCCTTCTTCAGAGCACTTCCACCAGCTGCTACCCTTTATTTCGGTTGATTTTTGTTTTCAAGTGTGTAGCGGTGCACCCAAGTTTCATTAACAGCTTTTTAAATCAACAGGATGTTACGGACAACCTGCTAAGATGGGATTGAACGACGGCTAGCTACTCAAGCATGAGAATGTGGATGAGGGTTTCAACCTTTATCCGTAACAATAATAGCACCCTACGTTGGCTGCCATTACTGCTAAGGTGGGATTGAACGACGTCCAGCTACCTACGCATGAGACTACTCAGTAGAGGTTCCAACCCTCGTCCACATTCCTACGACCAAACCAATAACAGTTTGTACCACTACAAAAACAAATGTAATCTATGTATCATCTGTATTAGTGTTGAGAAGGAGAGAGATGTTGCTCTCCAGCCGTACTCATCAGTTTTCCACGCTCACGTCAAGGATTACGCTTTATCATGTCCAAACACTGCTGTTAAGTGGTGTGTCGAACTCGTTTTTGTTTGACGCGCCGAGCAAACGCAACACCTATCTTGCCGATAGCTTTTTTATATGCAAATGTTCATTCAAAATATTGAACACACGTTCATATGATATGTTTATCATTTCAACAATCTTACATAACTTGACCCGGCGAACATTCATAACGATATCGAGGATTTTCATGATATGTTCATCAGTAAACACCTCTTTTGCCCTTCTTGTTGCTGGTATTGTTGCAGCGCTTGTTCGGGCGCGTATAAATTCAGCAATTCAATATTTTACCATGTAATCTGATGAAGCAGACTCACTGTAATGTTTATCGACTTTTTTTTGTGTTTTTCGCCGTTTTCCATGTCAAATAATAGCGTTTAATTACAGCACGAAATTCACTTTTTTTCATTTTTCAAGAAACAGAAAAGTTTCTTACTGCAAACGACTGAAAAAAAAAAATAAACTAATCGATGCATTTGGGTGAAATTTTGACAGGAATTTCAAAGAAAACACAAATTTTTGTGTTTGTGCTCCCATCTAACGCTAGGTAGCTTCAATATCAATGCGCCCTCTTATATAGTGCAATAGTTTTATACATACATAATGGGTGATTTTATAAGAACTATTGGAAATTAAAAAAAAAAAACACATAAAATTCAGAAAAATGCATGAAATATTTATTTGGATCGATAGTTGGGTCGATATAATTTAATGTTTGAAGATTATTTCATGCAAATGTTGGCCGCGGCTGCGCCTCAAATGGTCCATCCGCTTAGTCCAATTTTGGCATACTCTTTCCAACATTTCGGCCGGTATCTCACGAATAATGTTGGCAATGTTGGCTTCCAGTGCGTCAATCGAAGCGGGCTTGTCGCTATAGATATTAGCCTTAACATAGCCCTACAAAAAATAGTCTAGAGGCGTTAAATCGCACGATCTGGGCGGCCAATTGACTGGTCCCAAGCGTGAAATAAACTGTTCACCGAACTCGCCTCTCAATTGGTCCATTGTTTCACGTGCTGTGTGGCATGTGGCACCGTCTTGTTGAAACCACATGTCATGCAAGTCAAGCTCTTCCATTTTGGGCAAAAAAAAGTTTGTTATCATCGCACGGTAGCGCTCACCATTCACAGTAACGTTGTGATTCGCATCATCTTTGAAGAAATACGGCCCAATGATGCCGCCAGCCCATAATCCGCACCAAACGGTTGTTTTTTGTGGATGCATTGGTAGCTCTTGCAATGCTTCTGGCTGCTCTTCACTCCAAATACGGCAGTTTTGCTTGTTCACGTATCCATTCAACCAGAAATGAGCCTCGTCGCTGAACACAATTCTTCGATAAAAAAGTGGATCTTCATCTAACTTTTCAAGAGTCCATTCACCAAAAATTTGGTGTTGTTGTAGGTCGTTTGGCTTCAATTCTTGCACCAGCTGTATTTTATAAGGCTTCACACCCAAATCCTTCCGCAAAATTTTCCACGTAGTGGAGTAATAGAGGCCCAATTGCTGCGAACGGCGCCGAATCGATAATTCACGGTCATCACCAACACTGGCCGATACGGCTGCGATATTTTCTTCAGTTCGCACTCTACGTAAGCGTGTTGGTGGTTTAATGTCCAACAATGTAAATTTGGTGCGAAATTTTTTTACAATAGCGCGAATAGAAGCCTCAGTAGGTCGATTAAACTGACCATAAAATGGAAGAAGCGCGCGATAACCTTTCTTAAGAGAGCACGCATTTTGGTAATAAAATTCAATAATTTGCAAGCGTTGTTCGCTTGTAAGACGATTCATGATTAAATTATAGACCAAACTGAAGATGTTTGACAGTGACACAAGATACAAAACGTGCGTGAGCTGTCAAAACTAGTGTTGCCAAAAAGATAATAGCAAAAAAATCACTCGTTATAAAGCTAATAGCCACACTCTATAACAGTGGCAGCACTTTTTTTGTAAAAGTTTTCAAACGCCAAAAAAATTCATACATTTTTTTTATTTTTATTTACATATATTTTTTTTTTTATTTAAGGAACTAACACAAAAACTGCGAAGCTTTTTTGCTTGTCTGCAGTAACATCCAGGGTCTGTGGCAGGAATCGAATCTGTGACCTCGATGGCTGATTTAGTCGTGTACTCTACTAAATCAGCCATCGAGTCACCCACCACTTGGAAACATTTAGATTAAATATTTACATTAAAATTACATGCAATATTGAAAAGACGTTTCAAGAATATATTTTCAATAAGTTTACTTTTCTTTTATTTAATAAAAGTATCCCTAAAGTCTTCTACTTTTTATTCTACTTAAGTATTCACATTTGGCAAAAAGTCAAGCCAATATCATTGTGTTACCAACGACAGTTAGACTCAAAAATTCTCTGTTTTTCGCAAGCACATTAGATAAAAGAAAAAAAAAATTAAATGTCAACGTTCATCTGCATTTCTACGCTATGCAGCGCACACATATGATATTCGCTGGCATTATTTCATAAATTTGTTTAAACTAATTGCAAAAAATTCAAAAGAAAACACTTAAGAACCTAAACTAGAGGAACGGACAATTTCTCTTAAAACGAAAAAAAAGAAACGAAAATATTAATTGCTGCACATATTTTTAATTTTAAATTAAAAATAGAAATATTTTCGTTTGTAACAAGTTGTCATAGAAAGAGATTGTTCTATCTAATTGATTTATGACGATTTTAATCATGTACACCAACAAATCTTAGAGCATACACTACTGCAAAAAAAAATATATTTTGTTTTTCCTTAAACGCAGACTACGTTGCATGATTTGGGGAAAAATCTGAAAGCGGCAATTTGTCTTAATTAAATATTTTATTTATATAAGAAAGCGAACAATAAAAGAAACATATGCAACTAAGGGCCATTATTACAACTGACGAATAGTTAATAGTGGATTTTATGTTACAAATAATTTTTTTATGGTTATTACAAGATAACATTAACATAAAAAGTTGCTGATAACTTAACAGCAGGTTTATCCTCATGATAAATTTCAAACTTAACTTTAAGCATTTGGAGCTGCCATACTTTCTGCTGAAAGTATTTTAACTTCAGTTGTAGAAATGGGAAAAAATTAATGGTGACTTTATCGTTCACGTTAACTAATGTTAAGGTTAACTATCAAGAACTTTATCGTAAGATTGAAATAATGGCCATAAGGAATAATGTAAAGTTTAAAATAATTTCTAGGATGTTAAGTTAGCTTAGGTGGTACAGACTGCTAGTTTCATGAAACCAGCTCACTTAGGTCTCTTGTTGGTCCCGTTGTGTTGCCTGGGGCTTACATTCCGCCGACGGTTCAGATCGAGACCAACCCGAAAAGAAAAGAATCTACTCCGTTGACTGCGCATTCCGATATGTCTGCTATCCCGTGCAGTTCCGGTCCGCCTCTCATAGAACTATAGAGCCGGGCACCTACAGAAGAAATAGACAACACTCCCTTCCACGTTCTTATCCCTAAAACTTCTACAGAAATCTTTACATGGAAGATTTAACCTTCTAGTCTGAAAGATTTAACCTCTAAGTATGTAGGAACGCATGTAACAGGGTCTACCGAAAAAAAACGAAATATCGAAGTAACAATGTTTTAAACATCTTTTGTATAAAAAACGTCATCAAGTATAAACAACATATCAAACCAATTTAAAAAAAAAGGTTAAAAAATGAAGATCAATATACTCGCAATAATACATGTTCATAATAAATTGATCAATCCCAAATCGGTGGAACAAAAATATAAGTATATATTATGTAAAAAGAAGTACTATGTTTATTTGGCTGGGCCGAAGCTAAAATACCCTTCATGATAGCCATGTAAATATATATTTTATATTACAAATTTAAACTAAATTTGCTCAGATATATACATATATGGACCAAAATTTTCTCAGATACTGGGTGGCCCAGAAAGACCGAAGTGGTGTGAATTCCTTATAACTTTTTTATTATAATTTTTTTTTTCTTTTCTTTTCAGTATTTTGTAAAGAAGACTTGGATAATTTATAATGGAGCAATACACAATTGAACAACGTGCCCAAATTGTTGAAATTTACTTTTCAAATCAACGGTCCATTGTGTTGACTCAGCGTGCATACCGTCGTCAATTTAATGTGCGGGTTGCACCCTCTCAGTCAACAATAAACCGTCTGGTTGCAAATTTTCGAGAACAAGGAGCAGTAAGGAACCTTCCTGGTCCCGGCAGACACCGAACTGTCCACACGGCTGACAATATTCAAGTGGTACAGGAGAGTATTCGGGAGGATCCAGAAACATCAACCAGGAGACGTTCGTCACAACTGGGCCTCTCAAGGACGTCGCTGCAGCGAATTTTGCACACCATAGGATTGTTTCCATACAAAATTCAACTTGTCCAAGAATTGAAACCAACAGATTACCATCAACGACTTGACTATGCAATTTATTTCCAGCAAAAAGCACAAGAGAATCCAAATTTTATTCATAACTTAATAATGAGTGACGAAGCCCATTTTCAATTAAATGGGTTCGTTAACAAGCAAAACTGTAGGATATGGGCTACGGAAAACCCGAGAGTACTTCATCAACGACAATTGCACCCAGTTAAGTGTACCGTTTGGTGCGGTGTTTCTTCAGAAAGGATCATTGGCCCATTTTTTTTTTTGAAAATGAACAAGGTGTCGCCATTTCCGTCAATGGTGATCGATATCGGGCCATGTTGCAAAATTTTGTAAGGCCAGCCGTGGAAAACCATCCGCAAATATGGTTCCAACAGGATGGAGCCACAGCGCACACTGCGAGGGCCACAATGACTCTTTTACGCGACATCTTTGGTGAAAGAATAATTTCTCGTAACAGCAATTTTAATTGGCCTCCGCGTTCCCCGGATTTAACCGCTCCAGACTGTTTTCTTTGGGGCTATTTAAAAGGAAAAGTTTATGTTAATAAGCCTAGGACTATTGAGGAGTTAAAAACCAATATTCGAGAAGAAATTAACAACATACCACCGGAAGTTTTGCGAAAGGTCATGGAAAATGTGTTGGAAAGAGCACATTTGTGCGAAGCAGAATATGGCCACCACTTGCGGGATATCATTTTTAATAACTAATCCAAAAATATTCCCCATAAATTTAATGTATTTAAAAAAAAAAAAATTAAAAAAATATCTCTTAAATAAAAAGTTATAAGCAATTCACACCACTTCGGTCTTTCTGGGCCACCCTATATACATATATGGATCGATATCAGAGCAAAAATATTTTTACCTGTAATCACGATTTCAAAAAAGTAATCTTTCATGGAAAAATCAGTTCAGTTATATATGGACCGATATCGGAATTTCTCGAGAGCTGCCCGGTTTACGCTATATCTCGGGTATATATGGACCGAGGAAATTTTAGTTTTCTGTATTTTAGTAGCCTCCTTTTATAATCACAACTGCCTTTAAATAAAAAAAAAAATTGTTTTCGTGGAAAATGGCGTTAAGCTATTATCTCTGCTTTTAAACCAAAAAAAAAATTTTAAGAAAAAATCGGTTTAGGCTATTTCTCGTGTATATATGGACAGATATTGAAAATTTTAATTTTTTGTGTTTTATTAACCTCCTTTTATAATCACAATAGTTTTTCAAAAAAAAAAAAAAAAAAAATTATGGAAAAATCGGTTTAGGCTATATCTCGCTTATATACGAGTATAGACCGATATCGGAATTTTTCATTTTCCGTATTTTAGTAACCTGCTTTAATAACCAGAACTGCTTTTAAGCAAAAAAAAATTTTTTCTTGGAAAAATCGATTTAGGCTATATCTACGGTATATATGTATGTATATATGGACCGATATCGGAATTTTTTATATTCCGTACTTAGTAACCTCCTTTTATAATCAAAAAGAGCAAAAAAATATATATATATTATGGAAAATCGGGTTAGGCTATACATATCTTGGGTATATATGGACCGATACCGGAATTTTTGATTTTATGTATTTAATAATCTCCTTTTACAATCAGAACTGCTCTTAGGCAAAAAAAAAAAAATTTTTCTTTTTTTTTCATTTTTTTTTTTTATATGGAACGATATAGGAATTTTTCATTTTCTGTATTTAATAATCTCTTTTTATTGTCAGAATTAATTTTAAGCAAACAAAAAATGTAAGTTGGCTTACGCGACATTTTCTTAAAAAAATCGGTTTAGTCTATATCTCGGATATAAGTATATACACCAAATGGGGAAAAAAATTTTTTTGCCTTGTAATCGCCCTGCTTAATAATTGTGTGAAGTTTGAAGCAAAACAAACGTTTTTTTTTTTAATTTTCATACAAAATGGTTAAAAATAATGGCTTTTATCGGAATTTTAAATATATATCAGCTCAGCCATTTTGCTGAATTTTTATAGCAAACCCATGAATCGATGGGGTAATAGAATGTTGAAAGAAAAAAGTTTTTAAGTCAAACGGATTTCTCAGAAATGGTATTTCAACGAACGACAGACTGACAGATAGTTAGACGGACATCGCTTAATCGACTTTTCTATAAATTCTGATTCAGAATAAATATACTTTATAGGGTCGCAAATGCAAATTGTAAAAATCACAAACTTATATGTTTCCTTTACATTTTTGTGAAAGGTTTAAAAAGCTTAAAGCGGTAAAGCTTGGTTTTCACAGATTTCTGATAGTAAAACATAAATTAAATCTTATATTTTTCTTTTATTTATTTAATTTTTCTTCTTCAAAAGCATGTTCTCAATTCAATATGTGGATTCAATAATTAGTTTTACATGTTTTCTTTACAATTTATTTTATATTCTTTTTTTTCATTTTCTTTTATTAAATCATTCATTTCATTAGCCAGCAATTTGTGTTGTTCGAAATTTTTCCGTTTGAATATTTTTGCTTCTTGTTAGTACAAATTAATGCCAAGTTACATTCGCTTTGATACATGCAACAGTCTATCAATCATGATAAATTTGAAATAGAAAAAATGTTTATACAATATAGGAAATGAATAAGTGTAATAATGACCTTAAATGTAAAACTTTTTGGAAATTAAGTAGAACATTTTGTCTATAGGAAAACTTATTAAATAATATCGTATTAAAATCAAGATTGAACACTGAAAAAAGAACGCGTTTGATATTAATTAACATTATTGCAATATTTTCTTATAGCGTATTTACAATTATTCACATCTTACAACTTTCATCATTATGGCTAACACCTTCCTTTATAAAGCCTATATGAAAAAAACTCAACATCTTTACAAGATGTGCTTTTCTCATTTTGCTGGACTCAACATCTTTCGATTATTTTAGTGTTATCGCTAAAAACAGTTAAAAGTAATTGTTAAAAATTCATACCATCACTAGCAAATATACCTAAAAATGTCAAAAATTTTTACAATGAGTGGGAGCGAGCAATTTAAGTAAATTTTAATTTAATTATATATTATAATTAGAAATAATAATACAATACATTTATTAATAGTAAAAAAGAAAAAAAAATACTTCTTGTTGTATGATCTGCTGCTGACAAGAGTATACTAACAGGCCTTCGACATGAAAAAAGTGCAGAATTGCGGAATGAGAGAAAAAACTGTGGACTGACAGTCTTGGAATATCCTTCTCCCAAAAATTGCCATTTCGATTCTAAGGTGTTATTATTTATATTTATTAGTTCAAGTCTTAATAAATTTTCTAAAATTCTAACAAATTTCGCCATCGTCTTGCATAATTACTACACTGAAAAAATTTTGTTCAGAAATTTTCTGAATTTTGACACTACTTTTAGGAATTTTTTCATTATTTTTCAACCATTGTAACTTTTCATAGAAATAATGAAACAAATTTCATTAGATTATTTTAATGAAAACCTCCATAAAAGTAATGAAACATTTTAATAAGAAACATGACTTATTTTCATTAAAAGTATGAAAGACAAATCATATGATTAGTAAAATAATTTCTATAGATCGAAGAATCAATTTCATAAAGCACATGAAAACTGTACATTAAATTAATGAAAAAGTAACATTTATTTAATGAAATAACTTCTTTGTAATAATGTAATATATTCATCAAAAATATGAAACTTCTTCATAAATCCAATGAAGTTATTTCATTTATCTAATTTTATTATTCATTGAGCACTTGAAAAATTTACATTATATCAATGAAAAAGTATTCACCAAATAAAACAGATTTTATTAATTCAAATGACTTCAATACACTGGTATTTAAATTTCTTAAACTATTATTATGCTGATTTGAGTACATACACATATGTACATACATACCCAAGTTCGGTAGCCAGAAATTTATTTGTCATTGATCTAATGAATTCTATTTCATTGAAATTATGAGACTCATAAAACTTACATTTTAATAAAATAAAAAAACTTTTTTAAACTGTAGCTTAAGATTAATAAATGCCCATTAATATATCTTACCAATATTCAAAGAATTTAAAAAAAATTAAATTTTGTTGTAGTCATAAATTCAATGATTTTTTTTAATGAAACTATGAAACTTAATGAAACCATTCTGATGGAACTATTTCATAATATATATGAAGTTTCTTGCATATTGGGAAAAGTTTTCATAGGATTAATGAGAAATATTTAATGAAACAGTTTCATTAAATATATGAAGCATAATTCTTTCAGTGTAAGCATGCTGCAAATTGAGGCAGTGAGTATTTTTGATTTCTAAGAGCAATAACTAATCCAATAATTGCAGAATCTCTTGCTCTATTTTATTTAATGTCTTTTGTTTGCGTGAAGTAATAATTTGCAGATGAAAGATGTGGAAAATGTAATGTAAACAGCTTTTTTGAATTTTCAACATCTTCCACACTTATCTCTAAGAGGTGAGTAAGTGTAAATACGTTATTAGCTTTGGTTTCTTTAAGGTGGTTTAATTATTTAGGTAAACATATTAGCCCCAATAAAAGCAAAATTAACTTAATGTACTACTGATACGATAAAAAAAATAATATGACGTTAAATTATCATGATTTAGGAGCCAGGAAAAAACAGAAAGATTCAAAACAAACAACCAGCTACGAAAAATATATACAACCAATATCATCACCATCATCATCATCATAATCTGCATCGTCGTCAGCAAAGTCGTTTTCACCAATACGAACACCATCAACCACAGCCAAAATTTCTATTGACGAACCCTTTTCTATTTTTAAATCTTTAATACATAAAACGGAAAATAAATAAATAAAATTTACACCAAAATAAATGAGCAGTGTCAAGGTTATTTTTAAATCCAAATTTATTAGCGCTTTGCCCTTTTGTTTGCAAACTAAAGTGCTTAATAAATGTAATTTTGTTGCTCAGAACTTTTCATAATCAACACCATTTATCTTAAAAGACTGTCGTCTACAATTTATTATTTTAATGGAAAAATTAAATGAAATATACTCGAATTTTATTATTAAATAATTTAACGTTTATGTTAGTATCAAAATTGAATGAAAGTTATATAAAAGTTCATTTTTATCTTTAACAATCATTACCAGTCAACTAGTTATGTTTTGTTAAATGGGTCTGATGGGCGTATGATTGATATTAATTGAGTTGTTAATATCAAAGCTTCATACGTTTCACGCAAGTAAATAAATAATAAACTTGATTAGATTTATGTAATTATGTATATCGCATACAAAGTTTAGAGTTTAAATTGCGTCGTGTCCTTTAAAATGTGATTAATGTCACCTGATGACTTACATCGCATTTGAATAATAAAAAAAAATGTTTATTAGACTAAAATAAAATATAAATTTCGCTACTTTATAAAGAAAGAGGTTATCCTAACTTAGATTCTTGTGAATAATAGCAAATATAAAAATATGATTAACTAGATAAAATGCTCACAGCGAACTTTTTTTTATTATTATTAACTATCATCATTACAAATAATATATTAAAATATTTATAATAAATACATTTTTCGGGATCTTACTTAAATAAGTATTGCAACAACTATAGCCTAGATTTATTGTTTAAAAGATTATAAATAGCTTGTTTTCTATGTTTCCCAGCTATCTCTATTTCGACATTTCATAGGTGCTACCCTGATCATCAGTAGACTTTGTAAATTTTTTTTAAAGATATTCTCAAACATTCAACTTTATATCCCAACAATCTAAATAAATTGTTGAGAATTTAAAAAGAAAAATGCTCTAATAATATCTGTCAAAACACAAAAAAACAAGCTTTTTCAGTTGTTTGAAAGGTGTAAAGAAATGTTAGAGACGTGTATAAATGTATGCGTGTATTATTTTTTGTAAATATATTCGATAACCGAAATTATGGAGTTTAAAAATTAATCCGTTGTGCCATATAGAGTCGAAGGCTTTTTCTAGGTCTAACAAGACGAAATTTATCTTTGGTAGACTAAGTTCAGCTCACATACGAGTATGTAGTTAAAGGTATCTGGTTGTACACACAAAGAAAAGGCAGTTTAATATACGGTTGCCACAACGTTAATTATTTTAACTCTAAGTTAAAATATAATTTCGCAAGCATATATACATATGCGATACCTGCAGTGGCAATTTCTCTGCCAAGGTAAGAAAAAGAAGATGTTTTGCCGTTCTAATGGGTGGTTAAATTTCAAGGGCCGATGTTGATTTTGAATACAACACAAACTATTTACGAAATTATTGTAGTTTGATTTTATTATGATATATTGGTATTATTCAATTATGTATAGAACAAAATATCGGCCAAATGGGCGCTGCGACCACAGCGGCACACCTCCATCCGATGGTCCAAATTTTCGATGACCCTGAGGCATAATGGAGGTTCTATGCCGTTAATGTGCCGAATTATCTCATCCTTTAGCTGTTGAATTGTTGCTGGCTCATCGACGTACACCTTTTCTTTCAAATAACCCCAAAGAAAAAAGTCCAACGGTGTCAAATCACATGATCTTGGCGGCCAATTGACATCGCCATTACGTGAGATAACACGGCTATTGAATTTGTTGCGCAAAAGAGCAATTGTTTCGTTAGCTGTGTGGCAAGTGGCACCGTCCTGCTAAAACCACATATCGTCTACATCCATATCTTCCAATTCGGGCCATAAAAAGTTCGTTATCATCTCACGATAGCGAACACCATTCACAGTAACTGCCTGACCGGCCTCATTTTGGAAAAAATACGGCCCGATGATGCCGCCAGCACATAAACCGCACCAAACAGACACTCTTTGTGGGTGCATTGGTTTTTCGACAGTCATTCTTGGATTCTCATTCGCCCAAATGAGGCAATTCTGTTTATTGACGAATACACTGAGGTGAAAATGTGCCTCATCACTGAAGATGATTTTCTTTGAAAATTGATCATCCACTGTCGCCCATTTTCATAATAAGTCTGGATAACTTTAATACGTTGTTGGATTGTGTATCTCTCCATGGTTCAAATTGAATAAGTCTGAAATAGAGAAATGTCAAATAAAATTCGGCAAAAAGCTTGACGTTTAAGCGTGGTTCACATTCAACATCGGCCCTTGAAATTTAACCACCCGATACTCTATATGTGGAGTTCGACGCACGCCATAGGCGTGGTACTTGAAACACATTGAGCAATTTTTAAGATTATATTGGTGGATTATAAAATTTGGCAAAAAAATCAAAAGTAATTGCTAAGAAGTATTATAGTTGAGAACAAATACTATGTTAGCAATAACATTATTGCAAGTACAATAACTGTGGCATGAATTCAGAAGCCCAGTAATGTCGGGTAAAGTTGTATCTGGAGAGACAATTTTATACATGATTTCTTAACACAAATAAAACTGTACAAATAATCAATCTATTTCAAAAGATTGTGTTTGCAAAAGTCGCTTCACATACAACTTTACGCAATGTAACTAAGCTTATGAATTCGTTCATTATAATTATAATAATGTTAATATTGCAATGATCATGTGTATGCTTTGTTTATGTGAATATATGTTTATTTTATTTATAAAAAAAACTTACCTCCAACAATTAACCACAAATTACCCAGATTTACAATATTTGCTTTTTCTATTATTAACTCAAAAATTTCAGGTACTTCTTTGAAGATAAATAAAGTTGCTTTTTTGCTGGATGTTTTAGTTTAATTATTATTATTATGTTTTGTTAATATTAAACTTAATTTCTTATAAAATTATAAAAATATATATATGTTCTTTCAGTTTTCGTTGTATAGATGAGGTATTTGGTTAAGCTTGTATTTAGTAGTAATTTTCTATAAGAAAATATTTTAGGTAATTTTTTATTTGTTTTAGGAAATAAAGTTGCAATTGATATTGTATAATTGTTTGTTTAGAGGAGCTGCTGTATGTATTTGCTAATGCAGTTCAGTTGACTACGCAGCAATTTGTGCTGCAGTTGCATTAACAGTTTTAAAATTCTTTGCACTGCTGTAGCCGTTGTAGTGAGTTTAACTGTAAAATAGAAATATGTTTTTAGTTTTATGCACAATCACAAGATTTAATTAAAATATATTTTATTGATGAATTCGTTTTAAAAATTTATTAAGTGCACAGTTTCTAACACGTTATAAATATCTATTCATAATTTGATTTGATTGATCCTATTTGCTTTGACCTTTATTTAATTCAGTATCTGCCATAAATTTCTTCAGTTGAAGTTCCTTTTTGTCTTTTTTAATTTTTAATGTATTTCTCAATATTTTGTCTTCCTTTGGAAGACTTCTTCTTCTTTATTGAATTTATCATTAAAGATCGCCAATAGAGCCACCTTTACCATTTAACATTGGAAAAAATGGCATCTACATTGTTAAAACATGGCGTGTCTTATCTACTTTAGTAGTGATACTTTCATTGAATGTCCATAAATAAAAGAGATAATGAGAGTAATATGTTTATTTTACCACTTATTCAACAACAGTATAGTCCAACAGTATAGTCCAATACTGTTACTAAAAGTAATGACGAATTATAGTTTAGGAAAAAACATAAAATGCGATGTATATTAGAGTACTATAAGCGCATGTGTGTAGATATACCTTTGTAATTACATGAGTACAAACATGTTGTGTGTTATCTAATTTAGAAGTGGTACTTTCCTTGAATGCCAATGAATAAAAGAGATAATGAGAGTTACATTATTATTTTACCACTTATGCAAATAAAGAAACACAGTGCAGTCCAATACTGTTACTAAAATTCATGACGAAAAGTAAAGAAAAAAAATGCGGCGTATGTTAGAATACTATATGCGCATGTGTTTAGATATATCTTTATACTTACCATGATACAAAAAACAAGGTAGCCGCTTCGCTACAACAATACAACAACAAAAAAAAGGTATTTTGTTTGTGTAAAACGGCGAATTCACACTTAAGCTGTCAAAAGTAGTTGATAGCAAACATGTACAAAAATTTTAATGGCGCCGAAAAAGGCAAACAAAACTTGATAGAGAAAGTGCCATATTAATTGAATTCGCCTGAATTCGCCGATGCATCCACCTAATAATTAATTCGCCTTGATACTTAAAAATATAAGAACATTTTGTACCAATAATAATTGACAAAGATTTGTGTAGAAGCAGCTTTGAAAAGCATTCTTGTAATGCCGAAGCACAAATAAATTTTTGGGAAGTAAGGGAAATTGGTTCTAGCGCTGGACATCTTTCCTAAAGCAGATATAGAGAAGAAAACAATATTCGGGAAACGACTTCTAAAACAGGCATTACGTATTTTCTCTTGTCAAAAAAAAAAAATTCACTCTGTGATTCTTCAACCGCACGGTCGTGTTTTTAAAAAGTGAAAAAAAAAAAACACACACACCAAAAAATCATTATGCTAAAATATTTTTAAACTTGCATATAAAAACAATAATATATTATATTAAATTGTAAAAACAATAACAAATTATTTTAAAAAACAACGGGAAAATAAATTCCTCACATTTCAGCAACTAAACAATAAATTCAATTTCAATAAAACAAGTGCGGTGGCAGTGCATTGTTGTTGTTGTTATTGTGCGTGAAGATTACGTACCCAGTGGGAAAAAAATCTGGAAAATAAAAAATTAAAAAAAAACTGCATGAGTGTACCTACCAGATGTAATTCTGAGAAAGAGCTCAGCTCCACTAGAAAAAGTCCTTGGATTTCTGAGGAGGAGTCCTTGAAAAAATCATTGGAAAATCTGTTGTCGCTAAGAGAAAGAAACCGCACGCGCTCGTGTTCGCCACTTATAGTTGTTACAACGGATGACAAACCATCTAACAGTTCAGTTATTGCAGATAAGCCGAAAACACAAGTAGGCATGGACAGGTATGTAACCGTGGTTAAACGGCAGCGAAGCCCAAAATCCGCTCAAATGTCATCTCAGTCCAAAATACCCAAAGATGATAAGACCACCACGACAATGGGTAGTAATAGGTTTGCTATCCTTCAAACTGATGAACCAGCAATACCTAAAAAAACTTTTAAGCCGCCACCAATATATTTGCGAGAGCCTACCTCTAGTGAGTTGGTAAAACAACTTATTACGGCAATTGGCAAAGACAGTTTTAATGTAACATCGGTTAAGCACGGCAGCATCAATGAAACCAAAATCCAGGTCAACCACGAGAATGAATACCGAAAATTGTCTGACGCTCTGGAGAAGGAGAAAAGATCGTTTTACACATATCAGCTTAAAAACGCCAAAGGTATTCAGGTCGTTATAAAAGGGATTGACCCTTTTGTAGATACGAATGATATCAAAACCGGATTAGAAGACTATGGTTTTAAAATTAAAAATGTAGTAAACATTAGAAACCGTGAAAAAATTCCTCAACCCATGTTTAGGGTTGAATTGGAACCAAGAGATGTTGTGTTAAAAAAGAATGAAGTGCATCCAATTTACAACCTTAAATATCTTTTGCATCGTAAGGTTACCGTTGAGGAGCCTCATAAACGTTTAGGGCCCGTTCAATGCCTAAACTGCCAAGAATTTGGCCATACTAAGGCCTATTGTAAGTTGCCCGCAGTTTGCGTTGTGTGTGGTGAACTTCACGGTACATCACAGTGCAAAAAATCTAAGACTGACGCGAGCGTTAAAAAATGCAGTAACTGTGGAGGTAACCATACTGCAAACTACAGGGGTTGTCCTGTCTACACTCACTTCAAGAAGTCAATGACAAATAGGCCATTGATTTTAAATATGCCACCCCAGCAGTCAAACACTATTTCTACAACCAATTTTCCCCAGGTACGCCAGTCAACCAGCCATATAAACGTGCAAAACCCCCAACAAATTTCTTATGCGAATGTGGTAAAATCCGATAAACCAAAGTTGAATCAGGAGCCCAAGCCTCAAAATTCCGACCAAAACTTTAGCAATCTTGAGGCAACTCTGCAGACTCTTGTTCAATCTATAAATACATTTACGGTTTCCATGACGAACATGATGCAGGAAATGCTGAAAATGCAATCCACCATTTTGCAGGCAATTTTAACAAAATGAATTGGTTAAAAATATGTTTCTGGAACGCAAACGGCATTCGCCAACATAAAAATGAACTTGAGCACTTCCTTATGGAAAAGCAGATCGATATAATGATGATTGCTGAAACCCATTTGACAACCAACAGTTATTTCAAAATTAATGGCTACACATTATATGACACAAAAGATCCCCGTGGAAGATCTTGCGGCGGTTCGGCAATTTTGATAAAGACCAGAATTAAGCACTATCTAATGAACGGGACACGTGAGGAATATCTCCAAGCTACAAATATATGCCTTGATTATTTTCATGATAAAATCGTTATATCCTCGATTTACTCACCACCACGATTTTCAGTAACAGAAAATCAGTATTCACATTTTTTCAAATCACTTGGTCCTCGATTTCTAGCGGCTGGCGACTATAACGCTAAACACACTTTTTGGGGATCACGTTTAACTACCTCGAAAGGCCGTGTGCTTTTTGACACCATTTCCAAAATGGGTTTAGATGTGGTTTCAAGCGGACACCCCACTTATTAGCCGTCAGACCGACGGAAGATCCCAGACGTGATAGATTTTGGAGTTGTGAAAAATTTTCCCTTAGAGTGGATGCAAGTGGAGCCTTCATTAGATTTGTCATCAGATCACTCACCCACTATAATCTCTGTCTCGTTCCCCCAAGATATTGACTCCCCGTTGACCATCAATAGAGTTAATTGGCTAAAGTACAAAAAATTTTTGAGTACACATTGTACTGAAAATATCGCCTTGAGAACGCCTGAGGATATTGATGTGTCAATTAACGATTTTTCTGAAAACCTCAAACTGGCCGTACAGCATGCTACCACTAGTCATATAAGATCCAGAAATGAGAACAATAGAACTTATTCGTCTGAAATTGAGCAACTCCTGTCCGAAAAAAGAAGAGTTAGAAGAGAGTGGCAACTTCGCAGATCTCCCCAGCTTAAGACTAGGCTACGGGAATGTATAACTCAGCTAAGAAATCCGCTCGAAATCCACAGAATGGCTTCCCTTAAAACATATCTGGAAAGCCTTGATGGTACTCCTCAATCTGATTATTCCTTGTGGAAAGCGACAAAAGGTTTAAAAAGACCCGTAATAGGTAAGCCACCTTTGCGAACTTCAACTGGCGACTGGGCAAGAAGCGATTCTGAAAAGGGGATGTTGTATGTCGATCATTTGAGGAACGTTTTTATTACAAATGATTCAACGAATAATACAGCGGAATTACCGTCATATGCTACTAGACCGCCTGTGCCTTTGAGACTTAATTTTCAAGATGTCGAAAATGGTATCGGTAATATAAACCCCAGGAAAGCTCCAGGCATTGATCAAATTACTGGTAAAATGCTTGAACAGTTACCTCGTGTAGCTAGAAGAGTTCTACTTTTTATTTTTAACGCTATTTTACGCCTTGAGTATTATCCTGCAGAGTGGAAGGTCTCAATGATTACCATGATTCCCAAGCCAGGGAAGGACCTGACAAAGGTAGAATCATATAGACCAATAAGTCTTTTACCAACAATTTCAAAACTATTCGAAAAATTGTTAATGGCGAAGTTGAGTCCAATATTGAATACCGTGGGATGTATCCCTGATCATCAATTTGGTTTTCGGGCTAAACATAGTATAATAGAACAAACGCACAGACTAGTCAACGTCATAAGACAGACCTTTGAGGAGAAGAAGTATTGCTCAGCTCTATTCATTGATATTTCTCAAGCTTTTGATAAAGTGTGGCACGACGGCTTGATGCACAAAATAAAGCTAAACTTGCCTGCAAATACACACAAGCTTCTAGAAAGCTACTTATATGGGCGGAAGTTTGTTATCAGAGAAGGCGACTTTATAAGCCCAACTCAGCCAATCAAGGCAGGAGTTCCCCAAGGCAGCATACTTGGGCCTACTTTATATTTGATTTACGCTTCTGACATGCCAACGACATCCGGAGTCCACACTTCTACCTTTGCAGATGACACAGCGTTTTTGAGTGTTCATGAAAACCACCAATTAGCTTCACGAAATTTACAGAAATATATTTCAATATTAGAAAAATGGCTAAAACTTTGGAAAATCAAAGTTAATGAACAGAAATGTACTCATGTCACATTCACTCTGTGTAAGCAAACATGTGCGCCTATCCAAATAAACAACACACCTATTCCGCAGCACAGTGAAGTCAAATACCTTGGTATACACCTCGACCGTAGGCTAACGTGGAAGTCTCACATTGAAGCAAAAGTCACTCAGATGAAACTAAAAGCTGCGCAACTAAATTGGCTTATGGGCAGAAACTCGACATTGAAGTTGGATTGCAAACTTCTGTTATATAACGCAATTCTGAAGCCCATATGGTGCTACGGAATTCAATTATGGGGCACCGCCTCAGCGTCAAACATTGAAAAAATCCAAAGGCGACAAAACAAAATTCTTCGAATGATTACTGCAGCTCCATGGTACGTAAAAAATTCACGAATTCATAAAGATCTTAGTGTTCCGCTGGTAAAAGAGGAATTTTCTAAGTACGCGACAAGGTATGTCAGTAAACTGGAACTTCATCCAAATCCTCTTGCGCGCAATATACTTAACTTTGGTGGCCACACTCGGCTTAAAAGAAGGGATACCGCTGCCACCATCAGATTGCTCAATAGGTGATTTTACCGACATAGCTCCCGCATAATAAAACTTTTTGTCTAGCATTGGCCGGACATAAGAATCATATTTTTTAATTTTAAATTTAGTATTAAGATTTGAATACTTATTGTTAGTTCATTTTGAAGATTCAATAAATAAAAATGCTCCAAAAAAAAAAAAAAAAAAATTTCTTTGAGCTAATATTTAATTTTTTTATTATTTTGTTGGAATTGCTCTAAATTTTCTGTTAAAGTCAGTTAAATTTTGTTTGCCAATACTGTTTAGCGTGCTCTCCGTAGTTGCCATATTTGACGATTTATCGTCGTTTTGTCGATTTTGGGTGCTGAAAATAACCTTTTGACGATTTAAGGGTCTGTTTTTGACGGTTTTTGTAGATCACATTTTTACTGTCATATCTTTCAGGCAACTACTTTAGAACTTAATTTATAAAGGAAATGAACGTAATATATATGGCACGTAAATATATATCGCTCCTTTATTGCAACATAGTCTGACGATTTGCAATAATCATACTCACGATTTTTTCCGTCGAATTTGACGATTTTAAACCAGATTTATTTGGCATCTAGGGTCTATCTAATAATTACAAATAATTACAAATAATCCTTATGCTAGAAAACCATAATTTTACTTAAAACTTTTTTATTTTCTAAACCATAAAAGACAACACAGGTCCCGAAATGGCAATCTTCTACCGCTGTTATAATCACAAATTGTGAAAACGGAAGCAAGATTTCATGGCTTGAACAAAAAAATTCTTTAAAATAATTCCATTTAAGTCTGGACTTTATTTTTAGTTCAGTTTTCTTATATACAAGTATGTGGAAAGAATAGTTTCCAATTAAATATGTAAAAAATTAAAAGAGACCTGGCGAAAAAGGGCGCTTAAGTTGTTGACTTTTAATGACTGACCTTGCTTGTCAAAAGGTATTACGCGATGGCATGCATTTTTTGACTTCTTGTTTTTATGTTATTTTCTTTGTCTATGGCCAAAATGGGTAAACAAGTGAAGCATAAAGAAAATAACAATAACAAAACAGTAGCAAAAGAAAACAAGTGATTAATAAGGTCATTCCATTTCAACTTGACTGAATAAATCGACAAATAAGGAAAAAATTTTTTAATATAAATGTACAAAAAATACAACTAAAACGCTTTTCAATTTTAAAGTCTATTAAGTTGTTGTAATAATTAAACATTTTAATTAAAATATTTATTATTCAACATTTTGTCTTCCTGAAGAATTCTTCCGAAGGAAGATGAAATATTAAAAGCAATATAACAGACCTCAAGCTTTCTCAGTATTTCAACTGAATTTAAAAAAGGTCGAAAAATTATAGTAAGGATAATTTATTAATACCAATAAAAAATTATAAATAGATTGTTTTCTATATTTCCCAGCTATATATATGTCGACATTTCATAGGAACAACCCTAATCATCAGTAGACTTTGGTGATCTGCCGCTTTAACCACTCAGCCGTCGAGCACTTAATTCTCTTCTATTCATCTCATATTGAATCACATATGCATTTTGTTAACTGCCCACATTGTTTTGTACAGCTTTTGCTGTCTCAGAACTAGTGGTATTTCTTTTTAGTTACTAACATACATATTTTTTGTATTTTAATAATTCTCCCTACCCAGAGATGTAAATATTAATTTATTGAATTTTTGTTGAACTTTATAATTTTTTAATTAAAATTTTTGGTTTGTACATATGTACATCGGGTTTAATTGTTTTACATTGTTTTTTTAACTTTTTTTTACACACTGGTCACACAAATATATAAATTAGTTCATTTGAACTGTGGCAAAAATCAGCTTGGACAACAACCTGCATTTATTCGTCTTGCTGTTGTCAAAATAAACGTTCCCATTTATATATATCCTTTTTATAGCTGACATATTAAAGTCGGCTGTTTTCTGGTTTTAATGTATTTAATACTCCAATATTGTAAATTTTTCCTATATTTGCTTTTTCAATTTAAAAAATAAATAAAATGATAAAATAATATAGCATTAGCTTTTATTACTGACATGTAAGTTCCATCCCTGGAATTAGTAAATAAATATTTCTTATTTAGTGATAATTATTATTTACCCTTTATTTGTAAGTATATATATGCTGTTATAATACATGTAAGTTAGGCTTAAGTTTTTGATAATAAAGACATGTTTTTAGTTATACAGTAGCCGAGAACTAGAGCGTGTGGATTTGAAAGTACATATCAATTACATGAGCTCAAAAACACTGAATTCACTTATATGTTTTCCAAGCGACCGCCACGTCACTAAACATTCAATAATTTCTTTAGCAACCTTTTGTTGAAAAGGCCTCTTCGGGCCCTGTTTTTATATCTTTGCATCACACTTAAAAATAAAATATTTTAACAATTTATGCAAAACTATTTTAGTAACACATATAACTGTGAATCATTTTAATTATTTTTAATCAAAATAATTGCATTTCGTCATTAGAATTAATTGTTCTATTTTACGTTTGTTGGTTGCATAAGAAAAAAGCAAAAGGAAAAAATAAATAAGAAATCCAACGTTAAGAAGTAATGCCGAGCTAGACAAATAAAAATGATACATATATACATATGTATGTACATGCATACGTCATTTTCAAAATAAAGGTTTTTTTTATGAACTACTTACAATCTCATGAATAAAATGAAATCAGGAAAAAAGCGTACACTGATTTCAAAAAATTATTTAAACACAATTTCAGCAAAATTTAAGTATTTTCTGGAAAGAATCTGTTTAACCCGCCGTTACTCACGTGGGATGTAAATTCGCATTACACATTAAAACAATAGTGCGAGTTAAGTAAAATCGCCAAGATGAGTCAAAGTTTAAAAGGCAAACCGTGATCTACCTTCAAGATTCAAAGTTTTAGGACACCGGCACTGTGTTCCTTGAAGGAGCATATTTTTTGCAAAGTCTTTCGTACAAAAATACGCTATAGGTATAAAAAAGAAATTCTGGACAATAAGTTTTCTATATAGCGAAGACGAAATTAGAACTAAAATATAATAATAATAAAAACTCGTAAAGTCTGCTTTTGACCATGATATCTAACCTGAATCATTTTTAAAGAAGTGCGGAATCATTCCACCAGCCCATAAAGCACAACAAACAGTCAGTTTTTCTCGATATAACGGTGTCTCTATTTTTTTCTATTTATTTAGGTAAAATTTAGATTTGGTTACAAGTTAACATGTAAATTTTAATGTTTTCTTTTTAGAGATGGTTAAACTAGAACCTTACATCTATAGTATTAATATTACATTACAGATTTTTTTTCACTTATTTTCGGTGTCTCTATATGCCGCTGATTGTTATGATCACTCTAAGTATTGCAGTTTTATTTATTGAGGAATACTTCAAACAAAAATAAAAAAGTAGGTTTTAAAAAGTACCTTTTGAAAAAGTACTTTTTAAAAAAGTACCTTTTAAAAAAGTACCTTTTAAAAAGTGCGTTTCAAAAAATCACCTTTTAAAAAAGGAACTTCTAAAAAAGCACCTTTTGAAAAAGTACCTTTCAAAAAAGTACTTTTAAAAAAATCCCTTTCAAAAAAGTACCTTTTAAAATAGTACCTTTTAACAAAGAACCTTTGAAAAAAGTACCTTTTAATAAAGTTTGTGTTAAAAAAGTACCTTTTAAAAACATACCTTTTAAAAAAGAACCTTTCAAAATATAGTATATAAAAAGTATCTTTTAAAAAAGTACCTTTTACATATTTAACTTTAAAAAACGTGCGCTTTAAAATGTAGCACTTAAAAAGTACCTTTTACATATGTACCTTTAAAAAAGTACCTTTAAAATATGTACCTAGTTAAAAGTAGTTTTTAGAAAGCACCTTTTAAAAAAGTAGCTTTTTAAAAAAGTACCTTTTAAAAAAGTAGTTATTAAAAAAGTACCTTTCAAAAAGGTAGTTATTAAAAAAGTACCTTTCAAAAAAGAACTTTTTACAGAAACGAAAGTTCGCTTAAAAAAAGTACTTTAAAAAAAAAGTACTATTTAAAACCCTTTTAAAGCCCCACTTTTACAAAGTTACATTTAAAAACAACATTTTTGCGAAAAATGCCTTCTAAGCAAGGTACCTTTTTAAAAAGTAAATTAGAACACATTACTTTTTAAACAAGTACCTTTAAAAAAGCAGCTGTTAAAAAGTCCCTATTAAAAAAGCAACTTTTAAAGAATAAAGTACGTTTTATAAAAGTGTAAGGGTTTTTATCTTCAGAATAATAACGGAATCGTCTCCGTGCAGAAAATACTATAGTACTACATAATATAATTTTTATCAGAAAAAATAATGTTGTTTATTCAATAAATATTTTTGTTGATTCAACAAAACTTTTCCTCCTATATATCATTTAAGCGAGTTTCTTAGACTTTCTTTAATGTTTCATAATGTTGTTTTATAGATTAAACTTCCCTCTTAGAGCTTTATACTGTACATACAGTGTACTCGCGATAATATGAACTAATTAAAACCAGGATGGTTTACTTTTGCAGGATTGTTCAAATTTTGCTTAAAGGAGCTGAATTAGGCATTAGCTTGACATTAGAAATTATAAATAAAATCCAAGTTAGAAGAAAGGTAGTACCAGATATTCTATTAATATTTTTTTTAAATGCTATCATTGGGAAAAGCCTTACTGTAAAGCAAGTGATACTCAGAAAAATGTACAAACACTGCCACTGCACGTTTGGTGTGATGAACTAAATATTCTGGTTAAACAGCTTGTTCATTTCCATTAACATTACTGTAGCTGACTGCTCGTAATTTGCTGCCCATTAAGTAATCATTTCATAGAGAGAACATATGACTGATTTGAATCGGACTACATGTTACATAACTATTACATTTGGTTTGTGTCCGTAATAATAATTATATTTCTTTTTTTTTTTTTTTGCTGGGTAAACATCTGTCATTGTAATGCAGTTTTCGATAGACTTCAAAGTTTAAATACACATTCTTTTCAATCGCTGTAGTGAGGTTGAGTTTTGTGCCTAAAACAGATCTTTTTCCGGAATCATTTCCTTTGAAAAAAGTGGCTGCTAAAATTTATCAATTGTTAGTAGAGGCATGCGGTTATTATTCACCAACTAAAATAAAATTGTAGACGATGGTTTGCACAATTGAAAAGTAGTGATTTTGTTAGTATTAGAAAGGGTCTATCTAGTCAAGAAAGAAAGACCTGGTCAGGCCAAAAACATTAAAAATTGGTAGCCTTGCCCGACGCAGATTATTGTCAAATGCAAAAAGAACTTACATTATCACTTTCCTACAACTGTGAAAAAGATTTACATCAGCACCTGCCTTACGGCCTTATCTGATGAAGGACCAGTTCCACGGAGTGAATTCTTCACGATTCACCAGCGCCCCCGTGTGGCTTGCTAGGCTCACACAGGTAGCAATTTACGCCATATGTTTGTAGCCATATGAGCAACTTTTTGTTGAGGAGTTCGGGCCTTCTAATCCCTCCTGTATGCAATTTCCCAGCAATCAATGGAAGACAAGGCTTAATGAGTTGGTAGGCCGAAGCCCACTAAGAGTATCAACCCTTAAACCAACTCACCCGTCAACCATCACCACTGGTTCCTTACAAAAATGTTATATTGGCAACAGATCCTCGGGAGATTGTTAGTCCCCGAAAAAAGCCACACATCAAACAATTATCAAGGATACTAACACTCCCTTCCTGCATTTTAGGTTTCAACCACAGCCAGAACGTTTCAGCCAAGGTAGGCACCTCAACCATGATCAGCCCGGGTTGAACTGGAAGCAAAACTACCCGGGGGCCATGCTGATCCCCGTTCTGCCAATCTATACCCTTGGTAAGGGTTTTGGAAGCCATCACAACATAAGTCATGTGACTTCCTAGAGTTTTGTTTGCCGCAATAAACGAGGGATCCCTTCCCCACTTTTCCCCCGAAAAACAGAGCGCCTAAGTTAGGAATACGCCAAGGCAAAATTTGTTCCCCGGGGGGTCACTTTCCTACAGTTAAAAGCATTGGGATTCCATTTTATTTTAAAAGCATTGCGATTTATTCCAAAGCAAGGAAATTGGGTCCTATATTAATTGAAGCCGAGAGACGTAAAAAGCCAGTTTTGCATGTCAAAAATGGTGCTCGAAAGCTACAAAAAAAGGAAGTTTTGCATGTTATTGTTACTGGTGATGAGCAATGGATCTGTAGTGACCTGCATAAGAATATTTATTTAAATTTCATTTAAAATTGCACCTGTTAAATTTTATTCAAAGTTACTTGTTAATATTTATTTTTGTTTAATCAGTTTACCATATTTTACATATGTTTCAATAATTTTTATTAAAATAAATGGATTTATTAGTACTTTTTAACTTGGATATGAGACGTTGTTATTTTTCCGAGTCTCTAACTTTTGGTGACCCCGACGATGCCTACAACACGATCAGCTACACGTGAGTCAGTTGCAAGTCCTCCAATGTTGGAACGCAATAGGGATGCTTTGAATTTAGGAGATGTTATAAACAACCCAGATGTTTCAGCAGCGTCTACAAGTCTTCAAAAATTTCCACATTTTTGGTCGGAACATCCACAGCTATGGTTTATTCAAATAGAAAACATTTTTTCTTTGGCTCGAGTAACAAGAGACGAAGCCAAATATTCTCATGTTGTGGCAAATTTGGATCCAATGTATTTGAAATTTGTTGGCGATATTTTAATCTCACCACCGGCTGAAGGAAAATATACCGCAATTAAAGAACGTCTAATTGCATCGTTTGCTATTTCGGAAGAAGCTAAGCTGAAGAAATTATTCAGTGGTTTGGTAATAGGCGATCAAAAGCCATCTCATTTTTTGCATTCCATGAAAGCCCTTGCAGTTGGTAACAATATTGGTGAGAATGTTCTAAAATCATTATTTTTAGATCAGCTCCCGGACAACATACGTTCCATTTTGGCAACAAGCAATGCAGATTTACCAACGATGGCACAGCAAGCTGATAAAATAATGGATATTGCACAACCACAGGTATCA
Organism: Thecocarcelia acutangulata; assembly: GCA_914767995.1. Taxonomy (NCBI): domain Eukaryota; kingdom Metazoa; phylum Arthropoda; class Insecta; order Diptera; family Tachinidae; genus Thecocarcelia; species Thecocarcelia acutangulata. The sequence continues at coordinate 94,934,434 of OU612097.1, read as the reverse complement.
AGTTTAGTATCCTCAGACGATTTTTTTCAGCAACTGACTGCAAAAATTGAAGCTTTGGAGAGAAAATTTGAGTCCTCTTCAAGAAGTAGTAGAAGCCAGACTCGAGATAGAATTAAAAGGTACAATAGTAAAAGTAAGAACAGGAGAAACGATTGGTGTTGGTATCACAATCGTTTCGGTACAAAAGCAGCAAAATGCGTGCTTCCTTGCTCGTATTCTTCCCAGAGAAAAAACTAAAACTTGTTTCGGGTAAAGCGGCAACCGAAACAGTTTCATCCGCAGCAAGCCGCCTAATGATAATGGACCACATTACAAAATTAAATTTTTTAGTTGATACGGGGGCTGATGTGTCAGTAATTCCGTTAGCAAGTAAGCTTAAAAAGTCAAGTACACCTTCTTCATTAAAGCTTTTTGCTGCAAACGGATCTGAGATTCAAACTTATGGAACTAAACTACTTGAACTTAATTTTGGGTTGAGACGACCATTTCGCTGGATCTTTGTCGTAGCCAATGTTACTCGTCCTATCCTTGGTTCCGATTTTTTAAAACATCACCATCTGTTACCAGATCTTCAAAATCGTGTATTAATAGATGGCAAAACGCTTATTTCATGCCCAGCAAAGGTTAAACATGTACTTTGTTCTGCGATTTCCTACATCAATAAAACTAATTGCGTTTACGAAAAGCTCCTGCAGCAGTTTCCTGAAGTAGTTGGCATAAATTCTTCACTTCAAGCGATTAAAAACACGCAAGCTTTCCATTTTATCGAAACTACTGGAAGACCGGTAGTAGCAAAAGCACGCAGATTAGACTCTAAACGTTTAGCCATAGCAAAGAAAGAATTTCAGTTTATGTTAGACCATGGGATTATTCAACCTTCAAAAAGTGAATGGTCAAATCCTCTTCATATGGTCCCAAAGAGCAATGGAGATTGGCGCCCTTGTGGTGATTACCGTTTTCTAAATAAAATAACTACTCCTGATAAATATTCCATTCCTTTTATTACTGATTTTAACTACAACTTAGAAGGATGCATAATATTTTCTAAATTGGACCTGATGCGCGCGTATCATCAAATACGCGTAAATCCAGCAGATGTTCCCAAGACAGCAATAATAACACCCTTTGGACTTTTCGAGTTTCTAAAGATGCCTTTTGGACTCCGAAATGCTGCTCAAACTTTCCAACGATATATGGACGAGGTTTGCAGAGGTCTGAGTTTCGTTTTTGTTTATATAGACGACGTCTTAGTTGCTTCCAAATCTGAGGAAGAACATCTTTCACATTTACGTCAATTATTCCAACGTTTTAGTGAATATGGAATTTTGATCAACCCTGCAAAGTGTACATTTGGGGTACAGGAAGTTGATTTTGTTGGATTCCAAATATCTAAAGATGGTATATCACCAATGAAGTCCAAAGTCGAAGCTATACTTAATTTTGAAAAACCCAACAATGTATCAGAGCTGCGCAGATTCCTTGGTATGCTCAATTTTTATAGAAAATTTTTACCAAAAGGAGCTGAAGTGCAGGCGAGGCTTAATGAGCTCACTAAAGGCGCTACGAAAAATGATAAACGAATAATTAAATGGACACCTGAGAGCGAAAATGCTTTTTCACTATGCAAAAATGCTTTGGTTAGTGCTACAATTTTAGTGCATCCAAGTCCAAAAGCTGAGATTTGTCTTAAAGTAGATGCATCAGATATTGCCGTAGGAGCCGCATTCGAACAACGAGATGGAGAAGCTTGGCGACCTTTGGGGTTTTATTCTAGAAAATTATCTACGGCTGAAAGAAATTACAGCACGTATGATCGCGAACTCTTAGCTGCATACAATGGCATAAAATTTTTTAGTCACATGTTAGAGGGACGAAATTTTGTGTTATTTACTGATCATAAGCCGTTAATTTTCGCTTTCAAGCAAAAACCAGAGAAGGCGAGTCCGCGACAGTTCCGACATCTTGACTACATATCACAGTTTACAACAGATATACGGCACATATTGGGTAGAGAGAATTCAGTTGCTGACGCGTTGTCGAGAGTTCAAGAAATTTCCACCATTAATTATGATGAAATAGCAGAAGCTCAGAAGTCGGACGAAGACTTGATGAAGTTTTTAAAATCGCGATCAACAAGTCTTAATCTAAAACTGGTGCAAGTTCCCAACAGTGCTGCCAAACTTTATTGCGATATTTCACAAAAGCACGCCAGACCTTTTATCCCTTTAAAATTTCGAAAAATAATTTTCAACAACATTCATGGTTTGTCTCATCCTGGAGTTCGAGCAACACAGCGTTTGATAACTCAACGTTTTGTCTGGCCTTCAATTAATATAGACTGCAAGCAATGGGTAAAAGTTTGTCACAACTGTCAAGCAGCAAAAATAACTCGTCACACTAAAACTCCCATTGGCTGTTTTCCAGATGAAACCAAGCGATTTTCCAGCATCCATATAGATTTGGTTGGTCCATTACCACCATCTGAAGGTTTTACTTACTTGCTCACGATGATTGATCGTGTCACCAGATGGGTCGAAGTTAAGCCGTTAGAAGGTATTACTGCTGAAAAGGTTTCAAAAGCATTTTTTGAAACATGGGTTTGCCGATTTGGATGTCCGAATTTAATTATTACAGACAGGGGAAGACAGTTCCATTCCAAATTGTTTAAAGATTTAAGCAATCTTATTGGTGCCAAATTACAGCACACTACATCGTACCATCCACAGTCAAACGGAATGGTTGAGAGGTTGCATCGCACTTTAAAATCATCTCTAATTGCACATAAAAACCAACAGTGGACTAAGACGTTATCAACAGTTCTACTTGGTTTGCGCACTGTTTTTAAAGAAGACATTAAGGCATCACCCGCAGAATTGGTGTATGGTGAAACGCTTCGGCTACCGGGAGAGTTTTTTAAAAAGTCAGAAAAAGAGGCAAATTTTTCAGAATATTTTTCAGAATTATGTCAGTCAATGAACTCAATTCGACCTCGACCAGGAAGCAATCATTCCAACTGTGTACCTTTCGTTCACAAAGATCTTGATGTATGCTCTCATGTGTGGCTAAGGAACGAGAAAAGGAAGTCGTTGGATTGTAAATACAGTGGTCCATTCAGAGTTTTGCAACGATTTGACAAGTATTTTGAAATTCAAATTGGTTCCCGAACTGATACAGTTTTAGTTGAAAGGCTTAAGCCCGTTTTTTTTGAAAATTCAGTTAGCAATTCATCACTGTCAGATAGACAATCTTCACCGTTTAATGGGGATTAAACTAGAAAGGGGGTAATGTCGTGACCTGCATAAGAATATTTATTTAAATTTCATTTAAAATTGCACCTGTTAAATTTTATTCAAAGTTACTTGTTAATATTTATTTTTGTTTAATCAGTTTACCATATTTTATGTTTCAATAATTTTTATTAAAATAAATGGATTTATTAGTACTTTTTAACTTGGATATGAGACGTTGTTATTTTTCCGAGTCTCTAACTTCTACAGATCCATTAGGAATAACTCCTTGCTCAAAAAATAAATACCGGGCTGTCAATACAATGTATTTGGTGAAATCAGAAGAGTGTTTTGTATTATGAGCTGTTGAAATCGTGTCAGACATTTACCGGGAACCGTTCGATCAGAGCAATCAACAAAAAACAACCACAATAGTCAACCCGACACAAGTCCATAAACTTCCATCATGATATTTTGAAAACAGTGCATGATAAGTTTCATCTCACCCATTTTATAGCCCGGACCATAAGCCCTTCTGACTGCTATTGATTTCTTGCGGGAAAACGCTTTTCTTCAGAACAAGATATCAGAAATTGGCTCTATTCTTTACGAACTTCAACTGGCGACTGGGCAAGAAGCGATTCCGAAAAGGGGATGGTGTACGTTGATCATTTGAGAAATGTTTTTACGACAAATGATTCAGCGGAATCTGCAGCGGAATTTCCGCCGTATGCCGTTAGACAGCCTATGTCTTAGAGACTTAACTTTCAAGATGTCGAAAATGTTATCAATAACATAAACCCCAGGAAAGCTCCAGGTATAGATCAAATTACTGGTAAAATGCTTGAACAATTACCTCATGTAGCTAGAAGAGTTCTACTTTTTATTTTTAACGCTATTTTACGCCTTGAGTATTATCCTTCAGAGTGGAAAGTCTCAATGATCACTATGATACCCAAGCCAGGAAAGGATCCCACTAAAGTAGAATCATATAGACCAATAACTCTACTACCAACAATTTCAAAACTGTTCGAAAAATTGTTAATGGCGAAGTTGAGTCCAATATTGAACAATGTGGGATGCATGCCTGATCATCAATTTGGTTTTCGGGCTAAACATAGCACTGTAGAACAAACGCACAGACTAGTCAATATCATAAGACAGACCTTTGAGGAGAAGAAGTATTGCTCAGCTCTATTCATTGACATTTCTCAAGCTTTCGATAAAGTGTGGCACGGCGGGTTGAGGCACAAAATAAAGTTAAACTTGCCTGTAAATACTCACAAGCTTCTGGGAAGCTATTTATATGGAGGGAAATTTGTTATCAGAGAAGGCGATTTTATAAGCCCAACTCAGCCAATCGAGGCAGGTTTTCCCCAAGGCAGCATACTGGGGCCTACTTTATACTTGATTTACGCCTCTGATATGCCAACGACATCCACACTTCAACCTTTGCAGATGACATAGCGTTTTTGAGTGTTCATGAAAACCACCTTCACGAAATTTACAGGAATACTTTTCAATATTAGACAAATGGCTAAAACTTTGAAAAATCAAAGTTAATGAACAAAAATGTACTCATGTCTCATTCACACTGTGTAAGCAAACATGTTTGCCTATCCAAATAAACAACTCACCTATTCCGCAGCACAATGAAGTCAAGTACCTTGGTGTACACCTCGACCGTAGGCTAACGTGGAAGTCTCACATTGAAGCAAAAGTCACTCAGTTGAAACTAAAAGCAGCGCAACTAAATTGGCTTATGGGCAGAAACTCGACGTTGAAGTTGGATTGCAAACTTTTGTTATACAATGCTATTCTAAAACCTATATGGTGCTACGGAATTCAGTTATGGGGCACCGCCTCAGCGTCAAACATTGAAAAAATCCAAAGGCGACAAAACAAAATTCTTCGGACGATTACTGCAGCTCCATGGTACGTCAAAAATTTACGAATTCATAACGATCTGAGTGTTCCGCTGGTAAAAGAGCAATTTTCTAAGTACGCGAAAAGGTATGTCGGTAAACTGGAACTTCATCCAAACTCTCTTGCGCATAATATACTTAATTTTGGCGGCCACAGTAGGTTGAGAAGAAGGGATACCATTGTCACCATCAGATTGCTCAATAGGTGATTTTACCGAAATAGCTCCCGCAAAATAAAACTTTTTGTCTAGCATTGGCCGGACTTAACTATAAAGCACATTTTTTTTTTTTTTTAATTTTAAAGCACATCTTTTTTAATTTTAAATTTAGTATCAAGATTTGAATATTTATTGTTAGTTCATTTTGAAGATTCAATAAATAAAAAATGCTACGAAAAAAAAAAAATTCTTTACCTCAAACCCAGATCAGTTCTTTTGACGCAGAGTCCATTTGCTACCACAAAGATAATAACAAATAGTCGCTAAGGATGGACAATACTTTAGCAATGTATCAATCTTTTTTGTAATGACAATTTTTCAAGAAAACAGAATCTACATTATTAACTTTTATACCCAAATCTTTAATTTGGGTTTTATACAAAACTACCACTGACATTTTCCCTTTGCAACAAGCAATAAAAATAAATGAAATTGACTTATATGTAATCCTTAAAGCTTCCTTCAATAGTTTTCTAATCGCATTTCAGCCACATTTTCTTTGTGTTTGTTATTATTTTTTAGCAAGTAGCTTGTAATTATCCTTTAAATTGAACAGTTGTCCTTTTCTTCCGAGTAAATATTTATTACAATTATTTCTGTTATATCGTTAAAACGCTGTGCACTTAATTTTTTTATTTTTGTATAGTAGTTTAGTATTTGATATTTTTTATATTTACTGATTTGTCTTTAAACATTCACACCTTAAAGATTTTTCCAACGAAGAAAGAAATTTAACGCTTAAAAATCACTTTTTCTTGTCGTTTTTTTTTTTAAATTATTTTTTTTTTTTTAATTTCCGTTGTATATTTTTTCCAACACAACTGCGAAGCTCGAACAACCGCAATGAAATATTTTTAAAATAATTTTTTCTTTACAGCATTCAGTGCAGAAAACATGAAATTACATTTAATCATATAAATTTTTGCCCAAAATTTATTCTTTTTTGATTTGCTTTAATTAAACGCGGTAATCATGCGCTCTCTGTTATTTCAGCAACTTTAAAACACGATTTTCGTTAAAATATTTTTTTCTATATTTTTGTTTGAGAATTTCAAACACTTTTGAAAAGTTGTTGCATTTGCTTTTAGAAACCAAAACGTTTTGACCGCATTTGCAAGCAGGTTGAGTGCTTAAGTAAAAGTTAAATTTGAAAATGAGAACTAAATTGAATTAGGCCCATGTTTTTATGAATGTTGCTTTTTGTTTTTGTGTTTCTTGAGATAGACACACACACACACGCACTCACTCACAAACACATTCATAGCAACATGTGTGGGAATGGCTGTGGGCTACAAGCGAAAAATTGAAATACATACTTTTGCAGCACTTAAAATAAAATAAAACAATTTAATTTGAGGAACAAATCGACGGAAAACACACATTCACATATTATAAGTTGCCAGATACAAAAGTTTTTCAAGACATTTTTCTTCATTTGAAGTATCAACCAGATGCTTAATTAAAAAAAAATATTTTTTCAAAAAAGTATCTTCCAAAAGTTCCTTTTAAAAATAGTACTTTTTTAAAAAAACATTTAAAAAAAGCAACTTTTGAAAAAATTACCTTTTAAAATAAGTAACTTTAAAAAAAAAAGTAACTTTTAAAAAAGTAACTTTTAGCAAAAAGTATATTTTAAAAACAGTACCTTTAAAAAAAAAGTACCTTTTAAAAAAAGTACATTCTAAAAAAAGTACCGTTTAAAAACAGTACTTTTTATGAAAAGTACCTTTTAAGAAAAGTACCGTTAAAAAAAGTACCTTTTAAAAAGGTACCTTTCACAAAAAGGACGTTTAAAAAAATTCCGTTTAAAGAAAGTATCTTTTAACAAAATATCTTTTTAAAGGTATCTTCTAAAATAGGTACCTTTTAAAAAATTACCTTTTTAAAAAATTACATTTTAAAAAAGCACCTTTTAACAAATTACCTTTTAAAAACAGTACCTTTCAAAAAAAGTAACTGCTAAATAAAGTACCTTTTAAAAAAAGTAACATATAATAAGGAACCTTTTAAAAAAGCACCCGTTTAAAAAGGTACTTTAAAAAAATTACCTTTTAAAAAAGTGCCTTTTAAATAAAGTACGTTTCAAAAAATACATTTTAACGAAAGTAGCATTTAAAAAAATTACCTTTTACAAAAAGTGCCATGTGCAACACGAACCTTTTAAAAAAATACTTTTTCAAAAAGTACATTTAAAAATACAGTCGAAAAAAGTATATTTGAAACAAGTAGTTTTAATAAAATAAACCTGTCAAAAAAGTGCCTTTCAAAAAAGTACCTTTCAAAAAATTACTTTTTAAAATAGTATTTTCTAAAAAAAATCTCCTCTAAAAAGATTCTTTAAAATAAGTACTTTTCAAAAAAAGAATTTTTAAAAAAGAAACCTCTTAGAAAATGACTTTTAAAAAAATAGTTTTTGTATGTATTAATGTTAAATAGTCGAACTTTTATTTTTAATATTTCTAATATTATATGATGATGGGTGGGTATCATTCGTCTAGCTCGAGTTCAATCCTGGCTAAAGCCAAGAAATATTTTTATTTATAATTATAACAATAATTGCCGCGATCAATAACTCTTGATCAAAGAAGACAGGAAAAAATAATTGAATACACTAAAGCTGGGGGACAACTAACTGTTTCACAGTCGCTACACTGTTCATCAGCACCCACTAGGATTCGAACTTAGTACCATGTAAACATGATGTATTTTTAATACGGCTGCTTAACCAACTCAGCCACTAAGCCCTTATTTATTTTTTCGTCTATATTTGTCTCATATTGATCCTGTCTTCTTTGATCAAGAGTTATTGATCGCGGCAATTATTGTTATAATTATAAATAAAAATATTTCTTGGCTTTAGCCAGGATTGAACTCGAGCTAGACGAATGATAACCACCCATCATCATATAATATTAGAAATATTAAAAATAGTTTTTAAAAAAGTTTCTTTTGAAAAAGTACCATTTAAAAAAGCATCTTTTATAAAATTACCCTTTAAAAATGTACCATTTAAAAAAGCACCTTTCAGTACCTTATATTATAGTACCTTGTTAAAAAAGTATCCTTGTAAAAAAGCACCTTGTTAGAAAAGTACCTTCTCAAAACAGTACCTTTTTAACAAAGTACCTTTTTAAATAAGTTCCTTTTAAAAAAGTACCCTTTTAAAAAAAGGACCCTTTTTAAAAAAGTACCCTTTTTAAAAAAGTACCCTTTTTAAAAAGTACCCTTTTTAAAAAAGTACCCTTTTTAAAAAAGTACCCTTTTTAAAAAAGTACCCTTTTTAAAAAAGTACCCTTTTTAAAAAAGTACCCTTTTTAAAAAAGTACCCTTTTTAAAAAAGTACCCTTTTTAAAAAAGTACCCTTTTTAAAAAAGTACCCTTTTTAAAAAAGTACCCTTTTTAAAAAAGTACCCTTTTTAAAAAAGTACCATTTTTAAAAAAGTACCCTTTTTAAAAAAGTACCCTTTTTAAAAAAGTACCCTTTTTAAAAAAGTACCCTTTTTAAAAAAGTACCCTTTTTAAAAAAGTACCCTTTTTAAAAAAGTACCCTTTTTAAAAAAGTACCCTTTTTAAAAAAGTACCCTTTTTAAAAAAGTACCCTTTTTAAAAAAGTACCCTTTTTAAAAAAGTACCCTTTTTAAAAAAGTACCCTTTTTAAAAAAGTACCCTTTTTAAAAATGTACCCTTTTTAAAAAAGTACCCTTTTTAAAAAAGTACCCTTTTTAAAAAAGTACCCTTTTTAAAAAAGTACCCTTTTTAAAAAAGTACCCTTTTTAAAAAAGTACCCTTTTTAAAAAAGTACCCTTTTTAAAAAAGTACCCTTTTTAAAAAAGTACCCTTTTTAAAAAAGTACCCTTTTTAAAAAAGTACCCTTTTTAAAAAAGTACCCTTTTTAAAAAAGTACCCTTTTTAAAAAAGTACCCTATTTAAAAAAGTACCCTTTTTAAAAAAGTACCCTTTTTAAAAAAGTACCCTTTTTAAAAAAGTACCCTTTTTAAAAAAGTACCCTTTTTAAAAAAGTACCCTTTTTAAAAAAGTACCCTTTTTAAAAAAGTACCTGATCGTGAACACATAACATATGCTATTTTTATTTCCTCAACTATACTTTCAATTTGTGTAAATTTTAAACTCATGTTTATTGATTTAGTACGGTACTTGCATTCCAATGTTGTTGTTGCAATTGCAAGTAAATCAATGTACTGATTTTATTACTGTTTATGCTTTGTACATAAACATTTACTTAAATAAGACTCTCTCAATTTTTGTCTCCACTTAATTATTACATACTCATTACATAGATGTGTTCTTTATATACTTGGCACAGCAAGCATGAATTATAAATTGTAATTTTACTTTTGCTTCGCCCTTTGTAAAGTGAATTTGTCAGAAACAGCGAATAAAGTCAATCTTATGTTGAAATAAAATAAAACGATTATTTCTATTGCTCAACATAAAATTGGTCCTTCGAACCGGATCTGAACCAGTGACCTATATGTTGAGCAATAGAAATAATCGTTTTATTTTATTTCAACATAAGATTGGTCCTTGGAACCGGATTACCCAGTCTACTCTGGAACACAGAAGTCTTTAAGAAAAAAACAAGACTACCTTAGTTGGAACCAAATTTCCTATTTCTCCTTCGTTTCTTATTAGCCACACTGAGGTACGGTATTTAATGGCAGATGACATGAATGCGTTGTTGGCTTGTAGAGGCCGGTTGAAGGGGTCGCTTACTCGGATTCTTACCTTTGCCGATGGACCTCCTAAAGACTGTACTTTTGAGATGATCATATGCCGTTTGGAGCGATTGGGGGAAGTGTGGCAAGGATTCGTCAAAGCTACTGATGACCTTCATCAATACAAAAATGAAGAAAAATTTGTAGACCCTGAATTAGATTTTGATATATACGAAGACAAGTATCTAGCAGCACGAGCTAAACTATATGCTTTAAAAACAAAACATGCTCCAAAGCTGGTAGAAGGTCTAAATAATAGCGATGCCATTGAAAAGCTTGCTGAGCAACAGGCAACATTTTTAGAAAAAATTTCGAAAACTACACCAACGAAAGAACACGATTTGCCACGAATTAATATTCCTGTCTTTACGGGATCTTATAAAGATTGGCCCAGTTTCAAAGATCTATTTGAGAGTGCGGTGGATTCGAAAGCTATGTTGTCTAGCACCCAGAAGTTTCATTATCTGAAATCTTTGCTGAAAGATGATGCGGCCAGGCTAATTCAACACATTCCCGTGACTGAAGGGGCTTATAGAACAGCATGGATAAGACTAAACGACAGATACGATCGTCCAAAATATATAGTCAGTTCTTTTATTGAAGCTTTTATGGTACTGCCCGCTGTGAATGTGGAGAGCGCATCCATCTTAAGAAAAATATCCGATGAAGCGAATGAAATAATACGCGGTCTTGATGCTATCGGAAAAATGGAACGTGACTGTTGGCTTATTCATTTATTGTTACGTAAAAGTGATGACGAGTCCAAAAGCCGGTGGATTCATGACAGTCGTGACAATCCATGCCCGACTATTGCTGATTTTTTCGATTTTTTAGACAACAGGTGTGAAGAGTTGGAGCTTTGCCAACAAAAATCGATCATGCAGATTAAGTCAGGTAGCTCTCGTAAAAATCACAATAACAACACAAAATGCCTGGTGAGTACAAATACAAAATCAAGTTCCTGTTTTAAATGTAAATCAACAGAACATTCAATATTTAAATGTCCAACATTTCTACATTTGTCTCTAAATGAGCGTCGTGATTTTGTAAAAGAAGCGTCCCTATGCTACAATTGTCTCAGAAGTGGACATACTGTTTTTAACTGTCCATCTAAGCACAAATGCAAAGACTGTCGCCGACGTCATCATTCTCTCTTACATTTGCCTGCTGAAACCCAAGGGACCTCTAAAGCTGCCAGTTTCCCTACTTTTGAGGATTCGCAATCGCCTAATACGCCAGTTAGTTCTTAGTCAACTGTTGCTAATATTGCACGTCCCATCACATCGTCATGTCTGCTGGCACCACCTCAGTCTTGCAGAAAACGAAAAAATGAAGCGATAATGCCTACTGTTCTAATTAATGTGAAAAATATCTCAGGCCAGTTAATGCAATGCCGTGCCTTGTTGGATTCTGCATCTAAGTTGTCATATATTACCGAAATATTTAAAAAAGTACCCTTTTTAAAAAAGTACCCTTTTTAAAAAAGTACCATTTTTAAAAAAGTACCCTTTTTAAAAAAGTACCTTTTAAAAAATTACACTTTTACAAAAAGTACCTCTTGAAAAAGTACTTTTTAAAAACAGTGCCTTTTACAAAAAGAACCTTTGCAAAAAGTACCTCTTGAAAAAGTACCTTTTCAAAACAGCACCTTTTTAAAAAACGCACTTTTCAAAAAGTAGCTTTGTAAAAAAGTACCTTTGTAAAAAAGTACCTTTTCAAAAAAGTAACTTTTCAAAAAAGTACCTTTTTTAAATAGTACCGTTTGAAAAAATTACCTCTTTAAAAGTACCTTTAAAAAAAGTATCTTTAAAAAAGTACCTCTTTGCAAAATCACCTTGCTAGAAAAGCACGTTTTTAAAACCGTCTCTTTTGAAAACAGTACGTTTTTTAGCGTTTAAAAAGTACCTTTTTAAAAAAGGTTTTTTTTAAAGTACCTTTTTAAAATATTCCCTTTTTAAAAAGTACGCTTTTAAAAAACCACCTTTTTAAAAATATTTTTCCAAAAAAGTACATTTTTAAAAATTAACCTTTTAAAAAAATTAACTTCTTAAAATTTACCGTTTACATGAAGCACCTTGTAAAAAAGAATAACTTTTAAAAAGGGTATATATGTTTCAAAAAAAACTTTCTAAAAACGTGCATTTTAAAAACAGGACCTTTTAGAAAAATTACCATTGAAAAACAGCACATTAAAAAAAATAACCTTAAAAACCACATTTTATAAATTTATCTTTTAAATAAAGTATCTTTCCTTTTTAACCCCTTCTTTATATAATTCATATGATAATCAGAGGAAGTCCAGGTTTCGGAAGTTGCTGGCGCAAAGTTCATCAACAACCGCAGGTTTGAAACTATCCACCTTCTTCCCACCGCTACTGGCTCATTACACATTCATCTCGGGATCTCCCCGTAAATAAGCCATGCATAAAAATGATCATGCATGATTTTAAAGCTACACCACAACCAGAACGTTTCAGTTCAAATGCCCACATCTAACGATCAGCACCCGAAGTGTCCGAGTTAGAAATACACCAAAGAAAAAAAATCATTCGTAGAATCAGGTTTAACATGACCCTGAGCTCGAGACCACGTATGTGCTGGCGCGTATTTGTTGTTTCTGTGTGGGGACACCACAAATGTTTAACCGACAAAATTATTTTAGTTCGTTAATCTACTTTTAAATCACTTCTGTTCCATTATCAACAACATTATTTACCTTGCAGTTTAAGAAGTTTTTTTTTTATTAGTTTTCCTAATAAAAAATTTACATCTGGCAACTTGTTGTTTATATACACTCATACATATGTTAATGTGTTTAATAAGTGTGTTTGAGCATTTGAAAAAATACAAGCATGTAATTGACGTTTACACTTAAGCAGTTGGCTACGTTTGTCTTGTTTAATATTCAACAATTGAATGTTAATTTTCTAGCAGCAAACACTCTTACGAACCCTTCTAAATGAGACCTCCATGTAAAAAACAGATATTAACATACGTTACATATGTATATACATAAATATTTAGAGCTTCACTGTAAGTGGCCCTAACGAAATTGGACCCAAACTTAATAGCGAAAATGCAAACTAGCAAAAAGCAAATAGTTTTCAGTTAATAAACTGAATCAAAATCTTAAGAACGCAAGAACACTAAAAACGGAAAAACTTTAAAGCTTGATTATTCGTTAGCGAAATCGTGTCGCGGTACCGAACACGGCATTAGACTTTTTTGCTGCCGATAGAAGATGAAAATAACCTCTAGGTCTTTATGAATATATGTTCTCTACACGCAAAAAAAAGCAGCTTGGAAGTATGGTTACAGCAACAATAGTATATAATCTATAACGTTATGCACTATTGGTAAAAACAGTTTATTATGGGTTTAATTATAGTTTATTCCCTCTCAAATATGTTCTTGTTTGCATTTCCGTAATTCTATTGTTACCATCTATAAATTTCAAGACATGGTTGCATACAATAATAGTATTTATGAAAATTTTTTTAAAGCAACAATAGTCTTCATCACCCAATAGTTTCATCGCAACAATAGTTTCATCACCAAAGAATTTATTTTTTGCCATATGTATGATGAACTAACTCACATGTAACAAAAATAAGTATACAGAGTAAATTTACAACTGACGGTTATATTTTTTGGAGCAAAAATATGTGTTCTTTGTTTTGAGTTGAAAAAAATTGTATGTGTTCATTTAAAAAAGAGAAAAAAAAACTTAGCATTTAAAATTTAACAAAAAAGTAAATTAACAAATACGTATTCAGCAATTACGCGAATAAAAAGGCAGGTTAGTATACTAAGATGTAAACCTATATGAGCAAGTGGTAGCCAACAACCTTAAATACATCATAGTATACATAAAAAATTCTTAAGTTCAATGATACTATTGTTGTGGTACTGTTACACAATATGGTTGAATATTATGTAACATCCAATAAATCTTAAATTGCACAGATGAAATGTTAATAAATCATTTTGTTTCGTTGCAGCTAATAGATACTTCCAGATTAAGGAAACGCATGCATCCCATATTATTCTTTTCGAATTATTATTGGTTATTTTTAATATGTCATACTCTATCTTTTGTTTAATTTTTTTATATGTACGAGTATTAGTATAGTGTTAATTATTACAGAATTTTTGTATAACAATAAAACTATTTGCGACGTTGTTAAGATTGCTTAATGACTATTTATGAAAAAGTAAGGTTGGTTGGTATGATAATATGGTTGGATATAACAGTAATATAGTAACTTAAATTTGTACCATGGTTACTCACTATTACAATAATGGTGAAGCAGAATATAGTATAGTTATACATAATGTTTTTTTAATAAAACTATAGTCAGTCATTGTTGGCAACAATAATTTAATTCAACAATAGTATGTTGCCCTTAGAATATTGTTGTGTCAACCATATATTTTTTTCTAGGTATAATTTTGTGTTGTTGGTTGTGTTATATTGGTTAGGTTAGATAGGCAAACCGCTGGACTCCCCAGTATATCCTTACGAGTAATTGTCTAGCTCACGTGAGATCTTATCTAAAGTCCCCTTTGTGTTTACCTAAAACCAAGGTAGAAGAAGAGCGATATAATTCGGTGAAGTTGAAAGTGGCTATATAGTAGTTGTGGGATGGGGAAAGGTGGAAAACCGCTTATTGTAGCATTGCATGCTGTTATACTAGCCATCTGCTGTTCCTTATGAAAGCAGCTAGCGTGGTCAGACTGACTGAGGCTAGACATGATAGACTCTTTAAACTGCGCTCGCCCACATATCTAAGAGCTCTTCGCTTCTCTTAAAGTTAATGTGCGGTCACAGGTTTCTTGATATAAGACATGTGAGTTCTGTGAACTATTTTTTTTTCAGCGCGTGAGCCTTGCGACCCTGACAAATGTTGACTTGGCTTTGGTGAACTTTCTAAGTATTTATCCAAATTGTCATAGATGACCAACATTGATTTACTTTTTACTTTTTGTGAGTCGTAACAAATAATATTATCACCAAGTTTAATTAATGAATAGCGGAGGCGTTTAAGCCCAGTTCAGACTACTATACTGTATTAATACTTCTCAAACGTTCAAATAATACGGGCAAGTTTGATAGTCTGAATGTAAAATATTTTGGTGCTAATAAATTTGGATCTGTTTTACATAATTATTATTTTAGCTGCTGAAGATTTTCGCCGGCAAGTCTACTGCCTACGGCGAAGGGCTCACCTGCCGCCGTGTAAAGTTTTATGTTAGCACATCTATTTGCTGAATAAATAAAACAAAGTTGAAAGCTTTTACATATTTAGGTGCGTGTTATAATAATTAAAGAGATACAGCAATTTTTAAAATGTTCTATGAAACTGGGATAAATAGTCCCGAATCTATTACTTTTGTTGTCATAAACAATTCTTAATACAAAATTTATCATTTATTTTCGTTCATCATTTCTTGGGCCCTTTATGGTGGAGCCTGTACTTTTACCGCATGCATTTATACTTTTAATAAAAGCATTCAAATATATATAAATATTTATATGTACAAATGAGTTATTCGCTGTAACGAATAGTGCCAGAAGGAAAACGTTCTACATAAAATCTACAATCTTATTCAAGCAGCTTAAAATACAGCCAAAGATGTTAAAGAGCACGAGAAAAACTAATGTTTTTCATTTGCACCACAGATAAAATTAATCTCATTAATGACGTAATTAGAATGTCTTTTCGCTGTTATTTGTGATTTAGAAGAATATTATGAGACATTGTGAAAGGAATCAAAACATAAACAGAATAATATACTTATGTTTGCTTTTAGCGGAAAAAAATCGCAAACATGTTGTTAATTAAAAAAATAAAAAATTAATGTTTTTGATGCAACAATATTTTCTACATTTCTGGTAAGAACCTAAAATTTTTTTCCACGAACTTGGAAAATGTTGTACATAGTCATATCGCAAAAACGCTCGTTTCGAGAAAAACGCATTTAAAATTTTTAGTATCCATACAAGTCTTAGCAAATTTTTTGAGGAAATATCTCCTAAAGGAAACAGTTTAAGAGCAATTTGGATAAATTTTTGGCACAATATAAATGGTATTACTGTTAACAATTCTGCATTGTTAACTCGAAAAGCTCATTTTTTGAGATATGACTATGTTGCAATAAAGGAGCGATATGTTATATTACTATATAAATTGTAATGGTTCATGGAGGAGAACCCATCAATTTACAAAACATATTTCAAATTTTCTGAGAACAAAACAAATGTTAAAGAAAAATTTTAACGATAGAGGAACAAACAATTTTTTAAGTTCTCTCAAATAATCTATATAGTTTGGAAATCAATTCAAACTAAAATTAACTTCTCTCAAAATTTTTGTGGATAGTTCTTTGCTATAAATTTGCTCTTGCCTGTAAGCAGGCACACACATCTTTTACATAAACAAAAGACAATATATTTATGGTAATTTTTTTTAACGAAATGACGTATTTTACCATTGAAGTGTTGCACAAATAAAGGAATTGTCATGCAAGTTCGACCACATGATGGTCCATCACACCTGTCTCTAACGTTTTTGGTATATTTAGTTTAAGTTTTATTTTTTTCAGTTAATAAAGAAAATAAAAAGTATACTTTAATTTTGAAAAATTTTTATTTGTAACATAAGAAATATCTAAAAGACAATGTGCTTAAAGTTGGTTTAAAGGTGGACATATATTTCAGCCACTTTCTATTTAACTTTTTGTTAAGGTTGCTACCAAAATCATTATTAAGCGCGGTAGACACGATTAAAATGCTAAACCAGTACATTAATAGTGTGTGTGAAAAATCGTTAAGCCATGTACACACGGTTGTCAGATGTTACAATATTGTAAGATCTGGCAACATGCTGACAATGTAGTGACAATGAAAAATTGTTCCGCAGAAGTAAATTGTAAAATCTTACAATTTCATTGTCAGACTATGATCTGACAAATAATTCATCTGACAACAAAAATTGTCAGTTCAAATGGTTATCAGATTGTTAGATGAAAAAAATTGCCAGACATGTTGTAAGGCATTGCCACTTATGTATATTAACAACCATCTGTTTGGCAGTGTTGCCCATCAAAACTTTTTTCTGACAATGATGCCATTGTCGGGTGCATTATTTTATACATCTAACAATTAAAACTGAGCTCACAATACCAACCAATTATCTGGCAATGCCGACGAAGAGTGGTCTCACCATTGTCAGATGCCTGACAACATTGTCACCTTGTAATTGATTGACAATGGTTTTTTTGACAACGTTGTAAATTAAAAATTGGCAGTTCACACGATCGTAATACATTTTCAGACAACTTTACTGGCAATATTGTAAGATCTAACAACCGTGTGTACGTAGCTTTAAGCTATGTACACACGGTTGTCAGATGTTACAATATCGTAAGATCTGGCAACATGCTGACAATGTAGTGACAATGAAAAATTGTCCCGCAGAAGTAAATTGTGTGTTCAGACGATGGTAAGAAAATCTGAAAAATTTCATTGTCAGACTATGGCCTGACAAATAATTCATTTGACAATAAAAATTGTCTGTTCACACGGTTGTCAGATTGTTAGATGAAAAAAATTGCCAGACAAGTTGCAAGGCATTACCACTTATGTATATCAACAACCATCTGTTTGGCAGTGTTGCCCAGCAAACTTTTTTCTGACAATGATGCCATTGTCACGTGCATTAATTTTATACATCTGACAATTAAAACTGAGCTTACAATACCAGCCAATTGTCTGGCAATGGCGACGAAGAGTGTTCTCACAATTGTCAGATGCTTGACAACATTGTCGTCTTACAATTGATTGACAATGGTTTTTCTGACAACGTTGTAAGTTAAAAATTGGCAGTTCACATCAATGTAATACATTTTCAGATAATTTTACTAGCAATATTGTAAGATCTAACAACCGTGTGTACGTAGCTTTAAGCTATGTACACACGGTTGTCAGATGTTACAATATTGTAAGATCTGGCAACATGCTGACAATGTAGTGACAATGAAAAATTGTTCCGCAGAAGTAAATTGTGTGTTCAGAGGATCGTAAGAAAATCTTACAATTTCATTGTCAGACTATGGCCTGACAAATAATTCATCTGACAATAAAAATTGTCTGTTCACACGGTTGTCAGATTGTTAGATGAAGAAAATTAACAGACATGTTGTAAGGCATTGCCACTTATGTTTATCAATAACTATCTGCTTGTCAGTGTTGCCCATCAAGCTTTTTTCTGACAATGATGACATTGTCAGGTGCATTAATTTTATATATCTGACAATTACAACTGAGCTTATAATACCAGCCAATTATCTGGCAATGCCGACGAAGAGTGTTCTCACGATTGTCAGATGGCTGACAACATTGTCGTCTTACAATTGATTGACAATGGTTTTTCTGACAACGATGTAAGTTAAAAATTGGCAGTTCACACGATTGTAGTACATTTTCAGACAATTTTACCAGCAATATTGTAAGATCTGACAACCGTGTGTACGTAGTAGCTTCAGTACTTATATTTTTCAAATTATTTTACATCATCCCCTGCTTTGTCGGCCTTATCTGATGATGTAGCAACTTTATGGGGTGACTTATTCACGAGCGAGCCCATGTGGCTATAATTCATTCCTGTCTAAGTGATTACAAAGCATTCTAATAAGTGTTTTGTAAAATATTATTTGTAAACATTTTTTCGCATTGCTATTTATATAATTTAAATCCCCGTGTAAAACTTTTATATATTCTCTAATTTTTTTGTTTTGCTATGAATATTTGCTGTCGAAAAATTGATTTTTTTGCCTTCCAAAAGATTTTATTTATGAAATAGTGGAAGAATGGCTGTAACGGGTGCTTGGTTTAGACTTTATTTAAATAAAAAAAAACATAAATATATAGAAAGGTTCAAAAATTTTATTAAAAACTATAGGTAATAATATCAAAGATAAAATCTTTTTTAAGTCATTCTAGAATTTCTGCCATTGTCTCTCGAGCTACAAGAGCTAGTTTGTTTTACTTTCAGATATTAAATTGTTGTTTACGAACAAACATTAGGTAAAATTCAAAACTAGTCTCCACTGGCAAACTTTGACAATCGATATCGTGGCACAGGCGATAAATAAAACGTATTTTTTTTTTAACGGAAACATTTTCTACCTGACTGCTGCTTAGAGTTGGGTAGTTCGCGAACGAACTAGTATCACTGAACTATTCACTTCAGGTACCTAAGTGAGCCGATCATTTGTGCAAGCTCTTTTAGTTCCGTAGTTCACGTTTCTTTCTTTTGTCTTCAAGTTTTATTTTTCGTTCGTGTTTCTTTCTTTCTGATACACAGTGGTATCAGAATTTGACACAAACAATTTTGTTTTGCAAAAATGTAGTTGTTTTGTATTATAAAATTAAATAACATGATATACGACAATAAATGAATATAAAAAGATCGAGACTCATCAGAAATAAAACGTTTTTTTTTTCTTCTCAATATTTATCTTATTTTCATCGCTCCTGAACATTTCTAATCTCACCTTTAATTAATCCTTATAATTATACTTTTCAACTTTTCATTTATTTACACCAATTTTGCTTGCTTTTCTTTTTCCTTTTTTATCTTGGACCAGTACTTAAGGGATGACCCCTACATATGCAGTGCATTGTACTGGAACTAGGAAAATAGATTGAGATGAGGTAGGAAATAGGGAGTAGTGCTCGTGAAGGAACAATAACAACACGAAAGACTAAAACAAACTCTATTGCAGCATTTAAAATGTTGGAATTAAATTAGTTAAAACTGATCAGTGCCCAGTGTATATACCTTCGACACTGCTCAGACTAGCAAAATTTAGTTCAACACCTTCCACACCAAAAGGTAATGAAGTACATTCAGAAGAAATTAATATTGAATTAATGAAAGCTGAAAATTGAAAATCATTGAAAATCTTATTTACGGAGCAGTATGAACTATTGAACTAAAACAAAGACATATTTCAGTAAAAAGAGCTGAACTAAAAAGAGCGCTCTCTCAAAAGAGTTCATGAACTCAACTCTACTGCTGCTTAACTTTTCTTAGTGAAAAGACTATTAATTTTTGAAATAAAATTACAGAAATAACAAGTAAGAGTGTGGTATATTCGGCTGGGCCGAATCTAAAATACCATTCACGATAGTCACGTATATGTATAGTATATTTAAAAATGTGAACTAAATATGCTCGGTTATATATGAACCGATATCGGAATTTTCTATTTTCTGTATTTTAGTAACCTTCTTTTATAACGAGAATTGCTTTTCAGCTAAAAAAAAAAAAAAAATGTTAATGGAAAATCGGTTCAGGCTATATCTCGGGTATATATGGACCGATATCGGAAATTTTCATTTTCCATATTTCATTACGAAAACTGCTTTTGAGCACAAAAAAGTTGTTTAAGTTCGCTTATGCGACATTTCTATGAAAATCCCGGTTTAGGCTATATCTCGGGTATATATGGACCGATATCAGAAATTTTCATTTTCCATATTTATATAACCTTATTTCATTACGAAAACTGCTTTTGAGCACAAAAAAGTTATTTAAGCATTTTCATGAAAAACTCGGTCTAGGCTATATATCGGGTATATATGGACCGATATCGGAAATTTTAATTTTCCATATTTATATAACCATTATTGCCAGAACTTTTTTAAAGCAAAATAAGTTGTTTCAGTTCGCTTACGCGACATTGTCATTAAAAACCCGTTCTAGTCTATATCTCGGGTATATATGGACCGACGACGAGGGCGGTTCGGAAACTTCTTAGCCTATCAGAAGAGAATAGTTAGTTTTTCAAAAATGTTTTTTTTTTTTTAATATAATCTCCTGAAACTTCAATACACTTAGTCCAACACTTTTCTAGCAATTCTAACCCTTGATTAAAATAGTTTTCCTCAAGGTCTTCAAAATAGTGGTTTACAACTGTAATTGCATCTTCATTTAAGATAAAACGCTTGCCTGCAAGGAATTTTTTTAGATTTGGCAACAGGTAAAAGTCACTGGGAGCTAAACCAGGAGAATAAGGTGGGTGCTGAAGCAACTCGTACTTTAATTCGCTGATTTTAGCCATTGTTAAAACTTTCTTGTGTGCTGGTGCGTTGTTTTGATGAAAAATTATTTTTTTGTGTTGTAAGCCAGGACGTTTTTCTCGAATTTGTACATTTAATTGATCCAAAAGGTTGGAATAGTACTTTGAATATATTTTTTTACCCTTTTGCAGATAGTCAATCAATAAAATATCTTTGAAGTCCCGAAAAACCGGTGCCACAACCTTACCAGCCAATTGAATTGCTTTTGTCTGCTTTGGGGCACTTCCTCCAGCTTCAGTTCATTGTTTGGATTGTTCTTTTGTCTCTGGAGTTTAGTGATGGATCCATGTCTCATCAGCAGTTATGAAACGACGTTTAAAATCCATTTTATTTTGCTTAAAACGATCCAAACAAGCTTGAGAAATGTTTATTCTTATGCGTTTTTGGTCAACTATTAACAAATGCGTTACCCATCTTTCAGAAAGCTTTTTCATCTGTACTCGTAGTTCTTCATGCAAAATTAAATGGACTATATGTTATTATTTTATATATGAATGTGAGTTAATAATAGAAGAAAAGCGCTAATTCAATCACCCGTTGCCTACTACGTTTAGTATTTATGAACATAAACATAATATTTATACACATATATACTATATAGTTTTACATATGTAAATACGTTTAAGCACTTTTTGCTTCCTTGCGTAAGAAATTTCAACGGCACACAACACACACAACTAGAAACAGATTTAAGAAAAATTTATTTACAATTTTTTTTTTTTTTTTTTGTTTTATTTTATTAAAAAATTACCCCTTATTACGGATTGGCTCGGGGTTTCTTTCACATTATACTTTTCTTTATTATTCCGATTTTGTACTTATATGTCACTTTGAGTGTCATATACTTGTATACATACAACAAGTTGTTCATGTTACAGTTGTTGTGTCATACGTTTGTGCTTTTAATCAATGAATTAGTGAATGAATACATGAACCCCAGCAAATGACAGGGTTGAATGAATAAATTGTTGATGCAAACACTCAGGCGAATGGCACAATGAAAATGTATACCAGATGTCTTAAAGAGACTTTCCATCTGATATGGGTCATTAAGTTAAATAATAATAAAGGAAATTTTAAAACTGTGATACAAGTAGAGGAACAACAACTTAGACACAACAAACAATCATTTACAATTAAGTGTCATGTGTTGGCGAAAGTAATGGGATGAAAAATATCTGTATATTTTACGGAAGAAATATTCATAAAAATATTTAAGTGCACATACTTATATTGAGCCATATTTTAGATTTTACTTTAAGCAACACTGCCAGTAAAATCTTATACTGTGATTATCTATAGTACACTGGAAGAAAAATGCTTCGTTATGGGAATGAAACAGTTTTGTTCAGCATTCTTTCGTTAATAACATGAAAAGTAACATTTCATTAATGGAAAGAAAATTTTGCGTAACATCACCTTATTATTTTTTACAACTTCATTAATGTTACTAAAATTGTTCCATTCATGTTACGGAAAATTAATGCTTGAAAGTGTAAGAATTTCGTTACAGCTGTTAAACAGTACAGTAAATGAAATGAAAGTGTTTCATTGTAATAATGTAAAACTTTCGTAGCAGCTATGTAACAATTTGGTTAAAATAATGGGTATATTTCATTATATACTCGATGGCTGATTTGCTAGAGTGCTCGACCTACAGTCTCGAGATCACAGTTTCAATTTCTGCCACAGACTCTTTTTTTACAAGCAAACAAATTTCATTTTAATTATGATTGTTATTTCTTTAATGAAAGCATTCACATAACGGATGAACCTTCACGTTAGCCCTAATACAACGACTTAATAGTAACACAAAAAATCGGTATATCTACGAAAGTTTTTCTAACAGTGTATACTCCGCAATAACGTAGAGTAAATAATCCTGTCGATTTGTTTTGAGCCAAAAAACGGTTTCGCCAATAAACAAAATCTTTGTTTCTGGGGCGCTGAAAAACCTCATGTGAAGCATAAAAACCGTTACATCCACTCAAGATTATTGTGTGGTGCTGTTTTCATGCGATTCGGCGGTATTTTTTGAGAACGCCTTTGGCAAAAGAAAATACTTGTTAGCTTTTTAAAACTGTAATTTTTTATTGGCGCTATTGTTTAAAAGTACTTTTTTTCGAGTTTCTCGTTTAAAAGTTAACTTTTTCTTCAAAAGTCCTCTTCTATAACTGTTACCACTGTTTCAAAAGATTCGTTTTTCTTAAATGTATTTTTTTACAATGTATTATTTTTAAACACGTTTCTATAAAATGTACTTTATGAGAGAAATTTCTTCAACGTATTTTAAATGTACTTTCTGCACAAGATACTTTTTTTGAAAAGGTACTTTTTTCAACAGGCACTTTTTAAAAGTTATTTTTTTGACAGGTATTTTTTAAAAGGTAATTTTTTTAAACAGGTACTTTTTTAAGCAGGTACTTTTTTAAATGGTAATTTTTTTAAAGGTACTTACTTAAAAGGTACGTTTTTAAACGTTACTTTTATAAAAGGTACCTCTTTTTTTATAAGGTATTTTTATAAAAGGTACCTTTTCAAAAGGTACTATTTTTAAAGGTACTTTCTTTTAAAGAATTTTGTTTTTAAAGCTATTTTTTATGATACTTTTTTAAAAAAGTTTTTTTATATGTACTTGTTTAAGCTTTCTTTAAAGGCGCTGTTATTAAAAGGTACTTTTATGTAAAGTAGTTTTTAACAGCTCTTTTTTTAAAGATACTTTTTTCAAAGGCACTTATTTTAAAAGGTTTTTTTTTCAAAAAATACTGTTTGCACAAGACATTTTTTCAAAAGGTATGGTTTTTGCAAGGTACTTTTTTAAACGATAATTTTAAAAACGTATTTATTCAAAAGGTAGTTTTTCTAAAAGGCACTTTTTTGAAAAGATACTTATTTGAAAAGGTGATTTCTTAAAAGATGCTTTTTTCAAGAGATATTATTTTTCAAAAGATACTTTTTTGCAAAGATACTTTTTTCAAAAGGTACTTTTTTTAAAGGTACTTTTTTCAAAAGTTAATTTTATTAAAAGTTACTTTTTTGAAAAGAGCCATTTTTCAAAAGCACTTTTTTCGTAAGGTACTTTTTTAAAAAGGAATTTTTCTCAAAAGGTACTTTTTTCGAAAAGTACTTTTTACAAAAGGTACTTTTTTCAAAAAATACTTATTCTACAAGGTACTTCTTGAAAAGGTATTTTTTTCGATTTTTTCCACAGACTACAGACAAGCAAAACATCTTCACAGTTTTTGTGTTTGTTAAAAGAAATATATAATAATTTCAATTAACTAATATTTTCTTTTATCATAAAAAAACAAAAATTTTATTCTCTTAAGGATTGTTATTTCTTTAATAAAACAATATTCATACCCAGAATGAAGTGTTACATTGACCCAAAAACAACAATTAAATCGTTACATTAATGCCAAAAAAATCGTTATATCTACAACATTTTTCTGTCAGCTTTATTATTAAAAGCAGAAACCGGGTCGCTAACTAGCTTAGAACCGGTTTTGCAAATTCGGCGTGCTTAACGTATATCTGACTTTTTAGTGGTTATATTAGACCCGGTTATACATATAATTATACCTTTATACCGGGTTTTTTGAACGTTCTTCCGAACTTTTGCTCTGTCTATGCAACGCAGTAGCACTTTTAAACGTTTTCTGCCGGTTATTAGTGGCTGGTAGCTCTATGACAGGAGTGTTTATTAACATTCTTATATTAGCTTCACTTGTTTGTTTGTAAGGGTCTGTTTCACGATGTCGGATGTTAACGTTCGCAAACATTTGAAACGGCCAATAAACACATTTATACGAGCAACTCAAAAATAAAGTTTTTCTCATTAATTGATACATTGTTTTCTACGTTTTCTTATACTATGTTTGCTTTCAGCTCAAAAGTGAAACGAAACAGGAGTTTTTGTCACTGAAAATACTTGCGAACGTTAAGATTCAAAATCGTGCTGTAGGCCCGCAACCATTGTCGTATTAGTTATTATCTTTAGGGAGAGATTATAGCATTGCTACTCATACGCATACTCATACACGCTTTGAAAGCACATCAAACCAAAAATTAAAAAATAAATATTGTAAAAAAGAACTAAAAAACAAATATTGTTAAAAAGAACTCAATACATGAAAAATATGTCACAAAGCGCCGCACACCTTTTTCATAATAACACTAGGATTTTTTTGTTCAATATTGTTTTAAGCTTATTTTTAAAATTATTTTTTATTTCACAATTCGATATCGAAGCGCGTTTTGTAGTTTGTTTATTAACAATATTTATTTGTGTTTAGTTTTTTATGTTTCTATAAAATTTATTTTCAGGCAACTCTACTTCTGCTTAATAAAATGGAAAGTTGTAATAAATAACAGCAAAAATTTCTTAAGGTCTTTTGGTTTTTGAAAAAAATATATTCGCCTGTATTATGTATGTCGCAGTCGAATATGAAGAATTGTCGCAGTCGAATCCGAATTTAAATTCCGTTGGTATTATGTAACATTTTCGGCGTGAGTGTTTATGTAACAGACTGCATTGCTATGAAATTTGTAACAGAGTCCATTATTTTTAAACTTTCTGAGTCACGTTGTTACAAAACAGATTAGTAGTGCGATTCTCTATCGTTTTATACGAAAAGTTGTTATTGTTAAAAAATTAAACAAGCCATTTAATAATTTTGCTATCCTGCACTGCTTTTGACAATACTTGTTATTGTTTGAGTCAGCTGTTCTTGTTAAATAAGCAACAGTTGTCTTTAAGTTTTTTAGTTTTATAAACAATATACTTTTTTATTCCATTGAATTGAAAAGTTCTATAAAAATATATTAAATATATTATTCTACATTTCTCATTAATTATATTACATTAATTTCTACTTGCTTAATAAAAATTAAACAATTGTTGAATTCACAAGCTCAGTCGTATCATGTATCGATGTATTTGGAGAGAAAATTTCGAACACAAACATTAAACTCACAAAAAATATATTTGAAAATTGTTTTTGCTTTAAAGTTTTGTGTTTGCAATTTTCTCTCCAAATACATCGATACACGATACGACTGAGCTTGTGACTTCAGCAAATATTATATATAAAGAAAATTTTGTTCTTATTTCGGCGGCAATGTTTTTTTTTCTTTTGTTATTTTCACTTTTTGATATATTTTTTTACAGCGATGCCGCATGACTTAAATTTTTTTCAATGTTGTTATTTATTCGTTACAGAATAACAAAATGGTAACATTTTACATTGACAATATAATAATGTCTATTATTGCTTAAAGTTACAGAATCCCATTACAGTTGATGAAAAATTTCTTTTGTTAAATAAATTTAAGTAAAAAAATCAATTAAATAAAATTTTATTCAAAATGTTAAGTGTTGAGCATTTTTCATCTTCTGATGAGGAAAAAGAAACCAGAAATCATGTCCAGTACCGCAGACAGCTAAGATGGCATTCTAATATATTTGCGCTTCCAAGTTCAATGTGAGCTTTTGTGTATTTATAAAGAAATGTTTTCAAAATGATCCGTAGTCAGATTTATAAAACATTTTGGACTAAACAAACCATCATTCTGGTACGTCCTAAATGCGATATCACCTAGACTTCGCCAACCCTCACGATCAACATGTATCAGTAAGGTATTACGTTTGGCGGCAACAATGCGAATACTCGCCGAAGAAAGCTATCAAAGTGGTGCTGGAAATGATTTGAACAATGAGCAGCTTGTTAGACGCAACGTTTACCAAACACCGCTTTCACACACGAAAAGTTTACTTTGCAAAGTCTTAAATTTGATGGTGGCAAGGAAAAAGAGAGCAGCTCTCTTTTCTCTTGTTTTTCCCCTGCCACCAACAACCTCAAGACTTTGCAAAGTAAACTTTCTGTGTGTGAAAGCCATGAAAGTGGATTTTATTTAAAATGTGCTAATCAAAAAAGATTGAAGTAAAGGAATATTTTTATGAAATTGTTTTGGTGTTGTCTTCTTTATCCTTAAATATACTCGTACGTACATACATACCTAAAAAATTTTAGGTAAATATTTTATATAGTCGATAGATTTGCACTTTCATTTATAAAGGGTGGTTAAATTTTAAGAGCCGATGTTGTTTTTGAATAAAACACAAACTATTTAGGAAATTATTGTAATTTTATTTTATTATGATATATTGGTATTATTCAATTATGTGTGGAACAAAATATCGGCCAAATGGGCGCCGCGACCACGGCGGCACACCTCCATCCGATGGTCCTAATTTTCGATGACCCTGAGGCATAATGGAGGTTCTATGTTAATGTGCCGAATTATCTCATCGTTTAGCTGTTGAATCGTTGCTGGCTTATCGACGTACACCTTTTCTTTCAAATAACCCCAAAGAAAAAAGTCCAACGGTGTCAAATCACATGATCTTGGCGGGCAATTGACATCGCCATTACGTGAGATAACACGGCCATTGAATTTGTTGAGCAAAAGGGCAATTGTTTCGTTAGCTGTGTGGCAAGTGGCACCGTCCTGCTGAAACCACATGTCGTCTATATCCATATCTTCCAATTCGGGCCATAAAAAGTTCGTTATCACCTCACGATAGCGAACACCATTCACAGTAACTGCCTGACCGGCCTAATTTTGGAAAAAATACGGCCCGATGATGCCGCCAGCACATAAACCGCACCAAACAGTCACTCTTTGTGGGTGCATTGGTCTTTCGACAGTCACTCTTGGATTCTCATTCGCCCAAATGCGGCAATTCTGTTTATTGACGAATCCACTGAGGTGAAAATGTGCCTCATCACTGAAGATGATTTTCTTCGAAAATTGATCATCATTTTCATAATAAGTCTGGATAACTTTAACACGTTGTTGGATTGTGTATCTCTCCATGGTGCAAATTGAGTAAGTCTTAAATAGAGAAATGTCAAATAAAATTCGGAAAAAAAACTTGGCGTTTAGCTGTGGTTCACATTCGACATCGGCCCTTGAAATTTAACCACCCGATATTATTCATTTTTAGGTAGGTTTTTCTGTTTTATTTTTAACATTGAAAAGAATTCAAAGACGAAATAACCAAATCCTTCGTACGATTACGGCAGCTCCTTGGTACGTAAGAAACTCACGAATTCACAAGAATCTGTGTGTTTCGCTGGTAAAAGACGAATTTTCTAAGTATGCGACAAGGTATATCAGTAAACTGGAACTTCACCCAAATCCACTTGCACATAACATACTTAATTTTGGCGGCCACTCTCGGTTGAGAAGAAGGAATACCCTGGCCACCATCAGAACATTAAATAGGTGTTTCTACCGATATTATTCGCACAAAATAAAACTTTTTTGTCTAGCAGTGGCTGGACGTAAGTAACTTTTATATTTAGTATTAAGATTTGAATACTTATTCATATTTTGAAGATTCAATAAATAAATAAATGAAGAAAAGAAAAAAAAAATTTAAATGTCACTATCAAAATACACAACGACACTTTTTGTCGAATTTCTCACTAAAAAACGGTTTACCCAATATCAAAATTTGTAATACATTTTCTTTAGAGTTGTATTTCTGTTCAAAAGCTACATCTGCAATGTGATTTTTCAAATTCGTAACAAATTCGGCGTGACTGCGACGTACATAATACAGGTGATTGTTTTATTTTTATTTTCCTATTTCGCCTTTTCCTTTAGAATACTTTTTCTGGACCTTAATCTCAAGAAACTTTTTGCAAATAGTTGCATAATATGAAGATCAAAGTTTAGTTTAGTCAAGATTAACAGCACGAAAATAGTTACATATGTACGATAATTTTATTGATGCCAGTTTCTCGTGTGGCAAAAGCTCTGCCTTAAAGGCTTTTGTTGTGTACCGAAGGGTTAAGCAAATAATTAGTTTCAATACTAGCAGTAGCTGCTGTTATTCTTCATATTCGTAATCTATCAAAAGCCAAATTCCTTCAAATTTATGTCTGAACATCAATCAGACATCAGTTTGGTTGAGAAACGATTTATATTTTTAGTAACAAACAAGAAAGAATAAAAATAACAACAACATGAAAATAAATAAAATGCCTAAAATTAAAAACATGTCAAATTTAGATGAAATAAATAAATTACTAAACAAATTGCTTGCGCCAATAAACGAATGCACGTTTGCGGCGAAGAACATGAGTTTGTGTTTGAGTGTCCGATTCTAAAGCAAAATATTTTTGTAAATTTGTTAGACACAATTAACAAAAAGCAAATGTTATGTTTGTTTTAATTAATTGTGTAATAAACAATTTAATCTTTAAATTGAAGCTGAATATTAAGAGCTAAAAACAAAATGCACATATATCAATGTTTAAACGAAAATTTAAAATAGATTTCTTGGCGGTAAACGGCACGTGAATTTAGAATTTAAAGTTCAGGGAGGCAATAAATATTCTCAAAGCAAAACATTTTTTTAACAAATAATAAAAACAAGAATAAATGATTTAACAAATTCTTTGAAAAATCATTGACATTTTTGCAAAAATATTTAACATGTTTCAAATAAAATAGCTGACTTTTGCTTTTCTAAAGAAGAAGAGAAAGAGAGAGGGATAGAGAAAACTCATTTGCACCTGACCTACTACTCATAATAAAACTTAAAATATATTGAACAACATAAAAAAAGCCTCATATTTATCTACAACAAAAAAAAACCTATTAGTCAAATCGCTTACGTGCTCGATTATGCATCTTTTTTGTAGTTGGCACTATTTTGCCATTATTAGTACAATGACTTGCTTGTAGTTGTCTTTTTCTCCCGTTGAAAAAAAAGAAAAATATGTGTATATTTGTTCGATTTGATTCATATATTTGTTTAGAATTGATAAACGTCTAACGGGCTGTCCACTACCACAACTACACTGATTTACAGCTGTGTTTTCTACTATTTCCTCTCTAAACTCAAAGTGTCTGTCTTTGTTTACGAGCCATCCTTGTCTAATTGAAAGAGAAGCAAGATATAAAGAAAAAACTTTATTTATGTACATACAAAAAAAAAATAATAATTATTGAGAAAGTCTTATTCTAAAGAAAATTTTGTTTGTTCTCATTGTATTGTATAATAAGTTAATGGAAATATTTTTTCTTGGTTTGTTTACGGTGCATTTCTCTTAAGCAAATTGCAATGCAAGTAACGGGAGAGATACCTGCGCATTAGTTTAAGCAAGAGAAATGTTTAAGAGAGTCTCGTTTACGTGGATGCTGTTTTATTGCATAACAGTTTTTGCCATAATTTTCAACTCAAATATTAAAGCCATATCAACCAATTGGTTGTTAGTTTAGCTAGCATTTATATTAACTTTTTAGTCTAGTACCAATTATAGTCAATAGAGATAGAAAGAAGCCGAAGGTGGCCATAGCTGGTTTTATTCATGGATACAAAAAACAGCATTGACTGCATATTGTACAAGATGGAATTATTTTTTTAAACATTATTATTGCATTCACTCATATTTTAAAATTATAGAAATTTGTGTTTATAAAGTAGTATTTATTGAATTAATAATAAATTTACAATAAAATTTCAAATTTACAATAAAAATATTATATTATACAAAAATGTTAGCTCTGATTAGTATTCCTACTATAATTGACTAGTTTTCTTCTATAACAGTAACAATTTTCTTCATTTTTAACATGAATTGGCAGGGAATTGTAAACATTTAGTCCTTTGTAGAAAAGAGATCTTTGAGTTGAACTTGTATGTGCTCGTTGTAGCCTAAAATCGCAAGCATTTCTCAGGTTGTAAGGTTGTACATCTCCAACATATCTTAACTGTTTCACCAGATAATCAGGTCCATCTCCCAGTTTAAGTTTTTGTATAAAATTTATTTTTTATAATCATAGAAATGTGAAAACTTCAGTACTAATATATTCACAAAGGATTAAACTATATTAAAAACGGTAATACACTGCTAGTTACAATTTAGGACGGAGTAAATTCTAATGTTGCAATAACAATATGCCAAACTGATTTTTCTTTGCGTATAGTTCAGACAAAGATTTTTTTTTGCACAAAAACTTTCTATTCTAGTGTACAAAGAAGGTCATCACAGCACCTGAATTGTGTGTCCTATACTCGCGAACATAGGAAATTCACGTGTTTGATAAAATTGCTATTAATCTAAATTGAAGGCTTGTAGTAAGATTCTCTAACTTTTAATGATCCGATAAACGTAAATTATTTCAACAGTAATGGTTGTATGCTCCTGAAGTATAGTTTTGACGACGATAAGCAGGTATTTTGGCAGTAAAATTTACAGCAAATACACAGAAAGAATTATAGTATCGTGTGGTTAAATTTCAAGGGCCGGTGTTGAATGTGAACCACACCTAAACGCCAAGTTTTTTCCAAATTTTATTTCACATTTCTTTATTTCAGACTTATTCAATTTGAACCATGGAGAGATACACAATCCAACAACGTGTTAAAGTTATCCAGACTTATTATGAAAATGATGATAAATTTTCGAAGAAAATCATCTTTAGTGATGAGGCACATTTTCACCTCAGTGGATTCGTCAATAAACAGAACTGCCGCATTTGGGCGAATGAGAATCCAAAAGTGACTGTCGAAAAATCAATGCACCCACAAAGAGTGTCTGTTTGGTGCGGTTTATGTGCTGGCGGCATCATCGGGCCGTATTTTTTCCAAAATGAGGCCGGTCAGGCAGTTACTGTGAATGGTGTTCACTATCGTGAGATGATAACGAACTTTTTATGGCCCGAATTGGAAGATATGGATGTAGACGA
This sequence comes from Thecocarcelia acutangulata, assembly GCA_914767995.1. Taxonomy (NCBI): domain Eukaryota; kingdom Metazoa; phylum Arthropoda; class Insecta; order Diptera; family Tachinidae; genus Thecocarcelia; species Thecocarcelia acutangulata. Next base: position 94,902,412 of record OU612097.1, on the reverse strand, counting down.
TATGTGGTTTCAGCAGGACAATGCCACTTGTCACACAGCTAACGAAACAATTCCTCTTTTGCGCAACAAATTCAATGGCGGTGTTATCGCACGTAATGGCGATGTCAATTGGCCGCCAAGATCATGTGATTTGACACCGTTGGACTTTTTTCTTTGGGGTTATTTGAAAGAAAAGGTGAACGTCGATAAGCCAGCAACAATTCAACAGTTAAAGGATGAGATAATTCGGCACATTAACGGCATAGAACATTCATAATGCCTCAGGGTCATCGAAAATTTGGACCATGGGATGGAGGTGTGCCGCCGTGGTCGCGACGCCCATTTGGCCAATATTTTGTTCTATACATAATTGAGTAATACCAATATATCATAATAAAATAAAATTACAATAATTTCCTAAATAGTTTGTGTTTTATTCAAAATCAACATCGGCCCTTGAAATTTAACCACCCTTTAAAAATAAAATCAACAAAATTTTTCTCTGAAAAAATAATTTCTATGCATATGCATAAGTATTAAAAAAATAACCTTGGATATCGCATTTTGTGTTTGTTTAAATGTTTGTTTTCGATCAATAATTATTTTTACTAAACTTTTGTTTGAATCCATGAGTTCCTTTTCAGGTCCATATTCAATCAAACAATTTATTAATTGATTCAACGAATTTCGTGATTGAAAACAAAACAAAAGTTTTTTCTGTGTATAATTAAATGCTATTGCTTAATAAATTTGATAAAATATCCTTATAGTTATTGTGAAGGTAACATTATCTTAATACAACTAACGGAGTCGTACTAGAGGCCAAGTTTGACAAACACGAATTCTAGCTATTGAACGAATTTGGCTTGTCATCAGGCGTTGCTACACAGAAAAAAATGGATGAGATTTTTATTCAATCAAGTTATGTTATTAATAAAAAACCATCAATTTAATAAAATTTGCATTGACTTAATTAAATTATTATTAATAATGAATTTTTGGAAATAACTCTTAATAAAACGCAATTAATAAAAAGTTTTCCGAATTATTGATTGTTATTCAATAAATAAATTTAAAAGGTTGTCATATAACAGTGAAGACCTGTTGTTTCTTTAACAATTTTTTTTGTTAAGTATATTTTACATATTAACAAAAATTTTTTTCAACTCAATAATTTTTGCTTTCAAGTGAAAAAGCTACTTCTACTTTATAATTTGAATTATCAATCCGGCAAAAAATCTTTTTCACAGGAAATTTGATAAAAATAGTGCATTTTTTTTATCAACATGGCATCTATTTTTTTTCTGTGTATCAGACCTAGTTTAATTGTATAATAGTCGCTTAAAAGGCTGTATCAGTATCATGTTTTTACTATAAAAATATTGTACTTCTTAAAATATAAAATAGGGTTTTAAAAATGAAAGCACAAAATTAAAAACTTGCTGCGTTTTTGTTGAAATAACGCGATTTTTCCCCCATTTTGGTGCGTTTTGAAATTTCAAAGTTGACAACGCTGCGGTTAACGTTGATCTAGACTGTCTCCGGTTGTATATAAAATCTATTTTATCCTGGTGTTTACCCATTTGTGATTTTGGATTGGCTCCCGAAATTCATAAATTTTGCTTTTCAAAATCTTTTAGTAAAATTTTAAAGAAAATTTTTTCAATGCACACATATTAAAAATTAAAATATAAAAAAATTTGTTTAAAGATTTGATTCTTGACAAAAGGGTATTTTTGGTTTGTACATATGTACAACGGGTTTTAGCTCAAGTTTTTCCTTTTTTAAGTTTTTTCTTAAAAAGGATTTTTTACAATACGAATTTGCTGTGATCAATAATTTTTGGTTGAAGAAGACAAGAAAAATAATAATCTAATCTTTAGCTGGGTTTTTTTATTGACGAATTTTTCGACAACTATCCATTGAGTTGTTGTTAAAATTGTATACTTTGCTTAAATACTTTAGAAAAAAAAACGCATAATTACCCCAAAACTAAGCGATTTAGATATCTAATATTATATATCGCCAGCATTTATAACAAAAAATTAAAAAAATTTATTTTATAGCCTTAAGGGAACTTCTGCAATTTAAAAGAGACCATCAAGTTATTGCTTTTCATATAACATTTATTTACATATTCAAGTTTTTTCTTTTTCTTTAAATGTTTTATTGCATTGTCATGCCGCATATTTCAGTTAAAAAAAAAAAAACAAAAGGATACTCGTGCCTTCAAATAATCTAGAAAATAAATATTTATGAAAAAAGTTCGAAACAGTTACAAAAAAAAGGAAAATCAAAAATGAAAACAATAAAGAGAAAACCAACCACAGTCTATATATTAAAATAAATCGCTTTATAATGCCAAGAGATTTAAACCAATTTGCTGAAGATTAAACTGAAGAAAATCTTTTACGCTTAGAGCTAAACAATAGCATCCTTTAAATAATAATAAAAATAAAACAAAAAAGAATATATAACTTACTTAAGCAGAAGCTTAAGGGTCAAGTTTATGATTTTTTGTTGGATGTTTCTTTTTAACTTTTGTTACATTTTATTATATTCTACAAAAAAAGCAAAATAAATATTTGAAATTTAAAATAGCGTATACGAGTACAATCACTATAACAATAAAAAAAATGCTCTCTCACTCTGCAAACAAGTCAGGGAGATTAAGTTTTAAAAGAGGGATTGATTTTTGGGATATGTATCGTATACATATTAAACCAACAACAACAACCAACTGTTGTATTGGAACTATGTATTTAACTGAGTATGTAAGGCAGCAAATGTTTAAATTTATTTGCTTTTGCCAATCAATCCTGATTGTTATGAAAAATATAATTAAATGAAAAACATTATTAGTATAGAGTGTTTTTATAGAGGTATAAAACTTTCAAATAGAATAAAGGCAGTTTGTGGAGAATTTTACAAAATCAACTATCGAGTATATAATGAAAATCGTATAAAGGGGTTTTCAGTAGGTACTTGACAACTTTGAATTTAATTTGTGAACGCATTATTTACGTAATTATCTAACTTCTATTCTCCTTTTTTTATACGCTTATATTTGTTTCACTTGTATGTTTGCTTGTTTGTTTGTATGTTTGCAGCACTCGAAACCCATGCCATATAAGTGATTATGTATATATGTAGGTACATAGAATTACATATAAAGTATTGCCGCTTTAGTGCGTACACTGGAGTTGTCGTACTGCTTCCGGGGAAGTGCGGGGATTTTGGGGATTCACAAAGCCGATTTTGGGAATTCCCAAAAAAAAAAATTCGGAACCAGTTCACTAACCGGTTTGGAATCGGTTTTTCATAATCGGTGCGCGTTTTTGCCGTGGAATATGCATCTGAACTATAAACGGTCATTCGCTTTAGTGCAAAAATTAAAGTTGTCTTACTGCTTCTAAAGAAGTGGGGAGACTTGGACGTGTTCTAACGCCGACTTTGGGATTTCTCAAAAAATGCGGAACCTTTTCGCTAACCGAATTGGAACATTTTCAGCATGGTAGAGTGCACGAACGAAAAACGTATGCAACTTATAAAAATGTACCAACGAAATGCGGAGTCGTTGACCGTAACTTTAAGAGCGTCAACTCCAAAATTTGGTGGTTATTTGCGCCCTAGTAGACAAGCAATAACGAGTTTTGTGCAAAAATTTGAGTCTACATATTGATAACGTGATGCTGCCATCTTAATGAGACAACGGGTTGGTCGAAGGGATGACAATATCGCTGTCGCTCAGGCGTCCGTAGCCAGCGATCTAAATCACTTGATTCTGTGGCATTCACAAGAAAGAAGGGCATCGCCAAGATCACTTTATAGCAAATTTTGCCTAAAGATCTTATTATTATTAGTGGATGGGATATGGCCCTCAACGGCCATTTGCACTGCGACCAATATTGATCTATTGTGCGTAAAGATCTTGGTTTACGCCCAAACAAAATCTAACTGACTGAAGAATTAAAACCGAAAGACCATTTCACGCGACGTGCATTCTTCGATTGGGCTCTAGAGAAAATGTGCCAGAATTATGAATTTCATCACAAAATCAGCTTCTGAGACGAACCTTATTTTTAAATCAATGTGTTCGTCTATAAGCAAGCGTTATTGGTGAAGTGAAATCAACATGTGCTTTATGAATCACCACTTCATTCACAATAAACAAATGTTTGGTATGGTTTACATGCCGGCGGCATCATTGGAACATATTTTTTTGTCGGCAATAACAACTGGCACGTCAATGTGAATTGTGATCGTTAACGCACCATGATTACCGATTATTTTTATCTCAAAAAGCAGAAAAGCATGAGCTTGGAGGACACGTGGTTGCAACAGGACGTTGCCACAAGATACACAGCAATTGATGTGTAGAAAAGTAAATTTGGCCCAGTCAATTGGCAACCTTGGTCGAGCGACTTAACGCCGCCAACAAACAAATAACGTTGAAAGAACTCAGAGCCAACATTGAATGCGAAATAGCGGTCATTATGGCCGAAATGTGTGACAGAGCCATCAAAATTTGGGTACAACGAATCGACTACTACCGGTGGTCGGTAGTAGTCGTTGTAGTTGGAACGTCCTTTTACTGAGGGGGAATACCTTCATACAAAATAGAAATTGATAAATAAATGAGAATTTTTGCGAAAAATTTAAATTCACCTGTTGTAAGGGTAACATGTATGTAAAGGGGGTTAAATTTTTTAAATTGACATGAAATTTACTTTCTTCGAAAGATAATCTTGCAGTATTAACATTTAAATACAACTTCTAGCATATCTTCATGGCAGACTTACTCTCAGTACAAAATCGGATATTCTTCCCGTATACCCTGTAGTACCTCAACTAGTTAGCTGGCCTCATTATAGCCATGGCTTCTGTCTGCCTGCGTTATGCGATACTCATTTCAATTTCCAGTTCACCTATCATACACCGTTGTGAATCTGTATATAAAGATCCCAAGTACATGTTCTCGGCGATTTATGTTGACCATGTCCATGGTCTCGAACAGGCCATGTCCATGGCCTGACAAAATTACATCAAATCTCTCGATGGGCAGTAGAGCCAGCAGCAGTAATGAGTACTTTCAAGAAGATCTACTGTTTTCATGTAAAATGTGAAATGCGTCAAACCTTTTTTTATTTTTTTATCTTGGCCTATTGCACTGCACCGAAATTAGGAGAAAATGGCATCAGGAGGTGGAAATAGGGGGTACAAAACGTGAAAATATACGATTACCAAACGTATCCTTCAATAACTCAATTGTGGCATGAGCTGGGTGGCATATTGCGCCGCTTTGTTGGAATCACAGCTGTTGCGCATATGGTTGTTCAATTAATGATGGCTCTACAGCGGTTAGAAAAAAAATACGGACCAATAATGCCGCCAGTCCGCCAATAATGCAGCCAGTCATAACAGGATGTAATGGTGTCTCAACATACATTTGAGTGTTGTCATCACTCCAAATACGGCAGTTTTATTTATTGACGTAGCAGTTCAAACAGAGGTTAGTTGCAATGCTAAACAAAATTCGCTTACGAAAATCATCATCAACGGCGATCTTGTTTTGAACACAAATTTATACGATTTGAAAGCATTGTTCAGTCCTCAGTCTCTTCATATGGAAATTCCAAACCAAATTAAACATAAATCGTTTAACAGCTGACAAAATGGTCGCCATTGAAAAAAAGTGCTGCCAATTAAAAATGGTATACATCTCTAATTTAATAATAAAACAGACTACTTTGTCCGCAGACCAAGTCAAGGATTTTAGTTAGTTACTTATCATGCATGTTCTGAGAAACGCAAATCGCTTAAATTTAGCGTTTTCGATTTGAAAACGCCAAATACATGTTATGAGAAACGTATAACGTAAGAAATATGGTTTTGCGATTTGAAATCGCCAAATAGGTGTTCTGGAAAACGCATATCGCTTAGAATTGGCGACTTCAACTCGCATGTGTATATTGAAGTGAAATGATTGAAATCGCTAAAACTGAACTTGCAAAATGCAATGGAATTATTCACAATTAAAATTTAATACGTTTTCTTTTTATTTCAATAAAAAGTTTAAAGAATTTTACACATTTTCATTAAGAAAACTAAATTGAAAAATTTTCTATTTGTTGACAAATTTTTTTTTCGTTTTATATTACTACTACATACATACGTATGTAAAACACATGCTGTATTTTTTTCGGAAAAAACTTCTAAACGCCAATAAAACGCGCGTTCCTTAGAACACCTAAAACCCAATTAAGCGTTGCGGTTTCAGAACGCGCGTTCTCGGAACTTGGCTGTATGTATGTTTTTATGTTTTGAAAATTTTATCATAAAATTTTCATGATCTAAAAAACTTTATTGGCTTGTTTGAAATGTCTTATCCCCAAAAGTAAGCCAGGTAAATAAAAATATGGCACCACAAAATTTGGGTTTCGTTTAAAATTTAAATGCAAATTGGCGCGAATGATTTTGTACAGCAAAACCACTGCACCAAAAACAAAATGAAATTTACTTGAATTCATGAGATTTTATTTTGTATTCTGTTTGAGATCCAACAAAAAATTTGTGTTCTGATGAAAAAAACATTTGAAATGTAAATTTAATAATAACTGGCATACAATTTTTCGGAAAACATTACGGTTTACAATGAAACCGAATTAAATTAAATCTTAACCATTCAAATTAATTTAATTTAGATTTATATACAGTGTTGTAAAAAAAAATAGGGATATCATCATTCAATATCAACTTTCATTTATAAGCAAATAACTATTGGAGAACTATTTATTTGTTTGTAGTGCTTACCAAATTTGGCAAAATTTACATATAACTATTTGATCATATTTATGTACGTAAAGTAGAATTTAGTTTGGCTTAGCACAGCACAGTTAGAAGATGGACTTTGAAGTGTTGTCATGACTTTTAGGGAAGCCTAAAGAAAACTTAAAAATATTTTTTACATATTTGTAATTATACTTTGTTGATCACCCTTTGCTATCAATTCTTTGTGTGAACGCTAAGAAAACTCGATCAACAATAGTTGCGGTGTCTGAATCGATACATAGAAAAAAATTTTAATTTTCATATGTTTGCGATGGACAAACCAATTCTCAAAACAACAATACAATGCTTGCAACAACAAGTTTTTAAAAATGTTCTTGCCCAAAAATTTCAATATGCCATTATGCATATTTTCATTTTTAGTTCCTCTAACAGAATGTCGTAACAGAACATACTTGTGTGGGATATATGTGATATTATTTGATAGCATTTTATTTTTTGAAGAAAATTGTATTTAACAAATCTCAGATTGATTAAAATACTTACCAAGAAGTATCAAAATTTTAGCATGGAGTAAAATTTCATTTCACTTCATATTATTCTATTTCATTCCGTTTCTTTCCATTTCCATTCATTTCGTAATATTTCACTGCAATTTATTTAATTTCATTTTAATATATATTATATCATATAACGAAATGAAACAGATCATTTTGTTATGTACCATTCCATTTCGTTACACATCATTTTATTCCATTCATTGCATAACATTGGATTTTATTCCTTTACAGTTCATAAAATTTTATTTCATAGCATTACAATGCATTTAATTTCACTTCGTTCCATTCCGATTCATTGCCGTTCATTTTATACCATATATACCATAATCCTGCTATTTTACTTCATTTCATTCCATGCCATTATTTTTCGCCCACATTAATTTCATGTTGTTTCATTTCCATTCACACATCATTTCATTCCATTCATTGCATAACATTACATTTTGTGCCATTACAATTCATTAAATTTAATTTCATATCATTACAATTTATTTAATTTATTTCGTTCCATTGCGTGTCATTCCATTTCATTGCATCAGGATATCATTTTATTTTACTTCATTTCATCCATTCAAATTAATTTTATGTAATTCCATTTCCAATTACACACCAATGCATTCCATTCAATACATAAATTCGATTTTATTACATTACAATTAATTAAATTTAACGTCATACCATTACAATTCATTTAGTTTCAATTTGTTCCATTCTGTTTCATTCCATTTCATAGCATATAATTTAATTTTACTTTCATTCATTCCGTTCAATTTCATTAATTTTCGCTCAAATTAATTTCATGTTATTCCATTTCCATTTACACAACATTCTCTTCGATTCTTTGCATTCGATTACATTCGCTTTTATATAATTAGAATTAAAAAATTTCCTTTCATACTACTACAATTCTTTTAATTTCATTTCGTTCTGTTTCCTTTCATTCCATTTCATTTCATAGCTTATCATATCATTTCATATATTTCATTTCATTTCATTCCAATCCATTATATTTCGCTTTAGTTATTAACTTCGTGTGATTCCATTTCCATTTACACAACATTTCATTCCATTCATTGCATGATATTAAATTTTATTCTGTTAGAATTCATTAAATTAAATTTCATATCATTAAAATTCATTTCATTTCGTTTCATACCGTTTCATTCCATTTCATTTCATAGCATATCATATGGAATGGAATCCATAATTTTGCCTTAAGTAAATTTCATGTTATCCCATTTCATTTCCCTTTATCGCATTATACTTTATTCCATTCGTCAATCCGTCTAATTCCATTTCATACTATTCCGTTTCATGTTAGTTTTAGTCCTTTCATTCTATTTCATTTCATTCCCATTCACTTTCTTTCATTCTCATTCACTTCCTTTCATTCCATTTCAATCCGTTCCATTTCATACCATTCCTTTTCCATTTAATTTTACTTCATTCCATTTCATTGCATTCCATTTCATATCATTTTTTCTCATTTCACTTCGTTCTATTTAACTCGGTTTCATTTAAATTCTTCTCATCTCATTTCATATAATTTCATTCTAACTTTAATATTACAATACAGCAGATACTCGCACACTATGCCATACGTGATAATTCACACGCCTGCCTTGAATCTCTTTTTATTATGTTTAAGTAAATTAAAGTTAATAGGCTTTTTACACTGATCAACATCTTCATGGAACGCATAAAACTTGTTGAAAATTTGAAACACTGTTTACATTGCTCATATCTTACATCTTTTATCAATCAAAAATATAATTTTTTTCTATTTTCAAACAATTTAACAAAAGCACGTAAAATTTTTTGGAAAAAAATTAATATTAAACAAAAAAAGGATTATAAAATTTATGTACATATGTCTATAAATAAAATGTAGGCCTTATAAATATAATTTAACAAAAGCAAAAAAAGAATTATTACAGAAAAAATTTAAGAAAGAAAACACACATGCAAACAATTGACACATGATAAATAAATGATGATTTTTTGAAAACTTTTTTTTTTTATCGTTTTTATTTATTGAATCTTCAAAGTGAACTAACAATAAGTATTCAAATCTTAATACTAAATATAAAAATAAAAGAATTGATAAAAAAAAATTAAATAAAATGTGCTTTTTTTACTTACGTCCAGCCAATGCTAGACAAAAAGTTCTATTATGCGGGAGCAATATCGGTAGAATCACCTATTGAACGTTCTGATGGTGGCAACGGTATCCCTTCTTCTCAACCGACTGTGGCCGCCAAAATTAAGTATATTACGCGCAAGAGGGTTTGGATGAAGTTCCAGTTTACTGACATACCTTGTCGCGTACTTAGAAAATTCCTCTTTTACCAGCGGAACACTCAGATCTTTATGTATTCGTGAATTTTTTACGTACCATGGAGGCGCTGTAATCGTTCGAAGACCTTGGTTTTGTCGCCTTTGACTTTTTTCAATATTTGACGCTGAGGCGGTGCCCCATTATTGAATTCCGTAGCACCATATAGGTTTTAGAATTGCATTGTATAGCAGAAGTTTGCAATCCAACTTCAAAGTCGAGTTTCTACCCATAAGCCAATTTAGTTGCGCTGCTTTTAGTTTCAACTGAGTGACTTTTGCTTCAATGTGAGACTTCCACGTTAGCCTACGGTCCAGGTGAATACCAAGGTACTTGACTTCATTTTGCTGCGGAATAGGTGTATTGTTAATTTGTATAGCCGAACATGTTTGCTTACGCAGTGTGAATGTAACGTGAGTACATTTTTGTTCATTAACCCTGATTTTCCAAAGCTTCAGCCATTTTTCCAATATGAAAATAAATTCCTGTAAATTTCGTGAAGCTAATTGGTGGTTTTCATGAACGCTCAAAAACGCTGTGTCGTCTGCAAAAGTTGAAGTGTGGATTCCAGATGTCGTTGGCATGTCAGAGGCGTAAATCAAATATAAAGTAGGTCCAAGTATGCTACCTTGGGGAACTCCTGCCTCGATAGGTTGAGTTGAGCTTATAAAATCACCTTCTCTGATAACAAATTTCCGCCCATATAAGTAGCTTTCCAGAAGCTTGTGAGTATTTGCAGGCAAGCTCAACTTTATTTTGCGCATCAAGCCGTCGTGCCACACTTTACCAAAAGCTTGAGAAATGTCAATGAATAGAGCTGAACAATACTTCTTCTCTTCAAAGGTCTGTCTTATGACATTGACTAGTCTGTGTGTTTGCTCTATGGTGCTATGTTTAGCCCGAAAGCCAAATTGATTATCAGGGATGCATCCCACATTGTTCAATATTGGACTTAACTTAACCATTAACAATTTTTCGGATAGTTTTGAAATTGTTGGTAGTAGACTTATTGGTCTATATGATTCTACCTTGGTCGGATCCTTCCCTGGCTTGGGTATCATAGTAATCATAGAAACCTTCCCCTCTGCAGGGTAATACTCAAGGCGTAAAAAAGCGTTAAAAATAAAAAGTAGAACTCTTCTAGCTACACGAGGTAACTGTTCAAACTGTTTATATTTTTCAAAATAAATGACGTTTGTGCAGTGATGCCACACGAATAATCGACATTATTGCCACTTTTCTAGTGATGACACTAAAATAATCGAAAAATGTTGAATGGAATAAAATGAGATAGGAACATTTTATAAAGATGTTGAAAATGTTGACTTTTAGTACAATGTATTTCTAATGGGAAGATTAGAAGATGTTAGATGTTGTTCAGTGGAAAAAGACTATAAGTTAAATCAATTTAAGACTTTATATATAACGTTTGTACGTCAATTAATTCGGTTACTTTTGAACCCATGATACACTCTAGTATTTTCCGTAAAATTTTTAAATTTACATATCAACTAATTGTCTCGTTTGAAAAAAAATATATATTTTGCCCCTAAACTATTTGCTTCAAATGTCCTTAAATCCTTAAAAATATTTAACATGTTTATGATAGAAACAGTTTATTCATTTGTTTATAGATTTTTGAATTGTGAAATGAGTGCAAAGATTTTAAATTTGTGTTTGATTGTTTCTGTTTATTCATGCAAATGCGTGATATGTAAATGTAAATATGACGCTAGCTTATTGAGATTCATTACATATAATTCGTTTATGGTTTGGATTTCAATTAAATTAAAAATTGAAGAATAACACTACTAAATGATAATTATATTTGCATTAAAATTATTTAGCTACAGCAAAGCCAGGCCGATAAACAAGCGAAAGGATGCTTATCAGTCTTATGCCTAAATAAAACAATAATTGTGTTAAGTTGTCATATAAAATTAAACAAAGAGTCTGTAATTGTATGAAACACATTAAGGAGAGTCTAGTATCATATCAATCCAGCTACGATAATAGGCAAAATGAAAAAAATTTTAACAAAATTTTTCTTATGCCGATACTTGGGTGCAATACAAACATATTATCATATTTTTTACCTTTTTTAGAAATTAAATTGAAATGTTAATTTAAGCTTTAGGTCAGTTTTGTTTTTTATATAAAAAAATAAATAAAAACATTCAGCATACACGTTGAAAAAAAATATATGGTTGATACAACAATATTCTGAGGGTTATTGTTGAATTATATGGTTGTACCTAATAATACTATATTGTTATATTTAAAATGCCATTCAGATGGCTCCGTGGCTGAGTTGGTTAAGCGGCCGTATTAAAAATACATCATGTTCATATGATCCCGAGTTCGAATCCCAGTGGGTGCTGATGAGTAGTGTAGCGACTACGAAGCTGCTAGTTGTCCCCCAGCTTTGGTGTATTCAATTATTTTTCTATTCTTCTTTGGTCTTATTGTTTCACAGAGCAATTATTGTTATAACTAAATTATTGTTATAATTCTTCTTAAGTAAAGTTGGACTCGAACTCACAACTGATTAGTTAATATTGTACATATGTATATAACTCAAAAAAAAAGTTCACTGATTAATAATTTAAATATTTTTATTTATATTCGTATATTGATAATTTCAAAATCAGTGTTAAAGCGCATCAAAGCAGCCAGAGTATTCTGTTGTTATTGAATTCTGCAACCATATATAACGAGGGATTTTTTTGCTATTATCTTTTTGGCAACACTAGTTTTGACAGCTCACGCACGTTTTGTATCTTATGTCACTGTCAAACATCTTCAGTTTGGTCTATAATTTAATCATGAATCGTCTTACAAACGAACAACGCTTGCAAATTATTGAATTTTATTACCAAAATGCGTGCTCTGTTAAGAAAGTTCATCGCGCGCTTCTTCCATTTTATGGTCAGTTTAATCGACCTACTGAGGCTTCTATTCGGGCTATTGTAAAAAAATTTCGCACCAAAATTACATTGTTCGACATTAAACCACCAACACGCTTACGTAGAGTGCGAACTGAAGAAAATATCGCAGCCGTATCGGCCAGTGTTGGTGATGACCGTGAATTATCCATTCGGCGCCGTTCGCAGCAATTGGGCCTCTGTTACTCCACTACGTGGAAAATTTTGCGGAAGGATTTGGGTGTGAAGCCTTATAAGATACAGCTGGTGCAAGAATTGAAGCCAAACGACCTACCACAACGCCAAATTTTTGGTGAATGGGCTCTTGAAAAGTAAGATGAAGATCCACTTTTTTATCGAAGAATTGTGTTCAGCGACGAGGCTCATTTCTGGTTGAATGGATACGTGAACAAACAAAACTGCCGTATTTGGAGTGAAGAGCAGCCAGAAGCATTGCAAGAGCTACCAATGCATCCACAAAAAACAACCGTTTGGTGCGGATTATGGGCTGGCGGCATCATTGGGCCGTATTTCTTCAAAGATGATGCGAATCACAACGTTACTGTGAATGGTGAGGGCTACCGTGCGATGATAACAAACTTTTTTTTGCCCAAAATGGAAGAGCTTGACTTGCATGACATGTCCTTTCAACAAGACGGTGCCACATGCCACACAGCACGCGAAACAATGGACCAATTGAGAGGCGAGTTCGGTGAACAGTTTATTTCACGCTTGGGACCAGTCAATTGGCCGCCCAGATCGTGCGATTTAACGCCTCTAGACTATTTTTTGTAGGGCTATGTTAGGGCTAATGTCTATAGCGACAAGCCCGCTTCGATTGACGCACTGGAAGCCAACATTGCCAACATTATTCGTGAGATACCGGCCGAAATGTTGGAAAGAGTATGCCAAAATTGGACTACGCGGATGGACCATTTGAGGCGCAGCCGCGGCCAACATTTGCATGAAATAATCTTCAAACATTAAATTATATCGACCCAACTATCGATCCAAATAAATAATTCATGCATTTTTCTGAATTTTATGTGTTTTTTTTTTTAAGTTTCCGATAGTTCTTATAAAATCACCCATTATGTACATTAATTTTCAATTTACTAAAAAAAATTTTAAAAAAATGCGTTATTGGATAATATTGCATTGACACATGTTTGTTAAGCAGGAAGGATGCCTACACGGACATGTATGAGTTACATTGTGTTAATATAATTTACATGAATATAAAATACATTTTAAGCCAGCAAAAGAAAAATCTTAACTTATTCACTTAAATCAATAAAAGCATGTGCGGCTTTTGTATTCACATCTATAATAAAAATGTTTCATATTCAAAAATATAAAACAAATATGAATTTCTTATCGACATATAAATTTGAATAAAGAGAAACAAAAAAACAATAAAGTAGACTGAAAGGTAACATGGAAATGGAAAAGGTATGAGTGCTTATACAAATGGGCTCTTAAAAGTCAACTTATAAAGAATATCGCTCCTTTATTGCAACATAGTCATAACTAAAAAAAAAAGCTTGTTTCGACAAAAACGGATTTCAAAAACGCATTTCATACAAGTCTCAGAAAATTTTTTTAGAATATATCGCCGACTTCCTAAATGCCAGTTGCAATACATATTTACAATGCATACACTTCGTTAATGCATATGTTAACATTCTGGCAACGTACCATGTTCCTAATCGTTTGGCAACTCATTTTAGTGAGTATCAGCTGTCAGAATCGCTTATCACTTTTATTTTGTATGCAAGCGCAAATGTGAACAAAAAATGTCATCATCCATTAATTCAATGCATTCCTCAATATTTTTATTTTTGTTCATATTTCTTCTCGGAATTTTTATTTTGTCAAGGTTTAGCCTGAGATAATTCCTCAGCACTTAATTGCATAAATAATTTTGTGTTACCTTCATTTTTCCAAAAAAAAAATTGTAATTGCTCAAGTAAAGCAAGCTTGGCTTTGTAAAGCGCTGGTCTAAAGAATTTGCTGACTCCACTGTTGTGAAGCAATTGTATACATCTTTAGTCAGGCCAATACTGGAATATGTCTCGATTATATGGGACCCCTTTTATAATGTTCATAGAGATCGAATTGAGTCTATCCAAAAACAATTCCTTCTTTTCATCCTGAGCAATATCTACCCGAACACTGTAGCCAACTTACCATCCTATGAGTTCAGACTGCAACAAATAAAGCTGCCTTCTTTGACAAGTCGCAGAAAAATGTTAAATGTCATTTTTGTCTTCAAATTGATTAACGGCAATATCTGCTCGGAGTATCTGGTGTCCAAACTAAATTTTGATGTTCCCCAGCGTAGTCTTCGTCAATATCAACCTTTGTCAGTGCTTTATTACCGTTAGAATTATGCGAATGCAGATCTCTTCCGTAGATTATGTTGTTGTTTTAATGAACTGTACCACGTTATTGACTTTTCGATGAACTTAAATTATGTTAAGCGTAATAATTTTAGTATTAAATTCCAGAAATTAACAAATTTTTTTTATTGCTTACAAATTTTTTTTGTCCAGTAATTAGCTATTTTTTCTACTTTTTTTATTAACTTTTGTAATTATTTTTATTTTAACTCATATGCGTGTACATGCATAGTATCTGCCTGTAGGGAGTTATTCTCCATAGGCATAAATAAATAAATAAACATGTGCATAAAACAAAGGTAAGTTGTATATATGAGTTGTATAGCGACATTCCTAAATGCCGATAAAATGCGAAAAACTTCTCTGCAACGCAAGGTTGCACTTAAGGTATGTTTAGCAACTTGCGTTTAGGATGTCGACCTATCTCCTAAATGAAACAGTTTAAAAGTAATTTGAATAACTTTTTTGGCATAAAAAGTAGTACTGTTAACAATGCTGCTTTTTTAGCTCGAAAACCTAATTTTTTGAGATAGGACTATGTTGCAATAAAAGAGCGATATGATATAAAAAACAAAATATACCCTTGAAATCAAGTGAATGCACCTTTATAAAAGATATTTGTAGCCTTCAAAACTACAAAAATTTTTAACAAAATTTCAATTTTAAAGAATTTTAAGGAATTAGTAGACGATTTATGACTTGTCAAACGTATGTATTTAATTTTTTTTATACCCTTCACAAAAATGTAAAGGGTATTTATAAGTTTGTGATTCCGTTTGTAATTTCTACAGTTTTTATTTGCAACCCTATAAAGTATATATACTCTGATTCAGAATTAATGGAAAAGTCGATTAAGCGATGTCCGTTTGTCCGCTGTTGAAATACCGTTTCTGAGAAAACCTTAAGACTTAAAAACTTTTTTCTTTCACCCCATCGATTCATGGGTTTGTTATTGAAATTCAGTAATATTGGTTTACATATAGCTGAGATATATAGGTTTTTACTTTCAAATTAATGATTTTTGTACTCAAATTCAATTTTTTACAAGTCAAACACAATGTTTTGCAACACAAATTCAATTTCTTGCACTTCAAATTAAATTCTTTTCATTTCATATTAAATTTTTTGTATTTCAAATTAAACTATTTTTATTTCAAATTAAATTTTTTGTGTTTCAATTTAAATTTGTTTAACTTCGAATTCAAGTTTTTATTTATTTAGCTAAAAGTTTACAAAATGAAATAAAAATAAACTTGTTGTTCAAGTCATTACTCGTAATTTTTCCTTAATATAATTTTCTAAGCCAAATTTGGACGGTTCCTATTGCAACCTCCAGATGCAGCTAATGACAAACTCATGGTCATATCAAGATAATAATTGTTACAATCTGAAGGTGCTACCGTTTCGACTGACTGTTTAATTATTGCTATCAAATCCAAATTACTATCCGCATCAGCTAATAAATTTCGGGCAGGTAGTTTTGTTTTAGAAAAAAACTTTTTTATTGGATTAAGCTCACCTATGTAGCTATGTAAGGAGGAAGAAAATTTATAATGTGCCCGGATTCTGCAACCTTATCTTTTGTATCTTGAGTTTTATGTATCTTAGCATTATCAAGGACCAGCCAAGCACATTCGGTGCTGGTTTCAGCTAATTTACTGCATAGCTAACTCTTCCAGGAAAATTATGAAAATATTGGAATTAACAGATGAATTAGCAATGATCGTCTTGTCTTTCAAAACAGAAATTTATTACAGTTGAAATATCGGGAGAACATATTTTTTTAATTTATTTTCAAATTTAAAATAAAGTTTATTTCATAAACTTTTCTCAAAATTTTTTACTTATAATGTAACGTCTATTGAGTTTTTTTTTTTTTTTTTTTTTTTGAATAAAGCTGTAAGTTTTTAGCTAAATAAACAAAAGATTTAATTCGAAGCTAAATAAATTTAATTTGAAACACAAAAAATTTAATTTGAAATAAAAATATTTTTTGAAATAGAAAAAATTTAATATGAAATGCAAAGAATTTAATTTGAAGTGCAAGAAATTGAATTTGTGTTGCAAAACATTGTGTTTGACATGTAAAAAATTGAATTTGAGTACAAAAATCGTTAATTTGAAAGTAAAAACCTATATCCTAAATTCCGAAAAAGCAATTTTTTTGCAATTTGGTATGGAAATTTTTGAAAAAAAATTGTTTGTTTTGCTTCAAACTTCATACACTCGTTAACCATGGTAACTAAAAGACAAATAGATATCGGTCCATATATACCCCAGATATTGCTCAAATCGGGCTTTTCATGAAAATGTCGCGTAAGCGAACTGAAACAACTTTTTTTGCTCAAAAGCAGTTTTCGTAATGAAATAAGGTTATATAAATATGGAAAATGAAAACTTCCGATATCGGTCTATATATAGCCTAAACCGGGGTTTCCAACTTTTTTGCTCTGGTAATAAAATAAGAAAATGAAAATTTCCGATATCCGTCCATATATACTGGAGATATAGTCTTTAACATTTTTTTTTTTTTTTGCTGAAAAGCAATTCTCGTTATAAAAAAAGATTACCAAAATGCAGAAAATATAAAATTCCGATATCGGTTCATATATAACTGAGATATAGCTTAAACAAAAAAATGTCGATGAAAGATTTATTTATATATGTATATTGACCGATATCGGTCAATATACATATATCCAAGCAAGTTCAAATTTCTAATATATACTATGCATATATGTAAGTTACTATCGCGAAGGGTATTTTAGATTCGGCCCAGCCGATTTTTTTTTTTGTGGTAGCCAAAACGTTTCAGAACAAAATTGTACTGAGTTTAAAAAGACATTAGCATATTATGCTTAAATTTGGAGAGAATTTTTTAGAAACAAAATATCTAGACCGCAGTGAAAACGCAACAAGTGATGTAAGTCCAGAGATTTGCAACCGGTGCCTTTATTGTATCACATAAATGTTGGCCACGACGACTTCTATGGTGGTGCATAAGGTGCAATTTTAAGCGACTTGATTTTTCATATTTGGTGTGCGTTTTGGTCGTGAAATATGTATCTGAATTAATAACCGTAGTTCTGTTTAGTGGGAAAATTGAAGTTGCCATATTGTTTCCGGGACCGTGGGGAATTTCAGCAATTCCTGAACCCGATTTTGGGAATTCAAAAAATAACTCGGAACGGCTTAAGCGGAACAAGCTTAAACAATAGTTAATAAAAAATTTTTAACTTGATATCGCAGCGTGTTTTTTAAGTGTTTTAAATTATATATATTTTCCAACAATTGAGTTTTATTTACTTTAGTAGTCTCTAACATTGATACCAATCAACAAATTATAAACAGTTTGTTTTCTATTTTTCGCAGCTGTCTATATGCCCTAATCATCAGTAGACTTTTTGGAAAACATTACAGTTAACAATGAAACCGAATTAAATTAAATCTTAACCATTCAAACTAATTTAATTTAGGTTTAAATACAGTGTTGTAAAAAATAATAGGGACAGCAGAGTACTGGAGACCTATTTATTTGTATGAATGCTTAACAAAATTGACATAAAAATATTTATTTATATATTTATTTATTTATTTATTTATTTATTTATTTATTTATTTATTTATTTATTTATTTATTTATTTATTTATTTAATTATTTGTTTATTTATTTATTTACTATTTCGTCTACAGAATTATATTCTTACAGATTACTGAACACTTTAATTAAAATATTTAAATAACATAAATTTAAACGAACTAAAACTAACATTAAAATTTAACAAAGGAAACAAGTTGTTACATAAATGTAAGCATCTTGCAATAGGTTCATTATTCGCATAATTAGTCCTCAGACAGCTCTCCTCAAACATACGATTATTTCTTAAGTCACTGGGAGGACAATACAAGGTAAAATAAATTTATACCAGTAAAAAATTATAAATAGCTTGTTTTCTATGTTTCCCAGCTATCTATAAGTTGACATTTCATAGGAACTACCCTAATCATCAGTAGACTTTGGAAATTTTTGAAAGATATTCTCAAACATTCAATTTTATATCACAACAATCCAAATAAATTGCTGAGAATTTAAAAAGAAAAATGCTCTAATAATATCCGACAAAACACAAAAAACAAGCTTTTCTATTTATGAACGTCTCTAACATTTCTTTACACCTTTCAAACAAATGAACAACCGTTGGCTGCTACGATTTGCTTTTTGAAATTCTCAGCAATTTATTTGGATTGTTGGGATATAAAGTTGAATGTTTGAGAATATCTTTCAAAAATTTCCAAAGTCTACTGATGATTAGGGTAGTTCCTATGAAATGTCGACATATAGATAGCGGGGAAACATAGAAAACAAGCTATTTATAATTTTTTACTGGTATAAATGTTAGAAGCTTAAATAGCGAATAAAACACTTAATTGTAAAATAATTTTTTCGCTCTAGGCAATCAATATTGTTAAATAAAATATTAGAGGCCAGCAATAGCAAGGAATAATTTCTGCGATCATTTAATGATTGCAAGCCTAATAACTTTCTCCGGATGTCATAAGAAGGTAGTTCATAAGGCCATATTAACTTTAAAGCGGTCTTAGTAAAAGTTTTCTGAGTACGTTCAACACGATTAGATGTACCTACATGATAGGGATTCCAGATAATAGAACAATATTCCAAAATACTGCGAACCATAGAAATGTATAAGGATTTCAGGGTATATGCATAATTAAAATCTTTAGAATTTCTTCGTATGAAACCAAGCATACAATACGCTTTAGAAACAACGTCATCAATATGGATAGAAAAACGTAATTTACTATCAAAAAATATGCCTAAGTCCTTTACTTCAGCTACACGTTTAATTGAGAGGCCATTAATAGAATAATCGAACTTAAATGGGCTTAAGATATGAGTATAGGACATCGAAGAACATTTTGATATATTAATACCAGTCAGATAATTTATCAAGATCAGCTTGTAATTTATAGCAATCTCCCAGACTGGAGATACAAGAGTACAATTTTAAATCATCAGCGCATAACAAACATCTAGAAAAC
Organism: Thecocarcelia acutangulata; assembly: GCA_914767995.1. NCBI lineage: Eukaryota > Metazoa > Arthropoda > Insecta > Diptera > Tachinidae > Thecocarcelia > Thecocarcelia acutangulata. The sequence continues at coordinate 94,882,362 of OU612097.1, read as the reverse complement.
TTAAAAGTTGATGGTAAATCATTGATCAAAAGTATAAAAACTAATGGCCCAATATGTGTTCCCTGCGGAATACCAGAATAAGCATCTATTAAAAATTAAGAGGAAGCGTTTCCGATTTTAACTATAAGTTTTCTGTTAATAAGGAAACTTTCAAAAAAATAGTAATATATTATTTGAAAGGCCAAATTTACGAAGCTTACGTAACAAAAGATGATGAGTAATTGTATCAAAAGCCTTTGCAAAGTCTGTATATATAACATCACATTGTGATCTACGCTCCATTGCAGTAATAATATTTTCTTTTTTTTTAACAATAAGTATTCAAATCTTAATACTAAATTTAAAATTAAACAAGAGTGTAGTACATTCGGCTGGGCCGAAGCTATAATACCCTTCACGATAGTCACGAAGATGTATAGTATATTAAAAATGTGCCCTGAATATGCTCGGTTATAAATGAACCGATATCGGAATTTTCTATTTTCTGTATTTTAGTAACCTTCTTTTATAACGAGAATTGCTTTTCAGCAAAAAAAAAATTTTTAATGGAAAAATCGGTTCAGGCTATATCTCGGGTATATATGGACCGATATCGAAAGTTTTAATTTTCCATATTTATACAACCTTATTTCATTACCAGAACTGCTTTTGAGCACAACAAATTGTTTAAGTTCGCTTACGCGACATTTTCATGAAAATCCCGTCTTGGGCTGTATCTCGGGTATAAATGAACCGATATCGGAAATTTTCATTTTCCGTATTTATGTAACCTTATTTCATTACCAGAACTGCTTTTGTGCACAAAAAAGTTGTTTAAGTTCGCTTACGCGACATTTTCATGAAAAACCCGATTTGGGCTATATCTCGGGTATATATGGACCGATATCGGAAATTTTCATTTTCCATATTTATGTAACCTACTTTCATTACCAGAACTGCTTTTGAGCACAAAAAAGTTGTTTAAGTTCGCTTACGCGACATTTTTATGAAAAACCCGAAATTTTCAAAAATTCATGGCTTTTTTCGGAATTTTGAATATATCTCAGCTATACGTGGACCGATATTACTGAATTTCAATAGCAAATACATGGCAATATGGAGTAATAGAATGGTGAAAGAAAAAAGTTTCTATGTCTAATTGTTTTCTCAGAAACGGTATTTCAACGACCGACAGACGGACATCGCTTAATCGACTTTTCCATTAATTCTGAATCAGAATATATATACTTTATAGGGTCGCAAAGAAAAACTTCTTTTAAGCCGAGTGTGGCCGCCAAAATTAAGTATTTTGCGCGCAAGAGGGTTTGGATGAAGTTCCAGTTTACTGACATACCTTGTCGCGTACTTAGAAAATTCCTCTCAATCAGATCGTTATGAATTCGTGAATTTTTTACGTACCAAGGAGCAGCAGTAATCGTTCGAAGAATTTGGTTTTGTCGCCTTTGAATTTTTTCAATATTTGACGCTGAGGCGGTGCCCCATAATTGAATTCCGTAGCACCATATGGGCTTTAGAATTGCATTGTATAGCAGAAGTTATAATCACGATCATATATATGTACCTATTAGTAATGTTTAGCTCAACACAGTTTGGTGATGGAACTTGTAGTGTGGACATGTTGTTCAAAGATTCATATCATGTGAAAGAAATGATGGCACTTGACAACCCCTAAAAATACTTCTTCTATATTTGTAATTATAGTTTTTTGATCACCTTTTGTTGTCGATTCTTCGTGTGAAATCCAAAGATACTTTAAAACAGAATAAGAATCAATCAAGAATAATTGCAGCGTCTAAACCGAGACTTTTTAAAATCTCATATGTTTGCGATGATGTGCAACTTTCAAAGCTACAATACCCTGCTTACAACAACAATATTTCAAACTGCTCTTGCCTAAAATTTGGAATGCTGAGCAATTTGGAGACGCTGTTGTAAACAATACTGAACAAAAATTACCAAGAAGTTTATTAGGAGTCACCCTATAGTTTATAAGAGAGAAAAGGAATTGAAATGTTATTTTTTTCTTAATTTATCCTTTTTTTTAGTTTTCGGTTCTAATTTAATTTAATATACTGATTACTTTAAGAAAATGTTCAAAACACTATCTAAATTTTAAAATACTTCGATATATTTTAACAGTCTAATTTATAAAAATATCTTAATTTAAAGATAATCCTTACATTAGTTATTCAACGGCTTTCATCTTATTAACCAGTAATAAAAAGGTTTATTTATAAATAATTGATAATATCAAATTAACTATTAAATAGTCTTGTGGCTATATGTTGGCAATACCTTGGTATATAGTTCGAATTTTATACTTTTTTGAGTCAACTTGTTTTGAAAAGATATAATCGAAAATAAATTTTTTATTTTTGAAAGGGTTTATGAACAGGCTGAACACATAAGAAATTCAGGATATGCAGTGAACGTGAATAAATATTTGAAATTCTTTATTTTTCCAAAAGAACTTTTTATGTAAAAACAGAATTCGTAAAAGTTTAAAATTTCTGCAGTCGTTAACAACTCTGAAAGGTAATTTATAAATTGGCTTAAAGATAAAATATGACAATAAAAATTATAAATACCTTGTTTTCTATGTTTCCCAGCTATCTACATGTTGACATTTCATAGGAGCTACCCTAACCATCAGCAGACTTTGGAAATTTTTTAAAAGATATTCTCAAACATCAACTTGCCGATAGTATCAATTGAATTAATAAAGTTTTATTTTTTATCTTAATCTCAAAAATTCTCTAATTTTGCGCACAAAATGTTTTTATAGCTATAAAATTCAACTTATTAAAGGTTTAGGCTACAATAAATTTTTGGAAATTATTAATCGTTACGAGTAATAACAGCTGAATAGTGCTATTAAGTGTTTATAAATAATATTTTTTTGATTTCTTCTTATTAACTCTTAATATAGCAGTCAAAAATTTTTATAAATTAGACTGTAAGTATCCTGATAAAGTTTATCACACTTTCACTTTCATTAGTTTTCAAAAGTGTTGCTGCACGAGGATGGAAAAAATATTTTATTGCTTAAGATTATTTTACAGTTTATAGCAAAAGCAAAGATCAGCAACAAAATTGAGTTTATGAATGAATTTAAGCAGCAACAAAACCTGCGCATTTTACAAAAATATGTTTCCCAACAGGACAGCATCAGTCACAGAATATGATGCGAAGGACAACAAGTTTTTCATTTAGTTTCAAACGGAGATTCGGAAAAAGCAGTTTTTAACGGCAAAATATTAATCATTGAAAATTTAATTATTTTTATTGTGGTTTTTTTTCGAGTAAAATGGCTTAATAAAAAGAAATAAACATACATAAGTATATAAACAAAATGAAACATATTCGACTAGTGAAAATATTTGCAACGAAATTGAAATTTTAAGCGTTAATTTGTGCTACCTTATACAAGTGCTTTAAATCATAAAAAAATTATTATTTTAAAGCCTAACCGCCTTATTTTTAAAAAGTTTTTCAAGTTTATTAAGCTGTTAATGCACTGATTTCTATACAAAATTTGTGTAATAAGAGCTTAATAAACAAGAAAAAGTTTTTATTAATAATATCCTAAGCATTTTAAATAAAAAAGAATGTGTTCACTTAAAGAAATTAAAAACAAATGTGATTTGCATTTTCAGCTTTCTGACAATATATCACTCCTTTATTGCAACAACATCATAACTCCAAAAAATTCTATTACTCATTTCAAACTATTAATTTTTATACTTATCTTGAAAAAATGTATAAATATATCTTAAAAACTACAATATCAAAAATAGTCCTAACAACAATAATATACTGTTAATTCAAAAATCTTATTTTTTGAGTTATAACGTTTTTGCAATAAAGCAACCATTTGGTTTATATAAAACAGCAAAAATAGTATGTAGTTTAAAATATGGCTTGAAGTAGGTTATAAGATTCAATTATCGTTATTGTGTTGTCATTTTGATTAAATATTAACATCGTTTATATATTGTTGTTAGCGCGTCTCGACTGTGTTGTATTTGTATTTCTACAGACATTTTCTAATTTGTTTCCATGTTAAAGTGCCAAAGAGCCAACATCATCGTTGCGTAGCACACAAACAATCAACTAAATTGTGTTTAAAAAATTCATGCAAATTAAAAATTTATTTTAAAGGCATTTCAGTAACTAAGAGTTTTTAATAAAAGTTGGCTCAGGAAGAAATCAAGAATTGATGTCATAATTTCATATTTAAACAACTATTTCGAAAACTGATTTCTATAAGTATTCGGGTAGTAATAAGCAATAACAATTCAATAACAATAATTGAAACTTATTCAATAGAAAATTTATTTACATAAGTATCATTAACAATAATTAGTCAACCAACCTTTTTTTTTTTTAACTTGGACCAAAACTCAGGGGATGACCCCTACATACGCAGTGCATTGTACCAGAACTAGGAAAATAGGTTGTGAGGAGGGGGAAAGAGGGAGTAGTGTTTGTGAACATTTGACTTGAACTTTCCAACGTTAAAACAGACAGGAAACACGTCTGCAGGCAACTTGTTCCACAGACCAAGTGAACGGCTTAAAAACGAATTCTCTCTGTAATGTGTAGTACGATTCCTCGGGCAATCAACCACAAATAGATGAGCTCTTCGGCAACAAGATCCCTAATCTCGTCAGAGCAAAATCCATTGTAGTAACGATAGAACAGAGTAACGCACCCCACACTGCGTCGATGCTCCAGTGAGTCAATAGAGTTGGATACCCTACTGCTACCGATAAGCTTCTTCGCCCTCTCCTGCACACGGTCGAGTAACCCCAAAATAGACTTTGAGGCACCGGCCCAAACATGAGAGTTGTGTTCCATTTTCGGTCGGATGTGGGTGGTATAAATAGTAAGAAGATCGGATGGCGAGAAGTACATCTTACACCGTTTCAAAAATCCTAGGCAATTGAATGATTCTTTAGAGCTATGAAAAATGTGTTTAGTCCAGCGAACATCGCACTGTATCTTCATACCAAGAACATCAAGAGCATCTGATTCCTCAATATTTATACCATCCATGTGTACGGATGAAGCAGCACCTGCAGTCGTTTGTTGGTTTGTGTGTTAATAAGCAACATTGGGTCTTACGAGCGTTAAAGGCGACCCTATTTTTACGACCCCACTCGGAGATAAATAGAAGATCACTATTCAGTGAATCATTCACATTTAGCCTCTCAGCTGCGACCTCTGATAGGCTGGGTCTGTAACTGTCATCCGCGAAAGAGTGGATAGGTTTGGAAGTTTGATAGAGAAGGTCATTCAGGAAAATAAGAAATAGAGTAGGAGAGAGAACGGAGCCTTGCGGTACCCTTGAATTAATCTTGAACTCGTTTGATGAGACCCCATCTATAACAACTTGTATAGTGCGGTCTCTGAGAAAGCTCGATATAAATCGAGAAAAGTCATCACCGACACCAAAAGAAGTAACTTTTACAAGTAGTGCAGCATGCCACACTCTGTCAAACGCTTTGGAGATATCCAGAGCTACAACCTTACTTTCGCCAAAATGATGGATTGACTGGCACCATTTCTCAGAGAGATATGCCAGAAAATTTCCAGTAGAACGACTCTTACGAAATCCAAATTGACGATCACAAAGTAATTTATGCGACTCTAGATACCTTACAAGATGATAATTGACCATACTTTCCATTACTTTGGAAAGCGCAGAGCAAATTGCAATTGGGCGGTAATTTTCAGGGTTATTTGCCTCACCCTTTTTGAGAATTGACGTTACATTAGCAACTTTTCAGCATGATGGGAACTCACCAGCATGGTAAAGTATGCTGAAGAGGCGTGCTAATGGACGCGCAAGCGCTGAAGAACACTGCTTCAAGACCAGTGCTGGAATGCCATCCGGTCCAGGAGTCTTATTTATGTCGAGGTCTGTCAAAACCCTTTTAACTGCTCGAGCCCGGAAGAATATCTTTGGCATAGTTACAGATACTCTTTTGAGCTCGGGGGTGGTTGACTGCTTTCCGGCGAGTAAGAATTGCTTGCAAAAATTTCAGCCAACAGGTTAGCCTTGTCAACCGGGTCGGTGAATACTTGGTCATTCATTAAGAGAGTTGGAATTGATGAACTAGCATTGTTCTTTACTCTTTTAACGAATTACCAAATGGTCTTACTTCCCCGGGGAGCTGTAAGGACCGTGGCACGAAGACGCTGTTCGTGAAGAAACTTTTCACGCCTAAGTACCTTGGCACACGAAGTCCTTGCCTTTTTGCGTGGCAAATCAGTGTCTGGGTTTTTGTTTAAACGCCAATTACTGAATGCTTCCTCTCTGGATCTGACTGCATTTTTGCACGTCTGATTAAACCAGGATTTCACTCTTGGTTTAACCGAAATCAGCTTGGAGGGGATGAATGATTTCATCCCTAGCAATATCATGTTCTCGACCATTTTTGCTGACGCATTTATGTCGTTATCTAGAAAGCAAAGTTTCCAATTAAAATGCTCATAAAATTGGTTGAGCTCAGCCCAACGCGCCTTGAGAAGATCTGGTTAGGCTAGCTTGAACAGACTACTAAATTGAAACCAGTTTTGCACCGACGTATTGTTCGAGAATCAATTACTTATCGATCTAGTTTCGAACGAACCGCAAAATCGGTTGAACGACTTCAATTTGACTAAAACGCATTCCGCTATTTCTGTCAAATCCCCCAGTACTAATTTGGCTAAATACAGTGCCACTCTCTTGCTCATCTTCGTCCTTATAACTTCTAAAGAAATCATTAAATGAAAGATATAATCTCTTCCCCTGCGACCCTTTATGACAATGTTCAGATTGCGAAATTGATTTACATCAGCGATGGACATTTAGTCAAACAATGCAATGCAATGGTAAGCAATGCTTTCTTTTTCTTATGCTCTTTAGTTTAGTCGTTCAACAGACGTTGGCGAATGCACATATCAGCTAAAATCATAGAGCTTTCTTTCCACTTACAGTAGATAACGGCAATTTAAAATTTTTTTATGATAAAAATGCGTCTTTTATGCCAGCAAACATTTAAAATGTGTACAGAAAAATGCATAAATTTAATAACATACTAATGTGAAAAACGATTTTCGGAATTAAAATTCATGTGTAGTAAACAGCATAATAAGTTGGTTCTACATCTTTGAAACATTTATAGTTCTTACGAAACGGTTATAACAACATTAAAGTACGCGATTTAATTGTTCAAACGAAAATGTTTATTCCCTGTCGTACATTCAGTTAACTTTAAATTAACTTAAAGCTAACTATTTCTCAAGCAGTGGTGGTTGACACTTGGATTACCTTTATATGGAATTAACTAACTATTTTAGCATTGCGATGTCCTAGGAAGTAGTCAATTATCCAACTCTGCATTACTTTTAATTAACTTAAAGTTAGTTACCAAACCGTTAACTTAAAGTTAACTTATTGTAGCTAGCTATAAACTCACTACTTTCAATTAGCTTTAAGTTGGTTTTTTTTAAACTGACTATAAGTTATCTACATTTCAGTCAGTAAAGTCATATTAATTATTCCTAATAAAACAGTTTTTAAAAATTTATATTTTAATAGAAAACAAAAATTTATTTATATAAATATTAACAGCCGTATTCATAAAAAATATTGTATGTTTATTAAACACTTATTTGACAAATTTCCTATAGATATTTGTCAAATAACAGTTTAGTAAACATACAACATGTGCATATTCATAAAAAATTAAAATGTATTTGAAATAAATTTTAGTAAAATTTTGTATGGAATTTTTGAATTAAAACACATTTCAAATTCATTTAAATTTTTATGAATACGGCCGACAATATTTTTTATGAATAAGGCCATGAATTAATAACTTAAAAAATTCACTTTAAACACATATTTTGCACATTTGTTGATTTCTAAAGAGATAAAAACCAGTTTTTTGCATATAATACATTTTACAATATATACATTTAAAATATTTTAATTTTGTGATTTTATGTTTTTATTTTTAATGCACTGAACGTAAATATAACGTTTCTTTATTATTTTTAAGGCGTTGCGTAACTCAGTTTCTATATCCTGAGGGCCGAGAGATCGACAGGCATCTGTTTAAAAGATTTGTAAATTCGTACATATTTTTAGACTTGGTGCATACTTATGTTTTCCATGGCCCTTCAACATTGATTTCATTGTATTTATCTGTAGAGAATAAACATCCAACCACACACAATAATATTAAATTAATTTTACTTTTAAAAACACTTTATACCTTTCGAATATCACAAATCGTGTATTTTTTTGATTATTTTACGGAAGCAATATACTTTTAACAAAAACTTTTTAGTCGAAAAGATGACGCTCGGGTTTGTTTACTAATCAAATATCTAAGACGTTAACTAAAATCGACGGCCATTAAAATTGGACGGCGTCAGTGGCCGTTAGTTGATTTAGTCTGAATGAAGCCGATATTTAGCGATATTAATAAAAATAATTTTATTAAAAGAATACAAAAGGTAATAATAAAAGCAAAATACTCTTCATATGTTAATTGCTGTATACATTCATATGTTAATATATACATATATAAAAACGTTACTAAGGGCGATTGTTACAAATGCAAAATTATAAGTAAGTCCAACATAATCGAAAAATTTTATGTATTTATTTTTTAATTATACTATAAGGTGACGCTAACCGATTACCAATTTCTACTCCATAAGTTGTAATACTCGTAATGACCCCAAATTAATTAAATCTTTTTATGGGGTTTGGAGCCGTTTCTGTGCCAATCGACTTGGTTATCTCAATACTTCCAAACGTCATTTAAAAGAAACTCTGCAGTGTTTGTATACACTTTGATTAATGTAAATTTTGCATTGCGTAGTAGTTAGCTTTAAGTTAGTCTATACAAGCTAACTTAAAGTTTGTTTTTTTTTTTGTAGTTAGCTACTCATTTGACGGCAGGGTTATGTTAGTTTTGCTTGTCACTATACTTTAAATTACTCTCAAACTATCTCACTAACACAAGTGCAAAACAGATTTGCCCACCACTGATTTACATTAAAAATGTTTTGCTTTGTACATATGTACATCGGGTTTTAGTTCAAGTTTTTCAAATTATACGAAAAAAATACATATGTATACGAAAATCCCTTTTTATGTAACATACGAAATTTTATGTGTGATTTGTAACGAGGTTTCCAAAATCCTGAAAATCACTTTATTTTTTTATTAAAGGTCTTGCCATCTCAAGAGAAAGCTAAAATATAATTTTTAGTAAATCGTCTAAGTAACAACGCTATCCATTCGGCTTATCAGTTCATTCCTGTAAAACAGTTTTACTAGTTCATTTTTAAAATATTATTTTCACTGTAAGCTTTTAATTGTTTTTTATTTTTTTTTGCCCAAAAATCTATTCCTATTTTAGCAAATTTTAACAGTGAAATTAAGTAAATTATATCACTGCTACTGCTAAACAGAAAGACTTCTAAACGAATCTATTTTATTAATGGAAATAAAACATTAAATCAGATTTTTTATGCTCAAAATTATCTCGTTTGGCAAAACAAATCATTTGTTTAAGTTAAGTCTTCAAGTCTATTTACTATGATTAATTCAGTACGAGAAAAAACGAAAATGAATAATGATAACGCTTGGAATGTCAGCTTTCAGCGTAGAATTAACACTTTAAGGAGCTGAAAAAAAATTACTGGTAATATATTAAATAAATGCTAAAAAATAATATGGGGATTCAATATGTTTATTCATAATAGGTGTATAAAAGACTAGCAGGGGTACAACAGAGAGTAAGAAGTCTTTTCACATGTCACTTAGCATTATTTTCTTGTAGAAATGAGAAAAATTATGTTATATGCTCTTGATTGACTTTACTGTGACTGATACACTCATTTAATGAAAGTAAAAAAACTTACCCAGTGAAATTTTTGTCACATACATCTTCGATCTCAGACCATTGACAATGTAAGCGCGACCCATCCGAAGTCTGTATACAATTCCTACTTACATTTACACAACAATGGCCTAGGCCGTAAGGTGCCTCCAACACTGTATACATTGTAAGCGAAGATTGGATAAGTTCAAAACTATATTACCCAGCAGTCCACAAGTTATTACAATTGCAAAGCATCCGTTTGTAAGCGATTGTATCAACAGAAAAAATCAAAATAAACATGTTAAACACAACAAACAACTAACATCCGATTCATATTAGCCTTTTTCTACTCATTTTGTTAAATTAAATGTACATAAGAAGCAAAGAAGAAACAAATGCTAATAATAGTAAGTGAGCAATGGAGGACTTGGTCTCCTATAAATTTCCGTCATGCAATAATGAAACTAGATGAAAGACACAACCTGTCATGCTGACAGTTTGTACAAACATGAGTACGAAAATACGAGTGAAAAAATTCACCTATGACACCTAAACAAAATCAACACTTTTCATGGATGATATAATATTGTTAGCGTTTGTCACGTGGATTTACTACGATTTTTACCACTGGGTATATGAATGTATTGTGCTTAAAGAGTTTAAAGTTATTTCAATATTGGTTATTTATTAGAATACAAAATCCCGGATGATATAATATTGTTAACGTTTGTCACGTGGATTTACTACGATTTTTACCACTGGGTATATGAATGTATTGTGCTTAAAGAGTTTAAAGTTATTTCAATATCGGTTATTTATTAGAATACAAAATCCCGGATGATATAATATTGTTAACGTTTGTCACGTGGATTTACTACGATTTTTACCACTGGGTATATGAATGTATTGTGCTTAAAGAGTTTAAAGTTATTTCAATATCGGTTATTTATTAGAATACAAAATCCCGGATGATATAATATTGTTAACGTTTGTCACGTGGATTTACTACGATTTTTACCACTGGGTATATGAATGAATTGTGCTTAAAGAGTTTAAAGTTATTTCAATATCGATTATTTATTAGCATACAAAATCCCGCAAATCTTAATTTTGAGAAAAAAAATCTTCAAACCTTATTTTGCTTGTAAATTCTTCAAAATTATGGTAAAATCATAATTCTGGCATTGTTGGTACAACACATCGTTAGCAGTTGTGAAAAAGATTTACATCAGCACCTGCCTTGCGGCCTTATCTGATGATGGACCAATTCCACGAAGTAAATTATTTACGATTCACCAGCGCCCCCGTATGGCTTACCAGACCCACACAGGTAGCAATTCTTGCCATATGATTGCGGTCATATGTGCCACTTCTTGTTGAGGAGTTCGGGCCTTCTAATCCATCCTGTATGCCATTTCCCAGCAATCAATGGAGGACAAGGCTTAATGAGTTGGTAGGCCGAAGCTCACTAATAACATCACCCCTTAAACCAGCTCACCCGTCAACCATCACCACTGGTTCCTTACAATACAGGTATCTGTTGTATAGGCAACAGAATATTGTTAGTCCCCGTAAAAGCCACACACCAAACAATTATCAAGGATACTAACACTCCCTTCCTGCGTTTTAGGTTTCAACCACAGCCAGAATGTTTCAGCCAAGGTAGGCACCTCAACCATGATCAGCACGGGTCGAACCGAAAGCAGAACTACCCGGGGCCATGCAGATCCCCGTTCTGCCAATTTATACCCTTGGTAAGGGTTTCGGAAGCCAACACAACATAAGTCATGTGGCTTCCTAGAGTTGTGTTTGCCGCACCAAACGAGGGACAAATTCCTCTTTTTCCCCCGAAAAACAAAGCGGCCAAGTTAGAAATAGACCAAGGCAAAACTTCTTCCCCGGGGGGATTTCGTTAGTAGTAATAAAAGTCAATGCTGTTGTCTTTTTTCTGAGAGTAAAACATTTATTGAAATCTGCCCCATATAAAAAATTAGCAATAACAATCCGCCTAAAAAGCATTGAAAAACTCTCAAGTAAGCACAAGTAACTGAAATTTAAGAAATTTGCGTGTAACCGTGCATATTTATAATACGCATATAACCATTCAATTTGCCCGGTTAATTTATCATTGCGAAAATACTTTTCAAAAATCTTTTAACAAGAATTGGTGATAAATATGTCTGTACTCGTATGTAACTACACGTAGAAAAAAATATATAGTTTATAAGCCAATATTCTAAGAGCAACATATTATTGTTGAATTATATGGTTGGTAGGGAAAATATTATATTGTTATATTTGAATGCCATTCATTGATATGCCTCAACATAGTTTTGTAAGAAAAATTGTATGAATAACTATACTAAATTCTGGTTCAACATTGTTATCGTTGTAAGCAACCACAGTATTAATAAAAGTTACCATGATAATATCATTCCTAATCATGTTATTATGCCAAAGAATCATATTACTTTCATTTAACAACTATATAAATTTCATAAAGTGCATACAACCACATTTTTGTTATTACTCACAATATTAATTAAAGAGAGGCCGGTTTTGGATAAACAATATTATTTCAATATTAATAAAATTAATTTCAATTAAAAAATTTCTATTAAATAAAAGAATTAAAAATAATCAGCTTAATATAGTTGGGTTCCAATATAATCGGGTTCAATTTGTTCTAGTATTTAGTAGCTGAAATAAAATGAATTCATTATGCATTTCGTCGATAATTACATGCATAAAATTCATATGTGCAACCATATTAATATGGTTGGATGTAACACTGTATGGTTGTTCGCAACAATAGTATGGTTCGTCATTAAACTTATTGTGGTTGAGACAATAGTATGGTTGGGTACAACCATAATATGGTTGGCCGACAATATGGTTACCCTTGCCATAGTATTGTTGATTACGATACACATAGAAATATCAATATCATAATATTCTGGCGTACCTTTCGATTTGGGCAAACGTTCTATATGTATAAATTTATTGAATTTTTGATGAACTTTTTATAATTTTTTAAATTAAATTTTTGGTTTGTACATTTGTACAACGGGTTATAGTTCAGGTTTTTTCTTTCTTAAGGTTTTTTTTTTTTTTTTTTTTCTTAAGAAGGATTTTTTACAATACAAATCTGCTGTGATCAATAATTTTGATTGAAGAAGGCAAGAAAAATAATAATCAAATCTTTAGCTAGGGGACAACCAGCTGTTTCGTAGTCGCTACACTACTCATCAGGACCCACTGGGATTTGGACTCGGGACATGACGTATCATGATCTACTGCTTTAACCACTAAGCTACCTCTTCTATATGTAGTTTTGGCACAATTTTAATTTTAAGGTTTTTTTCTTCTTATGTTGATCAATTAATGTAGATAAATTTTTTATTTTTACTTTAATTCCTTAACACAACTTTTTTTCATAAAATAAAAATAAAACTAAAAGAAAATTATGGTGAAAGGCCAAAGTAAGCGGCCTGCGGCAACGAGCGGCAACCACCTGCTCTATTTGCCGTTTGAGTTTATTTGTTGTAGGCAAATGAACGCGGCTAATTGAAGAAAACTTTGTGCTTCGAAGATTAAACAAAAAAACATTTTGATTTTTTTTAAAGCCAAAATAAATAAATATATTCAATTGTTAAAATTTCAAAACCGAAAATAAATTTCTGTCTTCTATTTTCTTCCTTTACTTTTTGATTTGACAAATTGAAGCGGCAAAACAAAAAGTTAAACTGAATTCAACACTGCCGCTCGGCCGCCTTTAACGGCATTGCCAAATTAAATTAAATTCAATGTGTTCAAATTTATGTACAAATATTTTTATAAAAAATATAATTATTTGTAAATGGGTCACATTGTTGCCGCCCGCTGCCGCATGCCGCTTACATTGGCCTTTCACTATTATGTGTCAACGACTAATATAAAAAATCATTAATGCTGACAATAGTAAGTTGATTTTGTAAACTAATATTTGTTACATGTAAATAACCGTATCATACATATGATCAAACCTGAAATATTAGTATTGGATGTGATAGAAGCTATTGTGGTTTTTAAAAAATTACATACAATACTAACATTGCATGCAACCATATTCGGAAACTTGCAGATGGTAATAATAGATTTGCAGAAATGCACACAAAAACATATTTATGGGGAAACAAACTATTATTAAGTCGATAATCGGATGTTTTTAACAATAATCCTCAATCTTATGGCGTATATACTAATGTTACTGTAACCATATTTCAAACTGTTTTTCTTTGCGTGTATATTTGTATGTAAATATATAACATATCTGTGTTTTTTTCAACATGTCTTTACTTCATCAACCGAACAAACATTTGTAAAGCTTTCTTGTTTATATTTGTTGTGTTAGTGTAGTTTTTCCTGCTTTTTACTCAGCAGCAGTCAAAGCAATTTTATTTTTCATCTATTTGCTTGCTAATGGTAAATAAAATATCTATTCCCCAAATAGAAATTTATTATTTACATGTATGTATGTACTCGTACGTGTACGAGTATACGAATACAAATTGTTATTTTTATACGCAAACTTATTCACATGACATACGTGGATAATATTTCATGCACAAAATTACTTTTGTTGTACTCGTATACAAATGAAGTCCTGTGGAGTTTACTTTGTTATTAAACATGAAAAGTAATTGAGTTTGGAGTGTGCTGTAACAATAGAGCAAGCCAAGACAAAAAAAAATGTAAAATTCAATGTTAAGCAACTGAAAACTGGGCTTCTGATCATCAGACATGAAAACAGAAAAATATATGGAAACGCATAAATAACCCTTTAAAAATATCCCAGCGAAAATTTAATAAGTCCCAGGATAATTCCGATTGATTTCGTAGATACCTTTTGAATAGCCCGTTTGCATTTCTCTGCATTTGCAATTCTCTGCATTTCCCTGCTTAAGTGCAGGTACAGAGATTTGTAGAATATGTAGAATAAGAGCGATGAGAACTTCCCCAATGACAGGTATAGAGATACTTAATGTGTTTTCCTTTCAGACGATCTCAGTTTACAAAAGGGAAAAACAGGTAAGCTTATTGGTCATCTTGCAATCCTAAGGGGTATTAGAGACGTAGTTGCTATGTCTCAAATAAGCGACCTCATAGATCCAACTCACACCTTTACCAGGAAGTTCGGTATCATCTTCCCAACAAGAGAAAAATGTTGCACAAACCCAAGATGGCTGCGGGATGGTTCAAAAAAGTGGTACACGGATGGATCCAAAATACTCCAAAGAGTTGAAGCGAGAATAGTGAAGCTTAAAGCACGCAGGAATATAACGCTCGAATAGCTCAAGGATACTACAAATCAAGAAGGTGTTAAGTGTAAAATGATTTGCAAGCAGTTGTAGAAAAACAAGTTTTGCGTAGCATACCAGTAACACAGATCTCGGTCTTTGTTCAAAGAGCATCTTCCGATTGAAGATCGACTGTATTCAGAGAATCCGTACAAAAATTTTTATTTTCTAGAATTTATTATTTTTTATGTTGAATAGATAAGTTTTGACTTGAGGTCCTGTTTTATGAATTAAAAATCCTTAATTTTATTTTAAAAAATGTAAATCTTTCTTCTCCTATATTTCGACCAACATTGTTGGTCATCCTCAGGGAGTTCTTAAACAATAATAGTACGAGACCAGATGGATATTGAAACTACCTAGGAAGGAAACACATTTTTTCGAAAACTATTTATTTCCAAAAATAGTTTCCTTTTAGCTCAATACACTTAGTAAGACGATATTCCAACTGTTTTATACCATCTAAATAATACGGCAATCAATTCTTCGTTTAAGATGAATCTTTTTCCTGCGAGCCATTTTTTCAAGTTTGGAAAAAGCCACTAGGAGCTAAATCTGGACTATGAGATGATCAACCAATTTTAAGTATATTTGACATACTTTTAGCATATTCTCTAATGCAGAGCATTTTTCTTCTTCTTTAAATGTGGTCGTTTTTTCCTGATGGCATCCATCAATTGATCCAATAATGCGTTATAATATGGATAATTTTTCAAGATCATCGATGAACAATATTCCACGCGCATCCCAAAATCCAGTGCCCATAATCTTGCCAGCCGTTTTCACTGTCTTCGCCTTCTTCGGAGCACTTCCACCAGCTTCCACCCATCGTTTCGATTGATTTTTCGTTTCAGGTCTGTTGTGATGGACCCAGGTTTCATCAACAGTTATTAATCGACGGCAAAAATTAACAGGACTACGCTTTATCATGTCCAAACACCACTGTGAAGAGGTCTGCGAACTCGTTTTTTGTTCGACACTGAACAAACGCGGCACCCATCTTCCCGCTAACTTTTTCATATACAAATGCTCATGCAAAATGTTGAACACATGTTCATATGATATGTTTACCATTTTAACAATCTCACGTAACTTGACTCGGCGATCATTCATAACGATATCGAGGATTTTCTTGATATTTTCTACAGTAACCACCTCTTTTGGTCTTCCTGTTGGTGGTATTTTTGCGGTGCTTGTTCGGCCGCATCTAAATTCAGTAATCTAATATTTTATCATATAATCTGACGGTGCACACTCACCGTAATGTTTACCAGGCTTTTATTTTTTGTATTTTTTGTTGTTTTTCTTTTCAAACCATTTCCATTTTTCAAGAAACACAAAAGTTTCTTACTTCAAACGAATACAACAAATAAACTAATCGATTAATTTGCGTGAAATTTTAACAGCTAACGTTTCACAGATTCAGCTGACGTTTGACATTTCAAAACAAATTTTTTTTTTTTTTGTGTTTGTGCTATATGGCTGCGCAAGGTAGCTTCAATATCAATCCGTTCTTATGTATATTATATTTTTATTGTTAAGAATTTTTGCATATCGCACCCACTGTTGATATGCTTGTTATAAATGTACGACACATTCATACAAACAAGATAAAACTAAAAACATAATACACAAACAAATATATATGATTTAAAGTACGTACAATTCCAAGTATATCAACTATAAATGATTTTGTTGTTTTTCTTGTATTCTTAGTATTCGTTTTATTATTGTTGATTGTTGTGACTTGCTTATTGTTCGCAAGCATGTGTGTGAATGTGTATATGTGAAATTCATTTATATAGGGTGCTTTTTTAAGCTAGATAGAACTTTAAATTGTAAAAAGTAACACAAAAAATTAAATTTTGATGAAACATTTTTTTTATTTGTTTCAGTATACTCTGACAAATCATCATGAATAGACTCACGCTTGAACAACGCTACGAAATTATCCAAATTTACTTTGAAAATCAGTCCCGTTGTTTTATCGCAAAATTGTGTTCAGCGATGAGGCGCATTTTTGGCTTAACGGGTTTGTTAATAAGCAAAATTGCCGCATATGGAGTGAGACCAATCCACAAGAGACCCTACAGACTCCATTACATCCAGAAAAATGCACTGTTTGGTGCGGTTTTCATGCTGGTGGCATCATCGGACCTTATTTCTTCAAAAATGAGGCCGGAGCTCGCGTTACGGTCAATGGAGATCGTTACCGCACCATGATCAATGATTTTTTGTTTTAAAATATGGATGACATTGATCCGGAGGAGATGTGGTTTCAACAGGATGGCGCTACGTGCCATACGGCGAACGCAACCATCGACTTACTGAAATCAAAATTTGGCGATAAGTTGATTTCGAGAAATGGACCTGTCAATTGGCCTCCAAGGTCGTGCGATTTGACACCTCTCGATTATTTCCTGTGGGGCTACGTGAAGTCACTGGTTTATGCTGATAAACCAGCAACAATTGACGCCTTGGAGGCCAGCATTGTTCGTGTTGTTCGTGACATACGGCCAGCAGTGCTCGAAAAAGTGGCCCAAAATTGGACGTCCAGAATGCGCTTCGTCAAGAACAGCCGCGGTGCCCATATGCCCGAAATCATTTTCAAATGTTAATGTCACGTATTGATCTTTCGAATAAAAAAAAATTTTGATTACAATTTAATTTTTTGTGTTATTTTTTACAATTTCAAGTTCTATCGGGCTTAAAAAAAACACCCTTTACATTTGATTCTAGCATTATGAACGACTAGAAAATTCATGTCAATTGTAGACACTGTCAAAGACGTATAAATAGCAGGCAGGTCGACGGCAATGAGTCAGTTTATTTTTAAGCTTTGTGCAAGACAGCCATAAATCAAAATAAGCAAGTCAAGTATTTTCGTACACAGTGGTATCAAGTGTAAATAAAGTTGTGAATTATTTATTAACGGTATAACGAACAAGTCTGGGACTCATAATTTCATTAAAATTGAAAATTCCGCAATAGCGATTTTAGAGGGAAAAACGTAACAATATATTTTTTTTTTTTTTTTTTTATATTGGACCAGTACTCAGGGGATGACCCCTACATATGCAGTGCATTGTACCAGAACTAGGAAAATAGGTTATGAGGAGGGGGAAAGCGGGAGTAGTGTTTGTGAACATTTGACTTGAATTATCCAACGTTATAACAGACAGGAAACACTTCTGCAGGCAACTTGTTCCACAGACGAACCGTGCGGCTAAAAAACGAATTCTCTCTGTAATGCGTAGTACGATTCCCCGGGCAATTAACCACAAATGGATGAGCTCTAGACGATGAACGCGTGCTACGTAAAAATGTGCGAGTTTCGGGAACAAGATCCCTAATCTCGTCAGAGCAAAATCCATTGTAGTAACGATAGAACAGAGTAACGCACCCCACACTGCGTCGATGCTCAAGTGAATCAATAGAGTTGGATACCCTACTGTCACTGATGAGCTTCTTCGCCCTCTCCTGCACACGGTCGAGTAACCCCAAAATAGACTTTGAGGCACCGGCCCAAACATGAGAGTTGTATTCCATTTTCGGTCGGATGTATTTTATATTTGCATGAGTATTTTTGACAGATAAATTACACTTGGCGCGCTTATTTAGGTTGCTTTGTAACATCCCTGCCAAACTGGTGGTTTTGAAACCACTAAGTGTGTAAGCATTTAGTTGTTCCTTCTTTAACACTGGTTTTAGCAAAAATTACTATAAATCTTTTAGTACTTAAATCTAAAAAATAAAATTGCAAGTATAACAAAAATCTTTTGCATTTTATTTGCAACATCTTTTTTAATCCTGCTGCTGCGAAAAAATTCCCTCGACGGTTTACATTAAAACAAAGAAATGCATAAAATATAAAATATATAAAAGGAGAATAGCAAAAATATAGAAAAAAAATATATATACATATATATTCAAAATAAAAATGTACAACTGAAACGTGGTCGCTTAAAATATTTATGTCAAATGTTGTTGTTTTTAGTGCTCTTGTTTTTTGTTACAAAAGTAGTTATTGTTGTTGACATACATACTAAATTTTTTTATAAAGTCTACTTATTTTTTACTATGAAGCACTAAACAATATGGTAAAACGTTGAAACCCAACCCGGCTGTTCAGCTGGAAATATATAAAATACTAGTAACGTTTTTAAAACAAATTTTGTCTGGCAACTGGGCTGGCACAGATACGAAGAAACTAGAGCATTGACACTACTGAAGGCCTAACAGGATGTGGAGAGTCAACATATTTTTCAATATTTATCAAAAGTAATGAAATCATAAAAGCGAAAACCCACATTTAATTCGAAATGTTAACCACAAGGAATGTCCAAGTAACCTTGTGTAGAACACAGCAATGATACAAATAAACCATTCAGAACCTGAGGGCTTACCACATGCATGCACATATACATTTTAGTGTGTGTGCATGTGTATGTGTTTTATTGTCAAGCAACTTTTTCGTGCGTTTTGCTTTTTTTTTTTTTTTTTTTTTTTTTGTGTAATCTTGTACTTGTTGTTGCAAAACACAATAGTGCAGAAATAAACAAACCAAAAATAAAATACACAGCACGTTGTACTTTCTCTCTCTCTCCTTGCAAATTGATGGATGGAATGAGATGGATGGGAAAAAGTAATCTATTGAAAATTCCCTGCAAATGGAGGGCTGCCGTCGAACAGCAACATGTTATTGTTTTCGTATGAATATAACTCGCACTTCACATCATTATGTTTACGCACTCGTGTTCATTTTTCAGCCTTTTGTTTAACATTTTTTCATAATTTTTTTTTATTTTTTTCTTAAATATGCCACAAAAAATACTTTTAATTGTGTGTGAAAATGGGGTTCGCTTAAAAAAAAAAGTGTACTTTTTGTTTGTTTTTCTTTCGAAACAATGATATAACTTTATCTTGAAAGAAAGACTTTAAAGGCAACAAAATTTTTATAAAGTAATATATTGTTAGATACACACATATATAGTCTGTCAATAATGAGTTTAGACTGAAATTAAACGCGGTTTAGTTAAATTTTTTACTAATATATATATATATATATATATGTATATATATATATATATATATATATATATATATATATATATATATATATATATATATATATATATATATATATATATATATATATATATATATATATATATATATATATATATATATATATATATATATATATATATATATATATATATATATATATATATATATATATATATATATATATATATATATATATATATATATATATATATATATATATATATATATAAAGGTGATAAAGGCTGCTACAAACGCATACGTTGAGCAAATAGAATTTACTATCACTTACAATGAAGGAGCTTTGTCGATTTCTTGACGTACTTAACCCGTAATGTGCCAAGGGAAGGAACAATAAATCAAGAATGGTCGCAGTATAAGTGGCCGAAGAGGTTCACATCCCATCCAAATAAAATATATAAATAAACAACGCTGGATTAAATGTATGGAGATTTTTTTTTTAATAAAGAATAATATTCTTAATGTTCTAATGGCGAAATAATATAATATAATATAATATAATATAATATAATATAATATAATATAATATAATATAATATAATATAATATAATATAATATAATATAATATAATATAATATAATATAATATAATATAATATAATATAATATAATATAATATAATATAATATAATATAATATAATATAATATAATATAATATAATATAATATAATATAATATAATATAATATAATATAATATAATATAATATAATATAATATAATATAATATAATATAATATAATATAATATAATATAATATAATATAATATAATATAATATAATATAATATAATATAATATAATATAATATAATATAATATAATATAATATAATATAATATAATATAATATAATATAATATAATATAATATAATATAATATAATATAATATAATATAATATAATATAATATAATATAATATAATATAATATAATATAATATAATATAATATAATATAATATAATATAATATAATATAATATAATATAATATAATATAATATAATATAATATAATATAATATAATATAATATAATATAATATAATATAATATAATATAATATAATATAAAATAAAATAAAATAATAACATAAAATCAAATAAAAAAGTGTTTCGAAAAAAAATTCTTAAGTCCAATGGCCAGTGAGTGCTAACTCAGTTCTCGTATTAGCTAGTTAAAATAAACTAAATAAATTAAAATAAAAAACAGTTTATTTGTCCGTTTAAATTTCAAACTGTCTTACACAAATTTAAGTTGTATCAGCCCGTCCCCTCTCATGCTTTTAAATTCGCATTAAAGATAAAATATTACTTTTTTTGAAAACACACTATACAATTTTCTAGCGAACATAACACACGATACAATTTCTTGGTGAACGTGTTGCCCTTAAGCGCCTTTAACAACAAAACATCAAAAAACAATCATATGTAAATAAGTATAAACAAAAAATTTAAAATGAAAAAAATATATGTATGTATGTAGGGCTCTTAAGTTTTTTCCATAGTTGCCGCTTAAATTTTAAGCAAAAGGTCACTCACAGTTCGTTCATTTTATATAGCTTTTCCAAAAATTTAAGAAAAAAATTATTTCAGTGGAAATATTTTGTATGCTTTACGTTTAAATGTGTTTATGTTTTAAAGACGTGATATTACTTACTTGAGTCGCTAACCCCAACAAAATTACTGCTGTCGATGCTGCTGCTGTTGCTGCTGCTACTGCTGCTTGAGTTAAAGAAATAAAATACCTTATTCATGCTCTTTCTCCCAAAATGTTACAATAAAAAGTTCATAATACTCCTACGCTCTAATGAATACGAATGTGAAACTCGTAAAAACACTCACCCGCAAAATAAAACGGTAAGAGCTACAACAACAACAACAACAGGGAAATCGTTGTTTGTTGTGTTCTTTTTCACAGTTTTACTTTAAACACACATTTAGCAAAATTTATGAAAACATATAATAACGTGTGGTATACGCAGGCAGGGATTAGGAAAAGGATGAAGAAAAGAAATCATGTAAATCGAATAAAACTAAAGGTGCACAATATACAGTGGGCGTTAGAGTAATGCGATTTTAAAATTCTAATTTGACAAAAAGCATCATTCAGCATTTGTTAAGCTGACATCAGCCTATTTCGCCGTCAAATGTCGACTGATATTAAACATTCATGGAGCATGTGACAATCAGAACTTCAAGGATGGCATGATTGTTTTTATTAAACAAGACAAATTGTGCGCACACACATACACACACACACACGCGCGAGTGTTGTTATGCAAAAAATAAAGGTAGTGATAAAAATACCAATATTGTCATTTATTTATCAAGAATGCTCTTAGGATATTGTTACCTCAACCATATATATATTTTGTTGGTATATTGAGGCACATCTTAGAGATTGAAGGAGATGGGCCTTTCAACCAATACTTAGTTTTTGATAAATTATATTATAGAATATTAATAAAAATCACTTAACTTTTATTGAACTAAAAAAGTGCCCAACATTTTTAACCATATTTTTTCAATTGGTTGTTTTCCGGTAACTAAGACTAACACAAGATATTTTACTGACTTTTTTCCGAAAAAAAAACTGCCTAAGTAACCTAAACCCTATCCACTCTTTCGCAGATGACAGCGTTTTCTTCTAGTTATAGGCCTAGCATGTCAGACATCTCTGCCAAGAGGCTAAATATGAATGATTCACTGAATAGTGATCTTCTTTTAATCTCTGAGTGGAGTCGTAAAAACCGAGTCGCCTTTAACGCTCGTAAAACCCAGTGTTGTTTATTAACACGCAAACAAACGACTCCAAGTGCTGTTTCATCTGTACTAATGGACGGTATAAATATTGAGGAATCGGATGCCCTTGATGTTCTTGGAATAAAAATACAGTGTGATATTCACTGGCATTCAAGTGCCTTGGTTTTTTGAAACGGTATAAGATGTACCTCACTCCATCCAATTATATCCGACCGAAAATGGAATACAACTCTCATATTTGGGCCGGTGCCTCAAAGTTTATTTTGGGGTTACTCGACCGTGTGCAGGAGAGGGCGAAGAAGCTCATCGGTGACAGTAGGGTATCAAACTCTATTGACTCACTGGAGCATCGACGCAGTGTGAGGTGCGTTACTCTGTTCTATCGTTACTACAAGGGATTTTGCTCTGACGAGATTAGGGATCTTGTTCCCGAAACGCGTACATTTTTACGTAGCACTCGTTCATCGTCCAGAGCTCAACAATTTGTTGTCGGTTGCCCGGGGAATCGTACTACGCACTACAGAGAGAATTCGTTTTTCAGCCGTACTCTTCGCGTGTGGAATAAGTTGCCAGCAAACGTGTTTCCTGTCTACTATAATGTTAGAAAGTTCAAGTCAAATGTTCACAAACAGTACTTCCTCTTTCCCCCCGCCTCACAACCTGTTTTCCTAGTTCTGGTACAATGCACTACATATGTAGGGGTCATCCCCTGATTACTGGTACCAGATAAAAAAAACAGCTGATTTCGGTCGACAGCAACTGCTTGCAAATCATTTTATACTCGAGGGTAATACAAATCAAAAATGTGTTATTTTTGAATTGTATTACCCTCGAGCTACTAGAGCGATATTCACTATACAAACAATTGAAACTTTTGCTTGACTCAAACATTGTAGGTTCCTGCTGCAAGTGAACGGAATGGCACAACAACTGTTTTATTGTGTATGCAAGAATTACAGCAATTACGGAAGTTAACACATTAAACTTTTCCATTGGTTTTGTAGTTTTTGTTATTTTGGTTAGAGAACATAAAACAGAAGTTGAAGAAAATATCAAACTGGAAAAAAGATTAGAAACCACAAAAATGTGTGAAAAATGTGCAAAAAGAAAAAAACTGAAAAAGAAAGCAGCAAAAGACACCTACATTAAAGCAACTCAGAACACAACAACAATGCCATTAGTAAAAGAAGAGGAAAAAAAACTAATTTTTATGAAATTAGGAAAAGAAAATTGATGAGGTGAAAGTTTAGTTAATTATTTTTTTTTCTCCCCATTTATAGAACAATAACTTCCACGCCATTTCATTTAGTTAATCGTCTGAAGGAAGATATTTTTTCTATTCTACAATTACATTTGTGGGGTATATTGCTGTTTAAATACTTCAATAAGATATTTGCACAGATGTGTAGTTGGTTTGCGTCAACACCTATCTGGTGGCCTTATCTGGTGGGGAACAAATTCCATGCAGTGAACTTGCCAATGGCTCACCTTGCAAGTCACATGTGACTGATAACTTTTTTATATGCAAATGTTCATGCAAAATGCTAAACTCATGCTCATATGAAATGCTAAATATATTTCAACAATAATTAATAACTTAACTCGGCGATAATTCATAGCAATAGCGAGGGTTTTCTTCATATTTTCTTCAGTAACCACCTCTTCTGGCCTTCCTGTTAATGTTAAAGTCCACAAACATATGGCAAGAATTGCTACCTGTGTGAACCTGGTCAGACACATGGGGGCGCTGGTGAATCGAGAATAATTCACTCGTGGAATTGGACCACCATCAGATTAGGCCATAAAGGCAGGTAAATGAAGTAAATCTTTTTCACAGTTGTCTGTATTAGAAATGTCCATCCTGTACAGGTGCCTAAGGCAGGTTTAGTGATCTGTAAATACACTTGTCAGTGTTCTGAGGCTTTTCCTATTTAGTTTTAGCACACATTTAGTTTGCTTTGCATCAAAATTTAAACATTTATTGAAATTTTCAAGACCAATTGTCTCGTTGGACTGCTGTTCCACGAAGGACTTCGTCCATTTCTTCATCTCCGCATTAAGGAGTCACTTGTTGAAGCTTAATGTTGCAGCGGAAGTTTTAGCTTGCTTGGCAAAATAAGTTTTCCGCTAATTTGAGGTTTATAATTCTTTTTACTTTTAATTTATATTCAAAATGTGGTAGAAAACAATGAATTAAATTGTTTAATAATTAACAAAAATAAACTTGACTTAAAAAACAAAAAAATTCGCGGCTAGAGAAAAGCGCAATTAATTAAATAAATAATAGTTTATGCCAGTATTCAATTTCACTTCTCAAAGCTTAATTAAAAAGGATTAAAGCTTTAAAAAATCGCTAACAAAACAAGACTATCAGTAAAACAGCAGTTACCCAGTCCTTGTTTGCTTTGAGAGAAATCTACAGAAAGATTTTTTTTTTTTTGCCAGACCTGAATAATTCTTCTCTTTTAATAACTGGTCATCTATTCATTGTCGCGCACTTTCAAACGAATACGCAAACGAATACTACACATAAAACAGTGTTTGTGCTAACAAAAGCGTTTTTCAGCTCCACTGATGAATAGCCTGTTCACAGCAAGTAACAAACTTTTATGAATGCAAATGTATTAGAGCAACTCATCTTCTTTGGAAGCAAAATAAATTTTTAATGTTAAATAGTCGAACTTTTATTTTAATATTTCTAATATTATATGATGATGGGTTGGTATCATTCGTCTAGCTCGAGTTCAATCCTGGCTAAAGCCAAGAAATATTTTTATTTATAATTATAACAATAATTGCCGCGATCAATGACTCTAATCTCGATCTAACTGCGATCAAAAAACTAAAGCTGGGGGACAACTACCTGTTTCACAGTCGCTACTCTGTTCATCACCACTTACTAGGATTCGAACTCAGTACCATGTAAAATTGTAATATTCTAGAGTAAGTAAATTCAGTAAATTCGTTTCAAAAAGCGTAAAATAAAATATTATATATTAGAATGTTCAAAATATCAATCACGCAGAATTTCCAATAGGATAATTCACAATAGCGTATTTTTGTTAAGACAAAAATATGTTTAGCGATAACAGCAATAAATTGACATAACATAAATTCGTTTAGATGATTTTTATATTATTCTTATTTTATTTTTTTATTTTGTTTTTTTATATTTATATTTAGTATTAAGATTTAAATACTTATTGCTAGTTCATTTTCATTATTCTATAAATAAAAAACTCTTAAAAAAAGATGATTTTCGATGATAAATAATCAAAAAATTATAAACAGCTTGTTTTCTACGTTTCATAACTGTTTCATATGTCGACATTTCATAGGAAGTATCCTAATCATCAGTAGACTTGGAGATCTTTGAAAGAAACTTTATTGAAATATGAATTTGCTTTAGCCATAGTAATGGGTGATTTTATAAGAACTATCGGAAATTTAAAAAAAAACACATAAAATTCAGAAAAATGCATGAAATATTTATTTGGATTGATAGTTGGGTCGATATAATTTAATGTTTGAAGATTATTTTTTACAAATGTTGGCCGCGGCTGCGCCTCAAATGGTCCATCCGCTTAGTCCAATTTTGGCATACTCTTTCCAACATTTCGGCCGGTATCTCACGAATAATGTTGGCAATGTTGGCTTCCAGTGCGTCAATCGAAGCGGGCTTGTCGCTATAGACATTAGCCTTAACATAGCCCCACAAAAAATAGTCTAGAGGCGTTAAATCGCACGATCTGGGCGGTCCCAAGCGTGAAATAAACTGTTCACCGAACTCGCCTCTCAATTGGTCCATTGTTTCGCGTGCTGTGTGGCATGTGGCACCGTCTTGTTGAAACCACATATTGCAAATTTAAATAGAATAGCTTTAATAACACCTGTCAAACACACAAAAACAAGGTTTTTCTTTTGCACACGTCTCTACTTTTCTTTACGCCTTTAATTTTTCTCAATATTAAAAGCTAATAAAGTGAATAAACTCAATTGTTAGATGACTTTCAGTAAAAAAATCTTAAATTTTATGCCGAAAATCATAGCCACTTTGCTTATTATTTCCTTCCTGGCAACACTGCTAGGGGTGACTGTTATGAACTTTGCTATGAAAACTCATGACATTTAGGTTGTATATGAAATGATGGCATCAGAAGATAAGTCCGGCCAATCAGTTTAAAGCAGGAATAGCAAGAACATAGTGAAAGAATTTACGCACAATAAAAACCAAAAAAGGAAATTTAATAAAATTATTAAAGCGTTTATCGAATTCTTTACAGATGACGACCAGAAATAATCTTGTCATTTCTCGTTTTATGTGATTTTATTGTAGCTGTCGCTTACAGCTTTGCGCAAAACTGTCATGGACATACATAAATGATAATGATGATGACAACGAAAGCCATTAAGTATTTATTTAGGAAATGTTTTAGACGTTACAAATATTCTTTGGCAGAGCTGTGCAAAGAAAAATCCAAATTATTTCGCTGCTATCAGCGATAAAAATTATTTTTCCTGGAAAAAAAAACTGAAATAAAAGAAGATACAAATTGATACATTAGCATTAAAAAGCAAATCTTTTTATAAAGAGATCTTAGCGGTTATGACTTGTGACCATAGAAGTACATACATATGTATATATGTTATAAAAATACCCAGCTAACATTTTTTATCGTGATAGAGTCTATTAGAAATCTTGTAGAGTCTTTTTAAACGTAGAAAAGCTCTCACAGCAGAAACTGTAACAGCAGCTGATGTTTTTTCAAGATCATTACACAATATGCTGAAAAACACTTATAAATGGTGATTTTATAGAGGTATAAAATTGTAAGTTGTCAACACTTGTTTGACAGGCGGCCATTTTGTCAGCTGTTAAGTGATTTATATTTTGTTTGGTTGGACATTTCAATCTGTACAGAGTAACAAGTCAAATTGGCCTCAAGCAAGTTTATCTATTGTTGACACCAATTTTCTTAAGCAATATTTGTTTAGCTAGAATAGCTCACTTTTGTTTGAATGGATTTATCATTAACACAACCACCATATATTTTTTTTAAACAAATACAAAAAGTACGAAGCTTTTTGTATGTCTCTGCAGTAATACCCAGATTCGAACCCGCAATCTCCATTAAACTACTCTACAAATTATTCACTGAGGAATGATAACACATAAGTACTTAGATTTCTTGCTGCTGATTTCTCGGCCCTTTATATTTTAATTATTGTTTGTTTGTTGAGCTAGAGGTCACTTTATTTATTTATTTTATAAGAACTATCGGAAATTAAAAAAAAAACACATCAAATTCGGAAAAATGCATGAAATATTTATTTGGATCGATAGTTGGGTCGATATAATTTAATGTTTGAAGATTATTTCATGCAAATGTTGGCCGCGGCTGCGCCTCAAATGGTCCATCCGCTTAGTCCAATTTTGGCATACTCTTTCCAACATTTCGGCCGGTATCTCACGAATAATGTTGGCAATGTTGGCTTCCAGTGCGTCAATCGAAGTGGGCTTGTCGCTATAGACATTAGCCTTAACATAGCCCCACAAAAAATAGTCTAGAAGCGTTAAATCGCACGATCTGGGCGGCCAATTGACTGGTCCCAAGCGCGAAATAAACTGTTCACCGAACTCGCCTCTCAATTGGTCCATTCTTTCGCGTGCTGTGTGGCATGTGGCACCGTCTTGTTGAAACCACATGTCATGTAAGTCAAGCTCTTCCATTTGGGGCAAAAAAAAGTTTGTTATCATCGCACGGTAGCGCTCACCATTCACAGTAACGTTGTGATTCGCTTCATCTTTGAAGAAATATGGCCCAATGATGCCGCGAGCCCATAATCCGCACCAAACGGTTGTTTTTTGTGGATGCATTGGTAGCTCTTGCAATGCTTCTGGCTGCTCTTCACTCCAAATACGGCAGTTTTGCTTGTTCACGTATCCATTCAACCAGAAATGAGCCTCGTCGCTGAACACAATTCTTCGATTAAAAAGTGGATCTTCATCTAACTTTTCAAGAGCCCATTTACCAAAAATTTGGCGTTGTGGTAGGTCGTTTGGCTTCAATTCTTGCACCAGCTGTATCTTATAAGGCTTCACACCCAAATCCTTCCGCAAAATTTTCCACGTACACTGAAAAATATTTGCTTCATATTTCCAATGAACCCCATTCATTAGATAATTTTCATTAACCGAATGAAAAATTACGTTCCATGAATGAAGATTCATAGCATTAATGAAAATATTCATTAAAATTGATTCATTAGTTTTCATAATTTCATTAGAAAATTTCATTGGATTTGTTATAAAAATTTTTTGAAGGCTGGGTGCAAAATTTTAGAGATTTATTAAAAGTGAGAAAATAAATATATTATAACTAATACTAACTAAATGACAAAGTAAATTATTTTATACATTATTTACTGTGTAAAAAATTATTTTAATAAAAATTTCAATAGTTTTTTAGTTCTTATGAAAATGTTCATTATATTAACTAAACTTTTCATTAGAGTTCATAAACTACCCTCATTTTAAATACCTACATACATAGTTGAAATCAAAAGCAAAGAGATGGGCTCTTCTCTGGTTTTTTGCTTAAAGGAATATTTATTCTGTTACAAATGCAACAACAAAGTCACACCTAATTTTTTCCTTAGCCTTCGTTGTGAACAATTATGTATTTATATATACTATAGATTCTATAGCCAAAGCAAACGTTTTGTTTTTGCACGCAACGGGACTTTTTTTTTTGTTCTTCAAAAAGCAAAACATCACAAGTTTCCAAAAGCAGAAGCAAACGTTTACAAAAATAAATGAGTTTGCTGAAGTTCATTGTTTGAAATTATTTTGAAGTCAATAGACAAAGTTTATGAAGTGTATGAAAAATAAAATATACTTAATTATCCAAAATGTCTACATATGTAACATTACATATTATTTTTTCAGTTATTTTGTGTTGAATTAAAATGTTTTGATTTCCTTTTTAATGTATTAATATTATTAATTTTATTTTGCATTATAATTAAAACAATAAAAAATTATTTTGTGCTTAATATAAAAAAAATTGTTTAGTTTCTTTTCAGTAGCACAATTCTAATGAAAAAAGGTCATTAGAATAATGAAACTCCTCCTTAAACTAATGATTTTATTTCATTAGAATGAAGAAAATTTTTCATCAAATTGGTGAAAATATTTAAATTGGTAGTGAAAATATTTCATAAAAATAATGTAACACATTCATTAGCCTAATGAACAAATAACGTTTGAATGCTGAAGAAGATTCATTAAAGGAATGAAAGTTTTACTTAATGTTAATGTACCAAATTCATAAAACTAATGAAATTGAGTCGTTAACCTAATGAATTTTTTCATTGTTTTAATGAAAAGTATTCATAAATATTATGATTTATGCTTCATTAACTTAATGAAGTTTTCATTAATCCAACGAATGTATTCATTAAATAATTTTTAATGAAAGAAGATTCATTAGTCCAATGAAGGCCATCATTGGCCGAAAAACAATGAAAATTTTCATTAGATTAATGTCAAAATTCATTATATTAATGAAGGAATTCTTTTCAGTGTAGTGGAGTAACAGGGGAATCGATAATTCACGGTCATCACCAACACTGGCCGATACGGCTGCGATATTTTCTTCAGTTCGCACTCTACGTAAGCGTGTTGGTGGTTTAATGTCCAACAATGTAAATTTGGTGCGAATAGAAGCCTCAGTAGGTCGATTAAACTGACCATAAAATGGAAGAAGCGCGCGATGAACTTTCTTAACAGAGCACGCATTTTGGTAATAAAATTCAATAATTTGCAAGCGTTGTTCGTTTGTAAGACGATTCATGATTAAATTATAGACCAAACTGAAGATGTTTGACAGTGATACAAGATACAAAACGTGCGTGAGCTGTCAAAACTAGTGTTGCCAAAAAGATAATAGCAAAAAAATCACTCGTTATAATCAAATATATAACGATAAGTGACACATATAATTTAACTACAATGTGTGAACAATAATTTAACTACAATGTTACATCCAGAAAATCATACTGTTTGGTGTGCTTTAATGGCTGGTGGAATTAGTGGTCCGTACTTCTTTTAAAACTGAGCTAATCAGAACGTAACAGTCACTGGTGACCACTACATTCCGATGATTACTAATTTTTTGTTCATCCATTGAACAATGATGCTGTGCACAAGCTGTGGTTTTAACAACGCGGTGCGATATGTCACACAGCTTGCGCCACAAATGATCCGCGAATTTACCTCCAAAATCGTGCGACTTAACACCGCTAGACTATTCTCTGTGATGATATGTGAAATCACTAGTCTACACAGATAAGCCCAGCACGATTAACCACTTTGAGGACAACATTCGCCACTTTATTGACTTCATCAAAATTGGATCACCAGATTAGACTACGTTCGAGTCGGTCGAGGCAGAATAAGGAAATTGATATACATCCGCACCTGTTTTGTTGGCCTTATCTGATGATTGGCCAACTCCACGTAGTCAATTATTCATGATTCAGCGGTGTCTCCGTATAGCGTGCAAGGCTCACGCAGCCCGCAATTCTTCCATAAGTTTGTAGCCATATAAACAAACTGCATGCTGAAGAGCCCGGGCCTTCAAATCCTTTTTGTATGCAATTTCCCAACAGTTAATGGAAGACAACACACAAAAAATTATAGTAAAAATAAAATTAACAAAACATTTGCCTGAAAATATAATTGGTATGTACATTAATATTAAAAATATAGCCTCGGATATCGTATTTTGTTGTTGTTTAAAAAAATGGTTGTTTTCGATTAACAATTATTTTTACTAAAGTTTTGTTTGAATCCACGAATTTCTTTACAGGTCCACCTTCAAACAATTTATTAATTGATTCAACGAATTTCGTTATTGATTACGAAAAAAAATCTTTTCTGTGAAGGGTTAGGTAGGCCGAAGTGCATTAGGAGTAACAATCACTACTGGTTTAGTACACTACAGGAATCTGTTGCCAGACAGTAGCACTTTGAGTGGTTGTTAGGCCCTGAAAACTGGTATTGCACCATAGTACCTACCATTCCTGCGATTTTAGGTTTAAAACACAGCCAGAACGTTTCAGGAAAGGTAGACACCACAACCATGATCAGCGTCTATGGTCTTCAAGCTGAACATCCTTGTTCCCTTCCCTTGAACTTTGGTGAGGGTCTCGGAAGTCCAACACAATATGCGATATACAGCTTTCTAGACTTTCGTTTGCTACAACAAACGAAAAACTCCTACCCCTGTATGCCCAAAAAAGCAAAGTAAGCACCCTGGTTTGGTGTACATCAAGACAAAATCTGCTTTTACCTGGTTGTCATATGTCAGATGTCATGTATACCCTATAATGCCAGAGGATTATCTCTCGACTAGATCATGGTATTTCTGAATATCAAAAAAGCCTTCAACAGAGTATGGCTGATGGCCATATATAAAATGATGCTTCTAAATTTTTCAAAATATGTTATTAACTTAGTCCAAAGCTTTCTATCCAACAGAAGTTACAAACTATATATTGGTAGAACGTCGTCATCGAAAGCTGCAATTACAGCTGGGTGCTCTCAAGGCTTTCAGCTTGCCTTTTACCGGTCTTATACAATATTTTTGGAATCTGTATCTGAACTACTAACAGCCAACCGCTTTAGCGCGGAAATAAGGAAGTTAGCGTATTTCTTCCGGGAAAGGAGGGAGCTAATTTTGGCGATTATTGAAGCCGATTTTGGAAATTCCCAAAAAAACACGGAACTGGTTTTGGAACGTGTATTACTCGATGATTAATTTAAAAAAACTTCTACCAATAAAAAATTATAAATAGCTTGTTTTCTATGTTTCCCAGCTATCTATATGTCGACATTTCATAGGAACTACATTAATCATCAGTAGACTTTGGAAATTTTTGAAAGATATTCCCAAACATTCAACTTTATATCCCAACAATCCAAATAAATTGCTGAGAATTTAAAAAGAAAAATGCTCTAATAATATCCGTCAAAACCCAAAAAACAAGCTTTTCTATTTATGAACGTCTTCAACATTTCTTTACACCTTTCAAACAAATGAACAACCTTTGGTTGAAAATTGTAAAGAAATGTTAGAGACGTTTATAAATAGAAAAGCTTGTTTTTTTTGTGTTTTGACGGATATTATTAGAGCATTTTTCTTTTTAAATTCTCAGCAATTTATTTGGATTGTTGGGATATAAAGCTGAATGTTTGAGAATATCTTTCAAAAATTTCCAAAGTCTATTGATGATTAGGCTAGTTCCTATGAAATGTCAATTTCTATTGATTTTAATGATTGTTTTGTTCTGGAGGGCGCTTATGCCATTAAGCGAAGTTTCCAGTGCTCTTGGACCAGACCTGAAGCCTTATTTGCAAACACTAGTGCCAAAGACACTGCTAATTAATCTGCGTTAGCTGGAGCGGAAACGACTATAATATTTTTATTCCCAACCGCAGCTCCATTTCACAAAAACTTTTTTTATTTTATTTTAAAACTTTTTTTTGCTGTATTCTAATTGTTTATTGTTTTAATGCCAAATGAAAATGTAATTTTTTCGAGTTTTTCAATCACTTTGGATGAATATCACAACGTTGTATTTCATATTATTGAATAAGTGCAGTGTTGTTCAGAAAATTTTTTAAATGTGTTTTGCTCCAAAACAGGTTGATTAAGGTGTTTTGCTGTTTTCAAAAATGTATGGGAATGTACATATTTTGCGCAAAACACTAGTTTTCGAGTAAAACACCTATATCGAAACGCACTATTGGCAAAAGTAAAGTCCTCCGAAAACAAATATTGTTAATGCCACAAAAAATACATTTTTTAGAAAACCATTTGGACTAAAAGACCGTAGACACAAATACACGTAGTTAAAATAAAATTAAAAAACACGAATAAAAAACTGAAAAATTTGGACTAAAAGACCGTAGACACAAATACACGTAGTTAAAATAAAATTAAAAAACACGAACAAAAAACTGAAAAATAGATTCAAAAATAAGCTTAAACAATAATGAATGAGAAATACTAGTGTTATTGTGAATTAAGCGTCGGGCACTCGATCCACGAGAAATATGGCATAACGCGCCCCATACTTAATTCTCAATAATGCTAATATATCTCATTGACTATATTTTAAGTTTATTCTTAAAATTAATTCTTAGTTTTTTGTTCGATAATGAAGATTGTTTTTTAGTTTTTTTTTAACTATTATATTTATATTCTACTTAAGCACAAAAAACCTAGTCAAGCCAGCCACTTTATTAAACGGGCGCAGATACTAGACTTAAAAAAAAAAATTTGCTCAAAATATTATTTATAAGCAATCGGAAGCGTGGAAAATATGGAGAATTAGTTTTAAAACTAACTCATTTTTCTTAGAACTCACGAACTAGAGTTGTGTGTTGAAATACACCAACGAGAAAGAGTAATATATAGTCAATCACTAAGAGATTTCACTGTATTTATGGCATAAAAAATTAATCAAAATGGAAAAAATATTCACATCTCCACATTGTAGAAAAATATTACCAATTTTGGTTGAAATTACCAAAAAAGGCAGCTCTGATTTTGATACTGATATGTGTACCTCAGTTCTCATTACTGGCACTTCTCTCGCTCATGTGAGTGCATGCAGCGTATGCGAGTTATTGTAAATCACTCATACTCACTGAACAGAAACAAAATTATATATTTTTGCAAAATTATATAATTTTGAATCTCCGCATAAAATAATAGAAAACTTAAACACTTAAACACAAAAATACCCAATTTAGAAAAAAAAGTTATTCTTCAACTAAAATAAAAATACTTTTACTTTGGATTGTTATCTTTTTGTATTGTTCTTGAAATAATTGCAAAATTTTCATAAAATCTAAAAAAGAAAGAAAAAGGCTGTTGCTTCCTTTACTTTGGCAGCGCTTTTTAATTTTGCTGCATAATTTTTTGCTTTAAGCTGCTGTGTCTGTTTCTGTTTGTAAGAAACCTTTAGAAAAATAAACAACAAATATATGTATATACATAAATGTATATACTCGTATATAATTATGTTGAATACTAATTGTTTGCATTTCAATGCAAACTTTTTTTTTTTTTTTTTGTTTGTTTAACTTCCGTTTTATTTGTAAAAAGTGTTTCGCTAATTTACGCGCCTAAATGTGCACATGCCCGTAATCAACTTGTTAAAGAAACATGTTGCTTGTTCCAAGCAACATGTTGTAAATTAAATGATGCTGTGAGAAACACATAACAAAGATATTATATTTAACAAACAGATGTTTTGTTACAGTTATAATCGGACGGTTGAGCCATAAAGTTTATGCAACGGAAAAAAGGATTATAAAATAAACTGAAAAAGTGAAAGTGAAAACTAAAAAAAAAAAATATCTATATATACATACATATATAAACATATATAAAAAGCGAAAGCAAATAATATTAATTTTTAATTATGAATATGCTTTTGGGAATATTAGATATGCATATATGAAAGTAAAAGGATTTAAACCTAAGACTTTTAAAAAATATACATAATAATAAAAATAATAAATAAATTTGTTATCAACAAAAGTTATTAAAGGATTAAAAAGTTTACTGCTCAGCACAAAAAAAAAATCTTCTTTTGTGCTGATAAAATATAACAAATATTAAAAATGTAACAATAAAATAAACAAATAAATTGTTTTGCACAATGTTGTATATGTGTATCAGTTCTAACTATTATAAAAGTGTGTATGTGAATTAAGCATATTTTTTAATTAAATATAATCTCTAAGGAATTTGTGCTGCATTATTGCAAAATATTATATACATATCTTCTTATATGATAAATAATATTTAAAGCCAGTGTGATTAAAAATGTTTATTTAAATAATTTATCATACATAAAGCTTTTACTTTTATTAGGCTCAATTGTGAGTTAATAAATTTATGGTAGAAACGAACAAATAAGTTTTCAAAATTTGAGATGATATACATAAGTATATAAAAAATAATAAAAAATTTGTGTTAAAGAAATCAAAACAAAAAAAAAACTATCATAAATATTATATAAGTCTTAAAATTGAAGAAAAAATCTTAAATTTTTATTAAATAACTCAAATAGCTTTAAAAAAATTGCCAGAAACTTTAATATATCAATCAATAATTAAATAAAAATAAAGTCATTGAACTTCTAAAACGAAAAGTCGAATGAATCATTGATATAATTTAATTTTATTTGGTGGGTTCAATTGTTTACGATTGTTTCCTGTAACGTAAATATAAAATGATATTTTTGATAGATCAAATACCTCCAACCACGTAGAAGAAAAAATATGGTTGATATGGCAATATTTTAAGGGCAAAATACTATTGTTGAGTTATATAGTTGTATACAACCACATAATATGGTTTCAACCTGAAATTTTTACAAAATTAAGTATAGCCGAGAACCAAATTTTTTACCATTTAACCATATTTTTGGTAAAGCTCGTAATATTTGTTTCATGACGCATACTGTTATGGTAAAAATTAATATTTAACCATCATATCCAACCATATAATATTACCCATATTATTGACAAATTTTAATTTCTATTGTCATAAGCAATCGTACTAGTGTTGAACATAACAATATTATATTATTGCATAATAAATACACATGAACATACTCATTAATTGTGTTTAAATTATTAAATATGTATTTTTTCGTATTAATTTTTTTTAAATTATATTACAAACTATCGAATTTTGCATAATCTCGGTTGATTACTTTCGCTCTGGTCCATATATACATCTGTAAAAATACATATAAAATTCAAATACATATATACGAGGGTGGTTCGAAAACTTTTAAGCCTATCAATGAAAGATAGTTTTTCAAAAATAATTTTCTTTTTTAATAAAATCTCCTGAAACTCCATTACATTTACTTTTCTAGCAATTCTATCCCTTGATTAAAATAGTTTTCTTCAAGGTCTTCAAAATAATGGTTTACAACTGTAATTGCATCTTCATTTGAGGTAAAATGCTTGCCAGCAAGGAATTTTTTTTTAATTTGGAAACAGGTAAAAGTCACTGGGAGCTAAATCAGGAGAATAAGGTGGGTGGTCAAGCAACTCGTACTTTAATTCATTTATTTTAGCCATTGTTAAAATTCTCCTGTGTGCTGAAGCGTTCGCTGTCTTGATGAAAAATTATTATTTTGTGTTGTAAGCCAGGACGGTTATCTCGAATTTGTACATTTAATTGATCCGAAAGGTAGCAATAGTACTCTGAATTTATTTTTTTACCCTTTTGCAGATAGTCAATCAATAAAATATCTTTGAAGTCCCAAAAAACTGTTGCCATAACCTTACCAGCCGATTGAATGGTTTCTGCCTTCTTTGGAGCACTTCCTCCAGCTTCAGTCCATTGTTTGGATTGTTCTTTTGTCTCTGGAGTATAGTGGTGGATCCGTGTCTCATCAACAGTTATAAAACAATGCTTAAAATCCATTTTATTTCGCCTAAAACGATCCAAACAAGCTAGAGAAATGTTCATTCTTATGCGTTTTTGGTCGACTGTTAACAAATAACCCATCCTGCAGAAAGCTTTTTCATCTGTAGTTCTTCATGCAAAATTAAATGGACTCGATCATTTGAGATGCCCGTGATACTAGCTATTTCACGCACTTTTTTTCGTCGTTCATTTAATACCATATCATACACTTTGGCTACAATTTCTGTTGTTGTTGCTGTTTTTGCATCTTCAATGCTTGTACACAGAAAAAAATAGATGCCATATTGATGAAAAAAATTGCACTATTTTTATCAAATTTCCTGTGAAAAAGATTTTTTGCCGGATTGATAATTCAAATTATAAAGTAGAAATAGCTTTTTCACTTAAAAGCAAAAATTATTGAGTTGAAAAAAATTGTTGTTAAAATGTAAAATATACTTAACAAATAAATTGTTAAAGCAACAACAACTCTTCACTGTTATATGACAACCTTTTAAATATATTTATTGAATAACAATCAATAATTCGGAAAACTTTTTATTAATTGCATTTTATTAAGAGATATTTCCAAAAATTCATTATTAATAATAATTTAATTAAGTCAATGCAAATTTTATTAAATTGATGGTTTTTTATTAATAACATAACTTGATTGAAAAAAAATCTCATCTATTTTTTTCTGTGTACGACCTCGTTTAAATTCAGCATCCCAATTTTTTACTGTTGCATATGAAGGAGCATTTTCACTTCCTAACACATTCACCATATCATTATGAATTTCTTGTCCAGATAAACCTTTTTATGTAAATATTTAATAACACCACGCATTTCTAATTTTTCCATTGTAAAAAAATGGCGGATGCGTCTTTTGTGAACACCTGTTTCTATATGAAGGAGTTACCAGATCGAAAGAAAATTTAACATGTGCTCATAGCAAAGATGGAAGTTTCCAAAACTCTTAACTTTTTTCTGTTTATACCGCGCCTTTTGTGCTAGGCTAAGAAATTTCCGAACCGCCCTCGTAAATACATTTGTCATACACTAATCTTTTTGCTCCCAAATCTTTATGTTTCTAACAATTTTTAGGAATTATTTAATATTTATACAACCTTTATTATTTTTTTATATTATTTATATTGAAAAAAAAACACATACAAATACATACACTCATTACTTCAAAATAAAAAATTAAATAATATTTATAA
The DNA here is from genome assembly GCA_914767995.1 of Thecocarcelia acutangulata. Taxonomy (NCBI): domain Eukaryota; kingdom Metazoa; phylum Arthropoda; class Insecta; order Diptera; family Tachinidae; genus Thecocarcelia; species Thecocarcelia acutangulata. The sequence goes on along the minus strand of OU612097.1, from coordinate 94,843,551 downwards.
TTTTTATTGGTATAAATGGTAGAAGCTAAAAATAGCGACTAAAAAACTTAATTGTTTGAATTTTTGCTCTCTGCTTTTCGATACTTTCAAAAAGCAAATCGTAGCAACCAGCGGTTGTTCATTTGTTTCAAAGGTGTAAAGAAATGTTAGAGACGTGTATAAATGAAAAAGCTTGTTTTTTTGTGTTTTGACAGGTATTATTAGAGCATTTTTCTTTTAAATTCTCAGCAATTTATTTATATTGTTGGGATATAAAGTTGAATGTTTGAGAATATCTTTCAAAAATTTCCAAAGTCTACTGATGATTAGCGTAGTTCCTATGAAATGTCGACATATAGATAGCTGGGAAACATAGAAAACAAGCAATTTATAATTTTTATTGGTATAAATGGTAGATAAAATAGCGAATAAAAAACTTAACTGTTTAAATAAAAATATGTATACATATGTTTAACAACAATACTCAGTTTAACTGAAATGTGTTGCTGATACATAAATTAACCATACCTACGTTAAAAAAAATATTCTATTATTGTACATTACAAAAGCTATTGTTGTGTTCGAATTAGCTTTTTTAACATTATTGAATGCAATCATAACCATATTTTAAAATGATAAAAATGTAATAATAGAAATGTGAAAACTTTAATACTGACGATTATCACTTATATTCAATAATTTTCTTAAAAATCGTTTCTATAAAAATTATGTTTTAACGTCATGGAATTAAGTATGGAACTGGTTTTTATTAGCACTGTTATTTATTATTTTAAGATTTTATAAATTTATAGTTAATACATTTACACCAAGCTAGCAGCGCATATGTAATGTTGACATCCCGTTTACGCTGGGTATTCATAATCCTGTAAGTCGTAATGATAGCAAAACAATCGACACTAATAGTAAAATTGCCAGAACAGCAAAATTTATAAAAGCAAATATTTAGCTACGTTTTTCATTTTGTAAAAATTTGTAATCCCGTTTCTATAAACTTATCATATCAAAACCAAGTTTTACTTAAATTCTTTCATTCAATTTTCATGACAAATATTGTACATGTATGGAAAATTTCCAGCTACAACTACTTACGTCCATACATATGCAAGAGATATTAAACAAGTCATTACTTAACTAATAATAAGTAATGCAAGCGGTAACTACTATGATATTGAAAAATATGTTCTTAGATAAGTGCAACAAATTACCAAGTTTTCGCCGGGATATTACATATTATTTCAAAAAAAAGAAATGAAAAAGTTTTAACATAATTTTAGACAAAACCTACCTATTCCTGTTTCTGCTTTTATGTATTAATCAGTTTACAACTTTTTTTGTGTTTTTAAACAATTATGGCAAATGTTGATAACAAACTTATTGACCGGCTGACAATGTTTATATTCTACCTACCATATTCATTTATACAAACGGTTTCAAATGTAAGTCAAGGGACGTAAAAAGTTTTGAATTATGGTCGATGACGCGCGTGCATATACACTGGAAGCATTACCTAGAGCCTAGAGCAATGTTTCTACCGAGTCTGGGAGAATACATAAAAATCACAATATAGTTGGAATGAGAAAATCTAAGCGCTGTTTAGAAACGAGTTCATTATAACGAGTGATTTTTTTTTGCTATTATCTTTTTGGCAACACTAGTTTTGACAGCTCACGCACGTTTTGTATCTTGTGTCACTGTCAAACATCTTCAGTTTGGTCTATAATTTAATCATGAATCGTCTTGCAAACGAACAACGCTTGCAAATTATTGAATTTTATTACCAAAATGCGTGCTCTGTTAAGAAAGTTCATCGCGCGCTTCTTCCATTTTATGGTCAGTTTAATCGACCTACTGAGGCTTCTATTCGGGCTATTGTAAAAAAATTTCGCACCAAATTTACATTGTTGGACATTAAACCACCAACACGCTTACGTAGAGTGCGAACTGAAGAAAATATCGCAGCCGTATCGGCCAGTGTTGGTGATGACCGTGAATTATCGATTCGGCGCCGTTCGCAGCAATTGGGCCTCTGTTACTCCACTACGTGGAAAATTTTGCGGAAGGATTTGGGTGCGAAGCCTTACAAGATACAGCTGGTGCAAGAATTGAAGCCAAACGACCTACCACAACGCTAAATTTGTGGTGAATGGGCTCTTGAAAAGTTAGATGAAGATCCACTTTTTTATCGAAGAATTGTGTTCAGCGACGAGGCTCATTTCTGGTTGAATGGATACGTGAACAAGCAAAACTGCCGTATTTGGAGTGAAGAGCAGCCAGAAGCATTGCAAGAGCTACCAATGCATCCACAAAAAACAACCGTTTGGTGCGGATTATGGGCTGGCGGCATCATTGGGCCGTATTTCTTCAAAGATGATGCGAATCACAACGTTACTGTGAATGGTGAGCGCTACCGTGCGATGATAACAAACTTTTTTTTTGCCCAAAATGGAAAAACTTGACTTGCATGACATGTGGTTTCAACAAGATGGTGCCACATGCCACACAGCACGCGAAACAATGGACCAATTGAGAGGCGACTATTTTTTGTGGGGCTATGTTAAGGCTAATATCTATAGCGACAAGCCCGCTTCGATTGACGCACTGGAAGCCAACATTGCCAACATTATTCGTGAGATACCGGTCGAAATGTTGGAAAGAGTATGCCAAAATTGGACTAAGCGGATGGACAACATTTGCATGAAATTATCTTTAAACATTAAATTATATCGACCCAACTATCGATCCAAATAAATATTTCATGCATTTTTCTGAATTTTATGTGTTTTTTTTTAATTTCCGATAGTTCTTATAAAATCACCCATTATATGCAATAGTTCTTTTTTAATAACTCTTGCCAAATTTTCAAAAAGTTTTGACTTTGTATTTATCATTTATTGTGGTCATTACATCACACTCTGTTCTTTGACATAAATGTTGGTGTCAAATTTCTTAGTAGCAGTTTAATAATTAAATAAAATCTATTGTTTTCTTCATACTACTATGCCTAATAATAATTTAACTAAAAACATATTCATACACAGTTAATTAAAAACACAAAAAAAGCTAATTATAGTTTCCAGCATTTATGATTTACTGATGAATATTTAATATTTGACAATATTCTACTCTTAAAACAATTTAAACCAATAAAAAGCAAGTTTTTGTATTTAAAATCTCTGCCATCTGCAAAGAAACGCAAATACATTAAGATTTCATATGTGCGTTTATTAAACCGGATATTGAATATGATTTTAAAAATTCAAACCCAAAACTCACTTCATTTTAAGAAATTTAAAAAAAAAAATCTTAACTATAAACTTCCACACAACTTCCAAAGGAAATTGCAAATGAAAACTTATCTCCGCTTAAAACAAAGCGAAAGGAAACAAGAAACAATTTGTTGAAAAAAAAACTTCTACTTGAATATACAAAAAATGTTCTTGAAATATATGAAACAGTTCTAAAAGCTTTAAAATATTAATTTAAGTAAGAAATTGGAGGAGAAAAATTTTATCAAAACAAACGAAAATAATTAGTAAGATTAAAAAACTAAACTTCATGCTCATGTAGGGTGTTTTTTTAAGCTAGATAGAACTTTAAATTGTAAAAAGTAACACAAAAAATTAAATTTTGATGAAACATTTTTTTTATTTGTTTCAGTATACTCTGACAAATCATCATGAATAGACTCACGCTTAAACAACGCTACGAAATTATCCAAATTTACTTTGAAAATCAGTCGTCGATTCGCGCGTTGTTTTATCGCAAAATTGTGTTCAGCGATGAGGCGCATTTTTGGCTTAACGGGTTTGTTAATAAGCAAAATTGCCGCATATGGAGTGAGACCAATCCGCAAGAGACCCTACAGACTCCATTACATCCAGAAAAATGCACTGTTTGGTGCGGTTTTCATGCTGGTGGCATCATCGGACCTTATTTCTTCAAAAATGAGGCCGGAGCTCGCGTTACGGTCAATGGAGATGATCGCACCATGATCAATGATTTTTTGTTTGAAAATATGGATGACATTGATCCGGAGGAGATGTGGTTTCAACAGGATGGCGCTACGTGCCATACGGCGAACGCAACCATCGACTTACTGAAATCAAAATTTGGCGATAAGTTGATTTCGAGAAATGGACCTGTCAATTGGCCTCCAAGGTCGTGCGATTTGACACCTCTCGATTATTTCCTGTGAGGCTACGTGAAGTCACTGGTTTATGCTGATAAACCAGCAACAATTGACGCCTTGGAGGCCAGCATTGTTCGTGTTGTTCGTGACATACGGCCAGCAGTGCTCGAAAAAGTGGCCCAAAATTGGACGTCCAGAATGCGCTTCGTCAAGAACAGCCGCGGTGCCCATATGCCCGAAATCATTTTCAAATGTTAATGTCACGTATTGATCTTTCGAATAAAAAAAAATTTTGATTACAATTTAATTTTTTGTGTTATTTTTTACAATTTCAAGTTCTATCGGGCTTAAAAAAACACCCTATATATCAAATAAAAGAATATTTTTAAAACAAAAAAAAGGAGAGTGGCACAAATTTTCCGAGACTTTTTCAAAGTAGATAAGATAAGTAATCTAGCAGAAAAGTTTTGTGAAACATGCTTACCTATCATTTTGGTATGCGTATGAAGATAGAGTTAAATAATAAAAAAAACGCTTAAGCCCAGACACACACCTGCTATATTAACATACCTCTGTTAATGCAGTAACATGGCTCTGTTAAACATAAAATCTGTAATTTAAGTAAAAATAAAAAAGGCCTTTTAAGTCAACAAGTTAAACGAATAAATATGAAACGATTTAAGATAATATTTTTGAATTAAAACTTTAAAAAGCTAAGACCCAAAAAACTTCAAATGGACCCACTAATATAAGAAAATTGTTAAATTAACAAAAATTTTTAAACTATTTACGCTCATACCAATAAAAAATTATAAACAGCTTGTTTTTTACGTTTCCCAGCTATCTATATGTCGCCATTTCATAGGAGCTACCCTAATCATCAATAGACTTTGGAAATTTTTGAAAGATATTCTCAAACATTCATTATTATATCCCAACAATCTAAATAAATTGTTGAGAATTTAAAAAGAAAAATGCTATATTTGTTTTCTGTTGTCCCTATGTATACTTTATTACAATTATTCTGATCGTTTCCCTTACTTGGAATTTTATAAACTATATTAGCAATATCTAATTTACTTAGTGTATCCTTAGTCTTACTAAATAATGTATCTAGCGTCCTATAAGCCATTCCATATTTTTCCCTGTTAAATATATTAGATCTTACTAACCTTTCTGTTAAGCCTGGTATATACGTCAAAGACTTATAAATTTTTGGTTTGGTTTTGAGATAACTACATTATGGATACCTCTATTTTTAAGTTGACTCACAAACTTTCTAATTAATTCATCGGGAAAAATCGTTATCTTCTAGTAAGTTCCTGATTTTAATAATATTCCTTCCGTGGCTTCTGATACCAATCTACAATTAGCTTATTATTCTTCCTAATTACCATGGTTTCCAAATAAGGAAGCCTTGAGTTATCCTCCTTCTTCATAGTAAATTTAGTATTAGTATTAAAATCATTTAAAGTTGAAAACATAATCTCAATAGCTAAGTCAGAGTCTAGCTTTGATAGTGAACGGACGTATTTGTTTTTAATCGGAGTGCTATAAAAAAAAAAAACAACGGTATAAGTAGAAAACCGCAATAATTGCAAGAGTGCATTTATACAAAAGAAAAACTTTGTGACAATTATTTTTATATACTTTTAAAGTAAAAAAAAGAAAATATAAATAAAAAAAAAGTTGCATGAGTGTACCTAGTGGATGCAATTCTGAGAGGGAGCTTAGCTCCACTAGAAAAAACATCTGGGTTTCTGAGGAAGAATCTTTGCAAAAGTCATTGGATAATCTCCTGTCTCTAAGAGATAAAAAACGCACGCGTTCGTGTTTGCCAAACATTGTTGTTACAACAGAAGACCAACCATCTACCAGTTCAGTTATTGCAGATAAGCCGAAAACACAAGTAGGCATGGACAGGTATGTAACCGTGGTTAAACGTCAGCGAAGCCCGATATCTGCTCAGATATCATCACAATCAGAGATATCTAAAGAGGATAATACCGCTACAGCAACAGAAAGTAATAGATTTGCAATCCTCCAGACTGATGAGCCAAATACAGCAAAAAAAAACATTTAAACCGCCACCAATATATTTGAGAGAACCTACTTCTAATGAGCTGGTAAAACAACTTATTACGGTAATCGGTAAGGACAATTTCAACGTGACATCAGTTAAGCGCGGAAACATCAATGAAACAAAAATTCAGGTAAAGCATGAAAATGATTACCGAAAATTGTCTGACGTTTTGGAAAAGGAGAAAAGATCTTTTTACACTTATCAGCTTAAAATTGCTAAAGGTATTCAGGTTGTTATAAAAGATATTGACCCATGTGTAGCCACGGATGATGTTAAGATTGGTTTGGAGGACAAAGGGTTTAAAATCAAAAGTATAGTGAACATCAGGAGCCGTGAGAAGATCCCTCAACCTATGTTTAGGTCTGAACTGGAACCAAGAGATATTGTCCTGAAACGGAATGACACTCACCCAATTTATACCCTCAAATTTCTCTTGCACCGTAAAGTTACCGTAGAGGAGCCGCGTAAGCGTTTAGATCCCGTCCAATGCCTAAACTGCCAGGAATTTGGCCATACTAAGGCCTATTGTAAACTGCCCGCAGTTTGTGTTGTGTGTGGAGATCGGCACTTCACAGTGCAAAAAATCAAAGACTGACTTGAGCGTTAAAAAATGCAGTAACTGTGGAGGTAACCACACTGCAAATTACAGGGGCTTTCCAGTCTACACTCATTTTAAACAATCAATAACAAATAAGTCATCAATTGCCTTCAAGCAACCCCAGCAGTCAAACATTATTTCTGCTAACAATTTTCTCCAGATAGCCCAGCCAACCTTAGCTGGTTGGCTGGCATTATGCAAAACCCCAAATAATAACATTTTCTAAGGCTAAATTGTCGAAAGTGACCACACTGCAGAGTACTTTTATGTAAATTAAAATTAATGTAAATTAAATCACAGTTCTGTGGCCAGCATTGACCTAAATTGATGATCTTTTTATGAAGCATCAAAAAAAGAATCAACCGAGTTTATGCGTTCGTGGTTATAACGAATTGTATTGAGCAACCGTTGGCCAGCAACAGAACAATTTGGGAAAACAACAACAGTTATGTTTTATTTTTTTATTTTTTCTATGTAAAAGTTGTTGTCCTGACTAAAGACACGTTTCTGTTCCTTTAATGATTTTCTTAAATTTTTGTTTCCTAATTTTATTTAAACTATTTAATAATACGTTTTACATTTAACAATAGTAATAAGTAAAACTTATATGCAAATACATTTAATTGCATGTGTTTCTAAAATAATAATTTTAAAACTATTAAAACATAATACTGACACGCACTGACTGTTTATTCATTTTATATGCCAAGTTTTATTTAAACTTTACAAATTTTAGTTTTCTGTTGTATTTTTAGGAATTTTTATTAAACCGTAATTTGATTTAGAAAATCTATTTTTAAAATTGATATTCATTCTTGATAAAGTTTTTACTTAAACCGATTTTTTCTTTTGTATACCGGATGGCAAATAAAACAAATAATTTTTTAACGAGTAACTCTATATAAGCAAATGGAATAATAAAAAAAAAGATAAAAACCTGCATAAAAGTTAAAAAAATGTATTACAAGAAACTTGAAGATGTGCATGCATGTGTGTGTGTGTGTGTGGAAGTATGTGTATGTGTACGAAAAACTTGCATTCAAATACATACATGCAATACTCGAACTTTGAGAAAATTATGCAAAAACAAACAGATATAATATATTTTGTATTAATCTTCAACAAAACATGAGATACTTTTAAAAATGTTGAAGAGACGATTTACCTGCAAGCTTGAGACAGCAGTAAAATAAGAATAAATTTATTAAAGCTACTAAATTTAAATAATTTCTTCTAACAGAAAAGCTGCTTTTTTAAAAGATAAAAGTATTTTCTTGTTTAAATTTTATATCTCCTTATTGTACCGGGTGAACCATAAGTTTCTTAATATTTGAAATGATTAATAAAAAACAAATAGCCACATGTTTATAGAGCTGTTTATTTATTACGAAAGTAAATGAAATAGGGTTTTATTTTTTGAAAATTATATCACTTAATTGCAACTCTTGTCCAGTCTGGCACTGCTGCAACCAAGAACGGAAGTTTTCCATGATCGCTCTATAATCATCGTTTGAAATATTTTCCATTTACTCGCGTATATTTGCCTTTAGTTCGGTAATAGTCCTCGGATTGTTACTGAAAATTTTGCTTTTTAGATATCCCCAAAGAAAAAAGTCCAGTTTAGGCAAATCGGGGCTGCAGCCAACGAGGCTCTTGACGCATGTCACGTGCTCCATTGTTGTATAGGGTGTTTTTTTAAGCCCGATAGAACTTGAAATTGTAAAAAATAACACAAAAAATTAAATTGTAATCAAAATTTTTTTTATTCGAAAGATCAATACGTGACATTAACATTTGAAAATGATTTCGGGCATATGGGCACCGCGGCTGTTCTTGACGAAGCGCATTCTGGACGTCCAATTTTGGGCCACTTTTTCGAGCACTGCTGGCCGTATGTCACGAACAACACGAACAATGCTGGCCTCCAAGGCGTCAATTGTTGCTGGTTTATCAGCATAAACCAGTGACTTCACGTAGCCCCACAGGAAATAATCGAGAGGTGTCAAATCGCACGACCTTGGAGGCCAATTGACAGGTCCATTTCTCGAAATCAACTTATCGCCAAATTTTGATTTCAGTAAGTCGATGGTTGCGTTCGCCGTATGGCACGTAGCGCCATCCTGTTGAAACCACATCTCCTCCGGATCAATGTCATCCATATTTTCAAACAAAAAATCATTGATCATGGTGCGGTAACGATCTCCATTGACCGTAACGCGAGCTCCGGCCTCATTTTTGAAGAAATAAGGTCCGATGATGCCACCAGCATGAAAACCGCACCAAACAGTGCATTTTTCTGGATGTAATGGAGTCTGTAGGGTCTCTTGTGGATTGGTCTCACTCCATATGCGGCAATTTTGCTTATTAACAAACCCGTTAAGCCAAAAATGCGCCTCATCGCTGAACACAATTTTGCGATAAAACAACGGGTCTGATTTTCAAAGTAAATTTGGATAATTTCGTAGCGTTGTTCAAGCGTGAGTCTATTCATGATGATTTGTCAGAGTATACTGAAACAAATAAAAAAAATGTTTCATCAAAATTTAATTTTTTGTGTTACTTTTTACAATTTAAAGTTCTATCTAGCTTAAAAAACACCCTATATAATGCAATTTGGAGATGATTGGGCTTATGTAAAACCATAGACGGCCTACGGTCTATTATCGGACAGATAGTCGTACTCGATCTACGTTTTTTCATTCCCTTGATGTTTTAGAACGCCCGGATCGTTGTTTTGACAATGTTGATACAGTCATCTCGAACTTCTGGACCCATTGCTAAATGGTTTGAATCATTGGAGAATATTCCTATTGCGAATATTATTATTTTTTATTATATATTATTATTATTTTTATTCACAGATTATTATTATTAAAAGGTACATTTTATTAAGACTATATTTACGAAAATGTACTTCATATTAAAAGGTACTCTCGTAAACCTGTAAAATGCCTATAGTATTTTTCTATGTTTCTTAGCTCTGCAGCCGCTTTTCTTCAGCACCAGTAGTGCCGATTTTAGTTTGAGAAATAAAACAAGGTATGACCCAAGTCTTTTCTTGCATCAATTATTTCTGACTTTATTCACAAAATTTACTAGCTTATATACTAATTTATTCAATAGGTCAGCATAAACGTGGCCTCACAACAAATCAATAGTATGATTTGCCACGGGACTTTGCAGTATTGACAATTTCTTCTTTTAGTTTACCATAATTTGTTGGCGCGTGTATATAATTATTGCTACAAAGTTCACTAAACTCCAGCAACAAACCAACATGTAAAAAAAATCAATTTAAAAAAAGCAAGTAAGAGTGTAGTATATTCGGCTGGGCCGAATCTAAAATACCCTTCACGATAGTCACGAATATGTATAGTATATTAAAAATGTGACCTAAATATGCTCGGTTACATATGAACCGATAGCGAAATTTTCTGTTTTCTGTATTTTAGTAACTTTCTTTTATAACGAGAATTGCTTTTCAGCAAAAAAAAAAAAAATTTTTTTAATGGAAAAATCGGTTCAGGCTATATCTCGGGTATATATGGACCGATATCGAAAATTTTAATTTTCCATATTTATATAACCTTATATCATTACCAGAACTGCTTTTGAGCACAACAAATTGTTTAAGTACGCTTACGCGGTATTTTCATGAAAAACCCGATTTAGGCTATATCCCGGGTATGTATATGTATATGGACCGATATCAGAAATTTTAATTTTCTCTATTTTCGTAACCTTCTTTTATAACAAGAACTGCTTTTCAGCAAAAAAAAAAAATGTTATTGGAAAAATCGGTTCAGGCTATATCTCGAGTATATATGGACCGATATCGGATATTTTCTTTTTCCATATTTATATAACCTTATTTCAATACCAGAACTGCTTTTGAGCACAAAAAAGTTGTTTACTCGGCATTTTCATCAAAAAACCTGTTAGGCTATATATCGGGTGAATATGAACCGATATCGGAAATTTTAATTTTCCATATTTATATAACCTTATTTTATTACCAGAACTGCCTTAAGGTGAAAAAAGTTGTTTAAGTTCGCTTACGCGACACTTTCATGAAAAACCCGGTTTGGGCTATATCTCGGGTATATATGGACCGATATCGGAAATTTTCATTTTCCACATTTATATAACCTTATTTAACTACCAGAACTGCCTTAAGGCGAAAAAAGTTGTTTAAGTTCGCTTACGCGGCATTTTCATGAAAACCCCGTTCTAGGCTATATCTCGGGTATATGTATATGGACCGACATCGAAAATTTTCATTTTCCATATTTATGTAACCTAATTTCATCACCAGAACTGGTTTTGAGCACAAAAAAGTTGTTTAAGTTCGCTTACGCGACATTTTCATGAGAAACCCGATTTGGGCTATATCTCGGGTATATATGGACCGATATCGAAAATTTTCATTTTTCATATTTATATGACCCTATTTTATTACCAGAACTGCTCTTGAGCACAAAAAAGTTGTTTAAGTTCGCTTACGCGACATTTTCATGAAAACCCCGGTTTGGGCTATATCTCGGGCATATATGGACCGATATCGGAAATTTTTATTTTACACATTTATGTAACCTAATTTTATTACCAGAACTGCTTTTGAGCAAAAAAAAGTTATTTAGCTTCGCCTATGCGACATTTTCATTAAAATTTGATTTGGGCTATATCTCGGGTATATATGGAGCGATATCTGAAAAAAAAATTTTTTGTCTTTTAGTCGCCATGCTTAATACGTGTGTGAAGTTTGAAGCAAAACGAACAACTTTTGTTTTAAAAAATTTTCATACAAAACTGCAAAAAAATGGCTTTTTTCGGAATTTTGAATATATCTCAGCTATACGTGGACCGATATTACTGAATTTCAATAGCAAACCCATGAGTCGATGGGGTAAAAGAATGGTGAAAGAAAAAAGTTTCTAAGTCTAATGGTTTTCTCAGAAACGGTATTTCAACAGCGGACAGACGGACAGACGGACAGACGGACAGACGGACATCGCTTAATCGACTTTTCCATTAATTCTGATTCAGAATATATATACTTTATAGGGTCGCAAAAAAAAACTGTAGAAATTACAAACGGAATCACAAACTTATAAATACCCTTTACATTTTTGTGAAGGGTATAATAACTTAATGCTCATTACTGCTGTCCAACATAAACAGTAAAAATTCAATCAAAATTTTGCTGACTTAAAAAAATTAAACTTAATGTAAACAAATGAATCAGATTTCAAGTTCAATATCATACTTAACATAAATAAATTTCTTACATTGCTACAGTGCTTATAATAGTTATAGATACACTACAGTACTGTTTATTAACAAGTACTTTTTATTCATAGGTCCTTTTTATTAGAAGATACTTTTTATTAAAAGGTACTTTTTATTAAAAGGTATTTTCAGTAAAAGGTACATTTTATAAGAGGACAGTTTGTATTAGAATGTACTTTTTATTAAAAGATACTTTTTAGTAAATGTACTTTTCAATACAATTATATTTAAAAAATTTTTTTGGTAAAAGGTACTTTTTATTAAGAGGTATTTTATATTAAAAGATACTTCTTATTAAAAGGTATGTTTTACTAAGACACTTTTTATTAAAAGGTGCATTGTACTAAAAATTACTTTCTATTGAACGATACTTTTTACAACAAGTAAGAGTGTAGTATATTCGGCTGGGCCGAATCTAAAATACCCTTCACGATAGTCACGAATATGTATAGTATATTAAAAATGTGACCTGAATATGCTCGGTTATATATGAACCGATATCGGAATTTTCTATTTTCTGTATTTTAGTAACCTTCTTTTATAACAAGAATTGCTTTTCAGCAAAAAAAAAAAAAAAAATTTAATGAAAAAATCGGTTCAGGCTATATCTCGAGTATATATGGACCGATATCGAAAATTTTAATTTTCCATATTTATATAACGTTATTTCATTACCAGAACTGCTTTTGAGCACAACAAATTGTTTAAGTTCGCTTACGCGACATTTTCATGAAAAACCCGATTTGGGCTATATCTCGGGTACATATGAACCGATATCGGAAATTTTCATTTTCCATATTTAGGTAACCTAATTTCATTACCAGAACTGCTTTTGAGCACAAAAAAGCTGTTTAAGTTCGCTTACGCGGCATTTTCATGAAAACCCTGGTCTAGGCTATATCTCGGGTATATATGGACCGATATTGGAAATTTTCATTTTTCATATTTATATAACTTCATTTCATTACTAGAACTGCTTTTGAGCACAAAAAAGTTGTTTTAGTTTGCTTACGCGACATTTTCATGTAAAACCCGGTCTAGGCTATATCTCGGGTATATATGGACCGATATCGGAAATTTTCATTTTTCATATTTATGTAATCTTATTTCATTATCAGAACTGCTTTTGAGCAAAAAAAAGTTGTTTAAGATCGCTTACGCGACATTTTCATGAAAAACCCGATTTGGGCTATATCTCGAGTACATATGGACCGATATCGGAAATTTTCATTTTCCATATTTAGGTAACCTAATTTCATTACCAGAACTGCTTTTGAGCACAAAAAAGTTGTTTAAGTTCGCTTACGCGACATTTTCATGAAAAACCCGATTTGGGCTATATCTCGGGTATATATGGACCGACATCGAAAACTTTCGTTTTTCATATTTATGTAACCTAGTTTCATTACCAGAACTGCTTTTGAGCACAAAAAAGTTGTTTAAGTTCATTTACGCGACATTTTCATGAAAAACCCGATTTGGGCCATATCTCGGGTATATATGGACCGATATCGGAAATTTTCATTTTTCATATTTATGTAATCTTATTTCATTATCAGATCTGCGTTTGAGCAAAAAAAAATTGTTTAAGTTCGCTAACGCGACATTTTCATGAAAAACCCGATTTGGGCTATATTTCGGGTATATATCGACCGACATCGAAAATTTTCATTTTTCATATTTATGTAACCTAATTTCATTACCAGAACTGCTTTTGAGCACAAAAAAGTTGTTTAAGTTCGCTTACGCGACATTTTCATGAAAAACCCGGATTGGGCTATATCTCGGGTATATATGGAGCGATATCGAAAATTTTCATTTTTCATATTTATGTAACCTAATTTTATTACCAGAACTGCTTTTGAGCAAAAAAAAGTTATTTAGCTTCGCCTATGCGACATTTTCATTAAAATCCGATTTGGGCTATATCTTGGGTATATATGGACCGGTATCGGAAATTTTCATTTTTCATATTTATGTAACCTAATTTCATTACCAGAACTGCTTTTGAGCACAAAAACGTTGTTTAAGTTCGCTTACGCGACATTTTCATGAAAAACACGATTTGGGCTATATCTCGGGTATATATGGACCGACATCGAAAATTTTCATTTTTCATATTTATGTAACCTAATTTCATTACCAGAACTGCTTTTGAGCACAAAAAGTTGTTTAAGTTCGCTTACGCGACATTTTCATGAAAAACCCGGTTTGTGCTATATCTCGGGTATATATGGACCGATATCGGAAATTTTCATTTTCCATATTTATATAACCTAATTTTATTATCAGAACTGCTTTTGAGCAAAAAAAAAGTTATTTAGCTTCGCCTATGCGACATTTTCATTAAAATCCGATTTGGGCTATATCTCGGGTATATATGGACCGATATCTGAAAAAAAAATTTTTTGTCTTTTAGTCACCATGCTCAATAAGTGTGTGAAGTTTGAAGCAAAACGAACAACTTTTGTTTTCAAAAATTTTCATACAAAACTGCAAAAAAAAATGGCTTTTTTCGGAATTTTGAATATATCTCAGGTATACGTGGACCGATATTACTGAATTTCAATAGCAAACCCATGAATCGATGGGGTAAAAGAATGGTGGAAGAAAAAAGTTTCTAAGTCTAATGGTTTTCTCAGAAACGGTATTTCAACAGCGGACAGACGGACAGACGGACAGACGGACAGACGGACAGACGGACATCGCTTAATCGACTTTTCCATTAATTCTGATTCAGAATATATATACTTTATAGGGTCGCAAAAAAAAACTGTAGAAATTACAAACGGAATCACAAACTTATAAATACCCTTTACATTTTTGTGAAGGGTATAATAACTTAATGCTCATTACTGCTGTCCAACATAAACAGTAAAAATTCAATCAAAATTTTGCTGACTTAAAAAAATTAAACTTAATGTAAACAAATGAATCAGATTTCAAGTTCAATATCATACTTAACATAAATAAATTTCTTACATTGCTACAGTGCTTATAATAGTTATAGATACACTACAGTACTGTTTATTAACAAGTACTTTTTATTCATAGGTCCTTTTTATTAGAAGATACTTTTTATTAAAAGGTACTTTTTATTAAAAGGTATTTTCAGTAAAAGGTACATTTTATAAGAGGACAGTTTGTATTAGAATGTACTTTTTATTAAAAGATACTTTTTAGTAAATGTACTTTTCAATACAATTTTATTTAAAAAATTTTTTTGGTAAAAGGTACTTTTTATTAAGAGGTATTTTATATTAAAAGATACTTCTTATTAAAAGGTATGTTTTACTAAGACACTTTTTATTAAAAGGTGCATTGTACTAAAAATTACTTTCTATTGAACGATACTTTTTACAAAAATGGGTTTTTGTATTAGGAGTAAGAGGTACTTTTTGTTAAAAAGTATTTCAATAAAAGATATTTATTAAAAGATACAATTTACTAAAGGGTACTTTTTATTAAATGGTACTTTTGACTACAAAGTACTTTTTTCAAAAATTTACTTTTCAATACAAGGTACTTTTAATTAAAATGTACTTTTTTGTTAAAATGTACTTTTTATTAAAATGTACTTTTAATTAAAATGTACTTTTTATTAAATGGTACTTCCCATTAAAAGTTTATTTTTATCCAAATTTAATTTTTATTAAAAAGCACTTTTTACTAAAAGTGACTTTTTGCTAAATGTTTCTTTTTAATACAAGATATTTCTTATTATAAGGTATCTTTTATTGTATGGTACCTTTTATAGAATCCTAAAGTCAAGGTTTTGAAATGTACTTGAAAGTTTTTTATACTTGAATTTTTATTATTATTTTTTTTTAATCACATGTCTGTTTGTTTTTTGAAAAGTCCCATTTTATAAAGTACACTTGGGTAAAAGATCCGTTTTTGAAAAGCACTCTTTGAAAATTTATTTTTAGAAGACGATTTTCCTTAAGGAACTTTTTTCAAAAGATAAGTTTTTCTCAACTGAATTCTTTTTTAATACAGTTTTATTAAGTAGTACTTTTCTTTAATTGTTTTTCCAAAAATTAGTTTTTGAAACAGTTTGTTTTAAATTTAGGAAAAAATCATTAATGTGCTTGAAGATTCATTAACTTGACTTGGGCAAAAATTGACAAAGTGATGAACTAAAAAGTTTTAAAACTTTTTTATGTATATAGTTTTTGTATTTTTCATATATGTATATTCTTTTATTTTTATACATTTTTTCTATTTTTCATATTATAGAAAATATCACATAAACAATCCTTGTTTTAAGCTTCCCAAAGAGAGAGTCATTTTAGAACATATTTCGAAACATAATTTGTGCAAAATTTGACGATGGTTTTCAAAATTTCTGTAACAATTTTATTGCATTGTCTTGGGTTTATTCAAATACTCGTAAAGATGGTCCTCCAGATTACCCCAAAGAAAATAGTTGGTTAGTTAGAAAACTTTTCGAATTAGTACAAACCATTCGCTCTCGGCTGAAAAGGGGCTTATATTTCCTATATTTAGTGTAATTTGTTTCTTTTTTGTAAAATATCTTGTGTTTTGAGGATTGGATAATATATTAGATTATAAAATATATAAACTGAAAAAAATTGGATTTAAACGCAGAAGTTATAAATTTTTTTTGTGCCATAGTGACCATAATTAGCACTCTCACTGCCTGCTTTTAACGCCATGCAGCAATTTTCCAACTTAAATTTTTCATAAGCACACTTATGTGTCAAGTTCATAAAATAAAACTCAAAAGAATTTACTATTTACACAGTTTGTCAACAACCAAAAATATATAGTTGCCTCTGAAGAACTTTGAAAGATATTCCATATTTGTTTATAAACAAAATGCTCGTACTCATACATACTTACATATACATATGTGAGAGAGTGACCAAGGGTTAAGGATTACGATCAGCTGATACGTTTTAATTATTATAAGTTTTTTATATTGGCTATGTTATTAAAATTGTTATATTCAAGAGTAGTTTCCTTTTTTTAGAAGACTCTCGAAGTTGCAATAAATGTTAACATATTTATTGCTAATCTAGACGGGGGGTATCTAGTTAATATGTTGCATAGAGTAAACTCCATTGCAAATTAATTTTATTTTGAAAGTTGAACTATATTTTGAAAGTTGTACTATATTAAGCTATTATATAAAGTCGTTTGATTTCCTTTTTGTAATTTTTTATATTATTTACAACAAATGAACTATTTTCTCGTTTAATTGTGAATTCTTAAATTAAATAAATCTTTTGAATATTAATTTGAAATATTAAGGAACTACTATTTTATTTTGAGTTTTCACATTTTGCATACTTATATATTGTAAATTACAGGGAACATGGTATCCCTAATTCTAGTTAAAAATAAAATAAAACAAAAATGTAGTTTAAAACACACGACGAGTTCGTGTCGCTGCATCGTAGCTAAGGTTGCCGTAACTTTTAAAACAATTTTTTAAATTATTATTACTTTGAAACAGAAGCCTCTACGAACATCGTTTTTACCTTATTATAATTTTTTTACTTTAACACACATTTTTCTAAAGTATTAAATAAATTTATTGTCCTATTCATTAACATCATGGGATTAAATTAAAATTGGATTGAATAAAAACCTAAATATTCCGCTTTTTATCTATCTCGTGTATGGTCAGTTGGGTGTCCTACATCAAAAACAGAAAGTAAATACATCAAAAGTATTCGGTGTTTTAAACGATTTTTTAATGATTTTACTCTCTTACTTTTTTACTATTCCATTAGTTACGAGCATTTTCATTGATTATGTATTACACAGTAAAATGCATGCATTGATTCACTTTCGCTCTTCACTCACATTTTCAGTACTGTTGTTTTGTTTTTTTAACATCAGCATATACGAATGATATTGTTTGTAGTATTAGTTCTCTCACAACTGACTCTTACTAACTCACTCTCATTTTTTTTAATACTGTTAGCAAGAGACAACAAAGGATGTTTACTGTTGTTGGATTGTTTTGTATACCAAAAAATTAATGTTTCATAATTAACGGCCGTATTCATAAAAAAAGTTAAACAGCCGTTCAAACCATTTTTAGGGAAAATTCGATAAAACTATATTCATAAACGAATTTTACGTTAAAATTTTCTTTTTAGCAGTTTTTTTAATCAACCATTTTTAAAACTGATTGCACCCAATTTTAAGACAATTTTAAGGTAAAATTTGCGTTTTTTAGATATTGTTTATTTATATGCTGCGAAAATTTTTATTGCATATTTATCAGAAATCCCATGATATTGATAACAATAGATGAGTGTTTTTAATAGAAAATATGACCAAAACTTTGAATAGCTGGCAACGGGGAAAGAAGTAATCTATTTTATTCTCGATTCCAGATAAGCAATTAAGCTTTACATTTTTTCCAGTCTTCTTTTTTTAGTTATTACTAACATTTTATTTATTTAAAATAATATACGTTAATAAAATGCCATGTACATCAGTGATATGTAAAAAAACCAAATAATAAAAAAAGCTCGTTATTCATATTTTTTCCTACGCGTAAGCAAAAGGAATCAAAGTAAAACTTTTCTGACTCATTATTTTTTGCTCTTTAATTGAAAGACAAAATGGAGTTAACAATTATTTATTTGTTTAGAAGTTGATTTTCATAAAAAACAATACAAGACATTTCTTTGCATAACTACTATGTGAAGCAATAACCATTTTTATGGCAGCACTATGATTTAGATGAGAATCGCATATGATGGCGTTGCCAGTCACAAATAGAAAATTTCAATAAAATGAGTTTTAAATGCTGTTTATGAGTACGTTTTTATAAAATGTGTTTTTTTGCTGAAAAAATAAATAATAAAAAATAATAATAAAATGGTTTTTAGCTAAAATGCTGTTTATGAATACGTTATTATAAAATGTTTTTTTTTTTTGCTGAAAATTCAGTTTTAACTAAAAAGTTGTTAAAATGCTGATTAGTGTTTTTTTATGAATACGGCTGTTAGTCTTCACTTAATAAAACATTCTATATACAGTTCGCTGTAACAAGAAGTTTGATTTTGTTACACAGTGTTATTTAAAAGTTATATAGGCAGATAAGTCTTTTGCCAACAATTTCAAAACTGTTCGAGAAATTGCTAATGACGAGGTTGACCCCAATCTTGAATGAAAAAGGATGTATTCCTAACCATCAATTCGGTTTTAGGGCTAAGCATAGCACCATAGAACAGACACACAGGCTGGTGAATGTTATCAGAAATGCGTTCGAAGATAAAAAATATTGCTCAGCTCTATTTATTGACGTTTCCAAAGCTTTTGACAAAGTGTGGCACAAAGGCTTATCCCATAAAATAAAATTAAACTTGCCTGCAAACACGCACAAGCTCTTAGAGAGCTACTTATATGACCGGAAATTCGTCGTTAAGGAAGGTGATTTCAAAAGCTCAGCTCAGCCAATCGAAGCTGGAGTTCCCCAGGGTAGCATATTGGGCCCAACTTTATATTTGATTTATGCTTCAAACATGCCAACGAGCTGCAAAATTCACACTTCAGCTTTTGCAGATGATACAGGATTCATCAGTGTCCATGAAGACTATAAATTAAATTAAATTATTAGCATCACAAAATTTGCAACAACATATTCTTATATTGAAGAAATGGCTGAAATTTTGGAAAATAAAAGTAAATGAACAAAAATGTACCCATGTTACATTCACACTACGTAGAAAAACTTGTTCGGCTATTAAAATCAACAACTACATTGTTCCGCAGCACAGTGAAGTCAAATACTTTGGTATTCACCTCGACCGTAGGCTCACGTGGAAGTCTCACATTGACGCTAAAGTCACCCAGATGAAATTAAAAGCGGTGCAACTAAATTGGCTCATCGGCAGAAATTCTATCTTGAAGTTAGATTGCAAACTTTTGTTGTATAACGCAATCCTAAAGCCAATATGGAGTTATGGAATTCAATTGTGGGGTACCGCCTCTGCATCTAACATTGAGAAAATTCAAAAGCGATAGAATAAAATTCTCCGTATAATTATTGCAGCTCCATGGTATGTTAAAAACTCTCGAATTCACAAAGATCTAGATGTACCCTTAGTGAAAGATGAATTTTCAAAACACGCGATAAGGTACATTAACAGACTGGAGTCTCACCCGAATCCTCTCGCATGTAGCATCCTTAACTTTGGTGACCACACTCGACTGAGAAGTATGGACACCCTTGCAATGAGCTGCCATAAGTAACAGCAATGTTAAGATGTTGATCATTTTACAACTTATTAAATAGTTGAGCATGAAACGTTAAGACCTTAAGAAAATTTCAAAATCTGTTTTATGTTTAAGTTTATTAAATGCAAAACTGTGCAGACATTTCCTTATTTAAAGTTTCAACAAAAGTTTCCTTTTATAAAACTTGACATATTTGGGATACTATTTTTCATTTGCTTTTCATTATTTCTTTTTTTTTTCTTTTTTGTTTTTTTTTTTTTTTGTTACTGAAGGCAAACATATGGGAACATTTGCACACAGTTTAAAAGGCTTTTGTATACAAAAGTTTTAATTTATGTTACTGTGTAGTTTAAGGAACACATCTGGCATTAAATAAAATTCTGTTAGACATATACAGCAAAAAAGGCCAAAATTTTATTTCCTTTTCCTGCAAACGAAAACAGATATTAATACACAAACATATTTAAATGAAATACTGAATATCAAAACAAACGTAAGGTAGCTAAAAGAGGATAAAATATAAAAAAAAAAAAAAAACTAGCAAACATTTGCGGGGTTATTTTATATCTCTAACACAGCTAAAAACTTTAGGCAAAAATCGAAACATTTTAGTAGCTAAACAGAAAATTATTACAACTTTATAGAAAAGATAATTACTAAAAGCATTTAGAACTCTTTGAACCAGAAAAGATACATATCTTGTTAATGTAAATGGAATAGTCATATGAAACTAAGTGTGAAAAAAGATAAGAATAAAGCAACAATAAAATAAACAAAGCTAAAAAATTGGCTTGTGAAAGATTACCTACTCATAGATGACAATAAAACATTAACATATATACGAGGTCTGATAAAATATTATCCGTTATATTTAAATTTCGTGAGTTACTTGTGTTTGATTTTTTACTATTCGAAGAAATGGATCAAGGAATCTGTTTAAGATTTGTGTAAAAAACTAAATTAAATGCTCAAGGTCATTTGAAATGCTGGCTGTGGCGTTAGGTGAGTCTACTATGAGCAGAACACAAGTTCAATTGTGGTATAACCGATTTAAGGAAAGCCGAGACGATGTCAATGACGATGCTCGTCCTGGTCGCCCGAGCACGTCAACAATCGATGAAAACATTGAAGCAGTGAAGAAAATGATTTTGGATAATCGTCGAATTACTATCAGAGAAGTTGTTGATGATGCTGGCATATCATTCAGCTCATGCCAAGCAATTTTTGCGGTTGTTTTAGGCATTAAACGTGCGGCGGCGAAGAATGTTCCAAAATTGCTAACTTTTGAGCATGGAGATCATTCAGGAGCTGTTGAACATCGTCAAGGACGATCCAAATTTTCTCCAACAGGTCATAACAGGTGACGGATCGTGGCTGTATGGTTATGTCATGGAAAACAAAGCCCAATCATCCCAATTAAAGCGGCCAGAAGAGCCAAGATCAAAAAAAGCACGTCAAGTTCGATCAAATGTGAGGTTTTGTTCACTGTTTTCTTCGAGTGCAATGGCGTTGTGCATCATGAATTCAGAGTCGCACGGTCAAAAAAAGATTACTATTTTGAAGTCATGCGCCGTTTGTGCAAAGCAATTAGCCAGAAACGCACAGAATTGTGGAAAAAATAATCAAGGACTTTGCACAATGATAACGCACCATATCATACATCATCATGCTTGTGCGTGAGTTTTTGGCCATATCATACGCACCATATCATACATCGATGCTTGTGCGTGAGTTTTTGGCCAAAAACAAAACTATTATCATACCTCAACCACCGTATTCACCGGACTTGGCCCCCGCTGACTTGTTGCTCTTCCCAAAACTGAAGACACCCATGAAAGGAAAGCGTTTTGCTACTATTCAGAAGATAAAAGAAAATCTGAAACAGGAGCTGTTGGCGATACCAAAAAACGTGTTTCAGAAGTTTTTCAAGGATTGGAAAAAATAAGTGTATTATATCTGAGGTGGACTACTTTGAAGGGGACCAGATAGTTTTTGATTAATAAATAAATACTTTTTGGAAAAATTTAAAATAAATTTTGTTCAGCCCTCGTACATGTGTGTACACTAATTTATAAGAATAAATATATCACCTTTTAAATTTTCTCAATTTTCAATATACGAGTATGTACGTACCAGAGAACAGCTTTAAGCGATTGCGAAAAAAAGTCATACTTGTTCAACAACATGAAAAACATTACATTTCGTTCAAATATGATTTTGTGTCCAGTCGCACAAATACTCAGTTGATTTTTAATCAGTAACACATCTTCGCTAAATGACTACAATTCTTCACAAGACGATTTGCTTTTACTCAGCCTTGAACTTTGTTGTGTGAATTTTGCTAATTACATATTCAGAATGTTTACAAGACAAATTGATTTTACTCAGCGTTGAACTTTGTTGCTTGATTTTTGTTACCTTATACACTAAACTTTGCAGACAATTTTAGTGTATAAGGTAAACAAACAAAAGCATGATTTTTGGTGATCACTGGTGCGTATATATGTTTATATGTATAAGTAAATAAGTTTATATGCACATGTCCAAAACCTAATATTTGTTGAAATGGAGTTTTTTTTTTTTTGCTTTTCACAGGAATTACAATTAACAACATGTGATGTAACAAAACAAAACAAAACAAAAGACCGTAAAAAGATATTGAAAAAAATAGAAAACAATTTGAAAATTTTCCTACAGCATGTTCATTTCTAAAACAAAAGCATGCCAATGATGGTCAGAAATAAAATAGAACCAGTTCATTATCTTAAAAAATCATTAGCCAAATATATAAAGACAACGATAATTGAGACGACAGCGATTACTAAAAGTGCAACGACTGTTACGAAATGTCAAAAACAAAACAAAAACGATGGCGTTGGCAGCATACACGCCATCTACAATTTATATATTTATTAATTATGGCAACAGCAATTATTGTACCCATTACAATTACAAAATGTCATACAACATTAACTGTTAATAGAACTCGAACTCCTTCAATAAATGCAAGAACAAATATTGTGTTTAACAAAAGTATAAAACAATCGTTAAAATCTAGTGCAATTAAAACAAATCGAACTAAAATGTCAATTAGTGTTAATGAAACTTTAAACATTGAGCAACTTAAAAAACAAACTCAACAAGCAATTTTAAATAAAACAAATACAAAAAACCCAAACAACCGTCCTGTAAATACAGAGAATTTAAATAGAGTTAACAAAATAAATAACAAAGTAAATGTATTACAAATAGCAAATAAAAACGATTTACAACACCAATTTGCATTTAAAAATTACATCAAAGCAAAATCAACATCATTACAATTATCGTTATTTGAAAAAATCAATGACAATCATTTCACTTCCTCTTCATTTCCAACAACACCAACAACAACAACACCCACACCCAAGCTACAAACACCCGCACGAGCACCTGCACCCGCAGACAAACGGAAACGGAAACGTCGTTTTTCTAAACAGCAATTTTATCCAACTTCTTCTACATCTTTGACAAACATTAGCTTGCCATCTTTGCCTTTCTCTTCGTTGGGCTTGTGGCAGCAACAGTATCTCAAAGTTAATCAAGTATTTGAAAACGAACATGTTTCCAGTCACAACAACAACTTCAAGCAAAATCGTGGCAAAATTGTTTTGCTCGGTCTCTTTGAACTTTCCACCAAGATGGGTCCGCGGCCAGAAGGTTTAAGCGAACTGATTGCAGCTCAAATGGCAGTGGAGCATATAAATAGGAAAAAACTGTTACCTGGCTACACTTTAGAGCTAATAACTAACGACACTCAGGTGGGTTTATCTCTTTGATTTAAATATTTTTTAAATGATTCTCCTTCCAAAACAGTGTTTTTATTTACAAAAATAAAAAGGAAAATCTAAATGTATGTCATACAAATGGGAACAGCCAGACAGCTTCTTCATCGATGGGTTTAAAATGAAAATGATATATTTCTTTGTCGAAAATATATATTTTTCTTGTTGAACGCCTGCGGGCGGCGTAGAAAGGATTCGCTATAAAAGCGTTAAATTGATGGTTCACTCATTCAAGTTTTTAAATTTTTTCATGGCATTGTCCTAACAGACCGACTTTATTGCGATATGTTAAAGAATTAATTATACGGCAACATTCACACTATGATTTAAAGTCATGACTTTTTTATATCTTCTTTTAAGGTCGTAATTTTTTTCTCTTCTTCTTCTTCTTATAAAGTCATTACATTTTTATATTTTTGATGGTTTCAAAACAAAAACGATATATTTCTTTGTTAAAAATACTTATTTTTCTTTTTCTACGTCGCCTGCTGGGAGGTAGAAGAAATGTGATATAAAAACTTTAAATTTAAAGCCTATTCATTCAAGTTTTTAAATTGTTTAATGGTATTGTCTTAAGAGAACGACTTTCTTGTGATATGTTAAAAAATTAAAATAAGGCGAGACTTATACCATGATTTCAAGTCATGACTTTTTGTATCTTCTTTTAAGGTCGTGATTTTTATAATTTTTTTTTTTTTTCGTTTAAGATCATTTTTTTTAAACCATTAACAATTTTTGCTATTGCTTATAAATTTTTGTAATTCCAGTAATTAGCTATTTTTTTCTATTTTTTATTAATTTTTGTAATTTTTTTTTAACTCATATGCGTATACTTATATAGTATCTGCTTGCAAGGAGTTATTCTCCGTAGGCATAAATAAATAACAAAATTTTTTTGATGGTTTAAAAACAAAAACGATATATTTCTTTGTTAAAAATATATATTTTTCTTTTTCATCGCCTGCGGGAGCGGTAAAAGAAATTCGCTATTGAAGCCTTAAAATTATAACTCACTCATTCAGTGTTTATATTTTTTCATGGTATTATCTTAACAGATCAACTTTCTTGTAATATGTTAAGGAATTGATTTAAGACAACACTTACAATATGATTTCAAGTCATGACTTTTTTTATATCTTCTTTTAAAGTCGCAATTTTTTGTATTTTTTTTTTTAAGTCATTACTTTTTTGCTATTTTTAATGGCTTAAAAACAAAAACGATGTATTTCTTTGTTAAAAATATATATTTTTCTTTTTCATCGCCTGCGGGAACGGTAAAAGAAATTCGCTATAAAAGCATTAAATTTATAGATCATTCATTCAAGTTGTTATACTTTTTCATGGTATTATCTCAACAGACCAACTTTCTTGTAATATTTTAAAGAATTAATTTAAGGCGACACTTACACCATGATGTCAAGTCTTGACTTTTTTTATATCTTTTAAAGACGTAATTTTTTCTTTTTTTTTTGTGTTTTCTGTTAAAGTAATTACTTTCTTTATATTATTATTTTTTTAATCAGGACGTTTTTTTTTTATTTTTCTTCTATTTTTGTGCAATAGCAAAATCGTTTTGTATTCACATTATGATTTTTGAGACCGGTCTCTTTTTAACTTTTTTGTAAAAAGAAAAAAATCGGGCATCTTTTCTTATCTCTTTATTAGTACTGATGTAATCAACTGGGCAGGCAACTAAAAATGAAATATTATAAAAAGTAGTCCGAAAGTTAACATGAGGTCTAAAAACAAAGCAACTGTACACGTAAAAAAAAATATATGGTTGATAGGACAATATTTTAAGGGCAACATACTATTGTTGAATTATATGGTTGCACTTGATAATACTATGTTGTTACATTAAAACGTCATTGACAGGACGCACCATGGTATTGTAACAAAAATATTCGAAGTAACAATATTTTGGTTAAACATTTTTTTCTTTTCTCAGTGCATACTCAATTATTCTAACCTTTCATACTATTCTCATATATAACCATATTATTCTCATTAAGTAACCATACTAATATCATAAATAACATTATTGCAACAGAAACATATTTTTATTATAATTAGCACAAATACATACATATGACAATTAATAAGAACAAAAAGACAGCATATAATATATTTTGGTAATACGTGTAAAATAAATACAATTAATAAAAAAAATAATAATAATCAGATTACATTTCAACGGAATCAATGCAGAGTTTCCTCTTTGATGCTGAAATAGCCATTCATTCCATCATTAGCTGCAATAAAACACAAATATTTGTTAAGGATTTTCAATTGAAATTTCAAATGTCATATATAACCATAATAATATGGTTACACGTCTTCTTGGATACACCATATATACATATGTATGCATGTTTACATCTTAATATTAAAAAATACTTATCTTTTTACTTTCGCGAATACTCAATATGTATTTATTCAACAATTCCACGTTATTTTATATAGCTGAACAATTATGTATATGTATTTTGAAAATTAAACACGCACAAAACATCTAATTGTTTCCAAAGAAAATATCAAACTAAAACAAAATTATATGTCAACGACTACAATGAAAATATTGTAATATTCTGTAAACTTACTTTTGTTGCATATGAATTTGCGGACTATACATATAATAAAACAAATATTTTGATATTGGGTGTGATAAAAGCTATTGTTGTTTTTAAAAAAGTTTGAAATTGCTATTATTGTATGCAACCATATCTTGAAATTTATAGATGTTAACAATACAATTACACATATGCAAATATTGACATATTTATAGAGGAACAAACTATAATTAATTTGATAAGAAATAGTATTTAACAATAATGCACAATGTTACGGAATATATACTAATGTTGTTGCAATCATATATCAAACTGTCTTTTCTTTGCGTGTAGTTGGCTAATTCTCCACTTTATAAAAGGTTTCGGAGAGGGGAAAAATAATTGCCAGTTAAACTAATAGTATTTTTATTTAAGTTCGTACATTTGTTCATGTCTAAACAGGCAGACTTTATTTCGGTATGGCACAGAATTTATATAGGGAGAAATTTACACCATTATTTAAAATCATGACTTTTTAATTGTGTTGTGTAATAGAATTTGTATAAGGTGAAATTTGTAGCATTGTTTTAAGCTATGAATTTTTTCATATATTCTTTTCAAGTCAAACTTTTTTGATTTAAATTTTGTAGCAAACTCATTTTTAATTCACATTATGATTTTTTAGCCCTGTTTATTTTTATCTTTTGAGGTATATCTTTTATTCTTATCTCTTTGTTAGTACCAATGCAACCAGCTAGACTATACAAGATAGACCAAATACTATACAAGATAATCCAAAAGCTAAAATTGCATGATTTAAAGTCATGACTTTTTCATTGTGATAGGTTATTTAAGTTATTATATGTTGGTTTACCTAGTGATCGCCTCGTACAAATTATAGTTCTTTCTTTGCTTCAATATTTCGACACTCCGTTGAGTGTCTTCTTCAAGAAAAAAAACATTCCTGGAGAAGACACACAACGGAGTGTCGAAATATTGAAGCAAATAAAGAACCATAATTTGCACAAGTGGACCAATAGCTCAATCAGCAAACAAAAATTTAAATAAAAAGAGTCGAAAAATTAGAAACACGAAATATATGTTATAAAATTTGTATAAGCCGAAATTTACAGCATGATTTAAAATTCATAAATCGAAGCTATAAAGTTTCCCTTTTGCAATAAATGTATCACATGGTTACAAGATTGGGAGAATGTGGCAGAAAAATTGTTATGATGGAACTGCCGCGTTTAAAAAATCTTTGTTTTCGGGATCATAGTAAAAACACTTCAATTTGAGTCAGAGGATCAGAAGATAAAGTCCATAATGAAGATTTTAATTTCTGGCTACATGTGTTCTCCCCTGCCCCTAATTGTATGAAGAAATCGCCCGATACAAATATATATCGATGCTTTTTCTACGATACCGTGTGGGTATCGATACTTTGCGATCGACACGGTATCGATAAATATCGATACCCAGTAGTATCGTTTTACCCCTAAATGGAACTTCCCACCGAGTTCAAATGAACTCTCACTGCGATTTAAGTCCAAACCACAACCACATGATATAACGGTAAAGGTACAAGTTCCTGAGGCTTCAAATTGTAGTCCTCGGGTCAGAATTCTTAGACCTGGGAACAACCAAACAGACTGGTGATCCCCCTTACACTAAGTACTTGTATACAGATGATGACAATTGATTTATATCAGCATCTGCCTTGTTGGTCTTGTCTGATCATGAACCAACTCCACGGGGTGAACTATTCACGATTCATTCCTTTTTATATATATTTTATAAACTGAATAAAATACATGTATGAAGAACCGATACCCCCTCCATCTTCCTCTTTGGCAATTTTGTGACTCCCTGCGCTACCTTTGTTGAGATATCATAGGTGCTAATCCAATCAGCACTAAATGGCATGGTTTCTGGATTGCACTTAATGTCACTTGGATTACCAATTATTATTATTTTCTTATATTTTGATCGTCCTCTTTGTGTATCTTCTTCAAAAACATTTTTTCTGTAAACTCGGTTCTATAAAATATTAAAGCATACTTACGAATAAGAAAAAAGCCATAGAAGAAAAAATCATAAAATCGTGTCTTCCTCTTCATTTTCAAACTTTGCCAGTAGAAAAAAAGTCATAAAAAATGTACAAATGCTGTCTAAAAATACAATTCCAGCCACTAGGAGTATATTGTTGTTGTTTTATTTTTGTAATAGAACTTGTATCGCCAACTTTCATCATGATTCTTTTTTCAATAGATACAGTGCATCACAGCTTATTTCAACCACCCTGGTTAAAAACAATAAAGCTTACGTAAGTTCTAAACAAAAGATCGTATTAGAAAAATTTAAATTGGGTTTAATATAAATTTTGTTTATATGAAAAGTAAAGCTTTTATTAGGTCTGAAATTCACATTTTTAAAAACTTAAAAACTAAAAATTAAAAAAACAGGTACTTCAGGGGACACAGCTTATTTCAACCAGTGACTTCAACTATTAATTTTTTAATTTTTTTTGTAATTTCAAAATCTAGTATGACCTCCCTTTTGATCAATTACAGCTTTCAGTCTGCTTTGCATAGAGTCCACTAACTTGCGTGTGGTTTCAGGAGTTATTTTTGCCCATTCGTCTTTTAGCGCTGCTATCAGGTCATTCCGATTTGAAATCTGGTGTTGGCGGACGTTTTGATCTAAAATTGCCCATAAATTTTCAATTACATTTAGATCAGGTGATTGGGCTGGCGGTTGCATTAAGTGGGGACAGTTCCAAATGAGCCAAGTCTGGACAATACCTGATTTATGTTTCGGGTCGTTGTCCTGATAGAAGCGAAACTCATCTCTTACACCCAGTTTTTCGGCACTTTGCAATAGATTGGCTTTCAAGATGTCAAGGTATACATTTTTGTCCATTGTATTTTCAATAAACTGCAAGTTCCCAACCCCATTTGATGACATGCAAGCCCATACCATGACACTACCGCCACCGTGTTTAACTGTCGGTTTTAAGTTTTTATTTTGTAGCTCTGTATTTGGCTTACGCCACACGTAAGTTTGACCATCAGAGCCAAAAATGTTAAATTTGGACTCATCCGCAAAAATCACATGTTCCCAAAAACTTGAGTCTTTGGTAATGTGTTCCTTGGCGAATTTTAGGCGTGCTGCTTGATTTTTTTTATTAATAAAAGGTTTTTTGCGGGCAACTCTACCATTAAAATCATGGTTGCGCAGTACTCGGCGAATTGTTTCTGCACTACAATTTTTATTTAATTCATTTTTAACTTCTACAACCAGTTTTGGGGCAGATAGCTTCGGGTTTTTCTTTATTTTTCTTACTATGTAGCGCTCATCTGCTTCATTGAAAATTTTGTTTGGAGCTTTTCTTCCCTTATCGAGAACTCTATTTTCATGTCTGAACCGATAAATTATGCTCTGTACTGTCGAATCACTCAGACAAACCATTTCGGCAATTTTTCGGCGCGAATGCCCGTTTTTGTAATGTTGAATAACGAGTTCTCTCTGCTCAATTGTAGTGCGTCGCCCCATTATTTTAAAAATTCGTGACCTGCTCAACTAACTGCCAAAATTTAACAAAAAGCTTACATAAAAAATTGGAAACATAACTAAAACAAAAATTTGCTTGGAAATTTACCGTTACCCGAAAAGTGATGCCAATTAAACCGATTTGAAAAGTAGCTGGTTGAAATAAGCTGTGACTATGTTTTTTGTTTTTATTTTGTAAGTTTTTAAAATTGTTAAATTGTTTAAGCTTAAGACTGGAAAAAAATACTTTTATTTTTGCTTGCCACATATTTAACAAACTCTCATTTAAACTTTTGCAATAACATATTTCGTTTGGAAATTATGTGGATTTTACTTAAAAAAAAAGGCTGGTTGAAATAAGCTGAGAGCCACTGTAGTTTCAATGGCTAAATAAAGTTTATCAGCTTTGGCATTGGAAAAAAGCAATTATACGAATTTTAACGCATTTCAACAATAAAAATCAGACATGATAGTTTCACATAAAATGGAAAAATTGCATTTAATTAACAAGTTTGTCAAAAGCTTTTCAAAAATAATTTAAAATTTCAATTTTGTGAGGTCAAATATTTTTTTATTATCTTTTGTATCATGAAGGTGGGTGCATTTGCAAGAACCAAAATCTATCAATATTATTCCAACACGACATATCAAAAAAATTAATTTTAGATGCTCCCAAATTTCAATCTAGATTTAAAAAAGAATTCCCATAGTATTCACACAATTTGTTAATTTTATCGGCAATGTGTTAGCAAATGGTGATTTTCAGTAATAAGTTATTTAAATTTCATCAAAATTAATTCATTAATAATTCAAAATAATAATAGTAATAATTCAAAAACCGAATTTCACCTTGCACTTAAAAAAATATATAAATAGTTGATACGACAATATTCTGGGTGCAAAATACTATTGCTGAATTATATGATTGTTGCCGACAATATTATAATGTTATATATAAAAAGCAATTGACATGACTGATTTCAGATTTGATAAAAAAAATTTATATATTCTGCTTCCACATTATTGTAATAGTGAGTAACCATAGTACAAGTTGAAGTTGCCATATTACTGACATACCGAACCATATTATTATACCAACCAACTTACTTTTTTATATATAATCATTAAGCAATCATTATAACATTATGAATAGCTTTATTGTAATAAAATATTACTGTAATTATTAACACAATACTCAAACATATAAATAATTAAAGCTAGCATTTTCAATCGTAAAAGACTCTACTGGAAATCTCATAAAGAGTGGTTTTGATCATCGACAATCTCATTTTTTAATCACAGATGATCTCTCGCACGTTAGTAAGTGTTAAAAAAGTTTGTAAAAAAAAATTAAAAAGTAGATGTTTTCATTATTTTTACTCGTCAGATAATCAGCAAACGACTAGTTTGGGGACTGTATATTGAACACAATCGTCTAACAAACTACTTATGCTATCTGGGAGAGTATGATGACATGTTTTTATGTTATAAAATAATTAATAAAAATTTGAAAAAAATAATATGATTGCATGCGTCCTCCTTGATGCGGAAGTATCTACTAGCTGCAATAAAACAAAATTATTTATTAGCGTTTCGTCATCTGTGATTGCAATTTAAAATGTCATATATAACCATATAAAAATGATTAAATGCTATATAGTATGGTTGAACACAAAAGTAATGTGACTAAACCTAAGGATTTTTAATAGCTATTACAATAATATGGCTAGGTACAACCATAATATGGTCGGTTGTACTGTATGGTTGCCTATATCATAATACTGTTGTCTACCATCCGCTCATAAAATATGTTTACATCTTACTATACTAACTTACTTTTTTATTTCCTCGATCACGCAAGACGTATTAATTTATTTAATTTTGTGAAATCTTAAGTTTTTTCTTTTCAGCTTAACTCATACACGTTAGAAAAAAATGTATGGTTGATACGACAATATTCTAAGGGCAACATACTATTGTTGAGTTATATGATTGTTACCGACAATATTATATTTTTATACTCAAAACGCAATGGACATGACTGACTATAGTTTCGTTAAAAAAAATATATATATAACTATACTATATTATGCTTCAACATTATTGAAATAGTACATATTGAAGTTACCATATTAACTTTTTCATAAATAATCATTTCCTATTCTTTTTTTTGTTTTTTTTTTTTTAATTTTAGATTTTTTTTTTTTTTATCAACACAGACAAATATTTTTTTAATTAAAAAACAATGAACACATATTTTCACTCGAGAAAATATAATCGATAGAGTATTATATGTCAATGACTAGAACAAAAATGTTGTTAATAGTAAATATATTTGGTAAACTTACATTTGTTGCATGTAAATTAGTTCATCATACATATGATAAAACTAAATTCTTTTGTATTGGGCGTGATGAAAACTATGGTTGTTTAAGAAAAAAGTTCATAAATGCTATTATTGTATGTAACCATATCTTGCAATTGATAGATGGTAACAATAGAATTATTGCAATGCAAACAAGAACATATTTAAGGGAGAATAAACTATAATTAAATTTATAATAAACCGTTTCTACCAATAATACATAACGTTACGGAGTATATACTATTGTTGCTGTAACCATATTTCAAACCTTTTTTTTTTTTGCGTGTGTACAAATATATATTTTTTTTAATTAAAAAACATATACACCTTATTTATACTCCTAAAAATATAATCGATAGACTATTACATGTCAACGGCTACAACAAAAATGTTGTTACTGATGGCAGTATTAAATTTATTTTGTTAACTTACTTTGCCGGCATATGAATCAGTTTATCATACATATGATAAAAACAAATTCTTTGGTATTGGGCGTTATAAAAACTATGGCTGTTTTAAAAAATTGTTCATAATTGCTATTATTGTATGTAACAATAAAAATTGATAAATGGTAACAATAGAATTTATATGACAAAGGGAACGACTCCAGGACCCAAGTGAGCTGGACAACCTAGACTACTCCGGGGTATACAGCGGCCTGCCTACCTAACAATAGAATTACGGAAATTAAAACAGTAAAATATTTAAGAGGCAATAAACTATAACTAAATCCATAATAAACTGTTTCTAGCAATAATATATAACGTTATAGAATATATACTATTGTTGCTGTAACCATATTTCAAACTGATTTTTCATTGCGTGTGGAAAGCTAAAATATAAACCCAAAATTATATCAGCCGAAAAAGACAATCGCAAAATCGATGGCATAATAGCGAGTACTAAACCGATATACATATATATTATATTATTTAATTTTTTTTTCTTTCTTTTTTTTTCTTTGTTTGCCTCGGCTTATAAAAAATTAAAAAGAAAACTAAACCTTAGTCAAATTATTTCGCATCGATTTGCCATTTTGCTTTAGTTCTGCTTAATTTAATTACATATATTATTACAGGTATTTTTATTAACTTTAAGTGCTATAAAATATTTTGTCCATTTCCCATGTTTTTTTCCAGTGTAGACATCACATTTATTTAGGATAAAATTATATCTCTAGCTGTTGCAACTCAATCAGCTCCCTGGGCAAACTAATTAACTTTAAATTATAATGAATGTATATACAGTTTGCCAAAAAAATATTTGCACTAGCAACTGTTATACAATACATAGTCAAGAATTCCACAAGTAATTTATTTATGTGTACATATATATTTTTATGTTTGTGTATATGCTTTTCATATGTGTACGTTTATATTTTTTTATGCATATATCTCTGCAGACAAAATAGCTAATATGTCTTCAGAAACAAACTAGTTACTTTGTACTACAGACTGATTTTAAGGTTAGGTTCTCATAGAAGCCCAACTAGTTAATTTGGGCAAAGTAAGGCCTTAAACATCAAAAGCAACAAAATTTAACTGCTGTTTTAAAGAACCTAATAAAAATATTTGTTCAAATGTTATATATGTACACATATACAAGTATTCGAAATAAATATAAAATAAGCAGAATGAATTCTCGTATGCCATCTACTTCATTCAAATTCAATTGCAAATCTCTCCCGAAAAATTTGAAAGAGTTGGGTGTAAATTTTTGTTCCTAGATGAACTTTTTACCTATTTTTGGTCCACATTTTGGAAAATCAATGTAACGTCGTATAGCCATAATTCTTGAATACTGTTCTTATTACAGATGGGAAGTTACATCCGAGTCCATATACAACTTTAAAGGCCTGTTCTCCTGAATTAGGCGTATAAAACTACAACTTTTTGTATCAGTTGCTCCTTTAGCATTTTAAGTCGTTTTTGTATATAGAACAACTTTTTTATATAGAAGAAAGATTGATATTTTGATCCTAATTGCTTTGACCTTTATTTAGTTTAATATTTGCAATAAATTTATGCATCTTAAGATCCTTTTTGGCTTTTTTTATAAAAATTTGTTGTTCTTTCGGAAGACTTCTTTAGGAAGATTTTTTCAATAATACACAACTTAAAAATAAGTTTGCCGAAGGAAGACGAAATATATAAATACAGCATCAAATTTTTATTTAAAAACACCAAAAAGGACCTTAAGGCGCATAAATTTGTTGGAAATATTGAAGAAAGGTTGAAATAAACAAAATTCGTTCCATGGAATTTTCTAAATCTAGCAACTTTATTTTTTATGTTTCCTAGCTGTCTACTATATGTCGACATTTCATAGGAGCTACCCTAATCATTAGTAGACTGGCAAATCTTTGAAAGATGTGCTCCAACATTCAACTTTGCATTCACATATTCTAATTAAATTACTGAGCATTTGAAAAGAAAAATTGTATAATAATATCTTTTAAAACAAAAAAGTAAGCTTTTTCTTTTGCACACGTTTCTACTTTCCTTTACACCTTTCGAATAAATGAATAACCGTTGCACAGTGGGACCAAAGGTAAGGTATTAAATCTATATTTTTGAAACTTGCGATATGACAATTAAACAATGTGTGAAGGAATCATAGAAGAGCTAATAGGCTTTAAGAATAATAAAATTTGAACCACCTTGTTATATTACATGATGACCTACAGGGTGTCAAAGTTGACTACTTCGAGTATGAAAAAGTCTAATCGCCTCATTACAATTGTAAATATTATCTGATTTAAATAAATTTAATTTTTTTGGAAAACTGAAAAAATTAAGAATACCATTTTATTTTACATACGATTACACATCGTTAATAGTTTGAAAGATATTGGGCTTTTAATTATGAAATTTTTTGGCCTTGAATTTGTTTCTTATTTCGAAGATATCTTTGATATTAGCATGCCGAAAGTTCTTTTTAGAGTAGCGACTACGAAACAGCTAGTTGTCCCGCTAGAGTTATTGATCGCGGCAATTATTGTTATAATTATAAATAAAAATATTTCTTGGCTTTAGCTAGGATTGAACTCGAGCTAGAGGAATGATACCAACCCATCATCATATAATATTAAAAATATTAACATAAAGTTCGACTATTTAACATTAATACATACATTTCAAATAAATTATTTTGGATTTCTGGTTTTTGTACATTTTTTTCTATTTTGTTATTTATATTTTGTTTGTCTACAGTATTTTCTAAGTAACTTCATATTATAAGAAACTTTTACAACGTTAAACGTTGCTGTACTATAAATGTAAAACACAAGTTTGTTGTACAGGAAGTGAAAAAATTAATTGAAATATATGTAAACATATTATTTACTGTAGTAAAATTGGACTAGTTTCCTTTCTTCAGATATGTAAGGATAATTTTATTGAAATAGAAATGCCTTCAATCAAGTCTGCTTGGAACTGTATCTTTATAAAACACTGAGCTAAAAATAATACGTATTTGAATTAGAACTCAATATGTCTTTTAACATTTTTTTAAACTATTTTACTACGTGCAAAAATTTTGTTGACAAACTGTTTGCCTATGGCTTATAAATTAACAAGATTATACCAGTAAATGGGTATTAAATGTTCTATATTTTAGCGTAACATATTACAAACATATTCTGATACCAACTTATAGCAACATGTGCAAATTTTTATAAATATTTAATAACACTTATTTAGCAACTAACATACAAATAGTTAAAGCACACACCTTTTATACACCTGATGTAGAGATGCCGGCGTTTCTCAGTCAACCATTTAAAAAAGATGTTTGCGAACATGTTTTTGTTTATGCTTCACAAATTTCTGCCCATATATGTACCTGTGCATATATTAAAAGCTTATATACTCGTATATCAAATGCGGCAACTAATGATAGTAGGGTTCGAATTAACAAAGAGAAGACCACATACACACCAGCAGTAGGAGCTTACTGGTATCTGGGAATACATAAATACTTAAGTGTTATTTACTTTTAGCTTGTACATGCAATTAATAGCAAGGTTTCAAAGCGAGTAACAACAAAAATTTATGTACTCCTACATGTTGGTGTAATTTTGCTTAAAAAAAACTGTGGGATTATTAAAGTAAAAAAAATTTAAATATTTCCAAGTATTCACTTTTTATTTATACAATATTTCAAACAAAAAAATGTCTGCACGTCATACAAAAAAATTACTACTTTTAGCTACTAAAGGCACCTTTACATGGTAATACAAGTATTTAGATCTGTCAAAAATATGTGCAGAATAAAGGAAATCTTACCCTGTAAAAACAAAATGTATTCAATAGGAGAGAAATCCAAATGCAAAAGTTGACAAGCGGTCGGTAAATCTTAATTTTCTAAGGCCCAGTTTTTGACTGCGTATTTAAATACAAAATTAGTTAATTTTCATTTAAATTTAAGTTGTATTTAAATGCTAGTTCAGTTTATCACTATTAAATTATTGTTCTTATTTAAATCCGATGAAAGTGTGGCAGCTCTACTTTAATTCCAAATATTATAGAAAGTATTCCATAGAACAGCTGTTTGTAAGTGGAAGAATAGAAAAATTCTTAAAGAAAAATATTAAATTTATAAACGGCATAGAAAAATTTAACAATTTTATTTTACGCTAAGTTATTTTTAATAAATTATTATACTGTGCTGTTGTTTATTGCAAAATTAGCAACTAATTTTCGAATATCTTCTGCAGGCAATAGCTCGTATGTGTGTTTTGTTTACCTTTTTTGCACTAATACAAACGCAAGCACACAAAAACCATATGGACTATGAGAAAAACTTAAATAAAACTTAAATGAAGAAGTTTGGGCATTTAAGTTTAGTCCAAATTTGTAAAGAAAAACTGATTTTCGTATTTAAATGGAACTTAAAGCTAAATAACATTTAAATACGAACTCAAAAACTGGGCCTAAACCATTTTAGAAAACTCAGTATTCTCATCACATCAGAGGTGTATTTTTAAATTTGCATTGGCAGCCCTTCAAGTATTTACTGCAGGTGGTACAACATTCACAAAAGCAAACAATCGCAGTTCAAGAATATTGCATGTTGTTTTTGTAAATCTTGTGGAGTTGTAACCATCAGTAAATTTATTAGACTTTCATAATAATACTTTGTTTATACTTATCCCACAAGTGTAAACGTAAATAGTACTTACAACACATTTTTGTTAATTTTTTTTAAGTACAGAGAGAATTTCGTAATATTTTGCTCCCACAAAATCTAAATATTTTGTATTACCATGTAAACGCGCCTTAAAGCACGTTACGTGCGTAGAAAGGCGTTAACCCGCATTTTACCCGACTTTGAGTTTTTGAGTGATACAGGTACATTTTACACAAGGACAATGCCATTATTTATTTACAATTGTTTTGTACCCATAAATAAACTTAAATTTAAAGACAAAATTAACGCCCGATTTTTTTTATATTTGTTTAAAATCGGGGGTTAATTTTATCTCTAAATTTAAGTTTATTTGGCATATAATAATGGCATAGTTTCACAAGTAACGGAGTTACAAGCAATTGTATCGGGTGTATCAGAACTATTTAAATTTAGTGTAACTTTTTTTTTAATTTTATTTATTTATTCCACAAAAATAAAAATTTACGATTAGTTTGATGCCCCAGTGTCTCATAGGACATTAAAGGAGGTAGTAACTTTCTTCTCGTGCAAACGGCAACTCTGAAATTTGGCAGCTGATCGCACCCTAAATACAAGAGAGTCACAACTCAAAATACTAAAATATTCAAGACACAAAAATCCGTTTATGTAAAAATGATTGTAATATATAAAGAAAATATTGTTCTATTATGAAAAAATTCAATATTGAAGAAGGTTCTGCTACACTTTTTTTCAATTTTATATTGTTTGCGAGAATACAAAAAATTTACTTTTATGGAAAAAAAGTCAATTTTGGAAAAGTTTGAGTTGTGACCCTTTTGTATTAAGGGTGCGATATGTTTATGCCGAATGCTAAAAATTTACCGCTTTACTACAGAATTATAAGAATTGTTCATAATTTCTTCGAAAAAAAAAATCATCATCTCAGTTGAAGCGCATTTTTATATGAATGGCTTCGTGACCACATCAAATTTTGGAATTTGGGGCCCAAAAAATGCTCATGCAATTAACGAGAGACAAATGCACCCACAAGGAGCAACTATCGGTTATGGATTTTGGTCAGACAGCTTGATTGGACCTTACTTGTTTGAAGATCAGACCAAGATTGCAGTGACTATAAACGTCATTCATTACAAGATTGGTTGACGTTTAGCAGGCGTTCCCGCCTTTATGGCCCAACGTAACGGTTCGTCCGTCAGCAGGTGAAAGGGAAACAGTCACCAAATTACCGGCATGCACGGTAAACTGTCGCACATGGGTATAACTTTCGATCACTTGCTGAATGGCGCATGCTCTCTCCCATAGTTTGGAGTGGAGCCTTTCTAACCATGCTGCCGATTCAGAGTCACGGCAGTGACGGTGCGGAATTGCAGTGCAATAAACCACAGCTACCACGTTACCCCGAAGAATTCCACCAGAGTTTCCGATCAAACTATCATAGCCTGAAAAAGATCAACTACGGCTAAGCACAAGAACTCAGTTATCATCTGCTCCGATATCTATTCATTAGAGGCAGAGGCTAACAGGGATCTTGTGGCATCAGCTAAGCGGCATGGGTCTGTAAGACATGTAATTTCAGCAAGACGATGCCACCTGCTACACGACACATGCAACGATTTTCAGAAGAAATTATCTCAAGAAATTTTGATATCAACTGACCACCAAGATCATGAGATTTAACGCCGAGCAATTTTTTTCTTTGCAGTTTTGTGAAATTTCGTGTTTAGCCGCATAGACCAGAAACAATTCCCGAGCTTAGTCCCCGACACAACACGTCGTTGGGGAGTTATAACCATATATATGTGAAAAAGACATGGAAAGTTTGATAAAAGAATAACAGCTTATAACCATTGCTTCGTTACAATCCAATAAAAAATTAAAACTTAAAATACATATACATGTAATTAATTTTTACTATTTGCCTTTAGAAGCAAATATTACATCTTAAGTTATGTTAGATTTAACAAGCTGCCAGCTATTGGAAAGTCCAGTGTTGCCTGA
Organism: Thecocarcelia acutangulata; assembly: GCA_914767995.1. Lineage (NCBI taxonomy): Eukaryota > Metazoa > Arthropoda > Insecta > Diptera > Tachinidae > Thecocarcelia > Thecocarcelia acutangulata. The sequence goes on along the minus strand of OU612097.1, from coordinate 94,803,787 downwards.
ATATGATATCCATCTCAGCATATCTACATATCACCGGCCCAGTTCAGATTCAACCCGAGGATCAGAAGAAAGAGTTCAATCCACCCTGTATTGCGTTTCGCTATTTCTGTTCAACCATGCATTAGGCTGATTTTGCATGATTTAACACTATATACAAAGCGCTTATATAAGAAAGTGCTGTACACCGACAGAGGAAATGCTCAAAACTCTCTACTTCCTCATTACTAAGCCTTCCACAGAAATCATTAAATGAAAGATTTAATCTCTAGCGCATGCATCCCTATGTGAAAAGTTTCCGTTGGAACTACAACAGTAGAACGCAACCTCCGTCTCCGACCTCTAAGAATAATAGTCCGCCTATTATTATGCCTAGGCTATTTCAGCCTCGAGAGTTAACCTCACTAGACTATCTGTTCCATGCAGGCTCGAGAACTGGATCCTACGGCTCTTTATCAGTATCCCTACCATCCAAACACAGTATCTCCTTGCTATAACTGAGCTCCGGCATTTGCCAGCTCATTCGCTTCAATATTGCCAGGCACTTTACTGTGTCCCTGTACTTAGTAAAACTCTGGGTTCAAATATCTTGCTATCTACTTTAGAGATATCCTGAACATCGAAAACATCCCTTTAGTGCATTCTCGGTAGTAGTTCAATCAGTTAGCTGCCGGGATTTATGCCTGCGATCCGCTATACTCGTTTCTATCAGGTTTTTCCTTGTACTGGAGAGTTGCAATTATGCCTTTCTAATGAATCACTAGGATTTTTTTTCTTTTCCAATAAACTAGAGATATAGAATGATCCGGGATTTACGCCTGCGATCCGCTATACTCATTTCATATGAATAAAAACAGTTTCTATCAGGTTTTTTTTTGTACTGTAGAGTTGCAGTTATACCTTTCTATATGAGACCAACAATATGAATAATTGATAATGGATCACTAGGATTCTTTTTCTTTTCCAATAAACTAAAAATATAGAACGATATCACAGAGTTAAATTCCGATCGAAAATGGAATTTAAGTTGCCGTTTGGTCCTTTTCAAAACCAAAACAGTTTTCGGAAAAATCATATATAACATTTTCAAATGGAATTGAACTATGTGTCATGTTTGATAGTATAAATAGAATTGGCTTCTACTTGCTTTTTTGATTTCGCATATTATTATTCTTCCCTTTTGTTTAGTGCGATCCTGGTGTCGGTGTCGATCGTTTCTTTCATGCTATTTACACCCAACCCTCTACACGCATGGTCATGCTGTTGGGCTCGGCATGTTCTGAAGTCACCGAAAGTTTAGCTAAAGTTGTACCCTATTGGAATATTGTACAAGTATCGTTCGGATCTACCTCACCGGCCTTAAGCGATCGCCAAGAGTTTCCCTACTTCTATAGAACGGTAGCACCTGATTCGTCACATAATCCTGCCAGAATAGCATTTATACGTCGTTTTGCTTGGGATACGGTAACCACATTTTCCCAAAACGAAGAAATACATTCGCTGGCCGTTAACGACTTGGTCACTGAACTAGAAGCAGCAAACATATCATGTGCGGCCACCATAACGTTTGGTGCCACTGACTTCAAGGAACAATTGATGCTATTACGTGTAGGTCAATAATTTTTGTTGCATAACGTTTTCCGCTGTTATTGAAAATTTAATTTAAAAAAAAAAAATCTTGTTTTTAAGGAAAGTGATACACGTATTATAATTGGCAGCTTTTCGCCCACTTTGGCTCCATTTATTCTGTGTGAAGCGTATCGTTTGCGTATGTTTGGTGCTGATTACGCCTGGATTTTACATGAAAGTATGGGTGCACCCTGGTGGAATAATTTATCTGGCAAGGGTTCGTATTGTTCACAAAACGAGCTACAGACAGCAGTGGAGAATGTAATAATTGTTTCCAGTCATAACAGTATTGTGGGCAACAACAAGAGTTTAAGTGGTTTGGTAAGTATATATTATACATAAGTGTGTACATACATATCCACATTTGCTGCCTTTGTGTCTTGCAATTGATGCAAAATCACTAAAAAACTGCAAAAAGCCATGAGTGAACATTTTGCTGAGGAAAATGGCTCCTAATGTGTGTAGTTGTTTTAAAGCAGTGATGGGCAGTTAGAGCACGTTGAATAAGAGAGTAAACGAGTTGCTCTATACTTAGAAAACTTTTAAATAAACTGAAAAATATATTCACGAGATTTACTTCAACATATTCCTTATTTTGCCAGTGCACGTCCAATAGAAATGGCATATTAAGCAAAATATAAAAAAAGCCCCCGCAATACTGTTGAACACTGAAATCACACCGAATCACCCCGAGAAGCAGGTTTTGCCTGGGAGTACACCAAAGCAGAGCACTCTGTTTTCTGGGACATAGGAGTCCTTCATTTGTTGTAGAAAAAAAACATCTAAGAAGACGCATGACTTACCAAATGTTAAAGTTGGCAGAATGGGGATCAACAGCCTGCGGGAGGTTCTGCTTAGCAAACCATCTCGGTGCTGATCATGAATGAGGTGCCTGCTTTGGCTGAAAAGTTTTGGCTGTGGATTAAACCTAAAATCGCAGGAAAAGAATTAATTTCCCTGATAACTTGGGTGCATGCAGGTTCTCGGGGGCTAATAACCCCCCGATCTAATGTTGTCTCGCAGCAGTCACCTGTATGCTTACAAACCAGGAGTGATGGTTAGAAGGGTGAGTTGGTTAAGAGCTGATGCTCTTGGGAAATTGCATACAGAAGGGATTAGAAAACCCGAACTCTTAAGCAACGGGTTCGTCTGTAAGACGATAAACTTATAGCGAAAAGTTGAGACCTGTATGAGTCTGGTAAGCCACACAGGAGCACTGCTAAATCGGGAATAATTCGCTCCGTGGATTTGGTCCTTCAACAAATTAGTCCGACAAGGCAGGTGCTGATGTAAATCGATTTCACAGCTGTACTCCCTGAGCTGCTGTTGTCTTGCAGCAGATACCTGTAATTAAAACAACAAGTAGTGATAGTTAGGCGGGTGAGTTGATTAGATATTGGTGCCATTTATAGGCTCCGGCCTACCATCATATGAAGCTTTGCCTTCCATTCACTATCTGGGGAAATTCATTCAGAAGGGATTAGAAGGCCCGAGCTGTTCAGTAAAAGATTTGTTTACCTAGCTATAAATATATGACAAAGTTTACGAGCTGTGTGAGCCTTGCAACTCACACAGAGTGCTGGTGAACTGTAAATAGTTCACCCAATGAATTTGGTTCATCATTAGATAAGCCCGTCAAGACTGCTGATGTAAATTAATTACACATATTTTAGCTCCCGCATCGTTTTTGCCTTAGTGACTTAGACTTTTTCTTGTAAATGCCTCTAAAGGAAGAAGTCCAATGGTGTCAAATTCCTGCTTGGGGATTTTTGTCAAACAAGGTAAGCGAATACGCTTCATGGCACAACGTTGGCGTTGTTATATAAGTTCACCACGTTAACGTAAAATCTATGCGCTAAATTACGTAGCGCTTTACGAACTACTTTATGTTACGAAGCAAATCTCAAAAATCTTAATTGATATTACAATATTTAACTTGCAAAGGCTTCAAAATTAAGGCAAAATCTTAATTGAAAGTGCATATTTAAATGCCAAAAAGGAATCTTTCATGGGAATTTCAGGAAAAAATCGGTTTAGGTTATATCTCGGGTATATACGAGTATACACCGATATTGGAAATTTTCATTTTTTGTATTTTAGTAACCTGCTTTTATTACCAGAACTACTTTTAAGTAAAAAGAAAATATTTTTATGCAAAAATCGGCTTAGACTATATCTCGGGTATATATGGACCGATATCGGAAACTTTCATTTTCTGTATTTTAGCAACCTCCTTTTATAACCAGAACTGTTTTGCGCAAAAAAAAAATTTTATGGAAAAATCAGTTTAGACTATATCTCGGGTATATATGAACCAATATTAGAAATTTTCTTTTTCTGTATTTCAATAACCTTTTTTAATTACCAGAGCTACTATAAAGCAAAAAAAATTTTTAATGGAGAAATCGTTTTAGAATATTCTCACGGTATTTTTCCCCTCGGAAATTATATCCCAATTAAAGTATTTTTCTCAATTCAAATTAAATACAAAAGCACAATTTCTGTTAACTTGGCCCTAGGAATTGAAGAGTTATTCTCGTTTTAGCGTTTTCAGTTAACGGAGAGAACGAAATAATAATAAAAATATCATATTCTATTTTTGTTCATAATTGGAGAAAAAAGAAAAATGAAAAACTCCCACGGAATTTTTATATCTCGGATATAGGAGAATATGGACCGATATCGTGGAAAATTGTAGTCACCATGCTTAATAATATTATTAAGTTTGAAGCAAAGCATTTTTTTTCAAAATTGTTCATACAAAATTGCCCAAAAAATTTTCGGAATTTTTGATATATCTCAGCTATATGTGAACCGATTTTATTGAATTTCTATAGCAAACCCGTGAATCGATACAGTTATAGAATGGTTAAAGAAAAGTTTCTAGTTCTAATAGTTTACTCGGAAATAATATTTTAATGCCCGACAGATGTGTAGACGGACGGACGGACAGACGGGCATCGCTTAATCGACTTCCATCAGTTCTGATTCAGAACATATATATGATAAATATAAAATTATATAAATTACAAACGGAATCACAAACTTATATATACCCTTAAGATTTTTGCGAAGGGTATAAAAATACAAACTTATAAAACCAACAAAAACGCTTGAAAAGGTTAACTTATGAAGCATCTGAAACACCTGCTAGGTGTGTTTTGGTGAGTTATAAATAAGATCTTGGTGGACAATTCTTGGCAACTATGAGTAGTTGCAAACACCTAAACAGTTTCGTTATTCAGTTAAACCACTGCCCTGCACTGTTTTAAAGTGTACATATGTATATATAAAGATATTAAGTAATTTTTATGTAAAAAACATTTCGAACTGATGCCAGTAAATTGGAGGATACAATTTTAAAATCTTTTTATTGCCATATTCACTCTTATATTGAAATTAAATTATTAAATGCAACTCAACGTCACACACTAGCTTAAACACTAGTGGTGGCGTATCAAAGTGGGAGGTCCAATTCCTACGAGTACTCGTAATGTTTATAAAAAATCATAAAATTTCTTGATATGAAATTTTAAGTTGATTATCATTAATATAGCTTAGAATATTTAGAAGGCCAAATAATAGTTAACCAGGCAAGAGCATTTTAAGGTTTCCTGTGTTTAATTCTTCAAAAACACATCGCTCCTTTATTGCAACATAGTCATATTTCAAAAAAGCTCGTTTCGAGAAAAACGCATTTAAAATTTTTAGTTTCCATACAACTCTTAGCAATTTTTTATACCCTTCACAAAAATGTAAAGGGTATTTATAAGTTTGTGATTCCGTTTGTAATTTCTACAGTTTTTTTTTGCGACCCTATAAAGTATATATATTCTGAATCAGAATTAATGGAAAAGTCGATTAAGCGATATCCGTCTGTCCGCTGTTGAAATACCGTTTCTGAGAAAACCATTAGACTTAGAAACTTTTTTCTTTCACCATTCTTTTACCCCATCGATTCATGGGTTTGCTATTGAAATTCAGTAATATCGATCCACGTATAGCTGAGATATATTCAAAATTCCGAAAAAATCCATTTTTTTTGCAGTTTTGTATGAAAATTTTTGAAAACAAAAGTTGTTCGTTTTGCTTCAAACTTCACACACTTATTAAGCATGGTGACTAAAAGGCAAAAAATTTTTTTTTCAGATATCGGTCCATATATACCCGAGATATAGCTCAAATCGGATTTTTAATGAAAATGTCGCATAGGCGAAGCTAAATAACTTTCTTTTGCTCAAAAGCAGTTCTGGTAATAAAATAAGGTTACATAAATATGGAAAATGAAAATTTCCGATATCGGTCCATATATACCCGAGATATAGCCTAAACTGCGGTTTTAATGAAAATGTCGCGTAAGTGAACTTAAACATCTTTTTTTGCTTAAAAACAGTTCTGGTAATAAGATGAGTTTATATAAATATGGAAAATTAAAATTTTCGATATCGGTCCATATATACCCGAGATATAGCCTGAACCGATTTTTCCATTAAAAAATTTTTTTTTTTTTGCTGAAAAGCAATTCTCGTTATAAAAGAAGGTTACTAAAATACAGAAAATAGAAAATTCCGATATCGGTTCATATATAACCGAGCATATTTAGGTCACATTTTTAATATACTATACATATTCGTGACTATCGTGAAGGGTATTTTAGATTCGGCCCAGCCGAATATACTACACTCTTACTTGTTTAGAAAATATCTCCTAAAGGAAACAGTTTAAAAGCAATTTAAATAAATTTTTGGCACAATATAAATGGTAGTATTGTTAACAATTCTGCATTGTTAACTCGAAAAGCTAATTTTTTGAAATATGACTATGTTGGAATAAAGGAGCGACATGGTATATATTTTTCAGTAAAACAACGATTTCCAGCTCATTTAATTTCGATTATTTTTGCATTTGCAACTGAATTAAAACCTAATTATACACCGCCAATGGAGTAACTTTATTTTTTCCTACAAACAAACAAAAATTAATCAGCCTTCAATTGATATTATGTTTAACCATTAATTCCAGTAACTGCAATTTATCCCTACAAACTTTTCTTTTTTGTTAAAATCAAAAAATGAAATTCAATTTCATTTTCCAGAATAATGAAATGTTTTACTTACAATTAAGTCAGCAATCGGAAAAATTTCAACAGAATTTCAACAATGCTGATGACTTTTACACGCAGCAGCGTACACAACGCCGAACAACAAGTGGCAGCAGCAGTCAGAACAAAAATAGTAAAACGAGTGAAAATGTGAAAACAAACCATGAAACCACAAAAAGTTCCAAAGCGAAACCAACCAACAGCAACAGAAAGTACAACAATGAAATATCAACTCGGGCCACTTCAAAATATAACAACTCATTGAACATTGTTGGTGGCAGCAGTGGCAGCCGTAGCACAAGTACTGTGGTTTCACGTTATGCACCTCAAACGTATGATGCCGTGTGGGCCATCGCTTTATCACTGCGTGGTGCCGAAGAACACTGGCGCAAAGATGCCGTGCTACAGTCAAAACTAGATCGTTTCGATTACACACGCAGCGACATGGCCAGCGAATTTTTACAACAAATGGGCAAATTGGATTTTTTGGGAGTATCGGTAAGTTGATTGGTATAATTGGATTTCCATATTGATGAAGCGAGCAAATGAAATGTTTGAAAAATGTGAATAAGCAAATGTGTGCATGGAGAAAAAATTACGTGTATTGTTTTTTCTTTGTTTTGTATGATAATAGGGGAAGTCTTAAGTCATTATCGTTAAGTGCAGCAAGACTCATACATGGATGCCAGTATTAATTATGTCTTTTGAAAGATTGAGTGAATGCAGAAAGGAGTAAACAGGATTCAGATTTACGCATGCATGCGCATGATTTAAAATGTAGTCCCACAAAAATCTATAGCTGTAGATGCATATATATGATATATGTAAATTGAGCACACATGCTCATTCGCATACCCTTGGTGCTTATATTGTGAGTAGCACTCGTACGTAACGTATTAAAACGCCTGAATATGCTCACAGGCACTAAATGTATCTACTATATTGTTATGAACTTTGGCATATATGTTTTTGATAACAATTTGAATTAAATATTCAAGTTATTAATGACAAAAAATTATGAAACATATCTTCGCAGTGAAATATAAAATTGTTCTCAATATTCAGTATTTGTATACAAAACTCCTTAGCAATACACTAACGCACTTCGGACACGATACTATAGCGTAAACGCAGCCACTATTTCATCCATTATCAGTATTATATGAATTTTGCTTATTGCAAGAGTAGTATGGTTGTGTACCTTCTGGGACACTTTTTAACGTATTACACTAAATTTTAACATGCTTCTTTTATTATATCTGCAGCGTTTTTTCTAATTGAAGTTATAAATTTCTAATTAAACGTCCTTTTGATTACACATATATGGGTGCTCTTATTACAATATATCGGGTGGTTAAATTTCAAGGGCCGATGTTGAATGTGAACCACACCTAAACGCCAAGTTTTTTTCCGAATTTTATTTGACATTTCTCTATTTTAGACTTATTTAATTTGAACCACAACGTGTTAAAGTTATCCAGACTTATTATGAAAATGATGATCAATTTTCGAAAAAAAATCATCTTCAGTGATGAGGCACATTTTCACCTCAGTGGATTTGTCAATAAATAGAATTGCCGCATTTGGGCGAATGAGAATCAAGAGTGACTGTCGAAAAACCAATGCACCCACAAAGAGTGACTGTTTGGTGCGGTTTATGTGCTGGCGGCATCATCGGGCCGTATTTTTTCCAAAATGAGGCCGGTCAGGCAGTTACTGTGAATGGTGTTCGCTATCGTGAGATGATAACGAACTTTTTATGGCCCGAATTGGAAGATATGGAGGTAGACGATATGTGGTTTCAGCAGGACGGAGCCACTTGCCACACAGCTAACGAAACAATTGCTCTTTTGCGCAACAAATTCAATGGCCGTGTTATCTCACATAATGGCGATGTCAATTGGCCGCCAAGATCATGTGATTTGACACCGTTGGACTTTTTTCTTTGAGGTTATTTGAAAGAAAAGGTGTACGTCGATAAGCCAGCAACAATTCAACAGCTAAGGGATGAGATAATTCGGCACATTAACGGCATAGAACTTCCATTATGCCTCAGGGTCATCGAAAATTTGGACCATCGGATGGAGGTGTGCCGGCCGTGGTCGCGGCGCCCATTTGGCCAAAAATTTTGCTCCATACATAATTTAATAATACCAATATATCATAATAAAATAAAATTACAATAATTTCTTAAATAGTTTGTGTTTCATTGAAAATCAACATCGGCCCTTGAAATTTAACCACCCATTATAATGGTCATTACGCTGGGAAACTTGTAAAATGATAGGAGACTTCTTTTGCATAGTACATAAAAAGCACATATACATTCACAGCTCTACATACATCTATGCCCAAATTTGTACAGAGATATAAATAATTTCTTACAGTATAACGATATTGATATATCAAATAACCAGTAGGGGAAATATATTAAAACGAGTCAAAAATTTGCGACTTTATGTGGACCTCACAACTTTTATACATGCAACGTTATTTAGCCCTGATAGAACATTATATTTCAATTGTGTTGTAGTGCCATCCCTGCTCCATCAATAATTATAGTCTGGCAACCTAGTATAAGATACTCACCATTGTAAAAGATTGATGTTAAAGTAAAGAGACAGTCAGTCATGTTAAAGACGGCAAACGTATTGGTCACTATTAATTTAATATACGGATAGGAAATACAAATAACCTATGGTGTTATACCCTACCCAAGCTACCCGTCCATTTTTTAAACGATTTCCCAAAAACGCAAGAACAATACTCCAGAACAAGGTTCGCTTACAAATCCTTTCTTACCCCATAAATAATGCAGTAATTTTTTGGTTAATCGTTCGCCGAATAACTTATTTGCCCGCTTAAATTTTTACAAAAAAGCGCTATGAGAAATTTTAGTAAAAAGTAATGGAAGAGTCCCTGCTTAGCTGAGTTGCGTTTAATTGCGTTACTTAATTAATTAATAATACTCCCAAACAAAGGCCCTTATGCAACTCTGACCCCATAGATAACACGGTAATTACCGGTTAATTGTAACCCGGATAACTTGTACTGTGGCCATTATTGATTTATGATGCTATAGCATCTTATTAATATTTGCTTATAATGTTGATGAAAAGCTCAATAATACTACGATTAAAAATAAATATTATGTCTAAGTAAAACATACAAATTCATTTCGAATTTATTTTAAACACAAAACAAATTTTTTTTAACATTTTATCACTTTACAGGGTCCTGTTTCATTTAGTGGTCCAGACCGCGTAGGCACCACTGCTTTCTATCAAATACAAAACGGCCAACTAGAGCCAATTGCTCTGTTTTATCCTGCCGCCAATGCACTGGACTTTGAGTGTCCGCACTGTAAAAATGTTAAATGGCACGGCGATCAGGTGCCAATAGCAAAAAGAATTTTCAAACTGCGAGTAGCCACAATAGCACCTTTGGCATTTTATACAATAGCCACACTGGCGTCCGTTGGCATAGCAATGGCTTTGGCATTTTTGGCATTTAATCTACATTTCAGAAAGTTAAAGTAAGTATTAAATTAGGAACAAGCAAAGTAAAACATTTACAAAAATTTGCATAAAACCCTTTTTTTAAATTGGAATTAAAAACTTTGCTTTACAAAAGAAAATTTAAATCTATTTTCAACCAAACAAAGTTAATACTCGTATTTTCTTCCTTTTCTTTTTTTTCCTTGTTGTTGACCTTTTTTTAATTGCTTTGCCTGACTTTCTTTGCTGGCTTGTTTGTCTTTGGTGCTTTTACATTTCTTTTCAAATTAGAGCCATTAAATTGTCCAGTCCAAAATTAAGCAACATCACCGCCGTCGGTTGTATATTTGTCTATACGGCTGTCATACTTTTGGGTTTGGACTACTCTACTTTGCCAACTGCTAAGGATTCGTTTGCCACTGTTTGTACGGTAAGTTTTTGTTTTGGTTAATTGTTGTTATTTCTGTTTTGACCATTTCTAATTTATTTTAATGAATAACAAATTTATTGCCAAAATGAAAATGTTATTTAGAGCAGAGATATTGTAAGAACATGTTTGAAAAACTCGCTACTAGATGTTAGGAGATAGTTTATAAGATTAAGTTGACTAAAGGCTTTTAACAATATACATAAATATATTGATGAATTAATATAAAAAGGGAGCATCTTGATTTTCATTACTCTACAGGGGAAAGAAAACACTTATTTTATTTTTTTTATTTTTATTTTATTTTATTTTATTTTATTTTATTTTATTTTATTTTATTTTATTTTATTTTATTTTATTTTATTTTATTTTATTTTATTTTATTTTATTTTATTTTATTTTATTTTATTTTATTTTATTTTATTTTATTTTATTTTATTTTATTTTATTTTATTTTATTTTATTTTATTTTATTTTATTTTATTTTATTTTATTTTATTTTATTTTATTTTATTTTATTTTATTTTATTTTATTTTATTTTATTTTATTTTATTTTATTTTATTTTATTTTATTTTATTTTATTTTATTTTATTTTATTTTATTTTATTTTATTTTATATTATTTTATATTATTTTATTTTATTTTATTTTATTTTATTTTATTTTATTTTATTTTATTTTATTTTATTTTATTTTATTTTATTTTATTTTATTTTATTTTATTTTATTTTATTTTATGTTATTTTATTTTATTATATTTTATTTTATTTTATTTTATTTTATTTTATTTTATTTTATTTTATTTTATTTTATTTTATTTTATTTTATTTTATTTTATTTTATTTTATTTTATTTTATTTTATTTTATTTTATTTTATTTTATTTTATTTTATTTTATTTTATTTTATTTTATTTTATTTTATTTTATTTTATTTTATTTTATTTTATTTTATTTTATTTTATTTTATTTTATTTTATTTTATTTTATTTTATTTTATTTTATTTTATTTTATTTTATTTTATTTTATGTTATTTTATTTTATTTTATTTTATTTTATTTTATTTTATTTTATTTTATTTTATTTTATTTTATTTTATTTTATTTTATTTTATTTTATTTTATTTTATTTTATTTTATTTTATTTTATTTTATTTTATTTTATTTTATTTTATTTTATTTTATTTTATTTTATTTCATTTTATTTTATTTTATTTCATTTTATTTTATTTTATTTTATTTTATTTTATTTTATTTTATTTTATTTTATTTTATTTTATTTTATTTTATTTTATTTTATTTTATGTTATTTTATTTTATTTTATTTTATTTTATTTTATTTTATTTTATTTTATTTTATTTTATTTTATTTTATTTTATTTTATTTTATTTTATTTTATTTTATTTTATTTTATTTTATTTTATTTTATTTTATTTTATTTTATTTTATTTTATTGTAATTTATTTTATTTTATTTTATTTTATTTTATTTTATTTTATATTATTTTATATTTTTTTAATTTTTTTTTAACAAGTTTTTATATATATATATATATATATATATATATATATATATATATATATATATATATATATATATATATATATATATATATATATATATATATATATATATATATATATATATATATATATATATATATATATATATATATATATATATATATATATATATATATATATATATATATATTAATTAAACCAATGATTACCTTTATGCCCCCCATGTCCTGACACCCAAAATAATCAGATTCTGAATCGCCGGTTCATTTAGGCTGTTGTAACATTCTAGTACCAGCTTGAACATGAAATCACAACGACTTAAAGCCTCGATTACCGTTTGACTATCAAATAGTATCACATACTTTCTGTAAAAGAATTTTATTTTTTCTGAAACAAAATTTTAAACGCAAAAGTTGTAATATTTTCAAACCCTTCGAGAATTTTGGACCACCCTGTATAGTAGTAAAATAAAAATAAAAACTTAATGAAGTTTTTAGCAATTTGATACGATTTAAGTACTTGTAACTGTCAGAATTGAGTTTCAACCGCATAATTACATAGATAGAAAAATTTATAAAAACATATACAAACAAATAAAATCGAAAGTAAATATGAAAAGGAAATCATTTCTTTAATTAACTGTTTAAGAATCAAATCACTAAAACATATAAACAAACCATTGAAAACATTCTAGCATGAATGTCTGACAGCACATCGCAAAATATTTCCCCCCACACATTTATATATTTATTCCAAACACGAACACTCATTAAGTAGAGATTTTTGTTTGTTAATCTCTTTTCTACTAATACACACTTGAACATAAAACTACTACAAGTATTTGATAAATAAAATAAAACGGAGCAATAAATCCCACGGCAGACAAGAAAGATAGTTTACTACACAAGACGACAGCAGCAGCAGCAGCACACAAACATTAATAATTTATGCGGCGCCAGGGAAACAGAAACATTGAAAGTGAATCAAAATGTAAGAAATTCAGAGACAAACAACAAATACTCACAATTGGAGTCATAACGTGTGGTCGCCTTGTTGTGCTCTCGGGTGAAAGGAACCTCTTAAGGAAATGTTTAGTTTTACACTTCAACAAGTGTGCAAACAAGTTAAGCAATATTTGACATTTTTTAGCATATGAATAACAAATAGATTCAAGTAGTTAATAAAAACACAAGCACATACACTATTATACACTTGATTACTCATATACATTTGCATACTAATAAATTCATCAAAAATAGATATATTATAAACTAAGTGTTTTGTCTCCTCTTCTATGGAATCTATACTGATAGTAGGAACGCGTTAAAAGCTGTGTCAAGGGTTTATATGACATCCAGGTCGGTTCGTGAATGATTTGCATCAGCACCTGCTTTGAATGCTTTATCTAACAGTGAATCAATACCAGCAGGTGAACTAGATCAAAACCAAACCCGATAGAGGTTGCCTATTAAAGTGGCTGTTCTGATAGGATGGCGAAACATACGTATCCGTATGTTAATGACTTCTGTAGGCACTTATCAATAGATCCAAGCCTCTTTAATACATCATAACATAGCATAGCATAACAGAAATTAACATAACATAATATAATATAACATAACATAACATAACGTAACATAACATAACATAACATAACATAACATAACATAACATAACATAACATAACATAACATAACATAACATAACATAACATAACATAACATAACATAACATAACATAACATAACATAACATAACATAACATAACATAACATAACATAACATAACATAACATAACATAACATAACATAACATAACATAACATAACATAACATAACATAACATAACATAACATAACATAACATAACATAACATAACATAACATAACATAACATAACATAACATAACATAACATAACATAACATAACATAACATAACATAACATAACATAACATAACATAACATAACATAACATAACATAACATAACATAACATAACATAACATAACATAACATAACATAACATAACATAACATAACATAACATAACATAACATAACATAACATAACATAACATAACATAACATAACATAACATAACATAACATAACATAACATAACATAACATAACATAACATAACATAACATAACATAACATAACATAACATAACATAACATAACATAACATAACATAACATAACATAACATAACATAACATAACATAACATAACATAACATAACATAACATAACATAACATAACATAACATAACATAACATAACATAACATAACATAACATAACATAACATAACATAACATAACATAACATAACATAACATAACATAACATAACATAACATAACATAACATAACATAACATAACATAACATAACATAACATAACATAACATAACATAACATAACATAACATAACATAACATAACATAACATAACATAACATAACATAACATAACATAACATAACATAACATAACATAACATAACATAACATAACATAACATAACATAACATAACATAACATAACATAACATAACATAACATAACATAACATAACATAACATAACATAACATAACATAACATAACATAACATAACATAACATAACATAACATAACATAACATAACATAACATAACATAACATAACATAACATAACATAACATAACATAACATAACATAACATAACATAACATAACATAACATAACATAACATAACATAACATAACATAACATAACATAACATAACATAACATAACATAACATAACATAACATAACATAACATAACATAACATAACATAACATAACATAACATAACATAACATAACATAACATAACATAACATAACATAACATAACATAACATAACATAACATAACATAACATAACATAACATAACATAACATAACATAACATAACATAACATAACATAACATAACATAACATAACATAACATAACATAACATAACATAACATAACATAACATAACATAACATAACATAACATAACATAACATAACATAACATAACATAACATAACATAACATAACATAACATAACATAACATAACATAACATAACATAACATAACATAACATAACATAACATAACATAACATAACATAACATAACATAGCATAACATAACATAACACAACATAACATAACATAACATAACATAACATAACATAACATAACATAACATAACATACCATAACATAACATAACATAACATAACATAATATAATATAATATAACATAACATAACATAACATAACATAACATAACATAACATAACATAATATAATATAACATAACATAACATAACATAACATAACATAACATAACATAACATAACATAACATAACATAACATAACATAGCACAACATAACTTAAAACGTTTTTAAAATGTTTTCATTGCTTATTTGCCTTCCAACGGTTCTTTATTTAAATAGTGTTGTGCAAAGGTACTTTTACATTTGTCACTTGTATTGCTTAGAAGTATAATTTTCTTAGCAGTATAATTTCTTATTATTACCCCAGAACACGCTGCAAGATTCTAAGAAAATTCCCCATGGTTTTTTCTATATCACAAATAAACGGGGTTTTATTCAATAACTGCTTTTCTAGTATTTGAACTTTAACCTTGATGTTTTTGAAAATTGTCTTTGATATTTCCTTACAGCAGTAAAGAATATTATAAAAACGTTTTTCTTTGTTCTTGTCTCAATTAGTTTGTTGATTTTGTATGTGTTCTTTTATCCTTTCTTCTTTTATTTATTGCTTTTTTAGGCTCGAGTATATTTATTGTCAGCTGGTTTTTCATTGGCCTTTGGTTCAATGTTTGCCAAAACATATCGCGTTCATCGTATTTTCACACGCACCGGCAGTATATTCAAGGACAAAATGTTACAGGATATTCAACTCATTTTATTGGTTTGTGGCCTGTTGCTGGTCGATGGTCTCGTTGTTACATTATGGGTTGTCACTGATCCCATGGAACGACATTTGCATAATTTAACATTGGAAATCAGTAATATAGATAGAAGTGTTGTCTACCAGCCGCAGGTAAGTCCAAATACACAACAAAACACTTTCATACAAAATAAAGCAATTTATTTAAATATATTATGTTGTATAAATGTGATGGTACATGAGTTGAGTTGAAAAACAAATAAACAAACAAAGAAACATACATACAGTTCAAAAGGTCCTTGTTAATATATTGTATGTCAAGTGTTTTGCTGTCTGAGCATTTGTTTGATTTTGTGCGTAAGTATAAGTGTAATAATATGTACGTGTTATAAGTGTAATGCTGGCAGGATGACAGGGGGTGGTAGACGTTGCTTTGCAGTTTCACTTTTGACATTTTGTTTGGTGGTATTATTGTATATTTGTTTTATGTCCAAATCCATTTGGGATAATTTTTGGTGTTGACATTGTGTTTGAGTTTTGGTTATTTGTATTTATGTTTAGTTTGTTCTCTAGAGAAAATTGAAAACTTATTTATCGTAATATTATTGGAAGGGAATATTTTTATGACATTTCTTTAGATTGGTTTTTGTAATGGCTGTATTGTTTATGTGAGTTAAGCTTTTATTTATATTTCCAATTGATAAGTATAATAAGACAATTTGTTTTTTGCTTTAGGCTAAAATTATCTTCTTGGCATGAGTATTTACGTAGTCTTATAGTAGCCAGGTGCATAAGATTATCTCGATTGCTCTTTAAATTTCAAATGGAATCTGAAATTAAGATGGGTGTTATTGCAATCCATTACAAACTTCATTTGCACTGGTTAAGCTTTGTGGCTTTGAAGTCACTGCAAAGACCCTAAAGTGTAAAAAGTGACGTGTGCTTTAAGAATATCAATAACTTGTCAATTCTGTTCGGACACGGAATTGAAACTGGTTTTTAGTTCTTCAAAAAACAAAAACACAGAGGTTTTTCAGAATGCAATCAATTTAAGCAGAAAGTATTAATTACATTCTTGATATAAGAAATGATTTCATTCCTAATAAGAAATTTAGTTTTCCATGTTTTAAAACACCATAAAACGGATTTGAAACCCGCTTTCACGAAAAGTTTACTTAACAAAGTCTTGAGTTTGATGGTGGCAAAGAAAAGTAAAGAGTGTAAGAGAGCCACTCTCTTTTCTAGTTCGCCCACCAAACACAAGACTTTGCAAAAAAAACTTTCCGTGTGTAAAAGTGGTGCTCAAATCCATTTTATGATATGTTTTAATGTGTGAAAGCCGTGAAACTTTGTGATATGGTTGTATATTTTGCAGGATGTTAAAAGTTATTCGTAATGCATTAATTATCATTTATGGTTTCGATTTTCCAATCAATTCAACAATCACCTTTTGACAGTATACTCTTAATGACAAGTTATTTCACTTCTAAACAAGACAAGTTATTTCACTTCTAAACAATGCGGATCATGGCTGTATTTCTATAACAATTTTGCGGTTTCGTGGTTTGAAACATAACAAGACATTACTCGTATATGCAGCAGTGTTATAATATTTGAGTTTTTAGAGGTTTGCAGGTTTGAGTTGGCAACACTGTTATATTTAACAACCCATTTAACAGCTGATAGTTACTTTCTGTTAAGTTTGGTTTAACATTTCATTATAGATGGGCTTACACAGAGCAATGATTGTGAAATTATATCTGGTAAACACGGTCGAATATTATCTTTGAGGACTGCGATTGACAGGGTCTTGTTGACATACATAACACAGTGACTTCAAGTAGCCCCAAATAAAGAAGTCAGGAAAGATTATATCGATCGATTATACTGAGCATTCCATATCTCCAAAATGGAAGATTATGCGACCAGAAAATGCTTCCTTTACAATATCTATTGTAGCACCTGCAACTTTGAGTTGGCAGCATTGTTTTATTTGACAACCCATTACCCAGCTGATAGTTACTTTCTGTTAAGTTTGGTTTAACATTTCATTATGAATAGGCTTACACAGAGCAATGATTGCAATTTATAAATAAATTAACTGATGTTAACGATCGCATAGTATCCTTAAGGAGTGCGATTGTCGGGGTTATGCTGACATACATAAAACCCGATACTTGAAGTTGCCCCAAAGAAAGAAATCTGATATGGTTAAATCGGACAGTTTTGGCTGAGCATGCCAAGGCACCTGCCTTGTGTGCGGGTGTCACTTATCATGGTACTGTAGCATTTGCCACTAACTGCTGATGGCATCTTCAAACAAATATGGTTAAATCACTCCTCGTGAACATCGCAGCTGCCTTATGTGTGGTTGCACCGTCTTGTTGAAACCACATATTCACTAATTTTGGCAGTAGAAAGTCACTTATCATGGTCCTGTAGCGTTCGCCACATGTCATCGTTGATGGCATCTGCAAACAAATATGGTTAAATCGCGGCATCCCGAGTGAACATCGCACCTGCCTTGTGTGTTGTTACATCGCCTTCTTGAAACCACATATTCACTAATTTTTGCAGTAAAAAGTCACTTATCATGGTCCTGTAGCGTTCGCCACATGGCATCGCTGATGGCATCTTCAAACAAATATGGTTAAATCACTCCTCCCGCGTGAACATCGCACCTGCCTTGTGTGTGGTTGCACCGTCTTGTTGAAACCACATATTCACTAATTTTGGCAGTAAAAAATCACTTATCATGGTCCTGTAGCGTTCGCCACATGGCATCGCTGATGGCATCTTCAAACAAAAATGGTTAAATCACTCCTCCCGCGTGAACATCGCACCTGCCTTGTGTGTGGTTGCACCGTCTTGTTGAAACCACATATTCAATAATTTTGGCAGTAAAAAGTCACTTATCATGGTCCTGTAGCGTTCGCCACATGGCATCGCTGATGGCATCTTCAAACAAATATGGTTAAATCACTCCTCCCGCGTGAATATCACCCCTGCCTTGTGTGTTGTTACACCGTCTTCTTGAAACCACATGTTCACTAATTTTGACAGTAAAAAGTCACTTATCATGGTCCTGTAGCGTTCGTCACTAACTGTATTGCTGATGGCATCTTCAAACAAATATGGTTAAATCACTCCTCCCGCGTGAACATCGCACCTGCCTTGTGGGTTGTTACACCGTCTTGTTGAAACCACATATTCACTAATTTTGGCATTAAAAAGTCACTTATCATGGTCCTGTATCGTTCGCCACTAACTGTATTGCTGATGGCATCTTCAAACAAATATGGTTAAATCACTCCTCCCGCATGAACATCGCACCACCACACGTTAGCCTTGAAAAGCCTTGTTCACAAGAGGATTTTTAGTATCACAGAAATTTTGTTTATTGATGTAACCGTAGCGATGATTTTTTTATTTTGGACTAGGGCCTGACATCACATATACAGTGCTTTGTACTGGAAAAATGGAAAACTGGGATTAGGTAAACAGATCATGATGATTTTTGACGCAAGATCCTGATTTAAAAAAGGCACAATTGTTCCAAGCCCCTGCCGAGTATATTGCTCCATTGTTTGTCTGTTTGTAAAAGCCCCTGTGCTTAGCAGTAAAATATAAAAGTTAATAAGCCAGCAGCAGGCACTGCACTTCACAAAACCCCCAAAAAGTTTTTTATAATACAATTTAATAACTAATCCAAGAAAATACTTAATACTTTTCTATGACATCTTCTCAACCATTCAACTCAATATTAGATATATGTATTTTAAACGAAATAAGAAAACAGTCACAGGCTTTAAGTTATAAACTCATATTCTCTTTTACTCTTGAAGCATCTTAACTCTTGACATGAAATATCTAAAAATAAACTGCACAACATATTATGTGTTTGTATCTTCTTTTTTTATTATTTTTTTGTTTGCCATTTCCATCCATTTAATTTTATAAAACTTGGCGTTATGTTTCGTTTCTTTTCCAGGTCGAAGTTTGTCGTTCACAGCATACACAAACCTGGCTGGGAGCACTTTACAGCTACAAAGGGCTTTTGCTGGTTGTTGGCGTTTATATGGCCTGGGAAACACGTCACGTGAAAATACCAGCTTTAAATGATTCACAATATATTGGAGTGTCTGTGTACAGTGTTGTCATAACGAGTGGCATTGTAGTGGTTTTGGCCAATCTTATATCCGAACGTGTTACATTGGCTTTTATAACGATAACAGCACTAATACTTACCTCAACAACAGCCACTTTGTGTTTGCTCTTCATACCCAAGTTGCATGATATATGGGCGGGAAGTAAGTTTACGCTACAATATTCTTCTTTTTTTTTAATTTTAAATCTTGTAAAATTTCTCTAGTAAAGAAAATTATTTCAATTTAAAACTGTTTTTGTATTATATGTTTTTTTTGAAGATGATGTTGTAGATCCTGTTATCCACAGTATGGGCTTGAAAATGGAGTGCAATACCAGAAGATTTGTTTTGGACGATCGCCGTGAACTGCAGTACAGAGTGGAGGTGCAAAATCGTGTTTATAAAAAGGAAATTTCAAATTTAGATGCTGAGATAAAGAAATTGGAACGTATGTTGGAATCCGGCACAGCCTCCACAACAACTTCCTCATCTACATCCATATTTGCAGCATTTAAGGTAAGCTTTAAGCAAAGAGTGAACAATTCAGCAGGGAATGCAAATAAACGTAACATTCCTCAATCATTTCTACCAACAACAAAAACATTTTTCATGGTTTTTACGCATGAGCAAAGGCAAAATGAGCACGAGCGTAGAGAAATCATTTATCTCTTTACTCATGTGCTTGTTTTGTTATGCTGTTAGCTTGAAACAAAAATAATAGTTTACGCTTTGCGCAGGTACGTTATGTTATTTATGTTAAATGTGACGTAGGTAGTGAGCAAAACAAAAAGGCAAAACTACAAATCGCAAGCCTTTGTTTGATGTAAACAATTAAGTGTAGTTCCGTGTGACGTCATGCACAGGGGAAATCTATTTTGATAACTTGCTTCATGTACTGTTACAATCCATGAAGCATATAACTAAGATGACTCCGCAAAGTTCAGAAAATAATTTTCTGTTGTGCATGACGTCACGGGGGATTACAATTTGTTGTTTCTTCATTCTCTTTTTCACATTCTACAGCTCTCTGATACTAACAACATAACAGAACTACGCAAAGCATAATTTACTATTTTTGATTCGTAGTGGCACTTCATCAAAAGCATCAAAAAAATAAATATAGTTCAAAAAACGAAGAAACACGCTTCGGTATCCAAATTCACTATAACCAGGAAACAACATGGAATTTTCGCACCTACATCGAATAACCGTTAATAGTTCAGATACACGTTCCACGGCCCAACCGCACGCCGAATATGAAAAATCGGTTCTAATTCAGTTAGCGAAGTGGTCCTGAGTTTTTGGGAATTCCCAAAGTCGGCTTCAGGAAACTTCAAAATCCCCCCCCACTTCCTCAGAAGCAATACGGCAACTTCAATTTTCGCACTAAAGCAAATGATAGTTTATAATTCAGATGCAAAAACCCTCACCGAATATGAACAACCGGTTCCAAACCGGTTAGCAAAGTGGTTCCGATTTTTTTGGGATTTCCCAAAATCAGCTTCGTGAATCCCCAAAACTCCCTCCACTTCCCCGGAAGTAATAGAGTTTGTTTTAGTCTTTCATGTTGTTACACGGAAGTAGTGTATCCCCTTTTTACTCCTGATCATAACCTATTTACCTAGTTCTGAGTATTGGTCCAAGATTAAAAAAAAACAAACGCAATTCAACAGCTCTCGGCTATGTCCTGACGTACTTGTACGGCACCCAATTTCTTTATTTTTGTTCCATTCCCCTGACTTTGAGGATTTTAGAAATTCTCACTGCCAATGAGAATGTAAATTCTTGTTGCGTTTGGTACGGGTCCTGATCAAGTAATGCCTCTTTTTCTGCATCTTCGAAAACCTTCTCCCTTCCGCCTCCTGGTCTTCGACGTTAAAATCGCCATTGTTAAAGTGTTAAAATCACTCTTAGAGGCCTCGCCATAGGTGTTTGAGAGCACTCAATGAGCTTCAGCCCCAGATTTCTTCATATTAAAGCAGCAAATTGAAACCTCCTGCAGATGACGTGAATTCTGCTCGTAAGCTAGCATATTCAATCGAGAATAACTTTATAATGCAGACACCAATCGACCAATATATCGGTAGAGTTATGTTTACAAATACCTAAGCTTGTTCTATGACATCTGCAATCTATATATTTCGACAACTAGTTACCGCTACAGACATCTATTGCAAAACAGCTGAAGCAAAGTTGTACACCAATAGTAAGACTGAAGGCAATAATTCAGAATAATAAAGCATTTTCTTCATAATATAAGGACTATTATTTAAAACTTCTCTGTTTATGGTATAAACAAAATTATTTAACATACATAATTATGTTGAAAGTTTAACCCATAATGGGCTTTGTATGGTGATTAGACAAAACTTTGTAATCATCTGTTTCTTAGCAAGAAAGAACTCAGTTCATAAAAGTGAAACAAAACAAAAAGTAATTAATAAAAGTATTTAAAGAAGTCAGCAAAGTATCAACTTCAAAATTAACTTAAATGTCAAGGTGTCAGGATAACAACTTTATAAAATATTTCCTACCAACAATGAGACGAATTGAAAAGCAATATCCATCGAACAGAACAGCAAAGTTTTAAGCATATATATTAACACTTGAGGGAAACATTTTAGGCGTGAAACTGTTTCTGCCTTTAATTAATTGACGGGATTCATTAAATAAACTTTAAACATTTGGTCTGTTGTGTTAAAAACACAGTCTATTGTTTTGACTAGTCTACGTTGAAATGAATATTAATCACAGTTGACTAATTAAGACTCCAGGCGAGGTTGGTGGAAGCACCCATCACAATGAAATACTTTAACTTATATTTTCGTAAGAGTTTTAGGGTGAGTAATTACGTAGCTTCTTATAAAGTATTTACCAGAGATATGCACCGGTGCGCCGCAACCATAAGTAGAACGGTTGTTTAGCAAATCATTTTCACATCCAAGTATTTTGAACACTCTTAAAAATTGATGCTGTGGTATTTCTACCTGTCGTTTATTTGTGAAATCTTGATACATCAAAAATGTATCCAATCACTATTGTATCTTGTGTATTTTTTAAGAATAAAAGAAACGACCAACAAATCAAAAAGAGTGTTGTTGTTACTAGCACTTAGTAAGAGAAACATTTTGAGTATTTTCTATTTTCGTTTCTATTCGTTTTCTTAATAATACATACACAACGTCACCATAAAATCAACTTATAAACCATTCCATAGACTATGCGACCGTCGCTACAACACGTTGGCTTGCCGAGTTTTGTGTTTTGCGCATATATTGTGTGACATTAATTCACAATTTCATTTCTTAAACAATTTTTTTGAGTAAAGATGACCGCAGACACAATGATTGTATATATAAAATAATATCAAATCAAAATAAAGTTGCTCCTAAATATTACAACCAGTCGATACAACTACACAAAAAATCAAAACTTTTTAATCTTTCGTACAGCCGAGACACAACTTCATATAATAACCCTACACACTTTACAATCTAATAACCAACATCGTCATTTTGTACAAGTAGTCGCATAATCTGTGGTTTGCTTAAAAATAACACTCGACAAATTCTTTTGTTGTGTATATGCGTCACCATTTATTTAACATTAACTGAAATCGCGGCTGCCAGATTTAATAATTTGGAACCATTTTGACGATTTTGAAAGTTGCACACTGAATGATGACTGGTTCTTGCTGAAAATTTGAAACAAAATTCAAATCAAACAAAATTTTTTCCACAATTATGGATTAAAACCCAGAAATAAAATAAATGAAGGAACATAAAATAAAAGAAATTTGATGAAAATATGCTTCATAAAAAGATCTAATTTTTTTTTAAGTAAAATTTATTATTTTTACCGGTTTTGTACTAAATGTGTTGAAATAAAATATGTGTATATATCGCTCCTTTATTGCAACATAGTCATATCGTAAAAAAGCTCGTTTCGAGAAAAACGCATTTAAAATTTCTAGTTTCCACACAAGTCTTAGCAAATTTTTTGAGAAAATATCTCCTAAAGTAAACAGTTTAAAAACAATTTGAATAAATTTTTGGCATAATATAAATGATAGTGCTGTTAACAATTCTGCATTGTTAACTCGAAAAGCTCATTTTTTGAGATATGCCTATGTTGCAATAAAGGAGCGATATATTCTTCAAAACACGATCGCCAAAACATAATGTTTTTAAAACCTTCTGGCAACGCCGCGCTTAGTACGAATAGGTTTACCGAGTGCAAGGCGAATTCATTACCAGGTGAACTTAACAGCACAGGTGACCATTTTTTGCTTCTCGCGTTTTTTCCAATGAGACTGTCAAATTTTGTTTCTTTTGTTTGCAAACTTCTTCGCGCCATTTTAATCTGAAGGTTTTTTTGCATGATTTAGTGCAATTTCAAGAAATTTGTGTGAATTTAAAAGTGAAAAACTAATATAATCTGTGATTTTAATTACAAACAATTATAAAAGCTTATATTTAACGTTTATATAAAATATTTTCTCTGCTGAGCAATCTTAGGCGAATTTAGATTATGACATTCACGATATGTTTTACAATAACAAAATACCTTGTACTGAATTCGCCTTTCCGCTTGCACTCACCTGTATAAAGTCGCCTTGACCGAGTGTGAGCGAGTAAATACATAAAACTGAACACACACAATCATGAGAAAGGTAAATGTGTGACTGCAAATTATTATATACAAATATTATTTTCGTTGTAAAAAAAAGTGCGATTTGGATTGCCGAATGGAGAAAAAATAACTGAGAAACGAAATATGCGATGAACAGTCACACCGCAACTGTATTAAAGAAGGGTGTACTTAATGTACTCATTAAAAAAGGCACCGGTTGCAAATCTCTGGTATTTACGCAATTTACAAGTAACTGACATCTTCTAAAGCTAAGTACTGTGTTCGTCATTTCGAGCGAAATACTGTTAAAACTCTAAAAAAAACTTGTGTGAAATATATACGAAATAATGTTGCTAAAGTGGTACTCTGCTCAATTTGCTAAAACTCTATATAAAAAAAACTTGTGTGAAACATCTATGAAATAATGTTGCTAAAGTGGTACTCTGCTCAATTTGTGAAAAACTTATGAAATATTTCTGGCAACATTGTGTTGCAATTGTGAAATAATACGAGTGGTACTTATTTCGCACGGAATTTCAAACAACAGCTGAACAATGTGGTATACCTAAAACCAAGAAACCCATGATGTTTGCCTAAGACGCGAAATAGGCACCATATTTTAAATGTCATATTTTCCGTGTGAAATTATTAATGTTGCTCAACATTTTCCCCAGATTTGAACAGAGTACTTACCTTAAGTACAATAATATTTTACGCCAACTACATACGCACATAGCATGCTTCTCAACATGCCCCAAAAATAAGTTGCTAAACATTTTCATACACAAATTTTTACAGCATGTTCACAAGTTAACACTGCTTGTGAAGCAGATAATTATTTTATATAATTTTATTTATTTTCAGCCCGAAGTAACTATTACCAGTGATACATGCAGTCACCTGCCAGCACCGAATCATGGCAGTAAATCGCGCACTCCCAGCATATCAGGTATATTGCCAAATCTCTTACTTTCCGTGCTACCGCCCGTCATACCGCGAGCCAGCTGGCCATCGGCCGAATATATGCAAATTCCCATGAGAAAATCAGTAACATTTGCTTCACAGCCTCATCTAGAAGACCGCACCATAGCAGAATCTTGCTTGCCAGCACAAGATCTACTGAATCTGCGTTTAGCTCATCAAAATGCCACCGATGCAAAAACTGGCTTAATAAACAGAATACGAGGCATTTTTACACGCACCCAATCAAGCAACAAGGGTTCTATGGCCAGCCTTTCCGAGCAAAAGGGCATAAAAGCAGCTCTAAAGACTCATATGGGCTTATTTACTCGCCTAATACCCTCATCACAAACAGCTTCATGTAATGCCATTTTCAACGAAAGAAAATCTGAAATAGATTTAAGTCTACGTCAATCAGAAGACAACAGTCTCAAACTACTAAAACGTAAGTCTTTAGCAAAAAGTGGCACACAATTGGACGTAACACCAGTAGATCCCAGTTTTTTACCTTTACCCACCATATCAGCTGAGACTTTAGATATAGCACACCAGCCGGCGGCACAATCCAGCTTCACGGTGCCCATCATAGAAATAGAACAAAAATACATATTTGAACCGGAAACCAAAGTCAATTTTCAATTACCTGCCAATCGTAGACCTTCAATTGCTCAAATTCATCCTTCGCTGAGAGAAAGAGTGAAAGGTTCTCCCAGATTTCCTCATAGAGTTCTACCGATAGCCAGCAGCTTGAGTGCCCTGGAGGAAACTACAAATCAAATAGTTCCTAAAGGTAGAATGTCCCTTAAACGAGCTTCGATAGTGGGTAATTGGAAGTCAATGGAGGTGTCATCGGGCACAAGACTTTCGCTAACGGATTCTAAAGATGAAATCTGTAAAACAGAAAGCATTACAGTAGAAATTAACAATAAAGGAAAAGAGGACATTATAACTGTAGAAATAACACATGCAGGTGAGGATTAGATTGCAAGTTTCAGCAAATAATAAATATTTTCTTAGATACAAAAGCCAAAGAAATTCGTGTTAACAATTTTTTGTAATTACACTCTGAATTATATTTTTAACAGCTTTGAGCCCGTTTCACAATCTTAAACGTTAACATATATAATCATTTAAAATGGCTAAGAAACATATTTGTGGCTATACCCTGTGTTATACTGAACCCAAAAGTAAATTGCAAATGGGTATTTCCGACCTTCAATCGGCTTGCGAACGTTAATGTTCAAGATCGTGAAACAGGCCCTACCAGTGGAAACTTTTTACTTGACAAAAAAGATGTTTTAAACATATACTCATACGAGTCCATATGTACACTGAACACATATACACGGTTACACTTAATGCACAAAAATCTCAGCTGCTTGTGCTTATTTTGGAGTCAACGTTTCTTATAAGAATCGTTACTGCTAGTTTTTTTATACACACTTTATGTCAATAAATAAAGAGCCATTGAGAGTAATGTATTTGTCCAACGCTCTATCGTAAAAAATATAATAAGGAAACATAAAAGCACGCTTCAATATCGAACTAAAACTAAGAAGTGTTTTTAAAAATAATATTAAAACCATAGAGAAATAAAAATACTGGTAAAAAAACGGTGGTTGCTCAATATATGAATAACATGACATAACGAGCCCCACTCATTTTCACAATAATTCTACTATTTTTCATTCACTCTACTCTTTTAGGATTATTTTTAAAATTATTTCTTACTTTTTAGAATTTATTTACACGGTGATTTAAAACCATGTCTTTTTTAGAATACTCTTTTAAAATTTGCTACCAAAATGTAATTTTACGATAAATTTTAACGACCAGTTCGCCCATGACGAAAGGATAAGTTCATTCGCATTTTGGGAGAAAGAAAATTGATTTGGGTTTTTTCTAACTTTATTCTAACTTTATTCTAGCGAACGATGTGTCAAAATTCAATTAAAACACATAAGTATATGCGAACGAATAATACTGACAAAGACAAACCCAAATTGATTCGAATGTGAGTGACTAGCTTTCTTTCGCATGATTTTTCATTCGAAATCGCCGAACAGGCTGTAAGTCTTTTTATTCATTGTTTTGGTTTCAAAAAATCGTTTGTCTCTTTTTATCATTTTACCACTATCGATGTAGTCACCTTCATAGTCGACTGAAAATAAAACAATTATAAAAATAACAATTTTTAAGAAACGGAAAAAAGTCATGCCTTTTAGACATAACTTTAAATCATCGTGAAAATTTGCTCTTAGTTTGATATCGAAACGTAATTTTTCGTTTGTCTTTTAACTACTCGTATATTTATGTTTGACTTCTCAGTTATATGCGTATGAGTATGAGTAGCAATATTTTTATCTCTCCCTATAAATGCTCAGTCATATGATAGTGTTTGTGACAGTTACAAACATACAAACTTATGAGTATACGAGTAAAGCTGATATAAGCATTGTACGACGTGTAGATAACAACTATTCAGCCTTTAGAAACTTCGAAAACCGCTGCTCAAAACTCGGCATAATATCTAAAACACTGGGAAAAAGTGCCAAAAAGCGGTAACAATCAATTAACAAAAACCCGGATAATTATCCGTACAACTGGATTCAAAATTACCGTAAAAAGTTCAGATATATGTTCCATGGAAAAAACACGCACCGAATTTTAAAACTCAGTTCCGAACGGGTTAGTAAACCTGGTCCTAATTTTTTAAGAACTCCAAAAATTGGCTTTAGAAATCGCCAAAATCCCCTCACTACCCCAAAATATGGAAATAATACGGTAACTTAAATTTTCGCAGCAGCACCACTCTTTTCTATAGCGGAATATCAAATTCCGGGCTACGAGAGTTACAAACATACAAGTGAAGCGTGTTAGAAAAACCCAGTATAATTCAGTATTTTTACTACTGGCGACCACGAATTTTACAATATAGTAAAATAGTGTATAAAAAAAAATTTATATACAGTTCATTGTACTGGAACCAAGAACTTTCAATCGAACAAAAGCAAGAGCATCCGATATATGAATATATATACTATCCTTGCGCAAAGATGAAGCAGCATTCGCCATCATAAGTTTGTGTGTTAATAGCCAACACTGGATTTTGCGAGCATTGAAGTCAATTCTGTTCTTACCACCCAATTCGGAAATTAAAATGACAGCATTATTCTGTGAGTCATTCGCATTTTACCTCCTGATACCAATCTCTAATAGACTGGGCTTTTAACTGAATGAATACGAATGGCAAATACTGCTGTCGCCTGTAAAGTAGTGAATAGGGTTTGAAGTTTGATATAGGAGGTTATTAGGAAAAATAAGAAATAAAGTAGGAAAAAGAACAGAGCCTCCTGAATTAGTTTTGAACTCATCTGATGAGACCCCATCTATAACTTCTCGTGTAGTGTGGTCTCTGAGAAAGCTCAATATAAATCGAGAAAAATCATCACCAAAAGCAATAAAGTTTGACAATAATGCGCCATATCACCCTCTTTCGAATGCCTTGGAAATATCCAGAGCCACCACTTTACTTTCACTGAAATGGTGGCACTATGACTCCGAGAGTCATGCTAAAAGATCGCCAGTAGAGCGACCCCTTCGAAATCCATCGGTCACAAAATAAACTGTGTGGCTCTGGTTACCTCATAAGATAGTAATTAACCATACTTTCCATTACTTTCGAAAGCGCAGAGCAAATTGCAAGTGGACGGTAATATTCAGTGTTATTTGCTTTCCGTTTTTTGAGGATTGGGGCTACACTAGTAACTTTCCAGAATAAAGGGAAATCGCCAACACGGCACAATGTATGAAAAACGTATGCTAATGGTTGCGCAAGCGTAAAAAAATTACGGCTTCATAACCAGTGCGGGAATGTCATCCGGTCTAAGAGACTTATTTAAGTTGAGGTCGGGCAAAACCCTTGTAACTGCTCGGGTGTGGAAAAACATCTTTGCCGTAGCCACAGATACTCTATTCCGGTAAGTAGAAATTACTTGAAATTCCCGCTAGTTTGGTCAATCCTGAAGAGAGTTGGAATTGTCAGGTTAATGTACTTGCTTAACGATTGACCAATAGAGCCCGGGGTGCACTAAGATCTTTGGCACGAAGACGCTGTTTACGTAGAAACTTTTCACGCTAAAGTACTCGTACACGAAGATGTTGTCTTTTTGCCTAGCAAATCAGGGTTTTTGCTTAAACAATTGATAATACTGTGGTACTGTGAAATAACTTCCAAATAAAATAACTCCCAAAAAATAAATGAAATAACTACCAACAAAAAATTCAAAAATCAAATACAAATTGTGAGTTACTTCATAATGAAAAAACTCCCAATTTTTTTGGAGGTTATTTCATAATTTTTCATTAGTAGTTATTTCATAATGATATAACTCCCAAATAACTCGTAACTGAATTTTGTTGGGAGTTATTTAATTTATTTTGATAGTTCGGAATTATTTCATATTTATTGAAAGTTATTTCATTTGACTAAAATTGTTTTCGCTTACAAACGTTTTCTGTATAGCCGGGCTGAAAAATTTACTCCTCTATGGTATTTCGAACACCGGCTTCGCTAACAAAATGTTTTCTTCCTTCAATCTTCAGGTATGATATAGAAGCTATTTCATTTTAATTAATTAAAGAGCTATTATTAGGAGTCACCTAATGGAAGCTATTTAATTGGGACTTATTCCATTATTCTGGCTACAGAGAAAACTTTTAGTTTGTTATACCATAGAGAATAAAGTCCTTCCGCCTGGCCGAATGCCGGCTATGCAGGAAACTTTTGGTGAGCGGAAGCGGAGTTTGTTATACTATAGGCGCTAAGTCCTTCCATTCGGCCGAAGGTCGCCTACACAGGCCGGCATGGCTCAATGATCTCTCTATGGCATATGGAACACTGGCTTCGCTAACAAAATGTTGTCTGTATAACCGGCCCTTGGTCATATATCTGTGATATATGGTATGATATCAATGTTAAGGACATCTTTCATCGGAAGTTACCTGTTATACCATAGAGGTTAAAACAGTTAAACAGTGCAAATATGATTTGTATTGGGTGCAAATATAATTTGTGTTGGAAGTTATTTAATTTTTGTTGGCACTTATTTCATTTGGAAGTTATTTCATTTTTTGTAAAAATGTTTTTATTTTGAATTAGCGTTTAAGTTTTTGGGTCTTATTTAATTTTGGCATTTGGAGCTATTTCGTTTTTTTAATTTGGGAGTTATTTCATTTTTGTTGGGAGTTTTTTCATTTGGGAGTTATTTCACGGTACCGATTATATGTACTATTATTTCACAAATTATATGAAATGCTCTTTACCCACTTTACTCTGACTAACACATCCAACAAATCAAAAAAAAAAATGTTGATTGTGCTTTTCTTTTTTTAAGACAAAACTATTCTCAGCACATTTCTCTATGAATTATTAATATTAAAATGTTCTTCTCTTTGTACGAGTATATACATACAAGCACAGTTCTCCAGATTTCTTTTGCAAAGAATTCAACAATTGTAGTAAAAGTACTGTATTTATTGCGTTGTTGTTTTTTTTTTCTGAGAGAAAGTAAAAAAAACGTCAATTATCTCCCTTACTAATTAACATATAATGTATATATAAAAAAACTAGCAATAACAATCCGCATGATAAAGAATGAAAACTCGCAAATAACCACAAGTAGCTGAGATAAAACTGTGCATATGCTTAGTATATACAGAAAATAACGCCAAACTCTAAATAAAATATTAACCCAATCAATGTTAAATGACATTTTCCTACTTCAATAAATTTTGTATTATTTCGTTAGTTAATTAATTGTTGATTCTTAAAAAAAATAAAAGAATTAAAAATATAAAAAAATCGACCAAATTAGTATATAAACATAAAACAAAAAATATTAATGGCTCAAAGCCAAAATTCATTTTTGAAAAATAAACCCTCATCTAATCATCTAATAGCAAATAGAATAGTAAGATTTTAAATAGTTTTAAGTAGACGTCAAATTCATACAAACAATTTTAATTAAGAAAGCGACTTAAGTCAATCATAAATGTAGTAAAACTTTTAAAAACAAAAAACACAAATAGGATAATTTTGAGGCAGCAACCAAAAGCAATGAAACAAATAAAAGAAAACTAATAAATGAAGAATAAGCAATAATTTCAAAATAAGAAAAGAAAGAGATAAAGAAAAGTTATGTGTACCTATTCCCCAGAAAAACAAAAACTTGTCATAGATACATACATAGGTAAGTTGTCATACAAATTCATAAAAGCCCTAAGTTACATTCGAAATATGCACAGAAGAACCAAGGAAACTGATTAATAAAATAAAAATTAACCAAAATTTGTTCATAACCGCTTTTTATAAGGTCGTTACTTTTGATTTGATAGAAGCGTAAAATTTTGCAGGCACATATACATACATATATTGATACGGTGCATCTGTATCAGTGATCACCAAAAATCATGTTTTTGCTTGATTGACTTATACGCTAAAATTTGCAGCCAACAAAAATCTCGCAACAAAGTTCAACGCTGAGTAAAATCAACTCGTCTTGTAAATATTCTGAATTTGTAATCAGCAAAACTCAAACAACAAACACTGTGGGTAATTAACAAAATATGTCATTCAATATGAGATGAATATAGATAGAGAATAATTAAATGGCGCGGTGGCTGAGTGCTTAATGCAGCAGTTCATGATACGTTATGACCCTAGTTCAAATCCGAATGGGTGCAGATGAGTAGTGTAGCGACTACGAAACAGCTAGTTGTACCCCAGCGAAAGATTTGCTTATTATTTTTCTTGTCTTCTTTAATCAAAAAATATTGATCACAGCAAATTTATAATGTAAAAAATTCTTCTTAAGAAAAAACTTAAGAAAGGAAAAATTTGAACTAAAACCCGATGTACAAATGTACAAACCAAAAATATAATTTTAAAATTATAAAAAATTCAACAAAAAATTCAACAAAGTTCAACGTTGAGTTAAATCAAATAGTCTTGTAAACATTCTAAATTTGTAATCAACAAAAATCCAGCAACAAAATTCAATGCTGAGTAAAATCAACTCTTTTTGTAAACATTGCGCGTTCATCTTAGTGTTGAATAAAATCAACTTCGCGTTTGTTGTTGCTTTGATAGTGAGTTGTATGTATATAACAGTGATCACCAAAAATCATGTTTGTGCTAGATTAACTTATACACTAAAATTTGTAATCAATAAAAATCAGGCAACAAAGTTCAGCGTTGAGTAAAATCAACTCGCCTTGTAAACAATCGGAATTTGTAATCAACAAAAATCTAGCAACAAAGCTCAATGCTGAGTAAAATCAACTCGCCTTGTAAATATTGAGCGTTCGTTTTAGTACTGAATAAAATCGGCTAAGCGTTAAATGTTGCTTCGATTGTGTGTTGTATAAACAAATTTGAAACATATTTACATACATATCTTGTATGCTAGTTTAAAGGCCAAAGTTATGTGATGTTTCCATACTGCAAGCAATCGAATTGCCAAGAAAATGTGTATGAAAAGCACTCAATAATTTGAGTGATTTCTACACAAATTTTGTAGACAAGTCGCTTGTTTGTGTTGTGCAAACACCACATTGATTTAAAAGCGCAATAAAACAAGTGTAGCTTTTGTTATATGTATACCATTGTGTTTTTTAAGAAATGTTCAAAAATAAATACATATGCACATATACACATTTGTTTTTTTTTTTTTCTATGAAAAGCTTTTGTTTCTATGTATGTGTATTTTACTTTGATTTTGTGTTCAACAGAAGCATACAGAAAAACTGTTGAATACATCACTACATTGATTTTTGCTAATTTCAACAATGCCGAATGTCAAACTATATGTGCATTCATTAACGTTCAAGCACGAGCCTTTACGATGTTCACTCACATATCGAAGTTGTCGCTCATTGTGTTTACTGATTAATGTGATGTTTCCTTATCACAAGCCAGCAACTTGCCAAGAAATTTTATATGATAAGCACTCAAATTTTTGAGTGATTTCTATACAAATAATTCAGACAAATCGCTTGCTTGTGTTATGAAAACATCACATAAAAATTAACTGCGCGTTTGTGCGGCTGAATAGAAAATCATATTTGAACGAAATGAAATGGTTTTCATGTTGTTGAGCAAGTATGATTTTTTTGCAATCACTCAAAGTTGTTCTCTGGTATATTTTATTTATTTACAAATTTATTATAATTTAAATTACAATATAGTTTATATTTAGGAAAGCACTAGCAACTGGGGCTATCGACTTAATTCTCTGGTATATACATACAGTTTTCTTCGTTTTTCTTAAATTCTATTTTAAGTTTCACGTACTCGTACATATGTATAAATTTTTCTTATTAAGATTTTGTGTTATGCACCCCATACACGTTACAACTCAGTTGCCAACTGAGTCGGTTGTTGTCCAAATCAAAGCGTGTATGGCTTTGTCAGTTGATTAGTTTGGCAGTTGTCGAGTTGGTTGAAGAAAAATTAAAATGTTTTGATTTTTTCAAGTTGACTAGCAAGTCTTTCAATTCGATTGTGTTGTGTGTGTTCGAGTCCCTTGATCAGGTCTCAAAATTTATATTTGTAGTGTTTTTACAAAGAGAACGTTATATATTTTTTAAATTGTCTATAATTTCATTGAATTTAATAGTTGAATAAAAATCGTTCAATTCATTTTATTTAGTATGTGGGCAATAATCAATTCAGTTGAAAGACTCAATTCACAATTGAATTGAAACGTGTATGGGCCGCTTTATAGATGTAGGTATTTTAAGTCTAATTAAATTTTTAAAGTGTTTTCTTTTTAAAAAAGTTCTAAAAAGAAATATAATGGGTGATTTTATAAGAACTATCGGAAATTTAAAAAAAAAACACATAAAATTCAGAAAAATGCATGAAATATTTATTTGGATCGATAGTTGGGTCGATATAATTTAATGTTTGAAGATTATTTCATGCAAATGTTGGCCGCGGCTGCGCCTCAAATGGTCCATTCGCTTAGTCCAATTTTGGCATACTCTTTCCAACATTTCGGCCGGAATCTCACGAATAATGTTGGCAATGTTGGCTTCCAGTGCGTCAATCGAAGCGGGCTTGTCGCTATAGACATTAGCCTTAACATAGCCCCACAAAAAATAGTCTAGAGGCGTTAAATCGCACGATCTGGGCGGCCAATTGACTGGTCCCAAGCGTGAAATAAACTGTTCACCGAACTCGCCTCTCAATTGGTCCTTTGTTTCGCGTGCTGTGTGGCATGTGGCACCGTCTTGTTGAAACCACATGTCATGCAAGTCAAGCTCTTCCATTTTGGGCAAAAAAAAGTTTGTTATCATCGCACGGTAGCGCTCACCATTCACAGTAACGTTGTGATTCGTATCATCTTTGAAGAAATACGGCCCAATGATGCCGTCAGCCCATAATCCGTACCAAACGGTTGTTTTTTGTGGATGCATTGGTAGCTCTTGCAATGCTTCTGGCTGCTCTTCACTCCAAATACGGCTGTTTTGCTTGTTCACGTATCCACTCAACCAGAAATGAGCCTCGTCGCTGAACACAATTCTTCGATAAAAAAGTGGATCTTCATCTAACTTTTCACCAAAAATTTGGCGTTGTGGTAGGTCGTTTGGCTTCAATTCTTACACCAGCTGTATCTTATAAGGCTTCACACCCAAATCCTTCCGCAAAATTTTCCACGTAGTGGAGTAACAGAGGCCCAATTGCTGCGAACGGCGCCGAATCGATAATTCACGGTCATTACCAACACTGGCCGATACGGCTGCGATATTTTCTTCAGTTCGCATTCTACGTAAGCGTGTTGGTGGTTTAATGTCCAACAATGTAAATTTGGTGCGAAATTTTTTTACAATAGCCCGAATAGAAGCCTCAGTAGGTCGATTAAACTGACCATAAAATGGAAGAAGCGCGCGATGAACTTTCTTAACAGAGCACGCATTTTGGTAATAAAATTCAATAATTTGCAAGCGTTGTTTGTTTGTAAGACGATTCATGATTAAATTATAGACCAAACTGAAGATGTTTGACAGTGACACAAGATACAAAACATGCGTGAGCTGTCAAAACTAGTAGTTGCCAAAAAGATAATAGCAAAAAAATCACTCGTTATATGTACATACATACGAAATACATATGTATGTATGTACATTTTCTTTTTCTATGAAAGCTTCTAGTGTCTACTTTTGTTTCAATAGAAGCCTACAGAAAAACTGTTGAACACATCACGGTATTGATTTTTGTTAATTTTTTTTTTTCTTCCAACACAAAAACTCAAACGGAAGAAATCATTGGCGAACTACATACGCATTTATTTATATTCAAGCACGATTACCTTAACAATGATTGCACTCACTTAGCGAAGATGTTGCTCATTGTGTTACTGATGAAAAATCAACTCCGTATTTGTGCGGGTGGACACACAATCATATATCAACGAAATGTAATTTTTTGCATGCTGTTCAGCAAGTATGATTTCTTCGCAATCGCTCAAAGCTGTTCTCTGATCTGTAACAATCTAAAAACCGATTTTGAATTTTTTGTAACTTAGGACTTTATTGAAAACATATAAAGACATAAGTGGCTCCAGTGGGAGCTTATCCCCACATTAATGTGTGCATGTATATGTATAAGATATACAACTAAAAACAAACAAAATCTGTGTTAGGAAAACTTCATATTTCATCAAGGAAACGTATAACATAAACAACAACATACATAAAATAATGTTTAAGAAAGTGTGAGTATATTAAAATATAATTTGATATTTAACCTTCAAAGCTATCAATCAATCATATTAAACAAAACTTTTTGGGGCTTTATTTTTGTCTTATAAACATACATACATATATGTTTTTAAAAGTTTTGCATAAATTGGATATTTTATAACCCGATTACAGTTGTCTTTTTTTTTTTAT
The DNA here is from genome assembly GCA_914767995.1 of Thecocarcelia acutangulata. NCBI lineage: Eukaryota > Metazoa > Arthropoda > Insecta > Diptera > Tachinidae > Thecocarcelia > Thecocarcelia acutangulata. Next base: position 94,766,998 of record OU612097.1, on the reverse strand, counting down.
ATTCCATTAAAACGAAATCGAATATTTGTATGCTTTTTTATACGATTTCCCATTATTTTACTTGAATGCAGAGACATTAAATATAAAAAAATGATACGAAAAACTGTTTAAAATATTAATGAATACGGCTGATAAACAGCGTTGTCAACTTGCTGCGTTTTGCACTGTTTTTTGATGGTTTTTAAAATTCATTGTGCGAAAAATTCTTTGGTGATTTCGCAATGCACTTTTTTTAAATTCATGGTGCGCTTTTTAAATTTAATATTTGTGTGTCGCAATACCATAATTTAATTATATGCACGCTGTGTATGCATAGATGTGGTTTAAAATCGTTAAATTCGGTAGAAAAATCGTCATAATCTTCCACAAGATTATCGCAAATTGTTAGCTAGTAAAATTAATCATTTTCAAATAAAATAGGGTAAAATACAGCAAAACAATTCATGGTTGCCTTTGAAAACACCTAAAGCATTTAAAGCTATAACAACAAAAATATAGTTGAAGTTAATTTCATAAGTATGCATTGGAAGTGTTTTAGTACATTCTACATACTTTAAAAGTAAATAAGATTTCATTCAATAAAAGAGGATTTGAAAATCTCTTTCATATACTATATTTAGGAATTATATATGTACGTATTACTGTACTAACAACTTTTATCGGGCACATCTTTTACGTCAAAACCACTACAAATTGTAAATAAAAATATTTTATATTTATTAAAGGCTTATTCGTTAAAAATACTCTCCGATAGCCAATCAGTGCTGAAGGCCCTGAGCAGTTGTGTCTTCACATCCAAGTTAGTACTGGAATGTCACAACAGGCTAAATGAACTGGCAAGCCAGAACCAGGTCGCCCTGATCTGGGTGCCAGGACATGAAGGGCAACATGGCAATGTAATGGCTGACATTTATGCCAAGAAAGGAGCAGAGGGGACTTTTATTGGACCCACTCCAACTTTTGGCTTCAATAAGGGTCTCCTGAGTGAGGAGATAAATAAATGGACGGTGTCCATCGTTGAACAACATTGGAACGAGACAGCTGGTCTTGAACACTCCAAGAAATTTCTAAACTTTGATAATAAGAGAGCCGAACGTGCTCTAAAACTGGACAGGAAAAGTCTCAGAACATTGACAGGTGCACTTACAGGTCATTATAACTGCTACAAGCACCTGCATAGGATGGGAATTTCCAACACAGACATTTGCAGATTCTGCGGTGATGAAGAGGAGTCAATGGAGCACTTAATCACCCAATGTGGAGCACTGGGACACAGAAGATATAGGCTACTACAAGCTTATATGTTAAGCGAATGTGACTTAATATCATTCCCTATGATGGAGCTTGTCCGTTTTCTTGACATACTCAACCCATAATGGGGCAAGGGACGCACAATAGATCACCATTGGTCGCAGTGCAAATGGCCGATGAGGGCCATATCCCATCCAATAATAATAATAATAATAATAAAGGCTTATTCGAGAAAAATTATGTAGAAACCTGTAATAAACGAAAACTATTTTTTATGAATATGGCCGTAAAAATATTAAGATATACATTTTATTGACGTGTCCATATTTACAGTGCACGGCAAAAACCTGCACCGAATATGAAAAACTGATTGGCAAAGTGGCTCCAAATTGATTTTGAGTCCCAAAAATCAGCTTCGTGAACCCCCAAAATCCACCCCGACCCAAATTTTTGCAAACAAGCTAAAAACAATTTTGGCACTAAAGCAAATGACCGTTTATAGTTCAGATGAATGTTCCACGGCAAAAATGTGCAACGCATATGAAAAATCAGTTAACAAAGTGGTTCCCAGTTTTTTTTTTCTGGAATTCCCAAAACCGATTTCGTGAATCCCCAAAATCCCCCCCACTGCACTTTGATACCAAATTTCAAATTCTTCATTCACTATACCCCGGAAACAATATGGTAACTTCAGTTTTCGTACTAAACCTAATGACCGTTTGTAGTTCAGATACACGTTTGTCGGCCCAAACGCACAGCGAATATGAAAAATCGGCTCCACTTTGCTAACCGAGTTTTTGAGAATTCCCAAAGTCGGTTTCATGAAACGTCAAAATCCTCCCACTTCCTGAGAAGTAATACGGCAACTTCATGATCATTTATAATTCAGATGCATGTTCTACGGCAAAAACGTGCACCGAATATGAAAAACCGGTTCCAAACTGGGAAGCGAAGTGGCTCCGAGTTTTTTTTTTTTTTTTTTTTTGGAGTTCCCAAAATCGGTTTCGTGAATCCCAAAATCCCTCCACTTCCCCGGAAGTAATATGGCATATCCAATTATCATACTAATGCTAGGATCACAACTGCGACGAACGACGAATTTTTCATCGCGAATATTCGTTGGGCGGAGTTCGTCATATTCAGCGAAAGTTGAAATAGATTTATTTCTAATTGTTTCGTCAGCGAACGACGAACAAAATGTACCAGGTTTCTTATATATAAAAAAATATTTTTATCGAAATATTATTTTTTATATTTATATTAATTTATGTAGTAAAAAATTTATGAAGATGTTCTCAATATAGAAAGTACCTCAGATAATTTGTGCAAAAATCCACCATTCGGATAAGATTTATATAGGCTGACTTAATATGGTCCCCTTAATATTTATATATAAACAATGTTTGCTACACAAAAATTCGTTGGTATTATGCTTCACACGGCGAATCTATACAACGAATATTTGCCAGCGTATTCGTTGCGATGAGCGAAATTCGTTGTTCGTCGTAGTTGTGTTCCTAGCATGAAGCAGCAACAATGTGTATACAGTTTTATATACCTTCATATGTAATAATCACTCTTATAGCATGGGTTTCGAGTGTTGCAAACATACAAGTGAAACTAATATAGACGTTTTAAAACAACGAAGGGTTTTCTAATTTACATATGTATATAAAATAAAATTAGCAAGACACAAATTATCTAGACGCTCGTGTGTGTTCTGTAAACACCTCATTAATGTTGTCAAGATATAAACAAATTTTATGTAATTTTTTATATATAAATTTTTCTGTTAAGAGGCCTTCAAATTTTTTATTTCAATCCTCCGCTTGCTGGAACATCAAATAATTCAACCGAATTATTTAAATGTAATCAATGTGGTTCAAGGCCTTATAAAAATTTATCAAACTAACTTTATAATAAAAATTCTTTTATAAACCAAAATAATTTTTAATGCCCCAAATCAACTTCCTTGTCATAATAAACATTTTTAATTTGGACGTTTAAAATTCTTTACAAGTTTTCTTTTCTGCCATAAAAGCAGCTCATAACACTAAAAAATCATTCGATTTACGATTATGTTCAATTAAGTTACGACTATATTGTATTACTTTTTAAACTATTGTAGAAAAGGAAAGCAAAAAAGCTCTTCTAAACTTTAAACTTTTCAACTGCACTTTCCAAACACTCATAACAGTTTGCCAAGACATTTGTGGCTGTTTTAGTTTTCCTTTTGAAAACTATAACTAGTCGACGACTTTATTTTAGAAAATTTGTTCACACTTTGTAAAAGTTTAATGTTAAAAGTCAAACAAAAGCAATTTAACCCAAAACCCACCACAACCCCCACCCCTCAGCTCACCATCCACCACAAAACTATGCTCTTTAAATTAAAGCGTAAAAAGCAAAACAAGAAAGTCAAACTAACTAACAACCAGTATTAAATAACTCTAAGCAATATTTTTAGAAAACTTTGTACAAATTATAAAGATATCGAGAAAACGATTTAATGTTTTTTTTTTGTATTTTTGTTTTCAAATAACATTAATTTACTTAAATGTATTTTAGAGAAATTGATAATATGATAATTAATGAATAAAAATGAGAATAAATTAATAACAATGTTAAATTTAAAAACAGTGTTAGAAACTATGAATTGAAAATAAGCTAAAGACAACATGAAAATTATATGAAAAAATAAAAGTTTAAGTCTTAAAGAAATTTTAAAGAATGAAATAAATGCTTAGTTTATTTATATGAAAGAGAATGGCAGAGAGAGAGAGAGAGAGAATATATACAGGTAAGTTAACCGCTATTAGGGACTTTTGCTTAGTTTATTTATATGAAAGTGAATGGCAGAGAGAGAGAGAGAGAGAGAATGTATACAGGTAAGTTAACCGCTATTGAGGACTTTTTTCAAAATAGGGATAACCGCTTTCACACACGAAAAGTTTACTTTGCTAAGTCTTGAGTTTGGTAGTGGCAAGGGATAGCAGTGCGGTTCCCTTATACACTTTACTTTCCCTTGCCATCACCAAACTCAAGACCTTGCAAAGTTAACTTTCCAAAATGGGGTTAACCACTTTCACACATGAAAAGTTTACTTTGCATTTGCAAAGTCTTGAGTTTGGTGGTGGCAAGGAAAAGGAGAGCGGCTCTGTTACACACCTTGACTTTCCCTTCACATCGGCAAACTCAAAACTTTACACTTTTCGGTTATCCTCAAATCTACTTTTTCAACCCAAAAATAACAGTTTTGTTCAGAAATACTAATATTTGGTACAACCAAAAAGCACGATCTATATTGTAAATTAAAACAAAATTTTTTAGAAAATTGTCTTGAAGTTTTTTATTATAATAGGAGAATCAACGGCAATTATGTGTGAAACAAAACATCAGATAAATGCTCTCCCGATCATCGGTAGCATACCTCTATCTGCTGGTACATATGTTCAATGACTCTGAGACATACTAGGGGTTCAATGTCGTTAATGCGCCAAATTACATCATCTTTTATATATACCCTAAGAAAATAATCCAACAGAGTCAATGTGGAAGAGTTGCGCACAACTTTCAAATAAAAATAAATGGTAATTGCATAAATACAGTTACCTCAGCGCTTAACTTGGGAATTACGTTTAATAATAAGCTTAACTGGTCTAACCATATAACGTCGTCGTAGGAAAAGCGAAACTTATGGGCTGTTAAAAATTTTACTCCTTTTGTCATTCGAATTTTACTAGCTAAAACGTTTCATGTCCCAGCACTCCTGTATGGATGCAAACTATATGCGAACTGTGATAGTGAAGATCTACGTAGACTTAATGTTGCTTACAATAACATTGCAAGATTCGTTTTCCAAAAGTGCCGCAGAGACCATATTTCGTCATATTCCTACCGGATTTTTTAGATGAAATTCGATAATCTTTTGAAATTAAAATGTCTTCTTTTTTTCCATAAGATCATAACATCACAACCACCGCCTTATCTATACAATAGAATTCCGCGGGAAAAAAGTAATTCAACAGCAATACAACTATCTGTTGTCACAACGACAATTTCTGGTGAATACGGTCAGTCTTTGGAACACCTTACCAAATACAATTCAAGTAATCCGCAACGCAGTCACATTTAAACATTTGCGTAAACTATCCACAGTAATAATTTTTGTAATATTGCTTAGTTTATTTTTTATTTTATCATAAAATTGTAATTAATTTATTATATTATTATTATTTTTTTTAATATAAATTTATTATATTATTTTGTTGTTGCATTTTATTTTTCCTTTATGATATTTTTGTAAACATTTATTTTTGCTCAATCACTAGCACTATCATTTATAAGACTCTGTATCTTGTTGTGCTAGATAATAATAATAAATAAATACATAAATACAAATATATAAATCACATGATCGTGAAGGCCAAAAAAAATCGCCAGAACGTGATATATCGCGACCATTGAATTTCTCGCACAAAAGAGCTATTGTTTAGTTAGCTGTGTAGCATGTAGCTGTGCTAGAACAACATATTGTCCCGATCCAAATCCTCATTTGCGAAGAAATAGGAACCGTTGTCGCCAGCAGGTGGCTCGGATGTATTATAATATAGAGGTCAAATCTTCGATTACTTTTTCCAACATTTGTGGCCGTATATCGGCAATCGAAGAACGAGGAGATCTGAAATCATGTCTCTATAGCAGTTGCCATTAACTCTTGCGTTCTGACCAGCATCGGTTGTACAGAAGTACGGACCGATGAATCCACCAGCTCATAAGTCACACCAAACAGCCAGTTTTTTTATGTAACGGTGTCTCAATATACACTGAACTATTATCATCACTCTATATACGGCTGTTTTGTTTAAAGAAGTGCCCATTCCAACAAAAGTGAGCTTTATCGCGCATCAAAATTTGCTTATGAAATTCGGGATCAACCCTTACTTGGAGTCCAAAAATGCACTATGTGTAAGCACCAAACCAATCTAAACACAACAGAGCAACCTTAATTAGTGCGTCTAGCGTAATTCATCTGTCAAAAATCCATACATAAAAAATTTATGAGACCAACACAAATACCGCAGCGTCAACGCTTTGCAATTGGTACAGATGTGAAAAACGATTTCCGTGGGTACCTGCCATAATGGCCTTACCCCACGGTGCTCTTAACACCGAGTGAAAATAATGCGTTCACCAACACCCCCATACATGACATAGTCATGCAAAAGTACCAATTTAATCACATGCTATCTGGAGGCATGATCTTCCCCTTGGTTAGGAGCGGAGCCTTTCTAAAACTCCTTCCGATCTCTAGGTTACGGCACCCGGTTGCCGTAACTCTCCCCGCGATTTGGGTTTAATCCACAGCCACCACGTTACTCCCCGAAAGGCCATAAAGACCATAACCAGGCTGGAATAAGTTCCTGGGGCACCCGGTTCCCGTGGTACCAGATTTAAGTCTCTGGTCAGACTTCGTAGCACAAGGGCTACTACAAGTTTCGAGCTCCAAATACTCCAGGGACTTGTAGCCCTGCAATGCAATTGGTACATCCAATTTTTTTATTTTTTATTTTATTTTATTTTTTTTTTTTACAGAATGTAAGAGAGCAAGCTTTACTGTATTGCAGTAAAGTTCGCTTCAAAACAAATGGTACTCATTTTTTGCGGCCACTAGTAATCACACTCTGAGGACTTTTAGACTAATTTAGCGACTTTATCACTTTTTATTATTTATATCTAGTGATTTTTATTAAACAACGTGGCACAGCGTTAAAGCTGAAGATCCATATCACGCGTTATATCCGTTGTCGCTTTTTATGTGTTTCAAACTTTCTACACGTTCTACACTTTTCTAAACTCAAGTTACATGCAACGCTTTTAATGCCATAAGTTTTTGTGTTGTGTTTGATGTATTTTTTATATATAAACGTTTTTTAACACAAAAATATAAAATATCAATCTTCTTGGCGATAACATTGATAAAATAAAATGAATTATGATCTGCGCCTATCAAAAACAACTATGTGGAAGCTGACAGTTTTTATAACGCTTATGACGCGTACAAAAGTAGAAAGTAAACCTACTTTTTGCATCGAACCCGTCTATGCTTCCTATGTGTTATGATATGTAGCTGTAGTCTCATACAATTGCACTGATTCTACTTTTCTGACAGACGCTTAAAGCGCATTAACGCATTAACGCATATATCTACCTTATTACAAATATATCTTATTTAGTCCCAACTTTCACGAGGCAACTTTAGTTGCGCAATTCTTCAGTTTGTGGACAAATAAGTGAGGAAAGAGTGGGGAGTGCAAAAATGAGTACAGACTTGCTTGTACTCGGAATGTCGTTTTGTGCTATCATTCGTAATGTCAGAAATTTTACATTTTCTTTCATTTGTGTTTCTTTTATGTATTGATATGTTGTCCGCGATGAAAGTAATATTGGCGCGAAATTGTGATATTTTAATTCATTTGATATTTTTTTTACATATTCTTAACAACTTCTAAAAATACACAGCAGTATTAATTTATAAGAAGTGAAAATGAAATGGAAAAATTTGAGAATGCAGTACATGCAAGATTAAGAAAGTGTAAGCAATAGAAAAAGAAAATTGCTCAAGTAAAATTGCTGTGTCTGAACATAAAAGCAAGTGTAAAAGAAAATTTGATAAGAATTGCGCAACTAAAATTGCCTCGTGAAAATTGGGACTTAAGTTCTTTACTGCAGCGTAAAATCAAAGCGTTAAATTACGTTGCGCTTGACGCCCTAATTTAGGTTGCACTATAAACCACTTAAGGGCGTTTCAGACTATCATACAAGTGTTAAGATTTTGATTGGATTTTGTGAGACAAAAATCTAATGATATTTGTTGCGGCTGTCAAAAAATCTAACGTACTATTACATTTTGTTTTCACATCTAAAGTAAAAGAAGAAATATGATGTGAAAATAAACAGCCAATTTACTCAACGTCTGGTTTTAATATTTTTATTATTTGCTTTTGTAAAAAATGCAACCCTGATCCAATGAAAAATCTTATTGTTTAAACAAATTTCTAAAAATGTTGAAGTGTTATGGGATGTCAAATCTCTTACCGTATTATTTCTCATTTTTCTATCGCTTTACATTCACACTATCACATTTGCACGTATTATTTAAATTTTTGACAACTCTTAATACAAAATGTGATAGTCTGAAGTGCCCTTTAACAGTGGCCACCAGTTAAACAAGTGTTACCAACTTAAAGTTCTTTAAACAACACACATTATAAACTCTTAAAAATTTATAAACGTCGCTTATCTTTTACTTAGCACTGTTTCCAAAAACTTCTTCAATACCCATGAGCTCGAAAAAATCTTGTTCAGCTTGAAAATCCGCCTTAAAAAAAGGCAAAAAAATGAAGAGGCTGAACTGAATATGTGAATGTTTATTCCCAAATGTTACTGATTGTTTGCTGTGGATTTTCTTTTTACCGGCTGTATTCACATCTGGGGGGGTGGGATTTACTGAAGAGAATAATTACAAGGCTTTTTTATCGATTGGGATATTATACTTGCTTGTTTTACAAATAAAATACAACAAGTTTTACAAGATATTTGTCTATTGAATGTTATTTGAAAAACATTTGAGGATTTTATTGCCATTTAGGGACTTAAAGGGCAATGATTGATTTATAATGTATGTGTGTTATTGTATACAAATTACAAGAGAATTGTCAAACTTGACTAGACAGCTTCAGTTTTTTTATATAACTTTTTAAGAATTGAACTAAAGAGATTATATTTGAAATAATGTCAGACAGACAGTCTTATTTAGTTATCAAGGGTTGTAGAACCCACATACACTAAGTTAATTGCAAATGAAACAGAAATTTTCCGGAGAATTAGCTTAATATTATGATGGACAGCAGGCTACCGGCTACACAAATACAAAGGCCGCTGGCAAGAATTGTTGCCATGCATTCAGCTACTTGATTATTTTAGAGGCGGCAGCAGTAAAATAAACAGCCGGCATGTAATTTTGACCTTCTGTTTGTCGACATCCACATTTATTTTTACCTGAGGTATGTATTTACATAGAACAATATCATAAAGAAATAGTCGAAGTATATATAGGGTGGTCCAACCGAAACGCAAGATGTTAATTGTAACTGAAACAAAATGTTTTTTGTCATGGTAAGAAGGTGCTGACAATTATGGTTAAAACAAAATCGGCTAAATGTTTGCAACGGCTTCGGTGACTTACCTCTATGTGTTATCACATATTCCCGATGACTCTAAAATCAAATCGCAACGTTTACAGAGATGAAAAAAGTGACTTTTGAGTAAATTGAAGACAGGCTTTTTTCGATTTTTCGGTGAAATGTCAGAAAAGAAACAGCAAAAGTGAGTTACTATTATTTTTATCTCATCCTTTAGCTCTTGCATTATTGTGGGCTTGATGTATACCTTTCTTTTTAAATATCCCCAAAGAAAAAAGTCCAGCGCTATCAAATTACATGATTGTGTCGTTCAATTGACATTGCCATGGTGTGAGGTATCATATCCATTGAATTTCTCGCACAAAACTGCTATTGTTTCGTTGGTTATGCGGCAAGTGGCAGTCAGCTCGCCTGGTAAAGTGGCATAGGATACCAGTAGACCTGACGGACTGCATGGTTCTTCAGATCAACTGAACTCTTGTTGTAAGGGGAACACACTCCCGCCCCCCCCACCCGGGGAACAAGTTTTGCCTTGGTGTATGCCTAACCGGGGCACTCTGTTTTTCGGGTAAAGAGGGGAAGGGGTCCCTCGTTTGTTATAGCGAATAAAACTGTAGAAAGCCGCATGATTTATATTGTGTTGGCTTCCGAAACTCTTACCAAGGGTTCAAATTAGCAGAACGGAGATCAGCATGGCCCCCGGGTGGTTCTGTTTGCAGTTCAACCCGGGCTGATCATGGTTGAGGTGCCTACCTTGGCTGAAACGTTATGGTTGTGGTTGAAACCTAAAATGCAGGAAGGGGGTGTTAGTATCCTTGGTAATTGTTTGGTGTATGGCTTTTTTTCTAACAACCTCCCAAGGTTCTGTTGCCTTTACAACAGATACCTGTGCTGTAAGTAACCAGTGGTGATGGTTGACGGGTGAGTTGGTTTAAGGCCTGAGGCTTTGAGTGTGCTTCGGCCTACTAACTCATCAAGCCGTGTCTTCCATTAATTGCTAAGAAATTTCATACAGAAGGAATTAGAAGGCGCAAACTCCTCAACAAGAAGTGGCTCATATGGTCATAAACATATGGCAAAAATTATTATCTGTGTGAGCCTAGTCAGCCACACGGGGGCGCTGGTGAATCGTAAATAATTCACTCCGTGGAACTGATCCATCATCAGATAAGGCCGTAAAGGCAGGTGTTGATGTAAATCTTTTACACAACTGCAAGGGGAATCCACTGAGCGTTCTGAGTAAAAGCTATCCTCAGAGTATTCTCTGCACTCGACTGGCGCAGGGGCAGTCAGTGCCATGTACCAAGAGATGCTGGCTGATCTGGAGAGTTCCATTCTTCTTCAGATCAGCTGAACTCTTATGGAAAGAGAAATCCACTGATGGTTCGGAGTAAAAACTCTCCTCAGGCTATTGTCCATACCTGAATGGCTGCAGGGGCATGAAGAACTAGATGGGTCTTAAGGAAAGGGATTGTCTTCACAATCATTTGGACTTCGTGGAAAGGGAACGCAGTGAGGGTTCGGAGTAAAAGCTCTCTTCAGGGTATTTTCTGCACCCATATAACCAACTCCCTACTGTCTGAAGGGGAAAACGCTAACATCTCCGAGGATTCGGAGTTGATCTTTCCCCAAAATGTTTCGGCGTGAAATGGCTTTCGTGACAAGTGAATCCTCGGAGCGAGGATTCTCGGCATCACGCTTGACCAACTTCATACAGTTAATATGACTCGGGTTCCGTTTAATACATTGAGGGTTTGCAATTTATCTCTCCTCACCTTTCTTCCCCGTGAGCCCCACTAACCCTCTACAACTGAAGTCGGTCAAAAGCAATATCTTGGGCTGCGTAGATATGTTCAGTTGCTTTGGCACGGCGATCCGAATTAACATTATTAAATAAATAACATTATTTAAAAAAATGGGAGAAAAGCTAGGAAGCTGGAGACTGTCTTTTAGGAATTAATTGCGATGGCACTCTTTAGCGGATTACAAGGCACATTTTGCGTACGCGAATACTATTATAACGACGATTCTGGTATAGGAATCATTATCTAACGATTCAAACTATTAAGTAGTCCAGAATCAACATTATCAACACAACGATCCGGGCGTCCTAAAACATCGAGGGAACCGGAAAACGTAGAGCGAGTACGAGCATTTGTTCGAGAACAGCCCGACCTTTCTACTCGTAGGCGGTCTGCGGTTTTAAATATGCCGCGATCATCTCTAAATCGCATTTTACAACAAGATGGGGCAACGTGCCATATGTCAAAGGATTCGCTAGCTACAAATCGTCAAATGTTTGGCCAGAAAACCATATCGAAGAGAGGTAACGTTAACTGGCCACCCCACAGCCCCGATTTATCACCAATGGGCTTTTTCCTCGTATATATGTATATATTGTATATACATATGTATGGATGTATAAAAAGCAAAGTTTTCAGTAACAACCCGATGAATATTTTCGAACTAAAAGAAAATATACGCAACGAAATGCAAACATGTCAATCGATACTTGTAGACCGGTAATGAAAATTTTCCGGTCTAGGTTGCATCAGTGCCAGAGTGAACAAGAACCGCATTTAAGTGTTTCCAAAAAATATTCGCATTTAATAGTTTTCAAAAAATATTTCATTTACTTACCTAGTGTCTACAACTGCGATTAACTCTGACATAATATCTGAGAAAACGTCGGCAGAATGAGAGAGCGAATTTCTCTATGTCCATCTTCATATCTAACAAGGAGTATACGTGTTGTTGTTAATCTTATAAGAATTCATAAATCATTGAGAGCCGAGAAGAAAACACATCTTGGCGATCAATAGAATATTGTATAGATTTTGTATATGTGCCCATTTTTTTCAAAATCAATTGCTTATAGTATGTGTATTAATAAATATTTAATACGTAAAAACTAATTATTTTCTATATAAAAGGGTATTTTTTAAAGATATTTTGCAATGGCGTCTTTTTGTAAACAAACACATACACATCCGCTTTTTTGACAGCTTTTATTATAAGATCGTTGCCATGAGATTTCTAATAAGAACGCTCTCATAAAAATTATTATAAGACTGCGACAACACTGATTTTAAGTCTACACGTAACAGAATTCTCTCTGCGATTGAATTTGATGTTCTCATCTCAGATATTATCGCACGTGTGGACACTAAGTTATGCAATAAAAAACAATTCTATTAACATGTGGCTATTTGTTTTTTAATAATCATTTCAAATGTTAAATGTTATGGGCCACCCTGTAGATAAAATAAACAAGCATTAAACGTTTTTCTTTATTCTTTTCATATCATTAACGATTATCCGTAATAATTACATGTTTATTTTTCTCCAATGAACTCATTATTAACAAATGTCCTCAAATCATAATTGTCACCAGCCACTACATATGTATGTACTTATATATTGACGTAAATTATTTATATATGTTTTTAAAAGGAGTGTAAACATGTCTCGACATTAATATTTAGCCATTTACTTAAATAAATTGGACAACATGTCATTAAGTTTTACCAGAAAAAACGTAGAGATTATTTATTTAAGCACTAAAAATAGAAATGAAATTGGTTATAGGACTAAGCAGATTTTTGCTTGTAAGCAATTTTTCGTATTGGTATCCACATAAATCCCAATACATTGATTAAGCATGATACTGCCCAGGCTGATTAATTTACCCAGAGATCAAATGTTTAATGAACCGAAATCCAGGCCACTATAAAATCACATAAAAAACAACACAACAACCAGTTTGGGAAAACAAGAAAAGAAAACGTGGACGTAGTAAAACAGAAAAAATGTAATACAGGGTGCCTAGTAGTAGATTAACAATTTCAAACTTAAGGCAGAATTAGTTTGTACGTTCTTTTCCGTTCTGAATCAGCTGTTTTGTTTCTGTTCAATATAAGTTATATGTACATGGTTTGTTTTCACTTTTTCGTTCTGTTCTGTTGCGGACTAATCTGTTGCAAATAGAATTCAACGTTAAGTGACGGCCAGATATGTGTATGTTTTACTTTTTGCAGGTATGGAAACATGAATTTTTTATTCAAATATATATAATTTTTTTTGCCAAAACTAAAAAAAAATTGTTTCAATTAAAGATTTTTAAAAGTTAATACATTTTTATCAATTAAGCAACCATGAATGATTAAAATAATATTATTTTAGCAAGGAAAAATTATATTTTGTATAAGAAGTGTCATAAAGTCTGCAGATTATGAGATAGAAGTGGACTGTTTGATCACCATTTCTATATTATTAATTTATTCCTTTTTCCCACAAGATAATATTTATGTACATATTTTATTCTTCATTCCAATGTTTTTCTTTTATTTATGCTCTACTGTCGAAAACAGCTGAATATTTTCACAGAAAAAGTAATTGTAAAACATTTGTTACAGAAATGAACGTCACAGAACGGCAACAGAAAGTAAAAACTAATGAGGCCTTTAGATAAAAAACGTAATAATTGTCAAAAAGTTTTATTAGAAGCAAGACAGCTTTACCAGGGTACCAGTAGTAGTGTTAGCACAGCTGTCTTTCGTTTCCTTTGCGTAAATTTGTTAAAATTTTATGTACAAGACACCTAATTGTAAGAAAACACATAGGTCAAACAATAAGGTCGGTTATTTTTAAAAACAACTTAAATTTTAGCATCTGCTGCTAACTTTTTTTTTTTGCTACTATAGTCAAAATTAAAGTTGGTTCTAAGTTGAACTGGCTCTAAATGGGTGACAAGTCAAATTCATTAAACATTTGCATACAATCTAGTATAAAATATAAACGAGTGGCATCTCTGATCAGCTGACAGGCAAAGTGAAAAATAGAAAAATACCCGGTCAAGAATTAATTTGTTTAATTTTTGTTGAACTTTATCATTTTTAAATGAAAAATTTTTTGGTTTGTCCATATGTACATCGGGTTTTAGTTCAAGTTTTTCCTTTCTTAAGTTTTTTCTCGAGAAGGATTTTTTACAATACAAATTTGTTGTGATCAATAATTATTGATTGAAGAAGACAAGAAAAATAATAATCAAATCTTTAGCTGGGGGACAACTATCTGTTTCGTAGTCACTACACTACTCATCAGCATCCAGTGGGATTTGAACTCGGTTCTTGACGTATCATAATCTGCTGCTTTAACCACTTAGCAAAAAAATTTTAATAAAATTAAAAAAGAAAGAAGTTTGTAAAAACGAATATAAATTAGGTACAATGGAAAAATGATTCTATGCGTTATAAACTATTTTGATTCTATAAACTTTCGCTTTTATTGACAGGGAACGGGATGCTAACCCAAGCACCTTGACCAGGCTGTATTGTGAAAAAAAACGAAAAGGAGAAAACCTTTGCTAATATATTATATTTTGGGTCTACTTATGGCAAAGTCGACGTCAATGTAGACATTTTATATATATTTTTTTTAATTTTTACCAATTTTTACTTAATTTTCACAAAGCTGATTTCTTTTTTTTTTTTACATTTTATCATTTCATGGCGAACAGCTTATTTATTTAGAGCTATGTTAATATACTTAAAAAGAGGGTTTACGCTGTTTAACTTTAGAACCGGCTTTTGAAAGTAAAGTAAGCTTTTTTTTTTTGTTTATACTCGTAGTAGACGAAAAGTATACTTCTTGTTTCCTTTATATTTTTAAAGTATATTTTTTTAATGACTATAGTTATAGCCCATAGACTTCCGTGTTTCTTCAAACACAAGAAAAACAAAATTTCTACCAACAACATGCAAGTAATGTTTTTTGGTGTTGTATTTATTGTACTTCTGCCTCTACCTGTTATAGCTGCCTCGGTTAGGAGCATTAATAGAATGAAAATGCGGGTTTTAGTTTTTACAGAGTGTGTCATCCACATGTCTTCCGCCGAGTTGATCACACTGTTAGCAACGGAACCTTGTACCCTGCGCCACACGCTGCAGTAAACTTGGTTCAGTTGAGCTGATTTCTCGAAGAATTGTAGCATGATCACGACATGAATGCACTCTTTTGGCCACAACATGAATGCATCCTATTAAAGGTATTGTTATCGCCACTGCGAATGAAATACACTTGCGTAGACAATATTTAGACAATCGAGTATCTAAGTAAGCTGTACATCGATTACGTAACAATGTTCTGCAGACAAAAAGAAGAAAAAGAGAGCTGGAAAGAAAAGGCGCGCTACCATCTACCAGAGGAAAACTTCATTTTGTATCGCGAACATCTGCATTTTAAAGCGTACACATTTTTTATAAATAATGGGTGATTTTATAAGAACTATCGGAAATTTAAAAAAAAACACATAAAATTCAGAAAAATGCATGAAATATTTATTTGGATCGATAGTTGGGTCGATATAATTTAATGTTTGAAGATTATTTAATGCAAATGTTGGCCGCGGCTGCGCCTCAAATGGTCCGTCCGCTTAGTCCAATTTTGGCATACTCTTTCCAACATTTCGGCCGGTATCTCACGAATAATGTTGGCAGTGTTGGCTTCCAGTACGTCAATCGAAGCGGGCTTGTCGCTATAGACATTAGCCTTAACATAGCCCCACAAAAAATAGTCTAGAGGCGTTAAATCGCACGATCTGGGCGGCCAATTCACTGGTCCCAAGCGTGAAATAAACTGTTCACCGAACTCGCCTCTCAATTGGTCCATTGTTTCGCGTGCTGTGTGGCATATGGCACCGTCTTGTTGAAAGCACATGTCATGCAAATCAAGCTCTTCCATTTTAGGCAAAAAAAGTTTGTTATCATCGCACGGTAGCGCTCACCATTCACAGTAAAGTTGTGATTCGCATCATCTTTGAAGAAATACGGCCCAATGATGCCGCCAGCCCATAATCCGCACCAAACGGTTGTTTTTTGTGGATGCATTGGTAGCTCTTGCAATGCTTCTGGCTGCTCTTCACTCCAAATACGGCAGTTTTGCTTGTTCACGTATCCATTCAACCAGAAATTAGCCTCGTCGCTGAACACAATTCTTCGATAAAAAAGTGGATCTTCATCTAACTTTTCAAGAGCCCATTCACCAAAAATTTGGCGTTGTGGTAGGTCGTTTGGCTTCAATTCTTGCATCAGCTGTATCTTATAAGGCTTCACACCCAAATCCTTCCGCAAAATTTTCCACGTAGTGGAGTAACGTCACGGTCATCACCAACACTGGCCGATACGGCTGCGATATTTTCTTCAGTTCGCACTCTACGTAAGCGTGTTGGTGGTTTAATGTCCAACAATGTAAATTTGGTGCAAAATTTTTTTACAATAGCCCGAATAGAAGCCTCAGTAGGTCGATTAAACTGACCATAAAATGGAACAAGCGCGCGATGAACTTTCTTAACAGAGCACGCATTTTGGTAATAAAATTCAATAATTTGCAAGCGTTGTTCGTTTGTAAGACGATTCATGATTAAATTATAGACCAAACTGAAGATATTTGACAGTGACACAAGATGCAAAACGTGCGTGAGCTGTCAAAACTAGTGTTGCCAAAAAGATAATAGCAAAAAAATCACTCGTTATTAGAAAATAAATCTATTGTGCAATTTAGCGCTTTGTTTTATATCAAAAAGTATGTATATAATTAATAATCTATGTATTATATACCCAACAATGAATAAATCTAAAATTTTGGAATTCTAACATTCAAATATAAAAGTGAAATTCTTGAATTGTGGTTTTTTTATTTGGTGTCCACAATCTGATAAAATTAGGCGCTTACGATAATTGCCGTAACAGGTATGTATAAGAAATAATTAAAAGAATAACTTCGCGTTACTCCTCAAATCCGTTAAAAATAAATTAAATAAAACGCACAATTTGCGCTGTAACAACATTGAACCTCAATTATGTCTCGGAATTATTGAATATATGGATTCTCGGATAGAGGAATTCCTACAAAGCTGGGCATTTAATCGATATTTTATTTTACACATAATTTTCATAAGTCCTACCATACTACATATTAAGATAATTTTCTAAAAACTTTTTGTTTTGTGTCATTTGCAAGTATTTCTATTTCTATTTACAGTACGTTTGTAGCGTCGCTGTGACTAACTCTAACGACCTATGCACAGAAAAAATTATAGTAAAAATAAAATCAACAAAATTTTTGTCTGAAAAAATAATTTGTATAAATTAATATAAAAAAAAACTGTGGATATCGTATTTTGTTATTTCTCGAAGACCGAACAACAAAAACAAAACGCCTGACCGCACTTAAGAAATCATTACGATGACGAGAGAGTTGTTCTTTAGCCCAGAGCTGCTTCACGACTCGTCATTTGCAAGTAATATCGTGCGTTTCAATGCGACCAGCATTTCATATTGTTCTATGGAAATACTTCAGGTAGCAGTATAGTATGGATGTCGACACTCCGGTGGTCAAAGTTACAGATTAGCTGCTTGTTATGCTGATATCGCTTCTAATATAATTAAGTAGCTTACTATATGCCAACCATTGTTGTCAGCGGCCTTTGTAGTTGTGTAGCTGGCAGTCTGTTGTCTGGTACGCTTTTAATGATTTTAATAGTTCTTTATTACAATTCACACATTTAAATGTCTTAAATGATCGCATCTGGATTAAATATAATAACTTTTTATGATTTGTCTTAACACGTGGAAAACTTATTTTTATTTTACCCTTTTTCATATACATATAGTCATGAAAACGTGCAAAAAAAACACTAACATTTGCTTGACATGCGTCTTTTAACATGTTAAGCAGTTTTGATGTTTTTCAACGGGAAAATGTAAGTTTTAAAGGGCCTTTTAGAATATTATTAATATATCTAATATTATATGCTAGTATCTATCATTCGCCTGGCTCAAGTTCACTAATACATACATATACTTTTATCTCACGGCACAGAGCCGCCTATCAATATACATACATACATGCATACGTACATTGATAAATAATAAAAAAGAACTGGTTGTTCAAGCAAACAACTGGGATTATAACAAATTGCATATGTGATCAATATGAGACAAATATAGACGAAAAAATAAATAAGAGCTCGGTGGCTGAGTTGGTTAAGCGGCCGTATTGAAAAGTATATCATGTTTACATGGTACTGAATTCGCATCCTAGTGCATGCTGATGAGTAGTGTAGTAGCGACTGCGAAATAGCTATTTGTCCCCCAACTTTAGCTTATTCAATTATCTTTTCCTATTTTCTTTGATCAAGAGTTATTGATCGCGGCAATTAATGTTATAGTTAAAACTAGAAATATTTCTTGGCTAAATACAGGCTTGAACTTAGCCAGACGAATGATACCATCATATAATATTAGAAATTTATTAGAAATTTTTTATGCTGCCACATGCTACAATAATATTAACCAATTTGTCATTTATTAAACGATTATCAAAGAAAGTTTAAGTTTTAACAAAGTTTAATAAAACTGCAGTTGAAAGAATTTTAAACTTTCTCTTAAAAACTGGCTCTAAAACACATTCAAATATTTTCAAATATTTTATTGCAAGAAAATAATAGAGTGGTGTACAAAAAATAAATTTAACCCCGAAAGAAATCTGATATTAATCAAATTTTTAGCACATTTATATTAGTTTCATTTGTATGTGTGTATGTTTGCAACTCTCAAAAACAATGACATATGAGTGATTATTACATATGTATCTTGGGAAATAAAACTGTATATACAGTGTTGTTGCTTTAGTGCGAAAATTGGAGTTGTTGTATTGCTTCCGGGGAAATAGGGGGATTTTGGGGATTTCTGAAACCGATTTTAGGAATTCCCAAAAAATATTTGGAGCCAATTCTTTGACCGTTTTCGAACCGGTTTTTCATATTCGGTGCGCGTTTTTGTCGAGGAACATGTATCTGAACTATAAACGGTCATTCGCTTTAGGGCGAAAATTTAAGTTGCCGTATTGCTGCTGAGGAATGTTAAAATCCAATTTTTATTTACTATAAAATTATGATTATTATAATATGATAAAATGATAAAAACTCAACTTTAAAAAAGAAGTTCAATGCAATAAATTTTTTTCCAAATTCAGTAGTGAAGTTTGTTTCTTATTTCAAAGCCTACAGCGTTTTACCACTGACTTATTTTCTTATCCTAATATAAACATTCACACACGGACTAATTTACCCATTCATGCACGCCTGAAATCTGTGGAATAATATACAGTGGGCGAATGCTAAGAAACTAGAATAAAAAATTAATTTGAGTTTTAGTGAAAAAACATATAACAGGAATATGACCATTAATAATACTAATGTATTAATTAAATAAATAAAATAATTAAAAATCAAAACTGCTGATTTTGCAGAAGAACAAAAATGAAAAGTTAACTTTAAAACAAAAATTTATTTTGCTTTTTACGTTTCTTAGCTGTCTATATGTTGACATTTCATAGAGCAGTAGATGATGATTAGGGTAGCTCCTATGAAATATCGACATATAAAAAGCTGGGAAACATAAACAATAAGCTGTTTAAAATTTTTTATAATTATTTGAAGCTATAAAAGTGAAAAATAAAAATTTTTGGGCAATGAAGTGCTTTGTGGTGAATACTGGCCAAAGCAGCTTTTTTATTGATAAAAATTTCTTCAATCAAAATATATAAAAATTCAAGACTAACGTTAATTGTTTAAATGTTTATTTCTGCTTTAAATTAAACAAAAAAAAAATTTATAAAAAAACATGGATTTTTAAGTTGCTACTCCATGACTTTACAATGTGTGCGAAGGAGAGCAGTTTCTCCCCTACATGACATGAAAATATATCTTATTATTTTTATATGGAACAGCTCGGTGGCTGATTGGATAAAGCAGCAGATCATGATACGTCATGACCCAAGTTCAAATCCCAATAGGTGCTGATGAGTAGTGTAGCGACTACGAAACAGCTAGTTGTCCTCCAGCTAAAGATTTGATTATTATTTTTCTTGTCTTTTTCAATCAATAATTATTGATCACCGCAAATTTGTTTTGTAAAAAATCGTTCTTAAGAAAAAAACTAAAAAAAGGAAAAACTTGAATTAAGACCCGATGTACATATGTACAAACCAAAAAATTTTTAATTTAAGAATATGGATCTTTGGGCCAGGAAAGTTTGAATTTGAAATGTTAAAAAATGAGCAAGTATTTTAATTAGCTTTTCTTTGATCGTCTTTTTGAAGTCTTAAAAAGCATTTACACTTCTTTCTTTGAAGTCTTAAAAAGCATTTACACTGGGACCTAAAGTCATGGCTAAAAGGCATGGCGTACGAGTTTGATGTACATATATCAAAGGACAAGCTATATTTTCGGTTTTCTTTTTTTTTTTCTTCTTAATTTCTCTTTACACTCATTTTATTATTTTGCTTTAATATTTTATTTGTATGTACATTCAATAAGTTCATTAGTATATATACATATGGGGCAATCCAAGTCAAATCGGACAGTTCGGAGCAATTTTTTCTTTTTTTTTTTTTTTTTGATTTGTTTTATTTTTTTATTGTATTGATGTTCCTATTGAACAGCTCATTTTAGCAAATTTTCAGATTTTTTTGGCTTATGATTTCGGAGATATCGCGTTTTGAAAAAGCCGAATTATGAGAAACCCGTACCCGAATAAATACTCATAACTTTTTCAATATCAGTCCAAACAGAAAATTTTTTTTTCATGGTTTTTCTATTTCTGTCTACTATCTAATAAAAAATAAAAACAAATTGTGCACAGTGGGCTTAGACTTGATTTTCGTAATTTAATATTTTAAATAAATTTTTCTCACTGTTTGTACATTTAGAATCGTTTGTTTTATTCTATCTCTTTTGCTATTTTCGAAGTGTCCATGATAATAAAATATAATTCCCCAATATTATATGATGGCATTTGTCTTGCTCAAGTTTAAACCTGACGGTCGCTTTATCAAAGAAGATAGGAAAAAATAATTGAATATACTAAGCTGGGGGACAACTAGCTGTTTCGCAGTCGCTACCATGCTCAACAGCATTCACTAGATTCCAGTATCATGTAAACATAAATATAAACATAAATATAAATATAAATATAAATATAAATATAAATATAAATATAAATATAAATATAAATATAAATATAAATATAAATATAAATATAAATATAAATATAAATATAAATATAAATATAAATATAAATATAAATATAAATATAAATATAAATATAAATATAAATATAAATATAAATATAAATATAAATATAAATATAAATATAAATATAAATATAAATATAAATATAAATATAAATATAAATATAAATATAAATATAAATATAAATATAAATATAAATATAAATATAAATATAAATATAAATATAAATATAAATATAAATATAAATATATTAAAATCAAAATATACACATGTAAACGAAAATCATCATCAGCGTTGTCAAGTTTGAAATTTCAAAACGCACCAAAATGGGGGAAAAAGCGCGTTATTTCAACAAAAACGCACTGAATTTTGAATTTTTTTCTTTCATTGTTAAAAACCTATATTAAATATTTTGATATTAAATAATATTTTTATATTAAAAACACGATAATGCAGCAGCCTTTTAAGCGACTATTATATAATCAAATTGGGTCTGATAGCATGGCTTGATGGCATGCCATCAAATTCGTTCAATAGCTAGAATTCGTGTTTGTCAAACGTGTTCTCTAGTGTGATTCTGTTTTAGTGTTTTTTTTTCAAGATAATGTTGTCTTTAAAATAATTATAGCGATATTTTATCAAATTTATTATTAAGCAATATTATTCAATAATATTTGCTGTCATCCGAAATCAGCTATTACTTTTTCTGCCTATTATCAGGGACAAAATACAGAAATTCAATTAATCTATCACAATATAGATGTTATATGTGTTTTATAATTTTGCCAGAATTATAAAAAATTAAATATGAAGTTTACCATAATCAATATTTAATGCAAACGCTTTGGAAAAATTTTATAATTTATTTAATAATTTGGTAATTTCTCAATTGCCAAAACAGTTACGAATGCACGCTCCATGAACTTCACTATTCAGAGACTGCATTTATTGTAGTATTCGACAAACTTGGCTTAATCGTTTAACAGCAAAACGCTCCCTAAAAGCAGCAAATTTTGTGAAACAAAATGTCTCTTTTTATTGCAAGAGTATGTATAATATACAACAGCAAGATTCTATTACTTTGTGCATATAACAAGTTATGTTTTCCACGTAACGTAAACATTTTAGACACTTGAATAAACTTTTTTCTTACACTAACACAAAAAGTTGAGTTGACTTTAATTTTGTGCCACCAAAATTTAAAAAAAAGCACCGAAAATTAAACAAAAGCGCACTCCGCACCAACTAAAGAGTTTTTCGCACAAAAAATTTTAAGAAGCGCCAAAAACGGTGTTGACAACGCTAATCATCATGTCATTCACATGATAATATAAAATTTTATTGCAATATTTCGCTTTCATAAAATATTATATCCTTGAAATATTATTCTTTATTTTAATAGCAACGTCAAATGAAAATATGTATGAAAAAGTCGTAAACTTTAATCATAATATGAATAATGTATTTGTGCTTTTTATTTTACAAAAACTTAGTTCTAAAAAATTATGAATTATTTTATTTCTTGCTCCACTGTCCTTTAGCATGAATATATTACAAAAACCTTGTGAGTTGGTTATATCACTTATACTTCTATTTTTGCAAGCAAAACAGCCAAGAAACAAAAAACAAAATTATTAAAAAAGTGGCAAAAACTTAACGAAAAAACTAAAGCACTAAGTGTAAATGTCAGCCACATATGTTAAGCAGAAAATTGGGTTGTTCATACTGAAAAAAATCGTGTTGAAACCCGAAAAAGAGCAACAAAATATAAAAATAATCGTTTTAGACAGCAGACATGTTTCATCTTTTAGGATGACATAAGCATGAAAACGAACAAAACAAATAAATATTTATATTCAAAAAAGAAAAAAAAAAGAGAACAAGTTAAATAGGCTTTAGACAAAACAAAACATGTATGCAGCTGTTGTTAATATTGTTATAAAAAGTTATAGAAAAATTTGGTTTGAATATATGTGCATAGTTTATTTTAGGAAATCTTTTAAATAACTCTTATTACACAATTTAAATGCTTTATTTGAGGATATATATATATATATATATATATATATATATATATATATATATATATATATATATATATATATATATATATATATATATATATATATATATATATAGGCATGTTTTGAGAAACGCAAATCGCTTAAATTTAGCGTTTTCAATTTGAAAACGCCATTTCCTCACAGGCGGCAATTCTAAGGTGAAACTGTGCCTCGTCACTGAAGATGATATGAATTTTAATTTGAATGCTCTTGTACGTAAAGCTGAACGTCCACAGCACGTTGGCGCTTTTACGCGTTTCAACATTTTTAGGCGGTCTACACCTTTCCAACTTCAAGTTACATGAAAATCTTTTATGAGGAAAGTTTTTTTCTGTGTCATTTACTGATTAAGAATATTTTTGGTAACAAAAAATTTTAAAAACGAATCCAATTTTTGTGATTTTTGTATTACATTAAAGCTAGATTCACGCATTTTTTCGCAACAAAATTTTTTCTCCGAACCAATTTTAGCTTTTAGAGAGTTTGTCTTGAAACGATTCACCCATTTCGACCATTTGTTCTGAAAAAACAAAGCAACCATATGAAATAACTTTTCATTTCTAAAATTATCTTCAGTATAACTTAGTGTACACACTTGCAATTATATCTGAGATCAGCGTTGTCAACTATTTATATCCAAAAAGCGCTGTGAACTTACCCAAAAGGCGCTAAAAATCGCTAAACTATACATATTCACAAGAAGAGTTTGGCAAAAGTTTATTTCTCGGCTTGCTGGTTATTATATTACCTGCGTGAAAACTTATATCGACGATATTACAGTTTTTAATATAATTTTATCTAGCGCGAAAGGCGCTAAATTGGCAACACTGTCTGAGATGAGAACGTCAAATGCAATCACAGAGAGAATTCTGTTATGTGTAGACTAACCCTGCATTTAGACATACGAGTAATCTCATGCGAGTGCTGAATACGTATTATCAACGAAAATTTCTTCGAAAAACTCGAATCTCTTGCAATTTTCATTTCTGTCTACACATGCGAGTGAGAGTTCATTTTAAATTTGTCGTCAGCAGGTGAACTTCAAACAATATGTTTCCTTCATATATTTTGTTTCTTTGGCTGTCTTTATAAACTGGAGTTGCCGTGTTTTTCACTTGAGAATATTTTTTAGAAAATAGTTGGCATTAATTTGTATTATCATTATATTATTGATATTAATGCTTTATAATTTAAACATTTCTATCTATAGTATTAGTTTTAATAAATTAACATACAAACTAGCTAAAACTTAAGTTTTAATTTTATATTGATCCAGTTGATTTGTTCAAAATTATTTACTCGGTAACACTGTTTGTTTGTTTGACATTTGATTGCATGGAAGTGCCAAAAAATCACTCGCATGGAAATTTAGCTGCGAGTAGACCTGCGAGTGCGAAAAATGTGAATGTGGTAGGAAAAAAATGTTTCGAACTCTTACTCGTTTGTCTAAACACTGGGTTACGCTGCCAATATACAGGAAAGTACTTTCATGAAATTTCTGTATACATACGTATTACAAATAAAAATTTCAATGAAATAGACGACTTTCATGAACATTTCTTGTTTGTCTACACAGGAAAGTGAAAGTTAATTTTAAAAATGTCGTCGAGGCAAAGAGTTGCAAAATTTGCCTCTGCTTCTCTCCACTCTTATTTTGTTTGCTTACTAATCAGAGTTGCCGAACTTATTACATATACAAATTTATGAGGCAATAGTTGAAAAAACTTATCATTATAAATTTTATAAAAATACTTTAATTATTTTCTTTATGTGTTTAAAAAATATTATAATTATTTGCATATACATGCAAATTAAGTTAATTTTATAATTATTATTTCTTTGTATGTGGCAACAGTGCTTAGAATTTGTCATTTTACTTTCAGAAAACGTCAAAAAATCTGTTTCATGAAATTTTTGATGAAAGTTGAGTAGAAAGTAAGCAAAATGTGAGTGTGTTAGTAAAAAAGTGTGAGTGTATTGCAACTTTCATGAAATTACTTTCCTGTCTAAACGGTAGGTTAAAATCAGTGTTATCGCAGTCTTAAAATAATTTTTATGAGAGCTTTCTTATGAGAAATCTTATGGCAACGATCTTATAATAAGAGCTGTCAAAAAAGCGATTGTGTATGTGTGTTTGTTTACAAAAAGGCTCCATTGCAATTTAACCGATTATTAGTTTTGCAAAATATTTTTTAAAAAAACCATTTTAAATGGAAAATAATTTGTTTTTATACACTAAAAAAATTGAGTAACATTCCTACAAATTTTCTAGACGAGTTGCTCGTCTGTGTTCTATGAACAGCGCGTAAATATGTACAATAAGTGATTCATTTTGTACAAAATACAAAAATCGCAAAGAAGTGTTTTCTTCTCGGCGTTCAATGATTTATGAATTCTTGTAAGATTAACAACAACACGTATACTCCTTGTTAGATATGAAGATGGGCATAGAGAAATTCGCTCTCTGATTCTGCCGACGTTTTCGCAGTTGTAGACACTAGGTGATCGATGCGTTGATATTCATACGAGTAGTTTCATCTGGTAGAATGAAACCGAATGCTACATAAGTGGTAATGTAGCCGTGTAGCCGTTATATAATCATTTCCATGTAAATACCTGTATTCTATTTTTGACAAGTTATAGTAGGTAGCCAACTCCCTTGAATGTGTTTAATGAATAATTACACTCATAGAAAAATAATTCGGGAGTTATTGCATTCTATATCGTTTTAACTGCAAGGCGTATAAATGGCTTTAATCACCTTAAATATGTTCCCCCTTATATATATTTTCAAAATTCTACACTTATGTACATACATATGTATGAAAATATGTATGTTTAACAATGCTAAGGTTAAAATTCGAAATTTCCAAACAAAAGCCTTAAAAAAAGGACACATTAATAGCTTTTAGCTGTTCTCGTTTTTTCGAATTTCTTATATGTAATTAAACTTGAATTATTAAGAAAAAAAAAATTTAATGTTCAGTTTGACGCTTATGGCTACAGGCATTCATAAACGTATTTAATGTCAATCAGCCTGAAACACACTCACCAAATAATGTCCTTTGCCAATGTCAATTACAATAATTTGCATACTGACAAATACTATTAAAAAACGACTACCCACACACATGCATTATTGACAATTCAATGGCAGGGACATTAAAACAGGGGCACCCAGCATTATTCTGTTTTCTGTGTACACAGCAAAAATATGCAACTGTGTATACGGATGTATGTATATTTATTTGAGGTGGTGTATGTAACAGCTTGTTAGCACTCACAACCACTTATATTCAAATTGCTCATATTGATATTGGTGATAAAATGCTGCTCATGTTTAAGGTAATTGATGTACATGTACTTAAACACACCTGCAAACACACTTTTAAGCTTTTGCATATGTAAGCATGACTGACAGTATTAAGAGGTGAGAAAATGAGCAGAACTTAAGAGGTTTATTAAAGAAACGGTGGCATTTTAATTAAATAACCAAAAGAAGAACACACTTTAATAAATTGGATATAATATTTTGATTTATTTTCGTAAGATTCAGGGTAGAATTATATACTGGGTAAAAGCGAAATTGCAATACGCCAACAATACAAAAAAAAAAAAACAATAGGGCTTTCTGATACGAACTGTCAAACGAGAGAAAAGCAAAATAACTAAATAAATGTGTGCTTTACTTTTTGATATTATTTTATATAAACATTTTCTTCTTTTTAAACCATATTGCAAAACTGTATGTGTTTGTTTACGTTCCATATTTCACAAAGAATAATACAAAAAAGAGTGCGTATTCGTATGTTAGCAAAATATTAACAACTTTTGACAGTTTTGATCCCAAAAAAAGTCAGCATGTGCTTTGACACTACCTGGGGCCAGATTCCACAACTATGAATTTTTTTTATCAGTGAACACTCAAAATAAAATTCACTGACAGACACAGTGTTCACTTTTCATTAAAAAGCGATTCCGTAAAAAACAATAAATTTTATTGCGCTGAATGTCTTTCTTCAGGCTGATTTGTCAAATTAACTGTGTCACACAAGTTCTTGAATAGATAATTTTAATATACATACATAATCCTTTTATTTTTTTTTTTCAAAATATTTTACAAAAAACTAAAATTCACCAAAGATTTTTGGGTGAAAAAATTATTATTAAGTGTACACTTTAAATGTCAAAATTATTCATTCTCACCATTTCGGGCTCAAAAATCAAAAGTGAACACTGAAATTGGTGAACACATCAAAATTCATCGTTGCAGAATTTGGCCCCTGGTATATTATTATACCATAAGTATAAGAAACTCTCAAAAGCAGTAGTGCGATTCTCTAACTTTTAACGATCCGATAATCGCAACTTTTGTCATCAAATTCCATCGCTTGCACTAACGATGGAGTGATTCTGTAACTACAACTGATTTTTTCCAAACGATGGTAAACAGCTGTATTTTTGTGTTCATTCATATAAACATCACGTGGCATCTCTGCCAGAAAAAAGTGAAAACCACAAAGAAGGAAAGAAAAAAAATAAATAAATTTTCCCATAACAATATGTATACTCCTACATATCGATTTTTACTTGTTGTGATTTCAGTTTTTAAGTGACAATAAATATTATTTAATTTGTAATAAGGTAAGTAAAATAAATTATGAGTTCAAACGTTTCATTTATTCGTTTATACATGTACTTATGTACTAATTTCTGGATGTTCAGAATGACCACAACTAAGGCGGGTGATAATCAATATAACTTGTTAAATTCATTAACTGTCAATTCAAAGGTATTGCCCAACTCCCGATACACACACTGATTATCCCTTGAAGCGTTCAAACTTGTTTCATCCCTTGCAAGTCCGAATGCCAAACGTTCAATAGCTATTTCAACACAAAACACACTTTACCGGTTAAAAAATTATACTGAAATTTTTGTCTTTGAAAATGTATTTAAAAAATATTTTATGAATTTATTTATGTATTTAATAAATAATTTAATGTATTAAAAATCAGATTATTAGCACTTTATTTCATAGAAGCACAATTATAAAAAAATACATTTTAACCATTGAACACTTTAGCAAGAACTTTTTTGTCTTTAAGATATCGACAATCGGCAGTAAAATTAACAGTTGATTTTGATCGGCTGCGAATATCGTTAAAAACATGTTACAGAATAGCAAATTCGATAAAATATCGTTATAATTATTTTAACGATTCGCTTATCGTTATAGAATCGCACTACAACCGATTTTTTCCAAACAAAAAGAGAGAAAAAGAGTTTTGATCAGCAAGGAAGAGAATGTGGTGTGTTGTGAGTTATTTGAACAACATGCAGAAATAATTCGACCAATTAGGTCAACAGCACAATTGGTTGATATTGCGAAATATGAAATCAAGCAGTTGCGAAACAATTATGTCGCAACAACCAACAAACTTATAACTGCTGACAACACGGTATGCTGACAAAACAGGCAGCAACAATTAGAACAGCAACAGCAAAATAATTGTATAAAATGTTAAATGTATATAAGCTAGAAGTTAGTGAGGAAGATGGATCATAATTAATAATCAATAAACAATATTAATTAAAATTAACTCGTATCGTCTTTTTATTTCAATAAAAAATAATAAAGTATTTCCTGCGACTCCTAAGGGACCCTCCAGGAAATACTATAATAAAACCATAGCTGCCAGGTTTGACGATAAATTGTCATTTTGACAATTTCCAAGTCAGATGTAGCAAAATGACGATTTGACGATTGATAAATTACGCTTGACGCGCTAATTTAAGTTGCGCTATTACAGAAGCAATGTTTTTGAGGTAATGGACGCCATGTAGGCATTTTGCAGTCGGAAAAATGACGTAGATGTCATTGCTAAAACCATGGTGCAATTATTAAGTGGCAGCATTAGAAGTTTTGTACTACATATATAATATTTTGTTTGCGTAAAAATTACAGAGGCTGTGAAAAACATGTTTACAAAACAGAAGAAAATGAAGAAAGAAAAGTTTGTGTAAAGAAAATGAACAAAGAAAATTAATGTGATTCTGTATAATTATTTTCATATATTGTTTTCAACGTATTTTAAGCGATTAAAATATTTTTGAAAACTATTTTATTATGTTTCTTTTGTACTTTTTCAAACTGTTTAACAAATTTTTTCACTTCATTTTATGTAAACATTGATCGTTTGAAATTATCACCTGCTTCCAGTGATGCCACCTGGTTAATAGCACCATGGCTAAAACATATCGTGTGTTATCTACTTTAGTAAACTATTTTCAATATCAAATGCAGTCCCGTTGTTCAATATATTTGTATTAAAAACAAATTCATTTCAGCTCTTAAACATTTTTTATTCCAGTTTTGTCTCTTGATTCTCAATTTCAAAATTAAAACTTTTCCGGCGCCACAAAAACAACAATTTTTGTCATACTGGTATACTTCTGAATTGGAATTATGCATTTTTATCTCATGTGCACATTTTTAAACACCAAAAACATTTTTATTCGCATCAAGTTCCTTTAAAATTTTATAGGTTCATTCGTTCCTTGATTTTTCTTTTCATTTTATTATTTTTATTGTCACATAAAAGTTGATGTTACTCATTTCGAGTCCTTTAAAAGTGGTTTATTTAATTTTAGAAAACATTCTCATTCATGTGCAAATCATTTAATATGCTCCACAAAAAAGTTTAAACTATTTAAAACGATAAAAATGTGTTTGCTGAAAGTTAGCAAATAAAAAAAAATCTTTCGCAGAAATGTTTGAGCGGTTAGAACTAAATGCATAACTAAATAAAAAGTAATATAAACCGTGATTAAGTGAAATATTCATATAACGCATTTTGATGTCAATTAATTATTTTTTGCTTTGACTTAGATATGCATTGTTGTGAACTGCGGTTTTTAGTTTCAAACAAAAACCACAAAAAATGTGTTTGGAATATTTTAAAATATAAAATAAATTTAGAGATGGATAATTTTTTTACTCTAGTATTTTGGATCAATACAGGCCATAGACAAGACTAATCAGGTTAAAAAAAAAATTTAACATTTGATATGTCCTATATGAAGCTAACCATGACCAACCAAATAACTCTTTTACTCAACCATATTGCGTATTCTTTTTAAAGGCTCTCAATATTGAATTGACCACACTGCTTTATATGACAACTCTTTTAATAGCCGATATTTGCTCTCAAGGTGTAGTAACGCCTACAAGATGCCAGTGCTACGATATGTGAGAGTTTTTTTGCTACTGGTAAAATCGTGAACACAAACGGAACTGACAAGAACCCATATGAGCTGGACAACTAAAGATACACTTGGCAACCCAGCGTAAGCGCTTAACGTTAAATGTCTTGTTTACATTTTTATGGTTTATTTTGAATTAATCATATGAAAATAATTTTGTGCAAATAAAAATAATTTAAATAAAAATAATATAATAATATTTTTGATAGGAATAGCTCACTACACGCAAAGCAAAGACAGTTTGATATATGATTGCAGCAACATTAGTATATATTCCATAACATTGTACATTATTGTTAAATACTGTATATTATCAAATTAATTATAGTTTGTTTCTCTATAATATGTCATTATTTGCATTTCTGTAATTCTAATGATAACATCTATAAATTTTAAGATATGGTTACATACAACAATAGCAATTTAAAAAATTTTTTAAAAACAACAATAGCTTTTATCACACTCAACATCAAAATATATGTTTTTATCATATATATAATCCGCAAATTCATATGCAACAATAGTAAGTTTACAGAATATAATTATTATTGTCGTGACTAACAATATTTTCCTCCTAATCGTTGACATATACTTTTGTTTGAGTTTGATATTTTCTTTGGAAACAATAAGATATTGTGTGTGTTTGTTTAAAAATTAAAAAAACGTGAAGTTGTAAAAAAATACATATTGAGAACATAAAAATGTAAGTATATTAAGATGAAAACATTCCTACATATACATGGTGTATCCAACAACACATGTAACCATATTATTATGGTTATATATGACTTTTGAAATTTTAATTCAAATACTTAACAAATATTTTTTGTGCTGTTGCAGCTAATGGATATATCAACATCAAAGAGGAAATTCTGCATTAATTCCGTTGAGATGCATTCCGATTATTATTATTTTTTATTAATTGTATTTATTTTACACGTATTACCAAAATGTATACAAAAATATGCTTCTATTACAATAAAGTTATTTATGATATAAGTATGGTAAGTTAATGAGAGTAATATGGTTATATATGAGAATAGTATGAAAGGTTAGTATAATTGAGTATGTTACTTATTATTACAATACACCAATGTTAAACCAAAATATAATATTGTTGCTTCGAATATTTTTGTTACAATACTATAGTAAATCCACTCAATGGCGTTGTAATGTAACAATATAGTAGTATCAAGTGCAACCATATAATTCAACAATAGTATGTTGCCCTTAAAATATTTTTGTATCAACCATATATTTTTTTTCTACGTGTACACGCCTGTTTCTGTTGTAAATTTGCTCTCGCGCTGCTACCCTGTAGACGTTAATACAGCTTGGTTGCATTTGTATAGTTTGGCGCTAAACGTCAAATGTAATGTTTGCAATATTTTATAAACGTACATATCTATTGCAATTTAGAATTAGTTAAAAAAAAGTCATAGTTTAAAAAAAAATTATAATTGTACAAAAATACTTCAATAATTTATAGTATTAGTTAATATATTTTTATAGTTTTATATATTTTTGAGAGGAACAGCTCTCTATTTATCTCTTTTTTTTACTGTTATAATATTGTTTTAGCGCTGCCAGCTTGTAGACTTTAGTAGATAGGCTTAAGCTGGATTCACCAAAAATTCACAAAATCTTTGTTCCGAACCAATTTTAGTTTTTTAAGAATTTATTCTGAAACGATTCGCTTACTTCCAACATTTGTTCTAGACAAACAAAGCTGCCATATGAAATAATTTTGTAAACAAAACGCCTTATAGGCTTTTTACACTGATCAACATTTTCATGAAACGCTTGAAGATGTTGAAAATTTGAAACACTGTTTACATTACTCACATCCAACATCTATAGGGTGTTTTTTTAAGCCCGATAGAACTTGAAATTGTAAAAAATAACACAAAAAATTAAATTGTAATCAAAATTTTTTTTTATTCGAAAGATCAATACGTGACATTAACATTTGAAAATGATTTCGGGCATATGGGCACCGCGGCTGTTCTTGACGAAGCGCATTCTGGACGTCCAATTTTGGGCCACTTTTTCGAGCACTGCTGGCCGTATGTCACGAACAACACGAACAATGCTGGCCTCCAAGGCGTCAATTGTTGCTGGTTTATCAGCATAAACCAGTGACTTCACGTAGCCCCACAGGAAATAATCGAGAGGTGTCAAATCGCACGACCTTGGAGGCCAATTGACAGGTCCATTTCTCGAAATCAACTTATCGCCAAATTTTGATTTCAGTAAGTCGATGGTTGCGTTCGCCGTATGGCACGTAGCGCCATCCTGTTGAAACCACATCTCCTCCGGATCAATGTCATCCATATTTTCAAACAAAAAATCATTGATCATGGTGCGGTAACGATCTCCATTGACCGTAACGCGAGCTCCGGCCTCATTTTTGAAGAAATAAGGTCCGATGATGCCACCAGCATGAAAACCGCACCAAACAGTGCATTTTTCTGGATGTAATGGAGTCTGTAGGGTCTCTTGTGGATTGGTCTCACTCCATATGCGGCAATTTTGCTTATTAACAAACCCGTTAAGCCAAAAATGCGCCTCATCGCTGAACACAATTTTGCGATAAAACAACGGGTCAGTTGCCAACTGCTCTAGAGCCCAATCGGCGAAAGAACGACGCATACAATGGTCTCGTGGCTTCAATTCAATGATTTGTCAGAGTATACTGAAACAAATAAAAAAAATGTTTCAGCAAAATTTAATTTTTTGTGTTACTTTTTACAATTTAAAGTTCTATCTAGCTTAAAAAAACACTTTATACTATCAACCAAAAATATTATTTTTTAAATTTTCAAACAATTTAACAAAAGCACGTAAAATTTGTTGGAAAAAAATTAATTCTAAAAACCAAAAGAGGATTATAAAATTTACGTACTTATGTCTATAAATAAAATGTATAAACAAAATTTTACAACAACACAGAAAAAATTATTACAGAAAAAAAAAATTAAGAAAGAAACTACAGTTGAAGAGTATTGCGCGTTATTTTTTTAAATGTTGTAGAATTGTTACCATCAGTTTCATATTAGTACTTCGATTATAGTTATGCTATAAATGTAAACATGAAAAATACATATTTTTGATTGTTGTTTGTTACTTAGTGTCCACACCTGCGATAATATCTGAGATGAGAACGTCAAATTCAATCGCAGAGAGAAGTCTGTTACGTGTAGACTTAAAATCAGTGTTATCGCAGTCTTATAATAATTTTTATGAGAGCGTTCTTATGAGAAATCTCATGGCAACGATCTTATAAGAAGAGCTGTCAAAAACACGCATGTGTTTGTATACAATAAGACGCCATTAAAATTTTACCGATTATTAGTTTTGCAAATTTTCTTGCAAAAAACTCCTTTTAAATGGAAAATAATTTGTTTTTATGCATTAAATATACACCATAAGTGATTAATTTTGTACAAAATGAGTGCATATACAAAATTCATATAAGATTTTATTCATCGCAAAGAAGTGTTTTCTTCTCGGCTTTCAGTGATTTATGAATTATTATAAGATTAACAAAACTACGTATACTCCTTGTTAAATATTAAGATAGACATAAAGAAATTCGCTCTCTCATTCTGCCGACGTTTTCTCAGATATTGTGTCAGAGTTAATCGCAGTTGTAGACACTAGGTTAAGTACGGAGAGAATTTCGTAATATTGTGCTCGCACAAAATCTTAATATCCATGTAAACGTGCCTTTAAGGGTATCTTAAGAAGCACGAGCACTGTTAGTATTTTGTTTTTTTCGTGCGAGTTGTGTAAATGGTAGAGTATTATAAAACTTGAAAGTTTGAGACGTGGTAAACTGATAAGAAACTCGGCCGAGTTTGCCGATGTTTGCAACTTATAATAAATTCGCTTTGCTACGTATTTTCCAGCGCTTGCCAGAATTCCGGTTTAGAGCTGCCAGATGATATTTTATGATTTGTGATATTTTATATTTGCTCTAATTTAGTTTGAACAATGAAGGCAAGGTATTGAAAATTACGTCTAGCATGTAGTGAAAATTACATCCAGAAGCCGAGTTTGCAACCTCTTCAACATATAAGCGTATTAACATTATGTATGGCCGTTCATGTAAAAGTACTCACTTTGCCGATCTTGTAGGGCACGTCAGAGATTAAAATTAAATTTAATTTGTTTATTGTATTTTATTTTCCAAAGACAGTGAGCTTAAGCATTTGTGCTTAACTAGTTTCTAATTGCAAAAAATGTATCATTAATTTTAATTTCTTTTCTTGCTGGAAGTTAAATTGCAAGAAAATTTCATTAAAGCGGGTCAATGCACGTTGTCCCATAAAAGTTTGCTACGCTGTTTAATTCAATGACACGAATGAATGCAACATTTATACGAGTAAAGTATATATTCATTTGCAAACGTAGAAGCGTTCCAATTACTTATACATTTGCAAATGAAAATATATAATGAAATTATTCTGGTTGAAATAAGAGTGAGTTTTACAAAAAAAAAAGAAAAACATCATATTAATTGTATTAAAAGTTGGTAAACTATAATATAATATTTGCAAAGAAGAATGCTGTTTACATTGGAAAACATTTTTGTTTCTTAATAATGAAAATCAGCTATAATATTTTATTAAAATTAAGAAAAAGAAAAATGTCAGATTGCTATAACGAAAAAGCAATTTTGTCTTGTTTTATGTATTGTGGCCAGAAATTTACTTGCTTTTTCAATATTCAGTAACGAAAATTTGATTTTGCTTGCAGCTGTATGAGACTTCAAACAACTAAAGTAGATAACACACGATATGTTTTTAACAATATAGATGTCATTTTGTCCAATGTCAAATGTCTACATATCGTCTGTTACCTCAAAAGCATTGCTTCTGTAAACAACATGAGCAAAGTCATCTGACAAAATTTCAAATAGAATGTGTTCTATTTTGTCATGTTAACACATCTATCAGTAGAACTCTACGCCTTGTGAACAATTCAACGGCGGTTAACTTTGGGCGGTATATGTTTTAAATAGTTTTTTTTTATGTTAATAATCTACATCAAAGAAACTAATAGACAGACAGAAACTTTTCGTTTATTTTTTCTTTCTTTTTCGTAGTTTCTATTTTTTTTAAGCACAGCTAGAGTGCTTGTATAAAATTGATGTTGATATGAGAATAATGATATGAAGCAACAACATATGAAATGTTAAAAATTAAAAGGAGAAACAATAAATGTCCACAGATGTTTAGTACAGAGAGTCGCGTACATACTCTCCCACTCCGATAATTTTCTTTACAATACCATCAAATTTCGTCTGTCTGCCCAAATGTAAAAGCAGACTTAACTCTTTTTTAATTTACTTACTACAACGTAAAATCAAATTTTGATAGATTAACTAAATTAGGGCGCTTAGGGTGCAGGTTGCACTGTAAATTTAAAAGCAGCTTAAATGGAAAAAGTTCCATCACTGCAAATGTCAAAAAGCAACACTCATCGCAAGGCACATAACGTCTACAAGGTGGCAGCACTGGAGCAAGATTGCGACAATACAATAAAAACAGGCGTGTAGTCAGCTGTTCATGTCAAAAATATTTGAAATTTTTTTTTTGGCAATTTTGAGCACTGAAAATACTTTATCACGATTATGAACTAATTTTATTTTCCCAAAATTATTTTCAAATGTTTAAGTCAGAATAAACCACTAAATTGACTTTCAAATATGTAAACACTTGACTCAAAGAGCATTAACGTAACAGTTTTTTTTTTTAATTTGCTATTGGTAATAATGTGAGCGCTTAACGTCAAAAATATTGTTTACATTTTTTTGCTAGCCGAAAGCCTCTGTTGCTAGTGATTTATTGTTAAAGATTGATTATAAATTAAATTGTAATAATATCTAAAAAATAAATAAATTTTTGAAACTGAATTTAGCGTTTTTGGGAAAATATAAAAAAGTAATTGCGATATATGATAATATGCATTTACAAAAAAAAAAAAAATTAAAATACTTTTAACATGAACAGTTTTCTACGCGCTTGTTTTTGTTGTATTGTTGTAATTTCGCTGTAGCACTGCCGCCTTCTTTCAAGACGTTAATAGCAACATTTTAATAATTAAAAATATATTAGATTATTTCTTATTTTTGCAGCTAAAGATGGTTTTGATTTTATATAAAAAATTCAACAGTATTTATTTTCGATATTTCGATAACAATTTGTTATCATTGTCAGGAAAATTAATATGTTTTTGTTGTAAGCTTAACATTTTTACTTTTACGTAAACCACACTATTTCACATCACATGTTTTATAATCTAATTCATAAATCAAGTTTATTATAAATTTCTCTTTTTATCTATTTTTTTGTTCGTAAGTGCTAACAATTGCATAAGCTAATCAACAAAGCATCATATGCAGCTGATTAGTACAACACTGCAAAACAATCAGATAACCCCTTATTCTTTTTATTTTTTTCTTGAATTTTAAAGAAAAATCATTAAAATCTGTAATCTCCCTTTTATTGACTAAAATGTTTGACAAAGTTTTTGTCTTTTCGTTTTCTGTGTCAATCCTCCAATATCCTTATAAAACTCATTTTTAAAACTTCCTTCAAAAAGTATTTACTTACATCAAAAACGACTTTTGAAAACTGCATAAATCTCTATATTGCCAAATTACCCACCACAGCACCACCTGTAATTTGTTGTTGTCACACACAACAAACAGGAGAGAGAAAACCTTCAACTCATTGTTTTCATTTTAATGCCAAGAGACAAAGCGAAAGATAAAGTTTTTTTTGAGACAAAAAAAACTTTTTCAATTTAACTGTAAATATCAGCTAAAATTTTCAACAGCGAATAAAAGAACAACAAAATTTTATTCTCCTACTTTTACAATAAATGTGCCATTATTAATATACGAGGAGGAGTATACTCCTGTAATGGCAGAGTGTTTTACTACACTTCTACACGAAATCAATAAAAAGCGTGATACAAAATATTTGCTTAAAATGGTATAATGAAATAATTAATATTAATTTGAAGAGAAATTACAATGCATTTTATAAGTATTGGATATCCAAAGCAACAGAGGAATAAGATTGTATAATACGAATAGTACAATCGACAAACTTAATGGAAACGTAAGAAACAACATAGAAAGCTTTAAATATGATTTCGAGAAGTAAAACTGTTTTGCACTCAAAAAAAAAAAACATAATGAAACTTACTGCGTAAGTCGACGGGTTTAAAAATTTATTAACTTTTTTGTTTGTATATTTTTTTATTTCCTTTTTTAACACTTGAAGAATAGTAGAGAGAGAGAGAGAGAGAGAAAGAAAGAAAAAGTGAGAGGTTCATAGCTTAACAAAGAACTAGAGTGATAGAATTTCATAATATTGGAAATTATTTGGCCAGCGCATTCTCCAGACTTGTAAGCACCCGACTATTTGCTTTAAGATTATGTGAAAAAACTGGCTGATCTCATCGTAAAAGAAATAACTATGAATGGTCAAGGGAGGTTGTGGAAGGAGGTAACGTATTGTCATGCCCGAATGAACCTTCCGGTAAATATTGATTACTACTCGCCGTCTCTACTGTCCGACAAGAGATTTGATATGATTTTGTCAGGCATGGTCTCGGAGATCGACAAGAACGTGCTTAAAGTTTTTACAGATGTATTCAGGTCAGACTCCGGAATTGGTGGGGGTTTCTTTATATCCCTGTATAAGAGGAGGATTAGTTTTAGACTGCAATCGGAAATCGCAGTCATAATGAGGACTAGTTAAGATACTACAGTATATACAGAAAGGATATCCGAATTTATAAGGCTAGTAAGGCGGCGAAGTATGCACTATTCGGAGTCTATAAGACTCCAATTTGGTTCGTAAATGCCGGATATTTCTAAACTAGATAGCCACACATTCGAATCTGGAGATTTTCTGGGTACGAGAGCTCAGACAAAGTGCGGTGTCCAGCTACAACCCAGGTATATAAATGGAATATCGCGAAACAAGTACACTTCAAACAAACAACTTTTAGAGACCGCTGAGGACATATGCACTAGTGAAACTACCTGTCGAATATCAGGGCTAATATGGCCCACATATGACAAAAGGAGGAATATTTTCCATAGACGCCTGCCTTGACAGAAGTTGCGTTCTACTGTGGTGGCCCTGACGGGACATTGTCACATAGAGACGCATGCGAGGAGGTTAAACCTTCAATTCAATGTTTCTGTAGAGGTTGTAGGGACGACAGGAAGTAGAGAGTGTTGAGCTCTTTTGGTGTTCAGGTCTTTGTTATATAAGGGCTTCGTACCTAGGCAGACCAATGTTGCATGATTTGGCTGAAGTACCGAAATGTGATGTAAGTGTATCGGGCTTATTTATCTGATCCTCTGATTGGTTCTGAACAAGCCCAGTGATATGTAGATATGCAGAGATACATAGCATACCCAGGCTGCACAATGGAACCAAATTGGACCCAAGTGGGCTGGCTTTTCAACGGCTGGCAGCCTGTTAAACCTAACCTAGCCTATATAAAAAACCAATGCATGTGAGCAAGCCTGACACGAGCGCTACAGCAAAGAAAATATCCAGAGCTGCCACTTTACTCTCACCGAAACGCTGGGTCTAGTGGCACCATTTCTCTGCGAGTCATGCCAAAAGATCGCCTGTACCTTAGATACCTAACAGAAGCTTGATATAATCAATTTATTTGAACTTAAGTAATATTAAATAAAACAAATACATTTGATAATAAAACAAATACATATGATGATCAGATAAGATACAAAATGAAACAAAATAAAAAGTGATGGCTTAGTTGTTTCATTCGTTGCGGAATATAAAATCGGTATATATATATACATATGTACAAAAACCAATTCTGTTCTATTCTTTTTTTTTTATCTTGGACTAGTACACAGGCCCTACATATGCAGCGCATTGTACCAGAACTAGGAAAATAGGTTATGAGGAGGGGGAAAGAGGGAGTAGTGTTTGTGAACATTTGACTTGAACTTTCCAATGCTATAAAAGACAGGAAACACGTCAGCAGGCCACTTGTTCCACAGACGAAGCGTACGACTGAAAAACGAATTCTCTCTGTAATACGTAGTACGATTCCCTGGGCAATCAACCACAAATGGATGAGCTCTGGACGATGAACGCGTGCTAAGTAAAAATGTACGAGTTTCGGAAACAAGACCCCTGATCTCGTCAGAGCAAAATCCATTGTAGTAACGATAGAACAGAGTAACGCACCCTACACTGCGTCGATGCTCCAGTGAGTCAATAGAGTTGGATACCCTACTGTCACCGATAAGCTACTTCGCCCTCTCCTGCACACGGTCGTGCAACCCCAAAATAGACTTTGGGGCACTGGCCCAAACATGAGAGTTTTATTCCATTTTCTATTTTAATAGCGGATATTACAACTCTATACAAAAGTTATGACAGCGCTTACACATGAACACTACTGAGGGGCATTTTGCGGCTTTCAAAAAAATTACATATGTAGTATGTTGAAATATTTCTTTTTCATTTGCGTTGAAGAATTCCGCATACAATAATTTCTTCATTAAAAATATGCATTGTAGACTACTATCTGAGCAAAAAATTAGGGTAGCGATTACATGAAAACACTGATGAGAGGTAATTTGCGGCTTCCAAGAAAGTTACATATATAATTGGTTAACATTTTCTTCTAAACTAACGTTGAAGACTACTTTTGAAGCACAATAAGTGGCAACACTTAAACTTGAGCACTAATGAGGGGGAATTAGCGTCTTCAAAAAATATAACATATGTAATTGGTTGAAACATCTTCTCTTTCTTGAAGACTACTTTTTAACTATAAAAAACGATGAACACATGAACACTATTAAGGAGGCTTTTGGGGCTCCCAAACAAGTTACTTATGTAATTAGTTGGCACTTTGTCATTTACATTGATAATTGTCTCATAACACCAGTTCTCCTTTAAAAATATACACTGTAATCTTATTCAAGTTAATTTAACATTCAAAACCTATAGTAAGGGCTCAAGCCTACTACTTTTTACCTTGATTCTTTTGTTATTCACCTCGTATTTAGGACTCAACAATGTTATATGATGTTCTTAGTTTTATTCTTTACTTACAAATACTCATGTTTGTGTTTGCAACCAAGACAAATAGAAAATCTAAAATTAATTTACTCTATATGAGCCAGCAAAAAATTAATTGGTTTTTAAATCGTTTTAAGAAAAATGTAGTAAGCTTTTACCATAAAGTAGAGTTTTAAAAACTCTACTGTTTTTGTAACGCACAAAAGGGCAAAGTAGTTATCACTAATGAGTTTGTTTTTTACTATTTTGCAAATTAACATTTTTCTAAACCTCCATGAATCCTGAAGAACGATAACTTTAGCACAAACAAACATTTATGTTCAGTCCGAAGAGCAAAACACTTGCCAACAAAATGTTTGTTATGACAGACTACATACATATGAGCATAAAAATACTTGAATGGTTCTAAAACTTGTAAATAAAAAGCACTGTGGAGCAAAATGTCGAAATTTTCTAATCTAGCTACTTTATTGCTATTTGTTAAATATTATTATATTGAAAACGTGTTTGAAGATTTTTATGAAAAGAGACTTTTGAGCGACAAAATGGATAAAATAATTTATGTTGCTTAAACTCAGTTTTCTGTACTTATTTTTAGACATATTTAGCTTTCAGAACTTGACGCTGTACAACATTAAATTTTACAATCTTGGCTCATGAAATAAATTTAGTTAAAAAAACTAAACAGCACCCTTCGGTATTGAACTTAAAAGTTAGAATTAGTTGAAAACTGCTACTGTGTTGCATAAAAAGCGCCTAAACTCAGTTCAAAAAAACTAACGAAAAGGGAAAAAATCGACATAAAACCGTTAAAAATGAACGAAAACCCGTGTGATTACCCGTATAACTGGATCCAAAATGACCGCTAAAATTTCATGTACGCATTCCACGACACAAGCACACACTGAGTATAAAAATATCGGTTTTGAATCGTTTTCGAGATTTCTGGGAATTTTAAAAGATCGGCTTCAGGAATCGCCAAAGTCTCGTCACTTCCCCGAAGCAATCTCGAAAGCAATACGGCAACTTCAATTTTAGCATTAAAGCGGCAACTCTCTTTTCTATAGAGGAATATCAAATCTCACACTGTGTAACAGGGTTTGCGGAATTTACAAGCATACAAACAAACGTATATTTTGTACTGGAAGTTTTTTATGCACTTACAACTCTGAGTTGGCAACATCGCTTTTAATTTGACAATCCATTAAACAGCTGGTAATTACTTGTTGTTTGGTTTAATTTCACATTTCATTATTGATACATTTATACCAGAGCAACGATTGCAAATTGTGGAACTCTTTTATCAAAGTAATAATAACTCTTTGCGTCATTGGATAATGAGTTTACAGCTGTTTTACACTGACGTGCCTACGACTTCAGCTGTATGCTTCGGTTTGTTATCTTATTGGAACAAAAAATAGAAAAACTAAGTTTTGCAATAATCTTTTAATTAGTTTTTTAATTATATTTTTAATGAATTGCAACTAATCCACGTATGAAGCACATGCATTCCCAACCATAACACTTTAGACCACCGTATTTAACCCTATCACAAGATGGTGCTTCTTCCATATAGTTTCTGACTTTTGCCATATATTTTGGCCGTAGTTGATATTTTCAGATGAGAGTTACAACGCTTTCATACACGGAAAATTTACTTTGCAAAGTCTTTAGTTGGGTTGTGGCAAGTGAAAAGGGAGTGGCTTTCTTAACCCTTGCCACCAACAAACTCAAGACTTTGCAAAGTAAACTTTACATGTGTGAAAGCGATGTTAGTTCTGGTTATATGCCATTAAGGGCTGCAAACATGTTTATTACCGGTAATTTTCACTATACAAATCTTATTGGCTGAGCTGATTAACTTTTACAGAACGGGAGAGGTGCTAATGAGCTCTGGCAATAAAACTTGCATAATGGAAATTGTGACTTAGTTATAACAGTTGCTATCTTTTTGACGTTATTATGCTTTGTTCCAAGGCGAATGCATTTCAACTAGGTGTAACTGAAACAACAGATTTTCTTCTCTTTTTCGACTTGCAGAACATCAAGTATCAAATAATGTTTACAAGCATATCAGCAAGTAAAGTGTGTACGTATAAATGTGTGTGTGTACGTATAAATGTGCAATCTTTCTGTACAATATTTTGACACATGAATCACCATATTTTCTTTTGCATTATTGTACTTATTGTATTTCCAGTTTCACCTCATTGAAAAGAATTCACCTAGCTTCATACGATGTATTTACAAAACGAATTACCAGTTTCACCTCATTGAAAAGAATTCACCTAGCTTCATACGATGTATTTACACAACGAATTACTGCCGGCAAATTTGCGATATTCGTGCTTCATACCAGTTGTGTCCTTATCATTAGTTTCTAGAGATTTCTCTTGATTTTATCGGGATGAATAGTAGTGTAAGCACAGCTGTCTTTTGTTTTCTTGCCAGAAAATTTTTAAAATTTTGTTTACAACCAGTATTTTTATAATTTTTTTCATCAATTCTTTTATTTTCTGAGAAAAAAAAACTTTTTTTTATATAAAAACCTGTTTGTGTGTGCTTTTGGTTCCATTTTATACGTAAAATATAAAAAAGCCGCATAAATTTTTAAAAAGCTTCTTTCATAGAAATTAAAACTCAATTATTCTCCAGTTCCGCCAATTCAATTATTCTAATATCTTCTCCTTTTGTGTTGCCTCTTCTTAATTTGAAAAAAAAACACATTTTTTCAAATCATGCAAATCAAGAAGAGGCAACACAAATATTTTCTGCATCTCAAAAAAGCAGCAAAAAAAAGATAAATCTTACGATCTGACAACACTATTTAAAAACAACATAATTCTCAGAATACAGATACAGCTCAATTACAAATGAAAATTCTGTGGAGGTATTTAGGTTTTTCCCTTTTCTCCAATTATGAACAAAATTATTATTAATTGTTATTGAATTTTCCTTCTCTCCATTCACTGAACACTAAAGGGAGATCAAATCTTCAATTCCTATGGGCAAGTTAACAAAAATTGCGTCTTCTCTTTAATACGAATTGAAAAAATACTTTATGTGAGAAATAAATTCCAGTATATATATTCCAGAGTATATTCGTAATTGGGCTGATAGACTTTGTTGCTTTTGCAAACAAAAGAGAGCGCAGACTTAACAACATGATTTTAATTTCTACCAACAAAACTCATGTGATTGGTTTTGGTGTTGTATTTATCGTAATCGTAACATTACCTGGTAAAGCTGCCTTCGATTTTATATTGTATGCCTACTGTAATTTAATAAAAAAAACATATAAAAACGTATTTCTTTAATTAGAAACCATTTCCGGCCCACTGTGTCTTGCCTTAAAAGAAGTGTTGACGCACTCTATTCCTACAGGTCACTGTTACGTTCGCATGTCTGGTTTAAAGATTGGAAAAAATAAACCTTATTGTTGCAGTTAAGAGCAATTTAATTTAGATTTGTGCATTATTGTAGAAAATTAAACTTGGTAAAGAATGGATTTTTGTAAATTTGATTTCAATTATTTCCATCATGTTTATTTAAAAAAGCAAGTGAAACACAGTACTTTTGCTTTTTCCCATTCAAGAGTAAGTCGATT
The DNA here is from genome assembly GCA_914767995.1 of Thecocarcelia acutangulata. Taxonomy (NCBI): domain Eukaryota; kingdom Metazoa; phylum Arthropoda; class Insecta; order Diptera; family Tachinidae; genus Thecocarcelia; species Thecocarcelia acutangulata. Next base: position 94,722,413 of record OU612097.1, on the reverse strand, counting down.
GACAAGTTGACAGAATAATGGAAATTTGCACACAAACAAAATTATGAATTGTTTAAAAATGTGTATGTATGTAAATGTGTACATATAAGATATAAGATTTAAACAAAATCTTTAGCTTTTAGAATATTCATTTAAAAAGAAAATAATATTTTGCTGCATTTATGTCAATTTTGTAAAAATTTTTTTAATACAGTTTTGCATTTTTTTGACTTTTCAATATAAGGCCACAAAAGTCCTTGTACATGCGTGCAAGTGAAATTTAATAAATTGAAAATCAAGAAATTTTATTGATGTCGAAACTTTAAAAGAAGCTGTCATTTGAGAGCAATAAGAGAAATAGAAACTTTTTTAAGTCAAGTTGCTCTGTTTGAGCAAGTTTTCATGATGATTTAAAACCATGTCTAAAAGACGTGTCTTTTCTTTTATACTGAATTTTTTTTTTTTAATTAAAAAAAGTCATGTTTTCTGTTTTTCAAGCTTTTTCTCCAATTTCTTTTTGTCTCCTTTGTTATTTTTTAAATTGTTTTATTTTCATTCGGCTGGCAAGGTAACCTCATCGATACTACCAAAAGGGTAAAAAGAGACAAACGATTATTTTTAACGACAAAAATTAAAAAAACGACATGACTTAAAAATCATCGTAAAGATGTAACATGATTTTGGTGGGAGTTTTAAAAGAATATTATAAAAAAGGCATGGCTTTAAGTCTCCGTATAAATCAGCCTTTTAACTTTTTAAGCCTTTATTTTAAAGACCAAAACTTTTTCCATACAAGGTTTGTAAGACAACGCTTTGTAAGACAACGGAATTTTGTAAAGCTAAAAACTCTAAGATGGCCACACTGAAGTATACTTTTATGTAAATGAATGTATATCGCTGCCGTGCTCAAAATAATTCCGTAGTTTGCTGTCGCAAAGTTGTGAAGTCTGCTGTGGATTATGTGTTTAATACTTTAAACTACATATAAAAAATGTTATAGAACATTTGGTTTCGATACCAAGAGAGAATCCAGCGTAATGCTAAGAATGGGTCTGCCACAAGCAAACAAAATATGATACGAAAACTCTCCCCAAATTCTGCCAAAATCCGTCATTTCTTATAATTTTTACTAAAAGCGAGTTAATGAAAAAAATCTTAAAAATGGTCAAACAAAAACTTAAGAGGGCAAAATTGATTAATGTGTTTTCTGCGATTTTACTAGAAACTTCCTGTGGCCCTCCATAGCAGCTAAAATTGTTGTTTAAACTCATTATTAAACAAAATTTAAGCAAATTGTGTTTACCGGTCAATTAAAAAAAGTGTTTAAGTTACTTAGTATATACATTTTTACTTTTGCTTTCATATTTTTACATTAAGCCAGAGCAAGAGAACGAAGAAGAATATATATAAGCCCTATTCACAATCTTGTACAAATGGCCTTGCATCATTGCATTTGCAAAATAGTGGAGTATATTTTTACTCCCATAAATGTCACTTTTGCAATTGCAGAAATATGCAACCTCAAATGCACAAGAGTGTGAATCGAATTATGCATATGTATATAAAGTTCAGCAGAATCATTATTTCTGAAATTTAACAATGACTTGAAAATCAGGTTTGTGCTATAATTATTATTGCACAAACCTGATTTTCAAGTCATTGTTAAATTTCAGAAATCATGATTCTGCTGAACTTTATATTATTTGTATTTTTTGGTTTTATTTATTTGAGGAGTAGCACAAATTTGTCTCCTTCTAATTTTTTTAAATATAAACTATTTTTAGAAAAATATTGCATGTAAATAAAATGACATGATTACAGGAAGGAATTTCTACTTAATTAAAAATCCCTTCACATTTTATATGAATGTTGAAATAAGATTTTCTCTTACTTAAAACTAAATGCGTATTGAAACTGTAAAACAAATAGAAGAAACAATTTGAAACAATCATACGCACGGATAACACTTAAGCAAAAACAGTAAGAGAATATGAGTCCTCTTCCAGAAGAGGGTAAACTTTCTAGAGCATTTGAGAATATTCATTGCTGAGAACTTAAATCACAAACATTTACTTAATGAAGCAAATATTAAGAACAATTTTACTAAAATCCTATTCAAATATAATTTTTTAATGAATTATTTAAATTTAAATAATTTACTTTAAAAAAACACCCTCTCCAATAAAACTTAAATGAATCCGGCACGTAGAGATGAGTTTGAAAAACGAACCATTCTCTTACACAAAGATGTACCAACTCAAGTATGTGTTGATGCATAATCATTCAAAAAACGAGTTGTTGTATAAGTAATGAATGACAGCAGCAATGATTGCAACAAGTTTTTGCTTAAGTATTGCATCAGGTATAATAAATTCATTTAAACAAATGCATGAGCAGAACAAAAACGTACTCGTATATTCATTAAATTTCAATTAAATTTAATTAAATTGTAAACTAAATATTATTCAAATTTTGTTCTGTCATATTATAAACATTAAGTTATGATTCCTGCCAGAAAAAACCAAAAGGCCACTTCAATACTACGATGGATGCAATATCAGTCTGTTGAAAATAATACAGAAACTATTGTTCTATTTCTCAAGCAAGCGAGTTCTTTTTCCAGTAAAATTAGTCTCCCTTGCTTTAAAAGCTAGTTCCGTGCCTATAGCAAATTCTGCAAAAAGATTGTGCAATATTATATCGATTTATATTTCACCCTATTGTTAATAATTGTCAAGCCAAGCACTGTTTCATAACTTTATGGCTTTCAATTTCTTAATATCTGAAAAAGTAACTTTAATGCATCACTGCCCATTTACATTAGATATTAAAAGCTGTTAAGATATACTGTTAAATCATATCTTTGACGGTCCGATTGTTACATGGTGAAGTACACGTATGTCTTGATTTTTCGTTATTTTAACTCCGTTAGCAAAAGCACATCATCATTTTTAATGCTTTTTTATAGTTTGTGAAAAAATGTTTTATTACAAAATTTACAATCTAAAATAAGAATGTAAACTGTTTTTTGGCTTTAACTACTTTTACTTTTGTAATATTAAAATAGCATTTTCTGTTACGACAGAGCTTTTAAAACAGACGTCTCAACAGTGACGGCAGGAAAACAGTAACATTTGCAGTCTACAGCTGACCGTAACAGTAGTGTACGAACAAAATTTTTGTCCGGACAAAAATTTTTTTTACTGAGAGTTTTCAGAGCTGCCATATGTAATCAAAATCTATAAGTTTTACAAGGAGCTAGTACAGCTTGTTAAGGCCCTGATTCACTATTCTACACGATCGTACGATTCATTCACAGGAAACCGTTTCAAAAGTCTGGCCGACTTAAAAAAATCGTTCCAAAATGGCGTTGTAGGCCACACTATTCCACAAGTATGATTGAAATAATTTAAATACACAATAAAACAATTAAAAACTCTTATTAACATAATAATTTTCCATTACCTAAATTTTTTTCTTGAGGCACCAACAATATTCTTATATTTTTCACAATATTTATCACACTGATCGCACAGAAACCATGATGTTTTGAAAAGTTTCATAAAATTTTCAAATCGCACGATTTGTCAAAAAGTCTGTTGCACGGTTGCATTTTTAGTACTTTTTCAGCACACATGCTTTATTTAGTAGATCGCACGATCGTGTATGATAGTGTAACATGGCCTTTATTATTTTGGTTTATTTTCCTGGCGTATTTTACATATTCTTATTAGTAAATATTGTGTGATAATGATGGAAAAAAGAAAACTGCTTATGCTTATGGTCATTGAAATACATAAAGCATTATTATTAGCCAAGTAAATATAAAAAAAAAAAATTAAAAATAGTTGCAGTGAAAATACTTTTCAAAGAAGAGCAATGGGTTTTTTTACACATTATATCGTATATACACTCTCTTCCTGACTTTTTCATTTCTTCAATAAGTTTTTGTGCAATCAATTCATTTATTTCCATATTAAAATTATTACTTATTTTTTAATAACTATTAAAACTATGTTTCAATTGGAATTTCATCAGAATAAAATTGCTAAGTAAATTTTTTATTCGATGGGGCAACTCAATACAATTGTGTATGAAAAAATGTATCTTATTGGCATCGCAGTTCAATTTTGTCCGGACAAAATATAAAATTAAACCAATTCAAGTTGGGAGTTGTTCGCAAAAAATATTTGCTATCTCTCATGAAGAGATACTTCAAACTACATATAAAAAAAATTTTGTCCGGACAAAAAATAAAATTAAACCAATTCAAGTTGGAAGTTGTTCGTAAAAAATATTTTCTATCTCTCAAGAAGATAGACTTCAAACTACATATAAAAAAAATTTTGTCCGGACAAAAATTTTGTTCGGAAATAATGGGTGAATCCAGCTTTAGTGTCCTCATGTCAGGTGTTGACAGCACTTTAAATATGTTCAAGGCAGTAGACTACCGACTACACGGCTGCAAATGTCAGTAGCTAGAATAAATTGTGGCCGTATAGTCATCTACTAATTATAATCAATAATAAACAGCTGATCCGCCAACTTTGCCTTCATATACATTTATTCTAAAAACGAATAGTTGCAATAAAATATTTATCAATTTCAATAAAAAACATACAATTTAATACAAAAAATAGACAAAAATTAATTTAATATGAAATGAAGAATCAAAATTAACAACAAATTAAAGTGGCACCATCGAAGGTCACTTTAATTTGTGAGTGCTTTCTAAACTAAACTAAGTCGTATTCCAGGTATTATGTTATATTGGCAGCCCTCGCCGACTTTTTGTCACCAGCAAAATTATAAATTACGAATACATAGCTAGGCGAATATATTTCTACTAGGTGAAACTAGAACTACTAGTTGAAACTGGAATAACAACAACAATGCAATAACAACACGGTGTTTTATCGCTGATTAAACGATTCACGTGTGTCAAAATATTGTATAGAAAATATCAAGGTGCATTAACCTCTATAAGGTGGCAGCACTAGACCAAAATTACAACAATACAACAAAAACAGGCATGTGGTAAGCTATACTTGTCAAAAATATCTGTAACTTTTTTCACAGTTATAAACTATGAATGTGCTGTTCACAATTATAAATTATTTTTATTATTACAAATTAATTTTGACCGTTTGGTAATGAACGACTAAAACAGCTGATGATCATCTGCGCTAATAAGGCCACCTGGTACTGAATTCGCCTTGATAAATGCAAGAGCAATAAATACAACACTTCAAAAAAAATATTTTTCATATGTCAAGGTGGAAATATAAACACGAAAAGGAATTAAAAAAATACATAATAAAAAAATTTTACGAGAAAAGAAAAATTAAAGTTTTAAGTCATAGAGTATGGTAAGGTGAAAAATGCCAGTTGGATTGGGAAGGATTTTGCATCATACATAGCGCTCAAGCTACAATACATAATTAAAAATATTGCTTAGTTCAATTTCACCTGTTATTAATTCGCCTTGCCTAAATCTTTTTTTTTATTTTTCCAACTGCAAAATATTTTACAAAAATCAGAACTCACCGCAGAGTTTTGAATGATAAAATTATTCCCAAGCGTTCACTCTAACTGTATAAATTATTCGTTCTCACCATTGCGGACACCAAACTTAAAAGTGAACATTGAAATTGTCGAACGTTTAATAACACCGCGTTACAAAAACGAACTTTTTTTCTGTCCCATAAACCAAATATAATTTTTCGGAAAAGGGAAAAAAATAAAAATACACGTGTATCAGCAATTTTCATGTACACGTCAGAATTTTTTTTTTTTATAAAATATAAAGTAACATTGAAAAAATTCAAAGACGACAAAACCAAATTCTTCGTACGATTACTGCAGCTCCATGGTACGTAAGAAACTCACGAATTCACAAGGATCTGTGTGTTCCGCTGGTAACTGACGAGTTCTCTAAGTATGCCACAAGGTATATCAGTAAACTGGAACTTCACCCAAATCCTCTTGCACGCAACATACTTAATTTTGGCGGCCACTCTCGGTTGAGAAGAAGGGATACCCTGGCCACCATCAGAACGTTAAATAGGTGATTCTACCGATATTATTCGCGCGAAATGAAACTCTTTTGTCTAGCAGTGGCTGGACTTAATAACTTTTGTATTTAGTATTAAGATTTGAATACTTATTGTTAGTTCATATTTTGAAGATTCAATAAATAAATGAATGACAAAAAAATATATATATATAAAGTTTGTAGTGTCCATCTGTCTGCCTGTGTGAAAGATAAGTTTTTTACCCTTTTTCTGTGATCAAATCGAACTGAATTTATGCAAGCAGACTCGTGGAAATGTCTGTATCACGTCAGATTAAAAAAAAAGATTTTTATCAATTCTCAGATTTTTCTGAATTTTTTTTTTTAATTGGTTATAGGTTTTTTGTAACGGTTTCAGTTCCTAAAAACCCAATTTTTTTTTATTAATTTTGTTAGTGTTAGTGCTCAAATATCTATTTGGATTGTAACTTTTAACCTAACTTCATAAACATGTAATGTTTTTTTTATAATTTTCATTACAAATTAATTAAATTTTCGCTTAGCGCGAGATTAATATATTTTATTTAAAAAAAAAAAACTAATTGGTGTATAAAAAAAGTACTCGAGTGCCCATTCCGGATATTGTATTTATGTAAATATGTAAATATATATACTAGCGTTTATTATAGTATAAGCTTTTCCTAAGTTGAAAACGAATAAACAAACTTAAAAAAAAACAAGTAAGAGTGTGGTATATTTGGCTGGGCCGAATCTAAAATACCCTTCACGATAGTCTCGTATATGTATAGTATATTTAAAAATTTTAACTAAGTATGCTCAGTTATATATCAACCGATATCGGAATTTTCTATTTTCTGTATTTTAGTAACCTTCTTTCTTCTATAATTGCTTTTCAGCAAAAAAAAAAATTTTATGGAAAAATCAGTTCAGACTATATCTCGGGTATATATGGACCGATATCGGAAATTTTCATTTTCCATATTTATATAACCTGGTTTTATTACTAAGACTACTTTTGAGCACAAAAAAGTTGTTTAAGTTTGCTTATGCGACATTTTCATGTAAAACCCGGTTTAGGCTATATCTCGGGTATGTATGGAACGATATCTGAAAAATTTTTTTTGGCTTCTAGTTACCATGCTTAATGAGTGTGTGAAGTTCGAAGCAAAACAAACAACATTTTTTTTCAAAAATTTCCATACAAAATTGCAAAAATTCATGGCTTTTTCCGGAATTTTGAATATATCTCAGCTATACGTGGACCGATATTACTGAATTTCAATAGCAAACCAATGAATCGATGGGGTAAAAGAATGGTGAAAGAAACGGTATTTCAACGACCGACAGACGGACATCGCTTAATCGACTTTTCCATTAATTCTGAATCAGAATATATATACTTTATAGAGTCGCAAATAAAAACTGTAGAAATTACAAACGGAATCACAAACTTATATATACCCTTTACATTTTTGTGAAGGATATAAATAAAAAAAAATTATGAAAATTTAAAAAAAAAATGCACATGGTGTTTTTTGAGTTATGACAGCGTTGCAAAAAATGATCTTTTAACTTTATTGTCTATACATAAATAAACACTAGATTGCTGCTGATTTTTTTTTTAACAAAATAAAAATTCATGCATATACAAGTAAAAAATCAACATAATAAATGTTGCAATAATTTTTTGTTAACATTAACAAATAAAAAGCCAGCAAAAAATATTCTTCAAACAAAAACAAAAGTTACTTGAACAATATGAAAAAAACTCATATGGAAATATAATGTGCAAATTTATTTGGTAAATTAATTTCATTTAACAATTGTTAAATTGTTATATAAATATCGGCAAAAACAAGAAATACATGCAAAAACCATTTTACATAGAAAAATACGAAATAAATTAACAATATTGTTTCCTTTGTTAACTATAGAAATAAAACAATTCGTTATTAATATAACAGAGGAAAAATTTGTTTTGTTACTGATCAAATAGTTGTAAATGATATATGTATGTATGTAATTGCAAGTATATTAAGTATAATGAAAAAAATCTGCACTGTGGCTGGTAAAGTGCTCGAATAAGGGAATGCATTATTTTCCAAACAATCAAAAATTTCAGGGTGAGTAGTAAGTTTCTCAATTGTTACGAGGTAAAGGGTGTTGTCCTACAATATTTTCTTTTAATTTGTAGTCTTGATTTGGCATGCGTCTATAAGACACGTCTAAGTGTATCCTGCAACAGGAGAGTTGTTCCGGCAAAACATTCACATAAAGGGAAGTAAAAATGGAATGAAGTTTAATTAAACTTATTAACCAGTAAAAAATTAAAAACAGCTTGTTTTCTATGTTTCCCAGCTATCTATATGTCGACATTTCATAGGAACTACCCTAATCATCAGTAGACTTTGGAAATTTTTGAAAGATATTCTCAAACATTCAACTTTATATCCCAACAATCCAAATAAATTGCTGAGAATTTAAAAAGAAAAATGCTCTAATAATATCCGTCAAAACACAAAAAACAAGCTTTTCTATTTATAAACGTCTCTAACATTTCTTTACACCTTTCAAACAAATGAACAACCGTTGGTTGCTACGATTTGCTTTTTGAAAGTATCGAAAAGCAGAGAACAAAAATTCAAACAATTAAGTTTTTTATTCGCTATTTAAGCTTCTAACATTTATAACGCGTGATTTTTTGCTATTATCTTTTTGGCAACACTGGTTTTGACAGCTCACGCACGTTTTGTATCTTGTGTCACTGTCAAACATCTTCAGTTTCGGGCTATTGTAAAAAAATTTCGCACCAAATTTACATTGTTGGACATTAAACCACCAACACGCTTACGTAGAGTGCGGCCAGTGTTGGTGATGACCGTGAATTATCGATTCGGCGCCGTTCGCAGCAATTGGGCCTCTGTTACTCCACTACGTGGAAAATTTTGCGGAAGGATTTGGGTGTGAAGCCTTATAAGATACAGCTGGTGCAAGAATTGAAGCCAAACGACCTACCACAACGCCAAATTTTTGGTGAATGGGCTCTTGAAAAGTTAGATGAAGATCCACTTTTTTATCGAAGAATTGTGTTCAGCGACGAGGCTCATTTCTGGTTGAATGGATACGTGAACAAGCAAAACTGCCGTATTTGGAGTGAAGAGCAGCCAGAAGCATTGCAAGAGCTACCAATGCATCCACAAAAAACAACCGTTTGGTGCGGATTATGGGCTGGCGGCATCATTGGACCGTATTTCTTCAAAGATGATGCGAATCACAACGTTACGGTGAATGGTGAGCGCTACCGTGCGATGATAACAAACTTTTTTTTGCCCAAAATGGAAGAGCTTGACTTGCATGACATGTGGTTTCAACAAGACGGTGCCTTATGCCACACAGCACGCGAAACAATGGACCAATTGAGAGGCGAGTTCGGTGAACAGTTTATTTCACGCTTGGGACCAGTGAATTGGCCGCCCAGATCGTGCGATTTAACGCCTCTAGACTATTTTTTGTGGGGCTATGTTAAGGCTAATGTCTATAGCGACAAGCCCGCTTCGATTGACGCACTGGAAGCCAACATTGCCAACATTATTCGTGAGATACCGGCCGAAATGTTGGAAAGAGTATGCCAAAATTGGACTAAGATGATGGACCATTTGAGGCGCAGCCGCGGCCAACATTTGCATGAAATAATTTTCAAACAGTAAATTATATCGACCCAACTATCGATCCAAATAAATATTTCATGCATTTTTCTGAATTTTGTGTGTGTTTTTTTTTTTTTTTAATTTCCGATAGTTCTTATAAAACCACCCCGTTACCAGTAATAAATTATAAACTGATGATTAGGGTAGTTCCTATGAAATGTCGACATATTGTTTATAATTTTTTACTGGTATAAATGTTAGAAGCTTAAATAAAACTAATAAAAAAGTGTTTAAAAATGTTAACATTATAAAATGATATATATTATATATTAATGATTAAAATGGTAAAATTACAACACTACTTCAATTTTCGACACCCTGTTCACATATATAATAAATTATGCTTTAAATAAAATCATCTTGAGTTAATTTATTTCAACTTTCTCAAATGAATGCTAAATTGTTGTAATTGTTCACTTGTGCAATTCGGTTCGTTATACTTATCATCAACACACTTTCACAAGTCATATTCCCCATACTTTTTCATTCCGCCTGTTTTATGTAATTTGGCTTCAAATTTATGCTCACAAAGCCCGCCCAACAAATCCCCGCACAAGTTGCTAAAAATAAGTTTTAAATCTTAATTTGATTTATTTTTAGTGCGAGATTTTAAGCAGTGAATTAACTAAGTGCGTGATAAAGAGAAAAAGAGCAAAATATTTAATGGTTTTTCTTTTTTATTTTGAAAGGGAGGAGAAGAAGTGTTATTTGTGCATGTTTTAATATGAAAATATTGAGGGGAAAAAAGGAATGCTGCTAAAACGAAACTTTTATATTATAGAGGAAATTTTAAGATAACGCACAATCTTTATAATTGTTAAATTCTTTATAGCTTGTATTGGAAAAATGAGGTGGAGCATAAAATAGTGCAAAAGCTGCTTCTAATTATGTAATACAATTCTTAGAAAAATAATCGCACTTCCGTAAAATTAAATAAATTTAGCTATCAGCCAAGTGCTGAAGCTCACATTTGGCAAGAAAAAAAAACATGGAAATTGGTTTTAAAGTCATAATATTGCAGTGCTGAAAAATTTAACGATAAAAGTTTTGATATTTCAACCAGAGACTGGCAAAAATATCGTTTTAAGTACTTACTCGTATTAAATAGTTTTAGCCAAACGTGTATGAATATGTACAAATAAAATATCATACCACATACATGCACAATATATTCATACCACGAGGCAGCATTGTCAACTTTGAAATTTCAAAACGCACCAAAATGGATGAAAAAACGCGTTGTTTTAACAAAAACGCACCGAATTTTGAATTTTTCTTTTTATATAATAGTATAATAATAATATAATATTTTTATATTAAGAACACGATAATGAAACAGTCTATTATACAATCAAACTGAATCTAATAGCACCGCATGATGGCTTGCCATCAAATTCATTCAATAAATAGAATTGAGGTTTGTCAAACTTGACCACTACTACTACTCTGTTACTTTTATTAGGATAAACAATAACTATGACGACATTTCATCAAATTTATTATTCAGCAATATTCACCCATATTCTACTTGTCATCGGCAATACAAGATGACGCCGATTTTTAAATTTTGAGGCGAATCGGCAATCCTGTTGTCAATATTGGCATGTATCGATAACTGCCGGCACATAATTGATATTCTACAAGAAAAAATGGCGGCAATATTGTCTTTAATTGCCGGTTATTTTATCGTCACAGTTTTTAGCGTCGAGTTCAAATGAAAACATAAAAAAAAAAATAATAAAGAAAATTAAAATTAAAAAAATTGGAATAAAATGGAAAAAATTATAGTTACGAATCCCGCCCAATTTCAAAAATTAGTAGAAGAGCTGGAAAAGAGCCCATCAACGACCAGAATTAAAAATTCAGGACTTCTGTCAAAGCAGTCTTTTTTCCACTGTTAAGTTTGTTTTGTTTTCTTCGTCACTGGAATCTAAATATGGCTGGAAAAACATTTTGTATTTAAAAACTTCCTCATTTTTCTTTTTCCACAAACTTTCTTATTTTGCGCAACAGTTTGTTCTAAATCAAAAGGTGATACATTAGAGATATGTGTTGAGTTTTACAGACATTTTTTTTCGATAAACCGGCAACATCACTACAAAACTGTTAGGGAATGCCAGATTAATATTGATAACGTCTTAATTGAAGTTGCCATAATATTGCCGACGGTATTGCCGCCGACAAGCATCATATGGGTGATTATATAATTTTATTCGCTGCCCACCAAAATCAGCTGTTTCTCCCAGGTACATGTAACTACAGCTGCAATCCTATCAAACTCGGTGTAAATTTCATTTCTATTTTCGTAACCGAAGAATCAACGATCAGTTAGCTAGAGTTGGTGTCTTTTAAAGAATTTATTGAAATATACGAAAATTTGCAAGAATTATAACAAATAAAATATTATATTTACCTTAATCATTATTTAATGCAAACTTTTAAGAAAATCTTTATAATTTAATTAATAATTTGGTTATATATCAATAACCATAACAGTAACGAAATCTCTCGCCATCAAAAATACGAACTCCACTATTCAGTGCCTGCATTTATTGTAATATTTGACAAACTTGGTTTGATCATTTAATAGCAAAACACGCTCTAAAAGCAGCAAATTTTATAAAACGAAATGTTTCTTTCTCTTTCGAAAATATGAATAATAGACAATAGCAAAATTGTCTTATTTTGTGCATATAATATAATGCGTTTTCTACATTATAACTCCGTGTTCTAATTGTGCTCAGCAAAATGAAACATAAAAATTTTCAACACTTGAATAAACAATTTTCTTACATTGAAATTGAGTTGAATTTGATTTGGTGCCACCGAAATTTAAAAAAACGCACCGAAAATTAAAGAAAAGCGCACCACGCACGATTATTAAAAAGTATCTAAAATACTCGGATGTGAAAATCACATGTGCATTTGTGGTGGTGGTATACCCGTGCAGATCTCTGGTGTATACCCAATAACGACCCAGCGGCGAACATTGCCTACCACATTATTTCTCTTCGATGATGTGCGCAACACTTTGTAATCAATGAATGGTAACTTACAAAGTGTATGAAAGTAGTATATGGATTTCCCAAAAATGAATTACGTTCATCTTTTGTATCACATTTATATACAAATGTATTTTATTTTTTAGTTGTAAATCAAATGTTCGCCGTCTTTGTCAGACTACTCGTACGTTGCAAAAATTTTAATTAACAAAATCAGATAAAAGTGCTAGAAAACAATTTAAAAAAGGTACAAGACAAAAGGAAAGACAAAACATTTAGGGAAAAAATAAAAGAATGCAGTAGACAAAAAACAAAACAAATTTATTTAATGGAATATTCCCAAAAAACTGAAGTGCGCAGTACGTACGAGCTGCCTACTGCCGGCTTACAATGTATGCGAGATTGTATTCGAGCTGCCTACCGCCGACTTACAAAGTATGCGAGAATGTATTCAGGCTGCCTACCGCCGACTTACAAAGTATGCGAGAATGTATTCGAGCTGCCTACTGCCGACTTACAAAGTATGCGAGATTGTATTCGAACTGCCTACTGATAGCTTACAATGTATGTTAGGAAGTAATGAGCTTTTGTTGGATGAACACCACACTAGCTCGCTTACTTTGTGTGCAGGTAGTAGGCGTTCACTCTACAAATGCGGCAATGTGTATGAAAAAGTATACTAGGATCGTATATGAGATGGTGTGCATTACTGACTTACAAGTGTGCATCGGATCATCGCTTACGTAAGCGAAACTTTGGCCGCTGGGGAAATTTGGGTTTAATGAGAGTATAGCGACTTTGGAGCATACAGCTGACTTTGTTTCTATGCGGAACACAAGTGCTACCAAATTCTATGTGGTAAAAATTGCGCGTTTTTTAGCTGATATTTGGGATATTGACAGCACAAGTGATTCAAAAACGTTGCTTTTCCCAGAACAAGGCTGTTTATTATTTCAATAATTAATAAAGAAGATGAGTGTAACATAAAAATCAAATGAAGTAGTTTAAAAGATTTTTCAATTTAAATTGCTCGTTTAATTTTTGTTCCCTTTTATTTTTGCTATAATAATTATGTAACTAAAAACTAAAGCACTTTTTATTTACATTGTTCAACCATAAACTCTCATTACAGCACAGCACGTTTCACTATAATGCATGAGATTTTATATATTTTTTAAGTGCTTGTTTGAGCATTAAAATTAATTCTCCTACTTTCCATATGATGGTGCACTTGATTTAATTGTATTTTCATGAAAAAAAAGTTTTAAACAAATATTAAACATAATTTGATTTGCATTAATACTCATAAAATCTTCGTAATTGCCCGTGGTTTCAAAATTAGTATTCAGTGGGAATTTACATGAACGGAAGACCGCTGAGTGAACATGTTTGATGAAGAGCACAAATAAAAATTATATTTTTTATTATATGCTAATTTTATGATAATAAATTACTCGTATTTTAAATAAAATAATTATAAAAACCAGGCAATTAATTAAGAGTTACATGACTCATTTTTGCCATAATGCCATTTTGTATATAACCTTTTGAGCCAACAACTTGAATAATTCAAATTTTTGCAGGTGCGGTCTTTGGTACGAATTTTTTATTTATTTATTTACGTTTTTTTTTTTTTTTTTTTTTTTGATTTTTTTTTTTTTTTTTTTTTTTTTTTGAAAACCACGTTGATAAGACCATCCATCGCCTGCAATGATGAATTCTACAAAGTGACGATAAACAACTTCTTTTGGCTCAACCTGATTGAAAATATAGATAATAGAATTCCACACAGCCAAATACCATAAAGCATATTCTGCACAAAGTTTTTGACGAATTGGTCTCTAAGACCGACCGGCTGAAGCCCACTAGACTTTTTATCATGAAGTTTCCTCAAGTCGCAGGTATAAGCCACAATCAGTCGATACCCTCAAAGTCAACATAACGCAGACCACCGCTCAACTTCGGTTCAATTTATATGGCAGAGTCATTGAAAATCAAATCGTTATTTTTATACCGTAAGTAGCCTCGGCGAACATTTGAAATATGTTATAGTCCATACTGAAGTTTCAAACAAAAAAGAAAATTTCCCCCCGTTCTTTTTTCGAACCTATTTCTCTCATCTCTACCTACTCTATCGCAGATGACACAAATGCGTTTATGCCTCCAAAGGCAAAGTGTTTCAAAGGTTGTAACCATGAAGCCAAACATGATCTAGATGGTGGCCTTTAACATGAGTAGGTTAGGTTAGTTTTAACAGGCCGCCAGCTTTTGAAAATCTAGTTCACTTGTATCCAATTGGTCTAGTTGTGTTACGTGAGTATGATATATATAGAATCAACGCAAGAATGAAATGAAAGACGGCAAACCACTTACATTACATTCAGTCAAATCATGCAGCTTTGGTCTGCCTAACTACAAAGCCCTTATATAAGAGGGAGTTGGACACTATCAGAAGAAGTGCTCAGTACTCTTACTACTCCTCATTCTTACAACTCCTACCGAGATTATTAATCTCTTAATTTAATCTCTGCGCATGCGTCACTATGTGATAATGCCTATCATAACCGCCACAGTAGTACGCAACCTCCTTCGGGGAAAACGCATATCGATAATAATCCTCCTATTATCACACCTGGGCTTTTTCAGGCTTGATATACGACTGGTAAATTCACTTAAACCATCTGTGCCGTGCAGTCCTTAAAAGTTTATGCTGTATCTGGTTCTTACAGTTCTTGAGTGGGATCCCTATTACACCATCTGTACTCCTTTAATGTAACTGGATGTCAAGTTCTAGTATTTATTAGCTGAAATAAAATGAATTTATTATGCATTTCGTCGATAATTACATGTATAAAATTCATATGTGAAACAATATTAATATGGTTACATGTAGCATTGTATGGTTGTTTGCAACAATAGTGTGGTTAGTCGTTAAAATTATTGTGTTTGGGACAATAGTAGGGTTAGGTACAACCATAATATGGTTGGCCGACAATATGGTTAACTTTACCATAGCATTGTTGATTACGACACACATACAAATATCAACATCATAATATTCTGGCGTACCTTTTGATTTGGGCAAACGTTCTATATGTAGTTTAGGCACAATTTTAGTTTTAAGTCATTTTTTCTTCTTATGAAGATAAAAAAAAAACTTTTGTTTTACTTAAATTTCATAACACAACTTTAACCGTATTTATTTTCAATATTTCGATAACAATTTGTTATCATCGTCAGGAAAATTAATATCGATGATATATGACGATGATAACAAATTGTTATCGAAATATTGAAAATAAATACGGTTAAATTTTTTATATAACATAAAACGATCTTTTGCTGTAAAAATAAGAAATATTTACCAAAACAAGATCAAATAATTAAATATTAAAGATTTCATAACACAACTTTTTTTTATAAAACAAAAAGAAAACTAAAAGAAAATTATATGTCAACGACTAATATAAGAAATCATTAATGCTGACAATAGTAAGTTGTTTCTGTAAACTAATATTTGTTACATCAACAACTATCTTTTCTTTACGTGTATTATTGGCAATAGAGGCAAATTGAATGTCATGATTTAATTAAGCCATAGGAGTACATTGCCTGAGCGCGTAAAAGTTCTGGTTTCAACTAGACAAAGAGAGAAACAAATTTTATTAGTTTAGAAACGCTCAAAAGTATTTCAAACGTGCTTGTGAATTGAGCAATCGACTAAAAGTGCCTCCTGTGCCTACTTTTAGTAAAAATAAAGAAAAATTAACTCATATCTCGACTCTATGTTTCTTATATACCACAAACATTTCAAACATTTATTTCAAAAAAGATTAATATGCCAGTGGTTTGCAAATTTAGTAGAATTTTCACACATTCTCTACAGAGATAAAACATTTCTAAACTCTCAGTAATGCCTCTATTCTACTCCTAACATTTGTTTTAACTTCTGTTTTATTACTCGTTTCAACATATAATAAATTCAGACTTGTTTTTTTTTCTCTTCTTTTTGTTCCAAACCAACTATCTCTATTAAATAATAACAACATGTACAGACAAAAAAAAATCTACCGAAAAGAAAACTTTCACTTGCCTTCCGGTTGTTTATGCAAGCAGCAGATTTTTTGAATTAGAGCCTTAAAAGAGCACAACCGCACACAAACTTATATTAAGTTATAGTTTAGTGTATACAGGAACTATTCTGTTACATAAACAGACACAAGTTTCAAGTTAAAGTGCATATGAACGTGTTTGTCAGTTTGTTTGCCTTTGCGTTAGCATTGTGTACATAAGTTTGGTATTATTTATGGCATTAAGGTAAAACTAAAAACTGTGGCTACAGTCAAGCCACAATTTACAAGTCATACGATATATGTTGAATAAAACTTTTCAAGCAAAAGGAAAAAGAAATCACACGCGCACACATACATACATAGTATATTTATTTAAACGTTAAAACTGTATATGGAAATACAGGGTAGCTGATCAATTTTGCTACATTAAGAAACTTAAGTAAATTTTTGTAAAGTTTAGGTAATTTTTTTAGAAATTAATTTGAAAGATAATACGTTTTTTATTAAAGTAATTCATTATCAATAAAAAATTATAAATAGCTTGTTTTCTATGTTTCCCAGCTATCTATATGTCGACATTTCATAGGAGCTCCCCTAATCATCAGTAGACTTTGGAAATTTTTGAAAGATATTCTCAAACATTCATTGAACTTTACATCACAACAATCTAAATAAATTGTTGAGAATGCTCTAATAATACACTGAAAATAATCCCTTCATTAATATAATGAATTTTGACATTAATCTAATGAAAATTTTCATTATTTTTCGGCCAATGATGGCCTTCATTGGACTAATGAATCTTCTTTCATTAAAAATTATTTAATGAATACATTCGTTGGATTAATGAAAACTTCATTAAGTTAATGAAGCATAAATCATAATATTTATGAATACTTTTCATTAAAACAATGAAAAAATTCATTAGGTTAACGACTCAATTTCATTAGTTTTATGAATTTGGTACATTAACATTAAGTAAAACTTTCATTCCTTTAATGAATCTTCTTCATCATTCAAACGTTATTTGTTCATTAGGCTAATGAATGTGTTAGATTATTTTTATGAAATATTTTCACTATTTTAATGAATAAATTCGTTGAACCAATAAAAATCTTCACCAATTTGGTGAAAAATTTTCTTCATTCTAATAAAATAAAATCATTAGTTTAAGGAGGAGTTTCATTATTCTAATGATTTTTTTCATTAGAATTGTGCTACTGAAAAGAAACTAAACAATTTTTTTTATATTAAGCATAAAATAATTTTTTATTGTTTTAATTATAATGCAAAATAAAATTAATAATATTAATACATTAAAAAGGAAATCAAAACATTTTAATTCAACACAAAATAACTGAAGAAATAATATGTAATGTTACATATGTAGACATTTTGGATAATTAAGTATATTTTATTTTTCATACACTTCATAAACTTTGTCTATTGACTTCAAAATCATTTTAAACAATGAACTGCAGCAAACTCATTTATTTTTTTAAACGTTTGCTTCTGCTTTTGGAAACTTGTGATGTTTTGCTTTTTGAAGAACAAAAAAAAAAGTCCCGTTGCGTGCAAAAACAAAACGTTTGCTTTGGCTATAGAATCTATAGTATAAATACATAATTGTTCACAACGAAGGCTAAGGAAAAAATTAAGTGTGACTTTGTTGTTGCATTTGTAACAGAATAAATATTCCTTTAAGCAAAAAACCAGAGAAGAGCCCATCTCTTTGCTTTTGATTTCAACTATGTAGGTACTTAAAATGAGGGTAGTTTATGAATTCTAATGAAAAGTTTAGTTAATATAATGAACATTTTCATAACAACTAAAAAACTATTGATAAAATAATTTTTTACACAGTAAATAATGTATAAAATAATTTCCTTTGTCATTTAGTTAATAGTTATAATATATTTATTATCTCACTTTTAATAAATCTCTAAAATTTTGTACCCAGCCTTCAAAAATTGTTTATAACAAATCCAATGAAATTTTCTAATGAAATTATGAAAACTAATGAATCAATTTTAATGAATATTTTCATTAATGCTGTGAATCTTCATTCATGGAACGTAATTTTTCATTCGGTTAATGAAAATTATCTAATGAATGGGGTTCATTGGAAATATGAAGCAAATATTTTTCAGTGTAATATCTCTCAAAACACAAAAAACAAGCTTTTCTATTTATAAACGTCTCTAATATTTCTTTACACCTTTCAAACAAATGAACAACCGTTGGTTGCTACGATTTGCTTGTTGAAAAGTATCGAAAAGCAAAGAACAAAAATTCAAACAATTGAGTTTTTTATTCGCTATATTAACTTCAAACATTGATACCAATAAAAAATTATAAATAGCTTGTTTTCTATGTTTCCCAGCTATCTTTATTTCGACATTTCATAGGAGCTCCCCTAATCATCAGTAGACTTTGAAAATTTTTGAAAGATTACTGATGATTACGGTAGCTGCTATGAAATGTCGACATATAGATAAGCTATTTATAATTTTTTATTGGTATCAATGTTAGAAGCTAATATAGCGAATAAAAAACTCAATTGTAATTCATTAAGTTTTTTTTTATCTGGGACCAGCACTTAGGAGATGACTCCCACATATGCAGCGCATTGTACTGGAACTAGGAACTTCGGTTATAATGAGAAGGAAAGAGGGAGTAGTGTTCGTTAACAATAACAACATGGAAGACTAAAACAAACTCTTGCAGCATTTAAATTGTTGGAATTAAATTAGTTAAAACTGATCAGTGCCCAGTGTATATACCTTCGACAGCGCTCAAATTAGCAAAACCCAGTCCAAGAGTAGTGTTCGTTACCAATAACAACACGAAAGACTACAACAAACTCTATTGCAGCATTTAAAATGTTGGAATTAAATTAGTTAAAACTGATCAGTGCCCAGTGTATATACCTTCGACACCGCTCAAATTAGCAAAATCCAGTCCAACACCCTCCACACTGCAAGGTAATGAAATGCATTGAAAATAATATCAATATTGAACATATAAATAAAACACGGACAACGGTGAAAAAACGACAAAAAGAAAAGAAACACGTGCACACACACTGCTACCTATTCCGGCGCACTTTGATTTCATACGTTTTGAAAATTATTGACTTCAAATGGCCTCCACCCTCGTTGACACATGTACGAGATCTTATCAAAAAGTTATTCATCCAAATTTGTTGGGTTTTGTTTGTAAATTTCTTGTTTGCAATAACCCTACAAAAATAAATCAGGTACAGTAAGGTCAGGAGACCCGGCAGGCCAACGGAATGTCGAGTTTCTTGAAATCAGTTTGTTGGGAAATGTTTGCCTGAATTTTGTGACAACAGGCGTGGCTTGCTGAAACCAAACAGTGGTGAAAGGGATTCTCTTTCGGCGCAATTCTGGAAAGAAAAACTCTTTCAACATCTTTAAGTAACGGTCTCCATTGATCGTAACAGTAAGACCGTTTTCTTCGAAAAAGTAAGGCCCGACAATGAACTTTGAAGAAACTGCACACCACACTGTAATGCGAAGTGGATGTAATTGCATCTGATTGAGTATCTGTGGTTTAGAATTACTCCATATTTGACAATTTTATTTGTTAAATTTTATATCGTGTCGTTGTGAACAAATTGTGTGTTAGCGAGAGTGTTAAGTGTTTATGTGTGTTAGATATTTTAGAGATATTTAAGTTTCATTTAATAATTTTGTTTATTCGCCAAAGTAATTGTTTAGTCTATTTATAGTTAGGAGAAATGTAGTGTAGTTCATAGTAAAATATTGAAACGTTAGGCCTAAATTAAGGTTTTTAAAATATTCTGAGGGAGCTCTTTGACGGTAATTTTCGCGTCCAATTAGAAAAGTAAAGCTCAGTTTTGTTTGGAGAGCAGATAGTATAACCTTTGAGCTTTATATCATAGAAAATGGGAATTAAGTTATAAAGCAAGAATAGAAATAGGAAAACCATAATTATTAGTATAGGGAAATTTTATTGAGCTATTAAATTTTGTGTGTTAAGAGTACTGGTAGAGAAGAAAAATTGTGAAATTGTACACTGAAAAAATTTTGTTCAGAAATTCTCTGAATTTTGACATTACTTTTATGAATTTTTTCATTTTTTTTTTCAACCATTGTAACTTTTCATAGAAATAATGAAACAAATTTCATTAGATTATTTTAATGAAAACCTTCATAAAAGTAATGAAACATTTTAATAAGAAACATGACTTATTTTCATTAAAAGTATGAAAGACAAGTCATATGATTAGTGAAATAGTTTCTCTAGATCAAAGAATCAATTTCATAAAGCACATGAAAACTGTACATTAAATTAATGAAAAAGTAACATTTATTTAATGAAATAACTTCTTTGTACTAATGTAATATATTCATTAAAAATATGAAACTTCTTCATAAGGTCAATGAAGTTATTTCATTTACCTAATTCTATTATTCATTGAGCACCTGAAAAATTTACATTAAATCAATGTAATGTTACATTTGTTTAATGAAATAATATCATAACACACATTAATAAAATATGTTCACAAATGTACGTAATAAGTTCAATGGAATTATTTAATTTATTTATTGATACTTTATTTCATTACACAAGCAATACTATTCCTTGCTTTTGTGAAGTTGTACCTAATTATGATAAAAGAAAATGTTGAACAAGTATTCACCAAATAAAGCAGATTTTATTAATTCAAATGACTTCAATACACTGGTATTTAAATTTTTTAAACTATTATTATGCTGATTTGAGTACATACACAGAAATTTATTTGTCATTGATCTAACGAATTCTATTTCATTGGAATTATGAAACTCATAACACTTAGATTTTAATAAAAGAAACTTGACATTTTTTAAACTGTAGCTTAAGATTAATAAATGTCCATTAATAGGTCTTACAAAAATTCAAAGAATTAAAAAAAAAAAATAAATTTTGTTGTAGTCATAAATCCAATGATTTTTGTTAATGAAACTATGAAACTTAATGAAACCATTCTGATGGAACTATTTCATAATATATATGAAGTTTCATGCATATTGTGAAAAGTTTTCATTGGATTAATGAAAAATATTTAATGAAACAGTTTCATTAAATATATGACACATAATTCTTTCAGTGTAGGTTTAAGTTATTATATTTAGGTTAATAAAAAAATTATGTGAATTATTATAACGTTCAAAAATGAAAGAGTAATTTATTAAAAGGTTGGCAATGGTAGAGTGGGAAGTGGAGAGAAGCTAAGTCTTATTGTTGGGTCGTAAACAAATATAGTTCCGTTTACTTTTACGCCACGGTTGGGAGGACATTCACTAGAGAATAACATCCATCTCTAGATATATACGTTGCTTTTGGAATTTAGATGTGTGTGGGGCATCGGCGAAGGTAAATTTTTAAATGTGTTAATAGTATTTAATTTAGTGTTGCTGTCAACAGCTGACGAGAGGGTTGGAACCGACCTGAGACAAATTGAGTTAGCCGGTAATCTCGTTAGACGGTTAACATCGGAGCGTAACATTAAATCAAAATGTGTCGTCAGAGATAAAAATGCAGTTCAAGACATTTTCTTCCTTTGACAGCATTTGAATGATCTTCTTACAAAATTTCAAGCGCATGGGAAAGTCTCTAGGGTTCAAATTTTTGTTAATTGAATCGTATATGGAAATAAGTTTAAATCTTGGTGCAAAATTTTCTGCAGTGGCTGTCTGCTGACACCCATTTGAGCAGATAAGCTCCTTATCGAAACTCTTGGATTGGATTGTATAGCAGCAGCTACAGCAGTAATAGTTTCCTGTGTCCAAATTGAGTTATGTCGATGATAAGGCCTTCTTGCGATTGTGCCCTTCTCGGCAAAATTCTTTACGAGCCTCATTATACTCCATCGGCTAGGAGAAGTGCCGCCAAACCTGCGCCTATATTCTCTTTGGACGGAAATAACAGACTCTAAAGCGTGAAAGCGTTGCACTATCCAAATTCTGGTCTCATTGTCCTTATTCTCCACTTTAGTTAACTTTAAAAATCAATCTATAGTTACATAGAAAATAAGTTATTACTTTCATCAGCCACCCTGTATTTCGCTTATAAAGCACACAATGAAGTGGGCCATGAAAAGTAAATACTGCTGCAATCTTTCGCACCAGGAAAATAAATGATTTTCATATTTGGTTTTTTAACTATAACAACAGGTGGCAATCGTAAAAGAAAAACTATTTTGAACAGTCGAATGAAAGCGATTTCATTAATGCAGGAGATGTTTGATCTGCCAGGACAAACAATGCATCCAACTACGGAACTGACAGTAGCAACTTTATCAGAAACTACTGTACCAGAAACTGAAAATAGTCTCCAGCAATTAAATTCAATTTAAAAAAAAGAATATAAAAATATTGGGTTAAAATATAAAGTTGTTAATTAAAAGGCGGTTTCAATTAAAATTTCTGAAAACAAAATTCACAAAAAAAAATTATAAGAAATTATGTTTGAAATTGTCTCTCCTGAGCAGCGAAGGGCAAAAAGAGCACATAAAATTTTGTAAATATATTACCAGAATTAGATAACTTTCAAACAACCTGGAAATAAATATAGTTAAAAACAGTCTTCGATAGAAATAATTTTATTTTCAAAATAAATTTAAAACAATAGTGAACGAAAAATAGTAATATTTGGTTTGTACATATGTACATCGGGTTTTAGTTCAAGTTTTTTTTTCCTTTCTTAAGTTTTTCCTTAAGAAGAATTTGTTTACAATACAAATATACTGTGATCAATAATTTTTTATTGAAGAAGACAAGAAAAATAATAATCAAATCTTTAGCTGGGGGACAACTGGCTGTTTCACGTAGAAAAAAATATATGGTTGAGATAGAATATTCTAAGGGCAACATACTATTGTTGAAGTCTATGGTTGAAGCCAACCAAATAACATTGTTTTAGTCTGAAAATTCATTGCTAAACTAAGTACATCCAAGAACCATATAACATCATGCAACCATACATTTGGTAAGTTTTAATAATGTTAGCATGCCAACCATATCATAATATCATTCTCATCCCTATTATTGTGAATGAAAGTATTAACTATCATTGCCATGTCCGGTTATACCACTTTGATGGTTGATGCCCACAGAATAACATACAAACATACAATTTTTGCTATAAAACATAATTTATTTTAAAAATTCTTGATTTTAATTAATATCCAAAAAAAGCAACAAGATTTGGGCAACTTCCTGGTATCTTGGATAAATTATTGGGATCTATAAAATAAGCATACAATTAATGTTTATAAAAATGCTGATACAAACCTATTTGTCTTCATTGGTGTATTATTGTTTATTTATGGAGATGTTTTTTACAGAATTCTCCTCGACCGGATTATTTATTTATTTTACCAAAAATGTATATAACAAAAATTTTTTTCTTTTTTATATTTATTAATATCGGGTGGTTAAATTTCAAGGGCCGATGTTGAATGTGAACCACACCTAAACGCCAAGTTTTTTTCCAAACTTTATTTGACATTTCTCTATTTCAGACTTATTCAATTTGAACCATGGAGAGACACACAATCCAACAACGTGTTAAAGTTATCCAGACTTATTATGAACATGATGATCAATTTTCGAAGAAAATCATCTTCAGTGATGAGGCACATTTTCACCTCAGTGGATTCGTCAATAAGCAGAATTGCCGTATTTGGGCGAATGAGAATCCAAGAGTGACTGTCGAAAAACCAATGCACCCACAAAGAGTGACTGTTTGGTGCGGTTTATGTGCTGGCGGTATCATCGGGCCGTATTTTTTCCAAAATGAGGCCGGTCAGGCAGTTACTGTGAATGGTGTTCGCTATCGTGAGATGATAACGAACTTTTTATGGCCCGAATTGGAAGATATGGATGTAGACGATATGTGGTTTCAGCAGGACGGTGCCACTTGCCACACAGCTAACGAAACAATTGCTCTTTTGCGCAACAAATTCAATGGCCGTGTTATCTCACGTAATGGCGATGTCAATTGGCCGCCAAGATCATGTGATTTGACACCGTTGGACTTTTTTCTTTGGGATTATTTGAAAGAAAAGGTGTACGTCGATAATCCAGCAACAATTCAACAGCTAAAGGATGAGATATTTCGGCACATTAATGGCATAGAATCTCCATTATGCCTCAGGGTCATCGAAAATTTGGACCATCGGATGGAGGTGTGCCGCCGTGGTCGCGGCGACTATTTGGCCGATATTTTGTTCTATGCATAATTGAATAATACCAATATATCGTAATAAAATAAAATTACAATAATTTCCTAAATAGTTTGTGTTTTATTCAAAATCAACATCGGCCCTCGAAATTTAACCACCCTTTAATTAGGCACACAATAAGAATTGACTGCTTGACAACGCAAAATAAAATAAAACTGAAATAAAATTACATGTCAACGTCTTGACGATAATAATAATAGTAAGTTTAGTCTGTAAACATACATGTGTTGCCACATGTATGTAATATATACATACAACAATAGCTATTACATATTTTAAATACTATTATTCCATCCAACCATATTTGAAATCAATAGAACTGTAATAATAGATACTGTAAAATTTTTTCAATAATATATTTGAAAAAATTTTAACTATGTTAAAAATAATTATACGCATTTTGCGGCAACAATACAAAATGTTATAGAGTACACAGTAATGTTGGCATAACAATGCGATAAAATGTTCGTAGTCGCTACACTACTCATTGAAAAATAGTAAGATTGATGTCGGGCGCTCAATGTACAAAAAATATGGTACAAAGGGTCTCATGCTTTTTTCACAATAATACATAAACATATTGCTCTCAAACTATTGAATATATTTCATAGAAATTTTCTAAACGTATCACTCATTCGTGTCCCATAAACACCATATAAGTCATAGTTTAATAAAAACCCACTTTGAATTGATGTTGCGCAGCTTTTGGGATGAAATAAATATGATAATTTCATTTAGTATTCTGATAGTGTTTCTCAACTTGAATTCCCGCTTTCAGTTATCAAACCTTTCAACACTCTATCAACTGCTCTTTAAAGTTCGTGCTATTTAAACACTATTTCAGTACTTCTTAAAACCAAAATTTTTGCGTTCCTTTAACTTTATTTTCACGTTAGTATATTGGAGTATATAAGCTGCTTTTGACATTTTTGTCAAAAATTTATGGCATTTAAAAGTGGTCATTACCATGAAAACAACACGCTGTGAAATATTTACACACTATACACAAATACAATATACAACACCACAGACAGCAAGTGAGACATAATGTAAAACGGGTGTAAGTATGCTGATCATTCCCTGTCATTCATACAGCAACACCTTCCTTCACATTATTAACATCACAAAGAAACGCACAGTGCTGCAAAAATATTATGCTGAACAATAGCGAACTGTTAAGCGCCGTTTGCTATTTAAAACCGAAATATATTAATTAAAAACGAAAACAGTAGAAATTTTGTGTGTATTAAATTTAGTTTGAAAATCAAAATATGTTTACAACACAAAAGATTGGTTGGCTCTTTGTTTACGGTGGCAAAAGGCTCAACTTTATCCATAACGTGTTGTAGAGTAGCGCTCTGATTACGCCTGGCCATTGTTTGGGGTGAAGAGTGCAATCCTTTAAATGGGAAAAATGTGCCAACCACAGCAACTATCACCATCTGGCATGACAGATGACAAATTATCATTTACACTTAATGCCTGTCTCGTAGTACTTTGTTTTTCCTTTTTTTTGTGTTTTGTTTTATTTTTTCTTTGTTGTTTGTATAATAGACTTATTTAACATAAATAAGTGAATGAATGAATGAATGTTGGTGAAACATTTTGTTCTGGTATTCAGATTAACTCAACTTCAACTGCTTGCTACTGGTAAAAGTGAGATCTTTAAGCCTTTTGAGATATTTTTAGTGTGAAATAAAGAAACCAGCAACATACGTACGGTAGGAAAAAGCAACAAAACTGATTATACAACAAAACATTAATGTTTGTGCTTTCAAAGATATTATAAACTTGAACAGCTTTCAATCACATATCTCCAATTCTATATAAAATAAAATATTTAATAAAATAGTTAAGTTTTTTATTCGCTCTTTAAGCTTCTAACATTTATACCAGTAACAAATTATAAACAGCTTGTTTTCTATGTTTCCCAGCTATCTATATATATGTCGACATTTCATAGGAACTACCCTAATCATCAGTAGACTTTGGAATAAAAAACTTAATTGTTTGAATTTTTGTTCTCTGCTTTTCGAAACTTTCAAAAAGCAAATCGTAGCAACCAACGGTGGTTGTTCATTTGTTTGAAAGGTGTAAAGAAATGTTAGAAACGTTTATAAATAGAAAAGCTTGTTTTTTGTGTTTTGACGGATATTATTAGAGCATTTTGCTTTTAAATTCTCAACAATTTATTTGGATTGTTGGGATATAAAGTTGAATGTTTAAGAATATCTTTCAAAAAATTTCCAAAGTCTACTGATGATTAGGGTAGTTCCTATGAAATGTCGACATATAGATAGCTGGGAAACATAGAAAACAAGCTGTTTATAATTTGTTACTGGTATATTTAATAAAATTTATGATAAATTTTTCGACCCTTACAATTATAAAATGAAATTACCAGCAATTTTTTCGAGCTTGAAGACCAATTTTCACTTTAAAATTTCCAATATTTCACTATACCATGTAATGGACTAACAGTTGGAAATAGGCTATCTGTTTCTTAGTGCAGGACAGTTTCAAAACACACTGTTTCAAAACTGGCACAAATAATAAGTAGGCGTAGATTTCTTCAGATACACTGAAAAAAGAAACTTTATATTGGTCTTCGGTCAACTTCGTCGAAGTTTTATCTCAACTACTCGAAAATCCAGAATTAATTAAAGTTTTATTTTCAATGATAACTTTCAAAATATAAGCACACTTAAAATTTATGATTAAAATAAAATCTATCAAATTGTGAATGTGAATTTTTTGTTAAGCCATGAAAACCTAATTATTAAAATATATCAGATTTTCTGGCCAATGAACTAACAGATGGATGTAGTAAAAGGTATTTGAAGAGAAATTATATGAACATCTTTAAGGTTGCATTGGCGAATAACTGCTAACGAAGCCAGCAGCAGCCAACGCACACATACACGTACATGTACTCTGCGCTGTAACTCGAGTGACGGTTGGTGCGTTGGTTTTACTACTACTTCAGTTTGGTTTCTACTGTGCTCATATGTGGACGGCTCGGGCTCAAGTTAGTGGTGCAGAGGGGCCCTACTGGTCTGAAACAGCCATAGACCCCAGGCACAGTAGTGGTAGTGCACAGAGGCACTAATGGCCATAGGTCTCACGCGTAGTAGTGACTAAGACACTAACCTCCACAAATATTGCCACCATAGACTTGACGTCCATAAAAGGGGGCACTCGTTTTTCTGGTGTCGACGTGACGTGTTGCTGGCTGGTGAAAGAAACCCCTGTTATTTTTTTTCTGTAACTTTGATTTTGATTCCTTTTATATTGCAACGTTTGAGTATAGGATGGAATAAAATTTTATAACCTTTTGAAATGTATTTCGTAAAACCTGCGTTTATCTCGTAACTTGGTCAACCGGGTGAGTATTTTTTTTTTTTGTTTTAGCTTGGACCAGTACTCAGGGGATGACCCCTACATATGCAGCGCATTGTACCAGAACTAGGATAATAAATTATGAGGAGGGCGAAAGAGGGAGTAGTGTTTGTAAACATTTGACCTAAACTTTCCAACGTTATAACAGACAGGAAACACGTCTGCAGGCAACTTATTCCATAGACGAAGCGTATGGTTGAAAAACGAATTCTCTCTGTAATGCATAGTGCGATTCCCCGGGCAATCGACCACAAATGGATGAGCTCTAGGCGATGAGCGCTTACTACGTAAAAATGTGCGAGTTTCGGGAACAAGATCCCTAATCTCGTCAGAGCAAAATCCATTGTATTAACGATAGAACAGAGTAACGCACCCCACACTGCGTCGATGCTCCAGTGAGTCAATAGATTTGGATACCCTACTGTCACCGATAAGCTTCTTCGCCCTCTCCTGCACACGGTCGAGTAAACCCAAAATAGACTTTGAGGCACCGGCCCAAACATGAGAGTTGTATTCCATTTTCGGTCGGATGTAGGTGGTATAAATAGTAAGGAGATCGGATGGCGAGAAGTACATCTTACACCGTTTCAAAAACCAGAGGCACTTGAATGCTTCTTTAGAGACATGAAAAATGTGTTCTGTCCAGCGAACGTCGCACTGTATCTTCATTCCAAGAACGCCAAGAGCATCCGATTCCTCAATATGTATACCATCCATGAGTACAGATGAAGCAGCATTTGCGGTCGTTTGTTTGTGTGTGAAACAGCTAGTTGTCCCCCAGCTTTAGTGTATTCAATTATTTTTTCCTGTCTTCTTTGATCAAGAGTTATTGATCGCGGCAATTATTGTTATAATTAAAAATAAAAATATTTCTTGGCTTTAGCCAGGATTGAACTTGAGCCAGACGAATGATAACAACCCATCATATAATATCAGAAATTTTAAAAATAAGTTCGACTATTTAACATCAAAATTACTTCGATTAAGTTGCCGCCAGAAAATTATGGACTTGGTAAGCAAACAGTACGCAATTTGGTGAAAAATAAAGTTTCGGCAAGAAAGATTCAAGGGAACACCAATTTCAGGTAAGCCAACTTTAAGACAAGCTATACATACGAGTACATAGTACGGAATCAGCAGCAAATTTCTTCAAAATTTCAGATTATTATTATTATCTACTGAAAAAGCAAAATTTTTTCATGTTAAATTAAACATCGAATTCAAGTGCCAGTACTCGTCTGGTTGGCTGGAAAAATTAAAAAAGAAACACGTGATTCGTAGACTGAAGTCAACGGAAGAAAAAGAGTATGCTGACCATGGTGTCTGCCACAATGTTTGTGGAGGATTTTTAAGCATATATTGAAAAGGAAAAAAACTTGCAAATGCTTCCACCAGAGCTGGATAATCGAGGTTTAACTGTATTCCATATATATCATTGTTTTCACGTGTACAATAATTTCCACGGCAGGAAAACTTGTCTCGTAGCAGAAGTGCAATAATTCAATCAAATAATTTAATCCTCAAGTTGTATTAATTTTTCCTTAAAGTCTTAAAAGATTGTTATTACTAAAACCAAATACATACTTACATATGTTTATGTTTTTTTATTTGATAAAGATTTAATGCTTGCGAATGATTTTTACTGCTTAAATAAAAGCAATTTTCATACACACTATTAGTATTTAATTAACATTAAACATACAAACATCCTTTAAAAAAACATATCGTAAAAAATTGTTCTGCACAAAAGCACAAATATAATTGATTTATTTTCGAGTATTTACCTTTATAATTTCATTTCAAATATTTAAAAAATTGAAAGCACTTAAGTGCAATTTACAAATGTTTTAACGACAATGAATATTAAATTAAATGTTTATTTTATTCTTATTTGTATTTAAAGTGACAACATTAAAAGCAATCAATCAGTAACAGATTTATATATGAAATCATATAAAAAAATAATAATATGTCAATAACTCTCACTTTTGGTTGTTATCATAGATTAAATGGAAATTTTTAATGAAGCCCCCCAATTTATATCACATTAAATATTTAATGTAAGTATTATACAGGCATATTGTAAATACTATGTGTAGGAGTGTGTATGTGTAATCAAATATGGGCTTAATTGTGTAAAAAGTCTTTAATGTACATATGTACACACAATCTGTTTACGCAGCTAAATACCCAGCAAACAATATTACCTTCACCAGAACCTCTTTTAATTGCTAAAAGATCTAATCAAGACTTATTAATACACATTTTCTATTAGCACGCCTCTTCAGCATACTTTACCATGCTGGTGAGTTCCCATCATGCTGGAAAGTTGATAATGTAACTCCAATTCCCAAAAAGGGTGAGGCAAATAACCCTGAAAATGACCGCCCAATTGCAATTTGCTCTGCGCTTTCCAAAGTAATGGAAAGTATGGTCCGATAAGGTATCTAGAGTCGCATAAATTACTTTGTGATCGTCAATATGGATTTCGTAAGAGCCGTTCTACTGGAGATCTTCTGGCAAATCTCTCTGAGATATGGTGCCAGTCAATCCATTATTTTGGCGAAAGTAAGGTGGTAGCTCTGGATATCTCCAAAGCGTTTGACAGAGTGTGGCACGCTGCACTACTGGCAAAACTTATTTCTTTTGGTGTCGGTGATGACTTTTCTCGATTTATATCGAGCTTTCTCAGAGACCGCACTATACGAGTTGTTATAGATGGGGTCTCATCGAACGAGTTCAAGATTAATTCAGGGTTACCGGTACAAGGCTCCGTTCTCTCTCCTACTCTATTTCTTATTTTCCTGAATGACCTTCTCTATCAAACTTCCAACCCTATCCACTCTTTCGCGGATGACAGCAGCATTTGCCACTCGTACTTTTTTAGTTATAGACCCAGCCTATCAGAGCTCGCTGCCAAGAGGCTAAATATGAATGATTCACTGAATCTTATATTAATCTCCGAGTGGGGTCGTAAAAATAGGGTCGCCTTTAACGCTCGTAAGACCCAATGTTGCTTATTAACACATAAACAAACGACCGCAGATGCTGCTTCATCCGTACACATGGATGGTATAAATATTGAGAAATCGGATGTTCTTGATGTTCTTGGTATGAAGATACAGTGTGATGTTCGCTGGACTGAACACATTTTTCATATCTCTAAAGAAGCATTCAAGTGCCTAGGTTTTTTGAAACGGTGTAAAATGTACTTCTCGCCATCCGATCTCCTTACTATTTATACCACCTACATCCGACCGAAAATGGAATACAACTCTCATGTTTGGTCCGGTGCCTCAAAGTCTATTTTGGGGTTACTTGACCGTATGCAGGAGAGGGCGAAGAAGCTGATCGGTGACAGTAGGGTATCCAACTCTATTGACTCACTGGAGCAGCGACGCAGTGTGGGGTGCGTTACTCTGTTCTATCGTTACTACAATGGATTTTGCTCTGACGAGATTAGCGATCTTGTTCCCGAAACGCGCACATAACCTATTTTCCTAGTTCTAGTACAATGCACTGCATATGTAGAGGTCATCCCCTGAGTACTGGTCCAAGTTAAAAAAAAAAATACAGGAAAAATACGAATTTTTTTATCGCATCTAACCCAATGTGCGATCCCTTGATCTGCTTGTTATAAATGTACACCAGAGTAGTACGAAAAATATTATGCCATTCACCTGTAAAAAAATTACCAAAAATAATTTTTTTTTTTTTTTTTTTTTTGCCACGCCCACAAATACCACCCGTTCAGTATTTTGTTCACAGTGCCGCCATTTTTAGTCCGATCATAACATTTTATATAGTGATATTCATGGCTCTGTAAGAGCTAAATTTCTGGCTTTAACAGTTTTTCACTATCACCGGACCGTAACCAGCCTAAAGCTAAATATTTTTAGGCAAAATCAAAGCTGTATTATTTCCATAAAATTTTTGTGTGAAAACTATTTATTTTTATTCGTAAACAAAAATGCCTAAAATTTTTTGAGATATGGTAACACTTTTCACAAAAATTCCATGATTGAAGCTTTAAACACATAGACCACAGCAGACTTCACAACTTCACGACAGCAAATGCCGCAACCGGCAATTGTAGTTGTGTAGGTGACTACTGAAATATTTTGAACATGACATAAATTCATTTGAATAAAAGTATACTTCAGTGTGGCCATGTTAGAATTTTTAGCTTTACGAAATGCCATTGTTTTACTGAACGAGTTCTGTTTATTATATCAATCCGTCATGAAAGAAGTTCTTTCTATAAAAAGACCTTAACATCTAAAAAGAGCAGCTTAATTAAAAAAGTTTTGACAATCCTTCTGAAGAAAAAAACTTAAGAAAGAAAAAACCTGAACTATAACCCGTTGTACAAATGTACAAACCAAAAATTTAATTTAAAAAATTATAAAAGTTAATCAAAAATTCAATAAATTTATATTTACATCTCTGGGTAGGGAGAATATTAAAATACAAAAATATGTATGTTAATAGCTAAAAAGATATACCACTAGTTCTGAGACAGCAAACGCTGCACAAACAATGTGGGCAATTAACAGAATGCATATGTGATTCAATATGAGATGAATATAGATAGAAAATAATTAAATGCTCGGTGGCTTAGTGGTTAAAGCAGTAGATCATGATACGTCATGACCCGAGTTCAAATCCCAATGGGTGCTGATGAGTAGTGTAGCGACTACGAAACAGCTAGTTGTCCCCCAGCTAAAGATTTGATTATTATTTTTCTTGTCTTCTTCAATCAAAATTATTGATCACAGCAGATTTGTATTGTAAAAAATCCTTCTTAAGAAAAAAACTTAAGAAAGAAAAAAACTTAACTATAACCCGTTGTACAAATGTACAAACCAAAAATTTAAAAAAGTTTTTCTTTGCTACACTTAATTCAGGTTAGGCGGGTCTTAAAAGTTTAAAATATAATCAGACATATCTTCTGATCTATAATGAGAAAGATATTAAAGAATTTAAAATTTATATCGAATTTTTCAGAATGTGAATAATTCCACTCGAGAAAGAAAAATTTATATAAATTATAAAATTTTTCGTCACAGATATGTAATTAAAACTACTGGTATATATCTAAAGGGACAAATAAACTATAGAAGCTTTTCGGCAAACACGAGCTTTCCGTTTGCACATAAACGATACAAATACAAATTAGTAATAAAAAATTATAAATAGCTTGTTTTCTATGTTTCCCAGCTATCTATATGTCGACATTTCATAGGAACTACCCTATTAATCAGTAGACTTTGGAAATTTTTGAAAGATATTCTCAAACATTCAACTTTATATCCCAACAATCTAAATAAATTGTTGAGAATTTAAAAAGAAAAATGCTCTAATAATATCTGTCAAAACACAAAAAACAAGCTTTTTCATTTATACACGTCTCTATCATTTCTTTACACCTTTCAAACAAATGAACAACCGTTGGTTGCTACGATTTGCTTTTTGAAAGTATCGAAAAGCAGAGAACAACAATTCAAACAATTGAGTTTTTTTATTCGCTATTCTAGCTTCTAACATTTATACCAATAAAAAAATTATAAATAACTAGCTTGTTTTCTATGTTTCCCAGCTATCTATATGTCTACATTTCATAGGAACTACCCTAATGATCAGTAGACTTTGGAAATTTTTGAAAGATATTCTCAAACATTCAACTTTATATCCCAACAATCCAAATAAATTGCTGAGAATTTAAAAAGAAAAATGCTCTAATAATATCCGTCAAAACACAAAAAACAAGCTTTTCTATTTATAAACGTCTCTAACATTTCTTTACACCTTTCAAACAAATGAACAACCGTTGGTTGCTACGATTTGCTTTTTGAAAGTATCGAAAAGCAGAGAACAACAATTCAAACAATTGAGTTTTTTATTCGCTATTCTAGCTTCTAACATTTATACCAATAAAAAAATTATAAATAGCTTGAATATCTTTCAAAAATTTCCAAAGTCTACTGATGACTAGGGTAGTTCCTATGAAATGTCGACATATAGATAGCTGGGAAACATAGAAAACAAGCTATTTATAATTTTTTTATTGGTATAAATGTTAGAAGCTAGAATAGCGAATAAGAAACTCAATTGTTACAAATTAGTAATTTTTTTTTAATGAGTGTACGCGGCGATTATGTTGCGGGAATTTACTCGCCATATGAAGTTTACAATACATAAGTCATTTTATAATTTGTTTTAGCCACTATTTCTTGAGATTCTGCTTCTATAATCTTTGTTTTTTTTAATTTCTATAAACAAATTTTTCCTGAAGAAGTCTTCCAAAGGAAGACGAAATATTGAAAAATACATTAAATATAAAAAAAAAACAAAACAAAACAAAAAGGACCTTGAACGGAAGAAATTTATTGCAAATATTAAATTAAATAAAGGTCAAAGCAAATAGGATCAAGAAAGAAGGTAAACTTTTATACAATACTAAAAATTCTAACAAGAAAAATTATTCATGATTCTTCATTCTGCAAAAATTTCTTTAAAACGAAAAAATGTTGCATTAGACAACACAAATATTCAAGATGCTTGCACAAAAACCGTGCAAACATGCTTCAAATATTTGTACAAACAAGCAAACATCCCCTTTAAAAACGCTAAATGTGGCAAAACAAATCAGCATGGATAACAACCTGCAGTCGTGTCGTCTTGCCGTTGTCTAAATAAACGTTCGCATTTAAATGCATGTGTTTTATATTTGACATATTGAAGTCGGTTGTTTGCTGCCTACAATGTGTTTAATGCTTGAATTAAGTAAATGCTTCGAAAATAAACAGAATTGTATAACTGGAAAAGAGCCGATTATTTGTGCTACGAAGAAAAATTAGGTTGTGGAAGAAAGTCGCGTGAGTGTTATATATGCTAAAATAATAAGTCGCGAGGAGTATAGCAACGTCAAAACACAGTAGGTATAACAAACTAGTGTCAGTGTCATTATATTTTGTAGTTAAAGAATCCGCAAAAGCGTTTTTAAAGGCAAAAACATAACAATATACATACATACCTCACGTACTAATTACAAATAATACTTTTCAGAAATGACACAGATGGAATAGTTCAAATTTGTTGTTGCCTTATTTTAGTTTATTAAACTCTATTACAATATAGGCATCTGCATTTTGATATCGAACGTTAATGTTCGAAAATGTTTTGAGAGCAGAAAACCTCTATTTGCGAAAACCTCTATGAACGCCTACCACATGTACACAAAGTAAGCGAGGTAGTGAGGTGTTCATTCAACAAAAGCTCATTATTTCTTAACATACATTGTAAGTTATCGGTAGGCAGTTCGGATACAATCTCGCATACTTGGCAAGCCGGCAGTAGGCAGCTAAAATAAATTCTTGCATACTTTGTAAGCCGGCAGTAAGTGGGTTACAGACTTAATGCCCTTTGAGGTGGGCATTAAGTCTGTAACCCACTTACTGGTTTTCGGGAATATTCCTTTAAATTATTTTGTTCTGTTTTCTGTTTATTACGATTATTTCTTTTTTTTTCATTGAGCATTTTACATTTCTATCACTGAGTCCTTTTCTATCATATTTTCTAGGCATTCTTACCTTTAGCACTGATTGTGTTAATGAAAATTTTTGCAACGTAATTTAACAAAGACGGCAGACGTTTGATTTACAACTAAAAAATAAAATACATACAGAGAAGTGTAATGCGAAAGATGAACGTAATTCATTTTTGTGAACTCCATATATTCCTGCCATATACTTTAGAAGTTAGCATTCATCGATTACAAAATGTTGCACACATCATTGAACAGAAGTAATGTGGTGGGCAGTGTTTGTCGCTGGGACTCTAAAGCTTTAAACACATAGACGACAGCAGACAGCAAGCAGCAATCTGTCAAAAATAAAATACATGTATTTAAATGCACACGATTATTTTAACGACATCACAGCAGCACGACTTCACAACAGCATTTGCTGCTGCTGCCAACTTAGATTAATTTTTATTTTCGTAAGCAGCAAAAAGTAAATACAGTGCTGCCACTGTAAATATAAATTGGCAGCAATAAAAACTAAAATTTGTTTGAAATATTTAATAGAAATAAACATCACATAAATAAAATAAACAAATAAATTGATTAGTTTCTACATGACATTTTTACGTTTTCAGTCGGTAATTTTAATTTTATTCATGTAAAATATATATGTGGCAGCTCCGAAATTTGCATTGTTTAAATACATATAGTGCTGCTGCTGTCTTTAAAATAATTAATTATGTTGCTGCTGAGACGGCAGCATTTGAAGCTAACTAACATTTGTAGTCGTGAAGTTGTGAAGTCTGCTGTCGTCTAAGTGTTTAGAGCTTAAGACTAGTTAGGACAATATAAAATGTTTGTTGGGTTTGCTTTCTTTCAATAAGAGTTCATTATTAAATCAACAAAAGAAGATTAAAAGATTTGCGCTAAAAAATGTTTATTTTTAATGCAAAATATTTCAAAGATATAAAAAGCTATTTTAAAATTCTTTTCGTTAAAAGAATATGTAATGAAATAAAATTTAAACAAAATCCTTATAAAAAAAAGCAATAAGTTTTAAAAATGTACTTAAAAACTCATTATCACTAAACACCTATTCAATTCACACAGCAAGCAACTATAAACTCAGGCATACAGTGACTAGCAAATATGGAACAATAATTAAAAGTCGCAAGCCAATAAACTATAGATTTAAGCCCACCATTAAACTAATACTGTAATTGAATGAAATTGATGAATTTGGGCCAAAGAAATCTGCACTAGTCCAGCTTTCGACAACGCTAACAAATGGCTTAAATTTTATCATGACTGTAAGAATATAAGCATATAAAGAAACGTTTGGCTCACTGTTTGTATGTTTATTGCTGTATTTCTTTTAATCCTAATATCTTTTTCTTGCCATAGAATAGATGGATTTTCATTTTTCAAAGATTTATGTTAACGCACTCACGTTGTATGCGTTGAAGTTTTCATTTTTGTACTTTTAAAATGTTTTTAGACGAAAAGTGCCAGAAAATTGCACTCCTGGGGAAATGAGCAAATGGCTGTTAGAAGAAAAACGCAATTCTTTAACTAGAAAAAAGAACTTTGTTAAATACGTGTACTTTAAGAAAACAACAGTATACTGACAATACAAATAGCTAAAATACATTTGTATGTAGAAACAAATTCTTCTTTTAAGGGACTTAGCAGTAAAACGGAAAAGAAGTTGAAAGAACTCCTCCTCCTCCTCTACAGGCAAGGCAGTCCAATATCTAAGTATGAGTGTATGTTCTGTAGAATAAAAAATTTATTAAGGAAATACGCAAAACTATATCTACAACGAACTATAGTTATTTGTGTGTTAAACTTGTTGTCTATGAGTAGCATGCCACATTGCATATACTTTATTTGCAACTAAACCAAACTCTTGTACGTGTTATAACTCGTTATTTCTGAAATTTATCATTTGCAATTGTATGTTTATTTATTTCAATTTCTTCTTTTTTTAGCTGTATAACGAAATGTGGAATAAAATGATACTACTTAGTAAAAACAAACTAGTTCTGACAACAGATTTTGTCACCAATTTTTCAATACGATTACAGTGTTTGCTCTCATAAGCGGATACCTAAGATACTAATGAAGTTGCCCTTGTATTAGAAGTGTTCGCTTGTGAGACATAGTATTATTCAGGCTTGCTCTATAAATCACTTTTCACGAAAGTGATATGAAATCACTGAGATGTTGTTCTACACACAAAAATTTTAGTAATCTCGTGATTTGAATCCGATCAGTTAAACGGCTATAGACTTTAAATCACTTGCTTATATATTGTCTTTATTTTGCTATGAAACCACACGCAAAGAAATGATAGTTTAAAATATGATTACAGCAACATTACTATATGCACCATAACATTTAGCATTATTGTTAAAAACAACCTATTATCGATTTAATTATAATGGGTGATTTTATAAGAACTATCGGAAATTTAAAAAAAAAACACATAAAATTCAGAAAAATGCATGAAATATTTATTTGGATCCATAGTTGGGTCGATATAATTTAATGTTTGAAGATTATTTCATGCAAATGTTGGCCGCGGCTGCGCCTCAAATGGTCCATCCGCTTGGTCAATTTTGGCATACTCTTTCCAACATTTCGGCCGGTATCTCACGAATAATGTTGGCAATGTTGGCTTCCAGTGCGTCAATCGAAGCGGGCTTGTCGCTATAGACATTAGCCTTAACATAGCCCCACAAAAAATACTCTAGAGGCGTTAAATCGCACGATCTGGGCGGCCAATTGACTGGTCCCAAGCGTGAAATAAACTGTTCACCGAACTCGCCTCTCCATTGGTCCATTGTTTCGCGTGCTGTGTGGCACGTGGCACCGTCTTGTTAAAACCACATGTCATGCAAGTCAAGCTCTTCCATTTTGGGCAAAAAAAAGTTTGTTATCATCGCACGGTAGCGCTCACCATTCACAGTAACGTTGTGATTCGCATCATCTTTGAAGAAATACGGCCCAATGATGCCGCCAGCCCATAATCCGCACCAAACGGTTGTTTTTTGTGGATGCATTGGTAGCTCTTGCAATGCTCCTGGCTGCTCTTCACTCCAAATACGGCAGTTTTGCTTGTTCACGTATCCATTCAACCAGAAATGAGCCTCGTCGCTGAACACAATTCTTCGATAAAAACGTGGATCTTCATCTAACTTTTCAAGAGCCCATTCACCAAAAATTTGGCGTTGTGGTAGGTCGTTTGGCTTCAATTCTTGCACCAGCTGTATCTTATAAGGCTTCACACCCAAATCCTTCCGCAAAATTTTCCACGTAGTGGAGTCACAGAGGCCCAATTGCAGCGAACGGCGCCGAATCGATAATTCACGGTCATCACCAACACTGGCCGATACGGCTGCGATATTTTCTTCAGTTCGCACTCTACGTAAGCGTGTTGGTGGTTTAATGTCCAACAATGTAAATTTGGTGCGAAATTTTTTTACAATAGCCCGAATAGAAGCCTCAGTAGGTCGATTAAACTGACTATAAAATGGAAGAAGCGCGCGATGAACTTTCTTAACAGAGCACGCATTTTGGTAATAAAATTCAATAATTTGCAAGCGTTGTTCGTTTGTAAGACGATTCATGATTAAATTATAAACCAAACTGAAGATGTTTGACAGTGAGACAAGATACAAAACGTGCGTGAACTGTCAAAACTAGTGTTGCCAAAAAGATAATAGCAAAAAAATCACTCGTTAGTTTGATTCCCTATAAATATGTTTTCGTTTGCATTTCTGAAAATCTATTGTTCCCGTCTATCAATTTCAGAATATGGTTGCCTGCAATGTTAGCATTGTGCATAATTTTCTTGTAAATTACAATAGCTTTTATTGCCCTCGATAGTAAAATATTTCTTTTTATCATATCTATGATACACTTACTTACATATAACATATATAAGTTCACAGAATAAACTTATTATTGTCAACATTAACGAATTAGTCGTTTTCCTTTAGTTTTGTGATTTTGTTATAAGAAGGATGTGTTTTTGTTTTAAATTAAAAAAAACTTTTTGTTGATCTAAAAACCAAAGCAAAAAAAAAAAGCTGAAAGTTAGAAAAAATGCATATGTATAAAGCGTATGCAGGAATTAAAAGGTATGTTAAAATATTAATATTTGTCTATATGTTGTAATCAACAATGTTATGACGAAGTCAACTATGATGTCGGCTAAGCATATTATGGTTGCGCCCAATAATACTATTGTTACAACCAAAAGAATTTTAATGATCAACCATACTATTGTTAATAGGTTAGGTTAGGTTTAATAGGCTGCCAGCTATTATAAAGCCAGCCCACTTGGGTCCAGTCAGGTCCCGTTGTGTTGCCTGGATATGATATTTATCTCAGTAGATCTACATATCACTGGCTTAGAACCAACCCGAGGATCGGATAAAGGAGTCCAATCCACTTACATCGCATTCCGATACCTCCGTCAAATCATGCAGCATCGGTCTGCCTAGGTACAATGCCCTTATATAAGAAAGAGCTGGACACTGACAGAGGAAGTGCTCAACGCTCTCTTCTTCCTCCTCGTCTCTGCAACTTCTACAGAAGTCATTAAATGGAAGTATTATTGTTAATAACAATTATACTATATTACATTTACCCATATTAATATGGTTATATATGATTTTTAAATATGCAATTGTTGTCAAAATACTTAACAAATTTATTTTTATTCTAGCTAGTAGATGCTAAATCCAGTTGAAATCGAAATCATTTGCAATTGTGGGACCTAATTATATTTTGTGAATTATTCTTAATTATTTAAAAACTAAAAAAATACATTATAATCATTTATACATATGTACATTGCGACATAGCTAGTTGTAAATAAACAAAATACTATGGTTTATCCAGAAATGTCGTTTTTTTAATTAATATGGTCAAGGATGACAAATATATGATTCTATGTCAATAAAGCTATTTATGACATTAGTATGGTTGTTTAATGAAATTAGTATGGTTATATGATATAATGGTTGGCATAATAACATGTTGGGGAACGACATTATTATGGTAACTTTTACTAGGACTGCTGTTGTTCAGAATTATAATAATGTTAAACCAGAATATATTGTGGTTATTTATAAAATTTTTTTTATAAATCTATAGTCAAGCATGTCAATGCCGTTTCAAATATAACAATATAAAATTATCAGTACCAACCATATAATTCAACAATAGAATGTTGCCTTTAGAATATTGTCAAGTCCACCATATATTTTTCTCTACGTGCAATAAAAAACTGATTGATTACTTAATATAAAGTGTCTTTTGCTTATTAACAGAATAATATTGTATTTTTTTAAAACTTCAAAAATTCTTGAAGGTGTGGCTTTTTCTGAAGAAAAAATTGTAATGTTTGGCAATCTTTGTGATTTGCTTTTAAGCAGTCAGCTGTTTTGTTTTGTTCGTAAATACACAGGTGGTTGGCTACCAGATTCACAGAGTTTGCCCATGATTTCAGCAGAAGTAAAGCACTATGAAAAAGTTAATATCTTGTGATCTTCAGAACACCACCAATGAACAAATCACCGCTGTGATTTCAAAACCGTACGTGATTTAAAATCATCATGACTACAGAACACCAACTGATTTGAAAACCGTACGTGATTTAAAACCATAATGATTTCAGAACACGCCTGATTATTATTATATTCGTTTTTAACTAATTTCATTTAGAAAAAGCTGGCGTCTAATTACCGCTTTCAATATCGCGTATTTAATGAAAATATTTGTATTAATGTAAGATTTTCTAACAGCTGTGAAACAATGTAGTTAAAATAATGGAAATATTTCATTATATATTGTGTGATATAACTATTCTTTTGCATGAAAATGTAATAATTTCATTATATCGGGTGTTCGCTGGGAAGGTGTACTACACCCAGTAAATATATTGCCTAGATGTATGCGATGTGGCACTGTTTTGATGACACTGCATGTTAATCAAGCCCAAAGCATGTAGTTGTGGCGTCAAAAAGTTTTCAATCACATCACCAAATCGCTCCCCATTCGCAGTTACTGTTAGGACCTTTTTATTTTCACAGAATAAAGATAATGATTCCTCCTGATCAAACTGCACACCCACCAGACTGTCACTTTTTTTTA
Organism: Thecocarcelia acutangulata; assembly: GCA_914767995.1. Lineage (NCBI taxonomy): Eukaryota > Metazoa > Arthropoda > Insecta > Diptera > Tachinidae > Thecocarcelia > Thecocarcelia acutangulata. Next base: position 94,680,248 of record OU612097.1, on the reverse strand, counting down.
TATCTCGACATTTCATAGGAACTACCCTGGTCATCAGTAGACTTTTTTTGAATCAAAAATTCTACTGATCATCAGTAGAATTTTTTGAAAGATATTCTCAAACATTAAACTTTATATCCCAGCAATCTAAATAAATTATTAAGAATTTGAAAAGAAAAATGTTTTAATAATACATGTCAAAATACAAAAAACAATTATTTTCATTTATACATGTATCTACCTTTCTTTTGACATATAGGCAGCTGGGCCACATAGTAAACCAGATTCGTATAATATAGTGAAAAAAAAACTCAATTATTTGGATAAAATGTTTTAAACGATTAAAACACGTTGGTTTATCGAATATTTTTTCATAAAACATTTGTCACATCACGGCTACCAAATGTGTCCTTCACGACTACCAAATATGAACTGTCAAGACTAATGTTTACCAAAATGGCGGCAACAACGTATACCTTACTGGCGGACACCCTACTAAACAGTGTAGTAAATATAATGAAAATATTTTATTATATTAATGGAAGGTTTTCGTACCCTCGGGGAAACAGGTTTTGTTATGGTGTATTCCTAACTTGGGCACTCTGTTCTTCAGGTAAGGAGGGGAAGGCATCACTCGTTTGATGCGGCAAATAAAACTCTAGGAAACCGCATGACTTATGTTGTGTTGGCTTCCGAAACCCTTACCAAGGGTTTAAATTGGCAGAACGGGGAACAGCATGGCCCCCGGGTGGTTCCGCTTGCAGTTCAACCCGGGCTGATCATGGCTGAGGTGCCTGCCTACCTTGCCTGTAACGTTCTGGCTGTGGTTGAAACCTAAAACGCAGGAAGGGAGTGTTAGTTTCCTTGATAATTGTTTGGTGTGTGGCTTTTTTCGGGGACTAACAACCTTTCGAGGATCTGTTGCCTATACAACAGATACCTGTACTGTGAGGAGCCAGTGGTGATGGTTGACGGGTCAGTTGGTTTAAGGGCTGATGCTGCTAGTGGGTTTCGGCCTATCAACTCATTTAGCCGTGTCTTCCATTGATTGCTGGGATGTTGCATAGAGGAGGGTTTATAAGTCCCAAACGCCTCAACAAGAAGTTGCTCGTATGGCTGCAAACATATGACAAAAATTGCTGTGAGCTTAGTCAGCCACAAGGAGTCACTGGTGAATCGTGAGTAATTCACTCCGTGGAACTGGTCCATCATCAGATAGGGCCGTAATGGCAGGTGTTGATGTAAATCTGATGCTGCTAGTGGGTTTCGGCCTACCAACTCATTAAGCCGTGTCTTCCATTGATTGCTGGGATGTTGCATACAGGAGGGTTTATAAGGCCCAAACGCCTCAACAAGAAGTTGCTCATATGGCTGCAAACATATGACAAAAATTGCTGTGAGCTTAGTCAGCCACAAGGAGTCACTGGTGAATCGTGAGTAATTCACTCCGTGGAACTGGTCCATCATCAGATAGGGCCGTAATGGCAGGTGTTGATGTAAATCTTTTTCACAACTGTAAGGTTTTCGTAATCGCTACGAAACAATTTGTTTAAAATTATGGGAATATTTCATTATATATTGTAAATGTAAGACTTTCATTATATACTCGTTAGATGATTTGTTGGAGTCCTCAACCAACAGTCTTCTGTCCTGCCACAGCCTGTTTTTTTTTTCATGAACGAACAAGTTTCATTCTATTTACGATTGTTATTTCTTTTATGAAACAATATTCTTAACGAAAAAACGATAAAAAAAATCGCAACATTAAGGCAAAAAATCGTTATATCTACGAAAGTTTTTCTATCTGTGTAGCCTATGCCCGTAAGCCCGAAACGATTGACCTCGAGGAGAACTACATGCGCCGCGTTAATTCTGATATATGGCCAAGAATCTTGGACTTTCCGTTTAGACTAAATCCGAGCCAGCCGTTGCGATCATATGCCAGCAGTCATATTAATATCATAATGCCAAAAGAAAATGTCATATCAATTTATATATATTTGTTATATAAAGGGTGTTTTTTTAAGCTAGATAGAACTTTAAATTGTAAAAAGTAACACAAAAAATTAAATTTTGATGAAACATTTTTTTTATTTGTTTCAGTATACTCTGACAAATCATCATGAATAGACTCACGCTTGAACAACGCTACGAAATTATCCAAATTTACTTTGAAAATCAGACCCGTTGTTTTATCGCAAAATTGTGTTCAGCGATGAGCCGCATTTTTGGCTTAACGGGTTTGTTAATAAGCAAAATTGCCGCATATGGAGTTAGACCAATCCACAAGAGACCCTACAGACTCCATTACATCCAGGAAAATGCACTGTTTGGTGCGGTTTTCATGCTGGTGGCATCATCGGACCTTATTTCTTCAAAAATGAGGCCGGAGCTCGCGTTACGGTCAATGGAGATCGTTACCGCACCATGATCAATGATTTTTTGTTTGAAAATATGGATGACATTGATCCGGAGGAGATGTGGTTTCAACAGGATGGCGCTACGTGCCATACGGCGAACGCAACCATCGACTTACTGAAATCAAAATTTGGCGATAAGTTGATTTCGAGAAATGGACCTGTCAATTGGCCTCCAAGGTCGTGCGATTTGACACCTCTCGATTATTTCCTGTGGGGCTACGTGAAGTCACTGGTTTATGCTGATAAACCAGCAACAATTGACGCCTTGGAGGCCAGCATTGTTCGTGTTGTTCGTGACATACGGCCAGCAGTGCTCGAAAAAGTGGCCCAAAATTGGACGTCCAGAATGCGCTTCGTCAAGAACAGCTGCGGTGCCCATATGCCCGAAATCATTTTCAAATGTTAATGTCACGTATTGATCTTTCGAATAAAAAAAAATTTTGATTACAATTTAATTTTTTGTGTTATTTTTTACAATTTCAAGTTCTATCGGGCTTAAAAAAACACCCTATACTTTTATAAAAACCCCCTTTATGTAAGCTGATTTCTCAAAATCTGAATTTAAAATAAATTCCTCAATAAAAGTGAAAATACTTTGCAGCTCCGTTAGTAATTAAAATTAATTTCATTATTGGCATTCTTTTAGCCAAGTTGTAGTTTTTTATTTAAAATTTTTCTTTATTTAAAGATTTTCTTCTTCTTTTTCTTCTCTTCACTATAAACTTTAACAAAGTATTGAAGTCAAAGGTTTGTGTAAATTACCTCTACCAGCATTAATTTTATTTAATAACAGAATTAATCTTTTCATGGAAAGGAAGTGGAAAAATGTACTGCCAGGAATAAGTAAGCGTTAAAAATGTATACGAGTACGTTTTGAAATGCTGTTACTTTTGTAAAGACTTTTCTGGATTAGTGATTTTTATTTGCCTTATGCTGGTACCTTTCTCTTTAACCAATTAGTACACAAAATGTTTCAGTTATTGCATGGTTTCTCTGTATATCAGGGTCAATTTGAAAAGAACATGAAATGACCTTAACAAGAATTTAAATGCTTGAAATGAAACTTTGAAAACACTACAAGAACTACAAAAATACGAGAATAAATCATTTCTGTTTTGATAGCCAAATTGCATAGAATAGTGAAAAAAAAGTTAATTGATTTTCCAACAGAGTGATTAAACCTATTAAGACAACAAATTATTGTTTTCCTTCAAATGATTGTTATTAAATACAGTAAAATTTCGATACAACGAACTTTGTTGTAATGAAAAACTCAATACAACGCAGGTTTCATACTTGAAAGAACACCTCTAGTGCGAAAGAACATCTTATAGCAAAGAAATTGTAAACAATCAAGCCTCATTTAGAACGCAAGCTAAATTAACACGCCAAGCGTAATTTATCTGTCAAAAATTCCTAAAGAAATAATATCAGAGGCCAAATCACCGCATACGATATCGAGCAATATTATCGAAATTTTTCATTTTGGTATCATGGCACACGATATCGAATAAATTGTTTTGCAATAATGTGAAAAAGTTAAACAATTTCTTTTTTGTATTCGTACTTTTAGGGAACATATGGTGTTGAATCTATTACATTTTGTTTAAATTACGATCCGAGTTGCATCGTTTGCCATAATCTAGATGTATCGTAATGTTATTCGATACGATAGTTAATTCGATATCGTATGCGGTGATTAGACCCCAGAATATTGTGCACTCTTTAACAACATTTTAAACAACTCATACTTTCCTCATACATTGAAGACGGCCCTAATAGTACTTGTGCCAAAAAAAGGTAAAAAGACAAAACTAATCTTAAAAGCTTAAGACCAATAAGTCGTTTACCAAATATTAGTAAAGTCTTCGAAATGTGCGTGTACAACAATTTAATCAAATAATAAGAAGAAAAAAATGTAATTGATGACTGACAGTTCGGCTTCAAATTTCAGGGGCCAAATCACCGCACACGATATCGAGCAAAATTATCGAAATTTTTCATTTTGGTATCATGGCACACGATATCGAATAAATTCTATTGCAATAATATAAAAAAGTTAAAGGATTTCTATTTTGTATTCGTACTTTTAGGAAACGTATGGTCTTCAATCTATTACATTTTGTTTAAATTACGATCCGATATGCATCTTTTGCCATACTTTAAATGTATCGAAATGTTATTCGATACGATTGTTAATTCGATATCGTATGCGGTGATTAGACCCCAGAACTCCACTATTTATGCGGCACATCTTTTAGTATCGCATATAAACTGGAACTGGAACAAATCTCTTTGTACTGGTGCTTGCCTTATAGATTTTGAAAAAGCCTTTGACAATATATGGATTACAGAATTAATATGTAAGCTTATAAGATATGAAATGCCCTTCAGATTGTTTTAATACACAACATGCTAAACCAAAAAAATTTTTATATATCTAATAATAATCGAATAAGTAGCAAAAAAATTACTATCCTAAATGGCCTTCAATAGGGAACGGTAACCGCTCCAATTCTCTTTAATATATTTCTTTTACATCTGTTAAAACAAATTAAAAACAACATTATTGCATTTGCCGATGACATAATAATGTTTCATTCAGGCGATAACATCATAAAAATTAATCGGGAATTACAAAATTTATTTTATACTGTAGAAAAATATTCATGAGATTGGAAAATGAAAATTTATCTAGAACAACAAACAGCTGCGAAACAGTGTAACAAAATTTGAAAGAAAATTTTATAAAACAAATTATTTTAAACTTATAATAGAAAGAATATTATAGCTAAACAAATCGATCGTTATAAGAAAATACTGGAAAGAGTTTGGGGTCAAGTCTTATCAGCGTGTTGGAAACGAATAAAACTCCACACGCTAGAATATGCCCAAGAAAGGTGGCACACAGAGCCCACATGCCTTATATCAAGAAACCTGTGGCCGCACATTAACTCTAAAAAAACAGGGGAGCTACTAAAACTTCCTAGATCTCTCCTAAGAATGACGCTAGCAGTCATCACTGGACAGTGCCCGTTCGAAAACCATGCCAGGAGACTGGGTCTACCATATAATGACTTCTGTAGAAGTTGCCAAGACGAGGAGGAGGAGGAGGAGACAATTCTTCACCTCCTCGGTACATGCCCGGCATTGGAGCATCATCGTCTACGATACTTAGGCGAGCGGAGCTTCAATAGCCTTTCATGTCTGGCCTCGGCCAAACCGACCTCGTTAGCTTCTTTCATTAGAAGCAGCGGATGGCTAGTAAATCAGCAAGTAATGCCACTCTAATAGTTTCCCACCTCCTTTCCCTCTTCCTCACTCCTTCTATATTCCTATAACCTTTTATTTTCTTTTACCTTTATTAACTTTTTCAGGCAATCACAAAGGGAATGACCTACAGGACCCAAGTGAGCTGGACTTTCCGGGTACTTGCTGGAAAACCAGCGGCCTGCTTACCCAACCTAACCTTAGGGTCATGTCAAGCTCTAATATTATTATAGCTAATAAGCAAATTGTAAACTATTTGGGTACTCACCTTGATAAATTTTTATATTACCATAAACATATAGATCTACAAATTATAAAAGCTAGAAAAGCATTTTTTATGCACAAAAATCTATTTTACTCTAACGGCCTTATGTATAATAAAAAACCTAGTGCATACAACAAACTTAGCAGCTAGTTAGTTAGCATAAGGATTTTGATCACACATAAGGCCGTAAATACATATATAAGTGCGCCAGTTAAAAGTATATTATACCAATCTTTAATCAGACCAATATTGACTTATGGTTATCAAAATTGGTTCAATATTTCACCATCATATGTGGAAAAAATGAGAGTATTCGAACGGAAATGCCTTAGAGTATGCAATTCCCTTTATAGATCACCAGATAGTGAGTTTAAGAAATATATTTCTTAATTTGTTAAATTGTTGTTGAACTTTTATAATTTTTTAAATTAAAAATTTTTGCTTTGTACATATGTACATCGGGTTCTAGTTCAAGTTTTTCTGACAATGTTGTAAGTTACGATTGTAATACATTTTCAGACAATTGTACTGGCAATATTGTAAGATCTGACAACCGCGTGTACGCAGCTTGAAGCAGTAAACACATAGACCACAGCAGACTTCACGACAGCAAATGCAGCAACCAGCAATTGTAGTTCTGCAGGCAAGTACTGAAATATTTTGAACACGGCAGCAACATAAATTCATTTGAATAAAAGTATACTTCAGTGTGGCCACCTTAAAAAAAAAACTAAAAATAAAATATAAACCAAAAAAAAAAATCTCCAATTCATGAAATAATAAATATGGCTACTCGCGTGTTAGATTCAAACAATTAGTAAATTTTGTGCTGGTTTCATTTCTATTAATTTTTTTTGGAACAAGTTCAGCTTAACTGAAAAAAATCGTAAATTCATATACACGAATATCAAACCTTCAGAGATCCATAACTCAGAAACTATGCGTCTCCGCCAACTTTCTCACTTAACATTTTCTTCTTATGTTTCTACCTTCGTATATAATTATTTTCAAATTTGGAGGAGTGGGCGTAAACTGGACTTAAGACATATTTTTCGAGCCTTTATGAAACACACTATCAAAAATAAGTGAAATATAATTTTTTCATAAACAAGATATGTCTTTTTATTTATTATTAAGCTGTTGCCGAAAACCTGTTAACAAAAATTACTTTCTTTTGAAAGGATGATTAAAAGAACGATGAATAAAAATCTTCATAGCAACAATAATAATAACAAGTATCAGGGTAATTTCGTAAAGGATTGCTCTTGTGAATATAAATATCCTGGTCTCATTGTGAAACTTTAAATAAAGATTTTATAAAAGAAATTTTTTTGTACACGTATTTTTTTATCAATCTGTTGCTTTTCTGCAACAAAAGTTTTAAGTAAAAAATTTCAACTAAATTAATGAGTATTTATTACACCTGCGACCAAATCAATAACAGGGAACTAAGCTTTAATCAGCTTCTTATATGTTCAGCCCAAGGATACAAAAATACTTGAGTTTTTCATAACATCACAAATTTAGATCGACTTATATGCCCATTGAATCTAAATATCGTTGGTCTCATGTAGAAAAGCCCTAACAAACATAATGGAAATAGGCAGCGTTGCCTTTTATGATACTAAAGTGTCAATTTAACATGACACTTTTCATGACCCCTTTTTTTCAATACCCTTTTGTATCATTTTTAATAATTTCTTGATACTTTTTGCCCCTTTTTACAACATGAAATTTTTTAGTTGAGAAGGATCTTAACAACGCTGGTGCAAAATTTTTTATCACAAGCAGCTCTTATATATATGTTGCTATTTATGTTTAAGCACGGTTTTATAACAAACTGCTCTCAAATATATCAACATACACATTTTTTAGAATATAATTAACGCTTCAAGGCGAATTTATTTTACTACTTTTTCCGACTTTTGGAACATCAAATGTCAAAAGTTCTTTTGTTTTATACACATATGTACATGCTTATTTGCAAGTAAAGTGTGTATGTGTGTGTGTGTGTGCAAGTACATACATACAAGCGATTCCTCAAATAACATATCTAGTCCCCTCAACGAAGCAAATTTTATATACGATTTTTAAAAACTTTATAAAAAAAAAGAATACGTTAGCGGAACAGAAATAGAAAATATTGACTTTGAAAATAGCTTGCACATTAAAGAAACGTGTAGCATATATATAGGCCATGAAGCCGAGACAGCAGTATGTGCTATAAAGTTGCAAAAAAATTGTATCATACAATTATGTAACAAAATTATATCAAGAATAGATAGATATAAATGATAAAAGATTGAACACCTTAAAATTTTTAGACCCAAGTTTTATGAAATCGAAAACATAATCCCCGACGTAGAGGCTTTTGACAACGAATTTAAATTTTTAGAAAGCAAAATACATGACAAAATGTATGAAGCTATATTTAAAATAATATATAGATTTGGCGAAAACTCTTTTCCAAATTTATATGAATTTGTTGGATATATATAGGGTGTTTTTTTAAGCTAGATAGAACTTTAAATTGTAAAAAGTAACACAAAAAATTAAATTTTGATGAAACATTTTTTTTATTTGTTTCAGTATACTCTGACAAATCATCATGAATAGACTCACGCTTGAACAACGCTACGAAATTATCCAAATTTAGCAGTTGGCAACTGACCCGTTGTTTTATCGCAAAATTGTGTACAGCGATGAGGCGCATTTTTGGCTTAACGGGTTTGTTAATAAGCAAAATTGCCGCATATGGAGTGAGACCAATCCACAAGAGACCCTACAGACTCCATTACATCCAGAAAAATGCACTGTTTGGTGCGGTTTTCATGCTGGTGGCATCATCGGACCTTATTTCTTCAAAAATGAGGCCGCAGCTCGCGTTACGGTCAATGGAGATCGTTACCGCACCATGATCAATGATTTTTTGTTTGAAAATATGGATGACATTGATCCGGAGGAGATGTGGTTTCAACAGGATGGCGCTACGTGCCATACGGCGAACGCAACCATCGACTTACTGAAATCAAAATTTGGCGATAAGTTGATTTCGAGAAATGGACCTGTCAATTGGCCTCCAAGGTCGTGCGATTTGACACCTCTCGATTATTTCCTGTGGGGCTACGTGAAGTCACTGGTTTATGCTGATAAACCAGCAACAATTGACGCCTTGGAGGCCAGCATTGTTCGTGTTGTTCGTGACATACGGCCAGCAGTGCTCGAAAAAGTGGCCCAAAATTGGACGTCCAGAATGCGCTTCGTCAAGAACAGCCGCGGTGCTCATATGCCCGAAATCATTTTCAAATGTTAATGTCACGTATTGATCTTTCGAATAAAAAAAAATTTTGATTACAATTTAATTTTTTGTGTTATTTTTTACAATTTCAAGTTCTATCGGGCTTAAAAAAACACCCTTTATTTACTTTGCCTCATAGTAGTGCTTAAAAATAAACTATCGAATAGACTTAAAGTAGAGACTTGTGATTCCAGGCTTCCGTCTCTTAATTTGATGGAAGCCGGACTGGAAGAATTGAATCCAAATATAGAACTGTCATTTCTAAAAAGTGATACTAATTCTTTATATTTTTCACAAAAAAAAAGTGAAATAAATATTTATATTTTTGGTTTTAAATTGTTGACCCTTTTTTTCCTTAAATACCCTTTTTGTGACACCTTTTTTCAAAATATCCTTTTCGTGCCACTTTTTAAAATCGTCGAAGGCAACGCTGAATAGGTACCTCTAAAAGTAAGTTTCTTTCCTTAATTGCTTGTAAGAGCGATATGTATGAAATTATATAATTAAATATTTGTAACACTGCGTACTAGTGTGAAACGTAGTAGAATCCCTAGAAGAGAGTTAGGGCGTTTCTACGTGAGACCAACGATATGTTCTAAGCAACACAACTTGTAACATTAATATTATTCAATGATTACAGCTTTTCCCTGCCTGTACAACCTTTATTTTCTCTCTGCCTCACTTGTTGGCTAACTGTTTATTAAGCAACGAAAAACAAAGAAAATTACATTAAAATGTTAAATTAATTTAATAATATGCCTTCTTTCTGCTTTTCCATTACATAAGAGTTGAATAAGCAAACTTTTTGAGGGGCATAGTTTACGTCAGTAATAAACTCCTGCGAGAAATATAATTTTTACGCTTTCAAAAAAAAATCACTCGCATTCCGCTATATTTCATTGCTTGCTATGAAACATCCACAAACATTACAAAAATGGTCCATTTTACATTTTGGTCCCGATATTTTTAATACAATATATATTAAACCAATTTTTTTTTTGTTATTTTTATGAAACCGATATATAACTTAAATCACTCACAAAATGAAATAAGTTCCAAAAAAAGTAGCAACGAATTTTATCAGGACCGAGCGAAAATTAAAAGACGTCAGCTTCGGCTGAGTTCGGAGTCTTAACTGAATCGTCATTTTTGAAATTAGTTCGCTTATGCTAGGAACACAACTGCGAGGAACGACGAAATTTTGGTCGCGAATATTCGTCGTCAAAACTAAATCACATTGGTGTATATGAAAATGCACACAATCGTGGCGTTGGTTGAAATTCGTCATACTCAGCGAAGGTTGAAATAGATTTATTTCTAATTGTTTCGTCAGCGAACGACGAACAACACAGTATCAGGTGGCCAGGTTTTTTACATAAAAAAGTATTTTCACGAAATAATATTTTTTATATTTATATTAAGCCATGTAATAAAAAATTTATGCAGATGTTCTCAAAATATTAAGTACTTCAGATAATTTGTTCAAAAATCCCTCTTTCGGATGGGATTTATATGGGCTGACTTAATATGGCCCCCTTAATTATGTATATGTAAACAATGTTATCTACACAAAAGTTCGTTGGTATTGTGCTTCACACGACGGGTTTTTACAAGGAATATTTGCCGGCGAATTCGTCGCGATGGGCGAAATTCGTTGTTCATCGCAGTTGTGTCCCTAGCATTATACGAAATAAAAAAAAAATCGCTGCCTGTGTGGTGGTTGAACACAAAAAAGTTGTTTTGTTGGTATAAAAACACTTTTGATGAAGAGGAAGACGGAGAAAAAGAGAAAGAAACTGAGTAGCATATTATAGATCTAAGCAACAGCAAAAAAGACTTAGTTTAGTAGAGAATATGTTAAAAAAGCATGAAAAAAGTACTTTTTTCAATCTTCTTTATCCTAATTTTTTTAAGAAGTCTTCCGAAGAAAGACGATATATTGAATTTAATAAACAATTTTTTTTTTGAATTTGTTAAATTTTTGTTGAACTTTTTTTATAATTTTTTAAATTAAAAATTTTTTTGGTTTGTACATATGTACATCAGGTTTTAGTTCAAGTTTTTCCTTTCTTAAGTTTTTTTCTTAAAAGGATTTTTTACAATACAAATTTGCTGTGATCAATAATTATTGATTGAAGAAGACAATTAATTTTTATAAAAAATACCTCAAGCTTGGAGATCATTACATCTTAATAATTTTTTCAACATTTTGCTCCATAAGCACCACAAAAATTTTCAAAATCTATTTTTTTTTTATTGTTGCACAGGTCTCTAGCAATAATTTGGCTTTTACAGATTTAAAAAATATCAATTATTCGACGAGTTATATGCAAAAAAAAAAACATATAAACAATGTGCTGAAAATCAACATTTGACTGCAAAGTTCTAAGATCGATAAAAAAAATCGAACTAACATAAGCAAACACCTCTATTTCCCCCATCACTCTCAGAATTGACCTAACTTTTGCTAACATGAATTTGTTATTTCACAATAAAATTGAAAAAGAGTATAGTGTAAATAAAATCACTAGAATTGATTAATGCTAGGAACACAACTGCGACGAACGACGAATGTCGTCCATTTTGTTGAAATAACGCGCTTTTCCCCATTTTGGTGCGTTTTGAAATTTCAAAGTTGACACCGCTGAAAGAAATGCATAAATTAATGCACTTTCGCTATCCACTTACATTTACATAAGTTCTCTTTTATTTTTTAACATCATTATGTACCCAGTGAAATTTTTGTCACATACATCTTCGATCTAAGACCAGTGACAATGTAAGCGCGATCCATCCGAAGTCTGTATACAATTCTTACTTACATTTCACAGCGATGGCCTAGGCCGTAAGATGCATCCAACACTGTATACATTGTAAGCGAAGATTGGATAAGTTCAAAACTATATTATTAGTATTTGTTTTCTTCTTTGCTTCTTATGTACATTTAATTTAACAAAATGAGTAGAAAAATACTAATCTGAATCGAATGCTAGTTGTTTGTTGTACTCAACATTTTTATTTTGATTTTTTCTGTTGACACAATCGCTTACAATAGGATGCTTTGCAAATTGTAATAACTTATGGACTGCTGGGTACTAATGTTATTGCTTGCTCTCTTAACACTCTAAGAAGTGAGTATCATCAACTCGCTCTTATTTTTTAAGTGCTGTTAGCAAAAACAAATGTAAAATTCTTATTGTTGTTTGATTGTTTTGAAATTATCTCCTAAAAGAGGCAGCTTAAAAATCATATGAATGAATTTTTGTTACAGGATAGTACTGTTAACAATTCTTTATTGTTAGGCCGAAAATCTTATTTTTTGAGTTGTTATTTGAGTAAATAGGTCATATGTACATATTTTGAAACATTTTTAAAATTTATTTTTAAAACTATTAATTAATAGTTTTTTTAGTATATTACTTTTCTAGTATTATACAATAAAAAAGCTAGACTTCCTTTAAAAATGTGTTATTACACTTTACTTATCAAAAGGATGTTTTAAAAAAAACAATCGCACTGATTCATACGTCTTGCGAATCAAACGCATAAACTAAAATCACATTGGCATTATTCTTATTTTTAACACTAAATTCATTTTTCACCATGCAAAACTATGCCATTTGATTTCTGATATAAAACACAAAAAAAATTTTTTTGTGACTTTCAGACAAATTTTCTAGACGATTTGCTCGTCAGTGTTCTGTTAACAGCATATTAGTTTATAAAAGTGATTGATTTAGGTTTTTACTAAAGCGTTTTGGAATATATGTAAATTATTTCACAAGAATTGAAGAATTAGTGAATTTCAAAACCGATTAATAAATAAACCTTGACATTATGGTTAAATAAAACTTGTTCAACTATACGAGTATATTTATGATTGTATATTCTTTGCAAAAGAAAGAAACCACAAATATAATAAAATGATTTATCAAAAATATTGACATCACTCCACTTCATTTTGTTATTTATATGTAAAGGATATTTACTACACTTTTCATTTGTTATAAATTTGAAAGGAAATTAATGGAAGTTTGAGGGGAAATAAATATTTTCAGTTGGGATTTTTTAGCAAACAAGAAATATTCCGCAGGAAAACTAATGTTAATGTAAATTTTTATATATTTTTATATAAATGGAGCGATTTTTACTTACTTGGGATATGCACTAACGCTTTAGTAAGTGCCAGTTTACACACATCAAGTTTGACTCGTCAAGTCTTGAGTTTTTGGGAGAACGGGGAGAAGAGAGTGGAAAAGGGTGCAGACTTGACGGTACCGTCAAGTCTAAAACGGAATGCCAGAAAATATGAAAACTTTAAGGCAAAAAAACTTAAACTTGACGATATAAAACTTTTCTGTGTGAACGTGAATGCAAGTTCAAAAGCAAATTGAAGCAGAATTGATCAATAAAACCTGATGTGTGTAAATTGAGACTAAATGTGGAACAGGCCCCAGTAAAAAGTTTTTTCTTTCTATAGTTAATGATTGGCAAATAAAAGAGTAACAATGACTGCTTGAACTTAAAATCTTTTGATAAAAAATGTAAAATTTTTGCTTTTCACGTAAGTATATAAATAAAAAAAGCACACTGGCTCGAAAAAGAGTTTTTAAGTTAGAAAAAAGACTTCTTGATAGTTTTGGTTTAACTTGCCTACATGTAGACAAAATATTTCTTGACAATTTTGCTGTACAAGTATTAAACATCAAATCGATTGTACATAAGCACTACTATCTTCATTCTCTGAACTTAAAATCTTTTGATAAAAAATGTAAAATTTTTGCTTTTCACGTAAGTATATAAATAAAAAAAGCACAGTGGCTCGAAAAAAAATTTGTAAGTTGGGAAAAAGTTTATTAAGAAGTTTACTTTATAGACTTCTTGATAATTTTGATTTAACTTACCGACACGTAGACAAAATATTTCTTGACAATTTTGCTGTACGAGTATTAATCTGCATGAGTCGTCGTCATTCATTCCCATAAGTGGTCATGAATTTAGAAGAAAGTAAACAAATTTATGGTCTTTGATCTAACATTTTCAACTTCGCTATGAAACCTTTTGTGGGCATTATTTCGTGTGCCCCATATCTTCTATGAAGAATTTGAGGTTCTGGCCCATTTGTATCTTGAAACCAAGGACTTTTGTTCACCACTATCCAACACCTTTACTCTATGTATCCCACTTTTCGTAATAATATATACAAAAACCCTATTTACCTTACCTTTTCCACTGTGCACTGTGTAAAAAAAATAATTCCATTTTCACGAATTTGTGCTTTGCGGCATTAAATACATTATATGTTAACATAAAGAATATTGTTAATAAAATCTGTCTTTTAAGGATGCATAACACAAAGCCAGCTGAACGCCTGGCTACACAGTGTGCCTTTAAGCAGTCTGTGAGTTTATATTTATTTGTAGCGGGATTAGTAGCTTATGCGCTATAAAGTATAAAGATATATGTTAATACTTTTTATTTTCTTTTTATTTTCCATTCAAATTCATATTTCTTAAAAGCAGGCTCAAATGTCTGCCTGAGAATTCAACCATAAAAAAAAAGTGGAACAATTTTGCAGACAGTCAAAAGAGCAGATCTGAGAGTTTGTAAAGTAAAGAATTTGCATACATTTGACATGTATGTACAAGGTGGGCCAAAAAAAAAGTCATCTGATTATGTTTGTCTCTCGTTTTGCTTTGAAATACAAAACTTCAATTCTATATTTGCAATAAATTTCTTCTTGTTAAAACAAAAAAAAAAATTTTTATGTAGTTTTCAATATTCTTCCTGAAGAGGAAATATTAAAAAATACGTTAAAAAAAATTTAAAGCAAAAATAATCTTGAGCTGAAGAAATTTATTGCAAATATTGAATTAAATATAGGCCAAAGTAAATAGGATCAAGAATTAAACTTCGATTCTGTTTTTTAATTATGTTTATTTGTATTTACAATAAATTTTTTCAGCTCAAGGTCCTTTTTGTTTTTTTTTAATATAATATAATATAATATAATATAATATAATATAATATAATATAATATAATATAATATAATATAATATAATATAATATAATATAATATAATATAATATAATATAATATAATATAATATAATATAATATAATATAATATAATATAATATAATATAATATAATATAATATAATATAATATAATATAATATAATATAATATAATATAATATAATATAATATAATATAATATAATATAATATAATATAATATAATATAATATAATATAATATAATATAATATAATATAATATAATATAATTTTGTATTGAATTTATCACACAAAAAACAAATTTTCCTGAAAAAGTTTTCCAAAGGAAGACGAAATATTGAAAAATATATTAAACATTTTTTTAAAAAACAAAAAGGACTGTGAGCTGAAGGGATTTATTGGAAATATTGATTTAAATAAAGGTCAAAGCAAATGGGATCAATAATTTATATTATAACGTCATCTGCTAGGGTAAAACTCAGTGATTCCAGGTAGGATAATAGTCTTTTATTTATCAGATCAAAAAAAAACTTAAGCAATAAGTAAAAAATTCAAAATTTAATAAATTGGTGAACTGACCAACAGAACATTCGTACTTCGTGACGGCTTAAAACCAACTCTCCTTTAAAAGATCAGAGGTTATATGAAATTTATTATGTGGGTTAATGTGTTAGTTAACTATGCCTGGGATCTATGGTTGTATGAACCAGTAGCATCCCTCTGCACTACTACACCCTTACCACTACCGCATACTGGTCTGGGAACGAAGGCTGTAATAACCTGTCGGAACCCTATACCACCAACTGGTCTGGGGATTATGGCTGTCTAAACCAGTAAACCCCTCTACCACTACTTTGAATTGCCTTACATGTAATCGTTCACTTACACTAGCGAGGCTGTCAAAACCTGCGCCAGCATCCGTGTACGCAGACATTGCAAGTACAACTAAACAATGTAGTGGTAGCAAGACCAATATGTACCCTGTGGTACATGCAAAAACCATTGCCAAATGTGGCTAGCGAAGTGGTAGGTATGTCCTGTATATGCACTCAAATCGCTAACGAAAGGATATGCCACTCGGCTAGTATGTCTGTCCGTATTCACCAGTATTCTTAATAATTGCTACCCACTATTCGATAGCTAATACGGTATCACTAGGTAAAGCATAACGTACGTATTTTTCTACGGCGCATACAATGTTTGTCACTGAGAGCAATTATGTTAATGCAAAGCTCCCCTTGTTAAAACAACAAAAACTTTAGGATCATCACATTATCTTTCCTAAAACAAACTTTAGTAGCATTTGTGATTTAAAGAAAAAACACGTGTTTTTTAGAAAGTGTTGAATTAAAAAAAAAGTAAATAAAACTGGTAAGGGTGTAGTTGGCTAGTAAGGTTGGCTGGGTCGAATCTAAAACACTTTTCACGTTAGTAACTTAAATATATAGTACATATATTAGAAATTTGAACTGAATATACTCGGATATATGTAAATGGACCGATATCGCAGAACATTGTTTTTGCGTTGTAATCGCCATACTAAAAAGGTAATCTTGCAAGGAACTTTTCATGGAAAAATCGGTTTAGGCTATATCTCGTATATATATGGACCGATATCGGAAATTTTTATTTTCTGTATTAAAATTTATAGTCTGGTTTTAAACCCACAACTGCTTTTACGCCAAAAATTTATGTAATTTGACTGTTTACAAAATTTAAATTGTTTTAATATGGATAGCGAAGGAGGGTGGCGAATGTGGTAGTTTTCTGGGGCTAGTTCTTTCGATGGCTACTAGTGACTAGCATAAGGATTGCAGCTCAGGTTTGGTACTTTATGCAGAAACTTGTAGCTAACCCTTTAGCTGGGTAAAGGTAAAGCAGAGACGGGTCAATCGCCACCTCCAATGACAAGCCTGTGTTAAATTCACCACTCAAATACATGTGTGTTAGATTGTAGCTGGGCTAGCAGTAGTGCAAAATTAGCTAGTGAATCTACACGTTCGGAGCTAGTACCCTACACCACTGGGTAGTGTTGTGAAGAGGGCATCGTCTAACACAAGCTTATCTGTAAAAGTATAGGTGAACCTATACTCTTATATTTACATTTTTTCATTTACAGCTTTATCTTTCTCTCTGTGGTTAGTTCTCTTACAAATTTCTCCTTACTTAACTTTACAATTCTCTTAACTTAAATTGAAATCTGTCTCTTGAATAGAAATAATTGTATATTATATAAAAAATATAGCAATAAATCAAAATGGCATTGAGTATATACCAATATATAAAAAAATGATATGTATATAAACATTATTTACAATATGTAACCAGAAAAAATACAATGCCGATGTGATGAAGTAGAACTTCGTTACAATATGTTTATTTGGGCTTTTAGAATTTTATTGGTCAACTCGAAAAGATGATATCTGACAAATGGGCGCCGCCGCAATTGATTGCTATACGGGCACGTTTTATGGCATTTTTCGTCACTTCGTCGAGAACTTCGGACGACAGACTCTCGCACTCGTGTCAAATGTTGTTGTCCATCAAATCAAGAGATGAGGAGACCCGGGGACGCCACCTTCAGAATACCGCTTGTGTCTCATGCAATGTGGGCCGTTGCTTCAACCTGTTGGAATCTCATGTCCTCCAGTCTTAATTCGTTCAATTGCGGTAGAAAACCCTCGTTTAACATGTTCCTATAGCGCACACCGACGTCCTTAAAAAAACAAATGGCCCGCTGACACCTTCTTCGTGAACAGTGCAACATTCAGTCACTTTGAGCGGGTGTAATGGCTCCTTGTGCAGCACTTGTGGCTTTTTGGTGCCCTAGAAGTGATAGTTTGCTTGTTCAAGTACCCGCTGAGGTAAAAATTAGCCTCATTGCTCATAATGATTTTGGTCGAAAAATTTTTCACTTTATCCTCGATCTTCTGGAATTGATTAATAAAACTCTAAGGGATCAAATAAACACAATCAAAAAACAGAATCGAAATTTTTATTTCAACACAAAATGAGAGCTAAACAACATCGGAGGACTTCTTTTGGCCCACTTTATATGTAATATATATGTATATATAATATGTATGTATATATTTCTTTTTAGCAAATTTTTTTCTCGTTATCTTTTCTTCGTTTTTTGCATAACGTACATATTTTATAAGTAAGTTATAAATTTGTAAGTTTATTTTATTTCGGTTTATTTGTGCTCCCGTTTATTCTTTAAATCCACATTGAGTGCAAAAGCTATTTGTTCAAATTTGTTACTTGAAACAGAAAGGAAAAGGTTGTTTATTGTGTAAAAAGTAAAGAATTTTAAAGAAATACTTCAGCGACAGAAATATTTCCTGTGCAGGTGTTTCGTTAAACTTCATTTGTTTTTCATTTTGTATTTTTAACAGGTAGTAAATAATTTAGGAAATGTTTTTATCAAAGCAAACGAAAGCAATTATTTGGGAGTTAATGTTAAATGTTAATTATAAGTTATAAAACTTTTTAATTGTCTTACTTTATCATTTCAGCAAAGGGGAAAATTGAGATGCACACGAGCGTATATTTTTTTAAAACCTGCTTTTGAACTAACTTTAACTTTACAGTTGAAATCTTTAAACAGAAATTAGGCAAATATTAGAAAATATTATTATTTCTTTAACCAGATAATTTTTTTATTTTATATTAGCTACGAAAATTTAAAAAATAAAGTGATGTTAACTCCTTTAAAACTTTTTCCAAAATGGCTGAAAATGGTCATGCCAATAAATTCCCGCTGGATAAACCACTTTGTATAGAATAAATAACTCCAATTCATAGCTAAAGTAGTTAGGAGTTAAAAAATTCAATAAAACTAAAACTAGAGCACAGACTCTTTAAAATACTCGTTCAAAAAAAAAGTAGTTAAAAAACGTAAAACATTAAAATAACAACTCTGTGTTTGTGTTTTGAAAAATATTCGCCCTAATAATAGCTCTACAAAGCCGTTTGAGGAGTTTTTTTTTTAATTTACCAACCACAATTAAGGCCATTATTAGAGTTTTTTTTTTTTGTTTCTCCTCTCCCCACCCCCGGGGAGCAGGATTAGCCTTGGCATACCTCTAACCAGGGCACTCTGCTTTCTGGAGCATACAGGTATAGCAATACCTAAATTGTTGTACCAAATAAAACTGTTGGTAGCCGCATGACTTAGATTGTGCTGGACTTCCAAAACACTTAGTAAGGGTTAATTATCCAAAAAACGATCGGCAAAGTCCCTGGAGTGTTATGTTTGGCAAGCTATCCCGACGCTGATCATATTGGCTGAAATGTTCTGACTATGGATTAAATCTAAATCGCAGAGAGAGAGTTAATGGCCTTCCCTGGTAATTATGATGCTTGCCATACAATATATATAAATAATTGAATACACTACAGCTGGGGGACCAGTATATTCAATTATTTTTTTCTGTTTTCTTTGATCAAGAGTTATTGATCGCGGCAATTAGCAGTGTAGCGGCTGCGAAACAGCTAGTTGTCTGCCAGCTTTAGTGTATTCAATTATTTTTTCTGTCTTTTTTGATCAAGAGTTATTGATAGCGGCAATTATTGTTATACTTAAAAACAAAAATATTTCTTGACTGAACTGGAGCCAGACGAATGACACCATCATATATAATATTAAAGATACCTATAATATTAGGTTAGGCTCTTAAATGGTTTTCGGCCTGGCAACTCATTAAGCTTTGTCTTCCATTAACTGTCTGGGAAATTGCATGCAGGAGAGTTTAAAAGACTCGAGCTCTTCAGCAAGTTGTGTTTTGGTGTACACCAAATCAGGGCACTCTACTTTCAAGTGCATAGGAGGTATCAAAACAAACTCTAGAAAGCTGAATGATTTAAGTTGTCTTGTCTGCCAAAACCCTTATATATTTATATGAGCTTAAAATCACTTGTTATAAAATTATTAGTTTATTAATATTTCAATATTTCGACACCCGCTGGTGTGTCTTCTTCAGGGGGTGTCGAAATATTGAAATATTAATAAACTTATAATTTTACCACAAGTGACCCTCAAGTCCATATGAACAACAATTATATTTAAAATAAAAGGTCGAAAAACTAGAATCAAGATACGGATTATTTTGTTCTTAGAGTGTCCTGGAGACAAAGAAATAAATCGACTACGCGTATGAATTGTCGGCAATGGCTGATGAAAATTTTCCTTTTTAACGACGTCTACAGGAGGAAAAAATATATATATGTATATGTATATTTCATGACAAAATGTAAAACTTTTTTTCAATATCTCCTTTAAAATAATACACACACGATACTCACACATATGAACTGATTGACGATTTTATTTTTCTTTTTTTTTTATATTGGACCAGTACTCAGGGGATAACCCCTACATATGCAGTGCATTGTACCAGAACTAGGAAAATAGGTTGTGAAGAGGGGGAAAGAGGGGGTAGTGTTTGTGAACATTTGACAGGAAACACGTCTGCAGGCAACATATTCCACAGGCGAAGCGTGCGGCTGAAAAACGAATTCTCTCTGTAGTGCGTAGTACGATTCCACGGACAATCGACCACAAATATATGAGCTCTGGACGATGAATGTGTGCTACGTAAAAATGTGCGCTTTTCGGGAACAAGATCCGTAATCTCGTGAGAGTAAAATCCATTGTAGTAACGATTGTAGTAACGCACTCCACACTGCGTCGCTGCTCCAGTGAGTCAATAGATAGTCTCCAGGGCACAAAAATATGTATAATATCTGTTAATACAGTAGTGGTATAAGCACAGCTGTCTTTCGTTTCCTTTGCGTAAATTTGTCAAAAACACATAGACTTCCTTGCTTTTTCAAACAAAATTTTGACAACTGTTCGTAAATTCTACCAACAAAACACATGTTAATGTTTTTTGTGTATTGTATTTGTTGTAATTGCTACTAAAGCTGCCTAGATCTGTTAGAAAAAATTTAAATATGTATACATACATATGTATGTAAAATATTTGACTTTCTGATTTATTTTTATTGCAGCATAAAAGCGAAAAATAACTAATTTTGCAAGGAAACTTTTTTCAGCATTATTATTTGAATAACTACTAAAGCCCAGTTCAGACTATTATACTTTGTATTAATACTTGTCAAAAATTCAAATAATACGTGCAAGTCTGATAGTCTGAATGTAATCCGTCATACATACGAAAAATAATACGATAAAAATTTGACATCCCATACGACTTTGTTGTTTTTTGAAACTTTTCAAAACGAAAATACTTAACATTGGATCAGGGTTGTGTTTTTTAGCAAACCAGCTAATTAAAAATTGAGTAGTCGGCTATTTCGTAGCTGATGGGGTGACGTCACTGATAGAATTTTTTTGTCGTTATAAAAAAGCTCGAAATTTGGAATTTAGCTGTCATTTATAAATGTATTTTGCTCATGCTATATTTAGAACATAAAATATGTTTGTGCTATTGAGTTTGGATGTGTTATACATAATTATTATTTTAACTGTTGAAGAATTTCACGCGCCGGCACGTCTATCGCCTACGATGAATAGCGCACCTGCCGCCGTGAAAAGTTTTATGATGGCACATCTATGTTGGTTTATATCAAGTGTGATGGTGTGAATGCAAAATCTAATTTACGTTAGACTTTTTGACAGTCGCAAGAAATGTGTTTAGACTTTTATCTCACAAAATCTAATGAAAGTATTTATACTTGTATAATAGTCAGATTGGGCCTTAAATGATAAGCTATAAAAGAATATTTAATTTTGTGCATCGTTTGGCGTTTCACTTGTTACAATTGGTGTTGTCGTTCTGGAATTATGGCGAAATACATTAGCGTCATGGACTAATTTATAGGGTAAATTTAACCAGATTTAAAAAAAAAGTATCTACGTGATAAAGAAACATTGAAAACTGATTTAAATTAGGCGCAGCCAAATTCATATAGTCCACATACTTTTATTCATAGAACATCTAACAACTGTTTTGCTCAATATGTTATGCAAATACATTTAAAGCTGAATTAAATTGTTGACAAATTATTCCAGTGTTTCCTTTTAAATTTTTTTTTTTTTTTCATAACACTACTGGCACTCAAGACTAGGGAAATTACCATTTCTTTCTATTATAAACACGCTGCTCTAATTCTTTTCTTCTTAATTTGATTACCTTTTTTCATTATTATCTGCTATTTGAATCTCTTCTCCAACAAAGTATTTTACGCATTAAACACAAGCATTTAATTTTTTTTCGCAGCCGAAAACGAAATGGAAAATGAAATCAAATTAAATTTGATGTTGATTGTTTACTCGTGTTTTACAATCAATTTGAGTTAATGTTTTTGAAGAGTAGGAACAATGAATGAATATTGTGAGAAGTCTGAGTCTAATATGTTTTTTTCTCTCTCAGCAATTCTTATTAAGAGTCAACGTATACTTAATATTTATTTGGCACACTTATTAAGTATACAATACAAATTTAATATTATAGAGAAGTTCTTTAAAAATTAATTTATGATTTTGTAGCAAGAGTGCAGAGTTTTACAATTATCCCTAAGTTGCTCATAGTAGAGTAAAATGCTAGACCGATCTCTATTACTTGTTGGCACACCAGTATTGTTTTTTTTTAACTAATCTACTAGCTTTTTCTTTTTTGCAATGTGTCCCATACAAATAAAGTTGATATATATAAATTGCTGACATCTACTGACGGCTATATTCATAAAAAATATTTTATATTTATTAAATTTTGTTAAATAAACCTTAACACTGCATTTACACATCGCAACTTACTTTTATGTTTACATAGCCAAGTGCAAGTTCATTTTTAAAATGTACACTTACGCTTACACTGCATTTGCATACATATGTAAGTAAGTTACAGTAAGTTCAGTATACATATTATTATCGACAATGTCAGAAAAATTGCCGAATGTCTCGAAACTTACTTTTATGTTTACACAGCCAAGAGCAAGTTCATTTTTAAAATATCGTCACAGCGTAAAAATCTGCTCTACTCTTATAGTTAAAAATGTTAAATATACAAAAATGGAAGCGAAATCTACTAAACAATTTATTGTTCATATAAATTATTTTGTATTTGATGAAAAATATTTGATTTAAAGTAATATTAGGTGAAAAAAATAGATCAAGTGTTGCCGTTTTGGCATTATTGAAAAAGTTCAAAAAAAACATATTTGCATGAAATTATTAAAAAAAAAAAACTTGTTATTTATGTTTAGTTAAAAATTATAAAAGATTTTAAAATTATAAAATTCAACAATAATTCAATAAATTATTATTTCCATCTCTGGGTACAGAGAATTATTAAAATACAAAAATAACTAAAGAGAAATACCGCTAGTTCTGAGACAGCAAACGCTGTACAAACAATGTAGGCAATTAACAAAATGCTTATGTGATTAATATAGATAGAGAATAATTAAATGCTCGGTGGCTGAGTGGTTAAAGCAGCAGATAATGACACGTCATGACCCGAGTTCAAACCCCAGTGGGTGCTGATGAGTACTGTAGCGACTACGAAACAGCTAGTTGTCCTCCAGCTAAAGATTTGATTGTTATTTTTCTTATCTTGTTAAATCAAAAATTATTGATCACAGCAGATTTGTATTGTAAAAAATCCTTCTTAAGAAAAAAACTTAAGAAAGGAAAAAACGTGAACTATAGCCCGTTGTACAAATGTACAAAACTAAAATTTAATTTAAAAAATTATAAAGTTCAACTAAAAATTCAATAAATTAATACTTTTGTTAGACTTATTAACTGGCAACACTTGTATGTTTACAAAATAAATTTACTATTGTTGTTTTTCTTCAAAACATTGACATGTAATTTTGTAATTTGTAATTTAGTATTATTTTATTTTGCCTTGCCAATCAGTCAGGTAGTAATATAAATATTTGGTAAAAAAAATTGTTTAAAAACATCTCCACAAATAAACACTATGAAAACAAAGAGGTTTGTATTAACATTTTCATAATTATAAATTAAACATATGCTAATTTTACAGATCTGCCGCTCAATAACTTATCTATGTTACCAGGAAGTCGCTAAAATCTTACCTTTTAGGATATAAATTATAGCATTGAGCATTTTTACACAATATATTTAAAACAAATTATATTTTATTGCAAAAATGTATTTAATTTGTGACCATCAACAGTAGTATAACTGTACGTGAAAATAGTAGTTTCACAATGATATAGATGAGACTGATAATATAATATGGTTGTCTTGATAATACTATCAAAGCTTTTACCAAGTATATGGTTACATATACATCATGGTTCTTATTTTATCAGAGAACAGTTCAGACTGAAACCATTTTATACGGTTGTCTTCAATTATATAATTCAATAATATGTTGCCCTTAGAATATTGTCAACTCAACCATATAATTTTTTCTACGTCCATGTACAAAAGCATATACGTATAAACAAAAAGTAATTTTCTGCCTTATCTAAAAATATTTAATGTCTTGTTTCCATTTCATATGAACATGTACAAGTATTTGAAGCTTCTTTAGCTTGAAATAGTTTACAAATTTATATTCCATTTTAATTAAATGAGCCAAAGCCATTACTTTCACTTTTTTACGTTTCCATTTTGATTTTTCTTTTATAGATGCCATATCAAAAACATTTCAAACATAGTTTTTCAATTCATATCCAAAGTTGACAATAAAATAAAAGAAACAAGATATTATCGTTATATCAAATGATCTTTGAATCTTTTTGCTGTATTTACAGGCTTTAAACAAATCAAAAAACCATAATCAAACAATAAAGGCTTTACACTACGTTAAGTACTTAATTTCTGGTAAATTAAACTGATGGTTATAAAAATATGACATATGGTATATGTTGCAATAGTGTGTATCATATGCATTTATGTTCACGTATACATATGTGCATAATACGCTATGGCAATTAGCACATGTAATATGTACGATTAGGCTTATGTGCTGATTTAAGTGTGCTTGTTTAGTTGAAATGAAAATTAGGCTGGCTTACCTCGTCGTTAACTTTATATATACATACATACATATATGGTTACATGTAATACATATACAAATTGTCTATAAACACATACATACATATGCACATGGAAATAAAAATGTGTTTGAAAACTAGTTTATTTTGTTTCTAAAGCTTAAATTTAAATTCAGCAAATAACTAAACGGCTCATATAAATTCACAATAAAAGTTGTTTCGTAAATGTTAAAAAGCACAAACGTAAATATAATTAACCTGCAAATACATTCATATGTAAGTACACTTGGCTAAAGGTGTGATTTAACAAGTCTTAAAATTGTGCTTAAAATATAAATTATGTGCTCATGTACATGTTGTGAAAAGTTTAAATTCGTTAAGAACCGGTTAACCTGTACCCGTTAAAAAAAAACAAAATTTTCAACAATTTTTTCAGTTGTTTAAGTTTTCAATTGGCAATGTTAGCACGATAACCCAAAATATTAAACCTACAAAATATGCTCGCAAACACATAAACCTTCATACATGCATATATTCATATACCAACAAACACACGATTCGCCAAGAACTCGGCCAATTTTAACATAGAAAACAACAACAAACAAGTAAGAGTGTAGTATATTCGGCTGGGCCGAATCTAAAATACCCTTCACGATAGTCACGAATATGTATAGTATATTAAAAATGTGGCCTGAATAAGCTCGGTTATATATGAACCGATATCGGAATTTTCTATTTTCTGTATTTTAGTAACCTTCTTTTATAACAAGAATTGCTTTTCAGCAAAAAAAAAAACAATTTTAATGAATAAATCGGTTCAGGCTATATCTCGGGTATATATGGACCGATATCGAAAATGTTAATTTTCCATATTTATATAACCTTATTTCATTACCAGAACTGCTTTTGAGCACAACAAATTGTTTAAGTTCGCTTACGCGACATTTTCATGAAAAACCCGATTTGGGCTATATCTCGGGTACATATGGACCGATATCGGAAATTTTCATTTTCCATATTTAGGTAACCTAATTTCATTACCAGAACTGCTTTTGAGCACAAAAAAGCTGTTTAAGTTCGCTTACGCGGCATTTTCATGAAAACCCTGGTCTAGGCTACTTCTCAGGTATATATGGACCGATATCGGAAATTTTTATCTTCCACATTTATATAACCTCATCTTATTACCAGAACTGTTTTTAAGCAAAAAAAATTTTTGTTTAAGTTCGCTTACGCGACATTTTCATGACAAACCCGGTTTGGGCTATATCTCGGGTATAAATGGACCGATATCGGAAATTTTCATTTTCCATACCTATATAACCTTATTTTGCTATTAGAACTGCTTTTAAGCAAAAAAAGTTGTTTTAGTTCGCTTACGCCGCGTATTCATGAAAAACCCGGTTTAGGCTATATCTCGGGTATATATGGACCGACATCGAAAATTTTCATTTTTCATATTTATGTAACCTAATTTCATTACCAAAACTGCTTTTGAGCACAAAAACGTTGTTTAAGTTCGCTTACGCAACATTTTCATGAAAAACCCGATTTGGGCTATATCTCGGGTATATATGGACCGACAACGAAAATTTTCATTTTTCATATTTATGTAACCTAATTTCATTACCAGAACTGCTTTTGAGCACAAAAAAGTTGTTTAAGTTCGCTTACGCGACATTTTCATGAAAAACCCGGTTTGGGCTATATCTCGGGTATATATGGACCGATATCGGAAATTCTCATTTTCCATATTTATGTAACCTAATTTTATTACCAGAACTGCTTTTGAGCAAAAAAAGTTCTTTAGCTTCGCCTATGCGACATTTTCATTAAAATCCGATTTGGGCTATATCTCGGGTATATATGGACCGATATCTGAAAAAAAAATTTTTTGTCTTTTAGTCACCATCCTTAATAAGTGTGTGAAGTTTGAAGCAAAACGAACAACTTTTGTTTTCAAAAATTTTCATACAAAACTGCAAAAAAAAAATGGCTTTTTTCGGAATTTTGAATATATCTCAGCTATACGTGGACCGATATTACTGAATTTCAATAGCAAACCCATGAATCGATGGGGTAAAAGAATGGTGAAAGAAAAAAGTTTCTAAGTCTAATGGTTTTCTCAGAAACGGTATTTCAACAGCGGACAGACGGACAGACGGACAGACGGACAGACGGACATCGCTTAATCGACTTTTCCATTAATTCTGATTCAGAATATATATACTTTATAGGGTCGCAAAAAAAAACTGTAGAAATTACAAACGGAATCACAAACTTATATATACCCTTTACATTTTTGTGAAGGGTATAAAAAAGTACTCATTTTGTGCGTTCTTTAGAGCATAAAATGTTGAAGCAAATTTTATAGGAATCTAACGGAGTTTTAAAGGCACGTAATAGTGTTCATCATGACTTAGCATACTTTTAGGCTGTCGCATACAGTATTTTATTTGCTATTGAAATTGCTTTGTGAGTTTTATTTTGAAAAGCCTTGTTTTTGATTTTATAAATTCTTTTGTATTTCTAAGAAGTACACTTACAGAAATAAAATAGTTGTGTGTTTCTTAATATTTGTAATTGTTCGAGCTTAAGGTCTTTTTTGGAATTTTTAGTTTTTTTTTGGTTTTTAATTATCTGGCAATATTTCGCTTTGCTTTGGATAAAAACGATCGAAATAATAAGCATAGTTGTGTATTTGTATTAGAAAAAAACTTATTTTTTCATCCAGCTACGTTATTATTTATTGGACGATTGTACTCAATACACAATCCCCAAAAGAATCTTTTGACGATTATCTGACGAGCAACAATAACAAAAACATATACTTTTTTCAATTTTTTTACAAATTTTCTCATATGCTTGTCATACATTGCGGAGATTTCAAGACACTGTAGCGGAATATGAACGTCATCTATACAGCAAGATTTTAAGATCAGCAATTAAGGAGAAACATGAATTACTGAAATATTTTCAAAGAGAGAGGGTAATGTGTATAAGAAGTTTAGAGAGAATTTAAAGTTTAGAAGAAATAACTGAATTCTTATATTTTGAGGAACGCTTATCAGTAATACACAATGAGAAGATAAAGCTAAAACATAGGAATACATTGGAAAAACTAAAAAAGCAGCAGGTAAAAGATCTAGGTAATAGGTTTCATGATAAATTGTTTGTTTATAAAACAAATCTAGATTTCCCTAGGGATATAAAATGGATTCTATCGCTAGGACAAAAATATGCTTTACCCGTTAGAAGAGAGAATTTTCCGGTTATGAAAATTATTTCTGAGGGTGAAGATTTTGTACAGACAATTGATAATAAAGAGGAACAGGAAATAGCAAGAAATAGTTTTACAATTATTATTGACAACCCTTTGAACAAAATGGCATTAACTAGTAGGGATAGATTCATGTTGGATAGAGTTAAGGAGGCAGAAAGTTGTTTAAGAAGAAATAAGAATATTCTTATTTTAAACGCAGATAAAGGTAACACTTCGGTAGCCATATATAAGCAGGACTATGATATGAGGATAAATAATATTGTTGGGGATATATCGAAATATGAGTTAATGAATAAGGATCCTACAGGCAAGCTGCAGAAGATAAATAATAGTTTAGTAGATGTAAATAAGATTTTAACTAATAATGAGAAAAATAGAATTAAGACTAATATTGCTGTTGCACCTAGGTTATATGGATTGCCGAAGATTCATAAAGCAGATTTTCCATTAAGACCTATCTGTTCTTTTATTAATTCACTATCTTACGAACTTTGTAAGTATGTGGTAAATATTCTTAAGAAGATGACTGATAATTCAAAACACAATATTAAAAATTCTTTGCAGTTTAAGGAAAGGATACAGGGCCAAATTATAGATAATAATGAAAGATTGATTTCTTTTGATATAGTTTCACTATTTCCAAGTGTACCGGTTGACTTAGCAATGAGCACGATAGAAGATAAGTGGGGATTAATAACCCAACATACAAGAATTGAAAAGAGTTTATTTTTGCGTGTTTTAAAATTTTGTATAGAAGATAACAGGTATTTTCAGCATAACGGAAAGATATATACACAGTTAAATGGACTCCTTATGGGATCTCCAGCTTCCCCAATTATTGCAGACATTATAATGGAAAAGTTACTGGATAGCTCTATAGATAAGTTAAATATAAAACCGAGATTAATGACTAAGTATGTAGATGATTTGTTTTATATTATTCCTGACTTAGCCATTGAGAATATGTTTTCAACTTTAAATGATTTTAATAATAATATTAAATTTACTATGCAAAAGGAGGATAATTCAAGGCTTCCATATTTGGAAACAACGGTAATAAGGAAGAATAATAAGCTAATTGTAGATTGGTATCAGAAGCCAACAGCATCAGGTAGAATAATTAATTATTTTTCAAACCATAGTAGAAGTATAGCCATTAACACAGCTAGAAATTTTGTTGAAAGGATACTTACAATAAGTGATGAAGAGTTCCATGGAAGGAATATTAATAAAATCAGGAACTTACTGGAATATAACGATTTTCCCGATGAATTAATTAGAAAATTTGTGAGTCAATTTAAAAATAGAGGTATGCATAATGTAGTTAGGTCAACAGAACCAAAAATTTATAAGTCTTTGACGTATATACCAGGCTTAACAGAAAGGTAAGTAAAATCTAATATATTTAATAGGGAAAAATATGGAATGGCTCATAGCAGTTATAATACGCTAGATACATTATTTAGTAAGACTAGGGATAGGCTTAGTAAATTAGACATTGCGAATATAGTTTATAAAATTCCATGTAAGGGAAACGATCAGGATAATTGTAATAAAGTATACATAGGAACACCAAAAAACAAATTAAGGACAAGGATTGCAGGACAAAAATATAGGCAAATTAATTCACAAAAATTTAAATCACTATCCTCACTTTGAAAATGTTTGAATAATAAAAACAGAAACAAGTTATAAGAAACGTTGTATACCAATAAAAAATTATAAATAGCATGTTTTCTATGTTTCCCAGCTAAATAAATGTCGACATTTCATAGGAACGACCCTAATCATCAGTAGACTTTGGAAATTTTTGAAAGATATTCTCAAACATTCAACTTTACACCTTTCCGTTGTAGGTTGAGAAGAAGGGATACCATTAGAACGTTCAGCTTTTACCGCATAATACAACTTTTTGTCGAGATTTGCCCGGACTCAAGTAAAATGCATATTTTTATTATTTTTTTTTTTATATACAAAAGCTATAACCATAGTTGGCCTGGCTATAACTAAATATCATTGCCAGATTCAATGGTAAAAACAGCAGTTCATCATCCATATCGATAACAGCAAAAGTTTTGTGTACAAAAAAAAATCGAACAGCTGTAACTACAGCAACAAAATATTAAAACAACACGCTACCGGCGCAACTAGAGTATATTTTAACAAAATTAAGAAAAATATCAGTTAATTATGTTAAAAATATTAAAGAAAACATTGTATTCACCGAGTTTTAAGCGTTATGCAACTACCAAAGCTGCAATTAAAACGAACCGCTCTGCACCAAAAACTGAAGATGGTCCTTTCCTTGTGCAATGCAAACGAAGTAACTTTAATCTATCGAAGCCCTTGGAGGCACATTGTAAATTTGGCTCAATACCCTTGGCCTCTTCGGGTTGGTTACATAACAAATCTAAAGGGGATTGGTTTCATATCAATGCCACTGTCAGTGAGCAAGACAAATGTGAGGAAATGGTCGATGTGCAAGAGTTTTTGCAAAAATCAGATCAAAAATTTGATGCTAGATTAATGGAAAATCTCAGCACGGAATTTGAAATAAAAGCCTTAACAGATATACAATGCCAAGGATGGCCGAAACTTAATGAAAATCATCACGTATTAATAGCAGCAGAAACGGGATGTGGAAAAACTTTATGTTATTTAATGCCCATGATACAAAAGATAATTGAACGCAAGCCGCATGCATCGGACAAACGTAAACTTAATTCTCCTTTGGCTGTTATACTGACGCCAGGACGGGAACTGGCTTCGCAAATAGGTGAAGTAATAAAGAAATTAAGTTGTGGTTTAGATGTGAATGTGAAGACTATTTTGGGTGGAAACACAAAACGATTAATGCTAAATCCTGATTTTGAGGAAGTTGACGTTATAGTGGCTTCTGTCGGAGCTCTGAGTAAACTTGTTACAACTGGTATATACAGAATGGAATTCGTTAGACATGTTGTTTTGGATGAGGCTGACACGCTTCTAGATGACAGTTTTTCTGATAAATTGGTGCATTTTTTAAAAAGATTTCCGGTAAGCTTTGTAGAATGAAAATTATCATTTGAATTTTACAAAACTTTTTAATTCTTAACCCTTTAAAAGACGTTTTTTAAATAATCTGTTTTTTTTTTTTTTTTGTAAAAACTCATCGACCTTTTTTTTAATAATTCTAGTTCCATAAAAATCAAACACAAAGTGATGATAGGCTTGGCACACAACTAATTTTGGCTTCTGCAACAATGCCTACTAATATTAGTGAACAACTTCACAGGGTTATTGATGTAGAGACAATCCAAGAAATAGTTAGTCCCTATTTACACAAAATAATGCCTCATGTTGATCAGCGTTTTATGCGGGTTAACAAATCGGATCGACCAGCCCATCTATTGACTATAGTGAAAAAAGAATTGGCACTTAGGCGGCCAGTGATAATATTTTCCAACAAAACTCCCACCTGCGATTATGTTGCCATATTTTTGAACAATAGCGGAATAAACTGCCTAAATTTAAATGGTGATATGCTTATGAAAATCCGAATAGGACGGTTCGAACAATTCCAAAATGGTGAATGTGATGTTTTATCTACTACAGATGTTGGAAGTCGCGGCTTAGACACTACTCGTGCTAGGCATGTTATAAATTATGATTTTCCCTTGCACATATCTGATTATATACATCGCAGTGGTCGCATTGGGCGAGTGGGTAGCATGCAAAAATGTTTAGTTACAAATCTTATTTCGTCGCGTAGAGAAATTGATGTTGTACAACGTATTGAACATGCTGCTAGATGTGGAGGCCTACTGCCTGATGTAAATGCAAATATTAAAAATATTATTAATAAGAAAATTTTGAAAGAGGCTGGAGTAGATTTGGCTAAGCAGGGTCAAGAAGAAATATTTTAATAAAGTATTTGAAGAAATAATGTACAATAAAAGAAATGTTAAATCTGTTGATACCTATTTATTTACACATTTTTCAAGTTATTAAATAAGAATTGTAGTAAAAAATAAAACATAGGTATTTAATGTTTTAAACAAATTTTAACAAAACCTTAACCAAACATATGTACCTACGTAACTTACACCATTTTTGCTTTCGGAAATAATCAAGAATCGTATATTCGTATTAAATCTTCTATAGTTATGGAGTAGCCAGTTACTGGACAGGTAGAGGAATGCAGCTTTAGATGTGTTGCGATACATTTCCAACAGTAAACATAGCCAGATACAGCGCAGGCAGTTGGATTTTCAATTTTCATATAACAAATTGGGCACTCCCCAGGAGGTGTTTTACACTTTTTTAATATATTCTCAGAATCAAGCAGTGGTTCAGGATTTTCCAACGTTCCGCCTATTTTCCGTCTGTGATCTTTGGAGTACCACCACTGTATAAACTGTAAGAAAAAAGCTAATACTTCTAAAAGTTTTAAGACAAAATACGTTGTTTTATCATCTTTTGGTGGCTCTGTTGGGTAACGCAACGTTAATTTTAAAGCTTTAAAAATAAGCGAATGGCTAGTCGCATACTTCGTTAAATACAAAAATGTGTGAATAGCTTTTGATACTTTATAGGCATGGAAGAATTTCAATAGATATACTTCCCACTTGGAAACATCTTCGTTTTGCGCTCTTGTCCTTAACTTCCTTTCTAGGTATGGCATTAATGTTAATACAGTAGCTGACACAAACACCTTTTGTCTACTCAGTAATTTCCCCGTCAACGTATCTGTCCGATGCAATCCATAGAAGCTCTCACCAAATGAGGAGCCTCGTTTGTGCAAATATAAATATTGTAAGAACCATGTTATTAAAGGTGATAATTCTTCCTTTATATGCCGTGTATGCCAAAGCTTAAAGTCCAAACGCAGTCCAAAGTATTCGAAAATTTTGCTTAAAGCTGGATAGATAAGATTATCCAAAGTTTCAGCCGCAGATATTTCAAATATTGATGGAACACTTTGTAAATTTTGACGTACATTCGCTCCTTCAGACATTTTATTTTTTTGTTTATTAATTTTAAATACTTTTATGTTCGCTTCTGCTTTGACACCATAAATAGTTGTCAGCTGTTTATTAACTCAAAGAATTGAGATGAGAGAAAATTATCAATATTGGAGCGCAGTTATCGACTGTACAGTATTTCCTTAGGTTGGACCGTTATTTTTTGTAGGTTAAATAAAAAGTGTAGTTCAATTTATCGTAAATGGTGGTTTTTATCTTTATTTTAATTGAAAAAAGTACTTTAAATGGGAAATAAGTTTCGCGAGGAATAATTCTGTGGCTAATAAATTCCATGAAAATATTCCTAATTGATCTAAATTTGTTTACCCAATTTCTTTGTTTTCAGCTTATTAAATATACAACAAAGCAGTCCTGGGCTGAAGAACAAGCAACTCTTGCATTAACGTAATTTAATTTACCTCAACCAACTCTACAAATTTACTTTTGTGAGGTATTTCATTATTATTTACGCTGGAACGTTCCATGGAAGGCAAAGGTTGTTATAGTTAAAAGATGAATTGCTAATACCATCTTGGGAATATGGTACCCGTTACTCCATACTGAGCATCCTATACTTTGACAAATTATTTTGCATTTGGATAGTTAAATAAAATTTGACATCATTATTTTCTATATTTGAAAGAGCGAGTATATGTAAACAAGCCCGAGGCAATCCCACATTGTTGCAAAAATTGTTACGGAAAATGCTCTAAGACTTGTCAATCATTACGAAGCTGAAAACGAGATTTAAAGTGAGTTGACGTAATTGGAAGCTATATCAGCCCAATTATATTCTCACAGAAATTATTTCTCATGGAATTTATTCCACGGAATTTCCATTGATAATAGGGCTGTATACAAGTGGAACAGAGTTGTCTTTGTTTCAAGAAGCCCTAGGAGTTATTAAAGTTTGCAGAAGACTGCCCTTGAAACATCTGAAATGCCATTCTGCAGGAAAAAATTATTAAGGACAAAGAAGTAAAATTAAAACAAAATAATACTTTATATTTTTTCAACTTTCTATTTTTTCTCTTTTTTTAATACAAATAATTTGAACTTTTGTAAGCAAACTAAATTCTAAAAATTGTATTTTTATACCATTTCAAAATACAGACATGTCCACTTCACGGATGAAATGTTCGCCGACGGAAAGTGTCCGCTTGGAAATTTTCACTGCACGTTTTTTTTATTTCTAGTTGAAAATTAGTTCCTTAACCAAATTAATTTTTAATTTATTTAAATGAAATATATAAATAACTTAAATGTAAAAGCAATAAATAATATCCTTCTTGTATTCTTCCATTCTGACTTTATTTAAGGACTTACAATTTTTTTCTGCATTTTACGCTTTACGGGTATAAGCATTATTAGAAATAAAAAGAAAATAAGATAAAGTGGAATTAAACAGTATTTAACTTATAATTGCGCTAAATAAAATATTTATGAATATCATTCCGACTCTTTATGTTAAAATATATGTTAAATAACAGTATTTAGGCCGAGTTTGAAGACGATGCAGAGGGTGAATGCCAAACTTTACCGACCTCTAAGGCCTGCAATTTTAGCAGATCTTTTTGTCCGCCATTTGCTTGCAATAAAAAGACACTTTGCTGTAAAGAAAATAGTATCAATTTGTTAAATTTTTTTGATTTTATATAAAATACCTTGATTTCCTTAGAGGTTAAAACATCCATTTTGTCGTAGATAATGGCATGAAGACCCAAATCTTTCAACATTTTTATGGTGTCTTTACAATTATTGTCATCACCCCAACAAAAAACAACTAAACCGCGATTTTTGGCCAAATTGATCTAAAAAAAAATCAGTTAATACTTAACTCTTCATATTGAAAATAAATTAAAAATTGGCATACTTGTGATGGATCTCTTAGTAAATCCTCTGTATGAGCTACTATGCCTAGCAGCTCCATAGCTAAAGAATTAAATACCGCTGTTTCTATACGATTTCCTCTGGGATCCATGTACCTTTTATATTTTTCCGTTTGACCCAGTGTTAGAAACATTACAGGGTAACGATTTTGTTTAAATCGTAACATTGTACAAATGTCTGGATCAAAACAGCTGAAAACAATACGTCTCTTGCCTGCCTTGCGGAATACAACGTCTAAAATACAATCCACATATAAATTACGATCAACAACGTGTTCAAATTCCTCCTCCATGGTGCCATCATGCAAACGTTGAGACCATTTCACTTCAATATTAAAGCCCACATGGGGATCGATAGCCTCAAGTACATCCGTCAACTGGGGAAACGGTTGATGTTCTTGCAAATCGTCATTACGGAATGAACGTTGCGCCCGCGATTGGCCCTCTGCTGTATGATAGACTTTAAGATTTTTTAATTGTTCCAGTGTCAATTCACGCATGGGCAAAGCTAAGAAATCGTGCTCTTGCGTTGTACTTTTAGATTTTAAAGAAACATAAATCATAAAATCGTGGTAAACTACCGGTACCAAATCCTTGCTCAGTTGTACATCAAATTCAACCATATCAGCACCATGCTCGGCTGCATTTTTCAGTGAAGTTATTGTGTTTTCTCTTATTAAACTGTCGTTGGCCTTAAAAGATGTACCAGAACCGCGATGCCCAACATCTAAACCTTTCCACTTGTGATTCCAATAACGTGAATATGTAACAGACATATCCATGTTTAGAGATGGTACTGGTTTAATAATTAAATATCCCATTTTCATCATGCCTAGAGGGCGGTGTCGCGAAGCACATGTTATAGGCACTTCTAAGCGACCCTCGGACAATTTAAATAAATTTGGCAAAACATAGTGATAACCCAAATGGTGTGGAACATCATCCGGATCAGCTCTGGATGAGTATGTGTAGAGGTCAATTAAATAAGCTGTATTCTCAAAGTCACTTATGGACATGTGAAAAATAACTAGATCGTCTGAACCACATGCTGTACCAAATTGAGGTTGAGGCATGATTACACTATCGTCAGCTTTTAAAGTTGTTACCTCCGAAAAAGCAAAAGCTATTCCACCGTCACCACCATTTTCCCTGGTGTCATGAGTATCTCCTGACAAAGAGTCATCTAATGTGGAAGCGGTGCAATTAGTACCTGCCAGCAGGTTATCACAGCCACTAGGTATACGCAAATTCATTGGTGTCACTTTCACATACATTAGACGGCGTTTCATGCGTTGTTTCCAAGAAAATGGGGCATTAAAAAATTTTAATTGAACTACAGTCTCAAATGTTAACCAACCACGATCCACCCTCATACAGCCATTGATGTCACCAAACACATCCGCATTAACTGAAACAGTTTCATCCACCAATAATTCTCTTGGATTGAGATGGGTTTCCCAGCGTCTTACCAAGGGCTTTTCAGTGGTTGGTTCAATTGCACAGACCAAATACCGATAAGTAATTGTGCGATCTTTCGGTATTGTCACTTGTACATTCCATTCATTTGTATCTGGAGAAGAGGTTACGGAAAAATTGTGTGGTTGTGGTTTGCAATACAAACCTTTCGGTTTGTCTTTGTATTTTTCAAACCGTGGTAATAGCGTACATACCCTCGTCCTTGGTCATGAGAACACAGTTGCATAATTGCCAGTTGCCCAAGGATTCACAGTTGCCCACCAAGGCCAATTTTTCATTTGTCATCAGTTGATCGTGCATAAGAACTCTGAAGTTCCACACGCGCTCTGGATGCGAAAAAGATGTGCCTGTGGAACAAGAATTTGGTGGCGGAGCCAG
This sequence comes from Thecocarcelia acutangulata, assembly GCA_914767995.1. Taxonomy (NCBI): domain Eukaryota; kingdom Metazoa; phylum Arthropoda; class Insecta; order Diptera; family Tachinidae; genus Thecocarcelia; species Thecocarcelia acutangulata. The sequence continues at coordinate 94,642,967 of OU612097.1, read as the reverse complement.
CATCATATCACACGCTTCTGCTGATTCATCATCAGGATATGTCCAACGCTGCATGTTGAACTTTAGTTATCGCTATAAGTACAGTTATAAAATAAAACAAAAGCAAAAATTTTCAACCTAAAGATATGAAAAACCTCATACGACGAACTGCCACAGCTGGTAGAACGTCATACTTGCTATTTACTATATAAAATGGATGAAATAACTCGCACATTTAACAATGGCTACCATCTTACCTTTGAAGTATGGGAATGTTTTGAAAATTAATTAATTTGTTTTAAGTTGTTTTGTGTATGGTTTCTCTGGAGCAGATTTTCAAACACAAAGAACTTGAAAATAGTATTTTTTTAATTTGTCTTTCGAACCAATAATATATTGTAGTATTTGTAACGATTACTATATTATCACAGATTACTATTCTATGAAATTATTTTGCTCGCTCCTTGGGGCCTTGGATACAGCTGACCAATGCAAAAGCGTACTAATTTTTTTTGATTTTGCTCATCGTTGTAGTGTTTGGAGGTTATTTGCACTATTTTAAATGTGTTTGCGTTTAATTTTGAAAAAATTTTCTTTGAAATGCGTTTACTTAAACACTGAAAACGACACGTTTTCTTGTAATTTTGTTCAAATGACTTTTCAATAAAGAATTTGATTTATCAATAATAAAAGAAACAAAAAATACACACAACTACAAGAGACCAGCCACCACAGCAGACAACAATTACGCTCACAAAAAGCGAAAGCTAATTTTTATCAATTCAATGAGAGCGGCGTTGCCACTTGTGAAGCTTTAAGTTGCGATTTTAATACAATACTACCGTTAATAAACTTTAAAAAAAAGTTTATTTATATATAGAAAACAATATATTAAAACTATTTTATTTTTGATATAAGTATTAAAAAAAATTTGTTTTATTAGCTTCTAACATATACCAATCAAAATATATCTACAGTTTATTTTAGTGTTTCATAGCTATCAAGGCAGCTTTACCAAGTGGTGAAAATTACTATAAATGCAACACCAAAAAGCATCACATTTGTTTTCTTAGTAAAAATTACGAAATGTTATGCTAGGCGAATTCATGTTCACACAAAGGCTTATTTTCGAGGTTCGCACTCTCATTCGTGGTTCGCGGCCCAATCTTGATTGAACCAACATGATTCGCCATACAAAATTTTATGAGCGAACCAACTTGGTTCATTTTGAATCTTGTTGCGAACCAAGCAACAAAACCTACTGTCATCTCCAAATTTGATAATAAATTATCGCTAGTTTATCTGAATTAGCTGTGATAAAAAAATTCAAACAAAGTAAAAACAGATTATTAATGCGTGTAAAATCAAAATAAACACATTGAAAATGTAAAAATTTTATACTTACACAAAGATTTAAATAAAAATTGAAAAAAGAATTAGTGAAACGTTTGCACAAAATATGTAAACATCAGTGTGAAGCAAAAATCAACCGTCTGAACACCTAGTTTCGCAATAGTGGTTCAGAGAGCGAACCAAGTGTTTCATATTACCGTCTGAACATGGTATTAACAGCACAGGTGATTATTTTTTGCTTACAAACTTTTTCACACCACTTTAATCTGAAGATTTTTTTGTATGATTTAGTACAATTTCAAGAAATTTGTATGAATTTAAAATTGAAAAACTAAATTAATCTGTGATTTTAATTGCAAACAATTATAAAAGTTTATATTTAACGTTTATATAAAATTTTTTTCCAGCTAAATAATCTCAGGCGAATTTAGGTTTTGACGTTCACGATATGTTTTACAATAACAAAATACATACTACTGAATTCGCCTTTCCGCTTGCATTCACCTGTATAAAGTCGCCTTGATGTTACAATAAAGTTATTGTGTTTTTTCAGAACTTTGTAGCTTCCCAGCAGTCCACAAGTTATTACAATTTGCAAAGCATCCGATTGTATAATATAGTTTTGAACTTATCCAATCTTCGCTTATAATGTATACAGTGTTGGATGCATCTTACGGCCTAGGCCAGTAAAGGGCGTTTCAGACTATCATACAAGTCTTAAGATTTTGATTGGATTTTGTGGGACAAAAATCTAAAGATATTTGTTGCGGCTGTCAAAAAATCTAACGTACCATTACATTTTGTTTTCACACTATCACACCTAAAGTAAAAGAAGGAATATGACTTGAAAATAAACAGCCAATTTACTTAACGTCTGGTTTTAATATTTTTATTATTTGCTTTTGCATAAAATGCAACCCTGATCCAATGAAAAATCTTATTGTTTAAACAAATTTCTAAAAATGGTGAATTGTTATGGGATGTCAAATCTTTTACCGTATTATTTCTCATTTTCATAACGCTTTACATTCACACTATCACACTTGCACGTATTATTTGATTTTTTGACAAGTCTTATTACAAAGTGTGATAGTCTGAAGTGCCCTTAAGTAGGTATTGTATACAGACTTCGGATGGGTTACGCTTACATTATAGGACGAAAACAAAAGGCAGCTGTGCTATAATCTTTGTTTTTTTTTTAGTTACGACAAATAAGGTAAACTTTTATAATATTCTAAGCACTCTAACAAGAAAACTTTTTTTCTTGATTCACTTTGTTTACTTGGTCTACCATCTCACACTGCAAGATTTTCATTGATGTGAAAAAGTTTAGCACTAGACAACACAGACATGCAAGATATTTGCACGAAAGCCAACCATTTTTATTTTCGTGCAAACATTCCATAAACAAACAAAAATGTATGTACAAACTTATAAGTTTTACATGTTTGGCAAACAGTTTGTATAGTTTACCTAGCGTCTCCACATAGCAATATTTAATGCCGCAATTGTCAAATTTGATTGCGCAAAGGTATGATCGTTCCATTTTTAATTTTACAAACCTATATTTGTATTTACTCAGTATTTACCTTTAACGCTTGCGGCAACTCTGCTTCAACAGAAGTTCGTTATTAAAATCAAGAAGTGTGGCAGCACATTTTTGCGAATCCATATTTATGTATGTACATAAATAAATGAGTATGTTTTGTTTACCTTTTTGTTGCCTCCAAAACTCGTAATTGTATAAAGAATGTTTTCAAATAGCAAAAAGAAAATAAAAACTGAGTCGAAAAAAAACTATAAAAGATCAGAAATCAAATTGGTGTTATTGAATGAGGAAAAATTGATTCAACAAGTTTGTATGCGTCCCGCCATCTATGACCGATCTCTGAAAGGCTATCGGAAGTCGTCCATCCGTAGACAATGTTGGCTCGATATAAGCCAGGCATTGAACTCTACTGAAGAAGAATGCCGCAAAAGATGGCGGTCTTTACGTGATTCTTTTGCAAAGCACTATAAGGTTGCACAAAGAGCTAGCGAAATCGGTGAAAATAAGCAATGTAAGTGGGTATTTTATGACCAGATGTCATTTCTAATACCACATCTTGTTGGAGTCAGGTATTTTAATTTCACTTCTCGCAAAACCGTTTATAGGTATACTGCATTTTTGTTTCAGCTATGATTTTGATAAAATATTGGACGAGTTTGGTGATATTTCTGAAGATGCAGGTAGCTTAAACAGCGAACCCATCGTTTTAAATACAGCAACGGAAAATCCGGAAGACCTTGAATTAAATGACCATTCTATAGAAAACATCAAAGAAATAAAAGAGCACACAGATGAACACAACGACAATTTACGACGTTCTTCAACGGCTTCAGTGCAAGCTACAGACTTTGTTTCAATACCAAATAATCATTCGCCGAACCAGATTAATGATAACATTAATAGTACAGCTAATAGCACTTTTTCCAGGCATCGCCATAGTTGCTGTAATCATAATGCCTCTACAAGCAACATGGTTTGCGGAGAGTTTAATGGAGACAGCTATCTTCTATGGGATTCTGATGAAAAATTTCTTCTGAGCTGTGCTCCGACTTTAAAACGTCTTGCACATAAACAAAATGCTTTAGCCCGATTAAAAATACAACAAATTCTATACGAAATTGAATTTGAACAAAAAACTCATTAGAGTTTGTTAACATGTTCACGTAACAAAATATATGCTGAGTTTATGTAGAAATAAAATACGTGTATATATGGATATTATTCTTTATAGATATGCAACTCTGAATAATATGTTTGGAAAAGAATATTTGTATGACCCCTCACGAAAAATGGATATAAGAGAACAAAACCAACTATTTACCTCGGATGGAATGGTGCTATTACAATTGTGAATGTGTTTCCAATTTAGCGAAGGTAGTTATTTGTAGAAATGGAATGTAACATTAATGTTCTTTGTGGAATATTTGAAATAAGCCCGTTCTTATTAATGAATAAACCTAAGTATGAACAGTATTGAGAATAAACTAAATTTGCAACCTTTGAAAATTTTTTATCATAAGGAAAAAGGAACGTAAATAAAAATCCTAGAAATACAGGCAGGCTTAATTCGACAAGCTAATTTTATTATTAAAAATGAAAATGCCAGGAATTATTTCGAGCTTCCCTGCAGAAATTATTGGAGTACATGATCCGTTTTAAATAAAAAGGAGTAGTCACAACATAGTCCGATGTAATGCAAACATGGACCATGATAACTAAAAAATATATATTTTACAATACTCGCAACACATTATTAAAAAAATACAACTATAGTAATACTGTTACGCCATGTTTTCTTTAGTGTGTTTTCTGGCAAGCCGAATGATTTTTTTTATTATTATTAATAAATAAATATCTATCACAGGATTTGTTAATTTTGACTGGATTCTTGAAAGAATTTCAAGGTTTGAGTTACTAGTAGGTCCCCAAATTTGAACTTCGTAAGTCCAGGTATATTCTATTAATACAATTGTTATGTTTGCAACTATTTATTTATATCTTTATGTTATGTTTTTGTTTATAATAGTCTTTTAGCAAATGAAGAAAAAAGAGTATACAAAAAATGTTGTGATTATATTTCAGTTGATCTTGTTTTTTTTGCAAAAACACCCCAAAATTGCTCTAAAATTTTTTACCAAATTGTAGTTTTCAAAGTAGTCTCTTGTGGTATTGCATGGAGTATTCACATCAGGGTAATTTAAAAATAGTTTCCAAACTAGTTTTCTGTGGTAATCTATGGAGTAGTTGCATGAAGTAATTTCAAGACTAACCCTGTGTTAATAATTTGTGGAATAGTTACTTGCACTAGTTTTTGGATTAGCTTGATGTAATGTTTTTTTGGGTTACATGGTCCTCTCCTAGGACATTGTAATGTAAAATGAAGTATGTTTTTCGCATATATTTGGATTACTTTTGGACTAGTCCTGGTCTCTTGTAGAGTACTTTTTACACGCATGTAAGGAGTAGTCTCGATTTCTGCAGGGTTAGTATCCAATTTTTATTTTAAAATTTCCAATATTTTGCTACACCACTGGGTAGCATCATCAGGGCTAATATCAAATAAAAAACAGTAAATAAGTTTAAGTTATAAGTTTTTTTTTAATCGTGATGAAGCAAACAATATAGCTGAACGTACAAACATCATCAAAGATTTATTTTTAATAATTTTAAAGTTTTGCATTAGGGACAATAGAGTGCTTCCTTCCTATGGGCTCCCCAGCACCAATAATAGCTGATATTGTTATCGAACAATTACTTGATACCTGTATGGAGAAATTTATTACCAAGCCCAAATTTTTTACGAAATTTGTTGATGACCTGTTTTGTATTATTACGGAGAGTGGGATAAATAATACATTGACAACACTAAATGGCTTTCACTCTAGTATTAAGTTCACAGTTGAAAAGTAGAAGAATTCGAGATTTCCATAAAATAAAAAGGAACAATAATTTAAAACTGGGTTGGTACCAAAAGAATACGTCCTCTGGGAGGATAATAAATTTCTTGTTTATTTTATTACACTAATGGTCCTTCGGCTCTGATAAAACAAAACATTTCTTTTAGATTTATGTAATTACTCTCAATGTCAAACTGTTGTTACTAGAATGATGCATCTAAACAGATTTTCGCTGTTGCAGTGCAAAAGTTAAAAAAAACCCAAAAGTGTAAAATATCACAGTATTTTTTCGTAAAACTGAATGCCAATTTTTGTTGCCACATCATTGTGCCATCGTTTCTTTTTGGACTAGAAATTTGGCTTTTTGTGTTTCCGCACTTTAGGTAAATTTTATCTGTATTTGAGAGAAACTTATGCATGCTCTCGTTTGCAGCGTTGTCAACTTTGAAATTTCAAAATGCACCAAAATGGAGAAAAAAGCGCGTTATTTCAACAAAAACGCACCGAATTCTGAATTTTTCATTTCATTTCATTTTTTTACCCCCAGTTTACCAATTTCGAAAGAAACTGAATTCGAAAGGGATCTAGTTACTCACATTCGGGCCAAATAGGGTTTGTCTATCTCACTATTATTATTTCGCATATTCTTATGTATTTTGATTGAGTTTTGACACATCGTTCGCATAGAAAAAAGTTAGACTAACCCAAATCAATTTTCTTTCGCTTAGATTACGAACGCAAGTACGCTGTCGAGATTGGTAAACTGGTTGTAAGAACCCATTTTGTTTTATAATATTTTTATATTAAAAACACGATAACGAAACAATCATTTAAACTATTATTATACATTTAATTTGGGTGTGGTAGAACCGCCTAATGGCATGCCATCAAATTCGTTCCATAGCTAAAATTCGTGTTTGTCAAACTTGGCCTCTCGTACGATTCTGTGACTCTAATTAAGATAATGGTATCTTTACAATAATTACAACGATATTTTATCAAATATATTATTCAGCAATATTATTTAATTATATTCGCTATCGATTGAAATCAGCTGTTAGTTTTACTACCTATTATCGGGTATACAAAACTACAGTTGCTTACCGTCCTTAAAATTATAATGCAGCAGCATACAATTGTTACTACAAGGGATGAAATGTGTGGAAGAAATTTACGGTTATCTGATCACTAAAATTTACAGAATCGCACTACAAGTCAACAAACTCTATTAAGAGCAATTCTATCAAAAACGGTGTAAATTTCATTTGTGTTCTCGTAAGCGAACAGTGAAAATCAGTTGCAAAGAAAACAATTTATTGAAATATACGAAAATTTGCCAGAGTTATAACATGTAAAAGGTGAAGTTTACCATAATCAATATTTACAGGGCTGTTCTGCAAATCACTTTTTGTCAAAGTGATTTCAAATCACGCAAAAGGTGTTCTGCACACAGAAAATATTCAAATCACGTGATTGTAAACCGGTTAGCCAAATGGTTGGCTTTTTGATATCACTTGGTTATTTTCTCTGTGTTTTTCAATACAAATTTAATAAAACTACTTTTATGTATTTAAAATGATGTGTTGTTTGTTGATTTTTGTAATAAAATTAAGTTTTATTCACACAGAAACATAAATATTACTAAAATTATTGACACTGCTTGTTTTTTGAGAAACTGTTTTGCTGTGTTTACCAATAGTAGTGATTTACATTTTTTCTTTAACGGTCAGCTGGTTTATTTTTTTACTTAATATTCACTTTTTATTGTGGTTAAGAATATAAAACTATAAATAAACAAAACAAAAATGTAACAATAGCTGTTTTTTTTCGTGCTTTCGACAAATTAAAAGCACGTCGAAAACCGTAAAATCACGTGATGTGCAGAACAGCTTCAAATTGTCTGCGTGCTTTCAAAACGGTTCGTGATTTAAAAACACGCCGTTTTCAGAACAGGCCTGTTAATGCAAACATTTTTGAAAATTTAATCATTTAATTAATAATTCAGTAATTTGTCAACGAATTCACACGCCATCAAAAATACGAACTTCACTATCTGTGTTTTCATTTATTGTAATATATGAAAAACTTATCAAGATGGATTAATAACAAAACACGCCCTAATGGCAGCAAATGCTATAAATCAAAAGTTTAATTTTTGTCTATGTGCATAATATGGTGCGTTTTGCACATTATAACCCCGTGTTCTGATTGTACTCTGCAAAACGAAAAGTAAACATTTTGCACACTTTAATACTTGTTTTTCACATTAAAACAAAAATTTGAGAGGACTTTGATTTGGTCCCACCGAAATTTAAAAAGCGCACCGAAAATTAAAGAAAAGCGCACAATGCAACGAATGAACAATTTTTCGCACAAATAATTTTAAAAAGCACCAAAAACGGTGCCAAACACACAGAGTTGACAACGCTGTAAATTTTATCTGTAATTGAGAGAAACTTATGCATGCTCTCTTTTGCAGGAAACTTACCCGGAAAGTAAAGAAACACACCTAATTTAACTATCACACAAACCGATAACAATACCATTTATGTTGTTTAATATATTTATTGTCCTTAGGAATTTTCATATATAATACAAATTTTGTAAAAATGGGTTTTACTGCGCTATTAAGAACTTTGCAAATTCTTTGGTTTTTTTTATATTTTTTTGTTCATCGTAGTGCAAAAGTTAAGATATAAAGTGTACATAGAAATAAATCGCGCCATCTAACTGTCAGAGTTTCTTAGTAAAGTTTCTTAGTAAAGCATTTTCTTTCTGGCAGTACTGTTGCCAGCTACCCTAGCACAGACACAATCAAAATACTGTGGCGCGGCACCACTGAAGTCACAAAATTGTTGATGAATATTTTTGGTGCGAAACATTGAACTTAGCAATAATCTAGCTGTAGTTTATGAATACTTTACACACAAAAATATATATGTAAATACAGGGTACCTTAAAATGAATGGGAGTGTTTTGTCTCAATTATAACCTTTTGATTTAACCAAGAACAAAATCTTGGTTTAATCAGACGTGCAAAACAGTAGTCAGATCCAGAGAGGAAGTATTCAGCAATAGGCGTTTAAACAAAACGCCAGATACTGATCTGCTACACAAAAAGTGTGAAAAGTTACTACACGAATAGCGTCTTCGTGCCAAAGTTCTTACTGTTCCTCGGTGTTTCCCCCCGGGGAACAGGTTTTGCCTTGGCGTATTCCTAACTAAGGCACTCTGTTTTTCGGGTATAGAGGGGAAGGAGTCCCTCGTTTGTTGTAGCAAATAAAACTCTAGGAAACCGCATGACTTATGTTGTGCTGGCTTCCGCAACCCTTACCAAGAGTTTAAATTGGCAGAACGGGGATCAGCATGACCCCTGGGTGGTTCTGCTTGCAGTTCAACCCGGGCTGATCATGGTTGACGTGCCTACCTTGGCTGAAAAGTTCTGGCTGTGGTTGAAACCTAAAATGCAGGAAGGAGGTGTTAATATCCATGATAATTGCTTGGCGTGGCTGTTTTCGGGACTAACAAACTCCTGAGGATCTGTTGCCTATACAACAGATACCTGTACTGTAAGGAACCAGTGGTGATGGTTGAGGGGTGAGTTGGTTTAAGGGCTGATGCTCTTAGTGGGCTTCGGCCTACCAACTCATTAAGCCTTGTCCTTCATTGATTGCTGGGAAATTGCATACATGTGGGATTAGAAAGCCCGACCTCCTCAACAGGAAGTTGTTCATATGAGAAGAATTGCTACCTGTGTGAGCCTAGCAAGCCACACGGGGGCGGTGGTGAATCGTGAAAAATTCACGCCGTGGAATTAGTTCACCATCAGGTTAGGCCGTCAAGGTAGGTACTGATGTAAATCATTTTCACAGTTGTTCCTCGGTGTTAAGGGTATAAATTGACAGAACGGGGATCAGCATGGCCCCCGGGTGGTTCTGCTTGCAGTTTAACCGAGGCTGATCATGGTTGAGGTGACTACCTTGGCCGAAACGTTCTGGCTATGGCTGAAACCTAAAACGCAGGAAGAGGGTGCTTGGCGTGGCTTTTTTTTGGGGACTAACAAACTCCCGAGGATCTGTTGCCTATACAACAGATACCTGTACTGTAAGGAACCAGTGGTGATGGTTAACGGGTGAGTTGGTTTAAGGGCTGATGCTGCTAGTGGGCTACGACCTATCAACTCATTAAGCCTCGTCTTCCAATGATTGCTGGAAAATTGCATACAGAAGGAACTAGAAGGCCCGAACTCCTCAACAGGAAGTTGCTCATATGGCTACAAACATATGTCATAAACTGCTACCTGTGTGAGCCTGGTAAGCCACACGGGGGCGTTGGTGAATAGTGAATAATTCACTCGTGAAACTGGTCCAACATCAGATAAGGCCGTAAAGGCAAGTGCTGATGTAAATCTTTTTCACAACTGTTCTCCAGGCTGATCATGGTTGAGGTGCTTGGCTGGAACGTTCTAGCTGTGGTTTAAACTTAAAACGCAGGAAGCGGGAGTTAGCTGTTAATTGTTTGGTGCGTGGCTTTTTTCGGGAACTAACAATCTCTTGAGGGTCTGCTGCCTTTACAACAGATTCCTGTGCTGTAAAGAACTAGTGATGATGGTTAGACGGGTGCGTTGAGTAAGGGCTAATGCTCTTAATAGACTTTGGCTTACCAGCTCATTAAGGCTTGTCTTCCATTGACTGGGAAGTTTCATATAGGAGAGTTTAGAAGGTCTAAGCTCTTCAGCCAGGGATTTGTCCATATGGTTACAAACTTATGATTAAAGTTGAAATCTGTGTGAGCACAAGGTTCACACGGCCACACGGAGGTCGCTAGTGAAACGTGAATAATTCACCCTGTGGAGTTGGTCCATCATCAGTAAACACAGTTAAGGCAGACACTAATGTACAAGTAAATTAATGACAAATTGTGTCAAAAAACCGCATGCACATACAAAATGTATGAGACCAATCCAATTAGCGCTGCGGTAAGGTTTTGCAATTGAAGACAGCGCTTTCAACTATTTATAGCTAAGAGGAACCGTGAACTTACCCAAAAAATTATAAGAAGAGCTAAACTATCCATTAGGATTTCGAAGGACCATAATTTGTCGATAATAAGCCATCGGTTTTTTAATAGCTTTTGGAATGAGGGACATGTCAAAAAAATGATATCCGTGGTGCCCAAAGAGTTATTTTGCTGTGCCTTATATAGTAGTCTCTTTCTAATATTGACTATTTCACTTTTTCAATCCATGATTAAGAAAGGTGGAAAAAGTGTAGAGCCGACTACAGCGTAAAATCTAAGCATAAAATTACGTTGGACTTTACGCGCTAATTTAAGTTGAGCTGTTAAGCACTTAAATTTAACGCCCCTTAATAAATTTCATACACATGAGTACATATGTGCGAGTCTATTTTTCATTTAACTTTTCATTTCTTATCACATTATTGTTTTCAAGCATTTTTTTTTTGTACTTCTTCAATTATCATGGGAATATTTTGAAAAATTAAAAAGGGCTTCTGTCATCTGCGTTTTCCACAACATGTCGTTAGAATTCAACAAGTGCAGCATTTTCTGAGATTTGTAACTCAATTTATGACACAAATCCACAAGCAATTTGAATCAACTACAAATGCACTAAGTAATGAGATAAGAAATTCATTAAAATTTTAATGATTTTATCAATTTGTTGTGTTAAAATTATAATGAATTTATTCTATTTAAAAACTCTCTATTCAATAGTCAATTTACAATTAAATTCTTCTTTTTTTTTTTGCTGATGGTAAATGCTGTTAATTTGTAGGAGCATTTGAAAATTTGTTCAAGTAGACAGACTTAAATATTATCTGCATCTGTTTTGTTTTATTTGGTTATTTAACTTTGTTTTGAGTCTGTGCATAATTGAACACTACACTACGAGTATACTCTCCATGAACGATTATCGTTTAGTAATATAATAAAGTGCTTGTTTATCTTTCTGTGATTCCTGCTGCAGCATAATAAAGTCACTCAACTGCTTAAGGCGGCCGGCATTATCTTGTTGATGTTTGCTTGAAGAGTCATGTGTTGCATGCAACATTTAGAAATCAATATTAATTTACACATCGCCTTATTTTGTATCGTAAACTTAATTAAATTTCATCTGTTTATCCAGCATTGTTTACATTGCTATTAAACGGGACAAAACAGAAAAATTGCTTCCATAAAAGAACAACATAAAACTAGTCAATTGCTGACCAATGAAAGAACGTGTCAATTTGATAAAATTGCAACATATGACGACAATCGTTTATTTCTTGTGTGGCAAATATTGATTAAAATTTCAGAATAAAAACGAAAACTACGTGACAAGACAAATACAACTTTTAGGTCCTTGATAGATTTATGTATGTACACACATGTGCATGTGATTATGTATTTTTGTTTAATTCAGAGTCAAGATTAACATATTTTACAGTGTGCCAGGGATGATAAATGTTATTATATAAAATGAGCCTAATAGGCTTTTGCCACTGAACAACATCTACCATCAGTTTTTGAAGATGATAACATCTTCCCTTAAGAAATACCAAGGTGCATTAACGTCTGCACGGTGACAGCACTAGAGCAAAATTACAACAATACAACAAAAACAGGGATGTGGTAAGCTACATTTGTCAAAAATATTTGTAACATTTTTCACAATTATTTGTGAAATATAATGAATAATCATAAATTATTTTTATTTGAATTATTCTTATGTTCACAAAATAATTTTTATATGTTTAATTCAGAATAAAACACTAAATTCACTTTCAAAATTGTAATAGGCTTTTTATACTGATCAACATCTTCATGGAACGCGTGGAAGATGTTGAAAATGTGAAACACTGTTTACATTTCTCATATCTAACATCTACTATCAATCAAAAATATTATTTTTTAAATTTTCAAACAATTTAACAAAAGCACGTCAAATTATTTGGAAAAAATTCATTTAAAAAACGAAAGAGGATTATAAAATTTATCATGCATGTTCTGAGAAACGCAAATCGCTTAAATTTAGCGTTTTCGATTTGAAAACGCCAAATAGGTGTTCGGAGAAACGTATAACGCAAGAAATATGGTTTTGCGATTTGAAATCACCAAATAGGTGTTCTGGAAAACGCAAATCGCTTAAAATTGGCGACTTCAACTCGCACGTGTATATTGAAGTGATCTGATTGAACTCGCTAAAACTGAACTTGCAAAAGGCAATAAAATTATTCATAATTAAAATTTAATACGTTTTCTTTTTATTTCAATAAAAAGTTTAAAGCATTTTACACATTTTCATTAAGAAAACTATATTGAAAAATTTTCTATTTGTTGCCAAATTTTTTTTCGTTTTATATTACTACCACATACATACATACATACGTATGTAAAACACATGGAAAAAACTCCTAAACGCCAGTAAAACGCGCGTTCCTCAGAACACCTAAAAATCAATTAAGCGTTTTACAAAACGCATTGCGGTTTCAGAACGCGCGTTCTCGGAACATGGCTATATGTACATACATATGTATGTCTATAAATAAAATGTAGGCCTTAAAAACAAAATTTTACAAAAATACAGAAAAAATTATTACAGAAAAAAAATTAAGCAAGAAAACACATGCAAACAATTGACATAATAAATAAATTATGATTTTTTTTTTAATTTTTTCAAAATAAATGACGTTTTTCAGTGATGCCACAACAATAATCGACATTATTGCCACTTCTTTAGTGATGACACTGAAATAATCGAAAGATGTTGAATGGAATAAAATGAGATAGGAACATTTTATATTCTGTGCCTCGTTTCTGTATTACTCGCATCGAGAAATTTCTCACAAGAAACAAAGGAATTGACAGAGAAACTATGCGAATTGAAACAAAAAGTGGAGTTTCTCACACAAATGTTTCTGTATCTTTGAGAAGCGAGAAATATCTGTCAAACTAGCATTTTTGACGTAATTCATTGGAAGCTTGTGAGTAAACCTGTTTCTGTATTAAAATTTTGTGAGAAGTTTCTTGCTAGAGCTGTCAAAACTTTTTACAAATAAAAGAGTTGCGGAAGTTATAAATTTAAAAAATATATAATTGACATGATGAATGCAAAAAGTGTAGAAAATGTAAAGTTTTTAAATATTTATACACATATTGTCGTATTCATAAAAGATAATTTGCAATTGGTAAAAGTTTACTTGATATACATATTTTTACACAAAATTTGTCAATTAAACCTTTGTTATGTGTAAATTATTTATTATGAATACGACAGACATTGAATGTAGTTCATTATTCATTTCTTCTTTTTATTTTAGAAAAATGAAAGAATTTCCACGGAGATATAATATAAGACATATATAAAAATTATGAATTAAATTTTTTTGGTTTTTTCTTTATTTCTTAATATTTATGTACATACATACAGTATGATAAATTAAAAATTTAATGGCAAAATCTTAATTTTAGCCTGTCTCGAATGCGAGAAGCTTCCCTCATCGGTTCAGGAATTAAAAAAGGGTCGGTTGCAGCCCTTAATCTGTGCCTGTAAATGTGCAAAATGTCTCGCCATCATAAAACTATACCTTATTAAAAGTTTTTATGAAATTTATTTATGATTTGAATGTGTTTTTATTTATGTACATCTGTTATTGATTGACACAATTTTATTTTATTTATAACACTTCTGAATTCAATTGTTTTATTCACTGCTGAACATTTGTTTCTTAAATTTTCTTTTCGTTTGATAAATTTTTCCTATATTATTTTCTTTTTATTTGTTTACTTTTTACATTTTGACAGCTGGAAATATTCCAATAAAGACGTAACTAGTATTGCCTCTTTTCGATTTAATATACAGAAACGCTGTTTTTCTCTATAGTCGAGAAACGGTGGAATTTTATGTTTCATACTTTTCGATGCGAGAAACTTCTCAATAATCTTACAGAAACGAAGCACTGATTGCACCCAATTTTAAGGTGATATATGTGTTGTTTAGTTATTGTTTATTTATATGTTGCGAAAATTTTTATTGCATCTTTATCAGAAATCCCATGATATTGATAACAATAGATGTGTGTTTTTAATAGAAAAAATTACCCAAGCTTTGAATAGCTGGCAACAGAAAACTTTCAGGGAAAGAAGTAATCTATTTTATTCTGTATTCCAGATAAGCAATTACCCTTTACATTTTTTCCAGTCTTCTTATTTTAGTTATTACTAACATTTTATTTATTTAAAATAATATACGTTAATAAAATGATATGTAAAAAAACGAAATAATAAAAAAAGCTCGTTATTCATATTTTTTCCTACGCGTAAGCAAAAGGAATCAAAGTAAAACTTTTCTGACTCATTATTTCTTGCCATTTAATTGAAAGACAAAATGGAGTTAACATTTATTTATTTGTTTTAAAGTCGATTTTCATAAAAAAAAAACAATACAAGACTATGTCGCAGCACTATGATTCAGATGAGAATTGCATATGATGGCGTTGCCAGTCACAAATAGAAAATTTCAATAAAATGATTTTTAGCTAAAATGCTAAAAATCGTTTTTATAAAATGTGTTTTTTTGCTGAAAATTCTGTTTTAACTAAAAAGTTGTTGAAATGCTGATTAGTGGTTTTTTATGAATACGGCTGTTGGTGTTTAGTTAACGCTAATAAGTCAGGCTATAAAAACAGCTGATTTAAAACGAAGACAAATAGTGTTAAAAACTGTTATAAAGGGTGGTTAAATTTCAAGGGCCGATGTTGATTTTGAATAAAACACAAACTATTTAGGAAATTATTGTAATTTTATTTTATTATGATATATTGGTATTACTCAATTATGTATGGAACAAAATATCGGCCAAATGGGCGCCGCGACCACGGCGGCACACCTCCATCCGATGGTCCAAATTTTCGATGACCCTGAGGCATCATGGAGGTTCTATGCCGTTAATGTGCTGAATTATCTCATTCTTTAGCTGTTGAATTGTTGCTGGCTTATCGACGTATACCTTTTCTTTCAAATAACCCCAAAGAAAAAAGTCCAACGGTGTCAAATCACATGATCTTGGCGGCCAATTGACATCGCCATTACGTGAGATAACACGGCCATTGAATTTGTTGCGCAAAAGAGCAATTGTTTCGTTAGCTGTGTGGCAAGTGGCACCGTCCTGCTGAAACCACATGTCGTCTACATCCATATCTTCCAATTCGGGCCATAAAAAGTTCGTTATCATCTCACGATAGCGAACACCATTCACAGTAACTGCCTGACCGGTCTCATTTTGGAAAAAATACGGCCCGATGATGCCGCCAGCACATAAACCGCACCAAACAGTCACTCTTTGTGGGTGCATTGGTTTTTCGACAGTCACTCTTGGATTCTCATTCGCCCAAATGCGGCAATTCTGTTTATTGACGAATCCACTGAGGTGAAAATGTGCCTCATCACTGAAGATGATTTTCTTCGAAAATTGATCATCATTTTCATAATAAGTCTGGATAACTTTAACACATTGTTGGATTGTGTATCTCTCCATGGTTCAAATTGAATAAGTCTGAAATAGAGAAATGTCAAATAAAATTCGGAAAAGAACTTAGCGTTTAGGTGTGGTTCACATTCAACATCGGCCCTAGAAATTTAACCACCCGATAGAATCGCAAAAACACCAACGCTAGTGTTATTATTGCGTTAAAACAGATTAGTGAATTGCACTAAAGGTGTTTGTAGCTCATTAAAACTACCGTTAACTTAGTTTTTTTTAAAGTGGACTTATACCATTTTCAAAAAAAAAGAAACAGTTCATATATCCTCCCATAAAATTAATATGTAAAAATTTCAATTTAATTTACATCTTGTTAGTGCTGTAGCAATTTTCTATCGCTTGAAGTAATTTAAGAACTTGCTGTATTAAAATCATTTCACCTGTCTGTTTTCATTCTTGCTGATTGCAATTGTGCCAAATACTTGAAATTCTTTTTATCTAAATACTGGTTACCTGCTGAAATGCACCAGTCTAAAGTGCTGATTGAATGCTTTATATTTTTTAGTTTATTTTTTATATTTTTTTCTAATCACACTTAATAACTGCTGCTGTTTAAACTGTGGACACATGCTACTTAAATAAAAAGAAATTGCTAAAAAAAAAAGTATTTCAAGCAAATAAATACTTTGTCATGCAACTGGCGTTTCGTTCTACTCGCATGTATGCAATTATTGACGTTGTTGTTAATATACGAGTATTTCCTTATCCACAACAATTTTGATTTCAAGTGCAAAAAAGAGCACAAAAACAAAACAGGGGGAAAACGGCTCATTTCAATCATGAGTAGTAGTCACTGTTGACTATGTTGTTCATGTTTGGTTTGATAGTTATCTAAGATTGTAGTGCTACCACTTGGTTCTCAAATGGTTTGATTTTTTACTAGGCATTCATTATTCCGTTGATAAACCTACACTTGTTGAATTGTAAGTTGAAGTAGCAGGTACTTGTAGCGAAGCGTAACGAAAATATTGTACAAACAAGTAAAGAACTTTCATTAACGAAAAGTAATCCCTTTTATCTTTTCCATGACTAAGTTGTAAATGATTTGCTTAGAATTTTGCTCAAGTTGACTTTTATCGGTTATCAGTATTTTTTGTAAATAATTTGCTTAAAATATTTGTTTGCTAAATTGTTCAAAAAGGCGTCAAATATTCAATTTGGGTTCTGCTATTATCGTTGTATTTGAAATGATAAAATAAAACAGAATCAAAAAATCTGTCTAGTAATTGTTGTTTATTTGATATCGGAATGATTTTGAAAAAAAATTTTGGAATTGGCTACTTTTCCCGATTATTATATCGCACCATATCGCGCCATAACTCAAAATTTTTCAAAACTAATTTTTTTCGATAAAAGTTAGTTTTTAATGTTTTCGCAAACATAATATAAAATTGAAGAGAAGTATAGCAGAATTTTTTTCATAATTCAATAATGTTTTCCTTATATATTACAATCATTTTTACACGCAGAAGAACAAATGTGGTTGATATGACAATATTCTAAGAGCAAAATACTATTGTTAAATTATATGGTTGAGCACAAACATATAATATGGTTTCAATCTGAAATTTATTTACAAAACTAAGTACAGCCAGCAACTAAAACTATACTCTGTAAACATATATTTGATCAAAGTTATAGCAATTGTATCATGACTAACACTGTTATTGCAAAAATCAAAATTTTACTGTCATGTCAAACCATATACTCGTAGTATATTCACTCCCACCCATATTATTGAAAAATTGTAAATTCTTGTCGTGTAAACCTTTTTTTTATGTGGCAGTGCCGCTTTTTTCTGGTTGGGCTGACACAGCAGTGGAAAAAATAAATAAGGTAGGTAGGCAACACTGGCCATAAGTTGTATGCCTAAAATAAACGAAGAGTTTTTGTTGGGGGTTTTTGGAGTTGAGAAAAAAGTCAAGATGGTGGAGGAGAGTATTTTTTGGTGCTGGAAGAAGGAATGATGATGAAGAGTGAATTTAGTGGCGGTTTTTGAAGGAAAACCTTTAAATTTTCGTGAAATAATATAATTTTAGTAAAATAAAATAGAAAGTATTTAAATACAAGAAGAAAGTGGAGACAACAGCAATAATTAAGTAAACAATAAAAAAAAAACACAGAAGATAAAACAAGTGATAAAAAGGAAAACTCCACCTATTAAATGAAAATTTTTTATATCAAACGCTGCATCTACTGAAGGAAGAAACCTTCTCCAGCGCCTATTGTATTTCTAAGAGAGTAAAGAAAACCCGCATTTCCCACATATTCAGAAGGGATTCCTACATATAGTGGCCGCAGCCAAGCGCCTGTTTTAAGAGTAAAGAAGGGAAAGCCGAAACTAGCTACACCACCGAAGGGAAGGCAGCCGCAACTGACTTGGACAGCCTACGGACTGACCGGACCGTCAAGATAAGTTTAATATAAATTTTCTTTATATTTAAATTTCTTTTATTATTATTTATTTCCTTTTTCTTTAATTCTAATATTTTTATTAAAAGTGAATTTGATTTTTTTTTTGTGGTACAATTTTAAATTTACAAACTTTGATTTAATTTATTTTTGTTATAAAAAAAGATTAAATTTCCGGTTTTTAGGGCAAACACCTAGCGTAGTATCGCGTAAGTGTCGCTTCAGCGATAAGGGAGGCTTTGACACTCCGAATAGGGTGAACTCACACTAAGCAGGGGAAGTAATAAGTTAGCCCACGCGTCTTAGTTCGCGACCTTGTTTTTTTGTAGTCCAGAGAGCAGGTGTAGGTCCTTAAATTTTGGCTAGAGGGCGTGACTGAACCACGTTAGGGATGGTTTCCGAAAATTTTAAAGCGCCAGGAAACCATAATGGTGAAATCCATCAGGATTTCAGAGGGAGGGCTGGCGTGGCCGACAACAACACCCGTCGGCCGAATGTTTGGTGACGAGGCGGCGAGTTGAGAGGGTGAGGTTAGTATTGTAGTTGTGTTTTTTTTTTTCTTTTTCAGCATTCACTTTCGGGCCTCACATATTGTTTTGATTTGGCTCTGATACAAAAAGGCTGGTATGTTTTTTTTTGTAGTAACGTTGAGTTGGATTGGCCGGCAAGAACCACCCCCGATCGGCGAGCCAAAGCCGGAGCATCCGCATTCATGCCAGCACAGCCGGTAATCCAACAACAGAATCGCTTTGTTTTTTTAAGTTTTGCACCAGGCACACTACATTCTACTGTCACGATCAATCGTAATAGTGTTGAACGTCACATTATTATATGATTACATACACATACAGATATATATAAATAACCTCTGTAATTAAAACCACATGATTTTGATTTATTCTATACAAATATATTTTTAACCAATATTTTAACAAAAAATATATCACAGTTATTAGAAATTTTTTGTAAAATCTTGAAACTGATTGAGCATTGATCTCGCCCACATCTGTAAAAAACATATATTTTTTTGGTTGGAGAGGGGAAATGCCTAACGCATCGTCAGATACTGTGACCACACAGTATGCGATATGTGGGGCTTGCACCCGGTAAAACTCCTCCCTTTTCTTTGAGCCTTGTCTCCACCCCGGTATCGCTTTCGCATTGCTTCAGGATGGGGCTCCTCCTTTGTTCCTACCGGATTGCACGTGACATGCCCACGTCTATATCTTGCTACTTGTCCCGTAGGATCTTCTCAATATAAGTCGCTACTTGACTAAGTTTCCTCTCACTTTCCATCATAACTTCTATAGTTTTGAACAAGATTTACATCAGCACCTGCCTTGCGGCCTTATCTGATGATGGACCAGTTCCACGGAGTGAATTATTCACGATTCACCAGTGCCCCCGCTCACACAGGTAGCAATTCTTACCACATGATTGCGGTCATATGAGGAACTTCTTGTGGAGGAGTTCGGGCCTTCTAATCCCTCCTGTATGCAATTTTGCAATCAATGGAAGACAAGGCTTAATGAGTTGGTAGGCCGAAGCCCACTAACACCATCAGCCCTTAAACCAACTCACCCGTCAATCATCACCACTGGTTCCTTACAGTACACGTATGTGTTGTATAGGCAACAGATCCTCGGGAGATTGTTAGCCCTCGAAAAAAGCCATCACCAAACAATTATCAAGGATACTAACACTCCCTTCCTGCGTTTTAGGTTTCAACCACAGGCAGAACGTTTCAGCCAAGGTAGGCACCTCAACCATGATCAGCCCGGGTCGAACCGCAAGCAGAACTTCCCGGGGGCCATGCTGATCCCCGTTCTGCCAATTTATACCCTTGGTAAGGGTTTCGGAAGCCAACACAACATAAGTCATGTGGCTTCCTAGAGTTTTGTTTGCCGCACCAAACGAGGGACCCCTTCCCCTCTTTTCCACGAAAAACAGAGCGCCCAAGTTAGAAATTCGCCAAAGCAAAACCTGTTTCCCGGGGGGATCATAACTTCTACAGTAAAAAACATATAGATTTAAATCAAATATATTAAAGTACATCATTTATGATTTTAAATGTCTATTTTTATGATGTTGCTATTTTCGCCAAATAGTAAATGCTTATATATTTTTAATATTACACAAAGAAATTAAAAGAAAACTATGTACTCGTACACAAACTATGTTTGCCATCGACTTGCTTAAAACGAACAATAGTAAGTTTATTCTGTAAACAAACATGTGTAGCAGATAAATGCATTAACCATATGTATGCTTTAAATTAATAGTCTATTATTGCACATTACAAAACGTTTTCTTCTATTCAATAATGTTTATTGTTGCCTTCTTTTTTAAATGATAGGAATGTAACGATAGAAATGCAAAGGTTACAATACTAATATTATTACAATAGATTAAACTATATTAAAAATGGTTGGTAAAGGGTTGGAAAAAACGCTGGCATAAGTGTATTATATATGAGGGCGACTACTATGAAGGGAACAAGATAATTATTGATTAATAAATTAAATGGCCCTCATCGGCCATTTTCATTGCGACCAATATTGATCTATTGTGCGTCCCCTTGCCCCATTATGGATTGAGTATGTCAAGAAAACGGACAAGCTCCTTCATAGGGAGTGATATTAAGTCACATTCACTTAACATATAAGCTTGTAGTAGCCTATATCTTCTGTGTCCCAGTGCTCCACAGTGGATGATTAAGTGCTCCATTGACTCCTCTTCCTCACCGCAGAATCTGCAAACGTCTCTGTAGGATATTCCCATCCTGTGCAGGTGCTTGTAGCAGTTATAATGACCTGTAAGTGCACCTGTCAATGTTCTGAGACTTTTTCTGTCCAGTTTTAGAGCACGTTCGGCCCTCTTTTTATCAAAGTTTAGAAATTTCTTGGAGTGTTCAAGACCAGTTGTCTTGTTCCACTGTTGTTCAACGATAGACACCGTCCATTTTTTTATCTCCTCATTCAGGAGACCCTAGTTGAAGCCAAAAGTTGGAGTGGGCCCAATAAAAGTACCCTCTGCTCCTTTCTTGGCATACATGTCAGCCATTTCATTGCCGTGATGCCCTTTGTGTCCTGGCACCCAGATCAGTGTGACCTGGCTCTGGCTTGCCAGTTCGTATAGCCTGTTGTGACATTCCAGTACTAACTTGGACGTGAAGACACAACTGCTCAGGGCCTTCAGTTGATTCATAAATACTTTTTGAAAAAATTTTAAATAGGGCTTATTTTTTATCAGGTCTATGGCTAGAAAACTATACATTTCTTCCACTTTTTCCATTTGATATTTTGTTATTATTTTTTATTTTTCTAGCATTCTATACACTTCCGGCCGTATGCAAAAAAAAACTTAACAAAGCTTGGTAAGCATTTGTTAAGAAAAT
The DNA here is from genome assembly GCA_914767995.1 of Thecocarcelia acutangulata. Classification (NCBI taxonomy): domain Eukaryota; kingdom Metazoa; phylum Arthropoda; class Insecta; order Diptera; family Tachinidae; genus Thecocarcelia; species Thecocarcelia acutangulata. The sequence goes on along the minus strand of OU612097.1, from coordinate 94,620,834 downwards.
TTACCTAATGTTCTATCCAAAAACAATTATTAGCTTACCATATGTTTAAAGTTGAAATAAGCCACTTTAACTGTACGTTAAAACGACATTTGATTGGTTGACTATGATTTTTCTTTAAATTCACAATTATAATGAAAATATTAACAAAATCAATGGATTATGCTTGGTAGATAAGTAAATTAGAACTTTACATTTTATATGAATTGAAAATAATAATTTTGAAAAGGAAATATAAATAAGAAATATGTTAGTGATGCACTTTCCATCAAACGAATACGACGAAAAACGGTATTCGAATAATACACATGTTTAAGGTATAAGTAATCCTGTTAATTTTTCTCAATTTTATTAATATACCAAATATTGTACATTCGTCATTTATTAAAAAGCTAAATTGATCAAACGTTTGTCAAAAATGTGTGATTTAAGGTAATAATAATAATTCTTTTTTTTTTAATTTATTTTAATCGATTTTCGAATATTAGTTTTCATGCATCACTATTCAAAAAATTACAACTGAACGTAACGGCATTACCAGAATAAAAAAATTTAATTCCTTACTACAATTAACAGCCAGTTTACCAATTTCGAAAGAAAATTAATGCGAAAGAAGGCCAGTCACTCACATTCGAATCAATTTGGGTTTGTCTATCTCACTACTATTCGTTCGCATTTTCTTATGTATTTTGATTGATTTTTTACAGATCGTTCGCATAGAAAAAAGTTAGACGAACCCAAATCAATTTTCTTTCGCTTAGATTGCGAACGCAAGCATGCTGTCGCGATTGGTAAACTGGCCGTAATAGTTAACGCACTGTTTTTGCATAAACATTTTTAACAAATGTATGATAGTGTTAATGTGTTTGGTAACTAACGTATACGTTAAAACTCAAGTAAGACTTTTTTTGGGTATAAGTTAGATTTGTTCTCAAATTATTATTCGCTGGATGTGCAAATACATATTTTTACTGAAAATTATTGCAATTCAGTAAACAAAGAGCCTTCTCTGGAAGAAAATTTTATGATAATTATTTCTGTGTAATATTTTGTTAAATGGATTTATTGTACACATGCACTTTCAGCCATTCTTTTGTTTTGTGATAAGTTGCCTTTATGGACGGGCGTGTGCATCATTTTAAAAGTAAACATTTGTAGTCATAAAAAGGTATCGCGTTCCTGGGCCAGTTTTCGTGCCTACCGTTTTTATAAGGGTAATTGTAGTCCTGCTAATGGGTGTAATAAAATAACTAAAATATTTGTTGGAATTTATTTTGCTGGCCTTTCACGCGCATATTTATGCTGCATCAACAATTATGTGATTTGTTATTCAGAAGCAGCAACTTCTAGGTCGTTTTACTCGTACTTACATACACAATTGGGCGAGTAGAGTTCATGCCTGACAGAGACAATTTACAAAATAGAAAAAATTTTCGGGAATTTCTGTTTGTTTCAATAGATTTGAAAGAAAAATACCAGCAACTGACTTGCGAGCGAGAAAAATATTTTAGCAAATGATCGGCAATGGCTCATAAATGCAAGACAAAAGCTGATCATAAAACTTAAGCGTGATGACTGAAGTATTTTTTTTTTACATTTCATGTGAGAGCGTTTGTAAAGGGTGTTTTTTTTTTTATAGGAGTATAGAATATCGCAAGGCAGCTTTAATACGGTAGTGGTATAAGCACAGCTGTTTTTCATTTCCTTAGCGTAAATTTGTCAAAAACACATAGATGTCCTTGCTTTTTCAAAGAAAATTTTGACAACTGTTCGTAAATTCTACCAACAAAATACATGTTGATATTTTATGGTGCTGTATTTGTTGTAACTCTGCCACTACCTATTAAAACTGCCTTGGAACTTTGTATGTAAAATGTAATAGAACAAAGATGATTTTTTTTTAAATTGCCATGAAATTTACTTAATTTGAAAGCTCATCTTCTGGCATTATAATTTATTTATTTATTTATTTCGGCATTACAATACAACAAGAATAATTCTTATATTATAGTTTGTATTGTTGAGAAATTTGGCAAAAAAAAGAAATTTATATGAGTATTATATATATGAGTATTAAGGCAGACTTAGTTTATACGTTCCTTTCCGTTCTGAATCAGCTGTTTTTTTTTTCTGTTCAATATAAACTATATGTACATGGTTTGTTTTCACTTTTTTTTTTTTTTTAACTTAATTATTTTATTTATTGAATCTACATAAAAAAATGTAATGACAATAAGTATTCAAATCTTAATACTAAAAAAAAAAAAAATTATGATTAAAGTCCTGCCAGTGCTGGACGAAAATTTATTTTTATGCGAATATTATTTCAGAATTCAGTCATCTGTTTAGAGCTCTAATGGTAGCCAAAGTATCCCTCCTTCTCAGACGGGTATGACCACCAAAATTAAGAATATTAGCTGCAAGAGGATTTGGATGGAATTCAAGTTTGTTAATATACCTTGTCGCGTACTTCACAAATTCAGATTTCACAAAAGGTACGTTTTCACTTTTACGTTCTGTTCTGTTACGGACTAATCTATTGAAAATACAATTCAACGTTAAGTGACGGCCAGATTTGTGTATGTGTTACTTTTTTCAGGTATGGAAACATTAATTTTTTATTCAAATGTATATAATTTTTTTTGTCGAAAGCTAAAAAAATTTGTTTCAACTAAAGATTTTTAAAAGTTAATACATTTTTAATAATCAAGCAACTATGGATCGTCAAAAGAATATTATTTTAGCGAGGAGAAAAATTATGTTTTGTATAATACCATGTTTCTACTATGAAGGAAAACACTTGTTTTGAGGAAAACATTTCGAAGTGTTTCCATTAAAATATGAAGTGTTTTTAATTTCGAATTTTCAAAGTTAGCTTGACATCAGATTATTTTCAATTTATTTATGGTTTTTGTAATTTTGCAAAATTATTATATATCTATGTACGTATTATTTAAAACAAAATAAAAAAGCATAAAAAGTAAAACAATGATTCAAGAAATCATAAGAAAAAAATGTATGATGCTATTTGTCAGAGAATTATTTAATCTCCCTTATTCCAAGAGTCGTCATCGTACTCTCTTTTCACTCCACAGAAAAGACGGTTTCAATCATTGCAGTCATTGCCCCCAACAATAAAGTGCTATTATAGCTCTCTACATACTGTTTTAGGTATAGAAAAAGTCAAGTGTCTATTTAGATCAGATAACTGTTAGTAACGGCGAGTGTACTGACGCTAATTTTTACATGTCGACTTGAAGAGGAAATATATTCTATGGTTTTTGATTTTTAATAGCCTTTAACAACCAGCAAGGAGTTTGTGCAGGTGGCTCTATCAAATGAAGACAGTTTTATATAAGGATTTGGTAATATCGGATAAGGATTTAGTAATAATATTGGGTTTATGCATTAAGAGGGTTTGGTTTAAGGAAAATTGAAATTTTTCTTTGAGTAAATTATCTGGACATTGAAAGAATTTATCAATGAAACCTGATTTTCCTTGATTGGAGTACATATTTTTAAGTTACGAATAATAACGATTATGGAATAACTATTTTATGAAACATGGTGAACTAACATAGGAAAGGTCATGTTATTCTTGGGTTGTAAAGAAACATCATTGCAACATGAATGAAAGGTTTTTTTAAAAATGGTATAAATGGGAAATAGGAAGTCGTTTAAAACACTTTCTCTTGTTCTGCTGAATTTATTGGTTGTGTATTGCGCTGGAAAGCGCTTATGCGTTTAACCGAAGATCGCAATATTCTTGTATTAGACCGTTTTTATATATAATGTAGAAAAATATAGTAATTATTTTTTGCCCCAACTGCCATGGTTTCATTCCATAAAAGCCTTTAGCTAGTTATATGATTGGTTTTCTGCAAATAATTATTTTTATTATATACTTGTGTATAGAAAACAAATATTCTAATTGTTTTATTTATTTATTTAATGACAAATGAAAAAATATTTTTTTCGAGTTTTTCAATCACCTTGGATGGATAGAAAAATTTTAAATTTTTTATTATTCAGTACAAGCAGTATTGTATGGAACATTTTCGAAGTGTTTTGCTCTAACACACGTAGATTAAGGTGTTTTGATTGTTTCAAAAATGTATGGGAAAACTTGTTTATTACTACATGTTTTGCGCAAAACACGTGTTTTCCAGCAAAACGCCTATATGGAAACGCACTATAAGAAGTGTCATAAACTCTGCAGATTGTGAGAAAGAAGTGGGCTGTTTGATCGCCATTTCTAAATTATTAATTTGTTTCTTTTTTCTGTTTTTTCATACAAGATAATATTTATGTACATATCTTATTCTTCATTCCAATGTTTTTCTTTTATTAATGCTCTACTGTAAAAAACAGCTGAATATTTTCACGGAAAAAGTAATTGTAAAATATTTCCTACAGAAATGAACGTCACGGAACGGCAACAGAAAGTAAAAACTAATGAGGCCTTTATACGTATGAAGAATTATACAATTAGTAATCTTCTAATTACGAAAAATGTTTAAATATGGCAGATTTGAAACGGCTTGCATTGCGCAATGTTTGTATATTAGGTGGTAATTGGCTCCACAGACGGATTGAATTGATAAAAAAATGCTGATCAGAAATCGATTTCTTGTACCTTATTCTATTTATATTATAGCCTCTATTGGATCTTGAGAATTGCAACTTTTGAAATAGATATGCAGGTTGACGTTCATATACAATTCGGTGTAAAAATTGCAACACACGACACTTTAATAAATTATCAAATTATGATTTCTGGCATATGACCAAAACAGCTGGCTCGGACGTAGTTTAATCTGGCGGTTCAATTTTCGACGACATTTTCCAACATTTGAATATTATACTACAAGTGGCCAATCTGAGTTTGATGGTGGCACGGGAAAATAAAGAGTATACGCGAGACACTCGTTTTTCTCTTGCCACCACCAAACTCGAGACTTTGCAAAAAGAACTTTCCGTTTGTGACAGCGGTGTAAGCGGTATACGACAGTGGTCGGCAACAATGTTAATCGTACCAGTTTGTCAAAAAAAAAAAATTAAAAAAACATAAAAAAATCATTTTTTTTTAAATTCTCAATAATTTATTTAGAATATTGGCATATAAAGTTATCTGTTTGAGAATACCTTTCAGATGAGTAAAGTAGCTCCTATGAAATGTCAACATATAAACAGCTAGGAAGCATAAAAAACAAGTTGTTTATAATTTTTTGATTAAATTCAATTGGTTAAATGTTTGTTCTCAACTTTTTGATACTTTCAAAAAAACAAATCGTAGCACCCAACTGGGTTGTATATTTGTTTGAAAGGTGCAAAGAAAAGCAAAGATGTGTGCAAAAGAAAGAGCTTGCTTTTGTTTTTTGACAAGTATTACTAAAATATTTTTCTTTTTAAATTCTCAACAATTTATTTAGAATAATGGTATATAAAGTTGAATGTTTGAGAATACTTTTCAAAGGTGTCCAAGTTTACTGACAATTGGGGTAAATCCTATGAAATGGTTACATATAGACAGTTAGGAAACGTTAAAAACAAGTTATATAAGGGGCAATCCAAGTCAAATCGGACAGTTCGGAGAAAATTTTTTTTGATTTGCTTTATTTTTTATTGTATTGATGTCCTTATTGAACAGCATATTTCTGCAAACTTTCAGATTTTTTTGGATTATGATTTCAGAGATATCGCGTTTTGAAAAAGTCGAATTATGAGAAAACCGTGCCCGAGTAAATACTCATAACTTTTTTAATATCAGTCTAAACAGAATAATTTTTTTGCATTGTTTTTCTTTTTCTGTCTACTATCCCAAAAAAAAGAAAAAAATTGCGCGCAGTGGGCTTGGATGCGATTTTCGGGATTTAATATTTTAAATCAATTCTTCCGGTGGTACAAACAGTGATTTGTACTCTTCGATTTTTTTAAATTTATTTTGTATTTATCTTTGATTTTTTCCACATCTTTTAAGGCCCATTTGGTAGTGGGATACGAATAACTACTATTTTTCTTGATTTTTGAAATTTTTTTACAAATAATTTTTTGCGTTAAGCCACTGTGCAAAAATTTTGTAGGCTTTGTAGGATATATTTTAAATACTAGTCCAGTTTTATTATTTGCAAGTTTAGTTAAAAAATTCCATTGACTGTGTCAAAAAAATCATAAGGCACGGTTTTCTCATAATTCGACTTTTTCAAAACACGATATCTCTGAAATCATAAGCCAAACAAATTTGAAAATTTCCTGAAATGTGCTGTTCAATAGGGACATCCTTTGTTGCCACATGCAGCTTACATAGGTGTATTCCAGGTGGACAACAAAACAGTCCGATCTACTCGTAGTCCAAAGGTGTCTAAAAGCGTTTCAAAGTTATTATTTATTTTATATAACTATACAGTTGCAAATAAATTTGGAAAGTATAGGATGCACAGCTTGGGCGGAGTAACGAAGACCTTATGCCTACAATGGTATTAACGCAATGTGCGGCACTGTGACTAAATATAACAACTTATGATTTCACATAAGAAGTTGTCAGGTGCAAAACTCTCAAACGCCAAACAACAACAACAAGCCTGACCGCACTTAAGAAAGAATTACGATGATGCGGGAGCTGTTCTCCAGCCCAGAGCTGCTTTACAACTGTACTGTACAAATGTTGTGAAGTTGTAAGGAGTACACGCAATGATGATTTGGCTTTCCATTTTGTAAATATATATTATAAATAAATAAATAATTATAAATAGCTTGTTTTCCATGTTTTCCAGCTATCTATATATCCGCATTTCATAGGAGCTACCCTAATTATCAGTAGACTTTGGAAATTTTTGAAAGATATTCTCAAACATTCAACTTTATATCCCAACAATCTAAATAAATTGTTGAGAATTTAAAACGAAAATTCTCTAATAATACCTGTCGGAACACAAAAAACAACCTTCTTTATTTATACCAATAAAAAATTATAAATAGCTTGCTTTCTACTGATGATTAGGGTAGCTCCTATGAAATGTCGACATATAAATAGCTGGGAAACATGGAAAACAAGCTATTTATAATTTTTCATTGGTATCAATGTTAGAAGCTGAAATAAAAACTCAATTGTTTATATTATAAATATCTAAAAAAAATTGTCTTTGCTTTTAATTTTACAGCTGTTGCCAATAATGCAAATATTTTGTTTTTATGATATGTATGATGAGTTTTAAGGCTCTTAAATCACTAATAATAACAACAACAACAATAATAATAATAACAATTAAAAAGCAACATTAGTATATCAAGATATACATTTGGGGTTTTTTGCGTTTCAGCAGTTTTCTGAAAAATTTAACAATTTTGAGAGTAATTTGGTGTTTTGTCTGCATTTGTCCGAGATCTTGTGGAACACACCTATTATCGGCATAGACCAGCGACTTCACATACCCCTACAGCAGTTCGGTTTGTCTGTGGAACCAGATGTCTGCAAATGTGTTTCCAGTCACATAAAGCCTTGGAAAGTTCAAGTCAAACGTCCACAAGCACTACTTCCTTTTTCCTCTTACACATAACCTATTTTACTAGTTCCTATTAGAGCTGTGTCGTTCATGAACGAACGGGTTACATTGAACGGATCATCTCATTGAACGTAGTGAGCCAGTCATTAAACTTATCACTTTTCGTTCAATAGTGAGCCGTTCAATTTGGGTAGCTTTCGTCCAAATACCTTTCGTTCTTTTTGTGTCATGCTCATGTTTGTTTTTGTTGTGTAGTTTAACTCAAGGAGGGGGGGGGGGGGGGGGGGGGTGGGGTAGATGTTTTTTCTTTGTACTATTTTAAATTATCTGAAATAAAACAAAAATCGATTATGAAACTAATTAAAATTTATCACACCAAAATGGTTTTTATTTAAAATAATTTCTTCTTTTAAAACAATAATTTTTTTATCACTTTATCATTTTTTATTTTGCTATCTTGTTTTAATCATTTTCCAGTGCTGTGTTGATAATTGACCGGAAAATTTTAATGTTGACAGCGTGTCATTGATACAAAGTGACCGATTGAACGAAATGAATGAACGGATCAGTCTTTTGTAACTGAACGAAAGTGACCGGTCACTAAACTGAGCGGCCCGGCACAGCTCTAGTTCCTATATAATGCATTGCATATATAGGGAGGGGTCATTCCCTGAGTACTGGTCCAGGGCAAAAACTAAAAAATAAATTTACACAAGTGTTGTAAAGGCGTCCGTTAAGTCATGTTGAAAACCAAACCAATCTAAACATAAAACACTAAACAGCTGATATAGTGGCCGCCAGTTAAAACAGTGCTGCCAACATAGAGTTTTAATCCTCGACAAAAACACCCTTTATATATACAAATGTGTGTGTGTGTGTTAAGTGTTATTTGCATTGAATTAGTAATGTGACCCTCAGTTTTATCGCTAACTATACAGTAATGCTGTGATGTCTAAATAATCGCCTGTGTAGGAAAGAGACAGAAACAGGGGTCGCGCAAGGAAGTGTGGCGAAATACAAACAATACATCAGATTTCTTTTTATTTGTGTACGCTAAAAGATATGAATCTTCGATACGAATAATAATGATCTTAGAAATGTGCCGCTGCGAACACATTTCGCGTACAATGATGCTGCAATTATTGAACCTTCTGTATTTTCAAATTTTCATCATTAATAACGCAGGCGGTGGTAAATGCTGCATTTTCAGGAATTCGATTTTATATTTCTTACACGTTTTCATTTTTTTTTGTTTATTAAAAAATCAAGTTAAGCAAAGAACAGGCTGTATGGAGATTTTGTGTAGTCAACCAAGGTGACGGATTCATCGTCACAATGATGACAACAACAACCACAACAAGAGCAACAACATCGGCAGCAGCAGCAGCAGCAACAGCAGTTAAAGAATGTAAAACGAAATAATACTAGCGTTACAGCTCGTTATTGCGGCTATTAGCGTGCTTCAATGGAATACGCGTGAATACGTTTGTCAAGCAATCAGCTTTAATGCGTTTTTATACGTTTAACATTTAGAGAATTTTCGGAATGCACTGCAGGTATTCCTGCTTGAACTGAACCAGCACACTGGCCTGCACAAAAACATATATTTTTTTTTTGTTTTTAGTGCCGAATGTTTAAAGGAATGTGCGGGCATTAACGATCCCAGTAGGATACTTGCGAGGATAAAGATCGTCCATAATTATTCATCTTGGGTGGGGAGAGAATGGTCAAACTTTCAATCTGAAAACATTTCTTTATCTTCACTGTCTTTAACACATGTGTATGTATGTATGTTTATTGTATATCAGTTTGTGTGTGCTTTGTAAAATCAAATAGAAGAAGTTGCTACGAACTAGAAATTAAATAATATTGGCATGCAAAAAGATATAAAAGAAGAAGAAGAAGATGAAGAAAACAACAAGCAAATTGTAGCACCCGCTGAGTTTGTCAACGCAGATGCTAATCACGACATTAGTCTGAGCACGATACATGCGGTGTTGCTTCGCCAACAAAGCTTGGCATTAGCACTACATGAATTCTCTCTCAAATCTGCCTCCTCAAAAACTACACCAATTTCCATATAGACCATCATCATCATTATCATCATCATCGTCATCACTAGCAACAGGACGGGCTTGTTGGCTTGTTGGCTGGTTGCTTGTTTGCTGTCCTCGCTTGACCCAAACTGTCATGAATTTGTTTAGTTTCGTTATCGCCAGCTTCACTTTGCTTTCCTGTCCTATAAATCTGTGTTAAAAACACACACACACACACACACGCACATTTTCTTCTTCTTTCTTTAAACCTTGTCAAATCAAGGCAATTTTTCGCACAATCTTTATTATTGTCATTATGGATTTTAAAACATACACACACATACACACACACATGCATACACGCACATCTTTTAAATTAAAAGTAGCCTGTGCTAAAAGCCTAGGAAATCTCAAAATAATATCTATTGGGCCTTTAACATGTCTGAGGTCGTTTCGCAATTATGATTGGCCCTGAAGTTTGTTTATTTCGGTCTCCAACAGTTTTTAGTAATTATGAGCATTTAGTTGAGCTATTTAAACAGTATTTATGTGAAAAATAATTAAATGCAACTTAATGAACAACTAAAGGGTGTCCAAAATTGAGGTAATATTTTAAATTGATTGTTATAAAAATAATGTAAAAAAACGTGACCAAAGTCATCTGACAAAATTTTAAATAGACCGTGATCTATTTTGTTCTGTTTAAACATCTGACATTAGAACCATATGCCTTAAGAACAATTCAGCGGCCGTTTTTGGAGGTATAAGTAGTCGACTTGAGGAAATTTTAATAAAATAATATTTTAATACGTTTTAAATAATAATTTTTTTATAATAATAAAAAGCATAGACAATGTCAGACGTAAATGTACATGTACGTTTGTGAAAACCGTCTGTAAAAATGAAAAATTTCGACAGACATGAAAAAATACATGAGGAATTAAGTATTAAACACATTGAAGCCAGCAGACAACTTACTTCAATATGTCAAATATAAAATACATGCATTTAAATGCGAATGTTTATTTAGACAACAGCAAGACGACACGACTGCAGGTTGTTGTCCAAGCTGATTTTTTTGCCGCACTCGAATTAAACTAATTTCCATTTTTGTTGACTACAAAATAAAAACAGTGTGACCAATGTATAAAAAAAAAAAATATGTAATAAAAAAATGTTGCTCTTGGAAATATTTTATTTTCTAATAAAGCATAATAAAAGAACAAAATTTATATGGACTTTTAAATAAATTAATAAATTTATTTGTACTACTGTTAAATATGTGCATACATATTTATCCTCAAAATAAGAATGCCTAATTTTATAAAAGAACTAGTTAAGCGCCAAACAAACTACACAAACAGCTTAACAAATATGCAACAACATTTATACAAACATTCAGCGTTGTTAAAGGGTGTGTTTACTTGTTTGTGCATATATTTGAAACATCTTTGCACGATTTTTGCGCAAACATCGTGAATGTTTGTGTTGTCTAACGCAAAATTTTGTCATTTCAAAGAAAATTTTGCACAATGAAGTGATGGAAGAAGAAGCACACAAAATTAATCATGAAAAAGTTTTCTTGTTAGAATTTTTAGTATTGTATTAAAGTTTACCTTCTTTGTAGAAATTGAAAAAACAAAGATTATAGAAACTGAATATCAAGAAATAGAGGCTAAAACAAATTATAAAATTATTTATGTGTTGTAAACTTCATATGGCAAGAAACTGCCGCAGTATAATCGTACTGTGTACTGTCATTGAAAAAAAATTGATTAATTTGTATTTGTATCGTTATGAGCAAACGGAAAGCGCGTGTTTGCCAAAAGGTTTGCATAGTTTATTTGTCTCTTTATATATATTCCAGTTTCTTCATTTATGAGTAGTTTTAATTACATATCTTCGACGAACAATTTTATAATATATATACATACATTTTTCTTTTTCGAGTCGAATTATCTTTGTGCGAATTTTGAAAAGTTCCATATAAATGTTCAATTATTTAATATTGTTCCCATTATAGATCAAAAGATTATATTTTCAACTTTTGAGACCCGCCTAACCTGAATTAAGCGTAGCAAACAAAAGCTTTTTTAATTAATTTAGATTTTAAGGCCATTTTTAAGAGAGAACTTTTTTCATGGAGGATTGATATAAACAGAAATCGTTCTGTAAAACAATGGAATTTTGTAAAGCTAAAAATTCTAGGGTGGCCACACTGAAGCATACTTTTATTCAAATGAATTTATGTTGCTGTCGTGTTCAAAATATTTCAGTAGTCACCTACACAACTACAATTGCCGGTTGCAGCATTTGCTGTCGTGAAGTCTGCTGTGGTCTATGTGTTTAAAGCTTTACATATTAAAAAACAGATGTAAAAACATATCGTCTGTGGGTGCCTTTATCATCAGGAAACCATGTTTGCCATATTTGACGATTTATCGTCATTTTGCCGATTTTGGGTGTTGAAAATAGCATGTTAAGGTATGGCGATTTAAGGTCTGTTTTTGACGATTTTTGTAGATCACAATTTTACTTTCATATCTCTCCTTTATTGCAACATAATCACATCTCAAAAAATTAGCTTTTCGAGTTAATAATGCAGAATTGTTAACAATACTACCTTTTATGTTGCGCATAAAATTTGTTCAAATTACTTTTAAACTGTTTCCTTTGGGAGATATTTTCTAAAATGTTTGTTTTAAAGGCAGAATTACTTTGTACATTCTTTTCCGTTCTGAATCAGCTGTTTTGTTTCTGTTTAATATAAACTATATGTACATGGCTTGTTTTCACTTTTTAGTTCTGGTCTGTTGCGGACTAATCTGTTGAAAATAGAATTCAACGTTACGTGCAGTCTACACCTAACTTGAAACGCAGTTAAAACATGAACGAACTGGCAAGCCAGAACCAGGTCACCCTGATCTGGGTGCCAGGACACGAAGGGCATCACGGCAATGGAATGGCTGACATGTATGCCAAGAAAGGAGCAGAGGGGACTTTTATTGGACCCACTCCAACTTTTGGCTTCAATAAGGGTCTCCTGAATGTGGAGATAAAAAAATGGACGGTGTCCATCGTTGAACAACATGGGAACGAGACAGCTAGTCTTGAACACTCCAAGAAATTTCTCAACTTTGATAAAAAGAGGGCCGAAAGTGCTCTAAAACTGGACTGGAGAAGTCTCACAATATTGACAGGTGCTCTTACAGGTCATTATAACTGCTACAAGCACCTGCCCAGAATGGGGATATGTAACACAGACGTTTGTAGATTCTGCGGTGAGGAAGAGGAGTCAACGGAGCACTTAATCACCCACTGTGGAGCACTGGGACACAGAAGATGTAGGCTACTACAAGCTTATATGTTAAGTGAATGTGACTTAATATCACTCCCTATGAAGGAGCTTGTCCGTTTTATTGACATACTCAGCCCATAATGGGGCAAGGGGACGCACAATAGATCAATATAGGTCGCAGTGCAAATGGCCGATGATAATAATAAATAATAATAAAACATGAAGTTAAAACTTGCTGTTTAAATATCTATCTGTTTATGTCGGCGTACATGTAGTAATGTTAGAGTTATAACTTTTCATAGTAAAAAAATAAAAATGGCGAAAAACAACTACAAATAGCAGGCTGTTGTCAATTTAAGTTATAACAGAGTTTCCAAATGAAATGTTTTAACAACCAAGTTATAACTTTAACCAAACTTCAACATGAGCGGTCCACATTTAACTTTAACTTGAAGTTAGCGTTAAAGTTAGTGTTTTTATGTCAGGTGGAGACCATACTTTAAGTGACGGCCAGACATGTGTATGTTTTACTTTCTTCAGGTATGGAAACATTAATTTTTTATTCAAAGGTAAGTAATTTTTTGGCTTTCATTAACTATTTCCTTCACCATGAGATCAGCAAGTATTAGTAAATTAGAAGGTTTTTATAAAATTAATTGATGATTAATTTGTTTTGTCACATACTAACACTTTTTCTTATAATAAAATATTAATTTGTTAATTTTTGATTATTAATATAGATTTTTTTTATTTAAGTAAATTTAGGTAAATAATTTTATAAATAAATTAATGAAATTTAAATCCAAATGCGTTTTCTTCTTTATTAACCACATATTGAACTATACACGAGTTCGTGCATTTGTTTTGTCGCATACTGTATAAGCAAGAGTCAATATAGACCTTCAGCTAACTTTATAGTTAAAAAACGCTTACATTTGGATATTCATTAAAAATGGTTTCAATTAAAGTTTTTTAAAACTTAATACATAATTATCAATTAATCAACTATGAATGATCAAAAGAATATTATTCCAACAAGGCAGAAATTATATTTTGTACAAGAAGTGCCATAAACTCTGCAGATTGTGAGAAAGAAGTGGGTTGTTTGATCACCATTTCTGAATTAATAATTTGGTTCTTTTTTCATACAAAATAATAATTATATACATATTTTATTCTTCATTCCAATGTTTTTCTGTAAAAAACAGCTGAATATTTTCACGGTAAAAGTAATTGTAAAATATTTGCTACAGAAATGAACGTCACAGTACGGCAACAGAAAGTAAAAACTAATGAGGCCATAAGATTTGTATAAAAACTAAAAATTTGAAATGCGTTTTTCTCGAAACAAGCTTTTTTTAGTTATGTGTTGCAATAAAGGAGCGATATCTTTTAAGCAACTTTGTTATACAACTACATATATAAATTGTATTAAAATAAATGTGTACGTAAATATGTATGTCAGAGATCTGCAACCGGTGCCTTTTTTAATAATCTAAGTACACCTGTGTAAAATCGAGTTGCGGTGTGATTGGTCACCGCATATTGTTTGCACAAGTATGTTTTCTACTTGCTAGAGCTTGCGTCTGTAAACTAGAATATATAACATACCCAATCAAGTTTGTATGCGGTGGCTGCTTGATTTGGTTTCTCAATTATTTTTTCCACATTCGAAAATCATACTCGTACTTCTTTTTGGCAACGAAAACCATATTTGTAAGTAAGAATTTGCAGTCACACATTTACCTTATCTATGAGAATTTGTGCCTTCAGTTTTATGTATTTACTCACTCACACATATTTAAGGGCGATGTTGCCAGAAGGTTTTGAAAAAAATTATGTTTTGGCAACCGTGTTTTGGAGGAAATATACTTTATTTGAGCATTTTTAGTACAAAGTTAGTTAAAATAATAACTTTTATATAAAAAAAAAATAGATTTTTTTATTTTAGGTTCCTTCATTTAGTTATTTAATTAAATATTTGTAATAAATTTCTATTAAAAATTATTCTTCTCTAATTGTTCCTACTTTGGCTAAGTTTACAGTAAAGGTATTAGTTTCACCACACTCTCCTGCAAATTTTAAAAGGGTTTGCATCCAACTACACAAACCTTAACAAATAAAATTTAGTTGAAGAAACCATTTTTAGAAAAAATTCTTTATACCTAAAACTTTGCAGCTGTAGTTGTTTTGACTTAAAAGTTATCGCACCCTAAATACAAAAGGGTCACAACTCAAAATACTCAAATTTTCAGGAGAGATAAAAAACTGTGTGTGTAAAAATGGGACACTCCACAGGGAGGCGTTCTGTCTCCTGTTCTATGGAATTTAGACCTGAATTCGTTATTGATGGAATTACATTCCACGCTGCTTAGGACAACATACTCGTATATGCTAGGACAGATCACAGCAAGTACGCTCTGCACTAGGCCTAGAAGGATGGTGTACAAACAGCAGTGTAAATGTGAGTCCGCAGAAAACGGAGCTCCCGAAGATACAAGACTCCATCGTTTGCTCTACCAACCGTAAGGGGGGTTGAACTAGTATCAAATGATCTTGGTGGCTAATTTACACCTCGTCTACGAAAAATAATTTTCTAACTTTGTTTCTCTTGGTGTGTTACAAATGGCACCGTCCTGTTGAAACTACATATTTGCTACATCAGTTTTCATAAAAGGCTTCGGATCATCTCACTGTAGCGAATTCCAAATATAAATAATACCTTAATTTTAAACACCCTTTATCTACATATGTATATACATATGTGCATACTACTTAAATACATATTGTAAGAGTATTTTGTGTTAAATTGAAATAACAAAGATGTCATCTTGCTGACAGATATTCGAAGAAGTGTAGCTGGTATTTTAGCCTTGAAGTATTTTTTTCGCATTGCTTTTTAACTGAAGTTATTTGCTGATTTTTGGTGACCTTGAAGTATGGCCAAAAATGGCCAATCATCTTTAAGAGATGGTTGTATTATGGTAAATATTTAAATGGCTGCCTGAATTTAAAACTTTTCATTTTCGCTACTTTGAACCAACTACTCTTCGTTATCCCAAAATATTATTATTATTTTTTTATAAAGTTTACTGATTTTCATCAGAAAAACCAGGCCGATTTCCACGCTGGTAAGATCCAGTGTTGTGTGCTAACACTCAAACTCATTACCGCGCTTCATTCGTACTCATGGCTGATTGTTGATAATGTTGAGAAATCGGATGCTATTGATGTTCTTGGAATGAAAATTCAGTGTGACGTTCTCTATACTAGAATTGCGCCTGCGACCTCGAGAGTACTCTACCAAATCAGCCATCGAGGCATCTTTACTATTTATATCTCATACGAGTATATCCGGCCTAAAGTGGAATCCAACTCTTACGTTCGGCCCGGCGCTTCAAAGTCTATTTTGTAGTTACTCAATCGCGAGCAGGTGACAGTGAAAAAGCTCATCAGTGATAGTAAAGTATACAATTCTATTAAGCATCGTAGCATTGTGGGGTGCCTACATTGCTACTACAGAATGTGGTTTGCGTCAGAATTTACCTTGATGGTCTTATCTGACGAACGATCACCTCCGTGGTGTAAATTATTCACGATTACGAGTATTTACGATTACCTCCCGTTTAGTTTGCAAGGCTCACACAGGTTGCAACTTCTGCCATAAGTTTGTGGATATATGGGCAAATCCCTTGCTGAAGAGTTAGGGCATTCTAATGCCTCGTGTATGCAATTTCCCAGGCAGTCAATGGAAGATAAGGCTTATGATTTGGTAAGCCGAAGCCCCTTAAGAGCATCGTCCCATAACCAACTCTTCTTCTAACCATCATAGCTGGTTCCTTACATTACAGGTATTTGTTGCAAGACAACAGCACCTCGGGGATTTTAAGCCACCGAAAACCGGCATGCACAATAGTTATCAGGGAAGACTAACTGCCCTCCCTGCCAGCTTAGGCTTAAACCAAAGCCAGTATGTTTTAGCCAAGATGTAGGCATCTCAATCATGATCAGTGCTCGCATGGTCTGCAAGCATAACCTCCTAGGGCTTTGCTGATACCCGTTCTGGCCATTAACCCTTGACAAGGGGTTCATTCATAAGTCCAACACAGCACAAGTCATGCTGCTTCCTAGAGTTTTATTTGCTACTGGTTCCTTACATTACAGGTATTTGTTGAAAAAGCACCTTGGGGACTATTAATCCTCGAAATCCAGCATGCACCATAGTTATCAGGGAAGACTGACTTGCGATGATTTTGCCTAGATTTAGGAATTTCAACCATGATCAGCATCCAGATGGCTTACGTTCTATTGGACTTCCGAAACCCTTACCGAGGGTATAAATTGGCAGAACGGGGATCAGCATGGCCCCCGGGAAGTTCTGCTTGCGGTTCGATCCGGGCTGATCATGGTTGAGGTGCCTATCTTGGCTGAAACGTTCTGGCTGTGATTGAAACCTAAAACGCAGGAAGGGAGTGTTGATACCCTTGATAATTGTTCGGTGATGGCTTTTTTCGAGGGCTAACAATCTCCCAAGGATCTGTTGGCTAAACAACAGATACGTGTATTGTAAGGAACCAGTGGTGATGATTGACGGGTGAGTTGGTTTAAGGGCTGATGCTCTTAATGGGCTTCGGCCTACCAACTCATAAGCCTTGTCCTCCATTGATTGCTGGGAAATTGCATAAATGAGGGATTAGAAAGCCCGAGCTCCTCAACAAGAAGTTGTTCATATGACCGCAATCATATGACAAGAATTGCTACCTGTGTGAGCCTAGCAAGCCACACGGGGGCGGTGGTGAATCGTGAAAAATTCACTTCGTGGAATTGGTCCACCATCAGGTTAGGCCGTCAAGGCAGGTACTGATGTAAATCATTTTCACAGTTGTCACTTACAATGTAGTAAGATTTAAATCCAACGTTTGCAAACAGTACTCCCGCACAGATGTTATATGCGACTGGAACGCATTTGCAAGTGAAAAGAAGTCGAAAGGCTCAATACGCTCACTGCAGATATAATGAACATATGTATATAAAGAAAGTATGGTTTTCACTAATAAACCTCATGTGACTAAAAGAAAAAGGTCCTGTTTCTTATCCTAAGCATGTAAATATCCGCTTACTAAGCAGAAATAATTGCACCAGTTTTTGATATTAAAAAAAAAAAAAAATTGGGACAAATAATCGGGGGCAATGCCGCAAATCTACTTATATGTATATAAAAGTGGTGTTCGGAAAACTTTTGAACTTCATAGGCGCGAAAGTATCAAAGATCTAGCACTGGTTTCAGCAATACACATTAGCACCCAGAGATCACAGCAGAGGAACTAGCGGGAAGTAATAGCAAGCAGTTTTGTTTCATTTTTTCAATAACTGTGCCCCCACTGAATAACATCAAATGGAATACAACAAAAAGCCTTCTATTTTCCCTTAATAGATTTTTATCTCCCCCACAACGAATGAAGAAAAAACAAATTGATTTTAGTACTCATTTGTTGTCACTGTTGAATGGTCGTACACGGTTTGACTTTGTGTGGAACAATAGTCGAACAAATTTCTAATAAACTATTAAGAACCCACTCAACAAACCTTTGCCGCCAAATAAAAAACCATCTAATTAAACACCGGGAAATATTAAATGACGATGCCACCAACCAGCTCTTGCCGTCGAAGGCCTCACTATCATTGTCATCATACTGACACCTTATGAGTCAAACAACACCAAACAAATCTTAAGAATTTAAACATTTTTGCCGTTGATAAATGATTCAAATGTTATATAATAAAAAGAAATTATTGTTTTGGTAAAAATTACATTTTTTTTTCTCTGTAAGCGAAAAGATAATTGTTAATAAACAGAACATCTTTTACGAAGGTGGTTAAAAAATTATGAGAGATTTTAGGTTAAATCGAGTTTTTTTTCGCAGTTTAATGCTGTTTATGTGAAAACAACAGTGCGATTTATCTTTAACATAACACTGCATTATCGGCTTTGAATTTGTATACAAAACCTGTATTCTATGGTTTTTGCAGTATTGGTTTCGTTAAGTAAATCGAAGATGTCGAAAATTTCCGTGATATCAAAAAGTTACTGAAACACTTGTCCTGTGTAGCACTTCTTCGAATTGGTAAGAATCCATCCTCCAATAATTTAATAAATCCAATTTGATAAATTTCTAATTCCTTTGTTTTATTTCTGCTTTTTAATTTCCGTTAAATTATGCTGAGAAGCAAAATTTGTTAAATTTTGTTTTGACTCAGAGAGTTTAATTTACTTCCTTTCGAAAGCGAATCAAACAACTTTTAAAGCTAGTAATATTTCTTTGCTTAAATCTTTTTAATTTTTTGGTCATCATAGCTTTAATTTTTTAAAAAATATAAGAAACTGACATTATTATATAAAAAATAGCAGAAATATATAAAAATTAGTAAAAATTTAAAGTTAAAAATTGTATTTAAAAATATATTGCTAATAATTTTGAATCTACACAGAAAGAAAATGCTCTTCTTGCGATGTTTTAAAATTGGTATAAAATTTTTGAAACCAGAGAAGAAAGCCGAAGCAAAGACACAAATACATATGTATATATGAATGAATTGCAAAAAGATAGGAATATTAGGTTCCTTGAGAAACATATACCGTTTTTTGTGGTGGAGATATATTATTCAAACATTTTTTTTTTTTTTGATTCCCATTAATTTATTTAAAATAAGTCAAATGTTTGAACATATTTGTAGAAGTTTTTCCAATCTAGGAACTACCCTAATCATCAGTACAAACGATATCGAAAGATGTTGACTCCAGCGAAATGTGAAACGAACATCTTGTAAGGATATTGAGAGACATTTAGTTTTTTTCACATAGAGTTTATATAGGAAGATGTTTACATCTTCCCAAAATGATGAAACATTTAAGTAATAGCGTATTTACACTTACTCACATCTTACATCTTTCATCACTTTGGCAAGATGTTGACATCTTTCTACATAAAGCCTATATGAAAAATAAACTCAACATCTTTACAAGATGTTTTGAATGATAGTAAAGTTGCTTTCTTTGAAAAACTCTGGACTGGTAGTCTTGGAATATCCTTTTCCCAAAAATTGCCATTTCGATTCTAAGATGTTATAATTTATATTTATTGGTTCAAATCTTAATAAATTATATAAAATTCTACCAAATGTCGCCATCGTCTTTCTAACAATTCTGCAAATTAAAGCAAGAATTATTTTTGCTTTCTAAGAGCAATAATTAATTCAATAATTACAGAATCTTTTAACTACATTTTATTTAATGTGTTTTGTTTGCTCAAACACGTGAAGTAATACTTGACAGATGGAAGATGTTGAAAATGTAATGTAAACAGCTTTTTTATATTTTCAACACCTTCCACACACATCTCTAAGATGTGAATAAGTGTAAATAGGCTATAAGTGTAAATACGTTATTAACATTTTAGTTTTCCTAACGATGATAACAAATTGTCATCGAAATATCGAAAATAAATACTGTTGAATTGTTTACATAAAAATAAATAAATTCATAAATAAAAATAATAAAA
The DNA here is from genome assembly GCA_914767995.1 of Thecocarcelia acutangulata. Classification (NCBI taxonomy): domain Eukaryota; kingdom Metazoa; phylum Arthropoda; class Insecta; order Diptera; family Tachinidae; genus Thecocarcelia; species Thecocarcelia acutangulata. The sequence goes on along the minus strand of OU612097.1, from coordinate 94,600,442 downwards.
TTATATGTGAATGTTATTTTACTTGTTTCAAGTAAAGAATCGGGATTAAATCAACTTTAAAGTTTTTTAATTATGTACATGAAACCGAGTTCAAATCCTGGTGCAAGCTGATGGGCGGTGTAGTGACTGCGAAACAGCTAGTTCTCCCCTAGCTGAGTATATTCAATTAATTCTTCCTTGATTCAAGTACGAATTATTGAATATCCCGTACTTGAATCCAGCGCGCCGCACTAGATTTAAGAAAATCCGTACTTACCGTGTTTTTGACAACGCTTGGGATTAGGGATCAAACGATACGAGTAAATACTCGATACTTTTAATATCGATGCTTTACTACCGAGTACTAAGTAGGTAGCGATCAAAAACACTGGTATCAGTCAGAAATACTCTCTACTTATTGACAAATAAAAAAACCTGAGCTGGATACCATTTTTACCATAATTTTATTTGTTATTAAAGTTTTTATAAAATAAATCCGTGCATGTTAATGGGACTACCAAAATCGGGTGTACATTTCATTAAAAAGACGATAAGATTGCGGCCAAGACCTTGAGATACTAAAACAAATAGTCCAGTTACTAAATCGATTCAAAAATAATCTTCAGGCCAGAAGTATGAGACTGTATTGAAGATTATACCAATGATAAATTATCTTACATCGAAGATACAAAATTTTTCTTCCTCCATTGAATTAATCCAGCAAAAGAATTATAATGATAGAATTCCCGCGTTTCAAAAAGGGTTTCTCTCGGGATTCCTATTAAGACACTTTAGTTTCAGCCAATAGATCAGAAGATGAAGTCCATAACGAAGAATTTGATTTTTGGCTCTCATATATTCAGCTCTGCCGGCAATTGTATGAATAAACCGACCGATACAAGTATGTATCGATGCTTTTTCTTCGATACTGAGTAGGTATAGGGTGTTTTTTTAAGCTAGATAGAACTTTAAATTGTAAAAAGTAACACAAAAAATTAAATTTTGATGAAACATTTTTTTATTTGTTTCAGTATACTCTGACAAATCATCATGAATAGACTCACGCTTGAACAACGCTACGAAATTATCCAAATTTACTTTGAAAATCAGTCGTCGATTCGCGCAACTTTTATCGCAAAATTGTGTTCAGCGATGAGGCGCATTTTTGGCTTAACGGGTTTGTTAATAAGCAAAATTGCCGCATATGGAGTGAGACCAATCCACAAGAGACCCTACAGACTCCATTACATCCAGAAAAATGCACTGTTTGGTGCGGTTTTCATGCTGGTGGCATCATCGGACCTTATTTCTTCAAAAATGCGGCCGGAGCTCGCGTTACGGTCAATGGAGATCGTTACCGCACCATGATCAATGATTTTTTGTTTGAAAATATGGATGACATTGATCCGGAGGAGATGTGGTTTCAACAGGATGGCGCTACGTGCCATACGGCGAACGCAACCATCGACTTACTGAAATCAAAATTTGGCGATAAGTTGATTTCGAGAAATGGACCTGTCAATTAGCCTCCAAGGTCGTGCGATTTGACACCTCTCGATTATTTCCTGTGGGGCTACGTGAAGTCACTGGTTTATGCTGATAAACCAGCAACAATTGACGCCTTGGAGGCCAGCATTGTTCGTGTTGTTCGTGACATACGGCCAGCAGTGCTCGAAAAAGTGGCCCAAAATTGGACGTCCAGAATGCGCTTCGTCAAGAACAGCCGCGGTGCCCATATGCTCGAAATCATTTTCAAATGTTAATGTCACGTATTGATCTTTCGAATGAAAAAAAAATTTGATTACAATTTAATTTTTTGTGTTATTTTTTACAATTTCAAGTTCTATCGGGCTTAAAAAAACACCCTATATATACTTTGCGATCGATACTGTATCGAGTATAACTATCGGAAACTTCTTAGCCTAGCACAAAAAGCACGGTATAAACAGGAAAAAGTTAAGTGTTTTGGAAACTTCCATCTCATCTATAAACACATGTTAAATTTTGTTTTGATCTGGTAACTCCTTCATATAGAAACAGGTGTTCACAAAAGACGCATCCGCGTTATTTTTACAATGGAAAAACTAGAAATGCGCGGTGTCTTTAAATATTTACATAAAAAAGGTTTATCGGGACAAGAAATTCATAATGATATGGTGAATGTGTTAGGTAAAAGTGCTCCAGTGCACCAGTAAAAAATTGGGCTGCTTAATTTAAACATGCTCGTACAAGCATTAAAGCTGAACCACGTAGTGGACGTCCAAAAACAGCAACAACAACAGAAATTGTAGCCAAAGTGCATGATATGGTATTAAATGATCGACGAATAAAAGTGCGTGAAATAGCTAATATCATGGGAATCTTAAATGATCGAGTCCATTTAATTTTGCATGAAGAACTACAGATGAAAAACCTTTCTGCAAGATGGCTGCCACATTTGTTAACAGTCAACCAAAAACGCATAAGAATGAACATTTCTCAAGCTTGTTTGGATCGTTTTAAGCGAAATAAAATGGATTTTAAGCGTCGTTTCATAACTGTTGATGAGGCATGGATCCACCACTATACTCCAGAGATAAAAGAATAATCCAAGCAATGGACTGAAGCTGGAGGAAGTAGGCAAAAACAATTCAATCGGCTGGTAAGGTTGTGGCAAAGGTTTTTTGGGACTTCAAAGGTATTTTATTGATTGACCATCTGCAAAAGAGTAAAAATAAATTCAGAGTACTATTGCAACCTTTTGGATGAATTAAACGTACACATTCGAGAAAAACATCCTGGCTTACAACGCAAAAAAATAATTTTTCATCAAGATAATGCACCAGCGCACAAGAGTGTTTTAACAATGGCTAAAATCAACGAATTAAAGTACGAGGTGCTTGACCACCCACCTTATTTATTCTCCTGATTTAGCTCCCAGTGGCTTTTACCTGTTTCCAAATCTAAAAAATTCCTTGCTGACAACCGTTTTACCTCAAATGAAAATGCAATTACAGTTGTAAACCACTATTTTGAAGACTTTGAGGAAAACTATTTTAATCAAGGGATAGAATTGCTAGAAAAGCGTTGGACTAAGTGTATTGAAGTTTCAGGAGATTATATTGAAAAATAAAAATATTTTTGCAAAACTAACTATTCTCTTTCATTGATAGGCTAAGAAGTTTCCGAACCGACCTCGTACATATTTATTTTACAATGCATAATTGCTATAAGCCGATAATGGCATTAGAGAGGTTGTTTGTGTATATTTCATTGCTAGTGCTGAGTGCAGTATGTGTGTATTAAAAAGCACAGCCCAGCGCTTTTACAAAAACAATTGAGCATCAAGCCCATAAAGCTTGGGCACTTCTGCTCTAAAGGTAAAAACACAATTAATGATAATTTGGCATTTGATTTGCAATTTTGTTAATTTTTTATTATCCCTCGTAGAAAAATATATTGATTAAATTAAAGAAGAGAAAAAAGCCTGAATTAACCCGCTCATCCAACTAATTGTTGCCAGTGCCAACAGAATCATTAGTAAGCGAATTCGGTACTTCGGGATCACAAAAACAAAAACGTCAGTATGTTGTCTCTGACGTGTGACTGACGACCGCTCCAAAGGTTCGAAATAATTAAAGCATTAGCATGAATGATATCAGCAGCCCCTGCAGCGTTTGTATTGGCCGAAACTATTAATTTAATTTTATAATTGAATTCCTATTTATTACGATCTAAACAAGATGGTTTAAGATTTCCAACATCACACATCATCAAACTCACTGCTGTAGTTCATACAAATTAATGGTTAATGATTCCTTTTAAAAATCAAAAAAGATTAATTACTCTCAGAATATATCATTATGATACGAAATTGTTTTCGTTGTTAGGAGTTTTGTGGTTCCTGGAATACAGTTGTAACTGGAATGCAGTTAAAGTTATTCAAATTTCACAAAACACAAAAAGAAAGTGTGAAAAATTGTGTTGTGCCAAGACAATCAGTCTCATAACCAGAGCCGCCCTTTATTATTGTTTTTGTTGTTGTTGTTGTCGGTGTTGTTGTTTCTGTGCCAGTGATAGATAATTTATCACAACAAACATGTGCAACCCACAAAAACATTGCGTCTGGTAAAAATCTTATTGCCAGAGATAAAACTATTAGTAATTCAACTTCAACTAGGATTTAATTTTCGTTTTGTGTTTGTGTTGGTGTACTTGGTGTTTGTTTGGGGGATATTAAGTATCATTAAAACCTCTAAACGCCACTTGTGCAACGGAGTACTCGCTTGCATTTGGTTTTGCCAGCAAGTGTCAAGTGGTTTTCAATATTATCCTTTGATGGTTTTTATTTTGGTCACAAATTTTATCACAGAAGAAGTGGCTTTGGCTGACAACTTGCTCACCAACATTTACACTTGTACGCCCCTCAAGTGGCTCAAGAGTTTCCATTTCATATTTGTCATCCTGCTACAGTCTGATCTCCAATTTCGTTCGCTTACAATATTTGGTTGTTGTTTCAGTCATTTTATTGGCCGTAATGTTTACAGTACTTAACACTCATAAATTATGCAATTCCTAACACTCTGCCATGTAAAACGAAACTTGGTTTGTAGTTTTTGGAAATGAGTTTTCATATTTTTGTTTACTTTGCATGTAATTCGTGTTTGGTACCAATTAACCAAAGCATCAGCTCCAGCTCTACATAAGTACACATACGTATGTATGAACCGAGTGTGATTTGAAATTTCATAGAAATGTGTAGAGAAAGGCAAAGTGCATAGAGACTGGTTGGCAGGCTGCTTGGGCGAAGAAATGAGAAACAACCAGTTGACAGACAAATAGGCATCATATTCTTCCATCTCTGATCTCAATTGGTTATTCTGCTTAATAAATTGTTTGAATTTCTTTGAGTAACAAATGTTCTTGGAATAATTTTTGTTATTTAATACCACTTCTTGTGTTTATGGTAGTTTTGAAAAATGTTTTCAAAACAAAAAAAAAATATTAAAAAAACTAAAAATAATATAGTATATTAATATTGATCTAGTTTAAGCTTTAATAAGAAATATTTTCAGAGTTTTCAGGAATTTTTCTAAATACCTACCACGATGCCGACTCATCTTGATGTAAGTACACTCATAGAAAAAAGCATCTTCATATTGATGATGATGATGTAGACATCAATATTATGTAAATAGTCACTAGCAATGTGAAAACTGACATTAATCTCAATGACAAAAGTTATCAGGGAATTTTGTCTTATAGCGCATTTACACCAACTCAAAATCTAGTAGATTTGAATTGAAATCTACAACGAAATCTATATCGTTTACACCACCGTTTTTTGACATCTAGCAAGATTTCATTTGCTCAAAAATAATTTATGCATGTGGGTTTGACAATACAATATTATCAGAGACTGAATACACCAGCATTATAATGTATATTTTTTGTGCCCAGAGACTGCATACACCACATTATAGTGAATTTTTTGCTGCAGCGTAGTATTTTTAAGTACTTTTTGCAAGAAATCACAGTTGCATCGCTTAGTCCTGAGTAGATTTCAGGAGATTTCGTCGAAATCTACTCATAAAGTAGATTTCATTTTGTATGGGAAATCTTCTCAAAATCTACTAGATTTGGCTTGAAATCTCGAATGAGCAGATTTCGCTTTGGTGTAAATAGGCTATTATATTAAATATCATCAGCGCTATAACTTTGCTGATATCAGTTCAATTTTATTAATAATTATAAAACATATAATTTGTCGAAATTGTTGTTTTAAAAAAAATAAATAAATGTAATAATATATGATACTTACTTTTTATTGTTGAAAACGAATTTTGGTATTAAAATTATTATTTAAAAATTTTTTTTTTATCAATTTTTATTTATTTGTTGAATCTTCAAGAAGAACTAACAACAATTATTCAAATCTTAATAACTAAAAAATTTTCTTTAAGTCCAGCCAATGCTAGACAAAAAACTATGATTCAGCTAATGTATCAGAATACCGTGCCACAGGACATCATCTGTTATGCTCCCGAATGGAAGCCAGGGTGTCCCTTCTTTTTAATCGTGTGTGACCACCAAAGGTAAGGATGTCTCGAGCAAGTGGATTTGGGTGGATTTCAAGTTTGGTTATATACCTTCCAGCATATTTGGCAAATTCATCTTTTACTAAAGGTACGTTTAGGTCCTTGTGAATTCGAGAATTTTTTACATACCATGGGGTAATGCTGTAATCGTACGTAGAACGCTGTTTTGACGCCTTTGAATTTTTCCAATATTCGATGCGGAGGCGGTGTCCCATAGTTGAATTCCATAGTACCATATTGGCTTTAGGATCGCGTTATACAGCAAAAGTTTGCAATCTAAGCTCAGGGTGGAATTTCTGCCGATGAGCCAATTCAATTGCGCGGCTTTTAATTTCATCTGGGTTGTTTTTGCGTCAATGTGTTTCTTCAAAGTTAGTCAACGGTCGAGGTGAATACCGAGATATTTGACGTCACTGTGTTGTGAAATTATTTGATTATTAATTTTTATTGACGGGCAAGTATTTTTACGCAGTGTGAACGTGGTATGGACACATTTTTGTTCATTGACTTTGATTTTCCAGAGTTTTAACCATTTCTCTAAATTGTAAATATGTTCCTGCAAATTTTGTGATGCTGTTTGGTGGTTTTCATGTACACTGAAAAAAGCCGTATCGTCTGCAAACGTGGATGTATGAATTTTATCGCTTGTCGGCATGTCAGAAGCGTAAATCAAGTATAAGGTAGGGCCCAGTATGCTGCCTTGTGGGACGCCTGCTTCGATTGGTTGAATGGGGCTATAAAAGTCACCTTCCTTAACGATAAATTTACGTCCATACAAATAAGTTTCAAAAAGTTTGTGGGTGTTCGCAGGAAAGTTTAGTTTTATTTTGTGCATTAAACCGTCATGCCACACTTTGTCAATAGCTTGGGAAACGTCAATGAAAAGTGCAGAGCAATACTTCTTGTCTTCAAATGATTTTCTTATGACATTAACTAGTCTGTGTGTCTGTTCGATGGTACTATGTTTGGCCCTAAAACCGAACTGGAATACATTCTATTTTTTCCAGTACTGGACTCAGCTTCATCATAAGCAATTTCTCAAATAGTTTTGAAATTGTTGGCAGTAGACTTATTGGTCTGTACGATTCTACTTTAGTATGATCCTTCCCCGGCTTAGCTATCATCGTTATCATAGACACTTTCCACTCGACCGGATAATACTCAAGGCGTAAGATAGCGTTGAAAATAAAAAGAAGAATTCTTCTAGCCACGCGAGGTAGTTGTACAAGCATTGTACCAGTAATTTTATCCATACCTGGAGCTTTCTTAGAGTTTATTTTATTGATAACGTTTTCCATATCTGGAAAACTAAATCTCAAGGACACAGGCGGTCTTACGGCAAATGGCGGAAATACTGCTATGTCGTTTGCTGCATCATCTGTAAAAACATTTCTCAAGTGATTTATATACAACATCCCCTTTTCAGAATCAGTTCTTGCCGTTAAGTTAATTTTTAAGAAGTAGAAGAAAGTTTATCATATTGATGTAAATTTGTAATCACAGCAAGTATTGTTTAAGCAAAGGCAAATGAGTATAACTATAAAGCGAATATAGAAACGAACGATATTACATACAGCGTTGTCTACTCGGTTTTTTAAAACTTTTTATATGAAAAATTCCTTAGTCAGTGCTCATTTTTTAAATTTTCGGTGCGTTTTTTAACTTTAAGTGGCACTAAATCAAGTTCTAAACAACTTTTTGTTTTAGTAAAAACCATCAAATAAACTATATAAACTGCTTGGCTAACTCAGTTTTTTTTTTTTGCCTAACTCAGTTTTCTTTGCCTATCAATAAGAAAATAGTATTTCTGAAGGATACGAGTATTTTTGACCCATAGCTACTTAGTACTCGGTAGTAAAGCATCGATACCAAAAGTACTTGGTATCGAAGGAATAGTATCGAGTAATTACTATGTATGGTCCGCTTCACATTAAAACAAAAAGTTGAGTAGAATTTGATTTAGTGCCACTGACATTTTAAAAGCGCACCAAAAATTAAAAAAAAACCCATCGCCCACCAACTGAATAATTTTTCACACAAATAATTAAAAATAAACACTAAAAATAGTGAAAAATGCAACGAGTTGATAACACTGATACATGATACGAATACAACTAAATAATGTTGCTGCATAATAAAATTGATAAAATATCGTTATAATTATTGTAAAGATACCATTATCTTAATTAGAGCCACAGAATCGGACTAGAGGCCAAGTTTGACAAACACAAAATCTAGCTATTGAACGAATTTGATAGTGCTACCGTACCCAGTTTGATTGTATAATAGTCTCTTAAAAGGATGTTTTCTTGTCGTGTTTTTAGTATAAATATATAATTTCAAAAATGAAAAGAAGAATTTAGAATTCGGTGCATTTTTATGGAAATAAAGCCCCTCTTTCTCCATTTTGGTGCGTTTTGCAAGTTGACAATGCTGCCAGATACCCCGTTCTGGGGCACTTTGTATTAGTATAGATATATACATTATTCATCGAAATGGTGTTGGTCAGAGATCTGCAACCGGTATCTTTTTTAATGATCTAAGTACACCCGTCTTAAATCGAGTTGCGGTGTGACTGACCACCGCATAGTTTTTGCACAAGTATGTTTTCTACTCGTTAGAGTTTGCGTCTGAGTATATAACATACCCAATCAAGTTTGTATGCGTTAGCTGCTTGATTTGCTTACTAAGTTATTTTTTCCACATTCGGCAATCATACTCGTACATATTTTTAACAACGAAAATAATATTTGTTTGTAAGAATTTGCAGTCACACATTTACCTTACCCGTGAGAGTGTGTGAGCTTAGTTTTAAACGCGGCGTTACCAAAAGGTTATTAGGTTAGGTTAGGTTGTACAGGCCGCCAGTTTCATGAAACCAGCCCACTTGGGTCCTTTTGGTCCCGTTGTATTGCCTGAGGCAGAAGTGCAGCCCGCGAGACTTACACTTCCCCCGACGGTTCAGATTCAAACCAACCCGAAAGCCGGATAAAGGAATCCAGTCCGTTCACTCGGCATTCCGATATATCTGCTAACCCGTGCAGCATCGGTCCGCCTAAGTACAGCGCTCTCATAGAACTGAGAGCCGGGCATCGACAGAGGAAATGCTCAACACTTTCCTCCTCGTCCTCATCCCCGCAACTTCTGCAGAAATCATTAAATGGAAGATTTAACCTCCTAGCATGCGTCCCTATGAGACAATGTCCTGTCAGAACTGCCACCAAGGTACGCAACCTTTGACGGGGAAAACCCTTTAAGACCGCAGTTCTACTACGATCATACGCAGGCCATATCAGCCTTGCTACTCGGCAGGTGACCTCACCAGACCATCTGTCCTGCGCAGTCCCTACAAGTTGACGCTGCACTTGGTTTTTACAGCTGTTAAGCGGGACTCCAACCATCGTATCAATGTCCCCTCTCTGTAGACGAGCTCCGGCTTTCGCCAGCTCATCCGCCACAATATTTCCGGGCACTCCACTGTGCCCCGGTACCCAGAAGGTTATTAAAATATCATGTTTTGGCGATCGGGTTTTGAAGAAAATGTATGCACATATTTTATTTTAACATATTTAGTACAAAACCTGTAAAAATAATAACTTTTACTTAAAAAAAATTGATTTTTTTATGAAGCACATTTTCATCAAATGTCTTTTATATTATGTTCCTTCATATAAAATTTTTTCATTTAATCCATAACCACAATAAATGCACAGTTACACATACATATAAACAGTTGTGGAAAAATTTTTGTTTCAATTGAATTTTCTAGGCAAACTTGCCAACATTTTAGGTTTGTGCAAACATTTAGTGTTGTTTATGGGGATGTTTGCTTGTTTGTACAAATATTTGAAGCATGTTGGCACGAAAATCAAAATTTTTTGAATGCTTGAGTTGTCTAGCGCAAAGTTTTGTCATTAAAAAAAGAAAAAAATTACAGAGAGAAGTGGTGGAAAAAGAAGCAAACAAAATGAATCAAGGAAAAGTTTTCTTATTAGAATTTTTAGAATTTTATGAAAGTCCGCCTTCCATGTAGAAAATAAAAAAACGTTTATATCAATCGAGTTTTTGGAAATACAGGCTATAACAATTAAAAAAAAAAATCTTTTGAACTTCATATGCCGAGCAAATTGCCGCAACAAAATTGAAAAAAGTGATTAAATTAGATTTTTGGTTTGTACATTGGGTTTTAGTTAAATTTTTTTCTTTCTTAAGTTTTTTCTTAAGAAGGCTTTTTTACAATACAAATTTGCTGTGATCAATTATTATTGATTGAAGAAGACAAGAAAAATAATAATAAAATCTTTAGCTGGGGGACAACTAGCTGTTTCGTAGTCACTACACTACTCATCAGCACCCATTAGATGGATAATACGAGGGCGGTTCGGAAACTTCTTAGCCAATCAATGAAAGATACTAATTAGTTTTTCAAAAATATTTTTATTTTTCAATATAATCTCCTGAAACTTCAATACACTTAGTCCAACGCTTTTCTAGCAATTCTATCCCTTGATTAAAATAGTTTTCCTCAAGGTCTTCAAAATAATGGTTTACAACTGTAATTGCATCTTCATTTGAGGTAAAACGCTTGCCAGCAAGGCATTTCTTTTAGATTTGGGAACAGGCAAAAGTCACTCAGGAGAATAAGGCGGGTGGTCAAGCAACTGGTACTTTAATTCGTTGATTTTAGCCATTGTTAAAACACTCTTGTGCGCTGGTGTATTATCTTAATGAAAAATTATTTTTTTGTGTTGTAAGCCAGGACGTTTTTCTCGAATTTGTACATTTAATTGATTCAATAGGTTGCAATAGTACTTTGAATTTATAGTTTTAACCTTTTGCAGATAATCAATAAAATACCTTTGAAGTCCCAAAAAACCGCTACCAGCCGATTGAATTGTTTTTGCCTTCTTTGGGGCACTTCCTCCAGCTTCAGTCCATTGTTTGGATTGTTCTTTTGTCTCTGGAGTATAGTGGTGGATCCATGTCTCATCAACAGCTATGAAACGACGCTTAAAATCCATTTTATTTCGCTTAAAACGATCCAAACAAGCTTTAGAAATGTTCATTCTTATGCGTTTTTGGTCGACTGTTAATAAATGCCGCACCCATCTAGCAGAAAGCTTTTTCATCTGTAGTTCTTCATGCAAAATTAAATGGACTCGATCATTTGAGATGGTCATGATACGAGTATTAGCTATTTCACGCACTTTTATTTGTCGATCATTTAATACCATATCATGCACTTTGGCTACAATTTCTGTTGTTGTTGCTGTTTTTGGACATCCACTACGTGGTTCATCTTCAATGTTTCTACGACCACGTTTAAATTCAGCAACCCAATTTTTTACTGTTGCATATGAAGGAGCACTTTCACTTCCTAACACATTTACCATATCATTACGTGCATGAATTTCTTGTTCCGATAAACCTTTTTTATGACACCACGCATTTCTAATTTTTCCATTGTAAACAAAATCGCGGATGCGTCTTTTTTGAACACCTGTTTCTATGTGAAGGAGTTACCAGATCGAAACAAAATTTAACATGTGTTCATAGCAGAGATGGAAGCTTCCAAAACACTTAACTTTTTTTTTGTTTATACCGCGCTTTTTGTGCTAGGCTAAGAAGCTTTCGAACCGCCCTCTATATACAGGAAATTTTCATTTTGCATATTTATATATATAACCTTATTTTATTACCAGAACAGCTTTTAAGCAAAAAAAAAAGTTGTTTAAGTTCGCTAACACGACATTTTCATGAAAAACCCGGTCTAGGCTATATCTCGGGTATATATGGACCGATATCGGAAATTTAATTTTATTTAATTTATATAACCTTATTTCATTATCAAAACTACTTTTGAGCAAAAAAAGTTGTTTCGGTTCGCTTACGCGGCATTTTCATGAAAACCCCGATTTGGGCTATATATCGGGTATATATGGACTGATATCTGAACATTTTTTTTTTTTTGCCATTTAGTCACCATGTTTAATAAGTGTGTGAAGGTTGAAGCAAAAAAAACAACTTTTTTTCAAAAAAATTTCATACAAAATAAAAAAAAAATCATGGCTTTTTTCGGAATTTTTACTGAATTTTAGCTGAGATAGCTATACGTGAACCGATATTACTGAATTTCAATAGCAAACACAGGGCACGGTGGTGTAATAGAATGGTGAAAGAAAAAAAATTTCTCAGAAACGGTATTTCAACGACCAACAGACGGACAGACGGATATCGCTTAATCGACTTTTCCATTAATTCTGAATCAGAATATATATACTTTATAGGGTCGCAAAGGAAACTTGTAGAAATTACAAACGGAATCACAAACTTATATATACCCTTAAGAGTTTTGTGAAGGGTATAAAAATATGCACACGTGTGTATGTAAATACTCACATAAGTATGTATATAAACCAAATAAAACCATTTACGACTTACGAGTGCGTATTTGAAAGGAAAGGCTTTTTATTTACATGACAAATTTAATATGAACAATTTAGTTTTTACAATAAACAGCGGCGGCGAAGATCAAACACTGAAAATGACCTCAAATCGGTGTAAACACAAATATTAAAATAAAAACAACAATTTTATGCCATTTTCTTCACGTCATATTGGAACATTATCAAAGTCATAAAACAAAGAGAAAATGACACTTTGCAACGGTGGCATAAGCAGACGGTACAAAATGATAAAAAATAAAAATAAAAAAAAAATACGAAAAACGAAATGAGGAGGAGTTACGCTGATAAATATTGCCATTGTATTATTAATGATAATAAAAACAATTTGTTTGCCCTGAAGTAAAAGCAAAACAGTGTAAAGTAGGAGGCGCTCATTGGCTTTCAAATGAGACCGACAAAATGCCATAACCCTTTAAGCCCCGACAACATTTAACCATTTAACTAACCAGCTAACAAAATAAAGGATTAAATTGATTATTTTTAATAATATTTCAACCCTTTTTCAAAATATTTACTCATTTTTAGGCATCTTAAACATTATTTTCAATAATTTGCTGGACAAATTTTGGCTTTGCTTTAATCCTATCAATTGGCTTTGCATACAAATTGGGTTGACTTCTCGGGAAAACAACATATTACTTGTACTTTCCAAGGCGGGCAGTAACGCCTGCTCTCAAAAGATTGGCAAAAATAACTTCTTCTTAGCTAAAATAATCCTTTTAAATTGTTAACATACCATTGTCCTTAAATTGCAGGTTTATCTGCAAAATACTCGTATCTGTGTGTGACCAGTTAAAGGTATTAAGCATTCTTTTTCTTAAGCCGCTTAACGCGTGAAACTACAGCAACCTGACTTATGGTTTTAATTTGTTGCAATGGATTGAGATGTGTAAGACATTTTCTGGTATGACTTCTAGATTCTTTTGTCCTTTGACGGGTATGATAGTAAAATGTGCTGAAGTCTTTGCTGCTGGTAATCTTTAAAGTAATCCGTTCCACTGCAGCTTAGGTAATCCTTTAGTGCTGAATGTAAAGGGTACACCCCTTCCTGTAATCGAAGCTGCTGCAAAAGCCCACTTCCAAAACAAAAACCCAACACAATATCTTTCAGGCATTTAAACATGTTGTCTTTAAACAGTCACAAGTAATTCACGCGGCTGGAAACGCGTCTTAAGGAAATTCATTTTTATACTCTTCATTAGTATTGTTGTTTATATTAGAGGTCATTTATACTAAATACATATGTTTATATACATACATATGTACATAAGTAAGTACTTGTACTTTCATTTTTAAAAGTAAAAATTGCAGTGGCATTTTTGCCTCTTCCGACCTTGACTTTATATAGCGGATTATCGCAAATGATTTGTCGTAACCGTTTAAGTGTTTTGACGGCTAATCTGTCACTTAAGGCTTTTAGAACAAATTTTATAATTACTTACATTATTTTTATGATTTCTAAGAGTTTTAGCCGGAATTTAATACCTCGTTTCCGATTTATTTATTTATGTTTTGCTCAGTTTCTTGAAAACAATTTGTCCACTTTTCCAGCATCTCCAATGGCATTGAGAATATGTTTACTGGTTTCCTTTAGTTTGGAAACATAATAAACATATTTATATTAAGGTTTTATTGTTATTTATGATTTTTAAGCGTAACCTTGAGCAAAAGTTAAATTTGCTGGAGTAAAAAATTTTCAAAAAGATTTTGTTTATATTGACAACTAAATAATCTTGAAAGCGACAATTTTTTTAATTAACAAAGCCATCAAGGTGAAAATATGCTTTATCGCTTTCATTCGTCCTTATTGTGTTTGCCGTTTTTAGGACGAAAAACGGGCGTTTTTGAAAAATGGTAGAGTGATTGGCAAAAAATTGGGATATGATAGAAGATAAATAAGAGATAGAAGGAGTAAGGGAGAGGGAAAGGAAAGGTGGGAAACTGCTTACTGTGGCATTACTTGCTGATTTACTAGCCATCCGCTACTTCTTATGAAAGAAGCTATAGCAGTCGTTTTGACCGAGGCCAGACATGATAGGCTATTGAAGCTCCACTCGTCTAAGCATCTTAGACGATGATGCTCCAATGCCGGGCATGTACCGAGGAGATGAAGGATCGTTTCCTCCTCCTCCTCGTTTTAACAGCTTCTACAGAAGAAATAGATGACCGAAACTAATACACGCAAATGTTATTTTCCAACACATTCACAAAAATGTTATACTTATATGATATTTTTGAGAATGTGGTAGAAAAAACATCACACGTACACGAAACTTTCGGTCATTTTCTTCATATTGGCCTTAATAACTTGATAGAAAGCTGTGACCTATGTTTCGGTCAACAAAGTCGGTCAAATGACCGGTCACTTGGCCGTCACTGTTCTTGTAGGGAAGACTGCTACCGTCATTCTTAGGAGAGATCTGGGAAGTTTTACTAGCTCCCCCGTTCTCTTGGAGTTAATGTGCTGCCACAGGTTCCTTGATATAAGGCATGTGGGCTCTGTGTAGCCACTTTTCTTGGGCATGTTCCAGCGTGTGGAGTTTTATTCTTTTCCAACGCGCTGATATAAGTTATCCGCAAAAGGGGTCCATATCCCTATCCTTTAGGGATGACCTTTTTTTGGCTATTTCGTCATCGAGATAACCCGGCCGCTGAATTTATAGCGCAAAAGAGTCATTGTTTCGTTAGCTGTGTGGCAAGTGGCACCGTCCTGTCGTGCACATCCATATCATCCAATTCGGGCCATAAAGAGTGCGTAATCTTCTCAGGATAGCGAACACCATTGGAAAAAATACGGACCGATAATGCGGCCAGCTTGGATTATCATTCGCCCAAATGAGGCAATTCTGTTTATTGACGAGTCCACTGAGATGAAAATGTGCCTCATCACTGAAGATGATTTTCTTCGAAAATTGATCATCCACTGTTGCCATTTCTTCCTACTATTCTGGCCATCGACGATGCTGGGAATGGTCAACAGGATTTAGTTCTTGAGTCAGTTGCACCTTTTAAGCACGTAAATGAAGGTCTTCATGCATAATGTTCATCAACGAAGAGGTGGACGGCTCTTCAACCACACTATCGCGAATAGTTTTCACATCTCCCACATATCCGGTTTGCTCAAAATTTTCCAATTGTACGCACATTTGCACGATTAAATTGACCGCAAAACTCACGCAGTGCACGACATGCATTTTGATTTCAACGCCCATTTTCATAATAAGCCTGAATTACTTTATTCTCTATCTGTCCATGTTTCTAATTGAATTAGTCTGAAATTGAGAAATGTCAATTGAAATGCAGAAAAAACTTGAAGTTTAGGTGTGGTTCAAATTCAACATCGACCCTTAAAATGTAACCACCCGAAATAATTTTTTGCATTAATGTTACGATTTTGTTGTTGCTTTTGGGCTCCATTCGATTTTTGAATATTGTTTCACTGAAGAAATTCTTGTTGTTTACATTGTAAAATCGTAAATATAATGAAATTTAAAATCAAACCTGCTACCTCGAGGCTCTTGATCGAGCTCTCTAACAAATAAACCATCAAGTATATAATAAAATTTTTAAATTTACCATATATAATGAAATAGGTCCATTACTTTAACTACAGTGTTTTGTAACTATTACGAAAGTCTTACATTAATACAATGAAATATTTTCATTATATTTACTACACTGCTTATTAGCTACTGGGTGTCTGGTGACAAATTTATATTTTTAAATACGATTGTTTTAAAAAGTAATAAACGGTGCGGGCGGGGGACGGCGCAGTTGGAATTATCGATTGTGCGGATTTGTTAGTCACGATGTCGCAGTGGATGAGTGAGCATTGTGTGTTCGCTGTGGAGACATTTTTTAAAAGTAAGGATCCTTACGTAATTGCTCTTCGACAATTTTGTTCCAAGCGTGGTATTCGGCGAATACGTAATGGACCGAGTGTAAATTTACGCACTATGAATGTCCCGCAGTCAGGGCTCAGTCGATCCTCAAGGACTCCCGATAACATTGAAGTGGTTGAAAGCAGTTAACGTGAAAGTCCGTGACTATCAATGCGAAAGAGAGCAGCCTCACTGGGACTTCCAAGAGCAATTATTCATGAAATTTTAAAAGAAGTTCTGAAGTTTCTTTATTTTAAAACTCAAACTCCGAGGCGGATTGCTATTGAAGTTGCCAAGCGCTAGATGGCAGCACAAACAAATACTTTTTTTTTTAATATGCGATCTGTCGAATGTCAGCTGTTACAACTTCAGCCAAATATATCGATTAGTTTATATGTTGTTTGGATTGCTGAATGTAAACGTGGCCGTGGAAACAAGCACTGCAACAATACTATCAACAGGAAGGTCCAAAGGGGTGGATACTTAAGAAAATATCAAGAAAATCCTCGATATCGTTGTGAATGATCGCCGAGTCCAGTTACATGAGATTGTTGAAATGGTAAACAGACTCGTATCATATGAACGAACGTGTGTTCAACATTTTGCATAAAAATTTGCATATGAAAAAGCTATCGGCAAGATGGGTGCCGCGTTTGCTCAGTGTCGAACAAAAACCAGGGGCCAAATCACCGCATACGATATCGAGCAAAATTATCGAAATTTTTCATTTTGGTATCACGGCATACGATATCGAATAAACTGTATTGCAATAATATAAAAAAGTTAAAGGATTTATTTTTTGTATTCCTACTTTTAGGGAACGTATGGTCTTCAATCTATTGCATTTTGTTTAAATTACGATCCAATATGCATCGGTTGCCATAATTTAGATGTATCGTAATGTTATTCGATACGATAGTTAATTCGATATCGTATGCGGTGATTAGACCCCACTTCACATAATATTTTATATTCTTTTGTTATGAACAATATTATTTTTAACATCACTCGCTTCATTTAAATTTAATCTTGAACGTATGCGCATGAAAATTTTTCCGGAATTAACAAATTGAATTTTCTGCTTCAGCTGCTTTGATCTTTGACTACTACAACCAGATTTATTTGTTTAAATAATTTTCATATATTTGTTAAAATAATATTGCTGTGTAAATGCAATAACATCCGTTCAATGGGGATTTTTTTTCATTTCATGCGACATGTGTAAGTCATCGAGTAATTAGAAACTAAACAATGACCGTAAAATGGCAAAAACAAAAATAAGACAAGCGGACACTACAAATAAGTGCCGCATTTTGGAAATTGCCCAAACGATCGTCATTATTTGTGTTAAATATTTGGTGACGATAAACAGATATTGACACAACAAATGTAAACGATTTACTTTTTTTTCATTGAGTCAGCATAAATACTTTATTTATTTATAAATTTCGAAAAGGGCAAGATTTCGAAATTTTAAAAGGGCAAGACAGTTATTCTTAAAGTTAAGATTTTATATAAAAAATATTCCGATCTGTATGTAGGAAATTTCTTGCAACAGTAACTTATTTTTAATATTTACGAACACAAATTATGTAAATATGTACGAGTACATAAGTATGTGTTAAATACAAATATTTTAAATCAAAATATTTACAAATTATAAAGGGTGGTTAAATTTCAAGGGCCGATGTTGATTTTGAATAAAACACAAACTATTTAGGAAATTATTGTAACTTTATTTTATTATGGTATATTGGTATTATTAAATTATGTATGGAACAAAATATCGGCCAAATGGGCGCCGCGACCACGGCGGCACACCTCCATCCGATGGTCCAAATTTTCGATGACCCTGAGGCATAATGGAGGTTCTATGCCGTTAATGTGCCGAATTATCTCATCCTTTAGCTGTTGAATTGTTGCTGGCTTATCGACGTACACCTTTTCTTTCAAATAACCCTAAAGAAAAAAGTCCAACGGTGTCAAATCACATGATCTTGGCGGCCAATTGACATCGCCATTACGTGAGATAACACGGCCATTGAATTTGTTGCGCAAAAGAGCAATTGTTTCGTTAGCTGTGTGGCAAGTGGCACCGTTCTGCTGAAACCACATATCGTCTACATCCATATCTTCCAATTCGGACCATAAAAAGTTCGTTATCATCTCACGATATCGAACACCATTCACAGTAACTGCCTGACCGGCCTCATTTTGGAAAAAATACGGCCTGATGATGCCGCCAGCACATAAACCGCACCAAACAGTCACTCTTTGTGGGTGCATTGGTTTTTCGAGAGTCACTGTTGGATTTTCATTCGCCCAAATGCGGCAATTCTGTTTATTGACGAATCCACTGAGGTGAAAATGTGCCTCATCACTGAAGATGATTTTCTTCGAAAATTGATCATCATTTTCATAATAAGCCTGGATAACTTTAACACGTTGTTGGATTGTGTATCTCTCCATGGTTCAAATTGAGTAAGTCTGAAATAGAGAAATGTCAAATAAAATTCGGAAACTTGGCGTTTAGGTGTGGTTCACATTCAACATCGACCCTTGAAATTTAACCACCCGATATGAACTATTTCTGAATTAATTTTTTTTTTTTTTAATTAAGCTATTGTGAATCGACTGCATCTTATAACATAGCTTTGTCTTATCATGAAATATCTCCGAGAACTCAACGTCAATATGAAATGGGATCAAATGGTTGATTGTAACCATCATGAGAAAATGTAGGAAAAATCTATTCCATGCAGTTTGAAAATGATGGGCATTTAAGAAAACCCCAGAAATTTTGTCCAACTGTTACAATTTTTCGGTTATTGTGGTTAGTTTTGATTCATTTTGTTCATTTCAGCACTGTAACCCTAAATGACATTTCTAGAACCACAGTCAAAAACAATGATACAAGTGTCCCAAGTTTCCTAGAATTAAGACTATTTGTTAACTATGAATTTAAAATATTCAAAATTTGTTTACTTTGAAACGCCCTCCTTTAAAAAACTAAACAAGATGCTTTGATATCAAATTTAAAATTTTTAATTCACTATTGTTTAAGCATATTCCTAAATTATTCAAATAATCAGATAATTATCCGTATAACACGTTCTGAGTTTTTTTTTTTTTGGCATTCCCAGAATTTTCTTCAGGAATCGCCAAAATCCCCCAATTTCTCAGAAGAAATATGGCAACAATTTTCGCACTAAAGCTTATAGTTCAGATACATGTTCCACAGCAAAAATACGCACCGAATATGAAATACCGGTTCCAAACCGGTTAGTGAAGTGATTCTGAATTTTTTTGGGAATTCCCAAAACCGGTTTCGTGAATCCTCAAAACTTCATCGGAAGTACACTAATTTAAGCAAACAGCAGCAACACTGTATATACAGTTTTATGTACCTAGATATATAATAATCACTCATATGGCATGGGCTTCGAGTGTTACATACATACAAACAACCATACAAGTGAAGATAATATAAGCGTGTTAGAAATTCACAAATTATTAAAGGCATCGATCGCACCGAATATGAAAAACCGTGTATATTTATTATGAATTCTGTATATATATATATATATATATATATATATATATATATATATATATATATATATATATATATATATATATATATATATATATATATATATATATATATATATATATATATATATATATATATATATATATATATATATATATATATATATATATATATATATATATATATATATATATATATATATATATATATATATATATATATATATATATATATATATATATATATATATATATATATATATATATATATATATATATATATATATATATATACAGAGTTCATAATAAATATACACGGTTTTCCATATTCGGTGCGATCGATGCCTTTAATAATTTGTGAATTTCTATCACGCTTATAACGAGTGATTTTTTTGCTATTATCTTTTTGGCAACACTAGTTTTGACAGCTCACGCACGTTTTGTATCTTGTGTCACTGTCAAACATCTTCAGTTTGGTCTATAATTTAATCATGAATCGTCTTACAAACGAACAACGCTTGCAAATTATTGAATTTTATTACCAAAATGCGTGCTCTGTTAAGAAAGTTCATCGCGCGCTTCTTCCATTTTATGGTCAGTTTAATCGACCTACTGAGGCTTCTATTCGGGCTATTGTAAAAAAATTTCGCACCAAATTTACATTGTTGGACATTAAACCACCAACACGCTTACGTAGAGTGCGAACTGAAGAAAATATCGCAGCCGTATTGGCCAGTGTTGGTGATGACCGTGAATTATCGATTCGGCGCCGTTCGCAGCAATTGGGCCTCTGTTACCCCACTACGTGGAAAATTTTGCGGAAGTATTTGGGTGTGAAGCCTTATAAGATACAGCTGGTGCAAGAATTGAAGCCAAACGACCTACCATAACGCCAAATTTTTGGTGAATGGGCTAAAACCTAAATATTTCTCTAACCCACTTGCTGCATTTCTTCTAGGTCCTTCGAGCCGTATATATAGAAACAAAGAAGAAACCGGACGATTTCGTGAAATTATTCTGTGACGAAATTATTTCTTTAAGTGCACGCTCGCACGTACAACTGATTAACGGGCGGCTGTTCTCTTTCATCCTCTTCGAATTGAGCAAAGAGTAGTAACAATTACATGCCACATGACTTAAGAAAATAAATAACAAAAAAAAAAAAATTGGAAAGTATCGTTAAAAAATATTTATTTATCAAGATAAAAAATGTGTCATTGTGTTTTTGTTTGTTCAATGATTTGATTTTAAGGAGACGAATTGCGGTGCGATCAGTCGCAGAGGAAGTGTGCAAATGCGGCAGATTAAAAAGTTTTCCATATGCAAAAAGGATTAACTTTACCACTGTTTAAAACCTAAGTAAGTAAATATTAAACGAGAGTGGCTACAAATGTGTCGAAATATTGGCAACTAATCACTTAAGTGGTGTTAATGGCACACGAATGAGTGATACGTCTAGAAAATTTATATGAAATACACTCAAAATATTGAATACAAATTATCAAATATTTCTAGACGTATCAGCAAATAAAAAATAAAGTCCAGCAAAAATATTAATCTACCTGAAACCAGGGTGTAAGCAAAATATGGCGCACTTTTGCTTACTAAACCGCTTCGGCAACATGTAATTTTTGTTAGCAATGTCCCGTTTGTCTGTTGTTGTGGCTCTATGGGCTGATCATAGAGCACAGAGGAGCAACTTGTCTAAAAAATTTGTATGAAAGTTACTCAATTTTTTTTTTTTTTTGTGATTTCCATACAAATTTTTTAGACTAGTCATTCGTTTGCGTTTCATAAACTGCACACTAAATTAGTGTAATGTTCATAGAACACAGATGAGCGACATGTCTTAAAAATTTGTATGAACATCACTCAAAAAATTGAGTAACATTCATACAAATTTTCTTGAAGAGTTGCTCGTCTTAGGTCTATGAAAAGCACATAAATTTCGATATAACAAATCTCAAGGGGATGCAAAATTACTTTGTCATTGGTGCCCTGTATCAGTGAAGCCTTGGGGCAACGAACTGTGAAAAAATATCATTAAATATTGGTTATAACTTTAACTTTTGTATGCATGTTTTATTTTGCAGAAACTGTGAAAATGATTTACATCAGTACCTGCCTTGACGGCCTAACCTGATGGTGGACCAATTCCACGGAGTGAATTTTTCACGATTCACCACCGCCCCCGTGTGGCTGACTAGGCTCACACAGGCAGCAATTCTTGTCATATGATTGCGGTCATATGAACAACTTCTTGTTGAGGAGTTCAGGCTTTCTAATCCCACATGCATGCAGTTTCCCAGCAATCAACGGAAGACAAGGCTTAATGAGTTGGTAGGCCGAAGCCCACTAAGAGCATCAGCCCTTAAACCAACTCACCCGTCAAACCGTCACCACTGGTTCCTTACAGTACACGTATCTGTTGTATAGGCAACAGCTTCTCGGGAGATTGTTAGTCCTCGAAAAAAGCCATCACCAAACCATTATCAAAGATACTAACACTCCCTTCCTGCGATTTAGGTTTAAACCACAGCCAGAACGTTACAGCCAAGGTAGGCACCTCAACCATGATCAGCCCGGGTCGAACCGCAAGCAGGACTTCCCGGGGACGATGCTGATCCCCGTTCTGCCAATTTATACCCTTGGTAAGGGTTTCGGAAGCCAACACAACATAAGTCATGTGGCTTCCTAGAGTTTTGTTTGCCGCACCAAACGAGGGACCCCTTCCCCTCTTTTCCCCGAAAAACAGAGCGCCTAAGTTAGGAATACGCCAAGGCAAAACCTGTTCCCCGGGGGGTTATTTTGCAGAAAGTAAGAATAAAAATAAATTTTTCAAGAGGCAAATATTTAATGCACTCATTTTGAGAAGAGCTTTTGATCGAAAAATCTTCATTAGCCAAAAACAAAGAACATTTTATGTACGATATTAACTAATTAGTTGTGAGTTCGAGTCCAACTTCAGTCAAGAAGAAGGATTAGTTTTAATTATAACCATAATTGCTGTGAAACAATAAGACCAAAGAAGAACAGAAAAAATAATTGAATACCATTAGCGGGGGGACAACTAGCTGTTTCGTAGTCGCTACACTACTCATCGCACCCACTGGGATTCGAACTCGGGATCATGTGAACATGATGTATTTTTAAAACGGCCGCTTAACCAACTCAGCGGAAGTTTTTAATACGTGATATTGGAATAGTCCAACAAATCATAATGTATTATTGCTACGATACTTTATACGCTTCTAGTAACAGCAAATATAGCAGTGTCCACTGGTTTAAACTCATAAGTTCAAAAAAATCCCAATGTGAACATTTCTTCTAGTTTGTTTTACAATTTTTTTTCTCTTTGTTACATTTTAAAATTTTTCCTAATTTTACTTGTGTTTATTTGGCCTTCTTCCAAACAAAGATATAAATTTAACAGAAAACAAACAAAAAAAAAAAAAAAACCAGCAAGTAGAGCATAAAAAATAGAACATTTAGGGCATTTTTAGGGGGCTTCAAATGACCACCAATAAAAAAGTAGGCCTCTTATTTTATGGTCATCCTTAAATGGTTTATGGCCATGACAGTGACATAGAAAAAAAAATTCATAAAATTTGTTTCAGACTTTTTATTTTTCCCAAATCTTTTGTAGTCCTAATTCTCAAAAAAATAAACAGCTCTAATTTTGTGAAAACATTTTTTAAATGTTTTAAATGTTTTATGCTCTACTATTCTAGTTCAGGTTTCATTCTTTAATTTTCAGAATTTATTACAATTGTGCGCATATTTTTTACAATTCTACAAAAATGCTTTGTGTTGTAATGAAGTAAAGTGATATGTTTTCAAGGTTCTGTTAAAAATTATTTTAAAAATTTTGTTTGCTTTTTGTAAAGATTCAACAAAATTTTTGTCTGAAAAAATTATTTATACACTCAACCTACAAAATATTTTATTCAAATTAACTCGAGTTCTCAACTATTGTAATTTATGTAACTAAAATAAAATAAAGAAATTTCAATAATACATACCTTTAGTTAAATGGAAAACTATTATTCAGGTTTAATAATATAAATTAGTTGAATACGGGAAAAATTTATTCAAATCTACAAGGTGAATTTTATTAAATAAACGAAAGTTTTATAAATTTATTGAATTTTTGATGAACTTTTATAATTTTTTAAATTAAATTTTTGGTTTGTACATTTGTACAACGGGTTATAGTTCAGGGTTTTTCTTTCTTAAGTTTTTTTCTTAAGAAGGGGCAATTAACAAAATGCATATGTGATTCAATATGAGATGAATATAGATAGAAAATTATTAAATGCTCGGTGGCTTAGTGGTTAAAGCAGTAGATCATGATACGTCATGACCCGAGTTCAAATCCCAGTGGGTGCTGATGAGTAGTGTAGCGACTACGAAACAGCTAGTTGTCCCCCAGCTAAAGATTTGATTATTATTTTTCTTGTCTTCTTCAATCAAAATTATTGATCACAGCAGATTTGTATTGTAAAAAATCCTTCTTAAGAAAAAAACTTAAGAAAGAAAAAACCTGAACTACAACCCGTTGTACAAATGTACAAACCAAAAAAAACGAAAGTTTTATTCAAACTAACATTATTTCCGGTTTAACGCACAGACTAGTCAATGTCATAAGACAGACCTTTGAGGAGAAGAAGTATTGCTCAGCTCTATTCATTGACATTTCCCAAGCTTTTGATAAAGTGTGGCACGAGGGCTTGATGCACAAAATAAAGTTAAACTTGCCTGCAAATACACACAAGCTTCTGGAAAGCTACTTATATGGGCGGAAGTTTGTTATCAGAGAAGGCGACTTTATAAGCCCAACTCAACCAATCGAGGCAGGAGTTCCCCAAGGCAGTATACTGGGGCCTACTTTATATTTGATTTACGCCTCTGACATGCCAACGACACCCGGAATCCACACTTCAACCTTTGCAGATGACACAGCGTTTTTTTGAGTGTTCATGAAAACCACCAATTAGCATCACGAAATTTACAGGAATATACTTCAATATTAGAGAATTGGTTAAAACTTTGGAAAATCAAAGTTAATGAACAAAAATGTACTCACGTTACATTCACATTGCGTAAACAAACATGTTCAGCTATCCAAATTAACAATTCACCTATTACGCAGCAAAATGAAGTCAGGTACCTTGGTATTCATCTCGACCGAAGGTTAACGTGGAGGTCTCACATTGATGCGAAAGTTATTCAGTTAAAGTTAAAAGCAGCGCAACTAAATTGGCTTATGGGCAGAAATTCTACATTGAAGCTGGATTGCAAACTTTTATTATACAACGCAATTCTAAAGCCTATTTGGTGCTATGGAATTCAATTATGGGGCACCGCCTCAACTTCTAACATTGAAAAAATTCAAAGGCCACAAAATCAAATTCTTCGAACGATTACTGCAGCTCCATGGTACGTAAAAAACTCCCGAATTCATAAGGATCTTTGTGTTCCTCTTGTAAAAGACGAATTTTCAAAGTACGCAACAAAGTATATCAGTAAATTGGAGCTTCACCCAAATCCTCTTGCACGTAATATACTTAATTTTGAAGGCCACTCTCGGTTGAGAAGGAGGGATACCCTTGACACCTTCAGAACGTTAAATAGGTGATTTTACGGATACCGACCGTGCAAAATAAAAAATGTTTGTCTAGCATTGGCTGGACTTAATTAATTTTATGTATTTAGTTTTAAGAATTGAATACTTATTGTTAGTTCACTTTGTGAAGACTCAATAAATAAATAAATGGCAAAAAAAAAAAAACAAAAATCCCGTGTGATTTTGCTTTACTATTAGTTACTACTGTTTTAACAAAATTTTTATTGATTCAACAAAATTTTGCCAATATCCAAGAAGCGCGAGGCAAATAACCCTGAAAATTACCGCCCAATTGCAATTTGCTCTGCTATCTCCAAAGTAATGGAAAGCATGGTTAACCATCACCAAATGAGGTATCCAGAGTCGCACAAACTACTTTGTGATCGTCAATACGGATTTCGTAAGGGTCGTTGTACTGGCGATCTTATGGCATATCTCTCAGAGAAATGGTGCCACTCAATCCATCATTTCGGTGAAAGTAGGGTGGTGGCTCTTGATATTTCAAAAGCGTTTGACAGAGTGTGGCATGGTGCACTACTGGCAAAACTTACTGCTTTTGGTGTCGGTCACGACTTTTCTCGGTTTATATCGAGCTTTTTCAAAGACCGTACTATAAGAGTTGTTATAGATGGGATATCATTAAACGAGTTGAAGATTAATTCAGGTGTACCACAAGGCTCCGTTCATTCTCTTACCCTATTTCTTATTTTCCTCAACGACCTTCTCTATCAAACTTCCAACCCTATCCACTCTTTCGCAGATGACAGCAGCATTTGCCACTCGTACTCTTTTAGCTATAGGCCCAGCCTATCAGAGATCGCTGCCAAGAGGCTAAATATGAATGATTCACTGAATAGTGATCATCTATTAATCTCCGAATGTAAAAACAGGGTCGCCTCTAACGCTCGTAAGACCTCGTATTGTTTATTAACTCACACACACAAACGACTGCAAGTGCTGCTTCATCTGTACTCATGGACGGTAAAAATATTGAGGAATCAGATGCTCTTAATGTTCTTAGAATGAGGATACAGTGTGATGTTGGCTGCATTGAACACATTTTTCATGTCTCTAAAAAAGCATTCAAGTGCCTCGGGTTTTCGAAATGGTGTAGGATGTACTTCACTCCATTCCGACCAAAAATGCAATACAACTCTCAAGTTTGGGCCGGTGCCTCAAACTCTGTTTTGGGGTTACTCGACCGTGTGCAGGAGAGGGCGAAGAAGCTCATCAGTGACAGTAGGATATCCAACTCTATTGATTCTCTGGAGCATCGACGCCGTGTGGGGTACGTTACTCTGTTTTATTGTTACTACAATGGATTTTGCTCTGACGAGATTAGGGATCTTGTTCCCGAAACTCGCACATTTTTACGTAGCATGCGTTTATCGTCCAGAGCTCATCCATTTGTGGTTGATTGCCCGGGGAATCGTACTACGAATTACAGAGAGAATTTGTTTTTTAGCCGTAAGCTTCGCCTGTGGAATAAGTCGCCTGCAGACGTGTTTCCTGTTCGTTATGATGTTGGAAAGTTCAAGTCAAATGTTCACGAACACTACTCCCTCTTTTCTTCTCATCACAACCTATTTTCCAATGCACTGCATATGTACTGAGTACTGGTCCAAAAAAAAATATTTTTTGAACTGAACAAATTTATATTTTTAATAAAACCCATTGGAGCTGAATTGAATAATATTTGTTTGTTTGAATAAATTTTCTTCCGATTTGAAAAATAATGTTTTGATTGGAATATTTTTTTTCGTGAAGGGTTTATCAAATTTTTTAGTTATTAATACCCACGAAATTTGGTTCAGGGTATGTACATATGTCAAAAAAATAACAAAATACGATACCCAATATCGTATTTCGATCAATAATTATTTTTACTGAACTTTTGTTTGAATCCACGAATTCCTTGACCGCATTCAAACAATTTATTAACTGATTCAGGGAATTTCGTTATTGAACTTGAACAATTTTTTTTCCTGTGATTCTGTTATTTATTTTTCAGACAATTTTAAAGTGACAGCAAAAATTTACATTGAGGTAGTTTTATTTTTCAGGGGAATTTTTAATGTATAAAATGGGTATGTAGGTATATAGGATTTTAGGAATGAAAATGTTCAATTTGGAAATCGCACTCGAAAGATATATGGGAACCTTGTACACAAAAGCATAACAATTTTCTAACTTCACCTAGTCGTATAACTATAGCTTGGTGTTAAAAGTTTTGAAACACTTGTGGCAAGCTTGTATATTAAATTTTGATCATTATTTTTATTTAATATCATGTGTTTATACATGTGTTAGTGTCGTATATTCTACATATTTGTTTTTCTATTACATAAACAGATATTTTATTTACTTTTAGTAAATATTTTACAGCAATTAGATTATAATAATCCAATTACATCATTTTACTTTTAATGCATAAATAATAAGTATGCCATTATAAAGTCAATTGTTTTCTCTTTTTTGTTTTTTTGTTGTTGTTGTGCGTATGGCAAAGGCTTTCATACTTAAATATCCTTGGGCGATAATAAATAATTGTCATATAAAATATTATTATCAACATCAAAAAAGTATGTAAATAACTTCTTAAATAAGTTTATAAAATTCTGTTGCTGTTCGTAGAGGAGGGAAGAAGACCATAAGGAAGGGTGTGAGTGAATCTCTGCAAATGAATAAAACTTTTATAGATGTATCTTGGCGGCGACAACGTACTTTGATTGCTGTACACTATTGTTGCTTTTTTATAGAGCTTTATATAGAGGAGCTTGATTAGCGTGCTAAAATATTCTATGATATGTTGGTTGCAAATCTTTACTTTAACGTTTGGTATAAACAAATTGTTTAATACAATGAAAATAAATGGAACTGCTGTTCTAATTTAATAAAAAAAAAAAAACAGGCAAATTAACATATATATTATGTAAAAAACTTGTTTTCTAGCTGTCTATATGTTGACATTTCATAGGAGCTACACTAATTATCAATAGACTTTGGAAATATTTGAAAGATATTCTCAATAGAGCTGCAAAACAATCTGGCCATTTATTCAGCAAGTTCTTAGCCACCTTTACATTTTTGTAGTTATAGCGTAATTTACCAATGAAAATATATTATATATCAAGGTAAGGTGTACTATATCATTTATTACTTTTATCTCAAATAAAAAAGGTGTCTTTTTATATAAACAAATGTTAATTAAACATGGTAACTTATATCTGGCGGCTGCGGCTAAATGTCGACTGCAACTTAAAAAACAAAGTGTTTGGCAAAACTAAAAAGAAAAGTATTTGAAAGTTATATTTTTTATCATAGAATAAAAATACGTAAAGATTTTATATATACCTATATCTAGGTTTACTAAATTCCACTTGAGTTACAGATTCATAGCCAAAAGTAGCGCTTAACGATAGTATCGATAGTTTTGCAGCTCTAATTCTCCCACATTCAACTTTATATTCCAACAATCTAAATAAATTATTAAGAATTTAAAAATAAAAAAATGCTTTAATAATACCTGTCAAAACAGTAATATCCAGAGATCACTCTCTTCGTCACATTCTACAGCTGGCTGATGTAAACAACATTACGGGTACATGGATCGATCATTGCAATTTTTCGGTAATTGCAACACTTCAAATTTTTTCAAGTTGCAAAAATCGAGCTTGAACGTATATAAAATAAAAATTTTAAATAGATCTGAAGCGAAAAAAAAATATATTAGATACCAATAGAAAATTATAAATAGCTTGCTTTCTGTGTCTATCTGTCAATTCTAATAATATCTGTCAAAACACAAAAAACAAGCTTTTTATTTATACACGTCTCCAACATTTCTTTACACCTTTCAAACAAATGAACAACCACCGTTGGTTGCTACAATTTGTTTTTTGAAGTTATCGAAAAGCAGAGAACAAAAATTCAAACTATTTAGTTTTTATTCGCTATATCAGCTTCTAACATTGATACCAATAAAAAATTATAAACAGCTTGTTTCCCAGTTATCTATATGTCAACATTTCATAAGAGCTAACCTAATCATCAGTAGACTTTGGAAATTTTTGAAAGACATTCTCAAACATTCAACTTTATATCCCAACAATCTAAATATATATTATGCAAAAATGCATATAAATCGTATGCAGAAATGAAAAATTGTGTTAAAATGTTATTATTTGTATGTATGTTGTAATCAACAATGCTATGACGCAGTCAACTATGTTGTCGGTTAACCATGTTATGGTTGTGCCCAACAATGCTATTGATACAACCAAAATAATTTTAAAGACTAACCATACTATTGTTAATAGCAACCATACTATATCACATCTAACCATATTAATATGCTTATATATTATGTTAAAATATGCAAAATACTTAACAAATTTATTTTTATTCTAGCTGGTAGATACCGGTTGAAACCGAAATCATTTGCAGTTGTGAGACCTGATTATATATTGTGAATTATTCTTAACTATTTAAAAACTAAAAATTATATTAGAATCATTTATAGTTTTATTTTATATTATTATACATATGTACATTGTGTGACATACATAGTTAGTTGTCAACAAACGAAATAGTATGTTTTATCCAGGAATGTCGTTTATTTAATTAATATTGTGAAGGATGACAAATATATGATTCTATGTCAATAAAGCTATGACATTAGTATGTTTATTTAATGAAATTAATATGGTTATATAATATAATGGTTGGCATAATAACATGGTTGGGAATGACATTATTATGTTAACTTTTACTGGGACTGCTGTTCTTCAGAATTATAATAATGTTAAACCAGAATATATTGTGGTTATTTATAAAATTTTTTTTATAAATCTATAGTGAAGCGTTTCAAATATAACAATATAAAATTATCAGCACCAACCATATAATTCAACAATAGAATGTTGCCCTTAGAATATTTTCAAGTCCACCATACCGCTCCTTTATTGCAACATAGTCATAACTAAAAAAAAGCTCGTTTCGAGAAAAATGCATTTCAAATTTTTAATTTCCATACAAGTCTTAGAAATCTTTTCTAGAAAACATCTCCTAAACGAAACAGTTTAAAAGTAATTTGAATAAATATTTGACACAATATAAAAGATAGTACTGTTAACAATTTTGCATTGTTAACTCGAAAAGCTAACTTTGAAATATGACTATGTTGCAATGCCGGAGCGATATATTTTGAGATATCATTATGTTGCAATGAGGGGGCGATATATTTCTTTCTACGTGTACACATGAGATAGGTAATTATCAAAAGATTTGTTTAGGAGTTGAATACCTATTAAACACAATCGTTTAACAAATATCGCATATTAACTGGGAATTAACTAAACATACATACATAGGAATGCAGGTATTAAATTTATCCTCCTTTAGTTGTAGGGCATTGCTCGAAAAGCCAATTCCTTCATAAGCTTTCTCTATGAAGTGTAAAGATAGAGTAACAAAAATTTAAGTTAATAAAGCAAAAAGAAAAAAAAACACCAGAAAAAGATAAAAAGAATTGCGACATGTCGAATTATTGCTCTGCCATAAAGTAAAAATCATTTAAGGAATAAATAATTCATGTTCATAGAGCCAATAAAAAAAAGCCATAAAAAATACTGGCAACATCATTAAACCTCTAAAACAACAAACTCCCCACAACAAGCAAGCACGAACAAGAAAACACAACAACAATCACCAGCATTAACAAAAAACAATTGCCACCCTCAATACGCCATTGGAAAGTTTTTCGTTTGCTGTGAGTATATACACATATATGGATATGTGTGTTATGGGTATGTGTGTGTGTTTATATTTTCCTACATTTTTTCAATAAGATGAGCATGATGATGACAAACGTCAGCAAAAGTGGCAACACAACGGCAGCAGCCGTCAACCAGCAGCCTTTAACTGTTTCCGTTTAAGCTGCTGCCACTTCTGCTGTAGCTGATTGCCTTGGTCCGACTGCATTTGTGTGTGTCTGTTGTTTGGGGGATGAAACTGGTAGAATGTTTTTTGTCATTCAAACAGAAGAAACCACCACAACTACTACTACTTCATACTGCTATCACGAACTGAAACCATGCCACCATCATACAACTGATAAATTCAAAGGAAGATATGAATGTGTGTATGCCGCTGTCGTCGTTTAATAGACCAATCGCATGAGTGTAAACTGTAAAAGTAGGCGTGTTTTCGTGCTATCACCATTGCTGAAATTAAACCCCAATAAAACAACAAGCCCATTGTAAAGAGGCTGCAAAAGATTCCAATTTATCAATAGGCTAGCAAGACAGACAGACTGACACAAACCTCACTACATTGCTGCCGTTAAAATGAGCAAGCTCCCCTTTTGTATTAGTAGTAGAAGTTGATATTGTTTGGGAAGCGTAAAGCAGTTTACTTTTGTAAATGTTGGGCCTTTGAAAAAAAAAAACGAAACCAGTTGTTAAAGAAAAAAAACTCAGTAAAACCTTAACAGTGAGCAAAATAACAAACCAGAAAAGAAAAAAAAATGTTTAGTGGTAATTTAACTCAAAGAGGCACTACTACTCTATTATCAGTAGCATACATTCCCAGAAACATCTACACAAAAACTCTCTTCCTCACATAAACACCAACCAACAAACAGCTGCATACATATTGCACCCTCTCACTTGAACAGAAGGTGTTTGGCGCTCACTGTTTGCTACTACTTCTAGAGAGAGTAAAAAAAATTCAAGAGATTGAGTCTTATCATTAGAACCGACTTGAAATCAGTTTTCTATAACACTTTGAATTGTTAACATTCAATGAGAAAGTGAAGCGCTGCAAAGCAAAACATTACGGAATTTGTTACAAACAGCTTTTTTAAAAAAGTTACTGAAGGAAATTTAAAAACTTTTAAAGTGAAAATAACAAATATAGAAACTTTTAGCCAAAAGTCCAAGTTAAAATAAATTTAATAAGCCAAATATTATTAAACTTTACCAAAAACAAGTAAAACAAAACAGGAGACAACAAAAATGTCTTCAACATCTGCTTCTCCCTTAAGCAATATAACGGTAGACGACGAAATTAATATCAGAGAACAAGGTAAGTTGATGTGCGGTGTTATAATTTAAGCGACGGCTTTTTAACATCATGTTATATGCATATGTACTTCATAAGTTTAAAAGTTGATGGATTTTTTTATGCTAAGCGGTCAAATACACATTATTTATTTATAGTTATTTAAAAAATTATTTTAGATTATACTACGGACTATATAAATATCAAAGAAGAGCGTGAAAGCAGTTTGTCACCCATATTAACACCACCACACACGCCGACGGATGCTTCTACATCACGTAGAAACAGCACTAGTCTGTCAACACAAAGTTCCTCGTATGAATTGGAACATTTACGCAACACTAATGCACAAATCCAGCCACGATCTTATGTGCCCATGATGGAAGCTCAGGTAGCGCAACACAATCACTTGCAACAGCAACAACATCAGCAGCAACAACATCGCTTATGGCTGCAAATGCAACAACAGCACCAACATCATCCTCATCAAACACAACATAATGTAGTTTATCCCACAGCGGCTAGCACGCAATTCTTGCATGCTGGCGATCCTTTGGCGGCACAACATCAAGCTTTGCTCATGAACCAATGGATACGCAGTGCTGCTCTTTACCAACAACATCATCATCCCCATCATCCGCATCATACCCATGGCCAACATCATGCATTGCATGCGATAAGACCTTATCCGACCGCTTTGCATGGTCTTCATCCTGCAGCAGCGGCTGTAAGGTTAGGAGCCTGCGCCGGCTTACCACCTATGAAACTAGCCGCTGGCCTTAATGCCACCGGCTCTCGACCAAAGAAACAATTCATTTGCAAATACTGTAATCGCCACTTTACCAAATCCTACAATCTTTTAATACACGAGCGCACCCATACCGATGAACGTCCCTACTCGTGTGACATCTGCGGCAAAGCCTTCCGAAGGCAGGATCATTTACGCGATCATCGTTATATACATTCCAAAGAGAAACCCTTCAAATGTGGTGATTGCGGCAAAGGTTTCTGCCAGTCACGTACTTTGGCGGTACATAAAATAACCCACCTGGAAGAGGGACCCCATAAATGTCCCATTTGCCACCGGTCCTTTAACCAACGTGCTAACCTCAAGGCTCATCTACAAAGTCATAGCGAGGGACAATTGAATGCTTCAGCAGAAAATGGCCACGAATCAATGCAGGTCTTGACACCAAGTCAAACTGGCCTTATGATGCAGGAAGATACCATAAAACAACCAAAATCCCTAGAGCAGAGTCCACCTGTCTTAGATCTTTCTTCTTCGGGCCTGGCACCCGTCAGCAAACCCAAACGTTGTCTGGGTTTCACCATAGATGAGATTATGAGCCGTTAAGTACGCCTTTAGTAGAATAACTACTTAAAAGTAGCTATGGTTTTCAGTTCCTTTCAAAATATTAAACCCGCATCTAAATGAACGGCCGGCCAGAAGATTGGAATGACAGGCAAAATGTCAAATGCAGCCAAATGATCAAAAGAAATCGGCGTCTTAAGGACTAAACAGCAAAAGCTTTTGAAAGCGTTTCTGTACATGTTGAAGCAGAAAACTTTTTTTAACACAAAGATTCTATTAGTTCAATTCAGCAAAGAGTTTAAACCGGTTTTAGCTCACGCCAAGCATTTCGTTTACGAAATCACCAAGTAAAAACAAGCAAATGTTTAAGGCAAAGAGGAAACGGATAAAGGTTAACTTGCCCCAACCATCGCCAACAATGGTTTGGTAACCTCTCGTTTATACGATTACACTTACAACTTGTAAAGAATTTACTCGCTCCAAAGAGGAATAAAGAAACAAATTATTCACCAAAACAAATTATTTATATTTTTATTTATTTTCTGTTTAAATAATAAATAGTAATACCTCTTGATTTCTGTGCACAAAAGCAACCATAACACAACACAACTTCAAAAGCTTAACAACAGCAACAAACAAACACTCTTTGCATACGAGTATTGCACACACCAAACTGGTATGATTACCTTCTTCTGGTTTGATCGTTTGTGGAGTGGTTGTGGTGGTTAGTTGTTGAGTGTATGACAGTGTGTTTGGCCTGGCATTTAATGGTATAAATGGCATAAATTAATACGGTTTTATTTATTTTTTTTTTTTTATGAATAAACTATGTATGTAAATATGTTGGTATGCCCATATGTATATATGTATGTATGTATGTAGATATTTTTGTATATATGTTTAAGTGTTTATATTTATTAATAAGCTTTATATAGCATGTTCTGGCAGTCATCGTTATCATTATTTATTACTCCTTACTTGAAAAAAAAACGAACAAAAAACATGTATAACAACCTTTTATTAAAGGAGAACAGAAAACAGCACCTCGTTTTTGTTTATTGTAAAAATAGTAATGAAACAAAACAGAAAAAAAAAAATGTATTAAAATTTATACCAAAGCACCCATTACCTTTGAAACATTTTTTTTGTTTTCTTTTTTTTTTGCATTTAGTTTAATAATAAGTTATAATAGTCATTTAAATATTAGTTTAATAAAATTTATTCAAGTTTGAATTTCAAATTATAAGTATTTTTTTAACAACTTTACATATGTTGTAAATTGAATTTTATTGGACACTTTTAAGCGATTTTTAGGCGAACCTTATGTACCTTCAATAGTTTATAGTTTAGTAAAATTTGAATACAAAATAAAAGACTGTTATGTGTACAATTATAATTTATATGTTGTTGTTATTATTATTTGTATTTTTTATATTAATTTTTTCAACTTGTTTTAGATTCCTTTCTATAGTCTGCTGCTACTGATTATAATTTGAAAATAAATTTGTTATGACAATGATCTCCAATTTTAGCTAATGAATATATTGTATAGATTGTATTGAATAAATTTAGAAAAAATACAATAAAACAAATTTTAAGAGTTGTTAATTTAATATAAACAATGAACTACAATAAATAAAGTAGCTGTAGCCACAAAATTTACACCCGATGGTGACAATTTGATATATTTAAAGATTGTCCCAAAATTAGCTTAAGATATGAATTTACCGCCATTTTTACTACAAAATCTTGGCAAGCCTAAAAGAAAAACACTTCGATGCAGTGATGCCAGTAGTTTTTGTAGAAAATTCTTCACTTGTCAAAAAAGTCGTAGCCAACAAATCTAGGTTCCGATAGTGACAAGAACTCAACCTCAAGCCGAAACTGCGTAACAAGATTGTTGGTACACAGGTGGTTCGGAAACTTCTTAGCCTATCAATGAAAAAGAATAGTTAGCTTTTCAAAAATATTTTTATTTTTCAACATAATTTCCTGAAACTTCAATACACTTAGTCTAACGCTTTTCTAGCAATTCTACCCCTTGATTAAAATAGTTTTCCTCAAGGTCTTTAAAATAGTGGTTTACAACAGTAATTGCATCTTCATTTGAGGTAAACCGCTTTCCAGCAAGGAATTTTTTTAGATTTGGGAACAGATAAAAGTCACTGGGAGCTAAATCAGGAGAATAAGGTGAGTGGTCCAGCAACTCGTACTTTATTCGTTAATTTTCGCCATTGTTAAAACACTCTTGTGCGCTGGTGCGTTATCTTGATGAAAAATTATTTTTTTGTGTTGTAAGCCAAGACGTTTTTCTCGAATTTGTACATTTAATTGATCCAAAAGGTTGCAATAGTACTCTGAATTTATTGTTTTACCCTTTTGCAGATAGTCAATCAATAAAATACCTTTGAAGTACCAAAAAACCGTTGTCATAACCTTACCAGCCGATTGAATTGTTTTTGCCTTTTTTGGGGCACTTCCTCCAGCTTCAGTCCATTGTTTCGATTGTTCTTTTGTCTCTGGAGTATAGTGGTGGATCCATGTCTCATCAACAGTTATGAAACGACGCTTAAAATCCATTTTATTTCGCTTAAAACGATCCAAACAAGCTCGAGAAATGTTCATTCTTATGCGTTTTTGGTCGACTGTTAACAAATGCGGCACCCATCTTGCAGAAAGCTTTTTCATCTGTAGTTTTTCATGCAAAATTAAATAGACTCGATCATTTGAGATGCCCATGATACGAGTATTAGCTATTTCACGCACTTTCATTCGTCATTCATTCAATACCATATCATGCACTTGGCTACAATTTCTGTTGTTGTTGCTGTTTTTGGACGTCCACTACGTGGTTCAGCTTCAATGCTTGTACGACCACGTTTAAATTCAGCAACCCAATTTTTTGCTGTTGCATATGAAGGAGCACTTTCACCTAACACATTCACCATATCATTATGAGTTTCTTGTCCCGATAAACCTTTTTTATGTAAATATTTAATGACACCGCGCATTTCTAATTTTTCCATTGTAAAAAAATCGCGGATGTGTCTTTTGTGAACACCTGTTTCTATATGAAGGAGTTACCAGATGGAAACAAAATTTAACATGTGTTCATAGCAGAGATGGAAGTTTCCAAAACACTTAACAGTTTTCTGTCTATACCGCGCTTTTTGTGCTAGGCTAAGAAGTTTCCGAACCGCCCTCGTAACTTGGTATCATGAGAAAAATTGGAAAAAACTATAAAAAGAAATACAAGGACTTGTGCGACTAAAGGCCCTAAGTCACTATCCTACACGATCGTAGGATTCATTCACAGGAAATTGTTTCAAAATTCTGGCCGTCTTAAAAAAACGCTTTAAAATGGCGTTGCAGGCCACACTACTATACAAGTATAATTGCAATCATTTATATACACAATAAAATAATTAAAAACTTTTAGTGCCCTAATACTTTTACATTAGTTAAATTTTTGTCTCGAGGCACCAACAATATTCTCATATTTTTCACAAACCGCACTGATCGCACAGAAACCATAATGTTTTGAAAAGTTTCATAAAATTTTTCAAATCGCACGATTTGTCAGAAACTCTGTCGTACGGTTGCAGTTTTAGTACTTTTTCAGCACACAAGCTTTATTTAGTAGATCGTACGATCGTGTATGATAGTGTAACAAGGCCTCAAAAGCATTTGAACTGAATAAAATGTGGTTTTTAGATATTCTATATTCTTCTCATGATGGTTACAATCAATTTTGTCACCCTGTTTCGGCTTGACGTTGAGTTCCATTATTAACGCGGGATACCAATTGGTCGCTATTTATGCAGTAGAGTCATGGCAACCCTAAATGAAAAACACTTCGACACAGTGATGCCAGTAATTTTTGCAGAAAAATCTTCAAAAAAGCCCTAGCCATCAAATATAGTGCCGATAGTGACAATGTTATATATGAAGGGTGCCCACCGTTAAGCCGAAATAGGGTGATTATAATCATCATGAGAAAAATCTGAAAAAGCTCCGATTGCCCAACTTTTTCCCAATTTTCTTTTGAATTTGCTTTTTGCTCATGCACAAAAACTTTACAATTTTCATCGTGTATAGAGGGTGTTCCAGAAATCAACGTCAAGCAGAATTGAGAAAAATCAGGAAAAATCTATCCCATGCAATTTGAAAATTGTGGGCATTTAGGAAAAACCTTGAAATTTGGTCAAAGTGTAACTACTTTCCGTTTACTGTGGTTAATTTTTATTATTTTTGTTATTTTAAACTTTGGAGCCGTAACCCTAAATAACATTTCTAGAACCACAGTCACAATTGCCCCAAGTTTTCTAGAATTAAGACTATTTGTTAAACTAAGAATTTAAAATTTTCAAAATTTTTCGACTTTTTAAGGCCCTCCTTAAGAAAAATGTAGGTAAAAGTTCGCGCATTTAATTAGGGTTATAAAATGATACAATACTGGCTAGTTTCGTACTAAGAAAAAGAGAGTAAACAAATAAAAATCTCAAGCAACCCGATTTTTGCTCAGTTCGAATGTTTTTTGTTAGCACAAGCTCCTGGTAGGTTCTGGCAAAATGACGAGAGAGAGAAGGACAGTAGTCATGTTTGGCTTGAGTGAGTGAGGCAGATAGCGAGTTTCCCAAAGTCAACAATATTAAGTAATATTAATAAAATAATGAAAATCTTAGTTTAGGTTTATTGAAGTAAAAGTCAGATAGGAAATAACGTTTTTTATTTCAATAAATGTGCATATTGTTAACAATCGGATCTTCTCCACCTATACACCTCGAGAGTTGATGTCCTCAGCAGCTTGAGAAACTCATTCAAGCAGCTCGGCTACGCTCTCAATGGGCTTTGGATAAACTATTTCTTTGTGAACGCCCAAATAAAAAATATCCAGGGGATTTAAATCTGGGGAACAGGCTAGCCGCGAGAGAGTGTCTGAACATCCACTACATTTTCCCGGACTCTCCTGGTCAAGGAAATTTCTTACTTCCACAGTATCTGTTTCATTTGCATACGTTTAAACGACGTATCTCCGCCTCATTTTTTTTTCATTTATTGAATCTCCAAAATATGAACTACAATAAGTATTTAAATCTTAATAGTGTTGGGCATAATCCTTCATTTGTATGAATCTTTCATTCTCTTTCGGAAAGGTTAAGTGAATTAATTCATTCTTTTCTTTCACTTGCCAAACGTTTCAGAATGAACGAAAACGCTTCTATTGTGTGCGTCAGGTTGCAGCATAACGAATTACCATAAAGCAACTACAGCATTGCTTGTTTGTATCACAATTTCTTTAAACGCGATATATAAAAATAAATTATTTAGTGTTAATTTTTAAAGTTGATTTAAATTTAAAAGCACAATATAAATAATAATAATTGATTTTGATTGTTTAGGGATACTGAATGAAATATGAAAAGAAAGAGCACGATGGAAGAAATAGAGTAAAAATATATGTAGAAATATTTAATTCTTATACTTAAAAGAATCATTCTGTTAAATTAATTCATTCATGAATGACACAAGACTAAATCTTAATACTAATTATAAAAAAGTTATTTAAGCCAACGCTAAACAAAAAAGTTTTACTTTGCGCGAACAACATCGGTAAAACCATTTATTTAACGTTCTGATGGTGGCAAGGGTACCACTTCTCCTCAACTGCTAGAAGATTTGGATGAAGTTCCAGCTTACCGGTATACCTTGTCACGTACTTAGAAAATTCCTCTTTTACCAGCGGAACACTCAGATCTTTATGAATTCGTGAGTTTTTTACGTTCCATGGAGCTGTAGTAATCGTTCGAAGTATTCGATTTTGTAGCCTTTGATTTTTTTCAATGCTTTGGGGCGGTGGGTCGAGGTGAATACCAATGTACTTGACTTCATTATGCTGCGGAATAGGTGAATTGTTAACTTGGATAACCGTACATGTTTGTTTACGCAGTGTGAATGTAACGTCTCAGTGCATGGCATCACTATGTTTCTCGCTCGCTCATGGCAAACATGCACAGTATTCATCTCTCTCATCACTTTGTCGAGTAATTAAAAACCTACCAAGAGATTGT
This sequence comes from Thecocarcelia acutangulata, assembly GCA_914767995.1. Taxonomy (NCBI): domain Eukaryota; kingdom Metazoa; phylum Arthropoda; class Insecta; order Diptera; family Tachinidae; genus Thecocarcelia; species Thecocarcelia acutangulata. Next base: position 94,560,415 of record OU612097.1, on the reverse strand, counting down.
GCAAATAAAAAATATTTGAACTAAATAAAATGAGATAGCGAAAATGGGGTAAGTTGAGTTTTTTATTCGTCTTTTTTTAGTTTAAAACTAACAAGTATTTTACCATTTTACAATCCTGATCAAATGCGTGAACGTGCGCACTTGGCACTTGCTTAGGAACTTCAGTACATTTTTTTTAAAGGAGGACCCTTCAAAGTCGACAAATTTAAAAAATTTTAAATTCATAGTTTAACAAATAGTCTTAATTCTAGAAAATTTGGGACACTTGTGTCGCAAGAATGACAAAATACATGATTACGACACCACTAACAAAAACTGATGGAATCTTCTTCGCATGTTGGTCAAATGACGTCATGAAAAAATGCAAACACATCCCTAGCGGAGTTTAAATACATACCTTTGCATAGGTTAAACTACGTCGGCTAACGGGAAATCATGCACATGGCGTAATCTCTAGTTTTATCATTCTTGCTTGTGTTATTATTTTCGACTATTGTTCAAGAAAGGTTACGGTTCCAAAGTTTAAATGAACAAAAATATTAAAAATTAATCACAACAACCCAAAAATGGCTACAGTTTGACCAAATTTCTAGGTTTTTCATAAATTTTCAAACTGCATGGGATAGAATTTTTCTGATTTTTCTCATGGTGGTTACAATAAATCCTGTCATCCCGTTACGGCTTGAAGTTGAATTCTGGGTTACCCTGTATACACACATGTAAGGGGTGGTCAAATTTTAAGGGCCTATGTCGATTTTAAATAAAACACAAATTATTTAGGAATTATTGTAATTTCTTTATATTATGATAATATTCGATGACAGTCGTAAAGCAGCTCTGGGCTGAAGAACAGCTCTCGCGGCATCGTAATTATTTCTTAAGTGCGGCCAGGCTTGTGTTTGTTGTTCGGTCTTTTAGAGTTTTGCGTCTTACTCGCACTGGTTAACGGTTTACCTCAACTAACTGTATTGTTTTACAGTTTTTTTAGAGGTTATTCATTGTTAACCACGTGGAAACTTCCTATGTGAAGGCATAGGTCGTTATAGTTGGAAACAGCGACGCTACAAAAGTACTGTTAATACCATCTTGGGCGTTATGGTCTTTGTCACCCCGCCCATGCTGTGCATCCTATACTTTGCAATTGTATAGTTACTAAATAAATAAATATTCGATGACGCTGAGCCATAATTGAGGTTCTAAGCCATTAATGTGCCGAATTATCTCATTTCTTAGCACATGAATTGTTGTTGGCTTATCGGCGAATACCTTTTCCTTCAAATAATCCCAAAGAAAGAAGTCCAAAGGTGTCAAATCGCGTAAAATAACCATTGTTTCGTTAGCTGTGTGGCAAGTGCCACCGTTCTGTTGAAACCACATATCGTCCACATTCATATCTTCAAATTTGGGTCATAAAAAGTTCGTTATCATTTCACGATAGCGAACACCATTTATAATTACTGCCTGACCGGCCTTATTTTGCCAAAATACGGCCCGATGATGCCGAAAGTCCATAAGCCGCACCAAACAGTCACTCTTTGTAGGTGCATTGGTTTTTCGACAATAAACCGCAAGTGCTGCTCCATCTGTACTAATGGACGGTATAAATATTGAGGAATCAGATGCTCTTGATGTTCTTGGAATGAAAATACAGTGTGATGTTCGCTGGACTGAACACATTTTTCATGTCTCCAAAGAAGCATTCAAGTGCCTCGGTCTTTTGAAACGGTGTAAGATGTACTTCACTCCATCCGACCTCCTTATTATTTATACCACCTACATTCGACCGAAAATGGAATACAACTCTCATGTTTGGGCCGGTTCCTCAAAGTCTATTTTGGGGTTACTCGACCGTGTGCAGGAGAGGGTGAAGAAGCTCATCGGTGACAGTAGGGTATCCAATTCTATTCACTCACTGGAGCATCGACGCAGTGTGGGGTGCATTACTCTGTTCTATCGTTACTACAATGGGTTTTGCTCTGACGAGATTAGGGATCTTGTTCCCGAAACTCGCACATTTTTACGTAGCACGCGTTTATCGTCCAGAGCTCATCCATTCTACGCATTACACAGAGAATTCGTTTTTCAGCCGTTTGCTTCGTCTGTGGAATATTTTGCCTGCAAACGTGTATTCAAGTCAAATGTTCACAAACACTACTCCCTCTTTCCCCCTCCTCATAACCTATTTTCCTAGTTCCGGTACAATGCACTGCATATGTAGGGGTCATCCTCAGAGTACTGGTCCAATATAAAAAAAAATCACTCTTGGATTATCATTCGCCCAAAATGCGGCAGTTCTGCTTATTGATGAATCCGCAGAGGTGAAAATGTGCCTCATGACTGAAGATGATTTTCTTCGAAAATTGATCATACTCTGTTGCCATTTTTTGCCACCATTCTGATCATTCACAACGCTTGTAATGGTCAAGAAAGTTTAGTTCTTGAGCCAATTGCACCTTATAAGCATGACTTACATTTAGTCTTTATGCATATTGTTCATCAAGGACGAGCCTGAAAGGTGCAATTGTTGGGCACAAGGACGTGTTGAGTTGGACGGCTCTTCAGCTATACTTTCGCGAACAGCAGCAATATTTTCTGCAGAACAACCCGTACGAGCATGCACTGATGTTTTCACATCTAGAGACCCAGTTGCTCAAATTTTTGCACGATTTTTCCGATTGTACGCACATTTAGACGATTAAATAGACCGACAACATCATGAAGAGTGGGATATGCATTTTCAGTTGAAAGCCCATTTTAATAATAAGCATGAAAAACTGTAACGCGTAGTTCGTTTGTGTGTCTTTCCATGGTTCAAAATGAGTTGGTCTGAAATTGAGAAATGTCAAACGAAATGCAGAAAAAAAATTAACGTTTAGGTGTGGTTCACATTCAAGTGCGGCCCTTAAACCACCCGATACATACATGAGCGAAGAGTGACGAATTTCTGATTACCTGCAATTATTATTTTTTTCTTATTTCTGCCTCCGAAATCCTCTATAAAGTCCAGAATTGAAGAACTAAAATTACCTTGTCTGAGCTTGCATTAACACTCCGTATGAGTACAAACAGCTGAGATTTCTAAAATTTGTAAGATTTGAGTGTACTCGTGCGTGGGTTTAGTGCCAATTTGAAATTTTGAGTACACATGAACTTTTCTAACCAATGCTGTAAAACTGTGACCGATTTTTTGGGAAGAGACCACCATATCAGCTGTAACTAAACACATATAACTGCTATGGGGCAATAGATACAAATCCGAATTAATAATGAGCGTAAAGAAATACTAGTAGTTACAACGGCTTTTTAAAAGAAAAGTTTAATTTACAAGACCGTAACAGGACAACAATATTAACCTTGGCAAAAAAAAGATATATATTACAAAATTAAGTGATTATATACCACCTTGAATTGGTTACCGAAAATATAAAAACTTGTGTTCAACAATGTGCTGGTAATACGCTTCATTTAATTTAAATCTTCTTCACAATGATGGTGGTCTTTAAACAAAACCAAAAAATCTTGTTCTCCATCAAAGGAATTCTACATAATTATGTTATCTTCTCTCATGTGTTGAGCCACAACAGGATACACAACCTCAAGGACATGTGCATTTGTATCGGCCCTCATTTCCGTTAAAATTAAGAAAAAGGGAAAATACAAATAACCAAAAAATTGAAATTGGCAAATGACAAAAAATAGAAATAATTTATTTAAGGACATAAAACCGACTGTTTATTGTCTGCACTCGTAGTGTGTTGATATCAAAATCTCATTCAAAAATAGAAACCACCCGTGCCAATGACACTAAGAAGTCCATTTTTCAAATTTCTTTATTCCATTAAAATAGCAAACTGATTTTTGAATAGAATATCAAACAAAACACAAAGTGCGAGTTGAACACGTTCGTAACGGAATGTTGTTGTGTTTTTGTTATCCTTGTTGCTTTATTTCCTGTTGTTTGCAACTCCAAACATGTCATTTGATGTTTTGTTTAAAACATGAAACTGGATGGATTTGTCAAGAGAAGAAAAAGGCAAATATAATGTTTTTCTACTGTCTTATATACAATTTAATAGTTAAACAAATTCAAAATAGAAATGTCGTTTTTGTCTATACAGATATGCAGAAATTTCTTTGTAGTGTGCAATCGATCTTGTTTTATTTTCAATTTTGCTAAAGAGTAGAAGTCATACTGTGAATATGCCACCCTGGTTGCGGAATAGACTCTTTTAACCATTAACCAAAATTTTTTGTATAAAAATCAGTTAGACAACTAAAAAATAAAAACAGGATACAATCAATATCAAGATTTTTAATACATATTCTCTCCCTCTCTCTCGCTCTCACGCTCTTACACGTCATTTCTTTCTTGGCTTGTCGGTAATTGTTATAAATATTTTGCTGCCACCCTGCTGGGACTTTCACAAAATGTTTTGGCCAGTTGCAATAAGGATTTGAGGAATAATTACAATTGTGGACGGGGTGGAACTAAAATCCAAAATCTCTTCAACAATCCCTAACAAGACTTTAAGAACTTTTGCATTGGTGTGTGTGTATCAGAGAACTTCACTTGTTGATTAAAAAATCGTTTAACAATAATAAAAGCACCAGCGTTGGCAGCTCGGTGTGTTTCGCACCGTTTTTGGTGCTTTTTGAAATTTTTTGTGCAAAAAAATCCTTAGCCGGTGCGTGGTGCGCTTTTTGCAATTTTCGGTGCGTTTTTTAATTTTCGGTGGCACCATCTCAATTTCAACATAACTTTCGGTTCTAGTATAAGAAACAACTATTTGCACTATATATCTTTAAGACATTCAATTAAATTTTATACAAGTGTGCAACAATAGCGTACAATTACACACACGGAAAGTTAATTTTAGGTGTGTTCCACGTGAATAACGAAACAGTCCAAACTAGTCCAAAAGCGTTCCACGTAACAATTTTGGTGCAATTTTGAGAGAAAATGAGAAAGTAATATTTGTCATTTCATGTACAAATTAGCCCGAACTTTCTCTTTGAGTAACATCGGAGTAGAATTGAATAATCAGCTGTTTTATGTTTACATGCATATGAAACTGAAAATGCAATCAGAAAATTTGCAAATTGGAAACAAGATTTTGTTTAAAAATTGGTTAAAAGCAAAATGGAAGTTTGCCTACTACTAAAAATAACGTTGTGAAGTTGGAAACACAACCTGCAATTGTTATTTGGGTTTTCATTTTTATATATTTACAATAAAAATCTATTGAAAATTGTACATAGGTTTTAATTTTACAGCTGTTGCCAATAATGCGAATGTTTTGTTTACATGATGTTATACGTTTTAAGCGTTTAAAATCACTAAAATATACTTTAATCTAAAAAGTAAGCAGCACTAGTATTGCAAGATGTACAATTGTGGTTTTTCACGTTCCAGCAGTTTTGGATAAAATTTGCAATTTTAGAGAGTAATTTGCTTTTTACTCTCATTAGTCCAAACTAGTCCAAGATTTCGTGGAACACACCTTTTGTAATTTCTTGAGCAATGGTGTCAGAAATTTGTATCGGAAACTCTTCATTTGTATACAAAAATTCCTAATTTTGAGGAAAAAATCTTAGAAGGGCTTTCTTTTGATTTTGCTTATGCCAAACTCAGAAAGTAACGTTTGTTAATTATTACAAAATGATGATTATTTTAACATAATAATGAGATCAAAGTGAAAATATTAAGCTAAAACTCAATTCAATAAAATATCCTTTGAAAATTAGTACTCGTACGAGGAGTACAAAGCTGCAGAAAGAAATACAAACAAGCTTATTCATCAATGTATTTTATTTACATATGTATTTTCTGGGGAAGTGATGATATATGATAAGATGATAGACTATGATATGATAAATGACACCCATGATCGTGGTACCTGATCAGAATCTTATTCATATGTCTCATTTGTTGTTTAATGGGTTGGGTCACGTTCCTTGGTATTATTTTTTACAGCTTTGGCTTGACATAACTGAAAAAAAGGTCTAGTCAGCTGACCTGCAGAGCCTGTGGAAAGTGTAGCTGGTCGTTTTCATTCAAGCTCCGCTGTAACCGATCTGACTATGCATCAGTTAAAATGGATACGTGGTCGCTGGAGCTCTGAATAAAAAGCTCATCCAGCATCTTTAAATAATAGCATTTTATAAGTAGGTATATACAATTGTGTGTATGTAGCGTACAAAAAGTTTGGAACGAGTAAACAACTGAGTAACATATTTTCTCTTATGAACGCCTTGGCCGAGGCTGGAATGCCATCAATTAGAAACCGTACTTTTCGTTTAACACTAAAAACACAAATCTTCTAAATGAAGTAAAAAAACTATTAATCGTGTTATAACTCCATCCACAGTTTCCAAATGCATCAATTTGGTACAAAATCTTGGCTTTAATGTTGAAGCAAAACTATTTTTAGAACCACGACAACCTCCTTGGCAATTGGAAAAATCCTTATTGGTGCTAGATCTAATTCAGTTACCTAAATCATCAACATCTCCAATGGTTTATAAACAGATGTTTTGTCATCTATGTGATGAATTTCAACCAAACGTTAGACTTTTATTTACCGATGGTTCCAAATCGAGAAACTTTACCTCTTTCGGTGTTGTCGAAGAAAGCGGGGATATTGCCAGTATTGGTCATTTGGACAATTGCTGTTCCAATTTCACTGCTGAAGCTTTAGCACTTTTTGTCGCAGCTAAAAGCGCCTCAAAACAAAATTACAAAACAATAATTTGTACCGACAGTTTATCAACTGTGCAAGCAGTTGTAAATACACTGCATGATTCTTATCTTATAAGCCAAATAAGAGATCTTTGTGTTCAAGATGGCGAACAAATAAAAATAATGTGGGTTCCATCACATGTTGGTATACCGGGTAATGAAAAAGCTGATCGTGCTGCAGAGGAGGCAAAAAGGAGACCGCTTTTGAAATATCCAACTTGGGAAAATCTTGCTGTCAATCAAAACGTATAACAACAACTCAGTGTACAATGGGCCCAATACCAATACAGCAACAAAATTTTCAATCCACAAGGGACAAAACCATCATATCCTAAAACTTCTTCTTCCTCGCCTTGTGTTGTAGCTTTGCTCTTGTGTGACAAAAAAATATATAAGACGAAGTTGTTTGTGTATTTTTCATATCTAGTGCTGAGCGCAGTATTTGTGTATTAAAGAGCACAGCTCTATAAGTAAGCGCATTTACAAAAACAATTGAGCATCAATCGCATAGGCCTGAGCACACTTGAGATAGACATTGAGGTAGAAAAAGCAAGAAATCATTGTGCATGAATCAGTGATCATCAAAAATCACGTTTTTGCTTGATTAATTCATACACTAAAATTTTTAATCAACAAAAATCAGGCAACAAAGTTCAACGTTGAGTGAAATCAACTCGCCTTGTAAACAATCTTGTGTTTTTTAACAAATGTTCAAAAATAAATACATATATACATACATATGCACATTTGTTTTTTTTTCTATGAAAACCTCTTGTTCATATGTATGTGCATTTTACTTTGATTTTTTTCCAACAGAAGCAAGAAAAACTGTTGAATACATCACTGCATTGATTTTCGTTAATTTTTTTTCTTCCAAAACAAAAATTCAAACACAAAAAATGAATACAGAACTATATTCGCATTCATTTATATTCAAGCACGAACCTTAACGATGATTTCACTCACATAACGAAGTTGTCGCTCAGTGTGTTTACTGATTAAAAATCAACTGGGCATTTGTGTGGCTGAATACAAAATCATATTTGAACGAAATGAAATGGTTTTCATGTTGTTGAGCAAGTATGATTTTTTTGCAATCACTCAAAGTTGTTCTCTGGTATGAATTCGTTTATTCCTGTCAACAAAAGCAAGATTTTCTTTCATTATATTTTTAATTTACATTGGTTTTTGATGTCTATGGCAAAGTAGGCAATTTTTGTAAGAAAATATTAGTTTTGTTTGCAGTTTGATATTCCAAATAATATTTATGATTATTTTTTGTTTTGTTTTATTATTTGTTCTCGTTTACAGTGCCTTATAATAAAACCTTTTTCGTCTGCCGTATTTGGATGTGTACTTTGGCGTATGTAATTCAACTAAATTTGATCCATTGACTCATATTTAACAATAAAATACAAACAAGCCTTTTTTGCAAATGATCAAACTTGTTCATGTTCTTTGCATTGTTGGCATATCATATTACTCAAGCCACACAGACCCTCGATTCCACGTTGTATGAGTTGATGAGAATTACATCGTTTGGATACGATGAATTTACTGCAACCCCTTGTCTCGCCTGTGAGAACTTGTTCATAAAATGTTGTTGTTAATTGTGCTCATAGTCAGAACTTGATGTGTGCAGCAGAATGAATATGATTTTTAATCACCATTGAATTTTTTGTTTTTCTTTAAAATGAACAAAAATATTTGTGCTGAATAAAATCAAGCTAAACCATGATTTTGAAGTTCTCTGTTTCGTATAAGTGTATATGGCTGCATGTTTTTATATTATTTAAGGCCTGTTGATCCTTTTCAATCTCGCCTGGATCCCTGCAAGTCCTACTGCTGGGCGTCTAATATTTTGAAAAGAATACAACATGGCCAATTTAAAAATAGTCTCCTTTAGACGAGCCATAGTCGGTTGATTAGCATGAAATAAACCTCCAAATTGATCAAACGAAAAAAAAGACAAGAATATAAAGATTTATTTTGTTCGTCTATTATATGATCATTTTGTCATTAGTTGCGCTTGTTAGATTGTTCCCAAACATTTGAGGCCTTTAAATAACACATCAAATCTCAAGCATGCTGTTACAAATTTGTTGTTTTTTTTGCTTCTCAATACTGCCAAAACAAATTATATGGAGGCTCTGTGGGTAACTTTGACCAATCAATATTCCTTGTGTGTTCTTCAGGACCTGTTTAAAGTCTCTTAATTAAATTAAGTAAAACCTGTGTTTTAGTTTTGATTTGTTGCTTTTGATCAATTATTTGACTAAAAGTATATGCATATGTAAGTTTTTAGTGAATAATAAAATTTTTTTAGATCCAAAATAAGAAAATATATACATATTTTTTCAATACTTACACTATTTGAATCAAAAAATACATTAATGGGTGTTTTCTGCCTGAATAACGAAACGATCTGAACTAATCTAGAGTTGTCCAAAAGCGTTGCCGTTTTTAGTTATTTCCAACCAAAATTGGGAATATTTTTCTTCAATGTAGAGATGCAAATATTTTTTTTATTTTGGTTGCTTTTTTCATAAAATAAATATAGTTATAAATATTTTTTTTTTTATAAGTAACTTTTTAAGCTTTCAAATTAAGTTTTTTACATTGTTTATCACTCTTGTTTATTTGCTCATATTACATTTGTTACGCAACACTGCCAAGTACTAAGAAATGATTAGAATTTCAAGATTATTGCAGACAATATATTTGATAGGTATTTCTTTAATAAATCGCCTGTTTAAGCAGTGGCCTGCTATATGTTATAACGAGTGATTTTTTTGCTATTATCTTTTTGGCAACACTAGTTTTGGCAGCTCACGCACGTTTTGTATCTTGTGTCACTGTCAAACATCTTCAGTTTGGTCTATAATTTAATCATGAATCGTCTTACAAACGAACAACGCTTGCAAATTATTGAATTTTATTACCAAAATGCGTGCTCTGTTAAGAAAGTTCATCGCGCGCTTCTTCCATTTTATGGTCAGTTTAATCGACCTACTGAGGCTTCTATTCGGGCTATTGTAAAAAAATTTCGCACCAAATTTACATTGTTGGACATTAAACCACCAACACGCTTACGTAGAGTGCGAACTGAAGAAAATATCGCAGCCATATCGGCCAGTGTTGGTGATGACCGTGAATTATCGATTCGGAGCCGTTCGCAGCAATTGGGCCTCTGTTACTCCACTACGTGGAAAATTTTGCGGAAGGATTTGGGTGTGAAGCCTTATATGATACAGCTGGTGCAAGAATTGAAGCCAAACGACCTACCACAACGCCAAATTTTTGGTAAATGGGCTCTTGAAAAGTTAGATGAAGATCCACTTTTTTATCGAAGAATTGTGTTCAGCGACGAGGCTCATTTCTGGTTGAATGGATACGTCAACAAGCAAATCTGCCGTATTTGGAGTGAAGAGCAGCCAGAAGCATTGCAAGAGCTACCAATGCATCCACAAAAAACAACCGTTTGGTGCGGATTATGGGCTGGCGGCATCATTGGGCCGTATTTCTTCAAAGATGATGCGAATCACAACGTTACTGTGAATGGTGAGCGCTACCGTGCGATGATAAACTTTTTTTTGCCCAAAATGGAAGAGCTTGACTTGCATGACATGTGGTTTCAACAAGACGGTGCCACATGCCACACAGCACGCGAAACAATGGACCAATTGAGAGGCGAGTTCGGTGAACAGTTTATTTCACGCTTGGGACCAGTCAATTGGCCGCCCAGATCGTGCGATTTAACGCTTCTAGACTATTTTTTGTGGGGCTATATTAAGACTAATGTCTATAGCGACAAGCCCGCTTCGATTGACGCACTGGAAGCCAACATTGCCAACATTATTCGTGAGTTACCGGCCGAAATGTTGGAAAGAGTATGCCAAAATTGGACTAAGCGGATGGACCATTTGAGGCGCAGCCGCGGCCAACATTTGCATGAAATAATCTTCAAACATTAAATTATATCGACCCAACTATCGATCCAAATAAATATTTCATGCATTTTTCTGAATTTTATGTGTTTTTTTTTTAATTTCCTATAGTTCTTATAAAATCACCCATTATTTTATATCAACATGTGTTGCGGATTGATATTAATGTTAAGCCCCAAAATACCAAATTTTTCCACAATGACAATTACGATTGAAACCCTAAACTTATTTTTTTTCTGTCATGCTACTAAACTAAAAAAAAAAAAAAAATTTAAATGGAATTATTTTAGTGAGAGCAAGATCACTTGATGATCGCGCATAATTTTAATTTTCCCCTTTTAATATAAAAAAAAAAAAGAAACTGTAAAGAGTAAAGAATGTTGGTACCGTTGACAATTTGTTTTTGAGGAACGACTTTGCAAAAAAATATGAGGCGATCAAAAGGGCGATATTCATTAGCTGATAGACAGTAAATCGTGATAGACATAGTAAAAAACACAAAAGGAAAATAATTTTTGCAAGTGGTTAAAGAAAAAAAAAAAAGGAAAAAGTACAGTTCTAATCTTAAATAAATAAAATAATAGTAAAGAACCCAAAACTAAAATATATCTTGGAATTAATGGTGTTATTATCTATCCCAATTGTCATTACAATAAATGATCTTCGGGCTTCATGATTCAGCAGGTTATAAATCTACCTAAAGGCAGCAGCTTTAACATTACAACATCAAAAGAAGAAAAGGGAAAAACCTCAGCAATTCCCATGGAAGTATCTTTAAAAAGTCTTTAGAATTGACCGTGATCGTGCCATCAAATTATTTCATATAAAATTAACTACCTGCTAAGTACCATATTTTATCCATATTTTCAATGAATTATAACCTAAAAAAAAAAAAAAAAAAAAAAAAAAACAAATTTTTGCCTAACTTGGAATTAAGCTTGGTTGAGGATATTATTTAATATAAAAGGGAGGAGTGTAAATGTACCCGTGGCTAACACCGAGCCAACTCATTGCATGCTTACATACATATGTAATCAAGATTGAACTTTAGTTTCTGAATTCCACTTTTGGCATGAAGTGGATTTATATGCTTACGCGTTTATTTTTCAAGCGGGTAAAAGAACCTCAATACAAATTCCTGGAGCTAGCTGGAAACAAGACATCTAAATGCCTCATTTTTATTTTACTGCTATGAAATATAATCTAACGATTAAACCAACGCGTAACACATGTTTTAACGTAATCTATAGTAAACCTTGCGAAGGTGGCAGCGCTACAGCATGTGCCAGTTTTTTGCTTTTGGCAATATAGTGAACGCAAACAAATGTATTGTTTACATTGTTGAAAGTGAATGTAGTGGTTTATTCTGAATTAAACATTAAAGACATAGTGAAAATGAAAATAATTTGAATAAAATAAAATTGTAAAAACAGTTTCAAATATTTTTGACATGAACAGCTCACCTGTTATCATAGCTGCCAGATTTGACGATAAATCGTCATTTTGACGATTTTGATGCACAAATTTTGTTCGTTCTAAATTAGAGTATTGTTCATTCGTTTGGAACCCGTTTTATAATGTACATTCCAATAGAATTGAAAGAATACAGAAAAAATTTGTTAAATTTGCACTTCGTAATTGTCAAGTAATGCTAATGTCAAGTTCGTATAATGTTCGTTGCTTTCGTTGTTTTCATTCTGTTATAATAATTTACACTTTGATTAATGGGATTATTGATTGTGAATATCTGTTAAAGTTAATTAAATTTTGTGTACCATTTAAATGTTTAAGATCTAAAAATTTATGCCACATTTCAACACGTGTTACTAATTACGCTATGCGGGAAACTATGCTACGTGTTTTCAGCGCTTTAAATAATATTAATAATAATATTGTAAATGTTGATTTTTCACTTCAATTTACTGATTTTAAATTGTTACTAGATTATAAGGATTTATATGATTTACTATTTAATTAAGATTTTGTTAGATTTTGTTTTTATTCCATAGGCATATTAGAAATATTTGACGATTTTAGTCCTAAAAATTACGAGTTTTTTTATTATACTGTTCCATTTGCTCTTTAACTACCTTCTCCATAAGCTTTCACAAGTTTTTGGCGCATTAATTGGTCGAAATTCCTCACAGTTTTTTGTACTTGCACATACAATACATTAATTTAAAGCCTACAATTTATTGCAGAAATTTTTAATGCCAGCTGCCCGGGTTTTCAGCAAAAAAAAAAAAAAAAATTTTTTTTGTTTGCAATAAAAAGAGAAAAGATAACGAGTAGAAAACTCGTGCCTGGCTGGTCTCACGCCATATTGTGATGAATTTATTGGCATCTTTGAATTTTTTCAATGGCTATTAAACAATGGCAACCTGATTAGTCAGTTGGAAAGTTGAATTAATGCTACAAAATTATACATAAATATGTGTAACATATTGCAAATAAATCGCAAACAAATAGAACACACAGTGGGATATATGTCTGTATGTCGGAAATATTTATATCAACGACATATGGCCGCAATTTGGGCACACTTCGTTCAAACAATAAAAATAGAAATGTAGTCATCTAAATAAATACTTTGCCAATAAGGCAAGAAGTCAAAATTTCAATGGAAATTTTCAAAGAAAATTTGCACAAAGAAGTGCAAATAGTATTAAAATCTAGCCTTAATACTCTGCAAACAATGCGAGGAGATAGTGTGTGCATGTGTGTGTGTGTGCATGTGTGTGTGGCAGAAACATGACCCTAAAGGATATGTCAAACAGCAATTGTTTTCATTTTCATTTTATTTATATTTTGAATTTATGCCTTTTTTAAGAAATATAAAAAAAGTACCAATTGACACAAATGTGCCATTTAATGTGGCGTTGATGTGTGTAAATACCACCTCAGGATTGTGAATACAAACACATTTTTTTTATTGCAGTGCTTGGTTACACAGTAAACTAATGCAGTGCATACACGTTACTACCCTGAAAATATATGGAAATTAATATTTGTACTCGTAAGGACTTATCCAACAGTGACTTCGTTTTTTTTTACCAGTACTCAGGGGATGACACCTACGTATGCAGCGCATTGTACCAGAACTAGGAAAATAGGTTATGAGGAGGGGGAAAAAGGGAGTAGTGTTTGTGAACATTTGACTCGAACTTTCCGACGTCATAATAACATAATATATGAGAAGAGTTTCCATATTTGCAATTAGGTATTCTTTTAACTTTGTTTTAAAAATAGAAATTCTTTCAATATTTTTTATGTCTTGAGGAAGATTATTAAATTCAAAACTACCCATGTATTCAACACGTTGTTTTGTACATTCCAACCGACATCTTGTTGTTCTAAGATTTGTATTATTTCTGGTTCTAAATGTGGTTTGATTTTGTTGAAAGGAAATTGTGTGGTGACCAATGTTGTTAATTGATTTATAAACATAAAGTAGCAACTGGAATTTATATAACCCGTAGACAGGTAATATATATATATTTATGGAAATATCCTTGTACAGTGAAACTGTGGAATATGTTAATGGCAAATTGAATACAGCTTTTATAGCTTTGTTTTGCGTTCTTTGTAGCGACTTTAATTCGCTGCTTTTTTGACTTGCGTATACGATTGGTAAGTAATTTAAATGACTATTTATCAAAGATTTATATAATATCAGCTTTGTTTGTTTGTTGAACTTATTTCTGAATTTGTAGAGTAATCCAAGAGTAGATACTATTTTACTCTTAAGATTTTTAATGTGCAAATCCCATGACAAATTGTTTTGAAGATAAATACCAAGGTATTTTATTGATTCGCTTTCGAAAATTTCTATTCCATCCACAAAGATACTAAAATTTTTTACATCTTTTAAATACGGACGAAATCTCAAAAGCTTTGTTTTCTGGGCATTCCACACGAGTTTGTTAAGTCTAATAAATTCACTGATTATAGCTGCATCTCTTTCCATATACGCCTTCACAACTGCTTCATATTTATAAGGGTAAAAAAGACATAAATCATCTGCATACATGTACAATTTTCTAAACAATTCAATATTATGGATATCGTTTATATATACATTAAACAGAACTGGACCTAAAACGCTTCCTTGGGGCACTCCGTATTCCATTACACCGGTTTTACTTTTGCATTTCTCAACTGTAACATATTGCTTTCTGTTTGATAAGTAATTAGACAATAAAGCTAATGCTGGTTCACTAACTCCATAATATTTCAACTTCTGAATTAAAATCATATGATCCACTAAATCAAAGGCTTTAGAAAAATCGTAGAAAACTCCAGCAACACTAAGCAAGGCTAAGCCTTGACAAATATTGTTAACCACGTTCACTACAGCTTCCTCCGTTCCACATCCTTTCTTAAATCCATACTGGAATTTACTTAGTAAGTTATTATTTTGTAAGTAAAACGAGAGCTGCTTATGAAGTATCTTTGCAAAAATTTTATCAATTATAGGTAATAGAGCAATTGGCCTGTAATTATTTAACTCAGTAGCAGTAGTCTCCTTAGGTAAAGGTACGATTTTTGCAATTTTCAAATTTTTTGGATATACAGACGTATCTATCACAGAGTTGAATATTTTTGAGAGCACAGGGGATAAAATATCTTTGCACTCGAACAAAATTTTTGGAGATATACCATCAGAACCGCAACTTTTTGATAAATCAAGCTGCAAAATAGTTTCTTCAACTTCTAAAGCAGTCGTATGTAAAAATCTAAATGTATTCTCGCAATAACTCAGTGTTCTAAAAGCGTTAATGGAATCCCCAGGTAAATGTTCAATTTGTTGTTTTAATATTCTCGGAATTTCCAAAAAGTATTGATTAAACATATCTCATTTCATCTGATTATCCTGTATAATATTTCCATTGGAATCTTTTAGTTTTATTTGGCATGTAGTATTTCTTCCCAGGTTTTGATTTTAAAATTTCCAGCACTTTTTTGGATCCTGATGAAGACTCTCCAGATTTTTGTTATAATAATCATTCATTGAATCTTTATAAGCTCTCTTTATTATGTTGCTAATTCTTTTTATTCTTGTATCTAAATCTCTTATTTTCTTTTTTCTTCTCACTTTTAAGAAAATTTGTTATCAGAGAAGGTGATTTTATAAGCCCAACTCAACCTATCGAGGCAGGAGTTCCCCAAGGTAGCATACTTGGGCCTACTTTATATTTGATTTACGCCTCTGACATGCCAACGACATCTGGAATACACACTTCAACTTTCGCAGACGACACAGCGTTTTTGAGCATTCATGAAAACCACCAATTAGCTTCACGAAATTTACAGGAATTTATTTCAATATTGGAAAAATGGCTGAAGCTTTGGAAAATCAGGGTTAATGAAGAAAAATGTACTCACGTTACATTCACACTGCGTAAGCAAACATGTTCGGCTATACAAATTAACAATACACCTATTCCGCAGCAAAATGAAGTCAAGTACCTTGGTATTCACCTGGACCGTAGGCTAACGTGGAAGTCTCACATTGAAGCAAAAGTCACTCAGTTGAAACTAAAAGCAGCGCAACTAAATTGGCTTATGGGCAGAAACTCGACATTGAAGTTGGATTGTAAACTTCTGCTATACAATGCAATTCTAAAACCTATATGGTACTACGGAATTCAATTATGGGGCACCGCCTCAGCGTCAAATATTGAAAAAATTCAAAGGCGACAAAACCAAATTCTTCGAACGATTACTGCAGCTCCATGGTACGTAAAAAATTCACGAATTCATAAAGATCTGAGAGTTCCGCTGGTAAAAGAGGAATTTTCTAAGTACGCGACAAGGTATGTCAGTAAACTGGAACTTCATCCAAACCCTCTTGCGCGTAATATACTTAATTTTGGCGGCCACAGTCGGTTGAGAAGAAGGGATACCGTTGCCACCATCAGAACGTTTAATAGGTGATTCTACCGATATTGCTTCCGCATAATAGAACTTTTTGTCTAGCATTGGCTGGACGTAAGTAAAAAGCACATTTTATTTTATTTTTTTTTTTAATATTTAGTATTAAGATTTGAATACTTATTGTAATTCATTTTGAAGATTCAATAAATAATAACGCTTAACAAAAAAAAAAAAAAAAAAAACTTTTAAGAGTTTGTTTTTGTAAGTTATTAAAGATTCAAGATTTTTGTTTCTAAACAATTTTTCTCAGATTTGTATAGAAACTAAAAATTTGAAATGTGTTTTTCTCGAATCAAGCTTTTTTGAGTTATGACTATGTTGCAATATAAGAGCGATATGTATAACAAACAATAAGGATTAATTAAAAGTTCATCTGAAAATTATGATTAATATTCATGTATGTGTACATCTATATACACATATGTATATGCAATTCACCTCTAACTTCATTAATCTTGCACAAACAAAAAATGTTTTTTTTTTTAGGGCAGACAATGGAATTCTGTTTCATATTTTAAATATATATGTATATAAAATCATCAATAAAAAACTATCTGAAGCCCAAGCAAAATTTTGTCTCCATTCGCAACTGAATATGACCCTTTATCGATAGCTGACTTTATATAAAGAATCAATTTATGTGTAAAATAAAAAAACAAAAGGTTATCAGCACCATAAACCACTAGGTCACCACCTACTCTATTTTAATACATATTTTTGGAAATCGATTTTACCTATTTTAAGATTTAAAAAATAATGTGTGCACACAGAGTGGCTTTATCTAAAAGTACACATAAATCAAAGCAGAAAGAAGTAGGAACATTTATACCACTACCGATTATCTATACAATTCCAAGAAGATGAAAATTGTTTCAAGATGCAGGAAAAAATTATTTTAAAAAACCCACCAACATCACCACCACCTACTGTTAGTAGAGACACTTAATTGCCCAAATAAATAAGTCAGTTAAATTCATCACAGCAATTAGAATCAGGTTTCGATAACACAACAAAACAACACGCAGATGTACAAATACACAATCACAATCACACGCACACACAAACACACACACATATACACTTATACAAACTCATTTTACAAGTCCTACTTACTTTCAGTTGTATTGACAGAAAAGTTATCAACACTGCTGACTGACTGGACAGACAAACATACACAAATAGACACACCAGCAACTAATAGATATTTATCGCCAATGTTTGGTTAAAATCATAAAATGGTTAAAATAGTAAAATGAGCAACACTTGCCACTTTGGCATGCTTGTTAGGTGGGCTTGGCCAAAAACCATTTGAAATGTGTTGTTGAATGCTGTTTTCAATTTTTTTTTCTTCTATAAATTCTTGAGAATAATTTAACAGAAATTTCTGTGAATTGATTTTAATTACGATTCAACAAACTGGGTGGCCCATTTTGAATACTCATTATTGTTAACAAATCAATAATTGTAAATGAATGTGCTTGTGTACATTTATTTGCTTAACTTTCAAAACTAATTGAATTATTGTCAAAAAAAAAAAAAAGATTTTAAAATCCTATCTCACAACTTGAAAAACATCATGTTAAATCGTATACATTTTAATTACATTTCCTCTTTCTCATTTATATATCGACATACATATGTAAGTACATATGCATGTACTCAATATCCAAACATACATACATACATAGACATATCATATGCACTTTTTTATGTATAAATTGTTAAACACCAAAGGTGTGTCTGTGTCAATTTCATTTGACGTAAGACATTGTTTATTTCTTGTACTTGTTGTTGTCATTACAATTAATTCAAATAAAAGAAAATAAAAGAGAAACTTATTGAACAACGTACTCATACATGTTTTTAAACAGTAGTTCTTCCATAAATGTGTCAAACGTTAATTGACTAGTTATTTAATTTTTTTCCATTTTTTTTACAATTCTTCCCCCCTCTCTCACTCTCTCCTCGCTAGTCATTCTTCTTGCGTTTTATTTGTTGTTTCATTTTATCAGCACGAGATACGCGGCCAAAAACAAACGGTTTTCTCTTATTTATAGCGTAGCATATAATATTAATAAAGAAAAAAAAAACAAAAAACAGAACAAATAAACCGACTAGCAGACTATCGAATAAGGGTGGCATTTTCGGAGGGGAAATTCTATGAAAGTCATAAAACAACTCTGATAATTCAAGTAAATACTGCGAAGTTTTGTTAAATTCTGGCGAATTATGGGCAACAACACTGTTAACTTTTTAACACTTGAAAGTTTCTATATATGTATACCCAATTGGTCATATACATGTTAAAACAAACACAATTACGTTTCGCTACAATAATACAATACTAAACAAGTAAGAGTGTAGTATATCCGGGTGGGCCGAATCTAAAATACCCTTCACGATAATCACGTAAAAATATAGTACATATTACATATATGAACTAAATATGCTCGGATATACATATACATATGTATGTGGACTGATATAGGGGGAACATTTTTTTTTTTTTTTGCTGTGTAATCGGCATGCTAAAAAGGTAATCTTTCGTGAATATGTTCATGGGAAAATCGGCTTAGGCTATATCTCAGATATATATGGACCGATATCGGGACTTTTCATTTTCTCTGTTTGGTAACCTCCTTATATTACCAGAACTGTTTAAGTTCGCTTACGCGACTTTTAATGCCAAAATCGGTTTAGACTATATCTCGGGTATATATGGACCGATATCAGAATTTTTCATATTCTGTATTTAAGTAACCTCTTTTCATTATCAGATCTGCTCTTAAGTAAAAAAAAAAATTATGGAAAAATGGTTTAGATTATATCTCGGGTATATATGGACTGATATCGGAAATTTCCATTTTCTCTATTTGGTAATCTCCTTATATTACCAAAACTGCTTTTAACCAAAAAAAGTTGTTGCAGTTTGCTTACATGACATTTTTATGAAAAAATCGGTTTATACTATATCTCTGATATACATGGACCGATATTCGAAGCTTTCATATCCTGTATTTGATAACCTCGTTATATTACCAGCACTGCTTTTAAGCAAAAAAAGTTAAGTTCGCTTACTCGACATTTTCATTGAAAAATCGGTTTATGCTTTATCTCGGGTAAATATGGACCGATATCGGAAATTTTCATTTTTCATATTTAAATTACCTCCTTTTATTACCATATTTAAATTACCTCTTTTATTATTATTATTATTAAGCAAATAAAGTGGTTAAGTTCGCTTATGCAATATTTTCATTAAAAATTCGGCTTAGGCTATACTCGTATCTCGGGTATATACCAGGGCGGTTTGATATTGAAGCTACCTAGGCGCTAGGTGACAAGCAAACACAATTTTTTTATTGCGATTTTTCAAACATCAGCTGTTAAAATTTTACCCAAATTCATTGATCAATTTATTTGTTGTAGGGGTTTGAAGGAACCAACTTTTGTGTTTCTTGAAAAATGGAAAAGAGTGAATTTCGTACACTGATTAAAGAATATTATTTGAAAAAGGAAACGGCGAAAGAGACAAAGGAAAAGCTTGATAAACATTACGTCGAGTCTGCTCCGGCAGATTACATGGTAAAATATTGGTTTGGTGAATTAAAATGCGGCCGAACTGTAACAATACCATCAACAGGCAAACAGAAGAAAATATTCGAAATCGTAATGAATGATCGCTGAGTCAAGTTTTGATTGTTGAAATGCTAAATATATCATATCGCTCCTTTATTGCAACAAAGTCATATCTCAAAAAATGAGCTTTTCGAGATGACAATGCAGAATTGTTAACAGTACTACCTTTTATATTGTGCCAAAAATTTGTTCAAATTACTATTAAACTGTTTTCTTTAGGAGATATTTTCTAAAAAAAAAATTCTGAGACTTGTATGGAAACTAAAAATTTGAAATGAGTTTTTCTCGAAACGAGCTTTTTTAGTTATGATTATGTTGCATATGAAAAAGCTATCGGCAAAATGGGGGCCGCGTTTGCTCAATGTAGAGCAAAAACGAGTTCGACAGACCCCTTCTGTTTTCTTTTTCTGAGAGAGTGTGAGAGAGATAGAGAGAGAGAGTAAATCAAATATGTTTCATGAGTTATTTTACCTCATGAAGTAAAATACTTCATCCCGTTCTCTAAAAGTTAATCAGTTCTGCTAATAAGATTTGCGTAATGAAAATTTCAAATAAAACAAACCCTATAAAAAATTAAAAAACTCACAAATAAGCACAAGTAGTTAAGTCTTTAGACTTAACATCCTTTAGAACAATTTTGCCAACTGGGTACTTATATAAATACATACATATATACAAACATACATTCATACCTTCAAAGCTTTTTACATTTTTGTAAGGTGTGACATGTTTATTGTTGCATTTGTAACACATGCCCTATTCACAATCTTGTGCAATTGGCCTTGCATCATTGCATTTGCAAAATAATGGACTATATTCTTACTTTACACTAACAAAATACACCAAAAAATGTCACTTTTGCAATTGCAGAAATATGCAACCACAAATGCACAAGACTGTGAATCGGGCTATTATATATGTATTTAAATTTAAGTAATAAACTGAAGTGGTTAAATTTTGAACTGTTGGTATTCCAACATTGATTCGTCTGTACGGTTCGTCTCAAAATGTAAAAAACCAATTTTCTGGCACCTTCGTCTGTCTACTTCAGAACAGCTTATTTCTATCTTGGCGTATCTTTTCAGCTACAATTCACTGCTTTTTATGGTACAGGGGTGTACCGGAACTTTAAGCGGCTTGATAGCCAAATCTATATATTATTTGTGTGGAAGTTACTAATTTATTAGAATAACGTCATTTTTTCTTAATAACAGCTTCCATAATAGCCAGCAAACTGATGACATTTATACAGACTTTAGCAAAACGACAAAGTAACCCATGAGCTATTGCTGGAGTAACTGCATGCTATGAGGTGTGATTGATAGAATAAGGACTAGTAGTATATAGGGTGTTTTGTTTACTGGCCACCCCAGACTGATTACGGCCGAGTTGCCATATAAACTTACATTAAAGCATATCTATTTAAACTTCGCCGCTCTTCAAAAGCATTTATCAGGGAAAAATAGTAGAACGAACAGTCATCAAAAATGGAAATACCCTAAATACTCGTACACTCGTATCTAAAAATAAAATTAGAAACAAAATAGCAATAAAATTTTATTCATATCAAATTGTTTTTTTTTTTTTTTATTATTAGGAAATTTTACTTAGAAAATTTGTTAATTATTAGACCTAACTGTTCAACGGTGTGGCTTTTCATGTTCAATTTTATTGCTTGATATCGATAAGATATAATTTAACGTTTCTAAATTTCCAATAAAATGGAAAAATTCAAGATTTTTTTGCTACCCAATTAAACGTTTATAATATATTGAACAACAATAGATTAATGAAGAATTTCTTTTAAATACCAAAAGTTTGTGGAATACTTTATTAATATAAATGCATAATAGCGTGTTCAGACATGTGAGACAATATTCGTTTAGTAAACAATATTGTTTTGCTGTTCATACATATTCGTATTTAGCCTACTCAATTAACATTAGACAGCCGGATACAAAAATATTTTTTTTTGGTCATGAAAATTTGAGTTCGTAAATTTACAAAAATGGGGATAATTATTCTTTAATTACAGCTTGCTACTATACAATAGAAACATATATGTAGGTGTCCTAACAAGTGAGATCGATTTTTAATTCCAGAATAGCTTTAAAAAAATATAAGAATTCTAAATTTTTTGTAAAGCTGAAGTGTTTTTATAGTGTGTTCAGACATACGCAATAATTGAGATTACCGCAACTAATTGAACTCAATATCCATATAGAAAGTCAATTAAGTTATTGAGCAATTAGTAGTAAATTGTTATAAAATTGAGCACAATTTCAAATACAACACTGTTGCAGATATTTTCAGTGAACAAATTCATTCACAGTAGAAACTTGTATGTCAAAAACGTAAACAAATAAAAAATGGCTACCCTGGTTGTTGGTAAAGCTGAAGGTCCACACCACGCGTTATATGCGCTAACGCGTTCTAAGTGTCTGACAAAAAAGTAGAATCAGTGCAATTGCATGAGACAAGTTGCACATCGCAAAACATAGGACGCAATTACGATGCAAAAAGTAGATTTACTTTAGATTTTTGCACGCGTCATAAGTGTTTTAAAAACTGTCAGTTGTTTTTGACAGCCGCAGATTACAATTTATTTTATTTTTTCATAGTTATCGTCGTGGATTGCCAATTTATGTTTTTGTGTTAAAAAAATGTTGTTATTTAAAAAATACTTCAAATACAACAAAAAACTTATCGCATGGAAAGCGTTGCATGTAACTTCAGTTTAGAAAATTGTGGAACGCGTAGAAAGTTTGATATGCGCAGCGCATAAAATGAGTGTTATGGACCTTCAGCTTAAGTTTATTAAAATAAAGTTTATAATAAGCAGGAAATATAATCAAATTGTTTTTAAACAAACATTAGACAAAACTAGGAAAAAACGAATGGATTGAAGTGAGGCCAGTGAGGTAGCTCCATGTGACCGAGCAAAATGAATGGCTTGCGTAGTCACAGCAAAAATGGGCATATATATGTGGAGATGGCCAATGACCTCGGTCAGCAGAGCTATTCGTACGGGACAAGGGACGTAAAAATGCAAAGTTGCACACAGCGCTACAGGTATTTATATACATAAAATCAAAAGTCGTTCAGATGTTGTTTTGTTATGACCTTTGAAACGAAACACTAGTCATCTGAAAATTTGTAAACATTTTTCTTTAAATTAACATCTTTGCAGAAAAGATTATAGCGGGTCTGCCTCAACATGGTGTCACTTTTCAAGGGTCCATCAAATTATAAGTACATACATAGATATAAATCTAAAAACGAGCTGACCTTTGAAATCAATGATTGTATGAGAACTTTACGTTTTTCAATTTTTATAACATATTATTATTATATAATAATAATTTTGTTAAAAGTTGAAATTTACATAGTTTACATAAGAAAACTTTACCTTTGTTAAAAGATGAGTTTTTTTACATTTTTATAAATTGGCAAGTATACATTTAATATATAATAATAACTTTGTTAAAATATGAGTTTTTTTTTGAATTTTTATAAATTGGCAAATATTAATTTTCACAATCAAAATAAATGTGTCTGTTCTTTGCAGCAGTCAAATGCTAATTGAGTAAGGTAAATTTTGTATGTATGAACAGGTTAAACAAAATAGCCAATTAACGTAAATTGACTCAATTAAAATAAGTCTGAACAAGGTTATTACATAAATTAAAGATACGAGTTTTAATTTTTTTTAAAAAACTGAAGTTTTTTATTTCCATAAGGGCAGTATGGAGTTCTTACGGAAATTCAGGTTGCCATAACAACTGTGTGTAAAAAAAGTTACGGAATTTCAAATTGGTGAATTCCTTATGTAAATTTCCGCATACCGGTACGGAGTTCTAAAAGAAAGGTAAACGGAGTTTTTGATATATTTTAAATATTACAGGTATGTTAACAGTAAAATTGGAGACTTTTTTCCGTTAACTGAAATAAAAATTAATGTTCATACATTTATTTGCCTACGAAATTATTGACAGTTGACTGTAATTATTATTATTATTATTATTATTATTATTATTATTATTATTATTGTTATTATTATTATTATTATTATTATTATTATTATTATTATTATTATTATTATTATTATTATTATTATTATTATTATTATTATTATTATTATTATTATTATTATTATTATTATTATTATTATTATTATTATTATTATTATTATTATTATTATTATTATTATTATTATTATTATTATTATTATTATTAATAAAATAGATTTAAAAAAAAATAATACAAATTGAAAATTTTAATTTTGTGTTTACAAACAGCCTTTTCTACATCAATCTACACAATTATTTTTCCGTGTAGAAATAAATGTATATTTCCAAACGTGAATTTCCGTAAGACCTTTATAGCGGCCTTTATATATTGGGAATTAATTTAATTTTTGTACACATTTTAGTTGTTATTGTGAATAGTTTTGCTCACTAAATACACCAGCAACAGAAGTGATTTTCAAACATTACTCAATTTAATAACAATTTTCTACTAATGGCTCAATAACTTAATTGAATTTTTGTATAGAATATTGAGCTGAATTAAGGCGTTAATTGTGGTAATCTCAATAATTGCGTATGTCTGGTGTAAGGTTACATTTTTTCACAATCAATTTTATAAATTCACAATACCTTTGCACTAACCAAGCATCTTTTGATGCTGGGGGGCTTGAAAGTTTGCTCAAACCACAAAAAGATTAAGTAGTTTAATTATTTGCAACTGCAATATTTTGTATCTTTTCAAAACATGTTAATTTAAGATAAATAACATATAAGCAAAATTTTCAATAAAATTTATTCAAACATCATACATTGCTATCTCTCAAGTTAAAATAGGAAATCTTAAAAAAAAGCTGCAACAAATTTAATATACCCCATCTGACAACAACAAAGATTATAAACAAAAAACAGTAATACTAATTTATTTTTCTTAATTCTACTCATAAAATTAGAGATAAAAGTATTTAAGCAGAAAAAATACGGCATAAGAACTTTTAACACTTACTTGTTATTTCACTTTAAGTTTCTATTAAATATGTATTTATATTTTTTTCCAAATTGTTAAAACAAAATTTGGGGGGTTTTTCTTAAAGTAAAAGGTGCAAAGATTGCGAAAAGAAATATTATTACACACAAGGCTTTCACATATGAAAATTTTACTTTGTACAGTCTTGAGCAGTGATGCCGACATTTTCAAAGCAAAAAGCGCATTTCGAAACAGAAAAAGCACCAGCAGAAAAGTATCCAAAACGCGTTAAATATTAAGTATTCGAAAAACACTAAAAAGAGCTAAATGTTGTTGAAAAAATAATTGCAATGGTTTAAACAAAAATATTATAAACAATTGAGTTATATATTTGCTATTCTAGCTTCTAACATTTATACCAATAAAAAATTATAAATAGCTTGTTTTCTATGTTTCCTAGCTATCTATATGTCGATATTTCATAGAAGCTACCCTAATCATCAGTAGACTTTGGACATTTTTGAAAGATATTCTCAAACATTCGACCTTATAACCCGACAATCCAAGTTTTTACTGTGCAATGCATTCACCCCTCGGTAAACAGGTTTTGCCTTGGCGTATTCCTAACTTGGGCGCTCTGTTTTTCGGAGAAAAGAGGGAAAGAGGTCCCTCGTTTGGTGCGGCAAACGAAACTCTAGGAAGCTGCATGACTTATGTTGTGTTGGCTTCCGAAACCCTTACCAAGGGTATAAATTGGCAGAACGGGGATCAGCATGGCCTCCGGGTAATTCTGCTTGCGGTTCGACCCGGGCTGATCATGGCTGTGGTTGAAACCTAAAACGCAGGAAGGGAGTGTTAGTATCCTTGATAATTGTTTGGTATGTGGCTTTTTTCGGGGACTAACAATCTCCCGAGGATCTGTTGCCTATACAACAGATACCTGTACTGTAAGGAGCTAGTGGTGATGGTTGACGGGTGAGTTGGTTTGATGGTCTTAGTGGGCTTCGGCCTACCAACTCATTAATTGCTGGGAAATTGCATACAGGAGGGATTAGAAGAGCCGAACTCCTCAACAAGAAGTTGCTCATATGACCGCAATCATTTGGCAAGAATTGCTACCTGTGTGACCCTGGTAAGTCACACGGGGGCGCTGGTGAATCGTGAATAATTCACTCCGTGGAACTGGTCCTTCATCAGATAAGGCCGCAAGGCAGGTGCTGATGTAAATCTTTTTCACAACTGTGCGATGCATTCACGTAAGGCACCTTCATTTAGCCGCCGTCTAATAGTTCTAGATAATAAACAGATATCATATAATGACTCTAATTCGACTTTTAACTGTTCAGAAATTTTTAATCGGTCAGATTTAGAGGTCCTTACGAATATTTTATCGTGTCTGGCTACGGTTTTACGAGGTTTGGAGGCTCTGGGTACCTTATTTGAGCTCCCGAGGCTATCAAAATTGTTCATAGCATTATAAATTTTTCCTCTAGAGCAAATAAGTACTTGATAAAATTAATTCACCATCTTCCCAGAGCCACTGAGATTAATGATTACCTTGCTTTCTTCTTCGGAGCAACTTGGTCTTTTTGCCATAACTGGTGACTAATATATAGTTTTACTGATATCGTTTAAGACAGACTTACCTACAAGTTTTCACAAAATAATTAAATTAGATATTAATATAACATTATATAAATATCAGATTTGAAAATGTTTTAATTATGTGTCCACTTAAAATAATACCCTTTCTCTAAATAATGACTTACACCGGAGAGGAGAGCGGCTCTCTTACACTCTTTACTTTCCCTTGTCACCATCAAACTCAAGACTTTGCAAAGTAAATTTTCCGTTGTGGAAGCCGTGTTACTTTTTAAAAAAGCTGAACAGAAAATGAGTGTAAAGAAAGATTGGTGTGTAAAAGTGATCAAAGAGACGGGGGAAGTTCCATTGCAATAAGAATAGAAAAAAGCTGAACAGAAAATGAGTGTGAAGAAAGATTCAAGTGTAAAAGAGATCAAAGAGACGGGGAAAGTTCCGTTGCAATAAGACTAGATCATATAAAATAACGAAAGAATGAGAGAACACATTTATGTTTTAATTACATGCCCACGAACTACACACATATCGCTTCTTTATTGCAACATAGTCATATCTGAAAAAATTTGCTTTTCGTGTTAACAATGCAGAATTCTTAACAGTACTACCTTTTATATTATGCCAAAATTTTATTTAAATTACCTTTAAACTGTCTCCTTTAGAAGATATTTTCTAAATTTTTTTTCTAAGACTTGTATGGAAACCAAAAATTTGAAATGTGTTTTTCTGGAAACAAGCTTTTTTGCGTTATGACTATGTTGCAATAAAGGAGCGATATATTAAATTTCTTTCTTTTACGTCAAATTTTATATTATACTACTTTGTTTTGCCGTTATTACTAGTATTATTATTGGATGGGATATGGCCCCCATCGGCTATTTGCACTGCGACCAATATTGATCTATTGTGCATCCCCTTGCCCCATTATGGGTTGAGTATGTCAAGAAAACGGACAAGCTCCTTCATAGGGAGTGATATTAAATCGCATTCACTTAACATATAAGCTTGTAGTAGCCTATATCTTCTGTGTCCCAGTGCTCCACAGTGGGTGATTAAGTGCTCCATTGACTCCTCTTCATCACCGCAGAATCTGCAAATGTCTGTGTTGGAAATGCCCATCCTGTGCAGGTGCTTGTAGCGGTTATAATGACCTGTAAGTGCACCTGTCAGTGTTCTGAGACTTTTGCTGTCCAGTTTTAGAGCACGTTCGGCCCTCTTTTTATCAAAGTTTAGAAATTTCTTGGAATGTTCAAGACCAGCTGTCTCGTTCCCATGTTGTTCAACGATGGACTCAGTCCATTTCTTTATCTCCTCATTCAGGAGACCCTTATTAAAGCCAAAAGTTGGAGTGGGTCCAATAAAAGTCCATCTGCTCCTTTCTAGGCGTAAATGTCAGCCATTTCATTGCCGTGATGCCCTTCATGTCGTGGCACCCAGATCAGTCTGACCTGGTTCTGGCTTGCCAGTTCGTTTAGCCGGTTTTGACATTCCAGTACTAACTTGGACGTAAAGACACAACTGCTGTCCCCTATCCGCTTCCCTTATTGCGTATAGTTCCGCTTGGAAGAGTGTGGTGTCTTTGCTAAGAGTTATATATTTGCATGCAATAGGCCCCACTACTCCCGCTCCAACACCTTTTTTTATCTTGAACCAGTACTCAGGGGATGACCCCTTCATATGCAGTGCATTGTAATGGAACTGGGAAAATAGGTTATGATGAGGAGGAAAGAGGGAGTAGAGTTTGTCGAGGTTTAACTTTAACAATAATAACATGAAAGATCAAAGGAAACTCTATTGCAGCATTAAAAACTCTATTACAGCATTTAAAATGTTGGAATTAAATTAGTTAAAACTGATCACTGCCCAGTGTATTTACCTTCGACACTGCTCAGATTATCAAAATTTAGTCCAACACCTTCCACACTACAAGTTAATGAAATGCATTGAAAATAAATTAATAATGATAATAGAGAAAACACGGACAACGGTGAAAAAGGAGAAAAAAAAACACATGTACACATCTTGCTACCTATTCCGGTGCATTTTGGATTCATACGAAGTTAATAATTGACATATATATACAAACAATATAGACAACGGTGAAAAAAGAGCAAAAAAAGAAAACACATGTACAAATTAATGAATAAGACTTGTTGGTCAATAAATTTTGCTTTTATTGATTTGCTATTTGCATGCTGACGACTTGTCAAATATATTATTAAATGTGTTTGAACGCATTCCATGAAGTCTACAAACAGAGTGTTTGTAGGATTTATTGGTGACCTTTTAAATTCAATTTCACAGGTTTATTATTTTTTTATTTGAATAGTTTTTTATTTAATAACTTTTAATGGAATACAAAAGAAAGTACTTATTAATTCTAAGTTTAATAAATGTGTTTTTTTTCAAATACAATGGGTTTGAATCTTTAAATTTATTTTTTTGTCAATGTTTCTTTTACTTTTATGTTAAATCTTTTTACATAGTTTTTCTACTATGTAGAAATTTTTAGTTCACATGTTCATTTTTCTTTGTAAATTTCAATTTTTAATTTTCTATGTAGAAATTTTTTATTTCACAAACTCCTGTTTTCAACGACTCGAGTAAAAAGTTTAGATTTTCATATTATCTCTATAATTGCATTATAGTTTTAAATTTCAGTCTTTTCTACTATGTAGAAATTTTTTAGTTCACATGTTCATTTTTCTTTGTAAATTTCAATTTTTAATTTTCTATGTAGAAATTTTTTATTTCACAAACTCCTGTTTTCAACGACTCGAGTAAAAAGTTTAGATTTTCATATTATCTCTATAATTGCATTATAGTTTTAAATTTCAGTCTTTTCTACTATGTAGAAATTTTTTTATATAACAAATTTTGTTTTAAACAATTAAAAATGAAAATTTAGATTATTATATAATCTTTATGATTTTCTACTATGTAGAAATTTTTAGTGCACATACTCCACATACTTTACACATATTCAGTTTTCTAATTTTATATTTCAGTTTTTAATTTTCTGTTATGTAGAATTTTTTATTTCACAAAATCTGTGTAGAATTTTTTTCACAAATTTTGGTTTAAACAATTAAAATAAAAATTTTGATTATTATATAATCTTTATAATTTCTTTATAATTTATTTTATAATTTATTAATTTTTTTTTAAGGCAATAAGTCAAGATCAGTTCACATCAAATTCATTAATAATTTTACTATCTTTTTTATGAATGAAATGTTCTCATCAATTAGAACTAAGGATGAGACACAAAGAATAATAAAAAGAGTAAATTTACAATTTAAGTTCTAAAGAGTATTAATTGTAACGGTAAATCAAATTTACAATTTCATTACATACATTGCCGTTGTTTATTATTATTTTTAAGCAATTGGTAATTAAATACTGAATACAAAAAAAATCAGCCTAGCAACAAACTAAAAACTATTCAATACAGTTAACGACAAAAATGTGCTACCATGTTCGTTAACTTCTCCCGCTTTTCAAAACAGTCGTCCTCGACTGTAGACAACAAAATTAATAAAAATATAGCAATTATAAACTATTCACTTTACATTCTTTCTGAATATTTTTCAAATTCATATTCAAATAAAAATTTTTTAAACAAAAATCCTTTTCAAAAGTTCTAATAATTAATTAAAAACAAATTACTGACAGCCTTAACTTAAAAATTCAAATCCATAAGGCATATTTGTATAAGGTAAAAAGCTGAATTGAAAGTTTATATTCCATTATAAAATTAGGTTTCAACGGATATTGTCCTTGTGGACAATCTTGTTCTCTATTTGTACTGTCGATCCCATGTCCCTCTGTATCTCCTTTTCAATATAGACTTTGCTAAATTTATTACCTAATCTCTTATTAACCTTAACGAAAACCTTTTGTCCTGGTTCAAAATTCCGTTTCCACCTCGTTCTGTTATGAAATTCTAGGTCCTTTTTTTGTTTAGTTATTAATTGACTTCTTACAAAGACTTTAAGCTCGTCGGGCATTGAATGGAGTAAATCTATTGGCTTGTGCTTTACAACCGAGTGAATGGTTTGATTATATTTAAAAACAGCCAAAAGCACAAGATCCGTTACCTCTTCGATACAGTATTCTAGTTTCATGCACCTAGCAATTTCTGCGAGTGTTCCATGGAACTTTTCAACCTGCCCGTTAGAGGTGCTATGCAATGGAGGGACGCTAACTATTTCAGTTCCATAAAAATTTTTCAACAGATTTTTGATCGATTCCGAGTTCAAGGACTTTTCGTTGTCGCAAACTAAAGTCCTAGTATTGTTAAAGGTGTTTAAAATTCCCTGCAATGCAGGTTTAACATCTACTATGGCTCTAGATGATATGGGGCGTACAATGGCAAATTTCGAAAATTTGTCGACGCAAGTTAAAAAAAATTTCCCATCAGTGGAATAAATATCTACGTGCAATATTTCGCCTGTATAAGAAGGAATAGGAGTCTCCGATATTTCTTGTTTTCTTGGATGCCGGTTGTATTTAGCCTCATGGCAAATTTTACAATTCCGGATAATAACTTTCAATTGTTTTCGAATATTTGGAAAAAAATAGTCTTGTAAAACGTGCTTAACATTTTCACTTAGTGCGCGGTGGGCTCTACTGTGTTCGTTGTTCAGTATTTCTAGCTGGTCATCAGTATTAAATATGTCAGTAACAAGTTTTTTGGTATACAAAAATTTTACAGATGGGTAAGTCGTAACGATAAAATGCTGAATTCGAGCCAGAATTGACAAGTCACAATAAATAGCATTTACAACACTAGGGTTGATTACTTTCTTCATAATTCTTAGAAGGTCCGGAAAATTTGAAAACGTAATGGTGTGTCGAATTCGATCCCTGAAAATAATTTTAATTTGTTCTTTATTTTCTGATCCTGGTGTCAGAATAATCTGATTTCGAAAACAATTTAGTGGATTCTCAACGGCCGGTATCACTTCGGTAGAAGATACCTCACTATTTTGTGTATCCAAAGAGGAACTGGAAGAGTGGTGAAAAATCATATTGTTGTACTGTCTCGAAAGAGCATCAGCAACAATGTTATCCTTTCCAGGTTTATAATGATATGTGGGCGCATATTCTTCGATGAAAGCTTTCCATCTTTTAATCTTTGAGTTCGGATTCCTTTCTGATACAGCAAATATAAGTGGCTGATGGTCTGTAAATATGTTGATTTTATTGACACCATAAAGGTAATTTCGAAGACTTTTTAAGGCCCAAACAATAGCTAACAGCTCCCTTTCGTTAACTGCATAGTTCTCTTCCGCTGGAGATAGGGTCCTGGAAATCATTGTTATTGGACGTCCCTCCTGTGACAACACGGCTCCAATAGCGTGAGCAGATGCGTCGGTGGTAAGGTCGAATGGTTTCGAGAAGTCTGGATAGAGCAGCAATACTTCCTCTGACGCAAGTATGCTTTTTATCTTATTGAAAGCTGAAAGTGCTTCGTTATCCAACGTGATTTTTAAATTCTTTGAGTGTCTGGCACCAATACGACCGTTTTCACCCCTAAGGTATCTCGTTAGAGGCTTCGCTATAGCTGCATAATCTTTCACAAATCTTCTGTAATAGCCGGATAAGCCAAGGAAGGATCGCAAGCTACGAAGAGAAGACGGAAGTGGGTAATCGACAATAGCCTTGACCTTCTCAGGACAAGTTTTAATTCCACTTGTTGAAATCAAAAATCCCAAAAATTCTACCGATGTTTTAAAAAATTTGGATTTTTCCATTGAAACTCTCATATTTGCATTCAGCAATTTCCCTAGTACTTTCCCAATGTCATCAATATGTTTCTGCTCTGTGTCAGAAAATATGATGATGTCATCAATGTACACGTGACAGCACTTACCAATTTCCTCACGAAGTATATCGTCAATAGCTCGTTGGAAAATGCGTGACTCTGTCAAATACCTTTACTGCAGTTCTGCGATAGACTAAATTTTTGCCGTGAACGGACTTCACTAAAATCGGATTTTTTACGCTGGTAATATGATGTAAAATATCCAAATCTTTTATATAATTTTTTGAAGAGCCAGTATCTATCAAAAATTTTAGTTTTCTTCCATTGAATTCCCTCTCCACATATGGCAAGAGGGACCTACGTCTAAAAAATTAACCTGGTCATTATCGAAATTATCAGGGATTTGTCTTTCGAACCCGACAAAACTCCCGTCTTGGTTTTCGTCAAAGTAATGCAATGAACTGCTATGCACCGGTCTGAAGTTATTTGCTGTCTCCAGCCCAAGATAATTATTTTGAGCAGTGCCAACGGTCCTCATACTCACATCGGTATCAAACGGCTGTGTCTGAAAGCTATTGTTCGGTGGACAAGTCTGAGATGGGCGCATGTTACTAAAAGATTGCGGCTGAAAACCCAAAGGGGCACGCCAACGCGCACCTCTACGATTTATTTGAGCATTCTGAAAATTTGATGCTTGTCGTGGTCGGGATCCTAGTGTAACGGAACTATTTCGATTTGTGCTGTTTATAAAAGGATACCTCGGAGTAGTATGAACTGCTGGGGGACCAGGAAAATAACCTAGAGCTCCCATACCTAAACCTTCATTGAAGCCTCTAGCAAAATTATACCTACTTTGGTTTGTTGCCATTTCCTGTGCCAAAGCTAATGCCGATGGCATATTAGGGGGCTTGCATGAAAAGAGAATGTCGCACAGAGGCTTTCTTAAACCAGATATAAACACTCGAAGTGCGTCCTGCCTGTATTTTTTGTTTAAAGATTCAATCAAACTCTCATTTTCACCATAACTCATTATAGTTTTATTTATAATTAAATTAAGTTTTTCCTCCACATTATTATAATATTCCAGAATACTTCTAGATCCCTGAGTTAGTGTGGAAAGTTCCTGTTCAAGGGTAAAGACAGATCTTTTGTCTGCAAAAGCGAAATCGAGGCGATCCAATATTGCGTAGAAATTTAGAACCGTATTGTAGGAACTTAACACTGTGTCAGCCTTACCCACTATTTTATTTCGCAATATAGCTACTGCCTGATAATATTTGGAGCTTCCGACATACTTTTCATATAATTTATGGGCCGTTACGGCTGCTTGTCGCCAGGAAACATATCTAGATGCATCGCCTTTAAATTCTGGTATAGATTTAACAACATCCAAAGTTTCACTACATTCAATGCCTGCAACAATTTCAATTTCCTTATAATCTTCTACTGCCAAGGGTGTTTCTAATGTTGTTAACCTGCGTTCCAATTTCTCTACAGAAGCCTGAAATTTCTGACAAGTACTTTCAGTTGCTTCCCTAATAGCAGCTGTTATCAATGTCTGTACAGTTTGAGAATCCATATTCCTATTTTGGTCCCGTTCAAATCTTAAATTATCCAAACTTTCAATTAAACTTTCCACACTCATTACCCAAATATTTCGTTTCAGCATAAATTTTTGAAATTTTAGCCAATTACACAGATATACCAATTCTAAATACTTACATATAATAATGTTCATAAACTTAAGTTAATTAAACCATATAATAAATCATTTAGCAGTACTCATCAAAAGTAAAATTTTTATGCAGTCCACCGTTTTATAGTTATTTCCACGGCGTGAGTTACCTTGTTGGGCGCCAATTAATGAATAAGACTTGTTGGTCAATAAATTTTGCTTTTATTGATTTGCTATTTGCATGCTGACGACTTGTCAAATATATTATTAAATGTGTTTGAACGCATTCCATGAAGTCTACAAACAGAGTGTTTGTAGGATTTATTGGTGACCTTTTAAATTCAATTTCACAGGTTTATTATTTTTTTATTTGAATAGTTTTTTATTTAATAACTTTTAATGGAATACAAAAGAAAGTACTTATTAATTCTAAGTTTAATAAATGTGTTTTTTTTCAAATACAATGGGTTTGAATCTTTAAATTTATTTTTTTGTCAATGTTTCTTTTACTTTTATGTTAAATCTTTTTACATAGTTTTTCTACTATGTAGAAATTTTTAGTTCACATGTTCATTTTTCTTTGTAAATTTCAATTTTTAATTTTCTATGTAGAAATTTTTTATTTCACAAACTCCTGTTTTCAACGACTCGAGTAAAAAGTTTAGATTTTCATATTATCTCTATAATTGCATTATAGTTTTAAATTTCAGTCTTTTCTACTATGTAGAAATTTTTAGTTCACATGTTCATTTTTCTTTGTAAATTTCAATTTTTAATTTTCTATGTAGAAATTTTTTATTTCACAAACTCCTGTTTTCAACGACTCGAGTAAAAAGTTTAGATTTTCATATTATCTCTATAATTGCATTATAGTTTTAAATTTCAGTCTTTTCTACTATGTAGAAATTTTTTAGTTCACATGTTCATTTTTCTTTGTAAATTTCAATTTTTAATTTTCTATGTAGAAATTTTTTATTTCACAAACTCCTGTTTTCAACGACTCGAGTAAAAAGTTTAGATTTTCATATTATCTCTATAATTGCATTATAGTTTTAAATTTCAGTCTTTTCTACTATGTAGAAATTTTTTTATATAACAAATTTTGTTTTAAACAATTAAAAATGAAAATTTAGATTATTATATAATCTTTATGATTTTCTACTATGTAGAAATTTTTAGTGCACATACTCCACATACTTTACACATATTCAGTTTTCTAATTTTATATTTCAGTTTTTAATTTTCTGTTATGTAGAATTTTTTATTTCACAAAATCTGTGTAGAATTTTTTTCACAAATTTTGGTTTAAACAATTAAAATAAAAATTTTGATTATTATATAATCTTTATAATTTCTTTATAATTTATTTTATAATTTATTAATTTTTTTTAAGGCAATAAGTCAAGATCAGTTCACATCAAATTCATTAATAATTTTACTATCTTTTTTATGAATGAAATGTTCTCATCAATTAGAACTAAGGATGAGACACAAAGAATAATAAAAAGAGTAAATTTACAATTTAAGTTCTAAAGAGTATTAATTGTAACGGTAAATCAAATTTACAATTTCATTACATACATTGCCGTTGTTTATTATTATTTTTAAGCAATTGGTAATTAAATACTGAATACAAAAAAAATCAGCCTAGCAACAAACTAAAAACTATTCAATACAGTTAACGACAAAAATGTGCTACCATGTTCGTTAACTTACACAACTTGCTACAACTTGCTACCTATTCCGGTGCAATTTGGTTTCATACGAATTTAAATAATGAGCATACATATACAGAAAATACGGATAGCAGTTACAAAAGACGTGTGTACAGGATGAGAGACTGAACACCTTGGAGCGTTTTGGATCCATTCGTGTACCACTTTTGTGAACCATCCCGCAACCATCTTGGGTTCATGCTCCATTCCTCCCTTATTGGGAAGATGATCTTAAACTTCCTGGGAAAGGAGTTAGACGGATCGTTTGCCATAATATAGATGTATCGTTATGTTATTGGATACAATTAAACCCCTGAATACCTCTTGAATTTTAACAATGAAGAATTATTTAAGCCTATAGAACTCATTGTTTACCACACGAATTTAAAATGTTATCCAAGCTTAAACATTTCGTACAATCACTACTATTTTCGAACAGTTAATTTCATATTTTGTTATATAAATTTATAACCTTCTTTAGTTCCAAGAATACTCGTAACACATAACTTGTTAATTCAAAGTAACTTGAATTTTGAAAGTTTTTCATTTACATGGAGAAATATGTTTTTTCCTTTTTTTTTCTTATTTTACCAAATAAAGAATTTATTCATGTGTCTGTCTGCCATTAGCGCCAAGGAATGTTCTCATGGTTTTGAACAGATAAAAATTGCAACAAAAAAAAATACAGAAAAAAATGGAATCTTAAAAATAAATGTATAATACCCCCGCGTACAAGTTGCGACAAAAATTGCCAGCGGCTAAATGTTTTATGCTGATGTTGTTCACTTGGCAAAATGTTCTGTTCTTTTGGGCTGTGACTGGTTGGTTGGTTAGCTGGTTGGCTGGCTGGCTGTTTGCTTGCAACTGCAGTGCCAGTAAATGTTTTGGCCAGTGTGTGTGTGTGTGTGTGTGTGTGGATAGATGAGTGAGTGCATAATAATGGTAACGTTATGAACAAATGCTTTAACGTTTTGGTCAACTCATTAGATTTGTGTTTCTGTTTTGTTTTTACAGCCGGTGCTTTTAGAACAAGCCACATGCTCTTTTATATTTAGATTTTACAATTTAAACTTAACTACTTTGCTTACCAGCCAACTAACTGAACAAACCACCGAACAGCCTGCCAGCCGGCCAGCCGGCCAGGCAGTCAGCCATTCAGCCAACTAAACAACCAACCAGATGAAAACTTTCATATTTGTTCCTGCATTTCAAGCATGTACAAGTATACGAGTATATATTTTGTTTTCAATATGATGGGAATAAAAATGATGATGAGCCCACGGATGAGCTTGATGTTGAGTTACAATTTTGATTTTAACTCGATAAACATTTTTACACAATTTTAATCGCCATGGCTGTGGCAATGAAGCAGGCACAAGCAAAGCAGTTAGTAACCAAAATATGTTTATGTTCCACCTACTCTTTTGGCTGGGGCATCTGAAGCAGCCACAGCATCATCGTCATCATCATGGCCATCATGAGCAGCAACAGCAGCAGCATCAGCATCCAAATTATTCTGACTGAATTTGATCACCGAACCGCCACCGCTTGCTTGTCTGTCTGCTTGGTTTTTATTTTGGGTAATTTTGTCCGTTTTACTGTCTAATTTCAGAACTTTCTGTCAAGTATTTCGTGTGCTTTAAATCAGTTTCTAGAGAATTTATTGAGGTGACTTTTTCTGCCATTTTCCCATTATTTGCTACTTTCAATAGTTTTCTTTTTCTTTTCATAATTTAATTTGGGCTAAAAAATTTGAGGTACGTGGTAAGTATGAAAAGGTATTGTATAGTTAAAAATTATTTCTTTTTTTTTTTGGAAAGGGTATTCATGCAATCAGTTGATGCCACTTTTTTTTAATGTATTTCAATTAATTCAGAATTGCTTGTTTTAGAACATTGATCACCATACAATATCCTCAAAGGTAAACGTGCTTATACATTTAAATACCATGAAGCAAACAACTAAGATGAAAAAATTGTTTTCTACTGCGCATGACGTCACAAGAGACCACAATTATTTGTTTAAATCAAATAAATGTTCGTGAGTTGTGTTGAAATACTGGAATGACAAAAAATATAATATTATTTTCTTATAACTAGAAGGCAAATTAATAACCTTTACTTCTTTTACTTTTCTTAATTCTTTTTATTAATTGTGACACAAATTTATGGTGGGAAATAAGTACAAATAAAGCATTGAACCTGTTACTCTGCACTCATAGAAAATCGTCATAATTGTGATGTATTTTAACATAAATTTAATGCCAAATGTGCTCATTTTTTACCCTAAGACACTTTTCATTGCTGTGATATCAACCATTAAATCAGTTACTCTAATTATCATTAACGACAACTATGACAATTATTTCGTCAACAACTTATAGCATCACAACAGAAAATACCATAATAAAAATATCAAATCTCTTTGCCCACAACTCTATTTTTGCTGCAGAGCTAATAGCCATTTTTGAAGCAACATTGTATATAAGAGGTAAAACGGGTAAATTCGCAATATGCTCCGATTCGCTCTCAGCATTGAGGGCAATACAGAATATATCAAACAACAATTACTACGTGGCATATATTAGAAATATTCTTATGGAAAAAGTCTCCAGATTTAAAGCTAGTTTGGGTACCTGGTCACTGCGGAATTACGGGAAATGAATTTGCAGATCTTGCTGCCAAAAACGCCACAGTGCAACCTTTGTGTTCTACACAAAATATTTACCGTGAAGACTTAGATATACGGATAGAAAACAAGCATTCAAGGGACGCCAGAGAACATATTTTCAATCTAACTTCATCCTGGTATCAGAAAATAAATGCTGAACGGAAAACTATATGCGATATAATGGACGATAGTTTAACAAGCCTTAGAAGATTGGACTTCATTAAATTTGAACGACTTCGCCTAGGTCATACTAGAGCAACGTATGAACCACTAGTAAGCCCCAATGTTACAACATACAACCTTCCCACCTTCTCTGTGAATGTCAGAAGACTTCTAACGCCCGAAATAGTATTTTTAAAGATATTGCTCATCCTTCTATACAAAATATAAATTTAATAACCAAATTTCTTAAAAAGGCTAACTTGTACAATGTAATTTAAAAAGGAAGTTAATAGTTTTAATTATAATGAGCTGAAGGCCAATGCTGCTATTGCTCATCATGATATATTATTTTATAATTTATAATTGTAAAATAATAACAATAAATAAATAAATAAATAAATTATTTCATCAATGAAAAGTCATACTGCCAGGTGACAAAAGGTATTGTCGTTTTGACAACAATCGTTCTTAATTGAACAAAACGATCTCATCCTGACAACAAGCCATTCTCAATTTAATACCGATATTTTTGTGCCATCTATTCGCAATTTGACGCCGGTATGTTCACAGTTTGACAACGGTATGTCCACAATTTAACGAGATATGCATTATCGTTTGATGACAAAAATTAAAGAACATATTTTTTTTCTTTGTGTATCTGTAGCATGATCACGACATAAATTCATTCTTTTAGCCATAACATGAATGCATCCTCTTAAAGGCATGTACAAGAAATAACTAAAAGAACATTAAGTTACTTTTAAATTTCTCGTCACTTGACACCTTTTCTGTCACTGGCCGTTGTCGCGACAGTGTGCCTACTAAGTGGAATCATTTGAAGATACACTTATGTATTGCACTGTTATAATTAAATCTAAACACTTGAATCGCGCCACACATCCACATATGTATGCACTTTCCAAAGAGATAATTTATGTATGCATAGGTAAAGTCTGATCAGCTTACCTCTAAGCCGTGGGAACCAAATTGGTTTCCCAAATATTAATTATAATAATATGAGTCGTCTAGAACTTCTCAGTACACACGGTTGTCAGATCTTACAATATTGCCAGTAAAATTGTATGAAAATGTATTACAATCGTGGGAACTGCCAATTTATAACTTACGACGTTGTCAGAAAAACCATTGTCAATCAATTGTCAGACGAAAGTGTTGTCAGGCATCTGACAATCGTGAGAACACTCTTCGTCGGCATTGCCAGATAATTGGCTGGTATTGTAAGTTTAGTTTTAATTGTCAGATGTATAAAAGTAATGCACCTGACAATGGCATCATTGTCAGAAAAAAGTTTGATGGGCAGCACTGCCATACAAATCGTTGTTGATATACATAAGTGGCAATGCCTTAAACATGTCTGGCAATTTCTTTCATCTAACAATCTGACAACCGTGTGAACTGACAATTTTTGTTGTCAGATGAATTATTTGTCAGACCATAGTCTGACAATGAAATTGAAAGATTTTCTTACGATCGTCTGAACACACAATTTACTTCTGAGGGACAATTTTTCATTGTCATTACAATGTCAGCATGTTGCCAGATCTTACAATATTGTAACATCTGACAACCGTGTGTATATAGTTTAAGTAGTATTTAAGTAGACATAATTTTAGTTTTAAGAACAATTATAAATTAACCCTTGATTCGAGCAAATTAGTGTTGCTCATCAAAACTGTTTTGTACATAAAAAAATATTTAAATTAAAATAACTGTTTAATTGGTTTTTACGAGTACCTTCATATACTCGAGCATAGTTATGATAAAGGTATTACAATTAAAATTTTCCACTTCTAAAACTTTTTGATTATTACTTAAGTTATGGACATTATGACACTCCGAAAAATGCCATAATGTCCCCGGACTTTACAACACCTCCCTGATGGACATTATGTCACTTTCAAAGGTGTCTTAACGTACATGGATCTTTTTCTACTTTTAAGTATGTCATAACGTCCATGGACTTTATGTCACTGGACGTTATCACATGCCACCTTAGAAAATAATTAACGATGTTCGGATGGTTTCTAAAAAAAATCGTATTTGCTTGCATTTTTTTATATTAAGCTCCATCTGCTTGACTTTGCACCAATTATAAAACGAATCTAAATCCATTTGAAGAATTTTGTGATCCAAAAAAGTTATTACATTTTGCTTTTGTAAAGAGTGGTTAAATTTCAAGGGCCGATGTTGATTTTGAATAAAACACAAACTATTTAGGAAATTATTGTAATTTTATTTTATTATGATATATTGGTATTATTCAATTATGTATGGAACAAAATATCGGCCAAATGGTCGCCGCGACCACGGCGGCACACCTCCATCCCATGGTCCAAATTTTCGATGACCCTGAGGCATAATGGAGGTTCTATGCCGTTAGTGTGCCGAATTATCTCATCCTTTAGCTGTTGAATTGTTACTGGCTTATCGACCTACACATTTTCTTTCAAATAACCCCAAAGAAAAAAGTCCAACGGTGTCAAATCACATGATCTTGGCGGCCAATTGACATCGCCATTACGTGAGATAACACGGCCATTGAATTTGTTGCGCAAAAGAGCAATTGTTTCGTTAGCTGTGTGGCAAGTGGCACCGTCCTGCTGAAACCACATATCGTCCACATCCATATCTTCCAATTCGGGCCATAAAAAGTTCGTTATCATCTCACGATAGCGAACACCATTCACAGTAACTGCCTGACCGGCCTCATTTTGGAAAAAATACGGCCCGATGATGCCGCCAGCACATAAACCGCACCAAACAGTCACTCTTTGAGGGTGCATTGGTTTTTCGACAGTCACTCTTGGATTCTCATTCGCCCAAATGCGGCAATTCTGTTTATTGACGAATCCACTGAGGTGAAAATGTGCCTCATCACTGAAGATGATTTTCTTCGAAAATTTATCATCATTTTCATAATAAGTCTGGATAACTTTAACACGTTGTTGGATTGTGTATCTCTCCATGGTTCAAATTGAGTAAGTCTGAAATAGAGAAATGTCGAATAAAATTCGGAAAAAAACTTGGCGTTTAGGTGTGGTTCACATTCAACATCGGCCCTTGAAATTTAACCACCCGATATTTGGTATTTCAATTGAAAATTTCAATATTATTTTGATTTTGTTGCATAGTGTTGTTTTCTAATAGTCGCCTTTTGAATGTGACTGCATTTTCTCAGAGTAGGGAAATAAGGAATAATTTTTTGTTGATCACATAATAAAAGTTTACATCTGCAGCTTCTTTTATTAAGGCGGGTGAAATTGTTGCATTGTATTTTTGTTTTTTATTTTCATTTTCCTTGCTGCAAGTTGACCATTTACGCTACATGTGTACAAAAAAAAAAAGTAAAACAAAAAATTATACCAAAATCCCAACCGAAAAATGTGGTTCCCATGAGTTCGAGTGTGTCTACAATAATATTTTGTGCTGCTTTTTGTGTTGTTTTTGTTGTGAATTATTACCATCATGGCAAATACAAAACAACAAGAACAACAACAACAACAATAACAGCAATAATGTTTGTTGCAGTTCAACGCAAGTATCCATCCATCCATCTATCCACTCGTACCACGTACTACATTAAAGATTTTGTAGCATTTTATAAACAAAATTTTTAGATTTTTCCCTTGTTGCAATTGTTGTTGTTGTTGTTTGTTTGTTGCAGTTTAAGAGTTTGTAGTTACATAGTTTTACTTAAGTTTAGTTTATTTGGTTGTTGTTGTTTTTTCCTCCTTTTCTTTTTGAGAAATCAGCCTTTTTTGAAAAAATATATTTTATATTCATTCCGTTTTTTTTTTTTTTTTGGTTTTCTTTTTGCTACAAAAAAGTCAAATTGGTCGGCACACGCTCGAGGGCACACGCCATTTCCCACGGAGTAACATTTTCTTAGTCCGTCTGTGTATTGTTGTTAATGTTTGTATGTATGTATGAAAACTTATGAAAATAAAAAACTCCTTCATACAACAAGTAGTATGGAGTCTATATACCTGTAATCACACTGCATCCATCCATAAATGCCTTGAATTTGATCAACACGCTTTCTTAAAGTGTACAACCATCAACAACACCCTCTTCTTACTGTCTTAAATACAGACTCGTTTCAGAGGATTTGGTACCAAATCCAGGCATCTGGCAAACGGGGTAATCAAAAGGGGGTTGAGTTTTTGTGGTGTTTAAAGCTTCGCTTTTTATTTTCTGTTCATCTTCGCTTTATGGAGGAGTGTAGGTTTTTATTTGTTTTGGCTTTTTGCTTCAAAAGCTATGAACACATCACTGGACGAGGAAACTTTGCTGTTGCACATTTCGTTCTTTGTTAAAAGTTTTAACATTTTTATTTAAACAAGAACCTCGGGTTAGAAACATATTGTGCTGTTGGGCTTATATCCAAAATATGTCTTTAATAAAATTTGTCATTGCGGATGCCTAGTTTTATGATCTTTTAATTGGGACTAGACAAATCACTATCTCTTTTGTGTAAATGTTCTGGTTGAAAATGCAAAAGGCAATTTATATAAAATAGAGTTCGCCCTGTGGTCGAAAATTAAAACAAGCAGT
The DNA here is from genome assembly GCA_914767995.1 of Thecocarcelia acutangulata. Taxonomy (NCBI): domain Eukaryota; kingdom Metazoa; phylum Arthropoda; class Insecta; order Diptera; family Tachinidae; genus Thecocarcelia; species Thecocarcelia acutangulata. Next base: position 94,516,995 of record OU612097.1, on the reverse strand, counting down.
ATGAAAATATTGCAAACTAAATCATAAACAGCCAGAAAGAACTAAAAGTGTCTCATAATTGCCTTCATTTTGTTATAAATTAGCTTTCAAATCGAATCTCTAACCACCTTTAGTGGTGTTATTTACGTGCTTTTACTTACCTACGTCATTGAGACTTTCTTTACTGTAGAACTCAATTTGTTTATAACATTACAACCGTATCTTTAAAGACAGTTGAGATTGTGTACGTTATCCTCGTATATGAAAGTCCTATTCACTCACTATTGTCTTATTGTCACATATGGATAGGCCCTGGATGGTGAGCATATATTACATAAAAATAAATGGGTTTCGGGAACAAGATCCCTAGTCTCGTCAGAAAAAAATTCATTGAAGTAACAATAGAAAAGAACAACCGACTCCATACAGCGCTGATTTTTTTTTATCATTGGACCAGTACTCAGGAGATGACCCCTACATATGCAGTGCATTGTACCAGAACTGGAAAAACAAGTTGTGAGGAGGAAGAAAGAGGGAGTAGTGTTTGTGAACATTTGTCTTGAAATTTCTAACGTTATAACAGACAGGAAACACGTCTGCAGGCGAAGCATACAGCTGAAAAACGAATGCTCTCTGTAATACGTAGTACGACTCCCCGGGCAATTGACCACAAAAGGATGAGCTATGGACGTATGTTACGTAAAAATGTGCGAGTTTCGGGAACAAGATCCCTAATCTCGTCAGAGCAAAATCCATTGTAGTAACGATAGAACAGAGTAACGCACCCCACACTGTGTCGTTGCTCCAGAGAGTCAATAGAGCTGGATAGCCTACTGTCACCGATGAGCTCCTTCGCCCTCTCCTGCACACGGTCGATTAAACCTAAAATAGACTTTGGGGCACCGGCCCAAACATAAGAGTTGTATTCCATTATCGGTCGGATGTAGGTGGCATAAATAGTAGGGAGATTAGATGGAGTGAAGTAAGTTTTACACCATTTCAAAAACCCGAGGAACTTTAATGCTTCTTTAGAGACATGAAAAATATATTCACTCCAGCGAACGTCACACTGTATTTTCCTTCTAAGAACATTAAGAGCATCCCACTCCCCACTATTTATACAATCCATGAGTACAGATGAAGCAGCACTTTCGTTAGTTTGTTTGTTAACAAGCAATTCTGGGTCTTACGAGCGTTAAAGGCGATCCTGTTTTTACGACCCCATTCGGAGATTAATAGAAGATCACTATTCAGTGAATCATTCATATTTAACAACTTGGCAGCCATCTCTGATAGACTGGGCCTATAACTAAAAGAGTACGAATGGCAAATGCCTCTGTTATCCGCGAAAGATTGGATAGGGTTGGATGTTTGATTTATAAGGTTGTTGAGGAAAATAATAAATAGCGTCGGATAAAGAACGTAGCTTTGCGGTACCCCTGAATTAATCTTGAACTCGTTTGATGAGACCCCATATATATATAACAACTCGTATAGTGCGGTCTCTGAGAAAGCTTGATATAAACCGAGTAAAGTCATCACCGACACCAAAAGCAGTAAGTTTTGCCAGTAGTGCAGCATGCCACACATTGTCAAACGCTTTGGACATATCCAGAGCCACCACTTAACTTTCACCGAAATGATGAATTGAGTGGCACCATTTCTCTGAGAGATATGCCAAGAGATCTCCAGTAGAGCGACCCTTACGAAATCCATATTTACGATCACAAAGTAATTTATGTGATTCTAGATATTTCACAAAGTGGTAGTTAACCATTACTTTGGAAAGCGCAGAGCAAATTGCAATTGGGTGGTAATTTTCGGGGTTATTTGCCTCACCCTTTTTGGGAATTGATGTTACATTAGCTACCTTCCAGCACGATGGGAACTCACCATTATGGTAAAGTTTGCTGAAAAGGCGGGCTAATGTACGCGCAAGCGTAGAAGAACACTGTTTCAAGACCAGTGCTGGAATGCCAACCGGTCCAGGAGTCTTATTTATGTCGAGGTCGGCCAAAACCCTTTTAACAGCTCGAGTCAGGAAAAATATCTTTGGCATAGTTGCAGATACTCTTTCGAGTTCGGGAAGTGGTTGATGCTCCATAAAATTATTCGTGCTCTCTCTTTCTCTTGCACACGATCGAACAACTACAAAATAGACATTGAGGCACCGGCCCGAAAATGATCCCAATTGCCGAGGTGCACTAATATTGTCTTCATACTTCTTTCTTAATTTTTGAAAAAGGTCTTCAAATCGCATTTTGTTTAAATCTCGTTAATTGTATTTATACATCACTTTTTAATCTCTTCAACTCATTCATTCTTTCTGTTTTTTGTTTATTGCAAAAAGCAGAATAGAAAAGTCTTACAAGACATCGTAATATTTGTAAGTAACGGGTGGCTGATGAAAGCTGCTACCAAAAAAAAAAAACGTAATAACTTAGTTTCTGTGTAACTAACCTGTTCTATTTTTATTGTATTTTATAGATTAATCTTTAAGTTCAACTAAAAGAGAGAATTCGGACAATTAAACAAAAATTTGGATAGTGCAATGCTTTCACGCCTTAGATTTTATTGTTTCCGTTGAAAGAGAATACAGGAGCACTATCAACAGCTTGTTTTCTACGTTTTCCAGCTGTCTACATGTTCACACTTCATAGGAGCTACCCTAATCATCAGCAGACTTTGGAAATTTTCGAAAGATATTCTCAAACATTCCACCTTATATTGTCGCATCTTAGAGGGCAGTTCGGAAACTTCTTAGCCTAGTACAAAAAGCGCGGTATAAACAGAAAAAAGTTAAGTGTTTTGGAAAGTTCCATCTCTGCTATGAACACATGTTAAATTTTGTTTCGATCTGGTTACTCCTTCAGGTGTTCAGAAAAGACGCATCGGCGATTTCTTTACAATTAGAAAATCGTGGTGTCATAAAAAAGGTTTATCGGGACAAGAAATTCATAATGATATGGTGAATGTGTTAGGTGAAAGTGCTCCTTCATATGCAACAGTAAAAAATTGGGTTGTTGAATTTAAACGTGGTCGTACAAGCATTGAAGATGAACCACGTAGTGGACATCCAAAAACAGCAACAACAACAGAAATTGTAGCCAAAGTGCATGATATGGTATTGAATGATCGAGCGTGAAATAGCTAATATGGGCATCTCGAATGATCGAGTCCATTTAGTTTTGCATGAAAAACTACACATGAAAAATCTTTCTGCAGGATGGGTGCAGCATTTGTTAACAGTCGACCAAAAACGCATAAGAATAAACATTTCTCGAGCTTGTTTGGATCGTTTTAAGCGAAATAAAATGAATTTTAAGCGTCGTTACACAACTGTTGATGAGACATGGATCCACCACTATACTCCAGAGACAAAAAAACAATCCACACAATGGGCTGAAGCTGGAGGAAGTGCCCCAAAGAAGGCAAAAACAATTCAATCTGCTGGTAAAGTTATGACAACGGTTTTTTGGGATTTCAAAGATATTTTATTGATTGACTATCTGCAAAAGGTTAAAACAATAAATTCAGAGTACTACTGCAACCTTTTGAATCAATTAAATGTAAAAATTCGAGAAAAACGTCCTGGCTTACAACACAAAAAAATAATTTTTCACCAAGACAACGCACCAGCGCACAAGAGTGTTTTAAAAATGGCTAAAATCGACGAGTAAAAGTACGAGTTGCTTGACCACCCACCTTATTCTCCTGATTTAGCTGCCAGTGACTTTTACCTGTTGCCAAATCTAAAAAAAATTCCTTGCTGGCAAGCGTTTTACCTGAAATGAAGATGGAATTACAGTTGTAAACCACTATTTTGAAGACCTTGAGGAAAACTATTTTAATCAAGGGATAGAATTGCTAGAAAAGCGTTGGACTAAGTGTATTGAAGTTTCAGGAAATTATGTTGAAAAATAAAAATATTTTTGAAAAACTAACTATTCTCTTTCATTGATAGGCTAAGAAGTTTCCGAACCGCCTATGTAGTAGTCTTGTTGTTAGCTTTCCTGAGTGAAATTTCATTCTTAAAAGCAATTAATCTATCAGCTACCACAATATGTTATTATTTATGTAATGTTTCCGCAACACAAGCAAGCGACTTGTCTGAAATATTTGTACAGAAAACACAAAAAAAATTGAGCACTTTTCATATAAAATTTCTTGTAAAGTCGCTTGATTGTGATGTGGGTACAGAACATTAGTTTCAAAATTTTTTGTGTTATTTTAACAAATCAAATAGGTGAATAAACAAAAAATAGTTTAATTTGTTAAACTTTTGTTGAACTTTTTTTTTATAATTTTTTAAATTAAAAATTGTTCGGTTTGTACATATGTACAACAGGCCCGAGTTCAAATCCCAGTGGGTGCTGATGAGTAGTGTAGCGACTACGAAACAGCTAGTTGTCCCCCAGCTAAAGATTTGATTATTATTTTTCTTATCTTTTTCAATCAATAATTATTGATCACAGCAAATTTGTATTGTAAAAAAATCCTTCTTAAGAAAAAAATTAAGAGAGTAAAAACTTGACCTAAAAACCTGTTGTACATATGTACAAACCAAACAATTTAAAAAAATAATTTAGTTTTCATTCTTTGCTAATGCTGTGTTGCTATCGATGCATTTTAAATGCGAATAAAAACGTACTATGCGAAAATCGCAATAGAGAATAGCAACTCTTCGCATATATGCGTATTCAAGTAGCATCGCAATTCAGCATAAGCTTCCAGCTTAAGCGTTAAATAACGTTGCGCTTTACGCGCTAAATTAGAGTAGCCCATAAACAAACACGAAGTTGTAGGTGTGGCCAAACTAAGGTTAAAGTTCATACGTGTACGCTGGTAGCGGCAACAATATGCTCTGTTAGCAAACAAAATACTGTTGCTGCAATCATATATTTTAAAATCATTTGTTTTTGGCGCGCAAATAAAAATGTTTTGGCAAGTGTTTGTATTTAATATATGAACTTCTATTGTCTTCAAATTGTGATGCGATTTTTTATTGTATTTTATTTAAAATTAAAATTCAGTTCATTTAAATTTCCCTTAACCTGAAAACATGTTCATATATCATGATGGTAGAATGAGGAGAAATCGAAGACTAAAATATAAGTTTTGGGAGTTTGTTTAAAATTTATGAATTAAACCAAATTTATAGCCACAAGTTTCCAAAGATGCAAATAAACGTTTAATTTATGTTTTTTTTTAAACTTTTTTTGGTTTCAATATAAAGTCTGAAATTTAAATAAATCTATAGATTATAGTGATATTTGTTATTTGTTATTGTAATTGATAAAAAATGTATAAAAGATGAGAAACTGAATGAATGACTGACTGACTGGCTTGCTGACTTGACTACGCATGTAAACAAATTTGAACCATGAAATATGATGTTTTGTCAGAAATTTTTATACAAAAACGAACAAAACGAAACAGAAAGAACAGTCTTTAGAAATAAAAGCCCATGAAATTTCAGTGTTGATGGCTTTTATTTGAAGCTTAAGAGTTTATTATTAAATACAATAAAGACAGATCAGTGGACGGATGGACGGACGGACATTAAGCGGGAGTGTATCTTAATGTCGAGGTTGGTTTTGTTTTTGATTTTGTATATGTGATTCTATATTTCTTGCTTAACGTCTTCAACACATGAGTTTTGTTTCACATGTGTAAATACATACATATGTAATGGCATGTGTGTGTGCATGCAGCACAAATGGCACACACGCTGCATGATTAATGATGTTTAATACGCGGAATTTCAACAAAAAATCTTCATCCAGCCAGCCAGCCATCCAGCCATCCAAGCAAACAAACCAACCAACACCAGAGTTTATTTCTATTGAAAGCTTTAAGTTTTTTGTTTTGCATTTCTTGAATGAATAGACGAGCGTATGTGTACGGTTTGGCCAGACTACACGCAGAGAAAAAGTTGTTTGAAATAAGATTACAATAACATTGGAGAAGCAAGAAGATGGAAAAATTTCTGCGGCGGCTGCAAGACAAATACATTCGACGGTGGCGGCTTAACGGCTCCGGGTTCCCCTATGGAAGCCACAGGCTATGCGATTAGTTGTAGAACATACAGTGTTGTGCCTCTGTTATAGGAAAGATTAAAAAGCTTGGAGTTTTTGGGTAATTGTATCGGCTCGTTGTAATATTTAGGAGTATGTTGTGCCAATCTATTTTGTTTTACTATGATTTTATTTTATATAATCTATTGCTGCATCTGTGGTCATCTTTACTCAACAAAATTTATTAAGAAATGCAGCAGCGAATTAATGTTATATAGTTTACTCGGCAAGCCAACATATTGTAGCGATCTGATCCAATATATTTATTTATTTATTTAGCAACTATACAGTTGCAGAGTAAATTTGCAAGTATAGGACGCACATCATTGGCGGGGTGAATAAGACCATAATGCCCAAGATGATATTAACAGTACACTTGTAGCGTCGCTGTGACTAACTATAACGACCTATGCCTTCACATAGGAAGTTGCAGCGTGGTCAATAATGAAATACCTCTAAAAAAAAACTCTAAACCAATACGGTTACTTGAGGCAAACCGTTTACCAGTGCGAGTGAGACGCAAAACTCTTGAAGACCGAACAACAAAAACAACAAGCCTGACCGCACTTAAGAAATACATAATTACGTTGACGCGAGAGCTGTTCTTCAGCCCACGACTGATAATGTAAATTAATTTCAGAAAAGTGATGTTAACACTCTTTGAGTTTCTTTTCTTTTTGTATTGCTAAATTGTTTATGTGGCTGCGAATATGAATATCATTCTATTGTTGGGTCTCTGGCTATAAATACAAAGCATAAGTGTTTGGCAGCTGCATCAGCAAAACTGTTACTCCTTATTCCTACATGACCCGGGATACATGCAATTTTAATTTTGTTCTTAGCATCAATTATAAAGTCTTCAGCCCAAAGCTGCTTTACGACTGATGATCCAATAAATGTTTTCTTGAATTGTTTTAATTATTTTATTTTATTAAACAAAAATATGGTTATAATAAATAACGTTGAGCTGGCAACACTTCTTTAGCTGGCAGCCATTTTGTCAGCCGTTAAGTGTACTTAGGTTTGGCATTGCAAAGTCAATAGACTGACGCCTAAACAATGCCTCCAATTTTTTTTTATTATCGTGGACTCAGGGGATAACCGCTACCTATGTAATGCATTATACCAAAACTAGGAAAATAAGTTGTGAAAAGGAAGAAAGAGGGAATAGTGTTTGTAAATGTTTGACTTGGTCTTTACAACGTTATAAGAGACATGAAATACATCTGCAGGCAACCTATTCCACAGACGAAGCGTACGGCTGAAAAACGAATTTTATCTATAATGTATTGCACGATTCCCCGGTCAAACGATCAGAAACGGATGAAGTATGGATGATGAAACCAGTGTTATGCAAAAATGTGCGCGTTTCGGGAACAAGATCTCTAACTTCGTCAGAGCAAAATCAATTGTAGTACTCGTAGTGATAAAACAGAGAATCGCAGCCTACAATGTGTCGATGCTGCAGTGAGCAAATAGAGTTGCATACACTTGTTTGCTCTCTCTTGCATACGGTTGAGAAACCTCAAATTAGATTTTGAAGCGACTGTCCAAACATCAGAGTTGTATTTCATTCGCGGTCGGATATAGGTGGCATAAATAGTAGGAAGATCAGATGGAGTGAAGTACCGAGACACTTGAATGCTTCTTTAGACATGTGAAAAATGTCTTTGCTTCAGCAAACATCACACTGTATTTCCATGCCAAGAACCTCAAAAGCCTCTGATTCCTCAGTATCTATGCCAAACGGAAGTACAGATAAAGCGGCAGTTAAGGTTGTGTGTTAATAAACAATACTGGGTCTTACGAGCGTCAAAATTACTAATATAAATTATTATTAAATAATTTATTTATTAATAATTAATTTTATGTATCTAGATTAATAATTTATTATTAATAAAAATTAATTTTTATTAACGATACTGTGGCGGAAATCGTCACCTCCACAGTGGCTTGACGCGATAATGTAGATATTGTCACTTATATAATCGTCGACGACATGGTAGAGAAAAATGTAGTCTATATAATCGTCGACGATGCGGTGAGGGAAACTGTAGCTTGTATGGTGTTGCGTGATTTCGTGGCCATTTGTTCGAAAATTTCGTCAACGATTTGTTTGAGGTGTCGTCAGCGAGTCTTCCACGAATTTCTATTGTCTTGTACCCATCGTTTAAGATGTCTCTAAGACATGGCCAACTGGGTCACTAATACTAAAACATACACAATGCTGTAATTAGTCTCGTCTGTTCTTAAAAAAATAAAAAATTGTTCGGACTAAAAATTGTTCTCGTCTGTTATTGTACATTGAGTATAACACTATTATGGTGGCATTGATTAATTTTCTGGTTACTTAACAATGTGGAACTATACTATAGTATAGTTATTTGAAAAATTCTCTGTTACAAAACTATGGCGAGGTAGTGCAGATATTGTTACTTATATATATTCGTTGACGACATGGTAGAGGAAAATGTAGTCTATATAATCGTCGACGATGCGGTGGGGGATATAGTTATCAACAACAACCAAAATATTGTGCATTCACTCATATATTTTTTCTACGTGTAGCTGGACGAGTTGCCGATAAATTTGTTTGTACACTTTTGGTTACGTGTTTGAGTTTGTGGGAGATGTTTGTCTGATGATAATGAATTGAAATAAAGATTTGTTTAAATGTTTGTTGCTACAAATCGTTATTACACATTAAATATTCTCAGCCAGGGGTTAATCAATACAGTCACTTACAAATCTTTTGAAATAAGAACAAAAAATTAAGTGAATTAAGGTGGAAATCCCAAAAATGTTTGTTCAACTCTTTCCAATGACATTCACTATAAGAAAAGCAAACATTTTTGTTTGCGTTCAAAAAAAAAAGGAGTTTGTTTCATTGCTGACTGTCTGTCTGCTGGCAGTTTGCTGAGCTGATCTCACACTTGTGTTTTCTTTTTGTTGTTGTTGTTGTTGTTGTTGCTGCAAGAAATTTAATCAATTGTCTACAATTTGTTAGATTTCAATTATTAAAAATCATACTGTGTAGGAATGCGGTGCGCGCCATAAACTCAAAGTAGCCAGTTTTGTGGGCAGAGGAAACACAATGTCCAAATTCAAATGATCTTAAACATATTTCATCAATGGCGATGTTGTTGTTGTTTTCTTCAGAGTTAGCAAACAGTTCATTCGGCTCGTACATGTGGGAGTGCTGTTGTGCTTCAAGTTAAACAAATATGTTACAGATTGTGTTAACTTGTGAGCTGTTCATCAAGATGCTCATCATGTTTTGAATGACGATGATGATGCTCTGAATTATTGTTTAATATTGCGCTGTACGATATTTCTTCTTTTCCTCAGTATTGATGACTGAATGTTGAGTTTTTGGACAATAATCGATTGAAATCATCGATCAATGTAATCAATTGGCATTGTTTCATTAACCCATTGTAACCGTTTGCTTGTCTTTCTGTTTTGTCTTTGTGTATCAAAAAAAAATTTTATTTTTTTTGGTGTGGAATGTTTTGTTATTGTTGCTGTTGTTTTCTTCTCCTGCGGTTGGCTTCATAGGTGGGCCTTAGTCAGTGTTAAGAGTTCAAATATTGTTTGATTTTTGAATGATTCGTTTTAATGTCAGCATGATCGTTCAAATATATTTTGTTTGTTTTTTGTAAGTTTGCAAACATTAAATGAAGCTTAAAACTATAGAAAAAAAAACATTTTGTTAATTAATTGTAGACATTTATAATTTTATCTAATCACTTTTAATGAAGCAAATTTGAACGAAATTAGGTTTTCAAAGAAGTAGATAGGCTCTGGCATTTTCGGTTTTCTCTTATAATTAATCAACACTTATATGTACTTACATATCGCTGGTCCCATGAAGAAAGGCCCTAATTAATACACCAGCATATTCTGACAAACGCATATGTTCTTAAATTAGCGCTTTCGACTTGATAACCCCGAACGGATGTTCCGGCACGCGCAAGTTGCAAGATATTAACGGTCTTATACACTCATAAAAAACCTGTCATAACTATGATGTATTTTAACATCAATGCAATGCCAAATGTCATCATTTTTGACCCCATGACATTTGTCATCGCTGTGATGTCAACCATTACATCAGTTGCTCTAACTATCAACAGCGGCAATTATGACAAATATTTCATCAATGAAATGTCACACTGACATTATGAAGATGCTTTATCGGAATATGTTTGATGAGAGCATATAATCAATGCAAAGAAACTCCAATACCCAGGAAATTACTAAATGATGTCAATGTAATGACAAAACATCATCAGTAGAATGGCGCACTAACATCAGACCAACTATAAATTGGATTGATTTGGAAGTAAATTTCATGACGACATCATCAAATATTGTAACACTATGTAGGCTTTTTTTATAATCAATTTTGACAAATTAGATGTGTTATACATATTAATAAAATGTATCATTGAATTGATGTCAGCACAGTTGTAGCATTGATGATACTCAACACAGAAAAAAATAGATGAGATTTTTTTTCAATCAAGTTATGTTATTAATAAAAAACCATCAATTTAATAAAAATTGCATTGACTTAATTAAATTATTATTAATAATGAATTTTTGGAAATATCTCTTAATAAAATGCAATTAATAAAAAGTTTTCCGAATTATTGACTGTTATTCAATAAATAAATTTAAAAGGTTGTCAAATAACAGTGAAGAGTTGTTGTTCTTTAACAATTTTTTTTTGTTAAGTATATTTTACACATTAACAACAATTTTTTTCAACTCAATAATTTTTGCTTTTAAGTGAAAAAGCTATTTCTACTTTATAATTTGAATTATCAATCCGGCAAAAAATCTTTTTCACAGGAAATTTGATAAAAATAGTGAAATTTTTTTTATCAATATGTCATCTATTTTTTTCTGTGAATATATGACAAAATTATCTAATGACATTTGTTAATGAGATTGATTTCAGTTTTCATATTATTGATGACTATTTACATACTATTGATGTCACAATTCTGATGACCCGCCGTCATCAATATGAAGATGCTTTTTTCTATGAGTGTATGTATAATTAAACTTCTTATGCTAACTAATTAGCTGCTAGGATTTTTGTGTGTAAATTACCATAAGGTAAAGATAGCAGCAAGTTAGATAGCATTAGGTTTTTTATTATACATAAGGCCGTGACTTTCCCAATTTGAAGTCGCTTAAAATTAGCGTTTTCAATATGAGAATGCCAAAAGTATACAGCTAGAAGTATGGTTTTGCGATTTCAAATCGCCAAATACGTGTGCTTAGTTTATTGTAAAAAACGTAGAAAAATGCCAGATTGCCAATAAAACGCGTTCTTCAAAACATTCAAAAAATGAATTTGGTATTTATCATTTACAATACGGAGAATTATTAAAATACATATCACTCCTTTACAACCAAGTTATAACTAAACAAGTAAGAGTGTAGTATATTCGGCTGGACCGAATCTAAAATACCCTTCACGATAGTCTCGTATATGTATAGTATATTTAAAAACGTGACCTAAATATGCTCGGCTATATATGAACCAATATCGGAATTTTTTATTTTCTGTATTTTAGTAACCTTCTTTTATAACAAAAATTGCTCTTCATCAAAAAAAAAAAAAAAAAAAAAAAAAAAAAATTTTAGTGGAAAAATCGGTTCAGGCTATATCTCGGGTATATATGGACCGATATCGGAAAACCAGAACTGCTTTTGAGCACAAAAAAGTTGTTTAAGTTCGCTTACGCGACATTTTCATGAAAACCCCGGTTTAGGCTACATCTCGGGTATTAATGGACCGAAATCAGAAATTTTCATTTAACATATTTATATAACCTAATTTTATTACCAGCACTGCTTTTAAGGGAAAAAAATGTTTAAGTTCGCTTACGCTACATTTTCATGAAAAACCCGTTCTAAGCTATATCCGAGGCATATATGGACCGATATCGGAAATTTTCATTTTCCATATTTATATAACCTTATTTCATTACCAAAAAACTTTTGAGCAAAAAAAGTTGTTTACGTTCGCTTACGCGGCATTTTAATGAAAAACCCCATCTAGGCTATATCTCGGGTATATATGGACCGATATCGGAAATATTCATTTTCCATAATTATATAAAATTATTTCATTACCAAAACTGCTTTTGAGCAAAAAAAGTTGTTTCAGTTCGCTTACGCGACATTTTCATGAAAAGGCTGATTTGGACTATACCTCGGGTATATATAGAGCGATATCTGATTTTTTTTTTGCATTTAAGTCACCATGCTTAATAAGTGTGAGAAGTTTGAAGTAAAACAAGTAATTTTTTTTCAAAATTGCAAAAAAATGGGATTTTTCGGAATTTTGGATATATCTCAGCTATATGTGAACCGATATTACTGAATTTCAATAGCAAACCCATGAATCGATGGGGTAAAAAAATGGTGAAAGAAAAAGGTTTCTAAGTCTAATGGTTTTCTCAGAAACGGTATTTCAACGGCGGACAGACGGACATCGCTTAATCTACTTTTCTATTAATTCTGATCCAGAATATATATACTTTATAGGGTCGCAAATGAAAATTGTAGAAATTACAAAGGGAATTACAAACTTATATAATATAATTTTACATTTACATTTTTGTGAAGGGTATAAAAAAGTTTGTTTCGAGAAAAACGCATTTAAAATTTTTAGTTTCCATACAAGTCTTAAAAATTTTTTTAGAAAATATCACCTAAAGGAAACAGTTTAAAAGTAATCTGGATAAATTTTTTGCACAATTTCAAAGGTAGTACTATTAACAATTCTGCATTGTTATCTCGAAAAGCTCATTTTTGCGATATGACTATGTTGCAACAAAGGAGCGATATGTATGTGTATTAAAAACTAAAAAATAAATACCGCTTGCTCAGAGACAGCAAACACTGTGCAAATAACAATGCGAACAATTAACAAAATCCATACGTGATTCAATATGAGACGAATATAGAGAGAGAATAATTCAATGGGTCGGTGGCTGAGTGGTTAAGGCGGCCGTTCATGATGCGTCATGACTCGAGTGCAAATTCGAAAATGGGCGCTAATTAGTAGAGTAGCGGCTACGAAACAGCCACTTGTCCCCCAGATAAAAAGTTTCTAGTCTTCTTAAATCAAAAATTATTGATCACAGCAAATTTTTATTGTAAAAAATCTTTCTCAAGAAACTTAAGAAAGGAAAAACTTAAACTAAAAGCGGATGTATATACATATATACAAAAACCAAAAAATCTAATTTAAAGCTTCATTTGTTTCATATTGTCTGCCAGACTCGTACACGTAGAAAAAAAATGCAGGGTTGATATGACAATAAAATGAATATTGATATGACAATATTCTAGAGGCAACATAATATTATTGAATTATATATATGGCTCTCCATAGTACTGTAAAAAATTTTCTATTGCTATATTCTTAATTAATTTTTCATTTTTCTTATGAAACCTAGATTCAATAATATTAAAAACCTTATCTATACGATTTTTCACCGCATTAATTTTTATTATTTTTGGGTGTTTTGAAAAATAATAAATAATTCTTCCAGATATCGGTTTTTCAGACCAATCTATTAATATGTCGTTTATTCAATAAATAAATTATGCAATAAATAAATTTTACTTTAAATGTACATATTATGGACAAATAAATTGAATTGAATTGATAAAATATTGTCATATCAACCATATTTTTTATTCTGTGTGTACTTGCCCAAACTATCCCGATGAAAACGTACAGGCTGTATCGTGCAAGAAGAGGAAGCGCTCTCATTTACCCAATTTTAAAGTATGGGAACTCATTTCGTGCAAATTGGGAGCCCGCGGGATCCCAAGGTAGAGTAAACAAACACACCTAATCGGCCATGTCAAAGAATTCACTTCCGTTTGGAAATGGAACTGAATCGGTTTTTTAATTCTTCAAAAAACGAAAATTTAAAACTTTTTCGGAATAAAATTAATTCCATAAGATAATACCAGTTTCATTCTTGCAATTTCATTTCATAAAGTTTTTTAGTTCTTCGTTTTTCGAAGAAGTAAAAAATAGTTCAATTCCGTTTCCGAACGGAATTAAGGTCTGTGACATGGCTGAATATCTCTTAATTTAAGTGAAAAAAAATGTTTTTTTCTCTTAAAGTTTATAAGAAAAAAACTTAAAATGTAAGAGAAAAAACTAGTGAACCTATTCAAGCGGCCGCGAGTGTATATGCTCAGACAATAGTTGTGTTGATTTACTAAAAACTTTTACAAATTTGTAATAATTGTTACTAGAAAGCGTTCATTAACCCAAAAAATTTGCAACGAGAGAGCGTCAAAGAGCGCAAAAAATTGAGAGCCATAAAAATTCTTGCAAGTTTTTACAATTAAAATTTTTACTTGCAATAATTATTCAAACAGCTGTTTTGCATTTGTGTTTACAAAACAGTATTTCTAAATTAAGTTCAAAATAAAAACATTTTGAAAAATTTAATAAATTGCAATTGTATGTAAACTTTTAAACCGATTAAAAGTATTAAAAATATTACAAATGTATTTTTGTGTAACTTATTAGCAACAGAAGTAAAATAATAAGTCTAAGGGAAATGAACTAAGCAACACAATATCTGGCACATCAGTAGCTAAGGATGTCCCGGCAAATTTTCTTGCCTGAATGTGTTTAAAGCTTTTAGGGGAGCAATTAAATTTACGCTTAGATCCTTCCATTTATAATTATATTACAATTTTCCTAATTTTAAGCTCTGAAATATTTCTGTTTTTTGTTTCTTTATTTTTTACAAACCAGATGTTATTTTTAGTATTGTAAATATTATGAGTACCTAGCTACTCGGTACTTTACACTTTGAAATTAATTTGAAAAAACAAAAATGCTATGTGTAGGCAGGCAGTTATAACGTATAAAGCGGCTCATACACGTTTCAATTCAATTGTGCATTGAGTCTTTCAATTAAATTGGTTCTTACCAACACACTTCATAAATTGAATTGAAGGATATTCTTCCAACTATCAGATTCAATGAAATTAAAGACTATTTTAAAATTATTTAACATTTTCTTTGCAAAAAATTGCAAATATAAGTTTGGACATTAATTTATTGAATTTTTGTTGAACTTTATAATTTTTTAATTAAATTTTTGGTTTGTACATTTGTACAACGGGTTATAGTTCAAGTTTTTTCCTTTCTTAAGTTTTTCGGACAACTGATCAGGAGACTCGAACATACAAAGCACAATCGAATTGAGAGACTTACTAGCCAACTTTAAAAAAATCAAAATGATTTGATTTTTCTTCAACCAACTCGACAACTCCCAAACGAATCAATTTACATGTCTTGATTTGTACAACAAACCAACTCAGTAGCCAATTTAGTTTATCGCAAAGGGAACGATCTTTCAGAACCCAAGTGAGCTGGAGAGTCGAGGTACTTTTTTGAGAATCCAGCGGCCTGCCTACCTAACCATTTGAGTTAAAAGGTGTATGGGCTAAGGACCCCTAATTAAAAAAATATGTTTTATTCCAAAGTAGCTAATCACCCCTGTATTTAGCGTATTTCGACTACGTCTAGTACTAGATTAAATAAAATTGTAAAACTTTTCTTTATTCTATTACAAGCCGCACTCGAAAAACGCCAGTCACGACAATGCTGAATATAAATGACCACAACCACACTCTTTTTATAATAATATACATATGTATAATTTGTCCAAAAAATATAAGGGTAGTTATTAAATACTCATATATACCTATACATAAACACACTACTCTAACTTGCAAATTTTAGCTAGTAAGGTTTTCATTTACTTTTTCACAATTTTGAGAGTAATTTTGAAAATTTTCTTGTAACTCTCTCGTTGCTAATTTTTACTAGTAAAGTAAATGAACACACCTAATGTAAATATATTTTTGACGGCTTTGAACACATGAGAACCATGAAATATCATAATACAGATGCTTAACTACTCGCTGGAACATGAAAATATGGTGTCTTTCAAGTTTTGGCTGCATTCAGATATGTTTATCTAATGTTCAATCAGGGACTTCCATTAATTGACACTTCAATGGCATCAATAAACGCCAACATTTTACACCTTTTACCTTCACTTTTATCGCTTTTCCAACTCCTTCTTCAACGCTTGCTGCAGTCGTCGTTATCATTACCACTGCAACAGCCACAAGAACAATTAATGAAAAATTAAGTTGCCAACCAGAGTCAACCCAACCAAAAATATCACTCGTAATTTTGAGGTCTTTTGTGTCTTGTGTGGCAAAGTAATTTTTATAGTGAAATCAAATGAGTAGAACCATAAAAAAGACACTATGACATTTATTTTCTTTGTTTTAGTATCAATTTGTTTTATGACATTATTTCATGAACAGACGTCCGTCCGTCCGTCCATTCCCCCGTCCAGCCGCCTGTGCGATAAAATGGAAAAGGTTACCAAAAGAAATTTACTCCTTTTTCATCATATAACTTTTCTTTTATTTTCCTCTTTTTTTGTTAAATTTATTTTTTGTTTTGTCTATGGTTAAGAAAGATATTAATTTAGTGATAAGAAAATGCATGTTAATATTTATTTAAAGGTGCTTAAGTGAGTATTAGAAGCAAACCATCTTTCGGCCTTAAAAGTGCTGCACAGAGCCAATAATGGATTTTGAAACCGTAAATGCACTTCATGGTCTGTCTCTTCATGACAGTTTGACTGGTTGTTTGGTCTTCTGCTGGCACTGCTGGCTGTCACCGTGTGCGTTTGCGTTTGCGTTTGCGCTTGAGGTTAAAGTTGTTTTGTGGCTGTTGTATTTGGCTTTTTGTTTTGTTCTCTCTGTGCCTTTAACTAATAGAGTTGTTATCAGATTACATGATCAGGTGAAAATTGTAGCATTTAAGTGTTGGTTACACACAAGCATGGAGGTCTTTGGCATCTATAGATGCCAATGGCAAAAGAGTTTGATCTTTTTTTTCCCCCTATAAACTTATTTGTTTTGTTTACTTTACGGTGTCATTTTATAGTTTAATTTATATCCAAGATTTCCTTCTTTTTTGTTGATTTTTATTTTTGTTTTGGAAAATAAAATTTGTTTTATCTTAATTGGCGTTGTATTTTATTGAGATGTTTTCCGAGAGCTAACGGTTGACAAATTTTAAAGATATCAGGATTTTTTTTTTATAAATTGAATTTTTGTATCGAATTAAATTGTTGCACTAAAATAAAATGCCACACAGGTTTAATGGCTGCCTCATTAATAGGTCTACTATTTCATGGAGTTTATAAGTTTACTGGAAAAGAAGCCTTAGCTTCTATTTGTACACACATATATACATAAATTTACTTATTCTCTTATTTTAATGGCTGGATTTGCTCAATTTATAAGCTACCTTGTCGTTAACTTCATATTGAATAAACTTTCAATAATGGCGGCTAGACGTTGGAATGAAATGAAACAAGGGAGGTATTCCTTTTTTAATGGGTGATTTTATAAGAACTATCGGAAATTAAAAAAAAAACACATAAAATTCAGAAAAATGCATGAAATATTTATTTGGATCGATAGTTGGGTCGATATAATTTAATGTTTGAAGATTATTTCATGCAAATGTTGACCGCGGCTGCGCCTCACATGGTACATCCGCTTAGTCCAATTTTGGCATACTCTTTCCAACATTTCGGCCGGTATCTCACGAATAATGTTGGCAATGTTAGCTTCCAGTGCGTCAATCGAAGCGGGCTTGTCGCTATAGACATTAGCCTTAACATAGCCCTACAAAAAATAGTCTAGAGGCGTTAAATCGCACGATCTGGGCGGCCAATTGGCTGGTCCCAGGCGTGAAATAAACTGTTCACCGAACTCGCCTCTCAACTGGTCCATTGTTTCGCGTGCTGTGTGGCATGTGGCACCGTCTTGTTGAAACCATATGTCTTGCAAGTCAAGCTCTTCCATTTTGGGCAAAACAAAGTTTGTTATCATCGCACGGTAGCGCTTACCATTCACAGTAACGTTGTGATTCGCATCATCTTTGAAGAAATACGGCCCAATGATGCCGCCAGCCCATAATCCGCACCAAACGGTTGTTTTTTGTGGATGCATTGGTAGCTCTTGCAATGCTTCTGGCTGCTCTTCACTCCAAATACGGCAGTTTTGCTTGTTCACGTATCCATTCAACCAGAAATGAGCCTCGTCGCTGAACACAATTCTTCGATAAAAAAAGTGGATCTTCATCTAACTTTTCAAGAGCCCATTCACCAAAAATTTGGCATTGTGGTAGGTCGTTTGGCTTCAATTCTTGCACCAGCTGTATCTTATAAGGCTTCACACCCAAATCCTTCCGCAAAATTTTCCACGTAGTGGAGTAACAGAGACTCAATTGCTGCGAACGGCGCCGAATCGTTAAAATACCATATCGTTGAAATATTCGCGGAGGCTTTTTATGGCGTTATGAATCCAGGCGCGGATCTATCTAGAAGTTTTAGGTTAGGTTAGATTTAACAGGCTGCCAGCCATTGAAAAGCCACCACACTTGGGTCCACTTCGGACCCATTGTATTGCTTGGGTGTGATATGTATCTCAAGATACATATCCTGTTTCCCACATTACGCTAACGTGGATCAGAATAGTCCAAGTTTCAACGAATTTGTCGCTGATCTGGTTAAACATGAGTGATGGCCTCATTTATGTTGATTTAGAAGGATCAGTCGATTGCAGCTTTACGGCTTATACCTGGAAACCCATTAAGAAAACATCAAGTGGGATAAAATCCCACGATATTGGTGGCCAATGTATGTTACCTCTGCAAGAGATATCCATACCCCCAAATCGTTCATGAAAAATTTGTATTGTGATTTCCCCTGTGTGGCAAGTAATGTCAGCCTGCTCGAACCACGTATCGTCTATGAGCATATTGTTTAATTTGATCGATTGATGATGAGACATGACCAAAGTTATTTCTAAAAAAAACTGAGGGACGGTAACACATCTGTCATAAAATTCTCAGCAAACAGTAATAGCGTCAAGTGTTATTTACCTGCCAAAAATCCTCATGTACGTACAAGGTGTCAAGAACAACCAAAATAGCGCGGCGTCACCACTTTGCAATTGGAAAATTTAATTTTGACAGAGCAAGAGAAAGCTTTACGGTCTGTCAGTAAAGTTCAATTCAAATCAAATGTTACTCATTATTTGGGGCCAAAGGTAATCACACTTTAGATGCTTTCAGACTAATTTAGCGATTTTATCACTATTTATTATTTCTATTTAGTGTTTTTTATTAAACAAGGTTAGTGAGCAATACTGTTCATGGCAGAACGTTAACGCTTTTATTTATATTACTTACCACAGTGTAAAATCAAAGCGCTAAATTACGCTGCGCTTTACGCCCTAATTTAGGTTGCACTGTAAATAGGCTCGTATGGACTGAAGTCGTCTGATATAGGGTAATTTGGTTTGTCAATATAGGCATTCATCCAAACATACAACAATTATTTTTTGCCCAAATTTGTACGCAAAAGTTGCAATAACTTTTTATCATTTGAACTTGTGATGACGACTTGGCATCAGTAATTGAGTATTAAACAACTGAGACAGACAACAGCAAAATATCATTGCGGTTGCAGACAGCCAAGATTTACCTACGATAATTGAAAAACGCTATACAAACTTTATTTTATAACGCAGAACCACCTGGAAACCAATGTAAAAATGTTTTTAAGACTTAAGAATAATCAAGATATAGACAATAGTTGCGAAATAGGCAATATATATATAATTGGATATAGACAATAGTTGCGAAATTGTGTTTTAAAACAAATTTATTTGCGACCAAATGTTTTTTTTCTATCTGGTTTGTATATAACTGAAACAAAATAATTGAGAATATATTTACGAAATCCAAGAAGGAAGGTGTCTTGTCTTTTGTCAACCATGCGAACTTGCGTTTGTTGGGTATGCATTTGTCTTGCATATTAGCGCTTTTATTACAACACTGGTCATCAAATTCAACATAAACATACACATCATTAAATTCTGGCAACTTTATTTCCAAAATAAATCCAAGCTGATGCAACATTAAATGAAAACCCAAAAAGAGCTTTACAGCATTATGACCATGATAATGAAGTTACAACCTACTCGGGTATCAACTTTTATGGGTGGCCCACATGTCAAGCCTCGCATAAAGTAGTAAATTATCACCTTTTAAATTGAATAATCCGAACAAATTGCAGAAGAGCAACTTTTGTCTAAAAGCTATCGACGTTTTTTTCTATGGCAAAAATAAAAGCAAACGACAGACATAAAGAAGAAAATTGCAAAAATGTTGTAAACCGAAATAACATCGGGATCTAAGCAACAAGAAAGAAGTAAATGAATTGTGTTGAACTAACGTTCAAAAGTGAGCAACATTTGCTTGAAGTAAAATACTGTATTTTAAGAGAATGCAATCATCTAATGAAGTAAAAACAGAATAAAGTTTCGCTGCGAAAGTTGAGTGATTTCTGCTTAAAAGAGTGCTAGTATTATACACTGATAGAAAAACGTTCGTAGATATAGCGCTTTTTTCATTAATATTACGATTGTGTCGTTGTTTTTTTGCCAACGTAAGCTTTATTCAGCTCATGAATAGTAGTGTTTCATAAAAGAAATAACAATCGAAAATACTCGGAAAGGAAAGTTTTCATTGCAAAAAGGCTTTTTTTCATTAAACACAAAAACTGCGAGGCTATTTTGCTTGTCTGCAGTAACTCCCAGAGTCTATACCAGGAATCGAATGCATGACCTTGAGACTATTAGCCGACCCTAACATAACACAACATAACATAACATAACATAACATAACATAACATAACATAATATAACACAACACAACATAACATAACATAACATAACATAACATAACATAACATAACATAACATAACACAACACAACATAACATAACATAACATAACATAACATAACATAACATAACATAATATAACATAACATAACATAACATAACATAACATAACATAACATAACATAACATAACATAACATAACATAACATAACATAACATAACATAACATAACATAACATAACATAACATAACATAACATAACATAACATAACATAACATAACATAACATAACATAACATAACATAACATAACATAACATAACATAACGTAACATAACATAGCATAACATTTAACATAACTTCCAAGCTGCCTTGATGCAAAGAGAACATTAATTTCCATGATCGTATGACACGATTAGTGGTCTTCACTGGCTTTGTGTCTTGAGCTAACTAATTCAATTCTAACATTTTAAATGCTGTAACAGAAGTTGCTTTGTCTTTAGTGTTGTTATTGTTCCACAAACACTACTCCCTCTTTCCTCCTCATAACCTATTTTCCTAGTTCCAGTACAATACACTGCATATGAAGGTGTCGTCCCCCCTGAGTATTGGTAAAAAAAAAGAAGCTATTTTCACTAAAATGTTGTCTACGATTTTCGTACCCATTAAATGCTATATGGATACAGATATTGGCGAGCTCCATTCCTCGGGAATATCAATTATACATATATAACCAGCTTAAATAAAATATTGAGCTTGGAAACTAGTATCTGGAAGTGATAACTTTTTGTTACCTGCTTCTAAATACTCAATAGTTTTAACTATCATGTGCAAGTAAATGAATATGTATAAATAATTGTTATTAGAATAAATTATTCTTTTAGAACGGCTGTTTAGAAAAACTTTCTGTTTAGTTCGACGTGCCGTCACAGCTCGCCTTAAATGAACACCTTAAAA
This sequence comes from Thecocarcelia acutangulata, assembly GCA_914767995.1. NCBI lineage: Eukaryota > Metazoa > Arthropoda > Insecta > Diptera > Tachinidae > Thecocarcelia > Thecocarcelia acutangulata. The sequence goes on along the minus strand of OU612097.1, from coordinate 94,495,131 downwards.
ATCCGAAATGATTTTCAACTTTAAGGCTTAGCTTTTAACAAATATATTAAAGGACGCTGTGTAGTTGCAGCGCAGCAAGCTACAGTATCATGTTCAAAAGATAAGACCTTTGGCTGGAGCTCATGACTTTGGTGCTAAACTACATGATGTTTAATAAATACACATGTTCGTACGAGTATGAGCAAAAATACTGGAGTATGTGTGAAGTTACAAGTGTATGCGCTTAAGTATTTCGATTATCTTTGTTTTGAAGTATAAATTCAACAGTATCACTAAATACACAAACAATAAAAAACAACTTGCAACAAGAACAACATCATTGATCGCATCACATTGTTTTACACATTCGATTCGTGTTTTAATAATGTACAAGATTATTCGTCGTTTATTCGCTGTTGCTGTTGTTTTTCTGTGTTGCATGTATGATTGTACGACACAATACTCGACAAGCCAATTAAATGTATAAAATGCGTGGGTTTGCCAATTTTAAAACGACATCCCAACATGGGCTAGATTTTGCCTTTTCCTTAATTTTTTTTTCTTATTTTTATTTAATGCTGTGTGTTGTTCTTGCTATTCGGGAAGTTTGTGCTGTTGTTGTATAGTAAAAACTTGAAAAGACAACATTACTATTCAATAACAGACTGTCTGTCTGTCCGAACTTACAATGAAAGTTAATGGATTTCAAAAATTAAGAAAAAAAAAAAAAAAGCAAATGTAAAACATAATAAAACAACACAAACCATCTTCAGCAACATCATTATCACCATGACAATTACCATCACCATCACCAGCGTCATCGTCTCCTATCATTTCTTCCTTAAGCTATCAACTGCATTAAGTGTATCCCAACATTAGCTTTGATAAAGCTGATTATTGCTTCGAATGTGCGCGCGTATGTGTGTGTGTTTTCCTTCTCAGAAGAGTGTCAACTTTTTTTTTAGCTTAAATTTTAGTTGAGGCTTCGAATAGCAAGTGTTTCTGATACTCAGAAGAAGAATTTAAGCGCGTGCGCAAGAATACACATCTACAAGTTTAGTTTTACAGAATTTTAAAAGAGTTGAATCTATATATTTAATAGGCAAACGTACTTTTTAACTCATAGTTTCAAAGACGGTTCAAAGTGAAATGGTAAAACACGTAACACCGCATGGTTATATAATTATAAAAATATAAATTAAATAGTAAAAATTTCGAGAAATGACGAATTCTAAAATAAAACCGATTAATTCAATATCTTTTTTTCGCCTAATATAATGAACTTTCTTTCAAAATTTTATTTTTATTATTATTGGCATTTACAATAGTGCCTGATGTTTAAAAAAAAAACTGGAACTGACAATTTTAGAGGTGGCATTAAGTCAAATTTTATTTATTTATTCAATCAAAACAATAAGTCCATTGGGACAAACCAAGGCAGCTTTATACAGGTAGTGGCAGAATTACAATAAATACAACACCAACAAAATACATGTTGATGTTTATTGGTGTTGTATTTATTGTAATTCTGCCACTACCTGTATAAAGCTGCCTTGGGACAAACTTGTCTAAAAAGTAGTTTGGCTATAATCCATAATATATGAAATAACGTGAAGTTAATAACGAAAATATAAATGTAACATATATTTATATACAAACAAACAAAAATCGATAAAATTAGCACAGTTTATTGAATTATAACAAATTGTTTGCAAATTATGGTATTAATTTATTTTATTTAAAAAAAAATTTTAAATACTTCCTCCCCTCTTCAGCACTATCAATGAGAATAATATAGCAAGTTATTATTGAAAGTGTGGCTCACAGAAAGCAGAAAAATATACATTTAGAGTATCGAAATAATTACATTTTTAAAATTTGAAATGGATTTTGTAAACTGATTTTCTTCACAAGGAATTACGCGTAACCTTAACTACAATGGATCTAGTCATGACAATAGATGAAAAGAGTGGAATGTTCAGAGCATAAGCACATGTTGAAGAACCAAAACTAAATCTTTGGAGAGCCGGAGATCCAAATTTAATAATCTTGTACAATTGAATAAGCAATTTTAACTTAATATAATCGTCAAAATCAACAACAACTTTATTACGATGTGTCTAAAATCTCTATACTTAAGACCGAAAATATAACGAATCACTCGACCAGAAAAAATTTCTAAACCATATGTAAAAATAGGTAAATATAACGCAAGAGCAACTTGCTTCTTCACTGGCTCCGGCAGATATACTGCCATATTGTATAACCGTCGAATCACAAAATTAACTTTAGACGTTACATGGCTTAAATGGTTATCAAAACTAGGCTTGTTGTCTATAAAAATTCCCAGAGCTTTATAATAGGCAAAAAACTCAATACACTCATTATTCAACTTAAGACATGGAGTAACATTAAGCTGTGAAAACTACATTGCTCTAGTTTTAGATCGATTAAGTTATAGCTGATTATGCACCGACGCTTCGTAGATCAGCATTGAGTCTATCCTGAAAATAACTAGTCCCACAGCCATTATCATCACAAAACAATTGCTTTTATTTCCAGATTATACAGTTTTCCTGAGCTAGTAAATCACATAAAAAACTATACAGCAATACTTTACGCTCTTATTCGCAAATAAGTCGTATGCGTAATCGAGACAAGTGAGCTAACATAAGTGTGTTAAGAATAGCATATAGCAAACTAGATCTGCAGCTAACTTCACTTGTAAAAACGAATTGCACCAGCGACAAAAGTTGCACAATGTAAATTGGCACGAATTTTAGAAACTCTTGTGGTTGAGAAATTATTAATTTCTCGCTGTTCCATAAGAACAAATTTTCGATGCTAAATATGGGTAAATCCCTGGTGTTGAACGTGACATTCGTATGTATTGAAAGCCAAAAAGCAAAAAAACTAAAAGTACTTTCAGGTTTGAAGTAATCTTAAACTGTAGCTAATAGCAAACACTGTAATTTATATTAAAGTTAATAGCAAATGGAATCTCGAATAAAACAAAAAAGTTAAAAATAAGTAGTGGTCCAACATGACACTAGTGGAAGCAGTTTTTGCGCACTTAAAAAAGGAGTATTTCAGTGAAACCTTACGAAATTTCGTCTTGCAATTGATTTCAGAATTTTACCTAACAATGATACTTTAAAATATTATGGTTTGACTAAAAAGGCTCGAGTGTGCATACTTTGCTTACCTAAATTTCGGTCCATACGTGACATTTTTCCACAATAATTCGAACATTAAAATATTACTATATTTTCACCAAATTTATTTAAAAAAAAAAAATAGATATTATTCATATGCTTAAAGTATAATATTTTCTTTTGTGAATATGCAGTTCTCGCTGCATTTATTTTATCCCCATCATGTAAAAATAAGTGCAGTTTTTGGATACCCAGAATTTTTATAATATAAAAAACACTTGCAAAAATTATTGTCAGAAATGAGAAATTGCATTTATGCAGCACAGCCGTCTGATTCTTCATCTCGTTTTAAAAAATTATGGTTAAGTTGATTTAATTAATAACATTTCAGTATATCTTTATTACACGTCTTAAAAATATTTATTTTTATTATTGTATGTATTAATGTTAAATAGTCAAACTTATTTTAAAATTTCTAATATTATTCGAGTATGGTTCTAATAAGAAGACAATTTTTTCTTCCTCTATTTTGTGCGATTTCTTTTCTACTACTTCACTCTGAAAAATTTTCACTGAAATTATAAAATTTTACGCTAAACAACACAAACAACAGGTTTGTGCAAACATATAAAATCTTTTATTTTCGTGCAAACATACTTCAAACGACAAACACTCGCCAAAATTATGCCATGTGTAGTTTACTTTGCCCTTTACAGATTTTACTAATTTTAAGGAAGGATATTTGATTGAATTGAATTTGTGAATTAAAAGTTATGTTTTTATCTTTTGTTTGAATAGCCAACCTTTTGTAATAATAAACAAACATTATTTTTGCGTTTAGACATACAACAACATCTTAAGATTTTTTTCCTAAAATTAAGATTTTGTAGTTCTAATATTATATGATGGTATCATTCGTCTGGCTCAAGTTAAATCCTGGCTAAAGCCAAGAAATATTTTTATTTTTAATTATAACAATAATTACCGCGATCAATAACTCTTGATCAAAGTAGACAGGAAAAAATAATTGAATACACTAAAGCCGGGGTACAACTAGCTGTTTCACAGTCGCTACACTGCTCATCAGCACCCACTAGGACTCGAACTCAGTACCATGTAAACATGATGTATTTTTAATACGTCCGCTTAACCCCTAGCTTTAGTGTACTCAATTATTTTTTCCTGTCTTCTTTGATCAAGAGTTATTGATCGCGGTAATTATTGTTATAATTAAAAATAAAAATATTTCTTGGCTTTAGCGAGGATTGAACTTGAGCTAGACGAATGATACCAACCCATCATATAATATTATAGATTATTTATTTAGTAACTATACAGTTGCAAAGTAAATTTGCAAAGTATAGGATGCACAACATGGGCGGTGTGACAAAGACCTTAATGCCCAAGATGGTATTAACAGTACTTTTGTAGCGTCGCTGTGACTAACTATAACAACCTATGCCTTCACATAGGAAGTTTCCATGTGTTTAATAATGAATAACCTCTAAAAAAAAGTGTAAACCAATACAGTTAGTTGAGGCAAACCGTTCACCAATGAGAGTGAGACGCAAAACTCTCGAAGACCGAACAACAAACACAAGCGAGAGCTGTTCTTCAGCCCAGAGCTGCTTTACGACTGCCTAATAATAGATATATTTTTATTATTATTTGTTGTTAAGCTAGTAGTCTACTTGTAAAAATTATAGTTTCTTCTTCTTTTTTGTCTTCTTCAGGAAAAAAGAAATTTCCTGAAGAAGACACACAACGGAGTGTCGAAATATTGGAAATAAAAACTATAATTTTTACAAGTGGATCACTAGCTCAACAACAAATAATAATTTAAATAAAAAGGGTTGAAATATTAGAATCAAGCAATATTTTATTTTATTTTATTTTATTTTATTTTATTTTATTTTATTTTATTTTATTTTATTTTATTTTATTTTATTTTATTTTATTTTATTTTATTTTATTTTATTTTATTTTATTTTATTTTATTTTATTTTATTTTATTTTATTTTATTTTATTTTATTTTATTTTATTTTATTTTATTTTATTTTATTTTATTTTATTTTATTTTATTTTATTTTATTTTATTTTATTTTATTTTATTTTATTTTATTTTATTTTATTTTATTTTATTTTATTTTATTTTATTTTATTTTATTTTATTTTATTTTATTTTATTTTATTTTATTTTATTTTATTTTATTTTATTTTATTTTATTTTATTTTATTTTATTGAATTCATTTATTTTGTGCATTTGCAATCTGTACAGTTTTGAGCTTCAGCGCCTAAAGGCCCTGATTCACTATCCTACACGAGCGTACGATTCATTCACAGGAAACTGTTTCAAAAGTCTGGCCGACTTGAAAAAATCGAAAAAATTGAAAATGGCGTTGTAGGCCACACTATTATACAAGTATGATTGAAATAATTTATTTACGCAATAAAACAACTAACAACTTATATTAACATAATAATTTTACATAACTTAAATTTTTTTCTTGAGGAACAAACAATATTCTTATATTTTTCACAATATATACCACACTGATCGCACAGAAACCATAATGTTTTGAAAAGTTTCATAAAATTTTTCAAATCGCACGATTTGTCAAAAACTTTGTTGCACGGTTGCATTTTTAGTACTTTTTCAGCACACATGCTTTATTTAGTAGATCGCACGATCGTGTATGATAGTGTAGCAAGGCGTTAAGAGGCATTATAGAAGCAAGTTGGCAACTTTACATAATGCTGTATAATACTTTCATTTAAATAAACTAGTAAATAAATAATTTATTCATATATTCAAAAGGAAAAAAAAAAATGAAAAAGACAAAGATAAAAAAAGCAAATATATATTTATTAAATGTTTCCATCTAGATTTCTTATATAAAGCCTAGTATTGCGATTGACTGCGCGAAAAATTTTCAGCAACATTACTTATTTCGTACGGAAAAATTGAGATGTACTCAGTGTTGTCTATTTTTTCTCTTATTCATGTTTTTATACCCTTAATTTTTTTTTTTTTTTTAATTTTAAGTATATATCGCTCCTTTATTGCAACATAGTCATATCTCAAAAAATTAGCTTTTTGAGTTAACAATGCAGAATTGTTAGCAGTACTACCATTTATATTGTGCCAAAAATTTATTCAAATTGCTTTTAAACTGTTTCCTCTAGGAGATATTTTCTCAAAAAATTTGCTAAGACTTGTATGGTAACTATAAATTTTAAATGCGTTTTTCTCGAAACGAGCTTTTTACGATATGACTATGTTACAATAAAGGAGCGATATGTTTGTATTTCGTGCGAAAAAAGCTTTGCTTATTATTTCGCAGCTGAAAAAACAAATATTCCCAGAAACATTTTTAAATGAAAACATGTTGCAGATACATATTGTGTGTTTTTCGCTTTAAAAACTCAGTACTACATTTCTAAACTTATTTCGCAGATATTTCATACTGAACACTTTTGTATGCAATTTTGCAAAAGAAATTTCTTAAGGTTTTTCTTAAAAAGCGATATTGTAGTCTCAGGGCCGTATTCATAAAAAATATTGTATGTTTATTAAACAGTTATTTGACAAATTTCCCATAGAAACTTGTCAAATAACAGTTTAATAAACATAAAATATTTTTTATGAATAAGGCCATCAGATTTTAAATTCAGAGGCAAACGGTTGAACTCATGGCTGCCAATGTACTCAACACGTTGTTTATTTTTAATAACTTATAATTTTTTGACCCCGGTAGACATTTTTCTGGATTTGCTTATATGCAAAAACAAGCCACAATGTCAGGGCAGTTCTAAGAAAGAAAGAAATAGAATTAACGTTTTTTTGGTCTGTGATATAAATTTTCTGCAAGCTATTCACTTTACAAATGACCCCATTCTTTTACAGACTGCTGCTAATGTTTGTGTAGGTTGTATTTTGATTTTGTTTATGAAATCGAATTGAATTCCCAGCATGACTTGTGTCGTTAAACAGATAAAATTGCAAACTTCACATTAACTGAAGTTACTGAAAATCTAAATTTTGTCATTTATTAACATACATATTTTAAGTGTTGACCATTTTCTAGTAAAAGCTCCTTTTAAATTATTTTCTTTTTTTTTCTGCAATCATTGAAATATTGTTAAAATGCTGTCATTACAACATTTTGTTTTGAAAATTAAATTAACACATGTTTGACTTGGTTTATATACTTTTCAGGAATAATTTTATATTTATATGACTTTTTAATTGGACAAATTCTTGAAGGTTCTAAGAAGATGACATGGGATAACCGCATACATATGTACATACATACGATGATTGCTTAAAAGGGTTTTAAATGAGACTTTAAACATTTTTTGTTTTAAGTTTTAGCTTTAGGGTCATAGAGAGTATACGAGTATGTTTTAAATGATTAAACGAGCGAATTGGTTTAACTTTTTCCCTGTTGAAACAATTTCAGCACACACTGTAGTGAACACGCTTTACTGGCATTTTTTTCAAGTTTCTGTTTTCTTTAAAGGTATTATATTTCTGCAATTGATAGTTTTATTAATTTATCTTTAAGCCATCATTTTTAAAGGTAATTGTTTGATTTCATAATTTACATTCTCACATTTCAACAAATTTATTACAGTCATTTGCAGAAGTGAGACATTGTAGTGCAATATAATACAATGCTGCCATTAGTTTTAATGTGCCAATTATTATGCTGAACAAATAATTAGTTTTTAATTGCTTTTTTTATTTATTGGTATTGAATTAATAACGATGGGCGATATTTTTTAAACTACATAAAGTTTATGCATTTTTGTATTAGAACAAAAAAATTTTAACATATTTTATAATAAAATATATATTGTACAGAATATGTAATATATTTACAGTCGCACCTGGCTTGCCGATATCAGGGAAACTCATTCCCCTTCCTGCGATTTTAGATTTAAACCAAGGCCGTTTCAGTCAAGATAGGCATCTCAACCATGATCCTCGATGAGATAGTCTGCAAGCAGAAAATCCAGGGGGATTTGTTGATCCCCGTTCTGGCAATTTTAACCCTTGGTAAAGCTACGTACACACGGTTGTCAGATCTTACCAGTAAAATTGTCTGAAAATGTATTACAATCGTGTGAACTGCCAATTTTTAACTTACAACGTTGTCCGAAAAATCATTGTCAATCACTTGTAAGACGACAATGTTGTCAGGCATCTGACAATCGTGAAAACACTCTTTGTCGGCATTGCCAGATAATTGGCTGGTATTGTAAGCTCAGTTTTATTTGTCAGATGTATAAAATTATTGCACCTGACAATGGCATCATTGTCAGAAAAAAGTTTGATGGGCAACACTGCCAAACAGATGGTTGCTGATATACACAAGTGGCAATGCCTTACAACATGTCTGGCAATTTTTTTCATCTAACAAACTGACAACCGTGTGAACTGGCATTTTTTGTTGTCAGATGAATTATTTGTCAGACCATAGTCTGACAATGAAATTGTAAGATTTTCTTACGATCGTCTGAACACACAATTTACTTCTGCGGGACAATTTTTCATTGTCACTGCATTGTCAGCATGTTGCCAGATCTTACAATATCGTAACATCTGACAACCGTGTGTACATATCTTCAGGGTTTCGTATGTCTAACACAACATAAGTCATATGGCTTCCTGGAGTTTTGTTTGCTACAACAAACGGGGAACTCCTACCTCTCTATGCCTCAGAGAGTTCCCTGGTTTGGTATGCGTCAAGGCAAACCCTGCTCATCGGGGGAACCATGGGCAACAAATTGTGAAATTAATTTACATCTGAACCTGTCTTGTCGATCTAATCTAATGATGCATCAATTATTATGAATTATTCATCTTATTACGAACTATTCACGATTCTCCAACGCCTCCATGAGGCTTTCTAGGTCCAAACAGGTCACAACTTTTTGTCATAGGTTTGTAGCCAGATGGACAAACTCCTTGCTTAAGAATTCAGGCCTTCTAATCCCTACTGTATGCAATTTCTCAACAGTCAATGGAACACAAGGACGAATGAGTTGGTAGGCGGAAGCCCATTAAGAGTAACCGCACTTAATATAACTCACCCGCCTAATCATCATAACTGGTTCCTTACATTTTAGGTATCTGTTGCAAGACGACAGCACTTCAAGGAGTTATTAGCCCCCGAAAACTGACATGCACCAAAGTTATCAGGGAAAATCATACTCCTGCGATTTTAGGTTAAACCACATCTAGAATGTTTCAGCCAAGGCAGGCACCTCAACCATGATCATGAAGTGAAGTTTGCAAAGCAGACCCAATTGCCGCTGATAATTTTGCCGCTTGGTAATTGTTTCGTAGTTCCAACACAACATAAGTAATGCGGCTTCCTAGAGTTTTATTTGCTACAACAAATCAGGGACTTCTTCCCTTCTATGCCCTGGGGGGCTACTCTCTATTGCGGTGCGAAAGTAAGTCCAATGCGAAAAGTAAATACGATAAGAGTATAATTTGGTACTATGTGCCGTTTGCACAAATTTTTCGCGAAATAGTTTGAAAATGAAGCAACACTAGTACCACAAAATAAACAATTGCGAAGAATGATAAAATAAAATTTGCGAAAGCGTAAAATTAAATGCAAAAGGAAAATACGAAAATGGTAATATGAAATAAACAATAGCGAAGAATGGTAAAGTAAAATTTGCGAAAGCGTAAAATTAAATGCAAAAGGAAAATAATAAAACGGAATACAGGGTACCAATTCTTCGATTACGAACCATTTTTCTTTCACATCGCAATAAAGAGAGTAGCTCCCCTGGCTTGACAAAAATTCATAAATTGGGTTACAGGGTACCAATTCTTCGAGTACGAACCATTTTTCTTTCGCATCGCAATAGAGAGTAACCCCCTGGTTTGGTGTATGCCAAGGCATAGCCTACTGCCAGGGAGGAAAACCATAGGTGACATATAGACAGTGGCTTTCTACGGGCGCATCAGGGCGGCCATTTTTTTGCTTGACAAAAATTCATAAATTGGGTTACAGGGTACCAATTCTTCAACTACGAACCACTTTTCTTTCGCATCGCAATAGAGAGTAACCCCCTGGTTTGGTGTATGCCAAGGCATAGCCTACTGCCAGGTAGGAAAACCATAGGTGACATATAGACAGTGGCTTTCTACGGGCGCATCAGGGCGGCCATTTTTTTGCTTGACAAAAATTCATAAATTGGGTTACAGGGTACCAATTCTTCAACTACGAACCACTTTTCTTTCGCATCGCAATAGAAAGTAACCCCCCTGGTTTGGTGCATACCAAGGCAAAACCTGCTCCCAGGGAGGAAAACCATAGGCGACATATAGACAGTGGCATTCTCTGGGCGCATCAGGGCGATCATTTTTTGCTCGGCAAAAGTTCATAAATTGGGCTACGAGTGAATATATCTTGTACTGCGGAAAGGCATCTAATCTCACACATAAAAACCTATTTTGATGACCTGGAAAAATCATATTACATTTTCGGAAAGTATAAAAAATTTTAGAAACGTTGGACTATGTGTACACAAAAAAATTATAAGAAAAGTAAGTTCAATAAAATTTTTGCCTGCAAATATCATATGTAAATGTATACTCAAAAAAAAAACCTTGTATAACATATTATTTTTACTCACCTTTTGTTTCAATTCGTGAATTTCTTTACAGGCCAGCACTCACAAAAGCTTTTAATTAATTCAGCGAATTTAGTTATTAAACATGAATAATTTTTTTTCTGTGTATAGAACTCAAAGGAGACCATACTGACAAATAAAAAAAAATTTTATATAAAAACCTGCACTTCATTCAAAAAGTCGCGGGCTTATTGACTCGCTCTCATAGCCCACCTACTTTTATTTAAAGCAAAATTTCACCGTTGTACAGTGTAATCACACTTTCCATTTTCACGCCATTTTAGCAGCCTTATTTCTATTATATATTTCCCAAAATAGCTGTTTTTCTGATCGGTTGCTTATTGAAAGTTAAAAGGATACTTGTTAGGCCAGCTCATGATTCATGTGTCTTTCGTCAAAAAGAGAACGGAATGTGCCAGATCATTTTATTGATTTTTTTTTCCTCAACATGAAACCACTAACTTAAGGAGTAATGTTAATACCTTTAAGAATTTGTACAATTTGAATATTTTTCAAGATGCGAAAAGCTGAGCGGCGGCTTTGCTACTCGCTTGAATAAGCCATGCTGACAATGATATTTCAAAATAGTGGAAAGAAATCATCATTTTCATGATCATCATCTTCTCATTCTCAATAACAATAACAACAATAAAACGCGATCAATAAGCATTGATTGATTGTTTAAATGTTTTTATAACCATGTAATTTTTCAAAATCTTTAAACTGTTTAACAAAGGCTTTTATTTAGGCCCGGTGCTGGAGCACAACTTGTGCTTGAGATGAGATGATAAATAACAAATTATCTGAAATACTCAACAATAAAATGCTACAAAGGATGACAATGAGTAGAATGAGTAGAGCAGAAAGGAAGGTGTTTTATTATTGTTATAAATATTGTTATTACTCGTATTTAGTTATGATTTTATTAAGTGTTTCTGTTTGTAAAACGAGTGAGAAGATATGTTTTTGATATCATTATAATGAAATGTTTTAAACTTTCGTATTGGTTTCCTTAAACGGAATTGGTTTTTTGCTTCTAAGTTAAGAAGTTACACGGAATGGTCAATTTATCAATCGATATGATGACAACGATTTTTCGATAACTTTTGGAACGAGGAAAAAAAAGTTCCACTGTGAAAAAATTATTTTCGAGACCATCATATTTTAATTGTTTTTACTTTTTCTCAACTTTTGTTTTTAAGGTTGCATTAGTAGGGAATGAAAAAATAAATCGACTGGTTTAATTTTTACATTATCTTTCTAATGTGAGATTTATTTGTTAATTATTACTAAATTATTTTTGATTAAATTTTATTATTTAAAATATAGATTATATCTATTTATATATTATTTAAAATATAGATTATATCTATATGTATCTGTATGTTTTTGCTTCTATACCCTTCTGCTTACACTCATAGAAAACCTGTCATAACTATGAAGTATTTTAACTTCAATGCAGGAAATTACTAAATGATGTCAATGTAATGACAAAACATCATCAGTAGAATGGCGCACTAACATCATACCAATTATAAATTGGATTGGTTTGGAATTAATTTCATGACGACATCATCAACATTAACCTCCGGTTATATTTTCTGATTTCAAAAATATGTTCAAACACATAACTTTATATTCTACCATCTTAAAGAAATCAATGAGAATTAGTCTTTTGATAATAATTTTGATGGCTTCCTGCCATCAATACAATGTCTGTGTGGCGTATTATCATATTTTAATTGCGTGTATGAGGCAATATTCGCTTTCTTTGCTTCGTAGTTCTTCTTTTTATATTGCTTTCTACGCTGTCATTACATTTATGTAACTAACGTCGCATATGATGACTAAATGTCATTAATATGATGCATTTTTTTCTACTTCTTAACAATTAATTTAAATTTAAAAAAAATAATTTTAACAACCTAATTCCTTTTTAACAAAAAATATAAAATATTATAACACTATGTAGGCCTTTTTATAATCAATTTTGATAAATTAGATGTATTATTCCTATTAATAAAATGTATCATTGAATTGATGTCACCACAGTTGTGGCATTGATGATACTCAATATACGACAAAATTTTCTGATGTCTTTTGTGTTGTTGAGATTGATGTGAGTTTTCATATTACTGATGACTATTTACATACTATTGATGTCACAATTCTGATGACCCGCCGTTATCAATATGAAGATGCTTTTTTCTATGAGTGTAAAACGCAGGAAGGGAGTGTTAGTATCCTTGATAATTGTTTGGTGTGTGGCTTTTTTCGGGGTCTAACAATCTCCCGCAGATCTATTGCCTATACAACAGATACCTGTACTGTAAGGAACCAGTGGTGATGGTTGACGGGTAAGTTGGTTTTAAATTAAAAATTGTTTGGTTTGTACATATGTACAACATTACATTACAACAATTATAAAAGTTCAACAAAAATTTAACAAATTAATATTTACATCTCTGGGTCCGGAGAATATTAAAATACAAAAAATATGTATGTTAATAAATAAAATAAATACCGCTAGTTCTGAGACAGCAAACGCTGTACAAACAATGTGGGCAATTAACAAAATGCATATGTGATTCAATATGAGATGAATATAGACACAAAATAATTAAATGCTCGGTGGCTTAGTGGTTAAAGCAGTAGATCATGATACGTCATGTCCCGAGTTCAAATCCCAGTGGGTGCTGATGAGTAGTGTAGCGACTACGAAACAGCTAGTTGTCCCCCAGCTAAAGATTTGATTATTATTTTTCTTGTCTTCTTCAATCAATATTATTGATCACAGCAAATTTGTATTGTAAAAAAATCCTTCTTAAGAAAAAAATTAAGAAAGGAAAAACTTGAACTAAAAACCTGTTGTACATATGTACAAACCAAACAATTTTTAATTAAAAAAATTATAAAAGTTCAACAAAAATTTAACAAATTAAAACAGTTTTATGTTCGTCAATTGATTTTCCAATATCTTCTGTAACATCTACTAATGCAGTGATACAACTATGATTGCTGCGGAAACCAGACTGCAGGTCACTTAACAAATTGTTATCAGCTACAAAATGTGTAATCAACAAAATTTTTGTCTGAAAAAATAATATTATGCATATACATAATTATCAAAAAATAACCTTGGATATCGTATTTTGCTGTTCTTTAAAAAAATTGTTATTTACGATCAATAATTATTTTTACTAAACTTTTGTTTGAATCCACGAATTCCTTTGCAGGTCCGCATTCAAACAATTTATTAATTGATTCTGCGAAATTCGTTATTGAACACGAAAAAAAAAATATTTTTCTGTGAAGCCTTTCGAAAATGTTGGACATAAAAGGTAAGATAGAAATAGGTCTATATTCCGAAATGGTTTTAGAAACAGGTATAATTTTAACCGTTTTCCAGTTCCAAGGATAGCAGCTAGTAATAATTATTGTGTTAAATACATGTGTAATAAAAGGGAGTAGCTTCGGCAATAGAATTTTTAAAAATTTGGGGGGAATATTATCTGCACCAACAGCGTTTGACCTAATACTCGTACTCATACAACCCGAAGAAAGAGCTTCATACTGGCTTACACATCCAGAAACAGAAATCGCAAGAGGGCTCTTGACTGAATTCATTGTACTCGTAATAACTAAGATCAGCTTCTACCATTGTTGCACTTCAGGTTTCGGAGTTTTTAAGAAAAAATATTGCATTTGTTTTACATACATATGTGGGTAGTAATTATAATTATAAAACGAAAAAAATTTTACAACATAAATATAAATTTTTAATTTGGGTTTGTAATTGAAAACGTATAAAATTTCTAATATTTCTTATTGAAATAAAACAAAAAAATTTATTGAATTTTTGATGAACTTTTTATAATTTTTTAAATTAAATTTTTGGTTTGTACATTTGTACAACGGCTTATAGTTCAGGTTTTTTCTTTCTTAAGTTTTTTTCCCTTAAGAAGGATTTTTTACAATACAAATCTGCTGTGATCAATAATTTTGATTGAAGAAGACAAGAAAAATAATAATCAAATCTTTAGCTGGGGGACAACTAGCTGTTTCGTAGTCGCTACACTACTCATCAGCACCCACTGGGATTTGAACTCGGGACATGACGTATCATGATCTACTGCTTTAACCACTAAGCCACCGAGCATTTAATTATTTTCTATCTATATTCATCTCATATTGAATCACATATGTATTTTGTTAATTGCCCACATTATTTTTCTTGTTTTCTTCAATCAAAATTATTGATCACAGCAGATTTGTATTGTAAAAAATCCTTCTTAAGGGGAAAAAACTTAAGAAAGAAAAACCTGAACTATAACCCGTTGTACAAATGTACAAACCAAAAATTTTAAACGAAAACATATTGAATTTTTGTTGAACTTTTTATAATTTTTTAAATTAGATTTTTGGGAAAAAAATTTATACGTGTTCAGTGACAAAATTCGTTGAATCAATTAATAAATTGTTTGAATGCGGACTTGTAAAGGAATTCGTGGATTCAAACAAAAGTTTATTAAAAAAATTATTGATCGAAAACAACAATTTTTTAAACAACAACAAAATACGATATCCAACGTTATCTCTTTGATATTTTTGTATATATATTATTGCATGCAAATTATTTTTTCAGAAAAAATTTTGTCGATTTTATTTTTACTATAATTTTTTCTGTGTGCATCAGGCGTTAGTTCTTAAGTTTTTGTTAAGAAGGATTTTTGAATTTTTAATTGCGAATAATTTCCTTTCCTTTTGCTAGTTCAGTTTTAGCAAATACAAACAGTTCACTTCAATATACACATGCGAGTTGAAGTCGCCAATTTTAAGCGATATTTGGTTGCCAGAACACCTATTTGGCGATTTCAAATCGCCAAACCATACTTGCGTTATAAGTATGTCAGCACACCTATTTAGCGTTTTCAAATCGAAAACGCAAAATTTAAGCGATTTGTGTTTCTCAGAACATCACTGTATAAGTTTTATTTAAGTTCACTTGTTAAGAGTTTCTTTGACTTCTACAGCCATCACTCCAGTGGCTGATGCATTGAAAATAGTTCTGAAAACTCTGAAAAGGAAGCAAAGACTTTTAGCATGTCTTTTCTCTAATTGAGAAATAAATCTTCAAATTATTCCATAAAGTTTACTGTTCTGTTTTGTGCCCGTTTTGTTGCCATAAAACCTTTTAAATCATTTTAAACCCATTCAATCCCTGGGAATTTCGTGAATTTTTATTTAATTTCTAGTCTGACATATTTAAAGAATTTGTTACAAATTATAGTTTTTATGGTGCATTTTTCACAAAATCTTGAAACAAAATAAAAAAAATAAAAAAATGAGAAACAAAAGAAATCAAATCGAAGAATTTAAAGTTCATACATACGAGAATTATGTAGATGTTTGAATTATTATTCCAGGAATAAATGACGATCATCACACGGTATCAATTTTTCTACTCACTGACTTGACGGACCGGACTGACTGCACTGTAATGGAAGGAAAAAAGGATTCATGCCAACACGTAAACGATTGCATGACGAACAGCATTTAGCGCAACCAAATTTTCATCTTTTTTCTTCTCGTAGATTTAAAAGGTTGAGTAAATGACTTTGGCAGAAGAAGAAAAGAATAAAAAGAGAAAAAAAAAAAAACAAAAATAAATCACAATAAAATGGGAAGTAAATGATGTTAAGCGATGTTAAATGCGTGTGTAGTAAAATCAAATAAATACGAAAACAAAGAAAAAGTTAAGGGAGAGATATTCACATATTACTTACTGCCTGCTTGCCTGCCAGACTGCATATGGCTGGCCACTGGACGTGATATAATGGGCCCAGTTGAGCCGCTGAAAACTATAAAACCATAATGGATATAAAAATGTTGATCCTCTTGATCTAAATGCTGCTGAATGGCTTTCTTCTTTTTTTTTTATTTCTTGCATTTAAGAAGAAAAACGTTTTATTTGATGAAAGCAGACAAAACGGTGCTATTAAGTGGTCTCTGCAAAATTACAGGAGAATTTCTTGTTAGAGTAGTATCATCAGTGATACAATATTCCTAGATTTTTGGTTACCATATGAAAAAAAATCTTAAATTTAAATATGGCTACCACAGTAAAGTTGTCTTTACACAGGAAAGTACCTTCATGAAATTTCTGTATATGTCTTATATATAAAAAATTCAATGAAATAGACGACATTCATGAAAATTTCTTGTTCGTCTACACAGGAAAGTGAAAGTGCCATTTAAAAATGTCATCGAAGCAAAGAGTCACAAAATTTGCCTCTACTTCTCTCCATTCTTATATTATTTGCTTACTAATTAGAGTTGCCAAACTTATTAAATATGCAGATTTATGGGGCAATAGTTGAAAAAACTTATCATTAAACAGCTAGTTGTCCCCCAGCTAAAGATTTGATTATTATTTTTCTTATCGCCTTCAATCAAAAATTATTGATCACAGCAAATTTGTATTGTAAAAATTCCTTCTTAAGAAAAAACTTGAGAAAGGAAAAAACTTGAACTAACGAGTGATTTTTTTGCTATTATCTTTTTGGCAACACTAGTTTTGACAGCTCACGCACGTTTTGTATCTTGTGTCACTGTCAAACATCTTCAGTTTGGTCTATAATTTAATCATGAATCGTCTTACAAACGAACAACGCTTGCAAATTATTGAATTTTATTACCAAAATGCGTGCTCTGTTAAGAAAGTTCATCGCGTGCTTCTTCCATTTTATGGTCAGTTTAATCGACCTACTGAGGCTTCTATTCGGGCTATTGTAAAAAAATTTCGCACCAAATTTACATTGTTGGACATTAAACCACCAACACGCTTACGTAGAGTGCGAACTGAAGAAAATATCGCAGCCGTATCGGCCAGTGTTGGTGATGACCGTGAATTATCGATTCGGTGCCGTTCGCAGCAATTGGGCCTCTGTTACTCCACTACGTGGAAAGTTTTGCGGAAGGATTTGGGTGTGAAGCCTTATAAGATACAGCTGGTGCAAGAATTGAAGCCAAACGACCTACCACAACGCCAAATTTTTGGTGAATGGGCTCTTGAAAAGTTAGATGAAGATCCACTTTTTTATCGAAGAATTGTGTTCAGCGACGAGGCTCATTTCTGGTTGAATGGATACGTGAACAAGCAAAATTGCCGTATTTGGAGTGAAGAGCAGCCAGAAGCATTGCAAGAGCTACCAATGCATCCACAAAAAACAACCGTTTGGTGCGGATTATGGGCTGGCGGCATCATTGGGCCGTATTTCTTCAAAGATGATGCGAATCACAACGTTACTGTGAATGGTGAGCGCTACCGTGCGATGATAACAAACTTTTTTTTGCCCAAAATGGAAGAGCTTGACTTGCATGACATGTGGTTTCAACAAGACGGTGCCACATGCCACACAGCACGCGAAACAATGGACCAATTGAGAGGCGAGTTCGGTGAACAGTTTATTTCACGCTTGGGACCAGTGAATTGGCCGCCCAGATCGTGCGATTTAACGCCTCTAGACTATTTTTTGTGGGGCTATGTTAAGGCTAATGTCTATAGCCCGCTTCGATTGACGCACTGGAAGCCAACATTGCCAGCATTATTCGTGAGATACCGGCCGAAATGTTGGAAAGAGTATGCCAACTATCGATCCAAATAAATATTTCATGCATTTTTCTGAATTTTATGTGTTTTTTTTTAAATTTCCGATAGTTCTTATAAAATCACCCATTATAACCCATTGTACAAATGTACACACCAAAAATCTATAAAAAAAATTAAATAAATTATCATTATAAAGTTTTTTATGAGATTATTTTTAAAAAGACTTTAATTGTTTTCATTATATAAATTAACAAGAAAAAATATTATAGTCCTTTTCATAACATGCAAAAGAAGCTATAAAATTAACGGCTGATTTATACGGTGATTTAAAGCCCTGCCTTTTTTTATAATATTCTTTTAAAGCTCCTACCAAAATCATGTTACATATTTACGATGGTTTTTAAGTAATGTCGTTTTTTAATTTTTGTCCTTAAAAATAATCGTTTGTGTCTTTTTACCCTTTTGGTAGCATTGAGGTGGTTACCTTGCCAGCCGAATGAAAACAAAACAATTTAAAAAATAACAAACGAGTCAAAAATAATTCATAGAAAAAAACTTGAAAACCGAAAACATGGCTTTAAATCATCGTGAAAATTTGCTCTAATTATTATTTTACTACAATACTGCAACATTGTATAGTTTTTTGTATGTGGCAACAGTGTTTAGCAATTTGTCATTTTACTTTCAGAAAACTGCAAAAAATTTGTTTCATGAAATTTTTGATGAAAGCTGAGTGGAAAGTAAACCAAATGTGAGTGTGTTAGTGAAGAAATATGAGTGTATTGCAATTTTCAGGAAATTACTTTCATGTCTAAGCGCTAGGTAAAGGCCATTCATTACAGAACGTAAAGATAAAGCTCCTGATAGTTAAACATTTATGTAATATATTTTCATTTGTAAATTACGCTATAACCATAAAAATTTAAAGGCGGCTAAGAATCGGGCAGAATCGTTATGCCGGCTACATGTAGCCGACTTCGTGTATACGTTCAAAAATTGTACTATCGAAATATCAAATCAAATAGTACTATCGATTGTTTTGCAACTCTACTGCAAATTTTTTGTGAAGAAAGTCACAAAAAATTTCATGAAAAGAGTAACAGTCATTGGAGCACAATAAAATTTTTTAATTTTAAATCACATTTTTTAACTTTAAATTTAGTATTAAGATTTGAATACTTATTGTTAGTTCAGTTTGAAGATTCAGTAAATAAAAAATGCTAAAAAAAATTAACGAACAACTCCCAACTTGAATTGGTTTAACTTCATATTTTGTCCGCGGACAAAATTGAACTGAGATGCCAATAGGATACAGTTTTTCATACAAAATTGTATTGAGTTGCCCCATCGAATAAAAAATTTACATAGTAATTTTATTCTGATGAAATTTCGATTGTAGCTGCCATTTGATATATGTATGTACATAGTTTAAATATTTATTAAAAAATAAGTAATATGGAAATAAATGAATTAATTGCCCAAAAACTTATTGAAAACATGAAAAAGCCAGGAAGAGATTGTATGTACGATATAATGCGTAAAAATAACCCATTGCTCCTCTTTGCTTTAAAATTCTTTTCACTGCAACTTTTTTAATTTTTTTTATATATATATGTACTTGGCTAATAATACGTGTGTTTCTTTACTCTACTTTGGGATCCCGCGGGATCCCAATTTGCACGAAAAGCGTTCCCGTACATGAGAGCGCTTTTAAGAGAATATTGTACTTCCTACAAAACAGCCCGTACTTTTTCTTCGGGCTAGTTTGGGCAAGTAGTTAAACAATCAGCTGTTCGAAAAATAAACAATACGAGTAACAAAGAAACAAAGTTCATTTGAGTCCACTCGCATACAAATCATTTCAGTATTTTTACATAAATATTAAATAAAAAGGACTGTGCAAAAGACTTTAAAGTGCAAAAGACTTAAAGCCCTAAAGTGTAAAATATCGCAGTATTTATTCTTAAAACCAAATATAAATTTTTGTTGCCACATCAAAACATAGCATATGTTTCTTTTTGGGCTAGAAATTTGGCTTTTTGTGTTTCCGTACTTTAGGTGAATTTTTTCTGTATTTGAGAGGAACTTATGAATGCTCTCTTTTGCACGAAACTTGACTGGAAAGTAAAGAAACACACCTAATAATGCTTTATGTATTTCAGTGGCCACAAGCAAAATCAGTTTTCTTTTTTCCATTATTATCTTACAATATTTATTAATAATATATAAAATACGCCAGGAAAATAAACCAAAATAATAACAAGCAGAACTACCACCTTGTAAAACTAATAGATTTTCTTTACATATGGCAGCTCTGATTTTCCGAAACATTTTTTTTTTGCAATGGGTGAATCGTGCTGCAGAAAACACTCAGTAAAGAAATGTTTGTCGGGACAAAAATTTTGTTCGGAAACAATGGGTGAATTCAGCTTTACTCCAATCCGTTTTTAGTCCATTTACACCAAAGCGAAATCTGCTTATTCGAGATTTCAACCCAAATATCGTAGATTTTTAAAATATTTCCCATACAAATTGAAATCTAGTTTATGAGTAGATTTCGGCGAAATCTCCTTAAATCTACTCAGTACGAAGTGCTGCAACCGTGATTTTGTTTAAAAAGTACTTAAAAATACTACCAAAAATTACACTTTAATGTGGTGTATGCAGTCTCCGGGCAACAAAAATATATATTTTAATGTTGGTGTATTCAGTCTCTGATAAAATTGTTTTGTCAGACCCGCATGCATAAATTATTTTTGTGAAAATAAAGTGCTAATTTCACGATAACGAAGCTGTTCGTTCCTTCGCACAATTACTTTTAAAACAATAACAAAATTTTGAATATTGTTTTTGTTTCAAATGTAATTGTGCGAACGAACGAACAGCTTCGCTATCGTGAAATTGGCACGAAATCTTGCTAGATGTTAAAAAATTGTGGTGTAAACGATAATTCAAATCTACTAGATTTTGAGTTGGTGTAAATGTAGTATTACCTGGAAAATAAATTCTGCTCTACCAAAAAAACACCCTATAGTCAACAAAAACCAGTAAAGTCACAAGAACTGCATGTTTTAATATTTCATTTTTTGTTTTCTAAACGCCAGCAAGATTTATAATCCGTTTTGTTTTTTTATTTATTTTTATGGGACTTAATAATTAAAAGGAAATGTTTCAAAGTGGTTTTATATAAAAAAAAAAAAAACAAAAAAAATTTTATTTGTTTATTTCATATTTATTTGCTGTTTAAAGTTCTGTTTGGTTTTATTCGTCTCGATAAAAAATAGAGTATAATAGTGGCATTGTCTCGATGTCGTAATTTATTTTTCAAACCATTAAAAAAACATTGTTGCCTTTCGAATTGAATTCCACGAACAATTAGAACAAACAATCAGCCATCAAGACCCAACAATATTAAGTGTTACATATTAGAAATATTTTGTATTGGAATAAAGAAAACATTGTATTGATTATAATGACGAAAAACCATTAACAGTTCTCTATATTTGCGCCATAATTTACAAAGATTTGACTTCTGTTGTTAATAATGAAATTGTGTGGATCAGCAAACAGCAACCAAACCAAATAAGTGGTAGATTAGAAACTAATTTTCACATTTTTAATATAAAGACATATTATTTGCTAGTTAAGTAA
Organism: Thecocarcelia acutangulata; assembly: GCA_914767995.1. Taxonomy (NCBI): domain Eukaryota; kingdom Metazoa; phylum Arthropoda; class Insecta; order Diptera; family Tachinidae; genus Thecocarcelia; species Thecocarcelia acutangulata. Next base: position 94,473,073 of record OU612097.1, on the reverse strand, counting down.
GTTCTTTTAAAAGTCCTTCAAGAGCCTCAACTACTATTTAGTTACAAATTGCAGACTTTTTGCCAAAAAGTTGCAGATGAAAAAAGATGGCGACCCTTTTAGTGATCAGCAGCCCATGATGCTTTTATTTACTCATTTGATTGTTTGCATTTAAGAATGATAAAAGTAATAAAACTATGGAGAAATTTATATTATAATACATTTATACAGAACAAGCCACAACAACTCAGTAGTTCCACGAAATTACTTATAGACAGATATACGACAACCTCGCCATCGATATCTCACAATTTTTGCCAATTTATCTGCCCCAAATTCCACCAGTCGGTGCTAAAATATAATTTTTTTTTGTTTATATAATTTTTGAGGTCGGAATGTGTATTGCCTTTTAAAATCTCTGAGTCGTGGTGAATATTACGAATTAATTTTTTTTTTTTAAATTCATATCATTATTGTTCGTTCAGAAACAATATCACATTACGGTGCAAAAGCACTCTCATGTTTGTGATGAGCGAATATTTTTTTACATACATTCTTTGGTCTTTTCCGACCAAATTTTGTCGGACATTATTCGTTTGATAGGCTAAACATTATTTTGATGTTTTTCACAAAATTCAACTCCGCTAATTTTAAAAATTCCCACACTTGTTAATTGTGCCGCTGATATCATTATTACACAATGGAATTTGTTGCGCTTAACAGAAATTAATCTTTCCGCAGACTTAAATATTCGGGGTTGTCATGGAACCCAAATCGGATTTGATAAATATCGCTTTTGAAATCTGATATGGGATTCATTTGGTGCCATGAACACATGTCGGTTTTGTTATTTTCGATTGGAAATAAAACCAATATTCGAATCAGCTGTTTTCTGTTTTTGCTCTTTTGTTTACAATTTTAAGTGTATTTTTTTTTACAAAATTCTTCAAATTGTACTAAAATATTGTTAATAGTTGTGTTTTTTCTACATAAAAACAAAGTAAAAAAAGGTTTTTGTCCACGCTGATTTTTTGCTGTAGTCGATCTAATTTAATTCCTATTTTTGTTGACTAAAAACTAAAAACAGTGAGACTAGTGTGTAAAAAATTTGTAAAACAATTTACCTCTGGGTAATATTTTATTTTATATATTAAGTGCTCTTTTAAATAAATTAATAAATTTATTTGTATTATTATTAGAAATGTGCATTTATACTTATATTCAAAGCAAAAAATTTTAATTTTATAAAATAATGGGTGCTGATGAACAGTGTAGCGACTGTGAAACAGCTAGTTGTCCCCCAGCTTTAGTGTATTCAATTATTTTTTCCTGTCTTCTTTGATCAAGAGTTATTGATCGCGGCAATTATTGTTATAATTATAAATAAAAATATTTCTTGGCTTTAGCCAGGATTGAACTCGAGCTAGACGAATGATACCCACCCATCATCATATAATATTAGAAATATTAAAAATAAAAGTTCGACTATTTAACATTAATACATACATTTTATAAAATAACTAATCTATGATTAGATGATTTTACATCACCTACGAGTACTTTTAATTGTACATTTTTGAAGACAATTTTTTGAAAAGACACATTTGCAAAATTCGATATTTTGTCGTAAAGTTTTAAATTTTTAAAATTGTTCTTATTATGCGTCAGAAGATATATGCGATTATATTTTCAACTTTGAAGGCCCACCTAACCTGAATTACGCGTAGCAAACTACAACTTCTTTAAGTTATTTTGCTCTTTTTATATTTTTAAGATTTTTTTTTAAAGCTTTTTTCATTAATTATATATAAATAGAACTTATTCTGTAAAGCTAAAAGCTCTAAGATGGCCACACGGAAGTATACTTTCATGTAAATAAATTTATGTTTTTGCCATGTTCGAAGTAAATCTGTAATGGACTACGGGACTATAAATTTCGGTTGCAACATTTGCTGACGTGAAAACGTCTAGTCTGCTGTGGTCTATGCTTTTAATGCTTAATTGTACACACAGTAGCCCGGGGTGTTACTAAATGAAAACATATTATTAGACTTCCCTTAAAACATAGTAATTTTCTTTTAGTACTTGTCACCACCGAACTCAAGACATTGCAAGGTAAATAGCCATGAATTTGACTGTTAGGATAGGGCATGGAAGGTCATGCCTATTGAGGCATAGGAAGAAATGTGAAGCCTCCGGAGAATATTGATTACTGCTCACCGGTTCAGTGCAGATCATCAAAAGGACGTGCTTGAAATCTTTACTGATGAATTCAAATCGGGAGCTAGTGGGGGTATTTTTATCGGCCTGTATGAGAGCAGGATTAGTTTTAAGGTGCTAAAAAGTTTAGCATAGTGCAGCCGAAAATCGCAGTCATAATGACTGCGAACTTGTACTAATAGTAAGCCTTCACTGTATGCACTAGCTGGGGTCTCTACGACGTCCAGGTTGGTTCGTAAATGTCGGATATCTCTAAATGAGATAGTGAGACATTCGAACCTGGAGCTTATTTGAGTACGAGGGCGCATTAAAGTGCGTAGAAATGTTTAGCTACAATAAAGGGACATAAATGAGATTATTGGAATCCAGCTTAGGAGCTGTAAGAGCCAGGTAAAACTCAGCTTTTAGGGATTGCACAAGAGAGATTGTCTAGTGAGGTTGCTTGTCGAATATCAAGATATGATAACAGGAGGACTATTATCATTAAGGGCCTGCCCCGACGGAGGTTGCGTCCTACTGTGGCGGTCCTGCCGGAACATTCCCACATGGAGACGCAGGCTAGGAGGTTAAATCTTCCATTAAATGACTTCTGTAGAAGTTGCAAAGATGAGGAGATATAATAACTGGAGGACAATTATCCTTAAGGGCCTGCACCGACGGCGTTTGCGCTCTACTGTGGCGGTCCTGACAGAACATTTTCAGATGGAAACGTAGGCTAGGGGATTAAATTTCCATTAAATGATTTTTGTAGAAGTTGCAGAGACGAGGAGAAAGTAGAGAGTGTTGAGCGCTTCCCCCGCCGATGTCCAGCTCTTTCTTCTATAAGGGCTTTGTATCTAGGCAGATCGATGCAGCATAATTTGGCGGAAGTATCAGAATGTGATGTACTCCTTTATGCGATCTTCGTTATGGTTCTGAGCCAGTGACATGTAGAGCTGCTGAGATACATGTCACACATAGGTAACACAACAGGACCGAATTGGACTGGATTTTCAATGGCTGGTAGCCTGATAAACCTAACCTAAGGCAAACTTTCCGGGCAAACTGTTAATGGGGGATTATTATCAAGTCAACATGGCTTTAGGTATGGAAGCTCAACGATAGGTTCTATCGAAGACGTTATAGAGGGCATACGTAAGGCACAAGCGGGAAACCATTTTTCTAGACGCATCGTCCTACTGGAAACTTTAGATGTTGGGAACGCCTTTAACAGCGCAACATGGAACGATATGGTAGATGCTCTAGAGGTACAATTTAGAGCACCTACATACATTAAGAGGATGGTCCGGTGTTATCTGAGGGACCGCGTGCTCATATACGTAAATGTTGGGAAAACCTATGAGAGACAGATAACTGCAATAGCAGGTCAGGGCTCGATCCTAGGCCCTGATCCTTGGAATATCAGTTACGATGAAGCTGATAATGGCAACGACCCAGTCAATTTTGCTGTACGGGTGCGAAATCTGGGCAAATTCCTTGCAGGCAGAATACCAGAGGAAGATGTTGGCAAAGGTACTGCTGCTCTCATACAGCGTACTGGGGCGTCGAACACACAGTACGCTGTGGCTTCAGCACATCACACAGTGCCAGAGCCCGCTGTGTTGGTCATAAGCGGGACTACCCCGATTGACCTCTTAGCCGAAGAGCGTAAAAAGGTGTGGGCTCTGCGGAGACAAACTGGCGAGGCAGAAATGGAAAGATCAGCACGGGCGAATACTATGCGGAAGTGGCTAGATAGATGGAACAACGAAACACGTGGCAGATGGGCAGCGAGGTTGATGATCGATATAGACAAGTGGATAAACAGAAAGCATGGTGAGATAGATTATTATATAACACAGATGCTTTTCTGGAAAATCTCCATAGAATGGGGAAGACTGATACATCGATCTGCCTTTATGGAGATGATTGCGTGGACGATGCAGCACACACACATTCTTCAGATGTGACAGATGGAGGCAGGAAAGACATGACTTAGAGGAGAATGTTGGTGAAATAACACCGGAAAATGTCGTAGAAGTTATGATGGAAAGTGAGAGGAAATGGAGTCAAATAGCGACTTATATTGAGATGATTCTACGACACAAGAAGCAGGATATAGACGTGGGCATGACACGTGCACTCCGGTAGGAAAAAAGGAGGAGCCCCATCGTGGAGCAATGCAAAAGCGGTACCCCGGTGGAGACAAGGCTCAAACACAAGGGAGGGGTTTTAGTAAGTGCAAGCCCCACATACCGGATACTGTGTGTTCACAGTATCTGACGATGCGTTAGGCATTTCCCCTCTCCAACCGAAAAAAAACTTTCCGTGTGTATCTATAATAAAAGTGAAAAGGTTAAAAGTATTCACACTAAACAAGATTTTCAAAAATTACTGTCTTCCTAAAAGTCAAAATCTTTAAAATCTGAATCGTACGCCGATTTTTCGCTTAATAACATTCAAGCTACTGTCATACATGAAATAGGGAACCAGTGATGGTGAGCGGATGTGTTTTCAGTGTATGAATAGAGGGTAAAGTAAATTCATTCCAATGTTTTGCCAAACACCCACTTACCACCTGTGATGAAGAGTATTAAATCAAAATAAGTTGAGCAGTTTTTCTCCAAAAAAAGCGATGGCAGCCACTATGTTAATTTTTAATTATGAACATTCAATGAAAATTTAAAAGTCATCTTCAAAACCAAAGAAAGAAAATATAAAAGTAATAACATATGTACGCATGTATGAATTTAAAAAATGCTCATGTAATTTATACAGCAAATACTAAGCTAAGAAAAAAAACCGATAAAAAAATTCGGAATTTTTTCAACAACTCAGTCTGAATGTCTGGCCGGCCTGTCGCAATGCCAGGGCTAGAAAGCAAACGTTTGTATGTACATATGTATACTGGCAACAAACCTTAGTCAAAGAACTCTTAATTCAGCTGGTCGAATGACGATGCCGGGCTGGACATACTCGTATTTGAATTTTGGAACGTATTGGCAGTCTTTGTTTACGCTTTGCCAAGTCAGCATAAACATCTCTTAACCTTTGACGCTTCACAATGAAGTGGTTAAAAGCAACAAGACATTAACACACAGACTAACAGGCAGCCACACAATGGCCACAATTCTCCTTCGAAGCATTGGCATTCATTGTTTCCCTTTCTCCACCAGCAAACAAAGTGATCTAGCAGCAACACTCTTACACACACACACACTATGTGTGTCAGTCACTCAGTCAGTCAGTCAGTTCTACCAAAATGCGCATTCATTCGATTGCAGTGAATAAATTCGTACTCCATCAAACCCCAATTCAATTCAATTCAATGCGATACGTTACGATTGGATTCGATTGAATTGCTTTTGTTTGGCATTGTTTAGAGAACGCTTATGGATGATTTCAATTCAATTCAAAATATTTCATTTATATATTTCCCTTTTTTGTTTTTTTTTTTTGTTTCTTAATTTCTTTTCTTTTTCGGGCTCTGGCTTTCAGTGAAACTATTTTGAGGCACTTGAGCCATAGAATGACAGAAATTAGTGAAATTTATTATTGATATCCACTTAAAATTTATTGAGCTCTTAACAAAACAGTCTTAAAATGTTGTACAATGTATTATTTACTCGCACAATGAAATAAAAAGAAATCAAACACAAATAAAGAAAAGTGGAAAAATGAAAGAAAGACGGAGGACGGACGGGTTGGTTGGTTCAACGTTATTGTGAAGAGGCCTTTTTTTATTGTGTTTATTGGTTTGTGTTTTTATTGTAATATGTTGTAATCGTTGTTGCTGCCGCTGTGGTTGTTGTCGTGTTTTTATCTTGGAATAAATCTATAGATGTAGTCAACTTTACAGCAGCTCGTTTATGGTGTGTGTAGGTGCTGATGATGCTGGTGCTGGGCTAGTGCGGCCGCATTAACATGAGTTTGTAAAATTTTCACAATAAAATATTGGAAAGAAAAGTTTTACGGGCAACTCGGTATTTACTTGTTGTTCTGAATAAAATTTAATATTTTAGTTAAGTGCAGAAAAAGTGGCATAGTCTACGCCAGGTGTGCCCACGCCTATGCCCTTGATGCTTAATTGTTTTTACTTACTGCTCTCAGCACTAGCAATGAAAAATACACAAACAACTTCGTCTCATATATTAGCTGTGTTCCACGAGATCTCAGACTAGTTGGGACTAATGAGCGTAAAAAGCAAATTACTCTCTAAATTTGCCAACTTTACCCAAAACTACTGGAACGCAAAAGACCACAATTGTACATCTTGCAATACTAGTGCTGCTTGCTTTTTAGATTAAAGTACATTTTAGTGGCTTTAGGCGCTTAAAATGCATAACATCATATAATCAGAAGATTTGCGTAAAATAAAAGCAATGTAAAATATTTAGTAGATCTTTATAGTACATATTTATAAAATGAAAAGCCAAAAAACAACTGCATGTTCTGTTTACAACTTCAAAACGTTATTTTCAGTTTAGGCAACCTTCCATATTGCTTTTAACTAATTTTTAAACAAAAACTTGTTTCCAATTTGCAAATTTTCTGATAACAATTTCAATTTCATATGTATGTAGACATAAAACAGCTGATTATTCAATTCTAGTGCAAACTTTTCCAAAGAAAAAGTTCGGGCTAATTTGTGCAGGCAATGAAAAATATTACTCTCTCATTTTCTCTCAAAATTGCACAAAAACTTTTACGTGGAATGCCTTTGGACTGTTTCGTTATTCATGTGGAACACACCTAATTTTTGTCGTTCTTCGCTGCACACATACAAAGCAAAGCAACAACACTTTCGCATGCTTTGCTGGTAAACATTGATGACAGCAATTATGTGAATATTGTTTTTGTAAATTTTTAGGCTTTTTACAACAAAAAATATTAAATAAAAGTAGTTTTTACTTAAAAGTGTATTGCTGTTTGCTCCTCCATATAGAACTTTTGGGCACTCCTGGTCTAGGCAGATATCAACTATATGCATGTATGCATATGTATATCATTATGATCAGACATGATCATGTCCAACACATTACTGTTATTTGAAAATATGTATGTACTTTTAAAATCATACATTTAGTTTAGAATTTAACTTTTAATATGCATTAGGTGTACAACTCTGCTGCTGCCGTTTTGTAATAGATGGCTGTAGCGGTAAGTGGTGAAATAAATATGTAGATCGTAGATGTCATACAGTTGTGAAAAAGATTTACATCAGCACCTGCCTTACGGCCTTATCTGATGATGGACAAGTTACACGGTGTGAACTATTCACGATTCACCAGCGCCCCCCTGTGGCTTAGTAGGCAATTTTTGTCATATGTTTGAGGAGTTCGAGCCTTCTAATCCCTCCTGTGTGCAATATTCCAGCAATCAATTGAAGAGAAGGCATAATGAGTTGGTAGGCCGAAACCCCCTAGCAGCATCAGCCCTTTAACTAACTCACCCTCCCACCATCACCCCTGGTTCCTTACAGTACGCGTATCTGTTGTAAAGGGACCAGACCCTCGGAAGGTTGTTAGTCCCCGAAAAATGCCACTGAAAAGTCCAACGGTGTCAAATCACATGATCTTGGCCAATTGACATCGCCATTACGTGAGATAACACGGCCATTGAATTTGTTGCGCAAAAGCGCAATTGTTTCGTTAGCTGTGTGGCAAGTGGCACCTGCTGAAACCACATATCGTCTACATCCATATCTTCCAATTCGGGCCATAAAAAGTTCGTTATCATCTCACGATAGCGAACACCATTCACAGTAACTGCCTGACCGGCCTCATTTTGGAAAAAATACGGCCCGATGATGCCGCCAGCACATAAACCGCACCAAACAGTCACTCTTTGTGGGTGCATTGGTTTTTCGATAGTCACTCTTGGATTCTCATTCGCCGAAATGCGGCAATTCTGTTTATTGACGAATCCACTGAGGTGAAAATGTGCCTCATCACTGACGACGATTTTCTTCGAAAATTGATCATCCACTGTCGCCCATTTTCATAATAAGTCTGGATAACTTTAATACGTTGTTGGATTGTATATCTCTCCATGGTTCAAATTGAATAAGTCTGAAATAGAGAAATGTCAAATAAAATTCGGAAAAAAACTTGCCGTTTAGGTGTGGTTCACATTCAACACAGGCCCTTGAAATTTAAGCCCCCGATAGATACAAAAAAAAAAACCGTATATAGTACAACTATAACAATATCTATTGTTCTGTTCAAATTATTTTTTAAACATTATTATTGTATTCAACCATGTTTTAAAACTATAGAAATATAACAATAGAAATATGGAAACTTCTACACAATTACTACTATAGAGGACTAAACTTTATTAAAAACGATAACATACTGCTACACTCATAGAAAAAAGCATCTTCATATTGATGACGGCGGGTCATCAGAATTGTGACATGAATAGTATGTATATAGTCATCAGTAATATGAAAACTTACATCAATCTCAACAACAAAAGTCATCAGACAAAATTGTCGTATATTGAGTATCATCAATGCTACAACTGTGGTGACATCAATTCAATGATACATTTTGTTAATAGGAATAATACATCTAATTTGTCAAAATTGATTATAAAAAAAAAGCGTACATAGAGTTATAATATTTTATATTTATTCTTGAAAAGGAATTAGGTTGTTAGAATTATTATTTTTAAATTTAAATTAATTTTTAAGAAGTAGAAAAAAATGCATCATATTAATGACATTTAGTCATCATATGCGACGTTAGTTACATAAATGTAATGACAGCGTAGAGAGTAATATAAAAAGAAGAACTACGAAGTAAAAAAAGCGAATATTGCCTCATGCACGCAATTAAAATATGATAAAACGCCACATAGACATTGTATTGATGACAGGAAGCCATCAAAAGTATTATTAGAAGATTAATTCTCATTGATTTCTATAAGATGGTAGAGAATAAAGTTATGTGTTTGAACATATTTTTGAAATCAGAAAATATAACCGGAGGTTAATGTTGATGATGTCGTTATGAAATTTACTTCCAAATCAATCCAATTTATAATTGGTCTGATGTTAGTGCGCCATTCTACTGATGATGTTTTGTCATTACATTGACATCATTTAGTAATTTGCTGTGTTTTGGAGTTTCCTTGCATTGATTACATGCTCTCATCAAACGTATCCCGATAAAGCATCCCCATGATGTCAGTGTGACATTTCATTGATGAAATATTTGTCATAATTGCCGCTGTTGATAGTTAGAGCAACTGATGTAATGGTTGACATCACAGCGATGACAAGTGTCATGGGGTCAAAAATTATGACATTTGGCATTGCATTGATGTTAAAATACATCATAGTTATGACAGGTTTTGAGTGCAGTGGCAACAATACAAATTAAGAGGGAGTAAATACGAATGTTGCCATAACAATATTCCAAACTGGTTTTTCTTTGCGTGTATATGTTTCTACATGGAATTATTGGAACTTTGTTGTAATTTACAGGCCATTATCCAAAAAAGACAATGTACAATGCTAATTATAAATGGCCGTTAATAAAAAATTAAATATGAAATAAATATGTTATACGTAAAAAATGTTAAACTTTAAAAATACATTTTCAAATTTTTTTCAAAATGTATCTTTTTGGGAAAAAATTTATCTTTTTGGTAACTAAATGTATCTATCTCGAAAGTTTACTGGCAGCACAGATATTAACGGGATTAGTAACTGGAAAAAGCTATCTAACTGCTAGTAATATCACCGCAACTGTCTTAACTAATTTGAACATTGATCTACGGTTTTTGATAAACAGGTCATATAAACGAGTTGGGGTTTTTTAAGTTTTTTTTTTCGTTTTTATTGGCTTGGATGCACTTTTTACTGTAATAAATTCCCAGATGCATTTTAAAGTTGAAGGTGTTTTTTGTTTCTGGAATTCTGAATGTCTTTTTTTCATATTAGTATTCTTATAACAACAAAACAATTTTCAAAGATTTTTTTTTTTTTTTTTGGTGACTGCCAGAAGAGAGTGTATTATTTTGTCAACGTTGTTGTTGTGTGGATGGAGTTGGTGTTGTATAAATAACAAACGCATTGATTATTGTTTTTTATTGGATTTTGTACATTTAGTGACTTTTCTTTGTTTTAGGGGGTTGTGTGTAACATTTTTTATGATAAAATAATAAAACGCACAACAGGCTGCTGCAGTTTCTACACCACGATGATGATCATCGCCATCATCAGCAGCCACATCCTGATCAAGCGTATCAGTCAGTACGCAGCATAGCGCATGCGTACTACTTACTTCACATAAATATTTACATATGTAGTTGTAGTCGTAGTTTAAATTGCTGGTAGGTGTTATTTAAGTAGACAATGTTGATCATTATGATCATATTTAAAACTTGATTATAATTCTAGTTGATTTTTGATACCATCATCTTTCTTTTTCAAGGTTTCGTTTTTTTATTATTTTATACCTTCTCAAGTCTCCTAGAGCAGATGAAATGACATGCCACACCACCCAAGCTATTTGGGCGCTCTAGTTTTGTGTGTATGTGTGTGAGTGTGTGTGTGTGTGTGTGTGTGTGTGTGTCTTTTAGGTTTTGTTTATAGCAAGATGTATGAATATATTTTTATCTTATTACATTATTTAATTGCCGCTTGTCGTGCTGGGCTTAAACATTTTTAACGCGTTTCGTTTGTTACGATTTGTTGCACTGGTATTTTTTTTTTCTTTATTGTTGTTGGCATTCATGTCTCCTTTTGTCTTTTTGAAATTTTCTCAGAAATATTATATTCAACACATAATAACATGGCATAACATTACGAGTGTAACACCACCAATTTACTTAACACCAACCAAACAACCAACCAACCAGCCAACCAGTCAACCAACAGCTGAAACTTGCTGCTCTAAAGATGCTGTTGCTGGGTTAGAGGGGCTGCTGCTGCTGCTGCTGCTGATGATGATGCTGGTTTGTGATATGATGATTCTTTTGAAGATAATCGCAGTCATTATGTGTTGTGTGTTTGAAGTGTTGTGCCATGAAACAATTGAGTCATTTAATGCCTTCAAATTTCTTTTTTAAGTGCATAAATGTTAATTTTGTTTTTTAAGCTTTTTCTTGAGTCTTTTTTTTTTTACAAGTTTGGTCACACTTTTGTTAGAAGAGTTGTCGGCTGGCGGTTGATCGTTTAGCTGGAATTATGATTTTCTACAAATATATATTACTTTTTGTATATAAAAGGCTAAATAGTATATACGAGTAGTAGTAGTAGTAGATAATTACAAATTCTTTTGATCATTCACATTTCAATAATGACAAGCAATTGAATTTATTTTATAGTTAAATATATCAATGAAAACAAGCAATTAAAAACTTCTGGAAAACTAAATTGATTCATTAAGCGGCTATAAAACGAACAAACTTGGTCTAACCGCATTACCTGATGAGAGAGAGAGAGAGCGAAAGAGTGCCTGCTATTAAACCATCAATCCAAGTTTGTCAAACACCACAATATATGCAGACCCTGCGTAGTGAAATTCGTATTTATGAATTAGTGACTGCTTTGTTAACACTTTTGTTACAACAGCTATCCGCTGGCGGGTGATCGTTTAACTGCAATTATTTAAATGGCTAAATAGTATGTAGTAGTAGAAAATTATAAATTCGTTTGATCATTCACATTTCAGTAATGACAAGCAATTGAATTTATTTTATAGTTAAATATATCAATGAAAACAAGCAATTAAAAACTTCTGGAAAACTAAATTAATTCATTAAGCGGCTATAAGGCGAAAAAACTTGGCCTAACCGTATTACCTGATGAGAGAGAGAGAAAGAGAGAGAGTGCTGGCTATTAAACGATCAATCCAAGTTTGTCAAACACCACAATATATGCAGACCCTGAGTAGTGAAGTTCGTATTTATGAATTAGTGACTGCTTTGTTAACACTTTTGTTACAACAGTTATGCGCTGGCGGGTGATCGTTTAACTAGAATTATTTAAATGGCTAAATAGTATATAGTAGTAGATAATTATAAATTCTTTTGATCATTCACATTTCAATAATGACAAGCAATTGAATTTATTTTATAGTTAAATATATCAATGAAAACAAGCAATTAAAAACTTCTGGAAAACTAAAAACTTCTGGAAACTTGGCCTAACCACATTACCTGATGACAGAGAGCGAAAAAGTGCTTGCTATTAAACCATCAATCCAAGTTTGTCAAACACCACAATATTTTCAGACCCTGAGTAGTGAAGTTTATATATATATGAATTAGTAACTGCTTTGTTCACACTTTTGTTACAAGAGTTATCCGCTCGTGATCCGGGTTATCCGGGTGATCGTTTAACTGCAATTATTTAAATGGTTAAATAGTATATGGTAGTAGATAATTATAAATTCTTTTGATTGGTCGAATTTCAATAATGAATTTATTTTAGAGTTAAATGTATTAATGAAAGCAAGCCACTTAAAAGATTTCTTAAAATCAAAATTGATTCATTAAGCGGATACAAAGGGCCATACAAATGACGCAAACCGTTTGGCAAACACATGCAGAAACAGAAACCAATCACTTCTGTTTTGTTGCCAACGAAAATAGACGCCCATTTTGGTTGCATTATGAAGTCCGCAAAACACCAACTGTTTTAATGTTAAATAGCCGAAATTATTTTTTATATTTGTAATATTATATGATGATGGGTTGGTATCATTCAGCTGGCAATTATTGTTATAATTATAAATAAAAATATTTCTTGGCTTTAGCCAGGATTAAATTTGAGCCAGATGAATGATACCAACCCATCATCATATAATATTATAAACTGTTTTTTTTGCAATTTCTCTGTTGGCCTCAAGATATTTCTTTTTTAGCTTCCCTGCAGAAATTTTATAGCCTCCATTTCTTGAGAATCTGTTGCTATAGACTTTGTTTGCAGTTTTTCTACAAAGAAGTCCGATTTTTATACAATTCTATAAATTCCAGCAAGACAACTTTTTCTTGATCTATTTTGTTTGGTTTTTTCACTAGTTCACTCTGCTAAGTTTTCACTGAAATGAAAAAATTTCCATGACAACTTGACAAACATCAACATGTTTGCACCAATATCTAATATTTGTGCAAACGAGCAAACACCCCCATAAACAATGCCAAATATTTCTACAAACGTAAAATTTTGTCATGGACATTTCATTACCTTGTAGTGTGAAAGGTAGGAATTTTGCTAATCTGAGCTGTATCGAAGGTATATACACTGGGCACTGATCAGTTAATTAAACAATTAATTAACGTTAATTCAAACAATTAAGTTTTTTATTCCAACGTCTACTGATGATTAGGGTAGTTCCTATGAAATGTCGACATATAGACTTTTTGCAATCTATCAATTATTTTTACCGTGGACCCCCATATAACCTCAATGCAATAATGAATATTAGACATTAGAAGTGCATGAGCAACACGTTTCCTAACATGCAGAGGCATAAATGAATTGAGGGAGTACAATCTCCTCAATGCCAAAAATACTTTACTAGAAACAGAGCTAACATGACGCTCAAAAGTAAGGTGTTGATCAACATAAAACCTAAGACACTTCAAATGGTCAACAAAATTTATCAATTCTCCCATCCTATAAATGGCAGGATTCTGAATTACTTGGCGATGCAATGAAAATTGTATGGGCTTTTGTTTTGTTCGGATTGATAAACAGATTATTAGTTTGCATTCAATCGGAGACCTTACGTAAATGATTATTAATGTTATTTTCAAATTCATTGAGATTATGATCTTTGCAATGAAATAATAAAAGCACATCATCAGCAAATATGAAAGGTTGACAAAAATCACTACTCATTGTTTGAATGCATTCAGTAAAAAAATTATAAAGAGTAAGGGACCCAAGACAGAGCCTTACGGTACTCCAGAAGTAGCAGCGCCAATGCTGGAGAAAATAACATTAACAGAAGTGAAATGAAATCTGTCACATAAATAGCTTACAAGCTGACGAGGAAAAACTGTACTTATCTCGTAACTTACAAAGCAAAAGGTAATGGGTCAATGCTATCAAATGATTTACTAAGATCTAATGAAACCAAGACACAAGGCTAACATTCATTAATATTTTATATAAAACAAAAACGATCTTTAGCTGCAAAAATTAGAATTAATTACATAAACTATTTTTTTATGAATATGTCTATAAAAATATATCTCTTTGTTTTATTAAGATCTTAACTTGTGTAAGTCTAAAAAAACATTTTTGTAAATAAATTAGTATAGTAGAGAATATTGTGAGTGGCCGTGAAAACGTTTTCTGTAACCCCCTTTTACAGCTGTGAACGAACGAAGGTGTCAAAAATTGTCACTAAAAGCCATTTTCGTATTTCAAATTGAATTAATTTCCTATTAATTAAGAATTCATATGGTCGCGTGTCATATATTTCAGTTTTAATTGCTGGCTTGTGTTTCTACTGAATTCATGAATTCATTACACCTGTCCCTGGTTTTCGGTTTCATGTTCGCAGCTCAAATGTGTTCCCTTTAGGGGTTCGTTTTCGTTAAAAAAAAGAAGGAGAAAAAGAAGGGCCCTTTAATTAAACGGTGGCTTAAAATATGCAAAAGTGAACGTGCGTCATATCTCATTGGAAAAAGGAGTTATGTTTGCTTTTATTATAAAAAGTTAAATATTTTTTTAAGCAGCATCAGCAACATCATCATTATCATGACCATATTTTGCATATTTTGAATAGTTTTTTATACATATGTTTTTTTTTTTTGGTGTTTTTATTTAATACAAGTTTGTAAATATGCTTTTAGCGATAACGCCCTACTTTCAACGCATTTTTCATTTCAACTTAGTTTTGTTTTTGTGTTCAGCCTAAAAATCCAACAACGGAAGAAGCCAAAAAAGTAAAAAAAAAAATGGAAAAGAATGCATGTTAGCTTAAACATATTAAGGCTTTAAGCACTTTAGTTGTATGTGTGTGTGTATGTTTGTTTGTTTGTTGGTAGCGGTGTTGCCAAGCGTAAGGATTTTCCCTTTTTGTACAGATTTATTTGTTTATTGCCACATGTAGGGGAAAAAGGACTGATTTTTATTATTAGGCTTATTATAGGGAATTTTTAAATTATCACAAATGGTTAACAATATTATTTTATTAGAATTTTTCAGACTATGACTAACATATTATTTATTACTATAATATGATTAATATAACTATTTATTACTATAGTATTATAACTTTTCCGATTATGAGTCTGAACACAATGTTTACGGTGCGGTACGATAGTCTCCCGTTGCGAGAGAGAAAAAAACAAACATAATACAACGAAAGACGGTGACAGTAATACTTGTCATTGTTAGTTTACATTTTTTATTAATTTACTTGTGCACACGAGTACATTTTTATAAAATTTTCTAAAAACCTTACTGTTTGTATTAAGTATTTTGTAATGTCAGTAAATAAAAAAAATTATAGTTGTTAAAAAAGTTCAATATTCGTATTATTTGTTTGATCTTGTTTATATATTTTATTCTAAATTCTTCCAGCTAAAGGATGATATGATAACATATATAATCCTAACATAAACGATTGGTCCCAAATACCATCTTCTTTTTTGAAAAAAAAAGTCTTCTTCATTGTTTGGGAGCCATAGATGGCAAACACAAATTACAGATATTGCAGATTTTCTTTATACTGGAAGTTTTTGTAACTTCACGGCTGCAAATTACAAAAACAGTCATACTTCTTCCATAATTCTTTCGTTATTGTCCATTTTTTCTTCTTCCGTTAATATAAAACTATATTTTATATTTCACGAAAAAATTTATAAGTTTCAAACTCATGTTTTTTATTTACAATAATGGCAACATCGGAAAGAGAGAGTAAAAGGTTTATGAGTCTGAACGATAATTTGCCGCAGTGCGGGTTTACATACGATTTTGATGTAAAAAATCGCAGTGCGGCGAATTATTTTATTTTCATTGCGGACTATTTTATTCTATAAACTTTTCACTGTTTTTCATTTTCCGATGTTGCCATAGTTTTTGAATAATTGGCGATTTTCACAACAGTATTGTAAACAAAAAAATGCTTTTGAAGTTTATAAATGTTTGTCGTGAAATATAGAAATTTAAAAATATATTAACGTGAGAAGAAAAATTGAACAGTAACGAAGGAATTATCGAAGAAGTTAGGAAGTGTTACTGTCTTTATAATTTTCAGTCGAGAAGTTCCCGTATAAAAAAGATTAATAATATTGATATTGATGGCCCCCAAACAATGAGGAAGACCATTTTTTCCATAAAAAGAAAATGGCATTTGGGACCAATAATTTATATTAGCATTAGCCACATAGATTTCAAGCAATTCATTCCATATTACTTTGCATGATTCATAAATAACCTTCTTTATTATCTCGGATACTCCAATTTTATATGCTCAGGCAAAAACTTGCATACTGCACCCGTAAGCAAGGTAGATAAAAGAAAAGTTATAAATTAGGTTTGGGAATGGTGAAACAAGAAGCTTTTAATCATATTTTTGGACATATTGCTTACAGTAGGGTAGTTGATTATTATCCCGGGGCTAAGCGGCTTTCTAAATACCATTCATTTTTCCAGTGTCGGTTTAAGCAGAGAAAGGAGCGCCTGGTATTGAGAAATTGTCATTCTTGTTGCTAGATGAAATGCTCCTTATCCCGGCTTTCAGTTTACTGCAAGTATGTCTTGAAAAATCCATCCGAATCCCTTGGGACACGAAAGGGTCTTACATACCGTCTCCTGTTAATCCCTTGATACATTAACGGGTCTTACCCACCATCTTCTGTTAATATACTTATGTCGTAGTGGTTTCTAATACCACACATAAAACAAACGTGGCTTTTACCAAATTAAAAATTTGTTTAACAGCTGTAATTTTTTATTTACTAACATTACAGAATACTTAACACAAACAGTTAATTTTTTAGAAAATTTTACGAAAATGTGTACACAAACAAATTAATAAATATATTGCCGCCGCCGTCTTGTATTATGTTTATTTTTCTCTCTCGCAATGGAGAGCAAACATTGTGTTCAGACTCATATATTTTTGACTCTCTTTCTCTTTCCGATGTTGCCATAGTTTTTTAAATAACTAGCGATTTTCACCATAATAAAACAAAAAACATGATTTGGAAGTTTATAAATTTAGCTCATGAAATGTAAAAGTAGAAAAAATATATCAACGGTAGAAGAAAAAATTGCCAATGATGAAAAAATGATAGAATTAATTGAGAAGTATGACTGTCTTTATTATTTGCAGTCGGGAAATTACAAAAACTTTCACTGTAAAAAATATTTGTCATATTGATGTGTTTGCCATCTATGGCCTCCAAACAATAAGGAAGACCAGATTTGGGGATGGTGAAGAACGAAGTATTTAATCATATTTCTAAACATATTGCAGGCTTAACATTGTACATTATTACTTCTCCTTATAGTAAGGCTAAACGGTTTGCTAAATGAATGTTTTTCCAGCTGATGCCATTGTCAGGTGCATTAATTTTATACATCTGACAATTAAAACTGAGCTTACAATACCAGCCAATTATCTGGCAATGCCAAGAAGAGTGTTCTCACGATTGTCAGCTGCCTGACAACATTGTCGTCTTACAATTGATTGATAATGGGTTTTCTGACAACGTTGTAAATTAAAAATTGGCACATCACACGATTGTAATACATTTTCAGACAATTTTACTGGCAATATTGTAAGATCTGACAACCGTGTGCCTTACTACCTTTTCACTTCGGTATAGTCGAAAATATATCACATATGAATCGTTTGTTTTATTTTTTACACTCAATTAATGTTTATTAAAAAAGTTCTATCTGCGTGAATTTACAATAAACATAAAAATCGTATTAAACTAATTAATTTGGTTAAAATTTTAATGTAAATAATTAAGTTTTTTTATTCGCTATTTAAGATTCGAACATTTATACCAGTAAAAAATTATAAATAGCTTGTTTTCTATGTTTCCCAGCTATCTATATGTCGACATTTCATAGGAACTACCCTAATCATCAGTAGACTTTGGAAATTTTTATTTTTTTATTTTATTTAACTTTGCTTTTCGGTACTTTCAAAAAGCAAATCGTAGCAACCAACGGTTGTTCATTTGTTTGAAAGGTGTAAAGAAATGTTAGAGACGTTTATAAATAGAAAAAGCTTGTTTTTTGTGTTTTGACGGATATTATTAGAGCATTTTTCTTTTTAAATTCTCAGCAATTTATTTGGATTGTTGGGATATAAAGTTGAATGTTTGAGAATATCTTTCAAAAATTTCCAAAGTCTACTGATGATTAGGGTAGTTCCTATGAAATGTCGACATATAGATAGCTGGGAAACATAGAAAACAAGCTATTTATAATTTTTTACTGGTATTTTAATGTAAAATTGCTTAGGGAAAAACGTAGGAAAATATTTTTTTGATTGCAGGGGAAAATAACAATTTTAATGCGGAATTTCATAAAAAATCTGCTGGCAACACTGGTTGGTAGTAAAAGTCTAGATGGCCCAAAATGGACGGACAGCTTGGGATGGATGGGCAAATGATTGTTGGACACTGGATTGTTGGTAGGTTTTCCATTTAATCATATTTAGGGCTTTTATTGCGCTTTATAGCAAAATGTGTGCGCATGTCGGGCGGGGTGTAGCCATTTAAGCGGCTACTTCAACTTTAACTGGACACCAGCTTAAAGGTAATAATTTCATAAAACCGCCACAATATCTCATTTGAATATTTTTGATTCATGGCTTTTAGGCAGATGCTGATACGGATGTTATATCTGCTGGCTTATTGGTGTGGTTGATATTGTTGCCTGCCGCCGCCGTTTGTGGCACAGATAATACAAGCATTATTAAACCAAACCAAACGAAAAAAAAAATCTCATTTAAAATCGATCAAAGTGTTTTCTTGAAAAATTCATTTTAAGCCTGAAGATTGAGGCAGAATTCTGCTTCTTTTTCTTGCTCTTGCTTTCAAAATAAAACATTTCAAGGATATTGTAATGAAATTGAGCCTTTGCAGCTCTACCGCGCGCCATCATCAAGCCCAAATAAACCTACAGATATTTTAACATGTTTTTAGCTTAATTTTCTTTTAAATCTTAAATATTGCTATAAGTGACTAGTAGGTTAACTGGTTGTTTGGCTGTTACTGTTGTGCTTTCCGTTGGGTTGACCAGTTGGCCAAGTGTTTGTTGGTTGGCTAGTTTTAGTTTTGGCTGCTCGGTTTGGCACCAAAAAAAAAAAAAAAGATTCCCAGTTGAAGTGGCTTTTTTTCTCATCTGTTTTCACTGGCATACCCGTCCATCAAGCCCAACAGACAAGAGAGAAATTAGTAAAACTCATTTTGGTTTTAGCCTCCGGACTTAAACTTAATTCGGAAGCACAGCAGGAGGTTCTAAGTAAATAATGTGTTTGTGTTCTTAACGCAATCTACAGCATTTAATTTGCATTTTATTGCTGATTGCTGTTGTTGTAGTTGTTGTTTCTTCTTATCCTTTTTTTTTTTGTTTTTGCTTAGTGGTACGTGTTGCTCCGAATGGTTTTTACTCACATATGAGCAGTTTTTCTTCTTCTTTTATTTTTTTTATTTAAATTTGTTGGCCTGTCTGTACTCGTACTTGGGCTGTTTTCAGTTGAAATGTATTTATTTTTTTGTTTTTTTTTTTTTTTGCAATTTTGCAAATTAACATGGAAATGAATAAATGATTTAAATGATCACCTTAAATAAAATAACAAGCATATCATTTTATAATCAAATTTTTATTTTGTTTTTGCTGTTATTGTATTTCGGTTTTGGATTTTTATTTATTTTTAAATTAAATATACAAATGCAAAAAAAAAACCACTCAAAATTTAGCTGCCCCTTTAAATTAAATTTATTAATAATAATTGTAGCTTTTGGTTTAAAAAGAACACTTCGTGTCTTTTTCAGGGGATTAAAGACAGGAAGTAATTTATTTATTTTTTGTTAATTATGAATCTTAAGCTTTTAGGAAGCTGAGAGTAAAAAAAAAAGGAAATCTTTTTTAACAAATGTTCAACTAAAACGTTTTGGCATAAAATCAAAAATATTTAGGGCCATATCCCAAAAAATTCTTACATGAGTTTTAACGCATACGTTACTTACCAAGCTAGAGCTGCAAACCAGTCGATAGTACTATCGATAGTTTTATTTTTAGCTAATAGCATGTTCACACGAAGGCTTATATTCGAGGTTCGCTGTCTCATTCGTGGTTCGCGGCCCAATCTTGATTGAACCAACATGATTCGCCATACAAAATTTTGAGAGCGAACCAACTGGGTTCATTTTGAATCTCGTAGCGAACCTTGCAAACACTACTCTCATCTCTAAATTTGCCCAGCAGTCCACATGTTATTACAATTTGCAAAGCATCCGATTGTAAGCGATTGTGTCAACAGAAAAAATCAAAATAAACACATCCAACACAACAAACAACTAGCATCCGATTCAGATTAGTATTTTTCTACTCATTTTGTTAAATTAACTGTACATAAGAAGCAAAGAAGAAAACAAATGCTAATAATATAGTTTTGAATTTGTCCAATCTTCGCTTACAATGTATAAATTAATTTTACGAGAGCATCTACTCTCGATAGTAAGCTTACCACGCGTTCATTCATCCTCTAAAGCGTCTATTTAATATTTATTATCCAATTTACCTTTTGTTCTTACTCTTTCATTAATTAAAATTTGAGCTTATTGAGTAACAGTAAAATATATTTTTATAAGTTCAATTACTGATGAGTAAATTTAAATTAAAGAGCGGACTATTACGGTTTTGCTTAGTAACACATTTATTCATTCATAAATTCTTTAATTCATTTTTTACAATTTCATTGATAACTGTGTTAACGAAGAAATATATTTTTCAATTAACTTTTAACCTTTCAAAGGCGTAATTTAGTCATTTGTCTTTTATTGTCCAATTTTTTTTATTTTTTTTTTTTTTTTTTTTTTTATTGATCTATCACAATTGCACTTAAAAATTAATATTTTATTATTTACAAAATTTGAGTTATTACTTAAAAGTATTGCAACAAATAATTAAAATTTAGACTTAGCTTATATTTACATAGGCACATTATGGTTTATTTACAATGAAAGGAAAAAAGATAGACAAAAACCTTTTTAAAAATTTAAGAAAGATTGTAGGATGTACGCTTTCGTCAACTTCGGAGTGAAGCTGGGAAAGATGTAAACGCTACAGATTTCTTATTAAGGCATAACTTGAAAACCTGTTACGATTCTCAAATCTTTGTGTAATATTATTTATTACGGATGCTAACATCTCCTGTTTGTAGTTCTCATGCAGCCTGTTTGTTGAATACCTTCTAGGTAGGTTAAAAATAATCTTGAGGTTCTTATTTTGTATAATCTGCAATTTTTTGAGATAAGTTTTAGCACACCTTTTTGACCAGACTTGACATCCATAGGTCATAATTGGTCGCACGCACATCTTATAAAGTAATATCTTATTTTTGCAATTAAGATTAGATTTTCGGTTTAGTAAAGGAAAAAGAGCTCGACCGCATTGTACAGCTTTGTCACACGTTTGAAGTATATGCTGTTTAAACGTTAGCTTTTTGTCCAAAACAATTCCCAGATATTTGATGTTATTCTGAAGGGGTATTTCTGATCCACCTAATGACAAGGAGAGCGAGGGAGTTCTTTTGTATGATTTATTAAATGGAAAAATTGTAGCTTGTGTTTTGGTTTCATTAATTTTAATTTTCCACTTGGAAAAGAATTTTTGAGCATGTAAAAAACCTTTTTTCATATTTTTAACTATTGCGTTTGAGATTTTACCTGTTGTTATTATTGCAGTATCGTCTGCGTACAATGCTGTTGACTGATCTCTTAGTATTTTGAAGTCTGATATATAGATTGAATACAAAGCAGGTGATAAAACCGATCCTTGTGGTACTCCTGCTAGGATGCTGCGCTGGGATGAGTATTCACCGTCAATGTTTACTTTGAATGATCGTTCATTTAAAAAGCTTTGTACCATCTGTTGCAAATAAATTGGGTAACCAAACAAATTAAGTTTATATATTAGGCCATTATGCCATACTGAATCAAAAGACTTTTCTATATCTAACAATATTATTCCGGTACTCTTCCGCTGGCTTTTGTTATTTGATATAAAATTGACAATTCGTTCAACTTGATGTATTGTTGAATGTTCTTTACGAAAGCCAAACTGCTCGCTCTGAATAACATTATTATCTTCAGTGAATTTGTTCAGTCTACTGAGTAAGATCTTCTCAAACACTTTGTCGATACAATTTAACATGCTTATGGGACGATAGCTGTTAGGTAATTTTGGATCTTTCTTGGGTTTTAATATTGGTATTACCTTTGCTATTTTGAATTGTTTTGGAAAATAACCATTTTTCAGACACCAATTGAAGATTTTGGTTATTAAGGTGAAAAAATTTGTTGTCATATTTTTTAACATTATGGCGTTTATTTGATCTAAACCAGGAGCTTTAGAGTTTTTTAACGTTTTAACAAACATTCTGTCCAATTTGACACTTGGCAACTAGAACAAATTTATTTTAAACAATATTTTTATTAATAATTTTTATTTAAACTATATTTCACAATTTTAAATGTTTTATTTGTTTCAATGTCAATATGACTTTAAGTAGTTGTACTTCTAGTTTTTGACGTTTTTTATTTATAAGTTTCATTCAAAATTGAATTTTTTACCACAACTTTTATTAAATTGTAATTGTTTATTAACAATTTTTAACTTCTATGAAGCGTTTAATCAAGATACCTACTATGTAGGCCTGGTACAGAAAATTAACTAACTTCAGAAAATTTTTGAAAATGTAAAGGAGCCAAGAATTTATATTTTTCACTTTTCCTTATTACCAATACTGCTTAATTAGCGTTTTTACAAATTGGGAAAAGCATTGCAAATAGTGCATTAACTTATGCAGTGTTGGATGCATCTTACGGCCTAGGCCATCGCTGTATAAATGTAAGTGGGAATTGTATACAGACTTCGGATGGGTCGCACTTACATTGTCAATGCTCTCAGATCGAAGATGTATGTGACGAAAAGTTCACTGGGTGATAATAAATTATCGCTAGTTTATCTGCACCAGCTCTCAAAAAAAAAAAATATATAAACAAAGAAAAAACAGAAAATTAAGATCAAAAGAAACACATTGAATATATAAAAATTGGATATTTACATAAAGATTTTAATAAAAATTGAAAAAAGAAGTAGTGAAAAGTTTGCTCAAAATATATAAACATCAGTGCGAAGCAAAAGCAACCGTCTGAACACCGAGTTTCTCAATAGGGGTTCATAGAGCGAATCAAGTTTTTCATATTACCGTCTGAACATGGTATAACTATCGATTGTTTTCGTTCGATAGCGATACTATCGCCAATTTTTGATCGTATATACGAAGCCGCTTACATGTAACCGGTATAACGTTTCTGGCCATTTATTCAGGCAGGTTGTTAGCCGCCTTTACATTTTTATAGTTATAGCGTTATATACAAATGAAAATCTATATACAGTCACTCACATTTAAAGTCGGGCAAACATTGTCAAAAATTTATGATCTTAATATTTATGTTTTGATGAGAGATGATGCGTTTAATTTTTTTTTTGTTTTCATCATAAAAACTCTTATTAATAGAAAAACCATAGAAATTTTATTTTAAGTCCCGTTATAAAATACATAAGAATAACAAAGTGAGAAAAAGTAAATTCTCTGTCTCACATTGAAAGTCGGGCACTTAATGTTTTGTACAATGAAAAACTGATATATACCGTTATTTCCACTTTTTTCTTCTTTTGTCTCTAAAACAATTATTTCTTCTTACACAATCATTCGATCAGTGAAGATTATAAAAGTTTTTTGAAAAATGCCGCGCAAAATTAAACAATCCACCTTCGAAGAACAGAAAATAATAATTGAGTTGCACTTAGATGGAAAATCTGAAAGGGAAATATCTAATTTGATAAAAAAAAAGCAAATCTACAGTGCATGATATCATTTCTAGATATAAAGAAAGTGGTTTGGTAGCAAATAAAAAACGCGGAGCCCGAGCAAGAAAGCTTTCACCCAGAGATGAGAACATGATTTTAAAACAGGTGAAGAAAAATCCTTTTATTTCTGCTCCAAAACTGACAGCAATGGTCAAGGAAGCTTCTGGGACGGAGGTAAACCCAGAAACAATAAGAAGACTTCGTCGCAAGAATGACTTTCATGGCCGTGTGGCACGGAAAAAATCTATTATAAGTAAGAAAAACCAAAGCGAACGGCTTGTTTTTGCTGGTCAATATATGACCAAAGATTTTGATTTCTGGAGTACCGTAAGTTGGAACAAACATAAAAATTTAATTAGGCTTATTATTAATATATATTTAGGTATTGTTTACTGACAAAAGTAAATTTAACTTATTTGGGTGCGATGGAAGAGGCAAAGTATGGCGCAAACCAAACAAAGAGATGGAAGGCAAGAATTTAAGAAAAACAGTAAAGCACGGTGGTGGATCGGTTATGGTTTGGGGATGCATGGCAGCCTCAGGAGTTGGAAATTTGCATTTCATTGACGGTGTTATGAATAAGAATGTTTATTTAAATATTTTGAGAAAAAATTTAAAAGAAAGCGTAAAAAAACTCGGCATTGAAACTAATTTCCAATTTTACCAGGACAATGATCCTAAACATTCAGCATATGATGTAAAGAATTGGCTGCTCTATAACTGTCCGAAGGTTATTAAAACCCCTGCACAAAGTCCGAACCTCAATGTTATTGAACATTTGTGGCACAAATTAGGCCGCCGGATGCAGGACAGGCAGTGTACGTCAATTCCACAACTAAAGAATGCCTTACAGGAAGAGTGGAATAATATAAGTCATGAGGTTTGCAAAAAATTAGTGGAATCTTTGCCTAACCGCTTACAAGCTGTTGAAACCCAAAAAGGTGGATCTACAAAATATTAATTTTGCGTTATGTTCACATAATGCTAATTTTTTATTAATTGCCCGACTTTAAATGTGAGACTGAAAAGTGACCTTATTTAAGTTAAGCCTTCGTATACATTTAATAAAAGAACTTGGAATAAATTGTTTTTGTTGTTTATAAATAAAAGAACTTTTGTGATAAAATAAACAAAATTAAAATGACTTCTTCTTCCGTCAGCTTTTAAATATTGGGACTAAAAGTTTTTTCATGCGTCTGCGCGTCTTTAAATGTGAGTGACTGTATATAAAAATAAGTGTAAACTGCAATGTCACCACTAACTGGCCAAACGGGTCGGCCGATTTGGACCAATTTTTAATTTAAAGTTATGTTGGCAAAGAACTGTAAATGATTTATGTGAAGTTTCCTCAAAATCAGCTTAGTAGCTCCGGAGATATGGCATTTAGATTTTCCTATATATTCCCATACAAATATCAATAAAATTCCCTCCATTTCCCATATTATGATTTGTTTATTGTCACTTTCAAAAATACCAAACCACGTATCGTAATGTTTTATCTATATAACAATATTCGGACTCCTGAACTGTATCCTTTCAGGCGTTGTTTCAACCATTCGATTTTTCACTTGCTATATACGATTATTGCATCAAAGATAACGCCATGAGCTGCTTGATCAAAATGTAAAGGAGATCGCAAGCTGAACGATTACCTCAAACTAATTGCAATGCGATGCCAAACTACATCTGCGGATAGAAGTCCAAGAAATCGAAGATCGCCACGATTAGCACGACTTCCACGTCGTGTTGTACAAGACGTGGAATATAGTGATTTCAATTATGAGTGCGCATAGAGTGGATAGCAGTCTACATGGATGTAACGGTAGAATGACGTTGAGATGTTCACATTTCCAGATGGAACCACTGGCCTGTGTTGTGCTAACGTAAATTGAATTTAATACAATTTTAATCTCCATCCGATCCACTCCGTTCATTGGAATTGTATTCGGCAATACAATTTAACGTTTCAAATGACTTCCTTCAGTGTGATAACAATGATGAGAGATAAATATAAGCCGACAGATATTTTTATGTAACAAATTATAAATAGCTTGTTTTCTATGTTTCCCAGCTATCTATATGTCGACATTTCATAGGAACTACCTTAATCATCAGTAGACTTTGGAAATTTTTGAAAGATATTCTCAAACATTCAACTTTATATCCCAAATGAGATGTTAGAGACGTGTATATATGAAAAAGCTTGTTTTTTGTGTTTTGACAGGTATTATTAGAGCATTTTTCTTTTTATATTCTCAGCAATTTATTTAGATTATTGGGATATAAAGTTGAATGTTTGAGAATATCTTTCAAAAAATTCCAAAGTCTACTGATGATTAAGGTAGTTCCTATCAAATGTCGACATATAGATAGCTGGGAAACATAGAAAACAAGCTATTTATAGCTTTTTATTGGTATAAATGTTAGAAGTTAGAATAGCGAATAAAAAACTTAATTGTTTGGATTTTTATGTAACTTTTACGGGCCATAAATCGTGTTGCTGTGTTTCACGTTTGTCTGGTGGATACTTGCGAATTTTTCTTACGAAAGAAAACTTAAAGTATCGTGTAAAATTTATTTTCTATGAACGCGAGTCCATATGCATTCATTTCATATACGCGGCGTTCTATATACTGAAGCTAACAAAAAAGTAAGTTCAGGTTTTTATTATTGATATCGGACTAATAGTTTGTGAAAATAAGGAGAATTAAATCTTGAAATATAGCCGTCTACTCCACCGATACGCTGGCAATATTCGATTGCCAGTCCCTTTCTGTTATTTTACCGAATCAAAATCTGACCTCAACAGCAATGTACTCTCAAACATTTTACAAAAATCATGTTTAGTTGACCGAACGTGATGTCGTCGATTTGAATTTTCGGTTTCAAAGTTAAACTGCTTGCGAATAGATGATGTAAAGCAGCTCTGGGCTGGGGAACGAGGTAATTATTTCTTTAGTATGGTCAGGCTGGTCGTTGTTGTTTATCCTTTGAGAGTTTTGCGTCTCACTCTCATTGGTTAACTGTCTACCTCAACTAAGTGTATTAAATTACAGTTTTTTTTTTATGTATTTCCTTGTTAACCACGTGGCAACTTCCAATGAGAAGTCATAGGTCGGCCCGTAACTCACTCACCTATCTAAACGCCGTTCACCATTCACAGATGGACCAACCCCACGGGCTGAATTATTCAAGATTCATCAGTGCATCAGCATGGCTTGCAAGGTTCACACAAGTCATAGCTTCTGTGATATGTGTGCACTCGTAGCCGTATGAACAAACCTCTTGCTGAAGAGCTCGAGAATTCTACTTCCTCCTGTATGCAATTTCCCAGGCAGTTAATTAAAGAAACAGCTTCATGAGTTGATAGGCCAAAACGTATTAAAAGTATCAGCCCTTAACTAACTCACCGTCGTTCACCATTGACAAATTGTGAAAATAAATTTGCATCAGCAAAAGCCTTGGCGGTGTTATGTGATGATGGACTAACTCCACGGGCTGAATTATTCACGATTCACCTGCGCCCCCATGTGGCTTGCCAGGCTCACACAAGTCGTAACTTCTGTCATATGTGTGCACTCGTAGCCGTATGAACAATTCTGTTGCTGAAGAGCTCGAGAATTCTTATTCCTCTTGTATGCAATTTCCCAGGCAGTCAATGGAATACAAAAATTCATGACTTGGTAAACCGAAACGTATTCAGATCATCAGCGTCGTCAGAGAACTCACCCGTCTAACCATCACAACTGGTTCCTTACATTACAGGTATTTGTTGCAAGACAACATCACTTACGAAAACCGACATGCACTAGAGTTATTTTTTTTATTTTTTATATTGGATCAGTACTCAGGGGATGACCCCTACATATGCAGTGCATTGTACCAGAACTAGGAAAATAGGTTGTAAGGAGGGGGAAAGCGGGAGTAGTGTTTGTGAACATTTGACTTGAATTTTCCAACGCTATAACAGACAGGAAACACTTCTGCAGGCAACTTGTTCCACAGACGAAGCGTGCGGCTGAAAAACGAATTCTCTCTGTAATGCGTAGTACGATTCCCCGGGCAATCAACCACAAATGGATGAGCTCTAGACGATGAACGCGTGCTACGTAAAAATGTGCGGGTTTCAGGAACAAGGTCCCTAATCTCGTCAGAGCAAAATCCATTGTAGTAACGATAGAACAGAGTAACGCACCCCACACTGCGTCAATGCTCCAGTGAATCAATAGAGTTGGATACCCTACTGTCACTGATGAGCTTCTTCGCCCTCTCCTGCACACGGTCGAGTACAGTTATTAGGTCCCTCTTAGGGATGGTCTGCGAAGCAGAACCTCTCGGGGACTTTGCCGATGCCTGTCTGCCAGTTAACCCTGGGTAGGGGCTTCGGAACTCGAACACAACATAAGTCATGCAGCTTCCTAGAGTTTTGTTTACTATAACAAACGAAGATCTCTTACCCCTCTATGCCACAGAAAGCAAAGTGCTCTGGTTAATCCTATACTAAAGTAAAACCTGCTTCTCGGGAGAACCAAGATCTAAAAAATGAGATAATTATGCGCATTAGCAACATTGAATCTCAATTATGATCCATTGAAAATATGTGGCATTAGAGAGAGACATACCGACAAAATCGTGATAAGCATTTGACCCATATTTTGTTACACACATATTTGTCATAGTTCCTTCCATTATAATTAAATATATTACAACAATTGCCTAAAATTTTTTTTTTTTTTTTTTTTTTAGTAATATTAATTTTTCCTTTGAATACATATTAATGTTGACGAAGAAGCTTTTAATAAAATTGCTTGGCTGAACTTTCTTTAAGCGTTTTTGCTACAAAATGTTTCAACTTAAGGAATGCAAATTGTGGGAAAATCCGCAAACATCTGGGTTGAACTAAAAGTTCCCAACAGTTCTTTGACTTACTTGCAACACTTGGCGCATTAAGATAATTAAAAATGAGATCTGGAAACTAAACAAAGCAAATTGCACTTGAAAGCAAAACTTCACATTTCAGTGACAGAGTTATTCAGATAAATGGTTGTAGTATTGAAAAAAAAGAGCATTACTACAAATTTCGACATTTAGTCAGTGATTGCAAGTATTGCGAGTATGCATAAATGTATGTACGGGGGTATATGAATTTTTGAGGGTATCTGTTGCATCTGCCAATTTATCAATGTGTGCGCTTAAAGAAAAGAAACACATGTTCGTATTGTGCCACAAACACACATATTCAAACACTTACAGAAAAGTCAATTTCTATCTTAAGGTTCCTTCCATTCAAGCAACCAGTCAACCGGCAACAGTAACAAACATCACAATCATTGAACATCAATTCAACTTTAAACACCAAAATCGTCAAAAAAAAAAAAAAAAAGAATTGCAAGAGTTTCTGCCGGAGAGTGTGTTGTTGTGTATTTGCTGTGTATTGAATTGAAGTTGACGACTGTTGAATGAATGCTGCAATTTAATGTTGTACTCGTATGTTTGTTTGTATGCATGTTGCAACAACTTTTCTTTCATTTCATTTCATTTGATTTTTTCATTAACTGTGATTGAACTAATGACGAAAGACAGACAGGCAGTTGAATACTTTTTGGACAAATAGATGGATGGATGGATGGATGGATGAATGAATGGATTGAATGATCGGACAGACAGACGTGGGAAACAAAAGTATTTCAATTTCGCATTCATTGTTCAACAAAAATGCAAAGCCAAGAAATGAACAAACAAACTGCTACAAAACAAAACAAATTAAGACTAATTCAACCTCCTGATGAAATTATTAAAAAAGAAAAAAGAGTTTTTATTCGATTTTTAATCTAAAGAAATAAAAACTTAAATAACACAATTTGAATTCCGGCTGAACATGTTTCAGCATTTTGCCTAAATAAAAAGAAATATAATTCCAAAAATTGGGGGAGCTTTCAAAGTTGAAAGTGTTGCAAGTAGTTGAAGTCTTGATTCAAGACATATGCTGCGATTGACCAGCTAAATGCATAAACGCTGTTTGGAATGTTGCAAGTCTTTTGGTGAGAAAACTTTTAAGCATTACAAACACAACAAATTGGAGCTTCAGCTAAATACAATACAATGTTATAATTTAATCATTGGGGAACAAATTGTGTATTTTAATATCCATTTGTTTACTGGACTGTTTTGTTGGTTTTATGTTTATGATCAATAAATACTTTTTTGTAATTCTAACAGCAAACTGGCCATCAAAAACAGCCAGAAAGGCTAACGCCGTAGCTTGTCATGTTTTTTTTTTATTTAATATACAATAGCTCTGTTCACAATCCCGGGTAAATAGAATTATAACATTACGTTTGCAAAAAGGTTTAGCAAATTAAAAAAGCCAAAGCTATACGGGCTACTAATCTAATCCGAAAGGAAAGGGGAAAAAAAGAAATCCTCGTAATTTGTAGTTCACAATATAACTTTTATTTATTTCAAACTTAAAGTGATACACTGGTTGTACTTAAAAAAAAATATTGCGTATAACGAAACACGAACAGTTTCTTTTAACCACAAAAATATAAGTAAATAAAAGCGCAGCAAAACAAAAGATGTCGGTTTTTACTTTTATATTACAACAAAAAAAAAAACTTATGGATATATAAAGTAGTAAATACCAGTAAAAAATTATAAATAGCTTGTTTTCTATGTTTCCTAGCTATCTATATGTCGACATTTCATAGGAACTAACCTAATCATCAGTAGACTTTGGAAATTTTTGAAAGATATTCTCAAACATTCAACTTTATATCCCAACAATCCAAATAAATTGCTGAGAATTTAAAAAGAAAAATACTCTAATAATATCCGTCAAAACACAAAAAACAAGCTTTTCTATTTATAAACGTCTCTAACACTTCTTTACACCTATCAAACAAATGAACAACCGTTGTTTGCAACGATTTGCTTTTTGAAAGTATCGAAAAGCAGAGAACAAAAATTCAAACAATTAGGTTTTTTATTCACTATTTAAAGTAGTAAATGTTAAAAAAAAACACTCGGCTCCAGCGCCATCTAGGAGTCAGATTCAGACCTAATACTCAATCTAGGCTTAAACATTAAAAAAAAGCGATACACAAAACTCTAAGCCTTTTGCTTGTCTGCAGTACCACCCAGAGTCCTTAAAAGGAATCGCACCTGCGTGTTAGAGACTGTTGGTGGAGTACTATACCAAATCACATATCGAAGCACTTGTCTAATGTGTACAAGCATATACGACGCTTAGAATTACTAGGTGTTATTTGCTCTATTTAGTCAATAATGATGCAAGCCAAATCTCCTATTCAAACAACAGCCAGCCCAAGAACCTCACACAAGGCTTCTG
Source organism: Thecocarcelia acutangulata (assembly GCA_914767995.1). Classification (NCBI taxonomy): domain Eukaryota; kingdom Metazoa; phylum Arthropoda; class Insecta; order Diptera; family Tachinidae; genus Thecocarcelia; species Thecocarcelia acutangulata. The sequence goes on along the minus strand of OU612097.1, from coordinate 94,441,445 downwards.
ACTCCCTTGGTATTAGAAAATAGTAAATTCTGGTCAGACTATCATAGCCCTGAAAAGGCTGTTTTGAAGGCCAGACAGTACGAGGAACTGCTAGTTCCAAACAACTGGACAGAATGTGTCTTTGATTTACATTAGCACCTGCCTTGACAGTCTTATCTGATGAAGGACCAACTCCAGGGAGTGAATTAATCACGATTCGCCAGCGCCTCCATGTGACTTACAGAGCACATGTGACTTACAAGGTACAGGTCGCAAATTTTTGCCACAAGTTTGCATCCATATAGACAAACCTCTTGCTGAAGAGATCGGACCTTCTAATCACTCCTGTCTGCAATTTATCAGACAGCCAATGGAAGACAAGGCTTAATGAGTTAGCGCGCCAAAGCCCATTAAGAGCAGCAGTTTTTAGCTAACTCTAACCATCACTACTGGTTCCTTACATTACATGAAAGTCTAGCCAAAGACCACTATTTTCTGATACCAAGGGAGCGAGAAGCCCTGCGATCTTTCTTCATGCCCGGCTTGGGTGAGGTTCTTTAAAGGCAACGTCGTGCCTGTGGCTTAATACCCAATTGCCAGGCGATATCTTTTGAAGTCACAGCCTCGTTTCTGTATTACTCGCATCGAGAAATTTCACACAAGAAACAAAGGAATTGACAGAGAAACTATGCGAATTGAAACAAAAAATGGAGTTTCTCACTTTGATCAAGAATTATTGATCGCGGCAATCATTGTTATAATTAAAAATAAAAATATTTCTTGGCTTTAGCCAGGATTGAACTTGAGCCAGACGAATGATACCATCCCATCATATAATATTAGAAATAAATTTATTTGTGATCTTTTGTGGTCTTTGTTTGGTAACATTTTCTTAGAATACTTAATTTGGGATTTTAATCAGTTTCAGTATCCTAGCAATTACACTTGCAAGTGCAAGTTCGAAATAGTCAATACATACAAACTTTTTTACCAATACACGCAAATTTTTCTTACTTGCAACTCAACTTGCAATCAAATTTGCTTGTAAGTGAATTTTCAATACTTCCCTGCAGAAATCGAGACTACTCCTTACATGTGTGTAAAAAGTATTCCACAAGGGACCAGGACTAGTCCAAAAGTAATCCAAATATATGGGAAAAACATGCTCCATTTTACTTTACAATGTCCTAGGAGAGGACCATGTAATCCAAAAAAAACATTACATCAGACTAACAATACAAACTAGTCCCAGTAACTACTCCACAAATTATTTACACAGGGTTAGTCTTGAAATTTCTTCATGCCACTACACCATGGATTACCACAGAAAACTAGTTTGGAAATCATTTTTAAATTACTCTGATGTGAATACTCCATGGAATACCACAAGAGCCTACTTTGAAAACTATAATTTTGTAAAAGTTTTTAGAGAACTTTTGCAAAAAAAAAAAAAAATCAAATGAAATATAATCACAAAATTTATCGTATAAATTTTTTTCTTCATTTACTAAAAGACTATATTATAAAAAAAAAACATAACATAAAAATGTAGTGGCATGAAGAAATTTCAAGACTAACCCTGTGTAAATAATTTGTGGAGTAGTTACTGGGACTAGTTTTTTGATTAGTCTAATGTAATGTTTTTTTGGATTACATGGTCCTCTCCTAGGACATTGTAAAGTAAAATGGAGCATGTTTTTTCCATATATTTGGATTACTTTTGGACTAGACCTGGTCCCTTGTGGAATACTCTTTACACGCATGTAAGGAGTAGTCTCGATTTCTGCAGGGAAGTATTGAAAATTCACTTACAAGCAAATTTGATTGCAAGTTGAGTTGTAAGTAAGAAACATTTGCGTGTATTGGTAAAAAAGTTTGTATGTATTGACTATTTCGAACTTGCACTTGCAAGTGTAAATGGTGGGTAACTAACCTAGCGTTTAGACGGGAAAGTAATTTCATGAAAGTTGCAATACACTCACACTTTTTCACTAACACACTCACATTTTGTTTACTTTCCACTCAGCTTTCATCAAAAATTTCATGAAACAAATTTTTTGAAGTTTTCTGAAAGTAAAATGACTAATTGCTAAACACTGTTGCCACATACAAAGAATTATACAAAGTTGCAGTATCGTAGTAAAATAATAATTATAAAATTAACTTCCTTTGCATGTATATGCAAATAATTATAATATTTTTTTCTTATATTGTATATTAAACACATAAAGAAAATAATTAAAGTATTTTTATAAAAATAATTTCATAGAAAAATTTATAATGATAAGTTTTTTCAACTATTGCCTCATAAATTTGTATATGTAATAAGTTCGGCAACTCTGATTAGTAAGCAAACAAAATAAGAGTGGAGAGAAGCAGAGGCAAATTTTGCAACTCTTTGCCTCGGCGACATTTTTAAAATGAACTTTCACTTTCCTGTGTAGACGAACAAGAAATTTTCATGAAAGTCGTCTATTTCATTGAAATTTTTATTTGTAATACGTATACACAAATTTCATGAAAGTACTTTCTTTCCCGTGTAATGGCAGCGTAAAGCTGATTAAAACCCCAAATTAAATATTCTAAGAACATTTTACCAAACAAATAAATAAATAATTGCAAACATAACAATTGTATTCATAGAATATACCTGGATTTACGGAATTCAACTTTGGGGACCTACTAGTAACTCAAACCTTGAAATTCTTCAAAGATTCTAGTCAAAAATATTCAGAACAATAACTAGGGCTTCATGGTTTGTGAATAACAAAAATATCGCTCCTTTATTGCAACATAGTCTTAACTCAAAAAAGCTTGTTTCGAGAAAAACGCATTTCAAACTTTTAGTTTCCATACAAGTCTTAGAAAATTTTTTGAGGAAATATCTCCTAAAGGAAACAGTTTAAAAGCAACTTTAATAAATTTTTGTCACAATATAAATGATAGTAATGTTAACAGTTCTGCATTATTAACTCGAAAAGCTCATTTTTTGAGATATGACTATGTTGCAATAAAGGAGCGATATTCATCGTGACCTTTACATACCCATGGTTAAAGATTAAATTAACAAATCCTGTGATAGATATTTATTTATTAATAATAATAAAAACAATGATTCGGCTTGTCAGAAAACACACCAAACAAAACATTGCGTAACAGTATTTCCATGGTTGTATTTTTTTTAATAATGTGTTGCGAGTATTGTAAAATATCTTTTTTTTTTAGTTATAGTGGTCCATGTTTGCATTACATCGGACTATGTTGTAACTACTTCTTTTTATTTAAAATGGATCATGTAATCTAGTAATTTTTGCAGGGTTACAGCATGCAAAATGAAAAATTATAAAACAGTGTTGCCGAAAATGAGTTTTGAACCAAATAATTATTAAAATAAAAATAATGTTCATAGCTGGTTTTTAACATGTTTATATAGAAAGAAAAATAAAGAAAGAACACAGCTGTATAGTAACATATTTCAATGACAGTACTAAACATATGTTATGTAAATATGTTTTTCTGAACCTATTTTTTTTTTATCTTGGATGCAGTGCATTGTACTGGCACTGGAAAAATAGGTTATGATGAGGTGGCAAGAGGGAGTAATGTTTGTCGAGGTTTAACTTTAGCAATAATAACATGAAAGACCAAACGAAACTCTATTACAGCATTTAAAATGTTGCACTTAAATTAGTTAAAACTGATCAGTGCCCAGTGTATTTACCTTCGACACTGCTCAGATTATCAAAATTTAGTCCAACACCATCCACACCACAAGGTAATGAAATTCATTGCAAATAAATTAATAATGATAATAGAGAAAACAAGGACAACGGAGAAAAATGGTTTTCTTTTATTTATGCTCTACTGTAAAAACAGCTGAATATTTTCACGGAAAAAGTAATTGTAAAATACTTGCTACGGAAATAAACGTCACTGAACGGCAACAGAAAGTAAAAACTAATGACGCCTTAATTCTGCCTTTACTTGTATTTTTAATCAATACATATTTTTCAGTAGTCGTATTTATAGAAATTGAAAACTCCTTTTTAAATAAAGAAAAGGTATCAAGAAAGTAGATACTATATTGAGAAAGTAGCAAAATGTTATTGAAGCTTGGTGGCGTATCTCCAACAGCCACCAGTCAATTTCAGTTTGTTTTCTGTCCTCTTTAAAAGCAAAATTATGAATCTTTATTGTGCAATAAATTCATTGTCTTCCCCATTTGACAATGTTGTGCAGCAAGGAATTTTCAAAAACTTTTAAATTCTGCCACTCTGCGATGTGATTTTATTTTTTTAGTGGCAACAAAACCAGTTAAAAGCAAGAATTAAATTTTTCAATAAATTTGAAATCATATTTCATGAAAATTGAATTATGTTCGTACAAAACAATTTCAACTTGCCATTACACATCCGCTGAAAGAGTCGCAGTGAATAAATAAATTGAGGCAATTGCACAGGATTTCGTAAAGATTTTGTACCACATAGAAGCGGCATCCATCAAAAGCATTTCGTTTTTCTTCTTTTATTTGAGTTGGTTCCAAACCTAGACAAAACCAAAGTGTATTGGGTATGAAAATGAACGTCATCGTCTCCTAAAACGCTGTCGCAAGAGTCGTTTCTTATAAAGCGGAAAAAGAACATTCCGCTTTTTTTTTCGTTTTTTTTTTTTGCTTTTTACTCGAATGTTTGTTTGTGTTTCTCTTTTATGTCGCAATCATGTTGACACACTCTTTTTTTGCAGTTTTTGTTGCTGTAATTTTTGAAATAAAAATAAAAAAAATAAATGCAAAATGTTGGAAAACTTACGTTTTCAGCCCATACGAGTACATCCAGCCAACCAACATCTTTTGTGGGTCTGATGGTTTGTTTGGTTGTTTGTTTGTTTATGCCAAATAAAATTTTTGCTTTTTGTTGCTATTATTGCTTTGTGTTGTCTTGAGCAAAAATCTTTAAACAAAATTTAGAAAAAAAAGGATCAGAGATGATCCCAAAATTAAAATTTTGCGATTATAGTTATGCGTTGCACAACCAAACTTGTACATACGAGTATGTATGTATGTTTCAAAATAATGTTGCACATAAATATACATACATACTTGCATATGCAGTAAATTTATGCACGTACATACATATATACTCGTATGTATGTATATATTATTGCATATGCATACATATGTATGTATGTATGTATGCACATACTTATGCACATACGTATTTTGTGTGTATTAAATGTTGTTTTTTAACATGTTTAAATGTTAAATTGACTTAAAAGTTTTCAATGTTTCTTCCTTGAAGAGGCCTCCAATGCAATTTTGTTGTTGCTGCATACTCTTGCTTCAAACATTTTTAATTTTTTCTTCAAATCACATACGAGTACATACATATGTTTATACCCTGCAAACATTTTCTCTCAAAAATGAGACTAAACAGTGATAACAAGACTTGCAAAACTATCGTTTTTCTATCTTAAAAGTGAAACAGCTCTAGAGGAAACAAGCAGTGTGGATAATATTTACAAAATGAATCCATTTACAGCCTTTTCATAGAACACAATGTGCTCAAAAAACGCCACGAAATTTTGACGTTTTTCTTATTTGCGTTCATGCAACGCGAAAAAAAACTTTTTGGACGAAAAACGTAACAATTGACATTTGCTTTCTGTCTGTGTATCGCGTTTTTACATGCCAAACAGGCGAATGCTGCGCGAATGAAAATTTTTATTCGTTGAGCAAGAAAAAAAAAAGAAGCTTGAATAAAAATAAAGATTCGAATATATAAAAATGGAAATAACAGCAAAAACAAGTATGCATACATGTTCACACATAACGAGTGATTTTTTTGCTATTATCTTTTTGGCAACACTGGTTTTGACAGCTCGCGCACGTTTTGTATCTTGTGTCACTGTCAAACATCTTCAGTTTGGTCTATAATTTAATCATGAATCGTCTTACAAACGAACAACGCTTGCAAATTATTGAATTTTATTACCAAAATGCGTGCTCTGTTAAGAAAGTTCATCGCGCGCTTCTTCCATTTTATGGTCAGTTTAATCGACCTACTGAGGCTTCTATTCGGGCTATTGAAAAAAAATTTCGCACCAAATTTACATTGTTGGACATTAAACCACAAACACGCTTACGTAGAGTGCGAACTGAAGAAAATATCGCAGCCGTATCGGCCAGTGTTGGTGATGACCGTGAATTATCGATTCGGCGCCGTTCGCAGCAATTGGGCCTCTGTTACTCCACTACGTGGAAAATTTTGCGGAAGGATTTGGGTGTGAAGCCTTATAAGATACAGCTGGTGCAAGAATTGAAGCCAAACGACCTACCACAACGCCAAATTTTTGGTGAATGGGCTCTTGAAAAGTTAGATGAAGATCCACGTTTTTATCGAAGAATTGTGTTCAGCGACGAGGCTCATTTCTGGTTGAATGGATACGTGAACAAACAAAACTGCCGTATTTGGAGTGAAGAGCAGCCAGGAGCATTGCAAGAGCTACCAATGCATCCACAAAAAACAACCGTTTGGTGCGGATTATGGGCTGGCGGCATCATTGGGCCGTATTTCTTCAAAGATGATGCGAATCACAACGTTACTGTGAATGGTGAGCGCTACCGTGCGATGATAACAAACTTTTTTTTGCCCAAAATGGAAGAGCTTGACTTGCATGACATGTGGTTTCAACAAGACGGTGCCACATGCCACACAGCACGCGAAACAATGGACCAATTGAGAGGCGAGTTCCGTGAACAGTTTATTTCACGCTTGGGACCAGTCAATTGGCCGCCCAGATCGTGCGATTTAACGCCTCTAGACTATTTTTTGTGGGGCTATGTTAAGGCTAATATCTATAGCGACAAGCCCGCTTCGATTGACGCACTGGAAGCCAACATTGCCAACATTATTCGTGAGATACCGGCCGAAATGTTGGAAAGAGTATGTCAAAATTGGACTAAGCGGATGGACCATTTGAGGCGCAGCCGCCGCCAATATTTGCATGATATAATCTTCAAACATTAAATTATATCGACCCAACTATCGATCCAAATAAATATTTCATGCATTTTTCTGAATTTTATGTTTTTTTTTTTTAATTTCCGATAGTTCTTATAAAATCACCCAATATATGCAAATAATTTCCTTTTTTCCTAATTATTTAAAGAAAGGAAATAATTTAAAAAATAAAAGAATAAATAAGGATCAATCCATAAAGACATTAGTCTCAACATCAACAGAATTTGTATTCCCCGCAAATATTCTATAATTTTTTTCCAGCATAAAGATGTTTTGTTGACATAAATATTTATCACCGGTTTCTTTTTTTCAATTGAAATAGGGTTACCGTTATTCACGATACAAAAATATATTTTACACGAAAAAAGTAAACAAGATACATATAACTTGTATAGTGGCAATACTGGGGATTGAAAATATGTATTATACTGTGTATAACGTAACAGAACGCGAACAATGAGGAGCGCGTTACACAGACCCAATTTCTTACGTAGTCATAAACGTGTCACTGGTTTTCGCTTTATTTCAAACGCGATCCATGAACAGGCTGTTAGTGTATTAAAGGCGCGTACAGATGTGAAAGCTATTACCGCCGGTGTCTACCGTCTAGAGTTTTGTCCCCGGAATTCCCGCATCGAGAATCCCGGGAATTCTCATTTTAAAATTTTCTGCTTTCCCGGGATTTTGTTTTGCGGAATACCGGGAAGTAATATAAAAATTATTGACAAATCTGCTTGTAGAAAGCAGCCGCTTCTAGTTTGTTATTTGTTTCAAACGTAAAATAAAAAAATAATTGTCAACGTTACGCAAAGAAAACAGGTGTTTTTATGTGAGCAATTTTAACAAATGTTATTGTACAAAATTGACGATTTGAGGTAATTAATTGCAAACGTAATTTTTTTGTTGTTAATAAAAACAATTGCAATTCTAAGGTTTTAAGAAAACATCTACTGAAACTGCGATATGCTCCCTATGTGCAATAACAGTATCATGTAAAGGACGAAGTATCAGCGGCTTATTGCGGCACTTGAAATCTTAACACAAAAAGTCTTGGGAGAAAGAAGTATTTGACCGCGAATCTCAGGAGCGCTCGGCAAAATTCTTCACGAGCCTCATTATAGTCCATCTGCTAAGAGGAGTGTCAACAAACGTGCGCCTATATTCTCTTTGGACGGAAACAACGGACTCTAAAGCATGAAAGTGTTACACTATCCAAATTTTTGTTTCATTGTAAATTTAAAGATCAATCAATAAAATACAATAAAAATGGAACAGTTTAGTTGTAGGAAAATAAGTTATTACGTTTTTTTTTTTTTGGTAGCAGCTTTCATCAGCCATTCTGTATAAAGTCAAGAATTGTGCAACTAAATTTGTAGTGTCTGACCTGGCACTTATTGACTCAAGTAACTTTCTAGACAAATCTTTTTATTATAAGGACTAAAACTCAAAACAGTGGCGATTTTTTTTTACTTCATTTACTATTTGCGAGTACTTATGTTCACTGACACTTAGATGTCTAAAATGCAAATCGAAAATAATTGTTATTGCATTAATGTTTTGTGAAATTAACGACAGCATATTAATGTGTGTTAAGGAAGTCACTTTTTGGATAATCGTCTCCAAATTTGAACTTCTTTATGTTTGCAGGGTAGATACTCGTATAAGCCTGGAATCTTTGTGGAATACAAAATTTGCACAAAAAAAGCCTTTCAGGCATTTTGCAGTTGTTGTTTTTTTTCCTCTTTTCCTTGTTGGTGCTGTTAACATTTTTACCAATGAGTGCGTGGGTTGGTATTACATGATCACGATCAGTGATAGAGGAGTTTGTGGCAACAACAACAAAAAAAAAAAAAAGACTTAAATTATTGTTCAATTGCTAGATTGAATATTTGCTGTGTGCGAATATGAGAAGCAAAAAAAAAAAAAAAAGAAGAAAGCAACAAAGCAGTTAGTAAATGCATTCAAAAGATGCAAACGGGTTAATAACTTGGCGGTAAAATGTCGCATTTTTATGTTTGTGTATTTCGTCCAACCAACCAGCAAAACAGAGCTGTCAATTATTTATTCTTAAACGTCTGAACTGGATCTGTTTCAATAATCTTATCTGCAACTATAACTTTCAAAAAGATATTTGATTTTCCTTGAAGATATTGAATAAAACTCTGAAATGCTTAACTGATCACAAAAATTAAATTGTACGTTAATTCGTTGAAAATCGGCTTATTAAGAGTATTTGTAAATAGAAAGAAAAATGCAAAAAAGCGGAGAAATTAAGTTACTGAAGTAAAATTGTTTATTTTTTTTTAATTAAAATGGCTAAAGTTGGAAGAAAGCTGATTGCAATTAAACATTTTCACTAAATATATTTCAAAAGAAACATAAACGTGATCTAAATATAATAATATACAGTCATCAATTTCATGCTTTTTATAAAGTCAGATTATTGTTATTTACATGAAGAGTTAGTGGATCTATTAAAAGCAACAAATAAGCAAGAACATTTTCAATTTCTTAAGGTAACTTTCATTGGATATTTGGAGGATTCCAACGGTGTCATGTTATGCATAATGTCATAATTTTTCATATTATGCTTCAAACAAAAAAGTCAGAAAGTACTTGTAATAAGACTTTATAAAAGGAGTTTGGCATAACTAAACCGTAAACATCTCAGCTGGCTCAAATTAAAAATAATTTACGTCAGAATGCTCTCACGGTATTCATATTTTTTCATGTTAATATATTAAGACTTATAAAGCTATGTACACACGGTTGTCAGATGTTACAATATTGTAAGGGCAACATGCTGACAATATAGTGACAATGAAAAGTTGTCCCGCAGAAGTAAATTGTGTGTTCAGACGATCGTAAGAAAATCTTACAATTTCATTGTCAGACTATGGCCTGACAAATAATTCATCTGACAACAAAAATTGTCAGTTCACACGGTTGTCAGATTGTTAGATGAAGAAAACTGCCAGACATGTTGTAAGGCATTGTCATTTATGTATATCAACAACCATCTGTTTGGCAGTGTTGCCCATCAAACTTTTTTCTGACAATGACGGCATTGTCAGATGCATTAATTTTATACATCTGACAATTAAAACTGAGCTTCTGACAATTAAAGCGGAGCTTACAATACCAGCCAATTATCTGGCAATGCCGACGAAGGGTGTTCTCACGATTGTCAGATGCCTGACAACATTGTCGTCTTACAATTGATTGACAATAATTTTTCTGACAACTTTGTAAGTTAAAAATTTGCAGTTCACATGATTGTAATACATTTTCAGACAATTTTACTAGCAATATTGTAAGATCTGACAACCGTATGTGTACGTAGCTTAACTTTATGACAGCCCTTTGAGTACCGTGATTGTTTATTATATCAGCTTTAAAATATTACATTTTATTTAGTAATTAAAATTATAAGTTGAGAATAAATTGAGGAAAAGTGAGTGCCAGAACCACATAAAATTATAAACATTCAAAATTTTGCTGATTTATTTATTTCTTTTTTTTATCTTGGACCAGAACTCAGTGCAGTGCAGTGTATTATACTGGAACTAGGAAAAGATGTTATAAGGAAGAAAGAAAAGATACACCATTGTCCCAAGTTTTCTATAATTAAGACTATTTGTTAAACTATGAATTTCAAATTTGTAAACTTGTCGACTTTGAAAGGCCCGGCTTTCAAAAAAAGTCTACTAACGTACCTTGGCAAGTGTCATTAAAAGTTTGTGCATTTCCTCTGAATTGTAAAATGGTACAATACTTGTTAGTTTTATACTAAAAAAAGCGATTAAAAAAATAAAAACCTCCAGTAACCCGCTGAACCAAAGAACAGTAAGCGCCGCACTTGGCTCCGCTGAAGATTATGTCACTGCGGCCAAAAGATGCCCTCAGGGTGGAGTACTATCTCCCCTATTATCGTCAGTACTTGTTAACGACCTCATCAGGCTTCTTAATCGAAAGGAATACAAAACCACTAAATACGCAGATGACATCTGTGTGACATTCAGAGGCGATCATCCTAACACGATGGGAGTGTTGATGCAAAGTGCCTTAGACACAACATGGGAATGGTGTAGAAGGGAAGGGCTTTCAATAAACCCTGAAAAGACAACAATTGTGCAATTCACACAGAAAAGGGAAACAGAGATGCCTACTTTAACGATAAATGGTATTGCGGTTGCTCCCAAGACAGAGTTGTGAAAAAGATTTACATCAGCACCTGCCTTGCGGCCTTATCTGGTGATGGACCAGTTCCACGGAGTGAATTATTAACGATTCACCAGCGCCCCCGTGTGGCTTACTAGGCTCACACAGGTAGCAATTCTTGCCATATGATTGCGGTCATATGAACAACTTCTTGTTGAGGAGTTCGGGCCTTCTAATCCCTCCTGTATGCAATTTTCCAGCAATCAATGGACGACAAGGCTTAATGAGTTGTTAGGCCGAAGCCCACTAAAGGCATCAGCCCTTAAACCAACCATCACCACTGGTTCCTTACGGTACAGGTATCTGTTGTATAGGCAACAGATCCTCGGGAGATTGTTAGTCACACACTAAACAATTATCAAGGATACTAACACTCCCTTCCTGCGTTTTAGGTTTCAACCACAGCCAAAACGTTACAGCCAAAGTAGGAAGGCACCTCAACCCTGATCAGCCCGGGTCGAACCGCAAGCGGAACTACCCGGGGGCCAAGCTGATCCCCGTAAGGGTTTCAGAAGCCAACACAACATAAGGTACGCGGCTTCCTAGAGTTTTGTTTGTCGCACCAAACGAGGGACCCTCTTTTCCCTGAAAAACAGAGCGCCCAAGTTAGGAATACGCCAAGGCAAAACCTATTCCCCGGGGGGCTCCCACACAGAGGTGAAGTATCTGGGCATGGTGAAATATTTAGGCATAGAGGAAACTCACATGGGAACCCCACCTTGAATCGGTGATAAAAAAGGCAACAACAAGCCTCTGGACTGCCAAAAAATTACTGAGTAGATCTTGGGGCCTAAACCCTAAGAACACATTTTGGTTATATACATCTTACTACAGGTAAGAACCTGTAGTAAGATGGGGAAAAACCAAACAGGTAACAGTCATATGAAGACTTCACAAGGTTCAGAGACTTGCATGCCTATGTATCAGAGAGGCGATGAAAACCACCCCAACGATAGGCATGGAAGCTCTATAGAACCTAACACCGCTTAACGTGGTTGTATAAAAAGAGGCGGCCATTCAGGCCATCTCAATTTACAAAAGGGAAAAACTTAAGACCGGAAACCTTATTGGACATCTTGCAATCCTAAAGGATTTCAGAGACGCAATCGATATGTCTCAAACAAGTGACCTTATAGATCCGACTTACTACTTTGCCAGGAAGTTTAGAATCATCTTCCTAAAAGGGGAGGAATAGGGCATGAACCCAAGATGGTTGCGGAATGGTTCACAAAAGTGGTACACGGAGGGATCCAAATGGAGCGGGAATAGTGGGCCCTAGAGCACGCAAATGTATAAAGAAAATTAAAGCTTATAAACGACATCTGATCAAATTTTTTTACCTTAAAAATTAGAACGAACATTTACGAAACGACATCGTGAGCCAGGCAGTTAAAATCACCTTTTCTTGTTAAATTTCTATAAAAATTATTTCATAATTAAATCTTCAGTTTGGTTGAAAGTTGGAAATTTTTATTAACAAACTCGATTCTCTGGGCTATTCAAGAATGCTTTTGTTGTGCATTCTGTTCGTTTGTATACAAACGCATAATGAACCCACAATTTGTCTAAGTAAAAGTCGCATCTTATTAAAAGATACATTTTTCATTTGAAACTTCCAGGAACTGTAAGTCACACTTTATTATTTTCTATGACTCTAATAGGTGCCGCTGCCGCCTTTCTTCTAGAAAAGTGCTTTCTTCATTTTATTTCTAATGTCTAATATATTCTATGCATTGAGCCAAGCAACTAAATACTCGTAAACAACAAGTCTGCCTCCAATCTATGCGATACTCGTACTCGTATTTGTGCATCTGACTGACCATCCATCAGATACCAAACATCTATTCGAACGTAAAACCGTACTGATGATGATGATGATGATGATGATGACGATAAAATTCATTCGCAGAATTGGCTCATTGTGTGTTATGCTAATAAAAGTAAAGTCACTGACTGACTGGACTAACTTGGCTGGCTGACAACAAACAGTCTTAGAAAAACGAATGTACAAATAAATGCCGAGCACAAGTGTATTTTTATGGTTGGCTTGAAGATTTTCTTTTTGAAATTTTAATACTTTTTTTTGTAATGCAACTTGTCATTCGGACTGTTCTTCAGCTTGGCTGTGAACAAAAGAATAAAACAACATTAAGAAAGAAAAAAATCCAGCATTTAAAAAAATTAAATGGTCTTTAAAACTCATTAGCGAAAAGTAGATTCCAAGTGTCATCCTTTTTTTCCATATTTCATCTGCGTGCTTTTCTGGCTTTAAGGGATTATTATATTGTTTAAAATGTTCACGAGTTTAGAGTTTTATGTCCATACACACACACACATACACATATATTTAAATGTACTCGTACCACCTTGTTTGATGTTTGATTGTATCTCTGATTCAGTTTGACATATTTTTTGAAGTCTTGACTGTCATATTTATAATTTCTTGTAATACGATCTTTCATTGATTTCATCTCAATAATTTTCAAATATTTTGCCGTTGAAAAATTTTAAGGAGTTAAAGATTGAAAGAATTTATTAAAAGTCATGTTGGTTTTGGTATTCCTGGTATTTGTTTGAAATTCCTGTCCTTTATCTTTGACAATGTGAAAGGAATGCAGAGAGAGTGTTTTTTTTTATAATAATTCTGCGAAGTGATTGAGGTTTTTCAATTAATTAGAGGTTTTGAAAAAGAGAAAATTAGGACAAAAAAAAATCAACAATTCTAAAACAAAAAGCGTTTTTTATGCTAGGAACACAACTGCTACGAATGACGAATTTTTGGTCGCGAATATTTGTCGCCAAAAATAAAACACATTGGTGTATGGGCAAATCCAGAAAATGGTCCACCGGGGCCAAAAAATTAAAAGTTATTAAAAATGAAGTTAAATACTGAAATATTATTAATTAAAACAATAAAGTTTTTTATTCGCTATTTTAGCTTCTAACATTGATACCAATAAAAATTATAAATAGCTTGTTTTCTATGTTTCCCAGCTATCTATATGTCAACATTTCATAGGAGCTAACCTAATCATCAGTAGACTTTGGAAATTTTTTAAAAGATATTTTCAAACATTCAACTTTATATACCAACAATCTACACGCAAAGAAAAAACATTTTGGAATATTGTTGTAGCAACATTACTATTTACTCTGTCATAATGTGCATTGTTGCTTCTAGCGGCATAATATGGTTTTAAATATAGTTTAATCCTCTATAAATATACCAGTGTTGAGATTTTCCTATTTCTGTTGTTATATTTCTATAATTTTAAAACATGGTTAAATGCAATAATAATGTTTAAGAAAATAATTTGAATACAACAATAGCTTTTTTTATGTACAATAATACACAATTTTTTATGCATTGTATGTATCTACAATACATATCCGTTAAATTAACTATTGTTGTTAAACATATGCATACACATTTTTATTTTATTTTTTCAATTTTGAAATAATCAGTTTATTTGTGTGTGTGTTTTTTTTAATATTAATAATAATAAAAATAATGAAGATGATATAAATATTTATTGATTGGATAAAATGATCATAAAATTGGAGGTTTGTATACAAATTTATGTACATAGACAAATGCATGAATGTATGTGTATTTTACAGATTTATTTGGCCGCAGGGAACATACATATGTATATATGTACTTCAATCTTCAAATCAGGAGCACCAAATTTGGACATATCGCAAATTTGTAATCAATTTTTTTAAATATTAAATGGATTAAATAAACCGAATAAATTATAAAAGTGTTGTTTTAATTAGAGATGTTATGTGCGTTTTTATATTTATATTATTTTTATAATCATATTATATAGTGACGTTCAACAGTAGTACATGAAAAAATTATAACTTTTACCAAATATATGGTTATATGGTATAATTTTGGTTTTTGGCTGGACTAAGTTTTGTAAATAAATTTCGGATTGAAACCATATTATATTGTTGTGCTCAACCATATAATTCAACAATAATATTTTGCCCTTAAAATATTGTCATATCAACCATATTTTTTTTTCTACGTGTATATAAATAATTGAGGATTTAAAAAGAAAAATGATGTAATAATATCTGTCAAAACACAAAAAACCAGCTTTTTCATTTATACACGTCTCTAACATTTCTTTACACCTCTCAAACAAATGAACAACCGTTGGTTGCTACGATTTGTTTTTTGAAAGTATCGAAAAGCAGAGAACAAAAATTCAAACAATAAAGTTTTTTATTCGCTATTTTAGCTTCTAACATTGATACCAATAAAAATTATAAATAGCTTGTTTTCTATGTTTCCCAGCTATCTACATGTCGACATTTCATAGGAGCTACCCTAATCATCAGTAGACTTTGGAAATTTTTCAAAAGATATTCTCAAACATTCAACTTTACAACGATAGAATAGAGTAACGCATCCTACAATGTAGGATGCCCTACTCTCACCGATAAGCTTCTTCGTCCTCTTCTGCTCACGATCGAGTAACTCCAAAACAGACTTTGGGACACCTACCCAAACATGAGAGCTGTATTCCATTTTCGGATCGCATGAAGTGAAGTACAGTTTACTTCTTTTCAAAAACCGGGGGCACTTGAATGCTTCTTTAGAAACATGAATCTTCATCACACTGTATCTTCATTCCAAGAACATCAAGAGCAGCCGATTCCTCAATATTTCCTTGTGTGTTAATAAACAGTGATGAGGCACATGTTCACCTCAATGGATTCGTCAATAAGCAGAATTGCCGCATTTTGGGCGAATAATAATCCAAGAGTGATTGGCGAAAAACGAATGCACCCACAAAGTGTGACTGTTTGGTGCGGATTATGTGCTGACGGCATAATCGCACGCACGATCAGCAGGTGTGCCGCCAAGATCGCGGCGACCATTTTGCCGATATTTTGTTCCATATAAAATTGAACCATACCAGAATTATCATAGTAGGTTAGGTTAGGTTGTACAGGCCGCCAGTTTCATGAAACCAGCCCACTTGGGTTCTTTTGGTCCCGTTGTGTTGATTATCATAGTAAAAACAAATGAAAATAATTTCAAAATAATTAGTATTTTATTCAAAATCAACATCGGCCCTTAAAACTTAAACACCCTTTACATCCATAAAGCAAATCCCAATAATGTTCGAAATGTCCTGGGGAACAATTCACACCATTAATTGTGTATGTTTGTGTGTGTGTGTAACTTTTAGAGCCGCAAATAGTTTGCCAACCAAAAATACTCGTCCTAATCACAGATGGCAGTGAAAAAGTCCTGAGGCCCAATTCAAAGCGCACTTTAATATACAAATGATATGTGAGAAGCTTTTGGCAGCTCAATAAAAATATGTTGTAATTATTGAAAGAAAGGTGAGATGGACCGCGCCAGCAAAAGTATAAAAATGCATTTCAAATAAAAGCAAAAAAAAGGCAACGGACCAGACGGACAGGCAGGGAAATTTCCAATTGGCAGGAGCTTGTGCACAATTCTTAATAAAGTTTATGTTTAAAGAGAAGAGTAAAGTCATTTTTTTTTTCTTGCTGTGTTCTGTCTCGAGGTACTTGGCAGGCAAAAGAGAAGCGATAAAAACATTAAATGCAAAATTCGTTTTGGCTCAACACACACACACACACACACACACACATACACATACACTCAGTCAAAAGCTCATATTCGTATTGCAGCAATAATGACAGTCATGATAATGATGCTGGTGGTGAAGATGTTGTAGCCGTGTGTTAGCAACTTAATAAAAAATAAAATTTAAGCAATAATATCATATTGGCACAACCAAGCCAAAAGAATCTACAACTAAATATGAGAATTTACATGGCCATTTAAATGAAAAAAAAGGAGAAGGAAAAAAAACGTTAACTAAAATCGACACACTCACTGGGTTGTTACTTGTAGTATCTAAAAGTTTCCGAGTCGAAATGTAAAATTTTATATGATATTGTAAGTTTGTTTGTTCATATCAAACTGACAAAAATACAGCAACTTTATATAAAAATGCTTGTTTGGTTGGTCAAGTCCAAGACAAGCAATCGAACCAAAGAACGTCTGATAAAGAAAAAAACAAAAACTACAAGACGTGACATTGAAGTCAAGGAAGGCATAAGATTCAAAACTACAAAAAAAAAATGAAACAAATGGAATAAAATGATGACTAAAAGACGTCATATAAATGGATAAATGAATGTGTTTTATGAACTTGAGAGAATAACTCTTCCTTGCAATTTACTACCATACACACATTAAAATTTTGTAGAAAAAATACTTTTTACTACTTACAGAAATTATTACAACTACCACTACTACTACTTTTTACAATATTTTTCTATATTAGTTCATACCCAATTGTTCAAATCTAGCAAACATCTTTACGGCTTGAGCCGACAAATCTTTGATTTTTTCGCTGGAAGTTTCTCAAGGCCATGTGCTAATTTTATACATGACCTTTTCTAGGAAAACCTAGACTTATAGAGCTATAACTACACGCAGAGAAAAGGCAATTTGAAATATGGTTGCAACAACCTTAATATCTATTCCATAACATTATGTATTATTGTTAAAATCGTTGTGTAATCAGCATAATTATAGTTTGTTTCTCTATAAATATTTTATTGTGTGAATTTCTGTAATTCTATTGTTAACATCTATATATTTCAAGATATGTTTATATGCAATAATAACAATTGTGAAAATTTGTTAAAAACAACGATAGCTTTTGTCACACCGAATGCTAAAATAATTGTTTTTATTATATGTATGATAAGCTGATTCATATGCAACAAAAGTGAGTTTACAACATAAACTTACTATTGCCGACTTGAACGATATTTTCGTTCTAGTCGTTGACATACAATATTCTTTCAGTTTGGTTTAAAATATTTTATGTGTTTTCAATTAAAAAAATATATAAACGTATGTATTTGTCAGCTTTATTGAAAAAAAAAAAGAAAAAACGAGAGCTTGTCGAAGAAATACATATGGAGTACTCGGAATAATAAAAAGGTAAGTTTAATATTAAGATGTAAATATAAATATGTATGGTGAATCCAACAATATGCAATCATATTAATATGATTAAAGATGTCTGTTAAAATTGCAATCGCAGACAAAATACTTAATAGCTACTTTTCTTTCATTACAGCTAATGGATATTTCAACTTCCAAGAAGAACTTGTTCATTAATTCTGTAAGATGCAACCCGATTATTTTTTCTAATTATTTGTATTTATTTTTTAAAATAAGTTTTATAAAATTGTATTTTTTGTAGTTAATTATTACATGTATTATAGAAATATATGTTTCAACAATATTATAATAAAGTTATTTACGACACCAATATGGTTTGTTTAGTTTAATAAATGTTTAATTAATGGTTAGTTATTATTAAACCAATTTTAAACCCAAATATAATATGGTTACTTATACTATGATTTTGTTTACAATACTATGGTGTGTCATTTGAATGGTGTTTTAAATATAACAATATAGTATTATTAGGTACAACCATATAATTCAACAATAGTATGTTGCCCTTAGAATATTGTTGTATCAACCATATATTTTTTTCTACGTGTATAGTCATTAAAAAAGTATACTTTAAAAAATATAAAGTAATGTTTAACAAAAAGTATACTTTTCGACTACTATAAACCAAAAAAAGCTTACTTTACTTTCGAAGGCCGGTGCTAAATTAAACAGAGAAAAAGTTGCTTTTCAGTATATTATTCAGTACGTTTTATTAATTCTTTTATTTTTATATTTAGTATTAAGATTTAATACTTATTGTTAGTTCATTTTGAAGATTCAATAAATAAAAACGCTTAACAAAAAAAAAAAAAAAAAAAAAAAAAATCAGTATATTAACATAACTCTAAATAAATAAGCTGTTCGCCATCAAATAATAGAATTAAAAAAAAAGAAATTAGTTATGTGAAAATTAAGTAAAAGTTGGTATAAAAATAAAAATTATGTAGTGTGTATTCACACGCTGATTTATTAATAATCGCCCAATATTATAAAGTCAGTTACAATTTGTCAGTTCAATTAGTCAAAGTAGGCTGTAATTCAGGAGTGTTGTCAAGTCGGCTGGCACTGTAGCGCCATCTTTTGGGTTCATTTGATAATGCCCAAATTGAGAACAGTTGAAACAGCGTACTTCATCATCGGTTGCTTTGGCGGTATTCCCCGCCTTTGACGCAGCTATACTGTTCTTATTGGTCGTGCTTGCGCTAAAGGTTTTCCTAGCGGTATAAAATGGTACATGGCGTCGCTGCTCATAGCGGTCCAAACGTCTGACTAACTCATCCATGGTTTCAGCGCTGTATAAAATTGCTGTAACTATGTATGTTGTCATCAGATATGCCGTCAACAATAATGTCCACCAGTTCTCGTTCTTCGATATCAGACTGCGACGCTATGGGTTGCATTGTAACCAGATAGCTTTAGCAAGATTCAAAAGGCCGTAATGTTCGACTTCGCAGTTCACGGTATACTTCTTGCCGCGAGATCGTTCTCGTGAACATTTTAATCTGATCTGTTCGTAATATAAAATAAAATATTTCTTAGCTGTCCCATCCACTATTTGGCGGATTCCCAAGCACTTCTCTTTGTCGGAATGCTTATATATATCTGCATAATACTCATACTGCACAAACCACTTAAGGCCCAATCAGACTATTATACAAGTATAAATACTTTCATTAGATTTTGTGAGATAAAAGTCTAAACACATTTCTTGCGACTGTCTAAAAGTCTAACGTAAATTAGATTTTGCATTCACACCATCACACTTGTTATAAACCAAAAAATTTGAGTAGAAAAGAAAACAGCTGCTCATATTTTTTTATTTATTCAGCAGAGAGATGTGCCAACGAAAAACTTTACACGGCGGCAGGTGAGCTCTTCGTCGTAGGCGGTAGACGTGCCGGCGTTTGAAAATCTTTTACAGCTAATATAATAGTTATGTAAAACAGATCCAAATTTAAAAGCACCAAAATATTTTATGTTCTACATATAGCATGACCAGAATTCATTTATATACGACAGCTAAATCCCAAATTTCGAGCTTTCTTATAACGACAAAAAATACTATCGGTGACGGCACGCCATCGGCTAATAAATAGTCGGCTAGTAAATCTTTTTACAGCTGGTTTCCTAAAAAACACAGCCCTGATCCAATGAAAAGTATTATCGTTTTGAAAAGTTTCAAAAACCAAAAAAGTCGTATGGGATGTCAAATTTTTATCGTATTATTTTTCGTATGTATGACGGATTACATTCAGACTATCAGACTTGCACGTATTATTTGAATTTTTGACAAGTATTAATACAAAGTATAATAGTCTGAACTGGGCTTAATTAATATCGCAGTGGTCGTCGCAGTAAACATTGGCACTGCAGCGTTTAGTTCCGACAAGTTTATGTGTCGTGGTTGATACGAGCCATGATCACTTCCCTCTAGAACTTTTATTTCCATTTCCATCCTGATTTTTAGATTTTGTAATTCCTCTTGAAGATTTAAATTTTCCGTTCGGGCAGCTGAGACAATAGATCCATCAGTGTGGACAGCAATATTGTCTCCTTCAGCAGTACCAGTTCCAACGTTTAAAACAGCCGATCCCGGCATATGAACAACAGTCACATCAACAGCAGGCATTTCAACATCCTAATCAGCTGCAACGATGGCGGGAGCCTCACCAGCTGCCATATTTTCCCCGTCACTACCGGCATTGATAGCATCCTCTAAGTTCTCAGCCATGACGCCTTTTCCAGAAACAGCTAAGTCTTTTCCATCGGTTGCATCTCTGGTCATAGGATCATCTTTCATGTCTAATGACTCACACAATGTCTTTAATTGAGACAGTGTGGCTGAATCTGGATAAGTTGCCCCGACAGCACTTAAAGATATGGCATCTTTAAGAATTTCGGGTGCAACGCGGTCGTAAATCCATTTTTTTCTATAATGCGGGAAAAAAAATATTTTTTATTTTTAAAATAATTTGTCAATTTGTTCCCCACACCTGAATTGTGGTGATTTATTAATAATGGCCCAATATTATAAAATCAGTTACAATTTGTCAGTTCATTTAGTCAAGTAGGCTGTAATTCAGGAGTGTTGCCAAGTCGGTCATCTTTTGGGTTCATTACAATTAAAAAAAATTTATATATAAAGTGTCTACATTGTAAACATTGGTGTCAACTTTGCCATAAGAAGACCTTAAATATATTAGCAAACGTTAGATCTATTGAGAGGGCTATAGGCCAAGCCAGCAATTTCCCTGGGGATTTTGAACAAAGTACAAAGCGTAATAAAAGACTTGATTTATTGTGCATTGTATTTTTATTAAAATTCCTTGTAAAAATTTTAATAATATATAGAAAATTCAAGAAAAAAAAATTCTATACTTTTTGGTAGGGAAATTTGTGGAAATTTAGTTCTTTTGGTTATATTCAAGAAGTTCTGAACCGCCTCGTGATTAAGTCTTTACAAAATGGAAATGGCGGAAGAACGTTTTTTGACAATCAAACTTTTATTACGTAACTCTAATTATTTTTTACGGTGCTGCCAGATTACACGTATTTAATTATGGCGATCTTGGGAGTTGCGTTAACAAGATCCTTTTCGTTTTTTTTTCGCGTTACAGCCTGGAAAAAGTGCTCCAGTTAGTTTCCCGTTCCCTTTTATGTTGACCCTGTCAAGAAAAGCGCAAATTTATAGAGTCAAAATAGTTTATAACACTCAGAATCATTTCCCATTGTACCTACTCGTAATTTATAATAGTTTTTACAAACTTTTTTTCTTTTTAATTTCTATTAGAATTTTTTGACCGTTTGTTTTCCTTTTTTTCATTTTGTCTGCCAGCTGATTAGAGATGAAACTTTTTTATATATTATACTAGATCGTGAGCAAATGTTTAATGAATTTGACTTGTCACCCATTTAGAGCCAGTTCAACTTAGAACCAACTTTAATTTTGATTATAGTTGAAAAAAAAAGTTGGCAGCGGATACTAAAACTTAAGTTGTTTTTAAAAAAGAATCGACTTTACTGTTTGAATACAGTTATAGCCCATACTATTTAAGATCTACTTATTTATTTGCTTATTGATTATAACCTTAAAACAAGACTTAAGGCCGATGCGCATAGAATCCGTTGTGCTGTATGCGTTGCCTTTCAAGTAACAACTAAGTTTAAATATATTCTACATATATGAACTTTGCCACTTCCCGTACTTCTCTGTCAACGCAAAGTATTAAAGTTGACAACTATCACCGAGCAAAAACTTCTATTGCAAAGTTTGTGTTAAAATGTTAATAAACATACTCTTCACTGCTTTGGCGTTTTAAGTCATTATTTTAACTAGGAGATGTCATTGGAGGCAAATACTTACCATTCTCGCTTACGAATAACTATTTCAAAATGTCATTACAAAAAACCATTAAAAAAGCTAATTGCTTATAAGGTTTTGATTTATGAGTTCAGGTCGATAAAAGCTATCAAAATGGCTGAAGATGTTTTCTACAAAAAAAAAATACCATTTATATTTTTATTTTATTATATTTTATTAATACTTTTTTTCTGATTTAAGTATGGAGAACTGCTTTTTAGCACTGTGATTTATAATTTTAGTATTTTAAAAATTTATAATTAATACATTTGAACGAGGCTAGCAGCACATATGTAATGTTAGCATCACGTTTACACCGGGTATTCATAACCTGTAAGTCATAATGACAGCAAAACAATTGACACGAATAGTGAAATTGCCAGAACAGCAAAATTTATGAAATCAAATATTGATATAGTACATTTTTCATTTTGTGAACAATTTTAACCCCGTTTCTGTTACATTACCTTAGCAAATCCAAGTATTCTTTTATTCAATTTTCATTGTAAATATGTACTCGTACATGTACATATGTATATTTGCCAAGATCAACTACTTACATACGTCGTAGTAAGTCGTTACTTAACTAATTATAAGAAATGCAGGTGGTAAATACTATTATATTGAATAGTATGTTCTTAGGTAAGTGCAATACATTACCAAGTTTTTGCTGGACAGTTACAAAACAAATTCGAAAAAAATTGTGCTCGATTTTTTCAAACGCAATAAACGATAATAGTTCAGATATACGTTCCACGGCAAAAACCCACACCGAATATGAAAATTCGATTCCGAACCGGTTAACGAACGTATTCCGAGTATTTTGGGAATTCCCAAAATCGACTTCAGAAATTGCCAAAGTCCCCCGTTTCAGCGAAGGCAATACGGCAAGTTAAATTTTTGCACTAAAGCTACATCGAATATGACCAGTTAGCGAAGCTGTACCGACTTCTTTGGGAATTCCCAAAATCCGCTGTGGGAAATAATTAAAATCTCTCCCCATTTCCCTAGAATTAAAACGGCAACTCCAACTTTCGCACTAAAATGAATGACCGTTAATAGTTGAGATATATGTAAAACCAGTTCCGGACCAGTTAGCGAAGCTGTACCGAGTTCTTTGGGAATTTCAAAAATCGGCTTTGGGAAATACTTAAAATCTCCCCCCACTACCCTAGAATTAATACGGCTACTTCAATTTTCGCACTAAAGTGAATAGTTGAGATACATGTTCCACGGTAAAAACGCGTGCTGAATATGAAAAACCGTTTCCGAACCAGTAAGCGGAGCGATTCCGAGTTTTAGGTGGATTCCAAAAATTGGCTTTGGTTATCACCAAAATACCCACCCTTCCGGAACACGAAAACTTCAATTTTCCCTCTATGGCGGCAACGCTGTATATTCATTGTTATAATTGTTATATACCTAAATACGTAATAATCACTCATATGGCATGAGTTCCGAGAGTTGCAAACTACAAGCAAACAAACATATAGGTGAAGCTAATACAAGCGTGTTGAAAAGAAAGTTTTTAAAATAAGTCTTTAATTTTAAGTGAACATTCGGTCGGTCTTATATCACCAATTACATATCACCCTATTGCCCGACTTTGCAGCATATTGTCTAATACGACAATCAGAATGGTTAAAAAGTGTGGATAATTTGCCAAACTCACAGCACTACTTCTACTACACTAAGAGAAAAAACTTCATTCCATGTATGAGTTTCGTTATAAAATTAATGATTTTTATCATTAATAACGAGCTAATGATGTTTGATGATTAATGACTAGCAATTGATGTCATTAATGAAAAAAGTTTCACTGTATTATAAATTAGAAAATATTAAGCAGAATGAAAATATTTCATTAAATTTATGAAGTTAATTCTTAATGCAATGAAAATATATCATTAATAGCCTGACACACATTAATGTGTTTTATTCACTAACTCTATGGCAAAACTTCATTATTATTATGAACACTTTTCATATATCTATAAAACAAAATCACTGATTTAATGCCTCATTTCATGTATTAAATGACAATCCATCGTTGAAGCAACGAAACAATTATCATTCAGTTAATGCAATAATATCATAATATTAATGATAATGTTTCATTCTGTTTAACAGAAAATCAAAATGCAGTAAAAGTAAAATAAATTCTTTAATATTTTAAATGCATATTTTGCACATGTTAATTATGTAGACATATTGAGAGGAGTCCCTCGTTTGTTGTAGCAAATAAAGCTCTAAGAAGCCGCATGACTTATACTGTGTTGGACTTATAAAACCCTTACCATGTGTTAAAACTGATAGAACGGGGATCAGACCATCTCGGTGCTGATCATGGTTGAGGTGTCTGTCTTGGCTGAAACTTTCTGGCTAGGGTTATGCTATATGCCGGTTTTCGGGGGCTAATAACACCCGAGCAGTTGGAGCGGGAATAGTGGGGCCTAGAGCACGCAAATATATAACCCTTAGCAAAGACACCACAATCTTCCAAGCGGAACTATACGCAATAAGGGAAGCGGTTGAAATACTTTCCCACAGGGGACACAAGGGAGTGCTGATAAAAATACTCTCCGATAGCCAATCAGTGCTGAAGGCCCTGAGCAGTTGTGTCTTCACATCCAAGTTAGTACTGGAATGTCACAACAGGCTAAATGAACTGGCAAGCCAGAACCAGGTTACCCTGATCTGGGTGCCAGGACATGAAGGGCATTATGGCAATGAAATGGCTGACATTTATGCCAAGAAAGGAGCAGAGGGGACTTTTATTGGACCCACTCCAACTTTTGGCTTCAATAAGTGTCTCCTGAATGAGGAGATAAATAAATGGACGGTGTCCATCATTGAACAACATTGGAACGAGACAGCTGGTCTTGAACACTCCAAGAAATTTCTAAACTTTGATAAAAAGAGGGCCCAACGTGCTCTAAAACTGGACAGGAAAAGTCTCAGAACATTGACAGGTGCACTTACAGGTCATTATAACTGCTACAAGCACCTGCACAGGATGGGAATTTCCAACACAGACATTTGCAGATTCTGCGGTTATGAAGAGGAGTCAATGGAGCACTTAATCACCCACTGTGGAGCACTGGGACACAGAAGATATAGGCTACTACAAGCTTATATGTTAAGCGAATGTGACTTAATATCACTCCCTATGATGGAGCTTGACCGTTTTCTTGACATACTCAACACATAATGGGGCAAGGGGACGCACAATAGATCACCATTGGTCGCAGTGCAAATGGCAGATGAGGGCCATATCCCATCCAGTAATAATAATAATAATAACACCCGCGGTGCTATTGTCTTGCAACAAATATCTGTACTGTAAGGAACCAGGGCCTTTTTAAGCCTTGTGTTCCATTGCCTGTTGGGAAATTGCAAACAGGAGTGATTAGAAGGTCAGAAGCAAGGGTTTGTCTATATGATTACAAACATATGGCAAAATAATTGCGACCTGTGCTAGGCTAGAAAGAGACACTGAGACGCTGGTGAATAATTCACCCCGGTGGAGTTGGTCTAGCAGCAATTTAGGCCGACAAGGCAGGCGTTGATGTAAATCGATTTCAAAATCTTACAATTAGCGATGATTCTGCCAACTTGGCGAATTGGTATATTTTGCATTTTAATCATATTTTTTTTTATATACTTTACTCTTGTAGAGATCTCAGCTAATGGTCATGATCAGGCGAAACGAGCGAATGACATGTTTTCGCGACATTAATCAACATAATTTCTGTATAAGTGGTCAAAATCGTCTTACGCTGCCGAACAAAATTACAATTTGATGTGAAAATAAATTGTGAAGCAGTAAAACTTTAAAGCGAAAGCGTTTATTGAACATTATGATTGCTGAAGTTGGGCTGTTTGTTGCTGGTTGCTTTGGCAGGGCTAACTGAGTGACTGACTTGACTGACGGGCTGACGATTATCACTCATAATTGCTTGATGAGCAGCATTAAATGTTGCGCATGCGCGTAGATTGGCAAATTAAATAAATTTTGATGTTAAAAGATTTTTCATGGCTAAACATGCAATGGCAATTTTGCATGATTTGGCGACAATTATGATTTTTTAAGGAAATCAACACATGAAGAAATACCAAAACGAACAACAAGAGAAATACAAGACGACAAAAAAAAATTATAATAAATACAAAAATCGAAAAGTTATTTCATTTCGTTATTGAGCTTTAACCCAACCGAGCCACCAGAGAAGTCATAATATAAAACATTTAGTTGTATTTAGGGTGTGTAGCTTAACTAAGATCGTTGGCTCACTACGATCTTAAGTTTCTTTTCTTTAATTTTTCTTTTTTTCTACTTTTTTTGTTTTGTTTCGTTTTCACAGTCTCCAAAGTCGACAACGTATTTATTGCTGTTCTGT
The DNA here is from genome assembly GCA_914767995.1 of Thecocarcelia acutangulata. NCBI lineage: Eukaryota > Metazoa > Arthropoda > Insecta > Diptera > Tachinidae > Thecocarcelia > Thecocarcelia acutangulata. Next base: position 94,414,430 of record OU612097.1, on the reverse strand, counting down.
TGTTGATTTCTACGTCAAAGGCCAACGAAGCAATAAAATAACATTCATTTACATTTAAGGTTCATACCATGACACCCACACATGTTGGCTGGCTGGATGGCAGGCAGATTGCTCGACTGCCTGTTTGTATGTTCTACAAGCTGTTTGCTGTTTTTGTTGTTGTAGGTGGAAAAAAACACGTTAACGAGCACCCATACCCATGTTAGCAAGATCAAAAACAAAAGCCAAATTTATTACAGAGCACAGACAGAGCAACCACTCAGCATACATATTTGTCTAAGAGAGCGAGAGTATTGAAGAGTACGAGCGAGAGATCATGAGATGGCAACAATTAACCAGTTTAAATGAAAATCTTGCTAACAAAGAACTGGTTATAAGAGTCTTTCTTTTTAAGTATAGATGAGTTGTTCTCACCTTTTGTTAACAAAAAGATCAATGATCATTCCTCAAGAGAGTTTAAAATTAGCTCAAATATATTCCCTCAAACCTCTTGCGAGTTGTGGCAATAAGTTGTTTGTTTTTTTCTCGCTTTAGTTTTTAAGTTTGTATGGGTTACTCATTTGTTCTCTTGTGGTCCGCGTGAAATATACTAGGCAATGGACATTTAGTTGGTTCGTGGTCTTCTCAACACTGTGCGCGTTTAACGCTACTCGTTTTAAGAAATAGCGGTCATTTGTAACTCCACTAAAAACTACAAAATAAATAAGAAAATTTCTAGTAAAACAAAAACTTATTGGAAAAAAATTAACGTAAAGGTGATCGATATTGCAATTAAATAGTGATGTCTAGACTATACAATATAATCAACTGTGACATTAAACAAAATGCTCTATTAAAATCATCTCAATATTAATGGAGGAAAATTTGACTGGCAAAAAATAAGTAAAACATTGCAGTTGTTTTGGTTGGAAACGTCAAACAACGATCTTTATGATATTTGAAAGCGTGACTAAGTCGTGATTTATGGTGGCGTGTGGTTTTAAAAATTCATACTCATCCCGGGGTTTTGTCTTGTTCTGTTTCAAACAAAAACAAAAATTACCAAACGTTTTAGTGAACATTAACAAGGTTCGTCATCATCATTATCAGCAACAACTTTTATGCTCCACAGCTACAACAACAGCGACAACAAAAGGAGCAGCAGCAGCAACTTTAGTGATCGTCAACGCTGCTAAAGTTTAAATCGATTTGGCATCGATTTGTATATTTTCCCCTTTTTTTCTACTTCTCATTGGCTTGATTTTGCGTAGGTGATTGCCAAGTGTACGCCAGCGAAAACAAATCATTGCATTTTTATTTTTTCATCATTTTCGTCTGCGATATCCTGCTGAGCTTTCAACTTTGTTAAGCCAAGCATTGTTGTTGGTGTTTGTCATGGATTCCTTGGGTTTAAACGCCGTTAGCAATATGCAACAGGAATATAAAGCAAATATAGCAGCTTCTACCAGCTCAGCTGCACCCACTAAGGCCACTACAGCCGCCAGCTCAACAACAACAACAACACCGGCGTCATCAGCGACTGGCACGTCGGCCGCATCATTATCGACAAATGTTCATGTCAAGAAACTCAATCCCAATGAAACACATACTTCATATCATTTGAATGCGGCGGAGGTCAACAAACGTAATCAGAATCTCTTGCAAACAAATAATTCCTCTTCATCCTCAACCTCGTCCTGCTCTGCCGCCTCCACCATCTCTGCCAGTCAGACAGCACAAAATATTACAGAAATCATTAACAATCCAGCATTGTTGGAAGTTTTAGTTAATGCTACAGCCGTTCAGCAACATCATCACCATCACCATCACCACCACCAACAACAACAACAACAGCAGCAACAACACCAGCAATCATCTGCAACAAAAGATGTGAATGCCTCCAGCAAATCAAATAATACTCAGAGTCAGCCAGCTAGCAAAAATACTAACATTTCTACCAACAACAATAACAACAATAATAATAATAATAACAACAACAGCAACACCATTACAACCACTACAAATGATTTGGCAGCTGCAGCTGCTGTGGTTCTATCATTGCAAGGTACCATGGTAACAAGTCTGCAACAAGCCGCTTTACTTCCCGTTAATTCACCAGCTGCTGCCGCCTTAAATCTACAAGCTTTAGAATCGTATTTGGCATTGCAACGTATAACCGGTAAATCAGATGTATTTCGCTTTCAAACCGTGGGAACGAATTCTTCGTGCAACACAACGACACCCACAACAACAACAGCAGCTACGTCATCACCATCGCACTCTACTTCATCGGCATCTGCTGCAGATAATTGCCAGAATTCGCAAAATTCCTCAACAAATACAAACAATTTAACCCTTCATAAAAGCTTAAGAAAAGATTTGTCCAATGAGGTCATCAACACCGCTGACTCGATTTACAATGAAAAGCCAACAACAAAACTACCCTCGGCCAAGAGTCTTTTTCATTCTCTACACTCGACAGCTGCTGCAACTGCGTCATCAACTGATCTCGGGGATTGTGAAATCCCTTTACTCACTAGCAATGATGAAACTTTGAATTTTGAATCGTCGGACTTGGAGACAACATTTCTCTTTAATTCGGCTCTTTTGAGCAGTATATCGGGGGCCCAACATCAACAACAACAGCAGCAGCAGCAGCAATCGCCCAGCAATACCGACTTGGAACAGATTTCGAATATACAAACGACCATGTTTCAAGACAAACTGAATACTTTGGCCGTCACAGATTGCGTTGCGCATAGCGCCATTAATACCGATCACACAGAGGCCTCGGTACTCGGCACTAATCTCAATCAACCGACTGCTCTAGCCAATGCTCAACGTTCGAAGAAGCAATTTATTTGTAAGTTTTGCAATCGCCAGTTCACCAAATCCTACAATTTACTCATACACGAACGCACACACACCGATGAAAGACCCTATTCATGTGATATATGCGGTAAAGCCTTTCGCCGGCAGGATCATTTGCGAGACCATAGGTATGTTTGTAAAAGTTTAAGACACACCAAAAGCATATTATAACAGCGATTTAAATTCATCTCTTTTTAGGTACATTCACTCCAAGGAAAAACCCTTTAAATGTGCTGAATGTGGCAAAGGTTTTTGTCAGTCCCGCACCTTGGCCGTTCATAAAATACTACACATGGAAGAATCACCCCACAAATGTCCGGTCTGTAATCGTTCATTCAATCAGAGATCGAACTTGAAGACGCATCTGCTAACGCACACCGACATCAAGCCCTATAATTGTAATGCCTGCGGTAAAGTGTTTAGACGCAACTGTGACTTGAGACGTCATAGTTTAACCCATAATTTGACAGCAGGTCTAGCGACGGGCATGAATGAGTCTCTGGGTGCTCTCTCAAGCTCGGTCAATGATATACTCAATAGCTCCAGCAAGGAGATACTTATTTCCTTGCCCTCTACATCGCCTTCGACTGCCACTTCTTCTCTCCATAGCTCTACAACATCGTCTCTAATAATCCCGACCAATTGCACGGTACCAATAACCACTACAAAATCGTCTGCTGTTGATCTTATAGCCGTCAAAGCTGAATTATTTTAAAAGCAATAGAAGGCTTAGTTTGCTGCAGCCATCTGTTGGCATAACAAGTAAAACTCGCTTCTTTATCTGCTGCAGCAGCGGGGATGTTAATGTCAAATTCCTATTGTATTGTTTTCGATACATTTAGTTTTTAAATTTTGTTAACATTTGTTGGACTCTCTCTATCTCTCTCTCTCTCTCTCTCTCTCTCTCTCTATAATTCTCTCGTACTCCCTTTGCCTCTCGATTATCTTCTAAAGCTTTTGCTTGTTTCTCCCTAGGGTAGAAAACACAAATCAAATCTTAAATTAAACTCATGGTTTAATCATGACACCACGATCACTATTTCTCACGTTCGATTCATTTGGCTTCCATTAAATCATATAATCTTAAGTTTAGTTAATAACTGTTTAGATTTTTTAATTTGTATGCTATAAATATTTTATTTTATGTATTTTTTTTTTTACAAGTACAATATTAAGGTAATTATTATTTTTTTTCTGTATTTTTTCTTATTGGTTGTGCTTGAAGCATTCTGAAGAGAATTAAAAACGATCGCTTGATATGCGGTGTTTAGTTTTAAGTTGTGAAAAAATAAAATTTGGAGTTTTAAATAAAAAAAATAAAAACAAAAAAAAAGTTAAGAATTAAAAGAGCTCAGTATTTTATAGTTTTTCTTTAATATTTTTAAAAGTGTAATGTTTTAGTAAACAAAAAAAAATTGTTTGGCGATCATATTTTCTACAGAATTTCTCAGTAGTATAGGGCCGAGTTATAGATGCAGTGTTGCTAGAAGATAGGAAGATCTTTTGCTCAACTCAGCGCGTTTCGAACCGTTTTTGCTTCGCTTTTTTTTTTTTTTTTTTGATGCATTTTTTATGTTTTCGTCTTACCAAAACATATTCTACGTAACTTATTGTGTTTGTCGTTTTTATGGCGGACGTTTTTGACAAATGGTACCGTGATTGGCGGAAAACGTCAACGAATACGACAAGTTTTAAATCTATTACAAAAACGCCAGTAAAGGCCATGTTACACTATCATACACGATCGTGCCATCTACTAAATAAAGCATGTGTGCTGAAAAAGTACTAAAAATGCAACCGTGCAACAGAGTTTTTGACAAATTGTACGATTTAAAAAATTTTATGAAACTTTTCAAAACATGATAATTTCTGTGCGATTAGTGTGGTAGATATTGTGAAAAATATAAGAATATTGTGGTGCCTCGAGAAAAAAAATTTAAGTAATGTAAAATTAATATATTAATAAAAGTTTTTAAATATTTTATTGTATATATAAATTATTGCAATAATACTTGTATAATAGTATGGCCTACAACGCCATTTTGAAGCGATATTTTCCAGTCGGCCAGACTTTTGAAACAGTTTACTGTGAATGAGTCGTACGATCGTGTAGGATAGTGAATCAGGGCCTTAATATGCTATCGTGTTTGGCGTATTTAGTTGTGTTCATTTACGAATATTTGGCAGCGAATATTCGTCGCCAAAACTAAAACACATAGGTTTATATGAAAATGCACACATAATGGTGTTGGTCGAAATTCGTCATACTCAGCGAAAGCTGAAATAGATTCATTTCTAATTGTTTCGTCTGCGAACGTCGAACAAAGCAGCATCAGTTGACCAGGTTTCTTACATAAAATAAGTATTTTTCATGACATTATACTTTTTATAATTTATATAAATCCTTGAAGATGTTCTCAAAATATAAAGTACCTGAGATAATTTGTTCAAAAATCCTTCTTTCGGATGGGATTTATATAGGTTTACTTTTCTTTGCAAGCAATGTAAACAATGTTCGTTGGTATTGTGCTTCAGACGACGATTTTATACAACGAATATATTCGTCGCGATGGGCGAAGTTCGTCGTTCGTCGCAGTTGCGTTCCTAGCATTACTACACTGAAAGAATTATGCGACATATATTTAATGAAACTGTTTCATTAAATATTTTTCATTAATCCAATGAAAACTTTTCACAATATGCATGAAACTTCATATATATTATGAAATAGTTCCATCAGAATGGTTTCATTAAGTTTCATAGTTTCATAAAAAAAAATCATTGGATTTATGACTAGAACAAAATTTAATTTTTTGTAAATTCTTTGAATTTTGGTAAGATATATTAATGGGCATTTATTAATCTTAAGCTTAAGTTTAAAAAATGTTTTTTTCATTAAAATGTTAGTTTTATGAGTTTCATAATTCCAATGAAATAGAATTCATTAGATCAATGACAAATAAATTTCTGGCTACCGAACTTGGGTATGTATGTACATATGTGTATGTACTCAAATCAGCATAATAATAGTTTAAAAAATTTAAATACCAGTGTATTGAAGTCATTTGAATTAATAAAATCTGTGTTATTTGGTGAATACTTGTTCAACTTTTTCTTTTATCATAATTAGGTACAATTTTACAAAAGCAAGTAATAGTATTGTTTGTGTAATGAAATAAAGAATCAATGATTAAATGAAATAATTCCATTGATCTTATTACGTACATTTGTGAACATATTTTATTAATGTGTGTTATGATATTATTTCATTAAACAAATGTGACTATTTCATTGATTTAATGTAAATTTTTCAGGTGCTCAATGAATAATAAAATAAAAATGAAATAACTTCATTGACCTTATGAAGGAGTTTCATATTTTTAATGAATATATTACATTAGTACAAAGAAGTTATTTCATTAAATAAATGTTACTTTTTCATTAATTTAATGTACAGTTTTCATGTGCTTTATGAAATTGATTCTTTGATCTAGAGAAATTATTTTACTAATCATATGATTTGTCTTTCATACTTTTAATGAAAATAAGTCATGTTTCTTATTAAAATATTAAATTACTTTTATGAAAGTTTTCATTAAAATAATCTAATGAAATTTGTTTCATTATTTCTATGAAAAGTTACAATGGTTGAAAAATAATGAAAAAGTTCATAAAAGTAATATCGAAATTCAGAGAATTTCTGAACAAAATTTTTTCAGTGTAGTAAAAATTAGCAACGAGAGAGTAACAAACAAATTTTCAAAATTACTCTGAAAAATGTCAAAAAGTAAATGAACACTTTACTAGCAAAAATTTGCAAGTTAGAGTAGTGTTGTTGTGTATAGGTATATATAGGTACTTAATAACTACCATTAAACCTTTTGGACAAATTATACATGTGTGTATGTATAGTATTATAAAAATAATGTGATTATGATCATTTATATTCAGCGTTGTCTACACTGGTGTTTTTCGAGTACGACTTGTAATAGAATAATGAAAAGTTTTAAAATTTTATTTAATCTGTTACTATGCATAGTCCAAATACGCTAACCACTATAAGGGTGTTTAGCTACTTTTGAATAAAATATATATTTTTAGTTAGCACCCCATACACGATTCAATTCAATTCGTAACTTAGTCGGTTTTTGTGCAAATCAAGGCCTGGATGGCTTTGTGAATTAATTAGTTTGCAGTTGTCGAGTTGGTTGAAGCAATATCAAAAGATTTTGATTAAAATTTTTATTATAGCTGTACACATTTGATTATACGTAATCGTACAGTTGCTTAAGCTGGCTTAATTTGATTTATGCACATTATAGTTAGGCCTTAAGTTGGCAGCAGCAGCTAATGCTGTTGGAAAATCGTGCTGCTGTGATGTCGTTAAAATAATCGTTTTCATCTAAACACGTATATTTTATTTTTGGAAGATAGCTGTTTGATGTCTGCTGTCGTCTATGTGTTTAAAGCTGTAGTCTAAATTTTCCATGACCATTCTAAATAAATGTGACGTGTAGCACACGACCTGGAAATGTGTCAGGCAGTAACTGAATTGTTTCACGGGCTCTAGCCATATCACTATCATCCAATTTCAACGGAAAGAATTGTATTATCATGTCGTGGTATTGAGCATCAGTAACAGTCACTGTTGGACTAGTTTTATTTTCTTTAAACTATGGCTGCAGACCAAAATCCACACCAGAAAACCCAAAAGCGACAAAATTGGTGATTAGCATATCCATCAGTGTGAAAATGTGCTTAATAGCTTAGGATGATATTGCTCAAAAATCAGCTTCCATTTATTGGTCTCCATTAATCCATTTAACAAATTCTCTTCTTTGCGCCTGGTAACATGTAACGTTCAATTTTTACTACCCCTAAATTAACAGCCGTCAAATTGTTTCTTAAGCTTGCTAACACTTTACTACGCGGCAACGAAATCAACATTCGGGAATGCGGCATAAAAAATGATAAAAATCAATATTTAGAAATACGCCAGCAAACTCCACACTAGAAAGTCCAAAAACGAAAAATTAATTGATTAGCAGATCCATCACTGTGCATATGTGTTTCGTCGCTTGGGATGATATTGCTCGAAAAATCAGCTTCCATTTATTGATGAAATTGTTTCGTTCAATTTTTACTACCCCTAAACTGTCAGCTGTCAAATTGTTTCTTAAGCTTGCAAACACTTTACTGATCGGCGATGAAATCAATATGAAAAAGATTTACATCAGCACCTGCCTTGCGGTCTTATCTAATGATGGACCAGTTCCACGGAGTGAACTATTCACAACTCGCCAGCGCTCCCATGTGACTTGCTAGGCTCACACAGGTAGCAATTTAAGCCATATGTTTGTAGCTATTCTTGTTGAGGGGTTCGGGCCTTCTAATCCCTCCTGTATGCAATTTCCCAGCAGTCAATGGAAGACAAGGCTTAATGAGTTGGTAGGCCGAAGCCCTCTAGCAGCATCAGCCCTTAAACCAACTCACCCGTCAACCATCACCACTGGTTCCTCACAGTACATGTATCTGTTGTATAGGCAACAGACCCTCGAGAGTTTGTTAGTCCGCGAAAAAATCCACGCCAAGCAATTATCAAGGATACTAACACCCCCTTCCTGCGTTTTAGATTTCAACCACAGCCAAAATGTTTCAGCCTAGGTAGGCACCTCAACCATAATCAGCCCGGGTTGAACTGCAAGCAGAACCACCCGGGGGCCATGCTGATCCCCGTTCTCCCAATTTAAACCCTTGGTAAGGGTTTCGGAAGCCAACACAACATAAGTCATGCGGCTTCCTAGAGTTTTATTTGCTACAACAAACGAGGGACCCCTTCCCCTCTATATCCGAAAAACAGAGTGCCCTAGTTAGGAATACACCAAGGCAAAATCTGTTCCCCGGGCAGATAAAAATCAACATTTGGAAATATGCCAGCAAAAGCTGCAGAAAGTTTGTGAAAATTATTAGTAGTCCAAATGGCGGATCAAACGCGCCCGTGGTGCGGCCACCTGAACAAAACCATATTTATATATCAATCACAAACACCAGTCATAAAACTTTTTCTATGCCCGTTTTGTTCATATCTAAAATGTATATCTTTGCTTTATAATGATCTCAGCTTGTGTAACTCTAAACAAACACCCTGTGTATATATTTGTAAGTGTGCATTTGCACAACCACATTTCAACGAGTAAAACAATTCATAATCTTCACTTGTGCAACCAAATGTGGAACTAAATGAAAGAACACATTTGCCGCCGGTTGAACAAGTTTTATGAGCTGCTTGTAAGTGCCTGCATTTAAATGAATATAACTGATTAGTAATCGATACGCCGGTTTCAGCAATAGTTTACACCCAGGCCTGAATTGAATTCTGTTGAAAATTTGAACTGTTGGTGTCGTGGTTGGCCAAACGGTCAAAAAAGCAAATAAACCGCAGAAAGCATAATAAGTCAGCCGATCGTTTGAATACGACTGACTGTAAATAAACATAATAATGTTATCTGAAGCGTTGAAAATCAACTGCGTTAAAAATTATAGCGAGTATTTTGAAATATACTCGTATGTATGAATGTATTTGCCGGTCTTTTGCTTTTTTTAACTTGGGGTATTAATGTTGGCAGCACAATCATACATATCCCAGCTGGCAATGTCTATGTGTCATCCTCGAGGAGGATTGATCATTTTTGTACGAAATGTAGACATACCATTGAAATCAATTCGCAAACGATATTTTTGTTAGAGTTTATCGTTCTACACCGTAAAAGGTTACATAAGTGGCATACTTGTGCGCTACAACTTTTTCCTAGCGGTCATGTGTACTATGATACCGTTCTCAACAGCAGTGTTTTTAAAGAAGTACAGACCAATGATTCCAGCAACCTATAAACCACACCAAACAGTCAGTTTTTCTGGGTGTAATGGCTTCTCAACACGTAGAAAAAAATATATGGTTGATATGACAATATTCTAAGGGCAACATACTATTGTTGAATTATATGGTTGTACTTGATAATACTACATAGTTACATTTAAAACACCATTGACAGCACACACCATAGTATTGTAAAAAAATATTATAAGTAACCATACTATATTTTGCTTTAACATTATTATAAGTAACCACAGTATTGATTAAAGTTATCAAATAATTGTCATACTCAACCATATTTTTATACTAACCACTCATACTTTTCTCATATGTAACCATGTTAGTTTCATGAAATAACAATACTAAATCACAAATAGCTTTACTGTAATTGAACCATATATTTGTTATAATTAGCACGAATACATACATATTATAATTAATTACAAGAAGAAGACAGCTTATGATATAATTTAATACTATGTTTAATATAAATTTAAAAAAATAATGGCGTTGCATCTCCTCTTTGATGGTGAATTATCTATCTGCCGCAATAAAACAAAAGTAGTTATTAAGAATTTCATCTGCGATTGTGGTTTTAAAAGTAATGAGTAACCATATTAATATGGTTGTCCGTACTCATATTGTTACATATGTTTATATCTTAATATTACGGACTTACCTTTATATTTTCGCCAATACTCAATATGTATTTTTTGCCAATTTCTTCTTTTTTCTAATTTTTATATAAAGCTTAACAAATATAAATATTTTTCAAATTAAAAGTAAACAAAACATTTTTTTATTTTCAAAGAAAAATTATGTGTCAGCGACTGGAAGGAAAATAGTAAATTTATTATTAAAAACAAGCATTTTTATATTGGATGTGATAAAAACTATTGTTGTTTTTAAACAAATTTTGACAATTGCCATTATTGTAGGCAACCATATCTTGAATTTTATAGATGGTAACAATAGAATTACAGGAATGCAAACAGTAAAATATTTATAGAGGAACAAACTATATATAATTAAACCGATAATATGCTGTGTTTAACAGTAATACACACTGTTATAGAATATATATTAATGTTGTCGCAACCGTATATCCAACTACCTTTTCTTTGCGTGAACATACACTTGAGTATTATAATCACTCCCAATACGGCAGCTTTGTTTATTGACGTATCAAACAAAAGCGAAAAAAGAGAAATCTGATTCTCCGCAATCTGAATTTGGTCGCACCCACCAAATCTACACCTTGCTAGGTGTTTGTGTGACTTCAATTGTTGCACGGGTAAGATTTTGCAAGTCAAAACGGAAAGGGAATGCCCTTAACTGGGCGCTATCTGACAGCTTCAGCTTACGGTTGTATCTCCGAGTGATGAGAACAAGCTCCATTTTCTGTGGATTCACACTTAGACCACTATTCGAGGGAAGTGTAAGTCTCGTGGGCTGCACTTCTCCCTCAGGCAACACAACGGGACCAAAAGGACCCAAGTGGACTGATTTCATGAAACTGGCGGCCTGTACAACCTAACCTAACCTAACCTAGACCACTATTCGTGCACCATCCATCTATAAGCCCTTATGCAGAGCTCAGTCGCTGTAAAAGTATATTCGGATATTTATCCGGCACATCCACCGCAATATCATCAGCATATGGTGTTGTCCTAAGCAACGTGGAATATAGTTCCACCAGTAACGTGTTCAGAACTAATTTCCATAGGAGGGGGGATAGAACCTTTCTCTAGAGAGTGCTTCTATTCCTTTACAAAAAAAAACCCTTTTATTTTCAAGTCTAATATTTGATATAGAAAATAAGGGCGGATTGATATTGAAGCACCCAGGTGCTAGATGACAGCTCGAACAAAACAAAAAATTTTTTTCTGAAATTGCTATCTGTCAAACGTCAGCTGATAAAATTTCACCCAAATTCATCGATCAGTTCATTTGTTGTAGTCGTTTCAGCTTTTGTGTTTCTTGAAAAATTGAAAAACGTGAATTTCGTGTAGTGATCAAACACTATTATTTCAAAGGGAAAACAGTGAAAGAGACAAAAGAAAAGCCCGATAAACATTACGGTTAGTCTGCTCCGTGTGATTACGTTATATGGTAAAATATTGGATTGCTGAATTTAAACGAGGCCGAACAAGCTTTGCAACAATACCACGAATAAGAAGGCCAAAAGAGGTGGTTGCTAAAGAAAATATCAAGAAAATCCCCGATATCTTTATGAATGATTGCCGAGACAAGTTACGTGTGAACATGCTGAACGTGTGTTCAATATTTTGCATGCACATTTGCATATGAAAAATCTATCGACAAGAAGGGTGTCGCGTTTATCGAACCGCTCAGTATCGAACAAAAACGAGTTCGACGGACCACTTCACAGCGGTGTTTGGACATGATACAGCGTAATCCTGTTGATTTTTGGCGTCGTTTATAACTGTTGATGAAAAGTAAGCCCACCACTACATATCTGAAAGCAAAAACGAATCGAAACAATGGGTGGAAGCTGGTGGAAGTGCTCCGTAGAAAGCTAAGACAGTGAAATCGGCCGGCAAGGTCGTGGACACTGCATTTTCGGATGCCCACAGAATATTTCTCATCGATTATCTGGAGAAAGAATGAACAATCACAGGAAAGTATTATCGTGCATTAGAGCATCACTTGATTGTTGCAATGAAGAAAAAATGATCACATTAAAAGAAGGAAAAAGTGCTCTCTCTTCAAGACAACACACCGTTGCACACAGCATTAGATACGTTGCTAAAATTACATGAAAAAAACTTCGATTTGGTCAAGATTTCGCTCCAAGAGATTTTTTCCTGTTCCCAAACTTGTAAAGATGGCTTGCAGGAAAATGATACATCTCAAACGCAGGAGGGATTACCAAAGCTAACTCGTATTTTGAGGCAGAGTTGTCAACTTTGAAATTTCAAAACGTACTAAAATGGAGAAAAAGCGCGTTATTTCAACGAAAACGCAGCGAAAATTTAAAAAAAAAAGTTTCTTGAAGAAGACACACAACGGAGTGTCGAAATATTTTTTTTTTTTTTTAACTTGGACCAGTACTCAGCGGATGACCCCTACATATGTAGTGCATTGTACCAGAACTAGGAAAATAGGTTGTGAGGAGGAGGAAAGAGGGAGTAGTATTTGTGAACATTTGACTTGAAGCTTTCAACGTTATTATTGATAATAAAAACTATAATTTTTACCAAAACCAAGAAGACCACTAGCTCAACAACAAATAATCATTTCAAAAAAGGGTCGAAAAATTAGAAGCAAGCAATATCATTTATTTATATTTGCCGTCGACAAAATCAGCTGTTACTTTTACTGCCTATTTTCAGGGACATAAAAATACAGCTGCTTACCGTTGTCAAAATTATATTGCAGGAGCATACAACCATTACTGCCGAAAACGATTATCGGATCATTAATAGTTACAGAATCTCACTACAAGCCTTCAAATTCAATTAATAGCAATTCTCTTAATCACAGTCTACATTTCATTTGTGTTTTCGTAAGCGATGTAGTAAAAAGAGTTTATTGAAATATACGAAAATTTGTCAGAATTATAACATATAAATAAAAGATAAAGTTTACCATAATCAATATTTAATGCAAACGTCTTGGAGAAACTTTATAATTTATTTAAAATTTTGTAATTTCTCATTTATCAAAACTGTAACGAATTCACGAGCCGTCATAAATACGAACTTCACTAATCAGAGGCTACATTTATTATAATATTTGACAAACTTGGCTTGATCGTTTAATAGCAAAACACTCTGTAAAAGCAGTAAAACGAAATGCTTCTTTTTCTTTCGATAATGTTTATAATATATATAACAGCCAGATTGTCTAAATTTGACTCAAAATTAAACATCAAAACAATAAGTTGAGTTGAATTTGATTTTGTGCCACCGAATTTTAAAAATGCACCGAAAATGTTTAAAAAGCGGACCCCGCTCCAGCTAAACAATTTTTCGCACAAATAATTTTAAGAGGCACCAAACACGCGGCGAAACGCTCCGAGTTGACAACACTGTATTGAGGGGTTCCCAAAATCGTATTATTCAGTTGGTATAAAAAAGTTGGAATATCGCGTAATTAAGTGTATTGAACTAAAAAAAAATACTATGTTGAGAAATAAACATCAATCCGCTCTCGTAGGTATTTCAAATACTGACCAGCCCTGCTTACAAGCAGGAAGCTGTCCATAATATCATATTCATTTTACTTATAGGTGTGTTTCACGAGATCTCGGACTAGTTGGGACTAATGAGAGTAAAAAGCAAATTACTCTCTAAATTTGCAAATTTTACCCAAAACTGCTGGAACGCAAAAAACACAATTATACATCTTGCAATACTAGTGCTGCTTACTTTTTAGATTAAAGTATATTTTAGTGATTTTAGACGCTTAAAATGCATAATAAAAGATTTGCATTATTGGCAACAGCTGTAAAATTAAAAGCAATGTGAAATTTTCAGTAGATTTTTATAGCACATATTTATTAAGCAGCCAAAAAACTATTGCATGTTCTCCTTACAACTTCACAAGGTTATTTTTAATTTGGGCAACCTTTTAAATAAATTTTTAAATAATTTTTAAACAAAAACTTTTTTCCAATTTGCAAATTTTCTGATTACATTCTCAGTTTCATGTGTACGTAAACATAAAACAAGTTATTATTCAATTCTAGTTCGATGTTACTCAAAGAGAAAGTTCGGGCTAATTTGTACATGAAATGACAAATATTACTTTCTCATTTTCTCTCAAAATTGCACAAAAATTGTTACGTGAAACGCTTTTGGACTACTTTGTGCTAGTTCGGATTGTTTCATTATTCACGTGGAACACACCTTATAACGAGTGATTTTTTTGCTATTATCTTTTTGGCAACACTAGTTTTGACAGCTCACGCACGTTTTGTATCTTGTGTCACTGTCAAACATCTTCAGTTTGGTCTATAATTTAATCATGAATCGTCGTCTTACAAACGAACAACGCTTGCAAATTATTGAATTTTATTACCAAAATGCGTGCTCTGTTAAGAAAGTTCATCGCGCGCTTCTTCCATTTTATGGTCAGTTTAATCGACCTACTGAGGCTTCTATTCGGGCTATTGTAAAAAAATTTCGCACCAAATTTACATTGTTGGACATTAAACCACCGACACGCTTACGTAGAGTGCGAACTGAAGAAAATATCGCAGCCGTATCGGCCAGTGTTGGTAATGACCGTGAATTATCGATTCGGCGCCGTTCGCAGCAATTGGGCCTCTGTTACTCCACTACGTGGAAAATTTTGCGGAAGGATTTGGGTGTGAAGCCTTATAAGATACAGCTGGTGCAAGAATTGAAGCCAAACGACCTACCACAACGCCAAATTTTTGGTAAATGGGCTCTTGAAAAGTTAGATGAAGATCCACTTTTTTATCGAAGAATTGTGTTCAGCGACGAGGCTCATTTCTGCTTGAATGGATACGTGAACAAGCAAAACTGCCGTATTTTGAGTGAAGAGCAGCCAGAAGCATTGCAAGAGCTACCAATGCATCCACAAAAAACAACCATTTGGTGCGGATTATGGGCTGGCGGCATCATGGGGCCACCGCATCATTCAAAGATGATGCACATCACAACGTTACTGTGAATGGTGAGCGCTACCGTGCGATGATAACAAACTTTTTTTTGCCCAAAATGGAAGAGCTTGACTTGCATGACATGTGGTTTCAACAAGACGGTGCCACATGCCACACAGCACGCGGAACAATGGACCAATTGAGAGGCGAGTTCGGTGAACAGTTTGCCCAGATCGTGCGATTTAACGCCCCTAGACTATTTTTTGTGGGGCTATGTTAAGGCTAGTTATTATTTACTTCAACGTTATTTTCTGCTCACCCCGTTCTTGATAAGAAAATTTGTTATTAAATATGAAACCTAAACTAATACCTAGAATTTTATTTGGTTACCGTATGCCTTTTAATCTAATCAGATAAATAAAATGGAATCTATTTAATTTCCAACCGATCAGTTTCTGTTTACGATCAAACGATTGTTAATTCATTGTTAACATTGCTAGTAAGTAGTTGATTTATTTGCGATTGAGATATCGACAAGTGGTTTGATATTTTAAGGACCATTACGGTCAGGCAGACAAAAAGACAAGCCGCCAATCATAAAACTAAGCTGACTGATTCTCAGCTCAGTTTGCCATTCAATATGTTTTACTTAAGACTCTTAAACATGAACGTGGTGCAAAAGTTTCAGTTTATTTTGCTGGTTTTTCTTTTTTTTTTTTGTTCTTTTTTAGTGCGAAATTTAATGACAGTGGTGTTTTTAAAGACCCAATATTAACCATGTCAGAACCTGTGTATTTTGCGGGCTGGCTAATTTTGTTGTTGTTGTTGTTGTTGTCATGGCTAAATAAGATTTTATTACTTTTAACGCAAAATTACTGCAATTTCACACAATTGGTGTTCTTCTAGCGATAGTGATTCTTTTATTTATTTTCAAAAGAACTTTGTTAAGATTAAGTTGAAACATTAGTACTCGTACTCGTATGATACCGACCAGTCAGTCAGTCAGTCAGCCAGACCTCCTTGGTGTTTGGCTCTAACTCGTGTTAGTGGTTGGTGTCAAACAATAAATAAAAATGATAAAAATAAGTTAGACTCTTCTTTTTTATGTTGGAAACTTTGTTTCCAAATCGTTTGTGCTGTGCGGATGTTTGCTTTTTTGTGTTTCGTTTTTCGTTTTTGTTGTAAATATTCAGTGTTGACAATGCTCATTACACTTGTAGCCAACAACAATAAACGAACAACAATCATGTAGTCAACCAGCCAGCCAGCCAGCCATCCATCCATCCATCCGTCCGTCCATTCATCCGTCCGTCTATTCATTCATTTGTTCGTTTAACAATTTGACGATGGGAAAATTTTTAAGTTTCTTTATTTATATACATACATACATACATACATACAGGCATATATACGTACTTATATGTATATATACATAACTTTAGCAAACAATTATGACAGCTAGCAAACGATCAAGCAAGCATGCGTGTACGAGTAAGTGAGCGAGCCACGTCCAAGCCACATCAGTCAGTCTGTGGTAGAGTACAAATATTGTACATATAACATTGTCATTAAGCTTGTACTCCATTCTGTCAATAAAAAGAGGAACAGTGCAATAAAAACAATAACAAATATAACGAAACAGAAAAAAAACAGAAAACACCAATAAAAACAATAATATTTGAACAGAATAAAACAAAAAAAAAAAAAAGCAGATCAAGCAAATACCGCCGGCGACTTCGTTTGAGTTTTGGCGTGCGCTTTGAATTTTCCGCTTTTGTTAAATGTGTCTAATGAGACCATAAACATTCGAGTACTACAACAAACATCATAAAAAACGTTGCACAAACAATTTGTTGCCATTCTGTCTAGTTTAATGGTTGGTTATGTTTAAGTATTTTGTAAAACCTTTATTTGAAGATTTTAAAAGTTTTACTTTTTTTTTAAGGGCAAAAGGGGGCGTGGTGGCGGAGAGTGCCATAAGTATGTTTTAAGCTATATGAAGGTATTTGCCAGCCAGCAAAAAAAAAAGCTCACATGCTGGTTGAATATGCATTTGAGATGTTGTATTATTATATTGAGGAAGTGTGGTCATGTTTGTCGTAAAATATTGATGAATGTTTCCTAGAATCTGAAATTCAACAGAATTACTTACGTTTTTTTTTTTGTTCGATATTTGCTTGGCTCAAGAAAAAACTTAATGCGATGGCGTTTAAAGGCTGAGAAAGTTCAATTAGTTAGAATTGCTGTTGGAAACACAAACATTCATTCGGTAACAATAAAATAATGTTAAGTTCTCCTTTTTTAAATATTAACAGTCTAATTTAATCCTTACATTAGTTATTCAACGGTTTTCCCCTTATTAACCAGTAATAAAAAGGCTTATTTATAAATGCTTGATAATATCACATTAACTATTAAATACCCTTGTGGCTATATTTTATTTTTTTTTTTTTATCTGGGACCAGTACTCAGGGGATGGCCCCTACATATGCAGCGCATTGTACTGGAACTAGGAAAATAGGTTATCATGAGGATAAAATAGGGAGTAGTGTTCGCGGGGTGTTAACAATAACAACACGAAAGACTAAACCATTATACTATTAAAGCATTTCAAATGTTGGAATTAAATTAGTTAAAACTGATCAGTGCCCAGTGTATATACCTTCGACACTGCTCAGATTAGCAAAATTTAGTCCAACACCTTTCACACTACAAGGTAATGAAATTCATTGCAAATAATATTAGTATTGAACATATAAAGAAAACACGGACAACGGTGAAAAAAAGACAAAAACAAAAAAAAAAGAAGAAACACGTGTACACATAATGCTACCTATTCCAGTGCACTCAGGGCTGGACAAAATACACAGATTATGAAATACAAGATACAAAATACTTTCCAGGAGTGTATTTCAAATACAAAATACAACAACAAAATACAAATACATTTTTGTAATTAGGTCTCAGAAAAATGTATCCGTCTGGCTTTAGATACATATTTTATTTTACATATGCACTTAAACTAAGTTGTATATTCATATGATTGTTCTAAACTTGCTAAGAAATTAAAGGAACCAACCTAATATTTAGCATTTGATAGATAGTAAATAAAAAATTCATTCGCCAAAACAAGTATTTTCTTTAATAAAAACTAGATATTTCAATCAGTCATCCGACAAACAATAATCTTTCTACAGGTCCTGAGGAGCGCAAGCTGCTGTCAAATTCTATAAATGCATTTATTTTTTATTCTTGGATAGTTTTCCAGAATAGCAAGCTCCTTGCTTTTATCATTTTGAAAACTGATAAGCTCAAGTTCCAAATTTGATTTACGAGGTTGATCACTGTATTGTCCAAAACAACCATAAAATCTTCATCATCTTTACCTCAACTACTACTTATTCTTGTGCATCCAGCCATGGTTTCACGTTTTTTGCCATTTTTCTCCATGGTATCTATTGCAAGATTTTGAATTTTTTGCCTCTCTTTTACTGAGATGCTTTCTGGCAATCAGCTAATTTTGAAACTAGGATGGAAACATGACACCGATATGGCTATATTTGCTCCAGGTGTCAGCATGAGAAACTCATTAAATCTTATTTCCAAGCTCTCCATTAATTGTGTTAAAATACAAATTAAATGCCTCAAAGTATTATATTGCAGTGGATTTAATCTGGTTCATGCAGCAGTTGCGGCGCCTTTTGAGTAATGATATATCTACACAATTTTTGCTGGAAATGCAAATATATGTATGTATATAATTGTTACACTTACCGATAGTATCAATTGAATTTATAAAGTTCGTTTTATTTTATTCTCGAAAATTCTCTATATTTGCGAACAAAATGTTTTTATAATTATAAATTTCAACTTATTAAAGGTTTAGAGAAGGGTAGAGGCTACAATAAATTTTTAGAAATTATTAATCGTTAATAACAGCTGAATAGTGCTATTAAGTGTTTATAAATAATGTTTTTTCGATTTCTTCTTATTAACTCTTAATAACGCAGTCAAAAATGTTTATAAATTAGACTGTAATACTATTGAAGAAAATAGCGACTTACTAATTTTGCGCTAAAATAACTTTATTTGGAATGAGCCTCTAACTATAAGTTACTCAGATTGAGTAATTTATATGGTGGAAATAGGGAAAAGAAAAAACAAACACGGTAAGTATATTTTCTTTTAACTTAGGGAATGTTTCTTTTAGAATTATATTCACATTTTTAACAATAGGTTACTGATCTCAGGTAAGTATAATAAATTTACAATATAACCTTTCGGTAAAAGTAGAAGATCTCCAGTAGTGCAATTCACTAACTTTTAACGATTTTAAAAGAGCATAACTTAACGCGAGCTGTTGTGGTTTGCACTAACGGTTGTATGTTAAAAAATTTTGAAATAATGTGGCAGCTTTGTTAAAAATAAAGAAAACCACAAAGAGGAACAGAAAAAAAAAACAAACAAATTTGAAAATAATTCCATGTTTAGGGTAAGTAAAATTATTTATATGTTTATTATTTAAATTATTTTTTGATAAATAAGATAAGTTCTCACAGAGAACACGCTGACCGACTGTTGGAGTCTTCCGACAATACGTAAGACAAATACAGTGAAGTTATTCTAGTAGAAATTTTAACGACATTGTTGTTAAGATAAACACCACAAAATTAATTGGTGTTTAGTTAACGCTAATCAGTCAGGCTATAAAAACAGCTGATTTAAAACGAAGACAAATAGTGTTAAAAACTGTTATAGAATCGGGAAAACACCAACGCTAGTGTTAATTTCTCTAAAAGAATTTTATTAGCGTTAAAACAGGTTAGTGAATTGCACTACAGATGTTGATTCCGTTGACGTTGTATCAGTCTTAATAAACAAAAATAAAAACTCATGTTTCTGATCATCAAGGTGAAAAGTTCGGCTTTTGGAAAACCGAGCTTAAGACAAATAATTTTCCATTTCTCAACATGAACAACACTTGGTACAGTGGTGAGTAATTTCAAATATAGTTACAGGTAAGTAAAGGTGTGCATTCTTGTGCACAAACCAAAGATATTTTTCCGGGCACTTAAAAAGGTTTTATCCGATCTCGACATAAATAAGACTCCTGGACCGGATGGCATGCCAGCACTGGTCTAGAAGCAGTGTTCTTCTACGCTTGTGCGTCTATTGCCACACCTCTTCAGCATACTTTATCATGCTGATGAGTTTTCATCGTGCTGGAGGGTTGCTCATGTAACACCAATCTCCAAAAAGGGCGAGGCAAATAACCCTGAAAATTACCGCCCAATTGGTTAACCATCACCTTATGAGGTATCTAGAGCCACATAAATTACTTTGTGACCGTCAATATGGATTTCGCAAGCTTACAGCTTTTGGTGTCGGTGATGACTTTTCTCGGTTTATATCGAGCTTTCTCAGAGGCCGCACTATACGAGTTGTTATAGATGGGATCTCGTCAAACGAGTTCAAGTTTAATTCAGGGGTACCGCAAGGCTCCGTTCTTTCTCTTACCCTTTTGCTTATTTTCCTTTTCTATCAAACTTTCAACCCTATCCACTCTTTCGCGGTTGACAGTAGCATTTGCCATTCGTACTCTTTTAGTTATAGGCCCAGTCTATCGGATATCGCTGCCAAGAGTCTAAATATGAACGATTCACCGAATAGTGATCTTCTATTAATCTCCGAATGGGGTCGTAAAAACAGCGTTCCCTTCAACGGTCGTAAGACACAAACACGCAACCGGAAGTGCTGCTTCATCTGTACTCATGGGTGGTATAAATATTGAGGAATCGGATGCTATTGCTGTTCTTGGAATAAAGATATAGTGTGACGTTCGCTGGACTGAACACATTTTTCATGTCTCTAAAGAAGCATTCAAGTGCCTCGAGTTTTTGAAACGGTGTAAGATGTACTTTTTCATCTTGAACCAGTACTCAGGGGCTACTACATATGCAGTGAATTATACTGGAATTAGGAAAATAGAATATGATATGTTTGTGAACTTAAAACACGAAACGACCAAAATAAACGTTATCAGAACATTTAAAATGTTGAAATTAAATTAATTAAAACTGATAAGTGCCCAGTGTATATACCTTTGACACTGCTCAGAATAACAAAAATTAGTTCATGCAACACTTCATCCGACCTCCTTACTATTTATACCACCTACATCCGACCGAAAATGGAAGACAACTCTCATGTTTGGGCCAGTGCCTCAAAGTCTTACTCGACCGTGTGCAGGAGAGGGTGAAGAAACTTATCGATGACAGTAGGGTATCCAACTCTACTGTCTCACTGGAGCATCGACGCAGTGTGTTGAGCATTGCTCTGTTCTATCCTTACTACAATGGATTTTGCTCTGACGAGATTGGGGATCTTGTTCCCGAAACTTCCCAGCTGTCTATATGTTGACATTTTATAGGGCTACCCTAATCACCAGTAGACTTGGAAACCTTTGAAAGGTATTGTCAAACATTTAACTTTATACATATGTACAACAGGTTTTTAGTTCAAGTTTTTCCTTTCTTAATTTTTTCTTAAGAAGGATTTTTTACAATACAAATTTGCTGTGATCAATAATTATTGATTGAAGAAGACAAGAAAAATAATAATCAAATCTTTAGCTGGGGGACAACTAGCTGTTTCGTAGTCGCTACACTACTCATCAGCACCCACTGGGATTCGAACTCGGGACATGACGTATCATGATCTACTGCTTTAACTACTAAGCCACCGAGCATTTAATTATTTTCTATCTATATTCATCTCATATTGAATCACATATGCATTTTGTTAATTGCCCACATTAACATTAACATTACCGCTAGTTTAGAGACAGCAAACGCTGTACAAACAATGTGGGCAATTAACAAAATGCATATGTGATTCAATATGAGATGAATATAGATAGAAAATAATTAAATGCTCGGTGGCTTAGTAGTTAAAGCAGTAGATCATGATACGTCATGTCCCGAGTTCGAATCCCAGTGGGTGCTGATGAGTAGTGTAGCGACTACGAAACAGCTAGTTGTCCCCCAGCTAAAGATTTGATTATTATTTTTCTTGTCTTCTTCAATCAATAATTATTGATCACAGCAAATTTGTATTGTAAAAAATCCTTCTTAAGAAAAAATTAAGAAAGGAAAAACTTGAACTAAAAACCTGTTGTACATATGTACAAACCAAACAATTTTTAATTTAAAAAATTATAAAAGTTCAACAAAAATTTAACCAATTAACATTTAACTTTATATCCCAATATTCTAAATAAGTTATTGAGAAGCAAAATAATGAAAATGTTCAAATGGTCATATTGGCTCCGGTTATACGGATAATTATAGAATTATAAGCTGTGTTGCCAACTCTTTATTACTTTTTAAAATTGTTTGTGTAAATTATTATTATTTTTTTCCTGTTTCTTTGAGTTATTGATCGCGACAATTGTTGTTATAATTAAAAATAAAAATATTTCTTGGCGAAAGCCTGTTTTGAATTTGAGCCATAGGAATGATACCATCCCATCATATAATATTAGAAATATTAAAATAAGTTCGGCTATTTAACATTAATATAAATAAATATATTTAAAAAATAAAAAATACGCTTCAATATCGAACTAAAAAGTAAGAAATAATTTAAGAATAACCTCAAACTATAGTATGTATATGTTTATGTGTATTTACATACATTAATATCAAAGTTATTATATTATGTGAATATAGTTTAGAAAACTAAAAACCACGCTTCGATATCAAACTAATTATCCATATAACCAAATAATTAATCGTATACCGCGTTCCGAGTTTTTTTTTTGGAATTCTCAAAATCGGCTGCAAGAATCACCAAAATCTCCCACTTTCCCGGAAAAAAATATGGCAACTTCAATTTCCGCACTAAATCGAATGACCGTTAATAGTTCAGATACATACATGTTTCACGACCAAAACACGCAACGAATATGAGAAACCGGAGATTTTAGTTTATGTCAAACTTTGCATCCCGTGCAATTCTTTTAAGCAGTAAGTGCCCTTTTGTGCGATATACATCAGCGTTTTTTGTGAAATACATCAATTCGAGCACTTGGATATATCGTTTTTTGGAAACTACTGAAGACTGCCGATTTTTTAATTTATGCGGTAAAACTGGTAAATAAAATAACTCGTTCAGGGAAAACAAATAATAAGTCTCATTTGTTTAATTCTCTTTTCTCCAACCACCCATAATTAACTCACCCCGAGTTGATTATATCCATAATTTTGCTTTGAAGCAGAATTGGTTTACACAAATTTGCTGTTCAAAGCCCAAGAGAAGAGCAGCATTTTTGCTCATTTGTTCATTCGGTTAGCGAAGCGGTTTCGAGTTTTTTGAGAATTCCGAATATTTTTTGGGAGCTCCCAAAATTGCCTTTAGGAGTCCCCAAAATCCCCTCACTTCCCCGGAAACAATATGGCAGCTCCAATTTTTGTACTAAAGCAGCAACATCATATACCTACATATGTAATAATGGACAATAACAGACGAGACTAATTAATCCGACATGACATGTATACGTATACACAGCATTGTGTATGCATTCGTGTTTTTATATACATTTGATTGCTTGGTTTGTGTATGGATACATTCATCCCACCTTTCGCCTATAAGTCCCCCGGGGAACAGGTTTTTCCTTGGCGTATTCCTATCTAGGGCGCTCTGTTTTTCGGGTAAAGAGGGGAAGGGGTCACTCGTTTGTTGTAGCAAATAAAACTCTAGGAAGCTGCATGACTTATGTTGTGTTCCAAAACCCTTACCAAGGGTTTAAATTGGCAAAACGGGGATCAGCATGGCCCCCGGGTGGTTCTGCTTGCAGTTCAACCCGGGCTGATCATGGTTCAGGTGCCTATCTTGGCTGAAACATTCTGTCTGTGGTTGAAACCAACTGATAACTGCTTGGCGTGGCTTTTTTTCGGAGAGTAACATACTACCGAGGGTCTGTTGGTTTTACAGCAGATACCTGTAGTGTGAGGAACCTGTGGTGATGGTTGACGGATGAGTAGGTTTAAGGGCTGATGCTCCTAGTGGGCTGCGGTCTACCCACTCATTAATCCTTGTCTTCCATTGATTGCTGGGAAAATGCATACAGGAGGTATTAGGTTAGGGATTAGATTAGGTCCGAACTCCTCAATAAGAAGTTGCTCATATGGCTACAAACATATGACATAAATTGCTACCTGTGTGAGCCTAGCAAGCCACACGGGAGCGCTGGTGAATCGTAAATAATGCACTCCCATCAGATAAGGCCGCAAGGCAGGTGCTGATGTAAATCTTTTTGCACAACTGTCGCCTATAAGTTGAGGAACAATTGTTCTATTCTGTGATTGCCAACATACAAGTGAAACTAATAGGAACATTTAAAAAAATACATACCTATAACACAATTTTTGCTTGTTTTGATTAGATTAAAAAAGAAACAAAATGTTTTGTTTTCACTTATTTGTCCTCTGTGTTCATTTATTAGGTAGAACAAACAAATTTTCGTATGGAAAAATTATGCAAATATCACTTTTTGCATGTTGGCAGCAATAAGACAATATCATTATTGATTCACATATATGCGAACTAACGTAAGTTGCACGAAGCGATCAAGTCGCGTTATACAAACGCAATTCTTTACATAACCGTCCATGACTTGGCGCGTCGCAAGTGAGCTTAGTCGTGTGCTATATGCAACCCAACACATTCAACCTTTTTATTAAATCATAAAACCGCACGATTTCAATATTTTTTGTGCGTAGAACAGCTTTTACGTGATTTAATATCACTTTGGCAATAAGTGGCTTTTAGAACAGACCTGTAACTATACATATTTAATAATATCTTTCATAAATTCATTATATATCATCCCATAAAAACTTCTAAAAATTGTTTAACGTTGCAGTAGAACATATATGTACATCTACATGTATGTATGTATGTATGTATGTTTGTATAAAAAAAAATATTTAAAAATTGTAATCATATACAATACATGTGCATGCTCATATGTGTTTCTATTTTTGCCTTAAATCAGTAATATATCACCGCATAAATCAATCATAAAACAAAACATGTGTAAAATTTATCAATACGTAGAGAATGAGAAAAAAAACAGAACACCTCCAATCGTGGGAAGTTTAACGATAGCCCCCAAAACTTGAATGAATAATATAAATAACGAAATTTTGTTAACATCATTTATTAATTCATACATCTTAACAGACACAGATCTTCCATTTCTGTTAACAAACTTAATCTTGACAAGTAAAGTTCCTGTCTAGAAAAGCAACCAACAACAAACAACATGTTACGTTACACACATTGACAAATTTACCAACAAATTGATGAATGAATCTCAAACTGAAACGTAGTCGTCGAGCCATCAAAGTCAGAAAGTCATGATTAGGTTGAACACAACAACAGCAACAATACAACTGATATGGTGGGAACATTTTCAAAAGAGCCCTTGAATATTTCAAAGAAATTTAGCCAACGCTGTGTACAACAATTATTAAACAAAACCAAAAAAAAATTATACCGAAACAAGATAAAGTTATTAACGCAGCCATTAAAATATGAAATATACTTGTTCACATTACATACATAAATGTATATATACATACATATAAAGAAACGTATGTCAAATGGAAACAAAACCAATTTCATATTGACAAGAAGAAAAAATAGCAAATTTTAGAGAAGAAACCCACTAAACCTAAACATTCAGCCACACACTCGCACATACGAGTAATGCAATTCTCTTTAAGAGATTCAGAGCGAGCAATAAAGTAACAGTTACATGTATGCCTAATAATCATATACAAGTTTATATACATATGTACAGGTGTGTGTGTGTCTGTTTCTTGTCAATTTGTTTATAATGACAAATTAGACGGCACAATTGAAATATTTTATCTTTTGATTGTTTTTTATTATTTATAAATACACATAAGTAAATTATTTCTTTTATTTACAAATTTTCTGATTATGGCCCTCGATTCCAATAAAAACCAAACCGGCTGCCGCACCTACATTTTGTCACGTCCCAGTGTTCGAGTAACAACTGTAGTTAATTGTTACTGCATGTAAATGCATGTAAGTGTGCAATGACAAGGTTTGCTTAAGTACAGAGTGAATGGATATTGAAGGTGTGGAATGATGTGGAATGGCTGATGATTTTCTTAAAAAAAATCATATTACAATGCTGTAGATTATGAAATCTGTGAAGAAGACTCCACATACTTATAGTTTGGATCGATATGCGAAACACCGGCCTTTAGGGACTTAGTGCCATGGCATCGTTTTGCGGAGCACAATGCTCGTTTTGCGTACGCGAATACTATCGTAATAGCGATTTTGCGACCAATGTTAAACGCAAATTTTGTTATCATTTTAATATTCGCGATAGAAATCATTCTCCAGCGATTCAAACCATTGAGCAATGGGAGCAAATGTTCGAGATAACTCTATCAAACAGTATCAAAACAACAATCTGGGTGTGCCAAACCATAGATAGAACTGGAAAACGTGGAGCGAGTACAAACATCTGAAACTCTCTACTCGAAAGCGGTCTGCGGTTTTAAATATGCTTCGATCATCTCTAAATCACATTTCACAACAAGATGGGGCAACATGCCATATGACTCGTTAGCTGCAGTTCGTTAAATTTTTGGCCAGACAATCATATCGAAAAAAGGGCCACCCCGTATTCCCAATTTGTCTCCCATGTTCCTTTGGAAATATCTAAAAAGCAAAATTTTCAATAAGAACCCGCCGACCTTAACCGAACTAAAGAAAAATATACAGGAGGCAATGCAGTATATGTCAACTGATACTTGTAGAACGGTCATGGAAAATTTTCGGTCTACATCAGTGCCAGAGTGAACAAGGATAGCATTCAAGTGATGTAATTGAAAAAAAAAACAAAATGCTATTTTGTGCAATATTAACTAACTAGTTGTGAGTTCGAATCCAACTTCAGTCAAGAAGAAGGATTATTTTTAATTATAACAATAATTGCTGTGAAACTATAAAACCAAAGAAGAACAGAAAAAATAATTGAATACCATTAGCTGGGGGACAACTAGCTGTTTCGTAGTCGCTGCACTACTCATCAGCACCCACTAGGATTCGAACTCGGGATCATGTGAACATTATGTATTTTTAATACGGCCGCTTAACCAACTCAGCCACCTGCTATTTTATTTGCTAAATAGTTAATATAGTTTATAAAATTCCATGTCAGGGAAGTGATCAGGAAAATTGTAACAAAGTGTATATAGGAACAACAAAAAACAAATTAAGGACAAGGATTGCAGGACATATGTAAGTCAGACCTAAAATGTAGGCATGTTAATTCATACAAGACAGCATTTAATTGTTCCAGATTAAATCACTACCCTCATTTGGAAAATGTTTCAATAATAAAAACTAAAAGTAATTTTAAGAAACGTTATATGTTAGAAATTATTCATACACCTGCAGATCAGAGAATTAGTTTTAAGATAGATACTGATAATTTGGCACAGAGTTACGAGTATAGACACTTAATTAACAAAAAACTAATACATTGAATTTATATGAGTAGTTGCTAGGATATTGTTGAATTATGTTAAATTTTTTCATGTTAAGCAACATCTGCGATGTTAATTTGTTTATGTTAGAAAAATTTATAAATATTTACTTTTTGGTGGAAATAGCAGCATCATACAAATAAAAAATTTTTTATAAGATTTTATATGGGTAAATATGTACATATATTTAAATGTATTTAAATTCCAGATTACATATACCAAATATGGGCCAGCCAAATCAGAGATACGTTAATGTTGCCAAAACGACAGGATCTCGCAAAATTTTACTGATTTTAATCTATTTTGTATGAAAATATTGATTGAAAAATAAATTTATATAATAAACGGGTTAGAAAAATGTGGTTTCAATTATAGAAGTTTGTATGTATGTGTCTTTATTACATAATCATATAACATTATGACCTTTAACACTTGTACCGTTGAATGTAAATATAGAATTTAGAATTTTCCATTACTATGAGTAGAAGTGATAATATTATGTGGTTGGACATGACAGTTGAATATTAATAATTTTTACAATAACGTTGTTAGTCATTAATAAACCTTTTACCAAATAAATGGTTAAAAGATAAAATGTCGGTTCTTGGCTGTACTTGGTTGTGTAAACAAATTTCAGATTGAAACCATATTATGTGGTTGTGTTCAACCATATTATTCAACAATAGTATTTTGCCCTTAAAATATTGTCATATCAACCATATTTTTTCTTTTACGTGTAGTTTACAGGCTCTCGCATATGTAGTTTGCAAAGCTCACACAGGTAGCCTATGTTTGTAGTAATATGAAAAAACTACTAGCTAAAATGATCGGTCCTACTAGTGCCTTCTGTATGCAATTTCCCAGATAGTCATAGGATGACTAGGACGAAATTGATTAAGAGCATCAGCACCTACGCAACTTACCTGTCTTTTCAGCATTTTTACTTCCTTATATTATAGAAAAATTAGGTTTAACATTATAAAATTATAGACCAGCCAATGAAAAGTCATGCCAGTTCAATCCAATTTGGTCCCGTTGTGTTGCCTGAGTGGCATATGTATCTCAGCAGGTCTACATATCACTGGTCCAGTTCAAAACTAATCCGTGGTATGGAGAAAAGAGTCCAATCTACCAACATCACATTCCGATATTTCTTCAAATCAAGACATACTAAAGTATGTCTGCATTTAGACACGAAAACATTTGAAAGGGAAACATTTAGTTTGGTACCAAATTACCGGTAGGGAAGGAATAATCGATTTTGTGTTCGGTACTAGGCAACACGCTTTGTTGACATTTACTTTATTGACATTTTAATTTAATTTACATTTTTTGGAGTTTTGTGTGATTTTAAAAATTTTGTTAATTCTGTTGAAGAGAACGAAATTTTAATAAATATGGAATATAAATGGGAAAGAAAAATTGTGGAAAAATTAATCTTAGTGAAGATAATATTATTACACATCGAAATATTTGCTGAAACAGATAACATAAAGAAAAATGTAAAAAACAAATAATGGAATGTTTCCAGCAACATGTTTGACTGTGTGAATACGAAAGAAAAATCAAAAGAGAACTCCAAATGTTTTTCTTCCAAATGTTCGCTCGTCTAAATTCAGACTATCGGTCTGCCTAGAAACAAAGCTCTTTTAAAATAAAGAGTTTTTTTCTTGGCTTTTATTTATTTATTGAATCTTCATAATGTGAACTAGCAATAAGTATTCAAATCTTAATACTAAATACAAGAATTAACTAAGTCCAGACAATACTAGACTAAAAGTTTTATTTTGCGTCAAATCATCTATTTAACGGTAAATCATCTATTTAACGCTCTGTTGGTGGCAAGAGTATCCCTTCTTCTCAACCGAGTGTGACCGCTAAAATTGAGAAAGAATTGGACACCTAAGGAGGAAGTGCCTCCACACTCTCTACTTCCTCCTCATCCTTAAAACTTCTGCAGAAATCATTCAATGAAAGATCTGGTCTCCTCGCATGCATCGCTATGTGACAATTTCCCGTCAGGACCGCCACAGTAGCACAAAACCTCCGTCGTGGCAGGTTCGTAAGGATAATAGTCCTCATATCGCTCCTTAATTGCAACATAGTCATATCTCAAAAAAGCTCGTTTCGAGAAAAACGCATTTAAAATTTTTAGTTTCAATACAAGTCTTAGCAAATTTTTTTTTAAAAATATCTCCTAAAGGAAATACTTTTAAAGCAATTTGCATAAATTTTTAGCACAATATAAACGGTAGTACTTTTTTTTTTTTTTTTTTTTATATTGGACCAGTACTCAGGGGATGACCCCTACATATGCAGTGCATTGTACCAGAACTAGGAAAATAGGTTGTGAGGAGGGGGAAAGCGGGAGTAGTGTTTGTGAACATTTGACTTGAATCTTCCAACGTTATAACAGACAGGAAACACTTCTGCAGGCAACTTGTTCCACAGACGAAGCGTGCGGCTGGAAAACAAATTCTCTCTGTAATGCGTAGTACGATTCCCCGGGCAATCGACCACAAATGGGTGAGCTCTAGACGATGAAAGCGTGCTACGTAAAAATGTGCGCGTTTCGGGAACAATATCCCTAATTTCGTCAGAGCAAAATCCATTGTAGTATTGATAGAACAGAGTAACGCATCCCACACTGCGTCGATGCTCCAGTGAGTCAATAGAGTTGGATACCCTACTGTCACCGATGAGCTTCTTCGCCCTCTCCTGCACACGGTCGAGTAACCCCAAAACAGACTTTGAGGCACCGGCCCAAACATGAGAGTTGTATTCCATTTTCGGTCGGATGTAGGTGGTATAAATAGTAAGGAGGTCGGATGGAGTGAAGTACATCTTACACCGTTTCAAAAAACCGAGGCACTTGAATGCTTCTTTAGAGATATGAAAAATGTGTTCATTCCAGCGAACGTCACACTGTATCTTCATTCCAAGAACATCAAGAGCATCCGATTCTTCAATATTTATACCATCCATGAGTACAGATGAAGCAGCATTTGCGGTCGTTTGTTTGTGCGTCAATAAGCAACACTGGGTCTTACGAGCATTAAAGGCGACCCTGTTTTTAAGACCCCATTCAGAGACCAATAGAAGATCACTATTCAGTGAATCATTCATATTTAGTCTCTTGGCAGCGATCTCTGATAGGCTGGGCCTATAACTAAAAGAGTACGTGTGGCAAATGCTGCTGTCATCTGCGAAAGAGTGGATAGGGTTGGAAGTTTGATAGAGAAGGTCGTTGAGGAAAATAAGAAATAGGGTAAGAGAATGAACGGAGCCTTGTGGTACACCTGAATTAATCTTCAACTCGTTTGATGATATCCCATCTATAACAACTCTTATAGTATGGTCTTTGAAAAAGCTCGATATAAACCGAGAAAAGTCGTGACCGACACCAAAAGCAGTAAGTTTTGCCAGTAGAGCACCATGCCACACTCTGTCAAACGCTTTTGAAATATCCAGAGCCTCCACCCTACTTTCACCGAAATGATGGATTGAGTGGCACCATTTCTCTGAGAGATATGCCATAAGATCGCCAGTACAACGACCCTTACGAAATCCGCATTGACGATCACAAAGTAGTTTATGCGACTCTATATACCTCATTTGGTGATGGTTAACCATGTTTTCCATTACTTTGGAGAGTGCAGAGCAAATTGCAATTGGGCGATAATTTTCGGGGTTATTTGCCATACCCTTTTTGGGTATTGGTGTTACATTAGCAACCTTCCAGCACGATGGAAACTCACCAGTATGGTAAAGTATGCTGAAAAGGCGTGCTAATGGACGCGCAAGCGTAGAAGAACACTGCTTCAAGACCAGTGCTGGAATGCCATCCGGTCCAGGAGTTTTGTTTATATCGAGGTCTTCCAAAACCCTTTTAACTGCTCGCGCCCGGAAGAATATCTTCGGCATAGTTACAGATACTCTTTCGAGCTCGGGAAGTGGCTGACTGCTTTCCGGCAAGCAGGAATTGCTTGCAAAGATTTCAGCCAACAGGTTAGCTTTGTCAACCGGGTCTGTGAATGCTTGGTCATTCTTTAAAAGAGTTGGAATTGATGAACTAGCACTGTTCTTTACTCTCTTAACGAAAGACCAAAAGGTCTTACTGCTCCGAGGAGCTGCAAGGACCTTGGCACGAAGGTGCTGTTCGTGAAGAGACTTTTCACGCCTAAGTACCTTGGCACACGAAGATCTTGCCGTTTTGCGTAGCAAATCAGTGTCTGGTGTTTTGTTTAAACGCCAGTTACTGAATGCTTCCTCTCTGGATCTGACTGCGTTTTTGCACGTCTGATTAAACCAAGATTTTGCTTTTGGTTTAATCGAAATCTGCTTGGAGGGGATGAATGTTTTCATCCCTAGCAATATCATATTCTCTACCATTTTTGCTGAAGCATTTATTTCGTTATCTAGAAAACAAAGTTTCCAATTAAAATGCTCATAAAATTGGTTGAGCTCAGCCCAACGCGCCTTTTCGTAAATAAATATTGAACGTTTCGTAGCTGATTTTGAAACGTTACGAAGTCCCGAGATCGAAAAGGAGGCAGAAATGGTGCAATGATCCGAATTGCCGAGAGGTGCACTAACTCTGACTTCATACTTTTCAGGGTGTGAAGTCAGGAATAGGTCAAGTGTGTTTGAATGGTGCCCTTCAACACATGGAATATGCGTTGGCTCATTCACTAATTGCGCTAGGTGGTTGTGCGCAGCGAATAACTCGACATATTGGCCTTCTGGAGTTGTATGACTCGAATGGCGAAGCCAGGATGAGTTGTGAACATTGAAATCACCAGCAACAACGATTTCACTGCTCGGACAACTTTCCAGGATCTTCGATATGGAGTCGGAGAGGGCATCGAAACCAGAAAAGGTAGTATCCCTCCCCGCATTTGGACTTCTGTATAGAAACCCGAAATGCAAAAAGTGTGACCTGATTTTGAACTTAACCCAAAGACAGGTAAATTCTGCATCATGCATGCTTAATGGTTGCTGGCATTGGAACACAACTTCATTGCGAATGTAAATTACAAGGCCCCGATGGAAGTTAAAGAGGGATAGGAATTGATACCCAGGTATATGAAAATCCTGTGGATCAGCATTCTCAGATACCTGGGTTTCACATAGTACTGTTAACGATTCTGCATTGTTAACTCGAAAAGCTAATGTTTTGATATATGACTATGTTGCAATAAAGGAGCGATATTATGATACCTAGGCCATGACAGTCTTAATACTCGACAGATAAACTCACTAGACCGTCTATATTATACAAACCCTAAAAGCTGGCGCTGTACTTTGTTCTTAAATCTCTTAAACATGATAACAACCATCCCATCTATATCGCCTTGTTGCAGCCGGAACGCGGTTCTTGCCAGGTCAAGTGCTACAACATTCGCGAGCCAGAAACGCCCTAGGTTCGAATGTCTCGTTATTTCGTTTAGAGTTACCGTTTAGAAATATCCGCTACTCTTATTTTGAAGCCTAAAACTAATGCTCTTGCCTTACAGGGGGATGAAGGTACAGCATCACCAAGAATGTGAAAAATATTGTGGGTTGTCCATGTCAAGTTTAGGGACAAAAAATTTATTTGGTTGCTTCATAGGCATGCTCCTGGAACAATATACTCAATGCTATCATGAAAGGGTGCGCTATACCACACTATACTTTTTGTTCTTGAAAGCCTAACATCACTACTAACAACGCGCTTGGTTTCTTCAAAATGTTTTCAATCAACTACTGACTTACTATCTGCATACATAAGTATCAAAAAATCTTCTGAGTTTCTATATCTATATATGAGTTCCTATATCTATATATTTATATCACATTTAGATCCCAGCAACATTTTCACACCTGTAGCCATTATTGTTTGTCACTCTGTTTGATGTAAAACATAATGACAACTGTAAATAGTCGGTACAGAGTAGAGCAACCAACTTCTTGGTACCTTATCAGCAAATAGCAGTTCCCACAGCTAACAACCCTGATAAGCCCCCCAAAATGCAGTCATAAACACAAATTGAACAAACATTAATTGACAAAACATAAACCGGCTAAATGACAGAACGACTGACTCAACATACTGGCTATCTTGTCTTTCAGATGGTGTTTATTAATCGCTCGTGGTCTACATACATATGTACGAGTACGTGTTTTACAGCTAAAAAATAGTGTTGTCTAGCTTAGTTAAGCTTTTTACTGGTGGAAAATAATAATTTTCCGTAAGTAAAACCAAATGAATTATAAAACATTTGTTAAATTCATAATATTTGCCTTCCAACAGTCATAAAACGTCACACGTTGCTGTTGTACAAAATAACACATGAAATAAAACCGCTTACTTGATGTTAACTTTGTAAATGGTTCACAGGACGCATGCGCATAAAAACACATAGTGTACAGATGAATTAATTAGACTTGAAGTTTTGCTTGTAATTAAACTACATGTTTTTTCTATTAGAGTTTGTATTTCAGAACAACTTAAGTCATGTCACACTTTAATTTATGAGCATTTTCTAACTACTGTAGTAGAAACTATTTCTGATTTGCATACAGGTGCAACTCTAACGTCGTACTATTTTATATGGCCTGTCAGCCGTTTGGCTTCTTGGTTGTGAGGTTCTTAGAAAAATGTGAGAAATTTTAAAAACTGGAAGCATGAGAGATCAGAGAGCTTCTTCTTGTTGGTTTTATATATACAAATTTAAAAAAAATATGTGTATAATATGTAAATAGCTAACTTTATTATTAACAAGGCGAATGCGGCTTGATTTTAATTAATAACAGTGTAACCCAAAAGTAACCATGCGGCTTAAAAATTTAATAACTTTTTCACTTATTCAAAAAATGGAGTTTAATTGCTTCTAATATTGATACCAATCAAAAAATACAATCTGTTTGTATTTTTTGTTTTTATCTGAGCTAGCTGTCTATATGTCAACATTTCATAAGAGCTACGCTAATCATCAGTAGACTTGGGCACCTTTGAAAAATATTTTCCAACATTTAACTTTACATCCCAATATTTTAAATAAATTATTGAGTATTTGCAATAAACTGCTCCCGAAGAAGTCTTCCGAAGGAAGACGAAACATCGAAAACTAAAAGAAACAATTTAAAAAAAAACACAAAAAAGACCTTGGGCTAGAGAAATTTATTGCAAATAATAAGTTAAATAAAGCTCAAAGCAACTAGGATCAAGATAATTTATTGGGAACTTAATAAGCAAAATGTTCTAATATTTCTCAAACTCGAAAAACAATTATTTTCTTTTGTACACATTCCTACTTTTCTTTACTTGTTTCTTTTAGTTTTAATTTTTTTCTCTTTTGTAGATTATAATATAAAGTTATATTCGACTTCTGCAGAAGCTACCAAGATAGAGAGGAGGAGGAGGAGACGGCCCTTCACCTCCTCTAAAAATATCCGGCATAACGTCTTAGATATCTAGGCGAGCGGAGTTTCCATAGTCTATTGTGTTTAGCCTCAGACCGCGCTGGCTTCTTTCATAAGGAGCAGCAGATGGTAGTATACTGGCACGTAACACCTCATCAAGCAGGTTCCCAACTTTCCCTTTTCCCATCCCACAACCACTGTTGTGAGGTATTTGAACAATATCAACAAGAACAACAACATGCGGAAATAATTCAACCAATTGGGTCAACAGCACAATTGGTTGATATTGCGAAATATGAAATTTAGCAGTTTGCGAAACAATTATGTCGCAACAACCAACAAATTCATAACTGCTGACAACACTATATGCTGGCAAAACAGGCAGCAACAATTAGAACAACAGCAGCAGCAAAATAATTGTATAAAATAATAAATGAATATAAGCTAGAAGTTAGTGAACAAGATGAGATCATAATTAACAATCAGTGATCAATAAACAATATTACTTAAAATTAACTTCTCTGGTGTTTTTGTTCAAATAAAATAATAAATAAGTATTTCCTGTGACTCCTAAGGGACCCTCCACAAAATTCTATAATAAGAAAGTATTTCTTGCGAATCCTAAGGGACCCTCCAGGAAATACTATAACACCACTATATCCACCATTTTATATTTCCAAGTACGATCTTCCTCTTCTTTTTCTACCTCTCTTTTATTCAGGCAAACAGAAAGGGAACTGATAGGGGCTGACGTGAGCTGGACAAATAAGGTACACTTGAGGATCCAGCGGCCTGCCTACCTAACCTAACCTAAATTTGATATCTCCGTAACTATTAGTTAAAAAAAATATGCAAATTTACTGAGATGCGTTATACAGGGTCTCTGGTGGCAAATTTATAGTTTTGCATACGATTATTTCAAAAAGTAATGAACGGTGTGGGCGGAGGGTTGCGCCGTTCAAATTACCGATTGTGCAGATGTGTTATTCACGATGTCACATTGGTCGAGTGAGTATCGCGCGTTCGCTTTGCAGACATTTTTAAGAGTAAAGGCCTAACCATAATGTGCATAGACTGGCTCAAGCCACTTTAAGAAATTGTGCGAATGCATGTAATCAAATGTGTATAACTATATTGTACTTAATGAAACTTTTCGTTAAGTTTCGTCTAATGTCAGTTGCTTAAGCAAAGTACGAAACTGAACGCATCTTCTGAACGGAAACATTTGTTTTCAGAAGTTTGTGTATTGTTTACAAAAATTATTAAAATAAAGAAAAATTTAAACAAACACACTTGTATTTAATTTAATAGAAATGTGTTTTAGCTTTTTTCAATATTTAATTACACAAATTACTGCAAATTATTTTTAATAGTTAACTCCACCTGTGTCACCCTCCGCGCGCACCGTTTATTACTTTTTGAAACAATCGTTATCAAAAATGGAAATTTGCCACCCTACACCCTGTATTAAGTGTACAACTTCGCTTTTGGAATATGTCTATTCCAAAATGGAGGAAACAAAAACTTTCGCGGCAACCAGAAGACTTTCGCTAAAACTGGGGTTATCGCGGAAATACGTTCATAGGATTTTTGCCACATTGCACATGTTCCCGTATAAGTTTTAGCTTGTTCAAAAATTGAAGCCGATAAACTATGAACAGGGTCTTCATTATGCCATTTCATTCCGACAAAAAGTAGAAAAATTATTGTAATACATTATTATAATAATAAAATTATTCCGATATCGTGTACATTTCTAATGATGTGTCTCCTCGTTACGTAACGAGTCGAGTTATCACTTCAGTGTTGCAAAATACTGACAAAATATGTTTTATAACACTGCCGAAAATTGTCAACAAAAATCATATGTTTTGACAAAACAAGTTAAAATTTTACGAGCAACAAATTTAATAAAAATAAAAACGCAAAAGAAATGGACCCAATATTATTATATTATGCATTATCGTCTGATTCCGACGAAAGGGTTACCCTTAATACAATAAGTAAAAAAATTAGGGGAAGTGCAGATCTTTTAAATTTGCCAAACAATGAGTAAGTGCAGTCAATATTTTGTTCAAATACATTTTCATACCATAAAGAATGTTTGGCCGACTTCCTAAATGCAAGTTGCAGTGCATATTTACAATGCATACACTAAATGCATATGTAAATTTTCTGGCAACGTCCAATGTTCCTAATCGTTTGGCAACCCATTTTAATGAGTATCAGCTGTCAGAATCGCGCATCATTTTTACTTTTTATGCAAACATTTTTATTTTTGATTACTTTTCTTTTCGGGATTTTTATTGTCCTTAATAAAAGTTGTCTCTTCTTTTTTCCTTTTTAATAAGTTTCTTTAGCAAAACAACATTGTTTGAAGCTTTAGCCTGGGGTAATTCCTCAGCAATTGTCAACAAAATGGATAAATAATTTTGTATTACCTCCATTTTTCAAAAAAAAAAAAAAAAAATAAATAAAAAATCAAATTTATAATATGTGTTTGACATTTGTTTTATGTATGAGTTGCATAGCGACGTTCCTAAATGCCGATAAAATGCAAAAATTTTCTCTGCAACACAAGGTTGTACTTAAGGCATGTTAAGCATTGCGTGTAGGAAGTCGACCTTTATTTCACACTTTCCAGAGACGATTTAGGCTTACAAAGGAAACGTTTAAGTATTTTTTATTGGGCCAATTAAATTTTGAGACACAACTTTCCACCGCATTTCCACACTTGCGCTCTTGGCTTCAAGAGGATTCCAACACTTCGTTGGAAATGATTTTTTAATGGGGACTAGCCAAAGTACTGGGTACAAAATTACTTTGCGCTACATTTTCACATCTTTAATTGCTGGACCAGAAGCTTTCAACTTTAGAGCAAGCTCTTGCCACAATTGGTTGGCTTTATATTTCCCTAGCGCAGTATGGGGTAATACACTTTATGCCAAGTCGGTATGTACTACCATAAAATTGGCCAATATTTCTTTTAGTGTAAAATTAATTTTCGTTACACTCATAGAAAACCTGTCATAACTATGATGTATTTTAACATCAATGCAATGCCAAATGTCATCATTTTTTACCCCATGACACTTGTCATCGCTGTGATGTCAACCATTACATCAGTTGCTCTAACTATCAATGAAATATCACACTGACATCATGGGGATGCTTTATCGGGATACGTTTGATGAGAGCATGTAATCAATGCAAGGAAACTCCAAAACACAGGAAATTACTAAATGATGTCAATGTAATGACAAAACATCATCAGTAGAATGGCGCACTAACATCAAACCAATTATAAATTGGATTGATTTGAAAGTAAATTTCATGACGACATCATCAACATTAACCTCCGGTTATATTTTCTGATTTCAAAAATATGTTCAAACACATAACTTTATATTCTACCATCTTAAAGAAATCAATGAGAATTAATCTTCTGATAATACTTTTGATGGCTTCCTGCCATCAATACAATGTCTGTGTGGCGTATTATCATATTTTAATTGCGTGTACGAGGCAATATTCGCTTTCTTTGCTTCGTAGTTCTTCTTTTTATATTACTCTCTACGCTGTCATTACATTTATGTAACTAACGTCGCATATGATGACTAAATGTCATTAATATGATGCATTTTTTTTCTACTTCTTAAAAATTAATTTAATTTTAAAAATAATAATTTTAACAACCTAATACCTTTTCAACAATAAATATAAAATATTATGACACTATGTAGGCTTTTTTATAATCAATTTTGACAAATTAGATGTATTATTCCTATTAATAAAATGTATCATTGAATTGATGTCACCACAGTTGTAGCATTGATGATACTCAATATACGACAAAATTGTCTGATGACTATTTACATACTATTGATGTCACAATTCTGATGACCCGCCGTCATCAATATGAAGATGCTTTTTTCTATGAGTGTACTGCTAACCTGAAATAAAAAATTATTTATACATTTATGGCCTTATTCATAAAAAATATTTTATGTTTATTAAACTGTTATTTGACAAGTTTCTATGGGAAATTTGTCAAATAACTGTTTAATAAACATACAATATTTTTTATGAATACGGCCGTTAATTTTAAATTCAAAACAAATTTTGAACTTTTCTTTTTATATTGGACCAGTACTCAGGGTATGACCCCTACATATACAGTGCATTGTGCCAGAACTATGAAAATAGCTTTTGAGGAGGGGGAAAGAGCTTACATTTCTTTTGTGTTTTTCTATTTGGCGGGTTTTCGATAGTACTTTTGCTTACGAGTAAAAAGTTGCACGGTTGCATTCGAATGGTTACTCTCTATCGAATGCCATGATTAGAGATTTCGATACCTTTTACTCGATATCGAATGAGATAATCCCAAAAGTGGAAAAACTCATACATTCGAGTAAGAACTCGCTCGTAAGCGAAGGACAGAATTAACCCCCTCCTGAGCAGCTTTTATTTGTTAATGTCATGATGCAAGACTATTGCAAAACATATATAATTATGTTAAAGTTTGTGCAAAATTAATGAAGAAAACATAAATTAGTAAAACCATTTGTCAGTTAAAAAGGACCCATCATTTACACCTATGGTAGGCTGCGTGTGTCTGTGTGTGTATGTGTGTTTGGTTTTTACACGGATAATCTTACATAACACTTAAGCTAAAATAATAAAATATATATAGTTTCATCTACATATGTATGTGTGTTTGAATAAAACCTTACTTAAATGCCGCTTTTGTTAAGGGTACCTTATTACGAAATGTGTCATCGTTATTTATGTGATAAAAGAAATAGTGAAAATTTGTCTTTGGGTTGGTTGCATTCTGGCATTCAAGTCATTCAGGCATTAACCACACTCTCCAGCCATCTGTTTATTTAATTTGAAAAAGAAACACAAATACAAAGATGTAACAAATAAAAAAAAGGTTAAAACAATTTAATGTTTGTTTTATTTATGATTTCTTAGTTTACTGCTAATAGCAACGTGTGCGTGTGTGTGTGAACGTGCTTTTTCACAGTGTGATAAAAAAAAGAAAATAATAAAACTATCCTTCTTTAATTCCCTCCTTATCAATTGTACGCATCAGATTATCTTTTTTTGTTTTTTTGAAGGGTCTGGTTTTAAGTTCTACGAGTATTTTCATTCATTCGCATTTAAATGCCAAATCGACTCAATTATGTTGTATTTGACATTTGTTGTGTGATAATTTGCCGATGTTTGTTGTTGTTGGTGTAACATCTGAGGCAATCGCTGCCTCTATTGTTTGTGTTTGTCATTAATCGCCCATTTAGAAAATTGTTGGCAAGTTCGTTAGATTTTCCGACAAAGATTTGGAAATCGTTGGTAAACAATGTTGCTGTCAGTTTGACTGTCATAATCTATATTTTGATGAATGTCACCTTTTTGTCTGTTATGGGTAGTTTTTTTACTTTTAATTGAACGTACGAGTGCTTGTACAGGGTATATATGATTTTTAGTCTGTTTTCAATCGTTTTTGCTGCTTATTTTTTTCTACTCTTAGTTGCAGGATTACATGACTCTTACATTTTTTTTTAGGCAAGATCTGCATCTTACTAAAGAAACCGAAAATTATGTAAAAGGCAACCAAGCATCTTATGAATTTGATTAACGAAATCGAAAGTTAAGTAAAGTGGAAAGCTACTTAAGAGTGTGACCTACAAAAATTAGTGCGTCAAGCGTAATTTATCTATCAAAAATCGTCAAGCACATACAAAATGCAGCGTTGTCAACTTTAAAATTTCAAAACGCACCAAAATGGAGAAAAAAGCGCGTTTTTGCAACGAAAACGCACCGAATTTTGAATTTTTCCTTTCATTTTCAAAAACCTATTTTGTATTATAAAATTAAATTTTTATCAATTTAGTTTTTATTCGCTATTTTTAGCTCCTACCATTTATACATAAAGATAGCTGGGAAACAAAGAAAACAAGCTATTTATAATTTTGTATAAAATTTTTATATTAAAAACACGATAATGAAACACCCTTTTAAACGACTACATATTATACAATCAAACTAGGTGTGATATCACTGCCTGGTAGCATG
Organism: Thecocarcelia acutangulata; assembly: GCA_914767995.1. NCBI lineage: Eukaryota > Metazoa > Arthropoda > Insecta > Diptera > Tachinidae > Thecocarcelia > Thecocarcelia acutangulata. Next base: position 94,373,035 of record OU612097.1, on the reverse strand, counting down.
CGATCAAATTCGTGTTTGTCAAACTTGGCCTCTAGTACGACTCTGTTAGTTTTATTTAGATAATGTTACCTTTACCATAATTATAACGATATATTATCAAATTTATTATTAAGCAATATTATCAGCTGATACTTTTATTGCCTATACAGCTGCTTACCGTCGTCAAAATTATGTTGCAGGAGCATACAACCATTAATGTCGAAAGAGTTTACGATTATCGGATCATTAAAGTTACAGAACCGCACTACAAGCCTTGAAGGCTTCATTCAATCAATGGCAATTCTACCAAACACAGTGTACATTTCACATGTGTTTTCGTAAGCGGTGTCTATAAAAAAAGCTTATTGAAATAAACGAAAACTTGCCATTATTATAATATAGAAGATGAATATTTAATGCAAACGTTTTGCAAAAACCTTAAAGTTTATTTAATAACTTGGTCATTTCTGAATTACCAAAACCGTAACAAAACCAGAGACTGCATAGCAAAACAATCCCTAAAAGCAGTAAATTTTATAAAACGAAATGTTTCTTTTTCTGTCGACAGTGTGTGTAATATATAACAGCAAGATTGTCTTATTTTTTGCGCATATAACAAGGTACGTTTTTCACGCAAAATGGCACGTAAAAATGTTGGACACTTTTTTTACATTAAAATAAAAAGTTGAGTTGAATTTGTGCCACCGAAATTTAAAAAACGCACCGAAAATGTGAAAAAAGCGCACCCCGCACCGACTAAAGTATTTTTCGCACAAATAATTTTAAAAAGCACCAAAAACGGTGCGAAACGCACCGACAACGCTGACAAAATGTATGAGACCACGGTTGCCAGAAATGCAGATTTATCTTCATTTTGCAGATTTTTCCGCTCTAAAAACACTAAATGAAGATTTGAAGATTTTTGACCTAAAAACGCAGATTTAAAAAATTTTTAATAATAAGGTAACTTTTTGTACTTTTCCCCTTATAGTTATTTCTACTACCATTTGTTTACGTTATGTTAGAATGAAAATAGCAATTGTTCATGTCATAACAGAGTCAAAATGGAATAACATCTTGCACATCTTTTTGAATGTTATGTAAGAAAATTAAGCGAACTTTCGAAAAAATTATAAAGGTTGCAATCTACCTGCAATTGATTGTTTTTGGACTCAAAATTTAAAAAGTTACTTTGTTAAAGTCTTTTTTATTTTATAATACTTTTTTAAAGTTGCTACCAAAATCATGTTACATTTTTATAACGATTTTTAAGTCATGTGTTTTTCTTTTTCTTTAATTTTAATTTTTCTTTTTTAATTGTCGATAAACAATTCGTTTACCTCTTTTCATCCTTTTGATAATAACGATGTCAGTCAAATGAAAATAAAACAATTTTAAAAACATAACAAATGAGTCAAAAGGAAATTACTATAGAAAAATAACATGAAAAATGTTTTTCGTTGTGTCAATTTTTCAGTACAACAATAAATGACGTTTAGACATGGCTTAAAATCATTCTGAAAATCTGCTTTATCTAAAATATTTATTCATTTAACTATACTCGTACAGTTGCAAATAAATTTGTAAAGTATAGGATGCACAGCATGGGCGGAGTAACGAAGACCTTATGCCCAGGATTGTAATAACAGTAATTTGCAGTGGTGTTGTGACTAACTATAACGACTTGTGCCTTCACATAAGAAGTTGTTGCATGGTTAACAAATGAGTACCTCAAAAAACTATAAACTAATACAATTAGATGAGGCTAATAACTAGTTAACCAGTGAGAGGGAGACGCAAAACTCTCGAAGGCCAAACAACAACGACAAGTCAGACCGCACTTAAGAAATAATTACGATAACCGGCTAATTCTGACATAATTTTCAAATTCCAACAGAGTTTATTAAATATATAACGCTTTTACCACATTCATCAGCAAATGTGGAGAGAATCTTCAGCTAGGTAAATTTTAATTACTCAGAAATCCGAATATACTCGTGCATCGGTATACGTGAACAACTTGCAATATATATTTGTTTTCTCATTAAATCTATTTGCATTTTAATATTCTGAAATGCATAATTTCTTTCAATGTGCTGTTATATTTTTAAAATTATTTATAAAAAAGGCATATTAATAAGAGTTTAAAGATTTTTTGAAGATTTGGAAAATAAAGTGCAGATTTTGCAGATTTTTTCATGAGAAATTCTTGAGTTTTGCAGATTTTACCTCTTTTAATTCTGGCAACCCTGTATGAGACCAACCCAAATTGAGCGGCGTTAATGCTTTGCAGTTGAAAAATCCAATTTTGGCAGAGTGCAAGAGAGAGAGAGAGCGAGAGAAAGAGCTTTACTGTCTCTCAGCTGGTAAATCAGCAGCAAGATTTGCTTTATCATTTGAAATAAAAATGTTTCTCAATTGATTAACATACAGCCATAGATGCCAGGTAAATTTGGTTTAAAATCGTCAAATTCGACGAAAAAAATTGTCAAAATCGTCAATATGATTATTACAAATCGTCAGCTACTTAAATTAATTATTTTTGAAGAAAAGCTTTAATTTAACGGCATAAAGTATAGAAAAACAAGTCATGGTTGCCTTTAATAAGAAACTACTACAGCATTTAAAGCTATAACAACATAATAACCATTCAGTAATTTTTGTGACATAGGTATTAAATTTCTCGTCGTATAAGCGCACTTAAACAACTTTTTTTGATTAAAAACAGTTCTGGTAATAAAAAAGTTATATAAATATTAAAAATGAAAATGTCCGATATCGGTCCATATATACCCAAAATATAGCCTAAATCGATCTGTTCTGATTCTGTTGTGGTAATAAGAAAATTAGAATTTCCTATGTCGGTCCATATATAACCTAGATATAGTCTAAACCGATTTTTTCATTAAAAAAAAAATTGTTTGCTTAAAATCAATTCTGATTATAAAAAGAGGTTGTTAAACTACCGAAAATGAAAATTTCCGATATCGGTCCACATATTCACGAAGTAATGTCTAAATCAATTTTTTCAGGAAACAATTTTTGCTTTTTTTTTTTTTTTTTTTTTTTTTTTTTGCTTAAAAGCAGTTGTGGTATTAAAAGGAGCTTACTAAAATACAGAAAATGAAAAATTCGGATATCGGCCCATATATGTATACCCGAGATATAGACTAAACCTATTTTTCCAAGAAAAAAAATTTGTTTGCTGAAAATCAATTTTGTTTATAAAAGGAGGTCTGTAAAATACAGAAAATGAAAAACTCCTATATCGGTCCATATATACCCGAAATATAGCCTAAACCGATGTTGTCATAAAAATGTCGTGTAGGCGAACTCAAACAACTTTTTTTTTGCTTGCAAGCAGTTGTGGTAATAAAAGGAGGTTACTAAAATACAGAAAATAATAATTTCCCATATTGCTCCATATATGCCCGAGATATAGCCTACACCGATTTTTTCATGAAAATTTCCATGAAAGATTACATTTTTTGGCATGGCGATTACAAGACAAAAAACTTTTTCACCGATTTTGTCCATATCTGTATATCCAAGCATATTTAGTTACAGGTTTTAATATATACTATATATTTCGGTATTTGCGATTCGGCCCAGCTGAATATATGACATTCTTAAGCTATGTACACACAATTGTCAGATGTTACAATATTGTAAGATCTGGCAACATGCAGAAGTAAATTGTGTGTTCAGACGATCGTAAGAAAATTTTACAATTTCATTGTCAGACTATGGTCTGACAAATAATTCATCTGACAACAAATATTGTCAGTTCACACGGTTGTCAAATTGTTAGATGAAAAAAATTGCCAGACATGTTGTAAGGCATTGCCACTTATGTATATCAACAGCCATCTCTTTGGCAGTGTTGCCCATGAAACTTTTTTCTGACAATGATGCCATTGTCAGGTGCATTAATTTTATACATCTTACAATTAAAACTGGGCTTACAATACCAGCCAATTAACTGGCAATGCCGACGAAGAGTGTTCTCATGATTGTCAGATGCCTGACAACATTGTCGTCTTACAATTGATTGACAATGGTTTTTCTGACAACGTTGTAAGTTAAAAATTGATAGTTCACACGATTGTAATAATTTTTCAGACAATTTTACTGGCAATATTGAAAGATCTGACAACCGTGTGTACGTAGCTTTACTTGTTTTTTTTTTTTTTTTACTGAGTTTGTTTTATTGATGTGCGAGAAGTCTTTATTATGAAAAATAAATAACTCACAAATATATGTATAAAAAATATCACCGATAAAATTTTAACATTATAAATTTTTAGCATTATTTTAAAGCCGATCTAGCTAAAAAAAATTTTTTGGATATCGCCACACTGATGAAAATTTATTTAATAAGTGCGCTTTTACATTTAGACAGACGATGGGCAGACATTTTTTCATTTCTCTTTTGGTCTTGCCTAAATCTTTTACATTTAAGAAATTAATAGACAGACAGAAACTTTTCATTTCTCATTTGTTGTTGTTATTTTTTAAGCACATCTAGCGTGCTTCATATAAGCACGCTTATATGAAGTTGAAATTGATGTTGATATGAGAATTATGATATAAAGCAAGGCAGCTTTATAATAGGTAGTCGCAGAACTACCATAAATACAACACCATAAAACATCAAAATGTATTTTGTTGGTAGAATTTACGAACAGTTGTCAAAATTTTGTTTGAAAAAGCAAAGAAGTCTATGTGTTTTAGACACATTTATACAAAGGAAACGAAAAACAGCTGTGGTTATACTACTACCGTATTAAAGCTGTCTTGATATGAAGCAACAGCATAAGAAATGCGAAAAGTTAAAAAGAGACACAAAGTATGTCCACAAATGTCTAGTACAGAGATTCTTGTACTGCATACTCTCCCCCACCACCAATTTCCGTTACAGCACCATCAAATTTCGTGTGTTTGCCCATCGTCTATTTAAATGTAAAAGCAGACTAACCTAGCGTTTAGACAGGAAAGTAATTTCATGAAAGTTGCAATACAATCACACTTTTTTACTAACTCAGTCGCATTTTGCTTACTTTCCACTCAGCTTTCATTAAAAATTTAAATTTTTTGCAGTTTTCTGAAAGTAAAATGACTAATTGCTAAACACTGTTGCCACATACAAAGAACTATACAAAGTTGCAGTATTGTAGTAAAATAATAATTATAAAATTAACTTATTTTACAAGTCTATGAGCCAATTTTCACGATGATTTAAAGCCATGTTTTTTCTTTTGTACTGAAAATTTTTGTAAATTAAAAAAAGCCATGTTTTCTGTTTTTCAAGTTTTTTTCTCTAATTTCCTGTTGACTCGTTTATTATTTTTTAAATTGTTTTATTTTCATTCAACTGCCAAGATGACCACATCGATACTACCAAAAGGGGTAAAAAGAGACAAACGATTTTTTAACGACAACAATTGAAACAAGTAAGAGTGTAGTATATTCGGCTGGGCCGAATCTAAAATACCCTTCACGATAGTCACGAATATGTATAGTATATTAAAAATGTGACCTAAATATGCTCGGTTATATATGAACCGATATCGGATTTTTCTATTTTCTGTATTTTAGTAACCTTCTTTTATAACGAGAATTGCTTTCCAGCAAAAAAAAAAAAAAAATTTTAATGGAAAAATCGGTTCAGGCTATATCTCGGGTATATATGGACCGATATCGAAAATTTTAATTTTCCATATTTATATAACCTTATATCATTACCAGAACTGCTTTTGAGCACAACAAATTGTTTAAGTTCGCTTACGCGATATTTTCATGAAAAACCCGATTTAGGCTATATCTCGGGTATATATGGACCGATATCAGAAATTTTAATTTTCTCTATTTTCGTGATCTTCTTTTATAACAAGAACTGCTTTTCAGTAAAAAAAAAATGTTATTGGAAAAATCGGTTCAGGCTATATCTCGAGTATATATGGACCGATATCGGATTTTTTCTTTTTCCATATTTATATAACCTTATTTCATTACCAGAACTGCTTTTGAGCACAAAAAAGTTGTTTACTCGGCATTTTCATCAAAAAACCTGTTAAGCTATATATCGGGTATATATGAACCGATATCGAAAATTTTCATTTTCCATATTTATATAACCTTATTTAATTACCAGAACTGCTTTAAGGCGAAAAAATTGTTTAAGTTCGCTTACGCGGCAATTTCATGAAAACCCCGTTCCAGGCTATATCTCGGGTATATATGGACCGATATCGGAAATTTTCATTTTTCTTATTTATATAACCTTATTTTGTTACCAGAACCGCTTTTAAGCAAAAAAAGTTGTTTAATTTCGCTGACGCGGCATTTTCATGAAAAACCCGTTCTAGGCTATATCTCGGGTATATATGGACCGATATCGGAAATTTTCATTTTTCATATATATGTAACCTAATTTCATTACCAGAACTGCTTTTGAGCACAAAAAAGTTGTTTAAGTTCGCTTACGCGGCATTTTCATGAAAAACCTGGTTTGGGCTATATCTCGGGTATATATGGACCGATATCGGAAATTTTCATTTTTCATACCTATATAACCTTATTTCATTACCAGAACTGCTTTAAGGTGAAAAAAGTTGTTTAAGTTCGCTTACGCGACATTTTCATGAAAACCCCGATTTGGGCTATATCTCGGGTATATATGGACCGATATCGAAAATTTTCATTTTTCATATTTATATGACCCTATTTCATTACCAGAACTGCTTTTGAGCACAAAAAAGTTGTTTAAGTTCGCTTACGCGACATTATCATGAAAAACACGGTCTAGGCTATATCTCGGGTATATATGGACCGATATCGGAAATTTTCATTTTCCATATTTATGTAACCTAATTTCATTACCAGAACTGCTTTTGAGCACAAAAAAATTGTTTAAGTTCGCTTACGCGGCATTTTCATGAAAACCCCGGTCTAGGCTATATCTCGGTTATATATGGACCGATATCGAAAATGTTCATTTGTCATATTTATATGACCTTATTTTATTACCAGAACTGCTTTTGAGCACAAAAAAGTTGTTTAAGTTCGCTTACGCGACATTTTCATGAAAAACCCGGATTGGGCTATATCTCGGGTATATATGGACCGATATCGGAAATTTTCATTTTCCATATTTATGTAACCTAATTTTATTACCAGAACTGCTTTTGAGCAAAAAAAAGTTATTTAGCTTCGCCTATGCGACATTTTCATTAAAAATTGGACTTGGGCTATATCTCGGGTATATATGGACCGATATCTGAAAAAAAAATTTTTTGCCTTTTAGTCACCATGCTTAATAACTGTGTGAAGTTTGAAGCAAAACGAACAACTTTTGTTTTCAAAAATTTTCATACAAAACTGCAAAAAAAAATGGTTTTTTTCGGAATTTTGAATATATCTCAGCTATACGTGGACCGATATTACTGAATTTCAATAGCAAACCCATGAATCGATGGGGTAAAAGAATGGTGAAAGAAAAAAGTTTCTAAGTCTACTGGTTTTCTCAGAAACGGTATTTCAACAGCGGACAGACGGACATCGCTTAATCGACTTTTCCATTAATTCTGATTCAGAATATATATACTTTATAGGGTCGCAAAAAAAACTGTAGAAATTACAAACGGAATCACAAACTTATATATACCCTTTACATTTTTGTGAAGGGTATAAAAACGACATGACTTAAAAATCATAGTAAAAATGTAACGTGATTTTGGTAGAAGCTTTAAAAGACATGGCTTTAAATCACCGTATAAATCAGCCCTATGAAAATAATCATGATGATTTTTCCTTGTATTGTATATTTAACACATAAAGAAAACAACAACTTTTTATAAAAATAATTTCATAGAAAAATTTATAATCATATTGCCCCATAAATTTGTATATGTAATAAGTTCGGCAACTCTGATTAGTAAGCAAACAAAATAAGAGCGGAGAAAAGTAGAGGCAAATTTTGCAACTCTTTGCTCGCTGACATTTTTTGAAGTGAATATTCACTTTCCTGTGTAGACGAACAAGAAATGTTCATGAAAGTCGTCTATTTCATTGAAATTTTTATTTGTAATACGTATACCCCCCGGAGAACAGGTTTTTCCTTGGCGTATTCATAACTTGAGCACACTGTTTTTCGTGGAAAAGAGGGGAAGGGGTCCCTCGTTTGGTGCGGCAAACAAAACTCTAGGAAGCCGCATGACCTATGTTGTGTTAGCTTCCGAAATCCTTACCAAGGGTATACATTGTCAGAACGGGGATCAGCAGGGCCCCCGGGTAGTTCTGCTTGCGGTTCGACCCGGGCTGATCATGGTTGAGGTGCCTACCTTGGCTGAAACGTTCTGGCTGTGGTTGAAGCCTAAAACGCAAGAAGGGAGTGTTAGTATCCTTGATAATTGTTTGGTGTGTGGCGTTTTTTGGGGACTAACAATCTCCCGAGCATCTGTTGACTATACAACAGATATGTGTACTGTAAGGAACCAGTGGTTATGGTTGACGGGTGGGTTGGTTTAAGGGCTGATGCTCTTAGTGGGCTTCGGCCTACCAACTCATTAAGTCTTGTCTTCCATTGATTGCTGGGAAATTGCATACAGGTGGGATTAGAAGGCCCGAACTCCTCAACAAGAAGTTGCTCATATGATCGCAATCATATGGCAAGAATTGCTACCTGTGTGAACCTGGTAAGCCACACGGGGGCGGTGGTGAATCGTGAATAATTCATTCCGTGGAATTGGTCCACCATCAGATTAGGCCGTAAAGGCAGGTGCTGATGTAAATCATTTTCACAGTTGTAATGCGTATACAGAAATTTCATGAAAGTACTTTCCTGTGTAAAGGCAACGTAAGCTCACAACAAAAATAAGTTTTTTGTTTAGAAAAATATTGTTATTTTTGGAAGCAGAAAAACAAATTCTCAAATTTGCTTAAAAATTAATGTCTCAGTGCGAACATGATTGTGATTTGCAACAACATTGTCAGCACAATTTTACATGTACAAGTATGTACGCGTGTTTGTATGTGCGCTACGTTTTTATCCTTTCGCCTTTTTCCCTTCGTTTGCACAGATGTTTAGGGGTAAAAAATCGTGTGCTATTCAAAAGGGCGTGTCTGCTCATTTTTGGTTGCCATTCAGGATACCCGCCACTTAAATGTGATTTAAAAATGTTCGTTTGTTTGTTTGTTGTATCTATTACATGAAATCCATCCATCCATCCATTCATTAAATGATTCACCCCGGCCCATTTTATTTCCACACTGGTGGGATAATTAAATGAAGTGCCAAAATTGTGCTCAAAAACACAAAATAACTGTTAATAATGTTGTAGCAATTTGTTGTTGTTTATTATAAAAATCTTTTATGAAAGTTGTTGTAAGTATGTGATATTTTTTTTTTTTTCAAAAATATTTAAATGCCCTGCGGCGTTTAATCTGCAGTTCATTATCTCTATCTGTATTTGTAACAAACAAAAAAAAAAAAAAAAGATACAGCATTTTATTGAAAAGTTCCATCTAACAGTTTTATTTGTTGTTGTTTTTTGTTGTTGAAAATTTTATGGAAATATTGCTTTCATGTAGAAAATCGTATTAAATAAATACATATTTATTAAAAATAAAATCTGTTTCGCCCTTTTATTTTTTTTTTTTTTTTTTTGACGAAAGGGATGGTGAAAATTTGGTGGATAAAAAACATTTTGATAATCAACTCGGAGGTGTGGCTACAAAAAGATTTCAATATCAGATAAAAAAAATAATAATTTTGCATACAATATTTCAATGTAAATTTTGTAACATTTCAGCGATGAACATTTTGTAGCCAGTGCGTACAAAATATCGCAAAACTTTGTTTGATATTAAAAGATTTTGCTTAAACAGAGTTCATATATCAATTTAGAAATCTTTTTATTGTAGAACCGAACATGTTTGAATTATATTCTTTTACCCAGAGCAAAATCTATAGTATTGCTACTGCTACCAAGCGCTGCATTAACGTATAGAAGGGGGCAGCGCTAGAGCAAAAGTACCAAAATACGATAAAAAAGGCATTTGGTAAGCTATGCTTGTCAAAAATATTTGTAACTATCACAACAGTAAAGTACCATTTCACAATTGTAAATTATCCTGAAGATATTGATATGTCAATAAACAGATTTTCAGAAAACCTTAAACTAGCCGTACAACATGCTACCACTAGCCATATAAGATCCAGAGATGAGAACACTAGAACCTATTCGGCTGAAATTGAGCAACTTCTGTCAGAAAAAAGAAGAGTTGGAAGGGAGTGGCAAACTCGCAGCTCTTTCCAGCTTAAAACTAGTCTACGGGAATGCATAACTCGATTAGGAAATCTGCTTGAAATCCAGAGAATGTCTTCCCTTAAAACATATTTGGAAAGCCTGAATGGTACCGCAATCTGACTATTCTCTGTGGAAAGCGACAAAAGGTCTGAAAAGACCCGTAATAGGTAAACCACCTTTGCGAACTTCAACTGGCGACTGGGCAAGAATCGATTCTGAAAAGGGAATGTTGTATGTTGATCATTTGAGAAATGTTTTTACCACAAATGATACAGCGAATAATTCAGCTGAGCTACTGTCATACGCTGTTAGATCGCCTATGCCTTTGAGACTTAGTTTTCAAGATGTTGAAAATGTTATAAATACAGTAAACTCTGGAAAAGCTCCAGGTTTTGATATAATTACTGGAAAAATGCAGTACAGTTACCTCGTGCTACTAGAAGAATGCTTCTTTTTATTTTTAACGCTATTTTGCGCCTAGAATGCTATCCTGCAGAGTGGAAGGCGTCTATGGTTACTATGATACCCAAGCCAGGGAAGGATCCCACTAAAGTAGAGTCAAGGCTCCGTTCTTTCTCCTACCTTGTTTCTTATTTTCCTCAACGACCTTCTCTATCAAACTTCCAACCCCATCCACTCTTTCGCAAATGACAGCAGCATTTGCCATTCGTACTCTTTTAGCTATAGGCCCAGCCTATCAGAGATCACTGCCAAGAGGCTAAATATGAATGATTCACTGAATAGTGATCTTCTAATAATCTCCGAATGGGGTCGTAAAAACAGAGTCGCCTTCAATGCTCGTAAGACCCAATGTTGCTTATTAACACACAAGCAAACGACCGCAAGTGCTGCTTCATCTGTACTCATGGATGGTATAAATATTGAGGAATCGGATGCTCTTGATGTTCTTGGAATGAAGATACAGTGTGATGTTCGCTGGACTGAACACATTTTTCATGTCTTCAAAGAAGCATTCAAGTGTCTTGGTTTTTTGAAACGGTGTAAGATGTACTTCACTCCATCCGACCTCCTTATTATTTATACCACCTACATCCGACCGAAAATGGAATACAACTCTCATGTTTAGGCCGGTGCCTCAAAGTCTATTTTAGGGTTACTCGACCATGTGCAGGAGAGGGCGAAGAAGCTTATCGGTGACAGTAGGGTATCCAACTCTATTGACTCATTGGAGCATCGACGCAGTGTTGGGTGCATTACTCTGTTCTATCGTTACTACAATGGATTTTGGTCTGACGAGATTAGGGATCTTGTTCCCAAAACTCGCACATTTTTACGTAGCACGTGCTCATCGTCCAGAGCACATCCATTTGTGGTCGATCGCCCGGGGAATCGCACTACGCATTACAGAGAGAGTTCGTTTTTCAGCCGAACGCTTCGTCTGTGGAATAATTTGTCCACAGACGTGTTTCCTGTCTGTTATAACGTTGGAAGGTTCAAGTCAAATGTTCACAAACACTACTCCCTCTTTCCCCCTCCTCACAACCTATTTTCCTAGCTCTAGTACAATGCACTGCATATGTAGGGGTCATCCCCTGAGTACTGGTCCAATATAAAAAAAACAAAAAATATAGACCAATAAGCCTACTGCCAACAATTTCAAAACTATTCGAAAAATTGTTAATAGCGAAGTTGACTCCACTATTGAATGATGTAGGATGCATCCCTGGTCATCAATTTGGTTTTCGGGCTAAACATAGCACCATAGAACAAACGCATAGACTAGTTAATGTTATAAGAAAGACTTTTGAGGACAAAACGTATTGCTCAGCTCTATTCATTGATGTTTCCCAAGCTTTTGATAAAGTGTGGCACGAGGGATTAATTTACAAAATAAAGTTGAACTTGCCTGCAAACACGCACAAGCTTCTGGAAAGCTACTTATGCGGCCGGAAGTTTGTTATCAGAGAAGGCGACTTTATAAGCCCAATTCAGCCAATTAAGGCAGGAGTTCCCCAAGGTAGCATTCTCGGACCTATTTTATATTTAATTTACGCTTCTGACATGCCAACCAGATCTGGTATTTACACTTCAACTTTTGCAGATGACACAGCATTCTGCAGCGTACATGAAAACCATCAAGCAGCTTCGCGAAATTTGCAGGAGTATTTTTCAATATTAGAGATGTGGTTAAAACTTCGGAAAATTAAAGTTAATGAACAAAAGTGTACTCACGTTACATTCACACTGCGTAGACAAACATGTTCTGCTATCCAAATTAACAATTCACCTATTCCGCAGCATAACGAATTCAAGTACCTTGGTATTCACCTCGACCGCAGGCTGACGTGGAGGTCTCACATTGATGCGAAAGTCACTCAGTTGAAATTAAAAGCAGCGCAATTAAATTGGCTTATTTTTTTTATTTTAACTTTATTATTTTATTTATTGAATCTACATAAGAAATGTAATGACAATAAGTATTCAAGTCTTAATACTAAAAAAAATTGTGATTAAAGTCCTGCCAGTGCTGGAAAAAAATTTATTTTTATGCGATTATTATTTCAGAATTCAGTCATCTGTTTAGAGCTCTAATGGTAGCCAAAGTATCCCTCCTTCTCACAGGGGTATGACCACCAAAGTTAAGAATATTAACTGCAAGAGGATTTGGATGGAATTCAAGTTTGTTAATATATCTTGTCGCGTACTTCACAAATTCAGATTTCACAAAAGGTACGTTCAGGTCTGCGTTGATCCGTGAGTTTTTAACATACCATGGAGCATCTATAATTCTACGGAGAACTCTATTTTGACTTCTTTGAATTTTTTCAATGTTGGATGCCAAGGCTGTACCCCATAATTGAATCCCATAGCACCATATTGGCTTTAGAATCGAGTTGTACAGCAAAAGTTTACAATCAAGCTTCAAGGTCGAATTTCTGTCTTTTAGCCAGTGAATTTGAACTACTTTCAATTTCATCTGCGTTACTTTTGCCTCGATGTGCGACTTCCATGTTAGTCTACGGTCAAGATGAATACCGAGGTATTTGACTTCACTGTGTTGAGATATTACTTTATTGTTAATAGTAAAGGGTGAGCATGTTCCTAGACGCAGTGCGAATGTAACATGGGCACACTTTTGTTTGATTAACCTTGATTTTCCAAAGCTTGAGCCATTTCTCTAGTTTGTCGATATGTTCCTGTAAGTTTATTGATGCTTGCTGGTGGTTACTATGTATGCTAAGGAATGCTGTATCATCTGCAAATGTTGAAGTGTGAATGAATACATAACCTTTTGGAAAGCTAAATTGGCTTATGGGCAGAAATTCTACATTGAAATTAGATTGCAAACTTTTGTTATACAACGCAACACTGAAGCGTATATGGCGCTACGGAATTCAATTATGGGGCACCGCCTCAGCGTCAAATATTCACAAAATTCAAAGGCAACAAAACAAAATTCTTCGAACAATTACTGCAGCTCCATGGTACGTAAAAAACTCCCGAATTCACAAGGATCTGTGTGTTCCACTGGTAAAAGATGAGTTTTCAAAGCATGCGACAAGGTATATCAGCAAATTGGAATTTCACCCAAACCCTCTTGCGCGTAATATACTTAATTTTGGCGGCCACAGTGGGTTGAGAAGAAGGGATACCGTTGCCACCATCAGAGCATTAAATAGGTGATTTTACCGATATAGACCGTGAAAAATAAAACATTTTTGTATAGCATTGGCTGGACTTGGCTAATTTTTGTATTTTGTATTAAGATTTGAATACTTATTGTTAGTTCACATTGTGAAGATTCAATAAATAAGTAAAAGCTAATAAAAAAAAACCAAGTCTATTGGATTTTGTGGCCTAGTGTTACTGATCTATTAGACTTAAATGAAATTGTTGATATTTTAAACGTTATTTACAGCAATAATAGTAAAATAAATTAAATTTAATGTTTGAAAAGTAAAAACTTAAGAAATTGTTGCTGACAAAATTAATTTAATTTCAAATTATTCCACCACAGCCATAAAGGGGATTCAACCACTTGGAGGTTTCCAGGGGGTTTACGTTTTTTTTAGGTTTGCCTGTCGCCCGTCCTGAATGCGAGTTTAGCAGAATGGTTGGTTGCCTGTCGGGTATGTGGGCGTTCAGCTTTACTATTTGGTGTGTAACCTGATACTTACAAATCGGATCATTAGACACGTTGACTGGCTTTAAAGATATTTTCTTTTTCCCTCTTTTTTTAATTTTGTCAATTGAAGTTGACACCAAAGCACAACGAAACGAAACGTATTTACAAATAAATATGATGATGGTGGTTTTAATTCAATGATCATGTTGCTGATGCAGATCCAGAAGATGACGAAATGTGCAAAGAACAAAGAGTTGAAGAAGGAGAAAAAAAAATGTAATAAAAGAGGGATCTTTAAAAAAATTAAAACTTGAGAAAAAGATAACGTCAACAAACGTTCTTCTTTGTTGTCGTTATTACTATTATTTAAGATTTTTTTTTTCTTTTTTTTTTTTTGCTGTGTCGTTGCTGTTGTCGCCGTTGTGGTCTATGACTGTAAAATTATATTTGTTTTAAATAAACCATGGGGAGATTTCTGACAAACGGATGGATGGATACAAATGCAATAAATGCCACAAAATAAACTACAAAGAATCTCATACTCACAGAAATGTTGAAATCTAAGAAACGCTGTCAATACATGTGGCGTTAAAGCAACCAAAACCAATAACAATAACGCCAAAAATTTAATGCGGAGGTGGTGCCTCATAAGGGCTCAGTTTTAGTCAACCAAACTTCCTCCATCCAGACCTTCTTCATTCACCACGCCACGCCATTCAGCCAAACCATTTAACTATTGAGAAGAGCGTAGATAGTGCGCGTGTGGAGCATGCCACATGAGGTAAGTACAAGTACTAAAAAAAAAAACACACAAATAAAAAAAAAAAATGGGAAAAAATTGCAGATGATGATGATGACGATGATGCTTGACTTTATTTTCGAACTTTGACAGAATGAGTAAGCCTAGCCCTTGTTTAAAGTTATAAAGAAAACGACGACTACAAAAACAATAAAAACTTGAAAATGAAACCTCAAATGCAACGATGAATGGCATTTGTTTTCTTTTTTCCCCCTTTTTCCGCTTTTTTTTTCTTTGTGTTTTGCTTAGTATATGAATGGCTTACAATTCCGATGAGACCGAATGAGTGTTTGTTGCATTCAAATAAAACCACAATTTATATTTTTAATGGATGAATGAATTGTGGCGCTTCGACTTTTTTTTTGCATTTTTGGCCTGGCTTTTATTAAAACATTGCAACTAGCTACACTGTAAAAAAAAACTAGTATATATTTGTAGATATACAGCCCAATTATGAATATTCTCACGGAATTTATTTCTCTCGGATTTATTGCTCACGGAGTTTATTTCTCGCATAAAGTACTTTTTTCAATTCATATTAAAGAAAAAATCACAAAATTTTGTCCGTGAGAATTGAAGAGTTGGTCTCCATTCAATGAATGGAGAGAAGAAAAAATAAAAAACATATTACTTAATTTTTGTTCATAATTGGAGAAAAGGGAAAAGTAATAAAATTCCTACAGAATTTTTATTTATAATTGGGCTGATAAAGTGCTAACGAAATTCCATTAATTAAGAGTTGTGTTCCGCTAGATCTCAAACCAGTTCAAACAAATTACTCCTTAACTTCAACAATTTTAGCCAAAATTGCTACAATAAAGAGCTGCATAAATGTACAACTTGAAATACTGAAGCTTAAAACACATAGACGACAGCAGACAGCAAGCGGCAATCACTCAAAAATTAATTATATGTGTTTAGATGAAAACGTTTATTTTAACAACAACAGCATTTGCTGCTGCTGGTAGCTTAGACTAATTTCTATTTTCGTACGCAGCAAACAGTAAATGCAGTGCTGACATTTTCTTGTAGCATTTAATAGAAAAAACAGCACAAAATAAAAATAAACAAATAAATTTAAGTGTTTCTACAGTTTTACGTGATATCATTGCACTTCCAGTCAGTGCTTAATTTGGGGACTACGTTTAATAATAAGCTTAACTGTAGTGCGATTCTGTAACTTATATAACGACAATCGAATCTTTAAAATAATTATAACGATATTTTATCGTATTTGCTATTCTGTAACATTTTCTTAACAATATTCGTAGTCGATCAAAGTCAGCTGTTAATTTTACTGCCGATTGTCGATTTCTTAAAGACAAAAATTTTCTTGCTGTTTATTCAATCGTTAAAGTGTATTTTTTTTAAATTGTGCATCCATGAAATAAAGTGCTTACAATCAGATTTTTAAGACATAAAAATATTTATTATATATTAAATACATAAAATATTTATTAAATACATTTTCAAAAACAAAAATTTCAGTATAATTTTTTAGCCGGTAAAGTGTATTCTGTATTGAAATAGCTATTGAACGTCATTCGGACTTGCAAGGGATGAAAAAAGTTTGAACGCTTCAAGGGATAATCATTGTGTTTATCGAGAGTTGGACAATTCTTTTGAGTTGACAATTAATGAATTTAAAAAGTTATATTTATTATCACCAGTCTTAGTTGTAGTCATTCTGAACATATAGAAATTAGTACATATAAACAAATAAATGAAACATATGGACACATATTTTATTTTACTTAACTTATTACAAATTAAATAATATTTATTGTCACTTAAAAACTAAAATCACAACAAATAAAAATCAATATGTATACATATTGTCATGGAAAAATTTATTGTTTTTTCTTTTCTTCTTTGTGGTTTTCGCTTTGTTCTGGGAGAGACACCACCTGTTGTTTATATGAATGAATAGAAAAATACAGCTGTTTACCATCGTTAGAATTAAGTTACAGAATCACTCAATCGTTAGTGCAAGCGATGAAATTTGATGACAAAAGTTACGATTATCGAATCGTTAAAAGTTAGAGTATCGCACTACTAGTAATATAAACGTCGTCGTAGGAAAAGTATATAGTATGCTGCGAAACTTATGGACTGTTGAAGGCTTTACTCCTTTTGTCATTCGAATTTTACTAGCTAAAACTTTTTTATTCCAGAACTCCTGTATGGATGCGAATTATATGCGAATTGTGATAGCGACGATCTACATAGACTTAATGTTGCTTATAATAACATTGCAAGATTCGCCTTCCAAAAGCGCTGCAAACACCATATTTCATCATACTCCTACGGGATTTTTCAGATGAAATTCGATCATCTTTTGAAACTAAAATGTCTTCTTTTTTTTCATAAAATCATAAGATCATAACAACCGCCTTATCTATACTATAGAATTCTGTTTGCTAAGTCAAACTGTGTTAAAAAATTAATGCAACAGAAATATAAATGTCTGTTGTCACGACGACAATTTCTGGTGAATACTGTTAGATTTTGGAACGTCTTACCAAATACAATTCAAGTAATTCGCAACGCAGTCATATTTGAAAGGGAGTTGAGCAAATTACTTGCATAAATTACCTACAGCAACAATTTTTATAGTTTTGCTTAGGTTTTTTATTTTATTATAGAATTAAAGTTAATTTATTACATTATATATTGAATATTAACCTATTATATTTCATTTATTATATTATTTTTATATTATATTTTATTTGTCCTTTATGATATTTTTGTAAACATTTAGTTCTGCTTGATCACTAGCGCTTTCATTTATAAGACTCTCTGCCTGGCCCACTATGTCACTCGACATCGCTTGTTCCCATGAATACATTTGAAACAAAAACAAATTTTAAAATACTGTTTTTGGTATGCATGTATTTATGCGAGCGATCGATGTCGAGCGACATAGTATATATCTTGTTGTACTAGATAATAATAAATAAATAATTAAAGAATAAATAAATTTTAATCTGAAATTTGTATTGTTAATGTACACATAGTACTGCTGCTGTCTTTAATATAAGTATGTTGCTGATTAAACGGCAACATTTAAAGTTAACTTCATTTATAATCGTAGTTGTGAAGTCTGCTGTCATCTAAGTGTTTAAAGCAGGTGTGCCCAAGCCCTATGTGCAATTGTTTTTGTAAAAGCGCTTAGCTTTAGAGCTGTGCTACTTAATACACGAATACTGCACCCAGCACTAGCGATGAAAAATACACAAAATTCATAAACAACTTTGCTTATATAGCTTTTGCCGTTCACACATAAGAGCAAAGTAACAACACTTTCGCATGATTTGTTTTAACGACAGCGGCTATCAGTGAAGATTTTGTTTTGTACATATGTTTTGTTTTTAATAATAATAATATTAACTAAAGTAGTTTTTACTTAAATATATTGGTGTTTGTTCTTCCATATAGAACTCTTGGGCACCCCTGATTTAAAGCTTAATGCTGTTTTATAAATTCACCTGTATTTTAGTGACTTTAGCCGGTTAAAACTAGAAGCGAAGTAATTTATTTTAAGATATTTATAATTCATATATATACAGGGTGGCGCAGACCTAAAGGGTATCCACCAGGAAGGTATACTATTTTGTTTATTTCTATTGTAATCCTGCTTGTACGCGATGTGGCACTGTCTTGTTGACACCAAATGTTAATCAAGCCCAAAGCATGAAGTTGTGGCGTTTCAATCATATCACGATATCGCTCCCCATTCACAGTTACCGCTACACCATTTTTATTTTCAAAGAATTAAATTGCAAATTGTCAAATTGCACACCAGGCTGTCACATTTAGTGGAGTGCCCACAGCCGACTATTCTGTTTATTTACTCATCCATTCGAATGAAAATATGCCTCATCACCCGTTATTATCTTGAAAATCGGGGTTGTCATGGGCGAGCTGTAACATCCTAGTGGCTTATGTAGGGCACCGTAATGCTCTTATGGAAAAAACTCTTGTGTCAACTGAATCTTAAATGCAAATTCTTGTGCAAAATTGTGGACAAAGTTGTTCTCTAAAGACCAAGCTGCTGAGCACGGCGTCGAATTGAGGATTGTTTTGAACATTTTCTGGAGAAGCAGTAATATTTTCAGCCGACTTTGCAGTACATTGTGGTCCATGCTTGGGCCTATCCCCCATAGACAATCTTTCTTTGAAATCATGCATAATAAATAGGAGTTTTGTTGGCACGTTGTGCCCACAAAACTCACAAATATTGCATCACATATCGCTCCTTTATTGCAACATTGTCATAACGCAAAAAAGCTTGTTTCGAGAAAAGCACATTTCAAATTTTTTGTTTCCATACAAGTCTTAGAAATTTTTTTTAGAAAATATCTCCTAAAGGAAACAGTTTAAAGGTAATTGAAATAAAATTTTGGCGCAATATAAAAGGTAGTACTATTAACAATTCAGCATTATTAACTCAAAAAACTTGTTTTTTGAGATATGACTATGTTGCAATAAAGGAGCGATATGTATTTTGTTAATTGCCTAGATTGTTTGTACAGCGTTTGCTGTCTCTGAACGTCTCTGATGTTTCTGGACTATCCTGTACACTATCGCTACGTAGGATGTTCCTCTTCCGTGAGAACAGAATTGTTAACAGTAATTTTATTCAAACTACTTTTATTAAACTGTTTTCTTTCGAAGATATTTTCTAATAAAAAAATTTTAAGAATTGTTTGGAAACTAAAAATTTGAAATGTGTTTTTCTCGAAGCAAGTTTTTTTTATTTATGACTATATTGCATTCAAGGAGCGAAATGTTGTGCCCAATTTCTCGTTGAAAAGTTTAATACGAAAAAAAACTACTATGGTGAAAACTTAGCTTTTGAACTACATATCATTAGTTCCATGTAAAAAAGCCTTAAGTAACATAATTAACATAGGCATAAATATATATTTTTTTTATTCCCAAGATTTACATCTCCAGTGAATTTTCGTCAACCCAAAAGGTCTTTAAAAAAATTTTGTTAAATGCTTAGTGTGAATTTTGCTAAGTGTAAACAAATCTTAAGCATAAAATGCAACAAGTTCAAACGTGGGCGATTAAGACTTCCCAAGTGTCTGTGTGTGTGTGTGTGTGCGTTGTCGTCCTGTTTAGTGAGCCAAATTGTTTGAGAATGTGAAGTTCAGATATATATTTGTATGTAAAGTATAGAAAATAAGTTTATAAATATATGTAACACAAGGTTTGGCAAATGCCCTGCGGCTTGCTATTGAACTCGAAAGTTATGAGCCAACAATGATGGACGTATAACGACGTCGCTAAAGACGAAACATTTCAAAAAAAAAAAAAAAAACGTCCTTAAAGCCGAAAAACTGAATGGTTGAATAGTTTGTTTAATGTTGTTCTTGTTGTTGTTGTTGTTTTTTTTAATTTTTATTATTATTTAAAGAATGTACGAGTATACGCTTTTTCCACTTGAACGCTGGTAGACATCAGGTTAGAAACAACAACTTGAGAGTTATCTTTTTTTTTTTTGTTCTTCAAGTTTTTGCCGTTTCGAGATGACTTTGTGTGATTTTTCAGAAGAAAAAGAAGAAAAAAATAAACTTGGAATAGGCGTTTATTTTCAAAAATATGTATGATACCCACCCACGAACAGCGTTTACAGAAAAGAAATTTAGACGAGTGCTGGTGGATGAAGTCAAGTTATTGCCTGAATGTTTAAAAGTTGAGCTGCATTGCCTGCCAGCAAACAAAAATCAAGAACCCAACCATCCAAAATCAACCATTAATATATAAATATATATACATAGCATTTATGTATGTACATACATATGTATTGTACATTTAGCCATCCAACCATCAACCAACCATTCAATAGTTTATTTAGGCATCAGCTCTCTTCTATGCACATCTATGTACGAGTATGTATGTATGTATGTTTGGGCTAAAGCACCGCATTTCAGCTGGCGCTGTACATACAAACATATATACATATATGTATATATACCGTCCTTCTTCCTTCCTTTGATCATCAACAATGCCACCAAAATCAAAAACAAAGTATTAAAACTTACAAAACTTTGTTGTTTTTGTTGATGTTGTTGTTTTGTTACCTTGCCTTGCTTAAAGGTGTGCTCGAGGTAATAATTCACAGTACTTTGCAAAATGCTGATTTTTATGCCCTGCAATTTTATATATGAAAGAAAGTACAGCTGTTTAAGTTGAACGTCAGCTTGGCTACAAATTTTTCAATATTATATAAATATTAAATACATATAATTCTTGCCGGGATTTGAATAAAGATATGATAATTATAAAATATATATAATTCTTACAATTGTCAGACGATTGTGTCGCCTTGACCTGTGCGCCCTAACTTAATTACTTTTTAGTGTAATTGCATCCAATTGAACCAACAGGACCTGTTTTGGGTCCAAATAAAATCGTTTCATTTATGTATGCAAATTCCTAGTGTCTTTCTTGAAATTTTAGGCCATCTAAGGTAGCGATGCTCACCCATGGTATTTAAGTGGTAAACAAAAGCAAACAGAATTTAATGCTAGGAACACAACTGCGACGAACGACGAACTTTGCCCATCGCAACGATTTCGCCGGCAAATATTCGTTATGTAAATTCTTCGTGTGCTGCACAATATCAACGAATATTCACCCTTATTTTATTTGGCGTTTTTATGGCGAAAGACGGGCGTTTTTGAAAAATGGTACCGTGATTGGCGAAAAACGTCAGTGGATACGACAAATTTCAAATCTATTACAAAAACGCCATTAACCTTTCTATACCCGTGCGTTGGTCTGTGAGACCGACAAAATGCTTTTTTCCAGAAACCCTAGAATTTTCTGTTAGCTGCCGTTTTTCTTACAAGCTTTGTTTTAGTGCTGTTTTGGTGTTTGTGCGAGACGGACATATTGGTGCATTTGATCACAATTGGTCTATGAGACCGGCGCGGGTATATTTGTAACTTTTTGTGCAGGTAAAAAATTTTGTTTATTTGTGTTTTTTCTTCATTGTTATGTATTTTATTATTTTGAATCGTAAAACACGTTACAGTTGTGCCGCATGCGAACAGTATTTTTGTTTGGAACATGTTATTATGATATGTTGTAACTGTTACTATAAAGATAATGAATAAGATATTTTATTGTTTTTTTATTGGAAAAAAAATTTTTTTTTAAGCTAAGAAAGTTATTTTTGGTTTTTTGAAAGGAAAAAATATAACGTGCTGTTCACAGAACACAGACGAGCAACTCGTCTAGAAAATTTGTATGAAAGTTACAAAATTTTTTGAGTGATTTCCATATAAATTTTTTTAGACGAGTGCTCGTCTGTGTTCTATGAACAGGGGGCTAATTCTGTCATTCGCTTACGAGCGAGTTTTTACTCGAATGTGCGAGTTTTTACACTTTTGGGATTATCTCATTCGATATCGAGTAAAAGGGTTCGAAATGTCTAATGATGGCATTTGATAGCATTCGAATGCAACCGTGCAATTTTATACTCGTAAGCAAAAGGACTATCGAAAACCAGCCAAACAGGAGGCTAATTCTGTCATTCGCTTACGAGCGAGTTTTTACTCGAATGTGCGAGTTTTTACACTTTTGGGATTATCTCATTCGATATCGAGTAAAACGTTTCGAAATTTCTAATGATGGCATTCGATAGCGAGTAACTATTCGAATGCAACCGTGCAACTTTTTACTCGTAAGCAAAAGTACTATCGAAAACCAGCCAAACAGAAAAACACAAAAGAAATGTAAATTAAAAATTTGTTTTGAATAGCAATAATAGTTAAATTAAATTGAGCATTTTTGGTTCTTAAGACTTTTTTTTAATTCATGACTAATATACACAGGTATATGTGTATAAAGATGAGTATTTGCTAAGAACACAAATACTTATATTTGAAGTCACATGTTATTATATTCAAGAATATTTTTTTGTTTTTTAAATGGTTGTTTTTACATACATATTTATTGTTATTTCTATTCACTTACTTTTTAATGTCCAAACACGCATACATGACAGATTTAAATGAATTGTTATTGTGTTTATGTGTGTTTATTTTTTAATGTAAAACATGTATGCAAAGTATGCAAATACATACAATTTTCGGCAGTGTTATAAAACACATTTTGTCAGTATTTTGCAACACTGAAGTGATAACTCGACTCGTTACGTAACGAGTCACATCATTAGAAATTTACACGATATCGAAATTATTTTCTACTCGATAGTAATTTCGATCACGAATGACAGAATTAGCCCCCAGAAAACCACACAAAAGAAATGTAAATTAAAAATTTGTTTTAAATAGCAATAGTAGTTAAATTAAATTCAGAATTTTTCGTTCTTAACGCTTTTTCAATTCATATGATGATGTATATGACGTATACATACAGGTATATGTAATAAAGATGAGTATTACTAAGAACACAAAAACGTATGTTTATGGTTTTATATTCAAGAATTTATTTATGTTTTTTTAGAAACGCATATATACATATGCTTATACATATTTAAATGGTTGTTTTTTACATACATATTTGTTCAATTGTTATTTCTATTTACGTACTTTTTAATGTACAAACACGCATACATGACTGATTTAAATGAATTGTTATTGTGAACGTATGTGTGTTTATTTAGTTTTTAATGTACAACATGTATACAAAGTATGCAAATACATACAATTTTCGGCAGTGTTATAAAACACATTTTGTTAGTATTTTGCAACACTGAAGTCATAACTCGACTCGTTACGTAACGAGTCACATCATTAGAAATTTACACGATATCGAAATTATTTTCTACTCGATTGTAATTTCGATCACGAAGGACAGAATTAGCCCCCAGCACATTATGTGATTTGTGTTTTTGCAGCAACATTTACGTTTTTGAAGACAGTTTTTTATATGAAATGTGATATGGCCTAATTTTTATTTAAAGGCTGATAATTAAATCAAACTGTGATTTATGTATTGCACAAGGAATGCCTTTAGGATTTTTTTGTAGCATGTAAGAAAAAGCAATCGGTTTTGAACATTAAAATGTTAACGAAAAAATTACAAAATGTTAATTTAATGAATGGCTTATTTTTTTTTTATTTTTTATTATAACATCGAGTTTTTTTTTAAGTTTTGTTTCAAAAGACTAGTATTTTATCTAGTTCAAACTTTCGGTCTGTGAGACCGTGCGCGGGTATATGTGTTACAAAAATTGGCGCGGGTATAAGAAGGCTAAAATGCTACCGTGCTTGACGTATTTGTCTTTCAAAAGGGAACAAATTTGTCGTCAACGTATTCGCTCACGACATATAACTAAAATCTGATCAAATAAAAAAATATCAAAAATAAAATTATGAAATCTACTTTCTCCATTTTGTATATATGATTGCTGTTATCTTCACTCATTTGAAATGAGTATTTATTTATTTATATATGTATATTAAAAATAAATAAATAGTAAATCGGCGGAACACACCGTTTGCGAAAATTTAAATTATGTTGGTCCACCATCCCATTCCGTGGAGGGCTGTACGAGGGCCATATTGCTCCTTTTTTTTATACTGGACCAGTACTCAGGCATTGTACCAGAACTAGGAAAATAGGTTGTGAGGAGGGGGAAAGCGGGAGTAGTGTTTGTAAACATTTGACTTGAATTTTCCAACGTTATAACAGACAGGAAACACTTCTGCAGGCAACTTGTTCCACATACGAAGCGTGCGGCTGAAAAACAAATTCTCTCTGTAATGCGTAGTACGATTCCCCGGGCAATCAACCACAAATGGATGAGCTCTAGACGATGAACGCGTGCTACGTAAAAATGTGCGAGTTTCGGGAACAAGATCCCTAATCTCGTCAGAGCAAAATCCATTGTAGTAACGATAGAACAGAGTAACGCACCCCACACTGCGTCGATGCTCCAGTGAGTCAATAGAGTTGGATACCCTACTGTCACCGATAAGCTTCTTCGCCCTCTCCTGCACACGGTCGAGTAACCCCAAAATAGAATTTGAGGCACCGGCCCAAACATGAGAGTTGTATTCCATTTTCGGTCGTATGTAGGTGGTATAAATAGTAAGGAGATCGGATGGAGTGAAGTACATCTTACACCGTTTCAAAAAACCGAGACACTTGAATGCTTCTTTAGAGACATGAAAAATGTGTTCAGTCCAGCGGACATCACACTGTATCTTCATTCCAAGAACATCAAGAGCATCCGATTCCTCAATATTTATACCATCCATGAGTACAGATGAAGCAGCATTTGCGGTCGTTTGTTGTTGCGTTAATAAGCAACATTGGGTCTTACGAGCGTTAAAGGTGACCCTGTTTTTACGACCCCATTCGGAGATTAATAGAAGATCACTATTCAGTGAATCGTTCATATTTAGCCTCTTGGTAGTGATCTCTGATAGGCTGGGCCTATGACCAAAAGGTCAAACAAATGACAAATGCTGCTGTCATCTGCGAGAGAGTGGATAGGGTTGGAAGTTTGATAGAGAATGTCGTTGAGGAAAATAAGAAATAGAGTAGGAAAAAGAAAGGAGCCTTGCAATTCATTTCCTTGTAGTGTCTGAGCAGTGCCGAAGGTATATACACTGGGCACTGATCAGTTTTAACTAATTTAATTTTAACATTTTAAATGCTGTAACAAGGGCTTAACGTGTTCGTTGTCATCAAATGTTTTACTCAATTACATACAATTTTCATACACTTTTCTGATTTGTTTTTATTATATTTATGTCAAAACAAAACACAAAATTTTTGCACAATTTGAAAACAAAAACAACAATAACATCGAAGAAGAAGATCATTATTGAGGGATGCAAAATGCCAATAAATAAGTTCAAAAAGTTTACTTAACTTTGTGGTACTCGTATGTTGGTTTGTTTGTTGTATGTTGTGGCATGATGATGATGATGATGATGATGATGGTGTGGTGAAGGTTTGTATTTTTTACAACTTTTTAACAACTGTTTATTGAAGCTTTTCTTTGTTTGTTGTCGTTGTCGTTGTTGTTTTGGCGGCATTCAGTTTAAAACAAACGTGTGCCCACCTATAAAGTGAATAGTTCGTAGAAATCTTTTATTTATTTTTGATTTAATTTCGTTTTTTTTTATTTTTGCTTTTTTGTTAGTTTTGCAATATTCACAATGATAATTATGAGTAGCAAAATTTTGACCCATGACTTGTTTTTCTGAAGCGTTTCTTTTCTGTCAATTCCTTTGGGTGGGCTGTTAGTTGATTTTGCGATGGAATTTACTGAAATGATAACAATCAATAATATGATTGCAATTACGATTTGAAATTAAACAAAATATGTTATAGTAGGGATGTTAAAGAAATTCTTTGATAGAATCAAATCAAGTGATGAGACAGAGAACAACATGAATATAAGGATTCAACTTATTGGCTACATAGTCGGGATAACAGAAATAGCAAGAATGGCAATTCTGTATCTTTAGTCTGCATAGTTTGGGGCGAATTTCGCAACACAAAAAGTTCTATTTCTTCCCCAATAACTTATCAACTTGGAATTGCAGAAAATTTAAAAATTTCATAGTTACCATGAAGCAAATGTCTAAGATGACGCCGAAAAGTTGACAAAATAATTTGCTATTGTACATCACGTCCAGCATTGCCCACAAAAATGTACAAAAATTGGCACAAAACGGGAATTTTGAAAAAAAGTGTCACAAAAACAGTATTTTCAAGAAAAAAAGAGTCAAGTTTTTAAAAAACAATAAAAACTAAACAAAAATTCCTCAAAATTTAACATGCTTGAATGAATATATACAGGACGATTACAAATGAAAATTCCGTGGGATTTTTTTCACTTTTCTCATTCCTCCAATTGTGAACAAAAATTTTATTTCAGTTTTTTTTATTTTTTCCATTCACAAAAAAAAAACACTAAAGGGAGATAAAATCTTCAATTCTTACCCATGCCATAGACCATGCGACCGTTGCTACAACACGTTGGCTTGCCGAGTTGTGTGTTTTGCGCACAAACTGTGCGACATTAACTCACAATTTCATTTCTTAAAAAATTCTGTTGAGTAAAGATCACCGCAGATGCAATAATTGTATATAAAAATAAGAGCAAATCGAAATAAAGTTGTACAACATACTCCTAAATTTTACAACCAGTCGATACAACTACCCAAAAAATCAAAACTTTTTAATCTTTCGTACAACCGAGACACAACTTCATACGACGACCCCACAAACTTTACAATCTAATAACCAACATCGTCATGTTGTACAACTAGTC
This sequence comes from Thecocarcelia acutangulata, assembly GCA_914767995.1. Lineage (NCBI taxonomy): Eukaryota > Metazoa > Arthropoda > Insecta > Diptera > Tachinidae > Thecocarcelia > Thecocarcelia acutangulata. Next base: position 94,345,586 of record OU612097.1, on the reverse strand, counting down.
GCATAGTCTGTGGCTTGCTTTACGATACAGTTAACAAAAATTCAGCTTTTCTGTTTAGTTTGCATTGAAAAAAGTACTTTACGAGAGAAATAAATTCCATGAGAAATAAATTTTGTGAGGAATAAATAAATGAGAAATAATATCCCTGAGAATATTCATAATTCGGCTGATAATGTAATGATTACATTTAGATATATGATTTAAATATAATTAATAACATCAGTTTAAATTATATCAATTTTACTCAGGTCCATTTTTTGACTTCAAATTTAAATACAAAATTAATTAATTAATTTTCAATTAACTTTAAGTCGTGATGGGCGAAAGAAATAAAAGGTGATGTAAAAGGTTTGACTTCAGGAGTTTATTTCATTAAGTTGATGAACAATGTTACTTGAGTATAGCTGGTCACACTGAGGATGGGAGGATCAATTGAATGTTGATCGACCATGAAATTTGGCCTTGGGAAAAACTTGAGGTTTGGAAGATTTCCAAAATTCCCATCATCAGTGTGGTCAACTTTACATTTTCTTTAGGGTGCAACATTTTCGTTATACATCAAAATAGATAATAAATAAGATGAGTGTAATACTGGTAAGTATAAACACTAACTGCTATCCCTAAGCAAGAGTGGCAACCGGGACGTTTTTTTTTTCGCTGAGCTTTAACGCTGAACCGCCATTCCTAAATAAAAGCGGTAAATTTAGATCAAAACGACAAAAACGGGGTTATCAAACAAATAAATAAAACAACCCTGATTATTTTAACAACTGGACGAACGCCATTGTTGGTAGCGATTTTTTTTTTAATAAATTAAAATAAAATAATTAAAGTTCTAAAAATGAGTTGGAAGATCATATTGAAAACAGTTTCTTACCGCCATTTTCTAATAAGAAACACAAATTTAATTCTTATATTTTTGTTTTTTTTTGTTTTGTTTACAATTGTTTTCTTTTGCAACTTACTTCACTGTGAAACGTATTGTCAAAATCGGATTTGCCAATAGCGAAGCGATGCCGTTGCGTTGCCGCAGCGTTGTTTCGGTGTGCTGCATACAAAATGTACGGGCATGAGAACTTTTGACAGCTCTTGTTTAGGGATGGTTGTTAAGATAAATATCGAGTGATTTTTTTACTATTATCTTTTAGGTAACACTAGTTTTGACAGCTCACGCACGTTTTGTATCTTGTGTCACTGTCAAACATCTTCAGTTTGGTCTATAATTTAATCATGAATCGTCTTACAAACGAACAACGCTTGCAAATTATTGAATTTTATTACCAAAATGCCTGCTCTGTTAAGAAAGTTCATCGCGCGCTTCTTCCATTTTATGGTCAGTTTAATCGACCTACTGAGACTTCTATTCGGGCTATTGTAAAAAAATTTCGCACCAAATTTACATTGTTGGACATTAAACCACCAACACGCTTACGTAGAGTGCGAACTGAAGAAAATATCGCAGCCGTATCGGCCAGTGTTGGTGATGACCGTGAATTATCGATTCGACGCCGTTCGCAGCAATTGGGCCACTGTTACTCCACTACGTGGAAAATTTTGCGGAAGGATTTGGGTGTGAAGCCTTATAAGATACAGCTGGTGCAAGAATTGAAGCCAAACGACCTACCACAACGCCAAATTTTTGGTGAATGGGCTCTTGAAAAGTTAGATGAAGATCCACTTTTTTATCGAAGAATTGTGTTCAGCGACGAGGCTCATTTCTGGTTGAATGGATACGTGAACAAGCAAAACTGCCGTATTTGGAGTGAAGAGCAGCCAGAAGCATTGCAAGAGCTACCAATGCATCCACAAAAAACAACCGTTTGGTGCGGATTATGGGCTGGCGGCATCATTGGGCCGTATTTCTTCAAAGATGATGCGAATCACAACGTTACTGTGAATGGTGAGCGCAACCGTGCGATGATAACTTTTTTTTGCCCAAAATGGAAGAGCTTGACTTGCTTGACATGTGGTTTCAACAAGACGGTGCCACATGCCACACAGCACGCGAAACAATGGACCAATTGAGAGGCGAGTTCGGTGAACAGTTTATTTCACGCTTGGGACCAGTCAATTGGCCGCCCAGATCGTGCGATTTAACGCCTCTAAACTATTTTTTGTGGGGCTATGTTAAGGCTAATATCTATAGCGACAAGACGGCTTCGATTGACGCACTGGAAGCCAACATTATTCGTGAGATACCGGCCGAAATGTTGGAAAGAGTATGCCAAAATTGGCCTAAGCGGATGGACCATTTGAGGCGCAGCCGCGGCCAACATTTGCATGAAATAATCTTCAAACATTAAATTATATCGACCCAACTATCGATCCAAATAAATATTTCATGCATTTTTCTGAATTTTATGTGTTTTTTTTTTTAAATTTCCGATAGTCCTTATCAAATCACCCATTATAAATATTCATGCAAAAATAAAATATTTCTTCTTTAAACTGAAAGTTTAAACTAGGGCTAAAAAACCCCCAAATGGTTTAGATTGTCCAAATTACTTTGAACATATTGATTTCCTTTCCGACAACCAGCAGCTTGTGATTGTCCGCTTGGCAACTGAAATTCAGTTGCCATCTATAATCGAACCAAAATGAACTTCCAGTGACATATTAAATTTTAATTATATTAAGATGATGTTTATCTAAATCAGACGCGCCCAGGCCTATGCGCTTGATGCTCAATTGTTTTTGTAAAAACGCTTAGCTATAGGGCTGTGCTCTTTAATATACATATACTGCGTTTAGCACTAGCAATGAAAAATACACAAACAACTTCGTGTTATATATTTTTTTTTGTCGTTCTTCACTGCACACACACACAAGAGCAAAGCAACAACACTTTTGCATGCTTTGCTGGTAAACATTGACGACAGCGATTATTAGTGTGAATTTTGTTTTTGTAAATTATTTTGCTTTTTACAACAAAAAATATTCATTAAAATTAGTTTTTCCTTAAATGTATTGGTGTTTACTCTTCCATATAGAACTTGTGGGCACCACTGATCTAAATATTTAAAATGAGAGCAAGTTGGTTACTTGGCACTGTTTTAAACATTTTGATTATTTACATGTTTTTCTGTGCTGGCCGATTTTTAAGACCTAAATATAGAATCATAAAAATTTACCTTCTAGAAAAAAAATTAATATTATTGTTGCTGTTGTTGTTGTAGTCGAAAGTGTCATTTTTACAAGCGATATCAAAATAAGCTTTGTTGTCGCTGTTGTTACTGGTGTTGTAATTTGTGATTTTTTTATAAACTTATAGATTGCATTTTGATGATGTCTGTTGGCTGTTGGCTGTTGGCCGTTGATTGTTGTTTGTTGTTGTCCTCTTGATACCTTTAACAGTACGTTCGGTGTTTTTTTTTCTCTTTTTTTAGGTTCACAATTAAGGAAAATGAGCTGAGCAGGGAGAAGGAGGAAAAAGCAGATGCTGAAGATGGAACGGTTGGTGGTGGTCTGCTAAGTGGATTTGTATGTTTTTTTAAGAGGAAATGTTTATTGTTTCAATTTTGTTATCAGCACTAAAACAAACACAGATTCACATGACAACCCAAACAAAGTGAACGTATAGAAGAGATACTGTATAAAAAAAAAAAAAATAAATAAAAACAAACTCAAATACTCATCAAGCGACACTTTTATTTTTGTTAATTTAAGTATGAATGAACATTTCATTTGACCAGCGGGTACAGACAGACAAAAAAAAGTGGACGGACGGACGGACGGAGATATGGACAGACAAACATACTGATATAAAAACTAATAAAAAATGATCAGTTGTGTGTCTGAAGCCTTGTTTTGTTTATAGTTAAAACCAAACTTTTCATAAGTATTTATAAGATACAAAGAAGATAAACTGATATTGAGTAGACATTAATGTTGTCTTCGGTATAAAATTGTACGGTAATACGACCATCATCTCACTGTGTCGTGTTAAATCTTGCATGATATTGTTGGTATATATTAATATATTCTTTTTATTTCTTATATCTAATATGTACAATGTACATACACAGAAAAAAATTTTTTCATGTTCAATAACGAAATTCGTTGTATCAGTTAATAAATTGGTTGAATGCGGACCTGTAAAAGAGTCCATTGATTCAAACAAAAGTTTAGTTAAAATAATTATTAATCGAAAACAACTATTTTTTTAAACAACAACAACGAGGTTTTTTTTTTTTTTTTTTTTTTTTTTTTTTTTTTTTTTTTGATATTTATGTATATTTATGTATATTATTTTTTCAGTCTAAAATTTTGTTGATTTTATTTTTACTATAATTTTTTCTCTGTACGTATCGTATATACATGCAAAGAAAAATATGGTTAGCGGTTCTGATTATTCATTCCGTTCTGTGCTTGCGGAAATCATTTTTTGTGTGGAAAAAAAATTTGCTATTATTCAGACCTTTGCAGCGGTATCTTTCTGCTATTGCGGCAGCAACCCAGTGATCACCAAAAATCAAGTTTTTGTTTCATTAACTTATACACTAAAATTTGTTATCAACAAAAATCAGGCAACAAAATTAACTCGTCTTGTAAACATTCTAAATATGTAATCAGCAAAAATCAAGCAACAAAGTTCAACCTTGAGTGAAATCAACTCGTCTTGTAAACATTCTAATTTTTGTCATCAACAAAAATCTAGCAACAAAAAGCTCAATGCTGAGCAAAATCAACTCGCCTTGTAAATACTACGCGTTCGTATTAGTACTGAATAAAATCGGCTAAACGTTAGATGTTGTTTCGATTGTGTGTTGTATAAACAAATTTGAAACATATTTACATACATATTTTGTATGTTAGTTTAAAGCAGTGGTGCCCACAAGTTCTATATTGAAGAGTAAACACCAATACATTTAAAGAAAAACAACTTTTATTTAATATTTTTTGTTGTAAAAAGCAAAACATTTACAAAAACAAAGTTCACACTGATAATCGTTGTCGTCAATGTTTACCAACAAAGCATGCGAAAGTGTTGTTGCTTTGTTTTATCGGTGAAGAACGAAAAAAATATATAAAAGACGAAGCTGTTTGTGTATTTTTCATTGCAGTGGTGCCCACAAGTTCTATATTGAAGAGTAAACACCAATACATTTAAAGAAAAACAACTTTTATTTAATATTTTTTGTTGTAAAAAGCAAAACATTTACAAAAACAAAGTTCACACTGATAATCGTTGTCGTCAATGTTTACCAACAAAGCATGCGAAAGTGTTGTTGCTTTGTTTTATCGGTGAAGAACGAAAAAAATATATAAAAGACGAAGCTGTTTGTGTATTTTTCATTGCTAATGCTGAGCGCAGTCCAGTGTGCAAAGATCACAGCCCTATAGCTTGAGCATCAAGCGCATAGGGCTGGGCACACTTGCTATAACACATCAGGACTGATAAAAACCGGGTTGTTAAATCTCTTTTTCAGAAAACATTTACCGCAGGAACTTCCATTGTTGCACTTATATTGATCTAAAAGCTATACAAAAAAAATATATTATCCGAATAAAATTGAAAATTTTAAATGTTTATTTGTTTTCTATTCTACTGTACAGGCTCGCGGTAGGATATTCCACAAAAATTTTGCTTTTAATGTCGGGGGTCAATGGTAAAAATTATCAAAAACGGTTTATAAAATATATGTATATTTTTCCCGTGAAAGTTTCTCAGGTGAACACCTGCACAAACTGCCCTCGTATATCTTTTAATATGCCTGCCTTAAAATGAGCTCACTTTATGGGGCCTAAGTGCGCTAAATTATTGGCGCAATTAACAATAAGAAAAAGGTGTTTTCCCTAATACTTTTGAAAAATACAAATATATTTATAATATTATGTCTGTCTGTCCGGTCGTTTTCAGTTTGTGTCAGCAAAATACCTGGGTATCTTTTATATGCGGATGTTGCTGCTGTCTGGTGGGTGAAATCCTTGGCCACTGACGGAACGGCACTTATTGGCCTTTAGCAGATAACCAAAATGGATGGAGCTTACACAACCAGTTCCCTCGTTCAGTATGGTGCGATGACGGTGGGGCTGGGAATTTTGTATTTTTACTTTAAAAAATTTTCAATTAAATTATATGTTTTGTAATAAAACATATAATTCAAAAGATGGCCAAAGTAGTGGTCTGCGAGAGACAATAGTGTGAATCATAAAGGTATAACCAGTTTTTTATAATAAAGCTTCGAATTTGGGGGAAAAATGCTGGAAACAAAGTTTTACTCCTATGTACTAAATGTTTTCTTATTATATTCCTGAATATTATGTGGCATAAGTAGTTGTAAATATATAATATAATACTATTTATTCATAAATATGTTATTAAGAATTAAAATGGCTAATTTTGGCTAAAGTTGTTTATGACATTAGCATAGTTGTTTGACGAAAGTATTGTTAACGACATAAATATTATTGGTTGGTATAATAACATGGTTGGGTATGACATTTATGTAGTACTCTGAAAAAATTTTGTTCAGAAATTCTCTGAATTGTTTCATTATTTTTTAACCATTGTAACTTTTCATAGAAATAATGAAACAAATTTCATTAGATTATTTTAATGAAAACATTCATAAAAATAATGACACATTTTAATAAGAAACATGACTTATTAGTGAAATAATTTCTCTAGATCAAAGAATCAATTTCATAAAGCACATAAAAACTGTACATTGAATTAATGAAAAAGTAACATTTATTTAATAAAATAACTTCTTTGTACTAATGTAATATATTCATTAAAAATATGAAACTCTTTCATAAGGTCAATGAAGTTATTTCATTTATCTAATTTTATTATTCATTGAGCACCTGAAAAATTTACATTAAATCAATGAAATAGTTATATTTGTTTAATGAAATACGCACGTTATTACGTACAAATGTACTTAATAAGATCAATGGAATTATTTCATTTAATCATTGATTCTTTATTTCATTACACAAACAATACTATTCCCTGCTTTTGTGAAATTGTACCTAATTATGATGAAAGAAAATGTTGAACAAGTATTCACCAAATAAAACAGATTTTATTAATTCAAATGACTTCAATACACTGGTATTTAAATTTTTTAAACTATTATTATGCTGATTTGATTGAGTACATGAACATATGTACATACATACCCAAGTTCGGAAGCCAGAAATTCATTTGTCATTGATCTAATGAATTCTATTCCATTGGAATTATCAAACTCATAAAAGTTACATTTTAATAAAAAAAACTTGACATTTTTAAACTGTAGCTTAAGATTAATAAATGCCCACTAATATATCTTATCAAAGTTCAAAGAATTAAAAAAAAATAAATTTTGTTGTAGTCATAAATCCAATGATTTTTTTAATGAAACTATGAAACTTAATCATTTTGATGGAACTATTTCATAATATATATGAAGTTTCATGCATATTGTGAAAAGTTTTCATTGGATTAATGAAAAATATTTAATGAAACAGTTTCATTAAATATATGACGCATAATTCTTTCAGTGTATCTTTTATTAATTTACAGTTATAACAATGTTCAACTAGAATATAATATAAATTTATTGAATTTTTGTTGAACTTTTTATAATTTTTAAATTAGATTTTAGGGTTGTATATTTTGTACATCGGGTTTTAGTTCCAAGTTTTTCCTTTCTTAAGTGTTTTCTTAAGCAGGATTTTTTGCAATACAAATTTGCTGTGATCAATAATTTTTGATTGAAGAAGACAAGAAAAATAATAATCAAATCTTTAGAATATAATATAGTTAAGCAGAATATTTTATTTAGAAAACTGTATAAAAGCACATTTTTTTCGGTTGGAGAGGGGAAATGCTTGCACCCACTAAAATCCCTTACTTTTCTTTGAGCCTTGTCTCCACCCTGATACCGCTTTCGCATTGCTTCAGGATGGGGCTCTTCCTTTGCTCCTAACGGACTGCACGTGCCATGCCCACGTTTATATCCTGCTTCTTATCTCATAGGATCTTCTCAATATAAGTCGCTATTTGACTCCATTTCCTCTCACTTTCCATCATAACTTCCACGACGTTTTCCGGTGTTATTTAACCAACATTCTCCTCTACGTCATGTCTTTCCTTCCTCCACCTGTCACATCTGAAGAATGTGTGTTCCTCATCGTCCACGCAGTCATCTCCATAAAGGCAGATCGATGTATCTGTCTTCCCCATTCTATAGAAGTATTCCAGAAAATACCCGTGTCCAGAAAGCATGTGTGTTATATAGTGATCTATCTCACCATGCTTTCTGTTTATCCACTTGTTTATATCGATAATCAATCTCGCTGTCAATCTGCCACGTGTTTTGTTGTTCCATCTTTCTTGTTACTTCCGCTTAGTGGCCGCCCGTGCTGATCTTAACGTTGTTGCCTTGCCAATTTGTCTTCGCTGTGCCCACAGCTTTTTACGCTCTTCGGCCAAGAGGTCAATCGGGATAGTCGCGCTTATGACCAAGACAGTGGGTTCTGACACTGTGCGATATGCTGAAGCTACTCTGAGAGCAGCAGTACGCTGTACCGTTGCCAACATCTTCCACCGGTATTCTGCCTGCAAGGAATTTGCCCAGATTTCGCAATCGTACAGCAAAATTTACTGGGTCGTTGCCATTATCAGCTTCCTTTTGCTATATCTTGGTCCGCCGATGTTTGCCATCAATCTGCTGAGCAAAGCTGTCGCCTGAGCAGCTTTTGTTGCAGCATGTTCCAGCGGGGTTGTGAACGGCAGGCTGGAATCTAGTCTCAGGCCTAGGTATTTGATCCATCTGCTTGTCCAAATCGTTTCAGACAATACCCGAAAGTCCACTTCTAGAGGGATGTGCTTATTTAGGACAATAAGCATCTCCATCTTTTCCGTGGCTAGTTTGAGGCTGCAACCATGCTTTAGTTCTAATTATGACCTGGTTTAATTTGCTCTGCGCATTCTTCATGTTACGATATTTATTCCGCCACAAAGGCGCAATAATGGCATTTCAAATATAACAATATAATATTATCAGCAATAACCATTTAATTCAACAATAATTCATATCAACTATAAATTTTTTCTACGTGTATGTAGGTATATATGTTGGTTGGCTGGATGGCAAGCAGAAAATTATCTTTTTATTTATTGCCCAACTGACACTTCTGTTTACCGGAAGAATCCCCAACATTCATTGTCTTCATCGCTTTCATTTGCATTTGATTATGAAGTAGTGTCTGTGGAATGGTGTTTGAAATGTTATTTCTTTGTTTTAATTCGATTTCAATAATATCTTCAAACATACATATATACATGTGTATAAATGCAGCAGCAGCAGCAGTAACCAAAAATAAAAATCTCATCGTAAGTAAGAGATATCAGTTACTTTTCAGTTCCTTTTATTACTTAAATATGTATGTTTTTAAATACCACCAGTCCATCGCTCTAGTGTCTGCTTCAAAGCCTACCAGTATCGCATTCCTCTGTCCGATCATTCATTTCGGAGAGCACTTTGTCACAGGTTCTCCCCAAAAAAACAAACGAATGACAATTTGTAATAAATTTACCAAAATTTATTGAAACAGGGAATATTCATCTGTTAGCCATCAATCAGTTACTTTATCGTTATTCTCTCCCGAATACTTCTACTTTTGTTAAGAATTTCTCTTTTCGTATGCGGTGAGTTGTACGGTGGGTTCAAATTGGCCGGTGTTTTTTCTTTTCTTTTCTCCTCCTTATCGGCCTTTTCTTTGTTGAGTGGTTGTTGGGTATTTGTGTTTTACACCTTTTATACAGACAAACAGAAGAAAAGGTTAAAGAAAAAAAAAGACAATTTAATTAATTATATCTTAAAGCAGGGAAGATTTCTAGATATGAACCATTTGGGACAGTGGTGACATATTATTATATTTATCAAAACAGGAAAAAGAACAGCAAGAATGTTCAGTAAAAGTAGCCTAGAGTTATAAAATTAAAATATTGTTTAAGCGTAAAAATGCACACATCCATGCAAATGTATTTGGTTGTACAATAATCCTTAAGTGATACTTCCGTGCTGTTCTGTACGGTGAACTTCATCAGAAAATCTTAAAACATACAGTTTTGTATTCTTTCTAGATAACTGAATGGGATATCAAGATCGTTTTTTCTTTGTTTGGTGGATATATTTTTACATTCTTACTGACTATACTATATGAATAATGGAAACAGATGTCTATAGAAATGAATGGTTCAACAATATGTAATATATAAAAATGTGTCATTGATTTACATCAACACCTGCCTTGACGGTCTTATATCATCCAACTCCATGGGGTGAAGTATTCACAATTTACCAGCCCTCCGTGTGGTTACCAAGCGTCCCACATGTCATCATTTTGCTATAAGCTTCTAGCCATATTGACTAACCTCTTGCTGAAGAGCCCGGGCCTTCTGTCCTGTGTACAATTTCCCCGACAGTCAATGGACGAAATGGCTAAATTATATGGTAGGCTGAAGCCCTTTAAGAGCATCAGCCCTTAAACAACTGACTATTCTAACTATCGTCCACTACTGACAGATTGTGAATATTAATTTTCATCAGCACCTGCCTAGACGGCCTCATCTGATGATTGACTAACTCTACGGGGCGAATTATTCCCGATCCACTGGTGCTCCTATTTGGCTAGCAAGCATCACAAAAGTCCCAACTTTGCTATAAGCTCGTTGCCATATGTACTAACTCCTTGCTGAAGAGCTCAGGTCTTCTAATCCCTCCTGTATACAATTTCACAGACAGCCAATGGTTGTCAATGCTTCATGCAATTGTAGGCTGAAGAGCAGCTCACCCGTCTAACTGTCGTTTACGTTGATTGATTGTGACAATTAATTTACAGCAGCACCTATCATGACGGCCTTATCTGATAATGGACCAACTCCACATGACGAATTATTCACTATTCATTAGCGCCCCCGTGGGACTTGCAAGCATCACAAAGGTCACAATTTTTGCCGTAAGCTTGTAACCATATGAACTAACTCAGAAAAGCTTGGGCGCAATAATTCCTCCTGTATGAAAATGTTCAGATAGTCAATGGAACACAAAGCGTAATGAGTTGATAGGCCGGAGTCTATTAAGAGCATCAGCAATTAACCAAATCACCCGTCTAAGCATCGTTCACTATTGCTTTGATGCCCTTATCTGATGATGGACCAACTCTACGGGGCAAATTAATCACGATTCACCAGCGCCCGCATGTGGCTTGCAGATATCACAAAGGTTACAGGTTTTGTTATAAGCTTAAGCACCATAAAAATGTTTTAACAAACATCGTAGTATTTTCAAGTACTATCCATCGGCTGCTTTCACATTTCAAAACAAACACTTCAGTGCCGAAATGTTCTTATAAGCATTTAGAACAAACAGAACCAAACACAATTAGAACCAAATGAAAAATATAACAAAATTGAAGTAGAAGTTCAAGCATGGAAGTCACCTTCTACTTCAGTTTTGTTTATAAAATTTGTTGTTGTTTGTTGTCAAGCATGGTTTTTGTCTTTGTATTAGTGCACTAATGCTGTATGCACAGTACGCTCATGTGTGAGTGTGTTTTTGTTGTTGTTCACGGTTTTGCCTTTGTATTAAACACAAATATTTAAGACACAGTATGCTCAAATGCGGATGTGCTTGCTGTGATTCGTCGTTTATTTGCTTTATTATGATGTTTTGTTTTGGATTTTGCTATGAAACAGAACTCAAGTACAGTCAAGCACTGTCGTCAAGTCGTGTCAAAACTATGAAATGTTTGTTCTGTTTCTAAATGCTTGTTTCTTTTGTTTTAAGAATTGTTTTGAAAAACAGTGCTTAGAGCTACCGCACAACGTTCTGCCCTTTTAATATAGACCAAGCTCTGCCACGGAGCTCGGGCCTTATAGTGCCTTGAATATACAATTTCCCAGACAGGCCGTAGAAGACAAGTCTTAATGAATTTGTCTCACCTGTCTCACTATTACGGCAGCTTCCTTACATTGCAGATATCTTGGGGGTTATTAGCCAACGAAAACCGGTATTGCCCCATAGTTACCAGAGGAACTAATTCTCAGCCAAGATGTAGGCATCTCAACTATAATCGATATGGTCTGTAAGCAGAACCTCCCGGGGGCTTTGCCGGTCCTCAGTCTGTAAATTTTCTTTTGGTACGGATTTCGAAAGTCCAACACAATATAATTCGTGGGGCTTCCTTAAGTTTTATTTACTACGAAAAGCGAAGAGCTCCTATCCTTTTATGCACCAGAAAGCAGACTGCCCTGGTTAGGCGTACGACAAGGCAAAAATATTGGGTAGGATTCCTCTTCAGTACTTAATTACTCTTAGCTCTGTTGATAACTGAAGTTAACACTTGGACGATGGGAAGAATCATTATTAGCGTATATACAACGGTAGTATTTATGTGTCAAGAATTCAGGTGGCGGTTCGGCCTTTCAGCAAAATTGGTTGAGTGACTAAGCAAGAACTCAGAAACATTATTACCACGAATAAAGGCCAAAATTGTCAAAACTCGCAACATCAAGCGTCTACTTTGTAGAACAGCAAGTATGCTATGGAGCCTCGGCAAGGCGTAAGATTTCCAGCCAAGACTAAGGAGGCAGAACATTAAGACTGGGTTTTTTACCAAACCAATACTATTGGCATGGATGGAATAACAAGGATGTCAAATAATCGATTCCTACTGAATAATTCGTCGAACAAAACTAATCACCCTATCGTGAGATGTAATAGCTTTTGCAAATGCCGTTTTATGTCAATTATATTTGATATTTGTGAGCTAGCAGCAGCAGAATATATAACAGAAAAAAATGCGAAAATCGAACATACTCGACCGTAACTCACGAAATTTAAAAATAACAGTTATTTTTTGACAGACCTCGTATGTATCAATACTGGTGACAGCCATTGGCTGATATTATATATAGCAATTGACAGAAAATATTCTACAGGTAAAAATTTTCATTGTTTGCGATAAATAAGAGTTTAGCCATTTTAAAGCGGAGGAACTAAAGTTCATAAGCGATCATTTGTGTAATAAAGGATTGTGGTTGACTTTATCGAACGTCTTACTAAAATCAGTGCAAAATCACATCGGTTTGCATTTAATTAGTAAAACCTTTATGAACAATAGTGTTGAGATTATAGTTGAATTGGAGTTACCGAAATCATGTTGATGTACCGATGGAAAAAAATAAATTTGATGATATAGTCAAACACTATATATTGAATGTTCTCTAATTAACATATTACGAGTATGAACCTTGATAAAATCATAATTAGACCTGTTTTATTCTATTTTGACTTTAAATTTTAATCGATATTAAATTGGCAAAGCCAACTGCCTCAAATTCCATTCAACAAAATTCTAAAGGAATTTTTGAAGCAACATACAAACACATACTCGTACATATCGCTCCTTTATTGCAACATAGTCATATCTCAAAAATTAGCTTTTCGAGCTAAGAATGCAGAATTGTTAACAGTACTACATTTTATATTATGGCAAAAATTTATTCAAATTACTTTTAAACTGTTTCCTTTAGGAGATATTTAAAAAAAAAAAAAAAAATTTAAGACTTGTATGGAAGTGTAGCTTAAATGGTTTGATTTTGACAAAAGAAATATTTGGTGTTGTCAATTTGGATTACCAGACTGCTTGCTTTGCTGACGTGAATGCGTTCTGCTCCGGCATGAGCTCGCCGTTACGGGGTGGAGTTCTTGCTCGCCCATCTGATAATGACAACCGCTACAAAAAAAACACGTCAGGCTTTTACCCTTATTTACAACAAGGAAGTGTAACTTCTGAAAATGTTATTGGGACCCGAAGGTAGTTTGATAAGAAAAAAAATCAAAAGAAAAAATTAAATTTGGACGATACTTCGCTCCCATATACCACACACTTATACCGCGTTCCTTACCTTACCATTTGTTCTTTGGCAGATCTTATGCCAGACTCGGTAACCCGATGATGACCTGGACACCGATTTGTTTTTCCCCAGTCATCCCTCATACGTGCAGACTTACCTTTTCACCCTCTTCCTGTGCCTTTCGGACAAATGTAAATTTATCTACTCATAAGAAAAACTATTCATCTCAAAAAAACGTTATAATTCATATTTTATTGAATATTAGCAAAACAAAAAAGAACATTGCTAAATGATTTCAATAGATTCCAAATAATGAGCAAACAATATGATAAATAAATAGTAAAATATGTATATAAAAAAAAAAAAAATAATTACTGCCAGACTCTGGCCCAGGTGGTTTGCTACTTAGGCTTCTCTAGTTCAAGTTGTCCCATATGCAAAGACAATTCAGCTAGCAGCATAGCTACTTATCGGTACATATGTATGTATAACTTTCCTCATTGGCTAAAACCATACTAAAACTTAAGAACCCGAGATCTAGAATGAGTTCTTTCACAGTCGCGTACGCACCTTGATGGGCAACAAATCCCTAATACTATTAATTTAAATTTTCGCAATACATATATATGTATATAATATTGTAACTATATACTAACGTCCGTCAACTGTCTGTTTCTTTTTACTTTCGTCCACAGTTTAGCAAAATACCTGGCCCTGCCGGTCGACAGAGCAGACTTTGCAGTACAAGAACATCCAGCGTGTTGTTGGCAGCTGTTGTCGCTTGGTGGCACCGGCTTAGTCCTAGGCTGCTGAATTGAAGGCTGAGTGCGGCTTTTGCATCATACACATGTATCCAGGTTTAATAGGCGTTCGGCAATGATTTATTTGTTTCCCGTTCTACAGCAATGTGTAGCTTAATTTGGATGTAAGTTTGTAAATTTTCAGGTTGTATCTGGTTAGGATGATTTTATTTAGTTTCTTTCTTTATTCTTTAGGTTTACTTTGTGTCGCCTCCAATTTATCGTTGGTACTCTAACTCTTCTCAAATAGATTTTTGTATTAACTCAATGTTCTGCAACTTTCCACTCGTAGTTTTTCTATCATTGTTTCTTCTCAGTTTTAAATTTTATTTTTACTCTAAGTTAATTTTTATGTTTTAAGTTTTTTAGTAATAATTTTTCTTCAGTTTTCAAATGTCTTCTTCAACCTAATATTTATAATATTTTACTTTCAGGTCAGAGCCCCCTTTTTCCTGTTTTTAATTCGTTTTTCTTTCGACAGTATCACTTTAAGTATCTTTAAACCTTTATACTTTTTACACTTTAATACTCTTTTTTAAACTTTTTAACAATTGTACCAAAGCGTTTACCAATAAAAACTCCATTCAAAAACTTAAAACCGTCTTTTTCTTTTTTTCTCTGACTTTTCCTTCTAACCACCTGTCGCTTTCATGCTCCAAAACCGAATCTCCGTAATTTTTTTGTTCTTTTTCTTCCTCATCCAATTTGTTCGCGCCATTTCATAAAAAAAACCGCCATCTTTTTTCTACTGGGTTTTCAGCAAATATCTACCTTGTAACCTTATAATTTCCCCCCATCTGCTTCTTCTTCCTGTTTTTATTATTATTGATAGCAGCTGATCGACCGGACGTGATGAGACCTCACAGAAGAAACTTCAAATTTGAAATGTGTTTTTGTAGTTATGACTATGTTGCAATAAAGGAGCGATATGTACATGTTTTCAAAATCGTTTGTCTCTCATGCCATTTTCTCCTTAAAAAATTTGTCTTAGTCTCCTACGCAACAACTTAAAATTTGTTTAAATGTTGAAAAAAAAACCAAGAAAAAAAAGGTGATAAAATCTCTACATCGTTGAGATGATATTTCACATGCCAAATCTAGAGATACGAATTAATATTCGTATCTGTGGAAAGAACAACTCAACATGAATGTGTGTCGGACCAAATTTGGCGACATACAGAAACATGAATAAATCACCAAAAACGAAAAAACAAACAAACAACAACAACAACAACAACAACCAGCCAATAAAATAACAAATAAATGAGTTTAAACATTTTAGGGACGCGGAGAAGTTATTTGTCGGATGAGAGGGTGTTGTAGGGATTTTTATGTTAATCTCTTTTTTATTTATAAACCTTGTTAGAATTTATCTTTATAGCCATTTTTTATGTACATATGTATATCGTACATACATACGTATGTATGGAGGTATGAACGTATATGTTGATTAAGTTTGTTGCGGTTATTTGTGGGCAAATTACTAACTCGTATGTGAACGAACAATTCAAACCCAAAAAAAATTGTACTTTGAAGGAGTTTAATCTTAAACATTATCAGCTGCTATTGAGAGACATTTTATTCTGAAACTGAATCCTTTATCACACTACTCGTGTAGTGAGTGCTCACATTGCAGCAAAAGTCACGCAATTGAAATTAAAAGCACCACAACTAAATTTTCCTATGAACAGAAATTCTAACTTGAAGTTGGATTACAAACTTTTTTTCCGCTGGTAAAAGACGAATTTCTTGAGTACGCGACAAGGTATATCAGCAAACTGGAACTTCACCCAAATCATCTTGTGCGCAACATACTTAATTTTGGCGGCCACCCTCGGTTGAGAAGAATGGATAGCTGGGCCACCATCAGAGCACTCAATAGGTGATTTTACCAATATAGGTCCAGCAAAATAAACCTTTTTGTCTAGGATTGGCCGGACTTAAGTAAAAATAATTTTTTTATATTTTATGTTTAGTATTAAGATTTCAATAGTTATTGTCAGTACAATTTGAAGAATCAATAAATAATTTCTACACATAGCTGGTGCTAGCGTTATTACAGCCACCAATCAGTTTTTTTTTCATTTCAGTTAATACTCACCTTCAAAAAACAGCTGCAAAAATTTCATGATTTTCTATTCATTAGTTTGTGAATTATTGCGCTAAAAGCGACGCTACTTTTGTTATTTTCAAAACAATGGATCAAAAACAATTTCCTATTTTAATTGATCGGGAAAAAATACCGTTCAAGCGAAGTGTAGTGCCATCAGATATACTACTATTAAATAAAACTACTACGAATACCATTGTGAATAGCAAACTTACATCTAAAACTGAATTGAATAAAGTAGTCAGTTGTCTGAGATCTATCGAACAAGCTGGTGTTTAATTTTGAATATTTATGCACGTTAAAGAAGAAATGGCTCCGCTCCTTCAGAAACCACAATAAAACGTTGATTTGCTGATTTCAACCGTGCTCGTAGAGACACCGATGATGCAGAACGCAGTGGACCAGTAACATCAGAAAATATAAAAAAAATTCACAAAACCGTTTTGAATGATCGAAAAGTGAAGTTGCGTGAGTCAGCTGACATTGTAAAGATATCAAAAGAAAGTGTTGACTTTATATTGCATAAGGATTTGACTATGAAAAAGCTCTGTTCAAAGTGGTTGCCACGTTTGCTCATTATATACTGGTCTCGGTATTGTGGGATGTGCATCGTGTAATATGCATCGACTATCTTGAGAAAGGAAATACCATTAACAGTGAATATTATATAGCGTTGTTGGAGCGTTTGAAGGCCAAAATTGGAAAGAAACAATTCCGGTGCAATTTGGTTTCATACGAATTTAATTAATGAACATACACATATAGAAAATACGGACAGCAGTAACAAAAGACGTGTGCTGGGAGACAAAACAGCTGATTTTTCAGCTGTTATTAATCATTTAGCTGAAATAAATAAATAGTGACATGTGTACCAACATAACAGCAAAAAATGCGAAAATCGAGTATATGTACGTAACTCACAATAACGGTTATTATTTAATCAGACCATGTACATGCTGATTAAGGGCACTTCAGACTATCACACTTTGTATTAAGACTTGTCAAAGATTCAAATAATACATGCAAGTGTGAATGTAAAGCGTTATGAAGATGGGAAATAATAGGGTAAGAGATTTGACATTCCATAACACTTACCCATTTTTAGAATTTTGTTTAAACAATAAGATTTTTCATTGGATCAGGGTTGCATTTTTTACAACACCAAATAATAAAAATTATAAAACCAGACGTTAAGCAAATTTGCTGTGTGAAAACAAAATGTAATGGTACGTTAGATTTTTTGACAGACGCAACAAATATAATTAGATTTTTGTCTTACAAAATCTAATCCAAATCTTAAGACTTGTACGATAAGTTTGAAACGCCCTTTAGTAAATGCAACCCTTAAGGCCCGATCAGACTATTATACAAGTATAAGTTACTTACATTCGACTTTGTGAGATAAAAGTCTGAACACATTTCTTGCGACAGACAAAAAGTCTAACGTAAATTAGATTTTGCATTCATACCATTAAGCTTTAAGCACATAGACGACAGCAGACAGCAAGCAGCAATCTGTCAAAAATAAAATACATGTGTTTAAATGCACACGATTATTTTAACGACATCACAGCAGCACGACTTCACAACAGCATTTGCTGCTGCTGCCAACTTGGACTAATTTCTATTTTCGTAGGCAGCAAAAAGTAAATGCAGTGCTGCCACTATAAATATAAATTGCCAGCAATAAGAACTAAAATTAGTTTGAAATATTTAATAGAAATAAACATCACATAAATAAAATAAACAAATAAATTAAATTTTACCAAGTAGGTAAAAGATTTCAACTTTGTTTTATTTATTCAGCAAATAGATGTGCTAATATAAAACTTTATACGGCGGCAGGTGGGCTCTTTGCCGTAGGCGGTAGACCTGCCGGCGCTTGAAAATCTCCAGCAACTAAAATAATAATTATGTAAAACGGTTCCAATTTTTTTTAACACCAAAATATTTTATGTTCTACATATAGCATGAGCAAAATACATTTTTATACGACAGCTAAATCTCAAATTTCGGGCTTTCTTATAACGACAAAAAATACTATCGGTGACGGCACGCCATCGGCTAATAAATATTCGGCTACTAAATTTAATTTAAACAGCTGGTTTGCTAAAAGACACAACCCTGATCGAAAGAAAAGTATTATCGTTTTGAAAAGTTTCAAAAAACAACAAATTCGTATGGGATGTCAAATTTTTGTCATATTACGGATTACATTCAGACAAGCAGACTTGCACGTATTATTTGAATTTTTGGAAAGTATTAATACACAGTATAGAGTAGTCTGAACTGGGCTAAATCATTTAGCTGAAATAAATAAATAAATAATTATATAACAGACATGTGCATGATATAAAAAATACAAGGTAGTTTTATTCTCTCAATTTTCCTTAACAATCACCATCTGACAAGTATATATAAGGATTGGGACATTTTCCATAAAATTGTGCTACCGTATTAGTTTATACATTCCCTTGTTTTCAGCTTTTTTTTTTTTTTTTTTTGAAGTTGTGTCTGAAAATAATAATAATTTGTGACTTCTAACAAAAATAAATAAAAAATTTTAAAATAAAATACATAAATCTAAAATGGCCTGAAAAACATCCGCAAACTAAAATGCTACCGACACCATGTTTCAATGTGCCTTTAGTATAACGTGGATTAAGAGGTTGGCTTTTCGGTCATCTAACCAGTCTTAATCTATCAGAACCTTTTAAATTAAATTTGGACTCATCGAAAAATAGTGTGGAATTCCTTTGTGTGGTGGTCAAATTAATGTGTTCCCTTGCAAATTCCAACCTGGCCAGTCTATTTTTCCGTGATATAAATATATTTTTTACACTTTTGTTTGGTATGCTTTTAGTCTGCCTTCTGCCGTCTGCCTTTGAATCCGTCTGGGGGTAACATTTGATGACAATTGTGTGGCGATGATTCTTGACGACAAGAATTGGTCTTTTTTTTATCAAAAATATTACTGCTTGGCCATCTCGTTTACTGGTTTTTCGGCAACGTCCACCTTTATGTTCTGTGACCAAAGTACTCGAACAATGAAAACGGCTTATAATTCTTGGTGAATGTAAAATTTTTTTGTGGGCACTGATTGGCCGTTATTAAAATCAGCTATTACTTTTTCTTTTAAATGCACTGAATAATTATATCGCGCCATTTGTTGGAGAAGTTACAAGTCACGTCCAGAACAAGTTTGAAGGCACGGGAACGACGAAAAACTATATGCCAATTTTCGCTATATATGCTTACTTTGATAAACAAATAATGACAACTTTTGGAACAAATAATGACATCTTATTGTATGTAATGAAGAATATTCAAGGTTACGTGCCATTCTAGTAGAAATAATTATTATATTTTTAAACCACAAGCAACAAACTTTTCCCTCTGTTTTTAATATCTGTAGAGTATTTTCTTTTAAATGTAATAATATTTTCTTTAAAATAGGCATTCGTTTGAATGCTATCGTAAAATTTACTAATAAGCATAAGTCCGTGCTTTTAGTTTTTGGGACCAAATTGGACCCTAGTGGGCTGGCTTTACAATAGCTGGCAGCCTGTTACGCCTAAGCTAACACGGGTTTCAGAACGACCACAGATACTTACTTAAAATCGGCTTATTATTTGTAGCTTTTTCTACACATTTCAGGAAAAATCCATTCTAGGGGTAAATTCCCTTATTCGACTGTGTGGCAACGCCTTTTTATACTTCTCTCTAAAAATAAACTTCAAAAATCCTTATTACAAATAATAAAAAGGGAATGAAACTGCCTTGTATTTTTTATATCATGGACATGTGCACTAACATAACAGAAAAAAAATGCGAAAATCGAACATTGTATGTACGTAACCCACAATATTTGAAAATAACGGTTATTATTTGATCAGACCATGTACATGCTGATTAGTAAATGCAACCCTTATTAGCAGCTGTCAAGCAAGCAAATTGCGGTCGTTTTAAATATTTTGAATTTATGACTTTTTGCCAATACATACCCATATTTATGTATGCGAGTATGTATGTTTGTATGTATGTATATTTAAAAAAAATATGAATGCTTAACATTAACTGATTTCTTTTCAGCAACTTTCAAATTATATAAATTTGTGTATTTTATTTATTTTCAAGACGCAACACTCAGAAACTACTTTTTCTTAAATTTGCAAACGCGGTCAAAATTTTTATACAATATGTTTAGCTGTGTGTGTGTGTGTGTGTGTGTGTGTATGTTCGGCAACATATTGTCACCTAAAGGCAACAACAATTTAATATTGAATTCATAAGAGATTAGTCAGCGCAGTAGTTGTTAGCTGGTTGTTGTTTGTGTTTGTTGTTTGTGTGTGTTGTTTGTGTTGTTGACTTGATATTTATTAATGATTATGGTTTTATTAACACTTGTTAATGTCATTAAGCTTTTGTTGCTGTTACGTTGTCTTTGTTTAAATATTGCTGTTGATAAATATTTTGATATAAAAACAACAATAGCCTTAATAAGATTAAATTGAGCAGTTAATAGCGACACCTTTTTTCCGATGCAGAGTTTTATTCTGTTTTTTTTTCTTCTTCTTTTTTTGTTTGGCCAAAGAAGGGCTTGTTTCATTAATTTGTTGTCCATTCATCTTGTCCCAATTAAAGTTGGTTTTAAGAAAAAAATAAAATAAAAGTTATAAAAAAAAGAAAAATTCAGCAACAATTGTCTGTCTGCTGCACTTTAAAGTTTTAAATTTTATTTTAATGACTTTTTTTCTGGCATTTTTTTTTAACTGTAAAATCATGTAGTTTATTTAAGAATTTAATTTGTTTTCCCTTGAATCGTCAGTATAATAATTTCTTAAAATGCTTTTACATTTTTATTGGCTTCAGAAATTTTTTAAATGTTAACAAGATTTTTAAAATTGTTGTTGCTCTTATGTGGCGATTTTCTGTTGTTGACAACAGAAGGTGACACATGCCAATGCGTGAAATGAATACAAATCATCCGGCAAAGTGAAACATCACATACCAAAATGGTTTGGTATGTGTGTCTGTCCGTCCGTCTGTCTCAAGGTATTTTTAACTTTATGTTGAGGGTTTTGGGAATTTTTGCATGAAAATGGTCGCGTGTCATCAACAAACATTTATTGGATTTAATAAAGCCCCAACAACAAAACCAGCAAAACAACAGCAACAAAAACAACACGAAAAATATTAAGATCACTTTGGGGACCAGAAAAATGCTAATGGGAATAATATGTAAACGTAAAGATTTCATGTTTGTTGTGTTGTCTTTTTTCGATTTTAACAAGATACAACACCGTTTGGCAAAAATTGAAAAAGACAACAAGACATAAAAAAAAAATCGGAGGCAAAAATGCATGTTTGACTTAAAATGCGAGAAAAATATGGGAAAAAGTACTTTTATGTATGTATATATAGATTTTCAACAAATTGCAGTCAGTCATCCGAAAGTCAATAAAAACTGATCATAAGGGTGGTTCAAAATATGAAACAACTACAACGATGTCAAACTAAAGCTACGTACACACGGTTGTCAGATCTTACAATATTGCCAGTAAAATTGTCTGAAAATGTATTACAATCGTGTGAACTGCCAATTTTTAACTTACAACATTCATAGTCTGACAATGAAATTGTAAGATTTTCTTACGATCGTCTGAACACACAATTTGGCAGCATGTTGTCAGATCTTACAATATTGTAACATAGCTTAAAGCTTTGTTCAGACGGTTGTCAGATCTGGCAATATTATCTGATGTGCTGGCAATTGCATGAAAATGTACAATTGCTCTTACAATAAAAATTGTCTGCTTACACGGTTGCTAGACAGTTGTAAGGAAAATGCCAATTCCATTGTAAAGCTATGTAAACACGGTTGTCAGATCTTACAATATTGCCAGTAAAACTGTCCGAAAATGTTTTACAATCGTGTGATGTGTCAATTTTTAACTTACGATGTTGTCAGAAAAACCATTGTCAATCAATTGTAAGACGACAATGTTGTCAGGCATCTGACAATCGTGAGAACACTCTTCGTCGGCATTGCCAGATAATTGGCTGGTATTGTAAGCTCAGTTTTAATTGTCAGATGTATAAAATTAATGCACCTGACAATGGCATCATTGTGAGAAAAAAGTTTGATGGGCAACACTGCCAGACAGATGGTTGTTGATATACATCAGTGGAAATGCCTTACAGCATGTCTGGCAATTTTTTTCATCTAACTATCTGACAACCGTGTGAACTGACAATTTTTGTTGTCAGATGAATTATTTGTCAGACCATAGTCTGACAATGAAATTGTAAGATTTTCTTACTATCATCTGAACACATAATTTACTTCTGCGGGACAATTTTTCATTGTCACTACATTGTCAGCATGTTGCCAGATCTTACAATATTGTAACATCTGACAACCGTGTGTACATAGCTTTACTTTTTTGTTTCGCGATAAAAATTAATTTTAGTTGTTTTGTTTTTGTCTGACAATGATGCCGTTGTCAGATGTTAAAAAATTCAAGCACCTGACAATATAAAATAAGCTAACAGCGTCTGATAATGATCTGACAATGGCATGGAAAAGTGTTTACACGATTCTCAGGTATCTGGCAATAATTTTGCCTGACAATATTTTTTCTGACAATATTGTCAGAAAAATTGTAAGTTCACACGGTTGTTAGAAATTTTGCGCAATTTTTTTTTTTTTATAATAGTGTCAGATATGACAACCGTCTGAACAAAGCTTAACTGATTTCTACTGACAAACAATAGCAAAGAAGGAAAAAAGATACGGCTGTGTCCTGTAAGTCATCTCAAAGTTAACGTAAGAATGGTTCAAGATTGAATATCTGTAACGTTCTAGAACTAACAGATTTCTACGAGTATTGACAAAAAATACAGATGTGTCCTGTATACGAGTATATCTAAAGATGTTGGACTTGTTGCCTCCGATCTTAGACCAGCCATCATATTTCTTTACTCCTAGTTTTATATTTTGAATGAATGTTCAAAGTCACAATTTACTACCGGAATGAGTGGTATGTGGGTAGCCTGCTGCACAAAAGGCGCTACTTGCATTCCAATGAATTTCATTTATTGCCGTGCGATTTCAGGCTGATTTGAATATGAATTTAATATCTGTATAATATCATTCCTTCAAATCTATTTCAGTTTAGTTTTTTTTGTTAAATTTATTGCCTGAAAAAAAACCAACCCACCTAATGAACTTGAATCAGAGTGCCTTGAAAACAAATGTTTTGTCATGTGTTCGATTTAGAGGATCAGCCAGTAACTTTAGAATGTACTCAATGTTGAACAAATTTACTGACAACCAACATCAACTTAAATGTTACATGAAAAAAAAAATTAAAGCAAAAGTTTTAATGGAATTTTGTTAAAATTGAAAAATAAAAGAAAAATCTTGCAAGAAAATTTTAGCAAAAACGAAAATGAACAATAAACATTTAATCAGAGTAACTCCTTGAAGAACTAAAGTCGTCAAAATTGATTCAAAAATTAACAAATACTTCTAAAGGCCATTATTACAACCTAACGATAAAGTTATTGATAGTTAACCTTAACATTAGTTAACGTGAACGATAAAGTCATCATTAAATTTTTCCCATTTCTACTGCTGAAGTTACAATATTTTCAGCAGAAAATATGGCAACTTCAAATGCTTAAAGTTAACTTTGAAATTTACCATGAGGATAAACCTGCTGTTAAGTTATCAGTAGCTTTTCAGGTTAATGTTAACTTGAAATAACTATAAAAAAAATTATCTGTAAGATAAAATCCTAATGCTAACTATTCGTCAGTTGTAATAATAGCCCTAAAAACAAAAGTATGACTTTTGAAAAATGCTCTCCAAACAAAAGGTAAAATGAAGTTTCTATAATTACACATTATATTGCGTTTCCATCAGGCCTGTTCTGAAAACGGCGTGTTTTCAAATCACGAACCGTTTTGAAAGCACGCAGACAATTTGAAGCTGTTCTGCAAATCACGTGATTTTACGGTTTTCGACGTGCTTTTAATTTGTCGAAAGCACGAAAAAACAGCTATTTTTACATTTTTGTTTTGTTTATTTATAGTTTTATATTCTTAACCATAATAAAAAGAGAATATTAAGTAAAAAAATAAACCAGCTGACTGCTAAAGAAAAAATGTAAATCACTACTATTGGTAAACACAGCAAAACAATTTCTCAAAAAACAAGCAGTGTCAATAATTTTATTAATATTTATGTTTCTGTGTGAATAAAACTTAATTTTATTACAAAAATCAACACACAACACATCATTTTAAATACATAAAAATAGTTTTATTAGATTTGTATTGAAAAACACAGAGAAAATAACCAAGTGATATCAAAAAGCTAACCATTTGGCTAACCGGTTTAAAATCACGTGATTTGAATATTGTAGAGTATTTCATAAATTTGTACTACCCTAATTATATTTATTTATCAAAATAATATTTACATGAATTTGTAGAACCCTAATTACACTTATTTAATAAAATAATAAATATTGGAATTATAATAACAACATTTATTTTATTGGAATTGTAGTATTAAGTATTGTAGTTTTTAAGTACCGTTAAGTTTATTTATAAGCTCTTGATATGTAAATAAAATTATCAATCTGATCAATAACTTTGCCTTTTATTTTCGGCAAAAAGATAAAAATTTAATTGGCATATAAAACTGCCTTTTTGTTACATGCCAGTGGCGTTCATTAGCGCCGGCACAATTTTAGAAAAACAAAAGAATATAAATATAGTATATGGCGATCCTGCCAAATTTAAGCCCTCTGCCTGTGGAAGAATATTCACCAACGGGAGGAACAAAAGAGGCACCAGTTTATACACCAGCTGCTGTTGAAGCTGGACCAAAAAAAATAACAATAGAGGAATACAAAAAAAGAGCGCAGCGCAAAAAAGAGGAGGAACTCACCAGGATTCCGAAAGTACAGTTGCCAAGGCACAAAAGAGGTGGGAAATTGGTACGCTGCCGTAGAAAACTTGCTGCATTAAGAGCAGTTGTGAATGCAGACCCTCCACCATCTTGGGAAGCAGCATCTGAGGCATGGCGGCAGATTGATTCCCTCGAAGAAGAGATGAGTAAACATCGAAAAGAAAGAAAAACATTTTGATTAACAGGCACCAAAATTTATTGTAAGAAATTTTTTTTTTTTCACCTGCATTCTTTTTATTTGCAAAATTGTATATAAACGTATTAACCACACTATTTTTTTTCACTTTGAATAAAAAAAAAAATGAATAATTTCTACTTTTATTGAACATTTATGAATATTTTTTTTGCGTGAATATAAAATTCTAAAAACTCGATGTAAGCAAATCATACAAAAATACCAACAACAGCGTTAAACATAAAACAGCGTTGACACATCAAAAAACAAAGAAAATAATTTTTGGTAAAAGCATTGCCATAACATAATTTTTTTTTGTATCATTTTACACACTGCAAGTTATAGTGTTTAAACAAAAAAGTTTTTTTTTTCTTATTAAAGTAATATTTACGCATAGGTAGAAGAACAAAACAGTATATATATATTTATTATTATATATATATATATATATTTTTTTTATGGAGTATATTGATGAATGTATTGCAGAGTTAGTAAAGTTGGAAAAAAATATAAAAAAAAGCAAAAATAGAATTTACTCCTCATCTTATCAAATTGGAAAACTCGCACGGTTAAATATAATAAAGGAGGAAGTTAATAAGGTTCTTGAAACTTTGGACAAAGAGGAGAGCAAGTTGTTTGCGGTAGAATTTTTCGAAATTTACAATAGATTATTAAAACTATTGCAAAATATTAATACAACAGAATCGAGCACAGACTCACAGATAATTGAAAATACTGGTAATATTTCAAATATGTCTCAATTCGATATTTCAGTTGTAGGTAAAAACCTGCAAACTTTTAAAGGTTCTTACGAATTATTAGAAGATTTTTTAGTGCAAGCAGAGTTATTGCATGACATGTTGAGGGCGGAAGATAAAGAACTCTTCGTTAAATACGTTTACAATTTTAAGCTCACAGCTCACGTACGGAGCATAATAGGGCGTGCTAATAGACCAGTCACTTTTGAAGATTTGAAATCCTTGATGGTCACATCTTATCCGAACCCAAGAACATTGCAACAGGTTCTGACAGAATTTGGTACGATACGGCAAGGCAATTTAAATATATCATCTTTCAGGGAAAAAATCGTTTTGCTTTCTGAGCAATTAAGCAATTTTGAGATAAGGGCACTTGACAATCCGAGCCAAGAAACAAAAAACGCAGTATATAAGATGACAGATAATATGGCACTTAATGCATTTATAAAAGGTGTAAACAATGAGTATCAGGACATATTAATTGCAAGTGGTCCTAAAACGTTGAACGAAGCGGTAGAGAAGTGTATGACGGCTGAAAGGAACAGACAAACAAGTGATAATGGCATCTTTAGAGTTAGAAGATGGCAAACGGGAAGACCTCAGTGTGGATCAGGATGCAGATGTATTAACGCTAATAATAACGATAATCGTAACATCAGCAATAATGCTCGAAGTCTAAACCAATGTGGCAATAACAACATTTCAAATACGGGTAGCAATAGAAGCAGAAACTACAGTTTTAGTGATAGGAGTCGAGAAAGGAACCATTATAACAGTCACAGGACTCACAACAATAACAATTATGGCAGTTCCAACAATATGAGTAACAATGGTAACCGCAATAATGTTCACCAACGCTACAACAATAGGTATGTGCAAGGATATGATCCCAGTTTTGCTTTCAACAGGAATACAGCGTCAAGTAGAAATAATGTTTCAACCAGACACAATAGACAGGGAAACTAGAGCGGCAGGATAACACAAAGTGTTATCCGGAGCCTAAACTTTTTAAACTTTCTACAACAACAAGCAATGCAATCAGAGTGAATTTCCTAGGTAGACAAGGAAGCCTCAGTTTTTTGATAGATACAGGCGCAGACATTTCTATATGTAAACAAGGAGATATTGAGGAAATAGACAAAAGAAATGTTTCAAAATTAAGTGGTATTACGTTAGATACAATAGAAAGTATTGGCACGGCATATTTAAGCTTGCAATTTGAAAATAAGCACGTAAATCACAGGTTTCACGTAGTTTCCGATGATTTTCCTATACCCACTGATGGAATAATGGGACGGGACATACTAGAGAAATGTAAGTGCAAAATTGATTTTGACACGTACACCACAACTTTTAACGTAGCGGATGAAGAATTTATAGTACCAATAAACACAAAATGCGTTTATAACACTGAAATTTGCACACCAGCGCGATCAGAATCGATAGTACCAATTAATATACATACGAGCAAAGACAGCATTATTATGAACAAGGAAATAGTTCCAGGCGTATTTGTTGCAAACTGTATAATACCAGCATTAGGAACGAAACATATAAAAATTTTAAACACGACCGATAAAGATGTTCAAATGAGTAATATAGAGTTAGAAACTAATAACTTGGAAGATTACTATATATACAGTCATAAAGATGACGTTACCTCAGTACAAGAAGATCGAATACAAAAGATCTTAAGTGATTTAAATATTGAGTCCATAGACTCCGCAGCAAAACAATCTCTGGTAGACATAATTATTAAATATAATGAAATTTTTCACGTGCAAGGTGATAAACTCACTGTAAATAACTTTTATACGCAACACATACAAACAACACATTCCACACCAGTACATACGAGACCCTATAGATTGCCTGAGACACAAGTAAAGGAAATAGATGAACAGGTAGATCAGCTACTAAAAGATGGGATTATTGAACCATCAGTAAGTCCATACAACTCACCTTTATTGGTTGTACCTAAGAAATCTGCAAAAGATAAATGTAAGTGGCGGCTAGTAGTAGATTTTCGTAGACTTAATGAGAAAATTGTTAATGACAAATTTCCTTTAACGAGAGTTGAAGATGTGCTAGATAAATTAGGAAGGGCTAAATATTTTTCTACGTTGGATATGACCAGCTCATTCCACCAAATTAATTTGCATAAAGACTCTAGGCCATTAACTGCATTTTCGACAAGAAATGGTCACTTCCAATTTACACGACTACCTTTTGGACTTAAAATATCGTCCAACAGTTTTCAGCGCATGCTAACAATAGCATTAAGTGGTTTGAGTGCGGAAGCATTTTTATATGTGGACGACATAATCGTATTTGGATGCAGCATCCAACATCACCACGACAATTTAGCAAAAGTTTTTGAGAAACTGAGAAGATATAATTTGAAGTTGAATACAAGCAAATGCTGCTTTTTGAAAACAGAAGTGGTTTATTTAGGTCACCTTATTACTGATAAAGGAATACGCACCGATCCCAGCAAGCATAATGTAATAGAAAACTACCCAATACCAAAGAATGTCGATGAAGTCAGAAGGTTTATCGCGTTCTGTAACTATTATAGGCGTTTTGTAAAAAACTTTGCACATATAGCAAGAAATTTAAACCAATTATTAAAAAAAGGTAAGCCCTTTGTATGGGACGAAGGTTGTCAGGAATCGTTTGACAAACTCAAATCAGAACTAATGAGTCCACCTATTTTGCAATACCCAAATTTTAAAAAACCATTCATATTGACAACAGACGCATCTAATTTTGCGCTAGGAGCAGTATTGTCACAAGGAGAAATTGGCTCAGATCTGCCAATATCATATGCGAGCAAAACATTGTCAAAACATGATCTGAATAAATCTGTAATAGAGAAAGAACTATTAGCAATACATTGGGCTATTAATTTTTTTCGACCGTACCTTTACGGCAGGAAATTCTATGTAGTCACAGACCATAGACCACTTGTTTCCTTATTTTCGCACACCAATCCTTCATCCAAACTAACTCGCATTAGACTTGATCTATGTGACTATGATTTTGAAATTTTATACAAGAAAGGCAAAATGAATACAAACGCTGATGCACTGTCAAGAATAGTCTTGAGTAGCGAAACATTGAAGGCAATGATTCCCACAGAAACTAAACAAAGTGTGAAAAATATACTAACTATAACACGAAGTATGGCAAAGAATTTAATCACACGAAATAACACTGTCACTGATATGAAACCTGACCAAATTTTTATTTGGGAATGTCCGTCAATTTCAGATATTAAAAACATGAGAAAGTTACGCTTTGAAATAAATACGGAGTTCAAGAAACCACATATCATGGTAACAAACTTAGAGGTAGCAATTACATGTAGTGATAATCCAATTGACATACAGCTGTCCTTGGAGAAACTCTTAGTAACAACGCTATCCCAAAATATACAAGAACTCGGTTTAAGCACAAACGATGCTATTTTTACAATCATATCAATTGCCAAATTTAAAGATATTTTCAATAACTTACAACGAACATATAATGGAACTTTGAAAATTTTATTATACATTGAACCAAAACGTATAACAGATAAAAATAAACAAGACAGTTTGATTACCGAATACCACAACTCGCCTGTAGGAGGTCACTTAGGTGTAAGAAAAACAACTCTGAAGCTGAAACAGAGATATATATGGAAGAATATGGGAAAAATGGTGAAGAAACACATACAGAATTGCAAAGAGTGCAGAATAAACAAGCAAACTAAGCATACGAAAGAAAAACTAACTATAACCGATACGCCAGGGAATAGTTTTGACATCATCTCAATAGATACAGTAGGTCCTCTAAGATTTTCAAATCAATTCAGATACATACTAACTATGCAGGATGACCTAACCAAATATATTATAGCCTGCCCTATTAAATCAAAAGATGCGAACACTATTGCAAAAGCTATTGTTGAAAATGTGATTCTAGTATATGGTCATTTTAGGATTCTCAAATCAGACAAGGGTACTGAATTTTTAAATGAATTAATGTCCGAATTATGTAAACTACTCAAAATTGGACAAGTTTTCAGCACACCATACCATCACGAAACACTTGGTTCGATAGAGAGAAACCATAGAGTTCTGAATGAATTTCTTTTGAACTTTTGTAAAAATGATGAATGGGACAAATGGATCCCATATTTTTGTTTTGCCTATAACTCAACACCTCATGTAGATACGGGCTATACACCATTCGAATTAATATTTGGAAGATTACCAAACCTGCCCAATGATAATGTTTTAGATAATAAACCAATTTACAACATAGATAATTATACTCAGGAATTGAAAGCACGACTGCGATTCTCTTTGAATAAAGCAAAAGAATATTTGGAAAACTCGAAAAGAAAAAGAGTAAATAAAAATTCAACTACGAGTATTAACCCTTTAAATTTGAACGTAGGAGATTTGGTGCTCGTACGAAGATTCAATAGAAAAAAGAATCAACCTCCATATCATGGTCCATACAAAATAATAAAGAGAAACGGAGTAAACTCTATTTTAGACATAAAAAATACTTTCAAAGAATATCACAATAACAATCTAAAGAAATATTGAGTTTCATTAAACACAAATCTAAAATTTGCAACATTTTATTTTGTTTCAATGTTACAAATTTTTCTTAAGGGTTAGGGTGTAGAGTATTTCATAAATTTGTACTACCCTAATTATATTTATTTATCAAAATAATATTTACATGAATTTGTAGAACCCTAATTACACTTATTTAATAAAATAATAAATATTGGAATTATAATAACAACATTTATTTTATTGGAATTGTAGTATTAAGTATTGTAGTTTTTAAGTACCGTTAAGTTTATTTATAAGCTCTTGATATGTAAATAAAATTATCAATCTGATCAATAACTTTGCCTTTTATTTTCGGCAAAAAGATAAAAATTTAATTGGCATATAAAACTGCCTTTTTGTTACATGCCAGTGGCGTTCATTAGCGCCGGCACAATTTTAGAAAAACAAAAGAATATAAATATAGTATAATATTTTCTGTGTGCAGAACACCTTTTGCGTGATTTGAAATCACTTTGACAAAAAGTGATTTGCAGAACAGCCCTGCATATAGGTGTTTTACTCGAAAACACGTGTTTTGTGCAAAACATGTACAAATTTTTCAAATTCCCATAAATTTTTCAAAAGAGCAAAACACCTCAAGCTGCATTTATTGGAGCAAAACACTTCGAAAAGGTTCTATACAACACTGTTTGTACTGAATAAATAAAAATAAATAATTGTGCTATCAACTAAAAGTGAATGACAAATTCGAAATCAGGCATATTCATTTGTCATATATGTATGTACAAAAATAAAACAGCAAACTATAAAAAACCAAATTAAAAGACAATTTGAAACAAGCTTTAAAACGGTACAAAACTAAAAAACCATACAAGTAACTGTGGATGTTGTACATAGGTAGAAATCAAATCCATTGCGATGAAATACTGGCAGAAATCTGAATAGAACCTAACAAAAAATGCAGTAGTGTACCATCTGCTTCATCGTTAGCCACAAAACAAGATAAGCCTGAGGAGTTCACTTCACTTATTTTTAGCCATTCTAATGGTGAAGATGCCGCCACGAAAAAAGTGGTGTGTCAATTATTGGAGTTGTTTTCCCACCAAAGAAAAACTTTTCTATAACACTACACTTTATCTAAAAAATCTGTTCATATAAATCTATATTCCTCCTGTTTTCTTAACTTATTCAAAAGTAAATAAAATTGCCGATTTTTATGAACACATATGCATATTTATTCTCATTTATTTTCTGGCATCTAATGTAAATACTAATTACTATTCTTCTTCAGCTGTTAGTAGCAATAGAAAATGCACATTTAAACTAATGATTATTATGCTCTCCATCCGCAGAAAGAGCATTGTTAACCATTTCTACAGGAATAATTCTAAAAAAGCAGCAGAAGCTGAATCTTGAGTATTTTTCGTCCTCCTGAACCTGTGGAAAAACCATTTACACTTTGATCCAATTTTTTTATTTAGACAAATGTGTGCATACATACGTACATATTAAAATTTAGTCTTAAACCAAAGACTATACATATATATTTATAGCCTTTGCTTAACTTTTGTCCCAAATCATTTCAGATGTCTTTTCTGTTTCTTCAAATTTTAAAAGAATTTTAATTTTCACATTTGTTTATTATTTTGATTGAACAAAGTATACTTCAAATTGATTTCGAAAATTCGAAATTAAAAACACTTCATATCATAATGGAAACACTTCGATATGTTTTCTGCAAAACAAGTGTTTTCATTTGTAGTGGAAACATGTTATTGGACATATTAAACATTATCGTAAAGTTTCTAAAATACTTTATTTTCATGTGTACGGAGGCAGCTTTAATAGGGTAGTGGTCGTTCGTTTCCTTTGCGTAAATTTGTCAAAATTTTTGATACAAAATACATAATTTTGAAAGAACACATAGACTTACTTGCTTCTTCAAACAGAAGTAAAACAAAATTTTGACAACTTTTCCTAGTTTCTACCAACAAAATACATGTTGATGATTTTTGGTGTTGTATTTATTGTAATTCTGTCACGACCTAGGCGAATTTATACAGGTGAATGCAAGCGGAAAGGCGAATTAAGTACTATGTATTTTGTTATTGTAAAACATATCGCGAATGTCAAAACAAAAGAAAAAAACAATTTGACAGTCTCACTGGAGTAAACGCGACAAGCAAAAAATAATCACCTGAGCTGTTAAGTTCACCTAGTAATGAATTCGCTTGGCCACGACCTATTACAGCTGCCTTGGAATATATACTAATTTCAATCTAGTCTAAGGATACCGGACATATTTAAAATTATCCTTCAAATGGCTGACGAATTAGCCAAAAAAAGGAACAACCCTAGAGGATATGGAAATCGAACTATTTGCGGACAATCCTTATCAGGGCGATAGGAATGAGCCCAGGAATGATGGTTCACAGAGCCAACATGTCTTACGTCTTGAAAGCTGTGGTCGTACGTTACCTTTAAGATATCTCAATTGAGAATCACTGTATCAGTCATCACTGGCCATTGCCTGTTTGGGAATCATGCCAGGCAACTTGGTTTACACTATAACGGCTTCTGAGAGACGAACTGAAGATGATCCTTCACCTCTTTGGAATATGCTAGGCATTGAAACCCCACCGCCTTAGATATCTAGGCGGGCGGAGCTGCAATAGCCTATAATGTGTGGTATTGATCAATCTGACCGCGCTAGCCTCATTCATAAGAACTAGTAGAGCTGTGTCGTTCATGAACGAACGGTTTAAATTGAACGGGTCATCTCACTGAACGAAGTGAGCTGGTCTTTAAACTCACCACTTTTCGTTCAATAGTGAGCCGTTCAATTTGGATAGCTTTCGTTTAAATAACTTTCATTCTTTTAAAATCAAAAATTTTTTGGTTTGTACATATGTATGTACATCGGGTTTTAGTTCAAGTATTTCCTTTCTTAAGTTTTTTCTTAAGAAGGATTTTTTACAATACAAATTTGCTGTGATCAATAATTATTGATTTAAGAAGACAAGAAAAATAGTAATCAAATCTTTACAGTTGTCCCCCAGCTGTTTCGTAGTCGCTACACTACTTATCAGCACCCACTGGGATTTGAACTCGGGTCATGACGTATCATGATCTGCTCCTTTAACCACTCAGCAGCAGATTCATTCTTTTTATTTCATATTCTTTTGTTTTATATATATTTGTATTATATTATATGAAATAAAACAAAAATAGAATGTGAAACTAATCAAAATCGATCTCATCTAAATGGCTTTTATTTAATATTATTTTTTGTTTCTAAAACAATAAATTTTGATCACTTTTTATTTTGTCATTTTGTTTTGTTTATTTTACAGAGCTGTGTTGAAAATTGATCGAAAAATTGTAGTGTTGGCAATGTGCTGTTCGTTCAAAATGACCGATTGAACGATATGAATCAACGGATCAGCCTTTTGTTATTGAACGAAAGTGACCGGCCACTGAAATGAACGACCCGGCACAGCTTTAAGAAGTAGCAGGGCTAGTACAATAGCATATAACGCCACATTAAATGGTTTCCCACCTTCACCTCTACCTTCTATCTTTATCTCTGTATTTTCACACAAAAATAAAGTTAACAACTAAGGATCCAAGTGAGGTGGAGATCTTAGGAATACTAGGGAAACCAGCGGTCTGCCTACTTAATCTAAACTAAAGTAGCTAAAATTCATTGAAAGTACTTCGGTCCTGTGACTTAATTTTAAACTTCTACTCTACATTTTTGAAGCACTGCCTCCGTTTCCAATATCGGGAAAATCCAGCGCCGTCGAAACAAAGTTCTAACTATGCTAACTGTCGCTCAAAAACAGTAATATACTCGTACGCAAAGATCTTAAATTTCCTTTTGTTAAAGGTGAAATTTTGAACCATTGTGACAAACTACTTCAATAAGCTGGAAACTCACCTCCACCTACTTGCTCGAAACATCTTACAACAGTATGTGGGCACACCTGAAAATTGTTTAACATTAATTAATAATTCCTTCTCCCCCTAATTTGAAATTATAGAACAGAAGTGATGAAACTTCACACATATATACACATATTCCTATATATATTCATACATTAATGTGCTGTTCATAGAACACAGACGAGCAGTCGTCTAAAAAAATTTATATGGAAATCACTCAAACATTCAATTCAATTTATTTCTTAATATTTTTGGTATTTAAAAATTTGCTTTTAATAACACATACATATATTTACAAAAGTTTAAGGATTTTTCCTTGTTCTACTTAAATACAAATATTTTTGTTTCTATTTATAAGGAATTTCTGTACTATCTTATAAATTGGAGGTGAAAATTCGCAAAAAACCTTGTAAAAATGTATAATAAAACTTAAAAACTACTTAATATACTAACTAATTTAAAGGAGAGGGGCTAGCTCACCTATGAGCTCGTGTTCCGAATTTAAAGAACTAAAATTAAAATTTGTACGAGATTAACTAGTTGTGAGTTCGAGTCCAACTTCAGTCAAGAAGGATTATTTTTAATTATAACAATAATTGCTGTGAAACAATAAGACCAAAGAAGAACAGAAAAATAATTGAATACCATTAGCTGGGGGACAACTAGCTGTTTCGTTGTCGCTACACTACTCATCAGCGTCCACTGGGATTCGAACTCGGGATCATGTGAACATGATGTATTTTTAATACGGCCGCTTTAACCACTTAATCTCGTACATATGTATGTATATAACTAAAAAAGTTCACTCATTAATAATTTACATAAAATTAAAATTGTTGCAAAGTATATATATATTGCGTCCACCATCAAGTCAACACCCGCTATTTGGTGAAGTCTCTCCGTAGAGTATCGTCCAGGAAGGTTGTAAATTATCTTGAGAAATTTGTTTCGAAGAATTTGGATTCTTTTAACATGGCAGCATGCATATTAGCTTAAATGGAATATTAGCTTAAAAATTAACATCTTGCTGTTAATACTTAAAGCTGAAGTTCTATTTATTAAGGGGTAAAGAGTTCTAATTAGGGCATTACATTTCTTGGCGATGTATGATACATGATGCCTATACGTTAACTTTGGGTTCAAAACTACACCTAAATATTTCACGTTTTTCTCCCATTTAACTTCCTTACCGTTAACGCACCCCCCAAAGAACAGGTTTTGCCTTGGCGTATTCCTAACTTAGGCGCTCTGTTTTTCGGGGAAAAGAGGGGAAGGGGTCCCTCGTTTGGTGCGGCAAACAAAACTCTAGGAAGCCACATGACTTATGTTGTGTTGGCTTCCGAAACCCTTACCAAGGGTATAAATTGGCAGAACGGGGATCAGCATGGCCCCCGGGAAGTTCTGCTTGCGGCTCGACCCGGGCTGATCATGGTTGACGTGCCTAACTTGGCTGAAACGTTCTGGCTGTGGTTGAAACCTAAATCGCAGGAAGGGAGTGTTAGTATCCTTGATAATTGTTTGGTGATGGCTTTTTTCGAGGGCTAACAATCTCCCGAGGATCTGTTGCCTATAAAACAGATATGTGTACTGTAAGGAACCAGTGGTGATGATTGACGGGTGAGTTGGTTTAAGGGCTGATGCTCTTAATGGGCTCGGGCCTACCAACTCATTAAGCCTTGTCCTCCATTGATTAGAAAGCCCGAACTCCTCAACAAGAGGTTGTTCATATGACCGCAATCATATGACAAGAATTGCTACCTGTGTGAGCCTAGCAAGCCACACGGGGGCGGTGGTGAATCGTGAAAAATTCAATTCGTGGAATTGATTCACCATCAGGTTAGGCCGTCAAGGTAGGTACTGATGTAAATCATGTTCACAGTTACCGTTAACGCATTACTCTGCGGGTTAAAAATTTCTTTTCTTTTCCTAGTGAAATATAGTGCTTGGCTTTCATCGCAATTTAATGCTATTTTCCATTTTTCGAAATATTCAGACAGTGATTTTAGGGCCAAGTGCAGCTTTGATATAATATCCGAAGATAGTTTACCGGAGCATAATACCACTGTATCATCGGCGAACATTGAAATAATGCAATTATCTATAATTGGTATATCAGCTGTATATATGTTATAAAGAATTGGTGATAGACAGGATCCTTGAGGGCATCCCGCTTTTAAGTGTTGGAGAATTTCAAACCAATATAAACTTTAAGTGATCTAGAGCATAAAAAACTTTGGATGAGTAACTGTCATACAAATTTTCCAGACGAGTTGCTCGTTTGTGTTCTATGAACAGCACGTAAGAGTTTACAGAAACTACAAAATTTAATCTTTTAATTTCTAATTAAATTTGTTCCTATTTAATGAAGCATCAAAAGGACGAACTTGAATAATTTCAAATAAAACAGCAGAGCCAAACATTCCGTTCCAAAACAAACAACAGCAGTTGAGGAATAACAACAAAACATGTTGGCCAACAGCTACAAGCCAATAATACCACAACCCGATACAAATTAACAACACACTACAAAAAATAAAAATAAATAAAAAATATATAAAACAACACATACGAAACAAAAAGAAAAACATGCCAACAACAAAATAAACGTTAAATCAAAAGAGGGACAAAAGAAAAAAAAAGAAAAAATCCCAGTAGAAGGTGAGCCCGCGCCCATTCATGTCACTGAGCGTGGTAAAACATGCCGTATTCCATTAGCCGCAGCAAAATACGAATTTCTTGTTAGATGCATTCCGACAAGTTGTTTTCTGACACCTTTTTATTGTGAGTTTCTTTTTTTTTTTCTTTTCTTTACTTTGCTTGTATTTTGGTCGATAACAGCAATCGTTTTATTCGCAAGACATTCATATGTTTGAACATACACAAGTACATATGTATGTATGTCTGCAAGTGACGAGTACCTTTTGTGTTGAAGCTGTTTGTGGTCAGCAGGGTTGCCAAAACTTCTCAAGAAATATTGGCAACGTTTTATAGAAGAAATATAATTTAAAAAAAAATTAGATACGGCATGTTCCAGAAAAGTAGAAGAATGAAAATAATAATTGATTTGAAAAGTTAAACCAAATTTATTTGAAAAGTTAACAAAAATGAAAGTTGGTCTGCAAAAATAGTAGTTTGGGTGTTTCATTCTTTCATTTCTTTCAACTGAATTTCGAAAATAAAACTTGAGTATTAAACACATTCGAGACAGCAGGCTACCGACTACGTCTTTTGTTACTGCTATCCGTATTTCCAATATGTGTATGTTCATTAATTAAATTCGTATAAGGCCGGATTGCACCGTAATAGGTGGCAAGTTGTGTACACGTATTTATTTTTGTTTTTTTTTTTTTTCTCTTTTTTTACCGTTGTCCGTATTTTCTATATATGTATGTTTATTACCAAGTTCGTATGAAATAAAAGTGCACCGGAATAGGCAGCAGTATGATACACATGTTTCTTCTTTTTTTTTTGTCTTTTTTTCACCGTTGTCCGTGTTTTCTTTATATGTTAAATATTCATATTATTTTCGATGAATTTAATTACCTTGTAGTGTGGAAGGTGTTGGACTAAATTTTGCTAATCTGAGCAGTGTCGAAGGTATATACACTGGGCACTGATCAGTTTTAACTAATGTAATTCCAACGTTTTAAATGCTGCAATAGAGTTTGTTTCAGACTTTCGTGTTGTTATCGTTAACATTTCGCGAACACTACTCCCTCTGTCCTCCTCATCATACCCTATTTTCCCAGTTTCAGTACAATGCGCTGCATATGTAGGGGTCATACCCTGAGTACTGGTCCCAGATAAAAAAAAAAACTCAAAATTAAAATACACGTGTTCTTATGACAATGATTATTTTGAAAACAGCAAGGCAACTATAGGTTGTTGTCCATGCTGCTTTTATCGTTGTAGTCCAATTAAACTAATTTCTATTTTTGTTGGCCACAAACGCTTTGTTAGTGATGTCCATGCATCAAGCGAAGTCAAATAAATTAGTACTTTGAAAAGAAATTTACAAATTTTATTCATAAAAAAGTTAAACAGCTTTAGAAATCTTTTTTAGGGCAAATACAACAAAACTGTATTCATGCAATAATTGCTGCCGCTTTCAATATAATTATGCAGCTGGCAACAGGCTGCATTTGCAGCCAGCAGCATTTGTAGTCGTGTGTTCGTGTAGCCTGCTATCTCGAATGTGTTTAATGCTTTCAAATGTTCAAATAACTAATGGGTGATTTTATAAGAACTATCGGAAATTTAAAAAAAAACACATAAAATTCAGAAAAATGCATGTAATATTTATTTGGATCGATAGTTGGGTCGATATAATTTAATGTTTGAAGATTATTTCATGCAAATGTTGGCCGCGGCTGCGCCTCAAATGGTCCATCCGCTTAGTCCAATTTTGGCATACTCTTTCCAACATTTCGGCCGGTATCTCACGAATAATGTTGGCAATGTTGGCTTCCAGTGCGTCAATCGAAGCGGGCTTGTCGCTATAGACATTAGCCTTAACATAGCCCCACAAAAAATAGTCTAGAGGCGTTAAATCGCACGATCTGGGCGGCCAATTGACTGGTGCCAAGCGTGAAATAAACTGTTCACCGAATTCGCCTCTCAATTGGTCCATTGTTTCGCGTGCTGTGTGGCATGTGGCACCGTCCTGTTGAAACCACATGTCATGCAAGTCAAGCTCTTCCATTTTGGGCAAAAAAAAGTTTGTTATCATCGCATGGTAGCGCTCACCATTCACAGTAACGTTGTGATTCGCATCATTTTTGAAGAATTACGGCCCAATGATGCCGCCAGCCCATAATCCGCACCAAACGGTGTTCTTCGATAAAAAAGTGGATCTTCATCTAACTTTTCAAGAGCCCATTCACCAAAAATTTGGCGTTGTGGTAGGTCATTTGGCTTCAATTCTTGCACCAGCTGTATCTTATAAGGCTTCACACCCAAATCCTTCCGCCTCTGGGCCTCTGTTACTTCCACGTAGTGGAGTAACAGAGGCCCAATTGCTGCGAACGGCGCCGAATCGATAATTCACGGTCATCACCAACACTGGCCGATACGGCTGCGATATTTTCTTCAGTTCGCACTCTACGTAAGCGTGTTGGTGGTTTAATGTCCAACAATGTAAATTTGGTGCGACATTTTTTTACAATAGCCCGAATAGAAGCCTCAGTAGGTCGATTAAACTGACCATAAAATGGAAGAAGCGCGCGATGAACTTTCTTAACAGAGCACGCATTTTGGTAATAAAATTCAATAATTTGCAAGCGTTGTTCGTTTGTAAGACGATTCATGATTAAATTATAGACCAAACTGAAGATGTTTGACAGTGACACAAGATACAAAACGTGCGTGAGCTGTCAAAACTAGTGCTGCCAAAAAGATAATAGCAAAAAAATCACTCGTTAGTACTGACACAAACCACGTTTTCAGTTTTATTTATTTTTTAATAAACCAGTGGCTGTGTTCTGTAACTCTCGCCACGAGAAACTTTTCGACTGAAACGTGTGAAATGAAGCAAACTTGGAACAAACAGCTGCTTTTCTCACTAAAGGCTAATATTGAGTTCATTATTTCGTGCGAAATTCTTTCAAATTGCATACAAAAGTGTTTAGTATGAAATATCTGCGAAATAAGTTTAGAAATGTAGTACTGAGTTTTTAAAGCGAAAAACACACAA
The DNA here is from genome assembly GCA_914767995.1 of Thecocarcelia acutangulata. NCBI lineage: Eukaryota > Metazoa > Arthropoda > Insecta > Diptera > Tachinidae > Thecocarcelia > Thecocarcelia acutangulata. The sequence continues at coordinate 94,304,688 of OU612097.1, read as the reverse complement.
TATGTACCTGCAACATATTTTCATTTGTAATTGCTTCTGGAAATATTTGTTTTTTTAGCTGCGAAATAACCAAGGCGAATTCATTACTAGATGAATTTAACAGCACAGGTGATTATTTTTTGCTTCTCGCGTTTTTTCCAATGAGACTGTAAAATTCTTTTTTCTTTTGTTTACAAACTTTTCGCGCAATTTTAATCTGAAGATTTCTTTGTATGATTTAGTGCAGTTTCAAGAAATTTGTGTGAATTTAAAAGTGAAAAACTAATATAATCTGCGATTTTAATTACAAACAATTATAAAAGTTTATATTTAACGTTTATATAAAATTTTTTCCCAGCTGAACAATCTTAGGCGAATTCAGATTTTGACATTCGCGATATACTTTACAATAACAAAATACGTAGTACTGAATTCGCCTTTCCGCTTGCATTCACCTGTATAAATTCGCCTTGGAAATAACATAAGCAAAGCTTTTTTCGCACGAAGTACAAACATGTATACTTAAAATTAAAAAATAAACATGAATAAGAGAAAAAATAGACAACACTGAGTACATCGTAATTTTCCCCAGCGGCCAAAGTCTCGCTTACAGAAGCGATGATCCGTTGCACACTTGTAAGTTAGTAATGCACACCATCTCATATACGAACCTAGTATACGTTTTCATATACATTGCCGCATTTGTAGAGTGAACGCCTACCACCTGCACACAAAGTAAACGAGGTAGTGAGGTATTCATCCAACAAACTCGCATTACTCCTTAACATACGTTGTAAGTTATCAGTAGGGAGTTCGAATACATTGTCGCATACTTTGTCGGCAGTAAGTAGGTTGCAGACTTATTGCGCATCTCAAAAACGGTTTTCGGGAATATTCCACTAAATTATTATCTTCTATTTTCTGTTTATTGCGATTCCCAGCGGCCAAAGTTTCGCTTCCGATGTACACTTGTAAGTCAGTAATGCACACCATCTCATATACGAACCTAGTATACGTTTTCATATACATTGCCGCATTTGTAGAGTGAACGCCTACCACCTGCACACAAAGTAAGCGAGCTAGTGTGGTGTTCATCCAACAAAAGCTCATTACTTCCTAACATACATTGTAAGCTATCAGTAGGCAGCTCGAATACAATCTCGCATACTTTGTAAGCCGGCAGTAGGCAGCTCGTACGTACTGTGCATTTAAGTTTTTTGGGAATATTTCATTAAATAAATTTATTGTGTTTTTTGTTCACTGCATTCTTTTCTTTTTCGCTAAATGTTTTATCTTTCTTGTACCTTTTTTATAAGGTTTTCTTACCTTTAGCACTGATTTTGTTAATTAAATTTTTGCAACTTGCTCTGACAAAGACGGCGAACGTTTGAATTACATCGAATAAATAAAATACGTTCATATAAATGTGATACAAAAGATGAACGTAATTCATTTTTGAGAACTCCATATACTACTGCCATACACTTTGTAAGTTACCATTCATTGACATTTTACATTTCCTTCACTAAGTCCTTTTCTCTCATTTGTTCTAGGCATTCTCACCTTTAGCACTGATTTTGTTAATAAAAATTTTTGCAACGTAGTTTGACAAAGACGGCAGACGTTTCATTTACAACTAAAAAATAAAATACATACAGAGAAGTGTGATGCAAAAGATGAATGTAATTAATTTTTGTGAACTCCACATACTTCTGTCATATACTTTGTAAGTTAGCATTCATCGATTACAAAGTGTTGCACACATCATTGAAGAGAAGTAATGTGGTAGGCAGTGTTCGCCGCTGGGTAATGTTGCTGAAAATTTTTCGTACATTCAATCTCAATACTAGGCTTAAGCGTCTAAACTAATATCAAAATGCATCAAAAATGCTTAATTGGCAACATTGGTGGCCGGGCTAAGGGATATAAATATACTAACAACAAATAGGCTTGTTGCTCTGACCGAATGCCTGTGTGTTTGTTCTCGGTTTTAATGTCTACAAAAGGCGACTAAAAGTATCGCTTAAAAGAAATTAAATTACGCGAATTAAAGCTTGATGTGGTGAATCACCAGCCGAAACCATACAACAACACATTTACACCACCACCCTTTGCTTTTAATATGCCAACATGCCACAGCTCTTATACAGCTTAACAAATGTGCATGTAAATTCAAAAAAAAAAGAAAAGAAAAAAAAACTCAATTGTTTAAATGCAACAAACAACAATGTGGCATGCAGAGTGATCACAGCAGTAGTAGTTGTAGCACAAGTTGTTGTAGTTCCACAAGAAGTTAATATTGAACGACTTAAGCTGACCAATTTGGCCGCGTATTAATTATTGATTTTTATATGCGGCTCTGCTGTGCTGTGGTGGTTGCAACAAACATTTATTGTATGTAAACAGCAACATGCCAACTACATGTGTACTCGTACACATGTTGTTTGCTGGTCTCTTCTGTGTGCTGCCTTCAAGTTGTGTAGCAATATTTTACTACTATTAGCGTGAATTATGCATTTATTTGTCTGCTGATTGCAGTCGAAGCTTGACTAAGTCTTTAATAATTTATTTGAATCACTTTCGATTTAGCGAATTTCACACCAACGCCATCGCTATCGCCAACACTGAAAAGAAAAAGAATAAAAACATGGATTTATAATAGAGCTGAAGCGATTAAAATCTAACACATAAACTGGCTAGTCGTAATATGTAGCAATAACTAATTGTGTCTGCTGATATGTATGTGTTTCAAATGCAAAAAAAAAAAAAAAAAACAACGTTGCGTTTAAATGTCACAAAAAATTAAATTCTTAAGCTTAAATTTTTAGATGATTAAATTCTTAGATAGATTGTTGGCAGTAATAACACAAGACAAGCAAGTCGACTTAGACTTCCCTGCAGTGAACTTTTTGTTCTTGTATGGATAAGGAGAAAGAAGAAACGGTTTTCCACCTCGGCTGTGCATGCGCAGCTTTGGCTTTCAAGAGAAACAAACATCTTTCTGGGAAACTATTTAATATCCAACCTTAGGGAGCTATTGGAGTCCAGGCTGAATGAACCACTGTGATATCTCAAGGCCACAGTTTGGATCTAATACTTTGTGCAAATGCATAATGTGTGAGCTCTGATACATCTAACCAGCGTTGCTCTCGTAAAATTTCAAAAAGAGGCACTAAAAGGGTATTTTGAAAAAAAGTGTGTCACAAAAACGATATTTCGAAGAAAAAAGGGTTAATAACAAAAATATGTGTGTTAAAAACAAAAATATAACTATATATTTCAATTGTAATAAAAATAAAGAATTAATAACAATTTATCATAAAAAATATTTAAGTAAGAAAATATAAGTATTCAAATGAAAATAACGAGTGATTTTTTTGCTATTATCTTTTTGGCAACACTAGTTTTGACAGCTCACGCACGTTTTGTATCTTGTGTCACTGTCAAACATCTTCAGTTTGGTCTATAATTTAATCATGAATCGTCTTACAAACGAACAACGCTTGCAAATTATTGAATTTTATTACCAAAATGCGTGCTCTGTTAAGAAAGTTCATCGCGCGCTTCTTCCATTTTATGGTCAGTTTAATCGACCTACTGAGGCTTCTATTCGGGCTATTGTAAAAAAATTTCGCACCAAATTTACATTGTTGGACATTAAACCACCAACACGCTTACGTAGAGTGCGAACTGAAGAAAATATCGCAGCCGTATCGGCCAGTGTTGGTGATGACCGTGAATTATCGATTCGGCGCCGTTCGCAGCAATTGGGCCTCTGTTACTCCACTACGTGGAAAATTTTGCGGAAGGATTTGGGTGTGAAGCCTTATAAGATACAGCTGGTGCAAGAATTGAAGCCAAACGACCTAGCACAACGCCAAATTTTTGGTGAATGGGCTCTTGAAAAGTTAGATGAAGATCCACGTTTTTATCGAAGAATTGTGTTCAGTGACGAGGCTCATTTCTGGTTGAATGGATACGTGAACAAGCAAAACTGCCGTATTTGGAGTGAAGAGCAGCCAGAAGCATTGCAAGAGCTACCAATGTATCCACAAAAACCAACCGTTTGGTGCGGATTATGGGCTGGCGGCATCATTGGGCCGTATTTCTTCAAAGATGATGCGAATCACAACGTTACTGTGAATGGTGAGCGCTACCGTGCGATGATAACAAACTTTTTTTTGCCCAAAATGGAAGAGCTTGACTTGCTAATGTCTATAGCGACAAGTCCGCTTCGATTGACGCACTGGAAGCCAATATTGCCAACATTATTCGTGTGATACCGGCCGAAATGTTGGAAAGAGTGTGCCAAAATTGGACTAAGCGGATGGACCATTTGAGGCGCAGCCGCGGCCAACATTTGCATGAAATAATCTTCAAACATTAAATTATATTGACCCAACTATCGATCCAAATAAATATTTCATGCATTTTTCTGAATTATATGTGTTTTTTTTTTTAAATTTCCGATAGTTCTTATAAAATCACCCATTATAATGTAATGATTACAATTAGAAAAATGGTTCAAATAGCACCAAATAAAATAATATTAATTTTACTTAAGCACACTTCTTGACTGCACTTGTAAATACAAAATTAGTTAATAATGATGATAGATTTTTCGACCTTTACAATTGTAAAATAAAAATGTTAGGAATTTTTCGAGCTTGAGGTCCAATTTTCATTTTAAAATTTCCAATATTTCGCTACACCACTAGGTAGCATTATCAGGGCTACCTAGTGCGAGTCCCGCGTTGAAAAAACTGGTCATATTTTGAAACGATCCACGCATCGAACCGGTTTTTTACTTGTTTATAAGACCGGAGGTGCTGGTCGGCCAGTACGTATGCCATTGATCGAAAGAGGTGATGGTCCGAAGGAACAACGTCTGGAGAATACAGTATTTAGGGTAGAACTTCTCATTTTAACGTTGACTACAATGCCTGGACTTGAGCATTGTCCTGCTGCATGATTCCTTAATCATGTCTCTCGTTGTATTGTGGCCTTTTGTATTTTGATGATTGGTTCAAACTCATTACTAGCATTCAATAACAATCGCCTGTAATTATTTCAGTCGGTTATAATACAGTACGCCGAGCTGGTCCCACCAAATACTGAGCATCACCTTGGAACTGTGAACATTCAGTGTGGCCGTTGATGTGTAACCATGGCCGGAAAGTCCCCATGATTTTCTGCTCGTGTGGTTATCGCAATGAACCCAAAAAATCACAATGCAATACAGAAATGCCATCCGCCTTTCCCTCGCAGATGACAGCAGCTTTTGTCATTCGTACTCTTTCAGCTATAGGCCCAGTCTATCCAAGATCGTTGCCAAGAGGTAAAATATGAATGACCCACTGAACAATGATCTATCGATCTTCGAATGGGGTCATAAAAACAGGGTTGCTTTCAACGCTCGTAAGACTCAATATTGTTTATTAACACACAAACAAACGATTGCAACTGGCACTTCATCTGTACTCATAGATGGTATAAATATTGAGGAATCGGATGATCTGGTACTTGGTATGGACGCACATTTTTCATATCTCTAAAGCAGCATTCAAATGGCTTAGGTTTTTGCAAAGTTATTAGATGTACTTCACCTTCCATCTTTGTTCCTGAAACTCGCACATATTTACGTAGCACGCTTTCATCGTCCAGAGCTCTTCCATTTGTGGTCGATTGCCCGTTGAATCGTACTACGCTTTACAGAGAGAAGTCATTTTTCAGCCGTGCGCTTCGCCTGTGGAATAGGTTGCTTGCAGACGTGTTTCCTGTCTATTATAACCTTGGAGAGTACAAGTCAAGTGTTCACAAATACTACTCCCTTTTTCCCTTTCCTCATAAACTATTTTCCTGAGCACTGGACCAAAATAAAAATAAAAAAAACGAATAAACGTCGCTCAACATCTCTCGGCTTTAACTCATACAGCTCTTCTTTCTGAATCAAAAAGCTTCTTCTTTCTGAATCATTCCCATGACTTTCAGGCGTTTTGAAATAGCTTGTTGCATCACTTCCAATGATTTTGCGTTTGACATGAACAAAGTAATACCTCCAATTCTGCATTTTTCTCTTCCACCGCCAAGTGCTGGCCTTCGATGTCAAAATCACCGTTTTTGAAGCGTTGAAACTATTCTCGGCCTCACCATAGGTATTTCAGAACATTCAGAACATTCAAGCCGCAGATTTCTTCATATTTAAATAGAATACTAAAATTTCCTGCAAATGACTAGCTCGTAAGCTGACATACTCGTATTTAAACGAGAACAAATTTATGATGCAAACACAAATCGACTAATATTTCAATGGCTTAATGCTTAGAAATAGCCCAGCTTATTGTGTGACAACTACGATTTGTTTATTTCGGCTGCCTTGCAGGCATCTCGTATTGCAAACTGGCGGAAGCAAAGTTACATAACATATTATAGTTTGATGTTTTTACTAAAAATTTTTGAGCCCTACAGCTTCGTATTTGAACAACTTATTAACTGAATCAGCGAAATCATTTATAAAAAAATATTTTTGACTGAAATTTATTTATTTATTTTATTTATTGAATCTACATAAGAAATGTAAAGACAATAAGTATTCAAGTCTTAATACTAAAAAAAAATTGTGATTAAAGTCCTGCCAGTGCTGAAAAAAAATTTATTTTCATGCGAATATTATTTCAGAATTCAGTCATCTGTTTAGAGCTCTAATGGTAGCCAAAGTATCCCTCCTTCTCAGACGGGTATGACCACCAAAGTTAAGAATATTAACTACAAGAGGATTTGGATGGAATTCAAGTTTGTTAATATATCTTGTCGCGTACTTCACAAATTCAGATTCCACAAAAGATACGTTCGGATCTACGTGGATTCGTGAGTTTTTAACATACCATGTAGCATCTGTAATTCTACGGAGAATTCTATTTTGACTTCTTTGTATTTTTTCAATGTTGGATGCCGAGGCTGTGCCCCATAATTGAATCCTATAACACCATATTGGCTTTAGAATCGAGTTGTACAGCAAAAGTTTACAATCAAGCTTCAAGGTTGAATTTCTGTCTATTAGCCAGTTAATTTGCACTGCTTTCAATTTCATTTGCGTTACTTTTGCCTCGATGTGTGACTTCCAAGTTAGTCTACGGTCAAGATGAATACCGAGGTATTTGACTTCACTGTGTTGAGATATTACTTTATTGTTAATAGTAAAGGGTGAGCATGTGCCTAGCCGCAGTGCGAATGAAACATGGGCACACTTTTGTTGATTAACCTTGATTTTCCAAAGCTTGAACCATTTTTCTAGTTTGTCAATATGTTTCTGTAATTTTATTGATCCTTGCTGGTGGTTACTATGTATGCTAAGGAATGCTGTATCATCTGCAAATGTTGAAGTGTGAATGTTGGTGCTTGTCGGCATGTCAGATGCCAAATATAAGATAGGCCCTAATATGCTGCCTAGGGGAACTCCAGCTTCAATAGGCTGGGAGGGGCTTATGAAATCGCCTTCTTTTATTATAAATTGGCGACAATTTCTTTCCAAAGGGTTATGTACGTTTGCAGGTAAGTTTTAAACTTTATTTTATGCACTAAGCCATCGTGCCACACTTTATCAAAAGCTTGTGAGACGTCGATGAATAAGGCAGAGCAATATTTTGTATTTTCAAATGCCTTTCTTACGACGTTAACTAACCTGTGTGTTTGCTCAATGGTGCCATGTTTCGCTCTAAAACCAAATTGGTGATTGGGAATACATTCAACCTTATTAAGCATTGGATCCAACTTCGCCTTTAGCAATTTTTCGAAAAGTTTTGAAATTGTTGTCAGTAGACTTATTGGACGGTATGATTCTACTTTCGTAGAACATTAAAGTCTTAAAATTAAAAATATATATTACTTGTTATATTATAATAAAAACTCGTGTATCACTACAAAAAACCAACCCTGTATTAGTTTAACAATTTGTTCGCTCAATTAAAAAAGCTTCACACCTTTCCAGAGGTGTCAGTAAATTTCATTTAATTAAGTCTCTCTGTGCAAATATTTTGCTGCTTCATTAATCAATGAATTTGGCAACATTTTATGACTTGTTTCACCACTAGTCGTAATTACGAGCAAAATATTTGCAGCGTGTGAACAAGTAAATATGTGTGTACATTTGTGTGTGTCTGTCTTATGAATATTAAAAAATGCTGCTCTTTTTAAATGAGGTCTGCTGAGTAATAAAGTTTTTTGTTGCTGTAGATTTGGAAACCACTTACACCTGTTTTCTATTGAATAAAAACTGTTTGATTCAGGGTGAGGTGTCATAAAATTTGCATAATAATTGCCTCTCTTCCATTCTTTATGCTCAGACATTATTAAAACCACTTAAAATGCTACTCTCTTAAAAGATTATCCCATTTTTATTGAAAGAAAATATATATTTTATTTTATTTTTTTTCATATTAGTTCCGGGTTTTTTAGAAGCTTAAATATTTGTTGCTATTGATTTTATTGGCCATAATTCATGTCAATAAGGTCAATTGGACCACAGTGAGAAATCTATTACGATTGTATTGAGTTATAAAAAAAAACAAACAAATTCAATAATAACTTTATATTGAATTCATTCATAAAAACTAAAACGATTACTTTTTTTTTGGCAGTTATTGAAAAATCTAAAATTATAATGAGAAATTTTTATGTTAATTTGAATTTTAAAATTTTATATATATGTGTATCCATTAAAACAGGTTTATGTCATATATGCAACGAATATTGAATACCCTAAAGTAAAGGCAAGTCATTCGAGGGTGTCATAGAGTTGTATGGTTTGTGGATTTTATACAAATTAAACCAAAAATAGTATTGTTTTAAAATTGCATAATGAGTGATTGTGTTGTGTTAAATAATTAAATAAAAGTAAGCAGCGATATATAAAAATGTCATCTAACTTTACACCCCAATTAGAAGAATTAACTTTAACCACATATTTTGTTGTTTGTACTAACCCCTACGTTATTCAGTAACTATATTTAGCCACCCTAAAGGGTTTTATTTTTCTTCACGTTCAGATTACTATAACGTGGCAACTCTCCATTTCACACGGTTGTCAGATCTTACAATATTGCCAGTAAAATTGTCTGAAAATGTATTACAATCGTGTGAACTGCCAATTTTTAACTTACAACGTTGTCAGAAAAACCATTGTCAATCAATTGTAAGACGACAATGTTGTCAGGCATCTGACAATCGTGAGAACACTCTTCGTTGGCATTGCCAGATAATTGGTTGGTATTGTAAGCTCAGTTTTAATTGTCAGATGTATAAAATTAATGCACCTGACAATGGCATCATTGTCAGAAAAAAGTTTGATGGGCAACACTGCCAAACACATAAGTGGCAATTTCTTACAACATGTCTGGCAATTTTTTTCATTTAACAATCTGACAACCGTGTGAACTGACAATTTTTGTTGTCAGATGAATTATTTGTCAGACCATAGTCTGAAGTTTATTTTTTTTATTATTTGTTTATTTAAATTTAATTAATTATGAAAATTATTTTAGAATAACTTTTTTAGTTTTTAGAGTTTGTGAAGGAGCTTTAGGTCTTTCAATTTTAGTTTCAATAATTCGTACTCATGGAAATGATTATTTTCAAAGATTTAATATTTTGCAATTATTTTAAATAACACATTTTTTTCAATTAACGTTATATGGTTAAATACAGCTGCCTCAAACAGCTGATATGAAACACCAGCATATGGTGTTTAAAGTACTTGTGAATAGCAAAAAAGTTAGTTTTGTGGTTAATAATTTTAACCGAAATAATTGGGGCTTAAAAAGCATAGTGAATCGCACTACAGGAATTACCTGATCATTGGATCAAAATTTATGGCAGTAATGCTAGAACAGAGTAACGTTCCCCACACTGCGAAGATAATCTAGTGACCAACAATATAGTTGAATCCCCTACTGTCAACGATAAGCTTCTTCTTTCTCGCTCTCTTGCACACAATCAAGTACCCCATAGCTGCCAGATTTGGTGATAAATTATCATTTTGACGATTTTCATGCCCAATTTTAGCAAAACGACAATTTGACGATTTTTATCCCAAAAATTAAAATTTTTCCTATACGAAAAGCATAGAAACATTAAATTTTTTATTGCTAAGACACAAAGTGTAACTAAAAGCCCTAATTCACTATCCAATAATATCGTACGATTCATTGACAGGAAAATGTTCTAAACGTCTGGCCGACTTCACAAAATCGGTTGCAAATGGCGTTGTAGTGCGGCACTGTTATATATACAAGAATCATTGAAATAATTTATATACATAGTAAATAATAAAAAAAACTATATTACCATAATAATTTTATGTTATTTCAATTTATATCTCGAGACATCAACAATATTCTCATATTTCATTTTTCATAAATCGCACTATATGTCAAAAAATCTGTCACACAGTTGCATTTTTAGTACTTTTTCAGCATACATGTTAAATTCCATAGATATAACAATTATGTCCAATTTCGGTTGTGAAAAATTCATTAATAGTGTGCAAATTTGCGTAGCACCACTTAATTAACTTTCACTACCTTATTAATGTTACGAAAATTGTTTCGTTCGTGTTACGAGCATTTAGCAATGTAAAAATTTCATAATAGCTACTAAACACAGTAAATATAATGAAAATCAGTATACTCGTGTATAATGAAAATATTTCATTGTATTAATGTAAGACTTTCGTAACAGCTTATTAATGAAATTCATGACGTTTTGAAAATAATTGCATCCAAATGCCATCCACCCTGGGTGGCATATGAGCGACATTTATCAAAAAGTTATTCATTACTGCCTGAAGTGTTGCAGCGAGAAGTGTCTCGTTCGATAGGATTGGTTTAAGTCATCCAAATTTGTTGGGTTTCTTTTGTAAACTTCTTGTTTGCAATAACCCCATAAGAAACAATCAGCTACAATGAGGTCACGAGACTGGAAAGGCCAACATATTGTGGAGTTTCTGGAAATCAGTTTATTGAGAAACTTTTGCTTCAACTTTGCCATAACTGTCGTGGCCATATGACAAGTTGCCCCATGCGGTTGAAACCAAATAGAGTTGAAAGGGATTCTCTTTCTACGTAATTCTGGAAAGAAAAATTCTTTCAACATCTTTAAGTAACGGTCTCCATTGACCATAACAGTAAGACCGTTTTCTTCGAGGAAGTTAGGCCCGACAATGAAACTTGAAGAAAAAGCACACAACACTGTGATGCGAGCTGGATGTAAATTAGCGATGCCCATCCATTGTATTAAAGTGGTAAACAAACAATCTCACGCTCATTTGTTTAGTCGTCAATGGTGTTTGAATTTGTTTCTTGTTTTTCTCTGCATTTTGCCTATTTTTTTAAATCTTTTTCCTATAAAATTTATTAAGATTACTAAAAATATAAATTTATGTGTTTATTCTTTACTTTTGCTTCAATTTAAAGTAAATTGTAAGTAAAAAGATTTTTTTGAATTGCATACTTTTTCTCCCAGTGCAAATTTATTTGCACTCAGAGCGTAACTATGTTATTCTCTTTGGGCATCCCCAAAGAGTATCTCTGGGTTAGAATTACTCCATATTCGACGAGTTTGTTTGTTAACATTACCGTTTAAATCAAATCATGCCTCGTCAGACATAAAAATGCAGTTCAAGACGTTTTCATCCTTTGACACCATTTGAATGATCTTCTCAAAAAATTCTCAGTTTGTTTGTTAATTGAATCTTATATGGAGATAAGTTTAAATCTTGATGCAAAATTGTCTGCAGTGACTGTCTGCTGTCACTCATTTGAGCAGATAGGCTTCTTGTCGAAACTCTAGGATTGTATGGCGACAGCTACATCAGTAAACTGAGTGATTACGATGATAAGGCCTTCTTGCAATTGTGCCACGATCGGCAAAATTCTTCACGAGCCTCATTACAGCCCATCTGTTAGGAGCAGTGCCGCCAAACGTGCGCCTATATTATCTTTGGACAGAAACAACGGAAAGCAACTATCGAACAACTCGAAAGCAACTATCCAAATTCTTTTTTCATTGTCCCAATTCTCAATTTTAGTTAAACTTAAACATCAATCTATAAAATACAATAAAAATGGAACAGGTTAGTTACACAGAATATAAGTTCGTTTTTTTTTTTGGTAGCAGCTTTTATTGTATAATAAAAATAATTCTTTTTATAAATGTAGGACTTCTGTAACAGCTACGAAACAATTTAGTTAAAATAATGGGCATAATTCATTATATCGACGTAAGACTTTCATTATATACTCGATGATAGCTAATTTGGTAAAGTGCTCGACCAATAGTCTTGAGGCCGCAGGTTCGATTAATGCTACAGATTCTGGGTACTGCGGACAAGCAAAATAACTTTCCGGTTTTTAAGTTTGTTAAAAAAAAACGTAAAATAATCGATGAATGGATTTCATTATATATACCATCACCCATATTCTGCTTGTCGGCGGCAATATCGTCGGCAATATTATGGCAACATCAATTTAAGACGACATCAATATTAATCTTGCATTCCGTAACAGTTTTATATTGATGTTGCCGGTTTATCGATTATGTTAATAAAACCCAACACACATCTCTAATGTATGTGTTAGATATTTCGTTTTGTTTACATTTTGATTTAGAAAAAATGGGTGTGCAATATAAGAAAGTATGGAGAAAAAGAAAAATGAGGAAGTTTTTAAATACAAAATGTTTTTCCAGCCATATTTAGGCTCCTCTACTATTTTTTGAAATTGGGAGGGATTCGTAATTTTAATTTTTTCCATTTTATGCCAATTTTTATAATTTTAATTTTCTCTATTAATTTTTTTGATGTTTTTGTTTGAACTCGACGCAAAAAACTGTGACGATAAAATAACTGGCAATTAAAGACAATATTGCCGCCATTTTCTCTTGTAGAATATCCAATATGTGTTGGCAGTTATCGATATATGACAATATTGAGAACAGGAATGCCGATTCGCCACAAAATTTAAAAATCGGCGTCGTCTTGTATTGCCGCCGACAAGCAGAATATGGGTGCATATTTTGTATTCAAAAAATGAATTTTGTTCCTTTGTGCAATGAAATTTTTTTATAGCATTAACAAACAAATTTCGTTCTACTTATGATTGTTTTTTCTCTAATGGAACAATTTCCTTAACCCGAATGAAGCTTTACGTTGGACCAAAAACAACGACAAAATCGTAACATTAATGTAAAAAATCGTTATACATATGTAAGTATGTATGAAAGTTTTTCTTTCAGTGTATGACGGGTTTTTTATATGTATACGAGTAAATACAAACTAAAGTTAAATTATGGAAAACTTTTAATATTTATTAACTTGAAATCTCTCAAATATCAAAACAGTATTTAACGCCATAAATTTCTATTGTCATAAAACAGTATTGAATTGTTTTCGGTCAAAAACACTAAAATTTAAATACTTGACAGTTTAGCGAAGATGCTCGTATCTTTAACAAATTAGCTTAAATAACAAAGGCCAGCCAATTCAGTAATATAGACCGGTTTGGATGGTGTTTAAGCCGGGCCAAAACCAACATCAGCAGCAACAAATTATATATACAAGCGTTTTAAATTTATATCTCATCCGCCATAAAATAGATCAATTTATTTTTATTTTCCATTTTATTTCATTCATGCGTAAATGTTAAATCAATTAGAAGAGTATAAAAAATAAAACATCAGGTGTATAGTGATTTAACTTAATTTCAAGTTTTTAGTTAGTGTGACATAAGTGAGAAAAAAAAAGGAAGAAAACTTTTCAGGCTTTGCCTCGGAGACAGGGCAGGCACATCTTAAAGCCGTTAATCATGTGTGGGAGCCGTGTGAAGAAATCAAATCAAACTAGAAAACGAACAAACAAACAAACAAAATGCACCAGTTGTCAGATTTAAGGCCAAAATGTTTATGACAACATACCAGACAACAAAGACATGCAAAGCTGCCGCCGCCACAAGCACTAAGCCAAACAACGGCATGACGAACGAACTGACAAATGGAAGGTCAAACGAAAACTGTAAGAAAATTAGCAGACAGTAGAAACGAAGAGGATGATGGATAATAATTGTTGGGGAACAAAGTGTGAAATGTGAAGATAAATGAGTTGATGGTGGTGTTTTGTTAATGATGGCAGTGACAACTGGTGGTTTTGTTGGTTTTTCTATTCAATACAACAAGTTTTTTGTGTAGAAAGAAAAACACACACACACACACACACAAAAAGATAAACAAACAGTTCCGTCACATTTAATATTCATAATTTTTAAACGCTTTTGACCCGAACGCGTTTCCTTGTGTAGTATTAACATATTTGTGCTATTGAAAAGAGTGACAAATGTTGCGTTTGTTCCTTGAGTTGAGAAGCTCCTTTTTTTACGGATCATCAGGAAACGGGAACAAGAAAACCATAAAAACGCAGCAAGCAGTATTAGAGGCGGCATCATGTAATGCTCACACTCAAGATAAATTGTATTCACGATTATGTGAATCAGCCCACGATTTGTATGAACTATTCAAACGGCAATTTCTTAAAGCAATTGTTTTGTAAATATCAAACGATTGGTGGCATAGTGTACAAAATACTCTAAAGAGAAGAACGTAATATCATATAAAGTTTTGCCCCAACTCAACAAATATATATATAAATCTACGACTTGAGCCAGTTTGGAAGTCTTTCTTCTCCTATCCTTATTATGGAACAATATCTTGCATTTTTAGGAGTCATTTGCTGTACACGAGTCAATGATAAAAAACCATTTTATTTTTTCCGGCAGAAGTAGATCGATTTGTAAAAAATAAGTTCTATTGCTAATATTTCTGTCTGCTAAACTACTAGCATCATTTTTGGAGTTTATTTCAAATGAGAAACTGAAACATTATTCTAACTACTACTTTTGCAAAACATACACTCAGAATATTTTTACAGTAACTGAGTGTAGTTTATTGAGGAAGTAGTCCGTTCAGTTATTTTTAAATCAATAATCTTTCAAAATACAAAGAAATTTTAATTTTAACTGATTCACCTATTTATTAAAAAAAAATAACTACACGGAAATACTGACTTTCAGTTACATTTAAAATAGTCAGTTGTTGAATAATATAATATGTATGTAAGTTAAAATATAAAAGTAGTCAACGTTGTTTAAAACGTCAGTCTTATAAAAAAAAGTCGGTGGAAAGTGTAATAATAAGCCACAGAAAAAATTTAGTTTTTTTTCAAAATATTAATTAGCAGTTAAAATAATAAAAACTTAAAGTGTAAGAGCTAAGTGAATGTAAAATTATTAGTTTCTATTTGTTATTTTAAAGTAACATATGCATACATACTTATCTCGCGTGGTTAAATCTCAAGGGCCGATGTTGATTTTGAATAAAACACAAACTATTTAGGAAATTATTGTAATTTTATTTTATTATGATATATTGGTATTATTCAATTATGTATTGGATAAAATATCGGCAAAATGGGCGCCGCGACCACGGCGGCACACCTCCATCCGATGGTATAAATTTTCGATGACCCTGAGGCATAATGGAGGTTCTATGCCGTTAATGTGCCGAATTATCTCATCCTTTAGCGGTTGAATTGTTGCTGGCTTATCGACGTACACCCTTTCTTTCAAATAACCCCAAAGAAAAAAGTCCAACGGTGTCAAATCACATGATCTTGGCGGCCAATTGACATCGCCATTACGTGAGATAACACGGCCATTGAATTTGTTGCGCAAAAGAGCAATTGTTTCGATAGCTGTGTGGCAAGTGGCACCGTCCTGCTGAAACCACATATCGTCTACATCCATATCTTCCAATTCGGGCCATAAAAAGTTCGTTATCTTCTCACGATAGCGAACACCATTCACAGTAACTGCCTGACCGGCCTCATTTTGGAAAAAATACGGCCCGATGATGCCGCCAGCACATAAACCGCACCAAACAGTCACTCTTTGTGGGTGCATTGGTTTTTCGACAGTCACTCTTGGATTCTCATTCCCCCAATTGCGGCAATTCGGTTTATTGACGAATCCACTGAGGTGAAAATGTGCCTCATCACTGAAGATGATTTTCTTCGAAAATTGATCATCATTTTCATAATAAGTCCGGATAACTTTAACACGTTGTTGGATTGTGTGTCTCTCCATGGTTCAAATTGAGTAAGTCTGAAATAGAGAAATGTCAAATAAAATTCGGAAAAAAACTTGGCGTTTAGGTGTGGTTCACATTCAACATCGGCCCTTGAAATTTAACCACCCGATATATGTGTTATGTTCTTTACAATATTATAATATGGCAGAATGGTTTATGTGCAAAAAGGTGTTCAGGTGTCACAAGGAATTTTCCAATCAGTTAAAAAATCACTATATATTAAAGTTTAACTATTTTTCTTGTATAGAATGCCAAAACAACCGCCTGGCTCCCGATGTGGTTTCATAAACGTTCCTCATATTTTTTTAAAGTTAAAAAACTGTGCCGATGCCTTTTTAAGCTTTATTTTTCTCCTGATCTTGTGTCATTTTCTTTGTTTACCTCTGATATATCCGATAGTTGATCTTTAATATAAAACATTGCCGCACCTTAATGAAACGACATCGTGAGCCAGGCAATCATTAGAAGTCTTTAGAAGGCAAATGAAAAATTCCCATTTCAATAGTGGAAAGATCTGTGTGAGTTTAAACATCCCTTTTATCTCTCAAATAAACGTAGATAGAACTGCAACTGAAAACATAATTTCGTATTTTCCTTTATACTGACAATTTACAAATTAATTTTCCTTCAGGGTTCCATGAGTCATTTTATAAGCATTTCTTACAATTCCAAATCGTTTTAAGATTCAAAATACTTAAATTTCAGCTTTAACAGAGAGTACCGACTTAAAGAAATTTGGAAACCATTATTGTCTTCACGATCTCATAAGCGCAATTGTAAATTTGGAATCTAGCGAATTAAATTTAATGATTAATGAAAAAATAAAAGTGAAATTTGTATATGTAATAAATCTATCTTTGTGAAAGAATTATATAATTTTATTATTTTATGTTAAATAAATACAATTAATATATATATTTATTGTAAGTATGTATGTTCATAAAAATACTTTTATATTGTTAAGTAGATCAAAAATCATATCTTTTTACAAAATCTGTGTTTAATTTTTAAGGATTAAAGGGAAGGTAAAATAAGGAGAAATAAGGGAAAAATCTTATGTTTTTTATGGAATCTGCATTTAAAAATTCAATGATAGAATTTAGAGAAATAAGGGAAAAATCTTTTGATTTTACCGAAATTGTGTTTCAATATGTGATAGTAAAAGCAAAACAGTATATAAAGGAAAATATCTTTGTTTTTATGGAATCTTCATTTAAATTTCAGACATTTAATATAAAAGAATCAGTCTGATGTTTCTACAGAATCTACAAATAAATGACAGTATAAGTAGAAGAAATAAAGCAAAAAAACTCTACATGTTCCATAAAAACAAGAGTTTGTTTTTTTTATAGTTAAATCAACCATTACAAAAGAAGAAATACATATTTTTTACAGTTTTAAATCGATTATATTTTTACTGTTAAAAATTAAATGAACCCGCATGTAAATTTAAATGAAATGTTGAAATGTTTTTAACTGAACTTTCATTTCTTTTAAAATGCGTTTTCAGTTAATTTTACGTACATAATTTTCTGAGTGTACTTTTCAGGAACATGCCTGATTGCTGTAGTCTTGTGCCATTCATGAATGAATTAATTCAACTGAGTGATTCTCTCAAGTGATATGAAATATTTCTGTATTCCTTCTCTCTTTCTCTTCATATGTCGTCATCTTTCATTCAGTATCCGTAAATATTCAAAATGAGTTATTAACTGTATTTTGTACTTTTAAACTTAAATCAATTTTAAAAATGAATATTAAGTCATTTTTTACATACCTATTCAGTTAAAATAAATTGTGATAGAAACCAATAACGCCGTAGTTGCTTTATAACAAAATACATGTTGATGTTTGTTGGTGTTGTATTTATTGTAATTCTGCCACTACCTGTATAATGCTGCCTTGCTTTATAATAATTCATTATTCATAATTGAAACGTTTTCATTCATTCTGAAATGTTTGCCAAACATGTTTGCGCAAAGACATTTGATATGTTGACTGTGGCGTTTGGCGATTCTCTTTGACCAGAGCACAAGTTCAATTATGGTATGACCAGTTTAAGAAGGCCAAGAAGATGACGAGCATCATACTGGTCGCCCAGGACATCGGCAGCGAATATTGTTTCAAAATTGGGAAATTTTGAGCAAAAACAACGTCAACGACGATCCAGATTTCCTCAAAAAAGTCATAGCTGGTGATGAATCATGGGTGTATGGCTATGACATTGAAACCAAAGCCCAATCATCGCAATGGAAGCGCCCAGAAGAACCAAGACCGAACAAAGTACGTGAAGTTCGGTCAAATGTGAAGGCTTTCATCACTACGACTGCAATAGCGTGCTGAATCAAGAGTTCTTGTCACAAGGTTGTACGGTCAATAAGGATGTCGCCCAGGACATCTTCTCGGCCTCCTTAAACCGGTTATACCACAAGTAAACTTGGGTTCTGATCAAAGAGACTCGCCAAACATCACAGTCAACATTTCAAATATTCTTGCGCATATATCACTTACACAATTTTATATTTTACACAAAACTTAATACAGTTTTTTTCGAATAGTAAAAACCGAAGAAGCTATGCGCCATTTGCGCGAAGCAATTCGTCAGACAGAATTGTGGAAAAAACAATCCACCACCTTGATAACGCACCAGTTCACATATGCTTGTGCGTGAGGTTTTGACCAAAAACATAACTAGACTATTTCATCTTCCCAAAATTGAAGACAACGATGAAAGGAAAGCGTGTTGCTACGATTGAGGAGATATAAGAAATATCGAAACAGGAGCTGTTGGCGATACCAAAAAGCGCATTTCAGAAGTGTTTCAAGGATGGGAAAAAATGCTGGCATAAATGTGGGGGATTATTGTGAAGGGGACAATATGAATAAACAAATACTTTTCGCAAAAATTTAAAATTACGGTTATTTTTTGATCAGGCCTTGTATATATAGTATGTACTCCTATGTTTCCAATAAAATTTTGCTTAAAGTTATTCTTCAAAGCATTTAAGACATCAATTAAACATGAAAATGATGTCCATACAATATTTTAGAGTTGAGCGATTTTAAAGCAATTGTCCTTGAAAAACTAAAATTGAACAAATTAATGATTTGTGGCTTGTAGAAAATTGCCAAAAAAAAAGAGAGAAAATCGAAGCTCCCAAAACGTTTTATATAATCACTAGTGTTTGCCTAAATAAATCTTTGATTATGGTTCTGCCTACGCACAACATTTTCAGACTGACACTATTTCTGAAGTAGCACTATTTTAGCAAAAATATATATATGTGTAAGCCAAACAAAAACAATAAAAGAGAAACTCCAATATATTAAACAAAACAATTTCGCTTAACCTATTATTAGAATAAATAAAAAAAAAGTAAAACTTAAAATAAGCAGCAGCCGAAGAAATCATTCATTTCGCTGCAATAAATTACATTGAGATACTGAAACGGAATCTGTCAGTTAGTCAGGCTTTTGAAATAAACACGTAGCGACTAATGTGCTGCATGATGATGAAGATGATGGTGAAGGCGAAGGCGATGGCGATGGTGTTGCTGGTAGTTTTGTGGGAACGTTTCTTTATTTTGAACAAAGTACCCACAATGGCCAATCATATAGACTTTTGGCTTAATGGAGAGAGAATTGCTTTTTTTCGTCCTATAATAATAATTTAATTTGCCGCAATTTAGCACCGTTTACCAAAATAACAAAAATTTATCAATAAAAATAAAAATAATTTCGACTACTAATAATATTTAATTGTGCTGCTCAATTTGATCTGCAGGCGGCTGATGCTCCATATGGTGGTGGCCAGTTATTAAAGCTGCTTGATCACATTGGAAACAGATTAAATTCATCTGTATAACGGCAGTTTGTTTGTTTGTTTGGTTTTTAATAAGAATTAAGAAAACAACTTTTGAAAAATGTTTTAAACTACTAGTGTTTTTTTTTTTTTCTTCTTCTAGAGAACTAAAAGCAGAAACGATTTTTGTGTGAGATAGTTAGTATTAATGTGTGAGAGAGTAAGTGACTGAGTGTGTGTGTGTGTGTATGTGTGTGTTTAATTTAAAGGAATAAAATTACACATTGTTGCTGCAGTTTCCCAAATATTTTAGACATGGTCTTAAGTTCAGCCCAATTTTTACGCCCCCTTTACAGTATACATTGCTACCAAAGAGGCAACAAGTCAGTCACTCATTTTGTTTAATGCCACAACAAAAATTGCTTCACACATCTAAACATATAGGCAGACTCCCTTTGATACATACATACGTACATATATACCTACAGACATACCTACAGACATATTAAGATAGATCATAAAGCAGTTTTGTTGGCCAAGTGTTTATTGATGCTTTTTGAGCACTTTTTGTTTTTAATCCACAGACCAGGCTTGAAAGGGTGCTTCTTATATACACAAACTGGCTGAAAAATGTTTAACGTGATATGCCGCAATATTGTGTTTTCTGTTTGAGTTTGTTATCAAGCAGTGAAATTCTTCGAATTTTGTTGAAAATGAAATGAAATTTGTCTAAAATCCAAAAAAAAAAAAAAAAAACATAAAATAAAATACAAAATGTGGGCGCATTTCTGTTCCCTTTTTTTCTTTTTTTTGAGAGCAGCATATCAGTTTAAATATTTCTTATGCTGTCTTGCTTTTTGTACATTGTGTTCAGGTCCGTCTGGCCAAATGTTAAGCGTAGCAGTGTAGCCTGTTATTAAATTGTCAAAAGTTCAAAAAGAAATAATTTTCCACTAAGAAAAAAAAGAAAAAAAAGAAAAAGAAATAATAAAGCCACTGCTGTTGAATTTTGTTCTCTTTTTAAGTCTCAAATTGTTCAGCTTCTTAAATGAATTCTAATAGTGATTAATAGTAGATACTTTATTGCAAAGATAACAGACTATAGAGAACACTACAAAAGCTATTCTCTCTTATTTTAAGAGTCATCTATCTGAGTACAAAAGTCATATTCAGTGCTGCCACGACATAAAAAATTATTACAACAAAAATTTTTCAAAAAAGTTACTAAATGTGCAAAAGAAATGACGAAAATTGATATGAATTTTTTTACCATATATATTTAATTTGCATTATAATATAAATGATATTATAATGGGTGATTTTATAAGAACTATCGGAAATTTAAAAAAAAACACATAAAATTCAGAAAAATGCATGAAATATTTATTTGGATCGATAGTTGGGTCGATATAATTTAATGTTTGAAGATTATTTAATGCAAATGTTGGCCGCGGCTGCGCCTCAAATGGTCCATCCGCTTAGTCCAATTTTGGCATACTCTTTCCAACATTTCGGCCGGTATCTCACGAATAATGTTGGCAATGTTGGCTTCCAGTGCGTCAATCGAAGCGGGCTTGTCGCTATAGACATTAGCCTTAACATAGCCCCACAAAAAATAGTCTAGAGGCGTTAAATCGCACGATCTGGGCGGCCAATTGACTGGTCCCAAGCGTGAAATAAACTGTTCACCGAACTCGCCTCTCAATTGGTCCATTATTTCGCGTGCTGTGTGGCATGTGGCACCGTATTGTTGAAACCACATGTCATGCAAGTCAAGCTCTTCCATTTTGGGCAAAAAAAAGTTTGTTATCATCGCACGGTAGCGCTCACCAATCACAGTAACGTTGTGATTCGCACCATCTTTGAAGAAATACGGCCCAATGATGCCGCCAGCCCATAATCCGCACCAAACGGTTGTTTTTTGTGGATGCATTGGTAGCTCTTGCAATGCTTCTGGCTGCTCTTCACTCCAAATACGGCAGTTTTGCTTGTTCACGTATCCATTCAACCAGAAATGAGCCCCGTCGCTGAACACAATTCTTCGATAAAAAAGTGGATCTTCATCTAACTTTTCAAGAGCCCATTCACCAAAAATTTGGCGTTGTGGTAGGTCGTTTGGCTTCAATTCTTGCACCAGCTGTATCTTATAAGGCTTCACACCCAAATCCTTCCGCAAAATTTTCCACGTAGTGGAGTAACAGAGGCCCAATTGCTGCGAACGGCGCCGAATCGATAATTCACGGTCATCACCAACACTGGCCGATACGGCTGCGATATTTTCTTCAGTTCGCACTCTACGTAAGCGTGTTGGTGGTTTAATGTCCAACAATGTAAATTTGGTGCGACATTTTTTTACAATAGCCCGAATAGAAGCCTCAGTAGGTCGATTAAACTGACCATAAAATGGAAGAAGCGCGCGATGAACTTTCTTAACAGAGCACGCATTTTGGTAATAAAATTCAATAATTTGCAAGCGTTGTTCGTTTGTAAGACGATTCATGATTAAATTATAGACCAAACTGAAGATGTTTGACAGTGACACAAGATACAAAACGTGCGTGAGCTGTCAAAACTAGTGTTGCCAAAAAGATAATAGCAAAAAAATCACTCGTTATAGTTAAATATTAGCATATTTACAAAGCGGGGAGATAAAAATATGCATCATTTGTCTCAAATTAGCTGTAAAAATCGGAAAACGCTCTTTTGAGGATTGAAATTCTTTATATAAATTATTTTATCTTATCTTATTAAACGAGCAATACTTGTTTATATATTTATATATACGAGGGCGGTTCGAAAACTTCTTAGCCTAGCACAAAAAGCGCTGTATAAACAGAAAAAGTTAAGTGTTTTCGAAACTTCCATCTCTGCTATGAACACATGTTAATTATTGTCTCGATCTGGTAACTCCTTCATATAGAAACAGGTATTCACAAAAGACGCATCCGCGATTTTTTTACAATGGAAAAACTAGAAATGCGTGGTGTCATTAAATATTTACATAAAAAAGGTTTATCGGGACAAGAAATTCATAATGATATGGTGAATGTGTTAGGAAGTGAAAGTGCTCCTTCATATGCAACCGTAAAAAATTGGGTTGCTGAATTTAAACGTGGTCGTAGAAGCATTGAAGATGAACCACGTAGTGGATGTCCAAAAACAGCCACAACAATACAAATTGTGGTCAAAGTGCATGATATGGTATTAAATGATCGACGAATAAAAGTGTGTGAAATAGCTAATACTCGTATCATGGGCATCTCAAATGATCGAGTCCATTTAATTTTGCATGAAGAACTACAGATGAAAAAGCTTTCTGGAAGATGGGTGCCGCATTTGTTAACAGTCGACCAAGAATGCATAAGAATGAACATTCCTAAAGCTTCGCACGAATGAAGAGGTTATCGCTGAAACTGAAACCTATTTTGGGGCAAAAGATAAATCTTTCTACAAACGCGGTATTGAAATGTTAGAGCGGCGCTGGAATGATTGCATTGTTCTTGATGCTAATTTAGAACCAAAAAAAAAACTGTGTTTTCTTTGTTAGGCCCGGCATTCATTTTGTCGTTATAATAAATGCATTTTTCAAATTAAAAATCGACATTGTGTATTAACTTGTAAAGCCAAAAAAAAATTGTTACATAGCAGATAAGCCATCAAAATTACTTAAAAATTATGTAGTTATGAAAAAAGTGGAGGAAAAAAAATAAGATTTATATGAAATAAAAATCTTCGTCTGTGTTGTATCAGAAGCATCGGCCTAATTGGGCGTATTATGTATGATTCTTAACCGTTTATACAGTTTATGATTTTATAAGTGATCCCTCAATGTTGAAGCCCATCAATGCAACAATTCTCTACAGTCTGTGTGCTATTTAAACTAATACAAGCCAACAACAACAACAAGACCAACAAGAAGACACAACAATGCCAGACAACAGATTTAACAATAATCTGGCGTTACGTTTGAACATATTTCACGTTTTGATCTACTTTGTTGTTTTTATGACCACGAATTAATGCGATGATCATCTGATCATCTGATGTTAAAGTTCTTAAATATTTAAAATGCAGGCGTGTGAATATTTTTGTTAAATTCACTAACAAAGAGGAAAATGCAATAACAAAACATAGATCAATTATCACTTTAGAAATACTTACATACGAGTACATATGTATATTGAGGCTATAAAAAAGGCAAGTACAAATAATTTAAAGCGACCTTTAATTCCAATCACTATCTAGCTCTATTGCGTTTGATTTCTTCAAGATGTACGTATTTCTCTTTTTTGTGTTTGTGAACAGAAATAATATCAAACGGAAAACTGTTTGTGAGCCACAACATGTGTTGGAACCAAGTTAACAACGACAGCAACAACAACAAGAAATCACTTTAGCTTCGCTGAATTTTTTATATCGCTGTTAGTTTAATGTGGCCAACAAAACAAATGGTGGGCGGAACACGTTTTATTTCCACAGTAAAATGTAACAATTTGTTGTTTCAAAAATTTATTAATGTTGCACCGACGCTGTTGCCGCAACCGCCACCGCCACCGCCACCATCGAAGCCAAGTGCTGGCCTGCCACAACCAATACAAGCAACATCATCAAGCAGCCAACTGACACAACCAAAACCAACACTTTTCAGCCAAGTTATTAAATAGTTTAAGTTTAACTATCTGTGCATGTGATTTTAAAGCTCCAGCGAAGGTTTTATTCGTTCGAATATGCAGCCAACAATTTGTGTTTGATGGGATAAAAAAAAAATAAATGATTCAACAACATTTGACCATTTAACGGTTGCAATTTGTACGACCAGAAATCACAAGAAAAATAACTATTTTAATTTTATAGATTTTTTCTTCAAATTGAGAAATATGTAGTTAATTTTTATGGATTTTAGTGATTTTGTCGTGTTTGGCCCATGTGAACCAAATTGCAACACCTGATGGCAGAATAAGGAATGAAACTATATTCATATATGCAAATTTTTCTTATAAAACTCTCATAAAATTTATGGATTTTAATTCTTTTCTTAAACATTTGACTATTTAAAAGGGAAATTTTGATTAAAGACAAGAGCTAAAGCAGTTGGGGGATTCAAAAGGTGTCATATCGCGCATAATGTCATAGTACTTTATATTATGATTCGAACAAAAAGTCAGAAAATATGATATCAGCCAAGTGGCTGCCGCCAGTATTGATACACACTTATGACCATTTTATCACATTTTCCATAAGTTTCCGCAATATTTCTGGTGACAACTGTTCGCATTCCTTCCCCCCGGGGAACAGGTTTTACCTTGGCATATTCCTAACTTAGGCGCTCTGTTTTTCGGGGAAAAGAGGGGAAGGGGTCCCTCGTTTGGTGCGGCAAACAAAACTCTAGGAAGCCACATGACTTATGTTGTGTTGGCTTCCGAAACCCTTACCAAGGGTATAAATTGGCAGAATGGGGATCAGCTTGGCCCCCGGCAAGTTCTGCTTGCGGTTCAACCCGGGCTGATCATAGTTGAGGTGCCTACCTTGGCTGAAACGTTCTGGCTGTGGTTGAAACCTAAAACGCAGGAAGGGAGTGTTAGTATCCTTGATAATTGTTTGGTGATGGTTTTTTTCGAGGGCTAACAATCTCCCGAGGATCTGTTGCCTATACAACAGATACGTGTACTGTAAGGAACCAGTGGTGATGATTAACGGGTGAGTTGGTCTAAGGGCTGATGCTCTTAATGGGCTTCGGCCTACCAACTCATTAAGCCTTGTCCTCCATTGATTGCTGGGAAATTGCATACATGAGGGATTAGAAAGCCCGAACTCCTCAACAAGAAGTTGTTCATATGACCGCAATCATATGACAAGAATTGCTACCTGTGTGAGCCTAGCAAGCCACACGGAGGCGGTGGTGAATCGTGAAAAATTCACTCCGTGGAATTGGTCCACCATCAGGTTAGGCCGTCAAGGCAGGTACTGATGTAAATCATTTTCACAGTTGTTCGCATTCCTGACGAATATTCTCCTTAACAGTTGCGATTATCTTAGATCAGTACTCAGGTCATGCTCTCTATATAATGCATTGCACTGTAACGGAGCTAGCGAAATAATTTATAAGGAAGAGCAAAAAGGGAGTAGTATTTGAGGCTTGAACCTTCGAACGTTATATGAGACAGAAAACACGTCTGCAGGCAACTTGTTACACAGACGAACCATACGGCTGAAAAACTAACTCCCTCTGTAATGTGTTGTGTGATTCACTGAGCAATCGACCACCAACGGATGAACTCTAGACGATGCACGTATATCACGTCAAAATATGTGGGTTTCGGGAACAAGATCTCTGTGATGATATTCACAGCAAAATCCATTTTAGTTTCGATAAAACAATGTAACGCATCAGCCTGTGTCTACAAATAACTCCAAAGAAAGAAACCTAGGTTGGTTAAAGCGGAAGATATTGCTGACCATGCCAAATCTACTTCCAATGCCCATTGTGGTTCTCGCAGTAAGTGCGAAATTCTTGCTGTAGAGCTCAGGCCTGCTAGTCCCACCGGTATGCAATTACTCAGACAGTCAATGGAAGACAAGGTTTATGGGTTGATATGCCGAAGCCCACTAAAAGCATCAGCCCGTAACCCCGTTTAACTATTACTATTGTTTCCTTATATTACAGGCATCCGGTGCAAGACAATAGCACCTCGGGAGTTAGTAGCTCCTGAAAACCAAGATTGCACCACAGTTATCGGGAAAACTCCTTCATAATTCCCCTCTTTGTGATCTTAGGTTAAAACCACAGCCAGGAGGTTTCAGCCAAGGTGGGTACGACCTCCCAAAGGCTTTGCCGATCCCCGTTCTTCCTCCTATTGTAAAGCTTTCGCAAGTCCAGCACAACATTAGTAATGCGGCTTCCTAAAGTTTTATCTCGTGCAAAAAACGAGTAACTTCTACCCCTCCATGCTCCAGAAAGCCGAGAGCCCTGGTTCCCGGGGGGAGCAGTCTCAACAGAATGTGGAAATTGATTTACACCAGCACAGACTAATTCCAGGGGTGAATTATTCATGGTTCACCAGCGCTCTCGTGTGATTTAAACGACTCATACAAGTCTCAACTTTTTCCATAAATGTGAAGCCATATGGAAACCTCCTTGCTGAAGAGCTCGGGACTTCTAGTTCCTCCTGTATGCAATTTCCCAGACAATGGAAGACAAGACTTATAAGTTGTTAGGCCTAAGCTTATTAACAGCATCAGGCATTAAACAATTCACCCGCCTAACTACGGGTGATTCCTTACAGCACAGGTATCTGTTGCAAGAGAGGAGTATGTTGGCGGGTTGTTAGTCCTCAAACACCGGATGCACCAAATTTATCAAGGATACTAGTTCCCCTTCCGGCGATTTTAGTTTTAAACCACAGCTAGAACGTTTCAGCCAAGGTAGACACCGAGATGGCTTGCAAGGCAGAACTTTCCAGGTCCTGCCAGTTAACTCTTGGTAGTGGTTTCGGAACTTTAACACAACATAAGTCATTCTGTAACTATTATTATATTTTCTAGTATTACACCATTATATTTTCTACAAAAAACAGAAGGTAGAGAAGGCGGAGTTGTACACCAAGACAAAACCTGATTTCCGAACTAAATTTTGGTAGTAAAAAGTCACTTATCATGGCCCTATATAACGGTCTAAGCACTCGTCCCGCGCGTGAACACCAAATATTATTGTAGCCTTGAGTGGATGAAATGGCTTTTAATGCATAGCGGATTTTTAGTCCCCTAGAAATAACGATTTTGTTTATTGGTGTAACGCCTCATCGCACATGATGACTCAAAATCCTCCGCTTCGTTGTTGAGATTGAAAATGGCTCAACTCTAAATCGTAATTGCTCTTATACATCTACATATTAAGAGTTCTCTTGTGGAGAACACTGCTCTACAGTAAGTTACGGCACTCCATTTTTTGCCTGTTTATATTCTGCAGCTGTCTAATTCACAAATGTCAAATACGATTGACGTAAAATGTCATTTACTAAAGCTATTATATTTTATGATAAGGTGATTAATTTTGCGCCACTCTATATCTTTTACATTTAGCAAATATATTTGTTGAGTTTGAAATCATTATGAAAAGTGTAGCTTAAATTTGTGTTAAATTTATTAATATATTATGAAGGTGTGTATGATTGAAGAAGAACTGCCGGGTTGTCTTTACTGGCACAGCAGTCAGCCAGCATTTGCGATATGTTGCATACAGCAGGTAAAATATTTTGGTAGCTAATTTCTAGTTTAATATATTATTTGCAACTTAAAAACTAATGCTTCTATACATACATACCAGAGATCTGCAACCGGTGCTCTGTTTGTTTTTTATTCTTTACTGTTTTAGTAATTGATGAATTACTAAATTATTAATAAAATTAACATTTTTTTTCAAAACTTTTGCATATTGATTTTGCTAACATTCATCTTTGATTTGTTCCAGTTCTGGCAAATTTTTCTATATTTCAATAAATTCTTTTAAAGACACCCACTCTAGCCAACTGATTTTTACTGTTCGCTTGCAAAAACACAAATGAAATTTCCATTGTGTTTGATAGAATTGCTATTAGCAGAGTTTGACGGCTTGTAGTGACATTCTGTAACTTTTAATGATCCGATAATCGTAAATTTCTGCGATATATTATATCTCCTGCGGCAACGATTGTATGCTCCTTCAATATCATTTTAATCTGCTTTCGGTCGAAAGTGAATATAATTATATAAATATTGCTGAATAATAAATTTCAAAAATATTGTTAAATTATGGTAATTGGCTTTTTCCACTGAACAACATCTAACATCTACCATCAGTTTTGAAGATGATAACATCTTTCCATAAGAAATACATTGTACTAAAAATCAATATTTTTCAAGATCTTTACAAAATGTTCCTATCTCATTTTATTCCATTCAACATCTTTCGATTATTTCAGTGTGATCACTAGAAAAGTGGCAATAATGTCAAATATTCTTGTGGCATCACTGAAAAACGTCATTTATTTAAAAAAAAATTAAAAAAAAATCATAATTTATTTATCATGTGTCAATTGTTTGCATGTGTGTTTTCTTTATTAATTTTTTTTTGTGTAATAATTTTTGCTGTGTTTTTGTTAAATTTTGTTTAAAAAAGCCTACATTTTATTTATAGACATATTAATATACATCCTTTTGTTATTAAAATTAATTTATTTCCAAAAAATTTTACGTATTTTTGTTAAATTATTTGAACATTAAAAAATAATATTTTTGATTGATAGTAGATGCTAGATATGAGCAATGTAAACAGTGTTTCACATTTTTCATGCGTTTCATGAAGATGTTGATTAGTGGAAAAAGCCTATAAGATAACATTGCCTTAATAAAAGTAATAGAATCGCACTAAAGGAAAAGTTTGACAAACACGAATTTCATTGTCGTGTTTTTTTAATACAAAAATTTTATACTTTTTGTAATACAAATTGGGTTTATAAAAATGCGAAGAAAAATCCCAAATTCGGTGCGTTTATATTGAAATAACGCGCTTTTTCCCCTACATTAGTGGGTTTTGAAATTTCAAAGTTGACAACGCTGGTCGTGTATATGTTATTAAGAAAACGATTAAAAACGAAAATAGAAAATACACGAAATCTTGCTCTTACTGAGTGCAAGTAACAACACTTTTTTTTTTTGTCGTTTCTTTTACTCTTAAAAAAACACAAGATTCGAAAGTAAGTGGATATAATACATTCAATGTATCAAGATTTCGCAAACGAGCGACAAGTATATATACCACCACATAAATTTTTAGAAGTGTTTTAATACATACTCGGATGTTAAACTGATTGGGTAAATAATCAAGTATTATAAAACTGTAGATTACGTCATGCACATGATTTCCCGTTAGATGACGTAGTTTAGCCTATGCAAGAGTATGATTTAAAAATCATCTACAGCTGTGTTTGTATTGTTGCATGACAGTCATACGCAGAAGATTTCAGGTTTTTGAGAGAGTTATATAGCAGTGTACTTATGGTTGCGGTACACCGGTGCCAGTGTTGCCAAGCGTAGGGATTTTTCCCTTTTTGTACAGATTTATTTGTTTATTTCGAAGGGCGGGGAAAAAGGGACAGATTTTGTATGATTAGGCTTATTGTAGGGAATTTTTAAACTATCACGAATATTATTATTGGTTATTATAATATCGTGTGGTTAAATTTCAAGGGCCGATGTTGAATGTGAACCACACCTAAACGCCAAGTTTTTTTCCGAATTTTATTTGACATTTCTCTATTTCAGACTTACTCAATTTGAACCATGAAGGGACACACAATCCAACAACGTGTTAAAGTTATCCAGACTTATTATGAAAATGATGATCAATTTTCGAAGAAAATCATCTTCAGTGATGAGGCACATTTTCGTAAATAAACAGAATTGCCGCATTTGGGCGAATGAGAATCCAAGAGTGACTGTCGAAAAAACAATGCACCCACAAAAAGTGACTGTTTGGTGCGGTTTATGTGCTGGCGGCATCATCGGGCCGTATTTTTTCCAAAATGAGGCCAGTCAGGCAGTTACTGTGAATGGTGTTCGCTATCGTGAGATGATAACGAACTTTTTATGGCCCGAATTGGAAGATATGGATGTAGACGATATGTGGTTTCAGCAGGACGGTGCCACTTGCCACACAGCTAACGAAACAATTGCTCTTTTGCGCAACAAATTCAATGGCCGTGTTATCTCACGTAATGGCGATGTCAATTGGCCGCCAAGATCATGTGATTTGACACCGTTGGACTTTTTTCTTTGGGGTTATTTGAAAGAAAAGGTGTACGTCGATAAGCCAGCAACAATTCAACAGCTAAAGGATTATATAATTCGGCACATTAACGGCATAGAACCTCCATTATGCCTCAGGGTCATCGAAAATTTGGACCATCGGATGGAGGTGTGCCGCCGTGGTCGCGGCGCCCATTTGGCCGATATTTTGTTCCATGCATAATTGAATAATACCAATATATCATAATAAAATAAAATTACAATAATTTCCTAAATAGTTTGTGTTTTATTCAAAATCAACATCGGCCCTTGAAATTTAACCACCCTTTATTATAACTTTTCCGACTATGTATATGTACAACTAGAAACATTTTAACAATAAGTATTTCCTTATTACGCCAAAATTATGAAAATCGTCTTAAATCTGATGGGAGTGTTTTTTTTCTATAACTACCAACAGACATACAAAAAGAGAAAAAAACACTAAATTGTGAATTTTCAACTTCTATATGCATTTTAAGGTCTCATTTGCAAGCTTTTTAAAAAAGTTTAATCAAAAATATCTCCTAACTAAGCATATTAAATTTACCTATACACAGAAAAAAATAAATGAGATTTTTTTTCAATCAAGTTATGTTATTAATAAAAACCCGTCAATTTAATAAAATTTGCCCTGACTTAATTAAACTATTATTAATAATGAATTTTTGGAAATATCTCTTAATAAAATGCAATTAATAAAAAGTTTTCCGAATTATTGATTGTTATTCAATAAATAAATTTAAAAGGTTGTCATATAACAGTGAAGAGTTGTTGTTTCTTTAACAATTTTTTTTGTTAAGTATATTTTACATATTAACAACAATTTTTTTCAACTCAATAATTTTTGCTTTTAAGTGAAAAAGCTATTTCTACTTTATAATTTGAATTATCAATCCGGCAAAAAATCTTTTTTACAGGAAATTTGATAAAAATAGTGCAATTTTTTTTATCAAAATGGATGGCATCTATTTTTTTCTGTGTATCGTTTGTCTCAGTAGAACGCCCTACTAACTCGAATTTTTCCCGAACTTAAGTTTGTTAATGATTTCAACAAATTTGAAGAAAGATTTAATGGAATAAACAACCGGCTTTTACACGTAATTATATAATAAAAGTCGCATATTGGTAAAACTAGTTACAGCTGTGTTTTTTCCAATTCCTGCAAAGTTGCATTTGATGTTGACCAAGTACCTTAAAATACATTTTTAATCATGCGAATCGTTTAAGTTATATTTTTTACACTAATTTAACTACGAGTAGTTTACTTTTTAGTAAAAAGTTCTACCTGTTGGAATTTACAATAAACGTAAAAATCGTATTAAAATAATTTATTTGTGTAAAAATTAAATGAAAAATTGCGTAGGGATAAATGTAGGGAAATATTTTTTTGATTGCAGGGAAAAATAACGATTTTTATGCGCTATGGTAGGGATTTCACAAAAAATCTCCTGACAACACTGACCGGTGCAGATCTCTGCTACATACTACGTGTATACAAACATCATCTTCCAAATCATCACACTGTGCTGTAACAGCCAAAACAACAACAAAACAATTTGATATTAAAAACAATGGGACAGACACAAATAAAAATAAAACTCAAATAATGCAAAAAAAAGCAAATAAATAAAAAACTGAAAGACAAAAAATTGCTCTAGTAAGTAAAAACCCATGCTAAGCCTTAAAGTCGAATTCCTTTGAAAAACCACACGTGCCACAGCTCTCGACACCACACAGTGTAACAAATATGTTGCCGTATTAAAACACATACAATAACGTATAAAGCAGTTTTTTTTAAATCTTCGCCTACTACATACTACGACGATTAACTCATATCTTTTAACACAGCTGAAGAGGAGAAAATATTTTGCACTTCCTGTCACCTCCTGCTGTAGACGCAAGTTGTAAATCTCCCATTTGTACTCCACCAGCTCGGTATGCGGGCCAATGCAGTTGCTGTTCCTGGAATGATCTTGTTGTAACAGCAGTAGTTAGTCATTTCATTGCATTAAACCAACAACAGCAACAAATTTAACCACGTTCCATATCCCACTGGCTGGCAGCAAGACCAGCAACACACAAACTCCTTCGTATGAAATAAAATTGCAATTGATTTGATAATACAAATACGAATACGACTGTCTCAACAAACGCAATTCAATGTAAACATCCTTATTTTTTTCTTAGTGTTTTGTTCTCCAGAAAAAAAAAAGAAACCAAAGGGAATAACACATAGACTGGATTTGTCTGAATAAAAATGTGTTGATTCATGCTGGTTTTGAAAAGTATTCCTTGATATAAAATACAGTAGCCACTTAAGGGCATTCTTTACGCACTTGGTTGGCAATTTAATGATACAGAAAGAATATTGCCTGCAGATGCCACAAGAAATATTTACTACTACTTGTTTTAGGCTCAAAGTTATTAGAACGTGTGTGCAACTTAAGGGTATAATTGACAACATATGTATGTGTACTCGTATAGTATAATGGTCTTGCAACATAGCAGTATATCTTTACTTTCGCCCAGTTTTGTAATATTGCAAATAGTAGGTTATATCATGAAGCGAACGAAGACGCCAAAAAGTTGACAAAGTTATTTTTGACGTCACAGGAGACCACAATTATCTGTTTACATCAAACAAATGTTTGCTATTTATATTGAAATCGTGGAATAACCAAATAATTAATATTATTTTCAAATAACTAGAAGACAAATTAATAAATTTTAAGTATTTTTGATTTAAGTAATTATTTGTTATTTTTGCAGCTAAAGATCTTTTTGATTTTATATAAAAAAAAATCAACAGTATTTATTTTCGATATTTCGATAACAATTTGTTATCATTGTCAGAAAAATTAATATGCTATTAAAAAATTTTCAATTTGAAAAATTATTGTCAAAAAATTCATACACCAAGAAAAATTATTAGTTTATACACAAAGAAAAATTCTTAACAATAAAATGTGGTTAAATTTCAAGGGCCGATGTTGATTTTGAATAAAACACAAACTATTTAGGAAATTATTGTAATTTTATCTTATTATGATATATTGGTATTATTCAATTATGTATGAAACAAAATATCGGCCAAATGGTCGCCGCGACCACAGCGGCACACCTCCATCCGATGGTCCAAATTTTCGATGACCCTGAGGCAGAATGGAGGTTCTATGCCGTTAATGTGCCGAATTATCTCATCCTTTAGCTGTTGAATTGTTGCTGGCTTATCGACGTACACCTTTTATTTCAAATAACCCCAAAGAAAAAAGTCCAACGGTGTCAAATCACATGATCTTGGCGGCCAATTGACATCGCCATTACGTGAGATAACACGGCCATTGAATTTGTTGCGCAAAAGAGCAATTGTTTCGTTAGCTGTGTGGCAAGTGGCACCGTCCTGCTGAAACCACATATCGTCTACATCCATATCTTCCAATTCGGGCCATAAAAAGTTCGTTATCATCTCACGATAGCGAACACCATTCACAGTAACTGCCTGACCGGCCTCATTTTGGAAAAAATACGGCCCGATGATGCCACCAGCACATAAACCGCACCAAACAGTCACTCTTTGTGGGTGCATTGGTTTTTCGACAGTCACTCTTGGATTCTCAGTCGGCCAAATGCGGCAATTCTGTTTATTGACGAATCCACTGAGGTGAAAATGTGCCTCATCACTGAAGATGATTTTCTTCGAAAATTGATCATCATTTTCATAATAAGTCTGGATAACTTTAACACGTTGTTGGATTGTGTATCTCTCTATGGTTCAAATTGAATAAGTCTGAAATAGAGAAATGTCAAATAAAATTCGGAAAACAACTTGGCGTTTAGGTGTGGTTCACATTCAACATCGGCCCTTGAAATTTAAGCACCCGATATTATCAAATTGAAAATTCAAAAAATATCTATTTAATTTACTGATAAAAATTTTTTGAGTTATTAAAAAATTCAAAAAAGAAAATAATATTAATACGGCTATTTGAGGAAACCAACAACAATTCAAGAGCTAAAGGATGAAACTATAAACAATTGAAATATTTTTTAAATTGAAAAGGGTTTATTTATTTTAATTTTTAATAATGACGAGCAACCCGATTGCTACTTAAGTCAGTGCAAATTCTAATTGTTCTTAAAACTAAAATTATGTCTACTTATGTACTACCAAGGTGCATTAACGTATACACGGTGGCAGCACTACGGCATGTGACAATTTTTTGCTACTGGCAATATAGTAAGCTATTTACGTCAAATGTATTGTTTACATTTTTGAAAGTGAATTTAGTGTTTTATGCTGAATTAAACATATACAAGTTATTTTGTGAACATATAAATAATTCAAATAAATATAATTTATAATGATGAAAAGGTAGATTCATAGTTTATAATTGTGAAAATAGTTACAAATATTTTTGATAAACATAGCTTACCACATGCCTGTTTTTGTTGTATTGTTGTAATTTTGCTCTAGTGCTGCCACCGTGTATACGTTAATGCACCTTGTGTACTACTTATGAGAAGTTCTAGACGACTCATAATATTATGATTAATGTTTGGGAAACCAATTTGGTTCCCACGGCTTGGAGGTAAGCTGATCAGACTTTACCTATGCATACATAAATTGTCACTTTGAAATGTGCATGTGTGGCGCGATTCAAGTGTTTAGATTTAATTATAACAGTGCAACACATATGCATACGTACTTTCAGAAACCATATCATTCGTACCTCACGTGTATCTTCAAATGATTGCACTTAGTAGGTAGGCACACTGTCGCGACAACGGCTAGTGACAGAAAAGGTGTCAAGTGACGAGGGTTATGATTTTAAAAGTAAGTTAATATTCTTTTAGTTATTTCTTGTACATGCCTTTAATAGGATGCATTCATGTTATGGCTAAAATAATGAATTTATATCGTGATCATGCTACAAAACAATTCGACACATTAATGGCATAGAACCGCAAATATGCCTCAGCGTCATAAAAAATCTGGACCACTGTGCCAAATTCGTTTCGTAATACGAAAGAATATAATTTAAAGAATTATTCCTATTCGTTGGCGAATTTTCTCCATAAAATTCGTGAGCGAATTTAAAAAGCAAAGAAGCATAAAATTCTGCTCGTGAATTTAAAAATAAAATTCGTGAAGAATTTAGCTTAATTGAATTTAAAAATAAAATTCGAATAAATAATGAAAATGATCAAATCCGCGCAGGAGAAGGCAAAGAAGTTTATAAGTGACAGTAGGGTATCCAACTCTACTGACTCACTGGAGCACTGACGCAGTGTAGGGTGCGTTACTCTGTTCTATCGCTACTACAATGGATATTGCTCTGACGAGATTAGGGTCCTTGTTCCCGAAACTCGCACATTTTTATGTAGCACACGTTCATCGTCCAGAGCTCATCCATTTGTGGTCGATTGCCCGGGTAATCGTACTATGCATTACAGAGAGAATTCGTTTTTCAGCCGTACGCTTCGTCTGTGGAATAAGTTGAATCCAGACGTGTTTCCTGTTATAACGTTTTAAAGTTCAAGTCAAATGTTCACAAACACTACTCCCCCTTTCCCCCTCCCCATAACCTATTTTCTTAGCTCCGGTACAATGCACTGCATATGTAGGGGTCGTCTCCGGAGTACTGGTCCAAGAAAAAAAAATCACATTTTGGTTAAAAAATATGTTAAAAGTATCATTCTGGCAACGCTGAAAAACAAAAAGAGTTCTCATTATGGTCAGTTGAATTAATTGAATTTTTCTCTCTTTGTTCTTCTTGTTTGTAAAACTCTGCTCGTGAATTTTTTCATTCTGCTTGCGACCGAATTAAATCTGTTTTTTTTATGAATGGAAAAATCCAAAAATTCTGCTCGCGAGTTTTATTTTTAAATTCGAGAATATAAATTTCAAAACGAGAGAATTAAATAATTTTTTTCTACCTTTCTTCCTACTCGTACTTCATATTCTACAGCTGACTGATATGAACAACAAAACGGACCTGCGCAAAGTGTAATCTATTGTTTTTGATTCATGGTTTATACTCATTTTTATTTTTGCTTTTGAAATTTTATTCAAAAGAGGGAATGCGGGCATAGTTTGGCACTATGGCTGCAATTGGTTTGTATAAAGTTTCGTCTATTTCTGGAATATTCTAAGCACACATACATACATATACAGTCGTATAGAGGTGGCGCAAAAATAACCTTCCGACTTTTTTGGCTGTAATTAAAAAAAAAAAAAAAAATTAAAAAACGTTGATTCTTCTTGTGGATTATTTTTATTTGGTCTTTTAATTTTTTTACATCAAGTCGAGAATATTATGTCATGTAAATGGCCGTGACCACATATGATTATCATTTGAGCTCTTTTTATAGCATTTTCCATCACATTGGGCAAAACTTCCGACGATAGGTCCTCACATTCTTGACGGCTATTGTCTTTAAGACCTGCAAGAGTCTGAGTCTTGTTGACTTAAACCAGCGACTTCTAAAAGTCCCACAAAAAGAAGTCTGCAGCGGTCAAATCAGGCGATCTTGTTGGCCAGTGCAAATCGCCAATACGGGAGATTAGGCGCCCGGGAAATGCACCCTTCAGCATATCGGTTGTGGCACGTGCTGAGTGTGCGGTAGCACCGACCTGTTGGAACCACATGTTTTCCAATCCCAATTCACCAAGTTGCGGCAAAAAGAACTCATTGATCATTGCTCTGTAGCACTCACCATTCACAGTAACCGTTTGGCCCGCAACGTCTTCGAAGCAAAAAGGTACGATGACTCCTCCAGCGGAAACAGCACACCCTATAGTGACTTTGAGCGGGTGTAACGGCTCTTCGTGGATTACACGTGGATTTTCAGTGCCCCAGAAGCGTAAAGATGGAAATGGGCCTCATCACTCATGATTATTTTTGATGAAAAATCATCTTCCTCTTGGGGTCAAATAAATAGTCACCAATATTCCGCGTTCTGGAGCAGTGTAGCGTAACATTGTTTATTAACATGTATTTCGCATGTGTTTACTACACAAATGTCAAAACAGAACTGATCTTAGGAGCCATTCGCAAAATTTATAGCATTTTCTGATAGGAGGATTACTTTTGCGCCACCGTGTAGTTCAATACCATATTTTTTGACGACTTTAACTAATCTAGAAAATTTTTCACGTTAAAAATTAGTCTCCTACTAAAAAGTTCGCTTATAGATGATTTATTCTTACATATACTTATGTCTCACAATTTGGAGAATTATTACTAAATAAAATTAAAAACTGATTGCTCAGTGACAGCAGAATGCAGTACAAACAACTGGGATTATGACATATTGTATATGTGAACAATATGAGACAAATATAGACGAAAAAATAAGTAAGAGCTCGGAGGTTGTCTCCCCGCTAATTGGTATTCAATTATTTTTTCTGTTCTTCTATGGTCTTATTGTTTCACAGCAATTATTGTTATGATAAAAAATAGTCCTTCTTCTTGACTGAGTCCAACTCGAACTCACAACTAGTTAGTTAATATGATTTCCTTTTGCTTTTAATTGAAAGAAACAAATATGTTCACACCTATAGTTCAATTATTAAGCAAATTTAGTGTTAAGACACTTAAAGAACCGCACATTTCCCGCCATGATTGCACACTAAAAGTTATTTTTCAAATACAACATGAGTCAGCAACTGGCTTTGACTTTCTTACATCATACAAGGCAAGGCAGCTCGGCTGACTGTTTGTTGCTGGCTTTCATAAACTAAAATTGTACGAAAAGAAGTTGTAAACTGTTACAACTCTATTTAACACTAGACAGGCAAACAACAAACAACATTTAGTTAAACCAGGTAGCTTAACAACCACTAAATCAGTATCAACTACAGCAGCCGTGAAGTCTGTTGGAAAAAACCAACTTTTTTCGTTACATACGATTTGGCTTTTTAGTTTCTCACTCATCCTACAATTACCGAGCTTGCTGAAGCGGCCGCATGAATCATGTTTGGTTTTTAATTTATTTAATTTTATCTGTTGTGTGGTTAAAGTGGCAAGTTTAGTCAACGCATGCTGCATTATCGTCATCATTTTTTTTTTTTTTACTATAAATTTTGTCACAATCAATGAATGTTTTTTTTTATGGCTGCTTTTAAAGCAGAGAAAAAAGCTTACTCAGCGCTAAATTACTTAAAAAGATGAAATGATAATTAGACCAGTTTAATCTGTGCGTATTTAAGAGATGATTCCTCAAAATTTAAGCGAAAGCAACAACAAAATACGACAGAGCCATAAACACTCGTTTGAGGATACAAAATGTACACATGAGTTTTTGTAACAACTGAAAGCAACTGTCATAAACTTCAAAATTACAAAAAAATAAAAATAAAAACAAACGGGTAACACTATCTTTTCCAAATGGACCAAAGCAATCAGCTGCCGTTGTTAACATTCAAACACGCGCTTCCTTATAGATTTCAAACCGCTGATAACGAGTGTTTTATTTAAATATTGCTCAATACACACCTATTTGTATGCCACACTTCAAAATCACAAGTAACGAAAAAAATATACTATAATAATAAAAAATAAATAAAAAAAACTGCAATATACGCCAAACACCACCGCCGCTGCTGTCTGTCGTTAAAGATCACCAAGTGTCACGTACTTATTAATTTACACTGGATATTAAACTCAACATGGACACTACACACTCACTCTGTCAGTTACACTCAAAGCAAATTGTTAAATAAAAATCTGTTGGGCACATTTGGCATTATACAGGCTGTACCAGAACTCATAGTCAAGCCGGAAGGGCGTGATAGGATTGATTGTAACCATCATGAAAAAATCTATCCCCTGCAGTTTGAAAATTATGGGCATTTTAATACAAAATAATTTTCATGTTCAATAACGAAATTCGTTGAATGAATTAATAAATTGTTTGAATGCGGACCTGTAAAGGAATTCGTGGATTCAAACGAAAATTTAGTAAAAATAATTATTGATCGAAAACAGCTAACTTTTTAAAAAAACAACAAAATACGATATCCAAGGTTATTTTTTTGATATTTATGGATATACATACAAATTATTTCTTCAGACCAAAGATTTGATGATTTTATTTTTATTATAATTTTTTCTGTGTATATATTTTTAATTAATAAAATAATGAAAAATCTTGACCCAGTTTAGTTTACTGGAATAATAAAATAGCATTCACCGACCCGGTTGACAAAGCTAACCTGTTGGCTGAAATTTTTGCAAGCAGTTCCTGGTTGCCTGAAAGCAGTCAATCACTTCCCGAGCTCGAAAGACTGTTTGTAACTATGCCAAAGATATTTTTCCGGGCTCGAGCAGTTAAAAGGGTTTTGGCCGACCTCGACATAAATAAGACTCCTGGACCGGATGGCATTTCAGCACTGGTCTTGAAGCAGTGTTCTTTTACGCTTGCGCGTTCACTAGCACGCCTTTACAGCAAACTTTAGCATAATGGTGGGTTTCCATCTTGCTGGAAACTAGTTAATGTAACGCCAATCCTCAAAAAGGGTGCCGCAAATAACCCTGAAAATTACCGCCCGATTGCAATGTGCTCTGCGGTTTCCACAGTAATGGAAAGTATGGTCAACCATCACCTTATGAGGTATCTAGAGTCGCATAACTACTGTCTACTACTACTAGTCTACTGGCGATTTCATGGCATATCTCGCAGAGAAATGGTGTCACTCATTCCATCATTTCGGTGAAAGTAAGGTGGCGGCTCTGGATATTTCCCAAGCGTTTGACAGAGTGTGGCATGGTGCACAACTAGCAAAACTTACAGCTTTTGGTTTTCGGTGATGACTTCTCTCGGTTTATATCGAACTTTCTCAGAGACCGCACTATATGAGTTGATATAGATGGGGTCTCATTAAACGAGTTCAAGATTAATTCAGGGGTACCGCAAGGCTCCGTTCTTTCTCCTACCCTATATCCTAATTTTCTCAACGTCCTTCTCTATCAAACTCCTAACCTTATCCACTCTTTCGCGGCTGACAGCAGCATTTGCCACTCGTACTCTTTTAGTTATAGGCCTAACCTGTCAGAGATCGCTGCAAAGAGGTTAAACATGAATGATTCCTATCTCCTATTAATCTCGGCATGTGGTCGTAAAAACAGGGCCGCCTTCAACGCTCGTAAGACCCAATGCTGTTTATTAACACACAAACAAACGACCGCAAGTGCTGCTTCATCTGTACTCATGGATGGTATAAATATTGAGGAATCGGATGCTCTTGGTGTTTTTGGAGTGAAACTACAGTGTGATATTCGCTGGAATGATCACATTTTGCTAAAGAAGCATTCAAGTGCCTCGGGTTTTTGAAACGATGTAAGATGTACTTCATTCCTTCTGATCTTCTTACTATTTATACCACCCACATCCGACCGAAAATGGAATACAACTCTCATATTTGGGCCGGGGCCTCAAAGTCTATTTTGAGGTTACTTGACCGTGTGCAGGAGAGTATCCAACTCTATTGACTCACTAGAGCATCGACGCAGAGTAGGGTATGTTACTCTGTTCTATCGTTACTACAATGGATTTTGCTCTGACGAGATTAGGGATCTTGTTCCCGAAACTCGCACATTTTTAAGTAGCACGCGTTTATCGTCCAGAGCTCATCCATTTGTGGTTGATTGCCCAAGGAATCGTAAAATGCATTACAGAGAGAATTCGTTTGTCAGCCGTACGCTTCGCGTGTGGAACAAGTTGCCTGCAAACGTGTTTTCTGTCTGTTTTAATGTTGGAAAATTCAAGTCAAATGTTCACAAACACTACTCCTCATAACCTATTTTCCTAGCGCTGGTACAATGGACTGCA
The DNA here is from genome assembly GCA_914767995.1 of Thecocarcelia acutangulata. NCBI lineage: Eukaryota > Metazoa > Arthropoda > Insecta > Diptera > Tachinidae > Thecocarcelia > Thecocarcelia acutangulata. The sequence continues at coordinate 94,263,062 of OU612097.1, read as the reverse complement.
AATGTAGGGGTCATTCCTTGAGTACTGGTCCAAGATAAAAATAAAATATATAGGGAAATAAAAATTTTTTATTAGAATAAATGCATTCCTCATATATGAAGTGCATGTTCGCGTATTCTTGTGAAGTGTAGCGCGTAGGCATTGTAGATAACAAGGGTGCCAGCAGAAAAGTCCAATTCCAAAAGAGAGAAGCCAAAATTACCGGCATGTAATCAACAAGTCCAATTCACAAAAATCCAAATCCAAAAAGAGAAGCCAATATTGTCACTACTAAACCAATAGAAGCGAATACGATCGAGCAAAACGTGCTACCTCGTGTCAGACTGGTAGCGCAGCCATTTGCTTGGTATGGCGACTGTGTATATTTCATTCGCACGCGTTTAAACGACGCATCTCCATCTCATTGCTTGGTGCCACTATCTGTCTTGATCACTCATGACAAACATATTCACTACCCAACCTACCAACAAATTGTGCAAATAAAAAAAATTTAACTGAGTAAAATGAGGTAAATTGAGGTTGCTATTTTTTACTCGTTTTTTATCATGAATCTAACAAGTATTATACCATTTACAAACCTGATTAAATGCCCGAACTTCTAAGGACACGTGCCAAGGCACTTTAATACATATTTTTTAAAGGAGGGCCTTTCAAAGTCGACAAATTTTGAAAGTTTTAAAATCATAGTTTAAAAAATAGTCTTAGTTCTAGAAAACTTGGGACAATTGTAGCATTATTTTTAACTGTGGTTCTAGAGATGTTATTTAGGATTACTAAAATGATAGAAAATTAACTATAATAATGGTAAAGTGGTTACAGTTTAACCAAATTTCTAGGTTTTTCCGAAATGCCCATAATTTTCAAACTGTATGATATAGATTTTTTTTTCATTTTTCTCACGATGGTTACATTCAATCCTGTCACCCCGGCATAACGGTGACTTCTAGGATACCCTATATAGTATATTTCTTTATATTATTTTATATTATTGACAAAATTAAGTTTTGACCAACATAAAGTATATAACCTAATATTGTCGAAGACTAGGATGTCTAAAATTTTACGACATGCTCTCTTTCGAAATGAAGCGATTCAAATTTTACGAAATCCATTCATTTGAAATATTGAGTTTTTCAGGCTTACAACTTTGAGTTGTCAGCTGATATTTGCTTTTTGTTTTTTTATCATCTATGCTCAGGGGTTGCCTCTACATATGCCATGTATTGAACTGAAACTAGGAAATATATTATGAGGAGGAGGAAAGTAGTAGTAGTGTTTGTGGTCGTCTGGCTTGCTCTTATAAATAAAAACACGTATAGACATTTCATAGGGGATTGACCACCACGACAGCATTCATATATTTATTCTTTACTTTTACTTCAATTTTAAGTAAATTCTAAGTAAAACAATTTTTTTAAATTGCGCACTTTTTCTTGCAGTGCAAATTTATTTACACTCAGAGCGTAACTATGGATTTCTCTATTAGCATCAGAGTCTGAACACAATGTTTGCGGTGTAGTACGATTTTCCGTTGCGGGAGAGAAAGATAAACATAATACAACGAAAGACGGCGGCGGCAATACTTGTCATTGTTAGTTTTATAAAATTTTCCAACAAATTTACTGTTTGTATTAAGTATTTTGTAATGGCAGTAAATAAAAAATTTATAGCTATTAATAAATTTAATATTCGTATTATTTGATCTTGTTTATATTATTTTTTTTTTTCTAAATTCTTCCAGCTAACAATACATATAAAAATCATTAAACCTTTTTTTAAAAAAGACAAAGTTCTTTAGCTGGAATAATTTAGAAGAAATTGTTAAAAAAAATTGTTAATTGGTAGAAGGTGGAATTAGAAACCACGACACATACTAACAGGAGATATTGGTTAAAACCAATCATTTAGAAAACCGAGTGTACTCGTAGATTATCACTTACGTTACTGTAAGTAGAAGTGATAATGTATGATGTGAAGCCTGCAATATGTTTAGAAATATGATTAAAAACTTCTTGCTTCACCATCTTCACATACCTAATTTTAAGAAATTCAGTAAGACTCTTCATTACGCTAACTTTCTCACGCAAGCAAGTGTTTGCTTAGCCATATAAAATTGGAGTATCCACGGTAAGGAAGATTATTTACGGAACATATGGCTCATCCTAATACGATTGGGGCGATTGGTATCAAATATTATATTATTTTTGTGAAAAAAAAATGTATCGCTCATTATTTGGGGGCCATCGATGGCAAAAACTAGAAGTTTTTGTAACTTCACTACTACAAATTATAAAAACAGTCATTCCTAACTTCTTTCATATTTCTTTCGTTATTGCCCATTTTTTCTTCTTCCGTTAATATAGTTTTAAAACTTTTATATTTCACGACAAAAAATTTATAAACTTAAAAATATTGGTTTTTGTTTACAATAATGTTGAGAAAATCGTCAATTATTCAAAAACTATGGCAACATCGAAAAGAGAAAGAGAGTCAAAAATATATAGAATAAAAAAATTCGGCAATGAAAATAAAATAAATTCTAATTTTATGCCGCTCCGCATTGCGATTTTTTACTTCAAAATCGTATGAAAAATCGCACCGCAGTAAATTATCGTTACATTGTGTTTAGACTCTCACTACTCTATGCGCATCACCAGTTTAAAGAAACTTTTCAATTTAAGAAAAAACAAAAGTTTTGTTTGAGAAGAGAAAATTTTTTATTCAAATCATCAGTTTATTGTTTCAAACTTTTGATTTCTTTCTCTTCGTAATTAGAACACTGTAAACCAAGTTGCCCAGCGCTTAGCTATAGGGCTGTGCTCTTTAATACACAAATACTGCGCTCAGCATTAGCAATGAAAAATACACAAACAACTTCGTCTTTTATATTTTTTTTCGTTCTTCACTGTACGCACATAAAAGCAAAGCAACAACACTTTGTTGGTAAACATTAACGACAGCGATTATCAGTGTGAACTTTGTTTTTGTAAATATTTTGCTTTTTACAACAAAAAATATTAAATAGAAGTAGTTTGTCCTTAAATGTATTGGTATTTACTCCTCCATATAGAACTTGTGGGCACCACTGCTTTAAACTGCTGCTTTCCGTTTTCTTTATAGAAATACGAAGTCGAAAAAAAGTTCAAAGCTGCTCAAAAGCAAAATTTGAAAAGACTTTTAAACACTGCTTTTTACCAACTTGTAGATTTTGAGTGTAGCGTAAATTAAGTAGTGTTAGTGCCAGAGGTGATGCCAACAGTTGTATTGCTAAAAGAGAGTTTGGCGATTATTCAAGCCAACATTTTTTCTTTGTTTTGTTTTTTTTTATTATTTTTATTTATTCTTTCTGCAAAACACCAAACCAAAGCCAACTTGCAATCGTTGCCAACCGAGTATGAGTAAGTGAATGTTTTATTGTGCGGTATTTAAATGAAATGTTTGCATTTAAAGGAAACAAATTGTAAAACAGAAATGTGTGTCATGTTGACAAATCAACGCCAATTCAGTCTACATTATTTATTTCAATTCTTTGTTCAATCTATCTTTAGAATCTAGCAAAAGTAATTCTTTTTTTTTTTTCTTCTTTTAGGAATAGAGTGGTGGACTTTTGGTGGAGTAAGTAAATATTTAGTTTTAGTCGCTGGCTCTGTTCTCTTCCAAAGAGCACAGCATGGCATCTTAATATCAATTGTCCTCCTCACGGTGTTGTTTTGTGCCGTCAAAGTAGGGCTGATAAATGGGTTCGAAAATATGAAGATCATTATCTTAAAAGCACATACATACATATACACATAGACGTTTAAGCATTAACATTTGTGTGTGTGTATAAGTCTATATTTGTTTATAGCATAAAAGTACATATTGTGATTTAAAAACGCGTTGAATGATAAAGTTACGCTTTGTTTGAAAATAAATGGGAACAACTCTACAACAAAATGCAGAGGAGGTGGCTCGTTAAATATTTTCCATCTATTTTTTTTGGAACCTCATGTGGTGTTTGTCTTGATAATTTACATATTATTAGAAGGTAAGGAGTAACTGCCTGGTAATTTCAGGTCTGCTCATGCTCATGTATAACTTTGCAGGCATTTTGTTTAACAGGAATTTATTAGAGCATTTGCTACAAAACAATTTCGATTTTATTCTTGTAAAAATTAATGTTCAGTACTCTTTAACTCATACATACATAAGTATGTGTGTATGTATATTGAATGTAAGGATTCTACTGCAACGTCAACTTTACCACTGGATAAAGTATTTCACTCTTATTTTATCATGGAGACATTCATTAGGTTTATTTTGGGTGATATCAGATAATACATATCATATACATATTAACTAAGTTCTCCTTTTTTCCAGACGTTCGTAAGTCAAAATCTCCTGCGTTATTACGAAGTCCGGTGGTTAAATTTTAAGGGCCACTGTTGAAAGTGAACCACACCTAAACGTCAAGTTTTTTCTGTGTTTCATTTGACATTCTTCAATATCAGACCAGCTCAATTTGATCCCTGGAAAGATACAAACTCGTGCAACGCGTTAAAGTTATTCAGATTGTTATGAAAATTTTCGCAGAAAATCATCTTCAGTGATGAGGAGCATTTTCACCTCAGTGCAAAATTTTTGCATTTGGAGGAGTACTAGTCTAAGATCGATGATGGCGTTAAGCGTCGGCCACATGATTCACGAAAGCATACTGCAAAAGCAGTATGAATGTATTGAATTTTTGATGAACTTTTTATAATTTTTTAAATTAAATTTTTGGTTTCTACATTTGTACAACGGGTTATAGTTCAGGTTTTTTCTTTCTTAAGTTTTTTTTCTTAAGAAGGATTTTTTACAATACAAATCTGCTGTGATCAATAATTTTGATTGAAGAATCAAAATAATAATAATAATCAAATCTTTAGCTGGGGGAGAACTAGCTGTTTCGTAGACGCTACACTACTCATCAGCACCCATTGGGATTTGAACTACTCGGGACATGACGTATCATGATCTACTGCTTTAACCACTAAGCCACCGAGCATTTAATTATTTTCTATCTATCGGGTGGTTAAATTTCAAGGGCCGATGTTGAATGTGAACCACACCTAAACGCCAAATTTTATTTGACATTTCTCTATTTCAGACTTATTCAATTTGAACCATGGAGAGATACACAATCCAACAACGGCATAGAACTTCCATTATGCCTCAGGGTCATCGAAAATTTAGACCATAGGATTGAGGTGCGCCGCCGTGGTCGCGGCGCCCATTTGGCCGATATTTTGTTCCATACATAATTGAGTAATACCAATATATCATAATAATATAAATTACAATAATTCCCTAAATAGCTTGTGTTTTATTCAAAATCAACATCGGCCCTTGAAATTTAACCACCCTTTATATTCATCTCATATTGAATCACATATGCATTTCTGTTAATTGCCCGCATTGTTTATACAGCGTATGCTGTCTCAGAACTAGCGGTATTTTTATTTTATTTATTAACATATGTACATATTTTTGTATATTAATATTCTCCGTACCCAGAGATGTAAATATTAATTTGTTAAATTTTTGTTGAACTTTATATATTTTTAAATTAAAAATTTTTTGGTTTGTAAATATGTTTTTACAAAATTTTTTATTACATGTTTTTTTATACTGTTTGTAGTCAACAAAAATTAAAAATTAAGCATTAAACACATTCAAGCCAGCAGACAACCGACTTCAATATGTCAAATATAAAACAAGGCGAATTGATAATTAGGTGGATGCATCGGCGAATTCAGGCGAATTCGATTAATATGGCGGCACTTCCTCTGTCAAGTTTTGTTTACCTTTTTTTGGCGCCATTTAAATTTTTTACATGTTCTTTATCAACTACTTTTGACAGCTTAAGTGTGAATTCGCCTTTTTACACAAACAAAATACCTGTTGTTTTTTTTTATTGTTGTATTGTTGTAGGGAAGCGGCTACCTTGTTTTTTGTATCATGATATAAAATACATGCATTTAAATGAGAATGTTTATTTAGACAACAGCAAGACGACACGACTGCAGGTTTTTGTCCAAGCTGATTTTTTTGCCGCACTCAAATTAAACTAATTTCTATTTTTGTTGCCTACAAAATAAAAACAGTGTGACCAATGTATAAAAATAAAAAAATATGTAATAAAAAAATTTTGCTCTTGGAAATATTTTATTTTCTAATAAAGCATAATAAAAGAACAAAATTTATATGGGGTTTTAAATAAATTAATAAATTTATTCGTTCGTTCTCAAAATAAGAATGCCTAATTTTATAAAAGAACTAGTTAAGCGCCAAACAAACTACACAAACAGCTTAACAAACATGCAAAACATTTGCACAAACATTACGCGTTGTTAAAGGGCATGCTTATTTGTTTGTACATATATTTGAAACATGTTTGCACGATTTTTGTACAAATATCTTGAATGTTTGAGTTGTCTAACGCAAAATTTTGTCATTTCAAAGAAAATTTTGCACAATGAAGTAATGAGAAAGATTTCTTGTTAGAATTTTTAGTATTGTATTGCAGTTTACCTTCTTTGTAGAAATTGAAAAAACAAACAAAGATTATATAAACAGAATATCAAGAAATAGAGGCTAAAACAAATTATAAAATGATTTATGTGTTGTAAACTTCATATGGCGAGAAAACTGCTGCAGCATAATCGCCGTGTACTGCAATTCAAAAAAAAAATTGGTTAATTTGTGTTTGTATTTGTATCGTTATGAGCAAACTTCATTTATGAGTAGTTTTAATTGCATATCTTCGACAAAAAATTTTATAATTTATATACATACATTTTGTTTTCTCGATTGGAATCATTTTTGTACAAATATTGAAAATTTCGAAATAAAATTTCAATTCTTTAATATTCTTCCCATTATAAATCAAAAGATTATATTTTCAACTTTTAAGACCCGCCTAATCTGAATTAAGCGTAGCAAACGAAAGCATTTTTAATTGATTTTTTTTTTTAGATTTTAAAGCCTTTTTTTAGAGAGAACTTTTTTCATGCAAGATTGACATAAACAGAAGTCATTCTGTAAAACAATGTAATTTTGTAAAGCTAAAAATTCTAAGGTGGCCACACTGAAGTATACTTTTATTCAAATGAATTTATGTTGCTGCCGTGCTCAAAATATTTCAGTAGTCGCCTACACAACTACAATTGCCGATTACAGCATTTGCTGTCGTGAAGTTGTGAAGTCTGCTGTGGTCCATGTGCTTAAAGCTTTAGTTTAATTCGAGTGCGGCAAAAAAATCAGCGTGGACAACAACCTGCAGTCGTGTCGTCTTACTGTTGTCTAAATAAACGTTCGCATTTAAATGCATGTAACGAGTGATTTTTTTGCTATTATCTTTTTGGCAACACTAGTTTTGACAGCTCACGCACGTTTTGTATCTTGTGTCACTGTCAAACATCTTCAGTTTGGTCTATAATTTAATCATGAATCGTCTTACAAACGAACAACGCTTGCAAATTATTGAATTTTATTACCAAAATGCGTGCTCTGTTAAGAAAGTTCATCGCGCGCTTCTTCCATTTTATGGTCAGTTTAATCGACCTACTGAGGCTTCTATTCGGGCTATTGTAAAAAAATTTCGCACCAAATTTACATTGTTGGACATTAAACCACCAACACGCTTACGTAGAGTGCGAACTGAAGAAAATATCGCAGCCGTATCGGCCAGTGTTAGTGATGACCGTGAATTTTCGATTCAGCGCCGTTCGCGCAGCAATTGGGCCTCTGTTACTCCACTACGTGGAGGATTTGGAGGATTGCGGAAGGATTTGGGTGTGAAGCCTTATAAGATACAGCTGGTGCAAGAATTGAAGCCAAACGACCTACCACAAAGCCAAATTTTTGGTGAATGGGCTCTTGAAAAGTTAGATGAAGATCCACTTTTTTATCGAAGAATTGTGTTCAGCGACGAGGCTCATTTCTGGTTGAATGGATACGTGAACAAGCAAAACTGCCGTATTTGGAGTGAAGAGCAGCCAGAAGCATTGCAAGAGCTACCAATGCATCCACAAAAAACAACCGTTTGGTGCGGATTATGGGCTGGCGGCATCATTGGGCCGTATTTCTTCAAAGATGACAACGTTACTGTGAACGGTGAGCGCTACCGTGCGATGACAACAAACTTTTTTTTGCCCAAAATGGAAGAGCTTGACTTGCACGACATGTGGTTTCAACAAGACGGTGCCACATGCCACACAGCACGCGAAACAATGGACCAATTGAGAGGCGAGTTCGGTGAACAGTTTATTTCACGCTTAGGACCAGTCAATTGGCCGCCCAGATCGTGCGATTTAACGCCTCTAGACTATTTTTTGTGGGGCTATGTGAAGGCTAATGTCTATAGCGACAAGCCCACTTCGATTGACGCACTGGAAGCCGACATTTCCAACATTATTCGTGAGATACCGGCCGAAATGTTGGAAAGAGTATGCCAAAATTGGACTAAGCGGATGGACCATTTGAGGCGCAGCCGCGGCCAACATTTGCATGAAATAATCTTCAAACATTAAATTATATCGACCCAACTATCGATCCAAATAAATATTTCATGCATTTTTCTGAATTATATGTGTTTTTTTTTTTTTAAATTTCCGATAGTTCTTATAAAATCACCCATTATAATGTAATGATTACAATTAGAAAAATGGTTCAAATAGCACCAAATAAAATAATATTAATTTTACTTAAGCACACTTCTTGACTGCACTTGTAGATACAAAATTAGTTAATAATATTAATGATAGATTTTTCAACCTTTATAATTGTTAAATAAAAATGTCAGGAACTTTTCGAGCTTGAGGGCAAGTTTTTAATTTTTATTTTGCTACACCCCTGGGTAGCATCATCAGGGCTAATATCAATAAAAAATAACAATAAATAACATACAAAATACATATTAAAAAGACATATCGTCTGTGGGTGCCTTTACTCCTGTTTTTGTGGGCATTGTAAATTTATTATTTTCATTTTTTCAATATTTCTGTCCCTGAATAAGATTATTAAAAGTCAAAAATTGTGTAACACAGCCCAATATATTAAAATAATACCCCACCCCGCACTCTGCTCACCCAACAAATTTATAATATAATATTATATAATAAAGAAAATTCTAAGTACGGGTGGTTGGTCAAGTCTCTACTAAATCACTGTTGATATAAAAACAAAAATATTCGTTCATGTGTCTTACTTTGGCCATGGTCATTCTTTAGACGCGTTAAAAGCAGTTAAGATAGCAATTTGTCGACTCTTATCTCTAGCGAATTCCAAACATGCGCACATGCTGCTCTCTGACTTACTTGTTTTATAGCTGACATCTACTAAACACCACGTCTGTGTGCTCCTAACACCGCAACCGCCACCACCACCACCACCACTACCACTACAACCATCATCATCACCATTTTGGTTGCCATCATCATCCTCACAAGATTCACTATACAAATATTTGTACTTACATGTATGTATGTATGTGTGATGTATGTTTGTATATATTTTATTTTATTTTATTTTTTTGAAGCTTCATGTATTTCTCAAAAGGATTGAGGAGTATAAATTCGGATTTCAATTATACTGTTGTTGGCAAATTGTATGAAATACCGATAAAGATGAGATAATGCTTTTGGGTCGTAAAGTTTGTTTCCTTTTCTTCTTCTTCTCCTTGTTCTTCTTCTTGTTTTCCTTTAGTCTGCTTGGTCATGGTTTTTTGTTACAGTATTGTTTGTTGGCGTTTTTGTTTTATTTGCTGAAACAATTCTGCAAAATAAATTTAATTCTAGAGCACTTGCAATAAAATAAAGTCAAAGTATCGTTATCCATTTGATTTAATTCTTTCTTTTTTTTTCTGGTTCTTTGTGGTTACTGTGCCATTCCATGTCCGCTGTTGTCTTCTTGTGTCGGTTGGTCAGTTTTTCTGTTGAAATTGTAACTCCTTTTGACTTTACACAAATGTTGGTTAAATGATCACTAAGTGATCTGAGCATTTGATAAGTATTTCTTTTATTTTTCTCAGTACACATTCATATGTACATATGTATGTATGTACGAGTGCATATAAAGATTTTTCTACGACGTATGAGAATATGTAAAAGGCTGCAGTGAACAGTTCAAACATCAACATTGTTCTAAAATAGAGATAAAACTTCTTATATTTGGAGAAGGACGTTCGTTGTGCAATGTCTCAACTGGGCAACTGCGAGTAACTAACTCTGGATGTGGCTGCTTGCTCTATGTATGTAGTGTGTAGTTGCTGAAAATGAATTTATAATTTAAACATAATTTAAATGAAATTATCTTGTCTTGTTTGGTTTGGTTTTGCAGTTATTGTTGGTTTTTGGTTTTTGTCTACACACATTCACACGTTCATGCAAAAATGTATGATTTCATACCGCTAACCGCTGCCTGACTGCTTAAACGTTTTTTCTTTCTTCACCTCATTTTTTTTTTTCTTTTTTTTGCCTGTATTTGGTTTGTTAAGGTCTGCAAAAGTTGTAAAGTCTAATCTGCTTAAAAGTATTTCATTCACTGTTTCTTTTCATACAACATTAAGTCGCAGATTCATTTCGCGATACCCTTAAACACTCTCACATACGAAAAACATTCTAGAAAATTCACGTAAATTATAAGTGTGAATATCTGACTGTCTCTTAATGTGTTGCGTTGTGTTGCTTTGCTTTGCGTTGCATTGCATTGCTTCACCTCGCCACCGTTCGTTTGTCCGTTTTAGGGATTTTGGTTGTGAGGTGGTAAAATGCCTTGTTTTTAGCGGCAATTATTTACGAAGTGTTGATGACAATGTTGGATAAAAGGGGTCATTCTGCACTTAATTCACCAAAAATGCGACAAAGATTGCATCTGAAAAACAAAAAAATATATATGTATATATTCCTAGTCTTTTGAATGTTTGCTCTTTCAGTAGTACACGGTGAAAATTAAACTGAAATGCTGGTATCTTATTTGTAAATCAAGAAGACCAAATGAAAGTTCCTCGAAACCCATGCCATATGACTGATTATTATATATGTAGGTAAATACGATATAATGGTTTATACAGAGTTGCTGCTTTAGTGCGAAAATTCGAGTTGCCGTATTGCTTCCGGGGAAGTTGGGAGATTTTGGGAATTCATGAAGCCGATTTAATAAATTCTAAAAAAAAATCCTGAAGCGCTTCGCCAACCGAATCGGAACCGGGGTTTCATATTCGATACGTGTTTCGGCCGTGGAACGTATATCAGAATTAATTTGTTAAATTTTTCTTGAACTTTATAATTTTTAAATTAAAAATTTTTTTGGTTTGTACATATGTACATCGGGTTTTAGTTCAAGTTTTTCCTTTCTTAAGTGTTTTCTCAAGAAGGATTTTTTACAATACAAATTTGCTGTGATCAATAATTATTGCTTGAAGAAGACAAGAAAAATAATAATCAAATCTTTAGCTGGTGGACAACTAGCTGTTTCGTTAATTGCCAGCGTTGTCAACTCGGTGCGTTTCGCGCCGTTTTTGGTGCTTTTTAAAATTATTTGTGCGAATAATTCTTTATTCGGTGCGGGGTGCGCTTTTTTTACATTTTCGGTGCGTTTTTTAAATTTCGGTGGCACAAAATCAAATTTAACTCAACTTTTTGTTTTAAAGTAAAGAAAAAGTTTAATCAAGTGTCCAAAATTTTTACGATTCATTTTGCATGGGAAATGTATTATATTATCTCCACACAGAAAGACAATCTTGCAGTTGTATATTATATATACCCTCGAGAGAAAAAGAAAGACTTTGTTTTATAAAATTTGCTGCTTTAAAGATAGTGGTTTGCTATTAAACGATCAAGCTAACTTTGTCAAATATTACAATAAATGCAGTCTCTGAACAGTGAAATTCGTATTTATGATGGCTCTTGAAATCGTTACGGTTTTGGTAATTGAAATGACCAAATTATTAAATAAATTATAAAATTTTTCCAAAATGGTTGCATTAAATATTGATTATGGTACACTTCATATTGTATTTGTTATAATTCTGGCAAATTTTCGTATATATCAATAAATTCTTTTAACGACACCGCTTATGAAAACACAAATGAAATGTTTGATAGAGATAATCGAATTTGAAGGCTTGTAGTGCGATTCTGTAACTTTTAATCATACGTTAATCGTAAATTCTTTCCACAGTACGAGTAATGGTTGTATGCGCCTGCAATATAATTTTGACGAGGCTAAGGAGCTGTATTTTTGTGTCCCTGATAATAGGTAGTAAAAGTAACAGCTGATTTCGGTCGACAGCGAATATAATTAAATAATATTAATAATAATTTTGATAAAATATCGTTATAATTATTGTTAAGGCAACATTATCTTAATAAAACTAACACTAAAGACCTATTTTGATTGTATAATAGTCGCTTAAAAGGTTTGATTATCGCGTTTTTAACATAAAAATACTTCTTAAAATACAAAATAAGTTTTAAAAACTGAATGGAAAAAATTCAAAATTCGGTGCGTTTTTGTTGAAATAACGCGATTTTTAATTTACAATTAACGCTGTTAATTGTATATCATTTTTGTTAATTGTATATCAGAATTATCAGCGGTCATTCGAACTATTGCGAAAATTGAAGTTGTCATATATTTTCCGGAGAAGTGGGGGATCTTGGCAATTCCTCAAGCCAACTTTGGGCATTCCAAAAAAAAAAAAAAAAAAAAAATCGGCACCACTTCGCTTAGCGGTTCGAAGCCGATTTTTCATATTCGGGTGTTTTTGTCGTGGAAGGTGTATCTGAACTTATAAAGATCATTCGATTATGTTTGAAGTTAACATATTTTCCGGGGAAGTGGGGGATTTTGACGACTCCTGAAGCTGATTTTGGGAATTCTAAAAAAAAACTCGGAACGCGTTTTACGGATACTTCTTAAGTTTTAGTTTGATATTGAAGAGAGAATTTTAGTTTTTTAAACTATATTTATTATTATTTAATTTGTTGCTGAAACATTAAAAGTGTTTCAACTTTGAGTTTGTGCAAACATATGGTTTTTAGTGACAATTGTCACCAGTATTCTAAAACTTGTTTAGACAAAAATTTGGCTGATTTCGCAACAAATGAAATCATTAGAGAATTGTACGATATCGAAATTGTTTTCTATTCGCAAGTAATTTCGATCGCGAATGTCAGAATTAGCTCCCTAATACGAGTATTATTTTATTCAAACTTCACTTTTGTCATCTTGGCTCGTTTCGCAACAAATGACATTAGAGAATTATACGATGTCGATATTGTTTTCTATTCGTAAGTAGTCTCGATCACGAATGTCAGAATTAGCTCACTGATATTATTTTATTCAAAATTCACTTTTGTCATCTTGGCTCGTTTTGCAACGAATGACATAATTAGAGAATTATTCGATACCGAAATTGTTTTCTATCCTCAAGTAATTGATATTATTTTATTCAAACTTCACTTTTGTTACCTTGGCTCGTTTCGCAACGACTGACAAAATTAAAGATTTGTACGATATCGAAATTGTTTTCTATTCGCAAGTAATTTCGATCGCGAATGTCAGAATTAGCGCCCTGATATTATTTTACTCAAACTTCACTTTTGTCATCTTGGCTCGTTTCGTAACGAATGACATAATTAGAGAATTATCCGATACCGAAATTGTTTTCTATTCGCAAGTAATTTCGATCACGAATGTCAGAATTAGCTCCCTGATATTATTTTATTAAAACTTCACTTTTGTCATCTTGGCTCGTTTTGCAACGAATGACATAATTAGAGAATTATTCGACACCGAAATTGTTTTCTATCCTCAAGTAATTGATATTATTTTATTCAAACTTCACTTTTGTTACTTTGGCTCGTTTCGCAACGACTGACAAAATTACAGAATTATCCGATACCGAAATTGTTTTCTATTCACAAGTAATTTCGATCACGAATGTCAGAACTAGCTCCCTGATATTATTTTATTCAAACTTCACTTTTGTTACCTTGGCTAGTTTCGCAACGACTGACAAAATTAAAGAATTGTACGATATCGAAATTGTTTTCTATTCGCAAGTAATTTCGAATGCGAATGTCAGAATTAGATCCCTGATATTATTTTATTCAAACTTGAATTTTATCATCTCTGTATATTTTGTGCTGTAGCTTTTTTGTAGAATTGCTTGTCATGTGTACGAGTAATTATATGAAATGTATTAGAATCATAAAATAGACTCCAATACATGAAAAATTCGTTTAGGGACCTTTCCAACTGAGCACAACGATATGGATATATCAACAAGTGATCTCCAGTATTTAACGATTCAAAGCTTTCTCTTGCAGTGTATTTATTTAATATCCCAAAAAATCAGCATAACTAAATGCAGTTATAAAAAAAGACGTGCCAAAAGCACACTCACATACAAACATTGTATAGAAATAAATCAAGCGGCTTCTAACTCTTATCACGATCTCTTAAATTAAGTCGCCTGGAAGAAAAAGAGTTGCTACAAAAGCAACAAACGTACGTAAAGTAAAAAAATGAAGAAAACAAAAAATTGTCAACACATACGACAAAACACACGCACGCACACCACACTTTAAACCAGATCCGACTGACGGACTGACTGACGTACTGACTGTTGTTGAGCTTTGCAGTGAAGTGAAGCGTCTTTATGGTAAATTTCACACACATTTATGAAGGCGAATTAAGACAACGAAGAAAAGAGCGCATTTAAACGCAAATTTGAATTCGAATTCAAACGCATCATAGTTCATTTAAGTTCTTTGTTTAATACGACAGACGAGCTTGTCATACTTTTGCGCCGTTTGTAAAATTGCGACAAGTATCTTCTCCCAGTTTAAGAGTAATAACGCATGGAAGTCATAAATGTTATGCGTTTAGTTGGGAAAATGTTTAAAATAAGCTATCATCATGGTCATAATCATCATCGTGTTTGAGACCTTAAACGAGCAGAGTAGAGCAGAGCAGGGCAGAGTAAAGCTAAGCTGGTGAGTGATGTCAGACGGTTGGAGTAGATGTCACGTGTGTCAAAACTGCTGTTGACAACAATGAAGGCTTAATATATATAGCAAACATTCCAACAACATACACCAACAACAACAACAACGACAGCAACATTATTGGTATTAATGAATTTCAAAAGCAAACAAAAACAAACAAGTCTTAGGCAGCAGAACTCCCGCTGTAGAAATACAGTGCTGCTGATGATGGTGATGGTGGTAGATGAAAGATGCTGAAAATATGCGAAAGATGAGTTAGATGCTTATGTCAAGCAAGTACAAGTTAATTTAAAGCACATTAGTATGAATATAATGAATGTGCTCTAAACTTAAGCAGAAGTTTTAAATTTCCCATAAGTTGCACATGTAAGGTATACATGCACACAGCTTAAAAGCCTTCCTTGCGTCTGCATGCGTTAGTAGTTAAAATAAGAATAATAAGAAAAAAAATTGTTTTTAGACATGAGGCGGCGGCAAATCTAGTCTTATTACGTACGACACATTCGTCGCTATTGTCGACGTCATTTGCGATCTTTATTTTAATGTTTTTTTTTCTGTTTTTTTCTGTCCATGTCGTCAGCGTCACCATCACAGTCACAATCCTCGTTGTCGCATTGTCTGTATGTTTAAATTAAAGTTTGTTTTGTAACCACACTTTTGTTAATGTTACGAGTTACGATGTCAGTCGGAATTGTTCACTGAGTTTAAGCAAATACGATTAAAATGTCAAGACTTCGATCTGTGATCTGTGAGCGAAAACAAGGCAAAAACTAAAACAAATCGCAGAAGAAAATAAAAGACAAAAAAAAAAAACATATTTGCAACAAAACAAAGAGTTAGCGTGTGAATATGTCGCCAAAGAGACTGGTGGTAAAGGATTGAAATTTTCAGATAATGTCTTTGGCTGGTAATGCCATGCAGCATTTTCATGACATGCTCTTCTACTCGGCTCTGCAACGCACACAATCATTTTGCATTAAACAAGGGACATTGCGCAGTAAAGCATGCACAGAAAGAAAAAGCTCATACTAAATTAAAATATATTCTAATTGCTTTTAATATCAGTCGTGCTCAAAATGTAAGTACGAATAACACTTAAGTGTACTTAAAAAAAGCCGCAAACGGGATGCGATGTCTTGAAATAAATATAAAATTTGAAGTGTTAATGATAAATAGTCGAACTCGTTTAAATATTTCTAATATTATATGATAGTATTATTCGTCTGGCTCAAGCTCAAGCCTGGCTTTAGCTAAGAAATATTTTTAATTTTAAAAATAAATGCCGCGATCAATAACAATAACTCTTGATCAAAGAAGAGAGGAAAAATAATTGAATACTTTAAAGCTGGGGGACAACTAGCTGTTTCGCGGTCGCTACACTGCTCATCAGTACCCACTAGAATTCGAACTCAGTACCATGTAAACATGATGCATTTTCAAAACGGCTCATAAAAAATTGCATATATGTTTAATATGAGACAAATGTAGACGAGTTGGCTGAGTTAGTTAAGTCTGGTTTTAGAGATATCGGGTGTTAAATAAACCGAATTATAAGATAACTGTGTCTCCGAATAAATACTCACAACTTTTTCAATACACAGAAAAAATTAGAGTAAAAATAAAATCAACAAAATTTTTTTCTGAAAAAATAATTTGTGTGCATATACATAATAATAAAATAATAATATATAATAATTTATAATAAAATATAATTTATAATAATAAAATATAATAATTTGTATGCAAATAAATATCAAAAAATATCCTTGAATATCGTATTTTTTTGTTGTTTAAAAAAATAGTTGGTATCGATTAATAATTATTCTTACTAAACTTTTGTTTGAATCCACGAATTTCTTTACAGGTCCGCATTCAAACAATTTATTAATTGATTCAACGAATTTCGTTATTGAATATGTCTATGAAAATATGTCTGTATATGTGATAGTTATGCCATATGTTGTCCAAACCGATATTATAATAATCGGCGTTTAATATCTCTCCGCTTTAATTCGTATATTACCCATTTTTAAAGATTTCAAATAATGAGAGACTGTTTGATGTGATATTGCTTGTTGAGTAACTTTTAAAGTATTGTGAGTGCAAGTTCAAACTGTACAATTTTTTGTGCATTGTTTTTCTTTTTCTATCTAATAAAAAATAGAAAAAATTGTGCACAGCGGGTTTGGATGCGATTTTCGGGAGCTAATATTTTAAATCAATTTTTCTCACTCTTTGATTTTCTGGAAATTTTTTTGTATTAGACTTCGCATTTTTCCACAACTTTTAATACCCATTTAGCAGCGGGATTCGAATAATTACTATTTATCTCCTTTTTTTTTAATTTGGTAAAAATAATTTTTCCTTTTAAACCACTGTGCAATAATTATCTAGGACTACACAGGATAAATTTTAGATACTATTTGCATATATTTCTATATTTAACTGAAATGGAAATGAAAATATTTTTTTTTTTTATTTGCATATATATTTTATTATGTGTATGTATTATATATACATATTTATACATATAAACAAGTTTTATTCAAAACCTTCTATTGACTAAGTATATCTAATTGATGGCTACTAGTGGCCAGCATAAAGATTGCACCTCAGATCTAGTACTTTTTGAAGAAACTTGTAGCTAACCCTTTAGGTGGCTAAAGGTAATGCAGAGACGGGTCAATCACCAGCTCCAATTTGTCCCCATTCATTTATTTATTGAATCTTCACAAAGTGAACTTACAACAATAAGTATTCAAATCTTAAGACTAAATACACAAAATTAATAAAGTCCAGCCAATGCTAGACAAAATGTTTTATTTTGCACGAACAATATCGGTAAAATCACCTATTTAACGTTCTGATGGTGGCAAGGGTATCCCTCCTTCTCAACCGAGAGTGGCCTTCAAAATTAAGTATATTGCATGCAAGAAGATTTTGGTGAAATTCCAGTTTACTGATATACCTTGTCACGTACCTTCAATGCAAGCCCGTTTTAAATTCGCCACTCAAATACATGTGTGGTAGCTGGGCTAGCGGTTGTGCAAAATTAGCCAACGAATCTACACGTTCGGAGCTAGTCCCTTATACCACACGGTACAGTTGCGAGAAAGTTTTACATCAGCACCTACCTTGCGGGCTTATCCGGTGTAGGACCAGTTCCATGGAGTGAATTATTCATGATTCACCAGCGTCCCCATGTGGCTCGCTAGGCTCACACAGGTAGAAATTTATGCCATATGTTCTTGTTGAGAAGTTCGGGCCTTCTAATCCCTCCTGTATGCAATTTCCCAGCAATCAATGGAAGACAAGGCTTAATGAGTTGGTAGGCCGAAGCCCACTAAGAGCATCAGCCCTTAAACCAACTCACCCGTCAACCATCACCACTGGTTCCTTACAATACAGGTATCTGTTGTATAGGCAACAGATCCTCGGAAGGTTGTTAGTCCCCGAAAAAAGCCACACACCAAACAATTATCAATTATCCCCGGGGGGCGAAGCATTGCAACAGTTGTGAAAATGATTTACATCAGCACCTGCCTTGCGGCCTAATCTGATAGTGGACCAATTCCACGAAGTGAATTATAAACGATTCACCAGCGCCCCCGTGTGGCTTAGCAGGCTCACACAGGTAGCAATTCTTGCCATATGATTGCGGTCATATGAGCAACTTCTTGTTGAGGAGTTCGTGCCTTCTAATCCCTCCTGTATGCAATTTCCCAGCAATCAATGGAGGGCAAGGCTTAATGAGTTGGTATGCCGAAGCCCACTAAGAGCATCAGCCCTTAAACCAACTCGCCCGTCAACCATCACCACTGGTTCCTTACAATACAGGTATCTGTTGTATAGGCAACAGAACCTCGGGAAATTGTTAGCCCTCGAAAAAAGCAACAGTTATCAAGGATACTAACACTCCCTTCCTGCGTTTTAGGTTTCAACCACAACCAGAACGTTACAGCCAAGGTAGGCACTTCAACCATGATCAGCCCAGGTCGAACCGCAAGCAGAACTACCCGGGGGCCATGCTGATCCCCGTTATGCCAATTTAAACCCTAGATAAGGGTTTCGGAAGCCAACACAACATAAGGCATGTGGCTTCTTAGAGTTTTACTTGCTACCAGAAAAACACAGCGCCCAAGTTAGGAATACGCCAAGGCAAAACCTGTTCCCGGGGGGAAGATACCCGGGAGGTTGTTAGTCCTTGAAAAAAGCCACAGACCAAACAATCAACAAGGATACTAACACCCCCTTCACACAGCCAGAACGTTACAGCCAAGGTAGGCACCTCAACCATGAGCAGCCCGGGTCGAACCGCAAGCAGAACTTCCCGGGGGCCATGCTGATCCCCGTTATGCCAACTTAAACCCTTGATAATGGTTTCAGAAGCCAACACACCATAAGTCATGCGGCTTCCTAGAGTTTTATTTGCTACAACAAACAAGGTACCCTCCTTCCCCTCTTTACACAAAAAATAGAGTGCCTTGATTAGGAATACGCCAAGGCAAAACCTGTTCCCCGGGGGGAACCACTGGGTACTGTCATACACTTTGTAAGTCAGCATTCATTGATTACAAAGTGTTACACACATCATTGTAGAGAAGTAATGTGGTAAGCAGTGTTCACCGCTGGGGATGAGTTGAATTGGAAGGCTCTTCAGCCACAGTATCGCGATATTTTCTGCAGAACGAACTGTACGACCATGCGCTGGTGTTCCCACATCTCCTACAGATACGGTTTGCTAATTTTTTTGCACGATTTTTCCGATTGTAAGCACATTAGCACGATTATATTGAGCGATAAAATCACGAAGAGCACGATTTGCATTTTGATTTAAACTCCGATTTTCACAAGGCGAATTTATACAGGTGAATGCAAGCGGAAAGGCGAATTCAGTAATATGTATTTTGTTAATGTAAAATATATTGTGAATGTCAAAATCTAAATTCGCCTAATATTGTTTAGCTGGGAAAAACTTTTATATAAACGTTAAATATAAACTTTTATAATTGTTTGTAACTAAAATCACAGATTATATTAGTATTTCACTTTTAAATTCACACAAATTTCTTGAAATTGCAATAAATCATACAAAAAAATCTTTAGATTAAAATGGCGCGAAAAACTTTGTAAACAAAAGAAAAAAAATTTGAGAATCTCATTGAAAAAAACGCGAGAAGCCTACCTAGTAATGAATTCGCCTTGGATTTTCATAATAAGCCTGGGGTCTAATCACCGCATACGATATCGAATTAACTATCGTATCGAGTAACATTACGATACATCTAAATTATGGCAACCGATGCATATTGGATCGTAATTTAAACAAAATGCAATAGATTGAAGACCATACGTTCCCTAAAAGTAGGAATACAAAAAATAAATCCTTTAACTTTTTTATATTATTGCAATACAGTTTATTCGATATCGTATGCCGTGATACCAAAATGAAAAATTTCGATAATTTTGCTCGATATCGTATGCGGTGATTTGGCCCCTGATTAACTTAAACGCGTTGCTCGATTGTGTATCTTTCCATGGGTCAAATTGAGTTTGCCTGAAATTGAGAAAAGTCAAATGATATGCAAAAAAAAAAAACTTGAGTTTTAGGTGTAGTTCAAATTCATCATCGGCCCTTAAAATTTAACGAAACGATAGTATACCCTCCCTGCTAGGCTTGAATAATCCGCACTTAAATCAAGCGCTTAATTTTTGATTTAAGAAAACTCGTACTTATCGTCCTTTGGACACCGCTTGGTATTAATTTAAATACAGTTGGCTGGTTGTTTCTTTTCAGTGTACAATATTAAATACATATTCGTACTACTCGTATAAAAAACATAAACTTTAACTGAAATGGAAATGAAAATGACTCGTAAAACCTATAAGGTGTGAAGAGTTAAAAATAATTCACAATTCACTTTAAGTAGTGCAGGCATTTCGCTAAAATATGTTATTGCTGTTGTAGTTGCTGTTGCTGTTGCTGTTTCGTTGTTGTCTGCAACAAAATTTCAAAATTGCAAAAATTTTATTTGACATTGTCATAACAATTGTCAAAGAGGCCACCCATCTTAAGTGTATCCAATGACCATAATCTCACACAGATCTGCTACAAAATAAAATATCCACATTAAACCGAAATATAGATGTGTATACATGTGTATGCGCCTGTAGCGTGTAGATACCATCGATACAGTGATACCTTTGAGTTCGTTCTTCTTTTTTTTTTCTCTTTTTTTGAATTCCTTGACAATTCATATGTTAAATTTATTTAAAATTATTAAATATTATCAACAGCAGCATTAATAACAACAACAAGCCGGTATTAAAAATTAAAAATAGCAGAAGAAAAAAAATATATATCAGCAGAATTAAGAAAAAGGAGTTTATGTGAACGTTCCGCTGATACATACGTAGATAATGATAAAAAACAAAACTCAATGTTGTTGACAAGTTCTTTGTTGGTTGATTGTTGGCTGGCTGGTTGTTTGGTTGTTTGGTTGGTTGCTTGGTTGTTGGTATCAGTTCATCAGCGAAAGATATTCGCGTTTATTTACACATATTTAGCAATTCAGTTTTAATTCTAAACGAAAAGCCCAATAATCTTAAGGAATTTTTTATCGCATTAATATTTTATAATAATATTTTAATATTTGAGTTGATTATACTTGGGGCGAGGTAGCACATACCAAAAATCAACGTGACTGATAAATTTTGACACACAAAAGCATCAAAAACAAGAAGAAAACAAAACAAAAAAAAAAAGAGAATGTAAAACAAACAGAAAAAAAAGAATATTTAACAACTTGGCGACATTTTATACGCAGATAATCACCCAGATTATGTCAACGTCTTCCAAATTGAGACACAGTGTCTAGAAACGCATCGGGAATTTGTAATAAATTGGAAAAATTCAAACAATTAAGTTTTTTATTCGCTATTTCAGCTTCTAACATTTATACCAGTAAAGAATTATAAATAGCTTGTTTTCTATGTTTCCCAGCTATCTATATGTCGACATTTCATAGGAACTACCCTAGTCATCAGTAGACTTTGGAAATTTTTGAAAGATATTCAAGCTATTTATAATTTTTTACTGGTATAAATGTTAGAAGCTGAAATAGCGAATAAAAAACTTAATTGTTTGAATTTTTGTTCTCTGCTTTTCGATACTTTCAATAAGCAAATCGTAGCAACCAACGGTTGTTCATTTGTTTGAAAGGTGTAAAGAAATGTTAGAGACGTTTATAAATAGAAAAGCTTGTTTTTTGTGTTTTGACGGGTATTGTTAGAGCATTTTTCTTTTTAAATTCTCAGCAATTTATGTGGATTGTTGGGATATAAAGTTGAATGTTTGAGAATATCTTTCAAAAATTTCCAAAGTCTACTGATGATTAGGTTAGTTCCTATGAAATGTCGACATATAGATAGCTGGGAAACATAGAAAACAAGCTATTTATAATTTTTTACTGGTATAAATTGGAAAATTAAAAGAAAAATTCGAAATATTTTTAAAAAATATTTTATTGTTTGTGGCTTCAGCTAGTGGTCGCTTGTAATAATTATCGTTTCGTATTCTTTTTAATATTTGAACACAACATTAAACAATAACTAAAATAAAATATAAAAAAAGGTTGGAAGAATTCTCAACAAGAAAAATACTTTTACTGAAGACAAGAATCACATAAATAAATATACAGCCATAAATTTATTGAATTTTTGATGAACTTTTATAATTTTTTAAATTAAATTTTTGGTTTGTACATTTGTACAACGGGTTATAGATCAGGTTTCTTCTTTCTTAAGTTTTTTTCTTAAGAAGGATTTTTTACAATACAAATCTGCTGTGATCAATAATTTTGATTGAAGAAGACAAGAAAAATAATAATCAAATCTTTAGCTCGGAACAGCCATGTTCCGAGAACGCACGTTCTGGAACCGCAATGCGTTTTGAACAACGCTTAATTGATTTTTAGGTGTTCTGAGGAATGCGCGTTTTACTAGCGTTTCGGATTTTTTTCCGCAAAAATACAACATGTATTTTACATACGTCTATATGTGTGTGGTAGTTATATAAAATGAAAAAAGAAAATTTACAATAAATAGAAAATTTTTCAAATTGGTTTTCTTAATGAAAATGTGTAAAATTCTTTAAACTTTTTATTGAAATAAAAAGAAAACATGTTAAATTTTAATTGTGAATAATTTTGTTGTCATTTGTAAGAACTTACAATATTGCCAGTAAAATTGTCTGAAAATGTATTACAATCGTGTGAACTGCCAATTTTTAACTTACAACGTTGTCAGAAAAACCATTGTCAATCAATTGTAAGATGATAATCTTGTCAGGCATCTGACAATCGTGAGAACACTCTTCGTCGGCCTTGCCAGATAATTGGCTGGTATTGTAAGCTGAGTTGTAATTGTCAGGTAAATATAAATTTAATGCACCTGGCAATGGCATCATTGTCAGAAAAAAGTTTGATGGGCAACACTGCCAAGCAGATAGTTGTTTATATACATAAGTGGCAATGCCTTACAAAATGTCTGGCAGTTTTCTTCATCTAACAATCTGACAACCGTATGAACTGACAATTTTTGTTGTCAGATGAATTATTTTTCAGACCATAGTCTGACAATGAAATTGTAAGATTTTCTTACGATCGTCTGAACACACAATTCACTTCTGCGGGACAATTTTTCATTGTCACTACATTGTCTGCATGTTGCCAGATCTTACAATATTGTAACATCTGACAACCGTGTGTACATAGCTTAAGTTCAGTTTTAGCAAATTCAATCAGTTCACTTCAATATATACATGCGAGTTGAAGTCGCCAATTTTAAGCGATATGCATTTTCCAAAATTGCAAAGCCACATTTCTTGCGTTATATGTTTCTCAGAATACCGATTTGACGTTTTCAAATCGAAAACGCTAAACTTAAGCGATTTGCGTTTCTCAGAACATGCATGATAGTTTAAAAAGCTAAAAATTACGCTTCGATGTAAAATTTAAAAATTTTCATTCACTATTGTTTAAGTTTCTTCCTAAATTATCCATATAATCAAATAATTATCCATATAACGCGGTCCGAGATTTTTTTTTAATTCACAAAATACGCTTCAGGAATCACCAAAATCCCCCACGTCCCCGTAAACAATATGGCCATTTCAATTGTCGCGCTAATTTAAGTTAGCGATAACAGCTAAGACACATTCCATGGCCAAAACGCGTACCGAATATGAAAAACCGGTTGCGATTCAGTTAGCGAAGCGGTTCCGAGTTTTTTTGTGAATTCCCAAAGTCGGCTTCAGCAAACGTCAAAAACGTACATTATAGAAGCTCTTTAAGTAAAAAACTCAATTTTTTTCCGTGTACTTTTCAGAAGGTCTTCTTTTAAAAGGCTCTCTTGGAAACTAATAATATAATACAAAAAGAGCAATTTAGTTTCCGAAAAAAATCATTTAACAGTGCATGAAGTTAAGATAATTGTAAATTTTACCTCAAATAACAAAAGTAACCGAAAAAGTACTGGGATAGTGCTGTTATACGTAAAAGAAAACTTTGATTCTATATGACACAAGTTCCTCAGGACTTTAATGTCACTTTGGTGTACCATCTCATTTTCGGCCCATATCCAAAGCTTCAGGTTCGTTGGTCCCAGGAACTTCTGGAACATAATAGAATCATCATCGTGAAATTTTCTTCAGGATTGCCACTCCAAACTTTAATTGAGGAAACTGTTGCTTTTGCAACTCCATATTTTCTGGCCCAGCCACTTACTACACTAAAACCCTTTTAACGTTTTTTACTTTCACAAATTAAAATGTTGTAATCACTTGCAACATCTATATAAAAATTTTACATTGCAACTAGCAGGTCAATGGATACAATAACGAAAGCAAAACGTTTAAATATAAGTAAACAAATAACCAGTAATTCGGGAATTTCCCGAATTCTAAAACAGATTATAAAAAAAGTAAAAAACTGTTCACGTTTTAGAGCTTTCAGATTTTGTTCACGTGTTAGAAATATTTGTTAACGTTCCTGAAACTTTCATACTGTTAAGTGTACTGTTGCACATACATATATAAAAAAAGAAGTAAAAAAATTTTTTAAAATTCTAATTTACTCGTAAAACAAACTTTGCAAAATTTCATGCTAAAAACAACTTGTTTCACAAGAAATAAATATAATTTAAAAAACTTAAAAACTAACTTCTACATCAAAGTAATTGTCCTTATAACCAAATAATTACCCGTATAACGCGATGCGAGTTTTTTTTTAATTCCCAAAACTGACTTTGGGAATCGCCAAAATCCCCCACTTCCCCGGAAACAACATGGAAATTTCAATATTCCCACTAAATCGATACACTTTACATGGCAAAAACGCGCACTGAATATAAAAAAACCCGGTTCCAAACCTGTTAGCTAGAGTCACTTTTTTTTGGAATTTCCAAAAATTCCCAATACGGCAACTCTAACTTTCTCACTAAAGCGGAACCACTATATGTACAGTTCTATGTACCTACATACATATCGCTCCTTTATTGCAACATAGTCATATCTCAAAAAATTAGCTTTTTGAGTTAACAATGCAGAATTGTTAACAGTACTATCTTTTATGTTGTGCCAAAAATTTATTCAAATTACTTTTGAACTGCTTCCTTTAGGAGATATTTTCTAAACAAAATCTTGTAAGACTTTTTGAAATGTGTTTTTCTCGAAACAAGCTTTTTTTTAGTTATGACTATGTTGCAATAAAGGAGCGATATTTAATAATCACTCAAACAAACATACAAGTGAAACTAATATAAGCGTTTAAAAAAAAGTACTTTTTAGAAAGCGGCACGTTTATTCCAATGCGTTACACTGTAAGCTTTTAGATGTGACTAATTTAAAAGTTTCGTTATACTTACATGCATTTCTGTACAAAATATCTTTGTTTGATTGTGTTTTTGGCCTCGCTGATGTGATCCGCTGCTAAAGATCCCTGAAATTCACTCAAGTAGCATTTAATTACTTGTGACAGTCGATCAATTTTAGCGGCATATCAACACAACAACAAAGCATTTGTCAAGACTAAAGCTTTGAAAAACATACAGCTTAAAATTAATACGATAAAAATAAAATCGTCAAACCCCAAAAACAAAAAAACAAAAAACGAAAAGAAAAAAAACCAAAAATCAGCACACAACTTTAAAAATAAGAAATGAAATGATACTGACTGACTGACTGACTGGTTCACGAGTACGAACGAGTACATTCAACAAGTCAATTTATTCCGCAAAAATGTAAAAATGTATTTGTCACCCAGAACACCGAAATGATTTGAAAATTATTATTTATAATAATTGCCTTTGTATAATAAAGTTATTAATTGCAAAATTATCACTCCCATAAAAAGTTGAAATTTATTTTCGCCTTTGTTTTGGAAACATGACAATTCATTTTAATTGAACACAGATTATTTATTTTGTTTGTTTATTCTTTTTCTGACTTAAGTTTAATTTAACTGTAGCCAAAAGTTAAAACCACAAAATAACACAAAATTAATTAATAAACCTTGTCGTAATTCTCAGCTCATAAATTTGCCCTCAACACATATTGTTTTTGTGTATTTGCTGGAGTAATTAGTTCAAAATTTGTGGTTTTATTAATAAACAAACAGATATAAATAATTTTAAGACAAACTCAAAAAAGTCGCCAACATTGTTTAACACGCTTATAAAAGGTGGTTTAATTTTATGGGCCGATGTTGATTTTGTTTTAAACAAAAATTATTTTAGAATTATTGTCATTTCTTTTTATTATGATAATATTGGTATGGCTCAATTGTGTATGGAACAAAATATCTGCCAAATGGCCGCCGTGACTTCGTCGCCACATCTCCATCCGAAGGTCCAAATTTTGAATGCCGCTGAGGCATAATTGAGGTTCTATGCTGTCAATGTGCCGAATTATCTCGCCCTTTAGCTCTTGAATTATTACTGGCTTATCAACGTACACCTTTTCTTTCAAATAACTCCGAAGAAAGAAGTCCGATGGTGTCAAATCACATGATCTTGGCGGCCAATTGACATCGCCACCACATGAGATAACACGACCATTGAATTAGTCGCGCAAAAAACCATTGATTTGTTAGCTGTGTGGCAAGCGGCACCATCCTGTTGAAACCATATATCGTCCACATTCGATTCTGGCCGTAAAAAGTTCGTTATCATCTCACGATAAAGCCTATATGGAATTCAATTATGGGGCACCGCCTCCACTTCTAACATTGAGAAAATTCAAAGGCGACAAAATCAAATTCTTCGGATGATTACTGCAGTTCCATGGTACGTAAAAAACTCCCGAATTCAAAAGGATCTCTGTGTTCCTCTTGTAAAAGACGAATTTTCAAAGTACGCAACAAAGTATATCAGTAAATTGGAGCTTCACCCAAATGCTCTTGCCCGCAATATACTTAATTTTGAAGGCCACTCTCGGTTGAGAAGGAGGGATACCCTTGCCACCATCAGAACGTTCAATAGGTGATTTTACCGATACTGACCGTGCAAAATAAAAAATTTTTGTCTAGCATTGGCTGGACTTAATTAATTTCATGTATTTAGTTTTAAGATTTGAATACTTATTGTTAGTTAACTTTGTAAAGATTCAATAAATAAAGGAATGGCAAAAAAAAAAAATTCACGATAACGAACATCGCATGCATGCACGGCAATATTTTCTGCACAACGAGCTGCACGAGCATGCACTAGTATTTTCACATCTCCTACAGACCCGGTTTGCAAAAATTTTTGCACGATTTTTCCAATTATACTCGCGTTTGGACGATTAAATTGACCAAAAAAAATCACGAAGCGCACAATATGCACTTTGATTTGAGGGCCTATTTTCATAATAAGCCTGAATAACTTTAAGGATCATTACGAGTATTACAAATTACCGATAAATTTTTTGATAGTTAACCTGAACGATAAAGTTACCATTAAATTTTGGCCATTTTTACAACAAAAGTTACAATATTTTCAGCATAAAGTATGATAGCTTCATATGCTTAAAGTTAACTTTGAAATTTGCCATGAGGATAAACCAGCTGTTAAGTTATCAGTAGCTTTTTAGGTTAATGTGAACTTGTAAAAACCAAAAAAATAAAATAAAATTATCTGTAAGATAAAATCCTAATGTTCACTATTCGTCAGTTGCAATAATTGCCCTAAATAGTAATTTCCCAGCAGTCAGTGGAAGACAAGACTTAATGAGTTGGTAGCTTGAAGTCCATTAAGAACATCAGCACTTAGCCAACTTATTCGTCTAACCATCACTCCTGGTTCCTTACAGTATACTACACCTCGGAGGTCATTAGCGCCCGACAACCGGCATGCACCAAAGTTATCAGGGAAACTAGTTCCCCTTCTTGCAATATTAGGTTTAACCCACAGCCACAACGCTTCAGCTAAGTCAGGCACTTCAAGCATGATAAGCGTTTTCAGTTGTACCCGCCAATAAAATAAAAGTCTTGCACGCTGTTTGATTGTCATACAGAGAATGCAAATCTCTTCTGTTTTTTTATTATACTTCAACCGCCATCTTATAAGTTATACTAACAATGTTGTCAACTAACTACTTATTAATACAATAAGCACTAACAGCCATCCCTAAACAAGAGCGGCAAGCGTTTTTTAGCTGTCAAAAGTTCTCATGTCCGTACATTTTGTATGGAGCATACCGAAACAACGCGGCGGCAACGCAACGGCAACGCTTTGCAATGGGAAAACCCAATTTTGACAATGCGTTTCACAGTGAAGTAAGTTGCAAAAGAAAACAATTGTAAACAAAAGAGTGAAGAAAAAATATAAGAAAGGAAAATAAATAAGCAAATAAAAAATTTGTGTATTTCTTATTGGAAAATAGAGTTACAAACTATTTTCAATATGATATAGTAACCTTCTAACTTATCTAAATAACTTATTTTTAAAACTTTAATTATTTTATTTTAATATAATAAAAAAAGTCATAAAAAATGATGCCGTCCGTCCAGCTATCAAGATTATCAGGGTTGTTTTATTTGTTTGTTTGACAACCCTGCTTTTATCGTTTTGACATAACGTTGCCGCTTTTGTTTAGGGATGGTGTTTCAGCGTTAAAGCTCAGCGGAAAAAACCGTTCCGCTTGCCGCTCTTGTTTAAGGATGGCAGTAAGTCTGTATAACGGAACCTTCTGGAGACTTTGCCGATCGCCGTTCTGGCAATTAACCCTTATTAAGGGTTTCGAATGCCCAACGTAACATAAGTCATGCGACTTCCTAGAGTTTGATTTGCAACAACAAGGAACTCTTATCTCTTCATGATCCAGAAAGCAGGGTACATAGTTAGCCGTACACCAAAGCAAAACTTGTTCGCCGCGAGAGAAATGGCGCTGCGACGCAAATGCAAGACCATAACCGTCTTGTCCGCTCTTTTCTGTCATAAAAGTTACGAACCATATTTCGTACTGTCCGCCAGTTGAAGCCAGTCCATCTACCACAAGTGTGGTAGATCAAAAAATGAGTCTTGTATCTATTGCTAAAAATATTTCTGCTGAGATCACTGCAAGTGCTCTTCTCCACCCATCTGCTACCCTCAATACAGATTTCAAATACCTGGAGAAAAACTTTTCGCAGAACAAATTATTTAAATATAAAAAATGCATTTCCCAGGCACACACGCTGCTATTTAGTCTCTCTTATTAATAT
Organism: Thecocarcelia acutangulata; assembly: GCA_914767995.1. Classification (NCBI taxonomy): domain Eukaryota; kingdom Metazoa; phylum Arthropoda; class Insecta; order Diptera; family Tachinidae; genus Thecocarcelia; species Thecocarcelia acutangulata. The sequence goes on along the minus strand of OU612097.1, from coordinate 94,233,286 downwards.
TAAATTAATTATTAAAATATTTTCCATGCAGACAAGAGCTCATAAACATATATTAATTATAGATGAGCAGCGGCAGCAGCATGTTCAATCCCAACTACTGCATTTAACATTTTATTCAAATTGGGAGTTACAGGAGGAGTAGGGTTTAATAAACGAAAAACAAAATCCCACCACTTTGAAACACTGGATAACGAGATGCTTATTGACTTTGAAAAATGTTCAAATGGAAAAGGCGTGTCTATCTCATACACAGTGGAGTCGTAACTAATTTATCCATAACTTGAAGGCTGTTTTGTTCTTGTTTCCATAAAACGTTTTTTAATTTGAAATTTGTTTTGAAAAAAAAAAAATAATAAATGTTATTAATTAAGTTCAGCTACTTTACATACAAATATACTCGTGCATATAATTAAAACCAAACCATGCTTTGAATTACAAATGATGCCATGATTTCTTTACGCTGTAGCCATAGTAATATAATAAATTTTAACAATACTATTCAAAGAATTTTTAATGCAACTATTTAAAAAATATATGTTTCAGAAAAACCCATTTTAAAACTCTAAAAGGCGACATGATATATGTTGTGTTGGACTTCCAAAACCCTTATGCATTTATTTTTATGAAGAAGGTATATCACATACAACAAGATATATGTAAATCTTTTGAATTACAGTATGTGATTTTATAATAGCACAATATATATTTTAAAGTTTTTTTACGTAGAAGTTATAACAGATAATATATAAATTTTAATACATTAGGTTCTTCAACAATGTATTTGCGATATTAAAGTATAGTACTTAACGAGCAAACAAAACAAACGTATTGTTATAAAACAAATTATTGAATAATATATAAAGGTTCAAACTTAACTAAAAACAGTTGTTGTTTGAATTGTATAGCGTTGCCAGTACATTGTTGGGTAGTGAATTCCACAGCCGTATGGTATTTGTAAAGAACTGCCACTCAGATATTAGTGTTCGATGTCTGAATTGTATAATGTTTTTTCCTCTGTTAGAACGTGCAAACTGAAGGCGTTCAAATAAGTAAATACACGCAAAGAAAAGGCAGTTTGATATATGGTTGCGACAACATTAATGTATATTCTATAACATTGTGTATTACTGTTCAACACAGCGAATTATCGGTTTAATTATAGTTATTCCTCTATGAATATGTTACTGTTTGCATTTCTGTAATTCTATTGTTACCATCCATAAATTTCACAATATGGTTGCATACAATAATAGCAATTGTGAAATTTTTTTTAAAAACAGCCATAGCTTTTATCACATCCAATATAAGAATGTTTGTGTTTATAATATGTATGATATGCCAATTCATAGCCAACAAAAGAGTTTAAAAAATAAATTTGCTATTGTTGTCATTAATAATATTTTCTTCTAGTCGCTGACACATATTTTTTTTTTTTTTTTTTTTTTTTTTTTTTGAAATAGACATATGTTTTGTGTACTTTTAATTTGAAAAATATTAGTAGCTTTATATAAAAAGGAGAAAAAAAGAACACGAAAGTGGCGAAAAATACATTTGAGCATTCGCGAAAATATAAAGGTAAGTCTGTAATATTAAGATATAAACATATGCAACAATACGACTACGGGCAACCATATTAATATGGTTAAAAATTACTTTTAAAATTGCAATCGCGGATGAAATTTTTAATAAATATTTTTGTTTTATTGCAGTAGATGGATAATTCAACATCAAAGAGCAGATGCAACTTGATTATTTTTTGAAATTTATATTAAACATAGTGTTAATATATATATTATAAGCTGTCTTTGTCTTGTAATTATTTAGCATATGTATGTATTCGTGCTAATTATAACAAATATATGGTTCCATTACAATAAAGCTATTTGTGACATTAGTATGGTTATTTCATGAAAGTAACATGGTTACATATGAGAAAAGTAAGAGTGGTTAGTATAAAAATATAGCTGAGTATGACAATTATTTGATAACTTTAATCACTACGGTGGTTACATATTATTATAATAATGTTAAACCAAAATATAGTATGGTTACTTATAATATTTTTCTTAAAATACTATGGTATGTCCTGTCAATGGCATTTTAAATGTAACAATGTAGTATTATCAAGTACAACCATATAATCCAACAATAGTATGTTGCCATTAAAATATTGTCGTATCAACCATATATTTTTTTCTACGTGTAGGCTCTCTTATACAAATAGTTTTGTGCAGTAACATTAATGATCTTATCTTTAGCACATCGAGAATATCAACTTCATATAAAGATTTAGAGTATTGTGATGTTCCTTGATATCTCTTAATATTATAAATATATCGTACGATGGCGTTATAAACTACCACTAATCTGCTCTTACTATATGAGTCACTATAGGTGAAAATTTCACAGCCATATAATAGCTTATTATTATTTATTATTATTATCCCTTATATTATTTATTATATATATCCCTTATATGCCCTCATCGGCCATTTGCACTGCGACCAATATTAATCTATTGTGCATCCCCTTACCCCATTATGGGTTGAGTATGTCAAGAAAACGGACAAGCTCCTTCATACAGGTCGGAGTGATATTAAGTCACATTAACTTAACATATAAGCTTGTAGTAGCCTATATCTTCTGTGTCCCAGTGCTTCACAGTGGGTGATTAAGTGCTCCATTGACTCCTCTTCCTCACCGCAGAATCTGCAAACGTCTGTGTTGGATATTCCAATCCTGTGCAGGTACTTGTAGCAGTTATAATGACCTGTAAGTGCACCTGTCAATGTTCTGAGACTTTTCCTGTCCAGTTTTAGACCACGTTCGACCCTCTTTTTATCAAAGTTTAGAAATTTCTTGGAGTGTTCAAGACAAGCTGTCTCGTTCCAATGTTGTTCGACGATGGACACCGTCCATTTTTTATCTCCTCATTCATTGAAGCCAAAAGTTGGAGTGGGTCCAATAAAAGTGCCCTCCAATAAAAGTGGAGTGGGTCCAATAAAAGTGCCCAGCCTCTGGCTGTGGGACTTAGTTTTCCTGATAACTTTGGTGCATGCCGGTTTTCAGAGACTAAAACTCCCCGTAAGAGGACCATATCATTAAGAATTGTCTTCCAATGACTGTCTGGATAATTGCATACAGGAGGGTTTAGAAGCTCCAAGCTCTTCAGCAAAGCGCTTGTCTACAAACTTATGGCAAAAATTTCGACCTGTATGAGCCTTGCATGCCACACTAAGCGCTGGTGAATCGTGAATATTTCACACCATGTACACGTAGAAAAATATGGGAGATATGACAATATTCTAAGGGCAACATACTATTGTTGAATTATATGGCTATAGCTTCGACCAGTACTCAGGGGATAACCCCTACATATGCAGTGCATTGTACTGGAACTAGGAAAATAGATTGTGAGAAGGAGGAAAGTGGGAGTAGAGTTTGTGAACTTAACACACGGAACGACCAAACCAAACAATATCACAGCATTTAGAATGTTGAAATTAAATTAGTTAAAACTGATCAGTGCCCAGTGTATATACTTTCGACACTGCTCAGACTAACAAAAATTAGATCAACACCGCGCACACCGTAAGATAATAAAATACATAGGAGGAACATAAAACAAAAATTAATAATAACAAATTGAAAAAAAAAACAAACGACAATAAATAAATAATAAAAAAAAAAAACTCGTACACACATGATACAAAACTGTACCTATTCCGGTAAAATTTCGTTTTTTACAAATTAATAATAAACATAAGTACTATATGTAGGTATAGAAAACACGGACAACAATGAAAAGCACGTGTGTATAGAACGAAAGACAAAACACTACTACCGTAACTATTACTAAGTAACCATACTATATTTTTGTTTAACATTGTTATTATAATAAGTAACCATAGTATTGATTAGAGTTTTCTACTAACTGTCATACTCAACCATATTGTTATACTAACCACACATACCTTACTCATATGTAACCATATTAATTTATTAATGAAATAATCATTCTAATATCACAAATCGCTTTATTGTAATCGAACCATATTTTTGTTCTAAGTTTCATATATACATACATATGATAATTAATTGCAACAAAAAGACAGCTTATGATATATTTTAATACTATGTTTAACATAAATTAGAAAAAAATAGTCGCATTGCATTTCTTCTTTGATGTTGAAATATCCATCTGCTGCAATAAAACAAAAATATTTATGAAGAATTCCGTCCTCGATTGTAATTTTAACAGTCATATGTAACCATATTAATATGGTTGCAAGTATTGTTACATATATTTAGAACTATGCACAGCTGTATGATTATTTTAATTGATGTGGTCGAAGAAATAAGGTGTAGAATTGATAATCGACAAATGATATCTTTTCTCATTCTGTTAGATCACTCTAAAGCATTCGATACAGTTCATCACTCCATTTTATACTTAAAATTAAGCAGAATGTGTATTTTCTCCTCTACCGTATTAAAACGTATGACATATTTAAGCGCAAGGAGTCAAAGCGTGTATCATGGCTCAAATATATCCGACATCTGTGTAATGCGTAGAGGTGTGCCATAAGGCTCCATACTTGGTCCACTTTTATATACCATATATGCTAATGACTTACCAAAGCAAATAAAACATTGTAGATCTCCCATTAATAAAAATAAACAACAAAATAATAAATTATGTAGACTCAACAAAAAATCTAGGAGTAATTTTTAACAAAGAGCTAAGCTGGGTAGATCACATCAAATCAAACTGCGGGAGGACTTTTGCTATGCTATCAACCGTACCAATATTATCATAATAAAAAGCCCTTAAAATTTTGCATACTGACGGTTTTCTTTGTGGAGACTTATCTATACCTATAAAGGTTTTATTTAAATCCGTTTAAACAGTGAATTTACTAACGTTTTATTTGTACTGGTATATTCTTAACAAAATTTGAGACTTTGGTACAACCATACGTAACTCATGAAGAAAAGAAGTGGGAGAGTTTTTATTATTTTATAACTGTATGGAAGTGGGAGAGTTTTTATTATTTTATAACTGGATGGATAATATAATAAGTATACTCATACTCACATACTTACACACATGCATATATGAACATATGTATGAGCACATTATGACAGTGCTGTTTGTGTTCTCGTAAGGAGTAATTCCATCCATTGTAGCTGTTGGACTCATATAAACATATGTATGTGTGTACTCGTATGTACAATATAAAATGTAAACTTATTTCTATAACGAGTTTTATTAAGATTTCGGTTCTTTTGATTTGTCGCTCTTGTCATTTAGTTTATTGGCTTGTGGTAGGTATCGGTACATGCGAGTATGTACATACATATGTAAAAAGTTTATTAAATCTACCCTAATTACAATATGACAAGTCTTTAATCATCTAAACATCGGCTTCTTTTTAAATAAAAAATTCCAGTGAATTCTTTATAAACCCCTCATAAAATCTTAATTGGAGTTTTGTAATTTTTGTGAAAATATTTTCCACCTTAAAATTAATGTTTGTATGAGATAAAAATATTTGAAAGAATTTTCCAAATTTTGTTAATGTAGACAGATCGACAGACATTTGTGTGATATGAATTTATTTCATGCGACTCGAAATTAAATATTTGCTTTTAAGAAAGGATGAGAGGAGAGCTGAGCTGAGCTCTCAAAATAAAAAGAAATAAAACAAGTAAGAGTGTAGTATATTCGGCTGGGCCGAATCTAAAATACCCTTCACGATAGTCACGAATATGTATAGTATATTAAAAATGTGACCTAAATATGCTCGGTTATATATGAACCGATATCGGAATTTTCTATTTTCTGTATTTTAGTAACCTTCTTTTATAACGAAAATTGCTTTCCAGCAAAAAAAAAAAAAAATTTTTTTAATGGAAAAATCGGTTCAGGCTATATCTCGGCTATATATGGACCGATATCGAAAATTTTAATTTTCCATATTTATATAACCTTATATCATTACCAGAACTGCTTTTGAGCACAAATAATTGTTTAAGTTCGCTTACGCGATATTTTCATGAAAAACCCGATTTAGGCTATATCTCGGGTATATATGGACCGATATCAGAAATTTTAATTTTCTCTATTTTCGTAACCTTCTTTCATAACAAGAACTGCTTTTCAGCAAAAAAAAAAATGTTATTGGAAAAATCGGTTCAGGCTATATCTCGAGTATATATGGACCGATATCGGATATTTTCTTTTTCCATATTTATATGACCCTATTTCATTACCAGAACTGTTTTTAAGCAAAAAAAGATGTCTAAGTTCACTTACGCGACATTTTCATTAAAACCGCAGTTTAGGCTATATCTCGGGTATATATGGACCGATATCGGAAATTTTCATTTTCCATACCTATATAACCTTATTTTGCTATTAGAACTGCTTTTAAGCAAAAAAGTTGTTTTAGTTCGCTTACGCCGCGTATTCATGAAAAACCCGGTTTAGGCTATATCTCGGGTATATATGGACCGATATCGAAAACTTTCATTTTTCATATTTATGTAACCTCATTTCATTACCAGAACTGCTTTTGAGCACAAAAAAGTTGTTTAAGTTCGCTTACGCGGCATTTTCATGAAAACCCCGGTCTAGGCTATATCTCGGGTATATATGGACCGATATCGAAAATTTTCATTTTTCATATTTATATGACCCTATTCCATTACCAGAACTGCTTTTGAGCACAAAAAAGTTGTTTAAGTTCGCTTACGCGACATTTTCATGAAAAACCCGATTTGGGCTATATCTCGGGTATATATGGACCGACATCGAAAATTTTCATTTTTCTTATTTATGTAACCTAATTTCATTACCAGAACTGCTTTTGAGCACAAAAAAGTTGTTTAAGTTCGCTTACGCGGCATTTTCATGAAAACATCGGTATAGGCTATATCTCGGGTATATATGGACCGATATCGAAAATTTTCATTTTTCATATTTATATGACCCTATTCCATTACCAGAACTGCTTTTGAGCACAAAAAAGTTGTTTAAGTTCGCTTACGCGACATTTTCATGAAAAACCCGATTTGGGCTATATCTCGGGTATATATGGACCGACATCGGAAATTTTCATTTTCCGTATTTATGTAATCTTATTTCATTATCAGAACTGCTTTTGAGCAAAAAAAAAGTTGTTTAAGATCGCTTACGCCACATTTTCATGAAAAACCCGATTTGGGCTATATCTCGGGTACATATGGACCGATATTGGAAATTTTCATTTTTCATATTTATGTAACCTAATTTCATTACCAGAACTGCTTTTGAGCACAAAAAAGTTGTTTAAGTTCGCTTACGCGGCATTTTCATGAAAACCCCGGTATAGGCTATATCTCTGGTATATATAGACCGATATCGACAATTTTCATTTTCCATACTTATATAACTTTATTTCATTACTAGAACTGCTTTTGAGCAAAAAAAAGTTGTTTAAGATCGCTTATGCGACATTTTCATGAAAAACCCGATTTGGGCTATATCTCGGGTACATATGGACCGATATCGGAAATTTTCATTTTCCATATTTATGTAACCTAATTTTATTACCAGAAGCGCTTTTGAGCACAAAAAAGTTGTTTAAGTTCGCTTACGCGGCATTTTCATGGAAACCCCGGTTTGAGCTATATCTCGGGTATATATGGACCGATATCGGAAATTTTCATTTTCCATATTTATGTAACTTAATTTTATTACCAGAACTGCTTTTGAGCAAAAAAAAGTTATTTAGCTTCGCCTGTGCGACATTTTCATTAAAATCCGATTTGGGCTATATATCGGGTATATATGGACCGATATCTGAAAAAAAAATTTTTTGTCTTTTAGTCACCATGCTTAATAAGTGTGTGAAGTTTGAAGCAAAACGAACAACTTTTGTTTTCAAAAATTTTCATACAAAAATGCAAAAAAAAATGGCTTTTTTCGGAATTTTGAATATATCTCAGCTATACGTGGACCGATATTACTGAATTTCAATAGCAAACCCATGAATCGATGGGGTAAAAGAATGGTGAAAGAAAAAAGTTTCTAAGTCTTATGGTTTTCTCAGAAACGGTATTTCAACAGCGGACAGACGGACAGACGGACAGACGGACATCGCTTAATCGACTTTTCCATTAATTCTGATTCAGAATATATATACTTTATAGGGTCGCAAAAAAAAACTGTAGAAATTACAAACGGAATCACAAACTTATATATACCCTTTACATTTTTGTGAAGGGTATAAAAACACATGTTTACAGAAAAATTAAACAAACACAAAAAACTATCGGATATGACTTTAACTTAACTACAACTGTAAAAAGTAAAAAAAAGTGTTTATATGCAACTTTCTGTTGATTATCATTTATTAAATAATATTTAAATACAAATATATACATATATACCCTCCCTCATAGAAACCGCGTCATAACTGTGATGTATTGTAACATAAATGCAACAGTGTTGTGAGAGTATTGAGTATTGGAGTACTGGGTAATCAATACTGCCTATTTTTCAGGCACTCAATACGCAAAAGTAAGTAATTAATACTATCAAAGTTGCGTCTATCCGCCGTTGAAATACCGTTTATGAGAAAGACATTACACTTAGAAACTTTTTCTCTCACCTTTTTATTAATTCATAGATTCATGGGTTTGCTATTCAGTAAAATCGGTTCACGTATAGCTCAGATATGTATGTCCAAAATTCCGAAAAAAGCCACTTTTGAAAATTTTTTGAATAAAAGTGTTTGTTTTGCTACTTCACACGTTTATTAAGCATAAGATTACAAAGCAAAAAATAATTTTTTCCGGTATCGGAAATAGCCTAAACCGATTTCTTCATAAAAATGTCGCGTAAGTGAACTTAAACGACTTATTTTTGCTTTAAAGTTGTTCTGGTAACAAATTGAGACCACTAAAATACAGAAAATTCCGATATCTGTCCATATACTTGTATACCTGAGATATAGCCTGAACCGATTTTTTCATGAAAACGTCGCGTAAGTGAACTTAAAAATTTTTTTTCTTAAAATCAGTTCTGGTAATAAAAGGAGGTTACTAAAAGACAGAAAATTAAAAGTTTTCGATGTAAGTCCATATATACTCGAGATATAGTCTAAACCGATTTTTCAATGAAATAATTTTTTTTTACTTAAAAGCAGTTCTGATTATAAAAAGAAGTTACTAAAATACAGAAAAGGAAAATTTGCGATATCGGTCCATATACTCGTATACCCGAGATATAGCATGAACCGATTTTTTCATGAAAATGTCTCGTAAGTGAACTTAAACAACTTTTTGTGCTTAAAAGCAGTTCTGGTAATAGTTATAAGAAGGTTACCAAATAGAGAAAATTAAAATTTCCGATATCGGTATGTACATACCCGAGATTTATCATAAACCGATTTTTCCATGAAAAAAAAACTTTTTTTGCCTAAAAGTAGTTCTCGTTATGAAAGAAAATTACTAATATACAGAAAATGAAAAATTCCAATGTCGGTCCAAATATAACCGAGATATAGCATAAACCGGTTTTTCCATAAAAAAAATTTTTTCTTGGCTTAAAAGCAGCTCTGATTATAAAAGAAGGTTACTAAAATACAAAAATGAACATGTCCGTTAACAGTTCATATATACCCGAGATATAGCCTAAACCGGGTTTTGCGTGAAAGATCACCTTTTTGGCATGGCAGTTACAAAGCAAAAAATTTGTATCCCGATATAGGTCCTTATAAATATATCCGAGCACATTCAGTTCAAATTTGTAATACATATATACTATATACTGGTATTTACATGACTATCGTGAAGGGCATTTTAGATTCGGCCCCGCCGAATATACTACACTCTTACTTATTTTAAATAAATTTTGACAAATTAGAAGTATTGTAATTACTAATAAAACGTATCATTGCATGGATGTCACCACAATTGTAGCAGTGATGATACTAAATATATGACAGAGTTTTCTATGACAGAACTTTTTTGAATTTGATTGAGATTTATATTAGTTTTCATATTACGGATAATTGTTTTCATAATGCTGATGTCACAATTCTGATGGCTCGCTGTCATTAATAGGAAGATACTTTTTTCTATGACATAATTATTTTATTAGTTTGCCTATTGCTTTCTGATGCACTATTCTTTATTATTTTAAATTTATTAAATTTGAATAAAATTGGGGTTGAGGGATTTATTATCCTGTGAATAAATCCCTTTTGCTTATACTTTCTCAAGGATTTGAGAAATTATAAGGATATGGTTGAAATATGAAAAAAAGTAACAGAAGGTGCCTCGATGGCTTATTTGGCAAAGTACTCCACCAACAGTCTAGAGGTCGCAGGTTCGATTCCTGCCTCAGACCCTGGGTGTTACTGCAGACAAGCAAAAAAGCTTCGCAGTTATTGTGATTGTTAAAAAAAATGAAGGTAGTTTAGTAGTTTCATTCAAAATTTTTTGCCGAACTCAAGCTAATAATTGAACTGATAAAATTAATTTAATCTTTTGTAATCTCACCAGTCAAAACGATATATAATAACCCAGCTCTTTATTGCAATTAAAACAACATTATTTAAATTTTTATTATTATTTATTCTTTAAAAAATTTTAAATTTTGAATTTAAGGCAATAATTATAAATACTAAAATTTACAAAATGTCAACTTGTTGCAGTTAAACAGAAAATAATAATTTTAAAATACGGTTTATAATTAACTTTACTATAGACAATCTGAATATATTTGAAATTAAATTTGTTTACAAGTTTTCCAGAAATCTTAATAAAATACACTCAAAAAAAAGTTAAATGAAACATGTTCCTTATGATATCAAGACTATGTAAACATACGACTACACGTTATTTCAACAATTTTCCTGAATTTGAATAATATTTTTATAATTAAGAAAATTGTTCTGCCTTTAAATATTTAACTTTTTTTTTGTAAAGTGTATTAAAAAATTTTATTTAAGTTTAATGTGCTGTTCATAGAACACAGAGAAGCAACTCGTCTAGAAAATTTGTATGAAAGTTACTAAATTTTTTGAGTGATTTCCATATAAAATTTTTTAGACGAATGATAGTGTGTGTTCTATGAACAGCGCTTAAGTGTTTGCTATTGTTTATGGAAAAGGAAAATATTTCTGTGATTTTTCTTTTATAATTATACTGATGAAAATTAAAATTATGAACTTATTAATTAAATTTTTTTTATAAAATACTAAAAGTGCAAAATACAAGAAGAGTTGACGTTTTTGTTTATTTTGAGAAGAGAAAAATAAATGGAATGTGTTTAAGAGCGGAGAGTAAGAAAGAGAAATTTATAGTTTAAAAGGGAAATTGATATGGAAGTTTCTTTAAACAGTAATACTTGTTTTTTTTTTTTTAATTTTATATAACATAAATATTGTTTATTATTTAAATGTATATTAAAATTGGTTTAACATTTATATTTTGAATATTTAATACAGGCAAGATTAAAGCAGCTTTTTCCGTCCAAAGTCTAGTTTGGCTGTTAATAATGAAAAGTTTCCTTTTTGTTTCGTTTTAGAAAATGGCTATTGGCTGTTGTTGTTTTTTTTTTATGGATGTATGGTTCTGTAAGAAGAAAATTATTTTATAGAAAAATATTTTGTTTAGTTGTTTTTTTTTTTTTTTCTTCATTTTTCTTCACAAATACTGGTGTGTAAATGCGCCTGCGCATTATTTTCTTCTAAATTGGCTGTTTTTCTGGTCTCTTGCTTTGGAAATATTTTGAAAAATATTCAAAGAAGATTTACATATATTGTTTTATACAGTTTGAAAGATTTATTATTAAGATATTGCTTTTGCTGACATGTATTTTTTAAGCGTTTAGTATACGCAGACAGTATATACATATGATGCTGTTATTGTTGTAGTTGTTTTTGTTTGTTTGTTTGTTTGTTGTATACAATAAGCTGTAACTTAGTGCCTTCTTTAACCATAAAACATCCATAATAAACGCCCTCTTAAAGCCATCAATATGCCAATGACGCTGTTTCTATGTCATCTTCATTGTGTTGTCAATTGAAACCATCACCTCTGACAGATGAATTGCATACAAAACATACTTAATTAAAAACCACACAACAACACACTTTCACCCAGGGCTTAATATAACAACCACCCACCTCTTGGCTTTGACGTCTCGTTATCATTGTCATATGTTCAACACAGTTTTCTCTTTTATTTCACTTTAAATTATGATCAAAGATTTAGTAAAACCATCAAGTGGGTTAAAAGTAACACTGGACATTTAATACTCTGAAAGCAGAAGTAGGTTGGTTTGCTTCTTCTTCTTCTTCATCTCCTTCATTATATGGAGCATTGCATGGAATGGTTAACACAGACAGGAACAAAATGTGTTGTTGCTCCCTTGACAAGATATGCTTAGGTGAGTGAGTGCTTATGATTTTTATTATTGCTTTTGTTTTTTGTGCTTTTTGTATAGAAAAATGTTATAAATGTAATATTATCATAGAATTGTTTTTAGTTTAAAATATTATATTTAAATAAAAGTTTTTTATTTTTTATTTTGCGTTCCATTTAGCCAAATTATTGTTTAATACTAACAAGTGTCTATTAATGTATTCGTTGTTGCTGTTTTTGTCGTAGTTGTTGTTGTTGTGTTTGCTTATGTATATATTATGTAAAGTGCGTGGTAAATAAGTGGTGACATTAATTATTTTAAAAAAATACATGGTGCTTTACAACAAATAATACAGTAGGGAACTTATCGCCAGACACACTGACTACATCTAAAAAAGGAGAAAAGGGAAGAAAGAAAACAAACAAGATTAACCACTTTTGTATAACCCAAATATAAATAAAAGCATTTATAATATAGCGATTCTTTAATGCAACAGTGTCATAACTCAAAAAAACCAGGTCTCCACTTAACAAATTTAACAAAACTGTTAACAGTACTATCTTTAATAATGTTCCAAAAATGCCTGCGTTTAAACTGTCCCTACATTGAAAAAAAATCAATACCAAGCAAAGTCAAAAGTACGGTACACTGATAGAAAAACTTTTGTATATGTTACGATTTTTTCATTAATTTTACGATTTTCTTGCTGTTTCTGGGCCAACGTAAAGCTTCATTCGGGTTATAAATATTGTTTTTTAAATAATTTTTCAATTTAAATTTATAACATTTAATTTCTCCTGAAAATGATAACAAATTATTATCAAAATATTGAAAAATAAAAGATTTTAAATTGTAAATTTTTTATAAAAAAAAAAAACAAAGATCTGAAGCTGCAAAAACTAAATTTATTTAACAAACGAAGATCAAATAATATTGAGATAGAAATAACAATATAATGAAAAGTTTTGATTGCAAACACGAAAAAAAGTCATCTTTTGGAACGTCAAGTTTTTTCTGCAGTTTACTTAGCATTTCGCAGTTTCAGACTAAATCAATTTGAGCATGATCAGAATGGTGGCAAGGTATGGCAACATTGAGTGATCAATTTTCGAAAATCATCTTTAGTGATGAGGATTCGTGAATAAGCAGAATGATAACCTAAGAGTGGGCGAATGATCATCTAAGAGTGATTGTTGAAAAACCAATCAAAGAGTGACTGGTTGGTGAGGTTTATGGGCTGGCAGCATTATCGATCCGTATTTTTTCCAAAATGAGCCCGGTCAGGCAGTTACTGTGAATAGTGTTCGCTATCGTGAGATGTTAGCGATACTTTTACGACCCGAATTGGAAGATATGGATGTGCCGTTTGCCACACAGCTAATAAAATAATGGCCCTTTTGCGCGACAAATTCAATGACCGTATCTCACATGGTTGCGATGTCAATTATCCACCAAGATCATATGATTTGACACCGTTGGACTTCTTTCTTTGGTTTTATTTGAAAGAAAAGGTGCACGTTGATACGCCGGTAAAAATTCAAGAGTTAAAGTATAAGATAATGCGCCTACAAAGAGTGACTGATTGGTGAGGTTTATGGGCTGGTGGCATCATCGGGCCGTATTTTTCCAAAATGAGCTGTCTTTTGTGCCTGGGCGGCAGTTACTGAAAATTATGTTCGATATTGTGAGATGGTAGCGAACTTTTAATGGCCCGAGTTATATGATATAGATGTGGGCGATACGTGGCTTTAACAGGACGGTACCACTTATCACTCAGCTAACGAAACAATGGCTCTTTTGCGCGACAAAATCAATGACCGCGTTATCTCACATGGTGGCCATGTCATGTGATTTGACAATGTTTGACTATTTTCTTTGGGATTTTTTGAATGGAAATGTGTGCGTCAATAAGCCAGCAATAATTCAACAATTCGGCCCATTAATGACATAGAACCTCAATTATGCATCAGTATCATCGAAAATTTGGACCATTGCATGGAGATACATAATTGAAACATACCAATGTTATCATAATAAAAAGAAATGACTAAATAATTTGTGTTTTATTCAAAATCAACATGGGCCCTTACAAGTTCACCACCCTTTAAGAATTCTTCATTTTTTTTTTAATAAATATAAAACTAGGTATTACTTGCTTGCTCCAGAGTCAGTGGCAGGAATCGCGTCTGCGACCTCGAGACTGTTGGTCGAGCAATCTACCAAATCAGGCATCAAGTATATAATAAAAGTCTTACATTTATATAATTAAATACTTTAAAAACTTTAACCATATTGTTATGTAGCTGTTACGAAAGTAGTAGCTATAAAGAAATTTTTACATTGTCATGCAAAAGATTTTCGTAACACGAATGAAACAATTTTCGTAGCATTAATGAGGTTCTAAAAAGAAATAAAGTGGTACTACGCAAGATTTTCTAGCCATTAAAGAAGCTTTCCGAATCGATATTAAACTCTTCATGGTATTATGGAAGGAATGGAGAGCGAAACGTTTTCACTCCAATAACGAAGCTGTTTTCTTTCAGTGTAAGTACAGATTTGTATAGTACACTTCAAGTATGGATTCAAGCATAAAATACTTCATTTTAAACATACTCGTACTTAATATCGAATCTGCACTCTAACTAAGCCGTAAAAGAGATTGTTGTGTGAAAATCTAAGATCGAACTTCAATCTTCATATGCCATTGATGCAAGAAGTTTAAAGTTGATTTAATCCTGAATTCGTACTTGAAATAAGCTATATAAGGGGTTTAACAATATTCACATATTATTTACTGTATTAGCTATTAATATTTACACTAATCAAAAACTATAAACCACTTATTTTATGAGTTTCCTAGCTGCCTATCGAAATTTTATAAGAGCTACTCTAATCATGAGTAGACTTGGTGGCTCTTCAAAAATATTTTCAAAAATTCTACTTTATATTCCATTATTTTATATAAAATAATGAGAATTCTAAAAGAAAATGTTCTAATAATATTTCTCCAACACAAAAAAGAGAATTATTTCTCAGTAGCTCATTTATATAAATATGCATTTATATGTAGTTGTGCTTTTGCTTTTGTTGTTTTGCAAGATTTTTTTCTTGACTCAAGAATTTTATACTAATTTTAACACAACAAATAATTCGTTTTCTTGACGAAACCCGTTTTCGGCTTATTTTAAAAACACTTGGGTCTTATATGTACCTAAATTTTTTAGTACGGCTCGCATTTACAGTAAATAGGAAAGTCTTAAATTTAGTACGATCATTTTCTTTCTGTGTAAAGGCATATTTTCTAGCTTTTTTCTCAGGCCTTTATGGCAATTAATAAACAAAAAACGCGTCTGTGTGAAACAAATTTTTTTTTTTTTGAGTTATGACTTTGTTGCAATAAAAAATAAATATTTTAATTTTATACAAATACTAAATTACAAGTCTTTTACATAAAATTAACCAATAAAAACATATTCCATTAATTATTCAAATAATCTTAATATAAATTTTTAAATTTAAATGTAAACTTTACCTGTAGACTGCGGTAAAAAATAATTGCTGTTTTACGAGATTTTTAACAAAAAACATACAAAATTATAATATGTACATAAACGGTGCATTAAAGAGATTTTCAACGCCAAGTTGGCAGCACTGTTTTATTTGACAATCCCTTCAACAGCTGATAGTTGTTTTTTTTTTTTTTTTTAGTTTAGTTTGACGTTTTAGACTTACGGTCAGACTTACACGTTACAACGTTTGCAAATTGTTATAATTTTTTATAAAAATAATAGTTCGGTTCATCAATTGAAATTGAAATCCATTATAAATTTTATTCTTTGATGAAGCGCATTTTTGTTTGAATTGATTTTGTGTCGAAACACCATTACATTCTCAGAAAAATACTGTTTCGTATTTTTTATTATATGTCTTCAAAAATGATTATATATGTATGTAAAATTGATTTACGTCAGCACCTGCTATATTGGCCTAGTCTGGCGGTGGACCAGTTTCATGCGGTGAACTAAATCATGTTCTCACCATCGTGCTCATGTATCTTGTAAAGCTCACACAGGTCGCAGCTTTTTTTTCACATGTTTATAGCCATATGAATAAAACTGTTGCTAAAGAGGTCGAGACTCCCAAGACAATCACTGGAGGTACAAGCTTCGCGGGTTAGTGACCCAAAGTTCATATATAATGCCGTCCGTCTTCCCTAAACTTCTGGTTAACTACAATACAGCTATCTGTTGCAAGACAACAGCACCGTAGAGACTCTTCCTAATTCTCCAAAATTCCGACATATGCTTTAATTGCCAGGTAACACTAATTAGCCCTTGCTATGGTTTTAGGGGTAAATCAGTGATGTCTACACACTTACATTCATGGTCATATGCTTGTATTAGTAGCAGCTAAAAATAAAGTTATTTTTAAAAGTCTACGCAGGGAACTCTTAATTCATTACAGTCTATAAAGAAACCAATTTCAAGATATATGCTGAAATGTAAAGACAGCATCAACCGAATGTATGCCGTCGTGGTTATCACGAAAAACTATATACAGTACACGAAGTTGTTTCTCGTTTACATGTGAGGGTGTCGTAGCAGCTGTATTTTGTGTCTTATACTCGTGTGCAAAGGAAATACAAATTTCGGCCGACGCTGGTCTTATATCACGAACAGAAAGCTTCAGTCAATATGAAGGCGAAGCAGTCCAACGACCAGCATCAGAATGGTTTGTAAAAAAAAAAACCTCTTGAGAACGAGCGAATTTCCCTTCTTCTAATTAACCCTTGATTAGGGTCTCAACACAACCTATAACTTAGGTTAGGTTGTGGGACTTCCTAGAGTTTTATTTGCTATAAAAAATGAAGAACTTCTACTCATTTATATTCCAGACAGCACACTGCTACTATAAGTAATACGCCAAGGTAAAAATAAAGCTGTTTTTTCTGCGCTGTAAATTTTTAAAGTATAATGTCCTGATAAAAACTAGTGTAAAACTCGCTTGTTGCTCTTGCTATATATATACTTATATTTTTAGTAAAGCCCATTCTTGTATACGCACCTATTTCAATAATTATGAAAATAGTTCCATTTTTGGCCTGGGAAATTCAGCGTAACATGTAAGTAAATGTTAATCTTCTCCCATATTTCATCAGATTTCCTACAAATGATTGATCAACTTTGGAACCTTCTAATTATTTTATGCTTTTAACTCAAAAACACTTTTTCATCTTGATTACATTTGTGAAAATTAAACAAATGTTTTTATTACAATTTCGACAAGTTTACTGAAAGTTCTATAATATTACCTTGTCTATAAATGGCTGTCGTTTCCTGTTTCTCGATTTGTGCTCTTAATTTTTTACGTATTTTTCTCATTACTGTTTCTCAGTCTCTCATTGATAAACGTCAACATTTGTTTTGTCATACATCACTCATACCCTAAAACGTTCGACATGCTGGTTATTGTAAATAGTGTTGACATATTTCTTTTTTTTTATCTTCTGTTTTTGGAAAAAAAAGGTTTTCGACCAAAAAAAACTATTTTTTCAAATCATTGGAAAACACAAGTATTTTTGTTTGTATTTATTTCAAAAGCATTTACACGGTAATGTAAATGTAAATTAAATAAAAAACTTTTTCATAAAAACAAAACTTTTTAGCACCTAGAAAAACTAACTAATAAGAAAAGATATCTCGTACTTATTGTAAATGATTTCGCAAGAGGCAATAGCAACATAGCTTTGTTGCCTTGTTTGCCCATTTGTAAGCTCATTTCCACCATTCATTAAATTTTTAGAAAATAAATTGAATGCATTTAAATGTCTTACTATGAATTTAAACAATATTCTTTTAAAAAATTGTTTAATTTTACTTTTGCTGGTATTCTCCTAGAATATATTTCACCAGTAGCTTCTAAAGTGTAAATTATTACATAATTTTTGGTTATAAAAGTGTAGCTATCATCAACTTAAAGATTTAACAATTATGTCATGACGTTCCCAAGTAGCCGACGTTAATTATAATTGCTCGGTTTATATCAACATTTTTGTATTTAACTTCACATCACGTTTTTTTACTTAATTATTTTTAAATTCTAGCTTTGTTCCCCGAAATGCATTAAGTGTTCATACGTTAAAAATTAAAATTTGATTGTATTTGTTAAGAAACCAAAATCTATTGTTTTTATGGACCTGTGTTGCAATTGCAAAATAAGTTTATTTACGAGTATCCAAATTTATGTTTTATAACGAACACGAATATTTTTTTTTTTTTTTTGTGGTTTACTCTTGGACACGGGATAACCCCTACATATGCAGTGCATTGTACCAGAACTAGGAAAATAGGTTGTGAGGAGGGGTTAAGAGGGAGTAGGGTTTGGGAACACGAATATGTTTTATATTTAAAGCGGGATTTTATGAAAAAATTTTATATGAGAATCTCTTTCACTACGTCTAGTATGTAGTCTAGTAAAAATCACAGGTTTTTAAAGTAATAAGTAGCTTTGCTTTAATTTTTTATTTACATTTACATTTTTTTTTTTTTTGTAATTAAAATATACAATTGTTCTCTGTATATTTTATATCTGTGTATAAGTCGAAATTTCGTAGTCACCTCTCCCTACTCATTACTGCAAAGCCTTCGAATATGTTAGAACTGTGTAGTTCTTCAAGGAACGAGTTTAATTGAACAGATCATGTAAGTGAACAAAGTGAGCTGGCCATTAAAACGACCACATTTCTTTTAGTGATGTACCGTTCAATTTCATTCAAATATATTTTCGTTTTTATCACTTGATATTTTGTGTAGAAACAGAAGTATGTATATTCATTCTAATTTAGCTTTTATACAATATAACAGAACTTCGTGTCCAGCATTGTAAAAACTTTCATTAAATTTTGGGGCTTGAAAATTAATACAATACAAATATTTATTTCTTCATTATAGCTCATGCCATTTTTTGTAGTAAACAGGTATTTTGTTAAAAGACCGGAATATTATCCAGCAATAAGAATTGGTGCAGTTCGTTCAAAGTAAACGATTAAACGAAATGAACGATCGAACCAGTATTTTGTAATTGAACGAAAGTGACCGGTCACTGAAATGAAAATATATTTAAACATTTAACTTAATATTCAATTATCTTTCAAAAGACAATGAGAATTAAAATAAATATATTCCAATTCTTTTTTAGCTGCCTCGTTAGTAGACTGGAAAATGAAATATAATTCGCTATGTCAAATAATAATATAATATATCAAATATTTAAATTAAATATTTATAAAACATATATTTAACTTATATCAAATATTTAACTTTATATTCAATTATCTTTAGAAGGCAATCAGAATAAAAAAAAATATGTTTTAATAATATTTTTCAAAGTAGAAAAACAGAACAGTCGTTCTTTTTTTAATTTGTCCAAAAATATGCGTTGGAATCTAGGATATCAAAATCCAAAGTATGCATGAAAGTGATGTGAAGCAAACCCAAATTCGATTTATGGAAAAGTTAAATGCTCAGCATTTCAATCATCGACTAACTCCAGCCACTGTTAAAGAAATTCAACTAAAATAGCTTTACGTCGTTATTGCTTTTAGCCACAGAAATCACCATTTCTTTCAGAACAATTTTGCTAATGCCTTCCACTGAACACTACAAACATTTTAGAAAACTATTCAAAGAGCCCCTAATGTATTTTCACTTTATAGTTTTTTTTTTTAAGCAAAACAAACAAATCACCTAATCAATATTTGTTAACCGATATTTTTTACCGCAGTCTTATAGATAGTTTTATTTTTACTTTTCTCAATTCTTGCATTAGGCAAAAAATAAATAAATAAATAAGCAATGAAATAATACCGAAATTAATTTCAACTCACCTGTGTTGTCTGAGATTATCACGTTGTTTAAAATATTTGCCGCAGACCTCACAGGAATATGTGATTTCTGGTGATTTGTGGGTACGTTCGTGTATCATTAAATTGTATGGTTTGGTGAAACGCCGCTGGCAATACTTGCAAATGAACTCACACTTCGGACGCATCTTGCGACGAAAGTCCGACCGGCAGTCATCATTGTCGATTCTCATTACAGCAAACATTGTGCTAAGTGTTTTTTGTTTCTCCTGTTTTGTTGTTGTTTTATATATGTTTATTTTTCTACTTTTCAGACACTCACACAGCCACACGACACAGTCAGAGCTACTCAAGCAAAATTTTAAAATAAGCTCACACAATAACAAATTGTCTTGTAAATCACACAGTTAAACCGTTATAATTTTACTCTATTTTCTTTATTTTTTGTGTGTATGCAATGTTTGATTAATGTACTTGCGTATGACTGAGTTGTACTCACTCAACTGTTGTGTATGAGGGTAGAGTACAAGTGGGAATAATATTTGTTTTTATATTATACGAATGTGTTGTTGGCTTTTATAATACTCTTTTTCTCTATTGCACTTTTCTTATTAAAAAATTGTTGCTTTTATTTTAATTAAGAATGTTTTTGCTTTTAATCAAGAGTTTTGATAAAGAGAATAATCTGATTGCTTTTTAAGTTTTGTTTATTTTGTATTAAAGTTTATGGCGTCGGTACTTTTAATTTTTTTATTTTTGCTTTTGATTGGTTGTGCGATTGATGATGTTTGTTGCTTTGTGTGATAACAACCGTTATAAAGTTGCTGACAGACTGACGTGTTATTTCAAATGCCTGATTTAAACGCCTTTTTGGCACTTTTGTTCTTTTTTTTCTAGTCTTTTTTTTTCCTCTAGTTATGGCGTTGAAAAAATATTTTCACTGCTGTTTGCTGGTGGTTGTTTTGTTTGCTTTTGTGGGCGTTGTTATAGTTTTTTTATGATTTTTGTTGTTGCTATTTTGTTTATTTATTTGATTCAACTTGCTAGTCTGATTGGCTACAATGTTTAAAAATGTCACAAAGTCTGAAAAAAGAAAGAAAGAAAAAACACAAATTATACAAATGGTTTAATTGAATTGTGTGCGTAGGACTAAATGGTTAAAGAAAATGATTATCTTTTTGGAGAAATTCACATAATTGGTATTTAATTAAAGAAAAAAAAACAAGTAAATTTTAAATTATCGCAATCGAGCCAAAATAGTGTGGTTAAATAGGACGTTTTTGCCAAATATTTTTAAAAGGCTTTAAGGTTAATAATGATCAAACGTGATTTTACCTTGCTTAGTTGATTATAAGCATATTAAAGAAATCGTTCAGCGTTATCAATATTGTTCAATGTTAAATAGTACTTTTACTCTTCACTGATCTATACCTTTCATTGAGTTTTACTTGTGTATTTAGTAAAATTAAAATTCCATCCAATTGTGTACAAATGAATTGAGCATTTGTTAGATGGCGGACTATCAAAGCTAAAAATAATATTCGAAAGGGTTATTTAAAGCTTCTTATCGCCACAGGTCGATAAAGTTGAATGCAGTGAAGAAATTGGAATGCTTTTTTAGGTCTCTGATGTATTTTAAAATAAGAAAATTGTATCATTAGTAACACCTTTACGGTAAGTCTCTTGCTAATAGCACTTTGTTCCTTAATAGAAATCCAACCTGTGGCTTTATGTGTACCTATTTGACACCACAAATTTGTGTCGAAATAAATATAAAGAATTAATAATATTAATAAATATAAAGAATTAAATTAATAAAACACAAAAAAGAAAAAGTTATAAATTTATCTTCTAATTATTTGAAAAAGTATTAATTATGTGGCTGTTCCAGTATTTCAACACAAATCCCAAGCAGTTATTTGAAAAAAATGGGTCTTGTGACGTCATCTGCAGTAGAAAATACTTTCATAATTTTTTCGGCGTCATCTTACTTATTTGCTTCCCTGAAGCATGCGAGCATAAACACATACATGCGCACGTCATCATTAACAGTAAAAGTACTCAAATCAAAACAACTATATTACTCTCATTATCTCTATATTTATTGACATTCAATGTATAAAAAGAAACTAGCAAGAACAATCCGCATGAAAAAAATTTAAACAGCTTACTAATAAGTAGCTGAAAGTTTTGAAATGTGTGATTTTCGTGCAACTGTTCATGTGTGTATTATGTGTACACATAAATACATACATGCATCCACACATAGTCTTCCAAAGCGTCTACTTCACTTTTTTTAAGTACCGCCCGTCATCTTTAGTAGCAAAAATACTGAATTGTATTTTTATTTTTTTCAGAGAAGGTAAAACAAATACCTATTCATGAAGCAAATAACTAAGGTTGACAAAATAATTTTCTACTGCGCCACTCGTCACACGGGGCTATAATGTGTTGTTTCTTCATTCCCTTTTGCTATTACAATAGCATATGAAAATCACTGTCTACGTCACGAACTGTCAAAAGTTGTTGCTAACATACACACACACTTTTGCATTATTGTGTACAACACAGAGAATATACGCACACACTTCTGCAGTATTCTTTACACAAGAGAGAAAAGCTGGTTATAGAAACACAAATTAAAATTAAAATCTTGTTTGACAGTTCTCAAAACATAGCAGCAATAAAAAGACCTGTTGTTTTTTTATTGTTGGCTTGTTGTCAGTGATGCCAGAAAATTTTATTTTTTATTTATTCATTTAATCCATTTATTTTGTCAAAAAATCTTCAGCTCCCAAAAAGCAAAACTTAATTTTAGAAAAAAAAATCTTAAAATGATTTTCTATAGATTTTTTATGTCAAACGCAATAATAGTGTTTTTTAATTATTACAAAAAGTGAATTATTCTAATATAAATTTAAAGCAAAAACTTAACTCAGCCAAATTTCTTTTCAATATTAGTTATATGTGTAACTAAGTATGTAGGTATGTAGTGCTCAATCAAAAGATTGATTATATAACGAAAGGATGTTTGAAAATAGTTTACACATAAATATTCATATTATTTGATCTTGTTTATATTGTTTTCTTCTAAATTTTCCAGCTAAAGATCTTGATTGATTTTTGTTTTTTATAAAAAAAGGTTTAACGGTATTTTATTTTCAATATTTCGATAACAATTTGTTATCATCATCAGGAAAATTAAAATGTTATAAAAAATTATTTGAAAAAATGTTGTCAAAAAATATTGTACATACAAAAAATTCATACATATGAAAAAATGTTTAACAATATTAACAAATTGAAAAATTGTAAACTAAAATAATTTAATAAATTAAATTTTTGGTTTGTACATTTGTACAATGGGTTATAACCCGTTTCATTATAAAAGTTCATCAAAAATTCAATAAATTTATATTTACATCTCTGGGTACGGAGAATATTAAAATACAAAAATATGTATGTATGTTAATAAATAAAATAAATACCGCTAGTTCTGAGACAGCAAACGCTGTACAAACAATGTGGGCAATTAACAAAATGCATATGTGATTCAATATGAGATGAATATAGATAGAAAATAATTAAATGTCCCGAGTTCAAATCCCAGTGAGTGCTGATGAGTAGTGTAGCGACTACGAAACAGCTAGTTGTCCCCCAGCTAAAGATTTGATTATTATTTTTCTTGTCTTCTTCAATCAAAATTATTGATTACAGCAGATTTCTATTGTAAAAAATCCTTCTTAAGAAAAAAAAACTTAAGAAAGAAAAAACCTGAACTATAACCCGTTGTACAAATGTACAAACCAAAAATTTAATTTAAAAAATTATAAAAGTTCATAAAAAATTCAATAAATTTATAAAATAATTTAAATTACTTCTAAATTTTCCAGCTAAAGATCTTGATTGATTTTTGTTTTTTAAAAAAAAGGTTTAACGGCATTTTATTTCCAGCTTTAGGTGTAACCGTGCACGTGCTTAATAAAAAATAAAGTCCCAATTTACACACATCAGGTTTTCTTGATCAATTATGCTTCAATTTTCTTTTGAACTTGCATTTACGTTCACACACAAAAGTTTTGTGCATTCAAGTTTAAGTTTCTTTCCCCCTTAAAGTTTTCATATTTTCTGGCATTCCATTTTAAACTTAACGGTACCGTCAAGTCTCAACCCCTTTGCACTCTCTTCTTCCTGTTCTCCCAAAAACTCAAGACTTGACGAGTCAAATTTGATGTGTATGAACTGGCACAAAGCGTTGTGCCCGCCTTACGAAGCAGTTTTTGGGTCAATGTTTCAGTGTATTGAAATTTTATATAAAGCCCTAACAGATCGGTCTATTTATTTACAGCCTAATGTCAACTGTTTTAAATTTCAAAGAGCGTTGCCTAGTTTTGGCCGCTGGCCTGCATAAAGTCATTTTACAGCTGTTGTTATTTCTTGCAACAACTGTTTAACACATTGTTTAATAAAAGAAAAAAACCATCTTACTGAATAGAAGTAGTTCAATTATCTTTGACCTTCTAATAATTACAGCCGCTTTCAACCAACCTCTTTTTTGTATATACATACATACGTATATAAAATATACATATGTATGTATATTTTAATGTCCAACTGTTTTTACTAATGTTACATATTTAACAATTTAATACTGAACTTTATTTCCTCATAAATAAATTAAGCAACTTCTTTTGGAAATTCTTTGGCAGCAGTGTTAAGAAAAAATTAAATAAAACAATTTCAAAAATGAACGGAGGAGGGCGCCTGATGGCGATGGCGGTGGTGGCGGTGGTGGCGGTGGTGGTGGTGGTGGCTGGCTGTTCGTCTTTATTAAAAAATTGTATGATTAACGGCGACAAAATGACCATGTGACGCCACTTTTTCTTTGTTTTCCGGAGCAAGGAAGAAAAAATAATAAAAATGAAAAACTTATGAATGATCGAAATGAAACAGTTTTTTGAACAAAAAAGAAAAGAAGAAAAAAATACAAGTAAGTCAATAAAAAACACAACTTCTTTTCCAGAAATAAAATAATACGCCCGATTAACGATTTATATAAGCCACTTAGGATCTTTTATTGTTTTTCAAAGGGATGCAGCAAGAGTGTGCGTGTGTGTGTGTGCGTGTGTGTGTAAGGGAGAAACCTGAACTTAGAGGAAAACAAACAATAGCTGAACATTTAGGCGTCTTTGGCGTCACCATTGTTGGATGCTGGTGTTACTTGTTAAGAGTTTTTTATATTCATATTTTTCTTTATTGTGGGAGCTTTTTATATGGTTTTAAAAGGTTTAGGTTTGTTTTTATTTTTGTCAAATGAAACAAAAAGAATTTATCCCGCTGTGTGACCATAACAAAGTCAGTCACTGATATTTTTGTTTTAAGGAAATATTACGAATTTTTTTTTTTTTTTAATTTTTTCAACAGACACCAAAGAACATATAAAAAAAATTGTATGTTTAAGAAATAGTGTCCAGCTGTGTTAAGTTTAACAATATGTAAATGCGTCAAGTTCAACCAGCAAATCGTTATAAATAAAAAAATAAACCTTTTATTCATTAAAACGAAAAAAAAAGCAAAATATTAAGAAAAAATAAAAAAAAAAAAAAACTTATTATTTTGTGTGAAGTTTATTTTTAAGAAACAATGACAATCCTCTAA
This sequence comes from Thecocarcelia acutangulata, assembly GCA_914767995.1. Classification (NCBI taxonomy): domain Eukaryota; kingdom Metazoa; phylum Arthropoda; class Insecta; order Diptera; family Tachinidae; genus Thecocarcelia; species Thecocarcelia acutangulata. Next base: position 94,207,346 of record OU612097.1, on the reverse strand, counting down.
GTATCCAACCGTGAAAAGGCGCATAAAAAACAAAGGTTACCTACTTCCTCCTTAACAAACATGATGGTTAACAGTCATTCAGTCAGTTTGTTGTTTTTGTTTTTCCTCCGTTTTTGGAATTGTTGGGGATTTTTTCAGTTTTATTTATTTATTTTATTTTAGTTGAAAGAGGAGGCTTCTTCATTTTTTTATGGATTTGCTTAACAAGCTGTTATGAATGTCGTAAATTGTTATAAATTTTGAAAATTTATGTTAAATCTTTTTTCAAAGGCATTAATGTTTATTAACAGAAAACCATAAATATTATAACAAAAAGCCAAATTTAAATCGTGTATAAAATTCAAGCGCCAGCAGGACAAATATTTTTATTTCCCCTTATTGTTTGTTCAAGTCACTGCTGTATTATAGTTATTGTTGTTGTTGTTGTTAAGGTGGGGGGATTAAAAGTGTCTGTCTGGAGCTGCTGGTATTTTGTTTTTTTTTTTTTTTTCTTTCATACATCTCTTTTTTTTTGTGCTTGTCACTGATACTTTCATTTAAAGTTTATTCTTCTGGTGGACAGCTTCTGTAGTTGGCAATTTTTCAGCTTTTTAGTGTTTTCTTAAATCAGAAAGACAAAAACAGCTACATAAATATAATATCATGATGAAATCCAGCGATGATTAAGCCGCACAGCAAGAAATCTTTTCGCAAATAACATTTTCAAGGATCATATTTACAATTTTTATTTCTTCAATTTTATTGCCTGAAACGTACAGTGGCTGACAGACATTAAAAGACAGCAAGAAAAAAAATCTTGTTTTGATGTTCGTATTGTATAATAGCAACCGAGATAATGTTTTTGCAACATGGCTACATGTTTCAGCTAAATTTCAAAATTTAGCTCAAAATTTTTAATATAAAATGTAACTAAATTTAATAGGCCGTCATGAAATTTGCACTTAAAATTTTCTTAATTAAGTACGAACTTTTTAGCCCAATAAAGTTTTATGATATAATATGATTACATACAGCTACATATGTGCTGAAATTCATATTGCGCTAAAACACATGTGATTACGATTTGAAGTCATAAAAAATTGGTGGTGCTGGAAAACTCAAGCACAAAAAATTTTGCTATATCAACTCGCAGGCAAAGAGTGAAATGAACTTGCATACATTATAAAAATTGAATGTCAAACAGAAGGTATAAAAAGAGTCTAATGTGATGTTTGCACAACACAAGAAAACGCCTAGTCAAGATATTTTGCACTCAGTAGTAGTTTCAATACAAAATTTTTAGACAAGCCCCTTACATTTGTTGTTATTGTCTATTAAAAGATTTTTAACAATTTTAATAAAATATATATGTATACCCTATAGAAAAATATCTTGTTCTTATTTATTCGCTGTGTTTCATTTCTTCGCTTTTAAAATGGCGGCTTCAGAGAGTACTTCTACTTTTATTCCCGCCAGTGATGTTAACTGTACGGCAATTACCGTATTATACGGTAATTTTGTCCGTCAAACGGTAGCACGGTAATTTTATAGCCTGTACGGTAATTTTCAAGAAGGTTCTTTTTATTGGGTTTAATTTAAAATACTTCTAAAATTATAGTTGCTTTATTTAAAATACAACAATCTTACTACCACGTCGTAAGAATCGCCAAATTTGCTGAACTGTGGCATTCCAGGCATAAATGAATTAAAACTGCATCTTCTTACAGCAAAAACAATAACGGTTTTAATTGAATTTGTATGCGCAAACAAATAAAGTAAATAAAACAAACAATTTTCCGACCTGTTGTAAAATTTTGAATTGAAACATTTTACATTTACATGGTAAAATTTGTATATAGTACAAAAAATACTTTTTGTTTTTGTGTACTTGACAGATTATTTCAGATTGGATTTTTTATTGAGAAACCCAGAACTAAATAAAGATATATATGTGTATACTCGTATATATATATATACATATATATATATATATATATATATATATATATATATATATATATATATATATATATATATATATATATATATATATATATATATATATATATATATATATATATATATATATATATATATATATATATATATATATATATATATATATATATATATATATATATATATATATATATATATATATATATATATATATATATATATATATATATATATATATATATATATATATATATATATATATATATATATATATATATATATATATATATATATATATATATATATATATATATAACTTAATTATTACTTTTGTGAAATTGGTTCATTTAGTTTAATACACGTTTAAAATACCGACTTCGTTGTTAGTTAGTAGGGTAATTTTGCTCAAAAAACTGTAACTTTGTATGGTCGTACAGCACTTTTAAAATAAAAGTTAACATCATTGATTCCCGCACAAAAAAAAGTGCTACCAAATTTTACGAAGTAATAATATAGTCTAATATGTTTTCATAACAAATAAGAAATCGACTTGTCGAGAAATTTTATATGAAATGCACTAAATTTTTTGAGTAATTTCAATACAAAATGTTCAGCCAAGTTTCAACAATTTTAATCAAATATTGAAAAATATCCTGTTCTTATTTGTTCGCTGTGTTTCATTAGTTTACTTTTAAAATGGTGGCTTTAGAGAGCACTTCCTGTACAAGAAAAAAGTGTTAGAAAATTTTGCACTTAAACAAAACGCTCTCAAAAAAAATGAGATATCCGATTTTGACCTCTCAACATAGATGCCAGACATATCTGTCTTAAAATTGTCAAACTCGAGGGAAAAATTGATTATCACAAATCGTCAAAAAATAGCCACCAAGTAAAGTTAATAATTTTTAAATAATATATATATTTTAATGCGGTAAAATGTAAGAAAAAATACATTATTGCCTTTAGTGAAAAAAACTGCAGCATTTAAAGCTATAACAAATATATGTATACTCGTAAAACATGAGTTAATTTCATAAGTATTTTGGAACATAATACACTTTTTAAAATAAAATTTCATTTAATAAAAGTTATTTTCAAAGTTCTTTTTATATATCATATTTAAGAGTTAAGTTCGCATTATCGTTCTAAATACTTTTATTAAAACAAGCAAATCGCAAAGTCTTAACACGTATTTGGCATACAACTTTTCTTCTAAGAATGGTCTTCCATTTTAGTTTTGTAAAGGTTTATGTACCTCGATGCAAACTATTTTCAGATTTGCAGAAGAATATGGTAACGCTAATATTATTGCTATAACTTAGACAAAGAAGGAAATATTTGTGGGTAATAATTTTTGATACTTTATTCCAAAAACATAGTATCTTTACATCTGTATCATGAAACAAAATTTGCAAGTTTAGGCTTTGTTTTTCGAGTTCTACTCTTTGATTATATCAGAAAAAAAACTTTAAGGATTTAAGGTTTTGAATTTATCTTCCAACTGAAATTTTTATATATAATTTTTTTAAATGCTATTCACATATGACATAAATATCACACAACATTTCAGTGTTACATACATATTTATGTACACATTTATTTACTACTGTTTTCTTTAACCCATAAGCATTATTTTCATTCTCAATAGAAATTATCGTAAAAAGGTATGTACAATATATAGTTGTAAAACCAAAGTTGCTTGAAAAATATGAAAATTTAAATGTAATCTACAAAAATCGTCAAAAACGGACCCTAAATCGTTAAATTGTCAACATGCTATTTTCAGCAACCAAAATCGTCATACGATAAATCGTCAAATATGGCAACCGTGCCTCTTAACTAATTTAAAAATTTTGTGTTCTCAGCCAGCATTGTCAACTCGGTGTTTTTCGCGGCGTTTTTGGTGCTTTTTAAAATTATTTGTGCGAAAAATTATTTACTCGGTACGTGGTGCGCTTTCTTGGATTTTCGTAGCGCTTTTTAAATTTCGTTAGCAGCAAATCAAATTCAACTCAACTTTTTGTTTTACTGTAAGAAAAAAGTTTATTCCAGTGTCCAAAATTTTTACTTTTCATGTTGCAAAGCACAATCAGAACACGAAGTTATTTATAATGTGTAAAACGCACCAATCTCATATATTATACATACATATTCTCAAAGCAAAAGAAATATTTCGTTTTATAAAATTTACTGCTTTTAGAGCGTGTTCTGCCATTCCACGATCAAGCCAAGTTTGTCAAATATTGCAATAAATTCAGACACAGATAGTGAAGTTCTTATTTGTGATGGCGTGTGAATTCATTACCGTTATGATAATTGATAAATTACCAAATTTTTAATAAAACTATAAAATTTTTCCAAACGTGTGCATTAAGTATTGATTAAGGTAAACTTCATCTTTTATTTGTTACAATTCGGGAAAATTGTCATATATTTCAACAAACTCTTTAAAAGACACCCACTCTAGCCAACTAATTTTCACTGTACGTTTACGAAAACAGAAATTAAATTTATATTGTTTTTGATAGATTTGTATTAAATGAGTTTGATGGCTTATAGTGTGATTCTGTAACTTTTGATGATCCAATAATCATAAATTTTTTCGTCATATTTCATACAGCATACAATAGGCAGCAAAAGTAACAACTGATTTCAGTTGACAACAAATATAACTAAATATATTGCTGAATAACAAATTTGATAAAATATCGTTATAATTATTGTAAATATACCATCGTCTTAATAAAAGTACCAGAATCGCACTAGACGTCAAGTTTGACAAACACGAGTTCTAGCTATTAAACGAATTTGATGGCATGCCGCTACTATTGGATACAGCTCAATGGTTTATTAGCCGCTTAAAAAGTTGTTTCATTATCTTGTTTTTAATATAAAAATATTACATAGTTTTATACTACAAAATGGATTTTTAAATATGAAAAGAAAATTTCTAAATTAGGTGCGTTTCCCCTACTTTGGTGCGTTTTGAGATTTCAAAGTTGTCAGCGCTAATAAAAAACCTTTAGTCATTTTTCTAATGGTGAGTAGTCATATCTTTTTTTTAGCTTTTATTTATTTATTGAATCTTCACAATGTAAACTAACAATAAGTATTCAAATCTTAATACTAAATACAATCAATTAACTAAGTCCAGCCAATGCTAGACAAAAAGTTTTATTATGCGCATATTATATCGGTAAAATCACCTACTTAACGCTCGCAACGGGCAACGGTATCCTTCTTCTCAAACGAGTGTGACCACTAAAATTAGTAGTCATATTAATGGCATTTGTCACCAAATTGAATACAAATTATAGTTAGTCTGATGTTAGTGTGCCATTATATTGATGATATTTTATCAGTACATTGACTTGCATCAAACTGTTTCGGATAAAGCATCCCTATGATGTTAGTAAGCCATTCCATTGATGAAATACTTGTCATGAATGCCGCTAACGATTAAATTGAAAAGTGTCATGGTGTCAAAGAGGAAGTCACTTTTCATTGCATTGATGTAAAAAAAACATTATAGCAATGAAAGGCTTTCTATGAGTGTATAGCTCTATCTCGAGAGTATAACTGACACAAAAGCTATTGGTTCGAGGATATAACAGTCAATTATTTAGTAATACTCAGATTCTCATTCTGTTAAAACTGACTAAATATAAAAAAATACTTTTTTTTAGCAACTCCAGTGGTTGAAAACTAATGCACGCTTAAGAACACTTTGAATGCCTTATATGTAGAGAAGCAGTTCTCAGCTGAAAGTGTCTAAGCAGCAAATTCCTTTCATTTGGTTAATTTGTTTGTTAAACACAAACTTAAACACTCACCTTTTATTAAATTTCTTTTGAAAAGTTGTTTTCGAAATTTTTGAAAAGAATAATCACAATGTAAACAAGCCAAAACATGTTTCGATTATAATCTTAATCTTAATTTAATTTCAAACACATGCCTTGAATTTGTTTGTCTTTAAAAATCAATAGAAATCTGTTAAAGACTTCTTGTGTTTTTCCTCTTTTTTTTTCTTCTTCTTCTTGGTGTTCATAAGCGCAGCAAACATAAAGCCGATTATGTGTTGGATGGTGTCCTGCCGTTACTGTTGCCACACAAAGTGGCATAAAACAAATGCTAATACTATTTATGTATTGGAACGCACATACATATGTATAAACACATATGTGTAGGTACAATATTTTTGAACGTTACGTACCATGGTGCAAATTTGTTTTAGCTGTTAAGGCGAGGATTGCATCAATAATGCCATGTTTAACACAATGTTAATCGCATTAATCTTGTGCTAAAAATAATTACTGTTGTGTACACATACGTAACACTCACTCTGTTACACTCAAACACTCTCGCACACATACATTAATACTGGCAGTTATTATGTCTCAACGGTTGTTAAAAGTGAGTAGTGAAACTACATATGTAAGTGTGTATGTGTATGAAGAAGAAGTGTCACTACGCCACATGAGGCCTTTTTACCCACAGAATCTTTACATTAAAAACGGACAGACACATTTTTCTTTTCTTTTTTTTTTTTTTAGCTAAAACATAAAGATTAAATGAAAAAAAAACGAAAGAGCAAGAAAATCCATATAAATGCATTTAAAGCTGTGATGTTTTGATATGTTTTTTTTTAAACACATTTTTGCACAACTACTTAAACAACGTCACACTTTACAGGATCAAGATCTGGAAAAGTATTAAAGTATAAAAGAAAAGTGTACAAACAATAATATCAAACACAATAAAATGGTGTGTCCACATAAAAACAGCAACTAAAAGATGAAAACGAACATGTGATTGCAGAACATGAGTTTGAAATGCTAGTGTTAATACTGCGTGAAATTAGATTTACTTTTTGTTTTGCTTCATTTTATTTCGTTTGAAAGTAAAAATCGCCCAAGTTGAAAGTGTTTAACTTCTTTTTCTTTAATCTTTTCTCTTTTACTTTTTATTGTTTTGGTGAGCGAAATACATTTTTACTGGAAATTTTAAATATGATTTAAGCAAATAAATGACTTTTGCTTTCTTTGTGAATTTTTTATACCTACCTACATACACATGTGTGTGCATACATATATACGTACATATGCTGAAGTATTTCTCTGATTTTTACATAGGTAGTTAATACCTCATATTAGGGCGTGAATAAAGCACCAGTTTCTCAGAACACCACATATATTAAAAAAAGTCATTTTGTAGTCAAATATTTTCACATTTTCTTACAAAACAGTATTAATATAGGATGGCTGACGAATCGTGTGCTACAAAACAATATGTAATAACTTCATGCCTTTACTTAGAAATCACCATCGAACATTGAAAAAATTAAAAGGCGTCAAAACAAAATTCTCCGAACGATTACTGCAGCTCCTTCCCAGCAATCCACAAGCGATTACCATATGAAAACCACTCGATTGTAAACTACTATCCGATTCAGATTACTATTTTCCTATTCTTATTTTGTAGCACTATTATTTTATTTTGTGGCACGATTCCTCAGCCACCCTATAAATGTAACAATATAGGTACGTTTGTATGTAGTATTCAAAAGTTTTGGAACAGGTAAAAAAATAAGTAACATTATATGTAATAAATATAGTTTTAAAAACTAAAAACCACGCTTCGATAACAAATTTTTCATATACGTGTTTATAAGAATCAAATAAACTACTGTCATATATTAGAAATCTTCTTTTACTATTGCTTAAGCTTCTTCTCAAAATTGCCCATGCAATCAGACAATTATCCGTATAACGCATTTCAAGTTTTTTCTGCAATTCTCAAACTTGTCTTCAGGACAGAGGTTCAATTCGTCGCATAGTTGTCGGCGGCGGCGGCTGGGCAAAAAAAGGTCGGCGGCGGCTAAAAGTCGGCTGTAGCCGACATATGTGCTTTTTTTTGCATACATGTGGTAAAATTTTAATATATTAAGATATAACATGTCAAAATATTGTTTAAAAACGTACGCTTTTAGGCAAATACATTCTTCACTATTTTTCATCTAAATTCATAAAAATTTTTGTCTAATTGTATAAAAACTTTTGTGGTACAAATTTACTTAATATCGCTGATTTACTCAAACGACGTCATAGTTCAATATATACACATAATTATTTCGAGCCAACAATACAAATTTGTTAACAATAATATCCTTTGCAGTGTTCCATAAACTCATTCAAAGTTTTAGGAGCTATTTTGTAAACATACATATTTTCTAAGACGAGTATGGAAATTACAAATATAATGTTTTTTTTTTTTTAACTATAGTTTTTGAGCTATGAGGTTATTTCACTTATTAAGAAACAAATATTTTGGAAAAGAAATAAATAACATTACGTGGCTCAATTTATTTAAACAAAACTGATTTTAAATAACAATATGTGACTCAAATTAATAAAGATTTTAGAAAAAGTAAACTTATAGCAATCTGTCACCTGAAAAATATCGGATCTTTTCTAATAAAATACCATAAAATCAAATAATTTCCAAGGTGACACTAAATATATTGTAACAAGGAACAGGTTGTGGTGTGATTATACTGTCAAACTCTTACATGCAATATAAAAAAAACTGTATAAAATACTTAAACATAAGTTGTAGGTCATAGATTTTGACAGTGACAAAAAGTCATTATGCTGCTACAAATAAGCCACCCTGTAGAGCTTAGTGCCAGATCAGACACAGCAACTTTTGTTGGGCAATTCTTGACTTCATAGAAGCTTTCGGTGAGGGGAATAAGAAGGGAAAAAGAATTGCCGGTATTCGGCAATTCTCAGCAGTTCTTTATTTTTCTCTCATGTGTGTATGTGCATATACAATGTAAATTGTATGAAATAAGATAGAGAAAGCTCAAGAATTGCCGAAAAAAGTTGTTGTGTGTGGACAAGAAAGCAATTCCAAAAGAAAATTGCTAAAAAGTTCAGCAATTAAAATCGGCTCAAGCTGTCGAATATGTGAATACGGCGGCTGAAAATAAGCCGATTTCAGCTGCCATAACGGCGGCGGCTGGACAAAGTAAAACAAGACCGGCGGCGGCTCAAAGCCGGCTGTCAGCCACACGAATTGATCCTCTGCTTCAGGAATCGCCAAAAATACCCCCTTCTCCTGAGAGAATATGGCAACCTCAAAATCAGAAGCAATAGGGCAACTACAATTTTCGCACTAAAGCGAATGGCCATTTATAGTTTAAAAATATGACGTTCCACGTCAAAAACACTCAATGAATATGAAAAATCGGTTCCAAACCGGTTAGCAAGGAGTTTCCGAGTATTTTGGGAGTTCCCAAAGTCGATTTTAGGAAACGTCAAAACCTCCCCACTTCTTCAAAAGCAATACGGCAACTTCAATTTTTGCACTAAAGCGAATGACCATTTATAGTTCAGATGCATGTTCCATGGCAAACACATGCACCGAATATGAAAACTCGGTTCCAAACTGGTTAGCTAAGTGGTTACAAATTTTTTTGGGAGTTCCCAAAATCCACGGCCAAAACGCGCACCAAATTCGCAAAACCGGTTCCAACTCGATTAGCAAAGCGGATCCGATTTTTTTTGGGAATTCCCAAAATCGACTTCAGGAAACGTCAAATACTCCCCACTTCTTCAAAAGCAATACGGCAACTTCAATTTTCGCACTAAAGCGAATGACTTTTTATAGTTCAGATGCATGTACCACGGCAAAAACACGCACCGAATATGAAAAATTGGTTTCAAACCGGTTAGCGAAGTGGTTACGAATTTTTTTGGGAGCTCCCAAAATCTGCTTCGCGAATCCCCAAAATCTCCCCACTTCCACGGAAACAATACGGCAACCTTAATTTTTGCATTAAAGCAGCAACACTGCATATACAGTTTTATTTTATATACCCACATTTGTATTGATCCCTCATATGGCATGGGTTTCGAGTGTTGCAAACATACAAACGAACATACAAGTGAAGTGAAGTGTTTAAACGTCAAACTTCTAGAAAGTCGTTCAAACATATATTATAATAATAGTGCTCAAAAATCTTAATTTTGGAAAAAATTTCGCAACGCTGCTTGTTATATATCATTAGTGTCAAGCGAATTCATAACAGATAAATCCAGAAGAGCAAAAAAAATATTTTTCAAATGTCAGGAGAAAAATATTTTTTTAAGCATTTTTTTAAAAAAGGAATTAAAAAAATATAAACAGGAAAAGAAAAACATTTAATTATTTCGAGAAACTTTTAATTACTTCGTAATAATTAAAGTCTGAACTTGGACATGTGAAAATGTTCACTATGTTTAAAATGGTGTTATCTCATTTACATGCCTGAACATAACTTGAGCGTGACGGATATGAAAGTGTGTCTCTACAAATAGTTTCCTTATAAAATTGCCACATATAATTCTATTAAATGCCTTGATAAAGCAATTGGCTGATGTTTTTTTATATGTCTTTCTCACTTAAAAGCCTTGCGACTTTTCATTAATGCCTTTTAGCGCATCAATTACTGTAATACAAAACAACATCATACATTTGAAGCAGGACAATGATTTAGCAGCAGCAATTTTCTCGAATCGCCACTCACATTTCATTTGTGGAAGCGTTCAATGTCAACGAACAGTGGGCTAATATAGAAAAACTGCTATTCCAAGAAGGAAAAATAATTAAAATGTTTGTAACTTTTTGTTATTTCAAATAGCTTCTAGGCTGTCACAAAAAACACTCGTTAAGGTGATATAAACAAAAAATTAAGATTTATTTGTCGTCTTAAATGGATTTTAGAACACGACAAAGCGAAAACTGCGCATGTGTAATTTAGGTTTTTGTTGAATTTATTATTATGTATGGCAAATAAAAATAAATCTGTACTTGTGTGCCTTTTTCAATGTAACATTTTGTTCTCATTATTAGTTAAGACTAATTTCCACGTAAAATTTGCCAATAAAGTAAATATGTTTTTAAAATCTGGCACACGTTCATTAAGGACACGAAAAAGATTTTGCAGCAAACCCTGGATTAGGAAAAAATACAAACAAGGCCAAATACTAAAAAATGCTACCACTAATATAGAAGGACATATTTTATTATGTCATCTTTTTTCCTGCACATATTTCATAGAGGCCTTCATCAATTAGAAGAGCATACAAGTGTTGCCAGAGCGGTGGAATTTGCAAAAACCGGAAAAATCTGTAAATTCCTTTTCTTGGCCAAAAATTCACGAAAAACTTGTTATAATAATTAGCATCATGTGAATATGAAAAAATTTCAAAAAGCTAGGTAAAAGGAGCCTGCTGGACATAAAGCACTCTCTTAAAGCATATTTTCGATTTCAAAAACTTATTACCATGGTACAATAATATACTAGGTAGTGTCGAAACGGCACCTAATTTTTTTTCTGATGATGGGAACTGTCAAAGATTGTTTATATTTTGCTAATATACACACATACATAACAGTCAATATACGAGGGCGGATTGCTATTAAAGCTACCTAAGTAGAAAAAAAAAACATTTTTTCCATAAACCATTTATTTCTCAAGACGATATTCCAACTTTTTTATACCATCCGAACAATGCGATTTTGGAAACCCATTAAAATACGCGTTAGTTTCGGTAATTACTGAGATGAATCTTTCTCCTGCGAGCCATTTTTTCAAGTTTGGAAACAGGAAAAAGTCAGTAGCAGCTAAATCTGGACAGTAAGGTGGATGATCAACCAATTCGAAGTGTATTTCACGTGAACCGATGCATTGTCTTGAAAAAAAGAGCTCTTTGTTCTTCTTTAAAAAATCACAAAGGGAACGATCTTTAGGACCCAAGTGAGCTGGAGTATCCAGATACTTTTTGGAGAATCCAGCGGCCTGCCTACCTTATTTTTTGCATAAAAGTAATACGATAATACTTTCCTGTGATTGTGTATCCTTTTGAAAGATAATCGATGAGCAATATTCCGTGTGCATCGCAAAATATTGTGGTCATAACCTTGCCAGCTGATTTCACTATCTTCGCCTTTCAGGATTTCACCAGGATTCATGAATCTGACTTAGGAAACTCCCAACGAAAAATTCCGAACCACTTTGCTAACCGGTTTGGAACCGGGTTTTCATATTCGGTGTACGTTTTGCCATGGAACATGCATCTGATCTACAAACGGTCAGTCGCTTTAGCGCGAAAATTTAAGTTGACATATTGTTTCTGGGGAAGTGGGGGACTTTCGCGACTCCTGAAGCCAATTTTAGGAATTCCAAAAAAATAATTCGGGGCGCGTTATGCGGAAAAATATCCGGTTATATGTATAATATAAGAAGATGCTTAAACAAGAGTGACTGAAAATTTTACAATTTGAAATCGAAGCGTGTTTTTCAGTTTTTTAAAACTATATTGATGTTAGTTTTTAGCTAAAAAAAAATTGTCTTACAGCAAGCGTCTATTACATATATTAGTCATATTCTTAATAATATTTTTGGAACTATAATCTTTATATAATACACTTTTTTAGCAACTATATGGCTACCAAAGAAGAAAATAATCAGATTATGACTGTCGGGACAAAATTATATCAATGCGCTTTTGATATAAATGACTTAGAATACCGAAGAGCTAGCACAAGCACCAAGCAAATGCATGCTCAGTCTATAGGTTAGGTAGGCAGACGGCTGGATACACCGAAATAGCCTAGGTTCTCCAGCTCACTTGGGTCCTGAAGTGATACCCTTTGGAATTGCCTGAAAAAGTGGGAGAGTAGAAGTGAAGAATAGAAGTTAGAGGGATCTAGTGAGAGTTGAGGAGCGAGATGGAAAGGTGGGAACCGCTTAGTGTGGCGTTACTTGCTGTTGTACTAGGCATCCGCTGCTCTCTATGAAAAAGACTAGCGCGGTTGGATTGACCAAGGCCATGCATAATAGGCTGTTGAAGCTCCGCTTGCCTAAATATCTTAGACAAAGATGCTCCAATGTCGCGCATGTTCCGAGGAGATAAAGGATCGTCTCCTCCTTTTCCTCAACTTAGCAACTTCTGCGTTATAGAGTAAGACTGGCATGGTTTCCAAACGGGCAATGTCCAGTGATGACTGCTAAAATAGCACTCAAGTGAGATCTGGGCAGTTTTAATAGCTCCCACGTTCTCTTAAAATTAATATGCGTCCTCAGTTTCTTTGATATAAGGCCATTTTTCTTGGGCACGTTCCAGCATGGGGAGCTTTATTCTCTTCCAACACGCTGGTAAGGGTTGTCCACGCAAGAGATCTATATCCTTATCCTCTAGGGTTGTCCCTTTTTTGGCTAAGTCGTCAGCGATGTTGTTCCCGTTGAAGGACCCATGTCCACGTATCCATTTTAGGGTTAGGTTAGAATGTTTCGCCATCTTATTTTAAGATGTCCTGCATTGTATATACCAATCAGTGAGTTGACAACGGCTTTGCTGTCCACTCGTGATATCCCTACCGAATACCTTATGAAACGTCAGCCATCTGGCCGGGTTTTATATACCTGATATTTCAGCTTGAAGAACACAACATCAATCTGTTAGTCTGAGGGATATTTTAGTGCTGAGTTCTTCTATGATGCTCAGTCTATAACTCACTAGACCTTTTATAATCTACATCAAGTAACGTTTGCCAGTAGTTTGTTTGGCATGTCTCTCTATCGTTACCATTAATCAATTATGATATTTTTTTTTTTATAACTTTATTATTTTATTTATTGAATCCGCATAAGAAATTTAATGACAATAAGTATTCAAGTCTTAATACTAAAAAAAATTGTGATTAAAGTCCTGCCAGTGCTGGACAAAAATTTATTTTTATGCGAATATTATTTCAGAATTCAGTCATCTGTTTAGAGCTCTAATGGTAGCCAAAGTATACCGCAATATTTCTCGGTAAAAAAAAATCGTGGAACAGAGCCTGAATTTTAAGAAAATTGTATTTGCTATTTATAGTCATCATATCCATCTCGAAAGCATTGAAATTAAAATGATCGGTCATTTTCATTTCGTTTTATAAAAACTAAACATTAAAAAATTCATTTTATTTGAAGACAGATTTAACATTCATTTATTATTGAATGAAAGAAACGCATCATTTATAAATTTTAAATGTTGCAGAGAAGTGCAAAGGGGCCTTAAATTTGTAGGCGTTTATCAAAGGTGGCAAAAGTCAATTAAAAGAAAATCAGTTTAAAAGCAAACTGTTACCAATTTCTTGCCAACAAAGATGATAATGATTTTATTTCTCAGAATTTTATTGCTCAACAATTAAATGATATAAGAACCTCAAAAAATAATAATAAATTTTATCTATAAAAGACAAGAAAAAACTAGCATGTGGTCGCTCTTTTTTCTTTTAAATCAATAATCAATAAAAATAGAATTTAAGCAGCATTTCGTTGCTTTAACAAAGGATTTTGAAAATGAGGCCTATTTATTGTTTAATTTTATTGCTGATCCTACAAATACCAAACATTCTCGTTGCACTTTTTTATAATCTCAAGTGCCGGTTTTTGTTGTGTCCTTTTGTTTTGTTGAACAAAACAATTGTTGGTTTTGTTTTTTGTTTTCTTTATTTATTGTATTAATCACTGTTTCTTTTGTTGCAACTTTTTATTTGGTAGTTAAAAATGCGTGTGAAAATGTCATCAGGACACTGACACTTCAAATTAAGAACAAGTTGCATTTAATTGTGTTGGAAAAAATTAAAGAATGCTTTAGACTATTTAGGGTTTAATACATTATTAATGTGTGAACAAATTATTTGTGAATGCATAAGCAGCATTTCTTTGTATTTTGCTCAATTAAATTGTTATAACTATAATAAAAAAAATTCAACAAATTATTTCTTTCTTAAAAATGGATTTTTGGGGGCAATTTTTTGCATATGTTTTTAAAATCAATAGGATATTTCCGTTACTTGTCTGACTTCCTTTCTTGTCTTCTAGAAGGCCTATACAGTCCTGCAATAGGAACATGTACACACGTTTTTTGTGATACCTATATAGTCATTTTTCCCTGCTTTGCAATGAAGGCCTTTTAGAAGGCATACATTATCCCTGCTATAAAAAGTACAAACAAAAGGCTTTTACGTTGCCTTTACACCAGAAAGTACTTTCATGAAATTTCTGTATACGTATATAAATAAAAATTTCAATGAAATAAACGACTTTCATGAAAATTTCTTGTTCATCTACACAGAAAAGTGAGAGTTCATTTTAAAAATGTCGCCCAAGCACTATTGCCATTATTTCTCTCTATTCTTATTTTGTTTGCTTACTAATTAGAGTTGCCAAACTTATTACATACACAAATTTATGGGGCAGTAATTGAAAAAACTTATCATTATATATTTTTTTTTTCTTAAATTATTTTTATAAAAAGACTTTAATTGTTTTCTTTATGTGTGTTAAAGTAAAAAATATTATAATTCTTTTCATAACGTGCAAAAAAAGTTACTTTTATAAATATTATATTACTACAATACTGCAACGTTGTATAATTCTTTGTAGGTGACAACAGTGCTTAGCAATTTGTCATTTTACTTTCAGAAAACGTCAAAAAATTTGTTTCATGAAATTTTTGATGAAAGTAAACAAAATGTGAGTGAAAAAGTGTGAGTGTA
This sequence comes from Thecocarcelia acutangulata, assembly GCA_914767995.1. Taxonomy (NCBI): domain Eukaryota; kingdom Metazoa; phylum Arthropoda; class Insecta; order Diptera; family Tachinidae; genus Thecocarcelia; species Thecocarcelia acutangulata. Next base: position 94,191,815 of record OU612097.1, on the reverse strand, counting down.
TTGCAACTTTCATGAAATTACTTTCATGTCTAAACGCTAGGTTAGACGAGGTCTGCTAAAAAAAACCCCTGAATGAGGTCTTCTTGAGAAAGCCTCCAATTAGACCTACTAAAAAGGCCTTCAATAAGGCCTACTAAGGTAAGTCTTCCATGATAACTGACAAAGCAGACCATCAATAAGACCTAACGCGCAAGGGACTGTGGAAGGCACTGGCTGCCTAGAACGTCGTGTGTAAAAAAGATATAAAAGTGTAATCGAGTAAAAAGGACTTCTGTCTGCCAAATCTGGTATTTCAGAATACAGGTTTTTACCAGTTTTTTATTTTATCTCATACAGGTTATTGCTAGCTTTTTATGCACATTTAGCGTTGCCAGAATGACGACTTTACCTTAGTTTTGAAGACTTTTCAAGTAAACTAAAAATTGAAGATTTTTTTCTCAAAATTAAGATTTTTGAAACTGTGAATTATTTGAAAACATTCAATGAATTTTGACTTCTTTAATATTATGAATTTTAAAATAATTTGAGATTTGAGATCTTAAGATTTCAAATAAGTTTTATTGAACTGCATTTTTGGTGCAGTCTTCTTATATTATTAGAACAATCATCTCTTTGTAATAATTTAATATATAGTATCACAAAACTCAAAAGCAAAACATATCAGCATTTTTTATCTGAAAAAATATTTTTTTGCTGTTTTGAAAAATGAAGATTTTTTTGGCAAATATTTCTGGCATCACTGTTTGCGATACTGATGCAAACCAGTTGATGCTGATATGCAAACTAAATTTCGAATATGCCAAAATAATGAACGGATAAATTCCCTTCGTTCTTAAGAAAAACTCTTTCTCTTTTGTTGTTTGGTTTGAAAAAATTCAGCAGTTTTGAAAATTGTAGGTTGGTTTCTACTTGAAAAATACATAAACAATAAATTCAATACCAGCTCAATTGTACCGGCCATTTTTGTAATACTCGTTTGATCAGTGATGCCAGAAGTTTTTATCGAAAAATCTTAAATTTCCAAAAAGAAAATCTTAATTGTAAAAAAAATTTTTAAATTGTTTTTTTTTTATGTCAAACACAAATATAATGTAGTTTGATTATTACAAAAGTATGATTACTCTAACATAACAATAAGGTGGAACTAAAATATAAAGCAAAAGTCCATTCACTCAAATTACTTTTCAAAATTAGTATATGAATAAGCTATGTAAGTATATATGTACATATATAGTGTGCAAAAGAATTGAAGCGTATGAAATAGATTAAAATTCTTAAGATATTTGAAAATGTATTTCTTGCCTCTTTATCGAAATGACAACACTGTTTCGCTCCATATGCAACTTTCAGTTGATTCCTGTGCACAATTTAACAAGCTGCGCTTCAATGGTAAAGAAATATATTCTGAATTTCAATGTGACAAGCACGGAAGATGCCAACATTCTGGATGTCCAGTTGAGTTCTCTACATCCGTAAGAATTGAAAAAATGTCCGATATTGTATTAGCCGATCGATCGGACCAATAGTTTCAATTTTGAATTATGATTTGGGTATTAGAAGGCTTTTCTGCACGATGAGCGCCACATTAGCTCACAATTAAGACAATGCAACGGAGCATACACGTGCAATTTTCATAGCAAAAATCCATTGCGATACGAATTGTTCCCTCGTACACCCTATTCTTCAGATTTAGCCCCCAGTGACTGGCTATTTTTTCTTCCCAAACATGAGGACGTGGCTCGGTGGAAAGAAATTTGACTTCAACGGCGAAAGCATCTCCCACATAGTTCACATATAAGTATATTAGAATACTAATGCGATGTTTCCTTAACACAAACAAGCAGCTTCTCTGAAAAATTTGTTCAGAAATCGCTCAAACTATTGGGTGATTTTCATATAAATTTTCTTGACAGTTCGATAGCTTTTTATATGAAAAGATCGCATGGATCTCAAAAATCTTAATTGAGAAAGGAACATCTTCAAATCTTATTTTGCTTATAAAATCTTCATAACTAGGGCAAAATCTTGATTCTGGCAACGCTATGTTTGATGTTTCTTTGCGCACAATATGTTGGTGTACTTGTTGCATTTTAGAACGTACTAAGCATCAGATGCAGCGCGGTAATGCTTTTTTCGTTTTTAACCCATAAGCCATCATATTAGAACCTATTCTTATTGGCTATTTATTCTTAAATTTATGTGCTGTTCATGGAACAGAGACGAGTGACTTGTGTAAAAAATTTGTATGGAAACCACTCCAAAAATTTAGTAGCTAACTTACAAATTTTCTACACAGAAAAAATTATAGTAAAAATAAAATCAACAAAATTTTTGTCTGAAAAATAATTTGCATGCATATACATTTTTTTCATTCATTTATTTATTAAATCTTCAAAATATGAACTAACAATAAGCATTAAAATCTGAATATTAAATATAAAAGTTATTTAAGTCCAGCCACTGCTAGACAAAAAAGTTTTATTTTGCGCGAATAATATCGGTAGAATCACGTTCTGATAGTGGCAAGGGTGTCCCTTCTTCTCAACCAAGAGTGGCCGCAAAAATTAAGCATGTTTCGTGCAAGTGGATTTGGGTGAAGTTCCAGTTTACTGATATACCTTGTCGCATACTTAGAAAATTCGTCTTTTACCAGCGGAACACACAGATCCTTGTGAATTCGTGAGTTTCCTACGTACCATGGAGCTGCAGTAATCGTACGAAGAATTTGGTTTTGTCGTCTTTGAATTTGTTCAATGTTAAATGTTGAGTTGGTTCCCCATAATTGAATTCCGTAGCACCATATAGGCTTTAAAACTGCGCTATAAAACAAAAGTTTGCTATCCAACTTCAATGTCTAATTTCTGCCCATAAGCCAATTTAGTTGCGCTGCTTTTAATTTCAACTGAGTGACTTTCGCATCAATGTGAGGCTTGCATGTTAGCCTACGGTCGAGGTAAATACCAAGGTATTTAACTTCATTATGCTGCGGAATAGGTGTATTGTTAATTTGGAGTGAGTACATACGTATTTGTTCATTAACTTCTATTTTCCAAAGTTTCAACCATTTCTCTAATATTGAAATATACTGCTGCATATTTCGTGAAGCTTCTTGATGGTTTTATTCATATACATAAATATCAAAAAAATAACCTTGGATATCGTATTTTTTTGTTGTTTAAAAAGATAGTTGTTTTTGATCAATAATTATTTTTACTAAACTTTTGTTTGAATCCACGAATTCCTTTAGAAGTCCGCATTCAAACAATTTATTAATTGATTCAACGAATTTCGTTATTGAATATGAAAAAAATTTGTTTCTGTGTATAGGTACGAGTTGCTCGTCTGTGTTCTATGAACAGAATTATTTGCCTACTGACAAACTCCATTTTAAAACTGCGCATTTATCCAACGAGAAATGTATACAAGTAGCTACCAAAAGAGTTTCATCGCGACCTCTTCTTTTTATTCTGTAAAAATACTTTTACCGCCTTAAATAGTTCTTATATTTTAATTTATTTTTGTACAATAGTTTATCTTAAACGTATAGACTACTAGTATTATCACATTAATGTCTATTCGTCCAACTCTTTAACCAATATTTGTTCTGTTAAGATTGATGCAATAATTTGTTTAAAAAAATTCCACGTCAAAAATATCAACATATTTCTCTAAGTGTTAACTTTTTTCATTTCTTTCATGTTTACACAAGTTCTTTTAAATAAGTATTTATTCAGACATTAAAAAAAACAAATAAGCCAATCAAAGAGCGTAACACTGGTAGTTGCTTGGCCATAATCACTTAATTAAATAGAATTAATACAACAACATACTTTTGGTAAACATGCGTGCAGCACTGCAGAGAGAGCAAAATGAAGAATATATGTATGTGCATACATACAGACTATGTACGTATGTATTATTAATGAAAGCTTGTTTATATGGGATATGAATGTATAAATGTGTGGTTGCTTGTTTGTTTAATTCAATGTGTTGTCTCAATGATGGCATTATGACAACATGGCTACTGTGGGCGCAAGTGGCGGTGTTCTAAAAAAATGAAGATTTTCAAAAAATTATCGGTAAAACTTTTTCCCTCCGCAACTCAAAGCTCTACGGTGGTCTCATTTGAATAAAAAATCAATCTATTTGCTAATAAACTTTTTTATAAAACGTGAAAACCATTTTATCATCGTTAAAAGTTAAATATCATTTCGATTTATATACATATCGTTGGCTTAACAAAAAAATAGCGTATCTTGCTTTATGTAAAATTACAATTTGATTATTTTGTTAGCGTTGCTTATAGGAACTCGTAATGCTGTCTTTGATCCGAAGTTGTGATATTTCTCAAATGTTGATTTCTTTTAAATTTCAATTATTTTATTTTCTTTTCATATTATTTCGCATATATGTATATTATGCGGAATAATATTATGCGGAATATTGTTATATTCCAATGCATCTCAAATACGTAATTGCGACCATAAAGTCATAAGCTTTAAGGCAGAATTAGTTTGTACGTTCTTTTCCATTCTGACTCAGCTGTTTTGTTTCTGTTCTATATAAACTATATGTGCATGCTTTGTTGTTACTTTTTCGTTCTGTTCTGTTGCGGACTAATCTGTTAAAAATAGAATTTAACGTTAAGTGACGGCCAGATATGTGTATGTTTTACTTTTTTCAGGTATGGCAACACAAATTTTTTATTCAAATGTATATAATTTTTTTGTTAAAAGCTAAAAACAAATTTGTTTCAATTAAAGATTTTTAAAAGTTGATACATTTTTATCAGTTAAGCAACGATGGATGATCAAAAAAAATTACATTTTGAATAAGAAGTACCATAAACTCTGCAGAATGTGAAAAAGAAGTAGACTGTTTGATCACCATCTCTAAATTATTAATTTGTTCCTATTTTGTTTTTTCACACAAGATAATATTTATGTACATATTTTATTATTCATTCCAATGTTTTGCTTTTATTTATGCTCTACTGTAAAAAACAGCTGAATATTTTCACGGAAAAATTAATTGTAAAATATCTGCTAGAGAAATGAACGTCACAGAACGGCAACAGAAAGTAAACACTAATGAGGCCTTTAGAATAATAGCATTAACAAAATATGACTGCTGTGAGCAAACTGTCATATTTTAATGTGCTATTTTGAATTTAAGTCAACTGAGATGGTTTCGGTTTTGTTATGATAAATCAAAAAGCACAGTTAAAAAAAACCTATTATTTTACAACTTTTTTTGTTCGAAGCACAACAACAAGATTTTTATGCCGTCATAAAATACTAGGACAGTAATATTGTGTAATTGATCGAGCTTAAGGTCTATTTGGAAGTTTTCGGCTTTTGGGTTCTTAGTTATCTAGTTTGGATAGCTTCTACATATTTGTAAAAATTGAAATTAAATAAATATTATTTGGTCTGAAGAAGCTATCCAAAAGAAAGCGAAATATTGCCAGATAATTAACAACCAAAATACCAAAAACTTTGTGTTTTTGGTATACAAACAATTTTCTCGTTCTCTAAATATCCAACACTTGAGATAAAGAGTCATTTTTTTCTACCGTGTTACTTTTAGAGAATAAAGTTCGAAATTAATATTTTTAAACGGATAAAAAATGTAAACCCGTAGACCGCATAATATCCATATACTTTTTCTGTTCAATTTGCTTAAATTTAACTCATTATCAATAAAAAAAAACATCTTACTATTAAAAATAAACGAAAAATATGACATTCAAGAAGTTACAGCGGATTCTATTTATTATAACTAACAGCGTAAAATCTGAAACAAAAATTTGTGTTTCTTACAAATAAAGAAACAAACATTTTTATAGAGATTCTGAATGCTTTTGTGTGTAACTTTTTTACTTACGTTTGTCTTAAAATTTTCAATATCACAATACAATTGTTTTCAAACAAATTTTCAGGAAAATCGTAGGTATTTTTAAAATAAAATCTTTCCCTAAAACCTCCCACTGTAAACTGTCAAAAGAAAACTCTTGACCAAATTTTAATCGAAAATACCTCTATTTTCCTTTAAAGCAGGGTAGACATGGTCAAAATGCTTTGTGTACATATGTACGCATCAAGGATACATTTGAATTCTGATTTTACGATATTCGCTTTATAGGCAGTGACTGGCAAATTACAATAAATTCTAAAATATCTTGTCACTACTTATTTTGTCGAATTTTTTATTTTCTAAGAATTTTTTTCACATTTGAAAATAATACTGAAAGTTTGTTCCAGCTTTAAATTAAACAGACTATTTTTTGTTATTTTTTGCTTTGTTTTTCTTTCCCTGACTACCATTCACAATGAAAGCAAAATAATAATAAAAATTTGTTCGTGCTTGATGGCTTCCACTGGATATAACCAAGCATGCCAGAAAATCAAAAAATTTTGATTTTTCATCAAGCACTAAAAACTGTTAACAGAAAACTCTTGACACGGTCAAAATGCTTGCTATAAACTTCGTGTATATGTGCTTTATATATTACAATTTCCCGCTTGATAATTTATCACACATTCATTCTGATTTTGCGGTGTTCGTTTGGTAAATCTCTTAATTGTGATCACTTATTTTCTGGTATTTTTATTTTCTAAGAATTTTTTCACATTTGAAAATAATACTTAAAGCTCGTTACAGCATTAAATGCAAGTGATTCTTTTTTGTTATTGTTTACGTACTTTGTTTTTCTTCCCTCGACTACCATTCACAATGGAAACAATATAATAATAAAAATTTGTTTGTGCTTGATGGCTTTCAGCAGATACAATCAAGCCTGTGACAGCAGCGTATGCCAGAAAATTTAACATATTTGATTTTCAATCAAGCACTTTAGCGGGGGAATAGACAGGGTCAAAATGATTGCTGTCAATCTCGTGTGTATATGTCATCAAGCATTCGTTTAATTTTGATGTCAATAAATAAAGAAATTTTATTTGCAAAATTCCTGTTACTCCTTAATTCTATTCTAAAATTTGTTTCCAGCACATTTACATATATTCATTTTTAGATACTGTGACTTTCTTTCTGGACGTTGCTTCAAAAACGTTTTTAAAAGAATTCGATATTGTTCGGTTTCTACGCAACGATTGCTGTATTGTGTGCTTTTCACTTCCCAAAGTGATGGTAAAGACCGGCAAACTTCAATAAGTTCTAAAGTATCTTGATTATAATTCATTTGTTTTTCTTTTCGTAACATAGTTTTCGCAATTTAAAACAATAATTTATTTTATTTCAACTTGAAATTCAAAATATTCTATTTTACCACTTTTTCATTTACAGCCAGTTCGCCGATGTCGAAAGGATAAGTTCATTCGCATTCTAGGCGAAAGAAAATTGATTTGGTTTTTTTCTAACTTTAATCTATGCGAACGATGTTTCAAAATTCAATTAAAATACGAACTTATTATGCGAACGAACAATAGTGACATAGACGAACCCAAATTTATTCGAATGTGAGTGACTAGCTTTCTTTCGCATACATTTTCATTCGATATCGTCGAACAGGCTGTTAATATTTTCCTTGACAACCATCGTAACGAAAATAAAATAGTAATAAAAATTTGATTGTGCTTGCACTAGAAACCACCAAGCATGTGACAGCAAGCATGCCAGAAATTTGAAAATTTTTGATTTTCCATCAAGCATCGTCGGTGCCTCACACACCTACAAATTTTCATATACACTATTACAATGCTTGTTAAGCATTTCGATCGTGTATACCCTCCCCTTAAAGCATATTCATAAAAATTAATTCGAAGTAAACTTTAATTCAAAAATTCCATTTAAAATTTTGTTGAAAAATATATTATTTTTTTTATGGATATGCCGCTTAAACAATAAGTACACGCAACTTATATAGAATATCATATAGTGTGTTGCGAAAACTTTACACTGCACAATCGTCACACTGTGCTTGCTTTAGTTCTTCTCTTTTAGTAAATAAGTAGAAAAAAAAGCTTTAATTCATTGGTAAAAGTTTAAGAAAACCACAAGAAGGAGGTGCTTAACTCCAGTAGCCGAAGACAAACTGAATAAAAACGAACACAACAGGACGGTGTTTGAAAATTGACCAGTAGCATTTAAGACTTAAAGTACTGACGAAGTTCTGCTCCGTTTTATTTTCTTATTTTTCTTTTTTATAGAAATAAGTTTTTAAGATTTATGGCTATAATAAAATGAACTTACCTTGTTTGTTAATAAATTTTTATTGCTGGCGAAAATATTTGAAGCAATTAAAAATGCTGATTTTCAAACCATTTGGTGGCAGCTTTTTTTATTACTCGTACTTTTATGTTGAGCACAGGTTGTTGTTGTTGTTGGTTGATGATGAAACTTTCTTCAAAACTTGCAATAAATTTTCAATTAAAATTTTAACAAGCGTGTTTAAGTTTTTATTTAAAGTCATGAAATTATTTTTCTTTTTTTTAATAATTATTATTAAACTTTTTTTTTTTTGTGTTATATTTACGCGTGTAACTACTTGTTGGTGCGTGATTGCTAACGAACTAAATAAGCCAAGCTTCTTTTGGTAGTAAGCAAGTCAAGTCGCAAAGAGTCAAGTAATAATACTGCAGCTGTTTGTTGGTGGTTTAAGGTTGATTTTCTGTGGTTACGTTTGATTTGTTTGCTGGTTGGTTCATTGGTTGGTTGTGGCTGGTTTGTTGGTGGAGAGACGTTAATATTATTAATAAAATATATTCCACTTCCGAACGCTTCCGTGCGCAACAGTCAACTGCAAAGTTACGATCGAAATTTCAGCTTAACGGCTGCCTGTGTTGAGCTCGCGAGTGGCTTCTGCTTATAACGTTTTTTTGTTTTTTTATTATTATTATTATTATGGAGGTAGTAGTTGTGGTAGTAGTAGAGTGTTATGTTTAGGTTCACTAAGCGATCGTATAAAACTCGTCGGTTGATTCAACGAACAACAAAGATCACAATGTACAAAAAAAAAAAAAATAAAAAGAAAACGGTCTTCTTAGTTACCAGTTGTTTTTGTTGTTTAAATGTTTGTATTATTTGTTAAATGTTTCTTTTTAGCCGTGCTACACGTTCACACAACGACTTACTTGTGTCTTGTCTTTTTTGTGTTGATCACCGATCACTACTTGAAATTTTTCTTCCTCTTCTTCATTTTTTTTCTTGTGTGTTTAGTTTGAGTTTGAATTTTTGCTTCTTTTTGTCTTTTGGTAGTAGTAGTTGTAGCAGTGGTGGTGTGGTAACCTTTTTTATTGTGTATGTATGTGTGTGCGTTATGTGTGTGCAACTGTCTGTCAGTCAACTTCATGTCCGTCCGTTCAGTTGTGTGTAAGTTTTCTGTCTTCTGTACTGCTCTTTTTAACTACTGCTCTAAACTTTGGTTGGTTGGTTGCTTGAATTGGACGGTTTGATGAATGGAAGGTTGATTTTCGTTCGTATTCTGGTTACAATTGTTTGCTAAACACTCGTAAAGTTTACTTTTATTTGTAATGTTATGGCGCTAAAATGTGTTTTATTTTTCTACTCAAAATAAAAATGAACACAAAAATATCATCTGCAACAACCTCAAGCATATCTTCCCAACTGGTCTTTAAGCCAACACACAACACACACTTTAACAGCTTAACTAACACATGCTTACCTATACACACTAATTGATACTTTCATTCAACTTTCCTGGGCAAACGCAAAACAACAAAGGTAATAACTACTGGCGGCAACATTATTTTCTATCCATTTTCTTTCTCTTTCGCTCGCAGGTATTGCAAGCCTTTGACGATCTTTTGTGAGTTTTGAGCTCAGCCTTCATTCATTGAAGCTGAAAAAAGTCCATTAGCACAATAGAGTACACATTTTCATGAAAAGAGAGTGCAAAAATAAAAACTGACTCATAACGAGAGCACGATTATATTTTAAAGGGCTGCCACTCTAAAATGTGTGAGTTTTTAAAGCCTCTGTGAAAATTTTCTCGTCAAAATTTGTTTTCAGTAGAGATCTTGGTGGCGAGGTTTGTGTTGGAAATTTTCAAAAAAAAAGGGGGCGTCTACCTACGCCACATTTTTGCTCAGAGGAGTATTGGTAATTATGTCCAAATAAAACGCTACTGGTAGAAAGAAGTACGTGTATGTATGTGTGTGTTTAACCCAACTCAACATGTACATATTAATTAGTCTTTTTGGGTTTTTGTCTTACACACACTTGGCTGCTCAGTTCCACTTCCTCTTTCTACTACTCTTTCAAACAGAAACGAGTAGCATTTGTTGTTGTTGTTGTTTTTGTTGGTTTAAATAACTCCAGTTTGGTTGAAAGATGTATGAATGTTCTTCATTTTGTTTATACAAGTCCCTAAATATTAAAACAAAACAGAAAGACAACAACTTAGAACAGTTGCCTACAACTTGTTTGAACAACTTTTTTTTTGCCTTCTCTTTTCTGGCTACTGACTTCAAGTTGCTCGATAAGCTCAGCTACTGTGAGCGGCAAAGGAGATCAATAAAAATAAAAGAAAACAGCATTTAGTTGCTAAACTAAAGAGATACCCACACTAATACACAAAAAAAAACTTGCATGTGAATAATTTTCCTATCACACATATCCATCCATGTGTGCGTATGTGTAAATAAACATATTGAATCTTTTCAAGCTTTTCTTGTGTAGTAGACTCTGAGGCGTTTCTTATGCTAATCAGCCAATAGCAGCCAAACAAACCAGTATTCAACTGATTGCCGTTAATTGATAGAACTCCAATTGTTTGAAAACAAAATCATTGATTTTTAAGTCGAGGAAAAATAAACATTTCCAAAAGTTTGTAGCAAAATTTTTATATATTTTGTAGTGAAGGTATATGCATATAGGTATAGATAGATTTTTACATATGTAGGTATATAAGTAATAAAACAATATTAATGTGTTATCCCTATTCGTAATATCTTAATGCTGGACTGACTTTTCTTTGAATATTGATATAGAAGCTAACTTTTATTGAATTTTTAACTACCGTAAATTAAAATATTAACAAGCCCAATAACTACTGGCAGTTAAATATATTTTTTTAAATTATTATTTGTAACCTGTAATAAAATGTTTTTATATTTTTAAACTCTTAAAAAGCAACGGAACCAAATTGGACCCAAATGGGTTGGCCTTTCAGTGTATGGTAGCCTGTGAAATCTGAACACCCTTAAAACAAGTTTGATCATTAAACTTTAACAGCCTTATTAAAAAAAATACTTTTGGTTTCATGTACATATTTGTTACCAAATGAGTAAAGCCAAGGCAGCTTTAATATGGTAGTGGTATAAACGCAGCTGTTTTTCGTTTCCTTTGCATAAATTTGTCAAAAACACATAGACTTCCCTCCCTGCTTTTTTAAACAAAATTTTGACAACTATTCGTAAATTCTACCAAAAAATTCATTTGATTGAAAATGTTAACAAATTTATTTAGCGTTTTCGATCCTTCATCAAGAATTTTTAATTTTTCATTAAATTGATTGAGAACATTTATAGGAATTTTTATAATTCCTTCAATTTATTGATTAATACCTTCTCGTTATCATATATTTTGAACATCTATCTTATTAACACTTCATAAAGAATTTAAAATTTTATTAACACCAATAGGAATAAATGGCTCAACATTTATTTTTGTCTCTCTATTTTCTATAATTTTATAGGTTTATTTCCATACATTTTTACTAGAACATTAACTTTATCATTTTAGTTATATGCTTAATAAATAAAAATGATGATTCTTTTATATAAAAGTAAGAATAAGCTTTAATAGAAAAGGCACCTGTTTCTCATTATGTAATTTAAAAATTTGAGAGAAGTTATTCCTCCGATCTATTTTTGTCCTTATTCAGTGTCGACTTTTCAGCAGGAGCGGTAGTGCCCGTATTTGAAAAAAAAAATTTAGTGTCAAGGTCAACAAAAACAAGTAAGATCTTTTATTAATTTTAGTAATTTTTTGAAAAGACTGATTTTGCGAGGTAAAGGTCGACTTCTATTAAATATTGGTTTTAATATAAACCATTTTTTTTTCGTCTATTTTAATGAGTGCCCTCATTAGGCACTAAAATTTTGTTAATTTTCAATGGTCGGAATGGTGATGCTGACTTCGGGTAAATGACTATTTTCTTATTTTCTATTTTATTTATTAAAGCCATATTTTAGAAATATATAGCAAATGATTTTAAAACTAATTTACCTAATAGTCGGCACAGTTTTGTTTGAGTACTTTAACAACTGCCGACTATAGTAGAGGAGGTATCTTAATGTCGGCATCATCTTTTTCCCTACAGATCATAAAAATTGTCGTATTTTGAGATTTAGTAGGTATTATTTTGGCTAGCGTTTCATAATTTTAAATATGAATAGAAAAGACAAAAGTCCGACCAGTATAGCGAACAATTTCAATATTAGGGGTCAGTAAAAAATATGGTTTTGCCCGTTCAACCATACTGAACAGATTATATGTAACTAATTTGGAGTAAATACGTATAGTAATATGGTGCCAAGATCTTGCGAAAAGCGGATATTAGTAATACATTTGAATACAAAATTTTTGAAAACAAGAGTGTAGTATATTCGGCTGGGCCGAATCTGCAGTACCCTTATAATAGTCACGTAAATATATAGTATATATTACTACTGGTGCTTTTAGCCTACCTACTCTTTCAAGTATATTTTACGTTCTTCCACATATTCAGTAGTTAATTTTTAATTTGCTCAATTTTCGTTTATCTTATTGATACTACTTAACACTAAAGGAGGATAACATCATATTTATGTGAATAAAACAAAATTTTTAACAATAGAAATGCATACAGATAAATAAATATAAAAAGAAAAGGCAGTTTGAAATATGGTTACAACAACATTAGTTATATGCTATAACACTAAGTGTTATGGTTAAAAACAGTATATTTTCAATTTAATTATAGTTTGTTGAACTAAAACTATGTTATTGTGTGCATTTCTGAAATGCTATTGTTACCGTCTATAAATTTCAAGATATGGTTGCATACAATAATAGCATCTATGAAAATTTCGTTTAAAACAACAATAGGTTTTATCACATCCACTATCAAAAAAAGTTTGCTTATTATAAGTATGATACGCTAACTCGCTACAACATAACTAAGCTTACAAAATAAACTTACAATTAGCATCATTAACTATATTTTCGTTATCATCGCTAACATTTAATATTCTTTTAGTTTTATTTTTTCTTTGAAATTAAAAAAATGTGTTGTGTGTCGTTTTATTCAAAGAAAAATATCTCTATAAATGTACCTATGTTGAAGTAAACAAATGAGATGAAAATTGTACAAAAACCCCGTTTTAAGTGATAGTGTAAATTGAAAGGTTAGTTTATTAAGATGTAAACATATGTATGCGTCTGGTAACCAACAATACCATGACGTAGCCAACCATACTTCAGGCTAACCATAGTATGGTAATAACCAACCATACTATTATTATAGTCATTACAATTTTTATGACCAACAATACTATTGTTGTGGTCAACCATACTATGTTATATCTAACCATATCATATTATGTTATATCATATATCATACTATATTATATCTAACCATACTCGTATAATACTATCATCCCCACCCATATTATTGAAACACTTTAAATTCTATTGTCACAATCAATCCTACTAGTATTGAACGTGACAATATTATATGATTATATAGTGCTCATACACATGAACACACTCATAACTGTTATAAATAAAAAACTGTGTTTAATTTATTGAATATATATTTTTTTCCTATTAATATGTTTAAAACTATATTACAAATTATGGCATTTTTCAAAGTCTTGGTGCTCAAGAATGGTTGATTATTTTCGCTCTGGTCCATATACATATCTGTAAAAATACACATAAATTTCGAACACATACATATATTAATGCATTATGTGACGAAAGGATAAGTTCATTCGCATCCTAGGCGAAAGAAAATTGATTTGGGTTTTTTCTAACTTTATTCTCTGCGAACGATGTGTCAAAATTCAATTAAAATACATTAATAAGTGCGAACAAGTAAGAGTGACATAGACAAACCCAAATTGATTCGAATGTGAGTGACTAGCTTTCTTTCGCATTCATTTTCTTTCGAAATTGGTAAACTGGCCGTAAATGACAGTTTGTGAATTTGCAGTCGTCGTTTCAATTATGGACGTATTTTCTCTGAAAGTCGTTTTTGCTTGAAGTTGCGATCGTATTCTGTTTCATCACTCACAAATGAAACCAGATGATATTGTCTGTTATGAATCACAAAAACATGGACGCCTACAATACGAATTCAACTTTGGTCATCTATGACAGTTTGTACAAATACGAGTATATATAAAATTCATATATGATACTACACCAAAATAAAATCAACACTTGTCATAGCTGATTCGATATTGACAGCGTTTGTCACTTTGATTCACTATGACTTTCACCACTGGATATGTAATGTGCTTAAAGAGCACGTTATTTCCAGATCGATGATATTAAATAAGTCAATATTTATTAGATGTTTGCGAATAACTCTTATTATTTATTAGCAAACAAAATCTCAAAAACCATATTTTACAGAGAAAAATCTTCGAATGTTATTTTGTTTGTAAAATTTTCGAAATTAGGGTAAAATCTTCATTCTGTCATCGCTGTTCCCTATACTTATCAAATGCTGAATGTCAAAATTGAGAGAATGCCTTGTATTTTTTATACCTACCATGAAATTTTGAGTTTATACACTGAAAGAATTATGCGTCATATACTTATTTAATAAAACTGTTTCATTAAATATTTTTCATTAATACAATGAAAACTTTTCACAATATGCATGAAACTTCATATATATTATGAAATAGTTCCATCAGAATGGTTTCATTAAGTTTCATAGTTTCATTAAAAAAATCACTGGATTTATGACTACAACAAAATTTATTTATTTTTTTAATTCTTTGAATTTTGGTAAGATATATTAATGGCATTTATTAATCTTAAGCTACAGTTTAAAAAATGTCAAGTTTTTTTTATTAAAATGTAAGTTTTATGACTTTCATAATTCCAATGAAATAGAATTTATTAGATCAATGACAAATAAATTTCTGGCTACCGATCTTGGGTATGTATGTACATATGTGTATGTACTCAAATCAGCATAATAATAGTTTAAAAAATTTAAATACCAGTGTATTGAAGTCATTTGAATTAATAAAATCTGTTTTATTTGGTGAATACTTGTTCAACATTTTCTTTTATCATAATTAGGTACAATGTCACAAAAGCAAGGAATAGTATTGTTTGTGTAATGAAATAAAGTATCAATGAATAAATGAAATAATTGCATTGATCTTATTACGTACATTTGTGAACATATTTTATTAATGTGTGTTATGATATTATTTCATTAAACAAATGTGACTATTTCATTGATTTAATGTAAATTTTTCCGGTGCTTAATGAATAATAAAATTAGATACATGAAATAACTTCATTGACCTTATGAAGGAGTTTTATATTTTTAATGAATATATTACATTAGTACAAAGAAGTTATTTCATCAAATAAATGTTACTTTTTCATTAATTTAATGTACAGTTTTCATGTGCTTTATGAAATTGATTCTTTGATCTAGAGAAATTATTTCACTAATCATATGATTTGTGTTTCATACTTTTAATGAAAATAAGTCATGTTTCTTATTAAAATGTTTCATTACTTTTATGAAGATTTTCCTTAAAATAATCTAATGAAATTTGTTTCATTATTTCTATGAAAAGTTACAATGGTTGAAAAATAACGAAAAAATTCATAAAAGTAATGTCAAAATTCAGAGATTTTCTGAACAAAATTTTTTCAGTGTAGGTACGTATTTTTTCGGATTTTTCACATACCTAATAGAAGAATTTTAAATAAATTATCTAGGTAACCTCTTTGCGTTATATTAAATAAATAATAAGTATTTCTCATTAATGCATGTGTTTTTTTTTTAATTTTAACTAAATATTAACAGCACCTAATAAATTATACACATTCGTGGTGATATAAATTAGACCAGTCCAAATTGTTTCTGCTAAATATTTTCGATAACGAATATATCCACTAATAGATGTAAAAATTAAAGGTACAACGAATATTCATAACCAACAACAACATACATACATACATGTTATACCTATGTATGGATATTTATATGCACATGTCCATACACACAGTATATTAAAAGCACCACTTTGTTTTTTGACATCTTTCATTTTGCTTATTTCTTAGTTTTATTTCAAAGGGGAGCATAAATGACTTGGTGTTGGTGTGTGTGCTTGTAACTGCGTGTAGGCCAATGAGAGCGTGTAAAACCGGTAGCTCTCTTTCTTTGTTCATAAATAAGCACAGTGCATTTTTTACTACACTAATGTAGCTACTGTTCGTTAACACACACGGCACACATACTTACATTCAAACACATTTACATTATGCATGTTTAGTTTTCTCATGAAGCTCCAAAAGAAAACAAAAACGTTATAAATTACTCCATTTTTCAAGGTGCTACAGGGATGATGAACTCAGTACAATTCGAAAATGTACGTGTAGGCACATACCTTTATACATACATAAGGCGAAAAAACTAATGGGCTCGGTTCTTTCTCCTACTCTATCTCTTATTTTTCAAACTTCTAAATATTAACATTTTCATTTTAAACAATTAAGTTTTTATTCGCTAGTCTAGCTTCTAACATTTATACCAATAAAAATTGTATATCCCAACAATCTAAATAAAAACTCAATTGTTCGAATTTTTGTTCTCTGCTTTTCGATACTTTCAAAAAGCAAATCGTAGCAACCAACGGTTGTTCATTTGTTTGAAAGGTGTAAAGAAATGTTAGAGACGTGTATAAATGAAAAAGCTTGTTTTTTGTGTTTTGACAGGTATTATTAGAGCATTTTTCTTTTCAAATTCTCAACAATTTATTTAGATTGTTGGGATATAAAGTTGAATGTTTGAGAAGATCTTTCAAAAATTTTCAAAGTCTACTGATGATTAGGGTAGTTCTTATGAAAGGTCAACATATAGATAGCTGGGAAACATAGAAAACAAGCTATTTATCATTTTCATTTTAGCTTAAAAAAATATAGGACAGAGATTCTTAGTTTTTGCTATCTTGGATCAGTACTCAGTGGATGACCTCTTCATATGTGTTTGAATTATATGTGTATTTTTACAGAAACCTTTCTGGAGCACTAAGATTTTTAAAATATTAATTAGAAAAAATGTATATAATGCATCAAAAACATATTGTTTTAATTAGAGAAGCTATAGATTTGTTCATGCGTATGTGCATTTATTACGCAATCATATAATATTGTCCCGTTCAACACTAGTATGCTTGATTGTGACAATATTATATGGTTGGATATGGCAGTTAAATTTAAATTTTTAAAATAACAGTATTTGTCATGATACAAATATTACGACTTTTATCATATATATGGCTGTACTTAATTTTGTAAGTAAATTTCAGATTGAACCATATTAAATGCTTGTGTTCAACCATATAACTAAACAATAGTATTTTGCGCATAAAATATTGTTATATCAACCATATTTTTATTACTACGTGTACGTGGTAAAAATTAGTTCCAGATTCATGCAATTAAAGAAGTCAAAATTCATGGGAGACATTTTTTTATTATAATACGAAATCTTAAACATCTTTTCGAAATATTTCCATTATGATTAGAGAAAAATCTTTAAATCTTACTTTGCATGAACATTTTTTAAAATTAAGGTAAAATCTTTACTCTGGCATCGCTGCGTGCTTGAATCTGGCTCACCATATACATACCATTTTCAGTCGGTAATATGAAACACTTGGTTCGCTCTCTGAATCACTATTGCGAAACTAGGTGTTCAGACGAATGGTTTTATTTCAGTTTGCGATCTATATTTTTTGTGCAAACTTTTCACTACTTCTGTTTTTGAACTTTATTTAAATATTTATGTTAGTGTCTAGTTTTTATATATTCAATGTTTTTCTTTTGAGTTTGTATCAATTAAAGCAAGCCACAGACTATGCGACATGACGATGTTGGTTATTAGATTGTAAAGTTTGTGGGGTCGTCGTATGAAGTTGTGTCTCGGTTGTACGAAAGATTAAAAAGTTTTGATTTTTTGGGTAGTTGTATCGACTGGTTGTAAAATTTAGGAGCATGTTGTGCAACCTTATTTCGATTTGCTCTTATTTTTATATACAATTGTTGCATCTGCGGTAATCTTTACTCAACAGAACTTTTTAAGAAATGAAATTGTGAGTTAATGTCGCACAATTTGTGCGCAAAACTCACAACTCGGCAAGCCAACGTGTTGTAGCAACGGTTGCATAGTCTATGGCATGGGTAATTAATTATCTGCTTTTTCTTCGTTTTTTTTTTTTTTTTTTTTTTTTTCTATACAGAAACTATAATTCTTCACAGAAAACTGCGTTATCAACTCATTGTCGCGATTTTAATCATAATCCAGATCTTGGGGCACATCTATATTAAATAGCGAAAATTATTATAAACGTGTTGCAAATAACTAATGTACCCTTAGAAAAAAGAATGAATTTTAAAAAGGATATAGACGGATTGGCCCAAAATTATAGACATTTAATATATAAGAGTAAAAACAGGAGTTAAAACGTATAAATAGGTTTTTATTTTAGATTGTTTAAAAAGTTTTTCATTTCCTTCTTTTTATAAAAAATAATATAAAAAAATATATACTATGAATAATGTTAATGTTACTACTTTTTTTTAATTTTCTCTATATATAATTTGTTTTTTGTTACAGCAATTTATTTTCAGTTTTATAAAAATTTGTAAACAAAAAATTTAGAAATTTTCCTGAAGAAGACACACAGGGGGTGTTGAAATATCGAAATAATAAACAAATTATATTTAAAAAAGGTCGAAAAACTAGGATCAAGATACGAATTTTTATTTATTTATTTTTATTTCTTTTCGAAGACGATATTTCGTTATCAGACTTGGATATGATAGACATTTTTACATGGTTCGCGACAAGATTCAAAATGAACCAATATGGTTCGTTTGCAAAATTTTGTATGGCGAATCATGTTGGTTTAATCAAGATTAGCCTGCGAATCACGAATAAAGGCCTCACCATAATGTGCATAGACTGGCTCAAGCCACTGTAAGCAACTGTGCGAATTCAGGTAATCAAATGTGTAGAACTATAATGTACTTAATGAAACTTTTCGTTAAGATTCGTCTAATGTCGACGAAACCGAACGCATCTTCTGTACGGAATCATTTATTTTCAGAAGTTTGTGTGTTTGTTTACAAAAATTATTAAACTAACGAAGAATTGAAACAAACACATTTGTATTCAATTTAATAAAAATGTGTTTTAGCTTTCTTTCAATTTTTAATTACACACATTACTACAAAATTCTTTTTACTTCTTGTTTGGAAATAATTAATACAAATACTTTGTTGTTATTTTTAGTACTTTTCTATATAATTTTCCCAGAAAAGGCACAAGTAGTACGAAGTTGTGCAACAATGGGTTTAAAATTATTAAGTTCATATAAGTACATTATGGCCAATTAAAAGTCGTTTTAGCTTCACATATGCATTTGACAGACTTTTCGTTTAATTTTTGGCAAAAGCTTAAGCCCACATTATGGTTAGGCCTTAATCCTTTGTGTGAACGTGCTAATACTTAACGAAATCCATAGTTGCCGTCAACCTTTTGACATCGTTTGGGATTTAAGCACGGATGGATAGAGTTTTTTTTTTTCAATATATTAGTATTACACTGTCATATTTTCTTGAAAGTTCTACATTTTTTTTTTAAATTAACTAAAAAGTCATTTAGTTTGGCCTAGAAGAAAAAGTGGCATTAGTGACAGCTCTAAAATCAAAAACTGTCAGCAAATTTATCACAACTTTTCCTACACATTTTTTGCTGAAAATATAAAAAAATTTCTCTCTTAGCGTAAACATATTTTTGTTATATTATATTAATGATTTATATTATTTAAATAAATAAAAAAAAGACCACAGAAAATTATAAACTTCAAATAAATATCAAACAAATCAATTTCACAGTTATAATCCTCCTACTTGCATCTACTGCTGCATTAAACTCTTAACAATTTAACAACCACACACTGTGACTGAATTCGCCTTTAAACGATTTAAAGACAGCACAATTTGAATATCCATTAAGACGCTAAATAACTAATAAATATTTCAAATTTTATAGCAGCTTAAAACAAAAAAATAATAAATTAATGCAAATCCCATTAAGAGTATAGCCATAAAAACAAAACTTCCCAATTAGTCATTTCATTTAATATGCATTTGTTAAGACAAAAAAAAAATATATACTTATGTAGGTATAAGAAGAAGAGAACAGAAATTATAAGCTGAATTCAAATAACATTAAATGATAAAACGCCAAAGTTGATCAAAAATCACATAACGATCTTGTGTGATCATGCACTGGCTGACAGCGACGACTACTAAAAAACACAAAACATATGCAAAAACAAAAACAACAACAACCAAAAATACTGAATTAAAACTAAAATTAAAATTATGAGTTTGAGTGTTAAAGAAGACGTTTTTCATTATCATAAGCACAAACAAAAAGTTAAATATAAATTTTAAAATTATGAATGCTGCCATTAAAATTAATTAAAAATATGTGCTTGATCACACATTGTATTTTATGTGGAAATTTATTTCGCTTTGTTAAAGTCGTTTTTTGTTGTTGGTCTGTCTGTCTGTCTCTTCGCAGAGCTTAATTTAATTATAAACAATGATTTAATTTCATCAATGATCTCGATGCTGTTGACCAAATTCGTAAGTGCGTGTGTGATCGCAGCAGCAGTGGACTGGCTGGCTGGCTGACTGACTGACTGACTGACTTGTCAATATTTATACATACGAACCGCAAAACAAAAACAAGTTTTTTGGTTGAATAAAAATAGCTTAAGCAATACAGGCAATAACAACAGATATAAAATAAAATTGGTTGGTAAATTATGGCTTTCTTAAGCTGGTAACATAAATTATAGCCATTTATGACTTCTGCTGTTTATATATAATTTTTTTATTTTATATCTCTGTCAGTTGGTCTATCCGTCAAATTTTATATTTTTGTAGAGTATTTTTTTAAATGTGAACAAACTAAATTAGATTTTCATAGAAAAAATATATCACTTAATCGATAGGTAATTAGCGCATAAATAGCGCATTTACACCAACTCAAAATCTAGTAGATTTGAATTGAAATCCACAACGAAATGTATATCGTTTACACCACCGTTTTTTGACATCTAGCAAGATTTCATTTGCTCAAAAAT
This sequence comes from Thecocarcelia acutangulata, assembly GCA_914767995.1. Lineage (NCBI taxonomy): Eukaryota > Metazoa > Arthropoda > Insecta > Diptera > Tachinidae > Thecocarcelia > Thecocarcelia acutangulata. The sequence continues at coordinate 94,170,426 of OU612097.1, read as the reverse complement.
AATTTATGCATGCGGGTTTGACAATACAATATTATCAGAGACTGAATACACCAGTATTAAAGTGTATATTTTTTGTGCCCAGAGACTGCATACACCACATTATAGTGCAATTTTTGTTGCAGCGTAGTATTTTTAAGTACTTTTTGCAGGAAATCACAGTTGCATTGCTTAGTACTGAGTAGATTTCGTCGAAATCTACTCATAACGTAGATTTAATTTTGTATGGGAAATCTTCTCAAAATCTACTAGATTTGGCTTGAAATCTCGAATGAGCAGATTTCGCTTTGGTGTAAATAGGCTCTAACTAACATTTTTCAGGAAATTGAGTAAATGAGTGATACTAGAATAACAAAAGGTGTTTTTATGGAGGTATAGAAATTTAATATGGTTATTCCATAGGAAAATAACCTATTAAAATAAAATTTTGCAAATGCACTTCTCAAGAAAATCTAACCCTCATGGGCATTTTAGGCTTGGTGGCCATATATTAGACACAGTTGAAGAATTTCTGGATCTGGGTGTTTTATTTGATAGAAAACTTACATTCAACCAACACATTAGCTTTTGCTCAAGTAAATCAAGCGGGGTGCTTGGCTTTGTAAAGCGCTGGTGTAAAGAATTTGCTGACTCCACTGTTGTGAAGCAATTGTATACATCTTTAGTCAGGCCAATACTGGAATATGGCTCGATTATATGGGACCCTTTTTATAATGTACATAGAGATCGTATTGAGTCTATCCAAAAATAATTCCTTTTTTCATCCTACGCAATATCTGCCCGAACACTGTAACCATCTTACTATCCTATCAGTTCAGATTGCAACAAATAAAGCTGCCTTCTTTGACAAGTCGCAGAAAAATTTTAAATGCCATTTTTGTCTTCAAATTGATTAACGGCAGTATCTGGTGTCCAAACTAAATTTTGATGTTCCCCAGCTCAGTCTTCGTCAATATCAATCTCTGTGAGTGCTTTATTACCATCAGAATTATTCGCAGATCCTTTCCGTAGATGATGCTGTTGTTTTAATGAACTTTACCACGTTATTGACTTTTCAATGAACTTAAATTTTGTTAAGCGTAGTATAATCTTAGAATTAAATTCCAGTAATTAAAAGTTTTTTCTATTGCTTATAAATTTTTGTAATTCCAGTAATTAGCTATTTTTTATTAATTTTTGTAATTTTTTTTACCAATAAAAAGTTATAAATAGCTTGTTTTCCATGTTTCCCAGCTATCTATATGTCGACATTTCATAGGAGCTACCCTAATCATCAGTAGACTTTGAAAATTTTTTAAAGATATTCTCGAACATTCAACTTTATATCCCAACAATCTAAATAAAAACTCAATTGTTTAAATTTTTGTTCTCTGCTTTTCGATACTTTCAATACTTTTTTTCGTTTTAAAAGTTTACATACACTTACAATTTCTTAAATTTTAAAAATGTTGTTATTTTTTTTAAGTTAATTTTGAAATATTGTTTTGTAAACATAAATGCAAAACAGCTGTTTGAATAATTATTGCAAGTAAAAATTTTGCTTGCAAGAATTTTTCAGTCTCCCAATTTTGTACGCTCTTTTGACGTTCTCTCGTTGTAAATTGTTTAGGTTAATGAACGCTTTCTGGAAACAATTGTTCCAAATTTGTGAAAAGTTTTAGTAATTGAACACACCTAATATAAAAATGAAAAACAGAACACTTTTTCTTCAAATACACTTTTTTCTTTTGTTTATATCAAAAATACATGATACGGTTTTACGTGTTCTATAAGTGCTACTATATTTACATTTACGTTACATTTACGTTACAGTTACAATTTCTACGGTCGGCTAAATAGGCCTTAAGGAGTTATTTTCCATAACCATAAATTAACAAATAAATAAATAAATAAATTTGTTAAATTGACATAAAATTTATGTGGTGTTGATAGCACTCGAATATTTTGAGTGCATTTCATATACATTTTAAAGATGTATCACTCATTCGTATCCCATAAAACAGAACATTAATTTATTCGAAATATTACCTTCTGGCATTATACGAGTAATTTATATATGACATGTTATAGCATTTATTTATTTATTATTTATTTATTTAGTAACTATACAGTTGCAAAGTAAATTTGCAAAGTATAGGATGCACAGCATGGGCGGGGTGGCAAAAACCATATTGCCGAAGATGGTATTAACAGTACTTTTGTAGCGTCGCTGTGACTAACTATAACGACCTCTGCCTTCACATAGGAAGTTTCCACGTGGTTAACAATGAATAACCTCTAAAAAAACTGTAAACCAATACAGTTAGTTGAGGCAAACCGTTAACCAGTGCGAGTGAGAAGCAAAACTCTCGAAAACCGAACAACAAACACACTTAAGAAATAATTACGATTACGCGAGAGTTGTTCTTCAGCCCAGTGCTGCTTTACGACTTCATGTTAAAGCATATTCACACGAAATCTTATATTTGAGGTTTGCTTTTACGTTGAGCTGCACGTAGAAAAAAATATGGTTGATATGATAATATTTTAAGGGCAAAATACTATTGTTGTACTGTATAAAATTAGGTTGCAGAATTTAAACGTCGTCGTAAAAGCGTTGAAGAGGAACCACATAGTGGACGTCCAAAAATAAAAACAACAACAGAAATTGCAGCCAACGTGCATGATATAGTATTAAATGATCGACGAATAAAAGTGCGTGAAATAGCTAATACGAGTATCAAGGGCATCTCAAATGATCGAGTCCATTTAATTTTGCATGAAGAACTACAGATGAAAAAGCTTTCTGCAAGATGGGAGCCGCATTTGTTCACAGTAGACCAAAAACGCATAAGAATGAACATTTCTCAAGCTTGTTTGGATCGTTTTGAGCGCAATAAAATTTTAAGCCTCGTTTCATAACTGTTGATGAGATATGAACCCACCACTATACTCCAGAGACAAAAGAACAATCCAAACAATGGACTGAAGCTGGAGGAAGTGCCCCAAAGAAGGCAAAAACAATTCAATCGGCTGGTAAGGTTATGACTTCAAAAGTATTTTATTGATTGACTGTCTGCAAAAGGGTAAAACAATAGCTCGATTCACAATCTTGTGCATTTGAGGTTGCATATTTCTGCAATTGCAGAAGTGACGTTCTTGGGTGTGTTTTGTTTTTGTAAAGTAAAAATATGCTCCACTATTTTGCAAATGCAATGATGCAAGGCCATTTGCACAAGATCGTGAATAGGGCTAATAAATTCAGAATACCTACTATTGCAACCTTTTGGATCAATTAAATGTACAAATTCGAGAAAAACGTCATGGCTTACAACACAAAAAAATAATTTTTCATCAAGACAACGCACCAGCGCACAAGAGTGTTTTAACTATGGCTAAAATCAACGAATTAAAGTACGAATTGCTTAACCACCCACCTTATTCTCCTGATTTAGCTCCCAGTGACTTGTACCTGTTCCCAAATCTAAAAAAAATTCCTTGCTGGCAAGCGTTTTACCTCAAATGAAGATGATTTACAGTTGTAAACCACTATTTTGAAGACCTTGAGGAAAACTATTTTAATCAAGGTATAGAATTGCTAGAAAAGCGTTGGACTAAGTGTATTGAAGTTCCAGGAGATTATATTGAAATATAAAAATATTTTTGAAAAACTAACTATTCTCTTTCATTGATAGGCTAAGAAGTTTTCGAACCGCCCTCGTATATTTTTGTTTGCCTTTATTTAAGTAAAAAATCTAAATATCTTGTATTACCATGTAAACATGCCTTAAACAAAATTCGTTTATGAAAATCGGCATCAGCGATAAATCCTGTTTTGAGACTAAATTTGCATAATTTGAAATTTGTTCAGGCTGTATGATTATAACGTCAAATTAAAATATCAGATGAGCAAAAAATCTATTTTATTTGCGCTCCTTTGTCATCTTAAGAGTATTTTATTTTAGTTTTGCTCAATGTGTAAAATTAAAGAGTTTTAAAAGTTTTTGTTGTTGGGAGAAATATATATCGTTTATTTTCATTCAGTGTTTCAATCAGCTGGTCACAGTAAAGCCAATCGTCTATCACATACGAGAGCAATTATTCTGGCAGTTTATTGGAGAAGGGAGTGAGTGATATTTTTCCGGCATAATTTTTCAACCAGCACAAACCCAATACACACAGAAAAAACTATATTAAAAATAAAATCAACAAAATTTTTGTCTGAAAAAATAATTTCTATGCATATACATAAATATCAAAAAAGCAACCTTGGATATCGTATTTTGTTGTTGTTGAAAAAAATAGTTGTTTTCTTTCAATAATTATTTTTACTAAACTTTTGTTTGAATCCATTAATTCCTTTACAGGTCCGCATTCAAACAATTCATTAATTGATTCAACGAATTCCGTTATTGAGTACGAGAAAAGATTTTTTCTCTGGAAATATAAGACAACCAATTAAATGAATACAATAATAATTTAGCTCAATATTACATACAAAACGTCAATTAAGTTATTGGACAATTACGGCGAAATTGTTATCAAATTAAGCACAATTTGAAATATATACAACACTATTGCAGGTATGTTCAGTGAACAAAATCATTCACAATAGCCACCCAAATGTCAAAAAAGTAAACAAGAAAAAAATGACCAGTCCGGTTTATTCAAATTGAATTTTTGTTTTCCTTTAACAAATGTGATATTTACTTTCTTACATTGTTAACATTTAATGAGGCCCGATGCCTTCATTTTATAATAGGAAAAGAACTTGTATATATATATCGCTACTTTATTGCAACATAGTCATATCTCAAAAAATGAGCTTTTCGAGTTAACAATGCAGAATTGTTAACAGTACTATCTCTTATATTATGCCAAAATTTTATTTAAATTACCTTTAAACTGTTTCCTTTAGGAGATATTTTCTAAAAAAAATTCTAAGATTCCAATTTCTAAAATTCCATATAAGGAAACTAAAAATTTGAAATGTGTTTTTCTCGAAACAAGCTTTTTTGCGTTATGACTATGTTGCAATAAAGGAGCGATATAATTATGATTGCCAAATATTACGAAATAATCAAAAGGGTACGTTTTGTTCAGCGACTCCTCATAAGTACTTGAGCATCTCATACATGTTTTAACTCAATTGGCAACTGAGTAAGTTGTTGTCCAGATCAAGGCGTGTATCAATTGATTAGTTTGGCAGTTGTCGAGTTGATTGAAGAAAAATCAAAAAATGTTTGATTTTTTCCGGTTGGATTTCAGTTCGATTGTGCTGTGTGTGGTCGATTTCTTGATCGGCTGTCAAAATTTATGTTTTGCAAAGAAAACGTTAAATATTTTTAAGTTTGTCTTTTGATTGTAAACCTTTCTTTTTCCGTTTATGAAGTGTATGGCCAAGAATCAATTCAATTAAAGGACACAATTGGCAATTGAACTGAAACGTTTATGGGGCGCTTCAGATCCATAGACAAATGTGCATAGATATGTATTCGTATACGTTTGTACAGCAAGAATAAATCTTTGTAATCGCAACACTTTCTATAGATCTTTTTTAATTATGCACATACATACTCGTATGTTAAAAGGAGCCACAAAAAATCAAATACTCGTATTAAAACAAAAAGTGAAAACCCCATCAGCTTTTTCATTACGAACAACATTTTGAGTGGGTGTCTAAAGTACTACCGAAACCCTTCCTCCTCCTACCTGCTTGCCAGTAAACTTTCTCACCCGCACAAAACAAAATGTTGAATGAGTTTTGAAATAATTTCGGAATAATTTATATAAAAGTTGCATAAATTTAAAATTTTATTCATTTGGCAGAGATTTTTGTTCGTGTTTTTTTTTTTTTTTTTGTAAAATTTATTGTACATTTGGTAAATGTTGTTTTTGTAGATTTTGAATTTTATAGCAATTAATGAAATTTAATACTTTTTAAAAACCATAAAAACAAGTTAAAATCCAGCGAACTATTTTGCTGTTGAATACTGTGTGGTATAAATTCGTTGTAGTCTTTTTTTCTGCTCTTTCTTGTCTGACTTGATAAAATATTGTTGTTCATTCATTGAATAAAAATGTTTATTACATTTATTTGCATTTAAATCGTTGAGTTCCGCACAATAGTAGGGGGTCTTAATGCCAAAGTGATGATGATCACGTTGATCATTATCATGCTTCTGCTGCGGCTAAATATTTAATAATAAAGCAACAAAAATATATATGTTTATTTCAAAAATATATTAACAAAAATATAAATTTAAATTTAAATCAAAACAAAAAAAAAAAGTTGACTTCTGCTGCTGCTGATTATGAGGATGTCGGTAGTGGTAGCACGTTGTTGGTTGCTTGTGATGAAGATGATGGTGGCTGCTGTATGGTTTGTAACTCATTCCTACTCGTATCTGATACTTTTAGGTCTTTTGATTATTTGTATTGATATTTTATGATTAACGTTTTAAACTCCCAAGTGTGTAGTTTGTGTGAGTTATTTCAAATTCTGTATTCTTTCCCATTTTTGTTTCATAAATTAAACCATAAATTATGCAAAAGCTATTATATTATATTTTTCGATTTTTTTCTAATATGACAAAACATTGAAGTCCGCAACATCTTAAGCAAACACACGATTTAAAAAAAAAAAATCTTTTTGTTTTCAAAGTTCATTCATTTTATTCTTTTTTTGTTCTTTCTTTGCCGATTTTTAAATATTAAAGTATAAAACAAATCAGAAAAAATTGTGAAAAGCAACCACATTAAATTTGCAAAAAAGTATTCTACTTCATAAAACAGGGGCCGAATCATCGCATACGATATCGAAAAAACGATCGTATCGAATAATATTACGATACGTGAAGGTTATGGCAAGCGATGCGTATCGGAGAGTACATGTTTCCTAAAAGTACAAATACAAAAAAAAAATAAAATCTTTAACTATCTTATATTATTACGATACAATTCAATCGATATCGTATGCCATGATAAAAAAATGAAAAATTTTGTTCCATATTGCTCGATATCGTATGAGGTGGTTTGGTGCCAGTGTTACTGTTTCAGCGATTTTTATTTGCTACCTAAAAAAAATATTTGTAATAGTAATGATTATCAAAAATTAAATAAAAAAATTTACAAAGAAGTACATACAAAATTATATGCATTGGAAAATATTGTGATATTATTGGAATATAATATCTTTAAGCAGACATGTTTATTATTGAGGCAAGGACAATCTGTTGAATAATAAAATTCTTAACAACACTAATAAAAAAACAACCAAAAATGAATTTAATGAGAAATGAAGAAACAAATTAGTAGCTGCTTACGGCCCTGATTCATTCACAGGAAAATGTTATAAATGTCTGATCGACTCCACAGAATCGCTTCTAAAGACCTTGGTACACTGTCCTAGACGATCCCCCCGGGGAACAGGTTTTGCCTTGGCATATTCCTAACTTAGGCGCTCTGTTTTTCGGGGAAAAGAGGGGAGGGGCTCCCTCGTTTGGTGCGGCAAACAAAACTCTAGGAAGCCACATGACTTATGTTGTGTTGGCTTCCGAAACCCTTACCAAGGGTATAAATTGGCAGAACGGGGATCAGCATGGCCCCCGGGAAGTTCTGCTTGCGGTTCGACCCGGGCTGATCATGGTTGAGGTGCCTACCTTGGCTAAAACGTTCTGGCTGTGGTTGAAATCTAAAACGCAGGAAGGGAGTGTTAGTATCCTTGATAATTGTTTGGTGATGGCTTTTTTCGAGGGCTAACAATCTCCCGAGGATCTGTTGCCTATACAACAGATGCGTGTACTGTAAGGAACCAGTGGTGATGATTGACGGGTGAGTTGGTTTAAGGGTTGATGCTCTTAATGGGCTTCGGCCTACCAACTCATAAGCCTTGTCCTCCATTGATTGCTGGGAAATTGCATACATGAGGGATTAGAAGGCCTGAACTCCTCAACAAGAAGTTGTTCATATGACCGCAATCATATGACAAGAATTGCTACCTGTGTGAGCCTAGCAAGCCACACGGGGGCGGTGGTGAATCGTGAGAAATTCACTTCCTGGAATTGATCCACCATCAGGTTAGGCCGTCAAGGCAGGTACTGATGTAAATCATTTTCACAGTTGTCCTAGACGATCGGGCGATCTACTAAATAAAGCATGTGTACTGAAAAAGTACTAAAAATGCAACTATGTGCCAGAGTTTTTGACAAATCATGTGATTTAAAAAAATTTATGAACATTTTTATAACATGATGGTTTCTGTGCGACCAGCGTGGTATGAGAATATTGTTTTGGCGCCTCGAGAAAAAAATTTAAGTAATGTAAAATTATTATGGTAATAAAAGTTTTTAATTATTTTATTGTGTATATAAATTACTGCAATCATACTTGTATAATAATATGACCTACAATGACATTTTGTAGTGATTTTGTAAAGTCGGCCAGACTTTTAAAACATTTTCCTGTGAATGACCTTGATACACTATTCTACACGATAGTAGGTTTCATTCACATGAAAATGTTTTAAAAAATCTAACCAACTTTACAAAATCTCTTCAAAATGGCGTTGTAGGCCACACTATTATACAAGTATTTTTGCACTAATTTATATACTAAAGGCCTGGTTACACTATCATACACGATCGTGCGACCTACTAAATAAAGCATGTGAGCTGCAAAAGTACTAAAAATGCAACCGTGCGACAGAGTTTTTGACAAATAGTGCGATTTGAAAAATTTTATGAAACTTTTCAAAACATTATGGTTTCTGTGCGATCAGTGTGGTATATATTGTGAAAAATATGAGAATATTGTTGGTGCCTCGAGAAAAAAAATTTAAGTAATATAAAATTACTATGTTAATAAAAGTTTTTAATTATTTTATTGTGTATATAAATTATTGCAATTATACTTGTATAATAGCGTGGCCTACAACGCCATTTTGAAGCGGTTTTTTTTTTTTTTGTTTTTGGTCGGCCAGACTTTTGAAACAGTTTCCTGTGAATGAATCGTACGATCGTGTAGGATAGTGAATCAGGGCCTTAAGTAAAGTAATTAAAAGCTATTACCACAATAATTTTATATTATTTCAATTTATTTCCCGACGTGTTATAGTTGATTCTTATATTTTTCATAATATAAGTATGTAAAATTTTTTCAAATCGCACAATTTGTCAAAAACTCTGTTACACAAGTTGTATATTTAGTACTTTTTAAGCACACATGTTATGTTTGGTAGATTGCACAATCGTCTAGGATAATGTATCACAGGCTTTAACCCTGCATTTAGACATACGAGTAATCTCATGCGAGTGCTGAATATGTATTATCAACGAAAATTTCTTCGAAAAACTCGAATCTCTTGCAATTTTTATTTCTGTCTACACATGCGAGTGAGAGTTCATTTTAAATTTGTCGTCAGCACGTGAACTTCAAACAATTTGTTTCCTTCATATATTTTGTTTCTTTGGCTGTCTTTATAAACTGGAGCTGCCGTGTTTTTCACTTGAGAATATTTTTGTTGATATTAACGCTTTATAATTTAAACATTTCTATCTATAGTATTAGTTTTAATAAATTAAGATACAAACTAGCTAAAAATTAGGTGTTAATTTTATAATGATCCAGTTGATTTGTTTAATATTATTTACACGGTAACACTGTTTGTTTGTTTGTTTGTTTGACATTTGATTACATGGAAGTGCCAAAAAATCACTTGCATGCAAATTTAGCTGCGAATAGACCTGCGAGTGCGAAAAATGTGAATGTGGTAATAAAAAATTAAGAGTGTACTAAGTTTTTCGAACTCTTACTCGTATGTCTAAGCACTGGGTTACGTGAACGATAAAGTGACAATTAAATTATCCCCAATTACAACTGAAGCTACCATATTTTTGGCAGAAAATATGGCAGCTTCAAATGCTTTGAAATTTACCATGAGCATAAACCTGCTTTCATGTTATGAGTAACTTTTCAGCTTAATATCAACTTGTAATAACCAAAAATATATGTATATATTAATTGCAAGATAGCAACCCAAATTTATTATAAATAGCTTGTTTTCTATGTTTCCCAGCTATCTATATGTCGACATTTCATAGGAGCTACCCTTTGGAAATTTTTGAGAGATAATCTCAAACATTCAACTTTATATCCCAACAATCTAAATAAATTGTTAAGAATTTAAAAAGAAAAATGCTCTATTAGTACCTGTCAAAACACAAAAAACAAGCTTTTTTATTGATACACATCTCTAACATTTACAAGTATTTATAATTTTTTATTGTTATAAATGTTAGAAGCTAATATATTGAATAAAAAACTCAATTGTTTGATAAGACTTATATATTAAAGTCAATTTTTAAATTATTGTTTAATGGTTGTTATATTATGGACAACACTGTAAAGTTGTCCATTTAAGAGGTGCTCCAAACGGTCACCCGCTGTGTTAATACGTTGGTGCTCTTATTAAATAATTTTGAAAATAAATTTTTTCTGGCTATAGAAAAGAAATGCGTTTTTTTATTGTATTTATGAACATATGTACATACTATTATTAAAAGGAAGGTTTTTAACAAACTTACGCACATATTTATATACATACGTATCCTTAAACACCAGAGTCGAAAATAAATCAACATCTTCCCTATTATCTCTGCTTTATTTTAAATCTAAACTTTAGATTCTAAAGTTCAGAATCCTTTTTAATTTTTATATTGCTTTTGACAACTGCATGTTGTTTCTTAAGTGTATGAGAATGTTTTAGGTATGTACATAAATATATATATTTTGAAAACTTATTTTCTCATATTGAAAAGCAAACACACAACAAGTTCCAGGGTTTTCTGATGCCCATTCATCCAATCATGTGTCTTGACTACTCGCCCGTTTGACGATGACGGTAAACTTAAGCTTTACAATTTATATTGTAATTCGTGAATTAGCCTGCAGGCATAAACCAGTAAAATGATGTTTATTCACTTGCTGGTTGGTATTCATTCTTTAAACGGGGTGTACATACATACATAAATAAATACATACTCGTATGTGTATAAGTATTGGTAGTAAAATGTTCAATTAGACCCCATCTAAACTAAGAAAGATTTCTTGCTCAAGTCTTTTTTTTTAATTCGAAACAATTTCAAAGCCATCGTGTTAAATATTTCTAAAGTTTTAAAATTAAAAATATAAAGAAAACTTGCCGAGTCTGCATGTGAATGTTCACTTAATGCAGAACAGGAAAACATACAAAAAGAATTGTACAATTTAGCCAACCAACCAGCTACTGCTGTAAAACATTCTTAACTTAAAAAAAGGTGACCATGTTATAATTTATTTATAGGGCCAAGATAGTAGTTATAACTCTTTTAAACAATATGCACGAATTAATTTAAAAAAAAAAAGTGTAGAAGTTGTTAATATGAGGATAAATAGTACACTATGGGTAGTTGGCGAACGAACTAGTACAATTGAGCTATTCACATGAGAGCACTAAGTGAGTCGATCAATTCTGCGAGCTCTTTTAGTCCATAATTCATATTTCTTTCTTTTGTCTTTGTTCTAGTTTTCTTTTTCATTCATGTTTTCTTTTTTTCTAGTAGATATACAGAAATAATCAAAAAGTAGTGACACAAATTGACGTAGAAAAAATTTAGCTGCTCAAAAATATGTATGGGTCCTATAACTTTTATTTATAGGCATTAAAAAAAGTGAATTTGGTTTCTGAATAAATATTAGTGTTTAAAAATTTAGAGCCATTTGATCATTTTGTTTTGTTTTCCTTTTTAACGCCTTTTTAGTATGTCATGGGTGCTGAAACAGAGTCGCTTAATGGTACTTTATTTATATACTTTAAGTAACGAGCACTGAACTATTGAACTAAAAGGAAGTCGTATTTCAGTGAAAATAGCTGAACTAAAAAAAATTCACTTAAAAGAGCTCATGAGCAGTGTGAAGTGCATTATTATTATTATTATTAGTGGATGGGATATGCCTCATCGGCCATTTGCAGTGCGGCCAATATTGGTCTATTGTGCATCCCCTTGCCCCATTATGGGTTGAGTATGTCAAGAAAACGGACAAGCTCCTTCATAGGGAGTGATATTAAGTCACATTCACTTAACATATAAGCTTGTAGTAGCCTATATCTTTTGTGTCCCAGTGCTCCACAGTGGGTGATTAAGTGCTCCATTGACTCCTCTTCCTCACCGTAGAATCTGCAAACGTCTGTGTTGGATATTCCCATCCTGTGCAGGTGCTTGCAGCAGTTATAATGACCTGTAAGTGCACCTGTCAATGTTCTGAGACTTTTCCTGTCCAGTTTTAGAGCACCTTCGGCCCTCTTTTTATCAAAGTTTAAAAATTTCTTGGAGTGTTCAAGACCAGCTGTCTCGTTCCAATGTTGTTCGACGATGGACACCGTCCATTTTTTTATCTCCTCATTCAGGAGACCCTTATTGACGCCAAAAGTTGGAGTGGGTCCAATAAAAGTCCCCTCTGCTCCTTTCTTGGCATAAATGTCAGCCATTTCATTGCCGTGATGGCCTTCATGTCCTGGCACCCAGATCAGGGTAACCTGGTTCTGGATTGCCAGTTCATTTAGCCTGTTGTGACATTCCAGTACTAACTTAGACGTAAAGACACAACTGCTCAGGGCCTTCAGCACTGATTGGCTATCAGAAAGTATTTTTATCAGCACTCCCTTGTGTCCCCTCTCGGAGAGTATTTCAACCGCTTCCGCGTAGAAGATTGTTGTGTCTTTGCTAAGAGTTATATATTTGCGTGCTCTAGGCCCCACTGTTCCCGCTCCAACATCTTGGAGCGTTTTGGATCCATCCGTGTGCCACTTTTGTGAACTATCCCGCAACCATTTCGGGTTCATGCACCATTCCTCCCTTGCTGGGAAGACGATCTTAAACTTCCTGGCAAAGGAGTTAGACGGATCTATAAGGTCACTTGTTTGAGACATATCGATTACGTCTCTGAGATCCTTTAGGATTGCAAGATGTCCAATAAGGTTTCCTGCCTTAAGTTTTTCCCTTTTGTAAATTGAGATGGCCTGAACGGCCGCCTCTTTTTGTACAGCTGCGTTAAGCGGTGTTAGGTTCAAAAGAGCTTCCATGCCTATCGTTGGGGTGCATTACTCTGTTCTATCGTTACTGGATTTGGCTCTGACGAGATTAGGGATCTTGTTCCCGAAGCTCGCACATTTTTACGTACCACACGTTCATCGTCCAGAGCTCATCCATTACATTAAAGAGAATTCGTTTTTCAGTCGCACGCTTCGTCTGTGGAATAAGTTGCCTGCAGACGTGTTTCCTGTCTGTTGTAATGTTGGAAAGTTCAAGACAAATGTTCACAAACACTACTCCCTCTTTCCCCCTCCTCAAAACCTATTTTCCTAGTTCTGGTACAATACACTGCATATGTAGGGGTCATCCCCTGAGTACTGGTCCAATATAAAAAATGATATTAGCTTCAGTTTGTTCAAGTATATATTTTTATATAAAAGCAGTCGTTTTTTTTTTTTTTTTGTAGTTTTTTATTAAAGGCAGCCATGGACTGTTTTGCTATATTTTAACCTATTGAAATATATATTTTATGCAAAAACCAATTATTTTACTAGCTGACGATTTTCTGACGATTTGCGGTAATCATATTGACGATTTATTTTCCGCCAAATTTGCCGATTTTAAACCATATTTATCTGGCATCTATGCTTCCAGATACTATAATAATATTTCTCTTACGATATCGCCTTCCCACTTGCCAATACCATTCATTCGTTATTACCCATAAAAAACACAAATTCTTACGAGTACACACGAACTTAAAAAACAAATTTTCTTATTGTTGTTTTACTTAAAACTTCTTGCGAGTTTTCCAATATTCTTTCATACCGTGCCATCTATACCACTACCGCATTATTCCATCCCATACTCTTCTCTGTACGATGATATTGTTTTTTTTTTTTTTTTAAGCTATACATGTACATATGTATGTACACACAAATTGAAACTTACAGTGTATTTTTATCATGCTCCACTCTGCACTACTCACTACTCGGCTCTAACCTGACAAACCGTGGGAAATGAACAGTAGTACACGAAGAGAATGAAGGTATATATGTATGAATGTATGTAAGTATGTATGGTGATGGAGCACAACACAACAATTTTAGTTTCTTTTTCTGTTTGTTTGGAAAAAGTGATTATGTAGTTTAGTATGGAACGTATTTATGTACTCGTGTACTCGTTCGTAAAGGGCAACAGTATGAGTATACTACATACACATGCAAACATTGCCTGAAACGAATTTTTTTTTTATACTAAGTACGAGTACACTCTAAAAAATTCATAACAATTTTTTTTTTCTTTTTTTTTATACAATAAGAAAATAAAATATATTATTTTGAAGGGTCAGGAAAGCGAGTTGAAACCTAAATATGTAAAATATATATTCATACGTGCAGATGTATAAAAGGTTTTACTTCTAAATCTGTGAAAAATAAAAACAATATTTAAATGTGTACACTGAATATGAAAAAATAACAATTCCTTTTGATCTGAATTGATTTTTTTTTTTTTTTTTTTTTTTTTATTTATTTAGAAAATCTCTCATCCGCAAGTTTTATCATTTAAAAAGTCACAAGCAAATAATAAAAAATAGCATTCAAACAAGTTAAAGGATAACCAAATGGTCAGTAAAATTACATAAAGGAATCAACCACAAACTAAAGTACCTGTTATTAAATAGTTTAATGCAACAGTGAGCAAGTAGCCTATTAAAATTAGCAAGGCTATAATGTTTACTGTGTTTATATACACTGAAACTGATGGTTGGTTTTACTTAAGTCCTAAGTAAACAGTTGTACATACCGTCATACATATGTATGTACATTTTTCCGGGCCATAAAATACAAACCTTAAATATTAACGCCATCTTAATACGTTAGCGGAACACTCTTTGAAATGCAACAAAAAATATTGCAAAATTCACACGATTTTAGGACATATCTTGTAAAAAAAACTTGCAGCCAGTTTACCAATCTCGACAAAGTGATTGCGTTCGCAATTCAAAGCCACTTTTACACACTAAGTATTTCACAGTGGTTTTACAGCTTTCGATTCAAATGTTTGTCAAATATTATCATTTACAGACAGCTTCTGCTTTCACACTTCCTTTTTGAGTTTCATCTAACATAACATACAATACTTTATAATTTTTTTTTTCTTTGCTTAAAGTGTTTTATTTTTCTAACGAGTTTTTTTTTTTTGCAAAAAAAGTTCCCCAAAAAAATTACTCGAAAACTAAAATAATTACCATTAGCAGCAGAACTTTCAAAACAGCTGATGTCAGCTGCTTCTATTTACTCATGGTTTCCGAACAAAATTTTTCTTCTGAAACCAAGGCGAATTCATTACCAGGTGAACTTAACAGCACAGGTGATTATTTTTTGCTTCTCGCGTTTTTTCCAATGAGACTGTCAAATTTTTTTCTTTTGTTTACAAACTTTTTCGCGCCATTTTAATCTGAAGGTTTTTTTGCATGATTTAGTGCAATTTCAAGAAATTTGTGTGAATTTAAAAGTGAAAAACTAATATAATCTCTGATTTTAATTATGTTGTTTATACTCGTATTTAGTTTGACGTTTCTCTTTTTGAGAGACAGGGAGAGAGAGAGAGAGAGCGAAATAGAGTTAACTTTGTTCGGAACAATACGAATTCAATACTAGGTGAACTTGACAGCTCAGGTGATTATTTTTTTCTTGCCACGTTTTTTCCAATGAGACTGCCAAATTTTTTTTCTTTTATTTACAAACATTTTCGCGCCATTTTATTCTGAAGTTTTTCTTGTATGATTTAGTGAAGTTTCAAGAAACTTTTGTGAATTTAAAAGTGATAAACCATTATAATCTGTGATTTTAATTACAAACTTCTTAGCTCAACAATCTTAGGCGAATTTAAAAATTGACATTCACAGTAAGCATTACAATAACAAAATACATAGTATTGAATTCGCCTTCCCGGTTGCATTCACCTGTATAAATTCGCCTTGGTTCGGAACATTTTCAGCTTGAATTGGTTTAATTGTATTTTATATTCCGAACCAATTGAACCACCAGCTTCTTTAATTTTTAAGCAAAATTACACTGAGCTGCTGTCACATCATATTACATGTACATACGAGTATGTTTATCCTGTAGCTAAATTTTAAGTGCCGATGTTGAATGTGAACCACACCTAACCGTCAAGTGAATTCATAAACTAAATCCATATAAAAACTATATATATGTAATTAAAAATATTCATGTAAATACATGAATTTTCCATATTGTAACCCCCCTTCTTTTGCACTGATGTAGTACCTAAATTCATATGTATGTATATAAATTGAAAAAAATATATATCATTTTTGGGTTATGTTGTATAACAGCACAAATGACGAATTTAGAACCAAGAAAATTTCCTATTTTTTACGCCAATATTTCATGTGATTATTTGCAAATTAAAAATTATAAATAATTAATAAATATACGTTTAAACTCGGAAGCCGATTTACCAAAATTTCATGACTCATATGGAATCAATTGGTTCCAAATATGCGCCACTCTTACTACAAAAGACCTTGCCATAAGCAATGTAGTGTACCAAGTAGTAGTGTAGTAGAACGTGAAGATTTACCGAAAGCAAATTTTTCTGAAAGATATGTAGGTTTACCGTATTTCATTATCTTGTAAAACTGTATCAATGAGCGTAAACTTATGAATTTAATCGTCCAAATGTGCGTACAATGGGAAAAAATTTGCAAAAATACGAGCAAACTGAGTCTGCTGGAGATGTGAAAGCACCAGCGTATCGTGTGTACTCGTACTGCAGAAAATATTGCTGCTATTCACGATAGTGTGCCGTCTACCTCAAACCATCGTCATGCCCAACAATTGCACTTCTCACGCTTGTCGTTGATGGACATTATGCCTAAAATCTTGCATTTTCACGCTTACAAGGTGCAATTGACTCAAGAACTAAAGACTCTTGACCATTCTAAGCGTTGTTAATGGTCAGAAAGGTGGCAAAAAATGCAATAGTGGATGATCAGTTTAAGACGAAAATCATCTTGAGTGATGAGTCATATTTTTACCTCAGTGGATTCGTTAATAAGCAGATTGGCGCATTTGGGCGAAACCAATGCATCCACAAAGAGTGAGGTCGACTTCCTAAATTCAAGTTGCAGTGCATATTTACAATGCATACACTTTGTAAACGCATACGTAAACTTTCTGGTAACGTCCAACATTTCTATTTTTGATTACTTTTCTTCTCGGGAATTTTATTGTCCTTAATGAAAGTTGTCTCTTCTTTTTTTTCCTCTTTAATAAGTTTCTTTAGCAAAACAATATTTTTGTAGGCTTAAGGCAGAATTAGTTCGTACGTTCTTTTCCGTTCTGACTCAGCTGTTTTGTTTCTGTTCCAGATAAACTATATGTGCGTGGTTTGTTTTTACTTTTTCGTTCTGTTCTGTTGCAGACTAATCTGTTGAAAATAGAATTTAACGTTAAGTGACGGCCAGATATGTGATGTTTTACTTTTTTCAGATATGGAAACATTAATTTTTTATTCAAAGGTATATAATTTTTTTTCAAAAGCTAAAAAAATTTGTTTCAATTAAAGATTTTTAAAAGTTAATACATTTTTATCAATTAAGCAACTATGGATCGTCAAAAGAATATTATTTTAGCGAGGAAAAAAATTATATTTTGTATAAGAAGTGTCATAAACTCTGCAGATTGTGAGAAAGAAGTGGACAGTTTGATCACCATTTTTAAATTATTAATTTGCTTCTTTTTTTGTCTTTTCACACAAGATAATATTTATGTGCATATTTTATTCTTCATTCCAATATTTTTCTTTTATTTATGCTCTACTGTAAAAAATAGCTGAATATTTTCACGGAAAAAGTAATTGTAAAATATTTGCTACAGAAAGGCAACAGAAAGTAAAAACTAATGAGGCCTTTAGCCTGAGATAATTCCTCAGCACTTGCCAACAAAATAGATAAATAATTTTGTGTTACCTCCATTTTTCCAAAACAAATTTATTCAATTTTTTAACATGTGTTTGACATTTGTTTTATGTATGAGTTGCATAACGACGTTTCTAAATGCCGATAAAATGTAAAGAAATTCTCTGCAACGCAAGGTTGTACTTAGCATTGCATACGCATTTTTTAAATTGTGCATTGCAACTTGCGTTTAGGAAGGCGATCTGACTTTTTGGTGCGGTTAATTGGTAGTTAATTGATGTACGTGGTGTTCGTTATCGTGAGATGAAAACGAACCTTTTATGGCCCGAATTGGAAGATATGGATGTGGACGATATGTGGTTGCAACAAAACGGTGCCACTTGCCGCACAGCTAACGAAGCAATGGCTCTTTTGCGCTACAAATTAAATGGCCTTTTTAAGTCACGTAATCGCGGGGTGATGTCAATTGGCCGCCAAGATCATGCGATTTGACACCGTTGGACTTCTTTTTGTGAGGCAATTTGAAAGAAAAGGTGTACGTCGATAAGCCAACAACAACTGAAGAGCTGAACGATGAGATAATTCGACGCATTAACGGCAAATAATCTCAATTATGCCTCAGTGTCATCGAAAATTGAACCACACCAATATTGTCATAACAAAAAGAAATACCAGTAATTCCTAAATAATTTCTGCTTTATGCAAAATCAACATCGGCCTCTAAAAAACAGCTTTTTCTTTATCTGTTTTGTGTGATTTTTCTTCAACCACTTCACTCTGCAAAATTTTCATAGAAATGACTACACTAGCTGTTTAACAAACATCAATATGTTTGCGCGAAAATAAAAATATATGAGATTTTCGGCATACTTGCTTCGATCCTGCTTCAAATATTTGTGCAAACAAGAAAACTTTAACATAAACAACGCAAAATATTTGTATAAACTTAAAAATTTGGCATGCGTGCTAAACAGTTTGTGTAGTTTAAGGAAAGAAATTTTATTGGATTAAATTCTAGCCCTAAATTTTTGTTTTATCTTATTTGCGTTTAGATATAAACAAACATTTTAACATTTTTTTCCTAAAATTAAGATTTTATGTTTGGAAAATGAATATTTTTCGACAAAACTTTCTGGTAACGATATATCAAAGCAAGCAATTATTTTATTTGCGCTCTTCGCCATCTTAAATCTGGTCATTTTTCCTATAAAAGCAAATGTGAATTTTAAATGTTTTTGTTGTTGGAAGAAATATTTTTGAAATGAACCGTTTATTTTCATTCACTCTATGAAATTAAGGACCAGTTTATACAACACGAATAATTAATTGGCAGGTCTATAAAATTTGTATTAAAATTACTCAGTGCATTTTATAAAAATTTTCTGTGCAAACTGCGCAAGAATTTTATCAAAATTTACTATTCTCTTATCGGGAGGCATTACGAGTATGTACATATTTAAATCATCATATTTATTACATTGTTAATTAAATTTTTTAAATACGAGTACATTTTTCCAAAAATTTGTTTTTCCTAGTAACAGCTATTGACGTCGAAATAATAATTGTCATTTTGCCGCTTGTTCAAAGTAATATCTTAAGGTTGTTTCTCATCTCCAAAACCGATAAGGAAGGATTTCACAACCTGCAGACAGCCTTTAAAATTGCCGACTATTTGTTAGTTTTTAAGATTGTTTGTCAAATGCGTGGAACCACAATCACCGATACAGATTTTCCAACCAAACAATTAGTTATCAATAGCTCAGTCTTTTGATCTTTTAATTTGTTTGTAATAAATAAATTCAAATTAATTTGCTAACGCACACAAAAGCAAACGGAATGCATTTTTATCTTCAACACATCAACTCAATAAATTCTGTTTGCCTACAAGGTACAGTGGAAAGCAAAATTTTCACAGGCTCAGCTAAAAATTTCACATAACACCTAAAAATCTGTTTTAGCTTTAAATTGCAGAGCTATATACTGTGAGCGCCAAAATAAAGTGTACAAAAACTTTTTCTATAACATAGCACTTTATTTAGTCTTTTAAGATATGACTAAATTTATAACTTTAGGATTTTTGCTAATTAGTATACTATTCTCTAGTAAGTTATAAAAAATATTGAGCAATTACTTATAATTATAAAAGTTATAGAGCAAAAACACATTTGAGTGCATATTTTACGCGTCAAAATAAAGTGCACATGTTGCATGTGCATCATATCAGCTGTGTGTTTCTGTAAAATGATACCGTTATATTTGATTATATGCTTATTTTAGTATTCTGCTACAACGTTTTTATTGTTTTCTGTTGATTATAGCGTATTTACACCTACTCACATCTTGGAGTTGTGTGTGGAAGATGTTGAAAATTGAAAAAAGCTGTTTACATTACATTTTCAACAACTTTCATCTGTCAAGAATTACTTTACGTGTTTGAGCAAACAAAAAACATTAAATAAAATGAAATTAAAAGGTTATACATTTATTTATTTATTCATTTAATCCATTTATTAATCCAAGCCCTTAATTGGGCCAATTGATTACAAAAAAAGAAATTGGAAGAATTATTCTATAAAAAAAGTTTAAATTGTACAACTATGTATATTCTATTATTTATATATACATTATATTATTTAAATACATACTTTTATGTCAATGTAACGGATGCATACATATATAGTGAAGGAGTGGTAGTGCAATAACCATTTATAAGTTAGCTAGAACTATTTTACGGAACTTATTAGGAGTGTGAGAAAAAGATCTCACATTATAAGGTATTATCGAATTCCATGTTCGTATAACTCTAGCTTGGTATGACCTCTGCATTACTAAAGTGTTGAAATGTACCTGAACCAAGGCATGTGTTCTAGAAGAACTTCCAAATTGAAACTTTTCAGTTAAGTATGATGGTTTATTAGATTTAAAAATTTTATAGAAATACAAAAGGCATCTCATCGTTACAAAACTGTAAAAGTCGCATTTTAAAAACTCCCTTACATAAGATGATGTGGGCTGAAACCTATTCAAACGATACACAAACCTTACAATTCGATTTACACAAGTTTTAAGTTTATTTAAATTCGATTGCGATGTACCGGTAAACACTTCTAAGCCATAAATAATTCTCGGCATAAGTAAAGAAAAAGCTAGCTTCTTGCGTACAGCAAAAGGCAATGGAACACCAACGTTATATAATTTTCTTAGCGTTTGATAAACACTGTGCGTTATACAGCAAATATGAGCATCAAACTTCAAATTACAATCAATATAAAAGCCTAAAGCTTTATGTTGCATTACGTACTCAATTCTATCATTTTCAATATAAAGTTGTGGATAAGCAATAGGATGATTGTAAAACAGCATCGCCCTACACTTAGATGGGTTTAATGTAATGTGGTGTGAAGAGCACCAATTATTAACATTGCGGGACAATTATTCATAGATAACGAAAAATTAGCAATATCCGCGGCAGGACAAGAACATAATATCTGAATATCATCCGCAAACACATGAGTGATGCCGAAATTAATACTCTCAAACAAATCATTAACATACAACATAAAAAGTAAAGGACAAAAAACTGACCCTTGTGGTACACCCCTATGTAATTCTTTCACCGTGGAACTAGTACCTGCCATTGAAACATATTGCCAACGATTCGAAAGAAAGGAGAGAACAAGATGACATGCTGTTCTTGAAAAACTAAATTTATTAAACAGTTTATTAATAAGTAAGTTGTGACAAATACTGTCAAAAGCTTTCGCGAAATCTAAAAATATTAATTATAGCTCTTAGAGAGCAAAAACAATTACTGCTTCAATTTTCAGAATTATTAGAAAATCTTGCTTTATGCGCAACGTGCATTTGTTAGAATTTTAAATAATTTATTAAGATTTTAACTCATATATAAATAATAATAACTAATCGAAATGGTAATTTTTTTAAAAAAGATATCCCAAGACTACCAGTCCAGAGTTTTTCAAAGACAGCTTACGAATGGATCTTGCAACTTCACTATCATTTTCTGGAAAATATGCGAATTTTTCCTCTCACTCTGCAATTCTGCAATTTTTCTTGCAAAGGTCTATTAGCATACTCCCGTCAGCAGCAGACCATACAACACGATTTTTTTTCTTTTTTACTATAAATATATGTATTGTATGTATTATTTTTAATTATATATTGTTTTTAATTAAATTAAAATTTACTTACATTGTTCGCTCCCGATCATTGTAAAAATTTTCTAGTGATGGTATGAATTTTTGACAATTTCTTTAAACTTTTTTAGTGATGATAGTAAAATAATCGAAAGATGTTGAGTCTAGCAAAATGAGAAACCAAGATCTTGTAAAGATGTTGAGAGATGTTATGTTTTTTTTCATATAGAATTTAACATCTTGCCAAAATGACGAAAGATGGAAGATGTGAGTAAGTGTAAATAGGCTATTAGTTGTGATCGGCAGAGTAAGAACTCCTCGTGTGAAGTACATTTTTATTTGTTTTGGAATCGGTCAACAAACTTCTAGTGATATCAGAGAATTAGTAATATCATTTCGGAATGATATTACTAATTTCAATTTCAGAGAAATTGGCTCTATTATAAACAGAAGACACCATACAGCAAAAAAAAAAAATTGTTGATAAATACAAAAAATACCGCAAAATATAAAGTCGTGCAGGGCCGGGCTGACTAAAACTTTTGAAAAAGGCTGAAATAAGGTGTATAGTGCGTGATGCAAAAAATATTTTTTTAAAGTGCCGTTAAATTATAAAAGGAAGTTTCGGCAACATCAGGAACTATCTTAAATGCCAGTACAACACGACGAGCATTATACGAAAACGGGTTACATGCTCGATTCCCGCGAAAAGAAACCACTAATATCGCCTGCTAATCAAAAAAAGACGCCTAGAATACGCCAAAAAGTATCAACATAAAGATATTTCTTTCTGTAATAATGTGTTTTTAGTTTAGAAGGTGAAATTGAGGTGTTTGCCAAGAAAAAACCAGTTAAAGTATGGCGAACAAAAAATAATGAATGGCTCTTGTATCGCACTCCCAATTAAGTGCATCATCCTCTCTAATCACTGGACTTAAATCCAATTAAACATTTGTGGAAACATATAGACCACAAAATCCGAAAAAGGACAATTAGCTATAAGGACACGCTGAAATCCTGAATAATGGAGGAATGGCAGAAAATATCATCTGATATAAATAAAAACTTAGTACAATCGAGGCTCAGAAGACTAAATGCCGTAATTAGGATAAAAGGAGAATCGACTGAATACAAAATCGATTTTATTTCTATTTTAAAATAGTTTGTACACTTCTTTTTGATGCGTAAATAATGAACTATTTCTTATTTTGGTTGTAAAACTTTTGTTGCTGTAAATATTTTTTGCTCTTTTGTTTAGAAATAAGGTAGAGAACTGAATACTGATATAAAATACTTAAATGTAAAATGTTATCTTATATATAAAGACTAAAATAAAAAACACTATATTTTAAGAAAAATTTGTGTACACTTTATTTGGATGCTCACAGTATATTCAAAATGTATTCATGATGGATAGAATTGGGATGTTGAGCACAAAATTGCAACATATAATTGATGCATAGCAATAAACTTATTTAAAAATTTACTTATTTTTAATAAAGACATTCTTCTACTTATGTTTTCATACACATAGGAATGCTTCTTATTAGTTTACGATAAAAATTACTTTTCGTTTTAATAAAGTACGAAATACTCTGGGAACTCGTACATTTTTTCTCACCACTGTATGTATTCGTTTTTCTTTTAAACCCAGCAAACAACTGTAGAGAAAATATAAACATGTTGGAGGTTTTCATATCATCAATTTTACGATTTGGTAACGGAAGAATTTCGAACGAATTTTTTAAATTTTATAGTGAAAGGCCAATGTAAGCGGCTTGCGGCAACAAGCGGCAACCACCTGTTCTATTTGCCGCTTGAGTTTATTTGTTGTAGGCAAATGAACGCGGCTAATTGAAGAAAAATTTGTGCTTCGAAGATTAAACAAAAGAACATTTTGATTTTTTTTAAAGCCAAAATAAATAAACAAATTCAATTGTTGAAATTTCAAAACCGAAAATTAATTTCTGTCTTCTATTTTTTCCTTTACTTTTTGGTTTGACAAATTGAAGCGGCAAAACAAAGAGTTAAACTGAATTCAACATTGCCGCTTGGCCGCCTTTAACGGCATTGCCAAATTAAATTAAATTCAATATGTTGAAATTTATGTACGAATATTTTTATAAAAAATATAGTTTCTAGTAAATGGGTCACATTGTTGCCACCCGCTGACGCATGCCGCTTGCATTGGCCTTTCAGTATTATTGCTCCTGTTTTCGGAGCATT
This sequence comes from Thecocarcelia acutangulata, assembly GCA_914767995.1. NCBI lineage: Eukaryota > Metazoa > Arthropoda > Insecta > Diptera > Tachinidae > Thecocarcelia > Thecocarcelia acutangulata. Next base: position 94,146,046 of record OU612097.1, on the reverse strand, counting down.
TTTTTTTTTTTTTTTTGAGCAACTTTGGAATTTAATATGTATTTATTATTGATGAACGAAACAAGAGCAATTATGTACCATATGGAAAAAATATTTATTTATTTATTTATATCCAAAAGATTACAAGCCCTTAGGCCTACTTATGTTCGCCATGTTTATGTTCGAAAAAAGTAAGTATGAGCGCTTTAGCATTTTGTGATTTAGTTGCGCAAGTTTATTTTTTCACACACCGCAATTTAGTTGCGCAACTTTCATTTCATTTTACTTTATTTTTCTTAACTATCAGAATACTAAACAAAAGAAAATATAAAAAAAAACATAAAAGCCAAGAATCTGTGAGCAAACCGATTAGCTGACTACAAGCAAGTCTGGGGTCTAATCACCGCATACGATATCGAATTAACTATCGTATCGAATAACATTACGATACATCTAAATTATGGCAACCGATGCATATTGGATCGTAATTTAAACAAAATGCAATAGATTGAAGACCATACGTTCCCTAAAAGTAGGAATACAAAAAATAAATCCTTTAACTTTTTTATATTATTGCAATACAGTTTATTCGATATCGTATGCCGTGATACCAAAATGAAAAATTTCGATAATTTTGCTCGATGTCGTATGCGGTGATTTGGCCCCTGTATGCAAATATCAGTAATTCTTTCCATAGCAAGATGCTCTGACCTCTTACATCTCACCAACACAAGATTTGGTAAGAGACTTGCGCAACTAAGTTGCCAAATGTGAAAGCGATCTATTTAATTTGACATATAGTATATATGGATGTATGCTTTATTAGTATATTAATTCCAGTTACAATTTAGAATTATTACTTTCTAATTTAGATAGCTGAAATAGTATAATATTATTAGCTGAAGAATTATTGTTAAACGAAAGACTTTTGCCCTGTAGCGGTTAAAGATAAAGTGACCAAATTAGGTTTTCCAAATGTGCTTCGATGGCAAGTTATAAGTTTTAGCAGAGAACCTTTTGACTGCTCGCAGAGAAAATGCATTTCTTCATATTATTATGGCAACATTAGTATGTACTCTGTAATATTTTGTATTGTGTCGTATTATTGTTTTTAACATAGTATAACTGCCTGTCCCACTATGTCGCTCGACATCGATCGCTCGCATAAATACATGCATACCAAAAACAACATTTTAAAATTTGTTTTTCTTTCAAATGTATTTATGCGAGCGACCACGATGTCGAGCAACATAGTGGGCTAGACAGTAAGTCTTAATAAAGAATTTGTGTAAAAATGTAAAAAGGTTACAGAATTCTAGTATATTTGATAAAAGAAGATATAAAATGGCACACAAGATTTATAAAACAGTTGGAAGATTAGTTAGTAAAACAAAAGGTAGAATTAGTAAGCTAGATAAGTCGAATTTAGTGTACAAAATACCTTGTAGCGGTAATGATAGTGAACAATGCGACAAGGTATATATAGGAACAACGAAGTATAAATTGAAGACTAGATTAGCAGGGCATAAGACAGATCAGAAATATAGAAATATTAATTCGTCTCAAAAGACTGCTTTGTCTGTTCATTGTCGGGATTTAAATCATAACCCACATTTTAAAATGTGTTTCCATATTGAATACAGAAAATAATTATAGGAAACGTTATATATTAGAGATGCTGCAGATAATTAATGTACCATTAGCAAATGGAATTAATTTTAGAAAAGATACGGAAAGTTTAGCTCAGAATTATAGGCATCTAGAAATCTATTATTATGTTAATAACATTATGTCAAAATTGTTTTTTGTGTATTTTAATTTTTTCTGACACTTTATGTAGAATGTATTTATGTATGTATGTTAATATTATTTTCATTTCCTTTCAAATAATTTATAAACAAAAAATCAAAAAAATTTTCCTGAAGAAGTCGAAATATTGAATTAAATAAACAATTTTTTAAAAAAATTTTATAAAAAAGACCTCAAGCTTGAAGATCATTACAACTTAAGTAAATGTGTAACCATATCTATTATTAAGAATCTCTTATTTTCAAATATGGTTGGATCGAATAATAGTATTTAAAAAATGTAGTTCGAATATGACAATAGCTGTTGTTGTATGTAAGTATTTAAAAGCCTTTTATTTTAAACATATGTATGTTAGAATTTTTCTTATGGCAACACTTGTATGGTTACAGAATAAACGTACTATTGTTGGTTTTGTTCACGACTTTGACATATAATTTTATTTCAGTTTTATTTTATTTTGCTATGTCAAGCAGTCAATTTTTTTCTGTGTTTAATTATTAACAAATATAAAAAATAAAAGAAAAAGTTTTAATAATATAAATTTTGAATATAATAAATAAATAAGCCGGTCAACGAGAATGTTGTAAATATATCGCACTAAATGAACAATAATGTATGAAAACAAAGAGGTTTGTATTAGCATTTTCATATTTACAAACGTTTGTTGATAACAAATTAATTGTGTGCTTATTTTATAGACCTGCGGCCCAATAATTTACCAAATATACCAGGAAGACGCCCAAATCTTATTGATTTTTTATATATAAATTAGAATTTTACTGCAAAAACTGTATGTATAAATTTATTTAACGATGTGGCCATCAACAGTAGTATAACTCGAGAGCGATAATATAATGTGGTTGTCGTGCTAATATTATTAAATCTTTTACCAAACATATGGTTACATCACATAGTATGGTTCTTGAAACTACTTTTAGTTTAGCAAAGAACATTTCAGACTGAAATCATTTTATTTGGTTGTCTTCAACCATATAATTCAACACTAGTATGTTGCCCTTAGAATATTGCTATCTCAACTATATAAGTTTTTCTGCGTATGTTGGCCGTTAACATATGCTGGTAATGCAGGAGTGTTGGCAAGGCCTTTGATCAGTTATAGGGGGAAAACGGGGGAATTCACGGCTTTTTGGGATAATTTTGAGTTTTAGGGTGATAGATTCTGTTTAGGAACGGTTTGAAAATTTTTTGGCGTACCAACCATCGTACTGAGATGGAATTTGCTGTGAGAGATAGTAAGCTGTGACGTTGGTAGGTAATTAGAGTCCTATAGTAATTATCTTTTTCATTTTGTGACACTCTTGGGCCTCATTGATGATTTTTTCCAGCCGGGGCACAACGCCAGCGTTGCTAGCAATCTGTCTACCCGACGTTTAAAGTATCGTTATGTCGCATTTCGTATGATACACAATACAACCGTATACGAATACAACACCAAACACATTTACAACGAATATAATAATGTTAACGTTATTTGCTTACATGGTTACTTGCCGAAGAAATATAATTCAACAATATCTGTCTATGTAAATCCTAAATATACGCACCTACCATTTATTATAAATTACATATAATTTTATTTTTATTAAATATATAAACAGCTGGTTTTTTATGTTTCCCAGCTGTCTATATGTCGACATTTCATAGCAGCTACCCTAATCATCAGTAACCTTTAGAAATTTTTGAACGATATTCTCAAACATTCAACTTTACATCCGAATAATCTAAGTAAATTACTGAGAATTTAAAAAGAAATATGTTTTAGTAATACCTGTCAAAATACAAGCATTTTCTGGAGCATACGTCTCTACTTTTCTTTACACTTCGCAAACAAATGAATAACCGTTGGTTGCTACAATTTATTTTATTTTATTTATTATTATTATTATCATTATTATTATTATTATTATTATTATTATTATTATTATTATTATTATTATTATTATTATTATTATTATTATTATTATTATTATTATTATTATTATTATTATTATTATTATTATTATTATTATTATTATTATTATTATTATTATTATTATTATTATTATTATTATTATTATTATTATTATTATTATTTTTGTCAAGTATATTTTTTGATTGGAAGCTAATATACATGCCTGTTCTGAAAAACGCAAATCGCTTAAATTTAGCGTTTTCGATTTGAAAACGCCAAATAGGTGTTCTGAGAAACGTATAACGCAAGAAATATGGTTTTGCGATTTGAAATCGTCAGATAGGTGTTCTGGAAAACGCATATCGCTTAAAATTGGCGACTTCAACTCGCATGTTTATATTGAAGTGAACTGATTGAATTTGCTAAAACTGAACTTGCAAAAGGCAATAAAATTATTCACAATTAAAATTTAATATGTTTTCTTTTTATTTCAATAAAAAGTTTAAAGAATTTTACATATTTTCATTAAGAAAACTAAATTGGAAAATTTTTCTATTTATTGTCAAATATTTTTTGGTTTTATATTACGACCACGTATGTAAAACACATGTTGTATTTTTGCGGAAAAAAATCCGAAACTCCAGTAAAACGCGCGTTCTTCAGAACACCTAAAAATCAATTAAGCGTTTTTCAAAACGCATTGCGGTTTCAGAACGCGCGTTCTCGGAACATGGCTGATAGTGAATAAAACTCAATTGTTTATAAAATATATTTATAATTATGATGTAATTTCATTTAATTTGCTAGGAAATCGTCTGAAGTTTCAAATTATTTCATTTAACCCTTATCTTCAGTTCACGGTTAAAAATTTCGTTAATATTTGTCATATTACACACTTCTACTCCTAATGATGGCACCAGGCTGATTCATCCCCAATATAATAACATTAATTTGTTTGTTGGTTAATTCCCGCTTTCTGAGCATAAAAATGCTGCATGTGTCAGACCCTAAACCTTTGGGTATATTAGCAGTAATATTTACATGTTTATATATGTATGTGTGTATAAATGTATATTTAGGACATTTGTGTAACTAGTGTAAATGATGAAAATATGAAAGTGTCTGAAAATTATTGTGTTCGTTTTAACAATGCGGCATAGATACCGCAATGAGGTGCTAATTGCCCCCACTTAGGAACAAACTAGGGGCTAGTTGATGCTTAACATAATTATTCTCTTATTACTACATATAAAACAGTGGTCTACACATACTATGTAAATGTATAAGCGCTGATCAATGAAATAAACACCTTTCTATTGTTGTATTTGCAAAAACAACAAGCAAAATTTTGTTAATGAACCATAATGTATTATTATTAGTATTATTTTATTTAATCTAAAAGAAATAAATTCTAATGCCGTTTTCTTTTCTGAAAAAGTTTTACATTTATGCTTCACTTTTTTTCTTAAACTTTAAGTTTTAAAATTTAAGTTTTATTGAGATGAAAAGAAGATGTCGCAATAACTATAAATATATGAAAAAGAGTTGAGAAAACTGTATACACGTAACAACAATATATGGTTGAAATGACAATATTCTAAGGGCAACATACTATTGTTGAATTATATGGTTGGTTCTGAAAATATTACATTGTTATATTTTAATGCCATTGATTTGCGTCACCATAGTTTTGTAAGCAAAATTGTTATAATTGAAATCAAATAAAAATTAATTAAATTTATCATATTAATATCACACCTAACCATGTTATTATGCCAACCAATCATATTTCATTAAACAAACACACTAATGTCATATTGGCATATAACCATATTTAGGCCATAACCCGCGTTTTAGAAAAGACAATACTACTTTGTTTATTTACAACTACTTATTCATAATACATACATAAAAAAATTAAAATATAAATATTTGATACATTTGGATGAAATAAAATAATTAAAATTAATCTGCAAAAAATAATTGGGTCCCATAATTGCAAATGACTTCGATACCAATAGGTTTTAGCGTCTATTAACTGAAATAAAAAGAATTTATTAAGTAATTTGTCAATAATGTATAAATAAATAATATGGTTGGCCAACAATACTCTTAATTTTGTCATAGTATTGTTGATTACAATATGCATAAAAATATCAACATCTTAATATTCAAACGTACCTTTTGATTTCTGCAATACTTTGTATATACATTTTACAAATTTTTAATTTGCAGTCTTTTACTTTTTTTTTAATAAAAACCAAAACACATTTTTCTTTATAAAAAAAATAATACTAAAAGAAAATTATGTGTCAAAAACTAAAATGAAAAATGCTGACAATATTAAGTTTATTCTGGAAATTTATATTTGTTACATGTGAATATACTTTGTATACATATGATAAAAATAAATATTTCAATATTGGGTGTAATAATAGCTATTGTTGTTTAAAAAAAATTACATACAATACTAATATTGTATACAACCATGTTTGGAAATTAATAGATGGCAATAATAGATTTACTGAAATGCAAACAAACACGTATTTATGTGAAAACAAACTATTACCAAATCGATAATAAGCTGTTTTTAACAATAATGCACAATATTATGGCATATATACTAGTGTTGCTGTAATCATGTTTCGAACTGTCTTTTCTTTGCGTGTACTTCTGTATTTTTTTAGCAAAACAATATTAAAAATGTTACACTTTTTCTAGAAAAGAAAACGCCATAAGATTAAATTAGATACGAGAGCACTAGCTACATTGGCCATCAGCTCATAACATACTAAAAACTTTTACAAATTTGTAACAATTGTTACTAGAAAGCGTTCATTAACCCAAAAAATTTGCAACGAGAGAGCGTGAATAGAGCGTAAAAAATTGAGAGCCATAAAAATTCTTGCAAGTTTTTACAAGTAAAATTTTTTACTTGCAATAATTATTCAAACAGCTGTTTTGCTTTTGTGTTTACAAAACAGCATTTCTAAATTAAGTTAAAAATTAAAACATTTTGGAAAATTTAAGAAATTATAATTGTATGTAAACTTTTAAGCCGATTAAAAGTATTAAAAAGATTACAAATGTAGTTTTGTAGCCATTTTAATAAAATAAGAAGTCTAAGGGAAATAAACTAAGCAACACAGTATCTAGCACATCAGTCGCAAAGGATGTTCCGGCAAATTTACTTGCTTGAATGTGTTTAAAGCTTCTAGGGAAGCAATTAAATTCACACTTGGATCCTTCCATTTATAATTATATTAACATTTATCTAATTTTAACCTCTAAAATATTTCTGTTTTTTGTTTCTTTATTTTTTACAAACCAGATGTTATTTTTAGTATTGTAAATATTATGAGTACCTAGCTACTCGGTACTTTACACTTTGAAATTATGCTATGCTAGGTAGGCAGTTATAACGTATAAATACACGTTTCAATTCAATTGTGAATTGAGTATTTCAATTGAATTGGTTCTTGGCAACAGACTTCATAAACTGAATTGAAAGATTTTCATCCAACTATCAAATTCAATGAAATTAAAGACAATTTTAAAATTATTTAACATTTTTTTTACAAAAAATTACAAATATAAATTTGGACAATAATTTGTTGAATTTTTGTTGAACTTTATAATTTTTAAATTAAATTTTTGGTTTGTACATTTTCAAGCTTTCTCCTTTCTTAAGTTTTTTGGACAACTGATCAGGAGACTCGAACATACAAAGCACAATCGAATTGAGAGACTTACTAGCCAACTTGAAAAAAAATCAAAATGGTTTGATTTTTCTTCAACCAACTCGACAACTTCCAAACGAATCAATTTAAACGTCTTGATACAACAACCGACTCAGCAGCCAATTGAGTTTATCGCAAAGGGAACGATCTTTCAGAACCCCAGTGAGCTGGAGAATCCAGGTACTTTTTTGAGAATCCAGCGGCCTACCTACCTAACCAATTGAGTTGAAACGTGTATGGGGTAAGCGCCCCTAATTAAAAATAGATATTTTATTCAAAAGTATCTAATCACCCTTGTATTTAGCGTATTTCGACTACGTCTAGTACTAGATTAAATAAAATTGTAAAACTTTTCTTTATTCTGTTACAAGCCGTACTCAAAAAACGCCAGCCACGACAATGCTGAATATAAATGACCACAACCACGCTCTTTTTATAACAATATACATACACATATGTATGTATAATTTGTCCAAAAAATATAAGAGCGGTTATGAAGTACTCATATATACCTATACATAACAACACTACTCTAACTTGCAAATTTTAGCTAGAAAAGTGTTCATTTACTTTTTCACATTTTTGAGAGTAATTTTGCAAAATTTCTTGTTACTCTCTCGTTACTAGTTTTTACTAGTAAAGTAGATGAACACACCTATAATGTAATAGAATAGTAAATACTAGTAAAAATTACCAACGAGAGAGTAACAGAAATTTTTCAAAATTACTCTCAAAAATGTGAAAAAGTAAATGAACACTTTACTAGCTAAAATTTGCAAGTTAGAGTAGTGTTGTTACCCAGCAGTCCACAAGTTATTACAATTTGCAAAGTATCCGATTGTAAGCGATTGTGTCAACAGAAAAAATCAAAATAAACATATTAAGCACAACAAACAACTAGCATCCAATTCAGATTAGTCTTTTTTTTCTACTCATATTAAATTAAATGTACATAAGATGCAAAGGAGAAAACAAATGCTAATAATATAGTTTTGAACTTACCCAATCTTCGCTTACAATGTATACAGTGTTGGATGCATCTTACGGCCATCGCTGTGTAAATGTAAGTAGGAATTGTATACAGACTTCGAATGGGTCACGCTTAACATTGTTAATGGTCTCAGATCGAAGATGTATGTGACAAAAATTTCACTGGGTATGTGTTGGTATATATCGCTCCTTTATTGCAACATAGTCCTAACTAAAAAAAAAAAGCTTGTTTCAAGATAAACACATTTCAAATTTTTAGTTTCCATACAAGTCTTAGAAAATTTTTTTTAGGAAATATCTCTGTTGCATATGTAAAAGTCTGCCGTTTACATATGTCTATTTCGATAAATAAAAGAACTCCGTTCTATTTAACTACCCAAGATTTACCTTTATTTAAATACATTAAATTAATTACAAACAATACAATTTATAACAATAATAATTACCGCGTATACACCTGTTGCATTTAAAAGACAATTAACAAATGGCGGAATGTTACATTAACAAAACATGAAATAGGTACAAATATGCAAGTAAATAACTAACACAACAGGTAGATACATTTGTATTTGTGTATATAGAAAACCGCTATACATTTACGATAAAAAACCATGGTTGCTTATTTTGGGTTCCCAACATCTCTCTTTCTTTTAAAAAGATGATAATCTGGAGTCCATGCCGAAGGACGTTTCCTGCGACTAGACCTTCTAAGACCAACAACGGATGGTTCATCTATTTGAGCGACTGGAGTTGTTGTAATGACTTTGTCAGATGAGTTACCCTTTTGACTATCAGTTGTACCGCTGTGCGTTTGTGGTGGTGTTGAACTACGTTCTAGCGAGCCTTCTTGATTGTGTTGTGATACATTGCTAGCGGCGTTGGTGTTCTGATTGCCAGTTGAAATCGGTTGTGGTGTTAAATTAAAATAGTCCAATAAAACTTCGTGTTCTGCTGATGTAACGAAATTATTATAACGAGGCCTAAGCTGATTTGCATGTGATCTGATTGTCCGATGCTCTGGATTACTTAGAATTTCTACTTCATACATCACATTCCCTAAGTTCCTTTTAATAACACCTGGTGCCCATTCAAATTTGTTATGCTTATATATTTTTGCAAAAACATTTTCGCCGATATCAAAATTGCGTTTTTTAGCACCATTTCGCCTGTTAAACTGCTCTTCCATTTTAGCATTGCGCAACAGCTGAGAATCTTCAGGTTTCCTAAGGAGATCGAGATTAATCCTCAATTTCCTCCCCACGAAGAGTTCCGAAGGCGATTTACCATTTGTAGTAGGATTTGGTGATGAACGGTAGCACTGTAAAAACGTTTGCAAATTTTCATTTGACGTGCCCGATCCTTGAAGTTTTTTCAACGCTCTTTTCAACGTATCCACGAATCTTTCTGCCTGCCCGTTGGATTGAGGGTGATACGGAGCTGTGAATTTATGTTGAATTCCATTTTCTTGACAAAACTTGGCAAACTGCTTACTTGAAAACTGTGTTCCATTATCGCTAACTATTTGCTCAGGATTCCCGAATAATGATGTAAAATCACGTAAACAGTTTAAAATAATGTTTGAAGAGATTGATTTAATCTGATAAATCTGTGGCCATTTTGAAAATGAGTCTATGATTACCAAATAATAAAAACTTTCTACAGGACCCGCAATATCGATGTGAACTCTTTAAATTGGGCATTTTGTTAAAGGCCAAGACGATAGCGTTGTTTTTGGTAACGATTTAGACACCGATGCACAATTAGAACAATTTTGTACATACCTTTTTATATCATCGTCTATACAGGGCCAATAAACGTAACTTCGTCCCAGAGCTTTAGTTCTTTCTATACCATGATGTCCTTTGTGTAGTTCTTTTAGAACTCGTTTCCGAAAACAGGCAGGAATTACGATGCGATCACCATACATTATGCATTCATCAACAATGCTTAAGTCTTGCTTTCTAGAAAAATAACATCTCATTTCTGATGATAGTTGTTTCGGCCAATTCCCAGTTCGAATGTGTTCCATGACATCTTGAAGTAATGCGTCTTTTCGCGTTGCAGTACAAATCATTTTATATGTCAATGGTAAAGCAGTTGTGATGTCATTGATAACCTGTTTGATGTCGTCTTCGATTTGAATTGTTGCAATGACCGTGTCTTCGTTTGTTTTCGGTGGGTTACAAATTAACCGTGATAAAATATCAGCTGCTCCAAATTCGTGCGTTGATACATACTGAAGTTCAAAATCGTAAGACATGAGAGTGAGGGCCCAACGTTGAAGGCGGTTCGCAGAATGTGCTGGAATACCTTTTTTATTTCCGAAAATTGCGAGCAATGGCTTATGATCCGTTTGCAGAATAAATTTACGCCCAAATAAATATTTATGGAATTTAACCACTGCGAAAATTAAAGACAGGCCTTCCTTCTCAATCTGGGAGTAATTTTTCTCAGCAGGCGTAAGAGCTCTTGATGCGTGGTAAATGGCCTTTTCGTTACCATCTGGGAAGACGTGACATATGTATGCGCCTAGCCCAACGTTGGAGGCATCAGCAGCTACTTTAATAGGAAGCATGGGGTTGAAATGTGTCAGCAACAAATCGGATGACAATAACTGCTTAAACCGTTTAAAGCTGCGCTGACATGCCGTTGACCATTTCCATGTTGTTGTTTCCTTAAGTAGATTGTCTAAAGGATCTCTTAACCTGCGCATTTCGCGGATAAATTTTCCATAATAATTAATTGCTCCCAAAAACGATCTCAGCTCTGCAACATTTTTAGGTACTGGAAATTCTAAAATTTTTTTAATTTTATTTTTGTCAGGATAGCTACCTTTGCTATCAAAATAGTATCCCAAATATGTGCATGACGTTTTAAAAAATTGGCATTTTTCAAAATTTACGGTGATGTTGTATTTTTTAAAACGCTTTAAAACTTCCTGTACGGCCTTTGCATTTGTTTCGTAAGTTTGAGTGGCAACAATTAAATCGTCGAGGTACGGAAAAACACCGTTTATTCCAGAAATTATTTTTTCGATGCACTGCTGAAAAGCTCTAGGGGCTGATCTCACACCTGGTGCTAGGCGATTAAATGTATACAAGCCACGATGGGTATTTATTACGAGCAACTTTTTTGTTTCGTCGTCGACTTCAATTTGCATATAGGCGCTATTTAGATCTATTATTGAAAAATACGAACAATTGTTGAAATTGACAAAAATTTCATCGGGGATCGGTAATGGAAAAGTATGGGGCTCTAACTGTTCATTTAAACCAGTGGAATAATCTCCACAAATGCGAATCTCCCCAGATGCCTTCCTTACGACCACGATGGGTGCAGCCCACTCCGAAAAATTTATAGGTGAAATGATACCTTCGTTCTGAAGCCTATCAATTTCTCTGTCGAGGGGTTCTTTAATAGCATAAGCAACTTGCCTTTTTGGACGGAAAACAGGTACAGCTTGCGGTTTACATTGCAAATGAACTTTAAAATGGGTGCAGTGCCCAATCTCATCCCTAAAAACTTCGGGATATGCCGATCGCAAATCGGCTTCAGTAAAAATTTTTTTTATTCCCACTGTACTGCAAGACGTGTAAGAGTCAATTGGTTTGTTCCATAAATTAAATTGCTCCATTAAATCGGAACCGAAAAGATTTAAGTTTGGCAAATCTGACACTAAAATTTTTGAAAGCTGCGTTTGCTCATTGATGACCACTGTGCACTGAAATTCCCCAACTATATTGATTTCGTTTGTAGATGCATCTCTTGGCTTGTGGTGAGATCTTTCTAAAGTTGGTTTGCCGATCTTCAGCCAGTTTTTCTTTGAAATTATGGTGACATCTGAGCCGGTATCATGTTGCAAACTAATAATTACATTGTTAATTTTTAGTGAAATAAATCGTCTATTTTTGCATGTTTCCGATGTGGTGTATACGCCTTTTGCTGCTTCACGCCTTTTAAAATTGCTTTTGCGTTTTTCGTTTTGGTTTGGCCACTTATTTTTGACAGGTTTTGGTTTTAATTTTTCGAAACAAGAACAAAATCCCTCTTTGTGTCCCACTTTACCACACTGTGAACATTTGTGAGATGAGTAAGCACATTCTCGAACAAAATGCATGTTCCCACATTGCCAACACGGTCGCCTTGGCTTCTGCATTTTATTTGCATTAAAGGGCATGTTTTGTTGCTTAGAACTACCGACAGCATTAACGTTGGGTGTTTTACTCACTTTTAATGTAGTATCGTGCTTGAGACTGTTTATGCGTTCTACCTTGGCGATTAATTTATCTAGGTTCAAAGGGTTCTGCTCTGATTCACAATCAAGAAGCGTTAAAATTCTTGCTTTATATTCTTGATCTTTTTGCGCTACCAAACCATTTACAAAAATCAAGCATTTAAAATTATCGGCATTACATTTATTTAATAAAAAATTTTCGCAACAACGATTAACTTTGGCGGCATAACTAATTATATCTTCATCTTCTTCCTTTACATTGGAAATACATTTAACACGTGTGCTGAATAAACTCTCTTTTCTTCCAAAAAGCTTTTTTAAATGTTCCACTGTCTCTTGGAAGTTGACATCGCGCGGTTGCTTTGGAAGCAAAAAGTCTTTGTATTTGTTAAATACCGTATTACTTACTTTGCGTAGCAATAACCTCACTTTTGCTGTATCGTCGAGTTTTTCTGCTTCTACCGTGAAAACATCTTCATAACGCTCGTACCATGTCGCAAAAAATTGGTTATCTTCTGGCTCGTAGACAAATTCCCTTATGTTTTTCGATAGCACGTCCATTAAAGTTTCCGGAGCTGTAGTACTTACATATGGTGTTAGCGTACCACTGGTACTAGAAGCTGCCGAAGATTGTGTTGCATTAATCAACCTTTCCATGAGTGCATGTTGTTTCTCCATGGATTCTTGCTGCCGTGCTAGAATTTGTGCCACTACCTGTTCCAAAGAAGTCATCTTTATTGCAATCTTAATTAAGCCAACCAAACACAATTTTTATCCTCGTCGCCAACTGTTGCATATGTAAAAGTCTGCCGTTTACATATGTCTATTTCGATAAATAAAAGAACTCCGTTCTATTTAACTACCCAAGATTTACCTTTATTTAAATACATTAAATTAATTACAAACAATACAATTTATAACAATAATAATTACCGCGTATACACCTGTTGCGTTTAAAAGACAATTAACAAATGGCGGAATGTTACATTAACAAAACATGAAATAGGTACAAATATGCAAGTAAATAACTAACACAACAGGTAGATACATTTGTATTTGTGTATATAGAAAACCGCTATACATTTACGATAAAAAACCATGGTTGCTTATTTTGGGTTCCCAACAATCTCCTAAAGGAAACAGTTTAAAAGTAATTTGAATAAATTTTTGCCATAATATAAAATGTAGTGCTGTTAACAATTCTGCATTGTTAGCTCGAAAAGCTCATTTTTTGAGATATGACTATGTTGTAATAAAGGAGCGATATGGACCAATGCTTTCGCCATACGATAAAGTGCGCCAAGCATAAACTTTCTGTGCATGTAATGGCGTTTCGACGAACGCTAGTGGATTATACTCATTACAAATGTGGCAGTTCTGCTTCGCCTTGGTAAAATCGTTATTATTGTTATGGAAATAAACTATGTGTAATTTTTCAGTGTTTCATTTTACTTATCCTCTGAAGATGATAAGTAAATACAGAAAATGAAATTTATAAATTAATTTTATAACAAACTTGTAATATACAGTAGGGTGCAAAACTGAGTGCATGTTGGTATATTGGGCACCTTTTATTCCATAAAAATTTAAGTAGTAAATTAAATTGAATTTTTGTGTTTTAATTTATTTTATGTTTTAGTGCTTAACAAATAAAATTAAAAGTATTAAACTCTGAGGGTAAAATAAATTTAAATGAAACAACTCGCCTGTACTCAATTTTGCTCCATTTGACTTTTCGAAATGAAAGTACTTTAATATATAGTCCAATATTCTTTGTTGCGTATACTTTTTGAGATACTTTCTATCAATTTATGAATAACTTCCTTTGGAATGTCTACCCAATCGTGGACAAAGTTCGTCCAAAACAGTTTGTGGTGATTGGTAAAATACCAACCTTCTTCAATCGGAATTAGGTCGGCACTTTGCGCTTGCCTCTCAACCAAGCGATAATTTCACGATTTAGAATGTATGCTTAGAGTCGCTATCCTGCCGAAAAACTAGTTCCATCGCAGGATAGGCTTCTTCTGTCTACAAAAATGTTAAGATTGGTTTGTAAACTATGCAGCTAGTCTTCATTCCATTTTTCTCAGTAGGTTCATCGCAACGAAAAAACAACTACTCATCAGTACCCATTTTCGGATTTGAACTTGGGTCATGACGTATTATGAACGGCTGTCTTAACCACTCCGCCACTGAGCATCTCAAAAAACCAGCAAAAAAAGATAAATCCTACGATCTGACAACGCTGCTGTGAATGAATCGTACGAACGAGTGGGATATTATTATTATTATATTATTGCATAAATGCGTTCATTACGTATAAAGGCACTGATCACTTTTAACTAATTTAACTCCAACATTTTTAATGCTGTAATAGAGATTATTTTAGTCTTTCGTATTGTTATTAGGTGTGTTCCACGAGATATCGGACTAGTTCAGACTAATTAGAGTAAAAAGCAAATTACTAAATTTGTAAATTTTACCCAAAACTGCTGGAACGCAAAAATCACAATTATAAATCTTGCAATATTAGTGCTGCTTACTTTTTAGATTATAATATATTTTAGTGATTTTAGACGCTTAAAACGTATAACATCATATAAACAAAAGATTTGCATTATTAGCAACAGCTGTAAAATTGCAAGCAATGTAAAATTTTCAATACATTTTGTAGTACATATTTATTTAACAAAATAAATATTATTTTTATTTTGGGTAACCTTCCATTTTGCTTTTAACTAATTTTTAAGCAAAAACTTTTTTCCAATTTGTAAATTTTCAGATTATATTTTCAGTTTCATAATATGTAAATATAAAACAGCTGATTATTCAATTCTAGTCCGAGCTTACCCAAAGAAATAGTTCGGGCTAATTTATGCAGCAAAGGAAAAAAATTACTCTCTCATTTTCTCTCAAAATTGCACAAAAATTGTTACGTGGAACGCCTTTGGACTAGTTCGGACTGTTTTGTTATTCACGTGGAACACACCTATTGTTTAAGTTAATCCTCCACAAGAACTAATCCCCCTTTTCTCCGCATACTCTAAATGATACGGAAGCGTTTTTTCGTCTTTCCGTGTTGTTATTGATAGGTTCAAGTCCGACATCTACAAACACTGCTTCCTGTTTTCTCTTGCATTGCTTATGTAGGGGTTATCCACTGAGTACTGGTCCAAGATAAAAAATATGAAAAAATAGAGGCAGTTTTTTTAAAGTTTCACAACTTTGAGTTGGCTGGTTTATCTGACAACCGATTTAACAGCTGATAGTTAATTTTGTTAAGTTTAGTTTGACATTTCATTGTGGATAGACTTACTATACCAGAGCAAACCTTGCGAACTTTTGAAGTATTTTATCAAAATAATAGTTTTATTCGTCAATTGATATTAGTATTGAGTTTCATGCTAAATTTTGTTCTCCGATGAAACGCATTTATGGTAAAATGGGTACGTAAATAAGTAGAACTGTCACATTTGTAGTGAGTATAATCCACTAGCGTTCGTCGAAACGCCAAAGTTTATGTTTGGCGCACTTTATCCTATAGCGGAGGTATTGGTCCATATCGCTCCTTTTTGCAACCTAGTCATATATTTAAAAAAATGAGCTTTTTGAATTAACAATACAGAATTGTTAACAGTACTGCCTTTTATATTGTACCAAAAATTTATTCAAAGTACTTTTAAACTGTTTGCTTTAGGAGATATTTTCCAAAAAAAATTTCTAAGACTTGTGTAGAAACTAAAAATTTCAAATGAGTTTTTCTCGAAACGAGCTTTTTTATAGTTATGACTATGTTGAAATAAAGGAGTGATATGTCTTCAAAAACGGTGTTGGTAAGAAGGTTAATGTCAATCGTAAAAGGTGACAATTGGTGTTCTAGGCTTCAGCGTCTATGACCACATTGTCGCAATTATATTTAAATGTGAATTTCATGAAATTTTCTATCCAATAAAACAAAAGAAAAAAGTAATTTAAAATTGAAAAAAATACACTACGAAGCGCTATTACCGGCAAAAGAAAAAGCACAGCCATTTTTTTTTCAATTTAATCGACAATTGCACACAAAACAAATTACATTCGGAAAAATGCGTGAAATGCATAAAAAATTATTAATGTGTGAAAATATGTATATTACACATACATACATACTTTCACTCTGCGTGACTTTGTTCATATTAAACGCTTCCATCTTATTAATAATCCTGTACTGTAGTTGTTTGCCTCTCTATTAAATTTCACACAAATAAAAATATTAAAAAAATAGCATTTGTTTACAAAATCATCAACAACTCCATTAGTTTAAGATTTTACTGTCTGACTGACTGTAAAAAACCATTTCATTGAAGAAGTCTATAGTGCCTTTTTCTTTGTTGTTGTTGCTGGTACATTTAATATTCTTTTTTTTATCTGATAAAATTAAATCATTTGCGGTCGCCACGTTGTGTGGTTTTAATATCTTTTAACTTCTAAGGATCAACACGCAGATATTTTTTATGGTGTGGATTTGTCATACTTGTAAAGTGAACAAAAACTCGCACATTAAATTCAAAATTGGATGGTGCGTGGGAACAACATTAATTGAATTTTGATAACTTGAGAAGTTTAACACTATGGGTGATCTTTAATTGAAATATTCATAAGTATGTACATTTGTATATAGTAGTGTTAATAGGTGTGTTTCTTTACTTTTTGGGTAAATTGTGTGCAAATTAGAGCAAGCCTAAATTTTTCTCAAAAAAGAGATGAAATTTACCAAAAGTACGGGAATGCAGAAAACCAAATTTCTAGTCCAAAAAGAAACATTGTCAGTGTTTTGACAATATCATAAAGGTTGGCATTTAAATTTAAGGAAAATTGTTACCGCTTTTTTCGTGCAAGAAGATGAAGCATACTGCTCTCTCAAAATCTCTCTCATTTACCAAATTTTAGACTAGGGGAATACTTTTCGTGCAAGGTATAGTAAGTCTGTTGTCAGACAGAACGATTTTAATTGCCGAACTTTTTAGCAATTTTCTTTTGGAATTGCTTTCTTGTCCACACACAAAAACTTTTTTCGGCAATTCTTGAGCAATTCTCTACCTTTTGCTTTATGCAATTTACATTGTATATGCACATACACATACACACATGAGAGAAAAGTAAGGAATTGCTGAGAATTGCCGAGTACCGGCAATTCTTTTTCCCTTCTTATTCCCTTCACCGAAAGCTTCTATAAAGCCAAGAATTGCCCAACTAAAGTTGCTGTGTGTGACCATACACTAATAAAGAAACCCGCCTAATGTGCGATTGTCGTGGTTCTTTTATGAACAATTGTTCTCATGTGTTCTAAGCACAATCAAATTTCTCATTTCTAGGTTTACCATTTCCACAACAGCGGTGCTGCACGATTTGCCAGAAATATTGTAATGGTGGATTGGACTCTTTCATCCGATCCTCGGGTTAGTTCTGAACAGACCCTGTGATATGTCGTAGATCTACTGATTTATATATCACACTCGGGCAATACAACGGGATCCAAGTGGACTGACTTTTCTAGAAAAATCGTCCTAATAGTGAATTCTTTGTTATAAAAAATACACTTACAGAATTTGTAACTAAAGGGTGTTTTTTTAAGCTAGATAGAACTTTAAATTGTAAAAAGTAACACAAAAAATTAAATTTTGATGAAACATTTTTTTTATTTGTTTCAGTATACTCTGGCAAATCATCATGAATAGACTCACGCTTGAACAACGCTACGAAATTATCCAAATTTACTTTGAAAATCAGTCGTCGATTCGCCCCGTTGTTTTATCGCAAAATTGTGTTCAGCGATGAGGCGCATTTTTGGCTTAACGGGTTTGTTAATAAGCAAAATTGCCGCATATGGAGTGAGACCAATCTACAAGAGACCCTACAGACTCCATTACATCCAGAAAAATGCACTGTTTGGTGCGGTTTTCATGCTGGTGGCATCATCGGACCTTATTTCTTCAAAAATGAGGCCGGAGCTCGCGGTTCGGTCAATGGAGATCGTTACCGCACCATGATCAATGATTTTTTGTTTGAAAATATGGATGACATTGATCCGGAGGAGATGTGGTTTCAACAGGATGGCGCTACGTGCCATACGGCGAACGCAACCATCGACTTACTGAAATCAAAATTTGGCGATAAGTTGATTTCGAGAAATGGACCTGTCAATTGGCCTCCAAGGTCGTGCGATTTGACACCTCTCGATTATTTCCTGTGGGGCTACGTGAAGTCACTGGTTTATGCTGATAAACCAGCAACAATTGACGCCTTGGAGGCCAGCATTGTTCGTGTTGTTCGTGACATACGGCCAGCAGTGCTCGAAAAAGTTGCCCAAAATTGGACGTCCAGAATGCGCTTCGTCAAGAACAGCCGCGGTGCCCATATGCCCGAAATCATTTTCAAATGTTAATGTCACGTATTGATCTTTCGAATAAAAAAAAATTTTGATTACAATTTAATTTTTTGTGTTATTTTTTACAATTTCAAGTTCTATCGGGCTTAAAAAAACACCCTATATAAAAAAATGGCTGTCTAAATCGACGCATAATTTTTTTCAGAATTTGTAGCATAACTAACGCCTCAAGGTCAAATACTGAGAATAAAGTAACTTTATATACTATAATCTATTCCCATACACGTGATATGAATACTCTCTTTTTTTCAAGGTCATAAATTTACCCATTCTGTGAGACATTTGCTATGACTATAAATTTAAGAATCCTAATTCCGACGTACTGTAAGAAAATTTGCTTTTAAACATAATTTTTTTTAACTTAAGTTTAGTTCTAATACTTTCCGTCATTTTCAGATCACACTTTTCGGGATAAACACAACAAAACTTAAAATTTAAGGCAATATTAAATACAATAAACTTTAATAACAAAAGAAACTTAACAATAAAAAAAACTTGTTATATTGTTTTTTAAATATATTTCTCGAAATCCATTCCCGGTTGAGTCCCTTTTAAAATATCACGATCTATGCCATTAATTAGCAAAGCCACTTCCAAATTCAAATGGGCGACATCATCTTTAATCTTAGTCACAGCCTTTTTAATCTGCAAGACAAAACCTGCAACAAGTTAAATGAAATTTATCAATTTATTTTTCTTAATTGTAATTAAATGTCTTAAACGCATTATTCAGATTCTTACTACTGTCGGACATCATTTGGCCTCTTCTTTCCATTTCTGCTTTTTTATTTTCATTTTCAACAATAACAGATTGTAATTGCTCCATGGACCGATTAGTTTCTTCTAGCACCTGTGATTGTGCGTATTGAATATTTGACAACTCTATGGAAACATCTTTGTATTGCATAATAAGACTTTTAAGTTCATTGTTTAAATGTTTTTCACGACTTTCGATTTTTTCCAAACTAAAAGTGAATTCGCTATGCAACTTTTTCAGTTCATTTTGTGTGCCCTGGGTAAACTTATTTACGGTGTTAAGTTAATAAAATAATAGTTTTGGAATATTAAATTAATTAAAATTCTACTTACCTCTATTATATTTTGTTTTAAAGTATTCATTTGATTTAGATGGGCACGCCAGTCGCGTATGTCGCTTCTCACATAAACTTTAAGTTGTGGCATTACTTCCTCAAACTCTAAGCGCCATGTTTGCTGATCTGTCAATTTGTCGTTTACCTGTAAACTGTTTCCTCCAACGTTGTTTTCATATTCGTTTAGGTGATGTTGTCTTCTTAGACCCCACCGTTTTAAAGAAGTTTGATTTAAATCTAATTCACTACCATCATCACTTAAGACATCGTTTTGTTCATCTTCTATTTTTTCCAGTATTATTTCGGCATTATCTTCCAGATAATCATTAGCAATTTCATCCTCTTGGGCTATATGTAAATGCTGACAAGTTATTTTCATTATTTTTAATGCATGAGTGGCCAATGTATCCATGACAAATAAACAATTGGGTCCAGCTCCACGTATCAGTTTATTAGGTGTAAAATCGATAGGAACATCCTATTATTACAAAAGTTTTAAAAAATTATTAATAATTCATATAAAAAACTTTTTACCATCTCTTCCAAGATTGTTATGATTCTAGTTATAACATCGTTTGGATCATCATATTCCTGAGGACGTTCCATAGTTTTACCCAATTTTTGACAAAGCCACCAACAAGTCAACGTAAACATGAAAAACTGTTCACCAGGATTTGTAGATTTCACAAAATAAAAACGCGATAAAGGCTTCATTTTTAAGTCACTCAATAAGGTATTTTCATAATTTAGCAGTTTTAATTTTTCTAGCAAATCATCTGATTGAAAATTCATTACTGGCAACGCATTTGAAGTGTTATTTTGCAAATTATCCATTATTTTTAGCAACTTTATAAAACCAAAATTTAATTTTCTAATTGCTTAAGAAATGTTTGTTTTGTGTTTATTTAATGCATCCATGGCGACAATATTAATTAACGGTTCGCTACCGGAAAAGCATCTGGCAATGCAATTTTCAATCAAACTACAAATGAATGTTTTATTATTGTGAGCAAGAGTGAACATTTACATATTTATATCTATTTATGTATTCATGTAGGGAATCGTTGTTTCTTCTTATTCTTTTTGTAGTTGAATTATAAATTTAAACAACAATTTAAATAGTACAGTTATAATTTTTGGTATTACTGACAAAAATTAAGTGGCAGCGCTCAATAATGAAATACATCACTGGGTTTAATTTTACTTTTGGTGAATTTAAATACAACACTTTTTACTAGCGACTCTGCTTTTGTGCGCATTTATTGTGAATCTGGTAACAAAGAACGTATACAGGCGTACAAATTTGAAATTTACAATTTTTACTACGAATATTTTTTGATACAATGGTTGAACTTCCTGATATAGAAATTTTAACCCGAGCAGAACTCCTTGCAGAATATTGTAAACTATTCGAAAGATTTCAAGATTTGCGCCAATCGAATGAATCGGACACTCAGAAAATTCATGAGTTGAAGCGCTCCCTTGATACAGCCACTGCAGCCCAATCCTATTTATCACAGGAGTTGGAACAGTATGCTAATTCGGACATTAAAGAAACTGAAATTAAATTACATAAAACGCAGTCAGAATTGCAAGATGTTAGAAATAAGTACAGCGCGCTTCAAGCTTCCTTAACTACCTTGCAGCAAGACTACAACACATTGCTGGAAGAAAATTCGGGAATCTCTAAAAAGTTAAATGAGGCTATTAAGAACAAACAGCAACATAGTTGTGGAGAGGGTGGGAAAGATGTTGACGACTTTCTACTTCGTATTCAGTTGCTAGAACGCGATAACATGGACTTATTGCAAAAAATTGATGACTTTGAAGAGAGCTCGGTGCGCTGTACTTTAACAATAGCTGAATACGAGGTAAAAATGAATTGTGTCATGTCTCATAAATTAAATTAAATATCTACCTCTGTTATATGCAGAAAAATATTGAGATATTAAAGGATCAAATTACTTGCTTAGAGGAAAACTTGCATTCAAAACGTGCCGACTTGGAAGAAAAATTGCAAATTATTGAAAGTACACAAGAGCAACTTGCTGAAGCAAACGCTAAAATAGCAATGTTGTCTTCTACTGCAGATAACAATGGTAAGTAGTTTGAATTATACTTCTGGAAATGTATAATAAACATGTGTCAGTGAAATTGCAGTACAACATGATTTTGGCCTTATGGCTTTCGTATTGCAATATGTATAAATAAATAAAATTGTATTTGACCATTTGGTACTTTAATTCGGGTAGTTTCGAAATTTCTATTATTCTTTAATATGTTTAATCACAAAGAGTGTAATCCAATTTTTGCAAAACACTCATAAAGTCAACTTGACTAATCTCGTCTCAAACTTGTGTTGGCGAATTTAACAGATTTGTATATTTAATAAAAGTAATGATGCTATTTTAATTCCTTATTCAGATGAGGAAACACTCAAGTTTACAGTTTTACTACATCTTTTCCTCATACTTATTAGTTTATTTAATACTTAATTTGATTCTTTTTAAATATTCAGATCGCAAGGGGAACTCTCTATTTGCTGAAGTAGATGACCAACGCCAAGCAATGAAGCAGTTGCTTACTGCCCAAAAGAAAAGTTATATTCAAATGAAAAGAATTTACCACGAAAGTGAACATGAAATACGACGCTTAAAACGTGAGAACATATCAATGCGCACAGAATTTGAAGCGTGCAGTGAAATATTTTGCAAAGCGGATAAAATTTATCAGAGTATTTTATTTTAAAATAACATTCATAGCAGCACCAGTTTCATAACATATTTTATTATAATTTTTTTTTATTTAGAAAAGCTTAATGAGCGTATCCGCAATCTGCTAAACCAAAACGAAGAACTTGAACTCAAACTTAAATGGACACAAGAAAAGCTTAACGAATTGGCTGCTGATAATGGCGTTTTATTTCTTGACGCTATGCTTAATTTTTGCAAGTATGGTTTAAAAAAACGACTGGCAACTTGTGTAATGCATACACAAAGCTTAATCAAAAAGTCGTGTTTATTTCCTCTAAAATGCATACGATTTTTTCTTTGAAGCTCTATTTTATCCCCTACCTATTTTAAAACATTAAATAACCATAAGTACATGTTTGTCCCTTATCTTTAAATCCAAATTCCTTCTTTCCATTGCCTCAGTTTTAAGTAAAATCACATTAAAGAAATTAGTTATAAGTAGTATTTACTCAAATCTGTAACCATGACTATAACGAACAGATATTTTTGCATGTAGAAAAGAAACGGATGAACTCAAGAGTCACTTGCATAGCGTGCGCTTACAAAATGCTAGTTTAGAGGAGCAACTTCGAAATGCTCAGCAAGATATGGCCAGGTATTTTCAAATCTCTTCACACTTAAGTTTTATAACAATTTGTTTAACTATTTAGGTGGCGTTTTGAAGCTCTCAAATCACGCTGTATTCTCATTGATCGTGAAAATCTATTAACTGAAAACAAAATAGACTTTAAACCCATACACTCTGTGGAGTATAAAATAAGTGAGAAAGATCAAAAACAAGCCAAACCGCGTATAGTTTCTAATCGAAGGAGTAGTATTTTAGAAACCCTAAGTAATCGCAAGTCAACTTCACCTTCAAAAGCACCCTTAGCACAGGAAACTAATAACCCTCAACAAATTGTTAAGAATAATGAAATACTAAATGAAGAATTAGTTAATAAAGTTGCTGACAGTGTTACTTGTAAAAATGAATGCCAAACGAAGCAAGAATTTGTGGATTCAGCAATGGATAAAATAGTTAAAACAGAAATTGACTCTTCAAATGTTATAAATATCAAAACATGTGAAAGCTTAAGCGTGTCAATTAATGAAAATCAATGCGATGAGGATAAAGAAAACAGTATTATTTGCCTTGATGATACGGCACTACTGGATAACTTTGCCAGTCTAAGAGCCAAACCGCCCTCGCCACCATCTCCTATGCGGCCATCACAAAATTTAGCAGAAAAACAAAGTCTTCAAATAAATACAACGCCCGTCCGTTCTATTTTAACTAAAAACGATTTACTTATTAACTCTTCTAAACATGTGCAATTTTCATCCGACGCTGATACTGTATACAATATAACCTCCATCACTGATTCCCCTGTTGCCAGTACCGCCGAGGTCACAACTGATGATTCTGGGACTACGCAGACAATAAAAACAGAGAAACAGATACGTACCAAATCTAATATTGTTGTTCGTCGTGTTGTCGTAAGTTCCAAACATGATTGATTCTGTCTTGTCATATTGTCTATATTATAGTATATTGATTTATAACTAATTGTATATGTATTTAAATAGAAAAAAATTCAATGTTTTTTAATCAAATATCCGTATTTAATCGTAGATAGAGAGCATTGTGAAATTCGCAGTTTTTTTCTCATTTTCAATTCTTTCGATGTGGTATCTTAAATTTTACCTAAATACATGTATGGGAATATTCAAAGTTATCTTGGCTTCTTTAAGAAGCCAATTTCGTAACATATGTTTGTACCTACGTAGAAATAAACGAAAAATAGCTTGATAAAGATATACATATATCGCTGTACATACCAAAGACATTTACTTGTACATGATGTACTTTTTAATCAGTTGTCAGTTTCAAACTAAACGAAGTCTTATTGTAACTATTCGTTTAAAATTGGTGACAAATATTTCTGCCATAATTCGTATCGGCACTTGCTGGTAATGCAGGCTATGAATAATGCACTTGAACTGTATTATCACATGTTTGCAGTTCCAATATGGTTTTTGTATGAACTTAAAGTATGGGTTAAGGAAGAAATAAATATGGTGTCTAACCATTTAAATAAAAATTACGTGGAAGTTGCCAGATCACCACAAAACAGCAAAATAAAATACGGTAGTTTGTTCCTTTCACAATAAGTGCGCTTTTACATTTAGACAGACGATGGACAGACATTTTTTCATTTCTCATTTGGTCTTGCCTAAACCTTTTACATTTAAGAAATTAGTAGACAGACGGAAACTTTTCTTTTGTTGTTGTTTTAAGCACAGCTAGTGTGCTTATATGAAGTTGACAGTGTTGTCAACTTTGAAATTTCAAAACGCATCAAAATGGAAGAAAAAACGCGTTATATCGAACAAAAACTTACCAAAAAATGTTTTCTTAATTTTATAAGTTGTTCACAAAGCTGCTAAAAAATTACCAAATACGAGTATTATTAATAAAAGCTTAGAATTCATCCTTTTACTTAATGTGCTGTTTACAGAACACTCCAGGAATGGCATGTTTAAAAATGTTTGTGAAAATCATTAAAAATAAAACTGGGGTTTTTTATACAAAATTTCTAGGCAAGTTGCTCAACCGTACACTATGGACCCCATATAAATATGTTTATAAAAATTATATTTTTATACTAAAAACAGGATAAAAACCAAGGCAGCTTTATACAGGCAGTGGCAGAATTACAATAAATACAACACCAACAAACATCAACATGTATTTTGTTGGTAGAATTTACGAATAATTGTCAAAATTTTTTTGAAAAAGCAAGGAAGTCTATGTGTTTTTGACAAATTTACGCAAACGAAAAATAGCTGCGCTTATACCACTACCATATGAAAGCTGCCTTGATAAAAACAATTATGTTTTTTATTTATGAAAGACTTTATTGTTCAGATAACTCGAAGTTGGCAAGACATGTTCTGTGATATTAGTTTTAGGTTAAACTGTAATATTTCCTTTTGACTATTTTTTAAAATTTTCCAGCTAAAGATCTTGATTGATTTTTGTTTTTTACAAAAAAGGTTTCGATATTTCGATAACAATTTGTTATCATCAAATTGTTATCGAAAATAAAATACCGTTAAACCTTTTTTATAAAAAACAATCAAGATCTTTAGCTGAAAATTTTAGAAGAAAAAATATTAAAAAAAAATCAAATAATACGAATATTTATTTTTTAAATTATAAAATAAATGCTTCATGATGTCCATTTTCGTTTATTATAGGTTTTTACTTTCAAATTAACGATTTTTGTACTCAAATTCAATTTTTTACAAGTAAAACGCAATGTTTTGCAACACAAATTCAATTTCTTGCACTTCAAATTAAATTCTTTGCATTTCATATTAAATTTTTTCTATTTCAAATTAAAATATTTTTATTTCAAATTCAATTTTTTGTGTTTCAAATTAAATTTATTTAACTTCGAATTAACAGCCTGTTCGACGATATCTAATGAAAATGTATGGAAATGAAAATTTGGGTTTGTCTATGTCACTATTGTTCTTTCGCATGAACTTATGTATTTTAATTGAATTTTGACACATCGTTCGCATAGAATAAAGTTAGAAAAACCCCAAATCAATTTTCTTTCGCCCTGAATGCGATTGAACTTATTCTTTCGACATGGGCGAACTGACTGTAAATTTTTTGTTTATTTGGCTAAAAACTTAAGGCTTTATTAAAAAAAACTCAATATACGTTACATTATAAGTAAAAAATTTTGGGAAAAGTTTATGAAATAAACTTTATTTTAAATTTGAAAATAAATTGAAGAAATATGTTCTTCCGATATTTCAACTGTAATAAATTTCTGTTTTGAAAGACAAGACGATCATTGCTAATTCATCTGTAAATTCCAACATTTTCATAATTTTCCTGGAAGAGTTAACTATTTAGTAAATTAGCTGAAACCAGCACCGAATGTGCTTGGCTGGTCCTTGATAATGCTAAGATACATAAAACTCAAGATACAAAAGATAA
This sequence comes from Thecocarcelia acutangulata, assembly GCA_914767995.1. Lineage (NCBI taxonomy): Eukaryota > Metazoa > Arthropoda > Insecta > Diptera > Tachinidae > Thecocarcelia > Thecocarcelia acutangulata. The sequence continues at coordinate 94,119,114 of OU612097.1, read as the reverse complement.
GGTTGCAGAATCCGGGCACACTATAAATTGTCTTCCTCCTTACATAGCTACATAGGTGAGCTTAATCCAATAAAAAAGTTTTTTTCTAAAACAAAACTACCTGCCCGAAATTTATTAGCTGATGTGGATAGTAATTTGGACTTGATAACAATAATTAAACAGTCAGTCGAAACGGTAGCACCTTCAGATTGTAACAATTATTATCTTGACATGACCATGAGTTTGTCATTAGCTGCATCTGGAGAACGGTTGCAACAGGAACCATCCAAATTTGGTTTAGAAAATTATATTAAGGAAAAATTACGAGTAATGACTTGAACAACAAGTTTATTTTTATTTCATTTTGTAAATTTTTAGCTAAATAAATAAAAACTTGAATTCGAAGTTAAACAAATTTAAATTGAAACAAAAAAGATTTAATTTGAAATAAAAATAGTTTAATTTGAAATAGAAAAAATTTAATATGAAATGAAAAGAATTTAATTTGAAGTGCAAGAAATTGAATTTGTGTTGCAAAACATTGTGTTTGACTTGTAAAAAATTGAATTTGATTACAAAAATCGTTAATTTGAAAGTAAAAACCTATATATAATTGCTGAGTGATGTAAAAAAAAACTAAAATATTGACAATAAAAATTCTCCTGAGGAAGTCGAAATTTAATTATTTTACGACTTTTAAATGCAAAAACTTATTGAAAAATTATTTGTAAAATAAAGACACGAATAAAAATATATGTTTGTTTTTTTATTTTCTTTTGTGTTCTTTGACAGTTATAATCATAAAGCAACAATAAAAAGCCATGTTGTTTTTTTTATTGTTGGCTTGTTGTAGTTCCGCTTTTACCTGTTATATTATTGTACCATGGCCACTATTATCCAATTTAAAAGCAAGCATATCTGAAAAACTACATGTTTGTTCTGTAAAAAAAGGGGGCAGCAAATTTTAAAAATTAAATATTCGTTTTTCTTTAGATAATATACATAACCTAAACAACAATACTGTTTTACTATGTGTATGATTTGGTGCATTACATATAAGACATTTTGATAAAACTGCAAGTCGTGCTTTGGTTTGCTTAACTATTTACAAAAGCTAAAAGCCCTGATACACTATCCTACACGGGATCGTATAATTCATTTCATTTTTCTTATTTAACAAAAACTTAATTTCCATATACGAGCCCATATTTTATTATTTGCAATAAATAAAACAAACTAAAAGTTCATTATAATTTTATTTCACGGCTTATTTTGTGCACTGCCTGCATACAGTCTTTCAAAAAACTTATTTAGTATACAGTTTATTATTTGGAATGGCCTCCCATTTGCTTAACTACGTCTTTAAGACGAATTTTCATCGATTCCGATAGTTTTTGTATAGTCTGGTAGGGGATCTTGTTTCACTCGTCGACCATAATAATTTCCAAGTCCTTAATATTACCGATCTGCTTTTTCGTATTGCCAAATTCAAAATTGCCCAAAATTTTTAAATGGCGTGTGAGTCAGGAGGTTATGGTGGTGGATTTATTAGGTGTGTGCACATTTCTCGCGGTTAGTGTTTTGGATCATTGTCTTGGTATTACTGAAAACGATCGCGTGATCCGAAAGAATTAGTACGTTGTAGCAGATTCTATTTCTATTTGACCAAGGCGAATTCATACCAGGTAAATGCAAGATCAATAAATACAACACTACAAAAAATAAATCTTTTTCAAATGTCAAGAGAAAAATATAAACACAAAAAGGAATTAAAAAAAACTTTACAGTAAAAGACAAACATTTAATTATTTGGTGAAACTTTTAGTTATTTCGTGAAAATTAAAGTCACAGATCATAGAGCTTGGAAATGTGAAAATGGACAGCCAGATTGCGTCTCAAGATAGAATACATAATTTAAAAAATTGTTTTAAATTTGTTTCCCCAATTTTGTTTTAATTATGCGATTGAATTCTGAAACAGATAAAAATTAAAAAAAAAGTTATCAGCTGCGCTGTCAATTTCACCTGTTATGAATTAGCCTTGTATTTGACTGCACAGTTGCAAAGTAAGTTTGTAAAGTATATAACGAGTGATTTTTTTGCTATTATCTTTTTGGCAACACTAGTTTTGACAGCTCACGCACGTTTTGTATCTTGTGTCACTGTCAAACATCTTCAGTTTGGTCTATAATTTAATCATGAATCGTCTTACAAACGAACAACGCTTGCAAATTATTGAATTTTATTACCACAATGCGTGCTGTGTTAAGAAAGTTCATCGCGCGCTTCTTCCATTTTATGGTCAATTTAATCGACCTGCTGAGGCTTCTATTCGGGCTATTGTAAAAAAATTTCGCACCAAATTTACATTATTGGACATTAAACCACCAACACGCTTACGTAGAGTGCGAACTGAAGAATATATCGCAGCCGTATCGGCCAGTGTTGGTGATGACCGTGAATTATCGATTCGGCGCCGTTCGCAGCAATTGGGCCTCTGTTACTCCAATACGTGGAAAATTTTGCGGAAGGATTTGGGTGTGAAGCCTTATAAGATACAGCTGGTGCAAGAATTGAAGCCAAACGACCTACCACAACGCCAAATTTTTGGTGAATGGGCTCTTGAAAAGTTAGATGAAGATCCACTTTTTTATCGAAGAATTGTGTTCAGCGACGAGGCTCATTTCTGGTTGAATGGATACGTGAACAAGCAAAACTGCCGTATTTGGAGTGAAGAGCAGCCAGAAGCATTGCAAGAGCTACCAATTCATCCACAAAAAACAACCGTTTGGTGCGGATTATGGGCTGGCGGCATCATTGGGCCGTATTTCTTCAAAGATGATGCGAATCACAACGTTACTGTGAATGGTGAGCGCTACCGTGCGATGATAACAAACTTTTTTTTGTCCAAAATGGAAGAGCTTGACTTGCATGACATGTGGTTTCAACAAGACGGTGCCACATGCCACACAGCACGCGAAACAATGGACCAATTGAGAGGCGAGTTCGGTGAACAGTTTTTTTCACGCTTGGGACCAGTCAATTGGCCACACAGATCGTGCGATTTAACGCCTCTAGACTATTTTTTGTGGGGCTATGTTAAGGCTAATGTCTACAGCGACAAGCCCGCTTCGATTGACGCACTGGAAGCCAACATTGCCAACATTATTCGTGAGATACCGGCCGAAATGTTGGAAAGAGTATGCCAAAATTGGACTAAGCGGATGGGCCATTTGAGGCGCAGCCGCGGCCATCATTTGCATGAAATAATCTTCAAACATTAAATTATATCGACCCAACTATCGATCCAAATAAATATTTCATGCATTTTTCTGAATTTTATGTGTTTTTTTTTTTAAATTTCCGATAGTTCTTATAAAATCACCCATTAGGATGCACAGCATGGGCGGGGTGATGGAGACCATATGCCCAAGATGGTATTAACAGTACGTTTGTAGCGTCGCTGTGACTAACTATAACGACCTATGCATTCACATAGGAAGTTTCCACGTGGTTAACAATGAATAACCTCTAAAAAAAACTGTAAACCAATACAGTTAGTTGAGGCAAACCGTTAACCAGTGCGAGTGAGACGCAAAACTCTCGAAGACCTAACAACGAAAACAACAAGCCTGACCGCACTTAAGAAATAATTACGATGACTCGAGAGCTGTTCTTCAGCCCAGAGCTGCTTTACGACTGTGTTTTTAGATTTACCTTGTTTGTGTGAATGTGTTCTACATTTATAACAAACAGATCAACAGCTGCACACTGGCTTAGTACGTAAAATTCCAAGTAAATCAACAACAAATGATAGCGGTGTTCCACGTGAATAACGAAACAGTCCGATCTAGTCCAAAAGCGTTCCACGTAACAATTTTTGTGCAATTTTGAGACCAAATGAGAGAGTAATTTTTCTTCATTTCCCTGTACAAATTAGCCCGAACTTTTTCTTTGGGTAAGTTCGGACTAGAATTGCATAATCAGTTGTTTTATGTTTACATACATATAAAACTGAAAGTGTAAACAGAAAATTTGCAAATTGGAAAAAAGCTTTTGTTTAAAAATTAGTTAAAAGCAAAATGGAAGGTTGCCCCAAATTAAAAATAACGTTGTGAAGTTGTAAACAGAACACGCAATTGTTGTTTGGCTTATTATTTTATAATTATTTACTATAAAAATCTGTTGAAAATTTTACATTGCTTTTTTTACATTGCTTTTTAAGCGTCTAAAATCACTAAAATGTACTTTAATCTAAAAAGTAAGCAGCACTAGCATTGCAAGATTGTACAATTGTGGTTTTTTGCGTTCCAGTAGTTTTGGATAAAATTTGCAAATTTAGAGAATAATTTGCTTTTTGCTCTCATTAGTCCGAACTAGTCCAAGATCTCGTGGAACATACCTGATGTTGTTGTTTTTCTTGTATTCTTGGTATTCGTCAAGGCGAACCCCAGGGGGGTTAGTCTCTATTGCGATGCGAAAGTGAGTTCCATGCGAAAGGTAAATGCGATAAGAGTATAATTTGGTACTCTGTTCCCTTTGTGCAAACTTTTTCGCGAAATAGTTTGAAAATGAGCCAACGCTGGTACCACAAAATAAACAATAGCGAAAAATTATAAAATAAAATGTGCGAAATTAAATGCGAAAAGATAATACGAAAACGCAATACAGACACTGTATCTTCATTCCAAGAACATCAAGAGCATCCGATTCCTCAATATTTGTACCATCTATGAGTACAGATGAAGCAGCATTTTCTCATATTAAAATGTCATTTTCTGTTAAGACAGAGCTTTTAAAACAGACGTCTTAACAGCCGTGTCAAGACGGCAAGAAAACAGTAAGATTTGCAGGCTACACCAGACAGTAACAGTATTTTGCTGTTCCTGTTAGTGTTCTCATGTCAGGTATGGACAGCACTTTATGGAAACACTTCGAAATGTTTTCTTCAAAACAAGTGTTTTCCTTTATAGTCAATAGTACGACCCACTATACTATATGGGGCTGTAGTATGGTGGGGAAAAACCAAACAGATAACAGTCATATCAAGAGACTTACATGCCTATGTATCACAGGGGCGATGAAAACCACCCCAACGATAGGCATGGAAGCTCTTTTGAACCTAACACCGCTTAACGTAGCTGTACAAAAAGAGGCGGCCGTTCAGGCCATCTCAATTTACCAAAGGGAAAAACTTAAGGCAGGAAACCTTATTGGACATCTTGCAACCCTAAAGCATCTCAGAGACGTAATCGATATGTCTCAAACAAGTGACCTTATAGATTCGTCGAACTCCTTTGCCAGGAAGTTTAAGTTCATCTTCCCAACAAGGGAGGAATGGAGCATGAACCCAAGATGGTTGCGGAATGGTTCACAAAAGTGGTACACGGATGGATCCAAAACGCTCCAAGGTGTTGGAGTTGGAATAGTGGGGCCTAGAGCACGCAAATATATAACTCTTAACAAAGACACCACAATCTTCCAAGCGGAACTATACGCAATAAGGGAAGCGGTTGAAATACTTTCCGAGAGGGGACACAAGGGAGAGCTGATAAAAATACTCTCTGATAGCCAATCAGTGCTGAAGGCCCTGAGCAGTTGTGTCTTTACGTCTAAGTTAGTACTGGAATGTCACAACAGGCTAAGCGAACTGGCAAGCCAGAACCAGGCCACCCTGATCTGGGTGCCAGGACATGAAGGGCATCACGACAATGAAATGGCTGACACTTATACCAAGAAAGGAGCGGAGGGGAATTTTATTGGACCCACTCCAACTTTTGGCTTCAATAAGGGTCTCTTGAATGAGGAGATAAAAAAAATGGACGGTGTCCATCGTCGAACAACATTGGAACGAGACAGCTGGTCTTGAACACTACAAGAAATTTTTAAACTTTGATAAAAAGAGGGCCGAACGTGCTCTAAAACTGGACAGGAAAAGTCTCAGAACATTGACAGGTGCTCTTACAGGTCATTATAACTGCTACAAGCACCTGCACAGGATGGGAATATCCAACACAGACGTTTGCAGATTCTGCGGTGAGGAAGAGGAGTCAATGGAGCACTTAATCATTCACTGTGGAGCACTGGGACACAGAAGATATAGGCTACTACAAGCTTATATGTTAAGTGAATGTGACTTAATAGTACTCCCTATGAAGGAGCTTGTCCGTTTTCTTGCCATACTCAACCCATAATGGGGCAAGGGGATGCACAACAGATCAATATTGGTCGCAGTGCAAATGGCCGATGAGGCCATATCCCATCCACTAATAACAATAAATAATAAATAGTCAAACATGGTATAACCAGGGCTGGGCAGTATTTGAAATACTTGTATTTGAAATATGTATTTGAAATACAAATACGTATTTTGTGGCTCAAAAATACATTTTTACAAAATACATTTACTTATTATAATAAATTGAAAACAAGTTATTTCACAAAAGCTGAAACCGCTAGAAACTACAACCATTAAAATTTTTATCATATTGCAATACTGCAATGTAGCTTTCATTTATACAGAGCTAATATATTTTACACTAATCGGGTGATATCAGTAAGAATTTCTATATATTTGCCACCAGCTTTTGATATACAGGGAAATAATTTTTATTATGGAAAACTTTAGGCTGCGAGAACCAGATTAGATCCACTGCAATATAATACTTTGAGGCATTTAAGTTGTATTTTAACAAAATTAATGGAGAGCTTGGAAATAAGATTTAATGAGTTTCCCATGCTGACACCTGGAGCAAATAGAGCCATATCGGTGTCATGTTTCCATTCTAGTTTCAAAATTAGCTGATTGCCAGAAAGCATCGCAGTAAAAGAGAGTCAAAAAATTCAAAATCTTGCAATAGATACCATGGAGAAGAATTGCAAAAAACGTGAAACCATGACTGGATGCAGAAGAAGTAGTAGTTGAGGTAAAGATAATGAATATTTTATTGTTGTTTTCGACAATACAGTGATCAATCTCGTAAATCAAATTTGGAACTTGAGCTTATCAGTTTTCAAAATGATAAAAGCAAGCAGCTTACTATTCTGGAAAACTATCCAAGAATCAAAAATAAATGCATTTATAGAATTTGACAGCAGCTTGTGTTCCTCAGCACCTGTAGAAAGATTATTGTTTGTCGGATGACTGATTGAAATATCTAGTTTTTATTAAAGGAAATACTTGTTTTGCCGAATGAATTTTTTATTTACTATCTATCAAATGCTAAATATTAGGTTTGTTCCTTTAATTTCTTAGCATGTTTAGAACAATAATATGAATATATAACTTAGTTTAAGTGCATATGTAAAATAAAATATGTATCTAAAGCCAGACGGGTACATTTTTCTGAGACCAAATTACAAAAATGTATTTGTATTTTGTAGTTGTATTTTTTATTTAAAATACACAACTTGAAAGTATTTTGTATCTTATATTTAAAATACACTACTGTAAAGTATTTTGTATCTTGTATTTAAAATACACTCCTGGGGCCAGATTCCGCAACTATGATTTTTTTTTACCAGTGAACACTCAAAATAAAATTCACTGACAGACACAGTGTTCACTTTTCATTAAAAAGCGATTCCGTAAGAAACAATTAACTTTATTGTGCTAAATGTGTTTCTTCAGGCCGAATGATATGCTGATTTGTTAAATTAACTGTGTGACACAAGTTGTTGAATAGATAATTTTAATTTACATTCATAATCCTTTTGTTTATTTTTTTCAAGTTCCAAATATTTTACAAAAAACTAAAATTCACCGAAGATTTTTGAGTGAAAAAATTATTATTAAGTGTACACTTTAAATGTCAAAATTATTCATTCTCACCATTGCGGGCTCAAAAATCTAAAGTGAACACTGAAATTGGTGAATATTTCAAAATTCATCGTTGCGGAACTCGGCCCCTGGAAAGTATTTTGTATCTTGTATAGGGTGTTTTTTTAAGCTAGATAGAACTTTAAATTGTAAAAAGTAACACAAAAAATTAAATTTTGATGAAACATTTTTTTTATTTGTTTCAGTATACTCTGACAAATCATCATGAATAGACTCACGCTTGAACAACGCTACGAAATTATCCAAATTTACTTTGAAAATCAGTCGTCGATTCGCGCAACTTATAGACGAAAAATTGTGTTCAGCGATGAGGCGCATTTTTGGCTTAACGGGTTTGTTAATAAGCAAAATTGCCGCATATGGAGTGAGACCAATCCACAAGAGAGCCTACAGACTCCATTACATCCAGAAAAATGCACTGTTTGGTGCGGTTTTCATGCTGGTGGCATCATCGGACCTTATTTCTTCAAAAATGAGGCCGGAGCTCGCGTTACGGTCAATGGAGATCGTTACCGCACCATGATCAATGATTTTTTGTTTGAAAATATGGATGACATTGATCCGGAGGAGATGTGGTTTCAACAGGATGGCGCTACGTGCCATACGGCGACCGCAACCATCGACTTACTGAAATCAAAATTTGGCGATAAGTTGATTTCGAGAAATGGACCTGTCAATTGGCCTCCAAGGTCGTGCGATTTGACACCTCTCGATTATTTCCTGTGGGGCTACGTGAAGTCACTGGTTTATGCTGATAAACCAGCAACAATTGACGCCTTGGAGGCCATCATTGTTCGTGTTGTTCGTGACATACGGCCAGCAGTGCTCGAAAAAGTGGCCCAAAATTGGACGTCCAGAATGCGCTTCGTCAAGAACAGCCGCGGTGCCCGAAATCATTTTCAAATGTTAATGTCACGTATTGATCTTTCGAATAAAAAAAAATTTTGATTACAATTTAATTTTTTGTGTTATTTTTTACAATTTCAAGTTCTATCGGGCTTAAAAAAACACCCTATATTTGAAATACATAATCTGTGTATTTTGCCCAGCCCTGGGTATAACATAAAAGTGCGTGATTCATTATTTCATTTGCAATTGAAGAATACGCAAACAGTATTAATGAATTTTTAAATATTTCCAAAATGGCTAAAATATGTTCATCATACCTTTCTAAACTAAACGTTTTCAAAATCGATTTCCAATTAGTTAAAATTAAAAATTACCAACTACTAAATATGTACCACAATTTATATAGAACAAAAAAAATCCTGTGATTATTATTGAAAATCAATGACATTAAACAGATGCTGTGAGTTGTGATGTTAATTAATAAATAAAATTGTTGAACAACAACGTTCCTCAATTGTTGTTTTCTTTTTTCTCTCTCCACAATTATGTGTGCCGTCGTCGTAGTCTAGATGTTGTACGAGTATACCATCTATACCGGGCTAACAGAATTTCAGTACTAATATGACATCACAAACATAGAATATGAAATAAATTTGCATAAAACACTAATCACGCAGCGCGTTGTATAAACAAAAACAAAATAATGTTTTGGGGGAAAATATTGAAAGAAAAGTCAGAGAAAATATTTGAAAAACAGAAAAACGAGCAGTTATTTTGGAATCATGAAACAATAAGCACAACAGAGAAGAAAAACCAAATAATTATAATACACCACCAGCAAGCAGCAAGGTGAATCATTTGTGTTCTTACATACTTATGTATATTGAAAATGTTTTGAGAATACAAACTTTCAGTATTCGAATTGATCGCAAAGAACTAAGTTGAAATCGAAATGCGAAGTACTTGATTTAACGGCGCAAATTATAATAAATTCAAGAAATAATTATGCATTATAAATGTTTTATCGTGAAAATTATATTGATATTATGGACAATTGGTTTGCACATACCTGTAGTTCGATGTAGTGAAACGTGTTGGAACAATGATAACGAGTGCAATATTAAAACTGAACTGTTTAGAAACCTCGAATTTTCAAATGGAATATCAATGCAAATTGATTGCCGAATGCAATTGGTAGCGAGTGGCCACCAAGAGCCAGCAAAACAAGAAGAAATAAATTTTCAAACATCATCAAGTAATTTACTGTCATCCCGTTTCATGGGCGTACAATCTGTAATGCTGGATGGTTGCCAAACACCTTTAAATGTCCACACCTTTGGCCTGGAACTTTTGCCCATATGTGCCAATATCACGAAGGCTGCCATTAGACACTTTCATATGGAAACGCTTAAACCTTTATATTGCAGGGAAGAAACACAACAGATGCAATTGGAAGATTTGAGCATAAAATTTAATGAAATAACTTTCATTGATGAAGACTCCTTTGCCAGCAGCAATACACACTTGAGGGATATTCATCTAGAGAAAAATTTATTGAAAATCATATACAAAAATGCATTCAAGACAATTAATTCGTTAGAAAATTTAGTTATTGTCAATGAGCCCATGCTGGTGTTGAAATTTCCCGATTTATTTGAAAATTCAAGTTTTCTGGATATTCATTTGGATACGCTAAACCAAATGATGTCAGACATTTTCAACCGTCTGCCTGAAACTTTGCAAAATCTCTACGTTGCCAATACACAGCTCGATGACGATACGGTGATCGTGAGAAACTCTCTTGTTTTGCGAAATCTCACTATCAAAAATTGTGCTCTACGAAATTTTACTTTACGAGATGTTCATTCAACCGTCAAACACATTGATTTAAGTGGCAATGTCATGGAAACATTTACAGCTTATGAGAACAATGTAAAAGAATTAAATTTAAGCAACAACCAGCTGGAATCTCTGCAACTAAAATGGCTAGAAAACTTAACAAATTTGGAACATTTTATTCTCAAGGGGAATCAAATAAAAACTTTGTCGTTGAATGATTTGCTTAAAGCTGTACCCAATGGCAGGTTGTTAGACGTGAGCCAAAATCGTTTGCAGAAATTTCAGGGCTATAAGGATAATATACAAGATGCACAATTATCACAAATTCGCTTAAGTTGTGATCAAAATCCCTGGGACTGTTTGTGGCTGCATGAGTTTGCACACTACCACCCGGAAAAGTTTCGCATATTGCAGTACAAAAAGTTTATTTCAAAAATAAATGTTAATGGTCTAGAATGCATACCAGCAGAAAAGCGCGTGAAAACAGTAAATAATCAAGCAAAAATTGAGTCCAGAATGCCCGTAGAGAGAATTGTAAATGTATCGGCATTTACGCTAATGTATGGCAGTCCTTGGGAGATCAAACGAAACCAAAGAGCAGAAGCACTAATCATTGTCTTTATGTTGCCTTTGGGCATTGCATGTCTTTTTGTCTTACTTTACATGTGGATATATTGTCAGAAAATGTTTCATCTGTCATATTACCAAAACTTTCCCTGCCTGCGAAGTTCAGCTAATCATACTCCTCAACGTTTTGATATTATTAGACAAATACCGCCAAGGGCAAATCAAACGGAGCCCCGAAGACCTTTAACACGCATTATTGATGAAAACGAGGAGGGGGGTTATGAAATTCCCATTAACGGTATCATATCCGAATGTAATTGTATGATGAAACAAAATACTGAAGAAAGCGACAAATGTCAAAAATCTGTTCACATAACTTATGAACACTTGCCAAACGAAGAGCCTCCCCACCGATTATACGAAGAAATAATACAACTCGACTGCCCCATAGAATCTACTGGAGATAAAACTAAACAAACTTATGATCATCTCTCATTTAAATAGTTCAATTTCCTGATTTAGAAAGAATTCTTTGTTTTGGAACCTATTTTAATGTTCGCTTAAAGCGCCGTGTGGCCACACATGAAATTAGTTAGTAAAATTATTTATTTTTTTATTTATTTATTTGTCTCTTTATTTTCACTTCCTATACAACAAGACACTAAGTCTTATATTTAAAGTACAGGAACGCATAACGTTACAAAATATGTGTTGAATAAACCATATAATCATAATAAAACAATTAAAATAATAATAAAAAAAAGATAAATAAAATACCATAAAACTTTTAAATATGACATTGTTAATAAAATCAAAAATAATAACAGTAATAAGAAAAAAGAATTATTGAAGGGATTTCAATAGAAATGTTTTAAAACTATTAGCATTGCTATTAAGTTGTTGACTTAGTGAAAGACGAGCGGCATGCACATAAAATTGCCATTCAGAAACTAGGCATTGATGTCGAGGTATTAGGTTTGACTTAGCACAGCAACACATCAAACTTTTTCCGTCAAATTTTATTTTAAGATTATTTTGAAAAGAAAAGAATGTTTTTCATTATACATGGGTCGATGCTGCCTTGGAATGTTTATCATTATACATATCGCTCTTTTACTGCAACATAGTCATAACTGAAAAAAGCTCGTTTCGAGAAAAACGCATTTAAAATTTTTCATTTCCATACAAGTCCTAGAAATTTTTTTTCGTAAAAGAAACAGTTTAAAAGTAATTTGAATAAATTTTTGGCACAATATAAAAGATAGTACTGTTAACAATTCTGCATTGTTAACTCGAAAAGCTAATTTTTTGAGATATGACTATGTATGTGGCAATAAAGGAGCGTTACGTTTTTAAAGGCTGCTTGCTGCCTTGGAATGTTTTTCATTATATGTACATATGTATGCCAAATTATTTTTTGTTTGTAAAAAAACGTTTTTAGATTGATTTAGAAATAAAATAATTTTTTCAATTTGAATTTTGTTTGGAAAAAATCAGCAAATCCCAAAATAATATTGTTTTCTTTAATTTGTTATTCTCTCTTCGTCACCAAAAACTTGGTTAGATGTTATCGCTAGACTACATAAAAACGACTACATAAAAACGAAATTTGAAAAAATTACGCGCACACTCATCAAACTAGCGTCAAACTTCCGCTGCGTCGTAGGAAAAATCTAAATTATATAATTGTAGTAATAATATTTTTGGCCAACGTATAGGGTGTTTTTTTAAGCCCGATAGAACTTGAAATTGTAAAAAATAACACAAAAAATTAAATTGTAATCAAAATTTTTTTTTATTCGAAAGATCAATACGTGACATTAACATTTGAAAATGATTTCGGGCATATGGGCACCGCGGCTGTTCTTGACGAAGCGCATTCTGGACGTCCAATTTTGGGCCACTTTTTCGAGCACTGCTGGCCGTATGTCACGAACAACACGAACAATGCTGGCCTCCAAGGCGTCAATTGTTGCTGGTTTATCAGCATAAACCAGTGACTTCACGTAGCCCCACAGGAAATAATCGAGAGGTGTCAAATCGCACGACCTTGGAGGCCAATTGACAGGTCCATTTCTCGAAATCAACTTATCGCCAAATTTTGATTTCAGTAAGTCGGTGGTTGCGTTCGCCGTATGGCACGTAGCGCCATCCTGTTGAAACCACATCTCCTCCGGATCAATGTCATCCATATTTTCAAACAAAAAATCATTGATCATGGTGCGGTAACGATCTCCATTGACCGTAACGCGAGCTCCGGCCTCATTTTTGAAGAAATAAGGTCCGATGATGCCACCAGCATGAAAACCGCACCAAACAGTGCATTTTTCTGGATGTAATGGAGTCTGTAGGGTCTCTTGTGGATTGGTCTCACTCCATATGCGGCAATTTTGCTTATTAACAAACCCGTTAAGCCAAAAATGCGCCTCATCGCTGAACACAATTTTGCGATAAAACAACGGGTCATAATTTATAATAATTCATGGATAATTTCGTAGCGTTGTTCAAGCGTGAGTCTATTCATGATGATTTGTCAGAGTATACTGAAACAAATAAAAAAAATGTTTCATCAAAATTTAATTTTTTGTGTTACTTTTTACAATTTAAAGTTCTATCTAGCTTAAAAAAACACCCTATATTTAGTTATTTGTTTTTAATATATACTTAGCTGGTGAGGCCTTACTTTTTTTATGTCAATAAAAATGCAAAATCTTTATTACATATTTTTCCCAACGTTTCGTGAATTTTATGTTCACTTTTTCAAGGGATTTTGTCTATTTTAAAAAGAAAGTTTTTTATGAAATTACATTAATATCTTAAGTAGAAAACAATATTTGAGAAACTTACATTTTTGTGATTTTAAAACATTAAACACAAAATTATTGAAATTATATTTATAATCAAGTAATACAACATTTATACACTAATTTCCTTAAGCACTATTTTTTATAATAATCACCCCTATTCTGCGTTTCGATTAAGTCTCCGCATTCAGTTCCGTTGCTATCGAAAATTGGTATTCTGATAAAAAACGGAATCGAAAGAAAAAGAAGAAGACAACAATGTTTAGAAAATTAATAGCATCACTGTGGAATGTGGAAATAAAATTGCAAAATAAGCAAGTTTGTTATCGTTTTCATAAACAAATGTCAAATTTAATACAAAAAGTTGTTTGTATACATAATTAAAAATAAGTTCTTAATAAAGTTTAATAAGAAAAAAGAAATATACTATACAAAAACAAACTAAAATTAATTGTTCATAAATATATTACAGTGCAAAGAATCTTGTGAAGATAAAGGTACATAATAAAAAAAAAAATTAACAGTGTTGTGATTAAATATGGAAAGACCAAAATAAAATTTTAATAAAAATTTTAGGGGACTAATTCACTGTGTTACATTTTCTTTTATCAATAATGTAATTTTTTAATTTCTATAACAGCTGCATAATTGTTGGTCAGAGAGGAGAACAATATGAGATATAATGAGGCTGGCATTTTTTTATTGGAGGGCCAAGTGCATTGATGATTCCTGCAACTTCCTTCCAGAACACTGCTACTTCTTCCTTTGATCGCTGGTGATATCCACATGCAATGTCTGCATTAGATGACATTGAATTCGCCAATTTTTCATACTGCTCTGGTCTTTTTGTTTTTGACCCAAAATACATAAAAACACATCAGATTTGGGTACAAAAATTTATAATTTAAAACAAAAAAATAAATAAATAAATTTAAGTAAAAAAATAATTTTAAATGTTTTTTTTTTATCGTTACTAAACATTTTATATCATTTTCTACTTACATTTTTTTTTAATTTTTTAACTAAAAAACATATAACGAAAACTTCTCCGTCAACAAAAAAACAACTGAAAAAAACGGAGTTCCGATCGTAATGCAGAATACATACAATCGAAAGAAACTGAGCGGAATCGAAACGCAGAATACTCAAGTTGCCAGACGGAGAAAATTTCAATCCGAATCGAAACGCAGAATAGCCCCCAATATTAATAATGGCGCTTAAGTTGTCAGTATCTTCTTTTTTGTTCATTGTTCTGTTTATTTTTTGCTGTATTCTGAAGCTTTCTGTTGTGTAACGTTTTTTAACATTATTTTCTTTGTCCAGTATTTTGATGTTGTTAAAGTCGGGTATATGTTTGGTTTGTACAGTATGTTGCGATAAAGCAGTGATTTCTTTTTTCTTATTAATGTCTGTCTTATGTTGATTTATTCTAACTACTAAACTTCTTTTTGTTGTGCCTATGTAAACGAGATCACAGCTGTTGCTATCATCACCTTTACATGGAATTTGATAGACAACGTTGTTTTGTTATAGTTTGTCTATAGCTGTTTTTGTTTTTGTGAATATTGTTCTTAAAGTCTTATTTGGTTTAAAAGCCAATGTTATGTTGTTATTGTTTATTGCACATTTTATATTGCGGTTGTCTGTTAATCCAGGTATATATTTTTATTGACATAAAAAAAGTTAGGCCTCACCAGCTAAGTATTTATATACTAAAAACAAAAAATCTAAATTATTTTGATTTTCTTCAAACTATGTACACGAGCATGTGTGAATTTATTCTCACTAATGCAAGCAAGAAAAGCCTAGTTTGAAGAAACACTTTGATATGTGGGTACGCCGCTTTTAACTACACATCAAACTATTTGCTTAAATTTATATATGTTATAGTAAAATTTGGTTTGACTTAGCATAGTAACTTATCAAATTCATTCCATCAAACTCCATTCAATGGTTTTGAAAAAGAAACAACGTGCAATATTTTAGTCGGAAATCGTTACATTATTTGTCAAAGTTTTTTTGGTTTGTGGAAACCGGGATTTTTAACTCTTGTACACACGTGTATGCATATCATAGTTAAAATGAGACTATTTGAATTAAAACTATTCATAAATACTATTAAAATTTAATACTATTAAAATTTAACATGTTTTCTTTTTATTTCAATAAAAAGTTTAAAGAATTGTACACATTTTCATTCAAAAAAAAACACAAATTGAAAAATTTTTCTATTTGTTGTCAAATTTTTTTTTTCGTTTTATATTACTACATACTTACTACATACATATACACGTATGTAAAACACATAATGTATTTTTTCGGAAAAAACTCCTAAACGCCAGTACAACGCGCGTTCCTCAGAACACCTAAAAACCAATTAAGCGTTTTTCAAAACGCATTGCGGTTTCAGAACGCGCGTTCTCGGAACATGGCTGTTAACTTAATAGGTTTTTTACACTGATCAACATCTTCATGAAACGCGTGGAAGATATTGAAAATGTTAAGCACTGTTCACATTGCTCACATCTACTATCTATCAAAAATATTTTAATTTCAGTTTTCAAACAACTTAGCAAGCATGCAAAACTTTTAAGGAAAAAATTAAGTTGAATAACAAAAAAAAAAGGATTATAAAATCTATGGCTATAAATAAAATGTAGAGTACACACATGCAAACAATCAGGGCTGTTCTGCAAATCACTTTTTGTCAAAGTGATTTCAAATCGCGCAAAGGTGTTCTGCACACAGAAAATATTCAAATCACGTGATTTTAAACCGGTTAGCCAAATGGTTGGCTTTTTGATATCACTTGGCTATTTTCTCTGTGTTTTTCAATACAAATTTAATAAAACTATTTTTATGTATTTCAAATTAAGTGTTGTTTGTTGATTTTTGTAATAAAATTAAGTTTTATTCACACAGAAACATAAATATTAATAAAATTATTGACACTGCTTGTTTTTGAGAAATTGTTTTGCTGTGTTTACCAATAGTAGTGATTTACATTTTTTCTTTAGCAGTCAGCTGGTTTATTTTTTTTACTTAATATTCACTTTTTATTGTGGTTAAGAATATAAAACTATAAATAAACAAAACAAAAATGTAAAAATAGCTGTTTTTTCGTGCTGTCGACAAATTAAAAACACGTCGAAAACCGTAAAATCACGTGATTTGCAAACAGCTTCAAATTGTCTGCGTGCTTTCAAAACGGTGCGTGATTTGAAAACACGTCGTTTTCAGAACAGGCCTGTTTAACTCTTGTACACACGTGCATGCATATCATAGTTAAAATTAGACTTTGAATTAAAACTATTCATAAATACTATTAAAATTTAATACCATTAAAATTTAATACTATTAAAATTTAATATGTTTTCTTTTTATTTCAATAAAAAGTTTAAAGAATTTTACACATTTTCATTCAGAAAACACAAATTGAAAAATTTTTCGTTTTGTATTTTTTCGGAAAAAACTCCTAAACGCCAGTAAAACGCACGTTCCTCAGAACACCTAAAAACCAATTAAGAGTTTTTCAAAACGCATTGCGGTTTCAGAACGCGCGTTCTCGGAACATGGCTGTTAACTTAATAGGCTTTTTACACTGATCAACATCTTCATGAAACGCATGGAAGATATTGAAAATGTTAAACACTGTTCACATTGCTCACATCTACTATCTATCAAAAATATTTTTATTTCAGTTTTCAAACAACTTAGCAAGCATGCAAAACTTTGAAGGAAAAAATTAAGTTGAATAACAAAAAAGGGGTTCCTCGTTTGGTGCGGCAAACAAAACTCTAGGAAGCCACATGACTTATGTTGTGTTGGCTTCCGAAACCCTTACCAAGGGTATAAATTGGCAGAACGGAAATCAGCATGGCCCCCGGGAAGTTCTGCTTGCGGTTCGACCCCGGCTGATCATGGTTGAGGTGCCTACCTTGGCTGAAACGTTCTGGCTGTGGTTGAAACCTAAAACGCAGGAAGGGAGTGTTAGTATCCTTGATAATTGTTTGGTGTGTGGCTTTTTTCGAGGGCTAACAATCTCCCGAGGATCTGTTGCCTATACAACAGATACCTGTATTGTAAGGAACCAGTGGTGATGGTTGACGGGTGAGTTGGTTTAAGGGCTGATGCTCTTAGTGGGCTTCGGCCTACCAACTCATTAAGCCTTGTCATCCATTGATTGCTGGGAAATTGCATACAGGAGGCATTAGAAGGCCCGAACTCCTCAACAAGAAGTTGCTCATATGACCGCAATCATATGGCAAGAATTGCTACCTGTGTGAGCCTGGTAAGCCACACGGGGGCGCTGGTGAATCGTGAGTAATTCACTCCGTGGAATTGGTCCACCATCAGATTAGGCCGCAAGGCAGGTGCTGATGTAAATCATTTTCACAGTTTACTCTGACCAAACACAATTACGTAATGAAAGTTAGACTTGCCACAAATAGATATGTAAATACATAGATATATTTTAAACGAAATCTTACAATTAATATAACAAATGTGTTAGTAAGTTGTGTGATGTTTCCACAACACAAGCAAGCGACTTGTCGAGAAATTTTATATGAAATGTAGTAAATTTTTTGACAAGTCACTTGCTTGTGTTTTGGAAACAACAATTTTGAATAAAAATTCAATATAACATACAGACATACATACATCTTCTAATTTGGGAAAATATTTTTTTTATTTATGAATTTGTTTTGAAAACAAACATCTACATACATTACATATGTAACTATGTAAATATTTTTGTCTTCAATACAACTTCAGAAATAAAACATTTTTACGTTTTCACAGACAGACCGGTCGGCAGCTTTTTTTTTTAATAAAAAAAATTATATGTTTTGCTAAAGGTTTATATACACTACTCTTCATATTATATCATTAGATAAATATAGAAATATGAATATTTTGAATATCAGCTGCTGCTGTGGAAACGTAAAAATGTAAAAACTTAACCTAAAAAGTCTTAATGCAAACGGCATGCGCCTAAACATTTATCTCGGCAAGCGATTGTGAATGACGGATTGATTATCGTTGCTTCCGCATATTGAATAAATGTGTCGCCTTAAAACTCGTATATGTTTTTGCGAGACTTCGAAGTTATGCACTAAATTATTGAGTTGACTTTGTAGCTCTGCAATTAGAGTATCTCGTTGTTGTAATAAGCTCTTTGACGAATTCTGACTGCGATTGAGTTTAGTTTCCAGCTCGTATAAACGTTTTTGCAGTTGCCGACGTTGTTTTTCGGTCTGCTCACGTTGACGGTTCATTGTGCGCTTACTTGAATTTTCCATATTATTAACTTGTTCGCTTACCGTCTTCAATTCTTCCTGCAGTTTTCGCTTTTCTTCCTTCAATGCGGCATTATAATTTTTAAATATTTTCATATCTCGTTCTGCCACTTTGAGGCGCGACACTAAGGCGATTTTGCGACGACTCATTTCCTCAAGTTTGATTTTTAATTGCTTTGAATCGGTTTCTATGGCTTGTATGCGTTCCTTGAGTGCATAGTTTTCTTTCATCATTTGATTCCTTTTGACCTGCTCGCCTCTCATTTTATCAGTTAAATTATCAACATCTCTTAATTTCGTTTCAATTTTGTTGTGCAATTCGTCAATGATGTGCTCAGCGTCCTTCTCCAGTTGTTGGTTTTTGGCATTTAATTTATCAATTTCTGTACGCTGTTCATTAACAAGATGCTTTGCTTTGCCAAAACATAAACGATAATTGTTCAAAGCTCTCTTTTGCTTTTCAATAATTGAACAGAAACGATCGCTTTCATTTTTCAGTTTTGTTATGGTCCTTCTGAGAGAAGACGCATCAGCGCCGTGCGCTTTCGCATGACTGTCAGTCATAGAGCTAAGAGCAGAATATTCATTATCCAAACTAATGTCGCAACTGCTGCTCCTCACATAAAATGAGCCTAAATTTTCTTTATCATCTGAGTGCTGCTCATTTCGGCTTTCATTTTTCTGATTATTTGCCACTGATATGGTATCTTCATCTTGAATTGGCTGTTTATTATTGAGGTCTACAAGTGGTAGTTTGCTAGTTAAAATTTTAATAAAGCTATTGCTTCGTTCAAATATTTGGGTAACTTTGCGCCGCAGAGAATATTCGGTGCTAGTTGAGCCACTGTCGGAACAAACGTTGCCATCGCCGCAGGGCAAGCCTCGATTTGCTATTATATAATTATGCTTAAGTTTCATTTCATTTAATTCAGAATTGATTTTTGTGTATCGTTCTTCCAGATCTTTAGTGCCTTTTGTAAACTCCTTTAATTCTTTCTCGTACTTTGACAACTCTTTTCTTATTTTCACACTTTTTTCGGGCATTTGTATATTTCTTGGGGTCAGTAGGTTAGAATTTGCTTCTGATTTTTCAATATGTTCATCCGTACGTTTACTATTTTTGACTTTCAGACAATTTGAAAAACGAAGAGGTACTTCGCCTGACACAAGACAGCTGCCTTGGCTTGACACAAAATTTTCCTTTCTGGAACTGCAGTACACCAGAAATTTGCGGTTTTTGTCCAATTTTGATGACTTATTGGCATTCAGCTTTGATGCCAATTTCAATTTTTGATTTTGGTGCTCCATGTTAACTCAATAAATAGTTTAATATGATTACTTAATTATAAAATAATTCGTAAAATTTATTTTTTCAAAATAACGACAGATAATTTTCCAACACGACACAAGAAAATTTTAAATTAAAAAAATTTTTTATACATACCTATTTTTGACACCCAAAAAAATTGTCACTTTCATGATATATTTTATATCATGGTCACTTTTTTAGTACTATAAGTGGTGTCTCAAAACTAATGCTGTTGTCATTTGTGCTGGAAATTGTTAGCAGCTTTAAAATAAATATTCAGCAGTTGATAGTTTAGGGCTAGTGGAAATGGTTACACGTTCTTTATTAGGTGTGTTCGACAAGAATTCGGACAAATAAGAGTAAAAAGCAAAATTTTTCAATTTTACCCAAACTGCTGGAATGCAAGAAACCATAATTTTACATCTTGAAATGCTAATGCTGATTACTTTTTAAAGTAAAGTATATTTAAGTGATTTTAGACGATTACAACGCATAACATCATAAAAAAAAAAACATTAACGTTATTGGCAAGATCTGTAAAATTAAAAGCAAAGTACGATATTAACTAAGTTGTTGTGAGTTCGAGTCCAACTTCAGTCAACAGTGAAAATGATTTACATCAGTACCTGCCTTGACGGCCTAACCTGATGGTGGATCAGTTCCACGAAGTGAATTTTTCACGATTCACCAGCGCCTGCGTGTGGCTTACCAGGCTCACACAGCTAGCAATTCTTGTCATATGATTGCGGTCATATGAACAACTTCTTGTTGAGGCCTTCTAATCCCTCCTGTATGCAATTTCCCAGCAATCAATGGAGGCTTAATGAGTTGGTAGGCCGAAGCCCATTAAGAGCATCAGCCCTTAAACCAACTCACCCGTCAACCATCACCACTGGTTCCTTACAGTACATGTATCTGTTGTATAGGCAACAGATCCTCGGGAGATTGTTAGCCCTCGAAAAAAGCCATCACCAAACAATTATCAAGGATACTAACACTCCCTTCCTGCGTTTTAGGTTTCAACCACAGCCAGAACGTTTCAGCCAAGGTAGGCACCTCAACCATGATCAGCCCGGGTCGAACCGCAAGCAGAACTTCCCGGGGGCCATGCTGATCCCCGTTCTGCCAATTTATACCCTTGGTAAGGGTTTCGGAAGCCAACACAACATAAGTCATGTGGCTTCCTAGAGTTTTATTTGCCGCACCAAACGAGGGACCCCTTCCCCTCTTTTCCCCGAAAAACAGAGCGCCTAAGTTAGGAATACGCCAAGGCAAAACCTGTTCCCCGGGGGGTCCAACTTCAGTCAAGAAGAAGGATTATTTTTAATTATAACAATAATTGCTGTGAAACAATAAGACCAAAGAAGAACAGAAAAAATAATTTAACATAAAAGAAGATCAAATAATATTAGGATAAAATATAATTGAATACCATTAGCTGGGGGACAACTAGCTGTTTCGTAGTCGCTACACTGCTCATCAGCACCCAATGGGATTCAAACTCGGGAACATGTGAACATGATGTATTTTTAATACGGCAGCTTAGCCAACTCAGCCACCGAGCTCTTTAATTATTCTTACGTTAATGTTTGTCAAGCTATGTACACACGGTTGTTAAGCTACGTACACACGGTTGTCAGATCTTACAATATTGCCAGTAAAATTGTCTGAAAATGTATTACAATCGTGTGAACTGCCAATTTTTAACTTACATCGCTGTCAGAAAAACCATTGTCAATCAATTGTAAGACGACAATGTTGTCAAGCATCTGACAATCGTGAGAACACTCTTCGTCGGCATTGCCAGATAATTGGCTGTTATAGTAAGCTCAGTTTTAATTGTCAGATGTATAAAATTAATGCACCTGACAATGGCATCATTGTCAGAAAAAAGTTTGATGGGTAACACTGCTAAACAGATGGTTGTTGATATACATAAGTGGCAATGCCTTACAACATGTCTGGCAATTTTTTTCATCTAACAATCGTGTAAACTGACAATTTTTGTTGTCAGATGAATTATATATATATATATATATATATTAACTAAGTATATATATTGGAAATATTAATATAAGTTCGACTATTTATTATTAATACATACATAGCAAAGTATTTTTTTAAAGACTATAATACAATTTTATGAATTTTTTTTAAGGTTTTATTTATTTATTGAATCTTTACAATGTGAACTAACAATAAGTATTCAAACCTTAATCCTAATAACACAAATAACCAAGTACAGAAAATGCTAGACAAAAAGTCGCCAATTATATCGGTGAAATCACATATTTAACGCTCTGATGGTGGCTAGGGTATTAAGGGTATCTTCTCAACCGAGAATGATATTTAAAATTAAGCATATTGCGTGCTAGAGGGTTTGGATGAAGTTCCAATTTGCTGATATACCTTGTCGCATACTTTAAAAATTCATTTTTTACCAGTGGAACACACAGATCCTGATGAACATTGTTGTCAACTCGGTGCGTTTCGCACCGTTTTTGGTGCTTTTTAAAATAATTTGTGCGGAAAAATTTTTAGTGGGTGCGTGGTGCGCTTTTTTTACATTTTCGGTGCGCTTTTTAAATTTCGGTGGCACCCAACCAAATTTTTGTTTTTATATAAGAAAACATTTTATTCAAGAGCCCAACACTTTTACGCGTCATTTTGCAGAGCACAATCAGAATAAGGAGTTATAATGTGAAAAACGCACCTTATTATATGCACAAAGTAAGGCAATCTTGCTGTGCTATACATATTCTCGAAAGAAAAAGAACCATTTCGTTTTATAAAATTTGCTGCTTCTAGAGTGTTTTTTGATATCAAACGATTAAGCCAGGTTTGTCAAATATTACAATAAATGTAAGCACAGATATGGAAGTTCGTATTTATGATGGCACGTGAATTCGTTACTGTTTTAGTAATTGCTAAATGACAAAATTAACATTTTTTCAAAAGGTTTGCATATTGATTATGGTAAACTTCATCTTTTATTTGTTCTAGTTCTAGCAAATTTTTGTATATTTCAACAAATTCTATTAAAGACGCTCACTCTAGGCAACTGATTTTTACTGTTCGCTTACAAAAACACGAATGAAATTTCCATTGTGTTTGATACAATTGCTGTTAATGAAGTTTGATGGCTTGTAGTGCCATTCTGTAACTTTTAGCGATCCGATAATCTTAAATTTCTTCGACCTATTTCATCCCCTGCGGTAACGATTGTATTCTCCTGCAATATAATTTTAAGGACGGTAAGCAAGCAGCTCTATTTTTGTGTAACGGATAATAGGCAGTAAAACTAACATCTGATTGCTAAATAATAAACTTGAAAAGTATCGTTATAATTATTGTAAAGATAATATTGTCTTAATAGTAGTAACAGAATCGCACTGGAGGCCAATTTTAACAAACACGAATTCTAGCTATTGAACGAAAAGCCTGTTTTTATTAAAAATTTTATACTTTTTATAATACAAATTGGGTTTTTAAAAATAAAAATTCAAAAGTCGGTGCGTTTTTATTGAAATCACGTTTTTCCCCCGATTTCGGTGCGTTTTGAAATTTAAAAGTTGACAACACTGCTGGTGAATTCGGAAGTTTTTTACGTACCATGGAGCAGCAGTAATTGTTCGAAGAATTTGGTTTTGTCGCCTTTGAATTTTTTCAATGTTCGACGCTGAGGCGGTGCCCCATAACTGAATTCCGTAGCAGCATATAGACTTTAGGGTTGGCTTGTATAACAAAAGCTTCAATGTCGAGTTGCTGCTCATAAGCCAATTTAGTTGCGCTGCTTTTAGTTTCAACTGAGTGACTTTCGCATCAATGTGAGACTTCCACGTTAGCTTACGGTCCAGGTGAATACCAGGGTACTTGATTTCATTGTGCTGTGGAATAGGTGAGTTGTTGATTTGGATAGGCGAACATGTTTTTTTTTTCGCTGCGTGAATGTAACATGAGAACATTTTTGTTAATTAACTTTTATTTTCCAAAGTTTTACCCATTTCTCTAATATTGAAATATATTCCTGTAAATTTCATGAAGCTAATTGTTGGGTTTTCATGAACGCTCAAAAACGCTGTGTCATCTCCAAAGGTTGAAGTGTGGATTCCGGATGTCGTTCGCATGTCAGAGGCGTAAATCAAATATAAAGTAGGCCCCGGTATGCTGCCTTGGGGAACTCCTGCCTCGATTGTCTGAGTTGGGCTTCTAAAATCGCCTTCTCTGATAACAAATTTCCGCCCATATAAGTAGCTTTCCAGAAGCTTGTGACTATTTGCAGGCAAGTTTAACTTTATTTTGTGCAACAAGCCACAACGTGCCACACTTTATCAAAAGCTTGAGAAATGTCAATGAATACTTCTTCTCCTCACAGGTTTGTCTTATGGACATTGACTAGTCTGTGTGTTTGTTCTATGGTGCTATGTTTAGGCCGAAAACCAAATTGATGATCAGGGATGAATCCCACATTGTTCAATATTGGACTCAACTTCGCCATTAACAATTTTTCGAATAGTTTTGAAATTGTTGGTAAAAGTCTTATTGGTCTATATGATTCTACCTTAATCAGATCCTTCTCTGGCTTGGGTATCATAGTAATCATTGACACCTTCCACTCTGCAGGATAATACTCAAGGCGTAAAATAGCGTTAAAAATAAAAAGTAGAACTCTTCTAGCTACACGAGGTAACTAACTGTTCAAGCATTTTACCATTAATTTGATCAATGCCTGGAGCTTTTCTTGGGTTTGTATTTGCGATAACGTTTTCGACATCTTGAAAATTAAGTCTCAAACACACAGAAGGTCTAACAATATATGGTGGTAATTCCGCTGTATTATTCGCTGAATCATTTGGAATAAAAACGTTTCTCAAATGATCGACATACACCATCCCCTTTTCAGAATCGCTTCTTGCCCAGTCGCCAGTTGAAGTTCGCAAGGGTGGCTTACCTATTACGGGCCTTTTTAAACCGTTTGTCGCTTTCCACAAGGAATAATCAGATTGAGGGGTACCATCAAGGCTTTCCAAATATGTTTCAAGGGAAGCCATTCTATGGACTTTAAGCAGATTTCTTAGCTGAGTTATGCATTCCCGTAGCCTAGTTTTAAGCTGGGGAGACCTGCGAAGTTGCCATTCTCTTCTCACTCTTCTTTTTTCTGACAGAAGTTGCTCAATTTCAGACGAATAAGTTCTATTGTTTTCATTTCTAGATCTTATAAGACTAGTGGTAGCATGCTGTACGGCCAGTTTGAGGTTTTTAGAAAAATCGTTAATTGACACATCAGTATTCTCAGGCGTTCTCAAGGCGATATTTTCAGTGCAAAGTGTACTGGAAAATTTTTTGTATTTTAGCCAACTAACTCTATTGACAGTCAACGGGGAGCCAATCTCTTGGGTAAACAAAACAGAGATTATAGTGGGTGAGTGATCTGATGACAAATCTAATGAAGGCTTCACTTGCATCCACTCTAATGGAAAATTTTTCGAAATTACAAAATCTATAACATCTGGGATCTTTATAGCAAAATTACTCAGCTATTGCATTGGCATTATCAGCACCCGTTTTTAAGCCCGTGCCTCTTATGACTAGCTCCTGGAATGCTGAGTTCTTTCCCTTTAGAGCTTTTGTCAGTTTCCAACATTTTTTTTTTACCCTGTAGTCTGTTTTCAACACCATGTAGATCGAAAAATTAAGTAAAAAAAAAAGAACCATCCAATTTGCATATTCTGGAGGAGATAATTAAATTCCAGTGGAAAGATATGCCCCCTAGTCATTTAATATCTCTTATCGATGTCATGACCTCCACATTGAAAACAGTAATAGAAAATAGTGGTAATGTCACAAAATATTAGTTTTAAGAAACATTAAATATTTGAAATAACTTTCTTAAACTACAAGAAGTTGCATTTTTGTTCTCGCACACTTTATTCACGTTTTCTTATTATTTTAAAGGAAGCCTGATCCTGTGAGACGTTGACCTTAATCAAGGTGTATTAACGTCTACATTAAACATCTGCATTGTTACACTCAAAGCAGACAAGTTTTTGAAATTTCAAATACTTGTAGATATTTTTGAGTTTTTCATCGTTTCTTGTACTAATGGTTCTTGTATTTTTTTTTTTGCATAAAGTGAATGCGTATGAATGAAAGGGATTATGAAAATAACATAATCGTTTTACTTTGCTTGAGACAATAAACCACAACACAATTATTATAGCTCTCAATGCTTTACAAATTGTACTTTGACCACGCAGTTGAAACTTTGGCACAAAAAAAAAATTCCAATAATTGCTGCACGCGTTGGAGAACTACAAGTGTGTATGCGTGTATGCGTGTATTTATGCTGGCACGTGTACAAACCAGAGGCTGACGCAAATATCATTTAAGTATTTTTAGAAAAAAATCATTTGAAAATGCGCACAATTATCTTTGTTTTGTTTTTTAGTTGAAGTGTCAGTTTATTTTGTACAGTGAAATATTTTTGGTACGAGTTGGGAAAAACCATAGTTGCATCACTAAGTACTGCTAGATTTTCATTAGTAGATTTCATTTTGTATAGGAAATCTGGTAAAAAAACAACTAGATTTAGCTCGAAGTCTAGTTATTAGTAGTCTTTGAGACAATATACATTGGCTGCTTTTTTTTACAAATTTTCACTAAAATTAGTTTCCATATCAAGTTAATACTGTTTTTTTTTTTTTAATCTAAATTGGTGGCAAAAATGTTTGTTATCTGCTAATAATTCTCAAAATTGTTTTTATGTGCCTCTATTCTATTTTGCATACATATTAATCAACATATTTATAAAAATTAAAGTAGATAAAATATTTTTTCCATATATTTTACACATTTTGTTAATATTTTACAAATTCATACATCGTTTTTTAGTGTATGCAAGGTTTATTTACATTTACCTGATACGCAAGTCTTCATCTACGACTTTTTTTCGTTGGTTTTCTTGTGATAAGTTGACAAAGTTCTTTTCCGTAAATTTTGTAATTGTAAGCAGCAATTTTTGACAGCTTTATTAAACAAGCAATGACTAAGTTGCTTACATTATCAATGGGACTGAAATTTGCCAATAAACTACATATAATAGAATAATGTGACAGAAAGTATTGCAAAAACTGTTAAGCCGAGCTGCTAAGCACTACTTATACAAACGAGAAAATTGTATTGTATGCTGCTGTTAGACTTAACACTAATTAACACACTTTTATCCAACCAAAATAATTTATTTATACTTTGGCGTATTGCCTAAGTCGTCATAAGTAATAAAACTGGATTTTTAGTAGTAATGCTGGCTTTTAGCAATAATTCTTGAATTTTATAGTATTTTTCACATATGTAGTTAGAAGTTTCTCCCTATAAAAGAGAGAGAGATTGAAAGAGAGTTAAAAGTGTTGTATTAAATTGTGTTTCTTTTCCAATAAGAAGTAAAACAAATATATTAGCCTTGTTATCTATTTTATTAATAACAATTATATATATAATGGGTGATTTTATAAGAACTATCGGAAATTTAAGAAAAAAGAAACACATAAAATTCAGAAAAATGCATGAAATATTTATTTGGATCGATAGTTGGGTCGATATAATTTAATGTTTGAAGATTATTTCATGCAAATGTTGGCCGCGGCTGCGCCTCAAATGGTCCATCCGCTTAGTCCAATTTTGGCATACTCTTTCCAACATTTCGGCCGGTATCTCACGAATAATGTTGGCAATGTTGGCTTCCAGTGCGTCAATCGAAGCGGGCTTGTCGCTATAGACATTGGCCTTAACATAGCCCCACAAAAAATAGTCTAGAGGCGTTAAATCGCACGATCTGGGCTGCCAATTGACTGGTCCCAAGCGTGAAATAAACTGTTCACCGAACTCGCCTCTCAATTGGTCCATTGTTTCGCGTGCTATGTGGCATGTGGCACCGTCTTGTTGAAACCACATGTCATGCAAGTCAAGCTCTTCCATTTTGGGCAAAAAAAAGTTTGTTATGATCGCACGGTAGCGCTCACCATTCACAGTAACGTTGTGATTCGCATCATCTTTGAAGAAATACGGCCCAATGATGCCGCCAGCCCATAATCCGCACCAAACGGTTGTTTTTTGTGGATGCATTGGTAGCTCTTGCAATGCTTCTGGCTGCTCTTCACTCCAAATACGGCAGTTTTGCTTGTTCACGTATTCATTCAACCAGAAATGAGCCTCGTCGCTGAACACAATTCTTCGATAAAAAAGTGGATCTTCATCTGACTTTTCAAGAGCCCATTCACCAAAAATTTGGCGTTGTGGTAGGTCGCTTGGCTTCAATTCTTGCATCAGCTGTATCTTATAAAGCTTCACACCCAAATCCTTCCGCAAAATTTTCCACGTAGTGGAGTAACAGAGGCCCAATTGCTGCGAACGGCGCCGAATCGATAATTCACAGTCATCACCAACACTGGCCGATACGGCTGCGATATTTTCTTCAGTTCGCACTCTACGTAAGCGTGTTGGTGGTTTAATGTCCAACAATGTAAATTTGGTGCGAAATTTTTTTACAATAGCCCGAATAGAAGCCTCAGTAGGTCGATTAAACTGACCATAAAATGGAAGAAGCGCGCGATGAACTTTCTTAACAGAGCACGCATTTTGGTAATAAAATTCAATAATTTGCAAGCGTTGTTCGTTTGTAAGACGATCCATGATTAAATTATAGACCAAACTGAAGATGTTTGACAGTGATACAAGATACAAAACGTGCGTGAGCTGTCAAAACTAGTGTTGCCAAAAAGATAATAGCAAAAAAATCACTCGTTACATATATAAGCAAGTAGCAGTAACAGTCCATATGAGATCCATTCAGAAACGTACAATCAATCACAAGTAGATAAAATTTTAAAAGTTTGTGTGGTCAAATGATATCTATAGGAATGTGCTTCATTACCTGTGCCATATTTTAATATGCATATTAATGTACATAGTTATGAAAATGAAAATAAATAAAATAAAGCACTTGCTAATATCTGTTGCAACCCTTTATTAAATAAAATCATGATTCAAGCACCAATTAGAGAAAAATCGTACATATTTTATAATAATAAATTTTTATGCAAAGCATATGCGTTTGAATGGATATTTTTTGCGAATAGATAATGGGTATACCCAATAATGAAATTTGAAGATAAGTACTTTATTTATCAGTACTGATTATCATTCTCTGGTACAAACATAATAAGAAAAATAAAAATGCTTAGTTAAGGAATACTGCAACAAAAAAATTTATTTGCCTGACTAACAAAAAAACCTTACAAAAACAAAATAATGCATTCGTTGAAATGTGCATATGTATGTTTTATTATATACTTACTTTTTCCTAAAGCTGGATTCACCCATTGTTTCTGAACAAAATTTTTGTCCGGACAAAATTTTTTTTATATGTAGTTTGACGTCTCTCTTCTTGAGAGAGAGAAAATATTTTTTACGAACAACTCTCAACTTGAATTGGTTTAATTTTATATT
This sequence comes from Thecocarcelia acutangulata, assembly GCA_914767995.1. Lineage (NCBI taxonomy): Eukaryota > Metazoa > Arthropoda > Insecta > Diptera > Tachinidae > Thecocarcelia > Thecocarcelia acutangulata. The sequence goes on along the minus strand of OU612097.1, from coordinate 94,089,124 downwards.
TTGTCCGTCAAAATTGAAATGAGATGCCAATAGGATACATTTTTACATACAAAATTGTATTGAGTTGCCCCATCGAATAAAAAATTTACATAGTAATTAAATGTTCGTATTATTTGATCTTTTTTATATATTATTTTTTTTTCCTAAATTTTCTAGCAAAAGATCTTTACAGTAATTTTATTCTGATGAAATTTCAATAATGGCTGCCATTTGATATATGTATACACATAGTTTTAATAGTTATTAAAACATAAGTAATAATTTTAATATGGAAATAAATGAATTGATTGCCCAAAGACTTATTAAAGATGTGAAAAAGCCAGAAAGAGGGTGTATGTACGATATAATGTGTAAAAATAACCCATTGCTCTTCTTTGCTTTAAAAGTCTTTTCACTGCAAATCTTTTTAATTTTTTTATATATATGTACTTGGCTAATAATAATGGTTTATGTAGTTTTCTTTTTTCCATTATTATCACACAATATTTACTAATAATTGAGAATATGTAAAATACGCCAGAAAATAAACCAAAATAATAACAAACAGTACTGCCACCTTGTAAAACTAATAGATTTCGTTTATATATGGCAGCTCTGATTTTCCGGAACATTTTTTTGCAATGGGTGAATCGACCTGCAGAAAACTCTCAGTAAAAAATTTTTTGTTCGGACAAAAATTTTGTTCGGAAACAATGGGTGAATCCAGCTTAACTTTTCAAAAACACCACACTTTGTAATGCACTTAATCCTCAAAAATTTTGAGACTTGTTGTATCACCAATAATTCACAAATAATTAAGCTGACAAGAGCTCTGCCTTAAAAAAAGCACGAAGACAAGTTTTCTCGTACACGAGAACGTAAATATTTTTGTTTGTTCGGATGAGCTGAGTGTGCTCTTCAGAGTAAAACGTAACAGTAGCATACAACATTTTATTAATATTTGAACAATGAGTAATGCATAGTAGCTTAGTTAAACTGTTTTTGCAGTACTTTCTCTTACACTCAAGCATATGTTTAGTCTACATTAATACACCTTAAGTTTAATTAAAAACTTTTCTAAAATCGAACTTTTCATTAAGACATTATATCATTGATAATATTTTCAATATTAATACTAGATTTTAGTAAAAAAGTTGTATAAAACCAAAAAAGTGCACAAAAATAAGAAACAATTATAAAAATTTTAAGTGAATATTTTTTGTATTAAACGTAGAAAGTAAATTATCAGTAAAATAAAATGGCAACTGAAACAGATCCGAACTCTATACCTTCAGATGGATTAGAAAATCCAGTTGGTGCCACCTCAAATCTATCTGAAACAATGGAAAATTTAGAAGAACAGGAAACTGCAGATTTTGAACTTGAACAAAATGTTGAAACCGAAAGTGAAGGTGTTGATTATACACCCTTTTCTTCTAACGAAGATCCGGAAAAACAAGCAGCCTATTATGAATACAAATATCTTGAAAAAAATATAAGACACCAAAATAAGGTTGTAGAAGATTTGAAAATAGATATACAAACGCTGCAGCAACGTAAACATTGTTTAAACAAATGTGAGAAGGATCAATTAAAAAATATACGCGATTGTTGGGAGCAGGAGAAGTGCAAGCTACAAGATCTCATAAATGATGCTATTCAGTTACAAAATTTTGGCTCTAAAAGGCATTACAAAGAATTTCCATTGGCTACCACATTCAATGAAGATATCTTAAATTTGCCGCAACGCACCTGTGAGACTCTGCAAGACAAAGCGCTTAAAACACTTAATAAAACAGGACGTTTACGAGCCACTGCAGGCGAATCAAGTGAAATGAATACATCGTGTTCGAACGAAGAAAGCCAAATAAGCATGTCTGAAGAAAAAAAATTGATGAAGGACATATTTGCTGCTATTAAACAAATAAACTCCTTAAAGGAGTGTAAACAGAAAAAGCAAAGCCACTCTTCATCCTGCCAAGAGCAGGAATCAGTTGAAAAAATCAAAAACAAAGTAAAATGCATGCAACAAAAATTACTCAAACTTACTGAAGAATTAAATAAAAAAGACCGGCTTGAAGGAGGTCCCGAACCGCATCAAAAGTCTTTATCTACATATTTCGATCCAGATGTATGCCTTTGTAAAGGCAAAGAAAAATCAAACAATACTCAACAACTGAAGGACAACTATTTGTATTTGTTAACCGAATTTACGAAAAAGGACGAACAGCTTAAAGATCTAACAAGAAAGTAAGTTACATACATATGTACACGCATATATGTACATATTTGTTTAATTAAATGCAATTCAAGTACAAACCAGTACTATTTTCTGCGTTGGTTTTGGCAGCCGCCGGCATAAATTAAATTCACAGGGAATGATCCGTCTATGCCAGCGATAGCAAAAATGTAATTTCCTATACTCGCGAGCGTAGGATACAAAATTCAACTGCTGCGACGCCCTCACATTTACAATGCAAAAATTATAATTACGAGGGCCGATATTCGGTTGATGATTTGTTTAAACCTCAACAAATTAATTGCTCTTTAAGGCCGGGCCATACACATTCTCTCGAATGTTATCCGTCGCTTTTTTCAACTGACCACTAAGTTGAAACACACTTTAGGTGCGTTTCTTCACTCTACTTGGAAAGCGTACTCGTACTTTGAAATCGGGCAAATAAACACGCTTTTAAGATAACAGAAAGCTTTCTCTTCTTGTACAAAACAGCCCGTACCTTTTTCCTTGGGTTAGTTGTTAAGCAATCTTCTGGTTGAAAAATAAAGAATCAAATCGTACATATCTCATTTCAATGCTATTATTTTAATATTAAATAAATATGTATGTACAAAAGACCCTAAAACCCCAAACGTGTAAAAAATCGGACTATGTCTGTTTGTTTACATTTTTACACTGTTTAAGTCAAACTCACAATATATTTACAGCCTGTTCGACGATATCGAATGAAAATGTATGCGAAAGAAAGCTAAATCACTCACATTCGAATTAATTTGGGTTTGTCTATGACACTGTTGTTCGTTCGCATAAACTTATGTATTTTAATTGAATTTTGACACATCGTAGAAAAACCCCAAATCAATTTTCTTTCGCCTAGAGTGCGAATGAACTTATGCTTTCGACATCGGCGAACTGGCTGTTAATTTCTGGACCTATTTTGAAATTACTTTTACTACGTCGTCAATTTGTTGATTATACTCTGTTTGTGGACAACTTTGTCCTTTCGGAGCTTTTTCGTTAAGATTCTGACAAGTGAAACCGTTAACGGTTCGATTAAACGTTGCTTTCGCCGTCTTTTACATATACAAAAGTTCCTTAGTCTGCTTTTACATTTGTACAGACGATGGGCAGACATTTTTTCAATTCTCTTTTGGTCTTGCCTAAACCTTTTACATTTAAGAAATTAATAGACAGACAGAAACTTTTCGTTTTTCTTTTGTTGTTGTTGTTTTTTTAAGCACAGCTAGTGTGTTTATATGAAGTTGATGTTGATATGAGAATAATGATATGAAGCAACAACATAAGAAATACGAAAAGTTAAAAAGAGAAACAAAGAATGTCCACAAATGTCTAGTACCAAGGCGACTTTATACAGGTGAGTGCAAGCGGAAAGGCGAATTCAGTACAATGTATTTTGTTATTGTAAAACTCATCGTGAATGTCATAATCTTAATTCGCCTAAGATTGCTCAGCAGAGAAAATATTTTATATAAACGTTAAATATAAGCTTTTATAATTGTTTGTAATTAAAATCACAGATTATATTAGTTTTTCACTTTTAAATTCACACAAATTTCTTGAAATTGCACTAAATCATGCAAAAACACCTTCAGATTAAAATGGCGCGAAAAAGTTTGTAAACAAAAGAAACAAAATTTGACAGTCTCATTGGAAAAAACGTGAGAAGCAAAAAATAATCACCTGTGCTGTTAAGTTCACCTGGTAATGAATTCGCCTTGGTCTAGTACTGAGAGTCGTGTACTACACACTCTCCCCCACCGAAAATTTTCGTTACCGCACCTTCAAATTTCGTCTGTCTGCCCGTCGTCTGTACAAATGTAAAAGCTGACTTACTTGTTTGGAGAATCTTGAGGTCACAGCATCTATATTTGTTCACCAAACATTTTTGTAAGGTAATATTCGTTACGAATAAAATGAAGATCTATTTTTCTTATACGAGTATTATTATTATAAAAAATAGTGTTTTGTCTTTCGTTCTGTACGCACGTGTTTTTCATTGTCGTCCGTGTTTTCTATACTTATACTCATGTTTATTATTAATTTGTAAAAACGAAATTATACCGGAATAGGTAGAGTTTGGTTTTGCATCATGTGTGCACATGTTTTTGTTTTATTATTTAATTTTTTTACTGCCGTTTGTTTTTTTTTTTTCTATTTGTTATTATTAATTTCTTTTTTATGTTGCTCCTATGTATTTTATTACCTTTCGGTGTGCGCGGTGTTGAACTAACTTCTGTTAGTCTGGACAGTGTCGAAGGTATATACACTGGGCACTGATCAGTTTTAACTTATTTAATTTCAACACTTCAAATGCTGTGATAATGTTTGTTTTGGTAGTTCCGTGTGTTAAGTTTACAAACATTACTCCCCCTTTCCACCTTCTCATAATCTATTTTCCGAGTTCCAGTACAATGCACTACATATGTAGGGGCTATCCCCTGAGTACTGGTCCAAGATAAAAAAAAATAAAAAATAAAACCCCTTTATTTTATTTTATGTGATTGGATCTTCTTACGTGGCACGCAAACATACTCGTACACATTTTTACTGCATTTTACTGAATGCTGTTCGTTTACCTGAGTTGCAGTCAGCATTGTCAACTCGGTGCGTTTCGCACCGTTTTTGGTGCTTTTTAAAATAATTTGTGCGAAAGATTTTTTAGTGGGTGCGTGGTGCGCTTTTTTTACATTTTCGGTGCGCTTTTTAAATTTCGGTGGCACCCAACCAAATTTTTGTTTTTATATAAGAAAACAAGTGCCCAAAATTTTTACGCGTCATTTTGCAGAGCACAATCAGAATACGGAGTTATAATGTGAAAAACGCACCTTATTATATGCACAAAGTAAGGCAATCTTGCTGTGCTATACATATTCTCGAAAGAAAAAGAACCATTTCGTTTTATAAAATTTGCTGCTTCTAGAGTGTGTTTTGATATCAAACGATTAAGCCAGGTTTGTCAAATATTACAATAAATGTAAGCACAGATATGGCAGTTCGTATTTATGATGGCACGTGAATTCGTTACTGTTTTAGTAATTGCTAAATGACAAAATTAACATTTTTTCAAAAGGTTTGCATATTGATTATGGTAAACTTCATCTTTTATTTGTTCTAGTTCTAGCAAATTTTTGTATATTTCAACAAATTCTATTAAAGACGCTCACTCTAGGCAACTGATTTTTACTGTTCGCTTACAAAAACACGAATGAAATTTCCATTGTGTTTGATACAATTGCTGTTAATGAAGTTTGATGGCTTGTAGTGCCATTGTGTAACTTTTAGTGATCCGATAATCTTAAATTTCTTCGACATATTTCATCCCCTGCGGTAACGATTGTATTCTCCTGCAATATAATTTTAAGGACGGTAGGCAAGCAGCTCTATTTTTGTGTACCGGATAATAGGCAGTAAAACTAACATCTGATTGCTAAATAATAAAACTGAAAAATATCGTTATAATTATTGTAAAGATAATATTGTCTTAATAGTAGTAACAGAATCGCACTGGAGGCCAATTTTAACAAACACGAATTCTAGCTATTGAACGAAAAGCCTGTTTCATTGTCGTGTTTTTTTTTTTTTTTTTATTAAAAATTTTATACTTTTTATAATACAAATTGAGTTTTTAAAAATAAAAAGAAAAAATCAAAATTCGGTGCGTTTTTATTGAAATCACGCGTTTTTCCCCCGATTTCGGTGCGTTTTGAAATTTAAAAGTTGACAACACTGGTTGCAGTAAATGAAAACACAAAAAAAAAGAGAGCAAAGTGACGGTTTTCTTACTCGTACTCTTAAAAATTCATTAGCAAACTATTTAAAAGGCAACAGTTAAAAAAAGGGGTATATCGCTGTCCAAAATTTATTTAAGTTTTGTCTTATTTAAATTTGTATTTTGTTTTTTATGACGATGAACAATGTATTGTTGAAAATACATTCCAATTTTCCTGAGGATGATAACAAATTGTTATCGAAATATTGAAAATAAAACACTGTTAAACCTTTTTTATAAAAAACAAAAATCAATCAAGATCTTTAGCTGGAAAATTTAGAAGAAAAAAAATAAAAACAAGATCAAATAATACCAATATTTACTCATAATAACTAAAAACTATCAAATATTTTATTTACTTATAACTAAAATGTAATGTGATGCTTCCACATCACAAGCAATCGAAGCAATAGCTTAAGCCTCTCCAGCTCTCTTGGGTCCTTAAATCCTTCCCTTTAAAGTAGATAGTACACGATATGTTTTTAACAATGTAGATGTAATTTTTCACGATGTAAAATGCCTACATGTCGTCTGTTACCTCCAAAACATTGCGTCTGTAAAAAACATGAGCAAAGTCGTCTAACAAAATTTCAAATAGAGTGTGTTCTATTTTGTTATGTTTAAACATCTGACATTAGAACTCTATGCCTTGTGAACAATTTAGCGGCCGTTTTTGGGCGATATAAGTAGTCGGATTGAGGAAATTTTAATGCATTAATATTTTAATATGCTTTAAATAATTATTTTTTATAATAAAAATTATAAATAGTTGTTTTCTATGTTTACCAGCTATCTATATGTCGACATTTCATAGGAACTACCCTAATCATCAGTAGACTTTGGAAATTTTTGAAAGATATTCTCAAACATTCAACTTTATATCCCAACAATATAAATAAATTGTTGAGAATTTAAAAGAAAAATGCTCTAATAATACCTATCAAAACACAAAAAACAAGCTTTTTCATTTATACACGTCTCTATCATTTCTTTACACCTTTCAAACAAATGAACAACCGTTGGTTGCTACGATAGAAAACAAGCTATTTATAATTTTTATTGGTATAAATGGTAGAAGCTAAAAATAGCGAATAAAAAACTTAATTGTTTGTATTTTTTATAATAATAAAAAGCAAATTTTAAAAGCTTTCTGTAAAAATGAAAAATTTTGACAGACATGAAAAAATACATGAGGAATTACATTTTAAAAAACAGACGTAAAAAGATATCGTCTGTGGGTGCCTTAGGGCAGAAGTAACACTTTCGCATGCTTTGCTGGTAAACATTGACGACAGCGATTATCAGTGTAAATTTTATGTTTTGCTTTTTACAACACAAATATTAAATAAAAGTAGTTTTTCCTTAAATGTATTGGTGTTTGCTCTTTCATATAGAACTTTTGGGCACCCCTGCTTTAAGGTAATATAACGTTTTTGAAAATAGAGTAAACTACAATTTGACTTTTCATACTGAAATTGAAAACTTGGCTAATACTTGTCATATTCATAACAACTGTTATAACTAGATCGATTAACATTTCCGTTCGGTTTACGCAAAACATATTAATAAAGTGACTGAATTAGCAACTACATAAGAAATAGACTCTAACTACATGTAAGACGATATAAAAATATTATTACTCTACAGGTTGAAAAACTCTTGTTCAAAATGTGCTGGCGGTGTGGGCGATTCCTGTTCTTCTGATGAATCAGAATTACATCTGCTAAGAAATCGTTTAAACGAAATGAAAGAAGAGCAAATAGAATTTAAATGCTTGATGAAGGAGCAATCGTGTCAGTTAGAAGAATATCGCAATAAGTATCTAACAGCTCAACAAAAGGTAGAAGAACAAACGGCATTAATAGAAAAACTGAACATGAACAATAAATGCATAGAGAAGCAAATAAATCTAGAAATAAAAGATATTAGGGCAAAATTTCAAGAAAGACTTACTGATTTATTACAGTATCCGAAACTTTTGGAAAATGAACAAATTAAATTGGCCAACATGTGCAAGGAAAAAGAAGAACTTGAAAATAAATTAGTAATAGTGTGTAAAGAACTGAAGACGATGAAATCAAAAGAGCCAAATAATAATATTGAAGACTGTAAACCGCAACTGACAAGATGCCAACAGGAACTGAACCAAGTTAAAAAGAATATAGAAGAAATACAAACTCAACGGGATATGTTATGTGAACAGTTGAGATCTACTACGGCGGATTTGAATTTGCTGCGTTCTGAGTCGGTCAAAATTATAGCAAGAGCAAAAGAGAGAACCGAGTTTATTAAGCAACAGCAGCAAGAGCAAATCGATCGTTTAGAAAAGCAGCTGGCTCAATGCCGCGCAACAGCCTGCTTATCAGTAAGTGATCGGGAAGCTGTTATTAAAGAAATGCAAGGACAATTAAACACCTTGTCGTATAATTTTGACGCCGCCCAAAAACAAATTAAAACTCTTCGTAATCATATTGCCTTTATGTCAAATGAAAATAGTTTCCCCGCAAAATGTTAATGCAAAACAAACTCTTTTAAGTTGCTAATTAAGTAAAGAAATTTAGAAATATTTTTAATTGAAACTTTAAAATACAGAAATTATTGTTTAATATGTAATTTCAAAATGAACCCTTTTAAGAAGAGAAATACATACGAATTCGCAGTACGCGAGTTATTGTTTAAAGCGATTTTACTGCCAAGCGTTTCATTTTTGGAGCTTTCTTTTTAGCCTGCCGTTTTTGTTCCTTCGCTTCCCAGCGACGTTGCTTTTCGGGATCATCTTCAGCCATAATACGTTCCTTTTCTTGTTTTCTCTTCTCTTCACGACGTTGTGCAGCGGCTTCTGCTCGAGCTGCATGGGTACTTTTCAAAAATTCTTCCTCAACACGCAATCTATTCTTTTCAGCTTTTTGAATACCCTTAAAAAAGAAGACAGAATATAATTATGCAATTGAATTAACTAAATACAATAATTTTTAAATCTTTATATGTATATAAAAGTGAATGTGTGTATGATGTTCTTTATATTATAGATTCGTAGACTAAGCATTTGATCATGTGATAATATTTCGCGAAGTTGTTGTACATAAGCCCCCGAAGGCATTTGGTACAACCAATTTCCGATGATGTCACCACTAGCATTCCAATGAAATTCATAAATTACCGTGACTGTTGCTGCAGCCAAATCACCGCATACGGTATGGAGCAAGCTTAATCGAAATTTTTCATTTTGGCACACGATGTCTAATGAATTGTATCGTAATAATCTAAGAACCTTAAACAATATATTTTTTTTTTTTTTTTTTGTTCTTGTACTTTTAGGAAACATGGTCTTGAATCTATTGCATTTTGTTTAAATTACAATCCGATCGTTTGCTTGCTATATAGTCTACAGTTATCGTAATGTTATTCGAATACGATAGTTACGTGGAGTTTACGGGTCGCGAATACGCCTAGAAATTTTGTATGATGTGCACCCAAAATATTGAATATACTTCGTAAAAATTTTCTAGACGCATCACTCATTCGTGTCCCATGAACACCGTATTAATTCGATATCGTATGCAGTGATTTGAATTGAAACGAAAACAGTGAGCGAATGATGACGTTTCGAGTTCTGAGAGACATACGAATTTATGTTAATTGTGAAATTTATGCCCGACTCACATTGAAGACAACATTGCGCGTATTCGTATATTTGGCGGAGTTTTCCAAATAGTGTTGCGCATTTCATTGTTAGTTAAATATCGAATTGAAACGAAACGCTGCCATATTTTTCCCCAATTGAAAAAAATCAATAAAATTACTCAAAATTGAATATTTGTGTAATGACCAATGTGAATTCACCTTGATATCTTTCCTTCATCCATGAACTGGCACTAAATAAGTAATGTGAAAGTTTGTAAGGAGAAAAACAAAAGAAAAGACAACCCTAAGACTCTGAAGAAAAATACTATAAAAAGAGTTTAACCCGGAATACATTATTAGAGTGTAGTGTTAGAGAAAGTTCATTCCACCATCGGGCCACCCTGACCATAATAAATGATCTTTCAAAAAACGATGTACAAATTCTAGCTATGAATATTTGGGGATTCCTGGTCGGCCGTGAAAAAGCAAACCAATAAAAAAAAAAACTCCCTAATAATGACCCAAATTTTAAATGCCTCGTTTACTGTTGAGGAACGTGATGGAAATCGATCGTTTTGAAAAATATTTTCAGAAGGTGTGATAAAGCACGATTTTATTAACGATTTTCTTTTAAAAACCAAACTATTATTTAAAAGAGGATTAGAATTAAATTAATAATCAAAAATATCTCTCAAAAAGTAAAGAAAAGGGGTTGTTTACAATTTAAAAAATTTTTCAAAACGCATAAAATTTTTCATGGCACCATTTTTCTTTTTTAAAGTGAATAATTTTGAGTATTGATTTCAATAACACCTGATTAATTCTTTCTCATTTTACAAATGCTCTGTAATTTAAACGAAAATTTTGTGCATCATACAAATCAGTAGTCAGAAATACTTTTCTAACAAACAAATTTGCAATTGCTTCCTATTTGTTTTCCAAATTCTGAATTGTTGTGGTGAGATGTAGTAAAACTAGGACCCAAGATAAAGAATTAAATAAATCTGATACTTATTCTTAGCATTTCAAGTCAATATTTGAATTTCAAAGAAATATAAAATTTACCTCTTTTGATATACGTTGAGCTTTTAAACGTTCCATTAAATAGAATATTAGTATGAGGAGCGGTTTAACAGTTTCCATATCACCATCTTTAGGTAAATTAAAGCCAGCCATAAGTACCGGTTTTGTTTCAGGTTGCTTTAAACTGTTCGATTCGTCTTGTTGAATTGGGCCGCTAAACTGGTCCGATATATGAATATAATCAATAAATTGTTGATATTTGCTGAGAGCCGTTATAACACGGTTTTCAAGTATGGCAGATGTGGCTTCCGGAATTTCGGAAAGTACACTAAAACCAGTTGGCACATTGTAACGTGTCTCCGGTTTACTGACTAGAGTACAATATTTGTTCTAAAATAAATAAAATTGAAAAAAAAAGAACATACATATAAATTTATTTTTCATACCAAATCGGCATATTCTTTGAAAGCTTTAGTTATAGTTTTTCGGGTTCCAACACAAAAAACAAAAGGATCCATTACACCTCTGGTTAAATCAACTTTAATATGTATTTGATCTTGTTGTGGACGCATCAGTCCAGCTACCAAAGAAACCAAATCTTGGCGTTTTATCATTTTCAACTCTACCAACATTCCCTCACAACAAGTACGTCCAGAGCACCAAAGAGTATACAAACTTTCACTTTCTTTCATTAAACCAGGATTCTCATTCTCTTGTTTACCGTCATCTCCCACTAGAACAAAATTATCGTCAAGCAATCCTTTGTGTGTGCTGAACCATAAATGGGCAAGTTTTGCATTCTTAGCTTTCCCAGCAAAGAAATTCGTAAAATAGACCATAAGACCTGCTAGCATTAACATTTCCATCCAATACGAGTCCCAATGAGTTCTAAAATTATTAAAACGACCCTGACCTTGAAACACCGAATATCTTAACGGAAATGTGATATATATTTACCTGAAGTGCATAGGTATTTTGGCAACAGTCAATTTTGGTTCGGTTGCTCTTTTATCTACATCATCCTTGACATCACCCCCATCAAAACCTTCGAATTCTTCTTCGTCCTTGAAGAATTCATCTTCATCCTCAACAATACCGTCTTCCTCATCATCTTGTACATTGGCCGTATTTGTGGAATCTTTATCTTTCACAATAGGTGCCTCAGAAGCTAGTCCCTCAATTTTCGCATTTGCTGGCGCCTCAATGAACTCATCATCAGTATCGAAATCTTCGAACTCTGCAAAGTCATTGTCATCAAATGCTGCGGCAGGTGGCAAATTGATGGTTACAAAAGCACAATAAAAAACTGCAATCAGCAAAGCTTTTTTTAACTTCATTTTTCTCAGGAAATTACTAATAAACCAATAACTTTGTCATAACCTCAAATATTAAGGGCAGTGAATTTCCAACACAAAATACTGACAAAAAGCGATACTTTGAAAGTGCCTGTGTTTTCTTATAAAACTTTTTCTGCAAAATTGTTCATTGAACGAGTACGTCACTTTATTAATTAAATAATAGATGTATTTCTAGTACCGGTTACTTTTATATAAACTGAATAGGTTCCACAATACACTAGAAAAATTTTGACGATATAAATGCAGAGTTTGATTATATACTTCAAGACAAGGTGCATTAATGTATACACGGTGGCAGCACTACGGCATGTGAAAATTTTTTGCTACTGGCAATATAGTAAGCTATTTACGTCAAATGTATTGTTTACATTTTTGAAAGTGAATTTAGTGTTTTATTCTGAATTAAACATATACAAATTATATTGTGAGCATAAAAATAATTCAAATAAATGTAATTTATAATTATGAAAAGGTACATTCATAGTTTATAATTGTGAAAATAGTTACAAATATTTTTGATAAACATAGCTTACCACATGCCTCTTTTTGTTGTATTGTTGTAATTTTGCTCTAGTGTTGCCACCGTGTATACGTTAATTCATCTTGCTTCAAGACTATTCCACAAATTTTTTTAAGGTAGTTTCGAAGCGGCGGTAGACATATTTTTTCTGTGATGATAACTGTCAAAAGTTGTTTATATTGTGCGAACATACACACACATTTTTTATTATTGTTTACAAATTGAAAAAGTTTTTGAAAAAAAAATGTTCTAATAATACTTTTTAAACGCAAAAACGTCTTCAAACACAAAGCCAGCTTTCTCTTGATCTTTATATATACATATATTTAATTTAGTACAAGGATTTTAAATGCAAAAACTTATTGAAAAATTATTTGTAAAACAACACGAAGAAAAATATACGTTTGTTTTTTTTATTTTCTTTGACAGTTATTAACACAAAGCAACAATAAAAAGCCATGTTGTTTTTTTTTATTGTTGGCTTGTTGTAATTCCGCTTTTACCTGTTATATTATTGTACCATGATCCGACAAAGAAATTATTTTTTATTTATTCTAAAATTCCCTATCAGTAGCGATGCCAATTAATATGCAATTGTCCAAAAATACGAAAAACAATACAAATTTTCGATTTATTTAAGTAATGAAGTTTTTGTGTAATTTCTTTGTAAATCATAGTGTCACTAGATGTCGTTCTGCATTTTAATGCAAAAAAATTAGGAGAATATATATCAATTAGTCATTATTCGTTATTTTTATAATGCACCGATGAGGAAACATAAGCATGTTTCTTTAGATGTTCACTCTTTTGTAGCGATTTATCTTGTTAAAAACCATGTTTTATTTTTGATTTCCAAAATACTTTGACATTTTACATCTTTTCTTGTGTGTATTGATGTTTACTGTTTTTTTTACTTCTTTAGTTCGTTTAGAGCAGTAGTCCGTTCACTCTTTTCTGAAATCGAATAGCAAAGAAAATTATTTGAATAGTTGATGTAAAGTAGTCATATCATCAACAATTATTTATACACAACTGATGTTTCTCTTTCGGTTTCAACGTATGTATATACTGGAAACGGAAACATTGAAGGAAACCCATGTTTCCTTTAACGTTGCCTCGTCTGAATGATGCATTATATTATCCTTTTTTCAGAATTCAGTTTACTACTCCGAAATTTAAAATGATTTTGAAGGATTTGAAACAAGTATTTTAACACTATATATTGAAAATTATTGGTCTAGAGTTTTTTATAGCAAATGTGTCTCTTAACGTTAAATATTTTTTTATATATTACATATATAATAAAATTAGTTATTGGTCAAAGTCTTTAATTTTTTAAATCATTTATCCGATTTTGTTTCAATATTGTAATTAATAATTTCTTGGATTGGCACGAAATGATCGTCGACAATTTTTTTTATAACTTCTATAGCAAAAAAAAAAAAAAAAACAATTTAAGAAATCGTACAAGAGAGTTGTAATGTATAACTGTTTTATTTCCATTTTCGTTCATTTAAGTTAATTAAAAATTTGTTTTATTGAAAAATTAAAAAGTAAAATTATTAAGAGATAAATTATTATGCCGAATAATTTTATTATTTATGTAAATATTTTTTTTAAGTTTTGGTTTTCTGATCTGTAATTATAAATAAAAAAAATCATTTTTTTGCAATTTTCCGATTTTTGTGCTTGGCTGTGGGAAATTAATTTACGTTGCTTAATTTGCGTTGCTTTTTATATCTATAGCTTACAGTTTAATATTGATTAAATCACTTAGAAAATATAACGTTTAAAATCTATTGCCTACTTTCGTTTTGATCGAGTTAATATTGATTTTAAGTATATGGTCGGCTCTCGAAAATATAAAATTTAAGGGACCAGAAAAAATGTTTAAATAATCGAAAGTTCATATTGAAAAAAGTAAAATTACAAAAAAAAAAAAAAAAAAAAAAAAAAAAAAAAACAGGACAATATTGAAATTAACACGACTTTAATAAAATTTCAAATATTTTATCTTCAATCTTGACTAAAATTACTTTTTGTATAGAAACAAAAACAAAGGATGAACGTCGCAAAATAACAAATATTTCACATGTAATATATATAAATTTTAAATTATATAGTGTAGTAAAGCTAAATTGCGGATTGGCATCCAAAATGGCTTATTTATAAATTCAAAATAGTGAAGGAACCAAATTGACCATGTTTGTTTCAATTTATCAACTGTTATTCCAGTTATCTGAAGAATCAATTTAACGAGTTTTAAACTGTAACAAAACGAGTTGCAAACTGTAAAAAAAGTAACATGTCTCGTTTATACATAAAAGCTTACTCACAGTTTATACAGCCGTAGAAGGTTCAAAAGGAAATAGTAAAGCATGTATACGTATAACCTAACACCTCACCGTCGTATAATTATAAAATTATAAGTTAGCTTGTTTTAATTTGGAGAAAACACAAATTCTGAAATAAAAACAATTATTTTATAGCACAATTTAATTTTTGTTACAGAGTGTCTACAACTAGAGAGAGAGAACGGCAACAGATTAACGAGAAAAAACAAATTATATATCTAGCATGGCGGCAAGTATTTTTGCAAATATTATAATATTTCACAATTTTTAAGCAACCATGCAGTAAATATCGTTGAATGTTGTATTTTTCTTAAACAAATTTATATATTCCAACAACAAAAAGAACAATAAACGATTTTTTAGAAATATTTTTAAGATTTTATGATTTTTTTATTCAACTTTTTTCGGGAATTTTTCAAAAATTTAATATTATGTCGTTTTGTTTACGTTTTTTGACAGTTCATATCATGATATGGTTTTCTAAATATATATTATCAAAACAATATTGTGATATCTGATATAATATTACAATAACACTAATTTTGAAGGCTACACGTGATATAATTCTCTCTGCTATCAAATTTGACGTTTGCTGATAGAAAAATATTTGATATTATATCACGTATAGACTCTATGTTATTATTGTTGACATTTACAAAAGTGCCTGATGTTTAAAATAAGAGTGAAACTTTTAAAGAATGTGGCAACTGTTATACTCTATTTTCAAATCAATCAATTTACACTAGATTAATTTTTAGTCCAAATAACTTTTCTTCTTTCGAAAACACACTAGATTAATTCAACTGGCATAATATGTGTACGTATACCCAGCATTGTGCGTGTATTAGTATTTTTGCATTTACTTGATTGCAGGGTTTTTGTTGAAGCTGGTTGAAAAATTATGCCAACCAAAAACGAGTCTTCATCGAAAATTCCTACAAGCTGCCATATTATGCCAGCATTATTAATCTAGTCTGGATTGGCTGAATAAGAGCTTTATTCAAGACAAACTTTTCTGAGTTATTAACTCACAATAAAAAAACCATACAGCAATATTAAACTTTCTTATTTGCAAATAAGTTGCACGTAGGTATAAACAAGACAACAGTTGATTGAACTGCATTGTTTAAAGCGGCCCATACTCGTTTCAATTCAATAGCCAATTGAGTCTTTCAACTGAATTGATTATTGCCCACACACTTTATAAACTGAATTGAAAGATTTTCATTCAACTATTAAATTCAATGAAATTATAGACAATTTTCAAGATATATAACGTTCTCTTTGCAAAAACACTATAAATATAAATTTTTAACCCTGATCAAGAAACTCGAACACACAAGTTGACTTGCAAGTCGACTTGAAAAAATTAAAACGTTTTAATATTTCTTCAACCAACTCGACAACTGCAAACTAATCAACTGAAAAAGCAATACACGCTTTGATTTGGACAACAACCGACTCAGTTGCCGACTGAATTGAAACGTGTATGGGGTGCTTAACAAATGTAAACAAAAGCCATACATACAAATTGATGTGTTTGGACTTTGGCAAATTTTATAACATGCAATATGAATAGAGAAGTAAACTTATCAGCTTGTTTTACAGTAAAATAATTAAATAACGCTGTAACTAATGTAGACCGACTTCTCGATGACAAATAAGCTAATAGCACATTATTTCTTTAAATATATTACATATATATCACATTCCGCCAGAAATTAAGTATGGCTGTATTTTGTGACAAAACACGATATTACCACTTTTCTCTATGTGTAGCAAATGCACTTTAATTAGTAGCATTCAATATAATACGTTTTTGTGCGACTGTGTTGAATTGTTTAGAAAAGTGGTTAAAAGAAAACGTAATAAACGAAAAAAGCTGGTTTTTATTTGCCATTTATTTAAAGTTGAGGAAAAAAGTTGATTAAAACATTTTTAATATCTCTTTGAAAAACCTTAATTTGAAAGTGCCTAACAAAAAATGAATTCAAATCATTCAACGTCTTCGTCGTCATCTGGAAGTTCTACAAGCAGCGGAAGTTCGAGTTGCACAGATAGTGGGACTTCATCCACTGACTCAGAAAGCACAACTTCAAGTGATGCAAAACCATTAAACTCATCTCGTGCAAATGACAACAAAACCAAGCCACAAGTTACCACAAGACGGAAAAGTTCAGAATGTAAAACAAATCAACAAAAAAATATGAACGAGACAGATAAATCAAAACCTAACACAGCCAGTAGCACAACGGTACAAAAGCAACCTTTAAAAAACCTAGTATATTCCAGTGACGACGATGCACCGCCAACGAAAAAACCATTGAAAAGGCTTTCAACTACTACATCTACAACAAATCTAAGTCAGAGGCGAAGATCGTCTGGAGCTTTTGCTTTAACAGCTTCTAAGTTACAAAAAGCGCAGGCGGTCTCGACGTCCTCAAGTCTTGCCGTTGCAAATGACACAAAAACTGGAAGATTAAATGAAAGCGATAAAGAAAGGCAAGCCATTGCGGCTGTAAATACTGAAGCCGCAGTAAATACAAAAACTTCTGCGGCTAATATGAAAAAAGGTAAGGAAACACAGTCCAAGTTTATTCCGAAAAATGCAACCGCGGTCATTGACAATGATCAACAACTAAATAAAATGAAACAACCACAAAATAAACGAAACAGTGGTTCTTTTCAACAAATAAGAACGGCCGTAACATCTGCTTCCAGAAGAAAGTGTTCAGATGATTCTGAATACGATAGTGCATCTGGCTCTGAAGATGACTCTTCAAGTAGTAGCAGTGATTCTGAAAGTACCGGGAATAGCTCTTACAACTCAAAGGTAGATAAAGGTAGTGGTCCAGTCGCTGGCATCGGCGCTAAGCGGCGGACAAAAAATAGGCATTCAGAATTATTACCAAAAAATAGGAATGATCTGTCCGATTCAGAAGGTGCAAATGGCCAACAAAAAAATACAAGAAATAGAAAACTTACCCGATCCCTAAGCACAAGACGAAATAGCAAACCGCAAGTAAAAACATCAGCTGGTATGAGTCAGCAAGATGCTTGCTCTGATACCGATTCTGAACCCTTAAATGGAACTGTTGGAGATATGAAACGGTCTCTCTGTAAAAGTCCCGCCAAAAAATCTTATTTAGGCGTTGGGACAAACAATCTAAGCAAGTGTAGTGTAAAAAAGGAAATAAGCAATAATGGATTTCCTAGCATGTCACGAGCTCCCACACCTCCTCAGTTGGAAAAAAGATGTCCAGTTGATGGTTGCGATTCCTCTGGTCATCTAAGTGGCAATTTAGACCGCCATTTTCTGCCTGAGGCTTGTCCTATATATCACAACATGTCAGTATCTGAGTGCAAAGAAAGAGCTAATGAACGTAAACTACGAAGTGAAAGTTTTAGCAAATCATCAACATCTTCAAATAATTTGGACAGCCATAAGCCGGGGCCTCAAACATGTGCGAAATTAACTGCAGAGCAAAAAGAATTTTACAGCAAAATAAAAGAATCGAGAGCAAGATTTAAACCAATTACAGAAGTGATAAATTGCGATAAAGTGAAGTTGGAAAAAGATTGCAATGATGAAGATCGGGAACCAAGTTTAATTGGCCTAGTACCCGATTACGATTTGCAATTATTTAGAGATGCGCAGGCTTTAGCGAGTGAAAAAATTGAGGATGAAGTAAAAGATTTACCGATTGGAAAAGGAATAAAGTAATTACTGATACCACTTCTGATAAATATACATACATAAATTTATTTCTTATTGCAGATATATCACAATGGGAAAGTATAAAATGAAAGTCTGGTATCAATCACCATATCCTGAGGATGTATCCAGGCTTCCACAAATGTATATCTGTGAGTTTTGCTTGCGATATCAAAAATCAGAAACTGGTATTAAGCGCCATGCACAAAAATGTGTATGGCGACATCCTCCCGGAGATGAAATTTACAGAAAAGGCAAATTACAAGTATGGCAAGTGGATGGAAAACGCCATAAGCAGTATTGTCAGCACTTGTGCTTATTGGCCAAGTTCTTTTTAGATCACAAAACTTTATACTACGACGTTGAACCATTTCTGTTCTATATAATGACCTTAGCAGATGTTGATGGCTGTCATACTGTGGGCTATTTCAGCAAGGTATGTAAAGTTAAATATTTATTCCGAAATTGTTGAAGGCTCTGAAATAATTTTATACATAGTGCAATATTTTTACACAAAATTCATAGTTAACTGAAATTGTATAGAAATTCGATAACTAATTTCTCATTTTTAGTCAAAGTTCTGTTTCAAAGATCGTTTATTAAAGTGGAGTAAAAAGAATCTTTGTAGTATATCTCGGTAACCGAATCATTTTTTCGCCTGATTTTCAACATTGGCCTTCTAAAAGTCTCAGAATATAAAAATTTAATTTTTTTTTCACTAAACTATTCGGAAACTCTTTTTAATCATATAAACTGATAAAACATTATGATATGTATACCACTAATACAAAAATTTACCGAGAGAAAATGATTCTGACATAATATTGTATATAATTATCTCGGGTTACAAGAAAAATTATTATAAGAACTACAAGTTAAAAATTAAAAAACTTGTTTTCTTCTATGGGAGCACTATATTATACTTTGTTTGGATATATGCGGTGCAATGCCAATAACATTACCAGCTGAAAACGTTTAAATCTATGTGATTAATATCATGTTCGCAACAAAGTGACTAGTGCATCGGAATAGATTAATATTTATGTTCATTATTTTGAACATATTTTTGTTGCAAAACCAATAGAGAAATTGAAAACGTTAATAATATGGGCTCACTTAAATGTACACAAGGCTTGGACTTTGTAAATGGATTGTTTATTTAAATTGTGTTTAAAAAATTTATGAAATAATATGAGAGCTCAATAAATATTTCTTAGAACGTGTGTGAAACGGTAGAATAGTACTTTCGTAAGTAAAATTTTCGCATTTCTGAGATGAATAAAATTTTACTAGCTCTAGGGGCTAATATAAATTTTGACAATAGGATAGAAATATTTGAAATGTAGGAATTTGCTGGAAATAAATTATAATTGAAAATTTTAGGACGTGTACGAAACGGTAGCAAAGTTCTATGGTGAAAAATAATTTGTCTGTGTTAAAAAATTTCATGTTTTAACTGTGTGAAAAAAATATTATATTTCATAACATAAAATTTTGACAAAACAGAAAAATATTTTAACAAAACCAATAAAAAAAAATAAATAAATAAAAATGAACAAATTAAGAAATAGTTATAATAAAGCCATTTTTCAATTTAGTATTATTGGATTTTTACACTTTTATTTATAAAATTTTCAATTATACCAGTAAAAAATTATAAATAGCTTGTTTTCTATGTTTCCCAGCTATCTATATGTCGACATTTCATAGGAATTACCCTAATCATCAGTAGACTTTGGAAATTTTTTGAAAGATATTCTCAAACATTAAACTTTATATCCCAACAATCCAAATAAATTGCTGAGAATTTAAAAAATTTACGGATATTATTAGAGCATTTTTCCTTTTCTTTATTGTATTTTATATATTAATATATAGAATATACATATGTATATTAAATAAATAAATATTAAACTATAGTGTGTTTCCATATATGTAGATATTTTTCTCAAAAAATATTCTATATAATATATTATATAATAAATAAGTTTTCCCAGACCATAATTTTTTTAAATTAGGAAAACACCTCAAGCTACGAGTTTTTTTGCAAAACACTTCGAAAATAGAATTACGACTGATGATCTTCTTCTATAAAACTATGAAATTTGGATATCCAGCTTATTTAGCGTGAAAGTTTCAGTTCGGCGCTTCTAATAGAACGCATTGTATCATTTGCCCCAGGTACACGACTTTAATTAAGAGCCGAGCTTTTGGTGTTAAGGTGTCAAGATTGTGGAGCTCAGTGATTCCTTACTCAAACAGAAAATTTTCATATTCTATTAGTGCTTTATAGACATATTCCTATCCAATTTATGATTGATCTATTGGAACTATTTCAAATTCAATTTATTTTGTGCAAGTAATGGTGGGGGAAATAACATAAAAGCAAAACTTAAACATATTTGGCCTTATTCATGAGGAGTATTGGGTTTTTGTTGGCCTGTTATTTGACAAATTTCCATAGGAAATATGTCGAATGAGTATTTAATGAACATACAATGTTTTTTTATGAATGCGGCCGATTGAATTTAAGATAAAAATATTGTAATATATAATATCAAAATTTGAATGTATATATGTTGTTGTCCTGCCAATTAGGCCAATAAAATATCTGCTTTAATTAAGTGCTATCTATTAATAATGAGTGACAAATTCGAAAAAAGACAAAAATCACGAAAAATAACATGAAAAAAAAAAACAACAAACTAATCAACATAGGAAAAAAATAAAAGAAATAGAAATCAGAAGTTCGATTCGTGCGGCTCGCAGCCGGCTTAGAGCCGCCGCCGACCCTTTCTTTGGGAGCGACCCACCGGCTGTTACAAGCAGCTCGTGTCGGCTTATTTATGATAGTCGATTTATTCCACTTAGGTAAATTATTCAGTTTTCTTTTTAAATTTTTTGAATGATTTCCATATAAAATTTTTTAGACGAGTGCTCGTCTAAATTCTGTGGACAGCACATTAGTAGTTTATTTTATTTTTTTGGAAAACGAAACTTAAAAAAAAAATATAATACAAACAGCTTGTTTTTTATGTTTCCTAGCTGTCTATATGTCGATGTTTCATAGGAGCTACCATAATCCTCAGTGCACTTGGAAAATATTTTCAAATATATAACACAACGGGGCCAAAAGGACCCAAGTGGGCTGGTTTCATGAAACTGGCGGCCTGTACAACCTAACTATATATTCCATTATTTTAAATAAATTAATGAAAATACAAGAAGAAAAAGCTCAATTAATATTTCACAAATAAGACAAAAGCACCTTTTTTCAGAGAAATTTTTTTATTCCTATCTCTCAACAAAACATTCACATGTACGTATGTATTTGTTTACACGTACGTGTGTATTGTATTGAGTTTTTCAAGAATTCTGTACTTGATTCAACAATTTTCTACTTATTTTAAGACATCTCAGGATTAGTTTTCTTGAACAATCCCGTTTTTGGACTATTTTAAGTACACTTGTGTGTTATTCGTACTTAAATTTTTGAGTACGACTCGTACGAAAAGCAAGTAAAAAATATTTAAATTTAGTACGAAGTTTTTTTTTCTGTGTAGTAAAAAGATTGTTAGTGCCTTTTTTTTTTTGTTCAAATATTATTGTATTGAAACAATTAAGTTTCTTATTCGCTATTTAAGCTTCTAACATTTATACCAGTAAAAAATTATAAATAGTTTGTCTTCTACGTTTCCCAGCTATCTATATGTCGACATTTCATAGGAACTACCCTAATCATCAGTAGACTTTGGAAATTTTTGAAAGATATTCTCAAACATTCAACTTCATATCCCAACAATTTACAGCACCTGTCTTGTCGGCCTAATCTGACGATGGACCAACACCAAGGGGTGAATTATTTACGATTCACCAGCGTCTCCGTGAGGCTTAATAGGCTCACACAGCTAGCAACTTTTCGCTATAATTTTGTAGCTTAAAAGTTTGGGCCTTCTAATCCCTCCTGTATGCAGTTCCCCAACTGTCAATGGAAGACAAGGCTCAGTGAGTTGGTAGGCCGAAGCCCATTGAGAGCATCAGCCATTACCCAGCTCACCCGTCTAACCATCACTCCTGGTGCCTTACAGTACAGGTATTTGTTGCAAGACTACAGCACCTCGATGGGTTGTTAGTCTCCGAAAACCGGCATGCACCAAAGTTATCAGGAAAACTTATTCCCCTTTTTGTGATTTTAGGTTTAAACCACAGCCAGAACAATTCTGCCAACGCAGGCACCTCCGCCATGATCAGCACCGCGAGATCTGCAAGGCATAATCTCTCGGGGGCTTTGCTAATCCTCGTTTTGCAATTTTTAACCCTTGGTATGGGTTTCGGAAGCCCAACACAACATAAGCCATGCAGCTGCCTAGAGCTTTGTTTGCTATAACAAACCAGGGACTCTTTCCCCTTTATGCCCCAGAAAACAGAGTGCCCTGGTTTGGTGTATGCCATGGCAAAACCTGTTCCCCGGGGGATTTAAAAATGAAAACGGCGTAACGGCAACTGTGAATGGGGAGCGATATCGTGGTTTGATTGAAAACCTTTTAACGCCACAACTGCATGCTTTGGGATTGATTAACATGTGATACCAACAAGACGGGATTATAATAGAATTACTGCCTACTGACAGTAGGGTATCCAACTCTATTGACTCACTGGAGCATCGACGCAGTGTGGGGTGCGTTACTCTGTTCTATTGATACTACAATGGATTTTGCTCTGACGAGATTAGGGATCTTGTTTCCGAAACTCACACTTTTTTGCGTACCATGCGTTCGTCGTCCCGAGCCCGTACTACACTGAAAATAATTCCTTCATCAATATAATGAATATTGACATTAGTCTAAAGAAAATTTTCATTATTTTTCGGCCAATGATGGCCTTCATTAGACTAATGAATCTTGTTTCATTAAAAATTATGTTATGAATATATTCGTTAGCTTAATGATAACTTCTTTAAGTTAATGAAGCATGAACCATAATATTTATGAATAGTTTACATTAAAACAATGAAAATATTCATGAAGTTAACGACTCAATTTCATTAGTTTTATGAATTTGGTACATTAACACTAAGTAAAACTTTAATTCCTTTAATCAATCTTCTTCATCATTTAAACGTAAATTTTTCATGAGGCCAATGAATGTGTTACATTATTTTTATGAAATATTTTCACTAGTGTAATGAACACATTTGTTGAACCAATGAAAATGTTCACTAATTTGGTGAAAAATTTTCCTCATTCTAACGAAATAAAAAATTGTGCTACTGAAGAGAAACTAAACAATTTTTTTCATATTAAGCATAAAATAATTTTTTATTGTTTTAATACACTATTGAAATTTTTATTAAACAATTTTTTACACAGTAATTAATGTAAAATAATTTACTTTATCATTTAGTCATGTAGTTGTAATAATATATTTATCATTTCTCTTTTACTAAATCTCTAAAATTTTGCACCCAGGCTTCAAAAATTTTTTATTACAAATCCAATGAAATTTTCTAATGAAATTAAGAAACCTAATGAATTAATTTCAATGAATATTTTCATTAATGCTATGAATCTTCATAGATTGAACGTAATTTTTCATTTTGTTAATGAAAATTATCTAGTGAATTGGGTTCATTAGAAATATGAAGCAAATATTTTTCAGTGTACGCATTACAGAAAGAATTCGTTTTTCAGCCGTACGCTTCGCCTGTGGAATAAGTTGCCTGCAGACGTGTTTCCTATCTGTTATAACGTTGGAAAGTTCAAGTCAAATGTTCACAAACACTAGTTCCGGTGCAATGCACTGCATATGAAGGGGTCATCCCCTAAGTACTGGTCCAAGTAAAAAAAATATATATAAGAGAAGCGGACATCCTGGATTAAAATTTTAATATTTATTGTTACTTTACATTTTCAACATTCAATAAATCAATAAAAACTAAAAAAAAATCGAAACTCGGCTTTTTTAAATTGTCACTAATTGAAGCCCGGTTTTTTTGAAAAAAGACGAATAATCGTTCATCCTAGCTACTACGCTTTTCCATAACAGAGTCATGTAGAAGTCTACGAAATATTGGGTATAAATAGTAGAGAATTTAGGAGTGGAAACTAATTTTGCACTTAGTGTAATATTATTTCAAAATAATATACTTTTGACAAAGAATCAAAAAAAGAAAAAACCCCTGAATTCTCTCATTCATCTAACGTTTCCACGTTCTCAATTTTAGGTTTAATGTTCTTGACCATACCCAAAATATTCGATTAAACATACAAAGTAAGAGTTAAGTAGTTTAGTCTGAAGTGTAGACTGAGTACTTTTGTTTTGTCTGCCTGTTTTATTAATATTTTTCTTGCTGCTTCTGTTGTTCATTTTTTAGTCTGTCTGCATTTCTTTTTTTTTTTTTTTTCGTTTTGATACATACATACATATCTACATATGTATATACATTTAAGTATGTATGAACGTTTATATGGTATATAGAAAAATAATGAAAGAATACACATACCTTGCAAATATGTATAAATATAGACATGCATTATATGTAGACGTGTACGTATGTATGTATGTATGCATGAATGTATGCATTTATGTATGTATGTAGTATATAGAGCTTACACTTCCCAAAAATACAACAAATCTTTTGTTTCAAGTACTTTAACCTAACTGCCAACAGCTGCATACTTCAAT
Organism: Thecocarcelia acutangulata; assembly: GCA_914767995.1. Lineage (NCBI taxonomy): Eukaryota > Metazoa > Arthropoda > Insecta > Diptera > Tachinidae > Thecocarcelia > Thecocarcelia acutangulata. Next base: position 94,063,838 of record OU612097.1, on the reverse strand, counting down.
ATATATAAACTTGCTGTAGGACTTGTGGATACAGCAAACTGGATATTTTTTTTATTTTGCCAAAAAAAAAAAAAAGTAAAATAAAAAAAAAAAGGGAAAAAAAAGAACGAGAAAAATCTGAAAAGTATGCAGACGAAAAAATAAGGTAGGGCAGGGCAATGTAGTGTAATGTAATGCGCCCTCAAAGGGACGATGCCGTCAAAAACAATGAAAGAATAAACGATATAGAACAGACTGGGTTTGTGTTACAAATTGCGCATGTCGTGCCGTTGACTCTTTCAATTATACACCCTCTTCCCCAATGCAATAAACGAACTCTTTTAAACTGTCTAGGATTTTTTTAAATAGTGTTACCTTAAACAAGTAACACGAAATTTTTAACGTATCCTTTGTACATTGTTACAAATAGGCTTGAATGCGGCAATTACATACAATTATATGATTGCAAAAGCTTTTTTTTTTGTTTTTGTTTTTATTTATTTGAATACATATGTAATAAATATATACTACATATGTATTTGCCAATTGTTTCCCTTTAGATTTTCACACAAATGTATACACATATGTATACTGTTTAAAGCAATTTTCGGCAGACACATAAAAGTTGCAAAGAAATGGTAGTAGATTTTATGTCTGGTGCAAAAGTTGTAGTTTGGTGATTGTAGATGATTGTGCGTAGTCGTCGTTTGCTCTTTGCAACTGCAGCATAATGAGGTCATGAACCTGGTTGTAATATTTTGGGGTATGCAAACAATTATGACTATACGTTTGTTTTTGTATTTGCATTTTTTTATTTTTTTGCTTAAAACATTTTACTTACATGTGATTTAATTAATAAGAAAACTGTTACTTTTAAAAATCTCAAAATAATTAGTTTTATTAACAATTAAACGTTTTGTTACATATGTGTTTATGTATGTGTATGTGTACAGTGGCACACAGTTTATTTCAACCAGCATCTTTCAAAAAGCTATAGTGCTTACCAAGGCGAATTCATTATTAGGTGGATGCATCGGCGAATTCAGGCGAATTCGGTTAATATGGCGGCACCTTCGCAGTCAAGTTTTGTTTACCTTTTTGTACGTCTTTATCAACTACTTCTGGCAGCGTAAGTGTGAATTCGCCTTTTTACACAAACAATATACCTGTTGTTTTTTTTTTATTGTTGCATTGTTGTAGCGAAGCGGCTACCTTGTTTTTTTTTTGTATCATGGTGCTTACAATATCTTCGAAGTCAAACCATGTAATAGAAAAGCTTTGGTGGCAATTTATTAGAGATGTCTCGTTCATAAACGAACGGCTTAAATAGAACGGATCTTCTCATTGAACGAAGTAAGCCTACCTTTAAACTGTCTACTTTTCGCCCCCCGGGGAACAGGTTTTGCCTTGGCGTATTTCTAACTTGGGCGCTCTGTTTTTCGGGGAAAAGAGGGGAAGGGGTCCCTCGTTTGGTGCGGCAAACAAAACTCTAGGAAGCCACATGACTTATGTTGTGTTGGCTTCCGAAACCCCTACCAAGAGTATAAATTGGCAGAACGGGGATCAGCATGGCCCCCGGGAAGTTCTGCTTGCGGTTCGACCCGGGCTGATCATGGTTGAGGTGCCTACCTTGGCTGAAACGTTCTGGCTGTGGTTGAAACCTAAAACGCAGGAAGGGAGTGTTAGTATCCTTGATAATTGTTTGGTGTGTGGCTTTTTTCGAGGGCTAACAATCTCCCGAGGAGCTGTTGCCTATACAACAGATACCTGCACTGTAAGGAACCAGTGGTGACGGTTTGACGGGTGAGTTGGTTTAAGGGCTTATGCTCTTAGTGGGTTTCGGCCTACCAACTCATTAAGCCTTGTCTTCCGTTGATTGCTGATAAATTGCATACATGAGGGATTAGAAAGCCCGAACTCCTCACCAAGAAGTTGTTCATATGACCGCAATCATAGACAAGAATTGCTACCTGTGTGAGCCTAGTCAGCCACACGGGGGCGGTGGTGAATCGTGAAAAATTCACTTCGAGGAATTGGTCCACCATCAGGTTAGGCCGTCAAGGCAGGTACTGATGTAAATCATTTTCACAGTTGTCTACTTTTCGTTCAATAGTAAGCCATTCAACAGCGCTGCCAACTTTGAAATTTTAAAACGCACCAAAATGGGGGAAAAAATCGCGTTATTTCAATAAAAACGCACCGAATTTTTAATTTGCTCCTTTCATTTTTAAAAAGCTATTTTATATTTTAACAAGCACAATATGTGTATCTTAAAATCACAAAAATGAAACAGCCTTTTAAGCGACCATTATACAATTAAACTAGGTCTGATAGCACCGCCTGACGGCATGCTATCAAATACGCTCAATAGCTAGAATTCGTGTTTGTCTAACTTGGCCTCTAGGACGACTCCGTTAGTTTTATTAAGATAATGTTACCTTTACAATAATTATAACGATATTTTATCCAATTTATTATTAAGCAATATCATTTAATTATATTTGCTGTCGACCAAAATCAGCTGTTACTTTTACTGCCTATTATCAGGGGCCCAAAATACCTGCTTATCGTCGTCAAATATATATCCCAGGAGCATACCACCATTAGTGGCGAAAGAATTTACGATTATTAGATCATTAAAAGTTACAGAATCGTATTACAGGCCTTCAAATTCGTTTAATAGCAATTTTATCAAACACAATGTAAGCGGCGTCTTTAAAAGAATTTATTGAAATATTCGAAAATTTACCACAATTATAACTAATAAAAGATGAAATTTACATAGTCAATAATTAATGCAAACATTTTGGAAAAACTATAATTATGGTCGACTTCCTAAACGCAAGTTGCAATGCATAATTTTTAAAAATGCTTATGCAATGCTAAACATGTCTTAAATACAACCTTGCGGTGCAGAGAAAATTTTTGCATTTTATCGGCATTTAGGAACGTCGCTATGCAACTCATACATTAAACAAATGTCAAACACATATTATAAAATTGAAATTTTTTTTTTTTGGAATAGTGGAAGTAACCACTGTTGCCAGAAATGCAGATTTATCTTCATTTTGCAGATTTTTCCTCTTTAAAAACACTAAATGAAGATTTGAAGATTTTTGGCCTAAAAACGAGGATTTTTAAAATTTTTAGTAATAAAGTAACTTTTTGTACTTTTTTCCTTATATTTCTCCTACCATTTGATTACTTTATGTTAGAACGAAAATATCAATCGTTCAGAAAATGGCATAACATCTTGCACATGTTTTTAAATGTTATTTAAGAAAATTAAGCGAAGTTTTGAAAAAATTATAAAGGTTGAAAGCTACCTGCAATTGATTGTTTTTGAACTCGAAATTCAAAATGTTACTTTGTTAAAGCAACTCTGGCAAGTTTCTAAAAAGTAATGTGAGCTTATTTATACTAAAATTTAATCTTTTTTTATAATACTCTTTTAAAGATGCTACCAAAATCATGCTACATTTTTACGACGATTTTTAACTCATGTCTTTTTCTATAATTCTATAACATTATTATTTTTTTCATTATCGATGAAAAGTATTTGTTTGTCTCCTGAAAATCTACTCTATCTAAAATAATTACGATAACGCGAGAACTGTTCTCCAGCCCAGAGCTGTATCTAAAACAAAACCATCTAATACTGACATAATTTTCAAATTCTAACCTAGTTTATTAAATATATAATGATTTTATCACATTCATCAACAAATGTCGAGAGAATCTTCATCTAGGTAAATTGTAACGACACAGAAGTCTGAATATACTCGAACACCGGTATTCTGAAATGCATAATTTCTTTCAATATGTTAATATTTTTAAAATTATTTATAAAAATGGCATATTAATAAGGGTTTGAAGATTTTTTGAAGATTTGGAAAATAAAGTGCAGATTTTGCAGATTTTTTCATGAGAAATTTTTGAGTTTTGCAGATTTTACCTCTTTAAATTCTGGCAACCCTGGAGGTAACACAAAATTATTTATCCATTTCGTTGATAAGTACTGAGGAATTATCTCAGGTTAAACCTTCAAAAAATATTGATTTGCTAAAGAAACTTATTAAAAAGGAAAAAAAGACAACTTTTATTAAGGGCAATAAAAATCCCGAAAAAAAGTGATCAAAAATAAAAATGTATGCATTAAAAATAAAAATGATGCGTGATTGTGACAGCTGATACTCATTAAAATGAGTTGCCAAACGATTAGGAACTTCGGACGTTGCCAGAATGTTTACGTATGCGTTTACGAAGTGTATGCATTGCAACTTGCATGTAGCAAGTCGGCCTATATTATAATGGCTGAGCGGTTAAAGCAGCAGATCATGATACGTCATGGCCCGAGCTCAAATCCCAGTGGGTGCTGATGAGTAGTGTAGCGACTATAAAACAGCTAGTTGTCCCCCAGCTAAAGATTTGATTATTAGTTTTCTTGTCTTCTTCAATCAAAAATTATTGATCACAGAAAATTTGTATTGTAAAAAATCCTTCTTAAGGAAAAAAACTTAAGAAAGGAAAAAACTTGAACTATAACCCGTTGTACAAATGTACAAACCAAAAATATAATTTATTTAATAATTTGGTAATTGCTCAATTACCAAAACCATAACGAATCCACAAGCCATCATAAATACGAAGTTCTCTGCTCAGAGACTGCATTTATTGCAATATTTGACAAACTTGGCTTGATCGTTTAATAGCAAAACATCCTCTAAAAGCAGCAAATTTTATAAAACGAAATGTTTCGTTTTCTTTCGAGAGTGTGTATAATATACAACAGCAAGATTGTCTTACTTTGTGCATATAACATGATACGTTTTCCACGCAAAATGAAACGTAAAAATTTTGGATACTTGATTAAACTTTCTTCTTATATTAAAACAAAAAGTTGAGTTGAATTTAATTTTTTGCCACTGAAATTTAAAAAAAAGCACTGAAAATTAAAAAGAGTGCACCCCGCACCGACTAAAGAATTTTTCGCATAAATAATTTTAAAAAGCACCAAAAACTGTGCGAAGCGCACCTAGTTGACAACACTGCCATTCAATTTTGATAACTTTCGTCCAAATATCTTTCTTTCTTTTTATGTTATGTTCTTTTGTTTTGTTTAACAAAAGTGGCGTTGTTTTTTTTGTGTTATTTTAAATTATCTGAAATAAAACAAAAATAGAATATAAAACTAATCACAATTCATCACACCTAATGCTAGTTACACAACTGCGACGAACGGCGAATTTCGCTCATCGCGACGAATTCGCCGGCAAATATTCGTTGTACAAATTCGCCGTCTGAAGTACAATATCAACGAACGTTTGTTTAGATAACATTCCATGCAAAGAAAAAATTAAAAAAATTAAATTATTAAAATTTTTGCAGCTTAAGATCTTTTGTTGTTTTTTTTTATAAAAAAGTAACGTATTTTTTATTTGTTTTGATATTTTGCTATGTTAAATTTTAATAATTTAACATAAAAGAAGATCAAATAATATTAGGATAAAATTAAAAAAATTAATACAAAAATTTTAAATTTTGTTAAAATTATTGAAAATAATGAACATCATATTTTTTATGCTGAAAGCGATTTTGGTTGTGCGTAAAAGCTTCCGAAGAAGGTGGTTGGTAGGACCACGGAATATCACCAGAAACGACCTTGGATTCCAAAGAATCGGATTTGTAGAAATGATGTTCAAAGATGAAGAACACTTTTATAAAGCAACCAGGAAGATATTCTTTTAGCAATTTATGATTTTCAAAATAAATTTTCCTTTTAATTAAATAGCTAATAAGGTGTCCAGATGAAAAGATATTGATGAGGTGACCATACAAACAATAATGGGGCCATATTAAAAGTAAACTTATATAAATTCCATCCGAAAAAATGATTTATGAACAAATTATCTGAGGTACCTTTCATTTTGAGAACATCTTCATACATTTTTTACTACATGGATTAATACAAACATAAAAAGTGTATAAGCAACCTGGTCACCGGATACTATTTTGTTCGTCGTCCACTGACGAAACAATTAGAAATAAACCTATTTCAACTTTCGCTAAGTATGACGAATTTCGACCAACATCACGATTGTGCGCATTTTTATATACCCCAATATGTTTTATTTTTGGCGATGATTATTCTTGTCCAAAAACCCGTCTTTCGTCGCAGTTGTGTTCCTAGCATAAATGGTTTTTATTTAAAATTATTGTTTTTTCTTAAAACAATAACTTTGTCATCTCTTCTCTTTGTCATTTTATTTATTTAATAGTAAGTTTTACAATTTTTTACACTTAAACAAATATTGCAAATATAGCTTTGCCTTATATCTTAGATATTAACAACTTATAATGAAAACGTTAAATATTACAATTGGATAATTTATAATTTTTGAAGGAAAACAAAAACCTTCAATTTGAAAGAGAGAAAAAATAATAATAAATGATTTACACAGGATGTTATAAATACTACACTATGTCAATAATTACATATTTGGAAAGATGAGTGTTAGTGAAGTGCACAAATAAGCAGATTTTCTGAAAATTCACATTTTGTTACAAAACGGGGATTAAGGATTTCTGTATTGTCTGAAACGGTTTTGACGTTACTGATAACATGTAATCTTATGGTGGAAAAATGCCATGGTAGTTTTGGGGCCATTTTCAAGATTTTGTTTTGTGCTATTTGAAGGCGTTTAATGTGGGTTTTAGCCCAGTTGCCCCATTCCGGGCAACCATAAAGCATTATAGCCTGAAATATTGTTTTTATTATCAACATTTTATTGCAGTTATTTAGGGTGGAGTTTCTACTTACAAGTGGATAGAGTATTTTTTTATATTTGTTAATTTTATCAATAATATGTGATATATGTGGGTTAAAAGTTAATTTAGTATCTAGACAAATCCCTAGATATTTTATATTGTTGGACCAAATAATGCTGTAGCTAGAAAGAGTGACGTAGATAACAAGGTTTTCTTTTCCTTGTGAAAAAGATGGCTTATGTCTTATTAGGATTGATTTTTATCCTCCATTTAAAATAATATTCCTCAAACGGTCTAATGCGCATTGAATTTCAGTCAAAATACTCTTACTGAGTTCATGGCTATAGTAGATTGCCAAATCATCTGCATAAGCAGCAAATTTACATGGACTAATTAAGGGTATGTCAGCACAGTAAATATCTTATAAAATTGCTCCAAGAACAGATCCTTGTGGAATACCTGCTGCGATGCTGTACAAATCAGAAAAAGTATTACCAATAGAGACGCATAAGTTTCTATTGCGCAAAAAGTTTTTTATTAGCTTTACAAGAAACAAAGGTATGTCAAATTGTATCATTTTGTATATTAAAGCACAGTGCCAGACTGAGTCAAATGCTTTTTCAACGTCAAGCAGAACAACCGCGGTTGATTGTTTTGCTGCTAAACTATTTTTGACATCATTACAAATTCTTTTCACCTGATAAATAGTGGAGTGAGATTTTCTGAAACCAAATTGTTCATTGGGTAATAATGGGTGATTTTATAAGAACTATCGGAAATTAAAAAAAAACACATAAAATTCAGAAAAATGCATGAAATATTTATTTGGATCGATAGTTGGGTCGATATAATTTAATGTTTGAAGATTATTTCATGCAAATGTTGGCCGCGGCTGCGCCTCAAATGGTCCATCCGCTTAGTCCAATTTTGGCATACTCTTTCCAACATTTCGGCCGGTATCTCACGAATAATGTTGGCAATGTTGGCTTCCAGTGCGTCAATCGAAGCGGGCTTGTCGCTATAGACATTAGCCTTAACATAGCCCTACAAAAAATAGTCTAGAGGCGTTAAATCGCACGATCTGGGCGGCCAATTGACTGGTCCCAAGCGTGAAATAAACTGTTCACCGAACTCGCCTCTCAATTGGTCCATTGTTTCGCGTTCTGTGTGGCATGTGACACCGTCTTGTTGAAACCACATGTCATGCAAGTCAAGCTCTTCCATTTTGGGCAAAAAACAAATTGTTATCATCGCACGGTAGCGCTCACCATTCACAGTAACTTTGTGATTCGCATCATCTTTGAAGAAATACGGCCCAATGATGCCACCAGCACATAATCCGCACCAAACGGTTGTTTTTGTGGATGCATTGGTAGCTCTTGCAATGCTTCTGGCTGCTCTTCACTCCAAATACGGCAGTTTTGCTTGTTCACGTATCCATTCAACCAGAAATGAGCCTCGTCGCTGAACACAATTCTTCGATAAAAAAAGTGGATCTTCATCTAACTTTTCAAGAGCCCATTCACCAAAAATTTGGCGTTGTGGTGGGTCGTTTGGCTTCAATTCTTGCACCAGCTGTATTGGGCTTCACACCCAAATCCTTCTGCAAAATTTTCCACGTAGTGGAGTAACAGAGGCCCAATTGCTGCGAACGGCGCCGAATCGATAATTCACGGTCATCACCAACACTGGCCGATACGGCTGCGATATTTTCTTCAGTTCGCCCTCTACGTAAGCGTGTTGGTGGTTTAATGTCCAACAATGTAAATTTGGTGCGAAATTTTTTTACAATAGCCCGAATAGAAGCCTCAGTAGGTCGATTAAACTGACCATAAAATGGAAGAAGCGCGCGATGAACTTTCTTAACAGAGCACGCATTTTGGTAATAAAATTCAATAATTTGCAAGCGTTGTTCGTTTGTAAGATGATTCATGATTAAATTATAGACCAAACTGAAGATGTTTGACAGTGACACAAGATACAAAACGTGCGTGAGCTGTCAAAACTAGTGTTGCCAAAAAGATAATAGCAAAAAAATCACACTTTATCTGTTTTGTATTTAAAACCATTAAAACCTTTTCGCTTACAATTTTTTTTTTGTTTATTTCTAAGCGATCGATTGAACGAAATGAACGAACGGATCAGTCTTTTGTAATTAATGAATGACTCGACACAGCTCTACAGTTTATAGATAACTTCCCAGTTAAAAGAAAAATAACTTTTGTATGCAGCCATGTGATAGAATTCAAATCAGTTCAGTTCGAATATGGAATTGAATCCATTTTTTGATTGTTCAAAAACGAAAATCTAAAATTATTTTGTAAATCATTAGTTATATACATTTGTACGATATTAACTAACTAGTTGTAAGTTCGAGTCCAACTTCAGTCAAGAAGAAGGATTATTTTATAATTATATTATTAATTATATAATAAAGTTGGACTGGAACTTACAACTAGTTAGTTAATATCGTACATATGTATGTATCTAAAATTTTTTTTTCGGAATGAAATCATTTTAAAGCAGACACTAATTGGATTCTTGAAATTAAAAACTATTTAATTTCGATAGATTTTTGTTGCCGTTCGTTTTCTGCAAAACCAAAAAACATATCGAATTCCGATTCCGAACGGAATTGAATTCTAGAATATGGCTATCATATTTACCTTTAAAAAAGTATTGATCAAAACCCAAAAAGACATGTGGCCACTTCTGGGATCTGTTCTGTTGACATCACTTCTCTATCTAGTATAGGTAAATTTCAAGGGTTTTTTTGTACGGTCATATAGATGATGATGTTTCATCAGAATTTTAACATCAATATTATTTACTATTATTTGTAAATCAAAATGTGTAAACTGATATCAATTTCAATGACTAAAATCCTCATCTGACGAAGTTTAGTTTAATGTTACTTTTTGTACGCAATCCCAATATCCCCAAACAGGAAGTCTTTGCTCTTCGCAATATTTTATACAAATGTTAAGAGCAGATATGGCTTGAAAATTCGTGATTACGGAATTTTATTGAAATGTTCTTCATTCTCATTATTTTTGGCAGTCTCTTCGTCAGCGATTTCAACTTCATACATAACTATTTATTAATCTTGTTGGGGTAGAATACACGAAAACAATTTTTTGTCGAACAATTTTTTTTCTAATTCATCACACACGAGACTAATTTATCTAGCATAACATTTATACACAGCATTGTTTGTGCATTACTGCATTTATAGTTTTGTTCTGCATGTTCGGATATGAAGCTGTTTAGAAATTACGTCAGCAAAAAAAATATAGCTCCCTTCACCCCCTTCGCCAACAAGCACAATTGCTCTCGTGTGTGGTAGATCATGAGAGTTAGAAATGTTAGATGCTTAGTTGACAAGAAAAACAATTAAAAACTAACGGAAAAAATTCTTAAGTAACAAAACTAAAAATAGTTACAGGTTTTGTCCAAAATCTATAGAAATAACCGAACTATTGAGGTAGAAAAAAATTGATGTTGTCCGGATTAAGAGTCTATAGCTGTAAATAAATAAGTGTTCGTACTACCGAGATGTCCAGATTTACAGGTGGCCGGAAGAGCGAAATGATACTGTATATATTTTTGGAGGTGCACAACGCACTGCTTTACTTTACAACTCATTACACAGATTGTTTTTTTTTTTTTTTTTTTTAGTTTTGTTTGATATTTCATTTTGGACAGACTAACATCAGAGCTAATTCGGCAAATAGGGCGCAACGCAAATTGATATTGAACTTGCATTCAAAAACTTGTTCTCCCAGCAAGCCAATTTTTAACAGCTAACGTTTGAATTGGGGGTTGTGCTGCCATCTAGCGATACGTAGCTTCAATATAAATCCGCCCTCATGTACATACATATGTATGCTGTGCTAGTTCAGTCTAAAAAGATTTTAAATAAATTCTAAGTAAGAAAAGTAACAAAAAACAAGTAAGAGTGTAGTGTATTCTTCTGGGCCGAATCTAAAATTCACGATGGTCACGTATATGTAAAGTATATTTAAAAATGTGAACAAAATATGCTCGGTTATATATGAACCGATATCGGAATTTTCTGTATTTTAGTAACCTTCTTTTATAACGAGAAAATTTTTCAGCAAAAAAAAAATATTAATGGAAAAATCGGCTCAGGCTATGTCTCGGGTATATATGCACCGATATCGGAAATTTTTATTTTCCATATATATATAACCTTACTTCATTTCCAGAACTGCTTTTGAGCAAAAAAAAATTGTTTCAGTTCGCTTACGCGACATTTTAATGAAAACGCCGGTCTAGGCTATATCTCGGGTATATATGGACCGACATCGGAAATTTTTATTTTCCATAAATATATAAAATTATTTCCTTACCAAAACTGCTTTTGAGCACAAAAAAGTTGTTTAAGCATTTTCACGAAAAATCCGGTCTTGGCTATATCTCGGGTATATATGGACCGATATCGGAAATTTTCATTTTCCATATTTATATAACCTGATTTTACTACCAGAATAGGTTTTAAGCAAAACAAAGTTGCTTAAGTTCGTTTACGCAATATTTTCATGAAAAATCCGGTTTTGGCTATATCTTGTGTATATATGGACCGATATAGGAAATTTTCATTTTCCATATTTATATAACCTAATTTTATTACCAGAACTACTTTTAAACAAAAAAAGTTGTTTAGCTTCGTCTATGCGACATTTTCATTAAAAATCCGATTTGGGCTATATCTCGGGTATATATGGACCGATATCGGAAATTTTGATTTGCCATATTTATATAACTTTATTTCATTACCAAAACTGCTTTTGAGCAAAAAAAAAAGTTGTTTCAGTTCGCTTACGCGACATTTTAATGAAAACTCCGATTTGGGCTATATCTTGGGTATATATGGACCGATATCTGAAAAAAAAATTTTTGCCTTTTAGTCACCTTGCTTAATGAGTGTGTGAAGTTTGAAGCAAAACAAACAACTTGTTTTGTCAAAAATTTCCATACAAAATTGCAAAAATTCATGGCTTTTTTCGGAATTTTGAATATATCTCAGCTATACGTGAACCGATATTACTGAATTTTAATAGCAAACACATGGCAATATGGAGTAATAGAATGGTGAAAGAAAATGCCTAATGGTTTTCTCAGAAACGGTATTTCAACGACCGACAGACGGACAGACGGACATCGCTTAATCGGCTTTTCCATTAATTCTGAATCAGAATATATATATAACGAGTGATTTTTTTGCTATTATCTTTATGGCAACACTAGTTTTGACAGCTCACGCACGTTTTGTATCTTGTGTCACTGTCAAACATCTTCAGTTTGGTCTATAATTTAATCATGAATCGTCTTACAAACGAACAACGCTTGCAAATTATTGAATTTTATTACCAAAATGCGTGCTCTGTTAAGAAAGTTCATCGCGCGCTTCTTCCATTTTATGGTCAGTTTAATCGACCTACTGAGGCTTCTATTATAAAAAAATTTCGCACCAAATTTACATTGTTGGACAATAAACCACCAACACGCTTACGTAGAGTGCGAACTGAAGAAAATATCGCAGCCGTATCGGCCAGTGTTGGTGATGACCGTGAATTATCGATTCGGCGCCGTTCGCAGCAATTGTGCCTCTGTTACTCCACTACGTGGAAAATTTTGCTGAAGGATTTGGGTGTGAAGGCTTATAAGATACAGCTGGTGCAAGAATTGAAGCCAAACGACCTACCACAACGCCAAATTTTTGGTGAATGGGCTCTTGAAAAGTTAGATGAAGATCCACTTTTTTATCGAAGAATTGTGTTCAGCGACGAGGCTCATTTCTGGTTGAATGGATACGTGAACAAGCAAAACTGCCGTATTTGGAGTGAAGAGCAGCCAGAAGCATTGCAAGAGCCACCAATGCATCCACAAAAAACAGCTATTTTTTTTTTTTTTTTTTTTTTTTTTTATATATTGGACCAGTACTCAGGGGATGACCCCTACATATGCAGTGCATTGTACCAGAACTAGGAAAATAGGTTATGAGGAGGGGGAAAGCGGGAGTAGTGTTTGTGAACATTTGACTTGAATTTTCCAACGTTATAACAGACAGGAAACACTTCTGCAGGCAACTTGTTCCACAGACGAACCGTGCGGCTGAAAAACGAATTCTCTCTGTAATGCGTAGTACGATTCCCCGGGCAATCAACCACAAATGGATGAGCTCTAGACGATGAACGCGTGCTACGTAAAAATGTGCGAGTTTCGGGAACAAGATCCCTAATCTCGTCAGAGCAAAATCCATTGTAGTAACGATAGAACAGAGTAACGCACCCCACACTACGTCGATGCTCAAGTGAATCAACAGAGTTGGATACCCTACTGTCACTGATGAGCTTCTTCGCCCTCTCCTGCACACGGTCGAGTAACCCCAAAATAGACTTTGAGGCACCGGCCCAAACATGAGAGTTGTATTCCATTTTCGGTCGGATGTAGGTGGTATAAATAGTAAGGAGATCGGATGGAGTGAAGTACGTCTTACACCGTTTCAAAAAACCGAGACACTTGAATGCTTCTTTAGATACATGAAAAATGTGTTCAGTCCAGCGGACATCACACTGTATCTTCATTCCAAGAACATCAAGAGCATCCAATTCCTCAATATTTGTACCATCCATGAGTACAGATGAAGCAGCATTTGCGGTCGTTTGTTTGTGCGTTAATAAGCAACATTGGGTCTTACGAGCGTTAAAGGTGACCCTGTTTTTACGACCCCATTCGGAGATTAATAGAAGATCACTATTCAGTGAATCGTTCATATTTAGCCTCTTGGCAGTGATCTCTGATAGGCTGGGCCTATGACCAAAAGAGTACGAGTGACAAATGCTGCTGTCATCTGCGAAAGAGTGGATAGGGTTGGAAGTTTGATAGAGAAGGTCGTTGAGGAAAATAAGAAATAGAGTAGGAGAAAGAACGGAGCCTTGCGGTACCCCTGAATTAATCTTGAACTCGTTTGATGAGACCCCATCTATAACAACTCGTATAGCGCGGTCTCTGAGAAAGCTCGATATAAACCGAGAGAAATCGTTACCGACACCAAAAGCAGTAAGTTTTGCCAGCAGTGCAGCATGCCACACTCTGTCAAACGCTTTGGAAATATCTAGAGCCACCACCTTGCTTTCACCGAAATGATGGATTGAGTGGCACCATTTTTCCGAAAGATATGCCATAAGATCGCCAGTAGAGCGACCCTTACGAAATCCATATTGGCGATCACAAAGTAATTTGTGCGACTCTAGATATCCCATAAGATGGTAATTAACCATACTTTCCATTATTTTGGAAAGCGCAGAGCAGATTGCAATTGGGCGGTAATTTTCGGGGTTATTTACCTCACCCTTTTTGGGTATTGGTGTTACATTAGCAACCTTCCAGCACGATGGAAACTCACCACCATGGTAAATTTTGCTGAAGAGGTGTGCTAATGGACGCGCAAGCGTAGAAGAACACTGCTTCAAGACCAGTGCTGGAATGCCATCCGGTCCAGGAGTCTTGTTTATGTCGAGGTCTGCTAAAACCCTTTTAACTGCTCGCGCCCGGAAGAATATACTTGGCATAGTTACAGATACTCTTTCGAGCTCGGGAAGTGGTTGACTGCTTTCCGGCAAGCAGGAATTGCTTGCAAAAATTTCAGCCAATAGGTTAGCTTTGTCAACCGGGTCGGTGAATGCTTGGTCATTCTTTAAGAGAGTTGGGACTGATGAACTAGCACTGTTCTTTACTCTCTTAACGAAAGACCAAAAGGTCTTGCTGCCCCGAGGAGCTGCAAGGACCTTGGCACGAAGGCGCTGTTCGTGAAGAAACTTTTCACGCCTAAGTACCTTGGCACACGAAGATCTTGCCTTTTTGCGTAGCAAGTCAGTGTCTGGGGTTTTGTTTAAACGCCAGTTACTGAATGCTTCCTCTCTGGATCTGACTGCATTTTTGCAAGTCTGATTAAACCACGATTTTGCTTTTGGTTTAATCGAAATCTGCTTGGAGGGGATGCATGTTTTCATCCCTAGCAATATCATGTTCTCGACCATTTTTGCTGAAGCATTTATGTCATTGTCTAGAAAGCAGAGTTTCCAATTAAAATGCTTATAAAATTGGTTGAGCTCAGCCCAACGCGCCTTTTCGTAAATAAATATTGACCGTTTCGTAGCTGATTTCGAAACGTTACGAAGTTCAGAGATCAAAAAGGAGGCAGAAATGGTGCAATGATCCGAATTGCCGAGAGGTGCACTAACTTTGACTTCATACTTTTCAGGGTGTGAAGTCAGGAATAGGTCAAGTGTGTTTGAATGGTGCCCTTCAACACATGGAATATGCGTTGGCACATTCACTAATTGCGCTAGGTGGTTGTGCGCAGCGAATAACTCAACATATTGGCCTTCTGGAGTTGTATGACTCGAATGGCGAAGCCAGGATGAGTTGTGAACATTGAAATCACCAGCAACAACGATTTCACTGCTCGGACAACTTTCCAGGATCTTTGATATGGAGTCGGAGAGGGCATCGAAACCGGCAAGGGTAGAATCCCTCCCCACATTTGGACTTCTGTATAGAAACCCGAAATGCAAAAAGTGTGACCTGATTTTGAATTTAACCCAAAGACAGGTAAATTCTGCATCAAGCATGCCTAATGGTTGCTGGCACTGGAACACAACTTCATTGCGAACATAAATTACAAGGCCCCGATGGAAATGAAAGAGGGATAGGAGTTGATACCCAGGTATATGAAAATCCTGTGGATCAGCATTCTCAGATACCTGGGTCTCACACAGGGCGAAAACATCCGGCCGATGGAGACAAGTTTGAGCATAGACAGAGAAAAAATTCGATCTCAGCCCACGTATGTTGCAGAAGTCTATTTTAAAGTTGCCTGTCATCCCGGTGGAAGATCAACAAACAAATGTTATTTTTGCAGTGCAGGTGAAAACCGAAATTAATCGTTGCTGAGTTGATCATATAGTATCCAGTGTATATACCTTCGATACTATAATGATCTACAACGATTAATCAGGCACCCCTAGCATTGCAAAGTAATTTCAACTGATTATGGTGCGGATTATGGGCTGGCGGCATCATTGGGCCGTATTTCTTCAAAGATGATGCGAATCACAACGTTACTGTGAATGGTGAGCGCTACCGTGCGATGATAACAAACTTTTTTTTGCCCAAAATGGAAGAGCTTGACTTGCATGACATGTGGTTTCAACAAGACGTTGCCACATGCCACACAGCACGCGAAACAATGGACCAATTGAGAGGCGAGTTCGGTGAACAGTTTATATCACGCTTAGGACCAATCAATTGGCCGCCCAGATCGTGCGATTTAACGCCTCTAGACTATTTTTTGTGGGGCTATGTTAAGGCTAATGTCTATAGCGACAAGCCCGCTTCGATTGACGCACTGGAAGCCAACATTGCCAACATTATTCGTGAGATACCGGCCGAAATGTTGGAAAGAGTATGCCAAAATTGGACGAAGCGGATGGACCATTTGAGGCGCAGCCGCGGCCAACATTTGCATGAAATAATCTTCAAACATTAAATTATATCGACCCAACTATCGATCCAAATAAATATTTCATGCATTTTTCTGAATTTTATGTGTGTGTTTTTTTTTTTTTTTAATTTCCGATAGTTCTTATAAAATCACCCATTATAATGAAAACATATTAATTTAAATACATATTTAATTTAAAAAAATTTTTTTTCTTGGAAATTAAGTTTATGTATGTAGGGGACCACCTTAATGATTTAAGATGGAAGCTACTCGTAGGTAAGTTTTACAAAAATGTTGCTTTTACAAACATATTGGGAATTGGTCATACACTTGGCATTAAGGCGGGTGAGCCTAATATACTAAAAACTAATATTTTGTGTGGGAGCACCCTTCAGGAGGGTAGTTAGGGGGTAGTAGATATATTCACAAGTAATGTAAAAGGGGATATATTAGTAGCAGGCGATCTAACATTTTATCACTCTAACAATGATTCAGAGACAGTTATGAAGATTTTTGTGGATTTTCTACCGCTTTAAACTACCTTTGACCCCGATGCGAAGCCATTTATCCCCATCTTACCGTCCTAGATTTTTGGCTCATGCACGCCACAAAACAAGAGATTCTAGCGAATCCAAATCTAGAAACCATGCACTAATTCGCCCCTAATGTACTCGTCTATGCATAGATAAACATAACCACTTTACTTTTATCTTTTAACGGAGTTTTCGCCTTTCCAATACTATACGTATCTACGATAGTTTGAAATAGATCATTATCAGCTACGACTTGAAGCACGAAAGTAAGCAAACTGGAAAAAGCTTTTGACACTTGATGTTTTTTGTACAAGTGGAAAGAAAGTTGAACAGCTGTTTTTCAGTTTTACCTGATCATGGTCTTGGCTGTGGTTTAAACCTAAAATCGCAGGAAGGGGAATTAGTTTCCTTGATAACAGCATGCCGGTTTTCAGAAGCTAATAAACCCCGAGGTGCTGTTGTCTTGCAACAAGTACCAGTAATGTAAGGAACCAGAAATGATGGGTAGACGGGTGAGTTGGTTAAGGGCTGATGCTCTTATTGGGCTTCGGCCTACCAACTCATTGTATATAGGTGGGATTAGAAAGCCCGAACTCTTAAGCAAGAGGTTTATCTAAAGGGCTACAAACTTATTGCGATAAGTTGCAACTTATGTGAGCCTAGCAAGCCACACGGGAGTGCTGGTGAATCGTTCACTATGATGAACAGTTGAGTTGGTCTATCATCAGATTGGCCCGTCGAGGCAGGTGCTGATGTAAATCAATTTCACGATTCTAATGGGCTTCGGCCTACCAACTCATTGAGCATTGGCTTCTATTGAGTGTTGGGAGGAGGTTTATCTAAAGGGCTACAAACTTATAGCGATAAGTTGCAACCTGTGTGAGCCTAACAAGCCACACCGGGGGCGCTGGTGAATCGTTCACTATGATGAATAGTTGAGTGGTCCATCATCAGATTGGCCCGTCGAAGCAGGTGCTGATATAAATCAATTTCACGATTCTACGCTATCTTCTCGTATAGCAAAAAAACTAAATTAAATGGGATAATATTGTTTCCTATACAAATTTTATAAACCTATTGATCTCTCATGGCCTTTTTTTTATGAAGGACCAATACTCAGGGGATTACCTCTACAAATGCAGTGCATTGCACCAGAACTAGGAAAATAGGTTATGAGGAGGGCGAAAGAGGGAGTAATGTTTGTGAACATTTGACTTGAACTTTCCGACATCATAACAGACAGGAAACACGTCTGTTGGCAACTTATTCCAAGGCGAACCATACGGTTGAAAAACGAACCCTCTCTGTAATGCGTTGTACGATTCCCCGGGCAATCGATCACAGATGGATGAGGTCTGGACGATGAACGCGTATTACGTAGAAATGTGCGAGTTTCAGGAACAAGATCCATATTCTCGTCAGAGCAAAAAATCCATTGTAGTAACGATAGAACAGAGTAGCGCACCATACACTGCGTCGATGCTCCAGTGAGTCAATAGAGTTGGATACCCTACTGTCACCGATAAGCTTCTTCGCCCTCTCCTGCATACTGTCGAGCAACCCTAAAATAGACTTTGGGGTTGCTCGACAAACATGAGAGTTGTATTCCATTTTCGGTTTTTGAGATGCAGTAGAGGCGTTTTATTGTGTATCCAATTTTGATGAAAAAAACTTAACGCATTATAATACCGCAAGATATATTTTCAAAAAAAAAAATCGTGAAGTTAGCTTGGGCTTGACGATTTGTCAAGCAAATAGGCAATGCAGCCCCATGTTATGTTTTGTTTTTTTTTTTCAAGCAGAAATACACACCCTTTCATTGCTAGACAGATAACAAGGCGAGTTACTTTAGCACCTTTTCGATTCAAAGATAAAAAATTTTTATTAAGTTCTTAATTTGTTGAAGTTTTCCAATTTTCTTGTAAATGCAGACGCAGAAAATGCAGAAAAAATTTGTTTTAGGTACCAAAATTTCATACGGGAAAAAAATATATATGTATATACATATATAAAACGAGTTGGGCTGCTATCATACTCGTACTATGCTTAAGCATAGTATTTTGTATCTACGTACAAACATGTGATGTATTTTTTGGGAGTTCATTGACCATAGATTAATATCTATCTCGTTGGCAATAATGTCTGGGTGTACCTAACATAGTATAGACGCAGAGAAACTTTTGTAATTGTGCGCAGAATAATATACATAAGTTGTACATAGTAAACAAGGATGCAGACACATAAAGAGACAGACACTCAGACACAAACTTTAAAGGACAACAGTCAGCATCTTTGCATAGTTTTGTATGCTTAATAGCAGCAGTAGGAGGATGGGGAGACAAATTTGTAAATCATTTAAATAGGGGAAAATTTACAATGAGCGGTATCTGCATTCTAAAGAACAACAATAGTAACAAACAGCACAATAGTAATAGAGGATGCAGAACTTTATAATAAACGTATAGTAGTGATGTGTTATATAAAATAGTTCATAATCTACATTTATTAATATCATTTTGTATGTATGTATGGATGTATGTGTGTGTGTATGTTTGTGTATGTGTGTGTGTACTTATATCACAACCATAATATGTACAAGTCTATGAACATAAATGTGTACAAAAAGGAAATTCTGCACGAAGAGTAGTAGTTAAAATAAATGCAATATACGTAAATAATATACTATGCTTATGAGTATACATATGTATGAGTATGTATATATGTATATAAATATGTAAAAAACGGAACTACCCATTAAATAAATTTATCAATCAGTTTTTTTCTTATTGTTTTTGTAAAAAAAAAAATCCAGGGAAACAAATTGCTGCATTTAATGATATCGATTGAAGTTCGAGTCGAATTAATATCTTCATTTCGACAGATATCGGAAAATATTAGTTTTCAGCTTAGATATGATTTTAATATTGAATTCATTGCCAATTTTTATTAATACATTAACACATTTTTTTGTGATAAACATTTTTTTTATACCCTTCACAAAAATGTTTGTGATTCCGTTTGTAATTTCTACAGTTTTTTTTTGCGACCCTATAAAGTAATGGGTGATTTTATAAGAACTATCGGAAATTTAAAAAAAAAAAAACACACATAAAATTCAGAAAAATGCATGAAATATTTATTTGGATCGATAGTTGGATCGATATAATTTAATGTTTGAAGATTATTTCATGCAAATGTTGGCCGCGGCTGCACCTCAAATGGTCCATCCGCTTAGTCCAATTTTGGCATACTCTTTCCAACATTTCGGCCGGTATCTCACGAATAATGTTGGCAATGTTGGCTTCCAGTGCGTCAATCGAAGCGGGCTTGTCGCTATAGACATTAGCCTTAACATAGCCCCACAAAAAATAGTCTAGAGGCGTTAAATCGCACGATCTGGGCGGCCAATTGACTGGTCCCAAGCGTGAAATAAACTGTTCACCGAACTCGCCTCTCAATTGGTCCATTGTTTCGCGTGCTGTGTGGCATGTGGCACCGTCTTGTTGAAACCACATGTCATGCAAGTCAAGCTCTTCCATTTTGGGCAAAAAAAAGTTTGTTATCATCGCACGGTAGCGCTCACCATTCACAGTAACGTTGTGATTCGAATCATCTTTGAAGAAACACGGCCCAATGATGCCGCCAGCCCATAATCCGCACCAACGGTTGTTTTTTGTGGATGCATTGGTAGCTCTTGCAAAGCTTCTGGCTGCTCTTCACTCCAAATACGGCAGTTTTGCTTGTTCACGTATTCATTCAACCAGAAATGAGCCTCGTCGCTGAACACAATTCTTCGATAAAAAAGTGGATCTTCATCTAACTTTTCAAGAGCCCATTCACCAAAAATTTGGTGTTGTGGTGGGTCGTTTGACTTCAATTCTTGCACCAGCTGTATCTTATAAGGCTTCACGCCAAAATCCTTCCGCAAAATTTTCCACGTAGTGGAGTAACAGAGGCCCAATTGCTGCGAACGGCGCCGAATCGATAATTCACGGTCATCACCAACACTGGCCGATACGGCTGCGATATTTTCTTCAGTTCGCACTCTACGTAAGCGTGTTGGTGGTTTAATGTGCAACAATGTAAATTTGGTGCGAAATTTTTTTACAATAGCCCGAATAGAAGCCTCAGTAGGTCGATTAAACTGACCATAAAATGGAAGAAGCGCGCGATGAACTTTCTTAACAGAGCACGCATTTTGGTAATAAAATTCAATAATTTGCAAGCGTTGTTCGTTTGTAAGACGATTCATGATTAAATTATAGACCAAACTGAAGATGTTTGACAGTGATACAAGATACAAAACGTGCGTGAGCTGTCAAAACTAGTGTTGCCAAAGAGATAATAGCAAAAAAATCAATCGTCTTGTTCCTAAGATTTTCCTACATCTATATAGTTTCTATACAATTTTTTGACACATTACCCCCATATTCCACAAGGCATCATCATCGTCACATGAAGTCGACACAAACATTTTTTCATTTATTTACTCGTTGCCAAAAACAATTGAATGCTGTCGACAGCTTCTATCTATAGCTTAGGTCTAGGAAATACCGAAAGCCTATCAAAGAATACATAAATGCTGTCGAAGGCGAATGTGCAACCGAATGTTGTTTGATGTCATCTTGATATGACGACGATGACGCCTCTGGGAATATGTGGGAACAATCGCCCAAGCAACAATAGAACACCATGTTGTTTTTGCATTATTACACTTATTGTAACCCTAGTTCCACCTGGTAAAATGAATTCACCTTGAGTTTAATTCTATTTTATGTTCCGAAGCAATTGAACTGTGCTGCCAGCTACTTTAATATTTCAAACAAAATTGAACTGAGCTGCCGCATCATAATATGATCTATTTCAAACTATCGTAGATACGTATAGTATTGTAACGGCAAAAACTCCGTTAAAAGATACATACATTAGTAAAACATATTTAAATTTTACTTGGAAAATTTCTAGGGAGTTTCCCTAACTCGTCTTAAGATAGTTTGTTTAAACTCTACATGAAGATGATCAAATTTATTTTGTGACGGATATCAAGTTAATATAAAGCGCTAGGAAGAAATGATTTTATATCTTTTATTTCTTTAATATCAGTTAGCCCAAGAAATACGAGGGCGGTTTGAAAACTTATCAAAACTTCGGAAGCCTATCAATGAAAGAAAATAGTTAGTTTTGCAAAAATATTTTTATTTTTCAATATAATCTCCTGAAACTTCAATACACTTAGTCCAACGCTTTTCTAGCAACTCTATCCCTTGATTAAAATAGTTTTCCTCAAGGTCTTCAAAATAGTGGTTTACAACTGTAATTGCATCTTCATTTGAGTTAAAACGCTTCCCAGCAAGTCATATTTTTAGATTTGGAAACAGGTAAAAGTCACTGGGAGCTAAATCAAGAGAATAAGGGGGGTCAAGCAACTCGTACTTTAATTCGTTGATTTTAGCCTTGATGAACAATTTTTTTTTTTGTAAGCCAGGACGTTTTTCTCGAATTTATACATTTAATTGGTCCAGAAGGTTGCAATAGTACTCTGAATTTATTGTTTTACCCTTTTGCAGATAGTCAATCAATACAATACCTTTGAAGTCCCAAAAAAACCGTTTCCAGCCGATTGAATTGTGTTTGCCTTCTTTGGGACACTTCCTTCAGGTTCAGTCCATTATTGGGATTGTTCTTTTGTCTCTGGACAATAGTGGTGGATCCATGTCTCATCAACAGTTATGAAACGAGGCTTAAAATACATTTTATTTCGCTTAAAACGATCCAAACAAACTTGAGAAATGTTCATTCTTATGCGTTTTTGGTCGACTGTTAACAAATGCGGCATCCATCTTGCAGAAAGATTTTTCATCTGTAGCTCTTCATGCAAAATTAAATGGACTCGATCATTTGAGATGCCCATGATACTCGTATTAGCTATTTCACGCACTTTTATTCGTCGATCATTTAATACCATATCATGCACTTTGGATACAATTTCTGTTGTTGTTGCTGTTTTTGGACGCCCACTACGTGCTTCATCTTCAATGCTTGACACGACCACGTTTAAATTCAGCAACCCAATTTTTTACTGTTGCATATGAAGAAGCACTTTCACCTAACACAATCACCATATCATTATGAGTTTCTTGTCCCGATAAACCTTTTTTATGTAACTATTTAATGACACCACGCATTTCTAATTTTTCCATTGTAAAAAAATCGCGGATGCGTCTTTTGTGAACATCTGTTTCTATATGAAGGAGTTACCAGATCGAAACAAAATTTAACATGTGTAGCAGAGATGGAAGTTTCCAAAACACTTAACTTTTTTCTGTTTATACCGCGCTTTTTGTGCTAGGCTAAGAACCGCCCTTGTATATGTTTACAGGGTGTTGAAGAACTGAACGTCTAGTCGAAGTAGTCTGGCAAGATTGATTGTAACCATCATGAGAAAAATCAGAAAAAAATCTAAAATACAAAAATACAAGAACTTGTGCGAATAAAAAACATTTGAACTCACTAAAATGTTTTTTTTTCTGATATTTCTCATGATGGTTGCAATCAATTTTGCCGCCCTAATTCGGCTTGGCGTCCTGGGACACCCAGTATATGAATAAACAAACTGCATGTAACCGTACACTAAAGATTTTATCATTTTGACAAGTTTAACTGATAAGAATAAATAAATAATGTGTTAATATATTAAACCTTGAATAATAAACTTTTTTTGAATTTCAGGAGAAGAATTCCTTTTACAATGTTTCCTGTATCCTCACACTGCCTCCATATCAAAGAAAAGGTTACGGAAGATTGCTGATTGATTTTAGTAAGTAAAATTTAAACAAAATAATATTGTTTAAACTTTCAATTTCTTACATTGTGTAATATTAAAAAATTTCCGGAAGATTTAAAATACAAGGTGTCAACGTCAAGCCGATACAGGGTGACGGTATTGACTGAAAGTCGATTGAAAATCTAAAAAAAAAAAAATACTCAGTTCATATGTTTTTTATGCGCATAAGTTCTTGTATTGGTTTTAGGTTATTTTTATGATTTTTCTCATGATGCTTACAATCAATCTTGCCACCCTGTCTCGGCTTGACGTTGAGTTCTGGGACAGCGTGTATAGCGAAAATGTAACGAATTAAAATATGCTCAACTCTTTTTTGCACGGTTTTTTGCGCGACTTTGAAACAAGGCTTACAAGTAAGCAACTTAAGATCTTATATTAGTATTACTAATATAAGATCTTAAGTAAGATCTTATATTAGTATTACTAATATAAGATCTTAAGTAGCAAGAATTTTAATAATTTAACTTTTAACTACTTTAATTTTAATGATTAAACAAAAATTATGTGTTCCAACTTTACAAGGTAGAAAAATAGGATATATTTTGCATTGCCATTTTCAGAAACCCTCACAAATACAGGGTGGCGCAAAAATAACCTTCCGATGTTTTTTGGCTGTAATTAAAAAAAAAAAAAAAACTTTGATTCTTCTTGCGGATTATTTTTATTTGGTCTTTTAATTTTTTTATATCAAATCGAGAATATAATGTCATGTAAATGGCCGCTGCCACGGTTGATTGTCATTTGAGCCCTTTTTATAGCATTTTCCATCACATTGGCCAAAACTTCCGGCGATAGGTCCTCACATTCTTGACCAATATTGTCTTTAAGAGCTGCAAGAGTCTGAGGCTTGTTGACATAAACCCGCGACTTCATAAAGCCCCACAAAAAGAAGTCTGCAACGATCAAATCAGGCGATCTTGCTGGCCAGCGCAAATCGCTAAAACGGCAGATTAGGCGCCCGGGAAATGCATCCTTCAGCATATCGGTTGTGGCACGTGCAATGTGTGCCGTAGCACCGTCCGGTGGAACCACATGTTTTTCAATCCCAATTCATCAAGTTGCGGCAAAAAGAACTCGTTGATTATTGCTCTGTAGCGCTCACCATTCACAGTAAACGTTTGGCCCGCGACGGTATGTGTTACTTTTCGAGTGGCACTCGAAAAGTAACGTATAATGAGTTACGCATAATCGATTTTCGCATTCTTTTTCTGCTATGTTCGTACACATGCCTGTTATACATGTATGTTGGCAATATCAGCCATTTCGGATTGTCAGTTTGTTTTTGACAGATAAAAAGGTTAGTCGTGTTTTGGTGTGCTCTTCGATTTTTTTTTACTAAATTTTGAGCAAGAACAACGTCGCATGGACATCGCTGAGGAGCTGTTGAACATCGTCAATCATCATCGATCCAGATTTCCTCAAAAAGGTCATATGTGGTGACGAATCTACACCACAACGTACTAGAAAATCGGCAGAAAAAATTGATGCTATTCAAGAAAAGTGTTCAAAACAATCCACCAATCTCAATTCGACGCCGTGCTCAGGAGCTTAGCCTTCAAAGAACAATTTTGGCCACAATTTTGCACAAAGATTTGCATTTGTTTCCATATCAGATTCAGCAGACACAAGAGCTTCTTTTACGCCGCCGTATATATGCCAATAGGATGTTACAGCTCGCCCATGACAACCCCCATTTTCATGAAAAAATCATAGTGAGTGTCGAGACACATTTTCAATGGATATGTGAATAAACAGAATAGTCGGTTCTGGGCAATGGGACACCCTCAAATTATTTATCAGTCAGCTTTTCATACATACCAATAAAAAATTATAAATAGCTTGTTTTCTATGTTTCCCAGCTATCTATGTATATGTCGACCCTAATCATCAGTAGACTTTGGAAATTTTTGAAAGATATTCTCAAACATTCAATTTTATATCCCAACAATAAAAAATTTCCAAAGTCTACTGATGATTAGGGTAGCTCCTATGAAATGTCGACATGTAGATAGCTAAATTAAGTTAAGTTAAGTTCTTGTACCAACCTTTTTGCTTCTATAACCATTTTACAGATTAATATTTGTATACTGTTTATTATTTTTTATATTATTAATATGACACATACAAATAAATTAATTGCTTCAAAATAAAAGATTTTTTTTTTTTTTTTTTTTTTTTGTAGCGTTTTTTATTTATTGAATCTTCAAAATGAACTAACAATAAGTATTCAAATCTTAATACTAAATTTAAAAAATAGGATTCTTAAGTCCGGCCAATGCTAGACAAAAAGTTTTATTATCCGGGAGCTATTTCGGTAAAATCACCTATTGAGCAATCTGATGGTGGCAGCGGTATCCCTTCTTTTAAGCCGAGTGTGGCCGCCACAATTAAGTATAAAATAAAAGATGAAATCAAAATATGTATACATATGTTTAACAACAATAGTTAGTTTAACGCACATGTGTTGCTGATACATAAATTAATCATACCTACATACGTTAAAAACCATTCTATTATTGTACATAACAAAAGCTATTGTTGAGTTCGAATTATTTTTTTAAACATTATAATTGCATTCAACGATATTTTAAAATGATAGAAATGTAATAAAAGAAATGTGGAAACTTCAACACTGATATATTCATAGGGGATTAAACTATATTAAAAACGATAATATACTGCTAGTGGCAACAATACGAATTATGATGGAGCAAACACTAATGTTGCGACAACAATAATCCAAACTGATTTTTCTTTGCGTGTGCTTGCACTTGCTAAAATTTAAAACAGTGGGCGAAAAGGCTCATCTAGCGGCGTTTAATTAATAGCGTTTAGAGAATTTTTTTTTGTTTCTCTTATATTTTTGTTTTAGTATAAAGATTAAGCTACAATGTTAAACAAAAAAATATATTTTTCTTTTTAAATATAATGGGTGATTTTATAAGAACTATCGGAAATTTAAAAAAAAAACACATAAAATTCAGAAAAATGCATGAAATATTTATTTGGATCGATAGTTGGGTCGATATAATTTAATGTTTGAAGATTATTTCATGCAAATGTTGGCCGCTGTTGCGCCTCAAACGGTCCATCCGCCTAGTCCAATTTTGGCATACTCTTTCCAACATTTCGGCCGGTATCTCACGAATAATGTTGGCAATGTTGGCTTCCAGTTAGTCAATCGAAGCGGGCTCGTCGCTATAGACATTAGCCTTAACATAGCCCCACAAAAAATAGTCTAGAGGCGTTAAATCGCACGATCTGGGCGGCCAATTGACTGGTCCCAAGCGTGAAATAAACTGTTCACCGAACTCGCCTCTCAATTGGTCCATTGTTTCGCGTGCTGTGTGGCATGTGGCACCGTCTTGTTGAAACCACATGTCATGCAAGTCAAGCTCTTCCATTTTGGGGAAAAAAAAGTTTGTTATCATCGCACGGTAGCGCTCACCATTCACAGTAACGTTGTGATTCGCATCATCTTTGAAGAAATACGGCCCAATGATGCCGCCAGCCCATAATCCGCACCAAACGGTTGTTTTTTGTGGATGCATTGGTAGCTCTTGCAATGCTTCTGGCTGCTCTTCACTCCAAATACGGCAGTTTTGCTTGTTCATGTATCCATTCAACCAGAAATGAGCCTCGTCGCTGAACACAATTCTTCGATAAAAAAGTGGATCTTCATCTAACTTTTCAAGAGCCCATTCACCAAAAATTTGGCGTTGTGGTAGGTCGTTTGGCTTCAATTCTTGCACCAGCTGTATCTTATAAGGCTTCACACCCAAATCCTTCCGCAAACTTTTCCACGTAGTGGAGTAAGAGAGGTCCAATTGCTGCGAACGGCGCCGAATCGATAATTCACGGTCATCACCAACACTAGCCGATACGGCTGCGATATTTTCTTCAGTTCGCACTCTACGTAAGCGTGTTGGTGGTTTAATGTCCAACAATGTAAATTTGGTGCGAAATTTTTTTACAATAGCCCGAATAGAAGCCTCAGTAGGTCGATTAAACTGACCATAAAATGGAAGAAGCGCGCGATGAACTTTCTTAACAGAGCACGCATTTTGGTAATAAAATTCAATAATTTGCAAGCGTTGTTCGTTTGTAAGACGATTCACGATTAAATTATAGACCAAACTGAAGATGTTTGACAGTGACACAAGATACAAAACGTGCGTGAGCTGTCAAAACTAGTGTTGCCAAAAAGATAATAGCAAAAAAATCACTCGTTATAAACTGCACGTTGTAGCTGCTACGAGCTCACTGTGATGTACTTCCTTAACAATTTGGGAGACTTTACTTATGGTGTTTTCTTTTCTGATAAAAAAAAATGCTGCCCTTTAAATGTTTATCATTTTTTTCCGATTACCACCACCCTTAAAAAGTTGTACATGTGTTATTAGCACAAAAGAACAAAAAATGCCAACAAAGTGCCATTTAATAATAATGTACACTTAGCTTTTCAAATTATCATGACTACTTTTAACATACCAACGATTTAATCACTATTTTTATCTTATAAAAGCTATCATCAGCAGCACCGTTTACTCATCTACAATAACAAAATAGTTTCATAATTGCATAAACACGTATGAAACAAAGTTGTAAAAAAGGGCAGTATCTCCACTTTACTCGAAGTACAGTGTAGGACATGCCACCTGTTTTGCCAGTTTTAAGTGCGACATGTTTTGAAAAGAACATGATACCCTTTAATAGTGTATAAAATATTTTAGAAAAGAACGTGTAACCACTATGTATAGCATAGGTGTAACATTTTTATCAGAAAAGAAAACACCATTAATTTCGTTTTATTGGAACATTCGTCGAACATCTTATCGGGTCTTCCACGACTTGTCAGTAGATCAACTAATAAAAGTTGTCCATCTAACCACTCCTTGCTACTTTCTTCAAATTTGTGGCTACTTCTATGGTTCAATTTCCATTTCTCAAGCATTTTTGCTACACTATTTTTGCTTATTAACTACATGGCTCACGATGTCGTTTCGTTAACGTTCGCTAATGTTTTATATTAAAAATAAGTGGCATATAGCGTACTATTATTCAAGTGACGGACATATCGGAGATAGAAAAGGCAAATGATACAAGATCAGAGAAAAATAGTGCTTATAAACGGCATCTGAATAGCTTTTTCTATCTTAAAAATTATGACGAATGTTTACAAAACGACATCATGAGCCAGGCAGTAAACTAATTTTATTGCTTTTATACGTGTTAATACTAATTATATTTTTAAATATATGGCTTTCAACGGCAGAACGGCAGATTTTTTTAGTAAGTAAGGGCTCGTTGCGCCATAGTAAATAAACTCCTCGTCTGAGCACCGACATTGTTCCTAAAAAATGCAATATCATATAAAGTTGAAGATGACTGCAGATAAATTTGCACATTTTACAATCACAGGACAACATAGTAATTTTAAAAAAATATTCTAGCGTGAATACCCAAGAATATCAGAAGTTCCGGTCCACAGAAGTCTTTTTTTTTTTTTTGGCTTTTTTTTCAAGCAGTTAGTCGTATAGTCAACATTTATCACATATTAGCTTTGTTCGAGGAAATTCTGGGTAATGTCCGGTAAAATGAGAGCAAACAAAAAATACTCTCTGAAAACAACAAATTTGCCAAAAATTGCTGAAACACAAAAAAACACATTTCAAGCCCGAAATTAAATATCAGCTGTTGTTTATTTATACAATTTTAAAATTCAGTGTTCTCAACTTCTAAATTATACAACACACTGAAATCCAATAAAAAACGTATACTTTTACAAAAATATACGCAAAAAAATTAACAAAAATTTTATTTTTTACATTTATGAGCAAAATAAATACGTATCGCTTAGTTATTTTTCGAATTTTGTTCGATTTAAAAAGTAAATTAATGTTTAATTATTACGTTTATGCACAGCCTACTAGGATACTATTGTCGAAAACTTCACCTCGTAAGTAAGTGTACAAATACAGGACTGTTCTGCAAATCACTTTTTGTGAAAGTGATTTGAAATCACAAAAAAGGTGCTCTGCACACAAAATATTTTTGATATTTGTGATTTTAAATTACATTAATAAATAACTTAATGTGTTTTCTATTGATTATTTAAGTAAAATCATTTATTTTATACGAAATAATTCATTAAATTAAGAAAAAAATAGATACGCTCATTTTGTTGCAAAATTTGTTGTATTATTTTGTGATTTGCTTTATTGGTTTATTTTATTTTACCTTTTATATCAATTAGAAAGAATTAACCTTATTTTGCAAATAATTCCGCGAATAAAAAATTCAACCTGAAAATAAAAATATCAGTAAATTGGACCAAAAAACAGAATTTTTTTGTGCTTTAGAAGAGAGTAAATCACATCGAAAATCACAAAAAGTTGTGATTTGCAGAACAGGCACAAATCACATTTGTGCTTTTGAAACGGCATGTGCTTTGAAATCACGTGATTTTTAGAACAGGCCTGATAAAGTTTTTTTATTCAATAAATTGTTGCATATTTAGTTTGTGGTTTTAACAAATTTCATATAACTTAAATTTTTTATAGATGGTTACAAATTATTAGCAAAATATTGATTGTCAAATAAAATTTGTAAAATTTTGGTACATGATATCGAGATCAGTGCCAGCAACAATTTATTGAATAAGCCAAAACGAAAGGCAGAAAATATATATAAACAATTTTTTTTAAATATGTAGCTATCAGTACAGATTGTTTAAATCCTAGTAAAAGAAAACGCACCAAAAATTAAATAAAAGCATCGTGCATTGATTTAAAAGTTTTTTGTGCAATTTTTAAAAACCACTAAAATCGGTGTGAAAAGCGCTTAGGCGACAGCGCTGTTGCACTTCAAACAAACATTTATGCCAATTTATTTAAACATTTTGAGCTAAATAAAAAACGGAAAATAACTGATTTAAGTATAAAAAAAGAACTTATTTAAATATAATGTATATTTAACAATTTTACCATTTTGCACGGAAAAAACGTACGGGTAAAGTCTGGTAAAATGAGAAACACAAATTACTCTCTCAGAAGCTTTCTCATGTACCCAATTTTCAACCCAAGAAACACTTTTCGTGCAAATTGGGAGCCCGCGGTAACGACGTCGAACACAACTATTTTCTACAACACTTCAACACCTGTGTTGAACAACAAAATTTTTTTAGTTAATACATATCTCTAACTATAAATAAAACCAGTTTTCTTCCACTTAATTGAGACAAACGCAACTTTGGAGAATATTTGGCAATGCAAAGAAAACACGTGTTAAAAAACTTAGTGATGTATCGGCTGAAACATATGTATGTTGTGTTTCACAGCTCACAACTGTTCAACTAGATTATTACAATCAAAATGTAATCGATATATAAGTTCAGTGGTATATTAGTAATCGATAAATACACAGTTTTGGAGCAATTAAACACTTTGAAAATTGAATTAAACAACGCTAGATCGACCATTTCGCCCACAGTGCATGTCTGCAAATAATGGAAAATTTTATGATTGATGTTAGATCATTAATGAACAATATAAAAAGAATTGGTCCTAGATGACTTCCCTGCGGTACTCCACAGTTTACAGGTATAGATTTAGATACATAATTATTTGCCTTACTCTTTGAAAAAAATCACCGTCTAAATGTGCACTTAGATTGTATCTTGTTCAACATAATTCATATTGACTGAACACAATATGTAGTATGTATATCGTTATGAACTTTAAAATGGTCATATCCTTTTACTTGATATCGATTATTGGTATTTTAATGTGGTAGCTTTTGTGGTTTATAAACCATTTACATATTTAACAAATCTTGAGTCATTATTTTAAAAGAGTGAATGAGCTACATAAGTATGTATGTTGTTTCTCTGTTCACCCTTGCTAACAAAAAAAAAAAAAAAAAAAAAAAAAAAAAAATTTAAATTTGTATCACTTACTATTTTTTTAAATTTATTTTTTTGTTTTACAAATTTAATTTCCTGTGTGTTTGAACGTGTGGTGTGTCCATTTTGCAATTAAAACACAAAATTTTATTTTTGTACTTTATCTTGATGGAACGTTCTAATACGAATTTAAATATTTTTGTGCTGATTCGTGTTAAAATTAAAATTTACCTTTACTTTGATTATAACATGCGAACAGCTTCAGAAACTTTGAAAGAGAGTTAGTCAGACAGTAAATAGAAAAAAAAAAATCGAAGCGAAAGAAAAAAGAACAATAGAAAGCGACTAGACAACATATCCACACGGCGCATACGTACATATACATGCATACATATATTCGTACATACATACATACATACATACATATATACATATTCTCTAACAATTTTAGAACTTTAACAAGTTTTGCAAGAAAGGCAGACATAAAGAAAGTTTTAATACGACATTGACCTTAGAAATCGTTTGTTGTTTCGTGTTGCTAATAGAAGAGCGACTTGGAAAGTTGCAATTTTATTTCAGCAGTAATATAAACCTTAAGATTAACAAGCATATATACATACATATGAATTTCTTTAAAACTTTTGACTTGCTGGGCGGCCAATACATTGTATCATTTGAAAATATATACTGTGAATATAATTGATTTTTAGATGAACTTCTAAAGGGTGGTTAAATTTCTAGGGCCGATGTTGATTTTGAATAAAACACAAACTATTTAGGAAATTATTGTAATTTTATTTTATTATGATATATTGGTATTACTCAATTATGTGTGGAACAAAATATCGGCCAAATGGGCGCCGCGACCACGGCGGCACACCTCCATCCGATGGTCCAAATTTTCGATGACCCTGAGGCATAATGGAGGTTCTATGCCGTTAATGTGCCGAATTATCTCATCCTTTAGCTGTTGAATTGTTGCTGGCTTTTTGACGTACACCTTTTCTTTCAAATAACCCCAAAGAAAAAAGTCCAACGATGTCAAATCACATGATATTGGCGGCCAATTGACATCGCCATTACGTGAGCTAACACGGCCATTGAATTTGTTACGCAAAAGAGCAATTGTTTCGTTAGCTGTGTGGCAAGTGGCACCGTCCTGCTGAAACCACATATCGTCTACATCCATATCTTCCAATTCGGGCCATAAAAAGTTCGTTATCATCTCACGATAGCGAACACCATTCATGCCTGACCGGCCTCATTTTGGAAAAAATACGGCCCGATGATGCCGCCAGCACATAAACCGCACCAAACAGTCACTCTTTGTGGGTGCATTGGGTTTTCGACAGTCACTCTTGGATTCTCATTCGCCCAAATGCGGCAATTCTGTTTATTGACGAAACCACTGAGGTGAAAATGTGCCTCATCACTGAAGATGATTTTCTTCGAAAATTGGTCATCCACTGTTGCCATTTCTTGCCACCATTCTGCCCATTCACGACGCTTGGAATGGTCAAGAGGCTCTAGTTCTTGAGCCAATTGCACCTTGTAAGCGTGTAAATGCAAGTCTTTATGCATAATGTTCATCAACGACGAGCGTGAGAGATGCTATTGTTGGGCACGACGACGAGTTGAGGTGGACGGCTCTTCCGCCACACTATCGCGAACAGCAGCAATATTTTCTGCAGTACGAGCATGCACTGGTGTTCTCACATCTTCTACAGACTCGGTTTGCTCGAATTTTTCCACGATTTTTGCGATTGTACGCACATTTAGCCGATCAAATTGACCAAAAAAATCACGAAGTGCACGATATGCATTTTGATTTGAACGCCCATTTTCATAATAAGTCTGGATAACTTTAACACGTTGTTGGATTGTGTATCTCTCCATGGTTCAAATTGAGTAAGTCTGAAATAGAGAAATGTCAAATAAAATTCGGAAAAAAACTTGGCGTTTAGGTGTGGTTCACATTCAACATCGGCCCTTGAAATTTAACCACCCGATATGTACTCGTATGTACATATGAGGAGTCGCAGAACAAAACGTGCTTTTTTATTTTTATTTATTTATTTATTATTATTATTTTTTTTTTTTTTTTTTTTTTTTTTTTTTTTTTTTTTTTTTTGAGAAAATGCTATTTTGATGTAATTGCATTCATTTGGCCAAGTTCTGCTGGAAAAAATCTCATTTGGATAATAAGTCTTTCTTTCTCATTGAAAATTTTTGGCTTTAAAAAAATGATAAGGAACAAAACGTGCTTGTTTTCTTCCATTTTAACAAAACCTACCCAGCTAGCATATCTTGTTTGTTAGACGATTGTGTTCAACATACTATAGAATCTTGAATCAAATTTTAAATTATTTTCTTAAATCTTAAATCAAATATTGAATTATTTTCTTGAACGTTGTAGCTCTGTTATTTTTATTTTATAATCAATTTTATATCAAAACTAAAAAAACATAGAGCTAAAAACAATTCAATAGTTTTTCCAACAAGTAAAAATTAATACAGTTAAATTCATTTTGTTACTATGGTACCATCATTACATTACCTCCCCCTCTAAAAACTAAATAATCATAAAAAAAAACTAATTTAAATTAAAGGTCACTACCTAATCTTTGATATTCGTGATTAATTGCCTATCTTCTATGAAAGCAGGCTTGATTCTGTCAATATTCTTAATTTCATTTTCCATCTGAAGTTTGAAATACTTCGCATTTCTATCCAAAACCTCAAAGGGTCCAAAATAAGGACATATAAAGCTGGTTTGTTCAAATCATTACGCACAAAAATATACTTACAGCTCTCGAGATGCCTGGGTATGAATATTTTAATAGAGTTTCCATGGTGTCCAATACTAGTACGAATGGAATGATGTTTGCAATTTAAAAAAATAAATAAAATTAACTAAAAATTATTAACTTATCCTTTTAAAACAAAAACTTAAATTTGAGGCTGGATTGCTTGATTCCTGAATTATGGTTCCCGATTGATCCTAAACCCTTGCATCCTTTTTCAGAATGAACATCCAGGAAATTCCCAGCAACAAAATTTATAAGGACTTGATTGTCGTAAAATGCAGAAATTTTTGTAGTTAATCTTGATTTTCAGGAACAGCAGCAATAAAAAATACTTTAACAAATTTTTTTGTCGACAACTGAAATAAGTCTGCTCCTGGCAGGATCGCCAATATATAGAATCTTGAATCAAATTTTAAATTATTTTCTTGAATCTTAAATCAAATATTAAATTATTTTCTTGAACGTTGTTGCTCTGTTATTTTTTTTTTATTTTATAATCAATTTTGTAGCAAAACAATTTGACTAAAAAAATTTTGAGCTAAAAAACAATTCAATAGTTTTTCAAACAAGTAAAAATTAATACAGTTAAATTCATTTTGATACTATGGTACCATCACTACAATACAATCCCCATAATAATCTTCTGTTGATTATCTGACGAGTAACAATAGCAAAAACATCTACTCTTACACAAACTTGGCATGTTTGTTAGACGATTAAAAATTTTATTAATTTTATTTTCTTCATATTTTTAATTTATTTTTATATTATAAATAAACAGAAATAATTCGCGTACAATAAGTTTTTCTTTATTTTTGAATTTAAAAAGTGTGGGTGGTGATTATGGTGGTAAGTCAGTGCGTATTATACATACATACATAGTATGAAAATATCGAATGAATTTGTGCTGTTTCTTATAAGAGTCATACAAGGATTACATGGCTGATTCCTTGATGAGCTGTAATATAATATCTACACGAGTCTCAGACGATTTCCTATATGATTAGCGTAAGGGTATTTTGCTGAGTTGCGTAAGAGTCTCATAGAAGAATCAGGTATTTGTAATACTTACTTCCGTCTTCCGGGATCGCCTGTGATTAAAAATTAAGCACGTCGACGATTAAAAACACTCTTGATGAGTTTCCCAGTAGAGTCTTCGACGATTGATAGTGCTAGTGGGGTAGTTTCTTAAAGTAGAGATGGGAAAATTTTTTGAATTTCTCGAAACACATATCGCTCCTTTATTGAGACATAGTCATAACTAAAAAACAGCTTATTTCGAGAAAAACACATTTCAAATTTTTAGTTTCCATACAAGTCTTAAGTGCAATGGAGACGATCAAAAAAACACAGCAACGTTCTAAGTGTGTGCGTGCAGTCGTGTTTTTTCGGTTACACCTATTAGTTGTCGGCTCTGATTGATGAAAATTAAAAAACTTTTGATATTTTATTTTGACGTGTAATTATTTCGATAGTCTCCAGTTGTGATTGACGATAAAAAATTTTAGTCTTGCTATCGAAAGGAACAACAATAAGTAAAATAAAAACTACATCTATATTTATCACGATTATTGAATTTTATTTTGTTTATGATTATTGAATTTTATTTTGTTCATATATTACTACTTTTCATATATAGTTTTTTTCTTTTCATGTTTTTCTGTTTAACAAAATTGTACAAGATAGCAATAATTCCGATGATGACATGTTTAGAAACGAACGCGGCGAAGTTAAAAAAAAATGATGATTGACGATTTTATATGTACGTCTCCATTTAAACGACAAAAACACGTCACTCACACATATGCACTGATTGACGTGTTTTTTTTTTATCGTCTCCAGAGCCCTTTAGAAATTTTTTTTAGCAAAATATCTCCTAAAGGAAACAGTTTAAAAGCAATTTGAATAAATCTTTGGGCCAATATGCATTGTTAACACAAAAAGTTTGTTTTTTGGCATATGACTATGTTGCAATAAAGGAGCGATATGATTGTAGCTTGAGCAAGCGTGCGTGATACCGATGTAAAACACATACACACGCGCGCACTTCTCTAATTGGAACAGTAATACAGTAGAGGGGGAGATATCGAATGCAGTTGCATTGAACAAGATATTGGAAGAAAATTTTGAAAATTTTATTTTTATTAAGACTAGCGAAATGGGAATTGATTTAAATTAAACTGCCTTATAGTAAATACAAATACAATTTTAATTAATTGAGTCCAACTAAAGTTTTTATTGAAAAGTTTAATTCAGCTTAAAAATAGTTATATATGATTAAATTTGAATAAACGAAAATTATCTTACATTCAAGCTCAAGTCACAAAAATAGTTTTTATATATGTATGTACATACCAATATAAAAAAAAAATATTTACACAGCAAAAATACGCACATCAAAATGCTGTTTTTCATTTTATTTTAAACAAAACGTACTTTTTTTTTGTTTAATTTTAACAAAACGTGCTATTTGTAAGTTAAAACCCCTTTAATTTAATACAACGTTAACTTTTATTGGGGGGGGGCGATTTATTATCGTTCGATGCATTTTAAAATAAGAAATGAACTGGTTTGATGTTCAGGACTCATGTCTAATAATATCCAAAATTTTCAAATAATCAAAAAGCCACGTTTAAACATTATTACAAGAAAATATTTTCTGGATTCACTTTGTGTGCGTCTTCTTCTACTACCCCACTCTTCAAAAACTTCATTGAAATGACAAAAATTTACTCACATATTCACAATGTCTGCAAAAGAAAATCAGACATTTTTGATGTTTGTGCAAACTATCAAACACCCCCATAAACGAACAAAAATTTTTGTACGAACCTGAAATTTTGACTGTTGTTTGGCAAGCAGACTGTGTATAATGAATAATAATATAATATATATAATTTTTCATATACAGCCATGTGTTGAAAACGCAATATTTTTAAATTACTTGTTAGGACAAAATCGCAAATCGCATATTTCTGTGTGCTAAAGATCGTGCGATTTGTTTGAGCAAAAATATGTGTAAAATTTGGCAGCACTTGCTTTTGTATGGGAAAAAACAAGTTGTGCCATCGGAAGGCGCCATTTTTAAAGTAAACAAATGCAACACAGCAATCATTTAAAAAAGTTATATTTTTTAATTGTAAATTTGTTTTAAACAATTGAGTTTTTATTCGCTATTTTAGCTTCTAACATTTATACCAATTAAAAATTATAAATACCTTTTTTTCTATGTTTTCCAGCTATTTATATGTCGACATTTCATAGGAACTACCCTAATCATCAGTAGACTTTGGAAATTTTTGAAAGATATTCAGCCTTTTCAAGCTTTTTTTTGTGTTTTGACAGATATTATTAGAGCATTTTTCTTCTTAAATTCTCAACAATTTGTTTAGATTGTTGGGATATAAAGTTGAATGTTTGAGAATATCATTCAAAAATTTCCAAAGTCCACTGATGATTAGGGTAGTTCCTATGAAATGTCGACGTATAGATAGCTGGGAAACATAGAAAACAAGCTATTTATAATTTTTTATTGGTAAATTATTTTTTTTTATTAAAATAGATGAAAGTTTTTTTAATGAAAATACATAAAAACAAGTCGAATTTTATGTGTATGTGGTAGTTATATAAAACGAAAACAAATTGACAATTGAAATAAAAATAAAACATTAACTTTTAATTCCTTTTGCAAGTATAGTTTAAGCAAATTCAATCTACAGATACGAGTTGAAGTCGCCAATTTTAGGCGATATGCGTTTACCAGAACACCTATTTAGCGATTTCAAATCGGAAAACAATACTTCTTGCGTTATGCGTTTGCCAGAACACCTATTTGGCGTTTTCAAATTGTAAACGCTAAATTTAAGCGATTGGCGTTTCTTAGAACATGCCTGAAAATGAAAAAGCTCAATTGTATTGTATTGTAACCATACAGTTGCAAATAAATTTGCAAAGTATAGGATGCACAGCATGGGCGGAGGAACGTAAACCTTATGCCCACGATGGTATTAATAGTATTTTTTGCGGAGCTGTGTCTAACTGTACCGACCTATGCCTTCGCATAGGAAGTTGCCGCATGGTTAACAACGAAATACCTCCAAAAAACTGTAAACTAGTGCAGTTAGTTGAATGAGAGTGAGACGCAAAACTCTCGAAGGCCAATCAACAACGACAAGCCTGACCGCACTTAAGAAAGCTTAAGCTGCTTTACGACTGAAGAAACTCAATTCGATATAAAACCATTTATTTTTAGATTTGTTTACATTCTTATATACAGCCCTGTTCCGAGAACGCGCGTTCTGAAACCGCAATGCGTTTTGAAAAACGCTTAATTGGTTTTTAGGTGTTCTAAGGAACACGCGTTTTACTGGCGTTTAGGAGTTTTTTTCCGAAAAAATACAACATGTGTTTTACATACGTATGTATGTGGTAGTAATGTAAAACGAAAAAAAAAAATTTGACAACAAATAGAAAATTTTTTCAATTTAGTTTTCTTAATGAAAAAGTGTAAAATTCTTTAAACTTTTGATTGAAATAAAAAGAAGACATATTAAATTTTAATTGTGAATAAATTTATTGCCTTTTGCAAGTTCAGCTTTAGCGAATTCAATCAGTTCACTTCAATATACACATGCGAGTTAAAGTCGCCAATTTTAAGCGATATGCGTTTTCCAGAACATCTATTTCAAATCGCAAAACCATATTTCTTGCGTTAAGGCAGAATTAGTTTGTACGGTCTTTTCTGTTCTGAATCAGCTGTTTTGTTTCTGTTCAATTAAAACTATATGTGCTTGGTTTGTTTTTACTTTTACGTTCTGTTCTGTTGCGGACTAATCTGTTGAAAATAGAATTCAATGTTAAGTGACAGCCAGATATGTGTATGCCTTACTTCTTTCTGGTATGGAAAAGCTAATTTTTTGTTCAAAGGCAAATAATTTTTTTTTTTTCAAAAGCTAATTAAATATTTTTAAAAGTTAATACATTTTTATCAATTAAGCAACAATGGATGATATGGAATACTATTTTAGCGGGGAAAAAATTTTATTTTATATATGAAGTTCATAAACTCTGCAGATTGTGTGAAAGAAGTGGGCTGCTTAGTCACTATATCTAAATTATTAGTTTATTTCATTTTTTGTTTTTTTTTTCACACAATATAATTTTTATATAGATATTTTATTATTCATTCCAATGTTTTTCTTTTAATTATGCAGTACTGTAAAAACAGCTGAATATTTTCACGGAAAAAGTAATTGTAAAATATTTGCTGCAGAAAAGAACGGCAACAGAAAGTAAAAACTAATGAGGCCTTTATACGTTACTCAGAACATCTATTTGGTGTTTTCAAATCGAAAAAGCTAAATTTAAGCGATTTGCTTTTCTCAGAACATGCATGATAATTTTGCGGTGTTTAATATAGATATCGCTTTAACGTAATTCTGTATCACATGATTTGGGCCTTTCAAAAAAGAGACTATTAATATCTCTGTGTACTTTGTGAGCATATGTATAATAAAAATAATAATAGTGTACCTATTATTATTTTCACTTATGTAGTCAAGTTGCTTTCTTACTTCTTTACTGGTTAGTGACTCCCTGTGAAAACTTCTTTAAACCATTATAAAGCGTGATAAAAAAGACAATATGCAGTGGTCGGTGGCCGTTTGTTGTAAGTACTCAAGTGTTGCTAACCGGCAAAATAAACAACCGAACATATTGCACATACATACAGAGATACATATTTGCACGTATGTATGTATGTATGTATACTTTCAACTCGATATTAATATATGTATGTACATGGGGTTTTTATGCATGAACAATGCATAAAAAAAAGATGAAAAAGAAAAAAAAAAAACATCATGACTGTAATGCAAGCCAGCACCTTACCAACTAGTCATCCATCAATTAACTACTTTAGTTACTAGGAAAATAAAAGGAAACAAATAACAGTAGCCGTCATATTAAACACTTTTATTATTCTGCAATTAAAAGTTCTTTGTTGTTCACTTTTCAATTTTTTTATTTTTATTTCTTTGTCTGAATAATTCGTACTTAAAGTATCCTGGTCAAGGTAACCAATCGAGATATTTAAAATTCTTATATTTACACAACACTCATCCTAAACGAAAAGGGGGGAAACACACAAAGAAAAACCTGCAAGACAAAAAAAAGTGCTACTCATCTAATTGGCGAAAATGTATTGAATAAAGACTTCTTGTATAAACTAGGGATTTGAATACTCATCAGAGTTTCTTAATCAAAAAAAGAAACAAAGATGACAAAATAAAATTTTGTTTAGGCCATTTTTGATATTTATTGATGTTATGTAAACAAACTCGCAGTGTGTGTTAATAAAACCCGTGGCCATAGAGATTTAAATTAATTATTTCTTTTTTTATTTCGAAAGAACATTTTAAAAAAGTGCTTGTAGTCCAGTGCAGTGTTGTCAAACGTAGGGATTTTTCCATTTTTTGTACAGATTTATTAGTTTATTTCCTCATGTATGGAGTAGGAGTCTTAATCGGACGGATTTTGTCCGTTTTAGGCATTTTGTAGGGAATTTATTATTTGTTATTATACTATACCAATAAAAAATTATAAATAGCTTGTTTGCTATGTTTCCCAGCTATCTATATGTCGTCATTTCATAGGTGGAGCTACCCTAATCATCAGTAGTAGAGCTGTAAAATAATCGATAGTGCTATCGATAGTTTTATTTTTAGC
This sequence comes from Thecocarcelia acutangulata, assembly GCA_914767995.1. Lineage (NCBI taxonomy): Eukaryota > Metazoa > Arthropoda > Insecta > Diptera > Tachinidae > Thecocarcelia > Thecocarcelia acutangulata. Next base: position 94,022,746 of record OU612097.1, on the reverse strand, counting down.
TAACTATCGATTGTTTTCGTTCGATAGTGATACCATCGACAATTTTTGAATGTATATACGAAGCCGGTTACATGTAGCCGACATAACGTTTCTGGCCGTTTGTTCAGGCAGGTTCTTAGCCGCCTTTAAATTTTTATAGTTATAGCGTAATTTACAAATGAAAATATATTATATAAATCATATTATATATCAAAGTAAAGTGTATTATATCATTTATTGATTTTATCTCAAATAAAAAAAAGAGTTTATTTTTAATATAAAAAATGTTACTTAAACATGCAACTTATATAGGGTGTTTTTTTAAGCCCGATAGAACTTGAAATTGTAAAAAATAACACAAAAAATTAAATTGTAATCAAAATTTTTTTTATTCGAAAGATCAATACGTGACATTAACATTTGAAAATGATTTCGGGCATATGGGCACCGCGGCTGTTCTTGACGAAGCGCATTCTGGACGTCCAATTTTGGTTGCTTTGTTTGGTCGATGGTTGCGTTCGCCGTATGGCACGTAGCGCCATGCTGTTGAAACCACATCTCCTCCGGATCAATGTCATCCATATTTTCAAACAAAAAATCATTGATCATGGTGCGGTAACGATCTCCATTGACCGTAACGCGAGCTCCGGCCTCATTTTTGAAGAAATAAGGTCCGATGATGCCACCAGCATGAAAACCGCACCAAACAGTGCATTTTTCTGGATGTAATGGAGTCTGTAGGGTCTCTTGTGGATTGGTCTCACTCCATATGCGGCAATTTTGCTTATTAACAAACCCGTTAAGCCAAAAATGCGCCTCATCGCTGAACACAATTTTGCGATAAAACGACTTTGCGAATCGACGACTGATTTTCAAAGTAAATTTGGATAATTTCGTAGCGTTGTTCAAGCGTGAGTCTATTCATGATGATTTGTCAGAGTATACTGAAACAAATAAAAAAAATGTTTCATCAAAATTTAATTTTTTGTGTTACTTTTTACAATTTAAAGTTCTATCTAGCTTAAAAAAACACCCTATATATGTCGTCATTTCATAGGAGCTACCCTAATCATCAGTAGACTTTGGGAATTTTTGAAAGATATTCTCAAACATTCAACTTTATATCCCATTAATCTAAATAAATTGTTGAGAATTTAAAAAGAATAATGCTCTAATAATATCTTTAATCCCGCTGGGATTAAAGGTAATATAAAAACAATTCCAACACATTTTTTTTCGCCACGCCTACAAATACTGCTCCTTTAGTATTTTGTTAACGTGCCACCATTTTTAGTCCGATCATAAGATTTTATATACCAGTTGTCATGGCTCTGTCTTTAACAGTTTTTCACTATTTCAGTTTTCAATATTTGTGACCTTTGGCTTGGGTAGCTCAAGTTTCGTAATATTTACCTAATTTTAACTATTATGACTGTCAGTATTGTGGATTCGTTAACATAATGAAGTTAAGAAAAATTATGTTTTCGATTTTGCTACTCTTCAAATTGTAGCAAAAAAAAAAAACTAAGATGAATAATTAGTTATTATTTTTGCAGCTAAAGATCTTTTTGGTTTTATATACAAAATTCAACAGTATTTATTTTCGATATTTCGATAATAATTTATTATCATTGTCAGGAATAAAGCAAGCCACCGATTATGCGACTATTATTATTATGCGGTCAATTATAACAAGTAATACATACCAGATATATTAAATTGATTGCTTTTACTCTTGGGCCACATTTCCTTTTTATAGGCACACAGAATTAAAATTATCCGATATTTTAAATAACAATACTTTTTGCCAATTCCTTTTACCAAAAACATCGCATACGACTATATGATGAATAACCAAAATTTTAGATTTATAAAGAAACAATATCTAAAAACACAAAGATCGCCTGAAACTTGTCTTAAAAATGGGTACAATCAGCTTTAAAAATGGTTAACTTAAAAAGTGCTTAATAGAACATTTTAACGTAAAATTCTTGTATGAATACAGTTTTGTTGTATTTGCCTTAAAAATGATATCTAAAGCTGTTTAACTTTCTTATGAATACAATTTGCAAATTTCTTTCAAAGCACTAACTTATTGGACTTCGCTTGATACATTGACATCACTAACCAAACTTTTGTAGCCAATAAAAATAGAATAGAATAGAAATTAGTTTAATTGGACTACAACGACAAGACCAGCATGGACAACAACCTGCAGCCGTGTTGCCTTGCGGTTTTCAAAATAATCATTCTCATAAGAACACGTGTATTTTAATTTTGAGCTTTTGTAGTCGGTAGCCTGCTGTCTCGAATGTGTTTAATGCTTGAGGGTGACTAGATTGATGGTAACCATCATGAGAAAAATCAGAAAAAAATCTAAAAAAAAGCAGTTTACTCAGTTCAAATGTTTTTTATTCGCATAAATCGTTGTAATTTCTTTTTTTCGACTTTTTTCTGATTTTTCTCATGATGGTTACAATCAATCTTGTCACCTTGTTTCGGTTTGACGTTGAGTTGTCATACACCCTGTATACTGCATATATATGAAAAGTAATGAAATAAATACATTTAGCGAAAATATTTATTTCGCACGAATTCATTTTTCAATTTATGGTTCTACATTTTCAAAAAATATTTAAAATTATAAAAGTAGACTTAATCATTTTAAATGAATGTTTAACCGTTAAAATCGTCTACAGTCATATGCGTTTTCTTGTGTGATTGTTTTTTATGTAAATTTTCATTTTGGCCAAAATAAATTAAACTCGCACTTTTTTCATTGTTGTGTGAATTTTTTTTCGAATGGGTGTGTGTATGTACATATGTACGTATGTATTTCTGTTGTTACAAATGTGCATGTGTCTCTATAGGTGTGATTGTGTGTGCCTTTTGAATTGCTTGTTTTGTTTTGCCAATTTACACATGTTTGTATGTGTAACTGGCAACAAAGGTCAGGATAGGTCACAGCAAAAAGGCGTCGTCCACATTTATTTATGATTCAAAAATAAGCGATTAAGTTTGTCGGTTATTCGCAAGTCAGAGTAATGCAATTCAAAATGATTACCTATTTGAAATCTCTCGGCATGGTGATATGAGTAAAATCGCTGTGTGCCCAATGTAGTCTATAATTAATTTTTAATTCTAAATACAGACTTTAAAATTCTAACAGACTAACCTAAATTAGCGCGTAAAGCGCAACGCAGTTAAACGCCTACAGCGCAATCTAAGTAAAGTTTAATCTTTTAAGCTGAAGGTCTCTTAAACGGAAGGGGGTGTTAGTAACCTTAATAATTGTTTGGCGTGGCTTTTTTCGGATACTAACAACCTCCCGAAGGTCTGTTGTCTTTATAACAGATACCTGTACTGTGAGGAACCAGTGGTGATGGTTGACGGGTGAGTTGGTTTAAGGGCCAATGCTGCTAGTGGGCTTGGGCCTACCAACTCATTTTCTTCCATTTATTGCTGGCAAATTGCATACAGGATGGATTAGAAGGCCCGAACTCCTCAACAAGAAGTTGCTCATATGGCTACAAACATATGGCAAAAATTGCTACCTGTATGAGCCCAGCAAGCCACACGGGGGCGCTGGTGAATAATTCACACGTTGAACTGGTCCATCATCAGATAAGACCGTAAAGGCAGGTGCTGATATAAATCGTTTTCACAACTGTGTTTATCGTACGTGGTCTTCCGGTACTAGAAAGGTGTCGTACTGTACAGTGTTGTCGAAAATTTGCAACCGGGCGCTTTATTGTACGGGCTGAAGCTCCAGTACTTACATTAAAAAAGTGACGATAAGCACGTTGCATCAAAACAATTGATCTTTCTCAACCATTTTTGATCGCTGTAGTCTTCCATTTCTTCGATTACGAACCATTTTTCTTCCGCATCGCAATAAAGAGTAACCTCCTTGAATTACAGTAAGTGTTGATTATACGTTTTCATTATAAACAAAACCGACAGTTCCAAATATTTTCGAAATAAATAAATTGCTATTCATGAGCCGTACTCCTCAACGATGAATTTTTTTTTTTTGCCAGTGAACACTCAAAGCAAAATTCACTAACGAGACACAGTGTTCACTTTTCACCAAAAAGCGATTCCATAACAATCAATGAATTTTATTGCTCTGAATGCCTTAGTTAAGAATGAATGATGTGTTGAAATCTACTTTGTCACACAAGTTGTCTGCTAATACTTTTATTTACTTTTTTCAACTTCAAAATGTTTTACACAAAAGCAAAAGTCACCGCAGAATTTTGAGTGAAAAAATATTCCATAAATGTCAAAATTATTCACTTTCCCCATTGCGGATCAGAATAAATCACTAAATACACTTTCAAAACTATAAACCAGCAGCGCCCAAACCCTATGCACTTGGTGATCATTTGTTTTTGTAATAGCACTTAGCTATAGGCTGTGCTCTTTAATATACACATGCGTGTGTACACACAGAAGTGCAAAGCAACAACACTTTCGCATGTTTTACTTATGGAATAAAATTAGTTTTTCCTTAAAGGCATTGGTGTTTGCTCTTCCATATAGAGCTTTTGGGCACCCCTGCTGTAAACAATACGTTTGATTTACGATATTACCAGTAACAAAAAACTGTCACATGCCGTAGCGCTGTTGTTTTTGCATTGTTGTACTTATTGTAATCGCAGTTTCACCTGGAAAAATGAATTCGCCTTAATTGAACGCAAAGTTTTGTACACATCATTGAAGAGATGTAATGTGATATAGGCAGTAGTCGCCGCTGGGATATATCATTGTCAATTAAAATAATTCTCTGAAAACTTTTTGCTTTATTTACAATTAATATCGTGCATTTTCGTCAGACCACCCTCTATGTAAGGAGAAAATGGTTTCATAGGCTAAATGAACTGGCAAGCCAGAACCAGGTCACCCCGATCTGGGTGCCAGGACATGAAGGGCATCACGGCAATGAAATGGCTGACATTTACGCCAAGAAAGGAGCAGAGGGGACTTTTATTGGACCCACTCCAACTTTTGGCTACAATAAGGGTCTCCTGAATGAGGAGATAAAGAAATGGACGAAGTCCATCGTTGAACAACATTGGAACGAGACAGCTGGTCTTGAACACTCCAAGAAATTTCTAAATTTTGATAACAAGAGGGCCGGATGTGCTCTAAAACTGGACAGGAAGTCTCAGAACATTGACAGGTGCACTTACAGGTCATTATAACAGCTACAAGCACATGCACAGGATGGAAATATCCAACACAGACGTTTGCAGATTCTGCGGTGATGAAGAGGAGTCAATGGAGCACTTAATCACCCACTGTGGAGCACTGGGACACAGAAGATATAGGCTACTACAAGCTTATATGTTAAGTGAATGCGATTTAATATCATTCTCTATGAAGGAGCTTGTCCGTTTTCTTGACATACTCAACCCATAATGGGACAAGGGAACGCACAATAGATCAACATTGGTCGCAGTGCAAATGGCCGATGAGGGCCATATCCCATCCAATAATAATAATAATACTTTCATAATAAAATAACTGTTTCGCTGAACTGAGCTGATGAACTGTTTAATTTATGTATTTTATTCCCTTGTAGTAATTTTTTATATTTTTTTTTATTTTAACCATTACCTTTTACAATAAATTATTTATTTGTATTTTATTATCGGTTACTTTAAAACCGATTACTTGAAGAATGAAAACTTTTTTGGTTTCTTAATGTCAACACTTATGCACGGATCGATAAAATCGTCTCGACGTTTTTCCCATTCTTGTGCTTTGTATAGGAATCAGAATAGCAAAAAAAAATGTTTAACACACTCTCACATTTATATAAAATAATGTTATTATACATACATATAAATGTGTATACACACATACGTATGTATACACTCAAATATGTACATAAACGTACATACATACTGCATACATACATATGTATGCATGCACATACGTACCCTTGTCTGAACGCATGACGTACAAACAAAATTGCAACCAGAATAATGATGGTGACGTTGACGTTATTCTACGTATTGTGGGGGTGTTTGCTTCTGCTATTTGTAGAGTAACGCACAAGAACTTTTACGTCGTTTCAGTCCTGATCAAAGGGGTAATTGCGAAGTAAGCAACGAATAAATTCCATTCAACCCCAAAGCATGTAACAGTAAATTCATTGATATAAAGTGAGTACATGGGGGCTTCGTAGATATTTAGACGCCAACAAATTTAAAGCAATAAACAAATAATATCATAAGCTTAACAATATAATAGAGATGCCAAATCGTTGCTTTTTTATTTTGCATAAATATAATATTTATACAAAGGAAATACTATAAAATTTCAATTGAAAACAAAAGATAAGCAAAAAATAAGAATTGCTACAAAATTATAATAAATATTTTAGATAAAAACGAATTCAAAAAGTAAAGCGTAACTATTCGAATAAAATTATGGGTTAAGAATCACATTTTATTCAAACTGATTAATTGCTTAATGTGCTACCGTTCGTTTTGAAAATATTTCACTTCTTGCCGGGTTATCCGACCTGTTTGGAAATGCGATAACGTTGTACTACATATTTATGTGTGTATTCGTATATATACTTATAGTAGGATGCTATATAAGTATTTTGCTCTAGGAACACTTCTTTTACGTAATTTTTTTTTTTATTCTTCGCATGCGCCCTACACTCTAAGTACAACATTCTTGTTTGCTCTACATAGCATTGTCTTTAAAGTCTTGGCAACTGTGGAGTTTAAAACGTCGTTTTTTTTTAATTTATCTCAACCACTTCAAGCAAATTACATAAATTTATGAACTATTCTTTTCAAAACTCTATCTCTTAATATTACCAACTTCATTAAACATTGTTAAAAATAATGTAAAGCTGGTCACACCGTTTTTGCCGAGGCCGGAGTTGTAATTTTCAATATCTCGCCACATCATAACTAATCCAGAGCATCATTAAGTTTCTCATTAGTCTTTAGCCCCGTTTTATTTCCGAATACCCCATCTTTTTGCACAATGTTTATTGAACAACATTTTTGCTTTTTCTATGATGAAATATAATTAAACGATACAAACATCAAACTGATTTCGAAAATTCGAAAAGAAAATTATTTAAAACATAATGGAAACACTTCGAAAAAATTTCCTAAAATCAACTTAATTTGCTTATTATAATGGAAACGTACTATAAGACTTTACATTTAATAAATCTTTTGTTGTTATTTTTTAATCAGTTTGTTTTATTGAAATGATGGCCAATAAGTGTTGATAAAAAGTAGTATAAAAAATAAATAATTTATAAAAATATGTTAACTAAAATATAATTCAATCAAAATTTTAGAATTTTTTTGGCAGTTTAAGATATCTTTTAGCATTATTTAAAATCGATTTAGTTTAGCGATGCCCATCCACTGTAATAAAGTGGTAAACAAAAGCAAACACAATCTTACGCTCATTAGTTTAGTCGCGCACGGGTGTATGAATTTATTCCTTGTTTTTTCTCTGTATTTTGCGTATTTTTTACTTTTTGTGATATAAAATTTTTTAAAAATACTAAAAACATAAATTCTAATGTTTATTCTTTACTTTTACTTCAATTTTAATTAAATTGTAAGTAAAACCATATTTTTGATTTACGTATTTTTTCTCCCAGTGCAAATTTATTTACACTCAGAGCGTAACTATGGATTTCTCTTTGGGCATCACAAATTTAGTTCTAAAATATTTTTGGATATACAAGCCGAATGAGTAATGATAATAACTCTACTCGTGGAGAAAAAACACGAACACATTCATTTAAAACGAATACAACAAGAAAAAGTTTCTTCTCTGTTTATATCGAATAAACCGGGTTTTTTTTAACCGGGTTAACCGGGAGCTTAAAATGTGAATGTTATATTTTTGTATATATTTTAATTCCAAATATGATGGTAGCTAAAATATTCTTAACAGTGTAGAGTGAGTTAGTTCACGTTTATATATCGTTTGGGTATTAATAAATATGGCACTGTGACAGATTCTGAAAATTAACTGAGCAATTCTGCAAAAAAGAAATTTACAAAAAAAGAAAATTAAATTAATCGTAGAGAAACCATTTTGTAATGTTAAGAGTTAAAAAACTATTTTGAACAATACAATAGTTCTATTCACAGTCTCGTGCAAATGGTATTGCATCATTGCATTTGCAAAAAGGTTTAGCATACTTTTACTCTACACTAACAAAATACACAACAATGCACTTGCTAGTCTTATGTGTATATGCAATACTTAAAACCTATAAGCCCGATTCGCAATCTTGTACATTTGAGATTGCATATTTCTGCAATAGTAAAAGTGACATTTTTGGGTGCATTTTGTTAGTGTAAAGCAAGAATATACTCCATTATTTTGCAAATGCAAAGTCATTTGCACAACATTGTGAATAGTGCAATAGTTTTTATTTGTTCTGCTTATGCACAAGTTAATTGCAAATCGACAGCTGACAACCAGCGATCCAAGCCAATTAGTTCGTAATCACCGCTTAGTTGCCGTCGCTCATCCCGCATTCAAGTGACACCAATCGATATCTTTATCTAACTTAAAATCGCTTTTTCTATTTCAAAAGTCCATTAACTGTTCCTTAAACTTTTTTTCGGCATATTTATTTTTGATTAAAATTTCAGCAAATTATTTTCTACTCTAATTATCAATCAGCTGTGAATTTCGTGCTTTGCAAAAAGTAGTGCAAACTAAACCAACAGAGGTGGTTCACAGTTGATAGCTTATTTTTGCAATTGCATAAATTTGCAATCACAAATGCACAAGATTGTGAATAGAGCTAATAAATTATATACGATTTTTAGAGTTATTAGCTATTAAATACATGCTAAGTATTTATATCGCACCCTGAATACAAAAGGGTCACAACTCAAAATACTAAAATTTCAGGAGAGATAAAAAACTGTTTATGTAAGAATGATTGCAATATATATAAAGAAAGTATTATTCCATTATGAAAAAATTCAATATTGAAGAAGGTTCGGCTATACTTGTTTTCAATTTTATATTATGTTTGCGAAAACATAAAAAAACTGACTTATTGAAAGACGTTAGTTTTGGAAAATTTTGAGTTGTGACTCTTTTTTATTTAGGGTGCGATATGTACTATATTTTTCCGCACCTATAGTACGCTTTGCGGCTATATGTTCAAACGTATTCGTATGAGCAATTGAAAACAGTAGAATCCGTCTCTGAGTACATTCAGTAAGTTGTTTGCAACTTTTCACTTGTTTAATACACTCGACACTCAGTGTCACGCACGCGTGATGTGGGAATTTCTTATAGAAACAGACATATAGGGTGTTTTTTTAAGCTAGATAGAACTTGAAATTGTAAAAAGTAACACAAAAAATTAAATTTTGATGAAACATTTTTTTTATTTGTTTCAGTATACTCTGACAAATCATCATGAATAGACTCACGCTTGAACAACGCTACGAAATTATCCAAATTTACTTTGAAAATCAGTCGTCGATTCGCGCAACTTATAGACGAAAAATTGTGTTCAGCGATGAGGCGCATTTTTGGCTTAACGGGTTTGTTAATAAGCAAAATTGCCGCATATGGAGTGAGACCAATCCACAAGAGACCCTACAGACTCCATTACATCCAGAAAAATGCATTGTTTGGTGCGGTTTTCATGCTGGTGGCATCATCGGACCTTATTTCTTCAAAAATGAGGCCGGAGCTCGCGTTACGGTCAATGGAGATTGTTACCGCACCATGATCAATGATTTTTTGTTTGAAAATATGGATGACATTGGTCCGGAGGAGATGTGGTTTCAACAGGATGGCGCTACGTGCCATACGGCGAACGCAACCATCGACTTACTGAAATCAAAATTTGGCGATAAGTTGATTTCGAGAAATGGACCTGTCAATTGGCCTCCAAGGTCGTGCGATGTGACACCTCTCGATTAATTCCTGTGGGGCTACGTGAAGTCACTGGCTTATGCTGATAAACCAGCAACAATTGACGCCTTGGAGCATTGTTCGTGTTGTTCGTGACATACGGCCAGCAGTGCTCGAAAAAGTGTCCCAAAATTGGACGTCCAGAATGCGCTTCGTCAAGAACAGCCGCGGTGCCCATATGCCCGAAATCATTTTCAAATGTTAATTTCACGTATTGATCTTTCGAATAAAAAAAAATTTTGATTACAATTTAATTTTTTGTGTTATTTTTTACAATTTCAAGTTCTATCGGGCTTAAAAAAACACCCTATATTTATCGCATATTCATTAAAAAATTGTTTTTATATCTTTACCTCTGGTAGGTTAGCAGATACAAATGAGTACTGCTGTTCGTCGGTACACTAAGCAATTAGTTGAAAACTCCATTTTTTAAGGATATTCTCCCCGAAAAAAAACATAAAGACCACCACCATTTAGCGCATCTACTGCTGGTAATTTTCCAGATGTAAGCATTTCAACAAAACGATATATATTAAGTTTGCTTTTTATACGATATATAATAAATAATAAAATGTTTTAAATAAAACCATTTAGAAAATCATCTCCACAAAACTCATTTTACAAACATACATATATGTGACATATTTCTTTGTGTTTGTGAGCAATTGTTTTAGTTGTGAATTACTTTGTTTTTTTTTTCAAGTACTATTTTACTAACGAATTTGTTTTTATTTATTGTATTGCAAAAATCCCGTTTAACCGGGTTTTCTTTATTTATTAACCGGAAATCGGGTTTTTAACTTGCCACTATTCAAATTATTCGAAAGCTGGTTTTAGAAAAAAGTCGAATAATCAATCACCCCAATGTAGCTTAGCGTCCACACCTGCGATAATATCTGAGATAAGAACGTCAAATTCAATCGCAGAGAGAATTCTATTACGTGTAGACTTAAAATCAGTGTTATCGCAGTCTTATAATAATTTTTATGAGAGCGTTCTTATGAGAAATCTTATGGCAACGATCTTATAATAAGAGCTGTCAAAAAAGCGATTGTGTGTGTGTTTGTTTAAAAACTACGCCATTGCAATTTTACTGATTATTAATTTTGCAAAATATCTTTTTAAAAACTATTTTAAATGGAAAATAATTTGTTTTTATGCATTAAATTTATACTATAAGTGCTTAATTTTGTACAAGATGTGCGCATTTACGAAATGCATATAAGATTTTATTCATCGCAAGGATGTGTTTTCTTCTCGGCTTTCATTGATTTATGAAATCTTATAAGATTAACTACAATACGTTTACTCCTTGTTAAGGCCCAATCAGACTATTATACAAGTATAAATACTTTCATTAGATTTTGTGAGATAAAAGTCTAAACACATTTCTTGCGACTGTCAAAAAGTCTAACGTAAATTAGATTTTGCATTCACACCATCACACTTGATATAAACCAACATAGATGTTCAATCATAAAACTTTTCACGGCGGCAGGTGCGCTATTCGTCGTAGGCGATAGACGTGCCGGCGCGTGAAACTCTTCAACAGTTAAAATAATAATTATGTATTACACATCCAAATTCAATAGCACAAACATATTTTATGTTCTAAATATAGCATGAGCAAAATACATTTATAAATGACAGCTAAATTCCAAATTTCGAGCTTTTTTATAACGACAAAAAATACTATCAGTGACGGCACCCCATCGGCTACGAAATAGCCGACTACTCAACTTTTAATTAGCTGGTTTGCTAAAAAACACAACCCTGATCCAATGTAAAGTATTATCGTTTTGAAAAGTTTCAAAAAACAACAAAGTCGTATGGGATGTCAAATTTTTATCGTATTATTTTTCGTATGTATGACGGATTACATTCAGACTATCACACTTGGACGTATTATTTGAATTTTTGACAAGTATTAATACAATGTATAATAGTCTGAACTGGGCTTTAGATATGAAGATGGACATAGAGAAATTCGCTCCCTCATTCTGCCGACTTTTTCTCAGATATTATGTCAGAGTTAATCGCAGTTGTAGACACTAGGCAAGGTGCCTTAACATGGCAATATAAATATTTAGATCTGAAAAAAAAAATTTAAGATAAAAAAAATCTTAAAAGTAAAATGTATTCAGTAGAAGAGAAATGTAAATGCAAAATTTGACAAACGGTCGGTAAATCTTCATTTGCTAAACCATTTCAGAAAACTCTGTATCCGCATCACATCAGAGTTGTATCTTTAAATTTGCATTGGCAGCGCTTTGAGTATTTATTGAAGGTTGTACAACATTTACAAAACCAAAAAATTACAGTTCAAGAAGAATACAGGTTGTTTTTCTAAATGTTGTAGAATTGTAACCATCAGTAATTTCATTGGACCAAGAAGAATGTGCTTTGTTTTTGTAAATATTGTAGAATTGTAACCATCAGTAATTTCATTAGACTTTTATAATTATGCTTTGATTTTACTCATATCACAGAGATAAATATGAAGAATACTTACAACATATTTTTGATCACTTGTTTTTAAGGGCGGAGAGAATATCGTAATATTTCGCTCACCCAAAATCTAAATATTTTGTATTACCATTTCCATTGTACTGGAACTAGGAAAATAGGTTACAAGTAAGAGGAAAAAGGAAGTAGTGTTTGCAGACGTTGGACTTGAACCTATCAATAACAACACGGAAAGATGAAAAACGTAATCGTAGCATTTAAAGTATGAGTTAAAAATGATCAATGTACAGTGTATATACCTTTGACACTGCCCAGACTGACAATAATTTTTCCAACACCTCTCACAATGCAAGGTAATGATTTATATTTAAAAAGATTTAATAATGAACATATAAGATGAAAATAGGCGTTTACACTGGATGGAAGACAAAACAATACTCTTCAATTCAACATTTTCTGGCTTTGTCCGCACACTCTTGAAAAGCGAATCTCGTTTTAACAGGTTGTTTTTTTTTTTTTTTAATTGTACATATTTTTGTTGTGTTTTATAGATTGATCTTTAAATTTAACTAAAATGGAGAATTTGGACAATGAAACAAGAATTTGGATAGTACCACGCTTTCACGCTTGAGAGTCCGTTGTTTCCGTCCAAAGAGAATATAGGCGCACGTTTGGCGGCACTCCCTCTAGCAGATGGAGGATAATGAGGCTCGTAAAGAATTTTTCCGAGCGTGGCACAATCGCAAAAAGGCCTTATCATCCAGATCCCTCAATTCGGACGCAGGAAACAATCGCTGCTGTAGCTGCTGCCATACAATCCAATCCTTGAGTTTCGACAAGCAGCTTATCTGCTCAAATAGGTGTCAGCAGACAGTCACTGCAGACAATTTTGCACCAAGATTTAAACTTATTTCCATATAAGATTCAATTAACAAACAAACTGAACTCTAGAGACTTCCCGATTCGCTTGAAATTTTGTGAGAAGATCATTCAAATGGCGTCAGAGGATGAAAACGTTTTGAACTGCATTTTTATGTTTGATGAGACAAATTTTGATTTAAACGGCAATGTTAACAAACAAAATTGTCGCACATGCAGTAGTTCTAACCCACAGATACTCAATCAGATGCAACTACATTCACTTCGCATCACAGTGTGGTGTGCAGTTACTTCAAGGTTCATTTACGGATCTTACTTTTTCGAAGATAACGGTCTTACTGTTGCTGTCAATGGAGACCGTTACTTAAAGATGTTGAAAGTGTTTTTCTTTCAAGAATTGCGCCGAAAGAGAATCCCTTTCAACACTGTTTGGTTTCAACAAAATGGGACTACTTGTCACATAGCCACGTCTGTTATAACGTGACAAAGAACCCCAAAAAGAACATTCCGTTGGCCTCCCAGGTCTCCTGACCTCACTGTACCTGATTTTTTTTCTGTGGTGTTATTGCAAACAAAAAGTTTACAAAAAAAAACCCCAACAAATTTGGATGATTTGAAGCAATCCATTCGAACGGTAATTTTGACAGTTCCCGCTGCAACACTCCAGACAGTAATGAATAACTTTTTGATAAAATGTCGTATATGTGGCAACGAGGGTGGAGGCCATTTGAATTCAATTATGTTCAAAACTTAATGAATTACTTTAATAAAAAACTAATTATTTTTCAAATGAATTACTAAAAAATAAATTACATAAACTTTACAAAAAGTTATTTGAGTTTCTTAATGTAGCAAAATTGATCAGCCACTCTGAATAATGAATGTAGCAAATATACATATTCGAATAATATTCACTTCATTCATCCGGTTGATATTTTTTGTACTCAGTCAAACTGTAATTCTTATTTGTGTGTTACAAATTGAGTAAATAAATATTCGAATTGAAAAGAGTTAATGAAAGAGTCTATTTATTATGATCAACTTTACAACTTAATTCATTCTCCATTCTGTTTTCACTTGTTTAACTCTGTTACCTTCTATTAAAGTATTCAATATTGGCATGAATATTGTGTTTTCAGTGTGTATATAAACAAATGAATTTATTCATGCAGCCTATTAGAGTCCACGTTCTCCTGAAACCTGGGCACTTGTGCTAATTCCCACAACAATTACGCAATATTGAACTAACACTTTGCTGTTACGTAAAAGGGGTATGTTTTTGAAATTTATGTGGCATCTCTGTAATTTTGTATGCATGTATCTCTGTGCGAAACGTAAACGGAGAGAACAACCCCCTAACAAAAACATTTGTACCCACGTCGATAACGTTGCATTGCAATTTAAGGAGTCCATGTGTTTGTATCCAACAACAGTTTGTCTGTATGTACCTGCTTAGCGAAATCAAGTAGAAGTATGTAGACGAAATGAATGAATGGTAGTAGAAGAAGTAGGGCTGAGTGACTGTGGCCAGCCATACTACCATTAGTGTTGTTTATTTAGTAAAGAAAGAAAAAAAAAATAAAAAAGCGAGAAAAAAGTAATGTATAACACTCTGTGTAAATCTCAAATATTTTGCACACGGAAAGAAGTAGCGTGCAAGAATATTGGGTTGAATGGACGACTAAAGTTAAACTGAGTTCTTTTTATTGCTGATTTTTTTTTTATTGCTTTTGTTGTTTTTATTATTGTTGTCATTATGATTGTTGTTGTCGTAGTCTTAGTCACATTGAGTCAGAATGAGTAATCATCATTATTATCATGCGAGTACATAAGGAGATAGTCAAAGAGTCGTGGTAACAGAGAAGAGGTCATTTGCTGTTTGCTTCTCATACTTTAGGATTCAACAATGAGCGAAGGATGGCGGCTTCGTTACTGTCTAGACTAGTGAACATTTTTTTTTTGTACCAACGGATAACAATGCACATTTTTTGTAATTTTATTCTATTCTATTTCGTTTTTTTTTTCTTCTTCTTTTTTTGTGAAGTACGTGATTGTTTGATTTAATCAGAGTATAAAAAAATGGTTAAATTTTAAATTAATTTAATATTCATCTTTTATTATAAAACAAAAGTTGAAGAGCGGGCAGTTTTAAGGTGAGGAAAAATAGTTTAAATTAATATGAACTGCAGTTTATAATTATTGAAATGAAATACATATATTTGAAGGTTGAATATGTTATACAATTCAAAGCACAGTAAAGTAATTAAAAATTGTGGTTTAGATTGTATTTGGAAACAGAAACTTTTGCAAAGGCTTGGCGTAAAATCCGTAAAATTTTTATCACTCACACCGGAATTCCTACGAAGTTTATAATAAATTTAATATAATACAATTTAAAACACGTTTTAAAACGTTCTACATACATACGTATGCTAGTAGGTATACCTGATTTTTTAATCATCTGTGCTATAAATAAATACAAAATAATGTGATAAAATAAAGATTAGACGCTAGTTTTAAATACTTACGTATGTTTGCGCTAAGAGCTAATTTAGATATTCCGTGACGTCCAAACAAAAAATCGTACATTGGCGTCAAATGTTTCTTATTTTGAGTTGAAAAATTTTTAGTTAGCCTATTTTTGCTAATTGGTTTGGTTTCCGTTACTAGAAACTTCTTAATATTGGTGTATATTCTGGCCAGCAATATCAATGGATTAGTGATTTCAGGCAATTAAGATGTCAATAAAGTATAATGCTTACTTTATGACAAAAGCACTTGCAGGCAAATGGGCAAAATTTTACTCACTTTATACTCATATATTATTTACGCTGCATTACCTAGTCTATTGCAAGCTGCAAACATTGCTTAAAAGAACCAGTCCACCCTACATGACCGAAACTAACACACTGAAATGTTATTATCCAACACATTTGCAAAAATCGCATACATACTCGAATATACTATTTTTCGGAAAGTGTTAGAAGAATCCTGAAAATAACGCGACTAGTTCTTACACGTGTATAAAGTATAGTCCAATACGAACTATGACTAGTCCAACATTAAACCAAATGTACAGGGTGGCCCAGAAAGAACGAAGTGGTGTGAATTGCTTATAACTTTTTATTTAAGAGATATTTTTTTAATTTTTTTTTTTAAATACATTAAATTTATGGGGAATATTTTTGGATTAGTTATTAAAAATGATATCCCGCAAGTGGTGGCCATATTCTGCTTCGCACAAATGTGCTCTTTCCAACACATTTTCCATGACCTTTCGCAAAACTTCCGGTGGTATGTTGTTAATTTCTTCTCGAATATTGGTTTTTAACTCCTCAATAGTCCTAGGCTTATTAACATAAACTTTTCCTTTTAAATAGCCCCAAAGAAAACAGTCTGGAGCGGTTAAATCCGGGGAACGCGGAGGCCAATTAAAATTGCTGTTACGAGAAATTATTCTTTCACCAAAGATGTCGCGTAAAAGAGTCATTGTGGCCCTCGCAGTGTGCGCTGTGGCTCCATCCTGTTGGAACCATATTTGCGGATGGTTTTCCACGGCTGGCCTTACAAAATTTTGCAACATGGCCCGATATCGATCACCATTGACGGAAATGGCGACACCTTGTTCATTTTCAAAAAAAAAATGGGCCAATGATCCTTTCTGAAGAAACACCGCACCAAACGGTACACTTAACTGGGTGCAATTGTCGTTGATGAAGTACTCTCGGGTTTTCCGTAGCCCATATCCTACAGTTTTGCTTGTTAACGAACCCATTTAATTGAAAATGGGCTTCGTCACTCATTATTAAGTTATGAATAAAATTTGGATTCTCTTGTGCTTTTTGCTGGAAATAAATTGCATAGTCAAGTCGTTGCTGGTATTGCTCCATTATAAATTATCCAAGTCTTCTTTACAAAATACTGAAAAGAAAAGAAAAAAAAAAATTATAATAAAAAAGTTATAAGGAATTCACACCACTTCGGTCTTTCTGGGCCACCCAGTATAAAAAACACAGTATTTTTAATATTACAAAGTAAATACACGTGTGTAGTAATCCAAAATTAAGTGAAATATATAACAACTATGCTATTTTCAACATTGTGATTTCCTAGAGGTGGACAATTCTTAACCCAGCTTGCGTGGCATACACTAATAGAAAACCCATCATAACTGTGACGTATTTAAACATCAATGCAATGCCAAATGTCCGCATTTTTGACACTTCATCGCTGTGAAGTCAATCACTACATCAGTTGCTCTTGTTGTCATTAGCAGCAATTATGGGGATACTTTATCGAAATACGTTTGATGTGAGTATGTGATCAATGCAATGACACCCTAATATCGAAGAAATTACTAAATGAAAAATGGCACTCTAACATCAGACCAAGTATAATATGGATTCAATTTGATGTAAAAATCTCATTAATATGATGAGCAAAAGCTGCAAATTTAATAACCATAATGTGTTTTGCTGATTTAATTTACTTTCTAGTTCTAGCTTTGTGGTTTCATTTTTTTGGTTAAATCGAAGTTTATTTCAAAATTAGTTCCGAGATTCAAATCAAAGTAAAAATAAAATGTAAAATCACTGAAATTGAAAATGTATATACTATAACATGTAAGTGACTGCTTACCTATATCATATTAATACTTACGTATTAAAACCGGCTGTTAGCACTTTTTTCGAAGCTTGGCTCACATTTTTGTATTTGAAATGAAATAGATAGCAATTGATAAACAGTATCGTTCTTAAATTACATTTTAACTGTGGTACTGAATGAAAGTCATATATATAGTTAAAAAAAGCTAAAAAGTTTCGATATCAAACTAATTATCTATATAACCAAATAATTATCCATACAACGAGTTCTTAGTTTTTTTTTTGGAATTCCCAAAATCGACTTCAGGAATTGTCAAAATTCTCCACTTTCCCGGAAACAATATGGCAACTTCAATTTTCGCAGTAAATCGAATGGCCGTTATAGAATTCTGATACACGTTCCACGGCCAAAACGCGCACCAAATATAAAAAACCGGTTTTGATTCGGTTGGCGAAGCGGTTCCCAAAGGCGGCTTCAGGAAACATAAAAATCCCTCTACTTCTTCAGAAGCAATAAGGCAACTCCAATTTTCACGTTAAAGCGAACGACCATTTATAGTACCGATTTTTTTGGGAATTCTCAAAATCGGCTTTATAAGTACCCCCACTTCTCCGAAAGCAATACGGCAACTCCAATTTTCGCATTAAAGCATATTGCACGAGTTTCGAGTGTTGAAAACATACAAACAAACACACAAGTGAAACTAATACAAGCCTGTTAAAAAGTATCTGATTTTAATGTTTTGTGTTCTATATTTTCTTACAATCCACGTTTTAAAAGTCCTTAATATAATATTTGAATAAATTAACTTCTCAATTTGAGAAAAAGAGGGCTACAAGCCTTGTTTGTCAGTATTCAGTTGTACAGCAGCTCTACTTATTTTAAATCCGTACTATAATAAGAAGTTATAGGACCAATATGTTTGAGCTTGTCATATTTCTCTTGACAAGTGCTGAAGTTCGAACAGATAATAGCGTATATCAAGCTATCAATCCTATTTCTTGCACTAAAGAGATATTTAATCAAATGGAAATTTTCATTTGGGAGGTAGACAATTTAAAGATTTATTATGTTGTACTTGGGAAAATATTTTGCAGTAAGATTCTTATATATAGATTACCAAGAGAGCGATGCATCTTTGCAAATAAATCCAAGTCGGACTTGGAAGTTGGTGAGGGATATCTTTATTCTCCAGTAACAAAGGAAGATAAGCTTAATGCTGCGGAATGATTGTAGCGTGGTGCAGGCGGATATCAAGGCTATCAAACTGGTTTAAGTATTTTAGGGTATACGGAGAGAATACTTGCATTTATGATAGTGGAGCTGCGTTAAATGCACTAGCCGGGTATCCATAGAACATCCCAGTTGGTTTCTTAATGAGATAGCGAGACATTCGAATCTGGAGCTTTTCAGTGAAGTGCCCGATGATATTGTAGCAGACCAACTTTACTACTATTGTTCAAACTAAAGTTGAACAAAAATATAAACATGGTATCCCTAACTCTAATTAAAAATAAAATTAAAAAAAAATGTAGTTTAAAAAACACGGCGAATTGGTGTCGCTGCATCGTAGCTAAGGTTGCCGTAACTTCTAAAACACTTTGAATTTTTTATTATTACTTTAAATCACAACCTTCTATACACATCGTTTAACTTACCTTAATTTTTCTTATTTTACCTTTTGTTTTTTACCTTAATTTTTCTTAAATATACACAAAATTTTTATTTTGTAAAAAAAACCCTATTGGATTAATAAAGTGGATTAAAGAAAACCAAATAATCCGCTTTGCTCTTTATCTCGCGTATGGTCAGTTGGGTGTCCTACATCAGAAGCACAGAGGAAATACTCCAAAAGTATTCAACTATTATTATTATTAGTTTTACCAATCAAAAATTGCAAACAGCTTGTTTTTTATGTTTCCTAGCTGTCTATACATTTCATAGAAACTATTCTGGTAGATCACTGTACTGACATCGAAGCTCTCTGGCAAAGATCGCGGCTCGATTGCAACACGGGACATTAACGAAATGTTAACGATCCCGGGTTCAGCACAGATAGTCTAGTAAGGTTACCTGTCAAGTATCGTGGCTAAAATCGCCAATTTATGACTGCAGCATTATAATTCTAACGAGTCTACCCCGAGGGCAGTTGGATATTGTAATGGCGGGACACTGTCACTTGAGGATATATGAGAGGAGTTTAACTCTTCTGTATTATATCAGCAGTAGAATTTGTGGTAGTGAAGAGGAGGATATTGAACATTCCTTTGTCATTAACTGGCTTTCTTTACACAAAAGCTTTTTATCTAAGCAAACCGGCAGTACATAACTTGGAAGAAATATTAGAATGTGATATAAGTGGTTGTAACTCGTTCAGCCAATCCTCAGGTGGGTTCAGATCTAGACCGGTGTAGCATATTTAAATCGCTAAGATGCATATCAATTTCAGGCAACAAGATGAGACCAAATTGTACCCAAGTGGACTGGCTTTTCTCAATAGCTGGCAGCCTGTTCAACATAGCACAACATAGTTTTAGGTTTCAGCTCAATTCGATCAAATCAACAACAAAACACTTTCTTTCTGTCTGACGGTGGTCAGACATATAATGCTTTTCACAGACTAAATTGGCACAAATTGATTTATACGACTTAAAAATGCATATGTATACAATGTATGTGCATAAAAATGCTTGATTAAAACGATCGGTTTCAAGAGTTTTTGTCCCATTTTTAACAAAAATTATTATTTGCTTTTATATATGTTATATTTTTGTGTACTTAACCTTATATCCTAAAACACATACAATATACTCTTTTTCTAGGCTATCTGTTGACCAGGGTTGAACGCAAAATAGGCTCGCCGGAAAAGCCTCTATCTGATTTAGGCCTAATATCATATCGCTCCTATTGGAAGGATGTGCTGCTGGAGTATCTTTGCAATCGAACAGGGAATACTTTAAGCATAAAGGATGTATCACAGGTAAGTTATTTTGTTTAGTAAGAAGGTAGGGACCTGATACTTATGTTTATAAATATATTTATTTCCAAAGGAAATGGCGATATACTCTTATGACATAGTTAGCACACTGCAAGCATTGGGTATGATGAAATATTGGAAAGGCAAGCACATAGTACTTAAAAAACAGGTAACTTGCTATCACCTAGTTGGAAACAAATTCAAAACTAACTTGTACATCTTTGCTTTTGCAACAGGACGTTTTAGATGATTACGAAGAGCGCATAAAGAGGCGAGGTACTTTTCCAAAAATTGACGAAGCCTGTTTGCGCTGGAATCCATTTGTCCCGCAGCAAAATAATGACTCTCCCTGAAAAAGGGTCATACCTAATTATGATTAAGTAGTTTCTAAGATTGTAGCAATAATTAAGTAGCAAACATAGACACTTACATATGTACATATTTTTTTTGTATATGTATTTTTTCGGGAATTAAAAAAAATTCTTCTTTAGGCGGATATTGCAAAACAAAGAAAATTACAATTAAACATATTTTTTAATACAGAAAACTTATTCTTTGTTTTCCCATAACTTGTGTATGAGGCTGAGTCATTGAGAGAAATTTTACAACAGACAATTTTTTTTTTTTTTGGCAATTATTAGTCACACATGCGCATCTTAAGGTTTTGCTGCACATAGAAGGAATTTTTGCTTTTCTCTTCGATTTTGAATATTCATATAAATAAATAATATGTATGTACACATGTATATGTATTCGAACATTTAATGTACATTAACATGCTCCATACTTATGTATAGTTTTATTACATACATATGTACATACAATACATACATGCATACATAACCTACATACAAACTTTGTACGTTAAGTATATACATAATTATAATTATTTATATACTTTGCCTTTTAATGTTTTAGTTTTTAATACAAACAAAATATTTGTAAATTAATGAAATAAATTTTAAAAAGCAAAATATACAATTAATAACATTTTTTATTCACCCTACCCGATTAATTTGACTAGTGTACCCGTTGAAAAAAAAATACATCTACAACGTTCTATAAAATACTTGTCATATCAAACAATATACATACATATCATACATATTTTATATACATATGTACATATTAAAAAAAGGCTTCTAGCATTCATCAGGCCAGTCAGGCACAACATTTTCTTATTGTACTTGCTTTAACTGCCGCCGCCTGCTAGCAACTACATACATAAGTATGTGCAAAATATTGAAAAATACACTGACCGCAGAAAGTAAATTCTACATTTTTAATCATCAAAAAGAAAAACTCTTTAACTA
Source organism: Thecocarcelia acutangulata (assembly GCA_914767995.1). Taxonomy (NCBI): domain Eukaryota; kingdom Metazoa; phylum Arthropoda; class Insecta; order Diptera; family Tachinidae; genus Thecocarcelia; species Thecocarcelia acutangulata. The sequence goes on along the minus strand of OU612097.1, from coordinate 94,000,579 downwards.
AAAAGATAACTGCTGGATATCGATTTACAAATGTTGAAGACATATTAAAATCAGAATGTACAGTGAAACCTCTCATGACCGGATACTCAGCGTTGCGATATTTTTGACTGGGGGGTTACTCGCTATTGCGATGCGAAAGGTAGGATGGAATAAGAGTATAATTTGGTATTCTGTGCTGTCTGCGCAAACTTTTTCACGAAATAGTTTAAAAATGAAGTAACACAAAATAAACAATAGCGAATAATTATAAAATAAAATATGCGAAGGCGAAAATTAAATGCGAAAACAAAATACAAAAACGCAATACAGGGTACCAATTATTTGATTTTTCTTTCGCATCGGAATGGAGAGTAACCCCCCTGGTTATGAGAGGTGTCCGAATATAGTTATAGATAGAAATATAGAATTCCCATCCGGCAAAGAGAATACGTTTTGTATGGAAAAGCTTAAGAAAAATTCGGTTCTAACGAGTGATTTTTTCGCTATTATCTTTTTGGCAACACTAGTTTTGACAGCTCACGCACGTTTTGTATCTTGTGTCACTGTCAAACATCTTCAGTTTGGTCTATAATTTAATCATGAATCGTCTTACAAACGTACAACGCTTGCAAATTATTGAATTTTATTACCAAAATGCGTGCTCTGTTAAGAAAGTTCATCGCGCGCTTCTTCCATTTTATGGTCAGTTTAATCGACCTACTGAGGCTTCTATTCGGGCTATTGTAAAAAAATTTCGCACCAAATTTACATTGTTGGACATTAAACCACCAATACGCTTACGTAGAGTGCGAACTGAAGAAAATATCGCAGCCGTATCGGCCAGTGTTGGTGATGACCGTGAATTATCGATTCGGCGCCGTTCGCAGCAATTGGGCCTCTGTTAAATTTTGCGGAAGGATTTGGGTGTGAAGCCTTATAAGATACAGCTGGTGCAAGAATTGAAGCCAAACGACCTACCACAACGCCAAATTTTTGGTGAATGGGCTCTTGAAAAGTTAGATGAAGATCCACTTTTTTATCGAAGAATTGTGTTCAGCGACGAGGCTCATTTCTGGTTGAATGGATACGTGAACAAGCAAAACTGCCGTATTTGGAGTGAAGAGCAGCCAGAAGCATTGCAAGAGCTACCAATGCATCCACAAAAAACAACCGTTTGGTGCGGATTATGGGCTGGCGGCATCATTGGGCCGTATTTCTTCAAAGATGATGCGAATCACAACGTTACTGTGAATGGTGAGCGCTACCAATTGAGAGGCGAGTTCGGTGAACAGTTTATTTCACGCTTGGGACCAGTCAATTGGCCGCCCAGATCGTGCGATTTAACACCTCTAGACTATTTTTTGTGGGGCTATGTTAAGGCTAATGTATATAGCGACAAGCCCGCTTCGATTGACGCACTGGAAGCCAACATTGCCAACATTATTCGTGAGATACCGGCCGAAATGTTGGAAAGAGTATGCCAAAATTGGACTTAGCGGATGAACCATTTGAGGTGCAGCCGCGGCCAACATTTGCATGAAATAATCTTCAAACATTAAATTATATCGACCCAACTATCGATCCAAATAAATATTTCATGCATTTTTCTGAATTTTATGTGTTTTTTTTTTCAATTTCCGATAGTTCTTATAAAATCACCCATTACATTGTATATGCTGCTAAATTTATATTTTTAAAAACGATTATTTCAAAAAGGTAATAAACGGAGGGTGCCGCTGTTGGAATTGTCGATTGTTCAGTCGTCGAGTAAGCGTCGCGCGTTCGCGTGTTCTCAGAACACAAGATTCTAATTTTAACAATGTGTTCCACTCGAAGGAAGACATCTGGATGACGTACTCTTTAGAAAAATAAAATCCGCATTTCCATTCTATGGTTCAATACTAAGGCAGATTTAATAGGTAGTGGCAGAAGCACAATAAATACAACACCAAAAAACATCACATGTATTTTGTAGGTAGAAATTACGAAAAGTTGTAAAAATTTTGTTTTAAGTGCCCTGGAGACGACCAAAAATATACATCAAAGTTCTAAGTGTGTGCGTTCGGTCGTGCTTTTTCGGATACACCTATAGATTGTCGGCTCTGATTGATGAAAATCAAAAACTTTTGATATATTATTTTAACGTGTAATTATTATGATAGTCTCCAGTTGTGATTGATGATAAAAAATGTCAGTTTTGTTATCGAAAGGGACAACAATAGGTAAAAGAAACGAACGCACCGAAGTCAAAATACAAATGATGATTGACGATTTTATTTGTACGTCTCCTTTTAAACGACAAAAACACGACACTTACACATAAGCACTGATTGACGTGTTTTTTTGATCGTCTCCAGTACACTTTATTTTTGTTTGAAAATGCAAGGATCTCTATACGTTTTTGACAAATTTACATAAAGGAAACGATCACTACCCTGGTAAAGCTCCAATGCTCTTAATAAAATTATGTGTCAATTATTACGTTTTTGGTTCAAGTTTGAAAATATAGATCTGCTACCAGGGCAGAGAGAGGTGGTATACGTTAGAAGATGTTTCACCATAATTTCAATATCATTCTTAGGATGAAGCCCAAGATATCGAATTTGCATTCACACTTGTTTGGCGTTTTTATGGCGAACGTCGGGCGGGTTTGAAAATGGTATCGTGATTGGCGAAAAACGCCAGTGCATACAACAAATTTCAAATCTATTACAAAAACGCCATTAAAATGCTACCGTATTTGGGTATTTGTCTTTCATAACAGAGCAAATTTGTTGTCAAAGTATTTGCTTGCGACAAACAAAATGAGATGAAATAAACAAATATTAAAAATAAAAATATAAATTCTTATTTCTCCATTTTTTACATATGATTGCTGTTAGATTTTCTCATTTGTTATTTATTTATTTATATATATAATTAAAAAAATAAGTAGTAAAGCAGCGTGAGACACCGTTTATTTAAAGCTATATTGGTCCACCAACCCCGTTCCGTGAAGGATTGTATGAAGGCGTGAACTGGTTTTAAAAAATTCGTTTTTATGAAAAAATGTGAACAAACATTTGTAATACATTACTATATAACATATTTTTTGTTAGAAAGCGCAAATATTGTCACTTGCAGTTTTTTTTTTATAAAATTCAGTTAATGCTTGCATTTTTTTTGCATAAATTAAGTGAACAATATAAAAAAATTGCTATTTTGCTATTTATTACTTTTCGTTATTTATAAACATTTGTTTGGCACTTCTTTAACAGGATGCTTCATAATGATTTAGTTTCACGCAATCCTTTACATTCTGATTCATTCACAAAGCTTTGCTTGTCGAAAAGTTTACACGGTAATATAATAGTGTAAGTGCGACAACTATTACGAGAGCTTTTTTTTTTTATATTGGACCAGTACTCAGGGGATGACCCCTACATATGCAGTGCATTGTACCAGAACTAGGAAAATAGGTTGTGAGGAGGGGGAAAGCGGGAGTAGTGTTTGTGAACATTTGACTTGAACCTTCCAACGTTATAACAGACAGGAAACACTTCTGCAGGCAACTTGTTCCACAGACGAAGCGTGCGGCTGAAAAACGAATTCTCTCTGTAATGCGTAGTACGATTCCCCTGGCAATCAACCTCAAATGGATGAGCTCTAGACGATGAACGCGTGCTACGTAAAAATGTGCGAGTTTCGGGAACAAGATCCCTAATCTCGTCAGAGCAAAATCCATTGTAGTAACGATAGAACAGAGTAACGCACCTCACACTGCGTCGATGCTCCAGTGAATCAATAGAGTTGGATACCCTACTGTCACTGATGAGCTTCTTCGTCCTCTCCTGCACACGGTCGAGTAACCCCAAAATAGACTTTGAGGCACCGGCCCAAACATGAGAGTTGTATTCCATTTTCGGTCGGATGTAGGTGATATAAATAGTAAGGAGATCGGATGGAGTGAAGTACATCTTACACTGTTTCAAAAAACCGAGACACTTGAATGCTTCTTTAGAGACATGAAAAATGTGTTCAGTCCAGCGGATATCACACTGTATCTTCATTCCAAGAACATCAAGAGCATCCGATTCCTCTATACTTATACCATCCATGAGTACAGATGAAGCAGCATTTGCGGTCGTTTGTTTGTGCGTTAATAAGCAACATTGGGTCTTACGAGCGTTAAAGGTGACCCTGTTTTTACGACCCCATTCGGAGATTAATAGAAGATCACTATTCAGTGAATCGTTCATACTTAGCCTTTTGGCAGTAATCTCTGATAGGCTGGGCCTATGACCAAAAGAGTACGAGTGGCAAATGCTGCTGCTATCTGCGAAAGAGTGGATAGGGTTGGAAGTTTGATAGAGAAGGTCGTTGAGGAAAATAAGAAATAGAGTAGGAGAAAGAACGGAGCCTTGCGGTACCCCTGAATTAATCTTGAACTCGTTTGATGAGACCCCATCTATAACAACTCGTATAGCGCGGTCTCTGAGAAAGCTCGATATAAACCGAGAGAAATCGTTACCGACACCAAAAGCAGTAAGTTTTGCCAGCAGTGCAGCATGCCACACTCTGTCAAACGCTTTGGAAATATCTAGAGCCATCACCTTGCTTTCACCGAAATGATGGATTGAGTGGCACCATTTCTCCGAAAGATATGCCATAAGATCGCCAGTAGAGCGACCCTTACGAAATCCATATTGGCGATCACAAAGTAATTTGTGCGACTCTAGATATCCCATAAGATGGTAATTAACCATACTTTCCATTACTTTGGAAAGCGCAGAGCAGATTGCAATTGAGCGGTAATTTTCGTGGTTATTTGCCTCACCCTTTTTGGGGATTGGTGTTACAGTAGCGACCTTCCAGCACGATGGAAACTCACCACCATGGTAAATTTTGCTTGGCCTTTACGCCAAACACAATAAGGCTGATTATATTTTTTAATATGAATCGGTTTTATCAGAAATGGAATTCGATATTAAGTTTAAGCCATAAGACCATGACATTTAATACCAATTATAACAACTTTGAAATCTATAGTATAATATAGCATACTCATGCGCATATTCGGCAAGCAGAAATTAGGAATCCGAAGACTTAAGGGCCAAATAAACTACGCAAATTGCTTGCCAAACACGGCGGCAATTTGCTCGCAACATGAAGTTTTCAAGCTAAAAATTGTTCTACCACTTATTTCTTGTTTATTTTTTTAATTTCCACAATAAAAACAGACTTTTACGCTATTCTAAACAAATTTTATTTTACAAAAAAAAAAAATATTTTCTTCATTCACTCTGTACGCTCCTTCTTTCACCACCTCACTCTGCAAAATTTTTATTGAAATGACAAAGTTTACACACACATTCAAAATTTGCTTCAAATATTTCTACAACTCTCATGTTTGGGTAGGTGCCTCAAAGTCTATTTTGGGGTTACTCGACCGTGTGCAGGAGAGGGCGAAGAAGCTCATCAGTGACAGTAGGGTATCCAACTCTATTGATTCACTGGAGCATCGACGCAGTGTGGGGTGCGTTACTCTGTTCTATCGTTACTACAATGGATTTTGCTCTGACGAGATTAGTGATCTTGTTCCCGAAACTCGCACATTTTTACGTAGCACGCGTTCATCGTCTAGAGCTCATCCATTTGTGGTTGATTGCCAGGGGAATCGTACTACGCATTACAGAGTGAATTCGTTTTTCAGCCGCACGCTTCGTCTGTGGAACAAGTTGCCTGCAGAAGTGTTTCCTGTCTGTTATAACGTTGGAAGGTTCAAGTCAAATGTTCACAAACACTACTCCCGCTTTCCCCCTCCTCACAACCTATTTTCCTAGTTCTGGTACAATGCACTGCATATGTAGGGGTCATCCCCTGAGTACTGGTCCAATATAAAAAAAAAAAACTAGCAAACACTCCCACAAACGAACAAAAATGTTTGTACGAACCTAAAATTTTTACATGTTTGGCAAGCAGTTTGTGTGGTTTATTTTGCCCTTTATTTTTCGCATGTAGATCCATGCATAAAATAAATTCAATCATAATGTGGTTGGCAAGAAACAAATTCAACATCAGTAAGTAAACTTATTTACGCAACTGCATGCCGATGTATGAACATACAATGTATTCACATACATATGTATGTATATGTATGCTTGTTTGAATATAAAGGTTTATTCTGCCAACAATCGCGAAATTTTATTGGAACCATTATTTTGTTAAGTCTGTAATTTACTCGCTCTCTTCGTTTGCTCTCTCAAGCCCAAAATGCATATACAAACTACTTACATACATACATACATACATACATATATGTATGTAAATGTCTGTCTATCTAATTCTTTAACGATGATACACGAATGCATAATAAAGTATAGGAGCGACACATGAAATCAGTCAGTCATTCTACCTACCAGACAGTGAAAACTACTTACTTCAAACTCCTGCTTTTAACTTTTTGTCAATCATAAGTTTTAGCTATTGTTTTGTTGTTGCCAAAACCATATTCAAGAAGCTTTATCTCTTTGCTGCGCCATTTCTATATATCATTACCGACAGTTGAATTATATACACACTGAATGGGATGCAGCTAGAAAGGGGGTAATGAACAAACAGTTCAAGAGTTACCACATGCAAATAATAAAATAAGGTGAAAATATTTTAATTACTGCAAGGACGTTTGGTGCATTTATGTAAATATGTACATACATACAATTAACTAATACTACATAATTGAATACTTTAGCCAAATTAATTTTAATTGGTTTCATTATTGCTATGCAAGACGAAAGTTACCTTAGCGGACATCTCTCCAAAGCGGACAATTTCTAAAGCTTTGGAACTGCTCTCATAAATACGAACATAAAACATTCCCAAAAATGCGAATATGAGAATATCAGTTTTTTTTTTTTGACAAAAAAAAAATATTGTTTGTCCTTCCAACACCGCCATTCCCAGGGAGCAGGTTTTGGCTTAGTGTGTGCCTAACCAGGACATTTCTTTCTGGGGCATAGAGCCTCGCCAAGGGTTAATTGGTAGAATGAGGAAAGGCAAAGCCACCGGGAGGTTCTTCTTGTAGAATATCTCGGTGCTGATCATAAATGAGGTGCCTACCTTGGTTGAAACGTTTTGGCTGTGGCTTAAACCTAATTCGCAGAAAGGAAAGAAAATTTCCCTGATAACTATGGTACAATGCCGGTTTTTGGGGACTAATAACTCCCGATGTGCTCTTGTCTTGCAACAAATACCTGTAATGTAAGGAACCAGAAGTGATGGTTCGACGGTTGAGGGCTAGTGTTCTGAATGGCTTTCGGCCTACCAACTCGTTAAGCCTTGTCTTGTTAGAAGGGACTAGAAGGCCCAAGCTCTGCAGCAAGTTACGACCTGTGTGAACCTTGCAAGCCACACAGGGGTGGTGGTGAATCCTGAATAATTCACTCCTTGGGGTTGTATCATCAGATAAGGCTGTCAAGGCAGGTGTTGATGTAAGTCAGTTACACATTCTTCCAATACCACAAACAACCATAGACAAAGTGACAACCTTTAGATCTTGCTATCATTCAAAACTTCGAAGTCCATTATATAACTGGAATAATAAGAAATGTATTATCAAGTTTTGAATTTAATGATTCTAGAAAAGCTTAAAAGAAAACCAAAACTAAGCCAATAGTCTATCGTGGGGAAAAGAAAAAGGGCGTTACTCTGTTCTATTGTTACTACAATGGACTTTTCTGTGACGAGATTAGAAGTCTTGTTCCCGAAAGCGACATATTTTAATACACGTAATACACATCTATCGTCCAGGCCTCAGCCATTAGTGGTAATTGCCCGGTGAATCGTACAACACTTTACAGAGAAATGTCATTCGCCAGCCTTACACTTCATCTAGAGAATAAAATGCCTGCAGACGTGTTTCCTTTCAGTTACAATGTTGGAAAGTTCAAGTCAAACGACCGCAAACAGAACATCACCTCGGGAATACTACTAACCACTTACCTCCGATTTTAGGTCTAAACCATAACCAGAAAGTTTCAATCAGCGCCAGGATGGTCTTCAAAACAGAGCTATATGGAAGCGTGCTGCTCTTCGTTCTGCTAATTATACCTAAGGTAAGTGTTATCAGAAATCCAACACAACTTAAATCATGCTGCGACTTCTCAGAGTTTTATTTGCAACAAAAATAAAAAACACCTATCCTTTTTTATCCCAGAAAGAAGAGCGGCTGAATTTGGAATACGCAAAAGTGAAGAAATTGTGTGTAGCAGCAAACAAAACTCTAGCAAGCCGCATGACTAATGTTGTGTTGGACTTCCAATCCCCATACCAAGGATTATAATTGCAGATCTTTCGGTGCTGATCATGGTTGAGGTGACTGCCTTGGCAGAAATGTTCTCACTGTGGCTTAAATCTAAAATCGCTGGATGGGGAAGTAGTTTACCTAATAACTTTGGTGCATGCCGGTTTTCGGGGGCTAACATCCCGAAGAAGTGCTGTTGTCTTGCAACAGATACCTATACTGTAAGAACCAGAGATGGTTAGACATGTGAGTTGGCTAAGAGCTGTTGCTTTGAATGGACTTCAACCTACCAACTCATTAAGCCTTGTTTTCCATTGACTGTTAGGAAATTGGCATACAGGAGGGACTAGAAGGTCCGATCTCGTAAATAAGGAGTTTGTCTATATGGCTACAAAATTGTAACAAAAAGTTGCGACCTGTGTGAGCCTAGCAAGCCACACGAGAGGCGCTGATGAATTGGGAATAACTCATCCCATAGAGTTAGTCTATCATCAAATTAAGCCGTAAAGGTAGGTGCAGATGTAAATCACCTTCAGAACTGTATTGACAAACAACAGAAACGAAAGAAAGATTACGGCCTTACACCGGCATCCATAAAAATAAAGTCAAACTTTTACCAAATTCATTTACTTATTTGACGCAAATCATTTTAATTATACTTTTTGATATGTATTACTTTAAAAAATAGCTGGATAGTCGTATATACCTACTTACTGTCTTATTTACAAAAAATATTTAATGTTTAGTCAGCTCTTATTTGAAAAGTTTCTATATATTTGTTTAAAAAGAGCTTAATAAACGTGAAATATTAAATATATTATGAATAAGAATCTGAAATTTTTGAATTTCCACTTAAAACATAAATGAATTATGGGTCTTGAAACCATTAACCCACGCCAGGAGAACCCACACAAAAAACAATAAAAAAAATTAATGTTCCGAATGAGGAAAGCAGCTTTACTCGTACTTGCTACCTTGAGCAAGTGTATCGATCAGTATCTTAAAAGAGCTGAGTAAACTTTTAATAGGTCTTTAAAGGATTCTGTTGTACAAAATCTGTATTTCGGCCGTTGTGTAACTTTTCATTGATCAAGATGCAATACACTGCAAATTTTAAACTTGAAGGGGAACTTTCCAAGTGATTTCGGGATTGAGTTGAGAAAACTACTTGGAAACACGAATGTCTGCATTTTCGGCAAAATCACACAAATAAAAGAAAATGAGAGAATTCGCTAAAGCAGTCAGACATTCGTATCTATGTTGTGTAGCATAAATATGTTTATACGCGATATTAAAGTCTGCTTGTTGTATGTGTACGAGTACATGTCTGTTAATTCAAATTACGGAAAGAGGGTTGAAAGGACAAGAAATTGCAAAAAAAAAAAAATTCATACGGTAAGCTTTTGTCGTAGTTAAAGGTCTGGGTTTTGGCTGGTGTGCTGCATAAATTTAGTCACTTTTAAACTGCACGCGGTGAGAAAGAGGATTTTAAGAAATTAAATAAAAATGGTTGGATATTTCACCTTTCTCGTGTGCATAATTTTTTAAAGGAAATAAAAGAAAAATTAAATCGGTTAATAAATTGTGGTAACAAGGAGCATGTGAATATAACCTTCTGAACTGGGTTGACAGACTGATATATATGTGTGTATGTATGTATGTATGTAGATACCTTGCACTTCACTACATCGACAATAAACCATCGCTGATATAAGTATATATGTACATTTGTAGGTATATCTACATACATATATGTAAAAAAGAATATGTACATATATACTTATATATATATATATATGCATTTGTGAAAGATTGTTCCTCACAAAGAAATGAAAAAACCACATAGACACGGTTTAAGTCTTGTCGCGACTACGGGTGAGTACAGCAAATAACAACGGCAGCAACACCAACAAAATCCTACCAACAAATATTTGTACAATTTGCTTTTTATTTTTGGTGTATGCGAGAAGTAGTACATGTTCGCCTTTGTATATCACTATAGGCAATGTCTGGTCTGGTCTCCATCTTCTCGTACAGCAACATCAACAACAATGAACCAACGTATACAACAACATCTCAAACAAACAGCAGCAGCAGTGCAGAACAAAAACAATAGCAACAACATCGTCACCAGAACATGAGACACACATGGAATAAACCGAAATCAACGAACAAATTTTTATATACGAGTCAAACCAGCAAGAAAGTAGTCAGTCGACCAGCCAGAAGCTAACGAGCCACCAGGCAGGCAGCCAGCAAGGCAGTCAGCAATCAGCAGCAAAAGCAAAATGTGTCTTGTAAGCTTTTGGCTTTTGATTAAACGACAACATTTAATACCACTCATTTGATCGCCAACAGCCGGTCCGTACGGTTTACTGAAAAAATCTTTCCGTGCTTTAGTTGAAGAAATGATTGAAATATTTTATGAATCTTTTTTTTTTCTTTTATCAAAGTGTTATCGTGATTTTTTCAAATAAAAAGATGAAAAACATTTCACTGAAAAAAAAAATTAATATTATTGAGAACAAAAATGTATAACCCAAGTGAAATTATTTATAAAGAAAAAATAAAAAAGAACATTTGCTAATAAAAATAAACTGATAAAATATAAAATAAAAAAAAAGAACAAAAGAGAGAAAAACACATGTATGAGTAACAACTTTTATTCACTATTCGCCACCAATTTATTTGTTATGGTTGATTGTATGTGGACGAAGGTGACGCATGGTGGGGCAAACATTTGCTTATTTGTTAAACAAAACGATGTGTTAATTCAGTTAAGCAAAACGCAATTAATTGTGAAATTCAAACCCGGCATTTGTTTAAAGTAACAAAGAAAACAAAAAAGAACTGGCGACATCAGCTTTTATAAGCGAATGTTTCATATTCAAAGAAATCGTCGCACATACATACGTATCTATATATAAATTTGGAAATAAAACCCTTTAATAATGATGAGCATGCTACTTAAAAGCTCAAAATTGGTTTCACCATGTCAAAATCCTTCAGATACCATATGATTTTGTCTTAACTACACACATGCTTATGTATATGTATGTATGTATGTATATGTAATTTAATTTTTCTATTTACGAAAAAAAATACATATGTATGTACATACATATTAAACTTAAGTGACGCAACTACGCGTTTTATTAATATAATATCATGCGTTGGACTCATGGCAAATGTGAAAGATTTTTTAAAATTAAATATTGCCATGTCAAATGCACATTTTAGGATTATATCGACAGAAAGGAGAAGAAAAAATGATAACGATGAGAAAACAAAGCATAAAAACTTGAAAGTCTTGTTGAATAATTGTGAGTTTAGATCATACTCGTATAAAACACGTCATCTTCAAATCACGTATATATACATACATACATACATACATACACATATGCCATCATACAAACCAATGAGTGCCATAGACATTCAAAATACTCAAAAAAAAAACTTAAGAAACGAAACTACAGAAAAATGCCGGCTACAAATGCTTACATATAAAATGAATACCTATAGAGGAAAATGAAGAAGAACGGCAAAACGGCCTGTATATGAACAGAGAACGTTAAACGGCCGAAGAGGGAGAAAAACGTTTCTTAAGTATTTAGGGATGCCAGTAGAAAAATAAAAATTGCTTTACCAAATTTTTTCACAAACTAAAAAATCTTTACATATGACTACAATTATGTATGTATGTGTTTTGTTAATAAACACACTCACTACCTACGTAATGTACATATATACATGTGTACATATGTATTTTATATTATATTCTACTAATTTGTCCAATTGTGGGGTGTGCAAATTCCCCAACAATTATGCCAATCGGTAAAACAAATGTACATTACACTACGTAGTCGTCGTATCTCATGAAATGAAGCCGAACAGAGGAATGAAACAAATAAAACGACCGGCATTTTCGTTTTTTAACATCAAAAGAAAACAAAAAAAAAATCATGCGGTTGTGCTTGAATTATCGCGAATACCATGGTACCAGTCGAGAGACAGCTTATTATATGGCTGAATGTCTGGGTTGGTTGACAATGTGAGCGTGTATATTATTTTCTTTTATTTGTGTTAGTACTGATCTTAAACGTTTTAAGATTTTGCCGGTAAGTTTTGTTTTTCATATTTTGTATTAACACTTCAGCACACACTGCAATATTTTTGCAAAGAACTAAAGTTGAAAAAAATATAATTTTAATCTAAACTATTAAACAAGTTCCATATTAAATAAATTAAAAGAAAAAAAAACTACTTTCATACTTTGCCAGTTAAGTGAGGTTATATTTGTCCCGAGTGCCCCACCCAGTGAAGCTACGAAGAATCATCGCATTGCTTTTCTACATGTTCATACCAATATACATACATACATATGTACATACTTTATCCACTCATATCATACTTCTAATATAAAAAAAAGAATACTTCGCACGAATAGAAGATACATATGTATACAAAATAAAAAGCGTTTTGTAAAAATGAAAATAAAAAATTGTTGCAATTGGTAAAGCAATACATACATACATATGTATGTAAATAGGTATTTTCTTCAAGTTTTCGAAAGACTATAGAAAACATAATTCTTGTTTATTCCGCTCGCGCTTGCTCTATTCTTCTATTACTCTTTTTTTCCATTTTCCAAGAACGATCGGTAATAGGTAGATAATTAAATTAGAAAAAAATAAAGTCAAAGTGCTAAAACTAGCGCCGAACAGCAGCTTATCTATCATATTTAAAAAAATTTCTGAACTGTGGGGAACAAGTGGTCTGTCAGTCTCGGTCAAATTATAACATTTCGTAAACTTTTGCAAATGTGCTTTAACAACAATTACCTACTCTGCACAACTTTCAGATTTCTCAAGCTATTTTAAAATTTTGTGAATAGAGTTCGCGAGCGAGCAGACTTTTTTTGCAGATATCTAAAGGCTGTGCAAAAAAAAATTAAATGTTTGCCATTTTTCAATGTAGTGGGGCACGTGTATTGTATTTTCTTGGTGTTTGTGAGTAAATTGCGAATCTTTATCTGTGGAAACAAGAAAGAAAAACCAAAAAATTCAGAGGCCGTCTGCGCTCATTAAAAATATATATACATATGTATATATTATAAAAAAAACATGACTACGAGCACATTCTGCTGCTTGGTAACAGCAGATAAAACACACACCTCGCTTTAAAAGCCAAACAAAATTGAAAAGTCTTACAGCATTCGCACGACAAGAGTGCAGCTAAGGAGGAGTGAATTATAACAAATACGTGCAAACATATTTATGTACATTAAACAAACATATGGTTTCTGGGAGCACCAAAAGAGAATACTTATACAAATAATGATCACTGCCTTGCCATTTTTTTTTTATCTATTTTATATTGGCTGAGAAGACATGTATCTTGAAGCGATTCAAATTTAGAAAACCAGGGTCATTTTTGGGTTTTGTATATAACGAGGTCCACAACATGTATAATAAACAAAAATGTATTTTTTTAAGTAAACCAATACACATTTGTACATTAAGTATAAAACGTATACAGGTATTTGCTGCATAAATACAAAACTAAAAGAAAAAAAATGTGTTTCTTGCCCTTTTTTTGCAAGTGTGCAAAATTGGAAGCAAAATGACGTCATATCCTTTTTGCAACGAGTTTAAAAATTACTCACCAAAAATAAAAAATAAAAAAAGCCATGAAACGAAAACCAACTCAATTCGGTGCTTTAAGTTGAAATTTACTTTTGCTTGTGAGTGTATTCGTTTTTTCGTTTGTACCTAAGTACATACCTACATACATACATATATATATAGAGATGCCTAAGTGCGTCGTGTGTTTTATCAATCAAATGTACCTATGAACTTATCTAGAAAACTGCTTATGAATTACGTATGTGTGGCACAATAAATCACTTAAACTATATACAAAAAAATATATTTAAAGAGAAGTTAGTTCACTAAGTATATTTTACCCCCTTAAAGTGCGATCACATGGAAGTAAAACAGCACAAACGAAAAAATAATAAAACTTGTAAATAATCGTTAATTCGAAAATTGCTCTCAAGTAGTTGGTTGGTTTGCTTAATAGAAAATTAATTGGCAACCCTAAATTTACATGAAGCCTTTCATTTATTTACTCACATATACATCCATACTAATCCAATAACTTCACATAGATACTAACTAGCTAACTAACTTTTCTCGGTTCCTTGTTTGTATTTGCGTGTGGTGAATAAGCTTAGCTTGAAACAAAATCAGTCATTTGGTTTTGGTAAAAAGCTCAGACGACATTCACAAATGCCTCTGCACTTATTTTACACAAATAAATTACAGATCATTAACCTTAAAATACTTTTTTTACATGCTGCGAACACAAGGTCATACAATGCAAGGCGAACAAAAGAGTAAAACTTTTTCAATTTCTCATACTCTTTCGCTTTCGGTTAAACGACGAACACAAATTTTTATTATACACTGCATTTATGAATAAGCACGATGAATGATGATGATTTATCGTACAAAAAAAAAAAAAAAAAAAAAAAAAAAAAACGCTCACGTTCTCACTTAATGCATAAATGTGCATCTTAGCTGCTGCTTTTGTATATGCGCACGCACGTATAAATGTCCATACATACATATGTACATACTTGGTATAAGTGATTTAATCCAACAGCAAACTAAATTTTATTGTTTAATTAATTATATATTTTACATTGTATGTCTAGCACTCTGCGCGCTAATCAGAGACCGGGGCTGAATATTTAATAAACTGCAGTCAGGTACCTGAAGTAGCGCGCGAAGTTTTAGACACTGACATCATAGTTACATCATTTTCATCATAATCACCATCATCATCATATGTTACACGTTAATTAAAACTTACAAATAAAAATAATAAGCTTTATCCAGCCCAAAATGTACGTTGAAGGAAGGTAATGGTATGATAAATCGAATAAATGTCCCATGTCTATTGTACTTCATCAGGTGCTCTGGTGCCTTGAAAACCCGGCACATGTTGAAGTACATTCAATATGAGACGAGCGTCAACAATTAATTTTCTTCATTTAATATTAAATTTAGTACAAACATAAACTAAACATTTTTATTACAGGAATTCATCAGGAGTATAATTTTGACTACTTTGGAGCGCATCATGTCAACCACTCGCAATATTTTCAAATATTCCCCAAGTTTGCCGAACTTAACATGGAACTGAAACAGGTGTTTAATTTGTTAGTAAAGCTACGTACACACGGTTGTCAGATCTTACAATATTGCCAGTAAAATTGTCTGAAAATGTATTACAATCGTGTGAACTACCAATTTTTAACTAACAACGTTGTCAGAAAAACCATTGTCAATCAATTGTAAGACCACAATGTTGTCAGGCATCTGACAATCGTGAGAACACTCTTCGTTGGCACTGCCAAATAATTGGCTGGTATTGTAAGCTCAGTTTTAATTGTCAGATGTATAAAATTAATGCACCTGACAATGGCATCATTGTCAGAAAACAGTTTGATGGGCAACACTGCCAAACAGATAGTTCTTGATATA
This sequence comes from Thecocarcelia acutangulata, assembly GCA_914767995.1. Classification (NCBI taxonomy): domain Eukaryota; kingdom Metazoa; phylum Arthropoda; class Insecta; order Diptera; family Tachinidae; genus Thecocarcelia; species Thecocarcelia acutangulata. The sequence goes on along the minus strand of OU612097.1, from coordinate 93,984,766 downwards.
CATAAGTGGCAATGCCCTACAACATGTCTGGCAATTTTTTTCATCTAACAATCTGACAACCGTGTGAACTGACAATTTTTATTGTCAGATAAATTATTTGTCAGACCATAGTCTGACAATGAAATTGTAAGATTTTCTTACGATCGTCTGAACACACAATTTACTCTTGCGGGACAATTTTTCATTGTCACTACATTGTCAGCATGTTGCCAGATCTTACAATATTGTAATATCTGACAACCGTGTGTACATAGCTTAATGCAGGTGTTTTTGTTTTACAAACTATTTTGATTAAAATATGTACAGTGGTGAACTGGTTGAATGGCACACCCAGCATCTGTTACCTGAAAAATTGGCAATCGCTAATATAATTAATTGTTTATGAGTAAGTAAACAAAAAAGCTGTTCATAGAAACGCTATACAGATTGTGGAAACTGATTTTCATCAGCACCTAACTTATCGGCCTTATCTGGTATTCACAATTCACCAGCGCCCCACCGGAGCTTGCAAGGTTCACACAGGTCGCAACTTCTGCCATAAGTTTGTAGCCATACGAACAAACAAAGGAGCTGGCGGCTTTTACTCCTTCCTGTATGCAATTTTTCAGACAGTCAATGGAAGACAAAGCTTAATGGTTTGGTGGGCTAAGAAAATTAGCCCTTAACCAACTCACCCATCTAACCATTACAACAGCACCTCGGACGTTATTAGCACCTGAAAACCGGCATTGCACCATAGTTATCAGGGAAACTAATTCTCCTTCCAGCGATTTAGGTTTAAACTGCAGTCAGAACGGTTCAACCAAGGTAGGCACCTCGACTTTCTATACACAACATGTATAGCCACACACTAATAACCTTACGGGGACACTAAATTTATAAAAATTGTGCTCAAAAATCTCAAAACTAATTTTTAAAAAAATTACCTTTTACTGGTTAACACTCCCCAACGGGAGTATTTTTAATGAAAAGTACCAATAAAAAAGTTTGTATTTGAACTGTTCCGTCAATTAGCTTTAAGACACGAAAATAAATTTTTAGCCGAACAATTTTTCTTCTGACCGATCCCACACGAAACTAAATCATATAAAACATCTATACGTATACACAGCTTTGTGTGTGTATTAGTGTTCATTGATTGCTTTGGTTTTTGTATTGGTTTTGTGGACTTAAAGCTGATAAAAACATTATGCCGACAAAATATCACTCCTTTCACCTTCTTTGCCTAAAAGATGCCATTTTATGTCAGAACAATTGTTCTCGTGTGCGAAAGATCAATAAAATGGCTTTGACGAAAGAAAGCTAGTCAGTCACTCATATTCGAACCAATTTGAGTTTACCTATCTCCTCACTATTATTCGTTCGTATGTACTTTCATATATGAATTTTAATTGGGTGTTAAGACATTGTCTGCATATAATAAAGCTAAACAAAACAATACTTTTCGCTCAGATTGAGAATGCAATCACGCTGCCGAGATTGGTAAACTCACTGTTCAAAAGTGGACGAAAGCGCCTTACTCTGAAGATTGACGACCAGTTTACCAATATCGAAAGAAAATGAATGCGAAAGAAAGCACTCGAATCAATTTGGGTTTCTCTATGTCACTGTTCTTCGTTCGCATAAAATGAAGTTAGACAAACTCAAATCAATTTTCTTACTTCTAGTCTGCGAACGCAAGCACTCTGTCGGTAAACTGGCTGTAAATTCATGCGATGTTATGGAGGTAAGTCTGTCTGAAGACTGTAGATGAGATACCGATGTATCAGATTCCACAAATTCTTATGGTGAAGCGTAGAAACGACACCACTAGGGTATCGTTTGTCTTGCAACTGTCTGACAAATTCGATGGAGGAAGAAAAACTTTGTAGATTGGATGTAAGACAATTTATCATTAGTATAATCTTCGACAAAGTCAGATAATTCTGGCCTGAAGATTTCTTAGTGACAAATTCGAATGGCTTTAGTAACTGGACTATTTATTTTAGTATCTCAAGATTGTGACCGCAATCTTACCGTCTTTTATATGAAATACAACCATACACCCGATTTTGGTAGTCCTATTTGCATGCACGTGTGGCATGGATTTATTTTATAAAAGCATTGAAAAATAGAATTATAGCGAAAGAAGTGGTGATGAACTCGGTTTTTTTGCCAGTTAATAAATAGTATTTCTGACCGATACGAGTATTTTGGACTAATACCTACTTGGTTCTAGATAGTAAAGCATCGATATCAAAAGTACTTACTTGGTATCGAAAGAAAAGTATCGAGTATTTACTTGTATTTACTCCTATTCATTTAAGCCCTAGTGAAGCTTTTGAAGGATTTTGCTAAAGAGAGTTTTTGTCGCGCTCAGACATCAAAAACACTGAAAGTCATTTTGAAGCTCAAATTACACCGATCTAAGTTGCAGCAGTCTAATCTGCATACATTTTTTGAACCATCATATTGATTTAATAAAAAGTGGCAAAACAGATTAGACATTAAGTGTGTCCGGTTATGAGAGCTTTTACTGTGTATATCTACTTCCGTTCTAATTTTAATATGTATTTTGCTCACTTGAGTTATAAAAATATTTTTTTTTTTGTATTTCCGTTCCATTTCATTTTATATCGACATCAGAGTTGCCAGAATGAAGATTTTACCTTAATTTTCAAAATTTTACAAATAAGATTTGCAGTAAATCGTATGATTCATATATGTATCGTAGTATATTTCTTGCTAAATGAATAACATTTCTTACTGGTCTGAAATAGAGATCAAAATAGAGTAAAGGCTACTTACTGTGCAAAAGAACACATTTGTGGCAACTTTTCAATAAATGGTTCAGTTCAGTAAATTCAACCCCACAAGTTTCACCCCACTTTTTTTTTCATCACCACATCTTTTGCACACAGCAAAAATGGGCATTTTTATTCTTGTTTTGAAAAAAAAAAAGAATGAAAAATTTTTACAAATTTTAATCTCACTTGTCACAATTTTTAAACACGAAAAAAACTTTTCTTTCGCAATCAATAATTTTGGCGCGTGCAAAATTGTAAAGAAAACAACAATGTAAACAAACAAGAATATAAACAACTTTTGACAAGTTGGCTGTACCAGATGAGTAACGGTTCGACTGACGAGTCTACGTTATTAAGTGTATCCTGTGGCTTATGAAACAAATTATTCCATCGTTTCTCGAAAAGTGAGAAAAAACTGCGTCTGTAACTCGTGTCGAAAACTACCCAAAGCGATTATGTCGTTACGTTAGAAATGTCTGAAAATATAAAACGATGCCGGCATGCAATTTTAAAAATGAAAGCGCCAGCCACAATTAGTACCGCCGCCGACCAAAAATTACTAAAGCTAAGAAATTTTTTTCGACGACTTCATATTATAACCGCCGGCTGTTCTAAAAAATGTATGGTATGGCTCTAACGTTTACATTTTATTTGTAAATAATTACATGCATACATACTTATGCGCAAAATTTTTTAACATTAAAAAACAATTGCAATTTGTGAACTCTGAATTCTGGGTCGGAGATTAAAATTGCAGAAATTACAAACTTAAGTATTCCCTTAAAACTTGTTGTGTGAAGGGTATAAAAATTAAATAAAAAGTTAAAACAAAAAACGATCATTCTAAACTGTGTAAATATATATGTAAAACTTAATCTGCAAAACACTTATTTTTCAGTATTATTATTCATTTAATGATGATTATTGTTATTTGAAATACTATCTCACAGCCTTTTTATTTGCGAGAAATAATGACAGTTGAAAGCGGGAAATTTTTTCGCAAAAGTTTTACAGACACAGTTTTTCTGTAAAACGGCGAGTAATTTCCTTACGTGACAGCTAGAAAAGTTAGAGCGCTTTTACATTTGGACAGACGATGGGCAGACAGACGAAATGTGAGGGTGCTGTAACGAAAATTGTCGGTGGGGGAGAGTGTGTAGTACACGACTCTCTGTACTAGACATTTGTGGCCATTTTTTGTTTCTCTTTTTAACTTTTCGCATTTCATATGCTGTTGCTTCATATCATTATTCTCATATCAACATCAACTTCATATAAACACACTAGCTGTGCTGAAAAAACAACAACAACAAAAAAGAAAGAAAAGAGAAACGAAAATTTCTGTCTGTCTATTAATTTCTTAAATGTAAAAGGTTTAGGCAAGACCAAAAGAGAAATGAAAAAATGTCTGCCCATGATACAAAAAACAAGGTAGCCGCTTCGCTACAACAATACAACAATAAAAAAAACAACAGGTATTTTGTTTGTGTAAAAAGGCGAATTCACACTTACGCTGTCAAAAGTAGTTGATAAAGACATGTACAAAAATTTAAATGGCGCCGAAAAAGGTAAACAAAACTTGACTGCGAAGGTGCCGCCATATTAACCGAATTCGCCTGAATTCGCCGATGCATCCACCTAATAATGAATTCGCCTTGTGTCTGCCCATCGTCTGTCTAAATGTAAAAGCTGAGTTATTGATACAGTTTAGTGAGAAAAGCAGCTGTTTGTTTCAACTTTGTTTCATTTCACACGTTCCAGTCGAAAAGTTTCTCGTGGCGAGAGTTACAGAACACAGCCACTGGTTTCAAATATTTTTTGTTCCGAAGCTATTAAACAGTGCTGCCAGCTACTTTAATTCATGAAGCAAAATTGAACTGAGCTACCACATCATATTATATCTATGAATATACATAAAATATATATATTGTTTATTATAAAAAATAAAAGCAAATAACTTTAAAACATATAAATATGAGTTTCAATTGCACTGAAGCAGAAATCAAAAACTGCCACCTCGAAACAGTAAGACGACGTCTTTTTTACATAGTTATTTCATATGGTAGCTTTGTTTGCCGACAAAAAATGTTTGAAGTGGGTAAATCGTCTCAGAAGAAACTCAAAAAAATTTTGTTTCGGAACAATGGGTGAATCTAGCTTCACTAACTCACAAACGTTTGTCTTGAATAACGCTCTAATTTGCAAATAAAGCTTGACATGTTGCCACCTTCCTTAAAACTTTCAGTTATGGGTCGCTATTGTAAATGTCAATAACCCCCCGTCTAGATTAGCAATAAATATGTTAATATTTATTGCAGCAAACGTCAAAATTGTGTTATTGCCAGTGAAGACAGCTTATTGCTAGTGGTAGCAATTATTGCCGCAATAATTGTCAATGAGTTTTCGTTAACAATTATTGCAGACACAAAACGTCAAATTTATTGTCATTTGAGTTTAATACTAAATAATTTTTGTAACACTCTGCTTGCGAATAATTTTAGTAAATTTTTCTTTTGCAAAAATTATTAATTTAATTCTTATTACTTAAAATAAAGTTTTTTTTTTTTTTTTTAACTTCATTATTTTATTTATTGAATCTACATAAAAAAATGTAATGACAATAAGTATTCAAATCTTAATATATACTAAAAGAAAATTATGATTAAAGTCCTGCCAGTGCTGGACGAAAATTTATTTTTATGCGAATATTATTTCAGAATTCAGTCATCTGTTTAGAGCTCTAATGGTAGCCAAAGTATCCCTCCTTCTCAGACGGGTATGACCACCAAAATTAAGAATATTAGCTGCAAGAGGATTTGGATGGAATTCAAGTTTGTTAATATACCTTGTCGCGTATTTCACAAATTCAGATTTCACAAAAGGTACGTTCAGATCTGCGTGGATTCGTGAGTTTTTAACGTACCATGGAGCATCTGTAATTCTACGGAGAATTCTATTTTGACTTCTTTGAATTTTCTCAATGTTGGATGCCGAGGTTGTGCCCCATAATTAAATCCCATAGCACCATATTGGCTTTAGAATCGAGTTGTACAGCAAAAGTTTACAATCAAGTTTCAAGGTCGAATTTCTGCCTAGTAGCCAGTTAATTTGCACTGCTTTCAATTTCATCTGCGTTACTTTTGCCTCGGTGTGCGACTTCCATGTTAGTCTACGGTCAAGATGAATTCCGAGGTATTTGACTTCACTGTGTTGAGGTATTACTTTATTGTTAATAGTAATGGGTGAGCATGTTCCTAGACGCAGTGCGAATGTAACATGGGCACACTTTTGTTCATTAACCTTGATTTTCCAAAGCTTCAGCCATTTCTCTAGTTTGTCGATATGTTCCTGTAAATTTATTGATGCTTGCTGGTGGTTACTATGTATGCTAAGGAATGCTGTATCATCTGCAAATGTTGAAGTGTGAACGTTGGTGCTTGTTGGCATGTCAGATGCGTAGATCAAATATAAGATAGGCCCTAATATGCTGCCTTGGGGAACTCCTGCTTCAATAGACTGAGCGGGGCTGATGAAATCGCCTTCTTTTACTATAAATTGGCGACAATATAAATAGCTTTCCAAAAGGTTATGTATGTTTGCAGGTAAGTTAAACTTTATTTTATGCATTAAGCCATCGTGCCACACTTTATCAAAAGCCTGTGAGATGTCGATGAATAAGGCAGAGCAATATTTTTTATCTTCAAATGCCTTTCTTATGACGTTAACTAACCTGTGTGTTTGCTCAATGGTGCCATGTTTCGCTCTAAAACCAAATTGGTGATCAGGAATACATTCAACCTTATGAAGCATTGGATCCAACTTCGCCTTTAGCAATTTTTCGAAAAGTTTTGATATTGTTGACAGTAGACTTATTGGACGGTATGATTCTACTTTCGTGTGATCCTTCCCTGGCTTAGGAACCATTGTTATCATGGACACCTTCCACTCTGCAGGGTAATACTCAAGTCGTAAAATAGCATTAAAAATAAAAAGAAGAATTCTTTTAGCTACACGAGGCAGCTCTACGAGGATTTTGTTGCTGATTTTATCCATACCTGGAGCTTTTTTAAGGTTTAGATTGCCAATAGCATTTTCAATTTCTTGGAAATTGAATCTTAAAGGCACAGGAGGTCTACTAACAATAGGTGGCAACTCATTTGGATTGTCAGACCTATTTGTGGTAAAAACGTTTTTCAAATGGTTAACAAATAAATTACCCTTTTCCGAGTCATCTCTAGCCCAGTCACCAGACGGTTCTCGCAAGGGCGGCTTACCTCTAACTGGCCTTTTTAAACCCTTAGTCGCCCGCCATAAAGAATAGTCGGACTGAGGAGTACCATCCAGACTTTCTAAATACGTTTGTAAATAAAGTGTTGTCTTTTAATGGATTGGGGCATTGAGGGTGTTTGCAAAGTAATCACGCTGTACAAACAGTTTTCTTGTCTTTAGGACTTTAACGGCCGTATTCATAAAAAACTTAAACAGCCGTTCAAACCATTTTTAGGGAAAATTCGCTAAAACTGTATTCATAAACAAATTTTACGTTAAAATGTTCTGTTTTGCAGCTTTCACCCTGCAAGTCAACCATTTTTAAAACTGATTGCACCCAATTTTAAGATAATTTTAAGGTGATATTTGTTCCAGTCTCCTTATTTTAGTTATTACTAACATTTTATTTATTTAAAATAATATACGTTAATAAAATGTCAGGTACATCAGTGATGTGTAAAAAAACGAAATAATAAAAAAGCTCGTTATTCATATATTTTCCTACGCGTAAGCAAAAGGAATCAAAGTAAAACTTTTCTGATTCAGTACTTTTTGCTATTTAATTGAAAGACAAAATGGAGTTAACATTTATTTATTTGTATTAAAGTCGATTTTCATAAAAAACAATACAAGACATATCTTTACATGACTACTATGTAAACAAAAAACCGTTTTTATCGCAGCACTATGATTCAGATGAGAATTGCATATGATGGCGTTGCCAATCACAAATAGAAAATTTTAATAAAATAATTTTTAGCTAAAATGCTGTTTATGAATACATTTTTATAAAATGTGTTTTTTTGCTGAAAATTCTGTTTTAACTAAAAAGTTGTTAAAATGCTGATCAGTGTTTTTTTTATGAATACAGCTGTAAAAGTCCAGATAAAATAAAATTTTAAGTTATTTTGCACATTTCTTTTCAATAAAATTTTACTTCTTGCGTTGAAATTTCCTATTCGGTTTTTTTTATAATTATGAGTTGTCATAAATACGTGTTCCCATACCTTTGACATAAGCAAAGCAATAAGCAATTTTGTTTTGTTTGCTTTATTGCAAAGATATTTATTGCTAATCTAGACGGGGGGTAACAAGCAAAATTAGATTGTGAAAGAACGTTCATTTTTTATGTCAAAATTCCAAATTTTAAGAATTTAACTTATATTTCATATGAACGTGTTTTACCATTTCGCTTTCGGCTGTATAAACTGTGAGTTAGCTATTTGCAAATGATATTTATTCACAAATAACGTTTACGTATAAACGAGATATACACATGTTGGTTTGTATAGCACGACTTGTCTCAACATATCTGAAAAAACTGGGGTCTAATCACCGCATACGATATCGAATTAACTATCGTATCGAATAACATTACGATACATCTAAATTATGGCAACCGATGCATATTGGATCGTAATTTAAACAAAATGCATTAGATTGAAGACCATACGTTCCCTAAAAGTAGGAATACAAAAAATAAATCCTTGTAACTTTTTTATATTTATGCAATACAGTTTATTCGATATCGTATGCCGTGATACCAAAATGAAAAATTTCGATAATTTTGCTCGATATCGTATGCGGTGATTTGGCCCCTGAGCGAATGGAAAAACATACTCGTTAAAAGAAAATGTGTGCAAAATAATGTTTTGATAATATATAATTCTTTATTATTAAACCACATCGCGTTATTATTAAAGCTTTAATAATAAAGCATTCTTTTTTATTAAAGCAAATCGCTTTTTATATGCATCTGTATGTGTGTATTTATATACATATGTACATAATTGAAATCAAACTAGCTTATTTTTGCTTGTTTATCAGCTACTTTTTTGAATACAGTACTTAAAAAAGCTTTTCAATAAAATATTTTGTTTTATTTATTGTCTGCGTCTATAATAGGATTACCGTTTTTTAGATTGAAAATTTTTTTTTCGAAATATGAACATATGTTTTATATAGGCATAAGTAGACATACAGTGCTGTTCCTACGCTAAGCAACTCACACTGTATTTTACAAAAATGTTATTTTTCTCTCAAATAAGAAGACCTTACGAACTCATTTTAATATATATTTATCACTTATATGATAACAAAACAGTTTATAAAAAAATAACAACAAAAACCTTTTTTGATATTTCAATAACGAACAAAAACAAAACTAACTCTATGAGAGGCTGTGCCTACGCTAAGCAACTTATTAATATTTCGTATATGACCCTTTGTTTTTTATGACTGCAGCACATCTCTTGGGCATTGAGGCAATTAAATTTTGCAATGTGCTTTTGGGGATGTTTTTCCATTCATTTTGAAAACCGTTTAACAAATTTTCTTTATTTGTAAATCGACTCGATCCGAGGCGTCGTTTCACAATGGCGAACAAATTTTCGATAGGATTCAAGTCGGGTGATTGTGCCGGCCAATCAAGCACTTGAATCCTTTTCGTCTGAAACCATTCCTTGACCAACTTCGATGTGTGTTTCGGGTCGTTATCATGTTGAAACACCCATCGAAGTGGCATATTCCATTCTGCATATGGGAGCATTTTCGTTTCTAAGATGTCCTTATACACGAATCGATCCATTTTATCGTTTATTTTGTGCACAGGACCAAGGCGTTTGCCAGAGAAACATGCCCACACCATAATGTTTCCCCCTCCATGTTTCATTGTTTGCTTACAATAGCGTGGATCGAGCCGATTTCCTTTCATATGCCGCACAGTGCATATGCCGTCTGAATTGAAGAGGTTTACTTTGACTTCATCGCTAAAGAGCACACTGTTCCACTTTGTGATAGTCCAATTAATGTGTTGCTTTGCAAATTCAAGACTAAAAATTACAAAAGTCCTATAAAATTTGTTGTTAAAGTAAATTAAAATTCACTTACCGTTTTTTCATGTGTTTTTTTGTCAGCATTGGTTTTTTGACAGCCCTATAACTTTTTAAGCCCAGCTTGATGATATGTTTTCTGACTGTGCTGGAATCCACATTCAAATTAAGTGATTTCATTACCTCTTTTGAAGTTATAAATGGTTTTTTTTTTATTAATATTTTAATTTGTCTGTCGTCACGGTCGGAAATTTTACGTGGAGGTGCGCCTGTATTGGGTTTTACGACAGTGCCTATCGTTTTATAATTTTGAATCCACCGTGAAACCATTGATTTGTTAATTTTTAAATTATTAGCTATATCAATTTGACTTTGCCCTGCCTTCCACAATGATATAACGGAAGATTTGAAGCTATTATCGTATTGAACGCGCTTCATGTTGAAAATTTATAGTTTAAAGACGAAGAAAGTCTTAGTAGGACTAAACTGCATTGATTTAAGTAATTTGCAATTATTGAACTCAAATGCATCGCAAAAGAACCGTTATATTTAAGGGAAAGAGAATAAGAAAATTTGTTGCTTAGCATAGGCACAGCCTCTCATAGAGTTAGTTTTGTTTTTGTTTGTTATTGAAATATCCAAAAAGGTTTTTGTTGTTATTTTTTTATACATTTTTTTTTTGCTATCATACAAGTCATAAATAAGTATTATAATGAGTTCTTAAGGTCTTCTTATTTGAGAGAAAAGTAACATTTTTCTAAAATACAGTGTGAGTTGCTTAGCGTAGGAACAGCACTGTATATGCTAATTAACACAAGTTTCACGACACGATCGCAAAAATTCAAAGATTATATTGAATTAAATAACTTTGAAATAAATATTTTTGGAGAATTAATTTATTTACAATTTTTATAAAAAATTTAGTAATATGAGATGAATATAGATAGAAAATAATTAAATGCTCGGTGGCAGTAGATCATGATACGTCATGACCCGAGTTCAAATCCCAGTGGGTGCTGATGAGTAGTGTAGCGACTACGAAACAGCTAGTTGTCCCCCAGCTAAAGATTTGATTATTATTTTTCTTGTCTTCTTCAATCAATATTTATTGATCACAGCAAATTTGTATTGTAAAAAATCCTTCTTAAGAAAGGGGAAAAAAACTTGAACTAAAAACCTGATGTACATATGTACAAACCAAACAATTTTTAATTTAAAAAATTATAAAAGTTCAACAGAAATTTAACAAATTAATATTTAGCAAATGACTTTGAAAAATTAAATTAAATTAATTCTAATAGCCTATTTACACCAAAGCGAAATCTGCTCATTCGAGATTTCAAGCCAAATCTAGTAGATTTTGAGAAGATTTCCCATACAAAATGAAATCTACTTTATAAGTAGATTTCGACGAAATCTCCTGAAATCTACTCAGTACTAAGCGATGCAACTATGATTTCTTGCAAAAAGTACTTAAAAATACTACGCTTCAACAAAAATTGCACTATAATGTGGTGTATGCAGTCTCTGAGCACAAAAAATATACACTTTAATGCTGGTGTATTCAGTCTCTGATAATATTGTATTGTCAAACCCGCATGCATAAATTATTTTTGAGCAAATGAAATCTTGCTAGCAATGCGAATTAATTATTAGGTGGATGCATCGGCGAATTCAGGCGAATTCGATTAATATGGCGGAACTTTCTTTGTCAAGTTTTGTTTATCTTTTTCGGCGCCATTTAAATTTTTGTACATGTTCTTTATCAACTACTTTTGACAGCTTAAGTGTGAATTCGCCTTTTTACACAAACAAAATACCTGTTGTTTTTTTTATTGTTGTATTGTTGTAGCGAAGCGGCTACCTTGTTTTTTGTATCATGCTTGCTAGATGTCAAAAAACGGTGGTGTAACGATATAGATTTCGTTGTAGATTTCAATTCAAATCTACTAGATTTTGAGTTGGTGTAAATGCGCTATAAAGTAAAGCCTTGTTACACTATCATACACGATCGTGCGATCTACTAAATAAAGCATGTGTGCTGAAAAAGTACTAAAAATTCAACTGTGCAACAGACATTTTGACAAATTGTGCGAGTTGAAAAATTTTATGAAATTTTTCAAAACATTATGGTTTCTGTGCGATATGTGTGATATATATTGTGAAAAATATAAGAATATTGTTGGTGGCTGAAGAAAAAAATTTAAGTAATGTAAAATTAGGGTGTTAATAAGAGTTTTTAATTGTTTTATTGTGTATATAAATTATTTCAATCATACTTACATACATAATAGTGTGGCCTACAACGCCATTTTGAAGCGATTTTTTCAAGTCGGCCAGACTTTTGAAACAGTTTCCTGTGAATGAATCGTACGATCGTGTAGGATAGTGAATCAGGGCCTTAAATATGCATGTCAAGTAATAGGGGTTTGTTATTTTGTTTTTTTTTTTTAATTTGCGACAGTTATAGCAACCGTTATAATAATATTTGACTCAACTGAAATGCAATTTTAGTCAAATGAAATAACTTCCAACAAAAATGATATATGTAACTTCCAATTACCAAAATAAATGAAATAACTTTCAACATAATTCAGTTAGAAGTTATTTCATTTGGGAGTTATTGCATTATGAAACAACTCCCAATTTGTGTCGGACTTTTGAATTGTTTGTTGGGATTTATTTTATTTTTTTGCAATTATTTAATTTGGGAGTTATTTCAAGGTAAACAATAAACACAACACCGAAATATATGGCATGCATTTTGTTTTTGGAAATTAACATAATAGCGTGTTCAGACATACACAATTATTGATATTGCCCGCAATTAACGACTTAATTGAGCAGAATATTCCATACAAAAAGTCAATTTAGCTATTGAACAATTAGCACGAAATCGTTATGAAACTGAGCACAATTTGAAATACAACACTGTTACAAGTATGTTCAAAATCATTCACAAGACCAACTCAAATGATAAAAAGAGTAAACAAGAAAAAAATGGCGAGTCCAGTTGATGGTAAGATTATTGAAATTAAATTTATAATAAACAGCAAATATAATAAATTTATTTTTAAATAAACAGTAAACAAAGCTAAAAAAAAATAAAAACGAAATGGTTGGCGTGAGGCCAGTGAAGCAGCCCTTCTGGCAATGTGGCAGAGTGAAATGGATGGCCTGCATACACGTAGAAAAAATATATAGTTGATACAACAATATTATATTGTTGTACAATATCTAAAACTCCATTACAATAGTATTGTAAAAAAGTACTATAAGTAACTATACTATATTTTAGTTCAACATTGTTGTAACAATAAGTAACCATAGTATTAATATATTAATCATTCATACATCTTCTCATATGTAGCCGCATTACTTACATGAAGTAATGTTACTATTATCACAGATAACTTTATTTTGTCATAATTCGTACAAATATATACATATAATGTTTAATTTGTTAAATTTTTGTTGAACTTTTATAATTTTTTTTAAATTAAAAATTGTTTGGTTTGTACATATGTACAACAGGTTTTTAGTTCAAGTTTTTCCTTTCTTAATTTTTTCTTAAGAAGGATTTTTTACAATACAAATTTGCTGTGATCAATAATTATTGATTGAAGAAGACAAGAAAAATAATAATCAAATCTTTAGCTGGGGGACAACTAGCTGTTTCGTAGTCGCTACACTACTCATCAGCACCCACTGGGATTCGAACTCGGGACATGACGTATCATGATCTACTGCTTTAACTACTAAGCCACCGAGCATTTAATTATTTTCTATCTATATTCATCTCATATTGAATCACATATGCATTTTGTTAATTGCCCACTTGTTTGTACAGCGTTTGCTGTCTCTAAACTAGCGGTATTTATTTTTTATTTATTAACATACATATTTTTGTATTTAATATTCTCCGGACCCAGAGATGTAAATATTAATTTGTTAAATTTTTGTTGAACTTTTATAATTTTTTTTAAATTAAAAATTGTTTGGTTTGTACATATGTAGTTGTCCCCCAGCTAAAGATTTGATTATTATTTTTCTTGTCTTCTTCAATCAATAATTATTGATCACAGCAAATTTGTATTGTAAAAAAATCCTTCTTAAGAAAAAATTAAGAAAGGAAAAACTTGAACTAAAAACCTGTTGTACATATGTACAAACCAAACAATTTTTAATTTAAAAATAATTATAAAAGTTCAACAAAAATTTAACAAATTAATATTTACATCTCTGGGTCCGGAGAATATTAAATACAAAAATATGTATGTTAATAAATAAAAAATAAATACCGCTAGTTTAGAGACAGCAAACGCTGTACAAACAAGTGGGCAATTAACAAAATGCATATGTGATTCAATATGAGATGAATATAGATAGAAAATAATTAAATGCTCGGTGGCTTAGTAGTTAAAGCAGTAGATCATGATACGTCATGTCCCGAGTTCGAATCCCAGTGGGTGATGAGTAGTGTAGCGACTACGAAACAGCTAGTTGTCCCCCAGCTAAAGATTTGATTATTATTTTTCTTGTCTTCTTCAATCAATAATTATTGATCACAGCAAATTTGTATTGTAAAAAATCCTTCTTAAGAAAAAATTAAGAAAGGAAAAACTTGAACTAAAAACCTGTTGTACATATGTATATACATATAATAATTTTACAAAAATACAGTTTGTAGTATTTTTTAATAATATGTATAATAAAAATTAGAAAAAAATAATAGGATTTCATCTCTCCGAACTCTATGCACAAATTTCCGATTTGATATTGATATATCCATCTGCTGAAAGACAACAAAAATATTTATTGAGAATTCATCTGGAATTACAATTTTGACCATAGTAATATGGTTGCATGTATTGCTGGATGTATATTTTTACATCTTAATATTCAACTCACTTCCATTTATATATCCGCGAATGCTCAATATCTATATTTTCAGCAATTTCACGTTTTTATCTGGTTTAAATAAAGCTGAACAAAATTAATGTAAATTTTTAATATTAAAAACAAAACATCATTTTATTTCCAATGAAAAAATCGAACTGAAAGAAAATTAAATGTCAGCGAGTAGAAGAAAAATATTATTAACGACGATAATAGTAAATTTATTTTGTAACTTACTTTTGTTGCATACGATTTAGAGTATCAGACATATTAGAAAAACAAATATTTTGTTATTGGGTGTGATAAAAGCAATTGTTGTATTTAAAAATATTTCACAATTGCTATTGTTGTGTATAACCATATTTTGAAATTTATGAATGGTAAATATAGAATTACAGAAATGCAAACAGTAATATATTTATAGAGGAACAAACTATAATCAAACTGTTAACATGCTGTATTCAACAGTAATACACAATGTTGCAGAAAATATAATACTGTTGTCGCAACCATATATCAAACTGTCTTTTCTCTGCGTGTAGTCACTGCAAAAAGGGTCATCTTTATGCGGAGATGCCGGATGAGCTCGGCCATAAGGGCTATTCGTATGGACGTACAAGTAAAATTACGAAATATCACACAGCGCTGTACATAACATAAAACTTATATTTACCATATGAATTTGTTGTTGTTTTGTCAGTGTTTTTTCATAACCTCTGAAAATGTACAAAAATGTTCTTTAAATTTACGTCTTTGCAGAAAGGAAGAGGTGACAATTAGAGTACCTGGTGGATCTCCTTCAACATGGTGACACTTTTCATGAAATTATAGGTGGGTATTAACCTAATTTGTTTAACAAGCTGACCTTTGAGAGCATTGAGGGTTTGTGTTTTTACACTTTGAATAGAACTATTCGTTTTTCAAAATAATTTAACTACAACTAATCTTAAACGTTAAAATCATTTTAAAAGATGACTTCCACTTTTATAAATTAGCGAATACAAAATTTTAAAACCAAAACAAATGTGTCTGTCGAGGTTACTTTACTTAATGTTTACACACGCAAGTGCAAGTGCAAAAAACCCAATACATTACCATTTTTTTACTAATACATACACACACCTGCAAGTAGTAGCCTCACTTGCAACTGATTTTGGTTGGCAGTGATTTTTTCACTTGCATGCAAGCAGAAACAAACAGTGTTGCCCATAGATATTTCATTTTGACTTTAATAGGTATTTTTCAAGGAAAAATTTTTAAAATTTTAATATTTTTAGTTATATGCCGAAAACATAATATAAAAACACAAAAATAAATAAACATCTATAACTTATTTTTTCTTTGGATTACAAATTTATTATTTATATTGTGAAAAATTTATGTACTTAATATAATTCCCCTGTAATATTGCTAGGCTAAAACTTTGGCAGCACAGACATCAAAAGCGCATGTAGTGCAAAGGCGTACAACGTTTGTCTTCGACGACATTTTGAAAATGAACTTGCACTTGCGTGTGTAAACAATCGTGCAAATTGCAAGTGTTTTTATTATTTTTTTCGATGTATTGGTTGTTAATATGTACACGCTACTTTTAACAAGTTACTTGCACGTGTAAACTTAGTGTTAGTTGCGCAATTCTTGAGTTTGTGGACAAATAAGAGAGGGAAGAGTGGGGAGTGTAAAAATGAGTACAGACTTGCTTGTATTCGGAAAGTCGTTTTGTGCTATCATTTGTAATGTCAGAAATTTTACATTTTCTTTCATTTGTGTTTCTTTTATGTATTGATATGTTGTCCATGACGAAAGTAATATTGACGCGAAATTGTGATATTTTAATTCATTTGAAAAAAAAATTTTTTTAATATTGGGGACAACCTCAAAAATTAGACTGCAGTAATTATTTAGAAGAAGTGAAAATTAAATGGAAAAATTTGAGAATGCAGTACATGCAAGGTTAAGAAAGTGTAAGCAATGGAAAACGAAAGTTGCTCAAGTAAAATTGCTGTGTCTGAACATAAAAGCTAGTTTAAAAGAAAATTTGATAAGAGTTGCGCAATTAAAATTGCCTCGTGAAAATTGGGACTAAGGTAATTTTGTAAAACAATAATGCTACTTAACCGAAAATTTACTCAATTAAAATTAGAAGTATGTATATAGCTTGTAAACAAAATTTTGACAATTTCTGCCGTATATCACTATCTGGTAAAGTTGTCTAGCTGAGATTACCAGCGTTGTCAATTCGGTGCGTTTCGCACCGTATTAACATTTTTTGTGTGAAAAATTCCTTTGTCGGTGCGCATTGCGCTTTTTTCTAAATGTCGGTGCGTTTTTTAATTTTCGATGGCAGCGAACC
This sequence comes from Thecocarcelia acutangulata, assembly GCA_914767995.1. NCBI lineage: Eukaryota > Metazoa > Arthropoda > Insecta > Diptera > Tachinidae > Thecocarcelia > Thecocarcelia acutangulata. Next base: position 93,967,628 of record OU612097.1, on the reverse strand, counting down.
GAGTTCAACACAACTTTTTGTTCCAGTATAAGAAAATACTTTTTGTAAAATATATATGAGTGATATAATTTTTATTTTTTTTATCGTTTTTTATTTATTAAGGGCCATATCCAATAAAAATTCTTACTTGAGTTTTAACGCATACGTTAGTTACCAAACACATTAGCACTACCATACATTAGTAAAAATTTTAATGCAAAAACAGTACGTTAACTTTTACATGTAGTAATAGCCTATTTACACCAAAGCGAAATCTGCTCATTCGAGATTTCAAGCCAAATCTAGTAGATTTTGAGAAGATTTCCCATACAAAATGAAATCTACTTTATGAGTAGATTTCGACGAAATCTCCTGAAATCTACTCAGGACTAAGCGATGCAACTGTGATTTCTTGCAAAAAGTACTTAAAAATACTACGCTGCAGCAAAAAATGCACTATAATGTGGTGTATGCAGTCTCTGGGCACAAAAAATATACATAATAATGCTGGTGTATTCAGTCTCTGATAATATTGTATTGTCAAACCCGCATGCATAAATTCTTTTTGAGCAAATGAAATCTTGCTAGATGTCAGAAAACGGTGGTGTAAACGATATAGATTTCGTTGTAGATTTCAATTCAAATCTACTAGATTTTGAGTTGGTGTAAATGCGCTATAAGGAATTTAATTGTTTTTTTATGGCAACGCCGTTATGTTCAGTTGTAATTTTTTAAATAGTGATGAATAAAAACTAATATTCGAAAACCGAAAAACAAATTTAAAAAATAAAAACTGATTATTATTACATAAAATATCATATTTTTGACAAACAGTTCTTGGATTTACCTTCTTAATTAATAATGAATATATAATATGTAGTATATTAATGAAATTGAGAAAAAGTAATAGGGGTACTTATCTAGAAAAATTGTTATTATTCGAATAACGATTTTCATTGTATTCGTTTGATTGAAAGTGCATCACTAACATAATTGTTATTTATATTTTTCTTTCAAAATAAATATTTTCAGTTTATATAAAATGGAATGTTTCAATTAATTTATATAATAAAAATAATAATATCTTTTGTTTTAAAATTTTCCGAATTTTGTGTTTTTCAAGAAAAATAATAATAGGCAAGTCAAGTGTCATTTTAACGTACAGTTAAAGTGTACTCAATTCAAATTTAAACGAATGGTAAGCTAACAATTGTTTTTGCATACAACGTTAGGAAATTTGTCTTAACAATTGCTTACCAAGCTTTATTAATTTTTTTTGCATACGGCCGTAAGTCTTCAAAATCAACTAACAGTAAGTATTCGAATTTTAATACTAAATATTAAAATAAAGAAATACAAAAAAAAAAAAAAATAATAATAATAAAAATGTATATTTAAAAATTATAAAGTTCAACAAAAATTTAACAAATTAATATTTACATCTCTGGGTACCGAGAATATTAAAATACAAAAATATGTATGTATGTTAATAAATAAAATAAATACCGCTAGTTCTGAGATAGTCTACGCTGTACAAACAATGCGGGCAATAACCAAAAATGCATATGTGATTCAATATGAGATGAATATAGATAGAAAAATAATTAAATGCTCGCTTAGTGGTTAAAGCAGATCCCAGTGGGTGCTGATGAGTAGTGTAGCGACTACGAAACAGCTAGTTGTCCCCCAGCTAAAGATTTGATTACTATTTTATTTATAAAAAAAATAATAATAATAAAAATATACTTTTTACTTAAGTCCAGCCAATGCTAGACAACAAATTTTATTATGCGGGAGCAATATCGGCAAAATCACCTATTGAACGTTCCGATAGTGGCAACGGTATCCCTTCTTCTCAACCGAGTGTGGCCGCCTAAGTTAAGTATATTACGCGCAAGGGGATTTGGATGAAGTTCCAGTTTAAAGACATACCTTGTCTCATACTTAGAAAACTCGTCGTACTAGTGGAACACTCAGGTCTTAATGAATACGTGAATTTTTTACGTACCATGGAATTTTACGTGCCTTTGAATTTTTTCAATGTTTGACGCTGAGGCGGTGCCCCATAATTGAGTTCCGTAGCGCCAATACCATTTCATCAAGTGTGCACAATTTGTATATTTCATTTTACAGAGCACAATACTCGGAAGAGTACACGGAGTAATGATATATAAAATGCACCAAATCATATACACAAAGTAAAACAGTCTTTCTGTTTAGGTTATCTAAAGAAAAATGAATATTTAATTTTTTAAATTTGCTGCCCCTTATGTTTTTACAGTACAAACATAAGTGTTTTTCAGATATGCTTTCTTTTAAATTGGATAATAGTGGCCAATAAATTTTTTTTTTTTTAAATTTATTATCTCAACGTTTCATCGGATTTTTCCGACTTCCTCAGGAGAATTTTTGCCAATATTTTAGTTTTCTTTATGAGTATATCACTCAGCAATTATATAATAAAAGAAAACGGACACCATGAAGCATTTATAAATTATAATTAAAAAAATATTTAAAATAAAATATCACAGTTTAACCTAAAACTAATATCACAGAACTTGTCAACTTCAAATTATCTGAACAATAAAAAGCTGGTCATAAAACAAGAACATAATTGTTTTTATCGTGTTTTTAATATAAAAACATAATTTTTATAAATATATTTTAGAAAATTTATAAAACACTCAGGTTTTTAATGATTTTCATACAAATTTTTAAACGTGTCGTTCGTGTTCTGTAAACAGCACATTAAGTAAAAGGGCGAATTCTAAGCTTTTATTAATAATACTCGTATTTAGTAATTTTTTGTGAACTTCTTATAAAATTAACAAAAATATTTTTTTGTGCCTCTTCTTCAATATAACGCGTTAACGTTTTTACCATTTTGGTGCGTTTTGAAATTTCAAGGTTGACAACGGTGGAGATTAGTCCGCGGTTTGACAAAGTTAATCACTCGCACTAGCTTGCATCGTATGATGTTTATAAAATTAATTTACTTTTTATTTTTTTGAAGAAAAGTCGGTGTATTTACTTTTTGCAGATAAATCAAGTTAAAAAAGCCTTTAAAAGAGAAAAAACCTATCTCAGCCTGGGTCTAAAAAAAGAGGAATGTGAACACGGGTGTGTCCAACCGAAAGTATGCATAAAAGGAAAGAAGAAAATGGTGCAGCATTCATCTACCATCAATTATTTGGTGAAAGTAATACACGATAAAAACTTATTTCATAGTGTTAGCGATGGGGAAGATTGATTCAAATCAAAAAAAAAAAAAAAAAAAAAAAATGGGCAACACTATATCGACATATAGAAGAAAATCTCAAATGCAGTATTGATGAACCGGAATTTGAGGACTGACTGAGAATACAAAACACAGAAGTAAAAAGCCAACGAAATATTTTATTACTAAAAGTATTGAAAAATTGGGTAGGTCATTGCAATGCAAAATGTTAAAACATCACATTTTATGGATTATTAATCAACTTCTCGAATTGACCAATACAATTCTAAAGGTTAAAATAAACATAATCAAAAAACCGAATCGAAGTTTTTTATTTTAAAAAATGGGAGCCAAACAACATCGAATGACTTGCTTTGGCCCACCTGTTATTTCCAGTCCATTAAGGGCTGTCCACACCAGACATGAAAACACTAACAGGAACAGCAAAATACTGTTACTGTCAGGTGTAGACTGCACATGTTACTGTTTTCTTGCCGTCTTAACAGGGCTGTTAAGACGTCTGTTCTAAAAGCTCTGTCTTAACAGAAAGTGCCATTTTAATTTGACAGTTCGTTTTGTTAGGAAAAAAATACTGAAAAAAGTGTAGGAAAATAAAAATCGTGATAATAAAAAATTTCTAGAGAATAATTTAATCAAGAATATTTCGAATTTATTATAAATAAATATTCATTTTTCAGCACTTACACTGAACAGCTATCAAATTTCACAAAAATAATTGTTTTCAACACAGACAAAAAACTAAAAAGTCACGATGCTTACTTGCTGAAAGAAAAAAATAATGAAAAATTATAACAGCAGTGTACGCCACCATGAAATCATTTGACTTTCAAACGTGTGTTTTAACAGCATGTCTTAACAGCACTTCATGTTTAATGTAGACGGGCCCTTAAGATTACTTTTAATTGTATTACATAGCTTCTTGGTCTTTATTAATAATACTAATGGATTTTTTGTGATGTTTTAAGCAATATATCGCTCCTTTATTGCAACATAGTCATAACGCAAAAAAGCTTGTTTCTAGAAAAACACATTTTTAGTTTCCTTACAAGTCTTAGAAAATTTTTTTAGAAAATATCTCCTAAAGGAAACTGTTTAAAGGTAATTTAAATAAAATTTTGGCTCAATATAAAAGGTAGTACTATTAACAATTCTGCATTGTTATCTTGAAAAGCTTATTTTTTTGAGATATGACTATGTTGCAGCGATATGTACAAATTTTAAGCACAAAGTATATAGAGACAAAATAAATGACGTTCGAATAAAATAAAATCAGGTTTTTATATTTTTAAAGATATGTCTGAACAGAGACAGCAAATGAAGATCATTGCTTTCTGTTATGTATGCTTTTGAGGTTAAAAAATCCTCTGTTTACGAATAGAATGAAAAAGCGCAGAGAGAAAAGTAAAATAGATAAATATAAATACCCAGCAGTCCACAAGTTACGAGTATTACAATTTGCAAAGCATCCGATTGTAGGCGATTGTGTAAACAGAAAAAATCAAAATAAACATGTTAAGCACAACAAACAACTATCATCCGATTCAGATTAGTCTTTTTCTAGTCTTATTGTTAAATTAGATGTACATACCCAGTGAAATTTTTGTCACATACATCTTCGATCTAAGACAATTGATCGACAATTGTAAGCGAGACCCATCCGAAGTCAGTATACATTTCCTACTTATATTTACACAGCGATGGCCTAGACCGTAACTGCCCGTCTACATCAGACATGAAACGCCGTTAAGACATACTGTTAAAACATACCTTTGACGGCCCGATTGTTACATGGTGGAGTACCCGTATGTCTTGATTTTTTATTATTTTAATTTCGTCATCAAGAGCACATCATCACCTTTTATGTCCTTTTTTATAGTTTGTAGAAAAAAATATGTTTTTATTGCAAAATTTGCAATAAATAAGAATTGAATTTTTTTTTGTCAGTTTGTTTTAATTTGAAACTATTTTTACTTTTCTCATATTAAAATGTCATTTTCTGTTACATGCAGTCTACACCTAACTTCAAACGCAGTTAAAACATGAAGTTAAAACTTGCTGTTTAAATATCTATCTGTTTAAGTCGGCGTACACGTAGTGATGTTAGAGTTATAACTTCTCATAGTAAAAAAATAAAAATGGTGGAAAACAACTACAAATAGCAGGCTGTTGTCAATTTAAGTTATAACAGAGTTTCCAAATGAAATGTTTTAACAACCAAGTTATAACTTTAACCAAACTTCAATATGAGCAGTCCACATTTAACTTTAACTTGAAATTAGCGTTAAAGTTAGTGTTTTCATGTCAGGTGGAGACCGTACTTTAAGATAGAGCTTTTAAGCAGACGTCTTAACAGCCGTGTCAAGACGGCAAGAAAACAGTAACATTTGCAGTCTACACCAGACAGTAACAGTATTTTTCTGTTCCTGTTAGTGTTCTCATGTCAGGTGTGGACAGCACTAAAGATGCATCCAACATGTATACATTGTAGCGAAGATTGGATAAGTTCAAAGCTATATTATTAGCATTTGTTTTCTTCTTTGCTTCTAATAACGGAAAATCAAAAATTATATGTTTTTTTAATTCAATTAGTGCAAATAATAAAGGCTATGAAAATATTATATGTGTATTTGTTTCTACAGAAAAGTTTAACTTTTTTGTCATGTGGCATTAAGTGTGCCACATCGGCGATAACTCTGAAACCGTAAAGTTAACAGCCAGTTTACCAATTTTTGAAAGAAAATGAATGCGAAAGAAAGCTAGTCACTCACATTCGAATCAATTTGGATTTGTCTATCTCACTATTATTCGTTCGGATATGCTTGTGCCTTTTGATTGAGTTTTGGCAGATCGTTCACATAGAAAAAAGTTAGGTGAACCCAAATCAATTTTCTTTCACTTAAATTGCGAATGCAAGCATGCTGTAAGTGATATCTTTTTATACTTCACTTGCGAATTTTTTAACTAGTAATTATTTTTGTGATTTAGCTATTTGCAAATAAAAACTTTATTTACTGTTTTCTATTTATTGTTTTAGACAATAAAATATTATATAGATTGTTTTAGACAATAAAATATTATATATATTGTTTTAGACAATAAAATATAAATAAATAAAAGTACCAACACGCCTATTTTTGTTATATTGTAGTAATTTTGCTTTAGCGTAATCATTTGTTAACGTTAAAGCAAGTGTGTCCAGCCATATGCGCTTGATACCCAATTGTTTTTGTAAATGCGCTTAGCTATAGGGCTGTGCTCTTTGATACAGAAATACTGCGCTCAGCATTAGTCTAAGGTCAGACACAGCGATTTTAATTGCCGAACTTTTTAGCAATTTTCTTTTGGAATTGCTTTCTTGTCCACACACAAAAACTTTTTTCGGCAATTCTTGAGCAATTCTCTACCTTTTGTTTCATGCAATCTACATTGTATATGCACATACACAAGCATACATGAGAGAAAAGTAAGGAATTGCTGAGAATTGCCGAGTACCGGCAATTCTTTTTCCCTTCTTATTCCCCTTACCGAAAGCTTCTATAAAGTCAAGAATTGCACAACTAAAGTTGCTGTGTGTGACCAGGCACTTAGCAATGAAAAATACACAAACAACTTCGTCTTTTGTATTTTTTTTCGTTCTTCACCGCACACACACACAAAAGCAAATCATTGACGACAGCGATTATCAGTGTGAACTTTGTTTTTGTAACAGCCAGTTTACCAATCTCGACAGCCTGCTTGCGTTCGCAATCTAAGCGAAAGAAAACTGATTTGGGTTCGTCTAACTTTTTTCTATGCGAACGATGTGTCAAAACTCAATGAAAATACATAATAATATTTGAACGAATAGTAGTGAGATAGACAAACCCAAATTGATTCGAATGTGAGTGACTGGCTTTCTTTCGCATTCATTTTCTTTCGAAATTGGTAAACTGGCTGTAAATGTTTTGCTTTTTACAACAAAAATTTTTAAATAAGAATAGTTTTTCCTTATATGTATTGGTGTTTGTTTACTCTTTCATATAGAATTTATGGGCACCTTTGCGTTAAAGCATCTTGTATACAAAATTTTCACATTCTTCTTATACGGATATAAAAAACAGCTGTGTTTATATCACTACCTAGTAAAGTTGCCATGACTAGAATTAAATAAGCAGCTGTTTTTATTTGCAATTATATCAAGGTGTATTAACGTCTGCCAGGTGGCAGCGCTACCACATGTGGATGTTTTTTACTACTGGTAATTTAGTGCGCACTCAACGTCAAATGTATGGTTTTTATTTTTTTAAAGTTAACATAATAGTTTACTCTGAACTATATACATACGTATTTAAAAATTATTTTTTGAAAAAAAAAAAAAATAATAATAATTCAAATAAAAATAAAGTCATGTTTACATGGTAATACAAGATATTTAAATTGTGTGGCAAAATATTACTTATAAAAAGCACACAAAAATATGTTGTAAGTATTTTTCATGTTTTTTTTTTTGTTTTTTAACAAACACAAAAACGGCGAAGCTTCTTTGCTTGTCTGCAGTAACACCCAGGGTCTGAGGCAGAAATCAAATCTGCGACCTCGAGGCTGTTGGTCGAGTGCTCTACCAAAGCAGCCATCGATGCACCCAATTGTAGGACAAGTAAAATATATCTAATTTATTATGAAAGTCTAATAAAATTACTGATGGTTGCAATTCTACAATCAATAAATACTCGTATTGCCAATGCAAATTTAAAATGGTTTAGAAAATTATGATTTACCGACCGATTGTCGGTATGCAGTAGGATTTCTCTCCTACTGCATAAGTTTTGTTTTTACTCGGCAAGATTTTCTTTATTCTACACAACTTTTGGACAGATCTTAATATTTGTATTACCAATAAATTTCTTCCGTTCAAGGTTTTTTTTTATTTTCCTTTTTTTTAATTTTTAATATATTTTTCAATATTTCGTCTTCCTTTGGAAGACTTCTTCAGGAAAATTTGTCTGTTTGATAAATTCAATGAAAAATTTTGAAAAATAGAGTAAACATGAAAAAAAAAAAAACAAAAAAGTCCTTGAACGGAAGAAATTTATTGCAAATTTTAGAAAACACACTGACGGAAAAAATTTTGAGTTAGTAAAAAATTTGTTATTATCGTCAGGAAAATTAATATGTTATTAAAAAAATTTTAATTTGAAAAATTATTGTCAAAAAATTATAGATTAATATTATCAAATTGATAATATTATCAAATTGAAAATTTAAAAAATAAATTTTAAATTAAAAAAAAAAGGTATTTAATTCAGAAAACACACCGGCAAAAAAAAAATTTGAGTTAGTAAAAAATTCAAAAATTTTATTTTCAATAATGTTAATAATTTTTCCATATTATTCTGTAAACAAAATTTGTTTTGCTAGCTTATATAAAGTTGAGAAACAACATGTTGCAAATGTCTTATAAAAACTTTTACTAAACTTTACTTAGTATTCGAAGTAAAACATTGTGACCTGAAACTTTTCAGTTTAAGGAATAAAAATTAATTTATTCCTTGCTGTTCATTCCTATGTGCAGCATAATTTGACCTGGAACGAGTGTTTTCGCAAATTAATTTATACAAAATTAATAATAAATTAGATATATTTTATTTGCTATTTAATACATGTTTTAATAATTTATAAAAATAAGAGATTTCAAAAAAATGTATATATAGGTTTTTACTTTCAAATTAACGATTTTTGTACTCATATTAAATTTTTCAAGTTAAACACCAAAGTTTTGCAAAACAAATTCAATTTCTTGCACTTCAAATTAAATTCTTATCATTTCATATTAAATTTTTTGTATTTCAAATTAAACTATTTTTATTCCAAATTAAATTTTTTGTGTTTCAAATTAAATTTATTTAACTTCGAATTCAATTTTTTGTTTATTTCGCAAATAACTTACAGCCTTAAGGCCGGGGCACATAGAATTCGTCATACGCTATACTTTGCCTTTTTTAACTGACAACTAAATTGAAATACATGTAGGCTTATGACGTGTGCTTAGCACATATGCTCAGAAATGTCAAAATTTTACTTACGAGAGTACTTTGCTAGCGTTTCACACACGTCAATTTCAAGATTGAAATATTTGAAATGTAGGAATTTTATTGAAATAAATTATAATTGAAAGTTTTATAATTAAAAGTTAATTTCTTAATTTTAATTTTTTCATTTTTATTCGTTTGTTTGTTAGTTTTGTTAAAAAAGAAAAGTTTTTCTTTTTGTCAAAATTTTATTTACAGCAAAAATTTGAAATTTTTTTTACCACAGACAAATTATTTTTCACCATAGTACTTTGCTACCGTTTCGCACACTTTCAAATTTGGAAATAAATTGAAAAAATATATTGAAATACATACATATTTACAAGGCGAATTCATACCAGGTAAATGCAAGAGCAATTAATGCAACACTACAAAAAATAAATCTTTTTCAAATGTCAAGGGAAAAATAGAAACACAAAAAGGAATTAAAAAAAAAATATATATAAAATTTACAAAAAAAAAAAAAAAAAACATATATAAAAACATTTAATAATTTCGTGAAATTTTTAGTTATTTCGTGAAAATTAAAGTCTCAGATCATAGAGCTTGGAAAAGTGAAAATGCCCAGCAAGATTGGGGAGGTTTCTGGATGATAGCTGGCGCTCAAGATGCAATACATAATTTTAAAAATTGTTTTGACATTTTTTTTCAAAGTTCTACTTAAAAAAATTTACACTATAAGAAAAATTTAATTATATTGTGAAACTTTTAGTTATTTCGTGAAAATTAAAGTCTCAGATCATAGAGCTTGAAAAGGTGAAAATTACCAGCCAGATTGCGGAGGATTCTGCATCATATCTGGCGCTCCATAATTTAAAAAATAGTTTTAATGTTTTCCCCAATTTAGTTTTTATTATGTCATTGACATCTGAAATAGATCAAAATTAAAAAAAAGTTATCTGCTGCGCTGTCAATTTCACCTGTTATGAATTCGCCTTGCATATTTATGTTTGTTGTTCTCTCCATATTTCAATTCTAATAAATTTATTTTTTGAAAGACAGGAAAAAATGCGATATAAATACAAAAATTTTAAAATATAAAGAGAAGGTTAATCTGACCATGATTTTGTCCTGCATCTGGAGAACGATTGTAATGAGAACCGTCCAAATTTGGTTTAGAAAGTTATATTAAGGAACAATTTATGAATTGAACAATAAGTTTATTATTATTTTTTTTTTTTTTTGCTAAATAAATAAAAAATTAAATTCGAAGTTAAATTTAAATTGAAAAAAAATAAAATTTTTACTTGAAATAAAACCATAGTTTAATTTGAAATACAAAAAAATTAATTTTAAATGAAAAACAATTAATTTAAAGTGCAAGAAATTGAATTTGTGTTGCAAAATATTCTGTTTGACTTGTAAAAAATTGAATTTGAGTATAGAAATCTTTCATTTGTGAGTAAAAACCTTTTAATACGACAACACGGTTTCCAGGGTACTAATGTTTATTTTTGTTTTCTTTTTAAAGTTGCCATATAATTTATACTTAGGTTACATGAAATAACAATTAAAATTTAAATATTTTTCCACTATTTGTTAGGTAAATTTAAAAATAGTCAAATGTAGTAAAATATATAGCAATGACATAATTGTGTCATGATCTTGGTTTAAATTTCATAAACTTTTAGCGTGTTCCATAAACATGGTGCATTTTGGTTTAGTTGACAGCGCTGGCAGCAAATCCAGTGATTGAAATAAAAAAGAAGCAGCATATTGACTTTGCAAATTTGATTTGTCAAATGGTTATGTCAAACAAATTTTTTTGTGGTTCGATTCGCGATACGATTTGACCTACTGAAGGTGTAAAAAGGTCGGTGGAGTTCGGTTTAAATTAATTAAAATAATTCGAAGGAGTGTTCAAATTGTTTAAAAAAGTGTCAACAATAACTCCAAATAAAACGTCATTAGTTTCAAGTATTTGACAACCCAGAAATAGTGCCGAAAAATGTTGAGGACAATTGCAAGCCGCAACGAATGGGTTTTCCGTAGAACGGTGACCAAGGCATCGCGTACTGCTGCCAGAGTTCTTAGTACACAAGTTGTCAGGAGTTTGCCTTTGATTAGGTGGGCATCCAATTTATAAAACTGCTGTGATTATATTAAATTACAATCAATTAAAAAAGTGAAAGAAATTGAAATTTTATGCTGTTTTTAAGGTTATAAATTGTTGTGTAACCCAATGTCAGTTGTTCATTATGACAAAAATATAAAAAAGCTTTGGTTTGTTGCATATAATTGTATGGAAAAGTTAAATACGACGTAACATAACGTTATGAATAGAACAGAGAAAATGCAAAAATATATTACTATTAATTGATTTTAAAATGGTACTTTAAATCAGAGGGACAGCATTTACAAAACTTACAAACATTCATCGGTCGAATGATGTCTTTATTATCAGCTTCTGACGTATCTGATAACAAATAAAACTAATAAGATTTATGTCACAAAGTATAAAAATCCAACAAGCTTGATTTGTTTACAGATATGCACATACATATGTATCTGCATTCATATGTGCATTGCTTTTTTGTTTATTGCCAATATTTATGTTTGGCAATGTGTTTATGTCTAAAAATAAATGAGTTTTTATATTCTAAATGAAATAATTGGCAGAAAAAAATATAATTAAGTTTTAGAGTATGTAAGGAATGACGTTTCCTGAGTGACGAATCTCATTTTCACACTAGGAGGGCGTTCTATAACTCAGCTCTAATTACAATTGAAATATTCAAAACTTAAAAAAGTACTTACACTAGAATTTCATAGTTTTATAAAGCACAGAAATTTTCATAAAAAAAAAAAACTTAGTTGTGTACCACCTACTCATATGCAGTCTTATTTTGCTTTTCACAGGTCTAATGGACAAATCTTAGCCAAAAATTCGAAACCATTAGGAGTATGGAATACAAATTTTGTTCGAGCTTATGCCGATTATCCCGATCACATTAAAGTAGCCTTGCCAGCTTTATCGCCAACTATGGATCAAGGCACAATTGTTAGTTGGGAAAAGAAAGAAGGCGATAAACTTAACGAAGGTATATTTTATGCTTTGTAGTCAATATACAAGACCTTAATAATAAAAAACGTATTTTAATCATTTTAGGTGATTTATTGGCTGAGATTGAAACCGATAAGGCCACCATGGGTTTTGAAACTCCCGAAGAAGGTTATTTAGCCAAGATTGTCATTCCTGCTGGCACCAAAGATGTTCCAATTGGTAAATTGGTGTGCATTATTGTTCAGGATGAAGGTGATATTGCCGCTTTTAAGGACTTTAAAGACACCGGTGGTCCAGCGAAACCAGCAGCTGCTCCAGCACCTGCGGCGGCAGCACCAGCTCCTCCGCCACCACCACCAACTCCAGTAGTCGCTGTTGCTCCACCACCTGCCAGTGCTGCAGCGCCCTCGCCTGATGGTGGTAAGGTTTTAACCGCTGTGGAACAACGTGGTCCACGCGTTTATGCCAGTCCAATGGCGAAAAAATTGGCTGAAGTCCAGCAATTGCGTTTAGAAGGTTTATTTCAATAAAATTCCCTTTTATGTATATAACCATTACTTGCTTTGCACTAATTAACTACCTTTGCATGCAGGACGTGGCAGTGGTGTATATGGCTCAATTAAATCCTCCGATCTTGCAGGCCAAGCTGCTGCTGCACCAGCCACTGCAACGGCAGTCGCTCCCCAAGGAGGATACATTGATATACCTGTCAGCAACATAAGAGGAGTTATTGCAAAACGTCTACTGGAATCAAAACAACAAATACCTCATTACTATGTTACCGTTGAGTGCCAAGTGGATAAAGTATGTAAAGTTTTTTTTTTTTATAAAATCGAAAAATAATATTTTGAAACAATGCTTTTCCTATTCCTTGCAGCTTATGAAGCTACGCGCTAAGGTAAATAAGAAATATGAAAAACAAGGGGTTAAAGTATCCGTCAATGACTTCATTATTAAAGCTACCGCCGTTGCATGTCGTAAAGTACCCGAATCAAACTCCTATTGGATGGGCAACGTTATTAGACAGTAAGTTTCAAATCTACTGTGTTTCACTTATAAATTAAAGGGTGCTTTTCCTATTGTAAAAAAAAAAAACTTCATTATTTTTTGCATGCCAATTTTGAAGTTGCAATCTTAATTACATAGTTATAATTTTGTACTTAGTTGTAATTAAATAATGTTGGGTCAGTTTTATGAGGCAGATTTTCAAAGTTGTAATACTTTTTTTTTTAGGTTCGATAATGTGGACGTCTCTGTTGCAGTTTCAACTGACAAAGGTTTAATTACACCCATAGTTTTTAGTGCTGACCGCAAAGGTGTCGTGGAAATTTCGAAAAATGTAAAGGAATTAGCTGGCAAAGCTCGTGACAACAAACTTCAACCTCATGAGTTCCAAGGAGGCACTGTGAGTGTTTCTAACTTAGGAATGTTTGGTAAGTAAACATTTTTGTAAATATGTTAATAAAATGTTTTTGTTTGCTGAAGAAAGTTGTCGGCAAGTGATATATGTAGCTCCATTGAGAGCGTAGGTGACCATATACATGCAAACAAATTAAATTTTAAAACTAAGTGCAAGTTTCCGGAAGTCGAAACCCTTCGTTCGTTCGCATAATTACATGCAAAACAACAACAAACGTAAATGTGTCATAAATGGAATATGCTTTGTTTTTCGCAATTGTGATTAACCATTAAGGCCCAGTTTTTCGGATGCTGTTCAACCCTGTTTGCAGTTCAAACTTTAAAGTGGATAATATGTAGGTTTATTTTGGTTTTATCATAGTTTAACAGAACTGCTTTGGCCGTTTAAACTCTAGTTAGAGTTTGAACTCTACTGTTTAATTTTTTTGTTTTTTTTTTGCGTAAAATGCTTTATCACTTATTACTTAACATTAACAAGTTTTATTTTACCAGCCAATCTATTACTTTCTTACCGCTTTGTTGCAAAGGAGGAAACACGGCGGAAAAGAGATAATTAAAAAGCGTAAAAACTCTGTGCATTTCACTTATTTTCACTTTCCGCACGGGTGCTTTTCTTCAAAAACAAAGCATAATACGTTTATCTTTGTTTAAAAGATCCGTTGGATATCAGCTAAAACAAATATATCATTTCGCTTAACAATTAAGGTACAAAATTCTGCTTTAGTAAAGGGTGCTTTTATAGGAGTGTAACACTTTAAGTTGACAACACTTAACTGGCGGCCACTTTGTCAGCTTTTAAGTGGTTTATGTTTTGTTTGGTTAGGCATTTCCACTCACTGACAAGATTGTCGTTGATCCCGATTTTCAAAAGCGAATTTTGTTTAGTTATGAAGCGCACTTTTGTTTGAATCCTCAAGTGAATGTTGTGACACCGCTACATCCAGAAAAACAATGGTGTGCTTTATAAGCTGGTGAAATCATTGCTCCTTACTTCCTTAAAAACGATGCTGGTGAGAATGTAACGGTCAATCAAGACCGCCATGCTGCCATGATTACTGACTTTTTTGTTCATTAATTAAACAACAATGATGTGTAGGAGCAGTGGTTTCAATAAGACGGCGCAACATACACAACTCGCGCCACAATTGATTTACTGAAGGAAGTGTTTGGTATCCGCATAGTTTTACATTTCTGTGGCGATATGTGAAGTCTTGTTCTAAGCCGATAACCCCGAAACGATAGACAAGGAAAACATTCGCTGCGTTATTGGCGGTATTCGGCCACAAATGTTGCAAAAAGTCATTGAGAATTGGAACTCCAAGTTAAATGACATCCGAGCCAGTCGTGGCGCTCACATGCCAAATGTCAAATTTAGATTTGAATGCCAGAAGATTATCTACCGAATAAAGTAAATTTCACGTTAATTAAAAAATTCCTCTTTGTTTTTTTATTTGAAAGTTCTATAACTCTATAAAAAAACTTTTTATAAACTCTATAAACACACTTTTTTAAAAACTGTTTTATAGAGAGGATTTTGTGCAAATTACGTTTAAAACGTTATTTTTATATTTATTTACATTCTTGGATGGAAAATTATATTCACCGACGGATCCAAAGCAAACGACATTACTTCTTTTGCAGTTGTAGAATACTGTTCCAACTTCACTGCAGAAGCGCTAGCTATGTATATGGCAGCTCAATTTGCAACTCATAAATCAAACAAATTTGTTATAGCTACCGACAGCCTTTCGTCTATTTTAGCCTTAAAGAATACCTTCCACGACTCTCCTCTTATCTCCAAAATCAGAAATATTTGTATAAAAAACCCTAATAAAATCAAGATTATGAGGGTTCCATCACATGTTGGAATACCAGGCAACGAACATGCTGATATCGCGGCAGCGCAAGCAAAGCATATGACTTTACACTGCTTTCAGACTGCAGAAAACAATGATATATTCAACTTTATTTTAAAATATTTCACACGCCTGAAGGATATTAATTGGTGGAGCACGCTTACAAAAATTCAAACCCCACAAGAAAAAAACCATACTACCCTAAAACTTGTCCAAGGATTATTTCGAACGTTATAGTTAGGATGAGAATTGGCCACTGCAGATTAACACACAAATATTTACTGAGTAGATCTCAACCTCCTACTTGTAACACGCCGCTAACCATTTTACACATATTAGACGAATGTCAAGCTTTTCACAATGCTAGAATAAAACTGTTCAAATCCACACAACCATCAAAATGTTTAAAAAATATTAATGTTTAAAAAATATTGAACTTCTCCATAAATTCATATTAGATTGTAATCTACTTCACAGTTTGTAAATGAAATTTATTTAATTATATGAGACGAAGCCTTGGTAGCTGGTTCTCGTTTTCTTTTAATTACTATAATTGTATTATTGTAATTAATTGTGATGAATAAATAAATAAATATATTTATTTACATTCAAAAGTTAGTATGCAAAATACTATAGATGACTCTTTAATACAATTCTCTACCATCTGATGTGGATCTTTGATAAATTATTTTTACCATCCTTGTATACTCTGTACTGTCACCGAAAAATCAACTTATTGGAGCTAAACTATAATTAAACCAAGTTTAGTTTTCCTACTTAAAACTGGCTCCTAAGTGCATTTAAAATTTTTTCTGAATAAAATTTCTTCGCTGTCTTTCTAAGAACTTTAAAAGCATGAAAGAAATACAGTCTGTTAATAATGACTTGGTACACCAGCGAAAAGATTGTCGTATAACATCATTCAATTGATTTATTATAATCGCTAGCTATGAACCAGTCCAGACGAGTTGTTGGTAATGTTTTCTATTTCAAGGAGAACAGTTTACAACGTCATAAATCGAGCTGAAAAAGAGAATAGGCAAAGCGAGCGGTTTATTTTAAGAATACTGGCTCAAAACCTAGTCACAGAGCTGAATGAATAGCTTCAGTCTCGGGCCAAACATAACAAAAATAAACACAGAGAAAGAAGAAATAACCACTTCTGTTTCTGTCAGAACGTTTTACAGCCGAATGAGTGTTGGGTGATATTGATTTTACAGACTCAACAATGGACGCGCATCAATATTTGGAATTTTGCGGACCCACATAAGAATTAGTGCGAAGAAATTTGAATTTCTAAGGGCCAACAAAACAAATCTGAAATTTTATCAAGCCAATAACCCAAAACTTAAGTCACATATAGTAGTAATGTGGCTGTTATATAACTGTGACCACGTCATCGATACACGCGCCCAAAGGCCCGATCTCAATCCTTTATTTATTAATGAGTATTTTTAAAAGGTCACCAAGCTCCAGCCAAAAAATATGGCATCGGTTATCTTGATGTTCTTAGAATGAAGATACAATGTGATGTTGACTGGACAGATCACATTTTTCATGTCTCTAAAGAACCATTCAAGTGCCTAGGTTTTTTGAAACGGTGTAAGATGTACTTCACTCCATCCGATCTCCGTACAATTTATACCACCTCTCATGTTTGGGCCGGTGCCTCAAAGTCTATTTTGGGGTTACTCGACAGTGTGCAGGAGAGGGCGAAGAAGCTTATCGGTCACAGTAGGGTATCCAACTCTATTGACTCACTGGAGCATCGACGCAGTGTGGTGTGCGTTACTCTGTTCTATCGCTACTACATGGGATTTTGCTCAGACGAGATTAGGGATCTTGTTCCCGAAACTCGCACATTTTTACGTAGCACGCGTTCATCGTCGAGAGCTCATCCATTTGTGGTCGGTTGCTTACAACGCATTACAGAGAGAATTCGTTTTTCAGTCGTACACTTCGCCTGTGGAATAACTTGCCTGCAGACGTGTTTCCTGTCTGGTATAACATCGGAAGGTTCAAGTCAAATGTTCAGAAAAACTACTCCCTCTTTCCCCCTCCTCACAACCTATTTTCCTAGTTCTGGTACAATGCACTGCATATGTGGGGGTCATCCCCTGAGTACTAGTCCAAGATAAAAAAAAAGAAGGATGACAGTAAATATCGACGAATAATGGCCTAAAGAAGTTAATAGAATCAATGAAAATTTGATTACAATGTGTGGTAAATGCTAGAGGTTTCCATACAAAATATTGAACTTTTTCAAACTAAACGTAAAACTTGTCCAATGAAACCAAAACTGCAAGGAAATTATTGTGCAAAGAGTTTATTTTATTGAAAGTGTAAAATGAAGTAAAATTTTTTTTTAACGATCTCATTTTTGATACGATATAAATTTATGGAATATGAACATTAAAATTTGTTTCTGTAATAAAAATTTAATGCAATTACTAAAAAAATTTAAACCGTGTTTGTTTTGTGTGCAAACTCATTGTTGACAAACTGTAACTACAAGATCAAATACAGGGTTGCTGTCACAAACAGGGTTGCTATCAAATCACTTAATAGGTGTGTTTCTTTACTCTACTTTGGGATCCCGCGGGATCCCAATTTGCACGAAAAGCGTTCCCGTACTTTAAAATTGGGCAAATGAGAGCGCTTTTGAGAGAATAGTATGCTTCCTCTTCTTGCACTAAACAGCCCGTACTTTTTCTTCGGGCTAGTTTGGGCAAGTAATTAAGCAATCAGCTGTTCGAAAAATAAACAATAGCAAAGAAACAAAGTTCATTTGAATCAACTCGTATACAAATCATTTCAGTGTTTTTATATAAAAATTAAATACACAGGAATGTACAAAAGACCTTAAAAGCTAACAAGTGAAAAATATCACAGTATTTTTTCGTAAAACTAAGTGACAATTTTTTTTGCCATATCAAAACACAGCATATGTTTCTTTTTGGGCTAGAAATTTGGCTTTTTGCGTTCCCGTACTTTAGGTAAATTTTATCTGTATTTGAGAGTAACTCATGCATGCTCTCTTTTGCCCGAAACTTGCCCGGAAAGTAAAGAAACACACCTAATAAATTTATAGACTGAGTCCTCTTAACATGATAGCACTTACATAATTGTTGTGGAAAATAGTTTTATGACTGTTGAAGTACATTTTTTGACATTTTTAAAAATGAAAATTTTCCTAGCAGTACGTACTATTATTGAAACGGTTCTATGCATATGTTATGTTAGTTGTATTGTAATACTTAAAATTTTTAATTTATAAACATCGATCAAAAACCTGCTTGAACAAAGAAAAAAAATATTCCAGTTTTACAACAAAATTAATAAAATTGATTGCGATTGAAACATAGATGAAAACCGTGTGCCTAATAATACGTAAATCACTTGGAACATTCATAACTTTACGTTACTTTTACGAAATATTTGCATCAGCTGATGATGTACGAGTATAATGTATTTTACTTGCGTTTTTCTACTATAAAATTAAAACCCAGTTCTCGCTGTTAAAAGTTGTTTTACATCTTGTATACTTTTAGGAGTAACACAATTCTGCGCCGTAATCAATCCACCACAGTCTTGCATTTTAGCTGTAGGCACAACCGAAAAGAAACTAATTGCAGATCCTGACAGTCTTAAAGGGTAAGTTGACAAGATTTGACACCATAAAAGTAATAATAAACAAATTTTTTTCCTGGTATGTTTTTATTTAAGATTTAAGGAAGTCAATGTAATGAAGGTTACCTTATCTGCCGATCACAGAACTGTTGATGGTGCCGTCGCTGCCAAATGGTTGCAACACTTCCAAGAATTTATTGAAGATCCTGCTTCTATGATTCTTTAAGAATCATCTTCTCATACAACGCGTATAATAAAGTAACGGAAAATCCTGCCATTATTTTATAAAACGTGGTTGGCATTCAACGAAAATGTGGAAATTTAATATCACCAATAATAGACCACCCAACTAGTAAACTGAGCCATATTTTACACCATTAGTCACTTATATTGGATTTATTATATGAATATGGGTTCTTTTTTATGTTAAGAAATTTTTATTTATATATTGATTTTGTTATAAACAAAAGTCTTATTTATGAAAACAACAATAGGATGTCACTGAACAATGTTCATATAGGGAAAATACAATTTTACAAAAATTTCTAGTTAAATATTCCACTTTATTATTAAAAAATTTATTAATTGTTTTAATTAGCTCTTACTTTTGGGGGGAAAATGTCTCATCTTGAATTTATTAAAAACAGAAATCTTGTACAATTTGTTGTTGCTTATCATCGTATTGCATTAAAAATGAAATATGTATGTACGAATAAATATTTAGAAAAAATCACTGTATTATAAAATTTGTATAAACTGTTTTATTCTTGTTTTTAATTATACTTATTACAAAATGAATTTCTATTACAAATGTCTAAGGAATGTTCAATTTAAATCTAAAAAATTTACTTAAAGGAAGGTTTACCATTTGGCAGGGCCAAATTCAGACCATTCTTTAACAAAATCTGTGTGTTTTTCTACCGCTGGTAACCAATCTTTGCCATCGTAATCGATTTTCGGCAGATTTCCTTTATAATTTTCAGGCAAAATTTCAGGCGACAAAAACTTGTGCAACGATTTCATGTCGCTGCCATGGAAATGCATCTAGAAACATGAAATAAAAATGTGTGTAAATTTTGAAGATCAATTATTTTTAAAGAAAAACTTACTCTCTTGTTCAACTTCTCGCGGACGAACGGTTTAAATAGAGCCCACACCATTTTGAATATGAAAGGTTGTTTTACAAAATGCACCTCCTTCATGCGCAAGGGCATAGCGTCCTGAATAAAGGTTAACAAGCGTTTTGAGAAGCTTGGCGACAACGCTTTTACTTGTTTCATTGAAAGACCGTCAAAGTCCATTAAACAAATCACACCACGAATTTGTGTTTCTTCTTCCAACTGAGCGGCAATATGTACCATATACAGCATGCGGAAAACATCGTCAGCAGGCACATCACTAGGATTCCACAATTCACCACAGTTAACAATTAATACACGACGTCCAAGCTGGTCACAATTCTTCAACACATTTATAACGCCAAAGTTTACAAATTTTTCTTTAACTTGTTCGATTACCAGACCATGTAAAAGAGCAGCATTATCTTTACGGAAGGAGGCAGTTGTTTTCATCTGTAATTAAAGAGTGTGGTAAAGATTAAAAGGTTATTGACACAATTAAAAAATTTTAAAGGCACATGTTAGCTTGTTTGTTTATCTGAAACATTGCCGATCATAAAATGATATACAATGCAAATTGCAACTGACCATAGTTCGAGCTATTGAGTCGCAAGTTGAGTTATTTATTTCCTTATCACATTTTTTATTTTTATTCTCAAAATAAACATGGTAGTCAAAATTTGATATTGTAAACGATTTTAAGCTCTTTAGATAATAATTATCAGCAACGGGGCAAGCGATTTAGTTTGTTATTGCTTGAACAGTAAACATTTTAAGAATACATACAGTGTTATCGAAATTCTTGCTCGTTCAAAATGTTCTAAATTAAAGTCTCATTTTGTGACAAACGTAGTGTTTTACCTATAATCGTATTAAGTTCGTAAAACTTAAAGCGGATTTCAGCATGTTTTGAGCTCGTCGCAAGTGGTTTGTTACTTTTCGAAGTTTTGTTATTTCGAACGTTTTGTTTGTTATTTTTCGAATTTGTGTTCGAACAATATAAAATGTTAATATTGTTAAGAATTTTTCTTTGTGTATGAACTAAAATTTTTTCTTAGTGTATGCATTTTTTATGTATAGCAATTTTTTGACAATAATTTATCAATTTAAATTTATAACATTTAATTTCTCCTGACGGTGATAACAAATTGTTATCGAAATATTGAGAAATAAAAGATTTTAAATTGTAAATTTTTTTATAAAAAACAAAAAACAAAGATCTGAAGCTGCAAAAATTAAATTTATTTAAGGCAGAAAATATTTAAAAACTAAAATAAATGTTTTTTTTTTTTTTTTTTTTTGTTTGTTTTTGAAATACGCAATTTTTAAGAGCTCCAGCGTGGTCTTAAGATGTAACTTTTCTTAAACACTTTTAATTGTTTTAATGTAAAACAAAATATTAGAATATGATTATACATGCACGAGGGCTGATCAAAAATAACCGTTTTTTCCAATTCCTTCAAAAAGTATTTATTTATTCATCAATAACTATCTTGCCCCCTTTAAAGTAATCCCCCTCAGATATAATAAACTTATGCCAGCATTTTTTCCAATCCTCGAAATACTTCTGAAACGCGCTTTCTGGTATCGCCAACAGGTCCTGTTTCGATTTTTCTTTATCTCTTCAATCGTAGCAAAACGTTCTCCGTTCATCGGTGTCTGCAGTTTTGCGAAGAGGGGAAAGTCTGCGAGGGCCAAGTCCGGTGAATACGGTGGTTGAGGCATGATAACGGTTTTGTTTTTGGCCAAAAACTCATGCACAAGCATCGATGTGTGAGCTGGTGCGTTATCATAGTGAACATGGCTCTTCTGGACGCGTCCATTGGGATGATTGGGCTTTGGTTTCAGTGTCATAGTCATACATTTGTCACTATTTATGACCTTTTTGCGGAAATCTCGATCGTCGTTGACGATGTTCAACAACGCATGAGCGATGTCCATGTGACGTTGTTTTTGCAAAAATTTTTATCTGTCAAAAACAAAATGACAATGCTAAATGGCTGATATTGCCAAAACACATATATAACAGAAAAAAAATGCGAAAATCGAATATACGTAACTCACGAAATTTTAAAAGAATTGTTATTTTTTATCAGAACGGCTCGAGTGTCGAAGGTATATACACTGGGCACTGATCAGTTTTAACTAATTTAATTTCAACACTTTAAATGCTCTGTGATAACGTTTGTTTTGGTCGTTCCGTGTGTTAAGTTCACAAACATTACACTCCCTTTCCTCCTTCTCATAATCTATTTTCCTAGTTCCAGTACAATGCACGGCATATGTAGGGGCTATCCCCTGAGTACTGGTCCAAGATAAAAAAAAAGGTGCACTTACAGGTCATTATAACTGCTACAAGCACCTGCACAGGATGGAACTATCCAACACAGACGTTTGCAAATTCTGCGGTGATGAAGAGGTTTCAATGGAGCACTTAATCACCCACTGTGGAGCACTGTGAAACAGAAGATATAGGCTACTACAAGCTTATATGTTAAGTGAATGTGACTTAATATCACTCCCTATGAAGGAGCTTGTCCGTTTTCTTGACATACTCAACCCATAATGGGGCAAGGGGACGCACAATAGATCAATATTGGTCGCAGTGCAAATGGCCGATGAGGGCCATATCCCATCCACTAATAATAATAATACTTCACATTTTTATAGTGAAATATAAAAGGCACACACGGCTAATCCATTTTTTTACCAGCAAAAACGTTCAGACCAGGAGGCTTATTCTGAATTGCGATGCAAATGGTAGAGTTGCTATTCTGTATTGCGATATTCGCATAGTACTTTTTTATTCGCATTTAAAATGCGAAAAGGTGGCAATTCGGCATTCTTAATTGCGAAAATAAATGTCAAACTCGCAAAATTTATTCGATAGCAAAACAGCATTAGCAAAGCACGAAAATGTAAGTATTATATTACTGTTTGTCCATTCATATATTTTATTTGTTAAAATGACAATAAATTATTAAATGAAATAATTCGTTGCGGTAGCTAACAGATTAATTGCTTTTAATAATATTTCACTTAGGGAAACTAACAAGAAGAAAGACATGACAATTCGAAGTAATGGTGGAATTAATGAAAAAACATACGTCATTTGGCTAAAGGCCACTTGAAAACACCAAATGCTCGACAGACAGCAAGTGCTTTGTGGGATACATTAGCCGAAGAACTAAATGCAAGCAATAAGAGCTGCTGCAGGATGGTGTTGGTAGCCACCTTGACCCAGAAATTTTAAAGCAGCTGCTAATTTGATAATGGGCGGAATCGCACTTGATTTCGCTGCCATTCACTCCAAGCTAATGCTATTTAACACATACATAAATGCATCTTTCTTCAACCTAAAGTTTTTTATGAGGCTAAAAAATAAATATTTTGCAGACCTCATTAAACAGTTATTGCCAGTTTCAAAATAAATTACCTTTTTTCACTCAAACTTATAATGTCGGATTTGCTTCTAAGCAATCTTCTGTCTATTCCTTCATTTTTCTCATTTCCATCTTCCTCATCAAACCATAGTGCAACACAGTCCATTTTTCAAAATAACTAAATTTTTTTTTAATTAAACTTTTTTTATTTTTTATAAACAAACAATTTCTACTTGTAAAACTTTCGAATAGGAAATAAATTTGACGTTTATTTGTTTACTTTGGAAGAGTATTGCCACATTTTGAAATTAATTGCGAATGCGAAAGACTTAAGGTTGTATGACACTTCATTTTTTTTTCATTTTTCTAGTATTGGAAAGTAGTAAGAACATATTGTAATATAAAAATTAAATAAGTTCGAAGAGTTCAGATATATTGAACAAAATGTTAGAATGTCAAAAATTGTATGCTTGTCATCGATAAAAAATGAATAAGTGTCAAAAAAAATTTTAAAATGTTCACATTAAAATTGACAAATCCAGCTTGGAAATTTAAAATTGCTGCTAACTCAGCAATTTATTTTCGAAGACAGCGCTTTTGCGTGATTTTTTTCTAACCTGCACGTTTTGTTTCATGAATAAGAAATGAACGACTCTTAGACCTATCATAATATTAATACCGTGAAAAAACTAAAATATATCTAATATTTGTGTAAAAAACTCAAAAAACAAAAGTTTCAAAAAGATAAACGTTTATAAAATGGATGATACCTTTATAGATTCCATTGTATTGAATACGTTAAATACAGTAAGCATATTAATGGCAAGCAGGAGTAAGACCAAGGATTTAAACATAAACTATTCAAAGAAATTGAATGTGAAAACTTATTTTGAGGATGACTCCTAATCAATTTGCGAAAATTTTGGCAAAAGTAAAGCCATATATTACAAAGGAAGAAAGCAAGTTTTTTGGTCAGCTCCTCCCAAAACTTAACTTTCTTTACATCCCAAAGGCACTTGCTTAACTTCATTTATTATATTTAAAACTTCTTCTTTTAACCAAACTTTTACCATTTTATTTTTTTAATATCTCTTTTTTCATAAATTTACGTTTTCTTTTTTGGTTATTTTTGAAATGTCAATTTTTTTCAGCAAAAAAACGTTTTGCCTACGTTTTATATAGTTTATTTTCTTTCTAACATTTGCTATTTTTTCTAACAATTCTATAACAATTCAATGAAATGCTCGTAGAGCTACCTCGTGTAGCTAAAAGAATTCTTCTTTTTATTTTTAATGCTATTTTACGACTTGAGTATTACCCTGCAGAGTGGAAGGTGTCCATGATAACAATGGTTCCTAAGCCAGGTGATCCTTCACACGAAAGTAGAATCATATCGTCCAATAAGTCTACTGTCAACAATATCAAAACTTTTCGAAAAATTGCTAAAGGCGAAGTTGGATCCAATGCTTCATAAGGTTGAATGTATTCCTGATCACCAATTTGGTTTTAGAGCGAAACATGGCACCATTGAGCAAACACACAGGTTAGTTAACGTCATAAGAAAGGCATTTGAAGATAAAAAATATTGCTCTGCCTTATTCATCGACATCTCACAGGCTTTTGATAAAGTGTGGCACGATGGCTTAATGCATAAAATAAAGTTTAACTTACCTGCAAACATACATAACCTTTTGGAAAGCTATTTATATTGTCGCCAATTTATAGTAAAAGAAGGCGATTTCATCAGCCCCGCTCAGTCTATTGAAGCAGGAGTTCCCCAAGGCAGCATATTAGGGCCTATCTTATATTTGATCTACGCATCTGACATGCCAACAAGCACCAACGTTCACACTTCAACATTTGCAGATGATACAGCATTCCTTAGCATACATAGTAACCACCAGCAAGCATCAATAAATTTACAGGAACATATCGACAAACTAGAGAAATGGCTGAAGCTTTGGAAAATCAAGGTTAATGAACAAAAGTGTGCCCATGTTACATTCGCACTGCGTCTAGGAACATGCTCACCCATTACTATTAACAATAAAGTAATACCTCAACACAGTGAAGTCAAATACCTCGGAATTCATCTTGACCGTAGACTAACATGGAAGTCGCACACCGAGGCAAAAGTAACGCAGATGAAATTGAAAGCAGTGCAAATTAACTGGCTACTAGGCAGAAATTCGACCTTGAAACTTGATTGTAAACTTTTGCTGTACAACTCGATTCTAAAGCCAATATGGTGCTATGGGATTCAATTATGGGGCACAGCCTCGGCATCCAACATTGAGAAAATTCAAAGAAGTCAAAATAGAATTCTCCGTAGAATTACAGATGCTCCATGGTACGTTAAAAACTCACGAATCCACGCAGATCTGAACGTACCTTTTGTGAAATCTGAATTTGTGAAGTACGCGACAAAATATATTAACAAACTTCAATTCCATCCAAATCCTCTTGCAGTTAATATTCTTAACTTTGGTGGTCATACCCGTCTGAGAAGGAGGGATACTTTGGCTACCATTAGAGCTCTAAACAGATGACTGATTTCTGAAATAATATTCGCATAAAAATAAATTTTTGTCCAGCACTGGCAGGACTTTAATCGCAATTTTTTTTTTTTTTAGTATTAAGAATTGAATACTTATTGTCATTACATTTCTTATGTGGATTCAATAAATAATATAATAAAGTTAAAAAAAAAAAAAAAAAAATTCAATGAAATAAAAATGAAGTGTCATACCACCTTTACAGAACACCAAATATCTTTCGCATCGCAATTCATTTGCACATCGCAATGACTTTCGCACCGCAATTCAGAATAAGCATCCAGGATTAATTAGGCACATATCCCAAATGTTGCAAGCAACATTGATAACTTTCAAGAAAAAATTTCCATTTCTAATGAAAACGATCATCTACACCAGTGATCTTCACAAAGGGAACAGATAGTATGTAAGTGTATAAGCACGATCACACTTGAGTGCATTGCGTGGTGATCAATGATCTACACATATTTAAATATATTTTATATAATATTGTCTTGACGATTTTATTAATTATTAAGGTTTTTGACCACTCCATTTTCACTTTTTACAGTTCTTCATTGCCTTTCCTTTTTTTATTTCTTTATTTTGAAATTAAAATCCATTGATATGACAGCCTGTATTTTATTCATATCAGCAGTTGGCTAATAGTAACTGTACCGTCCCAATTAAAAGCTTATCAAATTTTTGAAGACAAAGGTTCAAAAGCGCAGCTACAATTTATAAGTATGTACATACATATGTACATATGTAGGTATGCATGTATTTTAAAATAAAACTCGAAGCGAAAATATGGAAATTAATTCAATATTTAAATTGCACAAACATTAAGGTGCCAGCCACAACGTGAATTCTATAATGATTTATTTTGTATAATAAAAATTTTACAATTTCATCACTTACATATGTATGTATATAATACATTTATAGATATGTATTTAGTTAAAAAATAACGAATTTAAAAATTATTAATTAAAATTTTTAGAAAAGCTGAATATTGGTTGTGTTCGACGTCGTTACCGCGGGAACCCGCGGGCTCCCAATTTGCACGAAAAGTGTAGTTGTGTTCATTTACTAAAAACTTTTACAAATTTGTAATAATTGTTACTAGAAAGCGTTCATTAACCCAAAAAGTTTGCAACGAGAGAGCGTCAAAAGAGCGTAAAAAATTGAGAGCAATAAAAATTCTTGCAAGTTTTTACAAGTAAAATTTTTACTTGCAATAATTATTCAAACAGCTGTGTTTACAAAACAGCATTTCTAATTTAAGTTAAAAATTAAAACATTTTGGAAAATTTAAGAAATTATAATTGTATGTAAACTTTTAAGCCGATTAAAAGTATTAAAAAGATTACAAATGTATTTTTGTAGTCTTTTTTAATAAAATAAGAAGTCTACGGAAAATAAACTAAGCAACACAGTATCTGGCACATCAGTGGCAAAGGATGTTCCGGCAAATTTACTTGCTTGAATGTGTTTAAAGCTTCTAGGGAAGCAATTAAATTCACACTTGGATCCTTCCATTTATAATTATATTAACATTTATCTAATTTTAACCTCTAAAATATTTCTGTTTTTTGTTTCTGTATTTTTTTACAAACCAGATGTTATTTTTAGTGTTGTAAATATTATGAGTACCTAGCTACTCGGTACTTTACACTTTGAAATTATGCTATGCTAGGCAAGCAGTTATAACGTATAAATACACGTTTCAATTCAATTGTGAATTGAGTCTTTCAATTGAATTGGTTCTTGGCAACACACTTCATAAACTGAATTGAAAGATTTTTATCTAACTATCAGATTCAATGAAATTAAAGACAATTTTAAAATTGTTTAACATTTTCTTTACAAAAAATTACAAATATAAATTTGGACAATAATTTATTGAATTTTTGTTGAACTTTATAATTTTTATATAAAATTTTTGGTTTGTACATTTGCAAGCTTTCTCCTTTCTTAAGTTTTTTGGACAATTGATCAGGAGACTCGAACATACAAAGCACAATCGAATTGAGAGACTTACTAGCCAATTTGAAAAAAAATCAAAATGGTTTGATTTTTCTTCAACCAACTCGACAACTTCCAAACGAATCAATTTAAACGTCTTGATACAACAACCGACTCAGTAGCCAATTGAGTTTATCGCAAAGGGAACGATCTTTCAGAACCCAAGTGAGCTGGAGAATCCAGTAACTTTTTTGAGAATCCAGCGGCCTGTCCACTTAACCAATTGAATTGAAACGTGTATGGGGTAAGCGCCCCTAATTAAAAATAGATATTTTATTCAAAAGTATCTAATCACCCCTGTATTTAGCATATTTCGACTACGTCTAGTACTAGATTAAATAAAATTGTAAAACTTTTCTTTATCCTGTTACAAGCCGTACTCAAAAAACGCCAGTCACGACAATGCTGAATATAAATGACCACAACCACACTCTTTTTATAGCAATATACATACACATATGTATAATTTGTCCAAAAAATATAAGAGTAGTTATTAAGTACTCATATATACCTATACATAACAACACTACTCTAACTTTTTTTTAGCTAGGTTAGTGTTCATTTGCTTTTTCACATTTTTGAGAGTAATTTTGCAAAATTTCTTGTTACTCTCTCGTTACTAGTTTTTACTAGTAAAGTAGATGAACACACCTTGTTTCTTGTGTTAAAAATTGTGCAAATTGGGTAAATGAGAAAGCTTCTGAGAGAGTAATTTGTGTTTCTCATTTTACCAGACTTTACCCGTACTTTTTTTCCGTGCAAAATGGTATAATTGTTAAACCATTTAAACAGCTGTTTGTTATTTATGAAAATGAAATAGCAAAGTGTAAATTATAAAAAAAATATTTGAAAATTTAACAATACGTTATATTTAAATAAGTTATATTAAAATAAGCTTATCTTCCGTTTTTATCTAGCTCAAAATGTTTAAATAAATTGGCAAAAATATTTGCTTGAATTACAACAGAGCTGTTAACTCAGCGCTTTTCACACTGATATTAGTGTTTTTTAAAAATCGCACAAAGAATTTTAAATCTATGCACGATGCTTTTATTTCATTTTTAGAGCATTTTCTTTTAATAGGATTCAAACAATCTGTATTGTTAGGTACATATTTATAAAACTTTGTTTATATATATTTTTGCATTTTGTTTTGGCTTTTCAATAAATTGTTGCTGGAACTAATCTCGATTTATTGTACCAAAATTTTACAAATTTTATTTGACATCAATATTTTGCTAATAAAAAAAATTGATGTTATATGAAATTTGTTAAAAATCACATTATTTTAGTGATCAAAATACTACCCATTAGTTACATTTTGAGCATAAGCCATACTAAAAAATTTTAGTTTTCCAAAATTGACGCATAAACAGTCAGTTAATAACTTACAAACAGTTTTTATTTGCTAGTAGGCTGTACATAAACGTAATAATTGAATGCTCATTTACTTTTTAAATCGAACAAAATTCGAAAAATAACTAAGTGATAATTAGTTATTTTTCTCATAAATGTAAAAAGTTAAATTTTTTGCTAAAGTGAATATTATAAAATAAATCTGCTTGTTAATTTTATATAATAATAAACATTTTCAACTACGTGTATTTTTGTAAAAGTACGCGTTTTTATTAGATTTCAGTGCATTATAAAATTGAGAAGTTGAGAATACTGAATTTTAAAATTGTATAAATAAACAACAGCTGTTTTTGTTCTCATATTTAATTTCGGGCTCGAAATGTGGTTTTTTGTGTTACAGCAATTTTTGGCTAATTTGTTGTTTTCTGAGAGTATTTTTTGATTACTCTCATTTTACCGGACTTTACCCGGAATTTCCTCGAACAAAGCTATTGTATATAGCCCCACAACTTTCTTTAAAATTTCCTAACTTTTTTTTTAGTATATTTTTTTTGAATTGTATTTAATTGTTAACTAATTGCTTAAATTATTTTTTTTAGCTACTTTGTAGCTCTTTTTCTTTTGCAAAATGAAACAAGCAGCGAAAAAATAGGTGTCGCTGAATAAGAAACTGACAGTGAACTTTGCTACCTGTTATTTGAATTTTGAAAACTTACACTATGTTACAAAAACTAAATAATGTATGTATGTAGATTAGAGCGACTCAAGTTGTATGGAAGCGAAATTCAAAACAAAATGAACATTGGTATCAGCGTTGCCCTCAAGAATTTTCTAAAAGTGGCACAAAAGGGGTATTTTGAAAAAAAGGTGTCACAAAAAGGGTATTTTCAAGAAAAAAAAGGGCAAGTTATTAAAAAACAAATACGTATGTCAAATATGGTTTAATATATCCCCATCTTATATGGAAAAAATAAGATCATTTGAAAGAAAATGTCTTAGATGTTGTACTGCACTTTATAGGTCACCAAAAAGTGGCTATAAAAAATACATTTCAAATAAAATTTAATATAATACTGCTAAAGTCACCAGAATAGATAACTTTATTATACACCTTAATAGAAACCATATCTTAAATAGTATAAACACTTGGGAAAATAACCTTATAATGGCGCCTTACTACGTTTCAGAGGATTATATAGCGCAAATATTGCAAAATAGATTTATTCCACCCGAATCTTTTCTTTTTCTTGACAAAAATGGTTATATTCAAAGCGATGGTGGTATCCCTATAATTTATCACATTTATAGACGAGCCAACAACAAAAATATAAACAGCAATACACTCACGTCCGACAACTGTCGCTATGATACAAGTTTTTATATAAGAGATAGGAATATTAAACCAAATTTAAGTCCTCAAATATATTGGTGGATTACCTAAGTAATTTTCTTTGTTTTACTTCCTGACCTTTTTCCTTTTTAACCTTCATAATATAAAAGTAAGCTTTTTGTCCACGTTTTGCTTAACATAACCACATATGTATTTAAACTTTGCTACATATCCAAATATATTATAGATTTAGAAATAATGAAATAGTTTATATACAGTACTTACCAAAACATTGGAAACTTTTCGAAAAATTTTATTTTATGAAAATTAGTTTTGAAAAATTCTACTTGTGAGAGGAAATTCAAAAAAATTTTTTACTTTTTAGTTAATATATGTGTTTATTTATTCACATAAAAAGATTTAACAAAATCGTTTACTTTTTTCAAAAAATATTATACAAAAAATAAATACATTCATTTTTATGCTGTCTCCAAAACAATGGAAACTTTATCATATACCTGCTATGACCTTCAATACATTAGTATTTTGTTGCGTACCCTTTATTTTTAATGACTGCTTCGCATCGTCTGGGCATAGAGTTTATCAGGGAATCAATAGTTTCCATGGGAATTTTTTCCCATTCACTTACAACAGCGTTCGCCAAATCGTCCTTTCTGGTATAATTTTGGACTCGAATTTTGCGATCTACAATTTCCCATAGATTTTCTATGGGATTGAGATCTGGTGATTGGGCAGGCCACTTCAAAACACGTACCTCATTAGACTGTAACCATTCGGTTACAACCTTAGAGGTGTGCTTTGGATCATTGTCGTGTTGAAATCTCCAAATCAGTGGCATATTTTCCTCTGCATATGGGTACATTACGTCATTTAAAACTGATCTGTATCCTAAACCAGTCAGAGTATCCTTTATAACATGAATAGGGCTCATTCCCTGACCCGAAAAACAGCTCCAAACCTTTATATTGCCGCCACCAAACTTAACAGTTTTACTGGTGTACTTAGGATCTAGTCTTTTTCCCTTTGGGCGTCTAACAAATAATCTGCCATCATTGCCTCTCAAGTTATATTTTGATTCATCTGAAAAAAGGACAGTGTTCCACATCTGTCTTGTCCAGTTAAGGTGTTTCTTGGCGAATTTGATACGAGCGTTGCGGTTCTTTTTAGTAATCAGAGGTTTCTTAGCAGACCGATAGCAACCGAGACTAGCTTCAGTTGCCCTGCGGCAAACTGTTTGAGTACTTACTTCTAATCCCAAATTATTAATAATTTCCCGAGGAGTGATTTTCGGACATTTTTTGAACTCTCTCGATATTAATTTGTCCTGTCTTTGTGAAGTTTTACGTGGTCTTCCACCAATATGTTGAACTTTTACACTGCCAGTCTCACGATATTTTTTTATAATTTTGGAAACTGCTGATTTTTTTAGGGAATATTTATCACAAATAGTATTCTGCTTTAATCCGATATATAAATCGTAGTTTTTGCCATTTTTAATAAAGTTTTTTAACAAAAAATTAGATAACCAACTTTTCAACAAAAATCTTTAAAACAGAGATTGTTTTCAAACTAAAAACTAAAATAACGGTAAAATTTAACGTTGTTTAAAGTATTTTTAGTAATTTTTTTTTTATCCTCTTTTTTATTTTTAACTCTGTTTTCCTCTTTCGCTCAGAAGTTTAAAGGTTTCCATTGTTTTGGCAACAATGTAAAATTTAA
The DNA here is from genome assembly GCA_914767995.1 of Thecocarcelia acutangulata. Classification (NCBI taxonomy): domain Eukaryota; kingdom Metazoa; phylum Arthropoda; class Insecta; order Diptera; family Tachinidae; genus Thecocarcelia; species Thecocarcelia acutangulata. The sequence continues at coordinate 93,934,945 of OU612097.1, read as the reverse complement.
TGCATTTAGTTTTTGTTCAATATTATCTAAAATAATAATGTAATATTGTCAGTTGTTTTTATATAAATTAGAAATGAATAATATTATTAAAAAATTAACGAAAGTTTAAAAATTCTTAACATACGTCGAATTTTTTTTATTTTATTTTTATGAAATCAAAATTTTTTGAAAAGTTTCCAATGTTTTGGTAAGTACTGTATATGTATATTATACTAGAGTGCTCAAAATGATGGGACAGTGTATACAAATGAAATATAACTATCTCACACTATTTGTTTATTTTTAGTTAAGCCAATATTAATTTTCAATAAATAAACATAAAAAAAAAATTATTAAAAAACAATAAAAACTAAACAAAAATTCTTTACAACTTAATGTATTTGCATGAAAATATAATAGCCCTGAACAAAAATGCAAATCTCCTGGGGTAGAAAAATAAGCAAATTTGTGCTAACCAATTCTGGGGCTGTGTTCTGTAACTCTCGCCACGAGAAACTTTTCGACTGAAACGTGTAAAATGAAACAAAGTTTTCATAAGTTGAAACAAACTGCTGCTTTTCTCACTAAACTGTAGCTATAACTTTTTTGGCGAGTAGCAGCTGTCACGTAAGGAAATTACTCGCCATTTCATAGAAAAACTGTGTCTGTAAAACTTTTGCGAAAAAATTTCCCGCTTTCAACTGTCATTATTTCTCGCAAATAAAAAGGCTGTGAGATGGTATTTCAAATAACAATTATCAGCATGAAATGAATAACAATACTGAAAAAATAAATATTTATACAGTTCAGAATGGTTGTTTTTTTTAAGGTTGTGGCTGGCGCTTTCATTTTTTAAAATTGCATGTCGGCTTCGTTTTATATTTGCAGACATTTCTAACGTAACGATATAATCACTTTGGATAGTTTTCGACATGAGTTACAGACGCAGTTTTTTCTCACTTTTCGAGAAACGATGGAATAATTTGTTTCACAAGTTTTCGACGCGAGAACTTCTCGCCAAAGTTACAGAACACAGCCACTGGTTTCGATAAACCAGAATTGGGGTTATAATTAACTCGGGATTAGTTAATTATAACGAGTTGGGGAAAAGAAATAAAAAAGGGGTTATTATTTCTTTTCTATAAAGCAAAAATATTTATTAAGTTTTTTACCTTAATTGCAGGGTTAGTTAAGATTTATTTCTTATTAAAATTCAAAGATATAAAAGTGAATAATTAATGGGCAGTCTTCCTTCAGCTGCGATTGTAAGAATTCTCTCTTTTATGCTAGCCCTATTCATAATCTTGTGCAAATGGCCTTGCATCATTGCATTCGCAAAATAGTGGAGTATATTTTTACTTTACACTAACAAAATACCCCCATAAATGTCACTTTTACAATTGCAGAAATATGCAACCTCAAATGCACAAGATTGTGAATCGAACTAATATAATGATTACATTTAACAAAATTATTCAAATATAAGGTGTGTTCCACGAGATCAAATTACTCTTTAAATTTGCAAATTTTACTTAAAACTACTGGTAAAATTTGCAATACAAGGGCTGTTTACTTTTCGCAATACAAGTGCTGTTTACTTTTCAGATTAAAGTATATTTTAGCGATTTTAGACGCTTAAAACGCTTATCATCATATAAATGAAAGATTTGCATTATTGGCAACAGCTGTAATGCACAAGATTGTGAATTGAACTAATATAATGATTACATTTAGAAAAATTATTCATATATAAGGTGTGTTCCACGAGGTCAAATTACTCTCTAAATTTGCAAATTTTTCACAAAACTACTGGAACGCAAAAAACCCCAATTGTACATCTCGCAATACAAGTGCTGTTTACTTTTTAGATTAAAGTATATTTTAGCGATTTGAGACGCTTAAAACGCGTATCATCATATAAATGAAAGATTTGCATTATTGACAACAGCTGTAAAATTAAAAGCAATGTAAGAATTTCAATAGGTTTTTATTGTACATATTTATAAAACCAAAAGCAAAATAACAATTGCATTTTCTGTTTACAACTTCACAACGTTATTTCTAGTTTGGGCAAACTTCCATTTTGCTTTTAGCTAATTTCTAAGCAAAATTTTTTTTCCAATTTGCAAAGATTCTGATTACATTTTCAGTTTCATATGTATGTAAACATAAAACAGCTGATTATTCAATTCTAGTCCGAACTTACCCAAAGAAAACGTTCGGGCTAATTTGTACAGGAAATGAAAAAATTTACTCTCTCATTTTCTCTCAAAATTGCACAAAAATTGTTACGTGGAACGCTTTTGGACTAGTTTGGACTAGTTCGGCCTGCTTCGTTATTCCCGTGGAACACACCTATAATTAATAGCATCAGTTTAAATGATATTAATTTTACTCAGGTCCAGTTTTTGACTTCCTCTTTAAATACAATATTAGTTCATTTTCATTTAAAGTTAAGTTCTATTTAAAAGCGAGTTAAATTTTTTCAGTCTTAAGCAATTCTTCATATATAAATACGATGAAAGTGTGACAGCTTCACTTAAATACCAAATGTTATGGAAAGTATTCCTAGAGCAGCTGTTTGTTATTGAAAGAATAGCAAAATACTTGAAGAAAAATATTAAGTTTATCAACAGCACAGAAAAACTTAATAACTGTATTTTATGGGATTTTTAATTAAATATAATATAGAGGATCACAGTACAGACAATAGCTCATATATTTGTTTTGTTTACCTTCTTGCACTAACACAAAACTATATGATAAATGAAATAACGAAATCTCTACTTCCTGCTCGTCTCTGCAACTTCTAAAGAAGTCATTAAATGGAAGATTTAACTTCCTCGCCTGTGTCTCTCTTTTTTTTTTTTATCTTGGACCAGTAATCAGGGGATGACCCCTACAGGAAAATAGGTTGTGAGGAGGGGGAAAGAGGGAGTAGTGTTTGTGAACATTTGACTTGAACCTTCCAACGTTATAACAGACAGGAAACACGTCTGCAGGCAACTTATTCCAGAGGGGAACTGTACGACTGAAAAACGAATTATCTCTGTAATGCGTTGTACGATTCCCCGGCAATCGACCACAAATGGATGAGCTCTGGACGAAGAACGCTTGCTTCGTTAAAATGTGCGAGTTTCGGGAACAAGATCTCTAATCTCGTTAGAACAAAATCCATTGTAGTAACGATAGAACAGTCGGTGCGTCGGTGCTCCAGTGAGTCAATAGAGTTGGATACCATACTGTCACCGATAAGCTTCTTCGCCCTCTCCTGCACACGGTCGAGTAACCCCAAAATTGACTTTGAGGCACCGGCCCAAATATGAGAGTTGTATTCTATTTTCGGTCGGATGTAGATGGTATAAATTGTAAGGAGATCGGGTGGAGTGAAGTACATCTTACATCGTTTCAAAAAACCGAGGCACTTGAATGCTTCTTTAGATACATAAAAAATGTGTTCAGTCCAACGAACATCACACTGTATCTTCATTCCAAGAACATCCGATTCCTCAATATTTATACCATCCATGAGCACAGATGAGGCAGCATTTGCAGCCGTTTGTTTGTGTGTTAATAAACAACACTGGGTCTTACGAGCGTTAAAGGCGACCCTACTTTTATGACGCCACTCGGAATTAATAGAAGATCACTATTCAGTGAATCATTCATATTTAGTCTCTTAGCAGCGACTTTATATGTGGCAATGTCCCGTCAAGAGCACCACAGCAGGATGATAGTCCTCCTGTTATCATGTCTGGGCCATGTCAGCTTTAATATTTGACAGGTATCCTAACTAGAGCATCTGTCTTGAGCGGGCTGAAAAAGTTGACGTTGTATTTGGTTCTTACAACTCACATGCGGGATTCTTTGCCAGTTCATCCGCTACTAGATTTCCGGCCACTTCACTGTGCCCTCGTACCCAGAAAAGCTCCAGGTTCGAATGCCTCGCTATCTCGTTTAGCGAGATAGCGGCATTCACCAACCAACGTGGATGTCGTGTAGATTCCAGCTATGACATACAACGCAAATTAAACAAAGAATTTATGTCGCAGGCTTTTATACTGTCGAAGCAACTTTTCAATTGAAATATTTTCGAATTACATAAACGGGGATGAAATCTTTGAAATAAAAAAAAAAAGAAACCGTTTTTAAACTTACCTTTTCAAAGGCACTCTCGGGATAAAAGTGGCAAGCTCTTAGAAATATTATCAGAAAGTCATCATCATCTCTGTAATGAAGGTCTGGGCAGGAATGCAGCAATTCACGTAGCTCTTTTAAAGCAGCTTCCTTAACTTCGGGAGTTTCACGCAATTCATTTTTGGCAATTTCCATCGTTTCGGGCGTATAGTAGCCAACCCGTATATTGAAAGCTTCTTCGCTATTTGTGTTCGACATGTTGACTGATTTGAAATAAACAAACAAAATTAAAAACAATTGCGTTTAAAATTCAACTTTAATTTTAAATTCGTTTTTTCGTTTTTTTTTTCTTTTTATTAACAATAAAATTGTCTTATTAGTGAGCGTTATTATTGTTGATCAAATACGAAAGAAATTATAAACGTTTATATGTTTACGAGTATATTTTGATCACTATTAACTTCATTGTTGACATTATTGCTAAACGTGATTAAATTGAGTTTCATTTAATTTTTACAAGCACTTACATGTAGAAAATATTTTACTTTGTGTTTTGTTAAAAATGTCTTATGAATTTTAGCAGAGGACTTGCAGCAAGAAAACTAAAACTATTTTGTTGTTTTATTTATTCTAACGGACGGATTTAAATGTTTTTTTGTTTTAAATTTGTTCCAGGCACGTTTGCTTCCTCACCACTCACAGCGCTCCATACGACTGAAATTCCATTATGACAATGGGTCCCTAGTTAACCAAAACCGAAACTGAAACAAAAAACTTCGATTATGTGATTAATAGCGTACTAGTGTTGTGTTGTCCAGTTGCTGTTTTAACGATAATCGACGCCAGCGTCAGACTTAAAGATTGGGCGACGTCGACTTGACTGCTTCACGGATTCTTATCATTGCATTCGGAAAATATATTTTTAACTCAAATACTCGTACAAATATCGCTGTTTCTTCACTTCAATCTTATTCCTACAATACACAATCTAAGAACGAACGAGCGTACTAACGAATGGCAAATAAGCTTCCGATCTATCATTAATAATGATGTCAATATTTTCGTTTTCGTTTTGATAGTGAAATATGATATAATACCCGTGTACACATATGTATGTAAATATTCCTTGTAGCTCAAGTACACTACTGAAAACATCTTGTACTTAAGAGTATTAGTTAAAAACTTTATGCAGATAAGAGTTTCATTTAAGCATATTTTCATAAATATTTACACCTGAAGCCATTGAAAAGTCCAAAAGTTAAGGGTCATAGATAAGGTCATCATTTTGTCGGAAACAGCACAAAATTTTCGTCTTACAATAAAATAAAGTTTATTTGCTAGAATTTTTTAATTGTTTCTGGTTAACTATTTAGTATTTTATGCAATAAAAATGTTTTTTTTTTTATTATATAAAAAACAAAAAAGAAAATGAAGTAAATAAAATTTTTAGTTTTGTGGCTTTTGGTTTAACTTCTTTTAAAAATTGCTTAGAAAACAATCTTAAAAATAACATTTACAGCAGTTTCCAATTAAAACTAACTAAATGTCAGCTCAAACCGCTTCAATATAATACATTATTTAAATATATAAAATTATAATTAAAATATTGCATACACGCAAAGAAAAGGATGCTTGAAACATGGTTACAGCAACATTAGTATATAGGCCGTAAGATTGTGTATTATTGTTAAAAACAGCCGATTGCCGATTTGATTATATGTTTCCCCATAAATATGTTTGCGTGTGCATTGCTGCAAATCTATTATTACCACCTACTAGTTTCCGAATATGGTTGCCTGCAGGGACTGGGCAGTATTTGTAATACTTGTAATGGGTGATTTTATAAGAACTATCGGAAATTAAAAAAAAAAAACACATAAAATTCAGAAAAATGCATGAAATATTTATTTGGATCGATAGTTGGGTCGATATAATTTAATGTTTGAAGATTATTTCATGCAAATGTTGGCCGCGGCTGCGCCTCAAATGGTCCATCCGCTTAGTCCAATTTTGGCATACTCTTTCCAACATTTCGGCCGGTATCTCACGAATAATGTTGGCAATGTTTGCTTCCAGTGCGTCAATCGAAGCGGGCTTGTCGCTATAGACATTAGCCTTAACATAGCTCCACAAAAAATAGTCTAGATGCGTTAAATCGCACGATCTGGGCGGCCAATTGACTGGTCCCAAGCGTGAAATAAACTGTTCACCGAACTCGCCTCTCAATTGGTCCATTGTTTCGCGTGCTGTGTGGCATGTGGCACCGTCTTGTTGAAACCACATGTCATGCAAGTCAAGCGCTTCCATTTTGGGCAAAAAAAAGTTTGTTATCATCGCACGGTAGCGCTCACCATTCACAGTAACGTTGTGATTCGCATCATCTTTGAAGAAATACGGCCCAATGATGCCGCCAGCCCATAATCCGCACCAAACGGTTGTTTTTTGTGGATGCATTGGTAGCTCTTGCAATGCTTCTGGCTGCTCTTCACTCCAAATACGGCAGTTTTGCTTGTGCACGTATCCATTCAACCAGAAATGAGCCTCGTCGCTTAACACAATTCTTCGATAAAAACGTGGATCTTCATCTAACTTTTCAAGAGCCCATTCACCAAAAATTTGGCGTTGTGGTAGGTCGTTTGGCTTCAATACTTGCACCAGCTGTATCTTATAAGGCTTCACACCCAAATCCTTCCGCAAAATTTTCCACGTAGTGGAGTAACAGAGGCCCAATTGCTGCGAACGGGGCCGAATCGATAATTCACGGTCATCACCAACACTGGCCGATACGGCTGCGATATTTTCTTCAGTTCGCACTCTACGTAAGCGTCTTGGTGGTTTAATGTCCAACAATGTAAATTTGGTGCGAAATTTTTTTACAATAGCCCGAATAGAAGCCTCAGTAGGTCGATTAAACTGACCAAAAAATGGAAGAAGAGCGCGATGAACTTTCTTAACAGAGCACGCATTTTGGTAATAAAATTCAATAATTTGCAAGCGTTGTTCGTTTGTAAAACGATTCATGATTAAATTATAGACCAAACTGAAGATGTTTGACAGTCAAAACTAGTGTTGCCAAAAAGATAATAACAAAAAAATCACTCGTTATTTGAAATACAAATACGTATTTTGTATCTGTATTTCAAATACACGGCCTGAAAGTATTTAGTATTTCAAATACAAAACTTAAAAGTATTTTGTATTTCAAATACATCTGGTTCAAAACTACATTTTTCCAAAATACATTTATTTATTATAAAGTGCGGTCTCCACCTGACATCAAAACACTAACTTTAACGCTAACTTCAAGTTAAAGTTAAATGTGGACTGCTCATATTGAAGTTTGGTTAAAGTTATAACTTGATTGTTAAAACATTTCATTTGGAAATTCTGTTATAACTAAAATTAATGCAGAGCGTGCAATTTGTAGTTGATTGTCGTCATTTTTATTTATTTTTATTATGAAAAGTTATAACTCTAACATCACTACATGTACGTCGCCTTTAACAGGCAGATATTTAAGCAGCAAGTTTTTACACCAAGTTTTAACTGCGTTTCAAGTTAGGTGCAGACTGCATGTAATAAACTGAAAATAAGTTGTTTCACAGAAAAGCTAAAATCGGTAGAAACTACGACAATCAAAATGTTTATCATTTTGCAACACTGCAATTTAGCTTTCAATTGTTTTGTCCAGAACAAATACATTTTACACTAATCAGGTGATATCAATAAGAATTTCCACATATTTGCCACCAGCTTTTTCCCAACGCTTTGGATTATACTCGTGTACAGGCAAATAATTTTTATTTTGAAATCTTTAGGCTGTGAGAACCAGATCAGATTGACTGCAATACAATACTTGGGGCATTTCAGTTGTATTTCAACAAAATTAATGGAGAGCTTGGAACCGTGAAAATGATTTACATCAGTACCTGCCTTGACGGCCTAACCTGATGGTGGATCAATTCCACGAAGTAAATTTTTCACGATTCACCACCGCCCCCGTGTGGCTTGCTAGGCTCACACAGGTAGCAATTCTTGTCATATGATTGCGGTCATATGAACAACTTCTTGTTGAGGAGTTCGGGCTTTCTAAACCCTCATGTATGCAATTTCCCAGCAATCAATGGAGGACAAGGCTTAATGAGTTGGTAGGCCGAAGCCCATTAAGAGCATCAGCCCTTAAACCAACTCACCTGTTAATCATCACCACTGGTTCCTTACAGTACACGTATCTGTTGTATAGGCAACAGATCCTCGGGAGATTGTTAGCCCTTGAAAAAAGCCACACACCAAACAATTATCAAGGATACTAACACTCCCTTCCTGCGTTTTAGGTTTCAACCACAGCCCGGACGTTTCAGCCAAGGTAGGCACCTCAACCATGATCAGCCCGGGTCGAACCGCAAGCAGAACTTCCCGGGGGCCATGCTGATCCCCGTTCTGCCAATTTATACTCTTGGTAGGGGTTTCGGAAGCCAACACAACATAAGTCATGTGGCTTCCTAGAGTTTTGTTTGCCGCACCAAACGAGGGACCCCTTCCCCTCTTTTCCCCGAAAAACACAGCGCCTAATTTAGGAATACGCCAAAGCAAAACCTGTTCCCCGGGGGGTGGAGAGCTTGGAAGGAAGATTTAATGAGTTTCTCTTGCCGACACCTGAAACAAATAGGGCCATATTGGCGTCATGTTTCCATCCTAGTTTCAAAATGCGCTGATTACCAGAAAGCATCTGAAAGAGACGCAAAAAATTCAAAATCTTGCAATAGATACCTTGGAGAAAAATTACAAAAAAAATGTGAAACCGAACATGGATGCAATAGAAGAAGTAGTAGTTGCAGTAAAGATGATGAGAATTTTATTGTTTTTTTTTTTTTGCATTTATAGAATTTGGCAGCAGGTTCCACAGAACCTGTAGAAATATGTTTTTCCTCGGCAGATTTTATTCACTCCCCAACAAGAGGTTGTTTGTCGGATGACTTATTAAATTACCATGTTTTATTAAAGGAAATACTTGTTTTGCCGAATGAATCTTTTATTTGCTATCTATTAAATCTTAAATATTATTTATTTCCCAGTTGGCGAGTTTAGAACAATCATATGAACATACACACGTATGTCACACGTGTATATATGTAAAATGCATAGAATGTTAAATATATATAAGAAAAAAAAAAATATAACACATTTTATATAATATTACACAGCTTTATTTCTAGTATTTGGATACATAATAACTATATATGCAGTTGTAAGTATGAACATATATGTAGATATATTGTCGCCTAAAAAGAAAAAGAGCATAACTGACAAAAAAAATCCTAGTCTAGTCTAGTTATTATCAATAATACAACTATCCACAATTTTTAATAGGCTTTCAATACTTTGCCAGTTACGCCCTTTTAGTTTAAGTGCATATATAAAATAAAATATTTATCTAAAACCAGAGTGGTATATTCTTATGAGATCGAAAGACAAAAAAGTATTTGTAGTTTTTAGTTGTATTTTGTATTTAAAATACATAGCTGGAAAGTATTTTGTATTTAAAATACACAACTTGAAAGTATTTTGTATCTAGTATTTGAAATACACAACTGGGAAGTATTTTGTATCTTGTATTTGAAATACTTAAAGTGAGTATTTTGCCCAGCCCTGAGTGTATGTAATATATGAACATAGCTCGATTAACATTGGTGATTTTTTATCAAACGTAAATGATCGCTTGCTTAATCTTGGCGATGGTAGTTTGCCATCAACAATATCGAGAACGCAGTCCATTAGCCATAAAAGAGTTTTAATTCACTTAATCCTTTAGCTTGCCATCACACGAGTTATTATGCCTATAAGAAATTTAGGCATTCCTGACATATGCAATGGGACAGGGCCCAGGAGCCAAATAATAATTTCATCTCTGGGTGTGCAGCTGGTAAACTTTTTTTTTTTTAATCTTGGACCAGTACTCAGGGGATAACCCTACATATGCAGTGCATTGTACCAGCATAAGGAAAATAGGTTTTGAGGAGGGGGAAAGAGGGAGTAGCGTTTGTGAACAATTGACTTGAACCTTCCAACGTTATAACAGACAGAAAACACGTCTGCAGGCAACTTATTCCACAGGGGAACTGTACGACTGAAAAACGAATTCTCTCTGTAATGTAAGATACCCTGGGCAATCGACCACAAATGGATGAGCTCTGGACGATGATGGATGATGATGTGCTGCGTAAAAATGTGCGAGTTTCGGGAACAAGATCCCTAATCTCGTCAGAGCCAAATCCATTGTAGTAACGATAGAACAGAATAACGCACCCAACACTGCATCAATGCTCCAGTGTGTCAAAAGAGTTGGATACCCTACTGTCACCGATAAGCTTCTTCGCCCTCTCCTGCACACGGTCGAGTAACCCCAAAATAAACTTTTAGGCACCGGCCCAAACATGAGAGTTGAATTCCATTTTCGGTCGGATGTAGGTGCTATAAATAGCAAGGAGGTCGGATGGAGTGAAGTACATTTTACACCGTTTCAAAAAAACAACGCACTTTAGAGACATGAAAAATGTGTTCCAGTTCAGCGAACATCACTCTGTATCTTCATTCCAAGAACATCAAGAGCATCCGATCATATTTATACCGTCCATGAGTACAGATGAAGTAGCATTTGCGGTCGTTTGATTGTGTGTTAGTAAAGGGCACTTCAGACTATCACACTTTGTATTAAGACTTGTCAAAAAATCATATAATACGTGCAAGTATGATAGTGTGAATGTAAAGCGTTATGAAAATGAGAAATAATACGGTAAAAGATTTGACATCCCATAACACTTCACCATTTTTAGAAATTTGTTTAAACGATAAGATTTTTCATTGGATCAGGGTTGAATTTTTTGCAAAAGCAAATAATAAAAATATTAAAACCAGACGTTAAGTAAATTGGCTGTTTATTTTCAAGTCATATTCCTTCTTTTACTTTAGGTGTGATAGTGTGAAAATAAAATGTAATGGTACGTTAGATTTTTTGACAGTCGCAACAAATATCTTTAGATTTTTGTCCCACAAAATCCAATCAAAATCTTAAGACTTGTATGATAGCCTGAAACGCCCTTAAACAACATTGGGTCTTACGAGCGTTAAAGGCGACCCTGTTTTTACGACCCCATTCGGAGATTAACCACTATTCAGTGAGTCATTCATATTTAGCCTCTTAGTAGCGATCTCTGATAGGCTGGGCCTATATCTAAAAAAGTACCAATGACAAATGCTGCTGTCATCTGCGAAAGAGTGGATAGTATTGGCAGTTTGATAGAGAAGATCGTTGCAAATATTCCTAGAATGCCAATGATTCTGAAAAGTTTATAAATATTATTGTGACCCTTAAATATTCTGAGTGTAACTAACAATTATAAAAAATAATAAAAATGTTATTAAAAATTGTTTTCTATGACAACAAATCTTTAAAGATTTTAAATTAATAGGTTTTTTTTTTGGGAACGTACACGCCCATCCACTAAAATTTAAAATTTTGATTGTATTATTAGTGACATGTGACATGAAAAGTAGAAACTATTTCGTTCGGAAATGCAATTTTACATGACGTATTTCAGTAAGTAGTTTCCAGGCTTAAAATACTTAGTGTTTGGCTATCCCGATAGTTGAATTCATGAAAGTTGGTAGAATAGATTAGATTGTTTGTTCTGATGTTAGTAAATGTTTGTTCTGAAAAGTTTATAGAGAGGAAAAAAATGCATGCATATAGTATCTATCTGAATTTTGTTCCCACTTTTAAGGAAATTCAGGTACAAAGAGAAAAAAGCCTGTGATAAATTTTATAAAATTTTCTGGCAAACCATGTCTGAAAAATTCTTGAAAAGAACACTACACGCCAAAAAATTGTTTTTTCATGATCAATAATAAGGGTTCGTTGAATCAGATAATAGTTGTTTGAATATGGACCTGCAAAGTGGTTTCAAAGAAAAACTTATTAAAAATTGTTATTGAACGGAAGCAGTTAATTTGACAACAACAAAAAGGATAACCAAATTTTTAATTTATTAAAAAATAATAAAATACGAATCCTACACAACTTATAAATTCGTATTGCGTTCAGACGAGACGAGCAAAACTTATGTATGGCGTCACATAAATACAGCCTGCGCTCCTCTGTGCACCAAGAACGCCTTTAAACACGGTGGTGTCTCTATCATGCATGTGCGTTTACGTATTTTGGATGTCTGCAGCTCTTATATTTGTACATTTGAATCTGGAATGATCATTAGTGATCATTCATTAGCAATAGAAGAATCCGCAAAGCATTTTTAGCAGTAAAATCGTGACAATAAAATTATCTCGAAGTAAAGAAAAATTAAATAGATATTTTTTTTCGAGAAGATGGGACTATTTATTGAAATAATTCACCTTGTAAGTACATAGTTGTTGCAGATCAAAAAATAGGGGTTATATCCAGGTAAGTATTCAGTCGCTCGCACTGATGATTTGATTCGAAGGACCATGAACAAAAAATATATGCCAACATAAATACTATCGACTTAAAGCCAATATTGAGTTCATTATTTCGTGCAAAAAGTATTTAGTATGAAATATTTGCGAAATAAGTTTAGAAATGTAGTACTGAGTTTTTAAAGCGAAAAACACGCAATATGTATCTGCAACATGTTTTCATTTCAAATTGTTTCTGGGAACATTTGTTTTTTCAGCTGCGAAATAACCTAAGCAAAGCTTTTTTCGCACGAAGTACAAACATGTATACTTAAAATTAAAAAAGAAACATGAATAAGAGAAAAAATAGACAACACTGAGTACATTTCAATTTTTCCGTACGAAATAAGTAATGTTGCTGAAAATATTTCGCACATTCAATCTCAATACTGGGCTTTAAGGTAAGTACTCTGTTCAATTCTGCGAAAAATATTGAGCAACATTAATAATTTCACTCGGAAAATATGATATTTAAAATATGGTGCCTATTTCGCGTTTTAGGCAAATTTCACGGTTTTCTTGGTTTTAGGTATACCACATTGTTCAGCTGTTTGAAATTTCGCGCGAAACAAGTAACACTCATATTATGTCACAATTACAACACAATGTTGCCAGAAAGATTTCATAAGTTTTTCACAAATTGAACAGAGTACCACTTCAGCAACATTATTTCATAGATGTTTCACACAAGTTTTTTTTTTTATATAGAGTTTTGACAGCATTTTGCACGAAATGACGAACACAGCACAGCTTTAGGCCTAGTATTGAGATTGAATGTGTGAAATATAGGGTGTTTTTTTAAGCCCGATAGAACTTGAAATTGCAAAAAATAACACAAAAAATTAAATTGTAATCAAAATTTTTTTTTATTCGAAAGATCAATACGTGACATTAACATTTAAAAATGATTTCGGGCATATGCGCACCGCGGCTGTTCTTGACGAAGCGCATTCTGGACGTCCAATTTTGGGCCACTTTTTCGAGCACTGCTGGCCGTATGTCACGAACAACACGAACAATGCTGGCCTCCAAGGCGTCAATTGTTGCTGGTTTATCAGCATAAACCAGTGACTTCACGTAGCCCCACAGGAAATAATCGAGAGGTGTCAAATCGCACGACCTTGGAGGCCAATTGACAGGTCCATTTCTCGAAATCAACTTATCGCCAAATTTTGATTTCAGTAAGTCGATGGTTGCGTTCGCCGTATGGCACGTAGCGCCATCCTGTTGAAACCACATCTCCTCCGGATCAATGTCATCCATATTTTCAAACAAAAAATCATTGATCATGGTGCGGTAACGATCTCCATTGACCGTAACGCGAGCTCCGGCCTCATTTTTGAAGAAATAAGGTCCGATGATGCCACCAGCATGAAAACCGCACCAAACAGTGCATTTTTCTGGATGTAATGGAGTCTGTAGGGTCTCTTGTGGATTGGTCTCACTCCATATGCGGCAATTTTGCTTATTAACAAACCCGTTAAGCCAAAAATTATGTACGCCATACAAATGACGAAGTCGTCTATAAGTTGCGCGAATCGACGACTGATTTTCAAAGTAAATTTGGATAATTTCGTAGCGTTGTTCAAGCGTGAGTCTATTCATGATGATTTGTCAGAGTATACTGAAACAAATAAAAAAAATGTTTCATCAAAATTTAATTTTTTGTGTTACTTTTTACAATTTAAAGTTCTATCTAGCTTAAAAAAACACCCTATATTTTCAGCAACATTACTTATTTCGTACGAAAAAATTGAGATGTACTCAGTGTTGTCTATTTTTTCTCTTATTCATGTTTCATTTTTAATTTTAAGTATACATGTATGTATTTCGTGCGAAAAAAGCTTTGCGTATGTTATTTCGCAGCTGAAAAAACAAATAGTCCCAGAAACAATTTTAAATTAAAACATGCTGCAGATACATTTTGTATGTTTTCGGCTTTAAAAACTCAGTATTACATTTTTAAACTTATTTCGCAAATATTTCATACGAAACACTTTTGTATGTAATTTGAAAGAATTTCGCACGAAATAATGGACTCAATATTAGCCTTTAGGGAGTAAACAGTATAGAATAGTATTTTCTCGTAGAGACCCAATTTAATGAAACCAATTCTTTTAATATTTACAACTCAAAGGCCTCTAATAGTATAATAGTACCTTATGCTCTCAGTGTTTAACGGCAGGTTTGATCTATAAAAAAGTTGATAAAACCTTAAGAATTCTTATCTCCACTTAGTTTTTAGTTTAAAACAATTACAATTAAATTAAACCATTTCTAATTGAATTTTGCTTGTTCTATTGTGTTGTAGTTATAACGAATTTATAATTTTTCTGATGGCCTCCTACTGGACAAATTCGATCATATTTTAAATTTTGCAGACTTAACAAATAATATTTAAAATGTTTAGAAAACTGAACAGTGATAAATAAATGCTTATAGAAATAATTTGTGAATAATATAATATTGAGAAATTTTAGGAAATTTTTGATCTGTAAAAACATATAATATAATTTGGTTTAATTGAGTTTAACACTCCGCAGGTCAAAGTCAACAAATGCAGTAAATTTATTGTAAACATTTTGTTTAAAGATTCGATAAGATATATAAATCATTGTCGCAGCGTGCTGTCGATTTTATTTAAAGAAGATAAGAGTATTAGTAATTCAAAACATTTCATATATTTTAGGCGTAAAAGAAAATAATTTTTTAACCAAACCAAAGTTAAATTATCTAAATGTTTGCAGCTGAAGATCTTCAGTAATTGTTTTTCTTTATAAAAAAGGTTTAACAACTTTATTTTTTTTTTGTGATATTTCGGTAAAAACGCTAAAAATACTAAAAACTCGCTGCGATATGGAACTAAAAAGTAAAAAATAATTTTAAAAATAAGCTTACAACAATTGTGAACGAAAAAAACTAGTAGATATTAGCGTCCTGCACTCGATATACGAAAAATAAGGCACAAGGCGTCCTACCCTATTTCACAATAGTATTGTCATTTTTCGTTCACTATTGTTTTAAGCTTATATTTAAAATAATATCTATTTAGTTCAAAATTTGAACAAACTTTTTAGTTTTTTTTAGCTATATTATTTTTTTACTCCCTAGATCAGAATACCCAAACCTTATGAGCTTGATGCTCAATTGTATTTGTAAAGGCGCTTAGCTAAGAGGCTGTGCTCTTTAATACACACATACTGCACTCAGCACTAGCAACGAAAAATACAGAAACAACTTTGTCATATATATATTTTTTGTCGTTCACACACACATTGGTACACATTGACGACAGTGATTATCAGTGTATATTTGGTTTTTGTGAATATATTTTATTTTTTACAACCAAAAAAAATATTAAATAAAATTAGTTCTTACTTCAATGTATTGGTGTTTGCTCTTCCATATAGAACTCTTGGGCACCCCTGCTCTTGTTATGAAACGTGTATGAGTATGTGTATCAGAGAAATGTTCTTATCTCTCCCTATAAATAATCACTCATAACACAGTGGTTGCGAGATTTGCAAACTTTCAAACACAGAAGAAGGAAAATCGGATAATTACTATTATAACCGGTTCTAAAAATTACGTGAACAAGGTGCATTAACGTATACACGGTGGCAGCACTACGGCATGTGACAATTTTTTGCTACTGGAATATAGTAAGCTACTTACGTTAAATGTATTGTTTACATTTTTGAAAGTGAATTTAGTGTTTTATTCTGAATTAAACATATACAAATTATTTTCTGAACATAAAAATAATTCAAATAAATATAATTTATAATTATGAAAAGGTACATTCATAGTTTATAATTCTGAAAAAAGCTTACCAGATGCCTGTTTTTGTTGTATTGTTGTAATTTTGCTCTAGTGCTGCCACCGTGTAGAAGTTAATGCATCTTGTACGTGAATATGAAAACCCGAACTGGTTAGCGAACCGGTTACGAGTTTTTGGTGAATTCCCGAAATCGGCTTTGGGAATCTTCAAAATCCCCTCACTTCTCGGAAGCCATATAACAACTTAAATTTTCGCACTAAAGGGGCAGCACTTTTCTATAGCGGACAGCGTTGTCAACTCAATGCGTTTCGCACCGTTTTTGGTGCTTTTTAAAATTCTTTGTGCGAAAAATTCTTTAGTTGGTGCGAGCTGTGCTTTTTTTACATTTTCGGTGCGTTTTTTAAATTTCGGTGGCACAAATTCAACTCAACTTCTTGTTTTAATGTAAGAAAAAAGTTTAACCAAATGTCCAAAATGTTCACGTTTTATTTTGCTTGGAAACGGACCACAGAGCAAGACAATTTTGCTGTTGTATATTGTACACACTCTCGAAAGAAAAAAAAAAATTTCGTTTTATAAAATTTGCTGCTTTTAGAGAGTATTTTGCTATTAAACGATCAAGCAAAGTTTGTCAAATATTACAAATAATGCAGACTCTGAACAGTGAAGTTCGTGTATATGATGCTTCGTGAATTCGTTACAGTTTTGGTAATTGAGAAATTACTAAAACATGAAACAATTTTATGCTAGGAGCGAATATTCGTCCGCAAAAATTAAACACATTGGTGAATATGAAAATGCACACAATCGAGCTGTTCGTCGAAATTTGTCATTCTCAGCGAATGTTGAAATAGATTTATTTCTAATTGTTTCGTCAGCGAACGACGAACAAAACAGTATCAGGTGACCAGGTTTCTTACATAGAAAAAGTATTTTCACGAAATATAAATTTTTTTTATTTATATTAGTTCATGTAGTAAAAAATTTATGAAGATGTTCTCAAAATATGAAGTACGTCAGATAATTTGTTCAAAAATCTCTCTTTCGGATGGGATTTATATAGGTTTATTTTTAATATGGCCACCTTAGTATTTGTATTCATTTAAAACATTTTTTTCTCTGTACGAAATGTAAAGAATATTCGTCGCGATGGACGAAATTCGTCGTTCCTCGCAGCTGTGTTCCTAGCATTAAAGTTTTTCCAAAAAGTTTGCATTAAATATTGATTGTGGTAAACTTAATTTTTTATTTGTTATAATTCTGGAAATTTTTCGTATATATCAATAAAATTTTTAAGGCCAGCGCTTACGAAAATAAAAATGAAATGTACACTGCGTTTGATAAAATTGCTATTAATCGTATTCGAAGGCTTGTAGTGCGATTCTGTAACTTTTAATAATCCGATAATCGTAAATTCTGTCAACAGCAATATAATTTTGACGACGGTAAGCAGCTGTATTTTTGTGTCCCTGATAGTAGAGAGTAAAACTAACAGCTGATTTCGGTGGACAACAAATATAATTAAATGTTGTTGCTTAATAAAAAATTTGATAAAATATCGTTATAATTATTGTAAAGGTAACATTATCTTAATAAAACTAACAGAGTCGTACTAGAGGCCAAGTTTCACAAACACGAATTCTACCTATTGAAAGATTTTGATGGCATGCCATCAGGCGGTGCTATCAGATCGAATTTGATTGTATAACAGTCGCTTACAATGCTGTTTCATTATCATGCTTTTAATATAAGTAAAAAAGTAAAGTAAAAAATTCAAAATTCGGTGAGTTTTTGTTGAAATAACGCGCTTTTTTCCCCTAATTTTGTGCGTTTTGAAATGTCATAGTTGACAACATTAATAGCGTAATATCAAATTTCCCAAAAGGGTTGCCAGAGCTACAAACATACAAGTGAAGGTAATATAAGCGTGTTAAAAATAATTTTATTTTCCTAACGATGCTAACAAATTATTAGCAAAATATCGGAAATAAATAAAGTTGTTGTCTTTTTTATAAAAAAAAAAAACATCTTAAGCTACAAAAATTTAGGTAATGCAACAAAAAGAAGATATTAAAATATATAAATTGACAACTAAAATTATTTAATTGTTTGCAGGTTTATAGTACACTTTCGAGTATGATCGCACAATTAGCATTACTTTGACCACTGTGAGCGTTAATATTTACTTACTGATATTGTTTACTTTTCAATTTCATTAAAAACACTTTTGTTTTATTGAGTTTCATTTTTTTTTTAATTTCTTTGTTTCAATAAAATTATATTGCTTTGTATAAAAAGCAAATTTATCAAAACTTACTCGTAAAAGTGAAAGAAAGGGATGTTTATCACTATGGAAGAAATTCATGCTCAGGGGGCAAAGTCCAGCCGAAAAACTTCTTAGCATTTGTGAAGCGTTATAGTTATCAATAAAATAAAAAAATATAATAACAGCAAGACAAAGTTCACAAATACTACTAAAACATATATTTCAAATTCTGATAAGTTTTAAAATTTCTTGTGTGGGATTGGATACAAGTGAATTACTCATAACAATCCCGCATGTACAAGTTATGAGATATTACACATGAATCGTCAGTGTACAGTGGAAAGGAAAAAAATTATCTTTATGGGCTATTGGAGAAGAATAAGGCGGCCATTAGATGATCTAAATAACAGCACAGCATAATGTGAGAGACACAAAATACGAGGGTGGTTCGGAAACTTCTTAGCCTAGCACAAAAAGCGGGGGATAAACAGAAAAAAGTTAAGTGTTTTGGAAACCTCCATCTCTGCTATGAACACATGTTAAATTTTGTTTCTATCTGGTAACTCCTATATATAGAAACAGGTGTTCACAAAAGACGCATCCGCGATTTTTTTACAATGGAAAAATTAGAAATGCGTGGTGGCATTAAATATTTACATAAAAAAGGTTTATCGGGACAAGAAATTCATAATCATAAGCTTTAAACACATAGACCACAGCAGACAGCAAGCAGCAATCTGTGGAAAATAAAATACACGTGTTTAAATGCACACGATTATTTTAACGACTTCACAGCAGCACGACTTCACAACAGCATTTGCTGCTGCTGCCAACTTAGACTAATTTCTATTTTCGTAAGCAGCTAAAAGTAAATGCAGTGCTGCCACCATAAATATAAATTGACAGCAATAAGAAATAAAATTTGTTTGAAATATTTAATAGAAATAAACATCATATAAATAAAATAAACAAATAAATTGATGGGTTTTTACAGTTTTACTTGATATTATTACGTTTTCAGTCAGTAATTTTAATTTTATTCATGTAAAATATATATGTGGCATCTCTGAAATTTGCATTGTTTAAATACACATAGTACTGCTGCTGTCTTTAAAATAATTACTTCATTTGTACTCGTGAAGTTGTGAAGTCTGCTGTCGTCTAAGTGTTTAGAGCTATATGGTGAATGTGTTAGGTGAAAGTGCTCCTTCATATGAAACAGTAAAAAATTGGGTTGCTGAATTTAGACGTGGTCGTACAAGCATTGAAGTTGAACCACGTAGTGGACGTCCAAAAACAGCAACAACAACAGAAATTGTAGCCAAAGTGCATGATATGGTATTAAATCATCGACGAATAAAAGTGCGTGAAATCATTGGCATCTCAAATGATCGAGTGCATTTAATTTTGCATGAAGAACTACAGATGAAAAAGCTTTCTGTAAGATGGGTGCCGCATTTGTTAACAGTCGACCAAAAACGCATAAGAATGAACATTTCTCAAGCTTGTTTGGATCGTTTTAAGCGAAATAAAATGGAGTTTAAGCGTCATTTCATAACTGTTGATGAGACATGGATCCACCACTATTGTCCCGAGACAAAAGAACAATCCAAACAATGGACTGAACCTGAAGGAAGTTTCCCAAAGAAGGCAAACACAATTCAATCGGCTGGTAGGGTTATGGCAACGGTTTTTTGGGACTTCAAAGGTATTTTATTGATTGACTATCTGCAAAAGGGTAAAACAATAAATTCGTAGTACTATTGCAACCTTTTGGATCAATTAAATGTATAAATTCGAGAAAAACGTCCTGGCTTGCAACACAAAAAAAATAATTTTTCATCAAGACAACGCACCAGCGCACAAGAGTGTTTTAACAATGGCTAAAATCAACGAATTAAAGCACGAATTGCTTGACCATCCACCATATTCTCCTGATTTAGCTCCCAGTGACTTTTACCTGTTTCCAAATCTAAAAAAATGCCTTGCTGGGTAGAGTTTTAACTCCAATGAAGATGCAATTACAGTTGTAAACCACTTTTTTGAAGACCTTGAGGAAAACTATTTTAATCAAGGGATAGAGTTGCTAGAAAAGCGTTGGACTAAGTGTATTGAAGTTTCAGGAGATTATATTGAAAAATAAAAATATTTTTGAAAAACTAACTATTGTCTTTCATTGATAGGCTAAGAAGTCTCCGAACCACCCTCGTATATTAAACAAAAATTAGGATGCCATCAATCCAAGTTTGACAAGCCCTGTCGTGCTATATTGCTAAGTTTGATAGTAGAATACCCGCTTGATATTAGTAAGGTTTATGTTATACACATTAAGGATTGAAAAATGTTTCTCAAACACATGAAAAGTAAATAAATCTAAATTAAACACTTACTAACGGCCATGTTCATAAAAATATTTCATGTTTATAAAGTGCTGTCCACACCTGACATGAGAACACTACTGTCAGGTGTAGACTGCAAATGTTACTGTTTTCTTGCCGGCTTGACGCCGTGTCTTCACGTGCCATCGACTTGAACATGACATGACCATAATGTCGGCAGAGCGAATGTAAAAATAAGTTCATGTTCTTGATACGTCACGTATACGTACGTTCGGATTCACCTTATCAAAGTGTTCAGTTCGGCGCCATTTTGTTTATTTTTGTACGTGATGGACAACTTCATGGCGAACATCGATGCTCAGCCATATGCTCGAGCATCGATGTCAGAGCATGAACAGAACATGAACATGAGCGGTCCACATTAGCCATTTGCGATGTTCGCCATGATGCTAATACCATGTTCATGGCTAATGGAGACCCCCAGTGACACGGCTGTTAAGACATCTGTTTTAAAAGCTCTGTCTTAACAGAAAATGACATTTTAATATACAAAAAAAAAATAGTTTAAAATTAAAAGAAATTGCGAAAAAAAAGTTCAAATTCTTATTTTAGATTGCAAATTTTGCAATAAAAACATGTCTTTTTCCACAAACTATAAAAAATTACATAAAAAGTGATGATGATCTTTTGTTGACGGAGTTGAAATAATAAAAAAATCAAGACATACGGGTACTCCACCATGTAACAATCGGTCAGTCAAAGGTATGTTTTAACAGTATGTCTTAACGGCGTTTCATGTCTAATATAGACGGGCATTTACTGATTTATTTTACGAACTTTGTACAGACATTTGTCAAATAAACCTGTAATAAACAAAATATATTTTTTTATGAATATGACCGTTTTTGTGAATATGACTTTTCGCATTTTTCAAGTTTTGTAGCATATTACAATTTTATATACTCTATATATTTTTCAAATTATTTCCGATCGAGTTGATATAGTTTTAGGTTGCTTTTTAACCCTTTACTTACCTTTAAGCCTCGTAATATTTTGTCTTTTGAGACATGAAATACCACCATTTCGTTGAGAGTATATTCCAAACACATCTGGAAAATCTAAAAAGAAAATATTTAATTAAAAAAATTTAAGCATAAATAAATAGTAATTATATGATCTTAAGCCAGATATCAGCAGTTAAGCTGGACTCACCCTTTTCCTTTTGAGAGTTTGTTCTGAAACGATTCACCCACTTCGAATATTTTTTCTGGACAAACAAAGCTACCATATGAAATAACTATGTGAACCATTCATCTTACTATTACCAGGTGGCTTCTTCATTTCTGAAATAAGCTCAAGAGCAACCGATGGTTTCAAATTCATGACAAAATATTTTAAAGCTGTCTACTTTTATTTTTGATAATAATCAACATAAATCATTTACGTGTACATTGTATTTTATTATACATATTTGTGTACATATAATATGATGTGGCATCTCAGTTCAATTTTGAATAAAAAATTAAAGTAGCTGGCAGCACAGTTCAATGGGTTCGGAATAAAAAATAAAATTAAATCAATAAAATGAGAAAATGTGGCAGGTTCAAATATACAAGCTACTGGTAGATTTATCTTCTCAGTAACTTAAAGCTTATTTTAAGGTTAGAAGAAATTTATAATAATGAAATTCGATTTATTCTGGCAATAAAATCCTACCTTTAATAATGGGCCTAAAACTTTCAAACTAAGCGACGACTAAGCTCCTTTATTTAGCTCGTTTTAGTTTTGTCGTAATAGTTTCTTTTTTTTTTTATTATAAGATAATTGTACAATAAAATATATTTTACATAGGATTCATTGGGCCCTATAGGCGCCATAAAGACATTTTTGAGGCAAGTTGGCAATTACATATACTTGACGTACAATTAATTATGTTAAAATTATATTAAAAATAGTTATTTAAAAAATTTAGAAAAATAAATTTCAATTCAATTTACATAGTTTTTTAAATAGTGATATACTCATGACAGTTTTTAATTCTGAAGCTAAATTATTAAAAAGATTACCACCTATATGGTCGATACGTTGTTTTGTTCTTTCAAGCCTACATCTAGGAATCTTTAAGTTTGAAGAATATCTGGTATTAAACTGTGCCTGGTTTTGGATAAATGGAATTGTATGGTTATCTATATTGTGCATACTTTTAAAAACGAATAACAGAACTTGATATCTAAAAATACCATTAATTGGCAAAATATTTTTACATATATCTTTATATAATGTTACTGTTGAACAAGTTCTTGGCAAATTATGAACTATTTTTAATGCTTTATTTTGAGAGCGTTGTAAAGATTTTAAAGAAATATTATTTTTATTGCAAGCGTAAACACTTATTAAATAGTTTATATGAGATTGTACTAACGAATTGTAAATCAGTAGCTTTGTTTTTTTGCACAATTTGTTTTTAAATTTTTATAAAATACAAATAGCTGGGGCTATCTGGTTCTTCACATTCTCAATATGGCAATTCCAGGATAAATTACTTTGTAATGTGATTCCCAAATATTTAACTGAATGTAATTCTTTTATGGGGCTACCATCAGCATATACAAAGAAATTGCTATTTGAACTTTGTGCATAAGGTCTAAATCTGATTAATTGAGTCTTCTCAGAATTAAGTAATAATTTATTTAACCGAACAAATTCCATTAATAAAGCCGTATCCCTTTCTATTTGTGTTTTCAAAACTAAATCATAATTATATGGGTAAAATAAGCATATATAATCAGCAAACATAAACAGTTGGCCTGTTAAGCACAGATTTTTTAAATCAATAATAAAGGACCTAGTCCACTTCCTTGCGGTATACCATATTCAACAGTGCCAATAAAACTTTTGCACTGATTAATTTGTACAAACTGTTTTCTATTAATAAAATAGTTCTTAAATAACATAAGTTCACGACTTCGAATACCGTAATATTTTAACTTTCCTAATATTATCTCGTGGTCTACAAGATCAAATGCCTTAGAAAAATTAAAGAACATACCAGTAACTCCGCTGAACCCATCATCCAAACCTTTACAAATATATCTAACAACATTTAGGACAGCATCTTGAGTACTTACACCTTTCCTAAATCCGAACTGGTACTTATACAACATATTAAACTCTTCCAAGTATGTCCGAAGTTTATTATAGGGAAATTTCTCAAAAATTTTATCGATTGTTGATAAGATAGCAATGGGTCTGTATTTTTCTACGGTGGATGCACTGCTTATTTTTGGAATTGGGATTATTTTATGAATTTTGAGGATGTCAGGGTATTCTGAAGTATGTATCGTTTTATTAAAAATGTTAACAAATGTCGGTAGAATCACTATTATACACTCTTTGACAAATTTTATAGTGATATTATCAAAACCTGGTGTTTTGTTTGAATTCATATTTACAACAATGTTTATTATGTCATTTTCGTTTATCTCATCCAATTTGAACCGATGACATGAAACATAAAGTGTTCTAAATAGGTTAATAGAATCTCCCGGTAAAATACAAATTTTTTCTTTGAGTTGTTTGACAACCGAAATAAAATATTAGGAGGCAAGAAAATTCAACGTGAAAGCCATATGTAATAGTCGTTTGTTGTTATTATGTAAAGGGTGTTTCTTTTTATTTTCGATGACGGTGGTACCCTGGGACTAGGACAATGGGGGAAATTCTGTAAAAACATTATACATATTTGTATTGGAGTCCGAAGGTGGAAAAAATAGAGACTGGTAATTTTCAAGAAAGAAAATGGTAGTGGGCGGTGATCTTTAATATTATTCTTTTAGGAACGAGTTGTGAAACTTTTGGTGAACTCTTAACCCTTTTTTTTTTTTAACAAAATCATATGGATAGTGTCCACATACGATAAGCTTATTTGTTGATTCTTTCATGATTCCTTGGCACTATATATGGTATGGAAACTCGTTTTAGGCCGCGGATATATAATCTGTATAAGCCAGAAAATTTAATATAGGTAACATGTACAAAAAATAATCGTGATTTTAAAATTTCGTGAGTTGCGCATGTTCGATTTTCGTATGTCGGTACACCTGGCTGTTATATATGTATGTAGGCAATATCAGCCTTTTCGGATTATCAGTTTGTTTTTGACAGATAAAAAGGTTAGTTGTGTTTTGGTGTACTCTTCGGTTTCTTACTAAATTTATTAAATTTTGAGCAAAAACAATATCGCATGGACATTGGTCAGGAGCTGTTGAACATCGTCAATGACGATCCAGATTTCCTCAAAAAGGTCATAGCTTTTGACGAATCATGAGTGTATGGTTATGACCTTGAAAGCAAAGCCCAATCATCGCAATGGAAGCGTCCAGAAGAGCCAAGACCGAAAAAAGCACGTCAAGTTCGGTCAAATGTGAAGGTTTTGCTCACTGTTTTCTTCGATTGCAATGGCGTGGTGCATCATGAATTCTTGCCACAAGGTCGTACGGTCAATAAGGAATACTACCTTGACGCTATGCGATGTTTGCGCGAAGTAATTCGTCAGAAACGCACAGAAATGTGGAAAAAGCAATTATGGATTTTGCACCACGATAACGCACCAGCTCACACATCGATGCTTGTGCGTAAGTTTTTGGCAAAAACAAAACCGTTATCATGCCTCAACCACCGTATTTACCGGACTTGGCCCCCACTGAATTTTTGCTCTTCCTAAAACTGAAGACACCGATGAAGGAAATCGTTTTGCTATGATTGAGGAGATACAAGAAAAATTGGAACAGGAGCTGATGGCGAAAAAGCAGGTTTTAGAAGTGTTTCTAGGATTGGAAAAAGAGCTGGCATAAGTGTATTATATCTGAGGGGGATTATTTTGAAGGAATGAAGGGGTTATTGATGAATAAATAAATACTTTTTGAAAAAATCTAAAATAACGGCTATTTTTTTTGATCAGCCCCTGTACAGTTAAAATATATT
Source organism: Thecocarcelia acutangulata (assembly GCA_914767995.1). Taxonomy (NCBI): domain Eukaryota; kingdom Metazoa; phylum Arthropoda; class Insecta; order Diptera; family Tachinidae; genus Thecocarcelia; species Thecocarcelia acutangulata. The sequence continues at coordinate 93,908,970 of OU612097.1, read as the reverse complement.
TATCAAGGTGCATTAACGTCTACTCGGAGGTAGCACTAGGGCAAAATTACAACAAAAATAGGCACGTGGGAAGCTATATTTGTCAAAAATATTTGTAACATTTTTCACAATTATAAACTATAAATGTACCTTTTCATAATTATAAATTATTTCTATTTGAATTCTTTTTATGTTCAGAGTAAAACACTAAGTTCACTTTCAAAAATGTAAACAATACATTTGACGTAAATAGCTTACTATATTGCCAGTAGCAAAAAATTGTCACATGCCGTAGCGCTGCCACCTTGTAGGTGTTAATGCACCTTGATATTTATGTTTAAGTGCTCTCGAGACGATAAAAAAAAACACATCAACGTTCTAAGTGTGTGCGTGCGGTCGTGCTTTTTCGGGTACACCTATAGGTTGTCGGCTCTGGTTGATGAAAATTAAAAACTTTTGATATTTTATTTTGACGTGTAATTATTTTGATAGTCTCCAGTTTTGATTGACGATAGCAAATGTCAGTTTTGTTATCGAAAGGGACAACAATAAGTAAAATAAAAAACTACATCTATATTTATTATAATTATTGAATTTTATTTTGTTTATATGTGTACATATATACTATATAAGCATTTATTACTACTTTTTATACATAGTTTTTTCTTCTTTTAATGATTTTTTTAAACAAAATTGTACAAGATAACAATAATTCATCATCCGCTGATGACATGTTTGGAAACGAACGCAGCGAAGTCAAAATACAAATGATGATTTTATTTGTACGTCTCCTTTTTTAAACGACAAAAAACACGACACTCACACATATGCACTGATTGACGTGTTTTTTGATCGTCTCCGGGGCACTTTAGATTGACTGATATATTAATATGTAGACAAATTTTGCACAAACAATTTCAGGGCCGAGGAAAAGGACAATCATTCGGCTGAACACAGAAGCATTTCGTGCTCAAATATAGAATTAAAATCTTCTCGTTTTAAAAAATATTTTTTGATCTCCTTTAGCGCACAGATTTAAATTGAAAAAAGGCGTATTAAAAGCTTTATTATCTGTTGATTAAAATAATTGAAAAGTGTAATCGATTGTTATGCACAAATTTATTTTGAAACACGTGTTGCTTTATACTACTTTAACTTCCATTTTTTTTCTAAATTTATTTATTTGCTTTTTTCATAAATCCAATTCGGTTTTGTGCTATTTTAATGCTTAAAAATAAGCAATCATCGGTTGAGCTGCTTAATATTCAAAGTAAAATCAGAAAGCAATTATACAAAGTTCTTTAGTTTAGTAGACCTCTTGAAACCAATTTTATCGTGAAGTTTGGATTTAATCTATATTAATGAAAATTATTATTATTTTTTGTTATTGAGTACAAGTATACATATGTGTGTGTATGTATGTATATGCATGAGTCGTATATATCGTTAATCTCATGTAGAAAAGTCCTAACTCGCGTTTTAGCTAAATTTGACAAATACACCTTATCACCAAGATTTAGTGGAATAATTTCATTACAAGCAATTTTGGAAGGAAAGTTACTTATTGCTATATACAGCTTCTATTATGGCTTTTCCTTCTCCTATAATGTTGGAATTATGTTCGTTAGGGCCTTTCTATACGACACTAACGATAGGTAAAATTATAATATAAGTGGTGGCCTTGCAAGCAGTTTTGAAATTCGGTAATAAAACGCAAATAAAAAGAAATTCTTTCTTGTTTCACACAACTAAGTATATGAACTTAACCTAGATATTTTAGCAGACTACGACAAAAACCTTAAATTTGCTTATTTTAATATTAATTTAATAGCAGTAGATATTAACTATATTGCACTACGGCTTATAACTCTTAAATAAATTTTATTTAATTTGCAAAAATTCTCTTATTAACTTAAGCACTAAGAGTGAATTTTAGTAAGAGAAACTTAAATAAAAAAGAAATTGAGTAGGAACTCAATTTTAAAGTGCACATAAAATGTTGCCATAACCAGCAAAATTATATCTTACATTTTTAACAAAATGGTAACTGCGAAGTATTAAGTAACAACCTGGTTATTTGCGGAGTTAAATTTGTTAATTTTCGTCAAAAGCTTAGCGATTATTTTCAATTTTAAATTACTCATATTGTAAGGCCCAGTTTTTGACTGCGTATTTAAATACAAAATTAGTTAATTTTAATTTAAGTTGTATTTAAATGCAAGTTCAGTTTATCAGTCTTAAATAAATGTTCTTATTTAAATGCGATGAAAATGTGGCAGCTTTACTTAAGTTCCAAATATTATGGAAAGTGTTCCATAGAAAAGCTATTTGTTAGTGGAACAATAGAAAAATTCTTAAAGAAAAATATTAATTTCATTAACGGCATAGAAAACCCTGATAATTTTATTTCATGCGAGACTATTTTCATTTAATTATTATGTTGTGCTATTGTTTAGTGCAAAATTAGCAACTAATTTCCAAATATCTTCTAGAGGCAATAGCTGGTATGTGTGTTTTGTTTACCTTTTTTGCGCGAATACAAATGCAAGCACTGAAAAACTATATGGACTATGAGAAAAACTTAAATAAAACTTATATGAAGAAGTTTGGACATTTAAGTTTAGTCCGAATTTGGAGTGAAAAACTGATTTCTGTATTTAAATAAAACTTAAAGCTAAATAACATGTAAATACGAACTCAAAAACTGGGCCTAAATAATCAAACTGAACGAGCAGTGCTATGTAAGCAAGGAATACACCAAGATAATCCTGATTGTTTGGGATAATTTTCATATATTTCAGTTTTATTATTAAAAACCTCAACAATATTAATTATTTTATTTATTTCTCAGAAAATAAAAGTTATTTTTTTAAGTTTTAATTACTCTACCTTTCATATTTTTCTCTATATTCGAAAAAAAAATTGTAATTTCTTACACATATATATATACATAGTTAAAAACCACTACAAACACAAATAACAACACATACATAAACAACAACCCTTAATTTTTAACTAAGTACTTATATATTTGGGCTATATTCTCAATATCTGTCTTAAAATTAATCTCCTATCCTCCGATGTGTTAATAATCTGTAATATCTCTAACGTAAGTCTACGTTTATAATTATTCTCTCTATTTAAAATTTTCGTATCTTCAATCTTTGGGAAATGATTCGATCTTGTACAATATGCAGTCAATGCTGTCTTTTGAGTTTCTCATCCTATATTTCTGATCTGATTTATGCCCAGCTAATCTAGTTTTAAGTTTGTTTTTAGATGTTCCTATATAAACCTTATCACAATTTTCTATATCATTTCCGCCACACGGAGTTTTATAAACTACATTTGATATCTCAAGTTTGTCTATAAACTTAAGTTGTATATAACTACAAGTTTAAATTTCTACTGCCTTATTTATAAAATTTTTTTCAAGTTTATTAAGCTGATTTCCATACAAAATTTGTGTAATGACAGCTTAATATATTTTCATGTTTATTAAGCTTTTATTGCACTGATTTCCACACAAAAATTTCTGTAATAAGAGCCTAATAAACATTAAAAAAAATTTATAAATAAGACCGCTAGTCATGAGTAATTCCTCTTATTTATATAAGATGAAAGTGTGGCAACTTCACTTAAATTATAAATATTCTGGAATTTGTTCTATAGAACAGTAGTTTGTTGTTGAAAGAATAAAAGAATTCTTAAAGAAAAATATTAAATTTATCAACGGCTTAGAAAAACTTAATAATTGTATTTCATCCCATGTAATTTTTACTTAAATATCATACTACGTTGCACAACATCAACAGCAAACATTAAAATATCTTCTTTTGTTTACGTTTTTTTGCACTAATACAAAAGAATATACAAGCGGTCGTTAAATTTACATTTTCTAAGCCATTTCAAGAAAATCTCACATTTTCATCACATCAAAGTTGTATTTTTAAATTTGCATTGGCAGCACTTCAAGTATTTATTGCAGATGGTACAACAATTACAAACCCACACAGTTACAGTTTAAGAATATTGCATATTATTTTTGTAAATGTGTAGAATTGTAACCATCAGTAATTTTATTATACTTTGATTTTACTTATCACACAAGTATAAACATGAAAAATTAATTTTATTATTTTTATTCACTTTTGTTTAAGTACGGACAGAATTTCATAATATATTGCTCCCACAATATCTAAATATCTTACCATGTAAACCGGCCTTAAATTTAAATGCACGCAAAGAAAAGGCAGTTTGAAATATGATTACGGCAACATTAGTATATATGCCATAATATTGTGTATTATTGTTAAAAACAGCTTATTCTCGATTTAGTAATAGTATGTTTCTCCTTAAATATGTTTTCGTTTGCTTTTCAGTAAATCCATTATTATCACCTACCAATTTCCAAGTATGGTTGTATACAATATTACTATTTTTTTAAACAGCAATAGCTTTTATTACACCCAATACTGAAGTAGTTGCTTTTATCATATGTATGCAAAGTATATGTAACATATATAAATTTCCAGGATAAACTTAAAATTGTCAGCATTTTTCTTTTCAGTTTTTGACACATAATTTTCTTCTAGTTTTATTTTTTTATGAAGAAAAATGTGTTTTTTTTTGTTGATCTAAAAAACAAAAATTAAAAGACTGTAAATTAAAAATGTGCAAAAATACAATGTGTTTGCAGAAATCAAAAGGTACGCTTGAATATTAAGATGTTGATATTTGTATGTATGTTGTAATCAACAATACTATTGGCCAATCATATTATTTATTTATACAATTATTGACAAAATACCTAATAGATTATTTTTATTTCAGCTAATAGACGTTAAAACCTATTGAGATCGAAGTCATTTGCATTTATAGGACTATTTTCTACAGATTAATTTTAATTATTTTGTTTTATTAAAATGTATCAAATGTTTTTTTTTTATATATATGTATACAGGGATGGGCAAAGTACACAGATTATGTATTTCAAATACAAGATACAAAATACTTTACAGTAGTGTTTTTTAAATACAAGATACAAAATACTTTCAAGTTGTGTATTTTAAATACAAAATACAACTACAAAATACAAATACATTTTTGTAATTTGGTCTCAGAAAAATGTACCCGTCTGGCTTTAGATACATATTTTATTTTACATATGCACTTAAACTAAGCTGTATATTCATATTATTGTTCTAAACTTGCTAAGAAATTAAAGGAACAAACCTAATATTTAGCATTTGATAGATAGTAAATAAAAAATTCATTCGGCAAAACAAGTATTTCCTTTAATAAAAACTAGATATTTCAATCAGTTATCTGACAAACAATAATCTTTCTACAGGTCCTGAGGAACACAAGCTGCTGTCAAATTCTATAGATGCATTTATTTTTGATTCTTGGATAGTTTTCCAGAATAGCAAGCTCCTTGCTTTTATCATTTTGAAAACTGATAAGCTCAAGTTCCAAATTTGATTTACGAGATTGATCACTGTATTGTCCAAAACAACAATAAAATCTTCATTATCTTTACCTCAGCTACTACTTCTTCTGCATCCAGTCATGGTTTCACGTTTTTTGCAATTTTTCTCCATGGTATCTATTGCAAGATTTTGAATTTTTTGCCTCTCTTTTACTGAGATGCTTTCTGGCAATCAGCTAATTTTGAAACTAGGATGGAAACATGACACCGATATGTCTCTATTTGCTCCAGGTGTCAGTATGAGAAACTCATTAAATCTTATTTCCAAGCTCTCCATTAATTTTGTTAAAATACAACTTAAATGCCTCAAAGTATTATATTGCAGTGGATCTAATCTGGTTCTCGCAGCCTAAAGTTTTCCATAATAAAAATTATTTCCCTGTATATCAAAAGCTGGTGGCAAATATATAGAAATTCTTACTGATATCACCCGATTAGTGTAAAATGTATTAGCTCTGTATAAATGAAAGCCAAATTGCAGTATTGCAAAATGATAAACATTTTAATGGTTGTAGTTTCTAGCGGTTTTGGCTTTTGTGAAATAACTTGTTTTCAATTTATTATAAGAAATAAATGTATTTTGTAAAAATGTATTTTTGAACCACATGTATTTGAAATACAAAGTACCATTAAGTTATGTATTTGAAATACAAAATACTAAACACATTCCGGTCGTGTATTTGAAATGCAGATACAAAATACGTATATGTATTTCAAATACGTATTTCAAATGCAAGTATTTCAAATACTGCCCAGCCCTGTATGTATATTACATGAATAGGTAGTTGTAAATAAATAAAGTAGTATTGTTTTTCTAAACCGTTCTTTTTTTAATTTATATGGCGGGTTATTACTTATATATGGTTATATGCCAATAAGACTGTTTGTGACATTAGTATGGTTGTTTAATGAAAGTAATATGATTGGCTGGCATAATAACATGGTTAGGCATGATATTAACATGTTCAATTTTATTAATATTGTTTGATTTCAATTATACCAATATTGAACATTTTGCTTACAAAACAATGTAATATTTTCAGTACCAACCATATAATTCAACAATAGTATGTTGCCCTTAGAATATTGTCATATCAACCATATATTTTTTTTACGTGTATGAAGTCCAATACTGGCCCTAAAACTACAATATATATAAGCTCTAAAATAGAAACGTGATAACCGCTTATGTATATTGGGAAAAACGATACAACTTGAATGGCAACACTGAGTGTAATTCACTCAAGTCACACACTTTTGAGTACTTTTATGCATCTTAACAAACAAAATACACACTAAACACGACTTAAACAATGTTGGCCGCTATACCCTATGATGTATACATCAGTTGCGGCTTAACGGTGTAAAACGTCAGTTACCTGCTCAACTTAGATGGTATTAGTTCGTTTACAATTTTATCTTCGGTCAACCAAAGATACATAATAAAGTATATAAAACTCGCGAAGATATATTAACGTTAGTAACGTGTAGTCAACTTGATCTGAATAGTAAAATATTAGTTGGGGTCTAGTGATCAATAAATACAATTTTCATACAAACTTGCTAAAAAAATAAAAGAATTTGCGTTTAAATCATTTTTATTTTGATAACGGATGTTCAAGACTGCAAATTAAAAATATTTTTAAGTATAGATACTCGTATATTAAAAAAATTGGAATATAAATTAACTGTGTGGTAAGTCTGAAATACGAGTACAAGAAGGTATTCGCAATAGTATGTACCGACCATCTATAATTATTATTAGTTATTTTTTTTTTACCAAACTTCCGCAAAACGTGTATTTGTTACCATGTACAAATCCAAATTTACGCAAATTTATATTAATATGCACACACATACATATGTATACATGTACAAACAATATTTTCCATTAAAAAGTAATGGTTAAATGCTACTTAAACAACAACAGAGACACAGGTTTTCTGACTAGTGTAATTCAGTGTAGAAAATTGAAACACAACAACAAAGTTAGTGAGTTTCGAGAGCACTGCCGCAATTTTACACTGTTTACAACTTTTACTGAGTGTTTGTTGTTCGTTCGTTTGTTCGTTGGTTGAATAATTGTTATTGTTTTCAAACACTTTTTTAACCACCATGATATTTCTTTCCTCAAAATATTTTATAAATGAGTGTTAAAAAAAAGAAAACAATTGATGATAGTTGATAGTAATAAAACTATGTACATGTAGATGTATTATGGACGCAGTTAATCACGATAAACAACTTTTTTTTACATGCATACAGTGGCGCACAGCTTAATACAACCAACATTTTTTAAAAAGAAATAAAAAAAGAAATTGAAAAATTTTTAATAGAAATTTATCGACAACTTCCCAGAGTTAAGATATAATAACCTTTATATAATTTCATATACATATTTACATTTAAAAAAGTATTACCCGAAAACCAAAAACATATCGCTCCTTTATTGCAACATAGTCATAAATCAAAAAATGAGCTTTCAGAGCTAACAATGCAGAATCGTTAACACTAATACCTTTTGTATTACGCTAAAAATTTATTCAAATTACTTTTAAACTGTTTCATTTAGGAGATATTTTCTAAGACTTGTATGGAAATTAAAAATTTGAAATGTGTTTTTCTCGAAACAAGCTTTTTTTAGTTATGACAATGTTTTTTTTTTTATATTGGACCAGTACTCAGGGGATGACCCCTACATATGCAGCGCATTGTACTGGAACTAGGAAAATAGGTTATGATGAGGAGGAAAGAGGGAGTAAGGAGCCACTAATTCTTAGACCAAGTTATGTTAGTATCAGCTCACTAATAGTAGTAAATTTCCAGGTTTCATTTGCTATTATTTAGTATAGTAGATATCGAGCTGGAACGACTTTATAGCAGTCCTCAAAGGGAGATTGGCAAAAGTATCTAGCCAAATCATTTGAAAGCCAGTGGAAGTAATGCAGAAAAATGCTAAAGACAATAGTTGACCAAAAGGAAAGCCGTACTAAGTTTTGATATTAAAAAACTAGTTAAACGTTTATATTCTAAGTTACAATCACTGGTTGATATAAGCATTGATCTTTTATATACTTCTATTTTTGGTTTTTGCTTATAAGATTTGGAAACAATAAATTTAAGATTGAAATAAAAGGTTTTTAAGTTTCGAAATCATTATAGGTATTATATAAGTATTATTATAATTTTTTTAGCTCATATAATTTTTTTCCATATTATTTTCTATTTTGAAATTGTGGAAGCTTTACCTTTTTAAAATTCAACGGTTGAATTAAGCTGTGAGCCACTGTATGTACATTCATACATATGTATGAAAGTTCGTATGTAGATATGTTATTTAAAAAAACACTTTCTTTACTAAAAGAGTATTATATGTAATGTGGATACAATTTCATATCCATAACTGTATGTATGTACATATACATATGTGCATTCCCACATTGAATTGGCACATTTAGGAATATATTAGCGAAGAATTTACAATCCACTTGAAAATGACTGTTAGTTCTTATTCATTTTTAATTTCAAATAATCCCGCATGGCAAAAATGCCATCAACAACATGTCCTCTATTATTTAGGATTTCTGAATGACAATTTTGAGCGAAATGTTGTGGACGGCCAAATAGCCGATATCGTCTAGTGTATTGTCTTCTATAGCAGCTTATAAACGGCGAGTTGACCGACAATGTCTTATAATTTGATCTTTATCAATGTCTATCTATTGGTGTTTTCTTTTCTGACAAAAAAGTTACACCTATGCTACATATAGTGGTTCAACACGTTCTTTTCTAAAAAATTTGATACACTATTAAATCATGTTCTGTTCAAAACATGCTGCACTTAAAACTGGCAAAACATGTAGCATGTCCTGCACTGTACTTCGAGTAAGGTGGAGATACTGCCCTTTTTTACATCATTGTTTCATACGTGTTTATGCAAACATGAAATTCTTTTGTTATTGTAGATGAGTAAACGGTGCTGCTGATGATAGCTTTTATAAGATAAAAATAGTGATTAAAACGTTGGTATGTTAACACTAGTCATGACATATTTGAAACGCTAAGTGTACATTATTATTAAATGACACATTGTCAGCATTTTTTGTTCTTTTGTGCTAATAGCACATGTACAACTTTTTAAGGGTGATGGTAATCGCAAAAAATGATAAACAGTTAAAGGGCAGTATTTTTTATCAGAAAAGAAAACACCATATGACAACATGGCTGACATTGACTTGAATCGTGTCGTGCACAATTTTTGCGATGCTTGTTTGAAAATGTTTTTGAAGATTTACATTAGTTGTTCTTTGTGTGTTGGACGGCAATTAAAATTGTAGTGTATGTATCGTAACCAAGGCATTATCAAGCATGTTCTCGTTTAAAACTTCTATAAAAGACATTTTGTCGTCCACGATATTTTCCTTCGACGGCAACTTTGCCAATTGTCAACCCAACATACATGTGCATATGAACATACATACAATTGACCCTGCAAATAACATTGGTTAGCATGATCCAATTAAGCTGAAATAAATTAGTTACAATGTGATATTATGTAATGCAGACATGGACTACGCCATTACAATTGCCCTATGTAATGCAGACTAGTACTATTTCATTGTTAAACAAGAGAAAATAGCCAACATTCGTCATGAAACATAAACTTTTTCTATAATATTTATATTTAACAACCATTCTGATATTTAATAAAATAAAATAAAATAAAATAATATAATATAATATAATATAATATAATATAATATAATATAATATAATATAATATAATATAATATAATATAATATAATATAATATAATATAATATAATATAATATAATATAATATAATATAATATAATATAATATAATATAATATAATATAATATAATATAATATAATATAATATAATATAATATAATATAATATAATATAATATAATATAATATAATATAATATAATATAATATAAAATAAAATAAAATAAAAAAAAATAAAATTAAATTAAATAAGAAAAAAATTCGAAACTAAGCATGTTTTCATATTTGCTTAAGGTCCCAAGTAGGGTGATCCATGGAGTAGTATTAGGCAGTATTTTACAAACTTTTCTTTCTAGAATACTCTGTGGAGTAGTGACATGTAATAGTTTTTAGAATACTCTTATGTTATGCAAAGCTGGCTGGTGGTCCGGACTTAGGACATCGTAACATTAAAATACAATTGGGTTAGGTTTGGGTTACTTCTACTCCGTTGCGGACCATTCTTAACACGCATGTATGGGCTAGTCACATTTTCTGCAGGGGTAATGTACCCAACAAACACAAAATTAAACCTTTGATATAAAATGAGTTTATCACCGCTTTTACACACGGAAAATTTGCCTCTCAAAGTTTTCATTTTAATGGTGGCAAGGGAAAAGAGAGAGTCTCTCTTACACTCTTTACTTTACTTTGCCCCCCACCAAACTCAAGACTTTGCAACGTAAAGTTTCCGTGGATATATATTATTTGATATCAAGCTTAATTTTCAAGCCTTTTTCAATGGTTTGACTTTAGCATTTGAATTAAAATTGATAATCATTTGAATATAAACATATGATGCTCAATGGTTTGTTAATTTGTTTTCGACTATCAAATTTACTGAAAAAAGTGTAAGAAATTTATATTTGGATAAAATTCAATTGAATAAAAGTTTTAAGAATTCAAGAAAAAATTAATAAATTTGATTTGTTTGTAAGCAAAACTTAGTTTTAATAATTAAAAAAAAAAACATAAAAACGTGAAATAATAAGAAATAATGGATTTGGAGTGAGGCACGATTTAGACGCAAGAATCACAAAGGGAACGACTACAGGACCCAAGTGAGCTGGACAACCTAGATCATTCCGGGTATCCAGCGGCCTGCCTACCTAGACGCAAGAACCAACTACTTCGTCTTTTCCAATGTTTCAGAAAAGTACAAATTAAAGTGAAACTTAGTTTCCATTTGTGTTGCACATCACAATTCACATTTAAAAAACATTTGAGAATTCCAATTGAAATCAAAACTAAGAATAAATGAATTTCTCAATTTGAAATTAATTTGCATTTTTTGTTGAGAATACTATGCTTTTAATTTCATTTCAAATTGGTATCAATCTATCATTTCAAATTGGTATCAATCTACACTACCAATTTGAAATCAAACCTTAGTGTTTGCTGGGTAGTTAATTTACTTTCCAATACTGTTGCAAACCAAATTGAATATAAATTGAGTTGATTTTTAAGTTGGTAATTAAAATCTTATAATTTTTTTAGCATACAAATGTGAGTTAAAAGTTAAGTCGAAGTTGAAAATCAAGTATCATTAATAATGGTTATTATACAGGTATAAAATTTGAAATTGGCAATACTTTTTTAACTGTTTTTCTGTTCTATACTCAAATACGTATTGAAATATATGAAATTGTTTAAATTCCCACCAAAGTAGCGATTATCGCAAAGGTGCGATATTGTGAACATAAATAAAATGCAATATTACATTAGATTGGCTTGGAATCAAAACTATGTAATCTCAGTTGAAAACAGCATATACTCGTATTTCTCTTGTGGTACACCTTGATCTTCGGATTGTTTATTTTCATAAAATTTCGTTCTACAATAATTTTTGTTCAGAGGTCATGAAAATAAAAATAAAATTCTTGCATATTTCATATATAAATTAGTTTTCAAATTAAGTCTTTTACTATACAGCACACAAATATTAAAATTATAATAAAAATACAATACTTCCATTGAGAAATAGGATAATTAAATTATCATGAACAACCAGTTTCGAATTTTTATTCTTATAAAAATAATTTTTATTTTCAAGATAAAAATTGTAGACATATTAGTTGTTTGCATGTGCAAAAATACGTATTTATATACATACATACATACGTACATACGTAAATGCATAATAATACGGGCATTATATTAACGATAACATAATAATAAATTTTAATATGGATTTAATCAACTTATTTCAACAACATTCGAAACTTGTTTTATGAAATAAAACTTATGCAACATACTAGGAGTGTTGGCCATAAAGAAGAAGAAGCGATCGCAAACTTTTTGCCACATATGTATATGTATACATATATATTATGCATAAATATGTAAGCTCATATACAATACTGCATTTTAACGCAACTGTTGGCTCAATCAACAAGCTTCGTTTTCTACTCAAAGAAGAGTTTACTAAAATTTTATTAAACTTACTTCGTATGGCGCCAGGAACAATTTAACATTTTTCTTAACGCAGGTGAAATGTAACTGAGATTAAGGAATGCTGCTCGAAGTTACATATTTAAATGTGCAAGACCAAGTCGAATTCATTATTAGGTGGATGCATGATACAAAAAACAAGGTAACCGCTTCGCTACAACCATACAACAATAAAAAAAAAACAACAGGTATTTTGCGAATTCACACTTAAGCTGTCAAAAGTAGTTGATAACGAACATGTACAAAAATTTAAATGGCGCCGAAAAAGGTAAACAAAACTTGACAGAGAAAGTGCCGCCATATTAATCGAATTCGCCGATGCATCCACCTAATAATTAATTCGCCTTGGGTGGATGCATCGGCGAATTCAGGCGAATTCGTTTAATATGGCGGCACTTTCTTGATTTTTTTGCTATTATCTTTTTGGCAACACTAGTTTTGACAGCTCACGCACGTTTTGTATCTTGTGTCACTGTCAAACATCTTCAGTTTGGTCTATAATTTAATCATGAATCGTCTTACAAACGAACAACGCTTGCAAATTATTGAATTTTATTACCAAAATGTGTGCTCTGTTAAGAAAGTTCATCGCGCGCTTCTTCCATTTTATGGTCAGTTTAATCGACCTACTGAGGCTTCTATTCGGGCTATTGTAAAAAAATTTCGCACCAAATTTACATTGTTGGACATTAAACCACCAACACGCTTACGTAGAGTGCGAACTGAAGAAAATATCGCAGCCGTATCGGCCAGTGTTGGTGATGACCGTGAATTATCGATTCGGCGCCGTTCGCAGCAATTGGACCTCTCTTACTCCACTACGTGGAAAAGTTTGCGGAAGGATTTGGGTGTGAAGCCTTATAAGATACAGCTGGTGCAAGAATTGAAGCCAAACGACCTACCACAACGCCAAATTTTTGGTGAATGGGCTCTTGAAAAGTTAGATGAAGATCCACTTTTTTATCGAAGAATTGTGTTCGGCGACGAGGCTTATTTCTGGTTGAATGGATATGTGAACAAGCAAAACTGCCGTATTTGGAGTGAAGAGCAGCCAGAAGCATTGCAAGAGCTACCAATGTATCCACAAAAAACAACCGTTTGGTGCGGATTACGGGCTGGCGGCATCATTGGGCCGTATTTCTTCAAAGATGATGCGAATCACAACGTTACTGTGAATGGTGAGCGCTACCGTGCGATGATAACAAACTTTTTTTTGCCCAAAATGGAAGAGCTTGACTTGCATGACATGTGGTTTCAACAAGACCGTGCCACATGCTACACAGCACGCGAAACAATAGACCAATTGAGAGGCGAGTTCGGTGAACAGTTTATTTCACGCTTGGGACCAGTCAATTGGCCGCCCAGAACGTGCGATTTAACGTGTCTAGACTATTTTTTGTGGAGCTATGTTAAGGCTAATGTCTATAGCGACAAGCCCGCTTCGATTGACGCGCTGGAAGCCAACATTGCCAACATTATTCGTGAGATACCGGCCGAAATGTTGGAAAGAGTATGCCAAAATTGGACTAAGCGGATGGACCATTTGAGGCGCAGTCGCGGCCAACATTTGCATGAAATAATCTTCAAACATTAAATTATATTGACCCAACTATCGATCCAAATAAATATTTCATGCATTTTTCTGAATTTTATGTGCGTTTTTTTTTTAAATTTCCGATAGTTCTTATAAAATCACCCATTATATGTATGTACAAAGCAACACATACTAGCTTTTGCCCGCGACTTCGCTCGCCAACAAAGTTTCATACAAACTTTCATCTCCTATTTTTAGTCCAAAACCCCTTTTTAGCGGATGCCTACGTGGTATCATCTACTGCATGCCGAATTTCAGCCCGATTCGTCCAGTGGTTTGGGCTGTGCGTTGATAGATCACTATGTCAGGCAGTCAGTCAGTTATATATGCATATATAGATTAAAAAGTTTTTTTTTTTTAAATTTATTATTGTATTTTTTCAATATTTCTAACTTCTACAGGAAATTTTGTTTATGTATTATAAATTCAATAAAATATTTTAGGCGTGCTAGAGGGCTCCTCTTGTCAAAAACATTTGACGCTTTTCTTACAATTATAAAAGTTCTTCTTCACAATTATAAATTATAAAATTATGCTTAACTTACGAGTAATGGAACCTAGCAACTTAGTGGATGTAAATTTCGAAAATTTGCTTATCAAATCTATAGAGTTTCTATGATTTCGAGAATGGGTTTTTATGCAAAAATTCTTGAAAGTTCATGTGGTTGCTGTTTTTAGTCACCGAAAATTACAAAGTAAATGGTGTAGATTATATCTTAGTAGATAACAGATGTAGTAAACAGCGTTCTGACTTCCCAAACTACCCTCGAACAATCTTACGCAACCTAACTTAACTAATTAGTTTCATTAAAAAGCATAAAGCGTTCAATTCTAATGGAAAATTACGCCTTTCAGTTTAATAAGCAGTTCATTTTTACACAGTGTAAAGAATACGATTAAGAATGTTTTTTTTTCACTTTTACAAAAAACACGTCTTGTACCTGAAATGAGCTGAATTATGTACGAGTACGTATTTCTAAAACTATTTTTAAAGCTGATATACTTAATTGTGATTGAAAATTTCGAAGTGATACTTTACTGCATATTTAATTTATTTAAATTCAAATTAAATAATGTAGTCTACAAATCAAAAGTTGGGATTTATTTTTGAGTACATTGTTTACCTAACATACAGTAAAAGTTCTTGTACAACAATGTCATCAACCGAAACTAAACAGCAGGGCGTTCGGATATTGGGTATAAATTCTATACTTTCAAGGTGAAACACAACTAAACATATTTTTAACAATTATATTAATTACTGTTCTCCTAAGCGAATTGCAAAAATCTTTTGTTTTTGAAAATATATAATTGTTTATTAACGTTGTGTTAATATTAAAACATGTGCATTTATATACACTCATACTTATGAATGCAACTGTATTAAGAGAATAATAATAATTTTTAACGGATATAAAGTTAAAAGCGCTTATCACTGCGATAAACAGTATTCGACTTTGATTCCATGTTGTATTCTAATACATTATGCACATTCAAGCTACCGGCTACACGACTACAAACTACGCTTGCTACGATTGTCGCCATGTAGTCAGTTATTTAATTACATTAGAAACGGAAACTATTATAGACAGCTGATCTGTTATTTTCATCTTCAGCTCGCCGACAATATATGTATATTTATACGAGTAATAAATTACTTACCAACTCCAATAAGAATCTCAAGACAAAATTAAAAAGCAGCAAGAATTAATTTGATAAAAAATGTATAAGCAGGCTGATTATTCCCCTTTAGTAATGCCAGCTAGTTTTTTTTTTCACGTTTTTTATATTATATTAAGTTATGTTTTATATATTAAAGGCGCCTTTACATAGTAATACATACAAATATTTAGATCTATCAAAAATGTGGGAAGAATAAAGGAAATCTTACCGTGTAAAAGCAAAATGTATTCAAGTGCAAAATGTAGACAAGTGCTCTTTAAATCTTCATTTTATAAGCCATTTCAGAAAAGTCTGTATTCCTATCATATCAGAGTTGTATTTTTCAATTTGAATTGGCAGCCATTGGAGTATTTTTTTTGATGGTGGAGCAACATTTACAAACCCAAACTATTGCAGGTCAATAACGTTGCATGTTGATTTTGTAAATGTTGTAGAATTGTAATACAAATAATACTTACAACACATTTCTGTTCCCTTTCTTTAAATGCGGAGGGAATTTCCTAATATTTTGCTCCCACAAAATCCATCAACCATGTCACAGAGCTTAATTCCATTCGGAAACGGAATTGAATTCGGTTTTTACTTCTTCAAAAAACGAAAAACCAAACTAATATTATACTATTTCATTCCGAAAAAGTTTTAAATTTTCGTTTTTTGAAGAATTAAAAACCCGATTCAATTCCATTTCCGAACGGAAGTGAATTCTGTGACATGGCCGTATATACCTTATATTACCGTGTAACCCATTACCATTTTATTAGACTTTCATAATTATACTTTTCTCTTACATATCCGACAAATGTAAACATGAATAATATTTACAAGATATTTCTGTTTACTTTTATTTAAATGCGAAGAATTTCGTAATATTTTGCTTCCGCAAAATCTAAATATTTTGTACACTGAAAAATATTTGCTTCATATTTCCAATGAACCCCATTCATTAGATAATTTTCATTAACGGAATGAAAAATTACGTTCCATGAATGAAAATTCATAGCATTAATGAAAATATTCATTAAAATTTATTCATTAGTTTTCATAATTTCATTAGAAAATTTCATTGGATTTGTTATAAAAATTTTTTGAAGGCTGTGTGTAAAATTTTAGAGATTTATTAAAAGTGAGAAAATAAATATATTATAACTACTAACTAAATGACAAAGTAAATTATTTTATACACTAATTACTGTGTAAAAAATTATTTTAATAAAAATTTCAATAGTTTTTTAGTTCTTATGAAAATTTTCATTATATTAACTAAACTTTTCATTAGAATTCATAACCTACCCTCATTTTAAATACCTACATAGTTGAAAACAAAAGCAAAGAGATGGGCTCTTCTCTCGTTTTTTGGTTAAAAGAATATTTATTCCGTTACAAATGCAACAACAGTCACACTTAATTTTTTCCTTAGCGTTCGTTGTGAACAATTATGTATCTATACCCAAAGCAAACGTTTTGTTTTTGCACGCAACGGGACTTTTTTTTTTGTTCTTCAAAAAGCAAAAATCTAAATATTTTGTAAAGTGTGGTTAAAATTTAAGGGCCGATGTAGAGTTTAGGTAAAACTCAAATTATTTAGGAAGTATTGTCATTTCTTTTTATTATGGTAATATTGGTACGGTTCAATAACAAAAATAACGGCCAGAGAATCGCGGCGTCCTCGGCAACGCACCTCCATCCAATGGTACAAATTTTCAATAACGCTGAGGCATAATGGCGGTTTCATGCCGTTAATGTGCTGAATTATGTCATCCTTTAGCTCTTGACTTATTGCTGGCTTACACCTTTTCTTTTAAATAACTCCAAAAAAAGAAGTCCAAATCACATGATCTTGGCGGCCAAATGACGTCGCCACCACGTGAGATAACACGGCCATTGATTTGTTGCCCAAATCAGCCATTGTTTCGTTAGCTATGCGACAAGTGGCACCATCCTGTTGAAACCAATCATATCATCCAATTCGGGCCATACAAAGTTCATTATCATCTCACGATAGCGAACGCCATCACAATAACTGCCTGACCGGCCTCATTTTGTAAAAAAATACAGCTCAATGATGCCGCCAGCCCATACACCGGACCAAACAGTCACTTTTTGTGGATACATTGATCTTTCCACAACCACTCTTGAATAATTATTTGCCCAAATGCGGCAACTCTTTTTATTGACGAATCCCCTGAGGTGAAAGTATGCTTCATCCCTGTAGATGATTTTCTTCAAAAACTGATCATCCACTGTTGCCATTGCCTGAGCGTTGCTCGGTTATGTAAAGGGTGGTTAAATTTCAAGGGCCGATATTGATTTTGAATAAAACACAAACTATTTAGGAAATTATTGTAATTTTATTTTATTATGATATATTGGTGTTACTCAATTATGTATGGAACAAAATATCGGCCAAATGGGCGCCGCGACAACGGCGGCACACCTCCATCCGATGGTCCAAATTTTTGATGACCCTAAGGCATAATGGAGGTTCTATGCCGTTAATGTGCCGAATTATCTCATCCTTTAGCTGTTGAATTGTTGCTGGCTTATCGACGTACACCTTTCTTTCAAATAACCCCAAAGAAAAAAGTCCAACGGTGTCAAATCACATGATCTTGGCGGCCAATTGACATCGCCATTACGTGCGATAATACGGCCATTGAATTTGTTGCGCAAAAGAGCAATTGTTTCGTTAGCTGTGTGGCAAGTGGCACCGTCCTGCTGAAACCACATATCGTCTACATCCATATCTTCCAATTCGGGTCATAAAAAGTTCGTTATCATCTCACGATAGCGAACACCATTCACAGTAACTGCCTGACCGGCCTCATTTTGGAAAAAAATACGGCCCGATGATGCCGCCAGCACATAAAACGCACCAAACAGTCACTCTTTGTGGGTGCATTAAATTTCTCGACAGTCACTCTTGGATTCTCATTCGCTCAAATGCTGCAATTCTGTTTATTGCCGAATCCACTGAGGTGAAAATGTGCCTCATCACTGAAGATGATTTTCTTCGAAAATTGATCATCATTTTCATAATAAGTCTGGATAACTTTAGCACGTTGCTGGATTGTGTATCTCTCCATGGTTCAAATTGAGTAAGTCTGAAATAGAGAAATGTCAAATAAAATTTGGAAAAAAACTTGGCGTTTAGGTGTGGTTCACATTCAACATCGGCCCTTGAAATTTAACCACCCGATATCTTTGCATAGTTCAAATTGATTTAGTCTAAAATTGAGAAAGGTCAAACGAAATGTAGAAAAAAACTGGCCGTTTCAGTAGGGTTCAAATTCAATATCGGCCCTCATAAATTAACCACCCTATATTACAATGTAAACGTGTTTAAAGATTGGCGAGTATTTTTTGTATTGGCCGCACTAATCTGCTATTTGTTACCAACCAAATTGGAAGTAAGGGGACGTTTCAAAACCCGTATACTGACACCTTGTAGCGACAGCTACAACGGTGGTCGTGTTGTCGTTAAAATAGTTGTTTTCATAGATATATGCTGTTTACTTTTGACAGGTTGTAGTAGGCAGCCTGCTGTCTTAAAAGTTATTAATGCATTATCGTCAAAAACTGAATATTTAATAGATTTTGCTGTAATAGTGAAAGGCCAATGCAAGCGGCATGCGTTTCAGTTTAACTTTTTGTTTTGCCGCTTCAATTTGTGAAATTTTTTTCCAAAAGCAAAGAAATTAATTTTCTTTATTTTCGGTTTTAAATGTTTTAACATTTATATTTATTTATTAATTTTTGCGTCAAAAAAATCAAAATGTTTTGTTGTGTATAATTTTATAATACACAATTTTTTACTTCAATTAGCCGCGTTCATATGCCTACATCAAACCAACTCAAGTGGCGGCAAATAGAACTGTCGGTTGCCGCCCATTACCGCATGCCGTTTACTATAAGTTGCCTTTCACTGCAATGTGTATCAACGGTAAACTTAAAAAAAGAACTGATTCCAATGCATTAAAATAAGTGAAATAAAATTTGTTTGATTCGCGACAGTAACTTTTCTTACTAAATATATCGTACCCATGATATAAAAAATACAAGGTAGTTTTATTCTCTCAATTTTCCTTAACAACCATCATCTGACAAGTACAAGGATTGTGACATTTTCCATAAAATTGTGCTACCGTATTAGTTTATATATTCCATGGTGCAATTATTAGGTGGCAGCATAAGAGTTGTTGTACTACATACATAATATTTTGTTTGTGTATAAATTCCGGACGCTGTCAAAAACATGTTTACAAAACGGAAGAAAATGAAGAAAGAAACGTTTATAAAAAAAAAACGAACAACGAAAATTAATATATTTTTTTTTATAAATTGTTTTCGACACATTTTAAGCAGTTAAAATATTTTTGAAAACTTTTTTGTTGTGTTCTTGCCCTTTTTCAAACTGTTTAAAATATTTTTATTTTTTCACTCACAATTTTATGAAACAAAAAATTATCACCTGCGCTAGTGATGCCACCTGGTTAATTGCACCATGATATATTCCCTTGTTTTCAGTTTTGTTTGGAGTTGTGTCTGAAAATAATATTAAAATTGTGATTTCTAACAAAAATAAACAAAAAATTCAAAAATAAAATACATTAATCTTAAATATATAAAAATCAACAAATAAAATGTAAAAATTAACATTTAAATTTAGATAGTACCAGCAAAATCTTTTTTAGTGCAATATACGCCAAAGGACATTAGTGATAATAGGGGATCCAACTCTATTGATGGAGCATCGACGCAGTGTGGGATGCGTTACTCTGTTCTATCGTTACTACAATGGATTCTGCTCTGACGAGATTAGGGATCTTGTTCCCGAAACGCGCACATTTTTGCGTAGCATGCGTTCATCGTCCAGAGCTTATCCATTTGTGGTTGATTGCCCGGGTAATCGTACTACGCATTACAGAGAGAATTCGTTTTTTCAGCCGTACGCTTCGTCTGTGGAACAAGTGGCCTGCAGACGTGTTTCATGTCTGTTATAACGTTGGAAAGTTCAAATCAAATGTTCACAAACACTATTCCCTTTTTCCCCCTCCTCGCAACCTATTTTCCTAGTTCTGGTACAATGCACTGCATATGTAGGGGCCATCCCCTGAGTACTGGTCCTATAAAAAAAGGAGGATCACATGATAATACATCTCCACTAGAACTTAAATATCTACTTACATCAGCTTATTATTTCTAGTTTTTTTTTTAATATGAGCAATGCAACTACACATTTCAGAAAAAATCCATTCTAGGAGTAAATACCCTTTTCAACTGTGTGGGAACGCATTTTTATATTTCTCTCTAAAAATAAACTTCAAAAATCAAAAAAAGAGAACTACCTTGTATTTTTTATATCATGCTCGTACTTATGTAATTTTGCAGTGTACTTCAAACCAAATTTCCTTACGAAATATTTTTTATATGAGTTCTGTCATTCAAATTCCATGATTACAGAACGATTTTCCAAGTACACTCAGAACTTTTACAGCCATGTGCTGAAACTCGTATTTCGCAATAAAATGTGGTGATTACGTTTTGAAGCCACAAAATTGGTAAGCAATCACAAAAACTTTAGCTATTTCAGGCAAAAAATATGTAGATTGAACACTAGGTGAGCTTGCTTATACATATTAGAAAAACTAAGTGACAACCAGTGAAAATTAAAGCGTCTAACTAAAACTTAATATATTTTTATTTATTCTCTTCTTTATTCTTGATCGCTGTATTTCATTTACTTACTTTAAAAATGGCAACTTCAGATAGCACAACTGGTTTTTTCCCATACAAAAGCAAGTGCTACCAAATTTTAAACATATTTTTGCTCAAACAAACCACGCGATTTTTTAGCGCATAAAATAAGGAGATTTGCGATTTTGATTTCACAAGTGATTTAAATATGTTGTGTTTTTCATGTGAGAAGCTAAGTGATTATTTTAACAACTTGAAAGTTTTTCTTAATACAAAAATTGATATAAAAATATAAATAAATTTCCCTGTCTTCGGCATCTTAAAAAATATATTTTACTTTAATGTTATTTGTTTTTTTACTGTACACCTTACATATTTACCAGTACCAATTTCCTGCTAATAATGACAATGCATAAAATGCAAAAAAAAAATTGTTTAGCTTTGAAACAAAGCAAAATTTTATAATAGTTTTTTATTACAAAACATTCATATGTATAATTATTTATTATTGCTTTAATTCAGTTTTTTCCCCTAAATTAAAGTACTTTGTACGTACATCATTTCATTCATAAATCTGTCAAAAGTCCATATAAAAGAAAATTAAGAGCTGTGACGTCAAAATTTTTAGATTTAAATCTGCAAAAATCAATAATTTCTCATAAACAAATCTAGGTTTTATTTTCCAACCCATATTAAAGGCGCTGATTCACTATCCTACAAGATCGTACGATTCATTCACAGGAAACTGTTTCAAAAGTCTGGCCGCCTTGAAAAAATCGCTTCAAAATGGCATTGTAGGCCACACTATTACACAAGTAATTATAATTTAAATAATTTATATATACAATAAAACAATTAAAAACTCTTATTAACATAATAATTTTACATTACTTAAATTTTTTTCTTGAGGCACCAACAATATTCTTATATTTTTCACAATATATATTACACTGATCGCACAGAAACCATAATGTTTTGAAAAGTTTCATAAAATTTTTCAAATCGCACGATTTGTCAAAAAGTCTATTGCATTTTTAGTACTTTTTCAGCACACATGCTTTATTTTGTAGATCGCACGATCGTGTATGGTAGTGTAATATGGCCTTAATATCACTTTTTTATGTGTATGTTATTTAAAAGATGTTGGCATTTAAAGAATTTTCAATATGTTGTTTTTTTCATCTGGGACCAGTACTCAGGGGATGGCCCCTACATATGCAGCGCATTGTACTGGAACTAGAAAAATGGGTTATGATGAGTAGAAAAGAGGGAGTAGTTAATGTTCGTGAAGGTTTAACTTTAACAGTAACAACACGAAAGGCTAAAAGAAACTTTATTGCAGCATTTACAATGTTGGAATTAAATTAGTTAAAACTGATCAGTGCCCAGTGTATATACCTTCAACATTGCTCAGATTAGCAAAATTTTGTCCTACACCTTCCACTACAAGGTAATGAAATGCATTGGAAATAAATTAATATTGAACATATAAAGAAACCACGGAGAACTGGGAATAAAGACAAAAGAGAAACACGTGTACACATATTGCTACCTATTCCGGTGCACAGCAATAATTAATTTGAAAAGCTGACGATTTTTTGCTGATTTGCAATAATCGTATTCACGATTTTGACGATTTCTTCCACCGAATTTGACGATATTAAACCAGATTTATCAGGTATCTATGTACACACATAAGAAAAGGTGCGTGGAACTTTATTCAGGAAATGAAAAAAAAAATACTCTCTCATTTTCTCTCAAAATGTCACAAAAATTGTTACGTGGAACGTTTTTGGTCAACTTTGGTCTGGTTCGAACTGTTTCATTATTCATTATGTATATAGAATGGGATTAGCAAAAAATGTCAGATATTTTACGATAAATTACGTGAGGATAGTTATCCCAGGTGTTCTCTTAAAAATACATGCAATTAATAAGATTTTCTTTTTGTAAATAATAACTTTATTAATCACATGTTTCATTTGCGCTTAAAGTGATGAAATTATAGTTGCTTGAAAGCACATACATAGTTAAGGTTTTTATTAATTGCATGTACATACAGACATATACGAGTATGTAAATGTTTTCTAATATTTCAAATAAAATGTTCGTGATTGTTGCTATGACTGCCGTCTTATCTGAATCTATGGGTATTATATGAGGACGGTTCGGAAACTTCTTAGCCTATCAATGAAAGAGAATAGTTAGTTTTTGTAACCCAGGACGTTTTTCTCGAATTTGTACATTTCATTGATCCAAAAGGTTGCAATAGTACTCTGAATTTATCGTTTTTTGCAGATAGTCAATCAATAAAATACTTTTGAAGTCCCAAAAAACCGTTGCCATAACCTTACTAGTCGATGGAATTGTTTTTGCTTTCTTTGGGGCACTTCCTCCAGCTTCAGTCCATTGTTCTTTTGTCTCTGGAGTATAGTGGTGGACTCATGTCTCATCAACAGTTATTAAACGACGCTTAAAGTTCAAACAAGCTTGAGAAATGGTCATACTTATGCGATTTTTGGTCGACTGTTAACAAATGCGGCACCCATCTTGCAGAAAGCTTTTTCATCTGTAGTTCTTCATGCAAAATTAAATGGACTCGATCATTTGAGATGCCCATGATACTCGTATTAGCTATTTCACGCACTTTTATTCGTCGATCATTTAATACCATATCATGCACTTTGGCTACAATTTCTGTTTTGTTTGCTGTTTTTGGATGTCCGCTACGTGGTTCATCTTCAATGCTTGTACGACCACGTTTAGATTCAGCAACCCAATTATTTACTGTTGCATATTGTTGGTCTCATGTAGAAAGGCCCTAACAAACATATGCAATTGCAATTTTACAGGGGAAGGAAAATTCGTAATGGAAACTGTATAAATAGGTACATGTAAAAGCAGCTTTTTTTGCTCAATTGCTTGTAAGAGCGATATGTATGAAATTATATAATTAAATCTTTGTGACACTGTATACTTGTGTGAAAATTAGAAGAATGCCTAAAAGTGTTAAATTCGGGGAAAATGCGAGTAAGGGCCTTTCTACGTGAGACCAACGATATGAAGGAGCACTTTCACCTAACCATATCATTATGAATTTCTTGTTCCGATAAACCTTTTTTATGTAAATATTTAATGACACCACGCATTTCTAATTTTGCTACTGTAAAAAAATCGCGGATGTGGAACACCTGTTTCTATATGAAGGAGTTACCAGATCGAAACAAAATTTAACATGTGTTCATAGCAGAGATGGAAGTTTCCAAAACACTTAACTTTTTTCTGCTTATACCGCGCTTTTTGTGCTAGGCAAAGAAGTTTCCGAACCGCCCTCGTAATTTCTATTTTGTTGCTCGACTGCGGAAAAAAACTCATGCAAAAAATGTAGTACTTTTTTAAAGTTTGAAGACATTGAAGAAAATAGTAAGTGCAATATGGACGTACAACCATAGTATTAACTTATATAAGAACTTAATCTTATCGCAAATCCTTATCCGTTTATGAAAACTAAAAATACCAAATTTGGAGCCATTTGTCGATAGTACATTTATTAACTGGCCAGTGTGTGGTTCATAAAAAGGTAACTTTTTATACTTGTTTCTAATAAAACTTCCTTTGCGCTAATTGTTTTGAATTTGCAATTAGTTAGCGCATTGCTTTATTATTACGTTAAGTATTGTCATTTAAATATGTTAATGTTTTTCTAGTTTTTTTCCAAAGTGATGTGACTTAAATGATAAATTAAAAATTTGAATTTAAAACAAGTTTGAAAAACCATTATTTTAACAAAACTGGTTGACATCTTACGTGCATACATACAGATGTATGTATGTATAAATATGTATATTTGCAAATAAAGTGTTATTTATAATACAGTTAGTTCACAGTCACAATAAATAAATACACTTTTCACTTCAGCACGACTTATTATTACGTTTTTTAATTTGTTGAAATCTTAAAACCATACCGAAGAAATGTTAGCTTTGAATGTAGTTTTTGGTTGCAGTGTTTAGTTTGCAATCACTGTTGCCAACACCTTTCACGGCATCCTCAACTCTATTTATGATCGAGTTTTCTTTCGGATTCTATTGCCAAATTCCGGATAACGTTCGTTCATTCGCACAATTACGTTCAAAACAATAATAAAATTTTGAATGTAGTTTTTGTTTTCAATGTAATGTAAACGTACGAGCAAATTGACAGATCTTATTTAAGAGCGTTTCAGACTATCATACAAATCTTAAAATTTTGATTGGATTTTATGAGACAAAAATCGAATGATATTTGTTGCGACTGTCAAAAAATCTAACGTACCATTACATTTTGTTTTCACACTATCACGCCTAAAGTAAAAAAAGGAATATGACTTGAAAATAAACAGCCAATTTACTTAACGTCTGGTTTTAATATTTTTATTACTTGCTTTTGCAAAAAATGCAACCCTGATCCAATGAAAAATCTTATTGTTTAAACAAATTTCTAAAAATGGTGAAGTGTTATGGGATGTCAAATCTTTTACCGTATTATTTCTCATTTTCATAACGCTTTACATTCACACTATCACACTTGCACGTATTATTTGATTTTTTGACAGGTCTTAATACAAAGTGTGATAGTCTGAAGTGCCCTTTAATACATATTATATATATTCTTTATTATTTTTAATATTGAAAAAATACACACACACATGAAAATAGACTGTGATGCTTCAAAATTAAAAAAAAATTAAATAAAAATTTATATAAATATGTTCAACAACAATAGTTAGATTAATAGATATATAGAAATGTGTTGTGTATATATTACATCAAAAACATTATATTATTGTACATAACAAAAGCTATTGTTGTATTCAAACTATCTTTTTAAACAATATTACTGCATTTAACCATGTTTTAAACTGATAAAAATGTAACAATAGAAACATTGAACATTCAACACTGATATGTTTATAGAGGATTGCACTATATTAAAAATTATAATATACTGCTAGTGGCAACAATACGGAATATTACAGAGTAATAGCCTATTTACACCAAAGCGAAATCTGCTCATTCGAGATTTCAAGCCAAATCTAGTAGATTTTGAGAAGATTTCCCATATAAAATGAAATCTACTTTATGAGTAGATTTAGACCAAATCTCCTGAAATCTACTCAGTACTAAGCGATGCAACTGTGATTTCTTGCAAAAAGTACTTAAAAATACTACGCTGCAACAAAAATTGCACTATAATGTGGTGTATGCAGTCTCTGGGCACAAAAAATATACACTTTAATGCTGGTGTATTCAGTCTCTGATAATATTGTATTGTCAAACCCGCATGCATAAATTATTTGTGAGCAAATGAAATCTTGCTAGATGTCAAAAAACGGTGGTGTAAGCGATATAGATTTCGTTGTAGATTTTAATTCAAATCTACTAGATTTTGAGTTGGTGTAAATGCGCTATAAATACTAATGTTGCAATATTCCAAACTGCGTTTTATTTGCGTAAACGGCGTGCAAAATTGCCGCAACAAAATTGTCGTATCCTGTCTATAGATTAATTTGTGTTTATATATATGTGCTTGCGTGGGAAATTTAGTATAATTATAAAGTCTCAAAAATCTTAATTTTAAGAAAAAGTCTTCAAATCTTATTTTACTTCAACAATTTTCAAAATTAAGGTAAACTGGCAACGCTGAGCTCTGGTCAGTAGGTTACACTTAGAGAGTAAAGAAAGAGAAATAAGTTTAAATCTACTCAATATTCAATAAGTTGCCAAATACAACTGAGTCATTTATGCAGTTAACTTATAAAACCTTGACCTTGACTTCAAAGTGACTTTAATTCAATATTACGAACCGACAGATATCTAAAAAAGCATTAAAAAAAGTTAAACAATAAAAATGATGCGAAGGCAAAAAAGTAAAAAGCAAAGTCATCTTGTTCAAGGTATAGACAGGTATTTTTGCAAGATGCATAAATTACCTATAAAACACAAACCTAAATCCACACTTGTATACATGCAAATATACATACATATGTATGTACATATGTATTTTCTTATTATTTTGAGCTTACAGCACTTGAGTAAATGATTTATTATAACACTGGATTTACACTTGAAAGACTGTAATAATTGATCATCACTAGTTCTAAAAAGCTAAACAAGGGAAATAAAAGAATTTAAAAAGAAAATAAACTAAATCAATTCATTCATGCATAGAGTGCTTCCTATAATTAATAATACATACTTATTATGTTACTTTATTTTATGAAAATACAGTGATGTTCCATAAAATATTCACATACATTTCATATATTGTTTATCAGCATATCGAGAATTATATTGTTTGTCAGCAGTCTAAAGCAGCTCTGGGCTGGAGAACAGCTATCGCATCATCGTAATTCTTTCTTAAGTGTGGCCAGGCTTGTTATTACTGTTTGGCCTTCGAGAGTTTTGCGTCCCGTTCCAAGGGTTGACTGTTTGCCTTGACTAACTGTAGAATCAGTGCAATTGTATGAGACAAGTTATACATCACAAAGCATTGAACGCATCAACGCGTAGGACGCAAAAAGTAGGTTTGCTATCTTCTTTTACACGCATCATAAGCGTTACAAAAAACTGTCAGTTGTGTTTTTCACAATTCAATTTTTCAAAGTTTTCATCAAGATTATTTGTGCCGTGGATTGTTATTTTATGTTTTTGTTCTAAAAATGTTTTTATTTAAAAATTAAAAACATAACAAGAAAATTGCATGAAAAGCGTTGTATGTAACTTGGAGTTTAGAAAAGTGTAGAACGCGTAGAACCGCGTAAAACGCACAGCGCATGTAACGCGTGCTATGTACCTTTAAGCTTTAGTTTACAGTTTTTGTAGGTATTTCATTGTCAACCACGCGAGGGCATAGGTCAGTAAAGTTAGTCACAGCGGCGCTGCTAATTACTGTTAATACCATCGTAGGCATATGGTCTTCGTTACTCCGCCCATGCAGTGCATTCTATAATTTGCAACTGTATAGTTACATAAATAAATAAATAAATATTGTTGTTCGATGAAACAAAAGTAAACTTGTTTAATTCTGTTAGAGGTAGCCTTTGTGTAGGAAGACCTCAAAACTTCAATTCCGTCCGGAATACACAATAAAAACCATCAAATACATTGGAGGAAATATAATGTTATCTATGGGACTGTTTCTCTTATAATGGAAGGCGACCTTTTCGTCGAATTAAAGATATTCTATATTTAATACTAAATAAAGGATCCATGTATTACACAAATATTTTATGTAGCCCTGATTTCCAAACGCTGAGTGGGAGTTGCGGCTTTGATAGCGGCATGATGATTTTAATGTAAATAAATTAAGATTTAAAGCTGCCCTGCTTAGTCTCCAAATTTAAATCCAATAGAAAACCTTTGGCAAATAGTGAGATCAAGACTTCGGGGTAATAATTCATCTAAAAAAAAATGCGTGGTATATATAACTGTCCTGGAAACTTTTAAGATTTATTTTTCAGGTACAGATAACCGATGGCTCTATTTTTCTTCACAATGAAAATGTTTGTTTTTATGTATTGTATAAAAACCTTTTAAAGTCTTAACGCTGACTTTATACATGAAAGCACTTTCATGGAATTTCCGTATACGCATTATAGATAAAAATTTCAAGGAAATTTAAGACTTTTTGGAAAATTTAATGTTCGTTTACACGAGGAAGTGTAATTTATTTCTGCCCATTCTTATTTTCTTGATAATCCAAATATTTATGTTAGATCTGTCAAAAATGTGTGTGTAGTAAAGGAACTCTTACCGTTTAAAAACAAAATGTATTTAGAGGAGAGATATCCAAATGTAAAAATTGACAAACGGTCGTGAAATCTTCATTTTCTAAACCATTGCAGAAAACTCCGTTTTCTCATCATATCAGAGGAGTATTTTTAAATTTGCATTGACTGCACTCCAAGTATGTATTGAAGGTGCTACACGACTTAGAAATCGAAACATTTGCAGTTCAAGAATATTACATGTTATTTTTGTAAATGTTGTAGAGCTCAAACCATCAGAAATACTTTGATTTTACTTATCCCACAAATGTAAACATGGAAAATACTTACAGCATATTTTTGTTTACTTTTTTGTTTTAAGTATGAAGAGAATTTCGTAACATTTCGCTACAACAAAATCTAAATATCTTGTTTTACCATGGTGCAATTAAAGCCCAGTTCAGACTATTATACTTTGTATTAATACTTGTTAAAAATTCCAATAATACGTGCAAGTCTGATAGTTGAATGTAATCCGTCATACATACGAAAAATAATACGATAAAACTTTGACATCCCATACGACTTTGTTGTTTTTTGAAACTTTTCAAAACGATAATACTTTACATTGGATCAGGGTTGTGTTTTTTAGCAAACCAGCTAATTAAAAATTGAGTAGTCGGCTATTTCGTAGCCGATGGGGTGCCGTCACTGATAGTATTTTTTGTCGTTATAAAAAGCTCGAAATTTGGAATTTAGCTGTCATTTATAAATGTATTTTGCTCATGCTATATTTAGAACATAAAAAATGTTTGTGCTATTGAATTTGCATATGTTATACATAATTATTATTTTAACTGTTGAAGAATTTCACGCGCCGGCACGTCTATCGCCTAGGACGAATAGCGCACCTGCCGCCGTGAAATGTTTTATGATGGCACATCTATGTTGGTTTATACCAAGTGTGATGGTGTGAATGCAAAATCTAGTTTACGTTAGACTTTTTGACAGTCGCAAGAAATGTGTTTAGAATTTTATCTCACAAAATCGAATGAAAGTATTTATACTTGTATAATAGTCTGATTGGGCCTTAACTAGGTGGCATCACTAGTGCAGGTGAGAATTTTTTGTTTCATATACTTGAGGGTACCAAAAGTTGTTTATGTTTACACAAAGTGAAATAATAATAAGATTTTTAACAGTTAAAAAAAAATGCAAACGAAACACAATAAAAAAGTTTTCAAATATAGTTTAATTGCTTAAAAAGCGTTGAAAACAATTTATGAACACAATTATATTAATTTTCTTTGTTCGTTTTCTTTGTACCTATACAATTTTCTTTCTTCATTTCCTTCTGTTTTGTAAACACGTTTTTGACAGCCTCTGCGCTTTTTACACAAACAAAATATTATGTTGTTTTTGTATTGTAGTACAACAACTCCTAATGCTGCCACCTAATAATTGCACCATGTCTATTAACATGTAAACGTGTCTTAGCTAATTACACAATTGAATCGTTGAATGAAATCATCATAAAATTTTTTATGCGATTATTTTTATAAAAACGCCACTTTGTTAATTAGCTTTCACAAAACGTCAAAAAATGTGTTTCTTGACAGTTTTGTTGAAAGCTGAGAGGAAAGTAAAAAAACATGTGAATGTGTTAGTAAAAGTGTGAATATATTGCACTTTCGTGTATTTACTTTCAGGTTTAAACGCTAGATAGAAGGTTTATTGGCAAACTTTGTAGAGAAATTTGTCAAATAAATCTGTAATAAACAAAAAATATTTCTTATGAATTAAGTTACAACTTTTGCTGTTAAATATTTTTTGATCTTAAGAGATTTGAAGAGAAAAAATTAAACCAATTTTATGTAAATTTTGATAATTATTTTCCGTTTTAAAAAACATGATAAAAGGTGTCCCTATTAAATCGAACATCACTGTATATATTATGTATGTATGTCGAACGTTTCGCGTGTCGCTTATAAATATTTATCTAAACATTATAGGTACTATTTCAAATCAGGTTTAGGTTAATGCCATCAACATTTATCGAACATTGATCTTGAAATAATTTTTATGCGGTGTGTTGTGCACATTTGGGTTCATTTGTTTTGCATTTTTGAGCTCTTGCCTTAGTTTTATTTGTTGTGTTTGAATACATAAATACATATACTATCAGCGTCAAAAGTAAGTCAACATCAATGATAGTTTTATATTTCGTTTTATGACATTGCTAGTATTAGCACTAGAATAATCTTAGTAACTATAATTAAGAGACTATCTAATGCTCACTTAACTAGTTTCAAAAAATATTAAAAAAAATAAGACCAAAAATTTTTTATAATACCTTTTAACTAAAACTGTCAAAAATTACGCATCAAAAGTGAGTAAACAGTTTCCTCATCATTTAATTTTTTCGCTAAGACCGGTAGATTTACAGCAATTTTTATGATGATTTTCATTGAACAACACAAAAAATAATTGTTTTAGTTAATTGATAATCAATATACGTTGTGGAAGTGCCAGTAAAGTTTTATAAAATCCGTGAATAAATATGAAAACGGATTTTTTAATAGAAACAAGAAAAACTATAATAGAGCTAAGAGAAAAAAGTAAATCATTTTGAAAAATTAGTAAAATTTTATGAAGACACTACACCTCTTAAAAAGCATTGTGGAAAAATTAAAAAGCTTTATTTTCTTAAGCGAAGAGAACGTCCAAAGCTGTTAACTGAAAGAGAAGAAAATCCTTCTTTCTGCCATAGTTAAAAATAAACCACATTCTAATGTGGTACAAATTGCCAAGGATATTACTACAGAGTCTGATAAAGCAGTTAGTGATAGCACAATACAACGTACTTTGCATAAATATGAATTTAATGACAGGTGTTCGAGTTATAAGACTGCACATACATTTTGTTTATACATTGACGTACACTCACTTTTGATCATATATTAATGACAATTTGTTGTAAAGTATAAAAAAGACATTATAGTTAATTTCAGATATTTTTCTTATTATAACGCTATAAATAATGATTTATTCATTTTTGTTATTGTAAGTAAAATCGATATGTATAATATAATTTCATTGTATTAAAAAACAAGACACACCACTGGTGTTGACTCACTTTTGCTTCTCATAGTATATGTATACATATGCATGTCGCTTAATTGTATAATTTTGCTAGGCGTTAGTTTATTTAAATACATACTTATACCGATTTGGCAAATATTATTATTTTTGGTTTTTTAAGGCTGTTAAATAATTGACAAAATACTTAAGTACATACACTTTGGAATTTAAAAACCTTCAAATAAAAGTTTAAAAGAAAGAAAGCATTTAAAAATGTTAGTATTGTGAATTTAAATCTTAATGATGAAACGGAACTAGGGCTTGACGATATTTTCCATATAATTTGACATACAATTATCCGAAAAATATATGCCGGCGAATTCGTATCAATGGGCGAAAATCGTCGTTCGTCGCAGTTGTGCACTTTGCTTGTCAAAAATATATGCAACCTTTTCATAATGATAAATTATTATTATTTTCACAAAATTATTTTTAAGTGTAATCTACTAAATTCACTTTCAAAAATAAAAAATAAAAATAAACAAGACATTTGACGTTGAGTGCTCTCGATGTTACCAGTAGCAAAAAATTGTTATACTCGTATGCCATAGCGATGCCACCTTGTAGACATTGATAATACACATTGTTCATTTCTTTCAAATACTCCTCATCACAAATATTTAATGGAATAGTTCAGTAAGTAAAGGGCCAAATAAAGGCCCTGATTCACTATCCTACACGATCGTACGATTCATTTACAGGGAACTGTTTCAAAAGTCTGGCCGAATTGAAAAAATCGCTTCAAAATGGCGTTGTAGGTCACACTATCATACAAGTATAATTGCAATAATTTATATACCCAATAAAATAATAAAAAACTTTTATTAACATAATAATGTTACATTACTTAAATCTTTTTCTCGAGGCACCAACAATATTCTCATATTTTTCACAATATATACTACACTGATCGCACAGAAACCATAATGTTTTGAAAAGTTTCATAAAATTTTTCAAATCGCACATTTTGTCAAATACTCTGTCGCAGGGTTGAATTTTTAGTACTTTTTCAGCACACATGCTTTATTTACTTAATGTTTACACACGCAAGTGCAAGTGCAAAAAACCCAATACATTACCATTTTTTTACTAATACATACACACACCTGCAAGTAGTAGCCTCACTTGCAACTGATTTTGGTTGGCAGTGATTTTTTCACTTGCATGCAAGCAGAAACAAACAGTGTTGCCCATAGATATTTCATTTTGACTTTAATAGGTATTTTTCAAGGAAAAATTTTTAAAATTTTAATATTTTTAGTTATATGCCGAAAACATAATATAAAAACACAAAAATAAATAAACATCTATAACTTATTTTTTCTTTGGATTACAAATTTATTATTTATATTGTGAAAAATTTATGTACTTAATATAATTCCCCTGTAATATTGCTAGGCTAAAACTTTGGCAGCACAGACATCAAAAGCGCATATAGTACAAAGGCGTACAACGTTTGTCTTCGACGACATTTTGAAAATGAACTTGCACTTGCGTGTGTAAACAATCGTGCAAATTGCAAGTGTTTTTATTATTTTTTTCGATGTATTGGTTGTTAATATGTACACGCTACTTGTAACAAGTTACTTGCACGTGTAAACTTAGTGTTAGTAGATCGCACGATCGTGTATGATAGTAGCCTTAAACCACACAAACTGCTTGGCAAACATGTCAAAATTTTAGGTTCGCGTAAACATATTTGTTAGTTTGTGGGGATGTTTGCTACTTTGTGCAAACATTGTGAATTTATGTGTAAATTTTGTCATTTCACTGAAATTTTTGCAGAGTGAGGTGGTGGAAGAAGAAGCATACAAAGTGAAACAAGATAATGTTTTTTTTGTAATAATGTTTAAAATGGAGTAAACGAATACTTTTACTGTGGAAATTAAAAAATAAATATTAAAAAACATAATATCAAAAAATAGGGGTGAAAACAATTTATAAAACTTTTGGTATCTTGGAAACATCATATGGCGATCAAATTGCAGCAACACAATAGCCATCTACTCTTATTGAAAACAAAGAAAAAGTGATTAATGTGTATTTGTATGTGTGATTAAATTACATTTGCATGTGTTGTATTTGTATGGTTTAGGTGCAAGCGGAAAGCGTGTGTTTGGCAAGCAGTTTGCGTAAAAACCTTACATGTCGACATATGGTCAATATCATTCTGCCCAAATACAATGCTCTTTTATAAAGCAGTTCTGAACACTTTCTTTCCTTTCCACAACCATGACCCCATATTGTTGATTGCCGTGAACAATTTTTATAATCTCATTCCTAAGATTTGAAACTTTGAACTTAAAATTAAAGCTTAAACATAATATACTTTTTTTGAATAATTATTTTTGTATTATATTAAGTCTGATTGAAATTGTTTGTTTGCGATTCTTTTAAACTAGGGCTCATTTAGACACTATTCAAAATGTAAATAAGATAAAACAAAATCCATCAGAATATTAAAGCAGGATCAAAGTCCACTAAAACTTCTCTATTAGATTGCTCAAATGGAAGTAATAAATCTTTTCAGACTTGTTTGAGAACAATTAAAACTTTTTATAAACTTATTATAAAGTTTCTTAGTTTAAATACGGTTGGATAAGCACACAGTCTTAATTTGCAAACAGTGTCAATGGTAATTACTTGCAAATAAAGTACACAATCTAAGAATATAATAATTGATAATAAAAAGCAAGAAATAAACTTTTGTGTATAAGATATGTTTATATTTTTTTTTTAGTTTTAATTTTTTTTGCACCGAGTGGTTTGTTTTATTAGTTTTTACAAAACTAGTTTTTAAAAAATACAACAAGTACATACATATGTATATATGTAGACATACACATATGTATACATATATATGTGGATCTATGCTAATTATTATGTCAGTCACCCCCTAGGTTTAAAGATAATAAATAATTTTTTTATTTTGTTACCACGCCTAAAAATACCGCCCTTTTACTATTTTGTTCACTGTGTCGCCAGTTAAGTCCGATTATAACATTTTATATACTGACGTTTATATTGGGTGATTTTATAAGAACTATCGGAAATTACAAAAAAAAAAAAACACATAAAATTCAGAAAAATGCATGAAATATTTATTTGGATCGATAGTTGGGTCGATATAATTTAATGTTTGAAGATTATTTCATGCAAATGTTGGCCGCGGCTGCGCCTCAAATGGTCCATCCGCTTAGTCCAATTTTGGCATACTCTTTCCAACATTTCTGCCGGTATCTCACGAATAATGTTGGCAATGTTGGCTTCCGTCAATCGAAGCGGGCTTGTCGCTATAGACATTAGCCTTAACATAGCCCTACAAAAAATAGTCTAGAGGCGTTAAATCGCACGATCTGGGCGGCCAATTGACTGGTCCCAAGCGTGAAATAAACTGTTCACCGAACTCGCCTCTCAATTGGTCCATTGTTTCGCGTGCTGTGTGGCATGTGGCACCGTCTTGTTGAAACCACATGTCATGCAAGCCAAGCTCTTCCATTTTGGGCAAAATAAAGTTTGTTATCATCGCACGGTAGCGCTCACCATTCACAGTAACGTTGTGATTCGCATCATCTTTGAAGAAATACGGCCCAATGATGCCGCTGCCCATAATCCGCACCAAACGGTTGTTTTTTGTGGATGCATTGGTAGCTCTTGCAATGCTTCTGGCTGCTCTTCACTCCAAATACGGCAGTTTTGCTTGTTCACGTATCCATTCAACCAGAAATGAGCCTCGTCGCTGAACACAATTCTTCGATAAAAAAGTGGATCTTCATCTAACTTTTCAAGAGCCCATTCACCAAAAATTTGGCGTTGTGGTAGGTCGTTTGGCTTCAATTCTTGCACCAGCTGTATCTTATAAGGCTTCACACCCAAATCCTTCCGCAAAATTTTCCACGTAGTGTAGTAACAGAGGCCCAATTGCTGCGAACGGCGCCGAATCGATAATTCACGGTCATCACCAACACTGGCCGATACGGCTGCGATATTTTCTTCAGTTCGCACTCTACGTAAGCGTGTTGGTGGTTTAATGTCCAACAATGTAAATTTGGTGCGAAATTTTTTTTACAATAGCCCGAATAGAAGCCTCAGTAGGTCGATTAAACTGACCATAAAATGAAAGAAGCGCGCGATGAACTTTCTTAACAGAGCACGCATTTTGGTAATAAAATTCAATCATGTGCAAGCGTTGTTCGTTTGTAAGACGATTCATGATTAAATTATAGACCAAACTGAAGATGTTTGACAGTGACACAAGATACAAAACGTGCGTGAGCTGTCAAAACTAGTGTTGCCAAAAAGATAATAGCAAAAAAATCACTCGTTAGCTCTGCCTTAAATAGCTTTTCGCTGCCACGTCAAATTCTAGCCATGAATTTTAGAAAATCGGTTCGTACCCACTATGCTAAATATATTTGAGCGAAAGTAAAGACTTGTTATTTTTATAAAACTTTTGCGTTGAAACTATTTATTTTCATTAATAAACTAGATGACCCGGTGCGCGTTGCTGGCCCTAAGCAAACAGTATTGTATTACCACACGATTTAAATTGAGCTTTAAATAAAAATCCTGTATGTCATTGGTGTTGCAATAAGAGAATTGGATTTTGCCAAGCCCCTCCGCCGCAGACTTCACATTATCACCCGCCTCAATATTCTGAAGATCCCCTGACAGCTTCATCAAAATTGACCCAGCCGTTTTGGAGTCCATACGTTACATATATACACATATCCTGTATTTAGAAAAGAAAGTTATAGAAAATACTTAAAGTAATTTGAGATATGGTAACACTTTTGGCCAAAGTTCCGTTTTCTCATATTAGATATTTGAATTAAGTAATTTCTTCGAAATTTTATAGTAATACGAATATTAAACATTAAAAATAACAAATCAAAACAAACAATTAATTATAACTGGAAAAGTGTCCATTATATTATATACATATATTGCGAAACAAAATAAGTTGTAGAAGAGAGGCGCATGGATTATATATTTGCTAAAAATAGTGTGGCAACCTCACTTCACGACAAAATTTTTCATAAAAAGATAATTTAGACGAATTTTTTCTTAGTATTGAAATTTTTGTATTATTTTCTTCTAAATTTTCCAGCTAAAGATCTTGATTGATTTTGGGTTTTTATAAAAAAGGTTTAACGGTATTTTATTTTCGATATTTCCATAACAATTTGTTATCATCATCAGGAAAATTATAATTTTTTAAAATTTTAATTTTCCTGATGATGATAACAAATTGTTATCGAAATACCGTTAAACAGTCGTAAAGCAGCTCTGGGCTGAAGAACAGCTCTGGCGTCATTGTAATTATTTCTTAAGTGCGGTCGTTCTTGTGTTTGTTGTTCGGTCTTCGAGAGTTTTGTGTCTCACTCGCACAGCGACGCTACAGAAGTACTGTTAATACTATCTTGGCCAATATTGTCTTTGTCACCCCGCCCATGCTGTGCATCCTATACTTTGCAAATTTACTTTGCAACTGTATAGTTACTAAATAAATAAATAAAACACCATTAAACCTTTTTTATAAAAAACAAAAATCAATCAAGATATTTACGTGGAAAATTTAGAAGAAAACATTATAAACAAGATCAAATAATACGAATATTTAATTTTTGTATTATTAAAATAAAATTACATCTGGGCAACTTTAAAAAATCGCTTCAAAATGGCGTTGTATATACCACACTATTGTACAAGAATGATTGTAATAATATATGTATGTTGTATTATGATATTAATAAAAACTGTTTTTATTACCTTAGGCATCAACAATTTTCTTACATATTAAAAATAAATCCATTATTTTACAACAGTTCTTCGACTTGTTTAATCAACTTGTCACACAGTTGCCTTTTTAGTACACACTACCAGACTTTTTCAAAACACATGCCATATTTGGCAGCTCGCACGTTAGTGTGGGATAGGGAATAGCAATCTTAATAGGCCATTTACAATCAATCGAATCGAATCTAGTTGTTTTTGACGAGATTTTCCATACAACATGAAATCTAGATTGCGACTAGATTTTGACGAAACCTAGTAGATTTTTGTAAGTACTCTATTACACAACTGTGATTTTGTTCAAAATAATACTTTAAAATACTATGCTGCAATGAAAAAACTATACTTTTACATGAGGAATTCATTGTGATATAGTTATGGCTGTCAAACCGTTTGCAAAATAAGATTTTATGAAAATGAAATCTTGTTAGAAGTATAAACGGTTACGATTTTGTTGAATATTTTCATTAAAATCTACTAGATTTTGAGTAGATATAAATGCCCTATAACAGTTCAAACTATATATTTTGGATTTAAGGTTGTATTGCGGTTTCTCCACTTATGTCGTCTTCCGTCACTACCAATTTTTTTTATTGATAGAAAAAACTGAAAAAATTCTATAACACATCAACACTAATCTGAAAAAATTATTCAACATCAAAACTTAAATGAAATATTTAGGGTATTTAGAATTTTGCCCATGTCTGTATAAAAAATGTTTTTGATATTTATATTAACAAATAACACCGTTTATTTTTCACTTTATTTAGTTTTATGTCTTCATAATTTAATTTGAGATTAATGATAAGATTTTATGATATAAGTCTGTATAAACGTGTTTTAAATTAAATTGTCTTAATGAACTCGTCAAGTCACAAAGATGATTAATTATTTACAAAAAAAAATTTGAGCAAGCAAAAATTTAAAATCTTGACATCGAATTTCGGTAAAACCAAACAATAGAATCGATATTAAAGAGGTCGACTTTTTTTTATCGGCAATTAGGAACGTGTTTGACATTTGTTTTATGTATGAGTTACATAGCGACGTTCCCAAGGTGCATTAACGTCTACACGGTGGCAGCACTAGAGCAAAATTACAACAATACAACAAAAACAGGCATCTGGTAAGTTATGTTTGTCAAAATAAATTTGTAACTTTTTTCACAATTATAAACTATGAATGTACCTTCTCATAATTACAAATTATTTTTGTTTAAATTATTTTTATGTTCACAAAATAATTTTTATATGCTTCATTCAGAATTAAGCACTAAATTCACTTCTAAAAATGTAAATAATACATTTAACGTAAATAGCTTACTATATTGCCAGTAGCAAAAAATTGTCACACGCCGTAGCGCTGCCACCTTGTAGATGTTAATGCACCTTGGGAACGTCGCTATGCAACTCCTACATAAAACAACGTGTTTGAAAACGTGTTATAAAATTTAATAATTTTTTTTTTTTTTTGAAAAATTTAGGTAGCATAAAA
Organism: Thecocarcelia acutangulata; assembly: GCA_914767995.1. Lineage (NCBI taxonomy): Eukaryota > Metazoa > Arthropoda > Insecta > Diptera > Tachinidae > Thecocarcelia > Thecocarcelia acutangulata. Next base: position 93,869,108 of record OU612097.1, on the reverse strand, counting down.
TTTTGTTAAAAAGTGCTGAGGAATTATTTCAAGCTAAACCTTCAGAAAATATTGTTTTGCTAAATAAACTTATTAAAAAGGAAAAAAGGAGGAACAACTTTTATTAAGGACAATAAAAATCCCGGTAAAAAAAGTGATCAAAAATAAGAATATTAGCATAAAAAATAAAAGTGATTCGCGATTCTGACAGCTGATACTCATTAAAATGAGTTGCCAAACGATTAGGAACATTGAACGTTGCCAGAATGTTTACGTATGCGTTTACGAAGCGTATGCAACTTGCATTTAGAAAGTCGGCCAGAGTTTTTTAAAAATCCATTTTCCTGAAGAAGGGGACATATGTAGCAGTATCGACAAAATTATGATAAAACCTCAATGGGAAAGAATTTACCACGTGTATTCTTAAAATGGGTTTGTTAAAATATTATTATTATCCAAAAAATGGGACATACATATATGAAACTGTCCCTTGTTACTGCTTTAAACATTAATTTAATATTAAAGAATATGTAAAAAACACATTTTGTCTTATTTTAACAATAATATTATAATAACATTACTTTCATATAATAGGATTTATAAAACATGTCTGCTGGAAAAATTAATCGATTCATGATTAATTTCCATTGGATTTTGAATAAAGAAATTATAGATCTTATGAAAAAATACAATTTATTAATCCACTGATTATGATATTAAAACTATTATTTATTACAAGTAATATTAATATATTCTAATATCATTTGAATATATAGTGCAAGTGGTATTAAAGTTTACAAGGTGGCAACGATAGAGCAGAATTACCACAAAAACAGCTTTGACGTGAGCTTTTCATGGCAAAAATATTTGAAACTGTTTTCGCAACTGTAAATTATAAACGTATTTTTTTAAAACTATAAATTATTTTTATTTTCACAGCATTATTTTTAAGTGTCTAGATTCATAATAAACTATTAAAATTACTTTCAGAAATGTAAACAAATACATTGGACGTTACGTGCTCCCTATATTACACATGCCGTACGGCTGCCAGATTGCATTAACATCTACAAAGCGGCAACGCTACGGCATGTGGCAATATCGTGAGCACTCAACGTCTAATGTATTTTTTACATATATGAAAGTGGATTTAATAGTTTATTCTGAATTAAACATGTAAAAATAATTTTGTGAACAGTCGAGAGTTTTACGTTTCACTCTCATTGGTTAACTGTCTGTCTACCTCAACCAACTGTATTAGTTTACAGTTTTTTATTTGCATCTGTATAGTTACAATACAATACCATAAAATTTTGTGAAAATAAAAATTATTCTAATAAAAATAATATATAATTGTGAAAAAGTACCTTTATAGTAATAATTGTGAAAAATTTACAAATGTTTGTGACACGCACACATGCCTGTTTTTTTTATATATTGGACCAGTACTCAGAGGATCACCTCTACATATGCAGTGCATTGTACCAGAGCTAGGAAAATAGGTGGTGAGGAGGGGGAGTAGTGTTTGTGAACATTTGATTTGAACCTTCCAACGTTATAACAGACATTGCGCTGATTTATACGATGATTTAAAGCCATCCATTTTTTCATAATACTCTTTTAAACATCCTACCAAAATCATGTTACATCTTTACGATGATTTTTAAGTCATGTCGTTTTTCTAATTGTTGTCGTTAAAAATAATCGTTTGTCTCTTTTTACCCTCTTGGTAGTATCGATGTGGCTACTTTGCCAGTCGAATGAAACTAAAACAGTTTAAAAAATAATAACAAAATCAAAAAGAAATTAGAGAAAAAAAAAACTTGAAAAACGGAAAACATGGCTTTTTTAATTCAAAAAATTGTCAGTACAAAAGACAAGCCTTTTTAAATCATCGTGAAAATTTGCTCATTATTATTACATGCCTGTTTTTATTATTAGCTTCACTTGTATGTTTGCAAGTGTCAAACCCCAATGACGTATGAGTGATTATTACATATGTAGGCATATAAAATTGTATATACAGTATTGCCGCTTTAGTGCGGTAATTGAAATTGAGGTATTGCTTCCGGAAAAGTGGGGGTACTTTGTGGATTCCTGCGGTAGATTTTGAGAATTCCCAAAAATCTCGGTATTGCTTCGCAAACCGGTTCGGAATCTGTTTTTCATATTCGTGTATCTGAACCAAGGCGAATTCATTACCAGGTGAACTTAACAGCACAATTATTTTTTGCTTCTCGCGTTTTTTCCAATGAGACTGTCAAATTTTGTTTCTTTTGTATACAAACTTTTTCGCGCCATTTTAATCTGAAGGTTTTTTTGCATGATTAAGTGCAATTTTAAGAAATTTGTGTGAATTTAAAAGTGAAAAACTAATATAATCTGTGATTTTAATTACAAACAATTATAAAAGCTTATATTTAACGTTTATATAAATTTTTTTCTCTGCTGAGCAATCTTAGGCGTATTTAGATTATGACATTCACGATATGTTTTACAATAACAAAATACATAGTACTGAATTCGCCTTTCCGCTTGCATTCACCTGTATAAAGTCGCCTTGATCTGAACTATTAACGGTCATTCGCTTCAGTGCGAAAATTGAAGTTGCCGTATTGCTTCCAGAAAGTGGGAGATTTTCGTGATTCCGATTTTGGGAATTCTCAAAAAACTCGGAACTGCTTTGCTGACATGTTTTTCAAATTCGGTGCACATTTTGCCGTGGAACGTGTACCTGAACCGTTACCAGTTAGCTTGTTGATAATTATCCGGTTTTTTTGTCGGTTTTACTGTTTCCTTTTTTAATTTTTTTGTTAATTTTTCACAATAATTCTAGTACTTTTCATTCGTTTTAACCTTATTTTTCTAATTTTAGTTTTAATAAAACAAAATGTAAAGCACTTCTTAATCAAATCGTATGTTGTACGATCCTTTATTTACTCAATAAGCAAATGCATCACGCAAATGTTTACAAAAAAAGAAAACAATTATTTTAAGAGTAAGCTTAAATAATAGTAAATAAAAAATATTAATATTATTTTGAATTAAGCGTCGGACGCTCGATAAAACGAAAAATATGACATAAAGTGCCACACTTAAAAGCAATTAGAAAAAAACTTAAATTTACGAGTAGTAAGAGCTTTTTATTTCTGTGTAATAAAAAAACATAAAAGGTAAATAACAGAATTAATTTTAGCAGGTTTTTGCTAGTGGTGACAACAATGGCTGGCTGTGTGTATATCGTAAAATATTGATTTTAATGTGTTTTCTTAAGCTTGTCTCAATGACAATGGCAGTTATTGTTCAACCCTACTTAATATTTCGTTTTTGAACAAATGTCTTTAAAACTTCTTTTGTTGTACAGCGCATTTTTTTAGTATTTCCAGTTATACTTTACATTGAGAAATTTGCAATAAAAAAATATCCACTTCATATCTATTAAAACACTTGATCTTCATTTAAATGTTTGTTTTAAACTCAAGGTTTGCCAAAGATTTTTTTAATGTTAAGTTACTTATAAAGAATAATTAATTCGAAAGTTCTTATCCAGCATGACCTGTTTTATAACTTTAAAGAGCAACGATTTTTGGTAAAAGTTAAAGGCCTTGTTACACTATCATACACGATCGTGCGATCTACTAAATAAAGCATGTGAGCTGAAAAAGTACTAAAAAAGCAACCGTGCGACAGAGTTTTTGACAAAATGTGCGATTTGAAAAAATTTTATAAAACTTTTCACAACATTATGGTTTCTGTGCGATCAGTGTGGTATTGTGAAAATTATGAGAATATTGTTGATGTTTATAAAAGTTTTTAATTATTTTGGGTATATAAATTATTGCAATTGTACTTGTATAATAGTGTGCCTACAACGCCATTTTGAAGCGATTTTTTCAAGTCGGCCAGACTTTTCAAACAGTTTCCTGTGAATGAATCGTACGATCGTGTAGGATAGTGAAGCAGGGCCTTAGAACATATTAATTTTGCAGTTAAATTAAGGTCATGCTACACTGTCATACACGATCGTGCGATCTACTAAATAAAGCATGTGTGTTGACAAAGTACTAAAAATTCAACCGTGTGACAGAGTTTTTGACAAATCGTGCGATTTGAAAAATTTTATGAAACTTTTCAAAACATTATGGTTTCTGTGCGATCAGTGTGGTATATATTGTGAAAAATATGAGAATATTGTTGGTGCCTCGAGAAAAAGATTTAAGTAATGTAACATTATTATGTTAATAAAAGTTTTTTATTATTTTATTGGGTATATAAATTATTGCAATTATACTTGTATAATAGTGCCATTTTGAAGCGATTTTTTCAAGTCGGCCAGACTTTTCAAATAGTTTCCTGTAAATGAATCGTACGATCGTGTAGGATAGTGAAGCAGGGCCTTAAGAACACATTAATTTTGCAGTTAAATTATACTTTAGTCTCATTTCAGCACTTCTTGATAGTTTATGCAAATTATAAAATTTTTCATTAACAATTTCTAGTAAATGACAGTATTTATTTTTTTTACAGATATTATTAGCTATAACCCTTCAGTATGGGAAAACCGGAAACATTAAGTTATGATGCCAATAACAAGGCTTATATCGATTTGGGCACAGCTACCATACGCATGGAACACGAGGAACCGCCACAGTGGGCCTTAGAAATTGCACAAAAAGAATTGCGTGAAACACCAGAAAATGTGGAAGAGTCTATTAAGAAACTCAGGGAATTAATACAAGGTAACTAGCCGCTCATCAATTTTTGTTATAAATAAAAATCAACCTGATTTTCTTTTTTAGCTGAACCTTATTTAAAACTACCACTTGATGATGAGTATATGAAAATGTTTTTAAGACCAACACATTTCTATCCAGAGAGTGCATTGAAAAGGGTAAATAAATAAGAATGGCCGAAATCACAAAGGCAGTTGTATTTACATGATACAACAGTATCTGGGGAGATAATTTCAATCACAATCTCTTAAAACAAACAAAATTTTGTAAATTGTCTTTCCAGATACACCTTTGCACTATACTACTAAGCTTGTTAATTCAGCTATTATACTCTAATTATTTAAACTTATAAAAAATCATTTGTTATGGACGAACTGACATTAGCAGCGACTAAATGATCCGTAACAAATAAGGGGTTATTAGCAAAGTAGAAAAATAAAATATATGTTTCGCACTTTTCGCATGAGACAAAAGTCAATCAAAAGCAATGACAATGACAGGGGTTTTTTAATTTGTATCATTTTGAGTAAACAGAAAATTGATTTTTTGACGTTTGCTGATTGCTTTGTTACTTACTCTGCCTTTACACAAGAAAGTACTTTCAAATTTCATTAATACGTATTAAAAAAAATTTGCATAGATTAAAAAATGAGCACTGCAGGACTTTGTCTGCTATAAGTTTCTGTCATTCACTAATGAAACTAGATGATATTGTCTGTTACGGTTCACAAAAATATGGACGCCCGCAAGACGAAATCAACTTTGGACATCTAGGTATGACAGTTTGTACAAATACTCGTACGAGTAGTTAAAAAATTCATATAAGTATAACACCGAAGAAAAATCTAATCTTGTCATGGATGATTTAATATTGTCAGCGCTTGTCAGGATTTACATATATGTATGTATACACATGTGCTTAAATAAATCAGTATAAATTAAATAAATAAATAAATAAATAAATCAGTATACAACAGCGTTGTCAACTCGGTGCGTTTCGCACCGTTTTTGGTGCTTTCTAAAATTGTTTGTGCGAAAAATTCTTTAGTCGGTGCGGGGTGCGCTTTTTTTACATTTTCGGTGCGTTTTTTTAAATTTCGGTGGCACAAAATCAAATTCAACTCAAATTTTTATTTCAAAGTAAAAAGAAGTTTATAATCAAGTGTCCAAAAATTTTAAGTGTCATTTTGCGTGAAAAAGTACCGTGTTATATGCACAAAGTAAGACAATCTTGCTGTTATATATTGTACACACTGTCGAAAGAAAAAGACATAAATTTTTAAAAACATTTCGTTTTATAAAATTTACTACTTTTAGGGAGTGTTTTGCTATTAATCGATCAAGCCAAGTTTGTTAAATATTGCGATAAATGCAGTCGCTGATGCTGTTACGGTTTTGGTAATTGAGAAATGACCAAATTATTAAATAAATTATAAAGTTTTTGAAAAAGGTTGCATTAAATATTGATTATGCTAAACTTCATCTTCTATATATTATAATTCTGGCAAATTTTAGTTTATTTCAACAAATTTTTTTATAGACACCACTTACGAAAACACATGTGAAATGTAGACTGTGTTTGGTAGAATTGCCATTGATTGAATCAAGCCTTCAAGGCTTGTAGTACGATTCTATAACTTTTAATGATCCGATAATCGTAAATTCTTTCGACAGTAATTGTTGTATGCTCCTGCAATAAATTTTGGTGACGTTAATAATAGGCAGTAAAAGTAATAGCTGATTTCGGCTGACAGCAAAAATAATCAAATGATGGTACTTAATAAAAAATTTGATAAAATATGGTTAAAATTATTATAAAGGTAACATTATCTTAATAAAATAATAGAGTCGTACTAGAGGCGAATTTTGTCAAACAGGAATTCTAGCTGTTGAATGAATTTGATGGCATTCCATCAGGCAGTGATATCAGACCCAGTTTGATTGTATAATAGGTTGTCATTTAAAAGGCTGTTTCATTATCGTGTTTTTAATATAAATATGTAATTTTATAATACAAAATAGGTTTTTGAAAAAGAAAGAAAAAAATTCAAAATTCGGTGCGTTTTCGGGGAAAAAACGCGCTTTTTTCCCTATTTTGGTGCGGTTTGAAATTTCAAAGTTGACAACGCTGGTATACAACTCAATTCAAATATTTACTTTTTGGTTGTTTGTTATTTATTAATATCACAAAAGTCTTAATTTTGAAAGAAAAATCTTCAAATCTTATTTTGTTTCTGCAAAATCTTCAAAATTATAGTAAAATCTTCATTCTGGCATCGCTGCTTCTTTTGTTTTCTGCTGAGATAGATGTACAATCGTAACGATATATCCATGGTGTAATTAACCAGGTGGCATCACTAGCGCAGGTGATAATTTTTTGTTTCATAAAATTGTGGGTGTCAAAAATTGTGGGTGAAAAAATAAAAATATTTTAAACAGTTTGAAAAAGGGCAAGAACACAATAAAAAAGTTTTCACAAATATTTTAATTGCTTAAAATGTGTTGAAAACAATTTATAAAAAAAAACTATATTAATATCCTTTGTTCGTTTTTTTTATATAAACGTTTCTTTCTTCATTTTCTTCTTTTTTGTAAACATGTTTTTGACAGCGTCCGAAATTTTTACACAGACAAAATATTATGTATGTAGTACAACAACTCTTATGCTGTCACCTAATAATTGCATCATGGATATATCAGAGCAAATAGATGAGCGAAAAAATCCACTATTGCATTTGCTCTCTTTGCCATTCAAGGTGCATTAACGTCTGTAAGGTGGCAGCACAACGGCATATACAGTAGCGTTAAATGTATTGTTTACATTTTTGAAAGTAAACTTAGTGATTTATACTGAATTAAACATTATTTTATGTTATGATAATTTATAATTGTGTAAAGGTACTTTTATAGTTTATAAATGTGAAAAAAGTTATAAATATTTTTGACAAGCATAGCTTAGCACATGCATGTTTATATTATAGGTTTTGTTTTAGTGATACTCGTAATGCAAAACAAAAAGAGAGTTTCTGTAGTTTGAGAAGTATTTTTGAAATGTACCGTTTATTTTCATTCATGGTCTGTTTTACAAAAAATATTTCACGTTTATTATTAAGCCCTTATTAGACAAGCTCTAATAAGAGTTTAATAAATACAAAATATTTTTATAAATAATCACTGCTTACAAAAGCAACAAAAATTTTATATCGGTGTGTAGGTATATTTATTTATTTATTTAGTAACTATACAGTTACAAAGTAAATTTGCAAAGTATAGGATGCACTGCATGGGCGGGGTGACAAAGACCATATTGCCCAAGATGATATTAACAGTAGTTTTGTAGCGTCGCTATAATGACCTATGCCTCCACATAGGAAGTTTGCACGTGGTTAACAATGAATAACCTCTAAAAAAAAAAAACTGTAAACCAATATAGTTAGTTGAGGCAAACCGTTAACCAGTGCGAGCGAGACGCAAAACTCTCGAAGACCGAACAACAAACACAATCCTGACCGCACTTAAGACATAATTACGATGACGCGAGATCTGTTCTTCAGCCCAAAGCCGCTTTACGACTGTGTGTAGGTATATATTTTTTAATCCTTTTTCTTATGGGTTTTCTTGTTTTTTTTATATTTCACAGATCAAAAGCTTTTTCAATATGAAGCAAAAATACGGTGATGCCTGCTGCAATGTCTTGCCAGCAAAGTTAGAAAATGTTTTTGAAGCTGAAGTCTTAGAGTTGTTGCCCAACAGAGACCAACATGGACGAAGAATTTTAGTTCTAGAAGCCGGAAGTAAGTAACAGTACATTTTTAATATAAAAAACTACATGTATGTACATACGAGTTCTGATAAAAAAACTAAACGTTATTTTAATTTTTTTTTTCGAAAAGTATTTATTTATTCATCAATAACTATCCCCTTCAAAATAATCCCCCTCAGATATAATACACTTAAGCTTTAAACACATAGACGACAGCAGACAGCAAGCAGCAGTCTGTCAAAAATAAAATACATGTGTTTAAATGCACACGATTATTTTAACGACATCACAGCAGCACGTCTTCACAACAGCATTTGCTGCTGCTGCGAACTTAGATTAACAGCCAGTTTACCAATTTCGAAAGAATGAATGAATGCGAAAGAAAGCCAGTCACTCGCATTCGAATCAATTTGGGTTTGTTTATCTCACTACTATTCGTTCGCATATTCTTATGTATTTTCATCGAGTTTTGACACTTCGTTCGCATAGAAAAAAGTTAGACGACACCAAATCAATTTTCTTTCGCTTAGATTGCGAACGCAAGCAGGCTGTCGAGATTGGTAAACTGGCTGTAATTTCTATTTTTGTAAGCAGCAAAAAGTAAATGCAGTCCTGCCACTATAAATACAAATTGGCAGCAATAAAACTAAAATTTGTTTAAAATATTTAATAGAAATAAACATCACATAAATAAAATTAACAAATAAATTGATTAGTTTTTACAGTTTTACGTGATATTTTTACGTTTTCAGTCAGTAATTTTAAATTTATTCATGTAAAATATATATGTGGCACCTCTGAAATTTGCATTGTTTAAATACACATAGTGCTGCTGCTGTCTTTTAAAATAGTTATGTTGCTGATGAGACGCCACCATTTGAAGCTAACTTCATTTGTAGTCGTGAAGTTGGAAAGTCTGCTGTCGGCTAAGTGTTTAGAGCTTTATGTGCCAGTGTTTTTTCCAATCTAGCAGCACTTTTGAAACGCGTTTTTTGGTATCGCCAACAGCTCCTGTTTCGATTTTTCTTTTATCTCCCCAAAACGCTTTCCTTTCATTGGTGTCTTCAGTTTTTGGAAGAGGAAAAAGTTAGCGGGGGCCAAGTCCGGAGAATACGGTGGTTGAGGCATGGTAACGGTTTTGTTTTTGGCCGAAAACTCACGCACAAGCATCGATGTGTGAGCTGTACTTCAAAGTAGTATTCCTTATTGACCGGACGACCCTGTGGCAAGAATTCATGATGCACCATGCCAATGCAGTCGAAAAAATCAGTGAGCAAAACCTTCACATTTGATCAAACTTAAGGCTTAACTATAATGTGCATAGATTGGCTTAAGCTTTTGCCAAAATTAAACGAAAAGTCTGTCAAATGCATATGTGAATGATTATACGTATTCGCACAGTTGCTTAAGCTGGCTTAAATTAGTTTATGCACATTATAGTTAGGCCTTTAGCGTGCTTTTTTCGGTCTTGGCACTTCTGGAGGCTTCCATTGGGATGATTGGGGTTTGGTTTCATAACCCCTGATTCGTCACCAGTTACGACCTTTTTAAGGAAATCTGAATCGTCATTGACGATGTCCATGCGACGCTGTTTTTGCTCAAAATTTAGCAGTTTTGGAACAATCTTCGCTGCCGCACGTTTCATCCGTAAAAATTGCCTGTCATGAGCCGAAAGATATGCCAACATCTTCAGCAATCATTTTCTTCGCTGCTTCAATGTTTTCATCGCTTGTTGACGCACTCGGGCGACCATAGTCATTGACATCTTCTCGGCCTTGCTTAAACCGGTTATACCACAATTGAACTTGTGTTCTGCTCATAGTAGACTCGTCAAACGGCACAGTCAACATTCCAAATGTCCTTGCGCATTTAATTTCCTTTTTTACACAAAACTTAATACAGTTTCTTTGATCCATTTTTTTCGAATAGTAAAAAATCGAAGAGAACACCAAACCACGAATAACGTTTTTATCTGTCAAAAAAAAAAAAAAAATGACAATCGAAAATGGCTTATATTGCAAGCTGGTGGCTTGCTAATGTAACACCAATACCCAAAAAGGGTGAGGCAAATAACCCTGAAAATTACCGCACAACTGCAATTTGCTCTGCGCTTTCCAAAGTAATGGAAAGTATGGTTAATTACCATCTTATGGGATATCTAGAGTCGCACAAATTACTTTGTGATCGCCAATATGGATTTCGTAAGGGTCGCTCTACTGGCGATCTTATGGAATATCTTTCGGAGAAATTGTGCCACTCAATCCATCATTTCGTTGAAAGTAAGTTGGTGGCTCTAGATATTTCCAAAGCGTTTGACAGAGTGTGGCATGCTGCACTACTGGCAAAACTTACTGCTTTTGGCGTCGGTGATGACTTTTCTCGGTTTATATCGAGCTTTCTCAGAGACCGTACTATACGAGTTGTTATAGATGGGGTCTCATCAAACGAGTTCAAGATTAATTCAGGGGTACCGCACGGTTCCGTTGTTTCTCTATTTCTTACTTTTCTCAACGAGCTTCTCTATCAAACTTCCATCTTTATCCACTCTTTTGCGGATGACAGCAGCATTTGCCACTCGTACTTTTTTAGTTATAGGCCCAGCCTATCAGCGATCGCTGCCAAGAGGCTAAATATGAACGATTCACTGAATAGTGATCTTCTATTAATCTCCGAATGGGGTCATAAAAACAGGGTGGCCTTCAACGCTTGTAAGACCCAGTGTTGTTTAAGGCACCTTTACATGGTAATAAAGATCTGTCAAAAACTTTTGTAGAAAGGAGAAAATCTTATCGTGTAAAAGTAAAATGTATTCAATAGGAGAGAAATACGGATACAAAATTTGACAAGCGGTCGGTAATCATTTATTTTCTAAACCATTTTAGAAAATTGTGTATTCTCATCACACCAGAGTTGCACTTTAAAGTAAATAGTGGCAGCACGAATAGTATTTATTTAAGGTGGTTACATTTTTATACAATGATTACAAACCAACTCAGGAGACTTTCATGTTGTTTTTGTACATGCGACAGAATTGTAACCATCAGCTACTTTATTCGTTTTTCCTTGTTTTTTTTTCTCAGCTGTTTGGATTCGACTTAATCTAACCGTGTAAACATAAAAAAACGTACAACAGACTTTTGTTCTCTTTTTCTTAAATGCGGAGAAAATTTCATAATATTTTGCTCCCACAAAATCTAAATATATTGTATTACCATGTAAACGTGCCTTTATTAACTCACAAACAAACGACCGCAAGTGCTGCTTCTTCTGTACTCATGGATGGTATAAATATTGAGGAATCGGATGCTCTTGGAGTTCTTGGAATGAAGATACAGTGTGACGTTCGCTGGACTGAACACATTTTTCATGTCTCTAAAGAAGCATTCAAGTGCCTCGGTTTTTTGAAACGGTGTAAGATGTACTTCACTCCATCCGACCTCCTTACTTACCGAAAATGGAATACAACTCTCATGTTGGGGCCGGTGCCTCAAAGTCTATTTTGGGGTTACTCGACCGTGTGCAGGAGAGGGCGAAGAAGCTTATCGGTGACAGTAGGGTATCCAACTCTATTGACTCACTTGAGCATCGACGCAGTGTGGGGTGCGTTACACTGTTCTATCGTTACTACAATGGATTTTGCTCTGACGAGATTAGGGGTCTTGCTCCCGAAACTCGCACATTTTTACATAGCACGCGCTCATCGTCTAGAGCTCGTCCATTTGTGGCCGATTGCCCGGGGAATCGCATTACGCTTTACAGAGAGAATTCGTTTTTCAGCCGTACGCTTCGTCTATGGAATAAGTCGCCTGCAGACGTGTTTTCCGTCTGTTATAACGTTGGAAAGTTCAAGTCAAATGTTTACAAACACTACTCCCTCTTTCCCCCTCCTCATAACCTATTTTCCTAGTTCTGGTACAATGCACTGCATATGTAGGGGTCATCCCCTGAGTACTGGTCCAAGCTAAAAAAAAAAAAAAGAACATATACCAACATAACAGAAAAAATACGAAAATCGAACGTACGTAACTCACGAAATTTTAAAATAACGGTTATTTTGTAATTCTGCCTTTAGTTTGTACGTCCTTTTCCGTTCTGAATCAGCTGCTTTGTTTCTGTTCAATATAAACTATATGTCAAGGTGCATTAATGTATACACGGTGGCAGCACTACGGCATGTGACAATTTTTTGCTACTGGCAATATAGGAAGCTATTTACGTCAAATGTATTGTTTACATTTTTGAAAGTGAATTTAGTGTTTTATTCTGAATTAATCATATACAAATTATTTTATGGACATAAAAATAATTCAATTAAATATAATTTATAATTATGAAAAGGTAAATTCATAGTTTATAATTGTGAAAATAGTTACAAATACTTTTGATAAACATAGCTTACCAGATGTCTGTTTTTGTTGTATTGTTGTAATTTTGCTCTAGTGCTGCCACTGTGTATACGTTAATGCACCTTGCTATATGTGCATGGTTTGCTTTCACTTTTACGTTCTGTTCTGTTACGGACTAATCTGTTGAAAATAGAATTCAACGTTGAGTGACGGCCAGATATGTGTATGTTTTACTTTTCTCAGGTATGGAAACATTAATTTTTTATTCAAATGTATATAATTTTTTTTTCAAAAGCTAAAAAAATTTGCTTCAACTAAAGATTTTTAAAAGTTAATACATTTTTAATAATTAAGCAACTATGGATGACCAAAAGAAGGAAAAAATTATGTTTTGTATAAGAAGTGTCATAAAATCTGCAGATTGTGCGAAAGAAGTGGACTGTTTGATCACCATTTCTAAATTATTAATTTGTTTTTTCATACAAGATAATATTTATGTACATATTTGATTCTTCATACCAATGTTTTTCCTTTCTTTATGCTCTACTGTAAAAAACATCTGAATATTTTCACGGAAAAAGTAATTGTAAAATATTTCCTATAGAAATGAACGTTACAGAACGGCAACAGAAAGTAAAAACTAATGAGGCCTTTACTCCTATTAATTTTGTATATTAATTGTGTTTTTTTTTTAGAAAAATGGAAGCCCTCGAAGGTGCCATTAATAGATCTTTTCCGTGGCATACAGTTGACAGTATTGGGCTCTATGGTGGAACCTCTATCACAAATTTGTGGCGCTATTGTTATTATTGATGTGGACGGTTTGCCCATGGGTCACGTCATGCAGTTTACACCCTCATTTGCCGCGATGTTGCTGGACTATGTACAGGAGTGTATATGTGTGCGTCTGAAAGCCGTACATATCGTTAACAACTCCTATATCTTTAATATATTATTCAATATTTTTAAACCCTTTATCAGAGAAAAATTAAGAAATCGTGTAAGTAATTAGTCTAATTATTAAATTAAAATATTGTATTCATCAAATACATCTTTAGATTTTCTTTCACGGTAAGGATTTTAAATCTTTGACTAGTCATGTTGATGCTTCAAAACTGCCTCCCAAATATGGTGGCACGGCTACATGGGAATTGCCACCTGGTAAACTGTTGGGTGAATTTTTCAACAGCTATTCTGCCGATTTTGAAAGTAAGTACTTTTTTTAGATTGCAAACAAACGTCATTTTTAATGGTCCCTTTTCCTCTAATAGAAGCCGATAGCTATGGTTTTGCTGAGGGCTACAAAGCAAAGAAATAAATAATTTCTTGCCTATTAATTATATTGCCAAATTATTTAAATAACTTGTATTTTTATTTTAAATTAATTAATTATTGTTCACTTTTTGTTTAGATAATTTCTTTTTAATTTTGTAGTGTTTTTATACTTGTTGTATCAAATTGAATTAGTGAATTGAATGTGATATTTGTTCACATTGTGATATTTGTTTCGCTTGAATTGAGTATATTTTATATATTTTTATAATGATTTTAATATACATAGATATCTCTGACATCTGGAAAATGTACCTTTTAAATAGAGAATTTAATGAATTTATAAAACCTAGTTTTAAATGTTGCTGTATATTAATAAAAATGCTTGTATAAAATCTAAAATTAAAATATAAACATATGGTTTAAAGTTAAAAAAATAAATAAATACACTAAATTATTTCATTCTGTTTTTTTCAATTTTTAAGAAAATTCAAGGGGAGATTATAGTTGTGTTCATTAACTAAAAACTCTTACAAATTTGTAATAATTGTTAAGCTATGTATGTACACACGGTTGTCGGATGTTACAATATTGTAAGATCTGACAACATGCTGACAATGTAGTGACAATGAAAAATTGTCCCTCAGAAGTAAATTGTGTGTTCAGACGATCGTAAGAAAATCTTACAATTTCATTGTCAGACTATGGTCTGACAAATAATTCATCTGGGGGCAAATTCTGTCATTCGTGATCGAAATTACTATCGAGTAGAAAATAATTTCGATATCGTGTAAGTTTCTAATGATGTGACTCGTTACGTAACGAGTCGAGTTATTACTTGAATGTAGCAAAATACTGACAAAATGTGTTTTATAACACTGCCGAAAATTGTATGTATTTGCATACTTTGTATACATGTTCTACATTAAAAAATATAAACACATAATTTCACAATAACAGTTCATTTAAATCATTCATGTATGCGTGTTTGTACATTAAAAAGTAAGTAAATAGAAATAACAATTCAATAAATATGTATGCAAAAAACAACTATTTAACTATGTATAAGCATATGTATGTATATATGAATTTCTAAAAAAAAAACATAAATAAATTCGTGAATATAATAACATGTGACTTCAAATATAAGTTTTTGTGTTCTTAGCAATACTCTTCTTTATATACAGTCACTCACATTTAAAGTCGGGCAAACATTGTCGAAAATTTATGATCTTAATATTTATGTTTTGATGAAAGATGATGCGTTTAACTTTTTTTGTTTTATCATAAAAACTCTTATTAATAGAAAAACCATAGAAATTTTATTTTAAGTCCCGTTATAAAATACATACGAATAACAAAATGAGAAGAAGTAAATTCTCTGCCTCACATTGAAAGTCGGGCACTTAATGTTTTGTACAGTGAAAAAGTGAAATATACCGTTATTTCCACTTTTTTCTTCTTTTGTCTCCAAAACAATTATTTCTTCTTACACTATCATTCGATCAGTGAAGATTATAAAAGTTTTTTGAAAAATGCCGCGCAAAATTAAACAATCCACCTTCGAAGAACGGAAAATAATAATTGAGTTGCACTTAGATGGAAAATCTGAAAGGGAAATATCTAATTTGATAAAAAAAAAAGCAAATCTGCAGTGCATGATATCATTTCTAGATATAAAGAAAGTGGTTTGGTAGCAAATAAAAAACGCGGAGCCCGAGCAAGAAAGCTTTCACCCAGAGATGAGAACATGATTTTAAAACAGATGAAGAAAAATCCTTTTATTTCTGCTCCAAAACTGACAGCAATGGTCAAGGAAGCTTCTGGGACGGAGGTAAACCCAGAAACAATAAGAAGACTTCTTCGCAAGAATGACTTTCATGGCCGAGTGGCACGGAAAAAACCTCTAATAAGTAAGAAAAACCAAAGCGAACGGCTTGTTTTTGCTCGTCAATATATGACCAAACATTTTGATTTCTGGAGTACCGTAAGTTGGAACAAACATAAAAATTTAATTAGGCTTATTATTGATATTTAGGTATTGTTTACTGACGAAAGTAAATTTAACTTATTTGGGTGCGATGGAAGAGGCAAAGTATGGCGCAAACCAAACAAAGAGATGGAAGGCAAGAATTTAAGAAAAACAGTAAAGCACGGTGGTGGATCGGTTATGGTTTGGGGATGCATGGCAGCCTCAGGCGTTGGAAATTTTCATTTCATTGACGGTGCTATGAATAAGAATGTTTATTTAAATATTTTGAGAAAAAATTTAAAAGAAAGCGTAAAAAAACTCGGCATTGAAACTAATTTCCTATTTTACCAGGACAATGATCCTAAACATTCAGCATATGATGTAAAGAATTGGCTGCTCTATAACTGTCCGAAGGTTATTAAAACCCCTGCACAAAGTCCGGACCTCAATGTTATTGAACATTTGTGGGACGAATTAGGCCGCCGGATGCAGGACAGGCAGTGTACGTCAATTCCACAACTAAAGAATGCCTTACAGGAAGAATGGAATAATATAAGTCCTGAGGTTTGCAAAAAATTAGTGGAATCTTTGCCTAACCGCTTACAAGCTATTGAAACCCAAAAAGGTGGATCTGCAAAATATTAGTTTTGCGTTATGTTCACATAATGCTAATTTTTTATTAATTGCCCGACTTTAAATGTGAGACTGAAAAGTGACCTTATTTAAGTTAAGCCTTCGTATACATTTAATAAAAGAACTTGGAATAAATTGTTTTTGTTGTTTTTAAATAAAAGAACTTTTGTGATAAAATAAACAAAATTAAAACGACTTTTTCTTCCGTCAGCTTATAAATATTGGGACTTAAAGTTTTTTCATGCGTCTGCCCGACTTTAAATGTGAGTGACTGTACATATACCTGTATATATACGTCATATACATCATCATATGAATTGAAAAAATCCTTAAAAACCAACAATTCTCAATTTAATTTAACTACTATTGCTATTCAAAACAAATTTTTAATTTACATTTCTTTTGTGTTTTTCTGTTTGGCTGGTTTTCGATAGTACTTTTGCTTACGAGTAAAAAGTTGCACGGTTGCATTCGAATGGTTACTCGCCATCGAATGCCACCATTAGAAATTTCGAAACCTTTTACTCGATATCGAATGAGATAATCCCAAAAGTGTAAAAACTCGCCCATTCGAGTAAAAACTCGCTTGTAAGCGAATGACAGAATTAGCCCCCAGATTGTTAGGTGAAAAAAATTGCCAGGCATGTTGTAAGGCATTGCCACTTATGTATATCAACAACCATCTGTTTGGCAGTGTTGCCCATCAAACTTTTTTCTGACAATGATGCCATTATCAGGTGCATTAATTTTATACATCTGTAGTGCAATTCACTAACACCCCAATTAGAAGTGTTAACTGTAACCACACATTTTGTTGTTTGCACTAACCCCAACGTTATTCACTAACTATATTTAGCCACCGTAGAGTGGTTTATTTTTCTTCACGTTCAGATTGTTATAACGTGGCAACTCTCCATTTCATTTTTATTAGCTATTGTACTGAATCTCTTTTTGTTTATATGTTTTCTTCATCTTTTGTAACTTTGACCTTTTTATATAATACATACATATGTATAAAAATCTTGAAAATAATATGTGAGCTCGAGATCCTTTCTATATAAAACAATAATTAAAAGTTTTTTATTGAATATTTCGTTTTGCTTTAGAAAACTTCGTAAGGAATGTATTTGTTGATTAATTATAAATAAAATCAAAAATATTTTTGTGATAGGAAATAAAATAACATGAAGAGCTTTAGCACATACATACATCCATACATAATTACATTTAACATAAATATAATGTTATTGCCTATCAAAACATTTTTGATTTTATAATCGATCAACAAATACTTTCCTTAAGAAGTTTTCTAAAGGAAAACGAAATACATAATGAATAAAAATTGTTAACTATTGTTTTATACAAAAATATTATTTCCAAGATTTATTTTTGTTGTTTGCTAACTTTTATTGTTTATTTATTAGACGAATAGTTTATTACATAAATTAAATGAAATGAATATGCAAACAATATCAACACTTTTTTTAAACCCACAAAAAATTGGGGTGTTAATTAACACCTATTTATGTGGTTAAATATAACAGCTGCCTCAAACAGCTGACTTTAAACCCCAGTATATGGTGTTTAAAGTACTTGTGAATAGGAAAAAGGTTAATTTTGTGGTTAATAATTTTAACCGAAATAATTGGGGCTTAAATAGCATAGTGAATCGCACTACTGACAATTAAAACTGAGCTTACAATACCACCCAATTATCTGACGGTGCCGACGAAGAGTGTTCTCACGATTGTCAGATGCCTGGCAACATTGTCGTCTTACAATTGACTGACAAAGGTTTTTCTGACAACGTTGTAAGTTAAAAATTGGCAGTTTACGCGATTGTAATACATTTTCAGACAATTTTATTGGCAATATTGTAAAATCTGACAACCGTGTGTACGTAGCTTTATAGTGTTTAACGTATTTCGACTACACCTAGTACTAGATTTATTTAATTGTAAAACTTTTCCTTATCTATTACAAGCCGTACTCAAAAAGTTTTGGCATACATATTTAAAAAAACCAGAATTTTTTTTATAATTTAAAAAAAAACAAAAAAAAAAAAAATTTCCACAACGTGGAAACTAAAATTTCGTGGTGTTACCATAAAACGAAACGAGTGGAGAAAGCGCATGAATAAAAAAAGTTTGTATGAAAAATAATAAAAAAGGCTCCGAAACCGCGAGCGGGTCAACAAAATTTTTGTTCAATTTTATAGTTTTTTGACTCGCCTGGTAAATGTTAATAAGGTTTGGGTCTCTGATTTTCTAACAACAGTTTGTGATGCCCATTGACAAAAAACATGAATAGCTCAAACGCAAGTGGCAAGGGTTATGCCTTGTTGGCTTGGATAAAATTCCAATTCATATTTCCGGCTGAGTATAAACGGTTTATGACCCAGGTGATAGGCAAATAAATAGCTATACTTGTTGGCTTGGATAAAGCTGCAATTCTAACCATGTGGTATTATTGATTAACGCAGTCTTGCCAACCTAACATAAAGTTAGCGCTATATAATTGGCTACTCATTTTTTGTACGAAGTGCTGGAAAACATAATTTTTTGCGGTACTGCCAACACAGAAAACTGCTTTGAGAAATTGCCAGCACTACTATAATTTCCATTTAAGCTTTCAATAAGTAAGTTATGTTGGCAGCTCCGTAAAAAAAATATAGAAACGTCATGCTAAACTTGACAATTTGTTATTGAAAACAATACAAAAAGGCGCGAAATAAAATACAAAGTATTTACAAAATTTCAAATAAAAATTTAAAAGGTTTTAAAAATGGATCAATATCCAGATGAAAACGAAGAATTTGAACTGCTATATCAGGATGAGTTGGAGTTAATGAATGAGTTCGCTCCTGAGGAACAAAATGGTGTGTTAATGTCTGATTTTGTACTGCATAAAAAGTAAACAATTTACCGTTTTGCAGGTTTTCAACAAAATAAAGCAATTAATACCAGCAATAATAATGTGCAAAACCAAATTTCAGTACGATCTCCCCAATTGTCCCAAATTAGCTTCAATGATTCTCAAATATCTGCACTAACGGCACCGGTAAACAGACGTTTATTTGGAACCCCTCATCAACAACATGCTAGAGGAGCTTCGACGCCAATGGCCTCCAAAAGCAACCTTGCTGCCATACAAGAAGTCGTCAATATCGATGATATTGATGTGGGACCTTCAACTGCCAATCGGGCGTTAGAAGAGCTTGAAAGAGCTACGAAGAAACGCAAACGCTTAGAAAGGGACCTTTTTGGTAATATTGACGACTTATTTGGTAATGAAACCTATGAGGACCCGGAAGCTAAAAAGGCTAAGTCTGAAGAAGAGCGTGATTTGGAAATGATTGAAAAAATTTTGGAAACCAGAAAAAAATTACAAGAACAAAATAGAGCTGTTCGTAAAGACAACCTTTCCCGCTTAGAGGCACTGCATGCATTTAAAATGAAAAACCTTTCATACACCGTGCCGAAATGGCCATTCATGCCATTGAGTAGAAGTGATGACGAACGTGTTTACGTTCGTTTCCATTCAGAAAATTATGAAACAAATGCCATAAATGAAGTTAAAGCGGCGCAAACTCTCGGCAGTCTTCTGGGTGAGAACAAACAAAAAATATGGGCTGATGCTAATGAATTGATGTTAAAGAGTCTAAGTAATAAAACAGCAAACACACAGGAACATGCAGCCATAGTAGTAGAACCAACTGCAAGTAAAGAGAACCGATTATGGGTAGAAAAATATAAACCCCGCAAGTATATTGATCTCTTGTCGGATGAAATGACCAATCGTAGTCTCTTATATTGGTTAAAAATGTGGGATAAAGTTGTTTTTGGAAAGTAAGGCTAATTTTTCATAAACCAATTCGGAAATCTCAAACTTTTTTTTTTATATTTTTAGAGAATTTAAAGCATTGCAGGCGAATGCAAATAATGGAGAGTTAAATACCTTTAATAAAAGGACTGGTAAATTTGAATCAACAGGTGGTTGGCGTGCACGCAAAACAAAGCAATTTCTAAACACAAATGTTGACGAATTGGGCAGGCCAGTACAAAAGGTCGCTCTATTATGTGGACCTCCCGGTCTCGGTAAAACAACTTTGGCTCATACTATAGCAAGGCATGCGGGTTACAACGCTAGGGAAATAAACGCCTCAGATGACCGCAGCCCGGAAGCATTTAAATTGGCCTTGGAGAATGGTACGCAAATGTCTTCAGTTATGAATGAGTCCAAAAAGCCAAACTGCATTATATTGGGTAAAGTATGAAAATATAATAATTATGAAAATTAAGCATCAGTTACATGGATTTATGAACTTCAGATGAAATTGATGGCGCCCCGCGACAGTCTATTGAGTTTTTGGTTAAATTCGTAACAGATGGTGTACAAAGTAAGGGTAAGACAAAAGGTGGCAAGACAGCTCATAACGTTTTAAAACGACCTATTATATGTATTTGTAATGATGTTTACGATCCCGCACTGAGACCTTTAAGGCAAATTGCTTTTGTTGTAACATTTCCCCCCATTGATTCTGCTCGCCTAGCAGAGCGTTTGGTGCAGGTTGCACAGAAGGAGCGTCTTAAAACAGACTTTGGAACGCTTATTTCGCTGGCAGAAAAATCTGGCAATGATGTCAGATGCTGCATATCAACAATGCAATTCTTTAGGTGAGCAAATTAAATTATTTTTTGATTATTTGCAATAAATTTATTCAGTCCTTTTTGTTTTTTTTTTAATTTTTAATGTATTTTTCCATATGTCGTCTTCCTTGGGAAGACTTCTTCAGGAAAATTTGTTTGTTTGTGTTATAAATTCAATAAAATATTGAAAAATACATTAAAAATTAAAAAAAGCTGAAGAAATTTATTGCAAATATTGAATTAAATAAAGGTAAAATAATAGGAACAAGAATTATTATTTTTTGAAAATCAAAAAATTTTTTATTTCTTTTTTATTATTTAAATTATCAAGTGCTCAAAAGAAAGCATTAAAATTACAAGATGTTCTTAATAACAACCTCGGACAAAAAGATCGTCATCAAGGCCTGTTTGATGTCTGGGGTTCAATATTTAGGGTGAGTTGTTTACGCAAACAGATACAATGAAACTTTCACGTTCCTAATCATTCCTTATAGATACAACGTCCTAAGAAACAATTAACGCAAGCTAGCGGCGAAGAAGAATCTCAAGTTGTTATGACTGATATGTCAGTAAGCACAAGAGCGCGACACGTTTTAGATGTGGTACATTCTGGCGGCGATTATGCACGGTACAATTTCCCTTTTTGCTAAGGTTATCTATCACTCTATATGTCGTGAAATTTCAGGTTAATGCAGGGTGTTTACGAAAACTATTTGCAGCAAAAAATGCCAGACCCTAATTTGAATGGGATCGTTGAAGCTGCACAGTGGTTTTGTTTTTCAGATACTATTCAAACCCAAATTAACCACCTTCAGAACTATGCTGTATATCCATATCTACAGTACGGTTTTGTGGTTTGGCATTTACTTTTCGCCTCTTTAGCATGGCCAAAAATTAATTTTCCAACTAAAGGTTACGAGGTAATTTTAACATTATATTGTATTTAAATTTATTTCATTTAGATGGCGACTAATAGAATTAATTTGAAAGTACCATTTTATACTATAATATACGGTGTTTATCATGATCATGATTGATCGATAATTAGTTGGTGCTAATGATTAATGTAGCTGTTTCGAAACAGCCCCCAGCCAAACTATATAATTATTTTTTCCTGTTTTTGGTCAAGAATCGATGACCACGGCAATTGTTGTTATGATAAGAATCCCTCTTAATGTAAGAAAATGAAAGGAGTAGTGTTTTGTCTTCCGTCCTGTGCATACGTGTCTTGTTTGCTGTTGTCCGTGTGTTCCATATACTCGTATATACATACATATGTCTATTATTAATCCGTTTTGAATGTTCTTGCTATACGATGGTATGAATTAAAAAAGATTAAAATTACACGGAATAGGTAGCAAGCAGGTATAAGTAGTAAGTAGTGTTTTGTCTTCATTCCATGCGAACACGTGTTTTTTTTTTTTTTTTTTGCTTTTATCTGTGTTTTCTTTACATGTTGATTATTAATTTCTTTTAAATGTAATTGCTGTTCGACTAATTTTAGATAGTCTGAGCAGTTTCGTAGGTATATTCACTGGGCACTGATCAGTTCTAACTAATTTAATTCTAACACTTTAAATGATGTGATAATCTTGTTTTTGGCCTTCCCGTGTTGTTGTTGATAGGTTTAGTCCAACGTCCACAAACATTAGTGCCTCTTTCCTTCCCATAATAATCTATTTTCGTAGTTACAGTGCAATATACTGCATATGTAAGTGATATCCCCTGAGTACTGGTCCAAAATAGAAAAGAAACGGAATCTGACAATTGACAACATAGATTTATTTATGATAGGAAAATTCGAGTAATTGTCTAATATTAATTAAAAATAATAATTAAAACGATTTTGAGATTTGTTTATTGCTTACGGATCCGTGGCCATGTTTCGTGCTCTTGCTTTCTTGGGTTGTACTTTTACGAATTATGATCTTATTATATTTTTTAAGTTTTAAAGTATTGCGCTCCCTTTGATTTATGCAATACCTTAACTTTTCTTCGCTCTTCACGTGACTTGCAAATTGATATACCTCGTATTAATTACGAATATTTTTCTCGTTCGTTTGTAATTCCAGGTCATGGAATTCTTTTATCTTTACAGCCAATACGTTACAGGCACCTCAACCATGATCAGCACCGGGAGATCTGCAAAGCAGAATTCACCGGATTCTTTGCTGATCCCCGTTCTGCCAATTTTAACCTTTGGTACGGGTTTCGGAAGTCCAACACAACATAAGTCATGTGGCTTCCTGGAGTTTAGTTTGCTACAACATTCGACAGATTCCTTTCCCTCTATGCCTCAGAAAACAGAGTGCCCTGGTTTGGTATACGCAAAGGCAAACCCTGTTCCCCGGGGGAAAACTCGCTCTATAGTGTAAACTATTGTTAAAAACTTTTAAAACAACAATGGTACCGAAAACAAGCCACGACCGGGAAGACCGCAGAAGCTTTAAAGTTGCGATGTTAGTAGTGCTCTTAACGAACTCCAAAAACATCCAAAAATAAGTGCCTTTGGCGTTCAGAACGGGGGAGCTATTAAAACTTTCCAGATCTCTCCTAAGAATGACGGTAGCAGTCATCACTGGGCATTGCCCGTTTGGGAACCATGCCAGGAGACTAGGCCTACCCTATAACGACTTCTGTAGAAGTTGCCAAGACGAGGAGGAGACCATCCTTCATCTCCTCGGTACATACCCGGCTTTGGAGCACCATTGTCTAAGATGCTTAGGCGAAAGGAGCTTCAATAGTCTATCATGTCTGGCCTTGGTTAAACCGACTGCTATAGCTTCTTTCATAAGAAGTAGCGGATGGCTAGTAAATCAGCAAGTAATGCCATATTAAGCAGTTTCCCACCTTCCCTTTCCCTCTTCTGCACTCTTTCTATATCCTTACAACTTTTATTTTTCCTTCTATCATACCCTAACTTTTCAGGCAATCACAAAGGGAACGACCTTCAGGACCCAAGTGAGCTGGAGTATCCGGGTACTCTTTGGAGAACCCAGCGGCCCGCCTACCTAACCTAACCTTGGTGTTCATTTGTTTGAAAGGTGTAAAACAAATGTAGTAGAAATAGCTTGTTTTTTTTTTGAAGGGTATTAACAGAATATTTTTCTTTTTAAATTCTCAATAACTTATTGAGAATATTAGGATATAAAGTAGAATATTAGGGAATATCATTCAAAGGTTGCCAAGTCTACTGATGATTAGGGTAGCTCCTATGAAATGTCGACATATAGACAGCAAGAAAATATAGAAAAAAATAATAAATTATAAACAGCTTGTTTTCTATGTTTCCGAGCTGTTTATATGTCGACATTGCATTGGAGCTACCCTAATCATGGTATCAATGTTACAAGCTAATATAGTGAAAAATAACTCAATTGTTTGAATAAACAATTTAAAAAAATATATAAAATCAAAAAAGAGACCTCTAGTTTGGATATTATTATGTTTAAAGTTATATTGAGTTTTTTTGATATATCTTCAAATTTATATATCTTCAAACAAAACTGCACTGGTACATTTGTACAGCGAATCAATAGTTATAACGAAGTATTTTTTGATCTCATTCAAATTCCTTACACTAAAGTTTTTCGGCCTGTTTCACGCAAGCATTTTGAGTGGTGAGAACTCCTATTTCCGACCCACTTTTGAGCTTAAAGGCAATATAGTGTCAGAAAACGTATCAAAGAATGCATCAACTAATAAGGATTAATAGATATCTATTAAGATAAATATTTAATTAATTAATGTATATTACTGTAGATAAAAAGCTGCTACAAAAAAAAAAAAAAAAAAAAAAAAAAAATAACTTATTTTCTGTGTAACTAACCTGTTCCACTTTTGTTGTGTTTTATAGATTGATCTTTAAATTTAACTAAAATGAAGAGTTGTGACAATGAAACAAGAACTTGGATAGTACAACGCTTTCACGCTTTAGAGTGCGTTGTTTCCGTCCAAAAAGAATATAGGCGCGCGTTTGGCGGCACTCCTCCTAGCAAATGGAGTATAATGAGGTCGTAAAGAATTTTGCCGAGCGTGGCACAATCGCAAGAAGGCCTTATCATCGATATCCCTTAATTCGGATGCAAGAAACTATCGCCGCTGTAGCTGCTGCCATACAATCCAATCCTAGAGTTTCGACAAGGAGATTATCTGCTCAAATGGGTGTCAGCAGACAGTTTTGCACCAAGATTTAAACTTATTTCCATATAAGATTCAATTAACAAAAAAACTGAACCCTAGAGACTTCCCGATGCGCTTAGAATTTTCTGAGAAGATCATTCAAATGGTGTCAGAGGATGAAAACGTCTTGAACTGCATTTTTATGTCTAACGAGGCAAATTTTGGTTTAAACGGCAATGTTAACAAACAAAATTGTCTAATATGGAGTAATTCTAACACACAAATACTCAATCAGATGTAATTACATCCACTGCGCATCACAGTGTGGTGTGCAGTTTCTTCAAGGTTCATTGTCGGGCTTTACTTTTTCGAAGAAAGCGGTCTTACTGTTACGGTCAATGGAGACCGTTACTTCAAGATGTTGAAAGAGTTTTTCTTTCCAGAATTACGCCGAAAGAGAATCCCTTTCCACACTATTTGGTTTCAACCAGATGGGGCAACTTGTCACATAGCCACGCCTGTTATGATAGAATTGAGGCAAAAATTTCCCAATAAACTGATTTCAAAAATTACTTTAATAAAAACGTATTCTTTTTCAATTGAATTTCTAAAAAATAAATTACATAAACTTTACAAAAAGTTATTTGAGTTTCTTAATATTTCAAAATTGATCAGCCACCCTGTATAATAAATTTTTATATCCTTAAGCGGCCCATACACGTTTCAATTCAATTGTGAATTGAGTCTCTCAACTGAATTGATTATTGCCCACAAACTTCATAAACTGAATTTAAAGATTTTCATTCAACTATTAAATTCAATGAAATTATAGACAATTTTAAAAATATATAACGTTCTTTTTGCAAAAACACTACAAATATAAATTTTGAGACGTGATCAAGAGACCCGAACACACACAACACAATCAAATTGAAAGTCTTGCTAGTCAACTTGAAAAAAATCGAAACATTTTAATTTTTTTTCAACCAACTCGACAACTGCCAAACTAATCAACTGACAAAGCCATACACGCTTTGATTTGGACAACAACCGACTCAGTTGCCAACTGAGTTGAAACGTGTATGGGGTGCTTTATATTTATATAATTTTTATGTACTTTTTAAGTTAGAAATGTTTTGCCTGGCATTTTCAAATGTTTGTGAACGTTCGAAAACGTGAAACAAGCCCAAACTGTATACGAGGCCGAACTTTTTCGAAGAGAAGATTCATCAGACCTTTTCTCTTCGAAGACGTCGCGGGCCAAACGGTTATTGTGAATGGTGAGCGCTACAGAGCAATGATCAACGAGTTCTTTTTGCCGCAACTTGATGAATTGGGATTGGAAAACATGTGATGCCAATAGGACGATGCTACGGCACACACTGCACGTGCCACAAGCGATATGCTGAAGGATGCATTTCCCGGGCGCCTAATCTCCCGTATTGGCAATTTGCACTGGCCAGCAAGATCGCCTGATTTGACCGCTGCAGACTTCTTTTTGTGGGGCTTTTTGGAGTCGCGGGTTTATGTCAACAAGCCTTAGACTCTTGCAGCTCTTAAAGACAATATCCGCCAATAACGTGAGGACCTATCGCCGGAAGTTTTGGCCAATGTGATGGAAAATGCTATAAAAAGGGCTCAAATGACAATCAACTGTGGCGGCGGCCATTTACATGACATCATATTCTCGACTTGATGTAAAAAAATTAAAAGACCGAATAAAAATAATCCACAAGAAGAATCAAAGTTTTTTTTTTTTTTTTTTTAATTCGAGCCAAAAAACTTCGGAAGGTTATTTTTGCGCCACCCTGTATAAAAGCTTTAGTGCCTTGTTCTTCGCAACTTGAATTTTTTTTATATGACATATAGCACTTTTAACCCACATGGGAGCTGCATAAAATATTACGGCCTAAAAACTTAGTTTAAAAATCAGCATTTTGTTTTCGATACTAATAGTACGTTTCCATATACGTGATTTGAGCCAAATTATTTCATTTGCCCAAATTAAGTAATTTGTGATATGATTTCCCATACATTTTTCATATGATCAAATAAAATCAAATGACTTAATTTGTTTCAAATTAAGTCGAAATTTGTCTGTGCAGCACTGCGCTACTCGTATTCTTACAAATACAACCTTAGGGCATCCATTATTAGTGAGTTACAATTCGAAAAATTGACATTTAAATAAGAATCACAATGGCTGATTTTATTTGTTGATGAAGTGGAAAAAACATTTGTTGTCAATGTTATATTCCATTTTTATAGTTTTTTTTTTATTCGGGAATACTAAATATATTTTTCTAATTGTATGAAACCCCTTTTACTTCCTCGTATACAAAAACCAAGATTATGATATAAAGTATTTAAATTTCATTTACTATTAAACGCTTAACACTGTACCAATAAAGAATATAAAAGAAAACGAAATTATTTTAGTTGTTTGCGACTTAGATTCTCCAAAGCAATGATATAAGTATACAGCAAATTTACGAATGCCATTCGAGAAATTGTGTGTAATCACAGCGTCTTCATTAAGCACCTATCTAAAAGTGGGTTCATCAAGGGTAATTCTTTCCAGTTTAAGAATTGCTGTTTGATCTTTGTTTAATTGGGGCGTAACCCCATCGGCATCATTTTGGAGTTCTTTAAGTAGGAAAATATAAGCATCTTACAGCCAGCTAGTGCACTAATTTCTCCAATATATCCAAAGTACGCATCCATAACCACAGTCTTTTATCCAAATTTCTTAGAATATTTGTAAATAGTCTAGGACATTCCTTATGTTCATATTGTTTTTATCTTTATTCGCCCATGGCCATCAGGAATGCGGCCGACAAATGAGGAAATCAGTGTTACATTTGTTTCAGCATAAGCGAAGTCTTTACATTTTGTTTGGTTTCTGGAATTTTTGCAGCTTGACTACCCTCCCATGTTGAAGCCAATTTAATAAGAATGTGGTTGTTTCTTATCCCCATGTCTTCGTCTACACTGAAAATAATTCCTTCATTAATATAATGAATTTTGACATTAATCTAATGAAAATTTTCATTATTTTTCGGCCAATGATGGCCTTCATTGGACTAATGAATCTTCTTTCATTAAAAATTATTTAATGAATACATTCGTTGGATTAATGAAAACTTCATTAAGTTAATGAAGCATAAATCATAATATTTATGAATACTTTTCATTAAAACAATGAAAAAAATCATTAGGTTAACGTTATTTGTTCATTAGGCTAATGAATGTGTTACATTATTTTTATGAAATATTTTCACTATTTTAATGAATAAATTCGTTGAACCAATAAAAATCTTCACCAATTTGGTGAAAAATTTTCTTCATTCTAATGAAATAAAATCATTAGTTTAAGGAGGAGTTTCATTATTCTAATGACCTTTTTTCATTAGAATTGTGCTACTGAAAAGAAACTAAACAATTTTTTTTATATTAAGCATAAAATAATTTTTTATTGTTTTAATTATAATGCAAAATAAAATTAATAATATTAATACATTAAAAAGGAAATCAAAATATTTTAATTCAAAATCAAAACATTTTAATTCAACACAAAATAACTGAAAAAATAATATGTAATGTTACATATGTAGACATTTTGGATAATTAAGTATATTTTATTTTTCATACACTTCATAAACTTTGTCTATTGACTTCAAAATCATTTTAAACAATGAACTGCAGCAAACTCATTTATTTTTTTAAACGTTTGCTTCTGCTTTTGGAAACTTGTGATGTTTTGCTTTTTGAAGAACAAAAAAAAGTCCCGTTGCGTGCAAAAACAAAACGTTTGCTTTGGCTATAGAATCTATAGTATAAATACATAATTGTTCACAACGAAGGCTAAGGAAAAAATTATGTGTGACTTTGTTGTTGCATTTGTAACAGAATAAATATTCCTTTAAGCAAAAAACCAAAGAAGAGCCCATCTCTTTGCTTTTGATTTCAACTATGTAGGTACTTAAAATGAGGGTAGTTTATGAATTCTAATGAAAAGTTTAGTTAATATAATGAACATTTTCATAACAACTAAAAAACTATTGATAAAATAATTTTTTACACAGTAAATAATGTATAAAATAATTTCCTTTGTCATTTAGTTAATAGTTATAATATATTTATTATCTCACTTTTAACAAATCTCTAAAATTTTGTACCCAGCCTAAAAAAATTGTTTATAACAAATCCAATGAAATTTTCTAATGAAATTATGAAAACTAATGAATCAATTTTAATGAATATTTTCATTAATGCTGTGAATCTTCATTCATGGAACGTAATTTTTCATTCGGTTAATTAAAATTATCTAATGAATGGGGTTCATTGGAAATATGAAGCAAATATTTTTCAGTGTAAGGAAATCCAATTCAAGGCTTCCTTTATGCTTTCTCGGTATACGCGTCTTGGCACAATGTTCAATATCTTGCAGCCAAAAAGAACACATTAATTGTTATTTCATTGGTATTTAATCCCGTTTTATTTCCGGATGCCACAGCGTTTTGCACAAAATTTATTAAATTTTGGTTTTTTCTATTATAAAATTTAATTAAACAATACAAACGTCAAACAGATTTCGAAAATTCGAAGAGAAAATTACTAACAACATAATGGAAACACTTCGAAATGATTTCCTCAAATCAACTTAATTTGCTTATAATGGAAACGTACTATAAGAGAGCATTTTCGTTTTATAAAAGGATAGAATATGCGGTTTAGATTATTCACTTTATTTATTATAATGGGTGATTTTATAAGAACTATCGGAAATTTAAAAAAAAAAAAAACACATAAAATTCAGAAAAATGCATGAAATATTTATTTGGATCGATAGTTGGGTCGATATAATTTAATGTTTGAAGATTATTTCATGCAAATGTTGGCCGCGGCTGCGCCTCAAATGGTCCATCCGCTTAGTCCAATTTTGGCATACTCTTTCCAACATTTCGGCCGGTATCTCACGAACAATGTTGGCAATGTTGGCTTCCAGTGCGACAATCGAAGCGGGCTTGTCGCTATAGACTTTAGCCTTAACATAGCCCCACAAAAAATAGTCTAGAGGCGTTAAATCGCACGATCTGGGACTGGTCCCAAGCGTGAAATAAACTGTTCACCGAACTCGCCTCTCAATTGGTCCATTGTTTCGCGTGCTGTGTGGCATGTGGCACGGTCTTGTTGAAACCACATGTCATGCAAGTCAAGCTCTTCCATTTTGGGCAAAAAAAAGTTTGTTATCATCGCACGGTAGCGCTCACCATTCACAGTAGCGTTATGATTTGCATCATCTTTGAAGAAATACGGCCCAATGATGCCGCCAGCCCATAATCCGCACCAAACGGTTGTTTTTTGTGGATGCATTGGTAGCTCTTGCAATGCTTCTGGCTGCTCTTCACTCCAAATACGGCAGTTTTGCTTGTTCACGTATCCATTCAACCAGAAATGAGCCTCGTCGCTGAACACAATTCTTCGATAAAAAAGTGGATCTTCATCTAACTTTTCAAGAGCCCATTCACCAAAAATTTGGAGTTGTGGTAGGTCGTTTGGCTTCAATTCTTGCACCAGCTGTATCTTATAAGGCTTCACACCCAAATCCTTCCGCAAAATTTTCCACGTAGTGGAGTAACAGGGGCCCAATTGTTGCGAACGGCGCCGAATCGATAATTCACGGTCATCACCAACACTGGCCGATACGGCTGCGATATTTTCTTCAGTTCGCACTCTACATAAGCGTGTTGGTGGTTTAATGTCCAACAATGTAAATTTGGTGCGAAATTTTTTTACAATAGCCCGAATAGAAGCCTCAGTAGGTCGATTAAACTGACCATAAAATGGAAGAAGCGCGCGATGAACTTTCTTAACAGAGCACGCATTTTGGTAATAAAATTCAATAATTTGCAAGCGTTGTTCGTTTGTAAGACGATTCATGATTAAATTATAGACCAAACTGAAGATGTTTGACAGTGACAGAAGATACAAAACGTGCTCACGCACAAGTCAAAACTAGTGTTGCTTAAAAGATAATAGCAAAAAAATCACTCGTTATATTGCATATGTTCATTAAATTCCATCTTTGTATCTAGGATAACTCTTAAATATTTTACTTATTGCTCCCACGTTACCATCGTTTTTAAAAAAGTAATATTTATTTTCCTTATAAAGTATATATGTAGACTGAGTTTTATCGACATTTAATGTTATTTTCCATTTGGTGAACTATTTGGCTAACACATCTAGATCCCTTTGTAAATTACAAATTATGTCAAACCGTATTATTCAGATGGTATAAAAAAGTTTGATTAACGTCTTACTAAGTGTATTGAGCTAAAAGGAGACTATCCGGCATGTTCCAGAAAAGTAGTGGAATGAAAATAAAAAATGATTTGAAAAGTTAACTTTTAATTTTTGTTGTTCTGAAAAAGTAGTAGTTTGGGTGTATCATTCTTTCATTCGAACTGAACTTCGAAAATAAAACCTGGGGTCTAATCACCGCATACGATATCGAATTAACTATCGTATCGAATAACATTACGATACATCTAGATTATGGCAAACGATGCATATTGGATCGTAATTTAAACAAAATATAATAGATTGAAGACCATACGTTTCCTAAAAGTACGAATACAAAAAATAAATCCTTTAACTTTTTTATATTATTGCAATACAATTTATTCGATATCGTATGCCATGATACCAAAATGAAAAATTTCGATAATTTTGCTCGATATCGTATGCGGTGATTTGGCCCCTGGATAAATTTTGAAATAACTAGTATTGACACGAACCATGTTATAAATTTTAATTGGTTTTTTTTTTATATAAACTAGTACTGAAATGAGCCATATTTTCAATTTTATTTTATTTTTCGCGATAGGCCTTTTGCCCAAAAAACCACGTGCAGAATTTTTAATCGATCGCTAGTTATTGTATAAGAGACAAATTTAGTTAGGTTTATTTAATTCTCCGTGAACAACGATAATCGTAATTTTTTAAATGCCATTTTATGCAAAACTTTGATATAGCCGGTGGCGGTAAATCCAAGACATGAAAGTGATGACGATGATTCTGATGAGTTAGTGATTCCGTAACCGCTGTAATAAGAGATGATATCGCCAATCGACTTTATTTAACAAAATTACAAGTATTAGTTTTTAATGTAATATTTTCCTTATTTTCCCTATAAATATATGCACAATTGTATCTCAAATGAATATTTCGTCATCTAACCCTTTTATTTCAATGGGATTGTAATTGTACTCAGTTTATCAGTAAAAGTTTTCACTTTCACAATGAAATTAAAAAGTGTTTTCAAACTACTACTTTTTGTGTAAAAGTAGTTTCAAGAACCAGACAATTCACTACAAATTAATGTTCGAAAGCAAAAAAAAAAAAAATTATAAATAGCTTGTTTTCTATGTTTCCCAGCTATCTATATGTCGACATTTCATAGGAACTACCCTAATCATCAGTAGACTTTGGAAATTTTTGAAAGATATTCTCAAACATTCAACTTTATATCCCAACAATATAAATAAATTGTTGAGAATTTAAAAGAAAAATGCTCTAATAATACCTGTCAAAACACAAAAAACAAGCTTTTTCATTTATACACGTCTCTATCATTTCTTTACGGTTGTTCATTTGTTTGAAAGGTGTAAAGAAATGATAGAGACGTGTATAAATGAAAAAGCTTGTTTTTTGATGATTAGGGTAGTTCCTATGAAATGTCGACATATAGATAGCTGGGAAACATAGAAAACAAGCTATTTATAATTTTTATTTTTATAAATGGTAGAAGCTAAAAATAGCGAATAAAAAAGTTAATTGTTCGAAAACAAAACACAAATGAAAAGTAAAGAGTAGAATGTAGAACACCAAAGCTTGAAATTGAAGTGATTTCAAACTATTTTCACTTCTAAGTAGAATCAAGAACATACCCGTATGTTAAGAAATAAATGGTTTTTGAAAAAAACTTAAGTAGTTTTAATATCGTATGATATGTTAGTTCTTGATGATTAATATGAAGAATATATGGTGTTCAGTAGGCCCGAAAATTTTTAATATCTTGGATCTAAGATTGGGTTTTTTTGTTTTAAAGTTTAAAAAGTTTAGCGAATTCTTTCTTGTTCTTTACGCGTTCTTCCATATACAATTTTGGATTCAGCTTTATTTTTTGAAACTATTACATTTAAGTGTAACAATTATAGTATTTTATTGTGAATGCTGATATCAGAATCATATATGTCGACGGAATGCACATGCTTTCACACCAGAATTCCTTAATCAATCTTTGATACAAACAGTGTTATCCGGTTTCTTGAAATAATTAAGTATCTCACAATCAAGCAGATTTAACAAAACGCCAACAAAATAAAACAAATGTATTTATGTCTTATTCATTACTTTTAATTCAAGTTCTTCATTTGAGCCTGCTAGGCATAGTTATAATCTTTATAATTATCACGTTTTACTTTTGCCAATAATGTTTTTCTTGGTTGCTGCCTGCAAAATCTTTTTAATGTTTTAAAATTCTATAACTGCTGTGTTAGTTGAATGAATAGACTTTTGTTGATACTGTAAATGTCAGGTTTTTTTCTACAGTTTTTTTTTTACATTGTTTAATCTCAGCGTCTTTAGGACATGGATAAGTAGATTTTTTTCAATTTCAATGCAAAAATGCAATCAAGAGATTAAATGTGTTGTAGCAAACATAATGCGAATATAAACATGATAAAATGATATGATACTAAACAAACAGAAAGGGGACGAAACATAATAACGGAAAGTAAAAGAAAATTGAATTCATTTTACACTCTGTAATTTCATATTCAGAGCTTAAATGAAAATATTTATTACAAAACCTTAACTCTTTCATAAAGAAAATTGTTGTATATAGCACATTCTTAAATGTACATACGTACGTTCGTATATACATATTTACGAGTATGGAAGAATGTGCATATGAATTGTAAATGAACGAGGGCGGTTCGGAAACTTCTTAGCCTATCAATGAAAGAGAATAGTTAGTTTTTCAAAAATATTTATATTTTTCAATATAATCTCCTGAAACTTCAATGCACTTAGCCCAACGCTTTTCTAGCAATTCTATCCTTTGATTAAAATAGTTTTCCTCAAGATATTCAAAATAGTGGTTTACAACTGTAATTGCATCTTCATTTGGGGTAAAACGCTTGCCAGCAAGGAATTTTTTTAGATTTAGGAACAGGTAAAAGTCACTGGGAGCTAAATCAGGAGAATAAGGTGGGTGGTCAAGCAACTCGTACTTTAATTCTTTGATTTTAGCCATTGTTAAAACACAGTTGTGTCTTAAAGAAAAATGATTTTTTTGTACTGTAAACCAGGACGTTTTTCACGAATTTGTACGTTTAATTGATCCAAAAGGTTGCAATAGTACTCCGAATTTATTGTTTTACCCTTTTGCAGATAGTCAATCAACCTTTGAGGTCCCAAAAAAACGTTGCCATAAACTTACCAGCCGATTGAATTATTTTTGCCTTCTTTGGGGCACTTCCTCCAGCTTCAGTCCATTGTTTAGATTGTTCTTTTGTCTCTGGAGTATAATGGTGGATTCATGTCTCATCAACAGTTATGAAACAACGCTTAAAATCCATTTTATTTCGCTTAAAACGATCCAAACAAGCTTGAGAAATGGTCGTTCTTATGCGTTTTTGGTGGACTGTTAACAAATGCGGCAAAATTCAGGCAAAATTAAATGGACTCGATCATTTGAAATGCCCATGATATTAGCTATTTCACGCACTTTTATTCGTCGATCATTTAATACCATATCATGCACTTTGGCTACAATTTCTGTTGTTGCTGTTTTTGGACGTCCACTACGTGGTTCATCTTCAATGCTTGTACGACCACGTTTAAATTCAGCAACCCAATTTTTTGCTGTTGCATATGAAGGAGCACTTTCACCTAACACAATCACCATATCATTATGAATTTCTTGTCCCGATAAACCTTTTTTATGTAAATATTTAATGACAACATTCATTTCTAATTTTTCCATTGTAAAAAAATAGCAGATGCGTCTTTTGTGAACACCTGTTTCTATATGAAGGAGTTACCAGATCGAAACAAAATTTAACATATGTTCATAGCAGAGATGGAAATTTCCAAAACACCTAACTTTTTTCTGTTTATACCGCGCTATTTGTGCTAGGCTAAGAAGTTTCCGAACCGCCCTCGTAAGAAAAAATAATAGATTTTTGTTTAGAAGCACCCGTGTGCGTTGATATCCCTTTCTGAGGTTAGCTGGGTCATTTTTGTCTTAAAATGTAATTTCATATAAATTAGCCTCTCGTGCATAATTTTAGCCCATTCTGTCTAAGAGATCGAGCTAATGAGCGTTAAAGATATTGCCATCTTTTTTTTCAGTTTCAACAAAAAGCCACAACTCAACGAAATATTTTTCAAACCCTGCGTAAATCGTTTACCTGCACCACGGTGGGCATCGGTCAAGGCTATGCGGTGTTATTGGAAACGGTGCCTTTGTTAAAGAACATACTGTCACCTCAACTACGTTCAGTTGCTATTCAGTTATTATCGCAAAAGTAAGTTCAAACTATCACATGAAAACATGCCAGATGTAAAATTAATTTTTTTTTACAGAGAACAATCTGATTTAAAGCATTGTGTTGAAATAATGGCAGACTTAGGCATAACGTACACGCAAGTTAAATCAGCCGATGGACCCTATATTTATCGTATGGAACCTGATTTAGATACTCTTATGCAATTCCCTGGTTTTCCGGGTGTAACACTGTCGTATTTTGGGCGGCAACTGGTAGCACGCGAAGTAGAATTGGAACGTATACATCGTTCAACGCCCAAAGCTATGGGACCCACCAAATCAGCACCGGCCACAAAACATACAGCAAAAACCACATCGCCTACCAATTTACCCAACCATCTGCAACGTCTCAAGCCAAAACGAATTGATTCGTCAGCAAAAGGCTACAGCGAAGCAGTAAGTAAATTCTATCACTGAATTATTTATTCACTACTACATTTCATTTGCTTTCTTTACGTCACTTACTATCAAACTATTGTAAAATTGCATTTGATTAACATTACAAACGTTTGGTTTATAGAATTTTCATTTTCTTTGTGTGCAGAAAAAATTAAAAGGAATATGGAAAATCGTGCTTGGGAAATTGATTTAAACACAAATATTTATCGTTGATTCATATTTAAACTACTGGTGAATATTTTTATTCCCAAAATGTAACTGTTTAAAATAAATTTATTTTGCATAAAGACTTGCTCAATGAAGTAATACTTGATAGTTCTCTATAAAACTACATACATATTTGAAATATTCTGTAGGTTTATGAGTTTAAAATAAAAATAAAAAAATTAATAAACTGAAAACTAATTCAAATTAGTTTTTGTAGGTTTCAGAAAAATAGTGCTACACTAAAAAAATTCAAATAACTTTTTTAATCAATGTATTTCACATACTTTTTTAGAATTGATTCAAATCGTAACCAACTCTCTGTTATTTATCAACACATATGCGACACCTGATCAGAAAATTATTGATTGCGGCTTGAAGTCGGGAGTGCATCTATTATTGTTTTAATGAATTGTTTCAGTTGAATCAAATCCCTTGGTTTCATTTTTTACACCTCTTACTTGACATAACCCGATAAAAAGGCCCAGTGCCGTGAGATCAGCCTACCTTGAGAGTTTTCGTTAGAGTTTCGTCCGATCTGGCTATATGTGCAGTTGCCTCATCTTGCTGGAACTAAATGCTGTCATACGACCGCAGATGCTGCTTCATCTGTACTCATGGATGGTATAAATATTGAGGAATCGGATGCTCTTGATGTTCTTGGAATGAAGATACAGTGTGACGTTCGCTGAACTGAACACATTTTTCATGTCTCTAAAGAAGCATTCAAGTGCCTCGATTTTTTTGAAACGGTGTAAGATGTACTTCACTCCATCCGACCTCCTTACTATTTATACCACCTACATCCGACCGAAAATGGAATACCACTCTCATGTTTGGGCCGGTGCCGCAAAGTCTATTTTGGGATTACTTAACCGTGTATACTAGAGAGCGAAGAAGCTTATCGGTGACAGTAGGGTATCCAATTCTATTGACTCACTGGAGCATCGACGCCGTGTGGGGTGCGTTACTCTGTTCTATCGTTACTACAATGGATTTTGCTCTGACGAGATTAGCGATCTTGTTCCCGAAACTCGCACATTTTTACGTAGCACGCGCTCATCGTCTAGAGCTCGTCCATTTGTGGTCGATTGCCCAGGGAATCGTACAACGCATTACAGAGAGAATTCGTTTTTCAGCCGTACGCTTCGTCTGTGGAATAAGTTGCCTGCAGACGTGTTTCCTGTTTGTTATAACGTTGGAAAGTTCAAGTCAAATGTTCAAAAACACTACTCCCTCTTTCCCCCTCCTCATAACCTATTTTCCTAGTTCTGGTACAATGCACTGCATATGTAGGGGTCATCCCCTGAATACTGGTCCAAAATAAAAAAAAAAAAATAAAAATGAATACATTTTTATCGCTGCTCTGGGAAAAAACTGTTCCAAAGCCTTTAAATAACATCATAAAGTTATTACATTTTGTATTGTAGAGCGATTCGTCAGCCATCCTATATATAAACTATTTTCACAGAAAATTTATGTATGATTACATCAGGTTGTACAGGCCGCCATTTTTATGAAACCAGCATACTTGTGTCCTTTCTTTGTGCTGTTTGTTGCCTGAGGGAGATATGCAGCCTATGAGACTTATACATCCGCCAACGGTTCATATGCAAACCAACTCAAAAACTGGATAAAAGAATGCAGTCCGTTCACCCCGCATTCTTATGTATCTGCTAACACGTGCGGTATCGATCCCTCCAGATACAGCGCTCTCATATAACAAAGAGCCGGATACCAACAGAAAAAGTGCTCAACACTCTCTTCCTCGTCCTTATCACTACAACTTTTACATTAAATGGAAGATTTAAACTCTAGCATGCGCCGCTATGTGACAATGTCCTCCCTAAACCTTCGCCGAAGAAAACTCCTCAGGACCGTAAACCTCCTACGATCACACACAGACCATGTTAGCTATACACAGACTATCTGTCCTGTGCTGCCCTACAAGTTGGCGCTACAGTTGGTACTCCGCTTAAAAACTTTATCAATGTCACCTTGGTGCAAACGGACTTCGGCTTTTGCCAGTTTATCCGCAACTATATTTCCGTGCACTCCACTGTGGCCCGGTATCCAGAAAAACTCCAGGTTTGAATGTCTCGCTATCTCATTAAGAGCCCCCCCCCGGGGAACAGGTTTTGCCTTGGCGTATTCCTAACTTAGGCGCTCTGTTTTTCGGGGAAAAGAGGGGAAGGGGTCCCTCGTTTTGTGCGGCAAACAAAACTCTAGGAAGCCACATGACTTATGTTGTATTGGCTTCCGAAACCCTTACCAAGGGTATAAATTGGCAAACGGGGATCAGCATGGCCCCCGGGAAGTTCTGCTTGCGGTTCGACCCGGGCTGATCATGTTTGAGGTGCCTATCTTGGCTGAAACGTTCTGGCTGTGGTTGAAACCTAAAACGCAGGAAGGGAGTGTTAGTATCCTTGATAATTGTTTGGTGTGTGGTTTTTTTCGAGGGCTAACAATCTCCCGAGGATCTGTTGCCTATACAACAGATACGTGTACTGTAAGGAACCAGTGGTGATGATTAACGGGTGAGTTGGTTTAAGGGCTGATGCTCTTAATGGGCTTCGGCCTACCAACTCATTAAGCCTTGTCCTCCATTGATTGCTGGGATCCTCAACAAGAAGTTGTTCATATGACCGCAATCATATGACAAGAATTGCTACCTGTGTGAGCCTAGCAAGCCACACGACGTTTGTTGTAGCAAATAAAGCTCTAGGAAGCCGCATGACTTATTATGTCCTATGTGAGGCATAGAGGGGTAGGAATTTCTTGTGGCAAATAAAACTCTAGGAAGCCGCCTGACTTATGTTGTGCTGGACTTCCGAAACCCCTACCAAGGATCTATTGGTAGACCGCAGATGAGAAAAGCCCTCGGGAAGTTTTGCTTGCAGACCATATCGGTGCTGATCACGGTTGAGTTGCCTACCTTGGCTTCAACGTTCTGGCAGTGGTTCATACTTAAAATCGCCGGGAGACAAATTAGTTTCCCTAATGAGTAGGGTGCATGCCGGTTTTTGGGGGCTAGTAACCCCGAGGTGATGTTGTCTTCCAACACATACCCGCAATGTAATGAACCATAAGTGATAGTTAGACGGATGAGTTGGTTAAGGGCTGATGCTCTTAGTGGGTTTCGGTCTACCAGCTCATTAAACCTTGTCTTCCATTGACTTCTGGGAAATTGCATACAGGAGGGTTTGTCCATGTGACTATAAACTTATGGCAGAAGTCGTACCGGTGTGAGCCTTGCAAGTCACACGGGAGCACTAGTGAAATAATTCACCCAATGCAGTTGGTCCATCATCAGATAAGGCAACAGGCCTTTCTATCTCTTTAAAATATCCGGCATTTGTGAACCAAACTGGACGTCATATACCATATACTACCTCAACCAGTTAGCTGCTTTCATTACAGCTATAATTTCACTGCACTCATACATAACCGAAAACTGATCCTCCTCTGATAGTGGGGAACAAAGAAGACATTACCAACTTCCAGGGCCGATTTGCATCCATCTGTAAAGATCTCGAGTTCGACACAAATCTCTTAGAGTTGCTGAACAGTAATCAATATTTGTTTATGATAGTTATCTAGATATTCGAAAATCGGGTGATTTTTCTTTCGTCGCCAACCCTGCCAAGTTTTTTTTTCATAAAATTGTAATATGGTTTTTGCTTTTAGACTGCACAAAACGTTTCTAGTACGCTTCAAAAGATAATATAGGAACCATAAGAATTAGCGTATGAGCTATTTTTTTAAATCACAACTAATTATTTATACGACAAAATGAAGGGCGTTTCTAATAGAAAAATGCCACAATAATGATTGATTTTTCAAAATTGTTTAAAAAATTGGAATTGGAAAATATAAAACATTTACATAATATATTTTTTTAAGAGAAATAAATGTACATAAATTGAAAACACTGCTTAAAGCCATTGAATTGTAAAGTTTGAGAATTTAGATATTAGTAGTTATAACCTCTTCTTATATGTATATAAGAATAAGAAAATCATAAAACATCAGAGACACGCGGGTAACTTTGTAGCTTTTCCGTGCATACAAAATTCTAAAGGCCAGGGCATATAGAATCCGTCGTACGTTATACGTTGCCTTTTTCAACTGACAACTAATACCATGTTCAGATGGTAATATGAAACACTTGGTTCGCTCTCTGAACCACTATTGCGAAACTAGGTATTCAGACGGTTGTTTTTCGTTTCACACCGATGTTTACATATTTTGTGCAAACGTTTCACTAATTCGTTTTTTAATTTTTATTTAAATCTTTGCGTAAGTATCCAATTTGTATATGTTCCATGTGTTTCTTTTGATTTTACACACATTAATTATCTGTTTTTTCTTTGTTTAAATTTTTTTGTTTGAGAGCTAGTTCAGATAAACTAGCGATAATTTATTATCAAATTTGGAGATGATAGTAGCTTTTGGATGGTTCGCACCAAGATTCAAAATGAACCAAGTAGATTCGCTCTAAAAATTTTGTATGGCGAATCATGTTGGTTCAATCAAGATTGGGCCACGAATCACGAATGAGAGAGCGAACCTCGAATATAAGCCGTCGTGTGAACATGCTATTAGTTAAAATATATGTTTTCTTATGAGATTTGTCACATTTCGTACTTCTAGCCAACGCAAAGTATTAAAGTTGAGCACCTTTTAACGTACGTTGAGAACCTTGGTAATGTTTTTTGTATATTTTGAATTAGTTTTACGTTCAAAAATAAAATAAAATAAATTAAAAACAAATTGTCTTAGATTTTCTGTGCTTTGTCTGAAAAATAAATCAAAAAATTTTAATAAAATTAAAGTAAAATGCAGTTGATTTTATATCCGTTAACAAAGTACTGATTGTGCCAATTTCATACTTCGTATACGTTGATATCAGTTGAAAAAGGAGACGGACATGGTACGACGAATTCTATGTGCACCGGCCTTAATAATTTTTCTGTGAAATCCTCTGAGAAAAAGTATTTTATTTACGACAAGGCTAGAGAATAATTTGTTTTTCGTTGTTAACTTTACTTTTTTCTTCACTCTACTCATATTAATTAATATATTTAGTCACTTTAATTTTATTTCAAATCTGGTACATTACTCGTATTTGTTTTCCGAACTTCAAATCACTTAACAACTTTTTTTTTTGTTAATATAACAACTTGAAATTGAAAATCAACATTCTTAGATTGTATAAAAAATGTCTAAACCAAAATAACAAAATAAACATTCATTGCTTTTATTATCTTTCGAAATTGAAATCAAATCTCAGTGCAATTCTCATGTAAAAGACAATAAAAACCATATAAAACAAATAATAAAATAAGAAAAGGTGTGCTATTGTTAACAATACTCATCCAACCCATCCATATAGACTTCTGTGTATTTGTTTTTTTGAAATAAAATTCAAAGTTAAATTGAAAATAAAA
The DNA here is from genome assembly GCA_914767995.1 of Thecocarcelia acutangulata. NCBI lineage: Eukaryota > Metazoa > Arthropoda > Insecta > Diptera > Tachinidae > Thecocarcelia > Thecocarcelia acutangulata. The sequence continues at coordinate 93,826,965 of OU612097.1, read as the reverse complement.
TTCCATATAAAACTTGTTACTAACTTTTACCTAAAGGCTGACTAACAAACAAAAGTTCTAAATATAATTTGTAATTGTGTAAAAAAAGCAAAAACCAAAAAATTTATAAATGTAAATTCTGAAATGTAGTTTTAGAGTATAATCACAACTTCTATGAGCATTATCATCAACATTTTCCTTTATGAGAGTCGTTCAGATGTTGTTGCTTACAATATTGTGTGTCTGTGTGTGTGTGTGTGTGTGTGTGAATATGCATGCTAATACTAATAATAATATCAATTTCTATACAAACACTAAATATGTAACGTTACAGGTCTCTAAGGACTTCTTTGGTCGTATACAACGCAAAACTGCTGCACAATCATTGGCAGACGAATGTAAGTATTCTGGTAGAGACAACATTCTATATGAGGTAATATACTATACGTACATACACACGCGCACACCAACATATCTACATAATGTAAGATACAATTTACATTATATTTTACTTTGGTTGCTGTCTGTTTTATTCTTTTCATTGTAAAAAAATTTATTATGATTAATGGGGTAGGTGGTACATCCATACAGAACTTTAAATGGAAGTATACAAATTAAGTTATTCTGGTTGTTTACAAATTATTTTGATATGTATTTAAATTGAAATGAATTGAAAAGATAAAAATAATAATTCGATAGTACACCATGAAAACCAAAAACACAAAGGGAAAGACCTTCAGGACCCAAGTGAGCTGGAGTATCCAGGTACTATTTTTTCTTTTTGGAGAATCCAGTGAATCTGCCTACCTAACCTAGTACACCCTGAGCCGACGATTTTTCTTATATTAGATGTGTTTCTTTACATTATTTTGGAATACTATAAGATCTCAATTTGAATGAAAAGTGATTCTTTAATTAAAAGTTGGGTGAATGAGTGCGATTTTGAGTGAACAGTAAGTAGGCTTCCTCGTTTTGCACGAAACAGCCTGTAGTTTTTCATCTCTTCTCATGTAGAAAGGCCCTAACTCGTATATTTGAAACTTTATAGGAGAAGGTAAAAACACATTTAAAACTGTAATCGACGAAAATTTACGTTTTTTTTTAATGCAGTTTATTATTAAAATCAAGGATGAATGTGGTTTTCAAAACTTTTTTTTATTTTTACATATATAATGGGTGATTTTATAAGAACTATCGGAAATTAAAAAAAAAATACTTAAAAATCAGAAAAATGCATGAAATATTTATTTGGATCGATATAATTTAATGTTTGAAGATTATTTCATGCAAATGTTGGCCGCGGCTGCGCCTCAAATGGTCCATCCGCTTAGTCCAATTTTGGCATACTCTTTCCAACATTTCGGCCGGTATCTCACGAATAATGTTGGCAATGTTGGCTTCCAGTGCGTCAATCGAAGCGGGCTTGTCGCTATAAACATTAGCCTTAACATAGCCCGACAAAAAATAGTCTAGAGGCGTTAAATCGCACAATCTGGGCGGCCAATTGACTGGTCCCAAGCGTGAAATAAACTGTTCACCGAACTCGCCTCTCAATTGGTCCATTGTTTCGCGTGCTGTGTGGCATGTGGCACCGTCTTGTTGAAACCACATGTCATGCAAGTCAAGCTCTTCCATTTTGGGCAAAAAAAAGTTTGTTATCATCGCACGGTAGCGCTCACCATTCACAGTAACGTTGTGATTCGCATCATCTTTGAATAAATACGGCCCAATGATGCCGCCAGCCCATAATCCGCACCAAACGGTTGTTTTTTGTGGATGCATTGGTAGCTCTTGCAATGCTTCTGGCTGCTCTTCACTCCAAATACGGCAGTTTTGCTTGTTCACGTATCCATTCAACCAGAAATGTGCCTCGTCGCTGAACACAATTCTTCGATAAAAAAGTGGATCTTCATCTAACTTTTCAAGAGCCCATTCACCAAAAATTTGACGTTGTGGTAGGTCGTTTGGCTTCAATTCTTGCACCAGCTGTATCTTATAAGGCTTCACACCCAAATCCTTCCGCAAAATTTTCCACGTAGTGGAGTAACAGAGGCCCAATTGCTGCGAACGGCGCCGAATCGATAATTCACGGTCATCACCAACACTGGCCGATACGGCTGCGATATTTTCTTCAGTTCCCACTCTACGTAAGCGTGTTGGTGGTTTAATGTCCAACAATGTAAATTTGGTGCGAAATTTTTTTACAATAGCCCGAATAGAAGCCTCAGTAGGTCGATTAAACTGACCATAAAATGGAAGAAGCGCGCGATGAACTTTCTTAACAGAGCACGCATTTTGGTAATAAAATTCAATAATTTGCAAGCGTTGTTCGTTTGTAAGACGATTCATGATTAAATTATAGACCAAACTGAAGATGTTTGACAGTGACACAAGATACAAAACGTGCGTGAGCTGTCAAAACTAGTGCTGCCAAAAAGATAATAGCAAAAAAATCACTGTTTATAAGATCTGAATTTGAATGAAAAGTGATTCTTTAATTAAAAGTTGGGTGAATGAGTGCGATTTTGAGTGAACAGTAAGTAGCCTTCCTCGTTTTGCACGAAACAGCATGTAGTTTTCATCTCTTCTCATGTAGAAAGGCCCTAACTCATATATTTGAAACTATAGGAAAAGGTAAAAACACATTTAAAACTGTAATCGACGAAAATTTAGGTTTTTTTTTAATGCAGTTTATTATTAAAATGAAGGATGAATTTGGTTTTCAAAACTTTTTTTTATTTTCACATAACAGTCTCATTTCAGAGCTTAAATGTAATTTAGGCCTCTTTTTTGTAGCGATCAAAACAAATTATGTTAATGAAAATTAATGATAAAAGTTACCAGAAAATATTGTTATTGCTTAAAAATATTAAGTTCGAAAACAAAAAAAAAAAAAAGGTATAAATAGTGTTTATAATGGCATAATGTTTATGTATGACAACCAGGGCTGGGCAAAATACACAGATTATGTATAGGGTGTTTTTTTAAGCTAGATAGAACTTTAAATTGTAAAAAGTAACACAAAAAATTAAATTTTGATGAAACATTTTTTTTATTTGTTTCAGTATACTCTGACAAATCATCATGAATAGACTCACGCTTGAACAACGCTACGAAATTATCCAAATTTACTTTGAAAATCAGTCCCGTTGTTTTATCGCAAAATTGTGTTCAGCGATGAGGCGCATTTTTGGCTTAACGGGTTTGTTAATAAGCAAAATTGCCGCATATGGAGTGAGACCAATCCACAAGAGACCCTACAGACTCGAAAAATGCACTGTTTGGTGCGGTTTTCATGCTGGTGGCATCATCGGACCTTATTTCTTCAAAAATGAGGCCGGAGCTCGCGTTACGGTCAATGGAGATCGTTACCGCACCATGATCAATGATTTTTTGTTTGAAAATATGGATGACATTGATCCGGAGGAGATGTGGTTTCAACAGGATGGCGCTACGTGCCATACGGCGAACGCAACCATCGACTTACTGAAATCAAAATTTGGCGATAAGTTGATTTCGAGAAATGGACCTGTCAATTGGCCTCCAAGGTCGTGCGATTTGACACCTCTCGATTATTTCCTGTGGGGCTACGTGAAGTCACTGGTTTATGCTGATAAACCAGCAACAATTGACGCCTTGGAGGCCAGCATTGTTCGTGTTGTTCGTGACATACGGCCAGCAGTGCTCCAAAAAGTGGCCCAAAATTGGACGTCCAGAATGCGTTTCGTCAAGAACAGCCGCGGTGCCCATATGCCCGAAATCATTTTCAAATGTTAATGTCACGTATTGATCTTTCGAATAAAAAAAAAAATTTTGATTACAATTTAATTTTTTGTGTTATTTTTTACAATTTCAAGTTCTATCGGGCTTAAAAAAACACCCTTTATTTGAAATACAAAATACTAAATACATTCCGGTCGTGTATTTGAAATACAGATACAAAATACGTATTTGTATTTCAAATACGTATTTCAAATACAAGTATTTCAAATACTGCCCAGCCCTGATGACAACGTATTATTAAAGTTTTGGCAGTCTATAGGAATCAACTTCTTTAGATCTTGCAAATGCTCCCATTTCTTTATATAGCCGTGATGGAACGATGCGTTCTATGCAAGCTTTTGTTCTGTGTGAAAGAATCTCATATTCGTCCGTAATATTTGTTTTGAATTATATGAGCCCTGAAGGATCGCATGCAAGAGCTCGCAACATATTTACGGTATCGTCACCACAAACCTTTTTTCCTAAAATTTTATTTTAAATTAAAATTCAAACAAGAATTGATAAAAAAATACTCAATAATTTCGAATATTACCTGGTGGAATTGACAAATATCGCTTCGGAGGTTTTTCAAAATCTAAGAAAATCGTTTTTTTTTTTTATCAATTTTTATTTATTTGTTGAATCTTCAAGAAGAACTAACAACAATTATTCAAATCTTAATAACTAAAAAATTTTCTTTAAGTCCAGCAAATGCTAGACAAAAAATTATGATTAATCGTGTGTGACCACCAAAGGTAAGGATGTCTCGAGCAAGTGGATTTGGGTGGATTTCAAGTTTGGTTATATACCTTCCAGCATGTTTGGCAAATTCGTCTTTTACTAAAGGTACGTTTAGATCCTTGTGAATTGGGCTGCTGTAATCGTACGTATAACGCTGTTTTGACGCCTTTGAATTTTTCCAATATTCGATGCGGAGACGGTGCCCCATAGTTGAATTCCATAGCACCATATTGGCTTTAGGATCGCGTTATACAGCAAAAGTTTGCAGTCTAAGCTCTGGGTGGAATTTCTGCCGATGAGCCAATTCAATTGCGCGGCTTTTAATTTCATCTGGGTTGTTTTTCAATGTCATATGTTTCTTCCAAGTTAGTCGACGGTCGAGGTGAATACCGAGATATTTGACGTCACTGTGTTGTGAAATTATTTGATTATTAACTTTTATTGACGGGCATGTATTTTTACGCAGTGTGAACGTGATATGGACACATTTTTGTTCATTGACTTTGATTTTCCAGAGTTTTAACCATTTCTCTAAATTGTAAATATGTTCCTGCAAAAACACTGAAAAAAGCCGTATCGTCTGCAAACGTGGATGTATGAATTTTATCGCTTGTTGGCATGTCAGAAGCATAAATCAAGTATAAGGTAGGGCCCAGTATGCTGCCTTGTGGGACGCCTGCGTCGGGGGCTATGAAAGTCACCTTCCTTAACGATAAATTTACGTCCATACAAATAACTTTCAAAAAGTTTGTGGGTGTTCGCAGGAAAGTTTAGTTTTATTTTGTGCATTAAACCGTCATGCCACACTTTGTCAAAAGCTTGGGAAACGTCAGTGAAAAGTGCAGAGCAATACTTCTTGTCTTCAAATGATTTTCTTATGACATTAACTAGTCTGTGTGTCTGTTCGATGGTACTATGTTTGGCCCTAAAACCGAACTGATGATCAGGAATACATTCTATTTTTTCCAGTACTGGACTCAACTTCATCATTAGCAATTTCTCAAATAGTTTTGAAATTGTTGCCAGTAGACTTATTGGTCTGTACGTTTCTACTTTAGTATGATCCTTCCCCGGCTTAGGTATCATCGTTATCATAGACACTTTCCACTCGACCGGATAATACTCAAGGCGTAAGATAGCGTTGAAAATAAAAAGAAGAATTCTTCTAGCCACGCGAGGTAGAAAATCGTGTAATCCAAATTGTGTGCTTCTAGACGTGTTGGATATTTCCTGGCTTCGGTAATAATTTGCACAAACTGCGACGGCAATTTTATTTGTTTGCTTTTTGTTTTCCTTTCGATTAGAAAATGTGTTGCATCGCATTCCATCTGTGTATGCCCAACAACTGAGTACTTTTGATCAATAGTTAAGTACACACGGTTGTCAGATGTTACGATATTGTAAGATCTGGCAACATGCTGACAATGTAGTGACAATGAAAAATTGCCGCGCAGAAGTAAATTGTGTGTTGAGGCGACCGTAAGAAAATCTTACAATTTCATTGTCAGACTACGGTCTGACAAATAATTCATCTGCCAAAAAAAAATTGTCAGTTCACACGGTTGTCAGATTGCTAGATGAAAAAAAGTGCCAGACATGTTGTCAGGCATTGCCACTTATGTGTATCAACAACGATCTGTTTGGCAGTGTTGCCCATCAAACTTTTTTCTGACAATGATGTCATTGTTAGGTGCATTCATTTTATACATCTGACTAAAAAATTTTCAATTTAATAAAGCAAAACAAAAATAATTTTTACATTTTTGTGAAGGGTATAAAAAGTTCAAGCAAATAAAGAGTCAGGAATTTTTGGTCATCCCCACATAGTTTTGAAAATCACTTTTAGACAAAAATTGCAATTCATTCAATAAATTTTTTTTATCTAATTTTTCACAATTAATATATCACTTTTTAAGCCAAAAACGTATTTTTCTTCAGTTTTTTCTTTTCTTTTATATATGTTGTCTTTTTCGTTTGCCTTTTTTTAAATAAAAATTTTTGCAAGCTTGGTTTATGCAGTGCCAGACTTATGCACTGAACCTGTGTAGTGTATGACCGGCACTAGTTTAAAGAAGGTAAAATACATGAGTTTATAACCCGATTAGTACGTGCATGTGCATAAAACAACAAATATTTATTGCGAATTTTTTCCGGTACTATAAAAAAAAAAATGTTTTACCTTTGCATGGTATTTATCCAAAAAAGTAAAGAAACACACCTATTAAATTTATGTAGTGAATGATAAAAAGCCTTCCATAAAGTTTATTAAAGCAATAGGCGTACAAATTATGAACAAATTACTTTAAAGACCTGATGAAAGATTTTGTTGGTTTTGTATTATAAAGTGTGAGCTGTGTGTGTGCGCGTAAAAACAATGAATGTTTATTAAATACTAATTTTACGCTTGAATATTTTGTTTTCCAGCCAAATCTGATCCAATTGTTAAAAGTCCCATTTGGTATCGTTACAAGGAAGGTTTTAATAATGCTGTACGTAAAGATATTCATATGAATGAATTACTGTAACATAAAGTAATAAGATATTTCAAGTTGTTTGGTGTTAGTCGTTTATGTTTTAAGTTAAGCGAGTTTTAATCGTAGACACAATATTTGATGTAATTATTTTCTTTTATCAGTTATTTCTTTGCAAATAAGATTTGTTTTACACCATAATAAATCAAAAATATTTAAGCAGACTTAATTATTTTTTTATTCTCGTTACTACTGCAGTCTTAATGCTCCGAGAACGCGCGTTCTGAAACCGCAATGCGTTTTGAAAAACGCTTAATTGATTTTTAGGTGTTCTGAGGAACGCGCGTTTTACTGGCGTTTAGGAGTTTTTTCCGAAAAAATACATGTGTTTTACATACGTACATATATATGTATGTGGTAGTAATATAAAACGAAAAACAATTTGGCAACAAATAGAAAAATTTTTCAATTTAGTTTTCTTAATGAAAATGTGTAAAATTCTTTCAATTTTTTATTGAAATAATAAAACATAATAAATTTTAATTGTGAATAATTTGATTGCCTTTTGCAAGTTCAGTTTTAGCAAATTCAATCAGTTCATTTCAATGTATACATGCGAGTTGAAGTCGCCAATTTTAAGCGATATGCGTTTTTCAGAACACCTATTTGGCGATTTCAAATCGCAAAACCATATTTCTTGCGTTATACGTTTCTCAGAACACCTATTTGGCGTTTTGAAATCAAAAACGCTAAATATAATTTTAATTTGTAAGATTTTTTTTAATTTTATAAATAAATGCCATAAACAAAACTTTGTAATGTGAAAACATATTTGATCAGCCATAAACAAAACTTTTTAATGTTCATATTCTGAATTTTTATAAGAAATTGGTTTTGGGAAAATGGATTTTCGTGTTTTTCTTTAGCAAAACCACAAGATGTTCTTAAAAAATTAAATCTTAAACAATTTATGAAAAGTAATTCCGACATCCTCAAGCGATGTATTGTTCACACACATGTACATATATATATACAGGGTCTCCCAGAACGCAACGTCAAGCCGAAACAGGGTAACAAGATTGATTGTAACCATTATGAGAAAAATCAGAAAGAAAATCTAAAATAATACATTTTACTTATGGCGTTTTCTTTTCTTACAAATAAAATGTTCCATGTGACTAGGCAACATTTTTAAATGCTAACCTGATTTCTAAGAAGTGCTACAGATTTTACGTCTACAAAAGAACACAAAATATTGTATAAAACAACTAGTTGACCCAGGCAAACGTTGTTTTGCCTTCAAATTTTATTTACATGATATGAATGACTTTAAATTTTCAAATTGTCATTGTCAGTGCAAGCCGTATATTGACAACTGCAAGTACTTAAAATGGAATGTTATGCCTTTCGCAACCATTAGGACTCATGGTATCAAAACGTCCTCGCCTTTAAATTATCCTTTAAGTACTCGTTTTTTTAAAACGTTGATCATCAAATTTTTCACCGGAAGCCAAATAACATTACAAAGACATAGTTGGTTTGTATTTCATAATATTATGTTTACCGATCTGATTTTAACTAATTCTAGCGAGTTGAAAAACTGGGTTGTAGAGTTAGAGTTCCCTTACCTTGGGAAGTAAAGAGCCACCAACTTCTACATCATCTATGCGCAAGCAGTTTAAGTTTGAATCCGATAATTCAAATCGACGACATCACGTTCGGTCAACTAAACTTGATTTTTGTAAAATCTTTGAGAGTACATTGCTGATGAGCTCAGATTTTGATTCGGTAAAATAACAGAAAGGGACTGGTAATCGAATATTCCCAGCGTATTGGTGGAATAGACGGCGATATTTCAAGATGTAATTCTCCTTATTTTCGCAAACTATCAGTCCGGTATGAATAATAATAACCTGAACTTACTTTTTTGTTAGCTTCAGTATATAGAACGCCGCGTAGATGAAATGAATGCATACATTGTTCGTATTGTATATTATGGACCTCGCGTTCACAGAAAATAAAGATACTTTAATTTTTCTTTCCTAAGAAAAATTCGCAAGCATCCACCAGGCAAACGTGAAACACAAGAACACGATTTGTGGCCCATAAAAGTTACATAAAAATATTCGTGGGCTTATATTTATCTCTCATCATGGGCTTATATTTATCTCTCACACCGAAGGAAATAATTTGAAACGTCAAATTGTATGAATATGAAACAAAAATATTTGGAACTTGGTGACGTTCCAAACCCCAATGAAAGTAGTGGATCGGATGGAGATTAAAATTGTATCAACTTTACTTTACGTTAGCACAACACAGGCCAGTGGTTCCATCTGGAGATGTGGACATCTCAACGTCATTCTACCGATACATCCATGTATACTGCAATCAATTTCGCACTCATAATTAAAAGCAGCATGTTCCATGTCTTACACAACACGATGTGGAAGTCGTGTTAATCGCCGCGATGTTCGATTTCTTGGACTTCTATCCGCAGAAGTAGTTTGAAATCGTGCATCGCATTGTAATTGGTTTTGATGTTATCGTTCAGCTTGCCATCTCATGGCGTTATCTTTGATACAATAATCGTATATAGCAAGTGAAAAATCGAATGGTCAGCGTAGAAATAAAATGACGATCGAAACAACGCCTGAAAAGAATCAGCTTAGGAGTCCAAATGTCGTTGTATAGATAAGATATTATAATAAATGGTTTGGTATTTTTTCAACTGACAATAAAATATCATAATATGGAAAATGAAAGGCATTTTGTTGATATTTGTATGGGAATATATAGGAAAATCTAAATGACATATATCCGGAACCACCCAGCCGATTTTGTGGAAACTCCACATAAACCATCTGCACTTCATGGCCAACGTACTTTTAAATTTTGGTCGATATCAATAGGAACTTTCACATATTCGCCACCAGCTTTTTCCCAACGCTTTGTATTATATACAGGGAAATAATATTTATTATGAAAACTTTTGCTTACCTTAATGTCTGTGAGAACCAGATTATATCGATTGCAAATACTTATAATAACTTGAGGTATTTCAGTTGTATTTTAACAAAACTAATGGAGAGCTTAGAAAGGACATATAACGACACCTGAAGCAAATAGAGCCATATTGGCGTCCACCCTAGTTTCAAAATACACTTGTCACCAGAAATCATCTCATTAAAAGAAAGGCAACGAATTCAAAACCTTGCAGTAGATAACTTAGAGAAAGATTGCAAAATACGTGAAATCGAACATGGATGCAATAGAAGAAGTAGTAGTTGCAGTAAAGATGATGAGAATTTTATTGTTTTTTTGCATTTATAGAATTTGGCAGCAGGTTCCGCAGAACCTGTAGAAATATGTTTTTCCTCGGCAGATTTTATTCACTCCCCAACAAGAGGTTGTTTGTCGGATGACTTATTAAATTATCTTGTTTTATTAAAGGAAATACTTGTTTTGCCGAATGAATCTTTTATTTGCTATCTATTAAATCCTAAATATTATTAATTTCCCAGTTGGCGAGTTTAGAACAATCATATGAATATACACACGTATGTCACACGTGTATATATGTAAAATGCATAGAATGTTAAATATAAGTATATAAGAAAAAAAAAATATAACACATTTTATATAATATTACACAGCTTTATTTCTAGTATTTGAATACATAATAAGTATGAACATATATGTATATTGTCGCCTAAAAAGAAAAAGAGCATAACTGACAAAAAAATTCTAGTCTAGTCTAGTTATTATCAATAATACAACTATCCACAATTTTTAATGGGCTTTCAATACTTTGCCAGTTACGCCCTTTTAAGTTGTATGTGACAATATGCAACTTAGTTTAAGTGCATATATAAAATAAAATATTTATCTAAAACCAGAGTGGTATATTCTTATGAGATCGAAAGACAAAAAAGTATTTGTAGTTTTTAGTTGTAACGAGTGATTTTTTGCTATTATCTTTTTGGCAACACTAGTTTTGACAGCTCACGCACGTTTTGTATCTTGTGTCACTGTCAAACATCTTCAGTTTGGTCTATAATTTAATCATGAATCGTCTTACAAACGAACAACGCTTGCAAATTATTGAATTTTATTACCAAAATGCGTGCTCTGTTAAGAAAGTTCATCGCGCGCTTCTTCCATTTTATGGTCAGTTTAATCGACCTACTGAGGCTTCTATTCGGGCTATTGTAAAAAAATTTCGCACCAAATTTACATTGTTGGACATTAAACCGCCAACACGCTTATGTAGAGTGCGAACTGAAGAAAATATCGCAGCCGTATCGGCCAGTGTTGGTGATGACCGTGAATTATCGATTCGGCGCCGTTCGCAGCAATTGGGCCTCTGTTACTCCACTACGTGGAAAATTTTGCGGAAGGATTTGGGTGTGAAGCCTTATAAGATACAGCTGGTGCAAGAATTGAAGCCAAACGACCTACCACAACGCCAAATTTTTGGTGAATGGGCTCTTGAAAAGTTAGATGAACATCCACTTTTTTATCGAAGAATTGTGTTCAGCGACGAGGCTCATTTCTGGTTGAATGGATACGTGAACAAGCAAAACTGCCGTATTTGGAGTGAAGAGCAGCCAGAAGCATTGCAAGAGCTATCAATGCATCCACAAAAGACAACCGTTTGGTGCGGATTATGGGCTGGCGGCATCATTGGGCCGTATTTCTTCAAAGATGATGCGAGTCACAACGTTACTGTGAATGGTGAGCGCTACCGTGCGATGATAACAAACTTTTTTTTGCCCAAAATGGAAGAGCTTGACTTGCATGACATGTGGTTTCAACAAGACGGTGCCACATGCCACACAGCACGCGAAACAATGGACCAATTGAGAGGCGAGTTCGGTGAACAGTTTATTTCACGCTTGGGACCAGTCAATTGGCCGCCCAGATCGTGCGATTTAACGCCTCTAGACTATTTTTTGTGAGGCTATGTTAAGGCTAATGTCTATAGCGACAAGCCCGCTTCGATTGGCGCACTGGAAGCCAACATTGCCAACATTATTCGTGAGATACCCACCCGAAATGTTGGAAAGAGTATGCCAAAATTGGACTAAGCGGATGGACCATTTGAGGCGCAGCCGCGGCCAACATTTGCATGAAATAATCGTCAAACATTAAATTATATCGACCCAACTATCGATCCAAATAAATATTTCATGCATTTTTCTGAAGTTTATGTGTTTTTTTTTTTTTAATTTCCGATAGTTCTTATAAAATCACCCATTATTTTGTATTTAAAATACACAGCTGGAAAGTATTTTATATTTTGTATTTAAAATACACAACTTGAAAGTATTTTGTATCTTGTATTTGAAATACTTAAAGTGAGTATTTTGCCCAGTCCTGGATGTAGGTCAGTATAAATCCGCATGCAGGTGAGTAAAAAAGGGCACCCTGTGCTTGAAGCAAAGGGCAAAATAGGCTTCATATATTGCCCTTCTTCATGCAGCATATTTAGAAGAGAACATATTTTTTTTATTTACACTGTTGCCTTCTTTATAGAAAAGAACATAAAAACGGGCAGATCGGGAACAGTTTTGTTAGAAAAGAAAACGCCATTAGTTTAAATGATTTTATTCGCACAAGTCCTTGTATTTATTTAGGTTTTTTCTGATTTTTCACGTGATGGTTACAATCAATCTTGTCACCCCGTTTCGGCTTGACTTTGAGTTTTGCGGCACCCTGTATACACAGTTTGTAAGTATGTAATTTGAAATAAAATAATTTTGAGAGCTGAATTTGTTCTCTTTAAACAGAGTTTACATTTAAAACTCAGAATGTTGTAGGCGTCAAATTGCTTTATTAACTGACTGATGTGTCATGTTTATGTCATTGTTTTTACTTTCAACTGCACGTAATAAATTTTTATATGAGTAGTTTTCTTTTACATGCGTAACACTTCTGAACATGTGTTTGTCCCTTATTATTTTTTGTTTTATTATTCAGTTCTTTTTGTTTTATTGTTCACATTCTTTCTTTTGAGTGCGCTAAAGTAGATAAGATTTTAATAACGTTATGTATGATGATGTTGAGCTTGTTTTCAAGACTTTGATTACTTCTAAGTCTCATAGAGTAAGATTCGGTTCGTTCGTTACTGCGTCAAGTGTTTCTCCGAGAGCATATTGATTATTAAAAAAAAAAAAATAATAATAATAAAAAATAAAGAACAAATCGGGTTCTTAATTGGTATTATCCAGATTAATCATGAAGTCAAATTTTGTTATTGTTTTGTTTATAATTTTAATCACGTTAAATTATTTCATTATTTCCGAAACGCGCAGTTGGGGTATTCCGAGTAAGTTTTGCTTAATTTCGTATTGCTACTTAAGGAAGAGAGAAATATGGTTTATTTTTTTTTTAATTATATATTCAAAGATATTTGTCTACAACCACCACCCAGATCTGAGGGAATTTGCACAATTGAAATTGAAGGATTTTATTTCGATACGCAGAAGAATAACTGTGAAAAATATACTGTGGGAGGCTGTCGCTTATCGGGTGGCCAAAGCTTTGGCTCGCTTCAAGATTGCCTAGCTACATGTGTGCATGCTACACGTCGCATACAAGACATTCGGCGTGAATAATTGTTTAATAAATACCATATTTTAGTTAAAAACTAATAAAACTTTTGTTTCTTTACTTGTGATTGCTGCTGGTAAAGCTTTCTTTTCTAGCATTTTCCGCTTTGAACTAGTTTTTATGTTAAATATTTTCTTATCATTTGGGTTGCTTGTTTATTTTGAAAGTAGTAATTAAATTGAATGTAAATACATATAAGATTATTTTAATCACGCAAAAGCTTTGTTTTCAGCCAAATTGTATAAAATATTAAAATTTCGAAATTACAAAGCACTGGCGAAGTTCTTATCGCCTCTTAAGGCGTTAAAGCGTGTAATGGAAACCGATTGTTTTGAAAAATATTATTTTCAGAAAGTGTAATAAAAAACGATAAATTTTAAAAACTTTTTGCGGAAAAATTTGTTGTTGGCTCTTGAAGCTCATGCATTACATACGAATAAATTAGCCTTGTTCAAAAAATATAACGCTAGTTTTACAAAATGTTATAAACAAAAAAAGACTTCAAAAGATAACTCAATAAAGTACACGAAAATTTAATCAATCCAAGCTCATTTTGCTGCGTAAAAACTTTCAACTCTTTCGTCCATACTCATAACGAGATTTCCGACAGTGTCTTAGTTTACTAATGTCTACTTGCAATAAATTGCGTCTTTGAGTCATTTAAAGATGCTCTCTTTCCTCTTCATCTTAACTTATTTTCCTAGTTCCAGTACAATGCACTGCATATGTAGGGGTCATCCCCTGAGTACTGGTCCAAGATAAAAAAAAAAAAATTGTTTATTATTTTTATAAATCCGATTGGTTAGTAATCCGCAGAGGTTTTCCTTTGAATTCAAGTCTGGAGAGCAAGAAAGCCATTCCAAAAGTGATATGTTTTTCGATGAAAACCGACTTGCTCTCGCGGTATGATTCTGTATTTTATCTTGCTTGTAAGTTTTGTGATAAGCAGTCAAATTAGAGATTAAACTTTTTTCCAATGTGTGAACATAGTCGATAGCTTTTCATTTTACATGAAACTGCCATCAAATCTAGACATGCACTTATGGATAATGCTCCCCAAGCTACCAGACTTCCGCCTCCAAAATTTCAGGCTTATACTTTAAAGGATATTTTCACAAATCCCTCCAATAACCTTTTCCATTTTTTTCATCAGAAAAATTGATCTAGGAATACTTCAAAGTATTTTGTAGGGAATACTTGTTCTATTGAGCATACCTATTTCCAGTTTGTGTGCATGTTAACACAAGCAAATTTTAGTCTAGCCACAATATGGAGTTTACAAGTTTCTAGTAACACTGCATTCTTTGGTGTTGTATAGTTTTTGAACGTTTAGGAAAGTTCTGGCTGGATCTGCTATTAAACATCTTCAAAGCTTTCACATTTGTCGCTCGATAAGGTGACGATATGCCTTTCCTGTCGCTCAGTTAGCTTTCGTTTTGCACCAGACCGCTTCGAAGTCTTGAAGGATTTCTAAAAGATTTTGAATAACGCAATGCTATTTTCCGGGTTTTGATTGCTTCTTCACTAAAAGCTATAATTTTTTCATAGTATTAGCTCTGAAACCACTGTGCCTTCTGGCATAATGAACAATTCGCCGTAATTTAATTTTACATTTAAACCGAATTCAGGCGAATTCATTACAAGGGGAACTTGACAGGGCAGGTGATAATTTTTTGCTTTCCTCCTCTTTCATCCTGGGACTTTCATTTGTTTTTCTTTTGTTTACAAACTTTTTCGCACCATTTTAATCTGCAGACTTTTTTTGTATGATTTAGAGTAACTACGAAAAATTTTTGTGATTTGAAAAGTGAAAAACTAATATAATCTGTGAATTACAAACAATTATAAAAATTTGTTATAACGTTTATACAACATTTTTTCTTAGCTGAGCAATCTTAGGCGAATTTGGATTTTGACATTCTCAGGAAGTTTTACAATAACAAAATACATAGAACTGAATTCGCCTTCCTGCTTGCATCCACCTGTATAAATTCGCCTTGAGCCGAATAAAGTATCACTCTACTGTTTTTCGCTTTCAATAAAATGGTGGATTTGAAAATGGCGTTATAAATGTTAAACAAGGTTTATACCGGGTGTACCCCCGGAAAAATATTCGATAAACCAATGTGTTTTAATCGTTAAAACATTTTATCAAAATCATAATCGATTACTGTGAGTGGCTGAGTTGGTAAGCAGCCGTATTAAAAATACATCATGTTTACATGGTACTGAGTTCGAGTCCTAGTGGGTGCTGCTGAGCAGTGTAGCGACTGTGAAATAGCTAGTTGTCCCCCAGCTTTAGTGTATACAATTATTTTTTCCTGTCTTCTTTGATCAGGAGTTATTGATCGCGGCAATTATTGTTATAATTATAAATAAAAATATTTCTTGGCTTTAGCCAGGATTGAACTCGAGCTAGACGAATGATACCATCATATAATATTTGAAATATTAAAACTAATTTAAATTTTGTATTGTATCTTGAGCGCCAGCTATCATCCAGAATCCTCCCCAATCTGGCTGTACCTTCTAAGCTCTATGATCTGAGACTTTAGTTTTCACGAAATAATTAAAAGTTTGTCTTTTCTTGTAAATTTTTTTATTATATGTATATTTTTTTAAATTCCTTTTTATGTTTATATTTTTCTCTTGACATTTGAAAAAGATTTATTTTTTGTAGTGTTGTATTTATTGCTCTTGCATATACCTGTTATGAATTCGCCTTGACATTGAGTATCAAATGTTTATTTTCAAATGACTCTTAATTTAAATTCAAATGTTAAAATCGAACCATTGAAAAAGGTTTGAAAATTATGTTTGATATCAAATGTTTGTTGGGTATGTGCATATACCATTCTATGTGTACAAGCGTTTTCAACTAATTATTGAACTCAATTTATGATTTCCATTGAAAATCTTTTTGACAAACAAACAAAAAAAAAAAAAAATTATTCAAATTGGTTCGGGTGGTAAATGTTTCACTTAATTATTAATTATTTAATTAGGCTTATTCATTTCATTTTCTTTATTTCATTTTTATTTTCTTCGTTAAAAAACAAAAAATTGTAATTAATTGATGTGATTAATTTTAAAAGAAAACAATAATTTTGAATTGCCAGACAGACAGTTTTGACTCGTAATTATAAGCACGTTGATAGCGGGGAACCAAGGGGGGACACGACTGAGTACTAACATATATTGCTTATCATAATTTATTATATTGCTTATTATAATCTAAATATGTTTGGCAAAGTAAAATGTAATCGGGAAAGTAAACGAATGAACCCTTCACATTATTACTCTGAACTTAAAGCCAAAAATTATTTAAACAACGGATACACTTATATAAAGAATTTATAGAAAATATGATGGCATACCATTTTATTTTACTATCCAATTGATCGATCCTTTAGCTACACGCAATAAATACAGTCGAACTTCCATAATTCGAACTTCTCTAATTCGAATTTTTTCTAACTCGATCTAATTTAATTGGCAGTTGCGTTGAAAGAACAAGTCACATACAATTTGCCTTCTGTAACTCGAACTTTTCCATAAGTCGAAGTTCTCCATAACTCGAACAAAAAACATACACATGAATTTATGATTTATATGTTTTGATCTCTTTTGTTGCTTGAGTTGGTTTGTATATTTTACATACTTGCTATTGTTGTTTATTTTTTTCGGGGAATTACAAATAGGTTTCTGTTTGTTTGCGTAAAGCTATGTACACACGGTTGTCAGATGTTACAATATTGTAAGATCTGGCAACATGCTGACAGTGTAGTGACAATGAAAAATTGTCGCGCAGAAGTAAATTGTGTGTTCAGACGATCGTAAGAAAATCTTACAATTTCATTGTCAGACTATGGTCTGACAAATACATAATTCATCTGACAACAAAAATTGTCAGTTCACACGGTTGTCAGATTGTTAGATGAAAAAAATTGCCAGACATGTTGTAAAGCATTGCCACTTATGTATATCAAGAACGATGTGTTTGGCAGTGTTGCCCATCAAACTTTTTTCTGACAATGATGCCATTGTCAGGAGCATTAATTTTATACATCTGACAAAACTGAGCTTACAATACCAGCCACTTATCTGGCAATGCCGACGAAGAGTGTTCTCACGATTGTCAGATGCCTGACAACATTATCGTCTTACAATTGATTGACAATGGTTTTTCTTTTTGACAACGTTGTAAGTTAAAAATTGGCAGTTCACACGATTGTAATACATTTTTAGACAATTTTACTGGCAACCGTGTGTACGTAGCTTAAGTATCAATTCTATGCATAATTCGGCCTATATGATAAATGTTGAAATCGTTTTTTTTTATTATTATGGCAACTAAACGTGTTTTAAAATTAAAGAAAAAAATATAAACTTATAAAGGACGTCGAAGATGGATTAAAGAAAAAGGAAGCAGCTGATAAATATGGTATTCCGGCAAGCACGGTCTCAACAATTTTCAAAAATAACGAATCAATTATTAAATCGATTGAATCTGGAATTTGGTTATGTAGTAAAAGAGTTAGAACCCCAAAATTCAAAAATATCGACAAAGCAGTCCTCGATTGGGTTTCAGCAGCTAGAAGCCAAATCATGCCTATATCTGGTAAAATATTAAAGGAAACGGCAACGGAAACGGAGTTTGTAAAGCGTTTTGGAGATGATAACTTTACAGTTGGCTTGATAAATGGAAGCAGAGGTATTAAGAAAACGATTAATTGATGAAAACTTCATTTAACTTAATGAATTTAAAAAAAAAGTAAAATGTCATTTTACATAACTATAATTTTTTAACTATATGAGTACATATCCTTGTCCTTTTGTATATTTTACATATTCTTAAGTATATAGTTTTCCATTAGAGCCTATTTTAAATAAAAATACATAATACAAAAACCTGTTATATATGTATATTACGTGTAGCTCAATCATGACAATGAATGTCTAGGATGTGGCAACACTAACGCATAAAATAGAATCTTTTTTAGCATATAAGTCAATGTTACAGTCCATATTTACCTAGATCGAATGGGCTGGCGGAACGTTCCGTTCAGACTATTAAAAATTGGTTGTTGAAATCGCAAGAGAGTGACTCAGATCCTTACATAGCGCTGCTTCATTATAGAACAACATGTAAAGGCAATTTACCAAGCCCTGCAAAACTGTTAATGTCAAGAGTTCTAAGAACGAAAATTCCAACTTTGATGAAAAATCATGAGCCAAAAATTGTAGACAAAAATAAATATAGGGAACAATTAAGTTCACACATTAATAAATACACGGAATATTACAATAGCAGGGCTAGAAGTTCTAAGCCTGTAAGTGAAGGAGATTCGGTGATGTTTAAAAAAATACCAACAAGTTGTTGGTTTCAAGGACAAATTGTGAACACTTGCAATGAACCAAGATCCTATTTAATAGAAGATAACAATGGTAGCATTTATAGAAGAAATGAGGAGGACAAGGCAACAACAAAGAACATCAGGATAACAATAATCCAAGAGAAGATTTAGGTAATGAGGTGGCAAAGAATTACAGAAGTAATATAACTACAAAATAATAATAATCGGTGATTTTATAAGAACTATCGGAAATTAAAAAAAAAAACATAAAATTCAGAAAAATGCATGAAATATTTATTTGAATCGATAGTTGGGTCGATATAATTTAATGTTTGAAGATTATTTCATGCAAATGTTGGCCGCGGCTGCGCCTCAAATGGTCCATCCGCTTAGTCCAATTTTGGCATACTCTTTCCAACATTTCGGCCGGTATCTCACGAATAATGTTGGCAATGTTGGCTTCCAGTGCGTCAATCGAAGCGGGATTGTCGCTATAGACATTAGTCTTAACATAGCCCCACAAAAAATAGTCTAGAGGCGTTAAATCGCACGATCTGGGCGGCCAATTGACTGGTCCCAAGCGTGAAATAAACTGTTCACCGAACTCGCCTCTCAGTTGGTCCATTGTTTCGCGTGCTGTGTGGCATGTGGCACCGTCTTGTTGAAACCACATGTCATGCAAGTCAAGCTCTTCCATTTTGGGCAAAAAAAAGTTTGTTATCATCGCACGGTAGCGCTCACCATTCACAGTAACGTTGTGATTCGCATCATCTTTGAAGAAATACGGCCCAATGATGCCGCCAGCCCATAATCCGCACCAAACGGTTAGTTTTTGTGGATGCATTGGTAGCTCTTGCAATGCTTCTGGCTGCTCTTCACTCCAAATACGGCAGTTTTGCTTGTTCACGTATCCATTCAACCAGAAATGAGCCTCGTCGCTGAGCACAATTCTTCGATAAAAAAGTGGATCTTCATCTAACTTTTCAAGAGCCCATTCACCAAAAATTTGGCGTTGTGGTAGGTCGTTTGGCTTCAATTCTTGCACCAGCTGTATCTTATAAGGCTTCACACCCAAATCCTTCAGCAAAATTTTCCACGTAGTGGAGTAACAGAGGCCCAATTGCTGCGAACGGCGCCGAATCGATAATTCACGGTCATCACCAACACTGGCCGATACGGCTGCGATATTTTCTTCAGTTCGCACTCTACGTAAGCGTGTTGGTGGTTTAATGTCCAACAATGTAAATTTGGTGCGAAATTTTTTTACAATAGCCCGAATAGAAGCCTCAGTAGGTCGATCAAACTGACCATAAAATGGAAGAAGCGCGCGATGAACTTTCTTAACAGAGCACGCATTTTGGTAATAAAATTCAATAATTTGCAAGCGTTGTTCGTTTGTAAGACGATTCATGATTAAATTATAGACCAAACTGAAGATGTTTGACATGGACATAAGATACAAAACGTGCGTGAGCTGTCAAAACTTGTGTTGCCAAAAAGATAATAGCAAAAAAATCACTCGTTAATAATAATGAATAAAAATTTTGTATTTCATATATGTATATATTACTTAGTTTTAATATAATTTCTTATGGAAGTATTACTTTTATTCTTATCGAAGTATTAGAGTCATGCTTGTATTTATTTACTTAAGATATTTAATCATTGTATTTTCAAAACTAATTTGAAAAGAAACGAAAAAGGGAAGATGTTATATATGTATATTACGTGTAGCTCAATCATGACATTGAATTTTTAGGATGTGGCAACACTAACGCATAAGTCAATGTGAATAAAGTGAGCAATGATGAAACACTACAAAAGCTTATATTCTATTTGGCAAAAAATTCTGTAACTCGAAGTCTCCATAAGTCGAAATTTTTATTTTTTTTTTTGGCATAATGTTGATTCGAGTTATGGAAGTTCGACTGTATAAAAAAATGTACATCATATACGAGTATGTATGTATGATTCCAATACTCATTAATCTACCTGATTTCCTTTTCAGATTCGCCCTTTAAACATACAAAACTGGGTTACTTTAGCGATAATAAAATTGTATGTTATTAAAATTTTTTTTTTGTGTTTTTTATTGTATGAATACAATAAAAAACACAGACATCAAGAAAGTGATGTTTTAATTAATGCTTCAAAGTTATGACATTAATATTAATAGTAATATATATTCTTGGGTCAACATTTACCACAAAGAACATACAAACCCCTGCTAACTCCTGATCAAGTGTGTTTTTAGAGGTTCTCAAATTTGAGTTGGCAACATAGCTTTATTTAACAGCTGATAGTTATTCTTTGTGTAGTTTGGTTCCACATATCACTATGGATAGGTTTACACCAGAGCGCCGCTTGCAAATTGTTAAAATTTTTCTGTTCGTTGATTGATATTAATATTGCAATTCCATTCAGAATTTTGTTGTCTGATGAAACACATTTTTGGTGGAATGGTTATGTAAATAGGCAGAATTGTCGTATTTGGTGGGCGGATGGATTATCCGCCACAAGCTTTCGTCGAAACACCATCGCCATTCAGAGAAAATTATTGTTTGTTTTTTTTTTATAATTCAATTATTTATTGTATCTTCTAAAAGAACTAACAATAAGTATGCAAATCTTAAAACTAAAAATTCATTAATTAATATTGAAAAATTTTATTTACTTAAGTCCAACCAATGCTAGACGAAAAGTTGTTTCTTGCGTGTATTTTGTTGGTAAATCACCTTTCCAACGCTCTGATGGTTGCAAGGGTGTCCATTCTTCTCAGTCGAGTGTGGCCACCAAAGTTAAGGATGCTACGTGCGAGAGGATTCGGATGAGACTCCAGTCTTATCGCGTGTTTTGAAAATTCATCTTTCACTAAGGGTACGCCTAGATCTTTATGAATTCGAGAGTTTTTAACATACCACGGAGCTGCAAGTAATTATACGGAGAATTTTATTCTGGCGCTTTTGAATTTTCTCAATGTTAGATGCAGAGGCGGTACCCCACAATTGAATTCCATAGCTCCATATTGGCTAGGATTGCGTTATACAACAAAAGTTTGCAATCTAACTTCAAGATAGAATTTCTGCCGATGAGCCAATTTAGTTGCACCGCTTTTAATTTCATCTGGGTGACTTTAGCGTCAATGTGACTCTTCCACGTGAGCCTACGGTCGAGGTGAATACCAAGGTATTTGACTTCACTGTGCTGCGGAACAATGTAGTTGTTGATTTTAATAGCCGAACAAGTTTTTCTACGTAGTGCGAATGTAACATGGGTACATTTTTGTTCATTTACTTTGATTTTCGAAAGTTTCAGCCATTTCTCCAATATAAGAATATGTTCTTGCAAATTTTGTGATGCTAATTTATAGTCTTCATGGACACTGATGAATGCTGTATCATCTGCAAAGGTTGAAGTGAGAATTTTGCAGCTCGTTGGCATGTCTGAAGCATAAATCAAATATAAAGTTGGACCCAATATGCTACCCTGGGGAACTCCAGCTTCGATTGGCTGAGCCGAGCTTTTGAAATCACCTTCCTTAACGACGAATTTCCGGTCATATAAGTAGCTCACTAACAGCTTGTGCGTGTTTGCAGGCAAGTTTAATTTTATTTTATGGGTTAAGCCTTTGTGCCACACTTTGTCAAAAGCTTTGGAAACGTCGATAAATAGAGCTGAGCAATATTTTTTATCTTCGAACGCATTTCTGATAACATTCACCAGCCTGTGTGTCTGTTCTCTGGTGCTATGCTTAGCCCTAAAACCGAATTGATGGTTAGGAATACATCCTACTTCATTCAAGGTTGGGGTCAACCTCGTCATTAGCAATTTCTCGAACAGTTTTGAAATTGTTGGCAATAGACTTATCGGCCTATATGACTCAACTTTTGTAGGATCCTTTCCTGGTTTGGGTATCATACAGGGTGGCCCAGAAAGACCGAAGTGGTGTGAATTCCTTATAACTTTTTTATTATAATTTTTTTTTTCTTTTCTTTTAAGTATTTTGTAAAGAAGACTTGGATAATTTATAATGGAGCAATACACAATTGAACAACGTGCCCAAATTGTTGAAATTTACTTTTCAAATCAACGGTCCATTGTGTTGACTCAGCGTGCATACCGTCGTCAATTTAATGTGCGGGTTGCACCCTCTCAGTCAACAATAAACCGTCTGGTTGCAAATTTTCGAGAACAAGGAGCAGTAAGGAACCTTCCTGGTCCCGGCAGACACCGAACTGTCCACACGGCTGACAATATTCAAGTGGTACAGGAGAGTATTCGGGAGGATCCAGAAACATCAACCAGGAGACGTTCGTCACAACTGGGCCTCTCAAGGACGTCGCTGCAGCGAATTTTGCACACCATAGGATTGTTTCCATACAAAATTCAACTTGTCCAAGAATTGAAACCAACAGATTACCAGCAACGACGGTGAAAGAATAATTTCTCGTAACAGCAATTTTAATTGGCCTCCGCGTTCCCCGGATTTAACCGCTCCAGACTGTTTTCTTTGGGGCTATTTAAAAGGAAAAGTTTATGTTAATAAGCCTAGGACTATTGAGGAGTTAAAAACCAATATTCGAGAAGAAATTAACAACATACCACCGGAAGTTTTGCGAAAGGTCATGGAAACTGTGTTGGAAAGAGCACATTTGTGCGAAGCAGAATATGGCCACCACTTGCGGGATATCATTTTTAATAACTAATCCAAAAATATTCCCCATAAATTTAATGTATTTAAAAAAAAAAAAATTAAAAAAATATCTCTTAAATAAAAAGTTATAAGCAATTCACACCACTTCGGTCTTTCTGGGCCACCCTGTAGTAATGACAGACACCTTCCACTCAGTAGGAAAATACTCGAGACGTAAAATAGCATTAAAAATAAAAAGGACGAGGCTTCTAGCTACTCGGGGTAACTGCACAAGCATTTTGTTGGTAATTTTATCAATACTTGGAGCTTTTCTCGGGTTTAAGTTACTAATAGCATTATCGACATCTTTACATTTTTGTTTGCTGTCCTTTGGTTTATATGACTTATAACGGGTTCAGAATAAAAAAATAAAATAAAGTCCGTTTCATTGATAATAAACATATCGGGTGGTTAAATTTCAAGGGCCGATGTTGAATGTGAACCACACCTAAACGCTAAGTTTTTTTCCGAATTTTATTTGACATTTCTCTATTTCAGACTTACTCAATTTGAACCATGGAGAGATACACAATCCAGCAACGTGTTAAAGTTATCCAGACTTATTATGAAATTGACGATCAATTTTCGAAGAAAATCATCTTCAGTGATGAGGCACATTTTCACCTCAGTGGATTCGTCAATAAACAGAATTGCCGCATTTGGGCGAATGAGAATCCAAGAGTGACTGTCGAAAAACCAATGCACCCACAAAGAGTGACTGTTTGGTGCGGTTTATGCGCTGGCGGCATCATCGGGCCGTATTTTTTCCAAAATGAGGCCGGTCAGGCAGTTACTGTGAATGGTGTTCGTTATCGTGAGATGATAACGAACTTTTTATGGCCCGAATTGGAAGATATGGATGTAGACGATATGTGGTTTCAGCAGGACGGTGCCACTTGCCACACAGCTAACGAAACAATTGCTCTTTTGCGCAACAAATTCAATGGTCGTGTTATCTCACGTAATGGCGATGTCAATTGGCCGCCAAGATCATGTGATTTGACACCGTTGGACTTTTTTCTTTGGGGTTATTTGAAAGTGTACGGCGATAAGCCAGCAACAATTCAACAGCTAAAGGATGAGATAATTCGGCACATTAACGGCATAGAACCTCCATTATGCCTCAGGGTCATCGAAAATTTGGACCATCGGATGGAGGTGTGCCGCCGTGGTCGCGGCGCCCATTTGGCCGATATTTTGTTCCATACATAATTGAGTAACACCAATATATCATAATAAAATAAAAATACAATAATTTCCTAAATAGTTTGTGTTTTATTCAAAATCAACATCGGCCCTTGAAATTTAACCACTCTTTAGATAATGGGTGATTTTATAAGAACTATCGGAAATTAAAAAAAAAAAAAACACATAAAATTCAGAAAAATGCATGAAATATTTATTTGGATCGATAGTTGGGTCGATATAATTTAATGTTTGAAGATTATTTCATGCAAATGTTGGCCGCGGCTGCGCCTCAAATGGTCCATCCGCTTAGTCCAATTTTGGCATACTCTTTCCAACATTTCGGCCGGTATCTCACGAATAATGTTGGCTTCCAGTGTGTCAATCGAAGCGGGCTTGTCGCTATAGACATTAGCCTTAACATAGCCCCACAAAAAATAGTCTAGAGGCGTTAAATTGCACGATCTGGGCGGCCAATTGACTGGTCCCAAGCGTGAAATAAACTGTTCACCGAACTCGCCTCTCAATTGGTCCATTGTTTCGCGTGCTGTGTGGCATGTGGCACCGTCTTGTTGAAACCACATGTCATGCAAGTCAAGCTTTTCCATTTTGGGCAAAAAAAAGTTTGTTATCATCGCACGGTAGCGCTCACCATTCACAGTAACGTTGTGATTCGCATCATCTTTGAAGAAATACGGCCCAATGATGCCGCCAGTCCATAATCCGCACCAAACGGTTGTTTTTTGTGGATGCATTGGTAGCTCTTGCAATGCTTCTGGCTGCTCTTCACTCCAAATACGGCAGTTTTGCTTGTTCACGTATCCATTCAACCAGAAATGAGCCTCGTCACTGAACACAATTCTTCGATAAAAAAGTGGATCTTCATCTAACTTTTCAAGAGCCCATTCACCAAAAATTTGGCGTTGT
This sequence comes from Thecocarcelia acutangulata, assembly GCA_914767995.1. Classification (NCBI taxonomy): domain Eukaryota; kingdom Metazoa; phylum Arthropoda; class Insecta; order Diptera; family Tachinidae; genus Thecocarcelia; species Thecocarcelia acutangulata. The sequence continues at coordinate 93,801,235 of OU612097.1, read as the reverse complement.
GGTAGGTCGTTTGGCTTCAATTCTTGCACCAGCTGTATCTTATAAGGCTTCACACCCAAATCCTTCCGCAAAATTTTCCACGTAGTGGAGTAACAGAGGCCCAATTGCTGCGAACGGCGCCGAATCGATAATTCACGGTCATCACCAACACTGGCCGATACGGCTGCGATATTTTCTTCTGTTCGCACTCTACGTAAGCGTGTTGGTGGTTTAATGTCCAACAATGTAAATTTGGTGGGAAATTTTTTTACAATAGCCCGAATAGAAGCCTCAGTAGGTCGATTAAACTGACCATAAAATGGAAGAAGCGCGCGATGAACTTTCTTAACAGAGCACGCATTTTGGTAATAAAATTCAATAATTTGCAAGCGTTGTTGGTTTGTAAGACGATTCATGATTAAATTATAGACCAAACTGAAGATGTTTGACAGTGACACAAGATACAAAACGTGCGTGAGCTGTCAAAACTAGTGTTGCCAAAAAGATAATAGCAAAAAAATCACTCGTTATATTTGTTTTATTATGGTTTTAACTTTTGTAGCAGTAAAAGAAACACCCTGTATGTTAAACAAGTATGTTATCAAATGCAAAACTTATTTGCGTGCATGCAGTAACGTCATTTAAAATACACAAATATATTTCTTTTCATCAAGGTTATACTTTATGTTTGCTTTAAAATATAATATATTAGAGTATCCTTATCAAAAAATTATAGTTGAACACAATGCAATACAATTACATACGTTTTATTCGGAAAGAAAAAAAGCTCATTTCAAAGTGAAAATGAAAATAATTTTGTTGTTTAATTAATAAAGTTCAACTGAGTTAATTTGCATTTATATACAGTATGTATGTATGTATGTATGTTTGTGTGTAAATTATGTTTTTGAGTAACGCACACGTCTATGACGGCGTCGATTTTTTCTATTGCAGATTTTTTCACAATCTTCTAGCGAGGAGAAAAGCTTCTTGTCAGGACTACAGCCCAAGTATTTGCATCGTTGTGTTTCAGCATCATAGTAAATGCCTAAGGTGGAGGAGCCACACAAGCCATTGATGGTGGGCTGGCGATCACAGATGTCAACAACAGGACCTTAAAGGACCAAAAACAACGAAAAAACGTATTATGACAGAAGATTTAGTCGCTAAAAATAAACATTTGCTTACGTGTACGGTTGCCAGTTCCTTGTGTAGAGTTGATAATATTTAAAAGAATACAGCTGACCAATATGAGTAGTGACTTGGCACTTGAGGAATTCATGTTTCACGAGTATCAAATACTGTTTCTTGTCTTTATTTTAAAGTTATTCACTATCAGGTTGTGTATATAGTAGCTCGTTTTCTTTTAGTTATTTTTGAATTGGAACAAAAACAGTTTTCCATTTGATTTTAAATAAATAAAATTTATTTTGTTTATAGCAAAATATTTTTTGCGCTTTGATTGTAAATGATGTAATGAAGTTTGAAATTGTAATTGTTTATAAAGTTGAGATGAATTTAAGTTTTAAATTGGCTTTTACAATTATTTTTTAACTTTGATCCACTTTTATTTTTTATATTGTACTGTTAAAAAGAAAACTTTTAGCACATATATTAAATTAATTAAAACAAAAAAAAACTCTGGTTGTTGATTTTCTACGATCACAGCGAATGTTCGCGTGTAATTGAATGTCTGGCACGCAGATTTTGTATTTTTATTAATGACTTTATATTTTGATAAGAGATCGTTGCTTTGCTACTGAACACAAAGATTTTTGCCTGCAAGAATCTGCTTCAGAAAAAAGTATTTTACGAAAACTTAAGCAAACACATAAAAAGAACATCAAAAGATGGCTGAAGTATTAAGTAAAAGCGAAACTGTAACACACACGAGCGATAGATGATAATACGTGCTCGTTGCTCGTAAATTAAAGATGTCGCTCACGAAAAAAAAACATATTCTTTTTTGGAGGATATACATACATATGTACATATTATTAATTGGCATTTCTTTAATCTAAAAAACTTAAAATGAGCTTAAAAATTTAATAAAACATAATTAATTATTTGTATTGGGCAACGAACTTGTTTGGCAGGCTCAAGTGTTTCAAAGACCCCATAACACTCGTAATTATGTCCGGTAACTGGTGCTAAATATTTGTTTGTCTCATTAAATAATACTTTTTGTCCAACAACTACTTTCCGGTTTGTTTGTTTTTTAACGCAAGTTTCATGTGCGCGAAACGTGCGTTCTGAAACCGCAAAGCGTTCTCAAAAACGCTTAATTCAATTTTAGGTATTCTAAGGAACGCACGTCTTACTGGCGTTTCGGAGTTGTTTACGTGTTTTACATACAGCCATGTTCTGAGGAACGCGCGATCTAAAACCATTAAGCGTTCTGGAAAACGCTTAATTCATTTTTAGGTGTTCTAAAGAATGCACGTTTTACTGGTGTTTCGGAGTTTTCTACGAAAAAATACAACACGTGTTTTACATATACATATGTGTATGTATGTGGTAGTTATCAGAAACGCTGTATTGATTTTAGGTATTCTAAGGAACGCACGTATTACTGGCGTTTCGGAGTTGTTTACGTGTTTTACATACAGCCATGTTCTGAGAAACGCGCGATCTGAAACCATTAAGTCTGAATTTAGACGAGCGAACATTTGGAAGAAAAACATTTGGAATTCTCTTTTGATTTTTCTTTCGTATTCACACAGTCGAACATGTTGCCGGCAACATTCCATTATTATTGGCTTTTTACATTTTTCGTTACGTTGTCTGTTAATTTTTTGACATATGATTAATTTAAATTATAAAAAATAATAAAATTGAAGTTTTTCATACATAAATTTATTTTTAACGTCTGTTACAGTCACACCAAACATTTCCTTCTCCAAAATATTTTTTATTTCATTAAATGCCTGTGCTTTTTTATTCAGTTCATATATTCTTTGGATCGCACACTATACCGATAATCTATTTCCTGTACAAATATTTATATTCCATATTTATTAAAATTTCCAGAAAATGTAAATTAAATTAAAATGTGAAAAAGTAAATTATATGTCAATAGAGTAAATGTCAACAAAGCGTGTGCCGAGTACCGAACACAAAATCGATTCTCCCTTCCCCACCGGTAATTTACTCCCAACCTAAATGTTTCCCTTCCAAATGTTTTCGTGTCTAAATGCAGACTAAGCGTTCTGGAAAGCGCTTAATTCACTTTTAGGTGTTCTAAAGAATGCACGTTTGACTGGTGTTTCGGAGTTGTGTACGAAAAAATACAACACGTGTTTTACATATACATATATGTATGTATGTATGTGGTAGTTATCAGAAACGCTTAATTGATTTTAGGTATTCTAAGGAACGCACGTATTACTGGCGTTTCGGAGTTCTTTACGTGTTTTACATGTTCTGTGAAACGCGTGATCTGATACCACAAATAGAGAAATTTTTTAATTTGGTTTTTTTAATTGAAAATGAGTAAAATTCTTTCAACTTTTTGTTGAAATAAAAAGAAAACGTATTAACAGCCATGTTTCGAGAAATGCGCGTTTTGAAACCGCAAAGCGTTCTGAAAAACGCTTAATTGATTTTTAGGTGTTATAAGAAACGCGTGGTTTACTGGCGTTTCGGAGTTTTTCGGAAAAAATACAACATGTGTTTTACATATATACATATGTAGGTGGTAGTTATATAAAACGAAAAAAAATTTGACAACAAATAGAAAATGTTTAATATAGATTTTTTAATTGAAAATGTGTAAAATTCGTTCAACTTTTTATTGAAACAAAAAGAAAACATATTAAATTTTAATTGTGAATAATTTTCAGCCATGATCCGAGAAACGCACGATCTGAAACCGCAAAGCGTTCTGAAAAACGCATTTCGGAGCTTTTTCGGAAAAAATACAACCTGTATTTTACATACATAACATAAATTTTCTACGGAGTATCAGTATGGTAAAAATCACTGGACTCCGCAACCAACAGATTTCAAATTGAAAAAGTCATTCGAACCATGGTAATACTGATCACAGGGCCCATGAGGACAGCACCACTTTTGAGCTGGATGCCAGGCGACTTAAAAGCCAGGCAGATAGCACTAAAAGCCGCTATCAGCTTGAACGCGACAGGCGCATGGACCCGCAGACCGTGGGGACATGCTAATATATTGGAGATTGGAGGAGACCTAGTCCCCGATCTAATTGACTACTGCATCCCAAAACCATTATTCACAAGCAGCTTCAGCTATCAAATTGAGGAATCTCCCCTAGAATCTGGATACTTCTATGTTTGCACGGATGGGTCCAGAAGGGGAGAAAGGATTGGGGGTGGCGTTTACTTAGAGGAATTTAACACTAAAATATCCTTTAGACCAGTGATGCCTAAAAGTTCTATGTGGAAGAGTAAACACCAATACATTTCAGGAAAAACTACTTTTATTTAATATTTTTTGTTGTAAAAAGCAAAACAATTTACAAAAACAAAATTCACACTGATAATCGCTGTCGGCAATGTTTACCAACAAAGCATGCGAAAGTGTTGTTGCTTTGCTTTTGTGTGTGTGCGGTGAAAAACGAAAAAAAAAATATTAAAGACGAAGTTGTTTGTGTATTTTTCATTGCTAATGCTGAGCGCAGTATTTGTGTATTAAAGAACACAGCCCTATAGCTAAGCGCATTTACAAAAACAATTGAGTATCAAGCGCATAGGTCTGGGCATGTTTGCTTTAGACCAAGTTATCAGAACGGATGTCATGATAGTAACGGACAGCAAGGCCGCCATCAACTCCCTGAGTGGAATATAGAATAATTAAATGCTCGGTGGCTGAGTGGTTAAAGCAGCAGATCATGACATGTCATGACCCGAGTTCGAATCCCAGTGGGTGCTGATGAGTAGTGTAGCGACTACGAAAAAGCTAGTTGTCCCCCAGCTAAAGATTTGATTATTATTTTTCTTGTCTTCTTCAATCAAAAATTATTGATCACAGCAAATTTGTATTGCAAAAACTCCTTCTTAAAAAAAAACTTAAGAAAGGAAAGAACTTGAACTATAACCCGTTGTACAAATGTACAAACCAAAAATTTTATTTTAAAATTATAAAGAAGAATAAAAATTCAATAAATTAATATTTAGATTTTTGGTTTGTACATTTGTACAACGGGTTATAGTTCAAGTTTTTTCCTTTCTTAAAGTGTTCGAGAGAGAGCACGCATGTGCAAAGCCGAAAATGGTTTGCGAGAATTATTTCTTCATACCTAACCCAAAAATATTCCCCCTAATGTACTGTGTAAGAAAATATTTATACTAATTAACAATTAAATAAAAAAAGTTATTAAACATTCCAACCGTAAAAGTAGTTCTGCGCCATTCTGTACACATGAATGTATATATTTATTTACATACTTATGCACTTAAAATAAGTTAATATATACTATGTATGAGCATTCTCTTTTATGTACATACATACTTATTAATTATTAAAATTATTTTGTGATTTACTACACAAAAGCTGTTAAAATTAAATTTTCTCATAAATTTCTAATTTAGTAATTAAATGTGTCTTTCCAAATTGTCAAACACCATTAAATTGTTACAATATACATACATACATACATATATACATTATACATGTATATTACATATACAACTTATTTATATGAGTATAAATATACGAGTACATACTTAAGCCCAGTTCAGACTATTATACTGTGTATTAATTTTTGTCAAAAATTCAAATAACACGTGCAAGTCTGATAGTCTGAATGTAATCCGTCATACATACGAAAAATAATACGATAAAAATTTGACATCTCATAGGAGATGTTGTTTTTTGAAACTTGTCAAAACGATAATACCAAGGTGCATTTTTTGCTACTGGCAATATAGGAAGCTATTTACGTCAAATGTATTGTTTACATTTTTGAAAGTGAATTTAGTGTTTTATTCTGAATTAAACATATACAAATTATTTTGTGAATATATAAATAATTCAAATAAATATAATTTATAATTATGAAAAGGTACATTCATAGTTTATAATTGTGAAAATAGTTACAAATATTTTTGATAAACATAGCCTACCATATGCCTGTGTTTGTTGTAATTTTGCTCTATTGCTGCCACCGTGTATACATTAATGCACCTTGGATAATACTTTACATTGGATCAGGGTTGTGTTTTTTAGCAAACCAGCTAATTAAAAACTGAGTAGTCGGCTATTTCGTAGCCGATGGGGTGCCGTCACTGATAGTATTTTTTGTCGTTATAAAAAAGCTCGAAATTTGGAATTTAGCTGTCATTTATAAATGTACTTTGCTCATACTATATTTAGAACATAAAATATGTTTGTGCTATTGAATTTGGATGTGTTATACATAATTATTATTTTAACTGTTGAAGAATTTCACGGGCCGGCACGTGTATCGCCTACGACGAATAGCGCACCTGCCACCGTGAAAAGTTTTATGATGACACATCTATGTTGGTTTATATGAAGTGTGATGGTGTGAATGCAAAATCTAATTTACGTTAGACTTTTTGACAGTCACAAGAAATGTGTTTAGACTTTCATCTCACAAAATCGAATGAAAGTATTTATACTTGTATTGTAGTCTGATTGGGCCTTTATGAACATTTGATTAAAACATATGTATATGTATATCAAAATTATGTGTTAAAGACATTTTTTTAAGATGCAAAAGGTAAATGTATTTACATTTATAGCCTTCTTTCTGAATTTTGCCAGATCTGTGTGTTTCATTACCTTGTAGTGTGGAAGGTGTTGGACTAAATATTGCTAATCTGAGCAGTGTCGAAGGTATATACACTGGGTACTGATCGGTTTTAACTAATTTAATTCCAACATTGTAAATGCTGCAATAGAGTTTGTTTTAGTCTTTCGTGTAGTTATTGTTAACACTCCGCGAACACTACTCCCTCTTTCCCCTCATCATAACCTATTTTCCTAGTTCCAGTACAATGCGCTGCATATGTAGGGGTCATCCCCTGAGTACTGGTCCCAGATAAAAAAAATCCGATTTCAATTAGACTGAACTCAAGGATAAGCTGTCCACTCGTAGCTTCATCTGATATAACCATGGCTGAACATGCATAAGCAGCGTTGTCAACTATTTATAGTTAAAACGCGCTGTGAACTTACCCAAAAGGCGCTAGAAAGCGATAAACTATACATATTCAAAAGAAAATAAAATAAAATCTTCTCACAACTTTGCAAACTCTGCTAATGAGTTCATATTTTCTTATTTACCAGGCAGATATCAATTTGTGGAATCAGGCACCTCAAAATCAGTTTTTTTTTTGTTTTTTGGACCATTACTCAGGGGATGACCCCTACATATGCAGTGCATTGTACCAGAACTAGGAAAATAGGTTGTGAGAATGGGGAAAGAGGGAGTAGTGTTTGTGAACATTTTACTTGAACTTTCCAACGTTATAACAGACAGGAAACACGTCTGCAGGCAACTTATTGCACAGACGAAGCGTACGGCTGAAAAACGAGTTAACTCTGTAATGCGTAGTACGATTTCCCGGACAATCGTCTACAAATGGATGAGCACTGGACGATGAACGCGTGCTACGCAGTAATGTGCGAGTTTCGGGAACAAGATCCCTAATCTCGTCAAAGCAAAATCTATTATATTAACGATAGAACAGTAATGCACCCCACACTGCGTCGATGCTCCAGTGAGTCAATAGAGTTGGATACCCTACTATCACCGATAAGCTTCTTCACCCTCTCCTGTACACGGTCGAGTAATCCCAAAATAGACTTTGAGGCACTGGCCCAAACATGAGAGTTGTATTCCATTTTCGGTCGGATGTTTTTTTTTTTTTTTTTTTTTTTTTTTTTTTTTTTTTTAAATTTTTAAAATCATCTTTATTCAATTTGGTTTGTTTTTCTATTTACATATTTACATTTTCGAGATTTTATCTATAGATACTACAACGAATTATACTGATAATCACAGATATTGAGAGTTTTTGTCGGATGTAGGTGGTATAAATAGTAAGGAGATCGGGTGGAGTGAAGTACATCCTACACCGTTTCAAAAAAAAAACGATGCACTTGAATGCTTCTTTAGAGATATGGAAAATGTGTTCATTCCAAGGAAACATCACACTGTACGTTCATTCCAAGAACATCAAGAGCACCAGATTCCTCAATACTTATACCATCCATGAGTGCAGATGAAGCAGCATTAGCGGTCATTTGTTTGTGTGTTAATAAACAGCACTGGGTCTTAAAAGCGTTAAAGGCGACCCTGTTTTTGCGGTCCCATTCGGAGATTAATAGAAGATCACTAATCAGTAATTCATTTAAATTTTGCCTTTTGGCAACGATTTCGAAAAGGCTGGGCGTATAACTGAAAGAGTATGAATGTCAAATGCTGCTGTCATCTGCAAAAGAGTGGATAGGGTTGGATGTTTGCCTTCATGCCGTGGTGTTCCTCAAGGCTAAATTCTTGGCCATCTACTGTTTTCTTTATATGTCAATGATCTGCGAGGAAACTCGAACATTGCAAAATTAGGTTATATGCTAACGATGTACAGCTTTATACATGTTTTGGCGTAACATCAGTCGATCGATGTATAAGAACTTTAAATGAGGAACTCCAACATGTCTTTGAATGGGCAACCGCTAATGGTCTAGGAATAAATCCTTCCAAATCAAAGTGTTTGGTTATCAAAAAGAATTTATTGAAACTTGATAATAATCCCGTCATAATGCTAAATAATAAGCCTATTGAGATTGTTAATGTCGCTAAAAATCTAGGAATTTATTTCAACAGCACCCTCACTTGGTCTAATCATATTAACTTTGAATGTAGGGAGTTTTTCTCAACTAAATGATTTTTTCATGCATATAATGATGATGTATCAATGTCGTCCATCGCGGCGAATTCATCAGCAAATATTCGTTGTATAAATTCGTCGTGTGAAGCACAATAGCAAGGAACATTGTTTACATTCCGTGAAAAGAAAAAAGAAATGATTATAAATACGAAGGTGGCCATATTAAAAGTAAACCTATATAAATCCCATCCGAAAGAGGGATTTTTGATGAAATTATCTCAGGTATTTATTTTGAGAACATCTTCGTACATATTTTACTACATGGATTAATATAAATTATAAAAAGTATTATGTCATGAAAAATACTTTTTTTATGTAGGAAATCTGGTCACCTGATACTGCTTTGTTCGTCGTTCGCTGACGAAACAATTAGAAATTAATTTATTTCAACTTTCGCTGAGTATGACGAATTTCGACCAACGCCATGATTGTGTGAATTTTCATATACACCAATGTGTTTTATTTTTGGCGACGAATATTCGTGACCAAATATTCGTCGTTCGTCGCAGTTGTGTTCCTAGCATAAATGTGTTAGCCAAAAAAATTATATACGACACAATTATTTCACTTCAATAATTAAGAAGAGGCTTTTGCCCTTACACTTTTGGGGTTTTTTAAATAATTTTTCACTTTTTCATTTATTTCAACAAAATACACGAAAAATTTTATTTTTGATTATTATTATTTTTTTAATATTATTATCGTTTTGTTTACAAATGTAGTATTTATGTGTACATATGTAAGTTACTTTGTTGTAACTTATATAATCGTCTCTTTCTATTGTTGGATATTTCATTCTATCAATCTTAGATTAAAAAAAGTAATAGTCTATTTACAGCAAAGCGAAATCTGCTCTTCGAGATTTCAAGGCAAGTCTAGTAGATTTTGAGAAAATTTCCCATACAAAATGAAATCTATTTTATTAGTAGATTTCGACGAAATCTAGTCAGTACCAAGCAATGCAACTGTGATTTTGTGCACAAAGTACTTAAAAATACTACGCTGCAGCAAAAATATACACTTTACTCGTACCAAGGCGACTTTATACAGGTGAATGCAAGCGGAAAGGCGAATTCAGTACAATATATTTTGTTATTGTAAAACATATCGTGAATGTCATAATCTAAATTCGCCTAAGATTGCTCAGCAGAGAAAAAATTTTATATAAACGTTAAATATAAGCTTTTATAATTGTTTGTGGTTAAAATCACAGATTATATCAGTTTTTCACTTTTAAATTCAGACAAATTTCTTGAAATTGCACTAAATCATGCAAAAAAACCTTCAGATTAAAATGGCGCGAAAAAGTCTGTAAACAAAAGAAACAAAATTTGACAGTCTCATTGGAAAAAGCGCGAGAAGCAAAAAATAATCACCTGTGCTGTTAAGTTCACCTGGTAATGAATTCGCCTTGACTCGTACTGTGGTGTATTCAGTCTCTGATCAACATACACTTTTCCAAGTTGCATTAACGTCTACACGGTGGCAGAACTAGAGAACACAAGGTGCATTAACGTATACACGATGGCAGCACTAGAACAAAATTACAACAATACAACAAAAACAGACATCTGGTAAGCTATGTTTATCAAAAATATTTGTAACTATTTTCACAATTATAAACTATGAATGTACCTTTTCATAATTATAAATTATATTTGTTTGAATTATTTATATGTTCACAAAATAATTTGTATAACTCAGAATAAAACACTAAATTCACTTTCAAAAATGTAAACAATACATTTGATGTAAATAGCTTACTACATTGCCAGTAGCAAAAAATTGTCACATGCCGTAGTGCTGCCACCGTGTATACGTTAATGCACCTTGAGAGAACATTTACAACAAAACAGGCATGTAGTAAGCTATGTTTGTCTAAAATATTTGTAAGTTTTTCCACAACTATGAAAGTACTTTATCATAATTGTAAATTATTTTTATATGAAGTATTTTTATCTTCACACAATAATTTTTAAATGTTTAATTCAGAATAAATCACTAAATTCACTTTCAAAAATGTAAACAATACACTTGACGTAAATGGCTTACTATATTACCAGTAGCGAAAAATTGTCACATGCCGTAGCGCTGCCACCTTTTAGATGTTAATGCACCTTGCACTTTTCATTCAGCCGCTGATAAAATTGTTTTGCCAAACCCCCATAAATTATTTTTGTGAAAATGAAATCTTGTTAAAAAACGGTAGTGTAAACGATATAGATTTCATTGTAGATTTTAATTCAAATCTACTAGATTTTGAGTTGGTGTAAATGTAGCATAAGTGTCATTATTGCTTTAGATTTTCTGATTAAACAATCTTTTTGCTAAGTGTACTTAATACAAAAACATACACATATATATTTCATTTAATTTCTGACCAACTCAAAAAGTTGTATGAAAACTGTAATATTCAAGCAATTAATTCTTTTCCTGCATGACGATGTAATTAACTAATAAAAACATCAACTCAATTAATTAATTATTTCTATGCCTCAAAGAGCTCACTAAAATAAGAGCGAAATTGAGAGAGATATATACTCGTATGTATCTATTAAGAGTTTACTCAATTGTATTAAAAAAAAACTAAGCAACTCAATCTGGCTGAGAATCGGATGGTTTTGTTTATTTTGACAACATAATTGATAACATTTAGAACCAAAGACAGGCAGGCAGTCAGATAGTTCAGATTGCTAAAGATCATATAACGGAGCAATAACAAATTTTGTTTGGAAATTTTAAAAGATTAAAATGATTTTCACTAATAGTTTTATGTTTGTGTTAAGTTTCGTGTCACTAGCACTCATCAAGGCCAACTACGCATCAAACGGTGATAAAAAGCAAGGTAAGTTAGCAAAAATATTACATGGCCGCATACCAGGGGGTTACTATCTATTGCGATGCTAAAATATGTTCGATGCGAATGGTAGATACTATAAGAGTGTAATTTGGTATTCTGTGTTGTTTGTGCAAACTTTTTCGTGAAATAGTTTAAAAATGAAGTAACACTGAACACTGGTATCACAAAATAAACAATAGTGAAGAATGATGAAAAGAAAATACAAAAACGCAATACAGGATACAAATTCTTAGATTTTTCTTTCGCATCGCAGTAGAGAGTAACCCCCCCGTCCAAAGTACATTTGCTATTTTTTGTTCCAATAGATGCAAAATGCTTGTTACCCCTGGAAACTGGCCCCTGTCGCATGAGCTTAAAACGTTTTTATTATAATGCACAAACCGATACGTGTGAAGAATTTAAATTTGGAGGTTGTCAAGGAAATGACAATAAATTTGGTTTTAAACAAACCTGCGAAGCAGCATGTAAAAAACAAACAACTACGCCATCAGCTAGAACTGTTGTAACAGAGAAAGTGCTAACAAATAGCAAAACGACTGCAACGTCCACCAGTACTCCAAAACCATTAACAGGTGGAACTACAACAAAAACTCCCTCATCTACAGCAAAAGCCGGACCAGCTTCAAAACCAATAAAATAAAGCAAAATAAATTTAAGAACGAAACTTTGTATATAAGTGCCCTATTATGAAATTCGTGCACGATATTTCAATAAAAATATTTGTTGTTAGTCATTTTGAAAAATAATGATCACCTACTCATCATTTATTTTTTATGCGTGCTTAAAAAAGCTTGGTCTTAAATTAAATTAAAAACAGGGTTGCCTTTAACTCTCGTAAGGCCTAATATTGCTTATTAACACACAAACAAACGACCGCAAATGCTGCTTCATCTGTACTCATGGATGGTGTAAATATTGAAGAATCGGATGCTCTTCGTGTTCTTGAAATGAAGATACAGTGTGACGTTCGCTGGACTGAACACATTTTTCATGTCTCTAAAGAAGCATTCAAGTGCCTCGGGTTTTTGAGTTCACTCCATCCGATCTCCTTACTATTTATACCACCTACATCCGACCGAAAATGTGAATACAACTCCCATGTTTGGGCCGGTGCCTCAAAGTCTATTTTGGGGTTACTAGACCGTGTGCAGGTAAGGGCGAAGAAGCTTATCGGTGACAGTAGGGTATCCAACTCTATTGACTCACTGGAGCATCAACGCAGTGTGGGGTGCGTTACTCTGTTCTATCGTTACTACAATGGATTTTGCTCTGACGAGATTAGGAATCTTGTTCCCGAAACTCGCACATTTTTGCGTAGCACGCGCTCATAGTCCAGAGCTCATCCATTTGTGGTCGATTGCCCAGGGAATCGCACTACGCATTACAGAAAGAATTCGTTTTTCAGCTGTACGCTTCGTCTGTGGAATAAGTTGCCTGCAGACGTGTTTCCTGCCTGTTATAACGTTGGAAAGTTCAAGTCAAATGTTCACAAACACTACTCCCTCTTTCCCCCTCCTCATAACCTGTTTTCCTAGTTCTGGTACAATGCACTGATTATGTAGGGGTCATCCTCTGAGTACTGGTCCAAGCTCAAAAAAAAAGTAGTTTAAAAATTGGGAGGTCTTGTCAAGATGCTGTTTAATTTACTGTTTTTTTTTATACATATTTAAGTTGACAACACTTTTTAATTGGCTCCCATTTTGTCAGCTGTTAAGTGATTTATGTTTGGTTTGACATTTTAACATGATGCCTAAACAACACCTCCAAATCAAGGCGAAAATATACAGGTGACTGCAAGTGGAAAGGCGAATTCAGTACTATGTACTTTGTCATTGTAAAACATATCGTGAATGTCAAAATCTAAAGATTATTCAGCTGGGAAAAAATTTTATATAAACGTTAAATATAAATTTTTATAATTATTTGTAATTAAAATCACAGATTATATTAGTTTTTCATTTTTAAACTCACACAAATTTCTTGAAATTCCATTAAATCATGGAATCTTCAGATTAAAGTGGGGCGAAAAAGTTTGTAAACAAAAGAAAAAGAATTTGACAGTCTCATTGGAAAAAACGCGAGAAGCAAAAAATAATCACCTGACCTGTCAAGTTCACCTAGTAATGAATTCGCATTGTAGTGATGATAGTCTTCAAGTGTATGTTGCGACACTGTCATATCTAAAACCATTGACTATTTGGTGTGCTTTATGGGCTGGTGGACTCATTCGTCCATACTTCTTTAATAACGAACATTACAGTTAATGGTGACCGCTATAGAGCCATTATTAATGACTTTTTAGTTTATCCTTTGAACAATCATGATGTGCAGGAGTTATGGTTTCAACACGTCACACAGTTCGTGTCACAATTGTTTTATTGAAGGAAAGATTTGGCAACCGCATAGTTTCAAATTTCAGATCCGAGAATCGGCTTCCTAGATCGTATGGTTTATTTCCTGTGAAATCGCTAGTCTACGCCGATAAGTACGAAACGATTGATCAAATGACCGATACGTGTTCACAAATGTTGGAAAATGTCATCAAAAAATAGACCTCAAGATTAGACTACATCTAAGCCAGACGTGGCGGTCACATGTTAGAAGTCAGCTGGGAACCATAAAAAACAAGCTGTTTATAAATTTTTGTAGATTTCATGTCAACTTAAAAAATACATCTTTGTTCTAAGTATTACTTCTAACCCACTGTACAGCCGTTGATCAGGAATCGTAAAGCGCTTTTAAAGGCAAAAACATAACAATATGAAAAAAAAACTGTATTTATATTTGATCCAACATCATTTTATATAATCAGTAATTGTAGTATTTGTTGTAGATATATAATTTCTTGATCCTATTTACTTTGATCTTTATTTAATTCAATATTTGCAAAAAAAAAAAAAACAAATTTTCCTAAAGAAGTCTTTCAAAGGAAAACGAAATATTGAAAATTAAGCAAAAAAAAAAAAAAAAAAAACAAAAAGAACCTTGAGCTGAAGGAATTTATTTGCAAGTAGATATATAATTTAACACCAGAGTGAGTGGACAAACATTTGTTTTTGCGATCTGTTAAATGAGTTTTTAGGAGTTTTGGATCATGCTTCACTTTTTTTTTAAACAACACTTGTTATACAGTGTAATTTCTTTTTAAAGAAGATGCCTCTGAAGACTACTTAAACCCTTTTGATTTAGTTCAGAGTAGAAAATGCCCAAGAAGTAGTCAAGATCTCTAAACATGAAATTTTACGCCTAACAGTGCAACCTAAATTCGGGCGTAAAGCGCAACGTAATTTAACGCCTTGATTTTACGCTGTAGTAAATAACTTATATAAGAGCGTTAACGTTGTGCCATGAACAGTATTGCTCAATAAACTTGTTTAATAAAAATCATTAAATAAAAATAAAAAAAGTGATAAAGTCGCTAGATTAGTCTGAAAGCACCGAAGGAGGGATTACTAATGGCCGCAAAAATTTATTCACCCCTATCGTAAACAGTCATTCCCATGAAAAAATTTCCCATTTCCCAAAATACATTCCCCTAGAAATGAATTCACATTTTCTATGTGTAATTCAGTTTGGAATAATAACTCTAAAAAAATTCACATTCGGCTAAAGTTCACCTAATCCTAAACATTTATTTCCCTCGTATTATTTTTGTTCCTTTGATTTGTTCACATCATTTTTGCTGGCGAATTGTATTCATCATGTAAGTAATTGTTGTAGGTTCGGTTGTACAGGCCGCCAGTTTCATGAAACCAGCCCACTTGGGTCCTTTTGGTCCAGTTGTGTTGTAAGTAATTGTTTCTTTTAATTAAAATGTAAAAGCTTATATTCAGCTATTTTAGAACTAACTTTGTTGATAAGGCTCAAAATGATATTGTGCTCAATAGAATCCAAAAATCCCTAAGGATGGGTTGGCTGAATTTTGGAATAATTTTACGGAAGATATAAATAGTACAGGCTTCTGGATGTGTGGCATCAACAAATCTTATCCTCTGGCTACACCTTCTGCAAAGAACCGCGGTTTTATTTACCCTACAATGTTGAATAGATCTAAAACAAAAAAAGTTATGTACAAACACAATTTGTTTATAGAATAAGTAACTTCAACGAAGTAGATTCATTTCGTAAATGTCTCCGAGCAATTCGATGTAGTCGAGATTCTTCCTCCTGTAGTTCAATTAATGCTCCGATTCTAAATATTTTCCTTTAATTTCAATTAAACTAATTTTCTCATTTTTTCTTCGCTGCACTAACAGTTTGATATTCTTATTAAATATTTACATTCACTACGTACTGATAGCACTAAAAGAGTTCCCATGAATTTCACAATAGCAATTTACCCTTCCAAGGAATTGAAAATTTTATGGGAACAAATATTTCCCATCTTATTCACGATAAGGGTGATTAACATTTGTTTTGAAGCTAACTTTACTGAGAGACAATAAAGCTTTCTCTCTTACGCTCTGTCAAAATTGGATTTTCCAATTGCAAAGCGTTGACGTCGCGCTATTTGGCTTGTTCTCATACATTTTGTATGTACATAAGGATTTTTGAAGATAAATTACGCTTGACGTGCTAATTTAGGTTCCTCAGTTAATTTGTTTTTGCTACAGAGGCAAAAAATAAAGGTGAGTAAATAAATCTTCGTCAAATAAGTTATACTAATAACACTTTTTAAAAAATTTAATTTACAACCTCGTGACTACGGCATTTGTAGGGCTAGTATTCCACGTTACGCTTTCAATGCTGAAAGCTCAAACTTTTTTTATGGCGGCTGTGGAGGAAACTCAAATAACTCGGAGAATAACGGTGAATGTGAGCAAAAGTGCTTGAAAAATGTACAAGAAAATCAAAGAAAAATAGTAGACAATAGCAGTTGAATTAGCTTAAAACTTTATGGATACTAGCAATATAATATATGTAATATGTAAAAAACTTCAATGAAATTGCAGCAAATAAAACCTATTGAATTTTATTTATCTTTATTTTGAACAAGTAAGTAAGTATGTACCAATGTGTTATTTGCTTTTGATCTACCTAAATTATGAATTTATTTCCCGCTATGAAAATTATTATTATTTCACCACCAACTGACCTCTCACTACTCTCTTGTTTGCATTTGTTGTTGTCTCTGCTATATGCCGTTCATGTATTATTAAATATTAAAACCAAACAAACTGTAAACGAAAGTGTGACCATTTTGTATTTTTCGCTTAGCTAAATTTACCTTAAACAACACACACGTTAAATTATTTTAACGTGTTGTTTGTTGCTGTGCGAATTTTTAACGACTTCCCAACAGGCTTGTTATTTTAGCAATCGTTGCAAGATTTAAGGAAGTGCTGCTTAAAATATTGATTTCGTGGAAAATAAATTTATATATAATAATAGGCATGTTCAGTAAATAACTGTTCACGAAAATGATTGGAAATCACTGAAATTGGAGTTGTGTCATTCATGAATGAATTATTCAACTGAATGATTCTTTCAAATGAACCAATGAAGTATTTCTGTATTCTTTCTTTATTTCTTTTACCATTCTCTTTCGTTTGGTAATTCTTCCTTCATCGATTCAGAGCGTTTAAGCATTCAAAATTAATTGTAGGAAATACTTATTCGATTTATTTTATATTTTTTAATTTAAATTAATTTTAAAAGTTAACATTAAGAAACTGTTCTATAATTTGTTGTGATATAAATAAATAATGCTTATAGTTACTATATAGCAATCTTTAATGCTCTCTCTTCAAGCACATTTCATTAATTCTGAAATTTATTTGGCATACAGAATGATGAACACAAGAGAAGGAAAGATTCACACAAGTGAATCATGTTGCGCAATACTAACTGAAATATTGTTCTGCGCACAAAAGTTTTAAGCTATGTACACACGGTTGTCAGATGTTACAATATTGTAAGATCTGGCAACATGCTGACAATGTTGTGACAATGAAAAATTGTCCCGCAGAAGTAAATTGCGTGTTTAGACGATCGTAAGAAAATCTTACAATTTCATTGTCAGACTATGGTCTGACAAATAATTCATCTGAAAGCAAAAATTGTCAGTTTACACGGTTGTCAGATTGTTAGATGAAAAAAACTGCCAGACATGTTGTAAGGCATTGCCACTTATGTATATCAACAACTATCTGTTTGGCAGTGTTGCCCATCAAATTTTTTTCTGACAGTGATGCCATTGTCAGGTGCATTAAGTTTACACATCTGACAATTAAAACTGAGCTTACAATACTAGCCAATTATGTGGCAATGCCGACGAAGATTATTCTCACCAAGGCGAATTCATTACTAAGTGAACTTAACAGCTCAGGTGATTATTTTTTTCTTCCAGCGTTTTTTCCAGCGAGACTGTAAATTTTTTTTTTTGTTTTTTGTTTACAAACTTTTTCGCGCCATTTTAATCTGAAGATTTTTTTGTATGATTGAGAGCAATTTCAAGAAATTTATGCGAATTTAAAAGTGAAAAACTAATATAATCCGTGATTTTAATTACAAACAATTATAAAAGTTAATATTTAACGTTTATATCAAATTTTTTCCCAGCTGAACAATCTTAGGCGAATTTAGATTTTGACATTCACGATATGTTTTACAATAACAAAATACATAGTGCTGAACTCGCCTTTCCGCTTGCATTCACCTGTATAAATTCGCCTTGATTCTCACGATTGTCAGATGCCTGACAACATTGTCGTCTTACAATTGATGGACAATGGTTTTTCTGACAACGTCGTAAGTTAAAAGTTGGCAGTTCACACGATTGTAATACATTTTCAGATAATTTTACTGGCAATATTGTAAGATCTGACAACAGCGTGTACGTAGCTTTAGTAATCTTGCGAAAGCAGTCGGCTAAGTAGCTACAGATAATTAATTGCTCATATTTTGTAACTATATTGCTATGAACGTAATAAAAAACTGGTTGATTACATTATATAATAGGCCGATTCATAGGCTTGTGACTTGAGATTCCATAATTCTGCAATTCCAAATGTAATAGCCCGATTCACAATCTTGAGCGTTTGAGGTTGCATATTTCTGCAATTGCAAAAGTGACGTTTTTGGGTGTATTTTGTTAGTGTAAAGTAAAAATGTACTCCACTATTTTGCAAATCAATGATGCAAGGCTATTTGCACAAGATTGTGAATAGGGCTAATATATTTGGGTGTGTTGTGGTAGTGTAAAATAAACATATGCTGCACTATTTTGCAAATACAATTGCAAGCACAATTTCACAAGAATGTGAATAGGGCTAACGTGGTTTTTACTTATTTAGGCAATACGAGTCATATTGATTTTTATATAAAAAAGTATTTTATAAAAAATTTACAAATTATTGAAATTAAAGAAAAATACTTTTATCTGGCAATCTTCGTGATTAACTTTTTGCTTTATTTTTTTATATATATTTGTAGTTAGTTCATTCACAGAATTTGCCGCAATTTCAACAAATGCAACTTACTCCGAAAATGTTAAAATCTCGAGATTTTCTTAACACCAAGAAATCACATCCGGGATTTTGAAACCGTTCGTGATATAAAGTCACCGTGATCTGAGAACAGTAGTGCAGTTCACTAACCTATTTTAACGCTAATAAAATTCGTTTGGAAAAATTAACACTAGCGTTGGTGTTTTCGCGATTCTATAACAGTTGTTAACACTATTTGTCTTCGTTTTAAATCAGCTGTTTTTATAGCCTGACGGATTAGCGTTAACTAAACACCAATTATTTCTGTGATGTTTATCTTAACAACAATGTCGTTAAAATTTCTATTAGAATAACTTCACAGTATTTGGCATACGACTTACGAAACATATAAATACGAAACATATAAATAGTTTTACTTACCCTAAACATGGAATTATTTGCAAATTTGTTTGTTTTTTTTTTTTTCTGTTCCTCTTTGTGGTTTTCTTTATTTTTAATAAAGCTGCCACATTATTTCAAATTTTTTTAACATAAAACCAGAGGTGTTAAGAATAAGTTAGTGAATCACATAAGCGTTAGTGCAAACCACAATAGCTCGCGTTAAGTTATGCTCGTTTAAAATCGTTAAAATTTAGAGAATTGCATTAGTGGCACACCTGGTGGATGGCCACACACTTGAAAAGATGTTTATTTAACATTGAAAAAAATTCTTTTTAGATTTTTAGTAATTGCTAATTTTTTTTGACACGTTTATATTAGTTTCACATATCGCTCCATTATTGCAACATAGTCATAACTAGAAAAAAGTTTGATTTGAGAAAAACTCATTTAAAATTTTTAGTTCCATACAAGTCTTAGAAGATTTTGTTTAGAAAATATCTACTAAAGGAAACAGTTTAAAGGTAATTTGAATAAATTTTTAACTCGAAAAGCTAATTTTTTGAGATATGACTATGTTGCAATAAAGGAGCGATATGTGCATAGCCAGTGTTGCTTCTCTAGTGCGTAAATTGGATTTGCTGTATGGCACTTCCGGAGAAATAGAGGGATTTTGGGCATTCACGAAAATGATTTTGGAAGTTCAAAAAAAAAAAAAAAAAAAAAAAAATCGGAACCACTTCGCTTACCGGCTTGGAACCTTTTTTCATATTCGTGACATTTTCATGAAAATACCGGTATCTTAATAACCTCCTTTTAATACCACAGCTCCTTTTAAGCAACAAAATTGTTTTCATGGAAAAATCGGTTAACACTATATCACGAATATACATACATATATGCGCCGATATCGGAGTTTTTAATTTTCTGCATTTTAGTAACCTCCTTTTATAACCAGAACTGCTTTTAAGCAAAAAAATTTTTTTCATAGAAAAATCAGTTTAGGCTACATCTAGGGTATATATGGACCAATATGGGAAATTTTAATTTTCAGCTCAAAAAATTGAGTAACTTTCATACAAATTTTCTAGACGAGTTGCTCGTCTGTGTTCTATGAACAGCATGTAAGTTTAGCCAATGCTAGAAAAGTTTTATTTTGCGCCAATTATATCGGTGAATTCACCTATTTAACGCTCTGGTGGTGGGTGGCAAGGGTAGCCCTTCTTGTCAACCGAGTGTGACCGCTAAAATTAAGTATGTTTCGTGCAAGAGTATTTGGGTGAAGTCCCAATTTGCTGATATACCTTGTCGCATACTTTGAAAATTCGTCTTTTACTAATGGAACACACAGATTCTTCCGAATTCGTGAGTTTTTTATGTACCATGCAGCTCGCGTTAAGTAATGCTCTTTTAAAATCGTTAAAAATTAGTGAATTGCACTACAGGCCTGTATTTGTTTTTCCGTCCTTTCATGTTCCAAAATTTCAATCTTACCAAGCAAACACATTTGTTATGAAAGTTTGACTTATTTTTTATTAAAAAATTTTATTGTTAATTTACTAAAGAATTCACAAGAATTATCAAAAAATCACCCAACTCAATGTTGTCCAAACAAGATTTATCTTTTTTTTGGTGGGGGTTTTCAGAGACTGAAACAGTGTTTTTTTTATGAAAAAAGTTTTGGAAATTTGTGCAGCTTACTTTTTTTTTAATATATTTTTGAAGAAAATGGGACCGAAAACACACACAAAAATGGTTTTTTTTGGCAAAATTTTTTTTTCCAGAAAATAAAAGATATTTTGAAAAAACTAAAAATGTGACAACACTCCATCAACATTACAATTTCCGCAAATTGGAAAAGTGAACTATCAACAAGTTATATATAATATTAATGATAGATTTTTCGCCCTTTGCAATTGTAAAATGAAAATGCCAGGATATTTTTTTTTAACTTTTGGTTCAATTTAAAAGTTTTATTTTAAAAGTTCCAAAATTTCGCTACACCACTGGGTAACATCATCAGGGATTAGATATTGTTTTTTTTCCGAAAGAACTTTATAAACACAAAATAGGGATCCTATTAAATATTAGAGTACAGTAATAATATGTAAGTTAAAATGATCTCTATTTTGTGTTTATAGAGTTTATTCGGAAAAAAAAAAATAATTAGGCATGTTCTGAGAAACGCAAATCGCTTAAATTTAGCGTTTTCGATTTGAAAACACTAAAAAGGTGTTCGTGGCAACGTATAACGCAAGAAATGTGGTTTTGCGATTTGAAATAATCAGGCGTATCACAGATATTAATTTCGAACGAAATCAATTTTAATTCCGAAAAAGCTTCTTCAGAAAATTAAAATCGTTCAATTTACTCGAAATGAAATCACTTTTATTTTTGCGATCAAATTAGAAGTAAGAAATCTATTTTTAAAACTATGAAACAAAATTTATTAATATTTTTATTATTTCCAAAAACTTATTATGTTTGAAGTAAAAAAACATAAGCAATAAAAACTTTAATCAGGTGCTGCCTGAAGGTATATCTGATCCCTTGAACTTCTTCGTCGCACCCGTCTTTGTGCGTTTAACACTGCTGAAATTCCAGACATTTTGCTTAATGTTTTAAATTTTGTTGAAATTTGAACAATTTTTTGCGGTTTCGCACTTTATTGTTTTAAACATATGTTTTTGTTTTGATTTGCAAATTATTACCACGTTTAATGAAAAATATTGCCACACTTACCATAAAAATACCAAGATAAACTTTGTCGGAATGAAGTAAATCGATCAAAGTCTGAAGAAAGCAAAACAAAATCGATCGAAATGAAAATTCGTAATCAAAACCATTTCGAATAATTTCTGTGACAGGCCTGAATATGTAAGTTAAAATGATCCCTATTTTGTGTTTATAGAGTTTTTTCGGAAAAAAATAATATATATAATAAATATAATCCCTGATGTTGCTATCCAGAGGTGTAGCAAAATATTGGAAATTTTTAAATAAAAATTAAAAATTGGACCTCATGCTAGAAAAAAAGAAATTCCTGGCATACAAGCAACAATGAAAACATAAAAACATTCAACGCTAACGAAATTTAGGGCCTGTTTTACGATTTCGAACGATAATGTTCATAAAGGCCCAATCAGACTACAATACAAGTATAAATACTTTCATTAGATTTTGTGAGATAAAAGTCTAAACACATTTCTTGCGACTGTCAAAAAGTCTAACGTAAATTAGATTTTGCATTCACACCATCACACTTGATATAAACCAACATAGATGTGTCATCATAAAACATTTCACGGCGGCAGGTGCGCTAATCGTCGTAGGCGATAGACGTGCCGGCGCGTGAAATTCTTCAAGAGTTAAGATAATAATTATGTATAACACATCCAAATTCAATAGCACAAACAAATTTTATGTTCTAAATATAGCATGAGCAAAATACATTTATAAATGACAGCTAAATTCCAAATTTCGAGCTTTTTATAACGACAAAAAATACTATCAATGACGGCACCTCATCGGCTGCGAAATAGCCGACTACTCAATTTTTAATTAGCTGGTTTGCTAAAAAACACAACCCTGATCCAATGTAAAGTATTATCGTTTTGAAAAGTTTTAAAAAACAACAAAGTCGTATGGGATGTAAAATTTTTATCGTATTATTTTTCGTATGTATGACGGATTACATTCAGACTATCAGACTTGCACGTGTTATTTGAATTTTTGACAAGTATTAATACACAGTATAATAGTCTGAACTGGGCTTAAGTAGTTTAAGAAACAAAAACTTCTATTTGTGACCCATTTCTAAACTCAAGCGCAATATAATGTAAGAACATTTTGAAAAAGGCCGTGTTTTTTTTATCTGTGAACACTCAAAATAAAATTCACCGACAGACACAGTGTTCGCTTTTCATTACGAATAGAAAGCGATTCCATAACAAACAATAAACTTTATTGCGCTGAATGTGTTACTGCAGGCGGAATGATATGCTGGTTTGTAAAATTAACTGTGCAACACAAGTCATCTAGCAGATAATTTTAATATACATACATAATAATTTGGTTTATTTTTTTCAACTTCTTAAAAAATTTAACAAAAAACCAAAATTCACCGAAGATGTTTGAGTGAAAAAATGATTATTAAGTGTACACTTTGATTGTAAAAATTATTCCTTCTCACCATTGCGAACAAAAAAATCAAAAGTGAGCATTGAAATTGGTAAACATTTCAAAATTCATCGTTGCCCCAGCTGATAATAAAATTTATTTTTGGGATACCAATATTTTTCATTAACGTTTCATATGACAAAAAGTCATATGAAACGTATGGCAAAAGTTAACGTTCGCGATCATAACAGAGGAAAATTTCTAGAACCGCAATAAGGATCAATGTATTCAAAATTTTTCTGTAATATAAATAAATCTTAATTCAAAACACTCATGCCTATTGCAACTCTATTGACTCACTGGAGAATCGACGCAGTGTGGGGTGCGTTAATCTGTTCTATCGTTACTACAATGGATTTTGCTCGGACGAGATTAGGGATCTTGTTCCCGAAACTCGCACATTTTTACGTAGCACGCGCTCATCGTCCAGAGCTCATCCATTTGTGGTCGATCGCCCGGGGAATCGCACTACGCATTACAGAGAGAATTCGTTTTTCAGCCGAACGCTTCGTCTGTGGAATAATTTGCCTGCAGACGTGTTTCCTGTCTGTTATAACGTTGGAAGGTTCAAGTCAAATGTTCACAAACACTACTCCCTCTTTTCCCCTCCTCACAACCTATTTTCCTAGTTCTGGTACAATACACTGCGTATGTAGGAGTCATCCCCTGAGTACTGGTCCAATATAAAAAAAAATTCTCTAAATGTTCGAGAGTTTGTACTAGACTAAAAAGAAAATACTTGAATTTCTTTTAATCTATTACAAACCACTAGATGATTTTGTAAACGTTCGAGATCGTGAAACAGGTTTCTTTTTTTAATTTGTAATTGTTATTAAATAGTTTTTATGGCAAGCTCAATCATATACATGTGGACACGGATATGTGTGTAAATGCATGCACTGCTTTTAAGTATTTAGATCTTTTCGTTTTCACCCAATCTTAACCTAGTGTCTACAACTACGATTAACTCGGACATAATATAGGCAGAATGAGAGAGCGAATTTCTCTATGTCCATCTTCATATCTAACAAGGAGTATACGTGTTGTTGTTAATCTTATAAGAATTCATATATCAATGATAGCCGATGAATAAAATCTTATATGAATTTCGTATATGCGCTCATTTTGTACAAAATTAATCACTTATAGTATATATTTAATGCATAAAAACAAATTATTGTAGATTTAAAATCGGTTTTTAAAAGATATTTTTCAAAATTAACAATCGCTAAAACTTCAATGGCGTCTTTTTGTAAACAAACACACACACAATCGTTTTTCTGACAGCTCTTATTATAAGATCTTTGCCATAAGATTTCTCATAAGAACGCTCTCATAAAAATGATTATCAGACTGTGATAGCACTGATTTTAAGTCTACACCAAGGCGAATTTATACAGGTGAATGCAAGCGGGAAGGCGAATTCAGTACTATGTATTTTGTTATTGTAAAACATATCGTGAATGTCAAAAATCTAAATTCGCCTAAGATTGTTCAGATGGGAAAAAATTTTATATAAACGTTAAATATATACTTTTATAATTGTAATTAAAATCACAGATTATATTAGTTTTCCACTTTTCAATTCATACAAATTTCTTGACAAAAAAATCTTCAGATTAAAATGGCGCGAAAATGTTTGTAAACAAAAGAAAAAAATTTGACAGTCTCATTGGAAAAAACGCGGCAAGCAAAAAATAATCACCTGAGCTGTCAAGTTCACCTAGTAATGAATTCGCCTTGGTCTACACGTAACAGAATTCTCTCTGCGATTTAATTTGACGTTCTCATCTTAGATATTATCGGAGGTGTAGACTCTAAGTAAATCGTTTACGTAAACCATGTGTGCCCAGACCTATGCGCTTAATACACAATTGTTTTTGCAAATGCGCTCAGCTATAGGGCTGTGCTCTTTAATATACAAATACTGCGCTCAGCACTAGCAATGAAAATTATACAAACAACTTCGTCTTATATATTTTTTTGTCCTTCTTCACTGCAGACATACAAGAGCAAAGCAACAAGACTTTCACATGCTTTGTTGGTAAACATTGACGACAGCGATTATCAGTATGAACTTTGTTTTTGTAAATGTTTTGCTTTTTACAACAAAAAATATTAACAACCAGTTCGCCGATGTCGAAAGGATAAGTTCATTCGCATTCTAGGCGAAAGAAAATTGATTTGGATTTTTTTTAACTTTATTCTATGCGAACAATGTGTCAAAATTCAATTAAAATACATAAGTTCATGCGAACGAATGATAGTGACATAGACGAACCCAAATTGATTCGAATGTGAGTGACTAGCTTTCTTTCGCATACATTTTCATTCGAAATCGTCGAACAGGCTGTAAATAAAAATAGTTTTTCCTTAAATGTGTTGGTGTTTACTCTTGCATATAGAACTTGTGGGCACCACTGACGTAAACAATACTTGCCACCAATTTTCCCTTGAATCAGCAAATCAAATTATTTGTATATATATATTTTTTTTTTTTTTGGTAGAATACTTTTTATTATTTTATGGTTCATTTAGGCAAGTTTTTTTTACAATTAATTATATTATATATATATACATACATTTACGATTTAATTAAAGAATTATTATGATCTTATCCTTATATATATACACATGGATTCATACATACATGTACGAGTATTTTATTGCATAAGATTTCTTTATATTAGTATAAACTGATAGATGTATATTTTTTAAAAATTAAATATAAGGCTTTAAATATATTATTTTAAAAATTTTTTACATATTTGCACTTTCTGTTTTAAAAATTCTTACCTTGAAACTATTACGTCTCATTCTAAAATGCTTGATTTTTTAACATCGCAAAAAATATTGTAGCAAGTTTTTGTCTCCTCTAATCCACTGTGCGAAGCTGTGGCTTTGCTTGTTATAAATGTGAGCACACATCCAAACATGCGACATGAACCAAAAATAATAATACACAATCAAAGAACGCTAAATTCAGTTCGTATGAATGCGTGTAGAACGAATTACCACAAGCTGTTCTTGTGAATTACTTCAAATATTACATCAAATAATGCTACCAAATCAGTGTTGTCATATCATAAGATTTATTTTGTTTTGCTAGTTTTTTGAGATGCTAAAAAGGTTTGTTTCTACACCAATTTTTGGGTACACAAGTTAATAAAGTCGATTTTTTTTTGCTTGAAAAATGCATTTATTATAATAACAAAATGAGTTGATATATTATTCAAAGTATTGTTCATCGCTTAACACTACTTTTTACCATCTTTCTGGTAGCATATGGACCCTGAGCCCTCTCTGAGGTTAAGGATAAATTAGGCCTATTTTTAATAGCCTGTTCTGAAGTGAAGTGTACAGATCTGCATCGATCGAATGGATCAAATGGTAGACAGACGTCGCAAGATATGGGCTATAAGGCGGGTGTGCTAAAACTTCCTATCCACCGTTTTCCAAATAGTGTTTGACCGGTCTTACAACATGCGGCCGAGCGTTGTCATAAGGGATGATTATGGCCTCGTATTTATTCGAATATTCTGATAGTTTTTTCGTTGATATCTCTCTTTAAATGAATCGATTGTCTACGGTATATGATCATCTGACCCGATTTTAACAGTTCAAAATACAAAACTTCCTTTTGATCCCACTAAATACAGAGCATTACCTTGACGTCATGGATATTCGGCTTTGGCATTAATTTGGCTACTCACAAATGATGGTCAGAAGTCGCAAAGTCTGGTCTATATGGCGGGTGAGCTAAAACTTCCCATACTGTAATTTATGGAATTTTTGTTGAAATTTATAATTTTTAAATTAAATTTTTGATTTGTTCATTTGTACAAAGGGTTACAGTTCTTAGGTTTTTTTCTTAAGAGTGATTAATCATTTTTGATTGAAGAAGACATACTTTGGTTTCCAAATAGATTTTGAACCGTCTTACAACATATGGCCGAGCTTTATCATGATGGAAGATTATGGCCTCGTGTCTGGTTGAATATTCTGATAGTTTTTTCGTTGTTTTCTCTATTCAAATAAATCGATTGTCTTCGGCATGTAGTCCACTGTGACCGTCTGACCCGATTTCAACAGCTCAAAATACAGAACGCTTTTCTGATCCCACTAAATACAGAGCATTACCTAGGCGTTATGGATATTCGGTTTCGCCATTGATTTGGCTATTCATTGGTTGATCGGGCTTTATATATGAAATTTTGCCTCTGAGGTTTATTATAATGTATTCATTTTTCATCACCCTTAACAATACGATGCGAAAATTCTTTATGTAGCACTCAAACATCATTTCTGACATGTAAACATGATTCTTTCAATGAGAGAATTCCAAAGTTCCTAAACATGGCTTGTTGTGTGCAAGTTTTTTCTTTTTCTTTGACAACAATTTTCGTCGAGTAATGCTTCCAATTCCTCATCTGCAAATGCTTCCAGCTGACCAGACCTCTCCCCCCGGGGAACGGGTTTTGCCTTGGCGTATTCCTAACTTGGGCACTATGTTTTTCGGGGAAAAAAGGGATGGGGTCCCTCGTTTGTTGCGGCAAACAAAACTCTAGGAAGCCGCATGAATTATGTTGTGTTGGCTTCCGAAACCCTTACCAAGAGTATAACTTGGCAGAACGGGGATCAGCATGGCCCCCGGGTAGTTCTGCTTACAGTTCGACCCGGGCTGATCACGGTTGAGGTGCCTACCGTGGCTGAAACGTTCTGGCTGTGGTTAAAACCTAAAACGCAGGAAAGGAGTGTTAGTTAGTATCCTTGATAATTGTTTGAAGTGTGGCTTTTTTCGTGGACTAACAATCTCGTGAGGATCTGTTGCCTATACAACAGATATTTGTACCGTAAGGAACCAGTGGTGATGGTTGACGGGTGAGTTGGTTTAAGGGCTGATGCTCTTAGTGGGCTTCTGCCTACCAACTCATTAAGCCTTGTCTTCCATTGATTGCTGGGAAATTGCATACAGGAGGGATTAGAAGTCCCGAACTCCTCAACAAGAAGTTGCTCATATGACCGCAATCATTTGGCAAGAATTGCTACCTGTGTGAGCCTGGTAAGCCACACGGGGGCGCTGGGGAATGGTGAATAATTCACTCCGTGGAATTGGTCCATCATCAGGTAAGGCCGCAAGGCAGGTGCTGATGTAAATCTTTTTTACAACTGACCAGACCTCTCCGTCGAAAGCACCACTTTTGAAGCGTTCAAAAATTTTCTGAGTTGGTGCATGCTGACCGTAAGCTTCTACCAACAATCGATAGGCATCCGTTTTCTTCAAATGAGAAAATGCTATCAGACGACCCCGCAAAACATTTTTTAACTCGCTTAAATTAGTTTCACTTGTATGTTTGGATGTTCGCAACATTGGATACCTATGCCATATGAGTGATTATTATATATGTAGGTATATAAAATTGTGTATATAGTGTTGCCACTTTAGTGCAAAAGTTGGAGTTACCTCATTTCTTCGGGGGAAGTGAGGGGGATTTTAGGCATTCCCGAAGCTGCTTTTGGGAATTCGCAAAAAAAATTCGAAGCCACTTCGCTAACCGGTTTTGAACAGGTTTTTCATATTCGGTGCGCGTTTTTGCCGTCGAACATGCGTCTGAACTATAAACGGTCATTCCCTTTAGTGCGAAAATTGAAGTTGCCTTATTGCTTCTGAGGATGTGGGGGTACTTTGACGTTTCCTGAAGCTGACTTTGGGAATTCCCAAACAAATCGGAGCCACTTTTTCATATTCGGTGAGCATTTTGACCTTGGATCGTATATCTGAACTATTAACGATCATTCAATTTAGTCCAAAATTTCCATATTGTTGCCATATTGTTTCCGGGGAGGTGGAGGGGTTTTGGCGATTACTGAAGCTGATTTCGAGAATTAAAAAAAAAACTCGGTTTGTGCTATACGGATAATTTCTGGTTATATGGATAATTATTTTAATATCAAAGCGTATTTTTTTGTTTTCAAACTATATTTATTTAGGCACAAAATTCGATATTATTGTAGCGATGAAAAAAATGAGAGTTTACCTTTGGCCTCAACAAAAAAAAGTTGTTATTATACACCAACCATATATGATAGTTATACCATTTGTTGTCGGAATAGACATTACTAACTTGTATACCCAATACAAACAGCTTGTTTTTTATGCTTCACAGGAGCTACCCCAATCATCAGTAAGTTTGAAAATCTTTGAAATGCAAAACAATAGGAATTTTAAATTAAAAAACACAAAAAACAAGCCATGGTTGTTCTTAAAGTTTGTAAGATTGAAAGTGTATTCAAATTAAGAAATTTCATAACTCTTTTTTACGCTACTTATATAATTAACAATGTTGTTTTTATAAAACTTTTACTACGGGTGTATTACTTATTAAATAATTAAATAATAATTTATTAATTTTATTTTACAATCGTGCTTATTAACATTCTCGATATCTTTGTGAGACTACAAAGAAAATATATGAATTTTCTTTAATCTATTACAAACTCTCGAAAATTGCGAGAACCGTAATAAGACTCAATATATTCTAACTTTTTCTGTATGTACTCATTTTTGTATAATATAAATAAATCTAAATTCAAAATATTCAGGCTTATTAATATACTCGAAATCTTTGAGAGTTTGTGATAGACTAAAGAGAAAATACTTGAATTTCTTTTAATCTATTACAAGCCAATCGATGATTTCGAGACCAGGGCTCGAATTCAGCAACAATGAATTTTTTTTACCAGTAAACACTGGAAGTAAAATTCACCAACAGGCATACAGGCCTGTTCTGAAAACGGCGTGCATTCAAATCACGAAGCGTTTTGAAAGCACGCAGACAATTTGAAGCTGTTCTGTACATCCCGTGATTTTACGGTTTTCGATGTGCTTTTAATTTTTCGAAAGCACGAGAAAACAGCTGTTTATTTACATTTTTGCTTTGTTTGTTTATAGTTTCATATTCTTAACTACAATAAGAAGTGAAAATTAAGTGAAAAAAATAATAAACCAACTGACTGCTGAAGGGAAAACATGTAAATCACGATCGTTGGTAAACAAAGCAAAACAATTTTTCACAAAACAAGCAGTGTCTTACAGGCCTGTTCTGAAAACGGCGTGCTTTCAAATCACGAACCGTTTTGAAAGCACGCAGACAATTTGAAACTGTTCTGCAAATCACGTGATTTTATGGTTTTCGACGTGCTTTTAATTTGTCTAAAGCACGAAAGAACAGCTATTTTTACATTTTTGTTTTGTTTATTTATAGTTTTATATTCTTAACTACAATAAAAAGTGAATATTAAGTAAAAAAAATAAACCAGCTGACAGCTAAAGAGAAAATGTAAATCACTACTACTGGTAAACAAAGCAAAACAATTTCTCAAAAAACAAGCAGTGTCAATAATTTTATTAATATTTATGTTTCTGTGTGAATAAAACTTAATTTTATTACAAAAATCAACAAACAACACATCATTTTAAATACATAAAAATAGTTTTATTTAATTTGTATTGAAAAACACAGAGAAAATAACCAAGTGATATCAAAAAGCCAACCATTTGGCTAACCGGTTTAAAATCACATGATTTGACTATTTTCTGAGTGCAGAACACCTTTTGCGTGATTCGAAATCACTTTGACAAAAAGTGATTTGCAGAACAGCCCTGTTATTAATATTTATGTTTCTGTGTGAATAAAACTTAGTTGTATTATAAAAATGAGCAAACAACACATCATTTTAAATACCTAAAAATAGTTTTATTAAATTTGTAATGAAAAACACAGAGAAAATAACCAAGTGATATCATAAAGCCAGTCATTTGACTGACCGGGTTAAAAACACGTGATTTCAATATTTTCTATGTGCAGAACACCTTTTGCGTGATTTGAAAGCACTTTGGCAAAAAGTGATTTGCAGAACAGGCCTGATAGTGTTCACTTTTCAGTTACAAACGATTCAATGATTTTTATTGCAATCAATGATTTTTATTGCGTTAAATGTGTTAGTTCAGGATGCTTGATATGCTGAGTTGTCAATTCTACTTTATCACACAAGCTCTCTAATAGCAATTTTAATTTAATTTAAATTAATGTTTATTTTTTTCAACTTTAAAATATTGTTACGAATTTTTATCACATCTAACCCAGTGTGCAGCCGTTGATATACAACACATTCACATAAACAAGGTGAAACTAAAAAACCGTACACAAACAAACAAACATACATGATTTAAAGTACGCAAAATTCCAAATAAATCAACTACAAATGATTTTGTTGTTCTTCTTCTATTCTTGGTATTTCGTTTCTTATTGCTTGTTGTTGCTAATTGCTTATTGTTCGCAAGCATGTGTGTGAATGTGTATATGCGTAAGAATTATTTTTGTACATTTGAGTCTAGAATTATGAATCACTAGAAGAATCATGACGATTGTAAAAGATGATAGGTTTAGGTTTAACAGGCTGCCAGCTATTGTAAAGCCAGCCCTCTTGGGTCCAGTAGATGATAAAGAAGTATAAATAGTAGGCAGGTTGGCGGCAACGAGTCAGTTTATTTCTGAACTTTGTGCAAGACAGTCATAAGTCATAAACATAAGCAAGCATAGTGGTATTAAGTATAAATAAAGTTGGACATTATTTAAGTATTGTGTAACGAACAAGTATTAGTGTCACTATTTAATTTGCACGCAAAGAAACTGCAAAAGCATTTTTAGAGGCAAAAGCGTAACAATATTATACAAAAAAACAAAATTAACCGCAGAATTCTACGTGAAAAACTATTTCATAAGTGTTCACTGTAACTTTACTCATTCTCACCAGTGTAAAATTACTCATTCTCACCAGTGCCGACACAAAATCAAAAAAAGAGAGCACTAAAATTGCTGAACATGTTAAAATCCATTATTATGGAATTTGGCCCCAGTAATAAGCCCCATTAAAAATATATACATATATACAATGTCTAAAATAGAAACCCATTACAGCCCTAAACAGGGTTTCGTGTTATTCATTCCGATTTCGCTACGATTGAGCCGTTTGTGCAGTTCAAGGGCGTGTCTTTGGCAGAGTTTAATGTTTGGGTAGGCGTGGTAGGCGGTGAAAGTTGAGCTACTGAATGTACTTGGTGCTGCTGCTGATGTTGCTGATAAGAAGGTGGCGTTTGATTGGAGTTTGGTGAAGACTGATCCATTAGACTCGTTACTGAAGGCATCATATTGGCGACTAGACCATTCATAGTGCTGGCGGTCATATCTTGAGCTTCATTTTTCAAACGGACACTTGCTGCCGCTGCCGCAGCATGATGATGGGCAGTTGTCAATGAGTTGTGATGATGGAATGACAAAGGTGGCAAATGAAGACCAGGAAAAGCTAGACCAGCTGCAGCGGCAGCATGAAGAGATTGTAATAAGGCAGCGGAATGTTCTTGTGCTTTGCGTCTTAGTTCTGCAACCGAAGAAGAACGTGGATCACAATTGGAGTGCGCAGAATGTGGTGGGGAGTCGGAAGAACTATTAGCCGAAGAGCAAGAAACTGCTACCGAATTGGCTGACGAATGTGGAGGCTTAAGAGTACAGCAAGAACAAAGGCCAGGAAATGAAGGAACTCCTGCAAGAAATTAATAAAAACAGAAAAAATTATAGTGAAAAAATCAACAAAATTTTTGTTTGAAAAAATTACATGTATGTATACAGGGTGTCTCAGAACTAAACGTCAAGCCGAAACAGAGTGACAAAAGTGATTGTCACCAAGGCAGCTCTAAACAGGTAGTGGCAGAGTTGCAATAAATACAACACCAACAAACATCAACATGTATTTTGTTGGTAGAATTTACGAACAGATAAATGAAATAATTCCATTGATCTTATTACGTACATTTGTGAACATATTTCATTAATAAGTGTTATGATATTATTTTATTAAACATATGTAACTATTTCATTGATTTAATGTAAATTTTTCAGCTGCTCAATGAATAATAAAATTAGATAAATGAAATAACTTCATTGACCTTATGAATAAGTTTCATATTTTTAATTAATATATTACATTAGTACAAAGAAGTTATTTCATTAAATAAATGTTACTTTTTCATTAATTTAATGTACAGTTTTCATGTGCTTTATGAAATTGATTCTTTGATCTAGAGAAATTATATCACTAATCATATGATTTGTCTTTCATACTTTTAATGAAAATAAGTTATGTTTCTTATTAAAATGTTTCATTACTTTTATGAAGGTTTTCATTAAAACAATCTAATGAAATTTGTTTCATTATTTCTATGAAAAGTTACAATGGTTGAAACGTAATGAAAAAATTTATAAATGTAATGTCAAAATTCAGAGAATTACTGAACAAAATTTTTTCAGTGTAGTTGCAATCTATCTTGTCGCCCTTGTTTCGCCTTGACGTTGAGTTCTGGGACACCCTGTATAAGTACATATATATCAAAAATAACTGTTGCTTTCGATCAATATTTATTTTTACTGAATGTTTGTTTGAATCTACGAATTTATTTACAGGTTCAAACAATTTATTAATGAATTCAGCGAATTTCGTTAATGAACATGAGAAAAATTTTTCTGTGAATATTAAAATACATTAGCTCTATTCACTAGCCTGTGGATTTGTGATTGCAAATTTATACAATTGCAAATATATGCTATCAATTGTGAACCACCTCTGTTGCTTAAGTTTGCACTACTTTTTGCAAAGCGTGAAATTCACCGCTGATTGATAATTAGAGTAGAAATAATTTACTAAAATTTTAGTCAAAAATCAATATGCCGAAAAAAGCTTTAAGGAGCAATTAGTGGTATGGTGTGTTTATTTTAGAATTTTACTTTATTGACCTGCCTATTCTAAATTAGCCGGCGCTTGACGCTACTGGCTGAAATATCATTTTAAGGCAGATTTAATGCCTGTGTTTATTTTAAAAAAAGAATAAGCCGATTTTGAACTTTGGCTCAAGAAAAAGTGATTCTTTATTTCTAAAAATGTTCTGTTTATATACAAAATTAACGGGTCCTTACACTGAAAAAATTTTGTTCAGAAATTCTCTGACATTACTTTTATGAATTTTTTCATTATTTTTCAACCATTGTAACTTTTCATAGAAATAATGAAACAAATTTCATTAGATTATTTTAATGAAAATCTTCATAAAAGTAATGAAACATTTTAATAAGAAACATGACTTAATTTCATTAAAAGTATGAAAGACAAATCATATGATTAGTGAAATAATTTCTCTAGATCAAAGAATCAATTTCATAAAGCACATGAAAACTGTACATTAAATTAATGAAAAAGTAACATTTATTTAACGAAATAACTGCTTTGTACTAATGTAATATATTCATTAAAAATATGAAACTCCTTCATAAGGTCATTGAAGTTATTTCATTTATATAATTTTATTATTCATTGAGCAGCTGAAAAATTTACATTAAATCAATGAAATAGTTACATTTGTTTAATGAAATAATATCATAACACACATTAACAAAATATGTTCACAAATTTACGTAATAAGATATTTCATTTATTCATTGATACTTTATTTCATTACACCAACAATACTATTCTTGCTTTTGTGAAATTGTACCTAATTATGATAAAAGAAAATGTTGAACAAGTATTCACCAAATAAAACAGATTTTATTAATTCAAATGACTTCATGGTGACAATGGTATTTAAATTTTTTAAACTATTATTATGCTGATTTGAGTACATGCACATATATACATACATACCCAAGTTCGGTAGCCAGAAATTTATTTGTCATTGATCTAATGAATTCTATTTCATTGGAATTATGAAACTCATAAAACTTACATTTTAATAAAAAAAAAACTTGACATTTTTTAAACTGTGGCTTAAGATTAATAAATGCCCATTAATATATCTTACCAAAATTCAAAGAATTTAAAAAAAAATTAATTTTGTTGTAGTCATAAATCCAATGATTTTTTTTAGTGAAACTATGAAACTTAATGAAACCATTCTGAACTGGAACTATTTCATTGCTTGCTTCTAATTTATCGACCCTTTTTTAATTTGAATTGTTATTTGTTGTTGAGCTAGTGGTCTTCTTGTTTTGGTAAAAAGTACGGTTTTTATTTTTCAATATTTCGACACTCCGTTGTGTGTCTTCTTCAGGAAAATTTTTGTTTTTTGAAAAATTGTGTATACAAAATAATAAATTTGAAAACTCATATTAAAATAACAAAAATAAAATATTCAACTACATTAACATTTACAATGAAGAAACATATTTTACATTATTATAACATTAAACATATTATATAATACTTTTTTAAAAAGAAATGAAAAAGTTTTTAAATAATTTTAGGTAAAATACCTATCTACTCCTGTTTTTGTTTTTATGTATTAAATGCCTATAATTTTGTGCTAATCCGTCTACATCCTTCTTAAAATTTATCCTCTTATCTACAGGCACGTTAGTTCCTGTTATTTCATAATATATATGAAGTTTCTTGTGAAAAGTTTTCATTGGATTAATGAAAAATATTTAATGAAACAGTTTCATTAAATATATGACGCAGAATTCTTTCAGTGTAGAAATATGTTGTTATTTTAATTTACATTAATAAAGTCCAAAATTTCCAGTTGAGTGAAATTAAAAAATATAAATTCAAGAAAAATAATAATAAATAAGGATACAAGTGAAAGTATGATAACGGTGCAGTGAAAGTGTAGCTTACAAATAGGACAGATAATAGCCAAATATGAAGTACACTACAGAGGATTTTTTTTAATAGAAAAATTGATTTTAAGCTAGATAAAGACATCGAATGGTGTTATTTGAATGCGGGATGAGCGACGGCAACTAAGCGGCGATTACGAACTAATTGGCTTGGATCGCAGATTGTCAGCAGTCGATTTGCAATTAACTTGTGCATAAGCAGAGCAAATAAAAACTATAGGTTTAAGCAACATAAGACTAACAGCTGTCCCCCCGGGAAACAGGTTTTGCCTTGGCGTATTCCTAACTTGGGCGCTCTGTTTTTCGGTGAAAAGATGGGAAGGGGTCCCACGTTTGGTGCGGCAAACAAAACTCTAGGAAGCCATATGACTTTTTTTTTTTTTTTTTACTTGGACCAGTACTCAGGGGATGACCCCTTCAAATGCAGTGCATTGTACCAGAACTAGGAAAATAGGTTGTGAGGAGGGGGAAAGAGGGAGTAGTGTTTGTGAACATTTGACTTGAACCTTCCAACGTTATAACAGACAGGAAACAAGTCTGCAGGCAACTTGTTCCACAGACAAAGCGTACGGCCAAAAAACGAATTCTCTCTGTAATGCGTAGTACGATTCCTCGGACAATCAACCACAAATGGATGAGCTCTGGACGATGAGCGCGTACTACGTAAAAATGTGCGCGTTTCGGGAACAAGATCCCTGATCTCGTCAGAGCAAAATCCATTGTAGTAACGATAGAACAGAGTAACGCATCCCACACTGCGTCGATGCTCCAGTGAGCCAATAGAGTTGGATACCCTACTGTCACCGATAAGCTTCTTCGCCCTCTCCTGCACACGGTCGAGTAACCATAAAATAGACTTTGAGGCACCGGCCCAAACATGAGAGTTGTATTCCATTTTCGGTCGGATGTAGGTGGTATAAATAGTAAGGAGATCGGATGGCGAGAAGTACATCTTACACCGTTTCAAAAAACCTAGGCACTTGAATGCTTCTTTAGAGATATGAAAAATGTGTTCAGTCCAGCGAACATCACACTGTATCTTCATACCAAGAACATCAAGAGCATCCGATTCCTCAATACTTATACCATCCATGTGTACGGATGAAGCAGTATCTGCGGTCGTTTGTTTGTGTGTTAATAAGCAACATTGGGTCTTGCGAGCGTTAAAGGCGACTCTATTTTTACGACCCCACTCGGAGATAAATAGAAGATCACTATTCAGTGAATCATTCATATTTAGCCTCTTAGCAGCGACCTCTGATAGGCTGGGTCTATAACTAAAAGAGTATGAGTGGCAAATGCTGCTGTCATTCGCAAAAGAGTGGATAGGGTTGGAAGTTTGATAGAGAAGGTCATTCAGGAAAATAAGAAATAGAGTAGGAGAGAGAACGGAGCCTTGTGGTACCCCTGAACTAATCTTGAACTCGTTTGATGAGACCCCATCTATAACAACTCGTATAGTGCGGTCTCTGAGAAAGCTCGATATAAATCGATAAAAGTCATCACCGACACCAAAAGCAGTAAGTTTTCCCAGTAGTGCAGCATGCCACACTCTGTCGAACGCTTTGGAGATATCGAGAGCTACCACCTTACTTTCGCCAAAATGATGAATTGATTGGCACCATTTCTCAGAGAGATATGCAAGAAGATCTCCAGTAGAATGACTCTTACGAAATCCATATTGACGATCACAAAGTAATTTATGCGACTCTAGATACCTTACAAGATGGTAATTGACCATACTTTCCATAACTTTGGAAAGCGCAGAGCAAATTGCAATTGGGCGGTAATTTTCAGGGTTATTTGCCTCACCCTTTTTGGGAATTGGCGTTACATTAGCAACTTTCCAGCATGATGGGAACTCACCAGCATGATAAAGTATGCTGAAGAGGCGTGCTAATGGACGCGCAAGCGCTGAAGAACACTGCTTCAAGACCAGTGCTGAAATGCCATCCGGTCCAGGAGTCTTATTTATGTCGAGGTCTGGCAAAACTGCTCCAACTTATGTTGTGTTGGCTTCCGAAACCCTTACCAAGGGTATAAATTGGCAGAACGGGGATCAGCTTGGCCCCAGAGTAGTTCTGCTTGCGGTTCGACCCGGGCTGATCATGGTTGAGGTGCCTATCTTGGCTGAAACTTTCTGGCTGTGGTTGAAACCTAAAACGCAGGAAGGGAGTGTTAGTATCCTTAATACTTGTTTGGTGTGTGGCTTTTTCGGGGACTTATAATCTCCCAAGGGTCTGTTGCCTATACAACAAATACCTGTACTGTAAGGAACCAGTGGTTGACGGGTGAGTTGGTTTAATGGCTGATACTCTTAGTGGGCTTCGGCCTACCAACTCATTAAGCCCATTGATTGCTGGGATATTGCATACAGGAGGGATTAGAAGGCTCGAACTCCTCAACAAGAAGTTGCTCATATGACCGCAATCATATGGCGAGAATTGCTACCTGTGTGAGTCTGGTAAGCCACACGGGGGCGCTGGTGAATCGTGAATAATTCACTCCGTGGAATTGGTCCACCATCAGATTAGGCCGTAAGGCAGGTGCTGATGTAAATCATTTTCACAACTGTTAGTATAGAATAAAAATATGCTAAACCTTTTTGCAAATGCAATGATGCAACATCATTTGCACGAAACTGTGAATAGAGCTATTTTGTTTAAACATTACTCAATCTATAAAGTAATTCAATTTATGAATTTAATAGTATGTTAATCAAACAGCTGCTCTGTTAATTTAACTAAAAGCTAAAAGAAAATCTCTTGCTGACAATATCTATAAATTTGAGTAGTCATCAAATTGAAAACAAGCGTTTTAGTCGAAAACAAAAAAATCAGTCTATAAGTTTGCTTTTCAAAAGCAACATTTATTTTAGTTGACAGGGCGTGAAGGTATCTATTTGGAAGGAACATTGATTGAGTGTTTCTTTGTGAGAAAATCTGTATCTTTAAATAATTTTTTATGTAAAAGTTCGAACTTTTTTCAAGTCACAACAATTTTTGTTGCTGCTGCTGTGACATGAAGAAGGTGGATGGGTGGTTGATTGGCTCAATTTTTTAATATGAAATATTTTTTTTTTTATAATTTACCTTTCAGTCCTGGAAACAGTGGCTGCTGTGAAAACTGTGAACTCAGAGAAGCCAAATGTGGTGGTAGAAATAATGAAGTGGTATGATTTGCTCGTGCCGTTGTGCCAGCACTTGTTATGGAAGTTGGTGTATCGTTGAGGACCGGTCGAAAACCACAATTTCTGAAAGAAAAATAAAATTTTACTATTAAATTAATTTTGTTAAAAAAGGTAAGTGCTTAAAAACTCAATACAAAGTTAATTTAATAAGCTTTTGAAAACAAACAGATTAAAATTTGCTCTGTACACAGAAAGAAAAAGCTAAAATGCTAAATATCAGTATTACGAGTCGAGCTTAAAAACTTAAGTATGAATAACACACAAGTGTACTTAAAATAAGCTGAAAACGACTAAAAAATTACTCCTTCGATATCTTGAAATAAGTATAAAATTCTCGAATCAAGTGAAGAATTCTTAAACCGAGTAAAAAAAATAAAGCAAAGACACAAATGCATATTTTTGTTTTTTTTTAACTTTATTATTTTATTTATTGAATCTACATATGTAAGAAATGTAATGAAAATAAGTATTTAATTCTTAATACTAAAAAAAATTGCGATTAAAGTCCTGCCAGTGCTGGACAAAAATTTATTTTTATGCGAATATTATTTCAGAATTCAGTCATCTGTTTAGAGCTCTAATGGCAGCCAAAGTATCCCTCCTTTTCAGACGGGTATGACCACCAAAATTAAGAATATTAGCTGCAAGAGGATTTGGATGGAATTCAAGTTTGTTAATATATCTTGTCGCGTACTTCACAAATTCAGATTTCATAAAAGGTACGTTCAGATCTGCGTGGATTCTTGAGTTTTTAACGTACCATGGAACGTCTGTAATTCTACGGAGAATTCTATTTTGACTTCTTTGAATTTTTTCAATGTTGGATGCCGAGGCTGTGCCCCATAATTGAATCCCATAGCACCATATTGGCTTTAGAATCGAGTTGTACAGCAAAAGTTTACAATCAAGCTTCAAGGTCGAATTTCTGTCTATTAGCCAGTTAATATGCACTGCTTTCAATTTCATCTGCGTTACTTTTGCCTCGATGTGCGACTTCCATGTTAGTCAAATATATATAGTCTACGGTCAAATGCATATGAATGAATTGCTGAGAGATAGGAATGGAAGGTTCTCTGAGAAAAAGTACTGTTTTTTGTGGTTGAGAAATATTATTCCAACATTATTCATTTTGAACTCTCATTAGTTTATTCAAAATATATACGCACAGAATTTTGGCAAAAACAATCATGATTTCTTTTTTTATATTGGACCAGTACTCAGGGGATGACCCCTACATATGCAGTGCATTGTACCAGAACTAGGAAAATAGGTCGTGAGGAGGGGGAAAGAGGGAGTAGTGTTTATGAACATTTGACTTGAATTTTCCAACATTATAACAGACAGGAAGCACGTCTGCAGGCAACTTGTTCCACAGACGCAGCGTACGGCTGAAAAACAAATTCTCTCTGTAATGCGTAGTACGATTCCCCGCGCAATCAACCACAAATGGATGAGCTCTGGACGATGAACGCGTGCTACGTAAGAATGTGCGAGTTTCGGGAACAAGATCCCTAATCTCGTCAGAGCAAAATCCATTGTAGTAACGATAGAACAGAGTAACGCACCCCACACTGCGTCGATGCTCCAGTGAATCAATCGAGTTGGATACCCTACTGTCACAGATGAAGCAGCCTTTGCGCTGGTTTGTTTGTGCGTTAATAAGCAACATTGGGTCTTACGAGCGTTAAAGGTGACCCTGTTTTTACGACCCCATTCGGAGATTAATAGAAGATCACTATTCAGCGAATCGTTCATATTTAGCCTCTTGGCAGTGATCTCTGATAGGCTGAGCCTATGACCAAAAGAGTACGAGTGACAAATGCCGCTGTCATCTGCGAAAGAGTGGATAGGGTGGGAAGTTTGATAGAGAAGGTCGTTGAGGAAAATAAGAAATAGAGTAGGAGAAAGAACGTAATTATATTATTGAATGTAATTATATTATTGAATGTAATTTTATTATTATATTATAATATAATGAATGTAAACAAATAATTGTGGTCTCGTATGACGTCATACGAAGTGGAAAATAAATCTGACAACTGTATATAGCTGTATATAGTTTTTGATTGATACAAATATTAGTTATAGAGTAAATAATCATAGGCTCACTTGTTTTTTGAGAATAATAATTCTTAATTCGGATTAAATCAATTTCAAAATTCTTCAATCAGTTTCAATTTAATATTGTTGAGATCTCTTCTCAACTCAATACTATATTGGGCTTATTTTAAATACGGATTGGAGATTAAATAGGTTTAAAATTAAGTATTTAGTATTTGAATAATCCGTGCATGACTCAAGCCCAATATACCTGATTTGAGAAAATCCATACTTGTTTAAAGTACGTCCTGATTAATTTTCTTTTCAGTGTACGAGTTTGATAAAACCCCATCCACATGTCATTTGCTTTCATTTTTTTGGAGCAAAACCACCTGGGAATAACCATTGCGCAATATTTCTGTGCAATACAATATTTGATTTAATTTTCTTTATTACACAAAGTATAGTGTCATAATGCTAAAAGTCGTATTCGTATCTTACCCGCATTTAACAATTTTATATTAAATTAAAAATTGTTAGACCTTTAAGAAATTTTGTTTTTATCTTTAACATAAATATGAAGACAGTGTGTTAGTGTGTGTGTGTGTGTGTGTGTGTTTGTGTTAAAATTTCAATAAAATCCAAAATCGTGTCAATTATTATGTTTTCCAATTAAATAATTAAAAACACTTAAATGACTATAATTATTTAACAGGCAGCAGCAATAAAAGGGGTTTCTATATACATAATACATATTAAAAAACTTCTCTCGCTTATTTACGAGTATGCCTCATGCAACTAATTCATTATGAATTTTTATTACAAACAGTGGCAATGATCTCTCTACTATTGATGGTACATCATGCCCAGTTCGTATGTTTTGCCATTGGAAACGGCTGGCTGCATTATTAAAAGGCCTCCCATATTTATATTACTCTTAATTAATTCTTAATTGAAGTAAATTAAAATATTTTTACTGTCTAATCGTATTATTCATAAACATTCAATTATAAACTATATTCATACTTAAATTACTTTACATTCACTTACAAATATATACACACACACACACATACACATGTACATACAAATGGGAATATAAATGCAAACATATTTAGATACTCTCAAACAATGTTTTAAAAAATACATTAGGGCGGTAATGGATTGCAATTTTTTAAATAGTTTTAAAATTTCTTAAATAGTATTTTTTAAAAAATATTCTGATATACAATTAATCATGATACAAAAAACAAGGTAGCCGCTTCGCTACAACAATACAACAATAAAAAAAAACAACAGGTATTTTGTTTGTGTAAAAAGGCGAATTCACACTTAAGCTGTCAAGAGTAGTTGATAGCGAACAAGGCGAATTCATTATTAGGTGGATGCATCGGCGAATTCAGGCGAATTCGTTTAATATGGCGGCACTTTCTCTTTCAAGTTTTGTTTACCTTTTTGGCGCCATTTAAATTTTTGTACATGTTCTTTATCAACTACTTTTGACAGCTTAAGTGTGAATTCGCCTTTTTACACAAACAAAATACCTGTTGTTTTTTTTATTGTTGTATTGTTGTAGCGAAGCGGATACCTTGTTTTTTGTATCATGATAGCGAACATGTACAAAAATTTAAATGGCGCCGAAAAAGGCAAACAAAACTTGACAGAGAAAGTGCCGCCATATTAATCGAATTCGCCTGAATTCGCCGATGCATCCACCTAATAATTAATTCGCCTTGCAATTAATCTTCTATGCACACGAGTTGCCAGAATGATAATTTTACCTTAATTTGTCTGCTTTTACATTTGTACAGACGATGGGCAGACATTTTTTCAATTCTCTTTTGGTCTTGCCTAAACCTTTTACATTTAAGAAATTAATAGACAGACAGAAACTTTTCGTTTTTCTTTTGTTGTTGTTGTATTTTTAAGCACAGCTAGTGTGTTTATATGAAGTTGATGTTGATATGAAAATAATGATATGAAGCAACAACATAAGAAATACGAAAAGTTAAAAAGAGAAACAAAGAATGTCCACAAATGTCGAGTACAGAGAGTCGTGTACTACACACTCTCCCCCACCGAAAATTTTCGTTACCGCACCATCAAATTTCGTCTGTCTGCCCGTCGTCTGTACAAATGTAAAAGCTGACTTTGGAAGATTTTTCTGTAGTGCGATTCACTATACTTTTTAAGCCCCAATTATTTCGGTTAAAATTATTAACCACAAACTTAACCTTTTTCCTATTCACAAGTACTTTAAACATCATGTGCTGGGGTTTAAAGTCAGCTGTTTGAGGCAGCTGTTGTATTTAACCACATAAATAGGTGTTAATTAACACCCCAATATTTTGTGAGTTTAAAAAAGTGTTGATTTATATTGTTTACATTTATGTAATATAATTTATGGAATTAACTATTTGTCTAATAAAAAAAAAACAATAAAAGTTAGTAAACAACAAAATTAAATCTTGAAAATAATATTTTTGTATAAAACAATAATTAAAAATTTTGTACTCAATATGTATTTCGTTTTCCTATAGAAAACTTCTTAAGGGAAGTATTTGTTGATCGATTATAAAATCAAAAATGTTTTGATAGGCAATAAAATAACATTCTTTTATGTTAAATGTAATTATGTATGTGTTAAAGCTCTTCAGTTATTTTATTTCCTATCACAAACATGTTTTTAATTTTATAATTAATCAACAAATACATTCCTTAAGAAGTTTTCTAAAGCAAAACGAAATATTCAATGAAAAACGTTTAATTATTGTTTTATATAGAAAGGATCTCGAGCTCATATATTATTTTTAAGATTTTTATACATATGTATGTATATAAAAAGATCAA
Source organism: Thecocarcelia acutangulata (assembly GCA_914767995.1). NCBI lineage: Eukaryota > Metazoa > Arthropoda > Insecta > Diptera > Tachinidae > Thecocarcelia > Thecocarcelia acutangulata. Next base: position 93,756,695 of record OU612097.1, on the reverse strand, counting down.
AGTTACAAAAGATGAGGAAAACATATAAACAAAAAGAGATTCAGTACAATAGATAATAAAAATGAAATGGAGAGTTGCCACGTTATAACAATCTGAACGTGAAGAAAAATAAAACCCTTTACGGTGGCTAAATATAGTTAGTGAATAACGTTGGGGTTAGTGTAAACAACAAAATGTGTGGTTACAGTTAATACTTCTTATTGGGGTGTAAAGTTAGTGAATTGCACTACTGGTAGTGTTTTGTCTGTCATCCTGTACACACGTCTTTTGTTAATGCTGTTCGTATTTTCTATATGTGTATGTTCATTAATTAAATTCGTATCACACCAAATTGCACCGGAATAGGTAGCAAGTTGTGTACACGTGTTTATTTTTTTTTCTGTCTTTTACCGATGTCCGTATTTTCTATATACATATGTATATATGTTCATTATTAATTTCGTATGAAATCAAAGTGCACCGGGATAAGTAGCAGTATGTGTACACGTTTTTCTTTTTTTTTTCACCGCTGTCCGTGTTTTCTTTATATGTTCAATATTAATTTCTTTTCAATGCACCTTGTAGTGTGTAAGGTGTTGGACTAAAATTTTCTAATCTGAGCCGTGTCGAAGGTATATACACTGGGCTCTGATCAGTTTTAACTAATTTGATTCCAACACTTTAAATGCCGCAGTAGGGTTTGTTTTAGGCTTTCGTTTTGTTATTCTTAAAGTTAAACCTTCACGAACACTACTCCCCTTCTCATCATAACCTATTTTCCTAGTTCCAGTACAATGCACTGCATATGTAGGGGGCATCCCCGGAGTACTGGTCCAAGATTAAAGAAAAAATATAATGTAGTATTTATGGAACACGAATGGGTGATACGTTTAAATGAACTTTGTTTTATGACCAAATTTTTCTTTAAATTTATTTGATGATTTTGGTGATACGTTTATTTCATAAAAATTTATAGATGTATCACTCCTTTGTGTACCGTAAACACCATATTATCGTTAGTCTCTCGTAGAAAGGTCCTAACACGCATTTTCCCTGAATTGAGCTCCTTTAGGGATTCTACTACGTTTGACACAAGTACACAGTGTCACAAAGCTTTAATTATATAATTTCATACATATCTCTCTTATAAGCAATTGAGCAAACAAAGTTACTTTTAGATGTCCCTATTTATGCAGTTTCCAATACGATTTTTCCTTCTCCTGTGAAATTGCAATTATTTTAGTTAGGGCCTATCTACATGAGAGCAACGTTATATTTCTTGTAAAATCTTCAAAATTAAGGTAAAATTATCATTCTGGCAACGCGTGTGCATACGAGTATAAATTGTATAACTGTATATTTCTCTATTTTGAAGATTCAATAAATAAATGAATCCAAAAAAAAAGAAATTATAAATTTAAGTTTATATGCATTTAACAATAAGGGAGTTATAAAACAAATTAGTACCACCCTTATAATTTTGTTCATAGAACAAAAAAAAAAAAAAAACAAAAAGAAAAAAACAAATATTGTCATCACACAATAAAATTTTGTAGTTATTTTAGAAAATAAGTAAAAGTGTATCATGTGTCTACAGGCCCATTACTTTGGCGGTGGAATGAATTGGCTCCAATGATAGTCAGATATTTTTTATATTATTTTTTCTTATTTTCATAAATTTCAATTGCAATTTTTGCTGATGTTGGTTTATGATTAATTGAAATGTTTCATTTATCTGACAATATACCCAACTGAAGAGAATGTCAGCAGTTGGAGGACGGAGAGGTTGGTTACACATTATTTTATTATTTGCGTTTTATGTAATTTTTTTAGTTTATTAATTAATTGTAGAAATTGAATTAATTTATGTTTACATAGCAATTAAAAACTAAAAGCAAACTTGCTAAATTGTTTATAAGAGCGCACATACTTACTAATATATACAATTAGTTTTTTAATTTAATATTTTAATTGGAGAAAAAAGTTAATTATTTTGTTTATAGAATTAAATTCTTTTATATATTACAAACACTTTGCAGCTACATTTAACAGGGGGTTTTTTTGGAATTTAATCACTATTGTGAATGATTTTTTAAAATTTTTTTATATAAATACTACATTTGAGGAATGTAATTAAATGAATATTAGCTCTTAGTTGTAACCACAGTTGCCATATTTGACGATTAGGTGCTAAATATAGCCCTTTGTCGATTAGACGATTTAAGGTCTGTTTTTGACGATTTTTGTAGATCACAGTTTTACCTTTTGAAAGCTATTTGTATGGACGTAAATTTATCGTTAAGGAAGGTGACTTTTATAGCCCCATTCAACCAATCGAAGCAGGCGTCCCACAAGGCAGCATACTGGGCCCTACCTTATACTTCATTTATGCTTCTGACATGCCAACAAGCGATAAAATTCATACATCCACGTTTGCAGACGATACGGCTTTTTTCAGTGTACATGATAACCACCAAACAGCATCACAAAATTTGCAGGAACATATTTACAATTTAGAGAAATGGTTAAAACTCTGGAAAATCAAAGTCAATGAACAAAAATGTGTCCATATCACGTTCACACTGTGTAAAAATACATGCCCGTCAATAAAAATTAATAATCAAATAATTTCACAACACAGTGCCGTCAAATATCTCGGTATTCACCTCGACCGTCGACTTACTTGGAAGAAACACATTGACGCAAAAACAACCCAGATGAAATTAAAAGCCGCGCAATTGGCAGAAATTCCACCCTGAGCTTAGATTGCAAACTTTTGCTGTACAACGCGATCCTAAAGCCAATATGGTGCTATGGAATTCAACTATGGGGCACCGCCTCCGCATCGAATATTGGAAAAATTCAAAGGCGTCAAAACAGCGTTCTACGTACGATTACAGCAGTCCCATGGTATGTAAAAAATTCTCGAATTCACAAGGACCTAAACGTACCTTTAGTAAAAGATGAATTTGCCAAACATGCTGGAAGTTATATAACCAAACTTGAAATCCACTTAAATCCACTTGCTCGAGACATCCTTACCTTTGGTGGTCACACGCGATTAAAAAGAAGGGACACCCTTTCTTCCATTCGGGAGCATAACAGATGATGTCCTGTGGCACGGTATTCTGATACATTCGCTGAATCATAATTTTTTGTCTAGCATTGGCTGGACTTAAAGAAAATTTTTTAGTTATTAAGATTTGAATAATTGTTGTTAGTTCTTCTTGAAGATTCAACAAATAAATAAAAATTGATAAAAAAAAAAAAAAACATTTTTACTATCATAATTTGAACATGCATTTAAAACTGTAACTTTTACAAGTCCTTACAATATTATAAACAAAGAAAAACAGTATATTTTTTCTGAAAAGTATTCTTATTTCATTGTGGAATTCGAACGACGAGAAATTTAATCTGAATTAAGGCAACGAAGCCTATTCAACTTAAAAAATTTGTTTTATAATACAGGTATGAAAATGCAACATTTTTGGAATAAAGTAGCCTGACTAAGTTTATAGCAAAAATAAGCGTCTTCTGCAAAGGCAAGAGTTTGCATCCAGGTACCTGGAACTTAACAAAACCAAAGTGAAAATTTTGTTTCAGAAGAAATGTACTAAAGACTACCTTTAACTTTGCAACTGTGGCTGTTTTGACTTGGATATGCCCGATTTATTAGTGTTTAAAAAGTGTTTAGTATAGTAATAGAACCTTTTATTAAATGAAATCTTATTTTTAAAAATCTAAATCACAATTATTAATGAAAAGCTTTAAATGCTGTAGTTTTTTATTAAAGGCAACCAAGTCTTGTTTTGCTATACGTGTACTTTACCCCGTTCAAATGAATCTTTTATTTAAAAATAATTAGTTTTAATAACTGACGATTTTTTAACGATTTGCAATAATCATATTGACAATTTTTTGACGATTTTTCCACCGAATTTGACGATTTTAAACCAGATTTATCTGGCATCTATGGTTGTAACCAATATTTCTTATTGTTGAGAGCGTTTATGCTTCAAAGTGAGAGCATAACGAAACTCTCTGTCAAACTAAAGTAGATTCTATTTTACGACCGCATTTTCTGTCGTAATTTTATGTCGAATTGTGTAGAAAACATTATCATTGTATGGAAAATATAGTGTTTTATGTCGAAATGCCAAGCCAAATTGAACATAAATCACTTAAAGGTAGATTTACACGATTAAAGGCATTTTGAAGTCTTATCAACATTTTCAAAGTTTATTTTGATGCTCTATTTACTCGTTTCATCGTTTGATAGAAATTTGACCAAAATTTTTTGAAGCTAATTTACACTACTGGTAAACTTTTTATATTGCAAATATTGACTTTGATCAGCTGTATTGATTCTTTTGTGAAATAATGCAAAAAAGAAGAAGAAAACGAAAGGAATATTGGGTTTGACCTTTTCTTTTGGAAGGTAATGGTGTATATGTATTTTTTAGGGAGCTATTGAAAAGGAATGATCCTGACCTATACAAAAACTTTGTGCGAATGTCACCAGACGATTTTGATTATTTGCTTCATCTCGTCACCCCATTAAAAAGGCCAATTCCAGACGATTTTGATTATTTGCGAGAATCTATATGCCCCGGAGAACGCCTGACAATTAAGTATTAAAAAAAAGAATTTTTACAGGTAAGCCCTAATATATTATATTATATATATTATACACAAACAATATCTATTGAAACAGTTGCCAGAGGAGGAATGAGAGTATATTTCTGAAAATATAAATAAAACGTGGAATTTTCCCAATTCAATCGGGGCATTAGATGGAAAACACATTGATATTATAGCACCAGCACACTGTGGAAGCGCATATTTCAATTATAAAAAGAAACACAGCATTGTTTGGATGGCGCTTGTTGACGCGAACTACAATTTTTTTTACATTGACGTTGGACTCTTTGCATCAATAGACAAAAACCTATTCCATATGTAATTGTTGAAAGCGTTTCCCTTAAGTTCCAATATTATGAAACCATATTATTAAATATGTAACACTTACCAACTCATATTAATTTAAATTTATTCTTTAAGAAATTTAATTACATTGCCACTTGCCTCAAAAAACATATATAAATAAAAACATATGATATGTATTGAATCAAATTATATGTAGTTATCAATATTGCCAGATACGATTTTGAAGCTTATTTACACGGCATCAATAAAATCTTCAAAAGTTTTGTTCAATAAATTTTGATCAATACATTTTGAAGAAACTTTCCTGTTTACGCGAGTTTGAATTGTTTTGAAGAGCAATTTTGAAGAAAATTTCAATCGTGTAAATATAGCTTAACACATTATAAAATTTAAACAAATGTTACCAACTTAAAGTTAATTAAATAATTTCATTGAAATTAGCTAAACGTTTATTAAATGTTTTGAGAAATTCAATTTTGTGTATTAATTATATACTAGTGGGAATCACCGGTCGATGCAAGCTCATTCTTGTTTTTTTACCGGGCTTAAATAATGCACTCTCATATAAAATCGAATGTTGAAACCTATAAAACCGTGTATATTTACGTACCATAAATATTACTTTCATTTTTTATGATGGTAAAAATATGATCTAAAAAAACGCCAAAAGCAGACTTTAAATCGTCAAATTGCTATTTTTAGCACCCAAAATCGTCAAAATGATGATAAATCATTAAATATGGCAACCGTGTTTTATTGGAATAAACAAAAGGAAGATAATAAATAATTTGAACACGTTATAAATGTAGTGATGCCTTTTTCAAATTAGATGTTTGCTGTGTAAACTAATTTCAAACAAAATGAAAGCGATTTTGAGAAATTTCGTGTTATACCTGGCTTATATATTTATATAAATATGATATATTACGGTATTCAAAGGGTTGTCATAAAGTTATAAGTCTTAAAATATTAGTATGAAAAAATATGAATACTGTGAGCATCCTGACATAAATTATTTTAAATTTGAGTCAGCTGAGATGTTCACGGTTTAGTTACGGCAAAGTTTGTCTAAAAAGTGTTATTACGAGTATTTTTTGACTTTTACGTTCGAAGCATACTATAAAATAATATGACATTATGCGTGATATAACACTGTTTGAATCCCCCAATTGTACTTTATTTAATTAACAGGACGAACGCTAGTTATTTTAAAACAACATGTTGTCCAAAGCTAGTGTAACTTTAACGCACTCGTAATACTGCAACATTTCTGCCTCGCTGGTAAAGTTTTTCAAAAAAAGCATTATTTTTTATGCAGAGCAAATATCTATCTTGTGTCAGATTTTTTTTTATCCTTGTTGCAAACAAAATGTCAAAACGAATTTAGCTTTCCACCTGCTTGTTATTCCTCTTTAATTCTTGTCATTTAATTTATTTCATTAGGCGGGGTTCAGTTTTGCTGGCAATCCAAGACTAACGAAAAAATAATAAAACAAGATGTGAAAAACCCGCAAATTGAAATGAAATTTCCATTTTAAAAACTGTTTTTTTTACGTATTTTCGCGATTTAAAACATTTTTCCTTAATCGCATTCGGGTTTTATTTTTGAGGTTTTTGCATAAAATGTTTGATTTTTTATCTTTAGCAGTGGTTAGAAAGTTTAAATCAAACATTTTTATTCATTCAGTCGTATTTGTACATACATGTATATGTATATATGTATGTGTACATATCTACTACACAAAAAAATATACACACACATTTATATAAATACGTATTTTTCCATGTTTTTCAAATGAAATTATTTCTTTCACTTTTTTTTTTTTTTGAAATTTAGAAAGAAAGAGAATTTCAAATGAGTACAATGATGTTGCAGTTGGTAATGATAATTCTTATTGCTATTAATAGGGGGAGAGAGAGAGAGAGGAGGATGAGTAATAACTGCTGATTTTTTTTTTTTCATTTTATAACAGAATTTCGTTGTAGTTGTTGTTGACCTTAGGACATTTAGCCATGCTCAAAACTCAACTTGTACTCGTATGCGCAAAAGAAAATGGACGTCAATAGGAATTCCGTTTTTAAAATTCATTTAACAAGTTAACCAGGAGCAAAACAAACATTTTGTTGGAAGCAAAAAATTTTACACAATCACAAGGATTGAATTGCTAGTTGGGCTGCTGCCATCCCACAAGACAAAAATTTTTCGAGCTAAAGTTATATTAAATTCAATTATACTCGTATAAGCAGCATTATCAAAGCAGAATTTTCAAAACGCACTAAAATGAGGAAAAATGAGTTATTAACCAAAAATGCAGCAAAATTGGAATATTTCTTCTTATTTTTTTTTAAACTCATTTTGTTTAGAAAGTACATACATATGTATGTTATATGAAAAATATAACAATAAAAGTAAGGTGCATTAAGGCACATAGAGTCGGTCGTACGTTCTACGTCGCCTTATTCAACTGAGAAGTTGAAATACATGTAGTCTTATGAACTTATCACTTCCATACTTCTCCGTCAACGCAACGTATTAAACTTTTAACATAGGTTAAGAAATTTGACAACTATCAGTTTATATTTTTTGTATATTTTGAATTATTTTTTGGTTCAATAATAAAATAAATTAAAAACAATTTGTGTTCGATTTGCTGTGTTGTGGCTGGAAAACGAATACAAAGATTTTAACCAAATTAAAATAAAAAATAATCACAAAGGGAACGACTACAGGACCCAAGTGAGCTGGACAACCTAGATTATTCCGGGGTATCCAGCGGCCTGCCTACCTAACCTAAAATAAAAAAAAAATAGTTGAATTTATATCCGTTAACAAAGTACCGATTGTGCCAACTTTATACTTCCTATACGTTAATGTCAGTTGAAAAATGAGGCGGATAACGTACGATGGATATGACGGATTCTATGTGCCTCGGCCTTTAAGGTCTACAAAGTGACAGCGTTAAAGTATGTGACAGTTTTTTGCTACTGGAAATATACTCGTAGTCAGCACCTAATGACAGCAAACAAGGCGAATTCATAACAGGTGAAATTGAGAGCGCACCTGATAAATATTTTTGTGTTTTTATCTTTGCCGGATGTCAATGGAATAATTAAAACAATCTATGTAGAAATAAACAAACTTTTTCAAAACTATTTTTTTAAATTATGTATTGTGGCTTGAGAGCCAGAATCCTCCCCTATCCAAAGCCATTTTCATCTTTCCAAACTCAGATCATACGGACTTTAATTTTCACGAAAAAACTATAAGTTTTCCATTTTTTTCATATTTTTTTTTAATTCCTTTTTGTGTTTATGTTGTTCCCCTGACATTTCTCATAGAATTTTTTTGTAATGTTGTATTCAAGGCGAATTCATAACTGGAGAAATTGACAGCGCAGCTGATAACTCTTTTTAATTTTAATCTGTTTCAGATGTCAATAAAATAATTAAAGGAAACTAAAAAAAAAAAATTTTTAATATTCAGCAATTTATTTAGATTGTTGGGATATAAAGTTAAATGTTTGAGAATATCTTTCAAAAATTTCCAAAGTCTACTGATGATTAGGGTAGTTCCTATGAAATGTCGACGTATAGATAGCTGGGAAACATAGAAAACAAGCTATTTATAAATTTTTAATATTTCTAAATTATGTCTTGTATCTTGAGCACCAGGTATGATCCCGAATCCTTCCCCAATACGGATGGCCATTTTCACCTTTCGAAACTCTATGATCTGAGATTAAAAGTTTCATATTTATATTTTGCGCTTGACATTTCCCAAAGATTTTTTTTATAATTTTGTGTTTATTATACTCTCTATTGCGATGCAAAAGAAAAATAGTTCCTAATCGAAGAATTGGTACCCTGTATTGCGTTTTCGTATTATATTTTCGCATTAAATTTTTCCCTTTTGCACATTTTATTTTATTATTCTTCGCTATAGTTTATTTTGTGGTACCAATGTTGCTTCATTTTCAAACTATTTCGCGAAAAAGTTTGCGCAAACGGCACAAAGTATCATATTATACACTTTTCGCACTTACCCCTCGCATCGAGCTTACTTTCGCATCGCAATAGAGAGTAACCCTCCCTGTTATGAATTCGCCTTAACAGCAAATAGTATTTTACACAATATTAAGCAGTTGTTGTGTTATAGCACGTCAGCTCCTAATACTGCCACTACTAATTGCATCATGATCTAGACAAAATATATATTGTTATGAATTTGCATTACTTCTAACGCATTGGGCAGCCGTTGACCTGCTTTTTATAATTGTACACGCGTATCGAAACAATGTACCAGTTTCCTGCGTAGCCGGATATGAGGACGTATTTTAACGCATGTATTGTGGAGAGCACAAGCGGAAGATCTGCAGGGTAGAGTTAAGTGGCAGAGTGCAGAAAGACATTGCATGTATACGCAATGGAAATAGAGCGTTTACTGCAGATCCCAGTGGAAATAATCCCTTTATGGATAATTTTAGAACTGAGGCGTTTGTCAGTGGTATCCGACATCCTGAGGAAAACAACCTTCGTTTGCACAGGCTCAATAAATGGGACGAATAATTTTCAGGGTGCGAAATTTGGAGACTATTGGCGATAAGGACTGTGGCGTTGCAGGCATGAGACATGGCAGGTATATGCAATGGAAACAGAGCGCTTGGTGCATCTAGCTTATCCCGGTGAAAATCATTACTTTATCCATAAAGGTTTTAAAACTTTGGCGTTTGTCAGTGGTGTCCGGCATCCTGAGATAAAATCGGAAGTATGTGATTTTTCGAAAACAACCTTTGTTTGCACGAATAATTTGCAAACCTCAAACATTTAAGGTGCAAAATTTTAAGACTATTAGCGATAAGGTGTGAGGCGTTGTAGACAAGTTGATGGACGATATACGGCGGAGGGTCAAGGAGCTAAGAGTCCTTTTGTACAGAAGGACCAAGCTAGGAGTGCTACAAGTTTGGGCAAGCCGGAAATATTAAGTAGGATTGTAGAGTAACCAGAAAACAAAATAATAGTGTCTTGCCGCCGGTACCGAACAAAAAGAGCAATTTAGCATTGAGTATAGAAGGGTAGCCAAGCACAATAACGCAGATGACGTCTCGGGGCAACCATGCACCTTGTATGAAGATTGAACAGCAAGGGTGTGTCATTGTTGCGCGGCGTAAATAAAACGTTAGGCATGAAGACTTGCCAACAGCGAAGAGAAAAAATAATAACTGCTTGAGGAAAAGGCATAATACCTGCCGGCAATGAAATATCGACTGAGAGCCCACTTGCTAAGGCTTATTTGAGGCAGTGGAGTAGCCTGCAACTGATAAATGTTTCTATCGTGTGTGGATAAGTATAGACGGCAGAACAAAGCCTAACTCAACAGTCGTACCAAAGCCTAACTCAACAGTCGTACCAGAATTAAAGCCATGCTTTTACTGGCTTGGACTTCAACAATCGGTTGACCAATGGATATCATGCTGTTCACAGTGTATCAAAGTAAAAGATCCACGTGGATTAGAACACGGATACAGCAATATAGTTTAGAGGCACCATTTGGGCAAACTCCTACATTCACACAAGCGTCATAAGCCAAGAAAACATAATACACAAGCAAACAAATATACATGGGTTAAGGAACGCAAACTTCCAACAAAAAGATTTTTTTTATCTGGGACTAGTACTCAGGGGATGGTCCCTACATATGCAGCGCATTGTACTTAAACTAGAAAAATAGGTTATGATGAGAAGGAAAGAGGGAGTAGTACTCGTGGAGGTTTAACTTTAATAATAACATCACGAAAGACTAAAACAAACTCTATTACAGCATTTAAAATGCTGGAATTAAATTAGTTAAAACTGATCAGTGTCCAGTGTATATACCTTCGACACTGCTCAGATTAGCAAAATTTAGTCCAACACCTTCCACACTACAAAATGATTTTATTTTTGTTGTTGAGTGTCGTTATTGTATGTCGTTACTGCATTCTTATTTTTTCACCAGAATTATATTTGTACAATTGAGTCTGGAATTATCAATAATTAGAAAGTTCATGATGATTGTAAAAGGTATTAAACGTGTATAAATAGCAGGCAGACGTTCAGCAGCCACAGAGCTTATTTTTAAACGGTGTGCAAGACAGTCATAAGTCAGAAAAGTAAGCAAGTATGTTAATCCACAGTGGTATTAAGTGTAAATAAAATTGTAAATTATTTAATTACTGTGTAACGAACAAGTGTTAGTGTCATTATTTAATTTGCAATTAAAGAAATCGCAAAAGCGTTTCAAAGGAAAAAACGTTACAATATTTAAGCCAATTTAAGCTGAGAGTCGTAAAAATTATGTTCTCGCTTTCTTGAAGAGAGCCGTCAAAATATATAAACAAATTTTGTCCGGAAGACATATGTGAGCACACTTGTATTTACGGGGTTTTGTTTCCTAATTTTAAACTTTTCCCTTTGATCTATAGTTAGCTATTATTTTACTTTCAATTACGAATTTTTGTATTAGCCAAAAAACTTAAAATAATTTTTGTAGCAAAATCTTTTCTTACGTTTGCAGATCTAACTAAATTGCAGCAAAAAATACAAAACTTAATTTGAAAAGTAAAACTCATTTTTTGCTGTTGCATTGCTCGAGAGTCCAACGACTAAAAACAAAATTGTTTACGTATAATTAAGCACTCATCCTTTGGTCGTATTAGATTTTCTTATATGCACATTCAGGCTTGTTGTCAGCACACGGTAAGCACAATGTGGCAGCAACACATCATCGTTGTCATCATCAACATCATCCTCGTTATCATCAGCAACAACAACAGCAACTCGGCAAGGTACTTAAAACTTTGAACAAGTTCCAAAAGCTTTAGTAAAATTCATTTGCTGTTATTAGCTTAAGGCTCAGTAACAGACAGTGTGCCATTTTCCACAAAAGGATTAAACAAATTTGATATGTAGAAATTTGTTACCAAGTTATTCCAGCATTATGCGCTCAAGATTTTCAATTTGTTTCCTCCTCTAAGACCAAGAGATATTTGCAAAATTAGTTTTTGTAATTTTTTTTTTTCCAAATCTCAATTATTATATGACCCACTGTTTCTTCATGCAGCTAAGTGAATAAAGATGAGAAAAAAACACAAACAATGAAATGTAACAATGAAAATAAATATCATAAGATTTTACAAGTATTTGCTACAGTTGTTGTGCCACGACTAATTGGTCTGGAGGATAGATATAAAGGAGAAATGAACACAGCAACAAACGTTCGTTCTTTCGGTGTTATGTTTGAAAAAAAAACTTGCGCAAGATAAAGTTTCGCCTTTTTTTAATTAATTAACAAATTTAAACATTTTCACACATCAACTTTTTTGTTCTTCACAAAAAAAAAAACGAAAATAAAACTTTTCAAAAGATTTTTTTATAAATTAATTTTGTGAAAAAGTTGTTTTGCATACAACACCCGCTCACAAACGCGCAAATCAGAGCCTTCAAGCAAAATACATGGTTAATTAACAACTACATACTCAAACCAACACAAACTTCTACAACACATACTCGTACATACTTATGAACATTTTCATACGCACATTTGTAGGTGAACGTGTGTGGATTGAAATGAAAAATAAAATAAGCAACCTCCCTCCAGGCTTGGGAAAATTTTCAAAGGATATTAAATTTAATTTCCGTTTTATTAAAACCGTTGGAAAATTCATGAACACTGAGTAGCGTGCGTTTGTTTCTTTATCTTCTCATTTCTACATATCGCTTGTGTTGTTGTAAGCTTGAAAATCGTGGAGTGAGCTTCTTTTCTCCCGCTTTTTTAATTTTTTTTTTTTAATTGAAAATTGTTATTAATTACTTAATGAATAATTAAATATGGCTTTAATTTGCTTATTAAAATGTTCATGATTGTCTTTAATAATTTTTATTTGAGAAACTTAAAAAGATACTCAATCGCAAACTTAATTTAAAGGACTTGACAAAGTCCACAGTTTTTTCATCTTGTTTGGCTTTCTATTGGGCACAGTTTTCTGTGTACACGCAAAGAAAAAGCTGTTCTTCTATAAACATGTTACTGTTTGCGTTTCTGCAATTCTATTTTTACCATCTATAAATTTCAAGATATGGTTGCATACAACAATAGCAATTGTGAAACATGTTTGAAAAAAAAACATGTTAGAAAAAAGAAGAGTTAGACGAGAGTGGCAACTTCGCAGGTCTCCGCAACTAAAAAGAAGGCTCCGTGAGCGCACAAATAAACGGCTTCTCTACAAACGTATTTAGAAAGTCTGGATGGTACTCCTCAGTCCGACTATTCTTTATGGCGGGCGACTAAAGGTTTAAAAAGGCCAGTTAGAGGTAAGCCGCCCTTGCGAGAACCATCTGGTGACTGGGCTAGAGATGACTCGGAAAAGGGTAATTTATTTGTTAACCATTTGAAAAACGTTTTTACCACAAATAGGTCTGATAATGCAAATGAGTTGCCGCCTATTGTTAGTAGACCTCCTGTGCCTTTAAGATTCAATTTTCAAGAAGTTGAAAATGCTATTGGTAATCTAAACCTTAAAAAAGCTCCAGGTATGGACAAAATCAGCTACAAAATGCTCGTAGAGCTGCCTCGTGTAGCTAAAAGAATTCTTCTTTTTATTTTTAATGCTATTTTACGACTTGAGTATTACCCTGCAGAGTGGAAGGTGCCCATGATAACAATGGTTCCTAAGCCAGGGAAGGATCACACGAAAGTAAAATCATACCGTCCAATAAGTCTACTGACAACAATTTCAAAACTTTTCGAAAAATTGCTAAAGGCGAAGTTGGATCCAATGCTTAATAAGGTGGAATGTATTCCTAATCACCAATTTAGTTTTAGAGCGAAACATGGCACCATTGAGCAAACACACAGGTTAGTTAACGTCATAAGAAAGGCATTGGAAGATAAAAAAATATTGCTCTGCCTTATTCATCGACATCTCACAAGCTTTTGATAAAGTGTGGCACGATGGCTTAATGCATAAAATAAAGTTTAACTTACCTGCAAACATACATAAATTTCTGGAAAGCTATTTATATTGTCGCCAATTTATAATAAAAGAAGGCGATTTCATAAGCCCCGCCCAGCCTATTGAAGCTGGAGTTCCCCAAGGCAGCATATTAGGGCCTATCTTATATTTGATCTACGCATCTGACATGCCAACAAGCACCAACATTCACACTTCAACATTTGCAGATGATACAGCATTCCTTAGCATACATAGTAACCACCAGCAAGCATCAATAAACTTACAGGAACATATCGACAAACTAGAGAAATGGCTCAAGCTTTGGAAAATCAAGGTTAATGAACAAAAGTGTGCCCATGTTACATTCGCACTGCGTCTAGGAACATGCTCACCCAGTACTATTAATAATAAAGTAATACTTCAACACAGTGAAGTCAAATACCTCGGAGTTCATCTTGACCGTAGACTAACATGGAAGACGCACATCGAGGCAAAAGTAACGCAAATGAAGTGCAAATTAACTGGCTACTAGGCAGAAATGCGACCTTGAAGCTTGATTGTAAACTTTTGCTGTACAACTCGATTCTAAAGCCAATATGGTGCTATGGGATTCAATTATGGGGCACAGCCTCGGCATCCAACATTGAAAAAATTCAAAGAAGTCAAAATAGAATTCTCCGTAGAATTACAGACGTTCCATGGTACGTTAAAAACTCACGAATCCACGCAGATCTGAACGTACCTTTTATGAAATCTGAATTTGTGAAGTAGGCGACAAGAGATATTAGCAAACTTGAATTCCATCCAAATCCTCTTGCAGTTAATATTCTTAACTTTGGTGCTGATACACGTCTGAGAAGGAGGGATACTTTGGCTACCATTAGAGCTCTAAACGGATGACTGAATTCTGAAATAATATTCGCATAAAAATAAATTTTTGTCCAGCACTGGCAGGACTTTAATCACAATTTTTCTTTATTATTTAGATTTGAATACTTATTGTCATTACATTTTTTATGTAGATTCAATAAATAAAATAATAATGTTAAAAAAAAAAAATGTTTGAAAAGAACAATAGCTTTTATCACACCCAATACTAAACTATTTGTTCTTCTAATGTGTATGATACGATAATTCATATGCAACAAACGTAAGTTTATAAAGCGAATTTACTATTGTCATCGTTAACAATATTTTCCTTCTACTCGCTGACATATAATTTTCTTTCAGTTCGATTTTTTTTTTTTGTAAGTAAAAATATGTTTTTTTGTGTTTTTGATTTTAAAAATATTTAAATAAATTTGTCCAGCATTAACGTGAAATTGCAGAAAATATAAATCTTGAGTATTGGCGAATATATAGAGGTTAGTGTGTTAAAAATTAAGATGTTAACATATGAACGGTATATCCAACAATACATGCAACCATATTATGGTTATGTATGACTTTTGAAATTGTAACTGCACACGCAGTTCTCAATAGAGATTTCTGTTTTCTTTCAGCAGATAGATATTTCACTATCAAATCAGAAATTTTTACATTAACCCCATAGGGATGCCATCTGACTATTTGCTTTTCTAATTTATATTATACATATTATTAAAATACATATATTATAAGCAGCCTTTTTGTGTAATTAATTACTATATGTACATATATATTTGTGCTAATTATAATAAAAATTTTGTTATATTACAATAACGCTATCTCTGCTATTAGTATGACAAAAACCATGAATGGTCAGTATAATAATATAGTTGAGTATTACAATTACTTGATAACTTTAATTAATAGTATGGTTACTTATGATTATAACAATGTTGATTTAAAATATAGTATAGTTATTTATAGTATTTTTTACAATACTATTGTGAGCCACAATGGAGTTGTAGATATTGTACAACATTATAATATTATCAGATACAACTATATAATTCAACAGTAGTGTGTTGCCCTTAAAATATTGTTGTATCAACTATATATTTTTTTCTATCGGGTGGTTAAATTTCAAGGGCCGATGTTGAATGTGAACCACACCTAAACGCCAAGTTTTTTCCGAATTTATTTGACATTTCTCTATTTCAGACTTACTCAATTTGAACCATGGAGAGGTACACAATCCAAAAACGTGTTAAAGTTATCCAGACTTATTATGAAAATGATGATCAATTTTCGAAGAAAATCATCTTCAGTGATGAGGCACATTTTCACCTCAGTGGATTCGTCAATAAACAGAATTGCCGCATTTGGGCGAATGAGAATCCAAGAGTGACTGTCGAACAACCAATGCACCCACAAAGAGTGACTGTTTGGTGCGGTTTATGTGCTGGCGGCATCATCGGGCCGTATTTTTTCCAAAATGAGGCCGGTCAGGCAGTTACTGTGAATGGTGTTCGCTATCGTGAGATGATAACGAACTTTTTATGGCCCGAATTGGAAGATATGGATGTAGACGATATGTGGTTTCAGCAGGACGGTGCCACTTGCCACACAGCTAACAAAACAATTGCTCTTTTGCGCAACAAATTCAATGGCCGTGTTATCTCACGTAATGGCGATGTCAATTGCCCGCCAAGATCATGTGATTTGACACCGTTGGACTTTTTTCTTTGGGGTTATTTGAAAGAAAAGGTGTACGTCGATAAGTCAGCAACAATTCAACAGCTAAAGGATGAGATAATTCGGCACATTAACAGCATAGAACCTCCATTATGCCTCAGGGTCATCGAAAATTTGGACCATCGGATGGAGGTGTGTCGCCGTAGTCGCGGCGCCCATTTGGCCGATATTTTGTTCCATACATAATTGGATAATACCAATATATCGTAATAAAATAAAATTACAATAATTTCTTAAATAGTTTGTCTTTTATTCAAAATCAACATCGGCCCTTGAAATTTAACCACCCTTTACGTGTAGTTTTTTTAATCTGTTACTTTGATTGTGACGAAAGCCTTACGGTTCAGTTAGAAATGACTTAGCAATAATACCATAACCAGATCTGATAATTTGTTCAAAGCTGATAATAATGTCAGAAAAATTTACAGAAAATATCAAACAATCGCGTGAACTTTTTATCTGTTGTTAGAAAATACATTGTCAGACAAAAATACTGTCAGACATCTGACAATCGTGTAAACATATTTCTTTGCCGTTGCCAGATCATTGTCAGATATTGTTAGCTTACTCTTCATATTGTCAGGTGCGTAAATTTTTGAACATATGACAATGGCATCATTGCCAGACAAAAAACAAAAGAATTGAAAAATAAAAATTTTT
This sequence comes from Thecocarcelia acutangulata, assembly GCA_914767995.1. NCBI lineage: Eukaryota > Metazoa > Arthropoda > Insecta > Diptera > Tachinidae > Thecocarcelia > Thecocarcelia acutangulata. The sequence continues at coordinate 93,739,497 of OU612097.1, read as the reverse complement.
AGCTCATAGCAAAAAAGTAATCTTGAACTTCTGAAACTAAAACTTCTCAGAAGCAATACGGCTACTTCAATTTTCGCACTAATGACCGTTTATAGTTCGGACGTATGTTCCACGGCAAAAACATGCATCGAATATAAAAACCGATTCCAGAATATGCTTGGGAATTCCGAAAATCGACTTCATGAATCCCCAAAATCCCCCTCGTCCTCGGAAGAAATACATCAACTACAGTTTTCGGACTAAATCAGCAACTCTGTATATACAGTTTTATATACCTACATATGTAAACTCATTCATATGGAGTGGAATTCGAGTGTTGCAAACATACAAGCAAACATACAACCAAACAAACCTACAACAGAAACTAATATAAGCGTTAAAAAAAAGATAACATTACATTTATAATCACAAACAACCACAATTAATTGAAATTTCAAAAATTTGTGTGCTTTCGTGTAGCCGTGCATGTGTTTAGATCCAAGACACAGACATCGCTCAGCACGCAAACTTCTAAGCAACCATGGTGCTGAAGATTTGAAGAGACCTGCACAATCTCCCGATCTCAAACCCATAAAAAACTTGTGCCAACTTGTAAATCGGGAATTTAAGAGAAAACTTTATGGTGTTCTTAAATTCGTTTAAAATTCATGGAAATTCTTAAATTAGAATAGGATAATGTGTCACTTGATTATATTCTATTGTCGATTTCATGCTTTCCAGATTAAAGTCTTTAAGAGCAAGTAGTGGCTATGCCATAAAATGTTAGTTTTAAACAAAATGTTTGTAAATATAATTATATCAATTTATGGAATTAGTTAAATTAAATAAATATTGAACTACAAGAGTTGTATTTTTCTTCCAAAATTTTTTCATATTGTTATGAAATTGCATGACTTCCAAATCATTATGCAGCCGTTGATTTGCTTGTTATAAATGTACACGCACTTCCATACAAACAACATAAAAAAAAAAAAAAAAAAAACAAAATACAGAAATAAACAAACAGATGCTATTTATAGACCAAAAATTCAAAGTAAATAAACTAACAATGTCTTTAATGCTCTTGTTGCGTTCTTATTATTTGGCAAACATGTGTGGGTGTGTATGGGCGTAGCAATTACATTTGTACATTTAAGTCTGGAATTAGCGTTAACTAGATGCCTCACGAACAACAGGAGGTAAAAAAGGTGTTGGGCAGAGACAGAATTTAATTTTAAACGTTTTGCAAGACAACTGTGAAAATGATTTACATCAATACCTGCCTTGACGGCCTAACCTGATGGTGCATTAATTCCACGAAGTGAATTTTTCACGATTCACCACCGCCCCCGTGTGGCTTGCTAGGCTCATACAGGTAGCAATTCTTGTCATATGATTGCGGTCATATGAACAACTTCTTGTTGAGGAGTTCGGGCTTTCTAATCCCTCATGTATGCAATTTCCCAGCAATTAATGGAGGACAAGGCTTAATGAGTTGGTAGGCCGAAGCATTCATTAAGAGCATCAGCCCTTAAACCAACTCACCCGTCAATCATCACCACTGGTTCCTTACAGTACACGTATCTGTTGTATAGGCAACAGATCCTCGGGAGATTGTTAGCCCTCGAAAAAAGCCATCACGAAATAATTATCAAGGATACTAATACTCCCTTCCTGCGATTTAGGTTTCAACCACAGCCAGAACGTTTCAGCCAAGATAGGCACCTCAACCATGATCAGCCCGAGTCGAACCGCAAGCAGAACTTCCCGGGGGCCATGCTGATCCCCGTTCTGCCAATTTATACCCTTGGTAAGGGTTTCGGAAGCCAACACAACATAAGTCATGTGGCTTCCTAGAGTTTTGTTTGCCACACCAAACGAGGGACGCCTTCCCCTCTTTTACCCGAAAAACAGAGCGCCTAAGTTAGGAATACGCCAAGGCAAAACCTGTTCCCCGGGGGGCGTTTTGCAAGACAGTCATAAGTCAGAAAAGTAAGCAAGTCTAGTATGTTAATATACATTGGTTTGTTTGTTCTGAGAAACGCAAATCGCTTAAATTTAGCGTTTTTGATTTGAAAACGCCAAATAGGAGTTCTGACAAACGTATAACGCAAGAATTATGGGATTGCGATTTGATATCGCCAAATAGATATTCTGGTAAACGCATGGCATTTAAACTTGGCGATTTCAACTCGCATATGTATATTGAAGTGAACTGATTGAATTTCCTAAAACTGAACTTGCAAAAGGATATATAATTATTCACAACTAAAATTTAATACGTTTTCTTTTTATTTGAATAAAAGGTTGGAAAAATGTTAAACATCAAGTAAAAAAACCAAATTAAAAAATTTCTCTATTTGTTGTAAAATTTTTGTTCGTTTTATGCAACTACCGCATACGTATGTAAAACAGATGTTGTATTTTTTTGGAAAAAAACTCAAAAAACACCAGTAAAACGCGCGTTCCTTAGAACACATACGGTGAATAGAGCGTTTTTCAGAACGCTTTACGGTTTCAGATCGCGCGTTTCTCAGAACATGGCTGACAGTTGTGAGATATTGAAGCACTGTGCTATGGAAGAATCCGCAGAAGCATTTTTAAAGGTAAAAACATATTAATTTTTCTCAATAAATGTAAAATAATTAGTTATTTGTAATATCACATTTAGTATGGTACAAAATATCCTTCTTAATTTAAGAATGGAAGAAAATAACTTATAACATATGCACACATATCGCACTTTTATCGTAAAAAAGCTTCGAGAAAAACGCATTTAAAGTTTTTAGTTTCCATACAACACTCATAGAAAAAGCCATCTTCATATTAATGACGCCGGGTCATCAGAATTGTGACATCAATAGTATGTAAATAGTCATCAGTAATATGAAAATTTGCATCAATCTCAACAACAGAAGTCATCAGAGAATTTTGTCATACATTGAGTATCATCAATGCTACAACTGTGGTAACATCAATTCAATGATACATTTTATTAATAGTTATAATACATCTAATTTGTCAAAATTGATTATAAAAAAACCCTAAATAGTGTTATAATATTTTCTTTTTATTGTTGAAAGAGAATTTGGTTGTTGAAATTATTATTTTTAAATTTAAATTAATTTTTAAGCAGTGGGAAAAACGCATCATATTAATGACATTTAGTCATCATATGTGACGTTAGTTACATAAATATAATGACAGCGTAGAGAGTAAAATAAAAAGAAGAACTACGAAGCAAAGATAGATAATATGTCCTCATACACAGCATACACACAACTAAATTATGATAATGAGCCACACAGATATTGTATTGGTGGCAGGAAGTCATCAAAAGTATTATTAGAACATATTTAATTCTCATTGATTTCTTGAAGATGGTAGAATATAAAGTTACGTGTTTGAACAAATTTTTTAAAGCGTTAAATTGAACCGGAGTTTAATGTTAATAATAGCGTACCATAGTATTGAAGATATGTCGTCATCAAATTTACTGGACGTGCCATTTTTCTGATGTTAATGAGCTATCACATCAATGAGATTAAATCTAAATTGTAGATGGTCTGATATTAGTGCGCCATTTTATTGATGATATTTTGTCATTACATTGACTTCATTTAATAATTTCTTTGGTATTGGAGTTTCCTAGCATTGATTACATGCTTACATTAAACGTATTCCGATAAAGCATCCCCATGATGTCAGTATGACATTTCATGAAATAATTGTCATAATTACCGTTGTTGATAATTAGAACAACTGATGTAATGGTTGACATCACAGCGATGAAACAAATGTCAAAAATGATGACATTTGGCATTTCGTTGATATTAAAATGCATCACAGTTATGATCGGTTTTCTGTGAGTGAGTGAGTGAGGCAAATTTTTTGAGAAAATATCTCCTAAAGAAAACAGTTTAAAAGCAATTTGAATAAATTTTTGGCACAATATAAATGGTAGTGCTGTTAACAATTCTGCATTCTTAACTCAAAAATCTCATTTTTTGAGATAGGACTATGTTGCAATAAAGGAGCGATATGAAGAAGAGTTTATGAAAATAATCAAGCTGAAAGAAAAATAACTTAATCTAAGTGTTGTTAATTATTCCAAATAAAAATACAACAAATAAAAATATAGCAGAAGAGTAGTACAGAATATCGTTAAAAGTTTTGGAACTCGACTGTGTACTATTTAGCACAGAGTTGCATTTTTTTCTCGCTACTGTATATTGTAGAAAATATGCAATCATCACAAATTTCAATAATTTGATTTATTGAATGTTTATTAAACCATAACATCCTACTTTCTACCACCACTCTCCCACCCCTCTGCAGTGAAATTATGTTGACATATTTATTTGTAAATGAATTGGTCTCAAAAAAAAAAAGAAAAATTAATCCACACAGCCAACGAAAATCACTGACTAAATAAGGGATCATTAACATTTTCTATTGAGTGTTTTGTGGTTTGTTTATAAGTCATTATTTAAACATAAATAAATTCATGACTTCATTCCGATATTCTTTGAAATTTTCATCATTTATTGAAACGAAAACACTCTGTCATGTTGTTTATCCTGGACATTTTTTGCTTAATAATTGTGTGTTGAATTGCGTGCACGTTTTTTCTATTTTCCTGTTTTATTCTTCTTTTTTTTTGTTGCAGTAAGCCAAACAATCTACGCAGACATTTGTATGCCTTGGGCAATTTGAATTTCTTTTGTTGTATTAGACAGCGTATGTGTTCATTCAAGGTTCTAGACCCCCAGCTGCGATTTCGTTCATATCGTTTTTTAGTGGGTTTCGCAAAAAAGCAGTTCTCGTTTCTCCCACTGTGCACCAAAAGGCGTTAAGTTGGCAATAATTTTGTTTTGTTTGCCTCAATTTACTTGAGCACACACCGTACGCCTCACATTGGCATCCATCACTAATGATCTGTAAAGGACATGTTTACATACACTCAATTTAATTTGCAAGTAGTTTCATTGCGACGCCATTTGTGTGGTACACAGAAATAATTGTACGGGGAAAAAATATCAATAAAATTTTTCAAAAATTAGTCAAAATTAGTTTGTATGTACATATGTGTGGCACCCTGTAACTACCGGCTACTAGTAACCGACAGTAATCGGTACGAGAACAAAAAGTAAAAACCACATGTTGGGCGCGAAAAAGGTGAAAAGAAGTTTCTCGATCTATTCACTTGTCGGCAGCGAACGAACGTGGAACATCGAGAATATTTAATATTGAATTGTGGTAATCTAGATAAATATAGTTTTGCTCATTTTTAACAAATAAAACAAAACCAAATAATAGGCAAATTGGTGACCTCGTTTTAAAAAATTATGACAACCAACAATTTATCGACAGCGTCCTCTGTACACGATGATGACGAGGATAAAACACAGACTGCACGAAACACCACCGGGAGTGTATCAGCCATTTATGCCCGACTTCCATTTCCAGAAATGTGTAACATAAACATCGAGGCCTGGTTTATATCCATGGAATTTTGGTTTAGTGCTTCGGGCATAGGTTCTGACAAGCAAAAAGCCGCCACCGAGCTTGTAGCGCTAAAGCCGGAAACTATTGCTCAATTAACTGGTATAATCACAGCCTTGCCAGCAACCGACCGCTTCGAATACGTAAAATGAAAAATTATTGACTATTTTGCCAACAGCGAGCAGAGACGACTCTTATCCGAAATGCCACTAAGCGACAAGAAGCCCTCCGAACTTTTTAGCAGGTAACTCGTTAGGTAATGCGACACTTAAGGGTCTTTGGACAAAACGATTGCCCACGTTTGCTCAGCCGGTAGTAGCAGCGTCGAGTGGTACAGTAGCAGAATTTACTAAAATAGCTGACTCAGTTGTAGATGCTCTATCACCATCACAGGTATGTAAAGTAACCACAGATTCCGCCAATGACATTGACGAGCTACGTACAGCTATCATGGAACTTAGTAAGAAATTTGAGCAATTTACCATGCGATAACGCTCGCGAGCTCGCATGCCTACTGCCGCTCGTAATCGTTCTCAGCGTCGTCAAGAAATATCAGATGGGAGAAACGGCTCGAATTTCGACGAGTGCTGGTACCACAGTGCGCGGCAATGTCGCAGCCCAATCCCTCAATTGACTTAGTAAGCCGGTGGGAGATTCTGACGAAAATTTTCCCACCAAGTGCCATATTTTTCGCCTCCAAGTTACCGGCAGATGTACACAAAAAGATTTTCTAGTTGACAGCGGTGCCGACGAATCAATGATTCCCCTTTCTGTAAAAACTACAAACATCTGCCCAACAGCTGTAACGTTATATGCGGCAAATGGTTCGTCGATCAAGGTTATAGGCGAATCGCGCCTTAGGTTAGAGGCTTAAAACGAAAATTCTTTTGGCCATTTATCATTGTCGATGGGTCAGACTACATTAAATATTATGATTTATTGATAGATTTACGTCGTAATTGATTGATTGCGTTACCTGTCATGATTCTCAGCTACAGCTACCGTCGACTACAAGAACCGCTTACGTCAAAAAGTTTAAAAAAACACAGTGGTACCAGACATTTTTATCGACAAGATAAAAAACCTTAAATTGTTTTTGCTTTCGACTTTTTTGACACCAATGCAATCAAATTTCTTTCCAAAATCAGAAGTATATTATTGCAAAAATCCTTAAAGAAGTAAAATTTCATTGCATTTTTCCAAAAAATTTCTCATTATTTATTAAAATACAAAATGCCAAAAATATTAATTTTGAGAGAAAAATCCTCAAATCTTATTTTGCTTGCAATATCTTCAAAGTTAAGGTAAAATCATATTTTGTTGTTTCCAATATTATATGATGGGATGGTATCATTCGTCTGGCTCAAGTTCAATCCTGGCTAAAGCCAAGAAATATTTTTATTTTTAATTATAACAGTAATTGTTTGAGAGTTATTGATCGCGGCAATTATTGATTGCTGCATCATATAATATTAGAAATATGAAAATAATAAATATTAAAATAAGACTATTTATTATTAATACATATTTTGTTGTTGTTAAAAAAAATTTATGCTTTTGTTTAAAAAATTATTTTTACAGAATTTTTGTTGGAATCCATAATTTCCTTTGCAGTTCCTCATTGAAACAATTTATTAATTGATTTAGTAAAATTCGTTATTGGAATTTTTAGTTTAAATTTAAACCTTATATAAATTTATTGAATTTTTGATGAACTTTTTATAATTTTTTAAATTAAATTTTTGGTTTGTACATTTGTACAACGGGTTATAGTTCAGGTTTTTTCTTTCTTAATTTTTTTTGTTTTTTTCTTAAGAAAGATTTTTTACAATACAAATCTGCTGTGATCAATAATTTTGATTGAAGAAGACAAGAAAATAATTTCCATAATTTCCTTTGCAGTTCCTCATTGAAACAATTTATTAATTGATTTAGTAAAATTCGTTATTGGAATTTTTAGTTTAAATTAAAACCTTATATATAAAATACCCATGGTATTTAAGTGGTAAACAAAAGCAAACACAATCTTACCCTCATTAGTTTAGTCGTCAATGAGATAGCGGCGAATAAACATGCGCACGCATGTATGAATTTATTCCTTGTTTTTCTCTGTACTTTGCGTATTTTTAACTTTTTTTTCATATAAAATTGATTAAAAATATTAAAAACATTCTTTACTATGCTTTACTTTTACTTCAATTTTAAGTAAATCGTAAGTATATAAAACAATTTTTTTGAATTGCGTACTTTTTCTCACAGTGCAAATTTATTTACATTCAGAGCATAACTGTGGATTTCTCTTTGGGCGTAGTGATGCCCAAAGAGAGACATAAATTAGAGTAGAAAATGCTTTCGCCGAAATCCTGGGAATTCACAAGAAATGCATTAACTTTTCAATAATGCATCGACAAAAAGTACGCCCTGTACTTTTTCGAAAATGAAGTCGACCAAGCTGTTACTGTGAATGGTGTTCGCTATTGCGAAATGGTAACGAACTTCGTGTGTCCAAAAATAGAGGATATGAATTTTGTAGTCAACAAACATAGAACAAAATCAGCATGGACAACAAGCTGCAGTCGTGTCGTTGTTGTCTAAATAAACGTTCGCATTTAAATGCATGTATTTTGTGTTTGACATATAAAAAAGTTTACGAAGTTTGCTCAAAAGACCTTAATTTTGTTTTTTTAGAATTCAAATTAATAATATGTCACAAATTAACACACTACACAAAGAAAAGTATCAAAAAGCCAAATAATAATGAAATGTTGCCGGTTTCTCCCAGTGCAAGTTTATTTACACTCAGAGCGTAACTATGGATTTCTCTTTGGGTATCACTACTTTAAGGTCCGTTTACAAATTAAAGTGAAGTTTGAAAGTGTAATGAAATTACTGATGTTTACAGTTCTACAACATTTACAAAAACAACATGCAATGATCTTCACCTGCAGCTGTTTGGGTTTGTAAATGTTGTACCATCTTCAATAAATCCGTGAAGTGCTGCCAATGCAAATTTAAAAATACAACTCTGATGTGATCAGAATACAGAATTTTCTGAAATATTCAATTTCTACATTTGGTTTTGTCTCCTACTGAATTCATATTGGTTTTACACGGTAAGATTTCCTTTGTTAAACACACATTTATTACAGATCTAAATATTTGTATTACCATGTAAAGGTGCCTTTATAGGTATTCAAGTTCGTTGAAAATATTTTAATATCACACTGGTGGTTTTAGTTATCACTTGTTTTCCTTCACTAACTAAAATATGTGATCGCAAATTTGTGTTTTCTTTCTAAAAACAAATAAGTACATACAATTAAGTATAACTTAATATCCTGTCTAATTTATTTCAAATACTTTTTTTTTTCTACAATATTTAAAAGAGAATTTATTGCTTAAACACCTCCCTGTTTAAGGACCAGTAATGAGTTTTCAAGAGTAAAATAAACAAATTGAAAAATCTCATTCTTTTTATTACATTTTCCCCCTCAACAAAATCTTATTAATGACAACAAATAAATTTTATTATAATGGCCTTTGAAAGTATTCAATAAGAAGGCAACAGAATGTCTGCTTAATAAAAACGGTAAGTGATGTATACATGTGTGTGTATACGAGTTTGTGTGATATAGAGAGGGAGAGCGAGAACTTACATACCCAACACACAAAAGGGCTTGTTGTTAAACATATAATTGAAATCATTTTGAAAAATAGAATGCATTATTTGAAAGCATATAGTTGGTAACATGTAAAAAGGCCCTAACTAATATAATTGCAACTTTACAGGAAACGAAAAAAAAAACAATAAAAGCAGTATTAATCAAGATGTAACTTTTTTGTACAATTGAACACATTAAATCTTTGTGACAAGCAGTATATTTTAAAAATACAAAAATTATTAATATAACAAAATATTAAAATTCAGAAAAAATGTGAGTTAGCGCTTTTCTACATGATACACATATACGTATACATATTATTATACATATACTTATTTAACAATATTGTAAATATTTAATAGAACAGTTTAATTCGTTTTAAAGTAAAGTTAGCTGATGTGATTGAAACTGCATTAATTTATAATTTTGTTTTTATTCTTATAAATCTTGTTTTTTTTAAATATTTTTTAAGATTTTATATATATTTTTATACTTTAAGCTTCAACAGCAAACAAGGTCAAACTATTCAGTTCAGCCTTGTTTTGAAAAACACGCGATTTGAAACCGCAAAGCGTTCTGAAAAACTCGTTTTAAAGTAAAGCTGAAGTTACGTTGGGGCGCTGAAAAATAGTGAATAATTCACATTAAATCAGGTGCTGATGTAAATCAACTTTCCCAATCATCCCATTCTCAAGTTGGCTCAGATCTGTACCGGTGGAGGACAAATACATTGCTAAGATGAATATAAAATCTGAGGCAGTATAGTCTGATCAAAGTGGATCTCAATGGGCTGGATTTTCTCAATAGCTGCCCGCCTGTTCAATATAACATAACACAATTATAATGTGTAAAGCCATGTTTTAAATTAATAGTATGAAGATTATAGCTGCTTTGAACATGCTGTCACACTTTGGCTATGAAAAATCAAAAACACAGTTTAAAAAGTCCTATTACTTTACGGCTTTTTCGTTCGAAGTACAATATCAAAATTTTTTTTACTGTCATAAAATATTATGCGTGATATGACTTTGTTTGAATCGCTGAAATTTATTCACAAGTAACAAATATGAGTCTTTGCGAGTTCTAAATAGTATAGAACGGCTGCGGTTAATATAATTTTCTTTGACTTAGCTCGTGTAATAGTTTTTTCCGTGCTCGTTGGGGGTCAAAAACGATCTTCATAAGATTCCCAGTCAACTCTTTCACGCATAAAAATGCTAGCTAGAGGTATAGTCGCAAAACATACAACGTGATCTTTCATTCTTTCAATGTTTTATATGATCTATTGTTATTTCAAGGGAACTTTTCAACTGCAAATATAAGTTTGACATCTTTTGCACTTGGTTCTTTCTTTAGATTCATTTTATGTTCAATTTTCTTTAAAAAAATAAGCCATTATTTATTTTTCAAGTGGACACATAATTAAAACATTTTCAGTTCTGCTATTTTAATAGAGCTATTCTAATATATAATTTCGTTTTGTTGCGAAAATTTCTTGACAGGTATGTTTTAAATGTTATCCGTAAAATTATACACCAATATTAGCCACTAGATATGGAAAAAAGACCAAGTTGCTCCGAAGAAGAAATGAAAGTAATCATTATATTAATGAAGCTCCGAGAATACGATGAACTAATTTTCTCAATTAGTTATTTGCTCTAAAGGAAAACATATAAGGTAATGAAACATTTTGATAAATTTAGGAACTAAAAGAATGTACCCAGAACTTCCATATCACGTAAAAGCACAGCCAGAGACAATAGAATAGTCGTAAGTGCCTCTAAAGCTGTCCGAATTAAAAGCTCTAAGCAGCTAAAACTTGAATTAAAGTGATCATATGGTATCGATATATCATTGAGAACCATTCGACGCAGGCTTAAGGAAAGTGCCTTACGTGGATGCATTGCACAGGAAAAAATTTGTCTCCAAAAAAAAAAAAATTAAATCCGGATTGGATTTTGTCCAAAAAAACACTAAGAAGCCAAATGAAAATAGAAAAATGTTTTATGGAGTGACGAATCCAAGTTTTTTCAGTGGGAATCAGATGAAAAACGCTATGAATGGCGTCTAGTTAACCCACAACACTATCAAAAATGTTTTAATTATGCGGTCACCACTGTATGTAAATACATATATGTATAAATATACATGTATATATGTAAATGTATAAATTTTATTGAATTCAAACAATTGAGTTTTTTATTCGATATTTTAGCTTCTAATATTGATACCAATAAAAAATTACAAATAGCCTGTTTTCTATGTTTTCCAGTTATCTATATGTCGACATTTCATTGGAGCTATCCTAATTATCAATAGACTTTGGAAATTTTTGAAAGATATTTCAAACATTCAACTTTATATCCCAACAATCTAAATAAACTTTAATGTGTTGTATTAATACCTGTCAAAACACAAAAAAACAAGCTTTTTCATTTATACACGTTTTTAACATTTCTTTAGACCTTTCTTTGTTTGAGAATATCTTTCAAAAATTTCCAAAGACTACTGATGATTAGGGTAGCTCCTATGAAATGTCGACATATACATAGATAGCTGGGAAACATAGAAAACAGGCTATTTATAATTTTTTATTGGTATCAATTTTATTGAATATGCTTTTTGTTGTTGGAATCTCTTTGTAACAGTTCCATGTTTGTTATCATAAGAGTAAAAAGAAAATGTTTTAAGATTTTTTTCTAACGGATATTTCAACAAATGTTTCTGACATCACTGGCGTCATATGCTTTTTAAGAGTTTTAAGAAATTTTATTAAAAAAATATATATATAAAATTTAGAAGAGGTAAAATCCTTTCAAATGAAAAACTATTAAAATGCAAATTCAAAAACTTATTTATATTGATATAGTTTACGCGCTATATGGACCATATTAGCCCGTAAACAATATCAAATAAATGAAAAAATAAAATAAAAAAGTTGATCATAAAACAAAGTTCATTTAAAAGAATGACCAAGCATTCACCGACCCGGTTGACAAAGCTAACCTGTTGGCTGAAATTTTTGCAAGCAATTCCTGCTTGCCGGAAAGCTGTCAACCACTTCCCGAGCTCGAAAGAGTATCTGTAACTATGCCAAAGATATTCTACCAGGCGCGAGAATTTAAAAGGGTTTTGGCAGACCTCGACATAAACAAGACTCCTGGACCGGATGGCATTCCAGCACTGGTCTTGAAGCAGTGTTCTTCTACGCTTGCGCGTCCATTAGCACACCTCTTCAGTATACTTTACCATTTTGGTGAGTTTCCATCGTGCTGAAAGGTTGCTAATGTAACGCCAATCCCCAAAAAGGGTGAAGCAAATAACCCCGAAAATTACCGCCCAATTCCAATTTGCTCTGCACTCTCCAAAGTAATGGAAAGCATTGTTAACCATCACCTTTGAGGTGATATATAAAATTTAGAAGAGGTAAAATCCTTTCAAATGAAAAACTTCTATTAAAATGCAAAAACTTATTTATCTTGATATTGTTTACGGTCTATATGGACCATGTTAGCCCGTAAACAATATCAAATAAATTTAAAAAAAATTAGTCATAAAACAAAGTTCATTCAAAAACTAAACAAATTAACGAGTAAAATCGTTTACTTTATTACGAGTACACTACATTTGTTTGCTGGGTACACTCGTAAGTAACAGAGATTCGTTTTTAATTGTAACATTTTCAGCAATACTCGTATAATCTGCTAATTGCCGACGTATCATTAAGCCACTTACAATTTAAGTACAATCAACATTTTTCACTTGGAATTTTAAGGGTAAGAAATAAAAAAAAAAAAAAAATAATAGAGATTACATTTAAAGAATTCCTCAAGTATTTATTTTAAAATTTGTCGTTGTTGTTTTAATCGTTTATTTGGTAGTTTGGTGAATGCTACAGATTCATTGACACCACCCCTTCTGCAAATCGGAAAAGCACAAAAGAGGGTGTTTAACTGGAATTTAACTATAATTGGCAATTTTTTTTTAGTAGCACACAAAAAAGGTAAATAATATTTTGTTGACAGATTCATTACATGTACCAGCAATTAAGAGTGAAAAAAGCAGCCAACATCATCCCAGTTGGATAGAAAAAATAACAAACCAATAAAAAACTGAAAATTATTTTTGACATTACACTTTGTTTCAAATTGACAGGGTGTTTTGTTGCTTTTCTTTTTCTCAACTTGTAGCGACTTACTGGGGTTTTAATTATTGGCACAGGCACTACAATCGTTGCTTCTGCAAACAGTTTTGTTTATTCAAAAGGAAATATTTGTTGCAATATTTTTAAACAGTTTAACCACTGCAAACTCAAGTAGCAGTTTTAACTGCTGCAGAAAACAAAGTCAGTGTTAATCTTAAACGGATATGGCTGGGATTTTAGCGGAAACATGATGCGAGGCGGAAACATTAAGCGATTTCTTTATTTTCTTTTAGAAATGTGTAATGATGCCTGAATTACCGAACACGTGTCTTACATTAGGGCTTTTTTTCGCAATCGCCTTCACCTTTTTAAGTTACAAGATCAACTTACGTTTCGTTATTATTGTTGTTATTATTATTGCTGCCCGCTGCGTTGGAACTGCCAAATGAACCAAATATATGAGTACCAAATTGTTGGGCAGTTGCCGTATTAAGGCTGGTGGTTGGTGTTGTTGAAGCGCTACTAGAGCGCGTTGACAATGATATGGGTCCTCCCACTTCTATGGGTGAATCGGTATTGCGTGAATTTGAAGGGCTGTTGGTGGGATTTCGTGGAGTTCTGGCACCTGGTGAAGGGGAACCGGCGCTGATTGAACCGACAGATTGTGAGCCGGAGTGACCACTATTCATTGGATTTGATGATAAAGGCCTTTCATTATCGGAATCCGCTCCTGTGCCACCATGTGGACTAAGATGCGATGAACCAGGGCCAGGGCTGTGAGATCGATTATGATGAGGCTCATCATCGTCCATTTCACCGGTTATATCAGGGGAAGATTCACGGCTGTCATGGAGCTAAAAAAAATAAATGCAGAAATATTTCAATTAGAAACTTTCTTTTAAGAGTATATTTAAAGGAATTTAAAAATATTTTTTTTGCATGATACTTGTGGAAAAATATATATATTTAAAAAAAATATTTTTAATGTTTTTTTCAAAATGAAATATTTTTAAAATACTAATTTGTACAATAAAAGCAATTCTGTTTATATACTTTATTAGCTTTTAATATTGATAACAACGAAAAACTGCAAGCAGCTTGTTTTATATGTTTCCTAGCTGTCTATACTGCAACATTTCATAGGAACTACTCTAATCGTTAGAGAAATTGACAACATTTGAAAGATATTTTCAAACATTTAACTACATATCCCAATATTTTACATAAATTAATTAGAACTTAAAAACAACAATTTTCATTTGCACACGTTCCTACTTTTATTTATAGCTTTTATGGTAGGTCCTACTAAATGTTGACATATGGACAGCTAAGAAGCATAAAAAATAAGCTGTTTTTATATATGTTGTATAATAATTAAGACGAAATTTTTAGCATTTACTGAATATTGCTCATGCTGATTAATTTAATGTTTTCAATTTTATAAGTTTATGGTTTTATATATAACATTTTTATACTACTTTATACTTTAAACAAAAATATACAATAAAACAAGTTTCTTAATGCATATTATATTTTTTGTTAATTTATTTTCTAATTTTTATATTATTTATTAATATGTCATATATGATCTAATAATAACTATTATAATCTTAAACCAGAGGTAATTAATTGTTGGCAGTAGGGTGATAGGCCAGCTTTACGGAGCCTTGTAACCGTATATAAGATTAACTTCGCTAAACGGTTCGGAACCGGTTTTTCATATTTGTTGCGCACTTTTGCCTTGGAACACGTATCTGAATTATTAAGGCCATTTGTTTTAGTGCGAATATTGAAGTTATCGTATTACTTCCGGAAAAGTGAGGCGATTTTGGGGTCGCCTGAAGCCGATTTTTGAAATTCCAAAAAACGCTCGATAACGGTTTGGAACTGGTTTTTTATATTCGGTGCGCGCTTTTGCCGTAGAACACGAATCTAAATTATTAACGGTCATTTGTTTTAGCGCGAAAATTGAAGTTGCCATATTGCTTCCAGGGAAGTGGGGCATTTTGGGGATTTCTTAAGCCGATTTTGGGAATTCTCAAAAAACTCGGAACGCGTTAGCCAACCTGTTCGGAACCGTGGTTTCATATTTGGTGCGCGCTTTTGCCGTGGAAGATCTATATAAACTTTTAATGGTCATTTTGGAATTGGTTATATAGATAATTATCCAATTTTTTGTCGGTTTTTACCGGACTTTTGTTAATTTGTCAAAATACTACTAGTATTTTTCGTTCACTATTGTTTTAAGCTTAGTTTTAAAATTATTTTTATTAAAACAAAATGTAAAGCACTTCGTAATCAAATAGTATGCTACACAAAGTTTTTTGTAGCCAAAAGGCAAATGAATATATTTTAATGCCTTTAGAGCGTAGTCATGCAGACGTTTACTAAAAAAGTAAACATAATTATATATTAAAAAACAAAAAAGCACGCTTCGATATCGGGCGCTTTGTATCATATGCTGCGAATATCGGACGCTTAACGCTTAATTCACAATAATACTAGTTTATATCATTCACAATTGTGGAAGATTATTCTTAAAGTTATTTCTTACATTTTAACTTGATATCGAAGCGGGTATCTTTTTGAAATTTGTTGAAATCATCTTTAACCATCATTTTTTTAAGGTCCTAAGAGTACCAGGGTGCATCTGTTATGGAATATATGATTGTTTTCTTTGTATTAGATCCATACTGTCACTATTTACTGTAGCTCCATGCCGTACGTCCAGATTGATTTTTAAATGGTTTTACATAGCAAAAGTTTTATTATGAAGTTTTTTGGCTTCAATATGACTCAGCCAAGTCTTACGTGGCCAGCCGAAATGGATACTAAGGTAAGTGACGGGACCAGAATGGCAGATGCTTATATTACTATTAAATGTCACAGAGTTGCAGACTCCTCTCTCTCTCATTTAATCCTTATTTTCTGCTTAATTTCTTCTTTTTTGATTTAAATTTTATTACATTTCTTTTTTTCCAATCAATTGAGTTTTTTATTTACTATATTAGCTTCTAACATTGATACCAATTAAAAATTATAAATAGCCTGTTTTCTATGTTTCCCAGCTATCTATATGTCGACACTTCATAGGAGCTATCCTAATCATCATATGAAAAACTCAATTGTTTGAATTTTTGTTCTCTGCTCTACGATACCTTCAAAAAAAACAAATCGTAGCAAGCAACGGTTGTTCATTTGTTTGAAAGGTGTAAAGAAATGTTGGAGACGTGTATAAATGAAAAAACTTGTTTTTTGTGTTTTGACAGGTGTTATTAGAGCATTTTTCATTTTAAATTCCCAACAATTGATTTAGATTGTTGGGATATAAAGTTGAATGTTTGAGAATATCTTTCAAAAATTTCCAAAGTCTACTGATGATTAGGGTAGCTCCTATGAAATGTCGACATATAGACAGCTGGGAAACATAGAAAACAGGCTAAATTGGTCATATCTTAAATTTTGTCATATCTTAAACACTTTATTTTGACGCTCACAGTATATGTATTCTTCTGCTACATATTACTTACCTACTCGTACGAGTATATACTTTACATTTGATACAACAAAACTTTTGTTTTTTGTTGATTTAATTAGAAAAGAAATGACAAAAAAAAACTAATTTTATCTACCTTGTCCAATGAAACGCTACTGCAATCGCCATTTTCACGCTTGCGTTGTTCATCCTTAAGGCGTTCTGCTTTACGCCACTTTGCACGACGATTTTGAAACCATACCTAAAAAGACAAAAAGCAAACAAACTAAAAGTAATTTTTATTTTTAAAAATATTGCTATTGTACTTATTTCGACGAACACTGACTATTAAATAGTTTAATGAAAACAGAAAATTTAAACAAATAAGTCTAACAAAGTGGAATTGTGTTGAAGGGAAGTGAATGGTTTACAGCGCCTAAAGCGAACTAACAATGTTCAAATAAATTGAAAAAGTTTTTTAACTTATATTTTTATGCCTTAATAAGTTTTTCTTAAGTTTTAAATTAAGGTGAAGATAATGCTTGAATAATCTTTTGTTTCATTTAAAAAAAAAATTCTGTTTGATATAAATATAAACAGTGAACAAAACAATTCATTTGATATTAATTTTACCACTTTAATTATGATTTAATTTCAAAATTTTTTAAAGAGGGAAAAATTCGAACGAAGAACACAAAAGTGTGTTGAACTATGAAAATAAAATAAATAATATTTTTGGTTTGTACTTTTGTACAACGGGTTATAGTTCAGGTTTTTTCTTTCTTAAGTTTTTTTCTTAAGAAAGATTTTTTACAATACAAATCTGCTGTGATCAATAATTTTGATTGAAGAAGAGAAGAAAAATAATAATCAAATCTTTAGCTGGGGGACAACTAGCTGTTTCGTAGTCGCTACACTACTCATCAGCACCCACTAAAATAGATATTCAGTAAAAACTGCAGTAACTTCTAGCTCGAGTAATTATAATAGAAATTAAAAGTATCCGCCCTTATGCTAATAGGCGTCATCAGCATTGCCAACATTTTCAAGGCTAAAAACGCATTACGAATTGGAAAAAGCGCTAAAAGCGCCAAGTTATAAATATCCAAAAACAAAGTTATAAGTATCCGAAAAACGCTAAAAAGAGCAAAATAATTATAAAACAAACCTTCAGTGGTTTAAACATGCAAACAAAGAAGTATTTATATAAATGTATACATGAATATATACTACATATGTATATAATATATGTAGTACATTTAATTTCTCTTAGATATATTCTCATAATTATATAATTTAACTTTCAAATAGCCATTCATCAGCCTCTTGTTCATCTTTAGGCCATATCACTGCTTTTCTATAAAATTTTGATTTTTTATACGTTTGTAAAGAATTAATATTTTTGACAACAAACATTTAATGTAATATTATAACCACAGTAACATGAATTTGACGATTTTTAATTTAAACAAAAAAAAAAAAAAAATCATTGCACTAAAAACTTTCTTTGTATATCAATTACGAAGCTTGATAGGTTCAAAAATGAGGTTTCGTTTGGTGCATTTTCATAATTATGTATTTCAATCCAAAACAAATAAGCAATTTGGCACTACAACATAAAATTTCGCTTTTTGGGCCATTAAAAAGCACTAAATCAACGGTAAAAGACATAAATTGGATCGCTGGGCGTGATCGTAGTCACATAAAGATGACGTGAAAATTGGGCATTCATTTACTCGTTGCTAACAACGATTGAATGTTGCCAACGGTCTCTATTTAAATCTTGGAAATGAGAAATATTGAAGTTCTGTCAAAGAAGAGGTAATTACTATAGAAGACTTGTACAAAATCAACAGTTTTATGATGTTACCTTGATGTGAAGACGTTGACGCCTCTTGGAATATGGGGGAGGCCGGCGAAAACTATAAAAATGCGTTTTATTAGAGTAACATTATTCATCTATTTGCCACATAAAAAAACCAAAAAAAAAAAAAAAAAAAATCTGATGGACCTCTTAAAAAAATCGTTTGTCCAAACGACCCAAACCAAGAAAATATTTTTTTTGCAAACATAACCACAAATACTTAAGGCACAGACAACATGTTTCTACGTCTGTTTTTTTTTTATTGTGTAATTTCTCATGTATTTTTCATGTCTGTCAAAATTGTCGTTTTTACAGACGGTTTGTAAAATTAAGTCATAAACATCCATGCACATTTATGTACGTCTGACATTATCTATGCTGATTATTATAATAAAAAAAAATTGTTTTAAACATAATAAAATATTACTGCGGTAAAATTTTTTTAAGTCAACTATTTATACCGACCAAAGTCAAACGCCGCTGAAATGCTTGCAAGGCATAGAGTTCTAATGACAGATGTTTAAACATAACAAAATAGAACACACTCTACTCGTATTTGAAATTTTGACGTTACGTTATGTGTTTTGCAGAAGCAATCTTTTTGAGGTAACAGACGACCTGTAGGCATTTCACATTGAAAAAATTACATCTATGAGTACATTGTTGAAAACATGTCGTGTATTATCTACTATAGTAAATGAAATTCAATCGAATTGACAACATTGCTTTTTATTTGTTTGACATTCCATTAAGGATAGGTTTATACTAGAACAACACTTGCTAGTTGTCCCCCAGCTAAAAGAATTGATTATTATTTTTCTTGTCTTCTTCAATCAACAATTATTGATCACAGCAAATTTGTATTGTAAAACATCCTTCTTAAGAAAAAAACTTAAGAAAGGAAAAACTTGAACTAAAGCCTGATGCACATATGTACAAACCAAAAAATTTTTAATTTAAACACTTGCTATTTGTTGAAACTTTTAGCAAAAAATAAAAATTGAATTTTAATTCGTATGCGAAATTTTTCTCCCATCAAGCTCATTTTTGTTTAAATAGATATGTATGTAAGCAGGAATGCTGCATCTGCAGCGATTTTAAATCATAAGATTTTGTCGAAAATAAATGCACAAAAAATTACTGGTTGGCGTGCGTTATATGCTAAACGGTGAACGGTGAAAACTGATGTTTCAGAATGTGGCAGGTACACGCTAGTCCTACGGTTACATGTCCAAAGTCATATATAAACATTAACGGCCGTATGTCAAATAACAAATTTCTTATAGAAACTTTTCAAATAACAGTTCAATAAACATAAAATAGTTTTTATGAATAAGGCTATAATTTTATAAAGTTTTCTATCTAATAAAGCCCATTTCATATTAAAAATATTAGTATATATGTTTGTTTTGTTATGACATAAACTTATGTGAATCTGAGAAAAAAAACCCTTTGTTTTCGTTGAATTTGTTACATACAGACTACACCTAACTTGAGACGTAGTTAAAACTTCCTGTTAAAATACCTGTCGGTTATAGGCGGCATATATATTACATATGTTGTGTGATGTTAGAGTTATAACTTCTCATAGTAAAAAGAATAAAAATGACGAAAGACAACTTCAAATAGCTATATATACTATATGTCAATTTAAGCTATAACAGCGCTTCCAAGTGAAATGGTTTAACAACTAAGTTATAGATTTAACCAAACTTCAACATGAGTGTTTCACACTTAACTTTAACTTGAAGTTAGCGTTAAAGTTAGTGTTTTCATGTCAGCGAAATGTATGAGTTCTATTAAGACTTAAACTTCCTCTTCTTAAATGTTCTACCAAATATTACACTCCCAAGCTGATGAGATTCTAAAAAAACACTTTACGAGTAGGACAGCATAGTTTTAGGGGTTATTTAAATTATACTAGTTAGTTAGTTAGGTTCTATTGAGACTTAATTTTTTTCATAAAACACGAAAATTATAATAAAAACAAAAAAGACAAAAAAAAAAATAAAAATTAAATAAATAAAAAAAAAAAAAAAAAAAAAAAAAAAAAAAAAAAAAAAAAAAAAAAAAAAAAAAAAAAACTAAAACTATCCCCTGTGAATGCCGGGAGTACAGTGTAAGTAAAAGTTTTGACCAGCAAAACCATTGTCCTCTTCTCGTAAAATCTCAATACAAGAACTATATTGCGTATTTGATCAACCAAAATCTCGCTCGTTAGATAAAACATTTTGAATAACATTGCCCTCAAAATAAGACAATATTCTAACAAAACTGCTAATCAGTCCGAAAGCTTAATGAGACAAAGCAGAAATTTTGGCCTTCTCATAAATAAAGACATTCGAAAGTCTTTTATTTAGAGCTTTATAATTCTTCTCTAAGCATTTCCGCACTACGAGGACGGTTCGGAAACTTCTTAGCCTATCAATGAAAGAGAATAGTTAGTTTTTCAAAAATATTTTTATTTTTCAATATAATCTCCTGAAACTTCAATACACTTAGTCCAACGTTTTTCTAGCAATTCTATCCCTTGATTAATATATTGTTTTCCCCTTTTGCAGATAGTCAATCAATTAAATACTTTTGAAGTCCCAAAAAACCGTTGTCATAACTTCACCAGCCGATTGAATTGTTTTTGTGTTCTTTGGGGCACTTTCTCCAGCTTCAGTCCATTGTTTGGCTACAATTTCTGTTGTTGTTGCTGTTTTTGGACGTCTACTACGTGGGGCATCTTCAATGCTTGTACGACCACGTTTAAATTCAGCAACCCAATTTTTTACTGTTGCATATGGAGGAGCACTTTCATCTAACACATTCACCTTATCATTATGAATTTCTTGTCCCGATAAACCTTTTTTATGTACATATTTAATAACAGCACGCACTTCTAATTTTTCCATTATAAAAAATCGCGGATGCGTCTTTTGTGAACACCTGTTTCTATATGAAGGAGTTACCAGATCGAAACAAAATTTAACATGTGTTCATAGCAGAGATGGAAGTTTCCAAAACACTTAACTTTTTTCTGTTTATACCGCGCTTTTTGCGCTAGGCTAAGAAGTTTCCGAACAGCCCTCGTATGTGCCGTTCAAAAATCTCCATTCTCTTCATAACAGTCCTTGACATGGTAAACCAAATTGGAAATTTATAGAGTAGAATTAGCCTAATGTTTACCTTATACAAAAGCAATTTAGTTGTAATTGGCAAAAATGTACTATTAAACAATTTTCTAAATGCTCCGTTTACCCGATTAGACTTTTCCAAATTACAAACAGCATAACAATTAAATTTCTTGAGCTTACTAAAATAAACACCTAGGTATTTAATGCTGTCCTTAAAACGTATCTCATTACCATCAACCTAAGATTTTTGCTCTCGGATACAACCGTATATTTACATTTCCTAGAAGCATTTCGCAAGCAAATAGCAAAACTGTTTAAAATGTTTATTTTTATTCCCCAATGGGCATAAATTCGTTCACTTTCCTAAGATGCAAAGATACCCGTTGAAGCGCTGAGTTGGAAGATTCATCATGCGCGTACAGAAGTGAATCGTCAGCATATAATATATGTTGAAAGAGACCGAACTCATGAGGGAAAACGCTTATAAAAATATTGCAAAGGTGGGGAGCCTAGCGGTACCCCACAAGAAACGTCGCCGTACTCAGATAATCTGTTACAACTCTACACGCAAAATTTCCTGTTATCGAAATAGCTTTGGAAAAGTTTTATGATAGCCGGATTTAAAGCCGATATTTATCATTTTAAATAAAATACCATCATGATACGCTTTGTCCAAAGCTTTTTCAATGTCAAGAGAAACCTCCACAGTGCCACGACGTTCCCTTAAATTCTGAATTACATCGCTGTGAAATTTTAACAGAGCATGAACTGTAGAATTTCCTTTCTTAAACCCAAATTGCCTTCCAGGAATATATTCACCTATAGGAAGATTAATTTTATTCCAAACATTTTTTCCCAAGTTAGACAGCAGGAAAATTGGCCGTAGATTATTAATATCATTGTTACCTTTCACTTTCTGAATCGGACCAACCTTTGCCAATTTCCCAGCGGTTGGAAAAAAGCAATATTGTCAAATATTCAAGAGACTTAACAGGAAACCTTCTTATAATGAAATTCGGCACACTATCTATACCAGATGATTTTTTGTTGTTCAAGGATCTCGACATATCTAAAAGAAAGTTAAAATCCGTGACCTTCAAACTCCTTAAGTTATTCAATGATGTATTATTAAATTATACTTAGAAAATGAAATCTTAATCAATAATGGTTTATTATCATAAAAAAAGTTTCTATCAGATAAAATCCGTTTAATTGATTTAAAAAATATTCTATTTTAATTTCAACTTAAGTAACTAAAAAAACAAACAAAAAATATCACGCTGCACAAACAATCTTATTTGCTTTCATAGAGCACACACAATGAACTTGTCTCGAAAATTTGTATGAAAGTTATTAAATTTTTTGGGTGATTTCCATACAAATTTTAAGACGAATCACTCGCTTGTGTTCTATGAACAGCACATTATTTCTAATATTGAAAAAATTCAAAGACGACAAAACCGAACTTCGAACGATTACTGCAGCTCTATGGTACGTAAGAAATTGACGAATTCAGAAGGATCTGTGTGTTTCGTTGGTAAAAGACGAATTCTCTAAGTATGCGACAGAGTATATAAGTAAGCTGGAACTTCACCCAAATCCTCTTGCACGCAATATACTTAATTTTGGCTTCCATACTCGGTTGAGAAGAAGGGATACCATACAAAGCGTCAAATAGGTGATATTACCAAGATTGTTCACGCAAAATAAAACATATTGTTTAGCATTGGCTGAACTTAGTTAATTTGCTTAGTATTAAGATTTAAATACTTATTGTTACTTCATATTTTAACACAACAGGACCAAAGGGACTCAAGGGGGCTGGTTTCATGAAACTGGCGGCTTGTGCAACCTACTTCATATTTGGAAGATTCAATTAATAAATGAATGATATAAAAAAAACTAAAGTTCCAAGTGCTGACGAACGTTAACATATGAGATACTGATATGTGTAACTGATTTGCTTCACCACCTGGCATGCTGGTCTAATCTAACGGTCTACTAATTCTACTGAAAAGCTCCATCCTATATTCAATTCCACAGATAGTGTGAGAAAGGCCAGACTTCTCGAGCTTAGTGAAGATTTCTATATGATCAGCCTTTAGCAAACTCATCTAACCTACAGAATGTGTCATGTGATTTATTCACGATTCACGAGTGCCCCATGTGCTTGACAAAGCTCACACAGGTCGCAACTTTGTAGCCATATGGACAATCCCCTGGCTGAAGAGTTCGGGCCTTCTAATTCCTCCTGTAAGCAATTTATCAGACGGTATGGAAATGGAAAACAAGGCTCTTGAAGTGGTAGGCCGAAACCCATTAAGGGCATCGCTCTTTACTAACTCACCCGCCTACTCATCACTACTGGTTCCTTACATTACAGGTACCTGTTGCAAGATAATAACACATTTCAGGCGAGGTAGGCACCTCAATCGTGGTCAGCACTGGGATGATCTGCAAGCGTAACCTCTCGGGGGCTTTGTTTTCCCCGGCCTGTCAATTAACCTTTGTAAACGGTTTTCAGAAGTTCCTACAGAACCTCAACTGTACTTCCTAGAGTTTTATATGCTACAACAATTGAGGGACCCTTAGGTTTAACATGCCAGCCTTGAAAAGCCAGCCCACTTGAGTCCAATTTCGTAGCGTTGTGTTGATTCGGTCCCGTTGTGCTGAGGGGCCCTTAGCCCTCTATATTCCAGAAAGCAAAGTTCCCTAGTTAAGAATAGTCTTAGGCAAACAATTTTCTCCCGGTGGACATATTTAAGATTTTAATATCCTCTAAAAGCCAATTTGCTCAAAAATAATCGTTTAATTTCATTAGAACATTTGAGTGAATTATTACCTGAATTTCGCTATTTGCACTTTTCTAAGTATAAATTTGGAAAATTTAGTTACAATTTAAAATTGAGTTGTAAAATTAAAGAAAAATCCATTGTGGGATTAAATAAAAAATTTAATTCAAATTTATCTTTTATTCCAATTATCCTTTTTCATTTCAAAGTTCAACAAAGAAAACCAAATTATATTCATCAAACCTTAACAATATTATAACAACATTCCACAAATTAACAACAACAAAAAAAAACCAAATAAAAAGTAACTGCTGAAAAAATTTTGAACCAAAAGAATCGAAAGAATAAAGAATAAAAAAATGTAATTTATAAGATTATTTCATTTTATTTTATAAGTAATAAACTAACTAAATTGAAATCGATGATTCCCAAAGGCTAATAACAGTAAAATAAAAAAAATTGCATGATAAAGAAGAAGAGAAAAGGAGCAAGAAATAAAATATATAAAATGAAGAACAATTCGGCCTTTAAGCAAAACCCCAACAAAACAATCAAAATGTGGGGACATGCGCGCGGTAAAAGGGGCAAGCAACCCTCAAAAAAATAATAAAAAATTAGATAAACAAAAGAAAAAATCGGTGGGCGTTACAAAAAACGAATATATGGGTTTAATAAGTACTACAAACAAAGAAAAAAAAACTATAAAAATAACGGTATAATGGTTAAATAAATGGGTTGAATAGGAAGCACTCACTTACTGTCTCACACACATAAAAAATGTGCTCTCAATTGAAAGGAGCAAATAGAGAAAATATTAATATACTTATGTAAAACGAGAAAGGATATTGAGCGAATCAGTAGAAGAGCGTAGAAAACACAAGTGAGTCTGTAGTCTATATAACATATTTTCGTACGTGAAGTGTGTGTGTGTGTGTGTGTGTGTGTGAGTGCTAGTAATGTCTCAAGTTGATTGCATTAGTTTGTAAAACAAAAGCATTATGAAGACCTTTTAGATGGATTTTTTATTGTAACATTTTTTCTTCTTCTAACAAATATATACAATATTACCATCCTTAAGGCTAAAAATTCAATTTCAACCCAAACACACACATTCGCCATGAAATAAATGTATATGTATGCATATGTATGTGTGTGTGTGTGTATATATGATTATATTTAAACTAATATTTACATATAATTTTATATGCAAAAGATATGGCTAAATTGTATCCATACACTGTAGCAATGCTGCATATTGCTGAAGGAAGACAAAATGTAGTAAAAAAAGTGTAAATTTGAATTCTGTTAAGAAAAATGTTCGCCCGCTGCATTTCCAATACAACTGTCTAAAGAATAATTGTTTATGTGCCCAGCAAAATTGTATGGGTGTGTATGCAAACAACCATTCGTTCATTTTCTCTGTAAATGTCTACAGGAAACGGAAACGAAACATAACAAAAAAAAAATGAAATGAAAGAAATTCGACATGAAGAAAACAGGATGTATCCATACATATTCAAGTACATACATTTGACTATCTAAGTTTGCTTGTTATGGCAAACATCAATGATAATTTATCTTATTGTCATGCATAAAACAAACACAAATCGTAAAGCTAATTGTCTCATTAGTTGAGGAAAAACTAACACATCTATAATAATAAGGATTTTGCAAATTGCCCTTAATCTAACAATAAAGTTAAGAAAAGAAGAAAGTAAATTCAATTTCCCTCTTATTAGGCAGACAACATAAGGGAAGTACTAGGATAGCATATAAAAATGTACACGAGTATAAATAAGTTATTTTTCTTTTTTCTGATAATTTCTACTATGAATGTTAATATAAAGATTTAATGAACTGAATACATTTGTGTAGAAAAACAGATAATCTCAAATTTGTTACACTAATTGATTATTGAAAACACTGGTTTACATAAAAGAAAAAAAAAGAAAAATATAGCATATATAGTAAAATATTTCGTAAGTGGTTGAGAGTTTTTCTATCTGGAGGAGCTGTCCTTCCTTCTCTTGTGAGATGTTGCTTTTATTTAGAAGTTTAACATCGCTTCGGGAGTTTTGCTTACAAGCGTTTCTTCATGGCCGGTTGAGGCTTATAATAACATCTAGAACATATTCTTGATAGTATATTCCTGACCCCTGTGTCAAAGTAAATGAAATATTTTATTATACTCTTGCGATGTTTTGTCTCGTACTCTCACCATTACTTCTCCGAGAACACATATATACGAGTAAAGAGTGGTGAAATTTTATGGGCCGATGTTGATTTTGAATAACATACAAATTATTAAGGAATTATTGCCATTTGTTTTTATTATGATAATATTGGTATAGTTCAATTATCTACAGAACAAAATATCGGAAAAATGGCCGGCACACCTCCATCCGATGGTCCAAATTTTCAATGACGCTGAGGCCTAATTGAGGTTCTATGTTGTTAATATGCCGAATTATCTCATCCTTTAGCTCTTGAGTTATTGCCGGTCTATCGATGGACCCTTTTCTTTCAAATAACTTCTAAGAAAGATGCCCAACGGTGTCTAATCACATGGTCACCACGTGAGATAACAGGACCATTGAATTTGTCTCGCAAAAGAGCCATCGTTTCGTTAGCTATGTGCCAAGTGGCAGCGTCCTGTTGAAACCACACATTGCCTATATCTATTCATCTAATTCGGGCCATAAAAAGTTCGTAAAAATCTCACGATAAAGAACACCATTCATAGTAACAGCCTGACCGGCCTCATTTTAGAAAAAAATACGGCCCGATGATGCCGCTAGCCCATAAACTGCACTAAACAGTCAGCCATTCTTTGTGGGTGCATTAGTTTTTCGAAAATCACTCTTGGATTGTCTGTCATTCGTTCAAATGCGGCAATTCTGCTTATTGACGAATCCACTGAAGTGAAAATCTGCCTCATAACTGATGATGATTTTCTTCGAAAGTTTATCATCATTTTCATAATGAACCTGAATAACTCTGACGCGTTGCTCGAAATGTTGAATTAGTTTGAAATTGAGAAATGTCATCTAGAATGCAAAAAAAAAAAACTTTAAGTTTAGGTGTGGTTCACATTCAACATTGGCCCTTAAAAATCACCCCATACCAAAAGTGCTTGAATTACAGATTCCGCCCGAGGATAAAAATTTAAATTTCCGCACATGTTGGTCAAAAGACGACACGAAACAATACAAACACAGCCCTAGATTATTCGGAAATACATACAATAGGCAATCCTTGCATGTATAGAATTGAGGAATACGCCATCCTGAATAATAATATTTAATTTTCAGCGCATGGTCGGATGACGTCACGAAAAATTACAAACACAGCCGTAGACTATTTGGAAATACATAGAATACGCAACGGGATATCATAACGGGAAATTATGTGCATGGCGTAAACTGTAGTTCTATCAAACAATCAAGCTAATCGATGGTTTTCATAAACGCTGAGTAATGCAGCATCATCTGTTAAAGTTGAAGTGTAAATTGCAAAGCTCGCTGGCTTGTCAAGGTATATTCAAGTGTTAAGCAGGACTCAATTTTGGATAACTCCTACTTCGATTCGCTGAGTGGAGCATAAACAAGCATATTCCCTGAAAATAAACTTACTTTCCAACAAATATCTTCCCAAAAGCTTATGAAAGCTTGCAGGCAAAATTTAACTTTATTTTATGCTTTAAAGCAATGTCCCACTATTTATCAAACGCTTAAGCGTAAATAAAAAAGCTTTAAAAGCAGTTCTGGTAATATAAGAAGGTTATTAAATAGAGAAAATTAAAATTTCCGATATCGGTCCATCAATACTCGATATAGTCTAAGCCGAGTTTTCCATGAAAGAACTTTTTTGGCTTAAAATAAGTTCTGATTATAAAAGGAGGTTACTTAAATATAAAAAATGAAAAATTCCGGTATCAGCCCATATACACCAGAGATATAGCCTAAACCGATTTTTCCATGAAAAATTTTGTTTTTGCTTAAAACCAGTTTTGGTTATAAAAGCAGGTTACTTAAATACAAAAGGGGAAAAATCCGATATCGGCCCACCCGAGATATAGCCTAAACCGATTTTTCCATGAAAAAACTTTTTTGGCTTAAAATAAGTTCTGATTATAAAAGGAGGTTACTTAAATATAAAAAATGAAAAATTCCGGTATCAGCCCATATACACCAGAGATATAGCCTAAACCGATTTTTCCATGAAAAATTTTGTTTTTGCTTAAAACCAGTTTTGGTTATAAAAGCAGGTTACTTAAATACAAAAGGGGAAAAATCCGATATCGGCCCACCCGAGATATAGCCTAAACCGATTTTTCCATGAAAAACCTTTTTTTAACTTAAAATAAGTTCTGATTATAAAAGGAGGTTACTTAAATACAAAAAGTGAAAAATTCCGATATCGGTCCATATATACTCGAGATATAGCCTTAACCGATTTTTCCATGAAAAAGCTTTTTTTAGCTTAAAATAAGTTCTGATTATAAAAGGAGGTTACTTAAATACAAAAAATGAAAAATTCCGATATCGGCCCATATATACCCGAGATATAGCCTAAACCGATTTTTCCATGAAAAAGATTACTTTTTTGGCATGGTGATTAAAAGGTAAACGTGTTTTCCCCGGAATCACTCCATATATGTATATCCTAGCATATTTAGTTCAAATATGTAATTTCTACTATATATTTACTTGACTAACGTGAAGGGCATTTTAAATTCGGCCCAGCCGAAGATACCACACACTAACTTGTTTTTTTTTCAAACTTTTTTTTTTTATATTGGACCAGTACTCAGGGGATGACCCCTACATATGCAGTGCATTGTACCAGAACTAGGAAAATAGGTTGTGATGAGGGGGAAAGAGGGAGTAGTGTTTGTGAAATTATTCCACAGACGAAACGTTCGGCTGAAAAACGAATTCTCTCTGTAATGCGTAGTGCGATTCCCCGGGCGATCGACCACAAATGGATGAGCTCTGGACTATGAGCGCGTGCTACGTAAAAATGTGCGAGTTTCGGGAACAAGATATCTAATCTCGTCCGAGCAAAATCCATTGTAGTAACGATAGAACAGAGTAACGCACCCCACACTGCGTCGATGCTCCAGTGAGTCAATAGAGTTGGATACCCTACGGTCACCGATGAGCTGACAGTAGGGTATCCCTTCGCCCTCTCCTGCACACGGTCGAGTAACCCCAAAAGCACCGGCCCAAACATGAGAGTTGTATTCCATTTTCGGTCGGATGTAGGTGGTATAAATAGTAAGGAGGTCGGATGGAGTGAACTCAAAAACCCGAGGCACTTGAATGCTTCTTTGGAGACATGAAAAATGTGTTCACGATAAGCAAGTATGTAGTTATTACCAATTAAATGTTTGAGAAATTTGTAGATTTTTAATTATACAAACAAAACTTGTTATTAATCTATAAAAACTTTTCTTTAGATACTTGCTGCTATACACCACCACCCACCTTAACAAATGTGATAAGCCTGCTTAGTCCACTGTAATTCGTAGTAATTTTTCTATTAAACAAATGCATGATTAAACAATTTGTCAAATAAAATCGGTCTAATGAAGCATAACAAGCTTACTCCCTTACTATGCCGTTCGCTGCAATGCTGCTGTCAAAACTGCCTATAGTTTGATCTGAGGCTAAAAAGTCCTTGAGGCATTTCTGGCAAGACAGAACGTTTTTTTTTAACCACAATTATGAAAAAAGTGGTTTCTTTTCGATTTATTGTTAAACATTAAGTTGTTAAAATAGTTGCCGTTGAGCAGCAAAAACATTGTTTTCATTGTGAAAAATATATGTATGGAATTAAATATTCATGAAACCAATATTAAAGCCCGCGGCCTTTAATAGAGTAGTAAAAAAAAGAGGGTTGTGTGGGTTTGCTTTAAGCTCTAGAGCAATCTGAAATGGGTTGGAAATACGGATACTTGCATTTGGTGAAATAATCCTTTAATGCCGCTCTTTGCCGATGCTGCTACTAAAGTTGCTTAGTTTACTTGATATTTTTGATAAAATGTTCATTTAATCGAAAAAGGGTGTTTCTCCGGTTGCAAGCGGCAGCAAACATCAAAAAGTGATTGTGGTTACCCTTGCAATAGCGTCAAAAGGGGGCATTAAAAAAGAGTTTGTTGGCTGAAAATACGCTTAAAATTAACACATCTGTTCGCTCATTCATTCGTAATGTCCGTCCATCCATCCGTCTGTCTGCTGTTTAGTCCTCTTCATTGCATAGTTCATTACTCTTGAACTGCATTTGTTTGGGTTTGTTAAAAAAAAAGTACACAGAATGAAATAGGACGACTTTGCTTCATTGTTTGTGTAAACGAAGTGTTTGTTGTAATTTGTTCTTTAGTGTTTTCCTTTTTTTTTTATTATACAACTTTAACAGTTGCCAATTTGTTTTTGTGTTTAACCTCAAATGTTTGTTTGTTTGTTTAAGCGAAATAATGATATTTTTCTATTGTTTTCCAGTTTTGTTGTTGTTTATTCACTTGTCGTTATTACGGATTGTTATTGTAACAACTTGTAGTGTTTGCTTTTGATAATAATGATGAAGCAGGATATTAGAGGGAATAATGTTGTCTCATCTTGACAATAAATGGAATAACTTGTTTGTTTATTTCTTTTTTTTCCAGTTGGTTTGATTCATAAATATTGAAATGATATTTTTGCTTGAGGTGTTGTTATTTTAATTATTGTTACAGTATGTTGGTTACATAAGCGAAGCTTTCCAACCGCTTGGTATAAATCTGTTCTAGCGTAAATGAGTAAATTTTTGAAATTTATGTCCTGGAGGGACAATGTGCATAAAATTTTAGGCAAATAAAGTTTTCGCAAGATTTACGAATTTGTAACAGTTTTGTATATCAATTTCGAATTTATAAATTTCTAATTTTGCTGATAGCTGTTTTCAAATCCCTCTTCATTTTGAAGCCTAACAGATTTTATGTCTTGAGTATTATCCTGCCGCTTAGAAGGCGCCTGTGATTATTTATTATTATAATATTTGTATATGCTCTGACCCGCAAAGGCCACTTGCACTACGACCATTATTGATCTATTGTGTCTGCCCTTACCTCCTCACAGGTTAAGTACGTCAAGAGACCGAACTGGCTCTTTCATTGCAAGTGATGTAAAGTCCTGTGCACTTGTAGCAGCCTGTTTCTAGTGTGCCCCAATGGCCCAATTGATTCCTTCTCCTTACCATAAAATGTTGTATTGGAAATACATCTACAGGCCTGCAAACACTCACAAGCTTCTGGAAAGCTACTTATATGGGCGGAAGTTTGTTATCAGAGAAGGCGACTGTATAAGCCCAACTCAGCCAATCGAGGCAGGAGTTCCCCAAGGCAGCATACTGGGGGTTACTATATATTTGATTTACGCCTCTGACATGCCAACGAGAGCCGGAATCCACACTTTAACTTCAAGTTCATTTTTGTGTTGGCGGATGCCGTTTGCGTTCCAGAAACATATTTTAAACCAATTCATTTGTTTAAAATTGCCTGCAAAATAGTGGATTGCATTTTCAGCATTTCCTGCATCATGTTTGTCATGGAAACCGTATACTTTATATTTGATTTATGCCTCTGACATGCCAACGATATCCGAAATCCACACTTCTACCTTTGCAGATGACACAGCGTTTTTGAGTGTTCATGAAAACCACCAATTAGCTTCACGAAATTTACAGGAATATACTTCAATATTAGAGAAATGACTAAAACTTTGGAAAATCAAAGTTAATGAACAGAAATGTATTCATGTCACAATCACACAAATTAACAACTCACCTATTCCGCAGCACAGTGAAGTCAAGTACCTTGGTATTCACCTGGAGCGTAGGCTAACGTGGCAGTCTCCCATTGAAGCAAAATTCACTCAGTTAAAATTAAAAGCAGCGCAACTAAATTGGCTTATGTGCAGAAACTCGACATTGAAGTTGGATTACAAACTTCTGTTATACAATGCAATTCTAAAGCCCATATGGTGCTACGGAATTCAATTACGGGGCACCGCCTCAGCGTCAAGTAATGAAAAAATTCAAAGGCGACAAAACCAAGTTCTTCGAACGATTACTGCAGCTCCAAGGTATATAAAAAAATTCTGGTAGGGTTATTGATCGCGGCAATTATTGTTATAATTATAAATAAAAATATTTCTTGGCTTTAGCCAGGATTGAACTTGAGCTAGACGAATGATACCAACACATCATCATATAATATTAGAAATATTAAAATAAAGTTCGACTATATAACATTAATATAGGGTGTTTTTTTAAGCCCGATAGAACTTGAAATTGTAAAAAATAACACAAAAAATTAAATTGTAATCAAAATTTTTTTTTATTCGAAAGATCAATACGTGACATTAACATTTGAAAATGATTTCGGGCATATGGGCACCGCGGCTGTTCTTGACGAAGCGCATTCTGGACGTCCAATTTTGGGCCACTTTTTCGAGCACTGCTGGCCGTATGTCACGAACAACACGAACAATGCTGGCCTCCAAGGCGTCAATTGTTGCTGGTTTATCAGCATAAACCAGTGACTTCACGTAGCCCCACAGGAAATAATCGAGAGGTGTCAAATCGCACGACCTTGGAGGCCAATTGACAGGTCCATTTCTCGAAATCAACTTATCGCCAAATTTTGATTTCAGTAAGTCGATGGTTGCGTTCGCCGTATGGCACGTAGCGCCATCCTGTTGAAACCACATCTCCTCCGGATCAATGTCATCCATATTTTCAAACAAAAAATCATTGATCATGGTGCGGTAACGATCTCCATTGACCGTAACGCGAGCTCCGGCCTCATTTTTGAAGAAATAAGGTCCGATGATGCCACCAGCATGAAAACCGCACCAAACAGTGCATTTTTCTGGATGTAATGCAGTCTGTAAGGTCTCTTGTGGATTGGTCTCACTCCATATGCGGCAATTTTGCTTATTAACAAACCCGTTAAGCCAAAAATGCGCCTCATCGCTGAACACAATTTTGCGATAAAACAACGTCGCGAATCGACGACTGATTTTCAAAGTAAATTTGGATAATTTCGTAGCGTTGTTCAAGCGTGAGTCTATTCATGATGATTTGTCAGAGTATACTGAAACAAATAAAAAAAATGTTTCATCAAAATTTAATTTTTTGTGTTACTTTTTACAATTTAAAGTTCTATCTAGCTTAAAAAAACACCCTTTACTTCAATTTAAAAAAAATAAACGAAAACATAAATGCAAAGCTGAGCTGCTAGGTACACACACACATACACACACACGCAAACGGAGCAATTGATAACGTCTGCGAAAAAATAAAATAAACAGAACCAATATTTTTTTTTTTTTTTTTTTATAATAAATTCCCGAACATACAAACAATTAAGTTTTCTATTCGCTATTCAAGCTTCTAACATTTATACCAGTAAAAAATTCTAAATAGCTTGTTTTCTATGTTTCCCAGCTATCTATATATATGTCGACATTTCATAGGAACTACCCTAATCATCAGTAGTCTTTGGAAATTTTTGAAAGATATTCAAGAAGCTTGAATAGCGAATAAAAAACTTAATTGTTTGAATTTTTGTTCTCTGC
This sequence comes from Thecocarcelia acutangulata, assembly GCA_914767995.1. Classification (NCBI taxonomy): domain Eukaryota; kingdom Metazoa; phylum Arthropoda; class Insecta; order Diptera; family Tachinidae; genus Thecocarcelia; species Thecocarcelia acutangulata. Next base: position 93,705,334 of record OU612097.1, on the reverse strand, counting down.
TTTTCGATACTTTCAAAAAAGCAAATCGTAGCAACCAGCGGTTGTTTATTTGTTTGAAAGGTGTAAAGAAATGTTAGAGACGTTTATAAATAGAAAAGCTTGTTTTTTGTGTTTTGACAGGTATTATTAGAGCATTTTTCTTTTAAATTCTCAACAATTTATTTATATTGTTGGGATATAAAGTTGAATGTTTGAGAATATCTTTCAAAAATTTCCAAAGTCTACTGATGATTAGGGTAGTTCCTATGAAATGTCGACATATAGATAGCTGGGAAACATAGAAAACAAGCTGTTTATAATTTTTTACTGGTATTAATACATACAATTATTCTTTTATTTTTTTTTTTTATTTTTACACAGTCAGTTTCTTTTTACTTCAAGTGATTTACAACTGCTGCAAGTTTTACATTTTTATATAACAGTATTAACTTACTTTAACTCAAGTTCATTACAATATTTCCTTTGTTTGCTAATCCTTAGAGAATTTTCATACTTGAAAAACTTTTTCCAAATATATTATACTCAAAAATATCAAAATATATGAAACAAAACTGTTGTAGTAGATTTTCTTCAAAAAAGGGAAAACCAACTGCAGAAAATTGAAAAAAGTACAATAATATTTAATGTAATTGTTAACAACAATTTTGACACTTGATACTTTGAATTTAATTTAGATTTAACAGCCATTCATTCAAAACATACAACATGTCAATTGGTACGCTCATTTTCAAACACGTGCTACTGTCAAGCACTGGATGAAGAAGCAAAGAAAAACTACCAGTAGATACATTTACAGATACAAATGTATATACGGATATCTTGACAGCTTACACAACTATGCCTCTACCACCTGATGTTGTTTTTTCTTCTTGCTGGGAAGCCAAAGCTTAAACAATGATTTGTATTGGAGTTTTATTTCTTGACTTTATAAAATTACTAGCTAAAATAAATGTTTGGCTTTTTTTATTGGAAAAAGCCACAAGTCGTTTTGCTTTCGAACGGTTTTCTCCTTGAGAAGGTGAGATTTTAAGATTTCACCTTCTAAAGCCAAATAATGACATAAATGCCAAACTGTTTTTGCACAAATTGACAAGGGTGTTTGTTATGTTGACTGTCGTAACAGGCTGATTCCACCTGTCTATTCGTCTAACTGTTCGGCTTTAAAGCTCTTCAGGGGAATTTTGTAATATTTTAATGTACAACCGGCCCAAGTTGTGGATACATATATTTTTTTTCATAACAATACGAGTACTTTTAGCTTTCCATTGTAATAAAAAAACAAAAATAACTGGTTTAAATGAAATATTAGCAAATTTATTTTATAAAAGAGGGATGTAAAGAAATGAAATTTCTGTAAGAATAATGGTGGCAGCAACGGTACGTTGGTAGGAAATTTGATATCATTTTGGTATCATGTGCCTTTTTACTTTTGTTTTGCTTTATTAAATTAAAATTTTTTTATACATGGTCTGATCAAAAAATAACCGTAAATTTCAAATTTCGTTAAGCTATGTACACACGGTTGTCAGATGTTACAATATTGTAAGATCTGGCAACAAGCTGAGAATGTAGTGACAATGAAAAATTGTCCCGTAGAAGTAAATTGTGTGTTCAGACGATCGCAAGAAAATCTTACAATTTCATTGTCAGACTATGATCTGACAAATAATTCATCTGAGAACAAAAATTGTCAGTTCACACGGTTGTCAGATTGTTAGATGAAAAAAATTGCCAGACATTTTGTAAGGCATTGCCACTTATGTATTTCAACAGCTATCTGCTTGGCAGTGTTGCCCATCAAACTTTTTTCTGACAATGATGACATTGTCAGGTGCATTAATTTTATACATCTGACAATTACAACTGAGCTTACAATACCAGCCAATTGTCCGACGAAGAGTGTTCTCACGATTGTCAGATGCCTGACAACATTATCGTCTTACAATTGATTGACAATGGTTTTTCAGACAATTTTACTGGCAATATTGTAAGATCTGACAACCGTGCGTACGTAGCTTAACGAAACAATGGCTCTTTTGTGCAACAAATTTAGTGGTCGTGTAATTCCACATTGTGGTGTCAATTGGCCGCCATGATCATGTAATTTGACACTGTTGGACTTGTTTCTTTGGGTTTATTTGAAAGATAAGCCAGCAACAGTTCGAGAGCTAAAGGATTAGATGGTTCGGCATTTTAACGGCATAGAATCTTAATTATGCCTCAGTGTCAGCGAAAATTTGGACCATTGGATGGAGGTGGCCAGCCGAGGTCGCGGCGGCTATTAGACCGATATTTTGTTCCATACATAATTGAACCATACTAACATTATAATAATAAAAAGAAATGACAATAATTCCTACATAATTTGTGTTTTATTCAAAATCAATTGCACCCTTTAAATGCCATTTATGGTATAACAATGTATTTGAGTGTGTTTTTTCTGATTTAAGGGGTATTTCCGTCTTCCTAAGAATGCTGTGGTATATTTGTTGCAAATTTATAGAATAACCTCCTCCAGTTGTATACAGCTTTTTTTCATTTGGGCAATTTTCTTTTTCAACTTTGCTTTAAAATGAACCCATAGTCTCTGTCATTCTTCGGGTGTATGGTGGACTGATACTATTAAAATTTTATGAAATATTATCCCAAACCTGTACCTCGTTTCTGTAACTTTAGTGAGAAGTTTTCGCATCGAAAACTATGAAACAAAAAATTCCACTGTTTCTCGTTTAGTGAGAAAATAGTGTTTCTGTATTTCAAAGTGAAAACAGACAACCCTAGCTCTATTTTTATTGGAATATTTCCATGAAGCAATTGTCAAAAAACAATAAATAAACAAATAAGAACAAAAATTAGACGTACAATGACAAAAATTAGCATTGAAATAAAACAAGAAGACCACTAGCTCAACAACAAATAACAATTCAAATTAAAAAAAGGTCGAAAAATTAGAAGCAAGCAATATAAGAAATATATTAAAATAAATATTTAAAATCAGAAAAGTAATTAAAAAACTTAGCGATATATACATACATATATAATTTTGTAATTTATTGCAAACGACTAATCTGTGGCGACGACAAACGTCCAATGGTAATTGGTTTAACGTTTTATGGCTAGTGCTTCTTTAGGTGGTATTTCGCAGGCTGCCATCTACCCCATGGTAGTATTAAAGACACGTTCAGCTTTACGCCAGTCTATATAAAGGAATTTTGGATGCAGCGTTGCTTTTATTATGCTAACATTTCAAAGGTGTTGATCAATATACCATGTGCGGACATTGATTTCGTCATTTATGAGACTCTGAAGCAGAAATATTTAAGTGATATTACTAGCCGGCTGTGATTTCTCAACATTAGGTCATGTGTGTTCGTTTCCTTTGGCGCTAGTGCGAACTCGACTGCAAGCTCAAGGTAAATATTTTAGTGACTTCTACACATTAGTTTTAACTTATTTGTATTGTTGTCGACTTACAGCTGTACTTAAATCGAACTAAACAGAATATGGGTGGCATACCATTGAAACAAGCTGGTACTGGCAATGATGGCAATATGTTCTTATCTAAGAGCCTCTAATAATCGTGAATTATGCGTTTAAAAAGTTCAAATTAAATAAAAAAAAGATAAAAGTTAAAACAGGCCAATTTGATTGTTTTATTTAGCAAAGAAAATACTATAAAAAGATTCACTGTGCTGCATTAACAGAGACTAAATGTTCCTTATAATGCTGTTTTTTCACTTGACCCTTGCTAAGACCCTAAAAGATTATTTCAATTTAAAAATCTTAATAGTTAACACAAATTTTTGTACATATTTATCAAATTGCGAACACAATCTTGTCGGGTACTTTCTTAATTGCAGCTTGTGTTGTAAGTTCGTTTTTTCGTTAAACGCTCAAGTTTTACAGCTTTCTTACTTTTGTTATTCTTAAATAAATTATAAATATTACTTTAATTTAAACTGCATTTAAAAAAATAAATAAAAATGTTACCTTTTCTGTACTTTTGAGATCCATTTCAACACTTTATTTTCGTTTTTCTCTATTTCCGCACTGTTTTTATTTGTGACATATTTTGACAGCTGCTTCTCACAAAACTTTATTACAGAAACACATTTAAGCTGGATTCACCCATTGTTTCCAAACAAAATTTTTGTCCGGACAAAATTTTTTTTATATATACTTTGACGTCTCTCTTCTTGAGAGAGAAAAAATATTTTTTACGAACAACTCCCAACTTGAATTTCTTTTAATTTTATATTTTGTTCGGACAAAATTGAACTGAGATGCCAATAGGATAAATTTTTTCATACAAAATTGTATTGAGTTGCCCCATCGAACAAAAAATTTACATAGTAGTAGTTTTATTCTGTTGAAATTTCGATTGTGGCTGGCATTTGATATATGTTTTAATAGTTATTAAGAAATAAGTAATAATTTTAATACGGAAATAAATGAATTGATTGCCCGAAAACTTATTGAAGAAATTAAAAAGCCAGGAAGAGAGTGTATGCTTGATATAATGAGTAAAAATAACCCATTGCTCTTCTTTGCTTTAAAAGTCTTCTCACTGCAGTTCTTTTTAATTTTTATATTTATGTACTTGGCTAATAATAATGCTTTATGTATTTCAATGGCCATAAGCAAAAGCAGTTTTCTTTTTTCCATTATTATCACACAATATTTACTAATAATTGAGAATATGTAAAATACATAAAAGGAAAATAAACCGAAATAATAACAAACAGTATTACCAACTTGTAAAACTAATAAATTTTGTTTACATATGGTAGCTCTGATTTTCCGGAACATTTTTTTGCAATGGGTGAATCGTACTGCAGAACACTCTCAGTAAAAAAATTTTTGTCCGGAAAAAAAATTTTGTTCGGAAACAATGGGTGAATCCAGCTTTACTCCCAACTTTCTAATAATTTATGACAAATTGACGTATAGTTTTCACAAAAAGGAATTGTAGAAACATTTGTGTGTGAGAAATAATTTTTTGTTTCAATTTACATCATTTTTCTTTCAATTCCCTTGTTTCATGTGAAAAATTTCTCGATGCGAGAAATACAGAAACGAGGTACTGGGGTCTAATTACCGCATACGATATCGAATTAACTATCGTATCGAATAACATTACGACACATCTAAATTATGGCAAACGATGCATATCGGATCGTAATTTAAACAAAATGTAATAGATTCAAGAAATTGTTTAACTTTTTTATATTATTGCAAAGCATTTCATTCGATATCGTATGCCATGACACCAAAATGAAAAATTTCGATAATTTTGCTCGATATCGTATGCGGTGATTTGACCCCTGGTCTGCAGTTGCTATACATTATCCAAATGCTTTAACCTCTCGAACACCGTGAGGGTTAGCTTGCATTTTTTCTGCAATGATGTCTACAAGTGTTGTCAGATGTGCTTGTAAGAAATAATTGTACAACTTTTTTATTTTAATAAATTAGCCAATTTAATTTACTTATTTTGTTATTTTTCAGTCTATTTCGCTTTCAATTGCCATATAGCAACTAAAAATTTTTGGCTGCCAAAATTACTTTAAAACAACTTTGATTACCACACTTAGTTGGCAGTTGCCATCTATAATACCGTTTTAGCAACAAGCAACGCAGATAAAGTTCGGTTATAATTTTAGTTTTTATTTGAAAGCGCTAAATATATTTAATCTGAAAACATAAAAGAGTTTTAAATTATAGAATTTTAGACAAAACACGTCTCTAACTTTTGCACTACAATTTTTTAGCCACTCTTGTCTTTGTAGGTGGCAATCCGATGTGTTTAAGCACGTATTTATGTAATTGTCTATTTTCACAATTATATAAATAACTTTATAATTAGAGTAAATAAAACACTACTTAATGTTACGTTTTTCGACACTTATGACGGATAATTGTGCCGGAAATAGACTTAAAATATACCACTAGAGAACCCTAATAGCTTTATACACACACACATACACGCAGTTACATACAAATGCACACACTTAACATTAAAAACTTTTTTTCCTCTCTTTTAACACGGATGTTTTAAGTGCTCAAGAGTTGGCAAAATCATCAACTACAAAGAGAAAGCTGAAACTGAAAGAAGAAGAAGAAGTAGAAGTAGAAAAAAAAAGGATGTTTTACAAGATTTCAGCTCGTTAAAACGACAAATGTTGGCAATTAAATGTAGCATTTTATAAGTAAACATGTTTCTTTTTGCTTAAGTTGTGTAGTTGCTGCAGTTTTTTTATTTAAAATAAAAAGGATAATTTATTTTACAATAAACACATCTAACTAAACAACAACCGCTAATGAACGTTTTGCTCAGGAAATAACGTGCACGAGTGCTTCTTTTTCCGTTAAGTTTTCATGTGAAGCGTGTGAGTATTATTAAAACAAACAAACAAGCAAACATACGAGCATTCACTTTGTCTCTCTTTAACGCACAAACACTTACGTTGTCTTGTGCTAATTGCATTTTCTTAAACTTTTTAAGCAAAATTTCTTACATTTAAAGTAAAGAACGAGTAGTAAGTATGTGTAAAAGCTGTGACGCTGTTCGAGGCCTTGATTTTTCTCTCGTTTCCATTTTTAATAACCGAAATGTATAAATGATTTCTTTTCCACCTGATTGTGGGTTTATCTTTGTCCAATAAATTTTCATTTTAATAATAAACATCATATTTTGCACAATTTTTAAAATTTGCTTAATAAACAAATTAGCAACACTAAAGGTTTTCGAATAAGAAAAAAAAGCAAAATCACAAAACGTAACTTGATGCCGGCTTAAATGTACAAAATTAAAATTTACATTTAATTTTGCATATCATGCTTTAGAATTTGTATAAAACTTACGAGTATTTGAAAATGCACATGGATGAGCATGTTCATAGCTTTTAATTGAGGATGTGTGTGGTACAAAATTAGAAACAATTGACGTCACATTTGAATAAAGTTTAATTGAAGGCAATTGTATATTAAAATCAGGTAAATCGAGAAGATCAGCTGTTTTTCGCAAAGTGAACATTTGTTTTAAAATAAAAATATTAAATGTAAAATGAATTTCATAATTTCAGACATAAATAATAATATTTTGAAATCATAGCTCATTAACTGTAAACAAAGCTTTACTAGAATTGACAAGTGCCGGCAGCAAACACTGTAAATATGTAAACTTATTTTTAACATTGTTATAACGAGTGATTTTTTTGCTATTATCTTTTTGGCAACATTAGTTTTGACAGCTCACGCACGTTTTGTATCTTGTGTCACTGTCAAACATCTTCAGTTTGGTCTATAATTTAATCACGAATCGTCTTACAAACGAACAACGCTTGCAAATTATTGAATTTTATTACCAAAATGCGTGCTCTGTTAAGAAAGTTCATCGCGCGCTTCTTCCATTTTATGGTCAGTTTAATCGACCTACTGAGGCTTCTATTCGGGCTATTGTAAAAAAATTTCGCACCAAATTTACATTGTTGGACATTAAACCACCAACACGCTTACGTAGAGTGCGAACTGAAGAAAATATCGCAGCCGTATCGGCCAGTGTTGGTGATGACCGTGAATTATCGATTCGGCGCCGTTCGCAGCAATTGGGCCTCTGTTACTCCACTACGTGGAAAATTTTGCGGAAGGATTTGGGTGTGAAGCCTTATAAGATACAGCTGGTGCAAGAATTGAAGCCAAACGACCTACCACAACGCCAAATTTTTGGTGAATGGGCTCTTGAAAAGTTAGATGAAGAGTCACTTTTTTATCGAAGAATTGTGTTCAGCGACGAGGCTCATTTCTGGTTGAATTAATACATGAACAAGCAAAACTGCCGTATTTGGAGTGAAGAGCAGCCAGAAGCATTGCAAGAGCTACCAGTGCATCCACAAAAAACAACCATTTGGTGCGGATTATGGGCTGGCGGCATCATTGGGCCGTATTTATTCAAAGATGATGCGAATCACAACGTTACTGTGAATGGTGAGCGCTACCGTGCGATGATAACAAACTTTTTTTTGCCCAAAATGGAAGAGCTTGACTTGCATGACATGTGGTTTCAACAAGACGGTGCCACATGCCACACAGCACGCGAAACAATGGACCAATTGAGAGGCGAGTTCGGTGAACAGTTTATTTCACGCTTGGGACCAGTCAATTGGCCGCCCAGATCGTGCAATTTAACGCCTCTAGACTATTTTTTGTGGGGCTATGTTAAGGCTAATGTCTATAGCGACAAGCCCGCTTCGATTGACGCACTGGAAGCCAACATTGCCAACATTATTCGTGAGATACCGGCCGAAATGTTGGAAAGAGTATGCCAAAATTGGACTAAGCGGATGGACCATTTGAGGCGCAGCCGCGGCCAACATTTGCATGAAATAATCTTCAAACATTAAATTATATCGACCCAACTATCGATCCAAATAAATATTTCATGCATTTTTCTAAATTGTATGTGTTTTTTTTTAAATTTCCGATAGTTCTTATAAAATACACCCATTATTATATTTCTTTTAATTTTCATAAGCATGACGCATTAACAAACCAAAAAAAGATGTTTTTAAAATAATACATTGTAGTTTTAAGTTTTCACAAAATTGATGTTGCCTAAACCTGTAAGATGGAAAAAGAGGAGGTCTCAATAAAACCAACTAACATCCAATTTTAACGAAGACTTTTAAAGACATGTTTGTTTTTTATTTTATTTTAAAGCTGTTACCAAAATCATATTACATTTTCACTATGATTTTTTAAGACATGTCTCTTTTTCAATTGTAGTTGCAAGTTAATATCGTTTATCTCTTTTTATACTTTTGTTAGTATCGATGTAGTCATCTTGCCCACCGAAGGTAAATGAAAAATAATAACCGAATTACAAACGATAACAAAAAGGAATTAGGAAAAAAACACGAAAAACGGAGTTCGTGTCTTTTTGTTCATTTCCATCAAATTTGCCCACAAATATGAAAGATATGACTTTAAGACGTTTGAAAAAATCATCATGAAAATTGGGTGTAACTAAAGCTATGTACACACGGTTGTCAGATGTTACAATATTGTAAGATCTGGCAACATGCTGACAATGTAGTGACAATGAAAAATTGTCCCGCAGAAGTAAATTGTGTGTTCAGACGATCGTAAGAAAATCTTACAATTTCATTGTCAGACTATGGTCTGACAAATAATTCATCTGACAACAAAAATTGTCAGTTCACACGGTTGTCAGATTGTTAGATGAAAAAAATTGCCAGACATTTTGTAAGGCATTGCCACTTATGTATATCAACAGCTATCTGCTTGGCAGTGTTGCCCATCAAACTTTTTTCTGACAATGATGCCATTGTCAGGTGCATTAATTTTATACATCTGACAATTACAACTGAGCTTACAATACCAGTCAATTATCCGACAAAGAGTGTTCTCACGATTGTCAGATGCCTGACAACATTATCGTCTTACAATTGATTGACAATGGTTTTTCTGACAACGTTGTAAGCTAAAAATTGGCAGTTCACACGATTGTAATACATTTTCAGACAATTTTACTGGCAATATTGTAAGATCTTACAACCGTGTGTACGTAGCTTAACTATTTTGAAATCATTTGAAAGAACCCTAAAACTATGCTATGATATCTCAACATTACTTCTTATACCCTTCACAAAAATGTTAAGTTTATGATTCCGTTTGTAATTTCTACAGTTTTTATTTGCAACTCTATAAAGCATACATATATTCTGTTTCAGAATTGATGGAAAAGTCGATTAAGCGACGCCCGTCTGTCCGTCTGCCCGCTGTTGAAATACCGTTTCTGAGAAAACCATTAGACTTAGAAACTTTTTTCTTTCACCATTCTTTTACCCCATCGATTCATGAGTTTTCTATTGAAATTCAGTAATATCGGTTCACATATAGCTGAAATATATCCAAAATTCCAAAAAAAAAACAATTTTTTTGCAATTTTGTATGGAAATTTTTGAAAAAAAAAATATTTGTTTTGCTTCGGACTTCACACACTCATTAAGCATGGTGACTAGAACACAAAAAAAAAAAATTTTTTTTCAGATATTGGTCAATATATACCCGAGATATAGCCCAAATCTGGTTTTTCATGAAAATGTCGCGTAAGGGAACTGAAACAACTTTTTTGGCTCAAAACCAGTTTTGGCAATGAAAGAAGGTTATATAAATATGGAAAATTAAAATTTCTGATATCGGTCCATATATACCCGAGATATAGCCCAAATCGTGTTTTTCATAAAAATATCGCGTAAGCGAACTTAAACAACTTTTTTTTTGCTTAAAAGCAGTTCCGATAATAAAATCAGGTTATATAAATGTGGAAAATGAAAATTTCCGATATCGGTCTGTATATAACCGAGATATAGCCTAAACCGGGTTTTTCATAAAAATATCGCGTAACGAACTTAAACGACCAATTCTGGTAATAAAATCAGGTTATATAAATATGGAAAATGAAAATTTCTGATATCGGTCCATATAAACTCGAGATATAGCCTAGGCCGGCGTTTTCATTAAAATGCCGCGAAAGCGAACTTAAACAACTTTTTTTGCTCAAAACCAGTTTTGGCAATGAAATAAGGTTATATAAATGTGGAAAATTAAAATTTCCGATATCGGTCCCTATATACTCGGGATATAGCCTGAACCGATTTTTCCAATAACACTTCTTTTTTTTTGCCGAAAAGCAATTCTCGTTATAAAAGAAGGTTACTAAAAAGCAGAAAATAAGAAATTCCGATATCGCTTCATATATAACCGAGCATATTTTGTTCACATTTTTAAATTTACTGTACATATATGTGACTATCGTGAAGAGTATTTTAGATTCGACCCAGCCGAATATACTACACTCTTACTTGTTTTTTGTGGTGTTTACAAAAAACAACCTCCAACAAATTTGGGTGATTTAAAGCAATCCATTCGAAGGGTAATTGAGACAATTCCCGCTGCAACACTGCAGGCAGTATTGAACAACTTTCTGATAAGATGTCGTACATGTGGCAACGAAGGTGGAGGCCTATTGCATTCAATTATTTTCAAAACTTAATGAATTACTTTAATAAAAACGTATTATTTTTACTGAATTTCTAAAAAACTTTACAAAAAATTATTTGAGTTTCTTAATGTAGCAAAATTGCTCAGCCACCCTGTATTTCATTAAAATATACGAAAATTTGGCAGAATTATAACAAATAAAAGATGAAGTTTACAATAATCAATATTTAATGCAAACATTTGGGATATTTTTATGATTTTATTACTAATTTGGCAAGTGTGTGAAGTTTGAAGCAAAACAAGCAATTTTTTTCAAAAATTTCCATACAAAATTGCAAAGAAATGGGTTTTTTTCGGAATTTTGGATATATCTCAGCTGTATGTGAACCGATATTACTGAATTTCAATAGCAAACCCATGAATCCATTGGGTTAAAGAATGGTGAAAGAACAAAGTTTCTAAGTCTAATGGCTTTCTCAGAAACGGTATTTCAACGGCGGACGGACAGACGGACAGACGGTCAGACGGACAGATGGACATCGCTTAATCAACTTTTCCATTAATTCTGATTCAGAATATATATACTTTACAGGGTCGCAAATTAAAATGTTAGAAATTACAAACGGAATCACAAACTTTTTGTGAAGGGTATAAAAAATCAGGTACAGTCAGGTCAGGAGACCTCGTAGGCCAACGGAATGTGGAGTTTCTTGAAATCAGTTTATTGGGAAATTTTTGCCTCAATTCTGTCATAACAGGCGTGGATATGTGACAAGTTGCCTCAACTTGTTGAAACCAAACAGTGTTGAAAGGGATTCTCTTTCGGCGCAATTCTTTTCAATAATTTTTTGAGATTGTTGGGATATAAAGTTGAATGTTTGAGTATATCTTTCAAAAATTTCCAAAGTCTACTGAAGATTAGAATAGCTCCTATGAAATGTCAATAAAAACAAGCTGTTTATAATTTTTTGATTGGTATCAATGTTAGAAGTTGATATAGTGAATAAAACTCAATTGTTTAAAAATAATTTATTTTTTAGTCCGTAGTCAAATTCCTTCAATGTCTACGCTTTGTTTTCGTAAGTATTCAGTTTACCTCCAACTACACTACACTACGTACAAGAATTTGCAACCTCTTTTGAGATTTGTCAATGGAAAGACATTTTATCCAACTCACACCTGAGAACTATAACTTTGTACTTTGCTTTGTGCCTTCTTCATACAGCCCTCTCCTTCTCTGCATCCTTTGCTTTCCTTTTAAATTTTCATATTTATTCGATTTTTTTACAAATGCAAATGAAACTTTCAATTTTATGACTTTAAATAAATAATCAGATGCATAGAATTAAAATGAAATTTTATTTACAACAAAGAGTTCGTTCGACTCTTTCACTCACTTGGCAACAACCCAGCAGAAACAATATTTTATATAAAATAATGGGTGATTTTATAAGAACTATCGGAAATTAAAAAAAAAAAAAAACACATAAAATTCAGAAAAATGCATGAAATATTTATTTGGATCGATAGTTGGATCGATATAATTTTATGTTTGAAGATTATTTCATGCAAATGTTGGCCGCGGCTGCGCCTCAAATGGTCCATCCGCTTAGTCCAATTTTGGCATACTCTTTCCAACATTGCGGCCGGTATCTCACGAATAATGTTGGCAATGTTAGCTTCCAATGCGTCAATCGAAGCGGGCTTGTCGCTATAGACATTAGCCTTAACATAGCCCCACAAAAAATAGTCTAGAGGCGTTAAATCGCACGATCTGGGCGGCCATTTGACTGGTCCCAAGCGTGAAATAAACTGTTCACCGAACTCACCTCTCAATTGGTCCATTGCTTCGCGTGCTGTGTGGCATGTGGCACCGTCTTGTTGAAACCACATGTCATGCAAGTCAAGCTCTTCCATTTTGGGCAAAAAAAGTTTGTTATCATCGCACGGTAGCGCTCACCATTCACAGTAACGTTGTGATTCGCATCATCTTTGAAGAAATACGGCCCAATGATGCCGCCAGCCCATAATCCGCACCAAACAGTTGTTTTTTGTGGATGCATTGGTAGCTCTTGCAATGCTTCTGGCTGCTCTTCACTCCAAATACGGCAGTTTTGCTTGTTCACGTATCCATTCAAACAGAAATGAGCCTCGTCGCTGAACACAATTTTTCGATAAAAAAGTGAATCTTTATCTAACTTTTCAAGAGCCCATTCACCAAAAATTTGGCGTTGTGGTAGGTCGTTTGGCTTCAATTCTTGCACCAGCTGTATCTTATAAGGCTTCACACCCAAATCCTTCCGCAAAATTTTCCACGTAGTGGAGTAACAGAGGCCCAATTGCTGCGAACGGCGCCGAATCGATAATTCACGGTCATCACCAACACTGGCCGATACGGCTGCGATATTTTCTTCAGTTCGCACTCTACGTAAGCGTGTTGGTGGTTTAATGTCCAACAATGTAAATTTGGTGCGAAATTTTTTTACAATAGCCCGAATAGAAGCCTCAGTAGGTCGATTAAACTGACCATAAAATGGAAGAAGCGCACGATGAACTTTCTTAACAGAGCACGCATTTTGGTAATAAAATTCAATAATTTGCAAGCGTTGTTCGTTTGTAAGACGATTCATGATTGAATTATAGACCAAACTGAAGATGTTTGACAGTGACACAAGATACAAAACGTGCGTGAGCTGTCAAAACTAGTGTTGCCAAAAAGATAATAGCAAAAAAATCACTCGTTATGTTACAGTTTCAAAATTATTCACAAAATATTGCTGGGTTTAGCATTTGCTAAAAAAACATTAATGAAATTGAAAAATTCTTTAAATGAAATCAGCAAAAATAAAAGGAGAAAAAAAAGAATTAGGAAAAACTCCTTTTGATCACTATGCATGACATATTTTTAAGTATGAATAATAAAAAAAAGTAATAAAAAAAATTTAACATTAAAAGCAACCAAAAAAAGAAAAGGTGGAGGTGGTCGGTCGTTTTGGTTCAAGTAACCAAAATTCGGCAATGGATATTAAAATGTTGTAACAAGTGATGTTCCCACAACACAGACGTCTGAAATATTTGTATAGAAATCACTAAAAAAATGAGTGGCTTTCACATAAAATCTCTTGACAAGTCGCTTTTGTTTATGTTGTAAAACAACAAATTTTTATATAAAAAAAAAGAAAATAAGAAAATATTAACCCAGTTTTATAATAATTTTTAAAATTTGTTGCAAAATGTATCACTTTTGTTTATTTTTCCCCACTCACCTGCACTCTGGCTTCCGTCAGATTTATTTTCATGGCTAAATCTTCACGTGTGAAAACATCCGGATAATGAGTTTGGGCAAATGCAGTCTCAAGTTCTTCCAACTTTTAAATAAATAAAAAATGAAAGAAAAATTTAAATAATATAATAAGCAGAAAAAGATATATGCAGTTTTAAGAAACTGTAAAAGTTTCTTTTTTCTTTTTAATGTTTTAAAATATAAGAAATATAATTTATTCATTTTACCTGTTGTAATGTAAATGTTGTACGATTACGTCGTTGCTTGCGTCTCACAAATGTTTCGTCGTGTATGGCAGGATGGTAAGAATAACTTGTATCTAAAAGAGTAAATAACAAAGTATAAATTATAAAATGATAATAAAATATGTATGAAGAAGTAATTTCTAAGAAAAGTTTTGCATTGAGAAATGGAAAGTGCCAAAAAGCATATTGCATGCGAGGGGTTGTCCAATATATCTTTCTGTCATAATGATGGAAAAGAACAGGATCGCAACTTCAAGCCAAGACAACTCTCAGTCCCAATATTGCAACGATGACTGCAGTTTCACAACCCGTCATTTAATGTTTTTTGAAACAGAATCGCTGTTAGATGGCTACTACAATGGATTTGGCTCTGACATATTTTAACGCAACACACGTTCATCGTCCAGCGATCAGCCATTTCTGGTCGATTGTGTAAAATAATTTAGAGAGGACTAGTTTTTCAGCGGCTCGGTTCGCCTGTGGAACAAGTTGCCTGCAGACATGTTTCCTGTCACATATAAAGTCCTCTCGGGAAGCAGTATATGGTATATGCCTAATCAAGGCACTCTGCTTTTTGGGTTATAGAGGGGTAGGAGTTTCTTGTTTGTTGTAGCAAATAAAACTTTAAGAGACCGCAGCACTTAGGATGTATTGGACTTCCCAGGTCTTCGCCAAGGGTGCCAGATCGCAGATGAGAAAAGCGCCCGGGAGGTTTTGCTTGCAAACCATCCCGGCGCAGATAGCATGGTTGAGGTGCCTACCATAGCTGGAACGTTCTGGCCGAGGTTTAAACCTAAATCGCAGCAATGGGAATTAGTTTCCCTGGTAACTATGGTGCAATGCAGGTTTATGGAGGATAATAATCCCCCAGGTGTTGATGTTTTGCAACAGTTACCTGTAATGTAGGGGTTCAGTAATGATGGTTGGTTAAGGTCTGATGCTCTTAATGGACTTCGATCTACCAACTCATAAGCCTTGTTTTCCATGGACTATCTGGGAAATTGCATACAGGAGGAATTAGAAGGCCCGAGCTCTCCTTCTTCCAATAGGAATTATTACCTTTGAGAGCTCTGCAAGACACACGATGTCGCTGGTGACCCCCTCGAATAATTCAAACTGTGGAGTTGGTCCATCACTATATAAGGCCATCAAGCCGAGTGAGTTGGTTAAGGTCTGATGCTCTTAATGGACTTCGACCTACCAACTCATAAGCATTATTTTCCATGGACTATCTGGGAAATTGCATACAGGAGGGATTAGAAGGCCCGAGCTCTTCTTCTTCCAATGGGAATTACTACCTTTGTGAGCTCTGCAAGACACACTATGTCGCTGGTGACCCTCGAATAATTCAAACCGTGGAGTTTGTCCATCACCAGATAAGGTCATCAAGGCAGGTGCTGATGTAAATCAATGAAACCTCCTGTCCGGTTATCAGCTCTGCGCGATGCAAGTATAACTAACCAGTGCACTCTATTCTTTCTGGGGTATAGAGCAGTAGAGGTTCCTACTTTTTTTGTAATGAACAAAACGAAACCCTCACTAAGGACTAGTTGACAGAACAGGGATCACGAGGTTTTGCTTTACGGATCACATATGACGTTAAGAGATTCAAATCAAACGTCCACAAATACTGCTGTCTCTTTCTTCCTTGATGTCGAATATCAAGGCTGGCATAGCTCAGATATGATAACAGAAGAACTGTCATAAGGACTTCTGAAGAAATTGCAGCGACGAGGACAGCAATCTGCTGTGGCGGTCCTGACGAGACATTGCAATATAGGGACGCAGGCGAGAAGATTAAATTTTCCATTTCATGACTTCTGTAGAAATTGCAGCGACGAGGAGGGGGTAGTGAGTGTTGAACATGTCCTCTCTCGACTATATATCTAGGCAGACCGATGTTGCATAATTTGGCGAAGGTATCGGATCGTGATGTAAGTGGATTGTAGTCCTTTATCCGGCTCTCGGATTGGTTCTGAACCAGTGATATGTAAATCTGCTGAGAAACATATCACACCCATGCAACACAACGGGACCGAATTGAATCCAAGTGGGTTAGCTCTTCAATGGTGAGGAGATTAAATTTTCCATTTAATGACTTCTGTAGAAATTGCAGCGACGAGGAGGAGGTAGCGAGTGTTGAGCACGTCCTCTCTCGCCTTTGTATCCTAGGCAAAACGATGCAGCATAATTTGGCAGAGGTATAGGATCGTGATATAAGTGGATTGGTAAGCAGATCTGCTGAGATACATATCACACACATGCAACACAACGGGACCAAATGATGCAAGTGGGCTGCCTTTTCAATAACTAGCAGCCTGTTAAACCTAACCTAAGCTAACCTAACCTACTTTCCTAGTTCTAGTACAACATAGATATACTGTACTCAGTGCGTCCCCCCGGGGAACAGGTTTTGCCTTGGCGTATTCCTAACTTGGGCGCTCTGTTTTTCGCTGAAAAGAGGGGAAGCGGTCCTTCGTTTGGTGCGGCAAACAAAACTCTAGGAAGCCACATGACTTTTGTTGTGTTGGCTTCCGAAACCCTTACCAAGGGTATAAATTGGCAGAACGAGGATGAGTATGGACCCCGGGTAGTTCTGCTTGCGGTTCGACCCGGGCTGATCATGGTTGAGGTGCCTACCTTGGCTGAAATGTTCTGGCTGTAGTTGAAACTTAAAACGCAGGAAGGGAGTGTTAGTATCCTTGATAATTGTTTGGTGTGTGGCTTTTTTCGGGGGCTAACAATCTCCCGAGGATATGTTGCTTATACAACAGATACCTGTATTGTAAGTAAGCAGTAGTGATGGTTGACGGGTGAGTTGGTTTAAGGGCTGATGCTCTTAGTGGGCTTCGGCCTACCTACTCATTAAGCTTTGTCCATTGATTGCTGGGAAATTGCATACAGGAGGCATTAGAAGGCCCGAACTCCTCAACAAGAACTTGCTCATATGACCGCAATCATATGGCAAGAATTGCTACCTGTGTGAGCCTGGTAAGCCACACGGGGGCGCTGGTGAATCGTGAATAATTCACTCCGTGGAATTGGTCCACCATCAGATTAGGCCGCAAGGCAGGTGCTGATGTAAATCATTTTCACAACTGTACTCAGTGGGCGATCTCTTTATACGAGTACATAATCAAATAAAGCTCTCAATCATATATGATCACATATAACGTTGAGGGATTCAAGTCATACTGTCTCTATCCCCCTCCACATAACGTATTTTCCTTGTTCCAATACAATACACTGCATATGTAGGGATCATCCCTGGAGTACTGAGCCAAGATTTTAAAAAAATATATTTAAAAAAAACATTTTTTTTCAGACAAAACTTTTATTGATTTTGTTTCTAATAGAATATTTGCTATGATGTGTAAGGTGCTAATATTAAATTAATTTCCTTTTTTAGTATGAGTGTTATTATTCGCAATAATTTCTTAAAGAAATTACGATTTGGCAAAAAGGATTCCTTTACCTTATCCACACAAGCCGGCAACAGTTTTCTATCTCTTTTTTCATATTTAATGCTCGACAACTAAACACAGACCTGTATGAAAAAGCTGTTGGCAACTAACAATATTACTGCGCATTAAGAAATCCCCAGAGTCATGAAGAGCAGTATAACTCGTATTCAGTTGAGTTTTTTTTGTTGTTTATAATTCAATTGTATGGGTATGAAGAATCCCATGAAAATTTTGGGAAATACGAGGAGGAGGCTGAAGAACTAACTAAAAAAGGAGTTAAAAGTATATTTTAATGGAAGCTCCAGCTACATCTATAAACAAAATGAAAAAAGCAATGGCCGTTTATTTTGTAAGTAGGTTATACAACAAATACTATTACAAATAAAAGAAAGCTAAAGGCGCACATATACAAGTATATTTGTTTGAGTGTTTGTAAATGTATTAAAGCCTTAATCCGATTATATTTAACAGAAAATTACAAAAGCACACAAACAACTTTAGCAGCACAATCATCAACAGGACTAAATACTGGCGCTCGCTCACAGCAGCCAAAAAGCTGTGTGGCAGCATTACCAATTGTTGCCACTTAAGGCCTTAGTTGTTGTTGCTGTCTTTGAATTTTATGTTCTACGAGAACAAGTGTCTGCTGTACCAGCCAGTCAGTACGCCTCTAAACTTTATGGTTGACTTCCTTTTTGTGTATGAGTGTGTGTGCGTGTGTGTGTGTGTGTGTGTGTGTTATTACTTTTTTCCAACTTTTCGAACAAGAATATTTTTCCAGCACAACAATATGAACAAATTAAAATTAAATTTTGCAATTTGTAACTCATTACTTATTTAAAACAAATTGAAAATTAATTTCGCATAGAGTCAAATAAGTTGTAAAATAATATAAATCTAAGTGGGCAGGACACAAGAAGGATACTCGGTGAGAGGTTCAAAGAAAAAACGATAACGAAATATATATGGAAAACTTTGTTTTCTTTGTTGATGAAATACAAATGTTAACACTCTTTTTTGTACAATGAAAAGCATAATTATTGTTTTTGTTGTTGACGCAGCAACAATGTACTCGTAGCATAATACATTTTTAATCACGTTTAAGGATGTAATGAAAGGCCTAAGGTCAGTTTGATATCAGGGCCGCTGTGATGTGTATTAAAATTTTTAAATATTTATACATATATTTTCATACCTACATATGTAGATATTACATTTATGTACTTAAAAACAGTTTTTTTTTTTTCTTAATTTACTTGTTCACTCATTCATTTATTTGCCGGACAACAACGTGATTGCACAACAACATTTTCGTCAGCATCATCATGAAATTTATAAAGTTTAATATGTATAAAGTGATGGAAATATGATGATTTAATTATTTGTAAATAAAAATGAAACGACTTCAAATAAAATAAAAAGTAAATAAATAAAGTTAAGTTTTAAGTGAAATTAATATAATAATGCACAGATGGTGCATGTGAGAGTTATACGAGTACATCGCATAAACACATAAACAAGTATTGGCAGGATTTTTGTGAGATTGGCAACTTTGAGTTGGCAGAAGATTATACAAAACTTGCTATCCGGGAGGTCCTCTCCTCTGCTGAACGTTAACAATGAATATTCAGCCGAACAATATACTGCTGCTGAAGTGTCTTAAGGATCAGTACTATCGTTCAGTATATTTGTAAATGAATAGACAATGTGAATTTAATACATTCATGCATGTTCTGAGAAACGCAAATTACTTAAATTTAGCGTTTTCGATTTCAAAACGCCAAATAGGCGTTCTGAGAAACGTATAACGCAAGAAATACAGTTTTACGTTTTGAAATCGCCAAATAGGTGGAAAACGCATATCGCTTAAAATTGGCGACTTCAACTCGCATGTATACATTGAAGTGAACTGATTGAATTTGCTAAAACTGAACTTGCAAAAGACAATAAAATTATTCACAATTAAAATTTAATATGTTTTCTTTTTATTTCAATAAAAAGTTTAAAGAATTTTACACATTTTCATTAAGAAAACTAAATTGAAAATTTTTTTTATTTGTTGTTAAATTTTTTTTCGTTTTATATTACTACCATATACATACATATATATCGGGTGGTTAAATTTCAAGGGCCGATGTTGAATGTGAACCACACCTAAACGCCAAGTTTTTTTCCGAATTTTATTTGACATTTCTCTATTTCAGACTTATTCAATTTGAACCATGGAGAGATACACAATCCAGCAACGTGTTAAAGTTATCCAGACTTATTATGAAAATGATGATCAATTTTCGAAGAAAATCATCTTCAGTGATGAGGCACATTTTTACCTCAGTGGATTCGTCAATAAACAGAATTGCCGCATTTGGGCGAATGAGAATCCAAGAGTGACTGTCGAAAAACCAATGCACCCACAAAGAGTGACTGTTTGGTGCGGTTTATGTGCTGGCGGCATCATCGGGCCGTATTTTTTCCAAAATGAGGCCGGTCAGGCAGTTACTGTGAATGGTGTTCACTATCGTGAGATGATAACGAACTTTTTATGGCCCGAATTGGAAGATATGGATGTAGACGATATGTGGTTTCAGCAAGACGGTGCCACTTGCCACACAGCTAACGAAACAATTGCTCTTTTGCGCAACAAATTCAATGGCCGTGTTATCTCACGTAATGGCGATGTCAATTGTCCGCCAAGATCATGTGATTTGACACCGTTGGACTTCTTTCTTTGGGGTTATTTGAAAGAAAAGGTGTACGTCGATAAGCCAGCAACAATTCAACAGCTAAAGGATGAGATAATTCGGCACATTAACGGCATAGAACCTCCATTATGCCTCAGGGTCATCGAAATTTTGGACCATCGGATGGAGGTGAGCCGCCATGGTCGCGGCGCCCATTTGGCCGATATTTTGTTTCATACATAATTGAGCAACACCAATATATCGTAATAAAATAAAATCACAATAATTTCCTAAATAGTTTGTGTTTTATTCAAAATCAACATCGGCCCTTGAAATTTAACCACCCTTTACGTATGTAAAACACATGTTGTATTTTTTCGGAAAAAACTCCTACATGCCAGTAAAACGCGCGTTTCTCCGAACACCTAAAAATCAATTAGGCGTTTTTCAAAACGCATTGCGGTTTAAGAACGCGCGTTCTCGGAACATGGTTGGATATTCGATTAGGTAGTTATGTGTGTGGTGTTCCTGGCAATTACAAGGCACTTTGATTTAACTGGATTTAAACATAAGCCATTCGCTGCTGTCCAAGCCTTGATTCTCGATAAATCCGTATTCAATTTTAAAACGCTATCGTCAATCTTCTCTGGTTCACTACATATATAAATTTGGACATAATCGGCATACATATTTGGCTTGGTAAGTCATTTATATAAATTGAAACAACAGAGACCCTAAAATGGACCCTTGAGGAACACCTTTGGTTACAGGCAGTGACATGGCTCCCCCCGGGGAACATGTTTTGCCTTGGCGTATTCCTAACTTAGACGCTCTGTTTTTCGCGGAAAAGAGGGGAAGGGGTCCCTCGTTTGGTGCGGCAAACAAAACTCTAGGAAGCCACATGACTTATGTTGTGTTGGCTTCCGAAACCCTTATCAAGGGTATAAATTGGCAGAACGGGGATCAGCATGGCCCCCGGGAAGTTCTGCTTGCGGTTCGACCCGGGCTGATCATGGTTGAGGTGCCTACCTTGGCTGAAACGTTCTGGCTGTGGTTGAAACCTAAAACGCAGGAAGGGAGTGTTAGTATCCTTGATAATTGTTTGGTGATGGCTTTTTTCGAAGGCTGACAATCTCCCGAGGATCTCTTGCCTATACAACAGATACGTGTACTGTAAGGAACCAGTGGTGATGATTGACGGGTGAGTTGGTTTAACGGCTGATGCTCTTAATGGGCTTCGGCCTACCAACTCATTAAGCCTTGTCCTTCATTGATTGCTGGGAAATTGCATACATGAGGGATTAGAAAGCCCGAACTCCTCAACAAGAAGTTGTTCATATGACCGCAATCATATGACAAGAATTGCTACCTGTATGAGCCTAGCAAGCCACACGGGGGCGGTGGTGAATCGTGAAAAATTCACTTCGTGGAATTGATCCACCATCAGGTTAGGCCGTCAAGGCAGGTACTGATGTAAATCATTTTCGCAGTTGGCAGTGACATGGATAATTTGTTATGTTATTTGAGGAGACATACTGATACCGATTATTTAGATATGACGAGACAAGATCAGTCGCAGGGGAGGTGAAATTAAAGAGCTCTAATAATTTAACACGCAGCAGACAGTGATTGACCATATCGAAAGCTTTGGAATGATCCAAATTGCAATATTTCCACTATCAATGTAGCCGCGAATTTTCTCGGTGACTTCAATTAGTGCAGTGCATGTCAGTGAATAAATTATTTTCTTGAATTATATGTTTTATATATAATGTTATCATTATCAAGAATTCATTTGTTAAAATTCAAAATTTAACTCTCATATTTTTCAGTGTAAGAAACTGAAATGAAAATATTTTTCTGCAGTTAAGTACAAAAAATTTAAAAGTATAATGTTGTTTTTGATAATGATGCCAATAATGATTTTATTGATTGCCAAACGATATTCAGCATCTTTAAGTTTACAGATTCAAAAAGCACAGCATCAAAGAAAACCCAATGAATTGAGTGAGGGAATAAAAGGTGTAGACGAGCTTGCCAAGCAAGAAAAACCAAGCTAGAAATATTTCAACAGATTTCTTATTTTCTTCACAACAATTTTCGAAAGTAAAATCCTTTAATGATGGTTTTACCGTTAAACCAACTGTCTGAAAATTGAATTATCATTCATTATAAGCATCTATCTAGAACGTTACTAACAAGCAGCCAAAAAAAAAAGACGTCAAGTAGCAGCAAAAAGGGGCTACAGTAAAAATATGGTGAAAAAGAGAACCCAAGTTGGAATTAAAACAGAAGAAGTACTTGACTGTTGACTTTTTAAGGGTTGTTCATCAACGTCACTCTCATCATCATCATCATCAGCATCGTCATCAACGGTTTTATCATTTTCATTGTGATAGATTTTTAATAGTGTTTGTGTGTGTGTGTGTGTGTGTACGTGTATATTTGGCTGTGTGCGTGAGCTAAACACCCTTTTGCTAAAAACAAGCCAGGAAGTTTCTTATTTCGTCTAATTTTAAAACAGCGCTTACATTTGTATGGGAGTTTGTTTACTTCTATGCGTATTTATGGCAAATTTTACGTCTGTCTCTCCTTTAGACTTGAGTTCTTGATTTTTACTTTTTTGTTGTTGTTGCAAATATGGATTTGTTAATCCTTGTCTTCTTGACAAGTGCGGTTTGTTTGATACCAAAACTTACTCTTATACGAGTACATCTCCTGTCCTGATTGCAAAAGGTTTTCATGTTTGATTTCTATTGCTGCAAAGTTTTTAAGTGGCAGCAAGATTTCGTTGTACGAGTATGTAACAGGAGCGTATGCGTGTTAACGTGACGTGTATGTGTGTGGTATTTAATCCATTGTTAAATTATTGAACAAGTATGTAAGTGGTGGTGTTTGGTATCTTGCAATGCAAAATTCTCCTTGCTATATTTTAGATGTGTAAAGGTTACAATTTTTTTGTTTTTTGTTCTATTTTAGTGTCTTAAAAGGGGTGGGTCATAAAATGACCTGTGGCATTATCATACTCATTACATTGTTATAATTGTTGTAGAAACATGTGTTCATTGGGATTTGCATGTTGGCAAACTTAATTTGTGCTAATTACCCGGTTGACAGTAGACTCTAATAACACTTGACTCATTTGTGATGACAATGCAAGACATGTTTGTGCGTATGTTTTAATGAATGTGGTGTGAAGACATTAAACGAAATTGAGCATAAATAAATTAACATAAATTAATATGGATATTGCTAATAATATTAATTGAGAGAACAGCTATTTAAGGGAATGTTTTATTGAATAGAAAGCATTTTTCTTCATTTCTTACTTTCATGTTAACTTGTAGAAATTTTACATTATTCTATTCACGTCTTCATATTAGATATTTATTAAGACTTTATGTTATATCGATTGTCAAATTTTATAATTACACTTGTTATAATCAAGGCAGCTTTATATAGGTAGTGGCAGAATTACAATAAATACAACACCAACAAACATCAACATGTATTTTGGTGGTAGAATTTACGAATAGTTGTCAAACCACAACATAAGACTTTTGTTTGCTACAACAAACGAGGGATTCCCTATACCCCAAAATCAGAGTGCCCTACTTTGGAATACACCAAAGCAAAACCTGCTCCCCGGGGGGAAACTTCGCAGGTACAGAAATACAAGTTTTTACCAGCTCTCTACTATTGTTTTTATTCATGAAGTCACGACTTCATTAGGTTATCCAAAACTCTTACCTCTAATGAAACATTAGACTTTAAATCTCTAACTACTGATGCTTCTTTCAACGTCTTCCTTTAGCCTTACAAAATCTTCCTTTTTACTGCCGTTCTCGAGGTGGTCTTCGTCTTCCGAATTGATCGGACAGCAACTTTCGTCCAGCCTTGCATTTTCCCTAAGTCTCTTTAGGACCACATCTGGATAGCCATTAGCATTCCCTTTTCTCTTTATTTTCTTCCTTTTGGTAACTTTCTCCTAGGGCTGTTTCGTTTCTTTACACGTTACTTCCCGTCCTATATCCTACTTCTTTTTCTGTGGTGATGCCTGTTCGTTGCAATGCTTTTCTTATAAGGGTCCACCTGGGCAAGCGGTTTTGCCTAATCAGGGTACTCTGCTTTCTGGGGCATAGGAAGGTAGGGCTTCCTGTTGTAACAAATAAAACTCTAGCAAGCCCAATGGCTTGGATTTTCGAAACCCTGACTAAGAGTTAATGGGCGGAACGGGAATCGCATAGCCTCCGGGATGTCCTGCTTGCAGACTGATCATGGTTGCGGTGCCTACCTTGACTGAAACGTTCTGCCTATGGTTTAAACCTAAAATCGCAAAAAGGGGAACTAGTCTTCCCTGTTGGTGCACACCGGTTTTCATAGGCTGTAATGTAAGAAACCAGTAGTGATAGTTAAGCGAGTAATCTAGTTAAGAACTGGAGCTTTTAATAGGCTCGGCCTACTATTGATCCAGCCAATCTTGATACGCCGTAGTTCAGGAAGTTTATTTGCCCCAGTTGCCGATATTCTTTGCTTCCGCATATTAGGTTGCACTAGCTGAACCTCTATATCATCGTCTTACACTCCAACAGCTTTAATACTACGCTATGCACTTCCCTCTTTCGCCGCAGATTCTTCTATATCCCGAACATCAATCTTTATCTTCGACTTCATCTCAATTTTCGACGCAATACAAAAGATAGTACTATTAATAATTCTCCATTGTTAGCCTGATAAACTTTTTTCTTTGAGTTATGATATTGTTGCAATAAAAGAGCAATATGTGAGTAAAGTTTTTTTGGTATTTCTTCATGAGTTTTTGGTTTCATTTACTACACAAATAATCACCCTTTGGTCTTCTTACATCAATATAAGCAACATCAGAAAATAATCCTACAATATTTATAAATAAATATTTAATAGCTTTTTTAAAACTTGACAAAAAAAAAAAAAAGTAAGAGCCTTTATTAAATCACAGAAATAGAATTGTTTAAGAGGATTATTTTTCAATGTCTAGTAACAAAGAGAAATTAAATCGCTTAAAAATTGAAAAGTGAAAAAGTGCTTGCCAAAGTGACTTAAAGTGACCACTTGCGTGATCATTTCGCTGGTATTTTAATGGCAGACATACGCTTATTGCGATAAAATAAAATATATTTTTTGGAAAGGAAATAATGCAGTTTTAAACCCTTTTGTAGGCAATATGAATGCTCTGTGATCTGAACCACTCTTTGGATTTTATTATCCAATCATGGTTTTCATTTAGCAAAAGCCGACAAATATATTTTAAACCAATTTGAAAAATTTAATAGCACATTTGTAAATATTGTAAAGTTTGCAATATTTTACACTAATTTTTGGCGAAAAAAGCAGCCCTTCCCAAAACATATTTGAAAAAAAAACTGAGGTTACACTAAACGGCAAACATTAAAAAATCCTAAACTCACAATTTAACAGCATATTAAATCTTGAAAATTGCATTTGTACATATGTTTGGGCATATTTGGGTGTACAGAAAGATATAAGTATGTATGTATTAGGGTGCAGCCAAAATTATGTTCATGAATTTTAAGGTTTTTCCAAACGGAGTATTGTGTAAAGAGGTTAAGGCCAAGTATTTTCATATTTTACAACCTATACGAAACAAATTTGTTGAACTCCTTTGGTTTCCTCAATATTTAACGAAAAAATGGGGATTTATTTAGTTTCATAAAAAAATAGTAAAGAAAACTTTTTTTGGTAGTTAACCTTCATATTTCCTTTAAGCCAAAGGCGACCTAATTCATCGCAAAAAATTTTTAATATAATGGGTGATTTTATAAGAACTATCGGGAATTTAAAAAAAAAATACATAAAATTCAGAAAAATGAATGAAATATTTATTTGGATCGATAGTTGGGTCGATATAATTTAATGTTTGAAGATTATTTCATGCAAATGTTGGCCGCGGCTGCGCCTCAAATGGTCCATCCGCTTAATCCAATTTTGGCATACTCTTTCCAACATTTCGGCCGGTATCTCACGAATAATGTTGGCAATGTTGGCTTCCAGTGCGTCAATCGAAGCGGGCTTGTCGCTATAGACATTAGCCTTAACATAGCCCCACAAAAAATAGTCTAGAGGCGTTAAATCGCACGATCTGGGCGGTCAATTGATTGGTCCCAAGCGTGAAATAAACTGTTCACCGAACTCGCCTCTCAATTGGTCCATTGTTTCGCGTGCTGTGTGGCATGTGGCACCGTCTTGTTGAAACCACATGTCATGCAAGTCAAGCTCTTCCATTTTGGGCAAAAAAAAGTTTGTTATCATCGCACGGTGGCGCTCACCATTCACAGTAACGTTGTGATTCGCATCATCTTTGAAGAAATACGGCCCAATGATGACGCCAGCCCATAATCCGCACCAAACGGTTGTTTTTTGTGGATGCATTGGTAGCCCTTGCAATGCTTCTGGCTGCTCTTCACTCCAAATACGGCAGTTTTGCTTCTTCACGTATCCATTCAACCAGAAATGAGCCTCGTCGCTGAACACAATTCTTCGATAAAACAGTGGATCTTCATCTAACTTTTCAAGAGCCCATTCACCAATAATTTGGCGTTGTGGTAGATCGTTTGGCTTCAATTCTTGCACCAGCTGTATCTTATAAGGCTTCACACCCAAATCCTTCCGCAAAATTTTCCACGTAGTGGAGTAACAGAGGCCCAATTGCTGCGAACGGCGCCGAATCGATAATTCACGGTCATCACCAACACTGGCCGATACGGCTGCGATATTTTCTTCAGTTCGCACTCTACGTAAGCGTAATGGTGGTTTAATGTCAAATAGAAGCCTCAGTAGGTCGATTAAACTGACCATAAAATGGAAGAAGCGCGCGATGAACTTTCTTAACAGAGCACGCATTTTGGTAATAAAATTCAATAATTTGCAAGCGTTGTTCGTTTGTAAGACGATTCATGATTAAATTATAGACCAAACTGAAGATGTTTGACAGTGACACAAGATACAAAACGTGCGTGAGCTGTCAAAACTAGTGTTGCCAAAAAGATAATAGCAAAAAAATCACTCGTTATATATGTACACGTATGTCTTTGGTAGCCGGAAATTAATAGATGCTTTTGAGAAAATTGGAAAGCTACAAAACAGTTAATCAAAATATTAAGGACAAAGTCATTTAATCAGCTCTATTATTTAAGCGAATAATATGTGGGAGAAAAGATAGACAACATAATATAAAGCAAGTTAGTGGCGAAGATGTCTGTAGATATATCTGGAAATGAAGATGAAGAAATTAATCATAAAGAAGGAAAACTTAAAGAGTTTCATATTCAGAGACAACTCTGGTATTTTACAAGATTTGTTTAAAAAAAATACCAAAATGTTTTCAAGAGAAAGAGGAATTTCAATAGAAAATTTTCAATCCGATCAAAATTGGATCTAAAACCTATAAAAATCTATCTTAAAAGTCGAATTTTTTAATATTGAAAAACATATGTATTTTTGATATAAAATATATTTTTTATTCGATAAAGTATTTAATTTAAAGAATGAATAACAATAATAACAATAATGTAATGAAAACAAAGGATGTCAGGATATACAAAAAACTATTTAATAAAGTTTGGCCCGTTTTCAATAGAATTAATTTGCTCCTAAAATATCTCAAAATTTAAGTCTGCGGAAGAATTCATTTCTGTTAAGTGCAACAAATTCCACTGTATAATAATGATATCGGGGTCTCAATCAACAAGGTTGGAGATTTTTAAAATTAGGTGCAATACTCGTACAAGCAAGTCTTCTTAAATTTTAGTGCCTTCACGATTAAAGTGAAATCTAGATTTCATTTAGGAAATCTATATAAAATTTAACTGCCTGGCTCACGATGTCACTCGACATCGCTCGCTCGCATAAATACCTGCAAACCAAAAAGAACATTTTTGTTTTTATTTCAAATGTATTTATGCGAGCGAGCGATGTCGAATAATATCGTGGGACAGGCAGTAAGTATTTGTTGTTTAACTTCTAAAATTTCGTTCGAATCAATAATTTTTTCAATGTACATTTCAATTTTTGTGCCAAGAAAAATATTTGAAACATCAATATGATTACTTCTATTATTGCAATCGATTTCAGCATGGTTGTATAAAACTTTTTTTAAAAATTAATTTTCTCAAAATAAATAAACTGGAAACAGTTTAACAAAAATATATCACAAAAAACTGTGATAATAAGTTAAAGGTGCACAAGTTTTGCGTTAAATGTTTATTGTATTGGCAACATTTTAATGCTTTAAATAAAACAACTGTATTATTATTAGTGGATGAGATATGGCCCTCATCGGCCAATGCGACCAATATTGATATATTGTGCGTTCCCTTGCCCCATTATGGGTTGAGTATGTCAAGAAAACGGACAAGCTCCTTCATGGGGAGTGATATTAAGTCACATTCACTTAACATATAAGATTGTGGTAGCCTATATCTTCTGTGTCCCAGTGCTCCACAGTGGGTGATTAAGTGCTCCGTTGACTCCTCTTCATCACCGCAGAATCTGCAAATGTCTGTGTTGGAAATTCCCATCCTGTATAGGTGCTTGTAGCACCTGTAAGTGCACCTGTCAATGTTCTGAAACTTTTCCTGTCCAGTTTTAGAGCACGTTCGGCTCTCTTTTTATCAAAGTTTAGAAATTTCTTGGAGTGTTCAAGACCAGCTGTCTCGTTCCAATGTTGTTCAACGATGGACACCGTCCATTTTTTTATCTCCTCATTCAGGAGACCCTTATTGAAGCCAAAAGTTGGAGTGGGTCCAATAAAAGTCCCCTCTGCTCCTTTCTTGGCATAAATATCAGCCATTTCATTGCCGTAATGCCCTTCATGTCCTGGCGCCCAGATCAGGGTGACCTGGTTCTGGCTTGCCAGTTTGTTTAGCCTGTTGTGACATTCCAGTACTAACTTGGACGTAAAGACACAACTGTTCAGAGCCTTAAGCACTGATTGGCTATCAGAGAGTATTTTTATCAGCACTCCCTTGTGTCCCCTATCGGAGAGTAATTCAACCGCTTCCCTTATTGCGTATAGTTCCGCTTGGAGGATTGTGGTGTCTTTACTAAGAGTTATTTATTTGCGTGCTCTAGGCCCCAGTATTCCCACTCCAACACCTTAGAGTGTTTTGGATCCATCCGTGTACCACTTTTGTGAACCATCCCGCAACCATCTTGGGTTCATGCTCCATTCCTCCCTTGTTGGGAAGATGATCTTAAACTTCCTGGCAAAGGAGTTAGACGGATCTATAAGGTCACTTGTTTGAGACATATTGATTACGTCTCTGAAATCCTTTAGGATTGCAAGATGTCCAATAAGGTTTCATGCCTTAAGTTTTCCCCTTTTGTAAATTGAGATGGCCTGAACGGACGCCTCTTTTTGTACAGCTACGTTAAGCGGTGTTAGGTTCAAAAGAGCTTCCATGCCTATAATAACACAACTATAGCAATCAAAAACACTACGTCTTATGACACAAGCTCCATAGTTCTTAACTAACGATGCCATACATAATGACTTAAATATTCCAAGTGTAGAGGAGGTAATCAGAAACCACATTGAAAGGTACTTGAACCGATTAAATAATCATGCTAATACCCTGGCTATTTCCTTGTTAGATAAAACAAATGAAACTAAAAGACTGAAACTGGACCATATTTTAGATTTACCATTTAGATGATGATGATGATATTTAACAGTTGCCTTTCATGCTTAGATGTAAATAGGTTTCCCGACAGCGTAAAATTTTTGAAGTGATCCAATGTTCGAATATTCCAAAAATGCATAGAGTTGAATTTTCTCAAAAGGGCCAAAATAAGGTTTAGTTCACCTGCCGACCAAACGAAGAATGTCGGACCAAATTTGGTTGGAAAATACCAACACTGGCAACGCTGATTTCAATGGAGTTTTTCAGCAGCGATGCACATTCTTGGAGTGTGATAGAAAAGCACCTAAGAGCGAAGCACATTATTCGAGTTTTGAGTGTTTTTTAATGAATGTGGAAAAAGGATTGTGGAAAAGCAGTTAATTGAAATTTTGTGTCTTCATTTTCTTTCTGGAAATATTTTTTAGTTATTTGATCAAAATTCTACAGAATTTATATACTTGTGTACATTGGCACTAACGACTTACATATATAAAACATTTTTGCAATAAAATAGTTTATGAGTATAGGAGATATGAGGGTTGGTTCGTAAAAAAAACTGGTTGACTGTCCTCTTTACTAAAAGTCTACAACATGTTTTTGTAAAATAATGTAGAAAATTAATGAGGTTCCCAACTTTATTTCATATTAACTTTAACCTTTATGTGCGCCCAGAAAACATTTTCTTTTTTGGCTCAAGTTTTCAGCAGAGAATTTTTAGACCAATTGTAACAATATTGCTTCGAAAAAGCTTTAAAATTCGAACAAAAAAGTTTCTTACATACAAACCATTGTTACTCTAATGTACATATATATGCACATATGTAAGTTTTTCTAATATCACAATGTTATTAAATTGAGTGCAAAAGGAAAATTGGTAAATGTGTGTTGAGAAATAAATGAATTTCTTAGTAACTTAAATTAAAGCTTTGAAATGCCGCTTCTATTATTATATATTTTAAAATAAAAAATATCATATTGCATATCAAAAGCGGTCTCATTAAATATTTTGAGAAAATTGTTTGTTTTATGTAGATATTTTTGGAAAATTCAGTTGAATGCAAATTACAAATAAAATGTGTGGATAAAAACGCAAATGAATTTATTATAAAGATATTTCTATGACATATTTACATATGCAACTACACATGTACATAAAGTGATTTTGTTATAAAAAAAATGTATTGAATGATGAATAGGTGTAAAACTTTGCTTCCGCCGTTTTGCACTAAATGGCTGTAGCGGTAAAGCTCTTCTGTTCAGACGGTTAATATTGCCAGAAAAATTTACAGAAAATTTCTAACAATCGTGTGAACTTACAATTTTTGTCTGATAATATACGCAATATACTCAATTTTGGCATCCACACTCCGATGAGAAGAAGTGATCCCGTTGCCACCATCAGAATGTTCAATAGGTGATTTTACCGATATTGCTCCCGCATAATAAAACTTTTTCTCTAACTTTGGCTGGACTTAAGTAAAAAGCACATTTTTATTTTTTATTTTCTTATAATTATTTAGTATTAAGATTTGAATACTTATTGTTAGTTCATTTTGAAGATTCAAGAAATAAAAAAACTTTTTAAAAGCATCATTCTCAGATGAAAAACAAAACAATTGCAAAATAATTTTAGCGCGAAACAAATAAGTAAAGTTAATTTTCTAAAAAAGTTATTTTAAAAATTCAGGTGTAGATTGTGATCGTGATTGGTCTATACATGTTGAAGATGAAAAAGTGTTTGATTGTTTTTTCCAGCCTATAAAAGCCAAAAACCCCAAAAAAAAAAAGAATCGTTTCGGAAAAAAGTAGGAACATCATGTCCTCACGAAATCATTTTAAAACTAGTGCAAGAGCTACGTGAGTAATTTTGCGTAAAATCCCTCTTCATGGCGATAAAGCACCTACACTGAAAGAATTATGCGTCATATATTTAATGAAACTGTTTCATTAAATATTTTTCATTAATCCAATGAAAACTATTCACAATATGCATGAAACTTCATATATATTATGAAATAGTTCCATCAGAATGGTTTCATTAAGTTTCATAGTTTCATTAAAAAATAATCATTGGATTTATGTGGATTGTGGATTGTGTGGAAGTTGGGATATTTACCTGCTTACTCTATGTGTGTTCGAAGAGTTCGTGGTTTTTCTCGAAAAACCGGAAGTACCGTTATAAGGCATATTGACCATTTTGTTAGGCATTTATGTAAAAGAGATAGATGCTTATATGTAAAGCTGTCTCTTCTTTAGATAAAAATCAACTTTTGTATATATCTCAATATAAAATTAACCACAGAGTTTGTAATCATTTTGAGTTAGGACATTTAGGTAAAAGTGTCGCTGCTTTTGAGGACAACGAAAGCGAACTAGATTATATGTTCGGCATGCATTCCCTAAAGTCTGCATGAAGTGTCGCTGCTTTTGAGGGCAACGAAAGCGAACTAGATTATATGTTCGGCATTTGGCCGTAACAGTATTTGATGGGATCAGATTGGCGTAGTGTATTATGTGTTGTTAAAACCGACTGAAACCATCGTTATTTCTCCTTCTATGAATCCACGCCCAAGGAACAGTATGCATATTTATATACATATGAGTGCATATTTATATACATACTTATAAGTGCATGTTTTATCATATCTAGCTATTTATATGGAATTATACAAATGTACTAAGTTAACACGTTAATGGAAATTTAATAATCACTATCAAAAACAGTCAGTCGCAGACACCTGAATATTATCATCATCATCATCGTCATCAACAACAACAGCAGCTACAGCTACAACTGCAGCCACAACAGCAATTGCTACAAATATCATTTCCAAGCCAAAAGCATCAATATCATCGCAACATCCAATCAATACGGAAAAATGACAAACAACATCAATTTACATGCAAAAGCAACAACAATTTTAAGCCACGTGTATGTTTGCAGGTTTGACAATAAATTTACAATTCTCTACCCAGGTAATTTACATTCCATTGCATATAACAACTTTATTTATTTATTTTGCAGCTTTTTGTCAGTACTCACTCTCTGAATAATTGTATCAAACAAAAATTAAAAAAAAAAATAAAAATCTTAAAATCATCAACCAAATGGAATAAAAAAATATTAAAAAAAAAATGGAAAGATTGATGGCACTCCTGAGTTTTGTTTTTAAAATTTAAATTGTTGTAAATCATTGACAGCGTTTTGAACTGTTTGCTGTTGCTCCTGATGACGCTTACCGTGTCTTTCTTGTACTCTTAACAAAAGAGAAGACAAAAAAAAACTTGTAAATCGAATCAAATCGAATCCCATTCAATTCAATAAAATTGTTGGCAAATTGCATTCGCTGTGTGCTTTTAGTGTTTCAAGTTTCCCTTTTTAGTGTCGTAATTTCTTCTTCTTCTTTTTTTTCATTAAACAATTTTCAACAGTTTTTTTCCTTCATTCGCTTGGTTTTGGTTTATTTTAGATTACTTTACTTTTTGGTGTTTGGGATTTACCAAATTGAAATGACAATTTCATTACTGCCACAATCATTTCATTTGGTCTTTTTTGTCAGCATTAAATTGAATTTTAGATATATTTTTTTTCTTGTCTTTTTTTTTTTATTGCAATGCAGATTTTTATAACTCAAACTCAAAATTTTTATAAGGTTTTATTTTTGGAATTCAAATTTATTTAGAATTAACTATTAAAGAAATGCCAAAACGAAGGATAAGTCCACGGCTCTTGTTTTGTGTTAGTTGAGATAAGGTTTTAGAGTCTGAACACAATGTAACGATAATTTACCGCCGTGCGGGCTTACTAAAACATCGCAGCGCGGAGCGGCATAAAATTTAAACTTATTTTATTTTCATTGCGGACTTTTTTACTCTATACATTTTTGACTCTCTTTCTCTTTCCGATGTTGCCATAGTTTTTGAATAATTGGCGATTTTCACGACAATAAAACAAACAACATGATTTGGGAGTTTATAAATTTTTGTCATGATATGTAAAAGTTTAAAAAATATATTAACAGTAGAAGAAAAAATTGCCAATAATGAAAAAAGTATCGAAAAAATTAGAAAGTATGACTGTCTTTATTATTTGCAGTCGGGAAATTGCAAAAACTTTCAGGGTAAAAAAGATTTGTTATATTGATGTGTTTGCTATGTATGGCCCCTAAACAGTGAGGAAGACCAGTTTTTTCTTAAAAAGAAAATTATGTTTGGGATCAATCGGTTATATTTGGACTAGCCACATAGATTTCATTCCATGTTTCTTCGCATGTTTCATAAATAATCTTCCTTATCGTGGATACTTTAATTTTATATGTTCAAGACAAAACTTGCATTTTGCAAGTCAGCAAGCTTGCTTAATGAAAAGTTATAACATATACGTTTGGGGATGGCGAAGCATATTTCTAAACATGTTGCAGGGTTAACATTATACGTTATTACTTCTACTTATAGTAAGGCCAAGCGGGTTTCTAAATGAATGTTTTTCCAGTTTCGGTTTAAGTAGTACTCATTCTTGTTGCTAGATGAAGATGTTCCTCATCCTGGCTTTCAATTTGCCGCAAGCATGTTTTGAAAAATCCAACCGTTGATACATCAATGGGGTTTACCCTCCATCTCCTGTTAGTATAGTATAGTAGTCGTGGTTTTTATTTTCACACATAAAACCAAAGTGGCTTCTACCAAATTAAAAGTTTTTTCAACAAGCAATTGAGTTTCTTATTCGCTATTTTAGCTTCTAATTTCTAAATAGCTTGTTTTCTATGTTTCCCAGTATATACTATATGTCGACATTTCATAGGAGCTATCCTAATCATCAGTTAACTTTGGATATTTTTGAAAGTTATTCTCAAACATTCATCTTTATATCCCAACAATCTAAATAAATTGTTGAGAACTCAAAAAGAAAAATGCTCTAATAATATCTGTCAGAACACAAGCTTTTCGATTTATACACAAAAATTCAAAAATTTCCAAAGTCTACTGAAGATTAGGGTAGCTCCTATGAAATGTCGACATATAGATAGCTGGGAAACATATTTTAATTTCAACACTTTAAATGCTGTGATAACGTTTGTTTGGGTCGTTTCGTGTGTTAAATTCACAAACATTACTCCCCCTTTCCTTCTTCTCATAATCTATTTTCCTAGTTCCAGTACAATGCACTGCATATGTAGGGGCTATCCCCTGAGTGCTGGTCCAAGATAAAAAAAAACGCAGGAAGGGTGTGTTAATATATTTGATAACTGTTTGGTGTGTGGCTTTTCGGGGACTAACAACTTCCCGAGCATCTGTTGCCTTTACAACAGATACCTGTACTGTAAAGAATCAGTGGTGATGGTTGACGGGTAAGTTGGTTTAAGGGCTGATGCTGCTAGTGGGCTTCGGCCTACCAACTCTTTGAGCCATGTCTTCCATTGATTGCTGGGAAATTGCATACAGGATTAGAAGGCCCGAACTCCTCAACAAGAAGTTGCTCATATGGCTACAAACGTATGGCAAAAATTGCTACCTGCTGTCATCAGATAAGACCGTAAAGGCAGGTGCTGATGTTAATCTTTTTTACAGCTGTTGAGTAACTTTTAAAGTATTGTAAGTTCTTTTTGTGTTTGAGATATATCTTCCTCCAATAACTACTCCAATTCAGCATCCTCGCAAATTTTTGGGCATCGTCTGCGATCTTTGTGCTTTGCGTTAATATCACAATTTTTTAACTTTTAAAACCACTCACGATATGCTCCCATGCACCTCATCTGCTAGGGGCTTTATTGCTCATAATTTCTTCGCTTTTGCTATAGTGTATTATTGCATGAAAAATTTTGCAATAAAAAAAAAATTCTTTCAAGGGACTCAGTAAAATATTTCTTATATTGAGTACTTCGTTTTTCAGCGTTCGTTCTAGCGAAGTTTCACTGTAATATGTTTTCTTAGCAACATACAAATAAGCATCTAAAAAGATGTTTGTAATCAAACTTTAAGCTTTAAAATCTAGTTAGCTTCATAAAGCAAACTTTTTTAATATCGTATATTAGTTTATGCTATAAAATAGAAATTTTTACTTACAAGTATATGTATATGAAGTGTTGTTGAAATTTCGTTGTAGAGATTTAATCAACATATAATCTTAATTAGTAACACGTTATCCTTAATATTAACTAAACTAAATTCCAAAACTTCTTAAGCACAAATGCTCACAGATTGGGCGAATTTCATAAGACAGGAGTGTGCATGTTGACTGAGATAACAAACAGTAAAGGTCAAGACATTCGAAAAAAAATCCATTAATGTTACGAAAATTGTTTCATTCGTGTGATAAAAAATTTTTGCATGCAAATGTAAGAATTTAGTAAGCAGTACTACACTGCTATAATACAATAAACATATTTCATTATATGAAGGATCACACGAAAGTAGAATCATATCGTCCAATAAGTCTACTGACAACAACTTCAAAACTTTTCGAAAAATTGCTAAAGGCGAAGTTGGATCCAATGCTTAATAAGGTGGAATGTATTCCTAATCACCAATTTGGTTTTAGAGCGAAACATGGCACCATTGAGCAAACACACAGGTTAGTTAACGTCATAAGAAAGGCATTTGAAGATAAAAAATATTGCTCTGCCTTATTCATCGACGTCTCACAAGCTTTTGATAAAGTGTGGCACGATGGCTTAATGCATAAAATAAAGTTTAACTTACCTGCAAACGTACATAACCTTTTGGAAAGCTATTTATATTGTCGCCAATTTATAATAAAAGAAGGCGATTTCATAAGCCCCGCCCAGCCTATTGAAGCTGGAGTTCCCCAAGGCAGCATATTAGGGCCTATCTTGTATTTGATCTACGCATCTGACATGCCGACAAGCACCAACATTCACACTTCAACATTTGCAGATGATACAGCATTCCTTAGCATACATAGTAACCACCAGCAAGCATCAATAAATTTACAGGAACATATCGACAAACTAGAGAAATGGCTCAAGCTTTGGAAAATCAAGGTTAATGAACAAAAGTGTGCCCGTGTTCGCACTGCGTCTAGGAACATGCCCACCCATTACTATTAACAATAAAGTAATTCCTCAACACAGTGAAGTCAAATACCTCGGTATTCATCTTGACCGTAGACTAACATGGAAGTCGCACATCGAGGCAAAAGTAACGCAGATGAAATTGAAAGCAGTGCAAATTAACTGGCTACTAGGCAGAAATGCGACCTTGAAGCTTGGTTGTAAACTTTTGCTTTACAACTCGATTCTAATGCCAATATGGTGCTATGGGATTCAATTACGGGGCACAGCCTCGGCATCCAACATTGAAAAAATTCAAAGAAGTGAAAATAGAATACTCCGTAGAATTACAGACGCTCCATGGTACGTTAAAAACTCACGAATCCGCGTAGATCTGAACGTACCTCTTGTGAAATCTGAATTTGTGAAGTAGACGACAAGATATATTAACAAACTTGAATTCCATCCAAATCCAGCTAATATTCTTAATTTTGGTGGTCATACCCGTCTGGGAAGGAGGGATACTTTGGCTACCATTAGAGCTCTAAACAGATGACTAAATTCTGAAATAATATTCGCATAAAAATAAATTTTTGTCCAGCACTGGCAGGACTTTAATCATAATTTTTTTTTTTTAGTATTAAGAATTGAATACTTATTGTCATTACATTTCTTATGTAGATTCAATAAATAAAATAATAAAGTTAAAAAAAAAAAAAAATTATATAAATTAAAGACTTTCGTAACAGCAACGAAACAATGTGGTTCAAATAATGACCATTGTTCATTATATTAAATAAATATCACACTTTCATTATACTGGTATACTCGATGATGGTGGACATGGTATTGTTTTTGACCAACAATCTCGAGCTTGCAGGATCGATTCCTGCCACAAACTGTGTGTTACAGTAGACAAGCAAAGTAACTTCGCAGTTTGTTTTAAAAATACATACATATATTGATAACTTCATTTCATTATATATTATATTCAAAGTTAATTTTTTTTGGGTTTGCAATGAAACATTTTTTCATAAACGAATCCATTTCACTCTATTTACAAACTGCCAATTTTTTCAAATTTATTAAGCTGTTATTGCACTGATCTCTATACAATATTTGTACAACAAAGGCTTAATAAACATGAAGAAATTTTTATAAATAAGGCCGAAATTCTCTAATAAAACAATATTCATAACCTGAATTAAACTCTGCGTTGGCCGAAAAACAAGAAGAAAACTGCAAAATTAATGTAAAAAATTGTTATATTTACGAAAGTTTTCTAACAGTGTACGTGCTATGTAGTCTGACCGAATAATACGAGCTCTTAAAATTAAAATACTTGAAAAACCTTTTAGATAAGAATTCAATATAATACTAAATTAAGATTCCAATTATTTAGCTTTTATCCAACACTGTAAATATTATTTCTAATATAAATGGAAGGAGTAGCTGTATATTTCTACGCTCAAATAAAACGATTATAAGTTGATTAGTATTTCTAGTTATAATAAACTCAAACTTCATCTAATACAAGTACGCGTGCAAACAAGATTTTCAAGAAAATGTGTAGCAGATATTCTCTGCGGGTGGGAAAAGGTACTAATAGGCCTTCCGGAAGGCCCATCGCTACAAATGACAATCGATATCATAATGTTGAATTTTGTGTCTAAAAGCGATGTTTTGCAGGGAAGCCTGACAACCTGCTCCAACTCAAAAAAAAAACTTGCGAATGATGGTCTGCGCGATTCAAGAGAAGACAAGGAGAGGCGCAGTCAGCCGAAAAAGTTTGAGAATGACGAATTTAAAGCACTACTTTTTTTTAAAGCATTTTTATTTATTGAACCTTCAAAATGAACTAACAATAAGTATTCAAATCTTAATACTAAATTTAAAGTTAAAAAAAAGCACTACTTGACGAAGATTGTTGAAATTGGGTTCCATGTAAATTGAAACTAATGTAGTGCCATCACTACGTACTACCCAAATGTACAACTGTTGATGATTAGAATATTTATACAACTATGTAAATAAGGTAAAATAAGTAAAGAGCAGTTAAATAAATGAAGTGCTACCAGTCAGGCAGTCTGAGTTGGATCATAGAAAGAGTAATATGTTTAATTATTAGTCCGGCCCGCCGTGCATAGAAGTAATACTAAGAAATGTTGAAAGGCGACATTAGTTAACGGAAACAATGTTTGAATGCTACCAAAAAAAAGTCATTTGTACACCGTATTCCTACTGATAGCACAAAGGTGCTAAAATCAAGTCAAGCCTGGGGACCTGTAACGTAGACAATTGATTCGTTTGAAGAGAGCAAAGAACGAAAAACGATCAGACACGAGACCATACTTATCATAATGACAACGAGAATGGGAAGGTCAACCGCTTTATAGCCTAGACCTTGCTCCTTCTGACTACCATTTCCTTCGATCGATGCAGAACGATCGAACTTTGTCTTGTGCAACAGTACCAGAAAAGGTCGACTTGGTAGAATGGGGATCACAACCACGAAGATTTAAAACATTTTATCAAAATCAATTATCGATTTTCATGAAAAAATCATAATGAGTGACGAGCACATTTTCACTTGAATGAATATGTAAATGAATGTAATAGTCGATTCTGGGCAATGATAACGCTTCAGTTTATTCATCAGTCACCTTTGCATTCATTAAAAGTGATAGTCTGTTGTGCACTTTGGTCAGGTGAATCATTACCTCACTTCTTTGAAAATGAAAATGGTTTAACGGTAACTGGGGATTAGTAGCTATATAGTGATATGATTGAAACATTTCTAATGCCACAACTGCATGTTTTGGGCTTGATTAACATCTGGTATCAATAAGACGGTGCCACATCGCATACACATGATCATGATTGTGGTTTCAAAATCTTGTCAGAAATCTTGGGCTTAGACTGGGACACATTAGATTTTTACTTAACATGTGATTCCACAACTTCATGTACAAGAATGTGTCATATGAAAGCAGGGGAAAATTTACTTTGAATCTTATAGTGCGTTTCCATATAAGTGATTTGGGTCAAATCACTTCATTTGACCATATTTTGTATTTAGCTGCATGATTTCGCATACATTTCCACATGACAAAATTATCTCCAATGGGTTAATTTGTTTTAAATTAATCGACATTTTTGTGTGCAACACTGTAAGGGCTGTTATTCGTACAAATGCAACCTTGGGGTATACATTTTTGGTGAGTTACGAGCCGCAAAATTGGCATTTCATTTCGAATCAAAATGGCTGATTTTAGACATTTTTGCCATTAAATCTTTGTTGCGCTAAAACGACGAAATTCTAAAGATTTTAAGGTTGCATAAACGAGGAAATCTTTATACATTTGTTTGGTCAGCAGTATTTTGGAATATTGTTCTATCATCTGGAATCCCTATCATGTAGGTACGAAGGCGGCTAGGAAACTTCTTAGCCTATCAATGAAAGCGAATAGTTAGTTTTTCAAAAATATTTTTCTTTTTCAATATAATCTTCTAAAACTTCAATACACTTAGTCCAACGCTTTTCTAGCAATTCTATCTCTTGATTAAAATAGTTTTCCTCAAGGTCTTCAAAATAGTGGTTTACAACTGTAGTTGCATCTTCATTTGAGGTAAAATGCTTGCCAACAAGGATTTTTTTTCGATTTGAGAACAGTCACTGGGAGCTAAATCAGGAGAATAAGGTGGGTGGTCAAGCAACTCGTACTTCAATTCGTTGAGTTTAGCTATTGTTAAAACACTCTTGTGCGCTGGCGCGTTATCTTGATGAAAAATTATTTTTTGTGTTGTAAGCCAGGACGTTTTTCTCGAATTTCTACATTTAATTGATCCAAAAGGTTGCAATAGTACTCTGAATTTATTGTTTTACCCTTTTGCAGATAGTCAATCAATAAAATACCTTTGAAGTCCCAAAAAACCGTTGCCATAGCCTTACCAGCCGATTGAATTGTTTTTGCCTTCTTTGGGGCACTTCCTCCAGCTTCAGTCCATTGTTTGGCTACAATTTCTGTTGTAGTTGCTGTTTTTGGACGTCCACTACGTGGTTCATCTTCAATGCTTGCACGACGTTTAAGATCAGCAACCCAATTTTTTACGGTTGCATATGAAGGAGCACTTTCACCTAACACATTCACCATACTCGTATCATTATGAATTTCTTGTCCCGATAAACCTTTTATATGTAAATATTTAATGACACCACGCATTTCTAGTTTTTCCATTGTAAAAAAATCGCGGATGCGTCTTTTGTGAACACCTGTTTCTATATGAAGGAGTTGCCAGATCAAAACAAAATTTAACATGTGCTCATAGCAGAGATGGAACACTTAACTTTTCTGCTTATACCGCGCTTTTTGTGTTAGGGTAAGAAGTTTCCGAACCGCCCTCGTACATCTAATCGTATTGATTATATTTATTAAATAAATAAATATAATTCAATAAAAACTTAATGCTATATTTCAATATTGATTCTCGTTGCTTTGACTTTTATTTAATTTAACATTTTCAATAATTTCTTTCAACTCTATGTCCTTTTTTCAATTCAAATATTTTATTGCGCTTATAATATACAAACAAACTTTCCTGAAGAAGTCTTCTGAAGGAAGACGAAATATTGAAATAAGAAATTTTTTAAAAAACTAAAAACTACCTTGAGCTGAAAGAATTTATTGCAAATATGAATGTTATATTCCATTTTTACAAGCTTTTTATTTTTATTTTTCTATAATAAATGTTTACTGAACAAAATTTTTGCTTTTTAATTACTTTCAACATTATTTAAACTCACCGAAAGGATTTCTTCAAATCGACTTAATTTTATAATAATGGAAGCATGCTATTAAATTCAATTTCAAAAAGGCCTGTGTTATAAAGGCGCTGAAATGCTGAAATTTACTTTCTAAATGAATGTACTTGTATAAGTATCTCAATACATTCTTATGCAGTACTTTTGTACATATATATATATATCTATTTGTTTGAATTTATTTATGTATTAAGTTATAATACTTATAGGTATTTTAGCACATTACGTTCCTGTCTCAGGTATCTCTTAATGGACTCTAACCAACCATTTACAAACTACTTGCACATTCAATTCATACCTACATACATATGTATGTACATACGTACATACTTAAATATAATCTCATAAATTTTCATGCTGAAGCCAACGAGTAAGTGAATATCTTTTATGTCTGTGTTGCAATTTCTCTAATAACTTGATGCTTAAGTTTGTAGTCTTCGTAAAACTATTTTCGTTAAGATTAAATTTCACTCAAGGTGTTTTAGTTAGTAAATCATATCTTTACACAAACACTTATACATATTCAAACAAATACATATCCGTACATGTACTTGTATGTGTCTGTTCTATTTGAGAATATTTAAGAGACAGACATCAAAATAAATTATGTATAAATATGAAAAATTAAAGTCAAATATTTATTCATTGAATTAATGAGATTTAATAACACTTGTGTTCGTCTAAAATGTAATTGAATGTTTATTAGAAGAGAATCTGGTGAACTTTGATATGGAATTAAAAACGAAAAAATTATAATGTTTCTCGAATAATGTTGAATACTTGTTTAAGAATAAGATGACAAATAACATTTAATGTTACAAATATTAAGCAAATTTCTTCATGTAAACGCATATTTGGATCAATTAAATGAGTTCTTACTCGTATACCAAAAACCGCATGTTCGTCGTTTACGACTAAAAATGTTAGAAAACTGAAAGCGATATTGAGATTTTTGTTGTTACTCCGTTACTTCAAAATTCCAAAAGTTATGTCTTAAACGTTAATGTTAAAAATAGCGATGAACTAAATATTCGCTGTGCTTAGCTACATATGTATATCTGCAGACTGAAGGCCTAACCATAATGCGCAGAGACTGACT
Organism: Thecocarcelia acutangulata; assembly: GCA_914767995.1. NCBI lineage: Eukaryota > Metazoa > Arthropoda > Insecta > Diptera > Tachinidae > Thecocarcelia > Thecocarcelia acutangulata. The sequence goes on along the minus strand of OU612097.1, from coordinate 93,662,025 downwards.
CAAGCCACTTAGCAACTGTGCGAATGCATGTAATCAAATGTGTACTATTTACACCAAAGCGAAATCTACTCATTCGAGATTTCAAGCCAAATGTAGTAGATCTTGAGAAGATTCCTCATACAAAATGAAATCTACTTTATGAGTAGATTTCGACGAAATGTCCTGAAATCTACTCAGTACCAAGTGATGCAACTGTGATTTGGTTCAAAACGTACTTAAAAATACTACGCTGTAACAAAAATATACAATTTAATGTGGTGTATGCAGTCTCTGATAAAATTGATCTGTCAAACTGGCATGCATAAATTATTTTTGAGCAAATTAAATCTTGCTAGCTGTCAAAAAAACGATGGTGTAAACGATAAAGATTTCGTTGTAGATTTCAATTCAAATCTACTAGATTTTGAGTTGGTGTAAATTTGCTATAACTATAATGTACTTACTGATGTGCAATGAAACTTTTCATTAAGTTTCACCTAATGTCAGTTGTTTAAGCAAAGTGCGAAATTGAACGCATCTTCTGTACGGAATCATTTGTTTTCAGAAGTTTGTGTGTGTGTGTGTACAAAAATTATTAAAATAAAGTAAAATTGAAATAAACACACTTGTATTTTATTTAATAGAAAAATACAAATACAAAATTGTTTTTACTTTTTGTTTGGAAATTATTGCATACAAATAATTTGTTGCCATTTTTAGTACTTTTTTATATCGCTCCTTTATTGCAACATAGTCATATCTCAAAAAAACTCGTTTCGAGGAAAACGCATTTAAAATTTTTAGTTTCCATACAAGTCTTAGCAAATTTTTTGAGAAAATATCACCGAAAGGAAACAGTTTAAAAACAATTTGAATAAATTTTTAGCACAATATAAATGGTAGTACTGTGAACAATTCTGCATTGTTAAATCGAAAAGCTAATTTTTTGAGATATGACTATGTTGCAATAAAGGAGCGATATAATCTTCTTAGAAAAGACACAAGTATTATGAAGCTGTGCAACAATGGGTTTAAAATCAGTCAGTTCATATAAGTACATTATGGCCAACTAAAAGTCGTTTTAGATTCACATATGCATTTGACAGACTTTTCGTTTAATTTTGGCAAAAGCTTAAGCCAATCTAATCACAATATGGTTAGGCCTTGAGAGAGAGAGAGAGAGAGAGAGAGTTAGACACAGTTTCTCTCACTCTAGATCAGTAATCCATACAAAGAGAACACATTCAGTATATTCATGAATCAAAAATAATGGATTTCTGGGCTTTATGTTGTTTAAATTAGTAAGCCGTGGAATGTGACGTAGAAAGTGATTTTTATATACTATTGCAATAACGAAAGAGAATGAAGAATCAACACATTATAGCAAAATAGAATAAACAAACAACAATTGTAATCTCGTGCGATTTTGCCAACTGAGTTAATTTCTTCGTGCAGTATATCAATGTATAAGTACAATTAGCCTTGAGGGCATTGTGTGACGAGCAATACACCAGATTCATGCCTAAATTGTTAATCAAAGTTGGTGTGGTTTATTAAATATGGTGTTACCTGTTGCGCAAAATTAGTATTCCTTTTCTTAGCTTTTTGATCTGTTTTTATAACAGTTGACTCCAAAAGCATACAAATATATAATTTTCTTACAAATTTATGCCTACTGGGATTTGGATTATGAGAACAAACACAGTTTGTTTGATTAACTGGCACAGTGGTAATTCGTACCAGAAATCTTCCAGAGGTTATCAAGCACTATTTCATCCACGATTATAGAATTGTGATTTGTACTACCCTCTAAAATTCGTTTACAGATTTGCCATTTATGCAAGTTTTTGCTTGCAGTTTGTTCTCAAAAAATTTTATAACATCAAGGTAATTAGGGACGATCGATTATTCCATTACTACAAAAGCTGTGGCACTAATTTTTAATTTCTCTTTTCTATTTAGCAGCGTTGGTTTGTAACTTTTATGCTAAAAAAAAAATTGGCTCGTAGCATTGTTCGCTATTTTTGACTGGATTCAGAAATATATATATTTTGTTTTTCATTTGAAACCCTGTTGCTGTTCCTTAAACGGTTTACGAGTATATCAAATCTCCCCGGAGTGTAGGCTTTGCCTTAGTGTATTTCTACTCAAGCACTCTGTTTTCTTAGAGATAGAGGCCCCTCATTTGATATATTGAATAAAAACCCCTAGGAAGCCCTAACAAAGCTTAGTTACTTTGGTACTTTCGAAAATCCTCACCAAGGGCTAATTGGTAAAACGAGGAATTGCTCCCTCGGCGGTTTCTGTTTAAAAGACCGTCCTACCACTGGGCGGGAATAAAGTTTCTGTATCGTGGCTGAAATGTTCTAGTTGCGAGTTGTGAAACAAATGCAAATCGAAATTAAATTAAATCGAAACAAATGCAAATCCTTAAGCAAAATTGTGGCCAAAGTTGTTCTTTGAAGACCAAGCTCCTGAGCACAGCGTTGATGGATTGTTGAGTAGCGGTAATATATTTAGCCGATCTTGCAGTACGTTGTTGTCCATGCTAGAGCATATCACCTACAGACCCTCTTTCTTCGAAATCATTCACTACACGATAAATTGTTCGTTTTACGTTCGTCGTTACTCCCAAAAATATCACTTCACTTTCTCATCGTCACAGTAATCGATGTTTGGTATTGATAAATTGTTTTAAAGATCAAAACACATTGCTTTATCAAATATCATTCCATAATAAATTTGTCACGTGCTTACTTCACGACTGCCAAATATGAACTGACGTCTTGTCAGTAAGGTAAGACACGATTGCCGCAAATAGACCAATCTGAAACAATTTTTATTGTGCTGTGAATAGCGCTCAACAACAAAATTGTCCCAATCAAATACTCTGCAATCACATGATTGCCCTATTTTTCACGGATTTGATTCCCGCAAGATTGTCACTACCCTGGTAAATCTGCCTTGCATTTTATTTTGCCTAAAACTGTTAATGTATTTTAAATATACATACATACACATATACACATAATTATAGCATAAAATATAAGAATATCCTTCATATATTCTTATAAGTGTTACAAAAAATGGAGCAGACACAAAAAAGTAAATTATTGAAGAAATCACAATATTGGCCTATATTGTCCACTTGTGTTGCCGCACTAGAACACAATAAATATTGGTACATTTGCGGAATTTTTATTGCCACACGATTGCATATTAAGTAGTTACACGATTGCCGTATCAGGGTTGTATTTGGTTGGTCAAAATAAGAACAATATTGACCGCGATTATCGCATGAACCTATTAATTGTGCTATCACACAATTGGGATATAAAAATATGCGAAAATTGGTGTATTGCGGCAATCATGTAATCCTACTTTTATGTTTATGACAAAACAAAGTATTATACCTACTCGGCGGACACACCAGCGCAAACACAAAGGGAACGACTTCAGGACCGAAGTGAGATGATCAAACCTAGACTTTTCCTAGATACCTAGTCCAGCAGGCCGCTGGATACCCCGGGTAGGTAGACCCGGCGGACACCCGGGTAGGTCAGCTTTTGGGCTGACTCTATGGCGGTAGAGTTGATAAAAATATGTTATCTATATCTATGTAAAAATATAAATACCTCCACTTAAGATTTGTACTTGTAATCAACCAGTTTTTTATTCATAAAGAAGAAGTGGCTGCGTTTTAACCCTAGATGACCCTTTTTTAAACACCTCTCATCATCTTTCAATTACTTAAAAAGCTTTTTAATCACATACATATGTACATATATACATACCTATCTGAAATCTAATTTTTTTGTTTGTATTTTTTATAATTTCACAAAGATTAGCATATTGTTACATTTTTATCAGGTTTATCAAAGAAAAAAAATCTTAGTAATTAAATATTGAGTTAAATTAAATCATAATAAAATATTAGATCACAATCTATCAAACAAATGCTTGAAAAAAAAATTATTTAAAAACATAAAATTTGTCAGAAGGAAAAAAAAAACAAAACTCTCAATTTAGCAAAAATAAATAAACAACCCTTAACCAATTAACCCCTCAAAATAATAAACTTTCCCAGCAACAACAACAATAATTCTACCAGCCAGCAACAATAACAAAATATGACTAAATTCTAGCACCATAAATTATTATCTTAAAATGGTAATCGGATATTTTATACATACACACACACACACATACACGCACACATCCACTTACACTAAAATATTCTCTTACAACACAACCAGCAACACGCACGATTTTCAACAAAAAAGGACTTTTTCATAACTCCGATAGCACAAAACTTTAATGCATCTGTTACAAACACATTAGAGAAGGACTTAATTGAATTTGAACTAAAGCCAGCAAACAGCAACATTATCAATAAATGCTTCTTGTCTTTTCTTTGTTGTCTTTTTCCTGCCTCTTGTTCCGCGCAATGTGCTCGTACGCGTTGAATGTAGAGCACTTTGGCGTAAAAGTTATCTTTAGCTTTTTATCTCTGCTTAAAGTGAATAAATGGAAGATTTGTAATGATTTTATGATTATTGAGGATTGTTGCTCTTTTGCTTTTAATTTTTGTTGTTGTCTTTTTTTTTTTTTTGCTGTTTCTTGTGTTGAAAGTTGCAGGCATATGTTTTTGCCGGAAAATTATAAACAATCAACTGACTGTGTTGCAAAAAAGGCGCTGATAATGTTGATTGTGGAGATAAAAATTATTTTGTGATTCATTATTTGTTGTTGTTTTTTTTTTAATTCAACTTACATGGATGTGTGGCTGCAAAGGGATATTCCAGCGTAGGCAAACGAGGTGGATGAGGACCACAGGGATGTAAAGCGGGTGGGCATTGATAACAAAACATGCCTCTTCCCGCAGCAGCAGGACCCAACTGCAAAGAGATCATCAGGAAAATAAGAGATTTATTAATATTAAACATACACACAAATTATTTCGTTTTGGCAGAATTGTTAATGATATTCAGTTTTTCGAATGATAATTTTTTTTGTATTTATCAAATATTTATTTGTACAAAAATTCGGTTAAATCTATGAATTTGTTCTAAGAGCCTTTTAGGCATTATAATGAAAAGAGAAAACATTAGAAAGAAAATTTCGAGTAAAGCACTAAACACATAGACCACAGCAGACTACACGACTTCACAACAGCAGTCGTGTAGGGCACTACTGAATTATTTTGAACACGGCAGCATAACATATTTTAAAAATTATATTTCAGTGTGGCCACCAAAGAGTTTTTAGCTTCACAAAATTGATTGACTTACAGAACAAGATCTGTTTATATCAAACTTTCATGAATAAGTTCTTCTGTCTAACAAATAAAGTCTTAAAAAGATAAAAAGTTTAACTTAAATTAAAAAAGTTTTCATTTTCTACGATTAATTCAGATCGCTGTTTGTTAATGATTTGCCAGATGTAATAAAGTTTTCAAATGTTCTAATGTATGCAGACGACGTAAAAATCTTCCTATGTTATAATAACTTTTGGGATCATAAATTTCTTCAAATGGATTTAGATTCGTTTTATAATTGGTGTAAAGTCAACCTGATGGAGCTTAATTTTAAAAAATGCAAGCAAATGCGCTTTTGTAGAAACAATCCGAACATCGTTAATTATTTTCCAAATGGTTATAAAATTGATATTATGGACAGTATAATGGATTTACTTGATTCAAAAATGAGTTTTTTTTCCGCATATCACAGCTACAATAAATAAGGCCAGGGGTACGCTGGGTTTTATAAAACGTTGGTCCAAAGAGTTCGCTGATCCGTACATTGCGAAAACGTTATATACTGCACTGGTTCGTCCTATATTAGAATATGGATCGATTATTTGGGACCCTATCTATCAGATTCATTCAGAGGCAATCGAGTCAGTGCAAAAGCAGTTTCTGTTATTTTGCCTTCGAGGGTTCGTCCTATATTAGAATATGGATCGATTATTTGGGACCCTATCTATCAGATTCATTCAAAGGCAATCGAGTCAGTGCAAATGCAGTTTCTGTTATTTTGCCTTCGAGGGTTACCCTTCAACCCTCAGAATATGCCTTCGTATGCGGCTCGTCTAGCTCTCATCAAGCTACCTACTTTGAAAAGCCGTAGAACTATGCTCAACGTTTCTTTTGCACTGAAACTTATTAATGGTGATATTAGATCTGGATTTTTGATTAATGAAATTTCATTTAACATTCCTCAACGCTCATCCCGGTACTTCTTTCCGTTATTTGTGGAATTTTCCAGAGTTAATTATGTTGATGCTGACCCTCTCAGGAGAGTGTGTATGCAGTTCAACCAACTGTTTGAACTAATTGATTTTTCATTAAATCTAAATATTGTAAAGAATTCAATTATTGTCTATTTAAATTCATAACGTTTCTCTTTGTTGTTTATACCTGCTAATTATTTTGTTTTTACATATTTTAATATTTATATACACATGTACATATTAACATATTATTAATGTCTGTAAGGAATATTTCCATAGACAAATGAATAAATAAAATAAATAATAATTGGATATAACTTCTGATCTATAATGAGAATAGTGTTAAAGAAATGAAACTTTACGACAATTTATCGAATTTTTTAAAACGGAGACCAAAACTCTCTTAAATTTTTTTATAAAATATATGGAATTAACACCACTTGTACGTGATGTAAAATCAACTGGTATATACATATGTATCTAATCACATCCTACTTATTTAATAAAATTAAGATTTCTTGTTTTGAATCTAATGACCTTATTCATAAAAAATACTGTATGTTTATTAAATTTTTATTCGACAAATATCTATAGAAAATTTGTAAAATAAGTGTTTAATAAACATATAATATATTTTATGAATACGGCCGTAAGTATGTATGCGTATATTTAACAATAGTACCAATAACAATTTATTTAAACAGCATTTAAATTTTATTATTATTTTATGTTAAATTAGAAATTAAAATATTTCCGAGAGTTAAATTGTTTTTATACAAATTGGTCACACTGTTTTTATTTTGTAGTCAAGACAAATAGATATTAGTTTAATTCGAAATCAAAGCAAAAAAATCAGTATGGACGACAACCTGCAGTCGTTCGCATTTAAATGCATGTATTTTATATTTGGCATATTGAAGTCGGTTGAAGATTTTGATTTTTGGCTCCATGTATCGTATGTATGTATCGATGCTTTTTATTCGATACCGAGTATCGGTACTTTTCAAGTATAAGAATCGATACTTTGCGAGTATAAGTATCGATATTTTGCGAGTATAAGTATCGTTACCAAACTGGTATCGTTTCATCCCTACTCATAAGATTACATGAATTTTAACTTAGCTGTCAGTTAAAAAAACGATATATAACGTATGACGCATTCTATATGCTTCGGCCTTTACTCTCTCTTATTGAACAAGCTTTATTGCCCATTGCTGATTTAATTGTTTCAGTGATGAAACCAATATTCATTAATACAGTTTTTTTTTATTTTACGGTATAAAAATATAAACTGAGTGAGAATTATAAACAATGATTTGTTTAAAATTGTCTCATTAAGTCATGCACTTAAACAAATTTGTCTTGCATTCAAAAACATTTGCTGTTTTCTCCAGTTTTGTAAACAAAGTCATTTAAAAGTTTATTTATTTTCTTAAATTTTCAATCACGCTCTAAGTTGAATCAATAATAATTTGTTTTAGAAATTCAATTGATATTCAATTATTATGCGGCATAATATTAAAGTAATTGAAAAAATTACATCAATAAAAAAAAATCCAGTAGCAATTATTGGAAAAAGAGGGCAAAGAGAAAAAACGGGTGGCCGCAATATACGGGTTACATGCTCACACATGCACACTATTTTGCCGTTAGCTACAACTACAGCAACACATTGATGAAGAGCATATCGTTGGTCTCATGTAGAAAGGCCCTAACTAGCATTTTCTAGAATTTGCGACTTTTTTGTAATTTTAATGCATTTTATCACAAAGATTTAATGAAAGTTGCAGTTAAGTTAGTTAGCGCCTTTTCACAGGAGACCAACGATATGTACGTATCTGTTTTAGAACCATATAAAAAACTTAAATACAATACATTTGCTTGAAAAAAACGAAATCGATCATTAAAAGCTTTCTGCCAGTAAACAACAAAGGCAACTTGTAAAAATTAAGAACTCCGTGTATGAATATTTGTTTTTATTACATTTAATGGTATTGAAAGGCGGTAAATGCATGTCTTTGTATTTCATCTTTGCCAGTGAGTTAATATTGTCAATTGCACCTTTAATTCGATTCAATTAGAATCAATTATTGTTATTCTTTCTTCTTTTTTTATTATTAATTTATTTATTTATTTTTTATAGAACATTTTATTTTAAGCTTTTACATATTCCCCCTCTTTTTTTCATACGATCACTGTCATAAATGCAATTTCAATTTGATTTTTTTATTCCATTTGGAGCAAGACTAAAAAAAAAAAAATAAATGCAAAAAAGCAAAATATATGCCGGCATATCGCTCCTTTATTGCAACATAGACATATCTCAAAAATGAGGTTTTCGAGTTAACAATGCAGAATTGTTACCAGTACTACCTTTTATATTGCAGCACAAAAATTTATTCAAATTACTTTCCTTTAAGAGATATTTTCTATAAAAAAAAATTTAAGCAATATTCTGATATATGCCGATGATGTAAAGCTTTTTTCAAGCATTGTAAAACTAAATGAAGAAACTTGTCTTCAGGCTGACTTAAACAACTTTTTCTGTTGGTGTTCCTTAAACCTTATGGAATTAAATCTAAATAAATGTAAACTGATGACTTTTACTAGATATTCGCCATTTTCGACCATTTTATTAATGGTACTGAGCTAATAGCTGTCTTAATCTTGGGATTTATTTCGACAAGAAACTTAATTTCAATTTACACGTTACGTTCGCTGTGAATAAGGCGAATAGTGTATTATGTTTCATAAAACGATGGGCTAAAGAATTTAATGATCCCTAGGTTAGGTTAGGTTAAGTTTAACAGACTGCCAGCTATTGTAAAGCCAGCCCACTTGGATCCAGTCTAGTCCCGTTGTGTTGCCTGGATGTGATACGTATCTCAGTAGATTTACATATCACTGGTTTAGAACCAACCCGAGGATCGGATAAAGCAGTCAAGTCCATGCTCAACGCTCTCTACTTCCTCCTCATCTCTGCAACTTCTACAGAAGTCATTAAATGGAAGATTTAACCTCCTCCCCTGCGTTCCTATGTGGCAATGTCCCGTCAGGACAAGCCCCTAAGGATGATAGTTCTCCTGTTATCATATCTAAGCCATGTCAGCCTTGATGTTCGACAGGTGTCCTAACTAGACTATCTGTCTTGAGCGGGCTGAAAAAGTTGACGCTGTACTTGTTTCTTACAACTCGCATGCGGGATTCCAACGATCCCATCTATATCTACCATTTGTAGCTGGACACCGGCCTTTGCCAGTTCATCCGCTACTAGATTTCCGGAAACTTCACTGTGCCCTCGTACCCCGAAAAGCTCCAGGTTCGAATGTCTCGCTATCTCGTTTAGAGATATCCGGCATTCACGAACCAACCTGGATGTCGTATAGACTCCAGATAGTGCACTCATTTTGCAGCCTGAAACTCATCCTTCTCTCATACAAGGGGATAAAGATACCCTCGCCAACTCCAGAGTCCGACTTGGATCCATCAGTAAAAATTTCAAGCATCTCCTGTTGACGATCCTTGCCAGTCCTCTCAGAGACCAAGCTTGATAAGATTGCATCAAACCCCTTGTCGGGCGGTAGAGCCGGCGAGCAGTAATCAATATTCTCCGGAAGGTTCACTATTCTTCTTATTATTGAGGCATGACCATATGTCGCCTCCTTCCACGTCCCGTTTGACCACAGCCTAATAGCCGAATTCATGGCTATTTCCTTCACGATGAGATCAGCCGGCAGCCAGTTCAGCATAGTGAAAAGCGCTTTCGATGACGTGGTGCCGGAAGCAACAGTTACCATCAAAGCAGCAGTACGCATTATCTTTTCTGCGATTTTGCAGTAGGTGGTTTTCTCCAACGACTAATGATCCCTATGTGACGAAAAATATATTCACATCTTTAGTAAGACCCATTCTTGAATATGGTGCTGTGATATCAGATTCACAGTACAACTTATATATTAAAAAGATAGAATCAGTTCAGAAGCAATTTCTGTTATTTTGTTTCCGTTCTCTTCCATAGAATCCAGCTGAACATCTTCCGCCTTATCGTAGTCGATTGTCACTTATAAAACTCCCAACATTGAAAAGCAGAAGGATTGTATCCTACATCGCATTCTTCATGAACTTATTTCAAGGAAAAATTAACTCCATCTTTCTTCTCAGTAAAATAAACATAAACATTCCCAGCAGACAACTTAGATCATATGAGTTCCTACATCTAAATTTTATTAGATGGAATTTTCTAACTTCGACACAATTCGTAGAGTTTGTTTGGATATTAATAAATTTGATTATCTTATAGAATTATCTGATCATGTTAATATTTCTAAGGCAATACTTTTAAAATATTTAAATTGAAATAATTATCCCTTAAATGCATTGTGATGTAGATCTACATCGAATGTTAAAACCGTCATATCTTTGGATGTGGCAACATTTGCAACTTTTTTTTCCACATATGAAATTCCTAAGAATAAATTTACCGTTATCATGTGAAAAATAAACTCAACAAGTTTATTTTATTATCTGTGAAAGTTTTAATAGGAACAACGCAGTTTGCGATTAATTTCAATTTGGTGTGCACTAAAAAGTGTCATTTATATAAAAATAACTTAAAATATAGCAAAAAATTGTTTTTGGATAGAAAAATGTATGTAGAATTAATTTTATCTTGATGTTTTTATATGATGATGAATTTGCACATGAAAAAGTGTAATTTGTATGTGATGCAGAAATACATCAGTATGCAAAATTCGTCCTGTATATTTTCTATAGCAGAAAAAAGTTTTTATTTATATTTTACTGTTGTTTACTTTATATATAAACAATATGTGGGGTTAATTTTACAGCGACTGTGTGGAAAGACAACAAAGTAGCTACTTTATTAGCTACTTACGCACAGTGAAATGCCCGGAAATATTGTAGTGGACGAGCTGACAAAGGCCGGCGTCCAGCTACAACAAAGGGATACAGATGGGAGCGTTGGAATCCCGCTTAGGTGCAGTAAGAAACAAGTCCAACGACAACTTTTCAATACCGCACAAGAGAGATGGTCTAGTGAGGTCAACTGTCAAGTATCAAGACTGACATGGCCCAGATATGATAATAGGCGGACTATTATCCTTACGAGCCTGCCCCGAAGGGGGTTGCGCTTTGTTGTGGCGGTCCTGACGGGTCATTTCCACATAGGGTTGCAAGCGAGGAGGTTAAATCTTCCATTTAATGACTTCTGCAGAAGTTGCAGAGACGAGGAGGAAGTAGAGAGTGCTGAGCACTTCCTTTGTCGATGTCCAGTTCTTTCCTACGTAAGGGCTTTGTATCTAGGTAGACCGATGCTGCACGACTTGGTGGAGGTATCGGAATGTGAGGTCGATAAAGCAATAGCTCTCAATAACCCTATGCTATCCATAGATATGAGAAAAGACGACGTTGTCCATTGGCCTATATTTACAAATAGATTGCGATGCAAATTCCAGAGTGAATCGGGACAACCCACTGTCCAAAAATTCAATGTGCCTTTATGTTTAAACGCAAACAATAACTTTCTTAAAATTTCATACTTTATAACTTTTGTATATAATAATAATTTATAATAAAATGTATCAAAAGCATAATTTCTTTCTATACAATTCTAGGAATGATTGTTCATGATGATGTAAATATACATCAGAAATTTTTTTTTTTTTTTTAATAAGAAGAAAATACGAATGTGGTGGTTATTCTTTTACTGTTTCCTTCAACTACATTAATTTTTCAGAAAATTAACATTTTTTTTAATAAAAAAAAACCCCTTAAATATAGGGTTATATGTATAGTTGTTTATAATTGTTTTAACGAGTCGAATTATGTATGTATATATTTATTTTTGTTCTTTCTCAGCTGAAATATTTTATAGCTGTACAAATAAATAAATAAATAAAAAGACTTGTATGCAAACTAAAAATTTGAAATGTGTTTTTCTTGAAACAAGCTTTTTTAGTTATGACTATGTTGCAATAAAGGAGCGATATGCTCTTTTTTTTTTTTTTTTTTTGTTTGATGCAGCAACTAGAGTTTGGTTGGAGCTGACTGTTGATGGGCTGGTATTGTCGTTTTCTTTAGTCATCGGTTAGCAGGCATTGATTAAATTGTCCTCAAGCAAAGCAATTGCTTTAAATTAATTTCATATTACAATATAATTTTTTTCCTCTTCCACGGCACAAGCATTCAATTCAATTGTTGTAAATATGCATAAATAAATACTGCAAACAAGTTGTTGCAACAATTTTATGTCATGAAAGGGAAGAAAAACCACGAAAAATTAGATATACATGTAAATATATTTAAAACGAAAAACTACACTTTTTGAATTTCGTTTTTTGCACTAGAGGGGTCTCTAGCCGATTTTTGCTGACTATGTAACAATGTTGCCAGCATGAAGATTTTGCCTCCATTTTGAAGTTTTTGGAAGCAAAATAAGATTTCAAGATCTTTCTCTCAAAATTAAGATTTAGTATTCTAATATAAACTGCGCAAACTATTTCCAAACAATTAATATATTTTGACTTTTTCCCCTGACATGAATCTAGGAATACGTTTTACTCCTAAACACAATACATACCATGATATATCATGATACATATACGCAAAGAAAAGTCAGTTTGAAATGTGGTTACAACAACATTAGTATATACTCGTATGCTATAACATTGCGTGTTATTGTTAAAAACAGTTTATTATTAATTTCATTACAAATTATTGCTCTAAAACAGAAGTGCCCAAGCCCTATGCGCTTGATGATCAATTGTTTTTGTAAAAGCACTTAGATATAGGACTGTGCTCTTTAATACACAAATACTGCACTCAGCCCCAGCAATGTAAAATAACAAACAACTTTGTCTTATATATTTTTTTGCCGTTCTTCAATGCACACACACATGAGCAAACCAGCAACACTTTCGCATGCTTTGCTGTTTAACATTGACGACAACGATTATCAGTGTAAATTTTATTTTTGGGAATATGTTTTGCTTCCTACAACAAAAAATATGAAATAAAAGTATGTAAATCATTAATCAGTGAACTTTTAGTTATATACATATGTACGATATTAACTAAGTAGTTGTGAGGCCGAGTCCAACTTCAGTCAAGAAGAAGGATTATTTTTAATTATAACAATAATTGCTGTCAAACAGTACAACCAAAGAAGAACAGAAAAAATAATTTAATACCATATATAGCTGGAAGACAACTAGCTGGAAGTGAGGGTTTTTTGATGTTGCCTAAAGCCGACTTTGGGCACTACCACCAAAATCGGAACCGCTTCGCTAACTGAATCGGAACCGGTCTTTCATATTCGGTGCGGTTTTTGGTCGTGGATCATATAACTGAACTATTAACAGTCATTAGATTTAGTGCGAAAATTGAAGTTTCCATATTGCTATTGGGGAAGTGAGGAGGTTTTGGCGTTTGCTAAAACCGATTTTGGGAACTACCACAGAATTCTGATCCGGTCTTTCATATTTGGTACATTTTTTGGCCGCGAATTGTGTATCTGAATTATTAACGAGTTGGTGCGAAAATTGAAATTGCCTTATTGTTTTCGAGAAAGTGTGGCGATTCCTGAAGCCGATTTTGGGGATTCCAAAGAAAAAGCTGGGATCGCGTTATATGGATAATTACCTGATTATGTAGATAGTTAGTTTGATATCGAAGCGTGTTTTCAGTTTTTTAAAATAAACTTATTTCTGCATAATATGATGTACTGCTGCATTGTAGAACTCAATACGTTGCAGTGAAGGAAGCATTTGTGAACTTGCCCTTGGTTTCTTTTTTTTGTAAGTTTTGCGCAATATGATGAGTGAAGCTAAATAAACTACCATGACATTATTTTTGTAACCACTTTTAAAACATGTTAAATTAATACAAAATAAATAAATTGAAATTGAAATTGAAATTAACATATCTTTATTTTTTAAAAAGTTTGATTTTAAAAAACACATCTATTAGGAAGGCAGGCTAGATTAGGTTTTTAAACCATAGTTTTACATGGGTGTTAATATATCAACAGGAAACAGTTCTAAATCGCCTTGCCTTCATACTTTAGACCAGGGGTGCCCAAAAGTTCTATATAAAAGAGCAAACATCAAAACATTTAAGAAAAACTAATGTGCTGTTCATAGAACATAGAAGAGCACTCGTCTAAAAAAATTTATATGGAAATCACTAAAAAAAATTGAGTAACTTTCATACAAATTTTCTAGACGAGTTGCTTATCTGTGTTTTATGAACAGCACGTAATTTTATTCAATAAGTAAAGCATGCGATAGTGTTGTTGCTTTGCACTTGCACATGTGTAAATCAAAGCTCGCAGTAGCTAAATGCTTTTACAATAACAAATGAGCACCAAGCGCATAGGGCTTGGGCTCTTCTGCTTTAGGCAATTTTGTCTAGTTTTTAATATAGCGTGATTGCTGTTGAACAAATAATTGATTTATCTTAATATATCATTAAAACTAGGCAAATACTTAATTTATTTCCAAAATTTTTGTTGCCCTTAAATTAAAATACTCATCAATTTGCACAATGAAATATTTATATGTATTTAAATTAAGTAATGTAATATCACTTTATAATTCACAATAAATTATAGATATTTTACGCTCAATTGTTTAACATTAACGTAAATGTAAATATAAGCAGTGAGTGTAAAGCTGGTTAGTCAATTTTGTACTTGTAAATTCAAACTTTTATTTTAAATCAACTAAAACTAATTGCTTAACACCTTTGTGCTTCCCATGCGCAAAAAAGCAAAAAACTCCCCCCGTCAGACATCACGCGGAGTTACCTGCAATAAAATCAACTTTTATATCCAATAAACACACACACAAACATCCACATATTTCCATCTATACGTTTACAAAATTAAAACAAACTAATATTAATAAAACACCTGTGTCCGAAAAAAGTCAGAAAAATGGGCGGCCACTTCAACATTTTGTACGTTGGACAAAAACCCAAAATGCCAAGTTTTGTGGTTTCATGAATCAAAAACCAAAAAATGAAAAATTTCAATTTCATAAAATAATGTTTGTACGTTTTTGTGTCGCTGGCTTTTAAGCAGAGCCATTTGTTTGGTGTACACACGAAACGGGGAGAAGGGGAGAGAAAATTTATTTTGGTTTCAAATTACCTGGCATCTGGGGTCCCATTTTATTTTAATATATTACTACCAATTTTGTTGTAATCAAGGGAGAGTGTGTGTGTATGTGTATGTGTGTGTGTGTGTGTTATAGAGTTGTTCAAAGGATATAAAATTCCATTAGAGATGAAGTGTCGTGTGTAAATTTTGCATAATGCTGTTTTTTGCCCAATACAACTATAGCTTTTTTCGCTGGTTTTCACCTCCATTAAAACAACAAAAAAGTGATAAAAACGTAAAATTCATTAAATAAATTAATGAATAAGAAAATGTTTAATATGTAACAAATGAAAATTGTATAAAACAGAATTGCTTAGAAGGGTTTTTATATCGCAACGCAGACGACTCTTAAGTTTCAAATTAAATCTGACTGCTGATGCGTTTGTTTTCCTCAAAAAAAAAAATTTTTTTTTATAATTAGTTTTGCAATTATTAATTTTGTATAAAGTAGTGAAACATCAGCTGAAATATATTATAACTGTACAAATAATAAATCAGCACCTGCCATCAGGGACCAATCTGATGATGGACCAACTCTGCAAAGTGAATTATTAACGATTCACCATCGCCCCCGTGTGGCTTGCTAGGCTCACACAGGTCGCAACTTTTTGCTACAAGTACCGCCCCTTTAGTATTTTGTTTACTGTTTTGCCATTTTTAGTCCGATCATAACATTTTGTATACCGATGTTTGTGACTCTTTCTGTCTTTAATAGTTTTTCACTAACGCATTAAATTCTAGCCCTGACTTTAAAAAACTCGGTTCGCACCCACCCTAATGCTTAATATTTCAGTACACAAATAAAGCCTTATTTATTTCCTGAAACTTTTGCGTTAAAACTATTTATTTTGTTTTATAAACAAAAAAGTTATGGGAGTTTAAAAAAATATTTAAAGAATTTACAGATCTGGTAACACTTTTGGCAAAAGTGTATGCAATTTCCCAACAGTCATTGAAAGACAAGGCTTAATGAGTTGGTAAGCCGAAGCTTATTAAAAGCATGAGCCCTTAAGCAACTCATGCGTGCAACCATCACACCTGTTTCCTTACAGTACAGGTATCTGCTGCAAAACAACAGCGCCTTGGGGGTTTGTTAGATAGCCCCTGTCATGCACCATAGTTATCAGGGACCCTACTTCCCCTTCCTCCGATTTTAGATTTCGACCATAGCCAGCATAGTTTCGGCCAAAGTAGGCACCTCAGCCATTTTCAGTACTGAGAGAACTGCAAGGCAGAATTTCCCAAGGGCTTTGCTGATTGTTCGGCCAATTTTAACCCTTGCTACGGGTTTCGGAAATCCAACATAACGTAATTCACACGGTTTCCTAGAGTTTTGTTTGCTGTAACAAACGAAGGACTCCTTCTCCTCTATGTCCCAGAAAACAGAGTGCCCTGGTTTGGTCTACGTCTAAGTTTAGCAAAACCTGTTCCCTGAGGAACAAAATAAAAAATTATGTCAGTTACCCCCTAGTATTAAAGATCATGTAAAAACAATTCTAGAAATATTTTTTTGTCACGCCTACAAATACCGCCCTTTTAGTATTGTGTTCACTGTTTTGCCAATTATAGTCCGATCATAATATTTTGTATACCGATATTTGTAGCTTTTTCATGGCTACATTTCTGTCTTTAATAGTTTTTCACTACCGCGTTAAATTCTAGTCATGGCTATTGAAAACTCAGTTCGCACCCACCCTAATGCTTAATATTTTTGAGCAAAAATAAAGTCCTATTATTTGCCTGCAACTTTTGCGTTAAAACTATTTATTTTGATTCATAAACAAAAAAGTTATAGGAGTTTAAAAAGTACTTGAAGAATTTAGAGATCTGGCAACACTTTCGGCAAATGTTCTCATATTTGAATTAAGTAAATGCCTGGAAATTTTTATGTAATGCGAATATTAAACACAGAAAACAACAGAAATTTATAATTGGAAAATTGTAGGTTATTTTTGGCACGAAGGAAAATAAGGTGCCAAAGAAAAGGCGCATAGATTAAATATTTACTAAAAAAAAGGAAATCGATAACTAAAAAGGAAATCGCGAACTAAAAAAAAAGAAATATCAACCTCAATTCAGTATTTTGTTGGTCTCACGTAGAAAGGCCCTAACTCGCATTTTCCCTGAATTGAGCTCTTTTAGGGATTCTACTACGTTTCACATAAGTACACAAACAACAAAGATTTAATTATATAATTTCATACATGTCGCTCTTACAAGCAATTGAGCAACAAAAGTTACTTTTAGATGTACCTGTTTCCATTACAATTTTTCCTTCTTCTGTAAAATTGCAATTATGTTTGTTAGGGCCTTTCTACATGAGATCAACGATTTGTTATTGTTGAAAAAATAGTTTTTTTCGTTCAAAAATAATTTTTAATGAATTTTTGCTTGAAACCACGAATTCCTTAACAAGTTCGCATTCAAACAATTTATTAATTGAGTCAGCGAATTTCGTTATTGAACATAAAAAGTTTTTTCTAATGGCGTTTTCTTTTCTAGAAAAAGTGTACCTTTTTCAATATTGTTGTGAAAAATATCGCGTGAACGCAAGTCGGTTTTTGCCGACATAGTTTTTTAATACTTTTACAGTTATATTTGCTACTCAAATTAACTTTTATACTCTTCTGAGTTTATCCCTTTTCTTATTATTGTATTCTTGAATTTACTTTTATATTGTAACATTTCTAATTATTATTAAATCCTACGTTGAAACTGTCATATGAATCGGAGCGTATCATTTAATTCTTTAAAAACTTAGGAGTTTTTTCACAAAATGCAAAACTTTTTCAGAAAAGAAAACGGCATTAAGTTTCAATTGTTAAAAAATCTGAGTATATTAATTAAAAAAGTGTGAAACTGGAAAGTCAATATTAAACTGACAAAATAGTCGGCATTAAAATAAAAGTTTACTTAATTTAAATACAACACATAAAGTACTTCAAAGAGTATCTGTAGTCAGTCACTCTGCGGTCACCTCTTCTACTTCTTTTTCTCATCTCCAACTGTTCCTTGAAATGCTTTCCAAAATAAAGTAACAAATATTCTTTCTGATTAAATACAAATTTCGATTAAATTTTGCTTTAACAAAAATCAATTCTTTAATTCCCTATTCATTAAAAAATTTTCATGTCAACAACTTTTTATGGGATTTTTTTCGGAATTTCAATTTAATTTTTGGCTTGACAATGTCAGCACGCGTTTTTTGTCCATATACTCGTCCATATAAAACAAACTTTTTTCGTTGTATGACTTCCATTAACAAAGTAAATGCAATTATCCAATTGTAATGCATTTCCGAGACTTGCAACAAGACAATATAGAGCTGCGCACACGCGAAATTTAATTAAGTTTTTAACACAAACACTCACTCACTCACACACACATCCGTCCATTTACACAACGTATGACTAAAGCCAAAATAAACCCTTCTTAAACAATAAACAACAATTGCGAAACAATAAACTAAAACAACAACAAAAAGAAAACACAAATATTGCAACAGACAATGAAGTATAAAACCAGTCGAAATTATTATCACAGCTTACAGGGCCTAGAGAAATGTGGAGATTATTTAAGCAAATGGCCAGAGCCTCCCGGCTTAAATCGCAGCTTTTCTAAAAATTACCAAAAAATTTTTCAACTTTTTGGATTTTATTGCCTGCAAATTCGCAATTTGCAAATTAGTATTGTTTCTTTGCCGTTGTTGCTGTTGTTGTTGTTGTTGTTGCTAAAGCTTCAATTAGTAGTTGGTTTTCAAACATGGTGTTGGTTTTTTCTCTCTTTTTTCGCGTCCCCGATTCCCTAAATGATGTAACGATGTTTTTAGCAAGATTAAATTTTGTGGCACACTTTGCCTATTTTGCATACAACAAACACATAAGCGAACACATACACACACACACACACACACACACACATACAGATGATTCAAACCAGCTCAATATAGTCAATTCTAAAGCAAATGGATGATTATCATTCAAAGCACCGTTATTATAAGTACACATGTATACATATGTATGTATGTGTGTAGCTAATGATACACGTTTAGTAACGAAGCGTGTATGTATAGGTGTTTGTGTTTGTTACTGTATCATTTACATCATCTAATTCAAATGCAAATTCAATCAAAACATGTCCATCATTTACTCTCATCAAAACACTTAAAAGTCCTGTATCAACATCAACATCATACCAACTTCAACCAATCATCACACATCGTCGTTTTAGCACTGCACTACTCGAATATTGATGCAAATTTCATCACTATCTTCTGCAGATGTGCGATATGCATTTGTATGTGTGTGTGTGCACTTGTTTATTGGCATCCTGCTGTGTTTGTCATACACACTATCAAAATTTAAATTTTAAAATTTCATTTATAGTTTTTTTCCACTCCCTTTGATTAAACTGCTGGTGTCAACACACAATTAAATGTGGTCATATTTGATGCCTAAAACTACTAAATTTGCTTGCATTTTTTTTTTTTGCATAGAAAAAACAGGGAAAAGTTGAAAATTCACATGATTTGAATTTAGAAGAAACTTATTTATTGTTGCCATTATTGTGTATTAAATCAAAAGTCTATTTATATTCTTTTTAATATCGAGAATATTGGATCTAAGCTCATCATCAATAATGAAAAACTACTTGTTTTAAATATGAACATATATTAAATTAACATGAAACGCTAATAACCTAAATTTGATCAATGTAGCAAACCATAGTGATTTTAGAAAAATTTTAAATAAAAGTGCTCAAAAGAAAATTTATAAAAGGTACTTTTTTAAAATGTACTTTTTTAAAAGGTACTTTTTTAGAAGGTACTTTTTTAAAAGGTGCTTTTTTAACAGGTTATTTTTTAAAGGCATTTTTTTAAAAGGTACTTTTTTTAAAGGTACTTTTTTTAAAGGTACTTTTTTTAAAGGTACATTTTTAAAAGATACTTTTTTAAAAGGTACTTTTTTAAAACGTACTTTTTTAAAAGGTACATTTTTAAAAGATACTTTTTTAAAAGGTACTTTTATAAAAGGTACTTTTTTAAAAGGTACTTTTTTAAAAGGTACTTTTTTAAAAGGTACTTTTTTAAAGGTACTTTTTTAAAAGGTACTTTTTTAAAAGGTACTTTTTAAAAGGTACTTTTTTAAAAGATGTTTTTTAAAAGGTACTTTTTTAAAAGGTGCCTGTTAAAAGGTACTTTTTTAAAATGTACTTTTTTAAATGTTACTTTTTTAAAAGGTATTTTTTAAAAGGTACTTTTTTAAAAGGTAATTTTTTAAAAGGTACTTCTTTAAAAGGTACTTTTTTAAAAGGTATTATTTAAAAGGTACTTTTTTAAAAGGTATTTTTTTTAAAGGTACTTTTTTTAAAAGGTACCTATTAAAAAGGTACTTTTAATATGTAGTTTTTAAAAGGTACTTTTTGAAAGGTACTTTTCAAAAAGTACTCTTTTAAAAGTTACTTTTTTAAAAGTATTCTTTTAAAAGTTACTTTTTTAAAAGTTTTTTTTGTAAAGGCAATTGGTACATTTTTTAACATGTACTTATTTACAAGGTACTTTTTTTTAAGTGCTTTTTGTAAAAGGTACTTTTTTAAAAGGCAGTAAATCTTTACGTTGATTTTTATTCTAACAATAATTGCCGTGATCAAAGAAGACAGAAAAAATAATTGAAACCTATTAAAGCTGGCGGACAACTAGCTGTTTCGTAGTCGCTACACTACACATCAGCACCCACTAGGGTTTAAACTCGAAATTATATAAAGTAGATAACACAGGATATGTTTTTAACAATGAAATGCCTAAATGTCGTCTGTTAGCTCAAAAACATTGCGTCTGTAAATAATATAAGAAAAGTCAGCTGACAAAATTTCTATTTTGTCATGTTTAAACATCTGACATTAGAACTCTATGCGGCGGTTGCCTTTGGGCGGTATAAGTAATAATTAATATTTTAATATGTTTTAAAGAATTACTTTTTGTAATAATAAAAAGCATAGGCAATATCAGACGTAAATGTACATGTAAGTTTGCGAGCAAAGTTTATAAAACGTCTGTAAAAATTATAATTTCGACAGACATGAAAAAATACTTATTAAAAAACAAACGTAGAAACATATCGTCTGCGGGTGCCTTAAGCACGATGTATTTATGTATCATAGTCCCAGTTATTCGAACAGTATTCTGCTGTCACTAAGCAAACAGATATTTATACTGTGTTTCATCAATGTTTGTATGTTAATTATTAATCGTACCGTGATATATACGAGTATTAATGATAAATAGTTGAACTTTATTATATTACGATGTTATTTGTCAGGTTATGTGCTCAAATCCACTTTTGGCCAAGAACGTTTTTTATTTTTTATAAAGACTTTTATATAAACTTCTTATAAAAATCGTGTTTTTCGTGGATTGCAAAAAGGTTTGCCATATCTTAACAATAAAAATTGCAATAAATTGCTAACTCTGACAATGGTGAGTGTTATTATTATTCTTATTCTAATTTTATAAGAACTATCGGAAATTAAAAAAAAAAACACATAAAATTCAGAAAAATCAGAAAAATGCATGAAATATTTATTTGGATCGATAGTTGGGTCGATATAATTTAATGTTTGAAGATTATTTCATGCAAATGTTGGCCGCGGCTGCGCCTTAAATGGTCCATCCGCTTAGTCCAATTTTGGCATACTCTTTCCAACATTTCGGCCGGTATCTCACGAATAATGTTGGCAATGTTGGCTTCCAGTGCGTCAATTGAAGCGGGCTTGTTGCTATAGACATTAGCCTTAACATAGCCCCACAAAAAATAGTCTAGAGGCGTTAAATCGCACGATCTGGGCGGCCAATTGACTGGTCCCAAGCGTGAAATAAACTGTTCACCGTGGTCCATTGTTTCGCGTGCTGTGTGGCATGTGGCACCGTCTTGTTGAAACCACATGTCATGCAAGTCAAGCTATTCCATTTTGGGGGAAAAAAGTTTGTTATCACCGCACGGTAGCGCTCACCATTCACAGTAACGTTGTGATTCGCATCATCTTTGAAGAAATACGGCCCAATAATGCCGCCAGCCCACAATCCGCACCAAACGGTTGTTTTTTGTGGATGCATTGGTAGCTCTTGCAATGCTTCTGGCTGCTCTTCACTCCAAATACGGCAGTTTGGCTTGTTCACGTATCCATTCAACCAGAAATGAGCCTCGTCGCTGAACACAATTCTTCGATAAAAAAGTGGATCTTCATCTAACTTTTCAAGAGCCCATTCACCAAAAATTTGGCGTTGTGGTAGGTCGTTTGGCTTCAATTCTTGCACCAGCTGTATCTTATAAGGCTTCACACCCAAATCCTTCCGCAAAATTTTCCACGTAGTGGAGTAACAGAGGCCCAGTTGCTGCGAACGGCGCCGAATCGATAATTCACGGTCATCACCAACACTGGCCGATACAGCTGCGATATTTTCTTCAGTTCGCACTCTACGTAAGCGTGTTGGTGGTTTAATGTCCAACAATGTAAATTTGGTGCGAAATTTTTTTACAATAGCCCGAATAGAAGCCTCAGTAGGTCGATTAAACTGACCATAAAATGGAAGAAGCGCGCGATGAACTGAGCACGCATTTTGGTAATAAAATTCAATAATTTGCAAGCCTTGTTCGTTTGTAAGACGATTCATGATTAAATTATAGACCAAACTGAAGATGTTTGACAGTGACACAAGATACAAAACGTGCGTGAGCTGTCAAAACTAGTGTTGCCAAAAAGATAATAACAAAAAAATCACTCGCTATTTGTACTATTATGTTAGGAAACCTGTCTTAATAAAACTTTTTTAAAATACTTTTAAGCATTAGTTTGCTTTGATTTTATACAAAAAACATGAAGTGTCCTTTAACCTCTTTCACATATTTAATTCATCGCAATGGGACATATGTGAATGGTCTTAAGTCAAACTGTGTGTTATACAGGCAGGCATGCATATGCTGCTAACCGTTGTATTTGTGTAATTAAATAGAAAATTAAGGCAATTTACAGATCAAAAATTCATAAAAAAAGAAGTCAAACTGCCAACAGCATACATATGTATGTGTTTCGTATAAGAAACGTGAAACAATAAATTCTCGTGGAAAACAAAAGAAGGGATAAAAAGGAATTGAACAAAAAAAAATATCTGAACAATACAATGAAAGGAGAGAAGGAGTTTTTAGCACACAACCCCCATAAAGTTTTCAATACCAACAACAGCAATAACAACAACAACAACCTAAATTTGTTTATTGCTGCTGTCTGTCGTCTTGTTTTACAAGTGTCATTGTCAACGTGTGCTTTGAATGCTGAATTAGTTGTGATATAAGAGCGATTCTTTAAACTTTTCGCTCTCAGTCCGTCTGAGTTTGATTTCTTTTTTATTCACACAATTTTTAAAGTGATGCCAACGATAATTGAATTTAGCAAACAATTGTTTTAAACTGAAATCGTGATCTTTGTTAGATTTTACAACAACAGATTTATTTTGTAAATCACACTTAGTGAGATGATTTTGTATTTTGTGCAGTGTTGTTATTGTTGTTGTTGTTTTTATTTGATTGCTGATGAGACAATCGCAGCACACTTATAACAAACTAGAGTATTTGCCAACACCACTCGGCAACAAAAACAACAACCACTGTGAACAATCAAATTTTCTAGTTTAGAATTAAATAAAAACACAGCATGATAAAAACTTAATGAACACAAAAAAGCCAGATAACCGGCGGAAAAGTTTCGCTTAAAAAACTATTTTTGCTTGAAATGTACTCTTTATTAGAAAAAAAAATACAACACTGTTTGTTGAAAAAAAATATTTTATTTAATTTAGTTACTCTCTCAAGTTTAAGCAAAATGTATGTCATGTCGTTAAGCGTCGAGGTGGGTGGGTGTTGCATCCGTTCAATTTGCAACACTCTCTCTCTCTCTCTCTCTCGTAATCACTTCTTATCACTCATATTTGTTTTATGGTTTGAATGTTTGAGTGATATCATCATTATCATCACTTTGCCCACTAGCAACCAAAAAAGAAAGAAAAAAAAAAGAGTAAACTATGTTTCCACGTTAGACACTTGCAAACAAGTGATAATTAGGTCTGAAATTGCATTTGCTGCATAATATTCGGTCACCAGACAGACGGACAGTCATATAGTGTCTAGTTACTTGTGTAATTCATAAATTTATCCACGAATATCTGTAGCAATTTTCCAAACACTAGACAGAGGCATTAGCAATCATATTGTTATTTTTAAATTAAGTATAGCGTTGATTTCATTACGTCTATCTAAATTCAAATAAAAGTGCCTACATCCGCAAAGCCTGGCTAAATAGATTTAGCACGTGTTAAATGCACTTTTTTCAAAAAAAAAAAAAACAAAAAAAACTGCAACTAAGCAAATCTGTAAAACGTATAGAGCGACAGATTAAATTTAAATTTTAGTTTTTAAATAATAATAAAAAAAGCATTTAATTAATTTATTTAAAAAGTTTAGTCTTTCAGAGAGAAAGGAAGATACTCGTATTCAGGGTTACATTAATTAGTGTTAAGATCAGTGATCGTTATTAAAAAGTTATAGAAATGGCTGACGTCATTCAGTTCTTCGTCACCGGGTATGTTTACATTAGAAATGTCTTACCATTCTTGTGAAGCGGATTAAAGCTTTGTTCAAACGTTTGTCAAATCTGACAATATTGTCAGAAAAATGTGCAGAATACTTCTGGCAACATTTGAAACTTACAATTTTACAATTTTTTGACAATCTATGCCAGACTCCTATCTATAAAAAATCTATAAATAATATTGTCAGACACCTGCCAATCGTGTGAACACTCGTGTTTATCATTCCCAGATTATTGTCGGACATTAACAATTTATTTCAATGATGAAATAGAATTATTGCTTTGTTTTCCATACAATTTAACATAACGAGTGATTTTTTTGCTATTATCTTTTTGGCAACACTAGTTTTGACAGCTCACGCCCGTTTTGTATCTTGTGTCACAGTCAAACATCTTCAGTTTGGTCTATAATTTAATCATGAATCGTCTTACAAACGAACAACGCTTGCAAATTATTGAGTTTTATTACCAAAATGCGTGCTCTGTTAAGAAAGTTCATCGCGCGCTTCTTCCATTTTATGGTCAGTTTAATCGACCTACTGAGGCTTCTATTCGGGCTGTTGTAAAAAAATTTCGCACCAAATTTACATTGTTGGACATTAAACCACCAACACGCTTACGTAGAGTGCGAACTGAAGAAAATATCGCAGCCGTATCGGCCAGTGTTGGTGATGACCGTGAATTATCGATTCGGCGCCGTTCGCAGCAATTGGGCCTCTGTTACTCCACTACGTGGAAAATTTTGCGGAAGGATTTGGGTGTGAAGCCTTATAAGATACAGCTGGTGCAAGTATTGAAGCCAAACGACCTACCACAACGCCAAATTTTTGGTGAATGGGCTCTTGAAAAGTTAGATGAAAATCCACTTTTTTTATTGAAGAATTGTGTTCAGCGACGAGGCTCATTTCTGGTTGAATGGATACGTGAACAAGCAAAACTGCCGTATTTGGAGTGAAGAGCAGCTAGAAGCATTGCAAGAGCTACCAATGCATCTACAAAAAACAACCGTTTGGTGCGGATTATGGGCTGGCGGCATCATTGGGCCGTATTTCTTCAAAGATGATGCGAATCACAACGTTACTGTGAATGGTGAGCGCTACCGTGCGATGATAACAAACTTTTTTTTGCCCAAAATGGAAGAGCTTGACTTGCATGACATGTGGTTTCAACAAGACGGTGCCACATGCCACACAGCACGCGAAACAATGGGCCAATTGAGAGGCGAGTTCGGTGAACAGTTTATTTCACGCTTGGGACCAGTCAATTGGCCGCCCAGATCGTGCAATTTAACGCCTCTAGACTATTTTTTGTGGGGCTATGTTAAGGCTAATGTCTATAGCGACAAGCCCGCTTCGATTAACGCACTGGAAGCCAACATTGCCAACATTATTCCTGAGATACCGGCCGAAATGTTGAAAAGAGTATGCCAAAATTAAATTATATCGACCCAACTATCGATCCAAATAAATATTTCATGCATTTTTCTGAATTTTATGTGTTTTTTTTTAAATTTCCGATAGTTCTTATAAAATCACCCATTATAATTGTGCCGGAGAAAGCGGTCGTAAAATAGTTTATATTTTATTATGACAGCGATATTTTTAGCTCTCACTTTGAAACACAAATGCTCTTCACAATATTACCATATTTTAAGAAATTTTATACATTTTGTAAACAAATCCATGTGACAAAAGAAAATCAGAAAAATCAGTAGAAAGAGATTAATAAACAACAACGAAAGCATTTAATAAAAAATGTACTGGGGCAAAATCACCGTATACGATATCGAGCAGAATTATCGAAATTTTTCAATTTGGTATCACGGCATACGATACCGAATAAATTGTATTACAATAATATAAAAAGTTAAAGAATTTATCTTTTGTATTTTTACTTCTGGGGAACATATGGTCTTCAATCTATTATATTTTGTTCAAATTACGATCCGATATGCATCATTTGCCATAAACTAGTTGTATCGTAATGTTATTCGATACGATAGTTAATTCGATATCGTATGCGGTGATTAGACCCCTGTACATAGAACACAGACGAGCAACTTGTCTTCAAAATTTGTATAGAAAGCACTCAAATAATTGAGTAACTTTAATACAAATTTTCTTGACGAGTTACTCGTCAGCGTTCTATGAACAGCACATTAATTTTTAATAGCTAGTAAAAATAAAAATATTAAATGACAACTTATGAAGCTGCAGCCGGCTATTTCAATTATGAGCTTGTTTTCTCTGAGGGTCGTTTTTGCTTGCAGTTGCGGTCTGTGTTCTGTTCCATCATTAAAAATTTGTAAGATTTTTTGGGTTAAAGAACAGACATAATGACAATTTTTTATTTTCTGCACTTTGTTAGATCAAACAAAATTACCAGAAATGACAATCGCCTAAATAAAGCTTAAGCGATATAAAGTAATTTAAAAAGTTTGTAATTTGAACTTTTCGGCAAACGATTTTGAAATCATATTATCTGAAATCTACTACACTTATCTGCGTTTAAGGTTGTTTACTATGTATACATAAAGTATACTTTCAAATAACTTCTAGCCGTCAAAAAATTTCAGCTAAATGTGCATATGTGCAGTACATATGTATATATACAATGGAACAAAAATTGAAGTTTATCAGATTTGTTACTCTGCAAGCGGCGCAAGTGCAACTAAATCATAATTCAACTGAATGTTTCTTCCAAAATATGCTAAAAATGTAATAATTTCATATACAAAGTGACTAAGGAAATGTAGTATTCAGTAATAGCTTTAATTATATTCGCTGTCGCTAGATTCAATAATCGTAACTTTTTGTTTATATATTTCGGTGCTTGCAGTAACTGCACCTGCTAAATTAGAGCGTAAAGCGAAACGAAAACGATTTGATTTTACGCTGTAGAAGATAAATTAAATGAAAGATCGTTAACGTTGTGCCATGAACAGTAATGTTCACTAACATTGTTCAATAAAAATCACTAAATAGAAATAATATATACCCAACAATGACTAAGGATTGATTTCAAATTGAGAATGATTTTAAATCAAACATTTTCTCAAACGACAAACGATTGATACTGTTTTGAATTCAAATTGAAAAACATAGTATTCTCAACAAAAACGGGAAATTATTTTCAAATTGAGAAATTCATATATCCTCAACTTGGTTTCAAATGTAATTCTCAAATGTTTTTCAAATGTGGAATACAAACAAAAACTTTTTTTTTTTTTTTTTGCAAATTCATATTTCTTCTGATTTATTTACGATTTTTAATTTCAATTTTCTATTATTATTATTAATTCTATTATTATTTTTTTAGTCTTGAAATTCTTGAAAGGACGAAGCAGTTGATTCCTTTTGGCTCTAAATCGCACTCAAATCAGACAATCTCATTATTTAAATTTTTTTTATGGGTTGATTCATGCGTTTTTTTTAAATGTTGATATTTTTTCAGTAATTGCTGACACATTTGTTTTAAGAAATCAAATTGATAAAACATTGAGTATCAAATATTTATGTTCAAATTATTCTTAATTTAGATTCAAATATTAAAATCAAACCATTGAAAATTATGTTTGATAGCAAATGATACACATTTTTTGTACCTTAAATGTTTGATATCGTGTTTGTTGGGTAGTGATAAATTCATTAAATTAATATGAAAGCTCCTAAAGTGTGACTACTAATTGCCGCAAAAAATCAGTAACATTTGTTTTGAAGCAAAGTTTTCTAAGAGAGAGAGAGAGAGTTGAGTTTACTCTCTTACGCTCTGTCAAATGGATTTTCCAATTGCAAAGCGTTGACGCCGCGCTATTTGGTTTGGTCTCATACATTTTAGATGTGCATGAAGATTTTTGACAGATAAATTGCGCTTGACGAGCTAACTTAAGTTGAGCTGTGACGAGTGTGGGATTCTGTAATATAATTTTAACGATAGTAAACAGTATTAATCCTCATAGAATTCGAAACAAAAGAAGAGCAAGAGTGAATTTGTCGTAAGAAAAATGTATATTAACAAATTTATATAAAGAAATCTAATCATGTTAAATCAGACGAAATTCTGATCACCGACATGATTCGGAAAAGTGCTATGCAGCAATTGAAATGTTTCACTTTTTTTCAACAATCACACATGTGTTTAGAGAACCCCATAGTTGACAATTTGGGCGACTAACAAAGCCGTCAAAGCGAATATGTGCTTCATTGATTAGGATGGTTTTGCTCCAAAAATCATCGTTTCTTTGTTGATGTTCAATAATCTATTCATTTTTACTAATCCTAAACTGCCAGCTATGAAATTGTTTTTTTAGGGCTGCCAATACTTTATTGTACAAATTGTGACGAATTTAAATCTTGCATTAATTTTGGGATTACCCTTATAAGGTATTTGATCAGCTTTTCATTAAGTTTATGGCCAAATAAATTCGAAATATTATTATTCTAAATTATGAACAAAATCTGAAAGCTCTAAAACCTGAACACTTTTTTATTTATTGTCTTTTAATGTTTTTATATTGGTAAATCTCCGAATTACAGGTTATTCGTTTGTTTAGTTATGTCAAATTTTTTTCTTTTCGTTTATGTACGCATTGATCTGTTAGCTACGCTTTGACATTGCTACGTAGAACACAAAATGCTGTTTAAAAAAACTTTTGTAGCGTGTTCAGACATGTCTTTTTAATTGACGCAATTTTGGTTACTTGGTAATATTGTTTTGCCTGTTCATACATACAAAATAATCTTTACTCAATTAGCAATAGACAGCTGGAAAAAACAAACACATTTATTATGGTTGTGTAAATTTTTATTTGCCAATTTATAAAAATGTAGAAAACTCCATCTTTAAAAAAAGTTTAAATAAATAAATGCAATAAAAACATGGAATTGTTGCAGTCAGTGCGAGTGAATAATGAATATCATCAATGCTTTTAAAGGTCAGCTCATTGAAAAAATTAGATTTATATCCACCTATAATATGATGGACCCTTGCAAAATCGCACCATGTTGAAGAAGACCACCAGATATTCCCATTACCGTCTTTTCTTTTCTGCAAAGATGGTTTTTTAAGGAATAGTTTTAAAATTTTTTGTTGATTATTGTTTTGTTTCAAAGATCAAAAATATAACACTGACAAAACAATAAAACCTGAACAATTGCTTCTTTTATGTATATAAATACCTATAGCGCTGTGTAAAATTTTGCAATTTCACTTTTACGTCCCTTGGAATAGCCATGCTGGCCAAGTTCGTCGGCCATATCCGCATAAATATGACCATTTTTGCGGTGACCAGGCAGGCCATCTACTTTGCTCGGCCACATATCTAACCCATCTGGCCTCACTCTAACCCATTCGCTTTTTCCTACATACTTCTACTTTTTATTTAAAAATAAATTTATTATTTGTTGTTTATAATAAATTTAATTTTAATAAACTTACCATCAACTTCACTCACCACTTTTTTGTTGTTGACTTTGCTGACTATACATACCTGAAACAGAGTTGAATTTCAAATTGTGCTCAATTTTATAAGAATTTCCAGCTAAGTGCTCAATAACTTACTCGTAATTGAATTTTTGTATGGAAAATTGAGCTCAATTAAAGAGTTAATTGCGGCATTCTCAATAATTTTGTATGTCTGAACACGCTATTAATTTTAAAAGCGGAAATTTATTTATTTGATTTATTGCAAAAACGATCGGTGCTAGAACTTTGTCAAGAAATTATGGGGCCGCAAAAGCAACAGTTTCCTGCATTAAAGCTTGGAACAACGTTTCTTAAGAAAGTTATACAGAAGTAGGAAGTATTGAGATTCAGGATGATACAGACTCGATTACATTCCAGCCTGAAGCTACAACTAAAAACAAGCAAGCTGTAGAAGCTTTGGATAAAGCTTTAATACTCGTATAAGCTAAAATCGAGATGATAGACCAAAGTGACATTAGAGTGCTGAGAAAACTTAAAGAAAAATTTATTTTAAAAGCAAAAGTTTGCAAAAAAATGATTGATTTTTCTTTTAAACTTTGTTTAACTGATTCTTAATTAAAAAAAAAAAACAAACAAAAAATCATCCTATTAGCAAACTGCCTTGCTAAAAATTAATTCGCTGAATGAAGCTTTAAACACATAGACGACAGCAGACAGCAAGCAGCAATCTGTCAAAAATAAAACACATGTGTTTAAATGCACACGATTATTTTAACGACATCACAGCAGCACGACTTCACAACAGCATTTGCTGCTGCTGCCAACTTAGATTAATTTCTATTTTCGTAAGCAGCAAAAAGTAAATGCAGTGCTGCCACTATAAATATAAATTGGCAGCAATAAAAACTAGAATTTGTTTGAAATATTTAATAGAAATAAACGTCCCATAAATAAAATAAACAAATAAATTGATTAGTTTTTACAGTTTTACGTGATATTTTTATGTTTTCAGTCGGTAATTTTAATTTTATTCATGTAAAATATTTATGTGGCACCTCTGAAATTTGCATTGTTTAAATACACATAGTGCTGCTGCTGTCTTTAAAATAATTATGTTACTGATGAGAACAGGATTTGAAGCTAACTTCATTTGTAGTCATGAAGTTGTGAAGTCTGCTGTCGTCTAAGTGTTTAGAGCTTGAGCTAGCGATTTTAAATACGCAGTCATTCTGCTATCCGGCTTCAAATCACGCAATTCACAGCACACTCCTGTATATTTGCTTTAGTTTTATTTGCCTCTTACAACCCCCCCGGGGAACAGGTTTTGACTTGGCGTATTCCTAACTTAGGAACTCTGTTTTTCGGGGATAAGAGGGGAAGGAGTCCCTCGTTTGGTGCGGCAAACAAAACTCTAGGAAGCCACATGACTTATGTTGTGTTGGCCTCCGAAACCCTTACCAAGGGTATAAATTGGCAGAACGGGGATCGGCATGGCCCCCGGGAAGTTCTGCTTGCGGTTCGACCCGGGCTTATCATGGTTGAGGTGCTTACCTTGGCTGAAATGTTCTGGCTGTGGTTGAAACCTAAAACGCAGGAAGGGAGTGTTAGTAACCTTGATAATTGTTTGGTAATGCCTTTTTTCGAGGGCTAACAATCTCCCGAAGATCTGTTGCCTATACAACAGATACGTGTACTGTAAGGAACCAGTGGTGATGGTTGACGGGTGAGTTGGTTTAAGGGCTGATGCTCTTAATGGGCTTCGGCCTACCAACTCATTAAGCCTTGTCCTCCATTGATTGCTGGGAAATTGCATACATGAGGGATTAGAAAGCCCGAACTCCTCAACAAGAAGTTGTTCATATGACCGCAATCATATGACAAGAATTGCTACCTGTGTGAGCCTAGCAAGCCACACGGGGGCGGTGGTGAATCGTGAAAAATTCACTTCGTGGAATTGATCCATCATCAGGTTAGGCCGTCAAGGCAGGTACTGATGTAAATCATTTTCACAGTTGCCTCTTACAACCACTTCGTTTTCTCTCTCAGTGTATATTCTTATCGCGATTGCACAAGTAGTTGTGGTGTTTGTTTTAAAACACGAAATAACTGAAGTGTTTAAATTCATACCTTGCCTGTGTTATTAAAAAAAAAGAATGCTATTTAACAAATTAAATAAAAATTTTACCTCAAGAGTCCTTCAAATACTACTTCAAAAGCTTTAAAGGACTTCCTCTTCAGCCTCATAACTCAAACCATGTTTGTATTTGAAAAGGAAAAAAGCAGGGAATTTAAACCTGAAAACATTAAATGCCATACAATTAAGTCTTAAAAAAACAGAAATTGAAAAACAAAACATTTAATTAATTTGCAAATTGTTTAATTAATAATGATGATAAAAAATTAAGCCCCGACTGCTTTACGCGCTTCAACAGTTTTGCACTTTAGGGGGGTTGCTTGTTGGTGTGTCTTCTGCAAACTCAGAAATTTCATTTTTAAATATAATTGGCAACCGCCGCCATTAATTATTGGACTCATCCATTGGCTGAAATCAATATTGAATTATTCCAATCAAATGTTTTTTACCCATTTCAAAAATAATATTTTCTTTTTTTTTTTTTTGTATTTGTTCTGTTTTGCCGTCACAAAACCCCTGTTCAAAAACACAGACATGAGTTTGCGGCGCAAATAAAATGTTTGAATGCAAGTAGTACTGGAGGCATTAATAACTGTAAAAATATATGTATACACATACATACATATGTGTATGTGCATGTATTATATGTGCATGTGCATCTGTGTTCCAATCAAGTAACATGCCACACATATTTTTTTTCTGGGCTACTCGTACCATTTCCCAAGTACTCAATGTACGAGGAGTACCCGTAACAAATGTAAATTAAATTGATAAACCACAAATTAATTGAGAAAGAAGCTCTAATGGAGTATATTCAATTTATCGTATATTGAGTAAATATGTTTATGCTTTTTATATATATTTTTTTTATATTTTTGCTTTGATACTTTTTGTTGTTTTGTCAACTTTTGTTGATTGTATTGATGCAACATGTGTGGCTAGAAAATTTTACAAAAACATCGATGCAATTTAATTGGAAAGTGGAGGACTGCTGTTTAAACTTGCAAAATTAATTAAAAATCTAATAAGTTATGAGCAAATATGAGTGTTGGTATGCGCTATAGATTTTTGTTATACATAAACACATACATATGTATTTACACAGAAAGAAAAAAATTGTACTAAATTTTAAAAATTTACCTATGAATAATAACACTGAAATCTACTTAAAATAAGCCGAAACTTGATTGTTAAGAAACACCAATCCTATAATGTCTTAAAATATATATAAAATTCTTGAATGAGATGCAAAATTCTTGAACCGAGTTAAAACCCAAAGCAAAAACACAAATACGAATACATACAAGATGCATTAACGTCTACACGGTGGCAGCACTAGAGCAAAATGACAACAATACAACAAAAACAGGCATGTGGTAAGCTATGTTTGCCAAAAAATTTTAACTTTTTTTACAGTTATAAACTATGACTGCACTGAAAGAATTATGCGACATATATTTAATCAAACTGTTACATTAAATATTTTTCATTAATCCAATGAAAATTTTTCACAATATGCATGAAACTTCATATATATTATGAAATAGTTCCATCAGAATGGTTTCATAGTTTCATTAAAAAATAATCATTGGATTTATGACAACAACAAAATGTAATTTTTTTTAAATTCTTTGAATTTTGGTAAGATATATTAATGGGCATTTATTAATCTTAAGCTACAGTTTAAACAATGTCAAGTTTTTTTTTTATTAAAATATAAGTTTTATGAGTTTTATAATTCCAATGAAATAGAATTCATTAGATCAATGACAAATAAATTTCTGGCTTCCGAACTGGAGTATGTGCTACATGCACAAATCAGCATAATAATAGTTTAAAAAATTTAAATACCAGTGTATTGAAGTCATTTGAATTAATAAAATCTGTTTTATTTGGTGAGTACTTGTTCAACATTTTCTTTTATCATAATTAGGTACAATTTCACAAAAGCAAGAATAGTATTGTTTGTGTAATGAAATAAAGTATCAATGAATAAATGAAATAATTCCATTGATCTTATTACGTACATTTGTGAACATATTTTATTAATGTGTGTTATGATATTATTTCATTAAACAAATGTTACTATTTCATTGATTTAATGTAAATTTTTCAGATGCTCAATGAATAATAAAATTAGATAAATGAAATAACTTCATTGACCTTATGAAGGAGTTTCACATTTTTAATGCATATATTACATTAGTACAAAGAAGTTATTTCATTAAATAAATTTTACTTTTTCATTAATTTAATGTACAGTTTTCATGTGCTTTATGAAATTGATTCTTAGATCTAGAGAAATTATTTCACTAATCATATGATTTGTCTTTCATACTTTTAATGAAAATAAGTCATGTTTCTTATTAAAATGTTTCATTACTTTTATGAAGGTTTTCATTAAAATAATCTAATGAAATTTGTTTCATTATTTCTATGAAAAGTTACAATGGTTGAAAAATAATGAAAAAATTCATAAAAGTAATGTCAAAATTCAGAGAATTTCTGAACAATATTTTTTCAGTGTGTATCTTTTCATAATCATAAATTATATTTATTTGAATTATTCTTATGTTCACAAGATAATTTTTATATGTTTAATTCAGAATAAAACACTAAATTCACTTCCAAAAATGTAAACAATACACTTGACGTAAATGGCTTACTATATTGCCAATAGCAAAAAATTGTCACATGCCGTAGCGCTGCCACTATGTAGATGTTAATGCACCTTGAGTACATACACGAAAACGAATTGCTGAGAGATCCCTGTGGTACATGCAGAAACCATTGCCAAAGCTAGCGAACTAGTAGGTGTGTTCTGTGTATGCACTAAAATCGCTAACGAAAGGATATGCCCCTCGGCTAGTATATCTGTGCCTATTCACCAGTATTTGTAACAATTGCTACCCACTATTCGATAGCTAATACGCTATCACTAGGTAATGCATAAAGCTAAGTACACACGATTGTCAGATCTTACAATATTGCCAGTAAACTTGTCTGAAAATGTATTACAATCGTGTGAACTGTCAATTTTTAACTTACAACGTTGCCAGAAAAACCATTGTCAATCAATTGTAAGACGACAATGTTGTCAGGCATCTGACAATCATGTCAGATAATTGGCTGGTATTGTAAGCTCAGTTTTAATTGTCAGATGTTTAAAATTAATGCACCTGACAATGGCATCATTATCAGAAAAAAGTTTGATGGGCAACACTGCCAAACAAATGGTTGTTGATATACATAAGTGGCAATGCCTTACAACATTTTTTTTTTTTATATAATTCAATTATTTATTGTATCTTCTAAAAGAACTAACAATAAGTATGCAAATCTTAAAAATAAAAATTTATTAATTAATATAGAAAAAAAAATTAATTAATATTGAAATTACAACATGTCTGGCAATTTTTTTCATCTAACAATCTGGCAACAGTGTGAACTGACAATTTTTGTTGTCAGATGAATTATTTGTCAGACCACAGTAAGATTGTAAGATTTTCTTACGACCGTCTGAAGACATAATTTACTTCTGCGGGACAATTTTTCATTGTCACTGCATTGTCAGCATGTTGTCAGATCTTAAAATATTGTAACATCTGCCAACCGTGTGTACATAGCTCAACGCACATTTCTACAACACATTTAATGTTTTTCACTTAGAGCAATTATGTTAATACAAAGCTCCTGTTATTAAAACAACCCAAATTTTAGAATCATAACATTATCTTAGCTAATATAAACTTCAGTAAAATTTGTAATTTTAAGAAATTTTAAAAAGTGTTGAATTTAAAAACAAGGCAAATAAAAGAAAAATAAGCAAAAGGAATTTTAAACGAAAATAATAGCGATTAAGCAAATAAAACTAAAAATTAAATTACATTACTAAAAAATAAATCACAAATATGTAAAGGGTATATATGTTTCTGATTCCGTTTGTAATTTCTACAATTTTCATTTGCGACCTTCTGAATCAGAATTAATAAAAAAGTCGATTAAGCGATGTCCGTCTGTCTGTCGTTGGAATACTGTTTCTGAGAAAACCATTCGACTTGAAACTTTTTTCTTTCACTATTCTATTACCCCATCGATTCATGGGTTTGCTATTAAAATTTCGTAGCTGAGATATATCCAAAATTCCGAAAAATAACATTATTTTTTGCAATTTTGTATGAAATTTTTTGAAAAAAAAAATTGTTTGTTTTGCTTCAAACTACACACAATTAATAAGCATGGCAATTACAAGGCAAAAAAATTTTTTTCCTGATATCGGTTCATATATATCCGAGGTATAGCCTAAACCGATTTTTTCATGCAAATGTCGCGTAAGCGAACTTAAGAATTTTTTTTTGCTTTACACCAATTCTAAAATACAGAATACAAAAATTTCCGATTACGATCCAAATATACCCGAGATATAGCCAAAACCGATTTTTCAT
This sequence comes from Thecocarcelia acutangulata, assembly GCA_914767995.1. Lineage (NCBI taxonomy): Eukaryota > Metazoa > Arthropoda > Insecta > Diptera > Tachinidae > Thecocarcelia > Thecocarcelia acutangulata. The sequence goes on along the minus strand of OU612097.1, from coordinate 93,624,995 downwards.
GAATATGTCGGCTAAGTGAACTTAAAAAAAATTTTTTTTTTTTTTTTTTTTTTTGGCTTAAAACTGTTCTGGTAATAAAAGGAGATTGCTAAAATACAGAAAATGAGAAATTCCGATATCGGTCCATATACTTGTATACCCGAGGTATAAATAGCTTAAACCGATTTTTCCAAAAAAAAAAAATTTTTTTTTTGCTTAAAAGCAGTTCCGATTATAAAAGAAGTTTACTAAAATAAAGAATATGAATATTTCCGATATTGGTCCATATATACCCGATATATAGCCTAAACCGTTTTTTCATGAAGATGTCGGGTAAGCGAACATAATCATTTTTTTGCTTAAAAGAAGTTCTGGTAATATAAGGCGGTTGCCAAATAGAGAAAATTAAAATGTCCGATATCGGTCCATATAATCCCGATATATAGGATAAACCGATTTTTCCTTGAATTTTTGTTTTTTCTCAAAAGCAGTTCCCGTTACAAAAGAAGGCTACTAAAATACAGAAAATGGAAAATTCCGATGTCGGTTCATATATAACCGAGATATAGCCTAAACAAATTTTTCCATGAAAGATTTCCTTTTTGGAATGGTGGTTACAATGCAAAAATATTTTTTCCCCGATGTTTGTCCATATATATCCGAGCATATTTAGTTCTAATTTGTAAAATATATCATATATATAAGGAAGCCCAACGGTGTTTTTGACATCGCCACCACGTGCGATAACACGGCAATTGAATTTATCGCCGGTCTTGGCCCTTCTGGGCGCATTGGGATGATTGGGCTTTGGTTTCAATGTCATAGCCATACACCCATGATTCGCGACCAGTTATGACCTTTTTGAGGAAATCTGGATCTTCGTTGATGTTCAACAACTCCTGAGCGATGTCCATGAGATGTTCTTTCTGATCAGAATTTAGCAATTTTGGAACAATCTTCACTGCTGCACGTTTCATGCCCAAAAAATTGCTCGGCATGAGCCGAACAATATGTAAACATGTCTCGGCATGTTAAACTCTGCCGAGAAATCAGTATTAAAAGTTCTGGAAAAGAATTAATTAATTTTTGTTGCTGTATAGAGGCTAACAAGACCAAGATTTTGACGGAATAAATATTTTAATAAAATATTAAATTCGTATCTTGATCCTAGTTTTTCGATCATTTCAAAGTATAATTGTTGCTTATATGAGCTTGAGGTCACTTGTTGTAGAAAAAAGTATAGTTTATTAATATTACGATATTTTGACACCCCTTTGTATACCTTCTTCAGGCCAATTTAATTTTGTTTTTGTTTAAACAAAAGAAGAAGAAAGTGCTCTTAAAGACTACGCACCAGCTAAAACAGCATTACGAGTAGATACGATGCTAAAATTACTTGAAATACACTTCGAATTGGTTAATCATCCACCTTATAGTCCAGATTTAGCTCCTAGTGACTTTGTCCTGTTTTCAAACTTGAAAAAATGGCTCGCAGGAAAAAGATTCATCTCAAACAAATAAGTGATTACCGAAAGCAATTCGTATTTTGAGGGATTCCCAAAATCGTATTATTCAGATAGTACACAAAAGTTGGAATATCGTATTACTAAGTGTATTGAGCTAAAAGGAACTAGAAAAAAGGAAATATACTATTGTATATTCTAAAATATGTTGGTCAACTTCAGAAATAAAAAAGAATATTTAAATTTTAAGATTGTTTTTAAAATAAAATTAAAATAAAAAATAAAAGAAATTAAAATTTTTGTATCTGTTATTTTGCCTAAATCTTCAACATGTACAGTTTAGACATTTTTAGCGCTTTTTGGGTAGGTTCACGGCGCGTTTTGGCTATAAATAGTTAACAACCCTGATGGAATCAACTCTAAAATTCTAGAATCAATCGTATTTTAAGAGTGATTCGATTTGAGGTTTTCTCAAATCCTTTATTTTCGCCTTATTTCAAGTACGGATTCGGGATTATATATCGCTTCTTTATTGCATCATAGTCATAATTCAAAAAGCTCGTGTCGACAAAAACTCATTTCAAATTTTTAGCTTCCATATTTGTAGGTATTGCCAGTGTTGCCCTCAATAATTTTCAGTAAGTGGCACAAAAAGAGTTTTTTTTTTAAAAAGGAGTCATATTCTGATGTTTCAATAAACGATCGCATAGAAACCATTATTAAAAAAAAAAATATTTATAAAATTTTTCAGATTCAGCAGATCGCACGATAGGATCGGTGAATCACGTCCTTAGTGAAATGATAATGTCTGTTCACTGCTTTCACACAGTTGTGAAATTGATTAAGATGAGCACCTGCCATTGTGGTCCAATCTTATGATGGGCTAACTCCACGGGGTGAATTATTCACGTTTCACCAGCGTCTCCGTGTGACTTGTTAGGCTCATATAGGTCGCAACTTTTTGCTATAAATTTGTAGCCATGCTCCAGAAAACAGAGCGTCCTAATTTGGTTACACCAAGAGGAGGGGTCGCTTTCACAGACTAAAAGTTTACATTGCAAAGTCATGAGTTTGGAGGTCGCAAGGGAAAAAGCAGTGGCTCTGTTTTCCATTGTTTTTCCCTTGCCACCAATACTTTGCAAAGTAAATTTTCGTGTGCGAAAGCGGTGTTAGGACTCACAAAAACATGGACGCCTGCAAGACGAAATCATCTCTGACAGTTTGTGCACTAAAATAAATCCAACAGTAGTCATGAACGATGAATGTGTATGGCTTTCGCCATAGAGTATATGTACAGTGGTGGCCACGAATTTATATCCCGAATTACTAAAAATGGATGCCGAGAGAAAAGTGATCCAACATCTAAAATCTGATGGAAAAACAGTAAGGGAGATATCCAAGCTGCTTCAATGTTCTAGATGCAATGTTTACAATGCGCTGGAACACATCAAGCAACAAGGTATCATCAAAAATGTGAAACAGCAACCTAGATTTATAAAATAGCTGCTAATAATCCCGAAGAACTACACCCAGTGAGTATAATATATGAAATAGCTGCTAATACTTCTTTTAAGAGCTAAAGTAAAATAATAAATGAAATTGCATGGCAATTTTGACATTGATATTTCGCCTAGGACAACAAGAAGACGTGTAAATTGGAACACTTGCATGGGTGTATTGCACAACCTATCAAACAAATATCAAATCCCGACTAGCGTTTTCGGGAGAACATCTCAATATACCGATAATGTTTTGCAAAAATATACTTTAGAGCGACGAGTCGAAGTTTTCCCGCTTCGGCTATGATGGAAAACAGTATGTATGGCGCCCTCCAAACCTGGAGCCTCCTTAAAACAGGGAAGCATGGTTCTACCATGGTGTGGGCAACAATTTGGACAATGGACCAGCACGTTTAAAAAAACATTCTAACAGACACTATGATACAATTTGCTGATGCAACATGTCTCTAATGACCCTAAGTACACTTCACGTCTAGTGAAGAGTTGCTTAGAGAAAAACAATATCACAATTTTAAAGAGGCCACCTCAATCCCCGGAGACCAATCCAATTGAGAACTTGTAGAATGATGTTGTCAATAAAACTGAAAAATTTAAACGATTTGTGAAAAGAAGTCCAAAAGGCTTGCTGTACACTTCCAAAGCAACGCTGTATGACATTAGTCGCAAGTTTACCCAGTAGAAGTGCTGCTGTGATCCAAAATAAAGGCTTTCACACCAAATACTAGAATTTTTTTATGAAGCTGAGCTTTATTTTTGTGATTTAGTCTGTGTCTTAAATTCATGACCAGGGTAAAATTTGTGTTAATCTATATAATATGTAAATAAAAATTCTTAACCAAAATTCTTAAGCAAAATATTATTAATTTTTCTTCAGAATACATATAGCTAAAAGAAGAAAAATTTCATGGGTTAAAAATGTTTTCGATAAGATGTAAAAATTATCACCAATATACATATATATATATATATATATATGTAAAACGTCGGGTCTTAAGCTCGTGGCCACCACTGTATGTACGCTTAAACAGTCCAGATCCATGTTATTAAATCAGTAAATACCTACATATTCATTTGATGCTTGTAAATGACTCTCATTATTTATTAGATTACAAAATCACCAAAATCTTAATTTGGAGAGAAATCTTCAAATCCTATTTTGCTTATAAAATCTTCAAAATTAAGGTAACTCAGCAGTGTACGAATTGCGAAGGAACATGAATGCGAATCAATTTGGATTTGTCTCACTATTATTCGTTAGCATATTATGAATTTTGATTGAGTTTTCACACATCGTTGGCATAGAATAAAGTTAGAAATCAAATTTCTTTCGCTTAGATTGTGAACGCAGGCACGCTGTGGAGATAGGTAAGCTGATTGAAAATCTTCATTCTGTCGTCGCTGAATTCCACTTATCTTAAGACAAGTGCAGCGACAATTCGTGCTATAAAATAATTTATTTTTTTTTTCAAACAAACACAAAAACTGGGAAGCTTTTTTTTGCATGTCTGCCGTAACACCCAGGACCTGAGACAGAAATCGAACCTGCGACCGCGAGACTGTTGGTCGAGTACTCTACCAAATCAGCCATTCATATGCTGAAAAGGTTTCTTTCTGTTTATTTTAACGCGCTTTTTTTCTTTTACAAAGTACAAAAATCTTGCAAATTTAGCTACTTCATTTTTAATAAATTTATTATTTTTTTATAGGTGTTGCTTAAACAAAATATATGTACATATGTGTATAGTTTTTACCTTGTTCCCGTCTGTGAAAATTTTGGCAGCAATTGTTTGGCGAGTTTCCCAAAGAAACTCTGCCTTACGTGTGTTAAGAAATAAAAGTTAGTCTCCTTAACTTATTTCCTTAACAAAAGCCCTTTAAAACTCAAGGAGCAACTCCTTTTTGTTTAATGTATGACACGTTATTTCTCTTTTAAACTGTACAAACTATATTCAAACTTTGAAAAGTTTAAATTGCCGTAACAAGACACTAGAAAAAGATTTTTCACAAAAAGTTTTGTTGTTTTAGTTTTTATTGAAAGTTTAGAACACAATTTGCCGTTTAATTATCCTTGAAAATGTTAGAGTTGCAGCAGTTAAAACAGGTGAAGCATGTATAGCATGTGTTTAATATCTTCGACAAAATTTTAAACGAAGCACGATTTTGTTTTTTTTTCTTTTTATGAGTATTTTAGTTTAATTTTTTTCAATACATATATTTTTGTCTGTATTAATTGGATTATAATTATTGTTTCTCATTTGTTTTCTTGCTTAATCTGTCACTAATTTCACGTTTCAATTATAACAGGACTTATCACCGTTAGCACAATTTAATTGTTTATTTCTGTTGTAAGAGGTGTTTTATTTATATATTTTTATCTCAAATTAATTAGAAATCCACGCGACCGCTTAGTTGCACAGCTTAATAGCGAATGATCTAACGGTTTATTTTGCATCAACAAATATCGCACAAATTTTGTTGCTTTAAGTGATAAAAATCCAACAAGAAAAAACAAAACAAACCCTCACTCACTCATATCTTGTCTAGTTTTAAACAGAATTCTCGTATAAATGGCGTCTGTGAGTATTATTTTGCAAGAGGGGTTTAATGGCAAAACCAACGCCCTCTTTGAGAGCGTTATTTTGCAAGTGACAAGAAATTTCCCTGTATTTATATGCAGCAAAGCGCAGAAGCCATATAAAATGATATATTTCTTTTTATTTTTCTTGCATTGTTTATTATAAACTGGTTTGAGAGGTGTGTGTGCGTGTGCATGAATTTGCTAAAATATGCATTTAAATCTCTTTATCTTTCCCTGTCTCTCTCGCACTCATCCTCTGCTGTTTATTCCATTAAGTGATAGATTTAATTTAATAGATTTTGTTGCTGTTGTTGCTGCTAATGTTGTTTTTCTTTAGCCTCCTCCTTTCCTCTCTAACAATTTGTTCCTCTTTAGATTTTTAACTCTGTTATGGGTCTTCATTAAAAGACAATTTTCTCATTTTGTGTGAATTTTCTTCACGTTTCGTTGGAAAATTAAATTTTTTCTTTATTTTTTTTTTCAAAACAACTTTATTGCTTTTGTTGTTGTTGTTGTTGCTTTTCTGTCAACTTAATGATGTTGAAGGTGAAGTTGGTTGTAGTTGAAGTAACATTTTTATAGAGGATGCGGATATTCTTGTAGCATGTTTTTGCCATCTGCATGTATGAATGAGTTGCTTATGACAATGGCTTCTTGCATGCGAGTGTTTGTGTCTGTGTTTAAGTAATCTCTTGCTTTTGTTTCCCTTAGGTTTCCCTCCTACCCACCTTTCACAAAGTAGGTTGTTTAGCAAAAAATGCTAGATACTTTATTTTATTACAGATATTTTAGGGTTTTCTCTTGCTTCCGTTTATAAAATGTTAAAATAAACAGCAAGTTAAGGTTTTTTTTAAGAGTAACTAGCAACAACCTCTTGGGTGGTGCAAGTGAGATGGCAAGCAAATAAATTGAGGAACAAAAAATTGGATTTCATCGTCAAGCATTTATATTTAGAAGTACATATTAAAGAAATGTATGCATGCATATACACACTTGCAAACAAATACCTACTTGGCTATCAACTTTACATACAGACAATAAATGTTTGTTGGGTGTCTTTTTGGGTGGGCATGATACGAGTATTTATTTATTATGCGTATATACATACATATGTATATACTTTTACTAAAGCTTGGTGTTCAAAACGATTACTCACTGAGGAATTTATTTCGAATATCATTTTTGACAACTCAATTTATTTTTATTAATTTTCATCTCCTCGCCAGACCAAACAAGATAAAGCAACCAGGCAACCGAACCATTAATATTCATACAAACAATAGATATCTGTACAGTGCTTAACAAATTTTAGAAAATCTTGGTTAATTAAAAAAGTTGTATAGACATACATACATATGTAGTATGTGCATACAGGCATTTACATTTCGTGATATATGTAGGTATGTTTACGAAAAGCTAATTAAGAAGAAAAATTTCGATTACAAATTTAATGCAGTACAGATATACATAATTCTATAAAACAGATATACCTAATTATAGTAGCTCCTCAGCAGGGGATTTGTTTATACACAGAAAAAAATAGATGCCATATTGATAACAAAAAAAATTTAACTATTTTTATTAAATTTCCTGTGAAAAAGATTTTTTGCCGGATTGATAATTCAAATTATAAAATAGAAATAGTTTTTCACTTAAAAGCAAAAATTATTGAGTTGAAAAAAATTGTTGTTAATACGTAAAATATACTTAACAAAAAAAAAAAAATTGTTAAAGAAACAACAACTCTTCACTGTTATATGACAACCTTTTAAATTTATTTATTGAATAACAATCAATAATTCGGAAAACTTTTTATTAATTGCATTTTGTTAAGAGATATTTCCAAATATTTATTATTAATAATAATAATTTAATCAAGTCAATGCAAATTTTATTAAATTGATGGTTTTTATTAATAACATAACTTGATTGAAAAAAAATCGCATCTATTTTTTTCTGTGTATGTCAACAAATATACATATTACAAAAATTTACCTCCTGTGTACACCTTGCAAGCCACAAGTAGTCCCTAAACTAGTTCAGCTAGTGGAATTGATATTTCACTAGCTGAAGTGTACGATATTCTTATCCCTTATAAAAAATACGCGTTAGTTTCGGTAATCACTTCTTCGTTTGAGACGAATCTTTTTCATGCCAGCCATTTTGTCAAGTTCGGAAATAGGAAAAAGTCACTAGGAGCTAAATCTGGACTATAAGGTGGATGATCGACCAATTCGAAGTGTTTTTCACGTATTTAGCACTAGGCTAATGTTTTTTTCTTCTCTAAATGTTGTTGTTTTTTCTTGATTGATCCAATAATGCACGATAATACTGTGGATCCTTTTTCAAGATAGTCAATGACCAATATTTCGTGTGCATCCCAAAATACAGTGGGCATAATCTTGCCAGCCGATTTCACTGTCTTCGCCTTCTTGGGAGCACTTCCGCCAGCTTCCAACCTTTGTTTCGATTGACTTTGAGTTGTGTGTAGTGGACCCACGTTTCATCTACAGTTATTAATCGACGCCAAAAATCAACAGGATTACGCTTTATCATATCACTGCAGTGAAGTGGTCTGTCGAACTCGTTTTTCTTCAACAATGGGCAAACGCAGCACCCATGCAAAAATGTTGAACATACGTTCATATGATATGTTTACCATTTCAACATTCTCACGTAACTTGACGCGGCGATCATTCAAACCATATCGAGGATTTTCTTGATATTTTCTTCAGTAACCAGCTTTTTGGCCTTCCTGTTAATGGTATTGTTGCAGTGCTTGTTCGGTCGCGTTTAAATTCAGCAATCCAATATTTTACCGTATATGTATGTATATACATAACTAAATTAACATGCTGTTTACACAACACATACGAGCAACTCGTCTAGAAAATTTGTATTGAAATCACTCAAAAACTTTATAAAAAATTTCTGGATGATTCGTTTGCCTAAGTTCTATAAACAGCACATTCTGTGCCCATTTAAAAATATGTTTACTAGCAGAAATATATTCAACATCATGCTGCCTTTTATATTATATACTTAGGCATAAAACGATACGAGTAAATACAAGAAAATACTCGATACTTTTCTTTCTATACCAAGTACATTTGGTACCGATGCTTTACTACCGAGTACCAAGTAGGTATCGGTGAAAAATACTCGTATCGGTTAAAACTAATCTTTTCTTATTGACAGACAAAAAAAAACTGGGCTGGTCACCATTTTTGTTATAATTTTATTTGTTTTCAATGTTTTTATAGAATAAATCCGTGCAACCCGTGCATGCAAATGGGACTACCAAAATCGGGTGTACGAGTATGGTTGCATTTCGTAAAAAATGACGAAAAGACTGCGATCATGATTTTGAGATACTAAATTAAATCTTCAGGTCAGATTTATGTGACTTTATTGAAGATTATACCAACGATAAATTGTCTTACATCGAAGCTACAAAGTTTTTCATCCTCCATTGACTAAATCAGACAGTTACAGGAGAAACTATTGGGTGAATGTAATACACGAATTGTTATGAGGGAATTCCCGCGTTTTAAAAAATTTCACTACAGGGATGCTAATTAAGACACCACAATTTCAGCCAGTGAACCAGAAGATCAAGTCCATAACGCAGATTTGGATTTTTGGCTCCATGTTTTCCTCCTGCCTCTCATCGTATGAAGAAATCGACCGATGCAAGTATGCATCGATGCTTTTTCTTCGATACCGAGTAGGTATCGATACCGTGTCGAGTATAAGTATCGATACCCTAGTGCTATCGTTTCAACCATATATATTTTTAACTTTTATAAAATTTAATACTCTATTTTCAGAAGGAAAAAGTAATAAGTAGAATTTGTTCCCTTTTTTTGAAGTTTTTCGACCTACAATAAATAATAACATTTTTGAGAATAGCATTTTTAACAAAAAAACAAAAATACTTATTTTCAAAAATACTCTAAGGTACCTATGTGTATCCTTAAATTCTGTCTATTCCATTCACACACTACTGCATACTATAATCACTTACTTATTCTAGTATATTTTTGTGGGTGGGGTTATGTTTTACTTTTGTTGCTTTTACGATATTTATTTGGGGTTTTAATGCTACTCGTATGCAGCAAGTGAATTTAGTTAATTTATTATCGGGAATTATAGCCTTTATTGTTATTGTTTGGAATTTTTTTTTTAACACAGATATATGGAAGCTTATAATCATTTATTTTACTATGATTATCCTTTGTACAGCATTTTAACCTCCTGCACTTGAATTGTGGCAACTGCTGCTTTGGATTTTTTTTAGCTCCTTTACTTTTTTTGGATTCATATAATATTTTGTAGCTGTGCTGGAAAGATGTGTTTTATATCTTGTTTATCTTAACTTACTTTCTTCTTATTTTAACTCTTTCAACGTTCATTTTATTTCATTCCTTTTTGTTATGTTGTTTTTGTAGTGCAATTAGGAAATGAATTTTTGTTATTGCAAAACTACAATGTAGGTACTTTCTCGTACAACTGAGTGGCGGTGAGTGGGTGTGAATATTCGAGTTGTATAGAGATAGAGAGAGAGAGAGCGAGAGTTTATTTTTTGTTTGTTTTGTTAATCTCATTTTATTGGAATTCAGTTGTTCGTTCTTTGGGCTTATTAAAATTAAAACCATTTGGTTTCGGATTTTATAAGTTCATCAACACATTTAAGCTTGTTTTGCCAAGGATGAATATCTTACCCATCATCAGCATTAGCATCATCAACCATTAAGAAAACATTCAGTAAATTAATAATGCTTAGTGATTTTTGTCTGTTAGTTTGCTTGTTTGTTTGTGTGCAATATTATGTTCGTTCATACACATTTCTGGTTTTCTGTGTGCTGTTAATGTGTGAGTGAGTGTTTAAATTTATATTAAGATAAATTCCATTTTGTAAATAGGGATTTTGCTTCAGATAAATGGAAAGGATCATAGAAAATTAAATGCATTCAGTTTGCAATAACTACACATTTGTTTTTCATGCTTATGCTTACTTGCTTAGCTTACATTAAATGTAATTATTAGAAATGTAATATTTGGGGAATCCTTTGGCAATTAGTTTTATTAATTTTATCTGGTTACAACTTAATCTGAAAAAAACTATATACACATACATATGTAATCGTATGTTAAACAAAAATGTTGCCACACAAATTTTATTGAACACACAAAAATTATAAAGGCCTGGAGCCCAGATTCCGCAACGATGAATTTTTTTTACCGGTGAACTCTTAAAGTAAAATTCAATTTTTAATAAAAAGCCATTCCGTAAGAATCAATGAATTTTATTGTGCTGAATATGTTCGTAAAGACAGAATGATGAGCGGAATGCTCAAATCGGCTGCCACGCAAATTGTCCAATGGAAATTTTAATTAACATAATACCTACTTTGTTTATTTTTTCAACTTCAAAATATTATACAAAAATCAAAACTCACCGCAGTGCAACCTTAATTAAGGTGTAAAGCGCGACGTAATTTAACGCTTTGTTTTTGCACTGTAGCAACTAACTTAAATAAAGCTGGATTCACCCATTGTTTCCGAACAAAATTATTGTCTGGACAAAAATTTTTTTACTGACAGTTTTCTGCAGCACGATTCACCCATTGCAAAAGAATGTTCCGAAAAGTCAGAGCTGCCATATGTAAACAAAATCTTACTTACAATATGGTAGTACTGTTTGTTATTATTTTGGTTTATTTTCCTGGCGTACTTTACATATTCTCAATTATTAGTAAATATTGTGTGATAATAATGGAAGAAAGAAAACTGCTTTTGCTTATGGCCATTGAACTAAATAAAGCATTATTATTAAAAAGAGTTGCAGTGAAAAGACTTTTAAAGCCAAGAAGAGCAATAGTTTATTTTTGCACATTATATCGTTATACACTCTCTTCCTGGCTTTTAATTTCTTCAATAAGTTTTTGGGCAATCAATTCATTTATTTTCATATTAAAACTATTACTTATCTTTTAATAACTATTCATACATACATCAAATGGCAGCCACAATTAAAGTTTTATCAGAATAAAACTACTATGTAAATTTTTTATTCGATGGGGCAACTCAATACAAAAAATTTTTATGAAAAAATGTATCCTATTGGCATCTCAGTTCAATTTTGTCCGAACAAAACATAAAATTAAACCCATTCAAGTTGGGAGTTGTACGTAAAAAATATTTTCTCTCTCTTAAGAAGAGAGACGTCAAACTACATATAGAACAATTTTGTCTGGACAAAAATTTTGTTCGGAAACAATGACTGAATTTAGCGTAACAATAAACAATATTGCTCACAGACCATGTTTACTCGTAATAAAAATCACTAAATTGATATAATAAAATGTGATAAAGTCGCTAAATTAGTTTGAAAGCACCTAAAGCGTGATTACTAATGGCCGCAAAAAATGAGTACCATTTGGTTTGGAGCGATCTTTACTGAGAGACAGTAAAGCTTTGTCCCTTACGCTCTGTCAAAATTGGATTTTCCAATTGCAAAGCGTTGACGCCTCGCTATTTGAGTTGGCCTCATACATTTCGTAGGTACATGAGGATTTTTGACAGATTAATTACGCTTGACGCCCTACTTTAGGTTGCACTGTAAGTGTTCACTGTAGCTGTCAAAATTATTCATTCTCACCATTCCGGACACAAAAATTAAAAGTGAACACTGAGATTGGTGAACATTTAAAAATTCATCGTTACGGAATTCAGCCCCTGTAGTGCAATTCACTAACCTGTTTTAACACTAATAAAATTCGTTTAGAGATATTAACACTAGCGTTGGTGTTTTCGCGATTCTATAACAGTTGCTAACACTATTTGCCTTCTTTTTAAACCAGCTGTTTTTATAGCTAGACTGATTAGCGTTTTCTAAACACCGATTATTTTTGCGGTGTTTATTTTAACAACAATGTCGTTAAAATTTCTACTAGAATAACTTCATAGTATTTGGCATACGAGTTGTCAGTGTCCATGAGGAGGAGAACAAAAAATATTTTAAATAATAAATTTATAATTAGTTTTACTTATCCTAACAAAGCTGCCACATTATTTCAAATTTTTTTTTAACATACAACCAGAGATGTTAAAAATAAGTTGGTGAATCGCATAAGCGTTAGTGCAAACCACAATAGGTCGCGTTAAATTATGCTCTTTTAAAATCGTTAAATGTTAGAGAATTGCACTAATGACGTACCTGGCGAATGGTCACACACTTGAAAAGATGTTTATTTAATATTGAAAAAAATTCTTTTTAGATTTTTAGTAATTGCTCATTTTTTTAACACGTTGATATTAGTTTCACTTGTATGTGATTATTACATATGTGCATAGGTATATAAAACTGCATACCTAGTATTGCTTCTCTAGTGCAAACATTGGAGTTGCCATACTGCGCTTCCGAAAAAATAGAGGGATTTTGAGCTTTCACGAAGAAGATTTTGGGAGTTCCCAAAAAAAAAAATCGGAACCACTTCGCTAACCGGTTTGGAACCTTTTTCCATATTCGTGTCATTTTCATGAAGAAAATCGGTATCTTAATAACCTCCTTTTAATACCACAACTGCTTTTAAGCAACAAAATTTTTTCATGGAAAAATCGGTTTACACTATATTTTAGATATACATACATACATATGTATATGGGCCGATATCGGAGTTTTTCATTTTCTGCATTTTAGCAACCTCCTTTTATAACCAGAACTGCTTTTGAGCAAAAAAAAAAAAAATGTTTTCATGGAAAAATCGGTTTAGGCTACATCTAGGGTATATATGGACCAATATGGGAAATTTTAATTTTCAGCTCAAAAAATTGAGTAACTTTCATACAAATTCTAGACGAGTTGCTCGTCTGTGTTCTATGAACAGCATGCAAGTTTAGCCAATGCTAGACAAAAAGTTTTATTTTGCGCCAATTATATCGGTGAAATCACATATTTAACGCTCTGGTGGTGAGTGGCAAGGGTAGCCCTTCTTCTCAACCGAGTGTGACCGCTAAAATTAAGTATGTTTCGTGCAAGAGGATTTGGGTGCAGTCCCAATTTGCTGGTATACCTTGTGGCATACGTTGAAAATTCATCCTTTACGAATGGAACACACAGATTCTTCCGAATTCGTGAGTATTCGTGGAGCTGCAGTAATTATTCCCGATAATTGAATTTCATAGGCTTTAAAATTGCGTTGTATAACAAAAGTTTGCAATCTAATTTCAATGTAGAATTTCTGCCCATAAGCCAATTTAGTTGCGGTGCTTTTAATTTCAACTGAGTGACTTTCGCATCAATGTGAGACTTCCACGTTAGCCTGCGGTCGAAGTGTGTACCAAGGTACTTGACTTCACTGTGCTGCGGAATAGGTGAGTTGTTTATTTGGATAGGCGCACATGTTTGCTTACACAGAGTGAATGTGACATGAGTACATTTCTGTTCATTAACTTTGATTTTCCAAAGTTTTAGCCATTTCTCTAATATTGAAATATATTCCTGTAAATTTCGTGAAGCTAATTGGTGGTTTTCATGAACACTGCAGAATGTTGTTTCACCTCCAAAAGTTGAAGTGTGAATACCAGATGTCGTTGGCATGTCAGAAGCGTAAATGAAATATAAAGTAGGTCTCAGAATGCTACCTTGATGAGCTCCTACCTCTATTGGCTGAGTTGGGCTTAAAAATCACCTTCTCTGATAACAAATTTTCGGCCACATAAATAGCTTTCCAGAAGCTTGTGAGTATTTGCAAGCTAGTTCAACTCTATTTTATGCATTAATCCCTCGTGCCTTACTTTATCAAAAGCTTTTTTTATCTTGGACCAGTTCTCAGGGGATGATCTCTACATATGCAGCATATTGCACCAGAACTAGGAAAAGTGGTTGTGAGGAAGGGGAAAGAGGGAGTAGTGTTTGTGAACATTTGACTTGAACTTTCCAACGTTATAACAAACAGGAAACACGTCGGCAGGGAACTTGTTCCACAGAAAAACGAATTCTCTCTGTAATGCGTAGTACGATTCCCCGGGCAATCGACCACAAATGGATGAGCTCTGGACAATGAACGCGTGCTTCGCAGAAATGTGCGAGTCTCGGCAACAAGATCCCTAATCTCGTCTGAGCAAAATCCATTGTAGTAACGATAAAACAGAGTAATGCTTGGGAAATATCAATGAAGAGAGCTGAATAATAATTTTTGTCCTCAAAAGTATTTCTTATGACATTAACTAGTCTATGCGTTTGTTGTATTGTGCGGTGTTTAGCCCGAAAGCCGAATTGATGGTTAGGGATACATCCTACATCATCCAATATTGGAGTCAACTTCGCCATTAACAATATTTCTAGTCTTCTGCAATCAAAAATTATTGATCACAGCAAATTTCTATTGTAAAAAATGCTGCTTAAGAAAAACTTAAGAAAGGAAAAACTTGAACTAAAAACCCGATGTACAAATGTATATCTACGGCTGGGCCGAATCTAAAATACCCTTGTCGACAATCACGTATATGTATAGTATATATTACAAATTTGAACTAAATGTGCTCGGATATATATGGACCGATATCAGGGAAAAAATATTTTTGCCTTGTAATCACCATTCGAAAAAAGAAATCTGTCATGGACATTTACATGGAAAATTTTGTTTAATCTATAACTCGATTATATATGCACCGATATCGGAATTTTCTATTTTCTGCATTTTAGTAACCTTCCTTTAAAACGAGAATTGCTTTTCAGCAAAAAAAAAAAATTTAATGGAAAAATCGGTTTTGGCTATATCTCGGTTATATGTGGACCGATTTCGAAAATTTACATTTTCCGCATTTACATAGCCTTATTTTAATACCAGAACTGCTTTTAAGTAAAAAAAAGTTGTTTAAGTTCGCTTACGCGACATTTTCATGAAAAACCCGTTCTAGGCTATATTTAGGGTATATATGGACCAATATCGGAAATTGTCGATTTCCATATTTATATAATCTTATTTCATTACCAAAACTGCTTTTGAGCAAAAAAAAAGTTGTTTCAGTTCGCTTACGCGACATTTTCATGAAAAAACCGGTTTAGGCTATATCTCGGGTATATATGGATCGATATCCGGAAAAGAATTTTTTGTTTTTTAGTCGCCATGCTTAATAATTTTGTGAAGTTTGAAGCAAAACAAACAAATGTTTTTCAAAAATTTTCATACAATATGGCAAAAAATGGCTTTTTTCGGAATTTTTCGAAATGTACATATATCAGCTATATGTAAACCGATATTACTGAATTTCAATAGCAAACCCATGAATCGATGGGGTAAAAGAATAGTGAAAGAAAAAAGTTTCTAAGTCTAATGGTTTTCTCAGACACGGTATTTCAACAGCGGACAGACGGACATCGCTTAACCGAATTTTCTATCAATGCTGATTATGAATATGTTTACTTTATATGGTCGGAAATTAAAATTGTAGAAACGGAATCACAAACTTATATATAATCTTTACATTTTTGTAAAGGGTATAAAAATGATAAAATTTCAACAAAAATTCAATAAATTTATTTTTCGAATTGTTTTGAAATTGTTGGCAATAGACTTATTGGTCTATAAGTTTCTACTTTAGTGGAATCCCTTCCCTGGCTTGGGTATCATAGTAATCATAGACACTTTCTACTCTGCAGGATAATACTCGAGCCCCAAAATAGCGTTAAAAATAAAAAGAAGAGTTCTTCTAGCCACAAGAGCTTAATAAACCTAAAATTATTTTTTTTTATAAACAAGACCGTAAGAAAATAAGCGTTTATTGTGCAGGTACATCCATACATTATTTCACTTGATTGCCAGCTGTTTGTTACTTTATTTATTTATGCCAAATATTATGCGTCATAAAATTTATTTATAGTATTTTGCTCTTTATTTAATCCTTTTTACCTATTGCGCTAATATCATAAATATTGTAAAACCTAATTGAAACTGAACTCCAATAAAAAAAAAAAGAATACAAAAGCATTCATCCTGCCACAACACACTTATAAACCCAAAGCAACAGCATTTATACTGGCATGCATCTATAGTGAACGCCACTAAAATTTCACAACACATACTACATACATATGTACATATATGTTCTAGTTAGTGTGTACACGTAAAGAAAAGGAAGTTTGAAATATGGTTACAACAACATTTGTGTATATACACCCTACATATACACAAATGTTGTTGTAACCATATTTCAAAAAACAGTGTATTATCCGTTTAATTACAGTTTATTGCTCTAAAACTATGTTATTGTGCGTATTTCTATAATACTATTGTTACATATGAATTTCAAGATATGGTTGCACACAATAATAGCATTTATGAAAATTTTATTTAAAACAACAATAGCTTTTATCACACCCATTATCAAATAATTTGTTTTTATCATACATAAGACACGTCAGTTAACATACAACATACATAACTAAGTTTGCACAATAATCTTACTATTGGCGTCATTAATGATATTTTCGTTCTCGTCGCTAACATATAAAATTCTTTCAGTTTCTTTGAAATTAAAAATGTGTTCTGTGTAATTGCTAGAAAAATATCTCTATAAATGTACATATGTACACGTAGAAAAAAATATATGGTTGACATGACAATATTTTAAGGGCAACATACTATTGTTGAATTGTATGGTTGGTGCTGATAATATTATATAGTCATATTTGAAATGCCATTAATATACCTCACTATAGTTTTGTAAAACAAGTTTGTTAATAACCATACTATATTTTGGCAGAGAACAATATTTTTATCATAGCTGACCATATTAATTAAAAAGACAATACTATTTTATTTAAGTATACTATACAATTTAAAATATCTATGTCACATAATATACATTTGATAATACTAAATTAATATAAAACATTTATTAAAATATTTCATGATAAATTTAAATAGTTAAAAATAATTTGCAAAATATAGTCGGGTTGCACAAATGCAAATGATGTCGATATCAACGGATTCTTGCATCTATTAGCTGAAATAAAAATAATATATTATATTAATTCAACTCCGGTGGCGTATTTCGTGTGAGGCCCAATACAGGTGAAAGGCTTAAACCCCGATATTGTAAAAACCACTATCAAGCATTGGGGGGCAGTGTGATGGTGTGGAAGTGTATTTCAGGTCATGGTCTAGGGCCGTTCCACAGAATTTCTACCGAAATGGACAGATTTGTGTATAGGGACACTTTAGAAAATAAGACGTTGCCATATGCCGAGTGGAATATGCCACTTCGAAGGGTGTTTTAACATGATAACGATCCGAAACACTCATCGAAGTTGGTGAAGGACTGGATACAATCGAAAGGGATTCAAGTGCTTGATTGGCCGGCTCAATCGGCCGATTTGAACCCAATCGAAAATTTATTTTCCATATTAAAGAGGAATGTTGGATCGAAACGATTTTCCTGGAGAGACGATTTATTTTCGTGTCTGGAGAATGAATGGATACGCATAGATCCACAAATAATTGATAATTTAATCAAATCTATGCCGCGTCGGTGCGCCTCAGTAATAAAAAATAAGGGTTATTATACCAAATATTAAAAGTTTCTTAGGTTTTGCCCAATGATTTTTTGAGTATTTTTTGTTGTTGTACTAAAAGAACCGTTAGGTGAGAGATAATTACAAAAATTTTTTTTGGTAATTTTGTATGACACATTTACTAATAAAACTGCATTAAAGCATTGAATTGAAATATGTTCATTTAAATATAATTTTGACTACAAGCTAAAATCAAGCAGCGTTTCTTAGGTTTTGCCCAATACTGTAGGTATGCGAGTGGTAACCAACAATATTATGACGTAGCCAAGCATACTTCCGGCTAGCCATGTTGTGGTAGTACCAAACCATATTTTTGTCACAGTCTTTACAATTTTTATAGTCAAACATACTATTGTTGTGATCAACCATATTATATTGCATCTAACCATAATAATATGGTTATATATTACTCTTAAAATCGCTATCACAGACGTTAGTCTGTTCTATCGCTGCTACAATGGATTTTACTCAGACGAGATTAGGGATCTTGTTCTCGAAACTCGCATATTTTTACGTAACACGCGTTCGTCCTCAAGAGCTCATACATTTGTGGTCGATTGCCCGGGAAATCGTACAACGCATTACAGAGAGAATTCGTTTTTCAGCCGTAAGTTGCCTGCAGACGTGTTTCCTGTCTGTTATAACGTTGGAAAGTTCAAGTCAAATGTTCACAAACACTACTTTCCCCCTCCTCACCGTCTATTTTCCTAGTTCTGGTACAATGCACTGCATATGTAGGGGTCATCCCCTGAGTACTATTCCAAGATAAAAAAAAGTGCTTCAAAATTTTTTTTTTTATTTATTACAGCAACATTAAGGAGGAAATTTTTGTTTTCATCCTGACGGGAAACAACCCGATTAAGTTTTCAAATTATTTTTAATTAATCTATTTTAGCTTTAACATAAGTATGTCTATATAATGAGTTCATGTAACAATAATATGGTTCTATCAAAATAAAGTTAGTTGCGACATTGGTACAGTTCTTTAACGAAAGCTGTTGAAATACCGTTTCTGAGAAAACCATTAGACTTAGAAACTTTTTTCTTTCACCATTCTTTTACCCCATCGATTCATGGGTTTGCTATTGAAATTCAGTAATATCGGTCCACGTATAGCTGAGATATATTCAAAATTCCGAAAAAATAAATTTTTTTTTTGCAGTTTTGCTTGAAAATTTTTGGAAACAAAAGTTGTTTGTTTTGCTTCAACCTTCATACACTTATTAAGCATGGTAACTTGAAGGCAAAAATTTTTTTTTTTCAGATATCAGTCCATATATACCTGAGATATAGCCCAAATCGGATTTTTAATGAAAATGTCGCATAGGCGAAGCTAAACAACTTTTTTTTTGTACGAGATTAACTAGTTGTGAGTTCGAGTCCAACTTCAGTCAAGAAGAAGGATTATTTTTTAATTATAACAATAATTGCTGTGAAACAATAAGACCAAAAAAGAGCAGAAAAAATAATTGAATACCATTAGCTGGGGGACAACTAGCTGTTTCGTAGCCGGTACACTACTCATCAGCACCCACTGGGATTCGAACTTTTTTTTTTGCTTAAAAGCAGCTCTGGTTATAAAATAAGGTTATATAAATATGGAAAATGGAAATTTCCGATATCGGTACATATATACCGGAGATATAGCCTAAACCGCGTTTTTATACATGACTATTGTGAAGGGTATTTTAGATTCGGCCCAGCCGAATTTACCACACTCTTACTTGTTTACAATACTATAGAGAGTTATATCAATGGTGTTTTATATATAGCAATGTAGTGTTGTTAGATACAACCATATAATTAAACAATAGTATGTTACATCTAGAATATTGTCATATCAACCGTATATTTTTTTTCTACGTGTATGTGCGTGTGTGTGTGTGTGTAAGGATTTTGAGGTTGAGGATGTATAAAATTGTCAGTCATAAATAACACAGAATTGTAAAATGAATGCACAGCCATTTAACTTAAAATAATTGAGAAAATATATTTAAAGTCAAAAATAAAAATAACAGCACAGAAGAAAAAAACTAAAATGAAGGAAAAGGAATAAATAAAAGCGTTGCTTTCTTTTATTCCTTTGGTTTGAAAATGCTTGATATGACTTTTAAATTACTCCCCCTCCCTGCAGTTCTGCAGCTACAAAGAAATAAATATGAGAGTCGGAGATGATGATGGCGACCGCAATAAAATTTAAACAAGCATAAACGTTTTACCAAAAAAAAAAAAAACACACATAAGGAAAAAAATGTTTTAGCAACAACAACAACAGCCAGCCAGAACAATTTAGCAGTCATTATATAGAAGTATCCTGGCCCAAATGCCGCAAAAGTCATGCATATTTGAGTGGAAAACATATTCAAACATTTCTATTGCTCGGCTACAAAAATGAAAACATTAAGCAGCAGCAACATCAGAATCAGTATCATCAGCAGCCAACTCAAGTCAGACCGTATTCAAATAGGATGGGAACTAAAACAGCAATAACACTTGTCGTATTCCAACGCTTTTACCAACATTTATTTATTCAAAAATACAGCAAAAAAAACCTGTTTGCTTGCTTGCTTGTTTGTAGGTCCTTCTTCTTGTTTAAATGGCAAAACGACGAAGATGAAGTCATTTTCAGTCAAAAGGCAAAATGAAAATGTAAAAAAGTCATAAAAATGGGAATAAAACTTTCATAATGGTAGCTTCTCATTAAACGCCAAAATGTAATACATCTCTCTGTTTATATTGGGCCTAAAACACTCACACACACATACACATACGCAAGCTCATACATACTCGTATATAGGAGCAAGAATATTCAACGTATTCCCCATTGTAGATTTGTGCAAATACTTGTAATTACCGTTACGAGTTGATTTCAAGTAATTGCACAAATATTCTGGAGAAAAAAAAAAGAACTAAAATGACAAGCAACCAAATTTTGTGGAACGATGACGACAGTGGCGCAAACGTAAAACGCATTATGTTTTGAGGTAAAAGTGTGTGGCACTAAGAACCGCATCATTTACACGCAGACCTCTCAAGGAATGCACTGTTAGATAGGTGATGAGAAAACTAACAATTAGATCCTTAAAGATGTTTTCGTAAAGGAAACTAGCAGCCAGTTCACAAATCACAACTAAGCTCACTCGTAGCAAACCGATTTATAGACGACTATGTAAAGAAATAGGTTTATATGAGGCAGATTGATAACACTGATTTACAGCCAAAAAATACCAAGAACGCCACATGCCTAAATAAGTTAATTGGTACCTCCTGAACACGAAAAACGCTATAATTTTCTTAAGTACCGTTTTTTAGATAACGCTACTTTTGTGTTTTTTTGGTATATGTTCGCACTCAAGTCCTTGTGGAGCCCAACCAAAAAGTCCGATGGAGACAAATGGCATATTGTTGGAAAGGTAATTGAACGCTTTTTCCGTCTATATAATTTCTATCTGACCAGAAATGGCTGAGTTACGATACTTCAAAGTTCAAAATTTGCCTATTTTTTACGTTAGTTTCAAAATCTTTCATTTTTATTTATTTTTTTTCTACGTTGTAGTAAAGATCTGGAATGTTTTATTTCTTTACCAAATAGATTATTTAATTATCAAAATTTAAGCGTAATTTAAGAAAAAAAAAACGTATGAAAAATACAGTTTTTATTAAGGATTTTGTGGAACGACAATATATTCATTTTCATTGCTCACACGCTATATTCGGTGTAAATTCAAAAAAATTTAATTAAAATGACGAGCAACTTGAACTTTTGCATTTTTTTTCAGGTGGATCTTCGCGAAGGAAGAACCCGCCTTCATTTGTTCATCCCACCAGTCTTTGTGACGTCTCTCGATTTCTTCCATTTCCTGGTGAAATCTTCCACCTTGTTCATAACTTTCGAAGCACTTTCGGAAAAATTGTGAACCCCTCAAAATACATGTTAGTTTCAGTAATCACTTTTTCGTTTGAGATGGATATTTTTTCTACGAGCCATTTTTTCAAGTTTGGAAACAGGAAAAAATCACTAATAGCTAAATCTGGACTATTAAGTGGATGATCAACCAATTCGAAGTGTATTTCACGTAATTTTACCAACGTGGGAACCGGTGCGTTGTCTTGAAGAAATACCCCTTAAAGGCCGTTATTACAACTGAAGAATAGTTAACATTAGGATTTTATCTTACAGATAATTTATTTTTGGTTATTACAAGTTAACATTAACCTGCAAAGTTACTGATAACTTAACAGCAGGTTTATTCTCATGGTAAATTTCAAAGTTAACTTTACGCATTTGAAGCTGCCATATTTTCTGCTGAAAAAATTGTAACTTCAGTTGTAAAAATGGGAAAATTTTAATGGTGACTTTATCGTTCACGTTAACTAATGTTAAGGTTAACTATCAAGAACTTTATCGTTAGGTTGTCATAATGGCCTGTTTTTAATGGTCGGTTTTTCTTGATTGCATCAATCAATTGAGTAATGCCCGATAATACTTTCCTGTGATTGTAGATCTTTTTCAAGATTTAGTGGCCATAATCTTGCCAGCCGATTTCTCTGTCTTAGCATTTTTCGAAGCACTTTCACCAGCTTCCAACCATTGTTTCGATTTATTTTTGCAATTGGAAGCGTATTTACGGAGATAAATCAACTTTTAGTAAAAGTTTATTTCTTCAAATATTCTTCCCATTGCATGAATTTTGGTACTTTTTTTTCAAGAATTTTTGCAAACCTAAATGATTTTGGTATCAATGGAAAGATGAACCTTCATACTTTTAATGAGTTTTTACAAAATTCACTTATTTTTGCAATTGGAAGCGTATTTACGGAGATAAATCAACTTTTAGTAAAAGTTTATTTCTTCAATATTCTTCCCATCGCATGAATTTTGGTACATTTTTTTCAAGCATTTTTGCAAACCTAAATGATTTTGGTATCAATGGAAAGATGAACCCTCATACTTTTATCGACCTTTTACAAAATTCACTTGTTTTTGCAATTGAAAGCGTATTTACGGTGTATAGCTCTAAACACTTAGACGACAGCAGACTTCACAACTTCAAGACTGCAAATTAAGTTAGCTTCAAAAGATGCCTTCTCATCAGCAACATAATTATTTTAAAGACAGCAGCAGCACTATGTGTATTTAAACAATGCAAATTTCAGAGGTGCCACATATATATTTTACATGAATAAAATTAAAACTACCGACTGAAAACGTAAAAATATCACGTAAAACTGTAAAAACTAATCAATTTATTTGTTTATTTTATTTATGGGACGTTTATTTCTATTAAATATTTCAAACAAATTTTAGTTTTTATTGCTGCCAATTTATATTTATAGTGGCAGCAATGTATTTACTTTTTGCTGCTTACGAAAATAGAAATTAATCTAAGTTGGCAGCAGCAGCAAATGCTGTTGTGAAGTCGTGCTGCTGTGATGTCGTTAAAATAATCGTGTGCATTTAAACACATGTATTTTATTTTTGACAGATTGCTGCTTGCTGTCTGCTGTCGTCTATGTGTTTAAAGCTTATAGTGATCCCACGTTTCATCAACAATTATTAATAAAAATTTATCATGTCCAAACAACGCTGTGAAGTGGTCTGTCGAACTTGTTTTTGTTCAACACTGAGCAGACGCAGCACCCATCTTGCCGATAGCTTTTTCACATGGAAATAATGTTCATGCAAAATGTTGAACACACGTCCATATGATATGTTTACCATTTTAACAATCTCGCGTAACTTGACTCGGCGATTATTCATAACGATATTGACGATTATCTTGATATTTGCTGCAGTAACCATCTCTTTTGGTCTTCCTTGATGGTATTGTTCCAATGCTTGTTCCGCCGCGTTTAAATGCAGCAATCCAATATTTTACCCTGTAATCTGACGGACAGAGCAGACTCCTCGTAATGTTTAACGAGCTTTTCTTTTGTCTCTTTCGCCGTTTTCTTTTTCAAATAATAGTGTTTAATCGCTGCACGAAGTGCGCCTTTTTTCAAGAAACACAAAAGTTGCTCACTTCAAACGACTAAAACAAATAAACTGATCGATGAATTTGGGTGAAATTTTAACAGCTGGCATTTGACAGATCGTAATTTAAAAAAAAAAATATATATAGTGCTAGGCAGCTTCAATATTATTCCGCTCTCGTATAACGCGGTTGATTCGGGTCATGCAGCTTACTTAAATTCGTGTATATGTCAATTGGTTAAGAAAAGTGGTCATTGCTAATATGATAAAAAAAAATTATTTGTTTGCATTTCTCCATATACAAATTTTGATTCAGATTAGAGGGCTGCTCGTAATATTTTCAAGTACTATCCATACTCTTCTTTAACATTTCAAAACAGACACTTCAGTACCGAAATGTTCTAAACACATAAGCATTTAGAACAAACAGAACCAAACACAAGTAGAACCAACTGAAATAGAACAAAATTGAAGTAGAACTTTGTAGTGTGCACCCTGGTTTAAAGATGGGTAATGCAGTTCTTAAACAGTGGGGGAAAAGTTAGAAAGAGCTAAATATAGTAGTGTTGGAAAACAAATAAACGCAATATTTTTATGGCTAGGGTGTTGTTTTTGGGAAAAAGTAGATATTGTGGTATAAATAGAATTTTTTCGGCTCAACAAAACGTTTCCAATTTTCGCAAACTTTTCATTCTATTTATACCACAATATCTACTTTTTCCCAAAAACAAAACCCTGGCACTAAAAAAAATTCCGTTTATTTCTTTCCAACACTACTATATTTAGCTCTTTCTAAGTTTTTCGCCACTGTTTAAAAAGTGCATTACCCATCTTTAAAACAGGGTACACACTACAACTTCAAGCATTGAAATAAAATTCTACTTCAATTTTTTTTATAAAATGTCTTGCATCCAGGTTTGTCAGACTTTTTTGCCCTTTTTCGCAAAATTCTATGAACAGCACCTTAAACTGAAGTTATTGAGCATAAACCGGCTGATCCCTTCAATACGTTAAAGATTTACTTGAAAACATTGTTAATTTTTAAGCATTTCCAGGGATATATAAAAATTTAAACAAAATTTTATAATTTTTTTTTTCTTTAAAGAAACACATAAAAACTGCGAAGCTTTTTTGCTTGTTTGCAGTAACACCCAGGGTCTAAGGCAGGAAACGAACCTGCGACCTCGAGACTGTTGGTCCAATCAGCCATCGAACTTCAAAGTTCGGTTAAAAGGTATGTGCAAATACATACCGCTCCTTTATTGCAACATAGTCATAACTAAAAAAAGCTCGTTTCGAAAAAACCGCATTTCAAAGTTTTAGTTTCCATACAATTCTTCGAAAATTTTTTTAGAAAATATCTCCTAAAGGAAACAGTTTAAAAGTAATTTGAGTAATTGAGTTTTTCTATTCACCATACTAGCTTCTAACATTGATACCAATAAAAAATCATAAACAGCTTGTTTTCTATGTTTCCTAGCGGTATATATGTCGACATTTCATAGGAGCTACACTAATCATCAGTAGACTTTGGAAATTTTTGAAAGATATTCTCAAACATTCAACTTTATATCCCAACAATCTAAATAAATTATTGAGAATTTAAAAAGAAAAATGCTCTAATAATACCTGTCAAAACACAAAAAACAAGCCTTTTCGTTTATACACCTCTCTAACATTTCTTGTTAGAGATGTCTTGTTTTTTGTGTTCTGACAGATATTATTAGAGCATTTTCTCTTTTTAAATTCTCAACAATTTATTTAGATTGTTGGGATATAAAGTTGAATATTTGAGAATATCTTTCAAAAATTTCCAAAGTCTACTGATGATTAGGATAGCTCCTATGAAATGTCGACATATACGAGTAGATAGCTGGGAAACATAGAAAACAAGCAATTTATAGTAATTTGAATAAATTTTTGTCACAAAATAAAAGGTAGTACTGTTAACAATTCTGCATTGTTAGCTCGAAAAGCTAAATTTTTTGAGATATGACTATGTTGCAATAAAGGAGCGATACACTTTTCAAATGATGTGATCATACCTTTAAACATTTCTTTGCTGGCCGAGGAAAGTTAAAAAGCAATTTTAAAACAATTTGCCAAATTGAAAGCAAAACATGCCTCTGTTCAAGGAGACTTTGGTGATGGAGTTGATTGTGGTGGCCACCAAATGTACTGCAAATGTTTTTCAATTCATGTTTCAAATGTAAATGCGTTTGTATCTCGTATCTCTGTGTGTGTGTGTGCATGAGTAAATCTATTATCGTTCGGTCATGTTGCAAAACAATTTAACTAGAGTTTTGTAATTTAATGTACTACATGTTAGCAGCAAGTGGTTTGAGTTGCTATTTCCCATAATTCATTGGCCACAGCAGTGTTCCATATTCTCATACCGCAAAACACAGACAAACACTTAAACTCCTTGTGAATCTACAAAACGGCTGCACCACACACATTCGCTTAAACATGGCAAGCAAAGAATAACAGCGGCACTATGAAATTAATTATTTTCCATTAAAGTTAGGTTGTGCTAAAGAAAGCAGCTCGGAAAGGCAATTTAGCGCATCAAGTACTCATATAAATAACATCAATTTCATTTTCTCCATTTATTTCAAGCCAACCCATCCACTCACTCACTCACTCACTCGCACGCTCACACACTTAGCCACTCTGCAGATTTTCCCTCTCTCACCTACATTTGAAGAACGCCTGGAATGCATTCCCAGCTAAAGAAGAAAAAAAAAACAGAAATTGAAGACCAGCTGAGGAGTATCAAAGAAGAAGGTAGCTTAAACGATATTAAATGGCAACCGGAAATGGCAAAAAAAAAAACGTGAATAAAATAAAGTAAGTATTCACACAGGCCAAGCCAAGCCAAGCCAAGCCAACAAACCAACCAACCGACCGACCGACCAATCAACCAACCAACCAACCCAACCACCCTCACAACTTTTTCTTTTCTTCTGCTTTTTAATTCATTCTTTTATGGCCCAAACAAGATAAAAATGAGACGGAAAAAAGGTAAAATTCAAATTATATACACATGAAAACTAAATTGCACGAAAAATAAGACAGAAATAATCGCATTCACGCCGTACAAGGGAATGCGATATGGAAGCAACAAACAAGCTTTCAATGAACTCTTTATGCTGTTTTTCTTAAACATGTAAACACGATTAAACTGTAATTTTTAAATCCGGAAAAAAACGTGTTTATTTGACTACTTTGAATTAAGCACAGTGGCTGCAAACATGAATTTAGCTCTATGTCCTTATATACTTATGGGCATTTCCATGACATATGTGCACTAAAGACGGGCAACGATGTAACACAAAGTATTGCGAAAATATGTTACTTCTAATATTATATGATGTTAATCCTGGCTAAAGCCAAGACATATTTTTATTTATAATTATAACAATAATTGCCGCGATCAATAACTCTTGATCAAAGAGACAGGAAAAAATAATTGAATACACTAAAGCTGGGGGACAACTAGCTGTTTCGTAGGCGCTACACTACTCATCAGCACCCACTAGGATTCGAACTCAGTACCATGTAAACATGATGTACTTTTAATACGGCCGCTTAATCAAGAGTTATTGATCGCGGCAATTATTGTTATAATTATAAATAAAAATATTTCTTGGCTTTAGCCAGGATTGAACTTGAGCTAGACGAATGATACCATGATATAAAAAATACAAGGTAGTTTTATTCTCTTAATTTTTCTTAACAATCACCATCTGAGAAGTATAAGGATTGTGACATTTTCCATAAAATTGTGCTACCGTATAAGTTTATAAAGGGTGTTTTTTTAAGCCCGATAGAACTTGAAATTGTAAAAAATAACACAAAAAATTAAATTGTAATCAAAATTTTTTTTTATTCGAAAGATCAATACGTGACATTAACATTTGAAAATGATTTCGGGCATATGGGCACCGTGGCTGTTCTTGACGAAGCGCATTCTGGACGTCCAATTTTGGGCCACTTTTTCGAGCACTGCTGGCCGTATGTCACGAACAACACGAACAATGCTGGCCTCCAAGGCGTCAATTGTTGCTGGTTTATCAGCATAAACCAGTGACTTCACGTAGCTCCACAGGAAATAACCGAGAGGTGTCAAATCGCACGACCTTGGAGGCCAATTGACAGGTCCATTTCTCGAAATCAACTTATCGCCAAATTTTGATTTCAGTAAGTCGATGGTTGCGTTCGCCGTATGGCACGTAGCGCCATCCTGTTGAAACCACATCTCCTCCGGATCAATGTCATCCATATTTTCAAACAAAAAATCATTGATCATGGTGCGGTAACGATCTCCATTGACCGTAACGCGAGCTCCAGCCTCATTTTTGAAGAAATAAGGTCCGATGATGCCACCAGCATGAAAACCGCACCAAACAGTGCATTTTTCTGGATGTAATGGAGTCTGTAGGGTCTCTTGTGGATTGGTCTCACTCCATATGCGGCAATTTTGCTTATTAACAAACCCGTTAAGCCAAAAATGCGCCACATCGCTGAACACAATTTTGCGATAAAACAACGGGTCAGTTGCCAACTGCTCTAGAGCCCAATCGGCGAAAGAACGACGCATACAATGGTCTCGTGGCTTCAATTCCTGTACCAGCTGGATCTTATACGGGTGTAGGCCGAGATCTTTGCGCAAAATTTTCCACGTAGTGGACGGACAGAGCCCCAATTCATGCGACCGACGACGAATCGATAAATTTGGATCTTCTTCCACACTTTCGTTTACAGCGGCGATATTCTCTTCAGTACGCACATTCCTTCGACGTGCTGGTGTTATTGCATCCTCTAGAGAGTATGTGGTACGAAATCTATCCACAGTTCGACGAATGGCTTGTTCAGATGGACGATTATGTACGCCATACAAATGACGAAGTCATCTATAAGTTGCGCGAATCGACGACTGATTTTCAAAGTAAATTTGGATAATTTCGTAGCGTTGTTCAAGCGTGAGTCTATTCATGATGATTTGTCAGAGTATACTGAAACAAATAAAAAAAATGTTTCATCAAAATTTAATTTTTTGTGTTACTTTTTACAATTTAAAGTTCTATCTAGCTTAAAAAAACACCCTTTATATTCCCTTGTTTTCAGTTATTTTTTTTTTTTGATGTTGTGCCTGAAAATAATGTTAATTTATGACTTCTAAGAAAAATAAATAAAAAATTTTAAAATAAAATACATAAATCTAAAATATATAAAAATGGCCTGAAAAACATCCCCAGACTAAAATGCTACCGACACCATATTTGAATCTGCCTTTAGTATAACGTAGATTAAGACGTTGGCTTTTCGGTCATCTAACTAGTCTTAATCTATCGGAACCTTTTAAATTAAATTTGGACTCATTGGAGAATAGTATGAAACTCCTTTGTGTGGTGGTCATATTAATGTGTTCCCTTGCAAATTCCGATTGTCGCTGCATCCTGGGCCATTCTAGTAGAAATAATTATTTATATCTTTTTAAACCACAAGCATCAAACTTTTTCCTTTATTTTGAACATCTAAAGAATATTTTCTTTTAAATGTAATATTTTCTCTAAATTAAGCATTCGTTTCAATACTATCGTAAAGTTTGCTTATAAGCAGAAGTTCGTGCTTTTAGTTTTTGGGACCAAATTGGACCCAAGTGGGCTGGCTTCACAATAGCCGGCAGCCTGTTAAACCTAACCTAACATGGGTTTGAAAACGGCCACAGATACATACTTACATCAGCTTTTTATTTCTAGCCTTTTCCAGTATGAACAATGCACTTGACATTTCAGAAAAAATCCATTCTAGGAGTAAATTCTCTTATTCAACAGTGTGGCAACGACTTTTTATATTTCTCTATAAAAATAAACTTCAAAAATCCTTATTACAAATAATAAAAAGAGAATGAAACTACCTTGTATTTTTTATATCATGAATGATACCATATAATATTAGAAATATTAAAATAAAGTTCGACTATTTAACATTAATACATACGAAAATATGTTACTGTATAACCTAAATTAGCACGTCAGGCGTAATTTATGTGTCAAAAATCCTCATTACATACAAAATGGATGAGACCAACCCAAATTGCGCGGCGGAATTGGATAAATCCCATTTTGACAGAGCGTGTCTCAGTAAAGAGCATTTCAACGCAAATGTTATACATTTCTTGCGGCCAGACGTTAGGTGCTTTCACTCTAATATAGCGACTTCATCACTTTTTATTGTTTTCAATTCAGGGATTTCTATTAAACAAGGTTAGTGAACAATAGTGTTCATGGAACAACTTTAACGCTTTTATTTAAGTGACTTAATACAGCGTAAAAACAAAGCGTTAAATTACGTTGCATTTTACGCCCTTATTTAGGTTGCACTGGAAGTATGTAGTTGTGAAATCAAAGTTGCTTGGAAGATTAAAAGTATATATGTGATCTATAAAAATCATCAAAAACGGAACTTAAATCCTCAACATACTATTTTCAGCATCCAAAATTATCAATCAATATGGCGATAGATAGGCAAATATATAGCAACCGTGGCTGTACATAAAGAATTTGAAAATTTTGTCGCTCATCCGTCACTTACAGATGAACGACTAGAGTGAAGACACTGTCGCCCACTTTCTCTTAATGTAGCTTTACCTAGTGTCTACAACTGCGATTAACTTTGACATAATATCTGAGAAAACGTCGGCAGAATGGGAGAATAAATTTCTTTCTGTCCATATCATGATATATAACAAGGAGTAAACGTATAACATTTCATAACTTATTGAAAGCCGAGAAGAAAACACATCTTTGCGATCAATACAATATTATATGAATTTTGTATATGTGCACATTTTGTACAAAATTAATCACTTATATTATTATTATCACTAATATTATTTGTTATACAAGGTGGCAAAAATAATCCTCCTATCAGAAAATGCTATAAATTTTGCGATTAGCCCCTAATGTCATGTTTCCGTACAAAGTCCAGACGGTGCATCAGCTGTTAGCTGCTGACCGCCAATCGCGTCTAACATACGCTCAAGCCATCGTTGATCACCACCAAGAGGAAGATGATTTTTCATTTAAAGTAATCATGAATGATAAAGCCCATTTCCATCTTAGCGGGTAGGTAAATAAGCAAAATGTACGCTTCTGGGACACTAAAAATCCGCGTGTAACCCACGAAGAGTCATTACACCTGCCCAAAGCCGTTGTATGGTGTGCTGGTTTCGCTGGAGGAGCCATCGGACCTTTTTTCTTCATAGACGTCGCGGGCCAAACGGTTATTGTGAATGGTGAGCCCTACAGAGCAATGATCAACGTTGGTCTTTTTGCCGCAACTTGATGAATTGGGATTGGAAAACATGTGATTCCAACAGGACGGTGCTACGGCACACATTGCACGTG
Organism: Thecocarcelia acutangulata; assembly: GCA_914767995.1. Taxonomy (NCBI): domain Eukaryota; kingdom Metazoa; phylum Arthropoda; class Insecta; order Diptera; family Tachinidae; genus Thecocarcelia; species Thecocarcelia acutangulata. The sequence continues at coordinate 93,593,483 of OU612097.1, read as the reverse complement.
CCATAACCGATATGCTGAAGGATGCATTTCCCGGGCGCCTAATCTCCCGTTTTGGCGATTTGCACTGGCCAGCAAGATCGCCTGATTTAACTGCTGCAGACTTCTTTTTGTGGGGTTTTTTGAAAGCGCGGGTTTATGTCAACAAGCCTTAGACTCTTGCAGCTCTTAAAGACAATATCCGTCAAGAATATGAGGACGTTTCGCCGCAAGTTTTGACCAATGTGTTGGAAAATGCTACAAAAAGGGCTCAAATGACAATCAACTATGGCGGCGGCCATTTATATGACGTCATATTCTCGACTTGATGTAAAAAAATTAAAAGACCAAATAAAAATAATCCACTAGAAGAATCAAAGTTTTTAATTTTTTTTATTTTAATTACAGCCAAAAAACATCGGAAAGTTATTTTTGCGCCACCCTGTATTATTTACCATTTAAAAGGGGTTTTTAAAAGATATTTTGCAAAAATAATAATCGGTAAAATTACAATGGCATCTTTTTATATAAAAAAAAAACACACACACAGTCGCTTTTTTCACAGCTCTTATTATAAGATTGTTCTCATGAGACTTCTCATAAGAACGCTCCCATAACAATTATTATAAGTTTGTGATAACACTGACTTTAAGTCTACACTCAACACAATTCTCTCTGCAATTGAATTTGACGTTCCCATCTTAGATATTATCGTAGGTGGACACTAAGTTAAGCCCTGATGACATTTGAGGATGCGCAGAACAAAACGTGCTTTTTTTTAAAAACTGCTTTTTTGTTGTATTTGCATTAATTTGACTAAGTTCTACTGGAAATATTTTTATTTGCATAATATTTTTTCCCTTCTGATCGAAAAAGTTTGTCTTTAAAAAATTGATGCCGTACAAAACGTGCTTTTTTCTTCAAATTAACAAAACCTAGTTACTATCATGATGCATTTTAAAATAAGTAATAAACTAGTTTGATATTCAGGACTCATACTATAACATAATCGGGTGAAAAAAATATCTTTGATTTTTCAACATTCTTAAATAACCAAAAAGGCACGTTTTGTTCTGCGACTCCTCATTTAATTTTTTTTTTCAACTTTTTTTATTTTATACTCTACGATTGAAAGAGTGAAATAGTTAATAGGATCGAGTAGAATAGAAAGCGACGATTATATAGGGTGTTTTTTTAAGCCCGATAGAACTTGAAATTGTAAAAAATAACACAAAAAATTAAATTGTAATCAAAATTTTTTTTTATTCGAAAGATCAATACGTGACATTAACATTTGAAAATGATTTCGGGCATATGGGCACCGCGGCTGTTCTTGACGAAGCGCATTCTGGACGTCCAATTTTGGGCCACTTTTTCGAGCACTGCTGGCCGTATGTCACGAACAACACGAACAATGCTGGCCTCCAAGGCGTCAATTGTTGCTGGTTTATCAGCATAAACCAGTGACTTCACGTAGCCCCACAGGAAATAATCGAGAGGTGTCAAATCGCACGACCTTGGAGGCCAATTGACAGGTCCATTTCTCGAAATCAACTTATCGCCAAATTTTGATTTCAGTAAGTCGATGGTTGCGTTCGCCGTATGGCACGTAGCGACATCCTGTTGAAACCACATCCCCTCCGGATCAAT